>OY728131.1:20000000-29814533 GCA_963277665.1 Viscum album
AATAGAGAACCTAATATTGGTGGGAATTCCGGAGTACTTATAGAAAAGAATATTTTATTATTTAAATACTCAGATCCATACATTCAGTTTTTCTTGATATTATGCAAAGGATGGGCTGTGTTAGCAATTCAAATAATATCAAATAAATGAAAAGTCATGAACATCATGAATGAAAGAAAAGAAAACTAGAAAACACATATAAAGTTCAATGAATCCATTCATTGATACTAAGTGATAGGAGGAATCTTAACAATTTGGAGTCTCTCTAGAAATCTCATAAAAATGGGATGCATACAAACGATCAAACTATAATAAAATTTGGTCTGCTGAGATGGCTAGGTTAGAAAGAGTCTAGTGAGATGTGTCAATTGAATGCTGAAGTACCACTCACCCTAAATATTATACTTCTACATTAGGATGAAGAGTCTCTACCAAAGTAGTCAGCTCTTCAAATATCTTTCAAGTAGTTTCTAGTAAGGATGATGCTGTTGAAAGGTCATACTTTAGGTGGGATATGATTTCCTCATGTCTCCATATTTTAATGGTTTAGTAATCCATTTGGTCTTGAAATATAGATATCAACTGGAAACACTAATCCAATGCCTCTGACGCCTCCTTCATCTACTCAGTGAGAGGAGCATCATCTGCAAAATCATGCAAGTCCCTCTCATTGATGACCAAATCACACCAAGTTAGGAAAATCTTCTTCATGATTTTGTACAATGGTTGGAGATCAAAACCATCTAACCCTAAGTAATTAAACAATTTATGAAGTCACTTCCCTTGTTCATGACATATTTCCAAAGGGGTCTCAGTAATCAAGCAATGAATCTGCTACCAAATCAGCCTATTCCATTTTTGATCCTCTGAGATTGATGGTATGGGTATGCCAAAAGGAGGAATAGTCGGATGAGTTAGTAGTAAAATAGTAGAGGAGGCCTCATATACCATCCTCTCGATAGAATCATTACCCATTTCTTATGTTATAGGGATGAATTTCTCAACATAATTAGTCCCACTATCAGAACAATCATCTCAAGAATGAGGGAAATTCCTTGAAGTCTCACCAAAATCTTTAACCAACTACATTGTTTACATGGATATAGGGGTTGGTGAGAACAATTACTTATTCTAAATATGAATAAATCATATTAGAACAACACTTGTATAGGCCGCTACCCAAGCTTAGATGTAATCTTGGGTAAGAAAGGTAGGAGCATCAACTAGTGGAAGAATGATTTGAGCATCAGTATCTTCACATGTTAACATCATCCAAAACCAATGAATGATCCTAAGGTATATATATTCTCATACACTAGCTAAGGGAAGAGGGGAGACCCATTGGGTGAAACCAAACTGACAAGAGAATCGATAGGGTGAATATGTCTTATAGATAATCATCTCATCCATCCTAGCCATAAGAACCCCATCTTGAAGAGAGATCATATATAGAATTTTATCAAGGGATCCACTACCATTGTCAATGATTGGACCAATCAGTGAATGGTAAGGGGTAAAATAAAAGAAATTAGATAGGATCAATGCATCCCTAAACTCGTCGGAGATCAGCGAAATAGCCCCAAATCTAGATATGTTCAGCAATTTGGGCCAGTGGAATTTTAGTATTAATAACAATGGAAATGTTCCCCTATCCATACAAATAGAAATTGGAAAGTAACAATAATAATATAGGGGATTATTACTTGTTGAATATGGACCTGGATTTTGTAAAAGCATTAAAGGACTAGTACTTCTAGATTAAGGAGATGTTATTCTGCTAGCTGCGCTACCACCACCAGCATGCTGACACATATCCTTGAATGTGCGTCCCCAACTGAGAAAATATATCCATTCAAGAATATGTCCATAAAGAACTCCATCCTAAGACTCATAAAGATATTTTATTTCAATCAATATCCCCACAAAGTATAGTACCCAACTTCTAAAATGACCTAATATGAGCTAGTACTATCGCAGACTTTCTAGGAAGGGAACTGATGGGAGTGTATGGTAGTTGGCCTAACCCCACTGAAAAAAGAAAGATATTGATCCAGAACTTAAAGAAGATAAGAAATATTAGTGTCATCTAATTCCTCATTTTCTAATTCACAATGGAAATAATTTAGTTTTCCATAACTAGAGTCTACAAGGGATCTTCTTAAACATATATAGTATAGAGGAACTCATCATACATCTCTCTGAGAGGGGGAATCCCACCCATTTGGTAGATACCCCATAGGTTGATTCCAACTTCACCATGGTATAGATTGAATTTGTTGGTGCCAGAGAACCAATGGATGATCTATTATCAAAGAATATTAGGATGGAAATAGATGATAAATTATGGAATCCACATGGATTCATAAAGATAAACCCTGTATAACTGGTCAACAAACTCTACACAGCTTTTCCTGACCCCGAAGGGCCACACCCATTCATCAGAAAAATTACCACCTAGATGGTGATCAAATTTTGAGCTTCATCCACCACCTGGGTTATTCATAAAAGAGGAAAATATAATATAGTAACTCTAAGTTATAGGATTATGAGAAAAGTCACAACCATCTAGACCCAAGGGAGAGTTCTCCAATATATAAGACAACCCCATATACCGATCTTTGACCAGTATTCCATCCTTGTAAATTGTCTTATAAACACACTTGAGAGAATATGACTCCTAGAAAGATAGTAGATTGAAATATAAAGGAGTAATGGTAGAATCATCCATCAAACTGAACCCATATAGAGGAAGTTAGTGTGATAGAGGATAATCCTGAATTTTAGACGAGAGGAGAAGCTTCAGATGCTCATTATCACAATTCATTGGATAATGGGGATCATTTTTATGATTTATAGAAATCATAACCCTTATATTGGCCACAATATAAGAAGATCAATGAGAACTTAAATCCATCTAAAAAATAGTAAGTGGAACATGTCATACAAATAAAATAAAATCTTATCAAAGGAAAGACATAAAGTTCCGACAACATCATACACATCACATGAATAAGTAAAATCATCCATTAATCACATAAAGGGATTAGGAATCTCCTCACCCCTAAATATATCATGGGTCATATTCATCCATAAGGCATCGTACAACTACATTTCCCCTTGAAGAATAATGATCACATGACTTAGAAATGGTTACGCAAGACTCATGATAGCTAGGGGATCACACGATCAGGCCAGAATACCCCATAAAACCCTCAAGGCGATCAAATACCTATAGAAGAAGTTCAAGAAATTACCGAAGTACAGTTCATAGTTGCTTCGAGTAGGCAACTTAGAAAAAGTGATCTTGTAGAAAAATTACCATGAAAAGGGATTATGGTTGGGTCTTGCGATCGGGACTTGTGATTGGGTCTTGTAGAATGGTCTTGTGATGAGGACACGTGACAGAAGTTGTGTGAGAGAGATCTAGAGAAATAGGAATCCAGTGAATGAATCTATCTCCACCCCCTATATATAGGTCATTCTACCAAATACCAAGAGTCACCTGATAAACTAAACATCTCCCAACACACTGGTTCACTACAACACCAAAGACTCAAAAAAACATTTACTTTCATCAGAATCGATCTCTTGTCCCCACAGATGTCGCTCTTGAGGGGGGAATTTTTTGATGCCTGCTAAATGAGTATCAGAAAATCCACAAAGAAATAAATACCTATATATGAGTATTATTTCCCCTACAAAATAAAAGGAATTAGAAGGTGGTTGGGACCTACAGAGTGCATGAACCTCTAAGCGATACATGATCACGTGACCATAATGAGGTCACAAGAAGGTACCATGCACAACGAATATCCCATGAAATGTCCTTCTAAGTCCCATTTAAAATTAATTTTTTATTTTGAGAAGGTTCCCCGAACAATCACTGGCCATGAAGTGGAATCCAAATAAGCTCCCCTAGACACATGAATTTTCAATTGGTGGATACCTAATAAGCCATCTAAATATCCTAATAAAATTGGAGGAAAATATTCAAAAGGTGAGTGCCTCTTTTGGTTATAAACTTCATGCGACACATCACCTATGGAAAGGATCATTGTCCTCAACAAAATCTAAGAAAACCTGTGATACCCCCAACCTTTACACAATAAAACAAAGGAAATAAATGGAAGGAGGCAAGACCCTCTTGTGGTTGTAAAATACAAGAAACATGACCATGAAGGTCTGAAAGACACTGTAAGCACCCGACAAAATTCCCTCATTGTCTAAAAAAATCCATTTGGTTTGTCATCCTCATTGCACGAAGGGACTCAGGTATATCTAGACAACCACACAATCCCCTTTGTCTCCTTTAAGAAAAAATGGATGGAATTTTCTATAAAATTATCATGCATATCCATAGAACCTTTTGTGGTCACATGGCACATCACCAAGAGGTAAGGTGATTGTCCTCTAAAACACCAAAGAAACCTCATGAACTCCCCAAACTTTGTAAAATAAACAAAGGAAATAAAAAGGAGTAGGAGGTAGAATCATTTTTTGGTTGTAAAAATATTGTATCACACTGAGGTTGTTTCAAAAACGATCTCGCAAGACCCCTCATCAAGACAAATTAATCTCATGAAGGAAACCTGGAAATCCGTACTTGTCTCGCTTGAAGTCCCAGATAATTCACCTCAGATCATGTGAATGAATTTCTATAGGTTCTCTAATCTTGTGAAGGCACTTGGACATGTCAAATTGAAAAAATGAAGGTCCCTTGGCATGTATGCATGATCAAGTGGGACCCCATTAATTGATATTAATAAAATAAATGAGGTGATGACAGGATGGTCTTACAGTCGCTGAAAGACATACGATTCCCCCAGAGTGATCCATGATAGGGACTCGAGAAGATGCGTGACGTCGAAGACCTATACTTACTCCAACTTGAATTCGTGTGATATGTTCTATGCATGGAGGTGAACTACAAGGGTGGTGAGGCCTATAAATCCCCCACACCATCATGAAAAATGAACCAATACTCTCTATGGATGAACATACTCTCAGAACCTCACACCGATGCTAGATCAGATTTCTTGAAGTGACTAATATCACGACCAAAAAAGATTCTCATCAGGTGTGATTTAGGAAAAAATATGAGTAGTTATGCGGTATGCATAAAAACTTCTCATGATCACCTATAGATCATGTGGAGGACTTCTATAAGTACACACGAAGAACATACCACATATCTTCTTGATCTCCTGAGACTTAAAATAAGATAAAAATGAACAAACCTAAGTCATTTACGATAAAAGGATGGAACTAAGAATAATAAATGATAAACTTAAGAAAATAAAATAGGCACTGATCCTCATGTGCTTCGCATAAACTATCCAAGACACGTGACATCACCGGGATATGTCACCCTGTTCTCATGACACTCCTTGGGAATCCTATCTAGATCATGTGAAGTTCTTCAGGGCATGTCAAAGCAAGTCACATGGAACCTCCCAGGCATGCCACCCTAGTTTTGCGAATCCATCAGGGATCATTATACCAAACCTTGTGATGTACTTCATAAAGGTTTCTTGAATCATATAATGACAACATTATATGTCAGTTGAGTCTCATGATAGCACTCGATCATGTCAAATGGCTCTTGCAACACCCTCTGAGCATTCTAGAAAGATCCTAAGGTGCCCTCTAGACATGTCATCCAGGACATTAGACACCCTATGAGGCAGGTCACACTGACTCTCATGATTTACTCCAAGTGTGTCATCCATCTTTTGCAATGACACCAGGGTGAGTCAGTGGGATCATATGTTTCCCTATAGACATGTTAGATGGGGTCATGTGATGGATCCCAGAACAAACCATCTAGATCTCATGATGTCATCTGGAAAAGTCTTTCTCGATCATGAGAAAACCCTAATACATTCCATCTAGGATATGATATGTCCCTTAGATAAGTCAACTAAATCATGAGATTTCCTTAAGAAATGTAGGGAAGATATTCTCCAACACGTCAGGTAGAAAATCAAGGAATGTCTAGCAGACAATCAAAGCATGTCAAGTAGGAAATCATTCCAGGTCATAATGGAATCCTAGGACTTGATCACCTTGTTCATCCTTAGTGTTTAAGCCCCATATACAAGGGAAATCTCATTATTTAATCCCCTAACAAATAAACTATTAAAACTCTGATTCTTACAATAATAAGGATACATAGGACACCTTAATAAGGCCTGAGATCCATATCAAACCTCCAAAGGACTGTCACAATATGTAAGTACCTCATCCAAAAATAAATGAGACTAATCATTTTCCATCCCTTGTTTCTCACACTGAGCATAGCTCATGTGGTCTTAGGGAGTTTCAACAATCATATCATTTGTATCATAAGTCTCTACAAAGGCTAGGAAAACATCAGTGTGTATGCACCAATGATAAGGGAAACATCAGTGTGTAAGCTCGACCAATGGAATAATATGATATGTACCACATATAAGGGAAATGTTAGTGCGTAATCCCCTAATCAATTGAACTATAAGGACTCTGATACCTACTATAATCGAGATATGTAGGATTACTTCCTAATGACCAAGCCCAAACACAAGTGGGAATCCACATTAGTGTAAGTCTCTCCATGTATCTGACATTTCAACCATTGGGACCCAATCATTCCCATGGGATGATCATCTTACCTCATCCCTTAGTGGAATGAGAAGTATGTTGAACTATAGAAACTACGATTACTTCTATAACCAAGATATATATAACATCTTCTCAGGGCCCAATCACCATATTAAATATCTCAAGGGAAGTCCCAACACAAGAACCCCATATCCATATGCAATGAGGTAGATAATTTTCTATCCCTTGTTTCTAAAACCAAGAATAGATCACATGGGCTTAGAAAGATGTAATGAAAACCTCATCAACATCAAGAATATCCACTATCTATGGAAATACTAGTATATAAGTCCATATGAGTGGCATGATATAAATATCCCTCATATAATGGCATTTACCTTGAGGCCAATCTCAAGGGCACGATCGAGCTATGGTAACTATGATTCTTACTATAATTAGGATACGTATAACGTCTCCTAGAGACTCAATATCAAATATCCAGTGCCTATATGCCCCCACATATGTTTTCTCCACATGACACTAAACTATATAGATTTAATAAACTATATGGGTTTTGATTCCTGTAATAACCAGAATATATAGGATACCTCATAATGGATAAATCCCCTCCTCATAATTTTAACCTTCTCCCTGCACGACATCAAATTATGAAGTGTCAGGTTATATGGATTCATCATATAAATCATCTATTCATCACTCAGAAAAGGATGAAGAACCTCATATATATACAGATGGATTCACTAAAGAGATCCCTTTTCTTTTTTCACTAATGAGATCCCCTTTATTTTGAATATAAAACATATTTAACCTATAATTGTTTTTTAGGGTAACCGGTTCCGTATCGGGATTATGAATAGATTAAAAAACATATCTTAAATATATAAGAGATTCCTGAAGTAGGCAAAAATTCTTCCTAATAGGGTGTAATGATCCCAAACTTCCATCCTCTTGACCAATGCGAGTCCCTAAGTATCATTGAGTTGGAAACCCCAATTGACCACCTACCTTTGGAAAGTAGGTCTGTACCCAGTTATGGAGGAGGGAACCATTGGTATTTTCCATTAAGAATGAAAGTGGTGACCTGATATTAATGATTGTTCAAGAAATTAAACCCCCCCACAATCAGTCATCTAGCCACACCAAACCCGCCTTAGAGAGGGTCTCCCATGTAACTCCCCGACCCCAGAAGCCTAGAGTCAGTGCATTATTATGTATCATTGGAATGATAACAAAACATCAAGTATCTAAATACCGATTAGTTTAATATCCATGGAAGTACTAGATACATTCATAAGGTTTACATTACATCATAAAATGTAAAACAACAACAAAATTGTTTCCATAGACCACACTCATATCCCATAGAATATCCCTGCAGGTCTGTCATAATATACTTATTCGCATACTGGGAAGAATAAAACATAGAAAGGGGTGAGATCAGATACTCAGTAAGGATAATAATATAGCAGAAACTTTCATAAATAAGAAAAAAAATTTAAGGCAATGTATAAAACTAAAACAAAAGCCTTTTCAACATAAACTTCATCATAATATGGAAAATATAAATCAAAATAATGCCATTTACTTACTCACATTGATATTCTACTAGTTGAATAATCACATTCAATATCAATAGCCACTTTCATAATGATGGAATGCATAATGCCAGACTTAATAACCACATAGTCAAAGCCTTGTACCAAGACTACAAATAAGATTTTTTCAAGGTCTTGTGCCAAGACAATAGTTTGTCTCATGAGACCTACCGATGCATCGAGGAGATATAGCGGGATCCACCTGTCACTTACTAAGTCCAATGCATTCCTCATATGAAAAGTTTTAAACATAACATAAACATTCGTATTAAAACTAGAATACAAAATGTCAATAATTTATCCATAAACCATGAATGGTAGAAAAATAACACATTCATAGTAAAACATATCACAAAACCTTCAATACAAAATTAAAGATTTGTATCATAATAAATCAACTTCAAACAAGATTAAAATCCATTAAAGGATGTTGACATAGATGAAATAAAAACTGTTTTTTAGAAAAATATATATTTTTTGAAATAATTTAAAGTTACATAATTATAAAAGTAAACATTTATTTTAAAAATATTCTTATAATATTTTAAGGTAAGATTAGATGATGTTATAATGGTGGAATATAGTATTACCCACCATATAAGTCAAAAAAACATTCTTACCTTAATTTTGTTAAAAATGTCATAAAATAACTTGTTTGGAAAACGATGGAAAGATTCCTTTCAAAAAGTATAAGGTAAAATAATGGTATAAATGAATTCAAACCATATTCTAGTAATTAGTAAAATTTTTTGGAATACATTTTTAGGAAAACACGGATGCGGATGATAAAGAGGTCCCGGTAGATAATTACATATAAATAACCTTGAATAATGAATAGGTTGTAGAATTAACCTTTACCTTGTACTTTTCCTTGGTCGAGGGTAGGTTAATATCCTGTATAATGGTGAAATAATTGTTATTAAATTATAAAATAACCATATACATTAATATAATATCATATATAATCTTCTAATATTGATTTTTAATGATATTTTAGTAGTATCATCGTTTCGGTTGTTAACTGATTCATTTTCCTTTATATGATTAGTTACGTAATCCATGATTGTTATGGATAGAGTGTATTTGATTCATATACAAAATGATATTAAGTTCTTTAAATATTATTTTTAATCATCACATGAAAATTATTCTTGAATGATTATGACGAGGAATGAATCTCACCGCGTTCGTGGAGACGGTAATCCGTACGTACGCACGAGTGACAATATCATTCTTTTGATATTAAAATTATATATAATTGGATGGTATATCATATATAAAGAATCATTATAATTTTATATTTATTATTTACATCATTTATACTCATTATTATACCCATCCAAATGATGAAGTGTTTGAATAACAAACTACACCACGACGTGGAGATGGTAATCCGTACGTACGCACATATGGTGACTTTGTCATTTATAAGATGGATAGAATAATGAATATGGTTGTAACATTTTTATAATAACATCTAAGTTTATATAAGATACTAGATTTATTATTTTATAATGGAAACAACAAAGAAATAGTAAGTGGAAGAAAAAAAGAACTTGAAAGAGGTGATGAAATATTTACCTCTTCTTCAGGTTCTTCCTTTTGATTTGATCAAAAGGGATTATTAGGTTGGATTTATGAATAAAGGAATGCCTCTAGGATTAAGGTAGGACAGTTGGTAGGATATTTGGGTAGGGGTTGTCCGAGCCAAATGGCTTTAAAGGTGTGAATTTCAAAGAATGGGAAGTGCCCTTTTATAAGAGGGGTGAGGGGAACCTTAGGAAAAGATTGAAATATTATTTTATAATAAAATAATTTTCGGTTTATAATGGATAAAAAATTAATTATTTAAAGTATACTGTGGGTATGGGTCCAAAACCTCTCAACCAATAGATTTTAGATAGGTTTGGGTCATTATATTAACCTTATCTTTTAGATTTAACTCTTAGTTAAATAGTTTGACATTTACCATGTCTCTTTGTATTTTTATATTGTATGGTTAAAAAACTTACTATAAACTTCCAAGAGAACCCCAAGTGGTTAATTAATGATAAAAATATAATTATATAAGTCTTCTGTATGAACCTTATATTTTTAGGATTAATATATAAACCAATAATATTGTATTTGTTTTAAAAACACATTTATGTCAATTTTGACATTATTTAATAATTGATTTTTGTTAAAGTCCTAACAACTTTATTAAATCTAAATAACTACATTTAATCAACCCTAACATGTCATATTAACCTATAAAATTAGTTTAATTAATTTAAAGTCTCAAATTAGATTTATTTGGATATTTATAATATCAATTATTTTAATCTTTCATTAATATGGTAATTACTGCATCATCATTGTGTTATAAGTAAATTTAATTATTTAATGTCTAAAAATTATAAATAAAATACCATAATTTAGGAAATCTTTTTATCTTTCTAATTAATATTTATAGTCTAATTTATCTTATGTGTAACCCTATATTAAAAATGGTTTAGTTATTAAACTTTGAATCTAACACTTTTAACTCTTCTTTGAATTAAATAATAATAAATGTCCTAATTGAATATAAGTGGACCTAAAGGATCATATTTTATTCCTAAGGATGTTTTTAGTCTAATTAAACTTATCCAATAGAATTAGGACATGTGTTAGGGTAATAATAATATCATTTTTACCCATAATTACCATATTTACTTTTAACCG
Organism: Viscum album; assembly: GCA_963277665.1. Lineage (NCBI taxonomy): Eukaryota > Viridiplantae > Streptophyta > Magnoliopsida > Santalales > Viscaceae > Viscum > Viscum album. The sequence continues at coordinate 20,010,902 of OY728131.1, forward strand.
TGGTAAGTAAAAATAAAAAGTAACTATTCACCAAAAATTATTTTCATCTTATTGAACCAAATTTTACTTACTAATATCAACTGCGTCTCTCAGATTTTTGAAATTAAACTCACAGAATAGGTAAAATTAATTTTTATACAAATTTTTAAATGCTCCTAGGAGGTGGGTAAAAGACAGTAAAAAGTTCAATGAAATTTTTATATATCTAAAATTATTATAAACTGAATCCAATGAATTACATTGAAATTATATAGGTATTATTTATCTATTTTTTCCTAAAATAAATTTAAATAAAATAAATAATTATTTAAATAAAAGGTCGGGTTTAAACAATAACTCAGTGTTTTTCACTATTCATCAAAAATTGAAAGTTTTTAGAAAATACCAAAAATTCACCCTAAGATAATTTTGATATTCCAAAACCAAAAATGAAGTCCATTTTAAAATATAAAATTTATAAAATTTCAAAAATTGGATATTACTATTCATAACGGCTAGTTTGATTGGTCACGGTGTGTTAGAATCTCAAAGTTGCGTACAATGAAAGTTGTTGCATTATTCAATGGGAAACGTACTGTGGAAGCTTGTGGTGTTACATTCTTCCCTCCTTTAAATAATTTTGTCCTCAAAATTTCTAGAATATTGATGCATAAAAATATTCGGGTGGTTCTTCATAATAAGTTCCTCGGGTTCCCATGTTGCCTCTTCCATCTTGTGGTTTCTCCATAGAACTTTTACCAGACGAGTCGTCCGGTTTCTCAGCACTTGTTCTCTGGTATCAATAATTTTGACAGGCTCTTCAAAATAATACATATCAGGTTCCAGTTCAATTTCCTCATACATGAGTACATGCGTTGATTTATGCATGTATTTTCTCAATAGTGATACGTGGGACACATTGTGAATTTTGGAGAGACTTAGCGGCATTACCAACTGGTAAGCTACAACCCCAATTCGTTCTAGAATTTCGAAAGGTCCGATGTACCTGGGACTTAGTTTACCCTTCTTACCTAATTGTATAACTCCCTTCCATGGAGATACCTTCAAGAAAACATGATCTCCTACCTGAAATACCAAATCATTCCTTCGGTTATCGGCATAGATCTTATGACTACTTTGTGTTGTTTTGATGTGGTTTTGGATAACCTTCACCTTTTCCATCATTTCCTCAACAAGTTCTGGGCCTACAAGTTTTCTTTCTCCAATATCATCCCAACAAGTTGGTGTGAGACATCTCTTGCCATATAATGCTTAATATGGTGCCATCTAAATACTTGAATGGAAGCTATTGTTATAGGAAAATTCTACCAGAGGTAAATATTGATCCCACATACCTTGAAAGTCAAGTGAGAAAGATAAGAACATGTCTTATAAGGTTTAAATAGTCTATTCTGATTATCCATCAGTTTGAGGGTGGTAGGCAATGATAAAAAAAAAGTTCAGTATCCATGGATTTCTGAATACTTTTCCAGAATCTTGAAGTAAAATGGGGATCATGATCAGAAAAAATCGATAGGGGTACACCATGGAGTATTATAACTTCATTAATATATATTATTCCTAAACGTTCAAGTGGTAAATCTTATCTTATAGAAAGAAAATGTGCTGACTTGGTAAGATGATAAAAAATGGCCCATATTGCATCATTCCTTCTATATGTCTTTGGTAGCCCCATGAAAAAGTCCATCGTAATTTTATCCCATTTCCACCCAGGTATGGTAAGAGGTTGCATGACTCCTCCAGGCTGTTGCCTTTCAGCTTTCACTTGTTGAGAAACCATACATCGTGACACAAAATCAGCAATCTCCCTCTTCATGCTGTCCCACCAAAAATGTTCCTTCAAGTCTCTATACATCTTAGTACTACCAGGGTGTATAGAGAAATTAGAGCTATGAGCATCATCCAAAAATTCTCTTTTTAGACCAGGTATGTTAGGAACACAAAGTATCTTCCCAAATTTTAAAATTCCATCTTCATATATGAAGTCACTCAATCTTCCATCATTTACAGCATTAATTTTCTATTGAAACTTCCCATCATCAGCCTGAGAACTTTTTATCCTTTCTAGTAAATATGGTTTGGAAGCCATTTTAAAAAGTATTTACGTTTCACCATCCATGATTATTCCTATATCCATTTTCACTAGATCCATAAAAATAGGATCCCTTTCAACTCTCATCTTGTTCAAAACTCCATGATCCTTTCTACATAAGGCATCTTCCACCTTATTTTACTTCCCTGGGTGGTAGTGTATTGTGCAATAATAATCCTTGAGTAGTTAAAGCCATCTCCTTTTCCTCATATTGAGTTCTTTCTGTGAGAAAATATACTTCAAACTCTTGTGATCGGTATATATCTCACACTTTTCCCTATATAGATAATGTATCCATATCTTCAAAACAAATATTACAGATACTAAATCAAGATCATGATTATGATAGTTTTGATCATGAATTTTTAGCTTCCGTGATGCATAGGTAATAACTCTATCATTATGCATAAGGACACAACCAAGTCCTTTCTTTTAAGCATCACTATAAATAATAAACCCATAATTCCCCGATGGTAGAGACAAGAGAGGAGAATTGACTAATCTTCTATTCAGTTCTTCAAAACATTCTTCACATTATTTTTTCCAAACAAATTTAACCCCTTTACACGTGAGCTTTGTTAATGGGTTTTCCAACCGGGAAAAATTCTGAACGAAATGTCGATAATAACCTACTAAACCAATAAAACTGCATACCTCAGTTATAATCGTCGGTGCTAGCCATTATTGGATTTCCTTGGTCTCTTAAGGATCAACATAGATTCTATCCTTAGAGAAAATATGTCCAAGAAAAGAAATATCCTAAAGCCAGAATTCACACTTTCTAAATTTTCAATATAATTCATTTCTTCTAAGAGTCTTTAGAATAATGCACAAGTGATTTTCATGATATTCGCATATTTTGGAGTATACCAAGATATCATCAATAAACACCACTAAAAAGTCACCAAGATATTCCTTGAAAACTATATTCATTAGATCAATGAAGATAGAGGGTGTATTAGTCAATCCAAATGGCATTAATGTAAACTCGTAATGCCCATACCTGGATTGAAATGCGATTTTTGGAATGTCTTACTTTTTCACACACAAATGATGATATCCAGATCGAAGGTCAATATTTGAAAAATATTGAGCTCCATGAAGTTGGTCGAATAAATCATCAATTTGAGGTAAGAGATACTTGTTCTTTGTTGTTATAACATTGATCTACCTGTAGTCAATGCACAACCTCATAGATCCATATTTCTTCTTAAAAAAAGAACATAGGCTCCCCATGGAGAAACACTAGGGAGAATAAATCCATTATTACTCAATTAATCTAGTTGTTTCTTTAGTTCCACTAATTCCATAATGGCCATTCTATAAGGGGTATTCGATATGGTCCTTTAAATAGGAATTAAATCAATGAAAAACTCAATTTATCATTCTGAAGGATGTCCAGGTAAATCTTCAGGAAACACATCAACATATTCTTGAACAATAGGTACATACTCTATTCAAACATTCCTTTCCTCACCCATAGTTATTTCATTCTCTTCCTCCCCAATAATTGAATTTAGTTGAGCTACTGGGGGTGAATCTAGATAATAATTAGGTGGTGACATTTCTTCTCTAAAGATAAGATACTCCTTATCATCATCGATAATTGTAACCTCCTCCTTCTTACAATAAATTTTCACATCATGGTCTAAAATCCAATCCATACCAAGGATTATATAAAATTCAATCATGGGTATGCCGATGAGATCAACAGATAAAGAACATTTATGTTCCCTAATGGGAACTGATTCACACAACTTTTTTTCAATGATACTTCCCTTAGGTGTTTTGACTGACAACTCCCTTGTTAAGTGAAATTGAAAATATCTAATTTTGTTAGAAAAATGTGAAGATATGAAACAATGCGATGATCCAGAATCAAATAAAGCATTGGCTAAACTTGAGGAAACCATTAAATTACCTGCCACCACATCTTTCGGAGCTTCAACCTCAGTAGTAGTTATCACATAATCTTGGCCTTGATCCCTTGTACTTTTTTGAGGTAAGTTTCCCTGACACTTAGGACATTCATTTTCATGATTCCCCCTTTATCTACAATTATAGCATTGAACATTGAAAGAATCTTTCTTCCCCTTGCAATCACGAGCTTGGTGGCCTTTTTCACCACACTTGTAAAAAACTCCCATTCCCTTCAGGAAAGTACTGGGGTGTTTATTCCCACATTTACTACAGGATGGATATTCAACTTTTCCCTTATTCTTCTTATTTCCATTTCTAGAGTGTTCAGAAGATCTCTTCTTCTCTTTCTTTTCTTTAAAGTTGTAAGACTTAGAGAATTCCTTTTTTTTCTTGATAGCATATGAGACAATATCTTCATATGAAAAGAAGGATTGTGAGACTAATTCTCACTGGAGAAATGGTTTTAACCCATCAAAGAATATATCAATCTTACTTCTTGGGTTACGTATATAATCTACTGAATTCCTTGATAGACTTGTAAAGTTAGCATCATACTTTGCGACATTCTCATCCTCCTTTTGCCTCAGACTCAGAAATTGCCTTTCTATATCCGCTCGATGGTCACGAGGAACGTATTTTTCTAAGAAAATATCTTTAAACTCCCTCCATTCCATATTTGATACTTCATCATCATCTTTTTTGTTTTGAATAAATGACCACTATTGAACTGCATCTCCCGTGAGGTGATAAACTGCCATGATTTTTTTTTCTATTTCACTACTCTCCAAAGCATGAAATATTTTTTCTAAGGAATTTATCCATTTCTCAGCTACTAATGGATTTTTACTCCCATTTAATGTTTGTGGTTTTTGCCTCATAAATCATTCTAACATTGATCCTCCACGTTGTAGATCCGGGTTCTCCATACGGGTAAGGTTATTATTCGTAACCTGAGTGAGTTGTCCCGGTATGGTGATAAATTGATCAACTCCATTTGCTTCACCAGCTCCACTATAATTCTCTTGAGTAGGAGAGAAATCCCTACATGGATTATTTTCATTGATACGGTTTCCATTCCTTCCACTATTCACCATTTCTAAACAATGGCATACACTAGATTAGTTTATGAATCAAAATACAAAATTCCTAACTTATAAAACAGTTAACATAAATTGAATATTTTATAGATATAATCCATAATAAAAATGTTTTATTTGAGGAAGTATATACTCATAAACCCTTCATAATGGTTTGTAAAGAATATTAGAATTATCCTAAGCATATCCCCCAGGAGTGTCGTAACCAAGGGTGCAGAAAGACCTGTTGTCGTGCACCAGTTCCCATTCGAGTCTAGCTCAAAGCGGTGTTTTCAGGTTTTACCCCTAGGTACATCTGTGCCAGAGCCGCCTCTACCTACTCATATCTAGATAGGGATGTATTGATTTGGAAAACTCACAAAATCTCTACAATACCAAAATTCTAGGAAGTTCTTCTATACTAATCCTCAAAGTCTATCTTAGGATAACGTGCTCTAATCAAAGTTTTTTTAAATCTACCTTTCAAGGTTTATACTAAAATTACTTTGATACCAACTATAACGCCCCGACCCCAGAAGCCCAAAATCGGTGCATTATTACGTATCATTGGCATGATCACAAAAGATCAAGTCTAGAAATACCGATTAGTTTAGTAGCCTTGGAAGTACTAGATACATTCATAAGGTTTACACTATATCATAAAATAGAAAAATACAACAATATTATTTCTATAGACCACACTCATATCCCATAGACTATCCCTGCAGGTCAGTTATAATATACTTCTTCGCATCCTGGTAAGAATAAAACATAGAAAGGGGTGAGGTCAGATGCTCAGTAAGGATAAAAATATAGAGGAAACTTTCATAAATAAGAATAAAAATTTAAGGCAATGTATAAAACTAAAACAAAATCCTTTTCAACATAAAAGTAATCATAATATAGAAAATATAAATCAAAAATAATTCCATTTACTTACTCACATGGATATTCTACTAGTCGAATAATCACATGCAATATCAATAACCACTTTCATAATGATGGAATGCATAATGCATGACTTCATAACCACATAATCAAGGCCTTGTGCCAAGACTAAAAATAATATTTTGTCAAGGCCTTGTGCCAAGACACTAGTTTGTCTCATGATACCTACCGATGCATCGAGGAGATATAGCGGGCTCCACCCATCACTTACTAAGTCCAATGCATTCCTCATATGAAAAGTTTTAAACATAACATAAACATTCGTATTAAAACTAGCATACTAAATGTCAATACTTTATCCATAAACCATGAATGGTAGAAAAATAACACATTCACAGTCAAACATATCACAAAAACTTCAATATAAAATGGAAGATTTGTATCATAATAAATCAACTTCAAACAAGATTAAAACCCATTAAAGGATGTTGACATAGATGAAATCAAAACTTTTTTTTGAGAAATATCTATTTCTATTTTGAAATAATTTAAAGTTACATAATTATAAAAGAAAACATTTATTTTGAAAATATTCTTATAAGCTTGTAAGGAAAGCTTCAACAATTTTATAACGGTGAAATATAACTGCACCCTCCGTATAAGTTAAAAAAACGTTATTACCTTAATTTTGTCGAAAAAGCCACAAAGTAACTTGTTTGGAAAATGATGAAAAGATTCCTTTCAAAATGTATAAGGTAGAATAAGGGTATAAATGAATTTAACCCATATTCTAGTAAGTAGTAAAAATGTTTTGGAATACATTTTTAGTAAAACACAGATGTGGATGATAAAGAGGTCCCAGTAGATAATTACATATAAACAACCTTGAATAATGAAGAGGTTGTAGAATTAACCCTTAAATTGTATTTTTCCTTGGTCGAGGGTAGGTTAACCTCCTGTATAATGGTTAAATAATTGTTATTAAATTATAAAAGAACCATATACATTAATATGATATCATATATGATCTTTGAATATTGATTTTCTAATGATATTTTAGTAGTATCATCGTTTCAGTTGTTAACTGATTTGTTTTCCTTTATATGCTTAGTTACATAATCCATGATTGTTATGGATATAGTGTATTTGATTAATATCTATAATTATATTAATTTATTTAAATATTATTTTTAATCATCACATGAAAATTATTCTGTAATGATTACGATGGGGAATGAATCTCATCGCGTTCGTGGAGACGGTAATCCATACGTACGCACGAGCGACAATATCATTCTTTTGATATTAAAATCATATATAATTGGGTGATATATCATATATACAGAATTATTATCATGTTCTATTTATTATTTACATCATTTATACTCATTATCATACCCATCCAAATGATGAAGTGTTTGAATAACAAACTACACCACGACGTTGAGACAGTAATCTGTACGTACACACGTATGATGACTTTTTCATTTATAGGATGGATAGAATAATGAATATGGTTGTACAATTTTTAAAATAAAATCTAAGTATATAGAAGATAATAGATTTACTATTTTAGAATGGAAACAACAAAGAAATAGGAAGTGGAAGAAGAAAATAACTTGAAAGAGGTGATGGAATATTTACCCCTTCTTCGGGTTCTTCCTTTTGATTTGATCAAAAGGGATCATTAGATTGGCTTTATGACTAAAGGAATTCATCTATGATGAAGGGAGAAAAGTTGGGAGTATATTTGGGAAGGGGTTGGCTGAGAAAAATGTCTTTGAAGGTGTGAATTTGAGAGAAGGGGAAGTTCCCTTTTATAAGAGGGGTGAGGGGCACCTTAGGAAAAGATTGAAATATTATTTTATAATAAAATAATTTTTGGTTTCTAATGGATCCAAAATTAATTATTTAAAGTAGAATGTGGGTATTGGTTTAAAAACTCTCAACCAATAGGTTTTAGATAGGTTTGGGTCACTATATTAACCTTATGTTTTAGATTTAACTCTTAGTTAAATAGTTTGAAATTTACCATGTCTCTTTGTATTTTTATATTGTATGGTCAATAAACTTACTATAAACTTACAAGAGAATAAAAAGTGGTTCATTAATGATAAAAATATAATTATATAAGTATTTTGGATGAACCTTATATTTTTAGGATTAATATATCAACCAATAATATTGTATTTTTTTTTAAAACTCATTTATGTCAATTTTGACATTATTTAATAATTGATTTTTTTTAAAGTCCTAAAAACTTTATTACATAAAAATAACTACATTTAATAAACCCCAACATGTAATATTAACCTAAAAAATTAGTTTAATTAATTATAAGTCTCATATTATATTTATTTGGATATTTATAATATCAATTATTTTAATCTTTCATTAATATGGTAATTACTGTATCATCATTGTGTCATAAATAAATTTAATTATTTAATGTTTAAAAATTATAAATAAAATACCATAATTTATGAAATATTTTTATCTTTATAATGAATATTTATAGTCAAATTTATCTCATGTGTAACCCTATATTAAAAATGGTTTAGTTATTAAACTTTGAATTTAACACTTTTAACTCTTCTTTGAATTAAATAATAATAAATGTCCTAATCTAATACAAGTGGACCTAAAGGATCATATTTTATCCTTAAGGTTGTTTTTGGTCGAATTAAACTTATCCAATATAATTAGTACATGTGTTAGGGTAATAATAATATCATTTTTACCCTTAATTACCCTATTTACTTTTAACCTTGGTAAATAAAAGTAAAAAGGTACTATTCAACAAAAATTATTTTCATCTTATTTAACCACATTTTACTTAATGATATCAATTTATTCTCTCATATTTTTTAAATTCAACTCATAGAAGTGGTAAAATTAGGTTTTATACAAATTTGCAAATGCTTTTAGGAGGTGGGTAAAAGACGGTAAAAAGTTCAATGAAATTTTTATATGTCTAAAATTATTATAAACTGACTCCAATGAATTAAATTTAACTTATATAGGTATTATGTATCTATTTTGACCTAAAAAAATTTAAATAAAATAAATAATCATTTAAATAAAAAGTCGGTTTTAAACAATAACTCAATGTTTTTCACTATTCATTAAAATTTGAATGTTTTCAGAAAAATACCAAAAATTCATCCTAAGCTAATTTCGATATTCCAAAACCCAAAATGAAGTCCATTTTGAAATATAAAATTTATAAAATTTTAAAAAGTGGGTATTACTACTCATAACGGCTAGTTTGATTGGTCGTAGTGTGTTAGAATCTCGAAGTTGCGTACAATGCAAGCTATTGCCTTATTCAACGGGAAACGTACTGTGGAAGCTTATGGTGTTACATCCCAGTCATCTACTATCCATAAAAATAGTGGTTTAATGTAGAAATTCACTTCTTTATGATCTCATTCAAGATGGAGTTTCTATGTGCATGAAATGATGATATTTAAATTTTAATTTTACTCCCAAACATAGCGAAATTTCTACCTCTCTATGGATTTAAGGATTATTTCCCAAACGATGAAAATATTTGTGAATTGTGATATTATTCTTATTATTTTTTTTTCTCTCATAGAGTATTCTTATAAAAATATTTGATCATTTATTTCTCCGTATGTTTCCAAAATAGTATATATTGATATAAATTTTGTGAAGTGTAATGGTAATTGACCTCTAAAATTACAACTTTGAGTTATATCTAACCATTGTTCATCATAGAGTATTATAGGTTTTGAAAAAAATGTAATTTTTAGCGTGAGTAAGACTATTGTATAGAGATACACAATATGATCATGAGGCACAAAAAGTGTTTTTATACATTGGATTACCCACTACGTATCTAACATGGAGTGTCATACACTATATATTTTATATACTATGGTTACATAATTAATATTTGGAGTCCTCACTACTTGAGGTTGGTGAGATACTTAAATTGAGAGACTTTATACTTTGATAACTTTCTTATTCAAACCCTAAGGATTAGATACTCTTGGGGTGGTTAGGTATATTTCTAATCATGTTGTCAGTTGGATATTGACCAAGACAGGATATGTCCTCTCATATGACAAGTATAACATCTATTCCCTTGATTGAGATAGGTTGAGAAGTGTGTAACCACACATTGATAAATACATATGATGTGATTATTTATTTAGATGATGGACAAGTGATGTGATCATCTATAAAGTGAATGACATGTGATGTGTTCATCGAACTGGACAGTATATACCCAAAGAGTCAATAATTTTTGAGTTGGTAATATGGTATTGACACTATCAATTCCCCATGGCCACTCGATATCTTGGAAAAAGGGAATGTATGAGAATCCATGCTATCTTGTGATGAAACTGGTGGATACATGTGTTTGATGGAGATCATACTAGATCCCTTTATATCATGAGTAGCTTTTATTCTTTTCCCAAGGCCGCTCTTTGATTACATTTATAGATATGGAGATTCATATTTTTTATCAATGCTATAAATTCCTATAGGGTTACTATTTATGGTTTATTGAATGAGGATTGTGTTTGACATAGATATATTCTCTAAAAGTGTTGTAGGGTTAATCCAAAATAGTTTTGGATGGGTGTTCACAAAGTATTTCCTATGATGTAAAACGTGGTGAAATTAATTAAAGGTTTCAAAAAGTGTTTTGGAAGATATTCAAAAGAGTTTTGTATATGATTTCATAACTTAATGTATATGATATGATATAAGGTGAAATGGGATGTAAATATTTTAGGCTTTAGTGTAAGTGAGTGATTGAAATATATATTCCCTAAATTCCTTTTTCATGTGATGTAATAGGTCATGTCATATTTTATGATATAGGTATATCATAAGGCGTGAAATGATATTTCATGCCACTCCCATATTCTATCGTATTGTATGATTGATGGATATAGTAAGGCATTATTATGCCACTGCCCTACCCAATTTTATTCTACAATTGGGTAATATTATAATATGGTTATATGGACAGGTCATAGTGCACAATTTACATATTATATGGCGTATACCATGCCACCATCTATGATAATTTAGGTGGCTGAATGATAACTTTTATCAATAAAGAAAGTCTTTCGTATTGTCTGTAATAAATGAAGTGTTTCATAAGATGAAATGGTTGAGATTATTATTCATACAAAGGTTTGTATGAATTGGTCATGGCATTTAGTCATGTTTAATAATGCATGAGTAAATGAAATCTCACCTGAGGAACATACTAGAGGGATTTATAAATACAATTACCATGTGATGGTATATATATGCCTACTTGTTCATCCTCATACAAAACTACCACATCTAAATCTACCTTTCTTCTTCCACCATTGTATTATGAGGTGCTATCATGCCATGGTGAGAAGGAGAATTCTGCACATAAGATGAGTGATTTAGCAACATGTGAATACCTATAAAGGAGGGGTGTCTTTTGGATGCCTCCCATGAGGTCTTTATCAAGAACATGGGATGGATACTATCACATTGTCCAACTTCAGTCTATGGTACACAATTTATTCATTTATTGTTTATGCATGGTTTCATCTTTCAAGCATGGTTGATCTTCATTCGGGTTTCTTTACTTCTTCCATTATGATTAGTAAGTATTTTTAGATCCCTTCAAAACCCAACATATATTTAGATAGATTTTGATCATTTGACATAAATTTTATATTTTTAAACCAATTTCAACCAGGAAAATACTTTTAATAATTCTAAGCAAATAGAACATAAGATCAATGTGCAATTCATTCACATAAGGACTCATTCTTAAACATTACATAATCTTGAGTTTTAAGTCAAGAATTAATTTTATTAAATTTTAGGATCTATTTAATTTAGAGTTTTATATAATTGGGTCATCAAACTTACAAAAATAAATATTATATCCCAAAATAGATAATTCTAATTAGTATCAATTTTCCTACAAAACAAAATTTTATAATATAATAAGTTTTTTTCATGGCATATCTTCACAATTTTAATCTTGACGTCATCCTCATACCTAATCATCTTTAAAACCCAGTGAAAAACATTTTAAAATGTGGGGTGAGAACAAAAAGCTTAATAAGGTACATGTAAAAAGAAATAAAGAAACCTATTAATCCATGAATAGTTATATTTTTTTAAAATAAAGTTTGGGCTCAAAATAAACATTTTCTTACTCAAGATATTAACTTCTCTATCCAAAATTTTTCATAAAACATTTCATTATACATATTAAAGTAAAAAAATAAAACTCATAAAGTTTTAATTAAAATCATGATAAACTCCTATTTTTTTTTCACAAAGTTATACTTTTCACCCTTAAGAAGTAGTAAATACTTTTCTTTAAACATAAACTCATTGGATTGCCTTGTGAAATCATAATGTTTATATAAAAATCATATAAATAATAAATAAATAATTTAGGTAACTTGGGATATTATCTATCTTACATCATAATTCTTAGAGAACATAATAATTACCCAATGTATTGGAGGGCTATAACAGACCCACCCGTCCTTGGTTTATAACATAATCTCCTGTCCTTGGTTTATAATAGAGCCACCTATGCTTGGTTTATAACATAACCACACATAATTGGTTTATAAAGGAACCAAAAATCATTATAAAAAATTAAAAATAACTATAATATAATGATAACACAAAAAATCATACATACATATAAAAATATTCCTTGTAAACATAATAAAAACATTTCTATATATCGAAATATCCATTCCATTTAAAACCCTCTTTGAAAATACCCATAGAAAGGGAAAAATATTTTTATTTTAATAAATCATGAAATATTATAAAGTAATCCAAAATATAAAATAATGGTTATGGAAGTGGTAAAATCCATTGATGCCGTATATGCTAAAATATAGTATTCCTTTTTACTTTTATAAATAAAATCAAAACATTCTGTATAAAATACGTAAAAAGATTCCTTTTGAATTTTTCTGTAAGAAATTAAAAAGTAACATAAAATTACCTTAATAATTAATTTATTTTCATATAAATACATCCATAAAATAATTTTAATAATATGGACATGGAATAAAAAAATTTAGAAAATAAATCATTAAAATATTTAAAATGAGGTTTTAAGTTAAAGTGTCCATTGCCTCGTGTCCCACTCTTCACGTGAGTTCTTCATCTTACTAAATAATAAAATCTTGTTAATTATTTAATTTTTTGATAAAAATTTTCAATTTTAATATTCATATTATTTTATTACCATGTTATATTCAATTACTTAATTATTTAAGTTCATGTCAAATGTTTTGACGATATTTGGCGCATATGTCGAAATGACATCAGTAGGTTGACCATGGTCAATGAGGTAGTTATTAAATCACCTATATAATAATAATAATTAAATAATAATAATTTTTATATATAAATTATTCTTTTAAAATCAACCATGAAATTTGGTTATGAAAAATGAACTATGTTACAAATATGGAGACGGTAAGTCGTACATACGCATGAGTAACATTTGCATTTTTCAACGATCATGATGGAAATAAGGTAAATGTTATTTTATCTTAACATAATAATTATTATATCATAAATATAAAATAATTTATTTAAAAACACACACACACATATATAGCATCCATGTGATGTGGTTATGAAAAACGAATCACATTGCTTCGTAGAGGTGGTAATCAACACGTATGCATGAAAGATGTTATCATTTTTAAATGGATGAAATACAAGAAAATATATGATATTTTATCTTCATATAATGGTAATTATTTCATTAATATAATATATATACATAAAATCCATTATTATAACCATCAATGAGAGGTGGTTATGGAAAACAAATTACATTTGTTCGTGAGTCGGTAGTCTGCCATACACACGGATGATGGTTTCATTTCCCATTTGATGGAATATGAGATGGATATAGGTTATGTAATTAACATAGAAACATATCAATACATGTAATATATTGATGTTATTATTTCAGCATGTGTGAATAATATTTTAATTAGGTACAATAATAAATAAAACCAAAACATTCGGTTAAAGATTATACTTATTCTTTAGGAAACTTACTTTTCATTACCCCTTAAACCCTATACAATTGGTATTCTTCCCCAAAACATAAATCTAGAACATGGGGAGGAATTTTATGAAGTTATTTGGATAAGTATAGGATGAAATAAAATTATTTTGAAGCATGAAGAAAAGAGTATAAGATGTGCCCTTTTATAAGTGACGGGAGCAGAACTCTTGGAATTACTTAAAACATTAAATTATTTTTCATGGAAAAAAGGATAAAAAATAATATAATTCAGAAATAGGATGAGTATGGTTTAAAATAATATCATACAATAAAATTTTGAGAATTTTATATTAGTTTTTACTCTAATCTCTTTATTTTAACCCATTTTAACCCCTTTTGAAAATTACTCTGATAACAAAGTTTTTACTTTTTAGGGGTCAATATAGTCACTATAAAAGTAAAATTGGTCCTTAAATGGACCATAGTTTATATATATATATATATAAATAAATTTTACATGTATATTTTTTTAGGAGTTTTAAATCATTTAATAAAATATTTTTTATTATAAAATATCATTTATTTAATTTTTAGAAATATATAAAATATTATAATATAATATGTGCCTAAATCATGTAAAATGGTTCTATAATGACATGTATTTAAATATAATGAAGATATGGTATTAATATAATCATAAAATAAAATTTTTATAGGATTTAATATCATTTTAAACCTTATATTTTGAATTAACACATTGGTTAACCAATTTTAACCTTAACCATGATAATGTATTTTTTTCTATATTAAAGGGTTATAATTTTACTTATAAGGTGAAAATTGGATCATAAATGTACAAGAGATGAAATTTTAGACCATTTATCATCATAATTTTCCCTTTTAAACATTTTTATGACTTTTAAATAATTTAATAAAATATCATTTCACAAGAAATATCATTAATGTCATTTTTGACACCATTCATTTAATTTGACTTTGAAAACAACATGAAACAGAATAAATTTTAATATAATACTTGAACACATAAATAAAATTTTATATATATAAAAAAATTCATTTAAAATAATCATTTATTCAAATTATATTACTTTTAATATTTTTAATATCATTTTTTTATTAATTGAATAAATAATGTGTTAGCATTGTATAAGCATTAAAGGTAATTATTTCATCACTAAAAATTATAAATAAATTACCATTATAAAAAAATAATTTACATTTCTAATAAACCTTTTATAATCAAACATATAATCTATTTATTCCTATGAAAAAAATATAGAGATAATACAACAAAGAGAATGACATTTTTGACTTTTCTTTACATAAAATTATATAAAGGTCAAAATGAAATAAATATGAAACCAAGTTTCCATATTTTAGAAATATGGATGGAAATGGATAGACTACACTCATACAATAGTATAAAGGTAAATTTTATGGTCATTTTTTATTTCGTTTAATATTATTTTTAACCTTAATTACCTGATTTACCCTTACCCTGATGGCAATTATTTACTATGGTTACTATTCAAAATGACCAAAAAATAAAAAAATAATATTTAACAAATTTAGAACTTATGATTTAAAATATGGAATAATTTTTTAAATATTGAATATCTACAATTGGAATAAATTAATTTAATATTATAATGAAAAATGTAATGAAAAATGGTTTTTTCATATAAATGCCTTTTTAAGTATAAAAAATGTTTTTATACAAAATTCAAGTATAAAATTAATTCCAAATATCATAATTTTATTATGTTTAATCAAAATAAACTAATGAAAATTTAAAACTAATCCAAAATAAAATATAGTTCTCAATAAAAATCACTATTTTCACTATTTTTTGAAAAATCAAACCTTTTAGAAAAATCTAAAAATTTCAACATAAGATAATTTTTATAGGATGATTTCAAAAATTATATACTATTTATCAAATAAAATTTCTAAAAGTTCCAGAAATTAATTATAATATCTTCTCCTAAAAATCAATAATAATCATTTTTAAAGAAAACATATTTTTCAAGAATAAAATGATTTTAATAAAAATTAAGAGATTATTTACTAATAACTTATAAAAAGATTTATATTGAGTAGGAAATTTATATATATTTCATAAATCAGTAAATCCCATTCCTACCCTCTAATTTAATAGTTATTTTATAACATTAATATTTAAATAATAATATTTCACGATTCATTTAGGCCCGATGTTGCGTGTCGTATACACTATTAAACATAGTTTTATTTTTAAAATAATATGGTGTTACATTATCCCATTATTTACTAAATTATTTATTATAGTTTTAACTTGATATTGGTAATAAAGGGTTTTACATATAAAAATTACTTTTTTGAAATCCCACATTGTAAAAGGGATTAATAAAACATTCTCTTGAAAAGAAGGAAAGTAAATATAAAGGTAATCTTGAAAAACACATAACTAGGTTTCCAAATAGGAGAAAATTATTGGAAAGTTTAAATATAGATATTTTAGAGAAACATAATGTCCAAATAATGATGTATATTGATAGATATCCTTAATCATAAGAAATTGAATTATCAAGAGAAAGCTAATGACCATAAATCAATGAGGTGTGGAAAAGACCATTGAGTCATCAAAAATGAAGGTAATTAAATAACATTATTTTTTTTAAAGAGCCTTTTCATATTTTTGAGGAATTATTTTACCATATAGACTAAGAACATAATGAAATATACTTACTTTATAAGTATAATTTCATCCTTTAATCAATTTCCACCACAATATCATTTTTGCTTCAAATGATGAGTATTCAAGATTAATTTTTTATACCCAAATCACTAAAATTAGTTTATAAAAGATCAAATAATTTCACAAAAGGATAAAAATATATTCCTCTTATATTTAGACATTAACCAAAACAAAAATGGTTAGGTCAAGGTAAGATAATTTCCAAAATGAATAAACCTTTATATCATGAAATGAAAAATTAATCTCAAAATCTTCAATAATTACACCCAAAGTTTAACATATATCATATCATAAATAACTAACCTTTAAATAATTAAAAATATTCATGAAAAAGTTTGAAACACAAAAAAAATTAGAAGTATTTGATCATATATTATTCTCAGATTAATTTAAAATTTACCTTCAATCAACATTAGTCACTCATAAAGTTATATACCAAAAAATGCATACACCCTAATTATATAATCTCTAAATATGTTAATCATTTACATAAACAACCCAAATTACCATAAAGAAACATTGAAATCATATATGCTACTAAAATATAATTAAACCTTTATCATAATATTTTGTTTACCTTAATCATATAAGGTTCCCAAAATAGTGAAATTCATTTAAAATAACATTAATCACATTATCACTAAATCACTTTTCAATCCCATGGATATCTATATGATAAAACATATATCCCCAAAATCAAATTAATCATTAATTCTAAAATTGTTTAATTAAAAAAAATTATACTAACCTAGACATCATGTAGTCCAGTGGTAGGTTCTTCACCCTTATCACCCTTCAATTGTGGGTTAAAGCCCTGTGACCTTGTCGGATATGACGGGTTGTTACCTGGCCTATGGGTTGCCATTTTTACTAAAATAACATTAATATAATTATTTTAATGTTCCTAAAATATGATGAATATCCTAAAAAAAACTTTAATAACTTCAAAATTAAATAATGATTTAACCTCAAAGGTTATCTCTTACCTTTCAGCCTATATCACAAAAAATGTAACAAAATTATTATTAAATAATCCTTTACATTAAACCTAATTGTTACATGTACATAAAACCAATTAAATGTATCCCAAAATATAATTAATCACCTTAAAATATTTTCTCTTAAAACCTGAAGTGGTTGTTTTTTACTTTGGTATTATGATCAACCTTAAACTTATAAACCAATTATGGTGTCCAAAAATATTAAGTTATCCTCACATAAAAATATCATAATCTCTAAAGTTATCCAAACCTTTCCTCTGATACTAACTATAAAGACCCAACCTTAAACATTACATAATATTTAGCTTTAAGACATGAATTCATTATCTTAAATTTGAGGATCTTTATGGTTTAGAGTTTCATAGAATTATGAAATCACTATTACATGAATAAATATTATGTCACAAAGTTGACACTTACACTTAGTATCCATTTCCCCCCCCCCAAAAAAAAACTTTCATAAAATAATAAGTTTCCTTTTCATGAAATATCTTCAAAATTTTCATTTTGACCTCATCCTTGTCCCTAATCATCCTTAAAACCCTATGAAAAAAATTTAAAAATGGGAATGAGAAAAAAATATTTATAAGGGACATATAAAAATAAAGAAACCTGTTAGTCCATGAATAGTTATAATTTTTTTTTCAAAAAAACGTTTGGGATCAAAATAAATATTTTCTTACTGAAGAAATAAAATTAATTGCTCAATTTTTTTTATAAAAAATTTCATTATTAATCTTAATTAAAAAAAAAACTCATAAATTTTTGTTTGAAATCATGTTAAACTCATTATTTTTTCCCAAAGTTATACTTTTCACCCTTAATAAGTATCAAATACTTTTATTTAAGTATAATTTCATTAACATACCTTGTGAAATAATGTGGTTTATATAAATACCATATAAATAATAAACAAATCATGTAGGTAACTTGGGAAATCATTTAAAATCCATTATAATTATACAGAGAATAGACCCACCCGTCCTTGGTTTATAATGTTCCCACCCATCCTTGGTTTATAATGGAACTGTCCATCCTTGGTTTATAATTTAATCACCCATCCATGGTTTATAATAAAACCACCCATCCTTGATATATAATAGAATCCCCCATAATCATAAATAATTACCATGAACAATAATATAATCATAACACATTAAATATTTCATACTTATAAAAATATTTCTTTCACCCATAAGAAAAAAATTTATAGATATCAAAATATCCATTCCATTTTTTTGAAAATACCCAAACAAAGGGAAAAAAGGTTTTTATTTTAGTAAATCATGAAATATTTTAAAGGAATCTGAAACATAAAATAATAGTTATGGTGGTGGGAAAAGTTTTTGATGCTGTATACATTAAAATAGAACATTCCTTTTGTTTTTTTGTAAAAAAGTCAAAATGTTCCATATAAAATATGAAAAAAGATTGCATTTGTAAATATTTTTATGAAATTTGAAAGGGAAATAAAATTACCTTAATAATTCATTTATGTTTATATAAATACATCCATAAAACAATTTTAATAATATGGAAATGGAAGAAAAATAATTAGAAAATAAATCTTTAAAACATTTAAAATGAGGTTTTAAGTTAAACAATCCCTTACCTCGAGTCCGAATCTTCACATACATTACTTATCTTCCTGAATAATAAACTTATGATAATTATTTACTTTTTTATAAAACTTTTTCAATTATATTATTCCTTTTATTTTATCACTATGTTATATTCAATTACTTTATCATTTAACTTCAAAATAGACGTTTTGAGGATATTCTACTCATATGTCAAAATGACATTGGTAGGTTGAATTTGGTTAACGATTTCATTACTGTATAACCTCAAAAATAATAATAATTAAATAATTATCATTTTTTTATATCAATTATACTTTTAAAATTAAACATGAAATATGGTTATAAAAAATGAACTACATTACAATCATGGAGATGGTAGGCCATACATACGCATGGGCAACATTTCCATTTTTAACAATCTTAATGGAAATAAGATAATTTTTATTTTATCTTTATAAAATTATTATTATATAAAAAATATAATATCATTTCTTTAAATACACTTATATATAGTAGCCATGTGATGCAGTTATGAAAAACGAGTCACATCATTTCATGGAGGTGGTAATCCACACGTACACACAAAAGATGTTATAAATTTTCAATGGATGGAAAGGTATGAAAATAAAATATATATTATCTTTAAATAATTTTAATTATGTTCTGAATAATATTTAAATGAGTTAGTAGAATAAACAAAACTAAAACATTCGGTTAATGACTATACCTATTATTATGACAACTTCCTTTTCTTTACACATTAAACCGTATAAGGTTGGTATTATTCCCAAAAAATACCTCTAAAACTTGGGGAGGGATGTTAGAAAGTGGTTTGGGTAGGATTTAGATGAAATAAAAATCTTTTTATGTGTAAATAATAGAGGATAGAAGGCTCCCTTTCATAAGTGAGGGGAGGGGAACTCTTGAATTTACTTAAAACATTAAATTAATTTTCTTGGGAAAAAGGATCCAAACTGATAAAATTCAAATATATGATGATAATGGGTAAAAATAATATCATAAAATAAAATTTGGATAAGTTTATATTAGGTTTATACCCTTATATATTTTTCTAACCCGTGTTAACCCTTCTTGACAATTACCACAATAACAAAGTTTTTACTCTTTAAGGGTCAATATAGTTACTATAAAAAGAGAATTGGTCCATAAATGAACCATAGTTGATATTTTTAAACATATAATAATAAATTGGATGAATATATGATTTTTAATAATTTTAAATAATTTAATAAAATATTATTCTTATAAAATATCATTTATGCCGATTTGGAAATACATGAAATATTATAATATAATATGTATCTAACTCAAGTAAAATGGTTCTAAAATGACATGTATTTGAAGATATTGAATATATGGTATTAATTTAATCATAAAACAATATTTTTATAGTTTTTTATATCATTTTAAACCTTATTTTTTGGATCAACCCATTGGTTAACCAATTTTAACCTTAACCATGATAATAACTTTTTTCAATATTAAAGGGTTATAATTTTACTTATAAGATAAAAATTGGTTCATAAATGGATAAGGGATGACATTTTAAACTATTTATCATTCTAATTTTTACTTTTCAAGAGTATTATTACATTTAAATAATTTAATAAAATATTATTTAATATAAAATACCATTAATGTCAATTTCGACACTATTCATTTAATTTGACTTTAAAAACAAGATGATAATAAATGAATTTGAATATAGTCCTTTAACACATAGAAAATATGTTACGAATAAATAAAAAATTCATGGAACATAATAATTCATTCAAATTATATTATTTTTAATAGTTTTAAAATCATTTATTTTATTTCTCTAATAATTGAATAAATACTACATCAGCGTTGTGTAATAATTTAAGGTAATTATTTCATCATGAAAAATTATAAATAAATTACCATAATAAAAAATAATTTATCTTTCTAATGACCCTTTTATAACTGAACATAGAATCTTTTTATCTCTATGTCAAAAAGTTTAGTGATAATAAAACATAGATAATGATATTTTCTACTTTTCTTTATATAAAATAATATAAAGTTCAAAATAAAAGATATATGGCACCAAGTTTCCATAGTTTTGAAAATTGGATTGATATGGAAAAACAATACCCATAAAAAATGATAAATTCAAATCTTAACATCATTTTTAGTTCTTATCATATTACTTTTAACTTTAATTACCTAATTTACTCTTACCGTGGTGAAAATTACTTACTATGGTTACTATTTATAATGATAAAAAATAAAAGTGACCTATTTAAAAAATATGGAACTAATGATTCCTAATATGTAATTCATTTTTCAATATTAAATATCTAGAAATTTTAGAAATTAATTTAATATTAAAACACAAAATGCAATGAATAACAGTTTTTTTAGAAAAATGACTTTTTAAGTATAATTGTTTTTACCAAATTAAATCATAAAATTCATTCCAAAGACTATAATTGGGTTATGTTTAATAAATAAGAACTAATTAAATTTTAAAACTAATACAAATTATAATTTTAATTTGTAAATACTTTAAAAGGAATTATAGTTTTCAATAAAAATTAATATTTTTCATTATTCATTGAAATATCCAAGTTTTTAGATAATATCAAAATTTTAATATAAGATAATTTTGATATTCTGATTTTAAAAATGATATAAATTTTATAAAATTAAAATTCAAAATTTTATTGAAATTATTTATAATATTTTCTCACAAAATTAATAAAAACTATTTTTTAAAGAAAAGTTATTTTTAAAGAATAAAATGATTTTACTAAAAATCGAGTGACTATTTACTATGAAATTATTAATAAATTTATATTGAGTAGTAAATTCATATATATATTTCATAAAGTAGTTAATCCTATTTATACCCACCAATTTGACATCTAGGTCATAAAAATCATATTTAAATAATAATATTTCATGGATCGTTTAGGCTCGATGTTGTGTGCTGTATACACTATCAAATATAGGTTTATTTTTAGAATATTGAGGTGTTATAATTCCTATAGGTCATAAAATAATTAGGAATCATTTATATAAAATTTCAAGATAAATTGATTTTATTTTCTAGGTTTTGAATATTTTAATCCATTATATAAATGTGTTTTATTTATATAAATAAATTTTCAATCATTATGAAAACCCCAATGTCTAATTCATACACCTTTTATTCCAAGAAGGTATTTCTACCCTAAATTTTTATGAAAAAATTAGTTTTTTTATTTATTGTGAATTTTTTTCATGTTCTTAATAATTAGGTTTTTTTGTTTTAAAAATTCACTTCAACACATCAGGAGTTGGGTAATGTGTGGTATGATCCAACATTTCATAAATATTGTGAAAATATTTGTTCTAAATTATTATGAAAAACCAATCTAGTTTGGTTTTTTTGACCATTTTATTCTTTTTAAAGGAGTTTTAATATTAAAATAGGTACTAAATATTTTTTAGAACACTAAATAGTGGATCAATGCACCACTTATTCCTAAAATTTATAAATTAGTCAATAATAATTTTCCTATGTTTTTATAACCAACGACTATCATTAGCTCATTTTTAATCATTTTACACACATTTGAAAATTTTAAACTAATTTGAATTGTTAAAATACTCTAGATAATTTCGATCACATTGAATAGTAAATTCACATGAAATTAATTATTAGAAGAAAATAATGGATTATACATCATATTTCTACATTTTCATAAATAATTGAGTTTATTTGCAATATTTTGAATGTTTTAAGCAGTTTTATAAATGATTTTTAATTATAAAATTAATTTTTATTCATTATGATAACCTTTCACAAAAAATTCACTTAAAATATACTCCTATAAGTTACAACTAACATGGGGATCATTGTTCTATATTTTTATGACAAGTTAATCCTGTTTTCTCCATTTTGAACATTTTTTACACATTTAATAGTTAAGGAGTTGTTTTTTGTTATAAACATTCACATTGGATAATTTCAAGCACTAAGAACATTGAATTGACTTGAGGTTTTATCTTATGGTTTAAAAATGAAATGATAATAATTATTCTAAAATATCATGAAAAACTAAGCTAGTTTGTATATTTTTTTAACCTTTCATGTTTTTAAAAAGGGGTTTTAATTTTAGAAAATACACTTTAAATATTTTTAAGAACATCATATGTATGATTGATGCACCAATTATTACTATGATCCCAAAATTAATCAATAATTGTGTAATGATCTGAACTGTTATAAATGAAATTTCCCTTTTGATTTAATTAAATGTCTTATTTTGTAAAATGGTTATTTAAAACACATGCACTTCTTTGGTTTTACAGATTTAAAAGACTGTTAATAATTTTTAACATTGTTAATATAGCTGTTGGGAAGTGATCACATGATTAGTATAAATACAGGGCTTTAAAAAATTCAATTGACTCAAACAAAGGAAGTGATTACCTCAACAAGTAGAATCATGCCCTATGAAGTCCAATTATTGTAGCTTCTAAGGAAGATAGTGTCTTTGGGATTTTCCCTTGACCAATCCCATGATGAGATCCAATGACTTAAGTATGAGAAAAAATGTTTATGAGAGAATTTCAATCTCATTGAGATTAGGGCCCAAACCATGTTTGTCTAATAACCCCATGATAGTATCACCGTCACACACCTTACTCTTAGGGAATACACTGGTTTAATAAAGGGATATGTATCAAAACCTTAATAATCTGAATATATTATATAATAACATATATTTTCATTTTAATTTTTTTAAATGATTTTGGTTTTGATTTAATTAAATAGAAATTGTATTTTTGGGTAATATTCAAATTCAATTAAGGGGTTAATTTTGATGAATTAATGGATTTTTGAAATAAATAGTATTTTAATAAATTATTATTAAATGACTATTATTAATTATAAATGGTCGTGTAATTTTTATGAAGTGAAATGTACTTTTTATAAGGGTTAAAAAACCGTTATTATAAAAAAGCCCAAAATTTTACAATAAATGTTGAATCTTATTTTAAAAGTGAAAATGCATTTATTTATAAAATTATTTCAATAAAGTTAATATTATTTTTGGAATCATAACATAAAAATCATCCAATAGTGAATTTTCCATATTTTTTTATGCGACAATCAAATTTTCAATTAAAAATTAAATATCATATAAATATAACTTGTGTTTTTTTGACATCATAATGAATCAAAAATGAATTAATAAATAATATAATGGATATTATCGTCCCAATAAATGTTTTACCATTAAATTAATTTTATTTTAATACAATTTTATTATTTTTATAATGCACTTACGAATCCTCTAAAATGTATAATATATTTTACGATTTTAAATTCATTTCTTGAATAATGTGACTCACCTTCACATAAGTAAGGTTAATATTTTAATATATTAGTCCCTTTTTATAATAAAATAATTAAATACTCTTCTATTTGGCAAAAATCATGTGAAAAAACAATGGGAAGGTTTGCGGTTTGGAATATTTAATTACATAGATTCCAACACCAAAGTTTATGAAATATTAAAGAATTACCCTATCAATTCCTATATAAACCCACCCAATCTCCTACTTTTATTAACTATAAATACTTTGAGAACTTTATTAATCTATCCTCCCCTCTATATAATCCTCTAAAGGCACCCAAGCTCTCAATAAGCCCCTCTTCAAGCTTTTGAAGTCACACACTCAAGTAAGGGTTCCTTTCTTTCTCATTTTTATCCAAGTTTCCTTATATTGTTACACCATTTTATTTTCAATTAAAAATTACAGGATATATTTTATAACCTCCTCAATAATTCCCTTATTATGTTTTAATTATGAGATACCCCTTTCTCTATCATTAATTCCTCCCATGTACACCCATTTCCATGCCAAAATTTCATAAGAGTTATTCCATTACTCCTCTTTCTTCAAGTTTCTTTATTATGTTACACCTTCTATTTACAAATTACTTATATTGTGACATGTATTTATATTAACCTATTAATTTAAATTTTATGTATATATTATTAGAGACCAATTTCTCTCTCATCCACCCTTTTTATGAATTTTTATGTCACGTTGTTAGGCTGTCGAAATTGCACCTCAAATTTCCATTCCAAAACAATTGTGTAGTGAATACAATACCCATTACCTATCAAAGGTGTTAAATTTTATGAACATATAACTTTATATTTAGGACTTAAATTTATTTATTCCACACACCTTTATCATGTAATAAATTAATATGATGAATGAATACATGTTTTATGATCTATGTGGCATACTTAAGCATGAGAATGAAATGAAAGTGATGAGTGTGACCAAAATTATATAGCACTCTAATGAATTGGGTAATGTTTAGTATCATGGTACATAATGTTGGGATAGGGTTTTACATTATTCCTTTATGGGACTTTTTCCACTATGATTTCTTGGTAATTTATCCTTGACCTATTATGCAGTGTTTTAAGTTGTTGCCACATTTCCATGTTATGAATATCATGCTATATCATGCTTTATGATTCAAGTTACTTTACACCTCATTGATATTCCTTGCATAAAGTGTATTATTATCTTCATGTTATGCCATGTTTAATCCATTACTGGTCTTTATATCTCACCCCTTTTCATGTATTTCCCCAGGATATACCATGCAGTTTTAAGCTCGAGCATATTAAAGAATTTTTTCAATAAAGATGTTGTTTTTCATGTTTAAAGTTGCAATGAAATGTACCTAATTCCCAAATACACTATACTTATCAATATTTTAGGTTTTATTAAGTGTAATTTTATGTAATTAAATCATTTTTTAATTTAATAGAAAGAATAGGGTTATTATAATTGGTATCAGAGGGAAGTTTAGTTATTTTTGGGATTTGTACTAGAAAAATCTAGTGAAAGACTTAGGGATATGACTAAGTATAAGAAAAACATCCCTAAATTTTGGTTAGTATAGAGTAATTGGTTTATCAAGAAAATAAATCCCTGTCTAGATATGAACAAGTGGATGTGTCTCTGGAACAAATATATCTAGGGGTAAAACCTGAAAACACCGCATTGAACTAGACTTGAATAGGAACTAGTTCACGATAACAAAAAATTGATTGTAATGACCTGAACCATACCGGGGCTCAATACAAAACTACCCCAAGCCTGCCACCATAGGCCATGGGCTAGAAACAAGTGCCTAAGGCATAAAAAACTCAGGGAGGCCTTTTCCTAAGTACCTGTACACACACACACTACCAAATCAATGAAAAAGTGTAGAGAAAAATGAAAACAAATTATAAAATTTCTATAAACAACCCACGAGTTTTTATCAACCTCTAAACAACTCAAATATAGTATAGTTAACAGAAAGAAAAGGGGAAATATACACACCCAACTAGAAAAGTTCCATAACTCGACAATAGGTGAAAAAGTAAAACAGTTGGGAGAGTCCTGCTTCTGAATCCCAAGCTACGACCACCACATGTAGTCCATTCTCACATATCCCTAATATCCTCTAAAGTCACGATCAATGTGTACATCATCTACAAGGGAACACTAATTTTGGGAAAATCCCAAGAAGGGGTGAGTATGAAAATAATCAGTAGGGTGCCCCGAAGGGTCAAGGGAGCAGCAAAAGGGTACACTGAAAATGGTAGTAGAAGATAGAATAAGGTACAATAGAAGAGTATAGCTCAACCCAACAAGATAGTGAAGTATACTCATCCAAAACAAAAGGAGATAGAAACAGTGAGAATATGAACTTCTCATCAAGTATTCACCACCTATATTAGGAGAGTATACTCATCTAACCATGAGAAGCTAGACACAAAAATCATGCGGTAAACCCTTCACATCTTCACCTCTCCTGGAAGGAGAGTATCCAAAACCCAATGAGTGGGTACAAAAACCAGGATATATATATTCTCAGTCAAGAAACCCAAACAAGGTAGTAATGGGATCTCTATCTCACAGCTCATCCTAAGAAAATAGTCGCCAATAGTTTTGGAAGTAACCACCATCAATGCCTAGCATTCCACACGTCTTCTATGAACTACAAGTCAAAGGGGATCAATCACCTAACCATGATACTGTCCGCTTTGGGAAAGTCTATCTCACTCACATAGTTTTAGTTTGCATCACAAGGACATAATTTGGTTGGAAAATCACCCCTATTTATTGTGATTCCAAGGTGATGTCAAATCAAATATCATCACTAATCTGATGCAAGAAGGTCATATCAATGTTGAGGACCCATGCCCAACCTGACTAAAAGGTTCCACTCTAAGAAGGGTTGAGGACCCATACCCAGCCCAAATGGAGGGTTCCACTCTAGTTTCATTGAGGACCCATGCACAACCCGACTAGAAGGTTCCACTATAGTGTCATCGAGGACCTATGAACAACCCAGCTGGAGGGTTTTACTCTAGTGTCACTGAGGACCCATGCCTAGCATGATTGGAGGGTTCTAATCTAGTGTCGTCGAGGACCCATGCCCTGCCCAACAGGAGGGATCCACTCTAATGTCATAGAGGAACCATTTCCATCCTATCTGGAGGGTGATACTCAAAAATAATTGAGAAACTACAATGGCCATCCCTGCTGGATGGTCCCTCTCGGAATGATCATTAGGAATGCCACAACCCAATCTCACTAGAGGGTAAGCCTGATACTTTTATGGTGATCATGCCTGATCATAATCATCATTGAGTGTTTCCTTGAATAGGCGTCATGATTGGAACATTGAGCATCACATTGGATAGGAATTTCACTTTTA
This sequence comes from Viscum album, assembly GCA_963277665.1. Taxonomy (NCBI): domain Eukaryota; kingdom Viridiplantae; phylum Streptophyta; class Magnoliopsida; order Santalales; family Viscaceae; genus Viscum; species Viscum album. The sequence goes on from OY728131.1 coordinate 20,039,028, forward strand.
TAATCTCTCATCAAATCTCAAATGCCACTACAGAGGGCACCATCACGTTCTTCACGAAAAAACACTCAAGATAGGCTATTCGCATGCCAAAATATGAGTCCAAAAGAATGAAATATGAGAGGTAGAAGGTTCGTAGAGTAGTATAGGGTGTGTGTGGGGTCCACACGATGTGTGACCTTACCATATCACCCACCCATGTACCTATATGTACTAGGGTACTAAACTTTGAACTAGTACCCACAAGGCATGCTAGTGTACTCCGAGAGTACATGACACCTCTAGCCAAAAGGATGATGAGCGCACACTGCTCGTTACTGATCCCAATGGAAAAAATGTAATTCTACCAACATGCCTATTGAAAACATCCCCAGACAACCAAATGGATTACACCATCATGATCCTTGCCGAAAAACACATAGTATTGACTAATTATTCACCTGAAATGGACTCTTGATGAAGAAACAACGTTCCACTGCACTGTGCATAAATAGTTCCCCATGGGGCCCACACCTTAATATCAAAACACATCAAACGAATTTCACCATTGTGACCATTTCTAAAAAACACACGGGATCAACTATTCATTTGTACAAAATAGACACCCGATGAAAAAGTTACATTTCACCGCAAACGCCCAAAATGGGGTTCATGGGGCCTGCACCCCAAAATTGGGTTTAAGCACCCGAAACTAGTCTTGAAAACTTCATCTCAACGCTACGGTCACATCGCCTCTAACGACATGTCAATCAGACATCGTATTTAGATGTACAGTCCGATACAATTTTCCCCGAATAATAATAATTATATCATTATTATTATAGTCCTCCGTTTCATACCACTGAACTTAGAACCTGAAAAAACGTTCCCAAAGTGGCCTCAAAAGATCCGTCTCGAAGAAAGGGTCCTCTGACTGTAAGCGTCATGAAAAATATACCCTTGGTTGGAGAGATACAAGGTTTTTAATAAAAAACCCGATCCGAACCAACTGGACCAGCCCAGACCGACCAATTTGAGTCTCTCAACCACCGTGCCACCCCCCGCCTCTACCGCGCCAGCTCCTGCACCGTCACCTGCTGCTAATCCCAACCGCCGCACTGACGCCTGCCAGAGTCTCCCTCATTGGAACCCATGCGCCCCCTTTTTCCATGGACAACCACGACCACTCCGATGATCGAAAAACAGATCCGAGACCAGATCCGGGATCCTGAGGACCCGATCTACACAACGATGACCTCTGATCAAAGAGTCATCAAAGCTTCAATGTGACGAAAAGTTGGAAGATATTCCGCTCACCACCGCAGGTCCTCTGACACCCAAAACTTGAATCCAAGCATAGATCAGGACTCCACGGGTAGAGAGCTTTACAAATATGGGTCTTTCTCCAAGATCGGAGGCCGTTTGATCATGAAGAAAAGTTTATCGTCAAAGAACAATGAAGAAAATGAAGAACGGAAGAACGAGAGATACTGAATCAGAACTGATGATGGACGTTGTTAGTTCTTCCATCAATAATGGATTATAAAGTAGTAAATTTCAACATAAATTGAAAACAACAACAATGGATTCAATCAGGGGGTTTCCAAATCCAAAATAGAAATCAAATCTCAAATTTGGATATGTTATTGTGTATGCTACACTCTGATCTACTAGCACCTGCATTTTCATCATGATTCGATGAAGTTTGGATGTTGAATCATGGTCATCCATAGCTTCTCTATCTAAGATAGAAATGAGATAACTCTAGATCAATTATCTAAACTCCTATTTATAGGAAACTATCAGTGATGGAAAAATCTAAAACTTCTACACCTGCTCACTTTATATCTCACATAAAAAAACACACTATTCTGAAATCAATGGCGATCTGATATTTCTAATTCAAGTCCCCATTTAGAAGTTATTTGATTCGGAATTCGAGATAAAATAATTTTAATTCAATTAATTTATTTACAGAAATGATCTATGTGGAATTTTTTATAGAAGGCCCACACCGACAAAAGTTATACCCCACCTAAGGTAAACGATATGCTCTAGACTGAACTGTGGAATCATATTTCCTATCCGAGCTACCATTTAAGAGATATCTTATTTCCATTTCATGAATAGTGTAAAATATAATTTATATTTTTGAATAATTTATTCTGGGCACACCGGGCCTTAGAATTTCATGCCGTCTCAGTGCCTAGATCTGTAAATATTATTAGAAATACTTAAAAGTATTAAAAGGTGAAAAAAAGATCTCTAAATCATTCCCTCCTTTAATCTTTTCATCCCCAAAAAGAAAACTAGGGAAACAACTCGGGATACTAAACTCACACTAGGATCTCCTGTTCCCAAGAAAAACTGCATGTTTCTGTGCTTCCATGGCATGCGAACCAAAGGAATGGTTCATCCTCATGAGGTCTACTTCTAATGATGACGCACATAGAAAATCATGCACACATCTTCTCATTTGTGACATATAGAAAACATCATGCACCCACTCTATCTCAGGGGTCTAGAAAGGTGGTAGAAAACCTCACCAGAGTTTTCATGATCTCGAACGACATGAAGAAACTTATGGGATAGCCTGTCTCCCCGACCAAGAAGAAACATGCATGCCCTTATCATGTCCTCCAACACCTAGATTGTGCACTCAGTCTACCCATTGGTCTAGGGACAAAAAGGGTAGTACTCATTTGCAACAGGGTCTTCAATTCCTTCTACAAGACTCTTCATAATTGTGACATAAACCACATGTCATGACTAGAGAGAATTGTCAAGGGTACCCCCGTGAAGGAGAATGATCTCTCGTATGTATAACTTCCCCAAACACTCCACCAAACTCTGCTCCCTGATAACAAGGAAGTGCGCTGACTTCATGTGTTGGTCTACTATCACCCAAATGAAATCATGTTCCTTCGTTGTGTATGGAAGCCCTTTGAATAAGTTCTTGGATATTTCATCCCATTTCCACTCTAGGATTTCAAGAGTCTACAAGAACCCACTGAAACTCGGTGTTCAGCGTTCACCTGCATCGCAACCGGAACCACTGTTTGTCCTTGAACCAAGGAATTATGATTACCTTCTTTTGAATATCCATATGATGCATTTTATATAGATATATGAGTCACACAAGATTTCTTAGTCAATATATCACAACCGAGACTCTCTTACACGCTCGAGAAGCGAAGGATTCAACACCATCGACTGATGAAAACTAAACCCTCCTGATAAATTAGGGTCAGCTACAGGAAATTTAACTGATATAAAACTTCCCTCATTTGGTGAGCCTTGTAATTCCCTAAAATTATACCTCTTTCTAGAGTATAGAATACCTTGAAGTTTTAGTCTTGTAGGAAGTTCAACCAGCATCGCTGCCTCAGGTTTATATCTCCCTGAGTGAAGACATACCTAAGACTCTAGTGGTCTGAGAAAACCACAAAGCACTCTCTCAGAAGACAGAACCTCTACATCCTCAGGGTGAGGACTACTGATACCATCACCAGATAGTGATTCACATAGTTATTTTTGTGGGGTTCTCATAACCTTGACCTATACTTGATAACTACAGTATCAAGACTTGACGTTGATCAAACAAGGTACCAATAAACATGGAAGGTGAGTAAGCTCATCTAACTGAAAGAGGATAGACATGGAAATAACGTGGCATACCTTGCGCATCTTTTCCCCTCTTGGAAGAGAGTAATCCACAAAACAAGTACTCTACCTAACCCACTAGTGGAACATCAAGAAAAAAGAGGTCAAGTATAAAAACTACACTAGAAATTCCAGGACCCACTACGACACTCCACTGTACAAACCCACCCATGAACACACAAGTAGGAGGGACTCATCCACAAAACCTTGATACTATCCACTTTGGGTGGCACTGAATCTCCCTCACATTTTTCTTTTCGTGTCACAAAAATGAATCTTGGTGGGATAAGAACCTCTCTTACTCATGTATTAAAAGCTACGTGAACAAAAACTACACATGGTTACACCGACGCCCCACGTCACTCTGGTAAAACCTCAAGCAAGAATAAGGGAGGAAAGAGTACCTCACATAGTGTCTAACAAGTTCTAATTCTAAAAGGTATAAAATAAACAAGGCATATATATTATCATTTCATGCACTACAGGATTATAGACATTCATAACATACAGTTTCCCATGGCCCCTGACTGCCAGCTCCCTGAGCTTGATGTGGGCTACCTGGTGGTGGTGGAAGGATCTCATAGTGTCATACATCAACCACAATTTATACTATTCTTCTTCTAGCACTTCCTCCCTAGGGACCAACCTGTCCTCACCTGGGAGATCCCCTATCACGACACTATATCTGACATGGCGGTGCACCAACCAACTACCTGGGAAGCTCTACATGTCTGGTCAGGTAGCCTCATGCCATGTGACCTTACCCGTCACAAGCATAGTACCGAACCTCATTGGGATGTCCTGGAACTATACACTAACCCTAAACACATACCTAAGTCTAAGAATTGGATGGAATCCTACGTCAAGGCCATACCAACTGACATCTTCTAACTATGACAAAAATTTCATCTCTGTTGCACACACTGCCAAAACTAGCCTACTGACGCCCCTTTGACAGAAAACTCTCTATCACTAGTGCTTGATCTATAACCTCAAAAAATGTGGGATGACACAAGGGTACTATGATGGCACAAATATCTCTACGGAGACCCTAATCCAACTTCTGTGCTCAGAATTATCCTATGTGGACCATGTCCAAAGAGTACCAAGTAAGGTCTGCGAACCTAGTGGTGTACTCTTCCACCATCATCCCTACCTGCTGAAATTGAATGAGATCTTGAAACCAAACTGATCATAGTCAGGAGGGGTATTAATCATCACATAACAACTACTAGAATTCACCCAAAGAGAGTGTCAAATCATCGTGCATCTAAGTAACCAAACTCCACCAACATCCAACTAATATGTGAAAAAACTGCCTTCCAAAGACACCTTATAATATGTCAGTTTCCAAACAAGCCTGAAGAGGAAAACCACCGAATCTAGGAAAAACTACACTTCCTGAGGGTATGGATCACCATAATACCTTAGTAATATCTGACACTGGAATTCGTGAAGCGTGCTCAACCTGAGCTTGTCCTCGGCCAGTGCTGCCATTACTTTATCCATATGTGGAGGTGATATTACCTATCCACCTGGAGGAAGGTGGATCATATGATGGATCCTGAACTGAGGCCTCATTGCTCATAGGGTTGTCATTATGAACCAGAGATGCTATCCTGGATGGATGTCATTGTAGAGGCATACTAAATCCGATCAAGTAGTATCAAGGTGAAGATCATATATATATACATGAACAATGATGGGGAGATGAATCAATAAGGGAAGTCACATACTCAATCCTATATAATTCATGTACCAAATTTCCCTGTAACAAATGTCTTAGCATGTTGTGTCAACAAGTGAGTAATCAGGGTCCTGGTGAATGACTACGTCAGCCGCCATGCTATCACTAGAATCCATTGCCTGAGAGTTTCTATTGAGACATGTTGATACTATTGCCCTAAAACCCAACCAATTCATTTTTAGGTAACATCCGAACAATTTACCAAGGAATGAACCTCCTCTGATGCCACTTTGTTATGACCCGAACCATGCCGGGGCTCGAACCGCAACTACCCTAAGCCTACCTCCATAGGCCAGGGGATGGTGACAAGCGCAAAATGCATAATAAACTCAGTGATGCCTTTTTCTAAGTACCTGTACACATGAAAACAACCAACACAATGAAAAAGTGAAAATTAAAATGAAAAAAGTACAAAAATTCTATAAACAACGCACAAGTATGCATCAACCCTTAAATAGTAGAAGTACAGTACAATAAACAAAAATAAAAAGGGAAAGATAGACCCCTAATTAGAAAAGTTCCACAACCCAACAATAGGTAAAAAAGTAAAATAGTTGGGAGAGTCCCACTCTTGAATCCCAAGCTATGACCATCATACGCAGTCAAAGATCTCATATCCCTAAGCTCCTCTAAAGTCATAATCAAACTGTACATCATCTTCAAGGGCACATGAAGTGTGAGAAAATCCCAAGAAGGGGTGAGTATGAAAATATTCAGTAGGGTTCTCCAAAGGCTTGAGGGAGTAGTAAAAGGGTACATTTAAAAGGGGATTAGTAGATAGAATAAGGTATAATAAAAGAGTACAACTCAACCCAACAAGATAATAAAGTAAACTCATCTAAAATACAAGGAGATAGAAATGGTGAGAAGATGAACTTCTCATAGAGTTTTCACTACCTATAATAGGAGAGTAGACTCGCCAAACAATGAGAACATAAACACATAAAGAACATGGCATACCCCGTGTGTCTTCTAATCTCTTGGAAGGAGAGTATCCAAAACCCAAGGAGTGGGTACAACAACCATGATATATATATGATCAGTCAAGAAACCCAAATGAGGGAGTAAGGGGATCTCCATCTCAGAGATCAACCCAGGAAAAGAGTCTCCAATAGTTCCAGAAGTAACCACCATCTATTCCCAGTATCCCACACGTCTTCTCTTAATTGAAAGTCAAAGGTTATCAATCATTTCACCTTGATACTATCTGGTTGGGTGGGCCTGTCTCACCTACATGGTTTTAGGTCTCATCACAAGGGCACATCTTAGTGGGAAAAGCACCCATATTACTATTGAGTCTAAGGTGATGTCAAAGAACATATCATCAATGATCCAAATCAAGAAGGTTGTCTCAACATTGAGGACTCATGACCAGCCTTTCTGGAGGGTTCCACTCTAAGAAAGGTTGAGGACCCATGCCCAGCCTAGATGGAGGGTTCCAATCTAGTGTCATTGAGGACCCATGCCCAGCCCAACTGGATGGTTTCACTCTAGTGTCATCAAGGACCCATGCCCATCCCAATTGGAGGGTTCTACTATAGTGTCTCCGAGGACCCATTCGCTGCCTAGTTTTAGGGTTCCACTCCAGTGTTGTTGAGGACCCATGCCTAGCTCAGCTGGAGGGTTCCACTCTAGTGTCATCGAGGACCCATTCCCAGACCGACTGGAGGGTGACACTCACAAGACATTGAGAAACTACACTGGCTATCCTTACTAGATGGTACCTCTCAGAAAGATCATCGAGAATTCCACAACTCTGTCCCACTGGAGGGTAAGCCTGATAATTTTATGGTGATCATGCTTGATCACAGTCGTCATCGAGCATCATCTCAAATAAGCATCATGCTCAGAAAATCAAGCATAACATCAGATATAAATCATAATCAGAGTATCTCGCATCGCATCTCAAAATACACTACAGAGGGAACCATCATGTTTTATGCAAAAAAGAACTCATGATAGGCTACTTACATGCCAAAATTTGAGTAAAAAAGAATGAGATACGAGAGGTAGAAGATTTGTAGAGTAGTATACGATGAATGTGGGGTCCACAAGACATGTTACCCCTACTCATAGACCAGTCATGTATATAGATGTAATCAGGTACTAAACTATGAACTAGTACCCACAAGGCATGACAATGTACTCCCAGAGTACATGAAACATCTAGTTAAAAGGAAGAAGAGTGCACGTTTCTCATTACTGATTTGAAGGGTGAAAACATAATTCTACCAACATGCCTCTTGAAAATGGCCCTAAATAACCAAAATAATCACACTGTTATGATCCTTTCAGAAAAAAAAACAGGATTGGTTAATCATTTGCCCAAAATAGACTTCTGGTATAAGGCCTCGGCCTTAAACCTTACTTAATATTGAATTAAATGAATAATTCACGTTGAGGATCTTTTCAGGTTTAGATTTTTAGAGAATTAGAACATAACTATTACATCTCAAAAGATTAAAAAGTAGTCACTTCTACTAAGTTTCCATAATAAAAAAAACTCTTAAAAGAAACATGTCTAGTTCCATGTTTTATATAGCATGACATTCCCTTGATCCCATCCTTGACCTTATTCCACATTAAATCCTGTGAAAAACATTTCAAAAAAAACTTGGGGTGAGCATAAAAAGCTCAGTAAGGGATACACAAAGAATGAAAACTGTTAGTTTTTCAAACATCAAGTAAACCATGTATACTCTATCAAAGTAATACTTTCACCTTCATGAAGTAGTGAAAACTCTTCACTGAATAAAGTATCATTACTTACCTTTTTGTAACCAAAGGATTACCATAAAACCCATATAAAGAACACATAACATATATAAAGGTAACTTGGGACATAAACATACTTAAGTGGAATAACCATACGGCCGACTTCCACACATATCACTTAATGGAATAGCCATACAACCAATTTACATACATACTTAATGGAATAGCCATACGACCGACTTCCATACCCAATGCATTGGAGGTTATAACATAACCACCCGTCCTGGTATTCATGGCACCACCCTTCATATGGTTTATCACGTAACCACCTGTCAAATGTACAAGTACCAATATAAAATCATAAAACATAAAACCAATATAAAGGAATGATAACATTTCCACATTTCAATCACAATATATCATAATATAATCCTTTATCAAAACCATTTTCAATACCAAAATACATAAAAGAGTATATGGTATTTATTTCATTTTAAAAACATTACGGCTTGTTGAGGAAGCCAAAGACCAAATAATACTCGCGGCGGCGGAAAAGGTCGTTGTCACCACGTACGTAAAAAAAACATTCCTTTTTGTCGTTTAGTAAAACGCTTTGTAGAAAAAGATTCCTTTTGTATAAAAGTAAAATTCAAAGGGTTTTATACACCGTATAAAAGAAAGTTGTGTATAAAACGAAATATGCCTCAATGAAAGGAGATTGAGACGAAGTCCCTTACCTCGGGTCCGACTTGACTCGATCATTCTTTAACGTCCTGAATAATAAACTTGAGTTAATTTATACTTGATTAAGAACCTTTTTAAAGTTCATTATTCCTTTTATATCACTTATTGACATGTTATAAACATTATGTAACCATTTAAGTTAATAATGTTTTTTTGTCAATATTTGGTTCTTAAGTCGAAAGTGGACTTCTTATAATTACATGTTGTTCGTGTGGTCAAAGGTTCTTTATATCCAGAATGAAAATCCTGATTTGGATATCATATATATCATATATATCTAGAATATACATGTATTTATAATATTACATAATCATTTATAGGTAAGAAATGAAATGCACCGTTCATGGAGACGGTAAGCCGTACGTACGCATGAACGCTACTTTCATTTCTATTTCGTATTTTATGGGATGGAATCATAATGATATAAGAGTATATTATAATTCCAGTATAATAACATATATAATATCATTAAATTTATCCTTTACACATCCCACATATGGTATTAACGAATCAAATCACTTTCAGGGGGCGGTAGTCCGCACTTCCTAAAATGAAGATATCGTGTTTACCCATAATGGAAACAGTAATGGTATGCCATAAATGAAAAATACAGAAGCTTATGGAAGAATAAACATATTATATATCATATATAAAAATAGTGACATCATAATGGCCACCTTTGAAGGTGTTAAATGAGTATTGAACAATCATCGTTTCGGGAGGCAGAATTTCGCCATCCACGGAAACCGTATGTTCTTTAACCATTTGATGTAGTTGTGTGAGAGTGTAGCTCGAATAAATCTTATAACAACATCCTAGTATATTTACGATACTTATGTTGTTACAAAAGAAGTAAATAAAAAGAGTTTAGGGGGTTGGAGAAGCAAAATAAAACAAATGAACAAGAGAGAATGAATTACCTTTAAAAGTGTAACTCCTTTTGATTTGAGACTAAAGGCTTCCTTTGAAAGAATTATTCCCAAAGGGAATCCTCTAGGACGAGGAGAGGGATGTGGAGAGAGTAAATGGGCATGGGATGGCCGAGCCAAAGTCTTGAGGAGTGTGTGAAATGAAGTAGAGGTAGGGGGATTTTATAAGAGGAGAGGAGGGGCACTTTTGGAAATCATGAAACTATTATTTTATTTTCAAAAGTCTTTCGAATTTATAAGGTCCCACATTGATATATTTCGAAGATAAGATGATAAGGCTTCTAAATATTCCCATCCAATAGGTTTTGGAAATGTGTAGGTTTTAGATATTACATTATATTTCCATTTTATTTAAATCGTTAACTAATGAAGTCATCGCTGCATCATCATGATGTCATAAATAATTTAATTTATTTAAAGTCTAAAAATTATAAAAAAAATACTATGATGTAGAAAATCTTTTTATATTTCCAATTTCTATTTATAATCAAAAATCTGATCTTTATAACCCCATGTAAAAATTGTTTTCGTAAAACATATTATGTTTGTGTCATTTTTACTTTTACATTAAATAAAAAGTTATTTATGTCATTTCCCAACCAAAGTGGCTCCATAGGGTCCCCAAGTTGACCCATGGCTTGTATTGGTCGGCCATGACACATCCAATGAGGGTAGGACATGTTTCAAGCTCATCTAATATTATTAAAACATTATTTTTACCTTAAACTACACTAATTACCACTAATCGCGATTAAAAACTTAATAAGTTACTATTCACCAAAAAATTATTTTAATCTCATTGAACCACATTTTAATTCTTAATGACAACCATGTATGTCGGATTTTTGAAAATAAAAACACAATTATGGAAAAATTTCATTTAAACGAAAAATCAGTTTTTATAAGTACCACTTAGTGGTTTCACTATTCATCAAAAAATGAAGTTTTTCAGAAAATTACCAAAAAATCACCCTAAGCTATATTTGATATTACGAATTAAAAAATGAAGTATATTTTACAAAATTCAAAACATATAAGTCAAATTAATTAATTTAATAATTAATTCCCGCTATCAGAGCAAATAGCGTGTTTTTATGAAACAATAAGTATCAAAATATTGACACTAGTTTAAGTCCGATTTCAAAGTGAAATTAATTCCAAAAACCACTATTGGATTTAATGGTAAAAATATTTTCTAATTTCACTTTAAAACAAATTAAAAATATAATCTAATCATATAAATAAATTAGATTAAAAAGAGGTTTTGAATTAAAATACAACATTTTACACTATTCATTAAAAAATGAACTTTATCGGAAAGGTACCAAAAATTTACACAAAGTAAATTTTGATGTCCCGATTATAAAGAAGAGTTATTTTTGGTCCAATAGAATTTATAAGATCGATCAAAACTATATGTAATGACGGTTCTCCGTCAAAAGGTGATAAGTGAACCCTTAGTGAAAGTTAGGGTATAAATGCCTAAAATTGAACTCTTTCCGTATTTTAACCCTTTATCTTTTATTGGGTAAATGTAAAAACATTTAAAAACATATATAATCATATTTTAGTTATTTCTATCCATTCCCTCCAGTACAATGACTACTTGTTAACTAACATTTAAAATAATATTATTTTATTACTTTTGAGCAACGTAAGTTTTCAAAGAAACTCATCGTTGCGTATCGAGTACGCTATCGAACGTAGAAACCCCTTTTAATTAAAATTAATATTTAATTCGTAAATATTAATAAATATGAAAATTATTTATTCTTTAATTACCTGGGATGTTACATCCTTCCCCCCTTTTGGGAATTGCGTCCTCGCAATTTTATTCACTTATCAAAATAAGTGGGGGTATTTATCCCTCATAGCATTTTCAGATTCCCACGTTGCCTCTTCAATCACATGGTTTTTCCAAAAAACCTTTACCTGATGAATCACCTTATTCCGTAACACCTGCTCCCTATGGTCAAGAATCTGGACTGGTTGTTCTTCATAAGATAGGTTCTCCTCCAGCTGAACTACCTCTGGACTCAAAACATGAGATGGATCTGGCATATACTTCCTCAACATTGAAACATGAAAAACATTGTGTACCTGAGATAAACTCGGAGGTAAATCCACTCGGTAAGCAACTGATCCAACTTTCTCCAGAATTTAATATGGTCTAATAAACCTTGGACTCAGCTTTACTTTCTTACCAAATCTCATCACACTTTTCCAAGGAGAAACCTTGAGAAAAACATGATCACCTACCTCAAAAGATAGATCCTTCCTCCGGTTATCCGCATAACTCTTCTGCCTGCTCTGAGCTATTCTCATGTGCTTCTGAATCAACTGAACTTTTTCTGCCATCTCTTCTACCAATTATGGTCCCATCAGCTTCCTTTCACCCACTTCATCCCAAAATGCTGGAGTTCGACACCGCTTCCCATATAATGCCTCAAATGGTGCCATCTGTATACTGGAATGAAAGCTGTTATTATAAGAAAACTCAACCAAAGAAAGATGTTGGTCCCAACTTCCCTGATAATCCATCGAACAAGCTCGTAGCATATCCTCCAAGGTCTTAATTGTTCGTTCTGACTGCCCATATAATTGAGGATGAAAAGATGTAATAAAATTTAATTCAGTACCCAACGACTTATGAAGGCCTTTCCAAAAGTTAGATGTGAACCTGGGATCACAATCAGATACAATGGAGAGGGGAACTCCATGTAACCTGACTATCTCTTTAAGATACAAATGGGAAAGTTGATCTAGGGAAAAAGTATCTCGTATAGCAAGGAAATGAGCATAATTAGTCAAGCGATCAACAATAACCCAGATTTCATTATTACCTCGAGATGTCCTCGGTAATCACACAACAAAGCCCATGGATATGTTTTCCCATTTCCACTATGGCACTGGTAAAGGCTGAAGCATCCATTTCGGTAACTACCGCTCTGCTTTAACCTGCTGACAAGTCAGACACTTCATAGTAAAATCAGCAATATCTCTTTTCATTCCATCCCACCAGTAATACTCCCGCAGATCTCTGTACATCTTAGTACTGCCAGGATGAACTGAAAATGGGGAACTATGAGCCTCACATAACAACTCATTCTTCAACTGTGAATCACAAGGCACACATAATCTCTTCCCAAACCTCAAAACATAATCATTATCAATGTTGAATTCAGACAACTTACCTTTCTGAACCAGCTCTACCTTTTTCTTCAACTCACTGTCTCTCTTCTGTGCTTGCTTGATTCTGTCTGATAGAGAAGATTTCACTGATACCTGAAACAAAATAGAAGAACATCCTGCACCAACAAATTCTATGCCAAAGTTCATCAAATCTTTAACCAAAGGATCACGTTCCAAATGCAACATTGCTAATGAAGCATTACTTTTTCGACTCAAAGCATCAACCACTTTATTTGCTTTTCCCGGATGGTAATGAATTGTACAATCATAATCCTTGATTAATTCCAGCAATCTCCTCTGTCTCATGTTCAATTATTTCTGAGTGAATATATACTTTAAACTTTTGTGATCAGTATATATTTCACACTTTACTCCATACAAATGATGCCTCCAAATTTTTAAAGCAAAGACAACAGCAGCTAATTCCAAATCATGTGTAGGGTAATTTACCTCATGAGTTTTCAACTGTCGTGAAGCATAAGCAATTACCTGATCATTCTGCATAAGGACACAACCAAGTCCCTTCAACGAAGTATCACTATATATAACAAACTCACCATTCCTGGAAGGAAGTGCCAAAACTGGATCATTCACCAATCTTCTCTTCAACTCCTGAAAACAATCATCACATTCTTTTGTCCAGATGAACTTAACACCCTTACGAGTTAGCTTAGTCATTGGATTAGATAACCGTGAAAAATTTTCAACAAACCTTCGGTATTAACCTGCCAAACCAATAAAACTAGGGATCTCAGTTACATTTGTGGGTCTTGGCCATTCTTCAACAAATTTTGTTTTAGTAGGATCAACAGTTATGCCATCTTTTGAAACAATGTGACCTAGGAAAGAAATTTGTTGTAACCAAAACTCACACTTTCTGAATTTTCCATATAGTTTCTTTTCTTTTAAGGTTTTCAAGATAACCCTTAAATGACTTTCATTCTCCTCTTTACTTTTAGAAAACACCAAAATATCATCGATGAAAACAACCACAAACTTATCCAAGAACTCATGGAAAATTCTATTCATAAGGTCCATGAATACATCAGGTGCATTGGTTAACCCAAAAGGCATAACTACAAATTCATAATGGCCATATCTAGCACGGAACGTAGTCTTCGGAACGTCTGCTTCTTTTACTTTCAACTGATGGTACCCCGACCTCAAGTCAATATTCGAAAAATACTGAGCTCCCTGGAGCTGATCAAACAAATCATCGATATGAGGCAAAGGATACTTGTTCTTAATAGTAATATTATTCAGGGCTCTATAATCAATGCAAAGTCTCATTGATCCGTCTTTCTTTTTAACAAATAAGACAGGAGCACCCCATGGTGATGTGCTAGGTCGAATGAAACCTTTATCTAATAACTCCTGCAATTTTTTCTTTAACTCTAAAAGTTCAACTTGAGCCATTCGATAAGGGGGTTTTGAAATTGGATTAGAATCAGGAACTAAGTCAATAGTAAATTTAACTTCCCGATCATGAATAAAGCAGGCAACTCATCAGGAAAAACATCAAGATACTCATTTACCACTGGCACATCATTAATCTGAACAGTTCCTTTATTTTCAACAATATGTGCAAGGTAACATTCATTTCCATATTTTACTAGTTTCTCAACTTCTTGATATGTTATCAAAATCAAGGGTTCATTCTTGTACAAAAACTGAAAATCTTTTTGAAAAGAAACCATTTTAGCTCTGTAGTCAATCTTAGCATGATAAACAGAAAGCCAATCCATTCCCGAAATAACATCAAACTCTACTAGAGGCAAAACAATAAGGTTTGCTGGTAGATTCTTTCCACACACAAGGATATGAAGGTTCTTATAATTCCTTTTTGTCTCAACGTTCCCTCCGGGTGTTTTTACCATAAGTTCAGGATTCATATCTTGATATGGAATTTCCAATTTAATAGAAAACTTCTCAGAAATGAAAGAGTGTGTAGACCTTGAATCAAACAACACATTGGCATAATATGAACAAACAAACAGTGTACCTGATACCACTTCATTCGATGACCCAACATCTGCTGAAGTTGTTGCAAAGGATTTCACTACCCCTTTCTGCTTGTAGTCTGGTTGCATTCCCCCAGTTGAGTTCTTCATTGGACACTCGTTTGCATAATGACCCATTTCATTACACTTAAAACATATTACCGTTGGCTTTTCATTGACTGCTTGATCATCTTCCTTACAGTTACGATCAATATGACCAGACTTACCACACCGAAAGCACTTACCAGACTTGGATAAACATTCTCCAGGATGCATTTTACCACACTTCTCACAGGATGGATATTTGGTTTTCTTACCTCCTTGCTTCTTTGATGAATTCTTCCCCTTTGCCTGCCAACTAGACCTCTTATTCTGTTGTTTGTCATAGAACACCTGATCATCGACAAAATCCATTTCCACCTTCTCCGCACATCGAACAAGTTTTTCATAACTTTTGAACTCACGAGAATCTAAAGCCCTTTGATACTTTGGCTTTAACCCTGAGTAAAAACGGTTTATTTTACTATCAAGATCTCGTATGAAGTTTGGAGCATACCTTGCCAATCGAGTGAACTTTTCTTCATAAGCAGCCACTGAATCATCCTCCTGCCTCAATTCTAGGAACTGTTTTTCCATCCTAAGACGAACCACCTTAGGAAAATATTTCTCAAGAAACATACCTTTGAATTCATCCCAGTGAAGATCCTCAATCTCATCACTATCCCTGATACTTTTCACCATCGACCACCACTGATCAGCTTCACCTTCAAAATGGTAAACAACAAGACTAACCTTTTGATGTTCTGAACACCCCATGACATCAAAAATCTTCTCCAGTGCTTTAATCCAAACTTCATCTTTCACAGGGTCAGATGATCCTCTGAATGATGGGGGATGTTGCCTCATGAAATGTTCCACCACTGGCATGTTCCTCTGCCGTTGATCTGGCTGATCTCATGCATGGATACCAACACCATTTATAGCCTGAGTCAACTGTGCCATCACTGCAACAAACTGTTCAGTTCCGATTCCGACCATCTCAGGTTGCTGATTTGGAAGGTTGTCTTCCTCCTGATGTCGTCCCAACATAGTTTCTTTGTTTCCTTTGCGGAAAACTATTCTGAACAAGAGAAATATCTTAGGCGAAGCAACATGGTAATCCGTAAATGCTATATCATTTCAATCATATTATAATTTAACACTTTTCTAACTCCTAAAGTTGTCTAAACCGACCTTTGATACCAACTATAATGCCCCGACCTTAAACCTTACTTAATATTGAATTAAATGAATAATTCACGTTGAGGATATTTTCAGGTTTAGAGTTTTAGAGAATTAGAACATAACTATTACATCTCAAAAGATTACAAAGTAGTAACTTCTACTAAGTTTCCATAATAAAAAAAAACTCTTAAAAGAAACATGTCTAGTTCCATGTTTTATATATCATGACATTCCCTTGATCCCATCCTTGACCTTATTCCACATTAAATCCTGTGAAAAACATTTCAAAAAAAACTTGGGGTGAGCATAAAAAGCTCAGTAAGGGATACACAAAGAATGAAAACTGTTAGTTTTTCAAACATCAAGTAAACCATGTATACTCTATCAAAGTAATACCTTCACCTTCATGAAGTAGTAAAAACTCTTCACTGAATAAAGTATCATTACTTAACTTTTTGTAACCAAAGGATTACCATAAAACCCATATAAAGAACACATAACATATATAAAGGTAACTTGGGACATAAACATACTTAAGTGGAATAACCATACGGTCGACTTCCACACATATCACTTAATGGAATAGCCATACAGACAATTTCCATACATACTTAATGGAATAGCCATACGGCCGACTTCCATACCCAATGCATTGGAGGTTATAACGTAACCACCCATCCTGGTATTCACGGCACCACCCGTCATATGGTTTATCACGTAACCACCCGTCAAATGTCCAAGTACCAATATAAAATCATAAAACATAAAACCAATATAAAGGAATGATAACATTTCCACATTTCAATCACAATATATCATAATAGAATCCTTTATCAAAACCATTTTCAATACCAAAATACATAAAAGAGTATATGGTATTTATTTCATTTTAAAAACATTACAGCTTTTTGAGGAAGCCAAAAACCAAATAATACTCGCGGTGGCGGAAAAGGTCGTTGTCACCGCATACGTAAAAAAACATTCCTTTTTGTCGTTTAGTAAAATGCTTCGTAGAAAAAGATTCCTTTTGTATAAAAGTAAAAGTCAAAGGGGTTTATACACCGTATAAAAGAAAGTTGTGTATAAAACTAAATATGCCTCAATGAAAGGAGATTGAGACGAAGTCCCTTACCTCGGGTCCGACTTGACTCGATCGTTCTTTAACGTCCTGAATAATAAACTTGAGTTAATTTATACTTGATTAAGAACCTTTTTAAAGTTCATTATTCCTTTTATATCACTTATTTCCATGTTATAAACATTATGTAACCATTTAAGTTAATAATGTTTGTTTTGTCAATATTTGGTTCTTAAGTCGAAAGTGGACTTCTTACAATTACATGTTGTTCGTGTGGTCAAAGGTTCTTTATACCCAGAATGAAAATCCTGATTTTGATATCATATATATCATATATATCCAGCATATACATGTATTTATAATATTACATAATCATTTAGAGGTAAGAAATGAAATGCACCGTTCATGGAGACGGTAAGCCGTACGTACGCATGAACGCTACTTTCATTTCTATTTCGTATTTTCTGGGATGGAATCATAATGATATAAGAGTATATTATAATTCCAATATAATAACATATATAATATCATTAACTTTATCCTTTACACATCCCACATATGGTGTTAACGAATCAAATCACTTTCAGGGGGCGGTAGTCCGCACTTCCTAAAATGAAGATATCGTGTTTACCCATAATGGAAAGAGTAATGGTATGCCATAAATGAAAAATTCAGAAGATTAAGGAATAATAAACATATTATATATCATATATAAAAATAGTGACATCATAATGGCCACCTTTGACGGTGTTAAATGAGTATTGAACAATCATCGTTTCGGGAGGCAGAATTTCTCCATCCATGGAAACCGTATGTTCTTTAACCATTTGATGTAGTTGTGTGAGAGTGTAGCTCGAATAAATCTTATAACAAAATCCTAGTATATTTAAGATACTGGTGTTGTTACAAAAGAAGTAAATAAAAAGAGTTTAGGGGGTTGGAGAAGCAAAATAAAACAAATGAACAAGAGAGAATGAATTACCTTTAAAAGTGTAACTCCTTTTGATTTGAGCCTAAAGGCTTCCTTTGAAAGGATTATGCCCAAAGGGAATCCTATAGGATGAGGAGAGGGATGTGGATAGAGTAAATGGGCAGGGGATGGCCGAGCCAAAGGCTTGAGGAGTGTGTGAAATGAGGTAGAGGTGGGGGCCTTTTATAAGAGGAGAGGAGTGGCACTTTTGGAAATCATGAAACTATTATTTTATTTTCAAAATTCTTTCGAATTTATAAGGTCCCAAATTGATATATTTCGAAGATAAGATGATAAGGCTTATAAATATTCCCATCCAATAGGTTTTGGACATGTGTAGGTTTTATATATTACATTATCTTTCCATTTTATTTAAATCGTTAACTAATGAAGTCATCGCTGCATCATCATGATGTCATAAATAATTTAATTTATTTAAAGTCTAAAAATTATAAAAAAATACTATGATTTAGGAAATCGTTTTAGATTTCCAATGACTATTTATAATCAAAAATCTGATCTTTATAACCCCATGTAAATGTTTTTTTCGTAAAACATATTATGTTTGTGTCATTTTTACTTTTACATTAAATAAAAAGTTATTTATGTAATTTCCCAACCAAAGTGGCTCCATGGGGTCCCCAAGTTGACCCATGGTTTTTCTTGGTCGGCCATGACACATACAATGAGGGTAGGACATGTTTCAAGCTCATCTCATATTATTAAAACATTATTTTTACCTTAAACTACACTAATTACCACTAATCGTGATTAAAAACTTAATAAGTTACTATTCACCAAAAAATTATTTTAATCTCATTGAACCACATTTTAATTCTTAATGACAACCATGTATGTCGGATTTTTGAAAATCAAAACACAATGATGGCAAAATTTCATTTAAACGGAAAATCAGTTTTTATAAGTACCACTTAGTGGTTTCACTATTCATCAAAAATTGAAGTTTTTCAGAAAATTACCAAAAAACCACCCTAAGCTATATTTGATATTACGAATTCAAAAATGAAGTCTATTTTACAAAATTTAAAACATATAATTCACATTAATTAATTTAATAATTAATTCCCGCTGTCAGAGCAAATAGCGTGTTTTTATGAAACAATAAGTATCAAAATATTGACACTAGTTTAAGTCCGATTTCAAAGTGAAATTAATTCCAAAGACCAATATTGGATTTAATGGTAAAAATATTTTCTAATTTCACTTTAAAACCAATTCAGAAGATAATCTAATCATATAAATAAATTAGATTAAAAAGAGGTTTTGAATTAAAATACAACATTTTACACTAATCATTAAAAAATGAACTTTATCGGAAAGGTACCAAAAATTTACACAAAGTAAATTTTGATGTCCTGATTCTAAAGAAGAGTTATTTTTGGTCCAATAGAATTTATAAGATTGATCAAAACTATATGTAATGACGGTTCGCCGTCAAAAGGTGATAAGTGAACCCTTAGTGAAAATTAGGGTATAAATGCCTAAAATTGAACTTTTTCCGTATTTTAACCATTTATGTTTTATTGGGTAAATGTAAAAACATTTAAAAACATATATAATCATATTTTAGTTATTTCTATCCATTCCCGCTAGTACAACGGCTACTTGTTAACTAACATTTAAAATAATATTATTTTATTACTTGTGTGCAATGTAAGTTTTCAAAGAAACTCATCGTTGCGTATCGAGTACGCTATCGAACGTAGAAACCCCTTTTAATTAAAATTAATATTTAATTCCTAAATATTAATAAATATGAAAATTCTTTATTCTTTAATTACCTGGGATGTTACACCTGGTGAAGAAACTACATTCCACCACACTGTGTACAAATAGTGCCCCATGGGGCCCACGCCTCGATCTTGAAACACATAAAATGGATCTCACCATTTTGATCCTCTCAGAAAAAATATGGGATTATCTATTCATTTTTCCAAAATAGACACTCGGTGAAAAAGTGACATTTCACCGCAAACACCCAAAACGAGGATCGCGGGACTTACACCCCAAAATTTTCTTTAAGCACCTGAAAATAGTCTTTAAAATTCCTTGTAAACTCTAGTGTCACATCTCCTATGACAACACATCAATCAGACCTCATATGTAGATGTACGGTCTGATACAAGTTTCCTCGAATAATAATAATTATATTATTATTATTATAATCAGACGTTTCGTATCACCGAACTTTGAGCTCGAAACAAAAATTTACCAAAGTGACCTCAAAATACTTTCCTTGAATAAAGGGTCGCATGGACATAGACGGTATGAAAAATAGACTCTTGGTTTTAGATATAGATGGTTTTTAATAAAAACCCCAATCCGAACCAACTAGACCGGCCCGGACCGGCCGGTCTGGCTCACTCAGCCGACCCGAACTGGCTGGTCCGGTTCGCTCAGCTAGCCCAGACTAGCTGGTCCAGCTTGCTCAGCTATCCCTCCATTGGATCCTAGCCATGATACCGCTTCACGCATTGTGCCTCTCTCGTAACACCAGACTCTGCCATTCCAACCCACCACACCACCTCTCCCAGCCGGTGCACCGCCCCGCGCCTCCGCTGCGCTAGGTCCCACGCCACCACCTTCTGCTGAGCCCAATCGTCATGTTGTCCCCTTCTAGAGACACCCTCACTAGAACCCACATTCCAAAACTTTCCATGGACTACCACGTTCACTCCAGTGATCAAAAAATAGATCCGAGACCAGATCTGGGATCCTCGGGACCTGATCTACACAACAATGGACTCCGCTTGAAGAGTCGTTGACGTTTTGACGTGAAAAAAAGTTGTAGGATCTTCTTCTCACTTCCGTGGGTCCTCTGGCACCCAAAACATGAATCATAGCATAGATCAGGACTCATTGGGCTAAGAGATTCATAGATATGGGTCTTGTTCTAAGATCATAGGTCGTTTGATCATTGAGAAAAGTTTATCATCGAAGAACTATGAATAACTCAAAGAACGTGAACAATAGGTGATCCCGAATCAAAAAAGAAGATGTAAATTTTTAATTTTTCCATCAACAAAGAATTCTAAAGTAACTAATTTATACATAAATAAAAAACAACAATAAAGGATTCAATTAGGTGGCTGTAGAATCTGAAATAGAAATTATATCTCAAATTTGGGTCTGCTGTTGTGTCAGCTGTGCTCTGATCTAATAGTGACTACATTTTCATCATCATCTAATGATGTTTAGATGTCGAATTATGGTCATCCAGATATCCAACATCTGAGATAGAAATGATCTAACTCTGGCTCATTTCTCTAAACTCATATTTATAAGAAACTGTCAGCGATCACAAAATCTGAAACTTCTATGCCCGCTCACTTTATATCACACCTAGGAAAAACACTACATTTAAAACTTAATAGTGGTATCATATTTCTAATATGAGTTTCCATTTAGAATTTATTTTATTCAGAATTCAAGATAAAATGATTTTAATTCAATTAATTTATTTACAGAAATACCCTCAGTGGTGTTTTCTACAGAAGGCCTGCGCCGACAAAAGTTATACCCCACCTAGGGTAAAAGTTACATTCTGGACTCAAATGTGGCATCATATTTATGATATGAAAAACCTTTTAAGATATATAACATTTCCATCATGTTAATAGTATAAAATATTATCAATATTTTTGTATAATTTATTCCGGGTACACCGGGCCTTGAAATTGCACGCCGTCTCAGCGCCTAGCTCTGGAAATATTCCTAGAAATATTTAAAAGTATTACATGGTAAAACCAGGGTCTCTACATTAGTAAACTTCTATTTTGAAACTCATGGGGGATATGATTTGGTAAATTCAAAAGCTGAGTATGAAACATTATTAAGGGAACAAAAAAAATCCCATAAGAGTGTTTGTTAGGAAATAGAACATGGATAACTTAGATTGAAGATTAGAAATTCATAAGTTATAAAAATAAATGTAATTTATAAGTTATCAATTTATTATCATTGTATTCCCCTTTATGTGTTTAATAGTTTAAAATACATACCCCTAATTTTCCTTTTATTCTATCCAATTTCCAGTAATAGGAGGAATTGACTAAAAACCGATGCGAAGATCAATATAATGACTACCTTAATGAGATGCCCAATACGATGGGAGAAGGAATCAAAAACTTTGTTACAATACTATCTCAGTTAACTCAAGTTTTTAATAGAAACCTGGATCAAGAGAAACATCCAACCCCCCCCCCCCCCCTGAGAAAGATAAATTCATAATCGAGAGCTTCATGAGACAACAACCTTCTAATTTCAATGGATCATCGGATCCCTAAATCACCGAAAAATGGATCAAATCCATTGAGAAGATATTTTCTATCCTTGAATGCTCCGAAAAAGAGAAGTTTCTTATGGATTCTTATCATATGGAGGGTTAATCTGATCAATGGTGTACATTGATCAAAAATATGAATCATGACGAAGAGATCGAGGTGATGGTATGGAAGGATTTCCAGATTTTTTTTTCAGAAATATTTTCCTTAAACCCTCCAACTTAAGATGGAAAGGGATTTACTTAACCTAAAGAAAAAATACAATGAATCTATCAGAGTGTATTTGGTAAACATCACAAGGCTTTCATGATATGCCTCCGTCTTTGTTGTTACCCACGAATGAAAGGTTGACCGTATAACAACCCTGCTTTTTGTTACACACTTAAACATGATTTATTACATAAAATATTCACTTGATAAAACATAGAAGATCAATAGGTTTAGTGTATTTTGGTCTTAGGAACATTACATAATGACTTAAAACATGAAACAAAACATCTTTATTAAAAAATTCTTTTACATGACCACTACATTCCCTCGTACTTAGCATTGTATGGGATAACCTGAGGACATGAATAAGAAAAGGGTGAGCTATAAAGCCTTTTAAGGGAGTAAAAAAGGCATAACATGAATAATAAAATACATTTTAGGAAGTAGGCATATTAATGGAGCATAAAAGAAACATGAACATAAATTCAAGATATAGTATGATTATCATAACATGGAAATGTGGCAACAACACTTAACATGGTATTAGCATGATCCAAGGATCATTGCACATGGAACATGAGTAAACCCTCATTTCATGTGAATTAGAATGGGTAATACCTCATTTAACTTGACGTATCATGATACTAATATACCCAATGCATTGGAGTGCTATCAGGGCACACCCTTCTTAAACATTTCATTACATGCATAAGTGTGCCACATAGATCATACAACATGGATTCACTAAACATCATTATTTATTACACGATAAAGGCATGTGGAATTCATACATAAAAATTTATAATAAATAAGTAAATGTTAATAAAGGTTAATACCCTTGATAGAGAAATGATCATGGTATTCACTACACAATGACTTTGGCTTGAGAAAAATCACGGTGCAATTCCGGCAGCATAACAGCGTGAAATAAGAATTCATAAAAATGGTTAATGAGAGAGAAAGGGGTGTATCATAGTATTTACATTAAATTGACAGTAAGGGGGTCATATAAATATATTTACCAACAAATGTAATGGAATTTATATTCATAATATAAAACAATTTCTTGAATGTGAATGAGAAGAGAGAAATTCCTTACGGAATTTCGGCATGGTAACGAGTGTACATGGGAGCAATAAATGAGAGAGAAATATGTATCTCATCATTTCAAACATAGGGATGGGAATATAAGGTAGGTAATAAATCATACCCCAAATTTTTTAATTGAAAGTAAAAGGGTGTTACAACATAAAGAAACTTGGATAAAAATAAGAAAGGAAGGAATCCCTTACTTGGAAGTGTGATACCAAAGGCTTGGGAGGGGATTGAGAGAGGATTTTTGAAAGCTTAGGGCGCCTTGGGAGGATTATAGATAGAGGATGGAAGAGTTTGGTATATCTCCAAAGGATTTTAGTGAATAGTAAGTGAGATCTTGGGTGGGTTTATATAGGAAAAGAGAGGGAACTCTTTATTATTTTGGTTTTGGACACCACACATTAAACTAATAAAAACCACAAACAACCCATGGTTTTTGCCCATAGTTTTTTAAAAAGGGGAGTGTAAAACATTATTTTATATGGTAAATGTCCTAACTTCTTAAAATATTAGGCTTGTTTATGTGGAGGTGAGTCACACTCTCAAGGAAATCATTTTAAAAAGATAAAATGTTTTATAAGTCTTGGAGGGTCCACTAAGTCTTTGTAAAATAAAAAAAATAAACCCAAAATCAAATTATTTTAATGATAAAATATATAATAGCCGAAAATATCACTTATAGTATTTTATTACATCACTATTGGGTCATTATGATGTGATAAAACACATTATATAAATAAACGGTATTTAATTTTTTTACCCAAAAATTCAACTGTCTCAGAAAATTATGAAAAATTCACCGTTAGATAATTTCGACATCCTGATTACAAAAATAATATTCATTTTATTTAAATAATTTTATAAATATGTGAATTTTTTACTTTTAAAATAAAAACCGACATTCATAAAAAATTCATGGGTTTTGACAAAAAACGACTTTCAAACCTTAATAAAAAGTACAATTGTATTCCAAAACATTATATGATCATTTATATTTAATAAAAATTAATTTAGTAATAATATTTTATTAAAATATTATTTAATTCAAAAATCCATTAATTCATCAAAATATATTTCATAATTGAATATTAACTAAAGATACTATTTGTGCTTTAAAAAATATTTACAACGTAAAAATAATAAAATGAATGTATATTATTTATTATATAAAAAAATAATTCACATAATCATAGTGCTAAGGTCTTGTTACATAACCCATTATAACACCCACATAGGACCTAAGGGTAAGGTGTGCGATGGTGACAGACTCTTGGGGTGGCTTGGATAACATCGCTCATGTTGTAATCTCTACCAACTTCCACTTCTCCCATAGGTGGTTCCATTTGAGCTTAACGTGTTAAAGATCAGCTTGGGATTGGTCAAGAGTGAAGCCCAATGACGCCACATCCTTTCCAAGCTCCAACAAAAGGGCTTCATACGGGGCAAGTCTATTGGATGAGGCCATCACTTCCTTTTTCTGAGTTAATTGGATTTGTTAGAGCCCTATATTTATACTAATCATTTGATCACGTTTCAATGACTATATTATAAATGTTAAAATTTTTTAATGGTATTTTGAAATACAAAAACATAAAACCAAGGAAGTTCATATTTTATATAACAATTTTATATAATGAGTCATTTAATTAGATCAATAGGAGTTTTCATTAACAAAAGTTTGGGTTGTTACAATCTTCCCCCCCTTAAGAGATTTCTCCCTCAAAATTTCCATTTCCCACACTAAAATAGATATGGGTAACTCTGCATCATCACTTCATCTGATTCCTATGTTGCTTCTTCAAACTTTTGGTTTCTCCACAACACCTTGATGATGGGCATTGTCTTATTTCGCAGAATTTTTTCTATACAATCTAAGATCTTCACTGGATTCTCTTCATAGAAGAGGTCATTCTCCAATGGTACCACCTCTAGATTAAGTACATGCGATTGGTCAGGTATGTACTTTCTCAGGAGTGATACATAGAATACATCATGTACTAGAGATAGGTTCGATGGGAGTTCTAGTCAATAGGCCACTGCTACGATGTGATAAAGGATCTAAAAAGGGCCTATGTACCTTGTACTAAGCTTTCCCATCATCCCAAATCTCATAACTATATTCCAAGGTGATACGCATAGTAATACCATGTCTCTGACATCAAACTCTAGGTCTCATTGACGATTATCAACATAGCTCTTTTGTCGACTCTAAGTAGCTTTAATGTACTACTGGATAGTCTTAACCATCTCCACTATTTCTTTGACCATTTTAGGACCTAGTAGTTTTCGCTCCCCAACTTCATCCCAACATATTGGTGTTCTGCACCTCCTCCCATATAGGGCTTCATAAGGAGCCATTTGGATGCTTGAGTGGAAACTGTTGTTGTAAGAGAACTCAACCAGAGGAAGATGTTGATCCCATCCTTCTTTGAATTCCATTGAGCACACTCTCAACATGTTCTCAAGTGTTTGGATTGTCCACTCAGATTGGCCATCGGTTTAAGGATGATAAGCCGTACTGAAGTTCAGCTCAGTATCAAGATCATGTTGAAGACTCTTCCAAAACTTAGAGGTGAATCTTGGATATCGGTCAGATACAATTGATAGTGGTACTCCATGCAGCCTTACCATGTATCTGATGTATATCCGTGCCAGTTGATATAGATATAAATCCTCCTGAATTGCAATGAAGTGTGCATTCTTTCTAATAAAATCCACAACAACCCGGATAGAATTGTTTCCTTTGGTTGTCTTCAGAATTCCGGTGACAAATTCCATGACAATGTTCTCCCATTTCCATGCGGGTATGGGTAATGGTTGTATCATCCCCTTAGAATTCTGCCTCTTAGACTTCACCTACTAACATACCAGACACTTTGATGTATACTTAGCGATATTCTTCTTTATGTTATCCCACCAGTAATACTCTCGGAGATCTCGATACATCTTTGTGTTTCCTGAGTGAATGGAGAAATTTGAACTATGTGAATCATCCAAAAGTTCCTTCATCAACTTTGGACTTGATGGAACACATAGTCTTTTCCCAAATCTCACAATTACTTCTTCATTAACATTGAACTCCAAGGATTTCCCTTTTCTGATAGTTTCCACTTTCTTTTGAATTCCCACATCATCCTTTTGAGCATCCTTTAACCTTTCCAAAAGAAATGGTTGAGAAATCATTTGTGAAAGGATTGATGATGTTACCTTATTTATGATTCCCATGTCTATCTTCATCAAGTACAATAATATTGGATCCTTTTTAATTCTCATCAATGATAGAATCACTGGGTCCTTTCTACTTAGATCATCCGTCACCTTGTTCGATTTCCTAGGGTGGTAATGTATTGAGAAATCATAGTCTTTGATCAGATCTAACCATATTCGTTGGTGCATGTTCAACTCTTTCTGTGTGAATATATACTTAAGGATTTTTTGGTCCGTATATATTTCACGCTTCTCCCCAAAGAGGTAATAACACCAAATTTTTAAAGTGAATATCGCTGCAGCCAACTCTAGATATTGTGTTGGATAGTTTTTCTCATGAAATTTCAATTGACTTGAAGCATAGGTAATGAATTTGTCATTTTTCATCAACACACAGACCATGAACTTCTTCAAAGCATCACTGAATACCACAAACAGTTCTCCACTTGTGGTTAGTGTGAGAATGGGCATAGTGATAAACATCCTTTTCAACTCCTTGAAGCTCTCTTCACAGTAATAACTCCAAGAAAACTTTACTCCCTTCTGAGTTAACTTGGTAAGAGGGTTGGAAAATCGTGAGAAATTTCTCCTAAATCGGAAATAATATCCAGCTAACCCCAAGTATCTATGGATATCCGTTACCTATGTTGGCCTAAACTATCCCTCTATTGCATTTTTCTTGGAGGGATCCATATATATCCCATTTCTTGTGATGATATGGACCAATAATGAGACCTCCTTAAACCAGAAATCACACTTGCTCTACTTTTCATAGAGCTTCTTCTTCCTCAAGGTCTCTAGTACAGTTCTTAGATGCTCTTCCTTGGTTTTGGAGTATATAAGAACATTTTTTATAAATACTACCAAAAATTTGTCGAGGTAATCTCTAAATAATCTATTCATCAAGTCTATGAAGATTTCTAGAGCATTAGTGAGTCCGAAAGGCATTACTATGAATTCATAGCACCCGTACCTTATATGAAAAGAAGTCTTGGGGATATCCTCCTTCTTCACCCTTACTTCGTAATATCCCGACCAAAAATCTACCTTGGAAAAGTATTGTGCTCCACATAGCTGATCGAACAAGTCATCGATTTTTGGAAGAGGATACTTGTTCTTTATTGTTATTTTGGTGAGATCACGATAATCAATGCAAAGGTGCATTTACCCATCCTTATTTTTGATTAAGAGGAATGGTGCACCCCATGGTGAAGCACTCAGGTGTACAAACCCTTTATCAAGATTATACTGCAGTTGTTTCTTTAGCTCCTCAATCTAAACAACATCCATTCTATATGAAGTCTTGGATATTGGAAACTCCTCAGGTATAAGGTCAATTGAGAATTCAACATATCTTCTAGGAGTAAGACTGGGCAATTCATCAGGAAAAACTTCTGAAAATTCCCTCACAATAGGCATGTCTTCAAGGATGGTTTCTTCCTTATACTCAATCATTTGAGCCAAATACGCATTCTCATAGGGCATTAATATCCACACTTGAGATGATGGTGCTAAAGAAAATTCATCTTCCTCCTTGCACTTGTATAAAATTGGGGGTCTATTCTCAATATAAAGAGTGATTTCCATCTCACGATAATTTATGTTGGCTCTATATAAGGAAATATAATCCATGCTGAGAATTGCATCAAATTTCACCAGTGGGAGTACGATGAGGTTCAACGAGAAGTTCAATCCACAAATTATGATAGGGTAGGAGTTATATTCATGGGATGAAATGATTCCCCATTTTCTTACTCACTGACATCTTTACTTCCATGATTTGTGGTGGTGTTGAGATTGTTCTACTAAACTTTCGAGATATAAAAGAATGCGTATAATCATAATCAAAAAGCATGTTTTCTATTCTTGAATGAATAACTAGCATATCTTTCACCACTTTATTGTCGTGGTTCACTTTGGTGGTAGTGATGGTAAAATATCACCCTTGCTGCCTTGGAGGTTGTTGGTTGCCTCTGAAAACCCTTGGCTTAGGTCACTGATTTGCAAGGTTCCCTGGTTCTTTGCAGTTGAAGCAATGAAAATTTTTTTGATGGTCGAAAGAAGCATTCCTATCCTCTGTTGTAGCCAAGGGTTTTTCTTT
Organism: Viscum album; assembly: GCA_963277665.1. Classification (NCBI taxonomy): domain Eukaryota; kingdom Viridiplantae; phylum Streptophyta; class Magnoliopsida; order Santalales; family Viscaceae; genus Viscum; species Viscum album. Next base: position 20,068,183 of record OY728131.1, read on the forward strand.
TTGGAAGTTAATGTCTAGGTTCCCTTTTCTTCCACACCTAAATCATTTACCACATCCCCTTCATTCAATTTCTAGGGTGCTTCTTTCTGCACCTTTGGTAGGTGGGGTGATGGGTTTTCTTAGCACCGTTGGATTTATCCATTGGACCACCATAATTGAAGTCCATCTTATGCTTCTTATCCCCATGATACCCATGGTATTCTCCGATCTCCATTTAGACCTTGAGGGAACATCAGACTCCTCATAGCTATTGAAGTCATGGATCACCTAGGATTTCCGTAGGCTAGGTATTATCCCACCAAAGAAGTGGTCAACCATATATTCAGGGGTAACGACAAATCCAGAGGTGTATCATACAAGTCTTGTGAAGTTTTCCTCATACACTCTGATGGATTTGTCGTCTTTTTTTCTTTAGGGAAAGGAAATCCCTTTACATATTAAGTCGAAGGGTGCGAGGAAAATATTTGTCGAATTTTTTTTCCAGAAATCCTTCAATTCCAATGCCTCGATCTCCTCCTTAGGCTTCGTATGTTTGATCAATGTACACCATTTATCATCTTCACCCTCCATATGATAAGCAGCCAAAAGTACCTTCTCTTGTTATGAACATTGAAGGATGAAGAATATCTTTTCAATGTAGTTGATCTATTGTTTGATGATTGAGGGATCAAATGATCCATTAAAAGTAGTAGGCCTTTGTCTCATGAGTCTCTTGATTGAGACTTGTTATTTCTTGGGGGGGGGGGGGTGAACGTTCCTCTTGACCCATGTTTCTATTCAAATATTGAGTTAACTGAGAGAGTATCTTGACAAAGTTCATGATTCCCGCTCCCATTGGATTGGTCATCTCATTAGAACAATCATCACATTGATCTTCACATTAGTTGTTATCCCGAGTCCTCCTATTACCGGCCATTGGATGGAATAAAAGGAAAGTTAGGGGTAACACATAAAGGTAATCCAAGGGAAAAAACAAATGACTTATAAATAAATTTTATTTCCTTAACTTATGAATCTATAGGCTTAAATATATGTTATCCATGATCTACTTCCCAAAATATATTCTTAGGGGAATTTTTTATTCCCTTAATAATGACTGACTGAATGGCCCGAAGGTCTCAATTTTTATTTATTTTTGGATAAACCCCCTTTTAAGGTGAAAGGGGGAAACATCACATGACTTTGAAGAAATGGATATATAACATAAGCCAGTACCAAAATAGGACTATTAGAAATTCCCCTCCCCAACATCAACATCATTATAGAAAGCCTACACCAATGCATTGCTACTTAGAAAGCTGTCCGATGCAAAGAAACACATTCCTATTACCAATGGCTAGGACATACCCTCTCAATCATCGAAATCCGAATAACCATGCATAGTGGAAGCAACCTGCTCTGAGACCTCATCTGGGAAATTAACTTATAGAATGTCTGGACCACACTAACATCCAAAAATAAAAACCATCATAAGATGCTTCAACTTTCCCAACTTTCAAAGCTTACTCCAAACAAAAAATAGAGAACCATAAAACCTCCATTTCCAAGCAGTATCTCCACTTTCTAAAAATATCATTCCCATCATCAAACACCAAAAAAACAAACATGAATCCAATTACATCATCCATATTTTGAGGCCAACAACAACCAGGCTGAAGCAAACTGTGAGAAAAATCCACACAGCACACCTCGACCCTCCACTGCTAGGACTGTGAATTCCATTGCCCAGAACCACCTCCACTGAGCTAAAAACAACACCACAATGCCAAATTGGCGACCAAAAGCCACTGAATCCACTTCTGCAACCATGGATCAAGGGCACCATCCTCAAAACTTCTTCACACCATCCCCATCACCTGAATACGCACAAAAAACACCGCCAGAAAACCAAACACAACCTTGCACAATACCAAACTCCAATAACAATCGGCCTCGAATCAAAAAGAAACAGCATCCAAAACAACCTTAAGACTAGTCACTAAGTGAACTAAAACCAAAATTAGAAGCAAAAAAGAGATAAGATTAAACCGTCACTAGCACGCCTGAAGAAAAAATCCATCACAAACCAAACGCAATCCCCATCACTGCCAACCAGGTCACCCGCGAAGAACCCGACACCTCCCAATGCACATCCTGAGACGAAATAGCACCCTCAGGCTGCAACAGCTAGAAATTGGCCATTGAAACCACATCACACTGCCATGGAATCCCTATCCAATGAAAAAGAGTCAAGAGAGAAGCATTCCAACAACAATGTAAAACACCAAGAAGGCCGAGTCCATGAAGCCGAATGACACCACTGTGGAAAGAATACGCCATCAAGAGCTCCCCAAGAATGAGGAGAGGAGCCGAGCCACACTGTAATGATAGAAGTAGGCGGCGACGACGAAGGGAAACCCTAAAATTCCAGCACCCTTTAAGGGCTCATCCCCCTATCCATGAGTGTCATTGCCTTAATAATGGTTTGTACTAAGATTATGAATTTACCAAAGCATATCCCCTGAGAGTTTCGTAACAAAGAGTGAAGCAAGGCCCGTTGTTATATACTAGGATACCCTGGGTCAAGCCTGAAACTCCTTGTCGGAGTTTTCACTCCTATGTACATCTATGCCAGAGCCACCTCTACCTGCTCGTATCCATATAGGGATGTATTTTCTTGATAAACTTCTTACTCAATACTAACAAAAATTTATGATTTTATTTATTATACTTAGTCTTATTTCTAAGGCTTCACTAGGGTTTTCTAATCCTAATCCAAAAAATAACTAAACCTATCATCTTATACTAACTATAACAACCCTGCTTTTTATTACACACTTAAACATGATTTATTAATTAAAATCTTCACTTGATAAAACATATAACATCGAGAGGTATAGTGTATTTGGGGATTAGGAACATTAAATAATGACTTAAAACATGAAACACAAAATCTTTATTGAAAACTTACTTTACATGACCACTACATTCCCTTGTACTTAGCATTGCATATGATAACCTGAAGACATAAATAAGAAAAGGGTAAGATATAAATCCTAGTAAGGGAGTAAAAAAGGCATAACATGAAGAATAAAATACATGTTAGGTAGTAGGAATATAAATTTATCATAAAAGAAACATTAACATAAAGGAAATATATAACATGATTATTATAACCTGGAAATGTGGCAACAACACTTAACATGGTATTAGCATGAGCCAAGGATCATTGAACATAGAGCATGAGTAAACCCTAATTTCACTTTAATTAGCATGATTAAACCCTCATTTCACATGATGTATCATGATACTAATCTTTACCCAATGCATTAGAGCGCTATCAGGGTGCACCTTTGTTAAATATTTCATTTCATGCATAAGTGTGCCACATAGATCATACAACTTGGATTCATTAAACATCATCATTTATTACATGATAAAGGAATGTGGAATTCATACATGAAACTCTATAACCAATAAGTAAATGTGCATAAAGGTGAATACCCTTGATAGAGAAATGGGCAAGGTATTCATTACACAATGACTTTGGCTTGAGAAAAATCGCGGTGCAATTCCGGCAACATAATTGCGTGACATAAGAATTCATAAAAATGGTTGATGAGAGATAAATGGGTGTCTCATAATATGTATATGAAATTTATAGTAAAGTTTTCATATAGATACATGTCCCAACAAATGTAAATGAATTTAGATTCATAATACAAAACAATTGCTTGAATGTGAATGAGAAGAGAGAAATTCCTTACGGAATTTCAGCATGGTAACGAGTGTACATGGGAGGAATTAATGAGAGAGAAATAGATCTATCATCATTTCAAAAATAGGGAGGGGAATTTAAGGGAGACTATAAATCATACCCCAAATTTTTTAATTGAAATTAAAAGGGTATTACAACATAAAGAAACTTGGATAAAAATAAGAAAGGAAGGAATCCCTTACTTGAAAGTGTGATCCCAAAGACTTGGGAGGGGATTGATAGAGGATTCTTGGGAGCTTTGGGAGACTTGGGAGGATTATAGAGAGAGAAAGTTATAGTTTGGTCGAGATCCAATGGCTTTGAGTGAAGAGGAAGTGAGAGATTGGGTGGGTTTATATAGAAAAAGAGAGGGAATTCTTTATTATTTTGGTTTTGGAAACCACACATTAAACTAATCAAAATCACAAACCAAACCATGGTTTTTGACCATGGTTTTTGAAAAAGGGGAGTGGAAAAAATTATTTTATAAGGAAAATGGCCCAACTTCTTAAAATATTAGGCTTTCTTATGTGGAGGTGAGTCACACTCTCAAGGAAATCATTTTAAAAAGATAAAATGTTTTATATGTTTGGGAGGGTCCACTAAGGATTTGTAAAAAAACCCAAAATAAAATTATTTTATTGTTAAAACATATATTTTCTGAAAATACCACTTATAATATTTTATTACATCACTATTGGGTCATTATGATGTCATAAAACACATTATATAATTAAACGGTATTTAAGTTTTTACCCAAAAATTCAGCTGTCTTAGAAAATTATGAAAAATTCACCATTGGATAATTTAGATGTACTAATTCCAAAAATAATATTTATTTTATCTAAATAATTTTCTAAATATGTGAATTTTTACTTTTAAAATAAAAACTGACATTTATAAAAAATTCATGGGTTTTGAAAAAAACTGATTTCAAACCTTAATAAAAATTACAATTGTATTCCTAAAAATTATACGATCATTTATATTTATTAAAAATTAATTTAGTAATAAAATTTTATTAAAATAATATTTAATTAAAAAATCCATTAATTCATCAAAATAGATTTTATAATTGAATATTAACTAAAAATACTATTTGTGATTTAAAAACTATTTACAATGTAACAATAATAAAATGAATGTATATTATTTATTATATAAAAAAATAATGAACATAATTATAGTGTTAAGGTATTGTTACATAACCCCATATAACACCCTCATAGGACTGAATGGTAATGTTTGTGATGGTGACAGACTCTTGGGGTGGCTCAGATAACATCACTTGGGTGGTAATCTCCATCAACTTCCACTTCTCCCGTAAGCAGTTCCATTCGAGCTTAGCGTATTAAAGATCAACTTGGGATTGGTCAAGAGAAAATACCAATGATGATACCTCCTTTTAAAGCTCCGAAAAAAGGGCTTCGTACGGGGAAATTCTACTGGATGAGGCTATCACTTCCTTTGTCTGAGTAAACTGGATTTGTTAAAGTATTATATTTATACTAATCATGTGATCACTATTCAACGAATGTATTATCAACGGTAAAAATTATTAATGGTATTTTGAAATCCCAAAACATAAAACCAAGTAAGTTCATATTTTATATATCCATTTTACATAATGATACATTTAATTAGATCAAGAGGAATTTTCATTAAAAAAAGTTTGGGTCGTTGCAGACCACTTATTTAGTGGGCTAAAACCTAGCCTACAGAAAGCCCTGGATGTAACATCCCAAGTAAGTAATGAATAATATATTTTTTTATATATGTCTATTTATGAATTAGATAGTGTTTTAGAGGCTTAAAATGAGAAGAAATCCAATCTTAAGCATGGAATACACTAATATTTTTAAAAGATTGTTTTACTGCCTTTTTATGGCAAACCATTTTTAAATCAAAATTTTGAAAATTTTATAAGCTCTATTTGTCAAAATAAACATATTATTTATTATTGGGACATTGAAATTTACATTGGATAAATTTTTGGTATTTTTTTGACAATGTTCATTTTTTAATGAATAGTGAAAAAATACTGCATTTTACATCAAAACTGCTTTTTCATCTAATTTAATTATATGTTTAGATTATCTTTTTAATTAGTATTAAAGTGTAATTTGAATATATTTTTACCATTTAATCCAATGGTGGTCATTAGGATTAATTTCACTTTGGAATTGGGCATAAACTAATGCCAAACGTTTCATAGATATTGTTTCAAAAAAACCCACTATTTGTTTTGACAACGGGAATTATTTTTAAATTAATTATTGCAATTTCTGTGTTTGGAATTTGGTAAAATGGATTAAATATTTGTAATCAAAAGGTCCAAATTATGTAATCAAGACTCTTTTGTTTTTGGACATTATGAATAGTAACGACGATAATTATCTTTAATTATCTTGATTAATGAGTAATGAGGTAGTTAAGGATAATAAAATAATATCATAATAATAAAAAATGAGACCAACATGTGTCTTAATGATACTGTTTGTCTCATGGCCGACCATGGGATGCCTTGTTCCGAACTTGGGGACCCCATGGAATCACTTTTGTGTGAAAGTGACTTTTTATCTTTTATTTTTAAAGAAAGTAAATATAACAAAGAATGTATCACCTGAGTAAATTTTTTTTAATTTTGTCTACATAGATGATATTATGGACTATAAATATTCATTGGAAATATAAAAATATTTCCTACATCATAGTATTTTTTTCATAACTATTAGACATTAAATAAATTAAATTATTTATGACATCATGATGATGCAACAATTACCTCATTAATATAGGATTTAAATAAAATTAAAAGATAATGTTAAAGATATAACTTAAACTTGTAAAAGACCTATTGGATGAGTATATTTTGAACCCTTATCACCTTATCCTCGAAATACATCAATGTGGGACCTTTAAAATCTGAAACTCATTTGAAAATAAAGTAACATTTTGTAACTTTCCAAGAGTGCCCCTCCTCTCCTCTTATAAAAGGCCCCCACCTATACCTCCTTAACCACACTTACAAAGCCTTTGGCTCGGTCAAACCCTACTCATTTTGTCTCTCCACATCCCTCTATAACTCTTAGAATCCTCACTTTGGGCAGAAGTCTTCCCAAGGAAGCCTTTGAGCTCAAATCAAAAAGAGTTACCCGTTTTAAAGGTAGTGTTTTCTATTGTGTTCTTATGTATTATTTTGCTTCTCCACCCCCCTAAACTCTTTTTATTATTTTATTTTGTAACAAAAATAGTATCTTCAATATACTAGGATGTTTTTATAAGAAGGATTCGAGCTACACTTACACACACCTACACTTAATGGTTAAAGAACATACTGTTTCTGTGGATGGCGAATTTTTGGCTCACGAAACGATGATTGTTCAACACTCATATAACACATTCAAAGGTGGCCATTAAGATGTAAATATATTTATATATGATATATAATATGTTTATGTTTTACTTAAGCTTCTGTATTTTTCATTTATGGCATACCTTTATGGTTTCCATTATGGGTAAACGCGATATCTTTGTTTTAGGAAGTGCGGACTACCACCCCCTCAAAGTGATTTGATTCGTTAATACCATATATAGTACGTATAAAGGATAAATTTAATGATATTATATATAATATTATAATGGAATTATAATATACCCTTATATCATTATTATTTCACTCCATTAAGTAAGAAATAGGAATGAAAGTAGCGTTCATGCGTACGTACGACTTACCGTCTCCATGAACGGTGCATTTCATTTCATACCTCTAAACATTATGTAATATTATAAATGCATTTATATAATGGATATATATGATATATATGATATCTACATCATGAGTATAACTCTGTATATAATGGATACATGAACAACTTGTAAATATAGAGTTTATTTTTGACTCAAGTACCAATGATCAATAAAATGATCGTTATTAACTTAAATAATTAAATAGTGTTCATGACATGGTAATAAGTGATATAAAAGGAATAATGAACTTGAAAAAGGTTCTTAAGAAAGTAGAAATTAACTCAAGTTTATTATTCAGGAGGTTAAATAACGATCGAGTCAAGTCGGACCCGAGGTATGGGACTTCGTCTCAATCTCCTTTCATTGAGGCATATTATGTTTTATACACAACTTTCTTTTATACGGTGTATAAACCCATTTGACTTTTACGTTTATCCAAAAGGAATATTTTTATACGAAGCGTTTTACTAAACGACAAAAGGGAATGTTTTTGTCGTACGTATGCAGCGACAACGACTTCTCCGCCGCCGTGACCATTATTTGAGTTTCGGTTTCCTCTACAAGCCATACCTTTTTTTAAATGAAAAATAAATACCATGTTTTAATTTTATTTTATTTTGGTATTGAAAATGGTTTTCATAATGTTTTTATATCAATGTGTTGTATTGATATCTTGTGATTGAAAAGTGGAAATGTTATGTTTCCTTTATTCATGTTTTATGTGATACGATTATGTTATGGTTCTTGGGCATTATTATGAAGACGGGTGGTTCCGTGATAAACTAAGGGTGGGTGAGCCCGATATAGCTCTCCAATGCATTGGGTAACGCGAAGGGGTTAAACATTGAGGTTTCTCCGAAGAGATTTTGGGAATATACTGTGATGGGTATTCCAAACGTAACCAAGAGGGTTACTACGTAAAAATATTATGAATGCCTCAAGTTACCTTTATGTCTTATGATTTCTATGATTTATTCATGATTTGATGAGGTATGTTAAAATGATTATGTTTTATGGGTAAAGCATGATTTAATTCTTATGTATATATGTACTCATGTTTTCTTTCTATATTTTTATAACACTTACTGAGCTTTTTATGCTCATCCCAAGTTTTTGAAATGTTTTTAACAGGTCAAGGGAAAGGTGCATGATATGATGATAGTGTCAAGGAAGTGTCAAGAAAGAATCCATGTTTTATGTTAAATATGTTTCCGTTGATGGGAAAAATGAATACTATCTTTTATGTAACCACTTTGTTTAAATGTGGAATATAATGCATGTTTTATGATCTAATTTTCTAAAACTCTAAACCTGAAAAGATCCTCAATGTGTATTCTTGAAGTAACTCAAGATTAAGTAAGGTTTAAGGATGGGGCCTTATAGTTGGTATCAGAGGTCGGTTTAGATAACTTTAGGAGTTAGAATTCTATTAAATGATTATCCAGAAATATTTTTTTATGGTCAAATTGAAATGATATAGCATTTGAAGATTACCATGTTGCTTCATCTAAGACATGTTTGTTCAGAATGGTTTTCCGCAGAGGGAACAGGGAAGCAGTGCTAGGAAGGCATACATAAGGAAATAACCTTCTGAATCAGAATCCTAAGATGGTCGGAATTGGAACTGAACAGTTTTTTGCAGTAATGGCCTAGTTGAATCAAGAGATAAATGGTGGCTGTATCCATGCACGAGATCATCCAGATCAACCGTAGAGGAACATGTCAGTGGTGGAACATTTCATGAGGCAACATCCCCCATCATTTAGAGGATCATCTGACCATGTGCTAGCTGAAGGGTCGATTAAAGCACTGGAGAAGATTTTCAATGTCATGGGGTGTTCAGACAATCAAAAGGTTAGTGTTGCTATTTACCGTTTGGAGGGTGAAACAGATTAGTGGTGGTCGATGGTTAAAAATATTAGGGACGCTGATGAGATTGATGCTCTCGACTTGGATGAATTCAAAGGTATGTTTCTTGAGAAGTATTTTCCTAAGGCTGTTCAAATTAGGATGGAAAAACAATTCCTGGAATTGAGGCAAGAGGAAGACTCAGTGGCTGCCTATGAAGAGAGGTTCACTCGATTGGCAAGGTATGCTCCAAATTTTATCCGAGACCTTGATAGTAAAATCAATCATTTTTACTCAGGATTAAATCCAAAATATCGAAGGGCATTGGCTTCTCGTGAGTTCAAAAGTTATGAAAAGCTTGTTCGATGTGCTGAGAAGGTGGAAATGGAGTTTGACGTTGATCAAGTGTTCTATAACAACCAGCAGAAGAAGAGACCGAGGTGGCATGAGAAAGGAAAGAATTATTCAAAAAGGTATGACGGTAAGAAAACTAAGTTTCCAGTTTGTGATAAATGTGGTAAAAGGCATGCTGGGGAATGTCTTTTGAATTCTGGAAAGTGCTACCAATGTAGTAAGATGGGACATAAGGCTCGTGATTGCACTAAAAAAGATCAAGGTGATGGTAAGACCAAATTTGATTTACAGTTAGTGAAATGTTTTAAGTGCAATGAGATGGGTCACTATGCAAATGAGTGTCCGACAAAGAGCTCGAGTGATGGGAAGCAGTTAGACTACAATAATAAAGGGGTGGTGAAATCCTTTGCAACTACTTCAGTAGAGGTCGGGCCATCAAATGAAGTTGTATCAGGTACTTAGTTTGTTTTTTTAGATTATGCCAATGTGTTGTTTGATTTGGGGTCAACACATTCTTTCATCTCTGAAAACTTTTCTAGTAAAATGGGAATACCATCTCAAGAAATGACTCTTGAACTTGTGGTAAAAACACCTGGGGGAAATGTTGAGGCAAAAAGAATTTATAAGAATCTTCCTATCCTTATTCGTGGAAAGAACCTACTTGCGAACCTTATTGTTTTACCTCTAGTAGAGTTTGATGTTATCCTGGGTATGGATTGGCTCTCTATTTACCATGCTAAGATTGACTATAGAGCTAAAGAAGTTTATTTTCAGAAAGACTTTTAGTTTGTGTACAAGAATGAAACCTTACTGTTGATAACTTATCAAGAGGCTGAGAAACTTGTAAAAGATAGAAATGAATGTTACCTTGCACACATCGTTGAAAACAATGGAACTATTCAGATTAATGATGTGCCAGTGGTAAATGAGTATCCTGATGTTTTTCCTGATGAGTTTCCTGGAATAATACCAGATCGGGAAGTTCAGTTTACTGTTGACTTAGTTCCTAATGCTAATCCAATTTCAAAACCCCCTTATCGAATGACTCAAATTTAACTTTTAGAGTTGAAGGAGCAATTGCAAGATTTTTTAGAGAAAGGTTTCATTCGACCTAGAACATCACCATGGGGTGCTCTTATTTTATTTGTTAAAAAGAAAGATGGTTCAATGAGACTTTTCATTGATTATAGAGCCTTGAATAACATCACTGTTAAGAACAAATATCCTTTGCCTCATATCGATGATTTGTTTGATCAGCTCCGGGGAGCTCAGTATTTTTCAAAGATTGACCTGAGATCGGGGTACCATCAACTGAAGTTAAAGGAAGCAGATGTTCTGAAGACTGCGTTTCATACAAGATATGACCATTATGAATTTTTAGTAATGACTTTTGGGCTAACCAATGCACCTGCTTTATTCATGGACTTAATGAATAGAATTTTCCATGAGTTTTTGGATAAGTTTGTGGTGGTTTTCATTGATGATATTTTGGTGTTTTCTAAAAGTAAAGAGGAGAATTAAATACATTTAAGGGTTATTTTTCAAACCTTAAAAGAAAAGAAATTGTATGAGAAATTCAGAAAGTGTGAGTTTTGGTTGCAACAAATTTCTTTCCTTGGTCATATTGTTTCTAAAGATGGGATAACTGTTGATCCTTCAAAAACAAAGGTTGTGGAAGAATAGCCAAGACCCACAAATGTAACTGAGATTCGTAGCTTCCTTGGTTTGGCAAGCTATTACTGAATGTTTGTTAGAAATTTTTCACGGTTATCTAGTCCAATGACTAAGCTAACTCGGAAGGGTGTTAAGTTTATCTGGACAAAAGAATGTGATAATTGTTTTCAAGAACTGAAAAGAAGATTGGTGAATGCTCTAGTTTTGGAACTACCTTCCAGGAATGGTGAGTTTGTTATCTACAATGATGCTTAATTGAAAGGAATTGGTTGTGTCGTAATGCAGAATGATTAGGTAATTTCTTATGCTTCACGACAATTGAAAACTCATGAGTTAAATTACCCTACACATGATTTGGAATTAGGTGCTGTTGTTTTCACTTTAAAAATTTGGAGGCATCATTTTTATGGAGTAAAGTTTGAAATATATACCGATCACAAAATTTTAAAGTATATATTCACTTAGAAAGAATTGAACATGAGACAGAGGAGATGGCTAGAATTAATCAAGGATTATGATTGTACAATTCATTACCATCCGGGAAAAGAAAATAAAGTGGCTGATTCTTTGAGTCGAAAGAGTAATGCTTCATTAACAATGTTGCGTTTGGAACGTGATACTTTGGTTAAGGATTTGATGAACTTTGGCATAGAAGTTTTTGGTGCAGGATGTTCTTCTGTTTTGTTTTAGGTATCAGTGAAATCTTCTCTATCAGACAGAATCAAGCAAGCACAGAAGCAAGACAGTGAGTTATAAAAAAAGGTAGAGCTAGTTCAGAAGGGTAAGTTGCCTGAATTCAACATTGATAATGATTGTGTTTTGAGATTTGGGAAGAGATTGTGTGTGCCTTGTGATTCACAGTTGAAGAGATAGTTGTTATGTGAAGCTCATAGTTCTCCGTTTTCAGTTCATCCAGGCAGTACTAAGATGTATAGAGATCTTCGGGAGTATTACTGGTGGGATGGAATGAAAAGAGATATTTCTGATTTTACTGTGAAGTGTTTGACTTGTCAGCAGGTTAAAGTAGAGCGAAAGTTACCAAAAGGGATGATTCAGCCTTTACCAGTGCCATAGTGGAAATGGGAAAATATATCCATGGACTTCGTTGTGGGATTTCTGAAGACACCTCGAGGTAATAATGCAATATGGGTTATTGTTGATCACTTGACTAAATATGCTCATTTCCTTGCTATACAAGATACTTTTTCCCTAGATCAACTTTCCCGTTTGTATCTTAAAGAGATAGTCAGGTTACATGGAGTTCCTCTATCCATTGTATCTGACCGTGATCCGAGGTTCACTTCTAACTTTTGGAAAGGCCTTCAGAAGTCGTTGGGTACTGAATTAAATTTTAGTACAACTTTTCATCCTCAATCAGATGGGCAGTCAGAACGAACAATTCAGACTTTGGAAGATATGCTACGTGCTTGTTCGATGGATTATCAGGGAAGTTGGGACAAACATCTTTATTTGGTTGAATTTTCATATAATAACAGTTTTCATTCCAGTATACAGATGACACCATTTGAGGCGTTATATGGGAAGCAGTGTCAAACTCTAGCTTTCTGGGATGGAGTGGGTGAAAGGAAGCTAATGGAACCAGAATTGGTAGAAGAGTAGGTAGAAAAATTTCAGCTGATACAAAATCACATGAGAATTGCTCAGAGCAGGCAGAAGAGTTATGCGGACAACAAGAGGAAGGATCTCTCTTTTGAGGTAGGTGATCATGTTTTTCTCAAAGTCTCACCATGGAAAAGTGTGATGCGATTTGGTAAGAAAGGGAAGTTGAGTCCAAGGTTCATTGGACCATATGAAATTCTGGAGAGAGTTGGATCAGTTGCTTACCGAGTGGCTTTACCTCCAAGTTTATCTCAGGTACACAATGTTTTTCACGTTTCAATGTTAAGGAAGTACATGCCAGATCCATCTCATGTTTTGAGTCCAGAGGTAGTTCAGCTGGAAGAGAACCTATCTTATGAGGAACAACCGGTCCAGATTCTTGACCACAGGGAGCAAGTGTTACGTAATAAGGTGATTCATCAGGTAAAGGTTTTGTGAAAAAACCACATGATTTAAGAGGCAACATGGGAATCTGAAAATGCAATGAGGGATAAATACCCCCACTTATTCGATAAGTAAATAAATTGCGGGGACGCAATTTTCTAAAGGGGGGAAGTATGTAACATCCCAAGTAAGTAATGAATAATAGATATTTTTATCTATGTCTATTTATGAATTAGATAGTGTTTTGGAGGCTTAAAATGAGAAGAAATCCAATCTTAAACATGGAATACACTAATATTTTTAAAAGATTATTTTACTACCTTTTGATGGAAAAACATTTTTAAATCAAACTTTTAACAATTTTATAATCTATATTTGTCAAAATAAACATATTATTTATGATTGGGACATTGAAATTTACATTGGATAAAGTTTTGGTATTTTTCGGACAATGTTCATTTTTTAATGAATACTGAAAAAATACTGCATTTTACATCAAAACTGCTTTTTCATCTAATTTAATTATATGTTATATTATCTTTTTAATATGTATTAAAGTTTAATTTGAATATATATTTAACATTTAATCCAATGGTGGTCATTAGGATTAATTTCACTTTGGAATTGGGCATAAACTAATGCCAAACTTTTCATAGATATTGTTTCAAAAAAACCCGCTATTTGTTTTGACAACGGGAATTATTTTTAAATTAATTATTGCAATTTATGTGTTTGGAATTTGGTAAAATGGATTAAATATTTGGAATCATAAGGTCCAAATTATGTAATCAAGACTCTTGTTTTTGGACATTATGAATAGTAACGACGGTAGTTATCTTTAATTATCTTGATTAATGAGTAATCAGGTAGTTAAGGATAATAAAATAATATCATAATAATAAAAAATGACACCAAAACGTGTCCTAATTCTAATGGTTTTCTCATGGCCGACCATGGGATGCCTTGTGCTAAACTTGGGGACCCCATGGAATCACTTTTGTGTGAAAGTGACTTTTAATCTTTTATTTTTAAAGAAAGTAAATATAAAAAAGAATGTATCACCTGAGTAAAACATTTTTAATTTTGTCTACATAGATTATATTATGGACTATAAATATTAATTGGAAAGATAAAAATATTTCCTACATCATAGTATTTTTTTCATAATTTTTAGACATTAAATAAATTAAATTATTTATGACATCATGATGATGCAACGATTACCTCATTAATAAAGGATTTAAATAAAATGAAAAGATAATGTTAAAGCTATAACTTACACTTTTCAAAGACCTATTTGATGAGTATATTTCGAACCCTTATTACCTTATCCTCGAAATACATCAATTTCGGACCTTTAAAATCAGAAACTCATTTGAAAATAAAGTAACATTTTGTATCTTTCCAAGAGTGCCCCTCCTCTCCTCTTATAAAAGGCCCCCACCTCTACCTCCTTACCCACACTTCCAAAGACTTTTACTTGGCCAAACCCTACTCGTTTTGTCTCTCCACATCCCTATCTAACTCTTATAAGCCTCACTTTGGGCATAAGTCTTCCCAAGGAAGCCTTTGAGCTTAAATCAAAAAGAGTTACCCGTTTTAAAGGTAGTGTTTTCTCTTGTGTTCTTATGTTTTATTTTGCTTCTCCAACCCCCTAAACTCTTTTTATTATTTTCTTTTTTAACAACACCAGTATCTTCAATATACTAGGATGTTTTTATAAGAAGGATTTGAGCTACAATTACACACACCTACATCTAATGGTTAAAGAACATACTGTTTCTGTGGATGGCGAATTTCTGCCTCACGAAACGATGATTGTTCAACACTCATATAACACCTTCAAAGGTGGCCATTAAGATGTCACTATATTTATATATGATATATAATATGTTTATGTTTTACTTAAGCTTCTGTATTTTTCATTTATGGAATACCTTTATGGTTTCCATTATGGGTAAACGCGATATCTTCATTTTAGGAAGTGCGGACTACCGCCCCCTCAAAGTGATTTGATTCGTTAATACCATATGTGGTACGTATAAAGGATAAATTTAATTATATTATATATGATATTATACTGGAATTATAATATACCCTTATATAATTATGATTTCACTCCATTAAGTAAGAAATAGGAATGAAAGTAGCATTCATGCGTACGTACGGCTTACCGTCTCCATGAACGGTGCATTTCATTTCATACCTCTAAATGTTATGTAATATTATAAATGCATGTATATACTGGATATATATGATATATATGATATCTACATCATGAGTATAACTCTGGATATAATGGATACATGAACAACTTGTAATTATAAAGAGTTTATTTTTGACTCAAGTACCAATGATCGATAAAATGATCGTTATTAACTTAAATAATTACATAGTGTTCATGACATGGTAATAAGTTATATAAAAGGAATAATGAACTTGAAAAAGGTTCTTAAGCAAGTAGAAATTAACTCAAGTTTATTATTCAGGAGGTTAAATAACGATCGAGTCAAGTCGGACCCGAGGTATGGGACTTCGTCTCAGTATCCTTTCATTGAGGTATATCATGTTTTATACACAAATTTATTTTATACGGTGTATATAACCATTTGACTTTTACATTTATCCAAAAGGAATCTTTTTATATGAAGCGTTTTACTAAATGAACAAAGGGAATGTTTTTTTCGTACGTATGCGGCGACAATGACTTCTCCGCCGCCGTGACCATTATTTGAGTTTCGGCTTCCTCTACAAGCCATACCTTTTTTTAAAATGAAAAATAAATACCATGTTTTACTTTTATTTTATTTTGGTATTGAAAATGGTTTTCATAATGTTTTTATATCAATGTGTTGTATTGATATCTTGTGATTGAAAATTGGAAATGTTATGTTTCCTTTATTCATGTTTTATGTGATACGATTATGTTATGGTTCTTGGGAATTATTATGAAGACGGGTGGTTCCATGATAAACTAAGGGCGGGTGAGCCCGATATAGATCTCCAATGCATTGGGTAACATGAAGGAGTTAAACGTTAAGGTTTCTCCGAAGATATTTAGGGAATAAACTGTGATGGGTATTCCAAACGTAACCAAGAGGGTTACTCCCTACGTAAGAATGTTATGAATGCCTCAAGTTACCTTTATGTCTTATGATTTCTATGATTTATTCATGATTTGATGAGGTATGTTAAAGTGATTATGTTTTATGGGTAAAGTATGATTTCATTCTTATGTATATATGTTCTCATGTTTCCTTTCCATATTTTTATATCCTTACTGAGATTTTTATGCTCATCCCAAGTTTTTGAAATGTTTTTCACAGGTCACGGAAAAGATACATGATATGATGATAGTGTCAAGGAAGTGTCAAGAAAGAATCCATGTTTTATTTTAAATATGTTTCCATTGATGGGAAAAATGAATAATATCTTTTATGTAACAACTTTGTATAAATGTGGAATGTAATGCATGTTTTATGATCTAATTATCTAAAACTCTAAACCTGAAAAGATCCTCAAGGTGTAATCTTGTAATAACTCAAGATTAAGTAATGTTTAAGGCTGGGGCCTTATAATTATGTTTATGATAAAAATTATTTTTTATTGTTATGTTGTATTCTCATGGATTTCAATTGATTATTAATGATTCTTTTCCCTTATGACTTCTATATTTTTTATGATATATCCATATTCTATAATTTATGATTAATGTTATTTGAATGATTTGGTATGATTATTTTAATTTATGATCATTTTATCATACCCTTATAAATATATTATTCACACATATACTCATCAATTGTTATCACATGTGTTAACCCTTACTAAGAATCTAATCTCAACCTTTCTTATGTTTCCTTTCACTATGTTATGATGAATGGTTTTAGGAAGGGTACATATTACAAGTGTACTATATTATAAAATATTTATGGGATATATTGAAAATATTTCATGAAACAATATGATTATGAATAATTTATCAATAGTCACTAAACCATTATTTTTCTACTTTGTATTTCAATTTTATATAAGGAATATTCATTTAATAATATGTAATATATATTTATATAAAGTTTGTTTCATTATATATCATATATTTCATTTTATATTCCTCTTTTATGTACTTTTATGGAACCCTTTTTCATTTTAAATATTTGGTCTAGTGGTTCCTAAATTATTTATGCTCGAATCATTATGTTTTGGTTGTTTTTTATGTAACCACTTTGTTTAAATGTGGTATATAATGCATGTTTTATGATCTAATTCTCTAAAACTATAAACCTGAAAAGATCCTCAACATGTATTCTTGAAGTAACTCAAGATTAAGTAAGGTTTAAGGCTGGGGCCTTATACTGGAGATCCATGAATTCGATAGTTATGATGAAATTTTCTGATGTGCCCTTAAATTCAAAATGAATATCGGTGAATCTAAGGGGTATCACAGAGATAAGAAGTAAAAGGAAGATTTAAATTATGGTGGTCTGATAGAAAGATCTAACGGTGCTAATAAATTTCAACATCCCACTTTCCAAATGTGTAGAAAGAATCACCCTAGAAATTGAATGAAGGGGATGAGGAAATTCTTTAGGTGAGAGAAGTAAGGGCACCTAGCTAGTGATTGCCAACAAGAAAAATCCACTACAGCGACAGAGTAAAGGGATTCTTTAGTAAACCCACAACATGATTCTCATTGCTACGATTGCAAGGAACCAGGGAATTTCTCAAAAAAATGCACTAAGACAAGGGTTTTTGGAGGCAACCAACAACCTCCATGGTAGTAAGGGAGAACTTTATCCATCACAAATACCAAAGTGAATCCCAACAAAAAAGCGGTGATAGGTACACTAGTTATTCATTCAAGAATATAGAATGTACCTTTTGATTATGGTTCTACGCATTCCTCTATATCATGAGAGTTTAATAGAACTATTCTATAACCATCATAATTCTTGGAAGTGGAGTTATCTATGAAAAAGAGAGGAAATTATTGATTCCAAAGTATATAACTCCTCCCTGGTCACAATTTGTGTGATGAATTTCCTAGAGAACCTTGTCATACTCCCTTTGGTGGAATTTGATTCAATCCTAGACATGGACTGGATTTCTCTATATAATGCCAACATAAAATAACATTATAAGGAAATTACTATCCATATTGAGAATTGTCCACCAATTCTATAAAAATTCAAGGAGATGGTTGAATCTTCTTTATCACCATTATCTCAAGCATGGATATTATTATCCTATGAGCAAGAGTATCTAGCTCAAATGATTAGGTCTAAGGAAAGAATCATCCTTTAAGACATTCCCGTTGTTAGGGAATACACTGATGTGTTTCCCAAATAATTTCACTGTCTTCCTTCTAACAGAGAGGTCGAATTTTCAATCAAGATTATGCCTAGGGCATTACCATTATCCAAGACTCCGTATATAATAGCTGTTGTTGAACTTGAGGATTTGAAGAAAAAAATACAGGAGAATCTGGATAACGGTTTCATATGACCAAGTGCTTCACCTTGGGGCGCACTAGTCCTCTTCTTTACGAAGAAGGATTAATCAATGCATCTTTTCATTGATTATAATGAGCTCAAAAAGATCACGATAAAGAACAAGTATTCTCTACCATGAATTAATGACTTGTCCGATCATCTAAATGGTGAACAATACTTTTCCAAGGTGAATATACAGTCAAGATATTAACAAGTTAGGGTTAAGAAGGAGGATATCCACAATACTACTTTTTATACATGGTACGAGCAATATGAATTTATAGTAATGACTATTATACTCACTAATGATCCAAAAATATTTATGGGATTGATGAATAGAGTATTTAGATATTACCTCGGAAATTTTTTGGTTGTATTTATTGATGATATTATAATATAATCCAAAATTAATAAGGATCATGATGATAATTTAAGTACTATGCTAAATACCTTGCGAAAGGAAAATCTTTATTCCAAGTACAAACAATGTGAGTTATGGTTGAAGGAAGTCTCTTTCTTAGGGAATATCATCACAAGAAATGAGATATTTGTGGACCCTTAAAATATTGAGGCAATTGAAGGATGGTGGAGGCCAATATCTGTGACAGATGTCCATAGATTCCTTGGATTAGTAGGGTATTATCATCAATTTGTGAGAAATTTCTCACGACTTTCAAAACCTTTAACTAATATAACTCAAAAGGGAGTCAAGTTTTCTTGGAATGATGAATAAAAATATATATTTAAGGAGTTGGAAAGAAGGATCATCACTACACCCATGCTCTCACTACGCATAATTAGAGAGTTTTTTTTGTATTAAGTGATGCTTCAAAGAAGGGACTAGGATGTGTGTTGATGAAAAATGACAAAGTCATTGCCTATGATTCAAGGTAGTTGAAAGTTCATGAGAAGAACTATCCAACACATGATATGGATTTGGATGCAGTGATCTTCTATTTGAAAATTTTGTGACTTTACCTCTTTGGGGAGAAGTGTGAAATATATATGGATCAAAAAAACCTCAAGTATATATTCACACAGAAAGAGTTGAATATGATCCAATGAAGATGGTTAGAGCTGATAAAAGAATACGTCTGATCCATTCAGTACCATTTAAGTAAAGATAATTAAGTGGAAGATTCTCTAAGTAGAAAGAATCCAAAAACTCCCTCATTGATAAGAATTGAGAAGGATTAGATCTTCTTATACTTTAAGAGGATAGACATGAGAATCATAAAGTAAGGAAGATCATCAATCCTTTCACAAATTATTGATCAACCATCTCTTCTGAAGTGGTTAAAGGATGCTCAAAGAGATAATATGGAAATTCAGAAGAAATTGGAAAATATTATAAAATAAAAATCCTCAGAGTTTAATGTTAATGAAGAATGTGTTGTAAGATTTGGTTCAAGACCATGTGTACAATCAAATCATGAGTTAAAGAAGGAGCTGTTGGATGGTGCACTTAGCTAAAACTTTTCTATCCATCCTGGAAGCACAAATATGTTTTGTGATATCTGAGAACACTATTGGTGGAACAATATAAATAAGGATATCATAGAATATACATCAAGATGTCTTGTATGTTAGCAAGTGAAGGAGGAAAGGAAAAAATATAAGGGGATGATGTAACCATTACCCATACCTACATGGAAATGGGAAAACAACACTATAGACTTTGTCATCGGTCTTCCTAATATATCTAGAGGAAACAATGATATCTAGGTTGTGGTGGATCATCTTACAAAGACTTTACACTTAATTTCATTTTTATAGGATTTATTATTAAATAAACTTGTATGGATATATATCAGATAAGTGGTGAGGATGCATGGTGTACCACTATCAATTATATCTGATCGAGATCCAAGATTTACCTATAAGTTCTAGAAGAGTCTCCAACATGATCTGAATACTGAGTTAAACTTCAGCACATCCTATCACACTTAAAATGATGGAAAATCTGAGAGGACTATCCAGACACTTGAGGAAAAGTTGAGAGCATGCTCAATGGGCTTCAAAGGAGGATAGGATCAACATCTTCCTCTGGTTGAATTCTCTTACAAAAAAAGTTTCCACTCAAGCATCTAAATGTCTCCCTATGAAGACCTTTATGGGAAGAGGTGCAGAACACCTGTATGCTGGGATGAAGTTGGGGAATGAAAACTTCTAGGTTCTGAAATGGTCGATGAAATGATGGAGAAGGTTAAGACCATTCAGAATCACATCAAGGCTGCTCAAAGTTGACAGAAAAACTATGTAGAAAATCATTGATGATACCTAGAGTTTTATGTTAGAGAAATGTTTTTCCTATACATATCTCCATGGAAGAGAGTGTTGATATTTTGGAATAAGGTAAATCTTAGTCCAAGGTACATCATCCCCTTTGAGACCCTTAATCGCATCGGAGTAGTGGCCTACTGACTAGCACTCCCACCTAACCTATCTCAAGTACATGATATATTCCATGTATCCCTCTTGAGAAAGTACATACCAAACCACTCACATATACTCAATCCAAAGGTGGTACCATTGGAAAATGACCTCTCTTATGAGGAGAATCTAGTGAAGATAGTAGATCGTAGAGACAAAGTTCTACGGAATAAGACAATTTACCTGGTCAAAGTGTTGTGGATAAACCAAAAGTTTGAATAAGCAACATGGGAACCAGAGGAGGAATTAAAACAAAGTCACCCTCATCTGTTTTAATGCTGGAAATAAAAATTTTGATGGTGTAATTTCTTAAGGGGGGAAGATTGTAACAATTCAAACTTTTATAAATGACATTTCCATTTTGATTTAAATAGATGCATTATTTTGTAAAATGGTTACATAAAACACATGCACTTACTTGGTTTTATGGATTTAAAAGGACGTTAAGAATGTTTACCATTGTTAATATAACTATTGAGTAGTGATCATATGATTTGTATAAATATAGGTCTTTAACAAATCCAATTGACTCAGAAAAAGGACTTGATGACCTCAACAAGTAGAATCGTGCCCTATAAAGTCCATTTATTGAAGCTTCCAAGGGAGATAACATCTCTAGGATTTTACCTTGACCAATTCCATGATGAGATCTAATGAATTAAGTATGAGTAAACTGTTTACAAGAGAAGTTCAAGCTCATCGAGATCACGACCCAAACCATATTCACCAAAAGACCCCATGATAATCTCACAACCACACACCTTACTCTTATTTTTATTCTGGTGTAATAAAGGGATATGTATCAAGACCTTAATAATTTGAATATATTATATAATAATATATATTTTCATTTTAATTGTTTTTTAAATGATTTTGGTTTTGATTAAATTAAATAGAAATTGTATTTTTGGGTAATATTCAAATTCAATTAAGGGGTTTATTTTGATGGATTAATGGATTTTTGAAATAAATAGTATTTTAATAAAATATTATTATTAAGTATGGAATAATAATTATAAATGGTCGTGTAATTTTTATGAAGTGAAATATACTTTTTATAAGGGTTCAAAAATAGTTATTGTCAAAAAACCCATCATTTTAAAATAAATGTTGAATCTTATTTTAAAGTGAAAATGCATATATTTAGAAAATTATTTAGATAAAATTAATATTATTTTTGGAATCAAAATGTTAAAATTATCCAATGGTGAATTTTCCATATTTTTCTGAGATAGTTGAATTTTTGGGTAAAAATTAAATACTGTATAAATATAATGTGTGTTTTATGAAATCATAATGACCAAAAAATGAATTAATAAATACTATAATGCATATTATATTCCCAATATATGTTTTACCATTAATATAATGTAATTTTATGATAATTTTATTATTTTTATATTGCACTTATGAATCCTTCAAAATATATAATATATTTTATGATTTTAAATACATTTTCTGAATAATGTGACTCACCTCTGCATAAGAAAGGATAATATTTTAATATCTTAGGCCCTTTTACTAATAAAATAATTAAATCCTACCCTCTTTGGAAAAAACCATGGGAAAAAACCATTGTGAGGTTTTTGGTTTTTAATATTTTATTATATAGATTCCAAAACCAAAGTTTGTGAAATATTAAAGAATTATCTTCTAAATTCCTATATAAAACCTCCCAAGATCCCACTTATATTCACTAAAAATACTTTTATAACTATCTCACCATGTAATAACCTCTCTATAATACTACCAAGGAACCCCAATCTCTCAAGAATCCCCTCTTCAATCTTTTTATGTCATACACTCAAGTAAGGGTACCTTCCTTTCTCATTTTTATCCAAGTTTACTTATATTTTTACACCCTTTTATTTTCAATTAAAAATGATGAGGTATGTTTTTAAAAATCCCCCATACTTACCTTATTATGTTTTAATTATTATATACCCATTTATCTCTCATTAATCCCTCCCATGTACACTCGTTATCATGCATTTCGTAAGAGTTATTCCATTCCTCCTATTTCTTCAAGTATCTTTATTTTGTTACGCATTCTATTTCCAAATTCCTTATGTTGGGACATGTATTTATATGACCCTATTACTTTAAATTTAATTTATATATTATTATAGACCCCTTTATCTCTATCAACCCTTTTTATGAATTTTTATGTCACTCCATTAGGCTGCCGAAATTACACCCATAATTTCTATTCCAATAACAATTGTGTTGTGAATACCGTACCCATTCCCCATCAAGGGTGTTCATTTTTATACACATATAATTTTTTATTAAGGAATTACATGTATATATTCCACACCTATTGATCATGTAATAAATTATGATGATGAATGAATCCATGTTTTATGATCTATGTGACACACTTAAACATGAGAATGAAATGAAAGTGACGGGTACACCCAAAATTATGTAGCACTCCAATGCATTGGGTAATGTTTAGTATCATTTTAAATCATGTTGGTACAAGGGTTTACCTGATTAATTTATGGTAATTTTTCCAATATGATGTCTTGGAAGTTTAGCCCTGGCCTATGATGTAGTGTTTTAAGTTGTTTCCATATTTCCATATTATAAATATCATGCTATATCATGATTTATGATTTATATTCCTTTACACCTCATTGATATTCCTTCCCTAACATGTATTATTATCTTCATGTTATTCCATGTTTACTCCCTTACTATGATTTATAGATCACCCCTTTCTTATGTATTTTCCCCATGATATCCCTTGCAGTTTTAAGCTCGAGCATATTAAATAAGTTTTCAATAAAGATATTGTTTTTTATGTTTAAAGTTTTAATGTAATGTACCTAATTCAAAAATACACTAGACTAATCGATCTTTTTGGTTTTATTAAGTAAAATTTTATGTAATTAAATCATGTATAAATGTAATAAAAAGAACAAAGGTTGTTATAAATTTATGTCCTATATTTTCATGAAATTTCACTATTGTTATACTGATTTTGATCATCTAGCACACATTTGAAAGTTCTAAACCAATTTGGATTGATAAATGAAAATTTATATAACCCTGAGAACATAAGATCACATATTTATGTGAAATTAATTTCTATTGGTAAAAAATGGTATGAACATCATTTTCCTAAATTTCCAATATAAACTGTGTTCTTTTTCCAAATTTCTATCATTTTAAGTAGTTTTATAAAAGTTTTTTAATTATAAAAATTCATTTTCAATAATTTAGTGCACCTCGTAGGACCAATTAATGTATCTTATATTACTATAAGTCACAAATATCACTAGGTTCATTATATTAAATTTTTATGACAAGTTGATATCATTTTCCTAATTTTTAGTGCTTATCACACATTCTACGGTGAGGAAATTTGTTTTAGTATAAAAATTTTATGTGGGTAATTATGAGGATATCAAATATAATATTGATGTGAGGTTTACTCCTATGAAAAAAAATTTAATGAGAATAATTTTCTAAATTATCACGGTAAAAACTAGTTGGCTATTTTTGAATATTTTATGATTTTTAAAAGTGGTTTTAATTCTAGAAAAAAACTCTTCCAATATTTTGAAGAATACCATATTTAGAATAGATGTACCATTTTTCCTATAGTTCAAAAATTAATTGAAGATCATTATTCTTTGTTTTTATAAAAAATTACCACCATTAACTTGATTTTGATTATCTGAAACACATTTAATAGGTGAAAATAAATTTTAACTATGAAAATATACTTTGAATAATTATGAGAACACCAAATATCATATTAAAATGTAGTTTGTTCTAATAAGTCACAAATGGAACATGATTTTTTTTTAATTTTGATGAAAAATAAAGTTTGTTTATTGGGTTTTTAAATGTTTTCAGCAGTTTTATAATTAAGTTTTAATCATAAAAGGAAATTTTAAATCATTTCGAGAAATTAGAACATCTAATTCATATACCGGATTTTTCTAAAATTAAAAAATAATATGGGTTCTATGTTCCTAAATTTTTACAATAATATGATCTCATTTTATTCACTTTGAATGTTTAACACATGGTTAAAAATTGTGAAATTGTTTTTTATTTTAAAAATAAATTTTGGATAATTCCAAGAATATTTGACATCATATTAACACATGGATTCATCTTATGAGTTAGAAATGGAATGAGAATTATAGTTCTAAATTATCTTGAAAAAAAATTCTATTTTTTTTTGTTTTTGAAAATTTCATGATTTTTGAAAGGAGTTTCAAATAAAATGAATACACATTCAATATTATTGATAAAAACACACAACAAATTGACTCACAATTTATTCTTATATTTCAAAAATTAATTGATGATCATTTTCTTCTGTTTTCATGTAAAACCACTATAGTTTTCTTGATTTTGATCTTTGAACACACTTTTAATAGATATAAACCAAAATAAACTGTGAAAAGGAACTTTGGATAATTCTAAGAACATCAGGAGTTAAAATGATGCATGGTTCATTCATAACCATAAATGTACTATGAATAATTTTCCTAAATTTTTCTAGACAAATTAATTTCATTTTCTAAGTTTTGAATATTTAAAGGATTTTTATAAACATATTTTAATTTTAAAAATACATTTCTGATATTTTAAAGAACCCCACAAATCAAATTCATGAACTAAATTTTTCTAAAAATCATAAATAATGTGGGTATTATTTTCATAAATTTTTATGAAAATTTGAGCATGTTTTGTCCACCTTAAATTTTTTTTTCACTTGTTTGACAGTTATAAATTTTTTTTCTATAAAATGTAATTTGGATAATTTCAAGCACATTGAATGTCAAATTGATGTGTATTTTTCTCTTATGGATTAAAAATACTCTGAGAATAATTTTTCTAAATCACCATGGAAGTTCAAGCTAGTTTTGTTGTTTTTAATCATTTTATTCTTTCTAAAAGGGGTTTTAATTTAAAAAAATACATTTCTAAAAATTTCAAGAATAACACATAGAAGATCGATGAATAATTTGTTCCTAAAGTTAAAAAATTAATTTAAGATCATTTTATAATTTTAAATTGAAACATGATTTGTTCCTATAGGATATAAATGTCCTGGGTGTCATTTTTTATAAAATTTAAAGACAAATTGAGTCCATTTGGATGATTTTAAACATTTTAACTAGTTTTTAAAACATGTTTAAATAATAAAAAGTAATTTTTATCATTATGAGAATCTCAAATTTTTAATTCGTTCACTGTATATTCCTATAATTCAAATTTAATTCAGGGATTGTCATATTAAATATTTATAAAAAACTAAGATAATTTTTTCATTTTGAATGCTTTCCATAAGTTTGATACCTATGAACAAAATGTTTTATTGAAAAATACACTTTTTACCCCCCTTATAACATCCAACTTTGGATTACAATGTTATTTTTTATATTTCAAAAATGGTATGAGAATTCCAAAATTAAAACAATCATTTCATGCTCATTTGTTTCTTTCAAATGCTTAAAATTTTAAACCAATTAAAATTCTAAATAGATAATTTGGATAATTTCATATAATTCTAGGAAAATTATATATCAAATTTATGTGTATTTCATTATTATGGTTAATAGATAGTAATATAGATCATAATGAACAAAATTTTTATCATTCCACCTATAATTATATTTGATAAATTTAAATATAAAGATAGGGATGATTTAAAATTATAGTAAGAAATGTGTATGCGTATTATTTTTTTATTTCTATAGAATAATATATATATATACATATATCAATTGATAAATACATACCTTACTCTACATATTTGGTTGTAAATTTAACCTTGAGATAAAAAAACACCAAATAAGTTTCCACGTAAATTGAATTATAAAATGTCATTATCTATGAATTAAGGGATAAAATATAATTTAATTTATTTATAATAAATAATAATCTATACACAACTCTTAGGATTAATGATTTCATAGTATTCTATACATATAGTTAAAAATAAATAGATGATTATCAATAAGAAATATTTTTTATATTAAATAAAAAATATTTATTTAAAGTTAATGAAAGTGTTTAATATTTTAAAAAAACTATTAGAATCATTTTTTAGACTAATAATGTTCTTAAAACCAACAATATATGAAATTTTTTATTTTTCAAGGAACTATTAAGATATCATATATATTAAAAAACATGTCATTTTTGTAAATTTGTACATTGCTTATGAATATCATTTACTGATAACCATTTTATTGTATTGCATGACATAAAAAAAACAAAGTGCATATATATATATATTTAAATTATTAGTTCAAACAATTTGTAATGAGATAAAATATATTATTTCAACCAAAAATAAACTAATTTTACCACCTTTCAACGCAAATTTATTAATTTTTCAAATTGAATATTTTAGGTTGATATCTATATAATTTTAAATTTTCTTTAAGTAGAGGTATTATGTCACAAGTAAAATTATATTTAGAAATATTTAATAAATATTTATAGATAAATTCTTTTAAGAAGTGTGATCAATATTTTTTTTATAATTTTTAACCTCAAATATTTCATAAAGCATCCTTTTATTATTAGTAAAAAACTATTCCATCTACATGGATAAGAGATTTTATGAAATCAAAAGGGGTAAAAACACTCAATTTTTTATATCATCATTGATCTCAAGAAATATTCTATCAATGTAGTTAAAATGAAAATTTTCCACTACAGTGATATGAAACTGTATGAAATATCTTAAGCTAACAAATTTAGAAAAGTTAATATTGGTCAACTTTTTCTGAGAATTCATTACAAAAAATTACATGAATATTTATTAATAATGATTTACCTATAAAATTATAGTTCATCACTTTTTTTTCAAGTATTTAAATGTCAAATTTAATGTTTCAATTTATAAAATAAATAAATTTTCATTAGAATATGATGAAAGTAGTCTATTTTGGCTGAAAACCCATTTTATATCTCTATACTACTTTATTGGACTAAATAATATATATATATATATATATGAAATTGATTTTATTTACCCAGAAAAACATAATAAAATGAATATTGATATATTATTTTCATAAGTAGTCTACAATATTAAATAAATAATATATGGTTTAATAAACATAGAATTTAAATAGTTCCTTGAATAATATATTATTCATTGTAAATTTAGTATTATTTTGAAAATAATAATTCCAATAGTTAAAAAAACATTAAACCATTTCATTAACATTAAATAAATATTTTTCTATGTATTAAAAATAAATATAATTTAAAACCTATATTTTTCTTTCAACTAAAGTCTTTCATATAATAAATTGAAAGAAAAAACCCATATGTTATGATTCATGAGACCATAAATGTGTGTTATATGTACCTAAAAATTAAAACTAATAAGAATTATAATTTTTTAGAAATAACTAAGTAGAGGTGGTAAAAATAAAATACCTTATATTCATATTCAAAATAGTAATGCTATGAGAAATTTATCCATCCAAATAATCCATATTATCCCTATAAGTTGAATGTCTGCAATAACTATTCTAACTCATAGAAATTTAATTCATTTTCTATAAGATAACACCACAAATTAAATATATAAAGTAAAAATAAACTTATAATACTAAAAAATAGACTAAAATTTAAATCTGAATCATTAATAGTTACTATAGACCTAAAATTGTATTGATATTTTTCAACCTAGAATAATGAACCCTAGGCTCTACACCATAATTAATCTCTAGGTATGTTTTTATCTAACCAAATAATCCTTATAAAATAATGAATATAACAAATAAAAAAGATAAATATGAAAATAAGATTTGATATTCATGAATATAATAATGTACTCTATAAAAAAATTTTAGGTGAAAAGTAATATGAAAACAGAAATGCTGATCAGGGTCATCACCACCACCAACACCACTACCATCATCATATCTACCACACTATTTTCCCGAAACATCCTCAGTAGAAGAAAAAAAACCCCCTTCATCACTAAGGTGGGATCCTGTAAACTATTAGGAGGAAATAAAACCTACATAGATGTCATCCATCCACCAAAATACATTGTCATGTCTTTTAGAATCATCTAGCACATAAAATTAAATCCAATATTGTATTATTGACTCAAATTATCCAATTGCTTTTGTGTATGTTGTGAATATTTCTTGGATTATATATCCTCATCCATGGACTCATCCAACCACTACCCCATGGATGTGGTGGAATAATCACCACTAATCAGTGTAAGAATACACACAATTATAATTTTTTTCTTTCCATTCCAACATCAAACCCTGCCAAGGTTCTCCAGAACAAAAACCTAATTAAAGTGATTATCAGGAGCCAAATGGTCCTCTTCATATATATCAAGTTTCACCAAAACAACCTATGATTTTTTTCCCAAATTTGGATCATATACTTAAATACCTTACTAAATAAAAAAAATATTTTTAAAAAATATTGAACAATTATTACAATTTTCTCTTTAGTTAAATCATTGATCATATTACCATAAGTTTTCTTATGGATTAATAAAAAATGTATGGAATGAGGAAATTGACCCTCAATATTCATTTTCCTTCTCTATATTAAATTTAAAACATTTAAAAAATAATTTCTAATGTCATATAGATATATATAAGTATCTCATACATACTAAATAAACATTTATCAAATTTTCATCATGATCAGGCATACCAGTGCCTATGAAAGTGTGTACATATGACATCAATAACTTGTTTTATTATTATTTTGTGACGATTACTATAATAAAATTTTATTTTCATAAATATATAATAAGAAACCATAATAATGTTATATGATAAATGAAAAATAATAAAATCACACCTGAAACTCAAGACTCGACCAACATACAATCATCACAAAATATTAATTGGTGGGATAATCATTAAAGCAAGGAACAACCACATATGGGGATCTAATT
Source organism: Viscum album (assembly GCA_963277665.1). Classification (NCBI taxonomy): domain Eukaryota; kingdom Viridiplantae; phylum Streptophyta; class Magnoliopsida; order Santalales; family Viscaceae; genus Viscum; species Viscum album. Next base: position 20,098,400 of record OY728131.1, read on the forward strand.
ATTTCTAGACATACCTTATATAAATCATATTTATATTACCACTAAAGTTCACCAACCTCCATCTTGCAAGAAACTGTCTCGTTTTCTCCATAATGAAAGTTAAAATGATGATACATAAATTAAATAGATGTTTATATATTGTAATACACAATGATATGATTAAAAAATAAATAAATACTATTACCCAAATAATTATGTATATTTAATCCTTAATTTCAGTATCAACTTTGAGACTTGGTTTTGGTTACATAAGCATAATATCAATTATCTAACCAATATACCCATAAAACCTTGAATTATTTTCTATTCTTCTAATAATTTTTTTTGTTTCATTCTACCATAATTTGTTTTTATTGATTATAAATAACACAAATCTATGTAATACCATGACAACTATTATTATAATATTAATTTGAACTAAATAATATGGGTAAAATATTAGTAAATAAAATAAAAATAATAAAAACTAATTAATAATATTAAATAAATATAATAACCATTTACCTAAGGTACCAGTTTTATAAGCCTCAAAATCAGTAGGACCCTCGATATCATCAATATCCTTTGTTCCATTAGGAGGATCAATACCTTCAATAATGATAGAAGGAATAGAATACATGGGTTCAGGGTAGAATAAATATACTCAAATGATCTAGTAGTATATAAAATAATATATGATGGTGTAGGATTCATAGAATATGAATGATATGGGTAGTAATATCCTGATGAAAGATGAAGTCCTCTAGAGTAAAAATAAGGATGTTACCCTGATATCTATAATGGAAGTGGTGAACACATGGGATCAGATTTTAGAGGTATCCCAAGTATAGTGACTGAAATAGATTGGATACACACATATTATTGAGAACCTATATGAGATATGGATCCTTGAAAATAGTAATATTGGGATTTAACTATGTATACAATGGACTGTTTTTATTAATATTAAAGATATACACTCACAACGACGATCATGGGTATCAACCCCATTTCTTGTATGGATTTATTGTTCTCAATAATACTATTTCTTCTAAATTCTTTATAATTAGACATGATCTATGAAAAATATTCAATAATTATAATAAAATGTAAACAAAGATGATTAATTAATGAAATAATTTTAAATTTTTTAATAACATAAATAAAATAAAAGTAAATATTATAATAGAATAAGTATTATATTTTATTATAAAAAATATTACATATATTATCAATAAACTATATCAGACTATAAATAAATATAAAATACATTTTCAAAGTAAATTGGCATTGCCATGAATTATATTAGTTTCTCAACAAAAATTTTGATTCACAATCTTCCATAATAATTAAAGTGTTTTTTATCATATCCCTAACTAGGGTGATAACCTATATGGACACTCTATAAGGAAATATCATATAAACCATCATAAAAAATATATCGAGGTATCATTTTAGAAACTATACCAAAATAGGAATTTAATGGTACATTTAAATAAAACACCTACTTATTATGTGATGCCAATATATATGGTTCTCTAGTTTCAAGATAATTATCCAAGTAAACCACCATAAAGACATATTTTTAAAGATGAATTTCATGTTGATTCAATGTATCAAAACACTTTCATTTTAGCATAAAAAAATTACATTGAGAGTAATAATCCAATATAATTATTTTATTCGCTACTCTATAATATGATACATCATTGAAACATGGTTTCATGTTAATTTATATTGTATAAAATTCTATTTTTGCACTTAACATGATACTATCATTTTGAGTTTTCATGTTTTTTAAGTGAATTTTAATAATGAACTTATACCCATTGAAGATAAATTATTTTCAAACACATACCAACTATTTCTTTCCTTAAGTAATTCTCTCTAAGTATATTCTTCACCAATAATAAATCATAAGGGTTTCAATATAGGGAAATCAATTTTCACACATACAAACAATCTATGTACTAATTTCCAAATCATATCACAACATATCATTTTTCAAAATCCAACCCTTTCCAAGGAATTTTCTAAAAATATAATTTCTATCAAAATTTTTTTTATGAAAATCAGCAGCAACCAATGATCCGATTTTCAATCAAAAATAAATTCTCATCAAAATATTCACTAACTAACAGTTTTTTTAATATACAACATTCAATAAATTAAATCAATTCCATTGAAAATTAAATTTTTTAATTTAAAAAATTTATGGATATAAATTCCATACTACTAAGAAAACTGATTTCATATTAAATCACAGGTTCCAAAAAATAATGGTTTTATAAAAATCATGAAATTTAATTAAATATTGAATCATATTCAATCCACAAAGAATAATATATCATCCAGTATCATAAAATGTGTTAAACCCACCTACCGAGATGCATTGCATCGAAGAAATTGCAAAATACATGGTCTAATATTACACCAATGGGATGAATCATCAAATAAATATCATGATAAATGATGAATTAATACATAATACCTTATATCCATAGATTTGAACCCCTATCTTGGATATAAAAGATAGAATGAGAGAATCCAATAGATAGAAAATAGATCTTAATCTTACTCAATATCCAATGTAAAACCTTTTATACCCACTAATGATCTATCAAGATGAGAGAGAGAGAGATACCTCCAAAACTACCCTAAGAAGACCCAAGAATTTTCCAAGATGTTTTCAGAGATAAATGGGGTAGTTTTGAGGAGTATTAGGAAATATAAAGTGAAATAATGTAACTTAACCCCATTTGCATGGTCTAGTTACATAGTCTCTGGGATCATGAACCCGAACATCCATTTCCTTCTCCATTAAAACTCGGAATGAATAAATAAAATACACGATCTATGATATATTAAAATTTAATATTCATTTCCCACTATAATGACCCACATCATTATGGATTAGGAAATTCAGATAAATCTTAAATTTTTGTATCCAAGAGGATGGGGAGTTTGAATTTGGTGATTTAGATTTGTTTTATGATCCTTGGAATAATTATTAAAGGATATTTTAGTATAGAATTGAGAATTTTAGGAGCTTTAATATTTTTAGAGTGGGATTAGGGTGACATTTATATATAAAGTCAGTAGTAGGAAGCCACCAGGTACCAGATACAGAGCACACCGAGTACCCAATTAAGTGGTCCACTGGGAAGGATCCCCTGGATGCCGAAGCTATTGGTCCTGAATAGGGTGGATAAAGAGCAAAAGGTACTCTGTGCTAGTTGATTGAGTTCCTAATTAGAATGGGGTTCATTTTTAATTGGGGGTGAACCCATATTTTGGGGTTATCCTCCTTTATTTTACTTGAGTGGGCACTCAAGAGAGGGAATTTGGGAATCCCCACTTGTTTCTCCCCATGGATGACCATTTCAATCCCTTATTCTTGGTTGAAAAAGGCTTATTTCTATGTAAAAAAGAAATGGTAATTTCATCCCTTACTCCATATTCCCCTTCTCATTGTTATCCCCTTTGATTTCATGTGTTTTAAGTTAGTTTTTCATTGATTATTCCACCAAATCATGGTGGAATCATCCTGATATGATGGGGATTCATGGAATAGTGCATTAGGGATATTAAGAAAGGATTAATGTCACCTATTTATCTCCATTTGGATAAAGGAATTTTTATATTTAGGTTTTCTAGGAATTTTTTAAATTTCATTCCAAAATTAATTTTTTATGGGAATCGATTCAAGGGGATTTTATTGGAAGGGGTTTTAGGGGAATGGATTGAGACTTCCTTATGCTATTAGTCATGGTTTTAGTGATGTGAAGATTATTATAGATTTTGGTTTGATTTATATTATTTAGATCTCATAAATGATTGGTTCATGATTGGATAGAGTTGGGAAAGTGTTGATTGAGGGTGGTAAATCCATTTTGGAGGCTAGTGGTTCCTTTGATACTAAACCATATGTGTTCATGTGCTTGTGTTCTTTCTTGGGGGTTCAAGTTTAGAAATTATGAAATGGGACTGAGTATGATCTGAATTATTTTCTAGGCTATGTTAGAGACACTAAGAAGCGGAGTGGACCTTATATGTTTAGTTAGTGAATTATAGACATGGATAGTGACTATTCCACTAAGGGGTGTGACCTTGAGTATCTTGAACCCTCCCTCTAATGGTACCCATCATGGGATGATAATAAAAGAAGAGTGATAATGAACCCCTGAGTTCCACTTCTAGTAGGCCTTGGTTTGGCTACTAGAACCAAGGGTATATTGAAAATCAAACATATGGGAGGCAGTGTTCTCAAAAGAAAATTAGGATCATAATATAGGATATAAAAAACTAAAATAATCCATCATATAATATAAAAAAAATAAAAAACCATCAAACAATGCATGGAAAATGTAAAAAAAATACAAATAAAAGTATCAAGTAAATACTAAATGAAGATAACATGATAACAAATCAACCACATCTCCAATACCCAAGATAGTAATTTTTAGATAATCCCCTAAAAACCATATGGAAATATCAAAAATAGTTTATATATATGTGGGGTTAGCATAACATGTATACTCAGTAGGATCATACCTAAGGTCTTTCATGAAAATATGAAATGAGCATACTAATGCACCAGTGGATAAATAACAAAACTAGAAAGCACATAATATATCAACTATCCATACCAACATCACCATGTCACTGTCACCAAATTATACATCCAAGTATAATAACATATTATCTAAATAAATATAAGAAAAGGCACCCCATAACCACTTTCCCACTGATTTTCCACTCTCATAGCCCAACATCAAATTTCCTGTGATCCCATTCCTTCCACATCATCATGTCACATATTAATTCATCTTTTTTTGGGTTAGGACATATCCATACCTACCCCAAACTCACAATTACTATAATCCCATGCAAGAATAAGACAATATTCACATCATAACCACATCACATAACCATGGTAGTAGGGTGTGCTGAATTGAAGGAAAATAACCTCATACCCTCCTCTGGCCATGCATGGACCCCACCACATATCAAATCCTCATCATTAATAGGAATCCACAACACTGGACTTCATCATCACTAGGAATATCCATCACCATCCATCATTATCAATACCACTAAAGGAATAGCGAGTAGCTAGATATCTATTTCACCACCAACCTAGATGTTGGGGAAAACAATCATAACCCAAGAATTTTGGGTTTGGTATGGTTATCCAACTAGGGTGGGGTGTGTATAAAAACAACATGAAAATAAAAGATAGATAATCTCATAAAATCCCAATATATGGGTCTATATTATATACCACTAGTACATCCCAAAACACCACCGCGACATCTCATGACATCTACCATCAATTGATGCCACCACAAAATGCTACACACCACACAAAAAATCCTCACAAATCCAAAATTAATCTTCTTAAAAATAAATCAATTACTAGATTTACTAAGTTTCCAATTAACTTCAACTTATTAAATCATTGCATTACACATTTAATTTGAACATGTTCTTTATGTTTTAATTCATAATCAAATTATCAAACATTAATTTTAGTTTACACTTATTCAATTTCCAACCCATACCATTTCAGTTTCATCATTAAAAGTTCATTCCATATCCACTGGACTACCACCACTAACAAAAAAACCCATAAATGTCTAAACCACAATCACCTTATCACATGAGAACCATCACAAAAACCCAACCAGATCACTTCAACATACTCTATACTTGAACTGGTCACCATCATCATTGTACAATCCTCAACAAGGTTCACATAGCCACATCAAATCCACAATAAGAACATCAATACATAGAAACACATTTCAACTTTCATTTATACCAAAAATTTAGTTTCAAGGAGATTTTAAAATATTACATTGTATCTTTATTTTTTATTATCACACAAATCTAGATTTTTCATGGTCAAATGATTCAATATCTATATATAAGTTCTTATACTTTTATGTAAGGCGAGTTTAATAAAACAACATACTATGGGTTTCAAAAGTTAGAACTACTAAAAACACACAAGGCTCTACAATATAGTGATTATTTAACAAGAACAACAATCACACATAATCTTATATGAAATATAAAAAAAAGTAAAAACATGAGAATACTACCCATCCCATAATTTCAATTAAACCTATTTAAATATTTTATTATGTCAACCAAAACTATCCACCAAAGGAAGAAAGTTTTTAATTCTCAAAAATACACATAAAAGAAGGATAAAATTAGGATACCCTACCTCAACTAAATGTTTAATTCTCTTTAGGAAAGAAAAGATGATCACAAATCAACCACTATAAAAGGAAACACCACAAGAACCTAAGTATGGAAAGGTACCATAAATCCTTAGTCAATTTCCAACCTAAAATAGAAGATATCCACCCAAAAAAACTTACTAAAGGAAGAATAATAATAATAATGAAAAAGAGAGGAGAAATGGGGGTACCTCAATTTTTGAGTCTTTGAATTGGATGAATCAAGGTGTTTGAATTCCCAAGAGGTGAAAATAGAGGGCGATGAGAGGATAATGGGTCAACTAGGGATCGAGAGAATAAGTAAAATGGAACTAAAGAATTTAAGATGAACCATTTTATTGAGGAGGATTCATAAGCCTTTACCATGGCATGGGGGTCCTAAAAACACCCATAGTGAGTTTGGTTAAAGCATAGATCCAGAATTCAAGCCTTTAAACCATTGATTCTAGTGAATTTTAAAAATAATTTTGATCATCACCAAAACCTCCACCATGGAATTATATAGGGAGTTTCAGCCCATGATACCTTTCTTGATCAGCCACTACGGTGTAGTGCCAAGTAGTTGGATGTTTTTTATCACCATGCCTATCCCCATGGTTTGGTGATCTCAAAACTACTTCATTATCCAAGGGAAAACCTTTAAGAACATGGCCTAAGACTTCCTTCAAAATAGATCACGAGTTCATTTTCCTTTGACTATTTCACTTAGGTGGAAACTCTATATAAAAAACCCTCTAAAATAGCCGACTAAGATATTTCACTCATCGGGATGCACCACAAAACCAAATAACCAACTCCACAACTAACCCCCAAATTCATAAGGCAAAAAAAAAACTGTCCCATGCTTAAGCTTCTATGTAGGCTTGAAAACGGATAGAACCACACCCACCAACACAATATAGTGACCCCTGAATGTCTATAACTCTCCTCTAGCCTCCATAACACCTCCAAATTCTCCCTTGGAACCACCAAGTCTTATAAAAAAATAAAGGGAGGGTTTTAGAAATCCATGGCCTCACATTGAGATACAGACATTGAACATAATATCATGTTGGATTATGTGATAAACTCTATAGGTATAGGAGTAAGACATGGTGAGTTTGTTTAAGGTTTTCTAAGTAGTTAGCATCTTGATCATGGGATTGTGTGAGCATAATATTATGGAGATACCGTGTGAGTGATATTTGATAAAGTTCTTGGTAGAATAATATTACTCTACTGAGAAGGGGAGTCAAATTATTGTAGGGTAGTTTTATAATTTATTTTAAATAGAAATAATCCTTTGTGACTTGTTAGAGTATAATTCAATAAAACAAAATAAATCAGACTCACATGATCATGTAGAGAATTAAAAAGAAAGGATCACACAATATTTACAAATTTTAGATCCAATGTGGAATCCCAATCCTTACCGTGTCTAGTTATTCCCCCAACCATAGATTCTATTCACTATAAACCCAAGTAAAATATTCTTATAATAATTAACATAACATCCCACCACACATGTCAGGATTTACAACCAACATCATATATTCACACTAAAATACAAAATATGATTAAAAAATTATGGATATCACTAAATAAATGAAGTTATTTCAATAAAAAAAGATGAATATCCACTTCTATAAGCCTATAGAACATGAAAGGGAGAATAGACCACAATACAAACTTTTATTGGACTAAAAAATATTCTTATACTCCAAATAGATCTCTAGAAGATGATAGTTTCATCTGATTTTGATCATTTAAGATCTAACCTCAGCTTTAAAATCCACTTCTTCTTCTCTTTTCTCACACATAAGAATATCTCATAAATCATTGTAATTTTTCTCCCTCTTTTTATTATATGATATCTCTTCTACAACCCACACCCTCTCATATTTCTTTTACAAAAAAATGACATTTATATTAAAATCCCCATGATATACACAATCTCTCTTATATTAAATCATAGTGGAAATGTATAAAAAACTCCCCATGATCTATACTCTCACTTTTCTATTACATCACAGAGAACATGACCAAGATCTCCATGGGGTTTTCTTTAGAAATCAGCTACGTGACTCATTCGACTATTTGATTTGCATACTACGTAGGAATGACTATGTGAGTCACTTATATAAAAATTTCCTTTATTAATTCGGATATGTGGATCCATTATGAACTCAAACTCATATATAACCACTTCAAATGAATTCAATACCTTATAAAAACACTTTCTAACAACAAGAACCTATCTTCCATGATATTTAAAGACATAAAAATCAGATCAATCATTTTCAGACTTAGTATGATCCTCAATAGAGATTTTCAACCAATACAACAACCTAAACTCACTAGGAACCATAGGATCAATAAGATTTCATAAAATAGGCCACAAATGCATGGGGTTATTCAACCTCCACATTTTAATTTCTTGACAAAAATATCAAAACACATGAATTACCATGAATCAACACACAAATCATAAAATCACAACCAATATCAAAGAGATGTATCCTGACACCACACTATAGGATAATGTAGTTTTTTTGAGAGATTTCCATCCCTTAGTGAAAAAAATGTTTAGGCTGAGTGACTCAAATGAATAAAATTATCAAAATCATACTCTCCCTTTTACTTAAACTAACCCTTTATCATAGAATTATCCCCCCCTTTGAAAATATAATACAAAGGACTATAGGGGAATTACGAAATATAAGGCTCAAAATCATCACCCTAATATTTTATAAAATACATTTTATTTTAAATTAATTTAAATTATTTGATAGATTAAGTTACACTCAATGAAAAATTTATGTTTATTTATATGAAACACTAAGTTTATCTTGAATTTTAGTAACATCATTTTTCTTCTATAACTTATGTTACATGCAAGGCTGAGCCTTACCAAAAAAAAATATACTATTAATATTATTATTTAATATGGCAGTTATCACCAAGCTTTTGGAATGATGGGAATGAATAGGATAAAATAATTTATGAAAATATGGTTTAAAAATGTATATATAATTAATTCATTTGTTATCAATTAATTATAAATGAAAATAAAAAACAATTGAATATAAAGGAAATGTTTTTACAAAAAAATCTATTTTTGATGACCTCAAAGGCATTTTATCTTAATAAATTAAATTAATAACTATTAGTGAGTGATATGAATTAAATTTATATATTATATATTCAACAAAATTTTGTGACATTAATCAATTAAGTTTTATAGGAATAAAATAAGAACAAATCTAATTTTAATAATGAAAAGTTGTATTTTTCTAAATGACTGTTTTTCCATATTTTAATGGACTTTTTTTTAAAAGTAAATTTTGAAACTTTTATAAATTATATTTGAAAAAATATTTTTTTGAAATATTAATGTCAAAATTATCTTAGCTCTAATTTTTGGTATTTTTCTGAGAAGTTCATTTTTTGAACAGTGAAAGATACTGAATTTTTATTAAAAATTGACTTTTCATCTAAATAATTTATAATGTTAAATTATATTTTAAATTGGTTTTAAAGTTAAATAATATAAATTATTCATATATTAATCCAATTTAGGTCATTTTAATTATTTTTATATTGAATTTGGATATAAAAATTTAGTAAACTTTTAAACATTTTCACTTTAAAAACCCACTTTATCATTCTGTTTGCAGGATAAATTTTAAATTAAATTCTACCAAATTTTGTGAATTGAATTTAGAAAAATGGATTAAATATTTTAAATCATCATAATTTATAATTTTTATTAAGGTAAAATTGGTTTTTGTCTAAAAATATTTGTGAAATAAATTAAAATTAATTACAGTGATTAAAGTAAAAATGAGTTTACTTTGTGGTTAAACTTAGAATATATGGTGTAAAAATGACCCAACACTTGTAAAAATACAATTTTATAGAAATATTATAAAAATTAAACCTATAGTATCTAATTTTTTGTGTTATGGAATCCTATTTTGAGGTAAAAACATGGGTTCACGTAGCTTCTTTTCAAAAATTCAAAGTCTATCCTTTCCCCCACTTATTAAAGGCCACCACCTACCCTCCTCTCTTAACAACTCTAAATACCTTCGTATCAGCTATTAAATATCCAAATATCTTCCCAAATTATCTCCCCTCACCATATAATCCTTAAATGTTTTATAAATCCATCCAAGTAAGTCTTTTGGTGCAAAACAAAAGGAGTTACCCATAGAAGTCATAACATTCATCAATGATAACTTTTGTTTTACTTCTTTCTCAAACCCATTAATTTATTATTTTATAATGATTATATAATAACCTCAATATAATAATTATATTTATATTTTTTATTTTAAGGGTAAAACCTAAAACTTCACACACTTCCATCAAATGGGATACATAATATTCATTCGTGTGTGGACCTGTAGACTACCACCTCCTCAAAACGATGTGATTATTTAACAATTTACATTGAAAAAATTAAGGATGGGTTTAATAAATACATGTGATATAAATAAAATTAATATGATATAAAGGTCATAATTATATTTAGGTAAATATAATATATAACTTTCTTTCTTAACTTTTCACGCACTGAAAAAGTGATAATGTTGTTTGTGGACGTGTGGACTACCGCTTCCTCAAAGTGATGTGATTCTTTCTTTTTTCATCACCAAATCAATGAGAATGATATATATAAGTATAATTAAATAAGTAATATTATAATTATTTCATTATTATTATTTATAACATGTTTAAATAATGACCTCTTTAACCATATTTAACCAACCAAAGTCTTCTTAGCGCATAAGACGAATATGGTCAAAGAATTTGATGTAAACTTAATTGATTAAGTAATTGTATAAAAAAATTTAATAAGTGAAAAAAAGTAATAATAAACTTTAAAATTTTTATCAATTAAGTAAATAATTAACATAAGTTTATTATTCAGGATAATAAAGATACACGTGACAAGTCATACTCAAGGTAAGAGACTTTGTCTCAATTTATTTTCATTGAGGAATTTCTTGATATTATGAAACTTTATTATTTTATAAGGTGTATATACAACCCCTTTGAAAATTTATATCATTAATTTATCTATTATCATGATATTTAATTTTTTGTTTAAATTTATTATTTCATGGGGATTGTAGTTTAAATATTTCCAAAGTGATAAGGGATTTTTATTTTAAATAAATCCCCTTTTAATGTTTTCCTTAAAATTATATTTCTCCTATATTTACATGATTTAAAATTATTATTGAAATGTTTTATAGGGACATAAAATATTTATAAATTTTATTTTATGTCTCTTTTACTATATTTCAAAGTTTTTCAAAAGGAATATTTTTACGTGTTTTAAAATGAATGTTTTGAAAAATGACAAATGAAATGTCATATTTTTAAAGTACGGTGGCAACGACCATTCATGTTACTGAAAATTTTATTTGATTTCTATCTACCTTTGAAAGAATATATGTTTTATTAAATGAAAACACATCTTTCCTTTTTTTTGTGTATATTTTTGGTATTTAAAATGGATTTTTAAAGAAAAGGGTGTTTTGGTATTGGAAATGGGTTTTTAAAAGGAAATGGTATTTTTATCCAAAATTATTTTTCAGATGAGTTTAAAAGAGTTTTTCAAATGGTTTTATAATGATAGTGTTTTATTAATTAAATTTTAATTGAGAATTATATGAAATGGTTGAGCTAGATACAACTTATATGAAGTTTAGTGCCCCATTATAGCTCATGGGTGAGACCGATATAGCTTATAAAAATATTTGATCCCCATTATAGAACATGAGAAATATGTGATCCTGATCAACTTATACAGATGATCGATCCCCATTATATCCCATAGGTGAGCCCGATATAGCTTATACATAGGGTGATACCCATTATAGATCTCTAATACATTGGATAATGATTATATTGGAAGTCGAATGTATGGTTATTCTAATTAAAAGGGGTTTTAAAAGGGTTTTATGTATATGATTCTATAAGTCACATAAAAGGATTTTTAATTTATTTATAGGGGTTTTAAATTATTTCTTTGAGAAACATGTGTGTGTGTTTTCTTGTGAAAATGTTTTATTTATTTAACTCAATAACATTGATGTAAAGGTAAATATTTCATGGGTTTTCATGTTTTTACTAAACTAACAATTTCCTTTTTTATATCCCTTACCGAGATTTTTTACTCATACCAAGTTTTTAAAATGCTTTCAAAGGGTTGATGTATGGGTAAGGGAAATTAAGAAGTCAATTTGAAATTTTTATATATTTTACATTAAAATAAATAATGATTTATTTTAAAAGTTTTATATTATGGAAAAATTGGATACTAATAGGAAGTGTCCAATTTTTATTTTATGGTTTTATTATGTATGAGTTATGGCCTAATTCTCTAAAACTCTAAACCAGAAAAGATCCTCAATGTAAAGAAAGTAAAATTCTTAACTTAAACTCAATATTATATAATGATTAAGGATGAGGACTTATATTTAGTATGAAAGGATGGTTTATACAACTTTAGAGGTTAGGATAATGTTAATAGAATTCCCTTAGAAAATTTTACTTAATGTTCAGGTTTAAATGATATATAATTTTAAGATTTCCATGTTTCTACATCTAAAATATGTCTATTCATAATTTTTTTTCCACATAAGAAAAAGGAAAGGTGTAGTGAGAATGAACTAATTAGAAAATATCTTTCCAAATATGTATCTTGATATTGTTTGAATTAAAATAGAATAGTTTTTTTGCAATTATGGATCAATTGAAATAAGATATAAATGGATCTGGTATACATGTGAGATAAGAACATGATATACCATGAAGGAACATTCCTATAATAGAGAATTTCATGAGGAAACTTCCCCCTTAAATAAATGGATCATCTGACCCAATGGTAGGTGAAGGATGGATCAATTCCCTAGAGACTATATTTGAAGTCAAGGTATGTTCATAACATCAAAAGGTAACTCTTTCAATCTATATTTTTAAAGGTGAAGATGATTAATGGTGGTCTTTGGTTAAGAATACCATAGATAAATATTATATTGATGAAATGAAATGGGATACATTTAAGAATATTTTCCTTGAGAAAAATTTCACTAAGATTTTTTAGCCAAGGATGGAGAAACCATTCCCATAATTGAGTAAAAAAGATTAAGATTCTGTGGATTTATATAAAGAAAACTTCACAAGATTGGCTAGGTATGTGCCAAAATTTATTCGATATAATGATAGTAAAATTAATAGATTTTACTTGGGGTTAAAAAAATATTACAAAGAGATTTGGACACAAAATAATTTAAAAGTTATGAGAAAGTTTTTCATTATGATGAGAAAGTTGAGATGAAGTTTTCTGACACTTATGTTACATGATATGAAAAGAGCAAGAAACATGAAAGGTGGCTTTAAATGGAGAAGAAAACAACTGAGAACTATGAAGGTAAGCTCATTTTTTTTCCAAATGTGGTAAACTATGTTTTAGGGAAAGTATGTCAGGATTTGGAAAGTATTATCGGTGTGGTGTGTTTGGTCAAAAGGTTTGTCACTACAAAGAAAATATTCCTGAACAATCCAAGAATGGGATGATAGATATCCAATCGAAAATAAGATGCTTTTGTCACAAAAATTTGGGACATTATGTTAACATGTTTCTATAGTTACTTACTCAGCGTGTAAATTACCATGACTAGAAGAAAAATGGGTGGCACAATCATTTTCTACCTTTATTATGGATATTGGTCCATCTGGTGAAGTGTTGAAAGCTATAGGGAGAACTATATTTTTCTATGGTTGATCATAATATCAATGTCTTAGGAACCTCTATTTTTATGTTTTAAGTAATGAAAATAATTTGTGAGAGATTTATTGAATTTTCATTGATATTTTAAGTATATGTTTTAGGGTAAATTATATTTGAGAAATAATTCCTTTACATTTTATAGGCATAATTTTAAAGTTATTGATAAACTTTAGGGTTAATATGATTTCTATTGAATTTTTTTAAATGTTTTGAAAAGTAAATATTAATGATCCACCAATGGTGTTAATTATGAGGTTTAGCAATTAATTTATTATATTAGACAAATTGTGATAACAATATTAATTTTGAAGAATTGTTAGAGATATATGGAAATACTTTTCACTCTTTTATATATCTTAATATCTGTTCAAATTTAATTTTCATGCTTCAGGTATAAAAAAAGAGTTCATCTTGAATACTAATCACTTGGAAAACAAGGTGAGATTATGGTAGAAATTGATTAAAGGTTTAATATCTACTCATGAAGTAAGTATATTTCTTTATTCTCTTAGTATATATGGTGAATAAATCCTTCAACTTTAGAAAAAATAATCCTAAAATAAAATATTATCCTATTACCATCATTTATGATGACATAAATGACCTTTTCCACAACTATTTACCTTGTGGTTTTGTTTCCATTGACTTCATCTTGAACAAATTCTCTATCAGTCTCTATTAGTCCATGATAATTAGTTTTCCCTTCTAAATCCACCTTTTCATTTTACAATAATGATCTCCCTATGTGTAATCCAAGTTATAAATATCTTCAAGTGACCTTTATGTTTCTTACATTCCATATTTAAGGGATATTTTCTTTATTTAATTTGTAAAATGTGGGTTTCAATAAATAAATTAAAAAATATTAATCCTTTGATAACAAAGACTGATTTCTATGGAGGAATTCATTTTAAGGGGGGTAGGGCGTAACAATCCAAGATTTTAGGAAATAAATTTAGTTTAATATTAATTTTAATTATTTTATAGCTTGAGTTACATGAAATGAATAGTTTATCTTTCATTATATGTAACACCAACTTTATCTTACATTTCACGTAACATTTATTTTCTTCTATAACTTGCATTACATGCAATGCCGAGTCATATCGAACAGTAATATACTATTAATATTATTATTTAATATAATAGTTATCAGTTAACTATTGTAATGGTGGGAATTAATATGATTAACTAAATTGTGAAAATATATTTTAAAAATTTATATATATTCAATTCATTGGTTACTAATTAATTATAAATTAAAATAAAAACCAATGAATTTAAAGGAAATGTTTTTACAAAAAAACTATTTTTATGCCCATAAAGGTGTTTTATCTTAAGAAATTAAATTAATCACTATTAGTGAGATATATTAATAAAATTTATATATTATATATTAAACAAAATGTTTTTACATTCATCAAATAACTTTGATAGGCATAAAATAAGAACAAATTCAATTTTAAGTATGAAAAGTTGTATTTTTCTAAAAGGCAGTTTTGCCTCCTTTTAATAATGGAATTGTTTAAAAACTCAATTATGACACTTTTATAATTATTATTTTAAAAAAATAAACATAGTTTTTGAAATAGTAATGTCTAAATTATCATAGGGTGAATTTTTGGTATTTTTTTGAGAAGTTTCTTTTTTTGATGAACAGTGAAAAATACTGAATTTTGATTGAAAACTGACTATTCATCTAAATAATTTATAATGTTAAATTATATTTAAATTTGGGTTTAAAGTTAAATTAGATCAATTATAAATATACTAATCCAATTTATGTCATTTTAATCATTTTTACATTTAATTTTTATATAAAAACTTAGTAAACTTTTGAACATTCTCACTTTAAAAACATGTTTTTTCATTCCATCAGCAGGGTTAATTTTAAATTAAATGTTGCCACTTTTGTTAATTTAATTTGTAAAAGTGTATTATATAGTTGTAATTATCATAATTTATAATGTCTATTATGGGAAAATTTATTTTTTACCAAAAGGAGTAATGAAATAAATTAAAATTAATTACAGTGATTAAAGTAAAAATGAGTTTACTTAGTGGTTAAAGTTTGAATATAAGGTGTAAAAATGACCCAAAACTTGTAAAAATCCCATTTTATGGAAATATTTATTCCATTAAACATATAATATCTAATTTTTTTTTGTTTCATTAAATCCTATTTTTTGGTAGAAACGTGGTTTCACCTAACTTCTTTTCAAAAATATCAAGAGCGTCCTTTCCCCTACTTATAAAAGGCCACCACCTATAATCCTCTCTTCACACCTCTAAATCCATTTTTATTGACCAATACTTGTAAAAATATCTTCCTAAATTACATAACCACATCCTAGAATACATATCTTAGGTATATATCCTTCTAAATAAGTCCTTTGGTGCAAACCCAAAGGAGTTACCCGAAGAAGAGTTAACATTCCTCAACAAGCACTTTTGTTTTGTTTCTTTCTCAAACCCATTCATTTATTTTTATATCATGATTATATAAAAACTTCAATATCTTAAATATAATTAGATGTTTTTATATTAAGTTTATGACCTAAAACTTCACATACTTCCATCAAATGGGATACACAATCATCATTCGTATGTAGGACAACTGCCAACTCACGAACCGATGCCATTTGTTCTTCCATTACCACCTCTCAAGGTTGGGAATAATGATTTACATACTATTTATATGATATTTATGGTATTTATTATGTATTTATATTCCTGGAATTATTATATAACACATACCTTCATTATTTCCATTTTTTGAGAACATGATAACATCATTTTTGGACGTGTGGACTTCCACCTCCTCAAAGCGATGTGATTCGTTCATGCTTAACATGTAATTTACTAAGGATTAATTAAATAAATATATGTGATATAAATGAAATATATATGATATTAATGACATAATTATATTTCTAGAAATATAATATATCACTTTTTTTCTTAACTTTTCACACACTGAAAAAGTGATTACGTTGTTTGTGGACATGTGGAATACCACCTCCTCAAAGCGATGTGATTATTTTTTTTATCACCACATAAACAATAATGATATATATAAGTATAATTAAATAATTAATATGATAATTATTTATTGATTATTATTTTGGATATGTTTAAATAATATCCTCTTTTACCATAGTTAATCAATCAAAATATTTTTGCAACATAAGTTGAATATGGTCAAAGCATCAAACGCAAACTTAATTTACTATGTAATTGTAAAAATTTTTTAATAAGTGAAATAATATTAAAAATAAACTTTAAAAAGGTTATAAATCAAGTAAATAATTAACATATGTTTATTATTTAGGTAGATAAAGACATATGTGACAAGTCAGACTCAAGGTAAGGGACATTATCTCAATTTCATTTTGTTGAGGAATTTATTGATGTTATAAACCTTTATTATTTTATAAGGTGTATACACAACCCCTTTGAAAATTTATATCATCAATATATCTATTATCATGGTGTTTAATATTTTTTTTAAATCTATTATTTCATGGGGCTTATGGTTTAAATATTTCTAAAGTTATAATGGAATTTTATTCTAAATAAATCATCTTTTAATGTTTTACTTTAAAATATAATTCTATTCTATGTCTAGGATTTAAAATGATTATTGAAATACTTTATATGAAAAAAAATATTTATAAATTTTATTTTATATCTCTTTTAATTTATTTAAATGTTTTCAATAGGAATATTTTTATGTGTTTTAAAAGGAATATTTTGACAAATGACAAGTGAAATGTCCTATTTTTAAAGTATGGTGAGAACAAGATTTCATGACATCATAATTTTTATTTTATTTTGATATTAATTATCATGATTACATGTTTTATTAAATGAAAAACCTTTTGGGCATGTATTGTCTCAATAATACTCTATAAATCTTATTGATTTTGATGCTCACAAATACCCTCATTTATTTTACAGATGAAATTACTTAAAGTATTGTTTTTGGAATATTTCTTGATAATTTTATCTTATTTATAGGTTTAAATATTGTTAAATTATTCTAAACATGTTTGAAATTATTTTGGAAACACTGTTCATACCATATGTTCGTAAGTGTAACATATAGTTCAAAAACCCTATGTTTGAAATAACACGCATGGATAGTGTACCCTACGTTGTTGAGAAAGTATGGATCATCATCCCTATGTTTGGAAGGAACCCTTTGTTTGAGAATAGGAAAGTGTTGTTTTTCAACCCTATATTTGTGAACAACCATAAATTATCAACCCTATGTTTGGATTGTTTTTTTACAAGAAGGAACCCTACGTTTGACTATTCAACGACAGAGTTTAAAATTAAAGAAATTTTACATAATTGTTACAATGGTCTCAATAGGTGTAAATATCTTGAATGATTTAAATTCAAATGATTATGATTTTTTAGGAAACATTATTGGATCATATTCAACAGTATGGGAAGTTAAAAATATCTTTAATTCCTTAAATTCAATTGATTACAATTTATCAAGAAACATTATTGAATTTAATAAACATAAAGAAATAAAATTTTTCTATATAAATAGAAAGAGTATTTTTTATTTTTTTATCACTATATATGTGAAATATATTTTTGAATACAAAACTACTATACAGAGACAAAATATTGAATGACTTTGTTATTCTGAAGAAGATACACTTTGGAGACATATATGTTTTAATCTTGTGCTGCGTAACTACTGTTATTTGTTTGTTTATATTATAATTGAAGATAATTTACTAACATGATCTCTTAAAAGATATTATTTATTGAATAAATTTATATTTGAATAAGAAGATCCGTATTCTATCAGTTTCTACTGCAACTGTGATCAAGAATCTATTTATTCAATCAAATCAAATTCTTTTGATTTATTAGAGTTTCAACTGCTTAGACTCAATCATGGTAGATTATTAGCTTCTCAGATTAATTTGTGGAGAATCCTATTCCCTTTAAAATAACTATAAGGATCTATAAATCCTTATTATAAAGGTTTCAACTTCTTACACTTTGTTGTTAAGGTCTTGTGATAATAAGAAATTTTTAGTAAAAATCACAAATCTAACAGAGAGAGCATTAGTGGAGTGGACTAAGGTCTTGTGATAATAAGAAATTTCAGTTCTTTTATATGAAACAATAATTTTATTCTAAATTTTATGTATCTCAACGACCTATTACTTATGAAATTTAGAAGAAAATTATTGTTTCATATGAAAGAACTGAAAATTTCATAGAATAAAGGTACAGTACTTTAAAACTAAAGTTTAAAATCTTTTCAAAATAATCGACCATATTAATGGGAGATCAAATGAAATATTCAAGGATTTTGCTTCTTTAGGAACTGAAATTACACAATCAGATCAAGCATTGAAAGTAATTAGAGTATTACCCTCAAAATGGAATGGGATATTTGTTTCTATATAATAATCATCACTAACCAAATATTTGACAATGAAAAAATTTATTGGAACCTTGATGATGTATGAAGTAGAGATTCAATATTAAGCTGAAGATCATAAGATTATAATAAAGGAAAATGCTACCCTTAAGGTTACATATCAAAATCATGAAAATAAATTGAAAGAATATGTCAAAATCTAAAAGTATTAGGATTCCTTAGATTTTGAAATGGAACTATATCAATTAGCTAGAAAATTTAGAAAATTATTTAAGAAAAATAAAGGTTAAAAAAAAACCTTCAAAAAAGTTGAAAGTGGATATAAAAAAGTAAGATTATACGAATGAAAAAATATGGGCTATATAATACCTTATTTCCCATAGTTGAATTAAGAATGAAGAAAGATATAAAATAAAAATAAGAAAAATATGATTGTTAGAAAAAAGGGAAAAGTGTTATGAAGACTATTTGGAGTGTATCTGAAGACTCCAAAAACTCTTCCAAATCCGACTTAGAAAAGAATCTAAAAAATCTAAAAGAAAACATGTGCTTTATGGATAAGGAAGAAGATGAGGTACAATCCTATTATTATTATTCTTCTAATTCTGATAGCTACTCAAGTAGAAACTTAACTACTTATTAATAAATTCTTGAAGAAAAATACGAATCTCTTGTAAAAAATCATAATTCACTAAATGGTATTCATAATACTTTTTAAGTGTAAAATATGCAATTCTAAAACAACATGAAGAATTAAAATAAAAATTTAATAATTCTACATCAAACTGCACTTTTCATGAAAATATGATAAAATAATTGTTGGACCCTCTATGTTTTAGTCGTTTTCATAATAAAAAATAATGTCAACTTACATATACTAATATTTAATGCTATTTAATATATCTAAGTAAATCAATTATTTAATACAAAACTATATGATTCAATAAGTAAACAAATTATATATATATGCATCAATATGCTTACAAGTGTATTCTTACCAGTAGTTTTGGATGTCACTTAATCTAGTAATGTTATGTGTAAGATAGTCACTTTATAAGATTTTCAGAGTCACTAACAACAATGTTCGACACACTGATGTTTGACACACCAATGTTCGACACACCAATGTTCAATAAGCCGATGTTTGACACATGGATGTTCGACACACCAATGTTCGACACACCAATCTTCGACACAACGATGTTCGACACACCAATGTTCGACACATCAATGTTCGACACACTGATGTTCGACACACTGATGTTCTACACACCGATGTTTGACACACCGAAGATGAAACACCAAACATGACACACCAAAGATGATACACCGAAGAGGATACACTGAAGATGACACACCGAAGATGACACACTGAAGACGACACATCGAATACGACACACCAATGAAGACACACCGATGATGACACACCGATGTTAACAGAACAATGATGACAAACCGATACTTTTGACTCACTGATAGTCATAAATAACTGTTTCAAATTTATTAATTCATATTTATTTCCAACAATCATATTTAGACAAATTAATGTTTCTGACATTATTTAATGTCGTCTGTAGGACTATCCATATACAGTACGAGGTACATGCACGTGGGGAGATCTTCATGCCTACTGGACCTTGAAGTATAAAAAGATTATAAGATCAACCTAAAATGAGACGCTGGGAACCCGCTAGAAAAACAAAAAGGCTGGCTGTGTGAATATGCAAGATATTGAAAATAGAATAACTCAAAGCTTGAGTACACAAGGAGTTTAATATTACAAGTAGCAATCCACTAAAGCTTGATAAACATCATCACATAGAAGGGATGAACCTTTTCACACATGGAAGCTAGATTTTAGAGACTATGATACTCTGTTTTGGAGCCAACTTACAAAAGAGGACTCGAATATCATTTTCTCTACATCCTTTGATTCTAGAGATTTAGTGCACAACACACATATATTTTTAAACTTTATTCTTATTTTATAACTCTATTGTGATCTTGTGTTTACTATTTGAGTAGTGTGATTTTTTTTGTGTCACACACACACTGTCTTCTGAGCATAACTGGAGGATACTAAAATATCCTCATACTCAATCCCCTTTCACTCTTGTATCCCACATAGAACTGTGGAAGAGATCCTATGTGATCTGTTTGTTATGTTTTCCCACGAATAAATGTGGTAGAGGTTAAGTGTGACCTGGACAACACTGTGTACTATTGTAAACCCCGATACAGAGTGTGGATAAAATTTTTATTAATATAAAATGCTTGGTGGTAGGTGATCTCCAAGTGGAGAGGAATAAGTCTCAGCATGAGAATGAACCTCTTGTTTTTATCTTCTGTGTAGTTTGTCTTGTGTTTTAATCTGATATCTGTTTAATTCATTTCACATTACGATTTACTGAACTTTGATATTTAATTTAGAAAGTGTTTATATATATTTTGAATTAGTAGGTTAGTTTCAAAATTTTGACCAATATTTAGATTGGTAAATCCAAGAACTAATCAATCTTTTGAGAAATTAATTGAACATTCAGGACTTTTGTAAATTCACTACAAACTGACTTTGATTACTTTAATTGGGGGTGTTCTTTTAAAGAACCATTTTTAACAGAAATTTTTATAGACACTCAATTCACCCCCCTCTTGAGTGATCTACTCTGACCAATATTTGGTATCAGAGGATTTGTTACCTATTGTCATTTTATCAAATCTTGTCAACTGTGATTATAGTTATTTTCCAAAGATCTCAAAATTTATTTTATTTCTAAATTTTCATCTCTTTGAAATTATTTTACAACCTATATCATGGAAAATAGATTAGAAGGGGATGCTACCAATGGACCACCTTTCTTTAATGGAACTAATTATTCTAAATGAAAGCTTAAAATTAAAATACATCTAGAAATCATGGTATTTGAAATCTGGACTGCTATTGAAAGTAAATATACAATTTTTTAAACTTCTAGAAACACTTGGGATGAACCTACCAAGACTACCTATAACAATAATTATAAAGAAATTAATGCTCTGTACTTTGCACTAGGAGATGAAGAATTTAACTTTATCTCTTCTTGTAAAACTGCACATGATATTTGGGACACTCTGTCCGTTCCTCATGAGGAAATATCTAATGTTAAAGAAATGAGATTAAATACTTATACTATTAAATATGACAACTTTAGAATGAAGCATGATGACTCTATTTCTGATATGTATCTCTGGTTCAATGAAATTGTGAAAACCATGATTTCTTTAGGAAGAGAAGTAATATCCGAAGAGTATATTACGACGATTTTGCGATGCTTTCTAGAAAGATGGTGTGGAACGTCTGTATCAATCATAGAATCATGCGATATTGATAAGATATTAGTGACAAAATTGATTGGGAAATTAATGATGTATAAAGAGGAATTGAAAGTGAATTAGGAAGATGATGGATCAAAACAAAATTCTATAGCTTTCAAGACATCTGCATCTAAAAGTAAAGACCAGATAAAGTTCAAGTTACAATTGAATGCTTAAGTAGTGATGAAGTAGCTTCAAAAAGTGATGAGGAAATTCCCCACTTGGCTAGAAGATTCAATAAATTTTATATGAAAAGGAATTTTTTCAGAAAGTCCAATTACAAAGGAAAGTATGATAACAAGGGAAATTATAAAAATGACTGGAAAGGAAATGATAAGTTAGAAGAGATAATATGATATGAATGTAAAATTAAGGGACATGTCAAGGCAGACTGTCCAAAGATAAAATACAAGAAAAAGTATGAAAATAAGGATAGAAGGTATAATAAATCAATGAAGGCCACCTAGAGTGCCTCCAAGGACAAATCAAGTGAATCTACCTCTTCTCAAAATGAGAAAGATGATATGGATAATATGTGTTTTATGAAAAACACAACTGAGGTAACCTTAGACTCTTATGTGTATAATTATTATTATTCTAAAAGTGAGTCCGAGAATATGAAAAATGAAGAATTATTTGAATATTGAAATATTCTAGAAGAAACATTTAATGAGTTTAAGATAAGTATAAATATTTGAAGAAACAACATGCTCTTAGTGCTACTATTAAATCTGAACTTACAACTGAAAAAGAGAAAAATGACCAACTACTCAAGGAGAACAATGAGTTAAAAATGTCTAATGAGCAATTGAAGAAAGACTTGGAAAAGTCCCCTAATGGAAAAAATACTCTTAAACAAATTCTTGGTAAGAAAATATCTCCTAATTATACTTTAGGAATAGGATATCAACCAGGTCAACAAAATTTATTGAAATCACATTTTGTAACCAGATCTGGAAAATATGCTACCTTTCTCAAAAACCATAATTTTACAGCAAGTTCCAATTCCAAGAATTCTGTTACCGAATATAATTATTTAGGAAAAAAAAGAGTTTAATTTGCAAAAACTTTATATTCTTGATATAGGAAACTCATAATATAGTTTTGGGTTCCTAAATCTTATATCACAAATGTATGTGGACCCAGACAAATATGGGTACCAAAGTCATTTCTTGGATGAACTGTTTTGTAGGTAAACTTCCTAAAGATCTCCTGTAAAAAGCTTTGGTACTTGGATAGTGGATGTTCAAGACATATGACAAGGGACTATTTAATATTTAAAAGTATTATCAATATTGATGGAGGACATGTCAAATTTGGTGATAATGGAAAAGGAAAAATCATCGGCCTAGCCCAGATTAGTAACAATAACTCTATTTCAATTTCTAAAGTACTGTACGTTGATGGATTAAAGTATAACCTGCTCAGCATATCTCAATTTTGGGATGATGGATTTAATGTTAAATTCAAAAATTATTCATTCTATTTTTTTGATGCCAAGAATAACTTAGTATTCACTGCCTTTAGAAATGATAATGTATATGCTATAAATCTAGACACACTAGCCTCACAAAATGTCTCTTATCTAAATGCATTTCAAAAAGAGTCTTGGATATGGCATAGAAGACTAGGAAATTGCAACATACACTCTCTTAGGAAGTTAACTAGAAAAGGTTTAGTTAAAGGCTTACCCAAATTCGAGTTTTTAGACAATAAAGTATGTAATCCTTTTCAAAAAGGAAAGTAACATAAAATCTCTTTCAAACTAAAGAAAGAAGTAATGACTTCTCAACCTCTTGAGTTGGTTCACATGGAATTGTTTGGACTATCTAGAGTTTCGAGTCTCAATGGGAAGCACTATGTTTATGTTCTTGTAGATTATTTCTCTAGGTACACCTGGACCTTTTTCCTAGCTCACAAAAGTGATGCTTGTTCACACTTTACCAAGTATGCTAGGACTGTAGAAAATCTCAGTGTAATTAATATTAAATCTTTAAGAAGTGATCATGTCCATGAGTTTGAGAATCAAGATTTTGAATCTTTTTTTCTCACTAAATATATACAATCATAATTTCTCTGCTCCTATGACACCTCAAAAGAATGGTGTGGTAGAAAGAAGAAATAGAACCCTATAATAAATTGACCATACTATTCTTAATGAATATGACCTACCCATTTATTTCTGGGCTAAAGCTATTAATACAACTTGTTATATAATAAACAGAGACTTAATCAGACCCATCCTTAAAAAACTCCTTATGAGTTGTGGAATAATAGGAAACTGAAAGTAGGTTATTTTAAAGTGTTTGGATGTAAATATTATATTCTGAACACTAAATATAATTTAGATAAATTTGTCTCCAAAAGTGATGAAGGAATATTTCTTGGATATTTTACATCAATCAAAGCCTATAGAGTATTTAATAAGAAAACCAAATGTGTGGAGGAATCTGTACATATAAAGTTTGATGAAGTAGATCCACATGAGCCCAAGACCTCACTAGAAAATATTGAAGAGGATATGTCCAATCAACATTAATGATAAAACCTAAAATCATCATATGAAGGAATTTGTGAAAACATCCATTTCTAGAAATTCTTCAGATCCTAACCATAGTGAACCAGATCAACCTGACCAACCTGAAATATCATGTCCAACATTCTCTAGACCAACTAGGACCCTTAAGAATCACCCCTAGATACTGTTGTTGGAGATTTAGATAGAGGAACACAAATAGGCGATTCTTTGAGAAACCAGGTTGAACATCAAGCTTTCTTGTCATAGATTGAACATAAAAATATAAATGATGCGATCAATGATGAGTTTTGGGTAATGTCCATTCAAGAAGAACTTAATCAGTTTGGAAGAAATAATGTTTAGAAACTTGTAGATAGACCAAATGATACTTTGACCATAGGAACCAAATGGGTGTTTATAAATAATGTAGATGAAGTTGAAAATACAGTTATAAACAAAGATAGACTAGTTGCACAAGGATATAATCAAGAAGAGGGAATTTATTATGATGAAAATTTTGCATCAATAGCTAGACTTGAAGTAATTAGGATCTTACTTTCCTATGCAACACACTTGGAATTTAAAATTTATCAAATGAATGTCAAAAGTGAATTATTAAATGGTTATATAATTGAGGTTGTTTTTGTTGAACAACCCCCAGTTTTTACAAATCCAAACTTTCCCAATCATCTGTTCAAATTATCTAAATATTTATACAGTTTGAAACAAGCTCCAAGATCTTGGTACGAAAGGTTGAGTAATTTTATTATTTCTAAAGGATTTACAAAAGGACTTGTAGAACCTACTTTATTTATAAAAATAATTTCAAAAGAAGTTTTAATATCCGAAATATGTTTAGATGATATTATTTTTGGATCTTATAAAAATACATTATGTAATGATTTTTCAAAAATAATGCAAAGCGAGTTTGAAATGAGTTTAATAGGTGAACTTAAATATTTTCTTGGATTTAAAATATTTCAAAATAAAAAAGGTATTATTTTAAATCAAAGTAAGTACACAAAAGATCTTTTGAAAAGATATGGATTTTATAGAATTAAGAGTAGTGAAATTCCTATGAGTTTTACATGTAAGTTGTATTTTGATGATAATGGAAAATCAATTGATCAAACTGCTTACAGAGGATTTATTGGGAGTTTGATGTACTTAACTTCTAGTAGGCTGGATATTATGTTCAGTGTGTGTATGTGTGAAATATTTCAAACAAACCCAAAAGAGTCACATTTAAATGGTGTTAAAATAATTTTTTTAATACCTCAAGTATACAACTAATTTAGGATTGTTCTATCCTAAAGGAATTTTTTTTGATTTAGTTATCTATTCAGATGCTGATTTTTGTGGATGTTAGTTAGACAGAAAGAGTAACTCTGGAACATTTCACTCGTTGGGAAAGTCTCTAATATCATGGTGTAGTAAAAAGAAAAATTCGGTTGCATTATCAACTGTTGAAGAAGAATACATTACTGCAGGAAGTTGTTATGCACAATTTTTTTGGACGAAACACACCTTAATAGAGTATGGATTTCAATTCAGAACTATCCCCATAAACTGTGACAACATAAGTGATATTAACATTTCTAATAATCCAATTTCTCATTCTATAACAAAGCATGTTGATGTAAGAAATCACTTTTTGAGAGATCATTATCAAAAAGGTGATATAACTCTTGAGTTTATTGGGACTGAGCATCATCTTGCTGATATATTCACTAAACCCTTAAACTCCAAGATAATGAACTACATCAGACATAAACTAGGAATGATAAATCTCTAAAGTCTTTTCAAACTGATCCTTGAAACCGATATTGTCAAACCGACCCTTGAAACCGATCCTTGAAACCGATCTTGTGAAACTGATCATTGAAACTGATCCTTGAAACCGATCCTTGAAACTGATCTTGTGAAACCGATCCTTGAAACTGATTATGTAAAACCGATTTAATAACACAGATGTATTTAAGGGTTATTTTGTAATTCTATCTGTTTTAAATAAAACGAAACTATTTTGGTTTTTTTTGTTGCGTTTAAATTTTATACTTTACAATTTACAATCCCTTAATGATATACTAAGTTCAATCCATCCCAACCTTTAACCTTACCACTGCCGTAAATCCTTCTACCATTTATTACTCTATCTCTCGACCCTCAACCTCTCAACTCTTTTGGAATCTAAAACCTCAAAATGTCAAGGAATAAGTGAACTATGGAAGAGCCAAGAAAAAATACATATAATAAACATCCGAAGGGTGAGTCTAGTGGGACTGCAAAACTGAGCTTGGAAAGCCGAGTGGTTATAGATGAAAAAGAAGTATCTTCTGAGTGACTTATATCAAGCAAGTCATTTTTGTTAAGAGTGATGGAATCTCAAAGTTGGCTAAGATGGTTCTCTAATAATGAAAGGCCTTATTATCCCCAACTAGTACATGAATTTTATCGACATTTGAAGATATCTCTAGATGAATCTGAGGAGGATAAGATGAAGTCAGTGGTAAAGAGAAAGGAAATAGATTTTTTGTCTAAGGAATGAGATGAGTACTTGGAGATTCCTCATGAAGGTGTCTATGCTAATTATCTGGGTAATATTCTACCTTCTTCTGATTTGTTCTCTTATGAAGATGCTCTGAAGGAGTTGACTATAAACGGAGAATATATGAGGACTAAAACAAGTGAATTTGAGGGAGAAGTAAGATTGATTTTTAAGTTTATCCAACATCAAATCTGCCCAAGGAAGGAAGATTTCTCTGCTGTGAAGTATCAGGATGTATTCCTGATCTATCTGTTGAAACATGGGATAAAAGTGAACCTGTGTAGGTATCTAATGGTGCATGTCTCTGATTTGATAAATCTATCCATGAAGGAAACTTGTTTGTACTATCCGAGGATGATATCTTCCATGTTAAAAAGGTTAGGTTGTGGGGAAGATAGTGATAAAGTGATAAGTGTATGTTTTTGTTTCTGTATTCAAAAAGATATTTGTAAAGGGATGAAGATATTCTGGAACCCATGGAAGAAATTCTAGGTAGGTGATGAGGAAAGGCTGTATAAGGATTTCAATACAATTGACTATCCTACCAAACCAACAGATCAAGTTGATCCAGGTCTCAAACTAGGAGAAGAACCTGTTTATTATGATGAGGAAACTAATATTGAAGTTACAAGGGAAGAAGGATCTCCTTTGATGATAGGAGTGATCCTGATATTGCTGAAAGTCTCAAGGACATGTCTTATGGACCTGCTAGTACACCTTTAGACTTACCCTAATGAGAAACTTTGTTAGGTGATGAGGATGAGGAAGAGACTGAGGTTACTGGTGTTGAAGGTTATGTAAGTAAATCAGTTGAGGATTATGATGATGATGATGATGATGATGAAGGAGTAAACGATGAGCTTGTTTGTGATTCTTTGAAAGTGGGACAACAAGTAGTTGACAGATCCAGTGAGGAATCTGTACATGGAGCTGGTAATGGTGCTGATCCTATTGAATATTAAGATGTTGATCATAGATATGTTGTTCATGAGGACATATCACCCCATAATAATGCTTAAAATCAAGAAATCATTCAAGAATTGAATGAGATTATAGCTAGTGGCCATGATGAAGAAGCTGAGGACCGGGTTCCTCAAATTGAGGAAGTTCCTGGAGAATTTGAAGTGGCTAGAGCACATGCAGAACCTCAAGCTTAGTTGATACCAGTACCCAAAAATGTCATTATGGCTAGAGGATAGGATGGAAAAGTTGATAGATATGAAGTTATTCCTGAGCCTCAAGGAAGAAGGTTCGGGATTGACAGTGTTTAGCCAAGATACTAGACCTGTACTCGATAATGGAATAATGATCTAGGATACATTCTTTTTTAGGTTCGAATATGACTCATGTGAAGAGAGGGTGCCTCCTCCTCCTACTCCACATGCCCAAGATGAAGTAGAACCTGTTCCACTAGTTGCATCTCCAGAAGTAGAGGTAGTAGAACAGAAAGTTCCTAGTGACTATGTCACTAAGACTGATTTAGAGAAATTCAAAAATGATATATGTGGGTTAGTGAAAGCCACTGTTAGATCCATAAGTGAATCCTCCACTTTTATAGGTATTTCAGATGCTGATGCAAAAAAAATTAAAAGGATGGTGATCTAGGATATTCAACCAAATATCATTACTACAGTAGAAACCATCATTCAACATAATACCTTGCTGAGAGAAGAAGTAAGGAAGATGAGCAATGAGTTAAATTCTATAACCTCTAATTTTAAGACCTCCTTTAGTGGTGTACTGGAAGTTATTAAGAACTTGGTTACTCATCACTAAGTGTAGATCTGAAGAAGTTGAAATAGTATCTTTGAAAAATGATTACTGTCCCATATAGTTCTATGAGTTGGAAAGGTGTTGTTGCTGATTTGGAATCTCTCAAGGCTATGATGAAAGAGGAACTCCAAAATCTTCAGAGTATTTCAGACAAAGAAACTATTTAAAAGGTTCAAAAAAATACAGGCCTTGTGTATAATATGGTCAGGCAGTGCACAAATGAAGCCTCTGCTGCTCAGAAAGAGATTAGAGAGAAAGTGGATAATCATTTTACTAAGATTTATAACAAGCATGATCTCATCAATAGCTTTAAGTTTTTAGTAGAAAATATCAGAATACCTCCAGTCACAGAAGCGTTCAAGAAATAAATTACTCAATTGAAGGAGTTTACCCCTTTGATGAATAAATTCATGGAGAATAAAGATGACTTTGAGAAATATATACAATATGGTGGTGAAATCATTAATGATTTCATCAATCTTCTTAAGCCATATCTTCACATCCAGGTTGAATAAATTGTTGTCCCTCCTGCTGCTTTCATTGGTACTACCTATCAGCCTACTGCTCTAATGACTGTCTCTCAGGCTCTTTCCCATATTCGACCGGTCATTACAAAACAATCTCCCAGTCGTGTGTTGTCAGAGATAAGGCTTAGTATTACAACCAATGTACCTACAGGTGTTTCCCTACCAGGTGTTATCTTCATACCACCTCTTCCCTCTACCACTCCCAAACCTTCTCAACCTACTCCGGATCCTTCAAATAAAGGAAAATCCCCTCATAAGCCAAACCCTTAGGGATGGATTGTATATTTGATAGGGATTTGTCTCTTCTTGTTGACTATACTCTTTTGCTTCTTAACAGAGCTCCTTTTTATGATTCTCTCTCTTTTTATATATATTTATCTTCTTTTTGTTCTTTTTTTGCTAATCCCAAAAGGGGGAGAAAGAAGAGGCATACATTATTAATCTAAGGGGGAAAAATTCTGGTATAGGACACATGGAATGTTCTCATCATAATCCATTTATTGAGGGGGAGATTTGTTTTAAAAACTCATACAAGGGAAGACTTTAGTTATATTGAATAATAAAATTCAGTGAAGATTATGCTAAGTCCAGTTATTATTATTCCTTATATTTACACGTATACCATAATTTGTAATTATCAAAAAGGGGGAGATTGTTGGACCCTCTATGTTGTAGTAATTTTCATAATAAAAAATAATTTCAACCTACATATACTACTATTTAATGACATTTAATATCTCTAAGTAAATCAATTATTTCATACAGAACTATATAATTTAATAAGTCAACAACTTATATATATATGAATAAATATGGATATAAGTGCATTCTTACCTGTATTTTTGGATGTCACTTAATCTAGTAATGTTATGTGTAAGAAAAACAATTCATAAGCTTTTCAGAGTCACTGACATCAATGTTATACACACCGATGTTCGACACACCGATGTTTGACACACCGATGTTTGACACACCGATGTTCGACACACCGATGTTCGACACACCGATGTTCGACACACTGATGTTCGAAACATCGATGCTCGAAAAATTGATGTTCGACACCCTGATGTTTGACACACTGATGTTCGACACACCGAAGATGACACACTAAAGATGAAACACTGAAGATGACACACTGAATATTACACACCGAAGATGACACATCGATGATGACACACCGATTTTAATAGACCGATGATGACAGACCGATACTTATGACTCACCGATAGTCATAAATAACTGATTTAAATTTATTAATTCAAATTTATTTCTAACGGTCATATTTAGACAAATTAATGTTTCTGACATTATTTAATGTCATCTGTAGGACTATCCATAGATAGTATGAGGTACATGCATGTGGGGAGATCTTGATGCCTACTGGACCTTGAAGTATAAAAGGATTACAAGCTCAACCTAAAATGAGATGCTAGGAACCCACTAGAAAAACAAAGAGGTTGGCTGTGCGAATATGAAAGATATTGAAAATATATGAACTCAAAGCTTGAGTACACAAGGAGTTTAATATTACAAGCAGAAAACTGCTGAATCTTGCTGAACATCCTCTCATAAAAGAGATAAACCTTTTCACACTTGGAAGCTAGATTTTAGAGACTAAGATACTCTATTTTGGAGCCAACTTCCAGAAGAGGACTCAAATTTAATTTTCTCTACATCCTTTTCACAACACACAGAGATTTCTAAACTCTATACTTCTTTTATAACTCTGTTGTGATCTTGTGTTTACTATTTGAGCAGTGTGTGTATCTATTTGTGTCACACACACTATCTCCTGAGCATAACTGGAGGATACTAAAATATCCTCACACTCAATCCCCTTTTACTCTTGTATCCCACGTAGAACTATGGAAGAGATCATTTGTGATCTATTTGTTAAGTTTTCCCACGAATAAATGTGGTAGAGGTCAAGTATGACCTGGATTGCCCTGCGTACTATTGTGAACCTCAATCCTGGGTGTGGATCAAAATTTTATTAATATAAAATTCTTGGTGGTAGGTGATCACCAAGTGGAGAGGACTAAGTCTCAGCTTGAGACTGAACCTCTTGTTTTTATCCGCTGTGTAGTTTGTATTGTGTTTTAATCTGATATGTGTTTAATTCATTTCACATTAAGATAAACTGAACTTTTATAGTTAGTTGAGAAAGTGTTTATATCTGTTTTGAATCAGTATATTAATTTCAAAAGTTTGACTAATCTTTAGATTGGTAAAGCTGAGAACTAATCAATCTTTTGAGAAATTAATTAAACAATCAGGACTTTTGTAAATTCACTACAAAATAACTTCGATTACTTTAATCGGGGGTGCTATTTTAAATAACCATTTTTAACATAATTTTTTATAGACACTCAATTCACCCCTTCTTGAGTGATCTACTCTGACCAAAAATAATTATAAGATTAATTATAATCATTCAAAAGTGATTCTATTATATTAAATAAAGAAGAAAAATTTCTAAATGAGATTCTTGAAAAATATATTATTAAAAAGAGAAAATATGGAATATGAAGTAATGGATAAAAATAAAATTTATACAATTTTTTTTGTGACAAGTTCTAAAAATACTAGCTATTTTTACTATGGATTTAGAGGACATTATTCTAACATCTATAGTTTAATAAATACTTATCTTTGTGGAATTAAAATTAATTTTATTTCCAAAAACATTTTTTTAGAAAATAATGTAAATCTTGGTAAAATAAGAAAAATATGGATTCTCATATCTTTTATTATTGACACAACTGGACCCAAGAAAATATGGGTACAAAAAAAACTTCTTTTTAAATACTTTTGTAGGAAAAAGATCAAAGAAAAAATGATGTATGGTATATGGATAGTAGCTTCTTAAGACTCTTGATTTGAGACTCTTCCAATTTTCATACATTAGAAAAATTGGATAGAGGACTAGTCACCTTTGGAGATAATTATAAAGGGAAAATAGTTGGAGTTGGATCAGTTAGAGATCCAAATAAAATTTCAATCAACAAAGTTCTATATATTAAATGGATAAAGAAAAAACTGATAAGTATTTCCCAAATATATAATGATGGTTTTTATATTGATTTCTATACAATTATTGATCGATTTTCAAAGATAAATTGCTTAAATTTAGAGTACCTAGAATTGAAAATGTTTATACCTTGGATCTTGATTCCTTGTGTAAAAAAATTTAATTGTTTAATTGTTGAGACAAATAAATCTTGGATTTGGAATAAAAGTATTGTAAACTGCAATGTATTTAGTTTATATAAATTTTCTAAGAAGCACTTAGTTTTTGATTTACCTAGTCTTTAATTTGATAATGATATATTCTGTGATGTATGTTAAATTGGAAAACAGAACAAATCATCTTTGAAATCTATTAACAAAGTTACTACATCCAAACCACTAGAACTTATCCACATGGATTTATTTAGACCATAAAGGGTTGAAAGTATGTCTATAAGATTATATGTTTATATATTAGTTTATGATTTTTCAAAAACTTTCATGGGTTTACTTTCTAAAACATAAAATTTAAGTGTTCACTATTTTTGAAAGATTTTATAAAATTGTTCAAAATCAAAAATATTTTAAGATAATTACATTAATAAGTGATCATGTTTAAGAATTTGAGAATAAACAATTTAATTATTTTTTATTAAAATTAGGCATTAAACACATCTTCTCTACACTAAGAAAACCTCAATAGAATATAATTATTTAAAGAATAAATATAACTATTCAAGAGATGACAATGACTCTGTTAAATTAATATATTATTCCTACCTATTTTTAGGTAGAAGCTATAAATACAGTTTTCTATATCATGAATAGAGTTTTATTCAGACCTCTTATTAAAAATAAACCCTATGAAATTTAGAATAACATAAAACCCAAATTGATGTACTTTAAAGTATTTGGATGAATGGTGTATATCTTGAATTCAATGGAAAACCTTGGTAAATTTGATCCAAAGGATAATGAATAAATATTTCTAGGATATTCTTGTACTTATAAAACCTATAGAGTGTATAATAAAAAGTCAAGGATTGTTGAAGAATTAGTTAATGTGAAGTTTAATGAAAGTGATCCTTTGGATAAATGGATAAAACACGAGGCTTTAATCACCCAAGACTGATTTTGAAAATGAAATAAATAAAATTTAGTCTAGTCCAAAAGAACATTAAGTAGATAAATCTATAAGTGTTATAGTTAGAAAATCTAGAACCTTAAAGAACCATCCTTTGGAAAATTTTAAAGAAAATATGGATACATGAGTAATAAATAGAAGACGTTTATGAAAATTAGTTAAATTTTCTGCCTTCCTATCACAATTAGAACCTAAGACTATATAAGAAGCTTTAAATAATGAAAGTTGGTTAATGTATATGAAATATAAACTTAATCAATTTAGAAGAAATAATGTTTGGTAATTAGTTGACAAACTAACCAATTATCTAGTAATAGGAACCATATGGGTTTTTAGAAATAAACAAGATGATCAAGGGATAATTACTATAAATAAAGATAATTTAGTAGCAAAAGGATACAACTAGGAAGAAGGGATAAATTATGATGAAACCTTTACACATATTTTTTGATTAAAAACTATTAGAATCATTATAGATTATGCATATCATATGAATTTTAAATTATATCATATGAATGTAAAATAATTTTTTTAAATGGATATTTAATGAGAAATTGAGCCTTAGCCCGGTTGGTGAGGACTCTCCAAGTGCATCCACGAGACCCAGGATAAAATTCATGGGGAGACATATTTTCAGGTTACTATAGTAGTACTGTAGTAGGTATTGTTTTGTATTGTAGTAGCTGGAACTATTCAGCTGTTTCATCCTTTGGGACACCGTTTTAGTCCTTGAGTCATTCGGGGCCTTTTGGGCCACCTTGGCCTTTGGGCCACATGTTGTGAAAAAAATGTACCTGACAGAATCTACAAAGAGTATGCTTCAGATGAGGATTCAGAGCAAGGAACATTCACTAGAGTAGAGCTAACATATTTTGAAGAATGAGAGGGTATGAAAATTTCCATCAGGACCAGCCTGTGCATATCTACACATTATTGCTATCCAAATAGCCATGAAAAGGTGGAGAGATGACATTATGATGTAGAAATTGGGGAGGGACAGTTTCAAGTAGTTATAGTCTGGATGATTCCTCTAAGACCTTTGGGTAATATAATGTCTCAAAGCCTATGGGCCATGTAAGGGTTCCCCTTCAACCCTTAAAATGGGTATTATCAAAAATGAATAAAATAAAAGGCCTTCAGGCCATTCAGAGGAAATATATATTTAATAGACGAAGTTTATAATGAAAAACCACTAGGTTTTAAAAACCCTCATATACCAAATTCATTTTGTAAATTAACTAAATATCTTTATGGCCTTAAATAAGAATATAGAGTTTGGTATGAAATTTTAAGATGATTTTTTTATTAAAATGTATTTTCAATAGGGTTAAAAAATCCTACTCTTTAAGAAAACTATTTTTTCTAATATATTATTAGTAAAAATTTATATAGATGATTTTATTTTCAGTTTAAAAAATAAATAGCTTTGCATTTATTTTTCAAACCTTATGAAAAAATAATTTGAAATGAGTATGATGGGAGAATTAAATTTCTTTATGGAATTTCAAATATATCAAAAACATTATGGAAAAATTTTAAATCAAATAAAATACAATATTGATTTATTGAAAAAGTTTTGAATAGAAAATAGTAAGGCCTATACAACTCCCATGTGTACTAATGTAAATCTTGATTTAGACGAAGCTAGAAAATTAGTTGAAGGAAAGTTATACAGAGGTATGATTGGTAGATTATTGCATCTCACTACTAATAAACTAGACATAATGTTTTGTGTATGTTTATATGCTATATTACAATCAAAACCAAAATAATATCATTTTACTTTTCTAAAATAAATATTTAGATATTTAAAAGAAAATATTTTTCAATCTTTACTTCCCCCAAAAAATTATGATTTTAATTTAATTTCATATTTAGATGCCAATTTTGGAGGATATAGATTAGATAAGAAAAAAACATCAGGAACCTTTTAATTTTTAGGAAAATATTTAGTTTCATGGTCAAGTAAGAAAAAACATTCATTTGAACTATCAATAGTTGAGGAAAAATATATATCTTCTGGCAGTTTCTATGCACAAGTGTTGTGAATGAAACACACCTTACTGGACTTTGAACTTAATTTTAATAATATTCATATTTTATGTGATAATACAAGTGAAATTAATATTTCAAAAAATCATAAAAGCCTCTCAAGAACCAATAATATTTATATAAGACAACAATTTATAAGATATCATGTTATTAAAAAGTATATATCTTTTTATTTTTTAAATAAAAAATATCAACTTGATTATATTTTTATTAAACCACTTCCCACTACTATTTTTGATTTTATTAAGTAGGAGTTAAAAATATTTAATTTTAAATAAATTTTAATTTTTTTTCTTCTAATTTCTATATTTATTATTTTATTATTTTTATTTGGTTATTTTTTATTAATAATTTAAATAAAAAAGAATTTTTTTCATTTTTGAAAAAGAAAATTTTCAAAATAAAAAATCAAATAATGATTACACTGAGTAATTGGCTTGAGAATCCAGACCAGCTTCACGAAAACCATCAGAACCCCCCACCCCCCGCTCTCTCACTTTTACTCTTACCCTCAGTATTCGAACCCTTTTGACTTATAGAGATATAATTTTTCATTAGAAACCCTAAAATCCGAAAATTCAACCATCAGATTCATAGAAATATAGATGATTAAGAGAATAGATGAAGGTGAACAAAGTGGAATGAATAGAAAGTGATCCATCTATAGAAAAATTCATCAAGGAAAGGTCATGGGTTTCAAATATCTCTATAAAAATTTTCTTATGAGGAAAGATCAAGGTTTACAAGGTCTAGAATTTCTTTTTACTAAAGGGAAAACTAAGTTTATTTTCGAAATAGAATGAAAATAATTGTATATAAATGTTCAGTTTAGTTTTAGTGACACAAAAGACATCATCTTATCATGGGTATATGATATGGATTTTTCTATCTCTTTATTTTAAATAGATAATGTTTTTTAGTATCCCCATAAAGGGGTTTTTCATTTTGATCTTTGGTTTTTTTGAAATCAAGAACATAAATCAGAGGATATCATGTCATTTTTCTTCAGCTCTACCCAAATAAGAAAGATGTTTTTAAAAGATCTTGAGGTTGAATAGAGGATACTGGTCAAGTTTATTTAGTTATGAATAATTCCAAGAACTTATGAGCTTTAAATGATTCTTTATCCTGACATGTATATGATTTTTTTGATGATGGGTGATATTAAGTTTAATTTAAAAATGTACATGTTAAGGTATATGTATCACTATTTCCAATAAGAGGAAAGAATATATTTTTATCCTTATAGAAGGATAATTTCTTTACTTCTATGTAAAATAGGTACAATTTGAGATGTACAGATGCACACCAAGTGTCATCACAATAAAAATTTAAATGATTGAACTCTAAGGAAGATATGTTTATTTTGGAGTATATTTGAATGAAAGTTGTTACCTGTTGGTGTAAAAGACCAATAGAAATATGGTCTTATTGCTCAAGGGGAGAAAGAAATTTTGGGTTCTAATGCAACTATTCAAATTCAAGAATAAGAATTTACAAAATCTAGAATAGAAGATGAAATTAAAACAAAGAGATGAAAAATTATATATAATATCTCTAATCCATATGATATAAGTGATGTCCCTCAATATCTTGAAGAAAATTTGGAAGAAGCAAATGATGATTCACTTGTCATTAGATCTAGACAAAGGGATGAACCTAAATCTCAAGTTACTATAGTTCCGGAACCATAGGCATAGGCTGCTGCAACTGGTGAAGTTTCTCAACTAGAAAATCAACTAGATATTAGAGAAGGGAAAATGGATATTTCTTAAAAACAAAATGAAATTCAAGAGCAGGGGGATCCTGATGAAAATTAAAATCAAGGATATCATGCTAAAGAATAAGCTTAGGAAAATTCTCAAGGAAATGACCAAGAAAAACCAATAGTAGCTGACATTGTGAGGTTATCTGAGAATCAATCAATTTATATTATTTTTGATTCTTTGGAAAATAAAAATTTTGAACCTTATGAAAATATAGAGGTTCTTGAGATTGAATTTTACACCTCTAGTGAGAAAGATAAGAAATATATTTCACATTAGTTTATAATGGGAAACCATCTCAAGATCAATAAGAATAATTGTTTAATTCTTTGAATAATCTCATTAAAGATTTTGTTGTTAAGTTTAACAAGTTTTTGAAATAAAATAAAAGTTTTCAAAGTGAATTGGAGTCTATAATAAAATATTTGGAAGATTTAAAAAGAACAACTATTCCTAGAGAATAATTTGAATATGTTTAAATATAATTTCACAATATCTTAGAAAATTAAGTTTCAAGAAGATATTTTGATGTTTTTTGTAGAGAAATGGTAGATCAGTTTGGAAATATCCAAAAAAAGTCTATTTCAAAAGAATATTTTTTATATTTGAAAAGATATTTAGGGATTCAGTTTGAATCTATCAGAAGTAGTATCAATCAGTTTAGAGAATCTACATCCGTAACTCAAACTTATCCAGATTTATTCATATGGTTTGAAGATATAATATTCTGAACTTCATGGAGGAATGTATATGTTTAATTTTTTGGTTTGGATATCTTGTTTTGAATTTGATGAAATGTTTCCTGGGAGCATGAGGGGCCTCAAGGGTGTTTCAGGTATTTGGGACACGAAAGGAAGGTGAAATCGGGGTAACCTGTTTAAGGTTTATGATTGGCGCACAATTAATTAAATCATGCAACCTTTATAGGCAATCCATGAAACCTTGGACAATTGCAATATCACACAGTTGGTGAATGGTTTGTAAAATGTTTGGGTATTCTCATGTAACTGTGTGACCCAAATTCCATTAGATAGTGTCTTGCACATGGTTTCTGCATGGTTTGGAAAACCATGTGGGTAAACCATGCACCCTCTAAAAGTTAGAAAATTTATAGTTTTTCCATTTCACGATTTTAAAACCCTCACCCGTTTTATCCCCCATTTTCCCTCTTGAAACCCTAGTGATGAACTCAAGAAACCAAATCTTCCCAAGGATTGATATCCTTAGTTTATAGGCTATTTGGAGCACCGTTGGTTACAGATCAAAGCTTCGGGTAAGTATAATCTTCTCCTCTCTTCTATTTTTTGGATTAGGGCTTGTAGCTTGGGTGATCTTATGAATCCCTAAAACTCTCTTTTTCTAGTGAAACCTAGTTTAAGGATTCAAAGGGTGTTTGAATCTAGGTCTATATAAATGACTAAGAGTGCGTTCATCACAAGATTCGAGGTAGGTGGTCTACAAGTTATATCCCATGGTTTTTATGTAGACATGTGCATATGAGGATGTGTTCTTATTCTTACCTTATTGTGTTCTTGGTTCCGTTAGTGAGTTTTGGTAAAAATGAGTGTCTAAATAAATAATTTAACTCCTCATGATCCCCATATAATTCATGTAGGATGACTTGACTGATATAGGTCCACCCATAGGGTTCTCCTACCTTCTTGAACATTGTTAACAAAAACATTAAGTGTGAAATTGACTTGTGATTAAGTAGAGACCATGAAGAAAATGTAAATTGGTTAATGTGATGATTAAGAAGGGAACAAGGATAGTTGTGTCTAGATTTGGATAATGTCTAAGGTATAGTTTTTCTTGGAATGGAAATGGGTTAAATGAGAGTACTGTGTATGTGCCAAATGAATTTTGTTTTGCACTTGAAATTCATAAGTGGACTAATGCATGGAAATGATGAATATGTTAAGTGAATTAACATATGGTAATGGTTGGATATGTAAAATGGGTTAATGTAGGGGAATATTTAATATGATTAGTGAGTTAGTCATAGGAAATGAGAATCGGGCTAAAGGGATAAATTATATAAATGGTTAATGTGTTAATGGGTTATGTCATGATATTAATTACCATGTAGTTTGTTATGGTTTATGATTACTATTGGTATTATATGTCTTGGTTGTGATATGGTATGTGTGTGTTGAATGGATAAATAATCATGTGTACATGGATTCGTAGAGTGGGGTACTGAAATGTGGTTCTACACCCAAGGCTCGAGTTTGACTGAGGTTCTAAACTCGACTCCACAATGCATGGATTAGGGAAGGGGATGGAGTTATATTCCCCTAATGGTTACATTCAATGAGACCACCTGAACTGATGCTTCATGGAGACTGTGTTGTATAAGTGATGATGTTTTTATCTCTAGTGAGATATATAAATTGACTTACTTCCCTTATGAATTTAGATTGTTGAATATTCCTAACCTATTGAACACATGGTGGAAATGAATTAAGTAATAGAGATGATATAAGTATTGAAATTGGGAGAAATTCTAGGAATGAATTAAGCGATCCTTGTTAACTAATGGAACTCAAATTATCTTTTATTTACATTTTATTTATTTAGTAATCAAATGAACTATTTGTTTAGACTAGATATTTTGTAGACACCATTGGTGGTGGCCTACCGGGTTGTACTCACACCCTTCTCGGGCTGATATTGGGTACCCAAGTAGATTTCATGATTGTAGGTCAGGATAGAGGAAAATGCCATGTTTTTGGGAATTTATTTGGGCCTTGGATGTGCATGGAATAGGTTTCAGACTTGGGTCAGGACCATTTGGGGATTTTTCCTGTTCGTCTTTATTTTGGGTTTTGTTCACTTGGTACTGTTTAGCATGACATAACATATTTATTATTGTCAATGGTTTGTAACCAATATTGGGAGATGCTTCTTATGCATGTTCTTTGGTTATTTCATATTGTTTATGCTATTTTTATTATTGTCTACTATGGATCAATCTCATAAAGAGGGTATAGTCTCCCCACATGACTTATTTAGACCCTCACTACTACTAAGAAACCTATGGAATACATAGAGGTGTTCTTGATGTCATGTGGTGACCTGGATCGGGGCACCATTTAGTGTCTCATGGGACGAGGACATTACAAAGTGGTATCAAAGATGTTCTTTTTTATGGACTTACCAGTTGGGATGGTATAAGGGAGATTAGGATGTGTAGGGCCTTGTAAATGAGTATATTATTGGAAGTATCTTACCCATGTGTGAGGGAAAACACAAGTTCCTATGGTGGGAATTTTTGTTCTTGTTGTGCCTTATTACATTTGATGACATTTCACCAATGGGTGATACACTTGTTATAGAGGTCATAGTTTTATGAAATTTTTCTGATGACTTCAATGGAATAAGATTACACATTCATGGATCATTTTAGGAAACTAGATATATAAGTCACATGCATCATGATAGACACACATGGGATGGGTGTGTAGGGTATGAAATTTAGGGTTCATTTCACATCTTTGGAAATTTTAAGAAAATGGTGTCTAATAAAATGATGCAAATGAGAAAAATGTTAAATAATGGTCAAATAATTGTGCTTAACTAAGGGTTCAAAGTGAGTTGAAAATGTTGTCCATAACAAGTTATGAGATGTGAAATGTCCCTAAGAGGAAAGTTTTACATGCTAAGTGTGAAAATGGTTCTGATAAAATGTCTAATGTAAAAATTATAAACTTTTAAGTTAGTTTACCTATTTAACTATGACCCATGGTAGGGATGGATGAAGGTAGAATTTGGAATTTTTTCAATGACCTTTAGGATGATGTATGTGACTAAGTTTTTTATGGTTAATAAAGTTCCTTACTTTATTTATGAATTTTGATAGCTTCATGTTATGTGCTCTACATCTCGTTTTTGGTATTTTAGTGAAATGAAACCACGATGTCAGGTGTTTGTTGGGTGGAAAGGGGATGTTGTTGATAATTCTCCTCCAGTAATGGAGAAAGATAACGTGTGATCCAAGATAATAAAGATGAGTAGTTCCATGAGAACCTTTCTTGATTTATGCAGATGATGGAACGAGACCTAGGGCAGGTTGTGCCGAGAATGTTTGAGCTGACTAAGGAATTTCAGCTACAACACCCTTCTAAATTTTACTAGAGAGGGTGGAACAAAGGTAGTAAAGTTTTGGATAGAGTCTATCCTCAAAATTCTTTACCATTTAGAGAATCCTTCCATGAAGAGACTCAAGTTGGAATCCTATATGTTGAGAGGTCAGGAAAAGTGTTGGGGGATATCATGGTACATACTAAACAAGATGAAGGAATTTTATCGAAATAATTTCAAGAAAAGTTTTTGGATCATTTATATCCAGAGAACTTGAGGAAGGAGATGGCTGTGGATTTTATAAGTTTGAACTAAGGAGCAATGTTAGTGATGGATTATGCTATTCGTTTCACCAATTTGAGACACTTCGTTCCAGCATTAGTAGGAGATGGGGCAGTTGTGGAAAAATGTTTATAAGATGGGATGATACATTAGATCAAGTCTTAGGTGGAAATATTCCATTTAAAGAGGTTTACATAAGTAGTGGATCAAGACCTTATCTCAAAAGGGAACCTAAAGGGGGATTCAGGTAGTGGACTTGTGGAACCAGTTGGATGGGAGATTGGTGGGTCTTCCAAGGGAAATAAGCGTCTCTTTGGAAGTTTTAATCAGGGTGGAATTTCAAAAAGTAGTCATAAGAGGGGGTCAGCCTCTCAAGGTGCATAAAAGGTGTTTTGTTATCAGTGTGGCAGGCTGGGGCACATGTGTGGTCAGTGTCTTCGACCACCAATTGAGTGCTGAGCATGCAGAAGAATGAGGCATGTAAAAAAGTTCTATAGGAACACTTGAAGGTTTAAGGTAGTTATAAAGTGTGGTCAGTGTGTTAGTTACCCTATATCATGTAGGCAATTGAATCTCAACTAGTCATACTAGTCAAGGAGGTGGTTGAGGTACTTCAGGGCGAGAGCTTCCATATTAGTAGAGTAGTGCAGTGCCAAGAATCTAGGACGAGGCCCAGGGAAGAGGGGCAGGTCAGCTTCACATATTTCAGTTTAAACTTAGAGGTGGAAAATATGGACCATCTATAGTTTGAGGTATTATTCTTGTAGCTTCCACGCTTGCTAGTGCTTTATTTGACACGTGCACCACACATTATTTTATCTCTACATAGTTTGTAGTTGTGTTGGGCCTAGAAGTGGAATGTATGTGTGGGGTTATATTGATTGACACTCCATTAGGGGTATGAGATGAGGATATCAAA
Organism: Viscum album; assembly: GCA_963277665.1. NCBI lineage: Eukaryota > Viridiplantae > Streptophyta > Magnoliopsida > Santalales > Viscaceae > Viscum > Viscum album. The sequence continues at coordinate 20,141,807 of OY728131.1, forward strand.
AACTTTAAGGGTTTTTATCTAGAGGTTGATGGGTACTATTTTATATGGGACTTGTTTATCCTTGAGATGTCAGGATTTGACCTGATTCTGGGCATGGATTGGCTGGTGTTATACCAGGACCAAATCAACTTTTACCGCCATTGGGTAATGTCTGTGTCTCTTGAGGGAGACACATATGTCCATCGTCATGAGTGGGATGTTGGAGTGAGCCATGCGGTCCAAGTTTGGAAATAGTTAGGAGAACTCATAGCCAAGTGTCTTGTCTTGTGATGGATAATGGAGGAGTTGAGAATCATATCTTTCCTCTTATGGTGGATTGATTTTAGGATGTGTTTCTTAAGGATTTCTTGGGGCTACCACCTAAGAGAGACATTGAGTTTATGATAGAGTTGATGTTGGGAGTCGAGATAATTTACCTTCATCTATATATAATGGCACTGGTAGAACTCTAATTACTTAAATCTCAGTTAGAGGAATTATAGAATAAAGGGTTTACTCATCCCATACCACCTCCTTGGGGATCTCCAATGTTGTTTTCTAAAATGGATGATCGATCGTTGAGTCTATCTATCAATTATAGGAAGCTTAATCGGATGAAAGTTAATAATAGATACCCACTTCTTCAAATTGATGATATGTTTGATTAGTTGAGAGGTTCTTCAGTGTTTTCTAATATAGATTTGATATTGGGGTATCACCAACTTAGGGTGAGGCATTTTGACATATCACAGACTACTTTCAAAAGCATGTATGTATTATATGAGTTTTTGGTGTTTCTATTCGGGTTGACCAATGCACCAACAATGTTCATGGACATAATGAATCAAATTTCACCCATATATGGATCAGTTCATAGTTGTCTTCATTGATGACATCTTGGTGTACTCTAGAACCCATAATGATCATGCCAACCATCTTGACATCATCCCGAGTACACTAAGAGATCATAGGCTTTATTATAAGCTATAGAAATTTCATTTTTGGATTGATAAAGTGGATTTCTTGGGTCACATCATCTCTGAGGTAGGTGTGTCAGTGGATCTATAGAAATTACAGGGTATGGTGTCTTGGGAGAAGCCCAAGAATGTTTCTGATATTCAGAGTTTTCTTGTATTGGATGGTTATTACCAAAGGTTAATTAAATATTTATCCCATTTGGTAGTTCCATTTTTGTATTAACCAAGAAGGGAGTTAAGTTTTAATGGTTTGAGGCATGTGATAATGCTTTTCAAGATTTGAAGAAGCAGTTGACGACCACAACAATCTTGATCTTTCTTGAGCAAGGTAAGAGGTACACCTTGTTCTGGGATGCGTCTGATGTTGGACTTGAGGTAGTGCTGATGCGGGAGGATCATGTTTTATCTCATGGGTCATGAAATTTGAGGCCCCATGAAATAAATTACCATACTCATGATCTTCATTCAGCTACTATGGTTTATTCCTTAGAGTGTTGGAGGAATTACTTATTGTGAGAGCAATTTATGTTGTTTAATGTTCAAAAAAGTATTAAGTACATATTTTCTCAGTGTGATTTGAATATTAGGCAAAAAATATTGTTTTAATACATGATGTATTTTTACATGGATTTAGTTTACACACAAGGAAAGGGTAATAGTTTTTTAGATGATCTGATTCAAAATACTCAGAATCAGGTGGTTCAAGAATCTAGATTTGAGTGGAGAATGATGGCCTTGTTTTCTGAGATAAACCTAGAGGTGAAGTGTGGGAATGGGTAGAAGAACCTTGTGTCCATAATAGTTGTGTCCATTATTTTGATCCAGGTCAAGGAGAGTAATCTTGAGGACCCAGAGTGTTTGGCTATGAAGGAAAGTCTTAAAGGTGGGGATTCACCATCTAGTTGGAATGTTGGTGATGATGGAATTGTTTGTGTTCGTGGACATGTTGTGGTTACAGTGGGTGTGTGATAATAGTTGATGTGTGAGTCTCATACATCAATGTGGGATATACATATTTGTTTGAAAAATATGTATCATGATCTTTTTAGGCAGTATTGGTGTTCTGGAAAGAAGAATGAGGTTGCGGGTTTTGTGGCATGATGCCTTAACTTTCAACTGGTGAAGGCTGATAATCAACACGTAGGTGGGTTGTTCCAACCATTTAATATTCAATAATTTAAGTGGGATGATGTAATGATGGATATTTTTGTGGGACTTCTAAGGAATCCTCAAAAGAAAGATGCAATCTGGGTGGTTTTGGATCAGTTAACTAAGGTGGATCATTTATTGCTAATCCAAGAGACTTTCATTTCCGATCAGTTGGGAAAGATGTATTCTAAGGAAATAGTATGGTTTCATAGATTACCAAAAAACATAGTTTTGGATGATGATCCCTATTTCACATTACTCTTTTGGTAGGGACTGTTGAAGGAAATTAGTAATCAGTTGTTTTTGAGTACGTATTTTCACTCGTAAACGGATAGGTAGTCGGAGTGTAAGATCGAAGTTCTAGAAGATATGTTGAGATCTTGTGTTTTTGAATTCGATGATTCATGGGAAAGACACTATTCACTTGTTGAGTTTTCCTAAAATGATAGTTTTTAGGATATGATTCAAATGGAACCATTTTATGTGATCTATGGGGGTGCATGTAGACCTCCACTATATTGGTTATAAGTAGTAGAGTCTGAGCTATTGGGACTATGTCTTTTGTAGGAGACGTCAGAAAATGTTCAGTTGATTCAAAAACACATTAAAACTGCTCAGAGTATCAAGATGTCATATGTAGATTGGAATCATAGAACTATTGAGTTTATGGTGGGTGATAAGTTGTTTCTCAAGTGTGACCAAGTTTGGGTCACCATCAAATTTGAAAACAAGGAAAATTGGCACCCAGGTATGTGGGGCCATTTGAGATTATAGAGAGGATCGAACTAGTGGCTTACTGATTGGCTCTTCCATAGCGGTATACTGGAATGCATGATTTATTTCATGTTTTATAGCTTCAACAGTATCAACCTGATCCATCTCATGTGATTAACATTGAAGATGTAGACCTTGAGGCTGATGCATCCTTTGAGGAGAATCCAGTTTGTATCCTGGATCATAGTGAGAAAGTATTGCAGGGCAAGGTTGTGCCTTTAGTTTTAATTCTGTAGAACCATGGGAATGTCTGGGAAGTAACTTGGGAGTGGGAATTAAAAAAGTGGGACCAGTGTCATGATCTATTTTCTTCAGAGTCTCATTGATTCTTGGGATAACGGATAGAGGACGAGATGTTATAAGGTGGGGAGGTTCTAGGATTCTAGACTTCATGGTGGTATATCTATGTTTAATTTTTTAGATTGGATCTCTTATTTTGGGGTTGATTAAATGTTTCTTGAGATTATGAGGGGCCTCGAGGGTGTTTTTTGGGTCGGTATATGAAAGTAAGGAAAAATTGGGCCAACCTGTGCAAGGCGCACGGTTGGCGCATGATTAAATAAATCGTGAAGCCTTCCCAGGAAAACTATGAAACCCTAGACAATGGAATATCACATAGTTGGAGATGGCTTTTAAACTATGATGGTCTTCCCAGGTAACCACAAAACCCAAATTCTCTTGTATAATGTCTTGCGCATGGTTTTCACACGGTTTGGAAAACCATGCATGTAAACCCTGCACCCCTCTAAAAGTTGAAAAAATTATAGTTTTTCCATTTTGGGATTTTAAGACCCTCACCCATTTTCTCCCTTATTTACTCCCTTGAAACCATAGTGACAAACTCAAGGACCTAATCTTCCCAAGGATCGATCTCCCTCATTTCTAGTACGTTTGGAGCACCATTGGTTTCAGATCGAAGATTCGAGTAAGTCTAATCTTCTACCCCCTTCTCTTTTTCAGATTAGGGCTTGTATCTTGGGCGATCTTATTTCAAAGCCCTAAAACCCACTTTTTATGGTGAAACCTAGGTTAAAGATTCAAATTGTGTTTGAATCCGAATCTAAGGTGACGATTAAGAGTGCATTCATCATCATATTCTAGGTAGGTGGTCTAGAAGTTATATCCCATGGTTTTATATAGACATGTGAATATGAGGCCGTGTTATTGTTTTTACCTTGTTGAGTTATTTGTGTTGTTAGTGATTTTTAGTAAAAATGGGTGTAAAAATTAAAAATTTAACACCTCATGATCCCCATGGGATGTATGGAGGATGACTTGACCAATTTAGGGCCACCCATGGGGTGCACCAACCTTCTCGAACATGGTTAACATAAATTTTAAGTATTAAATAGACTTGTGATTAAGTAGATCCCATAATGATAATATAGATTGGTTAATGTTATTATTAATAAGGTAATAATTATAGTTATGTATAGATATTGAAAATGGACAAGGGATTGTTTGTATTGGCATGGAAATGGGTTAAATGAGAGTAATGTGTATGCGCCAAATGAATTTTGTTTTGTACTTGAAATGAATAAGTGGACTAATGCATAGAAATGATGAATGTGTTAAGTGAATTAACATATGGTAATGGTTATATATGTAAAATGGGTTAATTTATGGGACTAGTGAATATGCTTAGTGAGTTAGTCATAGGAAATGGGAATCAGGATAAAGGGATAAATGATATAAATGGTAAATGTGTTAATGGGTTATGGAATGATATTAATTCCCATGTTGTTTGTTATGTTTTAAGATTGATATTGGTATTGATTGTATTGGTTATGAAATGGTATGTGTGCGGTGAATGGATAAATAATCATGTTCACATGGATTGAAAGAGTGGGGTATTTATGTGAGGTTCTATGCCCATGGGTCGAGTTTGACTGAGGCTTTAAACTCCACCCTACAATGAACGGATTAGGGAAGGCGATAGAGTTCAATTATCCTAATGGTTTCATTCGATGTGACCGCCTGGACTGAAGCTTCAATGTGAGTGTATTTTATATGTGATGACGTGTTTATCCCTAGTGGGATAGAGAACTTAACTTACTTACCTTAAGAATTAATATTGATGAATTTTCCTAACCTATTGAATATGTTGTGGAGATGAATTAAGTAATGAAGATGGTATAAGTATTGAAGTTGGGAGAAATTATAGGAATAACTTAAGTGATACTCCTTAACTAATGGTACCCTAACTTTTATTTATTTAATTTTCATTTATTTAGTACTTTCAAGTACTATCTGTTTAGACTGGATATTTTGTAGACAACGTTGGTCATGAACTACTGAGTTTTACTCACACCTTGCTTAGGAAACTATTGGGAACCTGAGAAGATTTGATACTTTATGGTTAGGATAGGGTAAAATGCCCTATTATTGGTAATTGAGTAAGGATTGGGATTTTCATGGAAGAGGTTTTAGACTTAGGTTAGGTCCGTTTAGTGAATTCTGATGTTTTTCTTTATTTTGGGTTTTTTTCTTAACACTATTTAGAATGAAATAACATATTTTTTATTGGATATGGTTTGTACTAAGTCTTGAGAGATGTTTCTTATGCATTTTATTTGGTTATTGAATTATGTTTTCACTATTTTTATTGTTTTATTATATGTAACACTTTGTTAAAGAGGTTATAGTCTCCCAATGTGACTTATTTAGAACCTCACTGCTAGTTGGAAACCTCTAGCGTATGGGGAGGCATTCTTGAGGTCATGTAACGACCCAAACTGGGGCACCATTTAGTGGGTCAAGAGACGTGTATGTTACAAAAGAAAAAATTTCTATCATGTATTCCTTCAATGATCATATTCATGCACTTCAATGTGATAGTGCACCACTAAATATTTTTTTGGACAACCAAAGAGATCTTATTGAGAAGCTTACCTTAGGAGAACCCAACATAAGGAATCTACTAAATCAGTTTAGTATGATGCTATATAAATTTATTCATTCAGAAGAAATAGTTCATAAATTTATAAAAGTTAATTTAGTTGAATGTTTAAATATTGTTCAATATTCAAATATTTTGATGCAAAAGTTGGCCGAAAAACTTACTAAAAGTTTAATAGGACAAATTTCAGAGTTGAAGGAAGTTCTTAAGGATATTAGAGGTTCACTAGAGTTCAATAATTCTTCTGAACCATCCCTTTAATATTCATCTAGTCCCAATTTTTAAAAATTTCACAGCCAAAACAAATCTTGTAATCATAAACATATTTTTATTAAATTCTTTTGTTTATTATGTTTTTGTTTTTTATTTTTTTATGTCTATTTATACTATGAGAACACATATCATTTTAATCTTATACAGAATATAAAATTGATTTATAATTATGTGCTACATTGAATGTGTTTTGACCCATTTTTATTAAATTATTTTTTGATCTCATAAAAAGGGTTAGAAAATTGGGCAAACACAAAATTCGTGATTCTATTACCAGTTTTTATTTTAATAAAAATAAATAGATTTGTTGTGTAAATTAATTTTACAAGATATTATTTCATTTGTGTTTACACTTACAATATTTTTTGTAAGTTGTTTTATGGGTTTTATTATCATAAAAAATGGGGAGATTGTTGGGCATGTATTGTCTCAACAATACTCTATAAATCTTATTGATTTTGATGCTAAAAAATACCCTTATTTGTTTTACTGAAAAAATTACTTTAAGTATTATTCAAGAATATTTATTGTTAAGTTTATCTTATTTATAGGTTTAAATATTTTTCAAAGTATTCTGAATGTATTTGAAAATATTCTAGAAACACTATTAATACCCTACATTTATAATCATAACATATTTTTAGGAAATCCTAAATTTGAAATAACACGTATAGATCATGTACCCTATGAAGATGTGAAATTATGGATCATCAACCCTAAATTTTGAAATACCCTTATATTTGAGAAAATTAAAGTGTTTTTTATCAACCCTATGTTTATAAACAACCGTATATTGTCAACCCTACTTTTGGATTTTTTCATTATAAGAAGGAACCCTACATTTGACTATTCAATGATGGAGTTTAAAATTAAAGATATTTTCCATGATTGCTTCAAAAGTATATAAATAAGTAAATATCATTTTAAAGTATTTTCATAACTCGTTAGAAGGCATATATTCAATGGAGTAAATAATTCTTATTTTTAAGGTAAGTTACGACTCTCTTGAATGATTTAAATTAAAATGGTTGAAATTTATCATGAAACATTCTTGGATATAATCAATCGAAAGAAACAAACATTTTATATATAAATAGAAAGAGTATTTTCACTTTTTATATCACTATATATGTGCAATATCTTTCTGAATACATAACTACTATAGAGAAACAAAAGATCAAACAACTCTATTATTCTGAATATGCTACACTTTGGATACATACATGCTTTAACCACATGTTTTGTGACTAATTCTATTTGTTTCTATTCTTATTGAAGAATATTTCTATCCAGGATCTCTTCAAAGCTATTCTTTATTAAATAAATTTATTTTCAAATAATAAGATATCTATTATTTTAGTTTCTATTGCAATTGTGATCAAGAACCTTTTTATTCAATCAAATCAATCTCTTTTGATTTATTGGAGTTTTGGCTTCTTGTACTCAGTCATGGTAGAGTATCAGATTCTCAAACTAAGTTGCGGCGAATATGGTTCCATGTAATAGAAATAGAAGGCTCTATAAATCCTTATTGTAAAGGTTTCAACTGCATATACTCAACTGTTAAGGTTTTGTGATAAGAGGAAATTTCTAGTGAAAATCACAGCCTGAATGGCCCGAAAGCCTTTTATTATTATTATTATTGATAATCCCCCTTTTAAGGGTTGAAGGGGAACCCGTACATGACCCGTAGGCCCAAGGAACAAGGCCCAACATGACCTGTAATACATGACCCGAAGGCCTAGAGGCATACCATTCCCAATACATGACCCGTAGGCCCATCCCACTAGAACTTCCCCTCCCCAACTTCTACATCATTGACTTCCTTTAGCTCCCCACTTGTATTGCTGATCAGCTAGAATTGCCCCGTACAAATCTGCATGGTACCTGGTCCCGATGGCGGTTTCCATACCCTCTCATTCTTCCAATCCGGTTAGCTCTACTTCTGGTGACTGCTACTGGTGCTCTGATCCTCATCTAGGGCCTTCTCTGTGTGAACTGGGCTACTTCATGGTCTTAAATGGCCCAAAGACCCTATGGCCCAAAGGCCTTTGATGGACCGAAGGCCCTTAGACCCATAGGCCTAAATCGGTGGCCCGAAAGCCCAAATTAGGTGAATAGTCTAGATGCTACAGTACCGAATAGTGCCTACTACAGTGCATGCTACAATACTTCTATAGTGCCTGCTACAGTGCCTTCTACATTGCTACTACAATACTGTTATAGTACTGCTACAGTACCCCATAAATTCACCTCCACCCGGTTTTGAACCTGGGTCTCTTGGATTCCAAGAAGGATTTCTTACCACTTGGGTACAGGCTTGTTAGCTCTAGTGAAAATCACAAAGCTTACAAATATAGCATTGATGGAGTGGACTAGAGGATATTTGTGCTCATAACCACTATAAATTTTTTTGTGTTCTTATTTACTATTTATCCACTACTCAAACTACTTAAAAATGAGAATACCACATATCTTTATAAATTGAAAATAAGGCCAAAATTAAAAATCTATCAAGATTATAAAAAAGACACAATTCACCCCCTCTTGTGTATCTTTGTATTATTCCGACCTAACAAAACCCTCTTTCCTTTTTTGGGTATTTTGGAAATTAAAATGGGTTTTCATATAAAAGTGTGTTTTGTTATTGAAATTGGGGGTTTAAAAGGAAATGGTATTTTTATTCAAAAGTGTTTTTAACATGAGTTTAAAATAGTTTTTCAAAGGTTTTTATGATGAAGGTGTTTTATTCATGAAATGATACTTGAGTATTATATGAAACAAGTGAGACTGATATAGCTTATACAAAGAGTTGATACCCATTATAGATCACGGGTGAGCTTGATATAGCATATAAAAAGGATTGATCTCCATTATAGCTCATGAAAAATTATTGAGCCCGATATAGCTTATACGAAGGGTTGATCCCCATTATAACTAATCGGTGAGCCTGATATAGCTTATACAAAGGGTGATCTCAATTATAGATCTTCAATGAATTGGATAATGATTATTTTGGAAGTCATCCATATGTTTATTCTAATCAAAAGGGTTTTGAATTTTTTTTATGTATATGATGCTCTAAGTCACCTAAAAGTAGTTTTAATTTCTTTCTATGGGTTTTAAAAGGATTTATTTTAGAAAAAAGTGTGCGTGTTTTCTTGTGATAATGTTTTATTTCTTTAACTCAATAACATTGATGTAAAGGTAAATATTTCATGGGTTTTTATGTTCTTACTGAACTAATGGGTTTCTTTATTTTTATATCTCTTACTAAAAATTTGTGCTCATCCTATGTTTTTAAAATGTTTTTATAGGGATTAAGGATTGGTAAGGTAAAGGAAGAAGTGAAGTTGAAATTCATAGAGATTTTCCATGGAAATAAATCATGATTTTTTTAAAAGTTTTATATTATGGGAAAATGGGTACTGATTAGATTTTTTCTAACACCCCAATATTTTATGGTATGTTTTTTAAAGAAATTTAATCTATTCAATATCTTACTTTGCACAAAACACTTAGCTTAAACGAAATCCAAAAATATTATTATTTTAAAGATGGTTATCACCTAGACGTTAGAATGGTGAGAATAAATTAGGTTAACTAAATTATAAAAATATAGTTTACACATGTTTATAAAATAGATTTATTGGTTACTAATTAATTAGAAATGAAAATAAAAACTAATTGAACATAAAGGAAGTGATTTTTTTTAAAAAAAAACTATTTTATGCCCCAAATGGAATTTCATATTAATAAATTAAATTAATCACTATTAAGGAGATATATTAATGAAATTTATATGTTATATACTCATAAAAATGTTTTTAAATTCATTCAATATGTTTCATTGGATTAATATTAGAATAAATCAAATTTTAATCATAAAAATATATATTTTTCTAAAAGGTAATTTTGTTGCCTTTTAATGACACTCTTTTTTTAAAACTAAATTTTGATGCATTTGTAAGTTTTATTTGAAAAAATAAAATTTATTTTTTAAAGAATGATATCAAAATTATCTCAGGGTGAAATTTTTTATTTCTTGAAGAAGTTTTATTTTTTGATGAATAGTGAAAGTATTAAATTTTAATTGAAAACTAAATCTTCACCTAATTTATTTATATAGTTGATTTATATTTTAAATTGGTTTTAAAGTATAGTTAGTTCAATTATACATAAATAAATCCAATTTACGTAATTGGAATCAATTTCACCTTGTAATTGGATATAAAAAACATTTCAAACATTTGAACTTTTTTCACTTAAAAAAAACCACTTTCCCATTGCGTTTGTGAGATTAATTTTAAATGAAAATTTTCCAATTATATGAATTTATTTTTTTAAAATATATTCCATATTTTGAATCATAAGTTTCAAATTATATTTGATTTTCAATTTCATTTTTATTTATAAAAAATTTACCATGGTAAAAAATTATTTACCATTGCATAGGTAAAAAATGAAACATATTAAAGTTAAAAAGGTAAAGTCTTAAAATACCTAAAAACTAAAAAATTTATTGTCTATTTGAGGTATTTATTGACCCTAAATATAATATAAAATATTAATTGTTTGTAAATTTCACGGAAATTAATTTCACCTCAATCTGGTTGGTTTTAAATATAAAATAATCATTATTTTAATCACCAAAACCCACCACTCCTCAAGTATAAATACCACCCCTCACCACCCCATTTTGACCCAAAATCCTTGAAGCTCATAAAATATAGACCTAAAAAAATACCACTCAATCTCCCTAAATCCTAGTGCTTCTGTTCGCACCAAAATAACAAATCCAGGGTCCTCAAGGGTCTCTCAAGGAGGTGATATTCAAGAGGTAATTTTCTCAAAGTACCTCTCTTAATTTCATTTATTCTTCTATTTTATACCACCTCCTTCATCCATCATGAAATAATAATTCCATAATCATGTAAATAATATAATTTTATGTTTATAATGTAATATATTATATCCATACCTTTTATTACCTCATCTTATTCAAAGAAACCAACTATTTTCTAAATTATGACGGTTAATCACCTCTGTGAATAATGATTTTGTTCATTTTTTATTACGGCATTCATAGAAGGTCATAAAAATATTATTATGGTTAAATAAGATTTTAATAGGTATATTATAACCTATTTAATTTTATATACCTAATATATATATATATATATATATAAATAAATAATTTAAAATAAAACAAAACTAGTTTGTTATGGTCTGAAAAATCATCAAATTAAACTAACCATTTATCATAAACATTTTATCAAATTAATCATCGTCATTTATAAATTAAAAATGATAAATGGGACCATTTAAATTTTTTGAAGTTAATTAATAAAATTTAATTACACTTCTATAGTTTTAATTTCACTTGACATGGAAATACATAATTATACACAAATAAACCGATCATGAAAACTATAAAACAAACTCACCTGAAACAATGAAAGTCATGAAATATTATTAATTAATTGGTAGTAAGATGTTATAAAAATTTCATATAAGGGGTTATAAATATAAATGTTATTATATAATGAATTAATAACATTATATAAACCATTATACATGAGTTTGAAGTATGAAAGACTAAAGGGAAGCTCTAGGTAAGGGTTTTTGGTCCCACTTTTACTTCTGTGAGATTTATTCATTATTCACCACTTATTTATTGTGGGTGGTGTATATTATGACCTTGATATATAATATCATTAATATCATAATATTCATTGTATCCAATATTTCATTAGATAATTGTTACTTTTATAGTGCATACAATTCAACTTATTTCAAAATGTAAGGGATTTCTTAACTCAATTTCCATTCATTAGGTTAACATTTTACTTCTCGATCATGTTTTTCTATGGTTATGTGTGAAATTAATTTTGAATATATTATGTTTTATTTAAACTTTTTTATGTTTATTTACATAATATTCACATATCCTATTAATTTTATTTATGTCCATTGAAACTATATGATATTTAGATGGGATTTTCTTTTAAAAAATATTTTTTAAAAAGTTAACTTTAAAAATCTATTTTTCTTCCATATACATGTTTTATAAAATTATTTAAAAAATGTTTTTTATATTATCCTATGATTTTTAAAGTCATTTATCCTCATGTTCTACTTTTTACAAAATGTTTTGAAAGTATTCCTTTTGTCATTTTCTAAAATAGGTTCTTTAGGATTTTTTCAACAAAAATACAGAAGGAATGTTTGTTTTACTTATATGGAATAAGAGGTATTTCCCAAACTTTTGAAACCATAATTACCTAAAGATTCCTTTTCAAGATTAAAAGGTTATTTTCAAAGATTTTTTTCATTTATAATTTAGTGACATTAATCTTTTTTCCAAAATAGAAAGCATATTTTCCTCAAGAATTATTTCAAGTGATCTCTCAAAATTATTTTCTATATAAGATAACATTATTTTCTGTTAATTAATATTTATTGAGGATATTATTCAATTAAATTACCCTCATTAATTTTATTTTTGGTTTATGGTTATGATGTATTGATATTTATGAAACCTATTTTTTCATGGGTTTTGATATGATGAATGATTTATGTTCTTATGGAACACATATGTATAGTTTTAATTACGTGATAGGTGGTACCTATATCTAACTCAAATAAATTGGCTAATGATATTATATATCATCATATAAACAATAATGGAATGAGGAATTGAACTCGGTTCAGACAGTACTAGAACAATTAGTGAAATCGATTCACTAAAGGACTTTTTCCACCATGATAGTCAAGGGAGTGAAAATAGACTACCACGATGGTTTGGGGAGTAAAACCATTACAATATGATAGTATTAGTAAAGATCCTATAATACTAATGAAATATTTTTATATAATTATTTTTTCCACAATTCCATGTTTTATGCCAAATTTATTCTTTTACAATTTAGGTCTTATTAATTTTTATGATTTATTCTTTGAATCAATATTATGATCTTTGATATGTAGGATATGATTTTAAAATGCTATGTTCATATTCTTATACCCTTATGTTAATGTTATGATTCATACTGACCTTGTTTACCCTTACTAGGAATCTGAGCTTACCAGTTTATTATGTTTATTTTTCCCAGGACACAGAGACAATTATTAGGCTTGATTTGTCAATAAGGGTTATAGTTACAAAGGAATAAGTGAGAGATAATGTAAATGTTTTATTAACTAGTTGTTTTTGTTTCCAAGTATCCAAAGACACTAAACCCATAGGATTATAGTTTTGTTTTGTTGTAATATGAATATTCATCTGTTTAGATATAATATATATATATAAAAAGTGTGGGTCCTTATAGTTGGTATCAGAGAAAAAGAAGGAATCCGATCCTTGGGAACTCTCACATGTGATTGTTGGAAGAATCATGGATCTCCACCCAAGGATTCATAAGGAAAGGGATTCCACTATGGATGGTGGTGTGTCCCACCCAGGAAGTGTAGCCACCCATGGAGTTCCCTAATAGATATAAATTATATTCTACTAGAAATAATTATAGACTACTATAGTTGGTATTAGAGAAAAGGTTTAGTTATCCTTTAGAATCTCGAATGAGAAAACCCTAGTATGAACCCTAATGATAATTATAGGTTACAATTCTAGAGTATTGGTAATGATCATGAAAAACCAAGGATTAAACCTAAGTTTTCATGGATTGAAATTTTATAAGTATTTTCCCTTGAATATGTAGTTTTCCCAGTGTGATTAGTGTTACTCAAGATAATATTTTTGGTTTAATCAATGGATATAACCCAAAGGAACTATGTTAATACTGAATGTTATGGGAAATGCAATGATTTTACCTCCTGAACAACCAAATTTTGTGGGAGCTGTAATGAAAAATCTAATTGATATACTCAAAAAATATATGAGTCATGCTGGACTTACAAATAAGAAAGGGGGGGGGGACAAAATTTTATTGAGTCCTTCATGAGGGAACACATAACTTATTTAGGTGGGTTTTCTGATCCACTAGTGGGTGAGTAATGAATCAAAACCATTGAGAAAATATTTTCTATTCTTCAATGCTCTCTACATGAAATTTTTTTCCTAAATGTTTATCATATGGAAGGAGAATAAGATGAATGGTATAATCTTATCAAGAATATGAGGCAAGAATAAGAAATTGAATCAATGGAATGGGATGTGTTTAAGGGAATATTCCTCAAAAAGTAATTCCCTAGTATTCTATATACAATGATAGAGACAAAATTTCTTAAGCTGAATCAAAAGGATGATGAATCACTCGATACATATGATGAAAATTTCAAAAGTCTTTAAAGGAATGCCTTTGGATTAATTATTAATCTAGAAAGTAAAATTGAACTATTCTTTGGTGGTTTTAAACAAAGTACTTGAAGGATATTAGCTATAATAAACTTTAGTACTTATGAATAAATTGTTTGATGTGATCTCAAGGTGGAGATGAAAATTAGATTTACCTATAAATAAAATGGTTTTGATAAGAAAAGAAAAATATAATTCAAAATAAATTATAAAAACCTTGAAGAAAATAAGATGTGTTTTTCTTTATGCTCAATGTGTGGGAAGAATCATGAATGAAATTGTCTCAAGGGGACTACTAAATGTTTTAAATGTGGGAAAGAAGTTTATTAAGGAACTGAGTATTGAAGTGATGATAAAAAGTTAGATAATTATGCTAACATAGAGAAAGATTCACATAATAAACCCCCACACTTCAATGCTTCAAGTGTATGGAAAATGGAAATTATGCTAATCAATTCCCAAATCCAAGGGTTAATGATGATGATCAATGTCAGCAACCTCTTAAGGCCAAATAAATAGGAAGATCTCATGTGATCATTCTTGAAAATATAGAGTATGACAACTAAGTGGTAGAATGATCAAGTGTTTATGTATTAGAAATCAAGAATAAAGATATAGAAGTACTTTTATGGTAATATGTAATAACGAAGCATATAAGGATTGGTCCGCTATAGTGTTTCATTAAGGATTTTAAAGTATTGGTTAAATAATGCTAATGTAAGGGAAAAGTGATTTACTGATAAGTTGATGTTTTTAGAGAACACATATTTAAAGGAAAGATAAACCTTAATATATGAATGAATAGGGGATAATAATAAGATAAAGAGATTTTTTATTTGTGATAAAATAAATGAGATAATATTGATGAACTTGGAATTAATTATTAATATGATGAAAAAGTTGTTTATGGATTGATTTTATAGAATTTTTGGATTTATGGTATTCATAAATTTTTATTTTTTTGAAAAAATGCATGTTTTCTCTAATATTTTATGATAATTATAGTTTTAACCATATTTAAAGAGAATATATGATAATGATTTTCCCATTTTTGGTGTGTGACATTTAAGATCTACATCGTGTTTTTTGGGGATTAATGATAAGTTAATTTTGGAAATTTAGTAACCTAGTTTGAAATGTTTTTGATGTTAATATTTTGGAAGTTTTATAAGGGTAAAAATTTATGAAATGTTTTTTATGTTGAACTTTGGATGAGGTTTTATATATTAATTTATTACATAAACATATGAATATCGATGAAAATTGAATAAATTGTGAAAACAATTTTTTTAGACTGATAACTAGAGATAGAAGGAATGACTTGGAATCACATTATGGATCTTATGATCCACTAGTTCTATATGAATTACATATTTAAATTCATTTCTTGTGATGAATGATGGAGAAAAAATTGATAAAAACACAATCAAAGGTTAATATTGTACTTATGATATTAAATCAAGTAAGTATATATTCTCAAATGATTTTAAAATAAAATTTCATTCTATTATCATCATTTAGGATGATATCAATGACCTTTTTCAGACCTATTTGGTCTATGGTTTTGTTTTCATTAGCATTATAATGACCATGTTCTATATCACCATCCATCATAACTTTATAGTTAGAATTCTATTCCATGTACATGTTTTCACTTTCCACTAATTTTCTCCTAATAAGAATCCTAGTTATGTAGTGATCTTTTCCTTTTACTTTCCCTCTTTTTAAGGGGACGTTTTATCGGCCCCTTTTACAATGTGGGATTCCCAAAAAGTAAATTTTCAAATATCTATATTTTATTTTTGAAGTGAAATTTAAAAATTTTTGGACACAATTTCTTGAAATTCTTGATCGTTTCAAGATGGTAGCTCACCAATTGACGGTTCCACCAAATCTCTCTCCAGTTCATTATGTGTTCCTTGTATCTCACCTGAGTAAGTAAATAACTGATCCTTTACATGAACTAAAATTAGAAGTAATAATTATGGAGTTTGAAATTTATTATTAATAAAAACTAATAGAGATTCTGGATTACAGTGATAAAGTTCTACGAAACAAGACTACTCACCTAGTTAAAGTTTTATAGAGAAACCACCAATTTGAGGAAGCTATGTAGGAACATGAGGATGTGATGAGGAAGATGCATCCTCAAATTTTTATATTCAAGTAACAAATTTTGATGGAAAATTTATTTTAATGAGTTTCGAATGTAACACCCCAAGATTTTAAGGTATGTTTTTAAATAAATTTAATTAATTCGATAACTTAATTTTAATAAAACACCAAGCATAAACAAACTTAAAAATTATTATTATTTTAATGATGGTTATCACCTAGCTATTGGAATTTTTGGAATAAATTATTTTAAATAAATTATAAAAATATAGTTTAACCATGTTTATAAAATTAATTCATTGTTATTAATTAATTATAAATGAAAATAAAAACCAATTGAACATGAAGGAATTGTTTTTATAAAAAAATATTTTTATGCCCATAATGGAATTTTATATTAATAAATAAAATTAATCACTATTAGTGAGATATATTAATTAAATTTATATGTTATATATTCAGTAAAATGTTTTTAAATTAATTAAATATGTTTTATAGTCTTAAGATAATAATAAATCCAATTTTAAGTATAAAAGCTATATTTTTCTAAAAGGCAACTTTTCCACCTTTTAATGGAACACTCATTTTAAACCTAAATTTTGATAATTTTTTAAGTTTTATTTAAAAATATAAACTTAATTTTTGAAAGTGGGATATCAAAATTATCTTAGGGTGAAATTTTGGTATTTTTCAGAGAAGTTTCATTCTTTGATGAATAGTGAAAAATACTAAATTTGAATTGAAAATTGTATTTTTGTCTAATTTATTTATATAGTTGAATTATATTTTAAATTTGTTTTAAAGTATATTTGGTTCAATTATAAATAAATAAATCCAATTTATTTAATATGAAAAAATCTCACATTGAAATTGAATATAAAAAACATTTCAAACATTTAAACTTTTTTCACTAAAAAAACTCGCTTTCACATTGCGTCTGTGAGATTAATATTGAAATTAATTTTTCAAATTATGTGAATTTAATTTAGTAAAATATATTATATATTTGGTATCATAAGTTCTAAATTATATTTTATGGTCAATTTAAATTTTATGTACAAAAATTTTACTATGGTAAAAAATTATTTACCTCGGTATAGGTAAAAAATGAAACATGTTAAAGTTAAAAAGTTAAAGGATTAAAATAAAAAAACTACGATACATAATGGTTGGTTGAGATGTTTATATAACCTAAATATAATATAAAATATTAATTTCCAACCATTTTTTTTGAAATTAATTCCACCTTAATGTGCTGTGATTTAACTATAAAATAATCAATATCAAAATCACTTAAACCCACCTCTCCTTAAGTGTAAATACCAACCCTTACCACCCCATTTCGACCCAAAATCCTTGAATATCCTAAAATATCTAATCATAAAACTCCTAATAAATCTACCTACGTTCTAGTTCTATTGGTATCACCAAAATATCAAATTCAAGATCCTCAAGGGTATCTCAAGGAGGTGAATTAAAGATGTAATTTTCTCAAATCACCTCTCTTAATTTTTTTCCTCTTATATTTTCTCACCACCTCCTTCATAAATCATGAAATAACAATTCCATAATCATTTAAATACATTAATTTTATTTTTATAATTTAAAATATTATATCCATCTCTTTTATTACCTCTATTATTCAAAGAAACAAAACTATTATCCAAATTATGCTGGTTAATTGCCTCCGTGAATAATGAATTGGTTCGTTTTCCATTAATACATTCATGGATTGTCATAAAACTTTTATTATGGTTAAATAATATTTTAATATGTATATTATAAAATATTTCAATTTTTAGAACTAATATATAGATATAATTTTAAATAAAACAAAACTAGTTTGTTATGGTTGGAAAAATCACCAAATTAAACTAAACATTTATCATCAACATTTTATCAGATGAATCTTCGTCATGTATGAAAGAAAAATGATAAATGGAAAAATTTAAAAATTTTAAATTGAATTAATACTATTTAATAACACTTTTAGATTTTTATTTCCATTCAACATGAAAATCCACAATTATACACAAATAAACCGATCATGAAAATTGTGAAATGAACTAACCCAAAACAATGTAAATCATGAAATATTATTAATGAATTAATGGTAATATGTTATAAAAATATCATATGAGGTATTATAAATATAAACATGGTTTTATAATTAATTAATTACATTCTTTAAACCATTATAAAATAGTTTTAAGTACGCAAAAATAAAGGGAAGCATGAGGTAAGAGTTTCTCATCTCACTTTTACTTCTGTGAGATTTATGCATTACTCACCACCTATTTATTTTGGGTGGTGTATATTATGAAATTGATATATCATATCATTAATCTAATAATATTTATGGTATCCACTATTTAATTTTATAATTATTACTTTTATGGTGCATATGATTCGACTAATTTCGAAATGTAAGGGATTTCTTAACTCAATTTCTATTCATTGGGTTAAAATTATACTTCTTGATTATGTAATGATATGATTATGTGTGAAATATATTTTTAATATATTATGTTATATTTCCACTAATTTTATGTGGATTTATAGAAGATACACATATTCTATTCGTTTGATTAATTCCCACTTGAACTATATGATATTTATAAGTGAATTTCTTTTAAAAAATATTTTATTAAAAGTTACCTTTAAAACTCTTTTTTTCTTCCATGTATGTGTTCTCTAAAATTATTTAATTTTTTTTTACTATTATCCTATGATTTTTTAAATTAATTTATACTCATTTTTGAATTTTTACAAATTTTTTTGAAATTTTTATTTTTGTAATTTTCTAAAAGAGGTTCTTTATTAATTTTTAAACAAAAAATATGGAAAGAATGTTTTTTTTACTTATAGGTAACGAGAGTCATTTCCAACTTCCATGATGCCTCAATGATTTGAACATTCCTTTAAAATATTAAAAGTCTATTTTCAAATAATTTTTTTTTATTTTACAATTGAGTGGAATTTAAAAAATGTTTTCAAAATAAAAAGGTTATTTTCCTCAAGAATTATTTCAAGTGATCTCTAGAAATTATTTTCCATATAGGATAACATTATTTGATGTTACTTATTCTTTAATGAGGATATTATTCAAGGAAATTATCCTTATTACTTTTATGGTTGTTTTATGTTTATGATGGACTGATATTTATGAAACCTATTTCTTTTCATGTGTTCTGATATGATAAATGATTTATGTTCTTATGACACACATATGTATGGTTTTCATTATCTGATGGGTGGGACCTATATCTTCATACAATGTATTGGGTAATGATATTATATCTCATTAGATAGAAATGACTAGAATAGGGATTTAACTCAATTCAGACAGGACTGGAACATTAGTGCAGCCGGTTCAATAAAGTACTTTGTACACTATGATTGTATTGTGAGTGAACCTAGACTACCTCATGGTTTGAGGATTGAACCCATTACACTATGATAGACTTGTAAAATACCCTTGACTACTAATGAAATTATTTTTTATGCTTATATATTTTCCATAATTCCATGTTTTATGAAAAATTTATTCTTTTATGATTTAGGTCTTATGGATTTTTATGATTATTCTATGGATCAATATTATGATCTTTGATATGAAGGGTATGATTTTCAAATGTTATGTTCATATTCTTATACCATTATGTTTATGTTATGATTTATACTTACATTGTTTACCTTTACTAAGTATTTGAGCCCATTATTTTCTTATGTTTATTTTCCCTAGGATACAGTGAATGGTATTAGGTTTGATATGTCAAAAAAGGTTCTCGTTACGAAGGAATAAGAGAGAGACAATGTAGAATTTTTATGAAGCCATTGTTCTTGTTTCAAAGTTTCCAAAGACACTAAACCCATACAATTATGGAAAGGTTTTATTGTAATTTGAATATTCATATATTTATATGTTATACCTATATACAAAAAGAGTGGTTCCTTAAAATTGGTATCGGAGAAAAGGAAAGAATATGATCCTTAAGAACTATCACATGTGAGCATCAGAAAAAGCATGGATATCTAACCAAGGGATACATGAGGAAAGGGCTTACACTGGGGATGGTGGTGTGTCCAACCCATGTGGTGGATCCACCTATATAGTTCCATGATATGTATCAATCATAGTCAATTGGAAATAATTCCAGACCGCTACAAGTGTCCAATTTGTATTTTATGGGTTTTTTATGTATGATTTATGTCCTCATTATCTAAAACTCTAAACCTAAAAAGATCATAAACATGAAATACAGAAAAATTATTGACATAAAATCAATATTATGTAATGATTAAGTTTTAGGACTTATACCAAGTTTGTGGGGATACAAGAATATGAAATTTTAGCCTTAATTCTAAAAATCACTCACATGGAATCACTTTTGTAAAGATATATGCAAGTTGATCCTTAATGACAACAAACAAAATTTAATTTCACCATAAGCCACATTCTCTTGGAAGAAATGATTTTTAATGTCAATATTTTTATACCATGAGTGTTGAAATGGGGTTTTTGAAATATCAATGAAACTTTGGTCATCATAAATATTATTCAACGTTCTTTGAATATCAATTTAAAAATATTCTAGTTGAACCAAAATCTATAAATCCTATGTAAATACATGATTAGACACCACATAATCTAATTTAGATATACTTAGGGTCACTAAAATCTGTTTATTATTTTACAAGATAACATAACCATCACCAATGAAGAACACTCCACCTGATGTGAATCTATAGTTTGTATAGTCACCTTCCCAATCTATATTAGTGTAAAAAAATGTTTAGATTCACACTACATCTACAGGGAATGCCATAATTCACTATACCATTTACAAACCTCATAATTATTTTAAATAAAAGCATGTGTGAATCCTTTGGTTCACTTTGATACCTTGCACACAGAGTCACTGCATAAGAAAAATATGGTATGGATGCTGTGAAATACAAAAGGCTGTCTATAATGCTTCTAAATTTATTTTGATCAAACTTTCTACCTTTTTCATATTTACAAAACACTATTCATGTAAGATGTTTGGTAACATCACACGTGAGAATAATTTATTTAATTTTTTTATTTATATATTTATGAAAATAATTGAATATCTCTGAAACATTGCATCATATGAGAAATCTGTGACCCTAATTAGAACGGGATGAGGGGTTTACCCAAGGCGCGACATAAATTTTTTACACGTTAGATGTTTGGTCACATCGTACACGATGATAAATTTTTAATATTTATTTATATTATTATTATGGATTTAATTAATTAAATTCTTTTTTTATTATTTCATCTTCTTCCCCAACATCGAACCTCCATTACCATTCATGGGGAAATCTAAAACCTTTAATTTCAAACAATTTTGATCCATTTCAGATTACAACACATTATTGGGGATAATTAAAACCCTAAACCATGAATTTTTTATTGAATCATGGATTAAATTGGGTGTTTTAAATATGAGTTTTAAATTTTTTGATTTTGGGTTATAAATAGATGAATCATTTTTCCTTTATTATTGGTCAAACCCATCAAGTTCAAGAAATCCCAAAACTCCTTTTCACATGATTGGATAACCTCCAATGATCAGATTGGATCTCCTCTTCTAGTTCTACAGACTCCTTATGCATTACACCTATTTATGTTGAATTTATTTATTTTTATTTCTTTTTTCATTCTTATTTTATCATTATTTATCAAATGATAGAAAAGTCGAATTTAAATTAAAATAAAGCAGAACAAAACTAGAAATAATCAAGTGATAATTCCAATAAATTACCAAAGGATAATTTTGAAGAATTATCAAACAATAAATTCATATAATTATCAAAACATAATTGATCTAAATTATCAAAAGATAATTTTTTATGATAATATAATCACATATAATGTCCAAGGATAATTTATTAAAATTATCAAGCCATAATTATTTTGGATTATAAAGGATAATTACGAAATAAATTATAAAAATATGATTGTGTAATATTATCAAATGATAATTTCCCAAGATTACAAGAAAATAATAATAATGAATTATCTAAGGATAATAATGAAAAATCATAAAATAATTATTGTAATGATTTATCAAAGGATATTCTATTAAAATAATAAAAGGATAAAACATTGAATTATAATTCCTAATTTATTAAAATCAAAAAACAATAATTGTCATATTATCAAAGGATAATTACTAAAATTATAAAATTATAATTTCTATATTATCAAAGAGAAATTTTTAGAATATAAATTATCAAAGTATAATCTCATGGTTTTATCAAAAAATAATTTTTAGAATTACTAGATGATAATTACTTTTAATTATCGAAGAATAAGTATTAAAATTATCATATGATAATTATAAGTTTATCAAAGGTTAAATTATTAAAAATTATCAAAATATAATTAAAAATAATATAGTTTATTAAAAACTATCAAAAGATAATTATAAAGGATATTTTTTTATGAAATTATCAAAATATAATTACAAAGGATAAGTTATAATAACTTATTAAAAGATAATTACAAAAGATAATATATAATAAATTGTCAACAGAGAATTATAAAATGATAATTTTTCATAAATCATAAAAATATAATTATAAAGGATAATTTATGAGAAATTATCAAGAAATAATTATAAAAGGATAATTTATGAGAAATTATCAAGTTATAATTATGAAAGAATAATTTATGAGAAATTATTAAGAAGTAATTATAAAAGGATAATTTTTGATAAATTATCAAGATATAATTATAAAAAGATAATTTATGAGAAAATATCAAAAGATAATTATAAAAGGATAATTTTTGATAAATTATCAATAGATAATTATAAAAGGACACTTTGTGAGAAATTATCAAAATATAATTACAAAAGGATAATTTATTAGAAATTATAAAAAGATAATTATTTTATGGGGATTATTGTGAGTACATATGTTGGCCTAGAATTATAATTATGAAATTATAAATGATATAGAATATATCATCACATGCTATATTTTTTTCTTTTTGAAATAAAATATCTTGTTTTGGTTTTAGGAACACTTGACAAAAATCGAGCTTTTATGTGTTCACGTTTATGATAATAATTCAATAAATAGGTGTTCTCCACTTTGGATGTTTCCACTCCAGCTATGGATCCACATAGGGTGGTTTATCCTTACCTTTGACATTGGAAACTTTTGAGTTAGGATGTTCCTTAGCTTCTTAGGATCTTGTTACACATTGTTTTCATGGTAGGATTATTTTGTTGGAATATTGATATTCACGCTTGAATTGTGATCAGATATAGGTATTTGTGTGGCCCATGATATGGTATGGCTTGATTCCATGAGATCGATGTGATATCTAGATTCCATGATGCTTGTTTGATTCACATGTTGATGTATATGATGATGCTATATTTCTCATGATGTGTGCAATTGTTGTTATCTTTCTATGAATTGTCATATTTTCCTTTGGATTATTAGTATGTCTATACTTGATAGGTGTCCATCATGGTACAATTACTTCTTGTGGGGGTACACACATGGTGTTCTATGATGATGACGATGCAACATGACAACCTTGTAACCTAGAATCTACTTGATGACTTTTGGATTTCGAGTAGATGGATGACACTCAATGCCTTGTGGGTTCTCAGTAGGTTTTGTTCACTTGATGCCTTGTGGATTTTGAGTGACTCACCAATATACTTGTGGATTATTTTGGATACTTATCAATATATCATACATTTCTAACATGGAGCCGAAGCAGGTACGGGCGGGGGTTTGCGGTGTCTTGGTTAGATCAAAACCACTGAATTTTAGATTGTATGATTATTATTGTGATTAATTGATCATTATTTTTTAATACACTGTTATACTTGAGAACATCAGGTTATGGAAACATTAGTGATGTCTTATAGAGTCTTTTACTCACACCCTACTTGGGAATTTTGATGCGCTTGTAGATTTCACGAGGGATTCAGTGAAGGGAAAGGGCTCTGTGGTAGATAGCTGATATGAGGATCATGGAGTTGGTGGTGGAATAAGATAGACATCGATGGGACATAATGTTCCTTATTTACTTATTTTTATGATTTATTTACTTTATAAAATCTCATCACTTTTGGGAGTTGCTTTTATTACTTTACATGTATTCCATTATTTCATTTTTCCACATATTTACTCGAATGATTTATTATGTTATTTATTGTTTATTATGGATCTTGTGACATGATACTAGGGGTATAGTCTCCCCACTATTGGAATTAGACCCTCACTGTCAGTCGACTACCTCTTGCGTACGAGGAGGCATGCATGTGGTAATGTGACCTCTGACTCGGACCCGATGGTTTGGGTTGGGAAGTTAAAAATGATATCAGAGAATCATGAGTCACTAACTTGTTCTTATATTTTACTTAATATGGATAATATAGAGAGGTGATAGTATTATTGGGACTCGAGTATGGGAACTATGATAGTGCTTATCCAGCAATGCATATTGTACCTCTGAGTTTCCATAAAGCGGGGGTAATTATGTTTTTCTATTACCGTTGATTAAATTCCCATTGGGTGATGAACATGATGTTTATATGTGATTTATGATGTTTTGTGTGAGTTCATGCATCATGAATAGGAACGTAGGTTCACATTCCATTTATATACGTGTAGTTATCTTACATAGTAGTTCATTAATTAAATTCCTTGTTTTTGTATTATCTATTCAAGATAGTTTCTCTTGTGTGATATATAAATGTTGACATGATGTTATGATATATATATTTATTGTCATTAATTAGTTGAATTAATTTTTTTTATTTTTCAGTATATGTATGATGACTATGACTAACGTGTAGGGATGAAGACCGAGGTTAGTGTTAGGAGGGTTTTACCTTAGGTTAAGGGTAGACTCGTAGGAGAACCTTGTGTTATCCCATATACTAATTAGGATTTATCCTAATAATTATATTTATTTTCTGAAGTATTTTCCTTAACATTATATAATATTCCACCTCAACATAGTATTATGATAACACTTGGCAGGTAGGACAAAATACTTCCTCGAGGGAGGATTTTTTAAAAGTACTAATAAACATGTAGGAGAATACAAATGAGCTTTCCCCACACATGCTATGTGGTTTAGGAATCAAGGATTTTTCCACTTGAAGTATTTCTCTTAGTACTTATCCTAGGAATAGTAGTTCATGTCTATGGTTGAATATTATATGATTTTAAAACTCCATAATTCGTCATACTTCTAGAGAATTGGAGTCCGTCATAATGATAATGAATGAGTTGAAATATTTTTGGGAATCTTTGAACTAGTAGTAACTCTGAAAGAACAACAAGTTAAGTTGATATTAAGCTCATTCAAAGAGCGAAACCATTTTGATACCCCATATTGTATTACTCCAACCGAGTTGAAGGAAATCAAGGTACAAATAGATTACTTATAGAGGAAGGGATTTATCAAACATAGTCTTTCACCATGGGGTACACCTATTTTTTTCACCAAGAAGGTGGGTAATAGTCTTCAACTATGAATTGTTTACCAAAAGTTGAACCATGTGACAATGAAGAACTAATATCCATTACTCAGGATCAATGATATTTTTCGATCAACTAGAGGGAGGCTGAAAATTATCCAATATTGATCATTGATCAGGCTAGAACCAATTGCGAGTTAGAGAGGTGAATATACTAATGATGAAATTTTAGAGAAGGTATAAACTATACGAGTGCTTGGTGTTGTTTTTTGGTATGATTAATGTACCAGCAGTGTTCATGGACCTCATGAACAAGATATTCCATATATACTTGGACTCATTAATCATAGATTTCATCGATGATAACCTCATCTACTCACTAATACTAGATAAATAGGCAAGACACCTAGAGATAGTCCTAAGTATGATTCAATCATATAGGTTTTATGCCAAGCTATCAAAGTGTGACTTTTATATTTGAGAGTTGATGATCCTAGAAAATGTGGTGTCTGATACCAGAATATATGTAGCCTAGAGAAAGTTGAGGAAGTCATGTTTTGGACCCATCCACAGATTGTGTTTGAGATTAGGATCTTTCTGGGTTTAACAAGATATTATCGATGATTTATTTAGGACTTCTACCAACTATAAGCACCCATGAAATCACTGGAAAAGAATGGAGTTAAATTAAAATGGTTGGACCAGTGTAAAGATACATTCCTTGAGATGAATAGAAGGTTTAAAAAAACTATTGTGCTAACACTCCATAATCTAGGTATTGGATATGTAGTGTATTTTGATGAATCAAGAATTATCCTGGGAGTGATGTAGATGAATATAGAGTAGGTATCATCCTATGAGTATCATCATCTAAGACCCCATGAGAGGAACTACCCTATACATGACATGAAGCTGGAAGCTGTAGTCCAAACCTTGAAATGCTAGAGACAATATCTCTTTGGTGAGAGATTTATTATTTACATATACCACAAGATCCTTTTATATATCTTCACATAGAGGGACCAGAACCTGAGACAAAGGCATTAGGTTGAGTATCTATAGAAATAATATTTTGAGACGGTTTATGCACCTGTGAGGGGTAATTTCATTATAGAGGATCTTATCCATAAGACACAGCCTGAGCAGGATCTTGGTGAGAGTCCCTCAGAGGAGTAGTGTCACATTAGGTTCATATTGAATGATTGGAAGATGGATGAATTAGATGAATAGGGTTCTATGAGTTTTTCTCCCTTTATAGTCACATCTTCACTTGTATACTAGGTAAAGGTCGAAAAAAATCTAGACTCAAAGTGTGTTGCAGTAAGGGAAAAACCTGCTGGTGGTGAATCTATAACCAGATGGTTAATGGAAGACGATGATGTAATCTTGGTATATAGGAGAGTAGTAGTCCCTAGTTACATCATATAGGGTTTGATGAGAGATTACCATACCTCTAGATGGGTAGTACATCTTGGTGCAACCAAGATGTAACATGAATTCAGGCAGTGGTTCTAGTGGCCAGGGATGAAGAGAGATATCACTAGTTTGGTCCCTCGATGCCTTACCTGTTAGATGGTGAAGGCCGAGCACTAACATACTAGTGAGTGTTGTAGCCACTACCTATACCTATGTGTAAGTTGGATTATTCCACAATGTAATTTGTGATAGGATTACCTAGGACCTTGAGGATCTAGGACATAGTATGGTTGATTTTCGATCGGCTAATGAAGTCTTCTCACTTATTACTGATCGTAAATACTCACTTAGTGGAGGATTTAGGAAATATATATTTGCAAGATATCATATGTCTTCATAGAGTTCCATTGAAAGTTTTCTTAGATAGACACATGTTTTACGTCACCCTTTTGGTAGGGATTGAAAAAATTTCAAGGGACTTATTGAGATTGAACATGACATACCATCCTCAGACTAATGGATAGCCTGAGAAGACTATACACATATTGAATGATATGTTTAAATAATATGTTCTATAATTTTGTGGACCATGGGATGATAAAATATCATTTATTGAGTTAATATACAATAACATTTACCAGACTTCAATTTAGATGCCACCTTATGAGGCTCTTTTTCTGATTTCATGTTTCTCACTGCTCTATTTTCATGAGGCGGGTGAGGTAGAGGTTTTTAGACCTAAAATGGTTCAAGAGACCTCTGAGAGAGTGAAACTGATACAAAAAAATGTTGTTCAAAATTCAGAGTATACATAGATCTTATGCCAACCATAGGAGGAGACTGCTGAAGTTTTCTATTGGAGATCATGTTTTCTTAAGATCAACTCCTCAGTTAGGGCACATACATCTGGAAAAGTAGGGACATCTAGCAGAACTTTTTACTAGACATTTTGAGATCAATGAGTGGATAGGGTAATTAGCATATCATTTGGACCACCCTTATTTCTATTGTGGTATGCACAATGTGTTCCATGTGTCAAAGCTTCAAAGGTATATTCTCAACCCTGTACATATTTTTGATTGCAAGGATGATGACCTATAGACTGATGCATATTATGAGGAGCATCTAGTGAGGATCAAAGACCTAAGTGAGAATGTAATATAGGGAAATAAAATGCCACTAGTCTGGATTTAGTGGAAGCATGAATGGATCCATAAGGAGACATGGGAGTACAAATCTAAGGCTCAATCTCAGCGGTTTTATTTTTTTGAGAAAGAATGCTAGAGATACTTCTCAGGGAAGAGAAGTCGATAGAGGGGGATAATTTTAATATTTAATAATTTATGATTATTTTTATGTGAAAATTTATTTTTTCAATAAAAATATTTTAGTAGATGATTAAAAGAGATTTACATAAGGGTAAAAGTCCAATGAACACCTTGGAATATTTTATGGAATATTTTTGGAGTTGGGTTCTAAGATAGAATGGGATTCCGATGCCCATAGATCCTTGATGTATATAGAATAAAAATATTATATATATTATATTAAAAATGTGATATTTTTACCAAAAATAATTGAATATCTCCCAAACATGTGGTGTATAACAATTTAATGACCACCATTAGGCCAAAGATGAGAGATTTACCCTAGGTGTGATATAACATCTATGTTCATCAAGAGTTTGGTAATATCGTATGTGAGAATAATTTATTTATATATTTTAGAAAATAATTTAATATCTACCAAATGGTGCATTTTTTGAGAAAAATAAAACCATCATTAGTTATGAGATGAGGGGTTTACCCTAGACATGATATAACTTTTGTGCACGTCGAGCATTTGGTCACATCACACATGCTGATAAATTTTTAATATTTCTTTATATTATTATTATGAATTTAATTAATTTAATTAATTTTCTATTAATTCATCTTCTTCCTCAATGAAAAACCTCCATTATCACACACAAGTAAATCTAAAACCTCCAGTTTCAAATTGTTTTAATTCGTTTTAGCTTTTATCACATTAATGAGGTGAATTAAAACCCTCCACCATCAATTTTTGGTTTAATCAAAGATTAAATTGGGTATTTTAAATAGTGGTTTTATATGTGGTGATTTTGGGTTATAAAAAGATGAATCATTTATCCTTCATTGTTGGTTGACCCCATTGAGCCTAAGTTATCCTGATACTCCTTTACACATGATTATCAAACCTCCAATGATCAGATTGTATCTTCTTTTTTTGATTCAACAGAATCCCTGTGCATGACACTTATTAAAGGTAAATTTACCTTTTTTTTTTATTTTTTTCTTCTTTTATCATTATTTTTCAACTTCAGAAAAAAATGTAATTTAAATTAAAATAAAGGATGATGAAAATAATAATAATATAGGAATCATTCGAATAAATTATTAAAGGATAATTTTAAATAATTATAAAATAATAAATTCATATAATTATCAAAATGTAGTTGCACTAAATTATCAAAATATAATTTTTGTTTTATGACATGATAATTGCATCAAATGTTCAAGGAAAATTATTAAAATTATAAAGCTATAATTATTTTGGATTATGAATGATAATTATTAAATAAATTATGAAAATATGATTGTGTAAGATTATCAAATGATAATTTCATGAGATTACCAAAAAATAATAATGATCAATTATCAAAGGATAATAATGAAAAATAATAAACCAATAATTGCAATGATTTTCAAAGGATAATTTATCAAAATTATAAAAGGGTAAAATATTGAATTATCATGGGTAATCTATTAAAATTATCAAATGATAATTGTAATATTATCAAAGGACAATTATTAAACTTATCATAACATAATTTCCAGATTATAAAAGGATAATTTATAGAATAAAAATTATCAAAGGATAATTTCATGGTTTTATTGTTGAATAATTTATAGAATTACTAGATGATAATTACTTTGAATTATTAAAGTATAAATATTAAAAA
Organism: Viscum album; assembly: GCA_963277665.1. NCBI lineage: Eukaryota > Viridiplantae > Streptophyta > Magnoliopsida > Santalales > Viscaceae > Viscum > Viscum album. The sequence goes on from OY728131.1 coordinate 20,172,177, forward strand.
TTAACAAATGATAATTGTGAGTTATCAAAGAATAAATATTAAAATTTATCAAATGTTAATTATAAAAAGGATAGTTTATTAAAAATTATCAAAATATAATTATAAAGGATAATTTATAATAAATTATATAAAGATAATTACAAAGGATAATTTACAATAAATTATCAAAATATAATTGTAAAATATAATTTATAAAAAATTATTAAGAGATAATTATATAAGGATAATTTATAATAAATTATCAAAAGATAATTAAAAAGGATAATTTATGAGAAATTATTAAGAAATAATTATAAAAATATAATTTATGATAATTATCAATTTATAATTATAAAAGGATAATTTATGATAAATTATCAATAAATAATTATAAAAGGACATTTTTTGATAAATTATCAAGAGATAATTATTAATATATAATTTATGATAAATTATCAAAATATAATTATAAAAGGATAATTTATGATAAATTATTAAGATATAATTATAAAAGGATAACTTATGAGAAATTATCAAAAGATAATCATAAAAAGATAATTTATAAGAAATTATCAAAAGAAAATTATTCTTATAGATATTATCACGAGCACATGCATTGTCTTAAAATGATAATTTAGAAATATTAGGGAGATAAAATGTATAATTTCATTCAATATTTTTTTTAAATAAGACAACTTGTTTTGGTTCTAGGAACCCTTGACGAACCTAGAGCTTTGATGTGTTAAAATATATGATAATAAGGTCGTGAAGTGGTTTTCTTGACTTTTTTTTGGTTTCCACTCCAACTATCTAACCAATAGGTTGGCTTATCCTTTCCTTTAACATATATGAATTTTGAGGTAGGATGTTCCATACCTTATTGGTCTCTTGTTACAAATTTTTTTCATTGTAGGATGAATGTGTTGGAATATTGATTTTTATGATTGACTTGTGATCACATGTGGGTGTGTGTGTGGCCCATGATATGGTATGGATTGACTCCATGATACTGATGTGATAGCTAGATTCCATGATGATTTTTGATTCAATTGTTGATGTATGTGATGATGCTATATTTCTCATGATGTGTGCTATGATTGTTCTCATGTTATAAATTTTCATGTTTTCCTTAGGAGGATTGGTATTTGTATAATTGATAGGTGGCCATCATGGTATGATCAATCATTGTGGGGAGAGTGAGTGGTGTATGAAAATGAAGACAAAATATCATGATAACCTTGAAACCTAGAATCTACTTGTGGGTCCCGCCTCCAGGTGGCGCCGGTGGCCGGCTCAGCTGGACACCCATTTGAAGACCACCGCGACTCCTCTCTTACCGGCGCGGCATGAAGGCACCGCGCCCCTCCGCCGTGACCCCCCTCGGACGCGGCCCCCTTGATTCTCTAGCATGCACGACGACACTTCGGCCCTCCGCCACAACCCGCTCCTGGCCACGGCCTCCTTCAGCCTCACCGACGTGGCGTGACGGTGCCGCGCTCTACCCCTGTGGCCCGCTCTGGCTGCAGTTCTCTTTGTTCTCGCGCGGTGCAATGGCACCACGCCGCCTTCATCACAATCATCAATGAAGGTCAACAAGGAAAAGGGGAGGAGAAATCGGCCATGTTTGTGTGGTCCGATCTCCTCTCGTTACATCGATAACATTTGGCTGAATTAAACGAGATACTTTAACGACATAACAAAGCACAATTTTAATTCAATAAAATTGAACTTAACCCCTACCTCGATAAACGATGTCTTTTGTCGGCGACGTGGAAGATGGCATCGTGGGGTGAGGTTTCGAGGATGGCATTGGCGTGCGTCCAAGGAGGGGATGGCGTCTCACACTAGTTGTAGAGATAAGAAAGAATGGCAAGTCGCCTCTCCTTGTGGTGACTGCATTCTTCGTCGAAGGGTGTCGTTCTTCGCGGGAGGATGAAGTTCTTCCAATAAAGCTAAATCTCTCTCCCCAATTCCCAACACAACAATCTAACCCCAAAATAAAATAAGCTTTCCCTTATTTTATTTTACCTTTCCATCCATTTCCAAAACTCAAAAATTCAATACTTAATCCAATTAATTGAAGAGGTTCAATTAATTAAATTAATGTGAGTTGGAATTATTAAAGAGGGAGAGAGGGAGTTACTCAAATAAAGGGGAGAGTTAGGGAGTTAGGGAATGTGAAGAGTTGGGGCTCGTTTGGGCCCCACCCCACCTTTATCTTATCAAGGGTAGTTAGTAACTAGTGGGCCCCACCCCAACTCCCACACCTAGGATATAACCACTTAGAATAAAGAATAAAATTTTAAAACAATTTTATTTTACTTTTCATTTAATCCACATTTTTTTAACAACTCCTCCCGAGCAGACGTATCTTTGGTAAAGGTCCTCTTAAGAAATTACCGGCATTGTGGTTCCATCGGTGTCCTCAGATTTCAATTCCGAGCACCGGTTCAAAAGATAGAAAAACCCACTCATTCGTTTACTGAACGTACCCGAGATAAACTTCAAAAATTGATTTTGGGCACACTGGGCCTCGGAATCAGGTGCCGTCAGAAACTTCGTACTCGTAAAATTCCAAATAAATTAAGAAAAAAATTTTCATGAAATTTCCAGGTCTTTAAATTACTCCCACCATAGGGATTTACATCCCCGTAAAGCTACAACACAAACTAGGGAAACTAAAGGAGGTACCGAGCATGCATCTGAGCCTATTTCTTCTATGTGCTCTCCTAGAGGTTCCCATGCTACCAGCAAATGCGCAACCGAGGAATAAATTGTCTACGTAGGACTTTCTCCTGTCGATCCTCGATCTCCACCAGAACCTCCACAAATGTCGCCCGGTCATCGATTTCCAGTTCTATGTGGTCGATGATATGCGTCGGGTCGTGCGTAAATCTCCTCTGCTGAGATAAGTGGATGACGCCGTGCACCAGGTGCAACTGCGGTGAAAAGGTCAAGTAGTAAACCACCTTGCCTACCCTGCTGAGGACCTAGAAGGGTCTGATGAACCTAGGAGATAACATGCCGCCTCTGCCACATCTCCGTAGACCTCATCGAGGTGAGACCCGTAAGAAAACGTGGTCGCCATCCTTGAACTCTAGTGGTCTCCATCTCCTATCAGCATAAAACTTTAGTCTTTTCTATGCAATCTCCATCCGCTCCTGGATGATCTGTACCTTTTCCATTGTAGCTCATACCATCTTTGGTCGGCAGGCAGTAGGCTGACTTGGTAAGTCAGTCGATGATCACCCTTCTTCGCTTACAATCTCAAAGAGCTGCTAAGATTTATCCTTTGCCGAAAAGAGAAATCCGGTCTCATACCTTGGATGGACCACGTTCTTTGCCTAATACAGTCAATCCTAACATGAACAGTACAATTCATGTATCGGATGACTTCGTAAGGCCTCAACGCTACTACCAAGAGATCCAACCGTCACTCTCGCCTCCACGGGTTGAGTCACACTGTTCGGTATCAGTGTGTGGTCACTGGGTCTCCTCCAGTAGAAATCTCGAAAGTGATGGTCAAGTCAACAGTTTTTATCTGGAACCTCTCATTATCATTCCAACAAAAAGGATAGGTAAGTAAACGTCACAAAGATAAGTTTCTTTTATTACTGCAGCTCATAGTACAAGACACACAACAACCACAAACAACAACATCATGGAAACTAGAAGCACTAAGAACAAAGGCCACCATGCTTAGAACTAGTTCTTCTCCTATCCACAAAGGATATCAGAAATGTGACCAATTGCTCCGTTGCCTCTCCTAGCAGCTGAATTCTAGTCCTCCTGATGAGCGCATCCACAAAAATGTTCCCTTTCCTAGGAGTATAGACTATCTCGAAGTCATAGTCCTGGAGGAACTAAATACTCAAAAATCTTGCTACAATGAGGGTAAGGCTAGAAGACTCAAGAGTGATCGGCCACACCCTCCTATGCATGAGTTTATCCTGTGCTTCCTAGGGTTTCCTTTTCGCCGACCAAGGAAAACCTATCCAAAAGTTGTAGGTAAACCACAATCCTTTTTCCTAATACAGTCAATCTGTGTATGAACTTTGGATCCAATACATACCCAGATCAACGTTGTAATGCCTCTACGCTGCCACCAAGAGGTTCCAACCAAAACTCTCACCTCAAGGGTCAGATCACACTGTCGACATAAGTGTGATTATCGAGTCTCCTCCCAAAGGTATCTCTAGACGTGAGGGTCGATTCAATGGTTTTAACCGGAAACTCTAGGTCTGGGATAAGATTCGTGGAAGGAAGGAATGATTCGTATCAATGTCTGATGATACGGCAACTAGTAGTAGGCACAGATCGTTCTTGGAATCATCCCTAGAGCCTTTTGGTTGCACTCCTTGACTGCATGAAACTACTCTCTTCCCCTGACCTCTAGCTCCCTGAGCCTAGCAGGGACTACAAAGGCGGGTGGTTGTAACATTTCAAAATGTACACCACCTCATGCTGCTCTCCTAGCTCTGCTTCCACGTCTGCTGCTCTGTAGATTCATATGTCCTTAACACTTCCTATTCTTGAAACATTTTACATGCCCAAGTCTCTGAGACTAGCGCCAGTTTGCATCTTCCCACTACTAACATTCACTGGCTATAACCGATCAGTCAAAGAACATTCAACCACAAAGGTTCTCTCTAGCACCCAAATGTGAGTAGGAATGCATAGAGTAAAAGTGTTGGCTCCGTTGTTCTTAAACACACCTCACTTAGAAGTTCGAGACCTGAAGCACTGATCATATCGTAGTCATAGAGTACTAGGAATGGCCGATATGTGTTGATGAATACTCAGATACCGACATGTCATCCTGCCGAAGCTGTATAAGCTCCGGAAAACTCTCTGCCACCTCCTCAAGCCAGTCCTCAGCTGCACGTGAATTGGGCTCGCCTCAGAACCTGAGGGGTATATGATGCTGAAACACGTGTAAGGTACTGAAACTACATATGTCATCTACCAGTACCGCCGGTTGTAACTGTTGTCCAACAGGTAGTGATATAGCTGGCTCACTACCTGAAGGTACTATCTCAGGCATTGGTCCACGTACCAAAGCCTCATCACTATGCTGAACATCCTCACGGTCACTCACTGGGAAACACCAGTATATAAGATCATCATCTGCTATACTAGTGTCAAAACTAGGCGTAGAACTCTAGAAATCACCTCCATCCAGTCCAATACTACCTGGGAATGTACCTCACCTCGTATCCTCGGAGGCCTCTGCTGCTAGAACTCGTTCAACACACCCTGTCAGCATGCACCGTCAACTAGTACGACTGGTGGAATATGCTGCCTAACGGGTGGTGGTGCTTCCAGTACACCACCCGAAGGTGCCAACATAGAAATAGGGCCCTGCACCAGAGCCTCGTCGCTCGATGGGCCGTCATCATGCACTAACTAAGAACTCCAACTAACTATCTGTGTGGAGGCATCCTGAATAGATGCGACACTATCAACGATTTATACCAGGTGAGATGACCTAGTTTGATCTGACTTTAAAACTTTTGGAAACACACACGCAATCGGTGTTTTCATACACAAAGTCGAAAATCAGTAGTCAGGGTCCTGGTATATGGATACGTCGGCCGCCGCACCAACACTAGACTCCCTGAACTAAAAACCACACTTGGTACCCTTAACACCATTGCTTCACAGAAAGGAATGATCAGAGTCATAAGTTCTGCGGTAGAACCGACTCCTTTGATACCAATTTTTCACGACCCGTCTTTGGGGCCTGTGCTGTGACTACCCCAAGCCCGCCTTCCATAGGCCAGGGGATGGCGACTAGCACCAAAGGCATAAATCCCGATAACTAGGAAGACATTGAATTTATAAAAGTAAACAAACACCACAAAGTACAAGCGTAAGTAATACACAAAGTATAAAAGAAAGTGCTGAAATGTAAATGGGACAGAATACAAACCGAACTAAAAAGTACATCTTCAACTGAACGGAAGTACAATAGAAAAGACAAAAAACTGGAAAATAGAAGCAGCTCCTCGGTCGTCCACCTCGGATCCTACCTGAAGGGTAGGTATAGATAAAACATATCCTGGATCATCCACCACAGATCCTACCTGAAGGGTTGGTACAGATAGCCTCCTCAACACTCTCGCCTGTCAACCTCCTCCGAGTACCATCTTGTCGTGAAGTCCACCTCTGGATACTGACTCATTGTGAGTTCCACCTCTGGGTACCATCCAGTCCTCGAACACTCGGCCTCCATCAGCGCTGTCCGTCTTCTACATCCAACACAACGAGGTCCGGGCATAGCCCGTGCAGGGGTGAGTATAACGATACTCAGTAGGGACCCCGAGACCCTCATGGTCTCACTAAATCCAACAAGGATAACCACAAAGAAGGATCTAAACAGACAAACCTTACTTAGGTATAATCCCATACTTATACCTAATTTATCAAGTATCCCATATCAATCATGAGGTATCACACAGATATGAAATAAATGGATAACCACTACTTAGGTATATGCCCATACAAATACCTAAGTTATAAAGTAACCCATCTCAATCACGAGGAATACACAAAGGTCACTGACTCAGCTCAAACCAGAATTTTATTCATGAAGTCGAAACCACGACTACTGGAGAAATCCTCCCTTGTCGAGCACAGTAGTCCTGTCACGACTTCGAGGTGCTACTCACTAACCTTAGACTGCTGAGTTACTCCTCCTGTCAAGTACCACGGGTCCGCACCCAAACACAATAGTGCTCCCCGCCAGGGGTCTGCCGCCCAAACACAGTAGCGGTTCTCCTAATATCCTACAGAGGTACTCCTCCTATCGTGTACTGCGAGTCTGTGGCCAACTACCAAGCACTCCGTCCACTGGGCTAGTCGACTAACTCCAAGTCGAATCGGTCAAGCAGTCGTCAGGTCCACAGCTACTAGGTCTCCACACTCTATACGCTCGTCTCCGGGAGGATCCTCTCCATGAGCTACTAGTCGATACTCCAAGTATCACAAAGTCCCATGAAGAAGTATCACAAAGAACCGCCTCATCACAGGGGTCTCAACACAATAGACGGCGCGTCAATCGGACGCCCGGTCTGTGAGTTATTAGCCTTTTCATATCAGTGCCCAATTGGTTTCGTGTACGAACCAACCCAACCATATCTCAACTATACCCCGAACTCTCATAGGGTATACTCAAAGGGACTGCTTTTCAATGAGATTACCAACGCCGCTGACGGTTCGTCAAATGGACATCCGGTCTGAAAGTTATCAGCTTTTCCGTTCTAGGGGCCCGGTTGAATTTCGGGTATAATCCAACCCGACCAAACTCCAACTACATCAAAACCTCAGGTGAAGTATACCAAAATATCTATCCCACCAAAATGAATCCAACAAAGTCAATGGCACATCAATCGGACATCCATAGCTCAAGTTATAACCATTTCCGCTCCGAGGGCCCGGTTGGTTTCGTGTTCGAACAAAACCGGCCATAGCCAAACTTTTTAGAAAGCTTGAGTGTAATATACTAAAACGACCGTCTCAATCCAAGGATCCCTACACCACTGACGGTGCATCTATCGGAGGTACTTAGCCCAAGATAAGGGTGTTTGAACGAACCTGGTCTGAAAATAGGGGGTTTGGGCCCGGTCCGAGCTGACCCAATACCCCTGGGTCTGCCCGAACCGGGTCGACCCGACCCAGGTCCGACCCGGTTGGGCGCGGCCCGGCCCAGTTGGTGCAGCCCGGCCCGGCCCGAAGGCCGGCAGCGGCACGACCCGCGGTTGAGCGGGGTGCAAAGGGGGCGGCACCCCCTTGTTTCCGAAACGGCCGACCATAATGGCTAGCCCTGGGTGTAGCCGCGGGACCCCCTCGGGTCCCACCTCCAGGTGGCGCTGGCGGCCTGCTCAGCCAGCCGCCCCTTTGAAGACCGCTGTGGCGCGATGGCGTCGCTCCCCTCCGCCGCGACCCGCCTCGGCCGCAGCCCCCTTGATGCTATGGCGCGGCGCGACGATGTCGCGCCCCTCCGTCGCGACCCGCTCCTGGCCGCGGCCTCCTTTGGCCTCACCGGGGTGGCGCGACGGTGCCACGCTCCACCGCCGTGGCCCGCTCCAACCGCGGCTCTCTTCACTCCCGCGTGGTGAAACGACACCGCGCCGCCTTCGTCACAATCATCAACGAAGGTCAACAAGGAAAAGGGAAGGAGAAATCGGCCGTGTTTGTGCGGTCCGATCTCCTCCCAATACGTCGATAACATTTAGCCGAATTAAACGAGATACTTTAACGACATAACAATGCAAAATTTTAATTCAATAAAATTGAACTTAATCCCTACCTCGATAAACGATGTCATTTTCCAGCGACGCGGAAGATGGCATCGTGGGGTGAGGTTTTGAGGATGACATTGGCGTGCGTCCAAGGAGGGGATGGCGTCTCACACTAGCTGCGGAGAGAAGAAAGAATGGAACATCTCCTCTCCTTGTGGTGATGATGTTCTTCGTCGAAGGGTGTCGTTCTTCGCGGGAGGATGAAGTTCTTCCAATAAAGCTAAATATCTCTCCCCAATTCCCAACACAAAAAGCTAACCCCAAAATAAAAAAATCTTTCCCTTATTTTATTTTACCTTGCCATCCATTTCAAAAACTCAAAAATTCAAAACTTAATCCAACTAATTGAATAGGTTCAATCAATTAAATAAATGTGAGTTGGCATTATTAAATATGGAGAGAGGGAGTTACTCAAATAAAGGGGGGAGTTAGGGGGTTAGGGAATGTGAAGAGTTGGGGCTCATGTGGGCCCCACATCACATTTATCCTCTCAAGGGTAGTTAGTAACTAGTGGGTCCCACCCCAACTCCCACACCTAGGATATAACCACTTAGAATAAAGAATAAAATTGTAACAAAATTTTATTTTACTTTTCATTTAATCCACATTTTTTAACAACTCCTCCCGAGAGGACGTATCTTTGGTAAATGTCCTCTTAATCAATTACTGGCGCTGCGGTTCCATCGGTGCTCTCAGATTTCAATTTCGAGCACCTGTTCAAAAGATAGAAAAACCAGCTCGTTCGTTCCCTGAACGTACCCGAGCTAAACTTTAGAAATTGATTCCGGGCACACCGGGCCTCGGAATCAGGTGCCGCCAGAAACTGCGTACTCGTAAAATTCAAAATAAATTAAGAAAAAAAATTTCATGAAATTTCTGGGTCTTTACATTAATAACCTAGTGGGATATAATTTAGCTCACTTATGTACCGGTGTTTATGTTTCTATGTTTCTAAAGGCACTATACTAATACAGTATTTGGGCGTCTGTATGTGTAATGTATTAATAATTCCATCCAAATGATTTAATATTAATTTATTTTAAGATAGGGTCTCTATATTAAGGGTATGTACATCCAGGAAAATACCGTTGAGTGAAAATGGGGATGGGTATTCACTATGTAAATGTTTGTCTAGGAAAATTACATTGTGATTTCAGTAGTATAACGGGGGAACATAAATATTTATGAAAGGGTTTAATGAGAGTGAAAGGGGTATATAATAATTTTTAAATTATAATTAATGTAATCAGGATGTTTAAAAACATATCAAAATAGGAAAAAAAATTGTAAATCAAAAGCCATAATATAAAGAAGGTGCTTGAATAAAGAGGAGAGAATCCCTTACCTTGAGAGGGCACTTTTAAAAACATTATAAGAGCTTATTAAGATATTGGGAGAACCTTTTAATGGATATATATACATAAAGTAAGATTAAATTCATGGTCCACTTGTTTTTGTGAAGAGGAATGGGAGGTTTGGGAGGGTTTTTATAGTGAAAAGGGTAATTCTTTATTAATTTCTAAGTTTAGGTTTTGGACTCTATATGATATATTAATCAAAACCACAAACCTTCCAATGGGGTTTAACATAGTTTCTTACAAATAGGAGGTGTTTTAAAATTTTATAAGGTTAATAAAAAAACTTATTAAAATAATACCCTTAGTGATGTAGAAGTGAGTCATGTTTTTAAAGAATTAATTTTAAAACCACAAAATATAATATAAGGTTTAGAGGATTCATTTAGGGATTATAAAAGTAATAAAATAACTTCAAAAATAAATTATTTTAAATGGAAACCATATTTTTGTTCATTTATACTCTTTATATTATTATCAAATCACTTTTGGGCTTTTATAATATCATAATACATAACATATATCTATATCGTACTCAAATTTTTCCCAAAAATTTGGTTTTCTTAGAAAAATATAACAAATTCACCATTGGATGATTTAGAAATACTAATTTCAAAATAATATTTATTTTATCATAATAGTTATCTAAATATGATAAATAACTCTTTTAAATCAAAATCCCCATTTATTGAAAAATTGTGGTTTTTACGATGATAATAGTTTTCATACCCTTATAAAAATTACATCTGACTTTATAAAATAATATTATCATTTATATTTAAATAAATATTATTTAAGAAGAATATTTTTTTAAAAATAAAACTTATTTCAAAAATTATTGAATTTATCAAATATTGTGGCATGATTAAAACTATATATTTCCCAAAAAATAAAATTTGTACTTCATTGTATCAAAATCTATTTTTTTAAAACTCATTATTTAATCATTTATAAAGTAGTCATAAAAAGTATAAATATAGTTATTATTCTATTAAAAATAAAAATATTTAAATTCATACTATTAGGGTCTAGTTACACAACCCCTTATTACACCAGTGAATTACCTAAGGGTAAGGTGTGTGATGGCGAAACTTTCTTGGGGTGATTTAGAAAACTAGATTTGGGTCATGATCTAAATAATTTTAAACTTTTCTAATAAATGGTTTCAATCACGGGTTATTTGTTTAATATAATATTTTTATTGGTTAAGGTTAAATCTCAGTGATTCCAAATCCCTAGAAAGATCTAATAAATGGGATTCATTGGGTACAATCCTATTAGATGTGGTTATCAATTCTATTATCTCTGTCAATTAAATATATTATAACCCATAATATATAATAATCATAAAAATAACTATAAAATAACTATATTATCAATGGTTATGATTCTTAATGGTCTTTTTAATTTTATAGGATATATCTTATAATGGTCCAAAGTAAGCATAGTAGTTCTTGTGTTTTTAATATCTGCATTTCTTAAGAATACAATTATTTATTTGAAAAGGGAATTTAATTTATAAAGCATAGATTCATTACATAGGATATGTTTAGGGTCATATTAGATCCTATGATACTTTTATTTTATTCTATTATTATATATATATGTGATCAACTCATTGGGAGATCATTGTTGTATGACTATACTTATTTCACATGGAATATTATCATGGTTTGGATGTTTTATTTACCCTATGTAATATGAATTTTTTATTGATGTATGATACTTGATTATTTTTTTTACTATGAACTATGATACTAAGGGTATAACCTCCCCATGGTTCCTACTTAGAACCCCACTAATAGTCAGTAGCCTTTGGTGTTCGAGGAGATGTGCCGGAGGTCTTGTGGTGGTCCAGTATGACTAATCATCATAGTGAGTTGAGGTAGGGTGATAAAAATGTTTTAGTAGTATTTCATATATGATTTATTAGACAAACACTTTGTATGTTTTTTAATTATTCTTAAAGGAGTTAAAGAATATCAAATGTATGATGTTATAATAAAGGCAATGTCTACATTATCATTCTTTCACATTGGTGAAAAATATATTTATATACCACTATATATATCATATAGTGAAATTATAATTGACATCTCAAAGTATGAATCTGAGTTATCCTTAACTGATGTGTGTCATAGATTATAATGGGTTATGAGGAAATTTTAAGGTTAGCATGAGAACTATTCTTGTATCAAGATAGAAAATATTCTCATGAGGTATAAAATCAGTTTTGTGCATTTGATGACCCATGAAGTGTACCACATAAAGTATCAAATAATATTTATTTTGGTATATAGTGGTAAATTTTTTATATTTGGAGTCCCCAATACTTGAGGTTGGTGATATACCTAGCATGAGGACCTTCCTCCTTTGATACCTTTCTTACACAAGCCTTGAGTCTGGGATGATTAGGGGATGGTTGGGTATTATTCTGATCATGTCATTGGTTATAACTTAACCAATATGTTATTTGAACTCTCATATAATGAGTATGATATTTAGGACCTAGATTAAGATAGAATATGGATGTGTACAACTATTCCAAGATAGTATATACAATGCATTTATTTATTCAGTTTAGGGGAATCTAAAACGATCATTCATAAATGAGAATGGAATGTGTTTTATTCATAAACTTGGTTAGTTTATAATCATATAATTAAGAAAATTTGGGATGGATATATGAGATTAATATGCTTTGAATCCTATGGTCACTCGATGTCTCAAACAAGGGGATCATATGAAAATGTATACTTATATACTATGCAGTTGGTGGGAAAAGGTGTAGATATACATTCCATTGATGGATATCAAAATAGATAAACTTATTTAGTGAGTAAAATTGATGATTTTATAGAGTATGATTTTTTTTACATTTATGGATCTAGTGACTCATATTTTTTTTCAACACTACAAAGGTTAGTGGGGTCACATTTTTTGGTTGAAAAAATGTGGATTGATTTTGAATCAGTGAAATACTCTAAAAGTGTTTTAGAGTTAATCCAAAAGGATTTTTGGATAATAATTCACAAGGTATTGTATATTATGTAATATATAATTAATTTAATGATATATTTACAAAACTGTTTTGGAAGATATCCAAAATGTTTTTTTGGATATGATTTCACTAGTTATTGTATATGATATCATGTAGTGTGAAATGGGACAAATTTTTTTAGGCTTTATTATAAGTGAGATATTGAAAGAGATATTCCTTAAATCTATTATGCATGTGATGAATTTGGATATATCATAAGGGCATGATAAAAATTTCATGCATGCTTCCCATGCATTCCATATTATATGAATGCATATGAATCATAAGGTATGATTCATATAATTTTGTTATGATACAATTAAAGAATCAAAATGTTAAGATTTAACATTAATATCTCTTATTTATTTACGTCATCATTTAATAATTTTTTATAATCTAAAACACATGGGGTTTGATTCAGCTATAGGTTGAAAAATGTTACAATTGAGATCATTGACTCACATGTTTATGAAATTTATAAGTTAACACATGCATACTAAGAGATACCCCAAGGGTATGTATAAGGTGGCCATATTTCATGAATTTGGGTGTGGTACTCTTTCACTTAGCCAACTAATTCTCTCCCTCTCCCCAAAATTTGTTTTCTTCTTCGTCATTTACCTACAGAGGAACTAGCAGGCCATGGTGAGAAAGAGGATCCCACTCAAATGTTGAGTAATTCACTTCATCCCACAGATACACCATAGAGGAGGGATATATTTTGGATTTGTATTTTATAATCTTCTTAACCACATATAATGAATATGGAGCATAAAAATTCTATGGTGTAAGGTATAAAATATATTAATTTTATTTTCATATCAAAATTTCAATATTCATGCATGGTTGTTCTTGAATTATGGGGGTTTAGGTTCTTTTTCTACTTATTTTTAGTCTTAAATTATTTTAATAAACCTATAAAATCGATCAACCTAGAGTTTTGTGTGGAATGATTTAGAGCTTGGGAATCCTTTGAAGCACCATTAGGTGTCTATGGGTGCTATCACCATGCCAATGACATAATCAAAGAAGGATGTGTGGTTCCTTGAGTGATTTTAGGTTAGGAAATTCCAATGATAAGTATAATGTCTTGAATAGGTTGGATGTGACTGAACAATTAGGTTGGTGATCGAGTATGGTTAGGAACAACCAATGAGTTGGGATTATATATGGGTTATGGAAAGTGTGATTCTTGATCACTAAAAGAAGTGTTTAGCTACATGTTATTCCTAGGTATAGTGAGATTGGTCAAGGATTCTAGTGGTTGAGCTATTATGTGTACTTATCTAATAGTGATCTAGGTATGGTTAGTTGTATTGTTAAGAGCTAGGTATGGGATATTCCTTATATTTTATTATTATTTATGATTGACCATGTTATGTAGCATGTGATGAGACTTCAACCTGAGTGAAAGGGTGGTGGTATGAGATGTGACATGAGGACTCAACCTGAGTGATAGGGTGGTATGATACTAAGTATGAGACCTAACCCTGAGTGATATGGTGGTGGTGTGAGACATGATCATGAGACCCTTACCTGAGTGAGTGGGTAGAGGTTAGAACTCAATGTAGAATCCTTCCATGGGTGAGAGTGTAGTGAATATTACTTGGTTTGAGACCCTATACTGAGTGAAATGGAAGTGGTCAAGACTCAATTAGGATCACACCCCAAGTGAAAATGTATGAGTCTAGGTTTATGGTAAGAGATGTATTATCCTTCAAGTATAGGATAATGTCGGTATGATCATGTGTTGAGGTGCCTTGGTTAACACATGATGAATTGACATGATTTTTTGTATGATGTGTGTTGAGATTTGTTTCTTTTTTATACATGAACATATAGACATGATAGAATATCTAAGAGGAACTTGGTGAGACCCCACTAAGATTTATTTATCAAACCTTTAATGGGAATAATGGTGCATTTTTAGTTCCTATGGTTCAATTTCAATTGATAGGTTTTTTGAGGTATCTGGTTGGAGTAGCTGGATTGATTTTAGGAGTAAGTTTTGAAGAGGGATTTGGGTTTTTCTGGTAGTGTCTCTTTAGGTATTTTTTTATTTGGATTATTTATTATTTGATAGGTATGGGGAAGTACTTATGTTGTATGTTTTTATGCCTGAAATGGGTCCCATTATGCTATAATATGTTGTTATTTATTTGATATCGATGGATAACATTTAGCTATGATTAAATGTGCACTATGATGTTATATTCGATTTCTAATATTTATATATTATTTTATGTGATAATAATGATAGTATAGTCTCTCTAAAGTTGTTTATAGATTCTTATTTCTAGTCGGTAGCCTCCAACATATGAATAGGAAAGCCTTGGGTCATGTGAAACTCCATCTGAGGCCAATGATCAGGTATCTAGGCCAATGTGTTGCAACCACCTCCAATAAAACCATAATTAATGTTTGGTTTGGCTGAACTCTTTGCTCATAAAAAATAACCATTCAACCTTAGAAAAACATCTCTTAAATTCTACCAGAAATTAATTTTTTTTAAAAAAATTAACCCTAAGATAGACACACCGTTAAGGATCTAATGTTATAATAAAAATACACTTTTGAGATCATATGTATATAAATTTTAAAAATTAAATTCTTGGAAACCATTACACCCACTTAAAATATAAAGAGATGTAAAATATTCACCAAATTTTGGAAAATCAACACACACCACAAAATTAGGCTGTTACAACAACTTTTCAATCTACACCATCCTACCTACATCATTTATGGTTTAATTATTTATTTCCAAAACTTAGTTTTTTTGGTTCCCTAAAAACCAAGTATTGATGGATTATTGTGTACTTTGCTTAATATTCTTCCACATTTTGGTTTGATAATTTATTACTACCGTTTAATCTCAAAGTAATTATCTTTTTTAACACTAATTTTCTACTACTCTATAATACCTATTTATACAATCAAAAACCTCTAATTTATGACATAACAATGTCACCCATTCCATTGAATTATAATTATCAATGAAAAATATATAGTACATGTTTTTTATCAATAGACTTTTCAATATACTGGTTTATACAAATCTACATGAACTAGTTTTAATAAGGCCATTTTTTTATTCTTGGATATGTAGGTATTTATTATTATATTTTATTTTTAATACATAGAAAATGTGTGTTCATAATATAAATTCATTTTGGATATATATTTTGAAGCATCAAGAATCCTTAATTCCTTAATTGTGTGTTTATTTATTTGGTCAATACATTTATATCTCAATATATTATCATATAACATTGAGATAAAAAAATATATTCTTAATTGTTTATTTAATATAAGTCACTTATTTTTATTTTAAACATAGTTATCAAAAATAAAATTTGGACTTTAATTTTCATGTATTATGAGTTAAATTTATTACACATCAAGGGTAAGAAACTAACTTACACTTAATAGAATATAAATAAATCATTCTATATACAAAACATCAGCCTTTTGTTTTGTCTTTGACACATGTATTACCCTTCCTAGAGCCTTTTATTTAGAATTTATTCATAATAAAAAAATCACATAGTTCCATCCTCATTTTTTCTATTTTTAAACAAGTATTTCTTTCTTATCATGTGGTAAAAGAGTCCACTTTTTAAGATCTATGCACCATATCCATCACTAGCCTTTAAAGAATATTCAATAACATTTTCCATTTTAATGTTACTATTGTATACCTAATTTTACTTATAGGAGATTTAAGTAGTCTTTATTAAAATTTATTATCAATTATTAAAGAGATCAACTTCCTCTAATAAGGAAAACATATTTTAAAATACATATTCATGGATTAGATATCCTTACTAAATCTATCTTTGGGTGAGATAAATTCATCTTATTATTATACCTCCATAACTTCTTGATGAGAAATATATCACTTTATGGTCACACATTGCACAAAAAAATAGTATCCAAGAAAAATAAAGTTTTTTATAAAGGAATATCATTTAAAACCTCTCTTTCTATTTTTGATGAATTTCATCCACTTCCCTCCTCTTTATAGTGAAATAAAAATTCATTAAATGGCCCAACATTAAAAAAAATTACACGTCATCCATAGTGTTTTATTTTTAGTAATTATATATATATATATATTAAAAATATATACTTTTGGTTCAGCCAAACAAACCTTATTATTAAGTGAAATTACTTTCTTATACTTTAGATTCAACCCCTTTCCAATTCCACCATATCTCAAACCATATTTACCGTTAACATGTGATGATTTTTATCTTATCAATTCTTATAAATACTTTGGGATTATTTAAATTTATATTTTTATTTCTAAATAGTAATTCTTATGAACACCATATTTTTTCTAACAGAGATACCCATTATGATAACACTGGTTAAGGATTTTAAGTGAACCTTATGATTTCTTCTAACTTCAAATACATTGAAATCAGGATACCTGATCCTCATAATCTTTTTAATTAATAATATAATTCGATCCATAAATGATTTTATCATATTATTTAATATAAAACTTGAGTTAAATAAGTTTCCCTAGATATTTATATTTTCCAAATTTGAGGAATCCCAATCATTACTTTATAACATAAGTCTTATCTTATTTATATTTTATATAGACTTTGAAATCTATAAAATATTATTTTTAATATTTTATCAATTAGTTTGGACATAAATATTGTCCAAGCCTACTTATATACCTTCATTCTAATATTTCATACGTTGTATTACATTATACTTTAACATACTTGTAAAGTTTTTTAATAAAATATTAGAACACTTTTTTCATTAACCAAAGTATATAGGTTATGAAATAAGAGAAATTCTAACAAAAAGTAATCTAAAAAATTTCCAATTCTAATCATTAGGCCTACAAGGGAAATAAATTGTTTTTGGTGTTGGTGGTGGTGGTGTTGGGGGGGGGGAGAGGGTAATGAATCATGGTATTTTAAATTAATATATTAAGTATTTTTTTTCTATGTCTTTATATTTTTATTATGGTCATAACATTTTATTCCATGAATATATATTTTTCTTAAAAAAATATTTTAAACTCAAGATATAATGAAGTAGTTGTTTCACCACTAGTGTTAAAGTCAATCCAAGGAGAAAGAATAACCCACTTCTTATCTTACTAAAAATCACTAAAAAAATATTACAAAGTTTATATAAATTTAAATGTCCATCAAGTTTCAAAACCCTCACCAATTACATGATCTCAATACTCAAAATAATAGACACATTACCTTTACAAATAATCCCTCAATGGAATATAAAATATAACATTTTTAACATGTAGGTTCAATAATTTAATTCTTATTTTAACCTTTTTTATTGAATAAATCCACCTTCAAATAATTTACACAAATATTTCTTACAAGGAGAAATCCACTACAATATTTGTTAAATTTAGATGAAACAAAAAACCTTATCCCCTTTTACATCATAGATAAATTCCACACCTATTTCTACATAATGAATTTATATTTATAAATATTAATACAAATATCTAATTTTATTCTAATTTTCATAGTTTTTTTATATGTATCACAAAATTTAATTATAGTCTAAATACCATTTAAACATTCCTTAAAAATTTAATAGGGATGAACTATTTAATTATATAATATTTATATATTCATAAAATATTATAAATTAAATATATATAACTAATTAATCCTGACCATGGAGTATTTAATATAACTTTGATGTGGTTAATTTTGGACAAAATCAAATCCTTAAATCCATTACCAAAACCATTCCTACCATTGTGAAAAATGGATTGGTTTCCATATTCACTTTTCCATCACCAATATATTCCATACCTTAAATATTTATGGTTTGTGTTTGATTTAGTGACTCCAAAAACTTAAATAAAATTTTCACTCAAACTATGAACAATCGTTCTTTATCTAGGTTATGTCTTTAATTAATTATTTAAATGATATGACAACCATTAATTTTTTTTCTTATGGGGGTTCAAATATCTCGGAATGAACCAACATTCTTAAACATGAATTTCATCATGATATTTTACT
Source organism: Viscum album (assembly GCA_963277665.1). Lineage (NCBI taxonomy): Eukaryota > Viridiplantae > Streptophyta > Magnoliopsida > Santalales > Viscaceae > Viscum > Viscum album. Next base: position 20,190,886 of record OY728131.1, read on the forward strand.
ATTCTATATCTCATCCCATAAAGGTTTATAAATATAATATTTTTTAACCATGACCACTAGAATAACATGGTTACCCATCCTTCCCCATTTATAACAAGATTTATATCTTGAGATCTTATTTAAAATGTAAAATCCAAAGTCATATTTTAATAAAAATATTATTCACCATAATCAAACCTTGATAAATTTATTTTCAAATATAGATTCTAAATTACTTCCACCACCCTCACTGCAATTTATTACTGTATGTGAAAATAAAAATTATAAAAATATTTCCATAATGTCATATTTCTCTCTTAATTCATTTCACTTAACACAAAATCTAAACTTCTCCACATTATTCTAATTTTTTATGTAATCTTGATTATTATCTATCACTATTTTTGTATGAAAGACAACCTAACCAATAAAATCTAATTTGGGATCAACATACATGTTTCATATAAATAATATGTAATAATAATTATTTATCATCATATAATCAAGGTGAAATAAATATAAATTTATGAACTATATGGTGGGTGAAAGAAATAGAACTTGTTAATATACATAGTCATCTTGAATTGTTATATATGTAATACCATGGATTATCTAATAGATAATGGGTATATATATTGATATAGTTATGAACTGGGGGGATACTACTCCCTTATTTATATTATATCAATTTTATATCAATTTATTTTTTCTTAGGTTCTAATGAATAATTTCTATCAATGAATTCCACTTCTATGATCTATATATGGAAAAATTGTTGGTAGCCTATATATATGAAATTAATAGAGAGTTTATTACTTATGTGATTAAGAATGGGGATATGAAGAATTATTTTATTTGGTTATTGAAAAATGTTAAATTTATAGTTTATTTTATTGATATAACCATTATTTATTATTCAAATAATTATATATGTTTACAATTTGATAAATGTATTAGGGGGGATTAACATGCCTTTTAACATCGAATTTCAAAGGGAATTTTTTTTTGAGTTTAAAAAGAAAACTGGAGGATATAAAACATTAACCAATAAAAAATGGGAAATACTATTAAGATTATTAACAAAATTTCATATTAAATAATTTAATTTTAGTTAAAAAATGAATGAATAATTTGATGTTTTTTCCTATGAGTTGGGTGTAGTAACTCGGGTTTAACTTAGGAATGATTTATCTTGTGATTTTAATTTGGATCCCATTTCCATTATATTAGATTCCTTAGTGATGGTATTTATCAAATTTCATTTTTATGTGATTTAATTATGGTTTATGGGATGTTTGGATTGTAAAATGAACTTTTTTAATTTTGAATGAATAAGTTAATGATGGTAAATTTCACTAAGTAAATGACCTAGATTTTTTTGTTGGTTTTATTGATCTTATAAAATCATTTTTAACTTAAGGTATAAGTATGGCATGAATTGTATGACATTTAACATTTTTCATCTTAATCAAGAACATAATTAATTAATATCATACAATTCATTTTTTAGTCTTTAGAGAAAAACAAAAATATATTGAAATGTATATATTGGATTGAGAAACCATTAACATAGTATTTATTACAGTGTCATGTTTCATTAAACACTAACCTAATTTGGTGTTGGGTTTATACTCATATCATTATTTATTTAAATATTTATATATAAATATTTAAATTGAATCTCCTTTAATGATTTTAGAAGCAAAAGTTTATAGGAGAGGAGGAAATAAAGGATTAGAGGTAGAATACAATAGTCCCCTTAAGGAAGTATTATTTATTCACATTTTTTTATTTATTAAAGAATGACAATAATTATCATGGAAATTATTCCACATAGTTATAAGAATATCATTTGATTTTATATAACTGAAATTATAATTTTTTAAAAAATTGAGATGTACTCTGGACAGGAGATCACTAAAAACTAAACATATCTTACCTTAGGGGAATGTCTATCCTTTATCACAAAAAATTAAAGCACTGTGACAGCAGCCTTTTGGGTTTTCAGGGCTATAATACAAGCACCCAGGTTAGCAGTGGAAAAATAGAAGAACCATAAAATTTAAGAACATGAAGATGATTTACGGTTTCCCACAACTAATTTTCAATGGAGGTTGCAGCAACCAAACCACCCCTTGTCTAATTCAATGTTGAATATTCAGTATCTATTATAGGATTCCATGGATGATAGTTAGTGGGTGTAGTTGGTTTTTATGTGGTGTTGGTGGGATTTTTTTTAACATTGATTCTTCCCACCATGAATATTTAATAGAGGCCATGTGGATCCATTCAAGCGTCATTTGATCTAGATAGCTCATTATATTAGAGAGGTACCCTAGAGAACTCAATGTGAGAAAAAAATGTGTTTAGTGGGCAATGGATTTTCTTTTAACCATTGTTCTTGGTGAAATAAAAGTTATTTTATTCCAATTATCTTTTATTAGTGATCAGTGAATCATAAAAAGTAGTATCAAATCCATTGGTGTTAAAATGGAAATGATAAGAGGAGGGGTTTCTAATTATTAGAAAATTCAAACTACCTAGATTTTTTTATTTGAAGGTAAATTATAAAATTTCATGTTGAGTTGATTATAATGATGAAAACAACATAAAAGTGGGTATAAAAATATATCCCTAAATTTGTTCAATGTTTATGTCAAAATTAGGGTGCTATAGTACCCCATATCTAGATAAGCATGCACTACTATGACACTGATAACATTTTCTATAAGTTTTCTAGAAGCTGCTATGATTTTCCATGTTAGTGTTATATCATAGGTATTTTAATAGTCAATATCTACCATTAACATTATTTTGACAATATATTGATCAATTAGAGATATTTTTAATGATCCATGAGTTGATTCCACTATTTTTTTGACCAATATAGACACAAAAATACACACAAATTTATCACCAAATTATACTTCAATTTTCCCTAAATTGAAATTCAATAAATGGACCATCCCTGATAGGTATGATCATGTTTGATAACACGAACTAATAAATTTTAAAGTATCTAATATAATATATTCTTATGATAAGGATATCTTTGAATCCATTAAGAATAAGGGAGTGAAATTTAATTCCACCGAGGAAGCTGAGTGAAAGAATCTAAATGAGAAAATGATTGGTTATATGCACTAATGGATCAATCATTGCCTCTGACACCATGATACTTAATAAAATGGTGTATATAAACTCTAGATGAAGTTATAGAAAAAAAATATTTGAAGAAAACTCGTAGTAAGATCCTATTATTAAATATATAGATAAATCTTTGACTACATAATGGAAACTCTATATCTGAATAAAATAAGGAGTTCCAGAGCCTGGTGAATAAATTAGAGGTTACAGGTAATAATTTTATTAATTAATATTAGGAGAACCACATACTTTTCACACCTCTTTATAGTTGGGATACACTGGTAGCCTCCCTTAAAACATATCACTTTGAGGAAAACATACCATGGAAATAGTAAAGGAAGAACTATTTAATAAGGAGACCCAAAGAAAAGAAATGAGTTACTACCCGATGAATGCTATCATCAGAATAATTGATAGAAAATAAGATAGTTTTTGAGGGTTATGATGTAGAAAATGAAGTAAGAGTAGAGGAATTTCCATTGATGGAAGGAGGATAATATAAAAATTCTACCATTGCAGAATGGAAGGTTATATGAATAAGAATAGTAGAACATTATTATAAGAGATGAGCCAAGGTAGTAATAAAAAAAGAAAAAATATAGATGCACACATAGATATCACTAGAGATATTTCTTTGATCCAAAGATAAGAAAGATAATTTTTTTCACACATAAGGCCAAGAAATAGAATGAGTTATCAATACTGTAGTATTATACCACATCATTATATATCATGAGTACTTATTGACTTATAAAGTTGGTGAAATTGGTGTAGTAAATAAGGGGAATAACCGTTTCATGAAGATCGTTAGCATGGGTGATATCCAATTCAAGATGAATGTTAGACACACAATCACCATGAAGTATTTTCAACATGTTCCAAGTATTTCAATCTATTATTTATTATTTATAACCTTTAATAGAAAGTCATATGACAAAATCTTCAATAATTATTTATGGAAGATGATGAAAGGGTCCACCATTATTTCCTGAGGACACAAATACTGCATATTATAAAAAACTCATATAAAGGTATTTGAAGAAAACTTCAACAAATTGGAATTATAGGAACCATAAAATCTTTAGAATAAGATATCTGACCACATGAGTTTGAGTGATATTATACTTTATGAAGAATAAGTGCTTTTGTATTGATTGGTATGCATCACTAGATCTGTGAAACCACTTCTTATATATGAATCAATATATAGAATCATTATGTATTATTTCATCAAGAATATTAGAGTACCTATTTGTAGTTCACTATGATATATGCGACCTTATAGAGGTGGAATCACTAAAAATTTAAAAATTTACATCAGGTTCTTGGGGGTAAAATTTCATAACCTTTATTGATGAAACATCTCAAAAGGTTTGGATGTTCTTATTGCAGACATATGACTAAGTATTGGATTACTGAAAGATTTTACATTCCATGATGGAGCATGAAAATAGGATAAATCTAATGTGTCTTCATTCCAAAAATAGAGAAGAATACATATCTAGTGCGCTTGATGACAATTGTATTGTTTTTTGGGAATTTAATATGATAGGGTGGTCCCACACACCCCATAATAAGGAATGTTATAGAAACGATTAAAAAACCATCATTGAGAAAGTCTAAAGCATATTGAGTCTAGCTAAGATACCTAATCCATTATATGGATAAGATATTTGAGTTTCAGGATTTCTCATTAATTGATCATAACCAGTCCCTATGAATTTCAAGATTCCATAAAAGAGATGGTTTGATAAACATTCCTCTTACTCGCATTTACTAGTATTTGGATCTTTGGTATTTTCACATGTATCCAAAGATCTCAGGAAAAAGAAAGAATAGATATATACTCTATACACATTCATAAACAATGGAGATGAGTTCAGATACAAACTTTTAGACCAAAAGGAGGAGAAAGTGATCAAAAGTAGATATGTCATGTTCCATGATAACCAAATGATCAAGGATATTAAAAATCCAATAATTTATCAAAGGTAAATTACTGAGAAATAAATTTATAATCTAATACATGTACCATCACTACTTTCTATTGAAGATGTGGAGGTTTAATAAGACCCCTCAATAATAAACCATAAGGAATTGGAGGTGGATATTGAGTAGAGGGAGACTCAATACACTATAGAAGATTTAAAATAACCATCATAGAATCTTACTAATTGTGTGCCTCATAATCCAAAAATTTCACAAGTTCAAATATATTCACAAGGAAGGATTCTATATAAAAAATATTTATAATTAGATTATTTATTTTTGACTAATGAGTGGGATCCAGAAGAATATCAGGAAGCGATATCTCATTGAGAAAAACTCAAGTGGTTGTATTCAATTATAGATGAGATGAATTCATTAATGAATAAATTTATGTGTGATTTGGTGGAACTAAAAAAGGAAAGAAGTTACTAGAAAAAAATTCATGTTTATGCTAAAGAAATATGGAAAAAAATAAAACCAATAAAAAATATCTACCAGTGGTCAAAACGTTCCTTTATAATAAAATATTTGACTTCATTGTGATATTTCCAACCATGTTTAAAATGAATTCAATCTGATTCATTTTAAAATTTATGGATATATTAGACCTGGAGATTTTAGTAGAAGTAAGTGAATTTAACTTTTATTCAGAGAGACCTCATCAAGGATATCTATATGAATAATCTTGAAGGTTTTAATGTTTTTGGAAGAAAAACTCATGTGAAAATAAAATAAGATATTTTACAAACTGTAACAAGTTCCTTTACTATGGTATGAAGAGTTTGACTCATTTATGGCGAGTCATGGATGTAATAAGACACAATAATACCAGTGTGTTTAATCCAAAATATTTTAATTTGGTAACTATATTTCAATTTTACTTTATATTGATGACATATTGATCATTAGGAAGGATGTAGCAATAATATTTTAATTAAATAAGTTTTTATCCAAGTAATTTGATATAAAAGACTTGGGGGAAGCACAATATATTTTGGGGATGTAAATCATTAATTATTGTAAGAGGGGGTTGTTATGGATATATCAAGATAAGTATGGTAAACATTTTTTGAAATGTTTCCATATAGATAGAGAAAAACTGGTGAGAATTCCACTTCCGAGTCATCTGAAGTAAAGTAAGAGTTCAAGTTTGTCATCCAAGGAAGAAATCAAGTTGATGGAGATAATACCGTACTCTTTAATGTTTGGAATATTTATATACTCAATGATGTTTATTATTATTGACATTTTCCATGCCGTAAATATTGTGAGTTGATTTCTCAATAATCCGAGGAAGCATCACTAAGATTTAGTCAAGTAGATTATGAGGTGTATTAATGGTACGTCAAAACAATGTTTGTGCTATAGGGTGGACGATCTAGTATTAGAAGGCTATACAGATAATAATATGGGTTGATATCCTAAAAAATAAATCTAAATTAGGATATATCTATAATTTTATAGGTGGTGCTGTATCTTGGTAGTTAAGGTTGTATAAGCGCATCACTTTATCCTTGAACAAAGTAGAGTACATTGCTACTATGGAGGCTATCAAGGAAATGCTGTGGTTAAATAATTTTCTCTAGAATATTAGATTTAACTAGTTTTATTACAAGGTTCATTGAGATGGTAAAGGTTCTTTATACTTAATAAATAAATCCATGTATCATTCATAGAATAAGTACATCAACATTCGATATCATTGGACAAGGAAGGTGATGGATCAACATTTTCTAAGACTTGTGAATATCCACATGATCTAGATCCCTATGGATATGCTAAAAATTTTTATAACATAGTATATGCTATAATTTTGAAAAATCTATAATGGATTTCACATGGAAGGATATAATTAAAGATGATGTCCATCATCCCACAACCACTTGTTAATGGTTCTTACACAAGCCCCACTAGCCACTTGGTTTCTCCAAGATTGGATGAAACACATGTTGAATGTGAAAAGAATATTCTAATATTCCATGGGTGATTTTTGGTGGTTTTAGGTGATTTTTTTTGTATTATTTGGAGTTGTGTCAAACTTGATTCCTCCCATCATTCATATTTGAAGGAGGTCTAGGGGATCCATAAAATATTATTAGATATAGAGAGTTAATTATATTATAGAGAGACAATGTTTAGAGGATTCCATGTGAGAAAATAAAGGGTATATTGGGAGGGTTTTTTTCCTGTAAGTTTTTTTTGGAAAAATAAATTCCATTTTTATTCCCATTTCTATTTCTTAGTGATCAGTTAATAACACCAGAACACTAACTATAACCTGTCTCCCTTTGAAGCCCAATCTATAATTTCGGTAGGTTATAAGGTAGTTACATATTGAGGTATATTGCATGAGTGTGAAAAAATTGATACCATTTTTGTGTTGCATTGACCATTATAATTAACCCTTATTGAATAGTGGGAGTGGTTAACTTGGGGTTGTAAGTTATGGGATGGAAGGTTGAAGATAAACCATTTAATTTTCATATATTTTTTATAAATAGACATTTTATATTTAATACTATAAATATTGATTTATACCTCCTGGAAAAGGTGGATTTGAGGACTAGTGTAGAACCATAAAAGTTATTTTAGTGGGTTATATTTGGAAAGGAAGATTAGGTTCCCAAAAGGGGTGGTACAGGGGATGGTTTCCCCCTTATTTGGAAAACCTTTAATTTTTTTAATGAAATGTGTGAAATGTGAAGGTCCAGTGTAGGTCCATCCCAATATTTTACCTATGTTATAAATATATAATAATAATAGTATTAATAATAATCTATTTTATGTAGATGAGTGAAAAATATAAACACACACACACACACAATAACCAAGTTAGATTGGAATAGATCCAACTACACTGCTAGTCCTTATTTTTTTTTGAGAATAACATTTTTAGGACTATCAAAAATTTTTATGGTACACACACACCTATTTTTTTAGATGATTATTCCAATACCTTGAAGTACATACAAAATTAGGTGCACCTTCCCTCATATATTTATTTTTGCGGTTTCACCACATTATAGGGTGCTCATCCATTCCTCTGTAACACACCAAAAAGTAAATGAAGATTGTGTGGCCTTTAAACTAGTGTATCATTATTTGAATATTGGCCACTATAAAAAACATATCTATCCCTAGAGACTTCCATGATCACCATAGTGTGCGTACCATAATGATTAAGGGTAATATAAAGTCACTATTAATATCCCATAGGTTTTTATTACTTCATACTAGAGAATTAGTTTAGAATTTATATTCTCAAACTAACTAGTAACTACCAAGAGTTTAGTATAGTATAAAGATAGAAAGGCTTAACCCACAAGGAAAATAGAAAACTTATAATTCAATCGATAAGACTAATTATTAAAAAAATAATCACTATCTGAAAATAAATTAAGTGTGACGAGGTGCATTGGGAATTTTCAACTTTAGGTTCATGAAATTAAAAATCAGAAAATAGATAATGATAGACATGAAGTTGTCAAAATTAGGTCATATTTAATCCCTTGGTCTATGTAGTCACTCTTTAATCTCTTAAAATATCATTTTTCTCATACTTAGGTACTTCAGATTACTAAATATGTGGGTAACCCAAAACCATATTTAAATATAGGGCAATAACTAACCTAATGGTTTTGGTGGAAGCCTCACTCTAGAAATCACACTACAAAACACTATCTAAAACAAAGTAAAATATAGATTATTAATATAAATTAAGAGAGATGAATTACACTCCCCAACCTCTATAATAATGGTCATGTATTAGATGATAATGAAATAAATAAATAAATGAATGAATGCATTACAAAATCATGAAAATCATAGAAGTAACTTACTTTGATTACAAAATCCCTATTTACATGAAAATCATAGCAGAAAAATCCTATGATATCATTCTATTAATGAGAGGTTGATTACAAAATAAAAGAAAAAAATTCTAATAATTAAAGAATACTTCCTTATAATAGATGGAAGCTAAAGATGACTCCCAAATTCGAATCATCTTCTAATTCACATGGGCCCCTTCCTTCATAAATAATAACTCCCAATTGTATCTTTATCACATATATTTTATATTATATTATATATCTATTTATATTTCTCTCCTTCATGTTTTCCTACAAATACTCATTTATGTATGTGTTAAATACCCATGGTCTATTCTCCCAAAATATACTCTAACTCATGAATGAGAGAGGAATTGAATGAATTTATGTATATTTGCTATATCTATATAGACTTATCATTCATAGTGAAAATAGTTATTTGAGTTACAAAATAATCATCAACTAAACCACATTTTCATGGGAATACATAATTTTTGACTTGGAAACATTAGCTCATGGTACAAATCATCATGTATCACCTCAATTATATCACATCTATACCATCAAACTGTGTCCAATATTCACCTTAACATGAAAGAAACTCATAAATTCTCACCTACTATGTTCAAAATCACATTCCATGAATCCATGCTTTCACATCATGGACTAGAATCCAAAAATTCAGGCCTCCTATATTCATAAGTACATGACATGAAATCACACCCTTTTTGAGGCGAACAAACTTCATGAAATATATTTATTCTCAATTATTATGTTTACAGAATGAATAAAATCTTCATAGTACAAATATTTTATCATGACATGGAAAATTGTTTAACACTTACACACTCTAAAAGGAGACATATACACACTTCTCAGGACTCTTAAGCACTTAATTAATTCCATAAAACTATGTATCATGACATGAAATTCATGAATGCATAGTAGTCATGTCCTTCATGGAGGCCTAGTGAAACAATCATTCCCATCAGCAGCTTCCTATAGATTTTTAAAGCATCTATGGTGAAAATAGTAGTCCTAGTATTTGAGTAGAAACACGTTAGCTTCATTTATCCTCCTACAAAGGTTCTGATGCTCCCCAATGTGGTGTTGATCTCACTATAATATTTCTAAGTGGAGGAAATGGTATATTCCAATGGTCCAGTAGGGTGGGTGATCATCAAGACATGGTATATGCATGGTGAATTTTTCGGACATGGATGATGTGAGTATAACATTATATGATACTACTTTTTTCATTATAAACAGTATCCCATGATTCTATGATCCCATATCAATTCATCTATTATGATAGTGCTAGTTATTATTTGAGGTCATAGGTCTTGCATTAAAGATAAATAGCCTCAGACCACACTATATGGATTCTTCTACCCAGTTTTGACATGCTCTTGGAATTTATATAGTTATATTGATATATATGTAGAATCGAACCATTATATTCTCACTTTCACTCATCATTACATGATTTAACTTGTATTCCCCTTATTTGAGTGTGTGTGGCCTCCATTTTTACATATAAAATAAAATAATTTTCCTTTATTAAGGTCTCTCCAAACTTATATAAATTAATTTATTTTTCTTAAAATTATATTTTAAATGTATTCTGCCCATAAATGTTATAAAAAAAGGAAAAAATTTCGGTAGAAATCAATTAATTCCTTAAAATTATCAAATTCAAAAATAAAAATTGTAGGCATGAAATACCAACATCAAATCCCCCCATACTTACACATTTCTTGTCCTCAAGCATACAATATCCATAATATCACAAAGTAGGCCCATGATATAATTTTTTGAATATAAATATAATAAAATCAAACAATTATCAATAGGTAAATATACTTTTAATCTTCACATAAAATATATCTCTTCAAATCATCATTTTCAAGGAAACCAATCTATTATAAATTTTAATTTTCCAGTTTGAAATTGATTATGATTCTTCTAATATCCATTAAATTCTATAAATTCATTATTATCATTAATAAAAATTAAAATATACCTCACTATTCATTCTTTTCTCTCATCCCTCAAGGTGAAAATTTAAATAGAGTTATGATCCAACGTCAAGTACACTCTCTTAACTATATTCTTACAAAGAATATAAAATATCCACCCCATAAAGAAAAATATCATAATTATTCCTGAGGAATTTGAATTAGAGGATCATACAACTATGAGGCTTAAGGTAAATAGGTGTTTATGTGAAAAACATTCTAAGGATAAAATGTAGGTTTAACTCTTAAGAACTATAAATGATAAACATCAATCAAGCTCAATAAAAGGCTTCTATTTTAAAAAATATATGTTATCACCCCACTTCCTAAAATCAACTAATTGGATAATGAATATAAACAATAATTAAAATGCATGATATAACCAGTTTTTCAATGTTTTTTTTAAAATCATGATATTTTAATATTTCTAAATTATTATTTTTTTCTTCTTTTTCCAGTAACGATTCTTTGTTTTTTAGAGGGTAATAATGAATAATAATGAAAGATAACAGATGAATATTTCCCACACACAATGATACCACCCCCACATATTATTCCCAATAAAGGAAAACCCTTTCAACCATAAAAAACTATCCCCACATTTGAAGAATTGAATATCATGTAAAATACAAAGAGTTAGGCTAGGTAGGATAAATTTGGATTTTAATGTGGATATTAACTAAAAAAGATATTAATGACTTCTATTTTCTTAAAAAATATAAAAAGGTCAAGTTAGGTCTTAATGATAAAGGTACCAAGATTAAAAATACCTCAATCATGTTATTGTGTTTTTTTTTGAAATTACAGTTTTTACAAAATTCAATGAATATTATATAATTTTTTTATGTCACAAGTATCTATCAGGGAATAGTTATTAGAAATAATATAAAAAAATTATATTAAAACCCTCTCATTAATGGGAATTATATGATTTTGGAAATCACTCATGGTATGAATAATGATAAAAAACTAATCCCCATGAATTTATTAAATTCAAAGCATGAAACATGTAAGATAATTTCACCTACATTAATCAAATAGTTCCCCTAAAACATGACTAATTAAATAAAAACCCTCATTCTTATATACAACCATTATTCCCATGTATTAATCATTTAATCTTATCAAAAATGAAATCCAAAACCCTAAATCATGATATTTCTAAGTAACTATTTTATATCATAGATAAAAAATTAAGAAAAAATAAGTGTGGCATGTAATTTTAGTCAAAATGACTAAAAAATTTAAAATAGGGGGGGATATAAGTAATTTAAAACACTACTTCCCTTTTTTATTGATTCTCTTGATCCTTTTTTCTTTCATCATCATGGAATAATAGAATAAATCTTCTAAGTAAAAGTACGAGGTCCAGACACATTTATAAAAAAAAAGATCAGGGGATTGAAAATAGTTCATAAATAAAGTCTTAAACTATGTCATAAATATTAATTCCTAATAAATAAGAAAAACTTAAGTTTCCTCCCAAAATGGGATTTTGTTTAAGGTTTTTTAATATAACATTACCTCTTTTGATTATGTAATGCAAGTGTGGTACAATTTTTACTAGATTTGGTTAATCTATGTCAGAATTTGAATCTCATCTTGGTTATCTCTTATTTTCCTTATATTTAAAAAATTCTTAAAACATTGAGAAGAAAAAAACCAAACAGTGCGCCACTCTATAGATTGGAGAAGTAATTATTTTTCTATCCAGTATTAATAATACTCCTCTTTTCCAATTCTTACAGTTGTGTATCTTCTAAATATTAAACGATCTTCTAAGTTTTAATATTTTTCCTAACTTATTCTTTTATTCTTCATCCAACCACTCTCCTAGAATTTCAAGGATCCTATTTATAAACTTATCAATATTCCCCTCCTTTTCTTTATTTATTTCATCTTCAGCTTAAAATTACTATTCTTCATCATTCTACCTTGGTTCATCCTTGGATTTTTATTGAAAAGAAAAATAGAAATTATACAACCTCATAGATTAGAGATGGAATTCCGGTGTTTCTTGATCCTGGTAAGACTCCATTAAGGATTTATATTCTTTTTATTCCTACCATAGATATTCAATTATGAATGTATATTCTTTATAAATTCATTCTTTTTCTTAATACATCAGGATTTATATGGGATCAACATGAGTATCAATATATCTTTCAAATTTGTCCTCAATATATACCTTGAAGTTGGATTCCTCCAAGGATACACACTATTGCAGAAAACGTTTTTAACGTCAGTTTTTAGTTGATTTTATTAAATGAAACATTATTAATATTGTTTCTTTACATCGGTTATAAAATAGCCGATGTTGTCAATCTATAGTGGAACCGATTTTTTATGTCGGTTATTTAATAACTGACGTTGTATATTGTTTATTGCAGCAGTTATTAAATAAAATATTTAAAAATCAGTTCCACATGTTGATTTTTTGCGTCGGTTATTAAATAATCGACATAATGAACAATATACCATGTCAATTATTAAATAACTGACGTAAAAAAGCAGGATTCTAAAGAATTTTTTACACCAGTTATTTAATAACGGACATAAAAAAATTATACCATGTTATTTTCTAGATAACCGATGTGGAAAACCATTATTCGAAGCATTTTTTATGTTGGTTATAAAATAACTAATGTAAAAACTTTTTTTTTGAAAAATCGTTAAACCATTCTTCTGTACTGCCGATGTAGACATGAAACAAGAAGAACCAGACAAAAACTAGACTAGAAAAAAAAGATGAAATAGATCGAAATAACAATAACCAGTAGCACAATTAAACATTCACATTTATAACATTAAAAAAATAAAATATCAACTAAAAACAAACCTAAATCCAACCAAACAACTACCAAATACACATTTACAATTACAAAATTAAAAATTACATTTTACACTATAAAAAAACAAAAATCCAATCAAACCTCTAAAATAATTTGAGCATTACACTTGTAAGTGTTTGACCTCTTGAGAACTATATGACTGAGGGTCATAAAATAACTACAAATTAAAAGGAAAGTAGTTAAAAATTATAATTAATAAATCAAATGAAATATTATGGAATAGTTTATTAGGAAATCTAACCTCAGTAAACTTCAAAATTGTTCCAGTTGTAATTATTTCATACATAAATCTTAACATATAATATCTACATTTGATGACACCTTTTTTTAATGAATTTTTTGTTTAAATTATTTTTTCAATTAAAAATATTATTTTTATGCAATACATCCAAAATGTAGAAATTATAAATGGATACATACCTTTAATTTTATATATTTGATCTTGGAACTCTTTTTCTTTGTGGTTTTTCAAAAGTAGGACCATCCCCTGTTAGAAAATAATATTACTGAGATAAATTTAAAATTCATTATCATATAAACATCTATTAAGAAATTGAAACCTACTTTTCCAACACATTCTTAAAATTTTCTCATACATCTCCAAGGAGAGAGTATATACAATAAAGTTTTTTCTCCCTTGTACAAAAACAACTAACATACAATGGTCCCTGTTATAAATTTTTTTTATGTTTAGTGGTTTTTATGTTAAAATATAAATATAACTTTTGTGATATATATGTTTCATACCTATCACAAAAAGGAATCAACCAACACTGAGTGATTATATTCTGTTCAAATATTTCAGCAATATAAATAGTTATTTGTTCCTCATCCAATGCATGAAATTTTGGGGAAATAAACTACAGGTCCATGAATCCATATAATCCTATCTACTAATTATTCTCACAGATGTTATAAATATACCTAATACAAAACAAAAATAAGTATACATTTCTAATAAATTTAATGGAGGGAAAGAATTGTGTTAAGACTTACATGGAAACAATTTTCACCACGTTTATGCCCAACTTATCTCTAGTAACAAGCTCTATGATATCATTTTTCATAATCCCCACATCTATTTCACGTATAAAGACATGGGATTCCGTTGGAAATTTATAATAAGCTTCCAAAAAATTTGAATATCTTGAAAATCTGTCAAGACTATTAGAATCTGTATCTGATGTCATACCCATTTGTCTTTGTTGTGGCCTATACAATATTTCCTTACGTTTAAAGTATTCCTGTAAATAAATAGATAAAAATATTAACTTTCAAATGTTAAAACAAATTTAATACAAAAATAAAACAAAAGATATAACATACACATACCTCTATGGTAATGGGTCACATAAGTTGGGATATCCATACTAAAAAGTGGATCATACTTTGTCCAACTATCATCACCTTATCTATAGGTAATGGTACTCGAGAAGATATATCTATAATATCCTGTACAGTAACCCTATGCTAATCTACCACTAACTATTGATTATGAACTGTGTTTCCTATATAATATATCATTCCATATGCAACTATATGATGATGAGGATCATCAAAATAGAGCTCACAATAACTAGGAAGTTGTGGAGGATTGGGTGTTGGAGTAGGATAAAAAATGGGGTCCGTAAGAAGAGGTGAAGGATAATTAATTTGGTCTAGATGTGGGGGAGTGGGTGCTACTATTATAGGAGAAGGATAAAAAATAGGGCCTTCAGGTGGAGGTGGAGGAGTGGGAGCTGCAGTCTGAAATTGTCTTTGTAGGTCTACAAACATAGACTGTACCGATGCTCTAATATTTTCCTCTATCGCCACATTAATATTATGAACTTCAGCCTCTAAATATTCTATTTTTTTATAAATACCCTAAATGGAATAATATTAAGAACATGACAACACTTTTGTTATTGATACACCCGTCAAGTATCCTATTACACGACCTGGGTGTTCGGGCTTCCCCAATGCTACATATAAAATACCTTGCCTCCCAGTATCTGTAAATACCCCCTGTATGCTCTGATCCTAAAGAGAATACTATTTGAATTAATTGAAAAATTATGTAATGTTTCAAAGTATATAAAAAATAGAATTAACTTAAATAAATAAAATAAATATCTACAATCTTCTCAGCTACGATCCTCAATTCTTTTGTAAGATATTTCCCTTTTTTCCCATATGATCCCTCTTCTAATTTTCATGTCTAGATGGAGGGGATATAGGGGAAACCTATCTCAAGCTTTAAGACTCAACTCTAAGTTTTTTTAATTTTTCCGCCATTATTTTTTCTTCCAATAAAGTATACCCTCCCAAGATAAATTAGGAGGTTATACATTTTTAGATTGGATCTTCTGATGAGATCTCCTTGTTTTCTATAAATTAAGAATAATAAATCATTAACAAATCATTAATAAGATCATTAATGTGAGAAAAATTATAAAAGTTTACATTGAACTTACAAAAAATTATTCTTTTCTTCTAATTTCAACAAATTATTTCCATGTGTATTCATATATAAAAGGATATATATGACATGTATTATCATGGTTCCTATGACCAAAAATGAAATCAGATGTGAGGGTTGATTTGAAATCCCTACATCTCCTAGCATCCATTGATAAAAATTTCTTCTTGACTCTTCCAGTGTCAGGAATATCAGATTTCATCTGATAAAGAAGAATAAAATCATATTATACTATAAAAAGTTAAATATTATTTAAACAATAGAAAAAGATCTTACTAAATTTGTCTCCCAAAACTAAGATAGTGTTTCTTTTTCCACACATTTAAAATCATTATAAAAAATAATTACTTTTCTTTTAACTTGAGTGGATACAAAACTATTAAGATATATTTCATTTGGACCTCTAGGAATATTATTCTCATTAAACTCTATGCAAATCCTCTCGTCCTGGCTACAAGAAAGTGATAGTTTTGGTAAACTTGTACTACCACGTTTACTAACTCTTGAACTCTTCTTTTCCATTGTGGGAGGACATTAAGAATATTGGGGAACATCAGGAAGAGCATGTGAATGTTCTTCCCTAGACGTATCCTCAAGATGCTCATCTCTAGAATTATATGGTTGATCAACTGATTGAACTGTCATTATCCTTCACACCAAAAAATAAAAAATTAGTTCACAAATATAAAAATTCAAATATTACAATACTAATGTAAAGAAAATGAAAAACTGAACTAATTTACGTAATAATAAACATTTTAAACATGGTAAGCATGGTAAAGCATGATAAATGGTAAAAATGGGTAAACAGGGTAAAGTAATTATCATTAAACACCATCAATAAATATATAAGTTACGTAATGGTATATATGGTAAAATATGGTAAACATGGTAAATTACTTTTCATTAAACAAAATAAATAAATATATAAGTTACGTAATGGTAAACATAGTACAATAAACAAAAAAAACTTAAATAAAAAAACATTCCAAATTATTTGTTTTAATACGAATTTTAATAATGAAAAAAATTACAATATCTAACATTTTGTGAAATTAATAAATATAAATTAGAAATAAACATATGTTACCTATAATTTTTGGATTGTACAAATTGTTTTTTTCCCCAAATTCATTTACCATAATCCTTCCTTATGGAACAAACCATGCCAACAAATTGCTCATAATTATTTTAGGCTAATATTTCCATAAAAGTAGGGATATCATATAAATCATCATCTTCATCAAGTTTATCCTCACCAAAATATTTTTTTTCCTTGTAAAAAAATATACTAATGCATATCTAATTGATCAACAACCTAGAAAATCTATTTTTCATGCATTTAAATTATAATAGAATCAACTGTGTTTTCTAATCTATTCAGATTAACAACTATCCTTCCAAATTCATCGCGTCTGACACTGTTGTTACCGATAAACCATTTCCAGTTAAAAATAGAAACTTCAATGTTAAAGTAATCAACCTAACATATTTCATCAATGAATCCATAATATGAACTTGATGAAGAAATTGGGTTTTTTCTTTAGAACTCAAAAAACTCATTGCTTCTGCAAACACCAATACCCCACTCTTCTGAAGTGAACTTCTGTTTTCCTGAGCTTTCATATGAAATGTGTAGCCATTAATGTCATACATGGACCATGTTATCACATTTTAATTTGTACCTCCCACTAACCATCTTAATGTCTCTCATGCATCCGATCAACCAATCAGGCTCTTTTTAAACCATTTCAAAAAGGTTTTTTATGCTCATTCAAAATCTACCTTTCTTTCTTATTTGGATGACATTTTTCAACTCATTAATATGAAATGTGATATACGGTTGAGCATCAACTATGTTATTTAAGATTTATAAATTCATCTTCTTTATCTGTTCAACTGACAATGATTTGACTTTCAATCCAAAAATCCCCTTTTCTTAATTATTAACTCGTTCATGGTGAGATGGAGGCAAACCAATGTGCTCTGCCATAGGCAAGTAGCTCATAAAAAACTATGCAACCTCCTCACAAATATACTTTTCAACAATGTAGGCTTCAGGTCGATATGGATTCTTAACACACCCCTTCAATATTTTCATATACCTTTAAAAAGGATACATACAACAAAGATATACATGTAATGTCTAATATTTTCCATGTATTATTATTTTTTAAATATTTTATGGAATTATTTTTAGACCAAGCACAGAGACGTCATGTCATTCTGAGGCCCGGTGAGCCTAGAATAGTGGTTTGAACTTTTTTAAGTTAAGTGAGTCGACATGTGTGCGTGGTTGTAGTAGTTTCCAAAAACGATGCCCGGATTAAAAATACGAGGGCACCATTGCATCCAGGATGATGACTTTACCTAATAATGGACCTAACCTTGACCGATGTGGGTCGATAGAAAAAGTTAATTTTTGGACGTTTTAAGTAAAATAAAATAAAATAAAATAAAATAATATAAATTGAAAAGTTTATATTATTTTATTTGGAAATGTTCACTGAAGCACAACGATGTGGAAGCTATTTAGATAATTAATGACATGGAATAATAACTCTAAAATAGCAATGCTAACTCATTAATGCTGTAATGTAATGGTAGTGACTCAATGTGACGGAACGCGGAAACGCGTTCCCTCCTTTTAATGGCTTAATTAAACATTGGTCGTTAGTATAAGATTGAGAGAAACTATGGATAATTCTTGGAGCCTTGGAGAGAACTCTCAACAACGAATGATGATGAATCAAAAGTGTGAATCACTGCGCCAATGGAGTTGATGGATCTCGGTGACGACGGCAGTAATCCCTTCGTCAGCGATCGATCCCTCCTCAAGGTAGGGGTTATATTTTAAGTTTTTTTTCTTCCCCATTATTTAATTCAATGAATAACGCGAATTAACCCATGAAATGGTTGACCCACACATCTTTTTTCTTACAGGAGGGTTCATAAGGTTTTTTCCTCAGAAATTCATTATTCCATGTTTTATGCTTTTAATTTACCCCATTTAAACCTACTAATGGGAGCATATTAATATCGTGACGAATGAAGGCATAGGTTCGTTCCTCTTTTGTTTATTGGATTTATTCCTCCATCTTCCCAAAGTTCTTTATGTTCTTCTTGGGAATACGAATGTGGAATCGTTGCGCACCTGTTCCTCAGTGAAATGATCCCAAACTGAAGATCCGACATCGTGACAACCCAGAGAAGGTGAGACAACGATGATGGCGGATAAATCAACATGGTTTGGGAGTTCTCTTTCCTAGAGAGTTCTTCATGTGGCTGGATCAAAATGATTTTTCAGGGCTGATCAGAGGACTGGAACTAGCAGAATTAGTATCAGGGTGTCAGGGAAACCTAAACCCTTATGTTTTATAGCGATATGATGAATTCATCGAAGAACTAGCATCACCGGAGGTGCACCAGTGAAGAACCAACGATTCTGTAAACTTCCAAAGAACATAGCGTGTAACCTGAAGAACGAGCCATGTGGGACAAAATATATTGATTCTAGGGTTTCAGGAGATATAAATTTAGCACACGCCATGTAACCCCTGTCACACGTTATGTGGGCCCTTTCTTAAAGATCAACGTGTATTGTGGGAAGTACACAAACATGGGATGAACTACACAACTTCACAACATGGTATGTAAACCCTACGCGACATGGAAGAGGCGACTACGTGGGACTCATAATGTATCTAGGGGATACACAGACACAATGTGGAGTACACGTCTGTATAATCCACCACACAACCATACTAGGCTGGTTACATGGGTTACCCAGTGTACCAGTTACATGGGATGGACCACACGGGTTGAGGCCGTGTACAGGCACACAAACACATACATGAAGAGAACCCCTATTACTTGTACATGTCATGTGGTCCATCCTATATGTCATGTACTTACCCCCTTAAACATGACATGTTCTTCTAACTCGGTATTTTTTACACGGACAGTACTTGTATTTGAGAGACATGGCATGTGACCCTTCTACATGCCATATATATCATGGAACATGGATTTATCCTCTTGTACAGAATTTATTGGTAAAGTTTCATTTGGGTTAGTTCCCATTTTATTTCTCATTCCCCTGAAGGTCAGGTATCATTTCCATCCACACGAGTATGATCCCTTCAGTATGAATTTCTGAGATAGAGTCAGGTATCTCTCCGAGAGGCCCGGAGTGAGATCCTCTATCCATTATTGACCCTAGGTAGAGTCAGGTATTAATGTGACTAATCCTATAGGACATCGATCCTCTACTTAGCAGGTGAATTCATATGAGTCATGGTATCCTACACGACCCTGGTGGTGATCCTCATATGTGTATCGTTATCTTTCCCCACTCAGGAGTGTGTTTTCTTAGAATGAGTGCATCTATCTCTCATGGATTTTCCCGACGAAAATTACTTATTGGATAGATGTCATCAGAGTCATCATACTCATCCAGCGAGTTATCTTGGATGAGTGCTTCGTGGAATCTTTTAACTGAACCCCTAGCATGGGTATGGGGTTGTGTGACTTGTCTCTAGACTATGGGTATATGTTTCAAGTATATATAGATGTGTTTATCTTATTATATGTTTAATATACATATACTGTGTAGAGCTGATTGAAACTTTAATTTTTTTATTGCTTTGTGGTTTTCAGGGTCCTTTATTGAGTATTGTTATACTCACCCCTGCACGGGATTTTCCCATACGTGTCATGTCTTGTGCAGACAAGTGGCCTTTTGATAGAGTCCAGGGCGGACCAGGACCAAACTGAGATTTATGAGTTCCCTATAGGCCGAGGTGTTCCTAAGAATACGAGCAGCAGTCCCAGTACCTCTTTGTGCTTACAGGTTGGACTTTGTTGTTTGCAGACTCTTGTTTTTAGTGGGATTTTATTCTGGCCTAGTTTACTTTCCACACTTAACTTTTCGTTATACTCTGTTGGTTGGGTTTAGTTGTATGCATGTATTTTTATCCTTAGTGGTTTTTTTACATTTCATCATTTGTGGTCTTAGAGATGTGTGCGTGTGTTCAGTTACGTAGAAAATGCCTCCCATGATAGTGATATGCCTAGTCTGTGCTAGTCACTAGCCCCTTGTCTATTGGTGGTGGGCTTGGGAAGTCACAGTACGTGCCCCACTAGGATGAGTCATGATAATATATGTCTATAAAGATTTATTTCTCGAACCAGATGAACCATTAAATGTAACATTATATCAAAAAAATATGGAGGAAAATACATTTCTAATTGAAAAAGTATATAAATTGCATCATTTTACAAAATGTTTAAAGCATTCACATCAATCACCTTATTACAAATTGAATTGAAAAAATAACACACCTTCATGATAGTCTTTTTGACTTCGATGGGCAATATTTCACGCAATGAAACTGGTAAAAGTTGTTTCATAATGATGTTAAAATCATGAGATTTCATACCTATCAACTTAAAATCCTTCAAAGTGAAAATTTTATTACATTTTATGAATAAACTTGCATAACTTCGAAATCATGAAGACACTAACAAAAGATAATTTTCTCCCTCTTGGATTATATATGACAAGTCGGGGAAATAAATGTTCTCCTTCCATCAAGAGTGAGAGCTAACTCCAAACATATTCCCATTGATAGTATGTATAATCTTGCATTCAACCCATTTTAGTATTTTCTTCAATATCTAACAATGTTTTAATAAAACTATCAAAAATATTCTTCTCTATGTGAATGAAATCAATATTATGTTTCACTTCATGATATCTCCAATATGGTAGCTAAAAAAATATTGACATTTTCTTCCAAATATGTCTATCATTTCTAGATTTATCTATATTTCCCAATGTCACATCAAGGTTTTGTACCCTCTAAAAATACTCCTCAGTGGATAAAGGTTTTGGAGAAATATCAAATTCTTGTGAGCCATTGAATGTATTTTTTAGTCTTCTATAACATTGATCCATAGCCAAAAACTTTTGATGACCCATGTATACTGTTTTCCTCCCCTGATAAAATTGAAAATATGAAGTCTGTTGTTCACAAATTGGACATGATTTATGCCCCTTAACAGTGCATCCCGACAAATTTCCATACATTGGGAATTCATTTATAGTGAACATAAGCACTTCATGTATTTGAAAATATTCCATTTTATAAGAATCATACACCCTAATACCATCTTCCCATAAAAGTTTCAAATAATCAATCAATGGTGACAAGAAAATATCAATATCATTTCTAGGTTTCTTTGGACCAGAGATCATTATACTCAACATGACATATTTTTTCTTTATACAAACTTCATAAGATAAGTTGTAAATTACAAATAAAACATGCCATGAACTATGTGTGCTATTTAGTATTCTATATGGATTCATTTTATCTATTCACAATTCAAGTCTGAGATTTCTAATTTCATTTTAGAATGTAGGATAATGCTCAAAAATTTTCTTCCATTGTGGAAAATCAACTGGATGACATATTTTTTCATCACATATATGCTCATCAGTATTCCATCTTAACCTTTTTGCATCAGGTGAATTAGAAAATAAACATTTCAAACGATGAATTATAGGAAGATACCAAAATACCTATACAGGAATCTCTGTAATCTCTATATCAGCCTTTGATTTTTCTTTCAACTTATACCATGATGTTCCACATTTTGGAAACACTGAAATAAATTCATATTTCTTCCTATATATCATAAAGTCATTTGAGTAGGAATGCATTTTCATGTATCCCAATCCCATTAGGCATAATATTTTATTGGACTTATAATGGGAATCTGGAATATTGTTTTCTTTTGGAAGAACTTCTTTAAAAAATTATAGTAGTTATGTAAAACTTATGTCACTCAATCTATGTTTATCCTTCTGGTTAATCAATCTGAACACCACTGATAAAACCGTAAAATATATACAACCATGATACAATGGTTTTTCATCACCAACATATAGACATGCAACTATCAGTTCTATCTCAATTTTTTATGCTGCAATATCTTGAATCATTTCTTCAATTTCATCGGAGTTACCATATTGAAATTCATCATCATCAGTAGATATGAAATTATGTCCAGTTTCACCAATCCAAGGGCTGTAACTCAGATTAAAACCATGAAAAATCATATGATCTTTGATCTCTCTACTTTTCAACTTCTTCATATTCAAACATTTCAGGCATGGATAGAAAAACATGTTATTTCTTGGAACATTTCATTTAGTAAATTTCAAAAAGGCATCGATAACTTCCTCATATTCATTACTCATTTGATGTTCTATAATCCAAATTTGAATCATTATTACCTATAACATATATCAAAATTATACATCTTGTTAAGATAAGCCAATTTTATATTTATATGAAATATATCATAATTTGAATGTAATTTTTTTTGAAATATAAAACAATTATATGAGTATTTGAAAAAGATATGCATGGAAATAATTTTAAAAAGAAAATATAGTTAGATATTATAATTTTATATTTATATGAAATATGACATAATTTTAAAGTAACGTAATTTTGAAATATAATATAAAACAAATATATGCATATTTGAAAATTATAAATATATTGTTTATGAGAAATAAAATATTTTATTCATATCATGTAATTTTTATGGTCACATATATGAGTTTTATCATTCTTATTGAGTTTTTGTGTGGAAAATGGTATTGTGTATAGTCAAAATTAATTTGAGTGGTAATTTGGTATTATTAGATTCTGAGCCACTTTTTAAAATGGATTTATATTAGACTCAAAGTACAGGCATTGAGAGGGACCTAGATTGTCTTGGGAAGGTGGTTCAAATAACCTATTGAAGGTATGTTGACAGGTTGTTTTAAAGGATACTTAGCGAATAATAAATTGTTAATGAATGCAGTGCTAAATAAATAAGCAACCATGAATCAACATACTATGTTATAATATATACTAGCAGTCTGTATAAAATATATACTACATACAACCTAAACATATAGGAAAATAATTAAATAAAAAAATGACCAAACTCCAATAGGAAGACTGAGTACATATTCATCAAAAAACACATAGGCAAATATAACTTCTTCTTTTTTTTAAGCCAAAATATCCAAAAATTTTAAAGTGTTACATAAAATGACAAGGGTGATATGGTATATAACAGATGTCTCCATGATATCTATATGGGGATTTCATATTTGAATATGTAAGAAACTAACCAAAGTAACATAGAGCTTAATGCCCAACGATTTCAGATCAAGGATAAGATAAACCGTGTCAAATAATAATAATATTAGAAAATAATACATGATATTATGATATTTTAAAAAAAAGAAATCGAAAAAAATAAAACTAGGTCATATTCAAAAAATAAAAAAGGAAATTGATCCATGTGTGGCTTACTTGAATGTTGTGAGTCGATATGATAGATCCAGTGATAACAAAGATGATGAACGATGCTAGAAAAATGAGGTTGGAGGGAATGAGTTTGAAGAAATTTTTCTAGGTTTTCCATGAGAGAGAGATGATTCATAGTCACCCGATCAAAAAATATAGAATGACACAATACAAATATTGATAAAAAATTTAAATGGTTTATCACGTCGGTTATTTAATAATCGCTGTGAAAAATTATTATTTTTATTACATTTATCACATCGATGATATAATAACTGACGTGATAAACATCTTTTTACGTCAGTTATAAAATAACCGGCAGCATAAAGCAGATCTTTTAAGTAGGTTATATATTAACCGACATGATAAATCATATTTATAACTTTGGTTACAAAATAACTAACATGATAAATTGAGATAGTTGATTTATCATGTCAGTTATAATATAACCGACATAAAAAGTTGATATATCACGTCAATTATAAAATAACGGATGTGATAAATCAAATATCATCATTTTTGACATCGATTATTGCATAACCGATGTGATAAATCAACTTTTACAGCTTTAAACATCAGTTATTTATAACCAATGTAAAAAATGAAAACATGGTAAATGTTTTATACACTAGTGACATTTTGGGATTCTTCAACTTCCCTGGCCATCCTCTTGAATTCTTAATTTTTTTTTGAATATGAATATGGGGCCATAGAGGCGTGCCTTATCATCACCTGGGTATGGTTTTGGGATGTTTAATTTTTTCAATTTTTTGGATGCATTATTTATTCCCATTAGTTTGATGTATGAGATCCATTATTTTTTTGATGAACCTATATTGATTAGTAAATATACAATTATTCCCAACTATCACAAAATAAAAAGATGCCGAAGCTTCAATGGGAATAAAATTTCTAAAATAAAAATATAAACTAAACCGGAAAACTAAAAAGTGAATGGTAAAATATTTTTTCTAACTTATTTAATTTAATTTTTTTAACAGTATATAGTAATGATGCTAAAAACTTGGTCTCTCATAGGGTGGTATTACTTCTTATGAGAGAACCACCTTATAATTTATACACATAAACTACTTAATAACTACCATGAGTGTAGTATAGTATATAAAAACCCAAAGTAGAACCCACAAGGACAAAGAACAATGTAGAATTCAATATATATGAATACTGCTTAAAACCAAAGAAACACTAACTACCCAAAAAAAATTGAGATGACATGTACTGGGAATTTTCATCATCATGTTTATGAAATAATAAAGAAGAAAATAGGTGATGTTATAAATGAAGTTGTCATAATTAGTTACTAGTGAATCCGTTTGTCTAGGTAGTACCTCTCCACTCTCCCATGATTACCTTTTCTCATGGTCAAGTACTTTGGATTTTTAAAAGTTTGGGTAAAATGAAAATATATTTAAACATAGAATAAGATCTAACCCAATGATCATGGTGAGAGATTCAATATATAATTCACTCTAGAAATCAATCTCTCAAACTCAGAGAAATGGTAATTCTCAACAAATAGAAAGAGAGATGAATAACACTTCCTACCCCTTAAAATAATTTCCATTAAATTAAAGATAAACAATGGATAATAAATAAAATATTGAATTTAATATATCATCATGAAAATAATGTAAGTAACTTAATTTGATGAAAACAACTCCCTTCACATGGAATAACCAATAAAAGAATCCTATACTCTCATGCTATCCATAAGAGTTTGAATAAAAAATAAAAGAAAAAAAATCCTAAGAGTTGTATCAATCTTCATCCCAATGTATGGAAGCTAAATAAGCCCTAGAATTTGATTCCTCTTACAATTTAAAACAACCCCTTAGTTTATAGATATAAAATCCCACTTTTATCTTTATAATATATACTCTATCTAAGCTCATATATCTCCATACATTTCTCTACTTAAATTTGGCCTCCAAATATTTATTTATGAATGTACAAAATACCCACATTCTATTCTCCCAATATATACTCCAACTCATGCACAGGAGATTCATTGGCCAATTTTTTTATATTCGTTATATCTACAAAAATATATCATTTATGAGGAAAATAGTTCTTCATGGAACAAACTAATAGTCACCTATACTACATTTTTAGGGGAATTCATCATTCATTACATGACATATTTATCTCATGAAATGAATCTTCCCAAATCTCCTCCAATATTTTTTATCTCCACTATCACACTGCATCCAATATTCATCTTGGTGTGAACAAAATCTCACAATTCCTCATCTTATCTTTTCAAAAGAATACAGAAATGAAACCATTATTTCATGTCATTGAATAAAATCTAAACATCCATTGATCCTCTACTAAAAATTACTTAACATGAACTGAAACCCTTCTTAATGTAAATAAACTTCTTGAAATATGCTGCTTATTTGTCTATACTTTCATGACATTAATCAAACTCTTCATTATGAAAATATTTTTTCATGATTTGGAAAAGTGTTTAAAATTAATTAACTCTCTAAATAAACATACACACTGTTATAGAGACTCTTACACACTCACTTTATTCCATAAAATCATATATCATGGATCAAACCTTGTGTATGCATAACAATCATGTCTCTCACGGAGGTCCAATGGGGTGATCATTCCCTTCAATAGCTTCATGGAGCCTTATTCAAGATTCTATGGAGATAATGGTATCATAGGGATTTAAATAGAGTCTCTTGAGATTTAGTGGTACTCCCATAGTGGTTCTAGTGCTCTACAATGTGGTTTTAAGGTCAATACAAGCTTCCTAGGTTAAAAAAGTGGATTCTAATGGTCTAGCTAGGTGGGTGATCATTGAGATATGATAAAGGGGCAATGTTTATTTTAGATATGGGTGACATAGATAATAAATGATACCATGATACATTTATAAATATGAATATTGTATAATGCTTCATTGATCCCATATCAATGTTTCTCTAAGGATGGTGCTGGTTAATATATGCAGTAACGGCCATAGTGGTCCATATTAACAGCTCCCGACCACCTCATCTGGACTCTTTTTCCAAGAATCCACATGCATCAATCCTTCCTATGGTTATATTGATACACACCTAGTGATGGACCATGATATTCTTACTTGGACTCTTCCTTTACCGGTTTCCCATGTACTCCCTTTGGTCGAGTGTGCATGGCCACCTATTTCACCTATAAAATATTTCAACTTTTCTTTATAAAATTATCTCCAAAAATAGATAAATAAATTTATTTTCCCAAAATTTCATTTAATTTAACCCCACCAATAAATTATATAAAAATTTTAAAATAGGGAAATAAATTTGAATTAATTTCTTATAATTATTAAATTTAAATTAAAAATTATATACATGGAATACCAAAATAACTTGTGAAAGACATGAATCCCCTAAAATTGAGATTAAAATATCACCACTCAAATGAAAAAATAAATTATGTTGAATAATAAACCACTAATGTTTTAACCCCCCTAGAATTTGGATGTGAACCAACATATATAGACCACTCATCTACTATCTATATCAAAAATTAATAGTAATAATAATAATAATAGTAATAGTAATAATAATAATAACCTTAAATAAAAATTTCATCAATAGTGTTTTTTATAACATTGGATTGATGGTCAATTTATGTAATTTTGATTGTAATATCAAGATTATTTATTCAATACCAATATTTTATAATTAATTTAGATATGTGGCATCGACCTTGGACCTGCCACACAACCCCTTTCTGGATAAATTCTTGTTTGTAATGACCCATCCCCAGAAGCCTGGATCTGACGCCTTACTTTATATATTTACATGACTAAAAGGAATCAAATCCTAAAGGAACAATCTGTTTAACAATATTGAAAAACAAGAATACATACATGACCCTAATAATACATTGGAAAAAGAATATAAATCATAGAATAATAAAATGATTAGCATCCTTGAAACCCATTCAAATGATTCATATTTATAACCCGGGGAAAGGAAACATAATAAGGGTGATATCAAATGACCAGTATGGGTAATTAAATTAGAAGAAATAATGAAATATAGAGAATAAATTAACAAGGAAAGGAAAATAATTGAGAACACATACCTTTCAAATAACTAGATAAGGCATAATCAATATGGAAAGGTTAGAAACTAAAAACACATTCCATTTAATAAATAGACTATGAATGAACTATATCCATAGATAATGTCAAAGAAAAAATTTCATGGATAAATAATAACTAAAATATCTATGTGTTAAATGCTTAATTATTGGATGTCATGTCTATGTCACATGAAAACCTATACTGTCAAGACCCTTCACAAGACGATTTAAACTATTCTAATTTGTCCAACTTATTTGTCTCATGAGAAACTATAAATGAATTTATGGGATATATAAAGTTTGAACTCCACTGATGACTGTCTATCCAAATCATTCCTCATATCGAATAATTGAAAAAAATAACATGCCTTATAAAATATCTATATTGAATACAGAATACATATTTATAAATATTTCCCCAGATAATCAAATAACTATCAAAGTAAACACTATATGTCAAAAAGTTATACGGTTTAACAAATAATAATATACATTGTATAAGACTATGGATATTTTAGGAAGTTTTCAATGAAAAATTATTATAATAAAGTGATTGTTTCAAGAGGAAGTTATCAATCAAAAAATTACATGAGATTAAAAATATAATCATTGTGAATTTTTTTGAAGAAAATAATCTTTAAACACTCCAAAGTGTCCCATGACACTTTGAAGCATTTGAATCATAATAACCCTTAAAGAATAACATTAAATGAAACTTAGAATATCATGAGAATAATGGGATTCATGATATAACATATCAAAGGGTTGTATATACACCATATAAAATAAAATAGGTGTATAAAAATAAATAAGTATTAAAGGAATGTAAATTGAGACGAAATCCCTTACCTTGAGTATGAATTGTCATGTGTGTATTTATATCCCTGAATAATAAACTTTTGTTAATTATTTAACTTCTTTATAAAATTTTTCATATTTATCATTACTTTTATTTCACTTATTATAATTTTTTATACAACTACTTAAATAATTAAATTTATATTTGGTGTTTTTGACCAAATTTGGTTCATGTATCAAAAATGAATTTGGTAGGTCAACTATGGTCAAAGGGGTAATTATATAAACATATAAATAATAATAATCATGAAATAATAATCATATTTATACATAAATTATTTTTTTAAAATCAATCATGAAAGGTGGTTATGAAAAATGAACCAACGTTACAATCATGGAGCCGGTAGGCAATACATTCACATGATTACCATTCCCATTTTTCATTGATAATTATGGAAAGAAGGTACCTAACATTATATATTTTCAGAATTATAATTATATCATAAATACCATGTTATTTAATCATATATAATTATATATATAATTATTGTGATGTAAAAGGATTCACATCACATTGAAGAGGCAGTAGTCCACACGTCCATGAATGACATTATTAGTTTTTTTGTACGTGAAAAGGGAAATAAAGAAAATGATTTATTATATTTTAATAAAGGTAATAATTTCATTAATATCATATATATTTCATTTATGTCACATAATTTTAATTAAAACCATAATTTTATACATTCCATGTATAGTGTGAATGAACCACATCGCTTTGGGGAGGCGGTATTTCACACTTCCACAAATGATGTTATCGTATTTACAAGAAATGAAATGTATTAAGGTAAGGATTATAAAAGAATTAAATAAGAATAAAAACATAATAAATATAATATATATCATATATATCATATATTAACTGTGTGTCCATCAGAATTCCCAACAATGAAATATGGTAAAGGAAAAATGAATAACTACGTTTCATGAGGCAGTAGTTCGCCATACATAAGCACGATAAGTTCGTTACCCATTAAATGGAAGTGTGTGTAATTTTATTTAGAATAATTAAAATAAAAACATATTATTATATTGTGGATATTTTTTTTGTTATATATGTATTTAAGAAGTATAATTTAAAGAGTGGAGAATGAAATAAAACTAAAGAGCTTGAGGAAGGATGTTACCTCTTCTTTGGGTAACTCCTCTTGATTTGCACCGAAGGGCTTCCTTGGATTAATTTATCCCAAAGGCGAGGCTTCTAGGTTTAAGGGAGGTATTTTTAAGAGCTATGTTTTAGATATTTTTCTGTCTATATTGTCTTGAGAGGTTTGAGGAAGTGGGAGGTGTGAGTGCCTTTTTTTAGTGGAGGAGGAGTGACATTCATGTAATTTTTTTCGAAAGGGAATTACATCCATGTTATTTCAATAAAATTTAGATAAAATAATGGTAAAATTTTGATAAAATGTAGTATAGTGTCTAAATATTTTTATCCAATGGATTTTCTTACAAGTGTCTAGGTCATTTTGGCCCTTATGTTTAAGGTTTAGTCCCTTGTGAAGTTAATTTTCCTCTTAATCATTATAATTAATTTTAATTACATTCAATAATATTTTTGGTAAAAAACTAAGATAAAATTATTATAAATTATAAATTATTCTGATTCCAAATATGGAATCAATTTTGAGAAATTAAAATCACATAAGTGGCAGAAATTAATTTAAATTTAACCCCATAGACGAGATGACAATACATGGTTTTAACGTAAAAATGTTCAAAAGTTTGATAATTTTTTATATACAATTTCAAAGATAAATTTATTAAAATAAAATAAACAAGACTAATTAATAAAAAAGGATCTAATTAAACATTAAAACCAATTTAAAATACAAATTAACCATATAAATAAATTATAAAAAAATTAGTTTTGAAATAAAATTCAGTATTTTTCATTATTCATCAAAAAATGAAACTTCACAGGAAAATACAAAAAATTCTCCCTAAGATAATTTTTATGTTAATATATAAAATATGAAGTTTTTTACATATAAAATAAATAAAATTTCTAAAAATTAGATTTAAAATAGGTTCTCCATTAAAAGGAGGCGAAACTACCTTTATTTAAAATATAGGGTTTTATGTGTAAAATTGGGTTTGTTCTTATATTATGATTATAAAATCTATTGGATGAATATATAAAATATTTTATTGAATATATAACATTTATATTTCATTAATATAATTCACTAATTGTAATTTTTTTAATTTATTAAGAAAAAAATCTTTTGAAAACATAAAAATAAAAATAGTTTCTTTATATTAAATTGGTTTATATTTTCGTTTCTAATTAATTGGTAACCGATAAATTCATATTATATTTGTGTAAACCATATATTTTCTTAAGTTCGTTAATAATATTAATAAACACTGATTTAATGTCTAGGTTAAGTTTAATTATATTAAATAACAATATTTTAATAATATATTATTTTTTGGTAAAACATGGTCTTGCGTGTTACAGAAGACATTTAGGAGATCCAATATTGCATGTAACACAAGATAAAATAAGTGTTCCATGTAGATCAAGATAAAATTTATGTTTCATGTAAAATAATCTTAAATTGGTGGTATTTATAAATCAATCTTTGAACAAAAATTAAATTTACTCTAAAAGAGAAGTATTGTAAAATATTGGGGTGTTACACTATCCTGACTATAAATAAATTGCATACTCACAATTTAAACTCAATATTGACAATAAAGGGATTTATATTTGAAAATAAACTATTCTTGAAAAACCCACATCGTGAATAGGTTTAATAACACATATTCTTAATAATATATACATCAAAGTACAATTGTCATGTAACATGGTTTCCTAATAGGAGAACATAGGTGGGAAATGGAAACATGGATATAGAACAAAAATATAAAAATCACATTATTATTAATAGTTATAAGGAACATGTTCAGTTGAAAGTTGATAACCACAATAACATAAACCATATATGTGAATAAAGGTCATTGATATCATAAAAAATGATGATAATTGGACAAAGTTTTTGTTTTAAGACAATTTTTTCCCTAGATTTGAGAAATTACTTCACACTCTAAGAAGTAAATAAACGTTTTTATGAACATAATATTTTCCTTTGGTTGTTACTTGAAATATTTATACTTTATCTCTTAGTAAAAGATTCTTCATAATGTGAAATGATACATTAATATCTAAAACCTCTTTCAAAGACCAACTTAAACTACTTCATAAATGATTAATTTTTCCAAAATATTATGATCCAACACTTAAGAAGGAAGGTCACCAAATTTCTAAAATTAAATTATCAAATAACATGAATATGATTTTAATTATAACATATAAAACATGTGAATATGGTAAAAATCTTGAATTACCATTAAACCTTATTGAAAATGTGAATGCTTCTTATTCCATAAATAGAATATAGTTTATTAGAAATATTTCATAAATGAAAAAAATTATGTAAACTCCATCAATGATAGTATAAAACACTTTTTTAATAAATCATTACTTAGTTTAAAGGTAGTCAACACTTATTCGATTTATTTTGTCCAAACCAATCATTTCTTTATCCAAACATCATTGAGTTAACATTATGAACATATTAGGGGTTATATTTATCTCAACCATGTGTTTTCAAAAATGTTTTACTTTCTACTGAATATCTTTTATTGGTACCATTCAATATATAATATCAAATCCTTAATGTAAAAGTACTGTAGTACAATCCTTATAGATTTCATAAATCATATTATGAGAACTTCATAAATAAAATGCTTTTAAATATATTTCACAGATCTAAATACCAAATTAATTTAGTTATTACACTTCAGTTATGTTAATAACATATTCTTGACCTTGATCCCTCAACTTATTCATTGGTATATTCCCTTGATGCTTGGGTACCTCATTTTCACTGTTCCCTGTCTCCTTACAGTTATAACACTGAATAAAATCATTTTACTTCTTCCAATTTCATTATTTTTTATTGGTGACCCTTTTCTAATCACTTATAAAAAAATCCCAATACTTTCAAGAATTTACCATGGTGATTATTTATATATTTATCACAGTGGGAAAATCCGTTTTTCCCTTATTCCTTTTATCTTTTATTTTCTATTACGTTATTTCCTTCTCTTTATTCCATTTTAAGGCATACGACTTGGAGAATTATTTATTTATCTTGATAGAACATAAAAATATACTATTGTATGAATAAAATGTTTGAGACACTAGCACCCTTCATAGAATTGGCTTAATTCCTTCAAATAAATGAATGATCTTCCATTCTGTGTTACATATTAAATCCATATCATACCTTGATAACCAGTTAAAGGTAGCTTCATACTCCACAACACTTTATTACTCTTTTTTTCTATACACTAAGGAACTTTATCTTTATCTCAGATTTTTGTTCACATGGGAATTATTTATCAAAGAATATCTCCTTAAAAGTTCTTCATTCCATGAGTTATATTTATTCTTCCTCCCTGGTATTATGGATCAAAGACCAACATTGATCTGCATCTCCATTTATACAATACACTAAAAGTGTAAACTTTTCCTTTTCATCACATCCAAGTGCCATGAATATTTTCTCTAAAGACTTAATCCATTTTTATACCACCATTGGGTCAGTAGTACCACTAAATGATGGGGTCCTCTATCTCATAAAGTGATGAAAAATTAGATTATATTATTTTGCAAAAGGTTTCTCCATCCGGGAAAGGATATGTGTAATAACCTAATTAAGTTTGCTTAATATTTCTATAAAATTATGAGTTCTAATACCTGATGTATCAGTGTACTCAGTAAGGGAATATCTACAATTTCCATGAGTACTAATACCATTCTTTCTTCTAGGATCCATTTATAAAAAATTCCATATACTGTATTAGATCACAAAATTATGTAACATAATATATAATCCCAAAAATATTGAAAAACTAATCATAAATTTAAAATGTTTCCAATTACTAATAACATAATAATGAACATGATTTTTTTTAGGGATATCATTAATTTAAAATACTTCATAAAGGGTTGTAAAGAAAATGTGAATTATACCAATAATATCCCCCATGAGTGTCAAAATCAATGCACAATAAGGCCCGTAGTCATGTACAAGGTTACTCTAAGTCATGAACTATACACATTGTCAGAGTTGTTACCCTTGGGTACATCAGTTTCAGAACCACATCCACTTGTAGTATCAATAAAGGGATGTATTACTAGGAACACCCAAATAATATCTACCTTACAAAAATTTAATTATGTTCTTATATAATTATCCTAAAATTATATATTAGGGTTATGTTATCTAATATAAGTTATCTAAATATAGTTTCCATGGTTGCTTTTAAACTTACTTAAATACCAACTGTAATTCCACGACGCCAGAAGACCGGAGCCAGTGCCTTACATTATCACATTAGCATTATTACAAGGAATAAAACCCCAAAGGACCAATAAATTTAGTAGTATTGTAAAACTAGAATACATACATGAAACCAATAATACATCGGAAAATAAAATAAATCATAAAATAAGAAAACAATTATCATCCTTGAAACTCATTAAAATGATTTCTCTTCATAACCTAGGGAAAAGAAAAATAATAATGGAGAGCTAACATTCTCAGCAAGGGTAAGTAAATAGGAATAAATAATGAGTTAATGAGAATAAATTAACATGGAAAGGTAAACAACTTATAACACATGCTATTAAAATATCTAGATAAGTCATAATCAATATGGAGAGGTAAGAAAGTAAAAATAAATTCCATTTAATAAATATGATAATAATGATCTATATCCATAGATAATGTCAAAGAAAAAAACTGAAGGATAAATAATAAATGAAATATCTATTATGAAAATTCTTAATTATTTGATTTCATGACTGAGGAACATGAAAACCTATACCATCAAAACCTTTCACAAGATGGTTTAAAGTATTCTGATTAGACCAACTTATTTGTATCATAAGAACCTATCGATGCATCAAGAGGATATATAATGTTTGGGACCCACCCATCTCTACCTTTCCAATTAATTTCTCATATAGAATAATCTAAATAAATAATATACCTTATCAATTATCCATATTGAATAAAGAATACATATTTATCAATATTTCCCCAGATAATCAAATAACTGTCAGTGTAAACACCATATGTAAAAATGGTATACATTTTAGGAAATAATAATATCGATTATATAAAAATATGGATATTAAAGGAAGTTTACAATGAAAAATGATTATAGTAAATTGATTTGTTGAAGATAAATTTAACAATCAAAAAAGTATATGATATTGAATATATAATTATTAGTAAAATTATTTAGGAATATAATATTTAAACACTCCAATGTGTCCCATACAACTTTGAAGAATTTGAATCATAATATAGACGAAGGAATGAAATTAAATGAAACTTATAATATCATGAGAATAAGGGAATTCATTATATAACATGTTAAATGGTTTTATATACATAATAGAAAAGAAACTAGGTGCATACCAACAAATAACTCTCAATGGAATGTAAATTGAGATGAAATCCCTTACCTTGAGTCCGACTTGTCACATGTGTCTTTATATTACTGAATAATAAACTTATGTTAATTATTTAGTATCTTCATAACATTTTTCCTATTTATCATCACTTCTATTTCACTTATTACAATGTTATATACAACTACATAAACAATTAAGTTTACCTCAGGTGTTTTTTACGAAATTCGGTTCATGTGTAAAAAACGAATTTGGTAGGTCAAATATGGTCAAAGGGGTTATAATATAAACATATTTAGAATAATAATCATGAAATAATTATCATATTTATTCATAAATTATACTTATGAAAACCAATCATGAAATATGGTTATGAAAAATGAACCAACATTACAATCATGGAGATGGTAGGCCGTGCGTTCACTTGAGTAATGTTTCCATTTTTCGATGATCTCTATGGAAAAAAGGTAAGTAACATCATATATTTACATAATAATAATTATATAAAAAATACCAAGTTATTTAATCATATATACTTATATATATATAATTCTTGTGATGTAAAAGGGTTCATATTACATTGAGGAGGTGATAGTCCACACATCCATGAATAACATTATCACTTTTTCCATGTGTGAAAAAGGAAATAATGAAAATTATATATTATAGTTTTAAAAAGTTAATTATGTCAGGAATATCATATATATTTCATTTATTTCATATATTTTTAATAAAAACTATCCTTTATATGTTACGTGTATAGTGTGAACGAATCACATCGCTTTGAGGAAGCGGTAGTCCACACTTCCACAAATGATGTTACCATATTTACACAGAATGAAAATTATAAAGGTATTTATTATAAAATAATTAAAGAATAATAAAAAAATAATTAATATCATAAATATCATATATTAAATATGTTTACATCATAATTACCAACCATGAGAGGTGGTAAATGAAAAATGAACAACTTTGTTTTGGGAGGAGGTAGTTCACCGTACAAAAGAATGATAAGTTCATTACCCATTAGATGGAAGTGTGAGTAAGCATTTAAAGAATGATTAAAATGAAAAAATAAGTTTATTTAGGATTATGGTATTTTTATATAATTATGGAATAAATATAATTGAATGTGTGGATAAATAAGTAAAACAAAAGATCACGAGGAAGGTTGTTACTTCTTCTTTGGGTAACTCCCCTTGGATTTCACCAAAGGGATTCCTTGGATGGATTTATAAAAAATGTAAGGACTTTAGGATTAGTTAATTTATTTTTATGATCTTATTTTTTCAGATCATGGTCAAGCCAAAGTGTCTTGAGAGGTGTGAGGAAGTGGGAGGGATGAGTTCCTCTTTATAGTGATGGAAGATGGAAATTCTTGTAAATTTTTGGAAAGGGAATTACACCCATGTTTGTCCTATTAAATTGGATTAAATAATAGTAAAAAGTATATATAAGTGATTATATGGTCTAAATATTCCCATAAAATGGATTTTGTATAATTTTCTAGGTCATTTTGGCTCTTAAGTTCAAGGTTTAGTCCTTTGTTAAACTAATTTTTCTCTTAATCGTTGTTATTAATTTTAATTACATTCACTATTATTTTTAGTAAAATACTAAGTTGACCATATATGAAATTATAAATTATTATAATTCCAAATATGTAATCTATTTTACAAAAATACAATCTCATAAGTGTTATAAAATAATTTAAATTTAATCTCACAGATGGGACGACAATTTGGGTTTTTAAAGTAAAATGTTCAAAAAGATTGATAAGTTTTCATATCCAATTTCAAATTAAAATCTATTACAATTAATTAAATTGTGCTAATTAGTAAAAAATTATCTAATTAAACATAAAACCAATTTAAAATTTAATTTCACTATTTAAAATAAATTAGAGAAAAAGTCGTTTTGAATTAAAATTCAGTATTTTTCACTATTCATCAAAAAATGAAACTTCATATTAAAATACCAAAAATTCACCCTAAGATAATTTTTATGTTTATATTTAAAATATGAATTTTATTTTTTAAATATAAAATCAATAAAAGGTCAAAAAGTTTAATTTGAAATAGGTTTTCCATTAAAAGGGTGTAAAAATAACTTTTTAAAAAATATAGGTTTTTATGTGTAAAATTGGATTTGTTTTTATCTTATGCCAATAAAATATATTGGATGAATATAAAAAATATTTTATTTAACATATAACATATATATTTTATTAATATTTTTTACCAATTTTAATTATTTTAATTTATTAAGAAAAAATGCCTTTTGTAACACAAACATTAAAGTAATTTCTTTATATTCAACTGGTTTATATTATTATTTAAAATTAATTGGAAACCAATAAATCCATATTATACTTGTATAAACTATATATTTTTACAAGTTATTTAATACTATTAATAACTTTTGATTTAATGGCTAGGTTAACTCTTATTATATAAATAATAATATTTTAATAATATATTGTTGTTTTGTAGAACTTGGTCATGCGTCTTATGAAATCCATTGATGAGGGTCAATATTTTGTGTAGAACATGATAACCTTAGTGTTCCATGTGGATAATGATAAAATTAATATTGTGTGTAACATAATATTAACTAGGTGTTTCATATAAATAAATTGAAGAACAAAAATTATATTTATTCTAAAAGGAAAATATTTTAAAGTCTTAGGATTTTACATTGATAAAATATAGAATTTTCATATGGTATTTTTTTGAGATAATAAAATATATAACTTTGATCATTTTTATTTTTTGATTTTGATGTTTTTAAAGGTGTTTGGGTTAATTTGAAGGCATTTTTAGGAATATAAAGTTCTCATATGTCAGTATTGATGGAAAATCGACTTGAGAATTTTTTTAGGACACTATATGTAATTTATTTTACAAATAAAAAAAAAGAAACCCTATATTTATAAATCAGAGGCTATGAAGTTAAATATAATTCTAATTTTTTATTTTAAACATGGATGTGCATTGGATGATTCGATAATGATTTTTATGACTATGATACACGGGGAGCTCCTAATAGAACCTATGACTATCATGATAACTATAAAAACCCATTTATAGCAGTGACACATGATGTTTAAATAATGTTATTTTCAATAATAGATGGTGATAAAATTTCCATGGGTTTATTAATACAGACCCTTTAGTATGATTATAAATTGGGAAATAATTGTTGAGGAATTATGAGAGGGATAAGTATTAAATACGATGATTTTCATTTAAATATATGATTTAATGTGACATTGAATGTAATAATACTGGAATTTCCCCTAATTCATTAATATATGTGTTTCATGTGGTATAAATTGTGGTTTACACTATGTGATATTTGTCCATTGGTCCTCTAAATTCCTTGAAGAGAAAGATGATTTTTGAATGATATAGTTCTAGATGTAATTTGGATTACTAGACTGATAGATGATAGAAGATGAACTAATGAGTGTTATCTTTTTAAATGATGCTTGTGATGATAAGAAGACATATTAAATTGTTATATGACCTATGAAATGATATTTAAAATCTTTTCTTGAAGTTGTAAAAGCGATGATGTGATGATTTTTTTTCTTGGGCTGAATATGATGAAAAATAACATGAAATGTTTGTCTCTCATTGTTTTGACTTCAAGAATGGGTTAGTGTGAAATTCATGATGGTTTATTTCTATTTCAGTTATAATGCTGTATTGGACCACTTCCTAGAGATTCATTTTGTGTGTGATCATAACATCAATATAGGGGTCTTAGTGGGTATGAGTTGGGATTTGGGTATAAATATAGGGATAGGTACTCCTTTGATTGATGAGGGATGAGTCATTTGTATTAGTAATTGTTTTTGGGTACTCACCTAACTGAAACTATCATAAACAGAGACTGGATCCTCTATATGAGACATGATGTTTTAGTACTCACCTAGTTGACATTATCATCAGTAGGTAATGTGTCCCTTATATGAGATTTGGTTTTATACTCTTCTATTTTATATTATTATGATAGAGTGTGGGTCCCTCACTAGAGGATCATGGTCAAGTAATCCCTTAATTAATGAGGTTTAGGTCCCCCATTAGTGGAGTCAAGTAATCTCTCGATCGACACAATTCCCTTGGATGGGATGGATTCAACTACATTGGAATCATTATTATCATGTGTATACTTGAGCATAATGTTGATTGATTATTCCTCATGGGAAAATTTGTGGTCAATTCTTAGGCCATTTTTTAGTGTGGATATCTTCCCATGATTTTTATGGGAGTGATATTTGTGTTGAACATGGGAATTAGATTCTTTGATGAGATTACTTTATGACCATTGGTTTGAAAATTTCAAAAATAAGATAGACTCAATGAAACTATATTATGTAACTTTGGGGATGAGATAGTACCTTAGATAAATTTTTACTTGGGTTACCTCTGGTTGGTATTTATTTTTAAGGCCAATACTATATATTGTCATTTGGTATGATTTTATTATTATACATTCATGAGATCGACTTTAGTGTTTCTCAAACCTTGGGGTGTTATAGTGGGTTTTCTATGAATCCCTATATTAAAACTTGTGTAGGGATGTTCTTGTGGCAATACCGATGTTTGATTGTTTATAATAGGTCATGGTGAATTGGAGCTAGTGGTGTTAGGATATATAGGTGGACTTAATAGTGTTTGTTGGTGGTGATTTTGTGGAGGAGTATTCATCTATATGTTGAGGTGTTCCTTTTGGTTTTCATTTATAGATAGGTTACTCTATTTCAGAAGAATCTCATTTTTCACATTATTATTTTACTTTTTTTTGTATTATAATATGTTTGAGTGAGGTTATGTCAAATATATTATCATGCATTACATTTTTATGGACTTTCAGTACATATATGCATTTCTATTATAGTTATGTTGACCATCATAATAGGTTTCATGGGAAAATACCGCACATATTTTGTGTGTAACCTCTTATTTATATTCACCAATCCATGGATTACAACAAGAAAGCTTAGGGTGGTACACTTGTACTTATTGTTGACCCAAGCGATATTGAACTAATTGTTTTAAAGTAAAACTGATGTTAAAAGATGGTATTTTTCATGATTTTCACAAATAACAAGGAATTATATCATGAAAATTATAACTAAAATCATTTTAAGGAGAGATAAATTATTATTAGTGACTTTATTTTAGAGAACAATAAAATGTTTCAAAAATATATATTTTGATTAGGAATATATTAGAATATTTTTTTGGGATAGTTCCAACTATTAAATTCAATCTTAAGGATAATTTATGGAGAGTGTAAGCCATGGTGTATGGACATGGTGATAGAAATTTAATTTTAGTAAGAATGAAAACTATTGGTTCATGGATGAAAACTTCCTTGATTAAATTCACATCTAAAGGATGAAAAATATTTTTTCTTACATTCCTACATACCTTTTTAACCATTAAATACAATACAAGGAAATATTTATAACTATGAAAAAAATGTTATTTTTTTCCATACATGATTATGATATTTTAAGGAAACACAATTCTAGTGTAAAAATGACATTACTAGGTTAAATTATATTATTATGGATGACTATAACAATCAATAATCGTTTATACCACTACATAATATTCGACCATCATTTTGATCACTAATTTTCCCAATTTCAAAACAATTTTTTTACCATTGATAAATATTTCATGATACTAGGAATATATGTTAGAGATAAAATAACCATAATCCCTCTAGATATGAATATTTTATATACCTTTCCTAGGTTTATTGATATAATTTTCACTATATTCAAGTATACCATCACCCTACCATCTAGACACAATCCTCACAAATTCATACTTCCAAATATTTAATAATCAAAACCTATTATGACACAACTATCATAACCCAACTTTTACATAACCCCACCTTGAGTTTGTGAGAAAAATGAGGGTGACACCCTAATACTTCCCATAATAGGGTGAGGGGTAATGATTAACACAAAATCATATAAACATACAAATGAGTGGAATTATACTTAATAATATAAACTATAACATATGATTAGAACTATATGAATCACCAAATAACACATAAAAATGAATACAAACTTAAATTAATTTCATGAAAAAATATCACAAAAACAATGTATAAAAACAAACCATGTCATAATGTATCTTTAATCCCAATTGGCACTATATTTTTAACTATGATTCCATTCCCATCACCCAAGTAGAAAAACTAACTATTTCAATGCATCATCCTCAAAAAATAATAAAAAAACATTTATTGGTGGGTAAGTAAAATAGAATCCACAGGCTCATCTTTTAGAAACTAATTAGTGTTAATGTTAAAGTAAAATATTAATATAAAATGTGTTATTATAACTAAATCAATAAAGGATAACGTTTAAGATACACATTACTACTTAAACTCAAATTTACTATTATTTTTTAAAATTCTCTATAACCACATAACTCACCATAAAATCATTTATTTCAAAATAAATGAAAAAAATAATATACACAATCCTAAAATATACTTAAGAAAAAATAGTAACATAATTAAAAATATCAAATACATTTACAAGGTAAATGTTGATAATGAAGAAAAAAGGGGCTAAAAACAGTAATTACATCTCTTCTAGGATAATAATCCTCTTACCCAAGTAACTAACCATAGGAAAACGAATCCATGTAAAATATCATAATACATATCAAAATAAAAACACTAAGAAATAATACCAAAAATTTCCCACTTTATATTTAAACATGATTAACATATTTCTACATTAATCAAAATTATCTCATTTACTCCAAATCATTACTTATACATCTTCACATTAGCATTCCTATATCGAAATTAACAATTACAAGAAAAAATATAAATTATGAAATAAAAAAAATTAATATTTCAATCCATACAAAATAATCATCCCCATAAGATTTTCCAAAAGAATAAAAAAATAAAAAAAATAATCACATTTCTACTAATATTATCCACATCCCCATACTCCATCTCAAACCAATAATTATCTTCATTTGTCACTGAGAATTATTTTTTAGTTTATAACACTCTCAAATGTTTTTTT
Source organism: Viscum album (assembly GCA_963277665.1). Classification (NCBI taxonomy): domain Eukaryota; kingdom Viridiplantae; phylum Streptophyta; class Magnoliopsida; order Santalales; family Viscaceae; genus Viscum; species Viscum album. The sequence continues at coordinate 20,234,085 of OY728131.1, forward strand.
AAGAATGAAACACAAATACTTAACAACCCTAACACAACCCTATTCTATATGATAAATAAATTAATAATTTTATGTAACTATAATAACACACTTTCCAATTTGGAATGATACACATTCTAAATTTTAGAGGAAAAAAACACAAATAGAGTGGTGAACTACATGTATTCTAAAAAAATACATATATGAAAGGTGGTATGAAACCAATTACAATTTTGTATGTTACTATAATGATTTATAGAAAGGTTAAAAAATTCACTTAACCCCTTGAATAAGAAATGAAATAAGAAAATACAAATAAAAAAAGATTCATGAACAAAACTAAAGAATTAAATGACCTTTGAATAATGAATTAGTTGTAAGAACAACTTAATCCCAAAAAATTTATCAAATTTATATGACATGAAATATAAAAATATTTACTTACCTCAAGATAGTCATTGATTCACCTCTCCCAATCTCTTGACATAACTGAAATGAAAAATCTACCACAAAAATAATGATTTTAAGAAAATTGTAATAATAATTTGAATGGAATGAGAAGGGAAAGTATTTTATTGAAAATATAATATTTTTAGAATTACTTTATTTAATTTATATTTAAACTATCTAATAATGAGTTTCATTTTTAACCTAACCAAATATTATTTATAACAATATAAATTATACACCCAATAGGTTAGTCCATAACCAAGACTAGGTTTTAATAGAGTATAATAGATACCACAACCTGATTTCTTAACCCGATAAAGTCTTCATAGTTTATCATGGAACATTAAAATAAAATAAATAAATTTTTAAAGGATTAAAAAATCCTTCACTATAATATAGAGATACTCTAAAATGATAAAGTAAATTCAATCACACTATAAACTAAAATAAAAGAGAAGAGGTGTTATCGTGATCATGTTTTCCTTATTCTCTCCATGAAATAGTTTCCTATCATTATGATTCACCATTATTCTCAGTCATGAAGCCTTGGTATGAATAGATAAAGTGTTGTTAAATGTCAAGTTCATGAATGTGTACACCATAACCTTTGATTGAAGTTTTTCATGTAATAAAATGAGGCTAAAAAATGTTAGTATCAAAGGTTATATTGAAAAAATTAAACTTATAAATAAACCAATCCATTTCAAATGAAATTTATTTGTATTTTATATTATCCATATATCTAAATTGTTATATTGAAATATCATCATAAAAATTATATCTTTATACTAACAAGAATAAGTAGAACTAACCCCATTAACATTTATCTTCCAAGGTATAAGTTAGTTCTCTTAAAGATGGTGTTAGGTACAATTGGGATAAATTTGTTCAAAATATCAAAAAAAAACAGTAAAAGTAACTTAAGTATACATTCACATTCATTAAGATTAATATTCACACTTAAACCCAATATTAGTTAGAATTATTGCTCCAAATAGTCGTGAAAAGATACTTTGTACTTCATGAAAACTTGGATAGTACTGTATGGTTTATCTGACCTATTTACAGTTGATTCTACCATTAAAAATTCATTTATGTCTAATTATCTTGTTCTATATAGTCAAATACATTGAATTATATTGTTAACTACACTATCCTTCATTATTTACTTTGATATATTTCTCAATTTGTAGAAATTGAATAAAAAATTTTATTATCTTTAACTACATAGTCAACTGTTATCATTTAGAAATGAAAAAATTATTTAATAGTCATGTTAATTATTATACATGGCTGGAAATGTCTTAAAAACAAAGGAATTTTCTAATTATATTAAATTCCTAATAATTTTACTATATTTATAAAACATCATTCACATAAAATAAACACATTATAAAAATAATGAAAAATATTTTTGATTAATAAAATATTGGAATTGCTATCATGGTCTAGTAACCAACCCATTTTTGATATTCATAAATACTTATAGTTAAATAAAAAATTATAAATACATAGATCATGAAAGTTAACCATTAAAATATTATAAAATATAATATACTAATATTTTCATAAGTTTTCTACCCTTTGTAAAAATCAAAAAAATATTCAAGGTAAAATAAATAAATGTGAGATTGAAATATAATCTAGGGAATATCTTATAAAATCATTTCCTAGAATAATGAAATGATTTTTGAATATGAGATATAAAAAAATAAATTGTAAATGACCAATAGAAAAGATAAAGTCCAATTAAACTTTGATTTCATTAAGTAATATTCATTTCAAAACATTCATTAATAAGTAGAAAATATTTATAATTAAAATCAAAATAATGACAAAAATCCATCATTCATCATATGAGTATTACTAGGAAGACCTAAATCTTTCAACAAGTTTTTTAATTTACATATAGAGGGTGAGGACTAGGTATTTCCAAGTGGAATATATATAACAGAAGGGGGTATAATATTAGTTTTATTTGGCACATGAGAGGTAAAAATAGTTTATTATAGGCTCTAAAATACTAAAGGTACAAGGAAAAAAATCCAATGGAGGTAAACAACCTCTGAATTCTTTGATATCATCAACCATCAAAAAAAATAATTTTAATATTGTGAATAATATCATACCCATAAGTGGTGGTTAAATCAAATGTTTTCATTATAGAAATTAATTTATCAAATTTGTATGGTTCACTATCCATTATTTAAACATTTTTAATTCCATTTATAACATTAATAATTTTGAGGCTTTGATTTAACACCTCAAATTTATTTTTTATTGCAGCCTTTGAAAAACAATTCACTTCCACATTATTTACATTCTCCTCTATATCATTAATATTTTTTCATTGGGTAATTATATGGGTATACATATGAGTAAAAAACATAACATTCATGACTTCCATTTTATGAGTGAATCTATTTATCCCATATTGAAAAGTTACAATTCTTTTACAGTGAATATTGGTCGTTGATGACCTTTGCAATATTATTTCCCAACCTCAGTAAACTAGGGAGTACCATGTATTGTATACCATATAAAATATGAGTTACTATTTGTGGTTCAAAGTTCTTTCTCAACTCATTTAATATACTAAATTTTATTCTATAAAAATAAAATATAAAAGGAGGCATTAGATTATGCATCAAATTTTAAAGTATCATATTAAAAACCACTATAATAATTAGATATTTATCAAATGAAATGGTTTCTCTTACAGAATCAAGTAAATATTATTGTTCGAATATAGAAGTTATTCTGGTAGTTAATATATATTTCAAATTACCCAACTTTCCTTCCAAATCTTCCAAACTTTCATAGAGTATATTTATATTAGAAAATAATTTGGGTTTCATGCACCAACAAATATATTATCTATCCAATTAGAATTCATTATTTATAGATTCATCATGTACACTTTTATAATAATTTAGATGAATATTTATAAATTCAATGATTCTTTACTTTATTTCTTACACAACTTAACTTGTAGTAGAAGGAGAAGTAACTGTCTCTGGAATAGTCTTTTCATGATAAACTTGAGTTTCTTAAAATATTATCCCTCATATTAATGTCACAATATTATGAAAATAATTTTTTTCATCCACATTAAAATATCCACATTAAAATATTATACTGTGGGGTCAAATATCAATTATCAATACTTTATTTTATTCTAATAAATAACATATCAAATATCCTCATCATGATATTCTTCTATAAATCTTGTTCTGATATAGTTAGCTACTACCTCATCGAATCATATACTCATTCTATAATTGCAGGTTCTATAACTAAAGGAATAATTTCAAGAGGTTTAATTACTCTAACTTTATACTTAATAATATTCACAACATGCTGAATAGTTTTTTTATATTTACCATATATAGTTTAAGATTTAGTTTATATTTTATAGTTGACACTATATAGACTTAAAAATTACATGTTTCTGAGCTTGTTAATTTTTTGGAATTATTTGGGTAGGGAGGGAAATTCAATTATTTTACCATTCACAAAATCAAATTATGAGCATAGCATTAGAATCATAATAAGAAAATTTTCATTTAGCTATTTTTTTAATTTATTGAGATATATAAAAATTTTAAGTAAGTGTTGGAAATTTTTAGAATCTATTTAAATAAATATTTATTTACACAATTGAATATAATTATGGATTATTTTTATAAAAATGTATGTATAAATTATGAGATAAAATATGTTCTGGTGATGAGTTAATGTATAAGAGGATGATGTTATAATATTTTAATTATATTAAAATAATTTCTAGTCAATGACTTTTTTTGGGGTTTGAAGGAATGTTTTGATAAGAGTAGAAAAGTGACTTTATGGGATTTATGACTTGGTAATGATGAAATAATTAGGGTATTGACCACATATTTGATTGCATTATTACACCAAGAAAATTATACAATTTTATTTATAATCTTTATATTCTCCTAAGGGAGAAAGACTTTAGCGTAAGTGTGTTGTGATGGATCAAAGGGTGATAAATGAATAATGTAATTTGATAAGTAGTCGATGTTGATCAATGAAGGGTTTGTGGTTTACAATCACCGTGGAATTGTGGTAGGTGACTCAAGACCTTCACCCTTTTATTTCTCTATGGATAAAACATAGATTTTTTATTTGTGCATGATGAAATGGAAATATTAATAAGGGAAAAAATATATGAAAAAATAAGGTTTCTTAATTAAAATGAGTAGTCTAATCTTATTTATCTTTAAAAATGACAATAGTGGAAAAAGGGTTATGTTAATTGATAAAATGATTAAATTATATATTTATAGAATTGCTATTTTTTATTTTATGAAACCCTAGAAATGATAATCCCCAATTTTTATAAATTAATAATGGAAATTTGGTAGTGAATAATTTCTTATATTGACATTTTTATTATTTATTGTTTCTTTATAATGATTTTGAAATAAATTTAAGATAATATATATCGACTACCTTAGTAGAAAATATTATTAGATATAAAATTTTTGGCATGATCCATTGAAAAATAGAATGGGTTCATTCCATAATAGCAAGGGTCTATACCACTCTCTTGAAAAGGTTACTAGGGGTATCAATGTTAGTGATAGAATAATTGGAAATGAGTTACATAGTAGACCGTTCCACCTAGACATGGGGTCATTCCATATTTTTGTGTGAAGGTAATTTTGATAGTATATTACATGGGTAGTTTAGAAATTACATAGGGCCATGATACTTCAGAAAAAAATTCTGAATTCTATATGAGGGTCCTTTATCTGACTAATATTTAATAAATTTACCTCAACCTCATTATCATGGAACAATTTATCTTAGATGATGTGAAAAATAGGTTTTTATGTTCTTAAATTCTAGTTAACTACTAGGTTTTTATTATCATTAATTCCAATTAAATTGTGGTTTTACATAAGGGGATATATTTACCAAAAATGTTTTGATCCTGGTTAATTATTAAGTGAGAGTAAATGACTTTTCTAGTTGAATGAGATGTAATGATTATGATTAGAGTAGGGGATTTAGATAAAATAGTGTATATTGACATTGATGTAGATATGGATTAGGGTTGTAGTTATGGATATAGTTGTGGAAATGGATAGGGATGTGGATGTATATGGGGATATAATTATGAGTAGTGTAATACTAATATCAAGTAACTATCTATGATGGTTCTAGTTAATTATCAATAGTGCACTAGTTAAACTATTCATAGCATTTCATTTTAATTACCAATGGTGCTTATAGGTAATTAACCATTGTGGTTCTAAGGTAATTAAATTTGATAAATAATTTTTAATTAATGATGGTTCTTCTATGTTATTATCACAGTTCTTGTGATTAATTTTGGTTAGTTAATGATAGTTCCTCAGGATAATTATTAATAGTTTTAGTGTTAAATTATGAGTAAACATCAAGGGTGCATTGATTTATTTTTAGTGGTTCTAGGTGGTGATTTTTTAAGTAATTAACAATGTTTAATATGGGAAATTACCAAAAATAAAATTATTGGTAGATATGTCTACCAGTAGTTCATGAGTACATGGAGTATAGATTATGATTATTAAAGATACTAGGATAAAAGTTATATGTATACTTATATATTTATGTTATTTGAGTGGTGATGTACATTCACCATTTTTTACCTTTACACTAACAAATAATTGAGGATAGGTGTGGAGAACATCTACAAGGAGATATATGTTATTTGATTACCAATTAGTTGATTTCTAGCTACCCCTCAACCATGGTACAATTCATCACAGTAGTGATAAGATGTTTGATTTTGGCATTTACAATGCGATAATTGTTCTAAGTTGGTATGTGTGAGACCTTGTTTTATGCTTTACTCATTGTGTGAGTTATATATATATATATAATAATTTTTTTTGTGGTGAACACGCTTATGGTGAAATTGGTTAGACCTTGAAAACTTTATCATCAGTTACCTTCTTTATCTTATCACATCACTGATACATCAGTATAATTTACACACATTGACACATGTTGGTCCATAGTAGAAACCTGTTGGGTATGTTATTATCATAATTATTATATACATTTATTTTTCAAATTAACAAGACCATTTTGGTGGTTGTATTGGAACCCATTATATTTTCATGGAGATTTTTATTTTGGTGGAGTTTTTTTCCTTTTTATTTTGAGGTATATATAAGGATGTTCAACTATTTCCTCACTACAGTTCATTTGAGGGATTATTCTATTTTATGAAATTATAATGCATTTAACATTTTTTATTTAATTTTATTTAAATTGGTGGATGAAGTTTTCATTTATTGGGGTAAATTTCTTATATTTTTAGTGATTTATACCCTCGGTGATAGTTACAAACCCCTTTCCTATTAGAGGTAGGCATAAGGGGTCATACTCAGTCTCTTTACTGGATCAGGTGGAGTCCCAATGGGGTTGGGTTGTGAAATAATGATTTTATAGATAGTATTTTTAGGTTGGAGTTTAGAGTATGAACTAGTGAGGTTTTTATTGGGATTATAATGAAATAGTATATCTAAAATTAGTGTATATTATAAACTAGGCCAAATAGCCAAGGATATAGGTGATTTAATAAAGTGATATTCACTAAATACAATTTACATATGATACATTTTTATATGTCTTTTTATATGATTGAGATATAATAAAACATATTTTCATGCTTTTTTCATTGGACAACCGTAAAGTATAATTGAGTATTCTATATGGTAGTGTAAGAAAAAGGTACAATATACACTAAAATCCTATAATTTTGGAGGCCAAATAACAGTTATTATCATTCAAAGATCTTATACATGTTTTTATATAATTAAATATCCATTTCATAGGATGAAAAATGGGAAATTTATTCTTGTAAGTATTTCATGAATTGGACTAGAGTTATATCTGATGCATGAATTAACTCATGACACATGAATTAATACATTTATAGTTAGGGAGAAACCTTGAGGGATTTATAAATATCCCACTACCATGTGATGGCAGTATGAATGTTTGATGAAGCCTTGGTCGATAATCCCTCACCTCATAAAAATTTTCTTATACCAGCTTTATATCATAAGGTTCTAGCATACTATGGAGGGTAGAGAATCCTACTCATGTATCATGAAATTTAGAAACCCATGGATACCTATATAGGAGGGATGTCATTTGGATACTTATATGTTGATCTTTATCAACCAAAAATGATGAATATGTGAAGTGAATAATTGGTATAAGGTAAAATTTAATGGTTCTTCATTTTTCAGTGGGCATGATTCATTCTTATAGCATAATAGTGTTGTAATGGGTCACTTTAATCATTTATAATGTATCTAATATGTGTTTTTATATCCCTTAAAACACAAAAGTGGTATCAAAGACTTACCATGCCTTTACATTTTTAAAATCATGTGAGAAATTAAGGATTTAAAAGTCTTATTGCATGTCATAATCCTTATAATAAAATATGATTGAACATTTTATTCTACCTGACTAAATCACAATATAAAATATAGGTATGTTGTATGTCATAATGTAAATTGGGCCGTCCTAGAACTGGGCACCTGATCCATCCTGATGAATACTTAAGGAATGTTCCAAATTAGCTCTAGCTAAAAACTAGTTCTAGGGTAAAAAATATAATCATTGGTATTTTTGTCACCCTTAGAATCCAAATAAAACCACAGATTCCATCAAGAATATGACATGGACCATCCATGATTTGGCTGTTCACACTATCGACAAAAACGAATTAAATAGATAAGTAATAACCAAATAGAGTATACATCATAAATAAACAAAACCAAGACATTCTATAATATTAACAATAAATAGAAAATGAAAATAAAACAAAGTAATGATAAAATAGTATATGGAGATACATAAATAAATGGACCCAACAAGATCTATGATAGCATGGTTGCTACATAAGTATCTCAAAAAGAAAACCAAAATGAATCCACTACCATCAATCTTCATGTGACCCCAAATCACTTTCCATATCTAAATCCATACAACATGAACAACCTGAACATCCCAACAAGAAGAATACTGATTATAGGGAACCAAAAAAGAATCTATAAGGGTTGCATACATTGAATAGTGTATATAGGGCATGAGAAAAATAGAGCCTAGTAGGATTTCACCATAGTTTTATGAAATTATTTACAAATGAAATTTCAGCTATGATAGTTTTAAATATATAAATAAAATATTTTTTCCATTTCATGTAGAAATCCAATACCACATAAATAATCATTTTATAAATTTATATTTATTTTTATTAAACATAAACAATTACTTTGAAAATTTTTCCCAAGATTAAACCACTTTTTATCAAAATAATCATTTTAACTCAATTTTGAAGATCAATTTGAAAATATCATTTTCAAATCACTTTATAAAATTTTAATAAAAGAAGAATATGTAAGAATAAAAAAAATAATCAATAAGGAACCACATTATGATGAAATAAAATAAATAATTAATATTGCTGAAGTTTCCAATTGAATAGGGAAACATAATAAAAACCCCTATAAAGAATCATATTATGTCATGGTAAATTCCAAAAAAAAATGATAGAGATGATATTTTAAATAATTATTATATTTATTTCAATGATTTTATCCCCATAATATATTCATTTTAAGTGAAATTTAATCAATGTTCTAATATTTTTTTTTGAGTTTTGAGCTAAATTGTAAAAATTCCCTAATTATAGAAGTTTAAAAGTTTTTAGCACTTTAGTATTTTGACCAGAACTTTTAAAAAAGAATTTATTTTGTTTATTATATTTTTAGGTTCCCATTTCTCATGTAATTCATTTAATCCAACTGAGACAAGTTCTTAATCGATTGTTTTGAGGCCCAAAAAAATCCCTCAAGTTAGAAAATATTTTTTCAAACAGAATTGATAAACCATCATTAATGTAGATATTACTCATCCCACAGGTGCCCAAATGATATGAATTTAGTTAGAAACAAAATGGAACTCGAGGGTGAATCTGTATATTAATTATCAAATTCATATTCACTCATTAAGGTAGTTTTTAATGAAAAATATTTTAGGAAGATGAATAGACACTTCTACCAATTTTTTTAAGTAATTAGGGTATAAGTTTCTTAAAACATGTCCAAAGGATCTAAAATGTTGTGAGTGAACATATAATAAGAATTATAAAAACATTTAGGTAGGAATTATATATATATTTATCCTGTAAGAGGTCCAAAAAATGATAATAATTTCAAAGTACATAAACTAGACAACACCCTCTCCCCACCCTTTTTCTATAAATCTAAGCCTCAACTTCCATTTAAAAGGATGGTCAGATTAATGTAGTGGGATATGATAGAGAATATTATATGGATAATATGATTTATTCAAGAAGTAATCAATCAATTTGGGCTTAACTCCAAGTGGCAGTGGTTAGAGAATATTCAATGACATTTCCCTTTTGAGTTTGTGGTTTTTATCATAAACTATTTTCTTTTGAATGATCCTAGAAACTATTTAATTGATTAAAGAAGGACACTTTATTTCTAGTTTTTACTTTATTATATTTAAATATATTTTATCCACTAATTATTGTAAAATAATTGTCTTTTTGTTTAAATTTATTCAGGTGAGGTCTCCCCATTGAGGAAAACAAGTTCAATTAATTTTGGTAGCTTAGAGGTCTTTAAGAAATCAAATCGATTTTATAAAGGGATAATCAGCAATATGTTTTGGTATAGATATAGATTATTGAAAATTTAGGTGTATTATTAGAGGTATTGAAATATATATTGGGTAATTAAATTGGAAAATATTTGTAGTCAACGATATAGAGAGTGTCCAAGGATCGAAGCTTGTCTGTTGTTGCTACCTTTAGATTTTCTTTTCTTTAAATACACATTTACTCTCATTTATAATATCTAATTTTAATATCTAGTATTAACATATATTTTTTTGGTTAATTTTTTTGACACCTATTAAATCCTCACATTTAGTTTTAAATTTTACAAAAACAAGTTAACAAAATGAAATTTTTACAGCTTAGTCTACAACCTCATTGTGAGACAACCTTGTGGTCACCACTATGCTACATTTTATAATGAGAAATTTGTGATTTGGGTTTCATGAATTTTTTTTATCAATTTTGAACCATTTATATGGAGGCCAAAGTTTATGAATATTGTTTTTCATAAAAAACTAAAAAAATAGATATTTATTTCATATATTTAATTTAATAGGTAAAAATGAATTTTTATGATGATGATTAATGTTTATATCTCGTAGATAATTTTTTTGGTGATAGTAGTTGGGAAGATACATTGATGATTCAAATAAAAATTTTTTTACATCAAATGGAGCATAATGACTTGTTGCTTTAATATAATTTCAAAAAATTGAAAGAAGCAAGGAAGCTAGTAGCATTGCTGACCACCAAATTTTAAGAATTTAAGGTTATATAGATAAAAATATGAAGAAATATTTAATAGGATGAAATATTTGTTACACTTTAATTTTGAGAATGAATTTTTAAGGTTGGAGAAATACTTGAAGATACACTTCCCTCTCCAACAAATGAATTTTCAGAAACTCTGCTTAAGGAAAAAGAATATGAAGTTGAACATTTTTAGGGATATTTAATTTATTATAATTATTTTTATTAAAAAATTTATAATTTTAAATTTTAAATTGATCCTAATTATTATGATTTTTTAGATTCAATAACACTACTAAAGACCCTGTTTAAAGAAGATGAAGACGTTTCTTCGGTTGAGGAGAAAAAGGAGGAACCAGTTGAATTGTACACTAGTGCATATGAAGATGATGAAACAAAATAAGAAATCATTGTTGAATAATTTTTTGAATAAAAAACTTAAGATAATCTATATAATATTCTACTATTATCACCACTAGCAGAAACCACTCATTTAGTTGAACAAAATAGAGATAACCCCTATATTCTTCTCCCTCCCCCTCTACACATCAAGTTATCCCTTTTATATATTCTAAGGGTAAGGTAAGTTTTTTGTTTTTTTAGGGGTTCTCACTCCTATAATATACTCATGAATGTTGGGAGAAATCATATCTAATGATTCATGAGTAATAAAAAAACCCACAATAAGATTGAGGTTAATCAACTATCAGTGCCTGACTGGGGCACTAAGAACATAGCACCCACATGGGAGTCCAAATGATGATCTATCATATTTTCCATTTCTATTTATTTTTATATATTTTTATTATGTTATGTTTTTTTAATTTCTATATTTAATGGGTATCATATAAGATCTTAAGTCAAAGCTTATACTATAAAATAATTCTAGGTTTTATCTTTCCTTATATTTTGTTTTCTACCCTTATTTTTATTTTGTTGAGTTGAAATGAGGGGTAACTAAATATAAGTATGCGTGGAGTGTCAACCTGTCTAGTTTTTATGTTTTTTTTCCTTTTTTTATTTTTCATTCTTATGAAAATTTAGATTAAATAAATATTATTTTCATTTTTTTCACTTTTACTTATTTTGAGAGAATTGACATGTTTTATTAAAAAATTATTTTAAAATGATTGTTGATGTAGTATATTTTTCCTTGAATTGGATTTTGAAGCATTTTTATGAGTTGGAATAATTTTTTAAATCTATACACATTAAATAATTAATAAAAATATGTTTTTATTCCTATTAGGTATTATAAATTTTTTTGACATATTCTTCATAATACTGACACTTTCTTGATATAACCTTAGATTTTTTGTGATAACCAGAACATGTGATCTTTCTCTTTCAAAGCATTAAAATTTATGGAATGTTTTTGAAATGATTGACACAATTATTTGGATAGATAAGTTTTTAATTTATACCTAGACTTTAAATTTACCCATATTTATCCCTTAGAATCCATGAATTTCCTTATAGTTTTAAGGCACATCAAAAGATGATTTTCCTCACCTACCTTAACTATTAGTTTTTTTCCTAGATATTTCACGTTTCAGTGTGGTTGAGGGCCCCTTATGTGTGTTCTTTGGGATGAATTTAATTTTAGGGTAGTGTGAGGTGTGTATAATAATTTTGGAAAAAATATAGAGATAAAATTGGGAACAATTCATCTTTTAATTGTGCATTATTTGTATCATTTGATTCTCCTACAAAAAAATAAAAAAAATAAAAAAAATAAAAAAAATAAAAAAAATTAAAAAAATAGAGACAATCTCAAAATATTCATTATTATTACATTTATGACTCATGTTACACTTAAAAATAAAGGTCATGAAATTTAAATGATTCATTTTATTCAATTTTCATCTCGTCTTCCCTGAAAATAAATCTAAAAATTGAAAAAATAAAAAAAAAGAAAAAAGAAAAAAAGAAAAAAAAGGGGAATAATTTGGATGAGATCATTCATTATAATCACTAAAGGAATAATGTTCCATAAAATAAAAATGGGGTGGTTTTTTCATTTCTAATTTTCAAGAGTAATTGAGTGAGGTATATCCTATGGTTTCACTAGAATATTTATGCATTGTATTTAAGTGTTAAACCTCCTGTTTTTATCTTTATTTTTTGAAATAATTCTACCAACTAATACTAAGATGTAGAAATCATCTTGAAAATGGACCTCAAGATTGAAAATATTTTCATTTCTTGCCCTATGGAGGGATCATAATTTTTAAAAGCCTATGGTGATACATCTATTTTCGAAATATGAGTATAACTCTATATTTAATTTCAATTGAGTGAAGAGTATCATAAAATTCAATGGGAGGTCGATTGTGATTGGGTCATGGATGGATATTTGAGTTTGAAAAAATTTAAATTTGAGGGATGAAAATTAAGTGGAATTTTTTTTCATAGAGAAGACATGATGGAATTCCATTTTTGAAAATATCATGGATATTTTCTCATTTTTAATTCTTGTGTGGATTTTGATTAAGATGTTTTATTATTATCCGGGAGTTTAATGTTTAAGTGTGGGGGAGTGATGAAACTAATATTTTCACACGTTTTATAATTTAATTAAATGTTTTTAATCACACTATAGTGTTATTTTTTGTGTGTGAAATTTTCACATTTTTAGGTTTTAGTTGCAACTTGATCTTAATTTCCAAAATGGACTAATTTTGGATTTTTAACTTTTTTTGTTTTATTATATATTTCAGCCATGAAATTTTCTAAAAATGCTAAAATTGAGAATTTTTTTAAAGATTTTATATATCTTGGTATTAATTTCATTCAACAGGTACAAAAGCTCAATCCATTTTCTTAAGGCCCAAATCCATCTCACAATCCATGCCTCAAAATTTTCACATAGATCTAGATACTTTTGAAGTTGGGATCATATATCAAAAAATAATTACCTAAATAATCTAAAATTTTAAAAATATAAAGATAAAGATAAAGGGAAAAAATTAATTAACTATGTACATTCCTAAAGATACCTTTTTAATGGTTATAAATGAATATAAAGTTATAATATTTGAATTAAAACAGTCACCCAGAGAAAATAAATTTCTCTGATTAAAAAATTTTTAACTCCTTCATTACTTGGCCAATAAAGATGAAATTTCATGGGTGAATGTGAAAGAAATATTCGAACAAATTACATTAAGAAAAATTTTCCCACTATTTCATTTACTGAGGATTTCATGTGAAATCATTCAGAGGATGTTTTTGGAGTAAAAATTCCTCTCCCATCTCACTATAAAAATGTATCTCATTCCCAATTCAAGGGGTTGTATACTTTATTGATTTTTTTTAGATTTTGAGTTTATTTTATATGTTATATTTTAATTATTTTAATATATTATTCTTATTCATCATTAACCTCTTCTATAATTTTTATTTTTAGAGATTCTCCCACAGTTATCCCTTCTCTGATTCACAAAAAATAGAGAACTAGCCTCGGTGTTTTTCCAGGGAGGGAGTGCTGGATTGATTGAGTTTTATTATTATTAAATTTGAATATATTTATTAAATTTTTAATTTTTTGGTGGTGGTTAAATTGATTATGGTTAGTAGTATCCCTATTTTATATATTCTTCGAATTCTTCTTCTCATTTAATAATCTTCATTGCCTTTGTTATTCATGTTGTGCAAACAGTGGATCATGGAATGGGTTGTGATAGTTAGTTAATATTTCTCCTAGCTAATATTCATAATAAGATTGAACTATATATAGAGGTCTTAGTATGGGGTAATCACATTTCAAATGATAAGGTGTGGTGTGATAGGTCTTGATCACCTCAATGGATTGAATATTGAAATTCCTTCTAAATAATGACATCAACCACCGTGATCTCCCAAGAATATTTTCTTTAATTATTTCTATATAACAACATTATTTATTTGATTAAATTGTTATATATATTTTTATTAATATTTGATGCATCATTAAAACCACCCATTTATATTGGTTTAGTATTTCTTTATTAGTTAATCTATAATAGTGATAATGGAAATTCATTTCATGTGAGAGGTATCCTTATGATTGAACCTAGGTTGTTTAACTATGGTACATGCTTAGGAAGATAATAATTTAATTAAACAATGGTTCACAAAAAACTTCTACCATCAACATAACATGAAGAGACCCTATAATTACTTGGTTTAGAACCATATTTAGGTATATAGATGCTTTCTTAAGCCTGAACAAATAATCCAATCTAAACTATCCTCACTAGTTGGAAACCCCCCTACGGTCTCTAATACAACAAGGGATCTAGTAAATCTAATAAATTCTAGATAGAAACCATCTCTCATCCCTCAATGATAATATTATGATCCCCATTAAAGAAAACAAATGATAATAAGTGAGTAATACTATCAATCATGGAGCAATAAATTCCTCATAAGAACAAAAAAATTAATTTCACATCACATCCCATTCCCTTTTAAGAAATATACCTAATTAAATATACATATACAATATAATATAAAGTATTACCCTTGTCCAAAATATATATTTATTAAAAAATCCCCCTCAGGGGGGTCTTAGAAAAACTAGGGACCTTATAGGTTCTCACACACACCACACAATTTTAAAAATGTTGAAAGGTTCCAAAAAACACTTCACCAAAAGTGACTTGAAATTCCAAGTCAATTTTCATCATTTGAATTTTTTTTTCAAGTGACAATTTAAAATAAATTTATTTAAGATCCATTATCTGAAATATGTTCTAAAAGTATTTAATAAAATCCATATGAAAATCAATTTAAGGAATTAACCCTTTTTTAATAAAAACCTTCAAGGGTCTAAAAGAATGTTTTCCAATTTATTTCACAACCCAAACATGGGAAAAATAACTCATACAACCCTCTTTATTTTAAATTAATTATTTAGTCATTTTATCAATTCTTGTAATTTCATGAATCACTTGGAATTCCAAGGAAAAAATTTATTCCAATAGAACACTTCATTTAAAGTGATTATAAAAATCATTTGGAACATCACAAACAAATAAAATCTAATAAAAAAAGAATTTAAAATCAATAATCACACAATTAAATTACATTTTAAGGAAATACAAAAAAACACCTACCATAATTCAATGAAAATAGATCCGGTAGTCAACACATATGATTTAAAACTCTTTTAAGATCCTCAATTGATCCTTCACATTCCATGTCAACCAAAACCCATATAAATATACTACCTCAAACAATAAAATTAAACATTAAAACCACAATGGTTCATGAGAGAGATGAAAAAGAAGGAGAGAGAAAAGGGAATAAAGGATAAGGGAATAAGGGATTACCTTAAACTATTTTCTTTGAAAATGGGGAAAAATTAGCTTGGAGATCAATGGATAGGGATGGAAGATACTCCCCCATACTCCCTAGCATCTTTCAAACTATGAGAAAAGAAAAATTTCCAAAAATTTCCTAAAATACCTAGAGGTAAAAAATATAAAGAACCAAAATTTTAATTTTTTGAAAATTTTGTATGGTTAGGCTATATAGTTTGGTAAACCGTGTTCCAACTATATAGGGACCACTATAGACCCACTGAACACTTGCATGATTTGGTACCATGGTTACTTTCAACCATGAACTAACTATGAAAGTAATTACCAAGATAAATATTAATCTATACGTATTTTAGGGAGGACTTCATGGTTTTTATATCCCTATTCCAATCATTAAAAATTGTACTTTCAAGGTTGAAACACATGTTACATAGTTAATGCACATTTACTAATAACTGGTCAAAAACTATAAGTCAACTAGAATCTTTAAAAATTTTAAAAAATCAATCTAGAAACTTATAAAAATTTAAATTACCTCAAAATTAATTAAAATAATCATAGATATAATGATATGAGGTGTGAAAAACTCCCCACCATGCCACTTTTTGCCATCAGAAAATTTTGACTAAGAAGAAGAATCAAACTACATGACTCAACAACACCTTATATAATGAGGTGGGTTGGGAATAAATCTAAAATAAAAAGGAATACTAAATAAAGAAACTACTGAATAAACACAATTATTCTATCTAATATATTTATATCCATATAATTCTCTACCATATCCAGGAACAACATAACTACATTGATACGTTGAAAAACTAAGAAAAATTAAGACTATGTAAAGGTCTATACACTATTTATAAATCCTCTAAATTTCATGATAAGGGGAGAATGCACCATAAGACCACCAAATCACCCATAAAAGTTCATATCCAATAATTCCCAAGAATCATCCAATTCATTGATTTATGTAAAAAAATTAAGGAACTGATTCTAAATCTTAAATAAGTATGACCTGATAAAACTCAACATACATCAAAAGAATAACATCACCAAAATAAAAAGTGAACACCAAATAGGAGGGTAAAGAAAAAAATTCATAAACATTCCACAATAAGAAACAACATGGGATCTATATCCCACTAACAATACTCAATGTGTAAAATATAATCTCAAATATAGAACAAAATCCCATGATGGACCCATAAAAAGTGATATGAAACTATCAAGTGGCTAACATCCATAAGGATAAACATTTAATAGTTACCCAGGAACTGACCTATAGAAAACCATGCTCAAACCATAAATAATACCATATCAAGACAACCATATCACAAACTAAACTAATGAGGAGAATAATAAACCAATATCTAAAATCAATTACATAACTTTATCATGTACTTAAAATCACACCATGTAAGAATTCACAAGCATACAATAGTCTCCAAAAAAAATGAACACCTAAAATAAAAAATCTCTTAAGAAAACACTCATAACAAATCACTATAAAATATTCAAAAAAACCTACACCCTTTGAGAGGAAATACCAACCCGTCTCTACCAAACCACCACTTCTAGAGAACCTAGTTCACTATATAATGAAACATGAAACTGAGATAAAGAGTCATGGTGTGAAAAAGGACTATCAGATCCACTACTCTACTTGGGGCCTAGGTAGATCCATGAACTAGGAAAAATCACTAACATAAAAATTATAAGGAATAGAAAAAACCGCCTGATAACCATACCTAAAGATAACCACTCTACCAATCATCAAAACCTTCTTAAGAGGAATATAGAAAACAAAATCAAACATAAAAATTATTCATTCAATGATACAAAAATTAGATCACACCACACCAAATAAACCAAAAAAACATCCAAATCATACCCAAATAAAACATGTATAAAATATAGCTTTGAAATTATCATTCCTAACAGAAATTTTTAAAACAAACTTTTAAAAAAACAAACATTTCTTAAAGAATCATATTTCTTGAAAACATTTTTTAAAAGATCCAATTTTACATTTCCCAAATGTACCTTCTAAATACCCTTTTAAATTCCCAAATATATCTAAATATTTCATTACATGTAGTCAATACCCATTTTAATCCCAAAATACATTCAAATTTCTCATTTGAAAATTTATTACTTCTGAAATCACTCTTTTTAAAACATCTCATCTCATTTGAAATTTCCAATAGAACCTCAATTTCAATGAATTTTCAAACCATTATTTCAAAAAAATATCACTTAAATCATTAAGGTTAAATTTTTTTTAAATCATAATTTTTTGTTCTAAATTTTGTTACCAACTACCTTTAGACCATCAATCAAATCCAGATCCCTTTTCATCCCAAAACATTTTTAAAATTTCATTTTGAAATCGTCCATATTTTAAAACACTTATAAATTTAAAAATATCATATAAAAAAACCAAAATTTAAAAACCACTTTTAAAACAAGTGTACAAAATTTATCATCACAAAATTCCATTTTTTTCTTCCTAAAAGAAACTTTATAAACACATAACATAATTTTCCCAAGGGAAAAACCAAGAAATAAAGCATAAAAATCAACCAAAATTGCATTAATTCTATTAAAAACTCACTTATTTTTACTCACAACAATTGTAAATACAAATGGGGTCAATCCAAAAATAATTATAAGTGAAACTAGACTACAAGAGGAGAATAACCTATGTGTATAGCTTGAATAAAAATGCTAGTAAACTATGAACCAATGATATGAAAGCCTCTTTCATGATTCCAGATCTATCTACATGGGATTTTCATGGTTTAATAGATCATGTATAATTGGTTCATTCCCAAATTATTCCTTTGAAACTAAAAATTATCCCTAAAATCACCAGTGAATTCATCAGGATCAAAATATTATCACAACATATCAAATTTCATTAATGATAATCAAAATGAAACTCAAAATTAAGACTCAAGTCCGGACCACCCATGGTAACTCAAGACTCAAGTTGAGAAAGATATCTTGAAACTCTCTCCATACATAAATCTATAGTCATGAAGATGATCATAAACTTCATATTACCCAGAAACTACCCAATTAGGTGGAATTATCTGAAACTATTATGAAAAAACCAACAAGGGCCACCATTATACCAAGAACTCAATCCTGATCATGAAATACCTATGGTTTATTCCTGATTACCCTAGGTAATAAACTAGTTTCAGGGTCTTAAAACATAATCATTTTGAATTATCTCACCCTTAGAATCCAAAGGAAACCATGGATTCCACTGAGAATCTAGTATGAACCATCCACGATTCAAACATCCATGCTATCCATAAATAACTCAAACAGATAAATTACAACCAAACAGAGTACAAAACAGGAATAAATATAATAATATATTTCCCAAGTTGAAAAATAGTTAGATAATTACCATCACATAACTAAATGATAAAATAATAAGAGGAAATACATAAATTAATGGACCCAACATTATTTGGTCCACCAAAGTCAATACATAAGTATCCCAAAATGAATACAATCTACCATCAATATACCGTCTTGAAGAAGGCCAATGTCATAGAACCTGAAATGTAACCATAAGGTCTATATATAATAAAAAATATATGCATGATTCAAGAAAAATAGATCCCAATAGGATTTTACCGAAGTGTTTCTAAAATTCTTTAAAAATTATATTTCACTTATGCTATTTTGAAAAATAAAATAAAATAATTTTTTTATTTTATATACAAGAACAATGACACATCTATAATCATTTTATAAATTGAAATTTCTTTTTATTAAATGAAACAATCGTTTTGAAAACATTTCTTAGGATTACACCCCTTTTTATTGAAATAATAATTTTAAACCATGATTTATGATCATATTGAAAATATAATTTTCAATGTACTTTAGAAAATTTTAAAAAAACAAGATGATGCAAGAATAATAAAGATTAAAACTAAGGTACCACATCATGAAGAAATAAAATAAATTAATCACAGTGCGAGAGTTACCGATTGAATAGAAAAAAACAAGAGAAAGTACCTAATAAAGAATCAACTGATGTATTATAAAATCTATAAACATCCTATAACGTAACCCTTAACTTACATAGGTTGGAACCATCTATAGGCCTATAAATGCATTCCTAAATATATAAACAACTAGCTGCTCTAAAATAGCCTCATCGGTTAGCACACAACCTATGGTTTTCTATACCATGTGGGATCTAGTCAATTTAATTGGGACTAGATAAAAAATATTTCTTATCCCTCACTAATATTCCTAGGATCACCAAGAAAGAAAAAAAGCGATCAGAGGTGGGTAATACTATTAATGAAATATAAATATATGCATCAAAATAATAAGAAAACAAATTTCACCTCACCTCTATTTCCCTCACAAGAAATATCCCCACTCACAATTTCCATATCCAACAAAATATAAATTATTCTACTCAAGCCACAATCTATATAAATAACAAAATCCTCATTAGGGGGTCATAAATAACCAAGGGTCTCAAGAGGGTCACACACACCACCCGATTTAAAATCCATTAAAATGTGACAAATGAGCCTTCACTAAAAGTTAATTGGATTACTAAGTCAATTATAATCATTTTAAATATCATTTTAAACAAATATTTAAAATACATCCCTTGAAAATACAGTTTATGAAATATATTCTAAAATGATACACTCAAAACAATTTACAAATAAATTTAAGGAATCAATAATTTTTTCATTAAAATCCACCAAGGGTCCAAAATGAAACTTTCTAATTTATTTCATGTACCAAGTAGCTTAAAAATACTCAATCAACCCTATTTTATTTTTAATCAATTCCTAGATCATTTTATCAATGATTGAAATTTCAAGTATCACTTGAAATTCTAAGAAAGACATTTATTCCCAGTGTAAAATTCCTCCATAATGATTATAAAACTCATTTTAAAACATAACATATAAATCCAATATTATAAATAAATCATTTGAAATCACCAAGAATATAATGACATGTAAGTTTAAGGAAATTATCAAAAAATCATCCCTTAGTTCAACTGTAATCTGACCAAAAGTCATTAGTTATAATGGAAAACACTCCAAAAGCCTAAAGGGATCCTTTAGATTAACAAGAAACAAAATAAACCATGAATAAACTACCCCAAACCCTAAAAATAAACCCAATATCCCCTCAAATTCATAGGAGAGATGGAAACCAAAGGATAAGGAAAATGGGACGAAACGAGAAAGAAATGAGGGTTTAACTTGGAATTTATTATTAAAAAATTAGGAGAAAGTGGATTGGAGATAAAAGGAGAGATATATAAGAAGTTCCCCCATAAAACCTAGAATCAGATAATCCTGGAGAAACAAAGTATCAAAAACCACTTAAATATTTAGGGGGAAAAATAGGGAAAACCAAAATTTTAAACACCGGGGCAGTCTGCATGGTTTGGTAAATAGTGATCAAACTATGCATGAAAAAAGAGATAACCACAGGACACTCACATGGTTTAAATGCATGGTTACTTATAATCATGTCTAATTGTGTAAGTAATTCCCAAGACAAAAATTAATATACAAAGTTTTTTTGGAGGCTTGCATGGGTTTTCTAGCCATGTGCCAACTGGGAAAAGTCACACCGTCAAGTCTACAACACTTGTTACACAATTATTAATAACCATGTGAAAGTTGTGCGACACCTAGAAACATTAAAGAATATCAAAACTCAATCCCAAAACTTTTAAAAATTCAAATTACAATAATATTAATTAACATAATCATAACTAGAGTGACAAAAGTTGTGAGATCGTAGCTTGTAATTCTTTGCAAAAGCATGGATTTATACTAATCATAACATACTATATAAGAATTTAATATCCTATGATTGCAATGTGCTGGGTTTTTCATTAAAAATGAATTTTTGTATTTTTAATATGATATCAATTCATATTGTTAAATATTATATTCTTTTTAAGGTAATGATTTTCCGATCATTTATAAAATAAGACTGAAACCAATTAAAATTCTTAATCGTAATTTCCATATATATCATATTCTATGACTCTGATTATATCCTTACATGTGATTCATTAGGAAAAATTATTTTTCTTTATTTTTAATTATGAATTGAATTTTATTATTTATAATTTTTTTGTATAAATGAAAAAATGTATTTTGGGGATATTTATTAGTTTATAACGTTTTTATAAATTAATTAGTTATAAAAAGTTCATAATTAATTAATTAAATGTTTATCAAACATTTAATAATAAAATTTACATAATATTATGTTTTAATACTAAAAATGACTTTTATATTATAGGTTATAACTTAGGTCTTAGAAACAAATTTTTTGTTTAGAAATCACAAGGATATATTATAAAGTGTTTTTAAATTACAAAAAAAGGCCAAAATATAAAAGTGTTTATATTTAATTATGAATTGTTCATAATTAATTAATTTTAATTATTCAAATTAGAAGGTCTTATTTGGGATATTATTCAAACCACATCAAAAATTGATTTTTATGATTGATTTGATCATGGTTTAAATAATATTTATAAGTGGTATTTAGATTATGTAAAATGTTTACTTAATGGAAATTGAAATATAGAATATTTATAGTTCATGAAATACCATAAATTTAAAATAAAATTATATATAATGATAATATTAAAGATTTCATACTATTTAATTAATATAAAGTGTTTATATTCAACATTATAAAATGTATATAATGGATAGCTAAATTTTTAAGTGAGTATAAATAGATTTTTTTTATGAAATATTCATAGATGAATATCTCATGTTTAAATATGAGTATTGTTAATTTATTTAAAAGTTATTCCATTTTTTATTTTTAATTTCAATAAATTCTTTATACTATGAATATGTGTATGATTTAGCTTAAATTGTTAAGAAACTTATATTGATTATCATACATGTGTCTAAGGAGTTACAGGATTTGTGTGATACTAGATTTAGTTTTTTTATACATTGAATTTGTTTTTTATTGAAGTTATAATATTGAAATTAGTTATTTAATATAATTTATATATATTAGGTACTAGAGTAATATAGAATTGGAATATCTATTGAGTGAAGTATCCCTGGGTAGAGGGACTTCATGTTATACTTCCCACTAGCCTAATGGTTTATACATTGTTCTAGGATGGTGCGAGTTGGCTATCTGTGGTTCTAAGATTACTCATGTGGTTATTATAAATTTAATATAATTCTAAATCTTAATATAAATAATTAATTTACCTTATTCTTTAGATTCATTCAGATATGTGTAAATATATTTAACTTCTATTTTTTAGGTGAGTAATATATATTGTGGGTTGTGTAAAGAGTTACACACCAATATGGTCTGAACATATTGATTTTTTGGAAGGTGAATGATTAAAAACTAAATCACTAGAATAATGCACATATATAAATGGAATACCATGAGATAAGATGATAAGATAACATCCCCTTCAAAATACCAACTGTTAGATTCTTTCTAAAGTGGAAATTGTCAAGATCTCTATCATCTAACTAGGTATGTCTTCCCATAATTGGGTATCCATAAATTATCGTGAGTAAGGAAATCAACTATGGATGAACATAATAAGATTAGGTTCCAATTATTTGTGTTTTCTTTGAGTTACAATTTGGCGAGATACCCTAATAGGATTAAATTACCTAAGAAGTAATTTTAAGATTATACATTTTCTAGATTGGGTATGGAGTTATCCACCAAAATATCCAAAAGTTATATTTTACATGATTGGGATAATTACCTACCTAAATTACTAAGTGTTTAGATAAATTCTATAGTGTAATCATTTCTTAGTAAAATATGGATATTTCCCCCTAATAGATATGATGGTTTTTAAATGGGGTTATTATTTTATTGGGAGATCATTTAAATTATGTCATAATTAAATGTTGGCAAAGAATTATACTCATATTATTAATTGTTTTTTTAAATAAATAACACCATAATCATTAAAATTATCTTTGAGGACAATCCTATTATAAGGAGAAACTTAGTGTAAACAATTCCATAGACAGGTAACTTAAGAAGAGTTATTATATAAATGGAAATTATATGTGTTAGATCAGTCCCTTATTAAGTAACCAATTGATGATGCTTTTCATTAGATGAATCTAGATACTTATATGAAGAATAATATGATTCACTTAGTGTTTCAAAGTAATTAATTTCTAAAAAACCAAAGAAATATTCATACCCCATCATATATTCAATATTATTGGTTAGGTCAATGAATTAGTGAGACTAATGGTACACTTAAGTCTTATTCTAGTTTAGGAATTCATACTATTTTAATTGATGGAATTTTTTTGAAAATATTAATGAGTTCAATAAAATTTTATTTGACATTCTAAAAGTAGTGTGAATAGATAAACTTGGAATATGAATTATATTATCTGTTGGCAGGTAGACAATATAAGTGGGAAATTTTTTGAACGATATGAAGAGAAGTTAGTTGGAGAGGCGAATTTTTTTAAGTATCTAATCAAGGACATTAAAACATAAAGGTGTTATCAAGAAGTAAGAGTAAGTATTACATAGGATGGAATGGTCTGGGATACCTAAATGGTCTTGTGAAACTCCATGGAATGTACATTTTAGGTATCCATTTAATATAAATTTATTACTTAGTTTTTAATGGTATGTGATGAAAACTGCATGTTTTAAAAGTTTTTAAAACTTACAAGAGTTCAAAAATAAAGAAATAATTTATATAGCATATAGTTTTTATTCAAGTGGTGAAGAAATTAGTTTCTATTTTAAAGGTTTGAATATAAATGAGTTTATCAATCTTATATGGATCTAAACAAAATATATGTATAGTTATCTCATTTATCTTATATGACAAGATAATTTTTTTTTACTAATAAAATGTTTTTATGAATAATATGAGATAATAAATTATATACACATGGTTCATTATTTATCATGTTCTATAACATTTTATGAAAATGAGGAAAGGATAAAAATATTTTATCTAGAAAACAAGTATTTATCCTGGTTGTTAAAATATCAGGGGAGATGTTCTCACCACCCAAAAGTAGCATATTTAAAATAATAAACTCTTATTTTTAGAGAAAAATGATTCAAAATCATAGAATAACATACATGATATGAAAAAGTAGTTTATTCATTAACTATTAATACTAAAAAATAATAGTTATTTCCTAAACACAAATACATATGGACCTTATGAGATGTTCCCAATACATGTCTCTTGATTGATTTTTTTATATTAGTGGTTTAGGAAGAGACTCTGATGGGAGAGTTATAAATATGTGGTTGTGTTTTTTATATAATACCACCTATGTCAGAGACCCTAATCAAGGATTGAAAGATTAATGATTTTAATAGGGATGCACCCTGTTTGTGGGGGTATGTTAGAATTTTAATTAAATATAGCTAGAGTGGTGTGATGGATAGACCTTCATGTTGAAGGTAACACCAAGGTCATAGACATCCTTGTTTTTGGTCCAGTTTCAAACTAGAGATATTTTAAGAAGAAGTGATGATGGTGAATGAAAATATGGAGAATAATGATGTTATTATTCTCTCCCATCATAACCAACCTCTATTAGTTCATGTTACACATGTGGTGATGATTTCTAGATCCTTTGGAAGATACACATAATATATAGATATTACTATACATCAATAGATATAGTTGAGAGTATGATTAGTGTATTAAATTCATGGATCCTCTTATTGAATGTCCCAAACACGAGTCATTATTCCCATTCCACATGTTTAGGAGTTTGAGATTCAAGAGGAATGCCTAGTCCAACCCTTATCAGCTAGATAATTCATACTGATGGAAACCATCTCTCACCACCCATTCTAGTAAAATGAGTTTATCCTTATCATAATCAGATAAATATGAAAGTATTCCTTCATGGTAGAGATTAAATACAGTGGTTCCTAATTTTATATAGATCAAAAACTAATGATAGTACTATGTTGTGATGCTTATTTGTGTAAGTGAGGTCAGGTATACTCCCTCTAGTAAGCAGGATCCCCTCAGATGTGATGAGTAAATATCACTCATGAAAATTCATATCTTGATATCCATTATATGATAATCATGTATTTATACAATATTTTAATGTATGATAATTCATTTCTTTTGAGTGTGGAAGAATGTGTGAATACATTTGATGGGTGACCCATGGTTTTCCCTTTACAGGAGATCAACTTATGCATCAACATTTATTTTAGAGATGGAATTCAAGTGATTACTGAGTGGGATCATGAACACTGATCTGGTGTTATTTGAGTATATGGTATGATTCATTTCTTATGGTGGTTGAAGGGGAATCCTATTATGCATTCAAGGATTGACCTAGTTTTACCATGGGAGTACCAATTATTTAGTATCCTCTCATGGTGTGAGTTCCATATTCTTGGAGTATCATTTCGACTTTGTGAAGTTGAAACCATGGAAGATGACGAGATCAGAGTGTAATTTGCATGTCATAATGGATAATTCTCTTATTAAAGGATTATGTGTTTAGATTACGGAAGAGGATCACAAGTAGATATATTCAGAAAAGATTATTCTTTTATATAGTGGGAGATGATTCCTATATTCGGTCAATAGTTCTGGTCCTATAATTATTTTTTAAGAGAATCCTACAGTGGTGATATCAATTTGGTTGGTCTTATATGACCAAACATTCTCAGAAGGTGGACCTAAAGGGTTTTCCTAAAAGTGAAAAATACCACTATCCATTTCCCTAGGCATATAGTCATTTTAACAGGGTGGTTTTCATAAATATATGGATGGAAAACATGATTTAATACCACCCTAGTAAAGCATGAATATTAGGGTGGTACATCCATTGGATCGTTGTGGGAGTTCCCATCACATGAAAACCATTTCTTCATAGTAGATAAATAATGTTTTCTTAGAAGGTTTTCGTTTTTGATTTCTTTAGATTGGAAGGTGTTATTATAGGGTTTGTTCCAATATAGAAGGTTCATATAAATGGTCAATACCATCCACTTAATATTTTGGATGATTGGGACACCCAATAGGTAGTTGTGTGATCTTGATTAGTTTGAGGTTACTTATTATATATCTAATGTTCTTGTCGATAGATTTTATGAAATAGAAATGAAAATAGAACCAAGTAATCATCTATAGTGGATGAAAATATATTTGAGATTGAGATAAGATAGAGGATTCCCAAAAATTTTGCAAAGAGGTTGAGAAATAATTGAGGGTCCCTAGACTTGAACTCCCAGATCTAGTGTTAAAAACACATACTTTAGATACCAGTGAAAACTAAAAAGGAGATGGAATGGGAATCACTTACATAAATATTTCATAAATTTAACACATCTCATAAGAATTCATGACTAATAATAATAATGTTTTAGTATATTTGGAGACTTGATACATAGTTAACTTATTTAACAACCATCATCAACAATTCCCACAAACTTTATTCTCACAAGGAACCCTTCAAGAATTTTCATACTTAATACCTTTCTTTAAAACCCATGGAATAGAAATATAAGAAAGGGGTTAGCATAGATTATTATTAAGGGTAAACATAAGAAAAAATAGGTGACGAACATAAGTGAGCTTAATATTAGCATATGGGTATGAGATCATAGTTAAGGTCCACGAACATAACATTAGAAAATAATACCCAAATAAACATGAATCATAAATAATAGATCAAGGAATAAGGATATAACCATACCATAAGACCTGAGTAATCATTACATGAGAACATTACATAATATAAGATTATAATATAAGTATAAGCATAAAAAATCATTTCATTTGTCAAGTATCACTGCCAATACCATACTCATATAGTGGAAAGAGTCCTACAATAGACTAGGTTCACTCAACTATCGCTAACACATCATTTCATGAGATATAATTCTTCACCTAATGTATAATAAGGCAGTTTAATTCTAGGACCACCTATCCTGTAAGGTACATATCCCCCTTGGTATTTTGGTTAACCCTCTATTACCTTTCATATTATCTCATGAGATATCAAGATTTACCCAATGAATTGGAGGAATATATAATTATGGTCCCACCCTTCACATAATGAAAACCATTCATATATTTAAAAAACGTTCATAAAAACATTGATATTTTAACTTTACTTAACTAACCTAAGAAAAATATATGGTTTTAATGAAAATATTCATAAAATATTTCATTAACCATCTTGAGAAAGGAGGTAGATAGTGGCATAATGAACATAAACATATATTGACATATATGTAAATAAAATTTTAACTATTATTAGATAAATCAATCTGAAAAATTAGAATAAATATATATTTTCTTTTCAAAACCATTCTAAATTGAAATCATTTTTAAAATTATTTTAGAACATGGAAAGTAGGATTTATAATTAATAATGCTCATAATATCCAAATAACGTGTTCACATGAAAAACGTTAAAAGGGGATACTTTTGAAAAAATTAAAAATTTCTTAAATGTTAATAATTCTTTTTATAATTTTTTAAATAAATTAAAAATGATAAAAAGTTATCATAATAAATTATTTAAGCATAGTTAAGGACAATCATAAAACCATCCAGTGAATATGGACATAGATGAGGAAGATTCCTGACCGAAAAGAGAAGGTGGGGTCAGTTTTTATCATAAACATCATATTAGGTAAATTATTTACCAAGGGGAATAAAGTTGAGAGAGGACATGTAAAACCTTAATAATATATAGATGAGAATAAAATGGTTTTGGTCTTAGAGATAAATTTTAAACAGTTTTTTCCTAGATTAAAATTAATTCATAACATTCTGGATTTGAAAATGAGATTGGATTAAAACCCTTACCTTTTTATCGAGAATTCCATGAAAGGTTTTTAATGTACTGTATAATTAAAATATCCATTTAATAACTTATTTTACAATATTATTCATATCTATGAACATTACTACTCCTTGGTTATAATCATTAATTATATATTCATTAGTTATTCATTGCTTATTTTCATTATCGGGTGATTGTTTCATGCATGTTTTGTAATAGTGAAATCAAATCTCATTATTTGATACCAAGTTCAACATTCATGTATTATAAAAGAAATTTAAATAATTTTTCAATTATTTATTCATCTATATTTTTACTTTATAGAAGCTATAGTCATGATTCATGATAACAAGATACATAATGAACTTGTTTTGGGTAACTTACTAATTAGCCACTAAATGAGGCTAATATTAATTGTTAATATATAGAATATTCATGTTATTTATTATTCATAAACACCATTTTTAGTGAATTTTAAACTTTGAACATCATTTCACATTATGAATGTAATTCCGTCTTAAAATGAACTATTATGTGGTACATTTTTTAACATCATTTAAAGTACACAATGATCTTGGTTTTATTTTCATATTTAATTTTCAGGTTTATAATTATATTGTAAAAAATTCATACTTGTGGAGTGTTGAAAGATTCACATTGGAAGACCACCAAAATGAGATTTCATGCAAAAAATTCTCGAGAAGGTAGATTGGACCCCAGCCCACTGATGAGAATGTGGGGCCCAACATACATGCCCAATGTAGACCAAATTTCGTGGGATGCTAGAATAAATATATAGGAACAAATAATTATTTAGGATCCAGTGCTAATTCGGCATCCATTGTGGCTATTCAGGCAGCCCAATTTGAAGATAAATTTTTGGCCAAATTTTGTGGCCCAGACAACATCCTACCAATCAAATTATATCTCGGAATCAAAAACTCCAAATGAACCCAAAGTTTACAGGAAGTTAGGATACATCCGGTGATATATTTTCTTATTCTATGGTTCACTATAATTTGGCCTTATAGAAGATCTTCCAAGCACGTCTATTCGGTGGTTGCAAGCTGGGTGCCACCTCGGGTCAAGAGTGGAAAAGTCCAAGTTCCACAAGCTTTCCACCACCCTAGGCCTACCATAATCAAGTGGCATGCTTTGTAATATTGGAGGATCGACCCAAGGATCCCATAATGCCTATTTAAGGCAGTGTTTATGGAGGAGTTTTTCATCTTTTGAGCTTTTTTCATTATAATGTTATACTGCGATTTTGTTGTCTCAAGTTGTCTTCGACATGTAAGTTGATTTAATTCATCCTTGTTTCATAATAAAAGTTCTTATTCTTTTATTATTATGTTATTATACATTTCACTTTGATACCTTTTCCTCAAGGTGTTAATTTATTCACACCAAACCTTGTGAAATTATTCACACAACAGTGGAGTCATCATTTTCTTTTTATTGTTTTCTTTACTTCTTCAATTCCTCCCACATGAGTCTACTTCCCGCTTCCATTGAAACCATAGCATCAATGGAGGGATAAAACACTTATGGGTTGATCCAAGAGAGTAGAAAGGGTATGTATTGGATGTTATTTATCACCCCCTTAATGTCTAATCACTTCTTTAATTGAGATTTTTATTTGATGATTTTTAAACTCCATCGTCCTTGTTGAATTTAAGGCCACACACTTTAAGTGCTAATACGATCCTTTACCTTGAAGTTCTCAAAAAATTGATCCTTCAAGTTTATAGGTGGTTAGTATTAAATGGTGTAGGTATTAAACCAGTAAGTGAAGATGTTTTTTTTGATCTTCTTAAATGAAACCATCTCAAATATAAGAAATTTAAATAAAAAAAAAAGGAATTCATCCAATCCACCCCAAGCGACAACCTAGGATCAACTCATTATCTTAACTTGAATTAACTTAAATATGTTAGTGATACCTAAACCCATCTAAAATCAACCCAATTTGTCCACATTATAGCCAAAAAAATAATCCATAGAATGTACGTGTCTGTAGGTTACTTCTTAGGTCTCTAAGGATTCGATAACCCAAGCTAAACTACAAGGACTGTTCTACCTTCATATCTTGGGTAAATTTGAGTGTGAATCAAATTTTGGAACTGTTTCTGGGGACCTAAGTAAGTCATATCAACACCCATTCTATTATCCCCCATTTCTTTTTTTCTCATCCAAATTCTCTTATCTTGTCCCATTCTCGTTTTTTTCTTTTGGCGTATGTTCGCCTACACCCGCGATCAATCAAACCGTCTGGTTAGGGTGGATAGTCCTGGGGTTGGGTAGTCAAGTACACCAAGGTAACTCTTTCCATTAGATACTAATCTTCCTAATACATCAGAGTCAAAAATTGAACCCATTTAAATGGAAGGTCTTCAAAGAAACCAACTCATAAACCCGGGTGAGAACCAAAATGGAAACCCAAATGAGGCAGCCCCAAACATGGGGAATGAAGTTGATCAAACCATGGATGACTACCTCACACATTCCTAGACCAATTACCCCTCATGAATTAGACACAATTACCTATAAGATTCCAACTACATCTTTAAACCCCATGTCCTAAACCACCTTCCCACATTCCATGGAATGGAGTTCGAGATGCCCTACCTTCACATTAATGAGTTCAATGAAATTGTAGAAACCATGTGTCCCCACATCAACTAGAATCCGATAAGATGAGTATATTTCCTTTTTATTTAAGGGATGGAGCTAAAAATTGGATAAAAAATTTTAGACCATAATCCATAATCTCTTGGGACCAATTACAAAGAGAATTCTACAAAAAATAATTTCCCCACCACAAAACAATTGCACTTAAAAAGATCATCCAATTTTTTTTTGAAAATGAGGGAGAGTCATTATATGAAACATGGGAGAGGTCCAAGGACACTCTAAACATGGTTCCACACCATGTTTTATCTATACCTAAACAAGTGAGAATTTTTTATGAAGGTTTGGGTCCAGGGAACAAACAATTAATTTACATGATGTGTAATGGAACCTTTAAAAAAAATCCCCAAATGATGCTTACAAATATCTAGAAAGCCTTGATAAACAAAACAAAACATGGGGAACTTCACCTTATTCTGAAAATCCACAAAGAACTACTAGAATTCATACACTTATAGAAGAGGAAATCCTTAGGGCTAAACTCATATAACTCTCTAGGAATGTTGAAGAGATAGACCTTATGAAAGTCCATGAAATCCAAACTGTAGAACCTGTTTACACAATTTGTGAAAAACATGACCATAAGACATAAAACTGCCCAACCATTCCATCCATCAAGGATGTTCATTTAGGAGGACCCCTAACAGGATTAAATTCTTTGAACTTTCAAAAGACACAATACCATAATAACTTCAACCCAAGGTATAATGACCACCCAGGCTTCCGCTGGAAAGATAAACAACAACCTAGCCAACAACAAGGAAAAAATCCTTACCCCCATCAGTACAACCAAAACCATAACCAGTTCCAAACCCAACCTATCCAATACCAACAACCACTGGTCCATTTTCAAAAAACCATCCCACCACCAAAATATCCCCTTGGGACAAACCAATATTCTCAAGCACCAACCCAAATTGCTCCACAAATCCTATTAGAAAAACTGTGAAACAAATGGAAAGAATGAAATCAGAAGTCTCTTCCCTTAAACAAGAATATCAAACCATCAAAACAAGAAAGGCACCCATGCCTACTTAGGCGGTACCATCCTCAACTTCAAGGGGAGGGTCAAGTTTCACTCAAACAACTCATGAACAACTAAAGGCTGTGACTATTTTTAGAAGTGGGAAATCAATTGAGAAACCTGGACATCTAATTCAGAACCCATCTTAAGATTTAAACATGGATTAAATTTCAAATGAACCAAATGATCAAACTGAAAAAAACGATAAAATTTTCAAAGAAACAACTCTTCAAAAAACAACCCCACAACCTGCACCATTTCCTCAATGCATGAGGGGGAAAACCAATCCTAAATTGAGTGAAACATTGAGGGAAATATTATCACAAGTCAAGTTGAACATTACCCTTATCGATGCAATCCAAACCATACCTACATAATCAAAGTACCTTAAGGACTTATGCACTTTTAAAATAAAAATTTCACATAAAAATCAAGTCCTTTTGGATACTAATGTGAGTACCACCATTCAAGGGACCATTCCTACTAAGTTGAAAGACTCGGGTTTCCCTTACATAAATGTTGAACTAGGAGAGAGAAAAGTTGTCGAGGCCTTATGTGATTTAGGTGCTAGTGTCAATCTCATTCCCTATGCTGTGTACTGCCATTTAGGCATTGAAGAGCTCCAACCCACATCTGTCACACTTTAACTTGCTGATCGTAGCATTAGGGTTCCAAAGGGGATTTTAAAGGACGTTCTGGTAAAGGTTGAAAACTTCATCTACCCTGCTGACTTCATTGTCCTTAAAAACCATCCTAACATAGGAAATAAGGAACAAAACCCAATCATCCTTGGTCGTCCCTTCCTTGAAACAATCAACTCTATTATCCAAGTCCGAAATGGGAACATGACCATCACCTTTGGAAACATGAGTCTAGACATGAACATTTATAATGAAATCATACATATAGGGGATGATGAGGAAATTCAAGAAAGTAAACACGATAAGGAACATTGATAATTAATCCATAGAACATAAGGGAATATTTGATGGATGTTTAAGTCATGATGAGATTAATTTCCTTTGTTCACATGAAGGAAGTTTATCTCCTTGGTTAGAATCATTTCCAAATTACTCTTATGATGATGTCTTATGTCCAACAATCAGTGGAACCTTTCAGAAAACCACTTTCATGGAGACCACTCCAACTTCCTTACCTAAATATGATCAAGCCAATATAGTAGTGGAAATTTCTATATGTGGGGAATCAATCTTATCTAAAACTCTAGGAAAAAAAATTGAACTTGATCCAATGTCCCAATCTTCTGCTAAAATTCTGAACCAACCTGATCTTGAATTGAAGGAACTTCCCGCTACACTCAAGTATGCCTTCATAGGGGACAATCAAACACATCCTATTGTCATTTCTTATTCTCTTGAATCCAATCATGAGAGTATGCTTCTATATGTCCTTAGGAAACATAAGAAAGCCATTGGTTGGACCCTTTATGATATTCCAGGGATTATCCCACTTATCGGGACTCATATGATTGTTATGGAATATGATTCAAAGCCATGTCGTCAACCTCAACGCTGACTCAATCCTAATCTCATGGAAGTAATGAGAAATGAACTTCTGAAATTTTAAAAAGATGGTATCATATATCCCATAGCTAAGAGTGAGTGGGTCAACCCGGTCCTAGTGGTTCCCAAGAAGGCAGGAATAACAGTGATAACCAATAAGGATGGAGAGATTCTTTCAACCAGGGTGAGTAGTGGATGGAGAGTCTGCATTGAATATAGTAAGCTAAACTCATTCACCAAGAAGGACCATTTCCCCTTACAATTCATTGACTAATTCCTTGAGAGAGTGCCAAGTCATGCCTTCTACTGTTTCTTAGATGGGTACTCGGGGTATAATCAAATTGAGGTCTCCATAGAGGATCAAGGGAAGACTGCATTTACATGTCCATTTGACACCTTTTATTTCAAATGCATTCCCTTCAGGTTATGCAATGCCCCTGGAACCTTCCAGCGGTGCATGATGGGAATATTATTATACATGGTAGGGGATTTTCTTGAGGTCTTCATGGATGACTTCACTGTGTTTGGGGATACATTTGAGGGATGTCTGAGGAATGTGGAGAGAATCTTGTCAAGATGTGAAGAAAATAATATAGTCCTAAACTGGGAAAAATGTCATTTCATGGTTAAAGAGGGAATGGTTCTAGGAAATATAGTATCAGGTAGGGGGATTGAAGTTGATAAATCCAAGGTTGACATCATTCGTCACATTCCATAACCCAAAACTATCAAGGAAGTGAGGTCTTTATTAGGACATGCTGGTTACTATAGAAGATTCATCAAGGAATTTAGTTCAATCTCCCATCCCCTTTGTGCTCTCCTAGTAAAGGATGCTCCATTTTTTTGGATAGAAAGCTGCGAGGGTTCATTCTCAACCCTCAAATCCTCTCTCACCTCTCCTCCCAATATGAAATCTCCAAATTGGAACCTTCCTTTCAAACTTATGTGTGATTCCATTAACTTTGTTATAGGAGATGTGTTAGGAAAAAATTGTGATAAAACTCTTTATGTCATTGCTTATGCAAGAAAATCCTCAAATGATGCCCAAATCAACTACACAACCACTGAAAAGGAGTTACCTGCTACTGTGTTTGCCTTAGAGAAGTTTAGGTCCTACCTTTTAGGATCCCCCATCATTGTGTTCACTGACTATTCTTCACTAAAATACTTCTTCCAAAAAAAATATGCTAAGGCTAGACTGATTAGGTGGGTCCTTCTTTTATAAGAATTTGACCTCACAATCAAGGATAAAAAGGGTGTTGAAAATGTTATATCAGATCACCTCTCTAGGATGTAATTCAAAGACAACTCAAATCACCTTTATGTGTCTGATTCATTTCCTGATGAACACCTATACTCTGTGAGTGACTGCTCTTGTTATGCCGACATAGCCAATTTCTTAGTTACAAGAGTCATTCTAAAATTATTAGGGACTCAAGCTCAAAGGAAATTTATTTCTGATGTTAGACATTAGGTGTTTGATGATCCATACCTCTATAAGTTCTGCCCTGAACAAGTCATTAGGATGTGTGTCCCAGAATCTGAACAAGAGTCCATCCTTAAATTCTATCATTGTGAGGCATGTGGAGGTCACTTTTCCTCTAAGAAAACATCTACTAAGATTATTTAGTGTGGTCTCTTTTGGCCCACCCTCTCAAGGTACACCTACACATTTTGTCAAAGATGTCCTATGTAACGACCCGAAATTTTTTTAAATAAATTTTGTTCCCTAATTTTATGTGTTATTGTTATACTCAACAAAAATGTTTTATTTGATAAACATGATTATAATTAAAATGAGATCAGTGGGTTTTGACTATTATATAACCATCGGTCAACATGACCACTGTGAACAAAATGTTTTGATTATTGTCTCTAAATATAAGTAATCTTGGTTAATTATTATAGAAAGAAGATTCGATGGCCTCACCTAGTAGTCTTGGACCGATCGAAGCCCATCTAACAGAGCTTTGGAAGGAGGTAGCACCACTGGGCTTTGCTCTGGATCAAATCCAAGCCGAACTTCATCATGTGAAGCTGGAACGAAATCGCCTTCGTGAGAAGTTCAAACTGATAGAAATTACTACTCGAGCAATGTTGACTGAGCCGCCCCAAGCTTCTATCACCCTAGCACACCTTACTCTTAGGTCCTATGCTGGTATTATAAGGGGTTATGTAACGAGACCGTAACTACCTTGTGTAATCCTTGTTTTAAATAAAAATTGGTATTTCTTCTTATGATGAAGTTTATGAATTTTTAAATGACTGGATAAATATAGTATGCATATTTTTGATGAATTTTAGAAAAAGGATATTTTAAATATGTTTATGTAAACCCTAAATAATTAAAAATGTGTAATGATTTTCAAAAAATGGTCTTCTACAATTATGTTCAGTACTAAATTTAGAGTCTAATAAGATCAACTTGATTTTTGATGAATAGTAAATTATGAATAGTGATTTTATGATTAGGATTAGTAATATGACCAAATGGATTAGTAATCTCACTTAAAGAAAGTTTTAAAATAATCTAGGCACCTTGATTAAGTAATGTGATTCAATAAAATAGTTAAATAACGGTTTCATTAATTATTATTCAAGTATTAGTTTTTTTGGGTCAATAGTGTTTTTTAATTAAAAATTTAATTAAAAATAATTAGAAAATTATTTTTATAAAAATGACTTTATTTTTGAACTCAGAGCATCGATATTATGTTATGGTAATTTTTGGGGTTTTTTCTGAAAAAAATGAATTTTCGATGAATAGTGTTTTTATTTAAAAATTAAATTAAAAATATTTAGAAAATTATTTTTATAAAATGGATTTCATTTTTGAAATCAGAGCATTGATATTTGGTTAATGTGAAATTTTGGGATTTTTCTGAGAAAGTTGAATTTTCAGTGAATAGTAAAAATACAGTTTTAGGGTTTCGGTATGTTTAATGACATCATAACGGTGTCATGATGATGTCATGAGATCTTTTTAGGGTTGGCCGGCCAAGGGTGATGAATTATTGTTTTGGGGGCCCCATGTGGCCTAACTCCATGATAAATGACAAGGGAGAGCACATGGGTTTGAGAAAAGCCCATGTGAGGTGTCCCTTGGCCATTAATGCCTTGTCCCCTCACTTTCCCTATAAATACCAAGCCCTCCTCTCATCCATTCGACTCCCCACTCATTCCCAACGAATTTCGGGTCTCATTACCTCCCAAGGAGTCCTCCCAAGGTGCCCCCAAGCCCTCATGGTCCCAACCTTTGAGGTTTAAGAGTTACATTTTAAGGTAAGGGATCCGACCCCTCTCTTTCTTTTCAAGTAATCTCTTTTATGTCATTTCTTTTATACTCCATGTTCTTATGTTGGAGGATGTTATTTTATATCCATCCTACTGCCTATTTCATGTTCATATGATGAGAGACCCCCCTTTCTCTCATCAATTCGTTTTAAGAATGTTTAAGTGGCGCCGTTAGGCTGCCGAATTTTTAAGGGATTCTTTCACCTTCCTCGTTTTCAAGTTCTATTTTCATTCAAGTCTTTCATGTTACTTTTTATTATGTTGGGGTATGATCTCTAAATTATCATACTGATATTTTATGATCATATTATGAGAGACCCCATTTGATCGCTTCAATTCAGTATTTTGAAGTTTTAAGTGGCGCCGTTAGGCTGCCGAATTTTTAAGTGGTTCTTCACCCTTCTCATTTTGAAGTTCTACTTTCATGTCAATTATTTCAAGTTCCTTTTTGTTATATTGGGGTATGATCTCTATATATATCATACTGGACTCTTATGTTCATATTATGAGAGACCCCATTTGATCTCTTCAATTCAGTATTTTGATGTTTTAAGTGGCGCCGTTAGGCTGCCAAATTTTTAAGTGGTTCTTCACCCTTCTCATTTTGAAGTTCTACTTTCATGTCAATTATTTCAAGTTCTTTTTTGTTATATTGAGGTATGATATCTATATATATCATACTGTACTCTTATGTTCATATGATGAGAAACCCCATTTGATCTCTTCAATTCAGTATTTTGATGTTTTAAGTGGCGCCGTTAGGCTGCCGAATTTTTAAGTGGTTCTTCACCCTTCTCGTTTTGAAGTTATACTTTCATGTCAATTCTTTCAAGTTCCTTTTTGTTATGTTGAGGAATTATCTCTATATCTATCATACTTATCTCTTATGATCATATGATGAGGGAACCTATTTGATCTTGTCAAATCATTTTCTTTTGAAGTTAAGTGACGCCGTAAGGCTGCCGAATTTTCATAAGAGAAATCTAATTTTTTTCTTCCTTCCATGTTTTTCATTTCAAATGGTATGTCCTTGAAATTTCATTACCATGATCATGTATCCTTCTTATTCTGTCCATGTACTATTTTATGGGTCATTTATGAATGTTTGACCCATTTTACCTCTCTTTTAATGTCTTCTAAGACCTCGGAACATTGCCATTATGCTGCAGAATTTCTGTCTCAAAATGTCTATCTCTTTTTCTAAAGTTCTTTTATTTTATTAAGTGAATAATCAAAGCTCTTTCTTATAAAGGGGTATTCACATATATACCAAAATGTTCTATTTTAAATTCTGGGATTTACATACATGAGACCCACCTTCCTTTTCTGTGGGTTTTAAAGTGATATAAAGATCATGTCTTTAAAGCAGTTTTTAAAAAGTTATGATTATGAAATGAAACCCATTTCCTTTATGCTATATGGGTTATTTATGAAATTTTTGATGATGATATATGTGGCTCACATGATAATAAAGGCAAATTTAAGGGTGCGCCCTGATAGCGCTCCAATGCATTGGGTAATGATGTAACCACTAGAGATTACAATTTTAACGATGCCTTGGTGAAAAACCTTGGTAATTTTTAACGACACCTTGGGGATGGACCTTGGTGAAACGAAACGATTGTCAATATTAAATGTTGCAGCCACATCTTCAAGTTATGAAAAAGTTTTATTTTTATTATGATATGCCTCATGATTTCATTTTCATGCATTAAAGTTCTTTTCATGACTTTATTGATGTATCTCAAGTTCATATGTAAAATGTTTCACTTGTTTCCCTTGCTGGGCCTTCTGCTCACCCTTCCTTTTGATGTATGTCCCCAGGTTGAGATGCAGTAATGAACCTAGGGTGAACATGAGGAGAAGCCTTTCAAGTGTTTAAGAAGAATGTTTTTTTTGTTTCATGTTTTATGTTCCTTGTTTCCAAGACACTAAACCTTAAAGATCCTCAGTTCCGTGTAATGGAATGAAAAGTTATGTTATAAAAAGACGGGATGCTATATCCTAAGTGTCGAAAAGTAGGGCCAATCAAAAAAAAAAGAATCAAATGACACTCACTCCTATCTTAGTGATTGAAATCTTTGACTGCTAAGGAATCAATTTCATGGGTCCCTTACCAAACTCTAGGGGATACCTCTATATCCTCTTAGCTATTTATTATGTCTCAAAATGGGTTGAATCCATTCCCACAAAGTCTAATGACCATCATGTTGTGATCCAATTTCTGAAAGAGCACATATTTTCTCGATTTGGAATTCCTAGGTCTATAATCAGTGACCGAGGAACCCATTTCTGCAACCATCCATTCTCTTCACTCATGTATAAGTATGGGATTTATCACAAGGTTTCCACTGTGTACCATCCTCAAACCAATTGTCAAGATGAGTTAGAAAATAGGGAGATTAAGAATATTCTTGAAAAAACTATCAATCCTTCTAGGAAATATTGGTCCAAGAA
Organism: Viscum album; assembly: GCA_963277665.1. Classification (NCBI taxonomy): domain Eukaryota; kingdom Viridiplantae; phylum Streptophyta; class Magnoliopsida; order Santalales; family Viscaceae; genus Viscum; species Viscum album. The sequence continues at coordinate 20,274,095 of OY728131.1, forward strand.
ACTCTCATATGCTCATTGGGAATATCGTACAACATAAAAAACCATCCTAGGAATGTCACCATATAGGTTAGTTTATGGAAATTCATGCCATTTACCTATTGAAATTGAGCATATGGTTTTTTGGGAAATTAATAAAATAAATTATGACCTCTCATTGGCCGAAACAAAAAGGAAATTAGATCTCAATGAACTTTAGGAACTAAGGATGGAGGCTTATGAAATTTCAAGGATCAATAATTCTAGAGTTCAAGCCTACCAATCTAGGAATATAAAAGTCAAAAATTTTGAACTGGGAAAATTTGTGCTCTTGTATAGTTCAAAAATTCATTTACATTAGGGAATGTTAAGGTCTAGATGGTCAAGTCCTTTCATAGTGCATCATGTGTAACCTCACGGGGCAGTAGAGATTCAAGATCCCACTAGTGGTCACATTTTCAAGGTCAATGGTCAAAGGTTATAACCATTCATTAAATCATTCAATAAACAAGAAACATAGGTTGAGTTAACTAAGCCAGCCTATGGAACAGGAAAAAATTGACAGATTTAGGATCTATGTCAGGATAACGACGTTAAACAAAGCGCTGCATGGGAGGAAACCCATGGTTTTCAAGTTTCCTATCATTTTGTTGTTTTAATAAACTTTATATTTTAAATAGGATTAATTAATCACTTTTATATTTAAAAAAATAGACCGTTGACCTATTCTTCTATTATGAGCATGGATGGGTATGAAAGGGGAGCACCATATTCATCCATGTCACGTGGTGTGATCTTTGAGTAATACCTTACCAAGAAATTTAAAAAGAAGACAACGTATCATCAGTTCATTTTATTTTAATGTGTTTGTAGGTTAAAATAAAAATACAATATATATATATATATTAATAAATAAATAAAAAGGACATGTCATAGTTTGTGGGTCAAACCCCGTCACAACTGGAGAAGCCTTGGGGAATTGAACTCGGGATTGAAGGGAGAGAGGGGCGCGCGCTTACCATTGACCTACAATTTATTTTGATTCCTTATTCTATAATTTTTATATATATACTTATATTTTATATTTAATTATATATATATATATAGTGTTTTTTTGTTTGTTTTTTTCTCTTTTCCTTCTTATACTAGGGAACTCTGCAAGTGACATGAAAATCAAAGGACTAAATTGGAGCATCACGAACTTCAACTTCAACCACCAGGAGACTTCATTCCATGATCCTCATATTTCAATTTCATTTTTGAACTTCCCTTATCTGCCCTACTCCTAAATTTTCATTTCTTCAAACAATGGGGATAGAGTTATTTTATGTTGGGAGGGTGGGAGGTGAAATAAAAAATTGTGATTTTGTGAAAAAAATTGATGATTTGAAAAAAAATTTGTGTAAATGGAAGGAAAAATTCCTTTAACTTTGAACATGGTAATGCACATTGAACACTTTGAAACTCAATATCAAATAATTTAGAATGCCCCAATTCTAATTTTAATCCTTGTATAGTTTCATAAGCATAGATTTTGGAAAGTGTGGCTGTCTAATGTGATATTTCATGGTTTATATTTTCATAAAAAAAATCACAATGCTTGTTCTTTGGATAATGGGGTATTAGTTTGAGTTCATGGGGTACCCCAAATAAAGATCATAGTTTTGGTAATAATTTTAGTTTTAATATCAGTATTCAATAAAAAAATTTAAAAAAATAATAAATTTGCGCGTAGAACAATGAAATGACCTAATGCTTGGTTTTTGGCACTTGGGGATTGTGACTCCATAGTTTTCTGGACCATAGTTAGCAATTTTATCTCTATTTTTGGTAATTTGATTTTGTTTTTGATTGAGTTAACTCTAGATGATTCTCGAGTATGTGAGCTTCACTTGGTGCCCTAAGGTCTTTGAGCTTGGGAGTCATCAGCAAAGTCTTGCTATAGGGGTTGACTCTTTTGACTGCAATTTCAATTACCATGGGAAAATTTCAATTTTTTTTGAATACTCATCTTAATATTGAAATGTGATTACACCTAGAACTTCCATCATTTCCCTCTTAAATAAATATAAACCCCCATGTCTAATGCGATGCACAACACATCATCACTCTTAATTGATATTGGATGAAATATAGAGATGAATTTGAACCAAGGAATGATCTTGGGACTGTGATCTGCTCATGAAAATATCTTGTATTAAAATATTTTTATGGGTTTCATGATTGTTTGGTATAAGGGTTTTTGTTGATCATTTTGTATTAAAATTTTATTGGAAAAGGGAATTCAAATTTCATATTGTTGAGATATATGTTGCTTGGGACTAGAAGAACTCAATTTGGGGGGTGTGATTAGCCACTAAATTAGGATAATATTCATTACTAATATATATAATATTTATGTTCATTAATATTCATAAACACCATTTTTAGTTCATTTTACACTTTGAACATCATTTCACATTATGATTGTAATTTCTTCTTAAAATACACTATTATGTGTTACATTTTTTAACATCATTTAAAGTACCCAATGATCTTGAATTTATTTTCATAGTTAATTTTCAGGTTTATAATTATATTGGGAACAATTCATACTTGTGGAGTGTTGGAGGATTCACTTTGAAAGACCACCAAAATGGGATTTCATGCAAACAATTATAGAGAAGGAAGATTGGACACCACCCCCCTAATGAGAATGTGGGGCCCAACATTCTGGCCCAATGAAGCCCAAAGTTTGTGGGATGCTATAAGACATATAAAGGAACAAATACTTCTTCAATATCCAGGGATAATTCAACCTCTATTATGGTTATTCAGGCGGCCCAAGTTGAAGATAAAATTTTGGGCTAGATTTTGTGGCCTAGAAAACATCCTACCAATCTAATCATATATCAAAATCCACAACTCCAACTATTTCCAATGTTTGCATTCGGTTAGGAGATATCCGGGGATTCAGTTTATTTCTATATGGACCACTCTAATTCGGCCATCTAGAAGGTCTTCTGAGCATGTCTTTTTGGTGGTTGCAAGCTGGCTGCCACCTTGGATCAGGAGTGAAAAAGTCCCAGTTCCACAAGCTTTCCACCACCCTAGGACTACCATAATCAAGTGGGATGATTTGTACTATTAGAGGCTTGACCCAAGGCTTTCAAAATTCCTATTTAAGGCAGTGTTGATGAAAGAGTTTTTCATCTTTTGATCTTTCTTTCATTGTAATGCTATTCTGTGATTTTGTTGTCTCAAGTTGTCTTCCACATGTAAGTTGTTTTAATTCATCCTTTTTTATTAATAAAAGTTCTTATTATCTTATTATTATATTAATCTCCATCTTAATCTGATACCATTTCCTAAAGGTGTTAATTTATTCACACCAAACCTTTTGAAATTATTCACACAACGGTGGAGTGATCATTTTCTTTTTATTGTTTTCTTTAATTCTTCAATTCCTCCCTCATGAGTCTACTTCTCGCTTCCATTGAAACCATAGAATCAATGGAGGGCTAACCCACTTATGGGTTGATCCAAGGGAGTAGAAAGAGGATGGATTGGATGTTATTTATCACCCCATTAATGTCTAATCACTTATTTAAATTAGATTTTTATTTGATGTTTTTTAAACTCTATCGTCCTTGTTGAATTTAAGGCCACACACTTTAAGTGATAATATGAACCTTTACCTTGAAGTTATAAAACATTGATCCTTCAAGTGTATAGGTGATCAGTATTAAAGGGTGTAGGTATTAAACCAGTAAGTGAAGATGATTTTTTGATCTTATTAAATGAACCCATCTAAAATATAAGAAATAGAAATCATTAAAAAAATGAATTCATCTAATCCACCCTAAGTGATAACCTAGGATCAACTCATTATATTAATTTAAATTAACTTAAATCTGTTAGTTATACCTTAAACCCATCTAAAATCAACCCAAGTTGGCCACTTCATAGAAAAAAAAAACAATCCATAGAATGTATGTGTCTTTAGGTTACTTCTTAGGTATCTGAGGATTCGATAAGCCAAGCTAAACTATAAGGACCGTTCTACCTTCATCTCTTGGGTAAATTTGAGCGTCAATCACTTACCAATATTAAAAGATCACTTTATCATGATAGTTATTTTATGTTTAATAATTTAATAACCACATTAATTAAATGAATTAATCCTTAATATCATTTTGATTCATATAATATATTTTATAACCATAAATTAAAAGTGATGATGAAAAACAGAACACGTCATATATAGAGGAGGTATTCTACACGTAACACGGGTGATATTTTTGTTTTCCATTGAATGAAATGAAGAAAGAAATTAATTTATCATTTTAGAATATTTATCATTCAAAATATATCATATTTATTTTCTAAATTCAATTTTTAAACCATCCATGAATGGTGGTTATGAAAAATGGAGTATGTTGTTCATGGGGGTGGTTGTTTTCTTGTACATATGTTAGATGTTTTCAATTTTTATAAAGAGAAGGGAGGAAGGTAGATAATGGTTATAGCATCAATATAATATAATTAATTAAAATAATGATACTTATTTAATTATTTAAATATGTTTTTAATAGTTTTAGAGGAGTATAGATGAGATAGATATAGAAAATAAAGTCAGGGAGTGGGTAATACTCATGTTGAGGGTTTGAATATTCCTTTGAAATATCCTTTGGAAATGGAGGACTTTGGGATTATTATTGTAGAAAAGTATTGAAAAAATATGGTAATATAATATTGGTAAGATAAAATAGGTATATTTTAAAGTATATTTTAAATGGAAAGTGTGGCTTGAAGTGGGTAGAAGTGGGATCCCTTTATAAGTTAAAAAGATGGAATTTTATTTAGAAATGAATGTTAAGTAAGTGGTAAGAATATAATGGAATGAAAGTTATGTAATTTAGATGAGGAATTTTTTTGAGATATGTGTGTATGACTTTAAAACCTAAAAATTTCTTCCAGAATTCCCATGTGTCATATAAACTATTTTTTTTTCACCACCATAAGTTACCCATTTTAATCCTTAATAACCTTGATTAAATATTAATCATGGTAATTATTTTATTACTAAAAATATAAGATGAACCTTCATACAAAATTTGAATGTTTTGGTTCATAATTTGGAATCTGTTTTTGCAATTTAATTTATGAATATAAGAAAATGAATTTTTAAATTAAATTGTGAGATATATAGAGAAAAAATTTTTTTGTAGAAAAATGAATTTTTTAAGTGTTTGATATTATTAGTATTATTTATTATTAATTAGTTAATAATTTTTTTAATATATTACTCATATTAGAAATATTTTTATTAAAATGACTATTCAGCTATAACATATTTAGTTTCTGAAAAAAAATTACATATCATAAAAGATGAAATTTTTAGTAAAATTGATTTTAATGCATAAAATTATCTTATTAGTTTTTTTAGCTACACTACTTACATTTAAAAAATGGAATTTTTTTTATTTCTACCCATGATTAATAAAGAGACTAGATTTATTTATACCCTCTAATTCCATGGATATATAATAAAATTTGTATCATGATTTCATTTGGTTTGATGTTACGTGTGAAATAAGTTATCAAACACATTAAATTTATTTAACAGAAATATATTCCAAAAACTTGGGGCATTACATTATACAAACTTAAAATATTTTTCCTAAAAAAATAATTATTATAGTATAAAAAATGAGGATAATTATGCCTCATTACATCCATTGTTTCCCATGTATCTTCCTCAAATTTATGGGTTTTCTTGTGAGTGGTGTTTTTCCAAAACACTTTATAACTTAGATCCTAAATCTACACCTATTGTTCCGATTAAGAAAGATCTTTCACTATAAGTACAAACTATGAGTTTAGTACATGTGAAGTATCAAGTATGTACTTTATTAAAAGAGATACATTGTGATCCTGGGAGAGGTTGAGTAGATGTTCCTTGTGATAATATACCTCCCCAATATAAAAATGAACATCAAAAGGAATGATATATATAGGGCTCAAATTACACTTATATATAAATATAATGAATTTATTACAATGATATATTCATAGAAATACCTTTTCACCAACTTAAAGCTCTATATCTCATTGATTATTTTCATCATAACTTTTATGATAACTCTAGGATCTCTTATGTGCTACTAAATATCTCTAACATTCTCCACCATTTCCTTAGATTAATTAATTATCAATAGATTATGTTATCTAACTTCATCCCATCATGTTAGAGATCGATACTTCTTACTATATAGGGCTTTATAAGGAGACATTTCAATACTCAATTATAAGATATTATTGTAAGAAAATTCCTCTAGAGGAAGGTATTGATCCCAAACACCATTAAAATTTATAGAGAAAGGTATCATAATATCTTATAGGGTTTTAACAATCCTATTAGAATAACCATATTTACGAGGATGATATGTAGTGTAAAATATTAGCACTATATTCATGGTTTGATAAAGAATTCTCGAAAAATTTCATTATAAATCATAAATCATGATCAGACACAATTTATGGTGAAACCTTACCACTTCTATAATGTATATTTTAGAAAATTGGTCAAATAATTAATCTTCCCTAATGGTAATGTAATGTGGTAACTTTTTAAGGTGATTGACTAAAACTCAAATAGTGTTATGACCTTTAGATGTCTTGGACAGTCTTATAAAAAAATACATTGTGATTGTTCTCCAATTTAAAAATAGGTGTGGGTAATGGTTTCATAATTTTATTAAACTTATGAAATTTAGCCTGAAATTACTATCATACCAAGCATCGAGATACATATTCCAAACTAACTATTTTCATGTTGTCCCAATAGAAGAAATCTTTGATATCTTTATACATCGTTATGATTCTAAGATGGATAAATAATGATGAGATATGTGATTCATCTAATAAATACTTGTTTTAATTATAGTATTAAAGGGACACATATCTGGTTTCTGAATCTTACCACTCAATCATGGTAAATGTTTAACTCTATAACACTACATACCTTTCTAGTTCCAAATACTCCCTCTACAACTGTTTAATATTTACATGGATGGATGGTTGAACATTCATTTGAGAAAAAATAGGATTTATCCCATTATCTCATTATTTCATGGTAAAAACACTAAAAAATACATAACTATTAGATAATTTTCAATCCTTATCATGCATAATATAGCATGATCCTCCTGAATTAGTTCATAAAACAACTTGTTCACCTTCCCAAGGTGGTAATGCATAGAGCTATAATAATATTCAATCAACTAAAAACTTATACATTCACACATATTCAACTATTTATATGTAAATATATACTTCAAGATTTAATGATCAGAATATATATCACAAATTTAACCATAAATATAATGCCTCCACATTTTGAAAGAAAAAATTACCACTACTAAATCTAAATAATGAGTCATATAATTTTGATCATGAAACATCAGTTGGTATATGTCATATGTTATCACCATTTAATTATGCATGAGATAAAATAATAGTTCTTTATTTGATGCATTAATGTATATCTAAACCTCTTCTACACTGTTAGGTAGTGTGTGAATAGTTTCACTAACCAACCTTTTCTTTAGATCCTTGAAATTTTACTAAACTTTATCAATTTAAAAGAACCTAGATCCTTTTATCATTAACTCAGTTATTGGATTTGGTATCTTTGATAAATTTATCCTAAATAATTATTAGTATATATAAAATATAAGAAAAATAAATATTTTTGTCTATGTGGTTGGTCTATGACATTCTTCGATAACCTCCATCTTTGAAGGATCCACTATTATACCAACATTGGTGATCACATGATTCAAGAATGATACTTTCTATTGCCAGAATTTATATTTACTAAATTTAGAAAACAATTTCTTCTTTTTCAAGGTCTTTAACATAATCCTTAAATGATCTAAATTATTTTCCTTTCCCTTGGAATATATGTTAAAATATTCTATAAAAACTACCAAAAAATCGTTAGGGTAATCTCTAAATACTATATTCATTATATCTATGATCACAATAGGGAAATTGGTAAGTACAAATGGAATCCCAATAAATTCATAGTGTCCATAACTTGTAATGAAATCTATAATGGAAATATCCCCCCTTTGAACCTTTATTGATGATATCAATAATGAAATTCGATATTTTGAAAGTATTTATATCTAAAAATTTGATCAAAGAAGTCATAAATACGGGATATATGATACTTTTTCTTGATAGTGATATTATTAAGTTCTTAATAATTAATGAAAAGATACATTTACCCATATTTTTTCTTAATAAATAGAATAGGTTCACCCTATTGTGATGCCCTAGGTAATATACATCCCTTCTCTAGAATCTCCTGGAGTTAATTCTTCAATTACTACAACTCAATTGGTTCCATTATATAGGGTGTCTTTGAAATAGGCATAACACCATGGATGTGTTAAATTGAAAACCCTATTTCATGATTTGAGGTAAGACTGAGAAACTCTTTAGGAAATACATTATAATATTCCCATATAAATGTAGTATCTTAAATATTGAGTTTTTCTCCAAACATTTGAGATAAATAATTCTCTTAAATAGGTAGTTAGACTCATATAATGGAAGTAATTTCTATTAGAGGTTTATATTCATCCTCACATAGATAAATAATCATAGGATAATTCAGAATATCAAATGTAACTTCCCTTATTCATCAATTGATATAAAATCTATATAGAGAGAACCAATCCATAACCAAAATGAAGTAAAATTCAACTATAAATATAATGATATGATTTTTATGAAAATATTACCACAAAATACTATCAAAGTGGAGTTATATACTTAATAATAAATCATCATACCATTAATATTTTTCACTGATAAATCAATATCTAATCATTGAGGTGGTGATGTACCACCCTTTGAAAATTCTCCAAATATTAAGGAGTGGGTAGAACCTGAATCAAATAATAAAATTTTATTTCTATAGTGGATGATATGTATACATTTCAACATATCATTATTATGACCCACTGCCACAGTTATGATTTCATAACCCTTCCCTTTTCCCTTCAAAATAAGAGGTTTTTGACTATGATTATCATCATTAGACCTTACATTAGTGCATTTATTGACATAATTTCCATAATCCTTACAATTATAACATTTTATTAGATCCGAAATCGAGGTTTTCATCCCTCCTTCACAATATTGTCTTCTTTAGTTCAATTCCTCATAGTTTTATTCTTCAGTAGGGATCGCTACCCACCGAGGGGAATACTACCCACCCACCTCTGAAGATCCCTTGTGATGGTTAAGATTCCACTTGGGAATTATATTCCATGCCTAATACACCTTCATGCCTGATGTGAGACTCAGTTTTAATGTGTCACAGTGTGAAATTCATTGGTTATACGATGACACCCTACAAACAGCATCTCCAAATACCTTGGGAAATCACTGTGTTCTAATTGGGACCGAACTATATCCCCATAATTGATTTCCATAAGGATAAAAGGAAACATTACACACTTTGATACCAATTTTTAGTATCCAAAATTATGGTTGTAGTCCCTCCACTACAAAATTTTATGCTCTGGATCACTGATCATGGTTTTTTTCTCAAGTAGGGCTCACTGCCCATCTGGGGAATCATTTCCATATGACTATTGAAAATTCATTAGGATGAGGAGGAAATCATCTGGGAATTATATTCCATGCCCCATATTACTAAATGACTAATCTGGTAGTATATTTGAAGGTGTCACAACATTAAACTCACTGTTTACACTATGACACACAAAAGACAACAAACCCTAATCCCTAGGGCACACACTACATTATGATTAGGACCCAAAATTTCTTCACCAATAAAATATAGATTGCCTTTGCTTCATAATAATTGATGGAAAAGTGATCCATAATTTACTTTAATAGTTCACCCCTTTATTAAAAAATTCCATAGAATGTCCTAAGCTACACAACTGACTCACACTCAATAAATTATAGCTATGTACCTCTTCCAAGAGCACATTAGTATTCCAGGGAAATTGTACACCATCTTTGGATTTCCAAAAGACAATTATTTTGAACCCATCATCATTTCCAAACCGAAACACTGTACCTTTTTCATATTTTATGTCGTTAGTATATTTTTCATTTCTGGCCATGTGTGAGGTGCATATGCTATCCATAACCCACAAACCAGATCTATCCTTTTCTCAAAAAGTTACTTCAACAAATTTTTCCTTCATATACCATTTTTTCTTCCTCCATGACCATTGAATAACTTATTCTGAAGATTAATACTCTTGAAAATATTTTGGTTCAGCCATTTACCTTTAATATTTTGAAATTTAAAATCTATTTTTAGTTTTTAATCTGTTGGATGAGATTATGAAATACTGATATACCACTTTATAAAACTCATTATCCACCTATAATTATACCCTTAAGGAATAATAGGCTTTATTGTGCCTATATCCTTAACAAAAAATGGACATTAAAAGCATAATAATATGATCTAAAACTACTTTCTATTTTTAGTGTTGTTTCTCTTCGGAAAATATTTTTTCAATGGAGTGTAAATTTGAATGTTTCTATATTTTCCATAGAAATAACACTTAATTTTTGGTGTCATTCTCTCATTTCTTGCTTCTTGAGAGATATTATTTTGATCATAAGCCAAATTCACTTTCCTCCAAGGAGTTAACACCAGTGGCCTAGAATGAGGAGTGAGTATATCTTCTATTTTGTCAATATTCATAATATCAATCCCTTTTTTTAGATCATTTCACATTTGGATTGGGAATATTTTATTCAGTAGTCACTCCCAAGATTTATTTATCCTAAAATGGGATTATTTTCTTTGAGAAATATGATACCAGGCAAGGTGTAAGGATTCTTTCTTATTATTCACACTTCTAAAACTAAACCACGACTTCTTTTTCAAGTTCATCAATTCAACTGACATTTTATTTCACTATATTAGTCAAGAAATCAATAATTCTCACATGTTCCTCCACTTTTATCTTGAGATCAAATTCCTTACCTGACTTTATAAAGATTACGTATTTTATTTTTTTATATAACCTTTTAATTTTAACTTTTCTTCCTCTTATTGTTTCATATAAAACATTGAGTCATGGAAAACTAAATTTTCATTATTGGTTTTAGCCCACCATTTATCATGTTCAGTAAGGGATACCTCAATTTAAACTTTCAGATCAAATATCCCAACAACACCATAATTTTTAGCATAACTATATTTTATTTTTGATCTATTAGAAACAACCACTAAATCATCTTCATTTTGGTCCCTATAATCCATTAATTCATTCAATTCAAACTCATTTAGAATTCCATATTCATGAGATAACTTATGTTTCCTCCAGAAGAACTTGTACTGTGGTTTTATACTACATTTTTTTACCTTTGGAATATTTCTTTGTAGATCCCTAATCATCAACACCTTGAAAATTTTTAAATCACTTAGCAGTAAGATTACCTACCTTTACACATCATAAATACGAAAGTGGAATATCTCATTTGAATTTTATTCTATTCATTTCAGAGGAAATAAAATCTATCACACCATCGAAATTATCTTCATATTGATCTACATTAACAATGTGAGTCTTTATTTCCCTGAATGGTACTTCTTATGTTTTTCCTATTTCTCTATACACACTTTTTTCAATTCTTATTTTATATGAAAAAAATCTTCTATATAGGTTGTCCAGATATAATTCCTTTCGATCCTTACATTTAGGAATAATAACCTTAGCATTAAAACATATGGGTAGTATCCTCAATATTTGATTCATGATCTTGGTATCACTTATATATTCACCAATACCTTGTATGTATTCAACAAGTACATTCATATGATCAAAAAATTTATTAATAATTTCATCTAGCCTCATCCTCATGTATTCATATATATTTCATATCACGTTAAAAATTTCATCCCAAACATTATAATGAATTTCATATAAATTCATGATTTATTCCCATATGTAATGATAAGTTTTATAGGAAATTTCCATGGTTCATATAGGGTTGGACAAGGCTCCTGCTAATACATTGATTGAAATTTCATCCACATCTAGTTCTATGTGGCCTCTTTCTGATAAGGCTCCACTTTCTATGTTCACTATAATTCCATTAATAACTAGTGTTTAATCTTACATGACCATTGATATGAATTAGTGTTGAATCTTGTTCTTCTATAATTGGAAAATTATATTCAAAAATTGGTATTCCTTTACGATTCACTATCGTTACTGCTACCATAATTATATGAGAGAAAATTTCACGACATAATCATCCACTATAAAAAAACATATTGGTATCTTATTAAGGTAATTACTTTGATTGGGGAAGGGGTGAATCAGGGTTGCATATATTTTAACCCTTTAATTCCTTGATCATGACATTGTTCTCTCGATGCGAGGAGCACCACTTTTATCTCCCTTACTTTCTATTGAAATGTTATGAATGTAATAAATGAAACATATATAATTTTAATTGGATTACCTTAAATGATCTAGTATAAGGAGTATGAAATTAATGATGTTTTGATTCACCAAAACGATAGAGTGTACTACTTTATTTGGAATAAAAATGGAGCGGTCTCACTGACCCTTTGAACTCACTATTAAAACAGGATAAGAATGATAATTGCCTCTCATTACTAAGAGGAACTCAACACTAACTCCAATACCACATTTATCATTATCATAGGATTATATACACCTATAATTTTGTGTCACTTCCAGACAAACTAGAATTTACTTCTTCTGCCATGGTCTATATCTTCCAATAAAAACCATGAGGTCTCCTATGATTCTATTTTTATTTTTGGTTACTCTCTTCTATTTTATTTTTAATCCAATTTTGAGGATTAGAACTCTTTTTCCTAGGATTGTTCTAAGTGTCCTGTGTGACTAATAGGATCATACTTTGCCATAAATTCTAAATTATAGACATATAGATCCAAGAAATATCTACCTCTTTCAGGTTCATGATGGAAATATTAGCTTACTATAACTACAAATCTTGGTTGTGTTCTAGTGTTAAATGACTTAACATTATACTTTTTCATATATTATAGTGTTATTACCTCCACTATGGTGTAAAATTTATTTCCACATAATTTTCTATGGTGTAGTCTAACATACTATGATGTGGGTACCTATAGTTGAAGAGATCCACAAAACTTTCTCATTAACACTTTCATCACTCACCCACAATATATAAACATGATTTAATCTAAATCCTTGAATAAAAAACACCTTATGGTGTATCCACATCCACTATTTAATGGGTTCTGATGACTCTTTACGGAACAAAGTAAATATACAACACAATCATCTTCTATTCTATAAGACTGTGACATAGCCATCTATCCACAATGTGGAAACCTTTACATTTCTAGGATCCCTAAAACTTATCAAAAATTACTCTAAAATACCATACACCATGGATCATTTAACTACAAAATGGAATAAAAACAAAAAATCTCACAACATAATTTCTTCCGAAAAGTCTAAACCATATAAACTACCTTACCCCAATATGATTTCAAAAATATCTCGTGGTACCAACCTATTCCACGAACACTTCACTATGGTACCACCCCGAATCATTACCTACCTTTACAGACAACTAATTCTATACACACTAGTGATGAAGTACACATACTCCTTACTGCCTCTCTTTATTATCTATTGCCTGAGCTCGACCACTAGTTTTTCTAGAGGCTGCTTGAGTGCTGGCCTTAAGTGGGATTGGCCATATTTTCAGATCCCTCTGACCATTATTACTTTATATCCATTGATTCTATAGTATGAAAAACATTTGAGGTTACCTACCATGATATCCTCTACAACTTAGATAAATATATTGTAGAATATACATACCAAATAAAATACATCCTATAACACAAAGTAGGTTCTATGGCATGGGGACTATATTCCAGACACATTTCTTATTCAACACCCTATAATAACTTCATATTATAGATGAATTATCATGAATCCATAACAACACTAAATGAATCACTTAAGCAAAATTATTTAAATTCTCATCATCCTTTACCCAAACCAACCTCCAAAGGGGTTTTGGCCAATAAAATTAGAGTGTGAGTGGTGAATTTGGTTGATATTTATTCTCATCATTGATCAAATTATTCATGTACCTTCAATAGTAATTTTCTAGATTGATTTTCTTTACATAATTGAATCATTTAACTATTACCTTAAGGTAATTACCTATATGATTCCTTCAACATTATTGGTATAATGGGAGATTATCTTTCTTCCTTCCATGTGTTTTATTATTTAAATTAGCTTCAAAATCAAATTTTCTCTTCTCATCCCTAAAACCAAGAGAATAATGATAGTCGCCACACTCTATTTCTATATTAAGCGAACATAGAAAGGTTTATTCCTAGTTGTAAAAATATGTAATTACCAATGTATTTCAAATATTTGGCATTAAACCACTAATGAATCAATAAATTTTAATTTTTAGGTTGATGAAAAAACAAGAAGCATACCTTATAGGATTGGTGAAATTTTCCTCATAGGTACTAATGGATGAATCATAATTTTACTTCAGTTCCAAAAATTCACTATCTTTTTTATCCTAAAGAGTTCAAGGAAAATACTTATTGAAAAATATATTCTTAAACTCTTACTAGTTTATGGAGTCAATTCCTCATTCTTGAATCATATTATTAATAATAGTCTATCATTGGCCAAATTCACCTTCTGAATGATACATAGATAAAATAACATTCCCATGGTCTTAGAATTGAATAATATAAAATATTTTTTTATAGTATTAATCTAATACTCATCAATTAGTGGATCTGAAGACCCCCTAAAGGAGTTTGGACCTTTTCATATAAATAAATTTCTAGAAGGTTTATCCTTCCTTGGTGACTTTGAGATCTTAATAAGTTTTTAATTATTATTCATATCTTGAGAAATTTGGGTGAGTATTGTTAGAGGGTTTTCACCCCAAATTCCATCACATTTGGTTGCTCATTAAGAAAATCACTATATTTTCTGTCACACCCATTATGAACTTGATTCCTCCTAGTTACAACCATAAAAATATTAGTGTGAGTATCAATCATCACTAATAATAGTGAGAAATAATATTATAATGAAAATAATTATTAAGATGTCCAAAATTATGAAAAATTATTCTCAACACATAAAAAATTATGTTCCAATCTAAAATATAGTCAAGTCCCTCATAGTGGTTCATAAAGAGAGTGTGAATTAACCAAATTATATCCCTCGACAGTGTCAAACTAGGTGCGTAGTTTGGACTCTCTATCATGCACCAGGTGAAAATTGAGTTAATACCCAACCAATATTTTCTAGGTTATTAACCCTAGGTGCATCTATGCCAGAGCCTACATCCACTTGTTTTTATCTAGTTAGATATGTCATTTCCTGAAAACCATACAATCTATACATAGATAATTTTTTTGGATATTTATAGAATTTAGACTAATACCAAGGGTGATAATAAATGATTTCTAATACAACCCCACTAAAATAACTAAACCCTACTCTGATACAAACTAAGGCACCCTAGACACATCATCATTATGTAATTTTTATTCAAAGAATGTAGGGAGACCAAAAAGACAAGGCCTGCATGGACATTCCAGAGGGGTAAGGAAAGTTAGGGGGGATTGAAATGGTGGAGGCTGAGGGAATCTCCTCTAATGATATTTACACCTTCTAGATTCAAACTATTACAGTCATGAATGAATAAACACTCCGGACCTAGGATGTCCAACGACGCAAGGTAGTTTTAGGCCTTATTACCGTATCTCCAGGTATGATAAACTTTGATATTGTCACCAATGATGCCACGACATTTTATAATGATATAAGAGATCAACCAAGGAACTATAAATTATCTATGTATAAAATTATGCAGGAGAAAAGTGTCCATTTCTGCTTCAGTGATTTCCAAATTCCTATACATGAAAATATTTAACCCTATAAAGTTGGCCATATCCTCTGCCTAGAGAACATTACCATGACCCAACCTGATATAAAAGACCAGAATGAATGATCCACAACTGTCACCATTGACACCACCTCCACAAATAAATCTGAAGACACATGATCCCTCACTATTGGGTTTAAAGCCCCTTGATGGGGGGTTCCATCAGTCCCAGTTACCCAGATGATGGTTACTAATATGCAAGTAAGTAAAATGTCCTAGAATGAACCTCTGTAAGGACTAACCCCCCCTCTTGTTACCCAAATCCCTTGCAATATTAATGAGAAGATTTTTTATCCTCCCTATGATGACTCATCTGTTCGAGGACATTCCCTCATAAATCCACTAATTTATTGCCCGCCACAAACACCAATAACCAACATAATGTATCATAGTATGAGAAACTCTTTCAGTACCACCAATGCCTGATCCATGGAACCAGCGATCGAGGAAGGGATGTTCGACCATAACTGGAGAGGATACAGTAGTGAAATCTCCAAAATAATAACACACTTCACAATACCATTCACTATCAAAGAAATGGTGGTCCAAGATTTGATATTTATTCATCTTATAGCAACCACATATGGAAACAATATAAATCCCACACCTTTTAACATTTTTATATGTTGGAATAGCTCTATTTCAGATCCTATAGGACAATAAGTTATAATTTATGGGAATATTCTTAATCTCAAGGGTATTATTTCATGCATTCACAGGATCATACATGGAAAGGGTTCAGTGGTAATCCATCATCGTGAAGGATCCATATGGAGAAGGAGTAAAGATACAATTATCCAAATATGAGGATAACTCGATGAAGTTGAAGAGATCCCATTGTTCCCTATCCAAGACTAAATTAGTAAAATCAGGGTACTGTCGGTCTTCCTTGATGGAGATGTTTGGTTCAGGACATCTTGGGTACCTAATAATCAACCAAATCTAGTTGTAAAGCCGGAACAGGATATCACCCTTTCAAATGAGCCAGTGAGAGTGGGGCCTATGGGTATCAATAATGGATCCAATCCCCATCCCAAAAGGGGAGGCATGGTTTTCCAGTGAAGTCATAATTCCCACCCAGTTTCCTTGCATGGTTCATTCCCATAATGTGCGGCATTTTATAACCTCCCATGACACCCTTGCATGTATACACATTAGAGCATCCTCGAGGCTACAAACATTAATTCCACATTTATGCACCGAATGAACCATCATACCCCATGACACCCAATGTCTCTTATCCTTTACCTTAGGATCCCATATAAAGTTTGCAAGAATTATTTAAATATTTTTGATCACCCCATTTGGACTTTGACTGAAGGGAGGGAATGAACTGGGGTGGCAAGAAGTACTCTATTAATAAATTTTATTCTTCCTCCAAAGGATAGATAGTTATTTTTCTAGTATAGAATCCGCACCTTGATCCTACTGAGCATGGGGTTGAAGTAAATAATTTTAATTCTCTTAGAAGATAGAGGATCCCCCAGATAATCCATGGGAAAGATCTCTTTCTACATGTCCAAGATATGTCTCAAAATAGATAACTGATTCGAATTACAAATTCTAGAGATATATGAAGAAAATTTTTCTCTTGTTAATCATCTGACCACTCCAATGACAATATTTATCCATGGATCTGTTCAATATCCCAACTATCTACTCAAAAAATTCATAAAAATAATAGTTTCATCAGTGAACATGATATATGACACCGAAGGGGATCCCATCTTACATTGATATGGAAGAATACCACCATTGTTCAGGCTTCTCTATACAAGCCGACTGAGTACAAGTTCAGAAATTATAAATATGCTTAGGGATAAAATATCCCCCTACCAAAGACATCGAGTTTACTTAAAGAAACAATAGGTCTTTACCATAAAAGACACCACAAACCAAGAAGAACAAAAGCATCCCAAAATAATATCAGTGTTCCAAGAAGAAAATACCATACATTCTAAGAATTTGTTAATGAAACTCAATTCCACATGGTCATAGGCTTTATTGATGTTGAACTTAATGGACAAATTATAACCAAGATTTTTGAGGTTGATATCCCTGACTATTTATTAGGCCAAGGCTATATCACCTGTACAACACGACCCTTCACAAACCCATGTTGTTCTATAGAGATACATTAAGGAAGGTGAACATACAACCAAGAATTGATAGTACTGGAAAGGATATTATAAGTAATATTACTCATAATTACAGGGCACAAATGGAGGATATATGTGGTGTTATTGGATTTAGGAATGAGCACCATAGTGGTGACGCAAACAAATCGAGGTAGCTGTTCACCCCAAAAAAGTCATGAATTTCTCCAATGAGATCACCCTTAGTAACCTCCCATGATAATCTATAGAAAGATGAGGGAAAACCATCAGATCTAGTAGCACTATCCAGATTAAGCTTCATCATAGAATCAAATAAATTTTTCAACTGAGGAAGAGTCTCCATATCTGCATTATCACAGGCCGAACCGCAATTCGGGATTATATAAAAAAGATATGTGGGTTCCCCTAGATACCTACCAATAAGATGATCGTTGGGGCCAACTAGAATATCGCTAAGGCAAAAGTTGTCTAGGTAACCGATAACATGCATGTCATATATAATAGAACTATCCACTAGAAATATTTTTTTTGAAAAACCTTTTACTTTCCTTAATGAAAGCATAAAAGTACGATGTATTCCAATCACCCTCCTGCGACCACTTGACTCTCACATTTTCCCTATATTGACGCTCCTATTTAAGAATCATATCTGTTATGTACTCTTTTTTACCAACAGATCCTAAAAATCATTGGCATACCAATCAAAATTTATACTCCATTCAAGGAAATCAACATCTTGCATGGTATCTTATAAATCTATGTCCGGGGGAGGGAGATCCTTTGACCACACTTGGTGGAAAATTTCGAGGCATCTAATTTTATTATGAACCATGTTCCTTGTGTGACCCTTGGAGGGTTAATCCCAAGACTCTCTAACCAATTCATGGAAATAAGGATTATTATCCCAATACGGATAATACTTGAACTTCTCGTAATGATCAACCCTGAGAGATAAAGTGATAAAAAGCGAAGAATGATCGAAAATTCCCCACACCAAGTGGACCACCTTAGTGTTATCATATGAGGAAATGGAAGACATATTACCGAATGATCTATCCAGGAGACTCTATGATCTACGATCCCCTCATTTATTGTTTCACCACATAAATTTTTCAATATAATAGCCAAGATCCAGAATCCCATTTCCTTCCATGAATTGACTAATGTCTAAGATTTACCACCTAGTGGAAGGAACTATCCCCTTATTCTCTTATAGGCCTATAATAACATTAAAATCATCTCCGAAAAACCACAGATTTCCTCTAGGATCAAAAGATTTTATGCTGTTCCACATGAGTAATCTTTTCAAGGAATCCCAACTACCATATATGAAGGAAAAAAAAAGAAGGAATGAGAGTCCCAAATCTCTTTAATTGTGATAAATTTTCCACTATATTAAATCTTATCCACCCTAAAACTCATATGCTACAAGATACAGATATGAAAGTTGGTTGGGTCTGCGTTCATGGAGCCATGCATTTTGAGTTTTCTAGAAAAATCACTAATCATGTCTTAGAGTTTCTTGTGTTCAAGAATTACAACAATAACGACTTTGTGTTTAGTCTCCTCGGAAGCTATGAAGTCCGTATTGAACTGGGATACAATAACCCAGTCATTCCATATAAGCATTAGAATCTTTGAGAAAAAGGGTTCTAGGATTGGCTCCAGAACTTTTAGCCTGTTCAAAGTGGGAGGGAAACCTCACCTTTTGGGACTTGGATTGGGATTCTGTGTAAACTATATTGGACTTGGGTATATAAGCAACTGGGGAGGGGGAGGAGTCCTGATTATGACTAGATGGTCTCTCCCTTCTACCTAGGGTGGAAGGGAAGCCCACAATTGGCTCCATAAAGCATGATGTAATGGAAGTTGTAGGGAGATCATCTTTTGAAAAAATAGTTGATGAAGTGACCCCTCCAAGGGGGTCCTATACCTTTTAATAAATTCCTTAGGAATCAAGAGGGGGTAAAAAAAAATACCATGGTGTACGGGTGAAAAAACATTGGAGAAATTACACACTTCTAAACCCTGAGGATAAAAGGTTCCTGAAGATGCAAGAAAAATCAGCACCAACCTGAACCAGGGGTAAGGATCTCTGTATGTATGGAACAATATCCTGACATGGTGCCCCAAAATATGGTATTTGAACATTTGGTAACTCAAGAGTAGTATTTGGATCCACATCAATAGTAACATGGTCTTCTTACAACATCCATTTAGAGGAATTTTCATTTGACGAAGACGCCTAATCCTTTGGGATTCTAATACATCCTCAGTGTCCTCCCTGAAAAATCTGGAAACACGCCTACAAAGAGTTCCCCTGAAGGAGAAAATTAGAACAAAATCTCGGGAAAACGAGATACATAACATCTTTATTAAAGCAAAAGTAATATTGCACCCGAAGAGTGATCTTTTCTTGAACTGGTTGAGAAAGATCTAGCTCCACATAGATTTGGGCCACCGAGGTATCTGCATAGGACCAGGTCTTGATATCCAACCAGAAGAAGTCACCAAGGGAATCTCTAATAATATTTATAAAGCCTTTGTTTTGGAAAAGAAGTGGAAGACCTGAAAAATTGAACTAGACCACCACCAACAGGTTATCCTTGCCACGATGAGCATCCAAATACCACCTTGATTGACTAAAGTTCAATCAACCAACAGAACGAGGAGAAAACAAACAAACCTGAATGAAGTCCTCCCAAGAACCAATAATGAGGAAGAATGACTGTCTGTGGATTGAAGATATCTAAACCATAATATGAATTCCCCAAGAAACCACAAAACATTGGAAGACTAAGGGAGGAGGATTCGCGCCCCCAAAACAAGAAACCAATGTCCACCTCAAGTAGAACAAAGCCTCATAAAATTCCAATACAGAAATATCAAGACAAATATGTGATCCCTCGCGCACCACCTATGGCTGGATCATAGAAATATCTGGAAAACATGGGAGAGATGAATTAAACATCACCGTAGAGAGAATCCCTGAATGATTTAGGGATAAGGAGAGAATGGGTAAAGGGGGTGGGATGTGATCCTGATGCATGGGCTGACGATTCAGGATGAATTGATGAGTAAACTGATGCCCAGGGTCCAGGATCATTGGTGGACCTAGGATCAAATATCTCCAGAGATGGAAGCATCGGAGGGCATGTGAAATTCACTACAACAGTTGGGTAGATTTGAAAAGGAGGTGGGGCGCGTGTGGCGCATTCTCCATCCCACAAATCCTATATACTATCCGGAATTACAAATTCACATACTATACATACTGTCCTAGATTCCAAATGAGGCGAATCAAGCATCACTTACATAAATATTAAATCATTTTAACACATATAAAAATAATAAATTCCCATAAAGCATAAAGTTTTAGTGTATTTGGAAATTAGATACAAAGTAAATTTATTTAACAATAATATTTAACATTTCCCATAATATTTATTCATACATGGTACCCTTATAGAATCATCATACTTAATACCATTCTTCATAACCTAGGGGAATTGAAACATAAGAAAGAGGTGAACTTAGATAATCATTAAGGGTAAACATAAGATAAAAAATTGGTGAACATAAGTGAGTATAATATAACAATATGGGTATAAGAACACAATCAAGGTACATGAACATAACATCATAAAATCATACCCAAATAAAAATGGATCTTCAAAAATAGATCAAGGAAAAAATATTTATCATATCATAAGGCATAATTAGTCATAACAAGAGATCATTACATAACATAAGATTATGGAACAATCATAAGCACAAAAAATCATTTCCATTTTCAAGGACCGCTCCCAAGACCATCATCATATAGTGAAAATAATCCTATAATAGGTTGTGTTCACTCTCCAATCCATGAAATTTTATCTCATGAGGTATATGATTTTACCTAATATATTGGAGGACATATAATTATAGTACCACCGCTCATATAATGGATATAACCACTTTATGATTTAGGTTCAATTCTCATTCACTACCATAAATGAAGGAAAGGGAAGCACTCAGGTTTTATTAGCACTAATAAAAAAGCACTGATAAAAGGGGTAATTTTTACAGTGCTAGAAAAAATCACTAATAAATCTACCCTTTATCGGCGTTAATATTAGCACTAATAAAGTTCCCCATTTATCAACGCAAACAAAAACCACTGATAAAAAGTAGACTTTATCAGTGCTAATAACAGTGCTATAATTTTTTTTTAAAGAAAATAATATTTATTTATATAAAAATACTTTAATTATATTCAAAAATAATTTTTATATGTATTCATTAAATAAAAAATGCATTTTTATCATGTTTAATATGTTTATGTTTTATTTGTTTTTATTATGTTTATTAGTTTTAGGTATATCTTTATTATATATTTATTATACTATATGTTTATAATATTATATATAAATACGTTTTAATATATCTATATATACAAACAATTATTAAATATTTATATATTTAAATAAATTTATGTTTCCAAATGAATGTGTCAATTGATGCGTATGTTATTCTCATGAATATATGTTCATTTTTTACCCTAATGTTGTCCATATATACTATAGTACCATATATACTTGGTGTATTCATTCATTTCTTATATATATATAAGGCTTTATCTTCTCATAAATACTTAAAATCACAATAAACACATTTAAATGAACAATAAATGTATTTATTACATTTAGAAATACAAATATTTAGTTATATATAATTATTTACTTTTAAAAATATTATATATAATTATAATTATATATAACTAATAAAATACAAATATGTTTAAATAATTATACAATTACAAAAATATTTGTTTAAATGATAAATATATATTTATGAATTAATTTTAAATATATTTATTTATAAATATATGTATTTAATGAATATATACATAGACACATACATATATATATGTTTAAATACTTATGAAATTAAAAATAAAAATAATATATCAATTTATATTTATATATATTTAATTATAATTTAAATTATAAAATCATATATATATTTAATTATAACTTATACAAAAACACCATATATATATATATTTATATATTTAATTATTATTTAAATTATTAAATTATAATAAATATATTAATTATATATATTTATAAAATTATAAATGTAATAAATATATTGGTTATAATCTTATAAGTATGAATAAATGGTATGTCTTATCTATGCTAATTAAAAAGAACTGATAAAACATCCATTTATCAGCGCTTTTTAGCACTGATAAAGATCAGCCTTTATCAGCACTAAAAAGTGATGATAAAGGCATGTTTTATCAGTACTTGTAATTTTAGCACTGATAAAACATACTTTTATCAACGCTCTTTTAGCATTGATAAAGATGAGCCCTTATGAGCACTAAAAAAGCGCTGATAAAGGCATTTTTTATTAGCGCTTTCAATTTTAGCACTGATAAAACATAACTTTATCAGCACTTTTTATCTAGAGCTGACAAAAGTGTCGTTGAGTTTTATAAATTAACCTTAAATTTCTCCTCTTTTTTCACACCCTCAATCTCTTGTGGAAGCTGATCCCTGCCGTCACCGTTGTCTCTGCTTCCATCGCCGTCGTCGCTGTCACGACCCATCCTCGGGGCCCATGCCGTGACTACCCCAAGCCCACCTTCCATAGGCTAGTGGCTGGTGACTAGCACCAAAGGCGTAAATCCCGATAAAAGGGAAGACATTGCCTTTATATAAGAAAAAAACACCACAGAGTACGCAAGCTGAAGTAAACACTAAGTAAACTAAGTACAAAAGTAAGTGCTGAAAAGTAAATGGGCCAGAATACAAACCCAACTGAAAGTACAGTAAAACTAAAAAGAAAGTACAGTAATAGTAAGTAAATCAGCAACCACCGAGTCATCCTTCAGCTATCCCACTAGAAGGGTGGGTACAGATGGTCTCCTCAGCTCCTTGGGTCCGGCCGTCCGCTCTGTGTACGTCCCGCCTAATAGTCCACCTCTGGGTACCATCATGCTCCACAAGCCTCAACCATGATCAGCATTGTCCGTCGTCTACAACCAACACAACATAGTGCAGGCATAGCCCGTGCAGGGGTGAGTATACGATACTCAGTAGGGACCCCGAGTGTAACACCTGAGACTTTTATGAGAAATATTTTATTTTTATATAAATCATCAAAGGAATATTTCACTACACACAACACTAGCTTGGCTTGCTTTAAATACAATCGCGACCTTCTTCGATAGCTTGCGTCGTACGCAATACCGAGTTTCACTAAACAACGATAGGCTATTAAAATATTATTAAAACTAGCCATTATGAATAGTATTACCCAATTTTTGAAATTTTGTAAATTTTAACTTTCAAAATGGAATTTATTTTTGGATTTGGAATATCGAAATTAGCCTAGGGTGAAATTTTGGTATTTTTATGAAAACATTCAATTTTTGATGAATAGTGAAAACACTGGGTTACTATTTAAAAACCGACTTTTTATTTAAATAATTATTTATTTTATTTAAATTTATTTTAGGTCAAAATTGATACATAATACCTATATAAGTTCAATGCAATTCATTAGAGTCATTTTATAATAATTTTAGATATATAAAAATTTTATCGAACTTTTCACCGTCTTTTACCCACCTCCTAGGAGAATTTGCAAATTTACATAAAACTTAATTTTACCACTTTTGTGAGTGGAATTTTGAAAATCCAAGAGACACAGTTAATAACAAGGAATAAAATTTGGTTCAATGAGATGAAAATAATTTATGATGAATATTAACTTTTTACTTTTTTTACCACAGTTAAAAGTAAATAGGGTAATTAAGGGTAAAAATGATATTATTATTACCCTAACAAATGTCAAAATTCTATTGAATAAGTGTAATTAGACCAAAAACAACCTTAGGAATAAAATATGACCATTTAGTCCCATATGTATTAGATTAGGACATTTAATATTAATTTATTTAAAGAAGGGTTAAAATAGTTAAAATCAATGTTTAATAAGTAAATCATTTTTAATATAGGGTTATACATAAGATAAATTCAACTATAAATATTCATTAGAAATATAAAACTATTTCCTACATAATGGTATTTTGTTTTTAATTTTTAGACATTAAATAATTTAATTTATGTATGACACAATGATGATGCAATAATTATCTTATTAATGAAATATTGACATAATTGATGTTATAAATACCAAAATAAATGTAATTTGATACTTTTTATGAATTAAAATAATTTCATAGGATAATATTAAATATTAATAATGATTTAATTAACTTTATTTGAACTAATCATTCTGTTATGGTTTTCAAAAAAATCAATTACCAAATAGTGTAAAAATTGACATAAAATAGTTTTTAAAACAAATATTATATTATTAATTGTTATTTTATTCCTAAAAATCTATGGTTCAGGTAAATGACTTAGATAAGGTTATATATATTAATAATAAATAACTTTGGGTTCGTTTGGCTTGTTATAGTAAGTTTATTAACCTTATAGTGTAAGAAAACAAGAAGACACGGTAAAAGTTAAATTATCTAACTTAAAGTTAAATCTAAATGATAAGATTAAAATAGAAACCTAAACTTGTATAAATTCTATTTCATGAGATTATTTCCACCAAATCCCACCTTATCTTATAAATAAATCAATTTGGAGCTATTAAAAACCGAATATGACTTTATAATAAAATAATATTTTTAGTTTTTCCAAAGGTGCCCCTATCCTCCCTTATAAAAGGGAACCTCCTCCCTCTCTTCCTCACACCACTTTGAGCCTTAAAGCTCGTCCAACCCATGAAAAATTCTCTTCTAAACATCCCTAGAAACATCCTAGAGGTCCTGGTCTTCTTCAAAAACAAATTTGAGTTCCCTAAGAGGAGGTCTCAAAGAGGCGATTCAAAGAAGAGGTAATATCCGTTACCGATTCTTTCGACTTTATTTCTTCTTCCAATTCTTCTTATTTAGTTGTTTCATTATTAAGTAATAACATAAGTATAAATAATATACTGATATGTTATTATATGTATGAAACAACCCTATTTCACCATCTATCCATCCTACGGAAAACGAAATCACCGCGCGTGCGTACGTACGGAATACCGTCTCCACGCTGTGGTGTAATCTATTTTCCACCACCACCTTACCTGGATGGGTATAATGGTGTAAATAATAACTATATATGATTATTTTAAATTTATATTTATTCTTAAATATTATAAATACACTCCAATACAATTCCACGATCATGGGAACGATATCATCGCTCGTGCGTACGTACGGAATACCGTCTCCACGATGTGATGCGACTCATTCTACATGATTTTCATTGAATAATGATTACATAAATTAATTGAGTGAATAAATATGATATTTATTACACTAATACCATTTTTTAAATGAGGTATCTATAACCAAAAAATAATAAAAAGAATTTATTCGACAAAACACACATAAGAAGAAAAAGCAATAAACACCCGAATAACAAGTAACAATGAAATATTACTAATAAGAAGCTAAGAATATGACCATATATGATATCATAAATATAATTATGATTATGGAATAAGTAAATGAAATTATTTAAATCATTATACAGGAGGTTCAGACACTTACAAAGCAAATCGTACCTAAGGTAAGGGATAATTTTTTGAATCTCATTTTTATCCGAGATTTCTTATACGTAAGTATTTACTGGAGTTATTGTTATCATCCATGTACATGTTTTCTAAAAGTGTTTTTATGTATGTTTAATGTCCTTTTTACCCATTTTTACTTTTACTACATGGTATGTAAGGAATCTTTCTTTTGTATACGTTATGAGGTACTTTTTGACTTTTCCGACAAAAGTACGAGGGGAATGTTTTTTTAACTTATACAGCATGAAATGATTTTTACAGATTTCTAAAGCCTTATTTTCATGAAGCTTCCTCCAAAATATTTCATGACTATTTTAAAATATTTTTCTTTTAAAATTTCATGACGTTTTGTGAAAAAAATTGATTTTGAAGAAGAAAGGATATTTTCCTCAATAATTAATTTCAAGTGTTTTATCAAAACCATTTTCCATATAAGATGACATTATTTTATATGTGTATGGTTCAAGTATAAAGTCTCTATGATTTACATGGTTTCAGTTTACTTATGATGAAATGATATCCAATTGTTTTATATGGATTATGTTATGATGAGATGATGTTTATGAAACCCATTTTTATTCTTTGGGTTATGATGAATGATTTATGTTTATATTGTGGCACAAGTAACAATGATTTAATTATGGGATGGGTGGGACCAATATATCCCTCCAATGCATTGGGTAATGATTTATATCTCATGAGATAGACATGGCTAGAACAGAAGGTTAATCCGGTTCAGTGAAACAGGATTGAAACGAGGAGTGAACTCTGTTCAGAAATGGACTTTGTCCGCTAAGATAGTCTTGGAAATGAGTCTTGACTACTAAGAAATGATTCTATATGATTATGTGTTTATGGAACAAAGTTTCTTGTTTTATGTTATGATTATTGGGATTACATTTCACTTTTATGATTTATCCCATGATACAAAATTATGATTTCTTTTGCAGGTTAAGATTTCCAAAATGTTATGTTCTTATGAATATGATGTGATTGATTTTTTTTATTTACCCTTACTGAGCATTTGAGCTCACCCTTTTGTATGTTTTCTTTCCCCCAGGTTAGGAAGAAGGTTATTAAGTAGGATATGCCAAAAGGGACTCTAGATATGATGAAATAAATGGAAGACAATGTAGATGCTTTATGAACCCGTTGTTTATGTTTCCCAGTTTCTAAAGACACTATACCTTTATGGTCCTTTCATGGTTTTGTTATATTTTGTAATAAGTGTGCTTCAATTCTGAAGTAATAACAATGTATGTAAAGTATGGGTCGTTATAGTTGGTATTAGAGGAAAGGTATAGTCAACCTTTGGAAACTAGGATGTGAAAGCCTTAGTAAGAACCCTAAGGATAAGTCTAAGCATAGAACACAATCTTAGTGTTTTAGAAATGGCCATGAACAACCTCTGATAAGAAATTTAGTGTGAAATTTTATTCTTGATTATGTGGTTTTCCTATTATAATTAGTGTTGCTCACACTATTCTTCTTGGTTTTAGTAAATGGCTAGAACCCGAAAGAACCGTGTTAATGCGGAATGCAACGGGAAAAGCAATGATTGTCCCCCTGAGCAACCAAACATTATGGGAGCTGGAGTGAAAAATCTTGTAGCCATGCTCACACAACTTTCTCAAGCTATGAATCATGCAGGACTTCCAAACGAGCAAATAAAGGAGCAACATTCTATTGAATCCTTCAGGAGGCAGCGTCCACCCTCATTCAGCGGGTCTACCGATCCATTAGTGGCTGAACAATGGATCAATACGACTGAAAAGATATTTTCAGTTCTTCAATGTTCTGAACATGATAAAGTCATCTTAGCAGTTTATCGTTTGGAAGGTGATTCTGATCAATGGTGGAATCTTATTAAGAATATGAAGCAAAGGAATGAAATTGAGTCCATGGAATGGGACGAGTTCAAGAACTTATTTTTCAATAAGTACTTCCCTCGTATTCTTCGAACAAATATGGAGAAGGAGTTTCTTGAACTGAAGCAAAAGGATGATGAATTTGTTGGTACCTATGAAGAAAATTTTACAAGACTTGCAAGGTATGCTTCCGGAATTATTATCCAACTTGGGAGTAAGATAGATCGATTTTTTAGTGGCTTAAAACCAAGTATTCGAAGGGTATTAGACATAAGGGACTTCAATAGCTACGATGAAATTGTTCTATGTGCTCTCAAGGTTGAGATGGAGATTGGTGTAACCCATCAGTCACATGGGTTTGATAAGAAGAGGAAAATGGAATTCAAAGGAAAATCTAAAGGCCACACTGAAAAGAATATGAGTTTTCCTTTATGCTCAAAGTGTGGAAAGAAACGTGGAGGAAATTTTCTTAAGGGGACAAGAAAATGTTATAAGTGTGGAAAAGAAGGTCATCAAGCAATTGAATGTCGAAATAATGGGAAGAAGATGTCTAATGATGCAAACAAAGGAAGGGATACAGAGAATGAACCTACTACAATTCAATGTTTCAAGTACAAGGAGATGGGGTATTATGCCAATCAATGCCCAAATCCAAGGGTTGATGATGATGATCGACGTCAATAAACTCTTAAGGCCAAAGTCAAAGGAAAGTCACATGCAATTACTATCGGCGATGTGGAGTATGACAACGAAGTGGTGAGAGGTACACTTACCATCCAATCTAAAGTATCAAATGTTTTATTTGATTCTGGATCCACCCACTCTTTTATTTATAAAGAATTTTATAAGGGTATCTCCATATTACCTCAACAATTAGATGTTGATTTGGCTGTGACAACTCCTAATGTCACAACAGTCGCATCAAAAGTTTATAATTCTTCTCCGATTAAAGTTTGTGGGAAATTGATTCCTGTAAATCTTGTGATCCTTCCTATAATGGAATTTGATGTGATTCTTGGCATGGATTTTCTTTCTTTATATGGAGCTCATATGAATTTCCAAATAAGGGAAGTCACATTTCATATTCCAGATCAATCTATGATCATATATCGATGCAAGGATGAACATAACCTTCCAGTGGAAATTTCTTCCATCTTATGGGTCTTGATTCCACTAAATGAAGGTTATTTATCTCAAATGGTTGGTGAGAAACTCATGATTAAGAATATTCCCATTGTATGATACTTTGACAATGTATTTCTGGAGTAATTGTCGGGTCTTCCACCAAATCGTGAAGTTGAGTTTTCAATAGAACTCGTACCGGGTGCTTTGCCTATTTCAAAGACACATTATAGAATGGACCCAATTGAGTTGCAGGAATTGAAGAAGCAACTCCAAGAGAATCTTGATAAGGGATTCATATTCCCTAGTGCGTCACCTTGGGGAGAACTAGTTCTGTTTGTTAAGAAGAAAGATGGATCAATGAGACTCTGCATTGATTATCGAGAACTTAACAAGATCACTATCAAGAAAAAATATCCTCTCCCACGCATTGATGACTTATTTGACCAACTAAGCGGAGCTCAATACTTTTACAAGATTGATCTTCGTTCAGGGTATCATTAATTAAGGGTCAAAAAATAGGATATACCAAAGATGACTTTCCGTACAAGGTATGGACACTATGAATTTATAGTGATGCCATTTGGTCTTACTAATTCCCATGCTATCTTCATGGATCTGATGAATATAGTCTTTAGAGACTATCTTGATCAGTTTGTGGTAGTCTTTATAAAAGATATTCTTGTATATTCAAAGAGAAAGGAAGAACATTAAGATCACTTGAGAATTATATTGAAGACCCTGAGAAAGGATAAGCTTTATGCCAAATTTACCAAGTGTGAATTATGGCTTAAAAAAGATACATTTTTGGTTCACATAATGTCAAAGGAGGGGATATCTATGGATCCAACAAAAACAGAGGTTATCGAGAGATGGTCGAGACCAAAAACAGTAACTGAGATCCGAAGTTTTCTTGGTTTGGCTGGATATTATCGACGTTTTGTGAAATATTTTTCACGATTATCTAATCCACTCACCAAGTTGACTCAGAAAGGATTTAAGTTTGTTTGGATGGAGGAATGTGAAGATAATTTCAAGGAGTTGAAAAGAAGGTTATCCAATGCACATGTACTCACACTTTATTGTAGTAGATAAAGGTTTGTGATCTACAGTGATGTATCCAAGAAGGTGCTGGGGTGTGTTATTATGAAAAATCATATGGTGATAGCTTATGCCTCACGACAGTTGAAAATACATGAGAAAAATGACCCAACTCATGATTTGGATTTAGCTACGATAATCTTTTTATTAAATATTTGGATGCTTTATATTTATGGAGAATGGTGTGATATTTATACTGTTCATAAAAGTTTAAAGTATATTTTCACACAAAAGGAGATGAATATGCGCCAAAGAAGATGGTTGGAGCTGATTAAGGATTACGACTGCTCAATTCATTACCACCCTGGGAAAGTAAACAAGGTGGAAGATGCATTAGGTCGATAAGAACATGCTAGATTATCCATGATTAGGATCACAAAAGATCCAATATTTATGGATTTACAAAGGATGGATCTTGGAATTATAATGGAAGGGGAAAAATCGTATCTTTCTCAAATGAATGTTCAACCATCTATACATGTGAAGATTAAAGAGGCACAAAAAAAGATGTAGAGTTACAAAATAAGGTGATAAATGTTCCTGAATTCAACCTTGATTGTGATGGGATAATAAAGTTCATGAATTGGGTTTGTGTTCCTCCCATCCTAGAATTAAATAAGGAGCTACTAGATGAAGCTCATAGTTCTTCATTCTCTATTCATCCTGGAAGCACGAAGATGTATAGGGACCTGAAAGAGTACTTTGGGTGGGATGGCATGAAAAGAGATATTACTGAATATGTCTCTCGATGCTTGGTTTGTCAGCAAGTTAACGCTGAGAGAAAGAAGTCTAAGGGGATGTTACAACCATTACCCATAACAGAATGGAAATGGGAAAACATCACTATGGACTTTGTCACCGGACTTCCTAAAACATCCAAAGGAAATAATGCTATCTGGGTCATAGTTGATCTTCTTACAAAGTCTTCACACTTCATTGCTATTAGAGAGGATTTCTCTCTAGATCAGCTTTCCAGGATATATGTAAAGGAAGTGGTAAGATTGCATGGAGTACCACTTTCTATTATATCTGATCGGGATCCAAGGTTTACCTCAATGTTTTGGAGAAGTCTTCAGCATACTATGGATACAGAGTTGAGTTTCAGCATTGCTTATCATCCTCAGACATACGGTCAGTCTGAGAGGAGAATTCAAACTCTAGAAGATATGTTTAGAGCTTTCTCTATGGATTTCAAAGGTGGTTAGGATCAACACCTACCTTTGGTAGAATTTTCTTATAATAATAGCTTTCAATCTAGTATTCAGATGGCTCCTTATGAAGCTCTCTATGGAAAGAAATGCCGGACTCCAACTTGTTGGGACAAAGTTGGGGAAAGAAAGCTATTAGGACCTGATCTTGTTGATGAGATGGAAGAAAAATTCAGATCTATTCAACAACACATTAGAGCTACTCAGAGTCGACAAAAAATTTATGCCGACAACCGAAGAAAAGACCTAGAGTTTGAAGTGGGTGATGAAGTGTTCTTATGAATATCTCCTTGGAATAGAGTAATGAGATTTGGAAAGAAGGGAAAGCTGAGCCCTAGATATATCGGTCCTTTCGAAACAATGGATCGTGTTGGGAAGGTAGCTTACCGATTGGCGCTTCCACAGAATCTATCCCAATTTCACGATGTGTTCCATGTATCTCTCCTGAGAAAGTACATACCTGATCCTTCACATGTACTCATCTTAGAAGTTGTACCGCTGGAGCAAGATCATTCTTATGACGAACAGCCAATAGAGATTCTGGATCGTAGAGAAAAAGTCCTATGGAACAAGACCACTCGCTTGGTGAATGTTTTATGGAGGAACCACCAATTTGAAGAAGCTACATGGGAGCTTAAGGATATGATTAGGGAGAGGTATCCTCATCTGTTTGTTACAAAGTGAAGAATTTCGAGGGTGAAATTCATTTTAAGGGGGGTAGAATGTAACACCCGAGACTTTTATGAGAAATATTTTGTTTTTATATAAATAATAAAAGGAATCTTTCACTACACACAACACTATCTTGGCTTGCTTTACACACAATCACGACCTTCCTCGATAGCTTGCATCGTACGCAATTCCAAGTTTCACTAAACAACAATATGCTATTAAAATATTATTAAAACTAGCCGTTATGAATAGTAATACCCACTTTTTGAAAATTTTTAAATTTTATCTTTCAAAATGGACTTCATTTTCGGATTTGGAATATCGAAATTAGCCTAGGGTGAAATTTTGGTATTTTTCTGAAAACATTCAATTTTTGATGAATAGTGAAAACATTGAGTTACTATTTAAAAACCGGCTTTTTATTTAAATAATTATTTATTTTATTTAAATTTATTTTAGGTCAAAAATTGATACGTAATACCTATATAAGTTCAATGCAATTCATTGGAGTCATTTTATAATAATTTTAGATATATAAAAATTTTATCGAACTTTTCACTGTCTTTTACCCACCTCCTAGGAGAATTTTCAAATTTACATAAAACTTAATTTTACCGCTTCAGTGAGTGGAATTTTGAAAATCCGAGAGACATGGTTAGTATCAAAGACTAAAATGTTGTTCAATGAGATGAAAATAATTTTTGGTGAATAGTAACTTTTTACTTTTTTTACCAAGGTTAAAAGTAAATAGGGTAATTAAGGTTAAAAATGATATTATTATTACCCTAACACATGTCCTAATTATATTACATATGTGTAATTCGACCAAAAACAACCTTAGTAATATAATATGACCATTTAGGCCCACATGTATTAGATTAGGAGATTTAATATTAATTTATTTAAAGAAGGGTTAAAATAGTTAAAATCAAAGTTTAATAAGTAACTCATTTTTAATATAGGGTTATACATAAGATAAATTCGACTATAAGTATTCATTAGAAATATAAAACTATTTCCTACATAATGGTATTTTCTTTGTAATTTTTAGACATTATATAATTTAATTTATGTATGACACAATGATGATGTAGTAATTATCTTATTAATGAAACATTGACATAATTGATGTTATAAATACCCAAATAAATGTAATTTGAGACATTTTATGAATTAAAATAATTTTATAGGTTAATATTACATATTATTACTGATTTAATTAACTTTATTCGAACTAATATTTCTGTTATAATTTTCACAAAAATCAATTACCAAATAGTGTCTAAATTGACATAAAATAGTTTTTTAAACAAATATTATATTATTAATTGTTATTTTATTCCTAAAAATCTAAGGTTAGGCCAAATGACTTAGATAAGGTTATATATATAAATAATAAACAACTTTGGGTTAGTTTGGCTTGTTATAGTAAGTTTATTAACCTTATAGTGTAAGAAAACAAGAAGACATGGTAAAAGTTAAATTATCTAACTTAAAGTTAAGTCTAAATGATAAGGTTAAAATAGAAACCAAAACTTGTCTAAATTCTATTTTATGAGTTTATTTCGACCCATACCTACCTTATCTTAAAAATAAATCAATTTTGAGCTATTAAAAACCAAATATGACTTTATAATAAAACAATATTTTTAGTTTTTCCAAAGGTGCCCCTCCCCTCCCTTATAAAAGGGCACCTCCTCCCTCTCTTCCTCACACCACTTTGAGCATTAAATCTCGTCCAAACCATGCCCAATTCTCTTCTACACTTCCCTAGAAACATCCTAGAGGTCCTGGTCTTCTTCAAAGACAAATTTGAGTTCCCTAAGAGGACGTATCAAAGAGGCGATTCAAAGAAGAGGTAATGTCCGTTAAGGATTCTTTAAACTTTATTTCCTCTTCCACTTCTTCTTATTTAGTTGTTTCATTATGAAGTAATAAAATCAGTATCAATAATTTACTGATATGTTATTATAAGTATGAAACAACCCTATTTCACCATCTATCCATGCTACGGAAAATGAAATCACCGCACCTGCGTACGTACGGAATACCGTCTCCACGCTGTGGTGTAATATATTTTCCACCACCACATTACTTGGATGGGTATAATGGTGTAAATAATAACTATATATGATTATTGTAAAGTTATATTGATTCTGAAATAGTATACATACACTCCAATACAATTCCACGATCATGGGAATGATATCATCGCTCTTGCGTACGTACGGAATACCGTTTCCACAATGTGATGCGACTCATTGTACATGATTTTCATTGCATAATGATTACATAAATTAATTGAGTGAATAAATATGATATGTATTACACTAATACCATTCTGTAAATGAGGTATCTATAACCTAAAAAGAAGAATAAAAATTTATTCGACAAAACACGCATAAGAAGAAAAAGAAATAAACACCCGAATAACAAGTAACAATGAAATATTACTAATAAGAAGCTAAGAATATGACCACATATGATATCATAAAAATAAGTATGATTCTGGAATAAGTCAATGACATTATTTAAATCATTATACAGGATGTTCAGACACTTACAAAGCAAATCGGACCTAAGGTAAGGGATAATTTTTCAAATCTCATTTTTATCCGAGATTTCTTATACGTAAGTATTTACTGGAGTTATTATTATCATCCATGTACATGTTTTCTAAAAGTGTTTTTATGTATGTTTAATGTCCTTTTTAACCATTTTTACTTTTACTACATGGTATTTAAGGAATCTTTCTTTTGTATACATAATGAGGTACTTTTTGACTTTTCCGACAAAAGTACGAGGGGAATGTTTTTTTTAACTTATACAACATGAAAGGATTTTTACGGATTTATAAAGCCTTATTTTCATGAAGATTCCTACAAAAGATTTCATGACTATTTTAAAATATTTTTCTTTTAAAATTTCATGACGTTTTGTGAAAAGAAATTGATTTTGAATAAGAAAGGAAATTTTCCTCAATAATTCATTTCAAGTGTTTTATCAAAACCATTTTCCATCTAAGATGACATTATTTCATATGTGTATGGTTCAAGTATAAAGTCTCTATGATTTAAATGGTTTCAGTTTACTTATGATGAAATGATATCCAATTGTTTTATATGGATTAAGTTATGATGGGATGATGTTAATGAAACCCATTTTTATTCTTTGGGTTATGATGAATGATTTATGTTTATATTGTGGCACAAGTAACAATGATTTCATTATGGGATGGGTGGGACCTATATCTCCCTCATATGCATTGGGTAATGATTTATATCTCATGAGATAGACATGGATAGAACGGTAGGTTAATCCGGTTCAGTGAAACAGGACTGAAACGAGGAGTGAACTCAGTTCAGAAATGGAATTTGTCCGCTATGATAGTCTTGGAAATGAGTCTTGACTACTAAGAAATAATTCTCTATGATTATGTGTTTATGGCACAGAGTTTCATGTTTTAAGTGATGATTATTGGGATTACATTTCACTTCTATGATTTATCCCATGATATGAAATTATGATTTCTTTTGCAGGTTACGATTTCCAAAATGTTATGTTCTTATGAATATGATGTGATTGATTTTTCTTTTATTTACCCTTACTGGGAATTTGAGCACACCCTTTTGTATGTTTTCTTTCCCCCAGGCCAGGAAGAAGGTTATTAAGTAGGATATTCCAAAAGGGACTCAAGATATGATGAAATAAATGGGAGACAATGTAAATGCTTTATGAACCAGTTGTTTATTTTTCCCAGTTTCTAAAGACACTATACCTATACGTTCCTTTCATGGTTTTGTTATATGTTGTAATAAGTGTGCTTCAATTCTGAAGTAATAACAATTTATGTAAATTATGGGTCGTTATACCTAGACCCCCAAAGGTCTCCCAGAATCCACAAAGGATAAACCACAAAGGGAGGTTACAAATACGAATTACCAACCAACACTACTTAGGTATATGCCCATACATATACCTAAGTCATCAATTCCAGTTCACCTCCAACTTCTGAGCCCAAGTTCAACCCAGTACACACAGGAAAGTACAACCCAATCCACATACGAAAGTACAACCCAATCCACACAGGAAAGCAAGTCATTCATATCGAAGATAATGATTGAAAGTCAAGACTCAACTCACACATGTATACTACTCACGAAGAGGGGTGGATATGATAGATGTATCCTCTGAATCATCTCCCCTGCCTAACCCACGTAGGATCCAAGTACAGAAGTCTTCACTGCTAAACCGACGTAGGATCCAAGTACAGAAGTTGTCGCTGCCGAACCCACGTAGGATCCTAGTACAGTAACCATCGCTATCGAACCCACGTAGGATCCAAGTACAATGTTCCTAGCTGCCAGACCCATGTAGGATCCAAGTACAATCGTCCTACCTACCCGACCCACGTAGGATCCAAATACAGTCATCCTCGTTGTCGCAGTCGCAGCCAGCTCTAGGGTTCTCGCACAAAACACGCTCGATTCTGGGAGGGTCCGCTCCTTGAGTCAAAGATCGGTACATCAACTATCACGAAGACCAGAGTTGATGTATCCTGTAGTTTCTTCCCTCATAATAGGGGGAAAACCAAGAAAAACGTGCCCAAGTCACGGAGAACAAGGCGACCAAGCCATTTTCCCAAGGTACATGACGTGTAGGTAAGCGATACACGCCGTGTCATCAGACACCAGGTACTGGCCATGTAAAACGGACTGTGTCATGGGGATGGTCATGTAATTAAGTAAATACATGGCGTGTAGTATTATTACACACCGTGTCCATACCTCTAGGGTCGGTTCCAAGTGCGCTGGCCATGCCTGGCCGTGTGGTGGAGTACATGCCCGTATACTCCACCCCGTGTCCGTGTATTTCCCTTGAATACACACCGTGCCTCTTGGCCATGTGGTTCTTCCCGTGTCCATGTATCACCCAGATTACACGCCGAGCCTCGCGAAGCCTCTTCTTCCTTGGTGGCAGTAGTACACGTCATGCCACGTGGCCATGTGGTTCTGCCCATGTCCGTGTATCACCCAGGTTACACAGCAATCCTCGTGAAGCCGCTTCTGCCTTTCAAAGAAGATAATACACAACGTGCCTCATGGTCGTGTATTTCTATCTGTGTCCATGTATTTCCCTTGAATACATGCCATTTCCATCAAATTCTCCTCTGTCAAACTGTGTGGACAGTACACGCCATGTGACCAGTGTCACACGCCGTGTGTCACTTCTTCTGATGTCTGTTACTTCTACCACTGAACGCTTGTACTACACGACGTTTTATTTGGAAGTACACGCCGTGTATTATAGAATTTTCCAGAAACAATGCCTCTGGCTAGAACGCCTCCAGAGGTGTCCTTTCTTCATTCTGATGATCCGTTTGCTACAAAACTTCTGCTCCTAGGTCGTCCCGATGTTCTGAGGCCGTTTCCGATGTTTTCGGGCCTCCGAAAACTTTCCTTGATTCATCACTCAAGAACGGTAGGAGAACACCATACCACAAGAACGACGGAGGAATCAGACCATGTTAGTTTGGTCTAGTTCCTTCCACATTAGTTTGATAGAAAATGGTTTAGAGAGAACCAAAAACATGGAAGGAAAAACAACATTGCTCATTTATAAACACACCCCTACCTCAACAAAAGTTGTCGAACGACAAGAATCGCGAAAAACAGCATCATGGGGTGAGGTTCCATAGACGTCGACTGAGAGAATCCGAGGAGGAAGCGACATCTCCTCTTTTATCACGGTGAGAATGAAGCATGACGTTGTTGGCGAATTCCCGCGTTTTTTTTCCTTACTTTCCGCGGAGGAGGAAATGGAAGAAGAATCTGGGGTCGCCAAGTCGACATTCTTCGTCAGATAGTTGGCTTTCTTTGTTGAAGATGAAGTTCTTAAAGACGAAACTATAGCTCTTCTCCCAAAGTCTCAACACAACAAGCCAACCCCCAAATAAAATAAGACTCCTCTTATTTTATTAAAGCATGGAATGCATTTCAAATTCCAAAATTCAAAAACAAAATCACTTAATTAATTAAACTTGAGTTGTCTAATTAATTGGGTGTTATATTGGAAAGATTAATGAGGGTGAGAGAGAGGAGCTACTCACATTAAGGGGGGAGTTAGGGAGAATGAAGAGTTGGGCTCGTGTGGGCCCCACCTCACCTTTAATACTCTCATGGGTAGTTAGGAACTAGTGGGTCCCACCCCAACTCCCACACTTAGGATATAACCACTTAGATATAGAAAATAAAATTGTACCACAATTTTATTTACTTCTCATTTAATCCTAAAATTTTAGAAACTCCTC
The DNA here is from genome assembly GCA_963277665.1 of Viscum album. Classification (NCBI taxonomy): domain Eukaryota; kingdom Viridiplantae; phylum Streptophyta; class Magnoliopsida; order Santalales; family Viscaceae; genus Viscum; species Viscum album. Next base: position 20,313,129 of record OY728131.1, read on the forward strand.
CTGAGCAAACAAACCTTTAGAAAAGGTTCTCTTAAGCAATTACCGGTGCTGTGGTTTCATCGGTGCCCTCAGATTTCAATTTCGAACACCGGTTCAAAAGATAGAAAAACCCGCTCGTTCGTTCACTGAACGTACCCGAGCTAAACTTCGGAAATTGATTCCGGGAACTCCGGGCCTCGGAATCAGGTGCCGTTAGAAACTTCATACTCGTAAAATCCCAAAGAATTTAAGAAAAAAAATTTTCCTTGAAATTTACAGGTCTTTACGTTACTCCCACCTCAGGGCTTTACATCCTCATAAAGGTATATCACAAACTAGGGGAACAAATGAGGGTACTGAGCATGCATCTGAGCCTCCCACTCCCATGTGCTCTCCTGGAGGTTCCCATGCTCCCACCTAATGCGCACTAGAGGAATCGACCATCCACATAGGACCTGCTCCTGTCGAACCTCGATCTCCACCGGGACCTCCACAAAAGTCACCCTGTCATCGATTTCCAGATCCCCATGGTCGATTATATGCGTCGGGTCATGTACGTATCTCCTCAGCTGAGATACGTGGAAGACATCGTGCACCCGGTGCAACTGAGGTGGAAGATTCAGGCGATATGCCACCTCACCTATCCTGCTGAGAACCTGGAATGGTCCGATGAAGCGCGGAGATAACATTCCACCTCGGCCAAACCTCCACAGTCCACGTCGAGGTGAGACCCATAAGAAAACGTGGTCACCGTCCTCGAACTCTAGTGGTCTACCCCTCCTGTAAGCATAGGACTTATGTCGGCTCTGAGCTGTCCCCATATTTTCTTGGATGACCTGCACTTTATCTATCGTGGCCTGGACCATCTCTGGTCCTACGAGTGCTAACTCCCATCTCTATCCATGTAGGATATCTGCAAAGCAGCTAACTGCTCTGTCACCTCTCTAAGTAGCTGAATGCCCATCCTTCTGCTGAGAGCATCAGCTACTACGTTTCTCTTTCCAAGAGTATAGACTATCTCAAAGTCATAGTCCTGGAGGAACTCAAGCCATCGCTGCTATCTCAGGTTCAGGTCCTTCTGCGAGAAGATATACCTGAGACTCTGGTAGTCAGAATAGACTGTAAAGCGCTCTCCCTTCAGATAGTGCCGCCACATCTTCAGGACGAAGACCACTACTGCTAACTCCATGTCATGAGTAGCGTAGTCCTGCTCATTCTGCCTCAACTGTCATGATCCATAGGAGATCACTATCTGCTCCTGCATCAGGACACACCCGAGTCCGGTTCCTCATGCATCGCAGTAAACTACGTACCCTACGCCCTCCTCCGGTAGCCTCAAGATGGGTGCACTGATCATTCTCTATCTCATCTCCTAGAAGCTCTGCTTACATCTATCTGACCACACGAAGGGTTTCCCCTTCTTCATCAAAGCTGAAAGCAGTGCTGCAACTCTAGAAAAGTCTGGCACAAATCTCCAATAGTACCTAGCCAGACCTAGGAAACTCCGAACCTCCGTCACGCTCCTGGGTGGCTCCCAAGATAGCATTGCCTAAATATTCGTAGGATCCACTGCAACTCCCACCTCAGAGATGAGATGTCCCAAGAAGTGGACTTCTTGAATCCAAAACTGACACTTCGAGAGCTTACCATAAAACTGGTGCTCTCAGAGTGTCTCCAATACAACCTATAAGTGATAGGCGTGCTCCTCCTCAGTAGTCAAGTAAATCAATATGTCATCGATGAAGACTATAACAAATCGATCGAGGTAAGGATGGAAGATCCTGTTCATGAGACTCATGAACACTGCTGGAGTGTTGGTTATGCCGAAAGGCATAACCAAGAACTCATAGTGGCCATACCGACACCTGAAGTTCGTCTTATGCACATCCTCATCTCGAACTCTGAGCTGATGATAGCCTGACCTGAGGTCTATCTTTGAGAACCATCATGCTCCCTTGAGATGATCGAAGAGGTCGTCAATCCTTGGAAGTGGATACTTGTTCTTCATGGTCACCTGGTTCAGGTGATGGTAATTGACACACAGTCGCAAGCTCCCGTCCGCCTTCTTAGCGAACAATATCGGGGAAGCCCAAGGTGAAACACTGGGTCGGATGAATCCCTTTCCCTGCAAGTCCTCCAACTGTACCCATAGCTCTCGAAGCTCAGCGGGAGCCATCCGATATGCTAGAGTGGATATCAGGGCTTTCCTAGGGTACAGGTCAATATAGAAGTCTACCTATCTGCGAGGAGGTAGTCCTAGAACATTGTCAGGAAAAACGTCCACATACTGATCCACCACAACATGAAAACTCGGACTCCGCACATCAACTGCTCCTAGGATGATACTAGAAAACTGATGAGTGATTGGATGTCCTCTCCTCTGTGTGAGTCCATCTAGCTCTACAAAGGCTCCCTTCTCTCCGGTGAATGTGAACCTGTTCCCATCGGTGCAGAAACACTGCACCTTTCCCCTAATACAGTCAATCTGAGCATGGACCGTAGATAACCAATCCATGTCCAAGATGACGTCGTAAGGACTCGACGCCGCTACAAGAAGATCCCCGCCAAAGCTCTCACCTCATAGAGTAACCTCACACTGCTAACACCAGTGTGTAATCATCGAGTTTGCTCCCGTAGGAGTCTCTAGCCATAAGGATCGAGCCAACTGATCCTTAGGAATCTCCGAGCACCCAATAAGGGCAGCAACAATGAAATAATTACTCGCTCCTGTGTCTATAAGAACTACATCAAGAGTGGAGTAGACAAAGATAGTACCTCAAATCATCTCAGAAGTGCCATGATCGTAGGCCTACCCTACCTGAAGCTGAGCCTACCTCTTTCCGCTAGCACCCTGTGGTCGGGGTGGACCTCCTGGTGGTGGTGGTGGTAGAGCCTCAAAGCGTCTCCCACCACCTGCTGCTCGGCCAGATCCTTTACCTCGTCCGCCTGATCCATGCAGACCACCACGGTCAAACCTCTGCCTCTGCCTGGGTGGTCCCTCAACCATCTAATGCTCCTCTGCATGGCGGGTCAGGCAGTCATGAGCCATGTGGCCCTGCCCACCGCATGCATAGCACTGTCTGCCTCACGGATGACTAGCTCTACTACGTGTGCCTCGCACCTCCGAAACAGTGTTCTGAGGTCATTCAACTAATGTTCTGGTCCTCTTGGACCCCTGTGACATCCATCAACTTCCAGTTACAAAAGACTCTGCTATGTGCCTCCCTGCGGTAGGTCTCGCTGCTGGTGTAGGATCAAAAAGAAAGCTCTCTACAAGAAGGGCTCGCTCCAGTACTCTTGCCTGCGTCGGAATACTGAGGGAGATCATTGATGCCCCGATCTCATGCCTCAGTCCCTACTCGAAGGTTCGGGCCCGGATGAATGGGTCACATACCATGTCCGTGGAGTAGCGCGAGAGATCAGTAAATCTCGCCGAGTACTGGGCTACTGTCATGCTGCCCTGCCGCAACTGTAGTAGCTCCTGAATGTGCACCGCACGGAGGGTGGATGGAACGAACTCCAAGAAGAAGAGGTTCTCGATGTCCGAACAAAGTAATGATGCCTCATCGTGCACCTGGAGCATCAGGCTCCACCATCTACCTGCTGCTGCGTGCAGGAGACTCGCTGCAATGATCACCAAGAGGTCAGCTGGCGTCCCTACTAATTTGAAGACTCGAACAATAGCCTCCATCCACTCCTCAGCTACATGAGGGTCCATCTCCCCATGGAACCTAGTCTGTCTCTGACGCTGAAACTCGTGCAGTACACTCAGGTGACATGCACCCTCAGCTACTGGGGCTGGTGGCATCGGTGGCTCGGCGGGTAGAGGTACCGCCGGTGCCTCCGCTATAATGGGCCCCTTCACCGAGGCCTCATCGCTCGGTGGGCTGCCATCTCACACAAAGATTGAAACCCTAGATGGCTGCCATCATGGGGCCATCCTGAAAGAAACAGGTGTTCCACAGTTACTATAGTATACCTGGTGATCTGAAACAAAGTAATCACAAAGAGAACTTTTGAAATACACATGCAATCAATGTTTCCATGCATTGAGTTTGAAATCAGAAGTCAGGGTCCTGATGTATGGATACGTCGGCCGCCAGACCAACAATGGAATCCCTGGACTGATAACCACACTCAATACCCTAAACACTATTGCTTCACATAGAAGAAATTATCAGACTCCTGAGTTCTGTGGTAGAACCGACTCCTCTGATACCAATTTGTCACGACCTGTCCTCGGGGCCCATGCCGTGACTACCCCACCCCGCCTTCCATAGGCCAGGGGCTGACGACTAGCACCAAAGGCGTAAATCCCGATAAAAGTGAAGGCATTGCATTTATATAATAAAACAAACACCACAAAGTACGTAAGCTGATGTAAACACTAAGTAAACTGAGTATAAAAGTAAGAGCTGAAAAGTAAATGGGCAAGAATACAAACCCAACTAAAAGTAAAGTACAACTGGAAAGAAAGTATAGCTGCAGTTAGTAAATCAGAAACCACCGAGTTGTCCTCCGGATATCCCACCTGAAGGGTGGGTACATATGGTCTCCTCAGCTTCTCGGGTCCAGCCGTCCACTCCATGTACGTACCGCCATATAGTCCACCTCCGGGTACTGCCACGCTCCAAAAGCCTCAACCACGATCAGCGCTGTCCGTCATCTGCAACCAACACAACGTAGTGTGGGCATAGTCCGTGCAGGGGTGAGTATACGATACTCAGTAGGGACCCCAAGACCCCCAAAGGTATCCCAGAATCCACAAATGATAAACCACAAAAGAAGGTTACAAAGACGATAAATCAACCAACACTACTTTGGTATATGCCCATACATATACCTAAGTCATCAATTCCAGTTCACCTCCAACTTCCGAGCCCAAGTTCAACCCAGTACACATAGGAAAGTACAACCCAATCCACACAGGAAAGTACAACCCAATCCAAACAGGAAAGCATGTCATTCATATCGAAGATAATGATTGAAAATCAAGACTCAGCTCACACAAGTATACTACCCACGAAGAGGGGTGGAGATGATAAACATAGCCTCTAAATCATCTCCCCTGCCGAACCCATGTAGGATCCAAGTACATAAGTCATTGCTACCAAACCCACATAGGATTCAAGTACAAAAGTCATCGCTGCCGAACCCATGTAGGATCCAAGTACAGTAACCATCGCTGCCGAACCCACGTAGGATCCAAGTACAGTCGTCCTAGCTGCCGGACCCATGTAGGATCCAAGTACAGTCGTCCTAGCTTCCGGACCCATGTAGGATCCAAGTACAATCATCCTAGCTACAGGACCCACATAGGATCCAAGTACAATCATCCTCGTCATCGTAGTCACAACCAGATCTAGGGTTCTCGCACACAGCACGCTCGATTCCGGTAGGGTCCGCTCCTCGAGTCAAAGATCGGTACATCAACTGTCACGAAGACCAAAGTTGATGGATCCTGTAGTTCCATCCATCTTCATAGGGGAAAAACCAATAAAAACGTGACCAATTCACGGAGAAAAAGGTAACCAAGCCATTTTCCCAAGGTACACGGCGTGTAGGTAAGCGATACACGCCATGTCATTAGACACCGGGTACTGCCCGTGTAAAATGACCCGTGTCATGGGGATGGTCATGTAATTAAGTAAATACATGGCGTGTAGTATTGTTACAAACCATGTCCGAACCTCTAGGGTCGGTTCTAAGTGCGTTGGCCATGCCTGGGCATTTGGTGGAGTACATGCCCGTATACTCTACCCTATATCTGTGTATTTCCCTTGAATACACACCACGCCTCTTGGCCGTGTGGGTCTGCCCGTGTCCGTGTATCACCCAGATTACACGCTGAGCCTCACGAAACCACATCTTCCTTGGTGGTGGTAGTACACACCGTGCCTCATGGACGTGTGGTTCTGCCCATGTCTGTGTATCACCCAGGTTACACACTGAGCCTCATGAAGTCACTTCTGCCTTTCAAAGAAGATAATACATGTCGTGCCTCGTGGCCATGTATTTCTGTCTATGTATGTGTATTTCCCTTGAAGACACACCATTTTCATCAAAGTCTCCTCTGTCAAACTATGTTGAAAGTACACGTCGTGTGACCAGTGTCACACGCTGTGTGTCACTTCTTCTGATGTCTGTTACTTCTATCGCTAAATGCTTGTACTACACGGCGTGTTCTTTGAAAGTACACACCGTGTATTCTGTAATTTTACAGAAACAATGCCTCTGGATAGTACGCCTCTCGAGGCGTCTGTTCTTCGTTTCGATTATCCATTTGATACAAAACTTCCGCTCATATGTCATCCCGATGTTCCAAGTCCGTTTCTGATGTTTTTGGACCTCCGATCGGCTCTGAAAACTTTCTTTGATTCACCACTCAAGAACAGTAGGAGAACACCATACCATAAGAACGATGGAGGAATCAGACCGTGTTAGTTTGGTCCGGTTCCTTCCGCATTAGTTCGATAGAAAATGGTTTAGAGAGAACCAAAAACATGGAATAAAAAACAACATTTCTCCTTTATAAACACACCCCTACCTCAAAAAAAGTTTTCGAACGATGGGCGTCGTGGAAAACGGAGTCGCGAGGTGAGGTTCCATAGACGTCGACGGAGAGCGTCCGAGGAGGAAGCGGCGTCTCCTCTTTTATCACGGTGAGAACGAAGCATGACATCGTTGGTGAATTCCCACTTCATTGTTTCCTTCCTTGCCGTGGAGGAGGAAAAGGAAGGAGAATCTGGGGTCGCCGAGTCGATATTCTTCGTCGGAGAGTTGGCATTCTTCGTTGAAGATTACGTTCTTCAAGATGAAACTAGAGCTCTTCTACCGAAGTCTCAATACAACAAGACAACCCCCAAATAAAATAAGACTCCTATTATTTTATTAAAGCATGGAATGCATTTCAAATTCCAAAATTCAAAAACAAAAACAATTAATTAATTAAACTTGAGTTTTCTAATTAATTGGGTGTTATGTTGGCAAGATTAACAAGGGAGAGAGAGAGGAGTTACTCGCATTAATGGGGGAGTTAGGGAGAATGAATAGTTGGGATTGTGTGGGCCCCACCTCACATTTAATCCTCTCATGGTTAGTTAGGAACTAGAGGGTCCCACCCCAACTCCCACACATAGGATATAACCACTTAGATATATAAAATAAAATTGTACCACAATTTTATTTACTTCTCATTTAATCCTCAAATTTTAGCAACTCCTCCTGAGAAAACACACCTTCAGAAAAGGTTTTATTAAGCAATTACCGATGCTTCGGTTTCATCAGTGCCCTCAGATTTCAATTTCGAGCACCAGTTCAAAATATAGAAAAACCCGCTCATTCATTCACTGAACGCACCCAAGATAAACTTCGGAAATTGATCCCAGGAACTCCGGGCCCCGGAATCAGGTGCCGTCAGAAACAACGTACTCATAAAATCCAAAAGAATTTAAGAAAAAAAAAATCTCCTTGAAATTTATGGGTCTTGACAGTCTCCACATACTCTCTTACCTTTTCTCTTGCCTCCTCCACCTCCTCGGCCACCAACTCATCCTCCACCACGAACCGATATTTGCTGCATGACTCTCATTCACTAGTGGATCTCCTCCATAACTTCTCTCCAGTAGGAGGAAAATTAATCTTGCAGTCCCTATACTAGCAATGAAATTTTATTTTATAGGATGTATAAGCTAGGTAGTTGAACTTACTAGTTCATGGGACCATTTTATATTATTTGGGGATGGATAGAATCCCATGTAGGGGGTATGAGTTTATCAATAACCAATGAATCTCAAACTCTCAATTCCAAACATAGTTATAATGTATAAGTGGGGTGAACTCAGAGCATAGGATGTGATGGACCATTGCAATTACCCTGACTATTTTTCATACGTCCCTTATTCTTATCCTAATGGTACCCATGAAAATTATGCATCTTTAAATAAAACTATATGGGTTTAACTCATTTATGAAGGGGGGGGGTGTTCAGATTTCAAAAATTGTTGGAGAGATGATATGTGAAGGGTATTCGGCTTGTTGATTTTCATGTTAGTTCCATTGCATCCAAAATGTGTCCCCTATGTCGATTAATAGTGATTTTTAGAAAAGAATCATATTGAAACACATAAAATTTTCTTGATATTCACATGGGAAGACACATGCTCTTATATTGACCATTTTCCAACAGATAACACTCCCAGTTTTTAGAATTCCTTTGATCATGCCTAGATTTTCTCATACCCAAATGGCTAATTGGAAAATATAGTATCCATTGTTAAGGGTCCTCATATAGCTGAGCCTAAAGAGTTTTAGGGGAGTTCAAAAGATTCATTTAGGTTGGAAAATGGGATTACACCATGGAAGAACATTGTTTATAAAATACATAAGAATTGGTTGGAGATATAATGTTTATCCCCTCAAAATACTAGTTTCAACCTCACGACACAAGCTAATCAACCATATTTTCGAGTTTCTATCCCCTAAGAGGTTTAATATCCCATGGCTTAGAGTTATTGGGAAACATGGATGAATTATATTCCTATTGATTTTATTTCATCTTCCTTTAGGGGAGGGAAATAATTTTCACTGGGTATGGTGGTATATCTAAACCTGAAATAATTTATTACATGGTGTGGTCTAATTTGTTGGAATATTACGTTTAGGACATTGAACCCTTCATTCCTTAGCACTGAGGTTAATTAGTATTTCCAATGTAGGTAATTGAAATTTTGAGACCATACAAAAAATTATTTAAGATAATAGTAGTGGTTCCTAGGGGACTGATAAGGTATATATTTTAGTTCCACTTGAATATAGTGATATACATTCTTCCTCAAAATTGGGGTCTAGGAAGTGCCCTTCCTGGATTTATCAATGACTATACATTTTTCATTGAAGATGAATGGTTTCTTCAGATTTTTTTTAAAATGGGTAGTATGAATCATGATGAATCCAGGAATCTATTGGTACCTTAAATGTGGAGTAGGAAGCATGATGTGATGATGTTTTGGATTCCTGATAGTGGTGCCAAATAATTAATAGGGGGAGATTTTCAATATTTAATTGAGAATTTGTATTGGTATTGAATTTATTGGAAATGTGTTATTATCGGATTTATTGGATATAGGTTAGTATTGGATTAATTGGTAAAATGCTTTTGATGAATTTATTGGAATAAAACTAATAAAACAATGTTTTATAATTATGTAGAGTGATAAATTTGTTTTCAATATTTGTTGATTATTAGTGTTGGATTTATTATGAACACAAGATTGGTTATTGGATGTTGTTCTATAATTAGATGTCAGGAATGATATATGGTTGTTCTGAAAGTTATTGTAAAATAATTATTTATTTTTTTGGAAGTTATTCTATAATAGGGGATGAAGTTGTTTAAAGAAATAATTCTGTAATTTTGATAATGTAGTGGAGATTGATGGAGTTCCTTTGATAAATTTTAGAATTTTCCTAAAATACCATGGAATGAGTATAAGTGTTACACCACAAGTAGAGTTCTTAGAAAATGACAAATGCATAATAATACATTTGTATATAAAATTATTCAGGCCACATTTTAAATGAGTGATACATGAAGGTAACATGTACCAATGTGTAAGGTACTTCCAAAAGAGAATATGATGTCATAAATAAGGCTGATTGAGTTTTGGATGGTTTTGGGAAGAAATTATATAAATTCTATATATGTGATATAAGTAACATCCTAACACCCTAATTCACTCTGATAAATCTACATCATTCTATGGTTGGATTCACAAGGAATGATTCACTCCATGTAGAGGTACCCATGAGAATTAAGATCCAAGATGTTTTGAAGGTGACTTGTTGATTACACTATAAAAGATGGAATATCACTATTCGTTATCTTTTTAATGGGAATATCGAAAATTTAATTTATATATAAGAGTTGTTCATGTAATGGTAATAATGGACACACTATGAGGGGAATGTGTACGAGTTATTCATGTCATGGGGAGTTTATACATTTCATGAAGTGTCTTAGGACGACCTTGGTGGTTCTACCATCTTACTTATCAATACCTTTTCAATCCAATCAATATCTCATATTATATGTTTCTCAAACGATGAATAAATAATACCAAGTTTTCTTACTTTCCCAAGTGTAGATGTCTAAATAAAACTTTATTATGATTTTTCACATGATTCAACCCATGAACTAAGTGAAAAACCATACTATCTCCTATCACCAAGTTCCTCGAAAAACCCAAGCCCCGCTCTATAGGTTTACATTATTGATTCATTCTTTATCTCCTCAAAATGATACCCTTACATGAGTATCTATCAACTACCAGTGCAACTTAGCCACTTATGTGCACACAACAAACCAACCACCTCTACCTACGGGTTAGGTTCACCTACACACCACTCCCAATGTGATCTATGAAATTAATTTAGTACCAAAACATAAGAATGAACATATCTCATTGTTAGATGAATATTGACACTCACAATCCTTTCCAATAACTCCAATAAATGCTCACATCACTAAACCCAATGGAATAACTCAATGACCCATCCATTTATAATAATTTTTCAATATTAATCTATTTCCCTTCAAAAAAATTTAAATATAATTTTCACATCAATGTTTTAAAATATTGTTGTGAAAATGTTTGTATTTTCACTTATATTTATCTTCTTAGGATTTTTTTCCATGTAGTGATATTTTTGTCACAATTTATATGTTATTACGATATGGTTTATTTTAGAAAATGAGAATTATAAAATATATGATTTCTTAAGTTTGTGTTATGTGATTTTTATTGAATTTTTTATGAAAAAAATTATTTTTCCATTTCAAGAATTCTTCCCACTCTTTCTCCTTTATCTCCCCTTACCTATTCACTTTTATATTTCCCATAGGTTTCTCCTTCTACTAGGAACTAAAATTAATTTTTTTCATGAGGATTTAGGGCTTCAGTTTTTTTGAGTGTTATCTATGGAAGGTGGCATGTTGTGTATTGGTTACCATTCATCCTAAAGTAGGCATTTCTTTTATCTTACTTTATTTATACTTCATGGAATGTGTATACTTTATACATTTATTTTCAATTAAAGTATAGTAATGTAGGGTTTCTTGGATGAAATTATAAATTTATTTTTTAAATTCTAGGATTGGTATAAGTGGGTTTTCATAAGAATTTCATGTACTATTTTTAAATTAGATTAATTTTCATGAAAAGAATATTTGAAAAGGTTCATAGGGTTATTTAAATGTTATTATAGTAAATTTAATTCTTATGCCTTTTTTGATTTTTCAAAGTAATTTTTCATGTTCTTGGAGATTTTTTTTGGAAATAAAAAGGGATTTTTTTCAAGTGATTCCAAAATCATTTAAATGATGAGACTTTAAAGAAGGGGAGTGAGACTCTACATATTAATTTGGTTTTAATGTGAAGACCCATTTTTCACTTTAAAAAGTAAATGGTTTATTTCTCATGTGAACCTCAATGATTTCCCCTATATTTGTTTCACCAGTTATGGGTTATTGACTATTTATATGACAGATGTTCGATGTTAAAATTGGATTTTATATGTGATGGTGTTGGAGGTGAGGTGCGAGACTTTTTTTGGTAATTATATTGATTTCTTTATCAACTTAATGGTTGTCTTTTTATGGTAACTTGGGTGTCTAGGTGGGAGTCTTGATTCATGCTACCCTAGTTGGTACACACACTTCTATGGTCCCACTAGTTGTGTTTAAGACATGAATTGTGGGAAGGTTCCATTATGAGGAGTTAAGTATGGTTCAATTGATTTGATAATGTTATTATTGGATGAAAAACATATCAGATGTTGGTCTATGTTGTTATAGTCTTGTTTTTGACCGTCACACACGAGTCCTAGGGTATATCCCATGACATTTTGTTCCTTGATTTGTGGTTCTATATAGAGGATTAACTTATTATATTTATTACATCACCCTTATGCTTGTTTTATTCGTGTCACTATTAATGTTGGTTTTATTTACTATTATATTTTTTCTTGATCACATGGTTCCCTTATTCATTGTAAATTTATTTTCTCCCGTTGATATCGGTTCTTTGTTAAATAATGAATGTTTTATTTTCAAGTGGAAACCAAGTTTCTATATTATGAGATGAGTAGTACCTATATTTCTCACCAATTAGTTGGGTAAAAGATTATATATCATGAAATATAAATGTTTTGTGAATTGGTTAGTATGTCTATAGGTTCAAAAAGGGTGAGTGTGATTGCATTAAAATATAATCATAATAATACATGTGAATAAGTTAGAAAGTTTCTATGTTCACAGGTGAGTGTGACGATGTTAATCTATAATCATAAATTTAAATGTGAATATTGTTTTGAGTAGCCAGTGGTGAGGTCGGAACACCAGAAAAGGAGTTCACCCACCAGTGATGGGTTGTCCAGTCCACAAGGTTGATGGGTGGAACACTGAAAAATAGTAAAAAGAGCTGGATATAGGGTTTCATGAGACATATAAGGCATGAATCCATCAGAAATTTGCATTTTCTAGACAGAGGGAAGTGACAATGACATTTAGTGATTTTGTTAGGGGTTCCCTTTTAAAATGATTCAAGTGTTTTGAAAAGTTTCTTAAAAAATTATATGTGTTCAACATACCCTTTTTTGGTTTTAAATTTATTTTAAATGATTTAAAAAAATAATTGGGGTTTTGATAAAGGATATTTGGAACTTATTGGTTTATTATAAAAAGGGTTTTTTTTATTTTGAATAGGAATTTTTACAAATGGTTGGTTTTTTAATTGGATTTCAATTGTGATTTTATAAATAGTTTTCAAAGGAGATTTAAAGTCTATAAGTTTTTTAGCCATGGTCAATTTTTATATCAATGTTTTGTGTATTTATTTTGTTAAATATTAATATCACCGAATCAAATAGGATGGATATGAATAAAAAGTGGATAGATTCTGATCACCTAACAAAAGAGTATGAATATGGAGTGAAAGAGTTCATCAAGATCGCAAAAGATAATTCATATGATCCCTTTGAAATCCTTTTCTCATGTTTACATTGTTTTTATTCAAGGAAAGTTAGTCAATAGGAGTTGGAAGAACACTTTATCTATCCCGGAATAGATCAAAGTTATAAATGTGGAAATAAACATGGGGAAAAAGAGAATGTAGATAGTGATTGAGATACAACTATGTTTTACGGATCATTTGATATGATTACAGGAGTGGAAAATAAGTAAGACCATATCAAGGATGTGATTACATATGTGCATGATGATGAAGATCGTATTAAGGAAATGACAAGGAAAGTTGATGATGAACATCATGATTTCCCAAAATTGTTTTATTAGCTAAAGAGTTGTGCACAAAATTTATTGTATGATGGTTGCACTAAATATACAACATTTTCATCCATACTGAAGATGTATAATTTTAAAGTAGGAAACAGATAGAGTGATGATATTTTTATAGAATTACTTGCTCTCTTGAATGAAATGCTTCCAAAAAAAGAGCTCCCGAGCCAAACATACAACACCAAACAAATTCTACACTCGGTGGGTATGATCTCTAAAAGAATACACGCTTTCCTGAATGACTATATACTATTTTTCAAGGACCATAAATCACTTAGATAATTCCGATTATGTGGTTATTCTCAATACAAGAAAGATGAATCCAATCATATGAAAGTTTTATGACACTTTCCAATAATTCCAAGGTTTATGAGCCTATATAGAAGTGAGGAGACTACAGATCAATTGACGTGGCATGCAGATAGAATAAATAAAGATGGAAAACTATGGAATCTGGTAGAATGTCCTCAGTGGAATAGAATTGATCATGAGTATCCTGACTTTGGAAATGAGTCAACAAACCTTAGTCTTATGTTATCTATAGATGGAGTGAATCCTTTAGGTTTTCAAAGCAACCCTCAAAGTACATGGTCGGTTATGTTGGTAAATTATAGTTTTCCACCACGGTTATGAATGAAATGAAAAAACGTCATGTTATCTATTATTATATTAGGAATAAAACAACTAGGTAATTATATTGATGTTTATTTGGCTTCATTGACCGAGGATTTGAAAATATAATGGTATTCAGGTGTTACAATGTATGATGCTTATAGAAATGAATATTCTACATTGAGATCCATGTTGTACGAAATGATAAATGAATTTTGTGCTTATGGAAATTTGTAATGATATAGCATTAAAGGAACTCTTGGGTGTCCCATCTACAAATAAGGTACATAATCAATTAGGTTCAAACATTCATTGAAAACTATGTTTCTAGGACATCGTAGATTTCTACCCCTAAGACATAAGTACTAATCTTGGATGATATAATTAGATGGAAGTTTATAAGAACATACACCACTGTCTCCACTAATAGGTGATAAACTATTTGAGAAATTTAAATATGTGGACACTGATTTTGTTAAATAATTTTTAGAAAACCTTACGAAAACTAGTTGAAAAAAGAAATCAGTTTTTTTGAATTACCATACTGGAATTGTCTGTACATCAGACATTTTCATGATATTATGAATGTTGAAAAAATGTATGTGATAGTGTCATAGGAATGTTTCTAAATGCACCCAGTAAAACAAAGGATGGAATTAAGGCAAGTCTGGACATGGTTGACATGGGAATACGAGAAGAGTTAGCACTAATTAAGGATGAAAAAATGAAAATTTCTTCCTCCTACTGCTTACACTCTTTCCAAGTAGAATAGATATTGGGTTTTCAACTTATTGAATGACATAAAGGTTCCAAAGGGGTATTCATCGAATATCAAGAACATCGTGTCAATGCATGATTTAAAGTTAAAAGGTCTGAAATCACATAACTTCCATGTTTTTAAGTATGATATAATTCCTGTAGTTTTACATAGAATTTTTCCAAAGAATTTCTGCCATACATTAATGAAGCTATGTTTTTTCTTCAAATATATATGTAGAAAAGTTATAGACCTGATAAAATTATTGACTATGGAAAGAGAAATTATTGTTATATTATGTGAATTGGAAATGTTTTTCTCACAGATATTCTTTGATATGATGGTTCATTTAATGGTTCACTCGGTGAGAGAGATTCAACTATGTGGTCCTATGAACTATAGATGGATGTGCCCTATTGAACAATATATGAATATTTTGAAAGGGTATGTCATAAATCAAAGTCGACCAGAGGGTTGTATTGAAGAGTAATATATTATTGAGGAAGATGTTGAATTCTATATTGAATATATGTCTGATGTGCAAAGAATTGGTCTAAAGAAATATCGTCACATTGTGTAACTTACGGGTGAAGAAATTTCTAGAAAATAGGTCATCACAATCAATATTACAGATCCGTACTAAGCCCACCATTATGTTTTTCATAATAGTTTGGATGTTGACCCTTATGTTGAATAACACAAAGAAATTCTTAGTCATTCGTATCCACCAAGGGCTGAAAGTGGATATCAAATAAAAATTATAAAAAGTTTATAGGATGGTTTTAGGACCATATTTTTAAGGAGTCAAATGAAAATCCAGAATCAATTTCAGAATGACTCAATGGCTAGTCAGAGGACCATGTGTGTACGTATTATCTTACAATGATTATATAATTAATGGTTATACATTATTTATTAATGTACATGATGAAGGAAATACCAGAAAAAATAGTGGAGTTACACTTTTGGATAAATCGATGCATATTTCTGGTGCTAAGAACAAAAATCTAATTTACGTGAATATTTCATATTTTGGCATCAACAAAAAAATATCGGAGTTTTATTATACGACATTATGAGTGTCGATTTTCAATGAATTTGAGTTGATAGTAGAAGTGATGTTAAAATAGATGAGTTTGGATTTGTGAAATCTGATTTCAGTATGGAAGGTTACAAAGGAGAACTGTTTATAATGGCATCATATGCAGTACAAGTATTTTATGTTTCAAATCCTGCAAACCAAAACTGGTCAATTGTTCTGTTATTAACCAAAACCACTTAAGAGTTAGATGAAAATTCAATGGAAGATGGAACTTTCATTAGGACGTCTCAATCATGTCACAATAGTCCTATTGTAGACGGAGTTTTTTATGTTAGAGGAGACCGCAATGATGAGATTTGGATACTCGATAGAGGGGTCAAATACCTTCAACCTTAAAAAAAAGAGAGTTTAATAATCTGGTTATATTTTTTCTAATATACATCGTGTTACTATATGTTAATATTTATTCAATACTGATTTTATGTTATATAAATTAAATGTTAAACCACTTTTATAGATAATTAATTATTCATGTGATGATGCTCCCAATCCCTAGGCACAACAGGTTTCTCAACCTGCTGCTGCTCGCAGTACAGACGAAAAATAGGTTTCTCAACCGATTTCCTTATGTTAATATCTATTCATTTCTATTTTTATGTTATCTAAATTAAATGTTATACCAATTTTATAGATAATTACTTCTACACATGATGATTCTCCCAATCCCCATGCACAACAAGTTTTCAACCTGTTGATGCTTGCAGTGCAGACAAACAACAGGTTTGTCATCCTCTTTACTTATGTTAATATATGTTTGTTGTTACTTTTTTGTTATCTAAATTAAATGATAATTTTTTGAAGATAATGAATTATACATGTGATGATTCTCTCAATCCCCAGGAATAATAGGTTTCTCAACCTACTGTTTCTCGTAGTGCAGATGAACAAAATGTTTCTCAACCTGTGGTTGCTCCCACTGTAGTGGTATAACCACTATCTCCACATGCCGATGCTAGACATATAGAGTCAGAGGAAAATATTTATGATGATGGATATAATAAAATTAAATGTTACAAAACAATAATGAAAATAAATGTGTACCGTAGTTTGATGGTATTAGAAAAAAATTATTAACGCTAAATAGAAAGGAATAAAATATGAGAATAGATGGAATAAGCGGTGCCAACATGTTAACCCCAACACGGGCATGTTCAGTAGTTGGAATAATCACTTGGAAATGTGTGGTGATTGATGTAACTTCATGGAAGCATGTTGTGGCTGAGATTAAGACACTGATGTGGGGAGATATTATGGTAACATTATGATTTTTTTTAATTTAATAAAAAATAAATAATGAAATAATGACTTACAATTCATCATCTCTTACAGAGTGAATTTATAGTAGATGACTCACACAAAGACTATTTCTTAAGTGTTTATGGAAGAATTCATAGGGGTTTTTGATCACTTTTAATGATCTTTCATCTTAAATATACTAAAGGGAAAATAAAACCACACCGACCTCTTATTTATGAACACATGATAACCCAAGCATCATGGGATGAATTTACTGGCTGTCGTGTGAAGCAGTATTTTCCAAGACATTGTGTCTAGTAATACATTGTTTTATGTTACGTGTATTAATCACTTTGAATTGTAGTGTTTTATTTATGAAATATAAACTGAGTGATGAAAATAAACAATGGGAATCAAAACCAGCATACCACTACAATAAAGCAAGGATGGGGTACCCACCAATTTAAAAAAAAAATGTACTTATTTTAAATATACCATAATAATTTTATGTGACATAAAACAACACAATAACTATGTTATTTTGTTTATACGGATCTTGAAGAGTCCAAATCTACAACCAATACCATCCCATGCCATGTGCTATAGAAGGATGCACGTGTAACTAAAGATGGAAAACTAATAGATGAAAACACAAAAAAGTGTGGGAAACATGTGTAAGTATGACATAATAAAAATTTGTTTTTCTTTAAATCACTATTACATAACAATTATTGCTTATTTTACAATATTTTCTATATGACATAGTCAAAAGAATCAACAACACCCACACCAGATGAAGACATACTTTCCGTGGCCTAAAAGTAGCTAGAAAAGTATGGCCGCGTCAGAGGTGCGGGTTTTGGGGAGACACCTCAAAAATATTTTGAGAAAAAATCAAGCGGAAGATAAAATTTCAGAAAGAAAAAAGGTGATAGAAACATTAACTATGTTTCAAAAAGAATTAAAATATCAGAGAGAGATGATAGTAGTTTGATGGTGGGGGGGGGGAGGAAAAGATAAGAAACAACCCAAGAATAACCCATGCATAAAGATCACACCCCACCCCCACCAGTTTTGAGGTGAGCGATTCCCCTAATTTTTTTTTAACTCTGGTAGTCAATTTTCTAATAATTGTTTCTGTGAAATATGAATGAGATAGACACTAGACACTGATACCTTTCCTGTATTGATATTCTACAGGGTGAAAATGATTGTGATTTATCTCATCAACACCCACCCATTTCCTTATAGCGAGGGCTATAGTGTTCAATATCTAGAACGACATGCTACACAACAGACCACTTCCAACAGATCCTTTCTGAGTGTCAATTACTATAGCTATAGAGTTTAACACCAAGATACCTATTCCAATTGATGATGCATATATTCATATAGATGAAAAAGCTTTAGAAACCTTCATCTCATGGCCATTAAATATAGTAAAAAAATATGTTGACAAAGAGGTATTCATTTAAAATTTAATTTTCAAGGTAAAGTTTAAAAATTCAATGAAAAAAGGTCTGAACTGATGCAATTATTACCGACAAACAAAGGGAAGGGGTGAAACTAAAAACCGGTTCAAAAACATCTCAAGGATCAACCTACCAATCAAAATGATCTACCCAAAGCACCTTAAACCCTATTCTATATCCATATTTATTATCATTGAAGGGTCATGTGGATACAAAGTTGAAATATGGTGGTAATAAAATAATTTATTTTAAAGCAAATATGTGCAAAGGGGAAGATCCAGACATCATTGGTGTTGAGAGTGAAACTTAAATCCTTGATTATGATTGGTTAGGCAGCACAATTGTAAATGTTTACATGAGGTATGTTTTCATGATTTTATTTTTCCAAAAGATGATATACTAAGATAATTTTGAATAAATACATTTCATATTTTTTATAGAAATATATTTGAAAAACAATTGAAGGGATTTCCCTATGAATAAAAATTTAGACTCACCAGTCCACGTGTCACCTCTAGAGAACAAGAAGACATAAGATCCACGAAATATAGTGAAATAGTGGCATGAATTCTCATATCGTTGAATAGAAAAATTATAGATGATAGAGTATTCTTAATACCAACTATAAAAGGGTAAAACTCTACACTTTAATCATATCAATTATATTGTAATTTCTTTTATCACTTATTCTTTTTTGTGTTCTTAGGAAGCATTGCATGCTCATTGTGGTAAATTTGGATACTCCAAAGATTAATTTTCAGGATTCAATGCATGGATATCAAACAAACAAACCAAAAATTATGGAGTTTGTCAATTTTTAATACACTACATCCAACATTTTAGAACTAAACATCCAGTTATATAATTTATATTATCTTTTAATGAGTATTCTATTATGATTGGGTGGTGCGTGAATATTGTCGACATCATGGAATGAGGCTAGGGGAAAAGGACCACAAACTTGAAATGTACTATGACTGGATAAAAATAAGGGTATATATAATAAGATTTCACTATCCAAAAACATAAAAAATTACTTATTTTTCTCAATGTTTCTGCAACGTCTGAAACAAAAAAATGATAAATAATGTGGTTTTTATATTTGTAAATTTATGATTGAGATCATATTACATGAACAAACCATCATCACTAAACTGGTATTTTCAATGATAATTTATATTTCATTTAAAATACTTGTTAATCCCTTGTGTATTTATATTTTTTCAGTACTACCATGAGTGCTGAAAATAGTCATATTCACAAGACGATATAAATATGGTTAGAAATGAATGGGTAGCATACCTGATTGAAGAATGTACAAATATAGAATGAAGATGGTAAACTTCTCAAATAATTTCAACTTTAATAATCTTGTCTACCGTATCTTTCTCGTTGTTTGATGGTAATTTGTGATTTGAATGGGCTAAAATCCCTGCTTAAAGTCATGGTTGTTGGTGGTCCTTGTTTTCACACTAAATGAATTTCATGTTGATTGGTTTTTTAAACGAAATTGGTGGTCCTCATTTACAGGGTATGTGTGTCGTTGATAGAATAAAAAAGATAATGAGTATCCAAAAGGGGTTTCCCCATCCCTTGAGTTTTTGTGACATCTTGAGACACAACAATCGTAGGAGCTTACTTCACTCTTCTTGTTTTCAACAACAAGAAGGGTTTTTCTCCAAAAAAAATTAATTCAATCTGGAACATTAACAATTCCCCTTTTTAGTCAACCTGGTGAAGAACCCATTTTCATATATTCATTTAGATGTCCTGAATATATGACAGTTGGATCTTCACTAGGATGAATAAAGCTATGCTTCCAAAGGAAGATGTTATTCCATGTCAACCGAACAAGGATCAAATGTTTTTCCACAATCATTATAAACATGGTAGATTGAGCATATTGAGCAGTTGAAGTATCTTTTTTAGGTTTTAGAGGCAAGTGTTCATTGATTTTTAGGTAGAAAATTGTACTTAAAATTTGGTCTAATACTTTAGGAAAATGATCCATGAGTCATTTGTGATGTGTAGGAATCAACCACACCTCAATCTGACACACAATGTCATTAGTATGACTCCAAATGTTTCTGTATTTAAAATTGACATAATTTCATGTAAAAAAACACAACTCATATAATGAAAATAAAAGAAATTAATTCCAATTATTTTGATACTTTAGAATACAATCTATCTGTCATTTGTGATGTATAGAAATCAACCTCACCTCAATTCGACAAACGATGTCACTGTTGTCTTATTATTTAAAATTGATATTTATTCAAGTAAAAAAACAAAACTAACATACTGAAAACCAAGAAAATTAATTTTTATTGTTTTTATAGATTAGGAAAAAAATCCATGAGTCAGTTATGATGTGTAAAAATCAACCCCAACTCAATCTGACTCACCGTGTGATCAGTATGACTAAAAGTGTCTATTATGAGTTTAAAATTGACATTTTAGTTCAAAAAATGTCACTCACTGAAAACAATGAAAATGCACTCGGATTTTATTTCAAATTAAGGAAAACAATTTATAAGTCCTTTATGATGTGTATGATGTAGTCTCACATTAAACTAACATACGATGTGATTGGTATGACTCAAATTGCATCTTTTTTGGTTTGAAATTACATTTTAGTAAAAAAAATACTGACATACTGAAATCTATGTAAATGAATTATGATTCATTTTATACTTTAGGAAAATGATCTTCCAGTAATTTATAACATGTAGGTATCAATTGAACCTCAATATAACACACAATGTCACCAGTATGACTCCAAATGTATCTTGTTATTTAAAATTGACATTAATTCAAGTAAAAAAATAGAACTGACATACTAAAAACTTAGAAATTGC
The DNA here is from genome assembly GCA_963277665.1 of Viscum album. Classification (NCBI taxonomy): domain Eukaryota; kingdom Viridiplantae; phylum Streptophyta; class Magnoliopsida; order Santalales; family Viscaceae; genus Viscum; species Viscum album. The sequence goes on from OY728131.1 coordinate 20,334,502, forward strand.
ATTTGGATTGTTTTTATAATTTAGGAAAATTATCCATGAGTCAATTGTGATATGTAGAAATCAACCCCACCTCAATATGATGAACAATGTGACTGGGGTGACTAAAAGTGCCTAGCATCAATTTAAAATTGACTTTTAGTTCAAAAAGTTTCAGTAAAAGAAAAAAAAGGAAAACGTGCACCAATTGTATTAAAAAATAAAGAAAAATATTCTTAAGTACTTATTGATGTGTATGAAGTAGTCTTACATCAAACCAATGAATGATGTGATCAGTTTGACTCAAATAGTATATTTTCAATTTGAAAAGACATTTTAGAAAATAAAGCACAACTGACATACTGAAAATTGAGGAAATGCATTGCAATTATTTTAATAATTTAGGAAAATGATCCATCAATCATTTGTGATGTGTAGGAATTAACATAACCTCAATCCGATGCACGATGTCACCAGTATGACTCAAAATGTGTCTTGTTATTTAAAATTGAAATTAATTCATGTAAAAAAACACAACTAACATACTGAAAACAGTGAAAATTCATTCGGATTGTTCTAATAATTTAGGATAATGATCCATGAGTCAGTTCTGATGTGTTGGAATCAAATCCACCTCAATACAACAAATATTGTGACCAATATGACTAAAAGTGTCCGCTATCAGTTTAAAATTGATATTTTGACTCAAAATGTGCCACTCACTGAAAACCATGAAAACAAGCTCCGATTGTTTTCCAAATTAAGGAAAATGATTCATAAGTAATTTTTGAAATTTATGAAGTAGTCTCATGTCAAACTGACACATAATGTGAATGATATGACTCAAATTACATGTTTTCGGTTTGAAATACCATTTTAGTAATAAAACACAACTAACACAATGGAAACTGAAAAGATGCATTCCAATTATTTTGATACTTTAGGAAAATGATCCATCAACCATTTTTTATGTGTAATAATCAACCACACCTTAATCCAATGCATGATGTCACCGGTATGACTCCAAATGTGTCTTATTATTGAAAATTGACATTAATTCAGGTAAAAAAAAACACAACTGACATACTGAAAACCGAGACAACGCATTCGGGTTGTTATTATATTTTAGGAAAATGATCCATGAGTTTGTTAGGATGTGTATGAATTAAAACCACCTAAATCCAATGAATGGTGTTACTAGTATGACTAAATGGGTTCACAATTAGTTTAAAATTGACATTTTAACTCATAATGTGTCACTCATTAAAAATAATGAAAACATGCTCTGATTGTCTTACAAATTAAGGAAAGTGATTTTTGAGTCCTTTGTGACATGTATGAAGTAGTCTCATGTCAAACTAATGCACGATATGACAAGTCTGACTGAAATTGCATGTTTTCAGTTTGAAATGACATTTTAGTAAAAAAACACAACTGATATACTGAAACCTATGGAAATTCATTCCGATTTTTTAGATACTTTAGGAAAATGATGCATCAGTCACTTGTGATGTGTAGGAATCAACCACACCTCAATCCAATGCACGGTGTAACTGGTATGACACCATATGTGTCTTGTTATTTAAAATTGACATTAATTCAAGTAAAAAAACACAGCTGACATATTGAAAACCCAAGAAAATTCATTCAAATTGTTATGATTTTTTAGTAAAATGATACATGAGTTAGTTATGATGTGTAGAAGTCAACCCCAACTCAATCCGATAAACAGTGTCACTGGTATGACTAAAATTGTCTACTATCAATTTAAAATTGACATTTTAGTTCAAAAAGCATCACTCAGTGAAAACCAAGAAAACGCACTATGATTGTCATCTAAATTAAGGACAGTGATTCGCAAGTCCTTTGTGACATCTATGAAGTAGTCTCACATAAAACTGATGCACTATGCGACCATTATGACTCAAATTTCACTTTTTCTATTTGAAATGACATTTTATTAAAAAAACACAACTAAAATTCTAAAATCTGAGGAAATGAATTATGATTGTTTTAATACTTTAAGAAAACAATCCATTAGACATTTGTGATGTGTAGGAATATACCTCACCTCAATCTGATGTATGGTGTCACCGGTATGGATTCAAATGTGTCTTATTATTTTAAATTGACATTGATTCAACTAAAAAAACACAACTGACAAACTAAAAATCAAGAAAATGAATTCATATTATTTTGATATTTTAGGAAAATGATCCACGAGTCAGTTGTGATGTGTAAGAATCAATCCCACCTCAATATGAAGAACAATGTGACTGGTATGACTAAAATTTTCTACTATCAGTTTAAAATTGACATTTTAACTCAAAATGTGTCACTCACAGAAAACCAAGAAAACACACTCCAATTGTGTTTAAAATTAAGGACAATGATTTTTATGTCCTTTGTGACGTGTATAAAAAAATATCATGTCTAACTGATGCACGATGTGATATGCATGACTCAAATTTTATGTTTTCGATTTGAAATGACATTTTAGTAAAAAACAACACCAACAAACTGAAAACTGAGGAAATGAATTCTGATTGTTATGATAATTTAGGACACTGAACCATCAATAATTTTTGATGTATAGGAATCAACCCCACATCAATCCAACACATTGTTTCATTAGTATGACTCCAAATGTGTCTTATTATTTAAAATTGACAATAATTCGAGTAAAAAAACATAACTGACATACTAAAAACTGAGAAAACGAATTCATATTGTTTTTTTATTTTGAGAAAATGATCCATGAGTTAGTTGTGATATGTAGGAATCAACCCCACCTCAATCTGATGAACGGTGTGACCAATATGACTAAAAGTGTCCGCTATTAGTTTAAAATTGACATTTTAACTCAAAACATGTCACTCACAGAAATTGAAGAAAAAACTCTCCAATTGTCTTTTAAATTAAATAAAATGATTTTTTTATTTCCTTTGTGACATATATGAATAAGTCTTATGTCAAACCAATGCAGGATGTGACCAATATGACTCAAATTTCACGTTTTCGGTTAGAAATGACATTTTAGTAAAAAAACACAATTGACATACTAAAAACTGAGGAAATGTATTCCGATTGTTTTGATACTTTAGGAAAACAATCCATTAGTCATTTGGGATGTGTAGGAATAAATCCCACCTCAATACGATGCACAATGTCACTCGTATGACTCAAAATGTGTCATTTTTATTAAAAATTGACATTTTTTAATTTATTCTTCATATTAATGTTTAATTTATTTATTTATAGTATTACTAAAATAATATTTTATTTCATATATAGGTGGATGTTTTTTATCAATTTAGGATGATTCTTTTTGGAAGTTATTACCATCAGAGGACATTTTTTAGAGTGGATTGGAGACATCAAAAGAGAAAACAATAACGTTTTTAACTGTTTGTTGGATATTTTTAAATGTAATTTAATAAAACATTGTTCAAAATGTATATAAAAGTGTTTTTTTGGAAATACTATGAGTGAATATTTTTTATTAATGATTTAAATTAAATTTATATATCATTATTTGAAAAATTTTGTGGGCGCAGCTTGTTTTTTCATCATTTTTATTTTTTATGCGGTTCTTTTGTATATATATACTATGAGAGGTTATTTTTAGCAGGTTTTTGCGAGTTTGTGTAGGTTATTTGGGCTAGTTTGATTATTTTATTTGGATGTTTATTTTTTTTGTGGGTTTCTGGGTGTTCTATTATTTAAACAGCACACCAAGACATAGAATCCTTTATTAGTGGTAGTTGAAGCACTTATAAATTGAAACATTATCAGCGCTTTGAATAGAGATGAAAGGGGGGGGGGGGCTTTATCAACACTTTTAAGAGATCTGATAAAGGGGTGGTCCTTTATCAGTGTTTTTTAGCATTGATAAAGGGTACCCACCTTTAAGAGTGGATTGATTAACAACTATTTTTAGTGCTGATAAAGGCCTTTTTAGCACTGATAAAATCCTGTTTTGTGGAAGTGATTCCCTATCTTATTATATCATGATATATGAATCTTTACCCAATTCATTGGATGGATATATAATTCTATACCCACCCACCATATAAATAAAACCAGATATATGTTTTCCAAAACTCCATAAAAACATTCATATTTCAACTTCACTTAATTAATACAAGGTAAAGAGATGAGTTTCATGAAACAATTCATAGAAAATTTCATAAACTAACCAGATAATGGATGTGGGTGGTGTAATAATTAGCAACAATGGATGTTGACATAGATGTAATTTTTTAAAGATTTTTATATAAATCACTTTGAAAAACAAGAATAAATATCATTTTTATTTTCAATACCATTTTGAATTAATATAATTTGGAAAACAATTTTTTAACATGGAAAAGAGGATTAATAATTAATAATTATTATAATGATGAAAGAATTATTTAACCTGAAAAACGTTAAAGGGGGATAATTTTGAAAAAATGAGACATGTGGAAAATGTTAAAACATTATTTTTATTTTTTATTAAAGAAATTAAAAATGGCATAAAAAATTATTAATCTATTTTTGAATCATAGGTAAATATATCCATAAAATCATTTAGTGAATATGTATATAGAGGAGGAATATTCTTTACTGAAAATAATAGGTGGGGTAAATTTTTCCCATAAACACCAAATTGATTAAACTATTTACTAAGGGAAATTAAATTGTGACAGGAAATTTAAAACCTTAATAATAACCAAAGGATAATTTTTTTTGAGTTATTAGAGATAATGTTCACATATTTTTTTTCCAAGATGTAAATTATTTCATAACAATCTTGATTTGAAAATGATATTGGAATGAAACCCTTTCCATTTTCTATTGAATTTCATTACAAGAATTTAATATCTTGAGAATATAAATAACTAAATTAATAACCTATTTCATAACCTTATTCATATATATAACTATTATTACTCATTGGTTATATTAGTTTAGTACATATTCATCAGTTAGTTATCACTTATTCTTATTATCAGGTGATTGTTTCATGCATGTTTTGTAATAGTGAAGTAAAATTTTTTATTTGATACCGAGTTCACTATTCCAAGATTATAAATATATATACATTATTTTTTAAATTATTTATTCATACTTATATTTAATTTATGGAAACTATGGTCATGGTTTGTGATAATATGATACATAATGAACTTGTTTCAGGTAACTTACCAATATAAATAGATCACTTTATCATGATTGTTAATTTCTACATAATCTATTAAAAACTATATTAATGAATTAAATTACACCTAAATATCACATATAATAATAAAATATAATGTATAACCTTCCATGAAAGACAATGTTGGAAAAAAGAACACATCATCCATGGAGGTGATAGTCCACACATAGCACGAGTAACATTTTCATTTTCCATAGAATAGAATGAAAGTAGAAAATAATTTATCCATTAGGAATATATATCATGTTATAAATATCACATTTATTCACTAAATAAATTTTTTGAACCATACATTAATTGATTTTATGAAAAATGAATTACGTCGTTCATAGAAGTGGAAGTCTTCCCATATGCATGGATGACATTTTCATTTTTTTCAAAGGAGAAGAGAGGAATGTAGACAATGATTTTACCATCAATAAAATAAAATTTACTATAATAATGATATTGATTTAATTATTTTAGTATGTTTTTAATAGGTTTTAATGAGTATGGATGAGAAATATATATAACTGAATGTTTTAGAGTGGGAAATACTCATGTTTGGAGTTTGAATCTTCCCTTGAAAGATCCTTTATAAATCAAAAAATTGGGGATTATTGTTGAGAAAAGGGTATTCCAAACGTGGTTGTGGACTCTTTGTATGGTAAAATGGGTAGGGTTTCAATATAATTTTTAATATAAAGTGAGGATTTAAGTGGGTAGTGTTGGGTTCTTTGTATAAGTGAAAATTAGATACATTTCCTTGGAAATCAATGTTAGGTAAGGAGTTAGAATGAAATGGAATGAATGTTAGGAAAGTTAGGTGAGTAATGGTTGTTGATACATGGGAGTATTACTTTACAACTAAAAAAGGTATTCTAGAAGACCTATGTGTCATGTAAACTTAACAATTCTCAAGTCACCATAAGTTTCTCATTTAACCCCTTAATAACCTTGATTTAATATTAAACATGATAATTATTTTATTACTAAAAATATAATATGAACCTTAATTCTAAATTCAAATGTGATGATTATGAATTTTGTATCTATTAAATCCAATTCAATTTTTAAATATGAGAAAATAAACTTTTAAATAAAATCCCTAGATATATTGAAAAACTATTTTTATTGAAAAATGTCTTTTCAATTGTTAACTATTATTTGGATTTTATCCTATAAATTAATAATCAAATGTCTTCTAATATATTATTCACAATACAAATATTTTTTTTATTAAAATCTCCATTTTACCATAATGTATTTACTTTCTTAAAATAAATAGTATAACTCATAAAATAATGTTTTTTATAAAATACCTATTAATTATACGATGAAATTAGTAGTTTTTAGCTAAAATAATTGTATTTTAAAAATAATATTTATTTCTATTTGTATACATATTTTATAATGTGGCTACCTTAACTTATACTCTCTAATTCTCTAGCTTTATAAAAAATTTTTTATCACATTTTTTTTGGAATTTCATTTGAAACAAGTTATCTAACACATTAAATTTATTTAAGAGAAATATATTCCAAAAACCCATGGTGTTATAATAAGGACATGTTTTTTTATTCCATGAGATAGTAATATTAGTTCATGTTTTTTTGGTAGGAGATGATGGGGAATTTCATGTATGATTGGAGGAGAAATCTTCCTTGTAACTCTTATAGTTTCAGTTTGAAATACTTATGAAAGTTATTATTTGTGGATTGAGAAATAAATGGGTTTTCTCTTGAAACCATATAGGATTATATTTAAAGGTGGGAAATGAATTTCCCCCAATAGTTATAACCATGCTGGGTTATGGATTCATTTCATCTTATTTTGTTAGATGAACTTTATATGATAAGGATTTTTGGTGCACTAGATTGAAGAGGCCCGCATATAGTGGATGTGTTAAGGTTTTTCTTCAAAATGAGATACTGATAATATATTTGGTGATGAAAGGGGAAGTACCCTCCTGGGGTAGTTGGGTAAAAATTTTATTGAGATATTAGACCAATGAAGATAAGAGAAGTTCATGAGATGATGTGTTATTTTCCACACATGGATGTTAAATGATCTTCCTTGTATAACAACCCCATGTATTTTATTTATTAGAATGTAATGGTTTAATGGTGTGGATGATATAGTGACTCAGATTTAACATGACTGAGACTTATCTCAATTTTGAGTTTAAGAGTCCCAAGAACCCAAAAAGGGTAAAAATAAAATTTTATTCTATTATATGGCCTTGTAATCTTTTTATAATATTTACTTTGATCTTAGGATGAAGTGTTTACCCCAGGATTAGTACTGACTATTTTTTAAGATCATTGAATTTTGAGGAATATTTTAATATTTATTATTTTAGTAAATATTAAACTCAATAAATAGAGGTAATATCTAGTAAAAACATATTATATATAAATTCCTAGATTGTGGATATGTTTAGAATATATGATTTACCTTAAAATTGATATAATATCTAGTTATATTTAAGGCTCAGGAGAAGATTTCATGGTTTTTTAATTTAATTTAATTAATAATTAATTAACTAATTAATGAATGGATGAAAAAACCCGAGAAATTAGTATATTAAATCCATGTTATGAAATCTATATACGGTTATTTTCTCTTTTTATTGACAAAATCTGGATTGAGGGAGAGGTAGAGAGACCAAATCATGATGGAAACAACAAAAGATCGATGGAGCGAGACTAAAACCATGATGATGTTGATGAAAAGATCATGTGATGATGATGTATGTAACCATGTTACTAAAAAATGATTTAATAAATAACCATAATTCCATGAGGTTGGGATTATTCCATCGGATTCCTATATCACTCTTCATGTTATTTAATAGTTGGAAATTATTTATTATATATTGTGTCTAGCATTTGATTATAATGGATTTTTATGACATATATCATTATTATGATCATTTTGGGATATCTTTCTTCAAAATATAGAATATTCATTGAATTATTAGTACCTTGATACTTTATATTTAGACTTTCTTCATGTTATTACCTATGAATATTCTTATTTCCCATATTCTTAGGATTCACGTCGTGGTCAGATATTTCGATGGCTGATATTCACACTATCCAATATTCTTCCCCCTTCCCTATTCATCATGTATCCTCACCATGATTGGTAATATCATAATTATTCATGATAAATTTATTGAGATGTTAATGTGTATTGTATTAAATTATAATGAGGTAGTGGTATTATCAGGAAAAGGAGGAATCAACCAGCATGAAAAGAGACCTTCAGGTGGTATTTCAATGAAGATTTGTAACAAGGGAATGCATAATGACTCTATGATGGTTCAATGGAGGTGAGAATATCTATAATAAGGACCCATAATAGACTTGTATGGTATTGGGTGGTTATATGAAATGAATGGAGGTGATTCTAGGTGGAAGCATCATAATGTTAGAACAAATCTGAAAATCGAATGAAGAATATAATTTCACGACATGTAGTTCAGAGAAACAGACACCGTATACCACCCTAGCTATGAAACTAGGGTTTAAAAAGGTTATAAATATCACATGGTTTGTAATATTAATTAAAAAACTAAGATGGATCAAAATTAAACTCCCAACCATATGAAATGTAGTTTTTATACACGCCATGTATGGTTTGTATGACATGTCTTGGGAAGTAGTGCGTCCCAAAGGTGATATTTTTAACCTACTTTTCATGTGTTAATAGAAGAAAAATTGGGTATTCTAGGACTAAAAATATTAGTAATATTGAATGAAATGTTGAGTGAGCTATCATAGTTCCCACACCTTGTACATATAGGTACATTCCATGTATGAAGACTCAAAAATGCAATGTAACAAAGTAGTACATGACCAAATTACCTTTGATGGGTTACACACCATGTTTACTCAGAGTGTATATTGTTTAATTTAATTAGCCTTATTGTGTTTTAATATCTACTTACTTGGGACTCAATTTTTTTAATGTGATTAGTCCACTTAGATTACTTTTCAATATAGGATGAAATAGTGAACTTCTGTTTGATGTTAGAGGTGAGACATAAGGTGATGCAAGCAGATTATTCTTTTGATATTTCTAGGGATGGTGATAGGGATTGGGAATGAGGAACAAAGAATTATCATGGATGATACTCCCTTAGTGTTGTGTTTATTATAGGGCATGGGCCTCCCACGTTAAAAAAATGAGGTCTTCATCCGCCCCCCCTCCGCATACCCATGGCATGATATACTCTATCTACTAAGTAAGTTGCCCCGTCTAAGACCTCATGCAGGGTGAGGGTACTCGATGCCATCACAAGTAGGGTCAATATTCCCATCACATATTTGGGGTGCATGATCCTCAATCTATGGAGTATATTATAGGTAGATTTGGTATTACCCCACATATGCAGGGAACAAAATTATCTTTCTGTGGATTTATTTACCCTTAGATCGAAACTTATCATTCGACGAGGAAAGGTTCCTCCACTACTATTTTATAGAGGTGACATGGGTTTTCTCTTAGATGGGTTATTATGGTAGTAGGGGCTAGTACCCCTTTAGATGAAATATATCCTTGGTCAAATTCTTGGTTCCCCTATATATTTATCTTATGGTTATGTAGTAATGGAGGATTGTAAGATGTTGTACTCTCTCGACTATGAAAAATGATTTAATGAGGAGTGGGTATTCTCTTATGGTTTCTAGTGGTTCTGTTAAAGTTAGATACGTTGAGTAGACCCGATTTAATGAGAGTTGCGACACCTCTGGAACCTCCTAGTTTCTTTCAATAATCGATATAAAACCAAGCTATCAACTTTTAACTTTGTGTGATTTTTTGTTATCTAGGAATCCCTAGTTTCTTATGATGCATGTTCTTTGTGGATTGGATCTAAGGTGTCTAGGTTATGAATATCTAGGTCATTTCATGACTTCCTTCTGGTTACCCTCTTATACGAGGAGTTCTGAGCTATCTAGTTATTTTCCCATTTCTTTTTATCTTAGGTCATCATATTTAGTATGTATATATATAACTTTATATAGGAATTATTTCTACACGTACTATGTTTTTGAAGAAAATATATAGTTCTTAGGTGGTCTTGGTGGAAGTGGAGCTGTTGTTACATGTTCGGAGTTGATTACTAATGATCCTTAGTGACACATAATTGAGCATGGTGGTTTGTGATGGTGCCGATGCTGTTGTAGTTATAGATTGAACCAGGAGCACACAAAGTGAGTAGGATATTTCTAACGCCTTATGTCAATCAGATTAAGTGTCTTGTAGGATGTAATGTTCCTTTGGAATTTACCTATAGGTTTTTGTACTTTTATTTTTTGTCTCATGTACATATTTTATATATTTAAGTTACACAAACACATATACTATTGGTTTGTTTAGTTATTTTATGCATTAGAGATATGTATCTATTATAGTTTGATATAGACTAAGGACTCCCATATTATTTGATATTCCTACATAACACTAGTCACTAGACCTTAGCCTATTATAGGTAGTATTGGGGTGGAAAACTCATCTTACTGCTAGCTTGGGTGGGTTACAATGGATCTAGTCATGTCAAAGATATTTACATGATAACTCATAATTTTCTATAGGATCCTTCCTCAACCATAAAAGAAAACTATTTTTTGTTACTTCTAGACGTCAATTCATATAACAAGATAATTATTTCAGATATAATATATTTTTTTAATAACATAAATTGGAATTATTGGCTATCAATCAATTTTGAAAAAGGCTAAGGGGTATAGGTTTAGATCAACCCAAATAAAGGCATTTTTTAGTGTGGTATATTTAATCATTTTAAATCTGTAGGATTAAATAAAATAACTACTATAAATAAAAAAATTCTTAAAATGTCACAATATAAAACAAATAAATTAAATCTAAAAAAACTAAATAATTTAAATAAATGATTTAATATAAAAAAAATAAAAAAATATATACATAACTATAAATTTAATATTAAAAAATTGATGAATATATCACTTTTTTATAAGACTTAGTTGTTGAATAACAATTTACTAGGGTAAATATGAGATAAATGTTGGAAATTTTCCTGAAATTAAATCAAAATAAATAAATTATAGATAAATTAAAAAAATAATCAAGAATAATTAATCATCCCAAGATGATTTCTAATATAACTAAATCTCTCAAGAATCAAAATATTATAATGATGTTATAAATATGAAATTATATACCACTGAATTCAATATTAATATCACCTTTATAATAATTGTCTCCTAGGAAGTGATATATTATATCAATATTAATTTTCACAGAATGAGATACATAATTTTTAGAAATATTCATAGCACTTGTGTTATCACTTTTTATCGGTATATGCATGAATTAAAATATATAGTTTAGAAAAAAAATTCATTTAAAAAATATATTCACAATAACTACATATAATTATGTATTTAACTTTAAATTAATACAATTAAACCAAATTATAACTTTTTAATACACAATTAGAATTGATAATTTCATAAAAAGTGACATATTTTAGAAGTTATATTTTCATTTAACTTACAGCCACCATTATCAACATATGAATAACTATAAAAATCAAATTAATGACCATTAAAATAAAATAAAACTCAATTAAATGTACTATCATGGTATTAAAAAATAATTTTTACAATAAAATTAGACTCCTTAGTATATTATTTAAATATACCACATATATGAATAAAAAACAAAACAATAGGGTGTCAAGAAGAAAAATATAGCATACTTCCAATCATACCTATCTAAAGTGAATATTCCACTATTTTCTTAGTTTAATCCAAGTTTATAGTTGTTATTAATAGGGGTTTCACAAACATTAAGACTTTCCATCCTTAAATGCTTCAAAATAACCCCTGTGTACTTAATATAATTAAGAAAACTCCTATACTAATTCTGATAAACTTAAAAATAAAATGAAATAATTTAAATCTCCCTTATGACTCATCACAAATTATTCTTCAACAATATTAGAAAAAATAATACCCAAGGAGTTTTTTTACAACCAAAAGTAATATCATCAACATATATTTGAGAAATTAAAATATATTACTAAACCATTTTAATGAATAAATTAGGATCAAATTCACCATTTATAAATCCATTTTTCAAAAGAAAAGAATAGAGTCTCCCATACCATGCTCTAGTATCTTACTTAAAACCATACATAGTTTTAGAAAGATTAAAAACCAAATTTAGAAAAGAGAGATTTATAAAACTAAATAGTTTCTCAATAAAAACATCCTTTGGAATAAATCCATTCAAAAAGTCACTTTTGATAACCATTTGATTTAGTTTGAAATAGATATGTACTTTATAAGATAACAATATTCTAATGGATTTAAGTACAATTACCGGTGAAAATATTTCTCCATAATCCTTACCTTACTCTTATATATAATATTATGCAACCAATATTTTCATATTTTTTACAATAATACCAAATTAACCAACCTTATTTTTAAATATATACTTATATCCAATAGTCAAACAGCCCTAAGGTTTCTCCACTAATTCCCATATTTTTTTCCTTAAAATGATTAAGTAAATATTGGATATAAATCACCTAGTTTTCATCACTTATTTCACTATTAATGTTCTTTTGTTAAATTAGTGAAAAATAAGCTTAATGTTCAACCTAGTTTCTCAAGAAATCTTGGATTTTAGTTCCTTTACCAAGAACACCTACTACACTAAATAAAATACAATTCATGAGTATCCATCAAGATACTTTTAATAGGTTTATTGGTTTCTAAAGGTATTCTTCATGGAGATTAGAGTCTTGATGGATACACCCTTTCGATTTCAAAATAAATCAGTAGTTTGGTTATGGTATTGATAGGTTTTATTGATATCCATATTAGATATATAATCCTTGAGGTTCTCAGTAGGGTTTTTGGTCTTATATAGATATGTCTCATTGAATTTGAAATTAATATATTCTTCCACAAATTTATTCCTTTTAATAAAAAAAGAATATGAAATAATTATGTTCGATTATCCAAGGAAAATTCTTTTTATTAATATTTTATGAAAAATTATCAATGTTATCATTGGTGTTGAGAATATTTATTTTTTATATAAAGATATTAAAGTACCTTACTTTAATTTTTCATCTATTCTATAATTTATAAGAAGTTTTCTCTAAATTTTGTATAATAAAAACCTCATTCATTATATAACAAGTTTTACTTAAAGATTCATCCCAAAAATAAACTATAAATGGATACTCAATAAGCTTGGTCCAAGATATTTCATATAGAGTTTATTTTTCCTTTAAAAACACATTATATTTATGTATTATAGAGGAAAATATGTTTTTTAATAACCATATAATAAATAAATAGATTCAAAATATTGATTTTAAAATTTACGTATATCATCACTTTTTATACTCTTAATGTAAATCCCACTAATTTTATCATATATACATAAAAATTATAAAAATAGAACCATAATTTAGAATTGTAATTTAAAAATTAAACCTAGTTGAATATTGAGTGGTAAAAAACTAATAAAATAAAAATTGTTATTTCCTATTTGATTAGAGATTATATAACATCTGAGTAAATCCATATTTTCCATCTTTTATAGCATATAGGTTAAATCATATTTATTTGTTTTGAACTAAATATTTTTCTTCTTTTACATTTAATGATAATTTTGGAATTTATCATTTAAGAAATATTTATTTGGTTTATCCTCAGATTATCATTTATTAGATTGTTTCTAATGTAAATAAACATTACAATGTACATATATCTTGTGATAGATACAATACACTCTATTAAAATAACTTTATAAAGAAAAATTATGGGAAATTAAAGAATTTAAATCAACTATACAAATTTTTATTTTGTTTTCATAGTTAAATATAAATAATACATTGGAGTATAAAATTTAAGTCATCATTATCAAATATAATATAATTATAATTATCACACAGCTGGCTTATACTAAGAATATTATACATTAAACCATCAAATAATAATTATTTTTAAATAAAAATAAAATATATAATAACATCTTGTTTAAGAAAACTGTGTTTTCTTTTTTTTTCATCGTCTCTAGGTGTACCATGTTCACCACCAACTATGAATAATGTTTTTGTAGGGCCCCAGAACACCCTAAGAGGGGAGGGGTGAATCAGGGTGTCAAATTTTTCTTTTAAAGTGACAGATCTTGTTTCCACATTGGTAGAAACTCATTAAAATTGTATGATGGATTAGAGTAGTAATAAAACAATCACATATAGAAAGACAACACAAAACTTTTATGTGGTTTACCATTAAGGGATACATCTAAGGATCATACACTAATATTATGTTTGTCGTACCGAAATCCACTAATCTTCACTAGTTGGGGAGTACAAGAGTTTAGTCATGGTCACTCTATGTCAAGAACACTACCTTTATAATGGTTTAGGGATAACACACTGCATCCCTCAGTACACTTCCTTCAACTCCCCCTAACCCACTTCCTTGGGTGAATTCTTACTCAGTTTATCGACTTTAAGGTATCTTCAATAGATTCTCATTGAAACCTTCATATCTTCCCACATGAGACACTTCTTATATCTAAGTCCTGAATTTGAGAACTTGAAATCACCGATCACACAAAATCGATAACAAAATCCTATTATAAGCTCAACACTACACTTGCACATAACACATGTTCCTGTGCACAAGATATGTGATTTTTTACAAATTATAACTTTCATGCATCCCAAATTTTCATCACAACCCTAATATTTTTCATAACTACACCAAATGATTGAATTGGTCTTTAAAGACTAAAGTAATTCTTTGCGTGAAAAATTTAATCTCATCTTCACTTCCACGAACATGTCTTTTGAGCGAAAGAGGAACCCGATCTTCATTGAAAAGTTCTAAGCCTTCCATGGGGGTAGCCTCCTATTTATATGCCTCTATGTGTCTGCACATATGTTTCTGATGCATCCTCTTTGGTGCACATAAGATTCTTTCCGAGCATGAAAAACCTCTTTTGGCGTTGCATTGGGGGCATAAGATCATTCCACGCAACCTCATCTTACGTGCACATTAAAATCTTTCACACACTTTATTACTTTTTAATATTTTTATTTAATGATCCCAAAACATACCTTCTGCACAAGTTTCCAAACCTCTTTCAATCTGGAGAAAAACTCCCTTTTCCAAAAACACTTTTCTCCATTTTCCAATTTTTGGACCAAAAAAATTAGCAAACACTAGGAAACTATGCCACCTTCAATACAATTTTCTTCTTGGACTATATGATCCCTTTACTTAAAAAATTCCTAATCTTCCAATGAGTATTGAAAACAAACACAATCCACACACCATTTATAGGAAATAATATCCTTGGATCAAACAATCTCACCCTCTGGGTTTGTTGGAAATCTCTAGATAAATTCAATAGAGCACCATCCACTATCAAAAAATTATAACAAAGAATCAGCTCAGCCAACAATCTAAGTCTAAGTCGGGAATTCTCGATGTAGAAAACAATATGGGATGCATTAATTGGGTTATTGTGTTTTATAATGCTTAACTATTTCCTCATAACATTAAGTTGTTTTCTCCATGATCATTTTCTTCCTTCAAAACTCAGCATCACCCCATGGCAATTTTTTTGAATTTCTCTATTCTTCATCTTTTCTCATTTGAACCTATGAACTTATCCATTCTCCCCCATTGGAAAAAACCCAAAGAACCTGATTTTGGCTTGTAGTTCTGAAATCATACTCCCTGTGGATTGTAACTCCCATATGAACCTACATCACTTCCACAAATAGATTAAAATAGTTAATTCAAATGGGGAGAGGGAAAAAACCCGTAACCCCTCATGCCCTGTGAGGTGGTTGAACACCGAGGTTCAACCGATGTCTCTTAAAAGAAGCCGCTACTAGTGGATTGCTCAAAATATCAGCCACTTGATCGTTAGTTCCCACATGATCCATTTTAACCATGGCTTGTTCAAAATTTTCCTTGATGAAGTGATATTTGATTTAAATATGTTTCATATGATAATGATCAACAAGATTCTTTGTAATATTAATTGCGCTTTTATTATCATAGTGAGTCACCATTGGCTATTTCAATTCATTACCTATATCGGTCAGTTGTTTCTTCATCCACATTAGTAGTGTGCAAGCTTTTATAGCTGATATATACTCTGCTTCAGTAGTACTAAGAGAAGTAAATTCCTATTTCTTACTCAACCAAACCACACATTTCTTGGAAATAAAGAATGTTCCACCACTTTTGGACTTTCTATAAACCACATATCCAACCCATACAACATAAAAAAAGTCAAAAGTTCATTATCTCTTCCTATAGAAAAGTAAAACCCATAATTGTGAGTATATTGAATTTACCTCATGATTCCTTTCACTGCTACCAAGTGTTATTCTTTCAGAGTAATTTGAAATCAGGCCACTAAGCATGTTGCAAAGATGATATCTAGCCTTATTGTAGTCATATATAATATGATTGCAATGATTCTTCTATACATGGTGGGATCCACAGAAGTCCCATCCTAATACTTTCCAAGTTTTATTCCAAACACAATTGGATTTTCTATTGGTTTGGATTCATGCATATTAAATTTCATCAGTAGCTCTCTTGCATACTTTTCCTGAGAAATGAAAGTGTAATCCTTCTTCTGAATCACTTTCATACCCACAAAATATGTGATTTCACCAATAATAGATATTTCAAATAATGATTTCATGTGATTTGAAAATTCTTCCACTGATCCTTTTCTACTTCCACTAAATATTATATCATCTATGTAGACCTGTACTATGAATTGATCTTTATGAGAATTCTTCACAAAAAGTTTGTGATCTAATGCTCTTTTAAATTAAATCTTTTTAGAAAATAATCCATCCAAGAGTACCATGATCTTGTATCCTATTTAAAACCATAGAGTACCTTTATTATCATATAAAACTTTATTTCAACATTTTCAAGTTGAAAAACCAATGGTTATTCTATTTAATCTTCTTAATATTTAAGAACACTATTTAATAAAGCAGTTTTAAAATCAATTTGATACAATTTGTATCCTTTTTAAATTTACATGGAAAGAAATAGTCTAATCGATTCCATTCTCTCTAACGGGGAAAATTTCTCTTCAATATCAACACCTTTGATCTATGAATATCCTTTACAAACCAAGCGTGCCTTATTTATAGGCACATTTCTATTCTCGTTGATTTCTTTATCTCTAAAATCTACTTCATACCAACCACATTGTGGCCTTCGGGTCCCTTAACTAGATCTTATGTTTGGTTCTTATTGATCTAATCCAACTCTTCATTCATGGATTTAACCCATGATTCATCCGTTGAAGGTTCTTCAAATGAGGATGGTTCCACAACTGATTAGAATTTCGATTGTGTATTATTCCTTATTCTTTTTGTTTGTGTGGGAGGAGTCTAATCCCCAATGATATCGGATTGATCAATTTATGCTCTTTTATTTCCCCTTTAAGGTCCAATAGAGTTCTTTCTAGCCATGGTTTCATATTATGATTCTTCTTATGAGTCAATATCATGATGTGACTCATAAGAGTTTTGTACGCCTTCCTCTAATTTTTATTTGGATCCATTCTATGTTCACATTCTTCCACATATTCTATCACATCAGCATAAGAATTCCTTGAGGTGTTTGTGGTTTTATATTCAATGATACATACATCACTTCTTCCAAAAATTTTCTAAGATTCTTATTGAATCATTTTTAGGCTTTTATATTCATTGAATTTCTGAGGAATATTCATTCATCTACAAAATCACCATACTTTCCTTGATTTTATTCTTTGTTTCTGAAAAAAGTTTTACTTCATAAAACCCATAAATACTTCAATGAGGTTTTCCTTACATGCCACAACTCATATGGCATCTTGGTTTCACCCATATAAATACCTATTATATTTTGAATATACAATGTATCTTGAACATCCTCTTTTCAATATTTCTTCCCTATGGAATTGGGAATGACCTCATTGATTTAAGGTTCAATCATTATAATCGGTTTCTAACGGGTTTGTTTGTAGAACTGGAAACATCCAATGATTCCATATCCATTTGGACCTACTTTCCAAAGGTAGGCGCTCATTATTTGTGAACTTATGAGGCTTAAGAATTTGCACTGGTCGAGAGGATGAGAGGCCAGACTCATCACACCTTTTTGAGGGGAATTATTGTCTACTCCGGGACTCTCTTTATAGATTTAAGTTATTTTCGTGAATCCTTATTACACTACCAAGTGTAAAATGATATTTTCTTTAGATCTTACAATCAATGATTAAATATATAGGGAATTTAGAAAATCTTTTATATGTATTCGAGGTTCTTCATCAATGGATAATCATCTGTCTTTTTAGATATTCCTAGTAAATGGTATCCTTTAATACATAAAAGTCTCTTCGTCATTATGATGAGCATAGTGGTTTTAAATCCACTCAGTGGGGCACTTGAAGTTTATTGTCATTCATAAGGACATGAATTATTTCAGAGTTGGGATCGTACCCGCAAATGGGCTACCTACATATCCTTTGTTTTAGAAAAGGAATCAGAACCCATGTAGTTAGAGAAAGGGAGTATGTTGTTTATGCGCAATTTATGGATCAAAGAAATATGTCATAATTACTTTTACACTCTAAGGACACGTGAGTTATGCTCGACGTGAGAAACAAGAGGTATTGATAAAATCAGACAATTGTGCCACGAAAGATGCAATCATGAGAAATGATGTGGGGCTTACTTCTAAGGAGGATGCCCATATTTGAGACTGGGGATTACTCCTGAAAATGAGGCCCATGTTAAGAGAATTATGGTTGGGGCTTACTCCTGAGGAGGATGCCCATATTTGGGAACTTTAAGACTGGGGCTTACTCCTGAGAAGTATGCCCAAATTAAGGGACTTGGGGATTACTCTTGAAAAGGATTCCCAAGTTAATGAGGACTTGGGGCTTACTCCTAAGGAGGATTCCCAAAACCAATGGGAATTATGACTAGGGATTACTCTTAAAAAGGAGGCCCATGAATAGGGTTCTCTCATATTAAAGGATTAGGTTGAATGAATGAAATCTCTAATTTTAGTGACATAAATATGTGTAAATCACTAGGTTTTGAGAGATGTTACACATAGTTCCTTTCAGATAAGGAATTAAAATCAAGAAATCATTCCGTAAATGGCTTTGAAGAGTGTCTTGAAGACTGAATCTTGAATAGGAGAGGTGGAATGGTATAAGAGAGGTGAAATGGGCAGGAAAGTCACCCAAAAAGACAGGGGCACACAAGTCCTAGCAGGCGCACAGGTACTGCGTGGGCACGCAAGTACTGTCCGCACATGTATACATGCGCGACACATTGGTACATGCACGATTGTTAACCAGTAGGGTAATACTTGGGAGATCCCTGACCAAAGCCTTTAGAATTATCCTAAGGTACTTCCAGAAGAGGGGCACACAAGTTTTAATGAGTAGGTAAGGAGGCGTGTAAGTATGTTCATTTCCCTTAAGGGTAAAACACTTTAGGTGCACAAGTGTTAGTGAATTCTAACACTTAAACCTTACTCCTCTTGTTTAGACCTTCCATTCTAGGTAAATAATTACCTTAGAAGTGTTCAGAAGACTTGAAGAAGAGACTTGGGCGTTCAGAGATCTGTATCTGAATTCTGGAAAAATTCCTCTCTGAAATGGGGACCCACCAGGGGTATTTATAGGCTGGAGAAGACCCCGGGCGGTTATCACTTAGGGCGCGCAAGTCACTTGCATGACCCTTAGGCAGCACGCAAGTATACTTGCATGACAGTAAGCGAACTTGCGCGACCCTAGGTCCTTTGACTCCCTTTTCATTCCGTTGTCGATTTTTGATGTTTTATTCAAAGGATGAATCACTTTGTGCTAAGTCATTTCCCTTTCCATTATTTTAGACAATGTGATGAAAAGTAGCGTCAAAAAATATGTTTAGGGATATGAATCTCAGTTAGAATAGTTCTGGAGATATTGTTTACCAATCAATTTCTGTGCTCAACCACTCCATTCTACTTTGGAGTTCTCACAACATCTACCTCATGTTGTATTCTTGTATTCTAATGGTAATTATCAAACTCAATGGATGTGTATTATCCTCCATTATCAGACCATATAACTTTGATTGTCCATCTAGTATCAGTCTCAGTGATTCAGAGATAAGTTTTCATGAAATCAAGAACTCTATGTTTCCTTTTTATAACCATCATGCATTCCATTCTACTGTAATAATTTATGAAAATGATTAAGTACCTTTCTACCCAAGTTTTGGAAACATTTATTGGGTCACACAGGTCTGTATGGATGAGATAGAGAAGATTTTTGGCCCTTTTCTTCTTTGGATGATATGAACTGCAGACCAACTTCCCTTGTATGCAAGCATCAAAAATATTTCCCTATTAATGCTTCAGGTTGGGGATATCTATGACTATATTCAAATTTGATATCTTTTCTAAGTATTTTTTATTGAATTTCCCCAATCACTAATTCCACACATTGTTTTCTTCTTCAATGGTTATGTATCAAGTATTTTATTTACTGTCAACCTGATATAAGTTTCATTCTCTTCTGAATCATTTCATAAGATAATTCCCTATATTTCTTCTTATAGTACACACTTTTTTATTGAACGTCATTATAAGTACTAAGTCACAATGTTTCCTCACACTAAGTAGGTTGTGACGGAGACCATACACGTAAAAAAATCAGTTTTCTATAGCTCTCCATTAGCTGGTTCAGTGCTTCCACTTCCCTTAATATTCAACGAACCATCATTACTAAACCTTAAAATTCCATAAACCATTTTTTAAATATTTTTTAATAGGGATTTATTTCCCATTATATGGGATGAGAATCCACTATCAACAATCCAAGTGCTACTTCTCTTTATATCTTTGAGAGCAACTTCAGTACGGTTTCATTTCTCAATTTTCTTCTTTTTTGTTCCATGAAATATTAGACTGAGTATGAGACACTGATGGAATTTAAATTCAATATTCTATGTAAAAAGGTTATTCATACTCATAATCTTATTCTAGAGGATAAAACCTGTTTGTAAGAGTGACACTATCTGGTTGATGAGGATTGAATTGTCTCCGAGTTCTGTGTACTATTCATTCCTTTCCTCTTCCTGTAATGAACCGCTTTATGGACAATGTTAGAATAGTGAAAACAATATCCATAGATATTATTTCTTCTATAAGAAGGAGGATTTGAATTTCTTCCACTCTGTTTACTTCCTTTCTCTTCCCCATTCGAATATCTCCTTGAATATTCAAAATATGACATGGTATGGCCCAGATAGCCATAGAATTGAAATTTCATTAGAGGGAATGTATTCTCAATTCTATTCCTCCTCATGTATCATTAGAAAAATATTATGGGTATATATCATTTCTGGATACCTAAGGGTAGTTTTTTGTTCTCCTTTTAGTTTAAATTGAGGGTTTCATTTTCATCAAATCAGGTTACTTTTCTACATGTCTAACATTCATCTTGCCTTTATTCTAGCCCATTTTATTTTTAGCATTTAATGTTTTGGCATCAAAACCAATTCCACTATTTCCTATGCATGTGGGTCTTTGATAATTCAAAAATAATTTCAACTCAATCATAACAAAATTTCTCTCTCTCAAGCATCTTAGCATATGAGAACCTTCCAAATTGTATTTTCTTATTTGTTTCTTTTGAAATCTATTCACTTTAATGTTTACTTCTAAGAGTAACATATTATTCTCCAATAACATTAATAGTCTTGGAATTCTCTTCCAGTTTGGAGGTGAGGTCATTGATGACCATTTCCTATTTTTCAATTCTCACATTTAGTTCCACTATATATTCTATTCTTTCAAGGGCTGTTGACTATAACTTCACTACCTATTCAAGTCATTAAATTTCAGCTTCAAGTTGATCAAAATAGTTTGATAATTATTCCACAAATACTATTCATTTCTTTCATCTGTTACTTTTATTCACATGATTTCTAACAGAATCCTTAACTTGCAACATGGGATCAACATCTATACTCAAGTGATTATCTCTAGATTTATCTTTTTATGAATCTACCATATCAATGGTATCTATCATTGACGGTTGGTTTCCATATTTAAACTCCAGTTATTCTTAATCAAAGAAATCATCACTATCATCATCTTCTTCACAAAAAAAACTTTTTTACATGGTTTATTTATATATTTCAATTTTCCCTTTTGAGAAAACATTTTCTGAGGATTCTTTGAGTTTCTAGATTCAACTTCTTCTTCATCGAATTTCCTTGAGCATAGAGAAGCAATGTTCCCAAATCCATTATAATGAAAAAATTCCGAGGGATGATTTCATTCCAATATCCCATTTCATCTCTTGAATTTATTATACAATAGTAAAAGAAGTTCACATTCCTCATCAAATTCATTAACATCGTCTCATAAAATATCATGTTTTCCATGGATTTTAATTCCATTTCTTTACTAACATGTGTCATCATATCTTTTGGATTTACTATCATTTCACATGCCACCAGACTACTCAGATGATCATCCAGAGAAAGTTTAAATAGATCCATTTCCTCAAGGGATGATAATTTTGGGTTTTAGGGAGGTAAAAACCTTCTGAATATTTTCTTCATAATATCAATGTCTTTTATTTCTTCTCTAAGCCCTTCAATTTCCCCTACTACTTCAGTAATTTAATTGAATAAGGAATCTGCATTCTCATCAAGATGCATCTCAAGATTGTCGAATATATTATAAAAGAATTTTAGTTTCACCTACTTCACTTTTTTTCTCCTTCAAATATATTCTAGAGTTTCTCTCACATTGATTTTATGAGGTTTATATCATCACCTTTAGATAGATCTGATAAAAAAGTGTTATAGTGAGGGATCTCTGTGCTTTTTCATATGTGTCAAGAATGTTTCTGTCTATATCAGTCATAGAAAGAACTGTTTTATTAGTGACCTATATTTATTGTGCAATATAAAAATGGACCTCCATTCCAAGAAATATTAGATGAGATTTCATCATATTCTTTCATATCTTTAAGTTTCTGCTATCAAATAGAGGCACTCCTTTGACATTTACTGAGTTCTCCATGATAGAATTGTAGGAAAAATTTTACACCAGAAACATGTAGGCTCTAATACCACTTTTAGGACCCCAGAACACCCTCAGAGTGGAGGGGTGAATCAGGGTGTCAAATTTTTCTTCTAATGTGATAGATATTGCTCCCAAATTGGTTGGAACTCGTTAAAACTGTTTGATGGATTAGAGGGGTAATAAAACAATCACATGTAGAAATACAACATAACACTTTTACTTGGTTCAACACTATAGGATATGTCCAAGGATAATACACCGATAGTGTGTTAGTCATACCTAAATTCACTAATCATTACTAGTTTTAGAGTAAAAGAGTTTAGATACAGTCACTCTGTGTCAGGCACACTGGCTTTATAATGATTTAAGGATAACACACGATGTCCCTCAGAGCAGTTCCATCGACTCTGCCTAGCCCACTACCTTGGGTGAAGTCTTACTCAGTTTACCAACTAGAAGGTCTATTCAAAAGATTTTCATGGAAGTCTTCATCTCTTTCCAACATGAGACACTGCTTTCATGGATGTCCTGAATTGATGCACTTGAAAGCATTAATCACATAAACCGGATAAAAAATCTTTTAAGAAGCTCAATACTACACTTGAGTGCAACACCTATTATTGTGCGCAAGATTTGGTATTTGTTAAAAAATATGACTTTATAGAAACCATAATTTTCTATGAAACCCTGCTCTTTCATGCAACTATGACAAATAATTCACTTGTTCTTTAAAGACTAAAGGAATTATTTTTTTTGAAAGATTTGATCTCTTCTTCTTTTCTACGCATAATTCTTTCATGTGATAGAGGAACCAAATATTTTTTAAAAATTTACAAGTCTTACCTGGGGGTAACCACCTATTTATATGCCTCAATGATCCTGCATGAAAGTTTCCAACATGTCTTTTTTAGTGCACATAATATTATTTATGAGCACACAAAACCCCTTTGGACGTTGCATTGGGCACGTAATATTCTAATGTGCAACCTTATCATTCGCGCACATTAAATTTTTTCATGCACTTTTTTCCATTTCCATATTTTTATTCAATAATCCCATAAAATTCAATGCACACAAGTTTCCAAACCTCCTTCAATCTTGCACACAACTCCCTTTTCCAAAAACAGTTTCCCACATTTTACAATTTTTAGACCCAGAAATTTGGAAAACACTAGGAAACAATGTCACCTTTAATATTGTTGTCTTATTAAACTATATGATCCATTTAATTGATTAATTCTAGATATTCCAATGACTATTGAAAAACAACACAAACCATACACCATTTACAACAAAGAACAACCTTGGTTCAATAGTTATAAAGATATAGTTCTCACCAGTCATAGACCATTAACAACCAATTTCCAAGTAATGTCGACTCTTATTGGTCCTCTATAAATATTTTACCAAAAAAAATATAGACAAACTAATTATTGGTATCCAAATATATTTTGATTTAGAATATTTAGTATGAAGTGACTTAAGAACCCATATTTTTCTTATAAGACAAACATATAATGATGAAGATCTATTTGAAAATAATTTTATTATAGGTTTATAATAGTAGGATTGCTTCCAAACAATCTCTTAAATTTTTTTCTAAAGTTCCACATAAATATAAGATAAATAAATATTTCTAATATAATAATGAGAAACAGACAAAAACAAAATTCAATAACAATTTATTTTCCATCTGTGATAATATCCCATTCCAATATTGGATATAGGATGATTTTGGGACCCTATAAGTTTGTTTAGGTATCCCTACCCTCAATAAATCTTTTTAAATATTTTATAATCTATTATAAATTTTTATATTTTTAATCACATTTTCTAAGATAATTTATTATAAAATTCACATTGAAGTACAAAATTCTCTGTATTTTATAGTACACTTGTATTTTTTCATGGTTTTACACTTATCTTTTATTTAATTTATGGTTTCTTATAACAAAACACAATAATATTCTCAATAAATAGAAATAATAAAAAATTACTCAGTATCTTTAGTGTAATAATATATAAAAATAAAAGTAGAAGTGACCTAAAATAAGGATGTTATAATAAATAGGTTTTCCTTCACTTTTATTATTCTCTAAAACAATGATATGAATCATTATGGAAATATTCAAATTCAATCCCATGTGGTAAATTTCATAGATTTATATTGAAACTTTTACTTCTCATATTTCTTCTTGAATTTTAACTTTGGGTAGTAATATTTTATTTTTACTTTCTTCTTGAAATCAAAATATATCACCTTACTGGAATTTGTATTGTCCTTCTTCTAGTCCCCACCTTTATCATAATTTTCCTTAAAATCAAAAGACCCTTGAAAGGGTCTTTTAATTTTATAAAACTTATTAAATCTTATATCTAGATATTTCATATCTTAATCACTGTCATCATCAGTAAATCTATTACTCGACACCAAAATAAATTTCTTCTCATTTATATAGGATTTGAATGAAATAATTTTTTTATTTTCTTCATACACATCATCATGTTTTGATTTAATTTAATCATACTACATAATAAACATTCCAACTATAAACTTCACTCTAATTTTACTAATATCTCAAGATTCCATTAATAAAACTATTTCTCTACTTGTCAGGTAAACTTTTAAAAAACCTTAACACTTGTTTTTTTTGAAGTATTACATGTCTATGTGATATTATATTGCTAATATTATCATTAAAACTAAACTAAATTTCTTAAATTTATTCAAAATATTTCATCTTAAAGGTATCATAATGGCTTTCACTTATATTTAATCCCATATCATTAAATTTTTTAGTTTTATCATGGGAAAAAACTATAGTGTCCCATATTTCAAATGCAGTTTCATAGATTGAAACCTAATTAAATTCATCTTCACCCAAAGAATTTATAATAACATTCATAATATGAAGTTATATTCAAATAAATCTGTAGTAGTACCATCCAAATCATTCCTAGTATCCTTAGTAATTACATACTTATCTTTAATTCTACAACATATATCAAATTCGAGGCTTTATAAAAGATTTTTTATTTTATTTTTAAATAGTGTGTAGTTGGCTATATTAAGTATGATGGTCTATTTATATAATGAAATTTAAAAGAATAATTTTTTTAACAATTTGTTATTTCAATTTCGTACTTGATCAAGGTATTAAAAATAAATAATAAATAAAGAATAAATAAAAATACAAGAATATTTGTTTCAATTTTTTTTAGATTTTTTCTCAAGAGGTGTGTGAACTGTGTTTATTTTATTTTCAAAAATAAATATTAAAATAATAAACCAAATTTTAATTCCCTAAAACTAAAACATATTCACTTCAAAAAATAGTATAAGAAAGAGATTTATAGTTTTCTAAAATATTCTCACAGAAATGATAAATGATAGACTATATAGTTTTTAAAGTATAATTTATTTTAAAAATATTTTACTAAATCCAAAAAATCAGACCTCACTTGAAAGGGAAATCAATCATAGTTTAAAAAAGTTAAAAAATAAAAACATTTTATAAAATATCTTACCAATTTTTTTAGTTCAAAACAGAATGAATTAAATAGACCTGGTATTAATAAAAAACCAAATACTTATGTAATAAAAAATAAAAAAATAAAATCTGAAATATTTAAATGACGGGTATATGTCTATGTAAGAACATAATCCGCTCCACTTAGTTGAAATACCAACTTGAAAAACCCTATAAAAATAGCTATTTTACATCTAATTGGTGAATCTAGAACGTTGAAAAGGTTTTAAAAGAGTAAAGAATATACCAAATCATAATTGAAAAACCCAATACACTATTACCTATTGAATTATGGGAAATATAATTTGAATACACAATGTTTAAAAGTATTAGAAAATACTTCACTATATTAAAGAGAGAGAAAATAATGATAAAGGGATAAATTAAATATAAAATTTCTATAAAATAAAATGAATGAGAAGATATGTAACCATGTTTGGGTTTCTATTATTCTCTTCATGAAGTAGATGACCTATCATTGTGGTTCATCTTCCTTCTCACTCATAAAGCCTCAACTTGAGAAGATAAAGTGTTGTTTAGTGTTAAGATCACCAGAGAGTGCACCAAAACCTTTGATTTAAATTTTTTATCATAAGAACTATAGGTTATTAAGTGTTATCATAAAATAAAATATTAAAAAATTTCAATGTATTTTAATTTTTAACCTTTTCACATGAATATTACTTTTATTTTTATTATTTTATTTTATCCAATAAGTTATATTAAAATATCTTAATGAAAACTTGATCTTCTGGCTAACTAATGAATGTGGAATTAACTCTTACAAACTATTTATTTAATGGTGTAAGTTAATAATATATTTGATAGAGTTAGTAACCATTGGGATAAATTAATTACAAATCTCTTAAAATATTGGCATGATCAATTAAAAGGACCTTCGGCGTCACTTAAATCCATATTCATGGAAACTTCCATATATTGTTAAAATCACAGTTTTAAATAGTCTTTGATAACTCAATTTTCACTACATAATAACTTTTATTGTGTTATACAGTTGATTTAATATCTTTATGGTCAACTCTACCATTGAAAATATATTCACATTCAATTAACTTATTCAATACGGTCAACTCCAATAAACTATATGGTAAAATCCACCAGCCTTTATAGTTGACTCTACTGAATATATTGTTTGGAAAAAATGAACTTTATGATTGATTAACTAGATTCACATAGTTGATTGTGATAATATATAAATGCACAAATTGTTCCCAAATCACCTTCATTGTTATATATAGTCGTCAATGCCTTGAAAAATAAAAAATATTTTCTATGTATGGAAATTGTTTCAATACTTCCATCACTAGTTTAAATCATCCTTCAAATATGATAAACAAATTATAAATATAATAAACATGTTTTATAAGTATTAAAATAAGTATTTTTTTGTTTAATTTTTTTACTAAAATAATAACTTCCTTATTTTGATTATATATTTTAATAATTAAAATAAACCACATTCAATGCAATTAACTAATAAAAAGTTTACTCTCATTTCATCTATAACAAAATAAAAAATCAAATATTTATTCAAAAAATTATATAATATTTTAAATTTACAAAATATAATTTTTAAAATTATTTATTCAGCATATAATTTTTTTTACATTTTATATTATCGAAAATTATTTATTTATTATTATTTAAAAATAATTCTATTAATTATCAATAAATACCGTAATTTTTTAATATTAAATATGAATCCTTTTATAAACCATAAATAAATAAATATTCCATATTGTTTATAATCCAATATTTTAAAGACATATAAAATAGTATCCCATGATCAAAATTATATATCACAAAAAATCTTAATATTTTCCATTTATAATGGAAAATAATTATATTATCAGACACATAATTATTCATTTTTATTAAATAATATTAATATTAAGAACATCCATAAATATTAATAATCCTATTTCCAGAATAACATTAGCACTTTATATTTTTGTAAAAATAATCACCATGTCTTAAAATCATATCAATTAATAATATATTAATAAAAAAATTTAATGGCCAAATTCAAACTGATGTAATAGAAATATGACCATTAATGGAAAATAAATATAAATAATCATTAAACCTTCCTCGATTTATCCACTCATTTATGTGAAAAATAGTTCCAATTAATTCTATAGATATTCTGAAATTATTTTTCTACTAAATATGTTTTATAAAAACATAACAATAATAATATACAAAATTAATTTTGAAAATATCCTTTATACTCAATTTCATGATATATTATATTTATTTTTCATATAATTATTTATCCACATAAAATCAATCAGTTATTATTTATTAAAAATACTATTTAACAACACATAATAATATTAAATAAATAATTACAATATTATTATCATAGTTTATTTTACATCTTCACCACAATATGAATCCATATTTATATCTGAGATAAGAAATATTTATTCACATCGGATAATAATTATATAAAATATACATTAATAATATTTAAAAATAAATACATTCAAAAAATAATTTTTTTAGCATAATGATGACCTTAAAGAGAAATATTGATACATAAAATAATATTATTTTATAAATATGTATTCTACCAAAATTAAATTGATATCTTGACCTTAAAATTTAACAATGTCCAAAATATGAATTTTTGGGTTATTATAAATAGTTTTTGGGATGTACTTGGATTCTATCATTAAAATTTTGAAATATCAAATAGAGTTTGATTTAAGTACTATATATGGGGTTCTAAGTAAAGTTGGATTTATATTCTAAAAACACCAAATTTATAGTTTAATGAAAATAAAGGTTGTTGTGAATGTAGTTTTCTATAGTTATATATACCATATTAGTTACCTATAATAAAAAAATTTATAGACTAGAATCTTTATTAGTTTTTGAATTGTATATATTAGAAGAATTATATATGAATATGTATTCATGCTATGAAAATACCCATTTTATAAATTAAAAAAAATAATTATTTTGTGGCTGTAATTATACCTAGTTGTAAATATAATTTTAGGTTCTTGTAAATAATAAATTTTCACAACAATAAATGTTTAGTGGATTTTTTTGGATTTAACTAAGTGATTTTAAATAGATTTATATTTATTTACTAAAAAATTATAAATCTTAGGATTATGAAAAATAAATGTTATTTCCACTATCTTTATCCGTTGCTGAAATTTTAATTTTAAGAACCTATATAGAAAACTAAATCGCTGTTAACATTCATATACTTTACATTGGGAGAATACATTAACAATATATTTCAAAAATAAAAAAATGTTCTCAATTGTGGAAAAATAACCATATTTAAGACTTTTAACAACCACCACTGAGAAAATAAAAAATAAATTTAGATGTTTTTAAAAAATTACCAAAGTAACGTTAAAGAGTAAGTTACAAAAAACAATATCAAAATGACTATAAAAAATCACTTTTTGGGTATTTTTTATAGTTGAATTTTTATCTACAACAACATATCAACACTTCTCTATATAACCCCCACCAATGTATTTTTTTCATGACATAGATGGACTAAAGATAATTTCATAACAATAATGTACCTAACTGACATATCCTACTACATGTTAGTAAATAGAGAATAAATTTCATACTAAGTAAATATATCATCCAAAAAAGTTATATGATATTATGAGAAATATAAAAATTGAGGTTGGAAATGTACATTCTATAGAAATCCAAATTTTAAATGTCACAATCATACAAACTCCAAAATCACCCTTGTAGAAATTAATTATATGTAATGAATCTATTAAATATAATAGGTCAAAATATCAATAAAAACTTGTTCATTTTGTATTAATTTACTAAATAAAATATATGGAGAATATATTAAAAACTAAATGTTTATAAAAAATAAATGGATTCTATTGGTAAAATATTAATATAAACTACTCATTGTTGATAAATAACATAGAATAAATAATTTTTAGGAAATTTATTTATTTTTACTTTTCCACTATAGTAGTTGGTGGAATTTAGTTTTACAAGGTGAGTAGACTAAAACTCTTAATCCTTGGCCATTTCCTTTTCCCACTTGAACAAAACCTGTAACATCTTGACTCGACCCAACTACTCAAAATTAACCCTAAGATTTATATAAATTCTTATCAGCCCTTATAACCATCCACCAACTTCTAAAGTCGTGATATATAAATACTAACACTAGTATGATGCATTTGGAATGGTGTAATAACCCACCACTGACGTCCAACACATGAATTTACAATAATATATAGTGGAAAATTGTTAATAGACAAGCATATATGAAAAAAATAAAAAAATAAAAAAGTATAACAATAAAATAAATATCTTGTTCCAGATACAACCCTAGAAAAAAACTAACCTACCATCAATGAATCATCCTCTATTATTCTCCACTAGATGAACTTCACTAGTCTATTCAATCCAAGGAAGAAACATCTGAGAAACCCATTGCATAAGTACCAAGATGACGATGTAGTAAGTGAGAACAAGACCCAATAAGATTTACCTAATTATTCCCATGTGTCATGAATCAAATTAGATAATATTCCTAAATGATACCTAAATCAGTTCTGACATGGCCCAAAAGGTATTCCCGATCCTCATGGTTTTGAAAACAGTTTTAAGGCATCACTTATAATCAAAAGGTTAATGATTTTATCACAAGAATAAATCAAAAATAAAAATAAGCATATAAGAAATAATAAAAATCTTGTATTCAAAGCACTCTAAAATATAGTAGTACCAAAATTAGGCAGTTACAAGTCCCAAAATGGAACACCAACCAAAGTGATAACATCATACCATCAAGAAAACAACACTAAATATTCATGCAACCAGTGGATCACATGCTCCATTAGTCACCACCAACTTCCAAGGTCCCTCTTATCAAGAACATACACCACCTCTAAGAAGTGCCTTTCCTTTCCTTGGACATGGACTAACAAATTCTATAAACACCCAAAAGAAATTTTTTGGTGTGATAATGAAATCCTACTGGTATCTCTCCAAGTATCCCATAAGAAATATATATCAAATATACCAAATATTCTCAATTTTAAATAAAACATGGCATGAAAATAGTTTCAAAAATCATAAAAAAAATATTATTTTTAAATCATTTCAATGGATAGTAAAAAATTTATAACAAAATTAAATTTCTATGAAACTTTTCATATATGAGCATATTTATCAAAACATACAAGAATAATCATTTATATCATACTGTAGTGAATACACATTTCAATCAAATACTATCATGCATAATAATTTTTAATCATATCATAAATGGTAATAACACATGTGGTTAGTTTGTTTTTTTATAAGGTTCCACAAAATCTTGGTGAAATATGGATCCAGATCTACACACACTCCCTAGACCTTTTGGATAATGGGAATATGATAGAATCTCAAAGAATAAACTCCATAAACTCATAATAATTTAGTTTTGTTGTCATTATCAAGTAATATATATATATATATATATATATATTAATTTACCTAATATGAATATCCTTCCACTGAGCTACCCTGGTTACCATACATTCCAAGGTAATCAATCCTAATTGGGACCATCATTCATTTTAATGAATCTTAAATAATTCCTAATAGTCATTCAATGAGCTCAATGTTCAAGTTTCCAAACATTACTTTTCATTCCAAAAACCAATTATCAAATAGATTTTATTAAGAACTAATTACTTTGAAATCAATCTATTTCATTTAAAATCCTAAAAAAAATCCATCATGTTCATCTCAAAATTCATTATCAAAATTATGCTACAAATCACTCATATCAATTCAAGATCTCTTTTTTTTCATAAATCAAAACATTATTTCAAAAGAAAATTTCAAAGGAATTTCATCACACAAACCATGAAATTTAAAAATCAATTATAACTAATCAAATTAACATTTGTAATTCAATTAGAAATATTTTTGAAAATAAGAAATCAAAAATAATTACAAATGATAGGAATTTACTTATGAAACCACTAACCTCAATTCAGAATCTCATAAAAAACAAACAAGGGATCAACCAATGGAGATTTTATGGATTTAGTCAATCAATAATGGATCCTAGAAACACAATTCTAATATAATATTATCCAATTTAATGTTTCTTTAATAATGATAAAGAGATAAAGGATATACCTTAATGAGTCCTAAAGAACTCACAATAAAGACCAAGGAAACAAATACCAATTTCATGATAGATCTATAATAAATCCTATTTGATCATGTCAAAAACCATATATCTATCATCCATATCCATAATATATGATTCATTTCATGATAAGAAGGGTAGATCTGGAAGAAAAATGAATAATGAAAAGAAAAATGAATTTACCTTTGATAATATTGATCCAATAGTCAAAGATCCATCAAAATTGAACATCGATAAGAAAATAATCCTCAAATTTTCCAATAGGAGTCTCCTTGGTTGAATGTCTAATCAAACATGAGAAGAATGAGTAAATTTAGGTAGGTATTAAGTTATAAAATAAAAACTCATAATAATTAAAACACATCGCACAATATGGATACATATTTTAACAAATCATTCATGAACAGTGAACCCATTTTGGGCTACATGAATAGTTTCATGGTTTGGCCAAATAGTTCAAAAACGGACTATATCAGCACTAAAAAAGGGCTTTAATAGCGCTAAAAAAGATCTGTAAATCTCAGCGCCAATATAGGGGTGTCCCTTTTATCAGCGCTCCGAAAAGCGCTGATAAAGGCCGCATTTATCAGCGCTAAAAAAAGCACTGATAAAGGTCAAAAAAAATTTTAAAAAATAAAAAAAGTAAAAATAATACGGGGGGAGTGCTTTTTTTATCAGCGCTTCACACCCCTTTTATCAGCGATAGAAGGTATCTCACGCGATGGCCTTCCCGTGCATCCCCCATACGCATGAACCCCCTTCCCGCGCATCCCCCCATACGCACGCATCCCCTTTGCTTCCACCCGAACTCGAACCCGGGACCTTCCCCCTTTCGTGGACGCACCTTTACCACTATGCCATTTCATTTGTTTCTCTATTTAATTATATATATCTATATATATATAGTTATATTTATTCATATTTTTATATAGATTCATATTAATATAAATATATTTATTCTTATATTAGTATATATATATTAATTTGTATATTAATATATATATATTGTTATAATTTATTATACGTATATTTATTTGTATATTAATCTATAATTATAAGATTAGTTTTAAATACATTAATGAAAAAATATGTTTTTTATGTGTGTTTATAAATAAATAAATACATACATACATACATAGATAGATATAAACAACACACAGAGACACACACACTCACACACACATATATATTTACGAATAAACACATATATATGTGTATTTGAATAGCCATATAATGTATTTATAAGATTAGTTTTAAATACATTTAAGAAAAAATACGTTTTTGATGTGTGTTTATAAGTAAGTAAATAAATAAATAAATAAATACATACATATACACAACACACATACACACACATAGACACCCAAACACACACAGACAGATATATATTTATGAATAAATACATATATATGTTTATTTGAAAAGCCATAGAATGTTAAAACGACCATAACTTATAATCTAGAATTCCATTTCAACGCCACAACTAGTAAAAGTGAAGAAAATAAAACAATATTCGATATGATATGTGGTAAAAGTCTAACAGACATCTGGATCAGAAGTTATACTTGTTTAAATGTTAAAAAATATGGGTATCCCAACTAAAAACTCAGTTTTGGAGGCCTTCTGGGCCTTTTTTGGGCATGAAAAATGTGACAGAGGCTTTACCTTACTTAATAGCGCGTAGAGATCGTCACATGCTTTGATTTGATATGCTGTAGAGCTCAAACGGACACCTGGATCAAAAGTTATGGCCGTTTGAAGTTTGAGTTACATTTTCAACATATTTTAGATCTTTTATTAATTTTTTTTTTATTTTTTGTGTCCTCAAATTGTTATTAAATGATTTTTAATCGATAATAATTAGAAAATTATTAATTAATAATATTTTTTTAAAATATTTTGAAGCCATTTTCACTAAATTTCTTATATATTAAATTTAATAGTCTATTTATACGTATCTATAAAATATTTAAAAAATATATATTGTATTTATATCAATATAAATATACTTATATAACAAAATATTAATTTTCATGAAAAAATAATTTTTTTTGAAACTCAACATTTATCAGCGCTCGGTAAAAGTGCTGATAAATCCCCCCTTTATCAGCGCTACTTAAGGAAGCGCTGATAAAGACCCCCCTTTATCAGCGCTTTTTTTGAGCACTGATAAAGACCACCCTTCATCATCGCTTTTTTTGTGCGCTGATAAAGGGGTCACGCTTCCCTTGCCAGTTTTTGTCATAGTGGTATAATTCCACCATCACAAGATGAAATGTTTGAGGAAGAGGTTTCATAGTTAGTAGTAACCATGCACTCTCCTCTGGGAATCAAACATACAAATCATGATTTTTTAGGCTGACCCAGATGGTTTTATATAACCTTGTGCTGACCATGAACATGATAAAAATCCTCTAAAAATGTAAAAATGTCATAAACAAAATCCCATTATATTCTCTATACAAAATATTACCAAAATAAAGGAATGTAAGTACCAAAAATCTAGTGTTAAAATGTTATTGTTTTCCCCACCATAAATGCTCTCTACCCCCTGAATTCCTATTAAGAAAATTTCATGGAAAATAGGTGATGTTATTTCTCTCTCTTTAATGCCTCACGATCCCATGTCTAGTGAGAATCAAAACCATGATTCCATAGTAACCAAACAAAAGGTATGGATTTTACATGATGAACCTTTATCTGATAATCAATAATCCAAATAGGCTTCTTGAACATAGACATATCGAGTTCTACATCAATGTACTCCCAACTCAAAACATGAGATGGGCTAGAAAG
Organism: Viscum album; assembly: GCA_963277665.1. NCBI lineage: Eukaryota > Viridiplantae > Streptophyta > Magnoliopsida > Santalales > Viscaceae > Viscum > Viscum album. The sequence continues at coordinate 20,370,328 of OY728131.1, forward strand.
ACACTTATTGAGATACAAAACGTGAATAAACTCATGGATACATGTAATATTTGTTAGAAAATCCTAATTTTATGACACCATTAAAATATGATCTATATCCTCAAATGGTCTCATGTATCTTCTTACCAACTTCCAATGTTTACCAGGAAGTCAATTACTCAATCAAGAAGAGACTCCCAAAAAAACTTTTTCAACAAATAAGAACTCTAAGGGTTTAAAAAATGACCTAAACAAGACATATATTAGATCTATGTTATTTCTATTCTCTTAAGAGTCAACTGAATCTTTAACACCGTCTATTATACTGAACTAAGTCCCATAAGGGATGCTTTACCAATCTCAGACAAAGAAAGTGTAGATTTATAAGGATGAATTTACAAGGTGTCAAAGGGATCCATTTTTATAGTTGAATGATAATTATTATTGTAGAAAAAATCAACTAATCCAAAGAACCACCAAATTCAAGGACACAAGCATGAAGCATGTTATCATGAATCTGTATACCCATTTATATTTGACATCTGTTTGAGGATGGTATGTCATGACCAACTTCACCTAGGTCCCCATTACATCTTATAAGAATATCAAAAAAATGAGAAGTGATCCATGAATCCCAATAAGAAATTACAGTTGATGGAACTTTGTGAATCCTAAGGATATCTAATAAATATAGATTGCCCAAGCCCTCAACATTGGTTATATTATGAATGTGAATAATGTGGGATGATTTGGTCAATGGGTTAATCAACACATAAATCAGATTCCTTCCTTAAGGTATATGTGAAAAAATGTCCACAAATTCCATTGATATATAATCCCACATGCATGTTGGCATAGGATGTGGTAGAAGAAAATTTAGTTGTTTTTGATGATCGACCTCAATTTGATGATAAGTATAATAATAATAATTAAAATTATCAATGTTTCATTTCATTAATGGGAAAAAAATATGATGAATCATATCATAATAAATTTTTGTCATGCTTGGGTGTATCTCCCACTAGGAATGATTAAAATCCCCCACTACCTTTCTTATAGGTAAATGGAGAAAAAATTAGTTATTGAAGAAAATGATACCCCTAAAAGATAGAGACCATTCACCGATGGTCTCCCTACCATATAATGAGTCTATAATGCCTCATAACTCATAATCAATATTCTTTTCCAAGAGAATCATATCAAGAAGAGAGAATTTTACCTAATAAGCAATCAAAAAACCATCAGTCTCATCCTCTTAGTCTCTTAAATTCATACGAACAAAGAGATCCATCATATTCCATTCATCAAAAGAGTATTTCATGGATAGGGATGGAAGCTTCCTAATCAAATCATCATCAACCAAATTTCCCTTACTAGGAGTACACACAATGGGAAAGCCAAAAGTATATAGGAACTCCACCCATAGTCTCTACTGAAGATTCATATATTTTTGTGAGGAGATTTGACTCAAGATTTTACGAATGGAAAATATGGTAATCCTTTCTCAAAAAAGGCGATGTCACTAACTCTTTAGAGAATACACCAAAACACAAAATCATGCATCACAACTGATATCATGTGGGTATAGTTCTTATAATGTTGTCATAGATAAATATAACCACATACCAAAACCTTATCACCCTACATAATAACAGAGAACAAACCTAAACCTTATGCATCAAAGGGTTCCAAAACTCCCTTCCCAGCTTCTAGAAGAGTCAAAAATGGTGATGAATTCAAATGATACTTGAACTCATCGAAGGAATCCTAACTTATCAATTCCCAAACAAAATTTACTCCCCTCTAAGTGACAGTGGTAAATTAAGAAGAAAAATTTGATAAATCATTAAAAAAATGGCGGTAAAACCCTACTGAGCTCAAGAAGATCCAAATCTCAAATATGTTCTATGGTTCCTCCCATCTCTTGAAATATTTCATATTCTAAATATTACTAAAATACTTTTTATAGAAACCAAGTTCCCTAATAAATTTACCTACCAGATTTTGAAATAAGTCTTAGAAAGCATGATATAATGTTAATGATTTATCAAGACACCCAAAACTACTCTCAAATTACACACATGATCCTCCTAATTTTTAGAGTAAAAATAAATGTATTGATGTAAAATATTATTAATACACCCCATAAGCCCAAAAATATCATTGGTTATACTAAAAAACATAAAAAGGTACTCATAATGGCCATACCTACCCTAGAAAGTGGTATTAGGGATATCAGGCTCCTTGATCCTAAACTGGTGATAACCAAACCAAATATCAGTCTCTGTGAACCACTTAAAACTTTTAATATATTCAAAAAAAATCACCAATATGTGGTAACAATTACTTAATAACTATAACCTGATTGAGATTTTTGTAATCAACACATATGTGAAGGTATATATTGGTTTTCTTTGAAAAAAAGCACTGATACTACCCAAGGTGAAATATTAGGTTGTATGAAACCTTTGGACATAAATTCATCCAACCATGTATTTAAATCCATTAGTTTAGATTGTTTTATCTTGTATGAGGGAATATGAATAGGTTGGGTACCTAGTACTATGTAAATAATGTACTTCACCTCTCTCTTTAGTTGAAAACTGAAAAAGTATAACAAAAAAACATTGGAAAACACATTCTCTAATAGGGGACGATCACCTACAAGAATATTTATACTCTAGTTAAAGGAAAACATGGATATCATCTAAGACAACTATAGAATAGGAGGACTAGATCAAATCTAATTTAGGTACCATTCTCCCCAAATTACATGAAACACCCCATCAGGGGAAGTAATGGAGACCCATTGAAGATAAAATTATTTAGGATCTTCATGAGAAATCATCCAATCCATCATAATAATGTCATGTTTAATATGAAGAAATAAAAAGTCTCAAACAAGCTTAACTTATGATAAATAAAAACCACAAGAGGGGTATAAAAAACCCTTCTCTTTCTTCATTCTGAGAGGCATTACAATATCCATTACATAAGTTATAAAATCCATAGAAAAATTCAACACTTCCACATTATAGGTTTATATGAAGGAATGAGAGGAACCAATATCAAATAAAACATTCACTAAAGATGAAGTAGTGGTAATATTACCTATCACTATCATACAACCTACATCATATTCCCCCAGAGACTCTTCCACTATGTGAATAATCTTTGTTCTTGAAGCCTATGGCTGGAACACCTTTGTTCTTGATGCATATAACTATTACATTTATACTCTCCATACTATCGATACCATACAACTATATAGAGTGGTAATAACATAGTAAAACATGTAAATGTTACTTGATAATCCGAAATAGGTACATATAATTATCACCTCTGTGCAAGCATACTTTGAGTGCCCAAATTTTCTACATTGTAAATAAGTTAGTGTTACTTTACCAGATACTAAAAAATATTTAAAATAATTCTACTACATATAACCAAAAATATGTTTTTCACCATGAGACTCATATCACTTCCCATTACCTTTAAAGGGATCACTCAAGCTATAAAAGGGAGTAGGAGAAACTACCATAAACCACGCATTACAAGCCAAGTCAGGTTATTCTATCAAATATCTATCAAGAATATCTACATATGAGGTGAACTTCAACATGAAATCCTATGACCAGATATCAAATTGAAGACCCATCTCAAACCTTTGATCTCTTAGTTTCTCATTAGATACTATCTTAGGTGAAAAATAAAAAAGTTTAGAAAAGTGGTTTGCATACAAATCACTATCCATTCAGCTTGTTGAAGGTTAAGGAACTGTAATGACTTATCCAATACCATTGACACTAGATTGAATTATTTTATGAAAATATCCATGAAGTATTTACAATCCAAGCACAAATTATTTTGTTCCTAAAATATAGAATCCCACCACCTTATGTGAGGCCCTTTAAGTTTGAAGATAACAAATTTCACCTTAACATAGCCTGGTATCACTGAGAACTCAACAAGTTTCTCATTCATTTTCAACCAGTCCACTTCCAGCCGAGGATTTTTGGTACCCTAAAAAGTTAGTGGATTTAGATGTAGAAACTCATGGGAATGATCTTTACTATAATCCCTCCATGGTAAAACCTCTGTATCCAAAATGGGAATACGTGTAACTAATGAGCCCAGAGCTTGGACCACACATACAACAACCTATAAATAAGTCTGATTAACTAGGGGGTTCACTTACTATGGTTCATCAGAAGATCCCTCATAAGATTTTTTCAAATGTTTCATTAGGGGAATGATTCAACCCAACATCAACAGATAACAAGGGAGACATTAGTCAAGAGACAAGATATCATCGACTCTATCAATAATAATTCAGCATGGAAACACAAATCTGAAATCAAATATTTTAAAAAACTCTATAATCAGATCAAATAACCCCTTAAGGACACTTTTCCAAACAAAACAAGCTATCTTAAGGCTTGTTATAATGAGAGATGGCTAGTAACATTCTCATATCCTACCCCTTAGTCCCTGAACATCTTGTCACATGTTTACCAAGACTTCCAAAACTACAAACCAATATCCAAGAAAAGACCCAACCTCATATGATATAATTTTTTCATGAACCAACCTAAATAACCCACCTAAATGATACCCTTAAAAGTTCCGACTTGATATAAATGGAGTTCACAATCCCCATGGGCTAGTGGGAAATTCCTTGGAATCACATATAATCAATATTGTAAAGATTTTACCATGGGAATAACTCAACAATATAAAGTAGTGGATAAGAAATAATAAATAGTAGGTATGTAAAACACACTACAAGAGAGAACCATTACAAGTAGATGGATATAATTTTGAAAATGGTATATCCACCAATTTTTTCACCTTAAAACATCAAAAATACAACCCAAAATCTACATTAAACAAGTTGATCACATGATCAACCGATCACCGCCACATCCAAAGGTCCAACTATTCAAGAACATCCACTACCTCCATGTAGTTTCTTTTCTTTCTCTAGGACTGGCATAAGAAAGATAAAAAAATACAGAAAGAAAAAGGTAGGTGTGATCAATAAATCATAGTAGGATCTATATAAGTATTTTCGTAAGAAATCCATATCAAATAAACCAAATATGATTAATTATAAATAAAAAAATGGCATGTAAACATTATCACAAATCAAAACAAAATATTATTTTCAAATAATTTTAGTGATTATTAAAAATCTAGTACCAAAGTTCACTTCCATAAAAATAGATAGATATAATCATCTTTTTCAAAACACGCATTAATAATCATTTCTATCAAATAATAATTATTAAAAATTCAATAAAACACTGGAATATATAATCATTTTCTATCATATCACCATGGTAATAGAAATGGGATTAGTTAGTTATAGTCACAAGGTTTTACAAAATAATGTAGAAATACGGCATCAGGTGTGTTCACACTCCCAATATCTCAGTACTAGGGAGAATATGAGATAATTCTAAAGAATGAAATACCTTACATTATGATAGTTTTGTTTGGTTGTCACCATCAAGTCATTTACAGATATTAGTTTACCTAGCATACATATCTTTCCACCTAACTACCCATGTTCCCATGTGCTTTAAGGTAGTCAATCTTACTTGGGTCCATTATTCATTTTAATCAATCTCAAATAAATTAAAAAAATAGGTCAATCGACCCCAAGTTAATGTTTCAAAACATGCCACTTCATTTCATAAGTAAATTATGAAAAGGTTTTCATCAAAAACTCATTCCTTTTAAATAAATCTATTTCATTTCAAATCATAAATCATCTATGACTTTTCATCTCAAAATTCATCATTAAAATCATGATTCAAATCACTCTTTTCTATTCAATATCTATTCTCAAAAAACTAACACATTCCTTCAAAATCCATTTTCATAAGAATTTCATCCCACACACCGTTCCATTTTCATATCATTTATAATGACTCAAATAAATATTTTGAAATAATATGTAAATATATTTCAAATTTTGAAAGAAATAATAATTTCAAATGATGGGAATAGCCTTAAAAACCCACCTAACTCAATTCAAAATCTCATAAAAACTCGAAAAGGGATCTACCAATAGAGAGTTTATGGTTAGAATCAATAGCTAAATGATCCTAGAAACATTATTATCCAATATAAATCTTCAATTCAATGGTTCTAGAACAATAATAAAGAGAGAAAACATATACCCCAATGATTCCCAAATAACTCATAATGAACAATGATGATTAGAAGAACTAGAAGATCAATAAAGAAAGATAAAAAAACCACTTACCTTTGAGAATATAAATCCAATAGTCAAATATCTATCAAATCAATCACCAAGAATAAAGGAATCGACAAAATATACAAGCATAGTCTCCTTGGTTGAAATCCTAATCCATTGTGAGAAAAATGATCCAATTCTGTAGTTATTAGGTAATAAAATAAAAATTTGGAATAATTAAAACACATCGTACAATTATTCCACCTAGTTTAAAAAATCATGTTTCCTTTTCTGGGAGACTGAATATATTTATAGTTTGGAGATATTATTTGAAAAACAATCTCCCGAACAGTTATAACCTAACATTATCCAGATGCATGATTGAAGGGATATGCCGTATGGTTAGTACTAACTGTGAACCTACCCATTCACCCTCTCTTAGGACTCAAACATAAGCTCATGGTTTCCTAGGATGAATCACACAGTTTGATCTAACCATGTTATAACTATAAACAAACCCAAAATCTCTAAAATTACTAAAAGTAACCAAAAAATCATGATATTCCCCAAAACAATATGACCAAAAATATGAATGAATGTACCCAAAAGAGTATTTTAGGATATTAAACCGTGAACCCCATGTATATGAAAACTCTTTTGATATTAAAATGTTTTTTATAAAGAATTACCACCCCATATAGTTTAATAAAAGACCATAATAAATATACATAATCAACAATAAGTAATCAATATGAGAAACCATAAGTAATCAACATATAAAAAATGAACAATTTTTATGAAACATAAACACACGAGGGAATAAATAAAATCTAGAAATATAACTCAATTATACACACCCAATCTTACACGTAAATCCTAATAGATTTTTTAGACCATTATTATCCCTTAAATAATGGGTATCTCTTACTCATGAGTGGATATACTACCACGAAACCTCACCTTATCATCATTTCCAAGGTCACTACACCCAAGTAAGAGTTTATAACCACCTCAACTCATCATGTACAATGAGGACCACCCTCCCAAGTTGGAGGTTCTAAATCCCATTTCTAAGTACTCCCCAAAAAGTAAACTAACATAATTAATAACAACATCGACCAACAACATAATTCCACCCAAAAATAACAATGATGAAATCAACACCATTATCTCAAGTTCCCAAACTGACAACTCATTATAACCAATAAAATAACAAAAAAAAAATAATTATTACTTTTTAACTAAAAAATATAATAACATTTAATAGAAACTCAATTCCAAAATTTAAAAATCAAATAAAATCAATAATAATTTACCATTTTCTAAAAACACACACACACCATAAAAAATCCACACTTTTTGTTTTCCCAAAACTAATAAACCAAAAAATTAATCTAAAAAACCAAATTTTTCCCATAATTAAATAGATTTTTTCACATAAAATAGTTAAAGGAATAAAATCAATTTGAATACAAAAATAATTTAACATAACTAGAATATAAGATAAGAGACCTTCCTCAATCATGATGCCAGTTTTAAATTAACCTTATATTAAAAATATTTAGACTTACTCTATCCTTAATTGAGATAGATCAAAAATAAAACATGAACACCATATATAATGATATATAATCTACCTATTATATACTTCTTTATAATTTAAATGAAAAATCTCCAACATTTAGTCAATTTTCTCTATGCCTTGGTGAAATCCCAACCCCTAAATCCCTATATTAATCAACCAGTTAGAGTGAAAGTAAAAAGGTCAAATAATGATAAGAGAAACATGATATACCGTATATCCATGGGGACTATAGGGGATTAAAATTTCCCAATAACCCTTGAAATTTACTGAAGAACATATCTCTTGAGTTGGGGTCTAATTGAAGGAGTAATGAGGTGTTTGGGGTTACAAATCACATTTTTAGTGAACTTTTTAAATGTTGTATGACCTGACTACATGGTCCTGATGAATTTGAATATATTTATAAAAAACAAATTTATTGATTACCTAGGTTATATTATATTACTTTCATGATCTCATCCAATCATTCATTGACCATGTAAATGCTTCAACCACTAAACCTTGTTGTAAAACATGACCGCCCAGTTCTAGGGAACACATATCGACCATGATAGTCAATTTGGACACCCAATTTCTATTCTAAAACCTTAAAAACTCTTTTAAACACTCCATTAAAATTTCCAAAAACTTCCAAGAAATTCAAAAACACCTCAAACCACCTCCCAAAAAAGTCAAAATTGGTTAAACCTAATGGTTTTCCTTTATTCAAAATTGAAACCTTACAAAACCTAACAAATAATCCAATATATATGTTAAAAAATAATTTGTATCCACAACATAAAAGTAAAATTGAATCCTAAAAAATATAAGAACAAATATATTATAATTTTTTATACTCCATAGACTGGGGAAAAAATTATTTAATATGTTCATCTAGTTCAAGGACATGGGTTTCCTCAGTAGTGGGAACTAATTATTTTTTTCTTGAAATTATATTATAATACTTATGAAATAATTAAATATACCAAATTTAAAAATAATTTCATGTACATTTTTTTATATGAAATAAATATTATTAATTTAACCCACCACCAAAACATAGGCTACCATCAAAACATCCTTTATTATCAAATATATCAAATAAAGGTTACAATGTTATATGTATATGTAAAAATAAAATTTTATAGTGTTTTAGTCACATTTTGTCTCTAATTAATCCCCTAGGGTATAAAAATTCATCTTGTATCACATCTAGTAAGTCATTTCTACACTACTATATGATAATACTTGACATAAAAAATGGACAATAAAGTTCTTTTTTAGAAACCCTTATCTAAAAATATATATATTTTTTTTCTGTTTAGAATATTTATAATGAGTGATTTAATATTATTTGGGTTTCATAAATATATTCAAATTTATCTTCAATGATATCATCATATATGAAGCACCCTGAGTTTTTAAAAGGTAATACTATGTTCGATTGTGTATGAAACACAAAACACTGAACCTTAAGGAACCGCGATTATCTAAATATTACTATTATAAACAAACCAATAAATTAGTGGGTTTGAATAGGATTAAATAATTAATTAATAATATATAAAATTTATACTCAATTTATATATACTTTGAACATAAGTACTAAATTTTCAATAAATACATTTATTCTTAAAAAACATTTTCTTCAAAAATGATTTTTATTGTTTTTTATATAATAAAATTATAATTAATTTTTTAAATTTTAAAAATTTTATTATATAAAATTAAAATAATATTTTAAATAATCATATTGATATTAAATTAAGTTAAATTTGTTGTATTTTTTCTACAAATATTTATTTTTAGTGAATAGTGAAATATCATTTTTTGGTAAAACTGGAATTTATTTTTAATAAATTAAGTAATTTAAAAGTATAATTATTATTTAATATTATTTAATTTAAATTATGTTTTATTTAGTTATATTTCATTCAATTAATTACTTTTAAATCATATTTATACTTGTTTTTAATATAAGGTTACTTTTAGACTTTAAAACACATATTTTCTGAAAAAAGTTTGAAAGCGCATAATGTTTCCCCATTTTAAATAATTAAAATAACACATAAATATGAATTATTTATTTATAATTTATATATTATATATCTATAAATATTAATTCAAATTAATTTTATTATTATTGTTTTTCAGAGAGTCATTATATAACCCTTTTATGCTTGAAAAATACATTTCTTGAAAAACCATTTTTTCGACATGTCTATGAGTTTAATTTTAAATTAAATTATTCCACTCCTTTTAATGGAATATGATAAAATATATTAAATTTTTTATTTAAAATAATTTATATTACTTAATAATTTCAATTTAATGTTTGGTCATAATGAATAATAAAAATAGTAAAAAGATAGTTACTATGGTAAAAAAGTAAAAGGGTAAAAGTGAGTTACCTTAGTGGTAAATAATATAAAATGATTAAAAAGTATTTATTTTAAATTATATAGGTGTTTATTGGCATTTTATTTATTTAAATCCTTTATTTTTTTTAATTTTTATGGCATTTTCCTTGAGAGTGACATCCCATTATTGAATAGTTTTTGGTATTTACAAGAATGCCTTTCCTCAACCCTTATAAAGGGGAACCCCTATTGTATTCTTTCCACAATTCCAATAGCCACTGGTTCATATAATATATGAAAAAAATAACATCCTTACTTCCTTCCCCTCATCATATAATCCTTTTTTGACTATAAATCGAATCTAGGAAATCTTTATGTATAATTCTAAAGAGGTTGTCTATAGAAGAGGTAACCTTCTTAACTAAGAATCCTTGTTTTATTCCCTCTTCAAAATCATAATAAACATACTGAATTATGATAATATAATAACATAAGTATCTTCCTTATACTAATATTTTCTTTTTTTAATTTAATAACCTAAATCCATATCCACTTCTATCAAATGATAAATGAAACCGTTGATTGTGTGTACGGTAAACTACCACCTTGTGAACCAATGAATTTTTTTCCATCATCACCTCTCATGGATGTTAATAATTATGGATTTAATATTTATATATGATAATACATAAAAATTAAAAATTATATAAAAATAAAATATCATACAATTTATTTCCTTACAATCCATTGAAAATGAAAACGTTGTTCATGTGTGTGGCAGACTACCACATCATGAATTAATGTGATTCTTTTATTTTATTACTACATAACATGGATGATATATTTAAGTGTATTTAAAGAAATAATATGATATTTTTTATAAAATTATAATTATGTAAATATATAATAACACTTACCTTATTTCCATCATGATCATTGAAAAATGAAACGTTACCCATGTGTACGTACAACCTACAGTATACATGACTCTAACATACTTTATTCTTCATAAACACAATTCCTGAATAGTTTTAAAAGTATAATTGATATATTAAAATTACAATTATATCTTGATTATTATTCTTTATATGATAAATTGATAATATATTTGACCTTAGTCAACACACTAAAGTGATTTTGGACATATTATCCGAACAACATCAATACATATGACACGAACCTAAACAATTAAATAATTTAATATAACATTGAAGTGAATAAAATAAAAGGAATAATCATATTTAAGAAATTTATTAAAAAATTAAATAATTAGCATAATTATATTATATAGTAAGACAAATAATGCACATGAAAAATTAGGTTTATGGTAATGGATCTCTCTAAACCACCATTTTCTTTGGGTTATTGAAACTCTCTCTCTCTAACTCACTTTATATCTCTCTTTAATGGTCTATAATTCTTATAAATTATGTATATATTTCTCTTATAAAAATACATATTTAATTATACCTTCCATTTATGAGGTAATACATTACTTATGACCATTTCTTAAATGCCTTATATAAGAAATATCTTTTGATTACGTTATGAGAAACGATTAATAAAGAAATTTCTTTCCATGGTTAATTAATATGTTTATTACTTATGATTGATTTAATTATATGGAACCCATATTCATATAGATAATATTAATGTGACATGTGGTCCTAGATTTATATATCCCTCCAATTCATTGGGTAATGTTTTAGTCTCATTAGACATCATGTATGGGATTAATAAGTGAACCTAATATATTATGGGACTATCAACCATGTGATGTTTCCTTGGTAGTAAACCTTGAATTATATTTATTTCATGTTTTATGTTTCTTACACTATTACTATAATAATATTATCGTATGATACCATGCCCTTTATATCATGGTTCCATTTGACTACCCATTTACATTATGTATTATGATATTATGTTATACCTTTGTCTCACATGTTATACCTCATTATCTTGTTTATTCCCTTGTTAGGGTTTTCAGATCACCCATTTCTTTCATGTATTCCCAAAGATATCCAATGAATTTTTACGATATCTTATGGTTTTATGATCTCACTATGGTGAATAAAATAAGGATGAAATGTTTTAAGTTCATTTTAACATATTATGAACTTAGTCTCCTAAAGTCACTTTGAATTTTCAATCCTTGTTTTGTATTAATAAATATTTTTATTAAGAATCATATAATATTATGTGTAAAACCTTTTTGGTCACTATAGTTGGTATCAGATAAAAGGTTTAGTTAAACATTGGAAACAAATATGAGAAAGCTTTTATGAGAACCATATCGATAAGTATAAGGATAAGTCTAGGGATAAGTTCAAGTATCGGAAATATCCTGAAATTTTGGTAATGTGTATAATGAGTGGATTCCATGAAATTACATCCCTATCTAGATTATACAAGTGGATGTGGTTCTTGATTATATGAAACTAGTGGGAATAACTCTGAAAAGTAACATCAGGCTTGACTTAAGCATTACTCAATACACGAAACATTCTTTATTATGTAGCTGGTTCGACACTCCCAGAAGATATATATTCAAAATTCATAAAATTTTTATGAACCATTATTAAGGGAATATAAATTACTTTAATATTTCATATTTTGAAATAGATCATGGATAACATAGATTGAATCAATGATATTTTATCCTTCTGATCATGCATATCTTTCTCACACGATTGACACCAAAATTGTAGATATTCCCATTGCAAGGGTTTATACCAATGCATTTATTGAATAGTTCACTGGACTTCCTCCTTGATGAGATGTTCAATTCCAATTCATGCATGTGCATCTATCCTTTCATGTATCTAATAATCCATATAGAATGACCATTGTTGAAGTTAAGGAGATTAAGAAGAAACTATAAGAGAATATGTATTAATGCTTTATACACCCGTGTGCTTCACTGTGGGGTGCACCGACCCTCTTGATGAAGAAGAATGGTGAATCAATACACCTATGTATTGATTATTATGATCTAAGAAAGTCATGATAAAGATCAAGTATACCCTTCCATGGATATAAAAAATGTTGGGTCAACTACGTGGGGCTCTGTATATCTCTAAGGTGGATCTTCCGTTGGGATACCACCAATTAATAGTGAGGAAATAAGATATTCAAAACATCCTTTTGATTAAGGTATGGAAACTATGAGTTTATATTGATTCCTTTTGGAATCACTAATTCTACAAAAAAATATGGGATTAATTAATAGAGTCTTTACTGATTAACTCAAAAAATTTGTGAGAGTATTTATAGATTATATTGTGATATACTCCAAAAGTAAGAGGAGCATGAAGATAATTTGATTATTGTGATAAAGGAATTGATAAAGGGGAATATATATTAAAGGTATAGTAAATGTGAGTTCTTGATGATGAAAGTATCATTATTTGGGTATATTATCCCCAAAAGGGATATCTATGATCCCTTCTAAGATAAATATGACTGAGGAGTGTCTTATACCAATAGATTTAATATAGATTTTTAGTTTCCATAAACATAATATGTACTAACAATGATTTTTAGGAACATATCACAATTGTAAAACCTTTTAATCAAACTAACATAAAAGTGGGTAAAGTTTTTCTAGGCAAGTTAATGTTAAGAGAGATTAAAAGTGTTAAAAAAGGATAATAAATAGCCCAATATGAATTATATCCTTAAGTTATAAATTTTTTTAGTTTTTAGTGATACTTAATATATGGTGTTGGGATTTTTACTACTATAAAAAATATAAAGTGATATCATATGCCTTGATGTAGTTGAAATTTTATGTGAATAACTGTCCAAAAAATGATCTAGAGTTTCTTGTAGTAAAGTTTGTGTTGAAGACCAGGAAACATTATCTCTATTGGGATAAGTGTGAAATATATACGGATAAAAAGAGCCTCAAATATATATTCAAATTAAAGGATATTAAAATTTTATAATGAATATGGTTAGAGAGGATCATATACAATTATAGGTTAATCCATTGCCATCATGGGAAAGGAAAAAAAGTTGAAGATGCTCTAAGTAGAAGGATCCAAAAATTTTATCAAGCATAATAATTTAGGAGGATCCAATATTATATTGTCTTATAATGTATGTATATGGGAATAACCAAAGGATATTAATCCTACATTACTCATATAACTACTCAACCATCCATTCTTAGAAGGATCAAGGTGGCCCATTAAGAAGACGTGGTTCTAAAGAAAATGTTAGTGAACATTTCAGAGTTTAACCTTGATGAAGATGTATTTATAAGGTTTTGAACCTTGAAATGTTTCCCATAAAAACTATAGTTGAATAGGGATCCTCTCAAAGACATGAAAATATTATACTTCTCTATTTATTTGAAAGCACTAATGTGCATAAATATTTGAAAGAAAACATATAGTGGGATAACATGTTTTGGGAGATTGTGGAATTTTTATCTCAATAATTGGTATGTAAACAAGTAAAGGATGTATGATAGGATTTTAATGGTATTAATCAATAATTTTCTATTCCTATATGGAAATGGAAAACCATATGCATCGATTTTTTATAGGAATCACTAGGACAAATAATGGAAATAATACCTTATGTGTAGTAATAAATCACCTTACAAACTCACCACATTTCATTATTATTAAGGCAGACTTCTCTCTTGACCATCTCGATAAGATATAAAAAAGATAAGTGGTATTATTTCATCAAGTACCACTCTCCATTGTATCTAATCAAAATCCTTGTTTACCTCATTGTTTTGGAGAAGCCTTCAATAAGAGTTATATAAAACTTCTCTTTAGTATTCTTATCACCCTTAGATGGATGTTTAGTATAAGGGAACTATAAAAACTATATAATATATCTTAATATCTCATTCAATGTATTTCCAAGGTTGTTGGGATCAAAACCTTCCCCTTGAAGAGCTCTCATATAACAACCGTTTCCATTATACAATTATAATGGAACTATATAAGGCTCTATATTGAAAGCGATGTTAGAATACGAAATTCTAGAATGATGTTGGATAGAAGAATCTAATTCGTCATAATATTTCCCAAGAAATGATATATAAGGTTAAAACTATTCAACATCACATCAAATGTGAGAAAAGTTGACAAAAAAGGTATACAAAAAACTATCGACGAGACATAGATTTTGACGTAAGAGATAATTTTTTCTTACATATTTCAACATGGAATAAATTAATGATGTTTTGGATTAAAGGAAATCTTAGTCCTAGATGTATCAGCCCCTTTTATATCCTTGATTTCATTATAGTGTTGTCCTACCGACTAGCATTTCAACAGAACTTACCTTAAATATGTGTTTCATATATCCCTCTTTTGGAATAAAATACTAGACCCAAAAAATGTACTCAATACAAAGGTGGTACCATTTGAGAAATAACTTTTCATATGAGGATTATTAATTAAATATATTAGAATGTAGGGAAAAAGTTCTATGAAACAAGACAACTCACTTAGTCAAAGTGCTGTGGAGAAATCCCATGTTTGAGGATGAAAACTGGAACCCAGAAAAGACCATCAAATTGAAGTAACCTAACATGCTTTCACCATATTTTTTCATATACAATTTTTGTGGTGAAATTATTTAGGGGGTGGGGGGAGAATGTAACAGCCAATGTTTTTAATGGGAAAACTACACTCAATAGTGTATGAAACATGCAATGTTGAACCCAAACGAATCATGAATATTTAAATATTACCATTATAAAATAATAGTTAAATTAAAGGGTATGAATGCAATTATATAATTTATTAAATTTATATAAATATTCAAATCCATATATAAATCCTTAAGAAATACATGCTCAATTTTTAATAGACATTTATTCTAAAAAAGCGTTTTCTTCAAAAATGATTTTAACTATTTTTTATAGAAAATATTATAAATAATTTCTGTATCTTTCAGTAATTTTATTTTTTAAAATTAATATATTTTTTTATATAATAATATTTATATTAACATAGCATAAATTTTGTAATTTTTTAAAAAATATTTATTTTTCAGTGTGTAGAGAAAAATACATATTGTTTTGCTAAAACTATCATTTCTTTTTAATTAATTAAGTAATATAAAATTACCATTATTATTTAATATGATTTAAAATTTACATAATTATTATTTAGTTATATCTAATACAATTAATTAAATTTAAATCATCTCTATATTGTCTCTAAATATAAGTTTATTTTTAGGCTTTAAAATACCTTTTTTCCAAGACTATTTTAAAGTAAATTATGTTTCTCCATTTTAACTAATAAAAATAACCCATAATTTTTATTGATTAAAATTAAAATTTTATATTATATATATATGAATATTAATTTAAATTAATTTAAATATTATTACTTTTCATATATTTATTATAATACCATCTTATACTTGAAAAATGCATTTCTTAAAAAACTGTTTTTCTGACATGTATGTGGGTTTAATTTCAAATTTAAATTTTCCACCTCTACGGATTGAATTTGATAAAATGTAATTAATATTTGGAATAATAATAATTTATATTATATAATAAGTTTAACTTAATAATTATTCATAATGAAAAGTAAGAAATGCAAAAAGAAATTATCGCGGTAAAGAATTAAATGGGTAAAAGTGAGTAACCTTAAGGGTAAAGAAGATAAAATGTTTTAAAAATGTTTTTTTTGAATATTAGAGGTTTTTATATTCATATTTTATCCTTTTATACTTTATTTTTCAATTTTCTAGGCACTTTTCTTGAGAGTGACTTCCCATAATTAAATAGTTTTGGGTATTTACAAGAACATCACTCCTCCTCCCTTATAAAAGAAAAGCTCATATCATATACTTTTCACACTTATGAAACCTATTTTTTAGACAATAACTACCCAATTAACTTCCTTAATTCCATAAACTCATCCTATTATCCTTGTTTTTCTCATTAATAAAATCTAGTATGGCTTTAGGTATAATCTTAAAGAGGTGATCCAAATAAGAGGTAACATTTCTAACATAGAATCCTTGTTTGATTTATTCTTCCATATCCTTAAAAATATTATTCAATAATGATAATATAGTAAAATAATTATCTAAAATATTATAATATGTTACAATTTTAATTTAATAAACTAAATACATATCCAATTCCATCAAATAAGAAACAAAACCATCGATAATGTTTACGGAGGACTGTCGCCTCATGATCCAATGCTATTCATTTTCCATCATCACCACCCATGTATGATCATAATGATGGAATTAATGTTTATATATATAATAATAATTAAATATTAACCATTATATAAAATTAATATATCATATACTTTCTTACCCTACCATCCATTGAAAATGATAAAGTCGTTCGTGTGTACGGAGGACTACCACTTCGTGAAGCGATGTAGTTAACTTATTTTAATACTGCATCACATGGATTTTATATTTAAGTGTATTTAATTAAACAATATGTTATTTATGAGATAAATATCATTATTTAGATAAAAAATAACACATACATTCTTTCCACCATGATCATTGGAAAATGGAAATGTTACTCATGTATATGTATGACCAACTCTCTCCATGATTATATTGTAAATAATTTTTACTAACTGTCATTCAGGATTGGTTTTAAAAGTATAATTAATTCATATAAAATAATAATTTTTCCATGATTATTATTATTTATAAGATTAATTAATAATTTATTTGACCTTATTCAACATACCAAAGTGAAATTTTACATACGAGTCGAACATCGTCAAAACGTATGACATGAACATAAAAGATTAAATAAAAATATAACATAGAAATAAATAAAATAGAAGGGATAATAATATTTAAAAATCTTATTAAGAAATTAAATTATCAATATATGTTTTTTAATAAGGAATATAAAGAACTCACTTGAAAAATTAGGGTAAGGTAAAGGATATCTCAAAACAATCCTTTTGTTTGGGTTATAGACTCTCTCTCTCTCTAACTCACTTTGTCTTTCTTTAATTATATTCAATGATTATAAATTCTGTATAGATGTGTTTTAAATATACACCTATATCATTCTCACTTCCTTTTATGGGGTAACACATACCTTATGAACATTTCTCAAATGCTTTCTATAAGAAATATATTTTGGTTATGTTTTGAGAAAAGTTCATGCAACCTATTTATTTGCATTCTTAACTATTATTTTTATTTCTTATTATTTATTTAATTATATGGAACACATATTCATGTATTTAATATGAATTTTACTTGTGGGTTTATAATTATATTTCTCTCTAATTCATTATGCAACGGTTTCATCTCATGAGACATCGTGAATGTGATTAGGGAGTGAACCTAACCATTATGGGATTCTATCCACCATATGATATTGTCTTTGAAATTAGAATTGACTAGTTTTTATGTAATTTTTTATGTTTCTACTACATTTCCTATGATAACATGATCTTATGATACAATTTCCTTTATATCATGATTTCATTTGATTTCTCATGTACCTTCTCATATATGATATAATGTTATACCTTTTATTCAAATGGTATGCATCATTATCTTATTTATTACCTTACTAGGATTTCTAGATCACCCCTTTTTTTTCATATATTCAATAGGTTATCCCAGAATGTTTTAATAGATCAATCGGATTTTGGAGCTCACTATAGAGAATAAAATAAGGATACTATGTTTTAATTTCTTTTTAATGTATGATAAACCTATTATTTTAAATACAATAGGACTTTTCGATACATAATTTTTATTAATGGATATTTATGTTAAGAATCATGTAATAATATGTGTAAAAAATATTGGTTCACTATAATATATTCATATAATTTTATTGATTTCATACCTGTGTTGACCTTAGAGGAATGATCAACGGGGATGCTTCCTTTATTTATATTTGATAACTTTCTTTGGAATCACAACCCTAAAATTTATTTTATTTATTATTATTACTTAATTTCATCAATCTTATATCTATTTATATATTTTCATCCTTTACTTTCTAACTACTATGGTAACTCTTGGTTGACTTTTCCCAACCAAAAACATTTAAGGAGGTAGTCATAGTACATTTTCTTTCAATACCATTCATATCATACCATTCCTCAAAAGTTTACTCATACCCAACACCAGCTTCAAAACCACTGATAATAAAGCCTTCATCACTTACAATTTCATAACATCCATTACATTCACACAATTGTTTTCGTCTATTTAGGTCATTATATTTTCATCAATTTGTATAATTGTATTACTATACTCAAATTGGTCACACATAGGTCTCCTTTATATTGTGTGATCTATTCATAATTATTTAAAACATGGTAAAAAAATTAACAAACCTTTCATAAATCATACAGAATTTTTATTTCATATAAAAAAATGTCTATAGAGTTACATTATCATAATTTCGTTTGATTTTACATGCTACATGTAAAACAAGTTATTATATAACCTGATTGAAGTTATTTATTGATCACGCTTATGAAATTAGGGGATCTAAACATTCATGTTATCATGATTAATTTTAGATATCTAAGGTTACATGATTACTCAATCGATTATCAATATAATATAATTATACTACATGATGGGCCTAAATATTTTGGATTCCTAAAAAAAATTTCAATATGTAACATAAATTTAGTGAAACAAACTATATTTCTAAAATAGTGAAAATATATAATAATATAAACTCAAGAGGAATTGTGGGTTGAATGTATTACTATTATATAATAAGTAGTTAGGTTTATTAGGGGTGTATAACACCAATTAGAAGCATTATAATCATTTTAAAACCACATAACACCTAATAATAACTGTGAAGTTGAAATGAAAATATAGAAAATATAAATAAAGAACACAACATTCCCATTTTTAACTCAATATCCTTTTTCTTAATTTTTCATCGTGGTTGTTGAATGTCACTAAGAAAAAAATTAAGGTATATTTACTCTAGGGTATCTATGGGTTTCACAAATCTATCAATAATTGGGAAGGGTTTAATTAAAACATGGGTGTACTATAACATAATTAATGGATGAAAGGAAAAGGATATTTAAGATTATATTTCTTCCCATATATTGAACCATCACATTTCTATTACTATGGTATATATCATATATATGATCCCTGAGTATTATTCCTTAATCGTTCAACAATTTTATAAATATTCAACTAATACATTTATATTTCAAAAATTGTATAATATTATGGACATTCAAACATTTTACATTTAAATATTCAATTTTTTAACATCATTAAATAAAATGTAATAGAATTATAACATTAATAGAAAAAAATATTATCACCAATTAAATCATAAATCATGAATTAATGTGCCTCAATATAATACACACAGTGGTAAATTAACCATATATATATTATTATAAGATATATTCAAGCCTAATCCAAATGATATTCCCTATGTTGTACCATATAATTTGAATATATCATACCTTTCATTTCAAGGATTAATTGAATATCTACATCAATATCCCACATTAAAAATTTCACCTTATGCAATATATCATATAAAAAACTATGAACTCATATTCAAAAATAATTTTGGATATCCTTTAAAACTACTTTTGTATATGTTGTATATGTTTACCATATATTACATCATATGTAAAAACTTATGTAAATACATCTAAAATACCTTTTTCATTTCCATTAAAACACTTTTGACATAGCTATATAAGTTTTTTAAAATATTATCATTTATAACACCATTCTACATAACCACATTGTTCATTCTAACATTAACAACAATTATAAATTCTATAATCCATAATTATAAGAAAATATCACCCTCTATAAAGGCATTATTTCTACTCAAGATATAGAAGAATTTGGTGTGATCCTTAACAAAAATATATATCTTCATACCTATTTCCACCTATTATATCATAAAATATATATAATATCATATAATATATTTATTTATTACATTGAGTGAACACCATAAATGGAATATTTCAATATTATATAACCTAGAATACATTTAAGATTATCAAATTATAGACTTATCCTATTGATGAAAAAATCATAAGTTATTCAACAAGATGTATTATAACATCACATTAGCATCATATAAATAGATATTAATATCTTATTTCAATCACCCAAAATATATATCAATTTATGGAACACGTTTCACACTTGTCCTATAAGAGGAAAAAATACAATCATAATTAAACTCAACCGATGACACTACTAACAACATACGCAACCACCTCCTGATTATCCCAAAATCATGGATAGAGTATGAAAGGTATAAAATTATGAAGGTTATCATGCAAGGTATCTTGTCGAACATAGATACTAGGGATTATTATGAAACAAAAACCCCTAATAAACCATTACATAATGTATAAAACTCCATATGGTATACTCTGTTGGTTATTAAGCATACAAAACTAATTTTAGGGATCATGAGTTAATTTAAAATATCTATATGAATCCAAAACCATATTAATATTAATGTGTTTATAGAACCTATAAATATCCATTATGAAAATAAATTAGGGATAACCCAAAGTCATACTTTTAGAGGTTAATTATTATTTCACTTAATGTTATATTTACAACTAATATGAACAAATCATAATGAAGAGATTAATTTTATATAAAATGTGTTGGGATAAAAAAGTTAACAAAAAGTCAAGGAAAACCATAGAGAGAATTTTATAAGTTAGAAACTAAACTAGTAAAATAATAAAAGGAGTTAATTTAGAAAAGTTCATGAAATGACATAATAACTTGCATTTTTTCATAACATATACGCTATAAGAAACCCAATACTTCACATAAAACCCCACAAATGAAAATTATTTTCAGTGTGAGGAAGTATCCCAATAACCACCACAAATGATAATTGTTTTTAGGGTGAGGCGATCACCCCATAGCTTCTAAAAATGAGAATAGTTTAAGAATGAGGCGTCAATAATCACCCACTGTATAACATTAGGAATGATATGTGGCCGACAGTATTTGAAAATTAGTTAATCGCATACCACCTATAAATAATCAATGTTTTCCCTAAATAAACACATAGTGGGACACCCAATAGAACCATATGGAGACAATAAGAAGATCAAGAATGAGAAATTCCCATTTTTGTAATCATACTAATAACACTTATACTATACTTATCGTGAAGGAAATGGAAGCCCCCGAAAATAAGTGTTCATTTTGAAAACTATTTTCCTATAGAAGGGAATAATTTGGGAAATGAGAGACCATCCCATTATTATATAAAGGGCATAATCCCCTTCATGATGGAAGAGCTTCACGAAGGGACGTCCTTCATGAAAGATCCCCCTATGCATTATCCCCATCCCATGTAGTAAAAAAAGTAAATGAAATGGGGTATACATAAATTATTTAAATATTATATCCCACCAATCTACTCAAATGTATCATTTGGACTCATTTTATCCCCTCAATGATGTTTTAAAATGGTTCCCTCTGACCAATTCCAAGACATAAATTTGTATAAATTAAGACTACTTCCAAGGCCTATGAACATGTATGATTAGGGTATTGGGAACACTATCATATAAAACCTTTGATCAGGAATTACCTTAGTAAAAGATATCTTCATCTTAACCTCTATATTATTTAGGGTCCTTAGGATGTTCACAATCACAAATCCCTTGGTAAAGAGGATCCCAACCTAAGAGGTAGTGGTGGGAGGATCCTCGTTTATGGTCGTAATATCCACCTCTTGAATGATTCCTAAAATGTAAAATGGATTGGGTAGTATCCATTAATTATTTTCCTACAAATGGATATATATGTCCCAGTTTCGGGTTTATAAAGATACAATAAAATAAAAAATGGGAAATCCCATAGTCTTTCTTCATGACTACCCCATCGTAGACCCACCCTCATCCACTAGTGGGCAAGTAACTAATTATCATTGAAATCCTTCATGAAGTAAGCATGAATCTTTTATTGTAGGATATAATACTTCTCCAACCATCAATATCCTCACCCTTATCCACCAGTAGATGAGGAAGAAATTTCAATCAACGGTCTTCCAATTTTGGTTTAAATCCCTTCGAGATGCGATTGTATGATGTGAAATATCTTCTACTATAATGTTTTCTTCACAATGAGTATTAATTA
Organism: Viscum album; assembly: GCA_963277665.1. Lineage (NCBI taxonomy): Eukaryota > Viridiplantae > Streptophyta > Magnoliopsida > Santalales > Viscaceae > Viscum > Viscum album. The sequence goes on from OY728131.1 coordinate 20,393,567, forward strand.
TGTGGGATTAGAGGTAAATAGTGATCATATCACTAGAATAGTTAAAATATCTTCATTGGTCCTCATGTATAGGTTTAATCCCTAGTCTCATCCGAACCATATGGGATTTTATTCCCATCATATCAAGATATATAAGAAGACTACCTTAGGTTTAAAACTATTATATTCAATATATCACCATATTTATTGGTCAATATTCCAGGTAAGATCATACCCCCATCTGTAAATCCACATTTATTCTAGATCCTTTCATCCCATCCATATCAGACTATATTTTAGGTGAGAGCTATCTTTATAAGGATAAATTTCATATACAGTTAACTGAATCTCACTAGTATATATTCTCTATGGGATCAACTATAAAGGAATTCCCATGCATAATCCCCAAATCATCTTTTTCTATGAACCACTATCCTTGAAGTCCTTACTGCAAGATGTTAAACTACCTATGATGGTCCCTTTCACATGAAAAAAATGTTATTATATTTCCTTTTAATTTTCACTAAACTATGTGGTTTTCTATTACTTTACCAAGGACATGTAGGAAACCCTTCTCATGGTCCAAATCACAACATCAAAACAAAATTTGTGTCCATGGATGAAAGTAAATATTAGATATCCTAGCTACATGGATAAAAAAAGGATTACAAAAAAGTAAAAATATAGAGAGCCTCTGATACATACAAATGGTCCCATTGATGAAGAACCTCTGATACATAAAAATGGTTATATCTGTATGTATAAATGAATAATTATAGATGTAAAGGGTGAACATCCTTATATTAGGGAATATAAAGGATTCATGAACATGAAATAAATCTATAAATAATCTTAGAGTAGGAAATAATTTCCCATAAAAGGGTGTGATCATCCCATCCTCCAATCATATTGGATAATGTGAATTTCTTAGTGTCATTATAAAATTCATAGTGATCACCTACATTGGATATGAGGTATGTATCCCATCATGGATGTGGGAAACATTTGGTGTTTTTTGGTTCTATGAATAAATCTTTTTGGAAAACACCTGAAGAGTGTGAGTAATTCTATATATGTGAATAGTTTCAAGACCACACCCCAATTCAAGTGAGAAACAAAAATGTAAAACCTAACATGAAGACTTAATTAACCACGATAACTATGTCACCGACACATCAAGATATCTCATCTTACATACTTTTATGAAGTGAAAATAATCAAAATGTAGATCCTTTAATGTAATAAATCATGCATGTGTTTATTTACTTATGATTATACTTTTAAGGGTTTCCTAATTAGTGTTTGAAGAATAGCCTTTAGAACATACACTAGATCTATATTCAATAAAAAATGTTATCTTTCCATCAAAAAAAATTTAAACACATGTATTGTTATGAATAGGGTCCTCATCGGACCATAGGAAACCATTTCACACCAAAAATCTACAAAACTAGTAGGAAAACACATTGATATAGGTGTACCATAAAAATGGTACTATTGACACCCTCAAGGCCATACGTGAAGAATTATAGGACATAAATCCTCATTGACTATCTACCCAACAATGGGTGGCTGGGATGAAGTAAAAAATTCCTATTTATATCTCAAATATTTTTGAGAGTCTCTCCTTGGAATGAAACAACAAGTTCCTCTGTTATATACGGGAGGCAGATTACGAGGCTTTTAATATCATCATTTGAATAGAACAAGAGTTTCCCCAAATGTATCTTGCTAGAAGCTTCCACCAAAAATATCATTTGGCATCAATTCCTCATCCTACCAAGCATTTCACCCCAAAAGACCAGGATCATAACATCTATACCGAAGTCCATAAGAAAGATTGACAAGGAAGAAAAATGATCAATAACCTAAAGGGGCCCTACATCCACATTCCCACCAAATAATCCCACAAATATACTATGGAAATAATCCATTAGTAGGATTATAATCCTACTCTCACCCATTATATATTCTAGTACATTTTTGGAAGAACCCATAGAAGTTCTCTAGTATATCATGAAAATAAAACGTGGGATGACCCATATTTCACCTCCACACATGAATCCTATTACTGTATTCCATAGGAATTTTAGGACAATAGAATACATATATACGTGTTTCAACAAAATAATTGGTATATATATTCCCATTATAGCTACCAAAGTTAGTCAGAACATCCTAGGGGTAATGTAGTGGAAGGCCTATATCCCTACCCATATTCTACAAAGCTGTCAACATATCTTGATAGAAGTAAAAAAATTTAGGGATTATGAACAAAAAAATACACCTACCATTGGAGTATCTAATTTTTATCATGTGATGGATACTTGGAAATAAACACAAATTCATGCTCTTATTAGGCATGGTTGTTGGTATAATCTCATAATGAATAGAAAACATTATTGGGAACATATTCCAGTTCCAGATGAAGGATATCAGTCAATTTATATGTCCAATTCATTAAAAGAATATATCCCTACCAAAAATCTTCATTCTCATCAATATATCCTCATAAAAATATGATAATTTATTAATAAGGTTCCTATATATGAAAGTTTCTATCTAAAACATGTGATTCCAATATCATGATGGAAGACACCTAAAACAAATCTCACTAAGGCTGATTTAAAGTATAGAACTAGGAACACAACCTTACTCTTCTTAATAATATTTTTTAGGACCTCAATCATCTATAAATGGTGTCCTAAGATCCCAATGGTGTATTTACATATCAATGAAATAGAATTCATAGTTGGGAAGGTCATACCCATAACTCTATTACTAGTAGATCTAGAGGTCTTTCCTAGTGAATTAACCATGAATGAATCCTTAATTGAGACATTGAGATCAATATTTATAACCTTTCCCTTAATGAGTACCTTATAATCCCTCATATTTGTCAAAAGATAAAATGGAAAGAAATCCCCCCACTTTCCATTGTCCACCATGAAGTCTCTCCCCATGGTATACACTACAGGATTCCTCCCTGTGGTTAGACATTATTCCATGATGGTGGTCTAACCCATGATGGAGTTTGGTGTGAAGGTCATCCCCACAATGATATCTCATTTTAGAAATAATGTCCTCCCCTTTCAGAATCAATTATGATAAATCTCTCACATCATGAGATTCTTTGGAAGATGATGCCAACAATTATTGATTCATTGTGACTAAAAAATGACACCCTTTCTTAATTAGGATATAGCCTAAGGAAATTACCATTATATGGACCACCCTTGGACCACTTAACTTCTAGAAAAACAAATAAGATTTCCAAAATTACCACATTATACAAAAAGGATGCTAGGAAACACCCACTTTGGTCAGACCAAGTGGAGTAATTTCTCATAGAATATGAAGGGAACACATTGATCATGGGGAGAAAATAGGCCAAAGACAATATACTAGTCATGTTTCCCCTATCCACTCCATAGTATGATATTATGAAAACGTTTTCTATGGAATTCATCTGTAACATTTATCTAAATCTTTAGATATCTCTTAACCATATGAATGAAAAATTATTTCCTTATAACATATATGAAAATGAAATAAAAAAATAGAAGTTCTTTTCAGTTATAATGGATTGGATTTTATATCAGCTGTACAAAGTCCAAAATTAGAAAATAAGCATGAGGGTATTCAATGAAAATGTATTAGTGCTTTATGAAATCTAAGCCAGTCACTAGTGCAGAAAACATTTTTTACGTCGGTTATTTTTAATTTTTTACGTCGGTTTCTAGCCGACGTTAATACGTGCGATGTTATAAATAAGGTTTTTCACATCGGTTATTTAAAAACCGACGTCAAAAACATAAAATCGCGATGTTTAACACGTCGGTTATTTTAGAACCGACGTGATAAAGGGGCCTAGAGAATGGTTTATCACGTCAGTTATTTTAGAACCGACGTGATAAAGGTCCTGGACAATGGTTTATCACGTCAGTTATCGAAGAACCGACGTGATAAACTGCCTGGACAATGGTTTATCACGTCCGTTCATAAACAACCGACGTGATAAACAGGGGCGAGGGGGTTTATTACGTCGGTTCATATAGAACCGACATGATAAACTGGGGTGAGGGTGGTTTATCATGTCCATTCTATAAGAACCGACTTGATAAACCGGGATGAGCGTGTTTTATCACGTCGGTTCATAAATAACCGACGTGAAAAACCGGGGGAGGGGGGTTTATCACGTCGGTTATTGTATAACCGCCGTGATAAACCGGAGGGGGGGGGGGGTTATCACGTCGGTTAGTCAATAACCGACGTGCTAAACCATTCTCCAGGCCCTTTATCACGTCGGTTATTAAATAACCGACGTGATAAACCATTATCCAGGCCTTTTATCACGTCGGATAATAAATAACCGACGTGATAAACCATTCTACAGGCCTTTTATCACGTCGGTAATTAAATAACCGACCTGATAAACCCAATTTTTTTAAGCAGAATGCAGTGATCTTCTCTCCACCAGAATCAACCAGAAAATAAATCAAGAAATCGTACCACAAAAATAGAAGTACATCAAAATTAATCATGTACATAGATAACATATAAAACTTACCCACTAGATAGCATCCACCCTCATTTATACCCCATGGACAGCCCTCCCCCACTCCGTTGGAGCCTTCACCCTCATGTATACCCCCTGGACAGCCCTCCCCCACCCCTTTGGAGCTCCCACCCTCATGAATACCCCTAGGAAAACCCTCCCCCACCCCATTGGAGCCCCCCACCACACTCTTGGACTGCCCCCCGACCCCCGGACACCCCCAAACACCCCTTGACAACCCCCACCCGCCTGAACAGCACATCCTCACCCCTCACCCCACTTGACAACCCCCACCACACCCCTAGACAACCCCCCACCCCTGTACAGCACTCCCACACCCCTGGACTTGCTTCTCACACCCCTGAACATCCCTGCCACCCCCCAGGACTGCCCCCACCTCACCGGACAGGCCTCCCAGACCGCTGGACACCCCCAACCCCACTGAACACACCCCCACACCCTTGGAACCCCTCCCCCACAGACCCAAATCCATACCAGAAGAACCATCAAAAGTAGACCAAAACAAGAAGTATAGCAAAATTAAACATTCACTTATATAACATTCAATACTTACACTGTCAACTTCAAAAAAAAACTAAATCAAACCTAAAAAACTACCAAATACACAATTAAAACGACAATATTTAAAATTACATTTTACATTACAAACAACTAAAATTCAATCAAACCTGTAAAATAATTTGACCACTCCACTTGTACGTGTTTGATGTATTCAGCAGTATATGGTTGAGGTTCATCAAAAAGCAACAAATGAAAAAGAAGATAGTTAACGTGTATAATGAATAAATCAAATTGAAATATGATAGCAAAGTTTAAGAGGAAATCGTACCAGGTCAAAATTCACAACTATCCCAGTTGTTATTATTTCATACATAAATCTTAACATATAATATCCGCATTCGATGAGGCCTTGTTGTTCATGACATTTCTGTTTTGAATGAGTGTAAATTCAATACATTATTTTTATGTAATAAATCAAAAAGTACAAATTATAAATGGAAATTTACCTTCGCATTTACATATTTGATCTTTGCATTTCTTTTCTTTGTGTTTTTTCGAAAGTAGACCCATGAAGTGTTAGAAGATAATACAAATGTGGTAAATTTAAAATTCATTATAATATATAAAACTATTGAGAAATTGAAACTTACTTTTCAAATATATTCTTAAAACTTTCCCGCACATCACCATGAACAGAGCATATCCAATAAAGAGCTTTCTCCCTTGGGCAAAAAATCCCTAACATCCAATGATTACTGATAAAAGGATATTTAATGTTAGTGGTTTTTTATGTTAAAATATAATTAACTCTTTGAGAGAAATGTTTTTCAAACCTCTCACAAAAAGGCATCATCCAACATTGTTGGATTATATTCTTTTCAAATATTTCAGCAATATAAACCATTCTTTGTTCCTTAGTCAATACACATGCTTCAGGGGAAATCAATTGCGGGTCCATGAATCCATATACTTCTGTCAGTTCATTCCTCTCACAAATTTTATAAAGATACCTAATAAAAAACATATATAAGTATACATTTTTAATAAATATAATGCAGGGAAAAGGTGTTAAGACTTACATGGAAAAAATTTGCACCACGTTGATGCCCAACTTATCTCTAGTAACAAGCTCCATGATATCAGATTTTGTAATCCCCACACTTATTTCACGTCCACAAACATGAGATTCCATTGGAAACTCATAAAAACCCAACAACAAATGTGAATATCTTGACAATCTGTCAAGACCACTGGAATCTGTATTTGATGTCATAGCCTGTTGTCTTTGTTGTTTTCTATACAGTATTTCTTTACCTTTGAAGTATTCCTGTGAAAAAAAAATTGAGAATTATAGTAGTTTTCAAATGATAAAACAACTTTAATAAAATAATAAAATAAAAGATATAACATTCATACCTCTATGGTAATGAGTCGAAGAAGTCTGGATGGCCAAACTAAAAAATGGCCGATACTCTGTCCAACTGTCGCCACCTCATCTGTAGGTATTGGTACCCTAGCTGATCTATCTATAATATCCTGTACAGTGACCCTCTGATTCTCTACCTCTAATTGTTGATGATGAACTGTATCTCCTATACAATATACCAACTCGTATGGTACTATATGATGTTGAGAATCATCAAAATACAACTCGCAATATGTAGGAAGCTGCGGCAGAGGCGTAGGATAAAAAATGGGGTCCGCAGGCTGAGGTGGGGGAGTGGGAGCTACTGGCGGAGGTGGAGGATAAATAATGGGGTCTGCAGGGGGAGGTGGAGGAGTGGGAGCTCCAGTCTGAAATTGTCTTTTCATTTCTGCAAACATAGACTGCACCAAATCTCTAATCTTGTCTTCCATCATCACATTAATATTTTGAACTTCAGCCTCCAAGGATTCTATTTTTTTTATAAACCCCCTCAATGTTAGAAGGTGAAGAACGTGGAAACACTTTTCTTACCGATACACCTGCCGGATATCCTCTTACACGACCAGGATGTTCGGGCCTTCCCAATGCTGCAAATAAAATATCTTCCCTCCCAGTAGCTGTAAATGTCCCCTCTGAACTCTGCTCCTCAAGAGAGTCCTGTATTAATTAATTGAACATTTCTGTAATGATTGAAACTTATATGAAAAAAAAGTTAACTTAAATAAATTAAATAGATATCTTACAATCCTCTCAGCTACAATTCTCGATTCTTCCGAAAGATATTGCCGTTTTTTTCCCTTCCGAGCTCTCTTCCATTTTTCATGTCTAGATGGAGGGGATGGAGGGGCCACCTCTCCAGAGCTTGAAGACTCAGCTCTTAGTTGTTGAAATTTTTCCGCTATCATTTTTTCTTCCAATATTGTATACCCTCCCCGAGATAAACTATGAGGGTATACATTTTTAGATTGGATCTCCTGACGAGCTTTCATTGTTTTCTGTAATTTAAGAATAAGAAATCATTAACAAAACATTAATAAAATCATTTATATAAGAAAGTTTATAAAAGTTTACATTGCCCTTACCAGAAATGACTCTTTTTTTTTCTACTTTCAAAAAACTGTCTCCATGTGTCTTCGTCTATAAAAGGATATATACGACATGGATTGTCATGAATCCTATGACCATAAATGAAATCAGATGAGAGGGTTGATTTGAAATCCCTCCATGTCCTGGCAGCCAACGATAAGCATTTCTTCCTGACTCCTCCAGTGTCAGGAATATCAAATGTCATCTGATAAAGAAGAGGTTAAACATATTATATATACTAGAAACATTAAAATAATGGTCAAAAAATGACAAAAGATATTACCAAAATCGTGTCCCACAACTGAGAGATAATCTCTTTATCCACACCTCTCCAATCATCATACAGAATGCTTACTTTGGTCTTAGCCTGAGTTGCAACAAAACTCTTAAAATCTTTGGCATTCGGACCTCTAGAAATATCATCATCATCAAACTCAACTACTATCCTTTGATCCTGCATACGGGCAAGTGATAATTTTGGTAAACGTGTGCACCCACGTTTACCAACCTTTGAACTCTTTGTCGTAATAGGAGCATGTGAATGTTCATCCCCATAGGTATAAACAACAATATACTCCTCTCCAGAATCATGTGGTTGATCATCTGAATGATCTATCATTATCCTTCAAATCAAAAAAACAAACGTCAATTCACAAATATACAAATGAAAATATTTTAATACTACTGTAATCAGAAAATAGAAAAGTGTACTAGGTTACATAATAGTAAACATTGGTAATATGGTAAACATGTTAAACAATGGTAAAGATGGAAAAGATGTTCAAGATGGTCAAGATGGTCAACATGGTAAAAAATGGAAAAAATGGTAAACCTGGTAAACATTGTAAACATGGTAAAGTAATTGTCAGTGAACAAATATACAAATTCAAATATTTTAATACTACTGTAATCAGAAAATAGAAAAGAGTACTAAGTTACATAATAGTAAACATTGGTAATATGGTAAGCATGTTAAACAATGGTAAAGATGGAAAAGATGGTCAAGATGGTCAAGATGGTAAAAATGGTAAAAATGGTAAACCTGGTAAACATTTTAAACATGGTAAATTAATTGTCAGTGAACAAAAATAAGCATGTTAAAATTCATGTAATGGTTATAAACATGATAAAGTAAACTAAACAAACTTAAAACAAACAAAAACATATACTTATTTTATTTTAAAACATGTTTTAATAAATAAAAAACTTACAATATCTAACATTTATGGAAAAAATAAATGTAAAAAAGAAATAAATATATGTTACCTGTAATTTTAGGAATGTACAGATGGATTGTTTTCCCAAATTCCTTCATCGTGATCGTTCCTTATGGCACAAACTGCGTCTTCAACATGATCGTCATTATGTTCTGTTAATATTTCCATTGAAGTAGGGATCTCACATAAATCAGCATATTCATCAAGTTCATCCTCACCAACATATTGTTTTTTCCCTTGTAAAACAACAGCCCACTTCATATCTGATTGATCTACTACATAAAAAATTTGTTTTTCATGTGTTGCCATTATAAAAGAATCAGCTGTGTCTTCCAATCTATTCAGATTAACAAGTGTCATTCCAAATTCATCATGTCTGACACTGTTATTACCGTTAAACCATTTACAGTTAAAAACGGGAACTTTAATTTTAAAGTAGTCAACCTCCCATATGTCTTCAATCACTCCATAATATGCATTTGATGCAGAAATTGGGTTTTTGTCCTTAGCACTCGAAAAATGCATTGCTTCTGCAAACACCAATACACCACTATTCTGAACTGCACTTCTTTTGTCCTGAGATTTTGTATGAAATGTATAACCATTAATGTCATAACCAGACCATGTTATCACATTTAAACATGGACCACCCACTATCCATTTTAATGTCTCTGATACATCTGATCTACCAAGAAAAGTCTTTTTAATCCATGAAAAAAAAGTTTTTTTGTGCTCATTCAAAATCCACATTTCTTTCTTCTTTGGATGAAATTGTTTCAACTCATTAATATGCAATGTGATATATGGTTGAGCATCAGCTATATTATTCAAGATGTATGATTCTAACTTCTTCATCTGTTTAGCTGACAATGATTTGAATTTCAAGACGTGAATCCCCTTTCCCTCATTATTAACTCGTTCATGGCAAGATGGAGGCAAACCTATGTGTTGCGCTGCAGCCAAGTAGCTCGTACAAAACTCTGCTACCTCCTCAGAAATATAATTTTCAATAATGGAGGATTCAGGTCGATATAGATTTTTAACATACCCCTTTAATATTTTCATATACCTTTCAAAATGATACATCCAACGAAGATATACAGGTCTACAAATATTTATTTCTCGAACCAGATGAATCATTAAATGCACCATTATATCAAAAAAAGTTGGAGGAAAATAAATTTCCAATTGACAAAGTATAAAAATTGCATCCTTTTCCAAAATGTTCAAAGCATTCACATCAATCGCCTTGTTACAAATTGAATTGAAAAAATAACACAACTTCATTATATTCTTTCTTACACAAATGGGAAATATTCCACGCAATGCAACTGGTAGAATTTGTTGCATCATGATGTGACAATCATGTGATTTCATACCTATCAACTTCATGTCCTTCAATGAGACAAAATTTTTTACATTAGAAGAATAACCTTGAGGCACTTTGGTATCATGAAGACACTGACAAAAGCTAATTTTCTCCCTCTTCGATAATGTATGACAAGACAGGGGAAGAAATGTTCGTCTTCCTTTAGGAGTGGGAGCTAACTCCAAACGTATTCCCATTGATAGTATGTCTAATTTTGCATTCAACCCATCTTTAGTCTTTCCTTTAATATCTAACAATTTTCCAATCAAAGAATCACAGATATTCTTGTCCACGTGCATGACATCAATATTATGTTTAACTTCATGATACCTCCAATGTGGTAGCTCAAAAAAAATTGACCTTTTCTTCCAAATATGTCTATCATTACCAGATTTCTGTGTCTTTCCCAATGTCACGTCAAGGTTTTTCACCCTCTCAAAATACAGATCAGGGGATAAAGGTTTTGGAGTAGTATCAAATTCTTGTGAGCTATTAAATTCCTTTTTTAGTCTTCTATAAGGGTGTTCCATAGGCAAAAACTTTCGATGAACCATGTACACTATTTTCCTCCCATGATGCAATTGACAATAGGACGTCTGTTGTTCGCAAATTGGACATGCTTTATGCCCTTTAACACTGTATCCAGACAAATTTCCATATGCTGGGAAGTGATTTATAGTGAACAGAAGCACTGCATGCAGTTGAAAATATTCCATTTTATAAGAATCATACACCCTAATAAACAAATCCCACTAAAAGTGACATTGTTCAATGTCATTTCAAATTGGCTCCGTAAAGCTGGATCTGTCCACAACAGATGATATTCCCAACAGTAGTTGGCCAAGAACAAATCTTAGAAGCGTCTATCCTGAAGAGAGTAATCCATTAATATATTCTTTCATGGAGAATCTAAAAAGACTGAAAAAACATTTTGCTTAAGGAAATCCAATCATTGAGTAGAAGAAATTCCTTTATAAGAAAGTAGCTCATGTTCATACTATGTATTACACCCAAATAACAATTGAACAAAGATATTCTAGATCAAGAGTATAAATGAGATAGATGTAGCCATGGGAATATAAGATAAACTCCTACTGATAATTTTGGGGAATTTTTACCATGAAAAAAATCCTTTAAGGCATCCAAACTCAGCCTGACATATTATAGCAATGAAGTGGGAGAAACCCCATCCCACATGGTTGGACCATTTTTACTTCAACCTCATTATCCTGAAAGGTATTTCTTTTCCCATTTAGTAAGTATTTCATACAATGAGTCTTAACTAGTTGTCTCATCTCATAAAACATATATATCCGTGTGAATTTATACAAAGATTTTTTTGGGGACTCTCTCCATATCATCCTTCACAAAGTGGCTTCAAAAGAATCATTGAGGGAAAATATGTGTCCTCATAAGTTTCACAAGACAAAGAAAAATGGAAAAATAACTAATGATCCTGAAGATAATGACCAAACCTCCCACCCTTCCGATAGTGACATGATTCCTAAAATTCCTTATGTGTTGGTAAAACTCATCAACATTATCCTTGATGATGTTACAAAACAAGAATCCATTGTAGAAGAACAATAGGAGGATGTTTCAATTTGAAACAAAATCTACACTAAAATGACTGAAGAGGGTGTTCGTACCATAAATAAAAGGCATGATAAAAAATTTTCATCTCCCATGAATGTTTATATACCACCTCCTTGATAATATTAAATCAAATAAAAGGGTAAATGTGTGACTAAATACCACCTACTACCCAAGGAAGTTGAAACTCTCATTTTTGAGGTAAGTTTAGCCCAATAAGAAGCATAGAGGAAGGATATGAAGGGAATCAATACAAAGTTTCTTAGAGGTAATATCTCTATTGGATATATTATTCAATAGTAGTCTCATATTACATTCCTAGAATACCAATCTCAACAAGAAGGACCCACCTTGATATGAAAAGTGGAACAAATACTTTCTCTTATTCTGGGATCTAGATAACCAATTTATCTAGATCAGATGGTGGAAAGAAATCAAGAGTTCCCTTTAATATGGTAATATATGGAGCTAAGTTAGATGAATTATCATAGTCCAAAAAATTCTAGTTATCAACCACAAATAAAGGCATAACCACTACATCATTATCTATCCATTCATAAACCTCTCCACACACCTACTTATTTAGCCATCCCATCAAAGATCACTGACACTAATGAGTCATTGATAACATGATTGGAAGATATAGGAGGACGGTGTGTACGAGTACAACAATATAGGAAGCCTTTACTATAAATAAATAAATATCACTCTTCCACCACATAATTTTGGGAATCATATATTCTAACATTAAATGGATCAGGGGATTTAGAATATCACCTGAACCATTTTTTTATCTTAGTGCGATCCCTTGATGGGAACATGTGAGTAGAAAGAAATAGCTAAACTCAGATGATTCATACAAAACAAGGTAGGTTATACCTTCATTTGGTATTACATTTTACCATCCAGGATGATCAAAGGATGGGGATATATTTTTCAACATATTTTTATCAATTCAACTCTATACTATAGAAGATGATAATCCTGTACCTATCAAATTGAAAATAGTGAGAGAGTGGGAAAATCTCATATTTCATTGTGAGGTGTAAGGGTTTTACTTACTCCCTAAACCAATAGATTCTTCAAGAAGATTTTTTGGATATCTATATATAGAACTTTTATGATATGTTTCAAACACCACTCATTTTGGAAAAGTATAAAGGTGGGTTTTAGAAAGTTTCCATGGTTAAAAAAAGGATGGAAGATTATATTTTGGTAACCAAATATATATCCTGACCAAAACAAATAGCTAAAAGAAATGGAATAGTTAAGGTAGAAACCATGGTCGTCACACTTAATCCAGCTCCTACACCATACATAGATCTTGATCATGCACCAAACCATGAAACACCTCCTCTTTAATGGTAATCACAACAAAAATATCCCAACGAGGATGCAAGAAACGAGTAGAAACATTTTAAATTTGATGATAAAAAGGAAAATTTTTAGTCCTTATAAGATGAACAAGTTCTTGGATACTTTATTGTTTCTATGGAAAATAATTTTGTTGTTCTTATAAATATAAAAAGGGCTAATTAGGTTTCTCTCAATGGTTGAAAAAATTATTACCCTCTTCATCAGATATTGTGATACACCATCTTGGAATTATGTTTTTTAAAATCATTATAAAAAAGAAGGATGATCCAAGGAAAGAAAATTTGGGAAAAACCACCAACATAAGTGGAACATGATAATACTATTATTCAAAAGGAATAAGGTAAATGATAAGAGGTTACATGAAATGGTGTAGAGAATTTCAGTGATTACATGATTAGAAATATGATTAATAAAAATCATTCTATCCTCAACGAATAGTTAAACCAACTGATTTTCCCCCTATCTATTTTACTATGATGCAACCAGCCTCATCGACATAATTATCTTATAGAGTAAACATAATAAGATCTGAAATAATCTGTGAGAAAAAATTGATGTATTGAAATGAAAATCTCTATCGATGTCGAACCTGGTCTTGAAACTCTCAAAATTTATTCCTTCAATATTGATGGGATAGGAACCATCCCACCTAATTGTACTATGAACTCCATCCCACCAAAAAGATTGTCATCCGATTGATAATTACTCTTTAGTTTCATTAATTTTATTTATTTACTTGATCCCTTTTCCAATAATGAGTATTATTATGAATCTGAGTTTTTTAAGCTTGATCTGGGAACTAGAGGAAAAAGCTATAGAAGATGATGGAACAATCGTACAAGAAATTATGACCAAACTAAAAATTATTTCCACATTCATACCAATGTTATTTACATTGCTGAATCCCATAAGAAATCACTTAGTGTTCCCAAAAAGAGAATGAAAAAACTCCCAAATTCATCAAGCTTTATTCAGATATGATTATTATAGAGGACCAAATAAAGAGGTCAGATAGATTGGTGGGTAGAACTAGTCGGCCTAATCAACCAGTGATAGCAGATCCATGAAATTAAATTCATATAATAGAACTACCAACCTCAAGAAATTCATCCCATCAATCTCATGATAAAGATAAATTTCCCATTGGGAAGCATAGACCATTGGCTCTAAAATATGACATCCTGAAATTATTGGGCATGGTTTCAAATAATATTTCAATTTTGGATACTCTCAATTTATCAAAAGATATCCAGGAAGCAATGGTAGAAGCCTTGTTAAGACCTAAAATGTTTGAAGATAAGGTTACCACTACTGAATTATATCATGTATATATCAATCTAATATAGTTTAACTTAGTTATCAATTTCACAAAGAAGGATATAGACACTATTTAGGAGGGACAAATTGGACCCATATATGTATCTAGAAATATTTATGAAAATAACATCCAATTAACATTTTTTGATAATTTTTTAGGAACCAATCTCATGTTAGTCTAAATTATTCATTTATTGGGCTAAAATTAAACATACATATCCCCTTCCTCTCTAACACTTTAGAGTTATGACAGGAGTGATCAAAAGTCACTCAAACGAATCAATATTATTACTAAACATGGGGAACTTGTATCAGAATATTGATTTTGGGTTGATCGTTGGGATACAACCTTCAACAACCTTGATGTTAGGACTTGGTTGGATAAACATATGGTAGTCCCTTCATCATACCATAAATGTATCAAATAATCTGTTAATGGATATATTGGGAGATTTAATAGTGATAAATTTATGTTAGAATCTTGTGAATATCAATATATAAATGCAATATTTTATAGGATAGAAACAAAAAATCCCATGATTGATGATGTCTCACATGTTACTACCACAAATGGATTTGAAATAACCCCAAATAAACCATTTAAACAGATTTATGATGAAAATATATTACACATCAACCGAGTTTAAAACATTTGTTTAGTCATGGGTTTATATTCATCAACTCTTATGATATAAATTTCATGAACTAAACATTATAAAACTAAAGAGGTTTATAATCCTCACAATAATGGAAAAACCTCAAGTAAAAATTCCCGTGTTCTATCCCTAGAGTTTCAAAAGACCCCTACGACATTAGATGAGGGATAATAAACTCTAATATCACTAATAAATAGTGAGAATATCCTTAATCCAACCTCCAAATTTTTGGATATTGATTTTTATTATGGTTCTAAAGACCCCCCTCTATCATTCATTCCACCAAAGATTAGTGTAGAGGAAAATAAGAAGATGATCTCAAACACACTCCTCCATCATTTGAGGAAGGTAAATACACCTTTATTGATGATCTATAGTAGATAAATATGGGTATAGAGGAGGATCACCGACCTAGGTTGATTATCATGGAAATGTCCCCTAAATAAAAAGAGGTATATACAACTTTCATAACACAGCACTGATAATTTTCAATTTTAATTACAAAACAATTATAGGCTTTGATCCGGATTTAGTCCCCCACCACATGGGTTTTCCAAAAAATCACCACATTTATAAAAATATGTATAGAATAACTCATCTTATTGACAAGAAAAATTTAGAAGCTAATTTTAATAAAATCATCAAATCCAACATTGTTATGAAGGTAAAATACCCAAAGTGGATCACCAATATTTTCTTAGTCAAGATGAAAAATAAGAATATCATAGTTTGAACCAATTTTAGGGATCTAAACCGACATTATCCAAAGGATGATTTCCCAATTAATATTATATAAATTTTTACCAATGTAACTATTTCCTTTAAATACCTCTCTTGATAGATAGATATTCTGGATATAACCAAATTTGGTTGGCCCATAAACATGAAGAGTCCACTATTTTCATGGCCCCAAGGAATATACTACTATCAGGTAATTCCTTTTGGTTTGAATGATTATAGTACTATATATTAATGATCGTTCATTTAATTTTGAAAAACTTCATGTTAAATTTGATAGAGTGTTATATTGATTATTTGGTGGTGAAATACCAGTAGCATTCTGATCACATTGAGGATGTTGAGACGATTTTTAACAATATATAACAACATAGTCTAAAAATAAATCCCTTTAAATTAAATTTTAGAGTTACCTTAATATAATTTATTGGTTTTGTAGTATACTATAACAACCTTTATATTGATCCTATGAAGACTAATGATATCCTTGATATTTTACCACCTTAGAACCTCAAATAATTGAGAGGTCTACAATGATGCCTCAACAACATATAAAGTTTCATAGGGAATAATTAAGGAAAATGTTTACCTTTCACCAGGCTAATGAAAAATTAAATCACTTATCAATGGACTAATGATATCAAGGAATCCTTTGATAGTCTCAATAAGTATATTTTGATTCTACTATTTATAATTCCATTTATTGAAGGAATGACACTCATTCAATACATAACATCTTTGGAGAAATTAGAATTTTTTCCTCATAAAGAAGATTGACACTAGAAATGGAAACAATATGTATTATGTTAGTCAAACTATTCTTGATTCTGAGACTCCATATTCTGAAATTGATAAGAATATGCTTACATTAATTTTCCAAGTTTAGAAACTAATGCACTACCTGAAGCATAACTAGATCCACTTGGTCTCTTGTAATGATCCAATCATGAATATCTATAATTTTCCTATGCTATCTGAATTATTGGAATGGTGGTTAGTCATTCTATAATAGTTTTAAATTTAATTCATACTGAAAAAGGAAATACAAGGGTAGAAAATAACATATTTTCTTGTAGAGATTCATCATATAAAAAACACCATTGAATATTAAATTTCTTAATGAATAGATCTTATTTATTAAATATTTCTCCTTGAAATGGTAAATGTACGTTAATGGTGCTTATATAATCCAAATAGGGAACGTATTGGAAAACCCAAACATAATAGAGTCAGTTTGGGAGTCATCCTTATATCTCCAACAAAAAAGATTCTTCCTTATTTTTCTTACTGTCAGAAGGCTACATGAACATTGAGGTAGAATACAAATTCATCATTATAGGTTTAGAAGTGTCATTGAAAAAACGAGTGGCCCACTTGAAAGTAAAAAGGTAATTAAAAATTGGTAATCAATATGATCAACAATTATCATGACATTGGAAATGAATAGTTGATCCCACTAGTTGACTATATTTGAGGGTTGGTAGAAGATTCCCCTCAGAGCCGACATTAACTTTCATCATTCACTCATAGAATTACCAGGAATATGAATTAGCTAATGCATCTACATAATTGAAAGATCTAGACCTAGATAAAACTACAATCATCATTATGGGCCACATAATATTGTCTTTAATCATTGTTAACAATATCTAAGGGATCAATGATGTCAATTCCATACCCGAACAATAAAATCCTCCTAATGGTTGGATAAAACCCATACTCAATTACCTCCAAAGAGGGATTATTCAATATTATAGAGAAATAAATTATGAAATACGATGGTGGGAAGTCAACTTTACTATTTATGACAACCTAGATCATCAAAAAGTATTCTATAAGTGGGGATTTTATGGAATTCTCATCAGATGCATTTAGAAAGGAGAAGCTATTGCTATTACGAAAGAATTACAAACTAGTTCTTGTGGAACTCATTATTCAGAGATCTGAATTTTTCATACAATCATCTAGATTGGGTATTTATAACCTTTAATGATGTTATATTGTACATAATTCAAGAAAATATGTCATTAAAATTAGATACATTCCAATTTTAACCATCAACCCTTAGAGTTGTTTGACACTTATAAATAATCACTATCAATTCCAGTATAGAGAAATGATGTTATAGTGAAATATCCTCTAGCTATAGATAAATAGTTCAAGTACACCCTCACTGCTACCGAATTCTTCTATAAATGTTCTAAGGCCATCACCCTCACAGATATTGGTATAAAGAATACCATAAACGTTGTGAAGTCTAATATCATTATGATATTTTGTGTTCCTCACACAATATTGATAGACAAATAAACCAATTTAAATTCTTTTAAATCGAAAAGGTTATATTCGAAGTTTAACATTGTGTAAAACCATTCATATCACTATCATATATTAGAACACGGGTAGATGGAGTATTTTAATAAAACTTTGTCAAACATACTTCATAATATGGTGGAAAAAACGAAATAAATAGTAGCCTGATAATCTTTTTCAGGCCTCATGGGATTACTGTAACACAACTTGAACTACAACATAGACAACCTTGTATTGAATTTTATACAGGACATAGATTATTCTACTCATTTAGGTACGATTTCCTTCACTTCACATTTCCATTTGTGATTATTTATTCATAGATGACATGTCTCAAAAGTAAATAGAGGAAATGGAATGGATTGATGAGAAATGGAATGGATTTATGAGAAATGATTTTATACCTTACACCACTTATAGGTTTACTAAAACCGAATAACATGAACTTTAAAAAAAAATTCAACGACGTTCATTCACCCAAGATGAACTTTTTTTGGTTCTCAAGACCCCAATGTTTCATGGGAATAAACCTCAAAATCTTAATACAAAATTAAAGGGATATTATATCATACAAAAGGTATACTCCAACATAGATTATTCCTTGATTATAAAGAATGAAAAGAGTGTCACCCACACTAAGGTGATAAGTCTCAAAAATACTTCATGTAATCAACCATTCATCCAAGTCACATAATGTTAAACTACATGGAATCATCCTCACAATATTATATTAAGCATCATGATATAGTCTAAGATGTAAGACCTTAAAAGTAACACCATTGGTCAATGTTTTATGATGTTAATATTACACCAACAATTCGTTTGGGTCACATGATTCTAAATTTCAAGACAACATATTTTATGAAATACATTAATCTTCATGGTTGATATCCCTATTATATGATGTAAAACGACAAGTTTCTATGAACCTACATTAATATGATCTTCACTCCCATTTTTGATCTCCTATAACACGACCTTTTATTTTAGAATTACATGTGTCTAGAATCTCACTTTAATGAGATACATAGGGATGCTTAAAATCCCTATCTTTGGCTCAGCCAAAAATTCTTCCCCATAGGTGAGGCTCTCTTCAATGGGATTTGGAACCCTTAAGAATTTATTCACATTGGGATTGTTGTTAATGGTTAGTGAATCCATATCTCCCTTACCTAATATATTGTTTTCACAAACTTAAATGGACTGACTATGTGTCCTAGTCGCTCAAGCATAAAAGGAAAACTATATGTCATCATTGAAAAACCTTACAAGGAATGACTAATTGTCCCAGTTTCCCGACCTTAAAAGGAATGACTAATGGTAATGGGATAAAGAATATAAAATCCAAAACTAATGGTTCTTGGTGCAATACCTTAAAACAAACACCATCAGTCAAATATATGCACCTCCTAACCATAATATCCATACCTCCTCACTGTAAGATATGAAACTACATATTTTTGTCCATATCGCATAAAATAAAACCATGTGATAATTTGAACATCATCTAATAGGATACTCATTATGAGTGTTGGTATCCTACTAAAAATTCATAATAGAACTATACATGGATTGATTCTTATTCTGAAAAGATATGTAGTGATACCTATATCCCTTATCCTTGGCCAAACTATAAATTTTTTTAAAAAATTCTCTCCTAACATATGAGCTAGATCTCTATGGGGGACTCTTTCTTTTTATAGAACTACCTATGGCTTGATTCTTATTTATACAGGATATGTAGTGACTCATGAATCATACATCATTTCCCAACCACAATATGACAAAAAATACCCTTCCCTACATAATATCCGGGTCTGTATAAGGAACTTCCTCTTCCTTAGAACTATATATAGTTTTATTATCATTCTGAAGAGATACATAGTGATGCATAGATCCCTTATTCTATGCCCCATTTTTTTTAAAACTCCCCCATTTGTATTAGTCATCAAGGTGAAAGGGACTCTATATATTTCAAGAACTATGTGTTTCTTGATTTCTATTTATATAACACACACAGTGATGCATAAATCCCTAATTAGAGGACCATTTGTAAAATAAAAAAATAAACCATATCTAGATTTCAAGTAAGATTGATGCAAGGGACCTTATTCCTTGGAACTACATGTGGATTGATTCTCTTTCCGATGAGATACATAGTGATTATTGGATCCCCTATCCTCAACCTAGGTACGAACACAAATGTATACACACACATGAAAAATGGTCATTTTCCCTACATGTGAACTAGATCTATGTAAGAAAACCCTCAAAAGGGCCATGTGATGTTTGACCTTGAAATATCAATGAGATAAAAATCACCCAATCCTAGAAATATCATTTCTATATGACTCTATAATAATTTATGGATATATTATTTTAAAAAATTACATATCATGTCTTGAGAAGCTCAGATAGTCACAATCATTCCTTATCTCTTGGAGAAAATAGCATCCGACATTGAAGGAAACCTCGTTGTTAGACTATACACATTACACCCATGATATGGCTTTCCATACGAACCCTTGATATGGCCTATCACCCAAATTCATATTTTTCATCAAGGGGAAGCTCCTTTTTCATCTTCACACCTTGAAAACATCACAACAAAATATTCTTTTGAATATGGTCCATGGTCATTCCTTATGTACATCTTTCATGTCATTACCTCAGATCTGAGAACCCCATGATCACGATTTATGATTTCTCTTAACATTTTCAAAAGGAGTTGTAGAATTCATGGCTTGTGATCCCCATTCGGTTCATTATCACTACAACCATTCATCAAATCAATTTGACCTAAAGCATTATAAACCATTGGTCCATCCCATATGACCTTAAAATGCTTTGGTTTTACCTCATTATGTGGCCTGTCCCTCCATACATATAATCTATATATATAGGGAATTTTACACTCATTCAAGGATAATTCCATTCTATATTTATCCATCATACTTTATAGACATATTATTTTAACAAATCTCACTTCAAGTCTTGGGAAACTAAAATCATCACAAACTTCCCTTTGTCATTGGTGACAAGAGCATCTGACTCTGAAGGCCACCTCTATTTTGACTATTCAAACTAATCCGCTAATATGGTTGTACATATGTTCAACTGATATGTACCATTAACCATATGAATCTTTTTCTTTAGAAGAAATCTCATTTTTCATCCATATGCCTTGATAACATCATAACAAAAGCTTCTTTTCAAAGATAGTCCATGGTTATTCCTCACATACCTATCCCATGACATTACCTATGAATCAAATAGCCCCAAAATTATGAATTACAATGTTTATTCCCAACACTCTAATGATACAAGAGTATCATTGACTAATGGGCCCAATAAAAGTTATTTTTTCTATTCTATTGGTCCTAGCTCTATGACCTTAAACTGTGTGCACACCTTTCATGGGATTGTTTCCAAATGACATATCCCTATTATTTATCAGTCAATTCTATACAACCTTAAACTAAAGCAATCATTTATTTTGAAATTAATGAAAATAAAATACACAAATAAAAAAAATATTTATCATGATGTAATGAGAACCCGTAAAAAAATTATAGATGGATATTTTATTCTCCACTTGCAAGACACACAATTTTCATGATCTTAAAAAAATAGAGCATTTGATATTCAAAATGTGCAAGACTTGTTATATTAAAAAACGTCAAAGATAATACTTATAAAAATACAAGAATTTCCCAGTAAGACATCCCTATATATGGATTAAGTAAATGATAAAAAATAAATATAAAATTCATAAAGATTTTATGGTCCACCATAAGAGTACAACAATAGTCAAGGTATGATTTCTAGGTCCCCTGTCCTAGAAAAAATTTAGAGCTCTCTTCTATTCCTTATATTTTAGTTTGGATAAGAAACATGATAAAACATGAAATGATATCATTAATTCAAACATGATAACTATAGTGTTATGATTACGGTAAATTTACCTCTATCCTTATGTGAACCATGCCCAAGGAGAGATTATATTAACTCAATCATTTTATAATCATGACTTGTGTCATTATTCAATTTTTAGATATTGGATTATATAGGTTATCTCTATTTTACCCTTAAAATCATTTCAATTTTTATGGGATGAAATCATTTCATGTTGAAATAAAATTAAAATAATTAAGAATATATATTTTATTTATCTATTTATCAAAATATAGAAAATTAGG
The DNA here is from genome assembly GCA_963277665.1 of Viscum album. NCBI lineage: Eukaryota > Viridiplantae > Streptophyta > Magnoliopsida > Santalales > Viscaceae > Viscum > Viscum album. The sequence continues at coordinate 20,415,917 of OY728131.1, forward strand.
AGCATCCTAAATCTATAATATCTTATTGATGTTGTAAGTAATGAAAAAAGATTAAAATAACTATAATAATAATTGACCTGAATTTTCTAAAAAATCATTCAACACCTCATGATAAGTAATAAGGCACTTTTGAAGGTCCGTTATTTGGTTAATTTATTCTTTAACCAATGGGGATGTTTCTTAAAAATAATCATTTAAATCTATAATTATTAACTGGATGGATTCAAGACCTGTATTATCCGATGATAGTTGGGGATTCACAATTTACATAAGAGGCTTGTACTCTCATAATTATATACTAATAATAGAAATACAATCATAAAGTTATTCTTACACAATTCCTAAATAATGAAACACTACAGTAGCATCTTCCCGTGCTTTCTCATGAAGTTTTGTAAGATCAAATTGGAAAAGATCATAGTCATGGGTTGCTAACTCATATTAAAAGATGATTACATGAAAGATGAGGGAATGGAAGTGTAAAAACTAAAATCCACCCATGCCCAATCCACAAAATAGTTAATAGAGGTTTTAACCCTTATCGATAATATTCTCAAAATGAGTCTATATGGTAATAGTGAAAACATGGAAAGATATTCCATTTTCTCACAACTTGACTTTAAAATGAATAATTGGAATCTAAAACCAAATTAATCTTATTTATAGATATATATCATGGAATTATGTTTACTATAGATAGGTTTTATGTAATTGGTAATAATTTTATAGAAATACCTTATATTTTTTCCATCATTTTAACTTGAAGAATTGGGTTGGTGAGCATGACAACTATTTAGGAAGTGCTTAGCACTGTTATTGTGAGAAAAATGTATATAATATAATATAATATCTTGGTTGAAAATTAATGGTTTGTACCATTCCAGATATGAAGTGGATTAGATTTTATAAATTCCTCACAATGTTTTGAATATTTGGAAACATGATTTTCCAATTTAAAAAATGGTTTCAAAAGCATGGAATGTGAGTGACCTAGGAAATGAATAGTTTATTTACCCATAAAATTGGATCTACTAATATTACATCAAGATAATGCTCCACCCATGAATTAGAATATTCCTAAGAAATGTTAGTTAGAGTAAAAATCTATGGAAGTATGATTCTCAAGCTAGCATCCTCACACATTAGCACTAACTAAAGTTGACAGAGGATGGATGAATGTGAATCCCGTTTGATCCTCATATATGGTAAGGAAATTATAAGTTTCATATATTTAAACTACCATAAAAACCTATAAGGATTTTAAGGTTAAAAAATTATCCCTCCTTCGATGTGGGAGGTCATAATCCCATCTCAAAAAGAAATGATATAAGAAAATTCTTATGGGGTTCCCCCACTATTTTCTATTACTATTCTAGAAAGGAAATTATGAGGAACAAAAGTAATGTTAATAATATTCCCTATAATTGAAATGGAATCACCAAAAATTTATGGATATTGTTTCTTTAAAATAATATTAATAAATTTTGGGATAAACTTAGAATTAATAATTTTTGAACTATTTTGATATTCATAACATTTGAACCATATATGAATTGGAATGGTCCACCAAGGTGATGTGGATGCCTTACTTCTTGTATGTGTTCCAAAAACCTATAAATCTGAGTAATGGAGGTTATAACCAAGTTAAAGAGATATTATTGTACCAATATAGTCTCAATCATCAAGGTGGTGATCTTATCACCCAAAAAAGAAATATAGGCTAGCAAAATCCATCCTCTAATAAACATGAAAAAAACAACTAACCAAAGATATATATTTATGTTTGGTCGATTATTTTAAATCAATGTGGTATATTGACCAAATTTAATTATATAACAACATAATACATCAATATTTTTTTTAGGGTGTGTCTTGGTGCAACAAAAAATTGGACTTGAATTTCTAGGTTGCATGAAGATTTTTTCACAGTAATTGAATGCGATAATTGAATGGGCATGAAGATAATTTCCCAATGAATTATCCTTCATAGTTAATAAGTATCTTTAAAGGGAATAAATATATATGGAATCTTCCCATGTTTTTTCCATTTGTATGAACTCATTATACACCCCAAAGTATTGGGATTCCTCTCAGTTGATATATTTACCACAAATAAATCTCAACTTCAACATGTGGTAGATGGAATGTGTTGGTGTTTGAACACCAAAAGATAATTAATTTGGATAAGAGAATGTCTAATTGAAAAATCATAAAATGGGAAATCAATAATACTTGGTATAGAACAAAGACTTTCTATAAGGACCTGACCTTAAAACATTACATAATATTGAATTAAATGAATAATTCACATTGTGGATCTTTTTAGGTTTAGAGTTTCATAGAGTTAGGACATAACATATACATTACATATAAAATATTACAAAGTATACACTTCTACTTAGTATCCATTTTTTTCATAAAATAAAAACTCTTGAAAAAAAGAGTCATGTATAGTTCCATGTTATAGACAACATGACTTTTCCTTGATCCCATACTTGACCCTATTCTTCTTTAAGTCCTGTGAAAAACATTTCAAAACCTGGTATGAGCATAAAATGCTCAGTAAGGGTTATAAATAAAATAATGAAAACATTATTTCATCATTACATACATAACATAATCCGTTTAACGTACCACATGAAATCATAATATTTATGAATAACACATGGGAAACCTAAATCATAAAGGTAACTTGGGGCATCCATATCATACTTACATTGTAGATATCACAACTACATAGGGAGTTAAATTTGGAATACCCATCACAATATATTTCATAAATCTATTAGGAGAAACATTCATGTTTACCTCCGTCACGTTACCTAATTCATTGGAGAGCTATCTCGGGCTCACCCGCCCTAGGTTTATCACGGAACCACCCATATACGTAAACAATGACCAAGAACCATAACATATTCATAACATATGAGACAAACATAATGGAAATATAAAATTTCCACATTTCAGTCACAATATATCATTTAAATATATTGACATAACAAATACATTATCAAAACCATTTTCAATACCAAAATATGGAAAAGAGTATATGATATTTATTTTCCTTTTAAAAACATTACGGCTTGTTAAGAAATCCAAATATCAAATAATACTCGCGGTGAAGAAAAGGTCATTGTCACCACATACGTTAAAAAGAAACATTTTTTTGTCATTTAGTAAAATTCCTTGTATAAAAAGATTCCATTTGAATGAAATAAAAAGTAAAAGGTGTTTATACACCGTATAAAGGAAAGTCAGGTATAAAAAAATGCCTCAATGAAAGGAGATTGAGACGAAGTCCCTTACAAAGATCATTTTATAAAGAAAATAGATCGATAATGTGTAATCACTATAACTAAATATAAATATATTAAAAATAAAAGAGAGGACATCAAAATTCATTTCATACATAGTCATATCCGGACGTAATCAATAAGTAGAAAATTAACCCAAAGAATGGAAATTGGGTTAAGAAGTTCCCTTACCTTGTGTCCGACATGACCTTTTTATCCTTCAATCTTATGAATAATAAACTAAAGTTAATTTAAAATTTAATAGGAACCTTTTTAAAGTTTATTATTCCTTTTATATCACTTAATACCATGTTATAAACATTATGCAATCATTTAAGTTGATAACGGTCATTTTGTCGATATTTGGTACTTGAGTAAAAAATGAACACCTTATATTTACAAGTTGTCCATGTGGTCAATAATCCATTAACTAAAGACTGATATTAATTATTTAGATATTATATATATCATATATATCATATATATCTAGTATATATATATATTTATATATATATATATATTTATAATAGTACATATCATTTGGATATAAGAAATGAATCGCACTGTTCATGGAGACGGTAAACTGTACGTACGCATGAACACTACTTTCATTTCTATTTCATATTTTAATGGAATGAAAACATAATTATACATAGTTACATTATAATTCTTGTATAATATCATATATAATATCATTAAGTCTATCCTATATACGTCCCACGTATGGCATTAACGGGTCATATCACTTTGAGAGGGCGGTAGTCCGCACTTCCTCAGATGAAATTACCGTGTTTACCCATTATGGAAACCATAAATGTATGATATAAATGAAAAATATATTTCCATCTTAATGGCCACCATGAGAGGTGGTAGGAGATAAACAACCATCGTTTCGTGTGGGGTTAGTTTTCAATCCACAGAAACAGTATATTCTTCACCCATTAGATGGAGGTGTGTGTAAGTGTAGTTTGAATAATTATAATAACAACATACTAGTATATTTAGGATACTGGTTTTGTTATAAAATAAAGAAATAAAAAGAGTTTATGGGTTTGATAAGTAAAATAAAAGAAAATAAGTTAAGAGAAACCGTTACCTTTAATTTGGGAAACTCTCTTTGTTTTGAACCAAAAAGACTTATTGAAGTGACTTATGCCTAAGGTAAGGATTATAGGTGGAAGAGAGGGATATTTAGTGATTATTTGAATAGGGGTTGGATGATATAAGGGGCTTGAGAGGTGTGAGGAATGAATTAGAAGTGAGGTATTTTTATAAGGGGGAGGATGGGCTCTTTAGGAAAGTGTGAAAATATTATTTTATTATATAATGATATTCAGTTTATAAAGGTCCAAAACCAATTAAAGTATAAGATAAAATGACTAATGGTCGAAATAAAATCATCCAATAATAATTTGACATAATTTGAATATTTTCCTAATATTTATAATCTTATTTATTTATATCAAATTTTAATGAGGTAAATACTACATCCCTATTTTGTCATAAATATTTTAATTTATTTGATGTCTAAAAATTATAAACAAAATACCATGATGTAGGAAAACTTGTTATATTTATAATGAATACTTATAGCGGAAAATATGAATTATATAACCTTATGGAAAAATTAATTTACAAAACGATATTTGTTTTTTGTCATTTTTCCTTTACTTTAAGTTAATTAAAATAAAGTGTCATTATCACTCCTATGTGGCCCCATGGGATCCCAAAATCGACCCAATGATGATAATTGTCGGATTTGTATCAAAAAATATGATTAGGAAACCTGTTAGTATAATTTTATATTGTTATATTAATATTTTTATACATTTATTTACCAGCTTTACCCTTTAACCATGGTAAATAACATATTTACCGAAATAATATTCATAATGTATAAAAATTAAAGTTCAGTATTTACACAATTTGTACCTCATTATTAAAAATATGGAATCTATATTTACTAATTCAAATCATAGAATTGGAAGAAATTAATTTAAAATTAATTCCCGCTCTCAAAATAAAAGGCGTGTTTTTAAGAAATAATAACTATGAAAATATTGTAAGTTTTTTATGTCAAATTTCAAAATAAAATTAATTACAATAAAAAAAATTTGATTAAATGGTAAAAATATAATCTAATTACACTTTAATTTCAATTAAAAAGATAATTTATCCATTTAAATAAATTATATTAAAAGGATGTTTTGAATTAAAATACAACATTTTTTACTTTTCATTAAAAATTAACTTTTATCAGAAAAAAATAAAAATTTATCCAAAGTAAATTTTGTTGTCCTGATTGTAAACAAGAATTTAATTTTCTAAAATATAACATATAAAAGTGACCAAAAATATATTTTAAGAGGGTTCTTTATTAAATGGTGGTAAATCAACTTTTTAATGTAAATTATGCATAAAATTAGATTCATTAACATTTTAAGCCTCTAAATTTTATAGGATAAATGTAAAAAAAGTTGACAAACATGTATAATAATATTGTAGTAAGTTTAGTTCATTCTCACTAATACAACAGATATGCATTAACTACCATTTAAAACAATAATATTATATTATTATTGTGGAACGTAAGATTTCAATGAAACTCATTGTTACGTATCAGGTACTCCATCGAACATAGAAACCCCTTTAAAGAAAAATTAATATTTAATTTAAAAATATTAATAAAAAGAAAAATGTATTATTTCTTTATTTACCTGGTATGTTACACTTTCATCAGTCATGAAATTCTATACATCTCTGATACACTTAGAATTATTAGGCCCATTCATTAAAGATGGATTCACTATAACAGAAGTCCCACTATGAAATCCATCCTCTATTAGAATTATATTTTGATGGTTAAAAATGGATGAGTATTGAAATATAATATCATGAAAATATTGGATGTTAAGGGTCCATGAATAAACATATGAAATGAAAAAATTTCCATGCCATGATTCTGGGATTATATAACCCATTGTATAAATGTTTTCTTGAACATAGTTTAAGGAAGACTCAAACTAAGAAGATTTTATGACTTGACTATCCACCAGGATCAAAGTTTCATACTAATATAAAAAATTATATAATAGAATCATTTAAAACAATGTATAACAATGAAAATCTTGCTGAATAAGGTTACTCAAGATCCCCTCATTAGGAACAGTATAATATTTAGGGGTAGCCTCAACATTTATTGTAATAATCATTATCCTTAAAACTATAGTCATCAAATTTGATAGGTCCATTGACTCATGATCCGTTCACATGGTAAAAATAAAAAATAGTTAAATATCAAAATCAAAAAGAAAATGATATAATATTGGGAATTTGACAAAGTCAAAATTTCCACAATACATGATCTGAAGACAATATAACATCCAAAGTACTATGCTGACAATGAAATTTCTATACGGAAGTAGTTTCACTGGAAATTAAAAAATTTAGTTCAAATAAATACCTATTTTCATTATTTTATGGTTTAATAAAAATAAAGGTTTGATCACAAATGGATCTTTCTATGAAAAAGTAAACGCATGTCACAAGCTCAATCTACCATAATGTTCATGTTATCTCTACGTTGCAACATAATATTTTTGACACATTTATATAAGCATGGGGAATCTTCTTGGTTCACATATACACCACAAAATACTTTATCGGGATATATTTCTCCCTCATAATTTACTCCTCATCATGATGAACAGACCCAATTCTGATAGGGGGTATTTACAGGGCCTAGAATGTTTGAAAAGAATAAATGAAAAACCTTGAGAGAATTATAAACAGGTAGAAATCAAACCATTAAAATGTAAAAGTGAGTAAATTTATTGAAGTAAATGAAACCATACAATAAAAATCATTTTTTTAATAAAATATATGATATGGGGAAACCACTTATTTTCAAAACACTCAAACAAACTCATTTTCAGTGTAATGAAATTTCTAGACACTGACCACAAATGAAAATCATTTTTTCATGAGTTTATCTCTCCATACCTGCTAAAAATGAAAATAATTTATGGATTATGCCTCAATTATCACCCACCAAATAGAATTAGATATACTATTTAGTATTTCCTCTAAAAAAGGGGTTATACTTGAACCACCAATAAATAACTAATGTTTCTCTTGAATAAACAGATAACGGGACACCCAAAAAATCTAGAAGGAGAAAATAGAAAAATAAAGAGAGAGAAATTCCCATTCTAGGATGATCATTGTAAACAAATTCAATATTATTACCATAATAGAATGTGAAGTCTAGAATAAAGTATTCTTCAATTTAAAAGTATTTCCAAACAAAATTACATCCTTCATGAAAGGGGATACATTCTTAGATATCCCAAAAGTAGATACTACCCTTCATGAATGAAGTCCTTTATGAAGGAGCCTTCTTTGTGGATGATACCTCTATATGATACCCCCAACTATTTCATAAAAAAAAGTATGTATAATGAGGTATAATTGGGGTATTTACCATTTTACTATCACTAACATCCTTATGATAATTATTTGGATTCATTTTAGTGCCTTAGTTATGTTTCAATACGATCCCTATATCCAATACCAATAACCAAGGAGAAATAAATTAAGACCTATTTTGAGGCCTTTGAATGTGTATAATCAGGGTATCAGGCATATTAGTTTTCCCCATTTCAATCATGAGTTCCCTTGGTAAAATATATCCCAAAGTTAACCTCCTAAGTATTTTGGGTCCTAAGTATGTTCTCAATCATGCGTCCCATTGGTAACGAGGATCCTATACTTAGAGGTATTGGTGAGTGACACATTTATTTATATAAAAGTATCTATATCCTATATGATTCATAAAATGTGAAGCAAATCAGGTATCATCCATTCCTTTTGTTTCCCTATAAAGAGATATGTAAGTCGTAAACTTGGGTTTTAAAAATAGGAAATAAGATGAAATAGGTCAATCCCTTAGTCTATATTTATAACTGCCTTTCCGTAGCCTTTACCACATCCACTAGTGGTCGACAAGAAAATTTTCATGAGAATACCTTTAGGAGTAATCCCCTTTCCTTTATTTTAGGATATCATACTTCTCTGGCCTTTCATATCCCCACAGTCAGAAACCTGTGGATGGGGAAGAAAGTTCAACCCATGGGATTCTAATTCAGGGGTAAGTCCGTTCCCAATTTGATTGTGGGATATAACTAATCTTATAATATCTTTATTTCTCACACCATGTATGACTCATGTGGGATTAAAGATCAATAGTGATCATGTCACTTGAATATTCATTATATCTTTACTAGGTATTCTTCATTGGTGTAAACCCCAGTTTCATCCAAACTTTGTGCACTTTGATTCCCATCCGGACATGATATGTACGAAGACTCTCTTAGGTTAAAAACCAACATATTTAATCCATAACCATATTTATTGGGACATATTCCCATTAATATAACAAACATATATATAAATACACCTTTCTTCCAATTCGTTTCATCCCATCCCCATTGGATTATATTCCTAGTGATAGCTATTTTCACAGGGCCATTTTCCTTATAATATCAACTTGATATCATTGGAACATACTCTTTGTGGGATCATCCATAAAGGTATTATCATATGTAGTCCCACACCAGACGTTTCTATGAACCTTTCACCAAGAAATACTTTCCATATGATGATAAAATTCATGGTCTAGTCCTTGTCACTTGACCTTAAATGGTATTACATGTCACATTAAGTGTCTCCAAACAACATGGGTTATTATTCCTTTCACAAGGATATGTTGGAAAACCTTATCATGGGCCTAATACCAATATCAAATAAACAAACATCTTCCATGATAATGATAAATTTTAGAGAGTCCAACTTTGTGGCTTAAAACCAACATCACAAAATAAAAATAAAATAAAAATGGGGACACTTTGATATATATATATGTATATGGTATCATTGATGGAGAGCCTCTTGTATATATAAATGGTTATATTTTCATGTATAAATGTTTGATTATGGTTTTAATGGTTTACCAAACTTATATTAGGATTTTAATGGATTCGTGAAGAAGACTAAAATCTATAAGAGGCTCCCAGATTAAGAAATAATTCCCCTAAAAAGGGTGTGATGATCCTGACCTCCCATCCTCTCAACCAATGTAATTTTATTTGTTTCATTGGAAAAATTCCAAGTGATCACCCACCATTGAAAAAAGGTCTATAACCTATCACAGATGTGGGAAACGTTGGGTGTTTTCGACTCTATGAATAAACCACATTGGTAATTTCCACAAGAGTGTGAGTAATCCTTATATATGAATAACGACATGAAATCACCCTAATCTGGTTGTGAAACAACATGATACATTATATATATTCTTAAACAAAATTACTAGTAATAAAAAATAGATACCGAGAAATCATTCAAATTATATCCCATATGATAAACCACTATAAATTTATAATGTTTTCTATAATTTTATGGATTTAATAAATTATTAAATCACAATGTAATTACTAACCCATATTTATGTGACCATATAATAAATATTCCAACTATATTTTTTTAATGGATTGAAATCTATAAAGAAATATTTTATGAATAATGTTGAGATTTGGATTTATAATCACTATGTTTAACACTTTTAAATTATATTGGAAGTTCTTTACATGAAACTTTTTAATGTTACGATGCTAATAATTTTTTTTAAATATTTATAACATTAGTAATATTTATACTATCAACATATTTTAACCTTTCTGTTCATGCAATTATTTTAGATTATTCTATAAGAAAACTAAATTTTACTACTTACAATAATATATTTTTTACCAACATATACTAAAAAATTTTATTATGTAATGTTAAATTTACATTGAATTAACCTTTGATAATAATTTATTTTATACAAATTGAACATATACAATTTCCCTTACACTGTATATATCCTTTAAAAAACTATATTCCCACTCAAATATTTTTATTAAATAAAAACTCTTTTATAATAGTAAATGGAAAATAATTATTTCATGAGAATATTTAACAAATACACTATTGGTAACCATATATCATATAGAATTTTATATTTTTATTGAAATATTATTAAAAATAATTTCATAATTAAAATATACCAAGGGTGGGTGGAGAAAACTTTTTACCTTTTATTTTAATAAATAACTTGTGTTAAACTATTTTATCCTAGTAAAACTATTTTTATATTTACTTTTAATTTTTTTACATAATTGTATAAATTAAAAACCATTTTATATGAAAAATAATCTTAATTTATTAAAAAAATAATTATCTACAATCAATATCATGTTATAAAAGTAAAATAAAATGTGATATGAAACACATAATTTATTTAAAATCATCTATGATTTAATTTAGTTCAACAAACTACTTGACGCAGTAACACTTTTCATCACCACTTTAATGATAAAAATAAGTCCCATCCATAAATTATTATATATTTTTGAACTCCCATATAATTAAAATAATTTTTAAATATACAATGGGTATCATATAACCTCAAAATAAAATCATTGATTTCTATAACATTAATTCTTGATGTGGACTGTCCAAAATGTTTCACACACCCCTTCTAGTATTCAAGGAATATCCATATCCATTTTTTGGTTTGAAACATTAAAAATATAGACCTCCCATATCCTTCTTATCTAACATTGACTAATTTTAGTGGTGATGAAAATATTTATTGAAATCCTTCATATTGGAGTTTAGATTGTTTATAAATATTTCATAGAATGATTGTATAATGGAGTTTATAGATGAATACAACATTAAAGGGGACCCAAACCTCTCTCTGTTATTGAAATACCAAATAATATTAAGTATATGATAAGATAATGAAGTTATATTGTTCAATATTAATCTAAAAAAATACTTTATAAAACTTTTATCTCTTATGCATTGTGAGATCTTGTTGAAAAATTTAAAAAATTATATAATTAATTTCATAAATTATTAAATGAAAAAAATATTTTATATGAATCTTAAATTATGATTCATATTGTACCATAATTTGTATAAATGACTAACCAATATCACTAATTATGATTGAGACTAAGACATATCATATTTTTGACAACGTACTTTATTTTAGACACCATTAGAACTATATAATTTTAATATCTTATACTATGATATCATATGTTTTATACTGAGATGCAAAAAAGTAATCATATTATAACCATACGATTGATTACAATATGTAAAAATAGAAAGAATTATGCAATCATAGATTATGATATCATATATCTTAATTAAAACTACACTGATCAACATTTTAATGAACCCCAAACACATAGGTATAAATTTATTTATTTTCAACCATTCCATATTTATTTTGGTTGTTTTTACTATGATAATTCATAATGGATGAAGATGGTCAGAATAAGTGGAAAAAACTAAGCTGTTTATTATTAAAAAAATAAACTAGTTGGTACCTAGTTTCATAATACTAGTTTCTAGATAGAGAGACATAAAGGGGGTAATATTCCTTTGTAGGTAACTAGTTGGCCAATTTTTTTAATCTCGGTATTCGGTATCCATTGGGTATGTGATGGCCTCAAGGATGTTTTTTTTAATTTTTTAATTTTAAAAAAATTTCAACGTTAAAAATGATATAACATATTTACCTCCCCATTTTGATTTTTTATAACTAGAACTTTCTCATCACCCCATTTTACTTTGTGAAAGCACGATATCTCTCTTCTATGAGCTTGGATTTAACCGCCAATTATCCCATTGGAACACTGCCTATGAGTATAAGATTTATTTAACTTTATCATGGATTAATTTATCCATATAAATATTTTTCATACGAGTTACCTAATATGGTTTTTTATTTATATTTTTATGATTTCTGTTTATTGAGGATGAATCAACCAACTATTTTTTATGAATAGGCTTCTAATAGTATGAAATAATTGATCCTTGTATTTTTTCCTTGTTATATATGAGTTGTATTCTGTATTTGGTATTAATGTGTTGGTGGTTGAGTGAGAATTACCCCTAATAGAAGCAAATTCATTTTACTTTTACTTTGAGTAGTAAGGAATATCTAGCTCATGATAGTTCATATTTCCATTAATATTTAATCACATTGACATTGATGGAAATGAATCCTATAAAAAGTGTTGTGATAATTTGACATTAAAACCCAATAAAAGTATCTTTTATTATGGATTGATTTATTGATCCTTGTGAGGCATCCATAATAATTCATTATCATTTTGAAGCTTTTATCTGGTCTAGGCTAGTAGAGGGGAAGCCTTGTTTTGTGTTTTTTGTATAATTAGTGACCAGTATAGCTTAACCCTTGTTATAAGGATGGTTATATGGGATTTTATGTATTATCAATGAAATAGGGGATTGAGATAAGTGTTTCTATGTGTGATTCTTATGTGTGGGTAACCTAGTGAGTGTGGATTGCGTCTAGGGAGGATCACTTAAGGGGTGTGAGACCTTCTTTTAGGTGTATAATGAAAAATCTTTCATATGTGGTTTATTTATGTGGTGATAACTCATTCATTTATGGTTTATGTCTATGGTGATAAATTATTCACCTACAGTTTATATATTCAATAATAAATGGTTCAAATTAGGTTTTTTGGTATGATGAAAACTCATTATCTTATAGTTTATGTACACATTGATAACCTGTTCACCAAAAATTTTCTTGTACGATGATAACTCATTTAAATATGCTCTATTTTTTGGTGATAACTTATTCAATTATTTTTTATTTATATTTTTATAACTCATTAACCTTCATGTTATGATCATACAATTTGAATACCTATCCCATATTATAAATATATGAAGGGGATATGGTTACCCATCAATGTGGATCCTTAGAACTCAATAATTTGATGATTGCCACATTAATGTTTGAATTAATACCATATCACATTATACATGAACCCATACATATTTTCTTTATTTAGGGGCAAATTTGGTAGTGATTTACTAATTATATTGATAACACCCTATATGATCACGTTAGTGAGTGTGTGAACTTCATTTTGCATGATGTAGATAAGGGAGAGGCCCCAATACCTGTGGGATGATTAGTAGATTAATTGAACAGATTGAGACATGGGACTAGGAGAGGCCTTTGACCCATATATTGGTATATATTCATTATTTTATTATTTTAGATTATTTATTATATTTTATTGATCAATAGTTCAATCCTATATATGATGTATTACTTTTTTGACATTTTATTGGGTTTATATTTTATATAAAATATGATATGTTGTTATTGTTAGATTATCACTATGTTATCCTTATTATGATAATGTATTGAAAATGATGGTTTATTATGATTTCATAATTTTTTATGATTACCTAATAGAGGGAAGAATGTCCCAACAATATGGATATAACCTCTATATATTTTGGTAAGCTTTATGATATAGGGAGGTGCACCTATGTTTATTTAGAGACCTTACTCAACCACGGATTAGGTTGTCCGGGTGAGGATGTTAAAAAGTGGTACTAAATCCTTGTTTTATTTTAATATTTAGGTAACGGTAGTTAAATATAATACCATTAAAAATTAATAATGAACCTATTCTTGTACTTAGTTAACACCTACATAATGAATGCCCATGTTTTAAAGGAGTGGGAATATGATTATTGATTTTTGAGTATTATAACCCTATTATTTCAAGGAATATGGTGTGTGATTTATTGTTTACTATTTAAATCTAGTCTTGGTATGGAAAGAGATTACATTTTCATGAATCATATTTGGTATTTAGATTCACATGAAATTTATATGACTATGTGTGATTGATGATCTAGTTAAAAAAAGTTGATTGGTAATTTACGGTGTAAAAAATGATTTATAAAGTGTTTCATACGTATGTTATTAGAGACACCATACATAAATGAACCAATGTATATGAATTTTTTCCTTTTTTACAATGAAATGATTTATTATGTGAACTATAAATACAGTATATATTTAACCCTGTTAGTGGGTATATTTGGCGAGGGGAATCCCATATTTTATTGAAGCCTTATCAGAGTAGGGTGTGTATAGAGTAGTATTGTGAATTTTTTGTTATTATTTCCCCTAATATATGATATTAATAATATATAGAGATATAATGAGATGTTACTTTTTAATTCTAGTGATATTCCAAAACAAAAATCTCTAACCGATCTTTAGGAGGGCAGGGGAGAACATGATCCACCAATAGTTGTTCCAAAACCTATTTTTATTCAGTAGCTTTTTGGCGAGCTTCGTCCTAGTTATATAATAAAAGGGTCATGGGTATCCTAAATAAGATTCATCTATATTTGATCTTACTATGGATTTAAAGATTTAACACCCATTACTCATTCTAGGTAATAGAGGTTTATAGTCGTGGAGTTCTAGATTTGATCATTTTAGACAATATTTTATGTGATTTAGACCCCCTCTAATTGAAGAGTGAAGTTGGCGACACATATGTTATATAAAAAATTAAAAAAATTATTGGATGTAAAATTATAAACAATTTATCATGATTCGTTATCCGACAAATATTTTTAATACTAATTCTTTGAGAAGTTTTCCCTTGTGACCATACAAAGGCTGAGGGATCCTGTGTCAATGTATCTAGCTCTTGGTGATATATTGATAATGAATTAGAAAATGTGTTTTCATAGAGTTACTTAATTTAACCCTGATTCTATCTAGAGATTACGATTCTATGTTTAGTAATTTCAATGATGTATTGAGGTGCCTTACAATGGTATAAATGAACATATTTCACATGACATTTTTCATCAGAGTTTGTGAACTAGGAACATATCTTGGAGAGGAACACAGTAGTGGAGGACCAGAATAGAGGGATATATATGATGGATGTTTGTTTATTTTTCTAGGTATAGGAGATAATATTATAGTTTTATGAAGTATAAATTCAATGGCTCACTCTAGGTTGATAATAGTAAAGGTAGGCAAGATGGAAGTTCATATCTTTTAACTTAAGGGAAGACCACACTTAAGTGTATCTAGATTTTTCATCTATGGAATATATGACTACAGTATGGTATATCACTAAAGAAGTGTTAATGTTATGGTAATATGTGGTAATATATAACATCTCTGTAGGAACAAGACTTATAAACATAGTGGTAGTGGCACCAGATTGACTCAGGGTGATGTATCATGGCTAGGGGCATTAAGTCAAAGTGGTATTTGGGTTTCTTATAAGAAATTATGACATGGTGTTATACATGGTTCCTAGGGGTAGGGGTATTAATGATTAAAATTTTATATTATATGGGGTGTTCATATTTATATAGGTTATATCTTGGGTAATGGGTTAGACTAGCTTTTTATTAATTGATAAGACTTCACATAATAGTGGGTATGGGTCATCAATATTTTGATGCATGATTGAAATGTAATCTACCTTATCACCAATTCTATTTGATAAGATTTTGAAACAATATTTCATTTATGATATGCCATTTAGTGATGTTGGTGTTATATTGGAGAATATAATGAGTATTATAACCATTAACATGCCATTGGGGATGTGATTAAAGGTTATTCACAGATGTATGAGACGTGTAGTAGTAATGGGTGTGTATGAGAATCTATGGGATTGTTTTGTGTGGTGGAAATGAATATATTTTATGTGATACAAATAATGGATTAGATGAATAAATATAAGGAATGAGTAAATTACTAAAATTTATGATTATATTTCACACCCCCTTGAGGGTGATTATTACATTTATGTTGGGAAGTGAGAACTACAAGGATGTTAAGTGACACATACACCCTTGTTTATGATTACCAATTTGTTGGATGAGGAGGATACAAGATAGTTAGTATTTATTCTAGTTTTATATGATTTTCAAGATATATTTCCAAATTAAATATTAGGTTTTCCACCAAAGAGGGAGGTAAATTTTATGATCACCCTGGTTCAAGGTATAGTGCCTCCGTTGATACCATCACATAGGATGACACTAGATAAGTTGATAGAGATGAAGACCTAGTTTAATATCTTATAGTCGTATGAGTTTATACAATATAGTAATTCAAATTTACGGTACTCCCATTTTTTGACCAATAAGGGAGATGATATTAGTAGAAATGTTTTTATTATAAGATATTGAAATTGGTAATGATCAGGAAACATCATACTCTTATTTTACTCAATGAAAAATTCAACCATTTGAGGGGATCTAGATGGTTATTTAAGAACAATTTAAGTTTATGTTATCACAACCTTTGGGTAAGGTATAAAAAAATTATATAGAATAATTTTCGAATAAGGTACAAGTTATATGAGGTTCTTATATTTTTGTATAGTCTAATGAACGTTTCATCATTATTTATGGATTTAATAAATAAGATTCCACCAAAATATTTTTATTCTTTCAAGGTTGTTTTTTAATATCTGTTAAAACTGTTTATATTTTTAAAATGGGTTTCTCTGATTAACTGATTTAATAGTTCCAAATAATTTTAAATTTTGATGATATTTGAAGGATTTTTTATGAGAAAGGAAATTTTAGAGTTTCTAAGAAATTTTAGAATAAAATTAGTTCTGTCAATCCATTTTAGGTATATACATAGAATTATGGGATTAAAGTAGAAGATATATAATATTTTCTCGATGAGGTGTAAAGAATGTTTATTTACCCAATGAAACAATGATTTTAGCTTCCATGAGATACTTAATAATTATATACTCACAGGAAAATACCTATCATGCCATGAATAGTATACTCACAGCATGGTAGGGTTGAAGTCAGTCAACTCATGGAATGATGCAATACATAAGGGTATCTGTGAGAGAACAGTTAATGTTTAAGGGTAATATACTAAACCCATAATTAATAAGTGTTTATATGACATAATTTATATGTGGGGGTTATATATATTACTAAACAAATGACACTCATGAGCATACATAAGGATCATCCCATGAATACAATAAATAAATAAAGGTTAACTTGACCATAAAACTTTATACATTAGAGTCATTATGAGTTATAAATTGAAAATTTGGAAAAGTATCGGGTTGAATAATGATAAATAAGTGTACTTACCTTTACATCTAAAAATGATCCCATGTTAGGAGACATTACACCATACATGATGGAGTCACGACACATAGGGATCTAGGATAAAAATCCACGGGAGTAACTCAAAGTAAACCATGTCATGGACCATGGTAGTCACACCATTAGTTGAGATAGTAAAATTTCTAAATATCAATTCATATTCAGTTTCTCCTTAAACCAATAACACATTTGGAATTAAGGAATAGGGATGAGATCTGGGATGTTTTCTATGATATAGTGCTATGATATTTGATGAATTTAAATAATTAAATGAACAAATAAATTGGTCGTACTGTAATGGTGTACACTATTTTATGATGTATTTAGTTAAGGAAATTAATTGGGAAACTTTTCTATAACGCATGTTAGTTTTATCCTAGATTTATACTGTTGCTCCATGATTGGAATGGGGTCTACAAATATGATGTGTTATCATGTTTTTGGGGGAGATTTTGATCTTATTTTTCTTTTACCAATTTAAATTATTCTTTAATATTTTAAAGTATTTTTATGATTATTTACAATAGAAATATTTATTTTCAATGATTCAACTATTAATTCAAGTATATTATTTTGTTCTTAATTTTTATTTTCTCTTTATTTTATTACATATTTACAATAGATTTCTTATTAGGATGAATCAACCTTATGTGATGGGATTCTTCTCCACCATGAATATATGATTTACTTAAGTGCTTAGGGATTAAGAGTAAAAGGATTTTTTTATAAAGTATTTGTTAACCTCATATAGGAAAAGAAAATATTGAAGGAATTTATTGGGAAACATAAATTTGTTATATTTATTTATGTGTCTTTGGAAAAAATAATTATAGAAGGAAGAACCCTAAGGTGAATATGATAATTGAGATATTAAAATTTTCTCAAATTTTTATCTTTCACTAAATATCAAACCTAATACACCTAGGATAGTAAAATTATCCGATCAATATTTTTTTATTAAATAGAGTTGAAAGTGTTATTGGGAATTTGGGGATATTTTTATTTTGTATAATTCTTCCACTTGTTCAGATATTTTAACAATATTTTAAGGTTATTTTAAACATCATTACATTCAAGAGATTTTTTAATGCTTGAACTATTAATTCATGTAATAATTGTTTTTTAATAATTATTTTCTTTTCCTTTTTGTTATTTATTTAGTCTATCTCACTTCTTTATATGATTCAAACAGATGTGATGAAAACAATCTCTACCATGTTTAATTTATTTTTTAAGGGGTGAGGGTTCTAGAGTAGAATGATGTTTTCACTAATTCTTTACTAAAATCATTAATGAAAAATTAATTTTGAGTAATAATTTTTCTTATAATATTAAAATTTTTATATACCTTCATCTATATTTGATAAAGATAAATGTGGAGGGAGGTCCAAAAAAGTGATTAAGATAATTATTCTATTACAAGAAACTCAGATTTGTCTCTTTATCTAATGATCAAACTTAATGGATGTAAGATATCACACTTGTTTGATCAAGATATTTTTATTGACCTTGGTAGAATAAAAAAACTTGACCATAATGATTTTGTATTTCTATAATTACTTACCAAATAATAGAATAAATTAATTCATGAGTGAGATAAAAGTAACACCCTCTAATACAATATTTTAAAATTGAGGTTATACCCCTGTTTTAGTAAAATTATTTTAATCCTATTAAATTGAGATTTTTATTTTTTAGAGATAATAATTTTGATAAAATATATAGGTTATCAACAAGAATATATATATAATTCATGGGGATCACATGTGTTTTTAGGGTATAAATTTATAATCAACTATTCTATAATTTCTAATTATGATCCTATGATTTCAAGGAATATGGTGTATGATTTTCTATTTATTATTTCACTCTTGGAATGGGATGGAAAGAGGGTGCGTGTTAATGAATCTTATTTGGTATGTAGGTTCACATGATATTTCGATGACTGTGTGTAATTTATGGTCTAGTTACAAAAAAGTGGTTTGGTTATTTAAATTGTCAAAAATGATTTATATAGTGTCTTCCTACATATGTTATTGGAAACACCATACATAATGAAATCAATGGCATTAAATTTTCCATTTTGTAAAATACAATGATTGATTATTTGAACCATACATACAATATGTCCTAAATCCTAAGAGTGGGTGGTTTTGGCATGGAGATTCAAATATTTTATGAAACCCATATTATAGTAGGGTGTATATAGAGTATTACGCTGCATATTTTGTTACCAATTACCATTAACTATGAATTAAGAATAGAGATAAAAGTTAAATGAGACATTACTTTGAATTATAGTGATATTCCACCACAGAAACCACTAGTTGAGATCCATAAAGGTGGGGGAGATCATGATCCACCCACAATAGTGCCAAAAACTCTTTTGAGTCAACAACTTTTTGTTGATCTTCCTACTAGTTATATAATTTATGGATCATGGGGACCCTAAATGAGATTAATATGTATTTGATATTACTTGGGATTTATAGATATAGCACCCACACTTCTTCATAGGTAATAGAGGTTTATAGGTCATAGGATTATAGATTGGATCACTTTAGACAATATTTTATGTGATTTAAACCCACATTGATTGAAGAGTGAAGTTGGAGACATATATTATATATATAAAATCCTAGAAATGATGGTATGTGAAAGTATAAACACGTTAGCATGAGGGGTAATCCTAGAAGTATTTATAAGACTTATTATTTGATAATTTGTTCCTTATTACCATGAAGAGGTTGAAAGATCATGTATTAATTCATATTACTCTTGGTGATATATCAATAATGTATTAGAAAACATGTTCTTTCTGAGTTACTTCATTTCATGATAATTATAGCTAGGGAAGAGGCTGCTAAGTTTACTAATTTCATGTATGGATTGAGGTTTCTTATAAGGGTGTAAGAGAACATATTGCACACAAATGTTTTTCATAGTTAGTGAACTAGGAACTTATATTTGAGATAAACTTGGTTGAGGAGGAGCACAATATAGGGTTATCTATGAAGAAAGATTGATTTTTTTCTAGGAACATGATAGAATCTTATGGTGGTAGGAATTAAAAATTCAATGGTTCACACTAGTCTGATAATAGGAATGGTAGGTAAGATTTAAGTTCATATCTTTCTACCCAAGGGAAGGGCACACTTTATTTTATCTAGTTTTTTTCATCCGTGGAATATGCAACTAGATTATGATCTATCATTAATGAACTTTTAATGTTATGGGAATATGGGGGAATTTATAACATCTCTGTAGGAACATGACTTAGAACCATAGTGGCAGTGGCACTAGATAGACTCAGGGTGATGGATCATGGCCAGGTGCATTATGTGAATGTGATATTTGGGTTTCTTCTAAGCAATGAAGACATGGTGACATACCTGGTTTCTTGGGGTATGTGTAGCCATTATAAAATGGTGGTATTATATGGGGTAGTCATATTTAGAGAGGATATATCCTAGGTAAAGGTTTAGACTATATTTTTGAATTGATACGACTTCACTTAATATTAGGTATGGGTGATTAATATTTTGACGCATGATTTAAGTGGAATCTACCTCATCACTAATTTTATTCGATCAGATTATGAAACATTATTTAATTTATGATAAGTTATTTAGTGATTTTTGATGATATTAGAGTGTCTAATGAGTATTATAACCACCAAAATGACTTTGGGTATGTGATTAATGGGTATTCATATATGTCTGAGATGTGTAGTAGTAGAGAGTGGGTATAAGAATCTATGGGAATATTTTATGTGGTGCACAAGAATATATTTTATGTGACGAAAATAATGTATTAGATGAATAAATATAGGTAATGAATCAATTAATAGAAGTGATGATTATATTTCACACCCCCTGTAGGTGATTGTTACATTTTTGTGGGGAAGTGGGATATATATGGATGTCAAGTTACATCTACACAAAATTGTATCAGTGTCAATTTTTTGGATGAAGAGGATACTAGATAGATTGTATTTATTCTGGTTTTACATGGGTATGAAGATATGTTTTCTATGTATTTATTATGTTTTCCAACAGATATAGAGGTCATGTTCATGATCAACCTGGTTATATGTATGAAGGCTATGTTTATACAATCATATATAATGAAACAAGTTAATTTGAAAAAGATAATTTCCGAGATGGATGTATTATAGTTTAATGGGTTTATACAATCTATTACTTCACTTTTGCTTCTTCCTTTTCTTTTTACCAAGAAGGGAAAGTATATTTTTTGAAAATTTTTTATTGGAAGAGATTTAAATTTGTAATGATCATGAAATATTATACAATTTTTTTTATTAATGAAAAAATAAACCATTTTAAGGGATATAGATGGTCCTCTATGAAAAATTCAATGTCAGGTTATCACAAACTTTGGGTGAGGGATAAAGACATTATTTAGAATACTATTAGGAGAATCTATAAGCTTTATGATTTTCTTATATTTCTGTTTAGTCTAATAAATTATTCATATTTATTTATGGATTTAATAAACTAGGTCCTACATTTATATATTGATTCCATCATGGCTTTTTTAATACCTCTGAAATTGATTTAAAAATTAAACATGGTTTTCCTAGGAAAATTTACTTAATAATTCTTAATCAAGTTAAATTATGATGATTTTTGAAGGATTAGTGATAAGAAGTTAAATTTTAGAATTTCTTGGTAATTTGAGAATAATTTAGGATCTATCATTATAAGATAGGTATACCCATGGAATGATGTGATTGAATTAGTTTATATATAATCAATTATTTATGAGGTGTATTTAATTTTTCATTAAAAATTGAAGCAAAGAAAATAAATTCCTTGAGATACTTAATATTTATATAATAATTGGAAAAGACCTATCATGACATGATATGTATATTACCAGTGTGGTAAGGGTGAAGTAAGTCAACCTGTGGAATGAAAAAATACATAAGGGTATATGGGAAAAACCATTAATGTGTAAGGGTAGTCTTATAAATCTACAATTCATAAGGGTTTATTTGATACCAGTGATAAGTGGGGGTTCTATAAATTACTACAAAAATGAAAATCATGTACATAAATAAGGGTCATCCAATGAATCCCTATAATAAATAAAGTATAACTTGACCAAAAAATCATACATAAGAGTCCTTATGAGTTATAAATTGAGAATTTGTAAAACTATTATTTTGAATAATGATACATAAGTGTACTTACCTTTACTTATAAAAAGGACCCAAATGTTAGGATACATTACACTGTAGAGGATGGAGTCACACCATAAAGGGATCTAGGAAGAAAATCCATGGGAGTAACTCAAAGTAAACCATGACATGTCCCATGGTAGTCACACAATTAGTTGAGATAGGAAAATCCTTAAAAAAATAGAATAGTCAGTTTCTCCTTAAAACAGTGACACATTTGTAACTGAAGAATGGGGATGAGATCCGGAAAAATTTTATAGGATATAGTGCTACGATATTTGAAGGATTTAAAGCATTAAATGAGTAAAGAAAGAAATCATACTATAATTGTGTACACCATTCCATGATGTATCTAGTTGAGTAGATTAAGTGGGAATATTTTATATAAACAATGTTAGTTTATTCCTAGATTCCCAATATTTCACCATAATTAGAAGGGGGTCTATAAAATTGAAGTGTTTCAAGTTTTAGGGGCATATTTTGATCTTATTTCTCTTTTACCAGTTTAATTGTTTCATTAAACTTTAAAATTTATTTTAAGATTATTTACATTGAATAGATTTATTTTCAATCATTGAAACATTAATTAAAATATTTTATTTTTTCTTAGTTTTTATTTTCTCTTTATTTTATTATTTCTTTATAAATAACATGATTCTCGGGATGAACTACCCTTGTGTGATGGGATGATTCTCCACCTGTAATGGATGATTTACTTAAGGGTTGAGGTATTGATAATAGAAAGATTTTTTCATAAATTATTAAACAATCTCATTCATGAAAAATTATTCTTAAAGAAATTTCTTTGGAAATATAAATTTATTATATTCCTTCACGTGTCTTTATCCATGAGACTGATGGATAGAAGAACCCTAAGGTGTTTAATAAAATTAATCTATTAAAAGTAGCTCAAATTCGTATCTTTCACTAAATATCAAACCTAATACACTGATGGTAGTAAAATTATCCAATAAATATTTTTTTATTAACTAGTTTAGGATGTTTTATTGGAGTTTTGGGGATTTTGTGATTTTATTTTAATTTTTCATAGGGTTAGATATTTTTACAAAATTTTAATTTCATTTTAAACATCCTTTCATTCTAGATATTTTTTATACTTGAAATATTAATTAATGTAATAATTTTTGTTCTTAATATTATTTTATATTTCTTTTTTTTGTTACTGTACTCTATCTTTATTCCTATTATCATTCACCCACATGTAATAGAATTATTCTCCACCATGTGTTGCTGATTTTCTTAAGGGGTGAGGGATCGAGAGTAGAATGATGTTTTCAGTAATTATTTATAAAAATACTTAGTAAAAAAATAATTTTTAGTAGGAATTTATTTAGAATCATAAATTTATTATATTCCTTCACAAGTCTTCAACCAAGAGACATGTGGTTGAAGGAATGAAAAATTTATCAATCTAATTATGCTATTACAAGTATCTCAGATTTGTCTCTTTATATAATGATATAACTAAATACACATAGGATATCAAAATTGTTTGATCAAGATATTTATATTGGACATGGTTGAATAAAAATATATTGATCATAAGGATTTGGTAGTTCTAGAGTGATTTTCATCAAATTGAATTAACTAATTCATGAGTTAGATAGAGGTAACACCCTCCAAGAAAATCATTGAAACTTGATCCCACACCCCTGTTTTACTAAATTTATTTTAATCTTGTTAAAATGTGTTTTAGATTTTTTAGATGACCCACATGATAAAATAGGTTGGTTGACAATAATAAGTGAAATAAAATTCTTGGGGATCATATGTGGTTTTCCCTGGGAGTGAACTTAGACTCAACTTTTCCAATATTTAGTATTATTATCATGTTATTTCAAGGAATATAGGGTATGATTTATTGTTTATTATTTCACTCTTGGAAATGAATAGAATGAGGGTGTGTGTTCATGCACTATATTTGGTATTTAGGTTCACATGAAATCTATATGACTATGTGTGACTGATGATATAGTTATTGAAATTGGTTTGGTTAATTAAAGTTTAAAAAATGATTTATATAGTGTTTTACTGCATATGTTATTGGAGAAACCATAACTAACTTAACTAATGGCTATGGATTTTTCCATTTTTTACAATACAATGATTGATTATGTGAACTATACATTTATTATGTACTAAACCCTGAGAGTTGGTATATTTTTCTAGGGGATTCTCATATTTTATAGAACCCTTATCATAATAGGGTGTGTAAAGAGTAGTAAGATACATTTTTTGTTACCATTTACCCTAAATAAGATATTAAAAATATTTTTAGAGATATAATGAGATTTTAGTTATTAAATATAGTTACATTACACCACAAAAACCTCTAGTTGAGATCCCGTATGTTTGGGGAGATCATGATTCACAAGTAGTAGTGCCAAAACCTCTTTGGAGTCAGTAGATTTTTTTGAGCTTCCTACTAGTTATATAATCGATGGATCATGGGGATACTAAATGTGATTAATCAAGATTTAATCTTACTAGGGACATACAGATATAACAACCATTCCTCTTCCAAGGTAATTTAGGTTCATAAAGAGTGGAGTTCTTGATTGTATCACTTCAGGAAATATTTGTCATGATTTAGAACCCTACTGATTGAAGAGTGAAGATAGAGACATATATGTTATATAAAAAATAAATGTACTATTGGGATGTGAATGTATAAAAAAGTTATCATGAGTGGTTATCCTAGAATTATTTTTAATAAAAAAATTTTGAGATGTTTTTCCATGCGACCAAGAAGAGTTTGAGAGATCACCTATTAATGTATCTTAGTCTTGGTGATATGATGATAATGGAAAAGACAATATATTTTACAGATTTACTTCATCTCACCCTAATTTTGGCTAGGTAAGAGAATTATGTTGTTTTTCATTTAAAGGATGGATTGAGTGGCCCTATAAGAGTGTAGGTGAACATATTCCACATTATTTTTTTCCCGAGTTAGTGAACTTTGAACTTATCTTTGAGAGGAACCAAGTAGAGTAGGACCATGACATAGGATTATCTATGGAGGAAGTTTGTTTTTTTAGGTATACGATATTATCATATGGAGGTAGGAAGTATAAATTCAATAGTTCACTCTAGGTTGATAATAGGAAATGTATCCAAGATTTAGGTTTAAATATTTCAACTCAAGGGAGGGTCACACTTAAGTGTATCTTGTTTTTTCATCATTGGAATATGTGATTGATTATGATCTATCACTAATGGAGTGTCAGTTTTATGAGAATATAGGTGAATTCATAACATCTATATAGAATCATGGTATAGAACCATAGTAGTAGTGGCACCAGATAGACTTAGGGTGATGGATCCTGGCCATGGGAGTCTCGTCAAAGTGGTATTTGGGTTTCTTTTGAGGAATATTGACATGATGTTATACACATTTTCTAGGGGTAGGTGTATCCATGATTTAAAGGTGGTATTTTATGGGGTATTCATATTTGGAGGGGATATATCTAAGGAAAGGGTTTAGAATATCTTTTTTAAATTGAAAAGACTTCACTTAATAGTGGGCATGGTCATCAATATTTGGATGTATTATTTATGTGGAATCTACCATATCAGCAATTTTGTTTGATAAGATTTAGAAACAGTATTTCATTTATGATATGTTATTTAGTGATTTTGGTATGGTATTAGATTTTATAATGAGTATTATAACCATATACACGCCTTTGGGTATGTGATTAAAGGGTATTTATATATGTCTAAGATGTGTAGTAGTAGTGAGTGTGTATAAGAATCAATTAGATTATTTTGTGTGGTGTACATGAGTATATTTTATGTGATCAAAATAATGGATTATATGAATAAATATAGGGAATTAATCAATTAATGCATGTGATAATTATATTTCATACAAACTATGGGTGATTGGTACATTTTTTAGGAAATGGAATCTACAGAGAGGTCAAGTGACACCTACACCCTAGTTTATGAGTGTCAATTGGTTAGATGAGGAGGATAAAATACAGATAGTATTTATTCAGGTTTTATATGTGTATAAATATATCTTAATAAATTATTTATCAGGGTTTCCACTAGAGAGGGAGGTCAAGTTTATGATCAACTGGTTCTATGTATGAAGCCTATGTTGAAACCATCACATAGGAAAACACCAGTTAAGTTAACAGAGATGAAGGCATAGCTATAAGTCTTGTAGTTGAAGGGGTTTATAAAATCTATTACTTTACTTTGGTGTTATTCCATTTTTTTCACCAAGATGGGAGATGATATTTTTTTAATTTTTTTAATGGTAGATATTGATGTTACTAGCGATCAAAAAATACTGTTCACCTATTTTCATTAATGAAAATATCAATGATTTTAGGTGATCTAGATGGTTCTATAAGAAAGGTTTAATGGAAGGTTATCTAGAATTTTGGGTGAGGGATAAATACATTATATAGAATAATTTTAGGAGACGATATAAGCTATATGAGTTTCTTATATTGCTATTTAGTCTAAATAATACACTCTATGTATTTATGGATTTAATAAATAGGATACCACCCCAATATTTTGATTCCTTCATGTTTATTTAGTACCTATTAAATGTGTTTATATTTTAAACATGTTTTCCTATATTAATTGATTTAATACTTCCAAATCATGCTAAATGAAGATTATTTTAGAAGTATTAGTTATTAAAAAATCAATTGGATAGTTTCTATGTAATTTAAGAATACTTGAAGATATTTCATTCCATGATAGTTATATCCATGGAATTATGGTATTAAAGAATATGATATATAAGATTTCATAGATAAGGTTTAATAAATTTTTCATTACCAATTGAATAAAAGAGTCAAACTTCCTTGAGATACATAATAGGTATATACTCATAGGCAAAGACCTATCATGCCACTACTAGTATATTCACATCATGGTAGGGTTGAAGTAATTTAACCCATGAAACAGAACAATACATAAGGTTATCTAGGAAAAAATAGTTTATGTTTAAGGTTACTCTACTAAATCCATAATTCATAAGGGTTTCTATGACAAAAGTGACATGTGGGGGTTCTTTAAACTACTACAAAAATGAGAATCATGAGGTTACATAAGGATCATCCAATGAATCCATAGAATACATAAAGGTAAAAATTGCCAAAAAAAATTCATACATTAGAGTCCTTATGAGTTATAAATTGAGAAATTTTAAAATTATCAGGTTGAATAATGATACATAAGTGTAGTTCGCTTTAACTCTAAAAAGGTTCCCATGTTAGGAGATGTTACACGATAGAGGATGGAGCCATGCCACAAAGGAATCTAGGATGAAAATACAAGGTATTAAATAAAATTAAACCATGTCATGAAAAAAGGTATTCACACCATTAGTTGAGATGGTAAAATCCTTAAAAATTATAGCATATTATGTTTCTCCATAAAATAGTGACACATTTTGAATTAAACAATAGGGATGAGATCAAGACCAATTTTATAGGAAATAGTGCTATGATATTTTTATGATTTAAAGAATTAAATTTGTAGATAAAAAGGTCTTACTAAAATATGTATCCAGTTGTGGAGGTTAAGTGGGAATCTTTTATATAACCCATGGTAGTTTATTCCTAGATTCCTACTATTGCACTGTTATTTAAAGGGGGATATAAATATGAAGTGTTATAATATTTTTGGGAAGATTCTGATCTTATTTTTATTTTAATAGTCTTAAATATTATTTAATATTTTAATGTTATTTTAATCTTATTTACATTGAAGAGATTTATTTTCAATGGTTCAACTATTAATTCAAGTAATTTTTTTTATTAATTATTATTTTCTCTTTATTTTATTATTTCTTTATAATAGATCACATATTATGATGAATCACCCTTGTGTTATGGGATAATTATTCACCATGCATGTATGATTTACATAAAGAGTAAGGTATTGAGATTAAAACTATTTTTTCAAAGATCTTCATTAATCTACTTCATGAAAACTAGTATTGAAGTAATTTATTTGGAAACATTAATTTATTATATTCCTTCATGTGTCTTTGGAAATGAAACTTATGCAGGGAAGAAATATAATGTTATTGAGATAATTGAGCTATTACAAGTAGATAAATTCTGTATCTTTTACTAAATTCTAATCCCAATACACCTAGAGTAATGAAATTATCCATTCAATACTTTCTTATTAACCTTGAGAGGAATATTTATTGATATTTTGGGGATATTTTGATTTTATTTTAACTTTTTCACATCTTACGTTATTTCTGTAATATTTTAATATTATTTTAAACATATTCATATTCTAGATATTTTTTATGCTGGAATTGTTAATTCAATAAATAATTTTTCTTTTTAACTGTTATTTTTTTTCTTTTTTTATTTTGTTACTCTAGATGGATTCATAGGATGATCCACCCACATGTGACATAATTATTATCCACCATGTGTAGTTGATTTTATTTTGGGTTAAGGTATAGAGAGTATAAGGATGTTATCATTAATTCTTTAGTGAAATCATTAATGAAATATTAATTTTGAGAAAGAATTTATTTATAATATTAAATTTATTATATTCCTTAATGTGTATTTGACAAAGAGATATGTGTAGGGAGGAATGAAAAAGTGATTAAGAAAATTATTCTATTAAAACTATCTCTGATTTATCTCTTTATTTAATTATCAAAATTAACGGACCTAGGATATCACACTTGTTTAATCGAGAAATTTTTATCAACCTGGGTATAATAAAAAATCTTAACCATAAGGAGTTGTTTGTTTTATAATGAATCTTCAAACAATAAAATAAAATAATTCATGAGTGATATATAGGTAACACCCTCAATGAAAATGCTTTAAAATTGATCATATACCCTTATCTTAGTAAATTTCATTTGATCATATAAAATTGAGTTTTAGATTTTTTTGAGAAGATCTTTTTGATGAAATAGTTGGGTGAAAAATAAGAATACATATATAATTCTGGGGGATCACATGTGTTTTTTCATGGGAGTTAACATAGACTCAATTACTCTACACTTTAATAATATGATATTGTGATTTTATGAAATATGGTGTATGATTTATTGTTAATTATTTTAATCTTGGCTTGGGATGGATATAGGGTGTGTGTAAATGCATCATATTTGGTATATAGTTTCACTTAACATTTATATGACTATGTGTGATTAATTATATCATTAAAAAAATTGGTTTGGTTATTTAAAGCGTCAAAAATGATTTATACAGGGTTTTCTTTGAAGTGTTATTGGACACAACATACATTACTAAAATAAGAACAATGAATTTTTCCTTTTTTTACAATATAATGAATTGTTATTTGAACCATAAAAATAGTATGTGTTAAACCCTTATTGTGGGTAGATTTTTCTAGGGTATTCCTATATTTTATGGAACCCTTATCAGAGTAGGGTTTGTATAGAGTGGTAGGGTGCATTTTTTGCTACCATTTCCCCAAAACTATGATATTAGGAATGATGATATAGATATAATGATACATTACTTTTTAATTATAGTGATACTCCACCACAACAACCTCTATTTGGGATCCATGAGGGTAAGAGAGATCATGATCCATCAGTAGTAGTGCCAACGCCTCTTTTGAGTCAGCAATTTTTTGGTGATCTTACTGCTAGTTATACAATAAATGGATCATGGGGATCCTAATGGAAATTAATTTATATTTGTGATTACTAGGGATTTATATATATATAACACATGAATATTCCAAGTTAATGGAGGTTAATAGGTTGTTGAGTTCCATACTGAATCACATTAGATTATATTTTACGTGATTTAGACCCATATTGATTAAAGAGTGAAGTTGGAGACATATATGTTATCTTAAGAATATGTGAAGTAATGGTATGTGAAAGTATAAACAAGTTATCATGTGGGTTTATAAAATAAGGATTTTTAATACTAATTCTTTGAGAAGTATTTCCTTATAACCATGAATAGGTTGAGATATCATTTGTTAATTCATCTTAATCTTGGTGATATATCGATAATGGATTCATTAATGTGTTTTACAGAGTTACTTTATTTCACCATAATTCTATCTAGGGATGAGTCTGATATGGTTAGGAATTCCAAGGATTTATTGAGGTTCCTTATAAGGGTGTAGGTGAACATATTCCACATGATGATTTTAGAGTTGGTGAGCAGAGAACTTATGTTTGAGAGGAACAATATAGAGGAGGACTATGGTAGACAGTTATCTATAAAAGAAGTTTTGTTATTTTTATAGGTACATGAGATAATATTATGGTTCTAGGATGTATAAATTAAATGGATCACTCGAGGGTGATAATATAAAAGGTAGGTTAGATTTAGGTTCATATATATTAACTCAATGGAGGACTATACTTAAGTGTATCTAGTTTCATCATCTATGGAATATGAAACTATTTTATGATCTATAACTAAATGAGTGTCAATGTTATGAGAATATTGGAGAATTTATAACCTCTCTATAAGAACTTTATTTAGACAAATAGTGGTCATTCAACCAGATAGACTAAAGGTGGTGAATCATAGACAGGGGAATCACATCATGGTGTTTTATGGGTTTCTTCTCAGCAATCTAGACACTATGTTATTCATGGTTCCTATGGGTAGGGGTATCTATGATAAAATGGTGTTATTACATGGGGTAATCATATTTTGTGAGGATATATTCTGGGTAATGGTTTAGACTAGCTTTTTTTATTTGAGAATACTTCACTTAACAGTGGGTATGGGTCATCAATATTTTGATTCATGATTTAAGTAGAATCCTCCTTATCACCAATTTTTTAAGATTTGATTTTGAAATATTATTTCATTTACGATATGTTATTTAGTGATTTTGATATGATATTAGAGTGTTCAATGAGTATTATAACCATCAAAATGCCTTTGGAGATATGATTAATGGGTATTCAAAGATGTATGAGATGTGTAGTTGTAGTGAGTGGTTATGAGAATCTGTGAGATTATTTTTTATGGTGGATGTGAATATCATTGATGTGATCCAAAAATGGATTTGATGAATAAATATTGGGAATTAATCAATTACTTCATTTAAATATTATCTTTCATGCCCCCTAAGGGTGATTGATACATTTTTTTGGGAAGTGGGATCTATATGAATGTCAAGTGACACCTATACCCTAGTTAATGAGTGTCAATTTATTGGATGATGAGGATAAAAGATAGCTAATATTTCATCTGGTTTTATATGGGTATATAAATATCTTTCCTAAGTATTTATTATGTTTCCCACTAGATAGGGAGGTCAAGTTCATGATCAACCAATTTATAGGTATAGAGACTATGTTGATAAAATCATATAGGATGACACCAATTATGTTGAAAGAGATGAAGGTCTACTTATAGGTCTTATAGTTTAAGGGGTTTATACAGTCCATTACTTCAATTTCGGGTTCTCCCATTTTGTTCCCCAAGAATGGAGATAATATTTTTGGAAAATTTTATATTGGTAGAGATTGAAATTGGTAATGATCAAGAAATATTATACACTTATTTTTATTAATGAAAAATTAAACCATTTTAGGGTATCCAGATGGTGCTCTAAGAACAATTTAAGGTCAGGTTATGAGAAACTTTGGGTGGTGGATAAAGACATTACATAGAATACGCTTAGGATAATGTATAAGATATATGAGTTTCATATATTTATTTTCAGTCTAATTAATGTGGAATATATATTTATGGATTTAATAAATAATATCCTGCCCCAATATATTGATTCATTTAAGTTTATTTTTTTAATTCATGTTAAATGTATTTATATTTTAAACACGTTTTCCCTAAGTAATTGATTTAATACTTCCTAAAAATGTTTAATTTTGATGATTTTTAATTAATAGAAATAAAAAGAGAAATTTAAGACTTTATAGGTAATTTGAGAATAATTTAGGATTTTTAATTCCTTGATAGGTATATCAATGGAATGATGGGATTGAATTAAAATATATATA
The DNA here is from genome assembly GCA_963277665.1 of Viscum album. NCBI lineage: Eukaryota > Viridiplantae > Streptophyta > Magnoliopsida > Santalales > Viscaceae > Viscum > Viscum album. The sequence continues at coordinate 20,448,504 of OY728131.1, forward strand.
TGATTTTATTGATGAGGTGTAAGGAAAATTTCTTTACCAATTGAAGAAAATATTTGAACTTACTTATGATACTTAAGAGTTATATGCTCACAAGAATATACTCATCATTCCACAACTAGTATATTCACCGCATGGTAGGGTTTAATTAAGTCTACCCATGGAATTAAGAAATACATAAGGGTATATTAGATAAAACAATTGATGTGTACGAGTATCCATAATTAATAAGGGTTTCTTAGACATATGTTATATGTGGGGGTTATTTAAATTTCTACAAAAATGAAATTCATGAGCTTACATAAGGGTCCTCCCATGAAGCCCTAGAATACATAAATTTTTACTTGAACAAAAATATTCATATATATGAGTCATTTTGAGTTATAAATTGATAATTTGGAAAATTATCAGGTTGAATAATGATGTAAAAGTGAACTTCACTTTTTCTCTAAAAAGGATCCCATGTTAAGAGAGGTTACACCATAAAGGATAGAGTCACACCAAAAATGGATCTAGGATAAAAATACATGGGAGTAACTCAATGTAAACCATGTCATGGACCATGTTAGTCACACCATTAGTTGAGATAGTAAAATCATTAAAAATCACAACATAGTATTTTTCTTCTTAACATAGTGACACATTTTGAATTAAATAATGGGGATGAGATCATGACAGATTTTCTATGATATAATACTATAATATTTTAAGGATATAATGATTTAAATTAGTAGATAAAGTATACATACTGTAATGGTGTACACCATGATATTATGTATCTAGTTGTGGAGATTATGTGGGAATATTTTTTATAACCCATGTTAGTTTATTTTTAGATTCTTACAATTTCACCATGATTGGAATGCGGTCTATAAATATGAATTATAATCACGTTTTTGGGGGAGATTTGGATTTTATTTTTAGTTTACCAGTTTAATTATTTCTTTAATATTTAAATGTTCTTTTATGATTATTTACATTGAAAAGATTTATTTTCAATGCTTCAACCATTAATTCAAGTAATTTTTTTGTTCTTAATTGTTATTTTCTCTTTCTTTTATTATTTCTATACTAAATATTGTTTCTTAGGATTAATCTCCCTTGTGTGATATTATTCTTCTCCACCATGCATCGCTAATTTATTTAAGAGGTGTGGGATTAAGAGTCGATGGATTTTTTTCACAATGTATTTATTAATCTCATTCCTGAAAAATTATTTTTAAAGTAATTATTTGGAAACATAAATTTATTATATTTCTTCTTGTTTCTTTGGGAAAAAGACTTTCTAAAGGAAGAACCCTAATGCGATTGTGATAATTGAGCTATTAAAAGTATCTCAAATTCACATCTTTTATTAAATAACAAACCTAATACACCTAAGGTAGAAAAATTCTCCAATCAATATTTTTTTATTAACTAAGGTAGTAAGTGTTATTTGGATTTAGTCGATATTTTTTTTACTTTTTTAACATTTCATATATTTTTCCAAGAATATAATTTTATTTTAAACATCCTTACATTCCAGATATTTTTTTGATGATTGAACTATTAATTCAAGTAATACTTTTTTGTTCTTAACTATTATTTTATTTTTCTTTATATCCATATTTAGTGTATATTTTTTCTCATGACAATTCACCCCCATGTGACTGAATTATTCTCCACTATCTATTGCTGATTTTATATGTGGCGAGGGATCAATTGTAGAAGTAAATTTTTATTACTTCATTAATAAAATCATTACTGAAAAATTAATTTTGAGTAGGAATTTATTTACAATATTAAATTTATTATATATATTCATCTATCTTAGACTAAGAGACATGTGGAGGGGAGAAAAAAAAAGTGATTAATAGAATTATGCTATTATAAGATGCTAATTTTTTTTATTTATCTAATGATCAAACATAATAGAACTTGGATATAACACTTCTTTGATCAGGATATTTTTATTGACTATGGTATAATAAAAAACATGACCATAAGTAGTTGGTAGTTCTATAATGACTTTTTAACCATTCATATAAACTAATTCATGAGTGATTTATAAGTAACACCCTTTATGAAAATATATTAAAATTTATCCTATACCCCTATTTTAGAAAATATATTTTAGTACTATTAAATTGATTAGTAGATTTGTTTTAGATGATCTTTTTTTATAAAATATTTGGCTTAACAAAAAAAATAAGTATATAATTATTGGGGAAAACATGTGTTTTATCATGGGACTAAACTTAGACTCAACTATTATACACTAGTATAGTTATGGTTCAGAATCTAACATTAGATAGGGTGGGGATTGTGATTGGTCGTTTTATTCATGGGCATGAAATGGCCTTGTATTAAGCCCTAGTGCCTATGGATCTATGGACTAAGTAAAGGTTAACCATAAACCATTAAAATGGGATTATAACAAATTAATAAAATTATATAAGCCTTCGGGTATTCAGGAATGATTATCTAATGATTTCTAACAACATTTTTTATTAACTCAATCCACCCTTACCTCAATCCTTTTTTTATTATTTTTATGTGCATGATGGGTTTTGTTTATATATATACAGAGTGATTGTTTCATGAGAAATAATCTAATAATTCAATTTTGAAGTGTTGATTATATAGAAACACTTAAGAAAAACTCATAGATTGAGTGCTTCCTCTTCTTGAATCTCTATCTTACTGTGGTGTCACATCATAATATCACTGTACCTGATCGATTAAATGGAAAATTATCAACCGAAAACCAACTAAACGGAGAAAAAAAGTACACCAGTATAGAAAAATAATGATTTAATATTTAGGATATATTGATGAGGATACCATATGCATTTTTATCCTACCATTTAGGTGGATAATTTTACATCATTATGATCCCCATCTATATGATTAAGAACATTTATAAATTTAGTGGACTGTAGGGTAATAATCCTCATTGACATCTATTAAACATCACAGAGATCTAGGACACATTTAGACATAAGGAAGTGTCTTCAAATTACATTAAGTTAAGATTATTACTATTCCCATTACATGATTAGGATATGGTGTAATACCCCATGATTTTTATGGAATACTATGTTTAATAGTGTAAAAATACACAATACTGAGCTTTAATAACTGTGAAATATTATTATTTAAATATGACTTTTATAACCTAGTTTTTTAATTAGAGGGTATGAACAAGAATAATTTCATTATGAAATATATATATATATATATATATATAAATTTTATACTCAATGTTAATTTATTTAATAAATCTTAGAAAATAAGCATTTAAGTTTTAGTGAAGTCATTTTATTCATCAAAAATAAATTTTCTTAAAAAATGGGTTGTATTTATTTTTGTGAGAAAATATTATAATTAATGTAAATTTTTTTAGAAATCATATTTTATTAAAATTATTTAATTTTTTTTATAAAAAATATAAAAATAAGATGAAGGTGAATTCTTGGTATTTTTTATGAAAAGATTAAATTTTCATTGAATAGTGAAAAAATAAGGATTTTATAGGAAACTGTCTCTTCCATTCAAGTGTTTTCGAAATATTATTTTGTTTTGAAACTATTTAAAAATTAATTAATATCTTTTTATTAAAAAAATCTTATTCATGCCTTTGAAAACTACATTATGGTTAATTTTGGTATAAAAACATTTTCATACATAAAATTGCATTTATCTAGAAAAATATTTTCATCACGTTTTGTAGGTTTATTTTAAAATTAGATTATGAAGATAAAAAATAAATTATTTGATAAATGGATTTAATATTTTGAATCATCATCTCCAAATTTTATAAATATTTAATCTTTATTTTTCACACAATTAATAGTAGCCTTTGTAAAAATGTAGTGACCACAGTAAGGTAAAACAGGAATAACCACGTTAACAAAGTAAAATAAGGCTTAAAAATCATACATACACTTGACTATATATCATTTTATGAGTTTAAATCGACCAAAACATCATATATTAGAAAATATATAATTGTTGTGCCATTTTCCTTTGATAATATTCTTTATATTATGTAAGGAAAAATTATAAAATGACTCTTTCTTTCTTTTAATATATAAAATAATTTGTGACATGGATAAAAAATTTAAGAATGTTTATAAAAGGTTAATTTAAATATAAATAAATTAATTTCATTATGGTAATTAATTTTTAATTTTGAAGGATTAAATAAATACTTTAAATTCTTACGCAATGCTGACACAATTTTTGTGCCAATAATAGAAAAATCAACTAAATGAATTTAAAAATATTAAATTAATAATTTTTTGGTAATTTTATTGTTTTAAAATAATTTTTTAGATTAATATGATGTATTAATTATGTGTTGATTGTTTATATTAAAATTACATTACTAGATTTACATTTTCTAAGTCAAATTTTGGGAATAGTCCCGAAAATGACTTTAATCGTATTTTTTATTAAATAATATTTTATTAAATGATTTTAAATTTATATAAATATTATTTTGGAAATAATTAATTCATAATTGTCTATAATATAAAAAAATACCCATTTAGGGGTTAATTGTCCTTGAATAGTGAATTTCTTGACCCTTAAAGAGTAAAAACATTATTATCATGGTAATCATTAAAATGGTATTCATTTTACATCTTCTTATACCTCCTTAAATTTTATATTAACCATTTAAATATATTAACATGAATATTTCCCATATATTTATATTTTATTATGTTAATTACATAACCTTATTCATCTCCTTTTCCCATCAAATGGGAAACAAAATCATTGTTCGTGCGTACGTGCATACCTACGTCGCTCAAAATAATGAATTTATTTTCTAATAACCACCATTCATGGTTGGTTATTATGATATATTTAACATATATATATATATATATTATTAATGACATAATTATGTTTCTTTAAATATAATATATCATTTATATTCATAACATTTCAATAATGAAAAATAGAATCCTCTCATATGCGTACATACGTACCATCACCTCTACATAACAATGTTCATCATTTTACAAAAGCACCCTCTCATGCAAGGTCATGGGGATGGATATAATTAATTTATATAATTTTTAAAAAAATTATAATTATTTTATACATAATATATAACATTTTATGTATTTATTCTCTATCCAAAAAATGTAAAAACATTACTCGTGTGTATATGCGGATTACCGCCTCACGAGTTGATTTATTTTGTTTTCCATAACAAATTTTTACGACTGAATCAAAAAATTTAATTAATGTATAAAAATTATAATTATATCATTATTAATTTTTTGAGTTAATGGGATAGTGTCCTCTTTGACCATGATCAACCTACCAAATTCATTATTCAATTATAAACTGAACGTCCACAAAACACCCAAAGTAGACTTAACCAAGTAAATAATTAAATATTTCATGGAAATAAATTAAATACATCCTTCAATAATAAATTAGTAAACCTTGAAAATTTTATTAAACAAGTAAATAGTTAATATATGTTTATTACACATGGTCTGAATGACATACTTAGAATGTATGGACTTAGGTAAAGGGTTTCTTTACTCAATTTACTTCCATTGGGTTATAAAACTTAATCATTGAATTTTCTATTCCATGATTATGTTTATATCAATATATAAAATTTTTAACGTTCTATTTGAAAAAATATTAATTTACATATGTTCAAATAATAACTTCATTTATTAATTATCACTTCAAAGGTTATGATATTTCTAACGGGTTTCTTTATCTTAATCACATTTTTTTGAGACATGTCCCATGTCATGCAACAAGATTTATTTATATGGTGTAATTAATGATATATGAATTAATTTTTACATATTAATTAATTAAATTAACTGTATTTAAATTTTAATATCATACTATTTATTTCAATTTCTTTAAACTGAAAAGTTTCTAAAGCGGTAAAAGCATTATTTTATAATCTCATTTTATTTCAAGATTATTCATGTTGAAGTTTACATTGAGATAAATTGTATGATATTAATTTATTAAACCAAATATCTATTCTTATACAATGATATTTTAATTTTTATTCAGTAATTACTTTTATTTTTATCTCATTGGTGATTAAGAAGATCAAAAGAACATTTTTAAGGGAAAATCAACATTATATGTTCTTTTGATCAGGGAATCATCTCTATTCTATATCCATGATAATTATAATGTTTTCAAGAATGTTATTTTATATAATGAAATAATTATTTACTGAAATTTTAAACTATATTTTATTTTATTTACAAATTTTTAAAATGATACTTTTTTTATTTTCAAAAATTTCACTTTCTTTACCCATAATGTGAAATGTATATCTGTTTTAACATATACCAAATGAATAGATTTTAAGACGATAATAAATATTTTTTTATGTTTTCTATACAATTATCCCTTTTGATTCTCAATTAAATTCATCTCGTTAATATTCTATGAATTTTTAATTAAAAATTTATCAAAACAAAATGATTTGTTTCTTATTTTTAGAAAATGTCTTAAATGTTTTTTTTAAAATTTATTTTTAACATGTGGAAATATCCTTTATTGTTTTCCTAATCTCAAATAGGTATATGTTCCAATTACACCACCCTTATTCTTTTTAGGTATAGACTATTTTTTCTAAATATATTATCATTGAACCTGTTTCTTTTCCACATGCTAATCAAGTTAAAAAGGGATGAATGTTGTTTTCAATGGTTTTTTGGAAATGTCAAAAATTATTAATGTTTTGTTAATTTTATGGTACATGGAAATATATATGGATGATTGAAAGGTGGTTCTATTATATGTTAATGTTGGATGGTTTTGTTATAAACAAATTAAGTGTTATTATTTTTTAAATAAAGGATTTGTGGTCTTGTTATAAACCAAGGACACGTGGTTAAATCATAAACCAAGGACTAGATGGTTTATTATATCCCTCCAATTCATTGGGTTAAAAAATAGAGTTAACTGATTGCAAGTTACTCCAAATAGAAGACTACAATTACTGGTTATATGTTACTCCTAATATATATATTAATTATCTAGTTATATGAATCAATGATGAATTTTTGATGTTTCATGATACCAAAATAGTTTTTCTAGGACATATATGAGTTTTAATGGATCCTTTACTCAAGGTTTGTTTTCACATGGATTATAATTGATGAATAATATGAATTTTTCATTATGTTAAATAATTATTCAATGTATCATGATATATAATCCATTTTTTGATGGGTACTAACTCTCTTATATTAATGTCATTAACATTAATTATGTCATTATACACATATTATCTTCTTATTATCCATGATGAAATTCAATTATTAATGGTTATCGTTACCCTGGAGGAGCATTTCAGCTCAACCTTATTATGTTTCCCATATACTTATGTTATGAAGAATTATGTTAAATGAAATATGTGTTTAATTTTTTGATGTGTGAAGAATTTTATGGGATATGATAAAGTCTTATTATGGAACAAGAGAAGCTAGATAAAGTAGGAAAAAATGATCACTTTAAAAATAGTTGTTATTATGTAATAATTTTTCATAATTCTTTAAATATTTAAACCTAGAATTTCTTTGGGTATATAAGTGATAGGATATATTTGTTTGATGTTTTGTGTTTTTAATGGATAAAAATGGGTCATGTTTATTGGTATCATAGCCAGAAATATTAAGATTATGTTTTTAGTACAAAATATAGGAGTGCATGTTTGAGGCTATAATAGTTTGTATCTGAGTAGGGTTTATATAAAATTAAAGATTATGCTTTTTTCATTTGAGGTTAAATTAAGAGTTATGGATATCATCATAGGTTTATAATTTTATGTTTAATCATAATTTAAAAGTCATAGAAACTCAATTTGTGGTTTTAAGTGATAATATTATAAATTTATTAATGATTTTTTGGGTGATGTTTTATTGGGTTGAGGTATATTAACCCCTATGTGTATCTTTAGATTTAACATGGAGGATATTTTAGGAATAATTACATTATATTTTTTGGGATATAAGATAAATTTTATGAGATAAATTTTGAGATTAAAACATTATTTAACCTTTTAGTTTTAATGGTTAATTGAGATGTATGTTTAATTATTTATGGGATAATCTATGTCGAAAATTTTATGGTTAAATTTATTCTTTCTTTATATTAATGTTTAGTGATTTTGGGTATTATCTTACCGTGTGATAAAAGTTTTAGATTTTGTAAATATAGGATTATTAAATTTTAATCCTTTTCTAGATCTTATGATCTATTAAAATTTGCTACTTGGGGAAAAAAATTCATTGTGGATAATTATCGCTTGGTATATGGGATTAGGAAGTAGTGGAAACTTGTTTAAAAACACAAATAAAGTATAAAAATTAATTTATAAATTATAAAAACATCTAGTAAGTATATTTTTCAATGTTCTTAGTTAGAATAATAAAATATATCTTCTAGAATTAAAAATTTTGTATTATTAACAATCATTTCTCTTGAATTGATGACCTTCTTTCAGGATTATTAATTTATGATTTTATGGTCATTAAATTTCTCATGATCACATTCTCTATCACTCCCAATCATTATTTGGACATGAATTTTCTCATACATGTACATATTTTTAACTTCATACGAATATTATCCTATTTAGAAACATTAGTATGTGTTATTCCAGATAAAATTCTTATTTCCATTTCCCGATTTTCAAAAGGTTGCTTTATAAACCCTTTTTATGACGTGGGGTTTAAGCTAATGGATTTTCAAATATTAAACCATTATATTACCATGATTGATATAAAATTGTGAGTATGAAATTTATTTTAGGGGTTGGTTTGTAATATCTTGAGATTTTAAAATAAGAGTTTGTTTGATAGCATATAGGATATACAACACCGATCTTTAATGACTGTGAAATATTATTATTTAAATACGACCATTATAATTCATCCATTGAATTTGTGGGTATGAATATGGGAAATTTATTTACGAAATATAAATATAATGATATCAATAAATCAATATTTATTGATTTATTATTATGAAATAATCACTCAATTTGTTGTGAAGTTATTTTATACTTCAAGAAAAATCGTTAAGATTATATTTTATTTCTTTTTATGAGAAAATATTTTAATTTATTTACAGCTGTTTTTGGATTTTTATTTTATAAAAATTATATCATTTTTCAAATCATAGTATAAAAATTATACAATGGGGGAATTTTGAGATTTTTCTAAAAAGATTAAATTTCCCATAAAAAGTGATAAAATACCAATTTTATAAAAAACTATTTTTCCTATTAAATATTTAAAAAGTTACATTTTTTATTTTAGTTTATTTTAGAATTTAATTAGTTACTTTTTATAAAAAATAATCTAATTAATATCATTTTAATAAACATTATGATTATTTTGTTATATAATAATTTTTAAACTTAAAATACTTCTTTTTGGAAAACCATTTATCAATTATTTTTTATGTTTTATTTTAAAATTAATTTTTCCCAATTATAGGGATTTAATTTTATAAAATTTATTAAAAATTTGGTATCATAATTTTTTAATTTTTTATATAGGTCAACTTTATTTTTTGTCATAATGAATAATAACTATGGTAGAATTCTTTTACCAAGGTAAGGGTAAAACTAGTAGAATAAGGTTAAAATAATGAAATAAGAAATAAGAAGAATCCATAAACATTTATATATTTTATTTTAGGAGTTTAATTAAAAAGTTACATTAATATTTTAAAAAACATAGCATTTGGGTTTTATTTTCCTTTGATAAATACATTTATATTATTTTATGTAAATGATAATTCCAAAATGTCTCTTTCTTGCTTTTAATATCTGTAATATTATGTTACTGATATAAGAAAAATTTTGAATTTTTATAAATGGTTATTGTTTATATGAATAAATTTACTTTATGATGCTAATTAATTTTTTTTTTAATTTTCAATGATTAAAGAATTACTATAAATTCCGATGCAACATCGACAGAGTGCCTGTGTAAGGAGTAGATAAATCAAGTAAACAATTTAAATGTATCTTAGAGTAATATTTTTAGGTGAGTTATGGAGTTACAAGAATTTTTTTATAAATATAATGTATTAATTAGGTTTTGTGATTATATATTCTAATTTAATTACTATATTGTCATTTTTTAATGCCAAATTATTTTGATAGTCCTGAAAATAACTTTACTGGTATTTTTTGTTAAATAATATTTTATTAAATTATTTATAAAAATATAATCTTTATCACAATTAATGGGATATTGTATACCATATCAAATATTTTCCATTTATGGGTCAATTTTCCTTATATTATATCTTTCTTTACTCCTAAAGAGAAAAAAATGTTGTTATCGTGGAATTCATTAGAATGATTAACGAGTTGTTAAAACTAAGGGACAAGGGTTAAAACATCATATAAACTTATATAAATTTTATTAAATGAAAGGGTTAATAATTATATCCCTAATATATTTTAAATATATCAATTTTTTTCCTCATTAGTTTGAAAATTAATTTATATTAATTTAATACTTTTAGTATTTCCAAGGGTTCCCCTCTCCACTCTTATATAATGACACCACCTATCATCACTTCCTCACACTTATTGATCCACCTAACATGACCAAAACCTACCACAAAATCTTAATAACTTCTTTAGATACATTATAGTGTTTCTTTATTCTTAAAATACCATAACTAAGGTCCGTAAGGATATATCCAAAGGAGGTTCTTCGAAGAGGAAGTAATTATCTCAACAGAGCGTCTTCATTTTACTTCTTTATCTACCTACTTAAATTTTTTCCAAACCATTAAAATATAATAAAATTAGTATTTAAAATTTAAATATATGTTATTATTTTAATTTAATAACCATATTCATATCTTTTCCATCAAATTATTGTCAAAACCCATAATCATGTATATATACAGAATATCACATAACGAACCGATGAAATTCATTTATCATCAACGCCTTTCATGGCTGGTAATTATAAAAAATTTAATATATATATATATATTATATTCAATAATTAATTATTATTCTAGAAATATAATATATCTTTCATCACTATACCATTATAATCGTTAAAAATACAATCATTGCGCATGCATATGAATTGAACACCATCTCCTAATAGTGATGTACTTATTTTTTCAAAAAATACCACTCTTGGTAGGTCTTAGTTATGGATTTATTGACTTTTTTTTATTTTTGTAATATTATAAGGATTATATAAATATTATATTTTATTATATTTATTTTTCTTCAATCCAATGAAAAGTAAAAACATCACTCTTGTGTACATGCAAACTATCGCATCACATGCTGATGTATTTTATTTTTCATAACAAAATTTAATGGATGAATATAATATTATATTTTATGTATAAAATTGATAATTATATAATTATTATTATTTTCAATATTATGGAAAATTGAACCATTTGACCATGATCACCCAACCCATGCCATTTTTCAATTATGAACCGGACGTCTGAAAAACACCCGACATGGACTTAAACAACTGAGTAGTTAAATATATAATTGAAATAAATAAAATACATGAAATAAATGAAATAAATGAAATAAATGAAATAAACTAAATTAATGAAATAAATTAAATAAATGAAATAAATATTTCAAAGGTAAATTAATAAAACTGGAAATAGTTATTAAAAAATAAATAAATAAATTTATTTTCATTATAAATTAGATAAAGAACATACATAACATGTCTATACTTGAGGTAATGGGTTTCTTAACACAATTTTTTTTCATTTGGTTATGACACTTATTAATTGATTTTTCTATTCCATTATTATTTTTTAATTGATATCTAAATTATTTTATGACATATTTCTAATTTTTTGTTTGGATTTTCATATTTTCATATAATAACATCAATTGATTAATTATCCCTTCAAATGTTATGTTCTTTTTCAGGGTTTTATTTATCTCAATATGATTTTATTGAGACATGTTTCATGATGTATAGTTATATTTATTTGTATTGTAGACGAAATTATCCAAAACTGAATTTTGAAATATTAATTTATATAATTTCAATTATTAAAGGATCTCTATAATATTATTTCTTTTAATTACTTTTTATTTTAAAGTTACCAAAATAGTAAAATATTTATATTAAAATCACATTTCTTTTTGGGATTATTTATATCCAAGGTTCTTTTTGATAATATTTTATGATAATAATTGATTAAACCACAAATATATTATTTTACTCTAGGTATTTAGTAGTTTTATATGATTTCCTTTCATTATACAATATTTGTTACTTAAGAATATCAAAAAATATTTCTGAGGAAAAACCGACCTTATTTAATGTTTGGCTGAGAATATTTTCTCTTATATATATATATGTGATCTTTAAAATGTTTTAAAGAATATTGTTATATATAAATAAATTATTGTTTACTGTCATTTTATAATATCTTTTAATTTCTTTTAAAATGTGTAAAAGAAATATTGTTCTCATTTTTCAAACATTGTACTTTTTTGGTTTTACTAGAAGCGTGGAAGAGAGATTTGTTTTAACATTTAAAAAATGAATGGGTTTTCCCACCATAATAAATATTCTTTTATTTAAAGTTTCATTTACTTTTTCCCATAGTTATTTTCAAATTTTTTTTCTATTAATATTCGTTAATTTTTTACTTAAAATGTTTTCTAAAGAAAAGAAAATATTCCCAGTATTTAATGAAACGTCTAGAATGTTATTTTAAATGTATTTTTATTTTTTGAAATACCCTTTATTGTTTTACTATTATCTAATGGGGATATGTTCCAATGAAACAATACTTATTCTATATATGTACTTCTTAGGATTCAATTAAATATATTATAATGGACCCCATTTCTTTTTCATAGGATATGAATGTTAAAAAAAGAATAATCATTGTTTTCAAGGGTGTTATTTTGAAGTTAAAAATTCTAAATATTGTGTTCAATCTATATTACTTGGAAATATATATAGATTATTTAAGGGTGGTTTTCTTCTAACCCATGTATGGGTGATCAAAATATAAATCCAGGATGAGTGGTTACATTATAAACCAAGGATGGACAATTATGTTTTAAATAAAATATGGATGAGTCTATTATAGTCATCCAATTTATTAGGTAAATAACTAGGTTTAATTTATTTTAAGTCACTTATAAGATATTTTTTTAGTTTAATTGATATATTTTACTCATAAAAGATATAATAATTATTTATTTCTGTGATTCGATGATGAATTTTTGAATTTCCAAGATACCAACATTTTTTTCGATTCTTGATATAAATTCTAATGGATCTTTTTATCATGCTTTGTTTTCACATGGATCATGATTGTTGACAAATATGGTTGTTTTCTTATATTAAATTCTTATTCCATATATAATTATTTATGATCCATGTTTGTATGGGCATGAATTATATTATGGTATTTTCATGAACTTTGATTGTGTAATCATACTCTTATTCTCATCTTATGGTCATTGGTGAAATTCAGTTGTTAATGCTTATATTTACCCTTACAAAGTATTTGAGCTTACCGTAATTATGTTTTCTATTTATAGAGGTTATAAAGAATGATATTAAATGAATTATGTCTAGAAAGGTTTCATTTGTGAAGAAATTTTATGGGTGATATTTAAGACTTATTTAGAAATAAAAAAATATGGGTATAAAAAATGATCACTTAAATACATGGTTATTATCATATAAGATATTATCATAATTCTTTAAAACATTAAACCTAAAACACACTTGGAAATGTAAGTGATTAAATTATTCTATTTGATGTTATATATTTTGAATGGTGGAAATTTGGTTATGTTGATTTACATCAATGAAAAAAATGTAAAGACTATGTTTTTAACACTATATACAGGAGTGTGGGTTTTGGGTTATTATAAAAGGAAAGGTTAAAGACTCAAACATCATAGTCTTTTACAAATTGGGACAAGATGGAGAATAATTTTTTAAATAATTACTTTCCTTTGGTGAGGACTTGGGATCTATAAGTTGGTATACAAAACATTTCTAATTTTAATGTATAATGAGTATCCAAAACATAAGATTGATTTAATGAGATTATATGAAAATTAAAACATCATGGAATTTTTGTTTGGATCCAAATGTAAATATATTATTGTGGATTATAACCTTAAAAATGATACCTGTTTTATGCTTTAAACAATGGAGGATTGATGATAAATATTCCCAAGTTGGACGAGACCGTATTGATGAATTATCTCAAAATTATTGTCTATAGAAATGTAAGAGTGGTCCACCAAGAAGTGGGATGCGTCAAGTGGATAAGAAAAGTTCATTGGGTGACTGGGTGGAATAGTTGACAAAGAAGTTATATAAAATATAATTTTTGTTTGCGCTTACTTAGTTACAACAATTATCATCATCATCTTGAAAAGTAAATGTCTATTTTTTTTGAAATGTGTGTGTATTCATTTATATCAATAACAATAATCTATCTTAGAAGATAATACATCACTTGATTATAATTATGTAATCTACAACAAAGGCCCTCAACAACACCAAAATTCATACAAACATGGAATACCAATGAAGTCACACCTAATACAAATCTAGGATGGAATAAACATAAATGATGATATAACTTTATTCAAAACCAAGGATTAACAAGAAAACCAATTAATCCAAAAATAGAAAGGCATTTTCAACTATTCCTACCACCTTGGCCTCAATAGCTTCATCCTTCTCAACATTTCTATCCTAGACCACAACCAATTTCAATTTCCTGAAAATATCTCTTAAGGATATGTTGTAATAATTCATTTAGAAATCATATTAGTGGATGAATTCCCAATATAAATACCTTATGGATTAACAATCCTCTATCCAAAACCTCGAGAATCATGTGGGGTAGATAACTCAAACTCTATATGATAAGTTCACTGGTACAGTACTATATAACACAATGATGAATCCAAGGGCGGATGAAAAAAATGTGATGTTACCAATCAGGTGATATATATAGGGAAGGTAATAACACAAAGTGGGAGAGGAGTTTGAAAAGAAACAACAATGATGGGATTGTGCTGAGAAAGATATTGGCACCTAAATAGAGAAGATTGATAATAAAGAAAATAAGATTTGAATAATAGGTTTAATGGGAATTAAGGGAAAAAATAGTCCAAGAATCCATAACCATACCAACATCCTCTACCCTTCTCAAAGAACATGATAAGATGGAGTGTAAAAAATAAATATATGAATTTATTATATATTATAAAATATTTACAAATTAATACCCCTTTACTGAAGAAATTTACTAAATGATGTCCTATGATAAATTTTTGAAGAATCAGTTGTCAAATAAGAAAAATTTATGATATTTAAGAGTTATTTGTCTTAGTAAGGAGTGTTTTGAAGATGTTCAATATAATATCCTACTAATGATCATTGATCCATGTATATTTTTCATCTTTTTTCACTATTTAATCATGCACATTTGGTAATACTATTTGTAATTAATGCACCAGTTTCAATATAATTCCACTAAGTGTGTTTTTGGATATTGGAATTGGATGAGTGAAAGCTAATTCGGGTGATGGTAGACCAATTAGTGAAATAAATATGTAGAATTCTTGAAAATATTCTCATTAAGGTGGTTAACTTTGTTTTTACCATATACATCTTAATTATATATATGGAAGAATGAGGGGATGTTCTCAACATTTAGTGGAGATAGTTCCTAGAAACCAGGAATGCATTATTCAATGTTAAAAAATACACCTTTTTAGATTTAGAGTTAAATAAGTTATCTTCAATGAAATGAAATATATAAAGTTATGAGCTAAATTAGAATATTTCCATTCTATTTTTTCACTGAAGCAAAAAACTCCACTTTGAGCCTATACAATGAATAATGGGAGAACCTAATGAATTTCATTAATGAGATAATGGATGATGAAGAAGATAAAATCCATGTTGAAGATAGAACCATATTGAAAAACCCAAAGACTTGTGGAATTATTATTTTTTGAATTAACTTAGTCTTTTTGATATTTTTCATCTCACACAACACTAAAAATAGTTATTTTATATATATTGAAGAGCTAAGTTTGGATTTTGTTATATGAAATGTCAAGTTAATATTTCACTATAGGAAACAAAATTTTTAGCTTTATCTACACAGAAAATTGGAGATAGATTTCATTACATAGAACAATGAATTTACTCAAAGGATTTTGAAACACACAAGACTGGGTGTTACTAAATAATAATAAATTCTTAAAATAATAATAATCATAATAATAATAGCAATAATAATAATAATAACAATAATATATAACATAACCATTAAATTAGGTTTTATGAATATTACCCTAGTGGTTCAGCCTCCTACTTGGTATCCAAAAGAGCCAGGATCAAATCCTGGTAGGGGAGAATTCCCGAGTACTGTAGCATCTCACTGTAGTAGTACTGTAGCAGTGGAGGACTATAGTAGCGGTATCACTGTAGCGGCGGAGGGACTGTAGCAGGGTACTGTAGCGGCGCAGTACTATAGCTGCATGGTGCTATAGAATTACTGTTCACCGAGGGGTCCTTTGGGCCAAAACAATGGGCTTTCTAGACCTGTATGCAGGCCACTTGACCTTGGGT
Organism: Viscum album; assembly: GCA_963277665.1. Classification (NCBI taxonomy): domain Eukaryota; kingdom Viridiplantae; phylum Streptophyta; class Magnoliopsida; order Santalales; family Viscaceae; genus Viscum; species Viscum album. Next base: position 20,465,150 of record OY728131.1, read on the forward strand.
CTTCGGGCTATGTAATGGGTCACACTCTACCCAGTATAAAGAGGTCTTTGTTTTAATAATAAATTAAGGCTTCAGCCTCAACCTTTTAAAAAAACTAAATTATGTAAATATATTATTTTGACACAAATATAAATTTTATTAATTAGATAAAAATTATTTAGATATGAATATAAGAACCAAATTGAATATAAAGAGTGTATTTTTATAGAAAACTATTATTATGCTCACAAAGTTGTTTTAATCCAAAAAATTAAATTAATTAAAGTTAGTAAATGATATTACATTAATATAGATGTTATATATTAAATAAAATATTTTTGATATTCATCCAATATTTTTGATAAACATAAGATAATAAAGAACCTAATTTCATGCTTATTATATTTTTATAAAGATAGTTTTACCACAATATAATGTTGAACCCATTTTAAATACAATTTTTGGAACTTTTATAAATTTAATATGTAAAAATAAACTTCATATTTTTAATAAAAACATAAAAATTTGGTAAGGATATATTCTTGGTGCTTTTCATTAAGGTTATAATTTTTAATGAATATTAAAAAATACTAGATTTTAACTCAACTCTGATTTTTTCATTTAATTTATTTACAAGGATAAACTATATTTTAAAATAGTTTATATAAGGCCCCAGCCTTAAACCTTACTTAATATTGAATTAAAAGAATAATTCACGTTGAGGATCTTTTCAGGTTTAGAGTTTTAGAGAATTAGAACATAACTATTACATCTCAGAAGATTACAAAGTAGTCACTTATACTAAGTTTCCATAAAAAAAAAACTCTTGAAAGAAACATGTCTAGTTCCATGTTTTATATAGCATGACATTCCCTTGATCCCATCCTTGAACTTATTCCACATTATGTCCTGTGAAAAACATTTCAAAAAAACTTGGGGTGAGCATAAAAAGCTCAGTAAGGGATACACAAAGAATGAAAACTTTTAGTTTTTCAAAATCAAGTAAACCATGTATACTCTATCAAAGTAATACCTTCACCTTCATGAAGTAGTAACAACTCTTCACTGAATAAAGTATAATTTCTTACCTTTTTGTAACCAAAGTATTACCATAAAACCCATATAAAGAACACATAACATATATAAAGGTAACTTGGGACATTAACATACTTAAGTGGAATAACCATACTGTCGAATTCCACACATATCACTTAATGGAATAGCCATACGACCAATTTCCATACATACTTAATGGAATAGCCATACGGCCGACTTCCATACCCAATGCATTGGAGGTTATAACGTAACCACCCATCCTGGTATTCACGGGACCACCCGTCATATGGTTTATAACATAACCACCCGTTAAAATGTCCAAGTACCAATATAAAATCATAAAACATAAAACCAATATAAAGGAATGATAACATTTCCACATCACAATATATCATAATAGAATCCTTTATCAAAACCATTTTCAATACCAAAATACATAAAAGAGTATATTGTATTTATTTTATTTTAAAAACATTACGGCTTGTTGAGGAAGCCAAAGACCAAATAATACTCGCGGTGGCGGAAAAGGTCGTTGTCACCGCGTATGTTAAAAAAAACATTCCTTTTTGTCGTTTAGTAAAAAGATTCATAGAAAAATATTCCTTTTGTATAAAAGTAAAAGCCAAAGGTGTTTATACACCGTATAAAAGAAAGTTGTGTATAAAACGAAATATGCCTCAATGAAAGGAGATTGAGACGAAGTCCCTTACCTCGGGTCCGACTTGACTCGATCGTTCTTTAACATCCTGAATAATAAACTTGAGTTAATTTATACTTGATTAATAACCTTTTTAGAGTTATTTATTCCTTTTATATCACTTATTTCCATGTTATAAACATTATGTAACCAGTTAAGTTAATAATGTTTGTTTTGTCGATATTTGGTTCTTAAGTCGAAAGTGGACTTCCTACAATTACATGTTGTTCGTGTGGTCAAAGGTTATTTATATCCAGAATGACATTCCTGATTTGGATATAATATATATCATATATATCCAGCATATACATGTATTTATAATATTACATAATCATTTAGAGGTAATAAATGAAATGCACCGTTCATGGAGACGGTAAGCCGTACGTATGCATGAACGCTACTTTCATTTCTATGTCGTATTAATGGAATTAAAACTCTATGAGAGGTATGTATATTTTAATTCCAGAATTATATTAATCATTTAGATTTATCATAAATCATATATATCCATTATATATATGTACTTATAATAGTACATTACATTTGGGGATAAGAAATGAAATGCACCGTTCATGGAGATGGTAAGCCGTACGTACGCATGAACGCTACTTTCATTTCTATCTCATATTTAATGGAAAGAAATAATAATTATATAGAGGTAAATAATAATTCCAGTATAACATCATATATAATAACATTAAATCCATCCTTTATACGTCCCACGTATGGCATTAACGAATCACATCACTTTGAGGGGGCGGTAGTCCGCACTTCCTAAAATGAAGATATCGGGTATACCCATAATGGAAGCCATAAAGGTAAGACACAAATGAAAAATAAAGAAGAATAAGTAAAACATAAACATATTATATATCATATATAAAAATAGTGACATCATAATGGCCACCTTTGAAGGTGTTAAATGAGTATTGAACAATCATCGTTTCAGGAGGCACAATTTCGCCATCCACGGAAACCGTATGTTCTTTAACCATTTGATGTAGTTGTGTGAGAGTGTAGCTCGAATAAATCTTATAAAAATATCCTAGTATATTGAAGATACTGGTGTTGTTACAAAAGAAATAAATAAAAAGAGTTTAGGGGGTTGGAGAAGAAAAATAAAACAAATGAACCTGAGAGAATGAATTACCTTTAAAAGTGAAACTCCTTTTGATTTGAGCCTAAAGGCTTCCTTTGAAAGGATTCTGCCCAAAGGGAATCCTCTAGGATGAGGAGAGGGATGTGGATAGAGTAAATGGGAAGGTGTTGGCCGAGCCAAAGTCTTGAGGAGTGTGTGTAATGAGGTAGAGGTGGGGGGCTTTTATAAGAGGAGAGGAGGGGAACTTTTGGAAAGTAAAGAAATATTATTTATTTGAAAATGTGTTTCGGTTTTAAAAGGCCCCACATTGATATAATTCGTGGATAAGGTGATACGGGTTCTAAATCCACCCATCCAATATGTTTTTGACATGTTTAGTTCATAGAGTTTACATTATCTTTCCATTTTATTTAAATCGTTAAATAATGAGGTCATCGCTGCATCATCATGATGTCATAAATAATTTACTTTATTTAGTGTCTAAAAATTATAAAAAAAATACTATGATGTATTAAATCTTTTTAGCTTTCCAATGACTATTTATAATCAAAAATCTGACTTGTATAACCCCATTTAAAAATTCCTTTAGTAAAACATATCATGTTTGTGTCATTTTTACTTTTACATTAAATAAAAAGTTATTTATGTCATTTCCCAACCAAAGTGTCTCCATGGGGTCCCCAAGTTGACCCATGGCTTGTCTGGGTCGGCCATGACACAACCAATTAGGGTAGGACATGTGTCAAGCTCATCTTATTTTATTAAAGCATTATTTTTACCTTAAACTACACTAATTACCACTAATCGCGATTAAGAACTTAATAAGTTACTATTCACCAAAAAATTATTATAATCTCATTGAACCACATTTTACTTCTTAATGACAACCATGTATGTCGGATTTTTGAAATTAAAAACACAATGATGGCAAAATTTCATTTAAACGGAAAATCAGTCTTTATAAGTACCACTTAGTGGTTTCACTATTCATCAAAAATTGAAGTTTTTCAGAAAATTACCAAAAATTCACCCTAAGCTATATTTGATATTACGAATTCAAAAATGAAGTCTATTTTAAAAAATTCAAAACATATAAGTCACATTAATTAATTTAATAATTAATTCCCGCTGTCAGAGCAAATAGCGTGTTTTTATGAAACAATAAGTATCAAAAGATTGACACTAGTTTAAGTCCGATTTCAAAGTGAAATTAATTCCAACAAACACTATTGGATTTAATGGTAAAAATATTTTCTAATTTCACTTTAAAACCAATTCAAAAGATAATATAATCATATAAATAAATTATATTAAAAAGAGGTTTTGAATTAAAATACAACATTTTACAATATTCATTAAAAAAATGAACTTTATCAGAAAGGTACCAAAAATTTACACAAAGTAAATTTTGATGTCCTGATTCTAAAGAAGAGTTATATTTGGTCCAATAGAATTTATAAGATCAATCAAGACTATATTTAATGACGGTTCTCCGTCAAAAGGTGATAAGTGGACCTTTCGTGAAAATTAGGGTATAAATGTCTAAAATTGAACTCTTTCCGTATTTTAAGCCTTTATCTTTTATTGGGTAAATGTAAAAACATTTAAAAACATATATAATCATATTTTAGTTATTTCTATCCATTCCCGCCAGTACAACGGCTACTCGTTAACTAACATTTAAAATAATATTATTTTATTACTTGTGTGCAACGTAAGTTTTCAAAGAAACTCATCGTTGCGTACCGAGTACGCTATCGAACGTAGAAACCCCTTTTAATTAAAATTAATATTTAATTCGTAAATATTAATAAATATGAAAATTATTTATTCTTTAATTACCTGGGATGTTACATCCTTCCCCCCTTTTGGGAATTGCGTCCTCGCAATTTTATTCACTTATCAAAATAAGTGGGGGTATTTATCCCTCATAGCATTTTCAGATTCCCATGTTGCCTCTTCAATCACATGGTTTTTCCACAAAACCTTTACCTGATGAATCACCTTATTCCGTAACACCTGCTCCCTGTGGTCAAGAATCTGGACCGGTTGTTCCTCATAAGATAGGTTCTCTTCCAGCTGAACTACCTCTGGACTCAAAACATGAGATGGATCTGGCATATAATTTCTCAACATTGAAACATGAAAAAAATTGTGTACCTGAGCTAAACTCGGAGGTAAAGCCACCCGGTATGCAACTGATCCAACTCTCTCCAGAATTTCATATGGTCCAATAAACCTTGGACTCAGCTTTCCTTTCTTACCAAATCTCATCACACTTTTCCAAGGAGAAACCTTGAAAAAAACATGATCACCTACCTCGAAAGATAGATCCTTCCTCCGGTTATCCGCATAACTCTTCTGCCTGCTCTGAGCTATTCTCATGTGCTTCTGAATCAACTGAACTTTTTCTGCCATCTCTTCTACCAATTCTGGTCCCATCAGCTTCCTTTCACCCACTTCATTCCAAAATGCTGGAGTTCGACACCGTTTCCCATACAATGCCTCAAATGGTGCCATCTGTATACTGGAATGAAAACTGTTATTATAAGAAAACTCAACCAAAGAAAGATGTTGGTCCCAACTTCCCTGATAATCCATAGAACAAGCTCGTAGCATATCATCCAATGTCTGGATTGTTCGTTCTGACTGCCCATCTGATTGAGGATGAAAAGCTGTACTAAAATTTAATTCCGTACCCAACGACTTCTGAAGTCCTTTCCAAAAGTTATATGTGAACCTGGGATCACGATCAGATACAATGGAGAGAGGAACTCTATGTAACCTGACTATCTCTTTAAGATACAAACGGGAAAGTTGATCAAGAGAGAAAGTATCTCGTATAGTAAGGAAATGATCATATTTGGTCAAGCGATCAACAATAACCCAGATTGCATTATTACCTCGAGATGTCCTCGGTAATCACACAACAAAGTCCATAGATATGTTTTCCCATTTCCACTCTGGCACTGGTAAAGGCTGAAGCATCCCTTTCGGTAACTACCGCTCTGCTTTAACCTGTTGACATGTCAAACACTTCACAGTAAAATCAGCAATGTCTCTTTTTATTCCATCCCACCAGTAATACTCCCGCAGATCTCTATACATCGTAGTACTGCCAGGATGAACTGAAAATGGGGAACTACGAGCCTCACATAACAACTCATTCTTCAACAGTGAATCACAAGGCACACACAATCTCTTCCCAAACCTCAAAACACAAACACAAACTTATCCAAGAACTCATGGAAAATTTTATTCATAAGGTCCATGAATACAGCAGGTGCATTGGTTAACCCAAAAGGCATAACTACAAATTCACAATGGCCATATCTAGTACGGAACACAGTCTTCGAAACGTCTGCTTCTTTTACTTTCAACTGATGGTACACCGACCTCAAGTCAATCTTCGAAAAATACTGAGCTCCCTGGAGCTGATACCACTTCATTTGATGACCCAACATCTGCTGAAGTTGTTGCAAAGGATTTTACCACCCCTTTCTGCTTGTAGTCTGGCTGAATTCCCCCAGTTGAGTTCTTCGTTGGACACTCGTTTGCATAATGACCCATTTCATTACACTTAAAACATCTTACCGTTGGCTTTTCATTTCCCACTTGATCATCTTCCTTACAGTTACGAGCAATATGACCAGACTTACCACACCGAAAGCACTTACTAGACTTGGATAAACATTCTACAGGATGCATTTTACCACACTTCTCACAGGATGGATATTTGGTTTTCTTACCTCCTTGATTCTTTGATGAATACTTCCCCTTTGCCTACCAACTAGACCTCTTATTCTGTTGTTTGTCATAGAACACCTGATCATCGGCAAACTCCATTTCCCCCTTCTCCGCACGTCGAACAAGTTTTTCATAACTTTTGATCTCATGAGAAGCTAAAGCCCTTCGATACTTTGGCTTTAACCCTGAGTAAAAACGGTTTATTTTACTATCAAGATATCGTATAAAGTTTGGAGCATACCTTGCCAATCGAGTGAACTTTTCTTCATAAGCAACCACCGAATCATCCTCCTGCCTCAATTCTAGGAACTGTTTTTCCATCCTAAGACGAACCACCTTAGGAAAATATTTCTCAAGAAACATACCTTTGAATTCGTCCCAGTGAAGATCCTCAATCTCATCACTATCCCTTATATTTTTCACCATCGACCACCACTGATCAGTTTCACCTTCAAAACGGTAAACAACAAGACTAACCTTTTGATGTTATGAACACCCCATGACATCAAAAATCTTCCCCAGTGCTTTAATCCACCCTTCAGCATGCACAGGGTCAGATGATCCTCTGAATGATGGGGGATGTTGCCTCATGAAATGTTCCACCACTGACATGTTCCTCTGCGGTTGATCTGGCTGATCTCGTGCATGGATACCACCACCATTTATAGCCTGAGTCAACTGTGCCATCACTGCAAAAAACTGTTCAGTTCCGATTCTGACCATCACAGGTTGCTGATTTGGAAGGTTATTTTTCTCTTGATGTTGTCCCAACATAGCTGCTTTGTTTCCTCTGCAGAAAGCCATTCTGAACACATAAATATCTTAGGCGAAGAAACATGGTAATCCGTAAATGCTATATCATTTCAATCATATTATAATTTAACACTTTTCTAACTCCTAAAGTTGTCTAAACCGACCTTTGATACCAACTATAAGGCCCCAGCCTTAAACCTTACTTAATATTGAATTAAAAGAATAATTCACATTGAGGATCTTTTCAGGTTAAGAGTTTTAGAGAATTAGAACATAACTATTACATCTCAAAAGATTACAAAGTAGTCACTTATACTAAGTTTCCATAATAAAAAAAACTCTTGAAAGAAACATGTCTAGTTCCATGTTTTATATAGCATGACATTCCCTTGATCCCATCCTTGACCTTATTACACATTAAGTCCTGTGAAAAACATTTCAAAAAAACTTGGGGTGAGCATAAAAAGCTCAGTAAGGGATACACAAAGAATGAAAACTTTTAGTTTTTCAAAATCAAGTAAACCATGCATACTCTATCAAAGTAATACCTTCACCTTCATGAAGTAGTAAAAACTCTTCACTGAATAAAGTATCATTACTTACCTTTTTGGAACCAAAGTATTACCATAAAACCCATATAAAGAACACATAACATATATAAAGGTAACTTGGGACATAAACATACTTAAGTGGAATAACCATACGGTCGACTTCCACACATATCACTTAATGGAATAGCCATACGGCCAATTTACATACATACTTAATGGAATAGCCATACGGCCGACTTCCATACCCAATCCATTGGAGGTTATAACGTAACCACCCGTCCTGGTATTCACGGCACCACCCGTTATATGTTTTATAACTTAACCACCCGTTAAAATGTCCAAGTACCAATATAAAATCATAAAACATAAAACCAATATAAAGGAATGATAACATTTCCACATCACAATATATCATAATAGAATCCTTTATCAAAACCATTTTCAATACCAAAATACATAAAAGAATATATGGTATTTATTTTATTTTAAAAACATTACGGCTTGTTGAGGAAGCCAAAGACCAAATAATACTCGCGGTGGCGGAAAAGGTTGTTGTCACCGCGTACGTTAAAAAAACATTCCTTTTTGTCGTTTAGTAAAACGCTTCGTAGAAAAAGATTCCTTTTGTATAAAAGTAAAAGTCAAAGGTGTTTATACACCGTATAAAATAAAGTTGTGTATAAAACGAAATATGCCTCAATGAAAGGATATTGAGACGAAGTCCCTTACCTCGGGTCTGACTTGACTCGATCGTTCTTTAACATCCTGAATAATAAACTTGAGTTAATTTATACTTGATTAAGAACATTTTTAGAGTTAATTATTCCTTTTATATCACTTATTTCCATGTTATAAACATTATGTAACCAGTTAAGTTAATAATGTTTGTTTTGTCGATATTTGGTTCTTAAGTCGAAAGTGGACTTCCTACAATTACATGTTATTCGTGTGGTCAAAGGTTCTTTATATCCAGAATGAAATTCCTGATTTGGATATCAAATATATCATATATATCCAGCATATTCCTGTATTTATAATATTACATAATCATTTAGAGGTAAGAAATGAAATGCACCGTTCATGGAGACGGTAAGCCGTACGTACGCATGAATGCTACTTTCATTTCTATGTCGTATTAATGGAATTAAAACTATATGAGAGGTATGTATATTTTAATTCCATAATTATATTAATCATTTAGATGTATCATACATCATATATATCCATTATATATATGTACTTATAATAGTACATTACATTTGGGGATAAGAAATGAAATGCACCGTTCATGGAGACGGTAAGCCGTACGTACGCATGAACGCTACTTTCATTTGTATCTCATACTTTAATGGAAAGAAATAATAATTATATAGAGGTAAATAATAATTCCAGTATAACATCATATATAATAACATTAAATCCATCCTTTATACGTCCCACGTATGGCATTAACGGATCACATCACTTTGAGGGGGCGGTAGTCCGCACTTCCTAAAATGAAGATATCGCGTATACCCATAATGGAAGCCATAAAGGTAAGACACAAATGAAAAATAAAGAAGAATAAGTAAAACATAAACATATTATATATCATATATAAAAATAGTGACATCATAATGGCCACCTTTGAAGGTGTTAAATGAGTATTGAACAATCATCATTTCGGGAGGCACAATTTCGCCATCCACGGAAACCGTATGTTCTTTAACCATTTGATGTAGTTGTGTGAGAGTGTAGCTCAAATAAATCTTATAAAAAAATCCTAGTATATTGAAGATACTGGTGTTGTTACAAAAGAAATAAATAAAAAGAGTTTAGGGGGTTGGAGAAGCAAAATAAAACAAATGAACATGAGAGAATGAATTACCTTTAAAAGTGAAACTCTTTTTGATTTGAGCCTAAAGGCTTCCTTTGAAAGGATTCTGCCCAAAGGGAATCATCTAGGATGAGGAGAGGGATTTGGAGAGAGTAAATGGGCAGGGGTTGGCTGAGCCAAATGCTTGAGGAGTGTGTGTAATGAGGTAGAGGTGGGGGCCTTTTATAAGAGGAGAGGAGGGGCACTTTTGGAAAGTAAAGAAATATTACTTTATTTTAAAATGTGTTTCTGTTTTAAAAGTTCCCACATTGATATAATTCGTGGATAAGGTGATAATGGTTCTAAATACACCCATCCAATAAGTTTTTGACATGTGTAGTTCATAGATTTTACATTATCTTTCCATTTTATTTAAATCGTTAAATAATGAGGTCATCGCTGCATCATCATGATGTTATAAATAATTTACTTTATTTAGTGTCTAAAATTATAAAAACAATACTATGATGTATGAAATCTTTTTAGCTTTCCAATGAATATTTATAATAAAAACTCTGACTTGTATAACCCCATTTAAAAATTCTTTTAGTAAAACATATCATGTTTGTGTCATTTTTACTTTTACATTAAATAAAAAGTTATTTATGTCATTTCCCAACCAAAGTGTCTCCATGTGGTCCCCAAGTTGACCCATGGATTTTATTGGTCGGCCATGACACAAACAATGAGGGTAGGACATGTGTCAAGCTCATATTATTTTATTAAAGCATTATTTTTATCTTAAACTACACTAATTACCACTAATCGCGATTAAGAACTTAATAAGTTACTATTCACCAAAAAATTATTATAATCTCATTGAACCAAATTTTACTTCTTAATGACAACCATGTATGTCGGATTTTTAAAATTCAAAACACAGTGATGGCAAAATTTCATTTAAACGGAAAATCAGTCTTTATAAGTACCACTTAGTGGTTTCACTATTCATCAAAAATTGAAGTTTTTCAGAAAATTACCAAAAATTCATCCTAAGCTATATTTGATATTACGAATTCAAAAATGAAGTCTATTTTACAAAAATTCAAAACATATAAGTCACATTAATTAATTTAATAGTTAATTTCCACTGTCAGAGCAAATAGTGTGTTTTTATGAAATAATATGTATCAAAAGATTGACACTGGTTTAAGTCCGATTTCAAAGTGAAATTAATTCCAACGACCACTGTTGGATTTAATGGTAAAAATATTTTCTAATTTCACATTAAAACCAATTCAAAATATAATCTAATCATATAAATAAATTATATTAAAAAGATATTTTGAATTAAAATACAACATTTTACACTATTCATTAAAAAAATGAACTTTAACAGAAAGGTACCAAAAATTTACACAAAGTAAATTTTGATGTCCTGATTCTAAAGAAGAGTTATATTTGGCCCAATAGAATTTATAAGATCGATCAAAACTATATTTAATGACAGTTCTCCGTTAAAAGGTGATAAGTGGACCTTTCGTGAAAATTAGGGTATAAATGCCTAAAATTGAACTCTTTCCGTATTTTAAGCCTTTATCTTTTATTGGGTAAATGTAAAAACATTTAAAAACATATATAATCATATTTTAGTTATTTCTATCCATTCCCGCCAGTACAACGGCTACTCGTTAACTAACATTTAAAATAATATTATTTTATTACTTGTGTGCAACGTAAGTTTTCAAAGAAACTCATCGTTGCGTACCGAGTACGCTATCGAACGTAGAAACCCCTTTTAATTAAAATTAATATTTAATTCATAAATATTAATAAATATGAAAATTATTTATTCGTTAATTACCTGGGATGTTACAGTTTAAAAGTTTAAATAGGTAATATTTTTATAAATAAATCAAATTTAGTTCATTGAAATCAATTTTATTTTGAAAATGATTATAAAAAAATTACAAACTTTTGAATATTTTTACTTTAAAAACTCGCAATTTCATCCCACTAGTGAAGTTAATTTTAAATTTTTTTTCCACTTATGTGATTGTAATTTGTAAAAATTGATTACATATTTGGAAGATGAATAATTTTTATTGTCTAATTAGGTCAAATTTGTTTTTGACTTAAAATATTAGTGAATTTAATTAAAATCTATTACAATGTTTAAGGTAAAATTAAGCTTAACTAAGGACTAAAACTAAAATTTAAGACCCAAAATGACCTATAAACTTTTCCTAAATCCATTTTATTGACATATATGGACCATATCATCCCTTGTATCGATTTTGGACCATTATTTATCAACTTTCATAAAAACAACATGGGTGGGGTTCTGTTCTTTTAAAATATTAGAAGAGTGCCACTAATCCTCCATTATAAAAGGTCTCCACTCCTACCACATCCTAAAAACTATAAATACACTTTTTTCTGAAACAAAATTAGGAATAAATATCTTCCAAAAATCTATCAATTCCTACATTAATCCTCCTCTAGGCATAAATCTTTCAAATTTATCCATTTGGTGCAAACCATAAGGAGTTACCGGATTAAGAGGTAACACCCTCCCTCAATCTATTTTATTTTATTTTCTTTCTCTACTCCATAAAATATTATTATTTAATGATTGTATAAAAAAATTACCCTCAATATACTAGGATGTTCTTATGATACATTTTTGACCTTCACTTACACTCACTTATATATAATAGGTAATGAAAATACTATTTACATGTACAAAGTACTACCGCCTCACAAAATGATGATTATTAATTTTTTCCTTTATCGACTCTCATGGTGAAAATTAATATGGAAATTATATATATATATATATTATTTATTATGTATTTATTCTTCTGTAATTATTTTAAAACACACATATTTATACTTTCCATTTTGTGTTAATATAACAATTTCGTTTGAGGAAGGCCAGACTACTGCCCCCTTGAAGTGATGTGATTCATTCACACACTACATGGAATGTATTAAGGATGGATTTAGTGAATATATATTTTATATATTATATAATAAAGATACTATAATATATATATATATATATAAATATATATACATTTATATACACATATATAAATAAACACACACACACACACAGATATATATATATACATACATATACATGTCTTTTTCTTTTGTTCTTTCAACACAATAATTAAATAAAAATAGAGATCATGCGTAAGTATGACCTTCCATTTACATGAAATGTGTATTCCATTTCATACATCTATATTATATGTATTATTATAATACACATATAATTAAAATAAAATATATTTAAATCATGGTTTACATTCTTGAAATCAGAATACTAATATAATGTAAAAATATTAGAAATTAAGAAACATGTGAAAACAAATAGATATTACCCCAATTGAAACCTTAATATAGAATTGTTAAAAAAAGGGTAATATAAATCCTCAATCAAAACATATAAGTTATTATAAGTAAGAATATGGTTCCATGATAGATTTATAATAAATTTATATTTATTTTATAAGAGGTTTGAATGAGTTATACAAGAGTTAAGACAGAAGGTATGAGAATTTCAACTCTCTTTATTTTAGTGATACACATGCATTTTTCACCACTAAATTATTTTGTTTGGTGTATATAATGCATTGAGATTATTCAATGAATATTATAATTAAATATAATGTTATTTATGTAACCATTTCATGATATTCCTATCATGGGGTTTAAGTTTCAAAAGTCACCAAATTGGTAAATTATGTTTTGTCACAATTTTTCTTCTTTGAGACACATGCCATGTCATACACTAATATTTTTATATGAGGTCTATAAAATGAATTTGTCATTATATAACATGAATATACTTATTTTCATGATATTTTAAATCACTATTTAATTTAATTTTCATAAATTGGTAGTATGATTCTAAGCTACCATGTGGTAATAGTTTTTGAAACAATCTCAATATTTATCAAGATTTTTTATAATCATGTTTTAATTAATGAAATATTATGATCAAACATTCAAGAACAATCATACAACTTATTATCCCTTGGTTCTTATTGATGTATTCTTGTATTAATAATATTTTTTTCACTCTTTGGTACTTAATAAAATTAAGAAAACGTTTTTATAAAAATTTGACCTTACCTCTCTCTTCAGTCCAAAATTTGTGTTCCTTAAAAAACATGTTTTATAAAAATATTTCTAAGAATATTATAATAATATCATATGATATTTATAATACATTGTTATCATATTATAACCTTTTAAACTAAAATAGTTTTTAAAAAATGAATCTTCTTTTAATTTTTCAGTCGTGGAAGTTTACTAAACTCTTTACCATGAAAAATGAATATTATTTTTACCACACATGACATATACGAATTTACCCACAATCATTCATTTAATTATACCTTTTCATGTTTAAAAGGATAATTTTGTAATAAAATGTTTTTTAAAATTAATTTTCAATAAAATGCTTTTCAAATAGTTTTCAATATTCCTTTATCTGTTTTCAAGTAAAAATGGGTTTTAAATGTTTTTCCAGATCCTATACAACTTTTCAAGGAAAATGGTTTTAAAAATGTTTTATAATTTTTTATAATATTTCAAGAATATTTACAAAAAAAATTGTTTTCCCAAGGTTTTATGTTTTAAAAGAACAATTCTTCAAAAAAAAAAGGATATTTTCCTCAAGAAATGTAGTTAAAAGATCTATCAAAATCATTTCCCATATAAGTTAGCATCCATTTTTTTTCAATCATTCCTTTTTGGAGAAATTATTAAATTTTTTCCTTTCATATTACTTCATTGAATGGTTTATGTTTTATTGAATGAGTTTTATGAAATATGTTTCTCTTTCACATGTTATATTTTTATGAAACCCACATCAATTCAAGGGTTATGGTTTTATGGAATGATTATGAAACCAGTCACTTTTCCACAGGTTAGGATATGATTAAATGTTTATGACATCCATTTAATTTCATGGGTTATGATATGATTGTTTATGATTTTTTGGAACATGTATCAATGATTTTATTTTGATATGGGTTGGAGATATATCACCATTAAAGGAATTAGTTAAAGATTTATATCTCATGATATAGCCTAAGATGGTCTTGATAGTTAACCTTTAATACTAAGATTTCCATGGGAGTGACCCATGACTACCATGATAATATGAGGAGTGGAATCATGCTACTAATATTACCCTTGGAGTGAACCATGACTCCATATATGGAGTGGCGAGTGAACCCATACTATTACGTTGGTATTGGTAGTGATTAAATGGATACTATGGAAATAATATTATATGCTCATGTGTTTTCCACAATTCCATGTTTTATTCCCCTATTATTATTTCATAGATTATGTTATTTATTTCTTTATGATCATGTCTTATAAATTTTCACGTTTTATTTCATGACTAATGTTTATGATATTTGATATGTAGGGTATGTTCTTGTAATGTTATTATTACGTTATCATACCCCTATCCTAATTTTTATGTTTATATGTTTTGATTTTTTACCCTCACTAAGAATCTGAGCTCACCCATTTTTATGTTTCCTTTCCCCTAGGTCATGAAGATTCATATTTTATTTGATGTGTCTAATAAGGGTTCAAGTCAAGAGGATCCTAGTGGGACACAATGTGACTTACTTATGTACGAGTGTTTATGTTTCCATGTTTCCAAAGGTACTAGACTAATATAGTATTTGGGAGTCTCATTGTATAATTTTTTATGTATTATGAAAAATTAATGTAATTTTAATGTATTTCATGACTAGATAATTATAGTTGGTATCAGAGTGAAGGTTTAGTTATCATTTGGAAACTAGTATAATAAAAACATCTTGAGAACTCAAAGGACATGTCTATGGATAAGTCTTGGATTTGTAAAAACATTATAAAATATCGAGGAATATTTTGTTGAAGGATAGAGAGTGTGGTTTTCTTTAAATACATCCCTTTCTGGATACTAAAAATGGATGTGTCTCTCGCAAATATATACCTAGGAGTAACAACTCTGAAAATATGTTCCTATATTGACTTATTGTAATCTTGTACAAAACAACATGCCTTAATGCAGACACGGTTTAACACTCCTGGGGGATATTTTATGGAAATTTTAAAACACTTCCTGAACCGTTATGAAGGATTTAAATATAAGTTGGCTGTAAATAACCTCGAATAAACCCAAGGTGTCATATATTAAGAAATATTTAATGATTTAGACATCCTATATGTAATTATTTTCATGACTACATGGTTTTATGATATAATAAGTAATTATCATGCTATGCTTCTTGTTTTAGTAAATGGTAGGAACCAAAAGAAAATTGATTAATATTGAATGTGATTGAAGATTTCTTGATGATCAGTCAAGTGGGATGATCATTGGAGTTAAATATGTTGTGATCATGCCTAATCAGTTTTCATAGAACAAGATTAACAACAAGTACCTTAACCAACTCTTGGAGTCACCAAGTTAGAGAAATAAATAGTTTACAAAGAGTTTAGGTAATAGAGACCATGGAGGAAAGAATATTTGGTTTCTTTTGTGTCAAGAATGTTGAAAGAATAACCAAAGTGATTAACTTAGAGGAATGAGAAAGTATTTTGACTATAGGAAAGAAACAAAAAAACCATGTGATGGAAAAGGAAAAATAAATAGTTTGACTAATTAAATGGATGAGAATAATAGTCTACCGAATCATTATCAAATTATAAGTGTTTTTAGTGTGGAATAAATGGTCATTTTACAGCTCATTGTCCCAGAAGGAAATATCTTGAAGAGAATAAACAAGGGAGTATGAATAATGGTTATATTACTCATGATGAAGATACTATAGATGAAATGTGAAGGGAAATAAGTATTAAATAATAGGATGAGGTATACTTCTTATGGATTCTAGATGAAGTGAAATAATAATTTTTTTATGTATTTGGATTCAAAAAAATTTATAATATGAATAATGAATCATACAAGAAGTTTTTTGTTTATATTCATTGCTCAGAATTTACAAGATTATGTTGAAGGCTCCCAATGAATTTTTATGGTTATTTAATGAAAATTTGATATTTTTAAAAAGGTAAGATAACCCATAATATGTTAATTATGTTAATACAATGATTTTGGATAAATATATGTGGGATATGGATAAGTAAATTTGACATTACTGATTACCGTAGAACTTAGTAAGGACTTGTTGACATCTGTTTTGTACTATCATTAATAAAGTTTATAGTAGTTTTGGATTTAAGTAACAGATCTAATAATCATTAGAATAGGCAAAAATTGACATTTTTAATAATGATTTATGTAAATTCAGGTCATTTCTATGTTTCATGATAATAATTGATGAAGGTATTCACATGATATGAATGTAACAACCAAGAGATATTTTTTGATATATGGGGGATCAATGTTTAGATGATTTCATAACCTTATTTATATAGTTTTGTATTTTTATATTTCATAAGAGTTATAAGGTTAATCAATCATGAAAATTTAAAGTTAAACATCGAATGAACTATTTATTTATTAGTTTTGTATTTGTAACCCAAATTAAAAGGCTATTTAGTGGTTACCCTTATTTCAAGGATGTGTATCATATTTATTTTTCAAATTATAATAGTGTGGTTTTATAAAAATACATCATATATGTTAGGTGACAACCAATAACGTCTAAAAATTCCACAAGTCTTAAACCTATAACTGAAGGATGATAAGGGTTTCACACCTACCACTAGTTTACAAGATGTCCTGGTCAATGAAAAATAATTTTTATGAATAAATATTAATTATAAATTATTATAGTTAGTTTTAATGATTATAGTTTAAGTAATATTGATTTCCGAGAGAAAAATAGCGAGAATCATTATTCTTTTATGGGACTTAAGATCTGTTAAAAGTGTATTTCAGTGCTTTATGCATCAATGTTAATTTATAAGAATTTATCCCGTGAGGTAATGGATTAATTAGAAATTTATAAAATTTCAAAAAAGAATGAAATTTTACATAAATATATCAAGTAATTATATTTACTTATATTTTATTTCAATAAAATAATTACTCAAGGTTTGAAAAGTGATAAACAAATATTATCCTAATAAGTTAAATTTTGTTGAATTGATGGCCTTTCAAATCATCCCTGTTTGATGATTTTTAGGCCCTCATTTTAATTATCATTCACTTATTTTTAATTTATGACCTCAATCACACCCTATAAATATTTATGGGTTTTACAAACATCCAATCATTACTCCCAGCCTATGTTTTACTATATTGAAATCTAGTTATATGTTAATTTGGATAACCGTTATAGTTCTAACATTCTTCTTTTAGGGGATGATTTAGTATTCATTTTTACGATGTGGGTTTCTATAAATAAAACATTCAAGTATTAAACCATTGATATCCCACAAAAATTTTGAGGGTGAAATTTATTTTAAGGGGGGTAGAATGTAACACACTGAGTTTTTATGAATTATTATTTTTCAATTAATTTAGTCCTTTGAATATTTTTCATCTCACACAACACTGAAAATGGTTTATATATATAAATATTAAAGCACTATGTTTGTCCTTCATTATATGTAATTCGATGTTAATATTTCACTACAAGCAACATAAATTTTGGATTACTCTATACAGAAAATTGAGGATAACTTGTGTTACATTAAATAATGACATTCCTCAAATTCTTGGGAAACACACAAGATCAAGTGTTAATGAACAATAATATATTATTTAAATAATAATAACAAAAAATACATAATAATATATAACCTAGCTATTAAAATAAGTTTTATTAATATTATTAACTATAATATATAAATATATGGTTTTCTCAAAATATAAAATAATTTAATTATTAAAAAATTATTTAGAAATGAATATAAGAACCAAATTTAATATAAAAGGGGTATTTTTATATAAAATTATTATTATGCTCACAAAGTTGTTTTAATCCAAATAAATTAAATTAATTTAAATAGTAAGTTATATTGTTGTAATATATATTTTATATATTCAATAAAATATTTTTGATATTCATCCAATAAATTTTATAGGCATAAGATTAAAAAAAACATAATTTTATGCATAAAAACATGTATTTTTATAATGATAGTTTTACCACATATTAATAGTAAAACCATTTAAAATTTTTTTTTAAACATTTATAATTTTAATATAATAGACTTCATATTTTTATTTTAAATATAAAAATTATGGAATGATAAATTTTTGGTACTTTTCTTTAAGGTTTCGCTATTTAATGAATAGTTAAAAATACTCGATTTTAACTCAAAATTGTTTATCGTATAATTTATTTATAAGGATAAATTATATTTTAAAATAGTTTAAAATTTAATTATATATTATTTATATAAATAAAACCAATTCAGGTTATTGTAATCAACTTAATTTTTAAATTGACAATAAAAACAAAGAAAACTTTTAATTGTTTTTTTACTTCAAAAATCCACAATGTCGTCCCGTTTGAGGGAATTATTTCTAATTAATTTATGCCACTTATGTGATTATAATTTTGAAATGTATATTAAATATTTGTAATAAACATAATTTATAATTTATAATAATATCAATTTAGTTTTTTTACAAAAAATATCATTGAGTGTAATGAAAATTAATTACATCGATTAAAGTTAAAATTGGTCTTAAATAAGGACTAAACATTACATTTAAGACAAAAAAACCTATAAACTTTTAATAAAGACATTTAATGATAGTATTTTGACCCTATACTTACTTGGATCTAATTTGGACCATTTTTTATCCACTTTCAATAAAAAACATGGGTGGGGTTCCTTTATTTTAAAATATTACAAGGGTGTCTCACCACCTCCATTATAAAAGGCCTCCTCACCTCCCACTTCTTAAAACTACTAAAGACACATTGTATGAACAACAAAAGTACCCAAATATCTCACCAAAAACCCTCAATTCCTCCTTTAATCCTTATTTTGGCATAAATCCTTCCAAGGAATCCCTGTGGTGAAAACCAAAAGGATTTACTAGATTAAGAGGTAACACCATCCCTCAAACATATTACTTTTATTTTATTTATAGACTCCCTTAAAACATATAATTCTATGATTTTATAAAAAACCATTATCTATAATATATTATGAGGTTTTTATTCTATGGGTTCAACCTACACTTACACACACTTCTATCTAACAGGAATGAACTTACTATTTATATGTACGAAGGACTACTCCCTCACTAAACGATGATTGTTCATTTTTCCTTTATCACCTCTCACGGTGAAACTTATGATCGAAACTCTATTTATATATTTTATATATAATATTTATTATCTCTTTAATCTTATGGAATTATTTTACAACACACATCCTTATAGTTTCCATTTTGTGTTAATACGATAATTTTGTTTGAGGAAGTGCAGAGTACCGCCCCCTCAAAGAAATGTAATTCATTAATACACTAGTTAGAATGTATTACGGATGAATTTAGTAAATATATACGATATATATTCTATAATAAATGTAATTTAATAATTATATATATATATGTATTTTACTTTATTTCTTTCAACACACCAATTAAACTGAAATAGCATTCATGCGTACGTATGACTTGCCGTCTCCATGAATGGTGTATGAAGTTTCATAATTCTATATTATATAGATTATTAGAATAAATATATACTGAAAATAAAATATTTTTAAATCACGGTTTAAATTCTAAAAATCTTGATATAAATATAAGGACCAAAGGTATAACAAATTAAGACACATGTGAAAAACTAAACAGATATTCCCCGAAGTGAAACCTTGGTGTATAATTGTTAACCGGTATCTAATATAAAGCCATAATAAATCCATATTTGGTATTATAATTAATAATATGGTTATTTTATAGATTTATAATAAATTTATATTTATTATATAGGAGGTTTGAATGAGTAGTACGAGAGTCAAGACACTAGGTTAAGGAATTTAATCTCACTCTTTATTTCAATGATTTATATGACTTATTAACCAATAACTTATTTTGTGTAGTTTATATACTGAATATGAATGTATTATATGAATATTATAATTAAATATATGGGTATTTGAATGACAATTTTATAAACTTCTTATCATGGGTTTAATTTTTAAAAGTTACCAAATTGGTAAATTAATGTTTTCTCAATTTTCCCATGACATGTTAATCACATATATTTTCCTATTAGGTGTATAAAATCCCTTTGAAATGAAATAACATTAATATCCTTATTCTCATGATATTTGAGTGGTATATTTAAATTCATTTTCAAATATGGGGAGTATGATTACAAGTAACCCTGTGGTAAGATTTTATTAAAATAATCTCAATGTTTATCGGCATTGTTTATGATGATGTTTTCATTAATAAAATATTATGATCCATATTTCAATAAAAATATTTAATTTTATTCTTCTCTAGTTATTATTGACATAATAATGTATTGGTACCATTTTTTCACACTTTGGTACTCAAGACTATTAAAAAAATGTTTTTAATAAAATATTACCTTACCCATTTATTCGGTTTGAAATTTATATTCCATTAAATCTATGTTTTATAAAAAGGTTTACAATAATGTTATAATATTATCCTATAATATTTTGACAAAATTTTAACCCTTTTTACATTTTAAATAAAAATTGTTATTAAATAAGGAATATTCTTTTCATTTTCCAGTCACGACACGATTTTAAAAAATTTACCATGAAAAAGGAATATTATTTGTACATCATAAGACATGTATGTATTTACTCACCCTCATTTATTTTCATATTACTTTTCATGTATATAAGTCTAATTTTTTATGATAATGTTATTAAAAGTTATTCTCAAATAAAGTCTTTTCAATCTTGTTTAATATTCATTTATATGTTTTTTAGGGAAAAATGATTTTCAATTTTTTTTCAAGATCCTATAAATGTTTTCATGTAAAAGGGCTTTCAAAATTATTTCAAGATTCATTTATAAGTTTTAAATTATTTTTACAAGGAAACTAGTTCTCAAAATATTTTATGTTTAAAAAGAATCTTTTTTCAAAGAAGAATGGTATTTTTTTGAAGAAATATTTTTATAAGATCATTCAATTTTTTTCCCATATATGTTTACATCCATTGGTGTTATTAAATTTTTATGGGGAAATTGTTAAATTTTTATTTTCACATTATTTATCATAATGGTTTATATTTTAATACATGATGTTTATGAAATATGTTTCTCTTTCATGGGTTATATTCTTATGATTTTTTTTCTTTTTACAGGTTATGATTTGTTGAAATGATTAAGAAACATGTATTCTTTTTACATGTTAAGATATGATTACATGTTTATAACTCCCATTTCATTACATGGATTATGATATGATTTTTTATGATTTTTTTGTAACATGTGTGTATGATTTCATTATGAGATTGTTGGAACCTATATCTCCCTCCAATGCATTGGGTAAAAATTTATACCTCATGAGATAGACTAAGATGGTCTTGGGGGTAAACCTTGACTACTATGATAGATATGGGAGTGAACCATGACTACCATGATGGTATAAATTGTGAAATAATGATACTAATATGTTTATGGGAGTGAACCATGAGTACCAATATGGTATGGCTCATAAACCCATACTACTAATATGGTCTTTTCAATGATGCCTTGGATACTATAGAAATCATATTATATTCTCACGTGTCTTCCACAATTCCCTGTTTTATTCCTTTGTTATATTTTCATGGATTATGTTTTTTATTTCCTTATGATTCATGTCTTATTAACTTCTATTAATTATTCCAATATTCATGTTTATGATCATGGATATGTAGGGTATAATTTTTATTGTTATGATAATGTTCTCATACCCCTATAGTTATGTTTATGATTACATGTTGCCATTTTTCACCCTTACTGAGAATATATGCTCACCACTTTTTATATTTCCTTTCCCTCAAGTTATAAAAAAATATTATTTTTTATGTGTCTAAGAAGGGTTCTTTTCTAGAAGCACCTAGTGGGATCTAATATAGCTCACTTATGTACCAGTGTTTATGTTTC
This sequence comes from Viscum album, assembly GCA_963277665.1. Taxonomy (NCBI): domain Eukaryota; kingdom Viridiplantae; phylum Streptophyta; class Magnoliopsida; order Santalales; family Viscaceae; genus Viscum; species Viscum album. The sequence continues at coordinate 20,487,920 of OY728131.1, forward strand.
CATGATTCCAAATTCACTATTCTAATATGGTATTTAGGTGTATGTTTGTATAATGTTTTAAGTATTATGAAAAAGTTATATAAAGATAATGTATTTCAATATTGAGTTTCTATACATATATATGTTTTTATAGTGTAATTATAATTTCCATGGTATTTATATCTAGATTTTGGTCCATCAATCATAAGACCTTTAATAATTTAGTTGAATCCCTTACCCAACACATTAGCGTTCTAATTTTTTGGAGACAATGAAACCTTAACAGTGATCATATATTCATAATTTATAATTGAAAAGTTAGAGAGTCTGTGGGATGTTTTAATGGAAACAATACAAGCAATAATTTGGGGTGTTAATTATATCAAGTGAATTAGTCTAACTATTTGAACACATATATTATTATTGGAATAAGGAAGTAAACTAAATAATCAACCATAGTGATGAATCAAACCATTAATAAATTAGATAGTTAAGAATTTTTTTTTCAAACTAATAGATGTGAGAATTATCTTCTCTATTTATTATAGTTAATGGGTTAAATATTTACTAGTTGTACCCAAGAAAAAAGGACTAACCATGATAAAGAAAAAATATAATGATATTATATAAAAAAATTTATGTGATAGAGAGTTTTCTAGGATTATAGGAAGCTGAATGCATCAAAAAAATATTACTTTATAATACCATTCATAGATCATATACAAGAAAGAGTCTCTAGATATGAGTTTTATTTATTACTAGATGGATACTATAGTTACAATTAATTACCAGTGGAACCAAAAAATAAATCAATAACCACTTTCACTTTCCCATGTCATACAGTCACCTATTATTGCATCCCATTTAGCATATAAAATTCACCCCTTAAATTTCAATGGTACATGAAATATAAGTTTCATTACATGATGGAATAATTTCTGGAAGTCCTCATGGAAGATTTTTTCAGTCTATGAGATACACTTCAATGTGTTCTTGAACAAAATAATCTTGTTGTTCAAGTGATGTGAAGAAATATTACAATACTCAAATGGAAAAAATGAAACATTATGGTGCATGAGGGAATTTTAATAAGACATATAATATCCAAACAAGGAATTTATTTCGATCATATAAAGATAAGGGTAAGACAAGATATCCCTAAGATGACCATACTAAAATAGATTTCAATCTTTTTGGGACACATGAGATTCTATTTCTAATTTATAAAGGATATAAATAAGATAACATATCCACACACTCATATATTATCAAAGTAATCTTCAATAAACTTAAAATATCTCATCAGAAATCCATTGATACCTTGAAAAATAATTTAGTGGCTTCCTGAATTACGATTTACTGAAATTGGGAGAATAATTTTGTGGTAGTGTGTGATTCAAGTGAATTTATTGTTGGATATGTTCTAGGATATTAGGTTGATGAAATATTTCGACCCATATAATATGTAATCAATAAAATAAATCATGAAAAAAATAAAATAAACTTCCATATATAGAAAACATATTGTAAACTTATTTTCTTTTGATAAGTTTAGATCTTATCTAATACTATCCAAATATATTTTACACACAAGTTATGGCACTGTAGAAGAACCATTGAATAAAAATGATTAAAATATAATGGTAATTCAGTGGATATTGTTTCTAAAAGAGTTAAAAATTATGATAAAGTATAATTAGGGTTTATAGAGTGTATTAAATATCATTTTTCAAGGCTATAGTTGCCGCATGTTGATGAAGATGAGGATATGAACATTACCAATGGTGTCTTGAAAAAGTTGTCTTTCTATACTAATCTGTAAGCTCAACCCTATTTTTATGATATAGATAATTAATTTTGAATTTGAAAAATTTTCCAATATTTTTAATATAAATTGTGGAAGATATTTTTAGTTTAAAAAATGAATTACTTTTGGGATGATTCCCTTTTGATCATACAATGTAAAGATAACCTAATTCAATGATGTGTACGCAAATCAAAAGTGAAAATCATGTTTGAATTTTTTCATTACTCATTACTAGAAGAATCCATAGGGTTGATATAATAGTAGATAATATATTACAGAGTGAATTATTTTATCTCACTATTCAAAATAATAGAAGATAATTCATGAGAATTTGTGATCAACTTCAAAGAAAAAAATATTACAAGGATTAATGAAATTAAACAACACCCTATCATTAAAGTCAATATATTCAATGTGTGGGGAATTTATGTTATAGGATACTCCATCAATATGTTGGGGGACACATAAAACCTAGTTTGTGTGGATTACATTTCAAAATTGGTGGAAGTTGAAGTATCTTAAAAAAAAATCCAATGTTTTGATTAAATTTTTGAGAAAGATAACCTATTATAAATTTGAAATTTATTGGATAACAATTTGTGATCAAAAAATATAAATAATAAATTTCTATGAGTATTTATATAGAAGTATGGATTTTGATACAATAATATCACCCAAAATAATCTATAAAAAAAGTGACCAAAAAGAGTTTTCTAATAATGCGATCAAGAAGATTTTGTAAATGACAGTGAATACAAGCTGTAAATATTGGAGTAAAGAGATTAATGATTAAATATGTACATATATAGTATCGTTTAAAACAATGACATGTAAAAATTAATTTTGGATTATATACATTAAGACATTCCAATTATAAACTATTTATGAGGATCAATTATATTAGGATATTATGAAGATGGAAAGGGAATAACAAAAATCTGGGAAGAAGAGAATGGTATAACAGGATGAAATTTAAAAAATTTAGAGAGATGCATATGATAATGGATGTTTTACAGGGAATAGATAATGAAGTGGAATGAATGATAAATCACCCAATAAATATTTTCACCCAGATACATGGTATTTTTTTAACTGATGTTTGAAACTATTTCCAAAGAAATTAAACTCACCAGGGCTAGAAAAGTTCATGGTGGTCAATGTTTATCCACATATATTAATCAAGATACAAATGGATGATATGTAATAAATCAACAATGATGGAAAATGGTTACATTTTTACTTGTAAACTTTAATATAAGGGAACATTCTCTATTAAACGATAGAATTTGGATCTGGCAGTTATTTCTAGCTCTAGACTTTAAATAAATTAATAGTTGAAAGATAATCGATTTATGTTTTTTATATTTTATCGTTAATATATGTCAGGTTTGGAAATTAAATAGATTATAATATCTATGTGATTTCCTCTACTCCAATACTAGATCCACAAGTTCACCATATTAATTCTTTGGAGGAATTGTGATTAAATGGGGCATATTATGAAAAAATGATATTCCACATTCCATGATCTTCACACAGAAAGTTTGATTCATGGTGAAAGGAAAGGAACTATCATATAATGCAGAAAAATAATCTAGAACAAGTAGAAAAATAACTTTAATAGGTTTTATATAATTCCATAATCTCAGCCCCATGACAAATCAAAGAGATGTGGAAAAGTTAGTACATCATTATCACTACCCTTATTGTGTTGTTGGATTTCGTTCAACTATGAGGGTATGGTGAAGTATCAAAAGGTCACAATCATATGGGTAAATCTAATTACATACCTATCATATTAAAAAATGTTTTTTATACATCATTACTACTACCCTTATTGGGAAGTCTGCAGTTGATTGAGTTTCCATTAAAAATAATGTTGGGTATCTTGAAAAAATAAAATACATGATATGCGTGGGACGATGAATATTTATACTTTTTAGAATCTGAAAAGGCCACTAAGGGAACCTATCAAGATTTTATTACCTCTATATTAACTTATTCATCACTAAGGAGAAGGTTAGTCACTGCACCAAATCAACAATTTATACCCTCCATTCCCTACGAGTCATGGGATCAGTTTTTTGAAGAATACATCTTCTTCATTATTATAAATAAAACAAATTATGGGGTTTCCATTCCCTGAAACTCCGATTACCTTATAGAATAAAGAACCAACCACATATCCAATGTAGCATGCAATTACTAAGTCACCTTTTGGACCACCCACCTCCACTCATTGAGATGTCACAAAGTATTTTTATTCCACTAGAAATATATCTCCTTGATAGGTTCCTGTTTATAGAGAGATATTCTAGTTGATTCTAGACCACCTTACTAATCTAATTTCCCACTAGGAATTTTAGATTGAGGATTTCCAAAAGGAAAAGGTCCGCCAAAATAGATTATAGAGTGGGTAACTTTCATTGAGATGAATTATGATTAGATAAAATCCATCTCAAATATAGATTTGTGTGGAGAAATAATAAAAAAATAACCTCACCCACCCCAGTGATTTCACAACCAGCCTTAGACCCCACTAACATTTCCCTATGAAAAAAATTTCGTGAAAAACTTCCCACTATCACTTTAACTACCATCATTACTTTTTTTGGAACAATAAATGAGGTGAATAATTCTAAGTTGTTCTAAACCATTCTAATATAAGATGATCAAAGTATGGATCAAGGGGATGTTTTTCTAAAGTATTAGGATTTAACCATTCTCTTATTTATTTTATTTCATGCATTTATATTTTCTTTCTTATTTAGTGTCCATAATACATTATTTTTTATTTTTATCCTCATATATATTTTTGATAATATATTATAATAGAATATAGAAAACCTTATTTTTCTGGACACTTATTCATGTTATTTTTTCTTAAATTATTTTTCCATAAATAATTTTAATGTACATGTTTTTACTTCTAGGAACATCTAAAAGTATTCAAAATGAAAATATGTTCCCAATCATTCACACCCTATGAAAACAAGGAAAAGATAAACTATTTTTGTTAAGGGATTTATATTTTTCAATATAATTTTTTTGAGAATATTAATTTATTAAATCATTGGAATTTCTAACAGTCCTTTTCAACTTGATTTCAAAGAGTAGGGAAACATTTTGAGTTTATATGTGGGAGAGGAATTCATGAAAAAATTGAAATTTTTATTGAAATAAATATTCTAGGAGACGTTTTTCACTAAATACCTTCTATTGATATGAGAAATTAAGAAAAAACATGTAAATAATTAAAATATTTTGGGTGTAATTCATTTAAAATGATCTTTTTATTCACTTTTAGGGTGAAATATAAAATGATAATTGAATTGAATCTGTCCTTTATTTTTTATTTTATAATTTTTTTATTGATTAGATGATTACTTTGAATTTATGTCTTTAGTGATTTCACACTATTTCTAAATCCCATTACCGAGAGGTATTCTAATATATTTTTTCATATTCTTTCACATACCCTCTTTCATGAGATAACAAATGAGATAAATCACAACCATAACTTTCAATATAATCTTGAAAAATAATTGTGATTTTTAAAAAAAATTGATATGATTAAGGAAATTTGGTTTTAAACCCATTACCATTAAACTTACCTTTCATATAACACTATTTTAATATTATATAATCTATCGATTACCTTGATATGATTCCAAATTACAACCCATTTTATCCCTCTTACCTTAAATCTATTAGTATGACCACATGATGTTTCTCATTGATATTGTTAAGGGAGATTGGTGAAACATGGAACTACCAAGTGATAATTTTATATTGTAGAATATGTGAAGTTACCATTGGATAGTATATATTTGATTGAAATATAATTTTCATTATTCTTATGTGATTCCTCTATTATATTTTGAAGAGAACGACAATGATGGGATGTATCATAGGTAGGTTGAGGGATACTATTAATTAACTTATTATATTTCTAAAACTATTAAAATTAGTGAAATCATGAGATAAAAAAGGTTAGTGTGATGGGGGTGATATTTTCTCTATGGGAAATTTATATTGAAAAGAAAAATGAAAAAATTAAAGGGAAAAAATGGGAACCATTTTTTTATTTTTCTATCATATTCAGGCTCAAAATCACTATGAATAGTAGATATTAATGGGAGATGATTTATTCTTAAAAATTTAATGAGGTGATTTTTATTTGAGATTAAATATAATATAATACATTATGATAAAAGGATTTTTACTTTTTTCCCACCCTAAAATTCTCCTAATTACATCATGAACCACCAACCATCAACCTTTGTATCATTGAATCCTTGTTGAAAATTCCTATTGATTAGTGGGGAATAATTTCTATAAGTTAAGATTGATATGTTTTGAAACATTATGAATAAAATATATGAACATGATATTGAGTATAACTCATATTAAAATTTTTCTTGAGTGTTGAGTGAGATGTTTTTAAAATGGTCGTTAACAACATGGATATTTATGTATAATGAAAAGTTTGTAAATAATAATATTAGATAAGGGGAATTATACTGAGAATTTAATAATGAAGCATAATTAGATATATAATAGGAATGAGTTGTGGATGTTAATTAATATTTACATAATCAAATTTTTTATTAATAGGATTTAGTTTTCTTTTCATTAGTTAATGGTATATTATGCAATGTAATTTTTATTGAGTTGATTTTTTCTTGAGGATAATAAATTATTCAATTGTGGGTGAATTTGATACATATTAAATGTGAATATATTTTTAATATGGTTTTCACTGATTATTATATTTAAAAATTAAAAATAATGTGTATCTTTGATTATTTTTTAGGATTGCTGATTGAAAGAGAAATTGGAGTGTTTTTAAGGAATTTGAGAAGAATTTCAGATATGTCACATCGTGAAAGGTATGTCAATTGTGTGATGGGGTTAAATTATGAGATATGAATTTATTTTAAGATAATGAATAAATAATATTACATTTCTAATTAAAATTAATATATGTGTTTCCCTCAAATATGTATGATTTTTATGCTCATATATGAAAACTTTTCAAGACATGAATGGTATAATCATGATGTAGTATAGTTGAAGTAAGACTTAACTAGGTGTGGCACAATATATAAGGGTAGCTTGGATAAATAAGTTAATGTGTGAGAGTACACTACTAAATCCGTAATGGTCAAGGGTTCTCATGATACAAGTGATACGTGAGGGTTATTTAATTTTCCATTAAAATAAAAACCCTAATTATATTTAAGGGTTATCCCACAATGTCATAACATATGAAAAAGTATGATCAATAGAAACCCATAAAATGTTAGATTCCATATGAGTTATAGATTTATAATTTTATTAATTATTATGTGGTAAAAAAATAAGTTAGTTTACTTACATTTTCTGCTGAAAAGAATACCATGATAGGAGAATCTGTTTTATATATGATTGATTCACACCGTGATGGACTCTCATGCAAAATATCCATGGAATTAACTCATAGTAGAACGATCCCAGGATGATGGAAGTCATACTATTATATATTTAAGCCATATACAATAATAAAATATATAATAATTTTAATACCAAATTTTTTAAAAAATAAAACAATTTTCAATAGTGTATACGATAAGCAACACTGAGCATAAATGAACCATAAAATATTTTTATTTAAACATGACCATTATAACATAACTGTTAAATTAGAGTGTATAAATAGGGTGAAATACTTTATAACATATATATAATGGTTATACTTAATATAAATGTTTCTATGAATTCTCTGTAAATAATCCCTCAACTTTTAGTAAAATCATTTTATTCTTCAAAAATAAATTTTTCTTCAAAAACCGGTTTTATTTTTTTTATGTGAAAGTATTATTATTAATTTATTAAAACATTTAAAATTTCATTATATAAAAATAGTATAATTTTTTAAATAATTATATTAAAATTATCTTACGAAAGAATTTCTGTATTTCCAGAAAAGTTCAACTTTTCAATGAATAGTGAAAAATAATAATTTAAATTGAAAAATATATTTTCATTTAAAGTATTAAGATAGTAAAATTATATTTTATATTATTTATAAAATTAAAATTATTGATTTTGATTAAACATGATCAATTTTCATAATTTGGAATTAATTTTACACATGTTTTTTTGAATAAAAATATTTTTATTCATAAAAATAAATTTTTCTGTAAATTTATTTGTCGTAGCATTCTATGATTTAATCTTAAATTAATTTCTACCACATATAGATATTTATTAGTGAGAAATATATTCCTTATTTGAAATGAAGAGATAAATTTTTTCAAATATGTCCCTTTTATATTTGATTATTATGAATTGTATCCATATTAAATAATTGTCACCAAAGTTTGAATATATTGGGTAAATATGGATTAAAATAACATGATAATGAAACAAATATGACCATAAAAACTTAATTTTTCTTACTGGATGAATTTAGTTCAACATTTAAATCCTATTATCTAAAATATAGAAACTTAGTTCCATATTTCTTTAATTTTGACCGTTATATTATTTTATGTAAAGAAAAGTAAAAAATGTCATTCTATTTGTTTTATTAGATATAAACATTTGAAATAGGAATAAATTGAGTAAATTTTTATTTATTAAATTTTTATTATAAAGGTAAATGATTTTTTATCAAGTAAATTTTTCTCTAATTCTTAGTGATTAAATAATTACCTTAAATTATTACGCAACATTGACAAAACATTTACTCAATTAATAGAAAAATAATATAAATGATTAAAAAAACAGTTTAAGTAACATAATTTTAATGAATTATTGTATCCCGTGAATTTTTTAGATATATATAACATGTTAGATATGTCTTAAGGTATTAAATTATAAATAATTTTCCATTAAATTGTTTCAAAATTCAAATTAAATGAATAGTGAAAAATGGCATTAATGATGTTTTTATTAAATAATAGTTTATTAAATTATCTATAAGAAATAAAAAAAATTTAAAATGGAAAATTAGGATGATAAACGGTATATAATTTCATCCATTGGCCATTTATGATCCAATTTCATCCTTATAAGTAAAATTATAACACTTTAATATTGATAATAGTCAAAACTGTGGTTATGGTTAAAATTTGTTAACAAAGGTGTTAATTCAAAAGGTATGGTTTAAAATGATATCAAAACCTATCAAAAATTTATTTTATGATTATATTAATACCATATATTCCATATATTTTATTACATGTCATTTTTGAGGCATTTGACATGAGTTATACACATATTATATTATATTATAATATTTCATGTGTTTCCAAAAAACATCATAAATGGAATTTTAGAATACATTCTATTTTCATATATGATTAAAAATACATAAAAATACTATATTATTAAAATTTATTGTTATATTTTTAAAAATATAAAAAATTAAGTCCATTTATGGACTAATTTTCCTTTTATAGTAACTATATTGACCCTCAAAGAGTAAAAAAATCGTTATCACGGTAATGGTGAAAGATGGTTAATGATGGTTAAAACAAAGATATAACAGTAAAAACCTAATATAAAATTTTATAAATTTTATTGGATGATATTATTTATACCCATATTCATCATATCTTCAAATTATATCATCATGGATACTTTTCCACGAAATTTAATTTAATATATTAAGTAATTCTAAGAGTGCCCTCCCCTGACTTATAAAAGGGAACCTCCTATCCCCTTCTATTAACACTTACAAAACAGATTTATTTTACCCAATCCCAAAACAAATAACTTCTTAACACCACTAGCCATGTTATAGAGGTATTTTCTTTGGTAGAATACTAACCTTACATTGTTTAAGGCTCAGGAAATGAAGTAGTTATAAGAAGATGTATAATATTTAACCGAATATTTTAGATTTATCTATTATTCATCCTCATTAAAAATTTATTTAAATATGAAAAAATAATAACACTAGTGAATTAAATATAATTAAATGTTGTTGTGTTAATTGAATAAAATATATTCATATCCTCTTTCATCAAATGGGAAATGGAACCTTCGTTCACGTGTATAACAAACTACCACCTCCCTAAAAGATGTAATTTATTTTCCATCACCACCTCTCACGGCTGGTTATAATTATGGATTTAATGAATATATATATATTATATTTATGACATAATTACCATTTCTTAAATATAAATTTTCATCTATTTTCATAATTTTACATCTATTGAAAAAGGATAACATTGTGCGTGCATAAATGTGAATTACCACCTCCACAGAGCAATATTATTCATTTTTCATAACCACATCACATATATTCTATATATAAGTATATTTAAAGTAATGATATTATATTTATGATATAATAATAATTATTAAAACATTAAATAACACTTACCTTATTTCTATCATTATTTTTGAAAAATGAAAATGTTATTCATGCAAACGTATGACCTATTGTCTCTATGATTATAAAATAGTTCATTTTTCAAAACCATAATTCATTTATGGTTTTAAAAATATAATTTTTATATAAAAATTATTATTTTATCGTGAATATGATTCTTTAGGTGATATAATAATGGCCTCATTGATATTATTCAACCTACTGATTTTATTTTGACATATGAGCTGAATATCGTCAAAACGTCTAATATGATGTTAAATGATCAAGTAATTGAACATAAAATGGTAATAAAATTGAATGAATAATAAAAGTAAAAATGCATCATAATAAATTAAATAATTAACATAGTTTTTTATTCAAGAAGATAAGTACTGTACATGTAGAGTTTTACTCAAGGTAAGAGACACTATAACTTAAAACCATGTTTTAATTGTTTTAAATATTTATTTTATGAATCCTTTACATACATGTATATATTCTAAAAATTATTTCATGAATATATTTAAATGTCAATAAATTAATAAATAAGATCACTTTATGTTACATTTTAATTTATTACAAGTGTTTTTTATATGGATTTTTTATATATATTTTATACGGAATATTTTGACTTTTGTTACAAAAGAAAAAACGAAATGTTCCATTTTAATGTATAAAATATCCATAGAATTTCCTGACACTATAACTACTATATTATTATTTTTATTCATTTATAATATTTTATAAAATTTTAAGATAAAAAACTTATTTCCCTTTATTTTCTCAATTTTCAAAAATGGTTTTAAAAGGAATGAATATTTTGATTTTTAGATATATTTTTCTTATATGAGAATGGAACATCTTTATATTTTTGTAAGATTTAATGTGTTAGGAAAATGTTATAGTTCCTATGAATTATATATAATGATGTGTGGTTTTGTTATAAATTATTTATGTGTTGTTCCATTGTAAACCATGGACAGGTGGTTCCGTTTAAACTAAGGAAGGATGATTAAATTATAAACCAAGGACCGGTGGGTCAATTGTAGATCTATAATATATTGTTTAATGATTATGCTCTATAAAAAATTATATTAAAATTTAAATGATTTCTAAAGGTATCTGTATGATTTATATATGATTTATATGTTTTTTATTAAAACATCTTGAGTTCACAACGTAATATAATGATATTATGTTTAATGAAATTTATTTCTATTTCTAAATTGTGAAAAGTGTTTTTTTAAATTTGTTTTCATGAGTTTATCTTGATTTCAAGTAAATATTCATGAGTTTTATTTATTTACTTTAATAAAAAAATGTTTGATGAAATCCATTAGGAATATAAGTTGATTTATTCAGTAATAAATTTTTTATTTTGAGTCTAAATATTATCTTGAAAAACTAAAATTTTTATAAGTATTAATGAAGCGGCACATTTCTTTATTTCTTTATATATATCCCAAATAGAGATTTGGGTTCTTGTTTCATGTTTTAAATTTTATTAAAATAATTTAAAGAATAATTAGGGACACATATGAGGTTAAGATAAATTTTTTGAAGATATATCATGAAAATAAAACTTATTATATCATAAAATTTTTTGTGAGTGAAAATCGATACTAAGTAGAAGTGACCACTTTATGATTTAATATTTATTCATGTAAATGTGATTAACTAATTCTAATAAACTATAAATTATAAAGAACCTAAAATTTAATATAATTAATTATTGAATTAAAAATCATGATTATGAAATGATTAAGGATATGTTTTTATATTTGTTATTAGATAAATGGTTTAGATAACCTTAGAGATAATTATGTTTTTATATGAGGTTAAATTAAAATTTATGAATATCATTAAGGGTTTATAATTCTATGGTTGATCATAATTACAAGGGAATAAACAATATTTTTGAGTTTTTAGGTGTTCGGATATTTAGGTGATTAATGAAATTTTGGGAGATGTTTTATTGGGTTTATGTACAGGTTAACATTTGTTTTAATTTGTAGAACTATTTCCGAAGAATTATGTTAAATTTTTAGGGATTTTAGTTGAAAGGTATAAGAAGAAATTGTATTTTTACTTAAATGATTTAAAAGATAATGATTGATTTTATTTTGGTAACATACATTTTATCATATAGAATACCATGTGATTGAAAAATGATTTAGTGATTAAGTGATTATTGTTATTTCAAAATAAATTCATTATTTTTTTGGGATCTCATATGATTAAGGTAAACAAAAAATTATGAAAAAGGTTGAATTATATTTTTTTAGAATATGTGATTTTAATGCGCCTTTATCGTGATTTAGGTTATTAATGGAAATTATTAACATATTGGGGATATTATATTATTATTGATTATGTATTTTTTGGTATATGACTTTATGAGTGATAATGTTGATTGGAGGTCAACATTAAATTAAACTTAGAAGAATATGTGATCAAATTATTATTATTATTATTTTTGGATTTAAACTTGTTCAGGAATATTTTGAATAATTTTAAGATAAATTTTTTTATCAAATGATCTACGTTAATATTTTGGTGTTATTATTGGGGCATCCAAGATTAATGTTGTATTTCATGATATGAAGGATTATTAACATTGGGAATTATCATACCTTATTCTATGATTTTTTTGTTAATTTATAAAGAAAAGAAGAATAGGTTTTTATAATTTTTTGGAATTATATGATCCTTTAAAAGTTGATTTTAGTGATTAGGCATAAAAATTCATCTTGAATACTCATTGTTAGAATAAAAATATAAGATTATCTAGAAAAACGATTAAAGGATGAAAATATACTTATCAAGTAAATATATTTTGTTATGTTCTTAGTCTATATGGTAAAAAAATTCCTTAAATCTATGAAAATTATCTTTAAATAGATTTTTTTCATTTTACCTTTTTTTATGATGAATCGATTATATTTTTCACACATCAATGATTTACGATTATTAACTTTCAATTGGTCATTCAATTTATTATGACCAATTATATTTTTTCAATATATATAGTTATTTGGACATTAATTATCTACCCCATTTCTATATTTTCACTTCCCTCTAATGTTATCCAATTTAGAAACCTATTTATGTGTTATTCTAGATGAAATTCATATTTCCTTTCCCTTTTTTCAAGAGGATGTTTTATTAGACATTTTTACAATGTTGGATTTCAAAAAAGGTATTTTTAGATTTCAAACCCTTGATTACTGATATGAAGATAAAATTTTTAGAATGTAAATATCACAGGTTATGTAACACCTTGAGACTTGAAAAATGAAAACTATGATTGACAACATATACAACCCAGAACATCGAGCCTAAACAAATTATAAAATATTATTATTTAAATATGATATTTTTAAACTAGCCATTAAATTAGAGGGAATTAATAGGATTAAATATTTATTTAATATATATAAATGGTATACTCAACATAAATATTTTTATAACTACTTATCAAATAATCAATCAATTTTTTTTATAAAAAATGTTATTCTTCAAAAATACAATTTTTTATAAGTGGGTTTTATCGATTCTTATGAGAAAATTTTATAATTAATTTTTATTTTTTTAGAAATATTCCTTCAAAAAATAATATATTTTCATGAAATTAGAATAAAAAATTACCTTATGATAAAATTTTGAGATATTTTTGGAAGGATTTATTTTTCATTGAATATTAAAAAATACCGACTTTTATTGAAAAATGAAATTTATTTTAAAGTATTTATGAAGTAAAAGTATATTTTATAATAGTTTCAAAATTTAATTAGGTCATTTAGACTTAAAATAATCCAATTATCGTCATTTTAATAAATTTTATTCTTAAATTTGGTGTAAAAACATTTCTATACTTAAAAGGGAATTTTTATGAATATTGTTTTTCATTGTGTTTTTCATTTTAATATTAAATTAATTTATACCAATAATTTATATTGAATTTAAAAAGTTGATTCCATATTTTTGATCAGGAGGTCCAAATTTTTTAAATAAGACACTTTTATTTTGGTTCATTAGGAATAGTAACCATAGTAAATATTTTTCACTAGAGTATGGGTAAATCAGACATGTAAGTTTAAAAATAATATGACTAAAACTGATAAATGACTCCCAAACATTTCTATATACTATTTTTATGAGTGTATTACATCTATTTTCATCCAATTTTAAAAAAATAGAATCCTCATTCAAAATTATTTGATTTTTACTTTTAGATTATTTTATGTAAAGAAAATTAAAAAATGCCATTCTATTTGTTTTATTATCTATAATTTTTTTACCCAGGTAAAATTAGATGATATGTTAAGTTAACAAATATTTAATAGTAATATATTTTGTTTTTTTTGTTTTGGTAATTTATTTATAATTTTTAGTCATTAAATAATTACCTTAAATGCTTATGCAATGCTGACATGGTATTTATTCAATTAATTGAAAAATTAAATAATTTTTTAAAAAAATATTAAAAGTAATATAATTTTAATAAAATAATTTGTAACAAGAATATTTAGATATATATTACATGTTAGTGATCTATGAATGTATTAAAATTCAATACATTTTCTGTCATTTTGTTTTCAATGTCAAACTCTATGAATAGTGTTAATATGACATTAATGTAATTTATTGTTAAATAATATTTTGTTTTTAAATGCATTTTTTATTCATAAAGGACATTTATGATGATAAATGTTGTAAAATATATTCTATTTTCCATTTACGAGCCAATTTACACATTATATGTAAAATCACAACCCTTTAATATTGTAAAAAGTCATATTGGTTAGAGTTAATTATTTTAACCAGGGGTTAACTCTGAAGATAAGTTTTAAAATGTTATAAAATATTGAAAAGATTATATTGAATTATTTTATTAATACCACATATTTCTTATCACTTATACGTGTCATTTTGGAGCCATTTTACAAGATTCAGACACACATTATATTTTAATATTCCATGTATTTTTAAAAAATGACATTAATGATATTTTAATAGAATTTTTTTTTATTAAATGATTTATATTTTTAAAATATAATATCCTCATAAAATTTATTTTAATATGATTAAAATATAAAATATGTCACATTGGGGACCAATTTTTCTTTTATAGTAACTATATTGGCCCCTAAAAAATGAAAACATCGTTTTCCTGGTAATATTCAAAAAGGGTTAACATCTGTTAATACAAAGAGATAAGGAAAAAACTAATAATACTAGTCTAAATTTTATTGGATGATAGTATTTCAACCCATAATCATCCTATATTTGAATATATCAGTTTGGATCCTTTTTCCATGAAAGTTATTTTAATATTTTATGTAATTCAAAGAGTGCCCCTCCACTCACTTATAAAAGAGAACCTATTATCCTCTTTTCTTCACACTTAAAAAAATAATTTTAGTTTATAAAATTCCTAAAAAAATACATTAATAATATCTCAAAAAACATTATACCAGATTTTCTGGTAACAATACCACGCTTATAGTGTTTAATGTGTGAAGGAAGTTGTCTGAAAAAGAGGTAGAGTTTTTAATGAAATGTTTTAGATTTATTTATTATTCTAACTTCTTCAAATATTCTTAAAATAAGCATAAATAATAAAAAAAATCATCCTAAATATAATAATTTTTTATGTTAATTTAATCAACCTATATCCATCTCATATTTCAATAATGGGAAACAAAATCATTATTGGTGTGTAAAAAAACCTACCTCTTCACAAACCAATGTAATTATTTTCCCCTCCATACCTTTCATGAGTGGTCATAATGATGGATTTAATATATATATATATACTATTCATGACCTAATTAACATATTCAATGATAATATATCATATATTTTCTTACCTTTCCATCCATTGAAAAATGATAACGTTTTTATTTCGTATGTGTGGATTACCACCTCCACAAAGCGATGTGAAACATTTTTCAAAACCACATCACATGAATTCTATATATAACTATATTTAAATAAATTACATTATATTAATGATATAATTATATTTATATAAATATAAAATGACACTTACCTTATTTCCATCGTGATTGTTGAAAAATGAAAAACTTGCTCATGCATATGTACGACATACCATCTCCATGATTGAAACATATTTAATTTTTCATAACAATACTTCATAGTTGGTTTTAAAATTATTATTTATGTATAAATATGATAATTATGTCATCATTATTTTCATGGATGTGATGGAATAATTAACCTGTTGACCATAGTCAAACTATCGATGTCATTTTGACATATGAGATGAATATCATTAGAATTTCATACATGTACTTAAATGTTTAATTAATTTAATATAACACAAAAATAAAATTAAAGGCATATTAAAATTAGAAAATATTCTTAATAAATTAAATAATTATCATATATTTATTATTCTAGAATATAAATAACGTATGTGAAGAGTTAGAGTCGAGGTAGTGGACACTTTAACTTAAAACCTCTTTTTAAGTTTTTGAAAGATTTATTTTATAAATTATTTTATTATATTTAATTATTATTAAAATTATTTTATGGATGTATTGATATGAAAATAAATCAATTAGTAATGTTATTTTATTTCCATTTTTAATTTCATAAAAATTGTTTAAAAATTAATATTCTTACATATTTTATATGGAATGTGTTGAATTTCAATACAAATTAAAAAAACAATGTTCTATTTTAACATATACATAATCAATGAATTTTTACACCAATTTAAACTTTATTTTATTTTTTTGATTCCATTATATGATTTCCTGATTTATTAAATTTAAAAAAAAATCCATTTGTTCTGGGTATTTTCAAAAAATGAATTTAAATGGAATGTATATTTTGTTATCTTTAAATATTTTTTCTATGGATGCAAGTAATATTTTTATAAGTATGCAAATTTCATGTTTTATGAATATGTTATGTTTATTGATAATTTTTTATAATCATAGGTGGTTCCATTATAAAATAAGGAAGTATCGTTCCATTATTAACCAAGGAAATGTTTTTCTGTAATAATGCAAGGATATATGGTTCCATTATAAACCAAGGATGGGTGGTTATGTTATAAACCTAGGATGGGTGGGTCAATTATATCCCTTTAATGAATTGTATACTGATTATTTTATCTAAAAAATAATGATGGAAGTTAAATGATGTCCCAATTTACCTACATGATTTATTTATTCATTCTATGGTTTTTATATGAGCTTCTTGAATTCAAAAGGTAAACAAATAAACTTATGTTTAAAGAAAAGTATTTATTAATTCTTAAGGGTGAAAAGTATAACTTTGTGAAAATAATTTCAAGATTTAATAATGATTTCAATGAAAATTTATATGTTTTATTTTTTCCTTTAATATTTATAATGGCATGTTTGTTGAAAATTTTTTTGGTAGAGAAATTGATTTCTCATGTAAGAAAATGTTTATTTTGAGCCCAAACATTATTTTGAGAAAATAAATTTCTATATGTATTTATAGACTAAAATGTTTCTTCCCCTCTCTTTGTATATCCTTACTATGATTTTTTTGACCATACCACATTTTAAAATGTTTTTCTTTGGGTGTTATGGGTGATTAGAAACATGGATGGGGTAAAGATAAAAATTTCAAAGATATTTTATGAAAAGAAAACATGTTATATCAAAAAAGTTTTTTTTGAAAAAATGGACACTAAGTGAAACTATCAACTCTGTGATTCAATATTTATTCTTATAAGGTTGATGGAATAACCTAAATAATATATATCATGCACACCCAGTGTTTTAAATTCTCTTATCCATTACTCTAGCATCAGCCACTATTCTTTAGGAAGCACTACCACTAGAGTTAGTGAGAGAGATGATCTCAAAGATAAGGTCAGTTTCAATAATTAGTGACTTGTCCCCTCTGATAGGTAGACATCATTGTTCAATCTAGTAAGTTTCAGTTGGTACTCTCTTTAAGACCTTATTATTCACCCATTATCCTCCTTGTTTTTACCTCTTCCTAATATCCCCAAAGTGTCTTTGGAGTCAGCTCAGGACGGTGTGATGAAAGGATCATTGTTTATTAATTTTACAATATAATCCTTTGAGGAGGAAATTTTTTTATAGATAGAAATTGGTGGAAATATTTTTGGTAGATAAAACTACAATACATTTATTTTAAAACATCATCGGATCTTGGGGTTTATATCTTCCATTGAGGTTTTCTGTAATAAATGGTGATCCTTCTCTATGATCCTATAGTCTACAGAGGAATTTTTGAATTCACGGTCTAGAAAATCTGTATTAGTTGAATGATGGATTTTTTCTCTCTTCTAGTGGTTGATAGATGTTCACCTTGGGTGGTACTCTCCTTATGAAATTGTATGGAACAATATACACGGGATCCCTATCCCTTTTCCCTAATTTCTAATTCCTTTAATGCATTGTATATTCTATTTTATCTTTCCAATGTGTGGATGATCATGTTCTTTATATATTGGATGTCTTAGTATCTCAATTCTATGTCAAAATGGATATCAATAAATCTATTCATCCTTGATTTATTCTTAGAGTGGGTGAATCTATTTCTTGGTAGAAATGTTTAGTTTATCCATACCCACCTTAGTTTTTATAGATCATTAACTTCCAAGTTTATTTTACATCAGACTGTTGAAACTGTCACCCTACCTTCAATGTCCTACGTCAATATTTTATCTGGTACTAGAAGGTAATCCAATATCAGATTCCATCATTATACATGACTTTCTTCCCACATACATTTCATTGGAAGGCTGAGTCGACCCTTCCCCCCTTTAAATTCGCCCTCCTACCTCAGTCCCTATGCATTAGCCAATGCAGTTCTCTCCTCCCCACCAATCATTTTATGTCTAGGGGAACCATGTCTATATCTCCTTATCTGCAATCCAAATTTTATTCCAAAACCTCTGGATGACTGGTATTTGACTCCTTCTATAATGTAGGGTTTTGATAGGAATCATATTAAGGATTACATTCTCCCTCTACCTTCTTCCCTAATTCCTTCTCCCTGAGATCTTGACCCCTTATCATGTTCACACATCCCCATATCGAATAACTAAAATCTATTACAACATGTTCTATAAAACCCATACTATCATTTCTCTCTTCTTACTTGAATATTTTTGAGGAACAACATAGTTTCATAAAATGAAGTTCCTCTCAAGTATCCATTGACCTAGATTAGGAAATGATCAAAGAAATAAATAAAAACACTCTAGGATTGAACATTGTTATAATTATTGAATTAGAAAAGGCATATGATATATTATAATGAGACATAATTCTTAGGGTGAAAAATTGCATGGTCTTCATGAATTGGGTCCAGGACTTGTTTTGTAGTTTATATAACCCACACTGGATCTCTATGTCTCTAATGGAAAAAATATATGGCTTTGTCAAGTTAATTCATAGCCAAATTCATTATGATCCATTGTACCCTAGTATGTTCGTCATGATCTATGATTATCTCAGTAGACTCATGGAAAATATCATCCGAAGAGGAAGCATTCATCCCTTAAAAACTAAGAACCACATTAATGGTATCTCACGCGTTTTCATTGAAGAGGAAATGATCTTTTTAGTTAATCGATAGAGAATATCCATCAAGTCCCCCATAGTGTTTTTTCATAATATATTAAATGTATTTGAGAAATAATTAACTATGAGAAAAATAGTATTTCCATATCTAAATTGTGTTCAGAAAGATATGGTAAAAGAATAGAATATCTTCTAGGCCTTTACATAAGGAATATTATTATATAGCACTTGGAGGCACAAATATCCCTCATAGATTGTACATTCATCACTATAATGGAATATTCAAAAAAATAACCAGTCATGTAAATAACTGGAAGAATGATTTCCTCTCTATTGGGGGTAGGATTATGATAGCCATAAATTTACAAACCTCCATACCAATTCACATACTTTCTATTGTTAGGGTTAAAAAATTTGATGGGAGGAAAATTGAGAGGACCCTGAAATCCTTCCTTTGAGACTCTCATGCTAAGGAAATATACCACAGAGATTCATGGAACAAGTCTGAAAAATTATTGGATGATGGGGGAATAAACCTTCATATCATGGAAGAATATATGCAATTCCTTCAAGAGAAGCTGGTATGGGTGGTCTTTGAAGGTTTCTCCCTCTAGAGTAAGTTCATCATGGGGAAATATGGGAATGATCTAAAGGATATAAGGGGGAAGGCCTTGTGTCTATGGTAGTCTCTTCATGGTTACACTCCAATCCATAAGCAGCACTCCCAATGGATTTTGGGATGTTGTGAGATTAGTTTTGGTTCGATAACTTGGATGGCTCTCCTCTTAGATCCCCAGGATCCCAACTCTCATAATTTTATTTTCCCTAGATAGAGACCACCCAAAATTTATTAATTATATAAATAATCATTAATAATGGAAAATATTTGATATATATTGAGCTCTCCCTGAACTAAGACGACTTCATCTTCAAAAAATCCCTCAATTCGTATTTTTTACTAGACCCTACATGTATGTACTAGAATATAATAATGGAAGAACTATAGGGGGAAGCTTGTTCTAGTGTAAATAAATTCACATAAAATAAAAATTCATTTTTTAGAGTATCTAAAACCATGATATTACAAAAAACGTAGTAATCAAGAGGGAGGTGATTAGTCTTGCATCAAAGCACTTGTTCTTATAAAACCATAGGGAGGGAATAAATGATCACTTTTTCATTGAAAGTGATTGTGAATCCACAATTTGGAATTGATTTGTCACCTTCATTAGACTATATATGTTGGCTAACACATGTGTGGATTTTACTCAAAACTGGTTACATAGTGAGGGAATTGACAATCATAAATGTAAGGATAGAGATACTTTATTTGAAACTAGAAATTGGTGTATTTGTAATAGCATAAACAAATACCACATTGAAGGTGGTTCCATATTGTCCCTTACCATGATCGTTTAGTCTAGAAGTCTCATAGCGGATATGGGTTATTTGGTAAAATAGTGGTTGAATAATAACTCTTTGAGAATGTTTATTGAAATTATAATGGATTTTACTATTCCCCAAAATCCTAGAAAGGGGATATGAGTTTTCTATAGGCCTCCCAAAAGTGGACTCAAACTCCAAATCGATGGATCTTTTGGCATAATCCATATTATAACAAAAGTAGTTTTCCATGATCAAAATGATTATTTTATGAAGTCCTTCAATATCTTCTAAGGTCGCGGGGGGGGGGGGGGGGGTTATCATGAGTAAAGATAATGAAATTTTCAATGGTATGGAGGTATTACATACCTATAACATCACACTCAGTAGTGTTAAAAAAATTAATCAGTGATTTATAATTCAATACAACGTAGGTGTACTAACACTAGTACACTACTTACCATATTCTAAGGTGTAAAATTTATATATCAAATTGTGTGAGATTAATCCACTTATGGATGAAAGGGAACAAAGTTATAGATTTTCTAGCTTCAAGGAAAAAATTTGTTGGGTTATCACATATTTATATTTATAAAGTTTAATGTTTGAAATGAGTAGATAATGGAGTCATGATATAATGGTGGACACTATTCCATGAAGTATCCAGTCAAGGATAATACATGAGAGCATTTTCTATGACCTATGTTGGTTCATTCTAGGATGTGTTTTATATAACAATGATTGAAAAAGGTTATTTAAATAGGTTTTGTTGTTATTTTTCGGGATATTTTGATATTATTTTAATTTTTTATTTTTTCACATTTTTCTCCAGTATTTTAAAGTTCCTATATACATATTTATACTATAGAGCTTAAATTTTTATGAATAAACTATTAATTAAATTAATACTTTTAATTTTAATTTTATATTCAGTTTTTCTTTTGTTCATTATTCTATATCTCTTCATAGGTTTATTCACCCATGTGTTATGGAAATATTCTCTACTATGTGTGGATGATTCACTTAAGGGTTGTGGGGTCAAGAGTAGAAGGATTTGTTAATAAATCCTTTAATAATATTATTAATAATTTTTTTTGATTACTAATTTATTGGGAAACCTAAATTTGTTATGTTCCTTCACATGACATCAAAAAATAAATGAATCAAGGGAAGAACCCTAAGGTGATTGAGAGAATTGATCTATTAAAAGTATCATGGATGTTTCTCTTGATCTAAATATTTAATGCAATGACCTACTATATAATTAAAATAGTTTTATTTTTAGGAATGGAATTTATAGTTTTATGTGTTTTTTATTCTTATACTTTACTTATTTTGGTGTTTCTAGATATTACATGAGGTGACATGGGGGAATTAGAGACACTAGGGAACCATAAATACATCCTTTACATTGTGTTCTATTTGGGTTGGACATTTTTGATAGAATATTGACATATCCACACCATATAGCATGTAATAGCTAGTGAGATGTTCTCTATATCTAAAAAATAAGAGAAACATGCCAAGGTGACCCATAGGGGTGTTGTTTGACTATTTTAGTGAGACCAAAATGAGATCCAAGCCATAGATATTTCTATAGTGAAAGTATGATGCCCCATATGAAAAACTATTAATGGTAACCTCACTTTTTTCTTACCCCAGTCCTCGTGTTGGCTGATCTGGATAGATGAGAACCACACTGTGGTCCATGTTGACCACATTGTGGTAAGGCATGTTTATTTTTTAAAAGTGTAAAGTTTCTATTCTAACCATAAAAATTTTATTTGGTTTCTTCCATACATATCCTTTCTCATCATTAGCTGAATGTGAGGTGTCCTAAGGGAGTTCTTCCTCTCCCATCCCTTTTATTTGGAATTCTTCTCCACCAATTCCAAGAGGCACTGTATGATTACTCACTTCTGTTTTCCATGATCTTCTAATAATATTACTCTTTTTTCCATCAATATTTATATCTATCCTCCTAAAAATCCAAATTCATATTGGAGATGAATTTTTGGTTTTTCACATTTTAGGATTTTAATGTATGGGTCTTGGAGAATCCAT
Organism: Viscum album; assembly: GCA_963277665.1. Classification (NCBI taxonomy): domain Eukaryota; kingdom Viridiplantae; phylum Streptophyta; class Magnoliopsida; order Santalales; family Viscaceae; genus Viscum; species Viscum album. Next base: position 20,511,087 of record OY728131.1, read on the forward strand.
CACCCTGATTAGCTTTTCTCTTACCATCAAAGGTGACTTGTTGCGAGTGGTTTTCACTTGGGTTAAGGTAGATATTTTGGTAAAAATAATTTATTTGACTTTTCATTGAATTATTGGTAATTTATATTTCCTTTGTTTTAAAAAAATATTCTATATAAGATATTTTTAATTGATTTTATAAACATTTTAAGTATTTATCCTCATAGAATAATGGTGCGAAATATTTTTCTAGTTTATAAGGAAATTTTTTAAGTTTCAAATGTTTATGAAAATTCATAATAAGTAATTTTTAAGGAATTTGATGTATAAATAATTTGATCCTATTTGGGTCAAAAAAATTGTAAAGATACGGGTTTTATGTATTCTTTTGGAAAAAATAAAAGTAAATTTATTTCGAAATGGATTCAAATGAAAAAGGGTTTATGCATTGAATGTTTTAAAATATGGGTTATAATTGTATCTTCTATGGAATAATTTAATATGGGAATTTTAAATGATGTAAATGATTTGGAATCCCAATTACATTATCAAAATTCACATTTCTCACTTTATAAAAAAAACTTCCCAGATGAATGTGCCTCCACTGATTCAGACCCCTTATTTTTACATCTCTCAATGTAGACTATGGTCCTTAAAGGGGATGTTTTATATTTACTATATTATGATTTATGTGAAAGGGGATGTTTATTATTAGGAATTTGGATGTGATATGATATTCATGTTTATGTTTCATTATTATGATCATGCGACTTAATTTTTCTCACATTCATTTGACTTGTCTTGGTAACACTATGTAGATATGTAGGAATTATGGATGTATGATACCCTATAATGGTGTGCACACAATTTATAATTATCTAAGAAAGTTTCAACCTCCTCCAGGGTTGTATTGTACTCTAAATGAACTAGAATGGGAACCAGAATGTGTTAAAATGGATACACTAGGTATTAGAGGGCTATTTTAAAAACCGGGTTGAATAATGTTTCATGCTAGAGCCTAGTGAGTTTCCAATGATACCTATTTATGGGTCATTATAATAATAAGGGATTCATATAAAATATACCAATTCATAACATAAAATTATTAGCTTATGTGGCCCAATGGTATGGTTTTGAATGCTTTTCTACTTTTGTTTCATCAATGATATGAAACATGGTTGAATTGTTTTTCATTATTATGTTTGAGATTTATTTACTAAAAATATTTTTTTAATTGTATTTTAAATTTATTTTTTTAAATGTAAGAAAATTATATATGTCAAAAGGTTTTAATTTTGTTTTAGAAAATTAAACTATCCTTTTCGAATGGTTTTAAAATGGATAATTATCACCTAGTGTATCTACCATTATTTTCTGGAAAATGGTCTAGGTTTGTAGAAATATTTTATAAAATGATACCTTTTTTCATAGTTATTATATATGAGTAAAAATATTTTTTTTCTATTTATGTTTGAAACTAGAATTATTGAAATTTATTTTAAAAGGAATTTCATAAACACTTTTGTTAAATTCTATTTGGTATATGTAGAGCACACCCTGCATGAACTAATGGGTGTATCTAGTTTTCATGTCTTATTCTTGGTTCCATAGATATATTATTATTGATTTATTAGGTTTTTTGTTAGTTCATGTTGGATGGATTGGGATATTTTGAGTGACTAAAGGCCACGAGGATATGGTTCTTGGTGGTTTGAGTTTGGTTTTATTTTCAAGATGTCATATAATACCCTTTCCTTTCCAAATATTTATCATAGTCTATAATATAACCATAATGTTTTTTATAAATTGATATTTAGTTTTTGTGATGACATGATTCATGAGGTGTTTTTATTACATCATCCACATTATACTCTCTTTAAATGTTTCATTTTTATTGAAACAATTTATTTTTGTGCATGGGAGTCTGATATATAGATTATTATTTCATAATTTATGGAAGGAATACATGAAATCATTAATGAGATTCTAAGGGAGAAATCATCCCCAATGATTACACATTGATACCCTAATATTTCTAACCTACCTATGGTGATCAAGAATGAGATTCACGCCATTTGGAATGATGGGTTAGGTGACAAGTTTTGTTGAACTTGACTGGTTCGTTACAAAATGGTATCAAAATTCCCTCTTTCTATTTAGGATACGTTATAAAATTATGGGGACTAATATTATCTTCTAAACTCAAGAGGTATATTCTATGTGGGTCTATGATCACCACCATTCATGATAAAACTTTAGTTTCCATGGTTATTCGAGATTGAGTCTTGTATATTGATTCATATTTTAATTATTTTTATAGTGTTGTGACCCCATTGAGTTGTTTATAATATATGTGGTTTAATTGAGTTTTGTGACGAAAGTAGAAGGGTCCCAGAGTTCATTTTTAGATCATATAATATGGAATACTATATGGGGCCTATGTACATGTTCCCACAAATTTCTTAGAGGATCATATCTGATTGGCATAAGGTCTTTCAGAAAATAAGACCAAGTCATGCCCAACTCTACATCCCTCTTCGAATAGTTTCATGAGCATCCTTTAAATTCCAATTTCTCTTAAAGTGGTTTTCAATTTTTTTGGAGATAGAGAAAATAGATATTTGGTGATGTTTTAGTGATGATCTAAGAAGGTTTTTTAATGTGTTATGTTATGACATTATTTATGTGAATGTTATAAAGGGTTTTTTGTGTGAAAAATGGTTTCATGAAATAGGAAAACTAATAAAATCAGTTTTAGTGGTGGATTAATAAATAATGTTAACTCTCATTGAGTATTTTTTGAAGAGTTGTTAGTTTTAAAATGAGTTCGAAGAATTTTTTTTAAAATGAAAGTTAAATTCATAAAGTATATTGGTTTTAATAAATGTATTAGTGGTTTTTTTGAAAAGGTTATTTATTGGAGTGTTTTTATTTTAAAGACAAGTGACATTTTTTATTTACAAAGAAGTTTGACTCAATTAATGGTTTTTTAATTTTGGTTGATTCAATTGTGGAAGTCCTATTTTTTTGAAATGGGAGTGGATTTTTATAAAAATGAATTGAAAAGAAAATGAGTCCATGCAACTTCGTTGTTTTAGGATGAAATACATAGAGAATTTTGAGAATAGATATTAAATTTATAAATTTATAATAGGTATGTTTTTTTAAATATGTTCCTGTTGGTAAAGCTAGTATATATGTTTTCAAAATATTATATTAGGAAATTGCGAATTTTATTTTTTGAAATAGATTTTCCATGGTTTTCCAATGGAATTGAAATTATTATATTAATGTATTCCTTAAGAAATAAGTTTTCATAATTCAATTTAATTATGGTATTTTTAGAGAAATATATTTTTGTAGTGTGATCAGATTTTAGAAGATTCAGTTCAATCCCATAGTTTTAAATGTTATTGTTGACTTGGAAGTATATTTCATGGATGGGATGGGACTATGCCTTGTGAAATTTAAATTTCTACACTCCGAAAGGAAAAATTATAAATCAACAAGATTTCCACATAATGTAATATTTAGGGTTATTTATTTTATCATCGAGTGAATATCATTTAGTTTTTGACTTTTCTCAGGCTTTGAATTTGGTGGTCGAGTCAACCCCTTCCCCATTCATGGATATTTGGAATTACTATCCTCTGTTTTATAATTATTGAGGTTTTCTATGGGACAATGTATGGGTAAACCCATACTAAATTATTAGTATGTGTCTTTATAGCCCTTAACTTTAGATTAGTCATCTGTATTTGGATGATAAAATATTTTAGAGATTGATGCCATTTAGGTATAGAGATAATAGTCCATTAGATTCATGTTATGTATTTGTTTATTCATTATGGGTTTCATAAATTTTTGTTAGAATTTTTTTTATTACTAGTGGGGTTTATCATTACATGATGAATTATGATGCCTCTTGAGATTGGTATATAATGATAGTGATGTATTGAGCCTTATATTTTAAGGATTTGTTCGTGGGAACCCTTGGGTCTATTCTTGGGAAGCTAGGATAATTGATTAATTCATAAAGTTGGGCACTAATTAGTGATTGATATTTTTTATGGGTTCACCATGAGGCTATGTTTTGGGATTCAGGTCCTATTCTAACCACATTGTGAATTAATACCCCAGGTTAGAGCCCATGTTTTTTTGATGTGACATGTTAGTAAACAATGTTATTTTTTTCATGGTTGTAGATTATTAATGGGATTATGGATGGAGCTTATCATTTTTTCAATTATATATTATTATAGATAATTCGGTTTGGTGAAGATATTGTTCCTTTGGATAATTTTCAGAAATGAGTTTATTTTGGGTGATGTCATTATTGGGGACGTGTTCCTTTAGTGGTTCCCTATTTATTAGTGGGCCTCTCTTTTGTTTGAATAATTTAGACAAATTATATATTGAGGGGAGACCTATAATCGGTCTTAATTTACCTTATGTTTTGTACGTTGTGATTATATATGGGATATAATTGGAGACATTTGGTGACATTGTAGAGTTATCCCATTGATTTTAAGGGATTATTTATAATAGTGGGTTCTTTCCTTAAAACCACACTTCTGAATTCCCCACCCACCAACCTCTTGTCTTGAGGTGTTATTGTTCCTTTACCTTTGTATCAGTCTATTTTTAATGAATACATTATTGTTCAAGAAAGTTATATAGTGGGGAGAATTATAACTACCACAATTTTATTTTCAACCATAAAATTTATTATGTGATAATTTCTATACTTATTCCTTTCCCCATTACATTTTTGGGAGTTTCTAGCTATTCTAGGTGGAGAAATGAAGAAAAAAGAGACACCTTGGGACTAAAAAAACCTCTTCTATGCCATTCCTTATTTGGAATGGACATTTTTTTGGACCATGGGTTTCCCAATACTGTGGTGCATGTCATTTTGGGTGAGAGGGGATCTATGTCAAAAAAAATGAGGGAGCACCTCACTATTGTTACCGTTGGGGGAACTTTATTTATATTATAGCCAATCCATTATTTGATACATGTTTTTGAGCTTTCAGTGGTGCATAGGTGAGACGGACTCATTGAAATGATGAGGGGGAACCTCATCGTGGTCCTCATATAGTCCCTGTATTGGCTATGCTCAATGGAGGGACACAACACAGTGGTCTATGTAGACCTTGTCATGGATAAGAATAGTTTTTTAAGTTTGAAATTCCTTTTGTACCCTCAAAAGTTTTATTTTTGTTATAATCCCCCTATCCCACTTTTTTAGGCTGAATGTGAGGCATCCCAGTGAACTTCTTCCCCTCCATTCAAATTTTATTTAGAATTCTTATCCACCATTCCAAGTGGTTCTTCATGGTAAATCTAAACCTTTATCCTTGATCATTATTTACTGTTCCTCTTATTCTTTCCCCATGGATATATCTTCTATAAAAAATACCTAACGAATATAGGGGTCATAATTTAGGGTTTTGGTTGGATTTTGTTTGGGGATTTTAAATTTTTAAGAATCAGAGAAGTCATTACCTCACTTAGATTTTATATTTCCATTAAAGGAAACTTATTGTCCAAGGTTTTCACTTAGATTAAATAAGGTGTTTTGTGTACATAATTTAATTGTTTTTTCAATGAATACATTGGGATTTATGAAGTCTGGTTTACCAAATTATATCTATATAATAAAGGCATACTGTATTTCTCAAAAAATCATTATACCTTATTCACTAGAATAAAGGATGTTGAAATGTTTATCTAGTTTCTAAAGAATTGTTTTTAGTGCCCAATATTTATGAAAATTACTAAGAGGTATTTTTGATTGAATTTTATGTCTAAATATATTTAACCCCATTTGTCTTATGAAAAGATTATAGTCAGGAGTTTTAAATATTCCTTTAGGAAAATGAAATTTGATTCAGTTTTCAAATTGATTTAAATGAAAATGGGTTTATTTATTGAATATTTTAAAATACGAATTTCTATGGTTTTTTATAAGGGAAATTTTAATATGGGAGTTTAAATTGATGAAAAATACTTATCAACCATAGACCATTCCTAGAAATTCCTATTTTGAACTTTATAAAAGAGTTTTTCATGATGAGTATAAAACTCTCAATTAAATGTCATTGTTTTTTATTCACTTGATGTGGATTTTGGTCAAGAGGGGAAAGTTTTATATTAAATGAAATATGAATGATGTGAATGTGGCTATTTCATACAAGGTAATCAGTGGCGAGATCAATTGTTTTATTTTATTTTTCACTATTATAATCACGTGACTTGATTTTTTCTTACCTCTATTTGACTTATCATGTAAACCCTGCATAAATAAGTATAATGTGTAGATGCGTGTTAAAATAGAATGGTGTTATCACACTCACTAGTTCCCTATGAAAATTTGGTCCACCTAGGGGGTTGTATTGTACTCGATATGACCTATAAGTGATCTAAAATGAGTTGAAATGGGTATACTAGGGACCAAAGAGTGATTACAGAAACTAGTTCCCTTATAGTGTTATGTTAAAGCCTAGTGAGTTTCCCAATGAACTTAGTAGTGGTTGATGATAATATATATGGAATATATTTATCATCCCCTACTATATCGTTCAGCTTGATTGGGTCATGAGAACCATAATATGGTCATGATTTTTTTTCCACTTTGGTTTCATCAATGATATGGTTCCTCATTTTATGGTTTATAATTATTAACTTTTAACTTTTTGAAAAAGGTTTTAAGAGTAGATTTCAAATTAATGTTTCAAAGGGAAGGAAATTTGATATGTGATAAAAAATTTATCTGGTTTTTGAATGTATAAGTTTTCTATATATAATGGTTTTAAAGAAGTTATTTCTCACTTGATGTCACTACCCTTGTTTTCTTGAAAAAGATTAATGTTTATGTCATTAAGTTATGGAATGACAATTGTTTTTCGACTGCTTATATTTGAGGAAAAACAATTATTCCTATTTATGTTTTTGAACTATAATTATAGAAATTTATTTTCATTGGAATTCTAAAACTGACTTGTGAAATCCAACTGGGAAGTTTTAGCTGACACCTTTTATACAACAATGGATGTATAGATCTCTCATGTCTTATTTCAAGTACCATTTTGAGTTCTTGTTCCTTATTGAGTTTTTAGTTTAGTATTTGTTGTTTTTTTGGATTTGGTGAGTGATCAAATGTCACAAAAAGATGATTGGTTATATTTTACATTTGTTTTTATTTTTAGAACACCATGTATCTGATTTGTCAACCAAGATATTTATTATATTATTTCTTATACCTGTAATGTTTTTTATCGATTTATGTTTAGTTTTAGTGACAATGTTATTATGGGGTTGTTATTATTACATATTTTTAATTACAATCTATCTATAAGTTTAATTTTTATTGAAAAAATTATTTTTATGCATGGGTGTTTGATATATATATGCTTGATGCAAGATTTGGGTGTGAAATCCATGATGTGATTAGCTGGATTCCAAGGGTGAAATCATTCCCAATGGTTACACCTTGATACCTGAGTTATTCTAAACATCCCATGATAATTGGAAAAGGTGCTTTAGGATTTTGGCAGGTTAGGTCAGGTGAAGTGTCAGGCTGATCTAGGATGACTGGTTAAATAGTGATAAAATATGGGTTAATTTCAAAATATTGAAAAAATGTGGAACATTTTAAACCTTTCAGAGAGAAATAGTCTATTAATAATTTGGGAAGATTGTACATATTAATGATATTATAATTTTATAGTGTGCTTATGAGTATGATATCATTCTATTATGTGATATTAACTTCTTGTTTCTATAAGGGGATGTAAAGAGCATTGCGTGCATATGTGAATCCTAATACAACATACCCATGTTAGACTGATGAGTAGTGTCCTGAAACAACTTAGTTTATCCCTGAACTGGACACCCAAACTATCTTGTGACAAGGATCAAAGGGAATTACCAATACCCATGGGCTAACAAAACTCACTCACGCACCAAGAACCACCTTTAGGAATGATTTTACGACAATAAACTAGACATTTTATGACAATAAACTAGTCAATCAACAAATTGAATATATAATGTAATTGAAACATGTTAATACAAATTCAGACAGTGGATGTCAAATAATACATGAAAAAAAGTTTCATAAAAAATAAGTAAACCAAAGTATCCAAGAATAATAGAAACACATCTCCATGTGATATAAGGGGAAACAACCCACCATGTAACTTCCAAAAACCCACACCACACCAACACATATAACCACTACCACCATAAAGTCCCTTATATATATACATGAATTAAGGAAAACGATATCTATACACAACCAAAGGTATGTGTAGGGTGTGATAAATACAATCCCAATAAGAACCATTAAAGAGTTTCATAAAAAGTCTTTAATAAACATGAAAATATACCATTTTTAGAAGAGTTTATAAATCATTCATAAATAAATCATCCTTAAGACATTTATAGAATAACAATTTCCCAAATCGTTTGTGTATAATAATATAAAATGGGTACCACATAACACAGTCCTAGGGTAGTTGTTGTTCGTGATATCTAGGATCCTTACACCTTTGTGATCAAAAGACTAACTATGTACAGATCCCCATAACATAGGCCTAGGGATGATAAAAAAATCTAGGTAAGAAAGCCCATGTAAAAACAAAGTTTTTTTAGAGTTGTAGTGCAAGTCGATTCTATGTAGACATAAACCATCATAGAGTTCGTATCCTAATACACTCCCTTATAATTACTCCAGGTTTCCATGTGAAATAGTCCACAATTAGAGTCATTCAATTTCAAAATAATGAAACAATTGGAGGCTTTCAATTTCAAAACATATTCCATTAAAATGGAATTTATAGAAAAAAAATAAAGAATCTCTTAATACCAAATAGAATATGACTTGAAATATTGTTCATCTATAAAGTAAAAAAAGGGAAATCTATTTCCTAAAATTATAAAAAAACTTAATTTCGATAAATAATTTTTTAATCCATAAAATAATTTAAAAACTATTTTATAATGAGAAAAAAATGAAAAGTTCATAAAAAAAATGCTTTTTATGAAAACACATACCCAAAAAACATAGTATACCCAACAACCAAACATTATCGACAGACTATGGAGAAAGAGGAAACTTATATAACAGGATAATACCATAAACCATGGAAACCATACCAATAAACTAGGATTAAACAAATTCTAGATAAATAGAGACATGAGAAACTTCTTACCATGTTAATTACAAAGAGGAATACAAATATATATCCATATACAGTCTATAAATCCCTTTTGTACCCTTAATCTATAAGAAATACCATTAGATTTAGACTAAATTCATATATCTATCCATAATATCCTCGATATATGGTTATTTTCAAAAATATAGAGGGGATATTGAATAATGATAAAGAACAACAAATTAAAGGATCTTACCTTGAGATTCCTAGATCCAACACCTCAAGATCCATTATAATTACTCTCTAGAAGGGTTGGGATATCAAAAATCTCTAATAGGAATTCCTAGGGTTTAGATCTTATAATGTTTCAGAAATAATGTGGTAATGAGAGGCATTTTGGGTTTAGAATAGGATTTTTGAACTAATTAATTCATATTTCATATTTTGGCCACATTTTTTTGAAATATGTGCACCTATTTTTATTCACAAGAGAATAAAAATGGTTTAGATAAGCATGATCTAACCCTAGGATACACCACTATCCCAGACCACTACAATCTTCATAGTTTTTTGGGAATGCCACATGGTTTATCCTATTAATTCAAAAACTGTAAAAAAATCCCTAAACACTAAACTTTCCCAAAAAACATCTAGAATTTACTACGATTGGTTATAAAAAGGAGGTCAAGAACAAATGAACATATATACATGAATGTGATATAGGTATTTAAAAATTCTACCCACTATATCCCTTTTTTACCCGTAAAGTGAAGTCAAAGAAGACTGAATAATGAAAAGATAAGGCTACTTCCCCCTGATAATTAATTATTATTACTACATATCTCGAGAATCCATTCCATGACACCACAACACTTGGAGAAACAAAATAGATTTCCCATGCATAATATTTTCTTAATAATAAATAACATGAATTATTTATTTTACTAATGAAATATCCAATTAAAAAACAAGATCTTACAAATTCCAAAAATGGGAGGGATTGAGATAATGATTCATAAGAAGATACACATAGAAACAATTATGGATAAAATTAAATTGAGACATAAAATATAATTGATAATAAACGTTTATAAAACCCTTAATGATATCAAAATTTATCTTGTACGATACAACTAATTTCCCTTACATCCCATGTTGTCAATGACCCAAATAAGGTAAAACATCAAAGAAAAATTGGCCACCTGATGAAAATTCCATAAGATGGTACCTAAGATTCATATAAGATTTATGATGACACTAAGAACTCTGTAGTTGTCGATTAATAATTTTAATTTTCATTAATTTATCTGGAATAATGCTTATCCCCATAATAGAGATCTCACCAACCTCATACCAAGAAAGAGGTGACTTACATGGTTGACTATAAAAAGCCTCAAAGGGATCCATTCTGATGTGTGATTGATAACTATTGTTATAATTACACTCAATTAGTCATAAATAGATATCACAAGATCCTTCAAATTCTATGAACCATGGATAGAGAATATCCTCCAATATATGAATTTATCTCTCCATCTGTTTGTCTGTATAGGGTTTGTAAGTCATACTCAATTGAAATTGACAACACATTTACACAGAAAGGACTTTCAAAAACTGAGTGGTAAAACAAGGGTAAACATGTAATATAATAGTAGATTAAACTTAGTAAAACCTCATGGTTTCCTGAATATAGTGTTTTCCAAAAGACAAAACCTTGGTGTTGTCTCAAATTGGAATGAAATGAGGTAACTTGGTTAGTTGATCAGTCACCCCATATGTTATTATTCTCTTATAGATTTCATGGTAACCCTTTTATAAAATTCAAAGATACATCTTCCCATATCTTAAAGGTAACTTGGAGAGGATGAATCTAGAGAGAAGGGTTTTTTTGTTTGACTTGAATCTTCTGCAAAGTATCTAAATGGGACACAAAATAAGCCATATCCCATTTCAAACATGGCCAAAAAAGTCAATTCATCAAGTAAAATTACATCATTATTGTACTAGGTTGAATAAACCAATAATAATAATATTAATAACTTTCTACCATACCCTTCCTCACAAATGAAGGAATAAATTATTATTTCTTAAAAAAATAAATCCTTCCAATGGGAGAGACCACATGACAATTTTATTCCATCATAATAAAGATTTTTTGATATATATAAACTCTTCACACCACTAATTATCATAAAATTTAAATACATGAAGAGATGATGTAAAGTGAGAAATAGCTAAAAAAGTACTAGTCTCTTCTTGTATCACATCATAGCGAATTCGAGAAAAGGGTCCCACAATATTCCATTAATCGTTCCATTATACCACTTATTGAAAAGTAACATTCTAGGATGAGTTCAGGTAATAACATTATCCTTTCATAGTGTAGAGTTAATGTCAATGTAGAGTGACTGAAGATTCTCCAATCATCATCTTTGCCTAAGGTTTTAACAATTCCAATAAAATACATAATTCAAACTAGTATGGTTAGAACATAAAGTGAACCTTTACCTAATTTGACAAAGTTTCCAACTTTTAAGAGCATTCAAAACTATTGAAATTTAAAAATCATGGGTGAAAATATTCTTTTTGTGTGGCTAAAGCTATTGAGATATGCATTTCACTACACAATATTAGGGTATAATAACATTAATGAAATTAAAACTTGATGTATAAAAAATACCAAATCTACCTTTACCACTTACGGTAAGATAAAAATAGTTTTTGAGGCTAGACAATTATTTAATTCATCAAAGTAAGTGTGAAAATTAGAATCCAATTTTTTACCAATTTCTTGGTAAAAGTAGTCAAAGAAGTTGAAAGCTTCAATAATTCATTCAAAAACCACCAATAATGTCTTTCTAAACCCAATTTTCATCTAATATCAAGTACATTTTAGGGACCATCTCATAAAAATACAACATTAAACTTCTCTAGATCAACTATTATTCTTTGTTAAAAAACCCCATGTCCAAATAAAATTACTTATCAAATATATAAATGACATTTTGATAACTAGGCATAAGGATAATGATCCATTAATATTATTTGATTTAATTCTAGGTGATTATAATTCTCTTATTCAGCTATTATGTAAACTATAATGTAATCCATTATTATAATGATAAAGGATTCAGGGTCCTATTGAAAAATTCAACTAACCTTGGCCACGAAAATTTCTAGAGAATTAGTTTGATAAAAAATAAAAATATATTTTAACTCGACTTTCTCTCTTATTAATTCAAACTTTTTAATATATAACTCTTTATCTCTAGGATAATGATATACAGACCAAGGTTTAATTTTAAAGAACCACCTTTTTCAATTTTATTGGAAAAAGAATCCATCGAGACAAGGAAAATGATACTTATTTTTAATTGTTACAAAATTGAGTTTCCTGTAATCGATACAAAAAACAGAGATCCCCATTAGAGTTTTTAGAAAAATGCACTAGTGTTACCTATAATGATACAATTGGATGAGTAAAGATTTTATCTTAAAAATATTCCAACAAAAGCATCAATTTATTTAATTCATATGGAGATATACATAATGAAGAAATGGATACCAAATGAGTCTATGGAAACAAACTCATTGAAAATTAAAATTCTCTATCCAGTGGTAGACTATATAAATTAGATGAAAAGGAATCATACATAACACTAAAGGAAGGTGATTACATGAAGTTTTATCCCCAATATGAACAATTAATGGGAAATATATTATTTATGTTCAGGTAAAGAAGGTCATACGTGACTAGATCTCCAATCATATCCTCCCAGAAACACATAGATGTTCCAATATGTGGTAGTAAATAATAACCATCAATGAAAAAATAAATCTCCAATTTATTGGAAATTAACCAACCCATCTTATTGATAGCATAGAAAATATCAATTTCATGAACTAGAAAATCCCAAAATAACTCAACTTCTTACATCAAAATATAATATGAATGACATAAAATCCCTACTCCTTCTTTCCAAGTGGCATCTTCTACTCTATAACAAAGGGAATGTGTTCCATTGAAAATTTAAATTTTTTCCAAAGTAGGATGATATATGGAAATGAGAGACACAAATACCAAATAAAGTTATCTATTAAGATAAAGTGATAAATATAGTACTTCTCATAGTTGTAAGTTCCACATTAACCCCCACCAAATCATTTTTTCTATATGTAACTATTTCATTCTAGAAGATTATAGATAGAAAAATATAGTCTTTGAAGCATCTATCTACACCACTTACCCTTTATATTTCAATGATCATGTGATATAACATGGAGAAGAAAGATCCTCATAGGAAATTTATATGTTTCATTGAATTCAACATAAGGTATATATTTTAGGAGTGGGGTAAGTAAAACTCATGTTCCCTATATTCCCATAATATAGTAATTCACATGTCTACTAGTGTCTACTACCAATGATTTGGTATAATTATGCTTTCTGAAGCCACTATCACCACCGTAGAGAATCTCATTACACTTCCAATTCCTTCTAGAGAAGACCCTAAAACAATAACTAGGTGTAATAGGAATACCAAATAGCCCATGCTTGCATATTAAATCAATTTATTCTATTATGGATCTATCTAAAACATAAATATATATAATCATATTATATATCTGAACACATGATTTAATATCCAATCCCAATCCCATATGAATCTTATGAGACTTCAAATTATCAATGATACAATATTTAATGATAAACAAACTAGTTCTGTGATGATGTTAGGAAATTCCACTATAGTGCAATCATTTTATTAAATGGAAATAAACTCCATATATATATATATCTTCAATGATTTTGGGAAAGAATATTTGAAAAAATATTTAGTTGAAGTCTTTCCACTTCAAACCCTCATGTATTTTCATGAACCACTATTTCCCACTATATCCTATTAAGGACTTTGAGATTAAAGGTGGAAAATTTCACTTTAAAAAAATACGGGGTTTCCAAAAAGTAAAAAATATCAATCGTCTTCTAAAACTAATCATCTTCTTCCTATGGATCATTATTTCCTTGGAATAATGTTTATTTCTAGAGGAAAAACTTTTTTGGTTAATATTTATATCCTTTAATCCCTAATATCACTCCCCTAGCATGAGACGGTGTGGGGAAATCACCCTAGTCCATGGAACAAACATCTTTCACTACCACTTATATAATATTCTGATTTTTTGGATGGTTTCTTCAGGGAAAATAAACTTAAAAACCCTCCTAAAGAACTCTAGGAATACTTCTATGGGGAATGGGGATAAATAAAATAAAGATTAGAGACCGTTATATATGTGACAAATATTAGATGCAACCAAGATAACATAAACAAGGAACTGATATTAGATCAATACTCGACATGAGTGACACACTTCCCAGTATTATATTTTAACATAAGTCTTTTTATGATGAGAACTAGAAAAAAATTATCTTAATACAACACTTAAGTCCCTAAAATTCTATCTCATGTCTACCAGAGATTTCCTACACATTAATAACATGTAGAAATATCCAACCTTCATCTGATAAAATTTTTTCAAAACCAACTTTGGAAATCCGTAAACAAGACACCAGAGCCAGTGCCTGGAAAGGCCCGGTGAGAATTCTTGATCCCCTTGTACTGGAAACAAGTGCCTTTTCATTTGGAATTATAATTGGGAATTATTTTTTCTAAATTAAAAAAAATTAATAGATTTTATATTTATAAGAATTAAAACAATCCAAAATAAATTCAGGAAATATAAGTTAAATAGTACATAAAAAAACATGTTCTAGACCAAAATATGTAAACAAAAGTAGCTGAGACCAACAAAAACCGATACCTAAGAGATATGCAGGATAAAATCCATCTATTCCACCATTTAACTCTCACACCCTACAAATAATGATAGAAAATACCATCATGCATCTCTTAACCCTTACATTCATCAAATAAAACATGATCTATACATACCCAAAGGTATGTAAAAGGTGTGAGGGAAAAAATAAAAATATTATCCCACCAAGAGTTTCAAAAGTATTCATTAATAAATAATCTAATTATAAACATTTAAAGAAAGTAAAACCATGAAATATTTTTTTAATTTTTTTTTCAAATAAACATGTAAATAAACCATTCTAGAAATGTTTACAAAGCATTCATAAATAATTTATCTTCATAGAATTTATAAATAAAAAATTTCATAAAAAATTTATAAATAACCAATCCAAAAATTTCACTATGAAACTAGTCCTTGGGTAGGTTAGGTATGGGATATATGAGATCTTTACACCTCAGTGGTGAATTGACTAAGTGTAAAAAATCACTAGAATATAGACCTAGGGATGAAAGAACCCATCAATAAGTGATCTAACTACCAAAATAATTTTTAACTAGAGCTTTATCCTAAATCTATGCTAGTTATATTTAAGAAAACCCAGAATTATTTTCCAAATATATTCTCCTCCTATGTTACCCAGTTTACAAGGTTAAATAGCCTATAATTAGATGATTTAAAGTCCCACTACTAATCATTATAGAAAGAAACACTACTTCAGGTTCCCTTGGGATGTATTGTATTTTCAATGAAGAATAGCATGGAAGAACTCTAAAGTCCATGAACCATTGTTTCTCATTGGATCTAGCTGCAATATCTATTGCATGAGAGTAGTGGTCTCCCTACAACATCTATGACTACTCACCGGGCTACTCTTTTACTTGTTTATTTTCTATGAAATATTTGATTGTATTCCCTTAATCCCCTACTAGTGTATGCTATTTACACCTCATATCTATATTGTTTCACTTGATTTTAATAAATTCATTTTGGGGAAAGAATTGGGATACCAATTCATGTCACCTATTTTATAAAAAAATTAAAATAATCTAACATTTCGAGGATTTAATTTTCATACCTTAAATTATTCAAATGTAATTATACACATAAATAATAAAATATCCCTTAAAACCTATTAAAACATGATTTAAAATCCATTTTCATCAATAATAAAAAATGGGATTACTATATAACAAAAGTATCCAAAAAACACATTTAGGTAAATCATGGTTTATTACTTAAAACAATTTAAAACCCAATTTATGATGAGAAAGAAGGAAAAGTTGATAAAACAAAGCCTTTTTATGAAACCACATACATCAAAAATTTTGTATCCCCAACAACTGGAAAGGATACCCATGATTAATAGAAAGGGGGATCGTATGTAATAAGATAAGAACCTAAAATATGAAACCAATATCATTAAACTTGGGTTCAATAAACTCTACATCAATGGAGATTAGAGAAACCACCATTTCAGAAGAAGCATGAAAAGATATAGGTATATATGGTCTCAACATTCCATTTCTAACAACTAATCTATAATAAATACCATTAGATCACGATACAACCAATAAAAATTTCCATAACATCCCTGCTCTATGTTTCCTTTGAATAAAAGGAAAAAATATCTAAATAAATGATAATGAACAATGAAGAAAAAGATCTTACCTTGAGCTTAGTAGATACTACACCTCCAGATCCATCTTATTTTCTATATTTTAGGGTTAGGATCTCAAAAATCTCTAATAGGAATCCCTACGGTAGAGATCGTAGTCTATAAGAAAAATAATGGGGTTAACAGAATATGTTTCACATTCAAATAGTTATTTTTAGATTAATTAACACTCTTCACATAGTTTTTTTCAACAATTTTGAAAACCATACACCCTCCAAGAACCTATTTTTCTATACTATATAATACTTATAGATTATTCATATCATTTTGATAACCATGTTCTAACCATGTGATATGATATTATCCCAAACCAAAAAATGTTCTATGGTTTCATGGGAATGCTACACAGTTTGGCCTAACCATGTGTAAACATTTCACATGTCTATAAAACTATAAAATTTCAAAATAATTAGCCATAATGATTGATTAATGTTTCAATAATGGTAAAAATAAATATATATACCTAATAGTGACCTTGATATGTGACATGCAGTTTGAGAGTATGATCTGGATTTTAGAGGTTATAAAGTGAAAAAATGTATTGGATTTTTTTATAATATTGGAAGAGTCGTATTTAATTAGTAGTGTTTAACTATAATAACAATTATAAATTATTGATTTAGATGAGTACCATCATGGAACTATATAGAGATCCTTGTTAATATATTATAGAAAGGTTATAGGTGGTAGATTCCTATATGATTGGACTGAGTCTCTTATATAATACTTTCGACTGGGTTTATGTGATGTAGAAGTGGTTGGATACCATATAGAGTAGATAATAGATTAATAAAATCTAAAGAGGTCAAACATTATTTTATTATGTTGGAATTTTTTTAGAGTTTCAACTCATTTGGGACATAGATGGTTATAGAGACAAGGATACATAAAACCTTATTTTATGGGCTCAATCAAAATTTTCATGAGGAATAAAACAGTTCTATATTAACTAGAGATTATTTAAAGATATAGTGATATGAAAAATTTGATATATATATATATATATATATTAGTTTTAAAGATATCATCCAAACCCATTGGATGTGATTGGTTTGAATGATGTCCAATTAGTGGTTGATGTGAATTTGGGGAGTAACCTATATGCATAGTGTAATAGAATGATATGATACTTTAAGGAAGTATAATAACCATGGTTTATATTATGTAAGTACATAAATGTATTCAATAAGAGTCTTAGTAATGAGGGGTAAATATGGATGATTTATGGCTATATTTTTTTGTCAAATAGTCTCAACGATATATCTCTTGAGAAAAATGTGGTATGGTGATGTGTTTGTAACAACTAGTATACAATAATATAAAAATTGATATTTTTTCAGTCATTGAATTTTTATTTTTGTAACTTTTTTTTGTAGGAATGGTTAGAAGAGGTCGGAGAACAAAATTGGTGGAAATATGACTAGTGGTATAACTTTTTCAAAAAATGAAAGATATCAACGATTTCTTGGTGGTCTAGTATTAGGAAATTAATGGAAAGTAAAAGGGAGGGGGGGGGGGGGGTTAAGTACCATGTTGGATCATCGGTTAGCGAGCCTCCCTTTCTAGGTATCTAATGGTCACCAAGTACATGATAGAGGTGACCCTAGTACCTAGTGGCCTCTAGGAACAATTTTTAAATTTTTAAATTTAAAAAGTTAAAATGAAATGAAATATTTTCCACCTCAAATGGATAGTCATAATGACGAGGGATCCTTTTTTACCTCTATTTCCATCATTTCAATTGTTATGTTTATCTTTTTTAATGTCTAATTCAAGCAATGTGCTTCATGATTGATCAATACCAGGGAGTCTAGGATTAATTTTCTATCAATTAAGGGTTTATTATACTATATAAAAATTAGTCATATAAAATAACTAATTTGGTGGGGGGATGGTTTTTTAGGATTTTTTATTATTTCTAGAAATTTATGAGGAATAATAAATTATTTGTAATGATTTTTATTTTACTAGTATGAGGTAGGTGGTCACTGGATTTTTACATTGTTTGTTATAAGTTATGTAATAACTTTAAGACTAAGGTATGTTTAAATTTTGGTTTTAAATGTTTTAAGTTTTAATTTTAGATGTTTTTAAATGAATTTGGTGTGTTTTGGGAGAATTAAGGAAAAGGACGGTGGAGAGGATTAATTTATAAATTTACTCCAGTAATGACCACTAAAAACATGATGGTAGGAAATCAGGTAAGTTATATAAGGGAAAAAGATATTAAGATATATATATATATATATATATATAGAACCTATAATTTTACATGAATAATTACATTATTTTAATCACAATTAAACATAAAATTACATGTAAAGGACTGAAAAGTCTGGTGTCTTGGATGACTAGGTACATAAAACTAAAAACATGAGACCAAATAAAATATTTATTTATTTATAAACCATTAAAAGATCCTAAAATTCTTTGATACCTTAAATTTTCCTAGGATAACGTAGGGATAATATGGAAAAAGGGATGATCTAAAATCCCAATAATGTAATAAATTTAAGAATAAAGCTTAGCACATGGGTTAGAACGTGTAACATAATGATATAAAAGGCATGGAACTTGATATAATGAATCATAACTTATAAAACATGGGATCATATAGTCATGGAATCATAGTAATGTGGAATAAAAATAAAACATGACATTATCATGAGTTAAGTCTCATTTGACATAGAGGATCACGAGTCAAGGCTAACCACCATGTTCGTTGCACATGGAGTACGAGTCAAGGCTAACCACCAAGGCCGTTGCACATAACATATCATTAGACAAAAATTTACCATATAAATTAGTTCAGTATTTGGGAACAACCATTATAACATGTTCATGAATATGTGTTCCACATGAATAATCATACAAAACGAATCTATCATATACATAAGGGTTACTAATGGTAACAATTGGGTATTATAATCTTTTCTGCAGGCATATCATAAGGGAATATCACAATGGGGTCCATAAAATAATGGGTTAAAGAATAAATTAACATTAATAATCTATAAAAGGAATAAATAATGATAATTTATGTCAAAATTAATAGGTAACATGTAAAAAAGTGTATTTAAGAATCATTATAATTAAAAAAATTAGTACGGTTCAAGGAAAATATTAAAGAGATTTTAAAATAATAAATGGAAAAACATTTTATATAAAACCCTAAGGGAACCAAGAAATATTTAATAGTAAAAATAATTAATTTATAAAAATATTGGTGGATCAAAATATATTATAGAGTGCACTTTAAAATGGGAAAGAATTCTGAAATTTCTCTTAAATCAGGCTTGCTTTTTGGGAAGAATTGAGTAGGGAACCTTTTAAAATCATGTATATCCCAGATAATTAAGGACTATTGGATCTTGGTAAATGATTTAGGAACATATATAAAACATTTATAATATTTTTATAAGAGTAAAAAAGAATTTATTTTGGGTAAGGTGAGAAATAATAACCCAAAAGAATAATGGAGGGTCAGGTATAATCCCATACCTTATGCATAGAGGTGTTATTTAAATGAGGTTAATGTACAATATTATCAAATTAGATTAATTAATTAATAATTCCATAACCTATTAAACAAGAAAATAATTTAGGATAATTATATTAAGTTCATTCTTGGCCTTTTTAAGGAGTTACAATGTTCAATTTTATAGTTTAGGTGTGCTCATTTTTTTTGTTTTCATTATTGGTTCACTTGTATAAGAGTATAAAAGATCTTATAAAGTGGAAATAGTTTTATTATAGTTTAATAATATTATATTAATTATCTTTAAAAATTTAAAATGATTATATAACTCATTTGATTATATGGGATGAGGATGAATCATTAGAGAAAATCTTAATTATAATCACTTTGATTAATTTGGTGGTTTTTTCGATCACAAGAGACTCATTTTGTTCTATATATTAATATCATGTATAAAAAATAATTCCAAAACATTAAAAAAGATAAAATAAATATATTATAATATGGTTTGACCCTAAAAATGGTTTCATGACTAGCCTTGAATATGGTAATGTAAATTTAAAACCAGTCGTCCTTGAATGTGATAAATTAACACATCTCGGGCAGTGTTTTCATTTTATAGTATAAAAGGAGGGATAAAGAGATATGATGATGAATTGGTACATTATAATAAAAAAAATTATATTTTTTTTACTTAATTTACCCTACCAATTTATGTGGGGAGGCAAGGAGAAAAAAATAAAATAAAGGAACTTAAAAAATAAAAAAAGAAAAGAGGAATTTAACTCTTAAATTTATCCTAATTTAGAGCCTCCTTAGGGAAGAGGTTTTTGTCTCTTTATGAGACCCTGGAAGTGAGGGTAGGGTCTTGGGAAGTTAATTCAGTAGAATATGGAAAATTAAAAAGGCTTTAGAGTTGTGAGGAGAAGAGGAGGTGAGGTGTGGTATTTACAGTGGAGAAGAGGGTTGTTTTCACAATATTTAATTCATTAATTTAGTATTTTTCTCAAGACAAGAAATAGTGATGATTATCGAGAGAAAATATAATAATTAAATCATGTTATTTATATCCAAAGAAGATTAAATGATCCATAAATCATCTATAACTCCCTAATTCATGTATTTTGCATTGATCATAAATTATCATATTTTACTATTCAACAAAAATTCAAGTATTTTAGAAAATTCCCAAAAAATATATTTAACCATTTTTTGACATTTAAAACCCAAAAAATGAACTCAATTTTATTAAAATAATTTTATAAATATGATATATTTAATTTTTATTTAGAATCATAATTTACTTAAAAAATACAGATTTTGAAATAATAACTAATTTTTTACTACATTGAAAATTTAACCAAGGTCTCATAAAATTATCTAATAATATTTATACATAAATGTACTTATTTATGAATACATTTAAAAAAAATTAATTTTAATTTTAATTAATAAATTAATCATAAACTTATAATTAAATATTTCGGACTAAAAAAATACCAACACTTAATTAATAATTTATAAAGTATTTATTTACTTATATCACGATACATTTATATAATATTTTCACTTATAAGATGGATAATTTTTATTTATAATTTCATTGTTAAGGTTACTATTCATATGGGCCACATTACTATTCCAATGGTCAAGTGACTATTAATTTTCTATATGTTCCTGAACTTCTAGAAATGAATTTTATTTCATTAATTATTCATTTATAAAGTTTTTATTGTGTTTTATATGTAATATTATATTATTATACTATAATACATAACTATAAAAGGAGAATTCCAATGATAAAACATTGGGTCGTTACAATCATCCCCTATTGGAAAGTTCACCCTCGAAATTTCATTTTACAATTTATGTTGAAAACAGGTTTGAGTACTTTCCCTTCATCTCTTTACCATTTTCCCATGTTGCCTCTTTGTACTTATGTTTCCACCATGTTACTTTGACTAGTTCAGTAGACTTATTACATATAACAGTATATCTATGATCCAAGATCTTCACTGGGTACTCCTCTTAAAAAAGATCATTCTCCAACTGTACCACCTCTTAAGTGATTACATGTGAAGGATCTAGTATGTAATTACTTAATATGGATACATGGAATACATTGTGTACCTAAGATATGGTGGGTCAAAGTGCTAGTTGATAGGTCACAACTCAAATATGATCAAGGATCTTGAAGGGGCCGATTTACCTTGGACTTAGCATTCCTTTCATCAAAAATATCATGTACTTATTCTATGGGGATATATAGAAGAATACAATGTCTATAGCTTGAACTCAAGGTCTCATCAATGATTGTTTTCATAACGATTTTTTCGACTTTCAGCTACATTGATTTTCTACTGAATAGATTTCAACTTTTCCACTATTTTTTCAACCATTTTAGGTCCTATTAGCTTACGTTCATTGACTTCATCCCAATATTCTAGTGTTTTTACCTTTTCCCATGAAGGAATTTATATAGTTCCATTTGGATGCTTGAGCGGAAACTATTCTTGTAGGAGAATTAAACTAGGAGAAGATTTTGGAACCATCCTCCTATAAAGTTCATATAATATTCTCTCAACATGTCTTCCATTTTATGAATAGTTCATTCAGATTGGCCATCATTTTGAGGATGATAAGCCATTTTAAAGTTCATCTCAGTGCTTAGAACACATTAGAGACTTTTAAAAAACATTAAGGAGAATCTCAAATCTCAAATCTCAATTGGATGCAAGTGATAATGGTACACAATGCATCCTTACAACCTCATTGATATATATTCGTTCATGTTGATCCAACGAAAATCCTCTAAAATAAGGATAAAGTGAGATGTCTTTGTAAGATGATCCAAAATGACCCTTATAACATTTTTCTCCTCTGGATATCCTTGGAAGTCCAATGGAAAAGTCCATGGTAAATTTATCCCACTTCCATGTTGGTATGGGTAGTGGTTACATCATATCCATTTACTTTTTTCTTTTATCCTTTACCTACTGACATACCAGGAACTTTGATATATAATCATCGATCTGCTTCTTCATATAGTCCCACCAGTAGTTCACTCAGATATCTCAATACATCTTTGTGATCCAAGGGTGAATATAGAAGGTTGAGCTATGCACATCATTCAAAAGATCATTCTTTTTTATCTGGATTATATGGTACACATAATCATGACCCAAATCTTATGAATCAATCATTATAAATCTGGAAATCATAGTATTTCCCATTTCATATAGCTTCAACCCCTTTCTGAATTTCCACATCATTTATTTGAGCATCCTTTATTTTCTCCATGAGGGATGGTTGAGAAACCATTTGAGAATGGATTGATGATTTTCTTCCCTTAATAATTCCCCTATCCATCCTCTTCATATATAAGAATATTGGATCAGTCTCAATTTTTATCATTGATAAAGATGCAAGATCCTTTCTACTTAGATAATCATCTACCTTATTTTCCTTATCAATATGGTAGTAGATTGGTAAGCTATAATCCTTGATAAGATATGATGATCTTCACTATATCTTATTATGCTCATTCTATGTGATTGTATATTTGAGACTCTTGTGATCAGTATATAACCCACACTTCTCTCCATAGCGATAATTCTGCTAAATTTTCAATGCAATGATCATAGCTGCAAACTCTAGATCATGTATGGGATAGTTTTTATCATTAATTTTCAACTGACTTGAGTTATAGGTTACCACTTTATCTTTTTTTTAGTACACAAACTAATTATTTCTTTGAAGCATATCAGTATGCTATAAATAGTTCTCCACTTATTAAGAGTTTGAGTACTCAAATAATGATAAGCCTTTTTTTTCTCCTTAAAAAAGTTATCATATTCTTGAGTCTAGAAAAACTTCACTCCCTTCCATGTCAGCTTTGTGATTGGGTTTAAAAATGATGATATGTTCTCAAAAATCATTAGTTATACCCATATAGTCCAAGGAAACTATGAATCCTTATTATAAATGTTGTCCTAGGGCACTCTTCAATTTCCTTTTTTTGGAGGGATCCAAAAATATCCCTTTACTGGTGATAACATGGCCAAATAATGATTCTTCTTCCATATAGTACTCAAATTTACTATACTTTTCATATTGTTTATCCATTAAAAAAGTCGTAATTTTTTTTTTCAAATTCTCCTCATGTTACTCCTAACTCATGGAGTATATCAAAATATCATCTATAAATACTACCAAATCATTTTTGAGGTAATATCTAAAGACTCTATTCATAAAATCCATGAAAATTTCTAGAGAATTAGGGAGTCCTAAGGGTATCACAATTAACTCACAGTTTCAATACCTTGTTCGAAAGGTAGTCTCAGGAATATATTCCTTCCTCACCTTTAATTGGTGATATCATAACCGAAGGTCCAACATAGAGAAATAACTAGCCCTTAGTAACTGATCAAACATGTCATCTATCCCAGTTAGGGGATACTTGATCTTGATTTTGATTTTATTTAGCTAACTATAATCAATGTAGAGGTGCATTGACCCATCGTTCTTCTTGAAGAAGAGGACTTGTAAGGCCCCAACATTAAACATTACATAATCTAGAGTTATGTCAATAATTTTACATTGATGATCTTTTCACGTTTATAGTTTTAGAGAATTAGGCCACAACTATTGAAATACATCTCAAGTATTAAAAAGTAGACACTTCTAATCTAACCAATTGTTTTCATAACATTAAACCTCATTAAATAAAAAAAAATTCTTTTATTGATAAAAATATTCTTGAATTATAACTTTCTCTTATCCTTCCTTATACCCTCTGAAAAACATTTCAAAAATGTGGGATCATCATAAAAAGCTCAGTAGGGGAAGTAAAACAAGGGAATACAATTTTAGTCCATGAATAAATACAAATAAAGAAATCATACTTTTCAATTATACAACATATGATCTTTAAGATACCTCATGAAATCATAATATTTTTTAATAACACATAGAAATCATAAATTTATTAGGAGAAATATTAATGTTTACCTCTATCATGTTACCCAATACATTAGAGATCTATCTCAGGATCACCCACCCTTGTATTATCACATAACCACCATTATATGTAATCAATGATCAAGAACCATAACATATTCGAAACACATAAAACAACCATAAAGTAAAGATAACATTTACACATTTTAATCACAGTATATAATTTAAAGTTATTGATTAAATCAATGATTTCTCAAAACCATTTTACATATAAAATATATATAAAATAGGAATATGGTATTTATTTTCCTTTTAAAAACATTAACATTTGTTAAGAATTCCAAATATCAAATAATACTCATAGTGGCATAAAGGTAATTGTCACCACGCATGTTTAAAAAAAAATCCTTTGGTCCTTTAGTAAAACTTTTCATAAAAAATGATTCCTTTTGAAAACCATTGAATGAAATTAAAAGAAAAATAGTATAATTATACAATGTATAAAATAAGGTCTTGTATAAACCAAAATATGCCTCAATGGAAGGAGATTGAAACGAAGTCCCTTACCTTGAGTCCAACTTGTCTTGTTCATTCTTTATCTCCCTAAATAATAAAATTAAGTTAATTTATAATTTCATTAGAACCTTTTTTCATATTTATTATTCCTTTTATATTATTTATTACCTTGTTATAACAATCATATAATTATTCATGTTCATATCGGTCATTTTGTCGATGTTCGGTACTTGAGTCAAAAATAAATATATTATAATTACAAATTTTCCATGTGGTAAAAATTAAATTATCTCAAAAATAGAATTCATAATATGAATATAATATATATAAAATATATATATTTATTTATAATAGTCCATAACATTTGGAGATAAAAAATTAAATTCATTGTTCATGGAAATAGTAAGCCGTACGTACGCATGAACACTACTTTCATTTATTTTTAATATTTAATGTAATTAAAACTAAATGATAAATAGTTATATTATAATTCCAGTATAATATAATATTTTATATATGTTACATATGTTCATTAACATAATCATTTATACATTCCATGTATGGAATTAATGAGTCATATCATATTGAAGGGGCGGTAGTCCGCACTTCATCAAATGAAATCATCGTATTTACACATTATGGAAAACATAAAGGTATTGTGTAAATAAAAAATACAGAATCATAAATACAATATAAATACAAAATTTACAATATATAAATATATTTCCATAATATTGTCCACCATGATAGGTGGTAGGTAAAAATTGAATAATCATCATTTTGTGATGCAGTAGTTCTCCATACACAGAAACAATATATTCTTATCCATTAGATGAAGGTGTTCATAAGTGTAGTTAGAATACTTATAATAAAAACATAATAGTATATGTAGGATACTGGTGTTTTTATTTAATCAAATAATAGAGAGATCATATGGAGTGGAGAAGGAAAATAAAGGAAAGGAACTTGAGAGAAGACGTTACCTCAAAATGGGGTAACTTCTTTTGAGTTGAGCCAAAACGATTTCTTGAATTTCCTTCTGTGCAAGGTAGGGATTATAGGAGGAATTTAGGTTTTTTGGGAGTTTATTTGATTAGAAATTGGATGATACAAGAGTATTTAGATGAGTCAGTAAGTGAGTAGAGTTGATGGAATTTTATAAGAGGGAGGATGGGCACTTTAGGAAGGTATTGAAATATTATTTTATTAAAAAATTATTTTCGGTTTAAAATGGACCCAATCCCATTTATTTAAAAGATAAGATGATTTTAGGTTGAAATAATCTCAAAAAATAGATTTTAGACATGTTTATGGCACAAAATGGGCCTTATCATTTATCTTTAACCCATAGTTAAAAACATCAACTCTTACCATGTCTTCTTGAATTTTAATAATATATGGTAACTATAGAGACTATAAAATAGAAAGAGAAAAATAAGTGGATAATTAATGGAATTTTTAAGATTATAAAAGGCCATTAGAAAAATAATATATTTTTATGACTATTATATCATTTTATAAATAGTATTTTTTTAAATAACTCATTTATGTTAATTTTGACACTATTTAGTAATTGATTTTTGTTAAAGTCATAACAACTTGAATAATTAGAACCAAATGAATTAACTAGAATATAATTTGTCAATATCTTCCATACAATTTTTTAATGGATTAAAAATAATCCAATGACATTTATTTTAATATTTATAATATCATTTATTTAAATCATTCATTAATTAAGCAATCACTGCATCATCCTTATGTCAAAATTAAATTATTTATTTATTGTCTAAAAATTATAAATAAAAATTATTCTTATAGAAAATTAATTTATATTTCAAATTAATATTTATAGTCAAAGAGATCACTTATATTGGCCTATATAAAAAATTTTTTAGTAAGAAGAATCATTTTTATGTTATTTTTCTCTTTTCTTTAAATTAAACATTACAAAAGATCACTATCACACCCAAGTGGATGTATGGGGTCCCAAAATCGACCCAAGGATTCCCATAGTCAGAAATATATCACGAAATAGGATTATGACATGTTTTAGGGTAGTTTTATATTATTATAATATTATTTTTACCCTTATTTACCAGATTTACCCTTTAAGCATTGTAAATTAAATAATTACTGAAGTTACTATTCATAATGTCTAAAAATAAAAGTTATCTATTCAAAAAATTAGGACCTTAGTATTAAAAGATATTGAATCCATTTTTTCATATAAAAAACACATTAATAAAATTAATTCTCACTCTCAAAACTAAAATGCGGTTTTTTAAGAAGTAATAATTATCAAATTGATTGACATGTGTTTATATCCAATTTAAATGTGAAATTACTTCCAATGATAAAAATTGTATTAAATGATAAAAATATAAAACCATTAAAAATTAAAACAAATTTAATGTACATTATATGTATATCAATAAATTAGATTAAAAAGCAATTTTTACTTAAAAAATGCGGTATTTTCACTATTCATTAAAAACAAACTTTACTAGAAAATTATCAAAAATTCATCCAAAGAAAATTTTTATGTCATGATTATATAGAAGAATTTTATTTTGTCAAATATATAATATAAATGTGACAAAAACTATATTTAAAAAGGGTTTTCCATCAACAATAGGTAAATTGATATTTTAAAAATATTAGAGTATTTCATACTTAAAAATCATATTTTTTTTTATTTTAAGTCACTAATATTTATTTCATAAATGTAAAAACATTTATGAAATATGTAACATCATATTGTAGTTCGTTATTTTTATTCATTCAAATACAATGACTGTGCATTAACTACCAATGAAAATAATAATAATAATATATTATTTTTCAGTATAACTCAATGTTGTGTGGAACGTAAGATTTTAAAGTAACCCATTGTTGCATATAGAGTAATAAATCAGAAAAATCATCCCATTTAATGTAAAAATAACATCTTATTAATAAATATTAATAGAAAAGAAAACATATTATTCCATAAATACCCGAGATCCTACGTCATTTCTTCTATTTGGGAATTGAATCCTCACAATTCTATTCACTTATCAAATAATTTGGGGTATTTATCCCTTATAGAATTTTCATATTTTCATGTTGACTCTTCAAACATATGGTTTTCCAATAAACCATTACCTGAGAATTACCTTATTTCACAACACATTCTCTCTATGATCATAAATCTAGACTGGTTCTTCCTCATAAGAAATACTATTCCAAATGAATTAACTATGGACTCAATGCATGATATAGATCCGAAAGATACTTTCTCAAAATTGAAACATGAATAAAATTATGCACCTAGGATAAAATTGGAGGTAAATCCACTATGTAGGAAATTGATCCATCTTTCTCTAATATTTCATAGGGTCAAATAAACCTCAGACTCATCTTTCCCTTCTTAACAAAACACATCACACTTTTACATGGAGAAACTTTTAGAAAGACATGATCACTTACCATAAAAGAAATATCATTCCTCTATTTATCTGCATAACGTTTCTTCCTACTTTGAGTTATTCTCATGTGATTTTGAATAAACTGGACTTTTTCTACCATCACTTCCACCAATTCTGGGCCCGTTAACTTCTTTTCACCTACTCCATCCCAAAAAGACGGAGTTTGACACCTCGTTCCATATAATTCTTCAAATGGTGCCATATATATACTGTAATGAAAGCTGTTATTATAAAAAAACTCAACCAAAGGCGGATTTTGGTCCCAAATTCCATGGTAATATATTGAATAAGAATGTAGCATATCTTATATCATCTGAATTGTTCGGTTTGAATGCCCATATGGTTGTGGATGAAAATATGTACTAAAATTTAATTTCACACCCAATGAATTATGAAGGCCCTTCGAAAAGTTAGAAGTGAACTAGGGATCACGATCAGATATAATGGATAGGGAAACTCCATGTAACCTGAATATATTTTCAATATAAAATTGATAAATTTTATCTTGAGATAGAGTATCTAAAATAGGAAGAAAATGAGTATATTTAGTCAATCGATCAGCAATAACCTAGAGTTCATTATTACCCTGAGAAGTCTTTGGAAATACCACTACAAAATCCATGGACACATTTTCCCATTTCCACTCTAGCACAGGAAAGGGGTGAAGAATCCATTTCGGTTACTTCTTCTCGGCTTTAAGCTATTGAAAAATAAATCATCTTAGGGTAAAGTCAGCAATATATCTTTTCATTCCATCCCACCAGCAATACTTCTGAAGATCTATGTACATCTTAATACTACCAAGATGAATTGAAAACATAGAACTATGAGATTACCATAATAACTATTTATTCAAATAAGAATCAAATAGAATACACAATCTCTTTCCAAACCCCAGAACACAATCTTTATAATTGTTAAATTTAGGTAACATACCCTTCTGAACCAATTCTATATTTTTCTACATCTCATTGTCTTCTTTCTGTGCTAGCTTTATTCTATCCTGTAGAGACAATTATACTGAAACCTGAAAAAAACAGAGGAATTCCATGCACCAACAACTTCCAATCCAAAATTCCTCAAATAAAAACCAAAGGATATTCTTTGAAAAGTAGCATGTTTAATATGGAATTACCCTTTCGACTCAAATCATCAGCCACATTAGTTACTTTTCATAGATGATAATGAATCATGAAATTATAATATATGATTAATTAAATATATATCCTCTATCTCATGCTTAATTATTTCTTAGTGAATATATAATTAAAACATTTTTGATCAGTATATATTTCACACTTTACAACATATAAATGATGCATCCAATTTTTTAAAGAAAAAACAACATCAGATAATTCCAAATCAAGTGTAAAGTAATTTAACTGATGAGTTTTCAACGAATATGAAGCATAAGAAACTACCTGATCATTTTTCACTATGAGAAATCCAATTCATTTCAGTAAAGAATCAATATAGATAAAAAATTCACCATTTCTTGATGGCAGTTCCAAAACTAGAGCATTGACCAATCATCTTTTCAATTCTTGAAAATATTCCCCACATTTTTTGGTCCAAATAAACATTACACATTTTCAATCTAACTTAGTCAGAAGACTAGATAACCATGGAAGTATTAAAAAAATATCCTTTAAAAACATTCTAAACATAGAAAACTAAAATTCTTTGTTATATTTTTGGTCTTGGACAGTATTCAACAACTTTTGTTTTATTAGGATCAACAGTTATGCCATATTTAGAAACAATGTTACCACAGAATGAATTTTTTTGTATCCAAAACTCACAGTTGCTGAATTTACCATATAGTTTCTTTTCTTTTATGGTTTTCAGGAAAACCCTTAAATCACTTTCATGATCCTCTTTAATTTTTAAATATACCAAAATATCATCAATAAAAATAAAAAAAACTTATCCAAGAACTCAGGTAAATTATATTAATAAGATCCATGAATACAACAACTGAATTGGTTAACCCAAAAGGCACAACTACAAATTCATAATGGACATGTCTAGTATGAAACATAGTCTTTGGAATGTCTGCTTCCATTAATTTCATCAAATGGTACCCCGACCTCAAGTCAATCTTTGAAAAATACAGAGCTGCCTAGAGCTTATCAAACAAATCATCAATATGATGCAAATGATACTTGTTCTTAACAATGATATTATTCAAGGCTCTATAATCAATGAAAATTCTCATTGAACCATATTTCTCTTTATCAAACTAGATATGAGAACCCCATGGTGTTGTTCTAGGACTAAGAAAACCATTATCTAATAAATCCTATAATTGATTATTTTACTCTAAAATTTCAATTTGAACCATTTTTAAAGGTGATTTTGAAATTGTCTTAGCATCAAGAACTAAGTCAACATTAAATTCATCTTCCCGATCAGGTATTATACTAGGAAACTCATTAAGAAAAACATCAAGATACTCATTTACCACTAGAACATCATTAATCTATATTGTTTCTTTGTTTTCAATAATATGTGCAAGTTAAAATTAATTTCCATATTTTACTAGTTTATCAGCTTCTCGATATGATATCAAATATATGAGTTCATTTTTGTACAAAAAAATCATTTTAAAAAATATATATTTATCTCTACAGTTAATCTTAGTATGATAAATTTAAGGCCAATCCATACCAAAAAAACATTCAATTATACTAGAGGAAAAACAATATGGATTGTAGGTATATTTTTTCGACACACAAGGACAAGAAGGTTCTTATAACTTCTTTTTGTCTCAAAATTTTCTCATGGTGTTTTTACCACATGTTTATGATTCATATATTGAGATGGAATTCAAAATTTACTAGAAATTGTCTTAGAATTGAAATAATGCGTAAACATGGAATCAAACAACACATTAGCATACTCTGAATAAAAAATAGTGTACCTAATAATACTCAATTTTATGGCCCAACATATGCTGAAGTATTTACAAAGGATTTGACCTCCCCTTTCTGCTTGTAGTCTGGCTGCTTTCCATTATTTGAGTTCTTTATCAGACACTCAATTTCATAATGACCCATTTCATTGCACTTAATTTTTTTTAATAACTATAAATTAGATTTTGTTTTAACATTAACCAAATCTTTTTCGGTGCAATTATAGTACTTATTTACCATTTTACCACATCGGAAGAACTTACCAGAATTCAAAAGACATTCCCTAGTGTGATTTTTACCAAAATTTTTCATTAACATAAAACTTAAGATTATTACCATCAGAATTTTTCGAAGAGATCTTCCCTTTCATATGCCTATTCGACCCCTTATTTCATTGTTTACTAAATAACAACTGATCATCAAAAGACTCCATTTCCACCTTCTCCGCACATCGAACACGTTTTTCATAACTTTTGACCTCATGAGAAACTAATGATCGTCAATAATTTGGATTTAATCTTGAGTAAAAATGAATGATTTTTATATCAATATACCATATGAAGTTTGGATCATACCTTTCCAGTCATGTGAATTTTCTTTATAAGAATCCACTGAGTCATCCTCCTACCTCAATTCCATGAATTTTTTTTCCATCACAAGTCAAACCTCCTTAGGAAAATATTTTTAAGTAACATACCTTTGAATTCATTCATATAAATAGAATCAATATACTAACTATAACTGTTATTTTTAACCATTTACCACCACTATTTGGATTCCCCTTCAAAACTATAAATATAGAGATTAACCGTTTGATTTTCTAAACACCCCATGACATAGAAAATCTCTTACAGTTCTTTAATCCACCTTTCAGCTAGAACATGGTCATATGATTATCTGAATAATGGGGGATGTTTCCTAATGAAATTATCTACTATTAAAATGTTCTTTTGTGGTTGATTTGGCTGATCTCATGTATGGATACCACCACCATTTATAGCATGAGTCAACTCTTCCATCACTGCAAAAAACTGTTCAGTTTTGATTCCGACTATTTTTAGTTGTTGATTTGGTAGGTTGTTTTCCTCTTGATGTCATTCCATCATAGATTCCCTATTTACACTATAGAAATGCATTCTGAACACAAAAAAGTATTAGGCGAAGCAACATGGTAATTTTCAAATTCTATATCATTTTAATTTGACTATAAATTAACATGATTTATCGATATTCATTTAATAATATCCTAACTCCCAAAGTTTTCTAAACTGGCCTCTGATACCAACTATAAGGCCCTAGCCTTAAAAATCAAATAATTTTGAGTTAAGTCAATAATTATACATTGAGGATCTTTTCAGGTTTATAATTTTAGAGAATTGCGCTATAACTATTATAATACGTCTTAAATATTACAAAGTACACACTTCTACTCTAACCAATTTTTTCACAACAACAAAACTCATTAAATAAAAAAAAAATTCTTTTCATGATAAAAATATTTCTGAATTATTCCTTTCTCTTATCATTCCTTACACCCTGTAAAAAACAGTTGAAAAACATAGTATGAGTATAAAAAACATAGTATCGGATAAAAAAATAAGGGAATGAAACATTAGTCCATAAATACATAAAAATTAAGAAACCACACTTTTCAATTATACAAAAAATCTCTTTAACATAACTCATGAAATCATAATATTTATGACTAACACATAGAAATTATAATTCATAAAGGTAACTTGTGGCATTCATAACATTATTACGTTTTATCTCTCATAGCTACATAAGGAGTTACGTTTAGAATACACATCACAGTATATTCCCTAAATCTCTTAGAAAAAATATTAACATTAACCTCCATCATGTTACCCAATGAATTAGAGAGATATCTCATGATCACCCACACTTGGTTTATCACAGAACCACCTATATATGTAAACAATGAAAAAATAACTATAACATATCCATATCACATAAAACAAGCATAACAGAAAGATAAAATTTCAAAATTTCAATCAAAATATATCATTTAAAGACATTGACAAAATAAATCCTTTCTGAAAACCATTTTCAATACAAAAAATATGTAAAAAGGGTATATGGTATTTATTTTCCTTTTAGAAACATCACATCTTTTTACAAAATCCAAATATAAAATAATACTCGTGTTGGCAGAATGGTCATTGTCATCGCGTACGTTAAAAAAACAATCCATTTGTCATTTAGAAAAACACTTCATAAAACCAAATATTCATTTTGAAAACCATTGAATTCAATTAAAATAAAAAGGGTATAATTATACACTATATAAAAAGAAGGTCATGTATAAACCAAACTATTTCTCAATGAAATGAGATTGAGACCAAGTCCCTTACCTTGAGTCCAAATTGTCTTGTTCATTCTTTATCTCCATGAATAATAAAAGTTTGTTAATTTCTACTTTCTTAAGAACCTTTTTCTTGTTTACTATTCCTTTTATATCAATTATTATCTTTTAATAAAAATCATATAAATATTCTAGTTTATATTGGTCGTTTTGTCGATGTTCAGTACCTGAGTCAAAAGTGAACTTGTTATAATTAAACGTTGTCCATGTGGTAAAAATTACATTATATCCAGAATAGTATTAATAATTTAAATATAATATATATCTAGTATATATTGGTATTTTTAATATTCCCTTAAATTTGGAGATATAAATGAAATTCACCGTTCATGGAGACAGTAAGTTGTACATATACATGACCAAAAATTTCATTTCTTTTTCATATTTAAAGTAATGAAAACTAAATGATATATAGGTATACTATAATTCCAGTATAATATCATTTTTTATATATGTTACATAATTTCATTAACATCATATTGAATATATTCCATGTATGGAATGAATGAGTCATATCATTTTGAGGGGGTGGTAGTCCATATTTACTCTAATGAAATTATCATATTTACACATTCTAGAAAGCATAAAGGTACTATATAAATAAAAAATAAAGAATAATAAAGAAAATATAAAATATATATATATATATATACAATTCCATTATAATGGCCACTAAGAGAGGTGGTAGGAGAAATTGTACAATCATTGTTTCGTGAGGCAATAGTTCACCGTACACAGAAATAGTATCCTAGTATCCATTAGAAGGATGTGTGTATAAGTGTAGTTTGAATCATTATCATAAAATAATCCTAATATATTTAGGATAATGGTGTTATTATGTAATCAATGAATAAGAATATTATAGTCCATAGAGAAGGAAAATAAAGGAAATGACCTCGAGAGAAGACGCTACCTCTAAATCAGGTGACTTATTTTGATTTGAGCCAAAATAATTTCTTAAATTACTTTATTCCAATTTTAATGATTATAAGAGGAAGGTAGGGATGTTGGGAGATAATTTGAGAATAAGTTGGATGATCCAATATTCTTGAGAGGTGTGAGTAAGTGGGTAGATGTGATGACCTTTTATAATAGGGAGGAGGGGAACTTAAGAAATGTATTGAAATATTATTTTTTTATAAAATTATTTTCAGTTTCAAATGGTCCCAAAACAATTTATTTCAAATATAATATGGTTTTGTGTCAACATACACTGAACCAATATATTTTTAAATAATTTTAGGGCACAAAATTAACATTATCGTTTAGCTTTAACCCTAAGTTAAAAAAATTAACTCTTACCATGTCTTCTTTCATTTGCATAATATATGGTAACTATATTAACAATAAAATGCCAATAAAACCATAAGTGGATAATTAATACCATTTTAAAATTATATAAGTTAGTTGGATAATCTTATTTTTAGGGCTATTATATAATTTAATAAAATAGTGTTTGTTTTAAAAACTCATTTATGTTGACTTTCACACTATTTAGAAATTGATTTTTGTGAAAGTAATATCAAAATTATTCGTTAAAAAAGGTATTAAATAAAATATAATATGTCAATTTCATCAATGAAATTCATGTACGACATCAAAATAATCAAATTACTTTTATTTCAATATTTATAATATCATTTATTTGAATATTTCATTAATAAAGCAATCACTGCATAATCATTGTGTCATAATTAAATTTATTTATTTAATTTATAAAAATTATAAATAAAATTTCATGATGTATTTAGTCATTTTATATTTCAGATGACTATTTATAGTAGAAATGATCTCTTATATATCATCATATTAAAACTCTTTTAAGAAGAAACATGTTTATGTTATTTTTCTCTTTTCTTTAAATTAAAAAATATTAAAGGTCACTATCACACCACAGTTGATACATGGGGTGCCAAAATCAACCCAAGGATTCCCATTTTATAAAATATAGCATCCAATAAAATTATTACACGTTTTATTGTTGTTTTATATTATTATAATATTATTTTTTACCCTTATTTACTAGATTTACCCTTTAACCATGGTAAATAAAATAATTACTGAAGTTACTATTCATAATATTTAAAAATAAAAGGTACATCTTTATAAAATTTGGAAATTATGATTCCAAAGATAGAATAATTTTCTAATAATACAAAAAACATATTTTTCATTAATTAATTTAAAAATAAATTTGGTTGTCAAGACCAAAAAGCGGGTTTTTAAGAAATAATAATTATAAAAAGAATGACATGTGTTTATGTCAAATTAAAAAGTGAAATTACCTAAAATGACAAAAATTGTATTAAATAAAAAAAATATAATACAATTAAACTTTAAAAATAATTTAAATTCAAATGTAACTATATAAATAAATTAGATTAAAAGACAGTTTTTACTTAAAAAATGCGGTATTTTTCAGTATTCATTAAAAAATAAACATTACCAAAAATTTACCAAAAATTATTTAATGTAAATTTTGAAGTGCCAATTCTATAAAAGATGTCTATTTTCTCAAATAGAATATATAAAAGTGAAAAAAACTAGATTTAAAAAGGAATCTCCATCAACAGGCGGTAAACTAACCTTTTAAAAATATTAGAGTATTTCATGCTTAAAAATCATATTCATTCTTATTTTAATCCTTAATATTTAGTGGATAAATGTAAAAACATTTAACAAATATGTAAAATAATATTTTAGTTAGTTCTATTTATTCCTGTCAATATAATAACTAATCATTAACTACAATTTAAAATTATAATAATATTATTTTATTTTTCGGTATCACTCAAGGTTGTGTGCAACTTAAGATTTCAAAAAAAACCATTGTTGCGTGTTGAGAAAACAATCAAAAAAATCATCCCCTTTAATTTAAAAATAATACCTTCTTCATAAATATTAATAGAAAAGAAAAATTATTATTCTATAAATACCCAGGATCCTATAGGACTGGTTCACCCCATGGTAAACCACTTGAGCTTATAAAACCCTAGTCTAGATTCTATTGTAACTACATATTAAACTATTACTTCTAAACATGTTACATTAAATAAGGTGTTTTTGATATTGGAAGAGATCTAGGTATATGTTTATCTGAAAAATCAACATCTCAATCAGGATTAAGACCAAAAGATTCCTCAGGGAATACATCAGTTTAATCCCCCCACAATGGGCATGCCATTGATCATAATTCTCACCTTTGTCTGAATAATTTGAGGTAGATATGATTTATAATACGTTAGTAATACCCACACTTGAGACAATGTTTGTAATGTAGATTCATCATCCTCCTTACACTTTTTCATAATTGGAAGATGTTGCCGTAAGTGAAGAGTTATCTCCCTTTCCCGACATTTGATGTTGGATTTTTATAAGGATAGAAAATCCATACCCAAAATAGCTTCAAACTATACCAAAGTAATTATGATGAGATTTTATTGGAGGTTCATGCAAAAAACATTAACCGAGGAGGAGTTATAAAAATTGGATGCAATAATTTCCCCATTTGTTGTTCTCAAAAATAAATCAACCTCCATTTTTTGAGTTAGTTCTTAAATAGTTCTACTAAACATGCAAGATATAAAATAATGCATAGAACTAGAATCAAATATCATGTTTTCTATTCTTGAATTAATATCCTATGTACCTTTCACCAAATCATTTTTTGGCTCCACCTTAGTAGTAGTGATAGCATAAGACCTTACTTTTTTCGTTGGATGTTATTGTTGATTGCCTCCAACAACCCTTGGATTAGGGAAATGGTTCACATAGTTCCCATGTTCCCAGCAGTTGTAAAACTGCACTACTAGATTAGTGTTGATCTAAACATTTCTTTATTCTTCAAAATTAGCGGAATTCTTCATATCCATTTAGAAGTTATTAGGTATTTGTCCCATTTATTCATAGTTGAATCATTTCCTGGTTGCCTTAAACATTTCCTATGAAGCTTCTTCCCACAATTTTGACACGTGGGATGTGTGATATTATTTCCATCATGTGATTTATCTAATGACCATCACTTATTAGACATCAATTTATTATTTTTTTCACTAGGTCCATGAGACCATTTAGATAATCTAATCTCCATTTCAACCTTGAGGGAATAATATAAAATCTCTTCATAACTATCATAGTCTCGAATAGCCAGTTTTT
This sequence comes from Viscum album, assembly GCA_963277665.1. Lineage (NCBI taxonomy): Eukaryota > Viridiplantae > Streptophyta > Magnoliopsida > Santalales > Viscaceae > Viscum > Viscum album. The sequence goes on from OY728131.1 coordinate 20,549,604, forward strand.
TCATAGACTCAGCATTAGTCTTCTAAAGAAGAGATACACATTTCTTTCAATGTTCATGACAAAGACAAAAGAATATATTTCAAGCCTCATAAGGTTTTCTTCATATTCCCCAATATACTTATATTTCTTCTGATTATGTATGAGGAACTCTATTCCCATCTTTAGATGGAGGGTTTTGGGAACATATTTATTGAAATATATTTTCATGAATTCATCCCGATATAGGGAATCAGGTTTCTCCTTGTACAACATATTCTTTACCATTGTACACCACCTATCATCTTCCCCATCAAAAACATATAATGAAAGAAAAATTTTCTCTTCTTATGAGCATCAGAGGATATAAAATATCCTTTTAATGGAGTTAATACACTATTTGAAGAGGAGGGGATCAGAAGAACTAGAAAACATGGGAGGCCTTTTCCACATGAAGGATTCAATGACAATGTACTCTTTCCATATATAAGGATGAAATTCCACATTAATCAAGTTATTATTAATAATGTAAGCCAACCGAGCCAGTACTATCATAATTTTTTGACCACCCATGCCCATCATATTTGGAATATCATTAGGGAAATCATCACATTTACTATCACATTGATTATTGTCACATGTTCTTATATTTACCTCCATTAACTAAAAAAATAAAGTATAATTAGGGGGCTTGAATACATAACTGTAATAATAAAAAGTAAAAATTGAACATAAGAGGAGAAAATATTAAATAAAAATTATATCCAAAATTTTTATTCGATAAGTTAAAATCTAGGATATCCATGACCAATTTCTTAACATATATATTCTCATGGGATTTTTTTGTTCCCGTAATAATGTTTCATATTCAGATTATGAATTTACCCATGTATATCCCTCGAGAGTGTTAAACCAGGTGTGCAGTAAGGCCTCTTGTCATTTACTAGGTTACCCTCAGTCAGGATCAGAACACATTGTCATAGTTTATACTCCTTGGTACATCTGTTTCAGATCCATTTCCACTTGTAGTTTCTGAACAAGGATTTATTTTCTCGATAAACCTCTTATCCTATACTTACACAAATTTAGGAATGTCTAATTATATTAGTCTTATCCATAAGGTCATTACTAAATTTATATATTTCTAATCTAAAAAAACAACTAGACATTTCTCTAATCCAAAACATAGAGACCCTACACTTTTAGACATATCATTACATGATTTTAAACATAAATAAATGTCAAATTACAATCCAAGGATCGTAAAATATTTTGTCTTGTAAGACTAGGAACATATAACTAAAAACACAGGACTAAATAAAACATTTATTAATTTCTCATTCATTAGTAGCTGCTAAATTCTTTTGATCCCTTAAAGTTTCATAGGATAACTAGGGATAACATGAACATTGAGATCAGATAAAATCACTATAAGGGAATAAATATAAGAATAACGCATAACACATGGGTTATAAGGCATAACATAATGATTTAAAAGGAAATGAACATAATATAATGAATCATAAAATAAAATACATGTGATAATATAGTAATGGAATCATAGTAATGTGCAAGAAATATAAAAAATAACTTTATCCTGAGTCAAGGCTCATCACACATAGAGGATCACAAGCCTATACTAACCACTAAGACCATTGCACATGGAGGACGCGTCAAGGCTAACAACCATGACCATTGCACATAACGTATCCTAAGACTACACATTACCCAATGCTTTCGAGTGATATCTAGTCACACCCCTTATAACATGGTAATGAATATGTGTGCCACATGAATAATCATAATAATGAATCAATCATAAATAGAAGGGTTACACATGGTAAGAATTGGGAATTATAATCTTGTCAATAGGCTTAACATAAGGGAATATCAAAATGGGGTCCATGAAATAAAGGATATAATTCATACATGAACATTAATAATCTAATTTAGGCATACCTAAAGATAATTGATTTCAAATCTATGTGATAACATTAAGAAAGATTATTTATGAAACATTTAAATTAAAACATTTTATTGCAGTTTAAGGAAAATATTAAAGAGATTTTAAAATATAAAAAGGAATAATATTTTATAAAAAAAAGTGGACCAAGAATTTTTTCATATTAAAAATATTTAATTTATAAAAATAATGGTGGATCCAAACAGATTATAGTGTGCACTTTAAAATGGGTAAGAATTCGTGATGTTCCATTAAATCAAGCTTGCTTATCCGGAAGAATTGAGTAGGGAACCTTTAAAAATCATGTATATAACCGAGAAAGAAGGATGATTGGATCTTGATACATGATTTAGGAACATATAAACATCATTTAAAGGATTTAAATAAAAGGAATATAGAATTTCATTTGGGTAAAGTGAGAAATAATATCCTGAAGGATTAATGGAGGGTTGGGTAGAATCCATTACCTTAAGCCCGAAGGTGTTCTTAACATGATCTTAATATCCAGGATAATCAAACTAGATTAATTAATTAATAATTAAAGTGCCTATTTTACATGTAATTGATTTATTATAATTTTATTATGGTCATTCATTCCCTTTTTGATGAGTTATAGTTCTCAATTTTATCATCAAGGAGTGTTCATTTTTCTATGTTTTCATGATTAGTACACTTGTATAAGTTTATGGATGTTTATGTAAAATGGGAATGGTTTTCTTTAAGTGTAATTATATTATATTAATTATCTTATATATGATAATTTTTTTTTTAAAATTCATTATATTATATGGTATGAGGTTGAATCATTATAATTTTTTTAATGACGACCACTTGGATTAATTTGGCAGTTTTTCGATCAGAATGAACTAATTTTGTTTTATAAAATAATATCATGTATAAAAAATCACTCAAAAAAAATTACATAAGATAAAATAAATATTTTTTAATCTGGTTCAACCATAAAAATTATTTAATGGCCATCATTGAAGATAGTAATGGAAACTGAAAACCTGTCATCCTTGAATGTGATATATTAACACATCTAGAACAATGTTTTCATTTATAGTATAAAAGGCTGGGTAAGGAGAGATAATGATGCATTTTTACATTAACATAACTAATTTATAGTATATTTAATATACCATCGTAATCATACCATTTTTATGATGATAGGTGAGGAGAAAAAAGAAAACAGAGGAACTTGAAAAATAAAAGAAACAAAAAGGGGAATTTACCTCTTGAACTTTTCCTCATTGAGAGCCTCCATAGAGAAGAGGTTTTGATCTTCTGATGATACCAAGAGCTTTGGACATGGGGGAACGTCTTGGGAAGTTATTTTCGAAGAATTTGGAAAAGTCATAAGGCTTGATAGTTGTGAGGAGAAGAGGTAATGAGGGGTGGTATTTATAGTGGAAGAGAGGAGGGTGTTCTCAATATATAATTCATTAGTTAATTATTTTTATCAAGACAAGAAAAAATGATGATTGTTGAGACTAAATACATTAATAATGTCTTGTGTGTTCAAACAAAATATGATTAAATTATCCATATGTCATCTATGACTCCATAATTCATGTATTTTTTAGTTATAGTAAATTATCATATTTTACTATTCACAAAACAATTCAAGTATTTCATAAAACAAAAAATTCACCCTAACAATTTTTTTATGCATATAATACAAAAATAAATTAAATTTTATGAAAATAATTTTATAAATATGAAAAATTTAATTTTTAATTAAAATCATAATTTACTTGAAAAATACAGATTTTATAATTATAAATGATTTTATAACACTTAGATAAATTAATTAGGTCTTATAAAATTATATTATAATATTTATACATCATAATACTAATTTATGAATACGTTTTATGAAAATAAATTTTACTTTAAACTCTTAAATTATTCATAAAATTGTAAATAAATATTTATGACTTATAAAAATACCAACACTTAATTAATAAATTTTAAAATATTTATTTACTTATACTCTGATATATTTATATAATATTATCACTTATAAGATAAATTTTTTTTATTTATACATTCATTAGTGATGTTACTATTCAATTTGGTGGTTTACTATTCATAAGGGTCACATCACTATTCCAACGGGCAAATCACTGTTCCTTTGGTATATGTACCTTCACTTATAGAAATGCCTTTTATTTCATCAATTATTCATTTATAATGTTTGAATTGTTTTATATAAGTATTGTTATATGATTATAAAATAATAAATAACTATAAGAAAGAAATTCCAATGATAAAACATTGGGTCATTACAATAGACATGGCCACTGGGTGGCTGGTGGCTAGGCACTGGGTAGTTAGTGGACACCTAGTGTATGGGGAATAATCTCTAGGTAACTAGTTGGAGTCTAGAGGGTTTTAGTAGGGGTATTATTTTTATTTCATATCCATTTTATTTGTATTTAATGTTATCCTTTTTCATTTCCATGGGGTAATTTAAAAACAAATTCTCTTTAATCTTATCCTTTCCATCTCTAACTTTGGGTTGTAATTTATTCATCAATTATTAATATAATTATGATCTATTTGAGTTGTTATATTATTATAGGATTGGATAAGTAAAAACTGTTTTATGGATAATTTTTAATAAGTTCTAAAAGTATAGTTTTCAGAACTATAATATGGAACCCAATGAGGGTTTTTTATTGTGAAATAGGAGTTCAAAACCAGTATTAAAAAATGATAGAAAACATCTAGAAGTGTGGGAGGAAGGATAAGGATTATTGAATGTTGCAATGGTCACTGGAAGTTACCATTTGGGGTTGTGGGTTCAGTATGATGCTGGTAGTGGCCTCGGTTATGTGAAAGTTACTCATAAGAGTAGAATGTGTCGACAAATGATTAAACTATTTTGTTACTATGGATCTCTTTTATAAAAGGGTAGGCATGGGTCACCAGTAAAAAATGAGTGTAGTTCAAAGCGTATTATTAAATTTCTAATCAGAGTTTTGGTATTTTTGATTCTTGTAACTCAAAGTATTTATCTTAATTAATTGTGTGGTTTTCCCCCTTGGAGTAAACATAGTATAAACCATGTTAATAACTTATTTTGATTTCATTTATTGATTTTTTATTTTCATTTATTATATTTTGAATGGTCTTATCTAGAGTGGATGATATTATACATAGAAATTCTATATCATAGTTCCAGAGTTTAGTTGTTGATATCATGTTTCATCTATTTTAGAATTTCGAAACCTTTGTTTAGTATTTGGATGCTTCAATGGATTCTTCTAGTTCATATGGTTTTATCAAAAAAAGTAGAATCACTGATCGGTTATAGAGTTTGTTACTTAAAAAATGTGACTAGGTTTTTAATGCTCAAGGTAGATTTTTTTTCATACCATAGTATTATAGAAGATTCCCTATAAGTAGTTGTTGGTCCCTTAATACTTATATTCAGTTAGTGTTCATTTTTATAAATTTAAGGAAATCAGAAGAGTTCAAGGTCTAGATTAATAAAGTTTATATTTTATTTTTTATTTTTTGGAGTTTATATATTGAATAATAATTGTTATATAGATTTATAGGTCTTATATTGAATGGATTAAAACTAAAAGTGATGTTAAAGGAATAGTAAGTGAGGAATCATGAAATGTTCTCTAAAAATATATTTGGAATGGATCAAGTATCATAGTTGAGAAGAAACCCTTAAACGTTTTTAAAGAGTAAAGGAGTTTCACATTATGATCATATATTTTCTTTTTTTTTTATTTTTATTAATTGAATTGAAGGTGATACAAGATTAATTGGGAAAAATAAAAAAATTGATTTTGGTGGAATAACTATTCCAAGCATGATGTGATGCACCACTGGTGGAGTGATCCAACATTTATTTACTTTAAGTTTATATTTGAAAAATATATTGACCATTAAAAAGTAATGTTATAATGAATTCATTATGTGACAATTTTAGAAATCTTTCAGAAGCCAATAATTCATCAAAATATATTATTTTATAAAATATCCTTTTAAATTATCATTGAAAAGGCATTAGTGAATATTCTATCCTTATTTTTTAGTAGGTATGAATTTTGAGGTTAAGAGGGACATTCATTTTTATCAATGACATGAAAATGGGAAAATTAGGGGTTGTTTATAAAACTAAACTAAATAATTTTTTTGAATCTTTTCAATTCATTATTAAGATGAGTTTAAGAATTAAGGTTAAATTTTTTTTATGATAATATATTAAACAATAAGAGAAACCTAGAAATATATTTGAACAACCTATGTGGAAATCATTTTAAAATGGTATTATATTTTGGTTTGATTATAGAATACAATTTTTTATAAATTACATCCTTTTATTTTCCAACCCATGTATTTATCATGTAGACATAGAGTTGAATAATTTATGGGACACTTTTTTAAGTGAAATGGTATTATTATCTTTTAAGATCATTTTTTAATAATTTTAAATATATGACATTAGGAATGAAATTAAATATATTGAAATTGATATGAATTTTGTATTAGAGTGTTGACAAAAAATATAACGTGGGATATTTTTTAACCCAAATGGTATTGAATTGTATCTATCTCCAATATAAATGAATGCAAAAAATATGATCTTAATTTTTGTTGATAATATAATCTTGAAGTAGTTTGGTGTACCTAAACACGATGATGAGTATAAGGTTAAAGTTTCTAATCAATGTTTTATTATATTTAGTGTTTTTAAATATTAGTAGTGATTGAATCAACACCTTAGATCATGTAAGTGTGTTTATATCATTATTAATATAAAAAGGACTATTTTTTATTAAATATTCTTAGAGATTCATTCATGTATGGAAACATTGTGATTGAGTTTTTTCCAGTATTTCTTAGAGACTCTATACCTACCAAAGGTTGGAAAATATGGTTGAAGACTAAGTAGATGATTATTCTTGGAACATGAAGATATTATTTATGATTATAGTGTATACTTAACAAGGTTGGTTGTATAAATATTTTATACTGTTAATACCACAATATCAGAAGAGTTAGAAAGAGTATGGTGTTTACTGGATACTATATCAATATGAGTAAGCTGAGAAATTAGTTAACAATAAAAGATGGTTGTTATTTTGATCAATATCCATATATATGAATATAATGCATGGATTCTACCACATATAAGAATATTTCACTTTGATGATGATTGAAGATGAGATAATTTTGGTTATGGTAGTTTAAAAGGATTAAAGTACTCTAGGAAGTTCTTACACATTGTTGGAACATTAGAAACAATTTATATAAATAAAGAAGATTTGAATATACCCTATTTTGAATTGGACGGTGTTAAAATAACTCATTATTCCATTATATGTTTTGAATAAGTTTTGAGTTGAGTTGAAGAATCTAGAGGTGCATTATAGAAATTATAGAGTTGTAGATTTATTAAATAACATATATGGGTATGATACATTAGAGTCACTTTAAATATATATTGAATATATATGGGTAAAAAACCTATACTTAAGGGTTTCTGAGGTTTTTAAGTTGATATGTAGGAGTTTTCTAGAAGAATAAGACTATAAATTGGAAAATGCAATATGTAAGGTAAAAAACTGATACATAAGTGTTGATCTAATTACCTAGAGGTAAAATAAAGGTAAAAAAATAATACTTAAGGGGTTTTAGAACATATTTAAGGTTTAAAATAATATATGTAAAAGTTTTATTTAATGTTTGATCTGATATTAAATGGTTTTATGTAAAGGTAGACCATATACATAAGATTTGAATGTAATGATCGATCTAATACTTAAGAAGAATTATTTGTAGAAGTAGAAGAAATAAATTTTGAAGAAACTTACTATATTATTTAGTGATTTAAATATAATGATTATGGTTTCACCATGATTCAATCTATAGGAATATACAATAAGTATTATAGAATAAGGATGAGATCTAACTACAAATATTAGGATCAGGGTGTAGAACTATTCCATGCACATGAAGAATAAAAATAATTTCAATATGACAATATCCTTATCAATGAAACTCTGTCACTAGAATACGTAATTATATTATAAATATGTAGTTATTGTAGATAATTAAAGAATAAAGAGACGATTCTATGACCATTAAGAGAGCTTGTGTGGAATAATAGGCTGAGAATAATGGATAGTCAAAGCTTGCGAATTGGTAAACAATGTTTTTTATTCTATTTCTATGTTAGAATATATAATAAATGAATATCAAGGAAGAAAATTTAGGAGGAATAAAAACATGAAAATATTGAATTTTATTATTGATTTATGATATGGGAGAAAACTTATGCGACTTAATTGGGGAAAAATAAGGAGAATAATATGTGATTAGAAAGATAGAATTGACACTTTTGCTATTAAATATGTTATATGTTGATGAAAAATAGAAAGGAACCAATAATAATGAAAATATACCTAGTTTATTTATGTATAATTATAAGATAAAATATATAATGACATGAAAACTAATATTAAAGATTAGATAAGATGAAGAAAGTGATAAGATTTGCCTATAATTTCTTATATCATAAGGTCTGTTGAAAAGTGAAACAATCCTGTTGGGATTGTTGTGCTGGAGGAAACTATATGATATTTATATATATTAAGGAAATAAGATCAGATTCAAAATTTTATGAAGATAAATCATGCTTTAAAATATTTTGTATTTATGAATTTATTTATTTGTTAATAAATGAAATTTTTTGTTAACTTGCGTTAAACACAACACATTATTTTAATGAACTAAAAAAAACTATTAGTATAAATATTTAAACATGACCATTATTACATATTTGTTAAAAATATACACATTAATATTAATAGAATAATTGTAAATATTATTTATAATGGTTCTGTATTAATAAACCATATTGTTAAAAAAGTAAAAAAGTTTCGGTAAACTCATTATATGTTTCAGAAATACTATTTACTCAAAAAATGATTTTATTATTTTATTTTGTGAAAAAATAAATTAATTTGAGAAAATATTAGAATTCAATTTGAAAAACTTAATTGAATTTTTTTAATTCTCCATATCAAAGTTATCATTTGGTGAATTGTTGGGGTTTTTTGGAAAATATTATTTTTTTGATGAATAGTGAAAAATAATCGTTTTTAAAGAAAAAATCCTTTTCATTAAAAGAATTTATGTGGTAAATTTTTGTTTTAAAATAGGTTTAAAATTAATATTAATTAAATTATATATCTAATTATTAAATCTTGGTAATTTTAAAATTTTTCATATTGAACATTGACATAAAAACATTCTAAACTTTTGAGCATTTTTTCTTTGGAAAACTACTTTCTCGTCGTGACTGTAGGTTTTATTTTAAATTGAAATTTTCCACTTATGTGAATGGAATTTTGAAAAATGAATTAGATATTTTTATTAATTATTATTTACATTATATAATAATTTTTACTTAATTTATTACCATAATTAATAGTAAAAATAGTAAAAACTATTTACCATAGTTAAGGTAAAAAATGGATTTACAGGTGGATAACATAACAATTAAGTGTTAAAAATGAACCAAAACATAAAAAAACCAGTTTTATGGATATTTTTTAACATTATATAGCCTATTATATATAATGGTTCTTTTTTGTTCTTTTTGAAGAGAAAACTTTTGGTAAACTTTTTCTTCTCAAAAAATTTGAATTGTTTCATTCACTTAACTTATAAATGGTCACCCCTCCTCTATCCTCTTCACACACCCAAAACAATTTATCATAGATAAAATAATTAATTTCTTAATTACCTCATCTAATAATATAATCCGAAGTTTGATAATAAACCTATACTAGGACAATATTCTGTGAAAAATAAAGGAGGATACCCAAAGAAAATGTATCAATCTTCAACGAGGGTTTTTATTTTCTTTCTTCCCCCACCTCATTATATTATTTATAAAACATGATTATATGTTAAAATAATTATCATAAATATAATGATATGTTGTTAGTTTAATATAATTAAGTAATTTCATATCCACTTTACTCAAATTGGAAATGATAACATCGCTCGTATGTACGATGAACTATAGCCTCACAAACCAATGTGATATATTTTCTATCAAAATATTTCACAATTTTGTATGATGAAGGTGTTAGTTCCAAAAGGCTGAATACCCTGAGGGGGGGGGGAATCAGGGTATGAAAAATTTAAAATTAATGCCTATTCTGATCTTGTTTTGCTGTTAAGAAAAACACTCTTCTCTTTCTCTCCTGTTGCACGATATAAACAGAAAGTAAAGCAAGCACATGACACAGAAATTTTACATGGTTCACTGCTAAGGGCTACATCCAAGGAGCCTACACCAACAGGTTGTTAGTCATACCAAATTCCACTAAACATCACTAGCTTTGAATTACAATGTTTGGGTACAATCACTCTGTCCCAGGATCACCGCCTTTATAAGATTTAGGGCCAGCTCACTACATTCCCAAGGGTCACTCCCTGTTTCTCTCTCTCTGGCTCACTTCCGGTGGAGAGGATCAGCTTCTTCCTCTTCCTTTGCTCACTGCGTCGAAAATGATCCACTCACAGTTTATAGACCTGTAGGTCTCTTCATTTCCATGAAGGAATGAATATTTCTCTTTATGTAGATGCTCTGTTGAATCCCAACTTTCACCCGTAGATGAATCTCTCCCTCCACCGAAGGTATCGGGCAAACTTCCACCTTCCACGTAGCCCAAAAAATAATTTCTGGAAATAAACCATACTTGGCGGGAAAGTCAATATCGGCACACAATTATCAGCGCGAAAGTCACAATGGGCACGCAAGTCCACCACACACACTTGCGAAACTCTCTTTCTTTTACGCCCAAACCAATAATGGCACACAACTACCAACCGGTGTGCAACTTCTCACACTAGCACGCAACTCCTCACACTGGCGCGCAACTCCACCTGCGCGATCACACACCACTTGCGCGACCACCACAACTGCACAATGGGAGCTCTGATTTCTCAAAGTGTTGAACTCCTGTGAAGAATGAAGAGGGGTGGTCCAATATTTATAGGCATTTGGTCACCCCTCCGCAACGACGCACAAGTCTCGGTGAGCAGCTCAACTGCCCTGGCCTATGTCGCGCTACTCACTTACGTGACCAAACCAATACTTCCGCGACCCACCTTCCTTTGACGTATTTTGAAGTTCTGATCCTGAAAGACAACAGGTGCGCAAGTTCACAATCCTCCTAAGCACTGACATGCAAGTCTCTTCACGGAACGCAAGTCACTTTCACGAGCAACCTAATACTTGCGTGACCCTTGTCCCTTTTCCATATATTGATGTTCTGATCTTCAAAAACATATGGCCCGCATGTTTCCTCCCCTTCAAGTGTATAGTGCGCAAGTCCCTTTTCTAAAAACACTTTTAAGAATTTGTCGATTTTCAGGCCCAAAAATTTGGCAAACACTGGAAAACGGTGCCACCTTATATCTGTTCCCTTTATACCGCCTCCTGATCATCCATCTCTTTGTCGACGTTCTTGAATCAAACATGGATCGTTAACCATAGATCTTGAACTCAACATTCCACCATGGAATCCTCCTTGTCAACAAAATTGTATGAAATTATTTTTGTTTGTCAACAATCACCACTTAGTTGTCCACTTTGTCAACAAACACAATCACCTCAAAAATGCTTCAATGATACCTTTAGGGATTTTCTCCCAACAATATCCCCCTTTGGGTTTGTTGAAAACTCTTCCATAAAAATATATGTCGTTGATTCTTCAGCCACGGTTCACCTCATTGTGATTATGATAACGATCAAGGATTCGCTCAACACATACTCTAAGCCAACATGAGCAATGCTCAGAGTGAGAAACAAGAGTAAATGAAAATTTCATCAATGAATCACTTCAACTTTGACATACACTGTTGACACCAAACTAATACCAATTGCCAAATTGATACCAATTGTTGAAACTTCACTAATACCAATTTTTGGAAATATTCATAACATATTCCAGCACCACTCTTCCCTTTTGCTATTATCACAATCCTCAACTGTCGTGATATCTATGCTATGATCGATCACTTCTAGCATCGTCTGATTTAAAAATATATCCCTTTCTCATTTCTCCCCATATGTGGCTGTTCCACTAGTCAGCTTCTCCCCGTATCTGTCATGATTTCTCAAATAGCCACACTGTCTCCCCCTTGAAGAATTACTATTTTCTCCCCCTTTTTCAACAAACCCAAAGGTCACTCCTTTGTAGTCTGTAAAATAGTAGAGAACACATTTTTACACATTAGGGAAAAACACATCATACATCGGGGAGTGGGGGTGGTGGTTCCACATCCACACAATTTTAAGTGTGGGGAGTCGACTAAACTCCCAGAGCCAGTCGATGCCTTTCAAATTCTTCCTTGGGTAAGGCCTTTGTCAGAATGTCTTCAACCTGTAGCTCTGTAGGCACATACTCCAACATCACAATTCCCTACCCAACTTTATCCTTGATGAAATGATATTTTATCTCAATGTGCTTGTTCCTTGAGTGATGTAAGTGATTTTTGCTAAGATTTATAGCACTTGAGTTATCACACTGGATTTTGATAGGAGACTTCACTACAACTCCCATATCTTCAAGCTGCTGCTTCATCTACAATAACTGTGTGCATGCTTGAGTGGATGCAATATATTCAGCCTCCGCAGTGCTCAATGAAATGCAATCATGCTTCTTGATTAGCAAAGAAATAATCAATCCACTAAGATAGAATGCACCTCCTGATGTTGACTTTCTATCATCTGCTAATCCAGCCCAGTCTGCATCAGTATATCCCAATAACTCTGTCTGGGATTTATCAGTATATGTTAAGCCAAAATTCATTGTTCCCTGGATATACCGAAGTATTCTTTTCACTACAAGCATGTGTCTTTCCTTGGGATTACTCTGATATTTCACTGCTTGGCATGTGGTGAAAACAATATCAGGCCTTGTCAGGGTCAATTTTAATGAACTTCCAATAATTTTCCTTTATTCTGTGATATTAACTGCCTTTCCATCCTCATCTTTTGATAATTTCATCCAGGTAGAAACCGGAGTTTTCATATACTTGTAATTCTCCATGCCAAACCTACTTAAAACCACATTGGCATATTTGGATTGAGAAATGAATTTTCCATTCATTCCTTGTCTCACCTGTAGACCAAGGAAAAATGTTAGCTCTCAAATCATGGACATTTCAAACTCATTTTTCATGAATTCTGAAAACTATCTGCAATGAGCTTTATCTGATCCACTAACGATTATGTCATCGACATACACCAGCACCATCATCCTTTGATTACTTTCATTACTGAAATAGAGATTGTAATCAAATCCTCTATGCTGGAAACCAAGATTCTTCAAGTACTGATCAAGCCGTGAGTACCATGCCATAGTGCTTGTTTCATCCCATACAATACCTTCTTCATCCTACAAACTTTGTTCTCATCCTCATGAATGAGAAAACCATCTGGATGCTCAATATACACCTCCTATTCTAGAACACCATTCAAGAATGTGGATTTTACATCCATTTAGAACACTTTGAACTTTCTTTGCACTGCTATGGAAAAAAATAATCTGATTGTCTCCAGCCTTGCAACCAGTACAAATGTCTCATCAACATCTATTCCCTCTATCTTAGAGTATCTCTTGCACACTAGCCGTGATTTGTTCCGAATCACTATGCCATATTCATTCATCTTGTTATGATAGACCCATTTAGTCCCGATGACATTCTTTTCTACTGGCCTCGAAACAATCTCCCATGTCGGGTTCTTCTCAATCTGATCAAGCTCTTCATTCATAGCCGGAACCCAATTTTCATCTTTAGCAACATCGGAAAAACATTTTGGCTCCACCTGAGACAAAAATGATGTTTTTTGTAACGATTTCATTCTTCGAGTCTAAACTGGAGCTGTCTGATCACCTATAATATTATGCCTATCAATTTTAGCTCGACTCTTTGGCTTCCTTGCAGACACAGACTTGACACTTTCTTGTTCATCATCAGTATCTTTTTCTGATTCATCCTCTGCCACTTCTTCTCCCCCTGTGTTTCTTACCTCATCATCACTTTCATCCATGAACTGTTCACTGGATTATTGAGTATTCTGTTCATTTTCAACTATATTGACATCATTGCTCTCAAGAATTTTTCCCAGCCTTTTGTTGAAACATTTATATGCTTTGCTTTTCTCGGAGTAGCCAAGGAATATCCCCTCATATACTCGTGACTCAATCATTATATGATTTTCTTTATTGAGATTGAAACACTTCCTTCCAAAGATTAGAAAGTATTTCAACGTTGGCTTCTATCCATACTACAGTTCATATGGAGTCTTCCCTTGCTTTGGACACAATAGAGACCTGTTCTAATTATATACCGATGTCAAAACTGCTTCCTTCCAAAATTTCTATGGTAGGTACTTTTCAAAAAGCATTGTTCTGGCCATGTTGTTGATGATCCGATTTCTCATTTCAACAACTCCATTATGTTGGGGAGTTCACATTGATGAAACTTGATGCCTTATCTACTGTTTCTTGAGATATTATTCCACTTGACTATTTGTGAATTCTGTACCGTTATCTGTACGAAACTTTAAATTTTTTTTCCCAAGAATCCTTTCTGATTCCCTCATATACTGCTTGATACAACTGAACACCTATATTTTATGGGTAATGACAAAAACCCAAGCCATTATGCTATAATCATCAATGAAAAGAACGCAGTACCTTTTCCCATTTATGGCTCGTGGTGAGATAGGTCCACATACATCAATATGCACCAATTCAAGCACACTGGTTGATTTCTATTCCTTTGGCGTATATGTCTTTCCGATGATATTCCCTTGTTGACAAGCATCACATGTATGAGTACGATCACATGATAGTTTGGGAAGGTCTCTAGCAGCATCACATTTTACCAGATCAACCATGTATGGTTGACATAGGTGACCAAGTCGCTTATGCCACAACTGGTTTTCTTCCTCTATGGATAAAAAGAACATATCTTTTTCCCCACTTACACGGTAATATTTCCCTTTGTCCTTTTTTCATGTAGAACAACTGCTCCATATTTTGTTTTCACAACACATATCTTCTTAGTAAATCGGATAGAGTTCCCAGAGTCACATAACTGACTGACATTGAGTAAGTTATGACTAAGCCCCTCTACTACCAAGACATCAGCATGTCTCATTTCTTTTCCCCCAAATTTCGCCTTTTTGGAACCAAAAATCTTTATCCCTTCATCATTCCCAAACTTTAAAACTCCTTATTTGTCATATTTTATGTTTATAATGAGATCCTTGTTCCCTGTCATATGGGATGTGCAACAACTCTCAAGGATCCATATTCCTGAATGATCTAAAGCTTTAAGAGAAATTTCCGCAACTACTACCTTTTCTTCATTCTTCTTCTTGGTCCACACTTTTTATTTCACACTTAGCATAGATTGAGACTTCTGTTATTTCTTAGAGTATGATACACCAGCTTTATCTTGCAAAGACGCAAATCTATTCAGCATTTTTAACTCACTAGTGGGTTTATTGATCTGGTGCTTGCATAGATTTTTATTTTTCATTGGCACATTTCTCTTAATGGTCCAAGTGCAGTACCTAGCCATGTGCCCAAATCCTCAACACCAAAAACATCTTCCTTCAAAATATGTTCTGGAAAACTGTTCTCTGTTTGGCTCCCACCTCTGTTATTGTTCCTTTCAAAATCTCTTGGATATGGAACACACATACTGTGAATTTCCCATCTTCCCACAAAAATAACACCCGATATAAGGTGCATTCCTTCATGTTACTTCAGCACAACGATTTTCCCTTTGGGATATTTGAATATTCTGAATTTTTTTGTGCCCAAATCAACCTCCAATTACGGGACGGGTGCATGCGGTCTGACCTCAATCGTCACAGATTTTTGTTTCTGATTAAGCCCTGAAATAGCCTTAACTTCTGAGCTGAATTGTGGCTTCTTCACTACTGAAATACTAGGATCCTCTCTCATCTTTTCAGTCTTCGTAACAACCTGCCTTCCCAGGAATGTGTTAGAAATCAAAGATTTTTCTTGGTCTTTGACTTTTCTCCGCAGACCAAAAAATTCCTCTTCAAGCTCTTTGATACGGTTGACATGATATTTCAATTTTCCATTCAAGCCATCGATCTCCCTTTTCTGTTCTTCAATCTTGAGCTTATGCTCATCAACCTTTTTTGTGCTCTCTGGCCTTGAATACTTAAGGTTTTCTATTTCTTTTATAAGCTCGGACTTCTCGTCTTCCTGCTGTTGCATGTAGTGTTTGGCATCATGTACCACCTTGTTAGCTTTCATTGTTTTTTCTCTCTAAATATCTATCTCTTCAAGATCTTCTTCTAATTCTGCTTCCATGTCAACTCTACCTTCAATTTCTTCTTCTTCTTCAACAGCTTCGGTTTCTTCCTTTTCTTGAGCACTACCGAAAATAGCCACCATTGCATTTTGTCCATGATCTTTACACTTTTCAAAATCCTTCTCCTCTTCATCCTCAGACTCATGTGAACTGTCTATATCTTGTGAAAGAAGATTCTTCTTCTTGAAGAAATTTATCTTGAATTGTTTCTTCCCTTTCACAAATGCAGAAGACTTCTTCTTGGGAATTTCGACTTCGTTATGGTCATTATCGTTATCTTGAAACTTTTTGGGGCACCTTTCCACAATATTACCAACCTTTATACATCGAAAGCATGCTAGTATAAGTTCCCCTTTAAACATTCCTTTTCTATTTGCAGATTTGAAGAAAGGAATGAGATCACCTCATCTGTATCTTCTTCTTCCTGAGAATCTTCAATGGTGAGCTTCTTCATGGCCTTAAATGCCATCTATTTGGATTTTCCCTTTTCTACAGCCTCTTTATCATCATTCCTCATCTCATATGAAACAAAGGTACTGTGAAAATTGTCCAATGTCAGCTCTTCTGGATCTTTATCTTCTAGTACTGAAACTTTCCAATTGAACCGAGGTGGAAGCTTCCTCAAGATGCACTTTACGATCTTTATGTCTTCAATAACTTCACCAAGTCCTCGCATATCTTCCAAAACAATATTTACCCTGTCAAATAATGCATCAACAGACTCATTCGGGTTCATCTTTAGATCTTCATACTTATTCCACATCACTTTTAGCTTTTCCTCTCTAACATTTGTATCTCATTCATATATATATTCAATAGTTTTTCCCACATGGCATGTGACGTTTTTCAGGACATTGCCTTTGTGTAGATAGGATTTGAAATGGATCCCCCTAAGGTATTGATTGCTTTTGCATTTGTATCTAACTCTCTATGCTCAACTTCTGATAATGCATCACTATTAATATCAGCTGTGATACCATGAATAGCTGCTGAAAACACATCCATTCCCAAAGATCAAAAATAGTGTTGCATTCGATTCTTCCATATCTAAAAATTAAATCCGTCAAATATTGGAATCCCTTTATTATTAGTGACCTCCATTGGGAGAAGAAAAAATCTCAACCTTCCTCTGATACCAATTTTTAGGTCCAGAAGGCTGAATACCCTAAGAGGGGGGGTGAATCATGGTATGACAAATTTAAAATTAAATCCCGTTCTGATCTTGTTTCGCTGTTAAGAAAAACACTCTTCTCTCTCTCTCTCTCTTCTATTGCACGATATAAATAGAAATTAAAGCAAGCACATGACACAACAATTTGACTTGGTTCACCGCTAAGGGCTACATCCAAGGATCATTCGCCGACAGGTTTTCGGTCGTACCAACTTCCACTAAACTTCACTAGTTGTCGATTACAAGGTCTGGGTATCGTCACTCTGTCACAGGATCACTGCCTTTACAATTTTTAGGGTTAGCTCCCTGTTTTCCCAAGGGTCACTCCCTGTTTCTCTCTCTCTTGCTCACTGCTGGTGGAGAGGATCACCTTCTTCCTCTTCCATTGCTCAATGCATCGGAAAGGAACCACTCACAGTTTATAGACTTGTAGGTCTCTTCATTTGCATGAAGGAATGAATCTTTCTCTTTATGTAGATGCTCTTTTAAAGCTCAACTTTCACCTGTAGATGAATCTATCTCTACACCGAAGGTATTAGGAAAACTTCCAGCTTCCACACAACCCAAAAATCATTGCTTGAAATTAACCTTACTTGGAGCGCAAGTCAATCTCGACACGCAAGTATCAGCGTGCAAGTCACAACGGGCGCACAATTCCACCACACACACTTGCGCGACACAAGCTTCCTCAACTCCAAACTTGCACGACTCTCTTCCTTTTACGCCCAAACCAATAATGGAGCACAACTACCAACTGGAGCGTATCTTCTCACACTAACGCACAACTCCTCACACTGGCACACAACTCCACCTACATGATCACACACCACTTGCGCGACCACCACACCTGTGTGACGGGAGCTCTGATTTCTCAAAGTGTTGAACTGTGGTGAAGAATGAAGAGGGGTGGTACAGTATTTATAGGCATTTGGTCACCCCTGCGCGACGGCGCACAAGTCTCGGTGTGCAGCTCAACCGCCCTAGCCTCTGTCACGCTACTCACTTGCGTGACCAAACCAATACTTGTGTGACCCACCTTACTTTTCCATATTTTGATGTTCTGATCCTGAAAAACAATAGGCGCACAAGTTCACAAGCCTCCTAAGTAACGGTGCGCAAGTATCTTCACGACACCCAAGTCACTTGCACGACCAACTCAATACTTGCGTGACCCTTGTCCCTTTTACATATATTGATGTTCTAATATTCAAACACATATGGCGTGCAGGTTTCCTCTAATTCAAGTGTATGGAGCGCAAGTCCCTTTTCCAAAAACACTTTTCTACATTTGTCGATTTTTAGGCCCAAAAATTTGTCAAACTCTAGAAAATGGCACCACCTTGTATGTGTTCTCCTTATACCGCCTCCAGATCATCCATCTCTTTATCAATGTTCTTGAATCAAACATGGATCATTAACCACATCTCTTGAACTCGACATTCCACCATGGAATCCTCCTTCTCAACAAAATTGTATGACATTGTTTTGCTTTGTCAACAATCACCACTTAGTTGTCCACTTTGTCAACAAACACATTCACCTCAAGAATGCTTCAATGATACCTTGACGGATTTTTTTCCCAAAAAAAGGATATAATGTATATATATTTATTTATGATATTTTTATCACAAATATAATTATTTAAATAAATTATCATATATACCTTTTTTACTCTCTATTTCATGTAGAATGCGATAACGTTGTTCATGTATATGGTAGACTACTACCTCCGAAAATGACGAGAACTATTTTTTACTTATGTTTTACATTGAAGTTAAAAAGTGATTGATTTAATGAATATAAATGTTATATATTACATATCATTGATTCTATAATGTTAAAATATAATTTACCAATATTTATCTTCATCCTTCATGGAAATAGAAACACCATTCATGCGTATGTGTGACCTACCGTATCCAACAACAATGCATTCCAATTTCTACCTCCAAAATTTATGGATTAATATAAATACATATATATTGAATATATATAAAAATTATATAATTTTTAATATTCTTTATATGATATAAAAATTATAAAATTAGGAGGATCGAAAATAACAAATAAAAACATACACAAAAAACTAGGCAATTTTAGCCTGAAAGATGACTTTAACTTGAAATTGTTAAAAAATAGGTAATAAAAGGTCATTAGTAAATCATATATGGTATTAAATATTTAATTATGTTTCTATAATATATTTTTAGTAAAATTATATTTATTAATCTGTAGGTTTGATTGTCTATGAAGGAAGTTGAGACTTAAGGTAATAGATTTTTGTCTGAAACTGCCTTTATTGGGACAAAGGTTATGTTGTGTACTTATCTTCTTATAGGAGGTGTATATAATGGTCCATTTAAATTTTATATAATGAATCTAATTCTTTTTTAAATATTAACTGTTTCATTTGATGTTATTCTTTTAGGGGTCCTATGATTCAAAATATATCAAAGTGGTAATGGATTAACATAACAATCTCATTATTTATATGGATTATTTAGGATTAAGCTTTAGATGATGAAATATTATTATCTATATATTGACAAAAGATTAATTTAAATGAATATTACATAAATTTATATTAATATTCATAACATTATAAAAGTACATTCTTGAGGACCATAATAGTTTAGTTTCTTTCAAAATTGGGAACATAAACTTCTTACTTGGAGAAAGATCTTCAATTATTCCCACAAATATCTTCCCCTTTAGTAATTATACATAAAATTTTTCATCATAACCATGATAATGGAAACATAATAAAGGGTGAGCTTAGATTATTGATAATGGTAAATAAAATAAACACGCAAGCATAAGATGTGCATAAGGGCATGACAACATGAGAATAACCTTTGAAGATCATAACTTTAATATCAAAGATCATTTAAAAGATTTTAGGAATAATGGTTAGAAGTTCATAAGATATGAATCATAAGAGAATAAGGGATTAATACATGAGAAAATAACACTGGAATAAGACATAGAATTATTTTTAAGACACATAAAGAAATAAAATTATGTCCATAGTAGTCAAGGCTTATTGCCAAGGTAATATGAGTGGAAAAAGAAATTTACTAATCCGAATTCACTACCTATTCTATCCTTATATTATAGAATTGGGTTCACTTATCATTAAAAACATATATTACTAAACTATTTTCACTTTCTTTTCCATACCCATATCATTGAACAGAGTTCCATTACCATTATAGGCTTGTATTACAAAACTAGAAATGTAGGTCGTTCCTGTGACAAGGCATTGAAGTTAAACATATCTGGAGTGAAGAAACATTTTCTACAGACTCACTAGCCAACAAGTGTAGTGATAGTTATATAATCATTATTTATGACTGCATTGTATCCCTACCGTAAGACTATACATTTTTTTCATGGGCGATGCACTTGGATTTCATCATTTTAGACCTCATTGACATTATTCTATGCTTTTATCTACATTGTTTGGAATTAAAAAGAAACTCTTCAGTCAGAAAAAACTACATAGATTATTTGTTAATTTTTTTAAATCATAAACCCCATAAATCAAGATCATAAAATGGATATGTAAATTTTAATAACTTTAACTATAATTATCATATAAAACATTCATGTTAAGTATATACCCCATTCTAATGAAACAATTGGTGAATAAGGCATTAGTCTCCTAGAAATAAAAGTGAGACTAAAAATCCCCTTACTACATGAGTAAAATTTGAATCAAAAGATCCATAAAATAATAAAATACATTAAAAAATTTAATATATTTAAATAATTTAAATTCATGATAAAATTTTTTGTAGGTATGTATACATACTACACAATAAGAATAAGTTGTGAAGAAAGCAAGTATCTCACAAAAATAAAAGTGATATGAGAAAACCCATACCTAAAGTGTTGAACTTCTTTGAACCCATTCAAGTATCATGTATATGAAATAATGTTTTATTATAAATCAACCAAAAATAAATATTCTTATATAAAATAATATATTTTATTTTATTATGAATTTATATTCACCATTTATAAGAAATTTCATTTTAATGTTATGTTTCAGGTAAGATCTTCTTTATTTTTCGTATATGTTTTCACTTGTTATTACTGATCATGTTACTTATATCAGTATTTCATTATTCTCATAATGTAAAACATGATGTAAATATCATATATATATTTAGTATATAAATATTTTTACTAATATGTAAAATATAAAAATATTAAATGGAATACAATGTTAATGGGGACAGTAGGTCGTACGTATTCAAGAATACTTCTTCTGATTTATTATCGTATTGAATGAAAGGAATTAAATGAAATATTTGTTTATATATATATATATATTAAAATTATAGTAGAAATATTGTTTTTTATATATCATATAAAATTACTAAATTTATCTTTAATTAATTCCATGTAAAGTGTGAATGAATCACATCGCTTTAAGGAGGAGGTACTCCACATATCCAAAAATGAAGTTATCATATTTATACAAAATATAAATCTTTTAGGTATATTTTATATAATAATTTATGAAGTATAAATAAATAATATAAATAATATAAATAATATAAAAATATTATATCTATCATAATACCCAACCGTGAGAGGTGGTAAATGAAAAAAAAACGACATCATTTTGTGAGGTGGTAGTCCTCCATATAGACGAATGATAAATTTGTTACCCATTTGACAGAAGTGAGAGAATGTTTATGTAGAAAACATATAATAATAAAATATTAGTATAGTTATTATACATTTTTTATTATATAGTAATGAAATAAAAATAGTATAGGGGGTGAATAATGAATACTAAACAAAAGAGCATGTGGAATAATGTTACCACTTCATTGGGTAACTCATTTTACTTAGCACCAAAGGGCTTTATTGATTAAATTAATGATAAATGAGAGGCCTCTAGGATGAAGGGATGTATGTTTGAAAGATATATGGACTAGTTTTTATGATCCAATAGGTATTTAATGGTGTGAAGAAGTGAGGGGAGAGGGGGGTGTGAGTTCACTTTTATTGTGGAGGAGGAAAGGTGTTCTTGTAAATATAAAAAGGTAAAAACTATCGAAAGGACTCCCTTACATCATGTTCCTCCAATAATTTTCAATTTTTGATAATAGGGATAATATGATAAATTTTTTTATAGAAAATGGATTTTTTATATGTGTCTAGGTCATTTATCCCTTTAAGATTAATGTTTAACCAATAAGTAAACTCATTTATATTTAATTGTTGTAATTAATGTAAATTCATTTCACTAATTAATTTCGTAAAACTTTAATTCAAAAATATTAGTAATTATATATTATTATTCAAAATATTTTATCCATTTTTCAAACTCTAGTCACATAAGTGGAAGAAATTATTTTAAAATTAATCATGTAGACGGGACGAGATGACGAGTTTTCAAAGTGAGAAGGTCCAAAAGTTTGAAACGTTTTTATATCCAATTTAGATGTGAAGTTGTTTATAATGAACAAAAATGGATTAATTGATTTATAAATAATATAATTAAACTAATAAACTAAATTAGAATATAATTTAACAATATAAATAAATTATATCAAAAATAAGTTTTGAATTAAAATTTGTTGTTTTTTGTTATTCATCAAAAAATTAGATTTCTCAGAAAAATACCAAAAAATTTACCAAGGGTAAATATTGATAGTCCTATTTCATAAATTAAGTTAATTATTTCAAATAAAAATTATCAATCTATCAAAATTTATATTTAAAATGGGTCTCCCATGAAAAGGTGATAAATTACATTTTAGAAAAATACATACTTTTATCCATAATATTGGATTTATTCTTATCTTATAACTATAAAATCTATTAGATGATTATCAAAAATATTGATTTAATATAAAATATATAATTTTTTAAAAAATCTCACAAAAGTGGATTTTTTAATTTATTGAGATAAAATTGTGTTATTACATAAAAAATTGTTTTCTTAGAAAAATAATTTACTAATTTTCAAATAGTTATTAAATTGACATATACAAATTGATAACCAAATGAATAGTTTTATATAATTTATTAAATAGTATTTTCATAACTCATTTAATCTTATTCCTAACATCAATTCCAATTTCTATTCGGTAGATATAATAATAATTTCATATTGATTTTTATAATATATTTTACTTCGATAAAACTCGACCCTGTATTTAATGAAAACTATCAAAGGAACTCAGTATTGTGTGTAATACATGCCAAACATAGTGATGTGTGCACTAAAATCTAATCCAATTGGGGAGTTTAGTGAAATATTTTATTGGTGTTTCATAAAATGCATCTTAGGCTTAGAGCCTTTGTATAACAAAAGATATTTTCAGTGTTGTTTAAAATGAAAAAATTTCAAAAATTTCAAACATTTTAAATTAGTTTTAATATTTTCTCAAAAAATAGGGGGTTAAAATATTTTTCTTAATTACTTCATGAAATTTCATATTTTATTTTATTGTGAAAATACATGTTTTTTTACTTTCATTTTCCTCTATTTATGCACTTAAGAGACCAAAATATTATATTTAAGATAAATCATATTTATTCCTCTCTTTGGTCAAAAAACATATTTCTTCCAAAACCTTGTTTTATTAAAATGTTATAAATATGTTTTTTTATATTAAAAAAAAGATTTATTAAAGTCATTTTTACCCATGTTTTAATTTTTTATGAATTTTTTTGAATGTAATCTCCATATTTTTTTCCCAAATCCGGGCCAATTTGGATTTTATAGAAAATGTGAATGGAATTTTTTTAATGTGTATCACATGAATGTCAATTCATAATTTAATAAACATTAAATGATTTGAAACATTATTTATATGATTTCAAGGTTATTTAAAAAAAATACCATAATATTTTATGAATTATTATTTTAAAAAGTGATATTTGATGAAATGAAATGTTTCTCAAGATATGTTCAATGTGATTTTTTTCTTTAAAAATCATTTTCCTACTAAAATGAATAAAATTTATGTCACTTAATCATTATTAGGGAAATGATTTGATGATACAATATCTATTATTCACTAGATGGATAATTTTTCTAATGATAAGATGTTTATAAAACATGTTTCTATTTTATGGGTTATACCAAGATAAAATGATTATAAAACACATTTCCTTTTTCATATATTATTCGTTGATGAAATTATGAAAATAAGATGAAACATGATTAATTTATATTGGTTATTTTAGTATTAATGTTTGTGAAACTCATTTATTTTCATGGGTTATGATATGATAAATGATTTATGATCTTGTGGCACACATGTGTATGATTTTAATTATGTGTCATGTGGGACCTATATCTCCCTCAAATGAATTGAGTAAATATTGATATCTCATTAGATAAATAGGACTTGATTGAGAGTGAAACCATTTTCTTAAGGGAATCAATCCAATATGATAGTCTTGGAAGTAATACTTGACTACTACAATGGTTTGGGGGGGGGGGGGGGGTGATACCATTTTTCTATGACAGTCTTGATAGTGAGCCTTAAACTATAATGAAAAAGTTTTTTTATTATTATGTGTATGCCTCAATTACACATCTTATTCTAGGGTTATGATCTCGAGGATCATGTTGTTTTATTACCTTTTTATTCATGTCTTATGAACTAAAAAACTTTATCACAAGACCGAAGATTATAATCTTTGATATTTGGGGTACGAAATTCAAATGGTATACTCATATTTTCATACCATTATTCTTGTGTTATGTTTATGTATCTCACTTGTGTAACCTTAATAGGAATTTTATATCAAAATTTTTATGTTTATTTTATCTCAGTTTTGTGGTAATTTATTATGTATGATTTCTCTAAGAAGGGTTCTAGTTATGAAGAACTTATTGGGAGATGATGGAGTTAAACAATGAACAAGTTGTTTATATTTTGATGTTTCCAAAGTCACTATACCTTTACAATCATAAAGATTTTGTTTTCATAATTTAATAAATATTCATAAAAAATGATGCAATATCTATGTATGAAAATACTGGGTTATTCTATTATGTATCATAGGATAGTTTTAATTAACTATTGGAAACCTGGATAAGAAAACTTTTGTGATAACCCTTTGGATAAGACTATTTATAGGGTAACATCCAAATGTTTTGGTAAATATGAAATTATGTAGTTCAATACATCACTCACTGAATATTACAAGTTTATATAGTTCTCACAATGATTTACCTATGTAAAATAACTCCAAAAAGGTCCTTTAGGATCGACTCAAGAATTACCTAGTATATGATAATGGTCCTTACTGTGTTTCTTATTTAATAGTCCTTGGGGATATTCTTTTTTAAATCACATTTTAAATACGAACTATCATGATGGATTTGAAAAGATTATGATTGTGTGAGACCTAAGTTAAACATAAGGTGTCATAGATATAAAGTTACCTATATTAATATAGATATCAAAAATTATTTTTCATGACGATGTGGTTTTTTGATATGATTAGTGTTACTTGCAATATTTTTTTTGGTTTTAGTTTACGACTAGATCTAGAATGAATCATGTTAATGATGACTGTGATAAAAAATTTATTGATATTCCTATAGAGAAACCTAATGTTATTGGAGATGGTTTGGAAAATCTCATTTCTATTTTCACACCACCCTCTTAAGATATGAATCCTACGGGACTTATAAATGATCAAAAGAGGTAACAAAATTTTGTTGGGTCCTTCTTGTGGAAACATCAACCATTTTTTAGTATATTTTATGATCCAATAGTTGTCGATTGATGGATCAACACCACTAAAAAGAAATTTTCCACCATCCAGTGTTTTTGGAATGAGAATGTTATTTTTTTCAATACCATCTGGAAGGCTAATTAGAACAATGGTGGACTCTTATCAAGAATATGAGGAAAAAATATATAATTGAATCAATTTATTGGGATGATTTCAAGAACTTATTTTTCAATAAGAACATTACTCACATTCTTCACACAAGGATGGAGAAAGATTTTCTTTAGGTGATATAAAAGTATGATGAATCCATTGTTACCTATGCGGAATATTTTACAAGAATTTCAAGGTATGATTATAATAGCATCATCCATCCTAAAGGTAAGGTAGAATGATTATTCAGTGGCTTTAACCAAGTCTATGATGGGTTTTAACTATAATAGACCATAGAAGTTATGTAGATTTTGTTTGATGTGCTATGAAGGTGTACATAGAGGTTGGAGTTAAGTATTAATCTAATGGTTTTGATAAGTAGATATAGATTGAATTCAAAGGAAAATATTGAAACTATACAGAGAAAAATATGAGCTTTCCTTTATGCTCAATGTGTAGTAAGAAACATAGAGGAAATTGACTTAAGGGTACCAGTAAAGGTTTGATGTGTGGGAAGAAAGTTTATTAGGAAATTTACTTCTAATGTAATGGAAAAAAGATAGCTAATGATGTGAATAGAGAAAATGCTCCACATAGTACTCGAATAACACTCTAGTGTTTAAAAATCACGAAGTATGTGAACTCCACTAACAAGTGACCAAATATGATGGTTAATTATGATGATAAAAATCAACAACCTATTAAGCTAAGGTAAAAGGGGAAATATCATGTAATCACTATTTCTGACATGGGGTTCTATAAAATGTGGTGACAGGGACAATAACCATCCCCTACAGAACTCATAACATCTTAATTGACTCTAGATCTACACATTCTTCCATATCTAGAAAATTTTATAAGGTTATAAAAATTCTATCCAAATGATATGATATAAAATTAGTTGTGAAAATATTAATGGTAGTATGATCAAATCTCAATTATATGATTTCTCTCTAATTGACGTTTTTGGGAATGTGCTTCCTAAAAATATTATCATTCGCCCCAAGAAAAATTTGATGTTATTTTAGGAATGGATTGAATTTATATACATAAATCACACATCAATTATCCAAGATGGAATGTTAGATTTTATATTCCAAACTAACCTATGATTATCTATCATTTTAATAATTAATATAAAATTTTGATGCAAGTAAAGTCCACTTTATAGGACTTGATTCCTATTTAAAAGGTTTACTTATTTAGTATGGTTGGGGAGAAACTGAACGCTGATGATATGACTATTGTGTTGGTGTTTTTTATTTCATTATGAAAGAGTTTCCTAGTCTTCCACCAAAACATGATGTTGATTTATCAATAGAACTCATTCCTAGTGACAAAATTATTTCAAAGAATCTATATATAATGGAACCTATTGAGAATTAGAAATTAAATAAAAAACTCCCAAATAATCATGAAAAGGGACTCAGTCATCCAAATGTGTCACCATGGGGTTCACCCCTTCTCATTTTTAAAAATAAATATGGATCGATGAAACTTTTCATTGATTATCGATAGTTCAATAAGATAACAATCAATAAAAAGTATCTTCTACTTTGTATTAATGACTTGTTTGATCTAAAATGTGGAGCACAATAATTTATTAAGATTGATTTTTTTAATGATATTATCAATTGAGGGACAAGAAGAATAATATACCACATATATTGTTCAACATTAGGAATGGACTCTAAATATACAGGGATACTATTTGGTATTACTAATACTAACCCCTATCATCATGTATTTAATGAATAGAGTCATCAGTGAACACCTTGATTAGTTTTTGGCAGTATTTATAGACAATACTCTTATATATTCAATGATAACAACATATGTTGAAGATCACCTGAGGATTTAATGAATACCCTATGAAAAGATAATTTGAATAAAAATTTATAAATTGTAAATTTTCATGGCACCAAATTCTCTGTTTAATATCAGTTTATTATTAGCAGTTTTCAAAGCTCTGCTAAAAACTATTGAGAACATTTAGGGGAGTTTTTTTAAAATCTTCAACAAAATATTTTATATTTCCTAAAAAAAACTTCTTCTAATATCCACCCTTCTCCTCCAATCTCTCATATATCCCTTGATCCCTTACCACTATTCCCCTTTACCACCCACTGTAACTCCCTGAATGAACTCACTACCAATCACCATTACACCTTGCCAGAACTTCTAACCAAACCCTCACCACTACTCCCTAAACCCTCACAACCACTGGTCCCTGATCCCATCTTCTCACCCGATCCCTCAACACCGCTCACCTTCCACCTTACTACCGCTCCCTAATTGAGCTTCCACTACTCCCAAACTGAGCACACCATTATTCCCCTTTCCCCCTTTTCAACTCTTCTAAACAAGCCCTAATTTCCAATACCCAATAGTTCACTTACATTGGTCCCCATTCCCCACATATTCCCTCACCGCTCCTCTTCAATCCACCATTCTTTGAGAAAACACTTCTCCCTAATCCCTCTTCATTCCCTCCTCAACACCTCACCATCCTTCCCCAAGCCCTCACTACCCATCCCTCACTACTGAGTGTGACAACCCAAGAATTTAAAAATATTTTCCTTTTAAAATAAATATAATTTTTTTGTTGGAATTCTTTATACACAATGTGAAACTTATACTTCATACGACTCTGAATTTTCTTGCATTACATGCAAGACTGAGTTTTATTGCCTTTTAATGGAGAACCTATTTTAAAACTAAATTTTTATAATTTTATAAATTTTAATTTTAAAAATAAAGAATTTTTATGAGTCAAGAATATCAATGTTATCTCAAGTCGATTTTTTTTATTTTTCTGATAATCTTCATTTTTGGCAAATAGTGAAAATTACTGAAATTAAGCTAAAAAATGCCTTTTTGTTTAAATAATTATAAAAAATTATATTTTATATTTTTTAGAGTAAAATTATATCAATTATAAATCTATTTGTATTTTTATGTTAATTATAATTAAATTAACTTTCAAATTGAATATAAAAAGATAACAAACTTTTGAACATTTTTCTATTATAAAAACCTGTTATTTCACCTCCATTAGACCAAGAATCATACATTTTGGGATAAATATTCCCAAGAAATCATTTTGGTATAAACCAAAATAATTTAACCAATTAAGAGGTAACACCTTCTCTCATTCCTTCGAATTTTATTTCCATTCTCTACTCTCGATAATATTCATATTATATTATTAAAAAAATACATCAGTATCCTAAATAAACTTGGATTTTTTAAGATAATGGTTAAAAATACACTTATACAAACCTCCATATACTGGGTAATGAACATACTGTTTCAGTGAAAGGCGAAATACAACCTCATGAAACGACGATTGTAAAATTTTTTCCTACCACCTCTCATGGTGGCCATTATGATGGAAAATATATTTATATAAGATATATATATATATGTTATTTATGATGTCTTATGATTATGTGATTTTTATTTTGAACATAAATTTATGGTATCCTAGTTGTTTAAATACGATAATTTCTTTTGAGGAGGTGTGGACTAACACCCCCTCAAAGGGATATGATTCATTCATGCCATACATGGAATTTATAAAATATTTTTTTAATAAAACTATATAAATTATATAACATATATATGATACTATAAATTATAAAATAAAAATTTATCATTTAGTTTTAATTATTATAATTCAATAATGAAATGGATTTAGTGTTTATGCATACATACGACCTACCGTCTCCATAAACGGTGCCCTTCATTTTTTAATATCCAAATGTTACGGAATTTTATAAATAAATATTTAATGAATATATGATAATTTAGTCCTGGTTTAAATTATAAATATGATTAAACCAATATATATTTAATAACAACAACAAATAACAAATCAAAATGAACTTGAGAAAACTAGGCAATTAACACAAAAAACAGTTAAAATAGTTAATGTGTTTTATCAAAGAGGTAATGATATATTATAATAAGGTAATATATGATATTATAAACATGTACATGGTTCTGGTATTAGTTATTAAAATATTTTATACCACTATACATGAGGCTAAATACCACAAAACAAAAAGGAAGGATAAGATAATGGATTCTTGTCTCATTTTCATTCCGCGAGGAAAACTTAAATATTGCACACATAATTTCTTATATATGGGTTAATTGATTCCAAATTGACATATAATATTATGAAAACAATTATATTAAAGGTATTTAAATGTTTTATTTAATGATTAATACCTTTGGGTTTTCTAATTCATCTGTTACAACATTGGTATGGGATTTTCATCTCACTTTTTAAATCTGTGAGATTAATGTCATATTCACTACTCCCTTCCTTTGTGTTCTATAACTACATCCCATTTTGATATATTATTAGATTATTTCACATTATTTAATGATATTAATCTTTTAAATTTATTTTACACTTTCATGGAATCCTTGAATCAAAATCAACTCATGTAGTAATGGAATCTTGATTCAATTTACGTTTCATTGAGACTTAATCATTATTATGCCCCAATTTAGTTTTATTTGGAGTATATAATTACTTTTTACATATTATATAATGAATATCTTAAATTAAATGATATTATACATTTTATTAAACATCATATATTTATGGTAAATATTATTTAAATGTTTTAAAGTCATATGCGATGCTTTGAGATGTTCAATGATTGTTATCCTCAAGTATATTCTTTTTGGTTATATTTTCAATCTCACTTCCTTTTTTGATTTTTTACATTATCTTGTAAAAATATATTTGTTTTAATAATATTTTATTTTAAATTTACTTAAACATCCACATCATTTTTCATGGATATGATTATTTCCTAAACCGTATAACATTTTTCATATGGTGGTCACTTTAAAAGTATTAGAATCCTGTTACGAAGCCTTGATAGTATTAGATTCTTGTTATGAAGCCTAGAAAATATTAAATTATTAGCATGAAGCCTTGAAAATATAATATTAATGACATTAATACTTCACAGTTTTATATTCATGGCACAAAGCCTTGATATTATTAGATTCATGGCCTGAAGCCTTGAAAGTATCAGATTATTGGCCTGAATCCTTGAAAATATTAGATTCTTGGAATGAATCCTTGAAAGTATTATATCATTGGCATGAATCCTCGGGGTTATGTTATAGATATCCATATATTATCATTTATTTCATTTATATTCATTTATTATTAATCCATGATATTTTTTATCGACATTTCTATGGATACATTTCATTTTCAGTTTAATGATTAAATGGCATGTGTTTCAGTTTTTTTAACTTTTCTTGTTGATTATAAATTTTCTAGGTGAATGAATGGAAACATTAATTAGATATTTACCTTTCCATATAGATTTATTAGTTATTTATTTTGTTGTACTTACACTTGTTGAGCATTTTATCTCACCATTATTATGTTTCTTTTCCCAGGTTATGAAGAAGAGAACTTGGATTAAGCTTTCAAGGATGTTGTTTATTTCAGTTATTGTGTAGAAAGTTTTATTTTGTTTCCAAAATTTATTATTGGTATCATTCATGTAATATATATTTCTAATACTTCTAAACCGAACAGTCGTTCAATATTTTCTTTCATGTATTAATTCCAATTTAATGTAATAATGCCCCGACACCGAGATTCTAGGGTGGGGGGATTACACCGAGCCACTGAGCCCTCAAAACTACTCCTAAGACCTTATAATTAACCTCATAGTATCCCTTGATTCAAATTTACCATCCTCAACCATTAACCCCTTCTACCACACCGCTTCATTATCCATATTTCTCACTATCTAGGGGTTATTTTCCTAAAATCTCAATTTCAGTTTACTTTTTTTCTTTCAGTTTTTGTGTGTGTATTTATAACATAATTTTAATTCCTTGTTTAAAAAAATTAATTATAGGATATTCCAATAATTTTTGATATTATAGAATAATGTATAATAATTTAATGTTTATTTTTCCATTCATTCTATTGATTTTATAATTATTATTGAGTGTGGATTGTATGGTTAATGATTTATGTGATAATTTTTAACATCATACTATCACTTAAATTTTATATTTTTAATTAATTAGACATATTTATAGATTTGAAATAATGTTTTGATAGAATATATGAAATCAAATTAAAATCTAGGAAAAATGAAAAATTTAATCAAAAGAATCCGGAAAAATAATTTTGTTTATATCGTTGATTTAAAATAAACTAGTAATAGTTTTTTTAAATGAAATAATATTTATTTTTTTTTGAATTTTATTTAATTAATTTTAGGCACTTTGTGATATATGGATAAAAGCTGGATAATATTACCAAGGAACACACCTTAGTATACTACAAGTTTGGAGGAGTTTTTTGATTTTACAATTTCCAATTGATATGTTGATGGGATAATAATATATTCATGCCCTAAATGTAAATCTAAAATATGGTTGAAGAGACCTAAAGTTTATAAACACTTTATATTGAATAAATTCCATACTCAATATTTTTTGTTGGATTTGGCATAGAAAATCGAACATTACAAAATATTTTAGCACTGATGTCAGTCAATAGAATGAGCTCCCAACATCATTGATAGTTCAAAATGAAATGAAAACCATATAAATGATTCCTTATAAAATTAAATGAAATAAAATCATCATCAAAACATATTAGAATAACTAGTTTAGGGGGATATAAGAAATAAGTTGAAAAAATATGTCTTGAGACTATAAGAAAACCAGATCATGATTGTAACATATCATTATATCCTACACTTCATGATATAGAGAATATATAAAAAAAATTCAATAACAAGAAAATTGAATTTCATGATTTAGTTTATGGATATAAAGAGCTGTATGGTGGTTGTTTAAAATTTTCAAAACCTTCTTTTATATTATTGTTTTACCATTTCTAATGCATATGTATAATTACAAATAAGGCAACGTCCATGATATTGGAATTTTTGTGTAACTCATTTCTAATATATATGATCCCTAACACTTTTTATGATATGATTTTTTTAACAATATTGGATTGAATTTAAAAAAACATGCTTGTTCGAATGACTGTATGCTTTATTAGTGAGAGGATTCAAGTAGACAGTTTTGAAAAAAATGTTTTCCTTCAGGATAGAATCCAATGGGTAATGCTGGATGTATGAAACCACATAATCCTATGAAGAAGAAGAAAAATAACACACCTATAATGTTTTTGTGTTACTTCCCATTAAAAAATCAATCAAAAATATTATTCGTGTAATCGAAAACCACTGAGCATATTCAGTGTAATTCTATAGGTAATGAAAATGATGGTTTAATGTGACATCGATGAGATTCAAAATCATGGGATCCATTTGATTCATTACCAACATATTTATCATCTCATCCCTATAATGTGTAATTGGGATTTTCTACTGATAGATTCTACCCATTGGGGACTTTGAGTACTATTCATAGCGTTTTTATCTTGTTTTGACCCCTTACAATATACCTCATTGGTTGTGTATGAAAAAAAAATTCATTTATAATTTCCAGGAATATTCATGGAAAAAAATTCATGGAAATAAAATTGATGTATAATTTCAGTCTCTAATTTAATAATTACAATATTTATATAGAAATGTTGTTTATTCATAATATTCATCTTCTAAAACAATGTATAAAATTGACTCTTCTATAATATAGACCATTAGGGACTTACCTAGACATGAGAACTATACTGGTTGGAAAATTAACATGAGTGTGGATTTTACTATTTTTTACTTTGATTTTGATAAAAAATGATTACCTTATAGATAAAATGGAACTTATTTCGTCATTATAGATTTCATGATACAACTCATAGATTTTATTTGAACAAGTCAAAATTGAATCGGTATATTGATCATAGAAAACCTCCAAAATTTTGATGGGATTGAAAAAGTTTTTACAACTAGTAAAATTTTAAAAAATGTCGATATGGTGATTCATTTGAATTATAGGGGAAATGAGTTCAAACTGAATCATCAGTTGAAATCATAATGCATTATTTGAAGGAAAAAACTATATCCTTCAAGATTATGTATTGGTAATGTAATTAGATGCATCATAAATTGATGTTATGAATATGTAAAAGAATGTTTGGGTCAATTTGATCTTCACATTACATAATTCACATGTAAAATCAAAGGAATACATCAATTATTATAATGATATAAAAAAATGAATATAAATTGTTGTCTATGTGCATATAAAAATGGAAATTATTCTCCAACATTTTTTTCAATGAAAAATAGAGATTAAGATACATAACATTGAATTTTAAAACATGTGAAAGTACTTGATATGTATTCAAGTAACATATCAAGGTGTGTTAAGTTAAATAATTGCAGGCTACATGGATTGAAAATCCATGATTCATATATTTTGTTACAACAGTTTATACCATTAGTATTGCTTATATTCTAACCTAAATTTTTTACTGTGAATTTAATGCAATTTTTCACATTCTATAAAAAACTTAGTGAGAGAACACTAAAACCAAATGATATTGAAATAATTCATGTTATATTAATAATAAAACATTATGTAATCAATTTTATCTTTCCTCCATCATTTTTTACCATCATGATGCATTTAACTATGCATTTTTTTCAGAAAACTAAACTTTGAGGTCCCATACATTATGGATGGATGCCATCAATTGATAAGTACTTTATTTATATGTTGTTAATATTAATTAAACAATTTTACACACTTAATAAAATACATAATTATGTTATATTTATATTATTTCACAAATAAATTTTTTATTTGAAATCATATGTGAAAAATATAGCTTAAACTAAAGGATATATTTTCAAAGGTTATTTAAGAGAAGTGTGTCTTACCTTTTGTTCAAGATAAATGGATGATATTGAGATATCATAAAATAAATTTAGATGTGTTGAAAACATATTTAATAAATTAATCCTATGGGGTAAATCAAAAATCAATCCAAAAGACGGCTAATTAGTTAGGAGGATCTCAAATATTACACTAAAAGAAACAGAATTATTATATGCACATAGATGTGTGTTTCTGAATAGTGAAGTTATAGATCCATTTATTGAAGATCCCAATGATTCATAAAAAATAATCGTTAAAATTTGAACATGAAATGAAAAATATTTTAAAAAAGATCTTAATAAAGATCATGTAAATGGTTTCCATGTTGTTTATGTTCTTAAATAATGAAATCAACATGGATATTAGCTCTACACATATTTTCTTAAATATAATAATTAATATTATTTTCTAGATCATGAATACTAATACTAAGGTTGAGTTTTTATAATATTTGATGTTTTTGGATCATGGTCCTAAAAAACATGCTAGAATGTTTGAAACATAAAATATGAATGGATTTAAATTTTTTACAGTTGACTGGAAGGAGGGTTTCAAAAAAAATAATGGTTGTATATTTACAGTTTTTGAATTCAGATACTATGTAATTTTGGCTGATATTATCAAATTAAACTATCATGGTCATTTTTCAGTTGTTTTATTCATATTCAAGTAGGTATATATTACCAGGGGTATTAAAATAGATTATTTTCAACTTACTTATGTGAACTTCACTCACTTGATAGATGTTAGAGACCATGAATTCTAAGATATTTATACGTTCATATTGTAAAAAAAATAGTATATTATTTGGAATATTTTTTGGAAAATGGTATAGTATAGTTTTTTACCTAAAAAAAATATACCTCTATGATATATGTGAGGAAGTGGAATATTTTACATATGGAATTGAATACCATCAACAACGAGAAATTGACATATTTTTACATCATTATATTAAAAATATTTGTCTTTCAAGGGTGGAATAAGTAGATGAGGTATTGATTGTGTAGGATAACGAAATGATTGATGTAAAAAAATATTGGATGTGAAATAAGACATTAACTTATCAACCACATATGTTATATGTTATTCATTTCTAGTATTGTAGACCTGTTATTTTATTTAAATTTATCTTCATGCATGAGTTGCTTTATTTTTAAAAATTAAATGTTACATTTGTTTTCTATGTGGATTTGTTCATTATCATACCTATGTATATTATATTTTATTAGTACTATGCATATATTATAATTTCTATTTTTTCATGAATTCTGCGAAATATATGTTCTCAAGTTATTTTTACTTGTTTAAATGACCTGAATTCCATGGAATCTGTTTTTGACTAATCCCACTCAACTCCCAGTTGATGATCCCCTCACAACACTGACACATTATTATACATAGGGATCCCTCTCTATAGAATCAAAAAAACCCTTTTTCTACCCCCATCAATATAAGCTACACCCTCAACATCCCTATTGTCGGCATCTCAAAAAACATCATTCTCTATACTATCAGTATCTAACACATTGCCGCCTGATTTAGCCGGTTCATCATGCAACGACTCTACAAAAAACGGAACTAGTGGCCACTCCTTTTTCTTCATGATTATATTTGTGGGTGATAATTGGATGCAAACTTTTTAATGTGAATATTGTTATTTTACATTTTTATACTAATAACTATTTTTTATAAAATATAGAAACAATGTTACTACAACGAAAAATATTAACAGTATAGATTTCTATAATCTGAGTGAATTGGATATATTTTTCCCCTTTGATTGTTGTGGGGTCCCCATAGATGAAATTGTGGGATTATTTAGCCCGATTTTAGGTATGTTTTTGACTGAGCTGGTTACCCTTCTGATTATATATTTTTGATTGGAAGCATATGTCTAAATCTTGGGAGAATGATGTATTTTATAACCAAATAAAATTAACTTTGATAAATTATTTCTCAATTGAATGTCATTATTTGAATAAATTCCAATATTTTAAAAATTAATCTCTTTATATAGATATTATTGCACTTTACTATTGCTGATATTATCACATGAATATGAATTTTGAAACATTTGGGTAAAAAATGGAACAATTTCAATTGGAGATTATGGAGTGAATTCAATGATACATCATTGACCACTATATAGTAGTATAATAAAGTTTCTAAAGGGGTACATAGAGAGCTGTGGAAGGTGTTTTTTATATTCATCTCCACCAAACGAACATAGTATTAACAAATATATTATTATATTAGTATCAGTTAATATATATACATTTATATGATAAGGATATGACATTACACACATTTCTATTAAATTTAATTTAATTAATTTTAGGTTTTTTTTGGAAAAAATGTACCAAGTTGAGCTTAAAGAACCAATCCACACACTCTTAGTTGAAAGAGTTTTTAAATAAATAGATATACTGTGATAATATTTTCATTAGTTTAAATATATATAAGATAGAATTAATTTTTTCATATATTAAAATTTTGATTT
The DNA here is from genome assembly GCA_963277665.1 of Viscum album. NCBI lineage: Eukaryota > Viridiplantae > Streptophyta > Magnoliopsida > Santalales > Viscaceae > Viscum > Viscum album. The sequence goes on from OY728131.1 coordinate 20,587,359, forward strand.
ATATTTTTCTAATGTTGTCAAAAAATTTAGGGTAAAAATTATCCAAGATAGAAATTTGGGTGGATATGCATAAAAAATAAAATGGGAGTAATGATAATGAAAAATATAAATAAGTTGGGGTATGAATTATATTTTCATAATAATTAATTATGTTCTATTGTGAAATGGTTAATATTAATTAATTTAGCTATAAATTATATATTATTTATAGGTAAAAAAATAACGTTGTGATTATAACTCTACACAGTTCTTCTCAATATCCCATGATGGTCCAGTTGGTCAAGTCATTGGTAAGAAGCATCCTAGTCATGTGAACGATATGAGTTTGGGACCATTACCATCTGAGGACTTTGGAAAATCACCAATGATTATAGTAGAATGTACTCTTTGTTTTAGTTACTCACAACCTCAAGATGCTCTGAGGCTATTTATTGTAATGAAAAGAAAAATTCAACAATATTAGTGAAAAATCCAATAATATTGGGATAATATATAGAAAAATGGTATAAAATTTTATTTCTCTATAGCAGTAATTTGTTGAATTATATCATAAGATGATTTGATGTGTCCTTGGTTATATTGTATCGATGGATGATATGAGTGAGAAGGTAAATTAAATAACACCATAATCACTTATTATAAAAAAATTATTTGTTTTATGTTTAAATTTAAATATAAAAAATTGTTTAATTATCAATAAAATTTTCTCACAGGTGGTAGTAGAAGGATGTGTAGACATTGACAAAGATAGTGCTGATCCTAATTCATTGGGTATTGATGAGTATTGACTTTGTATTCGGTGATAGAGATGTGTAACAAAACTAATAAAAAACTAACACAATGATATTGTGATTGAGAAACCATGCTCTGGTTGGATGTCTGGGATATATGAATTTCTCTTAAATTAACTAAAATATATATGATTGTTTTATTTTATATTTTTTCGTCCAAAATCTCTCATATACATATCATTATTTGGATATTTTGGGTTATTTCTTAAATGATTCCTTATGATGCCTTCCATTACTGTATTATGACTTTTCCCCTTTAATTAAATGTTATAATAGAGTTGGGATGGGTAGCATATGATTAATGTGATGAAAGTAAGGATTTTAGTAAGATCATTTTAGGAGGAAGAGTTAGATTGTCCTATAAAATTAGGATGATATAAGTAATCTATTGGTGTATAAATTTTGGGTTTGATCAATTGTTTCTTGTTATTATTGTTATTATAGTTGGGTTGGGGGTGTTTTGTGGTTTTTAGAATGAATGTGGAGTTGTGGTAGCATTTAGGGATCAATTGAGGAATTATTTATGATATTATAGAAGATTATATCATTGTTGTTTTGTTATGTGGAAGCCTTATTATAGAAAAATTATTATTGTAATTGATTTCGTGTTTTTTTATTTTTCGTGCTTTGTAAGCTGTTTGGTAATGATGTGGTAACGATTTATGAGGATGTGTGGTGGAAATGTAAAAGTTTTGTGTAATTAATATACAATGGTAGTTATATTATGAAATAAAGAATCAGATTTAATATACATTGTGGGGTTATGTATATAGTAGTATGCATTGATGTGGTAATATTGTGAAATGTTGTTATATGTAAGCATGGATGAAGTGGATCCATGATGAGGTTGTTGTGTGTTTATTTTATTGGCACTTCAATTTTATTGATTTTAGTGGTAGATTTTGGTTTTATTAAAATTTATTACATTAATTATTATTTTATATTTCTTTATGATATTTATAATCCATTGATTTTTGAATTTATTATTAAACTTATAACTGTTGAATGTTTCTTATATTTTGATGAATCTTTATTTAGTTCAGGTTTTTATATTTATATGCCAAAGTTTATTTTTATTGATATCAAAAATTTTTTTAATACACTAATAATTCCATTCCTCTCGTTATAGTATATTCTTACTTCCTAAAATAATATTTTATATATATGAAGTCATTATCCATTCTAAAAATGTATATATTTTAATTTGATTTTTTTTCTCATATTTTTATTATGTTTTAATTAAAACCCCATTTAAGATTAGTTTACTATGGCTTTTAAAATATCAATATGATTCAATTTTTCTTTCAAGTATTATTTAACAGCATCATTCCTTCTTATGGTATTTATAAACTTTTTTAGTTCCTTATTTTTTAATTTTATTATATGAAACCAATTTTATGCTTATTTTTTATGTTATTGTCCTGGTTTTTCAACTATTTAGCATATGTTTTTTGGGGATTCATTTTCTACAGGTTTTATTTTTTAATATAAGTATATATAGGTTTTTTAATCCACCTTTATATGTGGATAATATATTTTTAGAAGTGGTATAATCCAGCGTGAAATTCTTGGTTGTTTTGAGAGGAAAAACCACTGAAAAATATCATTTTGTGACACTTTCTAGAAAATTCCATTGAATGGGACACATTTAAGCATGTTTGAGTCCAATGATATATTTAGTGGTGGTTCAAAAAATACTCACTATACCATTTAGCGTTAGTTTAAAACACTGAAAACTAAAAAAAACTACTACTAGTCCCCTATTTTTTTGTAGTGATTGGATGAAAAACGTTTCAATTTTGGGTCATATAATCTCAATAGAATTTATATCTATTGATACATCAAATATGAAGGATATTAAACATTATCCCAGACCAACTATAGTGACTCAAATCTATTTTTTTGGTTTGGAGGAATATTATTCATAGTTTTTGGATAAATTTTCACGAATATCTAATTCACTCACCAAATTACCACAGAAGTGATCCATGTTCCTCTTCAAAGATGTGTGTGATGAATATTTTAAAAAACATAAAAGAATATTATTTATCATTCTTATTATTACATTATCCTATAGTGGAGAATGGATTCTAATCTATAGTGACGCATCCGACAAGGGTTTGGGATGTGTTATTATACATAATGACATAGTTATACCTTATTCCTCCAGAAAATTGAATGTTCATGTAAAAAATTACCCAACTCATGATTTGGAGTTAACTTTGGTAATTTCATACATAATGATATATATTCATTATCTTTATATATACATGTTCTATATATATACCAATAAAAAATATTTAATTTATATATTCACATAGATGTAGTTCAATATGTTCTAGAGAAGATGGTCATATTTGATTAAAGATAAGGACTACTCAATACATTAACACCCTAGGAATGAAAAAATATTTATAAAACATTGAATAAAAAGAATCATGATAAATATCCATGACAAGGATAAAAAAGTTCCAATATTTATTGAATTTCAAGGGACAGATCCTGAAATCCTAAAGCATGTGTATAAATCTTATATTTAGTAATGCAATGTTCAACCATATATCCATGTAAAGATTAAATATGCATAGATGTAACATGTGGAGTTAAAAAATGAGGTTAGAAATTTTCTTGAGTTTAACCTCAAACATGCTGGAATGATGAGGTTCAAGAATCATGTATTTTTTCCATTCATACCAACTTTGTAGAAGGATTTGTTAGATAAATCTCATAGTTCTTCATTCTCTATCCATCCAGGAAGCCCAAATATGTATAGATATTTAAATGATTATTTTTGGTGGTATGTAATGAAGAGAGAAATTTTAGACTTTATTTGTTGGTGCTTGATATATTATCATGTTATTTTTGAGAGAAAAAAAATCTAAGGGGTTGTTATATCCATTAACCATACTAGAATAGAAATAGGAAAACACCACTGCAGATTTTCTCATCAGACTCCCCAAAATTTCAAAAGTGTATAATTTGATATGAGATATAGTTTTTCTCCTTACAAAGTTATTACATTTCATCATGATCATATATTATTTCTCTCCGGATCAAATTTCAAGGATATACATTAAAGAAGTAGTACGGTTTCATGGAGTACCACATTCAATTATATCTGATCCAAATATAAAGTTTTCTTCAAGGTTTTAGTGAAGTATTAAACTTGATATTGATACGGATTTTAGTTTGTGAACTACATATCTTACTTAGATTAATAATAAGTATGATAGAATAAGTAAAATTCTAGATGATATACTGAGATCTTATTTCATGTATTTTAAATGTGGTTGGGATCATCACCTTCCACTAGTTGATATTTCAAACAATAATATCTTCCACATGAGTATTCAAATGGATACTTATGAAGAACACTATCTAAATAAGTATAGAACTCCAATATGTTGGAATGGATTAGGATAAAGTAATCTACTGGGACATGACAAAACTGAATAAATTGTTGACAAGGTTAGATCTTTTCAATAACACAAAAGTGTGTCACAATGTTGATAAACATGTTATGCGGACAATCACCAGTCTGATCTAGCATTTAATGTTGGTGATGAGGTGTTTTATGAATTTATCCATACTATAGGGTTATCTGAATCATAAATAATTTTAAACTATGCCATTGGCATATTGGTCCCATTTATATTTTTGAACGTTTTGGGACAGTATCCTATCAGATGTCACTTCCACCAAACCTCCTCAGGGGAATGATGTGTTCCATTTATCTCTCATGAGAAAGTAAAAATACAACCCTTAGAAAGTACTAAATACAATGGCCATACATGATATTCTAGATCATGTAGATAATGTTATATGAAACAAGACCACTCACGTAGTCATCGTTTTATGGTGAAACCACCCATTAAAAAAAGAAATATGAGAACCTAAGGATATAATGAGGAAGAATTATCCTCAGTTGTTTGTAAAAAAGTGAATCAATTTTGAGGGATAAATTAATTTCTAATATGTTACAATGTAACAACATGATTTTTTATGACTTTATTTTTTTAAAAAAGGTAAATTTCTTTAATAGATTTCATTATATGAAACACTGAGTCTTAATGAACTATGAAAAAACTATTAAAATTATTCTTTAAAAACATATGGCTTTAAATAGACATTAAAATTGGTACATTAATAGGAATTTTAACACCTTGAGTTTTTATAGAACGTTTTTTTGAATAAATTAAAATTCTCATTTATATCATGCAGTGCACTAAGTCAACCATTCCTTTCACACTAAATTGACTTGTCGTATCTTACAAACAACACCGAGTTGGCGTGTGATACATGAAACAATGAGTATATACTTTTTTCAATGTATAAAATAAATATGTTTGGATTATGTTATACATAAAACCAAATTAATATTTCACTACATGCAACACTAACATGTATTTCATTACACGTAAGAGCGAACTTCCTCGATAGCTTTCATTGTATGCAATACCGAGTTTTAGTAAACAATGATATGTTTTAAAAATATATTTAATTAGTGGGTTACAAACATTCCATTATGAATATTATTTACCACATTTTTAATTCTATATAACAATAAAAATTCATCTTATGTATTTTCTAAACATGATGTAAAAAGAAATTCATTTTTTTCCGATAAATGAAGTATTTTTCAAAAAAATATAGTTTTGCCGCCTTTTGATGGAAAATCCATTTTAAATCTAGATTTTAACACTTATATATATATATATTTTTTATTTTACAGAATAAAATTCTTCTTTGGAAATGGTATATCAAAATTTACCATGGTTTTATATTTGGTATTTTTAGATAAAATTCATATTTTAATGAATAGTGAAAAATACTGCATTTTAATTAAAAAAAATTTCTCTAATTTATTTATATATTTAGGTTATATTTCTAATTTATTATAAAGTTGAATTGGATTATTTATTATAATTTAATCCAATTTTGTTCATTGTAAGTAATTTCATATTTAAGTTGGATGTAAACACATGTTAATCTTTTGATATTTTTTATTTCATGAAAACCCATTTTTGGGTTTTGACAATGAAAATTAATTTTAAAGTAATTTATACCAATTATACATTTCCAATTTAAAAAAATGGATTCCAAATTTATAATCATAATTTCAAAATTGGGTAAATAGTTACCTTTTATTTTTGGACATTATGAAAAGTAACTTCTCTAATAGTTTTTGTTTACCATGGTTAAAGGGTAAATCAGGTAAATATGGGTAACAAATAGTATTATAATAACATTAAAATACCATTAAAGGTGTCCTAATCTTATTTTATGAGTCATAAGAAAAAAACATAGTTCTAATTTTTGGATTTTGAGAACCACTTGGGTGTGAAAATGACTTATTGTAATAAATAATTTAAAGTAAAGGGAAATATAACATACACATGTATCTTTTTACTAAAACAATTTTAATGTGGGATTATATAATTGATATATTTGTCTATATATAGTAATTTTAAAGATAAAAATATTTTGTAAATCACAGTATTTTATTTATTATTCTATGACATTAAATAAATAAATTTATTTATGACATAATGATGATGCAACGATTACATTATTAAGGAAATATTCAAATAAATGATATTATAAATATTAAAATATATTTAATTTGAACATTTTGTTTCCATACACGAATTTTTTGTATTATATTTATATTTTATGGATGAGGTTATCTATTTGGTTCAAAGGAATCAAGTTGTTATGACTTAAAATAATCAATTACTAAATAGTGTCAAAATTGACATAAATTAGTTTCTAATAAAATACAGTTTTATTAAATGATATTATAGTAATAAAAATAAAACATTCATCCAAATGACTTATATAATATAAAAACTTTCATTAATGATCAACTTGGTGTTCTCTAGACATTTTATTGAAACTATGGTAACCATATATTCTTAATAAAAGAAGACATTGTAAGAGTTTATGTTTTTTTAACTAAGGGTTAAAGATAAAAGATAAGGTTAAATGTATGACAAAAACTTTTCTACAAACTATTTGTTGGGAGTATTTAGACCCATAATCATATTATATTATAAATAAATTATTTTGGTACCATTATAAAATAAAAATAATCTTATAATAAATTAATATCTAAAGACATTCCTAAAGTTCCCTCACCTCTCCTATAAAAGTGAACTTCTCCTTATCTTTTATTCACACCTCCAAATCCCTTTGTCTCATCCTTAACCTACCCATATCTCCTCCCATATTCCAAAACATAATCTTAGAGGCAAGAATATGAGCATAAATCTATCCTAGGGATACCTTTGGTGCGAATCAAAAGGAGATACTCAAAAAAAGTTAATTGTTTTATCACCTCTTTCAAAATACTTTTTCTTATTCTACTTCCTCTTATTAGGTTACTCCAATAATAAAGTAATAATTATAGTATATTATACATTATGAGATTTTATTATAATTATTGTCATGACCCATCCACCAGGGCCCGTATCCTAAATACCCCAAGCCCGCCTTTTATAGGCTAGGGGCTGGTGACTAGCACCAAGGCCGTAAATCCCTAAAATGGGAAGTCATTGCCTTTATAACTATTAAAAATCATATTATATTACACAAATAGAAGAAAATATCTAAGTACTACTATATACAAAAGATGTGCTGGAAAGTATAATGGGGACGAAAATACAAGCCCAATAGGAAGGTACAACTGAAAGCAAGTACGTTTTAGGAAATGTACAACTGAAGAAAATTAAAGCAGCTACTGGGTCATCCTCAGGGGTTCCTACCTGTTGGGTGGGTACAAATGGCCTCCTCATTACTCCAAGTCCATATGTTTGCTCCGTGTACCATCACACCGAGTGGTCCATCTCTGGGTACCGTCCAGTCCTTCTACTCTCTAACTCAGTCAGCGCTGTCCATTGTCTGCAACCAACAAAACGAGGTGTGGGCATAGCCCGTGCAGGGGTGAGTATAACGATACTCATTAGGGACCCTTAGACCCTCAAGGCCTCACAATATCCAACAAGGATAACCACAACGTAAAGAGTCAAAGGATAAACCTTACTTAAGTATATGACCATATATAAACCTAAGTTATCTATTAACCCATCTCAATCATGAAGAAATCACAAAAATAACCGACTTAGCTCAAAACCAGGATTTTATTCTAGGGGTGGTATCATGTAACACTCATAGTCAAACTGACGAAACCTCGGCTGTTGGTGTACTCTTCCTCTATAGAGTACTGTGGGCCTGCCGCGTCACACAGAGGTGCTTCCCACTATCCTAGACTATGGTGGTACTCCTCTTATCGAGTATTGTGGGTCAACTGCGTCACATAGAGGCACTCCCCACTGTGGGTCTGTTGCGCTCACACAAAGGCCCTCCCCCTCATAGCCTGCTGAGTTACTCCCCCTGTCAAGTACCATGGGTCTACTGCGTCACACAGAGGATCTCCCTACTATGGGTATGCTGCGTCACACAAAGGCACTCTCCAATGGGCTAGTCGAAACAGTCTGAGTCGAAAGGTCAGCAGTCGTCAGGTATCGGCCAGCTACAAGGTCTTTGTACTTCGCTCGCTCGTCTCTAGGAGGATCCGCTCCACGAGATACTGGTCGATATTACAAATGTCACTAAGTCCCAAGTATAAGTATCTTAAATGTCTGCCTCGCCATAGGGGTCTCAACACAATAGACGATGCGTAAATCGGACGCCCGGTCTGTTAGTTATTGGCATTTCCGTTCTAGGGGCCAGGTTGGTTTTAGGTTCAAACCAACTCGAATATACCACAACTGTATCTGAACCTCATGTGGGGCATTCCAAAAGAACTGTCTCACTCCATGATTTCTATCGTCGTAGGCGGTTCATCGATCGGACACCCGTAGCCCAAGATACAGGCAAAAAGGTGTATTCGGCTAATCGGGTCCGGAATGGGGTCCGACCCGGTCCGTGAGTCAGACCCGACACTAAAGGAAGAAGCCTGGCCCAAGAGGTGACCCATCCCGAGGGGTGGCCTGACCCGAGAGGGTGGCTTAGCCTGAAGGCGGCCCGACCCAATTAAGTGGCCCGAACCAAGGGGGAGGCCCGGTTCGATGGCGGCTCGGCAGCCTGTGTAGCCTGGCGGCCCGGTTGGCCCGGTGGCCCGGTTGCCTGGTCGGCTTGGAATCCCGGTTAGCTTGGAGACCCAGAAAGGGTCCGCCTTTTCCGCAACCATGGGGGAAAACTACGCGCCCACTGGCTTCCCAAATAGATTTGTCGTTCAGGTGTGAGCCGAAACTAGCGCCAAGTGGCGCTGGTCCAAGACACGCGGGACCCACTGGGTCCCGATCCTCCCAGCTGGCCGAGTGGCTCGCCGCTCCCCCTGCTCTTCCGCGGCCCGCCCTGGCCACGACTCCCCTGCTCTGGGTGGCGAGACGGCGCCACGCCACCTCTGCTGCGTCCAGGCCTAGCCGTGGCCTCCAGTTACTCCGTGCGGTGTGATGGCGTCGCGCGCCTCTGGTGACCCGACAACCCTTGCGCCTCTGATTTTATTTGTGTCCAGCCCGACACCGGTCACGTTTCTCTGTTGTGGTTGATCCTTCTAGAAGAGTCGTTGTGCTTCCGTCATCGTCAACAAATGGGAACAATCAAAAGGGAGGGTCGGGCTATGTTCGTGAGGTCCAATCCTTCCTCGTTACGTTGATATCATTCGGAAAATCACATTCCATAAATTCAACAACGTTGAACGGGTACAAAAATCATCTCAAAACCCCCTACCTCGTATGATGATAATCGTTGATGAAGTCACATAAAATCGGACATCATTCCATTGACGTCAGAAGGCGTCTGATGTAGAAGACCAAGGAAGAAGCGTCGTTGGCGTTTTTCACGGTCGTCTCATTCTCTTTTGGCTCAGTCGAAGATCGAAGAATGAGTTGGTCATTCTTTGGTGGACTATGAAGAGGAGTTCTTTGCGTTCTTTGTTGAGAGATAATTCTTCAAGGGTTCTCCAAGTTCTCTCTCAAAGCTCCACCAAATGAATGTCCAACCAAAAAAAATAATAGACTATATATTATTTTACTAGTTGGCAAGAATTCAAAAAAATTCAAATGGGTTCCAATTAATTAAATGAAAGAGTTAAATTTAGTAATTGTGAGTGTTAGCACATTAAATTAATGGGGGAAGGTGGAGAGTTTCATCCCACATAAATGGGGGGTCAGAGGGAGTTTAAAGCCCGTGTGGGCCCCACCAAGGATATCCTCCCAAGGGAGGTTATGTGCTGGTGGGCCCCACCACCGTAACCTCTCATGGGAGGTTAGGTTGTGGTGGCCCCCACCACTAACAACCTCTTGGAGGTTTTAAGCACCTTAAAAATAAATATAAGATACACATCTTTTTATTTAACTTATTAAAAACCCAAAATCTAACTTCTATTATCGTTAGAATGCAACTGCAGTGAAGGTATCATTAAGGAATCACCTATGCTGCAAGTTGAATGGTTCCCTCAGATTTCAGTTCCACGAAGCGATTCAAAAGTTATAAAATCCCACTCGTACGTTTACTGAATGTACCCAAACAAAACATCCGAAATTGATTTTGGGGACATCGGCCCTCAGAATCACGCACCGTAAATTTTCACAGACACGTAAAAAACCCATGAATTTAAGAAAAAAAATTCCATGGAATTTATAGGTCTTTACATTCTCCCCACCTCAGGTATTTACATCCCCGTATGCTATAACTCGAACTGAGGGAACAAAAGGGGGTACTGAGCATGCATCTGAGCCTCTCGCTCCCATATACTATCCTGGAGGTTCCTGTACTGCCAGTGAATGCGCACCATAGGTATTGACCATCCATGAAGGACATGCTCTTGTCGATCCAAAATCACCACTGGATCCTCCGTGAATGTTTCCCCATCATCGATGTCCAGCTCCCCATGGTCGATGATGTGGGATGGGTCATGCACGTATCTACTCAGCTCTGATACGTGGAAGACATCATGCACCCGGTGAAACTGAGGTTGAAGAACTAAGTGGTAAGCCACCTAGACTACTCTGCTGAGGACCTAGAAAGGTCCGATGAATCACAGAGACAACTTTCCACCTCATCCAAATCTCTATAGACCTTGCCGAGGTAAGACCCGTAGAAAGAAGTGGTCACCATCCTCGAAATCCAGAGGTCTCCCTCTTCTATCAGCATATGACTTCTTCCTGCTCCGTGTAGTCTTCATCTACTCCTGGATGATCTGCACCTTCTCCGTTGTAGCCCGTACCATCTCTGGTCCCACTAGTGCTGACTCCCCTGGGTCTGTCTAGCACAGTGGTGATCTACAAGGTTGACCATACAAGGCCTCAAAAGGTTCCATACTGATGGTGGAGTGATAGTTTTTGTTGTAGGAAAACTCCACCAAAGGTAAGTGATCCTACTAGATGCAACCAAAGTCGAGGACACATGCGTGGATCATGTCCTCGAGGTTTTGGATGGTCCGCTCGGTTTGGCCATATGTCTGAGGATGGAAGGTGGTGCTCAGATATATCTGCATCCCAAAACCCTCCTGCAACCCCTTCCATAGCCGGGAAGTAAACCGTGCATCACAATCGGAGACAATAGAAGAAGGTACTCCATGAAAACGCACAACCTCCTTCACATAGAGGCATCCCAAGCTCTCTACTAATCCCTGCTCTCTAATAGGTAGGAAGTGGGATGACATGGTGAGTCGGTCAACAATCACCCAAATCAAGTCGTGAAACTTGGGTGTACGTGGAAGACCTGTCATGAAGTCCATGGATATCCCATCCCACTTCCACTCTAGGACATATAAGGGCTGAACAAATATTTCTAGTACCTGGGGCTCTGCCTTCACTTTCAAACAAATGAGGCACCGTGAGACAAACTCCGCTAATGCCTTATTCATACCTAGCCACCAATTCAGTCATCGGAGGTACTGATACATCTTCGCATCTCTTGGATGTACCACTAGAGGGGACATGTGGAACTCCCTCAACAATTACTCCTAAAGTGACACTGGAACCATGGTACATCCTCTAAAGAGGATTCCATGCTCCCCACCTTCAGAAAATCCATCAGGTGCCTGCCATGTGGATATCTTATCACATCAAGTCTCGCAGTTAGCATCCCTACATTGCACCTCCCTTACTCACTAAAGAAGTGGAGGAGTGACTGTGAGAGACTATAGATAGGCTGCTCCATCCCTATTCATAAAGGATATCTGTAAGGCAGCCATATGCTCTATCGCCTCTCCTAGAAGCTATATACCAGATCTCCTACTGAGATCATTTGCGACAACGTTCCCCTTTACAAGAGTATAGACTATCTCGAAGTCATAGTCTAGAAGGAACTTAAGCCATCACAGCTGTCTAAGGTCTATGTCCTTCTAAGAGAAGATATACCTGAGTCTCTTGTGATCAGAGTACATAGTGAGGCGTTCGCCCATCAGATAGTGTCGCCACATCTTCAAGGCGAAGACCACTGCTGCTAACTCTAGGTCATGGGTAGCATAGTTATTCTCATGCTGTCTCAGCTGCTAAGAATCATATGCTATCAGTACTCGCTCATGCATCAAGACACACCCGAGTCCAGTCCCTCATGCGTCTCAGTATACTACGTACCCTACACCCTCCTCTGGAATCCTCAAGATGGGGGAACTAGTCAGCCTCTACCTCATCTCCTGAAAGATTTGCTGGAATATCTCCGACCACACGAAGGGATTACCCTTCTTAGTCATGGTTGATAGTGGTGCTGCAACTCTGGAGAAGTCTGGAATGAACCTCCAATAGTATCCTTATAATCCCAGAAAACTCCGTACCTCCGTCACACTCCTAGGTGGATCCCAAGAAAGTACCGCCTCGATCTTCGCTGGATCCACTGCAACTCCAACTTCTAAGATGACATGTCCAAAGAAGTGAACCTATCAAATTCAAAACTGGAACTTCGAGAGCTTACCATAAAGCTGGTCCTCTCAGAGTGTATCCAGTACTACCTATAAATGGTAGGCATTATCTTCCTCAGTAGTCGAGTAGATCAAAATGTAATCGATGGAGACCATGAAAAAGCGATCGAGGTAAGGCTGGAAGATCCTATTCATGAGGCACATAAACACTGCTGGAGAATTTGTTATGCCAAAGGGCATAACCAAGAACTCATAGTGGTAGTACCGACTCCTAAAGGCCGTCTTCTACACATCCTCATCTCAAAATTTGAGCTGGTGATAGCCTGATATGAGGTCTATCTTCGAGAACCATCGTGTCCCATTGAGCTGATCAAAGAGGTCATCAATCCTCGGGAGTGGGTACTTGTTCTTCACGGTCACCTAATTAAGGCGACACTAGTCAACACAAAGCCGCAAGATCCCATCTACGTTCTTGGTGAAAAGAATCGGGGCTGCCCAGGGAGAAACACTGGGCCAAATGAATCCCTTCCCCTAGAAGTCCACTATCAGTACCCGCAGTTCACAAAGCTCAGCGGGAGCCATCCGATATGATGGACTAGATATCAGTGTCATCCCAGGGTACAAGTCAATGTAGAATTCCACCTCTCTATGAGGAGTATCCTTGGATCATCGTTAGGGAAAACATCCGCGTACTAGTCCACCACTACAGGATAAGTCGGACACTCCACATCTACTATCCCGAGGGTAAGGTAAGACAACTGGTGAGTGATTGGTTGCACCCTACTCTGAATAAGTCCATCCTTTGCTGAAAAGGTCCCCTTATCACCAGTGAAGGTAAACCATGTCCCATCTGTGCAGATACACCGCACTTTGCACCTAATACAGTCAATCTGAGCATGAAATGTGGATAACCAGTCCATACCCAAGATGACATCGTAAGGCCTCGGCGCCGCTGCGAGGAGATCCCAGCCAAAGCTCTCACCTCCTAGAGTATTCCCACACTTCCTAAACTAGTGTGTAATCATCGAGTCTGCTCCTGTAGGAATCTCTAGCTATAAGGATCGAACCAATGGCTCTATCGAAATCTCAGAGCTTCAAACGAGGGCAGTGGCTATGAAAGAATGACTGGAACCTATGTCTATAAAAAGTTCACCTAAGGTAGAGTAGACACATATATTACCTAAAATCATCTCCGGAGTGCCTTGGTCATAGGATTCAGCTTCCAGAAGCTGAGCTCTCCCCTGTCCACCCACTCCCTGAAGTCAGGGTGGACCTCATGGTGGTGGTAGCGGTATCATCTCATAACGTCGTCCACCGCTAGCTGCTCGACCAATTATTCTACAACATCCGCTTGCTCCATGAAGATCATCTAGATCGAATATTTTCCTCTGCCTAGGAGGTCCCTAAACTATCTCCTGATAATCTAAATGGTAGGTCAGAGAGTCACGATCCATGTGACCCTTCCACTGTATGAGTAACACTGCCTTCTCTTGGCAGGTAAGTCACTACCTCGGCAACCCCACACAACTGATCCTGAGTCCTGTGGTCGTCCACCTGTGGGTCTGGTCCTCTTGGACCACTGCATCATCTATCTACTTCCAGCTACAGAAGACTTCTCTTTAAATCAACTAGTGGTGGGTCTCGCTGCTGGCGACAACACAGTAAGGAAACTCTCCATTAAGAGGGCTCTCTCCAACACCCCCGCTTACGTTGTGATGATGAGGGAGATTGTAAAGGCTCTGATCTCTCACCTGAGCCCCTGATCGAAGGTCTGGGCCCTGAAGAATGAGTCCCACACCATATCTGTGGAGTAGCACAAGAGGTCGGTGAACCTCTCTATGTACTGCGCTAGTATCATGCCGCCCTGCTATATATGATGTAGCTCTTGTATCCACATCGCACGAACGTTGGTTGTTACAAACTCCTCCTGGAACAGGCTCTCAAATTCTGTCTAGAGATTGTCACCTCGTCATGGACCTGAAGCATCAAGCTCCACCATCTGACTGTTGCTGCCTGAAGGAGACTCGCATCAAGGATCGCCATATTGTCTACTGGTGTCCTTACCAGCCTGAAGACTCTCACTACAGCCTCCAGCCAACCCTTATCCACCTATGGGTCCATCTCTCCCTGAAACCTGGGTGGCCTCTGGCACCGGAACTCATGTAACGTGCTCAAGAAGCGTGAATCGTCTACTGCTGGGGCTGGTGACATCAGTGTCCGAGCGGGAAGTGGTACTGCTGGTGCCTCCGCTGGTAAAGGGCCCTGCACCGAGGCCTCATCGCTTGGTGGGCTGTTAGAGCATATGACTCTCGAGGCTATGTGGGGAGGCATCCTGAAAGTAGCAGATGTGGCATAGTGAAAAGGCTATACCTGGTGACCTAACCTGGATGAGATGACTTAAGAAAAAAAATTTGAAAACACACAAGTAATCGGTGTTTTCATGTACTAAGTCAGAAATCAGTAGTCAGGGTCCTGGTGTATGGATACGTCGGCCACCCACACCAACACTAGATTCCATAAACTAAAAACCACACTTAGTACCCTTAACTCTATTGATTCATAGAAAATAATGATTAGAGTCCTAATTTATATGGTAGAACCATTCCTCTAATACCAATTTCTCACAACCCATCCCTTGGGGCCCGTATCATGACTACCCAAGCCCGCCTTCCATAGGCCAGGGGCTGGTGACTAGCACCAAAGTCGTAAATCCCTAAACTGGGAAGGCATTGCCATTATAACTATAAAAAATATCAGAGTACACAACTGGAAGCTAATATCTAAGTACAACAATATAAAAAATATGTGCTGGAAATTACAAAGGGGCCGGAAATACAATCCCAACAGGAAAGTACAACTGAAAGAAAGTACAACTAAAGAAAAGTACAACTGAAGAAAAGTATAGCAGCATCAGGGACGTCCTCCGGGGTTCCTATTTAAAGGGTGGGTACATATGGCCTCCTCAGCACTCCACGTCCGTCCGTCCGCTCCATGTACCACCACACTGAGTGGTCCACCTCTGGGTACCATCCAGTCCTGCTACGATCTATCTCAGTCAGCACTATCCGTCGTCTGCAACCAACACAACGAGGTGCGGGCATAGCCCGTGCAGGGGTGAGTATAATGATACTTAGTAGGGACCCCGAGAACCTCAAGGTCTCACAATATCCAACAAGGATAACCAAAAAGTAAAGAATCAATAGATAACCCTTACCTAAGTATATGCCCATACATATTACTCAGTTATCTAGTAACCCATCTCAATCATGAATAAAACACAAAAATCACTGACTCAGCTCAAAACCCGAATTTTATTCTTGGAGTGGTAACATGTAACACTCCCAGTCAAACTGTCGAAACCTCGGCTGCTGGGGTACTCCTCCTCTATATAGTACTATGGGCCTACCGCATCACACAGAGGTGCTTCCCACTATCCTGGACTGCTGTGGTACTCCTCCTATCGAGCACTGTGGGACTGCTGCGTCACACAGAGGCGCTCCCCACTGTGGGTCTGCCGTGCTCACATAGAGGCGCTCCCTCTCGTAGCCTGCTGAGGTACTCCTCCTGTCGAGTACCGTGGGTGTGCTGCATCACACAGAGGTGTTTCCCACTATGGGTCTACTGCATCACATAGAGGATCTTCCCACTAAGATATTCGAAACACTCTGAGTCGAATGGTCAATAGTCGCCAGGTATCATCCAGCTACTAGGTCTCCATACTCCACTCACTTGTCTTTGAGAGGATCCGCCCCACGAGCTACTGGTCGACACTCCAACTGTCACGAAGTCCCAAGTAGAAGTATCTCAACGGTCCGCCTTGCTATAGGGGTCTCAACGCAATAGAAGGTGCGTGAATCAGATGCACGTTCTGTGAGTTATTGGTATTTCTGTTGTAGGGGCCCAATTGGTTTTTTGGATGAAACCAATGCGACCGTACCACAACTGTATCCGAACCTCATGTGGGGTAATCCAAAGGAACCGTCTCGCTTCAAGATTTTCTTCACCGTAGGTGTTTCTTCAATAAGACACTCGTAGCCCATGATGCGGAAGAAAAGATATATTCGGCTAATCGGGTCCAGACTGGGGTATGACTTAGTCTGCGAGTCCGACCCGGTCTGCGGGTCCGACCAGGTCTGCGAGTCTGACCCAGTCCGCGAGTCCGACCCGGCCGTAAAGGAATCAGCCCGACCCGAGAGGTGGCCCGGCCTAAGGGGTGGCCCCACACGAGGGGGCGGCCCGACCCGAAGGCGACCCTGCCCAAGGGAGTGGCTCGACCCGAGGGGGCAGCTCGTCTCGATGGGGGCCCGGTGGCCCAGTTGGACAGGCGACCCGGTGGCCCGGTGGGGGTCTGCCTTAGCCGTGGATAGGGGGAAAACCACGCACCCCATGGATTCCCGAACGACTTTTCCATTCAGGTGTGAGCTGAAACCGGTGCCAGGTGGCGCCGGTCTAGAATACGCTAGAGCCACTGGGTTCCACTCCTCCCGGCTGGCTGAGCGGCCAGCCGCTCCACCAGCTCCTCTGTGTCCCACCTTGGCCGCAGCTCCCCTACTCCGCGGGGTACGGCGGCGCCGCACCGCCTATGACTGCCGCGGACCTCCTGGCCCCAGCCCAACCACCCGCGTTGCACAATGTGACCATGCCCCTCCGGAGATCCGGCGGCCCTTCCACTGTAGGTTTTCTTCACGGCCGGCCCGATGCCGGTCGCTTTGCTCCGCGGCGGTCCATCCTTTCAGCGACGCCGTTGTGCTGCCGCCATCATCAACCAATGAGAACAATCAAAGGGGGAGGGTTGGTCCATGTTCATTCGGTTCAAGCCCTCCTCATTACGTTGATATCATTTGGAAAATAACATTCCATAAATTCAACGACGTCGAATGGGTACAAAAATCAACTCAAAACCCTCTACTTCCTATGACGATAATCGTTGACGAAGTCGCGGAAAGTCGGACGTCGTTCCGTTGATGTCTGAAAGTGTATGGGGTAGGAGACTAAGGAAGAAGCATTGTCGGCATTCTTCACGGTTGGATCCTTCCCTTTTGGCGAGGTTAAAGATCGAAGAAAGAGTTCATCATTCATTGGTGGGCGATGAAGAGGCGTTCTTTTTGTTCTTCATTGAGAGATAATTCTCCAAGGGTTCTCCAAGTTCTCTCTCAAAGCTCCACCAAATGAATTCCCAACCAAAAAAATAATAGAATATCTATTATTTTAATGGTTGGAAAGAATTCAAAAGAATTCAAATGGGTGCCAATTAATTAAATGAAAGAGTTCAATTAATTAATTGTGAGGGTTGGCAGATTAAATTAATGGGGGAAGGTGGAGAGTTTCGTCCCACATAAACGGGGGGTTAGAGGGGGTTTAAAGCCAGTGTGGGCCCCAACAAGGATATCCTCCCAAGGGAGGTTATGTGCGGGTGGTCCCCACCACCATAACCTCCAATGATAGGTTAGGGTGTGGTGGCCCCCACTACTAACCACCTCTTGGAGGTTTTAACCACCATAAAAATAATAATTAGCTACACTTATTTTCATTTAACTTATTAAAAACCTAAAATCTAACATCCATTATTTTTAGAATGAAACTGCGGTGAATGTATCTTTAAGAAATCATTGATGATGTGAGTTCAACCGTGCTCTCTAATTTTAGTTCCGAGCACCGGTTCAAAAGTTGTAAAATCCCGCTCGTACGTTTACTGAACGTACCTGAACAAAAATACGAAATTGATTCCGGGCACACCGGGCCTCAGAATCAAGCGCCGTAAATTTGCGTAGATTCGTAAAAATCCCATGAATTTAAGAAGAAAAAAATTCCACAGAATTTATGGGTCTTTATAATTATTTTACAACCTTATAAATCCTTTTATCCACCGTAAGAATAACAATATCACCATGTGTGTGAACGTACGACTTACTGTCTCCACGTCGTTGTGTAATTTGTTATTCAACAAAACATTATTTGGATGGGTATAATGATAGGTATAATGGATTTAAATAATGAATATATAACTATAATTATTCATTATAATTAATCTACCATCCAATTCTATACCATTTAACCAATAAGTGAATGATATCGTCAATCATGCGTACGTACAACCTACCGTCTCCACGATACGATGAAATTCATTATCCATGTTAACCATTAAAGAATGATTATAAAGTATATATATAATAAATAATCATGAAATATATGAAAAAATAATTCTTCTAGATATATATATATATATATTACATTTAATTTCTTCTATTCAATTATATAAGGAAACAAAAATGACGTTCATTCGTACGTACGACCTTCCACCTCCATGAACTATGTATTCCATTTAATTTAGCTACCTATTATATATATTTATATACTGAATATATATGATATATAATTCATGTCTCAAATTATTTAAGTTTTTAAATTATGTTCTAAGTAATTAGATCAAGTATAAAAAGTCAAAAGACTTACGATAAATAAAACAATTATTACCTAAAACGCTGTATTAACTTTGAATTGATAAATAAAAAAGTAATATAAAGTCATAATTTAATAATATATAAAATAATAGATATTATAATGGATATTTTACAAGTTAATCATATGTTTAAACCCACTATACATGAGTTTTAGACACATACCTAAGAAATTGGACCAAAAGTAAGGGATGATTTTGCAATCTCATAATTATCTCAGATTGTTTATTTGTGAGTATTTATTGGGGAATATTTATCATAAATGTCAAGGATTATTAAATATATTATATTATTTCTATTTATATTATAGTTTTTAGATTCAATTTTACCCATCATTGAATTTTTATTAAATGGTATGGAAGGAATCATTCTTTCGTTTTCCATACGATGTATTTTTTGAGTTTTCTGACAAGAGTGCGAGAAGAATGTTTTTTTAAATTATAAATAATGGATAGATTTTTATGAATTATGAAAAACCTATTTATATGAATCATAATTTAAATTATTTCAGGTATATTTTCAATTGAATTATTTTCTATTAAAATCTCGTGGTATTTTGAGAAAAGAAGACGTTTTTATGAAGAAATTATATTTTTGTCAAGAATTAAGTTTGAGTGTTTTATCAAAATTATTTTCCATCTAAGATGATTATATTAACATATGGTAATTCTTATATGCCTATTATTACTAAGATTTTATTTTTTTATTTATGGAATTAAATTTTATATGGAATATGTTATAATAAAATATTTTTTAAGAAACCCATTTTATTTATTGGTTTATGCTATGATGAATGATTTATGTTTTTTTGTGGCACATGTAATAATTATTTAATTATAATAGGGGTGATAACTATATATAAATCCAACTAATTGGGTAAATATTTATATCACATGAGATAAACTCTATTCGAATGAAAAGTAAATACGGTTCAATAATATAAGGTTGGAATGAAATGTGAATCCAGTTTAGTAATACATAGCTGGAATAACAAGTAAACCCGGTTTAGTAATGGAATTTATCCATTATAATGGCCTTGGTAGATATTACATGGTTATTATGGAAATAATATTATGTTCATATTTTTTTACCATAATTCTTTATTTTCTTCCAATGCAATTTTTATGGTTAATGTTCTTTTCTGATCTATGGATTACATACTTCCATGATTTATTTCATGACTAAATATTATGATATTTAAACATTATGTTCATGTTATTACATTATTATGTTTATTTTTTGTTTTATGTTCTACATTTTTACCATTAATGACCATTCTAGCTCACCCTTTTTATGTTTTATTTTCCCCAGGATATAAAGAAGGGTTTTAGGTAAAAAAACAAAAGTGGAAGATATTGATATGAGATGTTAAAGATCATTTATTAAGTTAGAAGTTTATGTTCTATGTTTTTCAATGAATCAAAACTAATATGGTCTTTGGGGGTATAGATTTGTAATATATTAGGTATTTTACAAAAGAAAAAAAATTCACATGTACCTCAAGCTTGGGTTATTAGAGTTGGTATCAAAGAGAATGTTTAGTTATACTTTGAATAATATGATGTGAAAACAGTAGTGAGATCCCTAGAGATATTTCTAAGATATAGCTAGGGATGTATCTAAGGGTAAGTCTAATTATAGTTTATAGTCTAAGTATTATGGTAGTGACAATGAATAACCAAGGATTAAAACTATGATGTTATCGATTTAATGTATCCCCATGATTATGTTTTTTCGTAGTATGATTTTTTTCCTCTCAAACTATTCTTTTTGGGTTTTAGATAAAGGTTGGAACTTGAAGGAACTATGTTAATGAATAATACACTGGGGAACGAAATGATTTCCTCTTAAATAACCAAATGTCATGGGAGATGGAATGCATAGTCTTTTTGATATACTTTCACAAGATGTGAATCATTAAAGTCTTCCGAATGAGCATAGAGGGGAACAAAATTCCGTTGATTCCATTATGAGGCAACATATACCTTCTCTCAGTGGGTCTTCTAATCAATTTTTTTTTCTGAAAAATGGATCAGTACCATTGAAAATATATTTTGCATCCTTCAATTTTTGTAACATGAAAAATTCATTTTGGTTTTTTATCTTTTAGAAGGATAATTAGACCAGTGGTGGAATCTAATCAAGAATACAAGGCGGCAAGATGAAATTGAATCCATGGAATGAGATGAGTTCAAGAACTTATTTTTCAATAAGAACTTTCTTCTAATTCTTCAAAAAAATATGGGAAATAAGTTACTTGAGATTAACCAAAAGGATTATGAATCTGTTGGTACATAAGATGAATATTTTACAAGAATTTCAAGGTATGCTTGTTGACCTATCATTCAACTTGAATGTAAAGTTGATCAATTATTCAATGGCTTAAAAAAATCTTAGAAGGTTATTAGCTATAATAGAATTTATTATCGATGAATATATTTTTCATTGTGCTATAAAGGTATAAATAGAAGTTATTGTTACATATAAATCTTATGGTTTTGAAACTAAATGGAAGATGGAGTTCAAGGGAAAATCTCAAAGCGATGGTGAAAAGAAGCTGAATGTTTACTTATGCTCAATGTATGGAAAAAATCATGGGGTGGATTGTTTTAAAGGGACTAGGAAATTTTTTAAGTATAGAAAAAAGGTCATCAAGTAGTTGAGTGCCGAAACAATGGGAAAAAGGTTTCTAATGAGGTTAGTAGAGAAAGGACTATAGAGAACGCACCACCCACACTTCAATGATACAAGTGAAAGTAAATTGGGAATTATGATAACCAATGCACTAATCCACGGGTTATGGATCATTATCGACATCAATGACCTCTTAATTCCAAAGGTAAAGGAAGATCACATGTGATCACTTTTGGCGATGTTGAGTATGAAAATGAAGTGGTGGTATGATAAAGTGTTTTTGTAATGATATTAAAAAATAGTGTTGTAGAATCTAATTTTTAGTATTATGGAATGTTGGAATATCTATGTATTAATCCATTATGGTTTTCCCTAAGTATATGCTACCAGTAAATATAAAAAGTCATTGAAATATTTTTGGACAGCACATGATATTTTCATAACGAAAGGGCAAGGAGATAATGAGATGTTGGATAGTATTAATGGCCTCATGACTGATATAAAGAAAAAATTAATATCATGGTTCGATTATATATAAATTTTGGTATTTTTAGTGTGTTGGAATCATTCATTTTTAAAAAATGCATGTTGTCACTAGGGTTATAGGGTTATCCCTGTTATTACCATGTTTCAAAAAAATACATGATTTTGGTATTCACATGTTTAGGATGTGAAAACCAAGAACTACATTATGAGATATGGGAGATAAATTTTAATTTGATTAAGTTAACCTCTTTCCAAAGTTTTATATTTTTTGATGTATTGTAATGTTATCAATTTATGGATATTATAAGTTATATTCTGGTTAATGTATGTTAGATAAATATATTATATCACTAAAGGTGGAATTATTTAATATTTTATTTCCTATGATAAATTTTTTTTGAGACAGATAGAATGAATTATCATTCTATAACATGATATAATAACACATTAAGAATGAAAACTTCAACATCATTTCATTAAATAAGAGATGGAGGGGAAATTTTTCAATGTATGATGAATTGTGAGATTGTACCAAAATAAAGTATGTTTATATTATCATTGAAAATTATTCAAATTTAGGGAAAGGATATTGAAAACAAAAAATTTTATCTTAGTGCCTTCTTATCCGATGAATCAGATAGTCCCTTAAAGCATCCCAAATTTATAACTTTCTGGTTGTTAACTTTCTCCAAACTGTTTTGCCTTTCAATATCCATCGGAACTTGATGGTTAGATATTTTCTTCAATATCCATGTTTTCACTTCCCACATATGTTATCCTATATTGAAACCCTGTGATGAGTTATTTTGGGTAACCTTTATGTCTCTAACATTTCTTTTTAAAATGAAGTTTTAGTATTCCTTTCTACGATGTGGGTTTCCATGAAAGAGACATTCAATTAGTAAAATTTTTATAACCCTAATAAATTTCAAGGGAGATATTTATTTTAAGGGAGGGGGGTATAATGTAACACCCAAAGTTTTTATGGATCATTTTTTTCAAATAAATTAAAATTTTCATTAATATATTGCAATGCACTAAGTCAAAAATTCCTTTCAAACTAAACCGACTTGTCGTATGTTACACGCAACACCGAGTTGGTGTATGATACACACGCCACTAAGTATAGATTTAGTTAATGTATAAAAGAACTATTTTTGGATTATTATATACATAAAACTGAAGTAATTTTTCACTACATGCAACAATGACATGGCTTGCATTAAATGCAAGAGCGACCTTCCTCGATAACTTGCATTGTACAAAATACCGAGTTTCACTAAACAATGATATATTATTAAAATATTATCATTTAATTGGATATAAACTAGCCATTATGAATAGTATTAATCCTATTTTTAATTTTATAAATTATTAATATTCATCTTGTGTATTTTATAGACATTATATAAGAACAAATACAATTTTTCGGATAAAAGATGTATTTATAAAAGAATGCAGTTTTCTGCCTTTTGATGGAACACCCATTTTAAATCTAGTTTTTAATAATTTTACATATTATATTTGAAAAAATAAACTTATTTTTTGGAATAAGGACCAAAATATTACTTTGGTTTATTTTTTGGTATTTTTTGATAAAATTCATATTTTAATGAATAATGAAATATACTGCATTTTAATTCAAAAAAACCATTTTGTCTAATTTATTTATATAGTTATATTACATTTTTAATTAATATTTATGTGTAAATGTATTATGTTTTTATCATTTAATAAAATTTTGTTCAATGGAAGAAATTTAACATTTAAATTTGATATAAACATATGTAAATCTTTTGATAGTTCTTACTTCCTAAAAACTCGATTTCAGGTTTGGATAATGGGAATTAATTTTTAATTAATTTAATATAATTATATGTTTTGAATCCATAAAAATGGATTCATTATTTGTAATCATCAGGTATAAATTGTGTAAATAGGTACCTTTTTTTGTCATAATGAATAGTAACTTCTGTAAATATTTTTATTTACCACGGTTAAAGTGTAAATCAGGTAAATAAGGGTAAAAAAATAATATTATAATAAAATAAAACTACCCTAAAATGTGACCAAATATTATTGGATGAGTCATAGGTGACCCAAAAACCCTTAAGATGAATATTGGTCATTTTATAACCATTTGGATGAAAAGATAACATGTTATAATAATTAATTTAATGTAAAGGGAACGATAACATAAACATGTATTTTTTTACTAAAACAATTTTAATATGGGGTTATATAATTGTTATATTTGACTATAAATATTAATTAGAAATCTGAAAGTATTTAATATGTCATGTTATTTTAATTATATTTTTTATACATTATATAAACAAAGTTATTTATGACATATTGATGATGTAGTGATTACCTTATTAATGAAATATAAAAATAAATGATATTATAAATATTTAAATAAATGGAATTTGAACATTTTTATTCCATAAACAATTTTTTGGATAAAATGGACTTGTTAGAGATGATTTAATTCATTTTTTTAAGGAATAAATTTTTTATGACTTTAACAAAAATCAAATACTAAATAGTGTCAAAGTTTAAATAAATGAGTTTTTAAAACAAATACTATTTTATTAAATGATATAATAGTTATAAAAATATAATATTCATAAAAATAAACTGTATAATTTTTAAAATTTCATTAATTATCCACTTTTGGATCTCTTTTAATTTTACAGTAACTATAGTAACCATATATTATGAAAATACAAGAAAACGTGGTAAAAGTTTATGTTTTTTTAACTAAGGTTTAAAACTAAAATATAATATTAATTTTGTGTCCTAAACTTGTATAAAACCTATTGGTTGATACTATTTATACCAATAATCATCTTATTTTCTAAATAAATATGTTTTGGAAAATTATAAACATAAATTCAATTTATAATAAATTAATATTTAAACACTTTCCTAATGTGTCCCTCACATCTCCTATAAAAGAGAACTTCTACTTCTATTTAATTAACACCTTCAAAGACCTTTGGCTCAGAAAACCCCAACTAACTCTCCAACCAATTTACCTGACTTCATCTTAGAGGCCAAAATTTGGTCATAAATCCATCTTAGGGAGACCTTTTGTGTAAATAAAAAGGAAATAATCGAAAAAGAGGTAATTGTTTTATCACATATTTTAGAATTATATTCCTCTACTGATTCCTATTTTTATGTGGTTACTATAATAAAGTAATAAATCAAGAATATTATTCATGATAATATGTTATTATATTTATGTTATAAGCTTATAAATCCTTTTATACATCCTACGAATAACAATATCACCATGCGTACGTATGCACGACATACCGTCTCCACACCGTGGTGTAATTTTTTATTTAACAATACTTAATTTGATAGGTATAAGGATATATATAATGGATTAAAATAATTAATATAACATGATAATTATTCTTTATAATTAATATACTATCCAATTCTATTCCATTTAACATTAAGTGAATGACATCGTCGCTCGTGAGTACATACAACCTATTGTCTCCACGACGCGAGGAGATTAATATCCTTGTTAACCCTTATATAATGATTATAGTTTATATATATAATTAATAATAATTAAATATATGAAATAATAATTTCATTGTATTTATTTATATATATGTGTGTCATTTTCTTCCTTCCATTCAATTCAATAAGGAAAAAGAAACAACGTTCATGCGTACGTACGATCGACCGTCTCCATGAATGATGTATTAAATTTGATTTATCTATATTATATATATATTTATGTAATTAATATTTATGATATATAAATCATGTTTTACATTTTTTATGTAGTTAAATCATGATCTAAGTAATAATATCAAGAATAAAAAGTCTAAACACATACGATAAATAAAATGATTATTATCGAAAACATTTATTTAACATGGAATTGATAAATAAATTGGCAATATAAAGTCTTAATTGAATCATATATGATATCATAGAGATTATTATGGTTGTTTTACAAGTTAATAATTTGTTTAAACTCATTATATACAAGTTTCAGACACATACAAATAAAATAGGACCTAAGGTAATGGATAATTTTGCAATCTCATTATTATCGGAGATTGTTTATTTGTAAGTATTTTTTGGGGTATATTAATCTTTCAGATCAATATTTCATAAATATATGCTATTATTTGTATTATTATACTATTTTATAAAGTCAATATTACACATTAGTGAATTTTTATCTAATGATATGGAATTAATCTTTCATTTGTGTTCCATATGAGGTACTGTTTGAATTTTCTGAAAAGAGTATGAGAATAATATTTTTTAACTTACACGACATGAATGGATTTTTAAATCTTCTTAACGCCTTATTTATATGAAGCTTCCTTTACAAAATTTCATGTTTATTTTCAAATAAATTCTAAATTCAAATGATATTACTGCTATTGTCGAATATATGGGAACAAATTCGATCCATATTAGTATAACACGACATTTCCTTGGAGTATGCATGAATAAATAGATATAAATACCAAAAATAAAAGAAGAAGTTCCAGGAATATAGATAATAGTTTATGGAATGAAAAATATATGTATAAGAGCTAACAAAATTTATCCACTCATAAAAAATTTTATTGTTTGAATATGTGTGAGAATAATGTTACTAGCATGACCATTTTTTAAGGAGTGTATAACCACTCATCCTAGGTATATTTATTGTGGAAAAAATGAAAATGAAGAAAATGAAGAAAGAATAAATGTGATTGATTATTGAAATTTATCTAAAAGAATTAAATAAATGAAATAAAATGATTCTTGATAGTATCCATTCCTCTCATATGTCCAATGATTTTAAAATCTTTATGAATATAAAATACTACACTGAAGAGGAAGTGACTTTTGGAAATGAAATCTCTCTAAAAATCATAGGATTTGGTACAACTACTATTGAGTCTCAAGGATAGTATCCAAAGATTTACTTTTTTGAACATATTAAACAAAATATATTATGTGTGAGCAAACAATGTGATGATGGAAATAACGTTTTTAGAGAAAAACTTCAAGCATCATTTTAGTTTCAAAATATAGATGAATTATCACCCTGGGATAATGAACTAGTTGTAATCTATTTCAAATCGATGATCTATCCAATTATTGTTATTTGAGTGCCTAGAATGGAAAAATCCATGAATTGGATAAATTTACACTTTATTAAAATAATTTTGAGTAAAATATCCCAAAGTTTTTGTGTTGTGATATTAACCTAATCTAAAGAGATATATGGACATGTATGTTGTTTTGGAAACATTTTAGAAGGGGAATGTGGTTCATGAAACTCACAAAATTATATAAATTCTATATATTTGACCATTTAAACTAATACACTCTAAAATATTTCGTTCTATTCAACATCAATATTCAATTTGTTATCATTAATTTATTACATTTATTAATGATTTCTCCCAGATAACTAATGTTATGTTTATAAAGTAATTATAATATGTAATAGAAATCTTTATAATTTTTAAATGAAATGATGAGAAAAATATTTAATTCTATATCAAAAGTTTTTGGATATATAACATAAATGGTTTTACATGTAAATATTATGAACCCTATATTTTTAATAACTTAAAAACATAAATGAAATAATCATTATAATCTCTATAAAACGGAGTAATAAAGAAGGAACTATCGATTGTTGAAATGGGATGAACAATTCTTGTTGAAGAAAAAAATATTATAATTCTTTTTGAGGTAATCAGTGCATAAAACTACATTTATTTAGAATATATTCATATGAATGAAATATTTTAATATGGATTCATATTAAATGTGTTATAAAAAAATACTATAATGAATTAATTCAAAATGTTTAGAAATCCATTTTTATTGAAGTTGAGAAACTAAAATTTGGGAATATTTAATGAGAATGATGATGAAGGGATATTCCTATGATATCTATCTAACAGAAGTTTCGTTAAAGTCTAGAATAAAAGGATTCCCAAGCTGGTGTATTTTTTATGTAATTACTATTGTGAATAAATCCAACTTAACATTTGAAAAAAAATATATTCTGAAAATCCTTTAGTGGATTGACTATAGATTTATTGTGAAGAGAATGGAAAATTATGAAATGAACCAAATTGTATAGATGTTTACTCAAATAAAACTAGATATAAGGTTGAAGCTATCGGAGATGAGAAATTAAAATATCAACATTAAAATAAACATAGAAAACTATAATATATAATTGTAAGTAAATATGATCAAGGTTATATTTCAAGATGACTGAGAATGGAAAATAAAAAAACTCTTATTTCCCAAGTAGGAAAAATAGTATTGTCTTTTAAACATAAGGAATGGATAAATTCTACAAATGAAGAGCTGTATGAAATTGATATGAATTACACTTGGAAACATTTTCAGATACCTAACGGAAAAAATGACATAGGAACAAAGTAGGTATTCAAAATAAACATAATGAAAAAGGTGAGGTGTAAATGAAAAAATGACATATTTGTATTTAATGGTTATTCTCTGGTGGAAGGAATAGATTTGACGAAGAATTTTCACTTATTGGAAGATGTAAATCTATCCATTTTTTTGATAATTTCATCACAAAATCACTATAATGTTTATTAAATGGATGTTAAATTTTTCTTTTTTAGTAGATATATAAAAGATATTTTTGTTATGTATCATGAAGGATTTATATATGATAGTGATAGAATCATGGTATATAGATATGAATAATCTCATCTATGGGTTAAAATAGGCCCCTATATCCAGATACACCAAATCGGTTAGTTTCTTGACGAAATTGTAATTTTCTAAAGGAAAATAAAACAACAACTTATATGTGAAGATATGAGAAAACTTATTCTTGTTTTCATAGATTATATTGATATTTTTTTATGTGGAAATGAGTATAGTTGTGAGATGTTTGTATACAACCAAATATTTATTTTGAGATATAAATGATGGGTGAGATAATATACTTTATAGGTTGTCTATTTATGAAAATAGATATCTACATCTTATTATTACAAGGAAAATATGATAGAGATTTTTTGAAGATATTTTCCTTAGAATATTCAAATGAATCATCAACACCCATGAAATTTTCTATGATATTGGGAAAAGATGAGCATGAAAATGGTGTAAATTAGAAATAATTAAAAAAGATCATTAAAATCATTCTTTATCATAAAAAATCAAGACCAGATATTGTGTATGGTTAGAAACTATATGTAAGATATCAATGTAATCAAAAGAAATAAAAAATTATTAATTCTATAATAATTCCTAGGTATATCACTAGAACATCAAACTATGGCATGAATTATAAAATAATCAAAAAAATGAATCTTATGGGATTCAGTAATTCTATTTTTATGGTGATTTAAATGATATAAATTATACAATTAGTAATAATTTTATTTAGGTTAAAAATATGTGAGATCATATATAAAAAAAATGAGTTAAATTACTCTCAGTACCGATGATGCTGAAAATATACCTATAACAAATTCCTATAAACAAATTATTGTTGAATCGATTATGTAGATGTAGATGTATATTAGATGGAACGATACAAGAGGGGGGTGAATTGTAGGTTTAAAAACTTTGTGTTTAAACACTTAGGGATTAGTTTAAAAGATCTTAATCTAATACAATTCAAACGACCACAATTGTACTGAATATAAAGGTATGATGTAATGTAATACTATTAGAAAAGTAAATTAATTTTATTCAAGATGAATACAATAATCAGAGTAATAAAAGTGTGAGGGATTATAACATAAAGCGTATAGAATCTATTAATACAAAATGTAATAGAATAATTGTAATTGAAACAATTAAAATTAAAAGTGTAATGAAGAAAGGAAACAATACAAATTCCTTTCTAATTCGAACAGCATTGGAAAAGTAAAAGTATTACAATTTTTTTTAACCCAAAGAGAAGGATTATCCTTTCACCCAGGATAAGAGGTCTGTCTTACCACCACCTTGGTAAGCCCTCAATATGATGATCAGTTCGTCTGTCTGCCTATCCCCGACAGCCCTTGATGCGATGATCAGAACGTCTGTCTACCTATCCCCGACAGCCCTCGATACGATGATCGGTATGACTGTCTGCCTATCCTCGGAAGCACTTGATTTTGTAGGTAATCTACACCTCTGTCTTTAAATCTCTTTAAATCCCTCAATACGAAGATGGGTCGCACAAAGTACAAAGCATGAGAGAAGTCACAATGTCCTTATCTAGAACCTGATAGAAGAAAGGTATCACAGTTATTCTCTCTCGGCTTCAAACGACCTCCTATTTACAGGTCTCAGGTTCCAATGGTCACATTTCCTCCAACGGTCATATTTATCCGAAAAACTCAGAGGGACTTGGAAACCTGGTATTATAATGGTCATTTGAAATAGAAATCTCGACATCGTTTCGATTAGTTTGTAACTAACTCAACGACATCATATTGGTTAAAACAAATATATATGAACATGAAAATCATGAGTGCCATTGATCTAAAACATGTCTGTTGATAAAATAATAAAATCATGCATGTGATAAAAGTATGATTACTATAAGTATTACTAAATGTAATGTGTTGATATGATAAAAATTAAGATACACAAAAGTGAGTACAATTGACAAAGTCAGTATGATATGATTGAAAGATTCATTACGATACGATTGATAGAGTCAGTACACAAAATATAGTCCGTACGACCAGTATGGTTAGTACGATCAGCATGATAAGTATGATCAACATGGTCAGTACGATCAGCATGATCAGTACGATCAGCATGTTCAGTATGATCAGAATGATCAGTACGATCAGCATGATCAGTATGATCAGCACGATCAGTACGATCAGCATGATCAGTACGATCATCATATTCATTATGATCAGCATGATCAGTACAATCGGCATGATAAAATACATTTGTGATTTACAAAACAAGATATAGAAGTCAAAGGAAAACTTTTGACTCAACAATCTCCCCCTTTTTGGAAAGAACAAAACCCATAGTAAATACAATAAGAAAACATTATCTTCCCCTGAGTTATTGGAAACTCTTCTGAATATGTATTTGAATACAACTAACTCCCCCTTAGGTATATACTTTTATAAGGATTGTATTCATAGATTTTCCATGGTTTCTATGTATTTGATTAAAACATTCTCCCATTGTAAAACATTCTCCCCCTTTATAAAACATTCTACCCCTTTGAGATTTACAAAAATAATGGGGTACCCTTGAGATGCCTGAAAGAGTTATAGAAAAGAAATGTAGGACAAAAGAAAGAGTAACATAAATGTCATTACAAACCAGACATGTTTCATATGAAAAGAAAAACAAATACAACAGTCATTTGTTTTCTCTTTCCTTTTCATTCTTTATCAGACCATGAAGAATAGAACTCATCTTTTTGATTTCTTTTTTGTCTTAAGAAATTGATTCACCCTGAGTTCTGAGAAGCTCTTGTTGGTCGGGAAAAATCTGATCTTGATTCTTTATGGTCTCCTCCTAGACTTTGATTACTTCTTCAAGAGTATCAATTCTGTTTTGTAAATTCTTGTTTTCATTGGATAACACAGAATTTTGTTTCTTCAACAAAACTATTTCATCTTTGAAAGATGAAACCATTGAGAATTCAGACTGAAAAACATTCATTCTCTCTTTCAATTCTTTCACTAAAGGAATATCGACTCCATGAGTTACCTGATTCAGTCTTTCAACAGTTTCTTTTTCATGTTTATTGAAAGCAATAGCAAGATCATTTTACAACCTCTTTATGTCTTCAATTGCCATCTCATGATCATTTACTGAGCTCTATATTTTGTATGACCACTTGGTCATCCTGTTGCAAGCCTTCTTATGAGCGGCCGAACTTTCAGATAGAACTTTCAAATCAGCTTCAACTGATAAAACTCTCTTTCTCAACTCTCTTACAGAGATGAATTTCTTATTCAGATTGTCAGTAACGAAATCAATTTTCCCTTCCATCCTGGGGAAATAGGGAATAGTATTTTAAACCCTCCTTAAAACATGAACAATGTAATCAGTTTTCTTGAGAGAAATTGTCTGTTCTGAATCTGTATTCCTATCATACGAATCCAGTTCATTTGATCAGCTTGAGTCAACAACTGGCTGTTTTCCTTTTGATTTTTCTTTATCCCTTATTTCTTCTTATAATTTTTCACTGATGATAATAAATTTTTTAGTATGAGAAGATTGGGCACCTTGCTTTTCTTGAGAAGGTGTTTTATCTGTATTTTCAAAATATTCAACTGGTTCTTGATCGCCATGAGGATATTATTTAATACCTTCACTCTGCTTTTGGTAATATTCTTCTCTACTCTTTTTCAAACTTTGAAGGAATTTTAAAATAAAATCTCCTTCCACCTCTTCAACTACATCTATCTCTTCCAACATTTGGTTCCCTTTTTATTTCCCTGGCTAACTTCGTACGATAGGTTCTTGATGTATTTCATCCATTTGTTGAGCACTAGCATCCTCAACCGTTTTCACTATTTTAGAGATATCAAATTCTTGAGCCTTTCTTTTCAAAACAGTCTTCTTTTTCTTTTCATCTTGAAGAGTTTCATCTACCCTTATTCTCTGAGAAAAGGCTTCAGCTGGATCAAGTCCAAACATTGGATCACCTTCTTTTCTATGTTCCTTATCTTTTATCTACTTGGACATGACTTCCTTACTATACATTGGTTTCTTCTTAGGCTTTGAACTGGTTTGCGGATCATACTTTTGAGGAGCACCAATAGATTGATTGTCTTTGACTGGTATAGGTTCTGATGGATTCTGAGCTGATTCAGCTTCTAAATCTTTTACAAAGATTTTTGAATTCGGATCAAAACAAATATTCAACTTCTTCAAATGTACTCTTACTAATACAGGAAGGATTTAGATCTATCAGGTTTTCTTTCAAAGGAATATTACAAAACTTCATACTCTTGATAATAAACTTTGTAAGGATAGCTGGATACATAATCAAATGAGATTTGATTGCTCCTAACTTAACATTCTTAATCATTTCAGAGATGTATCCCATAAGATTTACTTTTCTCATGTTGATAAGATAGTCCAACATGAAGATATCAGAAACCTTCAAAGTCTCTTTATCCCCTTTCCTTGGGATAAGAATACCTTGCAAATAAAGAGCCACAAATCTATTGTCAGGAGAAAGATGAGCTACTTTCCTCTTTTCTTCATTTATAATAAATAGAGACTTTTCATCATTTTCTTTGTTAAATGTACAAAATTCCTTTGTTAGATTATGAGATGGACAGAAAGAATCACCTTCTATGGGAACATTCAGAAAATGAGCTGATTGGTTCACAATCATAGAAATATTTCAATCGTAGACATCAAAGTAGATAGTCATATTCTTATCAAACGATATAGTTTTGTAAAAATGTCTGACTTCATCAATAAGAACCAGATCTTGGGATACTAGTTTTTCAATACACAAATGCTCCCAACCTTGAAATAAAATAATTCTTTTGATTGTAGAATCATACGAATCGAAAAAGTCTCTAGAAACTAACCTTTCTTTGAAAAAGTCTTTCTCTGAGAAAGTCTTTGAAGACATTTCGGAGGGATCATTAGCAGAGGACTGAGACATATAGGAGAAGCCTCTTGAAAGAGCGTACGAAGTCTTAAATTTATGGGGGAGAGCATCGCCAAAAATCCTAAAAGACCGGTGTGGGATTAGGGAGGGGGGGGTGCTATTTATGGGCAACAAAGAAATGACCGTTGGTCTTCTACGGTTGAGATTAGAAGAAAAGAAATCAACGGATAGGATTTAAAGAGAGGAAAAAAAATTAATTTTTTTTTTGGAAAGTATGTACCTACTAAAGATCGTAAGGTAATAGTTGGTTTTAGTAGAATTTACAATAAAAGAAAACACAAGCGTATGAAGAAATATAATACAATCAACTTTCATGCCGATGGAAAATGAAGTTGTTACCATGAACTGACGAGTCTATGGAAAAAAATTCATTACCATGAACGGACGTGCCGATGGGAAAGAAATTCATAACCATGAACGGTCGTGCCGATGGGAAAGAAATTCATTACCATTAACAGACGAGACGATGGAAAAGAAATTCATTACCATGAACAGTCGTGCCGATGGAAATAAAATTCGTTACCATGAATGAATGTACCAATGGGAAAGAAACTTGTTACGGTAATCAGTCAATACGATAAACAGATAGGTAAATAATATGATAAAACTGTCAATATGATAAATAGAGACAAAAACACATACCAGGAGAATAATTAATTATCATAAGATAAGAAGAAACATAGTAATAAATGTTCTCCCCTTTCTAAAAGGAGTTGTTTAATGTACGGAGAAATGTAAAACATGAAGTAGATATGAATGATTATTTTAATGTAATCATTCCTAGATTTTGTTTTATAAACTGAAATCTATCAGAAGGTAATGGTTTTGTAAAAATATCAGCAAGTTGTTCTTGCATTCCGATGAATTGTAAAATAATATCTCCTTTTTGTGTGTGACCTCTATGAAAGTGATGCCTAACATCTATGTGTTTTGCACGAGAGTGATGTGTTGGATTCTTACTAAGAGCTATGGCACTAGTGTTGTAACATAGAATTTGAGTTTTGGAGAAACTCAATCCATAGTCAGTGAGTGTGTGTTGCATCCACAACACTTGAGGATAAAAACTTCCTGCTGCTACATATTCAGCTTCAGCAGTGGAAAGTGCTACTGAGTGTTGTTTCTTGCAGGACCAAGAAACCAGAGAATCTCCTAAGAAATGACATGTTCCGGATGTACGTAATCTATCCATTCTATAACCACCAATGTCAGCATCTGATTTTTTTTAAAACAAAATCATTTCCAGAAGAGTAAAAAAGTCCTAAATCCATAGTGCCTTTTAAATACCGAAATATTCGCTTTACAGATTTTAAATGAGACTCTTTTGGATTATATTGGTATCTTGTACATAAGGATACATAAAACATTAAGTCTGTTCGACTAGCTGTCATGTATAGAAAAATTCCTATCATACCTCTAAAAATTGTTTGATCTACTAGTTTCCCAGTTTCATCAAGATCAAGTGTATTTGAGGTACCAATTACAGTGATAATACTTTTAGTATTGGCGTAACCATATTTTTTAAGTAAATATTTAATATACTTATGTTGGGATATATATGTTCCTTCTGGTTTTTGAGAAATTTGAAAACCAAAAAACAATGTTAACTCACCTATCATACGCATTTCAAACCCAGACTTCATTAAATTTACAAAAAGATCAGTTAATGATTGCTGAGTTGATCCAAATATGATTTCATCAACATAGATTTGAACAATCAAAACATTTTTATTTTCTATTTTTATAAAAAGGGTTGGATCCGCTGTACCTTTTGCATAATTGTTTTGTAAAAGAAATCTTGTAAGTCTATCATACCATGCTCTAGGGGATTTTTTAAGACCATATATGTCTTTGGTAAGTTTAAAAACATGATTAGGATGTTTTGGGTCTAGAAAAACAGGAGGTTGTTCCATAAAAACTTCTTATTGGAAAAAACCATTTAGAAAAGAACATTTAACATCCATTTGAAATAGTTTGAAATTTAAGTATGCTGTAAAGGCTAATAGAATACGAATAGATTCAATTCTAATTACCGGAGCATATGTTTCATCATAGTATATTCCCTCTTGTTGATTATAGCCCTTAGAAACAAGTCTTTCTTTATTTCATACAATGATTCCATTTTCATCACAATTGTTTCTGAAAACCCATTTTACTCCAATTATAGTTGTTTCTTGAGGTCTTTCTACTAAAGTCCAAACTTGATTCCTTTAAAATTCATTTAGTTCATCTTGCATTGCTTTGATCCAATCTTCATCACCTAAGGCCTCACTTGGACTTTTAGGTTCAAATTGGGAATGAGAAGCAAGATGTTGTATTTCATTTCTTAAGGAATTTATGGTCATTATAGGTCGATTTACATCACAAATGATGTTATCACTGGGATGATTCCTAAGAAACAATTGATTTGGGTTTTGTAAAACTTGTTCATCAACATATTGTAGAAATTATTCTGTGGTAAATGTTTCAGAATTATTTTCTTGAACATTTTACTTATTAGAAGGATCTTCTAACAAAGGTTGATGATCAGTTTTGAAAAAGACATCTGAGGATGTAGGTTGGGATGGTTTAAAAACAAAAGGACCAGTTTCATAAAATTTTACATGTACTGTTTCTTCAACAGTACAAGTTTTTTTTATTGAAAACTCTATAAGCCTTAGAAGTTGTAGAATAGCCTAGAAATATTCCTTCATCAGATTTTGGTGTGAAATTATGTAGATTATCTTTAGTATTCAAAATGAATACTTTGCACCCAAAAAATTTGATGTATGAAACTTTCGGTTTTCGGCCAGTCCATAACTCATAAGGTGTTTTATTAAGAAAAGGTCTGGTTAAAACACGATGTATAGTATAACAAGCAGTACTAACAGCTTTATTCCAAAAGTTCTTAGCAATTGAGTATTCACTCAACATGGTTCTAGTCATTTCCTGAAGAATACAATTTATTCTTCCAACAACACCATTTTTCTGAGGAGTTCTTGGAGTTGATAAATTGTGAGTAATATCTTTCTTACTACACAAAGTTTCAAATTCACAATTTTGAAATTCACCACCATGATCACTATGAATAGTTATCAATGGTAGGTTTTTCTAATTTTTACCTTGGGATCTGAATTTTATGAAATAGGAAAGGGCTTCAGATTTCTTTGTTAGAAAATAGACCCATGTGAATCTAGTGAAGTCATAAAATAAAACAAATACATAGTATCTTCCTCCAATGCTTCCAGTTTGTGAAGGACCGAAAAGATTCATATGCACTAGCTGTAATGCATTAGAAGTTGAAACTTCATTAATTTATTTAAATATAGTTTTATGTATCTTTCCAAATTGACAAAGATCACAAAATTTTGAAGAATCATATCTAAGATCTATTAGTCCCTTTACAAGTATTTTTTTGAGAGTTTACAAAGGTTTCTTAGATTTCAGTGTCCTAGTATTCTATGCCATAACCATGATTGGTTTTCTATTGCACTTAAGCAGGGTAAATTTTGGCTCCTAAGGTCTTCTACGTTAATAGTGTATACATTATCTTGCCTATGGGAAGATAGAATGAACTCATCCTTGGAATTGTGACTAGACACTTATCATTTCTGAAATTCACAAGGTAACATTCACCACATAATTGACTTAAGCTGATGATATTGTGCCTTAGACCTTTAACAAACAAAACATTTGAGATAAGAAATTTTCCAAGAAAAAAAATATTACCTATACCAAAAATCATTCCTTTTGAATTATCTCTGAAGGTAACCTTTCCTCCTTTTGTTTTGATGATCTTTTCGAAGAAATATTTGTTTCCAGTCATGTGTCGAGAACAACCACTATCCATGTACCAAATATTCTTGTTGGTACACTTCTCATTTTCCTAAAAAAGAAACAATTAGTATTTCAGAATCCAAACTTGTTTGGATTTAGAATGGTTAGATAACAGAATTTTAGGAATCCACATTTGTTTTGAAAAATGATCTTTATGAAATCCTAAAGACTGAGTTCTATTAAGAGAGAACATTCTTTTCCAGTGTCCACCACATTGGCACTTAGAACAAAAAGGGTTTTTTTGTGGAACAAAATAGTTATTACTAAAAACTGGTTTGGAATTAGTATAACCAAGTCCAGAATGATTTCTCAAAGGAAGGATTTGGGAATACATTTTGTCAAAGTTCTCTTTTCCATAAGTAAAGTTTGACAAACATTTTTTAAAAGAAACAATTTCAGACTTTAGTTTTAAAACTAAATTTTTATCCTCCAAAACATTTGATTATGAACTGGAGTTAGGTTCTAAAATATTTTTCTTAGAAATTATGTTTGGAATATCCTTAGAAAGTTTATCCTTATCAGATTTAAATTTCTCAAGAGTTTTTAAAATACTTTAAAAATCAGAAATTTTCGAATCAAGATCATTAGAAAGATCTGGGACTTCTTTAGTTAAAACTAAAATTCTAGAATTTTCTTTATCAAGATTTTTCTTAAGTTTAGACTTATCATTTTCAAGTAATCTAGAAAATCTAGATAATTATTCAAAAGAAAGTAATGTATCTTCTTCTGATGATGAAGAATCATCATTTTAAGATTCATAATATTTATTATCAGTATAATTTGCATTTAGAGAGACATTTGTAATAGCTTCAGAATTATGTACCTTAGCCATAAGACAATGATCATCAATTGGTAATATGGCTATAAGTCCAATATTTCTCTATCCTAAGGACTCATATCTTGATGAATTATCTGACGAATAGCTACCACTTGCACTCCAAGTATCATTTTCCTTCAAGACTTTTGTTTGTATTATAATGCTTTTTCTTATTTCTTTCAGAATGTTTATATTTTCTATCTTTTCTCATCAGTAAAGGACAGTCATGCCTTATGTGTCCCACTTTGTTACATTCGTAACAAGTTACCTTTGAATCTTTCTTATCCTCTTATCTTTCATTTTTAATATGCATTTGAAATATTTATTTCCCACACTCGTGTTCATCCTTCGAGCATGATTGGCTAACTCATTATACGAGTGATCACTATCACTTGATTCTGATATAATAACTTTCTTGGATTTGGATCTTGTTATCCTTTCAGGTATTTTAGCATTAGATGTAAAGGCTACACTTCCATTACCATTTTTCTTCTTATTGAAATCAGCATCTCTCTTCATTCTTGTCTCATGCTGTAGAAGTGTTTCAAAGAGTTCATCAAGAGTAATCTGGGATACTTTTCTATTTTCATCAATAGCTGTCCTTTTTTACTCCCATTCATTTGGAATTATGTCAATAATATTATCAACAAGACCTTCATCAGAAAGACCTTTTTCTCCAATAGATTGTAAACTATTTACAATTGTCATAAATCTTTGTTTCACATTACATACCTGTTCTCCATATGGAAAAATAAATCCATGATACTCTACTCGAAGAATTGCTCTTCTTGTTTCTATAACCTTAGATGTACCAAAATGTGTGACTTCTAATTTCTTCCAAATACAGTTGGCCACTTCACAAAAAGATATCTGGATGTATATATTCCTAGTCATAGAGCATAATAAAGTATTACACACCTTGTAATTCAGTTGATATTCTTGCTTCTCATGGTTAGTGAAAGCACTAACTTCTTTGTCAGGGATTTTGTAACCTCCAGTAAGCATAATAAAATTGTCTACACCAGTATTGATAAAAAATGTCTTCATTCGATCTCTCTAGTACTCATAATCATTCCCATCAAATATAGGTGGTCTAGAAGGATTAAGGTTGTCAATTGACCCAATATTTATTCCTACCATCTAATGAAACAAAATCTTTTCCACTCCACACGTTAGTGTAGTAAGTAGTTAAAATGAAATTTTGATAACAAGTAATACAAAATAGTGGAAACCCCCTTCGATACCAATTGTTGAATCGAATATGTAGATATAGTTGTATATTATATGGAACAATACAAGAGGGGGGGGGGGGGGTGAATTGTAGGTTTAGAAACTTTGTGTTTAAACACATAGAGATTAGTTTAAAAGATCCTAAACTAATACAATTCAAATGACCACAATTGTACAGAATATAAAGGTATGATGTAATGTAATACTATTAGAAAAGAAATGTAATTATATTCAATATGAATACAATAATCAGAATAATACAACTGTGACAGATTCTACCATAAAGCGTATTGAATCTGTTAATACAAAAAGTAATAGAATAATTGTAATTGAAATAATTACAATTGAAAGTGTAATGAAGAAAGGAAACAATACAAATTCCTTTGTAATATGAACAACATCAGAAAAGTAATAGTATTAAAATTATTTTTAACCCAAAGAGAAGGGTTATACTTTCACCTAGGAAAAGAGGTCTGTCTTACCACCACCTTGGTAAGCCCTCGATACGATGATTGGTTCGTCTGTCTTCCTATCCCTGGAAGCCCTCGATATGATGATCAGAACATCTGTATGCCTATCCCTGGTAGCCCTCGATACGATGATCAGTATGTCTGTATGCCTATCCTTGGAAGCCCTCGATTTTTTAGGTAATAGGCACCTATGTCTTTCAATAACTTGAAATCCTTCAATATGAAGATCGGTCGCACACAACACAAAGCATGAGAGAAGTCACAACGTCTCTCTCTAGAACTTGATAGAAGAAAGCTATCACCGTTATTATCTCTTGGCTTCAAATGACCTCCTATTTATTGGCCTCAGGTTACAATGGTAACATTTCCTCCAACGGTCATATTTCTCTGAAAAACTCAGAGGGACTTGGACACCTGGCATTATAAGGGTTATTTGAAACAGAAATCACGACATCATTTCGATTAGTTTGTAACTAACTCAATGACATCGTCTTGGTTAAAACAAATACATATAAACATGATATTCATGAGTATGATTGATCTAAAACAAGTCTTTTGATAAAATAATAAAATCATGCTTGTGATAAAAGTATGAGTACTATAAGTATTACTAAATTGAATGTACTGATATGATATATAGTAAGATATGAAAAAGTGAGTACAATTGACAGAGTCAGTACGATATGATTGACAGATTCAGTATGATACGATTAAAAGAGTCATTACAAAAAATATAGTCCATATGATTAGTATGGTCAGTAAGATCAGCATGATTAGTACGATCAGCATGGTCAGTACGATCAACATGATCAGTACGATCGACATGGTCAGTATGATCAGCATGATCAATACGATCAGCATGTTTAGTATGATCAGCATGATCAGTACGATCAGCATGATCAGTACGATGAGCATGATCAGTACGATCAGCATGATCAGTACGATCAACATGATCAATATGATCAGCATGATAAAAGACATTTGTGATTTCCAAAACAAGATACAGAAGTCAAAGGAAAAATTTTGACTCAAAAATTATATGGATGGAATTTTTGTTGGATGACATGAAAGTAGAAGCTGAGAATCCATTACAGACTAATTATGATAATAAATATTACATAAATCTGTCAAGGAATCATATAAAACATTCCATATAAAAACATATTGATGTCAAATATCATTTCATTAAGGAGGAGCTAGATAATATGTATTTAATATTAGAGTATATCATTATAAAGGATTGGACTACTGATGTTTTTTTAAAAGTTATTCCAAAGGATATATTTTATGAGTTAGAATGAAACATAATTCTCATAATTACCCTCTCACTTGAGGTTGTATGGGACTACCCCATAATTATTTAGGTTCTAATGTCAAAGGGGGATAGAGGTATAAAATCATTTCATTATCATTTATGATTATTAAGATTTTACTGTTATAAAATGTGGTATAAAAGTTGAATACATGTATGTATTGAGGTGAAATAACATAAGTCACATGAAAAAATGTTTACTATCAATGTAGGAATAAATTATCTCAACATTTATTTTATCCAATAGTATGGGGTCAAGACATGCCTCTTTCATAAAAATGGTGATTTAATGGCTGAAGGCGTGAGTTGATAAAGATGAAAAAAAATCCAAAGGGGTATATCTAAGATCCCAATAAAATTATTGATGATTTTATATATTTCTAACCATTTATTAATTTCAATGGAATGTAGTGACAATGGTTATTTAGAATGTTCTTGTGATAATATGGGGTTTCTGTTTTAGTTTTAAGATGGAATTGGAGAATTTGTTAAGGAATAATGGGTTTCAAAATTTTGAGGAAAAATGGATAGTTATTTTAAGAGTAAAATGAACTCTTCTAGTTTGTAAAATTAATTGAAATAATGTTCTATAAAAATGGATAAGTCCAAGAAAACATGTATATGATAAGTTTATTATTATTAATATATAAAGGTTATGTTAAGAAGAAGTAAGATATTTATCAATGTCCTTGATGTGTAAAAGTAAACTTGATGAATACATAAATGCATATTTGGAAGAACTCTACAAATTTGGAAAAGACTACAATATGTAAGATTCATTATATGAATATTTAAATGTAGTTATATCAGACGATTGAATATATGGCTATGCATTGGAGACACACTGAGATACAGAAGAGTCATCTAACTCATAGCTAAGAGTCATTCATGTAGAAATTAGAAAATTACATAGACATTAACTGGACTTATTATAGTCACCATTTTAAGTGATAATTGGTAAATTCATTGAATTAAATCGTAATTTATGTGATATTTACTCTTACATGAAGTATTTTTTTTGAAATTTTTAAAATTCAATACTTTTGGAAGATACTTCCAAGAATTAAATTTGATGGTGCTTAGATTATTTTCATGATTAAATATCACGATGCTAATCATAGGATTAATAGTGATTGAATCCATAATATTTGGATGATTAAATGATATTAGAATGAGTAGATTAATCTTTTTTATTTGGATATGTTCAAATATGAAAATATTAAAATGATTAATTTTACCAAGAGTAGAGAAGTTATTCGGCTTCTAGGTTGACCAGTTTAATTCAAAATATCAGCATTACAATAATTTTACCTATGGATAATGGGTAAAAATCCCACATAAATAGATATATAGAGAATCTTGTAGAGGATTATGAAGTAAAATCTATTGATAGAATATTTCAAAACTCAAATTGTAGTTTATTTTTTTGCATATTCACTAATTATTCATTATTGAAAAATGTTTAACTGAGAGAAGAAAAATATTTTAGAGAGATAAAGAAAAATGTATGATATTAAGAGTCTAGTAGAGAGATAATCAATTATCAGTGTTAGATTTTTTTATTTATTTAAGTTTGAGATTAATAAAATTAATGTTTGGGAGAAAGTTTTTAAGGTTTCTGGTTTTTGATTTAATAATTTTTTCAAAATCTCATGTTCTCAAAGAGGTTATCACATTCTATTTATATCGTTTATA
Source organism: Viscum album (assembly GCA_963277665.1). Lineage (NCBI taxonomy): Eukaryota > Viridiplantae > Streptophyta > Magnoliopsida > Santalales > Viscaceae > Viscum > Viscum album. Next base: position 20,630,578 of record OY728131.1, read on the forward strand.
AAGGCATATAAGAATATCCTAGAATTTTACTAAATTATCTAAGATTCAAAAGTTATCCTACTCAACTGGATTTTTATTTTACTTTTATATTGGTGGGATCTTGTCTAATTATGGACAAGATTCAATATGTGTTAGGAAACATAGATCAAATAAAGATGATATTTTTTTAATAAAATTTTACATTCTACTGATTTAGTAGAATAATATTTGAACTGAATTCAACCCAATCACAATAAGGATATAGTCACCCACATTAGGGGAGAACATTGTAAAAATATTCCATGCCTTGTATTGTTATAATTTCTGTTGGATTTACGTATATATGAGAAATTTTTTTTGAGTGGATAAAACTTTAAAAAATCTCATAGTTTTATTAATATAAAAGAAATTATAAATGGAGTACTACTGATTCAACCCCCATCTCAATAGTGCAACCTATTTCTGAGAACATCATATTATTATTGTTGATATACCTCATTAATGTCAATATTATTAAATTACAAAATCTATGATTATTTATTATGATTTATCCATTATTTAGAGAAATATGATAGATGTTATAGCATCCCCACATTATGGACATACCGTCTCAATTATTAAATAGCATCTAGTATATGGGGTGGCACACTTAAGGTCATATAGAGATCTTATTCTGGAACTATTTATGTTAACTATCCAATGGATGTTATGAGAAAATATAATATCTTCAGTAAATTCATGATATTTTTTTTATTTTTGATATAATAATCTCCTAGAAGAGGGAGTAGTTATATGTGAAACACCCCATGAATGTGTGCATGGTCAGTGAAATAAAATAACTTTTGAGTACATGGTCATCTTCATTTTGACAAGAGTGGTGTAAAAGATTTAATGGTTGAAATATGTGGAAGTAAAAAAAGATAGTGTTTAATGTGTTAAATACATACTGGTATATATTGGAAAGTAGGGTTTTGAAACCCTAAATAAGGATTCAATTAGAAAAGATTTTTAATTCATTGAAGTTTTTCTCACATGTAGGGGGAGTTAATCCATCAAATTCAACATATACTACCAACTATTCATATAGATTAATTGATGATCTATCATTGATCATTTAAGTAAACATTATCATGTCATTACCTAAGGATTCCTAGTGAACATTTATCTTACTATGGGATTTCCTATCCTATAGAAATAAGGATTATTGAGTTATATCTCTTAAAAATGTGATTTTTTCACGTTCCCAAGATTTTGAGTATTCTGTTGGGTATGTCAATCCCAAAAATGTAATTTTTATTCAAATTATTATAAAGTTCCAATTATTAAAACTCTACATCACCCTATTCTAGTGGTCAATCCTTTGCACTTAGGAAAATCTTTCACTGTTTCTCCCCCACTTAATCCCTCTTTGTTCATATACCCACTTTAAGGGTGATACAAGAATAATGTTATTGGGTAAGAATCAAGATAAATGAACTCTCATTGAGATGATTAAGAGAAAAACAACTAAAAAAATTTATTTAATATATATAAAATAAAACCTAACTTATACAGGTAATTAAAATTTATTAACTAAGGAACATGTATTTTAATGACATAGTGGATCCATTTATTGATTTATATAAGGCACATGCACATATTTTATTCCATTATTTATATTCAATATAATCTAGTATATCTCTTACAAGGTCAATATTCAAAACTAGCCATACTTAATGCTTCCAAAATATAGATCCACCATTCTAGTCAGATTTATCCACCTCTTATACTTTATCTAACAAATGTTCATTTATTATCCATTTGTGTGATCTATACATGTTGAAATTGTATCCCAATCTATTTCTATATGGTATGACTGATTCCTTCCTCTATAAGAATTTTTTTCCCTACTTAAATATCTATTTATAATCTTCCTCCAAATAAAATTATGTTTTAATACATTCTTAATTTAGTATAGTAGTTAAGTATGAGTAATCCTATGTGGAACCCTCTTGTTTTCTTGTTAGTCACATGAATATTTAATTTTCATTTATGGTGTAGATTTTCTTCACCTTTTTATCTTAGACTCCTTGTATCTAGACTTTTTCTCCCTTTTATAATTTATGGATGTTCCATGTAGGTTATATAAATTCATTCATTAGCATATAAATTCAATAAAACAGATTTTTAATGATTTGTTAAGATATTTTTTGAGATAACATTCATTGGTGAATGTATGTTATATTGTATTTGTGGGATATCATTGGTGGGAATCAATTATTATGTTTATGGATTAGGATCTGTTTGTGGGTCTATGTAGGGTTGGGAGTGAACATAAGTCCATATTGACTTGACATTGAAAAAACTACTTTTAAAATTTGAAATTACTCCCATAAAGAGAATTGTAATTATTTTTATGTTTTAGTGGAATTTAATTATTCATTGTGGATCTACACTAAATTATAAGTTAAACACTACCATATGATTTTATTGAAGATAAAACTAGAATTATATAACACACCACAAACCGAATCTGGTCACCATTAAAATTGACACCATACACAGCATGTGGAAAGGTCCAAACGGTGTTCCCTATCCCCATGGGTTAGCACAGGTTCTAGGGTATCATAAATAATTGTTTTTGAATGATTTACCCATGTTAGGTTACATAAAACAACCACTAATTAAGAAGAAACAAAATATCAAAATTCAATCCAAACAAACCATAAAAAAATTCAGAACTGAATACAAGGTATTAAACATTATATAAGTGTTACAAAACTACAAATGTTTCAAAAAAATAACCAAGGGCCACCACACGTCAAGGGGTCATCACCTACGAGCCGTCTCCACAACACTACACCATAGAAGGAAACTAACAACCCAAACCACAATCTAAAAGGCCTTACCCATACCTTTTTCGAACATAATCAAGTATACATACTCCCAAAGGTGTAAGTAGGGTGTGATCCTATTCCCAATAGGATACCACCCAAATATTCCATGTAATAATAATTATAACAAAAAAATAAACACTGTTTTTATAAAAAAAATAGAAGAAACAATTTCTAAAGTGAAACCTTTAATATTTTCAAAGGGGTAACCTTAAAGAATGAATAAATTTCAATAAAACATTTATGCTACTGAATTTTCCAGCCAAACACACTATAATACAATGGTAAATACTTAATCAGCAACAAGAACTAGTCCCAGGATCAGCCCTAGGTACTAGGTAGATGTGGGCCCTAGGTACTTCATATCCCGAAGTAAAAAGAATCAGAAAAAATATATTTTCTCATGCATGAACCACTAGTATGTAACATACCAATAACCTAGTGGTCCCTAATCATAATCATTATAGTTTTGTTATTGTTATCAATGTTAAACTTTATAAGTGAAATAAGGACAAAACCACTCTAGGTCACTAGCATACAAGTACCCGTCCACCCACCGAGATACCTAGGTTTCCATCACTATTCTAAAAATAGTTCCATATGATATTAAATTCTATTCACACATAAAAACTCCAGTTATGGCCATACACACACAAAACAGTAGGTAACCATTTTTTTCACCATTTTTATAACTCAATAAAGCACATAAAATTTCCATAAAAAATTTCACAATGTAACGCCCCGACCCCAGCTACCTGGAGTCGGTGCATTACTTCGTAACATTGGCATGATCACAAAAGATCAAGTCTCGAAATACCGATTAGTTTAGTAGCCTTGGAAACACTAGATACATTCGTAAACGTTACATTACATCATAAAGTGAAAAACTACAATAACAAAGTCTCCATAGTCCACACTCATATCCTCTTCTGACAATACCAGCAGGTCATTCATAAAATACTTCTTCACATCCTGTAAAATATTAAAACATCGAAAGGGGTGAGCTCAGATGCTCAGTAAGGATAACAATATTGCGGAAGCTTTCATAAATAAACATTAACATTTAAGGCAATGTATAACTAAAACAATAGCCTTTTTAAACTTGAACTTCATCATAGTATGGAAAAAATAAAATTAAATAATGCCATTTACATACTCACATGGATATTCTACTAGTCGAATAATCACATGCAATATCAATAACCACTTTCATAATGAGGGAATGTATAATGCCAGACATTCTGAAACATTTTGTCAAGGCCTCGGCCAAGACGTCTAAAATGATTAAGGCCTCGGCCAAAACCATAAATCAAATTGGGAAAGGGCCTCGGCCAATTCCACATCTAGTTCTCTCATGAGACCTACCGATGCATCGAGGAGCTATAGCGGGCTCCACCCGTCACTTATTAAGTCCAATACATTCCTCATATGAATAGGTTTAAAGATATCATAAACCATAACATAATCGTATCACATAAAACATGCATAAAGTAAACATAACATTTCCACATTTCAATCACAAGATATCAATACAACACATTTATATAATAAAAATTCTTTAAAAACCATTTTCAATACCAAAATAAAAGAAAGTTAAAACTTTGTGTTTATTTTTCATTAAAAAAATGGCTTGTAGAGGAAGCCGAAACTCAAATAATGGTCACGGCGGCGGAGAAGTTTTTGTCTCCGCATAAGTACGGAATGAAAAACATTCCCTTTTGTCGTTTATAAAAACGCTTCGTATAAAAAATATTCATTTTGAATAAACGTAAAAGTCAAAGGGGTTTATACACCGTATAAAAGAAAGTTGGGTATACAACCAAATATGCCTCAATGAAAGGAGATTGAGACGAAGTCCTTAAAAAGATCATTTTTAAAATAAAATAGATCTATTATGTGTATTCACTATAGGTACACATAAAGAAAGTAAAAATACAAAATAGGACATAATAATATCAAGACATAATTTTAAAGTAGGAGATTAACCCAAAGAATGGAAGTTGGGTTAAGAAATTCCCTTACCTCGTGTCTGACTTGACTCAACCGTTCTTTAACCTCCTGAATAATAAACTAGAGTTAATATATACCTTATTATGAACCATTTTTAATTTCATTATCCTTTTTATATCACTTATTACAATGTTATGAACATTATGTAATTATTTAAGTTAATAACGGTTGTTTTGTCGATCTTTGGTACTTGAGTCAACAATAAACTTCTTATAATTACGAGTTGTTAATGTGATGAAATATCAATTATATCCAGAATTATATTAATGATTTAGATGTCATATATATCATATATATCTAGTATATACATTCATTTATAATATTACGTAACATTTAGAGGTAAGAAATGAAATGCACCGTTCATGGAGACGTAAGCCGTACGTACGCATGAACGCTACTTTCATTTCTATTTTGTATTTAATGGAATGAAATCATAATGATATAAATGTATAATATAATTCCAGTATAATATATTTTATAATACCATTTACTCCATCCTTTATACATCCCACATATGGCATTAATGATTCAAATCACTTTGAGGGGGCGGTCGTCCGCACTTCCTAAAATGAAAATATCGCGTTTACCCATAATGGAAACCATAAAGTATGACATAAATGAGAAATAAAGAAGCATAAGTAAAACATAGAAATTTTATATATCATATATAAATATAGTGACATCTTAATGTCCACCTTTGAAGGTGTTATATGAGTGTTGAACAATCATCATTTCGTGAGGCAGAAATTCGCCATCCACAAAAACCGTATGTTCTTTAACCATTAGATGTAGGTGTGTGTAAGTGTAGCTTGAATCCTTCTTATAACAACATCATAGTATATTGAGGATACTGGTTTTTTTACAAAAGAAATTAATAAAAAGAGTTTAGGGGTTTGGAGAAGAAAAATAAAACAAAACAACAATAGAGAAGACATTACCTCAAAATCGGGTAACTCTTTTTGATTTGAGCCAAAGGCTTCCTTGGGAAGCGTTCTTCCCAATGTGAGGCTTATAGGAGTAAGATGGTATAGTTGGGAGAGTATTTGGGCAGAGTTTGTCCGAGCCAAATTGCTTTAAAGTGTGAATGAGGTGGTAGAGGTGGGGGCCTTTTATAAGAGGAGAGGAGCTTGGAAAGTAAGGAAATTTTACATTATTATACAATGCCTTTCGGATTCTAAAGGTCCCACAATTATATAATTCATGGATAAGGTGATAAGGGTTATAAATCTACCAATCCTATAGTCTTTGGACAAGTGTAAGCCTTGGATTGTACATTATCTTTTCATTTTATTAAAATCGTTAAATAATGAGGTAATCGCTGCATCATAATGATGTCATAAATAATTTAATTTAATTAATGTCTAAAAATTATAAAAAAAATAATATGATGTAGGAAATCTTTTTATTTTCAAATTACTATTTATAGTCAAAAATATTACTTGTATAACTCCAAGTAAAAATTGTTTTAGTAATACATTTCATGTTTGTGTCATTTTTTACTTTAACATTAAATAAAAGGTATTTATGTCATTTTCCAACTAAAGTGGCTCCATGGGGTCCCCAAGTTGACCCATGGATTGTCTTGGTCTTCCATGGAACATAAAATGAGGGTAGGAGATGTGTCAAACTCATCTCATATTATTAAAACATTATTTTTACCTTAAACTGCACTAATTACCTCTAATCGCGATTAAGAACTGAAAAGTTACTATTCACCAAAAATTATTTTAATCTCATTGAACCAAATTTTACTTCTTAATGAAAACCATGTATGTTGGATTTTTTGAAAATCAATTCACAGAAGTGGTAATATTTCATTTAAACGAAAAATCAGTTATTTAACTACCACTTAGTGGTTTCACTATTCATCAAAAATTGATGTTTTTCAGAACAATGCCAAAATTTCACCCTAAGCTATAATTGATATTCCAAATTCAAAAATGATGTCTATTTTAAAAAATTCCAAACATATAAGTTGCATTAATTAATTTTATAATTAATTCCCGCTGTCACAACAAATAGCGTGTTTTTAAGAAACAATTTATATCAAAAGATTGGCAATTGTTTTTGTCCAATTTCAATGTTAAATTAATTCTAATGACCACCATTGGATAAAATGGTAAAAATATTTTATAATTATACTTTAAAACCACTAAATAGTATAATTTATCACTATATATTATTTTGATTTAAAAAGTTGTTTTTAAGTATTTTTCACTATTCATAAAAAATTAGAAGTTTTCAGAAAAATACCAAAAATTCAACATAGGCTAATTTCGATATTCAGAATCCAAAAATGAAGTCCATTTTGAAATATAAAATTTATATAATTTTAAAAAGTGGTTTTTACTATTCATAACGGCTACTTTGATTAGTCATGGTGTTTTAGAACTCGAAGTTGCGTACAATGCAAGCTATTGCATTATTGAATGAGAAGCGTATCGTGGAAGCTCGGGGTGTTACATTCTCCCCTCCTTCAATAAATTGTGTCCTCGCAATTTGAAATTTTTCTTGGAAAATAAAAGGTTGAAAATAGAAAATACCTTTGTGGAAAACCCACATCGGAAATAGGGTTAATAAGAATATAACATTAAAAGAAAGAAAGAGAAGTACAAAGGTCACCCGAGATAGCCCATACTAGGATTCTATGAAAATATGGATATGGAAAAAAAACAAACCATCAAGGTCTGATGGAGAGTTGTAGAAAACTGGATTAGGAGAAAGTTAACAATAAGAAAATCACAAACTTGGGATTGGTTAAACTATCATTGAATCCCCAATTGGAAAAGTTAACCGACAACGTTTTTGTTTTAAGTTACCTTTTATAATGTTGAGCAATTTATTTAGGAGATTTACTAAGAACGTAAGGAAATATACTTACTTGTCATGTAGACTTTCATTCTTTAATAAATTTTTACCACAAACCCATCTTTCACTCTAAAAGGTAATAGAACTCAAAAATATTATACTTATCCTAATTGTATAAGGTTCCAAATGTTAACACATACCATTTAGATTAGTAAAATTATTTTTTAATAACCAGGGACTTCCTATAGGCTAGTGGTAGGAAATAAAGTCCTGTCGCACTATGGTTGTGGGTTCGATTCCTACAGCTTTGTCTGACGCGACGAGTTATGCCCCACCCTGCAGGTTGTCGTTTTCCTAAATCTATAGTATTATAATATTCCAAAAATAATCTTCATAAATTTTTTAACCTTAAACAATACTATCCAAAGATCATTTTAAACCATTCCAACCTTTATAGTTATCCAAAATACCTCCGTCCAGACTTTCTCTAAAAGGTCTCTAAATTCCAAAATCAATTGTAACCTCAGATTCCCCAAACAAAGAAAAGTTTTTCTTATTGTCACATAATAAAAATATGATTAAATTCATTATATTAAAACCTTAATGAAACAAAAAGTACTGCAGTACAATGCTTATATATATATATCACATTATTCTAATAACCAGAATATAATCCTTGAGTCCAAAAGCACCAATACATTAATTATTCCGCTTCAATTGTAGTAACAGCATAAGATTGTCCTTGATCCCTTGGACTTTTTTGAGGTAAGTTTCCCTGACGCTTAGGACATTCATTTGCATAATGCCCCATTTCCTTACAATTGTAGCATTCAACATTGATAGCCTCTTTCTTTCCCTTGCAATCACGCGCCTGGTGACCTTTTTCTCCACATTTATAACAAACTCTCATTCCTTTTAGGCAAGTACCAGGGTGATTCTTCCCACAATTATCACATAATGGAAAATAATTTTCTCCCTTTTTCCCTTTATCTGTCTCTTGTTCCACCGTTCTCTTCTTCTCTTGCTTTACTTTGTTTTCATAAGACTTAGAGAATTCCTTTTTTGTCTTGATAGCACCAGAGACAATATCTTCGTATGATGAGAAGGATTGTGATACTAAAGTTCGACGGAGAAATGGTTTTAACCCATAAAAGAAACGATCAATCTTACTCCTTGGGTTATGTATATAATCTGCAGCATACCTCGCTAACCTGGTAAAGTTAGCCTCATACTTTGCAACATTCTCATCCTCCTTCTGCCTCAAACTCAGAAATTGCCTTTCCATATCTGCTCGATCGTCACGAGGAAAGTATTTTACTAAGAAAAGCTCTTTGAACTCCCTCCATTCCATATTCGATACGTCATCATCTTCCTTTATGTTTTGAATCAGCGACCACCACTGATCGGCATCTCCAGTGAGGCGGTAAACTGCCATGACAACCTTCTCCCTTTCGCTACTCCCCAAGGCATGGAATATTTTCTCTAAGGAGTTTATCCATTGCTCAGCTACTATAGTATTTTTACTCCCATTGAAGGTTGGTGGTTTTTGCATCATGAAGCGGTCTAACATTGATCCTCCACGTTGCGGATCAGGGTGCTCCATACGAGTAAGGTTATTATTCATAACCTGAGTGAGTTTTCCCAGTATGGTAATAAGTTGATCAGCACCAGTTGTATCTCCAGATCCACAATAATTATCTTGAGCAGGAGGGAAATCCCTACACGGAGTTCATGCATTGATACGGTTTCCATTCCTTCCACTAGGCGCCATTTCTATACAATGGCATAAACTAGATTAGTTTATGAATCAAAATACATAATTCTATACTTATAAAATTCTTAACATAAATTGAACTATTTATGGATATAATCCATAATCATAAAAAGGTTTTCTTTAAGGAATTATATACTCATAACCGTTCATAGTGGTTTGTAAAGAAAATGAGAATTATCCTAAGCATATCCCCCGGGAGTGTCGTAACCAAGAGTGCAGCAAGGCCCGTTGTCGTGCACCAGTTCCCGTTCGAGTCTAGCTCAATGCGGTGTTTTCGGGTTTTACCCCTAGGTACATCTGTGCCAGAGCCGCCTCTACCTACTCATATCTAGACATGGATTTATTTCTCGGAAAACTCACAACATCTCTACAATACCAAATTTCTAGGAAGTTCTTCTATACTAATCCTCAAAGTCTATCTTCGGGCTATGTGCTCTAATCAGAGTTTATCTAAATCTAGCATCCAAGGTTAGTACTAAACTGCCTCTGATACCAATTGTAACGCCCCGACCTCAGCTACATGGAGTCGGTGCATTACTTCATAACATTGGCATGATCACAAAAGATCAAGTCTCGAAAGACCGATTAGTTTAGTATCCTTGGAAACACTAGATACATTCATAAACGTTACATTACATCATAAAGTGAAAACTACAATAACAAAGTCACCATAGTCCACACTCATATCCTCTTCTGACAATCCCTACAGGTCATTCATAAAATACTTCTTCACATCCTGGAAAATATTGAAAAATTGAAAGGGGTGAGCTCAGATGCTCAGTAAGGATAGCAATATTGCGGAAGCTTTCATAAATAAACATTAACATTTAAGGAAATGTATAACTAAAACAAAAGCCTTTTTAAACTTGAACTTCATCATAGTATGGAAAAATAAATTAAATAATGCCATTTACTTACTCACATGGATATTCTACTAGTCGAATAATCACACGCAATATCAATAACCACTTTCATAATGAGGGAATGTATAATGCCAGACATTCTAAAACATTTTGTCAAGGCCTCGGCCAAGACTTCTAAAATGATTAAGGCCTCGGCCAAAACCATAAATCAAATTGGGAAAGGGCCTCGGCCAATTCCACATCTAGTTGTTTCATGAGACCTACCGATGCATCGAGGAGCTATAGCGGGCTCCACCCGTCACTTATTAAGTCCAATACATTCCTCATATGAATAGGTTTAAACATATCATAAACCATAACATAATCGTATCACATAAAACATGCATAAAGGAAACATAACATTTCCACATTTCAATCACAAGATATCAATAAAACACATTGATATAATAAAAATGCTTTCAAAACCATTTTCAATACCAAAATAAAATAAAGTTAAAACTTTGTATTTATTTTTAATTAAAAAAAATGGCTTCTAGAGGAAGCCGAAACTCAAATAATGGTCACGGCGGCGGAGAAGTCGTTGTCGCCGCATAAGTAAGGAAAGAAAAACATTCCCTTTTGTCATTTAGCAAAACGCTTTGTATAAAAAATATTCCTTTTGAATAAACGTAAAAGTCAAAGGGGTTTATACACCGTATAAAAGAAAGTTGTGTATAAAACCAAATATGCCTCAATGAAAGGAGATTGAGACGAAGTCCTTAAAGAGCTCATTTTTAAAATAAAATAGATCTATTATGTGTATTCACTATAGGTACACATAAAGAAAGTAAAAATACAAAATAGGACATAATAATATCATGACATAATTTGAAAGTAGGATATTAACCCAAAGAATGGAAGTTGGGTTAAGAAATTCCCTTACCTCGTGTCTGACTTGACTCAACCGTTATTTAACCTCCTGAATAATAAACTAGAGTTAATATATACCTTATTAAGAACCATTTTTAATTTCATTATCCTTTTTATATCACTTATTACAATGTCATGAACATTATGTAATTATTTAAGTTAATAACGGTTGTTTTGTCGATCTTTGGTACTTGAGTCAACAATAAACTTCTTATAATTACGAGTTGTTAATGTGATAAAATATCCATTATATCCAGAATTATATTCATTATTCAGATGTCATATATATCATATATATCCAGTATATACATTAATTTATAATATTACTTAACATTTAGAGGTAAGAAATGAAATGCACCGTTCATGGAGACGGTAAGCCGTACGTACGCATGAACGCTACTTTCATTTATATTTCATATTTAATGGAATTAAATCATAATGATATGAATTTATAATATAATTCCAGTATAATATAGTGTATAATACCATTTATTCCATCCTTTATACATCCCACATATGGCATTAACGATTCAAATCACTTTGAGGGGGCGGTCGTCCGCACTTCCTAAAATGAAAATATCGCGTTTACCCATAATGGAAACCATAAAGTATGCCATAAATGAGAAATACAGAAGAATAAGTAAAACATAAAAATTTTATATATCATATATAAATATAGTGACATCTTAATGGCCAGCTTTGAAGGTGTTATATGAGTGTTGAACAATCATCATTTCGTGAGGCAGAAATTCGCCATCCACCGAAACCGTATGTTCTTTAACCATTAGATGTAGGTGTGTGTAAGTGTAGCTCGAATACTTTTTATAACAACATCCTAGTATATTGAGGATACTGGTTTTGTTACAAAATAAATGAATAAAAAGAGTTTAGGGGGTTGGAGAAGAAAAATAAAACAAAACAACATTAGAGAAGACATTACCTCAAAATCGGGTAACTCTTTTTGATTTGAGCCAAAGGCTTCCTTGGGAAGAGTTATGCCCAATGTGAGGCTTCTATGAGTAAGAGGGGAAATTTGGGAGAGTATTTGGGCAGAGTTTGGCTGAGCCGAATGGCTAGAAAGTGTGAATGAGGTGGTAGAGGTGGGGGGCTTTTATAAGAGGAGAGGAGGGGCACTCTTGGAAAGTAAGGAAAATTTACATTATTATAAAATGATTTTCGGATTCTAAAGGTCCCACAATTATATAATTCGTGGCTAAGATGATAAGGGTTCTAAATCTACCCATAATATAGTCTTTGGACAAGTGTAAGCCTTGGATTGTACATTATCATTTCATTTTATTAAAATCGTTAAATAATGAGGTCATCGCTGCATCATAATGATGTCATAAATAATTTAATTTATTTAATTTCTAAAAATTATAAAAAAATAATATTATGTAGGAAATCTTTTTAGAGTTCAAATGAATATTTATAGTCAAATATATTACTTGTATAACCCCATGTAAAAATTGTTTTATTAAACAATTTCATGTTTGTGTCATTTTTTACTTTAACATTAAATAAATGTTATTTATGTCATTTTTCAACTAATGTGTCTCCATGGGGTCCCCAAGTTGACCCATGGATTGTCTTGGTCGGCCATGGCACATACAATGAGGGTAGGATATGTTTCAAGCTCATCTCATAATATTAAAACATTTTTTTTACCATAAACTACACTAATTACCTCTAATCGCGATTAAGAACTTAAAAGTTACTATTCACCAAAAATTATTTTAATCTCATTGAACCACATTTTACTTCTTAATGAAAACCATGTATGTCGGATTTTTTGAAAATCAATTCACAGAAGTGGTAATATTTCATTTAAACGAAAAATTAGTTATTTAACTACCACTTAGTGGTTTCACTATTCATCAAAAATTGATGTTTTTCAGAACAATGCCAAAATTTCACCCTAAGCTATAATTGATATTCCGAATTAAAAAATGATTTCTATTTTACAAAATTCCAAACATATAAGTTTCATTAATTAATTTTATAATTAATTCCTACTTTCACAACAAATAGCGTGTTTTTAAGAAACAATTTATATCAAAAGATTGGCAATTGTTTATGTCCAATTTCAATGTTAAATTAATTCTAAGGACCACGATTGGATAAAATGGTAAAAATATATTCTAATTATACTATAAAACCACTAAATAGTATAATTTATCACTATAAATTATTTTTATTAAAAAAGTTGTTTTTAAGTATTTTTCACTATTCATAAAAAATTAGAAGTTCTCAGAAAAATACCAAAAATTCAACATATGATAATTTCGATATTGCGAATCCAAAAATGAAGTCCATTTTGAAATATAAAATTTCTATAATTTTAAAAAGTGGTTATTACTATTCATAACGGCTACTTTGATTAGTCACGGTGTTTTAGAACTCGAAGTTGCGTACAATGCAAGCTATTGCATTATTGAATGAGAAGCGTATCGTGGAAGCTCGGGGTGTTACACACAAATTATAACATAACCTCACACATAAAATCCTTTTTAAACACAAATTCATAACAATATTACACCAAACCAGAATTTTATGAAAAAATATTTTAATAATACCATTCCATGAATTATAAAACAACCCCAATTGGCACAACATGGAATGAAATGAAAAACACCCAATTTCACAAAAAACAATTGCACTTTAAAATAAATATCTGTAAAAATTATACAAAAAATAGTTTTCACGATAAAAATGAAGAGAATCATGCTAAAAATATAAATCAATAAAAACTAACACATCTAATAATTCTTACACATGGTATGACCTACAAAATCTGTCAAAAACCACAAATCTTTGTGCAATACTTCAACAACCCCACCACCACACTACAAGGGAGTGAAAATGAACATAAAACCACAATATTGGACCAAGAAAATCAAAAAAACCTAGGTATAGGTTCTTAGCTTCTTGAAAATTTGAGCTTCATGAAAAGTGGGAGAAACCCTATAGAAAAAGAATGAAAAAGGAAGGAAACTCACTTACTCGAGAGATCTAGAAGTTCCTCCACCAAATAACCATTCAAAATTGAGTTCCAAGGTAGGTTCAGAGATATTTGAGGATGTCAATGGATTATAGGCATGAAATGAGGAATACATGTGTGCAATAGGTTTTATTACGAATGGGAAAAATAGGAATTAAAAAACAATTTAAATGAGATTGATAGGGTTGCACGGTTTTCTAGTACATTTTGGGGAACCGTGCACAAAAATTATGCTCCCAATTATCAACACTAAAAACATGTTCAATTTTATCCATATTCAAGAGGGACCTTGAGGAATCCTAGGGGGGATGTTAGGACAAGAATAGAAAAAGGAAAATTATTTTAAAATAGGAACATGGATGTGACAATTCTCCCCACCATGAAAGACTTTCCACCCTAGAAAGTCAACTCGAAGAAATATCAGAAAACAAGAACAGATACTCTTGTTTAACCCACCTATTCTGCTCCCATGATTCATTGAAAGCTATACCATATTCCCAAAGGACCTAGACCAATGGAATAGAAATTCCATGAATTAACTTCTCATGGGAAATAACTATTCCCACCAACCTCTATTTCCAAATCCTCCCAATTCAACACATGGGATGGATCCGTGTAGTACTTCTTCAGTAGGTAGACATGGAAATAATCCTAGATATATGTAAACTGATAATTCAATTCAAACATGTATTCCATATTTCAAATCCACTCAGTAATCTTATAAGGTCTGACATATCTTGGAGTTAGATTTCCCTACTTTCCCAAACCACGGTGACCCAGATGAGGGATCACCTTAATGAACACCCAATCACCCATAGGAAACTATTGATCACACCACCTCTGATCAGAATAGTATTTGTGGAGACTCTAATATATCAATAAATGCTACCAGATCAACTTGAATTTCATAGAAGTTTATTGCATAAGGTTTGGCCCCAACAATGAGGTCTCACCTACCTCAGCCCAACATGGGGGGGGGGGGACTGACTAGGACAATCGTAAGTGTCTCAAAAGTAGCCATTATAATAGAGGATTGGTAACAATTATTATAATAATACTCAACCAATACCAAATGACTATCCCAAGAACCTCCAAAGTCCAAAACCCATGCATAAAGCATGTCGTCCAAAATTTGATTCGCATGCTCTCTATGACCATCCATTTGAGGATGGTGTGCCGTTTTCATTTTAATTTGAGAACCCAAGGACTAATAAAGGCCTTCCAAAAACCAAGAAGTTAAAAAAGGGTCTCTATCTGAGAGAACTGTTGATGAAACACCATGAAGCCTTACCACCTATTAAAGATACAATCATCCTAAATCATCCACTTTAGTTGTGTCTCTGATTGGAAAAAAGTAGGATTATTTGGTCAGATGATAAATCACTAACCATATATCTTTATTACCTTGAGGTGTAAGAGGTAATACAACAATGAAATCAATGGTGACCTCATCCCACGTCTAGGTAGGAATGGGTAATGGCTGGAACAAACCAGAGGGTGTTTGACGCTCTGCTTTTACCTGCGAACATGTGTTACATCTCGACACACAGTATTCTAAGTCTCATCTCATAAATGGATACTAGAACTATCAAACAACATCATAGTACAATTTTTTAGCCCCAACATGAAATTCCTATTGAGATTTGTGGCTATCTTGAATCACCACATTCCTTAAAGATAGTGACACCACTAATCAACCCTTGAAGCACATGACTCCCTTGGATGATGAAAACCAATCAGAAGATGTCTCCCCACCATGAAGAAACATCATTGACGATTTACATAGCTCATCACAGAGATACTCTAGTTGAATAAACACTAAAAGATAAGGAGTCAACTAAACACCTCCCAAGAACGTACCTTCACTGAACTCCATGGTTTTCCCGCTCAACTAAGAAAAAAGACCCATTATAGTCCACAAATTATTGGACTTATTCAAAGGCTTAATCTCTACTCTTTTTCTCAAGGATTTGGAAAACACATTACCCTTTCCTAAGGTGTAGACGATATCAAATTCAAACCCCTGCAGGTATTCGATCCAACAACACTGCCTTTGATAATGATTATTCTGCGAGAAAATGTAGGCTTTTCTCTCATGATCAGATTAGAAGAAAAACTTCTCCCCAAATATGTAGTGAGACCATGTATTAAAATCATGCATCAATTATTCCAACTCCATGTATTGGGTCGGGTAATTCTTTTCATGTGGTCGGATTTGGCGGGAGCCATAAACCGTCACATAATCAACCTGCATAGGTACACACCCGAGGCCCATACACGAACAATCACAATACAACACATAGCCCTTTGCAGGTTCTAGAATGATCAATATGGGGGAGGTATTCAACCCCCACTTCAGCTCCTCAAAGGATGCCTATCATTTTAGGACCCATACAATCTTCACCACTTTCCAGGTGAGGGAGGTCATGGGAGAGGCAAGCCGAGAGAAATCCCTATGAAACTGCCTGTAATACCTACCAAGATAAGGAATATCCTGATATCGAACACATTATTTAGATACTCCCATGAAATAATTACAATTAACTTCTCAAGGTCCATCTAAACCCCCTAATCTAAGATCACATGAACCAGAAACATCACATCCCTGATCCAAAAAGTGCACTGAGAAAACTTTTCATAAAGGCAACGACCCCACATGGTTCCCAACTCAATCCAAAAGTGAGGCTCATGATCCTCCTCGAATATAGAGTAAACCATGATGTGATCCATGAATACCAAGAAAAAGAAGTCGATATACTGGTGGTACACCATATTCATGAGTTCAATAAACACAACAAGAGAATTGATCAACCACAAAGGCATGACCAAATACTCAAAGTAGTTGTACCAGCTTTGGAATACTTTTTCGGGATATCTGCCTCTATCAGCCTATGTTGGGGGTAACCTAAACAAATGTATATCATATAAAACCACTTGGAACCATTAAACTAATCTAACAATTAATCTATATGGGGAAAAGGATATTTTTTATTAATGGTTACCTTGTTCAGCTTCTGGTAGTCAATACACAACTGGAGTGATTTATTGGCCTTCTTCGCAAAAAGGATAGGGGAGGCCCAAGGAGAGACACTCGGGTGAATGAATCCTTTGGATTCCAAATAGTCAAACTATATATTTAATTCCTTATCTTGGTGAGGGACATATAATATGATGGAAGAGATATTGTTTGTGCTCCCAAAGCCAAATCCATTGAGAACTGCACATCATGCACTAGGGTAAAGCTTGAAAAATAATCCCGAAACACCTCTAGGAAATCATCCACAACACAAGTTAATCCACCCTTAGAATCATGAACATATTCCTATAGTGAAAGAAATGATATGTGGAGGAGAATATTTTACAAATCTTGAAGTGGAGGTCCTATACAACCCGACCAAGGATCCCATTCCCCATGAAAACCCTATGGGATTCCATTAGGTTCCATGAAACTCACCCACCTACTATAAAATTTATGTCTGCCTGAAAGTTCACTAGACAATACATGAAAAGGATTATGTCAAAATAGTCTATATCTAGGACCTAGAGGTCCCACTCCATCTCAACCCTAGACTCGGTCAGTGCACAAGATGGGAACCTGAGATTGTGCTCCCTCTTTTTACCCAATGACGTCACCAAATCCATCACAATAGATAAAAATTCAGTTTGAAAATTTAAAACTCTCACATAACTATCAGAGATAAATGAAACAGATTCCCCATTATCAACAATAGTAGTAACTATAGAAGATTCAATCATGATGGTACCTCGAACTGTCGAAGACCCTACATCCGATCCCACTGGCGCTAGCTCGACAACATAAAGATTATTTCTCTCTACCTAAGAACTGTAAGGGTTTGTGTCCTCAGAAAAAACTGTGTTGTACTTTGATTACATGAATGTTCACTTATTATATATTGTTCATTGTTCTTCATGTCTATAATATAATAATGTCCTGGAATATTTGTTTCATTAATAAGGTCATAGCAGATCCCCGCTATGATGAGAACCTTGAAATCCTATAACAATATTCTTAAATAAAGTTCAGCGGTTGGATGACATACTATGATCGGACACATAGTATACAGACCGTCATGTGTGTTTACTCGTAAGAAGACAAGACTCTCTCTCATGGAGTTATCACTTGGTAATATCCAAGATGGGAGATTATGAGAACAGACCCGCAAGTAGTAATTCTGCATGTCTTGGTGTCATCATATATTTCTATCCGCGAGAATGTGTAATGGACCTTAGACAGGAATATTATCATTAACTCATGTGATGACTCGTACACATATATTTACGGATGAAAACTATCATGCAGACAGTTGGCGGAAGGTAGGGTACATTGGGTGCATCATGAGTGACATGTTGTTAATGGATAAGTCGATGAAGGATTTGTCCCTTCCACTTATGGAAGTTGATATCTCGGCCCTTTGATTGAAATAGAACTGTAACATTAAATTCCATGGCCATGGTGTAAACGACGAGTTTATTTCAGGTAGTCAAAGAATGACGGATCAAGAATATAGGTTTATGACACTTCCATGAAACCTACTTGATGAGATATTGAGAGAAAGGGATTAAATTACATAGTAAGTATTCATATGAGGTGATACGTTAATGCGGTGTCAACTTATTTCTCTTGGGTGACTTGACCCGTTGCTAGACAGTAATCTCGGACTTTAGGGAATCCCGCCTAATGCCAATGAGAAAGAGGCCTAGAGGGTCACACACAAAGTGTATCCAAGTATCACAAGTTGAATAATGATTATTCCCATAGGTGGTTTAATAATTATTCAAGGAAGCCTTAGTTGTTTTAAATGATGGAGGAAAAATAAAATAAAACAAGTACACGCCGTGTATTATTAAATGTACATGCCGTGTAGTTTTCATTTTGGAAAGGAAATGAATAAATGAAAACAAGATATACACGCAGTGTACATTTAATGTACACATCGTGTAGTTTTCAATGAAAAAAATTACACGCAGTGTATTTATTATTACACACCGTGTAGTTTTTCCAGTCGGGATTTTGAGGATATAATATTGTTTTATTAAATGATATTTATTATAATCAGCGTGAGTACATGTCAAGGAATGAATTATTCGACATGGGGGTTTTCAATAAGAGTTAATGAAATAAATGAAATGTGTAACACGTTTATTTATTGTCATAACTCTACAAACTCATACTCGATTATAAATATCCTCACAACCACAAATCTTTTCCTACACAAGAGAATCGTTGTGCACAACATCTCTGGAGAATTATTTCAAGGCCGAAAGAACCTATTCCTCCATGAACGATCTCAAGACCGAGAGAGATCCTCTTCCATCAGATCAAGATGATCTAAGGTGGACAACACAAACAAAGGCTTCTCCATGCTAGCACCCGAAGAATCCTTTGGCGACGTGTAGAGATACGAGGTACACATGTGGATCACCACTAGAGGGAGTCTACACTTGGATTCTGTGATGAAATGACGGATCACATCGACAATGTGATCAAGAACATCAATTAAGAAAGAACACCCAAAAGTTATTTGTTTATAATTAATTAAATTAATTATAATCAACCTGTAACGATCCTTGTTTGTGGTTCCGGGACAAACCATCTTCTTTGTCTTTTTCTGTGATTCGATCCGTGGAGACTGGCATTTATCGTCGTATTGATCCCGGATTGATCATTTCTAATGAAAAAAAGCCAAGTGTGCACATCCACCTATGCGCTTCCGCTGTGCCCGGAACCTTAAAATGGCATCAGAGCGAGGATACAATGTTGATTATAGTTATTTAATTTTCTTTGATAATTAACTCATTTATATTTGATTCAATTCAAAATATATCGTTCTATTAATCTAAATAAAAGGGATCTATTATTCCTCCTTCATTTCTCAATTCGTATCACAGAAATGACTTTTTAATTTTAATTTTGATAAAAATAAAAACGAGTAATTCATCCGGAGGAGTCGCTATTTCTGTTTGTACAAAATGGGATTACACGACGTGTAATTAAAACTACATGCCGTGTACTTAGGTTCAATGAACCGGCACTGGTCTGCCAAACCACGCTGTGTAAATTGATTATTCCTAAGTGTTAATCATGCCATGTTGACCATAATTGAATGACGAGTAGGAACCGGAATACACGGCGTGTATGTTGGAACAACACGCTGTGTAGTCCAATTCAGTCCAGGTGAAACTGTGTACAAGGAGAAGCCGTGTTCCGCGTACACGGGATTGCAAAGCTGGTTACCGCGTAACAAGGAAGTACACACCGTGTATGATTCATTCACATGTCGTGTAATCCAAAATATCCAAAGTAGAGAAAACACGCCAAAGCCCCGACGTGTACTTTGGAAACAATGTGAAAAAAATACACACCGTATAAATGTAAACTACACGCCGTGTACTTTCCAGAAATGGAATTTCACCAGGTTTCCTCCAATGTGCAAAAACCCATACAGGGAATATGGATGAGAGGAATATCAATGAAATTCAGAAAGGAATTTAAGATATATAATTGATTAATTATAAGATTCTAATTAATTGAATTCGAGCACGACTAATCTTAAATGAAAGAGCGATTAAAATAATTTGAATTCTAAATATGTGTAAATGTCGTTGCATGCTGTGGATGATCATGAGCTAGACAAAATACCCTTTGTATGTGTATGGTTTCATTTAAATTTATTTAATTTAAATTTGTTTTCCTGTGAGCCTTCTTCCAATAATATGTAGGGCTTGCGTGCCCATGGTTTCTTTAATGTAAACCCATGTAATGGAGGATCTCCCAAGCCAGAGGAGACGGTTCAAATCCCGAAGCTGAGGAAAAAAGACGCAAGAAGATACAAAGGTGGACAGGTGGGAGCTCCAAAACACGAACCAATAGGTTCAAGGTGTTTTCCCTAGGCCAGGGTTAGCTTATCAAAAACACTAGATAAGTTAACCAATAGAAGATCATGATCATGCCATCTTATTTTATTTATTTCTGATTGCATGGTTTATTTATTATGTATGTGTTGTCGCGATCACATAATTTATAAAATGAACAAGCATGCAAAGATGGGATAAAATAAAAACAGGACTATGCGTAAACATTATTAGAACATGGTTAATCACGTAAGCAAGCATCACTTAAAATTAACAAGCATGTGATAATGAGAAACTATGCATAAAGGAAGAAAATCCCTCAATACCATATTAAGTCAGACCAAGCCTTATGTTACCTAATTAAGGGAAAGACTCAATAAAACTATGCGTTTGACCAACCCTTGTTGGGACACTTACTTTTATAAAGGAAGCCCTTATGAAAGGTTTCGGGTTGACATAACCATATTACATCAAGAGAAGTATCCCTTGCTAGACTTGGTGTAATATTGGAGGCAAGAGTTGAGGAAATCCAAGTCATGATTTCAGGATTGGGGAGTCCACTCAACATATCAAGGAACTGTAAGCTCACAGTTGGCAAAGACCTGCCTACCTAAATACCTTCAAATAGCATGAACAACCCTTGTTGGGGTTATGCGAAGGGAAATATGGACCCTTTCCACTAGAATGTCAAAGAAAATGGACATTTTGAGTTCAATGGTGAGGGACATTGGGACTTGATAAAATAGTGGGAGAATTAATTAATTAATTATTTCTCATAAAAATTTAATCAAGAAAGTACTGATAAATCTGCTCTTTTAATTTGTAGAATCAAAATAAAAAACTCATCAACCACATTTTCTCTGTGATCAATACTAGATAAAGACAATATACTCATCGTCTGTAACTTTCAGAAATGGTTTAGGCGCCTTTGGGTTATCCTACGCCATGAATGAATTTTTTACGTGCTGGAGTCCTCACTTCCAGATTCTCCTACCCTAGGGGCGAGTGATGAAGATTTCATGGTCTATGATCAACATTTGAACGACTCTCTCGATGTTCAATGTTTGATGCTATCATCGATGTCTAGTGAGATCATGAAGTCTCATGAAGACATGGATGCCTATAGCACGCTCGAGAACCTACATGGTCTATAAAAGGAGAGATAATGATAGGAAAGGTTTGAGATCCCCAAGGCTCTATTTCAGAGCAAGATGGGAGAGGGTGCCCCAGCCGGGCCTCATGTAGTCAATCTCATTGGCTACATTGAGAGCTTGGAGGTTCTAGGGTTTAAACTCCCTGAAGAACTAGGTACTGATCTCATTCTTGCATCACATCCCCAGAGCTTCTCAAACTTTGTTGTGAACTTCAATATGAACATCATTGATAATTCTCTGTCTGATCTTCTCATACTCATTCGCCAAGTGGACACAGACATGAAGCATGAAAATCCTTCTTTCCTAATGGTGAGTAAATGGAAATGGAAGACGGAGATCTTTATGCCCAAAGTTTCTTTAAGGCCTTCCAAGAGAAGGAAGATAAAATGGGAGGCAAAGGAACATGATGCTGTTTGTTTTTCATGTGGCAGGAAGGGCCACTAGAAGAAAAACTGCGCCCAGCCAAGGAAGCAAGGGGAAGCTTCAGATGCGTTTGTTATCGAATACAATCTATCCATTTCTAATAATTGGGTATTAGATACTTCTTGTGGTGCTCACATATGTATCCAAATACAGGAACCAAGTAGATTCAAGAAGATTGATCGAGGGGAGGTAGATCTGCGAGCAGCCAAGGGAGCTAGACTTGCTGCTGTAGCTGTCAGGGACTACCACCTCACATTGCCTACGAGGATGGTCTTGGTTTTGAAAGGATGTTATTATGTACCCTCTGTAACCAAAAACATTATTTCAGTATCCAGATTAGATACTGATGGATTCATCTTCATGTTTGGAAGTGGATGTTGCTATTTTTATAAAGATAGCATTTGTTTTGGTAGGTCACATTTATATAACGGCCTTTATGTGTTAGAATACACAAACCAAGTAATGGAAATCGATAAAAAAGTTATGTCACATGACTCATACCACACCCAACTTTGGAATCACTGGCTAGGTCATGTCAATGAGAAACATTTGACAAAATTACATCAAGATGGGTATTTAGATTCTTTCGAACTAAAACCACTTGGTGCATGTCGTGCATGTCTACAAAGAAAAATGACCAAATCCTCATTTAGTGGGAATGGTGAAAGAGCTTCTAGAATTAGTTCACACAGATGTGTGTGGACCCTTTCCAGTTGAAGCAAGGGGTGGGTTCTCATACTTCATAACTTTTACTGATGATTTTAGTAGATATGGATATATCTATTTAATGAGTTATAAGTCAGATTCTTTTGATCGGTTCAAAGAATACAAGAATAAAGTTGAGAACCAGCTTGGTAAGAATATTAAGAAACTCCGCTCAGACAGAGGAGGAGAATATTTTAATCGGGACTTCATTGATTTCTTACGGGAGTTTGGGATTCTATCTCAACTCACTCTTACTTACACACTGTAGTGGAATGGTGTAAGTGAAAGGAGGAACCACACCCTGTTGGACATGGTGAGATCAATGATGAGCCATGGGAGTGTTCCATTATCCTTTTGGGGATATGCATTACAAATAGCAGCGCACATACTAAACCAAGTACCAACTAAATCGATAAATGGTATTCCATACGAGTTATGGAGTGGACCCAAAGCCATGTTATTGAATTTACATGTGTGCAGTAGCGAAGCATTTGTTATGGCCTCTTCAGGTAGCAAACTCATGCCCCGAGGCACAAAGTGTATCTTTATAGGATATCCCAAGGAAAAAAGGGGATATTACCTATACAACCCCTCATACAAAAAGGTTATAGTGGCAAGACACTCCATATTCCATGAGAGTGAGAACATCTCTAAAAGAGATAGTGTGAGTGAGATAGACTTCGATGAAGTCGAGGCTCAAGATAGACATGAGTTGGTACAAGAAAAGATTCCACAAAGCCCCGTGGAAGAACAATATGTTCCAGAGACACAAGAACTGCATAGGAGCACAAGAGAGGTGAGAGAACCAGATTGATATGGTTTTCTTGTCACTGAGGATGGTGACTCATTATTGGTTGACAATAATGATCCTCTTACCTACAAGGAAGCAGTTGAAGGCATAGATGTTGCCATGTGGAATGAAGCCATGAATTCTGAAATGGATTCCATTTACCAAAACCAAGTATGGATTTTGGTAGATCCTCCAGTTGATGTAAAGCCTATTGGTAATAAATGGGTATTCAAGAAGAAACTAGACATGGAGGGGAATGTCAGCACCTATAAGACACGACTGGTTGCAAAAGGTTTTAGACAACATCAAGGAATTGAATATAATGAAACCTTTTCACCAGTTGCGATGCTGAAATCCATCAGAATTCTATTGGCCATTTCTGCTTACCATGACTATGAAATTTGGCAAATGGATGTCAAAACAGCTTTCCATAATGGGAACCTCCAGGAAGATGTCTACATGACACAACCTGAAGGGTTTGTGACTCCAAAGGATGCCAA
Organism: Viscum album; assembly: GCA_963277665.1. Lineage (NCBI taxonomy): Eukaryota > Viridiplantae > Streptophyta > Magnoliopsida > Santalales > Viscaceae > Viscum > Viscum album. Next base: position 20,655,240 of record OY728131.1, read on the forward strand.
CAATGTATGCAAGTTGCAGAAATCCATTTATGGATTAAAGCAAGCATCAAGGTCATGGAACATTCGTTTTGATGAAGCTCTTATGGAATTTGGATTTGTTAAGAACGAATGTGAGACTTGTGTCTACAAAATGTTTAGTGGAAGTGCAATCGTTTTCATAATAGTATATGTTGACGACATATTGCTAATTGGAAACAAAGTACCTGTCTTATAGTCAGTTAAGGCATGGTTGCATAAATGATTCTCCATGAAATACTTGGGCGAGGAAGCATATATTCTTGGGATCAAGATCCATCATGATAGATCCAAGAGATTGCTGGGCCTGAGTCAAAGTACATACATTGACAAGATACTAAAGAGATTCAGTATGGAACAGTCCAAGAGGGGATTGTTGCCAGTGTCACATGGCATTCATCTTTCCAAGAAAATGTTTCCTCAGACACATGAAAAAAGAAAGAGGATGGAAAGGATCCCTTACGCATCCACGATTGGTTCAGTCATGTATGCTATGCTATGTATAAGGCTAGCTGTTTCTTATGCATTAAGTGCGGTAGGCAGATATCAAGATGATCCAGGAGATCGCCATTGGATGGAATTCAAGACTATCCTTAAGTATTTGAGGAGTACTAAGGATATGTTATTGGTTTATGGAGGGGATGAGGAACTAGTCATCAGAGTACATGTAGATGCTAGTTTCCAGACTGATAAATATGACATGAAGTCGCATACTGGATACATATTCAGTTTGAATGGAGGTGCAGTGAGATTGAAGAGCTCAAAAAAAAAGTGTGGTGGCAGATTCTACAGCAGAGTCCGAGTATATCGCAGCTTCTGAGGCGGCTAAATAAGTAGTATGGATGTGAAGATTCATCCAAGAGCTAGATGTTGTACTGAGTAGTAAAGATCCTATCACACTCTATTGTGATAATACTGTAGCGGTGACACTTGAAAAAGATCCAAGGTCACATCAGCGGACAAAGCACATAGTTCAGAAGTATCATATCTTGAGGGATTTTTCTCAGAGAGGTGAAGTTGCAGTGACCAGTATTTCCACGGAAGAAAACATGGCAGGCCCATTGACTAAAGCCTTGACTCAGCAGAAACATGATCATCATGTGAGGTCTAGCGGACTAAAAGTCTTAGTTAGTTGTCTCTAGTCCAAGTGGGAGTTTGTAAGGGTTGGTGTCCTCAGAACCAACTGTTTTTTAATTTTATTACATGAATGTTCACTTATTATATATTGTTCATTGTTCTGCATGACTATAATATAATAATGTCTTGGAATATTTCTTGCATTAATAATGTCATATTAGATCCCCGCTATGATGAGAACCTTCAAATGCTATAACAATATTCTTAAATCAAGTTCTACGGTTGGATGACATACTATGATAGGACACATAGTATACAGACCGTCATGTGCGAGTACTCATAAGAATACGAGACTCTCTCTCATGGGGTTCACACTTGGTAATCTCCAAGATGGGAGATTATGAGAACTGACCTGCCAGTAGTAATTCTACATGTCTTGGTGTCATCAGATATTGCTATCTGTGAGCATGTGTAATGGTCCTTAGACAAGAATATTATCATTAACCAATGTCATGACTCGCGCACTTAGATTTACCGACGAAAACCGTCATGCAGACAGTTGGAGGAAAGTAGGGTACGTTGGGTGCGTCATGAGTGACATGTTGTTAATGGATAAGTCGATGAAGGATTTGTCCCTTCCATTAATGGAAGTTGATATCTCAGCCCTTTGATTGAAATAGAACTGTCACATTAAATTCCATGGCCATGGTGTAAATGACGAGTTTATTTCAGGTAGTCAAATAACGACAGATCAAGCATATAGGTTTATGAAACTTCCATGAAACCTTCTTGATGAGATATTGAGACAAAGGGATTAAATTACATAGTAAGCGTTTGTATGAGGTGATACGTCAATGCGGCGTCAACTTCTTTCTCTTGGGTGCCTTGACCCGTTGCTAGAAAGTAATCATGTACTTTAGGCAAGCCCGCCTAATGCCAACGAGAAAGAGGCCTAGAGGGTCACACACTAAGTGTATCCATGTATCTCAAGTTGAATAAATATTATTTCCGTACGTGGTTTAATAATTATTCAAGGAAGCCTAAGTTGTTTTAAATTATGGAAGAAAAATAAAATAAAACAAGTACACTCCGTGTATTATTAAATGTACACTTCGTGTAGTTTTCATTTTGTAAAGGAAATGAATAAATGAAAACAAGATATACATGCCGTGTACATTTAATGTACACGACAGGTAGTTTTAAATGAAAAACATGTAGATGCCGTGTATTTATTATTACACATCGTGTAGTTTTTCTAGTCGGGATTTTGAGGATATAATATCATTTTATTAAATGATATTTATTATAATCAGCGTGAGAACATGTCAAGGAATTAATTATTTGACCTGGCGGTTTTCAATAAGAGTTAATGAAATAAATGAAACGCGTAACACATTTATTTACTTTCATAACTCTACAACCTCAAACTCGATTATAAATAAACTCACAACCCCTACTCTTTTCCTACACAAGAGAATCGTTGTGCACAACATCTCTGGAGAATTCATTCAAGGCCGAAAGAACCTATTCCTCCAAATACTCTCTCAAGACTGAGAGATATCCTCTTCCATTGGATCAAGACGATCTAAGGCGGACAACGCAAGTAAAGGCTTCTCCATTCTAGCACCCGGAGAATCCTTTGGCGACATCCAGAGATATGAGGTACACGTTTGGATCACCGATAGAGGGAGTCTACACTTGGATTCTACGACGCAACGACGGATCACATAGAAAACGTGATCAATAACATCAATGAAAAAAGAACACCCAAAAGGTATTTATTTATAATTAATTAAATTAATTATAATCAACCTGTAACGATCCTTTTTTGTGGTTTCGGGACAAACTATATTATTTTTCTTTTTCTTTGATTCGATCCGTGGAGACTGGAGTTTATCGTCGTATTGATCCCGGATTGATCATTGCTAATGAAAAAAAGCCAAGTGGGAACATCCACCCATGCACTTCTGCTACGCCCGGAACCTTCAAGAACATCCACTTAGCTATGGATCTACCCTGAATTGGATCTACATAGAAGATGAACCAACCCTTCTGCCATGACCACTGAAATGAGATCCCACCATCCTTGGTGGATCTGACTGAACTAGCACCCCCTTGAGACCACATACCCTTCCTCATTCTGAAGTCGATATTCCATCATGGAAAAGCACCCCAAGTGTCCCATATATCCAAAATTATAATAGTGATTCAGAAGAGATGTGCATGATGGTTGGATCTTCCATGGCCTTCCACACTAGTGGAAAATGATGGAACTTGCATCAGAAGCCACAAATGAAAGCTTTCTGGAAGAGTGTCCTGGACTACAACCTTATTTATTCCGATTCTACTCATGCTTCATCTTCTTTTTGGATAAATAAACACTTACCAACATTGATATTGTACTAGATAAACTTGATATCTCCTTTTGGTCAATATCTACAATACAATATCAGTCAACCATCCCATCATAAGTATTTATCTTGAACTAGAAGATCGGGGAATAGATCTCTGGACGTAAGCCTTTCTCAAACCTCTGAACCTTTATCTATTAATTAGAGTTGATTTTGGGAGCATACTGAACTAGTTCATGAAAATGGTTGGAATACTCTATCCCTGACTAGCCCCCCAAGACCATATCCTTGAACTCATGGGATCTAGCATATACAAGACCTTAGGGCATTATTGATCCTTGAAAACTGCCTTGAAGACTTTATGGATCATCAATTCATTATTCTTGATTTGAAGTACTGATTCCCACCACCCGCAGCTAGGATGCTCTAATAGAATAGTGTAAAATTTCACCCTAATCCTCCACATACATGTTGAGGAACTCTAACATGTGATTGATCTTTTCGAGCCAATCCTCTCATTCCTGGGGTTCTGTGTGACCTTGGAATGAAGGGGTCTTGTTCATTAGGAACTCATGGGATTTGTCCATACTAGGACCCGACTCCTTTTCTCTAGGTAGATTAGGTGTGGGATCTACTCTCTATCCTAGGGCTTGGACAACCCTTGGTTATCGTTCCTACTGAATTATTGTTTTCAATAATCCAAATTATATTAACTTAACATGTATAGGACCGGTAAAGGATAGATCCACCGGGAGAAAGAGTTATTTTGATTTTGTTTATCCAGATTGTATTTGGTTTAGTGAAGTTTACAGAATTTAGAGTCGATTATATTCTATCTTGATAAATAGGTGATTAAATTTTAATATATTGACAAATTACTTTAAAGATAAAGAGAAAACACCAAAATTTGTTTTTGATGAAAATTTGAAGAGAAATTCATCAGGGATGTGGATTTTAAAGGTTGTTATTAAATCAGTTTTCTTATGAGGTTGTGTTTTTTCCTAATAATTCACACATATGAGATTATTTAGGTAATATAACCACCTTGGACTTGTTATTTTTGTTAAAATTAATAGAAACAAATTTATTTGGTCTGGAGATTGATTTCACTAAATTTTATTAATTGTAATCCTTTTTGAGGCGATTAAAACACCCAATGGTCATGGATGTTTTAAATCGTAACTCGTTAAAGTATACCTTGAAATCCCGTTCTTGGTCCAATATTATATTTCTAGTGATATTTATAAAAAATTAATAAGGAATTATGAGAATGAAGTATAAACAACATAGTTACAACATCACAAATGAAAAATTACTACTCACAATAGTTCACTTCCCCAAAATAGAAGGACTTAGAAACTCATAGAGTATATAGTAATTAAATAACTTTTAGTACCTAAATAAATAATATACAAATCCTCGGAGTTAATGTTGTCATAAAGGTATCACAAAATCACCTTCTCTCTTCTCTTCTCTCTTCTTCTTTCTCTCTCCTCTTATCTTCTTGTCCATTTAAGGACTACTCTCCCTTCGAATATCATAGAATGGATGGAGGCTAAATAAATCTATAACATGGGGGAATGCGACATATTTATATATTTTTTTATTAGACTATATTTACCATGAAGAACATGGCGTCCACTACTGCTAAACGTGTTTAGGCCATATTTTATCTGCGGGTAGGTGAGATAACACACCATCTTTAACTTTGAACATGGATACTTCAGGTAGGTGGAGGTACATGACATGTAGAGATATCCCACACATTGTGTAATATGGTTCAATGGACACCAAATGATTCAATAAGGTCCCCACAGTGTGTAGCATATTGCACACGACATGTAGTCTCAATCCGGAAAAAAGGGCGTGTAGTCTTTCTCTCAGCCACCAACCGCTTCTAGAATGGGGTAAATGGCGTGTAGCATAAATCACATGGTTTGTAATATTTTCTAGAAACATGGGAATGTAATTTTAATAGAAAATCTATGTTGGGGTATTGATACACGACGTGCTTACTAAAGTACTTTCCATGTAGTTTGGAATTTTATATAAAATTCCCCCGATTTGTGTCTCTAGCGTGGAAATACCTAAAAATAATCATGATCACTAATAAAAATAATTCAAACAGAAAAATGAATGAATTTTAGTGAAAAAAAGTTTTTATTATTTTTAAAATATATGGAAAAGTACACACAAATTGGGTACGTCAAACTCTCCCACACTTATTCGTTTGCTTGTCCTCAAGCAAGATCTCAACATCTAATCAATAGAATTCATGATCTAAAAGGGATGCATTTAACTAATTATAACTATAAATACAAAAACCGTAGATTTTTTTTTTAAATATTCACAAAACAAATTTCATTTATAATTATATTCTAATCATGACTCATATATTATCTAATTTAAAATTTATATCCTCTTTCATTCACATTGTTTAACTTTTCATAAATAAACATGGGACATGATGATTTACCTCACAAAAAGATACCAAACTCATCACTCAAGGTTTATTTAATCATATTTATGCTCAATATTAATTATATGCACTGTATCCATAGGTTTTAATGTGTTCTCATTCTATGATTATGAAATTTAAATCACAAAAATCATGAGGGCTTTCATAAAGGTTCAAATGTTTCTGAGGCTAAGGGTTGGTAGGTAATGATAAAAATTAATCTCCAAAGCTTGAAAAAGAGGTGTAAATTTTAAAAAATAATGCATGAAATTCAAAATAAAACTTATTAAAAATTATCCCCCAATCAATATTTATCAAAGGTATCATTACCAAGATATTCATTTTCCAATATGGTCCCATAAACCAATAATATATAATAAAGTGTCTAGTCCCTGATTTGAATTTTTTTTCATTTTTAAATATGGGACCACCATGAATGAATTGGATAATAGGCTATGGGACCCTTTTTCCAAAATGAAAAGGTGACAAAATCCCCCACACTTAAGTTTATGTTTTCTCACGAAAATGTACCACAAAAAACCAAAACGCCATCTCTAAAGCTCAAGTGAATAATAAAGAAATATTATAAAAGAATTAGGGTAATAAGGTAAATCAAAAATGAAATTTAGATTCATATTAAGGAAGTTTATGGTTTATAGGGGTCAATGAAGATCTGTATGGTAGGTCTCAAGTTCAAAGGGCAAATAAACAATCAAATGCCTCAATGATTTTAATGTGATTCAAAAATCATCATGTTTTGAAGAGAAAAACAAGAAAATTCTGGTAGTTATTCATATCTCAAGAATCTATCTAGAAAGAGGGTATAAATAAGAATATGTCAAAATGGTTTAGAATACCTCCCAGGAATGGAAAAAAATATAGGGTTATTCAGGACATGAAATGAATAAAAAATTATTTGTCTAATAAATGTAAATCCATTAGGCTTAAAATCCAAAATCAAATTATATCATCAATCATTTTAAAATTCTTAGAAAATTACCATAAGAATGTAATTTTTAAAATTACCTTTTATGCCTTTATTATTTATATTTATAATTAATCAAAAAAGTTACCAAATTTAAAATATGTGAAATATTAATGATGTATCCAAAATCAGTTTAATGAAATGATTGGTGTAATTAGAGGCCCTACCCCACACTAAATATAGCACATGATCTCCCAAGTGAAACACCAAGGAAGAGGATGAAAAATGAGAAAACAGGGGGGCATGATGAGGGAAAGCAGTGGAAGAAGTAAACCCAAAAAATAGAAAATAAAAACAAATATTGAAAAAATAAACCCCTTAGAAAGAGAGATTCTCAAATCGCTCCAGGGTACCTATGAATAGTGATGGAAGGGAAAAAGAAAAATTGAAGGGATAAAAAATAGCACATCCCAAGCATAGAACACAAAAAATGTATATAAATAAAATAAAATGTACTATAAAATGGTCATGTGGTCACCTCAGAATAGTCATTGTCTGTAATAGGAAGGGATGACCGTGAAGGTTTGGCGTCAGCAGTAGAGACCAGAGGCTTAGTTAAGTTTGTGCTCAAAAAAGAAGTTGCAGCAGCCAGAGCCTCAGAAGTAGAACCAGATGTGGGTGGATCTACAGTGATTACTAGGCCGATAGTAAGAGCGATAGTATTGAGGCTTGTATTGGAGAAGAGAACATAATCTGTGGAAAACACTATATACGACAACGAGGCTACAAAAGATGGTCTTGGAACTGAGGTAGGGACATTTGATGTGGGTAGTGTAATACCATGATATAGAAGAAGAAGCGTCAACAGTTGCTCATGATGGTCAAAATGATGATCCATAAGAACCAAGTGGTGCTATACCATGGCTATGCCGACGGTGAAGGAGAGATCAAACAAGGGTGTAGAGGGTGGGGGGTAGGACCAGGGCTCAGAAGAAGAGGGGATGGTAGAAGAATAAAGAAGGCTAGAGGAAGGGGTGGGGTAGGGAGGGAACATCTATAGGTGGATGTGGTGGATCCTGAGCAAAAACACCAATGGGGGAAGGTGGGTCATCCCACACCCCAACAAGAGTAGGGGAACCTTGCACAAGCCGGTAGCCATCTCCCCGACGCTAAAAACATCATCATGAGGATATTCATGTGGAAGTCGAGAAGCGCAAGAGGGCCTAAAGAATTGTGAGGTAGAGAGGGATCGAAAACCCCAAAATGGTTTGCCAAATCGGTGGCATAGAAACCACAACTCAGGTTACACTAATGAACGATGATAATGGAGTGAAAATAGGAGGCATAAATACAAGGGAGTTCAAGGTTGTCATGTCAGATGATACAGAACAGGAGCTCCATGTCCCGCCCAATCACAACACCCATATCTGCATGGAGGGTAAATATAATGGCGCTAAAGCATCAATAAATAAAGCTACGTGGGTTCAATAATTAGAACGCTCTTCTATGGTGTGGGCGTGTACGTGTGGGCTTGTCCAGCAAGCTCTCTCCATATGGAAACTTGGTCAGAGTGGATGGGTCGGGTCAAGGTAGAGATGATAGGTGGGGTGGAAGGATGGGGGTAGAAGCATCACCCTCGGCCAAAATCAGCCATAGTAAAGGAAAAGGGAGACCTCCTAGCCTAAATCAGACTAGATTAGCAGTGTTGGTGGGCCTCTGATTGTAGGGTGACACATAGAACTCAAATGTGGAATGAAACTCAAAAAATAAATCATGCTATATCAGAGTGCGGTCCTTGAGTGTGTCATTCAAGTACATATGGTCCAGAATATCCTCAACCACCTCTCAGATACCTGGAGGCTAAGTTATTTTGATGATAAGGTAGATAAAGCTCAAAATGATAGTGCATCGGTGGAATCGTTGCAACGGCTCGGCCGCAAGATGATAATCGGGATAATCCAGGCATGGATGTGGCAGGGGGTAGGAAACAGATGGTGCAGGCGGTGGTGGAACGGTGGGGACCAGAGTAGATGGTCCTGTAGTAGTGGTGGGAGGTGGGGAAGTGGATACTAGAGCAGGATTAGAAGTATTTCTTGTAAAGTATGGAATGGCTGGCTCAGTCAGGTTTATAGTGGGCATGGAGGGTAGCTCAGAGGTGCTGGAGCTGGAAGATAGAGCAGTGGAAGAGGAGCTCACAGCCATAGTGGATGGGGTGGAGAATGTCACGAGAAGAAAAACAGTAAAAGAGGCCCAAGGAAACTTTGAATATGGAATCATAAGAGGAGGTAGAGCGGCAAACGTAGGTGTATGGTAAATAGGGAAATCCAAAGCGAGTCGCTCGGCCTGTCGAAGACAAATCCAATGGTGAGGAGGTTGCTCATCCTCAACAGCAGAAGTGGCCCGCTTCCCACTAATAGAATATCTATCATCCATATCTAAAAAAGAAAATATAAAAAGAGAAAAGAATAAGAAAAAAGGAAATGATGAAAATGTGAGAATACTGTAAAAGTAGTAGAACACGACCTATAGATCCAGCGACATGACATATACAAGTTTCTGTGTAAGAACCCGTGTATCTAGAGAGAAAAAACATGAAGGGATTTTGGCAGGAAAAAAGTATGAAATGACATGTATAATAGTGTACATTCCATGTACCGCAACATGGTATGATGCCTATGTATGAATCCAGACATAGCTTGACATGGACAAGGGAAAATGGGACTTACACACTGTGTGGATGAGATACATTTTGTGTAACAGAACATGGTGTGTAAGGTGAGTAGATCATTCACATGGGGACCTCCTAAGGGTTAGAGGAAAATATGTTTCCCAAACATATATACTATGTATAGGTACATGGGAAGGGGACCCTGTCCCAAATAGACACGGTCTGGTCCAGAAGGCCAGGGGTGGCATGATACACGGCGTGTACCGAACGTACATGCCATGTATAAGCCAAATTTTGAAAACATGCAGTGTGTGGCCATGTAAAATAAGCACATGATTTGTGTTCTTTGCACAAGCTATGTGCTACTCGGAATTCTAAACCATCTCCCAATCCAAAAATCACACTAAATTCAAGTGAAACCATGAAATAAATGGTACAAAAGGGAGTACCTGGACTGTGGTTCACAATTCTGTAGAAATTAGAATCTAAAATGCACGAAATCGACAGATTCAGATCGATGAGGGTGGATGGAATCAAATGGAAGAAAAACAGGGGGGTCACATGACACGGGCTCAGGCCGGGTGGGGTGCAACCTTTATAGCCGAGGTACATGGCGTTTACCAGGACCTACACATCGTGTATCACCATTTCTTTTGTTTTAAAAAAATATATAATATGATTATTATAGTAAAATATATAATAATTAATATAAAAATAAATAAGTAAAAAAAATATATATTATATATCCTCATATAAAGCTATACATTTAATGTGTTGGGAAATACAAGTCGTGTGTTCTAAATTTGGAAAAAGGGAAGTATAACCTTTGGTCAGATGATTGAGGTGAGCTTTGAACTGGCGATCAGCCAATCCCAACACAAGCACTCAACCACTAGAGTGGTTGTTATACAATTTCTCATGTTCATGAATTATATATATTTAATATAAAGGGACAGTACTACACGGGATGAAGAAAAGCATAAATGTGTGGTTTTTAATTGGAATAAAAGGGATGAAGCGGGGAGATTAGCCGAGTTCGAACCCGGGTCTTTTGGATCTAGGGCCAGGACGTTTAAAATATACAAACTTCACTTGCATGTATATTAGTAGTTCAAAAAAATATTCAAATCATTGAAAAAATTAGCACAGCTGATGTATATCGAAATTCATGTCGTGTGGTTTTATTTATATGAAAAATGATGGAAATCGGCAAGTTGTCCAGATTCGAACCTGGGACTTTTGTGAATAGGTATATGACGCTAGCCTACTTGACCGTCCCCATAATGTGTTTTAATTTATTTAGAATAGATTATATATTATTTTGAAAAAACACCACAAATTCCATTTAAGACAACACACGTATAAAAAGGACGCACCCGTGCCAATGGTAGGTATGGAGGGATTTGAACCAGCGACAACTCAGAAAAACTATAGTGACTTAACCATAGACACCGACATTATCCCTATTTATTATGTTAGTTAATATATATATATTTATAAAATTATTAATATAAACTAAATAGATCAGCGCACACTCTGTATAAAGGTTGTACACAACATGTTACATCTGGGTTGCCTCCTAGGAATAACATTTTTTAGGTCGTTGGCTCATCCTACCTACATCTTGTTACCTAAAATGAACAGTAAAGATTTTACCCACCATATCATCTATATGATGATAATGCCTTAGGCATTTTCTAATAACCTTGAATGATTTATCATCTTCATAAGAAATTTCCACCACCCCATGGTGGAAAATTTGGAGATCTCAAAATAGTCCCGACCATCGGGACATCAACATTCCTGGAAAAAATCACAGATGTGAGTTGAAGAACAATACCTGATCATCGAGTTGGAAGGTTTAATGGGAAATCATCTGGTCATGGATCTGTCATATCTTTTCTTTATAAAGTCTGGAATTCTCCAACTCCTCCCATCGGATCTCATCAAGCTCTTTTAGCTAGAAATTTCGCTTCTCTTTAGTAGCCTTTAAATATAAATTCAGGTCTTTGACGACCCAAAAGGCTTTATTCTCTAACTCCATGAGTTGGTGGCATTTGTTTCCATAGACAAGGCGGAACAGATACATCCCAATAGGTGTTTTGCAGGTGGTCTGGTATACCCATAATGAATCATCATGCTTTTTGGACCAGTCCTTCCATGATGCTCCCACTATTTTCTCTAGGATCTCCATTAGTTCATGATTTGATAATTCAACCTATCCACTAGATTTTGGATGATAAGGTGTTCCCATGTAATTCTTTACCCCATACATAAGTAACACATTATTCATTAAGGAATTTTCAAAATGCCTTCCCCTATCATTGATCAGCACTTAAAGAATGCCAAATCTACTGAAGATTTTCTTCTTCAAAAAGCCCACAACAACCTTGTCCGTGTCATGTACTGTAATAGTGGATTCCACCCACTTAAAAACATAATCCATACAGACGAGTATGTAAGAGTTCCCATATGATGGGTTAAATGGCCCCATGAATTCAATTTCCCAAACATCAAAGATTTCGACTTCTAGGTTGGGGTGATGAAAAATATGGGCTCGTCGTCGCATATTACCTACTCTATGACATCGATCACACCGTGTACCAATGTAAAAAGCATCCCGGTGCATGGTAGGATAGAAAAATCTAGACTATAGGATCTTCTCTATCATACGGTCTGAGCTGTGATGTCCTACAATAGGTGAATAGTGACAAAACGCCATAAATCCTTGATCTTTGTTCTCTAGAATGCCCTGGAAAATCACACCATCACCACATTTTCAGTAGTGTAGAGGGTCATCCCTGAAATATCTCTTGACATCATGGAAAAACTGCTTCATCTTCTTGTAAGTGAGATCATGGTGAAATAATCATGTAACCAATTAATTTATAATATCTTCATACCAATGGAGATGTGGTACTTTGATGGATAATGATTTTTCATCGGGGAAGTCACCCCTAATGTCTCTATCATCCAACTTCCCCAAATGAGGTAGTTCCAGGTTAGAGAGATTGTCAACAATAATTTTCTCACTTCCCTTATTTTCATGGATCTCTAAGACGAACTCTTAGAGGAGAAGCACCCAGTAGATGATTATTAGATTTACATCCTTATTTCTTTGTAAATACTAGAGTTATAAATGGTTAGTGTATATAATAACATTTTACAAAACCATGTATGAATGAATCATGTCAAATGAAAATACCACTGCAAGAATTTCCTTTTCTATGGAAGTGTAGTTCACCTCTACTTCATTCAGAGTTATGTTGGAAAAGTAAATGGGATAAAAGATGTGATCCATACATTACCCTAGGATTGTGCCTACTACATAGTATCAAGAATCACAAATGACATCAAATTTTACCTCCCAATTTGGAGAAATAATCACCGGAGCTTCCACCGGTCATTGCTTCAAATTTTGGAATGTTGCGACACACGTCTCATCAAACTCGAAGATAACATCCTTAGAGAGGCGATTGGTGAGTGTCTAGGAAATTTTGGAAAAGTATCTATAAAATTTTCTGTATAAACCGGAATTCCCTAGATAATATTTAATGTATCTAATAGAATATGGGATGTGTAGAATAACTTCTATCTTTTCAAGATCAACTTTTACGCTTTCATAGAGATCCGGTGGCCTAAGAAAAAACCACTTTGTACAATAAAATTGATTTTTTCCTAGTTTAAAACAAGGTTAGTGTGCATACACCTTTCCAAAATCCACTCTAGATTCCTCATACAAGCGTTGAAGGATTTGTTGTAGATGAAAATATCATCCATAAAGTCCTCTAGGATTTGTTCGTCCATGTCATGGAAGATTTCCAACATACACTATTTGAAGGTGGCAGGAGCATTTCACATCCTGAAAGACATTATTAGATATGAAAATGTACCGTAAGATCATGTGAAGGTTATCTTTTATTTATCTTTAGGGTAAATAGTGATTTGGTTATATCCATAATAACTATTGAGTAAGTAGTAAAATCCATACCCCGCCAGTCATTCCAGCATCTGATCCATAAAGGGCAGCGAGAAGTGATCTTTTCACATTGCATCATTCATATTTCGATAGTCTACACAAACTCTCCAAACCATGACTATCCGTGTGGTGGGGATTTCATTTTAATCATTTGATACCACATTGATACCCCCCCCCCATTTTGGGTACCACTTGCAGAGGACCCACCCATGGGCTGTCTGAAATGGGCCATATTATTCCGGGATCTAACAAATTGATTACCTATTTCTTCTGAATTATTTTATAGGAGGGTTCATAAATTGTTGTCGTTTCCAAGATGGATTTTCTACTTCTTCCAGTAGAATTTTATGGGTACAAATAGTGGGATTAATTCTGGTCATATCTACATTGTCCACCTAATGGATTGTTTTCTTCTAAGGAGAACTAATAGGAGTTCCTCTTCTTAATATTTTGTTAGTGAAGCATTGATGATTAATGGAAGAGTGTTCTTATCACCCACATATCCATATTTTAGAGATTAAAATATAGGTTTCCTATCAATTTGAGGTTCCTTTAGGATTAAGGGAACAACTGGTTGTGGTCTCACCCAAATTTACCCAAATTCTAAGGGTTAAGCGATCGCTTGTAGCGTAGCTTCGGTTGTCGAATCCTCATAGACATAAGAAGATCCTTATACACACAATACAAAGAGATGGATTTTTGGCTATGAAGTGGCCAACATATGTTGATTTTATATGGTTTTAAAAGATCACTGAGAGATCTATGTGAATTCAAATTATGAGAAAATGAGTTGATCCTAGGTTATTGCTCGGGGTGGATTGGATGAATTCCCTTTTTAATGATTTGAATTTCATTAACTAGAGAAGGATTCATGAAATGAATTCAAACTAAACTCATAACATACTAATTAAAAACCTTCACAACTCATTATAATCATCTATATACTTATAGTATCATTTTCATGAGCACTCCACGGTAAAGGATCTAATTAGAACATAAAAGTGGGGCAAATAAATTCAATAAGGAAGAGGAAGAATGAAAATCATTGAATGACAGAAAAGAAAATAAAATAAATTAATAATACTTAGAGAGTGGGAAATAACATTCAATCCACCCCATTAATAATCCCTTGGATCAAACCATAAAAGAGATAACCCTCTATTGATGACAAGCTTTCAACTGAATAGGTAAGTAGACTTATGAGGGTGGAATTGAAGAAGTAAAAAAACAACAAAATCACGATCACTCCATTGTTGTGTGAAAATTATCACAAGGGTTGGTGTGAATAAGTTCACACATTGAGGAAACAATACCACAATGATATTAAAAAAACAGAATAAGAGAAGATGAATAACATTTATGGAAAACTACGGTTATTTGAAAAACATACATGGGAAGGAAGAACATTACAAAGACAAATTGGCATAATAACATTAAAATAAAAACAAAGCTCCGATATCATTTTAATACTCCAACACAACTCCCTTAAAAAGAGATTTTGGTAGCCTTTGTCCGAGCCACCATATTTTCATGTGTCTTTAATTAATTGTGGTGAGCCTAGGTGGGTGGAATATTAATGTAGATGAGACTTTTCCACTCTTCCCCTGGAGTGGTAGCCAACTTGCATCCATCGAAATGACATGCCGAAAGGACCTTCTAGATTGACGAATTAGAGTGGGCCATAGAAGGATAAAATTTATTCCCTGATGTACCCTAATATCCTAAAAAATGGTATCCCAAAAGAATATCCGGTTCTATAGATATGATCTAAATGATGGAATGTTTTTTTGAGCCTCAGAATCTGGCCCAGAATTTCATCGTCAAATTGGGCCACCTGGAACACCTTTAAAAAATCAGAACTAGCTTGGGAAACTATTTATTAAAATGTCCCCCATAATATCACATATCTTCATTTAAATTTTCAGAATAATTGGTCTATAATCTTATCCTCTACAGTACTTTTATTGGGCTACTGTCCAAATCACTTCGCCCAGAATGTGGTTGGTTCAAATCCCACTTTGGTGGTTGTAACACCTGAGAATTTTATGAGAAATATTTTTTTATGTTATATAAATCATAAAAGGAATATTTCACTACACACAACACTAGCTTGGCTTTTTAACACGAAATCGCGACCTTCCTCGATAGCTTGCGTCGTACGCAATACCGAGTTTCACTAAACAACGATATGCTATTAAAATATTATTAAAACTAGCCGTTATGAATAGTAATAACCACTTTTTAAAATTTTGTAAATTTTATTTTTCAAAATGGACTTCATTATTGGATTCAGAATATCGAAATTAGCCTAGGGTGAAATTTTGGTATTTTTCTGAAAACTTTAAATTTTTGATGAATAGTGAAAACACCGGGTTACTATTTAAAAACCGACTTTTTATTTAAATAATTATTTATATTATTTAAATTTATTTTAGGTCAAAATTGATACATAATACCTATATAAGTTCAATGCAATTCATTAGAGTCATTTTATAATAATTTTAGATATATAAAAATTTTATTGAACTTTTCACCGTCTTTTACCCACCTCATAGGAGAGTTTGAAAATTTACATAAAACATAATTTTACCACTTTTGTGAGTGGAATTTATAAAATAAAAGAGACACGGTTAATATCAAGAACCAAAATGTGGTTCAATGAGATGAAAATAATTTTTGGTGAATAGTAACTGAATACTTTTTTTACCACAGTTAAAAGTAAATAGGGTAATTAAGGGTAAAGATGTTATTATTATTACCCTGAAACATGTCGTAATTCTATTGGATAAGTTTAATTCGACCAAAAACAACCTTAGGAATAAAATATGATCATTTAGGCTCACTTGGATTATATTAGGACATTTATTGTTAATTTATTTAAAGAAGGGTTAAAATAGTTAAAATCAATGTTGAATAACTAAATCATGATTAATATAGGGTTATACATAAGATAAATTAGACTATAAATATTCATTAGAAAGATAAAACTATTTTTCTACATAATGGTAATTTATTTGTAATTTTTAGACATTAAATAGTTTAATTTATTTATGACACAATGACGATTCATTAATTATCTTATTAATGAAATATTGACATAATTGATGTTATAAATACCCATAAAATGTAATTTGAGACATTTTATGAATTCCAATAATTTTATAGGTTAATATTACATATTAGTACTGATTTAATTAACTTTTTTATAACTAATCTTTCATTTATGATTTTCACAAAAATCAATTACCAAATAGTGTCAAAATTGACATAAAATAGTTTTTTCAACAAATATTATATTATTAATTGTTATTTTATTCATAAAAATCTAAGGTTCTGCCAAATGACTTAGCTAAGGTTATATATATTAATAATAATCAACTTGGGGTTCGTTTGTCTTGTTATAGTATGTTTATTAACTTTATAGTATAAGAAAACAAGAAGACACGGTAAAAGTTAAATTATCTAACTTAAAGTTAAATCTAAATGATAAGGTTAAAATAGAATACTAAACTTGTCTAAATTCTATTGGATGAGAGGATTTATACCCATCCCCACCTTAGCTTCGAAATAAATCAATTATTAGCTATTAATAACGGAATATGACTTTATAATAAAATAATATTTTTAGTTTTTCCAAAGGTGCCCCTCTCCTCCCTTATAAAAGGGAACCTCCTCCCTCTCTTCCTCACACCACATTGAGCATTAAATCTCATACAACCCCTAAAAATTTATCTTCTCCACTTCCCCAGAAACATCCTAGAGGTCCTGGTATTCTTCAAAGTCCAATTTTAGTGACCTAAAAGGAGGTCTCAAAGAGGCGCTTCAAAGAAGAGGTAATGTCAATTACCAATTCTTTCAACTTTACTTCTTCTTCCACTTCTTCTTTTTTAGTTGTTTCACTATGAAGTAATAACATCAGTATCACTAATATACTGATATGTTATTATAAGTAATAAAAAACCCTATTTCACCATCTATCCATCCTACGGAAAATGAAATCACCGCGCGTGCGTACGTACGGAATACCGTCTCCACACCGTGGTGTAATCTATTTTCCACCACCACCTTAATTGGATAGGTATAATGGTGTAAATAATAACTATATATGATTATTGTAAAGTGGTATTGATTCTGAAATATTATACATACACTCCAATACAATTCCACGATCATGGGAACGATATCATTGCTCGTGCGTACGTACAGAATACCATCTCCACGATGTGATGTGACTCCTTCTACATGAACTTCATTGCATAATGATTATATAAATGAATTGAGTGAATAAATATGATATATAGTACACTAATAACATTCTGTAAATGAGGTATCTATAACCTAAAGAGAAGAATAATAATTTATTCGACAAAACACGCATAAGAACAAAAAGTAATAAACACCTAAATAACAAGTAGCAATAAAATATTACTATTAAAAAGCTAATAATATTACCATATATGATATCATAACAATGATTATGATTATAAAATAAGTCAATGACATTATATAAATCATTATACAAGAGGTTCGGACACTTACAAATCGAATTAGACCTAAGGTAAGGGAAAATATCACAATCTCATTTTTATCCGAGATTGTTTATACTTTAGAATTTACTGGGGAATATTTATCATCCAAATCCATGTTTACTCAATATGTAATATTTATATCCTTCCAGAAATTTTTATATCCAATTTTACCCTTCGGTGAGTTTTTAGTAAAAGATATGAAATGAATCTTTTGAAATTTTTAGTAAGAGGTACTTTTTGTCTTTTCCGAAAAAAGTACGAGATGAATTTTTTTTAACTTATACGGCATGAATGGATTTTTAGAAAATTGTTTCCATGAAGCTTCTTTTACAAGTTTTCATTTTTATTTTTAATCAACTTCTTTTAATTCAAAATTATATGACATGTTAAGAAAGGAAAATGTTTTTGAAATAGAAAGGATATTTTCCTCAAGAATGGAATTCATGTGTTTTATCAAAATTATTTTCCATATAAGATAATATAGGGTTCTGTTTATATCCTTATTATTACATTGAATTGATTATGTTGTTATGGAATTATTTTTATGAATTCCATTATCTTATATGAATTGTTTCATGATGTCACGATGTTTAATAATCCCATTTTTATTACATGGGTTATGCAATGATGTATGATTAATGATTTTGTGGCACACATAAGAATGGTATCATTATGAGATGGGTGGGACCTATATCCCCCTACAATGCATTGGTTAAAGATTTATATCTCATGAGATAGACAAGGCCGGAACGGTAGGTTAAACCGGTTCAGTGAAACAAGACTGAAACGAGGAGTGAACTCGGTTCAGAAATGGACTTTATCCGCTAAGATAGTCTTGGCTATGAGTCTTGACTACTAAGAAATGATTCTATATGATTATGTGTGTATGCCACAAAGTTTCATGTTTTAAGTTATGATTATTGGGATTACATTTCACTACTATGATTTATTACGTGTTATGAAATTATGATCTCTTTTGCAGGTTAAGATTTCCAAAATGTTGTGTTCTTATGAATATGATGTGATTGATATTTCTTTTGTTTACATTTACTGAGCATTTGAGCTCACCCTTTTGTATTTTTTCTTTCCCCAGGCCAGGAAGAAGGTTGTTAAGTAGGATATGTCAAAAGGGTCTCTAGATATGATGAAATAAATGGGAGACAGTGTAGATTCTATATGAACCAATTGTTTATGTTTCCCAGTTTTTAAAGACACTATACCTATACGGTCCTTTACTGGTTTTGGTATATGTTGTAATAAGTGTGCTTCAATTTTTAAGTATTAACAATGTATGTAAAGTATGGGTCATTATAGTTGGTATCAGAGGAAAGGTATAGTCAACCTTTGGAAACTAGGTAGTGAAAGCCTTAGTAGGAACCCTAAGGATAATTCTAACCATAGAACACAATCTTATTGTTTTAGAAATGGCCATGAACAACCTATGAAAAGACCTTAAGTGTAAAATTTTATTCTTTATTATGTGTTTTTTCTATTATAATTAGTGTTTATCACACTATTATTCTTGGTTTTAGTCAATGGCTGGAACCCGAAGGAATTGTGTTAATGCGGAATGAGACGGGGAATGCAATGATTGTCCCCCCAAGCAACCAAAAGTTATGGGAGATGGAATGAAAAATATTCTAGCCATGATCACACAACTTTCTCAAGCTATTAATCATGCAGGACATCCAAACGAGCAAATGAAGGAGCAACATTCTGTTGAATCCTTCATGAGGCAGCATCCACCTTCATTCAGCGGGTCTTCTGATCCATTAGTGGCTGAACAATGGATCAGTACCACTGAAAAGATATTTTCAGTTCTTCAATGTTCTGAACATGATAAAGTCATCTTATCAGTTTATCATTTGGAAGGTGATGCTGATCAATGGTGGAATATTATTAAGAATACGAGGCAAAGGGATGAAATTGAGTCCATGGAATGGGACGATTTCAAGAACTTATTTTTCAATAAGTACTTCCCTCGTATTCTCCAAACAAAGATGGAGAAGGAATTTCTTGAACTAAAGAAAAAGGATGATGAATCTATTGGTACCTACGAAGCAAATTTTACAAGACTTGGAAGGTATGCTTCTGGTATTATTATCCAACCTGAGAGTAAGATTGATCGATTCTTTAATGGCTTAAAACCAAGTCTTTGAAGGGAATTATCCATAAGGGACTTCAATTGCTACGAGGAAATTGTTCGATGTGCTCTCAAGGTTGAGATGGAGATTGGTATAACCCATCAGTCATACGGGTTTGATAAGAAGAGGAAAATGTAATTCAAAGGAAAATCTAAAGAGCACACTGAAAAGAAGATGAGTTTTCCCTTATTCTCAAAGTGTGGAAAGAAACATGGAGGAAATTGTCTTAAGGGGACAAGAAATTGTTGTAAGTGTGGAAAAGAAGGTCATCGGACAATTTAATGTTGAAATAATTGGAAGAAGATGTCTAATGATGCAAACAAAGGAAGGGATACGCAGAATGAACCTATTACCCTACAATGTTTCAAGTGCATGGAAATGGGGCATTATGCCAATCAATGCCCTAATCCAAGGGATGATGATGATGATCGACGTCAACAAACTCTTAAGGCCAAAGACAAAGGAATGTCACATGCAATTTCTATCGGCGATGTGGAGTATGACAACGAAGTGGTGAGAGGTACACATACCATCCACTCTAAAGTAGAAAATGTTTTATTTGATTCTGGATCCACCCACTCTTTTATTTCTGAATAATTTTATAAGGGTATCACTGTATTACCTCAACAATTAGATGTTGAGTTAGCTGTGAAAACCCCTAATGGCACAACAGTTGCATCAAAAGTTTATAATTCTTCTCCGATTGAAGTTTGTGGGAAAGTGCTTCCTATAAATCTTGTGATCCTTCCTATAGTGGAATTTGATGTGATTCTTGGAATGGATTGTCTTTCTTTATATGGAGCTCATATCAATTTCCAAATAAGGGAAGTCACATTTCATATTCCATATCAATCTATGATCATCTATCTATGCAAGGAAGAACATAACCTTCCAGTGAAAATTTCATCCATATTATGGGTTTTTATTCCACTAAATGAAGGTTATTTATCTCAAATGGTTGGAGAGAAACTCACGATTAAGAATATTCCCATTGTACAAGAGTTTGATGATGTATTTCCAGAGGAATTTCTAGGTCTTCCACCAAATTGTGATGTTGATTTTTCAATAGAACTCGTACCAGGTGCTTTGCCTATTACAAAGACACCTTATAGAATGGCCTCAATTTAGTTGCAGGAATTGAAGAAGCAACTCCAAGAGAATCTTGATAAGGGATTCATACGCCCTAGTGCGTCACCTTGGGGAGAAACTATTCCTTTTGTTAAGAAGAAAGATGTATCAATGAGACTCTGCATTGATTATCGAGAACTTAACAAGATCACTATCAAGAACAAATATCCCCTCCTGTGCATTGATGACTTATTTGACCAACTATGCGGAGATCAATACTTTTCCAAGATTGATCTTCGTTTAGGGTATCATCAATTAAGGGTCAAAAGAGAGGATATACCAAAGACAGCTTTCCGTACAAGGTATGGACACTATGAATTTATAGTGATGCCATTTGGTCTTACTAATACCCCTGCTATCTTCATGGATCTGATGAATAGATTCTTTAGAGACTATCTTGATTAGGTTGTGGTAGTCTTTATTAAAGATATTCATGTCTATTCAAAGAGCAAGGAACAACATGAAGATCATTTGAGAATTATATTGAAGACCCTGAGAATGGAGAAGCTTTATGCCAAATTTACCAAGTGTGAATTTTGGCTTAAAAAAGTGGCATTTTTGGGTCACATAATCTCAAAATAGGGGATATCTATGGATCCAGAAAAACCAGTGGTTATCGAAAGATGGTCGAGACCAACAAGAGTAACTGAGATCCGATGTTTTATTGGTTTGGATGGATATTATCGACGTTTTGTGAAAGATTTTTCATGATTATCTAATCCACTCACCAAGTTTACTCGGGAAGGAGTTAAGTTTGTTTGGACGGAGGAATGTGAAGAGAATTTCAAGGAGTTGAAAATAAGGTTATCCAGTGCACCTGTACTAACACTTCCTTGTAGTGGAGAAAGGTTTGTGATCTATAGTGATGCATCCAAGAAGGGGATGGGGTGTGTTCTTATGCAAAATGATATGGTGATAGCTTATGCCTCACAATAGTTGAAAATCCATGAGCAAAATTACCCAACTCATGATTTGGAGTTAGCTGCGGTAATATTTGCATTAAAGATCTGGAGGCAATATATTTATGGAGAAAGGTGTGATATTTATACTGATCATAAAATTTTAAAGTATATTTTCACACAAAAGGAGCTGAATGTGCGCCAAAGAAGATGGTTGGAGCTGATTAAGGATTACGACTGCTCAATTAATTACAACCCTACGAAAGCAAACAAGGTGGAAGATGAATTAAGTCGACAAGACTATGCTAGATTATCCATGATGAGGATCACAAAAGATCCAATATTTATGGATTTACAAAGGATGGATCTTGGAATTATAATGGAAGTGGAAAAATCGTATCTTTCTCAATTTAATGTTCAACCATCTATACATGTGAAGATTAAAGAGGCACAAACAGAAGATGTAGAGTTACAAAAGAAGGTAAGAAATATTCCTGAATTCAACCTTGATTGTGATGGGATAATATAGTTCCGGAATCGGGTTTGTGTTCCTCCCATCCCAGAATTAAAGAAGGAGCTGCTGGATGAGGCTCATAGCTCTCCATTCTCTATTCAGCCTGGAAGTACAAAGATGTATAGGGTCCTGAAATAGTACTTCTGGTGGGATGGCATAAAAAGAGATGTTGTTGAATATGTCTCTCGATGCTTGGTTTTTCAGAAAGTTAATGCTGAGAGACAGAAGTCTAAGGGGATGTTACAACCATTACCCATACCCGAATGGAAATGAAAAAACATCACTATGGACTTTGTCACCAGACATTCTAAAACAGCCAAAGGCAATAATGCTATCTGGGTCATAGTTGATTGTCTTACAGAGTCTGCACACTTCATTGCTATTAGAGAAGATTTCTATTTTGATCAGATTTGCAGGATATATATGAAGGAAGTGGTAAGATTGCGTGGATTACCACTTTCTATTATATCTGATTGGGATCCAATATTTACCACGATGTTCTGGTGAAGTCATTAGCATACTCTGGATACAGAGTTAAGTTTTAGCACTACTTATCATCCTCAGACAGGCAGTCAGTCAGAGAGGACAATTCAAACTCTAGAAGATATGTTAAGAGCTTTCTCTATGGATTTTAGAGGTGATTGGGATCAGCACCAACCTTCGGTGGAATTTTCTTATAATAATAGCTTTCACTCCAGTATTCAGATGGCTCCTTATGAAGCTCTCTATGAAAAAAAATGCAGGACTCCAACTTGCTGGGATGAAGTTGGGGAAAGAAAGCTATTAGGACCCGATCTTGTTGATGATATGACAGAAAAGGTAAGATCTATTCAACAACACATAAGAGCAGCTCCGAGTCGACAAAAAAGTTATACCGACAACCAAAGAAAAGACCTATAGTTTGAAGTGGGTGATAAAGTGTTCTTATGAATATCTCCCTGGAAGAGGGTCATGAGATTTGGAAAGAAGGGAAAGTTGAGCCCTAGATATATCAGTCCTTTTGGAATTCTGGATCGTGTTAGGAAGGTAGTTTACTGATTGGTACTTCCACAAAATCTCTCCCACGTTCATGATGTGTTCCACGTATCTCTCCTGAGAAAGTACATACCTGATCCTTCACATGTACTCAGCTCAGAAGTTGTACCATTGGAACAAGATCTTTCTTATGAAGAACATCCCATAGAGATTCTCGATTGTAGCAAAAAAGTCCTACGGAACAAGACCACTCTCTTGGTGAAAGTTTTATGGAGGAACCACCGATTAGAAGAAGCTACATGGGAGCTTGAGGATATGATGAGGGATAGGTATCCTCATCTGTTTGTCAAAAAGTGACGAATTTTAAGGGCGAAATTCATTTTAAGGGGGGTAGAATGTAACACCTGAGACTTGTATGAGAAATATTTTGTTTTTATGTAATATAAATCATCAAAGGAATATTTCACTACACACAACACTATCTTGGCTTTCTTTACACGCAATCACGACCTTCCTCGATAGCTTGCGTCGTACGTAATACCGAGTTTCACTAAACAACGATATGCTATTAAAATATTATTAAAACTAGCCGTTATGAATAGTAATAACCACTTTTTGAAATTTTGTAAATTTTATTTTTCAAAATGAGCTTCATTTTTGGATTCGGAATATCGAAATTAGCCTAGGGTAACATTTTGGTATTTTTCTGAAAACTTTCAATTTTTGATGAATAGTGAAAACACTGTGTTACTATTTAAAAACTGACTTTTTATTTAAATAATTATTTATTTTATTTAAATTTATTTTAGGTAAAAATTGATACACAATACCTATATAAGTTCAATGCAATTAATTGGAGTCATTTCATAATAATTTTAGATATATAAAAATTTTATTGAACTTTTCACCGTCTTTTACCCACCTCCTAGGAGAATTTGCAAATTTACATAAAACGTAATTTTACCCCTTCTGTGAGTGAATTTAGAAAATCCAAGAGACATGGTTAATATCAAGGACTAAAATTTGGTTCAATGAGATGAAAATAATTTTTGGGGAATATTAACTTTTTACTTTTTTTTACCACGGTTAAAAGTAAATAGGGTAATTAAGGGTAAAAATGTTATTATTATTACCCTAACACAAGTCCTAATTCTATTTTATAAGTGTAATTCAACCAAAAACAAACTTAGGAATAAAATATGACCATTTAGGCCTACTTGGATTATATTAGGACATTTATTATTACTTTATTTAAAGAAAGGTTAAAATAGTTAAAATCAAAGTTTAATAACTAAATCATTTTTAATATAGTGTTATACAGAAGATAAATTAAACTATAAGTATTCATTAGAAAGCTAAAAATATTTCTTACATAATGGTATTTTATTTTTAATTTTTAGACATTAAATAATTTAATTTATTTATGACACAATGATGATACCGTAATTATTTTATTAATGAAATATTGACATAATTGATGTTATAAATACCCAAATAAATGTAATATGAGACTTTGTATGAATTCAAATAACTCTATAGGTTAATATTACATATTAGTAATGATTTAATTAACTTTTTTCAAACTAATATTTCTCTTATGATTTTTACAAAAATCAATTACCAAATAGTGTCAAAATTGACATAAAATAGTTTTTAAAACAAATATTATATTATTAATTGTTATTTTATTCCTAAAAAAATAAGTTTCGTCCAAAAGACTTATATAAGGTTCTATATATTAATAATAAAAAACTTGGGGTTCGTTTGTCTTGTTATAGTATGTTTATTAACCTTATAGTGTAAGAAAACAAGAAGACACGGTAAAAGATAAATTATCTAGCTTAAAGTTAAATCTAAATGATAAGGTTGAAATAGAACCCTAAACATGTATAAATTCTATTGTATGAGAGTATTTAGACCCATCCCCACCTTATCTTCGAAATAAATTAATTTGGAGCTATTAAAAATCAAATATGACTTTATAATAGAATAATATTTTTAGTTTTTCCAAAGGTTCCCCTCTCCTCCCTTATAAAAGGGCACCTCCTCCATCTCTTCCTCACACCACTTTTAGCCTTCAAGACCGGCCAACCCCTGAAAATTTCTCTTCTAAACTTCCCCAGAAACATACTAGAGGTCTTTTTCTTCTTCAAAGACCAATTTTAGTGCCCTAAGAGGAGGTCTCAATGAGGTGCTTCAAAGAAGAGGTAATGTCCGTTACCGATTCTTTCAACTTTATTTCTTCTTCCACTTCTTCTTCTTTAGTTTTTTCATTATGAAGTAATAACATCAGTATCACTAATATATTGATATGTTATTATAAGTATGAAAAAACCTTATTTCACCATCTATCCATCCTACGGAAAATGAAATCACCGCGCGTGCGTACGTACAGAATACCGTCTCCACGCTGTGGTGTAATCTATTTTCCACCACCACCTTACTTGGATGGGTATAATGGTGTAAATAATAACTATATATGATTATTTTAAATTGGTATCGATTCTGAAATAGTATACATACACTCTAAATACAATTCCACGATCATGGGAACGATATCATCGCTCGTGCGTACGTACGGAATACCGTCTTCACGATGTGATGCGACTCGTTCTACATGATCTTAATTGCATAATGATTATATAAATGAATTCAATGAATAAATAATATATATAGTACACTAATACCATTCTTGAAATGAGGTATCTATAACCTAAAGAGAAGAATACGAATTTATTCGACAAAACACACATAAGAACAAAAAATAATAAACACCCGAATAACAAGTATCAACGAAATATTACTAATAAGAAGCTATGAATATGACCATATATGATATCATAACAATTATTATGATTCTGGAATAAGTCAATGACATTATTTAAATCATTATACAGGAGGTTCGGACACTTACGAAGCAAAACAGACCTAAGGTAAGGGAAAATATCACAATCTCATTTTTATCCGAGATTGTTTATACTTTGGAATTTACTGGGGAATATTTATCATCCACATCCATGTTTCCTCAATATGTAATATTTATATCCTTATAAAATTGTTTATATCCAATTTTACCCTTCAATGAATTTTTAGTAAAAGATATGAAATGAATCTTTTGTCGTTTTTTGTACGAGGTAATTTTTGACTTTTCCGATAAAAGTACGAGAAGAATTTTTTTTAACCTATACGACATGAATGGATTTTTAGAACATTATTTCCATGAAACTTCCTTTACAAGTTTTCAAGTCTATTTTTAATAAAATTATTTTAGTTCAAAATTATATGACATGTTATGAAAGGAAATTGTTTTTGAAATAGAAAGGATATTTTCCTCAAGAATGGAATTCAAGTGTTTTATCAAAATCATTTTCCATCTAAGATAATATAGGGTTCTATTTATATCCCTATTATTAAATTGATTTTATAATGTTGTTATGGAATTATTTTTATGAATTTCTTTATCTTATATGAATTGTTTCATGATGTCACGATGTTTAAGAATCCCATTTTTATTACATGAGTTATGCAATGATGTATGATTTATGATTTTGTGGCAGACATAAGAATGGTATCATTATGAGATGGGTGGGACCTATATATCCCTCTAATTCATTGGGTAAAGATTAATATCTCATGAGATAGACATAGATGGAATGGAAGGTTAAACCAGTTTAGTGAAACAGGACTGAAATGAGGAGTGAACTTGGTTCAGAAATAGACTTTGTCCGCTAAGATAGTCTTGGCTATGAGTCTTGACTACTAAGAAATAATTCTCCATGATTATGTGTATATGCCACAATGTTTAATGTGTTATGTTGTTATTATTGGGATTACATTTCACTACTATGATTTATCCCATGTTTTGAAATTATGATCTCTTTTGCAGGTTAAGATTTCAAAAATGTTATGTTCTTATGAATATGATGTGATTGATATTTCTTTTGTTTACCCTTACTGAGCATTTGAGCTCACCCTTTTTTATTTTTTCTTTCCCTAGGTCAGGAAGAAGGTTATTAAGTAGGATATGTCAAAAGGGACTCTAGATATGATGAAATAAATGGGAGACAGTGTAGATGCTATATGAACCAGTTGTTTATATTTCCCAGTTTCTAAAGACACTATACCTATAAGGTCCTTTCATGGTTTTGTTATATGTTGTAATAAGTGTGCTTCAATTTTGAAGTATTAACAATGTATGTAAAGTATGGGTCGTTATAGTGATCTTCCAAATTGAATCTCTAAGTGCTCAAAAAAACGAATTGTTACTTATATCATGGGAGACCTGAAAATAAAATATAAGCATAAAATCCAGACCATTATGTGCCTTATGAGATGTTCAAGAAGGTACCATGTAATAGTTCATTTTAAGAGGGAATTACAATCATAATGTGAAATAATGTTCAAAGTGTAAAATGAAATAATAATGGTGTCTATGAATAATAAAAAACATTAATATTATATTATAAACAATAAATATTAGCCTCTTTTAGGAGACAATCAGGTTGCACCTCTTCTTGCACCAAAATTTCTGGAACAACCAAGTGTGTCTAGTATTGACTGCCCTGGACTTTGAGAAATTGTAACTCCTAGGGTGAATCTTGGATATTTGTGAAGAGTGGGTCATCAATGATAAAATAAATCACCATAACATATTCCTAGAAGATTTAAGTGATCTTCTATTTCTATTACCGCATAACAGTCCTCATTTACTAGTAGTGATGCCTTCTTGAAAGCTTTGAGGATGGTGTAGGAGACTCTTTCATTGCATACTAGGAAGATCAGTTATCCTTAGTAGACATCAATCAATGACTTAATAGTGGACAAACAATCCTTCCCAGAATATAAAGTGCCTCCTAGTCTTACCTTGTGTCAATAATTATGATGTCAGGGGGGGGGGGAGAATAAACAGTCATACCTTCACCAAAACATCCTTGAGAAACCCCTAGGGATATTTGATGGAGTTAAATAATAAATGGAGGGCCAATCAGGTAGGAATGAGATTATTGGGCTCTATCTTCTTGAATACTTCAAAGGGCATCATGTTGTCTCTATCCCTTAAGTCACAAAGAGCACTTCTTGACTCACAGGATCCAATGGTACATGGGATATTGAAACTACCTTGATCTTGGATTTTGGATGAAACCACCATTGCAAAAATTTCGAGCATTCCTTATTCAGTAAAATGGTTCCCCAATCCTCCATATTTCTTTTTTTTATGAGAGAATATCATACATGAATTTTATGTCCATCAGCATTTGAGTTAAATATTCCGAAAAAGGGACGTTGATGTATATATTTTTGAATACCTCCATGAATTTACCGAACATATGGTCCATATTCCTTTGCATCATCTTCTCTAGAAATGGTATGGTGGACTAAAAAGGATTTACCACCTTTTTCCACTTAAAATGTGAGGACTCATTCCCTTTTTATGGTTTTTTGACGACTAGATGTTTTTAATTGTTGTTTCTTCAGCTGGAGAGCGTGATGGAAGATAGAGAGTTTTATCCTCACCTTGCTTTGAAGTTGGTGTCTAAGGTAGCTCATTCCCACTTCGTAATGTTATTTCATAGGCTTATTCTCACAGGTTCTTCTCAGTATTACCTAGTAGTGTACTGATATTCCTTGTGGAGAGATGGTTGAAAAGTTTCCCAATTTTATTTTCCTGGATTCAAATAGATGATTCCTTCTTTTGAAATTGAGTTTCAGAAGTGGTGATAAATTTTGTCATCATTTATTCATGTTTTTATGGGGGTTCTTCTTGAGTTTTTTGTGAAGATGGTGGAGGTGGTGTCTGCCTTAGTTGCTATGGGTAAGGGTTTGGTACCATTTCTATTGGTAATTCACCTTCTATTGATATATTGGATATGGGTTTGGGTACTACTATTGAACATAGGCAGGTGGCCTCTAGGGTGGAGGATTTGGATGTTACTACTGGGACCCTATGTTCATTTTTTCACACCATGGTGGGTTTTGGTACTAAGGGTACATATTCATCCGCTAGTTCTAAGAAACACAAATCACCTCTCTTGTTAAAGGGCTAGTATTTGACCTCATGAATTTTCCAATGATCTGGTTGTCACCACATTCTCTTAATGCATGATGGTTTTCTAGTTGAACATGGGATGCATTCTTCAGGTTCAATGCGTCAATATTATTAGATACTACTTCCAATTGGGAAGTGAGTATCTTGGTGGCATTAATGTTGTTAATACCTCAATTTTGAGTTCCCCACTCTGATTTCCACTATATGCTGTTGGCCGATATGTCATCTTGGAGGTCATTGAGCTCTTCAAGAGAATTTTGCATTACCATTCCTCTAGCACCGTCATCCACCACTGATTTGGTGTTGGCGGTCAGGCCACCATAGAAGGATTGTACTTGCGTCCGGAGTGGAAATCTGTGGTGAGAAAATTTGAATAGCATCTCTTTAAATCACTCCCAAGACTCGTATAAGGATTATGAATCATGGTACTGGATGTTGTGGATCTCATTCCACAGATATACCATCTTCGATGGTTGAAAGTATTTAGACAAGACGGCCCAGGATAATTCCTTATAGGTGAGGATATATCGTTGAGGTAGTCCCTTGATCTACCTTTAAACATATCCCTTATTGTTAATGGGAAGAGGAGAAGACATATGGAATCATATAACACTCTGTGGTAATAGAAGGTGTCACAGATCTCTAGAAATTTGGAGAGATGGGAATTCATGTCTCTGTTGGTTAAACCACTATATTGTATCATGTCCCGAAAAAACTGCATAATGGCCTATTTGATTTCTAAGTGTTGGACCTACACCAATGGTCGGAGAATTCTCATATCTACCTCTTGTATAAGGGGAAGACCATACTCCATAAGGGTATAGTGTAGGGGAAGTTTCTCTCGAGAAGGAGGGGACACAAATTATTGTGCAGGAGAAATGTATGGCCCCTGACCTGGATGCCGGTATGGAATCCTCTCCGTTTGGAACTATTGAAGTTACAATGGGCCATAACCAAAATAAGTGAAGCTTGATGGTTCCTATTATCATCTGGGAGAAAAGATTTTCTAGATTCTCAGATAGAAGTTGGATCTCCCTCTTTGTTATGTGACATGATATTTTTTTGGTAGTGCTCATCTATGAGTGTATGCCGTCACCTCAAAAAGTGTTCATTCGATCTATAGGTCAATTGGAAAAAGATATGATGACACAGTGTTGTTGGAATGAGTTATGTGGCCACTCATACAACTATGAACCTACAAAACACTTAATACACCAAGTGTAAAATAGGAAGAAAAAAATAATAAAAAGAGAAATGAGAGTAAGAATAGGAATTTGTAGAATTTTTAATTCTTCTTTTCACTAAAATGCATATAAACTAGATTTAATCAAAAAAATGAAACTTTGACTGCCAGAAAATGCTTCCAAAATATGGTTATCATTCCGGACAAAGTATTTTTTCTCAATAATCCAAATTATATTACCTTAACAAGTATAGGACCTGTAAAGTAACAACCCACAGGGAGAAGGAGTTATTTTTTGATTATCTATTTTTTATTTGGTTTAGAAAAATTTAATGAATTTGGAGTTGATATTGTTGTGTTTTGATAAAAAAGTGATTAAATTTTAATTTCTTAACAAATTACATGAATGATAAAGAGAAAACACAAAAATTTTGTTTTGATGAAAATTTGGGGAGAAATGTGTCTGGGATGTTGATTTTAAAGGTTGTTATTAAATCAATTTTCTTATGAGCTTTTGTGGTTAATGAAAATTCACATATCTATGATAATTTATGTAACAAAACACCCCTGGTCTGGTGAGTTTTGATTAAATTAATATAAACCAGTTTCTCTGGTCTAGAGATTGATTTCAGTTAATTTTATTAATTGCAACCCCTTTTGAGATGATTAAAACACCCAATGGTCATGTAATTTTTAAATTTTAATTCTTTAAAGGATCCCTACAAATCTAGTTCTTGGTCCGATTCTAGATTTTTGTGATATTTTGAAATAATTAATAAGGAATTATGATAATGAAGTACAAACAACATGGTTACAACATCACAAATGAAAAATTACAACTCACAATAGTGCACAACCCCAACACAAAGGGATTTAGCTACTCATAGAGTATCCAGTAATAAAATAACTTTTAGTACCTGAAGACATCATATTGAAATACTTTTAGTGAAGGTCATCAGGAAGGTAACACAGAAGCACCACCTCTCATCTCTTCCCTTCTCTTCTCTTCTCTTCTCTTCTTCTCTTCATGGACGTTTCCGGAGTGCTCTCCCTTCGAATATCATAGAATGGATGCAGGATGAATAACTCCTGAACTTAAAGTTCCTACCACCTATTTATTGTTTTTACTAGTACACAGTGTGTGACAAGAATTACATGGTGTGTACTACTATTAATTGTGTTTAGGCCATCTTCTCTCTACCGGTAGAAGAGTCAACACACATTATTTTACTTTGAACATGGCGTCGCCTGGTCAGTTGAGGTAGAATTTGTGTAGCACCATCACACATGCAGTGTAATATGGTTCACCATACACCAATGACTTTTATATGGTGAACATGGAGTGTATAATAACACAAATAAAGTGTAATATTTAGCCGACAACATGGGTGTGTAGTCTTGCTCTCAGCTACCAACTGTTTCAAGAAGGGGGTACATGACGTGTAGCATAACGCACACGAAGTGTAATGGTTCTTGGAAACATTGGAATGTACTTGGCCTGGCCAATCCTTGTCAGGGTACATATACATGGATTATTTACTAATGTATATGCCGTGTAGTTTTGAATTTGTGATAAACAACCGCCGATTTGTGTCTTTGGCATGGAAATACCTGAAAATTGTCATGATCACCAATAAAAAGAATTTGGACAACAAAACGATTTAATTTTGGGGGAAAACTATTTCTGTGATCGTTAAAATATAAGGAAAAGTATATAAAAATTACGTACATCAGCACTGACCAAAACTTCTACAATCCTTTGAACAATTGGAGAGGGGGAATTATTTCTAGTGTCCTCTTGTGGGTGCATTGGAGCTTTCCAGGGAGTCATGTGGAAACACAAGGCAAGAGTCACAAACAAAAATCATCAGTACAACAATTTTGGAAGAAAATAAAGAAACTAAATTTAATATAAACGAGTCAAATAGATCACAATAATGAAATAAAAAACCACTTCACTCCCACCCAATGTCTATGTTCAGTATGCATCCCGCATGTCCCACCTGAAAGAGCAGTAAAACAAACAATCTCGAAAACCCATGACGACTCGATATCTGTCAAGGGAGGTGTAGGACAAGCCCCCTAATGACATCCAAAAATATGATCCCCAACAGTTTTATCTTCAATCTAACCAAAATCATCAAAAAATAATAATGTGACCCAAAAATATCTACCTCTTTTGATACCATTTGGTCATGAACCAAATCTCGTTACCATAAAAATTGGAACCATACCCAGACCGTGGTAGGTACCTAAGGAAATTCCCTATCTTCATGGGCTGTTATATGTTTCCAAGTATCATAAACAATGGTTTGAGAATGATTTACCTCAATTAAGATACATAAAACATCCAATAATGAAGAATAAACAAAACCTGAAAATTCATTCCAAAAAAGACATAAATAAGATTCAAAACCTAATATAATGTTTTAAAACTGACATAAGAAGTCCAAAATTAAAAAATTAGTAGCCAAAATAGCCTAAGGACCACCACTTGACAAGGGGTCATCACCTACGAGCTGTCTCCACAACACCACACCATAAAAGGAAACTAATTACCCGAATCACCATCTCCAAAGGCCTTTCCATTACCTTTTTCAAACATAATCATTTCTAAATACACATAAAGGTATAAGTAGAGTGTGAGCCTAAGGAAAATAATATAAAACACAAATATTACATTTTATAATACTTAGAGGATAAAAATATTACATGTATTTAACAACAAGATATAATATCAACAATTTCTAAAGTGAAACCATTAATGAAAAATAGTTCACAAGGGGGTAAATGTAATGAATGAATAAATTTAAATAAAACATGTATGATACATAATTTTCTAGATAAATAGTCTATAATCCAATGGTAATTTAAAAGTAGTTCATTATAACTAGTCATAGAAACACCCCTAGGAACTAGCTAGCTGTTGGCCCTAGGTAACTCGTATCTTAGTGTAAAAGTAACCAGATAAAATATCCATTCTCATGCATGATCCACTAGAAGGGAACATACCCACAACTGAATGGCCCCCAATAGTCATCATTATAGTTTTGTTAGTGTTTTCGATTTCAAACATTCTATGTGAAATAGGGAAAAAACTACTCTCGATCACTAGCATACTAGTACACATCCAACCACTTAGATACCCAGGTTTTTGACTTTGTGCTCATATAAGTTCCACATGTCATCAACATCAAATTACATATAAAAACACCACTTATGGCCATACACACTCAAAACATTATCTAAACATGATTTTCACCATTCTTATAACTCAATAATTTACATAGAATTTCAATAAAACAATTTCATAAAGTATAACAAAACTCCGCACATACAATCCATTTAAATAAACTAATTTAAAGAAAAATGCAAAGAAATATTTCACCAAACCCAAATTTATAGCACAAAAACATTTTAATAAAACAATTCCATGAATTATAAAACAACCCCAATTGGTACAACATATAATGAACATGAAAAAAATCCATTTTAACACAAAAATGGAACTTAAAAATAAAATGCTTGACAAATGCTAACAAAAATAATTTTCACAAAAAAAATGAAAGAGGACCATGCTAAAAAAATAAATCCATAAAATCTGACTCATCCAGTTATTCTTACACATGAAATCACCTACCAAATGTGTCTTAAACCTCAAATCATTGTGTGATACTTTAATTGTACCAGGGCCACACCACAAGGAAGTGAAAACATGCCTAAAACCACAAGATTGGATCAAGGAACTCAAAATAAAAATTTAGGTATAAAGATCTAGCTTTTGGAAAATTTTAGATTCAAAAAAAGTAGGAGAGACCCTAATGAAATGGAAGGAGAAAGGAAGGAATCTCACATACTTGAGATAACTTGAAGTTAATCCATAAAATACCCAATCAAAATTGAGTTATAAGGGATGATATGAGATATTGAAGTCTGTACATAGATTCTAGGCATAAAATGGGGAAGCAATTTATCCAATAGGGTTTATTAAATAAGTAAAAAATGGGAATTATAATACAAAATAAAGGATATGGACAGGGCTGCACAGTTTTCTTGCATAGTTTAGCAAAACATGAGCACACAGTGTGAACCCAGTTCTATCTACTAATATAATGTTATATTTATTCCAAATTCAAGGGGGCCTAGGGGAAAACAAGGGATGATGTAATACCATGAATAGAAGAGAAAAGGTATCTTAAAATAGGGACATGGATGTTATAGAACACTATCAAGGGTCTCCATGAGGTTACATTTATAACCAACCTATATTCTCAAGAGTTGGAACATTATACATTATATTCCTAATGACTTATTTAGATGTAGACATGATCCAATTTTATTTCAAGGTGGTACACTATTTACCTATAATGTAAAATATTTTTCCATCCAATATTGTAATAGGATTTTAATTTTAATCATACACAACCTTTTTATTTCAAAAATTTACCTTACCCAACCAATTCCCCTTGAATTATTGACACCAAAATCAAGGAAAATATTATTCCATTCACATTATTTCACATAATATAAATTAATTAAATAAATTAATTAATTTAGGAAAATTTTATCATATACACTCAAGATATTCTAAAATACTTTAAACTACTATATAATAAATTAAATGACAAAAAAAAACAAAATACTAATAAAAAACTAATAAAAGTAATTAAAAAATTTATGTTAATTGAATTACACACACATGATTGGTTACATATCCCCATGTAATTACTATAAAAAAAAGTAATCACCCCCTTTTTATTTCATGTAAAAGTGGAGTCATGGGTAAATGAATTTTAAGCGTCACGTAATTAATCAAATCATGTTTTTTGAGAGTAATAACATTCTTATCTATCCCATTACCAATTTTCTCATTTAGTGTTCTATTTCATTATTATTTGATCAGTATTGTATATATTTTTAATAATTCATATGACTATTCTTAATATAAGATCAATATCCCCAATAATATCTAATTCCCTTAATAATAATTCACATTCAATGTTTTTGATTTTTCATAAGACAATTAATGTGAAATATATTTATTTATTGAATGGGACTACTCTAAAACTAAACTATCCCAAAAAATTATGTATCCCTTGAGACTAATTATATTAGTCATGGTATGGAAGAAAAGTTTGAACAATTTATTCTAAAAATTCCTTTTGAAACTTATTTATGGTCTTGAATTGTCACTCTTACAGTATGCACCAAGATATTTTAGGAATCCTCCTGTCAGATCCTAGCAGATCATTTTATTCCAGTTTATATAAACTCCCAAATTGATAATTAATGTGGATCATTGAAGTGTTAATTTTTCCTAGTAAAAAATTCACTAATGGTTGAGATAAAATATATAACTGAAACAAGACTCTATTTTGATTAAAATAAAATTAATCTTATTAAAATACATTTCACTAGTTCTATAGATCTAGAATTCATGTTTTTTGGGAATATTTTTCTTATAAAGTATGATGGAAATATTCTCACAATTTCTTCTTCTCACACAAAAACATTGAACCATCACTCCCCCAATCATGGTTATTACTTTATAAACAAAATTTTTATATGTATATTGATTCAATTAATGATATATTAATGAAATTAAAAGTGAGTAAGTGAATATTGTAATACTTATCTACCATTTTTTCCCATTCATTACATTTGTTTTATTTCAATTTAATATTATTTTTGCCCTTCAATAACAATCTAGAAAAATCAATTAGTCACCCATTGGGGTTGAAATATAAATTATTGAATTTTTAAAAGAAATGTAACTATGAATTTAAAAGTCCCTATATTTTTACTAGGTTTCCTCTCATGAAACACTTTAATTTATACCCAATCAACTTGGATCCATATAAAACTACTCCAATGGGTTGTGGGGGTTTCTTCCATAGTAGGAACCACTATATGTTGGAGGCACCACTGCTCTATAAAATGAGAAATTCAATATTATATTAAAAGTACTTACAAAAGTATCCATCAATATATCTTCCAAAAACTAACCCTTGAATTTATTTTCATAAAGTAAAATTTATCCAACAATCCAATTCATTATTGATTCAAGTAATTATGATTATGTATAGGGAGGGTGGTATTTTATTATGGGGTTCCTCATGGAATTACTATTGGTATTTATAGTGTATTTTATCTTCTAATGTATCTTCCACCTACTCCCAATACTCAAATTTTTATTTTTCACTAAATACACCCTTATCCTGTATTTCCCATCCATTGTCGGTTCATGATTTTCTTCTTTTTTCCCTTTCATTCTGTCCTTAAAACAGAAAATGATGATTTTGAATCTTCTATTTTTTTCTATTTCTTTATGACTTGGGATATTCATTATTTTATTTTATAATTCACTATTGGAGAATGATACAGATTTTTTGATTCCCTTCGATCTTGGTCCTATATAATTCCATTAATTCTTTACATGATAATCTATTGATTACTGGAATAAGAATCATTATGCTCATCTTTCACTATTTGGTGTTTTATTGAACATATTCCATTTTAATGAAAAAATGGGATTCCATAGAATTTATATACATATATATAAAATATCCTCCCATAGAATATTCCACACCAATATATTTAGTTCGTATAAAAACAATTCATATAGACAAATAAATTTTTAGTAATGTAAAATGGAACAAAATATAATTTTTTTACAATCAATAGGTGTATTCCATAAAATTTTATAATATAGATGTTATGAATTTTGGGTTGTTTTTCTAATTGTCTATTTTATTGGTTATCTATTTTTCTTTTTTTTATTTCAAAAAAAAAGTTTCTCCAAAAACCTATCACTAAAAATGGCACTAAAGGTGATTGGAATTGTGTCTGACCAAATACAAGAATGAGCCTACTTTTTAGTTTTATTTTTCAATGTTTTTGAATTTTTACCCAATGCTACATGTAATCATTATTTATCCCTTACGATAGTTCCAAACAATCTTGACAAAAATATGTACTTGTAAATTAATGACCCCATGAAAGTGTACATGGTTAGTGGATCATAATATCTAGTGAGTACCAAATCATGTCCTAAGGGATTGGTGTGGTTTATAGGTGAAAATGGTTCAATTATATGGAATGTATTAAAAAATATAGTGTTATATGTGTTAAATCCATACTAGGATAGATAAATAAATAGTTATTACTTGGACTAGATAGTGATTAATTTTAAAAGGATTTAATATCAAGTAAAGTGGTTCTCACATTTATGGGCATTGAATCCAACTAACTCAACATATACCACCCATTATTCCAATAAATGAATTTATAAATCATCATTTATCACTTAATAAATCTATATAAATAAATTAAATAGGGTATCCCAATGACGTTGTATGTTTTTGTGGGATTACCTATCAAATCCAAAATAGTATCATTTAGTCCTCCCTCTCTATCAATAATTTTTATACTTCCAGCAAACCATGTTTTTTGGGGTTTTACTAAATTTTTCAATCACAATGATATGGTTTTCAATCACATTATCCTGTAGAGTCACTTTTACACACCCTCCTTATCATATTCAAGTGTTATATATTTATTACATAAGGTGAGTATCTAGTTTTACTCCCTTAAATTTTCCCCCATTGCTCATATTCTCTTTGGAATGGTGGTATAACCATTGAGTGTAAGAGTATGAATAAAAAAAATTTAATAATTGATCAAAAATAAGGGAATATAATTTAAAAAATATTTCCCTTTAATATATATAAAAATAGAAAAAAGTTTCAAATAAAAAATAGGTATAAAATAATGAACAAAGAACTAAATGGATTAGTGGATCCTTTTGACGATTAATAGATAGATCCTTCATATCACCTATACTATTCTTAAACTTCCTCAAGAATATCCTCACCTTGGACAATCTATAAAACCCTTCCTCGTGTATTTTTCATATGTGTGGATCCTCCCTCATGGTTGTCCAAAACCTCATATTATACATGATCTTCCATTTTGAGTTTATGCCCATTTATGTGATGTGTGTCTGTAGAAATTGAATCTAAGATAATTTATATATGTTATTATAAATTCCTTCCTCGATAAACATTGTTTTAGTACCCATATCTCTCTCCATGATCTTCCCATATATATAATTTTGTTTTAAGCCTTACCGAATTTAGGTAGACATCTATGTATGGGGAATCCCATATGTAACTCTCTTGCTTACATGTTATCCATGTGGATATGAAATTATCTTCCATAGTGAAGATTATTTTTCACTTTATCAGTTTTTCCTACCAATATATAGTATTTTTTACTACTATTTATTTTTTGATTAATATTCGTGGTGGTTCTACTAATTCATTCATTAAACTGGAAGCGTAATCTTGTAAATATTTAACACTATCGTAATATACTCTATTAGATAGTTTTCATTGATGACAATAAGTTATTTTGGAATGGTGGGATAGAGTTGGTGGGAAATTCTATTTTCATTGATGGGTTATTCCCCATTTTTGGGAAGATATAATGATAGGTGTGGATTTAAGGCTATGATGGATTAGGGAAGTGGACATCACTTTTGATGTTAAAAACTCTTCCAAAAAAAAGAATAATAATTCAAGTTATATTGGAGATGGTTAATATTTTGTGGTTGGGATATATGAATAATTATAAGTGAAAACATTTATTTAGGAGATGAGGAAAGATAATATTTTCAGTATAACACACTCATAGGGATCACCATGTGGTTATTTTGATAACCATCATATTATTAGGGTTAGGAATAATCTAAATTATCTTCCTAATTCCTTCTTAATGCGTGGATGTGAGACTGTGTTGGAGAGTTGGAACACTCATAGCCTCTAAATCAAGATAGGTTGTATGAACAATACTATTTCAGGTCAGTAGTGTCAATCATATGTATCCTTTTAAGTCCACTATTTTATCTTAAAAAACAAAATCCCATAGATTTACTAACACAAAAATCAAGTAAAATACTTATCTATAAACATTTTTTATAGAATACCAATTAATCAATGAATGCATTTCAGGAAATTCCTATCAATTATGCTCAAAAGGTTCTAAAATTCTACAGACTACAATCTAACAAATAAAATTAACCGAAAACTAAAAAAAATAATACTAAAAAATTGACATAAAATAATAAAACATTTATAATAATCACATGCCATATATTATAACATGATCATTATTTAGTAAAAAAATTATTTTAAAAAAATGACAACTCATATATTCTGATATCATTGTGGGGTTTCAAAGGGAATGTATAAATCCTATATGAATAATTTTAAGTGATTAGAAACCTCCTAAAACCGAGGATCATTTGTCTATTTTAAATGAAAATACATAAAACACCAATGAAGAACAATCCATTTACCTTTTAAAACATAACTCGATCTTATTAATTGTTAACTATGGTTAATAAGGACCATCAAAGAGAACCCAAATGAATCATTTCTCCTATGTTATCCAAGGGTCCCATAAATATACCAATACCCTAGAAGAAATTATTTTAAATTATGATGTACTAAAACATTTATTATGGGTTAGAATAAAAGGTAATTTTTGGTTTGGAGTTTTTGTTTAATATATCAAAACATCAAAATAATATTACTATGATATATGAAATTTATATAATCTATCATGATTATCCATTAATTATTCAATTGTTTCATAAAATTTTGCGTAATTAATTTACATCACAAACATTAATATTGTAAATATTAAAAAAAATCAAATTTAATTGCTTGGTTGAAACTCCTATAACATTTTTAAAGGTTATACAACCAAAAGGTTAAATAAATGGAAGTAAAACTATCACAATAAAAATTATAAATCATTGTAGCATTTGTTGTACTATTTTATTTGAAATGGTATAATAGACACATATGATATGATATGATATGTTCAAGTAAAAGGTAAATAATATGACACATATCATACCATATTATTTGAATAAATATTAAATTATTATTAAAGTATTTATTGGATACATAAATTTTAAATATATGGTGATATTTATATTTTTATTACCTTTCAAAACCACTTACTTATGAGATGCCTCTTATCTATAGAGTTCAACAATCCCAAATGTGAACAAATCATAGGAAACATTTAGAAATTAATTTCAAGATAAAAACATCAATGAAATATTATTAACCATGGTAGTAAATGTATGAAATATTTTAATATATAACACATATAAATAATATATAATTTAAAAAATTTCAAATTTTTTACTTATAACATATATTTTCATACTTATTTATGTGGTGGTTTATAACTGTAATTCCTTGGTCTTGGTATCCCAAATGACAATAGAGTGTGGATGTTTTCTAACCCTAAGAATGTGTCCCTATATAACATATGATGTTGTATAATAGTGAGGAACCAAAATAGTTATGGGGATACTATTCTCTCAAAATATATATCCAAATGGTATTCCTTGAACCTACAAAAAAGTCAACATCACTCATTCATGTAGTGGATAAAACAAAATCTGATAGATAATAAAAAGGGATCAATGAGATCCCATATAATCCAAAATAAAATTTAAAAAAGTAGTATACATAATGAATCAAAATAGAGAATATAAAATATATAAAACAAATTGAAATTATCATCATAAAAATAAAAAAATGATAGAGTGGATGGAAAATATATAGTGTTGGACACACTAAGTTAAATACCATCTGTGGGTAGAGGGATGAATGAGGGTGTGACTAATTAAATCAAATTTTCCTTTTGATAAATTTCATCGTTAAACAAAACTATTCTCTCTCTTATTCTAAAAATGATATATAAAAAAGATATAATACAATAGAAACATTATATTTTCATGTTTCAACCAAACCAAGCTCTTCTAAGGCACATATTAAGGTATTGTGATAATGTATTAGAATCACTAAAGTGATATACTGTTATAATTTTTAGGGAGTAATAATTTCCCTTCTAGGTTCACAACTAATATCACTTGAAAACTACATAACCTCCAAACTAATTTAAATTCACTTCCCCAACAAAATATTCTTTTAAGGATCTGTATCATCTATGAATTCTTCGACACATAAACAAGTGTGACATGAAGCTCTATTTTTATCCTCAAGAGAAAACCCAATGTATAATTAAATTTCCACATTGTAGAAATTTCATTCAAAAATATTATTCTTCCTAAATTTATCTTCCACGTACTGACCTCATGGAACCACATATTTATGTATTGGATGTTGCTCAGTTCATACTAAATTTTCATGATTTCATTCATAAAATGTTTTCTCGATGAATCACCTTTGAAAAATAACTCCACATACATACATATATATAATACTTCACTTGTATTACTTCCACATGGTTAACTAAAATACTATCATCTTCATGTACTCCACTTATATAACTTCCTTCTCAATTCAAGGTATTTATTACATAAACATCCTTTTCTATTTAAAGTTTACAAACTAATTCTATAGATTCTATTCAATCTCTATGGAATTATCTAGCATTGATCTTCAAATATAATTTTCTGTCTTCTCAATTAATTTA
The DNA here is from genome assembly GCA_963277665.1 of Viscum album. Taxonomy (NCBI): domain Eukaryota; kingdom Viridiplantae; phylum Streptophyta; class Magnoliopsida; order Santalales; family Viscaceae; genus Viscum; species Viscum album. The sequence goes on from OY728131.1 coordinate 20,697,651, forward strand.
TAATGTGGTAATTATAAAGGAAAATAAACATGAAAATCCCACTAATTCTGAAATTACTATTCACCTGTTCAAGAGACCCCTTAGACGAACTCCATTTCATATTGCAAAAACCTTCCATTCAAACATCCAACCGTCTATTTACTTCAAAATGCTACAATTGAGAAATCCATTCATAGTTTCCCATGAACACCATAATAAAACCTAAAATAATGAGGTTACCAAAAAATCATATCATGATTTTAGAACTCCTACAAAAACATGATTCTGTATACTTCCTTTATAGATTCCACATAATTACTATGTAGTTTGTTAATAAACACAATACTTAAATATGAAAATCACATATGTTTTACATCACCAACATGGATCCTTCACAAAAATAAATTATTTACTAAGAAAAAACATTAAATATTCATTTGTAATTTGAAACCAAAAAATTTGGTTAACACTGAGAAACATCACCACTATCTATGAAGAATTTATGAACACCTCCAAATGATTTCATAAATATTTTTTAACTCTATTTGTCATCAAACACTTTGTAACTTTTTCAAATAATTTTTTCAACAAACAAACTAACATAAAAATATTAAAATGAAATCATGAGGGATTCCCCCCCCCCAAATATAGGTAAAAGTGGAAAGTAAACAGCATGGCCTCTAATACAACTAACATAACTAATTGTATTAAATCATCAGCCTTAAATACCTATATGACCTGAAACATCATACCATCTCCAACAGATACCTGTTATTTAAGTAAAACATGATGTTCTATTAATGCAAATCCCCATTACATGTACATGGGTAGGGGTGAGTCCAATGATCGAGTATGATACCTCTACTTGCCTCAATACATTAAGTTCTATTGTTATGATGATGAGATACAAGAAAATATAGAAATAACGAGAATCATGATTGTGAAACACCACAACTCAAAACCATAAAAATAATTCAAAATTAAGAGAAGATGTTAGTTCATCACATGATAACCATGAAAAATGTTACCTAAACCCATTTTCATTGTGAAATGCTACTAATTCATCTATCATAGCCATATTACAAGGAATCACATCAGGTAAAGTCATATTAATTGCATGACAAAAACATATAGAAAACCTATAAGATAAATGTTTCATATTATCTTCTACATGGATATAAAAAGAAAAATAGGTAATGGAATCATAATATCAAATATTTATAATATAGAAAACTCAGTAATTATAATAATCAATCTAAAAAGGGATTTCCAATAGGAAACCAATCACATAGGTTGAACCATCTACCCATAGAATGGTGTAATGGACACATCACAAATCCAATAACAAAATTTGAATGTTATCTGGGCAGGGTATCAAAATATAATACTTACTAAATAATCCAAAAATCACCGACGATAAGTAGATCTCACAGATTACCACATATAATAACCTAGAGAAACAATTTATCTTAGTAAGGAACTTTGATAACCAACCCATTATAAAGTCTAAACCATCTACTTGGGGAAAGGTCTCATGAACACATCTCATAACTCAACTCTACCAGTCATTGAGAAGTCTACTACCACATCACATACATCATCACATACCCCATCACAACTCACATTCTGCTCACCCAAGACATTATCACAATAATCAATGTCAACATATAAACAAAAAAGAAGTGGGAAACATGAATACTCATGTAAATAAAAATGTTAACTCATTAGCATAATGGAACATCACATGAAAAAGGGTATCCCATAAGATTATACTGATCAAAAACCTCTAAGACACCAACAATATCCATGTTAATTATGTATAAACCTTTGAACATTATGGATTCATCACCCTAATAAAAATTCCAAACAACTAGGCCACCTAAGTCTCAACTAACCCATATTAACTCACTATAGACCTAATTAACCCAAGAGGATAAACCCATATCACTTCATTGAATCATGCATGTTCCAATTGAACCTAATCAATTTTACCCATATTTATCTTATAAGTGTCCATTTATGTCAATTTAATCCAACCCAAGCACATTAATAAAAAAATTAGAATATTATTGGGATAAATCACACACCCACAAGAATTTTGGAGCTTACAACATCATATAAACATCATAAAATGGATTTTAATTACTAAAAAATCATTATTAATCATGAAATTGAAACAACATACTAGGAAATAAAAATAAATAAGAACACATAAAATCAACCATGCTTTAGAAAATGGGTCATTTACCACAAAAGTTCAAACAAACAAAAATAAATATCAATCCAATACCTTTAGGATTCTATAAAAAACAAATGAATATTATGTTTACAAACAATTTAAAAGGTAATCACATACCATCATACTCACACTAGGCCTTTGGTCAAAATACCTGAGAAATCATTCTTTATAAAATACCAAACTTGTTTTAGATTCCATTTTAAAACCGTCACATATAATTACCATTTAATCCTGAAAATTTCATTTAAAACCCTTTCCTTTAGTACTGCATTTTCATCAAAATCCAATTTTTAAATGAATATTTTAAAAGGAAAAATTATTTACCATAAAAATCAAATTCATTCCCCTATTCAATATATAAATAGGGACACAACTCATTCAACCAATGCACCACCAAAAAAAGGACTAACAAGCTTTGTGATCCAGGATGACTATCAGAAAGAAGCGATCCCATCATAATTTATTGAATGGGATAAAAATGTCCGGAAAACATGATATAAATAACCATAATGATAGAAAATTTCCATAAAATTATTAAATGAGAAAATGATTCCTAATTTAATGGGTAATTATCTCAATCAATGTTATTACTTTTACAAGCTATTCCACCCTTTCTTACGCTCACCTAATCCTGACTGATCATCACCCATAAAAAAGAATCTATATCACTATTGATAACCAACTAATTGATTTTAATTAATTTACGATAAATTTACGCATTAAACCAATAGTAATTATCTATATAATTACTTGATAATAATAAAATAATTACTCACTAGATGATCGATCATGACCTAGTCCTTGTGAAAAGGGGTATTCGGCACCCCTGATATCCACTCATACCTATAGAATAAAAAATCCCCAATTTTCATTTCATCTTATCCATAAATTTCATCCAATACAATAAAATTTTGTAGATAAATAAATATTGAATCATAATTCAATGAAACCACAAAAATCCTAGTGAATTCATTTACCCAAAATCCCATAGCCGCGCAGAATGAAAATCTACATTATATCTAGGATATTCCTTTGTGAATTTTTGAAATAATAATCAATACCCAAGTATACATACAATAATAATAGTGGATAAACGGGATGAATATATAATAGGTAATTATAATATAACCCTTTATTAATTGACGATGAAAACCAACTTTAATCACAAAATATCAAGGAGGATCAAATGAATAAGTGTAAGGGAAGAAAAGTTTATACACCAATTTATCATAAATATAATAAATACACAATATTAAATTGTATTTATCAATTTAAAAGGTCAATGGAAAATCCTAACTCTTATTTTTTACCTTTAAACCCCCCCTCACGATATATCCCTTGTAGTTTATGGTGTGGTTAAACACATATAAGAAGAACTAAAACTCTCATGGCATAGGGATTTACTGTGTGGAATCACCCTTCATGGTGTTACCCCATGAATCAAGGGGTGTTCTCACATGATATTACATCCAATGAAACTTAATTTTTTTTGATTTGACATTATTATTGAGAAGCCCTTACAGATTTATTCTCCTGATGTATTGACTCTTATTCATCAACCATTATTTATCATCCCTTTTATATGAGTTGAGTACTCTTACACATGAAATAAATAATCCATACATTTCAAAGCTTGGCTCTATAAATTAGTATAATTATAGGATTAATGATATAAAAAATCATTACGTATCAACCTTCATGTATAAGAGTACCTTTATATATTATGGTAACCCTTACACATTGAGGTCTTTAAATTTTTTTATAATACTTATATTTTAGAAATTAAACCATTACAAACCACATAGAAACCCATAATACATTACATATCATCCATATACAGTCGTTATATATAACCTTTACATTAGGGAAACCCTTACATATCATAGATTTTACACTAATGGTTCACTAAGAGATTTAGGTAGTTAGTAAAATTTCACTTCCATTTGAGAAGCCTTTCATATCCAACTTACTCTTATGTATAATTGTGTTATCCATTAGGAATCATAGATAACCATTACTTATCCCAGGGTTTACCCATATATATTTACTAGAAAATCATTCTTTATTAAAGGATGAACTTTACATATTGATACTTTATCGTTTTGAAAATATTTGTAACTCCTTATGTTTTGGTCACTACCTACAATATTAATTATATCATATCATACGACACATAAAAAACAATAAAATTTTATGTACCATACTCTATGATACACTCAAATTGTTCCCTATCTATAAAAAACCCTCTTTTATCTTTTAAAAATTCAATCACTCACACAAAACTAGATACACCTTTCGAGCCATCGAACATATCCAAAAACATCTGATAATGATGTTCCAACTCTCTATAACACCATCAAACCCCCAAAAATAAAAACATATCATACTATATGACCTAAAATTCAAATTTGCATTGATTTTAATAACCCATAATGATTTGAGTTATTATAAACTCGCAAAAGTTACACTTCTCTTCCATGAGAGTCCATAATAGTCCATATAACATACATCTCAACCCACCACAATCATTAAAGCATAGCTAACTTGTTGGATTGCATCTCCACAGTCCGAATGTTCTGTCAAAATAAAACACAAACAATCAAAACTCAGTATTCACTAAACTAAATTGAATTCAATCATATAAATTTATACTAATAAAAACATGCTATTCATCATCTCACTTGATTTTTTTTCAATATATGACTACAAATAATCTCAATTTACAAAAGTGATCTCTGAAGCATTTCGATCATCAAAATCACTGAATTCCTTGATGAAGATCGATTTCACCCATTAATCCCATGAAACCAATGTTCTCGAAACCAATACATACCAATTGTACTAGTTATACCACCATATAAATCCATTCATAAGGGATTATTTAAAGTAATGGTGCTCACCACCATAGGAATTTCCAACCAAAAATTCAATTCAAGTGATAAAATCCATGAAACCACAAAGACCCAAATATGGTCACCCAAGACCAATATCAATAATCATCTATAATGATCTCCAAAATTGGTCTCTTAAAATATAAATAGAATACCCACCACATACACAACTCAACTCCATAGGTCACTATCAGTCAACTACTGAATCCTAATCAAAACTATTCCACACATAAACCATTATCTTTTTCCCCAATACTACACCAAACCATTCCACACCCACCAACCACAATTGTATCCTTACAAATAATAATTACACAGTAGAGAAGAACACAATTATTACTTCTGGGACACTCCTAATTAAAAAACTATAATCCAAGAATCCTTGTTTATAGGGGTACTAGTTTCATATTTTAAAACCAACTTAAATCATTTTACAGACCCACAAAATCATCTATGTTTTAAAACAAACCTTGAACCCCAATTATTTACACCAATATATATATATACATAAACATACAAATTTATTTCAATGTCACCAAAAGAATTCATTTTATACCTCTATCATGACACATGATGAGTTTTATTTTTTAAAATTGGGATTTTTCTAAAAACCAAAAAACCCAAGAATCAATTCTCTATAGAAGTTGAACAATTAAAACCAATAATTAATCAATCAATAACCTAATATTTATGGGAATCTAATCATTAATTATAATGTTTTTGAGAAATCATAAAATATTTTATATTTTTATTCAATTAGTAGTAGACCCTAATACTAATATATGTTAAAACAAACTACCCATAATCACTTTTTTCATGTATTAAACATGCCACCTTCAAGATACATGAACAAGGTCAAAGGATCGTAGTCGATCCCTATGAGTCATCCAAATCCCCATCCATTATATTTTAGGAATCATTACTAAAAACATCACTCATCCTAGGCTACATAATCCTATAATGGGGTGTTCTATAGAAACCTAGGTTTCAACCAATGCTATGTTGGCCATACTTTACCCAAATCTACAGCCTGTGTTTCATGAACCAAAATCCACCTCTAACTGAAGCTGTCCCAATTCAAAACATAGTCAGATGCTAGTTTGTAGCATCCTTAACCATGGCTACCAGACTAAAACCCAATAAGGTATTCTGTTAGACATTTGGAAGACATCCCCATATTATAGAACGTGATAACTAATTGAAAGGTCCTAAAATAGTTATAAGGATAAAATTTTCGTAGAAGGTAAATTATAAGTTTTATTCTCGAATCTACTAAACATTTAGCATGGCCCATACAATTTTTGGAAAATCCCAAAATCTATTAACAATAAAAGGAATCCCAATTCCCCCTCTATTCTAGAATATAATGCCGTAAAACAATCTATATGATACATAGAAATAAATAAGAAAAAACCTTAAATACAATTTTATAACATGAATAGTCACATAAGTACAATAGTGGGGAACTATATGGTACATGTTTAGAAAAATATGGAAAGTAAAAAATATATATCCGAAACAACTCATATAATAATTCTTACAAAATAAAAAAAATCCATAGAATAATATAATTGAACCATGTTAATAGCTCCAAGAGGCATTTATTCCTAAAAGAAAAAAATGATTTCATACTCAGGTAAATTAAAACCCATTCCATGTACATGTATATGGAGTTATTCTAATGACGCAATAGTATTCCCAAGTTTCTATAACAAACCAAGTATAGCTTTGATCATATGTCCTTTGATGAAAATTTTGGAAGTGTGTGAATAAATATCATGAAACACAGTCACCCACAAACATAACACAAAATGCACAATAAGAAAATGTGACAAGTATTCATGTGCTAACCAGGCCACCATCATACCTAATCACAACTATTATATCCGAATTTGCTAATACATATTTCATTGTAGCTTTATAAGGAATCCCATCACGTAAAATAATGTCTATAACTAGTCCTGTGTAAATTAGAAACCCATCCATGAAAGGCATCACAATAGAAAGTCCCAAGAATATAGGAAATTCTTTTGGGAAAGACATCACAATAACTAGTCATGGATATATAAAAAAATCATTACATAGAATAAGTGATACAAGTAGAGAGTATTGATATACAAACACTAATGGATTATCAACCATAGAAATAGTAAAATGTCCCATGAAAAAATATAAAGTACTCTAGTTAATTTCAAAAGAACCCAGAGGAGGGAAACTAAAAAGAAGACCTCCCACACAAGTCAAAACACACCAAAATGAGGCAGGTCTCTTATTTAAAATAAATCCATACCTTTATAGTCAAGCAATTTGAGGAGGTAATCTTGATAAAAAACCTACCACAAAAGATAGTAAATATATTTAGGGTATGATCCAAGAGACATGTCTCATAGAACCATATTCATAGTCACGGTGGGGTTTCATACCATATCAAATACCCTATCACAAATACATGTACACTATCTTAGAACACGGTCATAATTATCAGTTCAACTTATAAAAAAACAAGCACCAACTAAAGTGAATAATCATATAAGGATAGAGGGTGGAATAGTATTCCAAGGGAACATTATAAGAACAAGGTTATCCCATCATATTCTACGAAGACAACACCTCTACATCACCCACACTATGAAATTCTATGAACCTGGAACATTTAAAAATTGTGGATTCATAATCCAACCCATATTCCAAATCCATATTATAAGGGATCAACCTTAAATCATTACAGAATCATGGTTTTACATGATTAATTAAATTTCTTATGTTTTAAGGATCTGTATGGTTTAGAATATTAGATAATATGGTAATAACTCGTATATAATTAACCTATGCATTAAAAATTGGATGATTCCACCTAGTGTCCATTTTTTCATAATATAAAACTTTTAAAATGAAACATATATTCATTTATTGAAAAATATTCACAATTTTTAAACATGAAATAATAATTGTTTCTAGACATCCCAAAAAATGAATTAATTTTTTTTAATACATGGTATGAGAACAAAACTATCAGTAAGTGACATAAAAAAAAAAGAAACTCTTTATTCTATCTCAAGTCTATGATAATATATAAGAGCATTTTCATTTAACATAATAAAAATTGATCTCAAATAATTCTTTACTTATACATGAAATCATCTTTATTGCCCAATTTTTTTTATAAAATTTTTTATAATAATGTATAATCATTGTGTTAAATCCACGAGTGTTTATTATAAAACATGACAACCCATGAATTTTTTTTTCAAAAAACACACCATTTTACCTTAAAATGGAGATATAATTACATTAAATAAAATATCATTATCTTAACTTATTAAATGAAAATATTTCTTTGAAAATATATTTGAATCTATAAAAAAAGTCACACATGTTCTTTTATACATAATATTTATGCATCACTTATAAGAACCATTATAATAACTGTTTCAAATGGAATAACATTCTTGGTTTATTCCTAAATAACTATCTATATAATATAGTATTTACACAATGAATTGAAGAGACATATAAGGATAACCTATCATAAAAAAAATGTATAATGACCATAACATACATAATAATAAAAAATTATCATTTTGAACCCATATAAAAAATTATTTGAGGTCTTCATAGAAAATAAAGAAAATATGATTTTTTTATTAATAATATTTAATAAAAATAAAAAAATATTTTGTAATATTTTATTTGAAAATAAACATATAAAAATTTATAGGATCTTACTAAATACTAAAAACAATGATGTCCTCATTCCTATATACTAAAAAATATTTTTTTACACATTTGGTAAAAACTAACCAATTTCAAATAATGATAAGAAAATTCCAATTTTTAACATTTGTAATGAAAGTAAAAGGTAACAAAAGAATAATTATATAAAAAATTTATTATTAAATAAAATATTCAAAAAAAAAAAAAGAAAAAGAAAAAATGGATATTGAAGAAAACGAGTTAGAAGGAATACTTAAAAATGAATAAATGAATTTTAAGTAAAATCCTTCATGACTTTCATATCTTTTAAAAAAAGGAAATTAAAAACTTGAACAAGAAATATATTTTGAAACCACTTTTTAAATTAAATTATTTATAACATACATACATTAATTAGTTAATACACCAAAAAAATTAGGTACTTGGTGAAAATTTCATAATACTCAACAAAAGGAAATTGAGATGAGAAATCACTTAACATAAATACCCTCTAGCATCAGACATGATTTAACTCCCAAATAAATAAATTATAATTTTTTATTTAATTTATTAATAACCTTTTTCATGTTCATTCCATTATCATTAAACCCTTTTTATATTATTTATTAATATTATTAATTTGGTTAATTAGTTACGTTTATGTCAAAAATTTTGTTGATGCTCTGTTCATAATCCCAAAATAGATTTGGTAGGATGACTGTGGTAAAATGAGTCATTTTAAAATAATATATATAATATTTATTATGAAATGATTATAATTTATATCATTAAATACATCTTTAGAACCATCCATGAAATACATTCAATAAAAATGAATCACTTCTCTTCATGAAGGTGGTATACCCCATGTGCACACAAAGAACATTACCATTGTTCAATGGATGTAAATTTAATAAAATAGATAAGAAATCATCTTTAAATAATTATAAATTTTTTTCTAATATGAGATATATTAATTAAATCCATCACAATAACCATCCTTGTTAGAGGGTGATGAAAAATGAAACACATTCCTTCGTGGAGGTGGTAATCATCACGTACACACAAGCAATGTTTTCATTTCCCATTGGATTGAAAATGATATAAAAAAGGGTTTTACCATAATAATATAATTTCAGTATATCTAAGGTGCTTATGTTATAATTTTATCATGGTTAAATAAATAATTTTAGGAGGTAACAAGATAAATAAAATTGAAATAGGTTTGTTAGGACTTACACCTTTTCCTTGGATAACCACTTTATATTACACCATAATCCTTCTATGTTTTACATTTTAGGGAAACAAAGACTACTTGGATATCGGTAGGTATATTTGGTAGAGTTTGGGAAAGAGATTGGGTGATCTAGAAAGCTCAAATGGTGTAATAATTATGACAACCCTGATTTTATTACAAACTCAAACATGATTTATTACATAAACTATTCACTTGATACAACATGGAAGATTGAGAGGTATAGTTTCTTTGGGTCTTAGGATCATTACATAACAACTTAAACTGTGAAATATAACATCTTTTTTGAAAACTTCCTTTACATGACCACTACATTCCCTCGTACTTAGCATTGCATGGGATAACCTGAAAACATGCATAAGAAAAGTGTGAGCTATAAAGCCCAGTATGGGAAAAAACATGGAATAAATGAGGAGTACAATACATGTTAGAAAATAAGCATATCAATAGAGCACAAGATAAACATAGACATAATGGCATGATAAATCATGATAATAATAACATGGAAATGTGGAAACAACACTTAACAAAGAATTAGCATGATCCAAGGCTCATTGCACATAAAGCATGAGTAAATACTCATTGCACATGAAGCATGAGTAAATAATCATTGCACATGAAGCATGAGTAAACCCTCGTTTCACTTGAATTAGTATGAGTCAACACTCCTTGCACATGACGTATCATGATACTATACTTTACCCAATGTATTGGAGCTCTATAAGGGAACACCCTTCTTAATCATTTCATTTCATGCATAAGTGTGCCATATGGATCATAAAACATGGATTCATAAAACATAATAATTTATTCCATGAAAAAGGAATGTGGAATGAATCTTTATAATAAATAAGTAAATTTTCATGAAGGTGAATACCCTTTATGGAGAAATGGGCATGGTATTCACTACATAATGGCATTGTCTTAGAAAATTGGTATAATTTTGGAAGTGTAACGGCGTGATATAAGAATTCATAAAAAATGGTTGATGAGATAAAATGGGGTGCCTCATCATATCTACATGAAATAGAAAGTAAGGGGGTCATATAGATACTTGTCCCAACAATTTTAATGGAATTTATATTCATGATAAAAAAGTATTGATTGAATGTAAATGAGGAGAGAGAAGTTCCTTTCAGAATTTCGGCATAGTAACGGGTGTACAAGGGAAGAATTTAATGAGAAAAAAAGGGGTTTCCCATAATTAAAACAATAATAGGGCCATATGGGGGTGGTTTAAAACCATACCCCAACATTTATAATTAAAATTAAAAGGTCATAACAACATTAAGAAAACTGGACAAAAAAAGTGAAAGGAAGAAGAAAACCCTTACTTGGAAGTGTGCTTCCAAAGGCTTGAGAGATGATTGAGAGAGGATTCATGGGAGCTTGGGGAACCTTGGGAGGATTCTAGATAGATTAGGGCAGGGGTTGGACTAACTCCAAAGGCTTTGAGTGAGGAGGAAGTAGGATATTGGGTGGTTTTATATAGGAAAGGTGAGTGAATTCTTTATTATATAGGTTTTGGACCCCTTACATTAAACTAATCCAAAACACAAATCAGCTCATGGTTTTTTCCCATGTTTTTTGGAAAAGGGAAGAGGAAAACAATATTTTTAAGGCCAAAGTCAAATAATCTTAAAATAATGTGGTTGCTTATGTGGAGGTAAGTCACACTCCCATAGAAAATAATTTAAAAAGACAAGATGTTTAATAAGTCTTGAGGGGTCCATTAATGCATTGAAAAGTAAGTCAAAAAAACATAAAATCACATTATTTTAATGTTAAAACATATTTTGGCTGAAAATAAAGCTTATATTACTTTATTACATCACTATTGTATCATTATGATTTCATAAAACACATTACATATTTAAACGGTATTTAATTTTTACCCAAAAATTTGACTCTCTCAGAAAATTATGAATAAATTCACAGTTGGATAATTTCAACCTCTTGATTCTTGAAATAACATTTATTTTATCTAAATAATTTTCTAAATATGTTAATTTTCACTTTTAAAATAAAAACTGACATTTATAAAAAATTCACGGGTTTTGACAAAAATGGATTTCAAACCTTAATAAAAATTATAATTGCATTCATAACATTATAAGATCATTTATATTTAATAAAAATTAATTTAATAATAATAATAGTATTTTATGAAAATATTATTTAATTAAAAAATCCCTTAATTTAATAAAATAGAATTCTTAATTAAATAATAACTAAAAACACTATTTGTACTTTAATAACTATTTACAATGTATCAATAATGACAAGAAAGAATATTCATTATTATATACAAAAATAATGTACATGAACATAGTACTAGTGATTTTTTACACAACCCTTTAAAATAACCGCATAAGACCTAAGGGTAAGGTGTGAGATGGTGACAGACTCTTGGGGTAGCTCAGATAACATCGCTTGAGGGGTAGTCTCTATCAACTTCCACTTTTCTCATAGATGGTCCCATTTGAGCTTGACATGATGAAGCTCAGCTTGGGCTTGGTAAATATCAAAACCCAAGGATGTCACCTATTTTCTGAGCTTTGAAAAATAGGCTTCATATGGAGCAATTCTACTGGATGAGGCCATCGCTTCTTTTGTTTGAGTAAATTCGATTTGCTAAAGCCAAATATTTATACTAATCATGTGATCACTATTCAATGGTTATATTATCAACGGTCAAAATTCTTAACATAAATCCAAATCAGTTGACATTTTATATAAACATTTTACATAAAGAGAAATTTAATTAGATCAAGTGGAATTTCCATTAATGAAACTTTGGGTCGTTACAACAGCCCCCCTTAAGAAATTTCGCCCTTGAAATTTCGTTTTCCCGCAATAAAAGAGATGTGGGTAACTCAACTTCATCATTTCCTAAGATTCCCAAGTCACTTCTACAAGCTTGTGGTTTCACCACAACACCTTGAAGAGGGGCATTGTCTTATTTCGTAGAACTATTTCTCTACTATTTAAGATCTTCACTGGTTTCTCCTCATAAGAAAGATCATCCTCCAACTGTACCACCTCAGAAGATAGTACATGTGAAGGGTCTGGTATGTACTTATTTAAGAGGGATACATGAAAGACATCATGTACTTTGGCCATGGTAGGTGGAAGTTCTAGTTGATAGGCCACAGCCGCGACACGATCAAGAATCTCAAAGGGGCCGATATACCTTGGACTTAACATCACTTTCTTTCCAAACCCCAGGACCTTCTTCCACAGAGATATTCATAGAAAAACCCTGTCTCCAACTTTAAACTCAAGGTCTCATTGACGGTTATCTAAATAACTCTTCTATCGACTCTGGGCTGCCTTGATATTCTGTTGAATGGTCTTCACCTTCTCCACCATTTCATCGACCATTTCTGGTCCATGCAGCTTATGTTCACTGACCTCATTCCAACATGCTGGTGTTCTGCACTTTTTCCCATACAGGGCTTCATAAGGTGCCATTTGGATGCTCGAGTGGAAACTATTATTATAAGATAACTCAACCAGAGGAAGATTTTGGTCCCATCCTCATTTAAAGTCCATTTAGAATGCTCTAAAAATGTCCTCAAGTGTTTGGATAGTCCACTCGGATTGGTCATCAGTTTGAAGATAATAGGCTATAATGAAGTTCAGTTCAGTATCCAGAGCATGTTGAACACTCTTCCAAAACCTAGAGGAAAATCTTGGATCTCGGTTAGACACAATAGATAGTGGTATTCCACACAGCCTTACCACTTCCCTGATATATATCCACGCCAGTTGATCGCATGAGAAATATTCCCGAATAGAAATTAATTGTGCAGTCTTTGTAAGACGATCCACCACAACCCAGATTGCATTGTTGACTTTGTATGTCCTCGGAAGTCCAGTGACAAAGTCCATGGTGATGTTATCCCATTTCTATTCTGGTATGGGAAAGGGTTTCATCATCCCCTTAGACTTCTGCCTCTCTGCCTTCACTTTCTGGCACACCAATCACTTTGATGTATATACAACAATCTCCTTCTTCATATTATCCCAACAAAAATTTTCTCATAGATCTCGATACATCTTTGTGCTCCCTGGGTGAATAGAAAAATTTGAACTATGTGTATTATCCAAAAGATCCTTCTTCAGCTCCAGACTTGATGTAACACATATTCTTCTCCCAAATCTCACAATTCCTTCTTCATTAACATTAAATTATGATTATTTCACTTTTTCGATAGCTTCCACTTTTTCCTGAATTCCCACATAATTATTTTGATCATCCTTTAACATTTACAAAAGAGACGGTTGAGAAATAATTTGTGAATGGATTGATGATGTTCCCTTCTTTATGATTCCCATGTCTGTCTTTATCATGTCTAAGAAGATTGGATCCTTCTCAATTCTTATCATTGATAGAATCACTGGGTCATTTCTACTTAGGGAATCTTCCACCTTGTTCGCTTTCCTAGGGTGGTAATATATTTAACAGTCAAAATCCTTGATTAGCTCTATCTATCTTCTCAGGAACATATTAAGATCCTTCTATATGAATATATATTTAAGACTCTTGTGGTCAGTATATATCTCACTGAATACCACAAAAGGTTCCCCACTTGTGGGTAAAGTGAGCACGAGCACAGTGATAAGACTCATTTTCAACTCCTTAAATATTTATTCACATTCAATACTCCAAGAAAACTTTACTCCCTTTCAAGTTATCTTGGTTAGAGGGTTGGAAAATCGTGAGAAATCTCTCACAAATCGTCGATAATATCCAGCTAACCCCAAGAAGCTACGGATATCCGTTACCGATGTTGGCCTAGACCATCCCTCAATTGCATCTGTTTTAAAGGGATCCATAGATATCCCATTTATTGTAATGATATGTCCCAAGAATTATACATCCTTCAACCATAACTCACACTTGTTGTACATTTCATAGAGCGTCTCCTTGCGCAAAGTCTCTAGTACAGTTCATAAATTCTCCTCATGATCCTCCTTGGTTTTGGAGTATATTAGAATATCATCTATAAATACTACCACAAATTTGTCGAGGTAATCTCAAAACACTCTATTCCTCAAGTCCATGAAGATTTCTAGAGTATTAGTGAGTCCAAAAGGCATTACTATGAATTCATAGTGCTCATATCCTGTATGAAAATCATTCTTGGGGACATCTTCCTTCTTTACCCTTACATGATAATATCCCGACCTAAAATCTTCTTTGGAGATGAATTGTGCTACATGCAGCTGATCAAACAAGTCATCGATCCGTGGAAGAGGATAATTGTTCTTTATCGTGATTTTGTTAAGCTCGTGATAATCGATGCAAAGGCACATTGACCCATCCTTCTTCTTGACGAAGAGGACTGGTCCACCCCAAGGTGAAGCACATGGGCGTATAAACCATTTATCCAGATTCTCATGTAGTTGTTTTTTAGCTCATCAAGCTCTACGAAAACCATTCTATACGGAGTCTTGGATATTTCTAGATCCCGTGGTATAAGTTCAATTGAGAATTCAACCTCTCTTCTAGGAGGAAGACCAGGCAGTTCCTCGGGAAATATTTCAGGAAATTCCCTCACAATAGGCATCTCTTCAAGGATGGTTTCTTCCTTGGACACAATCATATGAGACTGATACGCATGCTCATAGGGAAGTAATATCCACGCTTGAGATGATAGATCTAAAGGAGATTCATCTTCCTCCATACACTTGTAAAGAATCGGGGGTCGATTCTCTATATTGAGTGTGATTTCCCTTTCCCGACAATTTATGTTGGCTCTATATAAGGAAATCCAATCCATGCCAAGAATTGCATCAAATTCCACCAGAGGGAGTATGATGAGGTTCGCCAAAAAATTCAATCCACATATTATAATAGGGGAGGACTTGTATTCATGGGATGCAATGATTTCCCCATTTTCCGTAATCACCGACATCTTCACTTCCATGATTTGTGGTGGTGCTAGGATTGTTCTTCTAAACATTCTAGATATAAAAGAATGTGTAGAACCTGAATCAAAAAGTACATTTTCTATTCTTGAATGAATAACTAGCGTACCTATCACCACTTCATTGTCGGGGTTCAATTTGGCAGAAGAGATGGATAAATCTATTCCTTGCTGCCTTGGAGGTTGTTGGTCGCCTCCGAAAACCCTTGGATTTGGGAACTTCTTTGCAAAATGCCATGATTCTTTGCAGTTGTAGCAATGAACAACGCGTTGAGGTTCGAAAAGAGAATTCCTCTCCTCTGTCGTAGCTGCGGGTCTTTCTTGCTGACAGTTAAAAGATAGGTTCCCTTCTCTTCCACACCTAAAGCATTTCCTCATCCATTTGAGGCAATTTCTAGGGTGCTTCTTTCCGCACTTTTGGAAATTGGTGTGCTGGATCTTTTTAGCACCATTGGATTTATCCATCGGACCGCCCTCATTGAATTCCACCTTACGCTTCTTGTCCCTATGATACCCCTGTGATTCCCTGATCTCCATTTTTACCTTGAGGGAACATCAGACAATTTCCTCATAGCTGTCGAAGTCACGTATCACTAATACTTTCCGTAGGCTAAGCTTTATCCCACCAATGAAGTGGTCAACTTTGCATTCGGGGGTAATGAAAACTCCAGAAGCATATCATGCAAGCCTTGTAATGTTTTCCTTGTAAGCTCTAACAGATTATTCATCTTTTTGCTTGATGGAAATGAAGTCCCTATCCATCTTAACCTAGAGGGTGCGCGAAAAATATTTCTTGAAAAATATCTTGCGGAAATCCTTCCATTCTAATGCCTCGATCTCGTCCTCAGGCTTCGTATTTTTGATCAACGTCCACCATTGATCATCTTCACTCTCCATATGATAAGCCGCTAGGAGAACTTTCTCTTGTTCAGAACATTGAATGATGAAGAATATCTTTTCAATGGAGTTGATCCATTGTTCTGCAATCCTGGGATCGGATGATCCACTAAAAGTTGGAGGCCTTTGTCTCATGAAGCTCTCGATAGCGACTTGTTATTTCTAGGGGGGTGGACATTCCTCTTGACCCGTGTTTCTATTCAAATCTATAGTTAGCTGAGAGAGAAGCGTGACAAAGTTCATGATTCTTGCTCCCATTAGATTGGGTATCTCATTAGTACAATCATCACACTTATCTTCACATCGGTTGTTAGAACGAGTACTCCTATTACTGGCCATTTGATGGAATAAAAGGATATTTAGGGGTAACAAATAAAGGGTAATCCAAAGACAATAGTTGATGACTTATAAATAAACTTTTTTTCCTTAACTCATGAGTCTATAGGCTTCAATCTAGGCTTTTCATTATCTACTCTCTAACATATATTCTTAGGGTTTTTTTTATTCCCTTAATAAGGGTTCATAATAAGATTGTGAATTTACCAAATCATATCCCCCAGGAGTGTCGTAACCAAGATTATAGCAAGGCTTGTTGTCGTGCACCAGTTCCCATTCGAGACTAGCTCAAAGCAGTGTTTTCGGGTTTAACCCCTAGGATACATCTATGCCAGAGCCGCCTCTACATGCTCATATCCAGACATGGATGTATTTACTTGATAACCTACTTACTCAATACTCCCCAAATCTTAGGGACGTTTTTATTGTACTTAGTCTTGTATATAAGGCTTTACTAGGGTTTTCTAATCCTAATCCCAAAAATAACTAAACCTATCCTCTGATACCAACTATGACAACCCTACTTTTATTACAAACTTAAACATGATTTATTACATAAACTATTCACTTGATACAACATGGAAGAGCGAGAGGTATAGTTTCTTTGAGTCTTAGGATCATTACATAACAACATAAAAAATGAAATAAAAAATCTTTATTGATAACTTCCTTTACATGACCCCTACATTCCCTCGTACTTAGCATTGCATGGGATAACCCGAGGACATACATAAGAAAAGGGTGAGCTATAAAGCCCAGTAAGGGAATAAAAATTTAATAAATAAGGAGTAAAATACATGTTAGACAATAAGCATATCAATAGAGCACAAGAGAAACATGGACATAAAGGCATGATAAATCATGATAATCATAACATGGAAATGTGGCAACAACAGTTAACATGGAATTAGCATGAACCAAGGCCCATTGCACATGAATAATGAGTAAATCCTCATTGCACATGAAGCACGATTAAACCCTCGTTTGACTTGAATTAGCATGATTCAACACTCATTGCACATGATGTATCATGATACTATACTTTACCCAATGAATTAGAGCGCTATAAGGGCGCACCCTTCTTAAACATTTTATTTCATGCATAAGTGTGCCAAATGGATCATAAATCATGGATTCATAAAACATAATCATTTATTCCATGACAAAGGAATGTGGAATAAAACTTTATAATCAATAATTAAATGTGCATGAAGGTGAATACCATTGACGGAGAAATGTGCATGGTATTCAGTAGACAATGGCATTGGCTTAGAAAACCAATGTAATTTTTGCAGCGTAACGGCGTGATATAAGAATTAATAAAAAAATGGTTGATGAGAGAGAAATGGATGCCTCATCATATCTACATGAAATGGACAGTAAGGGGGTCATATAGATACATGTCTGAAAAATTGTAATCTAATTTAGATTCATGATACAAAATTATTTATTGAATGTAAATGAGGAGAGAGAAGTTCCTTTCTGAATTTCGTCATAGTAACGGGTGTACGTGGGAGGGATTTAATGAGAGAGAAAGGGGTCTCCCATCATTCAAT
Organism: Viscum album; assembly: GCA_963277665.1. Classification (NCBI taxonomy): domain Eukaryota; kingdom Viridiplantae; phylum Streptophyta; class Magnoliopsida; order Santalales; family Viscaceae; genus Viscum; species Viscum album. The sequence goes on from OY728131.1 coordinate 20,716,433, forward strand.
CAATAAGAGGGAAGTATGGGGGAGGTGCGCAACCATACCCCAACATTTATAATTGAAATTAAAATGGAATAACAATATTAAGAAAATTGGACAAAAAAAGTGAAAGGGAGAAAAAAACCCTTACTTGTGTAACGCCCCGACCCCAGTTACCCAGAGTCGGTGCATTATTACATAACATTGGCATGATCACAAGAAAGATCAAATCTCGAAAGACCGATTGGTTTAGTAGCCTTGGAAACACTAGATATATTCATAAGTTTTACATTACATCATAAAATGAAAAACTACTACAACAACATAATTTCTCCATAATCCACACTCATATCCCCACATAATATCCCTGCAGGTCATTAATAATTTACTTCTTCACTTCCTGGGAAAAATAAAACATAGAAAAGGGGTGAGCTCAAATGCCCAGTAAGGATAACAATATAGCGGAAACATTCATAAATAAGAATAAACATTTAAGGCAATGTATAACTAAAACAAAAGCCTTTAAAACATGAACTTTCAACATGGTACGTCATAAATAAAATGAAATAATTCCATTTACTTATTCACATGTATATTCTACTTAATCGAATAATCACATGCAAAAATCAATAACCACTTTCATAATGTTGGAATGCATAATGCCATACTATCATAACCACATAGCCAAGGCCTCGTGCCAAGAATACAAATATGATTTTGTCAAGGCCTTGTGCCAAGACACTAGTTTTTCTCATGAGACCTACCGATGCATCGAGGAGCTATAGCGGGCTCCACCCGTCACATATTAAGTCCAATGCATTCCCATATGAAAAGGTTTAAACATAACATAAACATTCGTATTAAAACTAGCATACGAAATGTCAATACTTTCACCATAAACTATGAATGGTATAAAAATAGCACATCAACAGTCAAACATATCACAAAACCTTCAATACAATATAAAAGTTTTGTATCATAATAAATCAACTTCAAATAATCTTAAAATCCATCAAAGGATGTTGACATAGATGAAATCAAAATTCTTTTTAAAGAAATACCTCCTTTTATTTTGAAATCATTTAAGATCCATATAAAGTAAAACATTTTCTTTGAAAATATTCTTATAATCTTGTAAGGGAAGCTTTGAAGATTTTATAACGGCGGAAAATAGCCGCACCCGCCGTATAAGTTAAAAAAACATTCTTACCTTAATTCTGTCGAAAAGGTTAAAAAGGACCTTGTTTTGAAAATGACCGAAAGATTCCTTTATAAACCACTTATAAAAGTCAAAAAGGGTATAAATGACTTTAACTCATATTCTAGTAAATAATAAAAATGTTTTGAAATACATTTTTAAGAAACATGGATGTGGATGATAAAGAGATCCCAGTAGATTATTACGTATAAACAACCTCGGATAATGAAGAGATTGTGAAATAACCCTTACCTTGTACTTTTCCTTGGTTGGGGTAGGTTAACCTCCTTTATAATGGTGAAATAATTGTTATTAAATTATACACGAATCATATATATTAATATGATATCATATATGATCTTTTAACATTGATTTGTTAATAATATCTTAGAATTATCGTCGTTTCGGGTGTTAACTTACTCATTTTATTTTATATGTTTTGTTACATAAGCCATGTTTGTTGTATCTTATTCATATCTAGAATGATATCAAGTACTTAAAAATCATTTTTAAATCATCAAATGATAATTATACTTGAATGGATACGATGGAGAATGAATCTCATCGCGTTCGTGGAGACGGTAGTCCGTACGTACGCACGAGCGACAATATCATTCTTTTGATATTAAAATAATATATAAATGGATGGAATATCATATATACAGAATCATTAACATGTTATATTTATTATTTACCTGAGATAAACATCATTATTATACCCATCCAAATAATATTATATTGAATAACAATTACACCACGACGTGGAGACGGTAAGCCGTACGTACGCACGTATGGTGACATGTTATTCAAAGGGTGGATAGAATACTGAATATGGTTGTACCATATTTATAATAAAATCACAGTATATGTGAGATACTGGAGTTATTATTTTATAATGGTAAGAACAAAGAAAGAAGAAGTGGAAGAAGAAAGGAACTTTAAAAGGGATGGTGAAAACATTACCTCTTCTTCGGGTTCTTCCTTTTGATTTGATCAAAAGGGCTCCTTAGGTTGGCTTTCTGATCAAACTAAGGCCTCTAGGTTGTAGTGAGGGATGTTGGGAGAGTATTTGGGCAGAGTTTGGCCGAACCAAAAGGCTTTGAAGGTGTGAAGAAATGAGAAGGAGGAGTGCCCTTTTATAAGAGGGGTGAGGGGAAATTTTGGAAAAGCTCGAAATATTAATTTATAATAAATTCATATTCGGTTTATAATGGATCCAAAGCTTATTATTCAAAGGTTAAGGTGGTTATGGGTCGAAAACAACTCAACAAAAAGAATTTAGTCAGGTTTGGGTACTTATATTAACCTTATCTTTAAGTATTAACTCTAAGTTAATTAGTTTCACTTTTACAATGTCTCTTTGTATTTTTATATAATATGGTTAATAAACTTACTATATACATCCAAGAGACCCCCAAGTGGTCCATTAAGGATGAACCTATCATGATATAAGTCTCTTGGCCGATACTTAGATTTTTAGGAATTTAATATCAATTAATAATATAATATTTGTTTTAAGAACTCTTTTATGTCAATTTTGACACTATTCGATAGTTGATTTTTGTGAAACTCATAACAGATTGATTACTTAAAAAAAAGTCAATTAAATCAATCCTAATATATCATGTTATCCTAGAAAAGTAGTTTAATTCATTAAAAGTGTCATATTATATTTATTTGGGTATTTATAATATCAATTATTTTAATTTTTCACTATTATAGTAATTACTGCATCATCATTGTGTCATAAATAAAATAAATTATTTAATGTCTAAAAATTATAAATAAAATATCATTATGTAGGAAATCTTTTTAGCTTTCTAATGAATATTTATAATCTAAAATCAAACATATATAACCCTATTTAACAATTGTTTTTATAAAAGATATATACTTGTGTCATTTTTGTATTCATTTTAACTTAATTAAAATAAAGTGTCATTATCACTTACAAGTGGATCCATGGGGTCCCAAAATCGACCCAAAGATTCCTATGGTCGACCATGTATCATCCAATAGGGTTAAGACATGTTTTAGGGTAATATAGTATTATTATAATATTATTTGTTAACCCTTATTTACCGGATTTACCCTTAACCATGGTAAATAAAATATTTACCGCAGTAATTATTCAAAATGTCTAAAAATAAAAGCTACCAATTTACACAATTTGAACATCCTGATTCCAAATATGGAATCCATTTTTCTAAATTCAAAACACAGAAGTGGCAGAAATTAATTTAAAATTAATTCCCGCTGTCAAAACAAAAAGCGTGTTTTTAAGAGATAATAACTATCAAAAGATTGACACTTGTTTATGTTCGGTTTAATTGTAAAATTATGTCCAATGACCAAAATTATATTAAATGGTAAAAATATATTCTAAATATAATTTAAAACCACCAAAATTCATAATTTATCACTATTAATTATTTTGATTAAAAAAGTTGTTTTTAATTAAAATTTAGTAATTTTCACTATTCATCAAAATATGAAAGTTATCCGAAATGTACCAAAATTTCACCTTAGGCTAAATTCGATATTCCGAATCCAAAAACGAAGTCCATTTTGAAATATAAAATATATATAATTTTAAAAAGTAGGTATTACTATTCATAACGGCTATTTTGATTGGTTGTTAGAACTCGGTGTTACGTACAACACACGCTATCGCATTATTCAAAGAGAAGCGTATCGTAGAAGCTTGGGGTGTTACATTCTCCCCTCCTTCAAATAATTTCGTTCTCTAAATTTCTAGAATACTATCACATGAAAAGACTCGGGTGGTTCTTCATCATAAGTTCCTCGGGTTCCCACGTTGCCTCTTCCATCTTATGGTTTCTCCATAATACTTTTACCAGACGTGTCGTCCGGTTTCTCAGTACTTGTTCTCTCGTATCAAGAATCCTGACGAGCTCTTTGCAATAAGACAGATCAGGTTCCAGTTCTAATTCTTCATAGGTGAGTACATGCGTTGGGTCAGGCATGTATTTCCTCAACAGAGATACGTGGAACACATCGTGAACTTTAGAGAGACTTGGCGGCATTGCCAATCGGTAAGCTACAACCCCAATTTGTTCTAGAATTTCGAAGGGTCCGATGTACCTGGGACTCAATTTACCTTTCTTACCAAAATGTATGACTCCCTTCCATGGAGATACCTTTAGGAAAACATGATCACCGACTTGAAATTCCAAATCCTTCTTTCGATTATCGGCATAGCTCTTCTTCCTACTTTGAGCTGCTCTGATGTGATTTTGGATTACTTTCACCTTTTCCACCGTTTCCTCCACCAGTTCTGGGCCTACAAGTTTTCTTTCACCAACGTCATCCCAACAGGTTGGTGTACGACATCTATTTCCGTATAACGCTTCATATGGTGCCATCTGAATACTCGAATGGAAGCTATTGTTATAGGAAAATTCTACCAGAGGTAAATATTGATCCCACATACCCTGAAAGTCAAGTGAGCAAGATCTCAACATGTCTTCTAAGGTTTGAATAGTCTGTTCTGATTGTCTGTCTGTCTGAGGGTGGTAAGCAGTGCTCAAATGAAGTTCAGTATCCAGGGATTTCTGAAGACTTTTCCAAAATCTTGAAGTAAAACAGGGATCACGATCAGAAACAATTGATAAGGGTACTCCATGAAGTCTCACAATATCATTAATATATAGTCTTGCTAGACGTTCCAGGGTAGATCTTCTCTTATAGAAAGAAAATGTTCTGACCTGGTAAGACGATCAACAATAACCCATATTGCATCGTTCCTTCTAGGAGTCTTTGGTAGCCCCATGACAAAGTCCATCGTAATATTGTCCCATTTCCACTCCGATATGGGAAGAGGTTGCATGACTCCTCCAGGCTGTTGCCTTCCAGCTTTCACTTGTTGACAAACCATACATCTTGACACAAAATCAGCAATCTCCCTCTTCATTTTGTCCCACCAAAAATGTTCCTTCAAATCTCAATACATTTTTGTGCTCCTAGGGTGTATAGAGAAATTGGAACTATGAGCATCATCCAACAATTCCCTTTTTAGATCAGGTAAATCGGGAACACAAAGTCTCTTCCCGAATTTCAAAATTCCATCTTCATACACAAAGTCTCTCAATCTCCCATCATTCACAACTTTAATCTTCTTTTGGAATTCTTCATCATCGGTCTGAGAACTCTTAATCCTTTCTAGTAAAGATGGTTTGGCACCATTTGAAAAAGCATTGATGTTTCACCTTCCCTGGTTATTCCCATGTCCATCTTCACTAGATCCATGAAAATTGGATCCCTTTCAATTCTCATATTGTTCAAAACTCCATGGTCTTTTCTACTCAAAGCATTTGCCACCTTGTTTGCCTTCCCCAGGTGGTAGTGTATCGTACAATCATAATCCTTGAGTAATTCAAGCCATCTCCTTTGCCTCATGTTGAGTTCTTTTGGTGAGAAAATATACTTTAAACTCTTTTGATCAGTATAAATCTCACATTTTTCACCATAGAGGTAGTGCCTCTATATCTTCAAAGCAAATATCACAGCTGCTAACTCGAGATCATGAGTAGGATAGTTTTGTTCAGGAATTTTCAACTGTCGTGATGCATAGGCAATAACTCTATCATTCTGCATAAGGACACAGCCAAGTCCTTTCTTTGATGCATCACTATAAATAACGAACCCATCATTCCCCGATGGTAGAGTCAATATAGGAGCATTGACTAATATTTTCTTCAGTTCTTCAAAACATTCTTCACACTCTTTTGTCCAAACAAATTTAACCCCTTTACATGTGAGCTTCGTTAACGGGTTAGCCAATCGGGCAAAATTCTGGACGAAACCTCGATAATAACCTGCCAAACTGATAAAACTGCGTACCTCAGTTATACTCGTAGGTGCTGGCCATTCTTGGATTGCCTTGGTCTTAGAAGGATAAACAGAGATTCCATCTTTAGAGACAATATGGCCAAGAAAAGAAATCTCATGAAGCCAGAATTCACACTTGCTAAACTTCCCATATAATTCATGCCTCCTCAGAGTCTTCAAGATAATGCGCAAGTGATTTTCATGATCTTCGTAGGTTTTGGAGTATACCAAGATATCATCAATAAATACCACCACAAATTCATCGAGATACTCCTTGAAAACTCTATTCATCAGATCCATGAATACAGAGGGTGCATTAGTCAATCCAAACGGCATTACAGTAAACTCGTAATGACCGTACCTGGTTCGAAATGCTGTCTTCGGAATGTCTTACTTCTTCACACACAACTTATGGTATCCAGATCGAAGGTCAATCTTTGAAAAGTATTGAGCTCCATGCAGTTGGTCAAATAAATCATCAATACGAGGTAGGGGATACTTGTTCTTTATCGTTATAGCATTGATCTCCCTGTAGTCGATACATAACCTCATAGATCCATCTTTCTTTTTAACAAAAAGAACAGGGGCTCCCCATGGAGAAACACTAGGGCAAATAAATCCCCTATTACTCAATTCCTCTAGTTGTTTCTTTAGTTCGACTAACTCTACAGTGGCCATTCTATAAGGGGTCTTCGATATAGGCCTTGATCCAGGAATCAAATCAATGGAAAACTCAACTTCTCGTTCTGGAGGATGTCCAGGTAAATCTTTCGGAAATACATCTACAAATTCTTTCACAACAGGTACATCCTCTATTTGAACATTCCTTTCCTCACCGACAGTTATTTCATTATCTTCCTCCCCAATAATTGAATTAAGTTGAGCTACTGGGGGTGGATCTAAATAAGAATTAGGTGGTGACGATTCTGCTCTAAAGATAAGGTGTTACTTATCATTATCATCAAGAATCGTAAACTCTTTCTTTTTACAATAAATCTTCACATCATAGTCCGAAATCCAGTCCATACCGAGGATTATATCAAACTCAATCATAGGCATGACGATGAGATCAGCAGATAAAGAAAATTTATGTGCTCTAATGGGGACTGATTCACAAAACTTTGTTGCAATGATACTTCCCTTAGGAGTTTTAACTGACAACACCCTTATTAAATCAAATTGGAAATATCTAATTATCTTAGAAAACTGGGAAGATATGAAACAATGCGACGATCCAGAGTCAAATAATGCATTTTATAAACTTGAGGAAACCATTAAATTACCTACCACCACGTCTTTTGGAGCTTCTACCTCTGCAGTAGTGATAACATAAGCTTGGCCTTGATCCCTTGGCCTTTTCTGAGGTAAGTTCTCCTGACGCTTAGGACATTCATTCGCATAATTTCCCATCTCCCTGCAATTGTAGCACTGAACGTTGGTGGCTTCCTTCTTCCCTTTGCAATCACGAGCTTGGTGGCCTTTTTCACCACACTTGTAACAGACTCCCATTCTCTACAAGCAAGCACCGGGGTGTTTCTTCCCACATTTACCAAAGGATGGATATTCAACCTTTCCTTTATTCCCCTTATTTCCATTCCCAGATTGCTCAGAAGGCCTCTTCTTCTCTTTCGTTGCTTTAAATTCATAAGACTTAGAGAATTCCTTTTCGGTCTTGATAGCACATGAGACAATGTCTTCGTACGATGAAAAGGATTGTGAGACTAATGCTCGATGGAGAAATGGTTTTAGCCCATCAAAGGAACGATCAATCTTACTTCTTGGGTTGCGAATATAATCTCCAGCATACCTCGCTAACCTTGTAAAGTTAGCCTCATACTTTGTGACATTCTCATCCTCCTTTTGTCTCAGACTCAGAAATTGCCTTTCCATATCTGCTCGATGGTCGCGAGGAAAGTATTTTTCTAAAAACAGATCTTTTAACTCCCTCCATTCCATATTTGATACTTCATCATCTTCCTTCATGTTTTGAATCAATGACCACCATTGATTAGCATCTCCAGTGAGGCGGTAAACTGCCATGATAACTTTTTCCCTTTCACTGCTCCCCAAAGCCTGAAATATTTTCTCTAGGGAATTTATCCACTGCTCGGCTACTAAGGGATTTGTATTCCCATTGAACGTTGGTGGTTGTTGCCTCATGAATCGATCTAACATTGATCCTCCACGCTGCGGATCAGGGTGCTCCATATGGGTAAGGTTATTATTCATAACCTGAGTATGTTGTCCCAGTATGGTGATTAGCTGATCGGCACCAGTTGCATCACCAGCTCCACTATAATTATCTTGAGAAGGAGGGAAATCCCTACATAGAGTGCGTTCATTGATACAGTTTCCATTTCTTCCACTAGGCACCATTTCTAAAAAATGGCATAAACTAGATCAGTTTATGAATCAAAATACATAATCCCATACTTATAAAAAACTTAACATAAATTGAACTATTTATGGATATAATCCATAATCATAAAAATGTCTCCTTTGAGGATGTATATACTCATAAAACCTTCATAATGGTCTGTAAAGAAAATGAGAATTATCCTAAGCATATCCCCCAGGAGTGTCGTAACCATGAGTGCAGCAAGGCCCGTTGTCGTGCACCAGTTCCCGTTCGAGTCTAGCTCAAAGCGGTGTTTTCGGGATTTACCCCTAGGTACATCTGTGACAGAGCCGCCTCTACCTGCTCGTATCCAGACAGGGATGTATTGCTCTGAAAAATCACAAAATCTCTACAATACCAAAATTCTAGGAAGTTCTTCTATACTAATCCTCAAAGTTCATCTTAGGTCTACATGCTCTAATCAGAGTTTATCTAAACCTAGTTTCCAAGGTTTGTACTAAACATCCTCTGATACCAACTGTAATGCCCCAACCCCAGTTACCCAGAGTCGGTGCATTATTACATAACATTGACATGATCACAAGAACGATCAAATCTCGAAAGACCGATTGGTTTAGTAGCCTTGGAAACACTAGATATATTCATAAGTTTTACATTACATCATAAAATGAAAAACTACTACAAAAAAATAATGTCTCCATAATCCACACTCATATCCCCACATAATATCCCTGCAGGTCATTCATAATTTACTTCTTCACTTCCTGGGAAAAATAAAACATAGAAAAGGGGTGAGCTCAAATGCCCAGTAAAGATAACAATATAGCGGAAACTTTCATAAATAAGAATAAAAATTTAAGGCAATGTATAACTAAAACAAAAGCCTTTCAAACATGAACATTCAACATGGTACGACATAAATAAAATGAAATAATTACATTTACTTATTAACATGGATATTCTACTTAATCGAATAATCACATGCAAAAATCAATAACCACTTTCATAATGTTGGAATGCATAATGCCAGACTATCATAACCACATAGCCAAGGCCTCGTGCCAAGACTACATATAAGATTTTGTCAAGGCCTTGTGCCAAGACACTAGTTTGTCTCATGAGACCTACCGATGCATCAAGGAGCTATAGCGGGCTCCACCCGTCACATATTAAGTCCAATGCATTCCCATATGAAAAGGTTTAAACATAACATATACATTCGTATTAAAACTAGCATAGGAAATGTCAATAATTTCACCATAAACTATGAATGGTATAAAAATAGCACATCCACAGTCAAACATATCAAAAAACCTTCAATACAATATAGAAGTTTTGTATCATAATAAATCAACTTCAAATAATCTTAAAATCCATCAAAAGATGTTGACATAGATGAAATAAAAATTCTTTTTAAAGAAATATCTCCTTTTATTTTGAAATCATTTAAGATCCATATAAAATAAAACATTTTCTTTGAAAATATTCTTATAAGCTTGTAAGGGAAGCTTTGAAGATTTTATAATGGCGGAAAATAGCCACACCCGCCGTATAAGTTAAAAAAAACATTCTTACCTTAATTCTGTCGAAAAGGTTAAAAAGGACCTTATTTTGAAAACGACTGAAATATTCCTTTATAAACCACTTATAAAAGTCAAAAAGGGTATAAATGACTTTAACTCATATTCTAGTAAATAGTAAAAATGTTTTGAAATACATTTTTAAGAAACATGGATGTGGATGATAAAGAGATCCCAGTAGATTATTACGTATAAACAACCTCGGATAATGAAGAGATTGTGAAATAACCCTTACCTTGTACTTTTCCTTGGTTGGGGTAGGTTAAACTCCTGTATAATGGTGAAATAATTGTTATTAAATTATACAAGAATCATATATATTAATATGATATCATATATGATCTTTTAACATTGATTTGTTAATAATATCTTAGAATTATCGTCGTTTCGGGTGTTAACTTACTCATTTTATTTTATATGTTTTGTTACATAAGCCATGTTTGTTGTATCTTATTCATATCCATAATGATATCAAGTCCTTAAACATAATTTTTAAATCATCAAATGATAATTATACTTGAATGGATACGATGGAGAATGAATCTCATCGCGTTCATGGAGACGGTAGTCCGTACGTACGTACGAGCGACAATATCATTCTTTTGATATTAAAATAATATATAAATGGATGGTATATCATATATACAGAATCATTAACATGTTATATTTATTATTTACCTGAGTTAAACATAATTATTATACCCATCCAAATAATATTATATTGAATAACAATTACACCACGACGTGGAGACGGTAAGCCGTACGTACGCACGTATGGTGACATTTATTCAAAGGGTGGATAGAATACTGAATATGGTTGTACCATATTTATAATAACATCACAGTATATGTGATATACTGGAGTTATTATTTTAGAATGGTAAGAACAAAGAAAGAAGAAGTGGAAGAAGAAAGGAACTTTAAAAGGGGTGGTGAAAACATTACCTCTTCTTCGGGTTCTTCATTTTGATTTGATCAAAAGGGCTCCTTAGGTAGGCTTTCTGATAAAACTAAGGCCTCTAGGTTTTAGTGAGTGATGTTGGGAGAGTATTTGGGCAGAGTTTGGCCGAACAAAAAGGCTTTGAAGGTGTGAAGAAATGAGAAGGAGGAGTGCCCTTTTATAAGAGGGGTGAGGGGCACCTTTGGAAAAGATAGAAATATTAATTTATAATTAATTCATATTCGGTTTCTAATGAATACAAAGTTTATTATTCAAAGGTTAAGGTGGGGATGGGTCGAAAAAAACTCAACCAATAGAAGTTAGACAGGTTTGGGTACTTATATTAACCTTATCTTTAAGTTTTAACTCTAAGTTAATTAGTTTCACTTTTACAATGTCTCTTGTATTTTTATATAATATGGTTAATAAAATTACTATATACATCCAAGAGACCCCCAAGTGGTCCATTAAGGATGAACCTATCATGATATAAGTCTCTTGGCCAAACCTTATATTTTTAGGAATTTAATATCAATTAATAATATAATATTTGTTTTAAGAACTCTTTTATGTCAATTTTGACACTATTCAATAGTTGATTTTTTTGATACTCATAACAGATTGATTACTTCGAAAAAGGTCAATTAAATCAATCATAATATATCATATTATCCTATAAAATTAGTTTAATTCATTAAAAGTTTCATACTATATTTATTTGGGTATTTATAATATCAATTATTTTAATTTTTCACTATTATAGTAATTACTGCATCATCATTGTGTCATAAATAAAATAAATTATTTAATGTCTAAAAATTATAAATAAAATATAATTATGTAGGAAAGCTTTTTATCTTTCTAATTAATATTTATAATCTAAAATCCAACATATATAACCCTATGTAACAATTGTTTTGCTAAACGATATATGCTTCTGTCATTTTTGTATTCATTTTAACTTAATTAAAATAAAGTGTCATTATCACTTACAAGTGGATCCATGGGGTCCCAAAATCGACCCAAATATTCCCATGGTCGACCATGTATCAACCAATAGGGTTAAGACACGTTTTAGGATAATTTAGTGTTATTATAATATTATTTGTTAACCCTTATTTACCGGATTTACCCTTAACCATGGTAAATAAAATATTTACCGCAGTAATTATTCAAAATGTCTAAAAATAAAAGCTACCTATTTACACAATTTGAACATCCTGATTCCAAATATGGAATCCATTTTTCTAAATTCAAAACACAGAAGTGGCAGAAATTAATTTAAAATTAATTCCCGCTGTCAAAACAAAAAGCGTGTTTTTAAGAGATAATAACTATCAAAAGATTGACACTTGTTTATGTTCGGTTTAATTGTAAAATTATGTAAAATGAACAAAATTATATTAAATGGTAAAAATATATTCTAAATATACTTTAAAATCACTAAAATTAATAATTTATCACTATTAATTATTTTGACTAAAAAAGTTGTTTTTAATTAAAATTTAGTAATTTTCAATATTCATCAAAATATGAAAGTTATCCGAAATGTACCAAAATTTCACCTTAGGATAAATTCGATATTCCGAATCCAAAAATGAAGTCCATTTTGAAATATAAAATATATATAATTTTAAAAAGTAGGTATTACTATTCATAACGGCTAGTATGATTGGTTGTTAGAACTCGGTGTTGCGTACAACACACGCTATCGCATTATTCAAAGAGAAGCGTATCGTAGAAGCTTGGGGTGTTACAACTTGGAAGTGGGCTTCCAACTGCTTGAGAGAGGCTTGAGAGAGGCTTCTTGGGAGATTGGGGCATCTTGGGAGGATTCTAGAGAGAGAAGGTCAGTGTTTCGATGAACTCCTAAGGCTTTGAGTGAGGAGGAAGTGGGAGATTGGGTGGGGTTATATAGGAAAGGTGAGTGAATTCTTTATTATTTAAGTTTGGGACACCTTAAATTAAACGAATCCAAAACACAAATAAGCTCGTGGTTTCTACCAATGGTTTTTGAAAAAATGAATAAGAAAAGAATATTTTATAATTCAAATGTCCGAACTTCTTAAAATAATGGGGTTGCTTATGTGGAGGTGAGTCACACTCCCATGGAAAATAATTTAAAAAGAAAAGATGTTTAATAAGTCTTGAGGGGTCCATTAATGCCTTGAAAATTAATCAAAAAAACCCAAAATAAAATTATTTAAATGTTAAAACATATATTTTCTGAACATAAAGCTTATAGAATTTTATTATATCACTATTGAGTCATTATGATGTCATAAAACACATTATATATTTAAATGGTATTTAATTTTTACCAAAAAATTTGACTATCTCAGAAAATTATGAAAAAATTCACCATTGGATAATTTCGATTTCTTGATTCCATAAATAACTTTTATTTTATCTAATTTTTTTAAATATGTTAATTTTCACTTTTAAAATAAAAACCGATATTTATCGAAAATTCACAGGTTTTGACAAAAAATGGCTTTCAAACCTTAATAAAAATTAAAATTGCATTCATTAAATTATAAGATCATTTAATTTTAATAAAAATTAATTTATTAATAAAAATAGTATTTTATTAAAATATTACTTAATTCAAAAATCCTTTAATTTAATAAAATATAATTCTTAACTAAATAATAACTAAAAACACTATTTTAACTTTAAAAACTATTTACAATGTATCAATAATAACAAGAAAGAATATTCATTATTATATATAAAAATAATGTACATGAACATAGTACTTGCGATATGATACATGACCCCTTAAAATAGCCGCATAAGACCTAAGGGTAAGGTGTGCAATGGTGACAGACTCTTGGGGGGGCTCAGATAACATTTCTCGAGTGGTAATCTCTATTAACTTCCACTTTTCTTGTAGACGATCCCATTCGAGCTTGACATGATGTAGCTCAGCTTGGGATTGGTCAAGAGCAAAACCCATGGACACCACCTCTTTTCCAAGATCTGAAAAATGGGCTTCGTGTGGAGTAATTCTACTGGATGAGGCCATCGCTTCTTTTTTCTGAGTAAATTGGATTTGTTAAAGCACTATATTTATACTAATCATGTGATCACTGTTCAACGACTATATTAGGAATAGTCAAAATTCTTAACATAAAACCAAGGAAGTTGAAAATTTATATAAACATTTTACATAAAGAGACATTTAATTAGATCAAGTGGGATTTCCATTAATGAAGGTTTGGTTTGTTACAATAATGATATGATAATATGTTACTTTTTATAAGGGGGTGGGGGTGAACCCTTAAAATTATTTTATGTAAGAAAAGAATATATATTAATTTTCAAGTTAAATTGGTTTAAAATTAACATATTTATAATATATGATTATTATTATCCGAAATAATCTCATAAAATAAAATTTGGTCAAGTTTATGTGAGATTTTCACCCTTATCTCTTAGTTTAAACTCCTGTTAAACCTTATGAAAATTACCATAAATTTAATTTATTTTACTTTGTAGAAGTCAAGAAAGATGATATAAAAGGAAAACTAATTTGTAAGTGAACAATTTTTATATGATAGACCATATCCCATTTAATTTTCCAATTATTATATTTTTATGAGTTTTACATCATTAAATAAAAAATAATTTAATATAATATACAATTAATGTCTATTTGAGAACTATTCACATAGTTTGACTTTAATGAGATCAATAGAGTAATGTAATCACTAATATGATATATTAATCTAAATTTTTCATTTAAAAAATTAAATCATCATTATTAAATTACTTTTAATGTTTTTAAAAATCGTTCACTTGATTTTTCAATTACTTGTACACACAAGGTGTCCGCATTGCGTAAGTAATTAAGGAAATTTTCATATCACTAAAATTTTTAAATAAATTTATGTGAACAAAATTATTAATATTATCAATAAGAATTTATAACCACACATAAACATTTTTTATCCCTAGGAAAAAATATTATAGATATTAAAATAAATAGAGTGACACTTTGTTTTAATTCTTTACTTAACATCATAATAAAGTCATTATAAAAGAAAAGTGTTAAAAAATTGATACATTATTGAAATATGGATTTTTATTGTAAAAATATAATATTGTTATGAAAATTTAAGGAATTATCTAATATTTTTAGAATTATTTTTCCTATTTTACCCTTATCGAGGTGATATACATTTACTAGGAATGCCATTAGAAAAAGAAAAAAAAGAAAAGGGAAATATTAAAAAAATTATAATTCCAAATATGGAATAAAATTTTCAATATCCTATTTCTATAATTCTGAGAAATTATTATATAAAGAAAACCAAAAACAAAAGGTATTTTTTTTGGAAAATTTGTTTTTAACAAAAAATGATACCAAAATCAGCGATAATAATTATTTTTATGTAATAAAATATTTTATTTATAAGCAATGGATTCGTATTTTAATTTAATATCAAATTCATATTTTATGATAAATATAATTACAAGACTTGAAATTTTCATAATAATCAGTATTTTCAATATTCATTGAAAAATAAATCATTTCAAAAAAATCCAAAATATTTTCCCCAAGATATTTGTGATAATATTATTTATAAAATGATATTATTATTTTTATAAATAACTTATTAAAATTGGAATAAATTATTTATAATATTGGATCACTAAAATAATTAAAGACCGTATTTTAAGAAAACATATTTTTGAAGCACAAAATGAATCTACTACCAATTGAATACTTATTTATTTTTTATTAATAAATACTTTATATAAAACCTATATATATATATTTTTCATAATGTGGTTATTAATATTCATAACAGTAATTTAATTTCTAGGTTATAATGATCTGCTTTATATATAAATATTTGTAGTGTTAATAAATTTTTTATCAAAGATCTATGTTTTGTGTTAAGAAATATATCAAGAAGAATATTATTTTGTAAGAAAAATTTAGGCTGTTACATTATAACCCCCATAATAAAATTAACCTCGAAATTTTATATCATCTTTGATTAAAAAAGTGTTTAAAATATTTTTATTGAACATTTCTAGGGAGTGGAAGATAAAATATATGATCATTTGGTAATTTTCTCAAAATTTTGAAATACAATTTTTAAAGACTGAAATCATGGAAGGGGATAATAAACAATCCATTTGAGAAGATGAAAAGTGAAAAAATTAATATCCCGATAAATACCAAAAAATTATGTTAACAGATAAAGAGAACATTAGAATAAAGTGTAAATATGGTCATGGTTGAAAAATATATTCCAATATATAATAGAGACTGATAGGGAAGATGGTCATCAAAATGATTATGACCAAAAAACCCTAAATCATTATGGTATAAGTAAGACCATAAATTCATCAGAAATACAGGTTGTGGGATAACAATTTTATTTTGAGATATTTTTTGTACAGTTGAGAGATTCGTTTACTATCATGATAGAGAAAATGAAAAAATTATAATTACATGATTTATTTCCATTTCATCAGCACAATTTAATCCCTTTTTTATTTTATCAATTTATACATCTATCTCATCTCTTACTTAAATAAAAGAATAATCAAAATTAATTTTTGATGCCTAAAGAACATAAATCAACTTATAAGGGATCACATGATCAAAAAATGTTTGACACGTTTTTCTTATAAATTCATCATAAAATGATTAACATAAGGTAAGATAATATACAATATGTCATAATAACACATTAAGGTTAAAACCCTAAAAATTAACAACCAAAGATAAAATTTAAATATTCCATTAATAACTAATAATAAAACTCGTCAAAAATATTGAAAAACAACAATAAAAGGACTTAATCACTTATTCTTATAAGATAATTTTATTATTTATATCCAAATATCATTATCCATATATAAAGTACTGTAACCAAAAATATATATTCTCTAATAATAAAATCCCCATAATGTTTTATTTTTTTCCATAAATAACATGAATCCCCATAATTTCAAAATAATATCATATATATTCCAAGAATAAAATTCAACCTTTATTCCTAAAATAAAATCAAATATTATCAAAAAGTATTTTAATTTAACTTAATCATATATTGATACCAAAATAGTGAAATTATTCAGGAATAAAGTTAAGTACTTAGTCATAAAATAACATTTAAATCCCATTTATATATATATATATGATAAAACATATACTCCCAAAATATAAAAATCATTTTATCCAAATTAACCATAATTAACTTTACATTAATTATAATATTAAATCTAATGGTAATCAATACCATTAAACTTGTTTCAACAAAATATAAATCAATTATTCTTAAAATAAACTTTTTATTACAACACAATTTCAACATAAGGGTTACAAATACCTCAAGAATTTCTAAAAACTCAATAAATGTCTCGTAATATACTCACATCACCTACAAACTCAAAAGGTAATAATTATTTTAAACTTATAATAATATTTAATTTTATCAAACATGATCTAAAATAGCACTACATCATAAATATTGAAACCCTATTGGTAGAAACATTCAATCATTCATCATTCTTCATGAACCATTATACACGATTTTTAATTTTATTTATTTATACTTCCTTTACACAAAACAAATATGAACAAAGTCCTTTGATTCACCAATACTAATATATTAAATTTTTTTATTTTATATATAAATAACTAATACCTTTAAAAAATAGATGACCATTCATTAAAATCCAAAATTCAATGATGGATTCCCCCTGATTTACAAGGTATATTCTACAAATTTTTTGAATTCATGAAATCCTTTTCAAGTTCCTATGATCCATGTATCCATGTAAAATATTTATATCTATATTTAAATTGATGTTGATCGAGATTCAAATGTGTAAAAAATATCAGGTTTTGAATATATAGATTTAATATATGAACATGAAGTTGTTTTCCAAAAAACATTAGGATATATTTTGTCTATAAATTTTCAAAGAACGTTTGGTCTTAATATAAAGCAAAAAAATCATAAAATAAGATAATGAAATATTTTCCTTGATGTAAACCCTCTATTGTATCCATGAAATTTTTTACAAATCATTTCTCAAGTCATCCATTATATAAACATGACAATATAACGTAGAGTTTTTTATAGAATAGGTTTGATAATATATTTTTTCTTCAAAAACATATTCAAATTTATCCTAATGTTCTTCATGATATCAATGTTTTTAAGGGGGCTTAGATACATTAGAAATTTTTTTAGGTAATATGAATACTAGAGATGGTTCCCAAATAAAAAATATTATCTAATTATTATTATTATTAAATCATAAGGAAGATAAATGATTTTTTTGATTTATGTCCATCCATCTTGAAGAATATATTTTACCCTGATAAAAGAAATTTATGATTAAATAACTAATAATTTCATTATGTAAATAATAGAAAACATCCTAACAAATATTTAATTTCATTCTTTATGACTCCATTCCTTTCAATATATAACACCTTAGGTTTAAATATTTTTATCCATAATCATCACTCAATTCTATAACATTATGTTCAAATCCTTTCTAATGGTTTATATAAAACCTGTGAATTGGCCTTATAAAATCCCCTGGAGAGTGTATATCATGGTGTAAAGTCTTATAAACACTTATCATTAATTAGGTGATGATAATGTTAATAAATAATAAACCCATTTCAAGTTTATTAATCATAGTTGAATATATTTTATAGCCACATCAATTATCCATG
Organism: Viscum album; assembly: GCA_963277665.1. NCBI lineage: Eukaryota > Viridiplantae > Streptophyta > Magnoliopsida > Santalales > Viscaceae > Viscum > Viscum album. The sequence goes on from OY728131.1 coordinate 20,735,051, forward strand.
TAATAGGCATAGATGTAATTACATGGAAATCCCAAAAATCTTTTCTTTACCAAATATTTAGGATATTATACAATAAAAACACTAAATCACCCATAATAATATCTAAAATAGTTAAATTATCCCTTTTTTAATCATCATAAACTCTAATGTTAATGAAAACCTTTCCTTTGATACCAATTATAAGAACCTAACGATAAAACATTACATAATAGTGATTTTAAATCAATAATTCACTTTATTATATTTTTAGGAAAATTATGATTAGAGTTTTATAGAATTAGGTAACAAATAATATATATTAAACCACACATTAGAAAGTGTAAACTATCACCAAATATCCATTTAATCCATAATATAATACAATTAAAATTATTTTTTTACTTTTCATGAAAAATATTAAGAAAATTTAAACTTTATTTCATCATATTTTTTACTCATACATTAAATCATTTAGAAAAAACTTAGAAACATGGTATGAGGACCCAAATAATAGTAAGGTACATAAGTAAATAAAAAATGGAACATGTTAGTTCATTTAAAATCCATGAGATCATATAAGATATTTTTTATGTAACATAATAATCTTAGAGCTCAAATAATTATTTAATTAAATATGAAATAATATTTAATACCCATTGATTTTCATAGAACGCATTATAATAATGTATAAATTAAATATAAAAAACATTAGGGATTCTTAAAAAACATGAGATACCCTGGAAAACATTTTCTAAAAAATATACCTTTTTATCCGTAAAGGGAATAATCATTCCTTTAAATAAAAGATAATTATATTAACAAACAAAATAAAATGATATATATGAAACTAATTTGAAACCATTGAAAATTCATGTATGTAATTTGCGATAATATCTTCATTTAACCCTTACAAAAACCCTTATAATTGGAATAACATACTCAATCAATTCCAACATAATTTTATAAAGAAATTTTTTTTTAACAAATCCATTTCAGTGATACATAGGGTTGAACCATCATAATAAAAAATTTCAAAGGACCATAAAATAAATAAATGACATATAATATTTCACTTCCATAATAATAACCAAAAAATATTTTTTTGAAACAATATGAAAAATCATTTTTAGTCTTCAGATAAAATAATGATAATACACTTTTCTTTTGATAATATTTAATAAAAATTCCCATGAAATTGAGAAAAATATTTTATTTGAAAATAAACATTAAACTTTATATAAGAATCTTAAAAAATAATAACATTTATAATGGGATGAAAACTAATTTATTCGTATATTCTAAAAATATTTTTTACACCTTTGATAAAAAGCATCTTATTTATAAAATTACAAGGAGATTCCCTTTTTAAATTTTTTAATATAAAGTAAAAGGTAATAAAGAATATTTTTATAATCCTTATATGATTATTTAATATATTATATAATTTTTTTTATAATAAATAAGAATATAGAATAAAAATAGTATGAAGGAATACTTAAAATCATTTAAAACAATTCTTATACAAATTCCCTTATAACTTGCATAATTTTTTGAACAAAAGGACATTGAAGAATAGAAAATTTATTGGATTTTGAGGTTAATTTTTATTTTTAAATTAATGAAAATATATATCTATGATTATTTTTATATTCGATAAAAAATAAAGCATGTGGTTAAAATAGAATAAGTGTTAACGAAAGGAATTGAGATGAGACATTCCTTATCTTAAATACTGTCTAGCATCACACATTCTTTAAATCCGGAATAGTAGTATTATATAAGTTGTTTAATTTCTTAAGATAATTTTTAATGTCAAATTAAATTTTATTATACCTTTTTATATAATTTATTACCATGTTTTATTATGTTACATAATCAACTAAGTTTACGTTAGATGTTTTGAGAGTGTTCTGTTCATAATCCTAAAACATCTTTGGTAGGATGATCATGGAAAAAGGATTCATTGTTACATAATATAAATAATATTAATAATAAAGATATTATCACTAAAAAATATTAAATAAAATTTATGTACCATCCATGATGGAAATAAGTGAAAAAATACTCACATCACTTTGTAGGGGTGTTAGTCCACACATATGCAAGATCAAAATTATTAATTATCAATGGATGGAAAGTTAATACAATAGATTATATCATATATTTATATTATTTTAGTTATGTCATAAATATAATATATTATTATTAAATATATCGTAGTAACCATCCTCATGAGGTGGGGATAAAAAACGAAACACATCACTTCGTGGAGGTGGTAATCCACACATATGAAGAAGTCATGTTTTCATTTCCCATAAGATGTAAAAGGAGATAAAAAGTGTTGTAAGATAATAGTAAAATATAAGTATATATTTAATTGTTATGTTATTTTTTCATAATTTCTAAATAATATTTGATGAAGGTGGAAGAATAAATAAACCTGAAATAGGTATGTTAGGACTTATATATTCTTCTCGGATAACCTATTTGTATGACACTTTAATCCATATAGGATTGGTCTTTTGTGGAGAAAATAAACTCTATAATGTGGAGAGGGATGTTGGGGAGATACCTAGGTTAGGGTTGGGTGAACTTTAATATGAAAAAGGTTTGAGTAATAGATGAGATATGTTACCATTTTATAAGTGACAAGAGGGGAACCCTTAAAATTATTTAAATTATTAAATTATTAAAAATTAAATTTAATGTTCATGGGAAAATTGATATATTTAAAATAAAGGATTAAAATGATTATAAATCCCCTAATAAAATAACATTTTAACATGTTTATGTTATTTTTTCCACTCATACCTTTTATTTCAAATCCTTGTGAACCATTTTGATGATTATCGTGATATCAATGTTTTTCACTCTATAAGATTCAATAAAGTTACTATAAAATAAAAAGTGTACCATATGTGGAAATTGGTTTATATTATAGAATATATACCATTAAATTTCTTTAATATTATTTTTATGAGTTTTATATCATTAAGTAAAATAATATTTAACATAATATACCATTAATGTTATTTAGAGGAATCCAATGATGAAGATATAAGCGTTGATTCAAGGTTATGGGATTTTATAAAAAGAATGATCAATAATATTATTTTAGAATAGAGATTGAAATTGATCATGTACAAGGGACTGAAAATATCAGGTAAAAATTATATACAACTACAGATAATGATAATTTACAAGACTCCTTTCTTGAGCTTAATAGAGGTTGCTAGAAACTCATAAGAACAAAAATAATATTTGTGAATGTATAAAATATAAAAATGTAATTATTTTTTATCTAGTTAAATTTTTATTTAGAATGGGGTTTTGGTGTACTTCCATCATGATGGTTATCTTGTATGGATCTCACTTCACCATATAGTATTTTACCCAAAATACAGAAAAGGGATTTGCAGTGAGTGGACAATTCAAATAGTTTGACTTCAAAGACAATAAGATGTTAATGGAATTCAAATATATAATTTTAAAAAATCTATAATATTTTATTTTTATTTAAAATAATCCTTTAATATAATTAATTATCCAGATATTATACTCTTTATTATCGGTAAAAATAATTCACTTGATTTTTATATTACATGATAAAGAATAATTTTAGTTTTTCATAACAAATTATTTTAATTACTACATCCCTAAAAATTAACAATAAATTACCTTAATAAAAAATCCATTAATATTTAAAATAATCATTTATAACTGAACATAACCAATTTTTATTCCTATGATTAAATATTTGAGATATTAAAAATAGAGAGCGATAATTTTCTATTATTCTTTACATAAAATCATAATATGGTTATTATTAAAGGAATTTATAAATAAATTTACATATATTAGTTTATGGGATTTTTATGATTGAAAAAAATATAAAATAAAATAAATAGAAATCTTTGTGATATTTTTGGGCCTCATCTCATTATTTTATACTATTTTAATTGTTTTAGCATTATCGATATGACAAATATTTACATTGGTTTCAATTCATAATGAAAAAATTGAAAGATACATATTTATCAAATTTTAAACTTATGATTCAAAAAATGGAATCCTTTTTTTCAAAATTCAATTTATATAAGCGTATGAAATTAATTTAAGATAAAAACGTAGAACACAATGATTTGTTTTAAAAATTTTCATTTAAATGGAAAAAATGAAAAATTTCCAAAATCAGGTATAATTTTGAAATTTATGTAATTAATTATGTTATATCTAAATTAAATATAATTATTTTAATTTAATATGAAATTAAAATCATTAAAAAAACTTCAATTAAAAGAAAATATGAGTTTTACAAAAAAAACTATTATCTTTCACAATTCAATGAAAAATAAATATTTTCAAAAAAAATTACCAAAATTTTACCCTAAGTTAATTTTGATATGATGATTTTAAAAAAAATATATTTTTAATATAATAATATTTCTAAAATTTTCACTAATAAATTATAATATTTTCTCACAAAAAGAAATAATATCCAATTTGGATGAATAAAATGAATTTAATAAATAGTTAGTTCTTACTTATTATAAATAAATCAAGAAATTAAATAAAAAATTCAAAATTATTTTCATAATGTGTTTGTTACTATTAATACTGATAATTTAACAACATGGTTATAATGATAACATTTAAATATTCATATTTTCATTGTATATCACAATTAATTTAAATCTTGGTGTTGTGTGTTATGAAATATGTTGTGAATAATATTATTTTTACCTAATTTTTCTTGGTGTTACTTTTTACATGATTAATGAAATTATGTCATTGCAATTTTATCTCATTTTAGATAAAAAACTATTTAATATATTTTTTAAAAACAGTTTAGGGAGTGGAAGAGGAGTCTTATTATCATAAAGGTAAAATATTTTATATAATTTTTAAAAATAACTATTTTTAAATGAAACATAATAAAAAGGTTTTATATACCATATTTTTTGAAAAGTGGAAAATGTAAATATGAGGGTCACCTAGAATAACACATAATTGGGTTCCAAAATTAGGAGAAAATTAAAGGGAAGTGAAAATATGGAAATGGAGGAAAAATAAAATCCAAGGAATAATATATAATGATAGAGAACTTGATCATGAGAGAGTTATTGACCAAAAGCCTATAAATTATTATGGGATAAAGAATACCATAAATTCATTAGAAATTAAATTTATCAGTTAAATTTTTTATTTTAGGAACATTTTCTTATAGTAGATGGATTATTTTAATGTCAAGATAGAGAAAAAGAGAATGTGTAATTAATTAATTAATATCAATTTTATAATAAAAATTTATTTATTTGGGTTTTATTTGATAAACATCCACTTCTGTCTCATTTCTTATTCCAGAAAAATATTATTCACGATGAATTTTTCTTGGGTGAAGAATAAAACAGACTTCTTACAGAACACATGATCCAAAAAAGGATAATATATTTTTCATCCATTAATTAGACATTATGAAAAAAGTGTATCACAAGGTAATATAATATCCAATAAAAAGTAATAATACTTTAATCAAAAAGCATAAAAAATAATATAAAATGTTAATAATTAATAATTCCAAAAAAACAACTGACCATAAAATACTTTAAAATATTCCTAAAAAACGAATTGATCATATATTCTTCTAAGATCAATTTAAAAATTTTTTCTAATCAAAATTAGTCACTCATAAATTCATATACCAAAAAATATATGCTCCCTCATCATATAATCTCAAAATTATGTATGTATTTTCTATAAATATCATGAATAACCATAAATAAAAAATAAAATCATATATAATTCAAAAATATAATTCAATTTTTTTATCAAATAAAATACCATAATATTAAAAATAATTTCTATTTAACTTAATCAAATATTTATTTAAAAATATAAAACTTTGTCAAAAATAATTTTAATCACATAGTCACTAAATAACATTTTAATATCAGGGTTTTCTATTTAATAAAATATACGATCTCAAAATCAAATAATCAATTCACCCAAATTAACCATAATTACCAAAAAAATCAAATATCATATCAATCATAATGGTTTTCAATACCTATAAACTTATTTACACAAACTATAACATTATTATTCCATAAACAACCTTTTCATTATAATACAAGATAAACAAATGTTTTATAAATACAATAAGAATATATAAAAAAGTAATAAATGCATCCTAATGTACTATAATCACCTAAAATCTCAAATGTTACTAATTCCATCAATAAATGATCACCCCTAAATATACCATCCCTAAAATTAAATAAAACTACTTCATAACTCTTGACATACTATATTTAGACACTTTTAGTCATTCAATGTTATTTATAATCCATTATCAAATATATTCCATGTTACTTCTTTATAAATAATTTGAAAAAAATGAATAATGTATAAATATTCATAAATTTAATTATATTAATGTTTCCTAAATTATAAATAAATAAACCATACCATTGAAAATATACCTCCATTAATTCAATGTAAATTTTCAATGATGGATGCACCATGATATACTTGGTCTAGTGTATACATTTTTAGAATTCCTCAAAACCATTAAATTTTTCTTTTTTTCCATTACCGATGTGAAATAATTACATCATTATTTAAATATATTTTTAAAAATAATGAACACTATTATGTGTCCAGTGTTTTAAAAATATATATTTAGGACACTATCTCAAACTTGTTTTCCATAATAAGTTATGATATAGTTTTCCTTTAATTTTTCAAACAAGTGATGTTGTTTAGAATATATATATATATATATAAAGATAAATACACAATATCATCGATGATCACCCTCTGTTATAGCTATGTCGAGGGATGAAAATCCTTTTCCCAATTTATCCATTATAAAAACCTGATAAAGTCCCTTAAGGTATTTTCAAAAATGAGATTGATAAGATCGATGTATTTATAACTTTTTTCAAATGTATCCAATGTTTCTACATGACAGAAATGATTATAAGATGATTGGGATAAATTATAAAGTGTTTTACAGGTATTTTGAATTCTAGAGAAGGTGTGAAAATCGTGATATTTTGCAATTATTATTACAAGTGAATACTCTATAAGAGAATAATAGTTTATGTTTGATTTCTATCCTGGAATCTTGAAGAAGATATTTTAACCGAATGAATGAATTTGTGAGTTAATAACCAATAATATTATTAATGAAATTATAGGTGACAACTAAATAAATTTTTACTGTCCTACTCTATGATATCGTTCATTTCAATTTATAAGACCTTTGGTTTTACCGAGGTTATCTGTGGATATTATTTACTTCTATAACCTTATTGTCAAAAATTTTATAATGTTTTATAAAAAACATTTTAATTATCCTAATAATATCCATCAGGAGATTCTAGCTAGGTGTGTTGCCTTAGGCACATACATTGTGCACCAGGTGGTGATCAAGTTAGTACCAAATTGGTCGTTTTTAGATTTACTACCCCTATAATGACCCAAATTTTATCAATTAAAACTATCTTATTATAATTATGTCATACAATATAAACCACATAATATCACAAATAAAACATAAAAATATCTTTTTAAATTAAGTTTGAATGAGATTAGAGGTATTTATAGAAAATAGGGAACCTTTACAAATTGAATAATAACTTGAAATTTGAAATGGTAATGTTACCATTAATAATAGTAATTTAGACAATATAATTTTAACCTAATCTATATATATATATATATAAAATTTAGGAATATTATAAATTAAAATATGATATAATTATGTTATAGTATGAGTAAATAAATATTTAAACAATTATTGATTAAGAGTTGATATTTTCATAAAACATAAATGTTTTTATAGTTTTATAATTAATATAATTATTTAAAAGAAAATTAATTTTCATAAAATTTGTTTGTAAATTTACATTTTTACATCTTATGATTATAATATATATTTGTGAGACCATAATTAATTTTTCAAATTGTTGTAAAATAAGTTATAGTTATGAACTTCATAGTTCCCATGTAAATGATGATTTTCATTAAAATTTAATTTTATCATATTTATTTAATTATATCAATAAAATGAATTTAATTTCCTAGTTCTACACATCGAAAAATTGTGAGGGTAAATTTTTGGGACTTGTTTAGAATACATGATTTTTTATGTGAATAGTGAAATACAATAATTTATCGTATATATACATTATAAGATAAATATAGTTGTCCACGAGTCATATATTATGTAACAACCTAAATTTCATAACCCCCTTAAATATTTTATTTATTTTGTTATAAGGTTAAAAATATTCATATTATTGATCCAGAATAATAATCTAATGAATAAAATAATGAGAAAACACCCCTCTCCCCCTAAAAATACCACCCTCAACACCTCTTCTCCTCACTCATTCTAAGACACGAATTTTTCCCATGTTTTTTCTAAAACACTTCTCAATACCCTTATAAACCTAAAGGAGACTTTGGTCTGAAATAAAGACCAACCTTTTGCTTTTGGGAGGTTGTCAAGGAGGATAAATTTAAGAGGTAAAATCAACTTTCCTTTTCATTTATTTTATTTTCAATTTCATTTATTTTGTTCTACTCTCCACACCTCCACCTATAAAAGAGGCTTTATAACTATATTATATTTAATATGATGTAATTTTATTATGTTAATGGACTAATTAATCCTATAATATTTTCCATTTTCCTTTTATTCTGAAAATGAAAATATCATCCACGGTGTGTCGAATTACTGCCACTATGGATGATACATTTTTATTATTCACTATCACCTTCAAGTATGGTTATAAATACATTATTATGGTTAAATTAACTTTTATTATACATATTATAATTTATATAATGTTCTATAACCAATATATAAACATGATATTAAATAAAACAAAATAACCTCATAATGGTCGTAAAACCCACCCAAATAAATTAAATAATTTTCACCAACTATTTACCTAACGATTAATCATAATACCATATAACCAAATGAAATATAATAAAAATTATACTTGTTTATGTTAATTAATAACATATAGTCTCAATTATGGAAAATCACCCCAACTTTACATGAACTTCTGTACTCATATACAAGAAAACCGATAATGAAAACTAAGAAAACGAACAATCCCAAATGATGAAATTAAATTATATAACTCATTCAAAAGATGATAAATGAACTTAATAAAACTTACATTAATAAAATTAATTTATAAAAGATTTTGGATTTTTTAATTAATGAATTTATTTTTATTATCAAGGATATTAAATTGAAGAAAGCATTCAGACATAATGTAAGGGGAATTTTCATACCCAACTCTCGTTCTTTTGGTATTCCCTCGTTAACTAATTTTTTAGAATAGTTGTTCATTTATTTTTCAATAAATAAAATTTATTTTTTCCTTCCATTTTCATTTTTTTTTCAATTTATATTTCTTCAATCTGGTTTTCCCACAAAAGCAATGATTTTTCTAAAAAAACCCTTATTTAAAAAAACATCTTTCGATTTCTCTTAAGATTATTTTTTCTTCATTCAAGTGTGATTATTATTATACCGAATATGATTATACCTTTTTGAATTTTGAATCCATTATTTATTAGTAAATGTATGTTTTATGAGATGAAACCAATTCATTTTCATGGGGTTTTTTCTAATATTGATAATTGTTCTATGTGGTATTCATGATAATATAAATTTTATCATGTGACAGGTGTGCCTGAAGTTATATAGAGCATATAAATGTTATTATGTGAGCGGTGTGCCAGAATTTATAGAGTGCTCTAATGAGTTGGCTAATGTGATGTACCTCATGAAAAAAGTTCTATATGTGTGAACTTGATTCTATATTTGTTCACAACTATGTGTGGTAGTTTACCACTAGGACATTATGTTTCATTATTATACATTTCCACATTCAATGCATTCATCTAATTTCCCCTATCATGATTAAGATTATGATCTTTTTTTTATGTTACGATTATGATAATTATGGTCACCCATGATTCATGTATCTTATTCACCCTCTTACTGGGCTTTTATCTCATCCATTTCATTGATATATATCCAAAGGTTATTACTTGTATTAAGGATAATGTGAAGTCCACTAATAATCTAGAGGAGAAGAGATTAAACATTGTTTATTTTTTTTTGATTTTAAGGTTATGTATAATCTTAATTTTCGAAGACCCTAAACCTATTTATCATGTATTTGTAATATTATTATGTTTTTTATCTTTAAAATGATGTAATAGTCATTTAAGAACGGTAGGGTATGTATAGTTGGTATTTGAGAATAGTTTAGTTAATTTGGGAATTATGATTAGAGAACCTTGGTGAACACCATTTTTATGAGACTATGTATACATAAGCACCCAAGAATACTTGTTTTAGAGAATTATATAGATATAGATCCCACTAGATATTCCTTTAGATCCAATTGAAAGAATTAATAAATTATTTATTCATGAATTGATTACTAATCTTTTATTTAAAACATTTCTATTTTAGAAAATTTTTGGGACCAAGAGAAACCAAGTGAATAAACAATATGAGGGAAAATTCAGTGGTTTTATGAATTACATCCTCTATGCTTTGGGAGGTGGAGTAAAAATTTTTACGGTGAAGCTTACCCAGCTATATCAGGATATAAACAATAACCTGAATAATTTGGAACACCATCCTTCAGCAAAGTGGGTGTATTTGGGTATCAAGTATTTTATTGGAAAATGACCACCACTGTTAGTGGATCTTTTTATCCACTCATCATTGAATAGTGGGTCCACTCGATGGAGGAGATATTTTCTTTTATCCTATATTCTTGAGTAGCATAAGGTGAACCTAGACATTTATCGTCTTAATGGAGAGGCCGATAAATTGTGGGAATTGATTAAAAACACCATTAAAAAAAGAAGGAATTTAAGATATAGAGTGGAAATAGTTTATGATAATGATTATTAACAAGTATTTACCTCAGAATCTTCATATAGAGATAAAGGGAGATTTTGTAGAGTAGAAGAAAAAGGATGGTGAATATGTAACAACCTACGAAGAAAATTTCACATGGATTCGAAGGTATGATTTGGGTTTTTTATCATTAATTATATAAAAATTGATGGATTTTCAGTGGATTAAAACAACACCATCTATAGGCTCTTGTAATAAAGGACTTTTATAAGTTATAAAGATGTCTTTTGATGTTTTCTCAATTTGGGGATGGAGTTTAGATATTGGTCCCATATCTATGGTGATAATAAACAAAGGAAACAATTTCATGACGGAGGATCTAATGAAATGGGTGTAAATAAAACTCAACCACCGACATGGAAAAAATGCAGGAATATGAATCCTGGTAATTGCATCAAAGGGATGTGGAAATGCTTCAAGTGTTGGAGAGAAGTCAACCAAGATCCTTAATGTCAAAGAGACCCGAAAAAGAATGACAATGTGGTGGAAAAAAGGAGATCACCACCCATGGTCAGATGACTAAACTATAGGGATCAAGGGAACTCTACAATCCAGTGTACTAAAACATGAGTTCTCAATGGAATTTAGCCTTAAAATCCACCAATGACAAAAGAAAAAGTGAAATATTATGCCATCACCACTACTGAGGTGGATTCAAAAAATTATGTGATGATAGGTACATTGGTTATACATTGAAGAATAGAGACCTTACTATTTGATTCTAGTTATACACATTCATTCATATCTCCCATGTTAACTATAACTATTTATACACCACCTCAAAATATGGTGGTTGATTTATCTGTGATAATATAAAATTGAGATATTACTAAATCCAGAGTATATAACTCCTCCCCGGTTAAGTTTTGTCGACATAACCTCCTAATAAATATTTTCATACTTCCTTTCATGGAGTTTGTTTCTATATATGGAATGGATGGAAAATATTTATACAAAGAAAACCTCAACCATTGGGAAATGCATATGAATCATTATATCACAAGGAATCCTCTAATTGTATACAAGTGTAAGTAGGAGGATGAATCTCAATAAATGTCATCATCTTAGGTGTGTATATTATTTCCTTATAAACAATAATGTCCAGCTCAAATGATTAATACAAATGAGATAATCACGGTTGAATACATGGCCATTGTGAGGGACTACACTGATGTATTCCCCAATGAATTGCACGGTCTTGATCTTGACTGAGATGTTAACATATCAACTAAACTTATTCTTGTACCTCTTCCATATCAAGGAATCCGTAAAAAATAGACACCATTGAGATAGAGAAACTGTAGAAGTAATTACATGGGAATATGGACAAGGGTTTTACATACCTGCATGCTTAACTATAGGGTGAATCAGTTGTCTTCATCAAGAAAAAAGGATAAATCAATGCACATCTACTTTGATTATCATGAGATAAAAAAAATAACGATAAAAAATAAGTACCCCCTTCCATAGATATGTGAATTTTTAAATAAACTATGTTGGGACATGTATTTCTATATAGTGGAAATTTGGTTGGGATATCACTAATTTAAGGCGAGTATGGAAGACATTCCCATGAAAACCTGTTAAACCATGTACATAAACTATGATTTCAGAGTGATTCCTTTCAGACTCACTAAAGATCTTATAATATTCATAGACATAATGAATAGATTCTTTAGAGATTACCTTGAAAATTTTGTGGTACTCTTTATTCATGATATTATTATACACTCTAAACGAAATGAGGAACTTAAGGACCATTAAAATATTGTGATAAAGAATTTTCTATTGGATAAAATTTATGAAAAAGTATAGTAAATATGATTTCTCGATGGAGGATGTCTCATTCATGGGACATGTTATCACCAGCAAAGGAATATATGTGAACCCTTATAAGATAAAGTCAATCAAAGAGTGGCCTAGGATAACATATATAACATAGATCCATAATTTACTTGGACTAGTTGGGTATTACCGACAATTTTTAAATATCTTATCATGTTTCTAAAACCCCCATACAAAACAGACTTGGATGGGAGAAACATTTGTGTGTACCATAGAATGTGATAATTTCTTTAAAGTGTTAAAATAGATGATTATCCTTTTACCAGTATTCAAAATCATAAAAAATAGAGAACTATTTATGGTATAAAGTGATTCTTCAATGAATAGATTCAGATATTTAATAATTAAAAATGATAAAGTGATTTCTTATGCCTCATGGAAGTTGAACATTTATGAGAAAAACTATTCAATGCATGATCTAGAGTTGTAAGCTGTGATCATTGTATTTAAAATCTATTAGAATTATCTATATGGGGAGAATTTTGAAATATATAATGATCATACGATACTCAAATATATATTCACATGTATGAATCTTAATATGCACTAGCTAAGATTGTTATATCTCATCAAGGATTATGATAGCCTAGTCCAATACTATCTTGGAAAGGAGAATAAATTCAAAGATTCTCTATATAGAAAGGATCCTAAAACATTATCAATTATGGGGATTTAGATGGATCCAATCTTCTTATATTTTCAAACGATTTACATTGGAATCATTAAGGAAGGAACACAATCAATAATTTATCAAATAAATTCTCTACAATACCTTGTGAAGAAAATAATGGATGATCAAAGAAATGAGATGGAAATTTAGAAGAAGGTGGATACTATGATAATGGGGAAATACATAGTGTTAAAAATTTATGATGAAGGAATTGTATTATTTGGGTCATAACGATGTGTAAATTCTAATCAAAAGATAAAGAAAGGGATTCTAATTGATGCACATAGCTTAAGCTTCTCCATTCACCTAGGGAGTACAAAGATGTATTGATATCTATAAGAGAACTTTTGGTTGGAAAATATAAATAAGAAGATCATTGCATATATATAAAAGTGCTTAGTATATCATCATGTGAAGGCTAAAAGAGAAAATTCTAAGGGGGAATGAAACCATTACCAATAACAACATAGAAATTGGAAAACATCACCATTGATTTTTTCACCGAACATCTAAAGACATCCAGATAAAATAATACTATGTGGGTTGTTGTGTATCATGTTAAAAAGAAAAGTCAATATATCATAATTAGGGTATAATTGTCCTGGGATAAACTTTCACAGATAGAAATTTGAGAAGTGGTAAGGCTAAATAGAATACCATTATCTATTGTATCCAATCAGGATATGAGATTCAATCACATGATCTAGAAAAGTCTCCTACATGATATAAAAACTGAACTAAACATCATTATGGATCATCATCCTCAAACGGATGGAAAATATAAACAGAATATTCAAAAACTTTATGACATGTTGAGATCATGTTCTATGGAATTCAATGGAGGATGGGATCAACAACTACCTCTTGATGAGTTATCTTCTAACAACGATTTCCACTCGAGCATCCAAACGGTTTCATATAATGTTGATTATGGGAAAAGATGCATAACACCGACTTGAGGATATGAAGTCAGTGAACTTATTAAGAAATAACCAAAAAATGTTGATGAAAATGTCGAAAATGTGAAATCCATTCTGCCATACATTAAGTAAGCCCAAAGTAGACAGAAGAGTAATGAATAAAATCATCGAAATGACCTAGAGTTTGAAATTAGAGGCATGGTATTGCTCCTAATATATCCATAGAAGTGGATAATAAGATTTGGGAAGAATGAAATTCTATGTTCTTGGTATACATGCCCCTTGAAGATTCTTTATCATGTAAGATTTTTGGCATATCAACTATAATTTTTACCTACAATGTCTCATGTACATGTTGTATTCCATGTATCCCTCCTAATGAAGTACATCCCAGATCCCGTAAATGTGCTAAATCTAGACGTAGCATAGTTGGAAATTTAATTCTCCTATGAGGGGAATCCAGTGAAGATATTGGATCATAAATAAAATGTTATACGCAACAAAACTACTCACATATCCATAGTAATATGTTAGAAAGATAATTACAGTGAAGAAAAATGGGAGCAATAGGAAGTGATGAAGGAGAATTACACTAGCATGTATTCATATATGATGTAATAATATTCAAGGGGTAAATTTCATAAGGGGGAATAATGTAATGAACATAAATTTTATCAATGAAAATTGGTATCTTATAATTATTCCATATAGTATAATCCACATAAAATCACATTGAGATCATGATAAAGTTTTTTGAATGAAGAATGAATGAAATAAGAGCTATTTATTTAAATTAACAAACCTTCACCATTGTAATAGTAATGTGACCATTAGGAATACTAATTTTGAAAATAGAATTATAAACTCGTCTATGGAAGTATACAAAATATTTATGCATCTTATGTTAAGTAAAAAGTCTTCTTTTGGCTTTTACATCATGTTTTGGAAATCACAAATATATTCTATGTCATGTTTTGGAAATCTCAAAAGTATTCTATCATATGTTTGTAAATAACAAATTGTCTTTTATCATGTTTATCGTATCGTACGATGTTGATCGTACCGACCAAAACGTATCGTACTAACTCTGTCAAACGTATCGTACTGACTCTGTCAAACGTATCGTACTGACTCTGTCAATCGTATCGTACTGACTTTGCTATTCAGATGATCATTATTTGTTTTGGTACTTTGTCAAAAACTCTCTCTGCATATGAATCGTACTCATGGTTTACATTTCCATATATCTCTTATTCTAACAAAACGATGTCGTTGAGTTAGTTATTTACTAATCAAAACGATGTCGTGCTTTCTGTTTCAATATGACCGTTGGAGGCAATATGACCGTTGGAACCCGAGGCCTATAAATAGGAGGTCATTTGAAGCTGAGAAGACACTGATGAACGAAGAGACTCTGTGAACTACGAAGTTTTTAGAGAGAGACACTGTGACTTCTCTCATCAGCCTTGTGCGTCCGATCATCGTATCGAGGGATTTCAAGTAATTGAAAGACAGAGGTGCCGATTACCTGCAAAATAGAGGGCTGCCGGGGATAGGCAGACAGACGAGCCGATCATCGTATCGAGGGCTGCCGGGGATAGGCAGACAGACGAGCCGATCATCGTATCGAGGGCTGCCGGGGATAGGCAGACAGACGTACCGATCATCGTATCGAGGGCTCACCAAGGTGTTGGTGAGACAGACCTTTTATCCTAGGTGAAAGGATAACCCTTCTCTTTGGGTTAAAAGAATTGTATTACTTTTACATTTCCGCTGTTGTATTAGAAAGGGATTTGTATTGCTTCCTTTCTTCTTTACATATTCAATTGTAATTGTTTCAATTACAATCATTCCATTACATATTGTATTGATTGGTTCTATACGCTTTAAGGTAGAATCATTCATATTTGTATTACTCTGATTATTGTGTTCATCTTGAATACAATTGTTTTACATAACAATAGTATTACAATACATCATACCTTTTACATTCAATACAATTGTGGGTGTTTGTATTTGTATTAGTTTAAAATCTTTTAAACTAATCTCTTTGTTACTAAAACTCAAGGTTTTTAAAACCTACAATTCACCCCCCCTCTTGTATTGTTCCATCTAATAGACTTTTATATCGACTATTCGATCCAACATTTTATAAATGATAATATGATATAATTATTTCATAGTAAGAGTAAATAAATATTTTAAAAATTATCGATTAAGTGTTGGAAATTTTATACAAGTTAAATGTTTTTTTAATTTTATATTTAATATAAATATTTAAAATAGAATCTATTTTAATAAAATAGATTCATAAAATAATTTTTTTCTATATGATTATAAGATAATTTTTTGAGACCTTAATTTATTTTCAATGTGTTATAAAACGAGTTATAAAATTGAAATCAGAATTTTATACGTAAATTGTGATGTTAATTTAAAATGAAATTTATAATATTTAGAACATTATTATCATTAAATATAGTTATTTATTCAATTATACATGTCAAAAATGGATATGGTTAATTTGTGAATTTTTTATAAAATAATTGAATTTTTAATGAATAGTAAAATACAATGATTTAAGGTATATATACATTATAAGTTAAATAAGATATTCATCGAGAAATATATAATGTAATAACCTTAATATATAAGTAACATTAAATATATTAATATATATAGTGATAAGGTTCACAATAATTATAGTCTTGATCCAACATAATAAACTAATGAATATCATTATGAGAAAACACCCATCCACTTCCCTAAAAATACCACCCTCACCACCTTTTCTCCTCACACATTCTAAGACTGTATGCATATAAAATTTCTAAAAAATATACTACACAAACTTCTCACCCATATATATAAGACTTTGGTAGTATAAAAATACCAAACTATTTTCCCAAAGGTTGTTCTTAAGGAGGAGAAATTCAAGAGGTAAAATTCTCTTTCCTTTTCCTTTATTTTATTTTTTATTTCATTTAATTTCTTTTCATATCCTCACCTAAAACTATACAGGAGGCATGATAAGGCCATTATATTTTATCTCATGTAATTTTATTATGTAAATTGAATATTTAATCTTTTAATATTTTTTCTTTATATTTTATTCTAAAAATAAAAATATTTTTCGTGGCGTGTCGAATTACCCCTAGTGTGGACGATGTGTTTTTATTACACACTATCTCCCTGATGGTTGGTTATAAAACAATTGTTATGATTAGATAATAGATTATTATACATATAATAAGTTATATAATGTTTCCTAACCAATATATAAACATGATGTTAATTAAACTTATATTATCTCTTACTGGTAATAAAAACCTCCCAAATAAATTAACTAAATTTCATTAACTATTTATCTAATGATTCATCCTAATAACATTTAAAAAATGACATAAAATATCAATTAAACTTATGTATGTTTATTAATATCATTTAATTTCAATTCTGGAAAATCTTTCCAATTTTACAGGAACATTCATACCCATATACAGGTGAAAATATCGTGAAAACCAGGAAAACAAACACTCTCGAACGATGAAATTAAACATTATAACTCCTTTAAAAGACCATAAATAAACTATATATAACTATAATGAATAAAATTAATATATAAAATGTTATTTATTTGTTAATTAATTAATTTAATTTGATTATATAGGATATTAAAGTGAATAAATCATTCAGACATATGGTAAGTGGAATTCTAGATCCCAACTCACTTTATATGTGTTTTCCATTTTCACTCAATTTTTAGTATGGATTTTAATTTATTTTTTGAAATAAATAAATTTACTTTTTTCTTATATTTTATTTTCTAAGATATAAATTCTTAAAATCTAGTTTTATTATAAATGAAAATACTTTTCTGACAGAACTCTTCTTAAACAAACACATCTTTTGACTTCTCTAGAGATGATTTCTTCTCCACTCTTGTGTGATAATTCTTATACAAAAAATGATTATCTCTATATAATTTTGGAGTCCAAATTTTATTCATGAATTTATGTATTATGTAATGAATCCCATTAATTTACATGGGGTTTTTAATGTCCAATATTGATATAAATTCTATGTCTAATATTTGATAATGTAAATGTTATGATGTGATGGGCATGCCAATAATAATATAGCACATGTAAATGTTATAATGTGATGGGTGTTCTTAGAATCATATATACCTCCCTTTAATTTGGTAATTTGATGTGTATTTTTATTAAAAGTTCAATATGATTGAAGATAATGAAATATTTGTTCAAAACTATGTGTTGAAGTTTTCCACTAAGACACGATGTTTCATTACTATTCATTTCCATATTCCATTAATTTTTCTAATATTTCCTCTGATGATTATGTTCATGATCCTTTTTTATGTTATGATGATAATGATTATTCACACCAAAGTTTTACATATCTTATTCATCCTCTTACTTTACTTTTGGATAACCCCCTTCATTTATGTATATCCTTATGTGATTACTTATACTAAAGAGAATGAGAAGGCCACTAATAAGCTAGGGAAGAAGTAATAAAATAAGTTTTATGTTTTATTTTTTAAAAGTTATATATAAGACTAATTTTACCAAGACACTAAACTACTTTATAAGGAATTTGTAACACTATTGTATTTTTTATCTTTAGAATGACATAAGGGTCATGTAAGAAACATAGGGTTTATATAACCCCTACGTGAATCGATGCCACAAACATATCCATTTTCTAGTATATAGATAGGTATATAGTTTCTAGGAAATTCACTTAATATTTTGTTTTAAAAAAATCAATATATAATAATATATAGAGAATTATATACCCATAAGGGTATCTAAAAATGTTAAAATATCATTATCTAAATCACATAATCCTCATGTGTAATCTAAACATATCATCTAATACTGATTGCGTGGACCATTGCTTAAAACATACATAATCATGGTCTTAAAACACGAAGTTACTTTATTATATTTCAATAATATTTAATTTTAATAGTTTTTGAGGATTAGGCCTTATTTCATTCATAAAAACTCATTCATAAAATTTTGGACACTTCTATTTAATATCCATTTAGTTTATGAAATATAGTACATTTGAAATGAATCATGTTTTATTTTTATGAGAAGTATTTATAGTTTTGTAACATGAATTAATTATTGTTATTGGTAATATTTAAAACCATTTGGAAATAATTTTAAATAGTGATATGATCATAAAAATATTAGTAAAATACACAAATAGAGAAGAACATACACTCGTTAGTCCATTTCAAATCTAGGAGATCATATAACTGAGTTTTATTTTAAAATAATAAAATATAAGCAATAATAATTGTTTAGTTACACATGAAATAATATTTACTAACCAAAGTTTTTCATATAAATATTTATATTAATGTATAAATACAATGTAAAAAAATGAGGTTTTCTTAGAAAAATGAGAACCCATGAAAATCATTTTCTTAAAAACATGCCTTTTTTACCATTAAATGGGAATAATAATTCCTTCAAAAAAATACCATGAGCTAGACAATATCAAATAAAAATATTTCCATGTAAACTCCTTAAAAAGAATATAAAATTTATGTAGGTTCTATAGGACATCATTTTCATATAACCCTTAAATAACCCATACAAAAAACCCATAGAAATAGAAAAATCTACCCGATTAATTTCAACATAATTCCACATGTAATATATTCATTACCCAAAGCATTGGAGATAAACATCCGTCTCAAATTCCCCCATATAAAATATAAAAGGACTATAACAAGCATAATTAACATATTATATTATATTTAAATTATAAAAACTCATAAACTATTATTTTTAACCTGTATGATTTTTTTAGTCTTCCCATAAAATAAAATTAATATTATTTTTTGAAATCATTTTATAAAAAAATCCAAATAAGTGGGATTTTTTTAAAAACATTTAATATATTATAAGAATAATATTAATGATTTATTTATATTATGATGGGAAAATCTGTTCCAACATATATTCTAAAACATTCTTTTCATACCTTTAGTAAAAATTACCTCATTAGGAAAACGATAAGAAGATTCACCATTCCTTAAACATTATAAAGAATGTAAAAGGTAATTTAAAAATAATTTATAAAATATTTATGACCATATAAAATATAAAATATTAATATTTATGGAAATATGAATATGTAAGAACAATAGTTTTAATGAATACATAAATATGTTTATTTTTTTACGAAAATTCACTTAAAGCTTTCAATAATTTTGAAAAAGGGAAATTGAAGAAGGGAACATGAAATGGATCTAATTTTTTTTATTAAATAAATTCTTAATTATACCTATAATTTGGTTCATACACTATATAATAGAAAACATGTGGTCAAAATGACATAAGACTCACCAAATGGAATTTTAGATGAGAAATTATTTACCATAAATAATATCTAGCATCAAAAATTATTTAACTCATAAATAATAAAATAATATTAGGTATTTAGTTTATTAAGAAAATATTTCATTTTCGTTCCACTATCATTATCCATTTTAATTTCATTTATTATCCTACTTTCGTGAGTTACTTAATTTGTTACATTTACGTCTGATGTTTTGAGAGTGTTCAATTCACAGTCCAAAAAATAACTTTGGTAGGGTAAAAATGGGGAAAATATTGATAGCTACATAAAATCCACAGTTTTAATCATCAAATTATTATTGTTTATATACATTTAATATAATTTTAAAACCATAAATGAAATACGTGTATGAAAAATTAATCACATCACTTGATGGATGTGGTATTCCACACATATGCACAAACGACATTATCAATGTTCAATATAAATAAATGTAATAAAATAAATGATATATTGTCATTATAGAATAATAATACCGTCATTAATTTAAAATATATTAATTAAATAAATCATAATAACCATCTTGGGGATGCAGGGACAAAAATGAAGCAAATCACTTCATGGTGGAGAAAATCAAAACCTATTCACAAAAAATGTTATCATTTCACGTGGGATGGAAAAGAAGAAGAGAATGAGTTTTAGAATAATAAGAAAATTTAAATATCAAGGACATACTAATTTTATTATTTAATATGGTTAACTAATATTTTATGAGAATATAAGAATAAATAATCATAAAATAACTCATTTATGACATATATCTTCTCCTCAGATAACCTCTTTGGATTACACCTTAATACTTCTCAGTTTTTACTTTTGGTGAGACCAATAAATCTAAGACACATGTAGGGATATTGCGGAGAAACTTGTGTATGGATTGGATAAACTATATTTATAAAACAATTTTAGTAAGAGAGGATAGAGGTGACTTATTATAAGTGAAGAGAGGACCACACTTGGAATTACATAAATTATTAAATTAATATTATAAATTTAATGTTACTGTGGAACCAGACTAACATATTTTGATTCTTGTATGATGATGAGTGAGAATAATATAATGAAATAATTTTTCTAAATGTTTAGGTGAGGTTTTCACACTAATATTTTTGTTTTAACCCCATATAACCCTTTTTATAATTACTACGATATCAATGTTTTTGAATCTATTGGGGTCAAGAAAGTTACAATTAAAGGAAAAGTGACATATATATAGAATATTAATGATATTATAGGTCATTTCTCACTCACTAGGTAGATTATACATTTATTATGAGTTTTAAATCATTAAATTAAATAATATTTAACACAATATACCATTCGAGTCATTTCTATAACTATTCAAAAGTCTGAAATTAATGAAATAAAAAATTTAATGGAATTATAATATAATCCCTTAACACATTAGTAATAAAAAATATTAATCTTAAAAATTCATGGAACATAATAAGTCATCCAAATACATTACATTTTATATTTTTAAAAATTATATACATGGCTTTTCAATTACGTGAATAAGAACTATGTCAGCGTTGCGTAAGAAATTAATTAATTTATTCCATAACTAAAAAATGAAAAAAATTTACTTGAGTAAAAAATAAATTCGAATTTTAAAAAAAATTTACAATTGAATGTATCCACTTTTTAACCCAAAGAAAAAATATTAGATATATTGAAACAAATAGATTGGAACTATGTTTTTATTATTTAATTAAAATAATAATAAAGTCATTTTAAAATGAAATTGGAAATTAATTTACACATTTTGAAATAATTTTTGTCTATGGTAAAAAAAATATCCAATAAAATTCATACAACTCTTATGGGGACTTTTAGACCTTATCTAACAATATTAAGCTTATTTTACCTGGTTTTCCCTTAGTGTTAAATTTTACTATTGTTAACGTTCATAATAACCAAAAATGAGAAGGAAGTTATTAAAAAATATGAAATTTATAATTAATAATATAGATTATATATTTCAATAGTCAATATCTATAAGTGGAAGATAATGAATAAATAATCAAATAAAAAACCCAATGAATAAAAAATATATTGAAAATATGTTTTTACGTCGTAAAAATGAACATATACCCAAATATGGTAAAATAAAGATTCCCAATTAAAAAATCATATTTCTTATAATTTAGTTATTCTTATTTTAATTTAAAATTAAATTAAATTCATAATTAAACCTTTTAATGAAAAGAATTGATAGTTTTACAAAAATTGGTATTTTCACTACTCATGAAAAAATCCATCTTTTTAGAAAAAATTACAAAATTTAACAATATGATAATTTTAATATGATGGTTTAAAAAATTATACCCATTTAGTGAATTTATTTTCTATAGTTGGTAGTAATTAATTATAATATTTTATCACAAAAAAAATAAAAAACCATTTTTAGGAAAATTTATTGTTGAAGCATAAAAGGACTTCAATGAATATTGATTACATATTTATTATGAATTAAAAAATATATTATATAAAACCTTTATATATTTTTTATAATGTGGTTATTACTATTCCTAGTAAACATTTACCGACTAGGATATAATGATCTCATTTAAATATTAATATTTGTATAGTATATCATAATTCTCTTAAATCTAGGTCTTGTATGTTAAGAATGATATCAAGAATAATATTCTTTAAAACTAATCATTTAGAGTGTTACAAATAGGTTACTATATCACACTAATATTTTAACGGAGGAAACTATGTTATATAGCATATATGACAAGAAACACTGAGCCTAAACAAACCATGAAATATTATTATATAAATTTGGCATATATATCATAACCATTAAATTGGGGAGTATGAATCGTATTAATTGATTTATGAAATGTATTTAAATTTACTATATAATAAAATGAATTAAAAACCTCATTAAAGAAACACACATTTTTTAGAAAATTAATTTTATTCTTAAAAAATTGGTTTTCTTAAAAAACGATGTTTAATTGATTTTTGTGAGAAATTAATAAAATTAATTTCTTAAACATTTAGAAAAGTTATTTTAATAAATTAACACAAATTTTTAAATCATTATATTAAACAAAATTAGGGTTAGGTTTTGTTATTTTTATGAAGGGATTGTTTTTTCAATGAATAATGAGAATTGCCGATTAATCAAATTCCATAATATCATTCCAGAAAATCATGACATTTAAAAGTGAAATTATATTTTTAACTTTCTATGGAAGATAATTATAATTTTTTTTAAAAATAATGTAATTACTTTTTTTAATCATTAATTTTCAATATTTTTGTATAAGTTTATATTTTTTCTGAAAAACATTGTTTCCAGAAAAATATTTTTAAGTGCATAATATGTAGGTATTTTAATAAACAAAATAACACCTAATAAGGAAATATTTTAATGAAAATAATATATTATATATCTATTCATATTATTTTAAATTCAAATAATCTTGTTTTCTAGACATATTGGTAATAAAAGATTACTATTTTAAAAGAATTTTTTTTTCTAACAAACCGTTTTTATTGAATTTTTCAAGTTAATCATAAATTAAATTCATAAACTTTTGAGTTTTAAATATTGGAAAACAGATCATATATTTGAAACAAATGGGTTCAAATTTGTTAAATAGTTCCCTCTTATTTTTTTTCATTATGAATACTCACCATAGTACATATTTTTTACTATAGTGAAGACAAAATGTACAACATAGGGGTAAAAATAATTTTATAATGAAGAAAAAGTAACCCTAATAATTGAATAATTTTTATTTGATGATTATATTTCTCCCATAATAATGTAAAATTATAATATATAACCTTTTTTTCATATTTCCATGATTACGACCTTTATAATACTTTATATAAAGAAATAAATGTCACATTACTACTAGTAATAAATTTAATATTTTGTGACTAGGGTAAAATTACCTATGTTCAGTTAGAAATATTAATATAAAATATTTAAGATTTGTTACTGATATTTTATTTCAAATTTCTAGAATTGAAATAATTTCCTTTAATTCCTACTCAAACACCAATGCAATAATTTTTTAATTATATTAAAAAATATATGATTTAAAAATATTAAAGGTATTATTATTTAAATGAATTATTGTATTATTTTTATATTTTAGTCAAATATAACATGATATGATAGTTCTAAATTTATACTTTCTTATTACATATTTGTATTGATGTTTTTAAATAAAATTAAATAAATAGTTTTAAAGTTTACAATAATGATATTTTATAATAAATAATGTTTTATTAATGGATCAAAAACAAATAAAATTAAAATATTCATCCAATTTATTTATATTCATTTAAAAATATCTTATATAATTCATTTATATACCAATTTAAGTTTTATAGAAACTATATTGACCCCTAAATAGTAAAAACATTATTATCACAATAATTATCTAAAAGGGTTAACACGAGTTAAAAAAATGATAAGGGATAAAAGAGAACCTAAATTGATCCATATTTTAGAAAATTATTTAGAATCGTAATTATATTATATTCTTATATTATCAATTTGGATTCATTTGTATTTGAAAATTAATTTATATTAATTTAATTGTAATGGACCAGAACAATCTGGTCCATTTCATTACGAAATTATGGTGTCTGAGGTCTTCTGGGAGGTCAAGGTGACTTATACCCAACAATTTCCCAAATTTCCAATTCTTTGAAAAGTGTTTCCAGTTTTGTGAGCAGTGAAATAGTAGCATTAAGTGAACAATTAAACTGTAGCCTTAGGTGAACAGTTCAACGGTAGCCTTAGGTGAACATTGAAACAATAACCTTATGTGAACAGTGTCATTAGTAGCCTTATGTGAATAGTGAAATGGTAACCTTATGTGAACAGTTTAATCAGTAACCTTATGTGAACAGTGTCATTGTTAGCCTTAGGTGAACAGTGAAACAGTAATCTTATGTGAACAGTGTCATCGGTAGCCTTAAGTAAATAGTCCAACGGTAACCGCTATTTCTTTTTCCAAACATTGAGTTCATGAACAATGTTTCTAGAATGGAGAGCTCCAAGGGTAAGCTCTATTTCCTTTGCCAAATTTTATGTTCATGAACATTATTTCCAGAATGGTGATGTCCAATAGTAGCCTCTGTCCTTTGTCAAATTTTGAGTTCATGAACAATGTCTCAGAACGGTGAGGTTCTAATGGTAGCCTCATTCCTTTTCCAAATTTTTAGTTTATAAAAAGTGTTTCCAAAACAGTGAGGTTCTAATGGTAGCCTCTTTCCTTTTCCAAATTTTAGGATCATGAACAGTGTTCCGAGAATGGTGAGGTTCCAACAATAGCCTCTTCCCTTTTCCAAATTTTATGTTAATGAACAGTGTTTCCAGATTGGTGAGGTTCTAACGATAACCTCTTTCCTTTTCCAAATTTTGAGTTCATGAATAGTATTTCTAGAACAGTGTGCTTCCAACAGTAGCCTCTATCAATTGCTAAATTTTTAGTTCATGAACATTTTTTCCAGAATGGTAAGGTTCCAAGAGTAGCCTCTTTATTTTTCCAAATTTTGAGTTCATAAATAGTGTTTCCAAAACGGTTAGGTTCCAACGGTAGCCTCCTTCCATTGTCAAATTTTAGGTTCATGAAGAGTATTTCCAGAATAGTGAGGTTCCAATGGTATCCTCTTTCCTTTTCCAAATTTTGAGTTCATGAACAGTGTTTCCAGCTTCCTACATATTCTTCCCTTTGATGTTTCCATTTATGCAAAATTCTTTTAAATCCATGTTATAAGGACTCCAAGGCTGATTCAAAGGTCGTGACTCCTATATTAATTTTTCCTAAGGCTCGAGATTATTTTACTTGGTTAGATCATGTGTTTTAATTCAATCCTCTTTTTTTTGGAAAAATCCATCGTATCTTAAACTGATGATCCGATAAATATTCTAATGGGTCGAGATATCTTCCTCCCAAGTTCTTCCTCCTTCTTGTCAGGTGTGAGACTCTCAAACCTTACATTATTTCCCATAGGGTTTTTGTGATCAAACTTTCCTCTTTAGACCGATTCCCCTCTATTCTTGATGCAATAAGAAGTATTGATCAATCTTCGATATAAGGTATTGGATATCGTCATTCTATTGGGTTCATCTATTTCTGTTTCTCCTTCCCTTTTATTGGAATGTTGTCTCCATGTTCAAAATAAACTTTTCATTGGTGGTGAATGGTGTGGTCATGTCTCTACATCCTCGGGTGGGAAAACTTGTCACGGGGGGAGGAGACCATAACACATTGTGTGGCTTGTTCTCATATATTTAACATCAAGAACTGTTTGTGGTAGGGAATTCATTGCTTCTATTTTGTATTATGTGAAAATGTAGTGTTAGCATGTTTTATACCATTGGATCACAATGGAATTGACATATTAAATATTTGAATTGGATAAATAAATTGATATCGATCATATGTTATTGCCTCTTGTATTGCTAGTTAGTGTGATATCAATTCTTTCTACGTTAACCATTTCATTCTTGAAGGAAATTGGTAATTAATGTAAAGCCATAATTAATTGATAATTATTTGGCTAAATATATAGGGGAATGTAAATGAATCTGGATCTTCTTGTTGTAATTTGATGTTTATAAAATTAGTGCAGTAATCATGTTTAATTATTTGTGATATCTTACTATTTAGGTTTCCTGAAGTTGGAACCTACGTAAAAAAAATCAGTTAATCCAAGGTGGATTAAAGAAATGTTTGTTTGATGAAATATAATTACTTTTAGGGTTCTAAGTTAGCCTCTTTCTTGTTTAAGGGCCCAGATCCCAATTGATATGATGGTTGTTTTCCTACTACTTGTCTTATGATGTGAGCTTGGAAGGCTATTGTGATATGTGGGGTAAAGAGGCCTATTGTTTGTGGAAGAAGTTGATGACTAGATTAGCGAGATGCATCATTTTATGCATGTGGGTGTCTGGGAGGACACCGGTGATGATGGAACGAGTTGGATGTGAATGTTTGGATGCTTGATGATATTGTTGGTTGTTAATTTACATTACATTCCCCACTGCTCAAGGTCGCTTGTCTTTTTTAACCTTCTTTCTAAAGGGGAGAAGACTCGTAAGGTATGCCACGTGATTTCGGTGTTTATAATCTCAAGGGAGGATTATTCTATGCTATTTCTATAGACGGAAAATACTCGACAGGTTGTTCATCTACTCACCCTGTTGATCCCCCTTATGTTTAGTAGTAGATAATGTTTTTCTATAATTCATGTGAACATGGGAAAGTAATTTTGTAAATAAATAATTGAATAAATGATGTTAACCAATGGGGAGGGAGCTTGTTGGGATGCAATGTTGAGGATACAATTTAAAGGGATAGTAGACTTTGGGTTTGATTCTAATGAAATGTAATGTAGAATTTTTTATGGTTAATTAATGTTTAAAAAATTACATAATGTAACGTGAAACTGATAAAAGGGAATGACGTAATGTATTAAATCCATTTAAATGTATGTGTGCTTATAGGATACCTAGTGTTAGAAGTGGAAGTCAGGAGTCTGAGAGAGGTTAGTTGTAGTTGAGTCTAAGACTAGGTTATTTCCCCAGTGTGATTGTGAGATATATTATATTCTATAATTTTTGTGTTTATTTATTCTACTCCTCCCCTTTAGTTAGGGAAACTAACACCCTGGGGATTCTGATCCATTGGGTGGTGTTTTCCCCAACAGTCTGGTGGGCAGATGTATGGATTAATTCCCCTTTTGGGCCCTATCTCTTCTTTTGGTAGTTACTTGTTCTGGTAGGCACAATGGTTAGTTTTCCCCTTATATGCATGTAAAGGGATGTAATGGATTATGGTTATTCAAACACATATATTCTGGATATAGTTTCCTATGGACTACAATAGGTATAACGTGTATAGGTTGTGATGGCGTGAAGATCCTTACTCAGTGTATAGGCTATAATGGTTTGAGGTATAATACTCGACATATGATACACTTTATGCGAGCTGTGGTGGCTCTCTAAAACTACATGGTTATTTTTCTTACATAGACGTGGGGTTTTTTTTGCACGAGGTGCATGTTTTGGTGCTTCACCCAGGTCTCTGCAGGCATGCCTTTTTGGAGAGAGATGCTTAGGACATGCCACATAGGAGAAAAGTGGAAAACTATTTGGGAAGTAGTAGAGGGGTACCCAGAATATTATTTATTATATTATATAATATTTTATGTGTTACATGGTGAGAGTAGCCGTGGTGAGGCTAGGATCTTAGTATAACTATTTTGGTGACTAGTTAGTTTCACTTATTTTCATTGTGCTTTAGCATGTTTTCTTTAAAATTTCTCGAGATGATCATTGGAAGATCCTACCTAGTATACTATTATAACCACCCTCTGTATATATAAACTGCTTTTAGGTCACTTGGAGAAGGATAGAGATCAGGATGGTTTCTACTAGCTTGGGGTTACAGGAGCTATTAGGGATTCGTGGTTTCTGTTGTTTTTTACTTTATTTTGGGTAATTGTAGTTTTCTCTTTTTAGTTGTAGTAGTTTTTCATGACATTACATATGTTTACTTGGTATTTCATTTATATTGTTGTCTGAGTTGGAGTTGGTTGGTGTCCGTCTTATCTCTCTCTTTCACATGTATTCTCTTAGAGGGTAATGCCTCCCATATGTGTGTTTACTATACCCTTGGTGCTATTCACCAACCCAGGACCTACTTGAGGTGGTACTCGGTGGTCATTATCTCCCTTCTTACATTCCTTGCCCAGGAGGGGTACAATTTGTGGGGAGGGGGTCATGACAGAGTAGTAAAGAGGTCTGGTCGAGGGATAGGATGAAGTTTGGTGTTTGGAACATGTGAGGTTTCATGGGTTGGTAGGGAAACAACACCATTCATGTTTAGAAATTGATGTAAACATTAGAGACTAGCTGAGACATAGGTGTTTAGGGACCCCTATGATATGATGCTTGAACCTTTATTTTTACAATGGCTATTAAACAAGGTGATACTGGTTGCAGGGTAGAGACCTAGGAATGGATCATGCTTCATTATTTTGTGTGCCTGTAATTGAATGGGTAGACCTTGGGATATTTTAATCTAAAATGAATAAAAAAATTAATTAATTATTGTTGAGTTATCCATATTTCAGGTCTAGGAGCTCTAACAATTTGTTATTTTACAGGTCTGGCTCCCAGTAGACGTCCTCATCAATATCACATAGAAGATGTCTCGTAGGATATGCTTGCTGATCACCACTAAGTAGAGGTTGATTATGATGACACTTGGAGGAGGATACTCCAAGAGTTTTAGTTTCAGAGTCTGCTAAAGTACATGGTCTATGTTTCAGATGAGGTCACAGAAGACTAGTTAGGGAAGGTTGAGATAAGATTCAGTTCCATCTGTGCTCGAAAAGAGCACTGGGTGTCCTTGGTTGTGACGATGCTGTGTTGAGTAGTGAGACAGTGGTGGTTCTTGTTCCTAGGGGATTGCAAGGAGTCAACAATCTCATGGGAGGAGTTCCAAGACAACTTTAGAGTCATTTTTATATCTTTGAAAGCCAAGGTGTCCAGTATCCAGGGGACTCTTACCCTTCGATAAGGGAGATATAGTGTGCGAGAGTTTGGAATCCATTTCAAGAACCTTTTATGATATGCTTCCAACCTATTGCAAGATGAGGAGGATAGGGAGGGTCATTTTTTGGAGTCTTTGCATCCAGATATCCAATGCCAGGTCACCCCATTTATGTTGAGGGCATATATTGAGGTGCTGGAGAGGGAATAGGTCATTGAGAGGAAATTAGCCAAAACCGGATCATCACAATAGGGGAGTTATCATGATTCCTCAACATGCAAAGTTGTGGTCTGGGGTTTCATGTTTTCAGGGTAGAAGAGTTTCCGTTTGTCTGGGGGTAGGTCATATCCCTCAGCATCTCATTTCTTTAGGGGAAGCATCTCTCAGGCCTATTCCAAGGAATCAGGCACTTGTTTTTCATGTGGTGGTTGAGTTCATCAGCAGTGAGAGTTCCCAATATTTCAGAGTAGTCATCGTGCACCAGGTGTTCCACTCTAGATTTATCCAATGAGGCATTTCCATCCAAGGAAACAGCATCAGGTTGCACCATCATAGGATCACTAGAGGGTAGATGGGGCGGGCTGAGGACATTCCCTTGATGCTCCCTAACTTGAGAGATCATAACGCGACTGGGGTGGTTGTTTTCATCAGTATCAGAGAGGCCATGGAGAAGGTCGTGTTCAGATTTATGCTTTAGTGTTTCCAGCTCTATGTGAGCTAGAGGTCATTCTAGGTACCCTTTCCTTCTTTTCAACCTTGGTGGAATGCCTTGTTTGATTCAGGAGTGACACACTCCTTCATATCACCTACCCTTTTCCATGCTTTGGGACCTGATGTAGAGAGGCTTCTAGTGCCCTTGGTGTTGATTGCGCCAGTTGGAGGCCGAGATAACTTGTTTGAAGTATGTAAACACTGTGAGCAAGTGATGGGGCAACAACACTATTTGATATATTTACTATGTTTATGAATAAAACCATATGATTTCATCCTCTGCATAGATTGGTTATATTTGCTGTAGGCTATCATGGATTTCTTCAGGAGGAAGGTTGTGTTCATCGATGCAGATGGAGAGACAGTGGTGTTCGTTGGCGAGTGAGACCCTCAGATGGGTCAAAGGTGTGTTCCATCCTTATTATCCATGATGATTGAGCTTATGCTGAGTTCTCCAGAGGATCAACAGTTGGCATTTCCTAGGGTAATAGAAGAGTACCCTGATGTTTTTCTAAAAGAGGTGGTAGCATTACCCCCTCAACAAGAGATCGAGTTTGGGATAGAGCTACAACCAGGAGTGTCTCCAATCTATATGTCTTCATATAATATGGAACCTTTTGAGTTACAAGAGATATATATACATCTTGATGGTCTGTTATAGTGCGGTTTTGTTCTTCCAAGTGTGTCACCGGGGGGTGCCCCAGTTTTTTTCGCAAAGAAGGATGACGACAGTTCATATTTTTATATCGATTATCATCGCTTAAAAAATGGACAGTGAAGAATCTCTATCCTCTTCCACGTATTGATGATTTATTCGATCAATTGAAGGATTCATGTTGGTTCTCAAAGATCGACATTTGGTCCGGATATTATCAAATGCATGTGAAAAATGAGGATTTCCTGAAGACTGCATTCCGTTGTTGTTATGGGAATTATGAGTTCATTGTAATTCCATTCGGTGTGACAAATTCTCTAGCTTTGTTCATGGGATTTATGAACGTTGTGTTCCCTGAGTTCATGGAAATGTTTGTGGTGGGTTTCAATGATGACATCCTTTGGTACTCCACACCTGAGGAGGAGCATGCAGAGCATCTACACTCTTTTTTGGCTGTTCTTTATCAACGTCATGTATTTGGGATGTTGTCGAAGTGCGAGTTTCGGGCTCGATAAGTCAATTTCTTGGGACATGTTGTGTCATAGTAGGGAGTATCTATGGATCCATTGATGACAGATGGAGATTTTTCTTGGGCAGCCCCCAAGATAGTGTGAGAGGGGTGAATTTTCCTTGGTCTCGCAGGATTCTACAAGAGGTTCGTATCCAATTTACCTCGAGTTACAACTCCTCTAAAAACTTTGGCATGGAACGATAAGGTGTTCATATGGACTGATCAGTGTGAGGAAGCTTTCGAGTATCTAATGGAGAAGATAGTAAGTGCTCTAGTTCTTTCTCTTCCTGGAGAGGGAGTCCAGTTTGATGTTTTCTACGATGCATCACATATGGGATTAGGCTATGTTTTGATATAGCATAGATTAGTTGTTTCTTATGGGTCTCGTCAGTTACGTCCCCATGAACATAACTATACCACCCATGATATTGAGTAGTTTTCTGTGGTGTTTTCTCCGAAGTTATGGAGACATTACCTCATTAGCGAGCGCTTTGTGGTTTTCACCAATCATAAGAGTTTGAGTTATGTTTTCTCCCAGCATGACTTGAACTTATGATAGCTTCATTTTATGGAGTTATTAAAGGAATACAAATTCCAAATATCATATACACTTGGAAAGGGGAATGTTGTAGATTATGCGATGAGTCAGAAGTCACATTGTGATGCAGTGCATGAATTTTCTGACTCTTGGGGATTAATGGATGAACTATCAACATTAGTTCTTGATATGGAAGAAGTTGGGGGATGAAGTTTTATATTTCAGATGAAATTGTAGTCATATATGGTGAAGCAGGTGGAAGAATCATAGTTGGGAGATCTAGAGAAGGAGGTCTAGAAAGACAGAGTTATTTTTGGTGAGGCCCCTCATGGTTGGTCTGAGGATGAACAACACCGAGTGTGGTATGATGGAAGGATATTTGTTCCTTTGATGATGTGAGAGACGGTTCTCAGAGAGTTCCATATTTCTCCTTTAGTGGTGCATCATAGCACGAAAAAGATGCACCATGCCTTGAGGATCTTGCTTTGGTGGCCTGGGTAGTAGAGTGCGGTTGCAGAGTTTGTGTCTCAATGTTTGGTCTTCTAGATGGTGAAGATCGAACACCATGATCATGGTGGTCTGCTTCATCCATTATATGATCCTCAGAGAAAGTGGGATGACATATCATTTTTCATTATTACTGTTTTACCTCGAGCTTATGGAGTACATGAATATTTTTGGGTGGCAGTGATTCGTTTAACAAAATCATCCCAATTCATAGCAATAAAATAGCAAAGATCAGTGGATTTTTTGTCGACGAAGTATCTAGAGGAGGTGGTGAGACTTCATGGTGTCCCAAGGAAAATCATATACGATCGATATCATAGTTTTACCTCTAGGGTGTGGATTGGTCTCTAGAATTATTTTGGTTCACATCCACGCCTTAGCACTGATTTTCATCCTTAGACGAACGGTCAGACAGAGTGGACCATCCAGACTCTTGAAGACATGTTACGCTCTTGTGTCCTGGATTTTTTAGGTTTGTGGACAAGGCACTTACCCTTGAAAGAGTTCTCGTAAAACAATATTTTTCTCTCCACCATTAGTTTGGCGCCATTTAAAGCCTTGTATGGATGACCATGACATTCTACGTTGTGCTGGAATGGGGTCAGAGAGTTAGAAATTATCAGATTAGAAGTAGTGAAGAATACAACAGAGATGGTTCAGGTGATTTGTGAGAGGATGAAGACAGTGTAGGATAATCATAAATCATATGCTGATCAAAGGAGGAGACCCTTAGAGACTAATGTTGGGGATCACTTGTTTCTGAAAGTCACTCCTAGACATGGGCAGTGATGGTTTGTTTGTGGGAGTAATCTTTCTCCCTAGTTTTTTTGGCCTTTAGAGGTGTTGGATAATGTTGGAGCCATGACATATCAAGTAACACTTCCCCCACAGATGATCCAGATACACAATGTTTTTCATGTGTCACGACATCGTCGTTATCATAATGATGACTATCTTGTCGTCGATTGGAAATAGATCGATGTTGATGATGATGTTACCTTTGAGGAGAGACCTGTGGAGGTCCAAGACCAAAAAAAGGTGTTGCACGGGTGTTCTACCTCCTTGGTTCGTGTATTGTGGCGAAACAGTGGCATGAAAGAGATTACCTAGGAATGTGAGTCATAGATATGTCCTCAGTTCCCATATTTGTTTGATGTTTAACTATTGTCATCTAATGATGTCTGCTTTGTGGTTATAGAACTTTTGTTTTTATGAGATGAATTTCTTTTGTTGCTTCTAGTTGCTTGCTGTCTTTTTAGAGGTAACTAGATTGATGGTTGTTCAGACGTCATTTCTATTTCCTTTTAAGTTGGTTTTGAATTCTCTAGGATTATAATGTTTTGAGAGGTATCTGATGTAATTTCTTGGACTACTCTGGTCCATTCCTTTACGAAAATATGCTGTCTGAGTTGTTTCGGGAGGTTATGGTGACTTATCCCCAACACTTCCAAATTCCCAGTTATGTGAACAATGTTTCCATTTCTGTGAATAGTACAATGGTAGCCATAGGTGAATAGTGAAACGATAGCTTTAGGTGAATAGTGAAATGGTAATCTCATGTGAACTATGTCATCGATAGCCTTGTGTGAATAGTGTAACAATAACCATATTGAACAGTGTCGTCGATAGCCTTGTGTGAACAGTGAAACTGTAACCTTATGTGAACAGTGTCATCGGTAGCCTTAGGTGAACAGTGGAATGGTAACCTTATGTGAATAGTGTTTCCAGAATGGTGATGTCCAACGGTAACCTCTATTTCCTTTTACAAATTTTGAGTTAATGAACAGTGTTTCTAGAGTGGTGAGGTCCAACAGTAGCCACTTTTATTTCCCAAATTTTGATTTCATGAACAGTGTTTCCAAAATGGTGAGGTTCCAATGATAGCCTGCTTCCTTTTCCAAATTTTAGGATCACGAACAGTGTTTCTAGAATAGTGAGGATCCAACAGTAGCCTCTTTCCTTTGCAAAATTTCAAGTTCATGAATAGTGTTTCCAGAATGGTGAGGTTCCAATGGTAGCCTTTTTCCTTTTCCAAATTCTGAGTTCATGAAATTGTTTCCAGAATATTGATGTTCTAACAATAGCCTCCTTCCTTTTCCAAATTTTGAGTTCGTGAATATTGTTTCCAGAAGGGTGAGGTTCCAATGGTATCCTCTTACCTTTTCCAAATTTTGAGTTCATGAACAGTGTTTCTAGAATGGTGAGGTTCCAACAGTTGCCTCTTTCCTTTTCCAAATACCAGGTTCATGATCAGTGTTTCTAGAATGG
Organism: Viscum album; assembly: GCA_963277665.1. Lineage (NCBI taxonomy): Eukaryota > Viridiplantae > Streptophyta > Magnoliopsida > Santalales > Viscaceae > Viscum > Viscum album. The sequence goes on from OY728131.1 coordinate 20,770,571, forward strand.
TGAGGTTCCAACAGTAGCCTTTTTTCCTTTGCCAAATTTCAAGTTTGTGAACAGTGTTTCTAGCTTCATACAGTTTCTCCCCTTTGACATTTCCTTTTACATAAAATGAATTTAAAGCCTTGTTTTAAGGATTCCAAGGCTGATTCAAAGGCCGTAACTCCTATATGAATTTTTCCTACGGCTCGAGATGCATTTACATGGTTAAACTGCGTGGTTAAATGCGATCTTCTTTTAATGGAAAATACGACGTATCTTAAACCGCTGCTTTGTTAAATCTTCTAAAGGGACGAGATATCTTTCCCCTAGTTTCCCCCCCTTCTTATCAGGTTTGAGACAACCTAACCTTCCATTCCTTCTTGTAGGAGTTATGCGATCAATATTTCCTCCATTGATTAGTTCCCCTCTAATTTTCATGCATTAATAAGTACTGATCAATATTCGATATAAGTTATGAACAATCATCATTCTTTTGGGTTCATGTCCTTCTATTTCTCTTTCCCCTTTTATGGAATGATATCTCTAGATTCTTAAAGGACTTTTCTTGGGTGTTGAACGATGTAGTGGTGTCCTTGAATCCCCGATCAGATAAATTTTTCATGGGTGGAGGATATCCTAACCCAATGTGTGGATCATTATCGTATAAAGAACACCATGAACCATTTGAGGTAGCAGATTCATTGCTTCTCTTTTATTTTATGTGAAACTGTAGAGTTATCATGTTTTATCCCACTAGATCACAATGGAATTGACAAATAAAATACTTCAACTCGATAAATAAATAGATATCGATTATATTTTATTGCATCTTGTTTTTCAAGATAGTGTGATATCTATGATTTCTTTGTTTAGATTTTCATTATTGATGGAAATTGGTAATGAAGGGAAAGCCGGAATTAATTGAGAATAGTTTGGTTAAAGATAAAGAGGCCTATAAATGAATCTGGTTTTTCTTATTGTAATTTCATATTAATAAAATTATTGCAGTAAGCATGTTTAATTAGTTGTGATAGCTTAATATTTCAGTTTCTAGGTGTTTGAAACTACGAATAATAAATCAGTTAATCAATGATGGATTAAAGAACTGGTTGTTTGATAAAAGATAATTCCTTGTAGTGTTCTGAGTTACCCTCTTGCTAGTCTAAGGTCCAAGATCCCAATTGATATGACGGTTGTTTTCATGCTTCTTGTGTTTTGATGTGAGCCTGGAAGGATGTTGTGATATGTGGGGGGAGGGATTCCTATTGTCTATGGAAGCAGTTGATGCCTAGAGGGGTGAGATGCATCGTTTAATGAATGTGGGTGTCTGGGAGGACACTGGGGATGATAGGACGAGTTAGATGTGAATGTTTGGATGCTAGCTGATCTTGTTGGTTGTATAACTTCTTTACATTACCCACCACTCATGGCAGCTGGTCTTGTATACTCATCTTCCAAAAGGGGTGAAGACGCGCGGGTTATGCCACATGCTTTCCGTATTTCGCTTTTCAAGGGAGGATGTGTCTACGATATTACTATAGGCGTAAAAGACTTGACGAGTATTTAATCTACTAACCATGTTGATCCCCCCTTGTGTTTAGTAGCATAAAATGTTTTTTATAATTCCTGGGAATATGGGAAAGTATTTAGCTAAATATATAATTTCATAAATGATGTTAACCCATGGGGATATAGCTTGTTTAGACGCAATGTTGATGTTACAATTTAATGGTACAGAGGACATTGGGTGTGATGCTAATGAAATTTAATGTGAAATTTTTGATGGATAATTTATGTTTAATGAATTAATTATCTTAAAGTGAAACTGATAAAAAGGGAATGAATTAATGTATTAAATCTCTTTAAATGGTTGTGTGCTTATAGGATAAGTAGTCTTAGAAGTGGATGCTGGGAGTCTAAGAGATGTTAGATGCAGTTGAATATAAGACTTGTTTATCCCCATAGTGTGGTTGTGAGCTATAATATATTCTATAATTTTTGTGTTTCTTTATGCTACTCCACCCCTTCAGTTAGGGAAATTGACACCCCGGGGATTTAGAGCCCTGGGGGGGGGGGGGGTGTTTTCCCCAACTTTACAATGGGAGGATGGATGGATGACTACCCCCTTTGTCCCCACTCTCTTCTCTTGGTAGCTACCTGTGCTGGTAGGCACAACTATTAGTTTTCCCCATATTTGTGTATAGAGGGCTATAATGGCTTGTGTATTTTCACACACATATATTCTGGATATAGTTTCCTATGGACTACTATACACATAATATGTATAGGTAGTGATGGATTGAGAATCCTCACTCGGTGTATGGGTTGTAAGGGCTTGACGTATACTACCCGACGTATGATACATGTTATGCGAGTTGTGGTGGCTCCCGGAAACAACCTGGTTACTTTTCTTACATGGACTTGGTGGTTTTGTTACAGGAGGTTCATGTTGTGGTGCTTCACCCAGGTGTCTACAGGAAATCCTTTTCGGAGAGATATTTTAAGGACATGCAACATTGGGGTAAAGTAGAAAAATATTAGGGAAGTAGTAGTGGGGTAACCTTGATATTATTTATTATATTATATACTCCGGTGTGCATTACATGGTGAGAGTAGCCATGGTGAGGCTGGGAACATTGTATACCTATTTAAGTGATGAGTTAGTTTCACTTGTTGTTCACTGTGCTTTAGCATAGTTTCATTACTTTTTTCATGAGAGGCTCTGGAGAGGATCCTACTTGTATACAATTATACTCACCCTATGTATATATAAACTATTTTCTTGTCACTTAGATCAGGTTGGAGATAATGTCGGTTTCTTCTAGCTTAGGGTAGCATGAGCTGTTTGGGAATCGTGGTTACTATTGTTTTTTTACTTTCATTTAGTTACTTGGAGTTTTCCTCTTTCAGTTGTAGTAGTTTTTCATGACATTACATATGTTTACTTGGGATTTTATTTATATTTTTGTCTGAGTTGGAGTTTGTTGGTGTATGTATTATCTCTCTCTTTCATATGTTTTCTCTGAGAGGGTAATTTCTCCCATTTGTGTGTTTACTATACCCTTGGTGCTAGTTGCCAACATGAGGCCTACTGAAGGTGGGACTAGGGGGTCATTATCTATTTTCCCACATTTCCGACCCTGGAGGGGTACAATTTGTGGGGAAGGGGTCATTACATTAATACATTATGAATTTTCTTGAGTTCCCCTCCCATCTCTTATAAAATGAAACTACTTATTCTATTTTTTCACACATAAAAATCATTTTTTCAAAAAAGACATCAAAAAATACCATATTTAATCCCATTAAAATGTCTTATAATCCTTTGTTTTATTATAAAACCATCATCGGATGGATTCTGGTGAAATCCCAAAGATATTGTCTAAATAAAATGTATCGTTCTTAACCGAATGTTTTGATTTTTTTTCTTCCACACCCTTTGAATATTATTAAACCATGATGATATGATAACATAAATATATAAAATATAATTATGTGTCATTATTTTACTTTCCTAACTTACATCCCACTTAAATTCCATTAAATTGGAAATAAAACCATCATTGGGTGTAGAGAATAATATCACCTCATGAACAGTGGTAATTCATTTTCCATCATCACCTCACAAATATATTTTTTAGTGGATTTAATTTTTTTTTATATTACATTAATTAAATAATTTCTTTTATGTAAAATTAATATATCATTTATTTTCTAACACTTTCATTCATTGAGAAATGGTGATTTCATTCATGTGTACATGTATACTACCTCCTCTATGAAGAACTGTGATTTTTTTTTCATCAATCCATCACATGGATGATATATATAAGAATATTTAAATAATTAACATGTTATTTCTAATATCATTATAATTAGATAAAGGTAAAATATTATATGCCTTCTTTCCATCGTGATATTTGAAAAATCGTAATGTTGCCCATGCATATGCATGACATACCTTATATTTGATGGTAACATATCTCATTTTTACTTAATAATTTTCATGGTAAGTTTCAAAATTATAATGAAAATATAAAAATAAAATTATTTCTGGATTAATATTTTTTAAGTGATGGAATAATGATTTATCTTACCATATTCCACCTATAAAATTAATTTTGAAAAAAATAACTAAATACCTTCAAAATTACTAATAAAAACATAATTGATTATGTAAAAATGTATATCACAATAATAAATAAAATAAAAGGAGTAATAAAAATTTATTATGTTATCAAAAAATTAATTAATTAAAAATTATTTATTATTCAGTATGTATTTGAATAGTCAAATTTGAGGAAATGGATTTCCTCACAATTTCCCTTCATTGATACATATTTTAATGTTTTGTGAATAATTATTTTATATATGGAATATTATACTCCTTTTACATATTATATAATAAAGCATTCAAATTTTTTGTTATTTTTGGCTTAAAAACATTTTTATTTATCAAAGGGTATTTTATTTCAAAGTTACTAAAGGGGTGATGACATTATGTTACGATCTCCTTTATTTTCACGACTATTTATGTTCGTGGTTTTTAGGGGTTATCATATAAAATTAATTTCTTGAAATAAATCTCATTAATTATCCTCTAATAAATAATGAGTTTTACATGTTGGGATTCCATTTAATTCCTAATTTAAAAAATAAACATCAAGTATTTTTGGTAATATTGATCTTTTATCTTCATTCAGATATGGAATATTTATATTCCATGTCTATATTTTCATTGAACCCATTTTATCATTTTTATTAATATTATAAAATGATTTATTTATGAATTTTTTTACCCATGTTTAAATTTGTGGACAAAATGTTTTAAAATGAATCTTTCTACATTTTCCAAACAAGGAAATATTTATACTTTTTTCACTAATGTGTGTAAGGATTTTTTTCTTTTAGCATATAAAAAATGAATAAAATTTCCTAATATCATGAACACATAATTATTTAATGATTAATTTATGAGATTAAATAGATCATATGAAGGAAATAATTTTCTATGATATTCAGTAATTTTTTAGATTTTAAGTTATTGATTTCAAAGTGAAATTGTTTTTTCCTCAAGAAATATTCCACTTGATCTCATAAATGAACATTCATCAATTAATATAGCCATTAACATTAACTAATAATTATAAATTAATTATATATGTCAGTTACAAATATACCAAGCTCAGTCTCCCTTTCTTTGAAGGAGGTAATACATTTCAAAATTTCATTTTATAAATTCAACCCATTTTTTTCTATGGTCAATTTTTATGTTTAGGAATTTATATTTATTTCATTTTGTTTCACACATAATAATGTAAATGTTATGATTAGTGTTCCCAAAAATGTCTCCAATACAATGGGTAAAACTTTTTTCACATGAGATATTATATATGGGATTATGGATTAAACCTAATCAAATACAATAAATTTTCCTCAATGTGATATTGTTTAGGTAGTTAGAATTGACTCATATTTATGTCATGTTATATATTGTTTCAAGTTATTCTATTTTTCTATGATTTTATTGATACCATGTTGTTTAATTTATGATTCCAAACGATTACACACCATCCTTATATTTTATGATATCATTTATACCTTTGAATCACATGTTATGGTTTCTTTTTCATGTTTATTGTCTTATTAGACTCTTTAGATAACCCCTTTCTTTTATGTATTCGGTAGGTTATCCTATTTAGTTTTAAGAGATCAAAGATATTTATGATATATGCAATGAGTATAAAAATAGATATGTTATGTTTTTGTTTCATTTAATGAATTATGTACCATTTTATCAAAAGACACAGTGGCCTCATGATCATTATTTTGTAATTAATGGATATTTATGTTAAAAATCATGTAATTATATGTATAAATGTATTGTCTATTTATAGTTACTTAAGTCCCAACTAGGACTAAACATATCACTTTAGGCCTAATTAATGCATCAAAGCAACCGAATCTCACATAACAGAATCATGTGTATTTACATCAATCCTAATAAATTTCAACAATTATAAACATCTAATAGGTATATTATATCAATTTGAACCATCCCGAGCACCTTGATAAAAACTGAACATTATCTATAAAACATACACATCCACATGCAAGGCTTATCATACAACCACATATTTACATAATAAAATTGTACAGAATTCTTATGGAATAAAGAACCATGTTGAAGTATGAATAACCTTGTAGGAAATAATAATCACAATAAATATAGAGAATTAACCATGCATTAAGAAATGATGAACATACCATATGAGGTTAAATAGAAAAGAATAATATCCTAAACCATGTCCTTTTAGATATCATATGAAGACTATGTCAATATCCACTTTATAAAACAGTTATAATGGAATGACATGTTTCCTTACTCTTGATAGTAACTTATCCAAAATACCAATGAAATAATTATTTATTGAACCCCACACTTGATTGACATGAAATTTCAATTCCATCACTGGAAATCCTCCACTACACCTTGAAATCGCATTTAAAACAATTTACCTTCGAAATCCATATTCATAAAAACAACTTTTATAAATTCACATTTAAAAAATGAAACCCATCTACATTTTTAGTGCATTTCACACCACCAAATTATTTTTAAAGAGGAAAAAAACTACACATTCAATCAAGGAACCAACAATGAACCGTTTATCAAGATATGTGGTCATTTTTAATTGGTATGTTGATAGATCCTATCCAAAATTATGGGGTGAGATTGAATATGCATTGAAAAAATTCTAGAAAAAATCATATGATTTGACATGAATATAAAATCACTAAATGAATAAGTGACTTAGAAATATGATGGTCACCTACCAAAATTAGACATATTCCCTTTGGACATTCTCAACCACCCTTATCTAATTTTATCTACACTAGAAGGACCATCACCCATAAACATGAGCACCTAACATTATTTATAACTAGTTAAACAATCCTAAATAAATAGTAATAAATTTACAAATTAAACCTATATTAATTCTATTGATAATTTATGGAGAAGAATCTGATAATTACTCAATGGTGAATCTCTCATTGCTTAATCCTTGGGAAAAGCGGTGTGTTCCACACCTTGTTTCCACCCAGACAACCAATATACAAAACCCCAAATTTTCATTTCAAATCATCAATGAATTACACCCCAATTGATGGAAATATTTAGATACCACAAATAAGTGAAATTACTCAAGGAAACCACACAAAACCATGTGTTTAATGATATTTAAAACTTATATAATATATTTTCAATAACATAAAACATCATTAGATTAATTCTTGATCCAAATTCCTTAAACCTTCACTGTAAAAATTAATGTTTTTATTCCTTAATTAGTTATAGATCTTACCATAACAAATAAACTATATAATAAATAAATAACAAGTTGGAACTGATATAAAACATAATGAATACTAAATTTTAATTTTTATGTTTTGGAAAACTTATATTCTTAAATATATAATTTTAAAAGTAATATATTATTCATTTAATATCCTAATTTAATATTTACAAATATATAAATATTAAAACTCAACATATAAAGAATATGATCAAATTTACATAGTGGATACATTATAATAAAATATACAGCTATGATTTCCATTTAGAATTTTAAGAACTGATATTTAAAGGTACATATCTTTAAATTTACGATTAAATTTACCAATGGTCATTTTTAATTAAATATGAAAATAATATATATGGTAAAACCATTTCCCACTTTATTTTTTATTTACTACTGAAGATATTTACAATGATAAAGGTATAAATTAATATTTATCTACACTAAATTCTATTGGTCTACAATAGTGAATATACCCAATGATAGGGTGATAATTTCGGTTTGTTGATTTAAATTGACCTTTCCCATTGATATATCTCTATTTTTTGAAGAACCATTGCTTTCCTCCCTAATGATAAATAAGGAATTGATAAATCAAAGGGATAGAGAAACATGTGATTTTTCTTGGTTCCCCCACTCTTGGATATGTTTAATGAGAATACAATGGTAATTTTTCAATGTAAAAATTTCTTTAAGAACATCTCTTGTTTATTATAAATTTATAGCAGCTTCACTAACCCCTTGGTTTACAACCCTTTTAAAAAATATATACAATTAACCAATATAAGCACATAGAAATATGCACTGATCTTCTACATGAACATTCATAATATTATATAGTCCATGAAAAAGTATTACACAAATGTTGGTGTAATAATATTATCCATATTCATCCATTTGATGAATCATCCCAAATTTACAAGAAAGAATACATGAAATTATATTATTATTATCTCTTATATCCTTTCAAAAAATTATCAAAATATAAAATCCCGTCTTAAATTTTGATCTTTCTAATATTTTTTTAAAAGAACATTTAATATATATTTCAATAGAATATCCATGATTCCATTCCTTAATATCTTCAATTTGGATTGATTTTGATGTGAAAATTAATCCAAAATAATCTTTTAAAACCGAGTCAAACCCTTTTTTTGTATCTCATAAAATCCCTATAAATAAAAAAGTTGATAATTAGAAAATATATTTGAATCCACACCATTATGAAATAATATAACACATCATGGAACAATTTAATAATTCTCTTGAAGCTTTGACATTGGGATTCCTAAATTTTATATTACCAAGTCATGACGATTATCAGTATGAAAGAAAGACCTTCAAATATGATAATCATATATCAGAATTTAAATATAAAATCGTAGTTATAAAAATTGTAAATGTTATTATAGTTCAATAAATATCTTCTAAAATCCTTGTAAACTATTGTAGATTATATTATTCTCTACCTATCATCTACACCTGTATTTAAAAGAAGGATAGACATAATTTGTCATTCCATTTTTAGGGATTCTTTCTATACATCAGCTTAACATAAATTTTCTTTGCCTAAATCAATGTGAAACATCATATTTTCCTTTAGTTGGATTAATACACCATCTCCAATAATCTTAAAGACATACATGTTGACATGCTCATTGACACATAGTCTCATTGAAAATTAATAAATAAAAAACAATTTTTAGGAACTTAAATATATCTCATTATGTTTGTTATCAATACTAGTAACTTTTATTATAAAATTCATGTAAAAATTTATCTATTAGTAAACTTTTACTATCCCCCTTTTTGAAAATAAGTGTCAATGAAAAAAGGTTCTCTACCAATTTTTGTTACTATAAGTTGAAGGTAAAGAATTATCATCTCTTCAATATCCTCACGTAATACCTTTTATCCCCACTTATTATTTTATTTTATTTTTTCACACCATTATTTGGTAGAATTAATCATACTCCCTAATAGAGGGTTGGCTCCAATATTTCTTATAAATATTCCATCAACTAAATTGTCTAACTTGGTTTAGAAAACAAGATTGGATAATTTTTTCAGCAAATCCATCTATATTCCCACTACAGTGTAGTACAAACTCAAGGTTTACTTCATAAGGGGTTTTAAACCTATTATCATGAATTTTTATAACTATACACACAAATTGTACAAAAAAATCAAATACATTCATGTTAATGTTTATTCCCCCCCCCCCTTTTCTAGATAGTCCCCCCCCCTTGATAACTATATTCAATAAACATAAAAATATTAATAAGAAAGTGAAAATAATTCCTTACCCTTTAGTTTTTTATACGCAGTATAAAATTATATATTTGAAATGAAATAATAAATCATTGAAAGTTATATTTTCATTGATAACATTCAATCAAGATACTTTTTCAAAACTTCACCATGATTTATTTTTCATTGATAATCTCTTATAGGGATAAATATTACTTTCTATATATTAATCACAACTTTTATTCTTCATTTTAAATTTTCATTTCAAATTAGAAAAAAAATAAATTAATATAAATATAGAGAGTCTCTATGAAGTAATTAATATTATAAATAAGTATGTGAATTGTTTATTAACCTATAAAATCTCTTCTTTATAGACCCAACACCTTAAGAACTCAATATTCTTGTTTGAACATTTTTTTTACCTTTTCTTCATTTTTAAAAATCTGTTTCCATTCTTTTATAGATTTAGTCTTAGTTAGAATGTGATTATTAAATTAATAAAGAAAGGGACTTTAAATATTTTCCCATTGATCCACATTCTTTGAAACCGCTAACTAATATGTCCATATAATTAAGTACCCTTTAGAAGTATGAAAACCTTCTTCTTGTATGTCAAATCCATTATCACAGCAATATTTTTAGTACTAGATAAAAAATGTGTTTTCTCTTATAATATAAATATATATTCATATATAAGAATCTATAACATTAATTTAGTATATATGTGTCAATCATTATTGTACCATACATAAAAAAGTCTCTATGTTTCATGCTACATTTCTTTGGCAACCTCTCTTTAAACTTGAATTATCCTTTTGGGATATTCTCCACAGAGCCAGTATTTCTATTTATTTATATTATTAACTCCTTATTTATTTCAATATTTCTTTCAAATTTCTTTTAATTCATGTCTATATTACATTAGTCTTTGATTTTTACTCTCTTCTATAGTAGAACAATATTTTCTATACAGGGCTGACATCTTTATCATATTTCTTCACTAACATATTAGGGGTGGTAAATTTACCATTTTACTTTCATTTCCTCCCCACGAAAGACATTTAAAATTTTATCACTTACTAATTCAATTATTTTTCTATTGTTCTCTCAACGACGTAAGAGTTGTACGATGTTTTTATATATATAAAATATTTATAATAATGACAACTACTATTATAATTATCATACAATTCATCCCATTTTTTTCGAACTACTTATGAACAACACATCTTCTATGATATTTATTTTTTCTCCCCATGATATCAGGACATTAATGAGTTTCATATGTTAAAATATTATGAAAAATTTTATGGGATTATGGAAATGATTCCAATACTATGATACTATCTTACAAATGTTATTTTTTTATATTTAATAAATATGGGAATAAAATTGTTTCTTATTATGTTTTGGTGAAAACCCCACTAATTTAGGCTATATTTTTGGATATTATTTTCTTTAAAAGTATTTATTTCACCATTAGTGATATGGTGGGTTTCTATAAATTTCTACTCTTTCAACTGTGGCTATATTTTGACATTAATACTACACTATTAGTCAAAATAGATTTAGTGGAAATAGATTTATACATATCATGAGATACATTATTGTATGACATTATTGTTAGTTGATCATAATATGATTCAAAAAACATTTCTACCATATTTGTAGTATTTTTAGAAGGAAAATTAAATTACAAAATTTGTGTTGTAATATTTCCTTTCTTAGATCTTCTGGATGACTTAGGCTATTCTACCACATGATTTTTTAGTTTGATTTTGAATTCAAGACACATAAAGTTAATGATATCCACATTACTGTGAATTGAAATTATTATTTCAACTCAATAATTCATAATAATCTAAGATCTATCATTATTAATTTTATTTTCTTTTAGAAACAAGTTTTCAAGATCTTTTATCCTCATTTAATGTACTACAATTTAAGAACAATTGACATTCTATGTGAAATTTTATAATGTATTAAATTAATTGATTCCTTAAGAAAAAATCTATTAACAACTCATTCTCATAGGTAAATCTTTTAAATTCCTTATCAATAAAATTTATTCGTTCATTTTGATGTTTGGAATATTTTTCCTTAATTATAATAATCTTTGTGAGAGTGTTAATGTTTCAATCCATTTATAAGAAAGCATATAATATTGTATCAACTTTTAGTTTTAGATATGAATTTTCATCATATAGTCCCTTAATGTATACCAATATGTATATGGGAACTTTATTAAGAACTTTATTAAAAAATATTAGTTTTTGAATAGAAATAACTGAGATATTTTTTTTAAATATTCTTCATTACAAATTGAATGTTCATCATCACTAGAATAATTTTCAATAAATATATATAAAGGAACAATCCACTATGATTACCTTCAACTGGTGGCGACCCATACTTCATTTTTTATTTTTTCCCATCTTATTTTAATATTTTTATTCATTTTTAGTGAATTTGATAGAACCTATAATTCAATAATATAAGAAAAAACAGAAATCATTATTCGAGTGACTTCTACGAAATATGAAATTTTTAATTCATAATATTAAAATAAAAATACATTTGCATTTATATAGATACAGACAGATGGATCCTTGTTATACTTAATCTGATGATGCATACACTTGAGTGGGTAGGTTAAATTATAGGTTTCTTAATCTTTTCAAATTCAAATTTCTCTTTTAGTATTTTACCCACATTGGTCGTTAAACCTCTGTGGTCGGTTATAAAAATTGGTGGATCTATTTTTAGTCACTCAGTCACACACAGAATATTAAAGAAAAAATAAAAATAATTGGTTATAAATTGTGTTTTTACAATGTTCCAACCCTCTTGGGAAAAATACTCCATAACGTTATTGGTATCAACTGAGTCAGATATTTTCTACTATATTATTACAATCAATTAAAATAATTGTTTGGATATTAACACATTGAACCCATGTGAGAAGAGAGTATCCTATATCATACAAGTCATATACTACACAACAACCCCTAGTATATATCATATCAAAATAGTTTTTAAGAGCATCCATATTTCTTCATGTAGATCTCTTATCGGCATAAGATGTCCCTACATCAAAATCATCATATTTTATTCCTCAACAAACTGTGTTTGAGAAATTCTATATATATTAATTATATTGGAATGATCATTTTTATCTACTTCACAAAATTTCATCCTTATCCAATACATAATATTATCATTGGGATTCTCTCACTAGATCACAATGTCTATCATGAACTAGTAGATCCTCTGTTAGAAAGGATCAACAACCATATAGAAACAACAACGATAGTTTTATCCTACCTCTAAAATATTCTTTTCTTCCTTATTATTTTTCTCAATATTCTATAATAGTGAGTGTCACAAAATCATTTTATTCTCTTATTAATTTTATTGAAACATTAAATGAACTTCTTCTTCTTAGTAAATTATTAGATAATACCACATTTTTAAGAGAGATCGACAGATCTTTTTTGAGAGTTATATAATTCCTAATCTCTATATTAATACTTTTTAATTGAAATTATTATAATTACTATTTCTGTTCATATATTTAATAAAAGATCATATATTGGTTGAAAATGCATTATTTTTTAAAACCTGTTTTTCATCATTTTTTTCCAGTTTAATATTAAATTAAATTCTTCTACTTCTATGTTTTAAATCATGGAAAAATGATTCAATATTTATAATCATGCGGTAAATATTTGGTATATATTTCCGATTATTGTTTTCATTATAAATAGAAACCATAGAAAATATATGTCATGATAGTGAATATAAAATGGATAAATTAAAGGTAAAAATAACTGAGTATAGAATAAATATTAACCATAGCAATTGAATAATAAATATTTATTGAGTATATTTCATCTATAATAATAATAATTTATAATATCTGACATATTTTTTTGATATGGTCATGATTTTGACAAATATAATACTATATATAAAGAAAAGAAAAAAATGACAGTTTCTTTCTTTGAATAGCTATAATATTTTGTGATATGGATAAAAAACCAATGTTATGTTATAAATAGTAATTTTAAATAAAAATTATTTTTTAACAAGATATTTTATTTCTGATTTTTAGTAATTCAGTTATTAAATTAAATAATTAAACATCGCTGATGTGGTTATTGCTTAATTAAAGGTAAAATAAACTAGTGATTCTGAAAATATAAAAAGTAATATAATTTGAAATAATTATTGTTTCTAAAATATTTTAGGATAAATATAATATTTTATAGATGTTTTAAAGCAATATATTTTAATTACATCTATGACATGAGGTTTTAAAGCCACTTTAATCTAATATTGTCAAAATTGACATTAATGATATTTTATAATAAATAATGACTTATTAGATGATTAGAATTCCTAAAAAAATATTAAGAAAATTGATTAATATATTTTTTAATAATATAATATATGTTCCATTTAAGGGCCAATTTACCCTTTATAGTAACTATATGGACCTCTAAAGAGTAAAAAAATTGTTACAGCTATAATTGTCAAAAAGGGTTAACACGAGATAAAAAAATAAAGAAAAAATAGTCACCTAAATTTATAAATTTTTTAATTTATGATATTAATTAGACTATTAATTATCTGATATTCTAAAATTATAAATTTTAAAATATTTGGATATCAAAATTTATATATATTGACTAAATAATTTATGAAATTCCAAGACTTCCTGTCCCATATCTTATAGAAAGGAACATAATATACATATTTATTCACAATTAAAAATAAATTTTGATTTGAATATACCTACCCAAATACCTTTAATACACCCATATACATCTCTTACAAGAAATTATTATTATGAAACACTATTTTGAATGCTCTTTGTAAAAACGTAATGTGGTTTTCTTAAAAAGATTTATCGTTCTTAACTGATTGTTTTGATTTATTTATTCTTCCACCTCATTAAAATATTATTAGAAAATGAGGATATAACAAAAAATTATATACCATATAATGGGATTTTATAATTTTATCTTAATAACAAACATCTATATCCCCTTCTATGAAATGGGAAATGAAGCCATCATTTGTTCATACGATGGACTACCATCTCATGAACTGAAGTAATTTGTTTTCCATAATAACCTCTCTTGGATGATTATAATGGTAGATTATATATATATATATATAATTCATGTAATATTTATCATTCTATAAATTTAATATATAATATATTTTCATACACTTTGATTAACTAAAAAATGATAACGACATTCGTCTGTAACCATGGACTACCACATTTATGAAAGGGTGTGATTAAATTTTCATCACCGCATAACATTCATGAAATATATAAGTGTATTTAAAGAAATAATATTTTATTTATGATATAATTTTCATTATTAAATGTTAAAATAATACACACCTTATTTTCATCATGGTCATTGAAAAATGGAAATGTTACTCATGAATTATTATGACCTACGACCTCAATGAGTGTAACATAGTTTTTTCCAAAAAAAAGATCTTATTGATGGTTTCAAAAGTACAATTTATGTATAAAAATAATTAATTTTTATTGATTTTATTCGAGAGATTATGAAACAATTAATTCTTTTACCATATTCAACCCACCAATGTCATTTCAGACAAAAGATCTATATATTGTCAAAAATTCTGTTGTGAAATTAATTGATTATGTAAATAAATATTACATGGTGAAAAATAAAATAGAATAAATAATAAAATTATAATTATTTATTAATATATTTAATAATTTACTTTACTTTATTATTTATGATCATAAACATGTTTGTGATGAGTCAAATATGAGGTTATGGATTTTTTTATCAATTTTCCTTTAGTGAAGAACATTTTAATGTTATAATCATAATTTATTATATATTGTGTATATTCACCCACTATTATATATTATATAATTAATCCTTCATAATTCATAGTATTTTATGTTACAATTCATTTGACTACATCACATAGGATCTTATTCGAATGTTACTAATGTGGTAAAGGATTTATATTACAATATCTTTTATTCTTGAGATTTTTTGTTCAAGGTTACTTTGGGGGAAAAGAATATAAAATTATTTTCTTGAAATAAATCCATTTATTTATTATCTTTTCATTATTTTTATATGTTTTTTTAACCATTTCCTCATAATGAATAAAAGAAATGTCAATAAATTCTTTTATAAGTAAGTTCGATATTGTATATTATTTTAGATCTGGAATGTTTCTATTTAATGCTTAAATTTTAATTAAAATCATCTAATGAATGTTTTTTGTATTCCGTAATGTTTTATTGAAGATATTTTTACACATTTTTTAAAATTTTAAATTTTTTTAAAGGAATGTTTAAATTTTTTTGAACAATGTTCTTTTTAACTTTTTTTACATAACTGTTAAAGGATTATTTTTTTAACTTATATAGAATGAATTAAATTTCTCACTATCCTAGTCAATATATGATTTGAAGATTCCATTAAAATTTTATATAGTTCTTAAAAAAAATATTTCCTAAAAAAAGTTTAATTTTTTTTAAAAGATGATTTCAATGTCAATGATTATTCTCCCAAAGAAATATTCCATGTGATATTTTAATGGAGTTATAATAAAGAAATAATAACTTTTATGTTATGAATTTATTTTAAATTCTATATATATTTCACATATATTAATACCTAGACCATTACTCTATTATTTTATGGGGGTAATACTTTGCAAATATTCTTTTCTAAAATACAATACATTTCTTTCAATGTGTATTTTTATGTTTATGATAAAATATTTATATCTTTTAATAGAACGCATATGTATGAACGTGTTAGGAAAAGTGTGACCTTATTGCACTCCAATATATTTGGAAAATCATTTTTCCCTTTATACATTATTTATGGGATTAACGAGTAAACATAATCCATAATGGTATATTATGCACTATGTGACATTGTATATGATGTTATCATTGACTCTTGTTGATGTCATGTCATATGTTACTACAAAATTTTCGTTATTTAAATGATATTATAATACAACTTTTATTACACTATAATTTTATATGATTACTGAGGAGACAACCATTTTATGATATCATTTTATACCTTTAACTTACACATTATGTTTCTATATCATGTTTATTCTCACACTGAGATTTTTAGCTCACTACATTATTTTATATGTTCCATAGGTTATCCAATACAATATTAGGATCTCAAAGTGATTTTTTATGTCAGTAATGAGAATAAAATAAGTATGTTATGTTTATGTTTTTTTAATGTTTTATGTATAAAATATTCTAAAGACATTATTCCTCACGATCTTTGGGTTGAAATTAATGGATGTTTATGTTAAATTTAATTTAATAATATCTGTAAAATTCTTGGTTCACTATAGTTAAAAAAGTCTCAATTGAGCTTGAAGATATCAAATTAGGCCTAAATAACCTATGAAATTAACCCCATATCAAATAATTTAATTAATAATATTTTCATTACAATGAATTCATTTTACCCATACATTCCCTCTAAGGAGTCTATTTCATAAATTTGAGGAAAACCATACACAATAATATAAAAAAACTTTCTCTTGAAAACATAAAAACACACATGAAATTTATACCTTACATCAAAATATTAACAACATAATGTAAAGAATATTTCATACAAAATCATGACCCATTATGAAAAAAAGAATAAACTACTAAAAATTCATAATCAATAATATCATTTAAAATCATCCATGCTCTAGGAGATGAGGAATTACCCATGTGACATTAAATAGACCCAAAATAATCATAAACTAATCCCCTTCATACATCCCATTTAAACCATGTCTAAATCCTCTTTTAAAAACATTTAGAAGGTAACCACTTGTTTGAATACTCATTCTAGTACCACAACCAAAATCCAAATGGAATCATTATTTAGAAAACCCTACAGTTGTTTGGGAATAAATTTCAATACCATCTCATCGAATCAACCTTACCACATTGAAATACCACTGAAAAATAATTCATTTAGAAAACCATTTTCATCAAGACACCCATTAAAAATTCAAATATAAAAATTAAAACCCATTTACCTTGATAATAAAATTCAAACCACCATATAATTTATAAATATGTCAACCAAAACACAGTTAATCAAGGAATGATCTTTGAACGATTTTCAAGCTATGTGGTCCATATTCACTATTAAGATGACAAAAGCAAGTCCCAATTTATTGTCTGAGATTAAACAATTCTAAAAAACATTCTTTAAATAATTATATGATTAATAATTAATACAGAATCACTAAATGTGAAAGAAACTCATCAATATAAATTCCACCTAATAAATTATATTTATCCCATTAAACATGCTCGAACACACTCCCATAATTCTATTAGAACATGGTAATGCATCACCCATTATTTTGAGGCCCTAAATCCTTTGATAACAACATAATTTGTCGGATGAAATTATAATAAATTAAAAACTTAAACCAATATTAACACCATATCTAATTAATGAATAAAAATCCAAGAATTACCCAAAGATAAATATCCTATGGAGTAATCATTTGAAAAAAGATTGTTTTCCACCCCTAGTATCCACATATACCAACAACACACAAAATCCCCAATTCTCATTTCAAATCATTAATCAATTTCACCTATGTTGATGGAAATATTTAGATAATTGAATAGAGAAAAAAATCTAAATGAAAATAAAAAAAACCTAGAGTGTTAATCTTCTTAAAACATCCCATAAACAAGAAGAATAAAAGCCATGTTATATTGGATTAATTGTACCATGTCTTGGTGGAATTTTCACTAGTACCCAAGCCTGAAGACAACATAATCTTCTTGTGAAATGTAAAAAAACAATGTAGAATTAGAGAACCATCACCTAAATGATAATGAAAACCACATTCAATCACCACAGATTATGGTGTTTGAAATGAGGAATATTGAAGGAATAAGATCTCAACCTCCCTTGTTCAAACATATAACAAATATAGAATCTCAAAGGAGGTTGTTTTCAATTTAAAAGGTTATAAGAATATCGTTTCATTGTTTTTTGAAAAAAATATTATAAATGCACCCTCACTATTTGACCCATATGGTTCACATTGTTCTTATCCCCCTCAAAAAAGTTCCAAAACCCTCATGGCCTCAAACATCATGAAATACTCCCCCTTTATGGTGAAACCTCAAGAATCATGGCGTAACCCCTTAGGATGTGGGTTCTACTCACACTCAATTTTGGAAAATCCTATATATTTACAATTAATTATTAGGAAACCCTTATATATTACTATCCCTCACATGTCAACCCTTATTTTTCAACCCTTAAATTTCAACCTTTATTTATGATTTAGGTACCCTTAAACTTGTGTTGAAGAACCCTAACATATCACATTTTCACTCTAGAACTTTAATAAATTCTAAATTTTTGGGTCTGTACAACCCATACATATAAATATTCATGTATCAAATCCCCATTATATATTATAGTAACCATTACACATTGAAGAATTTACTAATATGAATAAAATTAATTATATGAAAATATATCCTTATTCACCATAGGATAAATAATGAATCTATATTTATCATGAAAATAAAAACCTTATGTATAACCATTATTACATATAAACCCTTACATATCTCAGGGTGATTCAGTTTCTCTATATAAACCCATTAACTTATATAAAAACTTATGTTTTTTTCCTCCCCTTACACAACATAAGGTTTATCCCTTACACATCACATTTCATTAATAAATAACCAAAGGAGTACCCTTGAATATTATATGAAAACTTTGGTAACCCCTAAGTATTACCAATTTCAGAGGAAAAAATTCAATACTATAATAATTTTGTATTAACCACATCAAACCTTACATATTTTAGTGTTGACATTACATATTAATGCATTACCATTTTCTAGAAATTTTCAACTCTCTGGACATTAGTTGTAAATTATAATATCACTTATAACATAATGTACAATATAGAACCCTAGAATTTGATGTTCAATATAATGTGACACACACTAGTCATACACTGTTACTAAATAAAACAATCCAATCAATTACAAATTTAATAATCCACTCTCAACTTGATAAACAATAGATGCTTCCAAATACATCCTAAAAATATCCACTATAGAGATTCTAAATATTGATATATTGATCAAAATAAAAATTCTAAATGCATCAACTCCTTTGAGAAAAGAAATACAAATCTCCTCAGATTTTACAAACCTGTAATGATGTCGTATGTTATAATAATAATTTAACTCCATAATCATAAAATAATTTCTCATTACCATCAAAACATATCTAGAAAAATCCCATTTAAAACTCTAAAAATACAACTTCCTTTTTCCACAAAATATTTTTTCATATTCCATGATTGTACATGGATGATATTTTTGGAGCATAAAAATTCATAATATATTAGATAATATTTTAATTAATGTTTTGGTAGAAACATTAATATATCATTGAAAATACTATAAATGTTGAATAGATTTTTATTAATACTAAAATATAATTAGTTTAATTCATGATCCACATTTTATAAATACACATTACAAAATTAAGAGGGATTATTTCTATTATTAGCCATACCCTTTATGACAACATTATAATCCATATAAGTAATAGATGACAATTAGGAAATGAAATAAAACTAAATGAACAATAAATGTTATTTAATAAGTTCTAGAAAACATATAATCTTAAATAAATCCTTTTATATGAAAAATATAATCCCATTGAAGGTAAAAAAAAATAAAATTTACAATTATAGATAATCCCATTTAATGTAGTTAATGTATGGTCAAGTTCACTTGGCTGATATCTTCTAAAATAAATTTACAACTATAATTTACATTTATAATTATGTGAACTATTATTTAATGTTACATATTTTTTAAATATAAAACATAAGATAAATATGTTTAAAATAATTGAATTTGAATTTAATATATTTAGTAAAACAAAGTACCACCCTCTTTGGTTTTACAATTTATGATATTCAGATTGATAAACGAATAAATTTAAATTAATTTCCACTAAATATTGTTGTTCTTAGACAAGGAATAAACCCTATGATGGGGTTGAATTTGGGTTTTTTTATTTCAAATGAACCCTCACAATGATAAAGCTCTATTTCTTGGGTAAACACTACATACCTCTCTACTGATAAATATAGAAGTGATACCAAAAATTGATAGGGATACATGTGATTTTTTACTTGGTTCACCCACTCTAGTATATGTTTATAGAGATAAAAATGGAGATGTGTCAGTGTAAAAAATTCTCTAAGAACATACCTTGTTAACTATAAATTTAGACAAGTCTCACTAACCCCTTGGTTTACAACTCTCACAAGTAATATAGATAACTCACCACTATAAAAAGCTATAAATAATTCAATTCTCCTCTAAGTTAACCGTCCCAATCTTCCAAAATCATAAAATAAGAATTACACCAATTATATTATAGTAATAGCCTCCTCCTCCATCCATGCGATGAATATACATGACTTTTAAAGACATAATTCTAGAATGATCTACATCTTCTCTTGTATATCCTATAAAAAATTTATAATAATCTAAATTCCCCTCTTTAATCATGATCTTTTTATTGTTTTTATAAAGGAAACTTTATCAAATATTTTAGGAGAATCTCTAAATTTACCTTTATTTAGATCTCTAATTTGGATTTTCATGATGAGAAAATTCATAAAAAATCATAAAATAAAATTGAGTCAAACCCTTTAATTATATATCACATAAAATCTATAAAATATAGAAACATTGAAAATTAAATTTTTTTTTTGACTCGACATCATTCTGACATAACCTACCACTTCATGGAACAATGTACTTATTCTACAAAAAACAGGAAATTGAAATTTATAGTGATTTTTACCTCCCCATGACATGATGAAAATCATTATGAGACAAATACCTTCACATATGAGAATTATGAATTATGATTTAAATTTCACATTGTAGATATATATGCTTCCCATATTTTTCTAGTTCAAAAACAAGCTTCTCCAATCATTATAAATTATTTTAGTTGATATTGTTCTACCTATATCATCTTCATTGTAATTTTACATGAGGATAAGCTTAATGAATAAATATATTTTTAGGGATGCATTCCTAGCATCAACTTAGCTTAACTATTTTTTACCAAGACACATGGGTAACATCTTCATTTCAATTTGGGGAATTCTTTCCATGTCACCCAAGTTCTACAATACATACCTATTAATATGACCTTTGACACAAAGTCTCATTGAAAGTAAATATAATAAACACAAAACTTTTGGAAATTCATTATATCCTTTCTTTATTTTGTTATCAACACAAGTAATTACTCTAAAACATTATGTGAAAAAATTACTTTTGTTGATCACTTCCCCCATATTAAAAATATTTATATAGGAAAATGGTCTTCTACATATAATTAATAGAATATATTAAAGGTAAAGTCTTAAAGATTAGTTAAATTCCTCATGTAAAACGACTTCCCCCTATCGTATTCTTTCCATTTATATGTTCTCACCCTTTTTGAGAGATAAGAACATATTATTAGAGAGAGGGGTGGAAAAATAATTTATTATCAATGATCCACTAAATAAATGAGATATATTAGAATAGAAAAAATTTATGATAAATTTAGACAACAAAGCTATCAATATTCATAATAAAATATGGCTCCAACTCAATTTTTACATCATAAGGGGTTATTTAACATGATTTCAAATATGTTTTATAAATATAAAATCAATTTTGACACTAAAAATATATTCTAAGCAATTTAATACAGGACTCATGATTTTTTCCTTAGTTAGGCACAAAATCTCGATTTTTTGTTGAAATAAATCATTATGTTAGAAGAAGAATCATATTGGATTTCTATGTGCCACAAGAATATGAAAACAGATGGGAATGGAAATTCCTTGAAAACGTCTCCCCATATAATCGTACTATGGTGAGAACCTCCCTTTAAGAGTAGGTCATGGATTTGGAATAAGAGTTGGGGTTGTTTGTGTTGTGGCCCAAAATGTGTTTGACTCAGCCTGAAACATTTTCAGTGAGACAATCCAATTTTTATGGTGGTTAGTGATGGTAGTCGAGGGATTAGCTGCATGGTTCTGGAATGATTCCTATCAATTATCTTGAGTAGGGGTGTGGGTCCCAACCCATATTTGGTGTAATAGTGGGTTCTCTTAGGTGATTCACCCAGGTGGCCCTATGAGCACCCATCTTGTTCACTAAGAGGATAACGCATGCCCTACCTATATTGTAACACCCCGAGATTTTATGAAAAATATTATTTTTAATTTTATTGATGTCTTGTGTTGCACGCTACACCAGAAGCAGCTTTCACTACACGCATCCCCGACTTGGCTTGCATTACACGCAATCGCGACCTTCCACGATAGCTTGTGTTGTACGTAATACAATGTTTCACTAAACGAGATATTATTATAATATTATTATGAACTGGCAGTTAGGAATAATAATACCCACTTTTTGAAAATTTCTATTCCAAAATGGACATCATTTTTGGATTCGGAATATCAACATTATCCTAGGGTGAAATTTTGGTATTTTTCTGAAAACTTTCAATTTTTGATGAATAATGAAAACACTAGGTTACTATTTAAAAACCGAATTTTTTATTTAAATTTATTTTAGGTCAATATTGATACATAATACCTATATATCTTCAATGAAAATCATTGGAGGCATTTTATAATAATTTTAGATATATAAAAATTTTATTGAACTTTTCATCGTCTTTTACCTACCTCCTAGGAGAATTTGCAAATTCATATAAAACATAATTTTTCCTCTTCTGTGAGTGGAATTTCGAAACTCTGAGAGACACGGTTAATATCAAGGACTAAAATTTGGTTCAATGAGATTAAAATAATTTTTTGTGAATAGTAACTTTTTACTTTTTTTTACCACGGTTAAAAGTAAATAGGGTAATTTAGGGTAAAAATGTTTTTATTATTACCCTAACAGATGTCCTAATTCTATTGGATAAATTTAATTCGACCAAATACAACCTTAGGAATAAAATATGACCATTTAGGTCCACTTGGATTAGATTAGGACATTTATTATTAATTTATTTAAAGAATGGATAAAATAGATAAAATCAAAGTTTAATAACTAAATAATTTTTAATATAGTGTTATACATAAGATAAATTAGACTATAAATATTAATTAGAAAGATAAAAAGATTTCTAAATAATGGTACTTGTTTTATAATTTTTCGACATTAAATAATAATATTTATTTATTTCACAATGATGATTCAGTAATTATATTATTAATGAAATATTGACATAATTGATGTTATAAATACCAAAATAAATGTAATTTGAGACTTTTTATGAATTACACTAATTTTATAGGTTAATAGGACATGTTATTATTGATTTATTTAATGTTTTTAGAACTAATAATTCTGTTATGATTTTCACAAAAATCAATTACCAAATAGTGTAAAAATTGACATAAAATAGTTTTTAAAACAAATATTATATTATTAATTGTTATTTTATTTATAAATATCTAAGGTTAGTAAAAATGACTTAGATAAGGTTATAGATACTAATAATGAACAACTTGGGGTTCGTTTGGTTTGTTATAGTAAGTTTATTAACCTTATAGTGTAAGAAAACAAGAAGGCACGGTAAAAGAAAAATTATTTATCTTAAAGTTAAATCTAAATGATAAAGTTAAAATAGAAACCTAAACTTGTCTAAATTATATTGGGTGAGAGGATTTTGACCCATACCCACTTATCTTCAAAATAACTCAATTTGGAGCTATTAATAACCGAATATGACTTTATAAAAAAAATAATATTTTTAGTTATTCCAAAGGTGCCCCTCTCCTCCCTTATAAAAGGGCAGCTCCTCCCTCTCTTCCTCACACCACTTTGAGCCTTCATGCTCGGAAAAAACCTGAAAAATTCTCTTCTCCACTTCCCTATAAATATTCTAGAGGTCCTAGTATTCTTCAAATACCAATTTTAGTGCCCTAAGAGGAGGTCTCAAAGAGGCGCTTCAAAGAAGATGTAATGTCTGTTACCGATTCTTTCAACTTTATTTCTTCATCCACTTATTCATCTTTAGTTGTTTCATTATGAAATAATAACATCAGTATAAATCATATACTTATATGTTATTATAAGTATAAAAAAACCCTATTTCACCATCTATCCATCCTATGGAAAACGAAATCACCACGCGTGCGTACGTACAGAATACCGTCCCCACATCGTGGTGTAATCTATTTTCCATCACCACCTTACTTGGATGGGTATAATGGTGAAATTAATAAATATATATGATTATTATAAATTGATATTGAATCTGTAATATTATACATACACTTTAATACAATTCCACTATCATGGGAATGATATCATCGCTCTTGTGTACGTACGGAATACCGTCTCCATGACGCGATTCACTTTCCATGATACCCATTCAAGAATGATTATAAAGTATATATAATAAGTAATCATGAAATATATGACATAATAATGCTACTTGATTTATGTATATATATATATTTATGTCATCTACTTAATTCCATTCAATTCAATAAGGAAACGAAAACAGCGTTCATGCGTACGTACGGCCTACCGTCTCCATGAACGGTGTATTTCATTCCATTTAATCGATCTATCATATATATATGTATATACTGAATATATATTATATATAAATAATGATTTAAATTATGGAATTAATTAAATCAGGATATCAGAAATAATATCAAGAACAACAAGTCCAAACAGATACGATAAATAAAATGATTTAACCCAAAACGTTTCTTTAACATGGAACTTACAAAAGAACGGGTTATATAAAGTCATCAGTGAACCATATATGATATCATAACAATGAATATTATTCTGTAATAAGTCAATGATATAATTTAAATCATTATACAGGAGGTTCGAAAATGTACAAAGCATATCAGACCTAAGGTAAGGGATAACTTTTCCAATCTTGTTTTTACCCGAGATTGTTTATTCGTAAGTATTTACTGGGGTTATTGGTATCATCCATGTCAATGTTTTATAGAAATGTTTTCATGTATGTTTAAAGTCCTTTTCATCTATTTTGACTTTTACTACATGGTATGTAAGGAATCTTTTTTCGTATGAGATACTTTTTTGACTTTCTGGAAAAAGTACGAGAAGAATGTTTTTTAACTTATACGGCATTAAAGAATTTTTAAGATTTCATAATGCCATATTTTCATGAAAATATCTCTACAATATTTAATTATTATTTTCAACAGAATCCTTTTCTTTTAAAATTTTATGTCATTTTGAGAAAAGAATATGATTTCAAAGAAGAAAGGATATTTTCCTCAAAAATTCATTTCAAGTGTTTTATCAAAACCATTTTCCATATAAGATGACATTATTTCATATGTGTTTGTTTCAAGTATAATTACTCTATGATTTAAATGGTTTCAATTTTCTTATGATGAAATGATATCCATTTTTTTTATATGGATTATGTTATCAATTTTATTCTTTGGGTTATGATGAATGATTTATGTTTATGTTGTGGAACAAGAAAGAATGATTTCATTATGAGATGGGTGGGACCTATATATACCTCCAATGAATTGGGTAAAGTTTTATATATCATGAGATAGGCATGACTGGAATGGTAAGTTAATCTGGTTCAGTGTTACAGGACTGAAACGAGGAGTGAACTCGATTTAGAAAGAGACTTTGTCCACTATGATGGTCTTGGTAGCAATGCCTTGGATACTATGGAAATCATAACATGTGCTGAATGGTTGACACAATTACATGTTTTATTCCCATTATATTTTATCATGGTTGATGTTCCATTATGATATATGCCTTACGTACTTCCATGATTTATGTCTTTGCTCCAAATTTTGATGTTTAAATTTCATGTTCAAATTTTTATTTCCAAATGTTTATGGATTGTTTTATGTTATCTATGCTTGCCCTTACTGAGCATTTGAAATCACCCTTTTTATGTTTTATTTTCCCCAGGATATAAAGAAATGTTTTAGGTAAGAAAACAAAAGGGAAAGATATTTATGGGAGATGTTGAAGATCTTCCACCACGATTAGAAGATTACGTTCCGAGTTTCCAAAGACACTAAACTATTATGATCCTTGTGTGTCTGTTTTTGTTATGTATTAAGTATTCTACAAAAGTAATGTAATGTGCATGCACGTCAAGCATCGGGTCTCGACAGTTGTTATCAGAAGAATGTTTTAGTCAACCTTTGGAAACTTGGATGTGAAACGTTAGTGAGATCCCTAGAGGTATTTCTAAGGTTTGTCTAGGGATATCCCTAAGTATAAGTATACATATATGATATAGTCCTATAACTACGGTAACGATCTTAGAATTTAACCTAAGATGTTAGATATTGAGGGTACTCCCCCTTTACTATGTTGTTTCCCTATCATGATTTTTGACTCTCACACTATTCATTTTGGGTTTTAGAAAATGGTTGGAAACAGGAAGATTCAATATAATGGAGGATATGACAGATAATGGAATGATATTTTTCATGAGAAACCAAATGAAACGAGATTTGGAAGTCCAAACATAGTTATAATTCCTAATCAGAAATCTCATAATATGATCAATAATCTCAACATTGGTAAGTTTCCCGACTTAGATAATAAGAGAAAGATAGAGTTTCATGATGATCATAGAGGAAAGAAAGTTCAATTTCCCTCATGTAAGTCATGAGAGAAGAGGCATCGGGGAGATTGTTTCAAAGGAACTGGAAGATGATTTGGGTGTGGAAAAGAAGGACACAAAGCCAGTAAGTGAAAAGGAAAAGGTTCAGTTAACACCATGGACAAGGATAATGTTAATTCTATGACATAAACAATGATTAGATGTTTTAAATGTGGAATGTATGGGCATTATGCAAACCAATCCCCTAAGGGAAAATATCATGAAGAGAATCAGCATGGTCATATGAGTAGTATTTCTGTGGATGATGATGAAGTGACTACAAATAAAATATGAGATGAAATAAAAGATGAAGCTCAGTAAGTGGTTTAAGAAGTTAGTGGAATGATTGTATGTTTATCAAGAATAATGTATGGTACTATGGAATAAAGAATCATCTAAGGATTGTTACACTATTGTTTTTACTAAAGTATTTGAATGTATATGTTGAATGGTACTAGTAACCATGAAAGGTTATTCAGATATTTTTGGAAAAAAGATGATATGTGCATAATGAAGGGATAACAAGATAATGATATGTTTGATTGTATTCATGATCTCGTGACTGATATAAGGACTAAGTGATATTATGGGTTTAGTATATAGAATTTTTGGGATTTTGGTATATGGAAAGTGTTAAAATTTAACAACATCCATGTTTTCACTAAGGTTCAATGGGTATTAATTATTCAAGAGAATACATGATTAAGGTATTCACATTTTTGTAATTTGACCAACAAGATATATCTTATGATATATGGGGGATAAATGGTGGCATTCACGTGATTGTTATATGACATTTCAAGTAATCATTTTCTTTATACTATGAGCTTGGACCGAAGTATTTTAGATAAGCCTAAAGATTGGAATGGATTTTGTTGGACATAAGTTTGTATTGTTTAAGGATAGAAGTTATTTTTCGATATTATTGATAAGATGTTATAGTAATGTAGTTTTAGAAAAAGGACAACCTATAGGACGAGAGACAACCCATCGCGTCAGACAAGGCTGTGGGAATCGAACCCACAACTAAAGTGCAACTGGCCTTTATCGCCTACCACTAGCCTATAGGAAGCCCCTAATTATTAGAAAATAGTTTTAATTTATTAAACGACATGATAGATGAAGTATAAGTTCATTTTTGGAATCGTATACGATTAACCTCACCATAGATCGACTTATGTATATTTGATAACTTTTGATAACCTTTTGTTTGAAACAGATGGAATGACCCATCATTCTATCACATGATCTTTTAGCAATTCACGAATAACAAATTCAACTTCATTTCTTTAAGAGATGAAGTGGAAATTGTTCAAAGCATTAACAATAGTGAGATTGTACCAAAATCAAGAAAGTATTTCTTCTAATTCAAATTCTTCAACTTTAGGGAAATGATCTTGAAAATCAAAAATGTTGTCCTCGTTCCCTTATATCCGATGAATCAGATGGTACCCTAGATCATCACAAATATATGGCATTGTGATTGTTGTCTTTTTTATAGCCATGTTCTCTACCACTCTCCATCAGAACATGACAGTTAGAATTTCTCTTCCATATCCATATTTTCACATATATTCTCCTATGTGGAAACCCAGTGATTAGTTAATTGGGGTAACCATTACGTTTCATACTTTAGTTTTTAAATCCATGTTTTGGTATTCATTTTTACGATGCGGGTTTCTATCAAAGAAACATTGGAGTAGTAAAACATTTATAACCCCGACAAATTTCGAGGGCGAAATTCATTTTAAGGTGGGTAGAATGTAACACCCTGAGATTTTACGAAAAATATTCCTTTTAATATTATTGATGTCTTGTGTTGTACGCTACACCAAAAGGATCTTTCACTACAGGCATCCCTGACTTGGCTTGCATTACACGCAATCATGACCTTCCACAATATCGTGTGTTGTACGCAATACCAAGTTTCACTAAATGAGATATTATTATAATATTATTATGAACTAGCCGTTATGAATAGTAATACCCACTTTTTGAAATATTATTTTTCAAAATGGACTTCATTTTTGGATTCGGAATATCGAAATTATCCTAGGGTGAAATATTGGAATTTTTTTGAAAACTTTCAATTTTTGATGAATAGTGAAAACACTGGGTTACTATTTAAAAACCGAGTTTTTATTTAAATAATTATTTATATTATTTAAATTTATTTTAGGTCAAAGTTGATACATAATACCTATATATGTTAAATTAAATTCATTGGAGACATTTTATAATAATTTTAGATATATATAAACTTTATTGAAATTTTCACCGTCTTTTACCTACCTCCTAGAAGAATTTGCAAATTCACATAAAACTTAATTTTACCACTTCTGTGAGGGGAATTTCGAAAATCCTAGAGACACTGTTAATATTAAGGATGAAAATGTGGATCAATGAGATGAAAATAATATTTGGTGAATAGTAACTTTTTACTTTTTTTTACCACGGTTAAAAGTAAATAGGGTAATTTAGGGTACAAATGTTATTATTATTACCCTAACAGATGTCCTATTTCTATTGGATAAGTGTAATTCGACCAAAAACACCCTTAGTAATAAAATATGACCATTTAGGTCCACTTGGATTATATTGGGACATTTATTATTAATTTATTTAAAGAAGTGTTAAAATAGTTAAAATAAAAGTTTAATAACTAAATGATTTTTAATATAGTGTTATACATAAGATAAATTAGACTATAAATATTCATTAGAAAGATAAAATTATTTCCTACATAATTCAATTTTATTTATAAATTTTAGATATTAAATAATTTCATTTATTTATGACATAATAATGATGCATTAATTATCTTATTAATGAAATATTGACATAATTGATGTTATAAATACCCAAATAAATGTAATTTGAGACTTTTTATGAATTCCTATAATTTTATTGGTTAATATGACATGTTATTATTGATTTAGTTAACTTTTTTGGAACTAATTATTCTTTTATGAGTTTTAAAAAAATCAATTACAAAATAGTGTCAAAATTGACATAAAATAGTTTTTAAAACAAATATTATATTATTAATTGTTATTTTATTCATAAAAATCTTAGGTTCGGCCAAATGACTTAGATGAGGTTATATATATTAATAATAAACAACTTGGGGTTATTTTGGCTGGTTGTAGTATGTTTATTAACCTTATAGTGTAAGAAAACCAGAAGACATGATAAAAGAAAAATTATTTATCTTAAAGTTAAATTTAAATGTTACGGTTAAAATAGAAACCTAAACTTGTCTAAATTCTATTTTATGAGAGGATTTATACCCATATCCAACTTATCTTCTAAATAACTCAATTTGGATATATTAAAAACCGAATATGACTTTATAATAAAATAATATTTTTGGTTATTCCAAAGGTGCCCCTCTCCTCCCTTATATAAGGGAACCTCCTCCGTCTCTTACTCACACCACTTTGAGCATTCAAGCTCGGCCAACCCCTGCCAAATTATCTTCTACACTTACCTAAAACATCCTAGAGGTCCTGTTCTTATTCAAAGACCAATTTTTAGTTCCCTAAGAGGAGGTCTCAAAGAGGCGCTTCAAGGAAGAGGTAATGTCCGTTACCGATTCTTTCAACTTTATCTCTTCTTCCACTTCTTCTTCTTTAGTTTTTTCATTATGAAGTAATCACATAAGTATAAATAATATAAGGATATGTTAATATAATTATAAAACAACCTTATTTCACCATCTATCCATCCTACGGAAACCGATATCACCGCGCGTGCGTACGTACGGAATACCGTCTCCACGCCGTGGTGTAATTTATTTTCCACCACCACCTTACTTGGATGAGTATAATTGTGAAAGTAATGAATATATATGATTATTGTAAAGTGATATTGATTATGTAATATTATACATACACTTTAAAACAATTCCACGATCATGAGAATGATATCATCGCTCGTGCGTACGTACGGAATACCGTCTCCACGACGCGATTCACTTTCCATGATAACCATTCAAGAATGATTATAAAGTATATATAATAAGTAATCATAAAATATAAGACATAATAATGATACTATATTTATGTATATATATATTTATGTCATCTACTTAATTACATTCAATTCAATATGGAAACGAAAACAACGTTCATGCATACGTACGACCTACCGTCTCCATGAACGGTGTATTTCATTCCATTTAATCGATCTATCATATATATATATATATGTATATACTGAATATATATTATATATAAATATTTTTTTACATTCTGGAATTAAGAAAATCCAGATATCAGTAATAATAGCAAGAACAACAAGTCCAAACACGTACGATAAATAAAACGATTTAACCGAAAACGTTGCTTTAACATGGAACTTACAAAAGAAAGGGTAATATATAGTCATAAGTAAACCATATATGATATCATAACAATGAATATTATTTTGTAACAAGTCAATTACATTATTTAAATCATTATACAGCAGGTTCAGAGACGTACAAAGCATATCGGACCTAAGGTAAGGGATAACATTTCGAATCTTGTTTTTATCCGAGATTGTTTATTCATAAGTATTTATTGGGGTTATTGTTATCATCAATGTCCATTATTTCTAGAAATGTTTTCAGGTATTTTTAAAGTCCTTTTCATCCATTTTTAATTTTACTACATGGTATGTAAGGAATCTTTTGTCGTACGAGATACTTTTTTGACTTTCCGGCAAAAGTACGAGAAGAATGTTTTTTTAACTTATACGGCATGAAAGAATTTTTACGGTTTCATAATGCCTTGTTTTCATGAAACATACTCTAAAATATTTAATGATTATTTTAAACAAAATCCTTTTCTTTTAAAATTGTATGTCATTTTGAGAATAGAATATTTTTTTAAAGAAGAAAGGATATTTTCCTCAAGAATTAATTTTAAGTGTTTTATCAAAACCATTTTCCATCTAAGATGACATTATTTCATATGTGTATGTTTCAAATATAATGCCTCTATGATTTACATGGTTTCAATTTTCTAATGATGAAATGATATCCATTTGTTTTATATGGATTATGTTATCAATTTTATTCTTTGGGTTATGATGAATGATTTATGTTTATGTTGCTGCACAAGTAAGAATGATTTCATTATGTGATGGGTGGGACCTATATCTCCCTCCAATGCATTGGGTAAAGATTTATAAATCATGATATAGACATGACTAGAATGGTAAGTTAATCCAGTTCAGTGTTACAATACTGAAATGAGGTGTGAACTCGATTCAGAAAGGGACTTTGTCCACTAAGATGGTCTTGGAAGCAATGCCTTGGCTACTATGGAAATCATAACATGTGCTGAATGTTTGCCACAATTACATGTTTTATTCCCATTATATTTTATCATGGTTGATGTTCCATTATGATATATTCTTTACATACTTGCATGATTTATGTCTTTGCTCACGATTTTGATGTTTAAATTTCATGTTCTTATTTTTACTTCCAAATGTTTATGGATTGTTTTATGTTATCTATGCTTTCCCTTACTGATCATTTGAGATCACCCTTTTTATGTTTTATTTTCCGCAGGATATAATGAAATTTTTTAGGTAAGAAAACAAAAGGGGAAGATCTTTATGGTAGATGTTTAAGATCTTCCACCACGATTAGAAGATTACGTTCTCAGCTTCCAAAGACACTAAACTATTCTGGTCCTTGTGTGTCTGTTTTTGTTATATATTAAGTATTCCGAAAAATTAATGTAATTTCCATGTACGTCAAGATTCAGGACTCTACATGTATGGCCCATAAGTATAATATACCCTTGTGAAAGGTGCATACACGAGACAACTATTTGTGGTAACTATATGGGTGACCTCCTTTGACATGGTTCCCATGTTTGACAATAGATAGGACATTGGGTATCTTTATTTGAGGAACTGCAAAATGAAAGAAGCTTCTGATCTATGGTCGCACATCCCCTTTTATCAATCCCTAAAAAATGTTTTATTTATCCTCTAAAACAAAATATAATAGTTAATTAAGGGGTATATAGAGATCAAAGTCTCTATAGGGTCTGTAACACAATACACATGTATGAGGACCCCTCCCCTTAGTTGAAAATCACTAGCACGAAGGTCCCTTCCCAAATCGGGGACCTACCCAAGATCCTTCCAGGGAAACCGAAGGAAACCATTGGTGAATTTATCAAGGCCCAACCAAATTATTGTTTCATAGGTTTTCCATCCACCAAGGAACTCCAGCACACATTGGACTACCATACACAATTAACATTTAGTTTCTCCCTATTATACCCTTTGCACGTTCTACTCACCAATCCTTGAACCATGAAAGACACCCTCAAATACCTCTTTCAATTCAACAATGGTAGATCATTCTTTCGTTTGGATCCATCATCTGAGTGGGAATAAATTGAAGCATCCACTAAAGAATCAAGACATGTATAACCATGGAGATACACACACCAGTGTACCTCTCTTTTATTTACCCATTCCTTCGGTCAGAGGTGTCCCATACTTGTCATACCCAATGGCTAGGGTCCTCGGGGTTCATGTTGTAATCCGTTACCTTAGTCACAAGGATTACAACTATTGGGATTGTGTGAAGGACCTACCATCCTCAAATATGAGGGATGTAACCATATCATTCCCTCATCATCTCTAACACCAAGGACCCTCGGTCCCAAGTGGGGAGGGAGAGGATCACAAATACTATTACTTTTGTGGGCTATAGGATTATCCTACATTCTAATACAAAACCATGAGTTGGTAATAACTCGTTAAGTAATCACATGTATTTTTCTTGTGGTCCATATCTAGATGGGTAGTCAGATGTGACTAACCTCGTTAGTAAAATTGGACAAGAGACAGGCACATCAAAGCCCTTTCTTATTATCTAGTATCCCTTTAAACTTCCACTTGCAGAAGAATGATCACATGGGTTTTTAAATATTCTTGTTATAATTTATTCCAACATTAGATCATGTATCATGTATTATTATATGATAACTATGACCATGAAATCCAAAAAAGTGACATGCATGGATCGACAAAGGATATTTTTCTGGATCTTCCTCTCACCATTCTTCCTAGGGTCTTCATAGGTGTGGGTACTCAAAGGAATGTATCAAACCCTAATAGTATCATCCTATATGGTGAAACCCCCAATAATACCTACATAAAGGGCCTACCATTCAGTATAATCCCCAACTGAATCCTCTCAAATGGCCACATTTATGTGGAGAAAAAACTTCATATGCCCTCCATAGTCTTGGGTCATCATAACTCAATACTACAGGCTTTTATTCTTGTCCAAATAAGAAACATAGAAAGACTCCATGATGTCTAAAAACCACACCACAAATCAACCAAATTTCATCTATTCCATATTCTTGGTTTGTTCATATCTAACCATGTGGCCCACATCCCTTCCAGGTCCCATGGTCTTCCTTGACATATGTATCACAACAAATATTGTCTAGTAACATTTCTACTCTACATTCTTGATACATGACATTTAACCGCATGGTTTGGTCATCATCACATGAAATTATGAGGAATGACATGTCCTGTTAAGTGTCACCGATGTACATGGGTTATTATTCATTTCACGAGGATACATAGGAGCACCATCTCAAGGGTTCAATCCTGACATCAAAACATCTCAGGTATACATAGATAATGATAAACTATAGAGTTCCCCACTGATTGGATTAATACCAGCTTCATAATAATAAATGAAAAAAGAATATCTAATCAATTAATGAAAGGGTTCCATTGATGAAGAATATCATATACATATAGATATCCCCATTAATGAAGAACCATAGATATATATAGATTATTTTAAATTCCATGCATGATAATAAATTATTATTGGATTGAGGGATACTCATGTTATACTTATAAATGAATAATGGATTCCCCCATAAATATTAATCTACAAGAGAGTCCCAGAGTATGAAATAATTCCCTTAAAAATGGTTTGATGAGAATGAACTCCCATCCTCTTGAAAAATGTGATTCCATAAGTGTTGTTGCAGTATTTATGAACAATTGTATTCCTTTGGAATGAATGATCACAAGATATTGTGAATAAGGGGACTATGGTTGTTTACTTATCCATAAACATAACCTATTTGAAGATGCTCAAAAATAGAG
The DNA here is from genome assembly GCA_963277665.1 of Viscum album. Lineage (NCBI taxonomy): Eukaryota > Viridiplantae > Streptophyta > Magnoliopsida > Santalales > Viscaceae > Viscum > Viscum album. Next base: position 20,806,113 of record OY728131.1, read on the forward strand.
TGTCTGGCACAGATGATTGAAAAAATCTCAAACCCCACAATAAATCATTAAGGTATAGAACATATTTTTTGATCAGAAACAAAAATGTTGAACCTAACATATGTAATTAAACAATTTGATAGATTCACCTACCAGTTAGTCCCCCTTTTCACTCAAAATGAAAGAGGTTCGTATGAGATAATCAATCATGCATGTGTTTATTTAATGATATGTTACATTGATAGGGCGTTATTGTTTGTGTTTTCACCAATATTTCATCACATTTTATAAGTACCCAATTAAATCCAAATTTTTTCGTTCTAGTTCTCACAAATATATTACTTAGCTACCATTCATGATGGGTCATCATCTAAGTAGAGGACACCATTTATAACCCATTTCCTTCAACGCTAGGTCTCAAATTCAGTAGTCGTAGGTGTACCACAAAAATAGAACTATCTTGTACCTAGAGTCTACACGAGAGGCCCAATAGGTCATGAATACACACTATCCATCTTCCTAACAACGACTGGCAGTATAGAAGTATGCAACACCATTTTCAATATCCAACATATTTTGGAGCATATTCCGAGAACACACCAATCAAATACCCATTATCATAGGCAAGAAAATAAATATTCTCAAATTAAATCACCTAAAAGAAATATGGGTACATTCAAAGGGATATTTTCTTTAGTATCTACCACAAACACCACATGGAAGTAAACCATCATTATAATTAGGGTGTCTTACATGGATTTCCAGACTAGGAAATCCTAATCTAGGCCTAAATGACAGCCCTAAAAGGGTAGTTACCTTTCAATATGAAACAAAGGATACACCTCTACCCCTCAAAATAATCCCACCAAAACCACAGAAATACAAAGAGAGAGTAGTAACAAACACTTTCCTATAGACAAAATTATTGCCAGTCAAATTCTATGACAAACCATGAGTAAGAAAAACCACCTACCCAGAATTGGGAATCATGTTAAAAAAATTACATAACACCAATAAAATCATCCCAATAAAATTTTACACCAATCAATGAGCATTCATAAAAACCTTGTCACATCCACCATGTTTTCCAGTCAAATCCAGCGATGAAACATGGGTAAAATCAAACACCCACCTACATCCAACCTGCTTTCCAATAGCCTTGTATGTGCACATATGGGGAAATCAACCAAAAACTCAAAACAACAAGTAGGGGTATAAATATACCTATAATCTTTCATATGAGTACAGTTTGTATCAACTGATAGGAAATGGAGGACAAGAATAGAAAAAAAACCATGTTCCAGCCATTCAATGGTAATATATCCCCATTCTAGCCATTTAAGACACCTACAACAACATGAAAATGGATATAAGAAAAAAAATATCTTCCAACATCATACAATCCTTCAAGGATATAATTAAAACCTCAACAGTGGTATAGGTGTGCATAAATGTCTTCTTCGCCATGAATGGTGTTGCTCATAAACATGTCACTTTGAGAAAGACAAAAAATACCATCCTTATAAATAGGGTGACTCATCAACATGTTGATCTATAGAAGACATACACCTCTTGTCCTATCTATGAGGGTAATGGAATAAAATTACCCATGATATGTAGAAAACTAGATGAGGTCCACACCCCTATTCCAAATGGAGGTACTCAACCTATTCCAATGGACACTTCATGGTAGGCACTAATTCCAATTAGAATTCTAGAAACCTGCTGAAATGTTCTAGAATAAACATGGGAGATAATGAAACAACCTTCCGTATATGAAAACATATTTCCCCATAAAATGGCCCCAATCATACAAAATAAGGAATAGAAAATGAAGCCTCACTAGAGGCTAATATGAAATTAAGAGTCAATATCAAATCCTTTTCTACTTAATTCTCAAGTTTTCGATGCCATCATAGGCTTATCTCTGGTAGCTCAAGATCCTACTCTTCCATTACCAAATTATTGGAATAATGGCATCAGTTTTGTAGGTTATCCACAGACTCTTCACTGTGAAGGATTGCTTCATGTCCAGAATCTGATCTATCTTGAGAGCCCATACATAGATGAGAGAAAGGAAAACCTTACACATTTATTGAAGATCAAATAAGAAATAGGTACTCCCCAAATATCATATTCCCTAGAGGCCCACCCTAGGGTATATAGTACACGAACACTCATCATAGTCGAATTTCAACCCATGATGTTATTTCTCCCCATAACTATGTTTCACTTCATCAAGGATGTCCTCTCATTGGTGATTTAATGATTTTCAAGTACTCTTACTGATAAGAATTTTGGAAAATGAGTCTATTCATGCCCGATGCCTTATCATTGATAAGTGAAATCATTTATCACATAGAAGACAACCTAAGGTGATGGTCATTCTCCAAACCACCCATGCATCACCTGCTTTCAAATATGATAGAGGATGTCCCCAACAATCATGTTGTTTATAATAATTTAGTAGGGATGCATCCACATTGGTCAAAATAGGTCACTGAGTGTCTCAAGAAAGACAAAGAAGACATGTTGAACATGATGAGATTGTTGGATAAAGAAGGCATACCACCCATGTTCTATCCTTTATCCACTCTCCAATACAACATTCCATATGGCTTGCTAGAAGATTATGTACAAAACATCTTCCTTAATATATGGAACATTATTCATCAAATAAAAGAAAATGTATTACCTTATAGAGAATATCTAATAAATATCATGTTTATAGAAGGAATAAAATTACAAATTCATTTGGATACTCTCATAGATGCACAAAATAAAAAATTGGGGAAAAAGCAAGGAACCCTTCAGTGTTCATGTCATGACACATTAAAATAATTATGCCAACTAATCACAGATTCCCATTCTAGTGTTCATATCAGATGATGGGGTAAACAATGAGCACTATATTTCATCGTGCTCCCCATTCAAAAAAGAACCCTAAAAATGATATTGTTTGTGTCAAATAATTAGGATGAATTCAAAAAATATTTTTTTTGATGAATGATAATACTATCCACAAAAAGAGGTCCTACATGACTCTCAATGACATTATAGTAGAAAAGTGGGATATATAAAAATAATTTTTCATTAGGCATCTCAAAATATTGATTGAGTTTCCTGCCTAATGGAACACAATAGTAGGATATAGAAAAGACATAAATGGTGAAAATTTAATCAGAAGTAGGTTACTCAGATAAATATCATAAAATTCACCCATCCTTTTTTCATAAATTCCTATGTAAAATCAAGAATGTAGATGTTCCAATAGTAGATGTAGAAACCTAGGAGAAACCTCTGGCCTAAGGGCTAAAGGATTTTTTTACACAACCGAAAAAGATAGTAAACTAGGCTTGAAAGGTTGTTGAAATGGAGTAAAAAAAATCCATTACCTTCAAGGATGCGGTATTTTCACCTCAACAACCTCCCCTTGGTATAAGTAAGTCTTATCCTGATTAGGGGGAATGCTGCCGAATGAATCCTACCAGTTCTTCCCATCCAGTGACCTAGTGTCCTCTCTCATAACACAGATGAAAAACTTTTCTGAAGATTCCCTTCAGAATACTCTTCAAAAAATGGTTCGAAGCAAACCTTCATAAGATAGGATAAATCCTCATATGGGTAAAAAACACTGGCGGTCTCATAAAGAGATTAATGAAAATCCTGCAATGCGCTTCACATAATTTCGTGTCATTAACACCACCCCTACAACCCCTATTAGACACATGGATAATAAAGAGGAGTAGGAGGAAGAATTATCAGTTTATAATATGGTTCAAAAATAAAATATTTAAGTAGGTTTAAATACCTGAAATTATAGGCTTTCTTTGATTTTGGTAATTCCATCTACCACTCCATTACATCCTCCATAGAGATCGTCTTCTAAATAAAATGATAAATGTATATTTTTGCCTCACCCTCCTATTGAAGAGGTTAAAAATCTCTCTCCCAAAGAAATATATTTTTAGTAAGAGGATGAAATGAAATATTTATAAAGGCTCAATAAAAAACTAATCAAGGGAAACATTACTACTAGATATGTTCTAAACAAATATCCTCAACTCACATTCCAAATGAGTGTACCTAAAAAAGGGGATCATCCGAGAAAATGACACAATACTAGAACATCTACTAAACTCATATGAATGAAGACCAGTATATTTTTAACCCACATTAGTATGATATTAAGAGTTCCCACCATTGGGAACACAACTATGGTTGGTTTATACTAATCCTCATGGACCATCCTTAGTGGTCTACCCACTGCAGGTACGAGTAGAGCCACCATGTATGGATTTACATATTGATGTCCCTACTCAATATCGAATTAAACTAGGCATCACTCATGTGATCCATAATATTATTGAGTCAATAAAATCTTAGTTTGATGCTATGGGAAAATTACGTGATCCAGTGCAGCTACAATAGAGGCTTTATCCTGAATTGGTGTATCTGAACCCACCCTCGCAAAATTTTGGGAGCCCCACATTTCTAATTTTTAAAGGACTGGGAGAAATGGTGTAGAATTTGACAAAATTTGTGTCCTGATGTGATCCCATAATGGGGAAATATTTACAATTATAATCATTGAAAATCAAACACTTTATATAGACACTAAAAGGGATTACCTTCATATGGTACACCCGTCTGCCAGCCTGGTCAATCGTTGGATGGGAAGATCTCTATCGATAGATTCTATTTCAATTCATCATAATGTTTCAGAATATAATAGTACCCATAATCTTTAACTAAGAACAATGATAGAATGATATAGTATTTTATTTAAATGTTCAGTGGAAGGGGTTGACCTACTCCATGAATTTATATCTTCCTAGGAAGATTTTTTGTTCATATGAATAGAGAACTTACATGATAACTTGTGTTCACCTCTCATTCTTGTAAAATACGTAAGAGAGTTTTAGGATATTTTTGAAGTGGAAAAAATTGGATGATTATATCTTGAATACCATGTCAAGGTCCCACATAATTTCAAGAGCTTAAGGGAAGATAATAGGAAAATAATAGGTTGTCATTGTAATGATTAATCAATCCCATGCTTTAGCTCCAGCTCCACAACATGCGTTATAACATGTATCCCCTCCACCAAAGAGTCAAACATCGTAGTCACATCTTCAAGATGAGTGAATAGATAATATTTTAAACCATTTTGTGGAGCTATGTAACATTTTTATTCGTTTTGAGATGATCAAGTCCCTAGCTACTTCATCACGACTTTGGAAACCAACTTGCTCAATTATCCAAAGCTCAAGAGGCCTGATCTAGTTGGTCTTGATGATCTCTCAAAGTATTTTACTTTCCGTAAAACATTGGGGAACACTATACATGAAATAATATTTTTTAAATACATCTTGTAATATATGGTGGACTGTGGATATAAAAATGTGGGCACACCACTTGTGTAAGTAGCATAAGATTCAACCACCAATCTAGAAAGAGTGGGTGAATTGAAGGAAATTATTAAAAAATGTTAAAAAATACATTGTTTTATAGTTATAAGGAAGATGAAACATACTATTACTATCCTCCATGTAGAGTTTAATCTACCAACCATGCCATGGGTGCTTCTTTTATCAAAAAACTGACTCCATCGGCACCACAGTTCTCCAAAATCATGTCTTCTGAGAATGGACATGGACAAAAAAGAAGGGAGAAAGCACATTAAGATGAACCTATGAAAAATATGATGTTTTCATTGACATTAATATAAATCTTCCCATCAATTCCAATAACTCGGGCACCACCCCACCAAAAGGTAGAATAGGTGTCGACCTTCTAGTATAGTCCTCATCAGATAAAGAGTTCATCTTCAGTTTTATTTATTTTATTCAATCAATGGATACATTCTATAATAATGAGTGTGGATTTGATCCCAAATTATATACATCAAATTTATGAATTTGGGTATGAGGATGTAGGGGTAGATGATATACAAGAAGATTCACTGATGACAGGAATCAATACTCCGGTGACATATCCTCTCAGACTGTCTAAATGGGTGAAACTCATGGGATATCCTTATAGTGGGCTAGGAAGGTGAAAGATAGTTCCCCGACATATTCTATGTTTTTATCTAAACCAATAGTCCAAGAATAATTACTATAGGGTACATTGTTGATAAATTATCCTCTAAGTGAAGGAAGACATAATCAAACCAACCCACAAAGTACAAAATCTCCTCAACTCATATTCCATGTGCTAATTCAATTATATCATGTACGTTAGTATATAATGTTCATGAAGAGAACCATCCTTAGACTGGGATGTGTAAATATTTATCCTATAATTATTAATGTTTATTTTAATTATCCATGGTGGTAGTGAATTTTTTGATCTTGGATTATTTGGTTCTATCAAAAGTCCTTTGCGATGTGACTGTTGAAGCTTTTGGAAGCCCTCAATAATTTGAGGCTAAAGTTTCATATGCTAAAGTATAATGTGCATTAGTAGATATTAGATAATGTAACACAATAATCTCTTTCATGTATTGGAAAAATTATTCTATCATTCAAGGAAACATCTAACCTTTATTTGTATATGGAAAGATAAATGATTTTGATAAATGATGATCATTCATAGAAAACAGCGAGTGAACCTCATTCTGGTATGAACACTTTGTTGATTGGGTAATAGGGAGGACCACTTATCCCCTTACTCAGTGAATATTCATGGTTATTATAAGAGTGAGAAAAATAATCTTGAAAGAATAAATCCCAAGGACATGTTTGGGATCCTTGTATCTGACTGAGAATTTTTGTTTGTTTGACAAGACATGAATTTCCATGTTCTTTTGGGATAACCATGGTAGAATCATCATATGAAAATACACTCATAATACCACCAACTCCTAAAATATTAAATCAATGAAAAAATTTGGTTGTTTTTTGGATAAAGACCCATTTTAATCTTGTGAAAGACAATACATCGATGGAAGTTTCTATAAGAGGGAAGAGAAACAACCCATGATTGACGATGTTGCTCAAATCAATGTCCAGAATGGTCTACAAGTGACCCCATCCAATCACTTAAAATATCTAAGTGAATAAAATTAGATATATATTCATAAAATCAATGTAATGGTCCCCAATTTAGTTGCATGTTAAATAACATTAATTATAACTGTCATGAAAACTGAGACCAACACTACTGAAAAAGTCACGAATCCTCCAGGATACGATAGAAGCTTAGATGAAAATACCACCATTCTGGAAATAGAGTCCCAAAATACCCCTACATCATCAAATGAAATAAGGGATAATGAATATACTCTTTCTCTATCCCTCAATACATCCACTCTAGAGAATTGAAAAGAATGCACTTGCTAGAAGGTTCAGAGGAAGTCGTTTCATCTTCTAGATGTAAAAATGTTTAATCCCTATATAATTGTTTATAAATTACTCTATTACCAAATTTACTACATAGATAAGTATAATCATAAGAGAAAGGGGAATTGGAAGATGAGGAGGGCCTCAGAAATTCCCCTCTATCATTTGAAGAAGGTGTTTCTAACATCATTAATAAATTTAGAGAAACAAATCAAGGTATATGATAATATCTGAAACCCAGATTGATAAGTGCAACAATGTCTTATAAATAAGAATATTTAGGAGCATAATAACTAAACAAACCTCAATATTTGTTTTATTGTAATTATATATAAATTCTAGGAAATAATCTGGAGGTGGACACTCACCAAATGGGATTTCAAGAGAAACATAGGGGTTACAATCAAGTAACCCGAAGTAAACACCTGACTCATGCCACAAAATTAAGGATGAGGTTGAAAATATTTTCAAAAAATATTTTATTTGGGATGTATGGTATCTAACATGGCTATCCAATATAGTATCAATAAAGTAAAATAATATTAAATCAGAGGATGAGTCTATTTTAGAGATCTCAACCAGTAATGCATGAAAGATGACTTTCCAGTTCCATTCACAGAGATACTAATTAATGAAATTGTCTTTTATCAAGCCCTATCCTTAATGGACGGATATTCATGGTACATCAAACATTTTATGGAACCAGAAGATGAATAATTCACAAAATTCTGGACCCCTAGGGAGTATTCTACTATCGGGTAATTACATTTGTCTTGAAAAATGCATGTGACACATAAAAACATTCCATGCATCACATTTCTAAACCCTCTATAAGAATGTTTGTGGAATTCTATTTCGTAAACCTGGTGATAATGTTAGGTTACTTTTCTAGTAACCTACTTGATCTTGAGACATTATTCCATAACAAGTGATAAAAAAACCTAAAGTTGAATTCCTTGAAATGTTCTTTCAAGGTTACCTTATAGAAGTCTCTCATCTTCTTCGTGCACCATCATGACATTGATGTTTACCATTAGAAGTCAAAGGACATCCTTAATGTGTCACCTCCTCTAAAACTCAGTGATTTTACATGAATATAAAGGAAAAATAGTTACATTTGATGCTATATTTCGAACCATTTATGAAATTTTTTCCCTCTACTAGGTTGGTGAAAAAGGGGGTCTCATACTAGTGGGATTACAAATATGAGAATGCATTCCACAACCTCAAGAAATATCTATTGATTCAAAAAGTGATAATGTATCTTATTGAATGGAAGAAAATAATTTTATGTAAACTATATAGAGAGATAAATAGGTACTTTCATGAGAAAAAATAATGGAACTAGGAATGAAAACAGTCTTAATTATTGAATTTGAACCATGATTGACACTGAGACTTGTTATTCAGATATCAAGGTGATATACCTAGTGTTAATCTTCAACCTTAAAAAACTAATGAACTAATTATAACCCCATGAGTTCTATTTGGTTTCTTTCAATAACATTCTCAAATCAATCCTTAGAATTCCTATATCAATGTTTCATTTTTCAGGGTGGGTTGTTATCTTATAGTAGTTCGACATACACTTTGTGCCTTAGAAAGAAAATATTTTTTTATAAAAAACCCATATGTAATTTTTTTTCAAATAATAAGTTTCTTAATGATGGGATATTTTCTATTAATGATTGCCCTATACATGAGAAAATTATTCTTAAAGTACATCTAGAAACCCAATAAGGAAGAGAATGGAAGACCCTAATCTCAACAAAGTCTGTTTGGCAGTTGTGTACATCTCTCTAGAAAAGGTGGTTATTAATTACTCTTTCTTATTTTCAAAAGATCATATAATCAGTGAGGAAGAATATTAGTCCCTCATTATAGGCAAAGAACAGGAACGTCAAATACGAGTGGTCAATCTAGAGGTGAAAGACAATTCTATGTCGGTAATCAAATAGATCAATGGGGTTTATGTAACTAGAAAAGAAAAACAAATCCTATTGTTTGAATATGTATGATGACAAATGGAAGAGTTACCATTAGAGGAAACATGGACTCACGTCCGATGATCATTTGATTTTTAGGATGATGTATTGGAAATGTAGCCATGACCCTAGAAGATCCATATTAGGATGAAATAGTAATCCTTATTTTCTGTCACTGAACGGTCTTTCCTTTTTATCAAGTCATCATAGATGAGGTCAATGAGGTTAGTCCCATTCCTGAACCAAACATTCGCATGATTGGTTTGATGGTAACCACTGTTGCCTATATTTAAAATAGTGCAATCTCAATGGATAGAGCTAGAAAAAGAAAATCTAATGATGATCAACAAACATTACACTTTCTGATGACCCAAATCAATAAAAAGTCTTATATAGCTGAGAATTTGATATAGTATTTCTTAGATGCATTGATAAATAAGATATAATACCCCCAAGATTTTGAGTTATTCTTCTGTTTAAAGTTAATCTCTTAAAAATCTTATGTTGCACAAAACACCCAATATAAACAAACAATGAAATATTATCACAATCTAGCCATTAAATTTTCAAGAGTGAATAGTGTTAACAAAATTACCAAATTTATATATTATATATTAATATTTTTTTTACATTACTCTAAATGATTTATAGGAAGAAGATAAGAATAAATCCAATTTTACTCATGAATTATTAATTTTTTTAAATATATTTTACCACTTTTTAATGGAGAACCAATTTTAAATCAATTTATTGGAACTTTCAGAAATTTTATTTGATAAAATAAACATATAATTTAAAATCAAAATAAAAAATTACTATGGTGGATTTTTTAGTATATTTTATGATAACACACATGTTCTGATGAATAAGGATAAAATATTTCGTTTTAATTAACAGAATCAATTTGTTCTAAATTATTTATAAATTTAAATTATATTTTTAAAAGTTTTTAATGTATAATCAGATTAAATTTATATTATTTTATACAGTTTCGGTTATTGGAATCAATTTTACATTGAATAATAATATAAAATATTAAAATCTTTCGTATGTTTTCAATTTAGAAACCTACTTTCCTGATTAATTTTAAATCAATTACTGAATCTTATACGTTAGGAATTTTGAGAAATGGATTCAATATTTTGAATAAGTGGGTAAAAATTATGTAAATATTTATCTTTAATTTTTGGGTATATGAATAGTAAATTTATTAATGTTTTAATTACCAAAGTTAAGGGGAAATCAGGTGAAATGGGTAAATATAATATTATAAAGACAATATAGTTACCTGAAAACATTTCCTAATTTAATTCTATGAGTGTGGATAGAATAAAAGAACCATTGGGCTGAAATTATGACCTTTTTATTCTCCTTAGAGGAGAGTATAAAATTTGTAATATTATATTCAAAGAAAAGATAATTTTTTCACACTTTTGTTTTTAAGAAGTGAAATATATTTAATGCGAGGTTATATAAGGTGTATGATTGAATATAAATAGTATTTGTAAATATGAAATGTTTTTCTACATTAAGATAATTTATTTATGATTTTAATGATAAAATAATTACATTAAATGGTGATACAATGATGATGCAATAATTATTTAATTAAAGGAAATATGAAATAAATGATAATAAAAAAATTAAAATTAAAATAGTTTGATATAAATAATGTAATCACTGAACTTTTAAGATAAAATACACTTGTTATTAAACTTTTATAATTATTTTATCAATTTTTATTATTCTTATTATATTTTTAAAAATTCTTGTATTGAATAGTGTCAAAATGGACACTAATGATATTTATAAAAAATATTTTATTAAATGATTTAAATTTCATAATAATCTACACATTTTCCAAAAGACTGGGATTAAGTTAAAATCACCATTAATAACTCATTTTTTAGTCTTTTTAATTTTATTTTTATTATATTAACCATCAAAGTGTAACTTACCTGATATCATAGTAAAAGTAGAAGGGGTAAAATTGTGACGCCCCAGGTTTTATAAACTGGTCCAAGTGAGAAATGTTGTGCTTTTTAATGATGTCTCTTATTTATTCTATTTTATTCTTTGTGTGCTGATAAAGAATTCGAGTGGAAATCAAACATGAAGAATACGATAAACTGTAATATATTTAAAAGATATGTTACAACAAGACCCATCTAATTGAAAGTACCATGCAAAAGACCTAACACGGCCACAACAAGACTACAAAGAACCACAACACGGGCAATCAGATAGTCGTCATCTTCAGGGTCCATCAGTGTGAAAATTATAACCGCCAGAATCACCGCACACGCACTCAGCACCAGAGGTATGAGGAGAGCCATCCGCCAAGGGTCCGGTGTTTTGAAAATATAAAACATCCTACCCCTTGCTTTTATAATGGACCTTTAAGGGAATATGACCATTTTTTTGACCGTTGGATTCCAATGGATAAAGTGCATCATTTTATAAAAATTTTGTCTTTAAAATGCTTTTATAATATTATGGTATTTAAATATTTTAATAAGTAAAAAATATTAGAATTATATCTTCAAGTATTAAAATAAAATATTATTCTTGCAAATGAATCTATTTTGATCTTGATGTGGTGGAAAACGTGGTATTTTTTTTTAAAATGTGTCGAACATGAAGTCTATAGCGGTATCAACAATAATTGAAAAAAATGTATCTTTTCGAATCTCTAAAGCTATGTGTTTTGAATTAGAGAAAAAACTACGGGTCTTTTAAACATAATTTTATAAATCAAAAAGTGAAGTAAGTTATAAATTGGATTTTTGATTCCTAAGTATATAAGTCCCTAATAAAATTTTAGTATTATAATTATAAAACTTATAAGATTTATAGGGTATTTTACATAATCTAAAATGGGATTTTTAATTTGGAATCTCTAATTTAAATATTTTTGTTAAATTTTTTAAATTTAATTTTAATGTTATATACCTTTTTTTCCATTTAAATGTAATCCGTTTTAAAAAAAAACGCGTTGTTCCTGTTTGGCGAAACACTTGCTGGCCATGCAATCGTCCTCCTCTGTCCGATCTCACCTAGGAGGATCCCGACCGTTGTTGTGTTTTAAAAACGCTCAATACACCACAGCCGTCCGATCTCTCAAGCCAGATCCCAGCCATCTCGCGTTTTTTTTACTTCTAACCCCATCGTCTTCAACCTCAAGCCAGGGACCCGCGAACCGGAACAGGTTTTCCGAGGACGCTACCCTCTGTACTGCTCACGTTGACCTCGCGCACCCACCTCCGTAGGCTTGGACTAACCTTCCTAGAATCATCTTCCTTTAAGAACCGAGAAACCCCAGTGTAAACGAGGTCCTCCGGAGCCAACCCGCTCCACCGCGACACCAGCCTCGCCACCGCCTCGCCGTCGCCTCGCCACCATGAACCACCTCCAGTTTCGAACCTCACCTCCGTGCACGACCACACTAGTTCCGGAGCTACACTACTGGACACCAGGCTGTCGCCTTGCAGTGTCTCCAAGTGGCCGCGACCTCACCGGACCACCACCGGCCACCAAAGCTCCTCCCGGTTCTCCGGCCACCCAGCAAGCATCCCTCCAGCGAGCTCCTCCCTTGAGTGGTAAGGGTGCCATGTTTGCGTGTTTTTTTCCCACCCATGGTTCTCGGTTCAAGTTTGTATATACATGAGTATATATATATACGCCTAATAGTTAAAGGTATATATATAAGTTTATATATATATATATATTCCATGCAAACCATACAAAATTATGTTTCTAAGATTTCCTTATAATTCAGTATTTTATGTTAAGAATTATACCCCTGAAAGGGGTTATTTTAAAACAAGTCCTAACGTGTACAATATTTATGTAAGCCTTATATATATATAATTTTATAATTTAATTAGTTATGTATTTCAATGCAAATCAGTATTTGATTCTTACTTTGTCTATGAATGATATTGGATGCGAACCAGGTCTTTCTTTTAAGTGAAAACATGTAAAAGTTGTAGTTGAAGTTTGATATATTTACAGTTTCTTGAACACTTAAAACCCATAAGGTTTTGTTCTTTTTTTAAACTGAATAAATGATAGATTGTTAAAGGTTTAAGATTTCAATTGAACCATGTTTAATTTATTAGAAACCCAATTTACATACATTGTGTATATATATCCCTATGTATGTATGTGTTTTTAAGATTAATATCTGAAAACCCTAGTTTCAAGAAATGGTTATTAATATTTTTATGCATGTAGGATTTTAGCTCTTGCCCATGCTGTTTTATAATTTTGTGTCTAAGGGTACAACAATGAACTTTTCTAAGGTTGCCCCTGAAACGATTTATGTTTTTTTAAGGATATGCTTATGCCTGTTTTAAACTCATTTTAAAAGGATAGGGGTTTAAGGGTTATGTTAATATGTAGAAATCCTCTATTATTTTTATACCAAACTCGCTACAATGATTTTTAGTGAGCAGAGTGTAACTCCAAATTCTATGACCGGTGAATAATAATAATTAATGACAGGTAACATTTTTAAAGTGGTTTATTTCCAAGTGTCGGAATTTTAAAGATTGCAAGTGTTTATTATTTTTATACCAAGAATGCCGCAGTAATCATTAGTGAATGGAGATTTGTTGCAATTACTGGGACATGTGAAGAACAATAGTTAATGCCAAGTAGTTCATTTCCATGTACTGGAATTTTAGAAACTCATCATTTAATAACCCTTGGGAGCAAGTCTCACACATTCATCATTTTATGTGCTTAAATAATTGTTCTACGCACATAGTATGCTTGCTTAACCATGCCTTCTTTTATTCCATATTTTCAAGTCTATCTATCATATCATGTATTTGTAAACCATTTATGTAATTGTTACCTTATTCATATTATTCATGCATATGACTCAACATGAAGAGGAACTAAAAACTAATTACCCAAAGTGGTATGGGACACCTTGGTTAATGGGAAATGAAAATGGTATTACCCAATGTGGTATGGGACACCTTGGATAATATGAAAAGAAAATTAAATATTCAAAGTGGTATGGGACACCTTGAATATCTAACCTTATCAAAATGTGAGAAATGTATGGGACTACCCGGAATGGGGTCTGGTAAGAAGAAAACCCTCCAGGTTGGGGACTGGTTAAAGTAAGCCCTTCGGGTTGGAGACCGGTAAAAGTAAGATCCTAGATGCATCGATAGTTCTCGAGACAGTCAGATTGGGTTTTTACCCTTAGGTCATGGCACAAGGCCTTGAAACAGAGACCATGAGTCCTTCAGCATACATTTCTTTGTTTATGACCAACCTTGTGATTATTCCGATTAGAGGAATAACCTTGGTTATAGAACCTTACCTATGAGTATCAGATAAAAAAAAGAAACACAAGACATATGATATGGCAATGTTGATGCATGACCAATTTCTTTTCCAGAACTTCATTCCAAATGTGGTATTTCAATTATCATGCCATGATGTGCATATTTGGTGTAGATGATGCGCTTGTGCGCGACTCTGATGATATTTTCTTCTTGTTGTTCATACACACCTTTCTTGTTTATAGACACTTTACTTCGTGCAACCCATACCTTTTTATTATTGTTCTTATCTTGTTTACTAAGTGAGTTACCGCTAAGTGTTCTAGTGCATAGGTATGAAGTACTTTAACTCTGATGTATCATCCTTTGTTTAGTCTTGAAGTTTTTCTTTTAAGAAAACTTTCTATGTAATGAAAAAGTATTTATCAACGTAGTTTTTGAAAGCTGTATTTATGTATTTTCAAAAACCCCTTACTGAGTATTTCAATGATCACCCTGTGTTTTATGTTAAATTTTTACAGGGTGATAGAGCCTTTCCAAGACTTGGATGTTTGTTCTTAGCTCAGAAATAAAGAAGCAAAGTTGTTGTCTCTGATTCTCCAGGATCTAAACCAGAATGTTCCTCCTGATGGGTTATGATGTGTGACTTATTTGTTTATTTTGTGCGAAATAAATTGCACGCCATAACCATATCACCGGCTCTGGGATACCGGGGTCGGGGCGTCATAGTTGGTATCAGAGGAATGGTTTAGGCAACCTTGGAAAATTAGGACAACACAAAAACATTAATAATGTTTTACTTAGTAGGGTTTGTTCTTAAACTTCTCAGATGGCCAGACATCGAACCACACCTAGACTCTTGACTCTCCCTACAGAAATCATAGAGACTATTGTAGCAAAATCCTACTCAACAAGTTATCACCCTTTTGATAACTTACGACTCACGTGCAAAACCCTCTATGAAATATCGAAAAGCTCGAATGTCCTTCGAATCTTCCGAGGGCCAGAAGTTGTGTATAACCTAATGGCTAGTGCACTGTTTGAGAATTATAAAAAGAAAGGGAAGTACTATGAGGGATTCTTCCTGTGTTTCACCATGAACAATAAATGGTTGGCCTTCCCGGCATTTGGAGAAGCTGCAAAGCAGTTGGACTTCTGCGTAGTCTTTATGTACCAAATCCTGTGCTTCAACATGCTTGGAGAGCTTTGCGATTTTGGATCTTTCATCGAATCCTTCAATTATGAAGTGGTTAGAGAGATCATTAGGAACCAAATCCAAGCAGATGTCGCGAAGCTTGATGTCACTCGTTCCCATCTCTGGAAAACCACCTGTATCAAACGGGAGCTTGGCTTCAACCACGATCCACTTTTCCAAAAATGTATTTCGGAAAAGGAGACCCACAAGCTTTGCTCAGCCCTGGGGATTGAGTTGAATAGTAACTTCTTCCATGGGCCGTGGAGGTAAAGGGACATCACCAAGGGTGTCAGAGAAACGATGTGAAGAAGTCTGTGTATGTACACCGATTGAATTGCAGGGATGCAATTATTTTAAGAGGGGGGTAATGTGACGCCCCATGTTTTATAAACTAGTCCAAGTGAGCAATGTTTTGCTTTTTAATGATGTCTCTTGTTTATCCTATTTTATGCTTTGTGTGCTGATAAAGAATTCGAGTGGAAATCAAACATGATGAATACGATAAACTGTTATATATTTAAAAGATACATTACAACAAGACCCATCTAATTGAAAGTACCATGCACAAGACCTAACACGGCCACAACAAGTCTACAAAGAACCACAACACGGGCAATCGGTTAGTCGTCGTGTTCAGGGTCCATCAGTGTGATAAGTATAACCGCCAGAATCACCGCACACGCACTCAGCACCAGAGGTATGAGGAGAGCCATCCGCCAAGGTTCTGGTGTTTTGAAAATATAAAACATCCTACCCCTTTCTTTTATAATAGAACTTTAAGGGAATATGACCATTTATTTGACCGTTGGATTCCAATGGATAAAGTGCATCATTTTATAAAAAATTTGTTTTTAAAACGCTTTTATAATATTATGGTATTTCAATATTTTAATAAGTGAAAAATATTATAATTATATCTTCAAGTATTAAAATAAAATATTATTCTTTCAAATGAATCTATTTTGATCTTGATATGGTGGAAAACGTGGTAATTTTTTTTAAAATGTGTCGAACATCAAGTCTACATCGGTATCAGCAATAATTGAAAAAAATGTATCTTTTCGGATCTCTAAAGCTATGTGTTTTGAATTAGAGAAAAAACTACGGGTCTTTTAAACATAATTTTATAAATCAACAACTGAAGTAAGTTATAAATTGGATTTTTGATTCCTAAGTATATAAGTCCCTAATAAAAGTTTAGTATTATAATTATAAAACTTATAAGATTTATAGGGTATTTTACATTATCTAAAATGGGATTTTTAATTTGGAATCTCTAATTTAAATATTTTTGTTAAATTGTGTAAATTTAATTTTAATATTATATACCTTTTTTCCATTTAAAAGTAATACATTTTTTTTAAAAAAACGCATTGTTCCTATTCGGCGAAACACTTGCTGGCCATGCAATCGTCCTCCTCCGTCCGATCTCACCTAGGAGGATCCCGACCGTTGTTGTGTTTTAAAAACGCTCAATGCACCACATCCGTCCGATCTCTCAAGCCAGATCCCAGCCGTCGCGTGTTTTTTTACTGCTAACCCCGTCGTCTTCAACCTCAAGCCAGGGACCCGCAAACCGGAACAGGTTTGCCGAGGACGCTACCCTCTCTACTGCTCAGGTTGACCTCGCGCACCCACCTTTGTAGGCTAGACCTAACCTTCCCCGAATCATCTTCCTTTAAGAACCGAGAAACCCCCGTGTAAACGGGGACCTCCGGAGCCAACCTGCACCACCGCGACACCAGCCTCACCGCCATCTCACCGTCGCCTCGCCACCACGAACCACCTCCAGTTTCGTACCTCACCCCCGTGCACGACTACACTAGTTCTGGCGCTACACTACTGGACACCAGGCCGTCGCCTCGCATCGTCTCCAAATGGCCGCGACCTCTCCGGACCACCACCGGACACCAAAGCTCCTCCCGGTTCTCCAGCCACCCAGCAAGCCTCCCTCCGACGAGCTCCTCCCTTGAGCGGTATGGGTGCCACGTTTGCGTGTTTTTTTCCCAACCATGTTTCTCGGTTCAAGATTGTATATACATGATTATATATATATATACACCTAATAGTAAAAGGTATATATATAACTTTATATATATATATATATTTCATGAAAACCATACAAAATTATGTTTCTAAGATTTCCTTATAATTCAGTATTTTATGTTAAGAATTATACCCTTGAAAGGGGTTATTTTAAAACAAGTCCTAACGTGTACAATCTTTATGTAAGCCTTATATATATATAATTATATAATTTTATTAGTTATGTATTTCAATGAAAATCAGTTTTTGATTCTTACTTTGTCTATGAATGATATTGGATGCGAACCGGGTCTTTGTTTTACGGGAAAACATGTAATAGTTGTAGTTGAAGTTTTATATATTTACAGTTTCTTGAACACTTAAAACCCCTAAAGTTTTGTTCTTTTTTTTTAAAACTGAATAAATGATAGATTGTTAGTGGTTTCAAGTTTCAAGTGAACCATGTTTAATTTATGAGAAACCCTATTTACATACAGTGTGTATATATATCCCTATGTATGTATGTGTTTTTAAGATTAATATATGAAAACACTAGTTTCAAGAAATGGTTATTAATATTTTTATGCATGTAGGATTTTAACGCTTGCCTATGATGTTTTATAATGTTGTGTCTAAGGGTACAACAATGAACTTGTCTAAGGTTTCCCCTGAAATGATTTATGTTTTTTTAAGGATATGCTTATGCCTGTTTTAAACTCATTTTAAAAGGATAGGGGTTTAAGGGTTATGTTAATATGTAGAAATCCTCTATTATTTTAATACCAAACTCGCTGCAATGATTTTTAGTGACAGAGTGTAACTGCAAATTCTATGACCGGTGAAGAATAATAATTAATGACATGTAACATTTTTAAAGTGGTTTATTTCCAAGTGTCGGAATTTTAAAGATTGAAAGTGTTTATTATTTTTATACCAAGAATGCTGTAGTAATCATTAGTGAATGGAGATTTGTTGCAAGTACTATGACCTGTGAAGAACAATAGTTAATACCAAGTAGTTCATTTTCATGTACTGAAATTTTAGAAACTCATCATTTAATAACCATTGGGAGCAAGTCTCACACATTCATCATTTTATGTGCTTAAATAATTGTTCTACGCACATAGTATGCTTGCTTAACCATGCCTTCTTTTATTCCATATTTTCAAGTTTATCTATCATATCATGTATTTGTAAACCATTTATGTAATTGTTACCTTATTCATATTATTCATGCATATGACTCAACAAGAAGAGGAACTAAAAACTAATTACCCAAAGTGGTATGGGACACCTTGGGTAATGGGAAATGAAAATGGTATTACCCAATGTGGTGTAGGACACCTTGGGTAATATGAAAAGAAAATTAAATATTCAAAGTGGTATGGGACACCTTGAATATCTAACCTTATCAACATGTGAGAAATGTATGGGACTACCCGGAATGGGGTACGGTAAGAAGAAAACCCTCCAGGTTGGGGACTGGTTAAAGTAAGCCCTCCGGGTTGGAGACCGGTAAAAGTAAGCTCCTCGATGCAACGATAGTTCTCGAGACAGTCATATTGGGTTTTTACCCTTAGGTCATGGCACAAGGCCTTGACACAGAGACCATGAGTCCTTCAGCATACATTTCTTTGTTTATGACCAACCTAGTGATTATTCTGATTAGAGGAATAACCTTGGTTATAGAACCTTACCTATGAGTATCAGATAAAAAAAAGAAACACAAGACATATGATATGGCAATGTTGATGCATGACCAATTTCTTTTCCAGAACTTCATTCCAAATGTGGTATTTCAATCATCATGTCATGATGTGCATATTTTGTGTAGATGATGCGCTTGTGCGCGACTCTGATGACATTTTCATCTTGTTGTTCATACACACCTTTCTTGTTTATAGACACTTTACTTCGTGCAACCCATGCCTTTTTATTATTATGCTCATCTTGTTTACTAAGTGAGTTACCGCTAAGTGTTCTAGTGCATAGGTATGAAGTACTTTAACTCTGATGTATCAACCTTTGTTTAGTCTTGAAGTTTTTCTTTTAAGAAAACTTTCTAAGTAATGAAAAAGTATTTCTCAACGTAGTTTTCAAAAGCTGTATTTAAGTATTTTCAAAAACCCCTTACTGAGTATTTCAATTCTCACCCTATGTTTTATGTTAAATTTTTACAGGGTGATAGAGCCTTTCGAAGACATGGATGTTTGTTCATAGCTCAGAAATAAAGACGCAAAGCTGTTGTCTCGGATTCTCCAGGATATAAACCAGAAAGTTCCTCCTGATGGGTTATGATGTGCGACTTATTTGTTTCTTTTGTGCGAAATAAATTGCACGCCATAACCATAGCACCGGCTCTGGGCTACCGGGGTCGGGGCGTCATAAAAATAATTGTTAAGAAAAAAGATAAGGATTGATAAAGAATAAAAAATTGCCTAATTTTCATTGGATAAATTAATTTCAAACCATAATAATCATATCATTGAAAAAATTATTATTTTTTATACCATTTGGAATTTAAAATTAAATTATATTTATTTAATATTTTCATAGATTCCAAAGGTACCCCTCACCTTAATTATAAAATGGAACCTGCTCCCTCACATCCTCACACCACTTTGATCATTATAGCTCAAAAAAAATCTAATTTATCTTGCAAGAATCAATATGAAATATCTATTGTTTATGTTGTTCAAAAAATACCAATCCTAGATCCCTTAAAAAGGGATCTAAAGGAATTCTACCAATGAAGAGGTAATCATTTTTACAAAGTAATACAAGTTCATTTCTCCTTATACTTTCTCTGTATGTCCTTTTCCATTCTAAAATATAAAATAAGTATAATACATATGATTATATTTTAATATGATTGTTGGATAACCATTTTTCATATTTTATTCATGATACGAAAAAAATCACCACACAAGTATACGTACGACTTACTATCTCTATGGCATGGTGTAATTTCTTATTGATACCAACTTTACATGGGAGGGTATAATGATGGAAATAATGGATATATATATTATAATTATAATATTATATTGATCCTAAAAAAAACAATATACCATAAAGTTCGGTATCTTTTCACTTATTAAGATAATGATACCATCGCCCGTGGGTACGTACGACTTACCATCTCCACAATTTGATGCGATTACATTTCCATATAAAAAACACAATAATTTATATAAAAATATATTTAATGACTAAATATGATATTTATAGCATTAATTTACTTTTATATAGTTTGGATATATATATATATATATCCTACAAACTGATATTTTTATGATAAAACATGTATAGGAAAATGAAGTAGTTAACACCCAAAACAAGCATAAAAACGACATATTATCAACAAATATAAAATAAAATAATATAATAAGATCACATATGATATAATAAATATGTATATTTTTATTTTATAAATTAATAACATTCATTAAAATGTTATAATTTAGGTTAAATCACATTCAACTAATGGAATGTACAAGGTAAGGGATTTTTGTCTCACATTTTTTTTCTCTATGACACATACCTGATACACTAGTTATTAGTTTTTTGTGGGTTATATTATACCCATTAATGTATTTTATGTTTAATATTCTTAAGATTATTTCATATTAATATATATATAATTTTTTTTTGTTTTATAGGGTATACACTTCAACTAATTATAATTTGGTAAGGGACATCGTCTCAATCTCCTTTCATTGAGGAATTTTTTGATGTTATAAACCCACCATCATTTATGATGTGTACATACAACTTAATTTAATTATCATGTCATTAATTTATTTTTTATCATAATATTTATTTTTATTAAAATGTTATTCTTTCTTTGGTCTTATGATTTAAATATTTGAAGTGGTATTGGACTCCTTGAATGTTTAAAGATTTAAATATCACATCTTTTTTATGTGTCCATGTTTTAAAGAAACATTTTAAAAAAACATTTTACTGTTATACAGTGATTTTTAAATCATTTTAAAACATTCTTTACTTTTTAAACACTCTTTGAAATACAATTTTTTTTTATTTTCAGAACATAGTCCTTTGAGGATTTTCTAACGAAAAAATGTGAAAGAAATGTTTTATAAACTTATATGGCCTTAACATATTTTTCTACCATCACGATGACATAACTTGTTAAATCTTCAATTAGAAGTATACACCATTCATTTTAATAAAAATGTTTCATTTTAAAATTTTGTGGTGTTTTAAAAAAGTTTTTAAAGTAAAAACGTTGTATTTATCTTAAAAAATCATTACTGGTTTTATTTGAGTATTTTCATGTATGTATACATCCTCTGTTGAATCTAATGATTAATTATTTTGATCTCTTATGATATCATTTTACATGTTTTATTGAATGTTTTATGATTGAGTTTGACTCATGATGTTATATTATGATTCCATTAATGGTTAAGTGATAATGTATTCAAATTTTGTATATTATTTTTTCAATATGAATGATAATGTTTTTTATGGTTCATCCTTCCATGTTAATAATTAATTGGACAAAAAATGTGATGGGAATGAACCTCTATAGTCCCTTGATTCATCAGTAGTTCTAATGATACAAACTAGTATGCGTATTTACCAATGTCTTAACCATTTATTTATGGTGTCTTTGCTGAATCCTTAACAAAATGTTTACGATGTCCAAAATTATGCATTACCTCTTTATGAGATTAGTTATCAATATTTCATGTGATAATTTTACTTGTAGAAAATCTATGGTTAATATTCATTCTCATTTGATTATTTATATGGAATTATGTGACCATCTTCAATTCCAGACATATTATGTTCAGGTTATTGATAAAATGGTACATGTATCAGTTAATCACCTTTCCATAGTCATTTGTGCTTTTTATGATATAATTTTCTATATATATACCCTTACTGAGTATCTCACATCACCCTTATTATGTTTCCATTACCCAGGCTATGGAGAGGATTCATTTAATTAAGTTTCATGGATTCTAAACATAGTTGTATTATTATTTAATTTATTTTATCAATGTATTATGGGTATTAGGTATGTAATTATTTTTCCAAAACTGATTAACTATTTGGTCCCTTGGGATTTGAAGATTGTATTTATGTAAATGTAATAAAATAATTCACTAGATCTATGATTCTTCTATAGAGGCGTTATAGTTGGTATAAGATCATGTTTATAAGAATCCTTGGAAACATGATTTAGAAAAACTAGATTAGAGAACATGACCATAAGATAGACATTATGGATAAGTAAATAAGACCATACTTGAACTTTAATATGGTATAGGTAATTTGGGTCTTTTAAGATGTACATCACTATCTTGGTACTGAAAGTGGATAGGGTTTCTGCACAGATGTACCTAGGGGTAATAAATCGAATAAGGTGTGTCAGGCCTGACTTGACGTAACCTGGTACATGCTAACTAGTCTTACTATGCCCATTATTTGACACTCTCAGCGGTTATTCTTAGGATAATTCAAATTTTATTTGCAAACCATACTGGAGGATTTGAATATATGATGAAAATGAATAACTAAAGGCAATTATATGATGTTTTATATTGAAAATAATGTTTCACGATATTCTATAAATGAAAATACATTTCCTCACTGTGAGTATATTACTTATTTCTAATGGAGAACCAATTTTATGTAATATTTTTGACACATTCATATTATATATTTGATAATATGAATTTCTTATTTTAAATAAGAACAAAAAAACATTTACTTTGGTTGATGTTTTGGTATATTTTTATGATATCTCACATGTTTTGATGAATATGTATAAAATATTTCATTTTGATCGACAAAATAAATTTTATCTAAATTATTTGTAGTTTGATATTATATTTTCCATTTTTTTAATGTATAATTATATCAAATTTATATCATTTAATACAATTTCCATCCTTGGAATCAAATGTACATGGAATATTAATATAAAAACATTAAAATATTTTGTACGTTTTCACTTTAAAAACCTGCATTCTCGTTCCCTCAGTGAGATTAATTTTAAATTAATTAATAAAAAATTAGTGTTATTAATTTTGAAAAATAGATTCCAAATTTGGAATTATTGGGAAAAAATTATCGAAATATTTTTGTTTAATTTTTGGGTATATGAATAGTAAATTTATTAATATTTTAATTACCACAGTTAGGAGGAAATCAGGTAAAATGGGTAAAAATAATATTATAAAGAAAATATAATTACCCTAAAAGATGTATTAATTTAATTATATGAGTGTGTTTCGACTAAAAGATCCATTGGGATGAAATTGTGAAATTTTTATGCCACATGGAGGAGAGTATGAAATTTATAATATTATATTCAAAGAAAAGTCAATTTTGTCACACTCTTGTTTCTATGTAGAGAAATATTTTTAATGCAGAGTTATATAAGGTATTTTTTTGAATATAAATATTATTTGGGAATATGAAATGTTTTTCCCCATTATAGTTATTTATTTATGATTTTTACTGATAAAATAATTACATTAAATGGGGATGTAATGATGCTGAAGTAATTGTTTAATTAAAGGGAATATCAAATAAACGATATTAAAAAATTAAAATAAATATAATTTGATAGAATTAATTTAATAAATTAATTTTTAAGATTAAATTGACATGTTATTGAGCTTTTTAATTATTTTTTCTATTTTATCTTATTTTTTTTATAAAAATTCAAGTATTGAATAGTGTCAAAATCGACACAAATGAAATTTTAAAATAAATATTATTTTATTAAATGATTTAAAATTCATAATAATATATAATTAGTCAAAGATATTGTTATGAAGTTAAAATAATAATTAATAACTAATTTATTAGTTTTTTTAATTTTATTGTAATCATATTAACTGTCAAAGTGTATATTATCTGATATCACAGTAAGAGTTGAAGGTGTTAAATAATGGTTAAAACAAAAAGATAAGGATAAAAAAACAATAAATAATTTCCAATATTTAATTGGATGAATAATGATTGACCCATAATCAGAATATCTTTGAAAAAAGTCATTTTGAGGCATTTGGAATCCGGAGGATATTACTGCTTCCTCGCAAAGAAGACCAAGGAAGGATTACTCCTATCCGCCGAAGCCAATGTCCACTGGATCTAAAGTTAAGCCAATTAATAATTAATTTCTTTCATTGGAGCAGTTGAACATTTTAAGGAAATCTTCCAAAGTCATGAAGCATTATGAATGTTTGGAATGGGAGTCGAGGACTGCGGAGGAAGCCTTCTATAATGGTGATGAAGATGGGTTTGATTTTGGTGGTATGTAGTTGTTATGTTTGGTCTGTGTCACTAGTATTCTGAACGTTTATTTTTTTTAATAAATGGTAAGAGGTGTTTCCTCTGACGACTTTCCTTCTATATTTATTTAATATTTTGATAGTTTCCAAAGGTATCACTCACATTAATTAAAATATATAACCTCCTCCCTCAGTTCCTCACACTACATTGAGAATTATAGCTCACGAAAAACTTCCCATTTATCCTCCAAACAACACTATTATATATTTATAGTTTTTGGTCTTCTGAAAATACCAACCCTATATCCCTTACGAAGGGATCTAAAGGAAGTCTACCGAAGAATATTTAATCATTTTTACTAAGTCATCCATGGTCATTTCTACTTCTACTTTCTCTGTAACTGTTTTCCCTTCTAAATTTAAAAATTAAGTATAATATATATGATTATAATTTATTATGAATATGTGGAAACAATTTTCTATATTTTATCCATCCTACGAAAAACAAAATCACTACACGTGTGTACGTACGACTTATCATCTCTATGTTGTGGTGTAATTTTTTATTAATCTCCGCTTTACTTGGGTGCGTATATTGATTGAAATAAAGGATATATATTTTAATTATAACATGATATACATGTTTTAAAAATTAATATAACATAAATTGTTTTATCCTTTGACTTATTAAGATAATGATATCATCTCTCATGGGTGCGTACGACCTACCGTCTCCACGATGTGATGCGATTCATTTTCCAAAGAAAACACTAAAAAATCTATATAAAAATGTATTTAATTATTAAATATGATATTTATAACATTATATTTATTCTGGATATTTTGGATATATATATATATTATAAACCGATATTTTTATAACAAAACATGCAGAGGAAAATGAAGGAGTTAACACCAAAAAAAAGTGTAACAATGAAGTATTATCAAGAAAAATGTGATAAAATAATAACATAATATCATATATTATTTAATAAATATTTATATGGTTTTTTTACAAATTAATAACATTCTTTAAACCATTATAATTGAGGTTAAATTACATTCAACTAATGGAATGAACAATTAAAGGGATTTTTCCCACTTATATATATATGGGACACATACCTGATACAATCTATTTTCTTTTGTGCGGGGTATATAATAATGAATAATATCTATTTTTTGAATTATTATTAAGATTATGTTATATTATTATGTATATAATTTTCCTTTATATGGGGTATATGAATAAACTAATTATAATGTGGTATGAGACTTCATCTCAATCATCTTTCATTGAGGAATTGTTTGATGTTATACAACCAAAGTCATTTATGAGATGTATATAAATCCTATTTACCTTATCATGTCATTAATTTTTTTTCATGATATTGAATGTTTTTTAAAATTTTATTCTTTTTTCTTCTTATGATTTAAATATTTGAAGTGCTATTAGACACCTTAGAATGTTTAAATATTTAATTATCACATCTTTTTTCCTTATACATGTTTTCTAGGAATGTTTTAAAAAATTATTCTACTCTTCTACAATGATTGTTTAAATCCTTTTTTAAAAATTTACGAATTTTTAAAAATTCTTTAAAATGTCATGTTTTTTATTTTCAAAACAAGTTCCTTTGAGGATATTATCATAAAAAATACGAAAGGAATGTTTTTTAACTTATATGACATTAACATATTTTCTTACCATAATGACGACATATTTTTTTGAAGCTCACTTTACAAGTATAAAATATTATTTTCAATGAAAATGTTTCATTTTAAAATTGTGTTTTGTTAAGAAAAATGTTTTTAAAGAAAAAATGTATTTATATAATGATTTTTTTGTGATTTTATTAGAGTAATTTTATGTATGTATACAACCTATGTTGGATCTTATGATTAATTGATTTTGATCTCTTATGATATCATTTAACAAATTTTATTGAATGATTAATGATTTAGTTTGACTTTGGATGTTCTATTTTGATACCATTCTTTTTTATGTGCTAAAGTATTCAAATTTTGTATGTTAGTTTTAAAATATGAATGTTAATCTTCTTTATGTTTCATCATTTCATTTTATAAATGAATTGGACAAAAAATGTGATGGGTATGACCCTTTATAGGCCCTCGATGCATCAATAGGTCTCATGAGACAAACTATTATGGGGATTGGCTGATGTCTTTCCAATTTATTTTATGGTGTCTTGTTTGAATCCTTGACAGTATGTTTATGATGTCCAAAAATATGCATTACCTATTTATAGGATTTGTCATAGATATTCCATGTGATTATTCAACTGGTATAATATCCATGGTTAAGATTTATTCTGATGTGAATATTTATATGGAATTGTTTGACCATCATCCATTCCATCCATATTATGTTCAGGTCATTTATTAAATGGTATTTGTATCCGTTAATCACCTTTCTATAGTCTTTCATTCTTTTTATGATGTATTTTTCTATATATAGACCCTTACAGAGCATTTGAGATCACCCTTATCATGTTTCCATTACCTAGGATATGAAGAGGAATCATTTGAATGAGTTTCATGGATTTTGAAATTTTAGTTATGTTATGCTTTATTTTATTTTTCCAAAGTATTATGGTTCTCATGTATGTAATCTTGTTTTCCAAAACATATTAACTATTTGGTCCCTTGGGAATTAAAACATATATCTATGGAAATGTAAAAAAATAATTCACTAGATCTAGAATTCTGCTGTCGAGGTGTTATAGTTGTTATCCGATCCTGATTATCATCATCCTTAGAAACATGATTTATAATAATTAGATTAAAGAACATGACCCTATGATAGACTCTGTGGATAAGTACATAAGAACATCCTTGAATTTTGGTTAGGTATAAATTATGTTTGTCTTTTTATATATACATCACGGTTTCAGTAATGAAAGTGGATAGGGATAGGGAATATATGTTCCTAGAGTTAATAAATCAAAGTGGTGTGCCAGTCTTGACTCGATTTAACCTAGTACATGACAACCATTCTTACTACGCACATGATATGACAATCCCATGGGATATTCTTAGGATAATTCACATTTTATATACAAACCATATTGAAAGATTCTAATATATGATGAATATGAATAACCAAAGTCAATCCTAATGTGTTTTAAATATAATTTATGGTTTTGTGATATTCTATAAATGAATATACATTTTTATCACTATGACTATTGTGACTCAAAAAATTCTTTATGTTTTTTGTAAATTTGTAGAACCCAAAAAATTTATGTTAACATTGAACATAATGGACAAGGTGGTGGTGATGAGAAACCAAATGGAATATTGATAGGAGTGAAA
This sequence comes from Viscum album, assembly GCA_963277665.1. Classification (NCBI taxonomy): domain Eukaryota; kingdom Viridiplantae; phylum Streptophyta; class Magnoliopsida; order Santalales; family Viscaceae; genus Viscum; species Viscum album. The sequence goes on from OY728131.1 coordinate 20,834,559, forward strand.
TCTATAATTTTCATTCCTAATTAGTTTTCATGAAATATTATTTAAAACATAAACCATAACCAATTATTGAACTCACCAAAAAAGAAAGGATTGATATTTCTAAGATCTCAATAGGTGAAGATTATGGAAAAATAAGTATCTATTTCAATCATGCAAGAAATGTCTATAGAGACACAAAATAAAGTGTCTTAAAATAATAAATACATGAATTATGTGCGGGAAAAAGTGTATAAAGAAAATAATTACACATGAAAAATAAAGGGTAAAATTGAGGGAGATAAAAATCATCCTCTGAATCCATTTTCAGTTCATTTCATTAAATATGGGGAACCGGGTCATTATCCACATCATTGACCTCTCATATAGGATACAATATAGGCTAAGGAAGGATATTTTTTGAACTAAATGGATAGAGTATTTACATGTTGGGGTTGAATGGAAAACCATAGTTAAAATTCAATTTAGTGATTAACCTTATTTTATGGATGTTCGTCAAATTTACATTGGTTGTTATATTTATATGGTTTCAGAAAAATGAAAACCCAAAAATAGGGTGAAAACCAGTAATGTTCGTCAAGTATGTGGGGTTTGAACCCACAATATAAGGATGAAAAGGGTGTATCACTAAACAATATCCTATTATATGCTTGAGAAGGCTTGTCATTTTATTTATATAATATATCTAATGGATAAAGGTTCTTTTACCATAACCTTCGGATTGGAATATAATTATTTCATTTTGTGATTAATGTTATTTTAAAATAAGTTTTCTATTTTGGAAATCCTACAAGATTAAGGTAAAGATAATATTTTTAGGAATAAAGATTGAATTGTATTTTTGTGTCAAATATGATTTTATTGTGGACTTATAGTGATTTAGGTTATTTATGGATTTTTTTTGAAAATGATGAAGATTATTTTATTTAGACAATTAAATATTTATTATAAGAAATTAACAGTGATTTATGTTATTTGAAATAATATATGATAATATACTCATGTTTATTTTGGATTCAATCAATGTATTGAATATTTTTGATGAAGGATAGTATTTTTCGGAATGACCATTATTGAAATATGGGTTCTACTATTGAGTTTTGAGGTTTATTTTTGGGAAATTATCTTATCTCACAAAACAATTTTGGTTTTGGATATTCTATAATGACAATAAGAGTATATAGTTATACTTTTTGTGGAGTTTTTGATATATATATGTTGATTAAAAATCTCCAGGGGTGAAAAATATATCTAAAATACTCATTGTTTAAAGAAAAATATGTGATTGTGGGGGAAACTGATTAAAGGATGAAACTCTACTTGTTAAGTAAATATATTTCCATACTTTATTAGTATATGAAGTAAATTAATTATTCAACAATAGGAAAAATATCTTGAAATGAAAAATGTTATCCTTGTACCTTATTATACAATGAATCAAATAGTCCTTTAGATCATCACAATTTTATAGCTTTGGGATTGTTAAATTTCTCCTAGTCATTTTATATATCACTATCCATTAGAAATTAATGGTTATATTTCACTTACATTTCCAATTGTTTCTTATATTGAACTATAATATGTGTTATCTCCAATGACCTTAGTACATCCCTTTCATTATTTTAATTTTGATGTCTCATTAATCCTTTTTTTCAATGTGGGATGTCAACAACGATATTTTAAAAATTAAACACCTAGATTTAGATCCCATGTTTAAAATTGAAAAGGAATATTTTATTGAAGTATTGGAAAATATAACACCTTAATTTTTTATGAGATGTCACTTTTTAAAGTTAATCATTTTGAAATATTAGGATGCATGCAATGCCCGGATTAAATAGACTGTGATATATTATTATAACCAAGCTTTTAAATTGGTAAAAGTGAATAAAATTAACAGAATATGATATTTAAATGTTATATAATTAATATAATGTTTATATGTTCATCCAAATTATTTTATAGTCATACTATAATAATAAATCAAATTTTACACATTAAAAAACTATATTTTTATAAAAGTAGTTTTATAACCTTTTAGTGGATAACCAATTTAAATACAATTTTTTACACATTTATATATTCAATTTTAAAAAATATAATTATTATTTTAATTAACAATATAAAACATTACTTTGGTTGAATGTTTAGTATTTTTTTGATATGTTTCATGTTTGGATGAATAGTTATAGAATGTTTCATTTTAATAGAAAATCAGTTTTTTATCTAAATAATATATAATTATAAATTGTATTTTTAATTAGTTTTAAAATTTAAATAGACTAAATTTGTATCATTTAATAGAAGTTAGTTTATTGGAATCAATTTTACATTAAATATGAATATAAACACATTACAATTTCTATATTTTCACATTAAAATCCCGTTTTCTCATTCCGTCAACGAGATTAATTTATAATTAATTACTGAAACATATACATCTTGAATTTTTAAAAATGGAATCCATATTAGGAATTATGGGTACAAATTATTTAAAGTTTTTTCTTTTATTTTTAGGCATATGAATAGTAAATTTAGTAATATTTTAATAACCACAGTTAAGGGGAAATCATGTCATTATTGGTAAAAATAATATATAAAGACTATAAAATCATGATCACACTTGTATTAATTTCATTATATGAGTTATTTTAAACCAAAATCATCATGGGGCCGAAATAATATCCTTTCAAATACACTTAGAAAAGATTATGAAATATATAATATTATATTCAAAGAAAAGTCATCTTTGTCACACTTTTGTTTTTAACAAGAGAAATATTTTTAATGTGTGGTTATGAAAGGGATATTTTAGACTTAAAATTTTATTTAAAAATATTAAATATTTATATACATTATTTTAATTTACTTATAATATTTAGTGATAAAATAGTTTACAAAAATTGTGATATAATAATGATAGAGTAATGATTTAATAAAAGGAAATATCAAATAAAATATATTAATATATTAAAATAAATATATTTTTACATAATTATTGTCATTAATGATTTTTATAGATGATTTTTTCATTTCTATTTTTTATGTATATTATTGATTTTATCTTGTTTTTATGATATTTGTAAAATTCCAGGTAACGAATAGTGTCAAAATTGTCACTACTGATATTTTAAAATAAATAATACTTTATTAAATTATATAAAATTCATCAAAATATAAAATTCAGCCTCACAATTAGTTTGATGTTAAATATTTCATCAATGACTCATTTATTGGTTTTTTTATTTTACTGTTATTATATTAACACCCAAAGTGTAACTTACACGATATCATGGTAAGAGTTAAAAGAGTTAAATAAAGGTTAAAAAAGGATAAGGATTAAAAAATAATAAAAACTTCTATAATTGTCATTTTATGAATTAATTACGACCCATATTCATCTTATATTCAAAATTAGTCATTTGGATCCATTTGGAATTGAAAATTAATATATATTAATTTAATATTTTGAGAGTTTCAAAATATTTTTTCTCACCTCAATTATAAAAGACAACCTCCTCCCTCACTTCCTCTCAACACATTGAGCCTTATATCCATCTTATGAAAAATAGAATCACTGTGCATGTGTACGTACGACTTACCATCTCCACCCCGTGGTGTAATTTTCTATTAATCACCGCATTACTTGGGTGGATATAGTGATATCAATAATGGATATATATTATAATTATTACATTATATTGATCTTATTAATATTAATATATCATAATATTCATCATCCTTTCACTTATTAAGGGAATAATACCATATCTCGTGAGTAAATATGGATTACCATCTCCATGACGCAATGTGATTCATTTTTCATATCCAAAACTCAAGAATGGATCTAAAAGTATATTTAATGATTAAATATGATATTCAGAAAATGAATATAATTTTGTAGATATTGTATATATTTATATATATATAACCTATGAACTGAGTCTTTATGATAATACTTGCACTGGAAAATGAAGCAGTTAACACCCGAAAAAAGGGTAAGAACGAAATATTATCCACAAAACAGGGATAAATAAATATAATAATATGATATATGATTTAATAAATATGGATATTATTATGATATAATTTAATAACATTATTTAAACCATTATAGAGGAGGATAAATCACATTAAAGTAATGTAATGAATGTGGTACGAGATTTTTTTTACACTTTTATTTTTATGGGACACATACCCTATACACTAGTTGTAAATTTTGTGTGGTGTATATAATACACCTAAATGTATTTTACTTGTATTATTCTATATATTATTATATATTTATATACATATATTTTTATTTCTTTTATGTGTAATATTATTTAATTGATTATAAAGTGTTAAAGGACTTCATCTCAATATCCTTTCATTGAGGCATAGTGTAATGTTATACACCAAAATTATTTTATGAGGTGTATCTACAACCCCATGGACTTATCATGCCATTAATTTATTTATTCTAATGATATTTAATGTTTTGTTAAATTTTATTCTTTCTTTGGGATTATGATTTACATAATTAAATTGGTATGAGACACCTTTAATGTTTTAGGATTTCATTATCAAATATTTTTTCCATGTCCATGTTATCTTAAAATGCATTCATAAATGTTTTCACTATTATAAAGTTATTTTTAAATCCATTTTAACCATCTTAATGTTTTAAAAATTATTTAAAACATATATTTTTCATTTTCTAAACAAGTCCCTTTGAGTCTTTTCCGACAAAAAATACAAAATGAATTTTTTTAACTTATAAAACATGAGCACATTTTCACCATAATGACACCTTAAGATTTTGAATCTTATTTTAAAATTTTAAAATATTATTTCCAATTAAAATAAATTCTTATAATTTTTTTCCTTTTTAATAAATGTGTTCAATGTATAAAATGGGGCATTTATCTTAAAATATTTTTTTATGATTTTATTAGAGTATTTTAATCTATGTCTACATCCTTTATTGAATAATCTAATTAATTTATTTTGATGTATTATTTCAAAATTTACTATATTTTATTAAATAGTATATTATTTAGTTTGACTATGGATGTAATATTTGGATATCATTAATGGTTTAGTGCTAAAGTATTCACATTCCAATTCTAGTTTTTTTAATACGAATATTAAAGTTGTTTTTGTTTCAACCTTTCATATGAGAAATTAATTGGACATAGTAATTGAAGATAAAGAGCTACTATAGCCCCTCAATGCATGTGTATGTCTCATGAGACAATCTTCTTGGGTATTAGCTTATTTAATACACATTTATGTAGGGTGTCTTAGACGAAACATTCATATAATGTTTATTATGTCCGTCATTATGCATTCCCTCTTTATGAGAATAGTTATTGAAAATCTTGTTGATTAATCTTCTTGTATAATATCAATGGTTAAGTTTCATTCTCATGTAATTATTTATATTGAATTATTTTGTAATGTTATATTCCTTCCTTATTATTCTCAGGTTAGTGATTAAATAGAAGATTTTGTAGTTAATCACATTTTCATAATATGGTCATAATATTTTATTATAGCTTTTAGTATATGTATAATCTTACTGAGAATTTGAGCCCTACTTTATTATGTTTCCTTTCCTTAGGTTATGAAGAGGAATCCTTTGAATGTGTTTCAAGGAATCCAAGAGTTTACTTAGGTTACTCATTATTTAATTATCCCATGGAATTATTTGTATCAGAAATGTAATCTTTTTTTAAAAAACTTAAAAACAGTTCAGTACCATAGGATTTAAAACCCATATTTATAACAATGTAGAAAATAGTGCACCCTCTCTGAGATTTTGGGTTCAGTACATTATTTAATTGAACTTTATTATCACTATAGAAGTTCATATGAGAGCCTTTGGTGCTTAACAGTCAGGTTTTAGGATTTCCCATTAAATATGAATGTTTAGACACTTCAAGCCATAAATAATAAATTATCACATGGAATTAAAAATGAAATTTAATCCCTTCCAAGTGAATTCAAACTTTATCCCTCAAGCCACTGAGTTTAAACATAAAAAAAATACTTCTATACATTTTCCTCGTGGCGAATGGATGTTTTAGGGTTTTATCCTCTATCTATAGTAATGCTGTTAAAATAAATCCTAACTAATATTAAATTATTCTCCAAATGGAATTAGTCAATACCCTTTAAATAATTTGTGTCCAAAAGCATCATTATATTCTTGAAAGAAAACATCATTACTAAATTTATTATCCCTCACATAATACTGATGGAAAAAACACCAATTTCTATTTTTCTTAGTCAGATTAGCAATATTAGGTGTATAATATTAAATACAACCACTCATCTTACTATCACACAACAACTAATAGACATATAGAGGCCTTAAACAAATACCCAATCAAACATACTCCAAAATACGTTAGATATAGATAACAAGTCGTGAACTATGAATTTTTTTCATTCCTTGTGGACCTACCAAATACAGCCCATTCTACCACATGAGAAACCCTATATTTACTTATTTATGATAAAGAGGTAGTCCTATCTCTTAAAATTCAATTTCCCTTTTTACATGTTTATATGTATAAACAAAAATATAGAGATGATTAATCCTAGTAATATTTTAGTTAATTGGAATGAGTCTTTGAGAAAATTTTTCATATCAGGCATCACTTAGAATTTTATCAAAATTAGATAACAAGGGATTTTAACAAGAATGATTTCATATGCTCATTACGCCAAGGAGAACTGGTCCTCACCCTCAAGACCCTGATGATAGTAGTGAAGAAAGCTACAAATATTGAGACAATGTGGGAGAAAAATTATTACACACACAAGGTCCACTCTAATGAAGATTATTCATCAATATCGAGGGATGTAAATATTATTATATACACTACCAATATAATATTTCAGAAAAAATACATCATGTGACAAAAGATCATAGATCATCTTAACTTAACGATGTTAAAATTTTTATAATGTCTTTGTTTCATAACCTTAACATCATAAAATTTCATCTATGTTTCAAGAAAATAAAATGTCTGAAACCAATATACTTAGGACATGAAATTAAACTGCATAACATCATGGTAATGTATTCAAGAACATAGAAGGCACACCATATAGTCCTAATCTTACATCAAAATAAAATAAGACAATATATTTTGATATGTAAGAATAAAAACTACATAGACTAACCTCTTAGTCACAATTTGTTAGACTGTACGACAATGTTCTTGTCGCACAATGTAAAATTTCATGGTTCACATTCTTGTTCTATGATGTGAAATTATATATCATTTTAATCAATTCTTGATAAGATCATAATATTTGGTGGTAGTATCACAACACACAATTATTCAAGAATGGTGAGTGTATTTTTTCATGTCATCAAAAATACATAGTGAATCTATGATATCCAATACTAGATCCAGCGATGGAAAAAATTTCCCCTTATGTATGGGTCATACATTCACATGGAGACTTTCCAAAATTATGTCTGGCTTGATTCTCATTCCAATGAGATACATAGTGATTCCTAAAACTAATGTCCTCGGACAATTCATTGATTAAAAAAATTCCCCTCATTTAGAAAAATAGAGATATATGTAGGATACCTTAACTCAGTTTCCCTCATTTAGGATCCCTTCATGGAAACATAAATATTCCTCTACAATATATATGAAATAAATATCTATTCAGGGGAGGTTCACACTCCATGTATAATTATGATGAAACACTTCCTTTGTGCTAATACATATCCATTTTGCATATCACACTCCATGTTAAGGGAAATATCGGATCTCTATAATCCTTCCTAGAAAATAAATGATATAATTTCATATTACTTTTGATCCCATTATCTAATTATATATTAATACTCCCCATTTTCATTGAGTAATTCACCCACTAGAAAATCCAATCAGCCAAAGGATGCTACTATTTGACTTTGCAGTAATTAATCCTCGTTGGATATTTTTAAGTTAACCACCAAAAGGACCTGTCAATGGGGAGTACATTCATCCCTAAGAAATGCCACTTATATTTCTATGAGACCAAATGATTTTTCCATATCATCTCACTATTCATATATGAGAACTTTAAAGATCATGGTTTATAGTTCCCTCCTTCACATATAAAGCATAATAGAGAAACTTTGGCCCACTAATCCTTAAATAAATCCTCATTCCCATGATTTTTTTTCATTTTGTATGAATTAAAACTGCTATCCACCAGATTTCCCCACCGTATGACACTAAACATCATAGTTTTCAAGATACAGTTATGGCTTGATTCATGCATTTAAGTGATACACAGTTCCACCTGAATCCTGCATCCTGGCCTGGCCACAAAAAAAACCATAATTCCCCTATAATTTTTTTATTAACTTATGTGTGGTGGAGGAATATTTTTTCTATCCTTTTTTCTCACACCAAACATAGATATAGAGGGATTATGAGTTTGTATATATGAATCCCTGAATTTTCAAGGCATTTCAATTCACATCGGAGTTACAATGTTCATGGCCAAAATGCCTCAAAAGGAACACTCGATCGCCTTAATGCATGACGTTAAACAACACAATTGATGAAAATACAAGAATTATATATGTCTTGAATCATACCATAATAGAAAATATAGTGACACCTAGGTCTCTAATCTTAGTTACAACTAAAATTTTTCCTTTTCACATTGGGGAACCAACATCCTTGAAACATGAATTTAAACTATATGGTTCCTTGAGAACTATGTGTGGCATGATTCTCATTCCCAAAAGATATGAATTGACTCCTAAATCTTATATAATTATCAAAATACAATATGGGAAAGTCCACTACTCTCCTATATATGAGTCGAATCTGCATTAGCAGATCCAATATGGGTTCTAACCACATTAGTTTTCCCAAAATTAAAAAGACCCCCCTTTCCACGCATGAATTTGATTAGTGTGGGGAGTATTTTCTTGAATAACATGTGGATTTATTATCACCATGATGAGATACATGGAAAAACTAAGGTCTAGACCATCTACATGATAAAAAAGAAAATATACATTTCACACATATGGGTTAGGCCAATGTAGGTAAATTATTTCTCCCAATTCTTTATAATTTATATTTGAAATGATCCTCCCATATTTCGGAACTTTCTTCCCATGAATCAAACAATTTTTTGGAACACCGTTAATCACCACATTTTTCTCCCAACAACTGGTAATGGAATACCATAATCATAAGGAAACCTTTGTCTGAATATCTAGTAATACACCATTGTTTTATTTGAATAAGTAAACCAAAAAATGTATTTTAATCAAGAGGATTCCACTATTTTAATATATAGTAATATGACTCAAATTTATTTCCGTAAGTTTCCCATCAAATGGTTCACTCAACATGAAGTACAATGATCTATAATAGAGACATATATTATCTCTATGACCCAGAATAAAATTTTCATGCCATATCACTCATCATATATTGAATCCCCATGATTATAGCTTGCAACAATCTACCCTACATGCCTTTAAATTATGGAACATTCTGGGATAGGTTGATATAAAAAGGTAAAATCATGAATCTTTTGGCCAAATATAAATGACCTTAAACCCTATACTCATCATATTATTCTTGATATGTTAAATTACATGGTTTTTTTTGTTATCACATGATATTAAAATGAAGGTTTCTTAAACCTATGTTAGGGAGGGGCCTTCCCCCAAAGGATGGTTATCTAATAGAATTTACCCTCCTTTATAGAATCGAAAATTGTGTCATAGTGGTTTCCCAATCATGAAATATTCTAATATTAATGATCTCTTTAATATCATACACCTTCCACTAGAATACCACCCTTCCTGGTCTTGAGAAAAATCAATCTTCCCAAAGTAACTGCCCATGGGTAATGTATTTTTATATTCTTGTAGAAACCGTTGTTTGAATATTAAATAAAACACCCAATTTAGATTTTTATAAGATGCCCACACAAAATGACCAATCAACTAGAAGTATATTTATCTATAAGTGTGAAAACTTCTATATCCATAAGCCCCAACCAATACCTCATGTTGGAAACCAATTTTCAAATATTCCCTACATCCTTCACTTGTATGTTTGTATAACATCAAGATTTAGATTCAAGAATCATAAAATAATTATTCAAAATTCCCATTCACGTATATAAATAATGTCAGAACAATCTGGGAACACAAACCTTGTTTGGGTCATCATTCCAAAACTCTTGGTAAAAGTATTTCAACTTAATAAACTAGTCACATTAGTCTTGTCTTCAAGACATTAAACATAAAAAAAGAGACACACAATCTCGAAGTTGAAAACCCATAAAGGGTACCCTTGGTAAAATTCGATTCTTAACTCGTTTGAAATGTTCTCAACATGGTTTTAAAAAATATTGATTTTTGAAATGAAATAGGTTGAAAAAATATACGTTTAAAAACAAAAAAATGGAGGTCTATGAAAAATCTACCTCTCTCCCACTAACTAATTTTCTTAAGGACATATGAAAAAAAATTTGGTGATGATAAAAAAGACACAATGTTTCTGGGGTCTAACATATGTAACTAGAACCATTGGAACTATTCTTTCTAGGACCCACGTATTATGAAAAAAATAAGATATTCCTTCTAAAGTGTAGATAGATCCAAATCCCGCCAATTTATGTTGGAATATGTCAATGTTCACACCAGCTACCTTAAAACCATAATATTTTTTTTGTTTCGAATGAAACTAATTATAGGGGGGATTTGAGACAAAAAATTAATTCTATGAACACTTCCTTACAATTCATGTTATTATCATTATTGAGAAACCAAATTTTTAGTTTTAGTAGAAATTCATCTTTATTCTATATAAAAAACTAGATTTTATTTCCTTGTGGCTAACGAATTATCAAATGAAGGTGGAGAAATATTTCTGAGAAACCATTCCCAATCCAATAGAACTATGATGAATACCTCCCATTCAGAATAGGTCATTTATTTTTAATGATTGGTGGTGTAGCATATTTTTTGAACCAAAACATCATCAACTATACCTAAAAATTATACGGTGAAACCATCCATTCTTTATAGATGGTTAGTGATGGTAGAAAAGGGACCAGGCCATAGGTCTGGGTGTAAAACCCGAAAAATATCCCGAGAAGAGTTGGGGGTAGAACCGATATAGTATGTAGTAGTAGAGTTTCGTGGATAGATCACATAGTCGGGCATACACACAAAAAACTTGTAGGCCATGCGGCCCGCACATGACCTACTTGCAAGACCCAAAAGTATCAACTACCCCTGTATGTGGTAATTGTGTGAGAATCCTACACAATGATACTATGTGTGAACCCTCCTTCAACAAGGTCCCTTCTTTTCTAATAAATAGAACCCCAGGACCCACATTTTAGGAACTATAAAAATGGAAGAAGATTCAGATCTCTGGTCACACACTCCCTTCGTCTAGGCCCTCAAATATCTTTCATGTAGCCCTCCAAAACCATAGAGAAGAGGTAATTAATAAAGATATTGGGATAAAATTTCTTATAGGGTCTGAAACATTATACATATACATGAGGACCACATCCCCCACGTGGAAAAGCTCTAAATAGAAGGTCCCTCCCAAAATATAGGACCCACACGTGACCTTTCTATAGAATCCAGAGGAAAACCTTGCTACATAGGGAAATGCCTCTCCAAAGTGTTGTTACCAAGGATTTAAATATACCAAGAAACTATATTTCATCCATTTATATCCTATATGAATCACTTATAATTTATCCCAGGATCACCAAGAATGAGGTACCTTTATCTTTCCATGAATTGACCTACTCGAGACACCATATAAGACCATTTTCAGGACACCAATAGTGGGTCTCCCTTTCTTTTGGATCCCGAATCTGAAAGGGGGACAAAATATAAGAATAAACAAAAGACTATAGACTATAATGTCCATGTATAGAGACACACCAACATGTCTCACATTTATTTATGCACTCCTTTGATTACAGGTTTCCTATATTTTTCCCACTTGAAGTGTATGGTCCTCAGGGTGCGTCCAGTTATACATCCCCTCAGCCACGAGGACCCCAACCTTGGGGGAAGTGTCAGGGACATCTCTATCTCATATATGGGGGATAAAACCATTTCATAACATCTTTATGTTTAATTCTAGTTACCCTTAGTTTTATGTGAGGATGGATATGACCACACTTTATTTTCTCTTTGATGATTAGTGTCTTATCCACCTTCATTATCTAGAACAAAGAGTAGGGAATCCCTCAGGGAGTAATCCAATGTCCTTTTCTCATGGGATCGAGCTATGTAGGTACTCATATGTTATAATCCTAGTTAAGAAATATGAGAGGAGATAGGCACATCAAATACAATTCTTCTTCTCATGTAGCACAAACTAATTCCACTAGAAGAAGAAGGATCACATTGTTTTCTAGATCATAATCATTCAATTTTTTCTCAAATTTTATCAGGAATAATGTGGTATTAGATACTATATATAATGATGACATATGAACTATCATATTTATGTCTTGTTCAACAATATTTTTCTAGATCATCCTCTCACCTCCCTTTAAAGGGTCTTCATAGGCGTGGGTCCTCATGTATCCAATCCGATGGAAATCCTTATATATGGTGTAAACCCAATCATACCCACATCATTGGTATCCCATTTTTATTAATCCCCAAATCAATCTTTTTAAAGTGACACCTTCCATGTGTGACAGAAATTCATAGGGCCTCTATTGGTGTTGTTCCTCACAACCGAACCTCATGGGGTTTGATTCCCTTACATGTGAGATACATAGGAATCCTCTATGAGGTCCAAAACCACAACCAAAATCAAAAACAATTCTCTATGTTTACATCCCTGTAGAATTATAACGAACATAGGAGCCCACATCCATTTCAAGTCATCCAGGACACCTAAACATAAGTCAAAAACCAACAATTGACTAGGAACCTTTTCACTAGATTTCCATTCTACTTGAAATTAAACTGTATGGTTTGGTCCTTGTCAGATGACCATAAAAGGTATGATGTGTCCCATTATGTGGAACTAATCTATGTTGGTTCTTATACCATTCATGATGATATGTAAGATGTTCATCCTATGTGTCTGATCACGACATAAAAACAACTACCATATCGTTGGATGATGATAAACTCTGGAGATCCCCGCTGTGTGGCTTAGAACTAGAATAATAATAAAAACAATTGAAGAATATCTAATACATTAATGAAATGGTACAATTTTTGAAGAATATAAAATGCATACTAATAACTATATTGATATATAACCATGAATAATTATAGATGATTATAAATTATATGCATTCCAATAATTGATTTTTGTATAAAGGGTGACCAAATTTATACTTTTAAATACATAAATGATTCATGAATATGTCCTAAATCATTAATAATGGCCCAAAGAAGAAAATATTCCCACTAAATGGGTTTGATGGGACCGAACTCCCATCTTTTCAACCAATGTAATTACCTAACCATTGTTGGATCATTTCTCAATAGTCTCCTTCATTTGGAAATCATTCTTTAATGATATTTTGAATAACGTAATAGTTGGGTGTTTCTGGCTCCACGAACAAACCCTATTTGAATCCATTAAAAAATAGTGTGCCCAAAATTCATCATTGTGATACATTACAACACCCAAAATCAAAAGTAGAGGGAAAGAACATTGTTTTTCTATTTGAAAAAAAAACACAACAAAAACAATGAAAACATTCATGTTAATGTTTATTTTACCCATTTTTTCTAGATAGTCACATCCCCTTGATAGCCATAATTAATATTAATGAAAAAGTTAATGGGAATTTGAAAATAATAACTCATCCTTTTTTTGTGTTGGGGATAAATAAAATTTTATATTTAGAATTAAATCATCGATATCTAGACGCTAGATCTTCATTGATATCGCTCCAATGGGATTATATCAATACTTTACTGTGGTTGATTTTAAATTGATAAATTCCATGAAGAATAAATATTATTTGTTTTAAAACTATCTAAATTTTAATTATTCATCTTTAATAATTAGTTCATTGTATCATAATTAAAATGATATCCAAATATTATGAGTCTCCATCATCTCTTCAATATAAACAATAAGGATGAGACTTCGTTCTTAATAGAGAAAATATTTTATTTATAATTCAAACACATTGGAAACTCTTTATTCTTAATTCTATATTGACTATTTGTATATATAATACATTAGAAAACATTTATTTACTTTACTTTTGAGATTTATTATTAACGATAATGGCCTTATTAACATTATAAATCAAGGAACTTTAACTCTTTTCAAATTGACATGTCTTCTTGGCCAATATGGACTAATCTATCCATATGATTAAGAGCTCTTTTGGATGCTTAGCGGGAATCCTCATACATGGATGATAACAAAATTCCAATGGAAATGAAATATTTATGATCAATCAATTCAATTTCGGAGGAATCCATGAAAGGACATCCATTCAAATCATGGGTTTTCGAATTGAGAGAGATATTGAGAGAGATCAATCATTCTCACTATTTCTTAGATTCATGGACCCAATTCCATTCAGTGGGATCTTTCTTTCACATTTTCTTCCACCAATAACGCTTTATAAAACTACTCTTTGACCCCCGAATTTGGAGTATCCTACTTTTTGCACGCAATTCACAGGGTTCGACAAGCAATCGCACGATCAAGGGTGTTGTACTCTTTGTAGTAGCGGTCCTTATATATCGTATTAACAATCGAAATATGGTCGAAAGAAAAAATCTCTATTTGATAGGGCTTCTTCCTACTATACCTATGAATTCCATTGGACCTAGAAATTATACATTAGAAGAATCTTTTGGGTTTTCCTATAATAACCATAGGTTGATTGTTTCGCTCCTGTTGTATCTTCCAAAAGGAAAAAATATCTCTGAGAGTCGTTTCCTGGATCCGAAAGAGAGTCCTTGGCTTCTCCGAAAAACTAAAATGTGTATCATGCCTGAATCTAACTGGGGTTCGCGGTGGAGGAACTGGATCGGAAAAAATAGGAAGAATACTAGTAGTAAGATTTCAAATCATGAAACCGTCGTTGGAATTGAGATCTCATTCAAAGAGAAAAAATATAAATATCTGGAGTATCTTTTTGTATATTATAATATGGATGATCCGATCCGCAAGGACCATGATTGGGAATTTGTGGATCGTCTTTATCTGAGGAAGAGGCGAAACATTATCCACTTGAATTCGGGACAACGATTGGAAACTTTAGTGATAGACTGGATTTGTTATCTAATGTCTTCTTTTATTGAACAAAATACCCATTGAGGAGGGTTTCTTCAAACAACAAGGAGTTGAGTCCACTCTTCCATCCAATGATATGGAGCATGTATTATCCCATCTCTTCTCGAGAAAAAAGTGGGTGATTTCTTTGCAAAATTGTGTTCAATTTTATATTTGGCAATTCTGTCAAGATCTCTTCGTGAGTTGGGGGAAGAATCCGCACGAATCGGATTTGTTGAGGAACGTATCAAGAGAGAATCGATGGTTAGACAATGGGTTGGTAAATAAGGATCGGGATTTTAGCAAGGTACGGAATGCATTGTCTAATATTCCATGCGATTCCACAAGATCTAGCCAATGGAAAGGATCTTCTAAATCCAGAGATCCTTTTTTGGATTCAATCATTAGTCCTGAGGATTCGTCGGAATATCACACATTGATCAATCAAAGAGAGATTCAACAACTAAATGAAAGATCGATTCTCTGGGATCCTTCCTTTCTGAAAACGGAACGAAAAGAGATAGAATCAGACCGATTCCCGAAATGCCTTTCTGGATTTTCCTCCATGTCCCGGCTATTCACCACGGAACGTGAGAAGCAGCAGATGAATTTTCATCTGCTTCCGGAAGAAATTGAAGAATGTATTGGGAATCCTACAAGATCCATTCGTTCTTTTTTCTCTGACAGATGGTCAGAACTTCATCTGGGTTCGAATCCTACTGAGAGGTCCACTAGAGAATTGTTGAAGAAACAACAAGATGTTTCTTTTCTCCCTTCCAGGCGATCTAAAAAGAAAGAAATGAGTATCAAGATCATTACGTATAACCAAAATACCGTCTTAATGCATCCTATTTCATCAGATCCGGGATGTGATATGGTTCCGAAGGATGAACCAGATATGGAAAGTGATCAGATTTCATTCTTGAACAACAATCCATTTTTGGATTTATTTCATCTATTTCATGACCGGAAAAGGGGGGGATACACGTACCGCCATGATTTTGAATCAGAAGAGATATTTTAAATGGCAGATCTATTCAATCTATCACCGGATCTAGTGTATCATAAGGGATTTGCCTTTTCGATTGATTCCTACGGATTGTATCAAAAATTCTTGAATGAGGTATTCTATAAGGGGTTGTTGGTTTTTTTCTACCAATGGGTGCCTTTCCTTCACCACCCCTATGGGGATGGTCTACAGGGTTCATAACGACCCCTCTTACTACAGGGCGCTTCCCTAGCCAACACTTAGATCCGGCTCTACCCAAACATTTCTGGTTCACCCCAACATTCCCCACTTGTCCGACTGTTGCTGAGGAGTTTTTGGATATCAAACAGACCTCCCCAGAAGGTAATTTTAATGTGTCTGATTTCCCCTCTTTTGCAATCAGTTTCACTACAGCGCCCGCTGCTCTAGCTAATTGTCCACCCTTTCCAAGTGTTATTTCTATGTTATGTATGGTCGTGCCTAAGGGCATATCGGTTGAAGTGGATTCTTTTTTTGGATCAAAACCCCTTCCCAAACTGTACAAGCTTCTTCCAAAGCATACGGATTTCTGGATGTAGATGGGTTCTATACAGATGGATCTGATCTATCGTACAATGAAGTACCACATGAGGATATATCGGAATCCAAATCTGCCGACACTCATGTAAAGATATCTTCATCCTAGGTCTTCCCGTTCCGTCATCTGGCTTATGTTCTTCATGTAGAATTTAGACCGAATGACTCTATGAAATTACGTCGATACTTCCATATTATGTATGAGTAACGTAGGAGACATATCTCTCTTTTTCCCCGGGGGAATCTTTTTTATAATTCCCACTGCTTTCCATTCGCCTCTGACCATCAAATGAAATGTGAATAAGTCTTCCTCCTCTCTTTGAAAAAAGGGGGTGCTTCTGGTTTTTTCGGTGCTTGAAACTTTTGTCTTCTCCCTATTACTATCATCTCTAGAATCAATAATTGGATATTATGAGGAACTACTGAACTCAATCACTTGCTGTCGTGACTCTTCAGTTTTCTGTTGAGGTCTATCCTGTATAGGTACTCCAAAATTGGATAAGTGATCGATTTCTAGGTTTCTTCGTCTTAAACCTAATTGGTTACATCCAATTACGTAAATCAATAATTCAAACCGCACTCAAAGGTAGGGCATTTCCCATTTTTATAGGAACTTCTGTACCAGAAACAATGGTATCTCCAATTATAGCCCCTCTGGGATGTAAAATATATCTGTTCTCACCATCCCCATAGTGTATGAGACAAATGTATTCATTTCGATTAGGGTCGTATTCTATGGTTACTATTCTACCAAATATGTCTTTTTCATTCCGTCGAAAACCGATTTTACGGTAGAGACGCTTTTGACCTCCCCCCCTATGCCATGCGGTAACGATTCCTCTGGCATTACGACCTTTACCACAACGGTACTTTCCATAGATCAAATTCGTTCATGGATTGGATTTCACTTGACTGTCTACAGCTCCATTACGTGTTTTCGGGGTAGAAGTTTTGTATAAATGTTTCTCCATGCTTATTCTTATTTCAGTTCTTTTCGTTATCTCTAAGAGGTGGAATAGAATGACCCTGTTGAAGCGTAATGATCATACGTCTGTAATGCATTGTATGTCCCATACTAGTCGTAGGTCCCACTCTTCTAACCTTTCCTGGGAGTCGCTAACTATTCATAGCTATCACCTTGACACCAAAGAATAGTTCGACCCAATGCTTTATTTTTGTCCTAGTGGATCCTGATTCGACATTAGAAGTATATTGATTATTTTTCCCCAATAACCAAATACTTTTGTCTGTAAATACTGCATCGATTCCATCCATAAATCTATTTTATATTCCCTATGATTTCTAGTCTCAATAGTAATTCTAGTTCTTACAATTCATATATATTATTTATATAAATAAATATATACCAAATAAATATATACCCATTCGTTATGTATGATGATTCCATTGATACAGAGCCAATTCCAATATAGAAATGGGAGGGTCCGATTGGCGTGAATCCAGTAGGAATTGAACCTACAAATTTCCAATTATGAGTTGGGCGCTTTCACCATTCAGCCATGGATGCTTACCGGGAATCCTCATACATGGATGATAACCAAATTCCAATGGAAATGAAATATTTATGATCAATCAATGCAATTTCGGAGGAATCCATGAAAGAACATCCATTCAAATCCTGGGTTTTCGAATTGAGAGAGATATTGAGAGAGATCAATCATTCTCACTTTTT
Source organism: Viscum album (assembly GCA_963277665.1). Lineage (NCBI taxonomy): Eukaryota > Viridiplantae > Streptophyta > Magnoliopsida > Santalales > Viscaceae > Viscum > Viscum album. The sequence continues at coordinate 20,853,091 of OY728131.1, forward strand.
CATAGATTCATGGACCCAATTCCATTCAGTGGGATCTTTCATTCACAATTTTTCCACCAAGAACGCTTTATAAAACTACTCTTTGACCCCCGAATTTGGAGTATCCTACTTTTTGCACGCAATTCACAGGGTTCGACAAGCAATCGCACGATCAAGGGTGCTGTACTCTTTGTAGTATTGGTCCTTATATATCGTATTAACAATCGAAATATGGTCGAAAGAAAAAATCTCTATTTGACAGGGCTTATTCCTACTATACCTATGGATTCCATTGGACCCAGAAATGATACATTAGAAGAATCTTTTGGGTTTTCCTATAATATCCATAGGTTGATTGTTTCGCTCCTGTTGTATCTTCCAAAAGGAAAAAATATCTCTGAGAGTCGTTTCCTGGATCCGAAAGAGAGTCCTTGGCTTCTCCCAAAAACTAACAAGTGTATCATGCCTGAATCTAACTGGGGTTCGCGGTGGAGGAACTGGATCGGAAAAAATAGGGAGAATACTAGTAGTAAGATTTCAAATCATGAAACCGTCGCTGGAATTCAGATCTCATTCAAAGAGAAAAAATATAAATATCTGGAGTTTCTTTTTGTAAATTATAATATGGATGATCCGATCCGCAAGGACCATGATTGGGAATTTGTGGATCGTATTTCTCTGAGGAAGAGGTGAAACATTATCCACTTGAATTTGGGACAGTGATTGGAAACTTTAGTGATAGACTGGATTTGTTATCTAATGTCTGCTTTTATTGAACAAATACCCATTGAGGAGGGTTTCTTCAAAAAACAAGGAGCTGAGTCCACTATTCCATCCAATGATAAGGAGCATGTATTATCCCATATCTTCTCGAGAAAAAAGTGGGTGATTTCTTTTCAAAATTGTGTTCAATTTTATATTTGGCAATTCCGTCAAGATCTCTTCGTGAGTTGGGGGAAGAATCCGCACGAATCGGATTTGTTGAGGAACGTATCAAGAGAGAATCGATGGTTAGACAATGGGTTGGTAAATAAGGATCAGTTTTTTAGCAAGGTACGGAATGTATTGTCCAATATTCCATGCGATTCCACAAGATCTAGCCAATGGAAAGTATCTTCTGAATCCAGAGATCCTTTTTTGGATTCAATCATTAGTCCTGAGGATTCGTCGGAATATCACACATTGATCAATCAAAGAGAGATTCAACAACTAAAAGAAAGATCGATTCTCTGGGATCCTTCCTTCCTGAAAACTGAACGAACACAGATAGAATCAGACCGATTCCCGAAATGCCTTTCTGGATTTTCCTCCATGTCCCGGCTATTCACCACGGAACGTGAGAAGCAGAAGATGAATTTTCATCTGCTTCCGGAAGAAATTGAAGAATTTATTGGGAATCCTACAAGATCCATTCGTTCTTTTTTCTCTGACAGATGGTCAGAACTTCATCTGGGTTCGAATCCTACTGAGGGGTCCACTAGATAATTGTTGAAGAAACAACAAGATGTTTCTTTTCTCCCTTCCAGGCGATTGGAAAAGAAAGAAATGAGTATCAAGATCATTACGAATAACCAAAATATCGTCTCAATGCATCCTATTTCATCAGATCCGGGATGTGATATGGTTCCGAAGGATGAACCGGATATGGAAAGTGATCAGATTTCATTCTTGAACAACAATCCATTTTTGGATTTATTACATCTATTTCATGACCGGAAAAGGGGGGGATACACGTACCGTGATGATTTTGAATCAGAAGAGATATTTCAAATGGAAGATCTATTCACTCTATCACTGGATCTAGTGTATCATAAGGGATTTTCCTTTTCGATTGATTCCTACGGATTGGATCAAAAATTCTTGAATGAGGTATTCTACAGGGATGAATCAAAAAATAAATCTTTATGGGTGATACTTCCTATTCTTTTTTATGAAGAGAATGAATCTTTTGATCGAAGGATCCGAAAAAAATGGGTAAGGATCTCCAGCGGGAATTTGGAAGATCCAAAACCAAAAAGAGTGGTATTTGCTAGCAACAACATAATGGAGATAGTCAATCCATATATCTTGATCCGAAATCTGATGATTCAAATCTATAATAGCACCGAAGGGTACATAATAAATTTATGGAATCGATTCTTTTTAATATCTGATCGCTACTTTGAATATGGAATTCAAAGGGATCGAATAAGAAATGAGACTCTGAATCATAGATCTATAATGAAATATACGATCAACCAACATTTATCGAATTTGAAAAAGAGTCAAAAGAAATGGTTCGATCCTCTTTTTTTATTGATCGAATCAAGAGATCCATGAATCGGGATCCTAATGCATATAGATACAAATGGTCCAATGGGAGCAATCAATTCCAAGAACATTTCGTTTCCGAGCAGAAGAGCCATTGGATAGTAGTGTTCGATCGCTTACGTATACGATATTCGATGGATGGTGGTGGGGTTATCGACAAAAAATATTTGTCCAAGTCACTTCTTTTGTCCAAGTGGATTCTCTTGTCTAACTCACTTTCTTTTTTCTTTGTGAGTTTTGGGAATATCCCCATTCATAGGTCCGAGATCCACATCTATGAAAAAGGTCCGAATGAACTCTGCAATCCGTTGTTAGAATCAATAGGTCTTCAAATCGTTCATTTGAAACAATTGAAACCCTTCATGGATGATCATGATACTTCCCAAAAATCTAAATTATTTATCCATGGAGGAAGAAGATCGCCTTTTTTGTTCAATAATATACCAAAGTTGATGATTGACTCATCATTATTCCATACTCGAAAGAATCGCAGTCAATCCTTTGAAAACACGGATTCCTATTTCTTCTCAATGATATACCACGATCAAGACAATTGGCTGAATCCCACGAAACCATTTCATAGAAGTTCATTGATATCTTTTTTTTATAAAGCAAATCGAATCCGATTCTTGATGAATCATCATAACTTATTCTTCTATTGTTGTATGAAAAGATTCCCTTTTTATGTGGAAAGAAGGGCCCGTATCAATAATGATGATTTGAAGTATGGACAATTCCTCTATATCCTGTTCATTCACAATCAAACATTTTCTCTGTGCGTCGGTAAAAAACATGCTTTTTTGGAGAGAGAGACTATTTCACCAATCGAGTCACAGGTATCATACATATTCATACCTAACGATTTTCCAAAAAGTGGTGACGAAACGAATAGATTGTACAAATCTTTCCATTTTCCTCGTACCGATCCATTCGCTCGTAGAGCTATTGACTCGATTGCAGACATTTCTGGAACACCTCTAAAAGATGGACCAAGAGTCATCCATTTTGAAAGCACTTCTTGTCAACCTCTTTCAGATATGAATCTATCTGATGATTATTCAGAAGGGATTCACTTGCATCCGTATCTCCATTTCAATTCAAACATGAGTTTGATTCCCAGTCAACGTTTTGAGAAAGATGTACCATCCGAAAAGAGGAAAAAACAGAGTCTTTGTTTAAATCAATGCGTTGAGAAAGGGCAGAAGGATAGAACCTTTCCACGGGAAAGTTATTTTTCAACTCTCTCAAAATGGAATCTATTCCAAACATATATTCCATGGTTCCTTACTTCGACAGGGTATAAATATCTGTATTTGATATTTTTAGATCCTTTTTCAGACCTATTGCCGATACGAAGTAGCAGTCAACAATTTGTATCCATTTTTCATGATATGATTCATGGATCAGATATATCATGGTGAATGATTCTTCAGAAAAATTTTGTCTTCCACAACGGAATCTGATAAGTGAGATTTCGAGTCAGTGTTTACATAATCTTCTCTCCGAATAAATGATTCATCGAAAAAATGAGTCATCGATATCGACACATCTGAGATCGCCAAATGTTCGGGAGTTCCTCTATTACATCCTTATCCTTCTTTTTGTTGCTGGCTATCTCGTTCGTACACATCTTCTCTTTTTTTCCCGATCCTCTGAGTTACAGACAGAGTTCGAAATGGTCAAATCTTTGATGATTCCATCATTGATGATGGAGTTTCAAAAACTTCTGGATAGGTATCCTACATCTGAACTGAATTCTTTCAGGTTCAAAAAATTGTTCTAGTTGTTCTGGAAAAATTAGGAGATTCTTTAAAAGAAAGAATACGGGGTTCTTCTATCGGCAACATGTTTTTGGGTGGTCCCGCTTATGGGGTCAAACACTCTAAGAAAGATTGGAATATCCATATCATCAATATCATCGATCTCATCATAAGTATCATCATACCAAATCCCATCCATCGAATCACTTTTTCAAGAAATACGAGAGATCTAAGTCATACAAGTAAAGATCTCTATTCATTGATAAGAAAAAAAACTTGAACGGTGATTGGATGGATGATAAAATAGAATCCTGGCTCGCGAACAGTGATTTGATGGATGATGAAGAAAGAGAATTATTGGTTCAATTCTCCACCTTAACGATAGAAAAAGGATTGATCAAATTCTATGGAGTCTGACTCATCGTGATCATTTATCAAAGAATGACTCTGGTTATCAAATCATTGAACAACCAGGAGCAATTTATTTACGATACTTAGTTGACATTCATAATAAGTATCTCATGAATTATGAGTTTCATACATCCTGTTTAGCAGAAAGACGGATATTCCTTGCTCATTATCAGACAATCACTTATTCACAAAAAACCTCATGTGGGGCTAATCGTTTTCATTTCCCATCTCATGGAAAACCCTTTTCGCTCCGCTTAGCAGCCCTATCATCCCCCTCTAGGGGTATATTAGTGATAGGTTCTATAGGAACTGGACGATCCTATTGGGTCAAATACCTAGCTACAAACTCTTATGTTCCTTTTCTTACGGTATTTCTGAACAAGTTCCTGGATAAAAAAATGGTTTTCTTATGGATGAGAGTGATGATGATATGGAGAGTGATGATGATATGGAGAGTGATGATGATATGGAGAGTGATGACGATATGGATCTTGAGACGGAGCTGGATCTGCTTACTCTGATGAATGCGCTAACTATGGATATGATGCCGGAAATAGACCGATTTTATATCAACCTTCAATTAGAATTAGCAAAAGCAATGTCTCCTTGCATAATATGGATTCCAAACATTCATGATCTGGATGTGAATGAGTCGAATTCCTTATCCCTCGGTCTATTAGTGAACTTTATCTCCAGGGATTTTGAAAGCAGTTTTACTAGAAAAAATTTCGTTATTGCTTCGACTCATAAACCCCAAAAAGTGGATCCCGCTCTAATAGCTCCGAATCATTTAAATACATTCATTAAGATACGAAGGCTTCTTATTCCACAACAACGAAAGCACTTTTTCACTCTAACATATACTATGGGGTTTTACTTTGAAAATAAAATGTTCCATACAAATGGATTTGGGTCCATCACCATGGGTTCCAATGCACTAGATCTTGTAGCACTTACCAATGAGGCCCTATCGATTCGTATTACATAGAATAAATCAATTATAGACTGTAATACAATGAGATTCGCTCTTCATAGACAAACTTGGTATTTGCGATCCCAAGTTAGATCAGTTCAAGATCATGGAATCCTTTTCTATCAGATAGGAATGGCTGTTGCACAAAATGTACTTCTAAGCCATTGCCCTATTCAAATATCTTCTATCTATATGTATATGAAGGAATCATGTAACGAAGGGGGTTCTTATTTGTACAAATTTTACTTCGAACTTGGAACGAGCATGAAGAAATTGATGATACTTCTTTATCTTTTGAGTTGTTCTGCCGGATGGGTCGCTCAAGATCTTTGGTCTCTACCCGGACCCGATGAAATAAATGGGATCACTTCTTATGGACTCGTTGAGAATGATTCTGATCTAGTTCATGGCCTATTATTAGAAATAGAAGGCGCTCTGACGGGATCCTCACGGACAGAAAAAGATTACAGTCCGTTTGATAATGATCGAGGAGTGACATTGCTTCGACCCGAACTGAGGAACCTCTTCGATATGCAAAATGGATCTTGTTCTATCGTTGATCAGAGATTTCTCTATGAAAAATACGAATCAGAGTTTGAAGAAGGGGAAGGATCCCTCGACCCACTAAAATTCATTGGTTATTTACCATATGCTTTATAAATATTATCCTTTTTATGTTACCATGTCATAAATTTGGTAGCTATGTGTCCAGACTGATTGTATATTCTGTATAAAAATTCCCTAGATTTTAGGATATCTTTGTTTGGAAACATATCCTAAAAATTGAATTCTTTGTCATGGATATCCTTTACCAAGCCAATATTTTTATATATTTCCTTTATTGAGTCCTTCTTTATTTCAATACATCATCCATATTTCATATATTACATTTCTGAATTGCATTAGTCCATGATGTATCTTGTGTATCCATACTAGAAGCATTATTTCCAGTTCATTTTTATATATTCCATATATTTCTTCACTAACTTCTAGGGGTTGATAGATTTAACATTTTTCTTTTGAAACCTTCTCAATGAAGACTTATAAATTTTTTCTCAATTATTATTTTTATTATTTAGGTCTTATTTTATCATTTTAATTAGAGTTATACACTATTTATAGATACCAGAAATCATTATTATAACACACACATCTTTTTAAATTATCATTTATTTTATCAAAACTTTCAAATATGTTTTAAAATAAAATATTCTTTCAATATTTTTAGAACTAGATCAAAAATGGAAGTTTTATCTATATTTTAACTTTTCTACCATTGATTTCAGGACATCCATGCATTTAATATGTTAATATATTGTGGAACAACTCTATGTACTTATGTAAAAACCTCCAAAACACCTCTAATTTCCAACGAACCTTATTATTTTCCATTTATGAATATTCTGTTCTAATTGTAGAGCTTATTATTTTTGTTTAGAAACCTCACAATTTTATTCTCTATTTTAGGATACTATTTTCATTAAGATTATTATAGTCACCCATAGTGATATGGTGGGATTCTCAACATTTCCTTCCTTTAAACTATCTCAAAATTTTGACATTAATCCTAAACATGTAGTTAAAATAAATTTATTGAAAATGGATTAATGAGGACTATTGGATACATTCTTCATTTATCTTGTTGTTGGTTGATAAATATACGATTCAAAAAAAATTATACCATTTGGAGTATTTTTAGAATCCAAATTCAATTAAAAAAAAGGGTTTTTGTATTTATTTTCTCAGATCTTTGGGAATACTTAGGCTATTCCATCTCCATATTTTTCAGTTTTATTTTGAATTCAAGTCAATTAATGAAAATGGTATTCTTCTAATACTAAATTAAAATAATTAATTCTCTTAAATCCTTAATAATATTCTAAGATTTTTCCTCAATGATTTTATTTTCATATAGATAGAAGTCATGAATATATTTTATTTTATTTTCATTTACATCCATATAAAAATCATTGATTTTATTTGTACTTATATAATTTTTAAAATTAATGGATCACTTCCCAACAAAATTATTACATTAATCCTTATCACAAAAAATAATTTCATTTAATTATCAATAAAATTGAATATTTCATGTTAAAGTGAGACATATTTTTTCTTTGTTGTAATAATCATCGCGGGAGTGTTACATTTTCAAACCATTTTGACTAATGTGTAATCTTTTACATTATATTCTAGTTCTAACCATGACTTTTTATCACGTATTCCCATAATGTATGAAAATATGTATGTGGAATGCTTATTTAGAAACTTTTTCACATAATACTTAATTTCATAATAGAAATCTTGGAGATATTTTTTAAACTCATATTTATCACACCATTAACTTGCATCATCACAAGAATCATTTTCAACAAATATTTATCAATCCACATACCATTATAATGAACCTTTTATAGTTTTTATTCATCCTTTTTATTATAATTATCTCCCGTTTTCATTTCTTCTTATTGTTCTTCTGTTTTTTAGTATCCCAGTAGAAACCTTCATTTTACCAATAGGTGTAAAACCATTAATATTTTTTGTAGTGGCTTCTAAAAAATATTCACATTTTTACATCATAATATTTAAATTAAAATATGTGGGTATTTAAATAGATCAAACCAAAGTGAAAATTTTAATCCTCAGTGAGAAGGTGAAAACACATAAGGGGGTGTTAATTATTTATTCATACTATTAATAAATTTTAATTTCACTTTTAGTATATTACCTCCATTGTACTTTTAATTAATAATGCTGTTAAATAAATCTAGTAAATATATTATTATTAAATCAATCACAAACACACAACTGTAAAGGAGAAATATAATGAATGTTTTGTACGCTATGCTTTTTTAAGGTTCAAACATTCTTAGAAAACATACTTATTATTGTGATCAGTATCATCGGTCACATATAATTTTAAATATAATGTTATTATCAATTACAAATGGAGATTAGAAGTTAACAAATTAAACCTATGTGAGTATATATTATAAAAAATTTTATGAATCTCATTCTATACAGCCTCCCCTATTCTATACCATCTTTGAATAGTTCTCATGAGCCTCCAATTTTTTTTTAAAGTAGATCTATTATTTTGATAGGAAATAACAACATCAATATCATCATATTTTCTTCTTCAACCTAGAGTCTTAAAATAAAAGTAAAAATTCTTAAATACTTAGAGGATACATTGTTCATACATTGCAACATTACTTATAGATATTATAAATAATCTATTCACCCATATTCTCTCACATGATAACTATTCCCTTTAAGAACATGATGCACCTCAATTAGAATAGTTTGGAAACATTATAAAAATAATAGAAAGTGTGTTTTTCCCTAAATCAAATATTCTGTATTTTCCATTTTCTTTTTATCAAGATTCTAAAATAGTGTGTGTCACGTCATATTATTCTTATTTTATTATATTCTCTAATACTCTGTATAATTCTCTTAATCTTATTTAATTATAATATTCATATTATTATCTAAAATATCTCGTAGTTTCTCTACCTTGGGTGTTTTATAAGTATCAATCCCTATATTAATCCTTCTTTATCTATTATATATCGGATAAAAATTTATATATAAATAATATAAAATGTCTCAAACATATATCATAAGTTACTAGATATTTTCACACATATCCTTAATGGAATTTATTTGGGTTTGTCTCATGATCTTCATTTCATATATCATTATATTCCAGGTGGATGTGTCTCCACCTTATTAGTTATTATTTTTTACTTGAACTCCGCCTCCATTGAAATATTTATTATTACTTTATTAAATTTTATTATCAATTATTAAAAGACAATAAAATCACCTTTAATACATATAGTAGGCTTAAAAACATTTATCTCAATATGTATCCACACCATTAGTAATAAAAATATGTTCTATTTATATAATAAAATCATTCAATATATCATATTACGTTTTGGATCATCTCCCACAGCACAATTATGGATTCAATAGAACAATATAGGTTTTTCATTGAATCATTAAAAATACTATATAAAATTATCCCAATAACTTTCAAAACATTTTTTTCATGGATCACTGTTCAATTTTTTGTATTTATAACAAATAAGAAAAGAACTAGCATCATTAAATTTACTTTTTATTTTAATTTAATATGGATTGTAATATTTTTTAAATATTAATATTCTATTCCCAGTCAACTAACTTAGATCACAAAATTTTGTGATGTTTTAAAATGTGAATAATTGTAGATGACTCATATGATTTAATTATATTTTTGATCACCATGGTTGATTTTAAAAAATGATCATTTAAAGATATCAATATAATGGAATAATGATCTATTCGTTTTTCTCATTCAATATCCCTAATATAATATATTGAATCATTTTTAACTCCATATCATGATATTTTTTTCCTAAAAGAACAATTTACACTTTGATAGATATCATTTCTATATTTATTTATCAGCAATTTTAATAATTATGTCCTATTTAACTTCTTATAACTTTCATTCATCATTTATCTTATTCATTAATTTTTTAATAAATTCTTCACAATAAAATAAAAATACAACAAGTAATTTTTTTCTATTCATAAAATGAAAAACAATACCAATATCATCCCATTTAATTTATATTTTGAATATTAAATCATAGGAACTCATAATTTCATCGTTTAGAATTATCAATATTTCACAAAAGAGATAACTCTTATAAAGTTCCCTATTAATATAATAAATTATATATGTACTATTTCTAAGTCCCTTATTACTTTATTGATGTCTCCTACTCTTATAGATTATTATTTTACTCTTTTAAACATTGAATTACTCTTACAAAGTATGAGTTACTATTCCAAAATGCATGTTCACTCTACAAAAGTACCAGTTACTCTTATCATGTTTATAATTTTCCCTTTTAAAATAAAATTTTACTTTTATATGACTTTAATAACTTTCTTGGAGTATCTTATTACCTATTTTGTGTCTGAGGATACCTTTCTAGTGTCTTGAAATAACCTCTCGATGTCATGTATTTGTTAATTTCTAAATAGTAGAGAAATTTGATGACTCTTTTGAAGTAATGAATATATATTTAAATGGTTTAAGGACCTAATTATTGTTTATTATTCAGATTTTATGAATGCAATAGATTAAAATTAATTCATTATCATTAAATTAAACAGCAGGGATTCTAAATCACATCAAATATCCTTATAACAACTTTACATAAATCATGGGAAATATTTAAATAATTCAAAACAACTTCAACTTATTTCTAATTTTCATTTAAACATTAAAATATTAAAATTTTATATTTCATATAGCTCCACTACCTTATAATTTAAGACACACTTTATCCATAAAAATCGTCATTTAAGAGATTCTAATCATTGTATTCAGTATCCATCAAGCTAAATAATCCTTGAATGGTTTATCCACTATTCATATAGCCTACTTCATAACCTTAAACTACATTTAATATTTTTTTATTATGATATAAAATATGGATATCTCACTTTAGTTCAGAAACTATATTCTACACTGCTTGTAAACTATTGTAACCAATAATCTTCTCTTCCTATCACAAGAATCTATATTTGACAAGATAATTAGTTTATCATTTTTTCACATTCTCGAGTCTTCTCACCAAGAAGAAGATTAACTTAACAACACATTATCCAATGAAATTATAATACTCTTATTTTAATTTGGTTGAATTCTTCTTCTATAACCCATATTCTCTAAAAAAATATGTATTACTATGCTCATTAAAATAAAGGGTTATGCAAAATATACAACAAACCAAAACATGTAGTAACGCGAATCTTTACCTTTTTGTTTTGTATCAATACTAATAACTACTCGAAAAATGGAAATCCATATTTATTTTTTACTTAAATTTTCTTCCTCCCTATTGATAATACATACACTAGTAAAAATGGATTTATCCCTCTTTTTTGAAACTAAAATTTAATGATATGTTCTTTTAGTCTCATCAATATATTTATGAGAAACCTCTTCCCCAATCTTCTTCTTTATCTTTCTTTGTTCTCATCCACTATTAAGTGACTCAACCATATTCCATGAGAGAAGGGTGGATGAAAGTTTTTCATAGTAATGTACTATTAATCAAGAAAACATTTTAATATGTGTACTATAGTTATTAATTTATAAAACAATGTTTTTTATATTATTTATACAGAGTGTTATTAACTCAAATATAAACTCTTAAGGTGCTGTTTAAAATAAATTTGAAGAAGATTTATAGTCTTATATTCAACTTTAACATACCATTAAAAGAGCCATGTGAAATATTATATGTCCAAATTTTTTTAGTTATCCACCCCACATTGATATTCATATTCAATATAATTCAAAATATTAATGGGAAAGTAAAAATTAATACCTCATCCATTATTTTTCTATGTTTTTTCTGGACATCCAATCTTAAAAAGAAACAATCAACCCCTTATATGGATCCACCTTATTGTATTCACTCAATATATCACCATGGACGATTTAAAGATGTTAATATTCAATATGAATAAATTATCACTACAAAATTATATTATAGAATTAATTCCTCATCTTCCATTCTCAGTTCAATGTAGAAAAAACATAGTAAACATGGGAATAGAGTGATTCTCCATTAGATAATAAATAAAAAAATTAGGTGTGAGACTTGTTTATCACCCCATAATATCTTCTCTATACAGATCCATTCCCCTGATAACTCTTTATTTATGTTCATCCCTTGACTTGTATCATATTCACATCATTAAGAAACATGTATTTTCATTCCTTCCAATGTTTCTTATTAGTTGAATTTTTTTTTCCACTTTATTAAGTAAGAAATTTTCTCTCTATCAGGATTGATCCACCTTCTTGGATAATGCTAAATAATATTGACTTATTAAGATGAACTCTTTATAAGTATTCCCAACCATATTATTGTTTGGTGAAACCTTTTTCATAACAAACTTTCAAAACACTAGATGTTAATTGAAAGTTCTATTCTTCTTTCAACAGCTTCTCTTATCTAAGTATCCATACCAGGAATTTGGTAACTATGTGTCCAAATTCCATTTAACTTCCACAAATTACTTATATAAATGTGAATTTTACCTTTATTATGTAACATCTCTAGAGATTTGCATTCCTAATTAGTGATATCTTTGATAAATACACTATTTTTATTTTTTTTATCAATTGATTTATTCTTTTTCTCAACATTAAACCCTTATTTCCTAAAATTCATAGACAAAATTTAATATACCATGATTTAAAACATCTTTCATCATTGAATTATATTTTCCCTGGTGGATTGAAATTCTTCCCATGATTCTTCACTAACATATTGGGAGTGCTAGATACATTTTTATTTTGTATCCTCCTCAAAAAAGACTTACAAATTTTTATCAATTGTTCTTTCTTTTATCATGGTCTTCTTTAATTAGTAGAATGTGATCTTTACTTGGACAGTATATAAAAAATCACTTCAACATAGTTAAAAATTATATTTCATTAATCACAGATGTTATCCAAATATTAAAATTTACTTTTCAATGATATATTTCTCTAATTTTCTATAATCTACTTCTATATAATAGGCGTTATTTTAATTTCATCTTTTCCCATCTATGTTTAAGACTTAAATACTTGTCATATGATAAAATATTGTTCTAATAATATATGAAATTATATTCAGACCTCCATGAAAACCAAAAGTGTTCAATAAACCCTTTTCTACTTATTTAACAAATATGTCTAGATAGAATTTTATGCTTTCTAATTTTGGGTAGAAACCCCACTATTTTGAGCTCTATTTTGGGAGGAACTTTTTCTTGGATAGGATTTCCATAACCCTTAGTGATATAGTTTATTTATCAGTATTTATATCCATAAAAGTTTTCATATATTTTCTCTATAATCATGTATTTATAGTCAAAATTGATTTAGTGAAAAAAATTAATTAAGAATATATGATACCATTCTATATGACTTTTTTTTGTTTAGTCAAGACATGATTCAAATGACTTTTCACTCTATTTGTAGAATTCTTGGAAGAAATATTTAATTTAGAAATTTGGTAGGTTGAATTTTGTTTCTATTCATTTTGGTAAGAATCATTCCATACCAAGTATATATGTTTTAGTTTAATTACTAATTCAATACACTTGATTGTAACGATATTATCCTTATACTCAACTTTTCTGATTATTTCCAAAAAATACCTCTTCATATAAAAAAAATAATCATAATTAATATTATTTTAGTATATAAGAACTATTTCATGTTCTTCCAATTTATGTTATTTCACCTCGATCTAATAATATTTGGTTTCCATTATGACCTTGAGTAATTTATTAAAACACGGATCAATTCAGAAAAAAACTAAAAAATAACACTTTATCATAAAAATCTATTTATAATTATTCTTTAAAAAATATCCATTCATTTTAATGTGATACATATTCATCCTTATATACATTAATATATGTGATAGTCTTATATATTTTACCCTTTCTGAGTAATGCATATTCTATTGCAACAAATTCTTATTCTATTTATGACTTTTAACTATGTAATACCTTGATATATGAAAATATGTTTTTGAAGACATCAGTAGGAACCCTATGAAAATATTCATTAATTTTAGAATAAAAATAAATGAGTGATTAATCAATCTCATATTTTTTACAACATGACCTTACATCATCACAATAAACATTTTAAATAGATATATCAACCCACATATCAATCTGATTACCATCTGGTAATAGTGATTCATACATAAATTTTGAATTCATCCCTAATTTAATTTCTTATTATATTTTACTATTTTTGGTTCCTTGAAAAAAAACATTCATTTAAGATGGTTTTATAGACACATGAATCCTTATATTGGTATATTCTGAAAACTATACATATTCTCACTTCATACTTTTAAAAAAAAAACACAGTTCTCAAAATATATCAAATAAGAGGGAACCTAGTTATACATGATACCATGTTTTATCCCTAGTGAACCAGTTCAGATACTTGAGAGTGGATTTCCCCCTTTTGTTATGTTAATCTTTATTTATAGTTACGAAAAATAGTGGATTTATTTTTATTCACCAAATCACACGTATGATAAATATTATAAATATAAATAAATATTATAACACTATGTTTTTATATTGTACGATATCTCTCAAGAGGCATACTCCTTTTTGTGATTGATATCATCTATGTAATACATTTTCTAACAAAATTACATGGTTAATTATAGGCAGTGTCGTGATGTTATCATCACGAATCCATGTGAGTAAGGATTATCCTAACTTATGTGAATCCCATACTACATTGAACCATCTAGTTTATTCTACCACCGAATAGTTCTCAAGAGCATCCAACCTTCATGAATTATATATATAATTTTTAGAGGGTTTTGGTTCATCCACATCATCATATAAGCTTCCTCATCCCAGATTATTCAACATTCAATATATTTTCATGAATACCGACATTCTAGTGTTTCTATGCATCAAAAACATTCTTCTCAATTGTATATAGAATATTTTGCATCCGATTCTCTCAATTGATCACTGTGTTTTTTAAGAACCATTAGGTCCTCAATTAGAAAGGCCTGACACCCATACAGAAATAGCAGTATCATTGTCAATCTCTCTCTGACATATCATATTCCCTCTTCATTTTCTCAATATTTTGAAATATTTATTGTCACATGGTGTTCCTCTCATATTTTTATATCATTTGATCTGTTCAATGATATTTTTACTCTTAGTTTAGTATATGATTTATAATTTTATTATATATATCACATGGGCTATTTCATTTGAGATTTTTACAAGTCCTATGATCTCTCTTCTTCATTTTATTTTTATATCATAATATTAATAATTGTTTTTTTAAATTAATAATATATAAATAATCCATAAAATATTTTATGATACATATATTTATCTCACTTTTACTAAGTAAAATATATGTGTATTGATTCCGAAATATCTATTTCATTTTTTATTTCATTATACGTGGGTGTTTCCCTATAATCTTGGTTGTTATTTTTTTCTCACCTCTGTCTTCTCTGTATTACTTTGGAATCTGTTCTTTAATTTTTTCCCCATTTAATCTCATGTAAAAAATCTCTGATAATACATATATAAATATCAAGAATATTTATCTCATAATATTTACACATCAACAATAAATAAAACACTATCATGTTCTACATTAAAATTATACACCAAATAATCATTTGGAATTTCACATCTTTCTTTGTGGAAAGTATAATTCAATAAAATAGAAAATAATTTAGCGTGACTCTATATATTCAAAATAACTACTCAGACCAATCACCTTATTCTTATTTATATATTTAATCATAATTTTATCTTGTGATATATAGCACAGTAAGTCACATGATAAGAATCATCACAAAATACATTTTAACATTCAATTAATTGAGAATATCTTCTTTATAAGATATGGAGATTATATTGTCAAACAATCATATTGAGTTACAATATTTTATGATGTTTTCAAACATGAATAACAATAATGGAATCATATGATTGAATTGATATTTTGATTACCAGTATTGATATAAAAACTATTCTCTCTTAAAATCACAATATAATGGAACAATGATATCCTCATTCAATTCTCATATATTCCCCCTAAAATCATAGAATGAATGATGGATTAAAAATTTTTATTGATATATTTATATTTAAAACATAATTGAAACATTGAAAGATTTCATTTCTAGATTTATTTATCTTTAATTTCCTTAATTCAGTATTCTATAAATTCTCAAAAATTTCATTCAACCATCATTATCTTATTTAGAGTTGTAATAACTTCTTCTTAATCAATATATTAGATCCAAATTAATTTATTGATGTTTGAGACACTGAAGATCAATACCAATATCACATGACTTAATTTATTTAAGGAATATTAAATTATAGAAAATCACATTTTTATCCATTATAATTTTTAATATTAAACTATGTTGGTAATTATTTTTATCTGAAATATTTCTCATATTATTTGTTGATTTACTCTTAATAAGTCTCTTATTACCTTTTTTATGTCCTCACCACTCTTATAGAGTATGAGTTTACTCTTTCAAACTCTGAACCACTCTTCCAAAGTAACAGTTACTATTATGAGATTCCCATTTTCACTTATTAAGAATAGATATATGTTTCTAAAGTACCAATTACTATTTGAAAGCTTATATTTACTATAAAAATGTTACATTTTACTCATCCTATGTTTTCAACAACTGTTATGAAATATTTGATTACCTATTTGAGGTATAATATTACTCTTGCAAAGTTGTAAAGTAACCTTATGAAGTTATATCATTATAAATTTATTAATTATAGTCGCATTAGATGAGTCTTTTGAAGTCATGTGTTAGACTTTTAATGTTTTTTATACTTAGACATTTGTATTCATAACCTTATAAACATGAAATATCTTCAAACTAAATTAAATATTCTTTAATTCAACTATGGGTATTAAAAAAATCACTTCAAATATCCCCAGAACAACTTCAAATAAATAATTTTAAATATTATAATAATACCAAACCCCATATGATTGATTCTAAAGTATTAAATATCATCTAAATACCCAAATTGAGTACTTTATGAGATATTCCCAGGGATAATTTCACCATTTAGAAGGGGGTTGAATTTGATGTGGTTTATAAAATTCGTCTTTCTTTAAAAATTATCCTATGTTGCCCTATTTTATTCGGATCCACTCTTATGATTTCTCAAATTTTCTCAATCGAAGTAAAAATAATGATAATAAAAGGACAATGTTTTTATAGGGTTTGGTATCAATGTGATCCGACTCATTTTTGTGATTGGTTAGACACCCCGATAATATATTCTTCATTATAATCATTAGCAGTTAAAACATACAAATATTCATCAATAATGAATCAAATTATGATTTCTAGATATCCATGGTAATAATAGTTTTAAATAGCCTAAAATAGAAAAGTGCACCAAAAAATATTAAAGATCACTTCAGAATATTTTCTTCTCCTTGAACACATGATGAAAGTTTTTTATTAGAGACTTAAAAACAATTCAATTATAAAATGATCACTTATTTATGAAACCTGACAGGAACACAATTTGGTCTTGTACATTGTCTTCTTGATCATTATGTTCTAAACATATGACAAATCAAATGTACGAAATTTGATAAGTGATAATGATTTTTGGTTCAATTTAATAAATATTTCTCTTACACACTTATACTTGCACAAATTTACCACTATATGAAATAATTCACTATCTCACACGAGGTTCCTAACCAAGGAAATATTATTCCATTGCATGATAAACAATGATTCTTGTGAACCACTGATGTTTTATTCATAGTCAATCATGGTAACCAATACTCCCTTGCATAATTAGGTAGGCTTCACAATAGTATCTTCCTTTATTTACATGATTAAATAATGTACGACCATGAGAGACCTGATTTATGTTATATCCATTATGTATCCACTAAGTGGGTTTTGTGAGATATAATTTTCACTATTGAATAAAATGGGATATTCTATTTCTCGAGATCAAAGAACATATAATGTTTTTATTTTCATGAGAGATCTCAATATTGTAAGCAGCACCCATCCCTCAAACAGTAGTCTGTTAATGTAATAAATAATCTATCACCTACCTTTGATAAATTCATTGTGTCCTATTGAAATGGCGAGTGAACAATTTTCAAACACTTTCGAACGTCTCTTCTTCTACATGAAACACTGAGGGGTCATCTGATCACATGATCAATTTTCTTGATCAGGCGTCACCTTGGTGCTTTACCTTATCTTACTTTCTTCATGTGATCCCATTGTGGATAGTTGATGGAAATCATTTTGGTACTCCAAAACTATTAATGGGAAAATATATCTAAAATAAAAGATAATTTCATGATATTGTTTACACTCCTCTTCACATGAAAAAATCTCATAATCGCTTGATTGATTTGTGTAATTCAGAGAATGTCATGATATTACATGATGAATTTCATCTTGGATTTTTTTTATTGAGTTTTTTTTTGTGCGATGACTTCATATGAAACTCTGTCATCATCAGAGGAATCATGTTCATCTACATATTAAATGAATGAAAGAAAATGTTCTGTGCATGTGTTAAGAAACAACTAGGGTTTACCCTGATCTGGTCACCTGAACCAATCCTTGTTAAGTCCCGAGAGGTTTTCCCTATCCACCTAGGCTAGTTAAAAGAACCAAAGGCATAATTATAGAGGATGAGAATAGTTTATACAAATAAAAATATACATGTAAACTCAATAAAAAATTAAGAAAACAAAATTTAATATCATTTAAATAAATTTATATCATTTATAATTAATGAAACGAAAAACAACATAAGGAAACCCGAAATAAACTTGACAAGCACGACATCTCAATGTAACCCCCAGGTTCAATCTCAAATACCACAACAAACATCACCCAAGGTGATCAATCCTACAATAGAATGTACAATAGAAACTAAAATCAAGAAATGAATATAGGCCCAAGCATTAAAACTTATTAGGCTAGCCCGATATAATATTCTAAATTCATTTACATTAAAATAAAATAAACATCAATTTTTATGTTTGAACTACGATATATAATAGTAAGATTTTATACGTATTTACTCAAAACAAAGTACAACACATTTACCTTATTCATTTCAAAAACAATGTTCATTCTATAAGGGAGACATAATCATTTTTAATGGGAAAGAGATGTATATATTTCTAACCAACTGAAAAGATAATGAAACACTTTTCCAGAAACAAATTTCGTAAATATTTTCAAAACCAACACACAACATTGTGAAAAAACCACACAAGAGAGAACTATAGTGATTACACAACAATGGAAATAGAAATATGTGTAATTTTATCTCAATCATCACTCCCAAAAACCAAGTGCAAATCGACACAAGTGAACCCATAAGATCAAGAACTGTCCAGAACAAACAGATACATGATACCCCATCCTTGGAATCATTCCACACATGATGAAATAAAAAAATCCCCAATGCCCAAACACCCTAAATCAGGACAGACTGAGGGGCCCAATCCCATATAAATTATCCCAAATATATCCACCAACTCTAGGATAATGGAAAGTACTTGAACTAACAGTTTGGAAAACATTCTCACATAATTATTTCAATGTTCTAGGTTCCCATGTCCCATGTATATAATGAGGGTGTTCTAAATGATTCCAAATGATCATCCAATCATAAATATATAATAATAATAGTTCAAAACAGTCCTCACCTCGAGTCTCCCAAAAGACTAATCTCATGCTTCAAAATAAAGAGAACATAAAGAGATCCAACTGAGGAACCCAGATAATTGATCCCAAGGATTCCACATAGAGTAAATCCTAACCATTATTAGATAAAAGGCATGAGAAACATCAAACATTGGTTTTTATATTAATAATTTTTATTCATTTTCAATATGTGGGAAAATGAGCCTCTAAACATTTTTCTAAAAAACAACATTTATTAAACATGAAATAAATATTTTAAAAGGGGATTAAAACACACTACATCTATATCAAAAAAATTTCCATCAAACTTTCACAAAAATCCCATTTGCTATGAAAATTTCATCAAGGGAAAAATTCATCATCAATTGAAAAACTGATTTCAAAAATCCACAAACACACTTTTCTTAACATAAAATAATTTTTGACCCTTTCAATAAACTCTAAATTATCATTCCACATGGAACATAATGATTAATAAATACAAAACACACATTACCTACTATAATCTACTATCTAAATCCATTTGATCATTTCATCGATCAGTTGGTGTGTGACAATTTAATAAAAAAATCTAATTATTCCAAAACAAGGATTAAAGAATCGTTATTAGACCGAAAAACAAACCAAGAGGTTGAAAAAAATATTTTTTATATATATAAGAATAAAATAATGTGAAATCAATGTTCATTAAATTAAAAATGCATGCGTGCAGGGGAAAACCTACCTCAGATCCATTGAGCAAAGACAAATAATCACCAAAACCACACTTCTAGGGTTCATAAACCATTAGATGAAGGGGAAATGTTAATAAGAAAAAACGTAAATATAATCAAATGAAAAATGAACAAGGAAGAGATTATCAGTGGGGGAAGCGATCGTTAGAGGAGGAGGATACCAGCAAGGGGTCACAATGGCCAGATGTCACGCTGGATGGGGGTTGCATCAGAGGGCAGATGTTCCAATGAGGGAGGAGGGTGGATGTAGATTCTGTGCATGCTGAAGGGTCTCTTCCGGAAAGGAGAGGAAGCAGCTGGTGGTGTCGACCATAGAGATCCGTTGGTTGGGGGTAGCACGTAACATAAGGGTGGATGCCAGAGAGGAAGGCGCCAACCAGAGGAATGGCTACCATAGAAGGAGTTGCTCATGGGATTAGATGGGTGGAGGTCGTATGAGTCGTTGGTGTACCCAGGGAGGAGTCAGTGTGGGAATAAGGGGTAAGGGATAAGAGAAGGAAATAAACCCTAAAAAATATTTCTTACTTATAAATAATAAATATAATAATAATAACTTAATAAATTATAATTATAATACATAATAATAATCTACAATAATAATAATAATACTAATAATTGAATTACTAATGATTGTAATAATTAATATTCATTTTAATTATAATATCTATATTAACAATATTAATAATTATAATAATTTAAATAATAATAATAATAATAACGGGTTTTAATAATAACAATATTATCATCCACAACAAAAACAATAATATTATTATAGTTGAAATGTTCCCATTGTTTTACTTTATTTTTTTCTCATCTATTTTTATTTTATTTTTATTTATTTAAAAATTGGGAAACCATACAGTTACCCCGAATGTCTCAAGTGACGAAGTGCAAACCGTGTGCTAGCTTCTGCCGATTCCTGAAGTAGTTTCACAATTACCTAGGATGACCTCACAGTTTCCGCTAATCATGTGGTGTCTACACACTGACCTAAAACCCATTAAAAATTCTAAGAAATAATTATTATTAATAAAAATAATATTAACAATAAAATATAATATTCTTAACATTAATAATAATATTAATAATATTCTGATTCATTATACTATCATAATTTTTATTATTAATGAAATACATTTAATTCCATATTACAATTTATTATTTTATTTTTAACTTTTATTTTATAATTAATTAAATTTTTATTTATTTTGATCACCAGGTAGACAATATAGGAACCAAGGGGAAGCCTCACGGTCTCCAAAGTGTGCTCTACCCATGTACTATATGCTGTAAAGACCAAAACAACCATTTTAAATAAAAATAATAAAATTCAAACTAGGAATATACCTGAACCTTGAAAAAATTATCAAAAATCAAGAAAATAATAAAAATAATAATTATAAAGGTTGGGGTTGGAAAATTATTCCCACCATAAAACTTTTCACACTCAGAAATCAACTAAAAAGTTAAACCCAAAAGAAATAATTGATACTCCTTCATAGTTTAAGGAGATTCCCAGAGAATGATAAATGATGAGATCAAAAAACACCACCAATGAGAGAAAGGTGAACAAGATAAATGCGAGAGACTAAAACAGACTCCCCGCTAAGTGACACCTGCCCCAATGTCTTAGAACCCTCCATTTTATCAATCTAAAATGGAACAATACTTTCACGATGCTAAACCAAGCATAAAAATATGATCACCCTAAACATCATCAAACATAAATAAACTATTCTCCCAAAAAAACCAAATGAATTCAAACCATGTCTAGAGAATATATTTACTACCTTTATTTATAAAAAAAATGGGAACACACCTTTATGAACATTTACACAAATAAGAACATTGAATTTAGCGGTTTTGTATGATACCTCCCTCCACCAAACTGATACAGACCTGGGGAGGCCCAAATATACTCCCCACCATAAGAAATAGGCTCAAATCGAATTCAACGAGACCTTCTATGGGTCTCCCCACCATAATAACCTAATAAATAAAACGAACACAAAAACATTTCTATACAGGCAAAAAATCCACCACAAGGGGATGGCTGGGAAGGGACCATCTAATGATGCATCAAAACAAAAACTGACAACACACTAATAACTTCACATCCGCAGAAGAAGAAAAAATTAAACTACCCTCGATTCACACCAACATTCTACACAAGGGACCATTAAATAGAGGCCTACACTCAATGAGACACAACCACTGAGATTTTGAGGGAATTAGGAAACTAAACCTCTTCATAAACAACAAATAACAATTTCACCCAAATGTGTCATAAAGTGGGAACCAGGTATCCACTTCCCTATCCAAAAAATAGAACCAACTGAAAGATAAGAACTACACCAGAGTCTTGAAATACCTCTATCATCCACACTAAGGACATAAATTAATCCAATTCCTTTTTACACCACTGGGGTTCTCCTGACTACACACAAGCTTTACTATAGGACATATGGATGGAGCTCGAAAGTATGAATCATATCCTACCTCATAGTTAGGAAGTAGAAAATCCCATACATAACATATGAATCATAATTTCAGAAAACAACCTTTTATTTAAATAGATGTTCTAAGGGGTAAAAAAACAATTATTATAATTTAAAATGTAATAAACAACAAAAAGGTTTACCAAACATGACTATTATAACCAAAAAAAAATTCAACAGGGAAGACCCAGAAAAAAATCCCAAACATTTTCTTACTCCTACAAAAAGGATGGGGTGTTCTTTGAAAGAATGGTTGTATATTTTTGAAACTCCTTGGAAACACCCCGACAGAATCACTACAATTTACCCAAGTGGCCAAAAGTGTGTAATATTCTTAGAGAATTCAGGCATGATGACCTCTTATGACCATGCTTACCACACGAATGAATGATCTGAACATTGTGCTATGATGAAGTTAACTGGAGGTCTAAAGTCCTCTTAATTTCCCTACCAGCACCATCGACATCATCCAATTTCTCATTTTCCTTACTGAAATCATCATCAAAACACCCAAAAATAATATAAGGATTCTCTTCCTAAATTCTTCATGCTAACTCAGATTTGTCACAAAAGGCTTGCCTCACCACATCTGAGAAAGTGGTTAGGTTGAGATATTCCACCATTGACTACAGTTCAGAAGGGATACCGAACATGAAATATTGACCTTTCATGGGGTATTTTTCAACATAACATGAGTCATATATAACTAGGTCCAAGAAGAATTGATTGAATTTCTATACAGATCCAACACCATATTATAGACCACAAAACTCCATTCCATTTGACACCTTCTTCATATTAAAATTATTGTTGGATGAACAAATACTTAAAGAACACCCATGTAAGATCTATCAGAGGATTTCATTGAGATACAAAATTTTACCATGTATAGATTGGACATTTGAGCATAAAGGTATCTAAAATTACTTTTAATGTATCAAGAATATTGTGGAAATTAAAGTCACTCCCAATCCTTTGCATCCACTCATCCTCTTTGATATAATCTTCTTAACCATGAAAGAGAGGATGTTTGAAGTTTTGAAACTCAATGATGTAGTCTATGGGTTGATCATCTGGTCTATTTTCCAAATATTTTCCCTCCGAAGCGGGGCCTTGGGCATCCATCAAATCATTGTGGGGGTGGATACTAAGAAATAAGGAAACAAAGAACCCAATTAATACTAATCCCACAACATGTACTCTTTATCTCAAACACTATAAAAGAATCATCAATACCAAAAATAATAAGGAGACACCACCCCAATTCAATATTTGAAAACATAATATTTTTCCTTTTTTTGAAAAGGAATCAAACATAAGAGATTACATACCCACCAATGGGGTCCCATTGGTCCTCACACATGCATATCCTAATTACATACTATACACCCATCCACTTTCTCATACATATCAATGTATGTGGTCACTCAGAGAAACACTAAAGTTAAAAAAAACCTTTCCCATTAATAAAAAAACCATTACATTTTTAAATTCAACTTTTCAAAATTCTAAAAAAAGTACTTTCAAAGAAAAGATTTAAAATTAAGGAAGATCTTAATGTAAGACAAGGGGGAAACTGGTATCAATGAGTGACTTTTTATTTTTTTTGGAATCCATATTTCGATCACACCACCATCATGAGTACTTCATTAGGACAATGTCTGCATATCCACATAGATTTCTAGGCCTTGTGACGTCATGGATGTAACACCCTGACCCTAGTTACCCAGAGTCGGTGCATTTTTATGTAACATTGGCATGATCACAAAAGGGAATGTCTCGAAAGACTAATTAGTTTGGTAGCCTTCTAAGTACTAGATACATTCATAAGGTTTACATTACATCATAAAATAGAAAACTACAACAACATTGTTTCCCTAGAAAACACTGAGATCCCATAGAATATCCCTACAGGTCAGTCATAATATACTTCTTCGCATCCTAGGAAAAATAAAACATAGAAAGGGGTGAGCTAAAATGCTCAGTAAGGATAACAATATAGCAGAAACTTTCAGAAATTAGCATAAACATTTAATGTAATGTGTAAAAATAAAACAAAATCTATGTCAACATAAACTTAATCATAATATGGGAAATATTATAACAACCCGATATTTTATGATAAGTATTATTTTTAATATATTTTATTTCATGTGTTTTATGCTACAATAAGATTATCTTGTACTATACGCAACACCATATTATCTTGCAGAATACGTAACACTATTCTTAGATTGTGTTACACACAATTTCAAGTTCGTTTGATAATAGTCATTCTACACAAAATTGAGTGTATATATATATTCAATGTATAAATGAAAAATGGTTGGATTCTATTTTAAAAAAACACCAAAGGAGTCTTTCACAACATGCAACCCTGACTTGGCTTGCATTACACGCAATCCCGACCTTCCTCGATAGCGTGTGTTGTACGCAGTACTAGGTTTCACTAAACGACGATATATTGTTAAAATATTTTTATGGACTAGCCGTTATGAATAGTATTAACTAAATTTTTAATTTTATAACATTATTATACATCTGATAAATTTTCTGAAACATTTTATATGAACAAAATAAATTTTTCGGGTAAAATAAGTATTTTTCAAAAAATGCATTTTTTCCGTCTTTTGTTGGCGCAACCACATTAAATCTAGTTTTTGACATGTTTATAAGTTAAATTTTACAAAATAAACTTCTTCTTTTGAACTAGGATATAAAAATTTACATTTGTATAATGTTTTGATATTTTTCTGATAACTTTCAATTTTTGATGAATAGTGAAAACACTGGGTTACTATTTAAAAAACGACTTTCTATTTAAATAATTATTTATTTTATTTAAATTTAATTTAGGTCAAAATTTAAACATAATACCTATATATGTTCAATGCAATTCGTCGGAGTCATTTTATAATAATTTCATATATCTAAAACTTTTATTGAACTTTTCACTGTCTTTTACCCACCTCCTAGGAGAATTTTGAAATTCACATAAAACTTAATTTTACCACTTCTGTGAGGGTAATTATGAAAATATGAAAGACACGGTTAATATCCAGGACTAAAATTTGGTTCAATGAGATGAAAATCATTTTTGGTGAAAAGTAACTGTTTACTTTTTTTTACCACGGTTAAAAGTAAATAGGGTAATTAAGGGTAAAAATGTTATTATTATTACCCTAAAACATGTCCTAATTCTGTTGGATAAGTGTAATTCGACCAAAAACAACCTTAGGAATAAACTATGACCATTTAGGCCCACTTGGATTAGATTTGGACATTTATTATTAATTTATTTAAAGAAGGGTTAAAATAGTTGAAATCAATGTTTAATAAGTAAATCATTTTCAATATATTGTTATACATAAGATAAATTCGACTATAAATATTAATTAGAATGATACATATATTTCATAAATAATGGTATTTTATGTTTAATTTTTAGAATTAAAATAATTTAATTTATTTATGACACAATGATGATGCATTAATTATATTATTAATCAAATATTGACATAATTGATCTTATAAATACCCAAATAAATGTAATTTGAGAATTTTTATGAATTCAAATAGTTTTCTATGTTAATATGTCATGTTATTATGGATTTAAGTAACTTTTTTCTAACTAATATTTCTATTATTATTTTCACAAAAATCAATTACCAAATACTGTCAAAATTGACATAAAATAGTTTTTAAAACAAATATTATATTATTAATTGATATTTTATTCCTAAAAATCTAATTTTCGGCCAAATGAGTTAGATAATGTTATATATATTAATAATAGACTACATGGGGTTCTTTTGGCTTGTTATTGTATGTTTATTACCATTATAGGATAAGAAAACAAGAAGACATGTTAAAAGTTACATTATATAACTTAAAGTTAAATCTAAATGATAAGGTTAAAATAGATACCTAAACTTGTCTAAATTATATTGGATGAGAGTATTTAGACCCATCCACACCTTAGCTTAAAAATAAATCAATTTGGAGATATTAAAAACTGAATGTGAGTTTATAATAAAATAATATTTTTAGTTTTTCCAAAGGTGCCCTTATCCTCCCTTATAAAAGGGCACCTCCTCCCTCTCGTCCTCACACCATTTTGAGCCTTGACGCTTGGCCGAACTCTACAAATTTCACTTCCCCACTTCCCTAGAAACCTTATAGAGGTACTGGTATTCTCAAAAGTCTAAATATAATTCCCTAAGAGAAATTTTAAAGGAGGCACTTCGAGAAAGAAGTAATACCTTCTACCGTTTTCTTCAAGTTCCATTCTTCTTCTACTACCTCTTCTTTAGTTGTTTCATTATGAAGTAATAACATCAGTATACAAAATATACTTATATGTTATTATAAATATTAAACAACCCTATTTCACCTTCTATCCATCCTATGGAAAACAAAATCACCACGCGTGCTTACGTACAGAATACTGTCTCCACGTCGTGGTGTAATCTGTTTTTCCACCAACACCTTACATGGATGGGTATAATGGTGTAAATAATAAATATATATGGTTATTATAACATCATAATGATTCTGATATATTATACCATCCACTACAATTCTATTCAATAATTATGGGAATGATATCATCGCTCATGCGTACGTACGGACTACCGTCTCCACGACGCGATGAGATTCATTCTCCATGTTAACCATACATGAATGATCATAATGTTTATATAATGAATAATAATGAAATATAGTAAATAATAATGCTACTGTATTTATGTATCTATATATGTATGTCATCTATTTAGTTTCATTCAATTCAATAAGGAAACAAAAATAGCATTCATGCGTACGTACGACCTACCGTCTCCATGAATGGTGTATTTCATTCCTTTTATAGATCTATAATATATTTGTATATGATGAATATATATTATATATAAATAATTTTTACATTATGTAATTATGTAAATATGGATATATGTAATAATATCATGAACGGAAAGTCAAAGAACATACGATAAATGAAATGATTTTACCCAAAACGCTGCTTTAATATGGAATTTACAAAAGAACGGGTAATATAAAGTAATAAGTGAAACATATATGAGATCATAACAATGAATATGATTATTTAATAATTCAATGACATTATTTAAATCATTATAGGGGAGGTTAGGATCCATACAAAGCATATCGGACCTAAGGTAAGGGATAACATTTCCAATCTCATTCTTATCTGAGATTGTTTATTCGTAAGTATTTACTGGGGTTATTGTTCTCATCCATGTACATGTTTTATAAAAATGGGTTCTTGTATTTTTAATTTCCTTTTTACCCATTTTTTACTTTTACTACATGGTATGTGTGGAATATTTCTTTTACGAGGTACTTTTGGACTTTTCTGAAAAAAGTGTCAGAAAAATGTTATTTTTAACATATACGGCGTGAATGGATTTTTTACGGTTTCATAAAGCCTTATTTTCATGAATATTCCTACAAAATAATTAATGACCCTTTTCAAAAAAATACTTTTCATTTAAAATTTCATGGAATTTTGTGAAACGAAAATGATTTTTAAGAATAAAGGATAAATTTTTAAAGAATTCATTTCAAGTGTTTTATCAAAACCATTTTCCATATAAGATGACAGTACTTCATATGTGTATGTTTCATGTATAATGTCTCTATTATTTACATGTATTCACCTTTCATATGATGAAATATCCATTTGTTTTATATGGATTTTGTGATGATGGGATGTTGATTATGAAACCCATTTTATTCTTTGTGTTATGATGAATTTTTTATGTTTATTTTGTGGCACAAGTAAGAATGATTTTATTATGAGATGGGTGGGACCTATATCTCCCTCAAATTTATGGGTAAAGATTTATATATCATGAGATAGACATGGATGGAATAGTAAGTTAACCCGGTTCAGTGTTATAGGACTGAAACGAGGAGTGAACTCGATTCAAAAAGGGACTTTGTCCACTAAGATTGTCTTGGAAGCAATGCCTTGGCAACTATGGAAATCATAACATGTGATGAATGGTTTCTACAATTATATGTTTTATTCCCATTATATTTTATCTTGTTTGATTTTCCATTATGATATATTCCTTACGTACTTCCACGATTTATGTATTTGTTTATGATTTTGATGTTAAAATTTCATGTTCAAGTTTTTTGCTTTCAAATGTTTATGGATTGTTTTATGTTCTCTATGTTTGCCCTTACTGAGCATTTGAGCTCACCCTTTATATGTTTTCTTTTCCCCGGGATATAAAGAAATGTTTTAGGTAAGAAAAAAAGGGGAGGATCATTATGGGAGATGTTGAAGATCTTCCACCATGATTAGAATATTACGTTCCGAGTTTCCAAAGACACTAAACTAATACGGTCCTTTTGTGTCTGGTTTTGTTATGTATTAAGTATTCTGTAAAAGTAATGTAATGTCCATGTACGTCAAGTTTCAGGTCTCTACAGTTGGTATTAGAGGAAAGTTTTAGTCAACCATTGGAAACTAGGGTGTGAGAACATTAGTGAGATCCCTAGAGGTATTTCTAAGGTATGTCTAGGGATGTCCCTATGGTTAAGTATACATATAGGATATAGTCCTAGAATTACGATAAATATCGTAGAATTAAA
Source organism: Viscum album (assembly GCA_963277665.1). Lineage (NCBI taxonomy): Eukaryota > Viridiplantae > Streptophyta > Magnoliopsida > Santalales > Viscaceae > Viscum > Viscum album. The sequence goes on from OY728131.1 coordinate 20,882,713, forward strand.
CCTCAGATGTTAGATATTGAAGGAACTCCCCATTTACTATGTTTTTTTCCCTAGCAAGATTCTTGCCTCTCACACTATTCTTTTTGGGTTTTAGATGATGGCTGGAACCCGAAGGAACCGTTTTGATCAATGTAATAGACAATGCAATGATTTTCCTCCTAAACAAACCACTGTTATGGAAGATGGAGTTCAAAATCTGATTGCTAAACTTAAACAAGTTATAAATCATTCTGGACTTCCAAATGAGCAGAGAAGGGAACAATATTTTATTGAGTCCTTCATGAGGCATCACCCACCTTCTTTCAGTGGGTATTCTGATCCACTTGTTGCTGAACAATGGGTTAGTACCACTGAAAAGATATTTTCAGTTCTTCAACATTATGAACATGATAAATTAATCTTAGCAGTATATAGTTTGGAATGTGAAGCTGATCAATGGTGGAATCTTATCAAGAATATGAGGCCAGGAGATGAAATTGAGTTTATGGAATGGGACGAGTTCAAGAACTTATTTTTCAATAAGTACTTCCCTCGTATTCGTCAAACAAAGTTGGAGAAGGATTTTCTTGAACTAAAGCAAAAGGATGATGAATCTGTTTGTATATACGAAGCGAATTTGACTAGATTGCAAGGTATGCATCATGCTTTATCATCCAACCTGAAAGTAATGTTGATAGATTCTTCAGTGGCTTAAAACCAAGTCTTCGAAGGGAACTAGTTATAAGAGACTTCAGTATCTATGAAGAAATTGTACGTTGTGCTATCAAGGTAGAAATGGAACTTGGTGTTACATATCAATCTTATGGTTTTGACAGGAAACTAAAGATGGAGTTCAAGGAGAAATCTCAGAATAATGGTGAAAATAGGATGAATGTTTCCTTATGCTCAAAGTGTGGAAAGAAGCATCGTAGAGATTGTCTTAAAGGGACTAGAAAATATTTTATGTGTGGAAAAGAAGGTCCTCAAGCAGGTGAGTGTTGAAGTAATGGAAAAAGGGTTACTAATGATAAAGAAAAGACTGCAGAGAACACACCACTAACACTTCAATGCTTCAAGTGTAATGAAATGGGGAATTATGCTAATCAATGACCTAATCCAAGGGTTAATGATGATCGACATGAGTAACCACTTAAGGAAAAGGACAAAGGGAAGTAACATGCGATCACTATTGGAGATTTTGAAAATGACAACGATGTGGTGGAATGATTACGTGTTTATGTAATTGGATTCCAAAATAATGTTGTATATAGTATCGTGGAATATTGGAATATTTATGTATTGGTCTATTGTGGTTTTTAATAATTTTATGGTACCAGTAACCATGAAAAGTGATTGAGATATTTTTGGAAAGAAGATGATATGAACATAATTAAGGGATAAGGAGAAAATGAAATGTTTGACACTATTCATGAGCTCATGACTGATATAAGGAAATAGTTATATCATGGTTTCAGTATATAGAATTTTGGGGTTTTGGTATGTGGAATGAGTTAACTTTTCACAGCACTCATGTTTTCTTTAAGGTTCAATGGGTATTCATTTTTCAAGAGAATAAATGATTAAGTTATTCACATGTTTGTAATTTTACCAACAAGATATATTGTATGATATATGGGGGATAAATGATGGTATTCACATGCTCGGAAGATGAAATTTCTAGTAATTGTTTTATTTATACTACAAGCTTGGATAGAAGTATTTTAAATAAGCCTAATGATTAGAATGGATTATGTTCGATAGAAGTTAGTATTTTTTAAGGCTAGAACTTTTTTCGATATTATTTCTAGAATGTTATAATAGTGTATTTTAAGAAAAAGGACAACCTACAGGACGGACGGCAACCCATTGCGTCAGACAAGGATGTGGGAATCGAACCAACAACTGTAGTGTGACAGGACTTTATCGCCTACCACAAGCCTACAATAAGTCCCTGGTTAGTGGAAAGTAGTTTTATTTATTAATAGGTGTGATAAATAATTTATAAGTCCAATTTTTGAACCATATACGATTAATCTCACCATAAGATGGACTTATAACTTTTTATATCATTTTGTTTGAAACAGATGGAATGACCCATCATTCTATCACATGATCTGCTAACACTTCACAAATAAAAAATTCAAGTTCATTTCTTTAATAGAAGAAGTAGAAATTGTTCAATTCATGAACAAGAGTGAGATTGTACGAAAATCATGTAAGTATTTCTTTTAATTCATCAACTTTAGGGAAATGATCTTGAAAACCAAAAGTGTTGTCCTAGTGACCTTATATCCGATGAATCAGATGGTACCTTATATCATCACAAATATATGGCTATTTTATTGTTGGATTTTTCATAGCCATGTTATCTACCACTCTCCATCAGAACATGATGGTTATATTTCTCTTCCATATCCATATTTTCACCTATGTTCTCCTTTGTGGAAACCCAATGATTAGTTAATTTGGTTAACAGTTACATTTCATACTTTAGTTTTTAAAGTTAATTTTAGGTATTTCATTTTATGATGTGGGTTTTAATTAAAGAAAGTTTCAAGTAGAAAACCATGTATAACCCCGATGAATTTTGAGGGCGAAATTCATTTTAAGGGGGTAGAATGTAACAACCAGATATTTTATGATAAGTATTATTTTCAATTTATTTGATGTCATGTGTTTTATGCTACAAAAATATTATCTTGTGATATACGGAACACCGTATTAGCTCGCAGAATACGAAACACTATTTTGGGATAGTGTTACACACAATTTGAAGTTTGTTTGATAATAGACATTCTAAGCAACATTGAGTGTGTATATATATATATTCAATGTATAAAATAAAAATGGTTGGATTCTGTTATAACGAAACAATAAAGGAGTCTTGCACAACACGCAACCCTGACTTGGCTTGCATTACACGCAATCGCGACCTTCTTCGATAGCATGTGTTGTACGCAATACCAGGTTTCACTAAACGATGATATATTGTTATAATATTATTATGGACTAGCCGTTATGAATATTATTAACTATATTTTGAATTTTATAACATTATTATTCATCTTATAATTTTTCTAAAACATTTTATGTGAACAAAATAAATTTTCCTTGTAAAATAATTATTTTTCAAAAAATGCAGTTTTGCCGCCTTTTGATGGCGCACCCTCATTAAATCTAGCTTTTGACATGTTTATAAATTTAGTTTTACAAAATAAACTTCTTCTTTTGAACCAGGACATACACATTTTCATTTGGATAATGTTTTGATATTTTTCTGAGAACTTTCAATTTTTGATGAATAGTGAAAACACTAGGTTACTATTTAAAAACCGAATTTTTATTTAAATAATTATTTATTTTATTTAAATTTATTTTAGGTAAAAATTGATTCATAATACCTATATAAGTTCAATGCAATTCATTGGAGTCATTTTATAATAATTTTAGATATATAAAAAGTTTATTGATCTTTTCACCGTCTTTAACCCACCTCCTAGGAGAATTTGGAAATTCTCATAAAGCATAAATTTTCCGATTCTGTGAGTGGAATTTCTAAAATCCAAGAGACACGGTTAATATCAAGGACTAAAATGTGGTTCAATGAGATGAAAATAATTTTTGGTGAATAGTAACTTTTTACTTTTTTTTACCATGGTTAAAAGTAAATAGGGTAATTAAGGGTAAACATTTTATTATTATTACCCTAAAAAATATCCTAATTCTATTGGATAAGTGTAATTAGACCGAAAACAACCTTAGGAATAATATATGATTATTTAGGACCACTTGGATTAGATTCGGACATTTATTATTAAATTATTAAAAAAAGGGTTAAAATAGATAAAATCAAAGTTTAATAAGTAAATCATTTTTAATATAGGGTTATACATAAGATAAATTCGAATATAAATATTAATTATAAAGATAAAAAGCTTTCCTAAATAATGGTATTTTATTTTTAATTTTTAAACTTTAAATAATTTAATTTATTTATGACACAATAATGATGTAGTAATTATATTATTAATGAAATATTGACATAATTAATGTTATAAATACCCAAATAAATTTAATTTGAGACTTTTTATGAATTAAAATAATTTTATATGTTAATATGACATGTTTTTATTGATTTAATTAACTTTTTTTAACTATTCTTTCTGTTATGAGTTTCACAAAAATCAATTACCAAATAGTGTCAAAATTGACATAAAATAGTTTTTTAAAAAAATATTATATTATTAATTTTTATTTTATTCCTAAAAATCAAAGGTTCGTCCAAATGACTTATATAATGTTATATATATTAATAATAAATGACTTGGGGTTCGTTTGGCTTGTTATAGTAAGTTTATTAACCTTATAGTGTAAGAAAACAAGAAGACACGGTAAAAGATAAATTATCTAACTTAAAGTTAAATCTAAATGATATGGTTAAAATAGATACCTAAACTTATATAAATTATATTGTATGATATTATTTAGATACATCCCCACCTTATCTTAGAAATAAATCAATTGGGAGCTATTAAAAACCGAATATGAATTAATGATAATATAATATTTTTAGTTTTTCCAAATGTGCCCCTCTCCTCCCTTTTTAAAGGGCACCTCCCTCTCTTCTTCACACCATTTTGAGCCTTGATGCGCTGCCAAACTCTTCCCATTTCACTTCCCCACTTCCCTAGAAACCTTATAGAGTTACTGGTCTTCTCAAAATACCAACTCTAGTGCCCTAAGAGAAAGTTTAAAGGAGGCACTTTGAGAAATAGGTAATACCTTCTACCGTTTTCTTCAAGTTCCATTCTTCTTCTACTCCCTCTTATTTAGTTGTTTCATTATGAATTAATAACATCAGTACCAATAATATAATTATATGTTATTATTAATATGAAAAAACCCTATTTCACCTTCTATCCATCCTACAGAAAACAAAATCACCGCGCGTGCATACGTATGGAATACCGTCTCCACACCGTGGTGTAATCTATTTTTCCACCAACACCTTACATGGATGGGTATAATGGTGTAATGAATAAATATATATGGTTATTATAACATCATAATGATTCTGATATATTATACCATCCACTCCAATTCTATTCAATAATTATGGGAACGATATCATCGCTCGTGCGTACGTACGGACTACCGTCTCCACGACGCGATGAGATTCATTCTCCATGTTAACCATACATGAATGATCATAAAGTTTATATAATGAATAATAATGAAATATATGAGATAATAATTCTACTGGATTTATGTATATATATATGTATGTCATCTATTTAGTTTTATTCAATTCAATAAGGAAACGAAAACAGCGTTCATGCGTACGTACGTCCTACCGTCTCAATGAACGATGTTTTTCATTACTTTTATAGATCTATAATATATATGTTTATAATGAATATATATTATATATAAATCATGTTTTACATTATGTAATTCTTTAAATCAGGATATAAGTAATAATATCAAGAATGAAAAGTCGAAACACATACGATAAATGAAATGATTTTACCCAAAACGCTGCTTTAACATGGAATTTACAAAAGAACGGGTAATATAAAGTCCTAAGTGAAACATATATGATATCATAAAAATGGAAATTATTATTCAATAAGTCAATGAAATTATTTAAATCATTATACAGGAGGTTTGGATCCATACGAAGCATATCAGACCTAAGGTAAGGGATAACTTTTCCAATCTCGTTCTTATCCGAGATTGTTTATTCCTAAGTATTTACTGGGGTTATTGTTCTCATCCATGTCAATGTTTCATAAAAATGGTTTCATGTATGTTTAATTTCCTTTCTAACCATTTTTTTCTTTTACTACATGGTATGTATGGAATCTTTCTTTTACGAGGTACTTTTTGACTTTTCCGACAAAAGTATGAGAAAAATGTTATTTTTAACTTATACGGCGTGAATGGATTTTTACGGTTTTATAAAGCCTTATTTTCTTGAATCTTCCTCCACAATATTTCATTAATATTTAAAAAAAATACTTTTCATTTAAAATTCCATGGAATTTTGTGAAACGAAAATGATTTTGAAGAATAAAGGATATTTTCCTTAAGAATTCATTTCAAGTGTTTTATCTAAACCATTTTCCATTTAAGATGACATTACTTCATATGTGTATGTTTCATGTATAATGTCTCTATGATTTACATGGTTTCACTTTTTTTATGTTGAAATATCCATTTATTTTATATGGATTATGTGATGATGTGATGATGTTTATAAAACCCATTTTTTTCTTTGGGTTATGATGAATGTTTTATGTTTGTTTTGTGGAACAAGTAAGAATGATTTCATTATGAGATGGATGGGACCTATATCTCCCTCTAATGAATTGGGTAAAGATTTATATCTCAATAGATAGACATGGCTATAATGGTAAGTTAATATGGTTCAGTGTTACCAGACTGAAACGAGGAGTGAACTTGATTCAGAAAGGGACTTTGTCCACTAAGATGGTCTTGGCAGCAATGTCTTGGCTACTATGGAAATAATAACATGTGCTGAATGGTTTCCACAATTATACATTTTATTCCCAATATATTTTATCATGGTTGATTTTCTATTATGATATATGCCTTACGTACTTCCACGATTTATGTCATTGCTCAAAATTTTGATGTTTAAATTTCATGTTCAAGTATTTGCTTTCAAATGATTATGGATTGTTTTATATTATCTATGTTTGCCCTTATTGAGCATTTGAGCTCACGGTTTATATGATTTATTTTCCCCAGGATATAAATAAAGGTTTTATGTAATAAAAAAAGGGGAATATCTTTATGGGAGATGTTGAAGATCTTCCACCACGATTAGAAGATTACATTCCGAGTTTCCAAAGACACTAAACTATTACGGTCCTTGTGTGTCTGTTTTTGTTATGTATTAAGTATTCTTCAAAAGTAATGTAATGTCCATGTACATCACGTTTCGGGTCTCTATAAATATAAACCAAAATATTTCCATTTACTTACTCAAATGGATATTCTACTTGTCGAGTAATCACCTGAAATATCAATAGCCTCTTTCATAATGATGGAATGCATAATGCCAGACTTCATAAACACATAGTCAAGTCCTTGTGCAAAGACTACAAACAAAATTTTGTCAAGTCCTTCTACCAATACACTAGTTTGTCTCATGAGACCTACCGATGCATTGAGGAGCTATAGTGGGCTCCACCCATCCCTTACTAAGTCCAATGCATTCCTCAAATTAAAAGGTTTAAACATAATAGAAAAATTCATATTAAAACTAGCATAAGAAATGTCAATACATTATAAATAATATATGAATGGTATAAAAATAACACATCCCTATTCAAAAATATCTCAAAACTTTCAATACAATAGGGGTGTTTTGTATCATTATAAATCAACTTCAAATAATCTTAAAATCCATCATAGGATGGTGACATCGATGAAATCAAATCCTTTTTAGAGAAATATCTCTTTCTATTTTGAAATCATTTAAGAGTCACATAATTATAAAGAAAACATTTATTTTGAAAATATTCTTATAATATTGTAAAGGAATATTCGACGATGTTATAACAATAGAAAATAGTTTCACCCACCGTATAAGTTAAAAAAACATTCTTACCTTACTTTTGTCGAAAAGGTCATAAGGTACATTGTTTGGAAAATGACGAAAAGACTCATTTCAAACAATTTTTTTAAAATTAAAACAAGGGAATAAATGAAATTTTCCCATATTCTAGTAAATAGATAAAATGTTTGGAATACATTTTTAAGAAACATTTCTATGTATGATAAAGAGGTCCTAATAGGTACTTACGTAAAAACAACCTTGGATAATAAAGAGATTGTGAAATTAACCCTTACCATGTAATTTTCCTTCGTCGAGGGTTGGTTAAACTCCTTTATAATGGTGAAATAATGTTTTTTTAAATTATAAAAGAATCATATACATTAATATGATATAATATATGATCTTTTAACATTTCATTGTTAATAATATCTTAGAATTATTGTCGTTTCTGGTGTTAACTGATTTGTTTTCCTTTATATGATTTGTTACGTAAGTAATGTTTGTTATAGATAGGATTTATCTTATTAATATTCAGAATTATATTAAGTATTTAATGATCATTTTTAATCATATAATTAAAATTAGTCCTGAATGGATATGATAGGGAATGAATCTCATCGCGTTCGTGGATATGGTAATCCGTACGTACGCCCAAGAGAAAATATCATTATTTTGATATTAAAATAATATATAATTGGATGGTATATCTTATATAATGAATCATTATCATGTTATATTTATTATTTAAATTAACTTCACATCATAATTATACCCATAAAAATAATAATGTATTGAATAACAATTACACCACGACGTGGAGACGGTAAGTCGTACGTACACACGTATGGTGACATGTCATTCAAAGGATGGATAAAATAATAAATATGGTTGTACCATATTTATAGTAACATAAAATTATATATAATATATTAGAGTTATTTATTTATAATGGAAACAACAAATAAATAGGAAGTGGAAGAAGAAAGGATGTTGAAAGAGGTGATGAAATATTTACCTCTTCTTCGGGTTCTTCATTTTGATTAAATCAAAAGGGATCCATAGGATGGATTTATGACTAAATTAAGGCCTCTAGGATGAAGGGAGAGAAGTTTATAGAATATTTGGGTAGGGTTTGGTCGATCCAAATGGCATTGATGGTGTCAATTTGAGAAAATGAATAGTGCCCTTTTATAAGAGGCGTGAGGGGAACATTAAGAAAAGCTAGAAATATTATTTTATTAAAAAATAATTTTTCATTTCTAATGGATCCAAAATAAATTATTTAAAGTATAAGATATGGATGGGTCGAAAAAAACTCATCCAATAGGTTTTAGACAGGTTTGTGTCACTATATTAACTTTATCTTCTATATTTAACTTTTAGTTAAAGTGTTCGACATTTAACATGTCTCTTTGTATTTTTATATTATATGGTTAATAAACTTACTATAATCTTAAAAAAATCCCATCTGGTTCATTAATGATACAAATATCATTATATAATTCTTTGGGCTGATCCTCGGATTTTTAGGAATATAATTTCAATTAATAATATATTATTTGTTTAAAAAAAATTTATGTCAATTTTGACACTATTTGGTATTTTGTTTTTGGTAAATTCATAAAAGCATTATTACTTTGAAAAAATCATATAACCAAACCTAAAATTTCATATTAACCTATAAAATTAGTATAATTCAAAAAAAATCTCAAATTACATTTATTTGGATATTTATAATATTAAATATTTTAATATTTTATTAATTAGGTAATTACTGCATCATCATTGTGTCATAAATAAATTAAATTATTTAATGTATAAAAAATATAAAAAATATATAATTGTGTAGTAAATCCTATTAGATTTCTAATGAATATTTATAGTTTATTTTATCTAATGTGCAACAATATATTAAAAATGGATTAATATTAAATTTTGAATTTAACACTTTTAACTCTTCTTTGAATTAAATTATAACAAAAGTCCTAATATAATCCAAGTGGACTGAAGAGGTTCATATTTTATTCCTAAGTTTGTTTTTGGTCGAATTACACTTATCCAATATAATTAGGACATGTGTTAGGGTAATAATAATATCATTTTTACCCTTAATTACCATATTTAATTTTAACCGTGGTAAATAAAGGAAAAAAGTTATTGTTCACAAAAATTATTTTCCTATTATTGATCCACATTTTACTTAATTATATCAACCGTGTCTCTCGGATTTTTGATATTCAACTCACACATGTGGTAAAATTTAGTTTTATGTAAATTTTCAAATGCTTCTAGGAGGTGGGTAAAAGACGGTAAAAAGTTCAACAAAAATTTTATACATCTTAAATTAATATAAACTGACTCCAATGAATTTCATTTAACTTATATAGGTATTATGTAGCTTATTTGACTTAAAATAAATAATTATTTAAATAAATATTCGGTTTTAAACTATAACTCAGTGTTTTCCACTATTCATAAAAGATTGAAAGTTTTTAGACAAATACAATAAATTCAACCTAAGGTAATTTCGATATTCAGAATCCAAAAATGATCTCCATTTTGAAATATAATATTTATAAAATTTCAAAAACTAGGTATTACTATTCATAACGGATAGTTTGATTAGTTGTGGTGTGTTAGAAATCGAAGTTACGTACAACACACGTTATTGTATTATTTAAAGAGAAGCGTACCATGGAAGCTTGGGGTGTTACATTCTCCCCTATTTCAAATAATTTCATCCTTTAAATTTCTAGAATATTACTGCATAATAAGATTTGAGTGGTTCTTCATCATAAGTTACTCGGGTTCCCACGATGCCTCTTGCATCTTATGGTTTCTCCATTGAACTTTTAATAGACGAGTCGTCCGGTTTCTTAGCACCTTTTCTCTTGTATCAAGAATCTGGATAGGTTCTTCGCAATATGACAGATCAGGTTCCAGTTCTAATTTCTCATAGACGAGTACATGCATTGGGTCAGGCATGTATTTTCACAATAGTGATTCGTGGAACACATCGTTAACATTATAGAGACTTGGCGACATTGCCAAATGGTATGCTACAACCACAATTCATTCTAGAATTTCAAAAGGTCCAATGTACCTAGGACTTAATTTTACCTTCTTACATCAACGTATAACACCCTTCTAGGGAGATACCTTTAGGAAAACATGATCTCCTGCCTAAAATTTAAAATCCTTCCTTCGGTTATCGGCAAATCTCTTCTTCCTACATTGAGCTGCTTTAATTTCGGTTTTGATTACCTACACCTTTTCCATCATTTCCTCCACCAGTTCTAGGCCTACGAGTTTTCTTTCACCACCATTATCCCAAGAGGTTGTTGTGAGACATCTCTTTCAGTATAATGCTTTATATGGTGCCATCTGGATACTTGAATGGAAGCTATTGTTATAGGAAAATTATACCATAGGTAAATATTGATCACAAAAACCTTTAAAGTAAATTGAGCATGATCTCAACATGTCTTCTATGGTTTGAATAGTCTGTTCTAATTTTCCATCATTTTTGGGGTGATAGGCATTTCTCAAATGAAGTTCAGTATCCAGGGATTTCTGAAGACTTTTCCAAAATCATGATGTAAAACGAGGATCACGATTAGAAACAATCGATAGTGTTACTCCATGAAGTCTTAAAAATTCATTAATATACAGTTTTTCTAAACATTCAAGTAGTAAATCTTACCTTATATCAATAAAATGTGGTGACTTTGTAAGACGATCAATAATGACCCATATTACATCGTTCCTTCTAGGAATCTTTGGTATCCCCATTACAAATTCTATCGTGATATCATCTCATTTCCACTCAAGTATGGGAAGAGGTTGCATGAATCCTCCAGGCTATTTCCTTTCAGCTTTCACTTGTTGAAAAACCACACATCTTGACAAAAAATCAGCAATCTCCCTCTTCATGTTGTCCCACCAAAAATGTTCCATCAAATCTCTATACATTTTGGTGCTCCCAAGGTTTATAGAGGAATTAGAACTATGATAATAATGAAAAAATTACATTTTTAGATCAGGTATATCAAGAACATAATGTCTCTTACCAAATTTCAAAATTACATCTTCATACACAAAGTCACTCAATCTCCCATCATTGACAGCTTTAATATTCTTTTGAAACTCTTCATCACCAGTCTGAGAACTCTTTATTCTTTATATTAAAGATGGTTTGGCAATGATTCGAGAAAATATTGATGTTTCAACTTCCATGGAGATTCCCATATCCATCTTTACTAGATCCATGTATATAAGATCCTTTTAAACTCTCGTCTTGTTTAAACCCCCATGATCCTTTCTAATCAAATAATCCACCACCTTTTTTTCCATCCTCGAGTGTTAGTGTATAGTGAAATCATAATCCTTGAGTAGTTCAAGCCATCTCCTTTTCCTCATGTTGAGTCCTTTATATGAGAAAATATACTTCAAACTCTTGTGATTGATATATATCTTAAATTTTTCACCATAGAGATAGTGTCTCCAAATCGTCAAAGTAAATATTACAGAATCTAACTCAATATCATGAGTAGGATAATTTTTCTCATGAATATTTTGCTATCGTGATGCATAGGAAATAACTATATCAATCTGTATAAGAATAAAACCATGTCCTTTCTTTGAAGCATCACTATAAATAACAAACCCATCATTCCCCGATGGTAGAGTCAAGATAAGAGCATTGACTAATCTTCTCTTCAATTATTCAAAAAAATTCTTCACACTGTTTTGTCCAAACAAATTTAACCCATTTTTGTGTGAGCTTTGTTAATGGGTTAGCCAACCGGGAAAAATTCTTGACAAAACATTGATAATAACCTGCTAAACAAATAAAACTGCATACCAAAGTTATACTCATTGGTGTTGGGAATTCTTGGATTGCTCTTGTCTTAGAAGGATCAATAGAGATTCCATCCTTAGAGAAAATATGGCCAAAAAAATAAATCTCTTAAATCCAGAATTCACACTTGCTAAACATTCCATATAATTCATGTCTTCTACGAGTCTTAAGGATAATGCACTATTGATTCTCATGATCTTCATTTCTTTTGGAGTAGACCAAGATATCATCAATAAATAACACTATAAATTCATCAAGATATTCATTAAAAACTCTATTCATTAGATCCATGAAAACATAGGGTGCATTAGTCAATCCAAAAGGCATTATTGTAAACTCATAATGCCCGTACCTGTTTCGAAATGTTGTTTTCGGAATGTCTTCCTTCTTTAAAAACAACTGATGATATCCAGATCAGAGGTCAATCTTTGAAAATTATTGTTGTTCATGAAGTTGGTCAAATAAATCAACAATGCGATGTAGGGGATACTTGTTCATTATATTTATATCATTAATCTCCCTGTAGTAAATGCACAACCTCATAAATCCATCATTCTTCTTAACAAAATGGAAAGGGGATCCCCATAGATAAACACTAGGGAAAATAAGTCCCTTATTACTCAATTCCTCTATTTGTTTCTTTTGTTCCACTAATTCCACACTCGCTATTCAATAAGGGTTCTTTGATATGGGCCTTGATCCAGGAATTAAATCAATAGAAACTCAATTTCTCTTTCTGGAGGATGTCCAGGTAAATCTTTTGGAAAAACATCAACATATTCTTTCATAATAAGTACATCCTCTATTTGAACATTCATTTTCTCACCCACCATTATTTCATTCTCTTCCCCTTTAATAATTGAATTTAGTGGAGCTACTAGGGGTGGATCTAGATAAGAATGAGGTGGTGACATTTCTGCTCTAAAGATAAGGCGTTATTTATCATCATCATAATAAATAGTGACCTCCTTCTTCTTATAGTAAAATTTTTCATTATGGTCTGAAATCCAATCCATACCATGGATTATATCAAATTAAATCGTGGTTATGAAGATGAGATCAACAGATAAAGAACATTTATATTCCCTAATGAGTATTGATTCACAAAACATTGTTGCAATGATACTTAACTTTAGGGTTTTAATTGACAAGTCATTTGTTAAATAAAATTGGAAATATCTAATTTTCATAGAAAACTAGGAAGATATGAAAAAATGAGACGATCCAGAATCAAATAAAGCATTGGTTGAACTTGAGGAAACCATTAAATTACCTACCACTACATCTTTCAGAGATTCAACCTTATCTGTAGTGATAGCATAAGCATGGCCTTGATCTCTTGTCCTTTTCTGATGTAAGGTACCATGATGCTTAGGAAATTAATTTTTATAATTCCCCCTTTCTCTAAAATTGTAGCATTCAAAATCGACAACCTCTTTCTTCCCCATGCAGTCACGAGTTTGGTTCCCTTTTCTCACCACACATGTAACAAACTCTCATTCCCTTTAAGCATGTATTAGTGTGTTTATTCCCACATTTACTACAGGATGGATATTCAACTTTTCCCTTATTCCCCATATTTCCATTTCCACAGTGTTCAGTAGATCCCTTCTTCTCTTACTTTTCTTTAAAGTCGTATGACTTAAAGAATTATTTTTCTGTCTTGATAGCACATAAGACAATATCTTCGTATGATGAGAAGGATTGTGAGACTAATTCTCGATGGAGAAATGGTTTTAACCCATAAAAGAAACAATAAATATTACTTTTTGGATTACCTATATAATCTGCATCATGCCTCGCTATCCTTGTAATGTTAGCTTTATACTTTGTGACATATTCATCCTCCTTTTTCCTCAGACTTAGAAATTGTCCTTCCATATCTTCTCGTTGGTCACGAGGAAAGTATTTTTAATTGAAAATATATTTAAACTCCCTCCATTCCATATTTGATACATCATCATTTTCCTTTGTGTTTTGAATCAATGACCACCATTGATCAGTATCTCAAGTGAGGTGGTAAACCTCCATGACAACATTTTCCCTTTAGCCACTCCCCAAGGCATGGAATATTTTCTCTAAGGAATTTATCCATTGCTCAACTACTAGTGTATTTGTACCCCCATTTAATGTTGGTGGTTGTTTCCTCAAGAAGCGATCTATCATTGATCCTCCACGCTGCAGATCAGGGTGCTCCATACAGGTAAGGTTATTATTTATAACCTGGGTGAGTTGTCCTTGTATGGTGATTAGCTGATCACCACCAGTTACATCACTAGATTCACTATAATTATCTTGATTAGGAGGAAAATCACTACATGGAGTGCGTGCATTGATACAATTTCCATTCTTTCTACTAGGCACCATTTATAAACAACGACATAAACTAGATTAGTTTATGGATCAAAATACATAAATCCAAACAAGTATAATACTTAACATAAATTTAACATTTTATGGATTTAATCCAAAATTAATAAATTGTTTTCCTTGAGGAAGTATATACTCATAAACCCTTTATAATGGTTTGTAAAGAAATTGAGAATTATCCTAATCATATCCCCCGGGAGTGTCATAACAAAGAGTGTAGTAATGCCCGTTTTCGCCCACCAGTTCCCATTTGAGTGTAGCTAAAAGTGGTGTTTTCGGGTTTTACCTATAGGTACATCTATGCCAGAGCCGCCTCTACCAACTAATATACAGGCAAGGATGTATTGCTTGTAAAAATCACAAAATATCTACAATACCAAAATTCTAGAAAGTTCTTCTATTCTAATCCTCAAAGTCTATCTTACGGATATGTGCTCTAATCAAAGTTTATCTAAATCTAGTTTCCAAGGTTTTTACTAAACATCCTCTGATTCTTACTATAATGACTCGAACCTAGTTAACTTGAGTCAATGCATAATTACATAGAATTGGCATGATAAAAAAATATCAAGTCTCTAAAGACAGATTATTTTAGTAGCCTTGGAAATAATAGTTACATTCATAAGGTTTACATCACATCATAAAATGGAAAACTACCACAAAATTGTCTCCATAGAAAACACTGAGATCCCATAGACTATCCCTATAGGTCAGTTATAATATACTTCTTCGCATCCTGGGAAAAATAAAACATAGAAAGGGGTGAGCTCAAATTCTTAGTAAGGATAAAAATATAGCATAAAATTTTATAAATAAGCATAAACATTTAAGGAAATGCATAAAACTAAAAAATCATTTTCAACATAAAAGCCATCATTATATGGAAAATATAAATCAAAATAATTCCAATGAATTACTCACATGGATATTATACTAGTCAAATAATCACAGGAAATATCAACAGGCACTTTCATAATGATGGAATCCATAATGCCAGACTTCATAACGATATTGTCAAGGCCTTGTGCCAGGACTACAAATAATATTTTGTCAAGGCCTTGTGACAAGACACTATTTTCTATCATGAGACCTACCGATTAGTCGAGGAGCTATATCGGGCTCCACCCATCACTTACTAAGTCCAATGCATTCCTCATATGAAAATGTTTAAACATAACATAAAAATTCTTATTAAAACTAGCATATAAAATGAAAATACATTATCCATAAACAATGAATGGTATAAAAATAATTAATCCACAGTAAAACATATCAAAAAACCTAGAATATAATATGGATGTTTTGTATCATAATAAATCAACATCAAAAAAGTTTAAAATCCATCAACAGATGTTGACATAGATGAAATCAAAACCTTTTTAGAGAAATATCTCCTTCAATATTGAAATCATTTAAGAGTCACATAATTATAAAGAAACAATTTATTTTGAAAATATTCTTATAATATTGTAAAGTAAAATTCAATTCTGTTATTACAGCGGAAAGTAGCGACACCCTCCATATAGGTTAAAAAAACATTCTTACCTTAATTTTGTTGAAAAGGTCATAAGATACCTTGTTTGGAAAATGACAGAAAGATTCCTTTCAAACAATTTTATAAAAAGTCAAACAAGGGTATAAATGAAATTAATCTATAGTCAAGTAAATAGTAAAAATGTTTTGGAATATATTTTTAAGAAACATGGATGTGGATGATAAAGAGGTCCTAGTAGATATTTACGTAAAAATAACCTCTGATAATAAAGAGATTGTAAAATTAACCCTCACCTTGTACTTTTCTTTAGTAGAGGGTAGGTCAAAATCCTGTATAATGGAAAAATAATTGTTATTAAATTATAAAATAACCATATACATTAATATGATATCATATATTAACTTTTAACATTTCTTTGTTAATAATATCTTTGTATTATCGTCATTTTGGGTGTTAAATGATTTGTTTTCCTTCATATGATCTGTTTTATAAGTAATTTTTGTTATGGATAGGATGTATCTTATTCATATTCCGAATTATATTAATTAATTAAACATTATTTTTAATCATCTAATGAAAATTATACTTGAATGGATTCGATGGGGAATGAATCTCATCACGTTTGTGGAGACGGTAATCTGTACGTATGTACGAGCGACAATATCATTATTTTGATATTAAAATAATATATAATTGGATGTTATATCATATATAAAGAATAATTATCATGTTATATTTATTATTTACATCAATTACACATCATTATTATACCCATCCAAATAATAATGTATTGAATAATAATTACACCACGACACGGAGACGGTTAGCCGTACGTACACACGTATAGTGACAAGTCATTCAAAGGATGGATAGAATAATTAATATGGTTGTACCATATTTATAATAACATTACATTATATATAGGATACTGTTTTATTATTTTATAATGTAAACAAAAAAGAAATTGGAAGTTAAAGAAGAATGGAACTTGAAAGCGGTGATGAAATATTTACCTCTTCTTTTGGTTCTTCCTTTTGATTTGATCAAAAGGGATCGTTAAGTTGGCTTTTTGACTAAAGAAAGGCCTCTATGATGAAGGTATGATAGTTGAGATGGTATTTGTGCAGAGTTTGACAAATAAAAATGTCTTTGATGATGTGAATTAGATAGAAGGGGGAGTGGCCTTTTATTAGAGGGGTGAGGGGTACCTCAGGAAAAGCTAGAAATATTATTTTTTTAAAAAATAATTTTGAGTTTCTAATGGCTCAAAAATAAATTATTTAAAGGATAAGGTAGGGATGGGTTAAATAACCCTCAATCAAAAAGTTTTAGACTGGTTTGGGTCACAATATTACCTTTATCTTTTAGATTTAACTCTTAGTTAAATAGTTTGACATTTACCATGTCTATTTGTATTTTTATATTATATGGTTAATAAACATACTATAAACTTCCATGAGAACCCCAAGAGTTTCATTAATGATAAAAATATCATTTTATAAGTCTTTTATACAATCCTTATATTTTTAGTAATATAATATCCATTAATAATATAATATTTGTTTTAAAAATTATTTTATGTAACTTGTGATACTATTTGGTATTTTGTTTTTTCTAAATTCATAACAAAATTATTATATTAGAAATTATTCATATAACCAACCCTTCTAAGTCATATTAACCTATAAAATTGGTGTAATTCATAAAAAATCTGATATCACATTTATTTGGATATTTTTAATATTAATTATTTTCATATTTCATTAATTAGGCAATTACTGCATCATCATTGTGTCATAAATAAATTAATTTATTTAATGTCTAAAAAATATAAGAAAATTCCATTGTGTATAAAATCTATTTATATTTCTAATGAATATTTATATTTGAATTTATCTAATAAGAAACTCTATATTAAAAATGTCTTAGTTACTAAACATTGAATTTAACACTTTTAACTCTTCTTTGAATTAAATAATAATAATTGTCCTAATCTAATTCAAGTGGAAAAAAAAGGTTCATATTTTATTTCAACGGTTTTTTTGGTCGAATTACACTTATAAAACTGAATTTGGACATGTGTTAGGGTAATAATAATATCATTTTTACACTTAATTGCCCCATTTACTTTTAACCGTTGTAAATAAAAGTAAAAAGTTAATATTCACCAAAAATTATTTTCATCTTTTTTAACCAAATTTTACTTACTGATATCAAAAATGTTTCATGGATTTTTGAAATTCAAATCACAGAAGGTAAAAGACGGTAAAAAGTTCAATAAAATTTTTATATATCTAAAATTATTATAAACTAACTCCAATGAATTACATTGAACTTATAGAGGTATTATGTATCTATTTTTACCTAAAATAAATTTAATTAAAATAAATAAGTATTTAAATAAAATTTCGATTTTAAACTATAACTCTGTGTTATAACTGTTCATAAAAAATTGAATGTTTTCAGAAAAATATCAAAAATTCACTCTAATCTAATTTCGATATTTCGAATCCAAAAATGAAGTCCATTTTGAAAGATAAAATTTATAAAATTTCAAAAAGTGGGTATTAGTATTATTAACATTTAGTTTGATTTGTTGTGGTTTGTGAGAACATGAAGTTGCGTACAATACATGTTATTGTATTATTCAAAGAGAAGTATACTGTGGAAGATTGGGGTGTGACAAAAGAAGCCACTTTTCCAACTCCATTTTTATTTACCAACACCAAACGTCCCCCAAGAACAAAAAGACAACAACAAACCTAGATATACCATGGTATCCTGAGGATTGGAATGATAATAGGTTCATGACATCATTTTCATTCCTATATCTTGAGCCCCGACAATGCAACACTTCTACCTTGACATCCCCATGTGATGATTGGCGCTCTAGAAAAGAAATTTCCACTAAAGGGATGACATGATTTGAACCATTTTTGTCAAAACCCAACCCAGGTCAACCCAAAAATAGTCACATGATCCTATCTGTGTTAAGGCCTGAGAGGTGTTCTTGATCCTCCCAGACTGGCAACAATTTCCAAGGCAATAATTAGATAGAATAGAAAAATTTTCTCCAAATAAAAATAAAAAAGGAAGCTGAATAATCAAATAGGAAAACGAAACTAAATATGATTTTAAAAAATTTACATCATTGACAATTAAATAAAAAAATAAAAAACACAAGGAAATTGAATAGAACCTAACAACCATGACATCTACACATTACCTTGAGTGTCACAATGTTTTCCCACAACAAACATTTCCAGATGCGATAAAACCAAAGCTGGAACCTAGATTAGAAATGAAAGACAAGAAAAGACTATAGGTGTGAGTATTAAAACTCGGTAGGCTAGCATGATAAACTACTCCCAATTCACTTCCGTTAAAATAAAATAAGAATCAATTTTCATGTTGGAACTACATTATATAAAAGTATGATTTTATACATATTTAATCAAAACAAAGTACAACAAATTTCCATTATTAAATTCTAGAACAATGTTCATTCCATAAGGATACATTAAAGTTTTCATAGGGAATGTGATGTATATATTTTCCACCAACAAAATATTGGATGAAACAATTTTCTTGAAAACAATTTTCATAATTTTTTTTAAATCCAACAGAACACTTTATAAGAAAAACACTACACAATAGAGCATTATAGAAATTACAAAACAAGGTCAATGGAAAAATGCGTACTCATATCTCAATAATCACTACAAGAATCTAAGAGCTAATCGACATAGGTGAACCTAGAAGATAAAATACTATCTTGAACATACCTATACATGAGACCACATCCTTGACATCATGCTACACAAGATGAAATCCAAAATACCCAAACTCAGAGCCACCAAAACTCAGGAAAGGCAAAGGGGCCCAATCCTAAATCAAAAAACCCAAATATAACCACCTACTATAGGACACTTGTATGTACACAAGCTACCAGTGAAAAAAACTTTCTCTGATAATTCTCTCTATATTCTAGGTTCCCATGTCCTTGTATATAACGGGGGTGGGACAACCATTTCTAACTGAGCAACCAATCACAAATATATAACTGTAATAGTTCACATTATACCTCATCTCGAGTCTCCCCAAGGACTAATCTCATGCCTTAAATTAAAGATAAGACTAAGAGTTCCAATTAAAGAACCTAGATTATGGATCATGAGGATTTTACAGTGATGAAATTCTCTTAATTATTCAAGACAAGGCATGAGAAACTCCCAATATAGGGTTTTTAATAATTTTTTTCATCATTTTCATTGTTTCCAAACGGTCCTTTAAAATTATATCCTAAAAAATAAATTTATCAAAATTGAAATCCAACATTCAAAATAGGTTTCAAACACAATAAAAATATAGAAAAACATTTATGAAACTCTTTAAAAACATGTTCCATCACACTTTAAAACCAATAAAATTTATTATGAAAATGTCGACTGAACCAAAATTCATCATCACATTCAAAACCGATTTCAAAAGACAAATACACACTTCTTTTAACTTCAAACCAGTTGACAATATTTCAAGAAAATCAAAATCATCATTCAATGTGCTACATAATTATTATCATAGCTGAACCACATATTATATACCATAATCTACACTAAAACTCCAATCGGGAATTTTACCAATGACTCGGTGTGTGATAATTTAGTAAAACAAGTCTAATTATCACAGAAAGAGGCTTGATGAATATTTCCCACAAAAAAACTAACCAAAAAGTTTCAAAAGATGAATTATAATGTATAAACGGTGAAAATAATGGGAAAATCGTTGTTTCATAAATTAAAAAGGAATTTTCATGGGGAAAGCATACCTCAGAACTAGGGTACAATTACAACACGCCACCAAAACCACTCCACAAGGGTTTTAAAACCCTAGATCTATGTAGAAAAACTTTTAATGAGAAAACGCCCCAACATAATCGATGTAAGACTGAATAAAGAAGATAATACTATAGGGGAATCCATCACCAGAGGAGGAGGATGCCGGTGAGGGGTCACACCTGCAAAGAGTCACGTTGGTAGGGGGTCGCGCGGGATGGAGAATGAATTAGTGAGGGAAGAGGGTGGCCAAAAGGGCCATGCCATAAAGGGGAGTCATTGACTTGCGATGTGTGATAGATAGGTCTCCTGGCTGGGGGTGGTATGCTACACAAGGGAGCCCACTAGAAAGGGAGCCACTGACTAGAGGATGGACTGCAAGAGAAGGATTTGTGAAGGGGTCAGTCGAGTGGAGGTCACATGAGTCGTGGGTGTTCCTAGGGAGGATGAATTGTGGGAAGAGGGGGATGGAAAGAGAGAGGGAAAGAAACCCTAAAAAGAAATATTTCTAACATAAAAATAAAAAACATAATTCTAATAAGATAATAAATAATAATTATAATAAGTAATAATAATATATAATAATAATATTAATATAATTCAACATCATAGTAATAATTAATAATATTTTTAATTATAATATTTATAATAACAAAAAAATTAATCATAAATTTTTTAATAATAATAACAACAATTTTTTTAATAATAATAATACCATGCACAATGATAACAATATTATTATTATGGTAAAAACACCCGCATTGATTTACATTAAATTTATTCGAATCTCTGTTTATTTTATTTTATTTATTTAAATAATGGGAAATTGTGTGGTAACCCTACATGGCTGAAGAGATCATGCAAAAATCATGCGGTCGCTTCTGCCCATTCTAGAAGTAGTCACATGGATACCTTGGCAGACCGCACATTTTATGCTAGCCATGTGGTGCCCGTGCACTTTCATAAAACCCATTACAAATTCCAAATAATAATTATTAATAATAAATTTTTTTTATTAATAATAATAATTAATATTCTTAATAATAATAAAAATGATACTAATAATATTTCCAATAATTATTCTATCATTATTATTATTACTAAAACAATACTTTAAATTTCATTCACCTTTTATTATTTTATTTTTATCATTCAATTTATAATTCATTAAATATTTATTTATTATGATCATAAATAAGGTTTCATGGTGACCAGGGTGAAGCCACATGGTCTCTTATATATGGTCCGCTCATGCGCCAGATGATGCCAAGCCCAAAACAGTCATCTTTAAATAAAAACTCATAAATTAAAATCTAGACTCTACCTAATCCCCATAAAACATTATGAATAGACATGAAAATAATAAAATTAAGTAATTACAATGGTTGAGGTTGGAAAACATGGATTTTTTTTATTTACTATACACATTCATATTTGCAACATGTTGAGATCATTGGTGATAGATACAATCAGTGATAACATGTTTTGAAGAGTATGTACCAAAATCCGTCAAAGGAAGAAGGATAAATATGATCAGCAGTGGAAATGAAATGGCTCCAATGTTCCAAATTTTATGGGAATCATTATTTCCATATTTTTAAATTATATCATAATAGTATATGTGTGTTCTTATCCAACATAAAACTTGTTCTAACACAAGGATTTGGTATGTCGTAAAATTCTTGTTCCTAAATGACTATGATGGAAGTGGGGGATCAATACCTACACAAAAAAACTCACACACATGCCTCAAGTGGCTGCACCGACCTTCTCATACCCAGAAGACCGTGAATTCAAGATATGTGCACACTCTCCTCTATGAGACTATACATAACCAAGTAGGTTATATACCCACCAATTCATCAATTAAATATGACTCTGGATGTCTCCCTTAGGCATTCTTGACCTTCTAGTCCATAAAAAACTTTTATTGAGCCTTGTATTAGGTTGGCTTATGTGGCTAGATGATTTTTTAACAAGGCCACCATTATAAATAATACATAGAAATAAATATGTATATAATTGATCATTAATCCATTATCAAATATAATTACTCATATATTTATCATGAAATCTATTTATGAAAAATTTATGAATATATTGGAGCATGGAAACCTTCATTTACATCATCATGGAGTATATAATATCTGTTTTTTAGGGAATCCTTTAAATATTATTCCCAAAAAAATTCTATATGAAAATGAATATTTTCCTGGTCTTATTCTATCAATATTCATCAATGAAAATAAAGACCACCTATTACAAAATTTTAAACTCTTTTTACATGTGTTTAATCCTTGAAGGGCAGTTTAAGAACTACCAGGGTAAAAAAGAATAATTTTCCAAGATTGACATCTAATGCCATAATATGAATCCATAAATTTTTTTTGAGAATCCACACTTCACCAAAAAATATATACCGACCCATTTTCAACAAATTCAATACATGAGATCCATAATCTCCTCTTTTGTATTATATTGTAAATATATATTCACATTGAAAAAGTTAATATGTTTGAACATTTCTCTTATTATTTGAAATTCAAATGAAAAGAGTACATGTGGATCTCTTCATCTCATTTTTCTTTTAAGAAACATGTTAACCTCTTTTTTAATATAATTTAACCAAAGTTTATGAGAAGGATGATATCAACACGTTCTCTCAGTAACAAGCCTTTAGTTAATCAAATCTATATCTACTTGGGATAACTTGCTGTATAAAATATATAGAGATAATACCATTGTTTTCTATAATGTACATTAAATTGACATGCATGTGAAATCGTGCTAAAAATTTTCAATTATTATTTTAGGAGTGGGACTAAAAATTATGTATCAATGAAATAAGAAATCCTACAAAGACTTAAAAAAATTCATCAGAAAGATAAAGTGAAGAGGATATAGTTCACTCTTTTTTATCATCTTGTAATCATAAATTAACTCCACCTTAATTTATATGAATAATTAAATTAATAATGTGTGCTGAAATTGTGATCAATATACCTCATATCATATAAACTATTCCTCAAGGGATGCACCCATATTTTTCATTATGGCATGGAATGGTTTCCATGATGAAAACAAAATCTCCTTAAATTACTTGTCTGTTATCTCATAACAGATAAAAATAATAGGGAATAACGGGAGATATTTTAGAAGTCTTCAAGTGATAGGATAAGGTTGAATGAGAAGTTCCAACCTTGGTTCCACAAACAATTATAGGGATTAATTTGGTTAAAGTATCTCCAACTCAATATTATATTGTAATGTATTCTAGCTTTATATCTCCACCTACCACCTTTTATTTTATAAAGTGATATTTGATATAAATCTTCATGGATCATTAATTTTAACTGGTATTTTAGACAATCCTATATATCTTTGATTATCAGAAAAAAAAATCATTGATATTTCAATTTCAATCCTCAAAAAAATTATGTTAACATGCGTCCAAATAATTTTTTACAATCATCTGTAACTTCTTCATATTTTTCCATAGTTGTGCTTAGTTTTACTAAATTCTAATTCATTCTATACTAACTAACAGATCCCTACCCTAGAATGAATGTTCAACTAAAAGGTGATATATTTTCTATATAGTCACCTACCCAACATGAATTAGTAAAAACTAATAGTTTCAAATATTCACTAGGTATATATAGTATCCCTTAGTTCAACATTACTATGAATGTTACTTTCACATATCTCATAAGTTTCTAAACAACCAACATGTGAGGCTCATTAGGATAACTATAAAATTTGGAACACAGATCCACTAAATATATATTATCTATCCCTCATTCTATTAGATAGACCATACATCTAATGATTCTTATGAAATATTTCGGGTTAACACAACATAAAGAATCATTTTTTCACAATTTGGATCCAATTGAAATGGTTGTTCCAATTTCATTTCGTTTTTCCATTAAAAACATTTTATTTAATTCCCTTGCATTCTTTTCTTGAGATAGAAAAATATAATTTTGTTTCTACCAATTCTAAAATCTAAGAAGGTATTTTATCTAACCAAGAATGGATATCTCAAAAGTCCTTTTCATCTTACTTAAAAAATATTTGTAAAGACATTCCATACAAACAACAAATATGATTTCATCCGTATACACAATGAGAATAATGATAAATTAAAAAATATCTATCACATAAATGTTACAACCATATTCACCTTTTATACATTTCATATAACATAAACAACCATATAATTTGGAATACTATGATCTTGGGGACTCACTAAAACCATATAAATATTTCTTAAACATGGATAACATACTACCATCATTCTCTAAGACAAAAAACCTAGGTTTTATAATATTGAATTATTCTTATAGATCACTATTTACAAAGGAATATTTCAAATCCATTTGTTAAACGTTATAATTATAGCATGCTACCACATTGAAGAAATTTCTAATTGTTTCCAGCCTCTCTATTAGTGAAAAAGATTCAGCAAAGTCAATTACCTCAATTTGGACTATCCTTTTCACACTAACCAAGCTTTGTTCCTTTATACGTCACATTTATCAATCAGTATTATTTTTCAAAAAACCCACATGGTCCAAATATTTTTTTTTTTAATTTTTATGTCTTGATACAAGATCCAATGTTGAATTATTGTCAATATGATAATGTTAATCATTCACAAATATTATCCACCCTTCATGATCAACTGATTTTTCCACCATATGAGGCTTAATTTGATAATTAAGTTTAGTTTAATCTTCAACTCTTTGTATTATTACAGTTTGAACTAGAGAATGTTTACTTCTAATGATATTTATAGTTCTAATATGTTTCTACATTTTTTTACTATTTTATCTTATTTCCTTTAGCATCATATTCGACACTAGTTTATTCAAAATAAATATCCAAAGTGTTTGTCTCTTTCTAAATATATTCATAATTATACTATTCTATTTTCATACATTTTTATACTATATATTTTGAATCTATATAAACTGATATATCTGATTTGTTATTATTTTCAATAATTTTTATTTTTCTCTAGTTAACTACATTGTATAGACATTTGTTTCATAATATTTATCCACTTCCATTATATAGATATTGCATGAAAATTTTTTCCTAGTGTTTTTCTTCATGTTTTCCAAAATCTATGTTTATATTATTTATAATGAAATGGCTTCCAATAAAATTGATTTATTTAATAGTTGGGGGTTTTAGGTACTAAATTTCATGTGCTATATTTTGAATTTCTAGTCAAAATAGACAGATGTTCTGTATATGAATGGTAGTACATATTTCTTCTTTCCAGAAATACTTCAATACATTTTGTTCAACTAATAAAATCCTCCCAATCTCTAATATTTTAATATTATTTTATTCAGGTACCCCATTTTTCAATGGATTATATGATTTTCTATACATATTCTTGAATCTTGGTTTCCAGAAGTAAATTTCAAAAGAATCACATGTAAACTCATTACAATTATTTGATCTCAATTTTTGATATAAAGACCCATCAACTTCTAATCATTCCTTATGAAATTTTTGAACAATTCAATTACCTATGTTCAGTGTTTTATAAACATGAAATTTTTCAATTGAGTATAACTTTCAATAAATATAAAGAAATAAATATCACATATCATATAATTTTGTCTCATTATATCCCAGAAGTCATCATAAATTAGTTGAAGGAGTCATGAAGATTAAATGACAACTTCTTTGTCTGACCCTTGAGTTAATTTCCCATATTGAATGGTTTTTAAAAATAACATTCATGTCATTCTTTAGCATGGGTAGATCTCACAAAATACCATGATTCAAAAAATTTATTTTACTTATTTGAATAAGATATCCAAGACTTCAATACCATACATTTTACTATTCTTTTAAACAATTCGATATGAATTGGAAGAATCACCAATTAGAAATAGAATGACATTGGTTATTTTATAGTGTGTGATAATTCGTCCATACTTTTCAATTTTGATGATACATGAGCCATTTTTTAAAAACAACTATGGTCTATCATCCTAATGTTCCAAAAACTATGGAAAATATTCTTTATCCCTTAAAAAAACACATTATTAGATTTCAGATTTTAGGTTTAAATCTCTAATTTTCCAACTCCCATAATTTTGAAAGAACAATAATTTACAATGGATACTTCTCCTTCTCCATGAATCTCAATGTTTCTCATAAATTGTTTGCCAAAAATAATGTGTGGTGAATATCTACTATTCATAATCCATGTCTTGGTTCTTCTATTAGACTTCAAAGAATCTTTAGTGAATCTTTATTTGTGTTCATTAATATTTTAAACTCCATTTACTTGGACAATATTATATATTTTTTAAATAAGAATATTCATAAAATTTTCAACAATAAGTCTTTTAAGTTCTAATCTACCATATATTTCTTCCTAATAGTATATTTTATTTGTCGTAAGATAAGGTAAATTATTGGTAACATATTTATTAATATGATAATTTTCGCTCATTTTTTAAGAATAATCCCCTTTGGTTCATGTCTCATCTATGATAGAGACATATATTCTAGAAATAGTATTATTTTTTCCAAAAAAATTCACAACAATACTTGTTTCATTTTAATCATAATATTACTAACTGATAATAGCCATGGATTAAATATTTTCTATTTTTTCCTTCCATATACTAAGATTGTGTTTATTCTGGTGGAAATGATCTTCTTTTAAACTCAATTTCTTCCTTTGAAGTGGAAGAGGGTTTATCACTAGTCTTAATGCTCTATACATGTCTATAATTTATTTTTGGATTTTCATTATTATATATAATTTATTTATTTTAAAATTCATAGTATGATGAATTAAAATTCTTATTTAAACCCCGATATTTATAAGATTTTAATGATTCTTTCTTGACTTAAAAGAAGTTGTTAAATTATTCCCTAATAATTTTCAAGCTAAAATTTTCTCCATTAAATTTACTATGTGTCTTGAAATATTATTCTTTGTTGATGAAACTCTTTTCTTCAAGGTCTTTTAATATCATTTCCATTTCATCCACTTTCAGTTTGTGTTTTTTGATTTTTTCAATATAAGGAATCTATTTCTTTGAAAATTTTTCATTTCACTCATATATATTTTAATTTTTATTTAAATATGAGTCATTGATTCTAAATTACATTTTTTTCTCAAGATAGTCTTATAATTAATTATTACACTTATTCTCTATCTATATTCATTCACATTTATCATCTTTAGTTCCAGAGGTGGGAAACCATTTTCCCACATGATCCATGAAATTATTTTCCTTTTGAAATTATATTCATGAGGTGGAGTTACCTTCCTATTATTTAATAACTAAATCACTTATTTTAATTTTTAATAATTTATTTATTCTTCTAAATTTTTTTATTATGAATATTGATATTTTTAACAATTATTTTTTTCATCATCTGTGTAAAGATAATAGACATTATTTTAAGAAAATATATATTAAAGTTCCCAATGTAACTATAGTGGAAACACTTTTGCGTTAATTTTACATCACCCTTAAACATTCCCTTATTGAAGATATTTTATATAGTAGAAATTTTTCTGTTTTAATCTTCATATTTATCTTCATCATCAGATTAACTTGATTATGAAATTTCATTATTTATAATTTTTATCTTTCTCATGGCCTCAAAAGACATTACATCATCCATTGTCTTATCAAAGGATGGGATCTTTCACATTTCATATGAAACATGAATTAATTTATTTAATTAAGAGTAATATCAAATCTATTTTAAAAATATGATACTATATGATCAAACCTTTCTAGAAAATTTCTCAATAGTTTTTTGTAAATAATTAAATCATCCAAATCTTCTATGAAATGTAGAATACTACTAAAACATTAATTGAATATTGTGAAGTATTCATAAATGTTTTATTATACACCCATATTTATATATTTATATTTACTTCTCTAAATTTGAAATTTGGAATCATTGACTTTCACGTTCCCATTATAACTACTTTCCAATATATCCAAAATTTCATTGGAATTTTCGAGTCCCATAAACTTTTTGTAAAATTATTCTAAAAGAGATATCAAAATGTAATTTTGAGCACTACCATAAACATCCATATTACTCTTATTAGTAAAATTCATAAGACCAACTTCATCAATAGGTGGGAATCCGACACTTACTTCCTATTTATATTTATGTCCTAAAGATAGAATATAGAGATACATATACTTCTTCCAATAATGAGAGTTATTTAAATATAAAATAGAAAAACCTCTACTATTGAGATAATTCCGATTATCTATAATCAGTAAATTGCAGAAATTGATAGAGGGAACCTATGCTCTGATACCAATTGATGCACTGGTGGAGATATTTTCCACTGAAAATGGGGGTTGAATCAGTGGTTATTTTTATAATTGTAATTTCCTTAAAAATAAATCTCTATTGAGATTTTTGAACCTGATGCATACTTATGAGTACTCAACCTATCTTGAATATATTTAAAAATAAATTACAGGGAAGGAAATTTGTTTTACAAGGTTCAGTCTCAATGTGAGCCTATTCCTTGCAATGATTAGGAGGAACCGAAAAATATATTCTCTACTATAATAATAATAAATTACAACATAAACTAATTAAATAGTATATAATGTAACACCCCTAGTAAATAAAGAATATGAAATTTTCATATTTATCCCTATTTGTGAATAAAATATTAATATGACTTTAAAGGGGACACTATGCTCGATGGCGTACCCAACACGCAACAACGAGTTTCTTTGGAATCTTACGTTGCACTCTAACAATATTATTTTAAATGGTAGTTAACATGTAGCCGTTGTATTGGCGGGAATGGATATAAATAACTAAAATATGATTATATACGTTTTTAAATGTTTGTACATTTATCCAATAAAGGATAGAGGCTTAAAATACGGAAAGAATTCAATTTTAGGCATATATGCCCTAAATTTCACTAAAGGTTTACTTATCGCCTTTTGATGGCGAACCATCATTAAATATAGTTTTGTTCACTCTTATACATTCTATTGGACCAAATAAAACTTTTCTTATGAATCGGGACATCAAAATTTACTTTATGTAATGTTTTGGTATCTTTCCGATAATGTTCATTTTTTTAATGAATAGTGTAAAATGTTGTATTTTAATTCAAAACCTCTTTTTAATCTAATTTATTTATATGTTTAGATTATATTTTGAATTGGTTTTAAAGTGAAATTGGAAAATATTTTTACCATTAAATCCAATAGTGGTCGTTGGAATTAATTTCACTTTGAAATCAGACTTAAACTAGTGTCAATCTTTTGATACTTATTGTTTTATAAAAACACGCTATTTGCTCTGACAGTGGGAATTAATTATCATATTAATTAATTTGACTAATATGTTTTGAATTTTGTAAAACGGACTTCATTTTTCAATTCGGAATATCAAATATAGCTTAGGGTAAAGTTTTGGTATTTTTCTGAAAAACTCCAATTTTTGATGAATAGTGAAACCACTAAGTGGTAATCAAGCAAACTGATTTTTCAGTTAAATGAAAGTTTACCAGTAATGTGTATTGAATTTTGAAAATCCGACATACATGGTTGTCATTAGTATGTAAAATGTGGTTCAATGGGATGAAAATAATTTTTTGGTGAATAGTAACTTATTAAGTTTTTAATCGCGATTAGTGGTAATTAGTGTAATTTAAGGTAAAAATGATATTATAAGAATGTGAAAACACCATGACACTTGTCCTACACCTATTGGGTGAGTCATGGACGACCATGACAAGCCATGAGCCAACTTGGGGACCCCATGGATCCACTTTGGTTGGGAAATGACATAAATAACTTTTATTTAATGTAAAAGTAAAATTGACACAAACATGATATGTTTTACTAACACAATTTTTAAGTAGGGTTATACAAGTCATATTTTTGATTATAAATATTAATTGGAAATCTAAAATGATTTCCTACATCATAGTAATTTTTTATAATTTTTATACATTAAATAAATTAAATTATTTATGACATCATAATGATGCAGTGATGACATCATTATTTAACGATTAAAATAAAATGGAAATATAATGTAATATCTATGAACTACACATGTCCAAAACTTATTGGATGGTTGAATTTCGAACCCTTATAACCTTATCCAAGAATTATATCAATGTGGGACCTTTTAAAACGGAAACACATTTTCAAATAAAGTAATATTTCCTTACTTTCCAAAAGTGCCCCTCCTCTCCTCTTATAAAAGGCCCCCACCTCTACCTCTTTTCACACACTCATAAAGCCTTTGGCTCGGCCAACCCCTTCCCATTTACTCTCTCTCCATCCCTCTCCTAATCCTAGAGGATTCCCTTTGTGCAGAATCCTTTCAAAGGAAGCCTTTAGGCTCAAATCAAAAGGAGTTACACTTTTAAAGGTAATTCTTTCTCTCATGTTCATTTGTTTTATTTTGCTTCTCCAACCCCCTAAACTCTTTTTATTTATTTTTTTGTAACAACAGAAGTATCTTCAATATACTAGGATGTTGTAATAATATTTATTCGAGCTACACTCTCACACAACTACATCAAATGGTTAAAGAACATACGGTTTCCGTGGATGGTGAAATTCTGCCTCCCGAAACGATGATTGTTCAATACTCATTTAACACCTTCAAAGGTTGACATTATGATGTCACTATTTTTATATATGATATATAATATGTTTATGTTTTCCTTATGCTTCTGTATTTTTCATTTTTGTCTTACCTTTATGGCTTCCATTATGGGTATACGCGATAACTTCATTTAAGGAAGTGCGGACTACCGCCCTCTCAAAGTGATTTGATTCGTTAAATACCATATGTGGGATGTATAAAGGATGGAAATATGATATTATATATGATATTATACTGTAATTATAATATAACTTTATATCATTATTATTCCATTCTATAAAATACGAAATAGAAATGAAAGTAGTGTTCATGCGTACGTACGGCTTACCGTCTCCATGAACGGTGCATTTCATTTCTTACCTCTAAATGATTATGTAATGTTATAAATGAATGAATTTACTAGATATATATGACATATATGATATCTACATCATGAATACAATTCTGGATATAATAAAAATTTGGCCACACGAACAACATGTAATTGTAAGAAGTCCACTTTCGACTTAAGAACCAAATATCGGCAAAACAAATATTATTAACTTAAATGATTACATAATGTTTATGACATGGTAATAAGTGGTATCAAAGGAATAATGAACTTGAAAAAGGTTCTTAAGGAAGTATAAATTAACTCAAGTTTATTATTCAGGAGATTAAAGAACGATCGAGTCAAGTCGGACCCGAGGTAAGGGATCCTACACCTCTCTTTCTTTTTAAGTACACTCTTTTATGTTATTCCTTTTAAAGCTCATATTTCTTGATATTGGGATGATATTTTATATTACACTTACTGTAAATTTTATGTTCATGTGATGAGAGACCCTATTCTCTCTCATAAATCCATTTTGGAAGTTTTGAGTGGCGCCGTTAGGCTGCCGAACTTTCGTAAGAGATCTAACCTCTCTCTTTCTTTTTAAGTACTCTCTTTTATGTCACTTCTTTTAAGCTCATATTTATAATGTTGGGGGATGTTCTTTTATATTCCTCTTTCTGTACATTTTATTTTAATGTGATGAGATACCCTATTTTATCTCATCAATCCATATTCGGATGTTTTATGTGGCGCCATTAGGCTGCCGAGTTTTCGTAAGGGATTTTTCATCTCACTTTTATTCCCATGAGATTTATGCTACATTTGCCACAAATTCCATTGAGTGGTGTATGTACTGCCCATTATTCTACTCTTTGTGTAATATAATTTCGTTTATGTGTATTTACATCAATGATCTATTGTCCTTTCATGGGGTGTATGTTTTGAAAGATACCCAAGTCGGTAAGGGAACCTTTCACCCTCCTCTTTTTAAAAGACTTCTTTTATTGGGTCTTTTAATTTATATATTGTTATGTTGGGATATGTTCTCATATATCCTTATTGATGTAAATTTTATGTCCAAGTGATGAGATACCATTTTCTTTGATCTCTCATCAACTCATTTTGATGTGACGCCGTTAGGCTGTCAAGGGAACTTCTTAACCCAATTTCTATTTCTTTGGGTTCAACATGTAGTCATTGAATATGTCATCCTTTGAATATATGTGAATGACCTTTTATTGTTTTACACTTAATATCCACTTATATTGGGTGTATTTATATTTGTCACACATAATTTTGAGATTGATTTATCATTAATTTAAGGATACCTTCTTTATAAGGGATTTCATCACATTTGACATCCCTATTGAGACTTCATTGTTGTTATGCACCAATTCACTCTTATATGGTGTATATACTGTCCTTTAAAATATTATATCATGAATCCATTTATTCTCATGATATTATAAAGTTCTGATTAAATTTTATTCCTCAATTATTGTATTCAAGTGTCTCTAATTTTGGTAAAAACCCTTTGACCAAAATATCGCTTTAAATGTTTAATGACTTGTTCTTATTAATATCCATGTTTTCAAAATGGTTTTAAGGATTTATTTATATGGATATTAATGGTTTAAAATGTTAAAAGCTTCAAGGTGGAATGGGACACTTTGATTCAAAATTATCCTTATTAAATGTTTTAAATGGTTTTGGAAATGGTTTCTTTTTGTATGGATTCATTATTTCAAAATACTAAAATGTTATATTGTGATTGAGATGTGGAAATGTTTTGTTTCCTTTATGCATGTTTTATGTGATATGTTTATGTTATGGTTCTTGGGCATTGTTATGAAGAACGGGTGGTTCCGTGATAGACTAAGGGCGGGTGAGCCCGATATAGCTCTCCAATGCATTGGGTAACGCGAAGGAGTGAAACGTTAAGGTTTCTCTGAAAAGATTTAGGGAATATACTGTGATGAGTATTCCAAACGTAACCAAGAGGGTTACTCCCTACGTAAGAATGTTATGAATGCCTCAAGTTACCTTTTTGTCTTATGATTTCTATGATTTATTCATGGTTTGATGAGGTATGAAAGTGCCTTTGTTTTATGGGTAAAGTATGATTTCATTCTTATGTATATATGAACTCATGTTTCCTTTCCATATTTTTATAACCCTTACTGAGCTTTTTATGCTCATCCCAAGTTTTTGAAATGTTTTTCACAGGTCAAGGGAAAGGTACATGATGTGATGATAGTGTCAAGGATGTGTCAAGAAAGAATCTGTGTTTAATTTTAAATAGGTTTCCGTTGATGGGAAGAATGAATATTGTCTTTTATGTAACCACTTTGTTTAAATGTGGAATGTAATGAATGTTTCATGATCTAATTCTCTAAAACTCTAAACCTGAAAAGATCCTCAATGTGTAATCTTGTAATAACTCAAGATTAAGTAAGGTTTAAGTATGGGGCCTTATAGTTGGTATCAGAGGTCGGTTTAAATAACTTTAGAGGTTAGGGTATTCTTTAAGCATAAGTGACATTACCATAATGTTTAGGATTTCAGAAAGAGTCCTAGTTTTAGATAATGTGAATGAGTAAGTGTATCATAGTGTTTACCTTCCTCATTAGTACATGATGGTTTTGTTGATATACTCACACTGACCTTTTTGGTTTTAGTAAATGGCTGGATCTAGCAGGCACCAAAGTGACAATGGGTTTCAAGGAAACTGTGGTGGTTCTCTGATTAAGATACTGGATGAGATGGGGGATTCAATGAGGAATCTCATAGTTGTTCTAAACAAACTATCAAGGAGTCATGATCAACCACTTCAACCTTGGTGAGTTCTCTAACGCATCATGTACGAGATGGCCAACTCGATGTGGAAATTCAGGTAATAATTATTAAGGTAACCATTAGGGTTTATATGATCCATACTTTTTAGGTAATTGTGGGTTACTCTATGATATGATGGAAAATGAAAGGAATGAGATAAACTTGAGGTTAAAATATGTTATGATTATTCTTGAAGATTTTATCTCATTTTGGGGAATGTTTTATGAATTATATAGTTTTGGAAAAAGGACAACACGCAGACCGTGTGACATCCCGTCGCATCGGACAAAGCTGCGGGAATCGAACCCACAACCAAAGTGCGACTGGTATTTATCGCCTACCACTGGACTATGTGAAGTCCCTGGTTAGTTTGAGTGATTCTTTCTGGTTATATGATTTTATGAATTAGGAGTAAGATGATTTTGGGTTATTTATGAAAATGATTAACCTATCATGGAGGATATGTGATTAGGTTAATTACTTTTCAATACTGGACTTTAGGAGCAACTGATGTTGTTTGGAGATAAATGTTACGATTTAACTTGGAAGACTATGTGACTAAATCCTTAAAATGTTTGGGTTTAAATCTTAGATTGGTTTACTTTGACGAATTTGTATGGACAAATTTGTTTATCGGATGGTCCTCGTTGAACTTTGGATTTTGTTGGACAAATTTTGGAGATTAAGAATAGATTTTCTTTTTATAAAGGGTTATCCTTTTCTGGATTATCTGACCTTGTACTAACCTTTTTGGTTTTGGTTATGGTTAAGGTCTAATGATATGGGAAGTATATAGTTCTCTTTTGTGGATTAGGTGATTCTCTAGAAGTTTATTATAGTACTATTAATGTGAACAAGTCTTCCTAAATACTCGTCTTTTGGAGAAAATATGAGTTTGTGTAAGGAATCTAATAAAAGTTGAAAGTCAATATGCTAAGTGATTATGTTTCCTTATGAATAAATTCCTCAATAAAAAGTAACTTAAACAAAAATGTTTTCTATTAACTTTTCCTACTGGGGAATCGAATACCGTTTAACCCATCACAAGTTTGTGATTTTCTCATGGTTAACTTTCTCCTAAACATGTTTTCTATCACTCTCCATCAGAACATGACCCTTTGTTTTTTTCCTACATGTCCGTATTTTCATACTTGGAATCCTAGTATGGGTTAACTCGGGTGACCTTTATACTTATCTCTCTTTATTTTAATGTGTTTGTTTTACCAACTCTTGTTCCAATGTGGGACTTTCAAGGATGTTTCCAAGCGCGATTTTAAAATTGTGAGGACGCAATTCCAAAAAAGGGGGAAGGATGTAACACCCCTAGTAAATAAAGAATATGAAATTTTCATATTTATCCCTATTTGTGAATAAAATATTAATATGACTTTAAAGGGGACACTATGCTCGATGGCGTACCCAACACGCAACAACGAGTTTCTTGGGAATCTTACTTTGCACTCTAATAATATTATTTTAAATGGTAGTTAACATGTAGCTGTTGTATTGGCGGGAATGGATATAAATAACTAAAATATGATTATATACGTTTTTAAATTTTTTTACATTTATCCAATAAAGGATAGAGGCTTAAAATACCGAAAGAATTCAATTTTAGGCATATATGCCCTAGTTTTCACTAAAGGTTCACTTATCGCCTTTTGATGGCGAACCATCATTAAATATAGTTTTTTTCACTCTTATACATTCTATTGGACCAAATAAAACTCTTCTTATGAATCGGGACATCAAAATTTACTTTGTGTAATGTTTTGGTATCTTTTCGATAATATTCATTTTTTTAATGAATAGTGTAAAATGTTGTATTTTAATTCAAAACCTCTTTTTAATCTAATTTATTTATATGTTTATATTATATTTTGAATTGGTTTTAAAGTGAAATTAGAAAATATTTTTACCATTAAATCCAATAGTGGTCGTTGGAATTAATTTCACTTTGAAATCAGACTTAAACTAGTGTCAATCTTTTGATACTTATTGTTTTATAAAAACACGATATTTGCTCTGACAGCGGGAATTAATTATTAAATTAATTAATGTGACTAATATGTTTTGAATTTTGTAAAACGGACTTCATTTTTGAATTCGGAATATCAAATATAGCTTAGGGTAAAGTTTTGGTATTTTTCTGAAAAACTCCAATTTTTGATGAATAGTGAAACCACTAAGTGGTAATCAAGCAAACTAATTTTTCAATTAAATGAAAGTTTACCACTAATGTGTATTGAATTTGGAAAATCCGACATACATGGTTGTCATTAGTATGTAAAATGTGGTTCAATGGGATGAAAATATTTTTTTGGTGAATAGTAACTTATTAAGTTTTTAATCGCGATTAGTGGTAATTAGTGTAATTTAAGGTAAAAATGATATTATAAGAATGTGAAAACACCATGACAGTTGTCCTACACCTATTGGGTGAGTCATGGCCGACCAAGACAAGCCATGGGCCAACTTGGGGACCCCATGGATCCACTTTGGTTGGGAAATGACACAAATAACTTTTATTTAATGTAAAAGTAAAATTGACACAAACATGATATGTTTTACTAACAAAATTTTTAAGTAGGTTTATACAAGTAATCTTTTTGATTATAAATAGTCATTGGAAATCTAAAATGATTTCCTACATCATAGTAATTTTTTTATAATTTTTAGACATTAAATAAATTAAATTATTTATGACATCATAATGATGCAGTGATGACATCATTATTTAATGATTAAAATAAAATGGAAATATAATGTAATATATATGAACTACACATGTCCAAAACTTATTTTATGGGTGGATTTCGAACCCTTATAACCTTATCCACGAATTATATCAATGTGGGACCTTTTAAAACGGAAACACATTTTCAAATAAAGTAATATTTCCTTACTTTCCAAAAGTGCCCCTCCTCTCCTCTTATAAAAGGCCCCCACCTCTACCTCTTTTAACACACTCATAAAGCCTTTAGCTCGGCCAACCCCTTCCCATTTACTCTCTCTGCATCCCTCTCCTCATCCTAGAGGATTCCCTTTGGGAATAATCCTTTCAAAGGAAGCCTTTAGGCTCAAATCAAAAGGAGTTACACTTTTAAAGGTAATTCTTTCTCTCATGTTCATTTGTTTTATTTTGCTTCTCCAACCCCCTAAACTCTTTTTATTTATTTTTTTGTAACAACAACAGTATCTTAAATATACTAGTATTTTGTTATAAGATTTATTCGAGCTACACTCTCACACAACTACATCAAATGGTTAAAGAACATACGGTTTCCGTGGATGGTGAAATTCTGCCTCCCGAAACGATGATTGTTCAATACTCATTTAACACCTTCAAAGGTTGCCATTATGATGTCACTATTTTTATATATGATATATAATATGTTTATGTTTTCCTTATTCTTCTGTATTTTTCATTTTTTTCTTACCTTTATGGCTTCCATTATGGGTATACGCGATATATTCATTTAAGGAAGTGCGGACTACTGCCCCCTCAAAGTGATTTGATTCGTTAAATACCATATGTGGGATGTATAAAGGATGGAAATATGATATTATATATGATATTATACTGGAATTATAATATAACTTTATATCATTATTATTCCATTCTATAAAATACGAAATAGAAATGAAAGTAGTGTTCATGCGTACGTACGGCTTACCGTCTCCATGAACGGTGCATTTCATTTCTTACCTCTAAATTATTATGTAATGTTATAAATGAATGAATGTACTAGATATATATGACATATATGATATCTACATCATGAATACAATTCTGGATATAATAAAAATTTGGCCACACGAACAACATGTAATTGTAAGAAGTCCACTTTCGACTTAAGAACCAAATATCGGCAAAACAAATATTATTAACCTAAATGATTACATAATGTTTATGACATGGTAATAAGTAGTATAAAAGGAATAATGAACTAGAAAAAGGTTCTTAAGGAAGTATAAATTAACTCAATTTTATTATTCAGGAGATTAAAGAACGATCGAGTCAAGTCGGACCCGAGGTAAGGGATCCTACACCTCTCTTTCTTTTTAAGTACACTCTTTTATGTCATTCCTTTTAAAGCTCATATTTCTTGTTATTGGGATGATATTTTATATTACACTTACTTTAAATTTTATTTTCATGTGATGAGAGGCCATATTCTCTCTCATCAATCCATTTTGGAAGGTTTGAGTGGCGCCGTTAGGCTGCCGAACTTTCGTAAGAGATCTAACCTCTCTCTTTCTTTTTAAGTACTCTCTTTTATGTCACTTCTTTTAAGATCATCTTTATAATGTTGGGGGATGTTATTTTATATTCCTCTTTCTGTACATTTTATTTTAATGTGATGAGATACCCTATTTGATCTCATCAATCCATATTCGGATGTTTTATGTGGCGCCATTAGGCTGCCGAGTTTTCGTAAGGGATTTTTCATCTCAATTTTATTCCCGTGAGATTTATGCAACATTTGCAACAAATTCCATTGAGTGGTGTATGTACTTCCCATTATTCTACTCTTTGTGTAATATAATTTCGTTTATGAGTATTTACATCAATGATCTATTGTCCTTCTTTAATGGGGTGTATGTTTTGAAAGATACCCATGTCGGTAAGGGAACCTTTCACCCTCCTCTTTTTAAAAGACTTCTTTTGTTGGGTCTTTTAATTTATATATTGTTATGTTGGGATATGTTCTCATATATCCTTATTGATGTAAATTTTATGTCCAAGTGATGAGATACCCTTTTCTTTGATCTCTCATCAACTCATTTTGATGTGACGCCGTTAGGCTGTCAAGGGAACTTCTTAACCCAATTTCTATTTCTTTGGGTTCAAAATGTAGTTATTGAATATGTCATCCTTTGAATATGTGTGAATGACCTTTTATTATTTTACACTTAATATCCACTTATATTGGGTGTATTTATATTTGTCACACATAATTTTGAGATTGATTTATCCTTAATTTAAGGATACCTTCTTTATAAGGGATTTCATCACATTTGACATCCCTATTGAGACTTCATTGTTGTTATGCACCAATTCACTCTTATATGGTGTATATATTGTCCTTTGGAATATTATATCATGAATCCATTTATTCTCATGATATTATAAAGTTCTGATTAAATTTTATTCCTCAATTATTGTATTCAAGTGTCTCTAATTTTGGGAAAAACCCTTTGACCAAAATATCGCTTTAAATGATTAATGACTTGTTCTTATTAATATCCATGTTTTCAAAATGGTTTTAAGGATTTATTTATATGGATATTAATGGTTTAAAATTTTAAAAGCTTCAAGGTGGTATGGGACACTTTGATTCAAAATTCTCCTTATTAAATGTTTTAAATGGTTTTGGAAATGGTTTCTTTTTGTATGGATTCATTATTTCAAAATACTAAAATGATATATTGTGATTGAAATGTGGAAATGTTTTGTTTCCTTTATGCATGTTTTATGTGATACGTTTATGTTATGGTTCTTGGGCATTGTTATGA
Organism: Viscum album; assembly: GCA_963277665.1. Taxonomy (NCBI): domain Eukaryota; kingdom Viridiplantae; phylum Streptophyta; class Magnoliopsida; order Santalales; family Viscaceae; genus Viscum; species Viscum album. The sequence continues at coordinate 20,923,183 of OY728131.1, forward strand.
AGAACGGGTGGTTCCGTGATAGACTAAGGGCGGGTGAGCCCGATATAGCTCTCCAATGCATTGGGTAACGCGAAGGAGTGAAACGTTAAGGTTTCTCCGAAGATATTTAGGGAATATACTGTGATGGGTATTCCAAACGTAACCAAGAGGGTTACTCCCTATGTAAGAATGTTATGAATGCCTCAAGTTACCTTTTTGTCTTATGATTTCTATGATTTATTCATGGTTTGATGAGGTATGAAAGTGCCTTTGTTTTATGGGTAAAGTATGATTTCATTCTTATGTATATATGAACTAATGTTTCCTTTCCATATTTTTATAACCCTTACTGAGATTTTTATGCTCATCCCAAGTTTTTGAAATGTTTTTCACAGGTCAAGAGAAAGGTACATGATGTGATGATAGTGTCAAGGATGTGTCAAGAAAGAATCTGTGTTTAATTTTAAATAGGTTTCCATTGATGGGAAGAATGAATATTGTCTTTTATGTAACCACTTTGTTTAAATGTGGATTGTAATGAATGTGAAGTGCAATGTGTTGCATTTGTTGACAATGAGGCATGAAGTTGTCTTGGAATGAATGGAAGTCAGGGAATGTCAAGATGTGAATGACAAAGGTTGTGATGGTGTTGGTGGTGAAGGAGAATGGCCATGGTACTAAGATGCATGTCACTTAGGAGATTCACTAAGTGGTATTGGAAATTGTGGTTGAAACATTCTCCATGAACATCTGTCGATTGTAGAGCTGTTCTTTAAGTTCATAGAACTTGTATCAAGATGATACAAAGTCACAACATGATTAGAAGACCATGCATTGTAGTGACAATGCATGAGGAGTTAAAAGTGATCCATCCATAAGTTGTAAGTGGATGAAGTGGTTTAATGAAGTCCATGCACTATCACTTAGTGCATGTGAATCAGAAGATGTTCCAATTGATCTCTGATTGGATCAATAAAGAACTTTGATGAATATGTTTGATTCAAGAGTTCGGTTGAAGATGAAGAACCTTCAAGAATTCACTCCTACGTAATGAGTATATGTTGAGGAGATTTGAGGAATTCTAATGAAGAAGAGAAGGGAAGAAATGAAGAAGAAGAGAAAGGGCATTTGGCATTTTACACTTAAGTACTTTGTATACTTAGTGTATATTCAAGCAAAAAATATGCCAACCTCAAGGGCCAGCCTTAAGGGTTCAACCCAAGGCACATGCGGGAACCAGTCACCACGCCCAAGGGGATCCCATGGGGCCAGCCCAAGAGAGGCCGGGGCCGTGTATAAGCCCCGAGGCCACGCGGTGATGAAACCCGCGCAGCGTGGGCGCAGGAGCGCGCCCGAAGGGTGCATAGGGGGCGCCAGTGGCGCGCCCGAAGGAAGCATAGTGGGCGCAGAGCGCGCCCGCAGGGAGAACACGGGGCGGGGCGGCACCGTGGAGGGAGAGAGTTCAATTGTGGGGTTGAGGGAGCGCTTATTTGATAAACCGCGTGAAAAATGGCCGGCGTTTCGATGTGGGACGCGGGATTTTCCCGCGGAAGAGATCCTGGCCGTCCGAGCCATCGCACGCTTGATCTGCGCCGCACGATCCATCCGCGGCGCCGCGATTTGATCCAGGCCGTCTGAGGATAATTGATCGCCTGATCCTATGGCTCCCAGCGTCGTCTCCTTCGTTGAGCTCGACCGAAGCCACCCGACGTCCCCCGCTGAACCAGTGGCTTCCCGAGCACTGAAGTCGAGCTCCCGGCTGTCTTTCTCGAAGCCGAAGGCACCATTGTGCTCGTCTCTCCGTAAGGAACATATACATGCAATAAAAAATACATGCAAACGCTGGATGGAGAAATTCGATGAAGGCCGAGGCAAACAACGTTTCTGAGGCCTCGGTGTATTCGTATTTTTCATGGAGGGATTTTGATGAGGCTCTGCATGTTGTTCCATGCACATGCACGTGAGGAAAAATAAAGGAAGGAACCCGCGTTGAACCGAGAGAAAGAAAAGAGATTCTCGGCCCACGTTTAAAGATTTTTTGAAGATCCGAAATCTTCGGTGATTCAAGATTCAACATGCGGATGGACAGAGGCGATTCTCTGCCTATAAAAGGAGCACCCGAGGCATGAATATGCTTGCTGATCCTCTGAAGAGAGAAGTCCCGCGAAGCCTCTGTGCCCAGCGAAGTAAGAAGCTCCGCGCAACCCACTTGCGCGACGAAGCAGCCAGAAGCCATTCCTGGTTTCGTGTGTTCCTTTTGCGCACCTCTTGCGCGAAAGAAGAGAAAGGGAGAGGCCCCTGCGCGCTACCTCATGCGTGACAGGAAGTTCCCTCTCTGCCCGCACACTTGCGCGGCAGGAGGAAGAAGCCCTGCGGTGTTGCACCTTGCACACCCGAGGCAGTGCACCTTGCGCGCCTTTGTGCACCAAGGCACTTGCGTGCCCGCGGCTGAGGTGTCTTGTGGATTGCGCGCCCTTGAATCTTGAGGCTTGCGCGGCAGTGGAGAAGAGGAGAAGCACACGGGCCGTGTGTGTGCATAAATAGGAAGATCACACCTTGTGTGTGTAAAGAAGAGGCCGTGTGTGTGCAAGAAGTGAAGTGGAAGGCCGAGGCAGTGCCTCGTGTGTGAACATTGAGAAGTCCGAGCCTTGTGCTTGTGTGCAAAGTGAAGGAAGAACACCCTACGGGCAGTAGGTGTGCAAAGCAAGAAGACCCGAGGCATAGTGCCTTGTGTGTGCAAGAAGTGGAGTGAAGGCCAAAGACACACCTACGGGTAGTGTATGTGCAAAACAAGAAGACCACACCTAAGTTGTGTGTGTGTATATAAGTATATGAAGAAGGCCAAACCTAGAATTGGCCAAGTTTCAAGTGTGTGCAAAGTGAAACAAGTGTGTGAAAAAAGACAACAAGGCCGAACCTTAGTGTGTGTGCAAAACAAAGTGTGTACACACTAAGAAGAAGAGAAGACATCCACACTAGTGTATAACACACATTTATGTGTGTAATCAAAAGAGAATAAAGTGTGTGATGTTCAAGAAGAAGGTGTGTGCATAAAGTGACTACACCCTTTGTGGGATTAGTGCACCTAGAAGAAAGAGAAGGAGAGTGCATGCATGCATGCATGCACGTGCACACGTGAACAAAGATAAATCAGGCTGTGTGCATTTGAGGAGTCCAAGACCAGAAGATCTTGAAGAATCAGAGTTGCCATGCATTCAGTGCATGAAGTAGAGTTTAAGTGAGACTGGACCAGACTGAAGTTAAAGATATCAGTTGTCTGAGTATTCAGTAGTGGAAGAGTGAAGGCCAGGTCATCCTTAGAAGAAGGTGATAAAGCCTGAGCAAGATGAGAAGACCTGTTCACCACAAGTGATCAGAAGAAGAGCAAGTCCAGCAGCCTTTATCCCAGGCTGCTGAGGATACTTGAAGAACTTAAAGTGAAGAAGAGCTACTCGTGTGACTCGAGGAGCCAGGAGAAGACCCTGTGGGACTCAGGGAGAAGAAGTCTTCAGTGGGATTCTGGAGCAGGCCAGTGGGACTCTGGTAACACTGGGGGACGCAGTATAAAGACCCTCCTGTGGGACTCAGGAGAGATATGGTGGGAAGCTGTATCGACCATTGTAATTCTAACAAGTTATAATGGGAGAATCCATGCTGGGAGAGCATGGAAAGGATGTAGGCCTTTGGTGCCGAACCTTGTAAATCCTTGTGTCCTGTGCCTTTTCATTACTGCATTATCCGGGAAAGGTTGAGAGATACAAGAAGAGTGGATCGAGGCTTTAACCAGCCATAGAGGTTTAATTGATTAAGAATCAATTAGTAAAAAGTTTTAAGGGATCACTGATTCACCCCCTCCCCCTCTCAGTGATTCACACTGATCTGGGCACTTCAATTGGTATCAGAGCGAGGTTACATCTAAAAGATCCAAGAGAGTCTATATGAAGTGCAGATTTGAGGAAACGAGCAACCAGCCTCAAATGGAGATATCTGCCAAGACTCTGAAAAATAGAATGAAGAAACAGGCCAAGAAGATGAAGAAGAAGGTTGCTGCAATCAGAGAAACTCCTTCTATGGAAAGAAATGTGAAAGTCACATCAGATGACAATTCCTTTTATCATTCTTCCGATGAAGCCTGTCCTAGCTGTGATGAAGATAGAAGAAACAATGATCTTCTAAATGCAATCAAATATCTTCAGAAGACAGTCCCCAAGGAAGTGGCAATGTGTATAGCTACAGGCATCCTTGATCTTCAAGAAGAAAAATCACAGTTAGAAGAAGAAGCCAATGCAATGGAAGATCAATTGGCAAAAAGGGTTGGCATAACCAACACTCTCAGAAAGCTGGTGAAGGCTAAGGAAGAAACAGTTTCTCTTTGCAATGATAGATATGAAGATACTTGTGAAGAATTTCAAAGAAGCCTTTCTGAGAAAGAAATCTTTAAAGTAATAATCAAAGATGTTTTCCATGCACTGGAAAAGAGGCACAAAGTTTCAATGAATGTCAGAGATGCTCAACTTGAAGACAAAGTCAAAATGGTGAAGGAGCTTGACAATTCATTGCTAGAATTGAAGAAGGTGCATGCAGACCAGTTTGAACAGCTGAAAGAAAATTGGGAAGGAAGGCTAAGAACTATTGAGGATGAGAAGAACTCCCTCAACATGAAGTGTTTAGAACTGGAGGTGATATTAAAAAATCTGCAATCACCCGAAGCTGAATCCTCCCAGTCAGCTGAAAGAAGAAATGTTGCTACTCAAGTGAGCTTTGAGAAGGATGATTCTAAGAGAAAGACATCCTCTAATAAAAGTGCAACATCTTCTAAAAAGAAGGTACCATCCATACCATCTTGTACTCATGCTTATAAAAGTGTTTCTACTAAAAGTTCAGGATGGAAGAATAATTCCAAACAAGTATGGATGAAGACAATGAAGAAAGAGAGCTCTCCTAAAACAACACAGCAAGTCAAGAAAAGTACCCAACAATCAGAAGGACTGAAGAGATCAAGATTTGTGGGGCATTGTTGGTGTTGTAATAAGTATGGGCACTGTGCAAAGGATTGTTGGTACAATCCACTGAATGTCAAAACACAAAGGAATCCCATGCCAAGGGGGAGCAAGCCAGAAGAAAAGAAGCAGCATCCACAGGTCCAGAGACATCTGTTTACTGCAAATAGATTTGGATTACTTGAAAACATCTGGGATGGTTGCAAAAGTGGTCAAAAATTTGATACATGTCAATCTCTGAATGTATCCAAAGCTGGAAAGAAGAGAAGATCACAGAACCTGGCTAAGAGAGATTCCTTGGGAAGCAAGAAGAAAGTAGAAAATGCTCCCAAGAAGTGTTTGAGAAATGAAGAGATGTCCTTGGAATTGAAATCCAAGAAGGGTGATGCATCCAGAAGGACCACCAAGAAAACATGCTTCTACTGTGGAAAGAAAGGACACATCATGGACCTTTGTAAAGAAGCCATGAAACTAAATAGAAGCAGACTGAACTCCAAAAGACAATCAATCCAGAAGAAGAAGGGAATGATTGAAAATAAGTTGCCTAAGAGAGGTAGCTTAGCAGCATCCAAAGAACCATGTGGAACTTCCAAAACTGAGGCCACTCTTCCAAATGATTTACTAGTCATATGGCCACATCAGTTGCAACTTGCCAGAGAACTACAAAAAGTTGAAGATGAAGCTCTGGCAATTGCTAAAGCAAAAGGGAAGAAGAAGGTTTCACATGAAGATGTTTTGAGATCCACACCAGCACAAACATCAAAGAAGATCAGATGTGCAAGTGTGAAGAATGGTGAAAATGGGACATCTCGGTTGAGAGAATCTTCTCAACCTTGTTGTTCACATTGATGAACCAAGGAGGTTCCATCTTATTCCCTTATACTATTGGTATTTACATGTGCTGACATTGCAGGGAATTGAAGATGATGATCATTCTCAACTGGAGGATGGTTTGAACCGAATGGAGTGCACCCCTTGAGGGGGAGCCAATCTGAAGAAGATGATGTTCTGAAATTAATATCATCTTGAGAAAGTAGATGAATGGGGGAGCTTTATCTTTGCACCTGAACATTCTAATGTGTTTTGTGGAGTATGTGCAGGATTTAGCAATTCATTGAATATCTGAACCCCTTAGCATTATCTCACATGTTTACAGTGAATGTGGACAGCATTGAAAAATCTTGGTTACATCACTCTTGTTTTCTACACCGGGTTAGCCCAAGTAGACTTAGAGATGATTTACCAAAGGTTCTTTGCTAAAGAGAACATGTGACATCATCCCTCTCTTAGTGCTTTTCAAGAAGATACTATTCGAAGGGAGGAAGAGATTTTTGAAAGTGAACCACACCACACCTTTGCATTTGATTGCCAATAAGGGGGAGAAAATATTGGCACACATATTGACCCATTCATATGTGCTGAAGGAGTGTATTGACAACAAATACAATGGGGGAGATTGAAGTGCAATGTGTTGCATTTGTTGACAATGAGGCATGAAGTTGTCTTGGAATGAATGGAAGTCAGGGAATGTCAAGATGTGAATGACAAAGGTTGTGATGGTGTTGGTGGTGAAGGAGAATGGCCATGGTACTAAGATGCATGTCACTTAGGAGATTCACTAAGTGGTATTGGAAATTGTGGTTGAAACATTCTCCATGAACATCTGTCGATTATAGAGCTGTTCTTTAAGTTCATAGAAATTGTATCAAGATGATACAAAGTCACAACATGATTAGAAGACCATGCATTGTAGTGACAATGCATGAGGAGTTGAAAGTGATCCATCCATAAGTTGTAAGTGGATGAAGTGGATTAATGAAGTCCATGCACTATCACATAGTGCATGTGAATCAGAAGATGTTCCAATTGATCTCTGATTGGATCAATAAAGAACTTTGATGAATATGTTTGATTCAAGAGTTCGGTTGAAGATGAAGAACCTTCAAGAATTCACTCCTACGTAATGAGTATATGTTGAGGAGATTTGAGGAATTATAATGAAGAAGAGAAGGGAAGAAATGAAGAAGAAGAGAAAGGGCATTTGGCATTTTACACTTAAGTACTTTGTATACTTAGTGTATATTCAAGCAAAAAATATGCCAACCTCAAGGGCCAGCCTTAAGGGTTCAACCCAAGGCACATGTGGGAACTAGTCACCACGCCCAAGGGGATCCCATGGGGCCAGCCCAAGAGAGGCAGGGGCCATGTATAAGCCCCGAGGCCACGCGGTGATGAAACCCGCGCAGCGTGGGCGCAGGAGCGCGCCCGAAGGGTGCATAGTGGGCGCCAGTGGCGCGCCCGCAGGAAGCAGAGTGGGCGCAGAGCGCGCCCGCAGGGAGAACACGGTGCGGGGCGGCACCGTGGAGGGAGAGAGTTCAATTGTGGGGTTGAGGGAGCGCTTATTTGATAAACCGCGTGAAAAATGGCCGGCGTTTCGATGTGGGACGCGGGATTTTCCCGCGGAAGAGATCCTGGCCGTCCGAGCCATCGCGCGCTTGATCTGCGCCGCATGATCCATCCGCGGCGCCGCGATTTGATCCAGGCCGTCCGAGGATAATTGATCGCCTGATCCTACGGCTCCCAGCGTCGTCTCCTTCGTTGAGCTCGACCGAAGCCACCCGACGTCCCCCGCTGAACCAGTGGCTTCCCGAGCACTGAAGTCGAGCTCCCGGCTGTCTTTCTCGAAGCCGAAGGCACTATTGTGCTCGTCTCTCCGTAAGGAACATATACATGCAATAAAAAATACATGCAAACGCTGGATGGAGAAATTCCATGAAGGCCGAGGCAAACAACGTTGCCGAGGCCTCGGTGTATTCGTATTTTGCATGGAGGGATTTTAATGAGGCTCTGCATGTTGTTCCATGCACATGCACGTGAGGAAAAATAAAGGAAGGAACCCGCGTTGAACCGAGAGAAAGAAACGAGATTCTCGGCCCACGTTTAAAGATTTTTTGAAGATCCTAAATCTTCAGTGATTCAAGATTCAACACGCGGATGGACAGAGGCGATTCTCTGCCTATAAAAGGAGCACCCGAGGCATGAATATGCTTGCTGATCCTCTGAAGAGAGAAGTCCCGCGAAGCCTCTGTGCCCAGCGAAGTAAGAAGCTCCGCGCAACCCACTTGCGCGACGAAGCAGCCCGAAGCCATTCCTGGTTTCGTGTGTTCCTTTTGCGCACCTCTTGCGCGAAAGAAGAGAAAGGGAGAGGCCCCTGCGCGCTACCTCATGCGTGACAGGAAGTTCCCTCTCTGCCCGCACACTTGCGCGGCAGGAGGAAGAAGCCCTGCGGTGTTGCACCTTGCACACCCGAGGCAGTGCACCTTGCGCGCCTTTGTGCACCAAGGCACTTGCGTGCCCGCGGCTGAGGTGTCTTGTGGATTGCGCGCCCTTGAATCTTGAGGCTTGCGCGGTAGTGGAGAAGAGGAGAAGCACACGGGCCGTGTGTGTGCATAAATAGGAAGATCACACCTTGTGTGTGTAAAGAAGAGGCTGTGTGTGTGCAAGAAGTGAAGTGGAAGGCCGAGGCAGTGCCTCGTGTGTGAACATTGAGAAGTCCGAGCCTTGTGCTTGTGTGCAAAGTGAAGGAAGAACACCCTACGGGCAGTAGGTGTGCAAAGCAAGAAGACCCGAGGCATAGTGCCTTGTGTGTGCAAGAAGTGGAGTGAAGGCCAAAGACACACCTACGGGTAGTGTATGTGCAAAACAAGAAGACCACACCTAAGTTGTGTGTGTGTGTCTAAGTATATGAAGAAGGCCGAACCTAGAATTGGCCAAGATTCAAGTGTGTGCAAAGTGAAACAAGTGTGTGCAAAAAGACAACAAGGCCGAACCTTAGTGTGTGTGCAAAACAAAGTGTGTACACACTAAGAAGAAGAGAAGACATCCACACTAGTGTATAACACACATTTATGTGTGTAATCAAAAGAGAATAATGTGTGTGATGTTCAAGAAGAAGGTGTGTGCTTAAAGTGACTACACCCTTTGTGGGATTATTGCACCTAGAAGAAAGAGAAGGAGAGTGCATGCATGCATGCATGCACGTGCACACGTGAACAAAGATAAATCAGGCTGTGTGCATTTGAGGAGTCCAAGACCAGAAGATCTTGAAGAATCAGAGTTACCATGCATTTAGTGCATGAAGTAGAGTTGAAGTGAGACTGGACCAGACTGAAGTTAAAGATATCAGTTGTCTGAGTATTCAGTAGTGGAAGAGTGAAGGCCAGGTCATCCTTAGAAGAAGGTGATAAAGCCTGAGCAAGATGAGAAGACCTGTTCACCACAAGTGATCAGAAGAAGAGCAAGGCCAGCAGCCTTTATCCCAGGCTGCTGAGGATACTTGAAGAACTTAAAGTGAAGAAGAGCTACTCGTGTGACTCGAGGAGCCAGGAGAAGACCCTGTGGGACTCAGGGAGAAGAAGTCTTCAGTGGGATTCTGGAGCAGGCCAGTGGGACTCTGGTAACACTGGGGGACGCAGTATAAAGACCCTCCTGTGGGACTCAGGAGAGATACGGTGGGAAGCTGTATCGACCATTGTAATTTTAACAAGTTATAATGGGAGAATCCATGCTGGGAGAGCATGGCAAGGATGTAGGCCTTTGGTGCCGAACCTTGTAAATCCTTGTGTCCTGTGCCTTTTCATTACTGCATTATCCGGGAAAGTTTGAGAGATACAAGAAGAGTGGATCGAGGCTTTAACCAGCCATAGAGGTTTAATTGATTAAGAATCAATTAGTAAAAAGTTTTAAGGGATCACTAATTCACCCCCTCCCCCTCTCAGTGATTCACACTGATCTGGGCACTTCAGAATGTTTCATGATCTAATTCTCTAAAACTCTAAACCTGAAAAGATCCTCAATGTGTAATCTTGTAATAACTCAAGATTAAGTAAGGTTTAAGGCTGGGGCCTTATATATAATCACACTATGATTTCTAGAGTCCCACTAAAAAATTAACATCACACTTCTTGAATCAATAATGTACACCAAAACTATGAGAAAAATCAGTTATGAATGTTGGTGGTGCTACAACTATTGATGAAGATCTTTATTTAGATTCTTCAAGATAATTGAATTTAAAAAATTACCACTTTATCAAGAATCATAAAAATAACTAGAGTTTTTATTTTTTTGACTATCTTCTTTCTCAATATATTTTTCATTTCTTATAACTGAAATGAAAATCATTTTATTAGTGATAATTATATTATGTGTTCTTTCATAAGATGTTATCTTCCTCAATGCTACTTAACCTTTTCTTTCACTCCCTGAAAGAATCCATTGCCTCAAGAAAAAAGCATGACCAGTTGAATATTATGTGATCATGTGATCTCAAAGGGTTCATGCGAGACACCAACACATTATTCAACGAATCTCATGGAAATTGTTTCTCTTTATTATAACAAGGAAAGCTTCACATGAAACTTTTCTTACCTTTGAATTTTCAAATCATGTATGACCATTTGAGACCGGTTTTACAATATCGTGTTTATATAACCTATTATTTTATTTCATGTGATCCCATTCACATGATCCATTCAAATAAGATATTATATTTTATTAGATAAAAGTATATAGACTCTATGTTTTTCGTGAAATCTCTTAAAATTTTCAACATCACACATCCCTCGACCCTTGATCATTTTATATAGGAAATGTTTCACCAGAAACTTTTGATAAAAGTGCATATTTATATAAAAATAGCGAGATATAGAATTCCATACTCTCTTAAATATCTCGACTTCAACATGAAATATTGAGGGATCATGCGATCGAATTATTACTTCACTTGATTATACAACACTTTGGTGCTTCACATGATCTTCTTTTCTTGATGCGATATCATTGTGGATAGTTAATGGAAACCTTATTGGTACTTTAAAATTATTCAAATCATAATATATTTAAGATATGAGATATTATTGTGATGGAGGATACATTTTTTTCACATGAAAACATCCCATGATAACTTGATTTCTTCTCACAAGGTTAACAAAATCACATTATGCCATTACAGAACTGGAATATATTCATTTTATTTAGTATTTTTATCGGAAGGCTTCAAAAAAACTCAATTATGTCCATCGAAATTAAATCATAGAATTATTGGATGAATTCATGATGAATTTTCAGGCATGGATTCAATTTGATCAAGAAGACTCATTCACATTTTAATATTGTGTTGATGAATAGTGATACGAACAATCAATTATGAATGGTTGTATTTAGTTTGAATAGATAGAACTAAAAGGTATAAGGATGAAGATTTTGGAAAATAGAAATTGGATGAATTGTATGAACTATATAATATGGGTAACATTATGTCCATCTTTTTAAATGATGGGGGAATACTATAAGGCCACACTTGTACAACATAGAAATTGAAATTACACCAGTGTCTAGTATTTCATATTATTCATTCCAATAACTATTTGATCTGGTGGTGGGGGATCAACACCAGCACAGACAAACTCACACATGGGCTTCATGAATCTACATCCACCTATGCATTTGTTTACTATATAATGTCAGTGTGTTATGGGAACATTCTCTTATTCATGAATATACAAGGACAAATGATCTATGTAGCTACCAATCCCACTATGTATGAAGGCTATGGCTAGGTCCCTTTAGAGTGGATGACCATATAAAATATAATTCAATATATATTCTTTATGAAATCTCCTAATGAAAAATTTATCAATATATTATTGCATGGACACCTTAAATTATTTCATTATGCAATATACATTATATTTTTTTCCTGAAAAAATTTTAATTTTATTCCCCAAACAATTCAAAATGAAAATGAATATTTTCCTGGTATTTATATAATTATATTAATAAATGATAGGAATGTAAACGTCTTATAAAATTGATGAATCCATTGAACATGTGTTTAATCATTGAAGAGTAGTTAAAAAATCACAAGAGTAAACAAGATGAATTTTCCAAGAATAAAATCTAATTCCATAACCTGAATCCATTACAATTATATAGGAATAACTAGTTCACCGATACATATTTACTAACACAATGAGACCAAGTGTAACACATGGAATTAACACCATCTATCTTTCATACAATCTTATTTACAGAAAACATTCTTAAAAATAATCATTTATTTCATATCAAGTACTTTTTAAGAATCCTTCTTAATGAAACATCATTGTAAGATTTCGTAAACTATTTATATATTCTACATGATTATCTTAAACTACTTCAACAAATTCTTATTATAGATATACAAACAAGAATACTTATAAAAGTTCAGTAGCCATCTTGTCAACTACTTTTAAAATATTGTATAAAATTATATTATCCCAATATCATCAGAATCGATATTTGACATGATGATCAGTATAATGAATTGTCAAATTTTCAAGGTCTTTAACCAATGAAAAATGTGTCTTAACTATTCTTTCTCCAATTAAATGAGAATCATCATCTTTTACATTGTGACAATTTTTCCACCCTCACTCATCTTCTGTAATACATACTTATTGACATGATAATTGAAAATATGGCTCACTGATAATAAATACAACCACAAATTCCATTAGTCACATTAATCTACCTCTTTTTTTGTTAATACCAATAAATTATTAAAGACAATATCAATATTTATTTAGTTGTTATTTTATCCTCTCCACATTACTGATAATTAATACATTGGTATAAATATTATACAACATTTTTTCTACCATAATTGAATGTTATGGTGTTCTCATATCTTCAATTTACTTAGGTAAATGCTCTTCCAAATCATAATATTTTTCTTTATATTTTCTAAACATTTGTTAAGAGACTCAAAAATTTTAAATGAGAAAATTTGGGAACCAAGTTTTTCATTAAAATCTGATATCAATCAATAAAAAAATAAGACTATACAGAAAACGGTTATAAATTTGGAAAAAAATCTATCCATATTATTTCTGTAATGTGGTATCAACTCAAAGTTCACTTCTTAAGGGGATGATTTAACTGGTTTTCAGAATGTTTTTTATACCTAGATTCAATATGAAAAAAAAAACTCAAAAATATTCAAAAAAAGATAATTTTCCTTCTTTTTTAAAAGTCACTCCCCCTTGATAGTAATATATAATAAAATCAAAATATTGATGGAAAAGTAAAAGAGAATACTTCATCGTTTATTTTTGTTAGGGTTGTCATGAATTATAGTTTAAAATGAAATAATTAATCCCTATAATATTTCTTCTCTTTGATAGATCCACCAAAAATAATTCTCTATAATCCTAAACTGGGTTAATTTTAATTTGATAATCTCAATGTAGGATAAATATTATTTTCTATAGAACTATTATAGTTTTCATTCTTATTCTTCAATTATTAGTTCAATGTAGCATAACATAGTAGATATAAGAATAAAGTGAGTCCCCATCATCGATTCAATATTATTAATAATGATGAGACTTTTTTATACAATAAAAAACTTTCTTATTTGTAGTAACATGTCATCATTCATATCTCACAATTGGATTTTCATGTCTATTATTTATTATAAATATTGTATTTTCCTTCCATAAGAGGTTTCTTCTCAGTATTATTCACTAAAAAAAAGGAAATTTAACATTTTCGGAATTATATATCTTCTTGTATAACTCTATCTAATATATATTAATGACTACGAACTCTTTAGAGGTGGGTAAAACAATATTCTCATTTATTGAATTTAATTTTATAACATCAATTTTCCAATTGAAGTCACTAGTGGTTCCCCTTCTACATTCAACAAATTCTCTTTTTGATGCAACCATACCATGAATATGGTAGCTATGATTCGAGATTACTTGCATTATCCACACAAAAATTCTCTAGATCATTTGTTTCCTTACATTGGTAACCTTTTTAAAATTTATAATTCTTCATTACGGATGTCTTCCACAAAGACAGTATTTTTATTTATTTTATAAAGTGACAATTACTATGTTTTAATATTGAACCGTTATTTATTAAAATTAATAGAATTGTTATAGTATTACAATATGTGGAATATAATTATTAATAGAATCATATTTTTCCTTCTCGGTTGATATCGTTCACAACATTCTTTACTTACTTCTTAAGAGTGATAGATTTAATATATTTCTTTTTTATCCCCATCATGGAAGATAATTTTAATTTTCACTGATTATTTGTATTATCTTGGTCTTCTTTTATAAGTATCATATGGGTTGTACTTGGTATGAAAATTCCATGACTTTTAAAATATTCGAAAAATCAATTTCAATTATTACATATGTTATCTAAACATTAAAACCTATTTTTCATTTAAAGATTACTCACATTTTCTGATAACTGCTTTAGTAAAATAGGTGTTTTATGAATTTAATCTCAGCCAAAAGGTTATGAATTTAATGAATTTATTTATTGATATATTGTGGTAAAAAAATATGATATTATATTACGAACTCTGGCAACACCAAAAATGCTAAACAATTTTTTTTCTATTTATCAACACTCCCATTAAAATGTGTATATTTTTATTTTTAGTTAGAAACCCCCTATTTTGGTGTCAATTTGTGGAGGTTAATTTCTTATATAGGCCTATATTTACCCTTTGTTATATGATTTCTTTCTAACTATTTCTCTATATCTATCCAAATCCATATTTTTTATATTAATAAAATACTTATAGTCAAAATAATTTTTCTGAAGATAAATTTATTTTGAATATGTGATACTCATATCTATAAAATTATTATGGGTTGTTCAATAGATGAGTTAAATTAATTTCTTCCACTATGTTTGTAATTATTGGAAGGAAAATTCAACCTATAAATTTTTGAGGAAGAATTTCTTTTCTCTTATCTTTAGGAAGACCCAGGTTGTTCCATCTTCATATTTGTTAGTCTAATTTACAGTAAAATACACTTTATAAAAATGGAATTCCTATCATACTCAAATTATATTATTACTTTAAAAACCTCTTATCATATTATATACTTTACCCTCATTTAATTTGTTTTCCTATAGTGATTTTCTAAAAATCTATTTCAACATTTTTTTCTTTTAATCCACGCTGAGAATCATTAACATTCAATGTGCCCTTGTGAAACTTTCTAAATGAATTGATCAATTTAAATAAAAAATTATTAAATAACCATTTATAATAAACAAATACTAATAATTATTCAACTATTAAAGGATATCATTACATATATTATGAGATAAATTAATCCTTAGGCTGTTCATGTTGATGCGAGTGTTACATTTGCTATCATTTGTTACTAATTACACTTCCATTGCATCAAATTATTGTTCTATCTATGACATTTCATAATTTAATAATTTTACATTCGTAATTATTACTATGAAAAATTATATAGTAACCTTATTAAATTAATATTTAATATTAGAATATAAATCACTAAGTGATTCATTGAAGTAATATTCATCAAATATTGAACACTCTTTATCAAAAGAATCATTTTAAATAGACACATAAATAAACATATGAATTTGATAAGGATTATGTGGTATTGATTCATCATAAACTTCTAAATTCATCTTATTTATATTAGAAAATTATATTTTAAATTTTTATTGTATTTTCCCAAACCTCCATTTTAGTATCATGAAAAAACCATAATTCTTTGTTCGATTTTCTATTGTGAACTCAAAAATTATCTCATCATAATATTAATATATATATAAATTAGTATCTAAATATATCTAACCAGAGGGAACCTAGTTATCTCTAAAACAAATTTTTATCCTAATTTAGCTAGTCTAGACAACTGGGTTGGGGGTGATTCAGTGTTTCCTACTTTACAAATATACACTTTTTTGTTTTAATCATTTACTCCTTTTGGTCTTTTAACCTTCGTTTCTGATTAATAAAAATAGAGGTTTTATTATTATTAACTAAATCACACACATAATATATCATAATGAATATTAAGAAAGAGTATCACACCATGTTATCATGAGTTTTGACCCCTCTCAGGACTAATACTACTTACTATGATCAGTATCATTCAAGCCATTTATTTTCCACTATAAACATATTATTATATAAAAGTAGAGTTGGTATGTTATTATACTTAACCCACGTGACCAATATTTATCCCAAATCAAGTGAATCCCATACTGAATAGCCTCCTTGTAGTCTATGTTACCTCTTCATAGCCTTTATGATCTTTCATCCTTCTTGAAGTAGTACTATAATCGATACTATATATCACTTTATCAACATCATCATATATTGTTTTTTCTACTTAGATTATATGAATACTGATATATTTTCATAAATATTGACATCCTATTATTTCTATAAATCATAATATATTTTATAAATCTTATGTAGAATCTATTAATAATTTTTCTATCATACTATAATTATGTTCTTCAAGAACCAATAGCTCCCAAATTATAAAGGATATACACCCATATAGAAATAGAAACAAATATTTTAGTCTCTCTCTCAAATATTCCATTCCTTATCCTTTTTTTCAAGATTAAAATTTATATACTGTCATATGATATACTAATTATTTTATTATATTATTTGATACCTTAAATGATCTTCTTCTACTTATATCAGTAACATATTCTTCTTCTTCATACATATTTCACTAGGGTTCTCTTATTTGAGTGTTCTTCATGTCATACTCTTTCTCTTATTCCATATATCTTTATCTCATAATATAATTTTTTTTCAAAATAAATAATATTGAAATCCTCTATAAAATACTTTGGGTTCTAAGATAACATATTAATTTTTCTCAAGGAATGTATATGGGTTTATCCTAAAATATTTATTTTAATTTTATCTATTTCCACATGGTTGTGTCCACAAATTATGTGTTTTTATTTTCTTTTTAAAACACTAAAATATCTATAATAATATAAAATTTATTATTTAATTTTTTCCCTAGTTATACTTGTTCAAAAATATTTTATAATAATTTTAGTAGGCTTGTGAATGTTTATCTCAACATATTCCCATATCATCCTAAAATAAAAAACATTTCATTATTATAAAATATCATAAATAAAATCATATAGTGGAATGGAGAATATGACTTTGTAGAATGAGTGATTAAATAGAAATAGTAATTAATTCCACATGTCTCTATATACTTCTGATAATCACTCAACTCAGTCACCTTCTTTTCATTCCCAACTTGAATCACAATTTACTTTTTGATATTTAGAAAAATGAATTACAACAAAAGAGTCATTACACAGGCTATTTCAAAATGCATTTAATTTTCAATATCCTCATTTGAAGACATGAATTTTATCTTCTTACTCAACGATATTGATTCAATAAATTTTCAGAAATTTTAAACCATTAAGAATAGTAAAAAAATTATCTAATTTAATCTAGCTTTCAATCTCCAATACTGATTTTCAAATATTCTAATTTGAAAATCACAATAAAATAAAAAATTGATATCATAATTTAATTCAAATTTAATCACCCAAAAATAAAATATTGAATCATGGATTAATAAATAAATAAATATATTTTTATCATGATATAAAAAATCATGAATTGAAATATATAATTTATAGATTGATTTATCAGGAAGATCCTCCTTTTTGGGTTATTTAATTTTCCACAAATTTCCTTCTACCATTATCTTCTTATTAATAGTTATTAGATATTATAAAAAATAAAATTATTAGATAAAAATTAATTTTGTGATGATTTAGACTCTAAATAAATGTACTAATATCACACAACTTAATTTCCATTTAGAATAATAAATTCTGAAAACCTATATTTCCATCCATCTGAATTATGAAAACCTCAACAAGTTAAAGACACCACTAAAATAGACTATTAATATAATGAATTATATATACACTATTTTGAAGTCTTTAATTAATTTGAAAATTTTATAAATACTCTTTTGAAGTTGGAGTTTATTATTTATAAATATGTTTTTACACTTCTAATGTAATAATTACTCTTCTAAAGTGACTATTTTCTCTTTTTATGTATGGGTTTACTCTTTCAAAAAACCATTTAAACTTATGAAGTCTGGATTTACTATTTTGAAGATTAATTTTTCTCTTACTCTATCATATGTAGCTATTTAGAATAATAAAATTACTTTTGAAATGTGTAATACTTCTCTTTGGGAGTATTGGAGTACCCTTTTGATTTTTTTTAATTTGTAATTTTTTTTAACAACTTCACTAGATAACTCTTCTGAATTCATGGATTACACTTATAATGTTTCAAGGAATAATCAGTTTTCCATAAAAACCAAAGAAATGTGAAATATAATTAAATTAATTCAAATAATGTCAATTTAAACAATATAGATTTAAACTCATTTCAAATCTTCTCAAAACGACTTAAAATAAATAATTGTAATTATTAGAATAATTCATAACCCCATTATATTGTTTCATATATAAATTTAACCATATCAATTTTAAAATTTATTATTTTATATATCATATATTTATTATAACTTCATACTCATTAAACCCCTTTAAAAAATTAATTCAATATATTTTAATCACAATTTTCATTATCCTTCATGCTAAATCATCCTCAGATGGTTTCTCCACTAATAATCCAAAATACATCATAACATTGAATTTAATTTAATCATTTTGATTATAAATACAAAATAATCCATTATTATTATATTTTATAGTCGACTTTCTATACTCCTTAAAAATTCTATTTATTATTATTGAATAATTTATACTATGAATTACTCATTCGTTTTACAAATTTTAGTGTTCTATTAAAAAATAAATCATCATATTCATAATTTTATAATTTCCTAAGAAAATGTTTATAAAGGTTCCCAAATTTTCTACACTAAATGAAAGCAAGTAGATTTTTGGCCTTGAACTTTTATATTTTTTATTTTCAGATTGTAGAGAAGGAATGAAATTAATTCATCAACCACATTATATTTAGGCTTAACATTAATTATAATATTCATCATCACATTTATTTATAACTTGTGACATTTCCTTATTTATAATGAGTCGCTCCCAATATTCCCCATCTCATACTCAATTCAAGTTTTATATAGACTACCCAATATAATAATATTTGTATATTTATCCCCAACTAAAAAAATATTTGGATTGAAATGATGTTTAAATATTATCTAGATTTTTCCCCTATTTTGTTGTAATTAATGGTTTCTATAATTTCATGAATGTCCCCAAAATTATGTCAACCCAACCAAATAATGCATCAATGAATTCATTTAGGTGCTTCCACATATATCAAAACCCATTCGATATAAAACTAAATTTGGATTTATGTACCATCTATGATGGATCAATTTGAATTATTGGTTCACTGATCGATGGGGTGAATCAAAAAATATATATTAAATTTCACTAATTATGATTTTTGAAAAAATTATACTCTATCACTTGTTTGGGTGAATGGTCTCACTAAAAAACTTCTCAACAAACCAAAAATTAAAATTAATTAAGAAAAAACGATGTAGAATGATAAATACATAGAATGATCAGATAATCCCAAGAATTATTCATTAAAACCCATATTCACATTGTATATGAAAAGTACCACGTAGATTATAAAGTATTATGGAGTATACACGAACTCATATTAAAATAATAAAACAATGATATCTCTTTGAAAGTCCCCGGACATATTGCATGATTTTATTGAAGTCCAATGGGGTAGATATTATCCTTTTTGTATGAATGATTTCTTCTAAAATTTAATATATTTTCTTCACTTTTTCACAATTTAAAACACCTATGATCTTACTTTTTCCATAACACAGAAAATATATGCGATTATTACATAAAAAACAAGTGTTTTGTCTTCTTATAATTATTCATTTCACACATATCTTCACACTCATCTCCCTCTGAAACCTCTTCCAATATCTTCTTATTTCAAATCTACATAATTTTTTTAATTTTAATTACTCATAAAATAATCCCTATTTATAGTCTTACATAATAACAATTATTTTTTTGTCACCAAATTTGAATTTAAGACAGAAAATTCAAATATTTTACTAACTAAAAACTTATTAACATTAAATTTGAACAATAATATCATACCATAATTTGTAGTAAAAATTTATTTCATTAATGGACTCTTTAGATGATCACTAATCCAATTTGAGTCATCCAAATCACAATGAGGTAGTTTCCAAGCTGTAAGTTTTAACGTGCTTCTCAAGTCTATCACACTCAATGTTTGAAAAATTATCAAAATTATGTAATATATTTGGTAACAATTGTGTATAAAAATATACTATATATATACCCATGAATATATAATAGAAAAGTTACATAAACCTTATATTTTTTTTCCAAGTGTAAGATATTGACCTTGAGATAAAGGATGTTCTAGTTCAACATTTTGGTCAAAGGAATGTTTGGCTGAGTGATATATGAATCATGGTTGTCTTTGGGTTTCAAGGCATGAAGGGAGAAGAAAAGAGTTCAAATAGTGTTTAGAAAATATTTAGAGCACTCTTAGTACTAACCTTGCACCTATCCATGAGAAATTGTATGGCCAAGCCTCCTCTTGGGAAGTGGCTGGCGCACAAACTCTATATAGTTTTTCAAATCGTATGGGTGCTTCAGAAAAGACATGCAGCTTAGTCCCTTCATAGATAGAGGGATCATGATGGTTGGTGCATGGTTTGGAAAACCAATTATCCAAACCATGCCACTTATAAAACTGAGAAACTCCCATTTACCTTTAGATCTTGTTTCATTCTCCCATGAATTTATCCCTAATTTCATTCATATATAAAGGGTTGAAAAACAAGATATCATCCCTTCTATATAGTGAGTATCATTCAATTATTGGGAATTTACTGTGTCATTTAGTGAGAATCTAAGCTTCTAGTATGTGTTATACTCTGTTTCCTTCCATTTTTTAGAAGAGGATTGGTGTCTATATTTCTCTCCTTCTGAATCTATAAACACTTGTTTATATAGGTTGTCTCTCATTTTGTAGAAATTTAACAATTGTGTTCATATGAATGGATTTTTATAGAATGTGGTAGTTTATTTAATTATTTTCATTATTGCTTTAATGTTTAATATAAGTGTATGTAGTTTTTAAATGCTACTACCTTGTTGTGTTTTCTTGTCTTTGGATAAAGAATGTAAATTGGGCACAAATGTGAGGTTTGATACCCTTCATAGATCTAATTGGGTCTGTTGATGAATTAAAAATATACATTGATTTATCCACGGGGTTTTTTAAACAATTTTAAACTGTGAAATTAATTAGTAAAATATGGGATGAGATAATTATGGAAGTGAAAGGGTAGTAATAGTTAAAATTATGTAAAAGTAGTTTAAAATGGGATATTTAAAGGGTTTTAAGGATTACATTTTGAAGTGCTTAAAAAGTACTTTTGAAATGGTTGGAAGTTATTTTTTGAAATTTGGTTATGTTGTGAATTTTTGGAAAGCAATGACGTTTTCTGTTCGGTTAATCTTTTAGAAAAGAGGTGTTATCCATAAGTGGATTGAAAATGTGGTTCTACTAGATTATGAATGGTGTTTAATTTTTTATGTGTGGATTAAACAAGAGAAATTCCATAATGGGATCTTTTTATTAAATGAAATGAATTTTGGGCCTTGGGATGTGTTTTGACGTTAAATAACAAAGACCTTATTGAATGGTGGTTTTGAATATTCTTGATAAAGTGATTTGTTTTGTGATGTTTTCAAAGTATTCAAAATAGTGTCATGAAACTATGAAAAATGTAATTTTACCTATTCTAACGAGTTTTTTTTTTCATGGACTATTGGGACCATGATTAATGATAAATGTGTTATTCCATTTAATTTTTATAAATGATATTCAGGTTTATTCAAGGAATGAAAATAGAAGTCCTGAACTCATGTGGTATGGCCATAGTTTTAAATGTCTTGGATTATTTAGGGAATGTACATGGATTTCTTGAATCCAATGGGTATGTTCATTGTTTCAGATATCTAGTTTTTTTGGGGAATGGACATGGCATTGCTGAACCTAAGGGGTATGGTCATAGCGGTCGATATCTTTTTTTTTTCAAGGAATGTACGTGAAGTTACTAATCCCAAGGGGTATGGTCATGGACGTCCATATATAGGATTAATCAGGAGACAGAAATGGAATTCTTAGACACAATGTGTATGGTCTCAGTAGTAGATACTCAGGTTGGGATGGTTGGACATGGTGTTCTAGATCTCATATGGATTCATCGATCGATGCTATGTGTTTTTCCAAGTAGGGAATTCTTGAAAAATTTTATTGAAGCTTGGACTGAATATCTAAGATATATTGGATTGAGGAAATTAATAAAAGGATGTATTTTTGAATAGTATTTTTGAAAAACATAAATTCTAAAGATGTGACTTGTTGTAAAGGGTGTAATGGTAAATTAATAAAAAATTTAAAAGAAAAACCTATATCCCTTGTTGTTTATTATTTACTGCACACCTGTTTATCTACATATTATATTTTACAGAATAACTATTATTTTTGATACCATTGGTGATGGCCTATTGAGTTATACTCACACCCTATTTCGGATACCATGGAACATGGGTAACTGAGCATACATTTCTTGTTTATGGTATATGTTCAGGATATGGACCAGATGCTAGTCCACTAAAGGGTCTAAGGGGTTGGAGAATGGGATTTTATGGCCGGGTGTGAATCATATCCATGTTCAATATATTTTGGTAGTTTTGTTATAGTATTTTATTCGTATAACTGTTTGGAATGTATTGTACACATCATATTATTATAGAATGCATTACATAGTGTCTTGTTGGCTGTTGGCAGTATGATCTCAAATAATTTTTTTTGTTTGTTATTTTACCAATTGATATTATTTTTATACTATTTTAATCTAATAAATTGGTATAGTATCCCAAATTAGAATTTAGACCTGATGTACTAGTCATATTCCTCTATAACATGGGGTGGTGTACGTGAGGTCATGTAGAGACGTGAATCGAGGCACAAGACTCAGTGGCCTCCTGGGTGAGGAAGTTACAAAGTGGTAGCCAATCATTTATTTTATATTGCTATTTGGGTATGGTAAACATGGGCTGTTAAATTTTCTATACCTAGAAAAAAACTCATCCCCTGGTTCCTTTATCCCCACAGAAGAGTGAAAATCCATGTTTTAAGGGATGGGAATTAATGTTCAGTTTTGTGACTATATATTTTATTGATATTTCCACCTCTAGTGGTGCATTTGTAATAGATTTTATTGATTTATGATTTATTAACTCTTGTAATGATATGGAAAGAGTGGGTGTATGTGTTCATGCATCATGTTATTCTTGTAGGATTGATAGTTCTTTCATATGTTTCATATGTTTGTTGTGTGAAACCGAATTTAAATTAAGGAAATTGGATGGAAAATACAGATGATGGAAACATTTTGAAATATTAAATTGGAAAATCATGGTTTTCATTATTAAAATTGTAGATAATAAAATGGTTTTAAAGAGTGTAAATTCTTGGATTTTGGAAAATGAATGCTTTTAATTGAGAATTTTTCTTTAAAATGGTGAAATTAGTTATAGAGAATGGGTAATTATGAGATCATTAGATGTTTCCAATGGGTAACACTAGTTTGGTGTTTTAAAAATTTGTATGGGTGGTATGGGAAATGAGGGTCCCTATTTTGAAACATTGTTTATTAGTCGTTAACCATATTAGACTTTTTAGTACGATTAAAGGTGTGATATTATTATAGCTTTAGTGGGGATAAAACATTATTGTCATAGATTTTCATGTGTTGATGTGGATTTTGTGGCTTTTTGTTGGTTATGACTTCATGAGTTTTGTTTTGAACCGTAGAGTGGGTGTTGGTCTTTTGGTGTTGATGTTTTTTTATCAGTTTGTTTTGGTTTAGAACCTAGAATTAATTAATTATTGGTGCACTAGTATAACAGTGTTTAGGATCATTGGGGTTTTATTTTATTCATGGAAAATAACATATTTGATAATTGATGTGTATGGATTATTGGGAGAGATAGTGTTCTGTGTGGGGGTGTCTCCATTATAGGGAGTCGATGATGTCTATCCCCCGATAACGAAATGTGGGAGAAGTATGTTGAGTTGATGGTGTTTTTCGTTGCATTAGCATAATGGATAGTTTTGGGACTATGTAGTGGTAAATGGAGAGTGATAGTTAGTGAGGGATTGGCTTAAGGGTAAATGTGGAAATTGTTTGACTGTCATTGGTAGCTTGAGTTGTGGCTATAAATTTTTTGGATTGAAATTAACCTTAATGGGGTACATCCTAGAGTTATAGGTTCCTTGGGATGCGAAGCACCTATTGGTGCTTCAAGATTAGAATTTTAACATGATGGATTCAATCAAGTTTGGGTGAAGTTCATGGTGGTGTCTGGATCTTCAATTTAGAGATGAAGTTGAGTGTTTTTGGATGGATATAAGGTTGGCATTAAAATGAAAAAAATCATTTAGTTGTTTAAATTTATAATATTATGGAATGTTCAGTTTGGAATTAGTCTTAATCCAAGATATATTCTTTTTAAAATGAAGCGACACCCGGGGTAAAGGTGTTTTCTCATGTATAGGTATATTGGTGTGAATGGATGGGTCATTGAATAGTGAAATTGAGAATTACATGATTACTACATTGAAAAATGAGGATAAATGGTTAGATACTTAAGCTGGAATTCAGAATATTCTCCTATAAGATGGGACTCATAGAGTCTAGGGTTTGGGATTCAATTTTTGGTCACTAAATGGCGTGTGACTAATAGGGTATTGATAAGTTTTATATGTTGGGAATGTGTAGGGAAGACACTATTCCAGTTGAGATGTGTGGATAGGTGGCTCAAGATGTGTTACATTCATTTTTTGTAAACCAATGTCTAAAATATTTGGTTTTATTCATCAACAACTTCATAGTTAAACTTTATGGAGTGACTATCATTCCAAATATCATGAGACCATCTCGGGTTCCCTAAGAGAGCTCTGGATTTACAACTAGCTGCTGAATGCATTCTTGTTGGAGACATGGCCTCTTGGAGGTTACACTCATGGAGTATTATATGTGGAGCTGTATGGTGGGATGACTCAAAAAAACATTGTGCGTGTGGTCCTCAAGATGTGGATGGAATCACCAAAATTCATGGGTTCCATTCTTGGGGGTCATGAATGGGTAGTGGTGTGTGTTTTCATTATAGTTCTGGGGGAAAGCCAAATACTCACATCCATGTTTTGGGGTTCATCTTGTGATCGAAGAGTGAGCTGGGGTATTTGGAAATGGATTGAGGAAAGAAGAGACATGGACACTCTTATGGTGGGGGTGTAATGGAAGTTTTTTGTATGTGTATTAGACCATGGGTAGGATTAGGTGGGATGATGACACCAAGAAGGAACTTGTGAGGGACATGACTGGGTTCCTCTTCATGTCTAGGTGGGCCATGGGTATAGTGGGTTTATTGAGCCCAGGTTTGTATTTGGGATTGCTATCACTTTGAGTTTGATCAATGGTTCTTGTGTCAGGGGTGTTGATGAATTAGTAATACAATATGGCGAGTAATTGAAAATGGAGGATTAGTTTTGGAGCTTCATTGGGAGTTGGGTGTAGGCTAAAGTATGTTTTGAGGAACACTGATTGTATTCATGTAGAGAGAGATTATTGTCCAACTAAATTGTAATATTTAAATAGTGGATTTTGGAGTTCAATTAAACGAGTCATACAAAATTGTATGACTCAGTCTACTAAAATATGAAATTTTGGTAAATTTTAAGCCACCAGTCGTTGATTTTTAAGATGGAAAGGAAATTCTATGATATGAAGCATACATTTAGTGAATATATACTTCCCTATCATGTCTATGAATTAAAAGGATATGTCCTTTTCTATGTGTTTTTTGTTGAAATAATGGATTCCAATGTTGGATGGTTTCCTCTTGGGTGTTTAGATGTAGTGGGTTAGAGATGCATTGGGGGAATTGTGGAGTTGAGTTTAAGGTTCATGTGGTACTTCTCATTTTTGGATACTCCAACCACTAGGAAATTGTTGTTGTGAGATAATTTATATGTTGGGAACCACCATACTGGGTAGTAGTTAGTGGCATTCCTGACTTGTGTTTTGGATTAGATGAGATTGTGGAATCTATCTTGGTGTACAGTTTTATAAATGGGCTTTGTCTTGGGTTGCGACGACATGAATTAATTATATGAGTGCAATATTTAGTTATTTTTTAGATATCCAAGTGTTTAATGAGGCTACTGAGCCTTGAGTTGTTTACTAACATAGGTCAGAGGATGTGGTTGGTTGATATCATGATCCTTTGGGTGATACCATGTTTTTGGGATTCTTGTATAGTTGGTGTTGGTAATTTTTTGATTGATGTGTTGTTTGAGGTGCATTGATATTATGTTGTGGATAAAAGTTGGAATTTATTTTAGGTGGAGACATTTATTGGGTTATGCTGTGGGGATGAAATGGCCATGTTTATGATATATATTGGAGGAGGAAGGGAAATAAGTTGGTTGGGAGGTTCAACCAACTATCTTAAAGTATTGGGGAAGCAGGGGGATGCAACATGAATATGATTGTTATTAAGGTGGGGAGGTTAAAAGATCCTAGCCCTGAGATAAATGGATCCTTGGTTTAACTTTTTTGTCTAAGGGTTATTTTGGTGAGTGGTATGGGTCCTGGGGTTTGGGGGTTTGAGGCATGGAGGGAGAATAAAAGAGTCCAAACAGCGTTCAGCACACAGTTGGCACACCATTTGTATTTATTATGTGCATTTCCTTGAGAATCCATGCAACCACAACTCCTCTCAATAAGAGGCTAGCACATGGGATCTGTAGGGTATTCTAAACTTTTTGGGTTATTTGAAGAGATCATGAATCTTGCCCCCCCCCTAGATAGAGGGATCCTAACTTTTGTCGAATGGTTTGGAAGACAATTATGTAAAACTATCTAGGCCTTAAAAAGTGAAAAATTCTTATTTCACTCATGGTATTAATTATCTATTCTTAAATATTCTCCCAGAGTTAACCCCCTACAACAAGGGTTCTGAACCATGAGCTCTTTCTACCTCTATGGGTGATATTCCTTTTATTATTGGTCATTTGTAGTGGTGCGTAGTACAATTTGATGCTTCGGGTAAGTCATAAACTTTGTTTATTTTTATTTTATATAAGATGAACTGTGTGTGGGTTTCTATCATTTTGAAACCATAAAACCATATTCTTATATGGTTTTCTTCATTCTAGTGACAGTTACTTGTTGACTTCAGACCAGGGTATGCATTTGGGATAGTAATTATCTTAAAGCATGAGGTAGGTGGTTTCTAAAATATTATCTATAGTCTTATTGTTTAATATAAGTGTATGTATCTATTATTAGTTTATGCCTTTATGTTTTTTATTATATTTGGATATGGAAAGTAAATATGGCATAAAAACAAGGTATGAGACCCTTTAAATACCCTGATGGGTCCCTTGACGGATTGATATAGGACATGGGTTTATCCAAGGGGTTTTCTAAACAATTGAAAATGGGTAAATGAATTAGTAAAATATGGGACAAGATAATTTTAAAAGTGAATGGGTTTCAATGGTAAAATTGATGTATGATAATGGTATAATATGATATTTGATTTTTTCAAATATTTAATTTTTTAAGTGCTTAAAATGGTATTTTAAATTGTCAAAAGTTATTTTTTGGGTTTTTTTCCAGTTTTGGCTTCAAGGAAAGAAATAGAATTTTGTGTTTGGTAAAATTTTTGGAAAAGAGGTGTTAACCCCAATGTGCCATAAAATTGGTTATTTGGTATTTATTTTTTTATTAGGTGTGTGTGGGTTAAAAGTTGGAAATGAAGCAATTGGATTTTTTTGTATAATGACTTGAATTATTGTCATTGGATGTCTTTTGATATTAAATATAAATGTCCTTATTGAATGGTGGTTTTGAAAATATATAATAATGTGAAAGGTTTTGTGAGTTTTTGAAGAGTTTAAAATGATTTTATGAAAATGTGAAAATGTGATTTGGGCCTCTTATGATGGGTTTTTTTGATGGCCCATTAGGACCATGAAAAATGATAAATTTTTTATGATATTAATTTTTGATAATTTATATCCTGGTGTATTCAGGTAATGGTCATGGTGTTCATCAAACAAAGGGGTCCGATCATGGTTTTCCATATGAAGGTTTATTTGGTGAATAAACATGACATTCCTAAAGCCATGTGTTATGGTCATAGAGGTTGATATCTATTATTATTTGTGGAATGGATGTGGAATTTAAGAAACCAATGGTTATATTCACAGTGGTGCATATCTAGGTTTATTGAAGGAATGGACATGTCGTTCCTATACCCAATGTGCATTTCCATGGTGGTCCATATCCAGGTTTTTTTTGGGAATGTGCATGGAGTTCATGAACCCAAGTGGTATGGTCTTGGGTATCCATATCTATCTATAATTGGGGAATGTAAATGATGTTACTAATCCCAGGGGGTATATTCATGGATGTCCATACTCATGTTGGTATTTTTAGAAATGGTTTTATGGATGCTAGGTAGATTTATGGACCAGTGCTCCATGTCTTTAAAATTAGAGACATCATCAAAATTATTATGGAATCCCATAACTATTCTATGAGATACATTGGATTTATGAAATTAATATCTACATTGATATATGATTAAAAAATAGGATAAATCAAATGATAAATTTGTTACTTGTATTAAATGGTGTAATGGAAAATTAATAACTGTTTCTAAAATAAAAACTAGTTTTCCATCTTTTAATTGCACTTCAGTTTATCTGCATGCACTATTTTCAAATCTGGATATTTAGTTATACAGAATTGGTAGTGGCCTACTGAGTTGTACCACACCCTCATCGATATTCCCAGGAACTTGTTTAACTAATAAGAAACAAACTATTTCTATTATAGATTTAGGATAATGATCAGGTGCAAGTTCATTGAAATAGTTGAGGGGGTGGATCGTGGGATGTCAATATCGAGTTGGGACTCATATCCATTTTCACAATAGTTTGGTAGTTTTATTTAGTATTTTATTTGTATGACCCTCTTGAATTTAGTGTACACATTATATTGATATAACATTTTTTACTTGGTGACTAGCTTCATGTAGGCTGTATGATGTATGGTTAATGTTTCATTTTGTTGTTTTATCAGTTTATATTTTTCTAAATCTGTTTTACTACGATAATAGGGAATATACTTACTATCTAGATATTTGTACATATGATGCTATTTAGTAGCCTCTGGAATAGTGGAGGTGATTAAGAGGTGATGTAGTGACCTAGCTCAGGGAACCAAAGTCTTTGGCCTTCGATCAATGGATGTTTCACCATGTATCATCCATTACATAATCTTCGTAGAAGTAGTTCAACTCTTATGCATCATGCTAAATATACCCTTACATATTTCTTTTTTTATTCTTAAGTATATCGGTCATAAAATTGACCCTTACATATCAACCCTACATATGAGTTAGGTAGACTTATGTATACATTGGATAAATATTACATACGTGTAGAATAATAAGTATGAAACATAGAAAAATTACTAGTAACCTTTACATAATATAGAAAAAATTTACATATTAAAAACCTTACATATCATATATAAAATATTATATATTAAATCATTATATATGTAAACAAATTATATATTAAATCCATTAGAAATTTTTCATTCCCATTATGCCTACATAGTCTGACCCATACATAAGCGTATTTTACCAATTATGAGACCTAGTTATCTCATCACAAAGTAAACATTTTGTATTAGGTATTTTTAAATTTTTAGACTCATTATACTCAAGAAAATGTGACCCTGACATAGTAGACTACAATTTACTAGTCCCTATTTTTCTTATCACAAAAAATATATAGAATTATTAAAAACACATACATTAAATTTATAAACTTCTTCTATGTTTATTTCAACACTCTAGAACATTGGAATGAACCTCACCTCAAATCTAACACCATGAAAGACATGAGTTTCATCATGGATTGTATTTTGAAAAAAGAATAGAATATATGATCGTTATTATCATTTTAACGTATATATATTTTTTCTTATTATAATATGAACCAAAAAACTCAACATGGGCCTCTACAGCCTCCCCAAGGTCACAACTAGACTATATCAGAAAATTTACATCAATCACAGTCTAAAAACATTCCACATTTGGATTTTATTGGAAACCATTTGACATAAAAAACTGTTCAACCTCAACACATATAGAAATGAACCATGATTCAATAATTCTAAGACTACACAAGGAATCATATTGTGAGAAACAAGAAAATTTAACAACAATATCATGATTCCCATTAAAGATAGTTAAATCTACTTCTACACAGTCCATCCTTCACTTCATTGATCTAATCTTTCAACTCGTTAAATGTTTGTTCTAAAATTTATTCTCACTAAACATGTTAGAACGGTTCAGAAACCACATATATTGACTTCATAGCTTACCTCATTTAATAAATAATTATAAATATATGATCCCCTAAATAAGATACTTCCACCCATTAGTTTAAACATGTATATTTATATTATCCTATAAATTTCTTCTCCCCCTATTTAAATACAATAAGAGAAATAAATAAAGGGATTTATGTTTCCTTTTCCACTTTTTAACAACAAATATCAACATAAAATGAAAGAGAGGAGATGATATTCATAAAAAATAATTCATTGATAAATGAAATCTGAAATTTAATCTTCTACCTCAATGGATAGGAATTAGAATCTTTTGACATGATACCCCTTTGATAAACAAAATTTTTCTTCAACTATAGTTTTATATTAATGAATTCATCTTCTTCAATACATGATAAATATGACACGCAAAAGACTCTATTTGTAACATCTGGAAAATTTGTTAGACAATTGATTAATATTAATATAAATCATTAGATAACTTACATTAAAAGTAACAATGAGTTTAGTTTTTTGTTACACAAAACAACAATATTCTTTGATAGTATACATGGCACACAACAAAGAGTTTCAGTGAACCGTAAAATAATATTATTGTAAAATAGATACTAAGTAAGTGGATATGAATAATATTAACTAATTTATTAAATATATAGATAAATTCCTTAATCAATGTAATATTTTTTAAAAAATATTAAAAAATAATCAATCAATTTTTAGTAAATTAATTAAACTCATAAAAAACTATAATTTTTAAAAAAATTATTTTCATTTCATTTTAATGGAAAATATTATAAATAATTTATAGGGATTTTATAAAATTTAATTGATAAAATGAGATTCAATTTTTAAATCAAAATATGCTATTTATCTTACTGTGAAATATTTGGATTTATTTTTGGAAAATACATATTTTCAATGAATAATGAGAAATACCTATTTTGGTAAAAATATCTATATATTGGGTATTTTAAAGGCCCAATTATGTTATAATATTAAATATATATTATTTAGTAAGTTTTAGTCCACATAATTAGTTTTTAATCAAAATTATATTGGATTATAGTATAAGTTTCTTTGGGTTTAGAAAAGCATTTTTATATAAAAATAGTTTAAATGTGAAAAATGATTCTACCCTTAAATTAATTAAAATAATACCAAAGGGAGATTTTTTGAAATGAAATTTATATATTTTATATAAATAAATATTAATTTATATTAATAATAATATAATTATTAGAGATAGAGTAAATATAAAATCATGTTGTGCTTATAAAAATTACACTTCGGAACACACATTTTTCTTTGCATCTGTAGGTTTTTTTTTTCAATTATAGAATTTTTTCAAAAAAATAAATTTAATTTTTAAAATAATCATAACAAATTTTTATTAGCAGTTATTTTTTTAGAGTTTTATGAAATGTTTAATTTTTTGATGAATACTGGAAATACTAAATTTTAAGTATAAACAAGATTTTTTATTGATATTATTTATAAATTTTAATAATATTTTTGAGGTTAAAAGAAAAATTAATTAAAATATATATCTATTAATCCAATTTATGTGATTTTAATCAATTTCATTTTGATATTGGATATGAAAACTTTGTACACTTTTGAACATTTTTTTTGAAAACCCACTTTCTCATCCTGACTATGAGATTAATTTAAAATATAAATTTTAAAATTTTTTGAATTGTATTTGGAAAAATGGATTCTGTATTTAGAATCATAATAATATCTAATATCTAATAGGTTTTTATTTATATTTTTCAAAAATGAATAGTAAAATCAAAAAAAAATTAATTACCTTGGTTATAGTAAAAATGAGTTTACATGTGGGTAAATATAAAATGATAAGGGTTAAAATGACCAGAAATCATTTATAAAATATATTTTAGGACTATTTTTAGACCTTAAAACATTATAAGTATTGATAATTGTCCATTTTTTGTCTTTTTGAATGTGAAAAATTTATGTACAACTTTAAAAAAATTATTATTGTGCCACTCACCCCACTTATAAAATGACATCCGTCTCCTCACCTATTCAAACTATAAACCCTTTTTGGATTGAAAAATTCATTCCAAAATAAATTTTAAAATTACATAAAATCTTCCTTGAAGCCTTATATTTTGTATAAATGAACCCAATGATGAATTCTGGTGCAATCCTTTGTAGGTTACCCAAGGAAGGGGTCTTGTTCTCTAAAGAGCACTTTTATTTTATTTATTTCTTCACCTCATTCAGTTTTTATTAAAAATTGATGATAAAATAGCCTCAGTTGAATCTATATATTTATATTTTTTATTCTATGTTCATTTCCTACAGACATATCCACTTCCATAAAAATGATTATGAAATCATCATTCTTGTTTATGGCGGACAACGTCCTTGCAAACTGATGTCATTCATTTTTTCACTAACACCTATCATAGTTGGTTATAAATATGGATATAAAGTATATATATATGATATTAATAAAATTAATATACCTATATTGAAATTTAATAATATATACCATATTACTTTTCTTTCTTTTATAGGGTAAGATAACATCATTCATGTGTACGGTGAACTGTCGCCTCATGATGCGATGTGATTCGTTTTCACTAATGTTTTACATGGAAGATAATAAGGATAAATATAATAA
The DNA here is from genome assembly GCA_963277665.1 of Viscum album. Lineage (NCBI taxonomy): Eukaryota > Viridiplantae > Streptophyta > Magnoliopsida > Santalales > Viscaceae > Viscum > Viscum album. The sequence continues at coordinate 20,956,257 of OY728131.1, forward strand.
ATAGATATAATATAAATAAAATAATTTATATATTAATGAAATATTTAGCATTAAAAAATATATTATATAATTTTATTTCTTACATTTTCAATTAATTTAATAGGATAATATCATTCCTGAACGTGTCGACTGCCACCCTCACGAAGTGATGCAACTCTCTCTTCTCATAACCATAACACATGAATGATATGTATATGTTTATTTAAAGAAATAATTTTTCATTTTTTATATTATCATCATTATTTAATGATTAAATATTACTTACCAACCTTATATAATAATCATTAAAAATGGAAATGTTACCCATGCTTAAGTAGAAACATAGTTTATTTCTGAAAACCATCATTAATGGTTGTTTATAAGATTATAATTTGATTAAAACTTTAATATTTATTCTACTATTATTATTAAATATATAGTGGAACCAGGATTAATGTAAGAGTTCAAAAAAAACAAATAAAAACATATATGAAAAACAAAATATTTATTCACTGAAATGTGATTTTAACACGGAATTGTTAATAATATGTAATAGAAGGACATAAGTAAATCATATAAGGTATGATATATATAATTATATTTATGTAATATTTTTATAATAAATGTAAATTAATGAAACAATATGTTCAAACATATATTAATGAAGTCGATACTTAAGGTAAGAGTTTTACATGTCACTTTTTACTTCTATGAATCACATTCTATATTCAAAAACTATCTAATTTATGTGATATATATATATTTAAAAGGAATAAATTTTATGATTATTATTATTACAATTATGGGGATTAACATATCTATTTTAGGATATCTCTTTCATGGGTTTAAGGTTTCAAAACATACTAAAGTGTTAAGAGATTTGTGTCTTAATTTTATTTCATTAAGACATGTTGTAATGTCATGCACCTAACAACTTTTACAAGAAATATAAATAGACCCGTAAAAATTTAATATCAATAATTTATTTATAATAATTATATTTTATTTTTATTTTATTGATATTACATTATGGGGCATGCATTTTAATGTTACCAAATTAGTAAAGATTTTATGTTAATCTTATTGTTTATCACGATTATTCATGAGTTTGACTCGAGTAATGAAATATAATGATATATATCTCAATAATCTAATTTAATTTTTTATAATATGATTATTAAATATATATTAATTTAATTTTTAAATTTTTACACTCTTTGGTACTTAAAAATATTTATAAAATGATTTTTATGAATATCTGACTTAATTTCTATCTTCGGATGGAAATCTCGTTTCTTCAAAAAACCATGTTTTCTAAAAATGTTTCAATTTTTTTTAATATCCTACAATAGTTTCTAAAATAAGTTTTTAAACTTAATTTATTTTTTATTTTTTTATAGGAATATTAATTTCTTTTTACAAAGAAAATGCCTAATTGGATTTTTCAGAAAATGTGAAGAGAATCATTGCTTTCAACATATACAACTTGAAAAATATTTTCCTCTATCATGGGTTGTCAATTATTTCAAGAATACATTAAATTATATAAAATTTATTTTCAAATAAGATGGATTCCTTAATATTTTAGAAGTTATCATAATTCAAATAAATTATTTCCATGTAAAAAAGGACTTATAAAATGTTAAAAAAAGTTCTTTTTAAAGTTAAATGGATATATTACTCATGAATGCTTATTAAATTATTTAAAATATTACATTATATGAATTAAAAGATTATTTTGAAATAAAAGGATTTATAAAATATTTTATACCATTTATCATTAAAAATTTATTTTCAAATAATGGTTATTCTCCCCAAAAATCAATCCAAGATTTCATTCAAGATCAATCTCAATATAAGATATCATCATTGGATATAACTTATGATTTTATGGGTGTATTAACCAAGGATACCATTATTTTCCTTTAATTCATTTTTTTATTAGTACAAGATATTTATGAAACCCATTTCTCTTCCATGTGTCATACCATGAAAAATTTATTATGAAACCTGGTTCTTTTTCAACTGTTTATGCTATTATGAAATAATGAAATGATTATGTACCCTTAATATTTTGTAGTGGTTATGATATGTTGAAATATTTAAGAAACCCATTTTATTTCATGGTTTAGCGTATGATGAATGTTTTATGATCTTATATCAAACATTTTTATGATTTTCATTTTGTGAAAGTGATTACATTATAAAAAAGGATGGTAGTAATGTTAGAAAAAAATATTGTGGTTATGTTATAACCATGGAAAAAGGTTAAATTAAAATAAAATATTTATGGGAACTATATATCCCAACAATAAATTGGATAAATATTTATATCCCATGAGATTGAGAGGGATACATTGAGAAGTGAACATGATTTAGAAATATACTTCTTATGCTATGACAGTCTTGGGAGTGAACCATGACTTCTAGGATGGTTTTGAAAGTAAACTCATTATAGTATAATGAATGGACTTCCACTGAGGATGGTGGTGTGTCCCACCCTGGATTTTTATCCTACAATTGAGTTCCCATATATGTTTTGGGAATGATCGTTTACCAATAGTGAAAATATTTTCAATACTTATGTGTATACCAGAATTCTATTTCTTATGCCAATGTTATTATCTAATGAATCGTGTTTATTAATTCCTGTATGATTCATATAATATTTACTTGCAATATTGAATCCATTACAGAAGATTATGGTTTTCAATATGAAGGGTATGGTTTCCTAATGACTTGTTAATTCTATCATACCCTTTTTCTCATATTGTGATTATATATCTCCCTTTTTTACCATTACTAAGCATATGAGATCACCCTTTATTATATTTATATTCCATAGGTTAATAAGAACAATTATAATAAGAGTTTTCAATAAATATTAATAAATGGAAATATATGTATTGGAGAAATTTTAGATCTTTACAGAAAAAAATAGTGTTCCCAGTCTCCAAAGACACTGAACATTTAGAGACCGCAAGCATGTGTTTATGTATTGAAATAAATATTCATCTAAATAAAAGTAATATCATTTTATTATATGACTGATCCACTATAGTTGGAGTTAATGTAATTGAATAGTAACCTATTGAAACTGTGATAGGAAAACATTATTGATATCCCTAGAGTTATTTTAAAGGATATTACTATACATGTCTCCATGGATAAGTCAAAGAATGAGTCATAGTATAAGAATATGTCATAAAATTTTGGTAAAGTAGAGAGGGAGTGAAATATATGAAATTAAATTATTTTTATGATAATATAAGTTAAAGTGGAATTAAAATAGAGGCACCTTGTGGTAATAACAATGAAAAGGTTACATTGATCTATACTTAACAACAATATGGTGCGTAAAAACAGGCTTTACTACACACCTGATTTGAAACTCCTAGGGGATATTATTTTTTAATTCAAAAAAACTTTACAAAACATCATGAAGGATTTCAATAATGACCATGAGTGGCCTATATTAAGACTATGTTTTCATAGATTAATAGGAGTGTGTCATGATTTAGACATCCTTATGTGATTTTTTTGATTATTGTGTTTCCCACTATTATTATTATTATTATTCATAATATAATTATTTGTTTTATTTAATGGTAGGACCAAGAAATTACTATGATAAAATTTAATTTAAATGAAAATTTTCCAATGATCAACCAATTGGGATGATGGCAAGTGTAATTGATATTGTGATTATTCCTAATTAGTTTTCACATTATTATTAACAACATGAACCTTAACCAACTCTTAGATTCACAAAAGTGATAAATAAATACTTTTATTGGAGTTTGGGTAATGTAGACAAAGGAGGAAATAATATTTTGTTTCATATTTTTCTATAATATAGAAAAATGAACTCAAGGGAATGTTTTAGAAAGATGTGACATTGTTTTTAGTATAAAAAATAATAACATAATATACGTAATTTATGTGGAAAAATGATAAATTAAGTTAATGAAATGGATGGGAATATTGGTATCTATAAGGTATTATCAATGCATTATTGTTTCAAATGTATAAATAAAAAAAATTATATAAAAAATGTCCTATCAATAAATCTGATGAAGATAATAAACAGGGTGGTAGATGTAATGGTTATACAGCTAATGGTGAAGAGTCTTTGAATGAAATATGAATAAAAAGTGGTATTAATGAAAAATATTATTAATCATAGTTAACAGTTTGAGAATTAAGTGGCGTGATTGACTTATTTATGTAATGGAATTCAGAAAATATGAAATATATAAGGATTTCTAAGCATAATATTTACTAGAAGTATTTTATCGAAGATAATGAATGATGTTTATCACTTAGAAAATAAATTTAATAGAAAAGTGACATATATGGAAAACTCAATATTAAGGGAATGATAACCACTGATATGTTCTAGAAAATGATGTTGGAAAAAATAGATAATTGATACGAATAATCTAAATTTTTTAGAAATTATGACCTTGAAACATAATAACGATTTGAGGCCAAAGTGGTTTATAGTATCATTCATGTAGTTAACAACATTTTTTGGATTTAGGGAATATGTGTAAAAATATATTTTCTATTCATGTAATATGAATAAAAGCATGTTTTCAATATGGTTTTATGGTAATTCAGGTATTTATAATGTTTCAATATAATAAATAATGAAGGTATTCACATGTGTGGTATATGAAAATCAAGAGTTACATTATGATATATAGGGGACTAATGATAAGTTGATTTTGATAAATTTTGTTACAACCTTTATAATTTATTAATTTTTAGTCGATTAGAAGGTCATCTGTTTATGGAATGGTATAAGTTTAATTTTGTGGGAGGTTATAGAGATTAACATATTACTTCATCATATGGCGATTTATTAATATTAGATAAACGGTGCTAATTTTTTTAAACATGAGATTTATGGAACAACTTATTATTCAATTATGGATCTTATTTAGTTACTTAAGAATCAAAAATTAAACTCTTATAGTAATATATAAAGTCAAAACTAATTTAGTAACAACCAAAGGATGGAATTGTGGTTATTAAATAAAAATATTTCAAGTATGAAAATTTTCATTTACACTTAGTATAGATGGAAAATAAATTACACAAAATTAGGAAAAGGATCTTGAAATAAAATTTTGTCAAGTTATAATCATTTTTCCTGATATCGATGAATTTTACGAACCTTTTTGGTGTGTGGTTTTTTCATCGTTAACCATCTATGTTTCACCGTATTTATTGAGATCAATGATATCATCACTCTCTATAATTATTTATGTTTTTATTCAATTTCTAGATCTTTACCTTCAGCATATGTTCACTTATGTGGATAATTATTTATGATTTACTTTAGTTAATATTTATGTTTTAAATATCCCATTTAACGGTATGTTGTATTATTTATTTGTATGATGTGGGATTCTATGAATAATTTTTTAAATGTTAAAGCCTTGATGATTAATATTATTTTTGATGGAATATTAATTTTAAAGTGGGTGGAATATAATATCAAAAAAATTTAGGAAATATTTTTTCATATTAATTTTAATTTTTAGATAGCTATCATTATACACAACATCGAGTTTAGCTTTTGTTACATGTAATAATGTGTTTCTTTGATAGCATGTATGATACACGACACCGATCATCAGTGATGTATTGTCTCGTATTTTTCTATGTCTTTTTATTTTTAAATATTATATGAAATTATTAGGAGACCAGGCACAGAGATAGAACATCATTCCGAGGCCCGGTGAACCTATAATGGAGGTTCAAACTTTTTTTATGTTATGTGAGTTGTCACTTGTGCCCGGTTGTGGCAGTTTCCAAATGGATGCCCAGATTAAATATCTGAGGGCACCATAGCGTCTGTGATGACGAATTTACCTATGAACGGGTCTAACATTGACTGGTGCAGGTTGATTGAAAAAGTTAATTTGTCGGACATTTTTAGTAAAATAAAATAAAACAAATTGTCCAAGTTTATTTTATTTTAATTGGAAAGATCCGTTGTTGCACAACAACAGGGAAGATGTTTCCTTATTTAATTTCATGTCTTAATGAATCTAAAAACAGCAAAACTGACTCATTAATGTCGTCAGATTCCTTCAGAAGTGTCAAGCTGGATTCATTATTACCGCAGTGTAATGGAATTCCAAACATGTTCCCATTTTTATTGGGATGTCGATCGTTAGTAAGGATTGAGAGGAAACTCTGGAGAATCCATGGTTCTTCGGAGAAGACTCTCGATGATGAACGATGACTAATAGAAGCTGTGATCACTGCACCAATGAAGTTGAAGGATCTCGATGAAGATGGCAGCGTGACCATTTCGTCAATGATCGATCCTTTCTTAATGGTAGGGATTGTTATTTCTTTCCTTTGTCACCATTTTTGAATGTAAACGAAGAATTTGGATCAACCAAGAACGAGATGATCCCATGATTCATATGTTCTTGTGGGAGGGTTTTTATTGGGTTTATTATGGGGAACTATTGCATGTTGATTATTGTTGTTTATTTTTGCATAGTTTAAGGTAATAACGGGAGCAGATCAATTCCCTGATGAACAATAGTGGAGGTTCGTTCCTAAATTTTTTTTATTGGATTTTTCTTTCCCCCTTTCCTTCTCATGTATTCTTCGCATTTTTCACGTTCCTCATGTTCTTTGTGGGGTGAAGAACAATGAATCGTTACACCCCCATTGTGCAATGTAACGATCCCAAACTAGAGACTCGCCCCAAAAACAACCTTGCAGAGGCGTGACGATGATAGAGGGTGACAAATCAGACTGGAACAAGAAGGGCCATTCATTGAGAGTTCTTCGCGTGGGTGGATAACTACATTTTTCGGAGCTGATTGGAGGTCTGAAAACAACATAATAAGAATCATGGTGTCGGGGATACCAAAAACTGGGAGTTTCATGGAAATTGGATGGCCAAATCGACGATCAGGGCAGCACGGGAGGCGCACCGGTGAGGAGCGTCATTTTTTGGAAAATTCTAAGATACACGACGTGTACTTCTGAAGAACACATCGTGTAGTACCTACGGTGGTAGATAGGGTTTTGAGGGATAGATAGGAATCACACGGCATTGGACCCAGTTCGCACGGTGTGTTGGACTTTCCTCGAAGCTCGGCGTGTATCTTGGTGATACAAAGACATGGGAGGAAGTACACGATTTGTACTCCATCACACGGCTAGGAAAGACCAATAACGCGGGTCACCCAATGTATATATTACATAGTTTTGAGTAAACGAGTTGAGGACTGTGTGCGGGAACACAACTAGAATACACAGAGCCGACCCCAGTGACTCAGACATGACATGTACACCGTACTACACTCCATGTACTCACGTTTTCTACACGACTAGCCTTATGACACGAGACGTTGTATATGGGCAGTACCTGGGGTCAGAAAACACGGCGTGTAACTTTATACATGATGTGTACCTTGAGGAAAATGGAATGGTCCTCCTATTCATCGTATCATAGACATCTTTCATTTGGGTTAGTACCCCTTCTTCTTGTTCCCTTGAAGGCCAGACATCGTTTCCTTCTACAAGAGTATGATCCCTTCAGCAGGACTTTTAGTGATATAGTCGACATCCCTCCGAGAGGCCTAGAGCCCGATCCCATATCCATTAAAGACCCTAGGAAGAGTCAGGAATCAACATGAATAACTCTACCGGACGTTGATCCTCTACCTAGATGGTGAATCACCTAACTGGTGAATCCGGATGAGTCTTGGTATCCACCATGTACCTGGCCGTGATACTCAACAATGTATCGTGATCTTTCCCACTCAGAAGTGTGTCTCCTGTAATGAGTTCTTATATCTATCATGATCTTTTCACTCAATATTGTGTCTCCTGTAACGAGTGTAACTACCTCTCGTGACGTTTCCCGATGAAAAATACATCTCTTACAGATGTCATCAGAGCTACCAGACTCATTGTGTGTGTTCTCCCAGAACGAGTACTTTGTGGAAATCATCAAACCGAATCCCTATCAAGAGTATGTGTTTTTATGACTTGCCTCTAGTTAGTGAGTCTGGGTTTCGAGTATACCTGGATTGTGTTTCACTTGCTATATGTTATGTAGACATATACCGTGTTGAGATGACTGTACCATTATATTGTGCATTGCTATCTGGTTTTCGGGGACCTAATCTGAGTATTGGTATAGTCACCCCTGCACGGGCTTTGTCCGCACATGTTGTGTCCTGTGCAGACGATCATCCTTTTGAAAAAGTCTAGGGTGGTCCAGGATATGATTGAGCATTCTGATTTCCTCACAGGATGAGGTGTTGCTACGACTATGAGAAACAGTCCCAGTACCCTTTTGTGTTTACAGTATGGACTTTGCTGTTTTCGAACTCTTATTTTGGTGGGATTGTATTTTGGTCCATTTTATTTTCATCACTTTACCTTTCATTGTATTCTAGTGGTTGGGTTTAGTTATATGCATGAATTTTGTTCCTTAGTGGTTTTTACATTTCAACATTTGTGGGCTTGGAGTTGTGTGCATGTGTGCATGTTCTTAGGCAATGCCTCTCATGTTAGTAATAAACCTACTCGGTGCTAGTCACCATCCCCTGGCTTATTGGAGGCGGTCCTGGGGAGTCACAATGTGGGACCCAATGGGACAGGTCATGATAGAGTTGTATCAGAGGTGGTCAGTTCTTCTTTTGGTCCAAGAGTCTATGAGTTTGGTTTGGGGAAATGGTGTTCAGTGTTTCGAGCTCGACATTCTAGGCAGAGACTCCAGTGTTGGTGTGAAGGCTGATGTATCCATACACTAAGACTCTGATAACATGATTTTTGACTCAGTACATGAAAAAACTAGTTGGAGGGAAATAAAATAATGGTACATGCATCATATAGGAATAGGTTGTGTTTTCCATATCCTTGGTGTCAGCTGTCCAGATATACTCATTGAAAATGGTATATCTTGTTTCCTTACAAGATTCCTCTGTGATTCATACACACTAGGATGCAGCGACATAATCACGAGGATGACCCCCTTAGTGATGAGGCTTCGATATAGGGACCAGTTCCCCAGGCGTTTCCACCAGGTGGTGCACCTTTTATGCCACCACCAGTGGAGCAGCCCGTGGTATCCGCAATATCGACCAGTGAGGAGCATAGACTAAGACTTCTCCATGAGTTCTCGAGGCAGAGACACCCCATGTTCCAAGGCAAGCTTGGCCCTCAGGAGGCTGAGGAAGGACTCGAGGCGGTGACCAGTGTTTTCCGTCTAGTGAGGACTCCAGCCGGACAGATGGTGATCCTAGGGGCAAGCCTTCTTTAGGGTTCAGTGGGACGATGGTGGAGTCTGACCACACATACTCGCGATGAGGAGACTCTTTCGTGGATAGAGTTTGAGAGAATCTTCAAGGAGGAGTTATCTCCAGTTATGATGAGAGTCGTATGCATCTAGGAGATTCTTCAGCACCAGTAGGGAATTTTGACGGTAGATGACTATTCATCAATATTCACCAACCTCACTTGGTACTTTTTGGATATGCTCAGGGAATATACCTTTAGAGCTCGTACCTTCGAGCGAGGTCTGTAACGAGACATCCGAGCTATTTTTGTGCCTCTAGGCATTTCGACTTATGCTGGAGTGCTCGAGCGAGCCTTGGTGATCAAGAGCTTCCTGGTGGACCAGAGATAACCGACGATAGTCAGCAGCAAGCATCCAGGACTAGAGACCTCTGTAGTAGGGAGCCGACATCAGAAATAGGGATCAATATGTGAATGATATCAGAGGAGGACCCAGGACAGGGGATCGACATTCCAGGGCTTTCAGACAGGATCCAGTAATCCCAGGGAGAAGCGGTGCTACGCATGCGAAGGTAGGGGAAATCTCAATAGAGATTGTCCGACATGACGAGCTGCTGATAGGGAAGCAGTGGATGGACCACTGGGGCAGTGGCAGAGAGTGAAGCAGATAGAACCTATAGGAAACAGATGTGGTAGAGGAGAAGGTAGATCTGTAGGTGGTGGAAGACACTTTTACTTACTTCCACCACCACCCCCAGGAGGCCCACACTAGGCTCAGGGAGTATGGTAACATGAGAGGGGAAAACTGCATGCGGTCGAGGAATACGACCCAGGGGATCCAACGATGATACGAGGTACGATCTATGTCTTCTATACATTAGTTTCCATACTTAAAGACACAGGTTCTAGTCATTCTTTCATTGAAACATGTCTTGTTTGAAACCTTGAGATTCCGGTAGAACCGTTGACTCAAACCTTATGCTTGGAGAGACCTACATGAGGAGACTCGACGATTACTCGCCTTTGAAGATAGTGTGATCTTACACTTGGAGGTGAGAGATTTGGTTGGAACCTCATGTTGGTAGTGTTGAGGCCTTACGATTTCATTCTCGGTATGGATTGTTTATCTTTATTCCATTCCCAGATCGACTATTTTAGGTGAAGAGTGCGGTGTGTCCACTGTGATGGAGTGAGGTTTTACTTTGTCGTAGAAAAGGAGTTGCATGCTGCACAGAATGGGCTTGTGCATTGGAGGGTGCACCTGATCACTCACGATATAGATAGCCTTGCCCTCAGAGCAGTAGATGTTGCGACCTCTCAGTTCCCAGTAGCAGTTGGGGAATACGAGGACGTCTTTCCCGAAGATGTTCTACGATTACCACCCCATCGGGAAAACGACTTCTGCATCGACTTACAACCCAAGACTACACCGATTTCCTCTCTAGAATATTGGATGGATCCCATAGTGCTTCACGAGATGAGGGTGCGTTTAGAGGATTTTAAGATCAAGGGTTTTGTAAGAACCAATGTTTTAACTTGGGCGGCCCCAGTCTTGTTTACCAAGAAGGGAGATGGGAGTTTGAGGTTGTGCATGGATTACCGGTGCCTGAACCAGGTGACAGTGAAGAATAAGTATCCAATGCTGAGAATCGACGACCTCTTCAATCAGCTAAGAGGGGAACATGGGTTCTCGATGGTTGACCTTCGATCAGGTTATCACCAGTTACAAGTAAGAGACGAGGATATACCGAATATGGCTTTCAGATGTCGATACGGTAACTATGAGTACCTGTTGATGCCTTTCAAAATTAGAAACAACCCCAAAGTGTTCATGGGGCTGATGAAATGGATCTTCCATCTGTACATGGACCAGTTCATAGTGGTCTTCATCGACGACATCCTTGTGTACTCGGCGTTAGAGGAGGAGCATGTGATACACCTACTGAATGTTCTAGATGTACTCTGAGAGCACCATCATTATGGGAAGCTCTAGATGTTCTAGTTCCGGATTTAGGAGGTCCACTTTCAGGGACATGTCATCTCAGAAGATGGTGTAGTTGTGGACCAGCCAAGGTGGAGGTAGTGTTTTCATGGGAGCCACCTCGGAGCGTCACGGAGGTGTGGAGCTTCCTCGGGATGGTGGGATATTACTGGAGGTTCATTCCTCTTTTCTCATGAATATTATCACCGATGAAATCCTTGATCAAGAAAGGGAAACCCTTCATGTGGATGGAGAAGTGCCAGTAGGGTTTCGAGCAGTTGAGACAGAGTTTTACGAGTTCCCCAATCATGAGATTACCAGAGGAGGGTGTTGAGTAAATAGTTTTCTGCGATGCATCAGGGATCAGGCTCAGATATATCATGATGCAGTGATAGGCTATGATTGCTTATGGTTCACGCTATCTTAGGCCATGTGAGAATAACTATGAATACCATCATCACGATTCAGCTACAGTAGTCTTCGCATTGAGGATGTGGCGATATAACCTTATGGGCGAGCAGTTCATCGTCTACTCTGACCACAAGAGCCTCAAGTAAATCTTATCATAGAAAGATCTGAATCTGAGGCAGAGGCATTAGCTGGAGTTCCTACATGGTCATGATTTCGAGATCATCTATACACTTGGTAAGGGGAATAAAGTGGTGGATTCTTCTAGCAGATTGTCGATCTCGCAGTTGTTGAGGGAGGTGACAGAGCATTTAGCCACGTTGCTTCCCGGTTGTGGAAGGGATTGCAGGAGGCATTTAGGACTCAGCTACACGTGAGCACTGTGTTCTATCCCTAGAATGATGGTCAGACGGAGAGGACCATTCAGGTTCTGGAGGACATGTTGCAGGCCTATATTTTGGACTTTGTCCGTAGTTGGTAGGACCACCTACCAATAGTGGAGTTTGCGTATAATAACATCTACAACTCCAACATTGGTATGGAAGTGTTCGAGGCATTTTATGGGAGACCATTCCGTCCCCACTTAGTTGGACTGGCCCCGGAGAGTCACCACTCATGGGTCTAGAGTTGGTGCGAGCTACAAACGAGAAGGAGAAAATAATCTAGGAGTGGTGGAAGATGCACAGAGCCAGTAGATGTCTTATGTTGACATGAGAAATAGACCCCTGGAGTTTGAGGAGGGATACCACATCTTTCTTTGGGTCTCACCTCATCGAGGGTTAAAAATATTTGGTCAGGGTGACAAGCTATCCTTGAGGTTCGTCAGACCTTTCCAGATGTTGTGCAGAGTTGGCATGGTGGCATAACACATATCTCTACCACCACAGCTACATTAGGTACATGATGTCTTCCATGTGTCACAACTGAGGAGGTACGTGCATGACCCATAACAATTCATTGACTAGGGAGAGATGGACATCTAGGATGGAGTTACCATTGCTATGTACCCAGTGGTGATCGAGGATCGGCAGAAGAGGATCCTTCATGGGAGATCGATTCCCTTGGTACATGTAACATCCCAGGTAATTAAAGAATAAAGAATTTTCATATTTATTAATATTTACGAATTTAATATTAATTTTAATTAAAAGGGGTTTCTACGTTCGATAGCATACTCACTACGCAACGATGAGTTTCTTTGAAAACTTACGTTGCACACAAGTAATAAAATAATATTATTTTAAATGTTAGTTATAAAGTAGCTGTTGTACTGGCAGGAATGGATAGAAATAACTAAAATATGATTATATATGTTTTTAAATGTTTTTACATTTACCCAATAAAATATAAAGGCTTAAAATATGGAAAGAGTTCAATTTTAGGCATTTATACCCTAATTTTCACTAAGGGTTCACTTTTCACCTTTTGACGGAGAACCGTCATTAAATATAGTTTTGATCAATCTTATAAATTCTATTGGACAAAAAATAACTCTTCTTTATAATCGGGACATCAAAATTTACTTTGTGTAAAATTTTGGTACCTTTCTGATAAAGTTCATTTTTTTAATGAATAGTGTAAAATGTTGAATTTTAATTCAAAACCTCTATTTAATCTAATTTATTTATATGATTAGATTATCTTTTTAATTGGTTTTAAAGTGAAATTAGAAAAAAAATTTACCATTAAATTCAATAGTGGTCGTTGGAATTAATTTCACTTTGAAATCGGACTTAAACTAGTGTCAATCTTTTGATACTTATTGTTTCATAAAAGCACGCTATTTGCTCTGACAGCGGGAATGAATTATTAAATTAATTAATGTGACTTATATGTTTTGAATTTTGTAAAATAGACTTCATTTTTTGAATTCTTAATATCAAATATAGCTTAGGGTGATTTTTTTGTAATTTTCTGAAAAACTTCAATTTTTGATGAATAGTGAATCCACTAAGTGGTACTTATAAAAACTGATTTTCTGTTTAAATGAAAATTTTCCGTCATTGTGTTTTGATTTTCAAAAATCCGACATACATGGTTGTCATTAAGAAGTAAAATGTGGTTCAATGAGATTAAAATAATTTTTTGGTGAATAGTAACTTATTAAGTTTTTAATCGCGATTAGTGGTAATTAGTGTAGTTTAAGGTAAAAATAATGTTTTAATAATATGATATGAGCTTGACACATGTAATACCCTCATTGGATGTGTCATTTCCGACCAAGACAGGCCATGGGTCAACTTGGGGACCCCATGGAGCCACTTTCGTTGGGAAATGACATAAATAACTTTTTATTTAATGTAAAAGTAAAAATGACACAAACATAATATGTTTTACAAAAAATTTTTTTACATGGGGTTATAAAGATCAGATTTTTGATTATAAATAGTCATTGGAAAGCTAAAAATATTTCCTACATCATAGTATTTTTTATAATTAAATTATTTATGACATCATGATGATGCATCGATGACTTCATTATTTAACGATTTAAATAAAATGGAAAGATAATGTAATATCTAAAACCTACACATGTCCAAAACCTATTGGATGGTAATATTTCAAAGCCTTATCATATTATCTTCGAAATATATCAATGTGGGACCTTATAAATGCGAAACACTTTTGAAAATAAAATAATAGTTTCATGATTTCCAAAAGTGCCCCTCCGCTCCTCTTATAAAAGGCCCCCACCTCTACCTCATTTCACACACTCCTCAAGCCTTTGGATCAGACATACCCTGCCCATTTACTCTCTCGACATCCCTCTCCTCATCCTAGAGGATTCCCTTTGGGCAGAATCCTTTCAAAGGATGCCTTTAGGCTCAAATCAAAGGAGTTACACTTTTAAAGGTAATTCATTCTCTCTTGTTCATTTGTTTTATTTTGCTTCTCCAATCCCCTGAACTCTTTTTATATACTTCTTTTGTAACAACACCAGTATCTTCAATATACTAGGATGTTGTTATAAAATTTATTCAAGCTACAATCTCACAGAACTACATCAAATGGTTAAAGAACATACGGTTTTCGTGGATGGCGAAATTCTGCCTCCCGAAACGATGATTGTTCAATACTCATTTAACACCTTCAAAGGTGGGCATTATGATGTCACTATTTTTATATATGATATATAATATGTTTATTCTTTCCTTAAGCTTCTGTTTTTTTCATTTATGGCATACCATTATTGTTTCCATTATGGGTAAACACGATATCTTCATTTTCGGAAGTGCGGACTACCGCCCCCTGAAAGTGATTTGATTCGTTAATACCATATGCGGGATGTGTAAAGGATAAAGTTAATGATATTATATATGTTATTATACTGGAATTATAATATACTCTAATATCATGATGATTCCATTCTATAAAATACGAAATATAAATGAAAGTAGCGTTCATGCGTACGTACGGCTTACCGTCTCCATGAACGGTGCATTTCATTTCTTACCTTTAAATGATTATGTAATATTATAAATACATGTATATGCTGGATATATATGATATATATGATATCCGAATCTGGAATGTCATTCTAGATATAAAGAACCTTTGACCACACGAACAACATGTAATTGTAAGAAGTCCACTTTCGACTTACGAACCAAATATTGACAAAACAAGCATTATTAACTTAAATGGTTACATAATGTTTATAACATGGAAATAAGTGATATAAAAGGAATAATGAACTTTAAAAATGTTCTTAATCAAGTATAAATTAACTCAAGTTTATTATTCAGGACTTTAAAGAACGATCAAGTCAAGTCGGACCCGAGGTAAGGGACTTCGTCTCAATCTCCTTTCATTGAGTCATAATTCGTTTTATACACAACTTTCTTTTATATGGTGTATAAACCCCTTTGACTTTTACTTTTATACAAAAGGAATCTTTTTCTAGGAAGCGTTTTACTAAATGACAAAAAGGAATGTTTTTTTACGTACGTGGTGACAACGACCTTTTCCGCCGCCGCGAGTATTATTTGGTCTTTGGATTCCTCAACAAGCCGTAATGTTTTTAAAATGAAATAAATACCATATACTCTTTTATGTATTTTGGAATTGAAAATGGTTTTGATAAAGGATTCAATTATGATATATTGTGATTGAAATGTGGAAATGTTATCATTCCTTTATATTGGTTTTATGTTTTATGATTTTATATTGGTACTTGGACATTTGACGGGTGGTTACGTGATAAACCATATGACGGGTGGTGCCGTGAATACCAAGACGAGTGGTTACGTTATAACCTCCAATGCATTGGGTATGGAAGTCGGTCGTATGGCTATTCCATTAATTATGTATGGAAATTGGTCGTATGGCTATTCGATTAAGTGATATGTTTGGAAGTCGACCGCATGGTTATTACACTTAAGTATGTTTATGTCCCAAGTTACCTTTATATATGTTATGTGTTCTTTGTTGGGGTTTATGGTAATACTTTTGTTACAAAAAGGTATGTAATGATACTTTATTCAGTGAAGAGTTTTTACTACTTCATGAAGGTGAAGGTATTACTTGGATAGAGTATACATGGTTTACTTGATGTTTGAAAAACTAACAGTTTTCATTCTTTGTGTATCCCTTACTGTGCTTTTTATGCTCACCCCAAGATTTTTTGAAATGTTTTTCACAGGACGTAATGTGGAATAAGGTCAAGGATGGGATCAATGGAATTTCATGCTATATAAAACATGGAACTAGACATGTTTCTTTTAAGAGTTTTTTTTATTATGGAAACTTATTAGAAGTGTCTACTTTGTAATCTTTTGAGATGAAATAGTTATGTTCTAATTCTCTAAAACTCTAAACCCGAAAAGATCCTCAACGTGAATTATTCATTTAATTCAATATTAAGTAAGGTTTAAGGCCGGGGCCTTATAGTTGGTATCAATGGTCGGTTTAGAAAAATTTAGGAGTTAGAAAAGTGTTAAATTATAATATTATTGAAATGATATAGCATTTACAGATTACCATATTGCTTCGCCTAAGACATTTCTGTGTTCATAATGGTTTTCCGCATAGGAAACAAAGAAACTATGTTGGGACGACATCAGGAGGAAGACAACCTTCCAAATCAGCAACCTGAGATGGTCAGAATCGGAACTGAACCGTTTGTTGCAGTGATGGAAGAGTTGACTCAGGCTATAAATGGTGGTGGTATCCATGCAGGAGATCAGCCAGATCAACCGCAGAGGAACATGTCAGTGGTGGAAAATTTCATGAGGCAACATCCCCCATCATTCAGAGGATCATCTGACCCTGTGCAAGCTAAAGGGTGGATTAAAGCACTGGAGAAGATTTTTGATGTCATGGGGTGTTCAGAACATCAAAAGGTTAGTTTTGCTGTTTACCGTTTTGAAGGTGAATCTGATCAGTGGTGGTCGATGGTGAAAAATATCAGGGATATTGAGGAAATTGAGGATCTTCACTAGGACGAATTCAAAGGTATGTTTCTTGAGAAATATTTTCCTAATGTGGTTCGTCTTAGGATGGAAAAACAGTTCCTAGAATTGAGGCAGGAGGATGATTCAGTGGCTGCTTAAGAAGCAAAGTTCACTTGATTGGCAAGGTATGCTCCAAACTTCACACGAGATCTTGATAGTAAAATAAACTGTTTTTACTTAGGGTTAAAGCCAAATTATCGAAGTTCTTTATCTTCTCGTAAGTTCAAAAGTTATGAAAAACTTTTTCGATGTGCGGAGAAGGTGGAAATGGAGTTTGCCGATGATCAGGTGTTCTATGACAAAAAACAGAATAAGAGGTCTAGTTGGCAGGAAAAGGGGAAGAATTCATCAAAGAAGCAAGGAGGTAAGAAAACCAAATATCCATCCTGTGAGAAGTGTGGTAAAATGCATCCTGGAGAATGTTTATCCAAGTCTTTTAAGTGCTTTAGGTGTGGTAAGTCTGGTCATATTGCTCGTAACTGTAAGGAAGATGATCAAGCAGGCAATGAAAAGCCAACGGTAAGATGTTTTAAGTGTAATGAAATGGGTCATTATGCAAACGAGTGTCCAACGAAGAACTCAACTGGGGGAATGCAGCCAGACTACAAGCAGAATGGGGTGGTGAAATCCTTTGCAACAATTTCAGCAAATGTTGGGCCATCGAATGAAGTGGTATCAAGTACACTGTTTGTTTGTTCAGATTATGCCAATGTGTTGTTTGATTCAGGGTCTACACACTCTTTCATTTCTGAGATGTTTTCTAGTAAATTGGAAATTACATATCAAGATATGAATCCTGAACTTATGGTTAAAACACCCGTAGGGAAAGTTGATACAAAAAGAAATTATAAGAACCTTCCTATCCTTTTGTGTGGAAAGAATCTACCAGCTAACCTTATTGTTTTGCCTCTAGTAGAGTTTGATGTTATTTTGGGCATGGATTGGATTTCTTTTTATCATGCTAAGATTGACTGCAGAGATAAAATGGTTTCTTTTCAAGAAGATTTTCAGTTTGTGTACAAGAATGAACCCTTGATTTTGATAACATATCTGTATGTTGAGAAACTAGTAAAAGATGGAAATGAATGTTACCATGCACATATTGTTGAAAATAAAATAACTGTTCAGATTAATGATGTGTCAGTGGTAAATGAGTATCTTGTTGTTTTTCCTGATGAGTTGCATGGTATTATTCATGATCGGGAAGTTGAATTTAGTGTTGACTTAGTTCCTGATTCTAATCCAATTTCAAAACCCCCTTATCGAATTACTCAAGTTGAACTTTTAGAGTTAAAGAAACAATTGCAGGAGTTATTAGATAAAGGTTTCATTCGACCTAGCACATCACCATGGGGTTCTCTTGTCTTGTTTGTTAAAAAGAAAGATGGATCAATGAGACTTTGCATTGATTATAGAGCCTTGAATAATATTACTGTTAAGAACAAGTATCCTTTGCCTCATATCAATGATTTGTTTAATCAGCTCCAGGGAGGTCAGTATTTTTCGAAGATTGACTTGAGGTCGAGGTACCATCAGTTGAAAGTAAAAGAAGCAGACGTTCTGAAGACTGCGTTCCATACTAGATCTGGCCATTATGAATTTGTAGTTATGCCTTTTGGGTTAACCAATGCACCTGTTGTATTCATGGACCTTATGAATAGAATATTCCATGAGTTCTTGGATAAGTTTGTGGTTTTTTTCATCGATGATATTTTGGTGTTTTCTAAAAGTAAAGAGGAGCATGGAAGTCATTTAAGGGTTATCTTGAAAACCTTTAAAGAAAAGAAACTATATGGAAAATTCAGCATGTGTGAGTTTTGGTTACAACAAATTTCGTTCCTAGGTCACAATGTTTCAAAAGATGGCATAACTGTTGATCCTACTAAAACATAAGTTGTTGAAGAATGGCCAAGACCCACAAATATAACCGAGATCGGTAGTTTTATTGGTTTAGCAGGTTACTACCGAAGGTTTGTTGAAATGTTTTCACGGTTATCTAGTCCAATGACTTAGCTAACTCGTAAGGGTGTTAAGTTCATCTGGACAAAAGAATGTGATGATTGTTTTTAGGAGTTGAAGAGAAGATTGGTGAATGCTCCAATTTTGGCACTTCCTTCCAGGAATGGTGAGTTTGTTATATACAGTAATGCTTCGTTGAAGGGACTTGGATGTGTCCTTATGCAGAATGATCTGGTAATTGCTTATGCTTCACGACAGTTGAAAACTCATGAGGTAAATTATCCTACACATGATTTGGAATTAGCTGCTGTTGTCTTTTCATTAAAAATTTGGAGGCATCATTTGTATGGAGTAAAGTGTGAAATATATACTGATCAAAAATGTTTAAAGTATATATTCACTCAGAAAGAATTTAACATGAGACAGAGGATATGGCTAGAATTAATCAAGGATTATGAATGTACAATTCATTACCATCCGGGAAAAGAAAATAATGTGGATGATGCTTTGAGTAGAAAAAGTAATGCTTCATTAGCAATGTTGCGTTTGGAACGTGATCCTTTGGTTAAAGATTTGATGAACTTTGGCATAGAAGTTTTTGGTACAGGATGTTCTTCTGTTTTGTTTCAGGTATCAGTGAAATCTTCTCTATCAGACAGAATCAAGCAAGCACAGAAGCAAGACAGCGAGTTGCAGAAAAAGGTAGAGCTGGTTCAGAAAGGTAAGTTGCCTGAATTCAACATTGATAATGATTGTGTTTTGAGGTTTGGGAAGAGATTATGTGTGCCTTGTGATTCACAGTTGAAGAATGAGTTGTTATGTGAGGCTCATATTTCCCCATTTTCAGTTCATCCTGGCAGTACTAAGATGTACAGAGATCTGCGGGAGTATTACTGGTGGGATGGAATGAAAAGAGATATTGCTGATTTTACTGTGAAGTGTCTGACATGTCAGCAGGTTAAAGTAGAGCAGCAGTTACCGAAAGGGATGCTTCAGCCTTTACCAGTGCCAGAGTGGAAATGGGAAAACATATCCATGGACTTTGTTGTGGGATTACCGAGGACATCTCGAGGTAATAATGCAATCTGGGTTATTTTTGATCGCTTGACTAAATATGCTCATTTTCTTGCTATACGAGATACTTTTCCCTAGATCAACTTTCCCGTTTGTATCTTAAAGAGATATTCAGGTGACATGGAGTTCCCCTCTCCATTGTATCTGATCGAGATCCAAGGTTAACATCTAACTTTTGGAAAGGCCTTTAGAAGTCATTGGGTACTGAATTAAATTTTTGTACAGCTTTTCATCCTCAATCAGATGGGCAGTCAGAATGAACAATTCAGACCTTGGAGGATATTCTACAAGCTTGTTCGATGGATTATCAGGGAAGTTGGTACCAACAACTTTCTTTGGTTGAGTTTTCTTATAATAACAGCTTTCATTCTAGTATACAGATGGCACGATTTGAGGCATTATATGGGAAGCGGTGTCGAACTCCAGCATTTTGGTATGAAGTGGGTGAAAGGAAGCTGATGGGACCAAAATTGGTAGAAGAGATGGCAGAAAAAGTTCATTTGATTTAGAAGCACATGAGAACAGCTCAGAGTAGGCAGAAGAGTTATGTGGATAACCGGAGGAAGGATCTATCTTTCGAGGTAGGTGATCATGTTTTTTTCAAGGTTTCTCCTTGGGAAAGTGTGATGAGATTTGGTATGAAAGGAAAGATGAGTCCAAGGTTTATTGGACCATATGAAATTCTGGAGAAAGTTGGATCAGTTGCTTACCGAGTGGCTTTACCTCCGAGTTTATCTCAGGTACACAATGTTTTTCATGTCTCAATGTTGAGGAAGTATATGCCAGATCCATCTCATGTTTTGAGTCCAGAGGTAGTTCAGCTGGAGGAGAACCTATCTTATGAAGAACAAACAGTCCAGATTTTTAACCATATGGAGCAGGTGTTACGGAATAAGGTGATTCACCAGGTAAAGGTTTTGTGAAAAAACAATGTGATTGAAGAGGCAACGTGGGAATCTGAAAATGCTATGAGGGATAAATACCCCCACTTATTTTGATAAGTGAATAAAATTGCGAGGACACAATTCCAAAAGGGGGGAAGGATGTAACATCCCAAGTAATTAAAAAATAAAGAATTTTCATATTTATTAATATTTATGAATTAAATATTAATTCTAATTAAAAGGGGTTTCTACGTTCGATAGCATACTCGATACGCAACGATGAGTTTCTTTGAAAACTTACGTTGCACACAAGTAATAAAATAATATTATTTTAAATGTTAGTTAACAAGTAGACGTTGTACTGGCAGGAATGGATAGAAATAACTAAAATATGATTATATATGTTTTTAAATGTTTTTACATTTACCCAACAAAAGATAAAGGCTTAAAATACGGAAAGAGTTCAATTTTAGGCATTTATACCCTAATTTTCACTAAGGGTTCACTTATCACCTTTTGACGGAGAACCGTCATTAAATATAGTTTTGATAAATCTTATAAATTCTACTGGACCAAAAATAACTCTTCTTTAGAATCGGGACATCAAAATTTACATTGTGTAAATTTTTGGTACCTTTCCGATAAAGTTCATTTTTTTAATGAATAGTGTAAAATGTTGTATTTTAATTCAAACCCTCTCTTTAATCTAATTTATTTATATGATTAGATTGTCTTTTGAATTGTTTTTAATGTGAAATTAGAAAATATTTTTACCATTAAATCCAATTGTGGTCGTTGGAATTAATTTCACTTTGAAATCGGACTTAAACTAGTGTCAATATTTTGATACTTATTGTTTCATAAAAACACGCTATTTGCTCTCACTGTGGGAATTAATTATTAAATTAATTAATGTGACTTATATGTTTTCAATTTTTTAAAATAGACTTCATTTTTTGAATTCGTAATATCAAATATAGCTTAGGGTGATTTTTTGGTAATTTTCTGAAAAACTTCAATTTTTGATGAATAGTGAAACCACCAAGTGGTACTTATAAAAACTGATTTTCCGTTTAAATGAAATTTTGCCATCATTGTGTTTTGATTTTCAAAAATATAACATACATGGTTGTCATTAAGAAGTAAAATGTGGTTCAATGATATTAAAATAATTTTTTGGTGAATAGTAACTTATTATGTTTTTAATCGCGATTAGTGGTATTTAGTGTAGTTTAAGGTAAAAATAATGTTTTAATAATATGATATGAGCTTGACACATGTATTACCCTCATTGGATGTGTCATTGCCGACCAAGACAAGCCATGGGTCAACATGGGGACCCCATGGAGCCACTTTGGTTGGGAAATGACATAAATAACTTTTTATTTAATGTAAAAGTAAAAATGACACAAACATAATATGTTTTACAAAAACAATTTTTTCATGGGGTTATAAAGATCATATTTTTGATTATAAATAGTCATTGGAAAGCTAAAAAGATTTCCTACATCATAGTATTTTTTATAATTAAATTATTTATGACATCACGATGATGCAGTGATGACTTCATTATTTAACAATTTAAATAAAATGGAAAGATAATGTAATATCTAAAAACTACACATGTCCAAAACCTATTGTATGGGAATATTTCGAAGCCTTGACATCTTATCTTCGAAATATATAAATGTGGGACCTTAGAAATGCGAAACACTTTTGAAAATAAAATAATATTTTCATGATTTACAAAAGTGCCCCTCCTCTCATCTTATAAAAATCCCTCACCTCTACCTCATTTCACACACTCCTCAAGCCTTTGGCTCGGCCATCACCTTCCCATTTACTCTCTACACATCCCTCTCCTCATCCTAGAGGATTACCATTGGGAAGAAGCCTTTCAAAGGAAGCCTTTAGGCTCAAATCAAAGGAGTTACACTTTTAAAGGTAATTCATTCTCTCTTGTTCATTTGTTTTATTTTGCTTCTCTAATCCCCTAAACTCTTTTTATTTACTTCTTTTGTAACAACACGAGTACCTTCAATATACTAGGATGTTGTTATAAGATTTATTTGAGCTACACTCTCACACAACTACATCAAATGGTTAAAGAACATAAGGTTTCCGTGGATGGCGAAATTCTGCCTCCCGAAATGATGATTGTTCAATACTCATTTAACACCTTCAAAGGTGGAGACTATGATGTAACTATTTTTATATATGATATATAATATGTTTATTCTTTCCTTAAGCTTCTGTATTTTTCATTTATGGCATACCATTATTGTTTCCATTATGGGTAAACACGATATCTTCATTTTAGGAAGTGCGGACTACCGCCCCCTGAAAGTGATTTGATTCGTTAATACCATATGTGGGATGTGTAAAGGATAAAGCTAATGATATTATATATGTCATTATACTGGAATTATAATATACTCTTATATCATTATGATTCCATTCTATAAAATACGAAATAGAAATGAAAGTAGCGTTCATGCGTACGTACGGCTTACCGTCTCCATGAACGGTGCATTTCATTTCTTACCACTAAATGATTATGTAATATTATAAATACATGTATATGATGGATATATATGATATATATGATATCCAAATCAGGAATTTCATTCTGGATATAAAGAAACTTTGACCACACAAACAACATGTAATTGTAAGAAGTCCACTTTTGACTTAAGAACCAAATATTGACAAAACAAACATTATTAACGTAAATGGTTACATAATGTTTATAACATGGAAATAAGTGATATAAAAGGAATAATGAACTTTAAAAAGGTACATAATCAAGTATAAATTAACTCAAGTTTATTATTCAGGACGTTAAAGAACGATCGAGTCAAGTCGAACCCGAGGTAAGGGACTTCGTCTCAATCTCCTTTCATTGAGGCATATTTCGTTTTATACACAACTTTCTTTTATAAGGTGTATAATACCCTTTGAATTTTACTTTTATAAAAAAGGAATCTTTTTCTACGAAGCGTTTTACTAAACAACAAAAAGGAATGTTTTTTTACGTACGCGGTGACAATGACCTTTTCCGCCGCCGCGAGTATTATTTGGTCTTTGGCTTCCTCAACAAGCCGTAATGTTTTTAAAATGAAATAAATACCATATACTCTTTTATGTATTTTGGTATTGAAAATGTTTTTGATAAAGGATTCTATTATGATATATTGTGATTGAAATGTGGAAATGTTATCATTTTCTTTATATTGGTTTTATGTTTTATGATTTTATATTGGTACTTGGACATTTGACAGGTGGTTACGTGATAAACCATATGACGGGTGGTGTCGTGAATACTAGGACGGGTGGTTATGTTATAACCTCCAATGCATTGGGTATGGAAGTCGGCCGTATGGCTATTCCATTAAGTATCTATGGAAATTGGCCGCATGGCTATTCCATTAAGTGATATGTGTGGAAGTCGACCGCATGGTTATTACACTTAAGTATGTTTATGTCCCAAGTTACCTTTATATATGTTATGTGTTCTTTATATGGGTTTTATGGTAATCCTTTGGTTACAAAAAGGTAATTAATGATACTTTATTCAGTGAAGAGTTTTCACTACTTCATGAAGGTGAAGGTATTACTTTGATAGAGTATACATGGTTTACTTGATGCTTGAAAAACTAACAGTTTTCATTCTTTGTGTATCCCTTACTGAGCTTTTTATGCTCACCCCAAGTTTTTTTGAAATGTTTTTCACAGGACTTAATGTAGAATAAGGTCAAGGATGGGATCAAGGGAATTTCATGCTATATAAAACATGGAACTGGACATGTTTCTTTTAAGAGTTTTTTTATTATGGAAACTTAGTAGAAGTGTCTATTTTGTAATCTTTTGAGATGAAATAGTTATGTTCTAATTCTCTAAAACTTTAAACCTGAAAAGATCCTCAACATGAATTATTCATTTTATTCAATATTAAGTAAGGTTTAAGGCCGAGGCCTTATAGTACTGGTCCGGTGGAAGCATGAGAAACTTCTGGAGAGCATGTGGGAGCGGGATACTCAAATACGTGCCCAGTACCCACATCTCTTTGAGTAGTCTTGTTTTGGTTTTTTAGGGATGAAAATCTATAAGGTGGGGAGAGTTTAGTGTCTTCAATATTTCCATGTATTGTTTTTTTAAATATTATATGGAATTATTACGAGACCAGGAATAATTCCAACACATCCTTCCGAGGCCCGGTGATCCCGAAATGTTGGTTAGAACTTTTTTTAAGTTAAGTGAGTTTTCACTTGTGCACGGTTGTGAAAGTTTTCAATCCAATGCCTGAATTAAAAATTTTAGGGCACAATTGCGTCTAGGATGACGACATTACCTACGAACAGGTCTAACCTCAACCGGTGTGGGTCGAGGAAAAAAGTTAATTTTTCGGAAGTTTTTAGTAAAATAAAATAAAATAAAATAGTTAAGTTTGTTTTTTTTTAATTATAATCATCTTCTATAGAGAATCGACGAGGAATCTATCACCTTATTTAATTTCATGTCATAATGACTCTAAAAACAGCAACACTGACTTATTAATTCTGCGAGATCCCTTCAGAAGCGGCATGCTATACTCATTTTTAACGCATCATAATGGAATTCTAAAACATGTTTCCCTTTTTATTGGGATGTCACATGTTTGAAAGGGTTTAGAGGAAACTCTGGAGAATCCATGGCACTTCGGAGAAGACTCTCGGTGATGAACGATGATGAATCGAAGCTGTGATTGCTGCGCCAATGAAGTTGAATGATCTTGACGATGATGGCAACACGACCCTTTCGTCAACTATAAATCCTTTATTAATGGTATGGGTTTTTATTTCTTTCCTATTTCCCCAATATTGAATTTAAACAATGAACATGAATCAACCACAAAAAATTTGATCCACATATTCATACGTTCTTGCGGGAGGGTTTTTATTGGGATGATTATGGGGAATTAATCCATGTTGATTGTTTTTGTTGATTTCTTCTCCATTTAAGCCTACTAACTGGTGCATATCAAGGCCATGATGAACTACGATGGAGGTTCATTCCTCATATATAGTTTTATTGGATATTACTTTCCCACTTTCTTTTTTGTATTCTTCGCATTATTAGCATTCCTCGCGTTCTTGGAGAGGTGATGATCAACGAATTGTTGTGCACCCATATTGTAATGAAACGATCCCAAACTAGAGACTCAACGCCACAACAGCGTTCTGGAGGTGCGATGATGATAGCTGGGAACAAATTGGATCAGATCAAGAAGGTCCTCTCCTCAAGAGTTCTTCGCACAAGTGGATCATTTCATGTTTTATGAGCCAATCGGATGTCCAAAAACAATGGAATCGGCTTCATGGTGTCGGGGAAACCAAAAACTGGGTGTTTCTTGGAAATCGGATAGCCAGATCGATGATCGGGGCAGCACAGGAGGCACGCCAGTGAGGAGCGTTGTTTCTGGAAAATTCAGGGATACACGGCGTGTACATCCGAAGAATACATAGTATAGTACCAGCAGCGACGACTATGGTTTTAGGGGTTAGAGATGAATCACATAGCATGTGACCCTAGTCACACAACAATTTGGAATTTCCCCAATGCTCGGTGTGTATCCAGGGGACACACGCACATGTGATGAAGTACATGTTGTGTACTCCATCACACGGCCAGACGGGGCCCATAATGCGGGTCACCCAATGTATAGATTACATGAGTTGGAGTACACGAGTTAAGGACCGTGTGCGGGCACATGGCTAGTGTAGATGGAGTCGACCCCTATCACTCGGACACGGCGTGTACACTGTACTACACACCATGTACTGAATTTTTCTACACTACCAACTTTACGACACATGCCATTGTACATCGGCATTACACAAGGTCAAACAACACGGAGTGTAACTTTATACACACCATGTACCTTGTGGAAAATGGCATGACCCTCTTGTTCACCGTTTCTTGGAGATCTTTCATTTTGGATAGTGCCACTTCTTCTTGTTCCCCTGAAGGTAAGGCATAA
Source organism: Viscum album (assembly GCA_963277665.1). Lineage (NCBI taxonomy): Eukaryota > Viridiplantae > Streptophyta > Magnoliopsida > Santalales > Viscaceae > Viscum > Viscum album. The sequence continues at coordinate 20,983,299 of OY728131.1, forward strand.
TTTTCTTCTACAGGAGTATGATCCCTTCATCAGGACTTTCTCTGATAGAGTCGACATCCCTCCGAGAGGTCCGGAGCATGATCATCTATCCATTCATGACCCTAGACCACGGGTCTGGGTTTCGAGTATATCTAGATTGTGTTTCACTTTCTATATGTTCTGTAGACATATACAGTGTAGAGATGAATATACCTTTTCTTTATGAATTTCTTTGTGATTTTCGGGGTCCTATACTGAGTATTTTTATACACACCCCTACACAGGCTTTTCCTGCTCATGTCGTGTCTTGTGCAGACGAGCAGCGTTTTGACAAAGTACAGGCTAGACTAGGACATGATCGAGCTTTTTGAGTTCCTCATAAGACAAGGTGTTCCTATGGCTATGAGCAGCATTTCCAGTACCTCTTTCTATTTACAGGTTGGACTTTGGAGTTTTCAGACTCTTGTTTTGGTGGGCTTGTATTTTGGCCCAGTTTACTTTCAGCACTTTACCATTTACTGTACTTTGGTGGTTGGGTTTAGTTGTATGTATTCATTTTGTTCCTGAGTGGGTTTTCAAATTCAGCATTTATGGGATTAGAGATTTGTGTGTATGTGAAGGTTCTTAGGCAATGCCTCCAATGTAAGTAATATTCTTACTCGGTTCTAGTCACCATCCCCTGGCCTATTAGAGGCAGGCTTGGGGAGTCATAGCGCGGTCCCCACAAGGACGAGTCGTGACAAGTGAACCATGAAATAATAATAGTATAACCAAGTTGTTAAGTGTGTGGGTAGGAATATTATAAAATTCTTTAGGAAATATATATATATAGTCTCATCCCAATATAATTTTACACATAAATTCTTATGAAATAATCGATCAAATTTTATGAATGTAATTATATTAAAAAATATTTCTTTCCTAAAAAATGATTTTCTTGCATTTTTTGGGAATAAATTATAATTAATTTAAAGATATTAAATAAAATTTATCTGATAAAATCAAATAAATTTTTTAAATAATCATATTTGAATTAAACTTTAGTGAAATTTTCTTTTTTTTAAATCTCTATTTATTATTTTATTGTGAAAAATACCATTTTTTTTAAAATTCCAATATATTTAGTAATTTAAATTACCAATTCAATTTTATTCTAACAAAATTATTCCATGGTAATATTTAATCCAGGAAATTATTTTTTAATCAACATTAAATTTTATTTAAGTTTAAGTTTATTTTTTGGATTAAAAATGGTTTTTTTTCTGAAATTTTTTTAATTTGCATAAATTTTCACAATTTTAAATAATTGTAATCATAAATAAATAGGAATTTATTTATTTAATTTTATTTAATATATACCAATAAAATGTAATTTATATTCATACAATTATTATTATTATATATTTAATTAGTATAATGTCATATTGTTCTTGTAAAAAATACACCTATCAATAGCCCACATTTCTGCCGCATCGATGTGTTTTTATTCAATGTTTATTTTTTATCATTTATAAAATTTATTTTAATAAATTATTTTATTTGAAATTAAACTTGATAATATATATGACATAATTTTCAATAATATTCATAAAAGATTAATTTTTTTGATGAATAGTGAAAATAATGAAATTTAATTGAAAATTTTATTTTCATTTAAAATATTTTCAATGAAAAGATATATTTTAAATTTGATTTAAAGTAAAATTATATAAATTATCTATATAATATGAAAATTTATGTCATTAAAATCAATTTTATATAGAAATTGGATATAAAAACATTTTATACTTTTCAATATTTTTTCTTTGAATCCATACTTTCCAATCATGTCTTTGGGATTAATTTTAAATTAACAATTTCTTATTATTTGAATTAAATTTCATAAAATTAATTACATATTTGGAATAATCATAATTTATATTATATAATAATGTAAAATTATTTTTTTGGTCAAAATGAATAGTTAAAATAATAAAATTAATTACCACGATTAAGTTAAAAGTGAGTTTTTTAGGGGTTAAATAAAAAATGGATAATTGTTAAATTGACCAAAAAACATGACTAAAATATATTTTTTGAACATATTTATACCCTATCATGTCTAATTATATATAAGGTTCCATTTTGGAGTCTTTTGAAAATTGAAAATCATGGGTACACATTTTTCATTCAAAAAATTAGAAGTGTCCCACTCACCTCCATTATAAAAGGCCACTGCTTTCCTATATTCTTCAAACCATAAAACCCATTTTTTTCCTATATCAGACAACATTACTTCATAAAATTTTTCCAATAATAATATTACTATTATTTTTGGGAATATATATATTGTAGATAGGCTTTTGGTGTAAAATAAGGTGGTCATGTGAGGAAGAGGTAACATTCTCCAAAAGGTGGTTTTTTATTCTTTCCTCCAACTCCATTTATTATTATTAAAACTATAAGATATAATAACATAATTATATTATGTATAATTACATGTTTTTCTGGTTATGTTAAGGATATTTAAACATCTATACCTCTATCAAATTGGTTAAAAAATAATCATTTCTCTATTCGGCTGACTACCGCCTTGTGAATCGATATCATTTTTTTTCCATCACCACATCTCACGGTTGGGTATGATGTAAGATATAAACTATATATATGATATTTATAACATTAATATACATATATATTCATTATATTGTATAAAAAAAATTTATATGTCAATCTACATGGGACACAATGACGTTGTTCGTGTGTACGTCAGACTACTACCTCATGAAGCGATGCGATTATTTTTCACTATCATTTTAAATGGAAGATAATAAGGATAAATATAATATTATATATATATATATTATAAATAAAATTATTACAATAATCATGAAATATTTATCATTATCAAAATATTATATATCAATTTATTTCTTACATTTTCACTCAATGAATAATGATTACATCATTCATGTACGTTGGGGCTTCCGCCTTCACGAAGTGATGTGACTCTATCTTTTCATCACCACAACACATAGATTATATTTATAAATATATTTAATGAAATAATATTTTATTTATGATATAATGATAATTTTATAAATGTTAAACATTAGATACCTCCTTTTCATAATGATCATTAAAAATGGAATCGTTACTCATGCATACAAATGACATGTCGTGTCCATGATCTAAACATACATCATTTCTCAAAACCGTCATTAATGATATGTATTAAAAGTATAATTTAATTATTAATATTTTAATTAATTCATGATTATTATTCTTTATATTATGGAATCATGATGAACGTTATAGGATAAAAAAATAAAAAATGAAAACATACATGAAAAACAATGCATTTGTTACCCGTAACATTATTTTAACAAAGAAGTGTTAATAAAATTGTACTAAAAGTATACAATTAGATAATATAAGTTATGTAATATATAATTATAGATATTTAGTATATTTATAATAAATTTAAATTCATTATACCATAATTTTTAATGTCTATAATGGAAATCAAGACTTATGTTAAAGGATTTCCATCTCACATTATACATCTATGAAACATATTCCATATTCACCACCTATTTATTTTATGTGCTGTATATACATTACATGAATTTATTTTATGATTTTATTCTCAATATTAAGTTGATTTACATATCAATTTTTGGATATATTATTCATTTTTATTATGATTCAAAATCTACCAAAGAGGTGAGGTGTCTTGGTCTTAATTTGTGTTCTTTAAGACATATGATTAGGTTATGTGCCAATAATGTTTTAAGAGGTGTATATAAATCCCCTTTGACATTAAATATCAAGAATGAATTTATATTTATTATGATTTATGTTTATTTTAATGATATTAAATCATAGGGATTATATTTAATTGTTACCGAATTGGTAATTATTGATATATTACAATCTCATCATTTATTGAGATTGCTTATGACTAGGCTTCCAATGATAAATTATTATTATTTATCTCAATATAGTCATTTATTTTAATATAATATTGTTATTCATGATATTTTAAAGTTATATTACAATTTTATACTCTTTTTTACATAAATTATTTTTGTCTTTTTTTAAAACAATTATGACATTATTTATCTCTTTGGTCGGAAATCCTATTTCATCCAACACTATGTTTTCTAAAAAATTTAAAAAATGTTTCAATATCCGTATAATATTTTAATAGAAGTTTTTTCACAATGTTATTCTTTTTTTAAATGAATCATAATGTTTTTTTTAAAATAATGCCCGTTTATATTTTACCCAAAATGATTAAAGAATATTATTGAACAGGCACAATATGAATTGTATTTTTAAAGGCCATGAAATCTTATATATTTAAAGAATGAATTATATGTTTTCAAACTTAATTTCAACAAAAATTATCTCTTTAATATTTTTTTTAAAAAATTATTTTAAATAAGTCATTTCAAAGTAATTTTTTTTACATTGATTTGAAAACATTTCTTCAATTTGGAAAAGATATTTTCCTCATGAAATGTTTAAAAGGATTCATAAAGATTAATTTATATATTTTCAATGTTTTATTTAAATAAAAAGGGTTTATAAATGTTTTTATATGGATTAGTTTTTAAAAGTTACTTGTAATGAAATGTGATTCTCCCCATGAAACGTTCCAAGTGATAACACAAGATCATTCTCCATCTAAGATGACATCCTTTGATGTAAATTTTACTTATATAGGGATATGAACCAAGGATACCATTATATTTTCTTCTATGAATGTTGAATCAGGAAAAGATATTTATTAAACCCATTTCTCTTCAATAGGTTATATTTTGATAGGATTTTTTTTGAAACATGATTTTTTTCCGTAGGATATGTTTTGATAAAATGATGAAATGATTATGAAACCGACCAATTTTTTATAGGTTATGATATTATTAAATTATTATAAAACCCATTCATATAATGGATTATGATATGAACAAAGTTTTATTATATTTTTAAATGCATATGTATTATTTTCATTATGTGATGGTCATTACATTATAACCAATGATGGTGGTTACATAATAAAAATGGGCAGTGCTTACATTATAACAAAAGAAAATGATTAAATTATAACAAAAGAAAAGTGGGACTTAATCTATTTCCAATTAATTGTGTAATGATTTATATAGCTTGATATAGATAAAAAAATAATGGGGAGTGAACCTAGTTCAGTAATAGAATTTTTCCACTATGTTTGTCTTGGGAGTGGACCTTTACTATTATGACTGCTTGGGATGAGAAACCATTCCTCTATAAAGAAATTACTACCACTAGGGATTGTGGTGTGTCCATACCTAGAGGTTTAGTGACCTATGTAGTTCCCTAACATGTTTTTGGAAATAATCATTGAAAACTAAGAAAATTAGTTTCTATTATGTATATGCCACAACACTATGCCTTATGAAAATGTTATGGTCTCCAGAATCATATTATTTTATTCCCTTATAATTTATGTAGTATAATATTCCAATATTTATGACATGAATCAAGATTATGATCTCTAATATTTAGTTTGTTGTTTTTAAATTGATATGCTCATGTTCTCAAACCCTTTTTCTCATGTTTTGATTATGTATCTCTTTTATTTACCCATAACCACCATCTAATATCACCCTTTATTATATTTCATTTCTTGATGATAAAAATAATTTTTTAAAGTAGATATGTTAGTGAAGATTACTTAATAAGAAACTATTTAAGTGAGACATTGTATATCTTTCATGAAATAATTATATGGTGTTCCTAGTCTCAAAATACAGTAAACTGTTAAATTCCTCATGTTTGTGTTTGTGTATTGATATGAATATTCTTTTAAAAATATTTAATATCCATTTACTAAAACCCTTGGTAACTATAATATCAATTTTATTCTCATATATTATTAATTTTTGTAACTTTGACACTATTTTCTAAAAATATAGACACATTTTCATCGTTTATATTATGATCTCTTCTATCGGAGATCACTCCATCAACCTTAATTTTTATATACATGTTTACCCCCTATGTAAATTCTATAATATCCTATTCATTTCATTTTATTTTCTAATTTTTATTCGAATAAATTTTATTATTACAATTAATACTCGGTTTGGTAGGTAAAATTCTGAGACAATTATTATAAATGTTACCTGAGTGTTCATATATTCCAAAAGCTCCATCTAATGGTTTGAACCATTTTGAACCTTTAATTAAAAATATTCATATTTATTTTTAAAATTATTTAATTTAGAACATTTAATACCGGTAAAATTTTTCCACTAAATAATTTAGAAATATATATTAATATTTTTAATTAAACAAATAACTTCTTTCCATGTTTTCAAAGCCTATACAATGCCAACTATTAGTATAAAATTAATATTTTAATCTAAAAACATCATATTTTATAGATGTTGTAACCTACACTTATTAAATATTTTCATCAGCAATATTGGATCCTCTTTGTAAACTATAATTTTTATACACTCATAAAACTATTACAAAATTTATAAATCTTCCTAGGGTTTTTTCATATGACTATTTTTACTATTTTTCTCTAAGAATTTATCATTTATATAGCTTTCTAATTTTCAAGAAATGTATTTTTCCCAAAAATTAGACCACTTCCACCTATATCTTCACATAAAACTTATAAATAAGCCTCTACTTCAATATTTATATAGTCTCATGAATACATTTCACAAGGTTGTTTTCTAACTTGTCCAATTCCTTTTCTGTATCAATTAATTTTTGGGAAATTTAATTCCCTTTATCCTTTTATACATCCTTCATTTTAATTTAAGAATTCCAATTATTATATTCTCAAATATTATTTTTTATGTTATTAATTATGATCAACTACTCAGACTCCTTTTCAGTGTATATGGGGTAATTTTTTCTTTGTGATTGACTTTGTTTCATTAGATTGTTGATTCCCTTATACACCTTTGAAATCACCAAAATATATTCCTTGAGTTCCTACATAAACATGATATCTATTTCTATTTTTTACTCACTTATATAATTACTAAAATCATTTATAGTGAGAAATTCCTCATTTACTTATTCAATCATATTTTTTTCATTAACATCACTAAAAGTGTTTTCTTCATCTACATTATCACATATGTAATCTTCTAAAGATTTGATAAGAAGTTTGTCTTCTTCAAATTATAGAGTCTATTACCTTTCCCCATCGGATTTTTTTTTTATTTTTTATTCCTTTTATAACATCTTGGATTATCATCCCCAATATCACTAACATACAACTCCCAAAATATAAGACAATATATAGTGAAAATTTAAATATTACCCCAATTAAAGTAGTTCAGGTGTAAAATTAATCGATACTTTATTTTATATCATATCACACATATTAAAATTAATGAAAAGAGTTTGTAATATTTTATTTAGACACCATTTTCAATTAAATTATTTTATTCATCTTCATAATTCAATTTCTTAAACTTATCCATCGGAAACGATTTAAATGAAATCCCCCAATCAACCTCACTGTTAATCTTTAATACACTCCTCTTAAAAATTTAATACAAAATAACAACATTGTCAAAAAAATATAATGGAAGCGTAATTGAATAAATATTTTCAGGTAAAATTAACCTTTCATCAAACCTATCTAAATAATATTACTATTTTTATATAACCATAGGTTCCACTAACTTTATCAGAAAATGTATAATGGGGCCAAAAAGTTCAATAACATTAGTGAAGAGTTAATATACTCTTCCATAATACTTCATATTAAAATCATTATAATTTAATTTTAAAAACTATAGCTTAGATTCCTTGAAAATCATGTTTCATTAATAAATATTTTATAGGTTATCCTAAATAACATTTCCCATATTCTTCCCTTAAAAATATAGATCATTCGCTATAAAGAGATAAAAAATGGAATTTCAAACATGGTCATCATTCTCCAAATTTTTTTCTATCTTCATCCATTTTTATAGAAGCTTCTTAAAAATGAACACAACCATTTATGGAACCTATAAACACAAAAAAACATATTTATATAAGATATGGAATCATCCGATATTTGTAAATACAATATTTATTCCCATAAAAACTAGGAAGCACATTTTTGTTCACTAAATTAATTTTTTTGTCATGATATGAATTCAAACATATAGGAATATCTTATCTCAAGTATTTGATCCTATTTAAATGAATCGTGGACTTCTCTAATACCATTTTATTGGAATTATAAATGGTGTTGGTTCACTGAGAGTGGAGGGGGATTGAATTTTTACCCAATACTCTATTATCCTCATAATTATTTCTTAAGAAATCAACCACAAAAACGTGTTGGATTGAATGATCTCACTAATGAATTTATCATATTAGAAATAAAGAAAACAAGTTATGTACACATGATATACATTTTTAACTAATATAAATGAGAAAATACTTAAAAATATATGAAAAGACCTATGATTTCACAATTCAATAAAATCACTATATTGACTACAAATGATCAAGGATTATATTTGAACACATGTTATAAGATTAAGGAAATTATATCTCTAAAATAGTCTCGCCAAAATTTAAACAATTTTCATGATCTACAATAAGTTAGGGATTATGATTTTCTTATAAATGATTATCTGATGAAAATTTATAGTTTTCATTTACATTTCTATATTGTTGAAAAGTAGAGAACATTGTTCTTCCTTAATAGACAACACATGTTCAATGATCATGTGTAATGTATTTGTGTACTCTTCTCCTTCTAGTTCATATACAATCTTTCTAGTACACACATTTCCCTCTATCCTCCCTATCTATAAATCTTTTGATTCCTTATTCATGATGTATCATTATTAACATTCTTACCCAATAGATTCTAATTTTCCCTATTCAAATCATAATTTAAAACACGAAATTCAAACCAGTTACTACATATCAACTTATTTCATTTAAAATCCTTAACCTCTGTTTATCCAATCACATGTAGTCACTATTTATTTATTAAAAAGACTCTTTGGATGATCTTTGATCCCATAAAAGACATTCAAATTGAGAATTTTCCCTTCATAGGAAGTTATTTTTCAACTGCATCTCTAGTCTATCAAATTCATTATTTATAAAAGTAATTATTTACCCTTAGCTATTGGGAAATCCTTAAATATTATAATGTACCATAAAAAACCTTAGATATCAAAAAGAAACATTAGGTAACCCTAACATGTCATATTTAATCCATGGATCAATCTTTATATACAATTTGGATAAGAAGATTTACCACTATGTATCATACATAATATACCCTTATGTATTGACTTTATTAATGTTACATATCTCAATTGTGGAATTCACCCATATGTATCGACCTTTTAGCATGATTTGAGTATCCTATGTCATTTATTTCAGAAACATTACACTTGAGATGGAGAATCATTATATATCAACATGAAATATCATATAAACCTTATGTAATGTAGATGAACCTTATGTATAGAATGTATTCTGTATCATAGATAAAATCCTACATAGGGGAACAAAACAGATGGAAAACAAATAAATATTGAAGAATTTACTATTTTATGGTCCTATTTTTTTTATTACAGAGTAACCATTACATATTGGGATGTTACTAGTTTTTAGACCAATTCTGTTTGATGTAGAGTTACACTTATATATTGGGACATTACCAATTTTCAAAACCATTATAATATACACAAACTAACCCTTAATTACCAAAAAATTAATTTTTAGATCTAGTTTTTCTCAAACGAAAACATATATAGAAATCATCCAAGACCCTCTCTTAAAATTTCACAATCCTTCCATATTCATTCAATTGCTCTAAAACTATGGAATGAACATCGCGAAAAATTAAACTCCATGCAGAATATGATTTTTAATATTAACTTTCTATTTTCAACATAGGATATCCCAATGATCAAGTACACTTATTCTCCTATCTAATTATCCTTCCATTACTTCAAACCTGAAAAATTTCCTCTTAAGTCATAATAACCTCCTGATGTTTATAGACACTCTATATCTTAGCATCTTCTTTATTAATTCTCTCAAAACCTTCGAGTAATTTTAATAAATGTTTATAAAATTTTTACACATTGAATATGAAAATTTACCTTACATCACATTTATATATATTTCAATAGACAATGATTCCCAAAATACATTTATTTCTTTAGAATCAATATATATATATATATTATTTCTTATATACATGGAATATCACTCTAATTTAACATAAATTCAATGTATTGAAACTATATATAAATTCATTCCCAGTAATCAAAAATCATTTTAAATCCAATTATTCCATATTTGGAAATTATTTCCATAAAAGATAATGATACCATTGTGATTTTCAACAAATTTCAAACAAAATAAGAGATAAAATGTCAGTAATTTCAACCTCACAATTTGATAATACTTTTGGTTTATATATATGGAAGATAGCCTAGTGGTGAATTAGGGTATAATGACTTCAAAATACCCTTCCCACCAATGTTTCCGCACTATTATGCGTGACACAAATTCTATCACTAATGATAAATATAGAAGGGATAAGTAAATGAAATAGAGATAGAAGTGATTTTTAATTGGTTTACCTACAATGTTGTATGTCCATGATACATACAATAAAAATGTTCCAGTGTACAAAATTTGATCAGCACACTCCTTTTTCAGTATCAATTTGGTGTCAAATCTATGATCCAAAGGGTTAAAACCCTACCATATAATATAAAGAACTCACTAAACTCAACCAAATATGAGAAACCAAATATCCTCTTAGTGAACCGTATTGATCATCGATGTACTGATAATAAGGGTTACACCAATGACATTGTAATTTTATAGTCATACTTAAACCACATGGCGAATCATTATGAATTTACAAGATAAAAAAATTTCAAAGAACCACCTCCTCTCTTCATTTTTCAGGTTAAGATGAATAACTAGTTTTATATAGGATGGGGGTGAATATTCCTTTATATAATTATGGAAAAAAATAATCAGATAATTTTTATTGAAATATATAGTACACAGTAGTCCATAATAGTTTTGGGAATATAAAATAAAATAATAATAATCAATCAAAACTGATAAAAAATTACTGGGAAATAAAACAATGAACATAAAATAATTATAGTAGTCCGGCTCAATGTGAACCTACATATACTTTTCTAATCTCCTCTTATCCTTTAGTGAAATAGTATTCACTATATCATAAATTTTAATAGGATTAACAACCCTTTGAAAAATACTTCCATTTATTCACTTGAAGGTACAGACCAACAACACCTAACAGTGTTGTTAGGAGCCAATACCCAATGAATTTCCTTTTTTTATGATGAAAAATCAAGGAAAAGACATTCCAATAATAAAAAAATCATAAATCAACGACAAAGAACAAATATGTGGTAAAAAGATATAATAATACAAAAAAATAAATATAGAACAAATGTTTGAAGAAGATAAATCATTGATGAACTTCATCACTTCAATATTAAATTATCAAAATAATGATGTACCTAAATGATAATAGTAGAAGAGGAATGTTCTAAAAACAAATATTTAACACTTTTTCACTCATGTTATCTCTCATGAATAATCAAAGATTATATTATATACCCTCAATGTTATTCAAACAATAAGTGTTCAAAATTTTAAACATATTAAAATGATCAAATAAAAAGTATCCCGATCATTATTAAATATTTAAAATATACGAATACCATGATATAAAATCATAGAAATCCATTAATTATAATTAATAATAATATTAATATTATCATTTACGAGTAGGAAAAATTTTTATAATATTAATACATTCTTTATTAATTTCAATATACATCCAATGACTTCATTAGTAATTACATATATTTTAAAATTTATAAAAATAGATAAAAATATATTTCATCACATGTTATTATTTGAAAAATCATAAAATGAAAAAATATGTTATATTTTTTCACAAAAAACGAACATTTTAAAAAATAATGACTAAGATTTTTTCAAGGATTTTGGGTCATAGAAAATTATAATTTTTAAGCCTTTTGAATCCTAAAAATTTAAATATTAGAAGTATTTAAAAAACTTATAACTTAAAAATAACAAGGCATCTAAAATTGCATGACATCAAAAAAATTATACGACCATAAAAATGGACCATAATTCATTTAAGAACAGGACTTTGAATAATTATCAGGTTAAACATATCCATAATAAAAAATATAAAACAAAAGGACTGCCCATAATGTATATGATATAGACCATGATGTAGAAATAGATTGATTGTCAATACAGATTTTCCATTCTGTAGAGATAAATACTACGACGTGGAAAAATTTAATACTTGATTTTTAATGTCTATGGATATCATTACACTAAACCAGACTTTGTGGTGCTTTTCAATTTCATATGTAAGACATAGTGTAATGCTCTATGAAATTATAACATACATTTTCCCATTTTTTACAATATGGGTAAAGGGAATAATAAAAATCATTAAGATTCATAAGGATAAATAAACAATTATACAAGTTTCATTATGGTGACAATGAAATTTTATAAAATTATTAGTGCTAACAATAAAAATATGTAATCTATGTAAAGGTAACTTCAATATTTCATAAATTTTTAAAGTTGGACATTAATATTTAAACACTAAATAAAGATAATAAGTTGAAATCATGTGTTATATAAAGGTATATTTCATTATTCATAATGGTATAATGAAATTTTCATATCCTACGTAAAGCTAATATATATTCATAAGAACAGGTAATATAAATTTTCATAAAGGTAATAAAGAATTTCCAAATACCATTGTAAGTGTAATTAAATTTTTATGTAGGATCTATAAACGTAAAAAATCTTTTAGATTTTAAATTTTATAAAAAAAAGAATAAAAAATAATAATAATGAAAAAAAAATTATTTTTTTGAGAAATTATATTCATTCAAATGAATCAATTTGTGTTAATGAAATTGAAAAAATATTAACAAAAAATTTAAAAAACTACCCATTTAATCAGGTTTAATCAATTACAATACAATATCCCATGTTAAATCACAACCAATATCCTATTGTTTGTAAATTAAAACCCCAAAATTTTAGGATACGAGATATTTAAATCAGTTACAAATTTAGATAGATTTACCTTTTAAATATTATCTCCACCATTTTGAAATTTGTCATAGATGAATAATTTTTTAACATGAAATTATCATTTTATAACGAAATATCCCCCAAAAAATAGAAACTAAAATAGTATAAAAAAACATTTAAGATACACATTAATTATTTAATTTTGATGGAAAACATAAACATTTATGCTCCCCATAACATGAAGTATACCGACATTAAATTTCTGAAAAATAAATAAATAACATTGACATGAACAAAAAACTCTTGTAAAATGGTTTCTAAAAATAAATAAATACTGATTAAAAGTAATCTAAATATATAGAGTATATTTTATTTAAATATTTTAAAGAACAATATGAAACAAAAAATAAATTAACTCAAGATAAAACACCACTATTCAAAGTTCAGACATAATTTTTTCAAACATCAGAAAATATAGTGGTTTAGTAAATATATCATCAAGTTGATTTTATGTTAGGCAAAACTCTAACAGAACATATCTTTCATTAAAAGTATCTCATATTAAATTAAATATAACAATAATGGATTTTTATAGAGTTTTGTGATGTATTTTTAAATATTAAAATTACTGATCAAAAATCGTAGTAAATAGGCAGTTTAAGAAAATTAATATTAAAATGGAATAATTTTTGTTGACCATAAACTTTGTGTTTAACGACTGAAAACAAATAAATACTCAGATTTGAGTGTGGATAATTAGATTGATTTTTTCAAAACAACATAAAATTATAATTTTACAAATTAAGTGACACATACATAATCCTTTTTTTCAATAAATTCTACCTCATAAAAATCAGAATTATAATAATATAAAAAGTCAAAAAAGTATTAATTGTGTAAAATGAACTACTATTAATATTTCCATTAAAATATATAATTATTATTTTAATATCCTTAAGGTAAATTCCTTTAGTATTAGACTGAAATATAGAAAATTTGACAATTTAAAAACACTATATCATTTTTAGGTACAAGAAAATATGGAAAACTACCGATCTACCAACTATTTATATTAGTATCAACATATTTTCAATAAAAATTTATATCTAGTATAAAACATGTACTCATTAGGCTCATATTATTTTTACATGAATAAAAATTAATCCTTTTTATAAGTTTTCTAGTATATTTAGATTGATTAAAAAATATACCAACCTTTTAAAAAATTCAGTCTATGATTTTTGTAATCACCAATTAACATCAGGTCCAATTCAGTTATCAATAAATTTTATTTTTTTACTAGAATAATCATTTTTATAAACAAAGAGAATGTCATCAACATATATTTATACAATTATAATATAATTGGATAAAATTTAAGTAAAATTCTATTGATCAAATTATCATGTATTAACAAAATTTTGTTTTGGAATTTTATTTATTTTCAAACCAAGGACTAGGATATTTCTTAAAATCGTATAAACCATTTTATAGTTTAAAAAGATATGAAAATTTTAAAATTTTAAATATCGGTGTTTGATTATCAAAAAAATCATAAAAAATTTCACAATTTAAAAATACACTATTCCTATCAATTTGAAATAATTTGAAATTTTGGGAATAAGAAAAGGGTAATATAATTTCAATGGATTATATTATAGAAACATGATTAAATGAATTTTTAAAATCATAAAATTATTCTTTAAAATACCATTGGTAAACTATCCTAACATTATCTTTTACAATATTAGTAGTTTTATCCAACACATTTCAAAAAAATACATTTTGTACCAATTTTTTTTATCATTAAGAAATTAAAAAATATTGGAAAAATTATTTATTTCATATTGATTATGTTAATAATTAAAATTATTTATAAAAATAAAATCATTTAATTAATCCAAAAACATTGGCAGGTACAAAATCATCAATAAAATCATTATTTTAATATAAATTCAGAATTTATTTTCCTCTTCTGATTCAAGTTTATAAATTTCTATCATTTATATAATGTGAACTATAATTAATATTTTTATAATTTTTAGGATCATATTGAGAATAAACATTCTCCCCCTGATCTGATAAATTATAATTTTTATATTTATCACCACCAAAGATACGCTCTTTAAATTCGTCATCAATATAATCTAAATATGTTTTTTCTTTACTATTATTTTTAATAAAATTTACAAGATGAAATTATTTAATAGTTTTTGTTATTTTACTATGCACTCTATATGTTTTAGTTTTATTATTTTATCCATGAAAAATACATTTAACAATTTTGGAACAATATTTATCTTATTTTATTATATTATTTAAAATAAATACCTTACAACCAAAAACATTGCAATGAAAAATTTTAGGTTCCTTCTCGTTAATCAATTAAAAATGGGGTTTTCTTTAGCAAGGTTATAATAAAAATATTATTTGATATATAAAATTTATTATATCATCCTAATCCCTAAAATATTTTTATATATTGAATTCATGATGGATAGTTTTGTTTATTTCATGAATAGTAATTTTTTTAATATCTACAAGGCCATTTTTCTATGGTGTTCTAGAAGGTGAAAAAATATGAAAGTATCCATTAAATAATTTTTTTTTCGAATTATAAATTATTAAATATAGATCATTTATCAATTATAAGTGTAAAAATTAGATATCACTTTTTGTTTTGAATCTGTATATAAAAACAATTGCATTTTCTAAAATGTCACTATTTGTAGTTATGAAATTATCTTAAGCGAATCTAAAATAATACTAAAATATTACAATAAAATATTTTTTCCTTTTAAACTATAATTTATTATTGGTTCAAATAATTTATTTCATAGAAATTATACTCTTCAAACTATATTAATAGTATTAATTGATATGAAAATTTCATTATATATTCATTCCTTTTAAACATGAATCAGAAAGAATGAGAATGATTTCATTAATATTAGGTTTTTCAAGAATATCACCATGTTTATCTATTTTTTAATAGTTGTTGAAATTTATTTTTTCACAACATTATATAACAAATAAAATCATTTTTTCGGTATTATATTTAAGAACATTACATTCTACACAGTTAGTTTAAGAAAATCACTAGATTCGATATTCTATTTTCTATTTTCATAGAATAATGATGAAATATTTAAAAATAATAAACATTTAATATAATCTCATTAAATAATAATTTTTTCTCCAGAAATCTATGATATACATATTATGTTGTCTTTATGAAATTCTGTATATATTACATTAAAAAATATTACAGATCATTAAATCCATACTTCTCCAAATCCATTGGCCATGCCTTTAGAGATTTTATTGAAGGTGACATAACATCCATCACATGAATTAAGAGATAAAAAATTATAAATATTCCAAGTCATTTTCATCATCCAAATATTTTATTATATATTATATTTAATTGATATCTTTTGTGGTATGCAACACCGAACTAAATCGAACTTCTATATACTACTAAATATTATAAATTAAATACGGAAATTATAAACTAGAAGTTAAATTGGTCTTTTTAACATGATTAAATATATTATTAAATATACAATTTTCATTCTCATGTTCAATATACTTGTTTATTATTTTTTAATAAGAAATTTATTATTTTTAAATTCATTATATTTCTCAGAAATATGTTTTCATCAAAAATGGTTTTCATGAGTTTTTAAAAAAAATATTATAATATGTTTTGATAACTTTTTATAATTTTATATTATGAAAACAATATTAATTTTTAAATCACCATATTAAAATTATTTTATGATTAATTTTTGGTAAATTTTTGAAAGGATTAATTTTCTAGTAAATAATAAAAAATATTGAATTTTTAAAACTATGATTTTACTTATACTAATATGTTCCTACATTATTTAATTTGAGATAAAATTAAATTATGTAACATTTATTTAGTTATAATATAATTAATTTAATTCCAATGATTCTTATTTATTGTTTTTTAAAAGAACATTTTCAGTCATAAAAATGCACTTTTCATGATAATTGTTTTTCATTGTGTTTCATGGGATTGATTTTAAATTAAATTCTAAAAGTATTCTGTAATTAATTTTAAAAAATTGATTCGATATTTAAATTCATAATTTCCAAATTTAGTAAATAGTATGATTACCTTTAGGACAATATTAATAGTAACCTTTCTAATTTTCATTACCACGATAAAGGGTAAATTTGGTAATATAGGTTAAAAATAAAATGATAATGATTATCAAATAAACCTACTACATTCAAAAAAAATTGTATGGATAATTTTCATCCATAAGTATTCATGTTTTGGTTATATGACCATTTGTTTCTAATAATATGTGATTATGACCCTTATATTATTTTATTTATAAAAATATTAATGATATCACATTCATGATTTGAAAAACTATAATTTTTTTAAAATGGGGTTATTAAGAATGTATATTCGACTATAAATATTATTTTTAAATCTAATCTAATTATCTAAATCGTGGTAATTTTTTTTTACTTTTTTATGATAAAATATTAATCTTAAATGGGTGCAAAACACTAATTCAGTAATTATTTAGTTAATGAAAAAATTGAATAAATGATAAAAAATATTAATATAAATATAAATTTAGATAATTATTGACATTAATATATTTTATTAAATAAATTTACATAAAGTGATATATAAAAATATTTTTTTCTATGTTATCTTGTTGTATTGATTTTATAAAACTCCAAGCTAATGAATATTGTAGAGATTGACAATAATGATTCATTGGGTATATAATATTTTATTATGTGATTTAAAAAATAATTAAATAAATAAATAATCACAAAAAGATAATATTTGGTCAAAAAAGAACGCCCAATTCATTTATAGGCTATCAATAATTGTTTGGATCTATAATTTTCTTAATATTTTTTAATCTTTTGAGAAATCCCAAAAGTGGACCTCAACTCAATTATAAAAGGAAAACGCTTCAATCACTTATTTGCACCACATTTAACAATCTATCTGGACAAAACTCTACCCATTTATCATCTAAACAAGCTTAACCCCTTCTTAAGGGTTTGTTACCTTCCAAAAGACCAACCCTAGACCCCTTATTAAGATATCTAAAGGATGTACCCCAAAACAGAGGTAATCAATTTTACAAACGCTTTCATGTTTATTTCATTTTTATACTTTCCCTTCCTTTGTTATTTCTATCAAAAAATAATAAAACTTGTGTCATATATATACTTATATTATATTAGTATTATGAAACAACCATTTTCTACCTTTTTCCACCATATGTAAAATTAATGCACCACACATGAGTACCTATGTATTGTCATCTCAATATAGTGGTGTAATTATTATCTCAATACCACATTACTTGGATCGTTCTATTAAAGGATATAATGGATATATTTGATAATTTTGATATCATATTAACCCCGAGAAATAAATATACTATCCACTTCTTACCCTTTCAACCATTTATAATTGATATCATTGCTCATGTGTACGTATGTATTACCATCTTCAAAAAGAGGTGTGATTCATTTTATAAGTTCAAAATTACATAATGGTTAAAAAATGTGTTTAATTATTAGATATTATATTTTTAAAATAAATTTTATCCTAGAGATGATGTATCTATTGAAGGACCCCGGGACACCCTGAGAGGGGAGGGGTGAATCAGGGTGACCACTTTTTCTTTTAATGTGTTGGATCTTGTTCCCACGTTGGTAGGAACTTGTTGAACCTGTATGATGATTATGATCAAAATGAAAACATTCACATGCACAGAGAAGACACATCCATTTTTACTTGGTTCACCACTAAGGGCTACGGCCAAGGAGCATACGCCGACAGGTTGCCGGTCGTACCTAAATCCACTATGCTTCACTAGCTGCAGATACAAAAGTTCGGGTACAGACACTCTGTCCCAGGCTCACTGCCTTTACAATAGTTCAGGGATAGCTCACTGCGTCCCTCGGGTCACTCCCGTTGACTCCCCCTGGCTCACTGCCGTTGGTGAAGTCCCACTCAGTTTATAGACGTGAAGGTCTCTTCTTCATTTGCATAAGAGTGCATCCTTTGTTGTATGTAGATGCTCTATTGAAGTCCGATTCTCACCAGAAGAATATCACTTTTCCCCGAATGAACCAAATAGTCTCTCGGCTTTCGTGCAGCTCCAAACACGCCGGTGGACTTCAGCAAAACCAGGCGCGCTTCTCCAAGACAGTCGCGCAAGTCCCACTACGGCGCGCAAGTCCACACTGGCGCGCAAGTGTCATCAACACAGTTGCGCGACTCTTCCTTCCCCAACTACAAACTTGCGCGGTCCACTTCCTTTCTCTTCCAAACCACCTTGGGCGCACAGCCAAACACCGGCGCGCAAGCTCTACTTGCGCGACAAAACAACCACCTGCGCGACTCAACCACCTGCGCGACGAGAGCTCGAACAATCTCTCGGCCTTGAACTTTGTTCCGAATGAGGAGGGGTGGTCCAGTATTTATAGGCAAACTGGACCCCCTGCGCGGCGGCGCGCAAGTCCTCGACGGCGCGCAAGTCTTGTCTTCAATAAACTCTGTCGCGCAACTCACTTGCGCGACCCAACCAACACTTGCGCGACCTTCTTGCATTAGCCAAATTTTGATGTTCTGATCCTCAAAAACATATGGCGCGCAAGTCTTTCATCCTCCAAGAGCACGGCGCGCAAGTACCTTTTCCAAAAACACTTTACTTTATTGGCCGATTTTTTGGCCCAAAAATTTGGCAAACACTGGGAAACAACGCCACCTTCACTACTGTTTTCTGCTTGAACGGTATGATCACTTTGTTGGTACACACCCTGAACTTCCACTGAGGATTGACAACACACACAAACCATACACCAAATCATGCTTTGAAGAACCTGGTTCCAACAATCTCCCCCTTTGGGTTTGTTGGCAATCCGAATAAATTCAATAGATCTCCAACCATGAGCAAATCCAAAACGCAAGAATCAACTCAGCCAACACTCTAAGTCTACGTGAGCTATGCTCGGTGTAGAAAACAAGAGAGACAGCTTGAATTGGGTCTTAGTGTTTTGAAATTCTCCACGACGCCCGATGTTATCCTTATTAAACTTCTCATCACAATCTTACACTTCTCATCACAGAAGAATTTCTTGCCTTGAATTTATGATCACAATCTTACACTTCTCATCACAGAAGAATTTCTTGCCTTGAATTTATGCCTTTCTCCCCCATTGACAATAAAACCAAAGACCGAAAAGTTTGTTCAACGTTCAGATCAAGCCATACTCCCCCTGGATAGTATCTCCCCCATAAACCTGCATCACAGCCATAAGCAGATAAAAACAGTTAAAACAAACGGGGAGAGGGGACTTCCGGTGCCTCCTTATGCAGTAGGAGGTGGTCGAACACCGAGGTTCAACCGATGCTTCTCGAACACAGCCGCGGACAATGGCTTGGTTAGGATATCAGCCACTTTCTCACTAGTTCCAACATGATCCATTTTAATCACTCCTTGTTCAACCTTTTCTTTGATAAAATGATACCGTATTTCAATATGTTTTGTACGAGAATGTTGAACCGGATTCTTCGTAAGATCAATTGCACTTTTGTTATCGCAATAAATCACCATTGGTTGCTGCACCTTATCACCAATATCTGTTAGCTGCTGCTTCATCCAAAGAAGTTGAGTGCATGCTTTTGTGGCAGAGATATATTCAGTTTCAGCAGTACTAAGAGAAGTACTTTCTTGCTTCTTGCTCAACCAGTCAACACATTTATGCCCAATATAGAAAGCTCCACCACTAGTGGACTTTCTGTCTATTACATCCCCAGCCCAGTCAGCATCAGAAAACGCTGATAATTCACTGTCCCTGCCTGCAGCAAAAAATAACCCGAAGTTATGTGTGCCTTGAATATACCGCATGATTCTTTTTTCTGCTGACATATGTTCCTCCTTTGGATTACTCTGAAAGCGGGCCGCAAGGCATGTTGCAAAGAAAATATCTGGCCTTGTCACTGTCAGATACAGTAGGCTTCCAATGATCCTCCTATACATGGTGAGATCAACAGAGTTCCCATCCTCATGCTTTCCAAGTTTAGTTCCAACAGCAATCAGAGTTGACATTGGTTTGGAGTCTTTCATATTGAACTTCTTCAGCAACTCTCTTGCATATGTTTCCTGAGAAATGAAAGTGTATTCCTTCTTTTGAATCACTTGTAACCCCAAGAAATATGTGAGCTCCCCAATCATAGACATTTCAAATTCTGATTTCATGTGGTTGGCAAATTCATCCACTGATTTCTGCCTGCTGCCACCAAAAATGATATCATCAACGTAGACAAGAACCATGAACTGATCTTTTGGAGAATTCTTCACATAGAGATTGTGATCAACTCCTCCTCTTTTGAATTCCAACTTCTTGAGATATGAATCTAGCCGTGAGTACCATGCCCGTGGTGCCTGCTTCAAACCATATAGAGCTTTCTTTAGTTTGCAGACCTTTGTTTCATCGGTACCCAAGACAAACCCCACCGGTTGTTCAATGTAGAATTCTTCATCAAGTACACCATTCAAAAATGCTGTCTTAACATCCATTTGATATACTTTATATCCTCTTTGGAGTGCCATGGCAAGGAAAAGCCTGATTGATTCCAGTCTAGCAACTGGAGAAAAAGTTTCTTCAACATCAATACCTTCAATCTGGGAGTATCCTTTACATACCAGTCGTGCCTTGTTTCTGATAACACTTCCATGCTCATCAAACTTATTTTTTAAGATCCATTTGGTACCAATCACATTGTGACCTTCGGGTCTCTGGACAAGATCCCATGTCTGATTCTTATCAATCTGATCTAATTCATCATTCATGGCTTTCACCCAAGATTCATCTTTTGCAGCTTCTTCGAATGAGGATGGCTCTACAACTGATAGAAATGCAGATTGCGTGGTATTCCTCATCCTTCTGGTTTGAGTGGGTGCACTCCTATCCCCAATTATGTTGGATGGATCAATCTCAGCTCTTCGATTTCTCCTGCGAGGTTCAGTAGAATTATCTTCAGCCATAGTTTCTTCTTCAGATTCTTCTTCTGAGTCAACATCATTATGTGATTGATGAGTGTTTTGAACAGCTTCCTCTATTTCTGCATTTGTAGTTTCTTCATGTCCACATTCTTCATGACTTTCTATCACATCAGCATATGACGTCCGTGAAGAATTTGTGGTTTTCTCTTCAATTATATTAACATCATTGATTTCCACAATCCTTCCCAAACGATTGTTGAAACATTTGTAGGCTTTTCTGTTCATTGAGTAACCGAGGAAGATTCCTTCATCTGCGTTGTCACCATATTTCCCCTGATTTCCTTCTTTGTTCCTGATGAAGCACTTACTTCCAAAGACACGAAAGTATTTTAGAGAAGGCTTCCGTCCATGCCACAATTCATATGGTGTCTTCGTCTCACCCATATAAAGTCCTGTTCGATTCTGAATGTACACTGCAGCTTGAACAACCTCTTTCCAGTAATGTCGTGGAATACGACTCTCAATCAGCATAGTTCGTGCCATGTTGTTCACCTGTCGATTCCTTCGTTCAACAACTCCATTTTGTTGTTGAGTTCTCACAGCAGCTACCTCATGTTGTATCCCATGCTTCTCCAGATAATTTTCAAATTCAATGGACGTGTATTCTCCTCCATTGTCAGATAGCAACACTTTGATTGTTCGTCCAGTATCATTCTCGGCGATTCATCGATATGTTTTCATGCAGTCAAGGACCTGTCGTTTCCGGTGAATGACCATCACACATGCCATTCGACTGTAATCATCTATAAACAGGACAAAGTACCTTTCTCCATGAGTTCCGACAACATTTATTGGACCACAAACATCTGTATGAATCAGATCAAGAAGGTGAGATGCCTTTTTCTTCTTTGGCCGATATGAACTGCAGACCAGCTTCCCACGAATACAAGCATCACAGGATTTTTCACGCTCACGCTTCAGGTTGGGGATGTCCATGACAATTCTCAATTTTGATATTTTCTCCATGTCTTGTTGATTGATGTGTCCCAATCTCCGATGCCACAAATTGTTTTCTTCTTCAAAAGTCATGTAACATACATTTTCTTCACTATCAACCTGATACAAGTTGCTTTCTGTTCTGCATCCTTTCATAAGTGAATTGCCGGTTTTTCCCTTGATGGTGCAGCCTTTCTGATTAAAAGTAACTATAAGTCCTGAGTCACAGATTTGACTCACGCTAAGGAGATTATGGCGTAGGCCATCTACGTAAAGGACTTCAGTCTTCTTTAGTTCTCCATTAGCTAATTGGGTACTTCCACTCCCTTTGATTTTCAGAGCCCCATCATTACCAAATCTTACTGTACCATCAACATTCTTTATGACATTCGTTATTAGGCCGACATTACCCGTCATATGAGATGAACAACCGCTATCCAGAATCCAGGTACTATTGTTCTTTGTAGCTTTGAGGGCTACCTCTGCAAGGTTCGATTTCTCAATCTTCTTCCTTTCCTTCCATGAGACATTAGATTGAGTATATAGGACTGATGGCCTTTCAACTATCTCTTCTGCATACCCAGGTTCTTTATAGTCAAAGTCTTCTGTGAGAGGTGAGAACCTGTTTAAACGGGCAACACTGTCTTGCTGACGAGACTTGACTTGTCTTGAACTTTGGTATGAGGTGTCTATGTCTCTTCTCTGCCTGCAATTAACGGCCTTATGACCAAAGTAAGAACAACAAAAACAATATCCATAGAAATTATTTCTTCTATGAGAATTAGGATATGAGATTGTTCTCCTTTGTTGAGCATCTATATCTTCTCCATTCAGATAGCTTCTTGCCTCTTCACAATAAGACATGGTATGGCCCAGATAGCCACAGAACTGACACTTCATGAGAGGAAATGTCTTCTCACTTGAATTTCTCCTTATAGCTTCTTCCTTGGGAGAATAGTAAGACTGTCTTCCATTTTTGAAAGTTTGAGGATAATTTTCAGGTCTCCTTTTAGTTTGGATTGAGGGTTCCTTTTTCAGCACTCTAGGTAACATTTCATCATGTTCAACTTTCATCTTGTCTTTCTTTTGGATCTTTTCACTTCCAGCAGTTGATGACTCAGCCTCACAGCCAATTCCACTCTTTCCCATGCAAGCAGGTCATTGATCACTCAAGACTTTTCCAACCCCATCTGAACCACACTTGGCTCTTGCAAGTAATTCTGCATCTGAGAATCATCCGAACTGTATTTTCTTCCTCGATTCTTTTGGAACTGATTCTGTCTCCATTTTACTCCTTAGAGTAACTACTTCCTCCTCAAGACCCTCAACAGTCTTTGATTTTTCATCTAGTCTGGATGTGAGGTCATTGATGACCTTTGCCTGCTCTTCAATTCTCAGCTTCAGATCAACTGCATCATCATTGCTTTCAATTATTTTAGACTGTACCTTCACAAATTCTTCCAGTCATTCAATTTCAGATTCATGTTGATCAACATATTCAGTTGATTCTTCCACAATTTATTTCCAATTATTTCAGCTCTTACATTTAATCTTAAGCTTACTAACTGCATCCTTAAGTTGCACCTCAGGATCTACACAAGTTCTCAGTTGTTTTTCACCATCAGTATCTTCTGACTTTTCAACAGTGGCCATCATAGAAGCATGGTTCCCAGTTTTGAATTCTGGTTCTTCTTCATCACAGAATTCATTGTCATCTTCTTCCTCTTCACAGACAAAACTCTTCTTTTGCATTTTCTTACCAGATTTGAAGTCTCCCTTTTTGAAGAAACTTCTTTGAGGCTTCTTTAAGTTTTCATCTTCACTGTCATCATCATTGATATTTTTCAAGCACTGAGAAGCAATATTCCCAACTTTTCCACAACGGAAACATGCGAGAGGTAACTTCCCTTTGAATTTCCCTTTCCCCTTCTGGAACTTCTTTGCAATGAGAGAAAGAATTTTTTTCTCTTCGTCATCATCACCGCTACTATCCTTTGAGATTTTCAATTTATCCATGGCCTTGAATGCCATTTCCTTGCTCACCTGAGTCGTAGCATCTTCTGGTTTGACTCTCGTTTCATAAGCTACCAAACTGCTCAGTAAGTCATCTAGAGAAAGTTTGGAAAGATATCTTTCCTCAAGAGCTGACACCTTCACATTATATAGAGGTGGAAGTCTTCTTAATATTTTCTTTACAATATCAATGTCTTTGATTTCTTCGCCTAGACCCCGAATTGCTCCAACCACTTCAGTAATTCGATTGAAGAAAGAGTCTGCATTCTCGTCTGGATGCATCTTCAGATCATCAAACCGATTGTGTAGCACTTGTAGTTTCGCCTCCTTCACTTTGCTATCACCTTCATAAATATTCTCAAGTTTATCCCACATAGATTTTGCTGAGGTGAAATTCATCACCTTCAGGTAAATCTGATCAGAAAGGGCTGCAGTGAGAGCATTCTGTGCTTTAGCATCTGCATCAAGAAGTTTCCTGTCCGTTTCAGTCATAGCCAGACCTGTTGGATCAGTGACATGTATTCCTTGAACAGTAGAAAAAAGAACTTCCATTCCAAGAGATCTTAGATGAGATCTCATTCTGTTCTTCCAGATCTGGAAATTGCTTCCATCGAAGTGAGGGACTCCCCTGACATTGATCGCGTTTTCCATGACGAAGAAGGTCAGATTCAACGCCAGCAACCTTTACCCTCTGAAACCACTTGAAGGACCCCGGGACACCCTGAGAGGGGAGGGGTGAATCAGGGTGACCACTTTTTCTTTTAATGTGTTGGATCTTGTTCCCACGTTGGTAGGAACTTGTCGAACCTGTATGATGATTATGATCAAAATGAAAACATTCACATGCACAGAGAAGACACAACCATTTTTACTTGGTTCACCACTAAGGGCTACGTCCAAGGAGCATACGCCGACATGTTTCCGGTCGTACCTAAATCCACTATGCTTCACTAGCTGCAGATACAAAAGTTCGGGTACAGACACTCTGTCCTAGGCTCACTGCCTTTACAATAGTTCAGGGATAGCTCACTGCGTCCCTCGGGTCACTCCCGTTGACTCCCCCTGGTTCACTGCCATTGGTGAAGTCCCACTCAGTTTATAGACGTGAAGGTCTCTTCTTCATTTGCATAAGAGTGCATCCTTTGTTGTATGTAGATGCTCTATTGAAGTCCGATTCTCACCATAAGAATATCACTTTTCCCCGAATGAATCGAGTAGTCTCTCGGCTTTCGTGCAGCTCCAAACACGCCGGTGGACTTCAACAAAACCAGGCGCGCTTCTCCAAGACAGTCGCGCAAGTCCCACTACGGCGCGCAAGTCCACACTGGCACGCAAGTTTCATCAACACAGTTGCGCGACTCTTCCTTCCCCAACTACAATGTTGCGCAGTCCACTTCCTTTCTCTTCCAAACCACCTTGGGCGCACAGCCAAACACCGGCGCGCAAGCTCTACTTGCGCGAAAAAACAACCACCTGCGCGACTCAACCACCTGCGCGACGAGAGCTCGAACAATCTCTCGGCCTTGAACTTTGTTCCGAATGAGGAGGGGTGGTCCAGTATTTATAGGCAAACTGGACCCCCTGCGCGGCGGCGCGCAAGTCCTCGACGGCGCGCAAGTCTTGTCTTCAATAAACTCTGTCGCGCAACTCACTTGCACGACCCAACCAACACTTGCGCGACCTTCTTGCCTTAGCCAAATTTTGATGTTCTGATCCTCAAAAACATATGGCGCGCAAGTCTTTCATCCTCCAAGAGCACGGCGCGCAAGTACCTTTGCCAAAAACACTTTACTTTATTGGCCGATTTTTTGGCCCAAAAATTTGGCAAACACTGGGAAACAACGCCACCTTCACTACTGTTTTCTGCTTGAACGGTATGATCACTTTGTTGGTACACACCCTGAACTTCCACTAAGGATTGACAACAAACACAAACCATACACCAAATCATGCTTTGAAGAACCTGGTTCCAACATCTATATCATATACAAGAGAACTAAAAAACTCAAGATAAAATAATTGTAACGTACTAGCTTTATCCAAAGGTATGGACTATTAATTTTTTAGTTTAATTCCTAAATAAGACCCTTAAATTGAATCATAGGAGGTTAAAGGATAACTCATTGGAATATATGGCTTGTTTTAATCAAGGAGCAATAAAAATTAGCAAAATAGGTTGGGCCGCATGATTTTATAAATCATGCATACCATGCCACTTGGCTGTGCGACTTGTTGTAATTCTTAGACAGTGGGAAGATGCACTATTTGCACATGGATAGTCAAATTTTATGCCTAAAAATTTGAGGTTCCCTAGTAAAAAATAACCTACCACACGTTTGGTGCACGTTTGGCCAACTTCGCGAACAAATCGTGTCACCCCTAATGTGTGGGAAAAATTCATTTTTTTCCTTAATGAAATATTTTTAACGAATTTATATTCCTCCTTCATATATCTACTCAATATTTCTCCTCCATTAAGGTGAAAGAACCCTCCTAGACTTCTAATTTTTGGATTTTTTATTTATCCTTCGTTCCTACTATGATTCCTTCACTATTAGAAGGTACAGACTCCTCTCACCAATCCCATTCAACCAAAGCCTTCTATTTCTGGATTCTAATACAATCCATTGTGATATATTCATGTGATGAATATTTTCCTTATCTTGGGGGGTTTTGATAAATCTATTAAATTATCCCATTCTAGGTTAACTCAATCCTATCTAAAGGACATATTGAGTACTACATCCATGGGGTAAGGTGTATACTATTTTTATTGCCATTTTGTTTCATTTTTGGCATCACAACACTATGTTGCTACTCAAAACATTCTGGTGAAGATTTTTTGTCATGTAAAAAATTATCCAGTATGTATTTCCTTTCTCGCAGTGAACTTTTAATATGGTGAAACCTATCAGTTGGTCATCTCATTTCCATTTTGGAAACCCCTTTGGGCATGCCATCCTAAATGACCAAAAATTCATAAAACCATTGGTTCCATTCCTCTTGGATTATTATTCGAAATTTATTAACCAATTTAGAATGAGTAATTGACTATGAATTAGGTTACCCTAGAAAATTACTATGACCTATTATAACTGGTTGGACCATGTGTAATGATGTATTCCTTGACATGCTTGGAGTTTCACTTGATTATCCATCCCCTTGTCTTTAATTTCTTATGTAAGAATTTGGAACCCTAATGCATATTTTGTAATGTTTATGCAAGTTAATTAATATTCATATATCATTTTATATTCCTTATCATAATTTACTATTTTTCCATGAGCCATTTAGATATGCATTTGTAACACATTATGTTTACACCAATTGAATAGGCTTGAATGGGAATCCTTTCTTTCTAATCGTAATAGCTTGGGATATTAGAATGGAATTTAAGAAATGTATTTAGTACAAGTTAATACCCATTTCTTAATTCATATCCCATGTTTTAGTGTTTTGAAATATATGTGAATCCTTAGTATGATTGACATATTTTAATATTGGGATGTACCTCATTCTCATGCTTTGCTCGTATTTAATGCTTTATGCCCTACCATATAGATTGATACATTTCTGGATGGATTGAAATCTATAGCTTTACTAAAAAAGAATGTGGTATTAATATGACCATTTTTGGAATGTTGTTATATATTTTTCTTGACATGTGATATACCTTAGATACATGGATCATTGACACGGGCTGGGAGAGAACATGGGTTTCATCTTAAAGAATATTGGATAGAATCTTCATGCCTGATGATCTACAAATCGATGGGTTGGGGGAGATGCTTTGGAATTCCAAGAAAGATATTCCCCTATGATTTCTAATACTCCTTACTAATACTGCTTCCCAAGAGAGGAAATCATGGATGATCCTTTTGGAAAGATGGAAACTCCATGACTTGGGGTGTACTCACTCCCCTATGTGAGAAACCTACGATGGTTTCAGAATTCACCATGCCTCGAGTGATACTGGGGATTCTTTATGGGTTTCCTGGGACAAAATCAGTGTTTTTGGATTATATTAGATGTTCTTGGGTAAATACTTGGAATCCATTTTAGATCTCCATGAATGGTCTTGGGACTCCACCTCTAGATTAAATGGATTAAATGATTGTTTTCTCTTATAAGAGGCATTAATTATTATTTCTATTAATCCTATTTGTCTCTCATTTGATGATTCTTGTTTATAATTGATATTTCTTATTAAATTACATATATATGATACCTCAAGACCGAGAACAAGCTTGTGGGTATGATTTTTAGTTTCCCTTGTTACTTTGGAACAAGTTATAAGAATATTTTGACCTAAACATGTGATTTAATCAATTTTCTAACATAGGCCCTAGTAAGTTGTATGGTACATGTGTATATTTAGGAACACATTCCAAGGATTAATTTTTAATAAATAATTAACCTAGTTTTATCTTCATATAGAATTTCTATCTATTTATATCCAGAAATTGAATGTTATAGACATTGTGGGTGCCATCCTACTGAGATTTATTTCTCACAACCTACTTAGGTTCTATTCGGTACCCTGGTAGACTTTATAATCACATATACAGATAAAGGAATGTGCTCCACTTTTGGTTCATTATATATTTGATGTTTAAGATGGTGATTTGTGGGTAGATGAAAATTCCTATGATCAAGATGATTTTTATTATCTTTCTTAGATTTTTATCTTTTAATAGCTTTTGGAGTTTTATCCCTTTACTTCTGCTGTTATTTGGTTGTTAATATTCTTTATCTACTTATTATATTTTTTTACCACTGTGAATAATAGATCTATGAGTGAATAGTATCCCTATGAACTTACCTAAGGCCCTTTATACTTGTTAGCAGCCTATGGTATTTGTGTAGGTGTTCTTGAGGTCATATGGTCAACTAGCCTTAGGCCACAGTCAGTGGAAGCCCGGTCCGAGACACTATAAATCGGTATCCAAGCTCTTTATTTTCCATTATCATACTATTAGGGATTAGACATCAGACTATGATATAGGGATTTGGATTTTACTTGGTTGCGGTCTGTAGCTAACCCATGTATTGTGGAAACCCAAATTACATGTGGTGGGAATTGTAATTTTTTGGTTATTTACTTTACTATTGATACGACATCACCGTTAGGTGACAAACATGTTTAGTTATAATATTGATATTGGTTTTATTGAGATGAATAATTCTATTACTTAATCCTAATAGGATTATGGCATTGCATTATATGTATCATATTATATACAATAGGAAATGTAATGACATGCAGTATGCCATGATGCACTTACTTTTCAGCACACATTTCCTATTGAATGTTATTTTACTTTTTCCCCATTATGATGTCTTCCAGTGATTGAATGTTATAACTGTATATGTGTGATAGTTTTTATTGTAGTGATATGTTATGGTTTTGTTAAAGTGGATGACACAGTCAACTCATGAGGTGTATGAGCCCTTATTAATTGGGATGATGATCTACCTAACTCAACCAAACTATAAAGGTTAACTCAATACATAAAAAAATTTAATATGAAAACCACCTATTCAAAAAATGGACACCTTATAAGGCACTGTATGACCCAAAAATAAACTTTACCTTGGCTAGGGGATTTAGGTCATATTTATAGGGATAATTTATGGTCTTATCTTATTTTCTATACTAGACTCAAGGATAAGGTTGTGAGTTTTATCCTGACCAGGGGGGATTTGTACATTCCCTTCTATATCACATTTCTTATATGATATTCCATATTTTAGGGATTCCTTACACATACAATTATTTATATACTTCCCATATCTGTTATAAATTCTATTTGAGGTGTGCATTCTTGGTAATTAAAGAGCTATTCCACCACGATTTCTTCACATTAAACACCAAGAGAGTGGAGATGAACATACTCTAGATGTGGTGGGACCTGAGCCACATATTATACGTCTTGTAGTTCCTTCAGAGGCACCTCCTTATGATTTTCCATTAGGTGATGATTCTTAGTTCATGGATGGTTTTCTGAAGATTATACAGCCTGTTTATGGTGATCCCAGGCATGCCCCTATTATGGAAGAGAATACGTGGGACATTAAGCAGTAATATCCTCCCACCATCTAGGGAGATGGTGGTCCTCATACATCATAGTGAAGGACAGAGTCTATGATATCCATCTTTGACCACCTTGAGATGCCTAATGAAGGGACAGTCATGATTGATACCTATATTCTTTGTATCTATGCCAAGAATTGGTGGGATATCATTTCTAAGTCACAATGTTACAATGACATGGTTTGGGAAGACTTATAGACAACATTCTATGATCACTTCTTTTCACAAACTCTAATAAAGGGTTGATACAGTGAGTTATTTATTCTTTATTAGGTCTCTATGATAGTTCTTGAATATTATTCTTGTTTTTTCAATCTTTAGTGTTTCACTACATATTTAACTGAAGATGAATCGATGAATATGAGGTTCTGTGAGGATGATTTTGGGTATGTTTCACACACATAGGTGAAAGGATTAATTTTTAAAACCATTTTATAGATAGTGATATATGATTTAATTACAAAGAATAATCATAGGGAGGCTAGAAATATAATCCATAACAGTTATGTTATGTGTTAGGGTGATCATTCTTCTGGTAGATTAAAGTGTTGTTTTTAGGGTGCATGTGGGGGTTTTTACCACCCTATGACACATACTGACAATTCTATAGTGTGTTACTAGTGTGGAAGGTTATACCACAAGAATCCATTTTTCATGAGGAACCCGATGAAGTTTGGAGATTGTAGCTGGATTGGTCATCCATAGTGTTTCTACCATTATTTTAAATTTCAAACTAATGGTAGGGGGTCTATACTAGAACGTATACAAGGTTTGAGATTTGCAATTCCATGTTAGTTTGGGAATTGTTCTTCCACCGACAGATCATGACATAGTGGTAATCATCATGGATGATGAAGTTAGGCTTCAGATCATCAATGTCAGTAAGGTGTATATTCTCAGGATAGGTAGGCTTCAAATTTTGGATGAGGTTTAGGATATATTTTTAGTGTATTTAGTACTTTAGGAGAAACTCTAGGGACATATATGGATAGAGGTACTATTATAGTATCCACTACTTCAGTTTCATCACATTTTGTAAAATGTGTATCAGACTCTTATATATCTGTTATAACTATAGAATGTCTTAGGCATTTGATTGATTATTTTTTTTGAGCTATATATCTTGAAAGACTTCAAGGGTTTAAAAAAGTGGGCATATGTTTTCTTCTAGGGTGCCCCTTGAGAATGTTGGGTAAAATTTCTTTTGGAATTTGTTTCCTTGAGATGACCAACTTTGACATCATTCTCGGTATGGGATGTCATATTATTTATCATGAGCAGGTGAATTATTATCTCCATTGAGTGAATTTTACATCACCTGATGGTATGACGTATATAAAAAATGGAAAATGTGATATCTAAGAAGATTGAGTTAGATGCATGATTTCTGGGCTTGTCAAGGTGACCTCCCATAAAGAAAATATATTAATGATTGACTAGGGAAAGAAGCTTGTAGATCTCACTGTTATTGTGAACCATTTTAGGGATGTATTCCCTGAAAATTTCTTTAGTTCTCCTCCAGTGAGAGAGGTTGAGTTTACTATAGAGTTTGTTCCATGTGCTACACCAATTCCCATTCCTCCATATAGGATGGCACCGACATAGCTCTAGGAACAGAAAAAGTATCATACAGATAATGAGGCTAAGGGTTTTATTAGACCTATCACATCGCCGGGGGGTTTATCTATTATTTTATCCAATAAGGTGGATGGAACCCTGCGATTGTGTACGGATTATATGTTTTTGAATCATCTCATAGTATATAACCTTTATCTATTTCCTCTTATATGTGGCCTCTTCGACAATATATAAGAATAAATTATTTCTATATGATCTATTTTAGGTTGGGATGCCATTATATTTGTGTAAGGACATTAGATATACCAGTTACAGTATTCCGGAAGAGGTAAAAATAGTACAAGTATTTGGTTATACCTTTCTTTATAAATAATTTTACAACATTATTCATGGTGTTGATAAATCATGTTTCCCCTAGTATCTTGATTCATTAGGGGTAGTCTTTGTAGATGACATCTTACTGTATTTGAATTATAGAAATGACTATTCAGAATATCTTGATACCATTATGACTAAACTAAGAGAGAACTATCTATATGACAATATTAGTAAATGCCAATTTTGGACTAGTCAGGTTCATATCTTGAGTCATATCATATCATAGGCAGGTGTATATATTGACCTTGAGAAGCTGAGTACTATGGTTTTTTAGGAGCATCCAAAGAATGTGTTTGATTTACAGAGCTTCATGTGGGCTTGTTGGATATTATAATTGTTTTATTCAGTATTTCTTCCACTTATCAGTGCATATAATGGAATGGACTAAAAAGGGTGTGTAGTTTATGTAGTTTTAAACATGTGAGAATTTTTTATTAGAGTTAAAATAAAGACTCACATAAACAATGATTATGATAATTTTAGATCCAAGAAAATGGAATATATTCTAAAATGATGCTTCTGGAGTCATCTTGTGTGTAGTTATGACACGGGATTCTTGAGCTGTAGAATTTGGATCTCTCTAGTTAAGGCCACTAGAGAGAAACTATTCAACACATGAATAAGAGATAACAACTGTAGTTCATGATCTTTGTTGTTAGAGAAAATATTTTTTAGTGAGTGATTTTTTTGCATAGATCATAAAATATTGAGAAATATTTCCACTCAAAGGGACATGAATTTAAGGTAGCATAGGTGGTTTGAATACGTACAACCATTCAACTTGTAGATTTCTTATAAAACTATTATGGGTAATGTCGTGGTGATTTCATTGATAATGAAAACATATATACAAGTTTCCAAGGTGGATAGATGTGAGCTGTAGATTGTGGCTTTATTTTTTGACTTGTATATTCAGGTTTAAGAAAAGAAAAGGAAAATAGTTCTAGTACCTCTAGAAGTGATGTACTATCTTCTAGAATGGGTCTAGATGTGTTAGTTATTATATTATGAGGGCCTAATTTTGAGGGATAGAGTCACAGAAGAAAAACCTCCTCATGGTTGGGTTGTTGATAGTAGGGATACCCTGATCTACCAAGGGCATGTTTGGGTTCCATTAGATATACAAGAAGAGATGATAAGGGAATATCATGCCTATTTTTTGGAACATCATCACATGATTATCATGATGTATCGAGCCATGCACTGTCAGTACTGGAGTCCTATTATGAAGAAGAAGATAAAATGATTTATAACTCAATGCTTCACATATCATTAGGTGAAGGAAGAGCAACAATTACCTACTAGGATTCTATATCCTCTATTCATTACTGAGTGGAAATGGAATGATGTCACTATAAAATTGTAATAGTATTTTCAAGATCTACATGTGTAATATATTTAGTATGGATAATCGTCGATAGGTTGACCACTGTCACACACTTCCAACCAATCTAGGTCTCTTTATCTATTTAGGAGTTAAGAAGGATAAATATCCCAGAGATAGTGTGACATCATAGTGTGCCCCATTTTATCATTTCAGATTGAGTTGTCATGATGAATTCATGAATTTGGTAAGGTTTTCAGAAACTATTGGGTTCACAAGTGCTTCTGAGCATTGAATATAACCGTCAGACCGATGGGTAGTAAGAGATGATAATTCATGTGTTAGAGGGAATGTTTAGGGTCTATATTCTTGATTTTTGAGGTTAATGGGAGTATCATATTCCTGTAGTTGAGTTTTAATATAATTAAATCTTTCATGAATAAAATCATATTGCTCTATATCAGTATATTTATGGTAAACAATGAAGTTCACCTCTATGATGGCTACATGCCAGGGAGGTTGCTCTACTAGGCCCCCATCTTGTCTAGGAAACATTAGAGAATTTCGAAATGATTCAAAACCATATAGAAATAGCTTGGTCTAGACATAATTCTTATATCTATTGTTGTTGTATAACATTATAGTTTTAGGTGGTAAATTAGGTCTTTCAAAGAGTGTTTCCTCAATTAGGTCGTAAATGAATAATTAAACAAGACAATTTATTGATGAGGTATATCAGGACATTCGAGATAATGGGAAGAGTTGGGATGGTAGCATATATGTTACTATTGACTTAGAGGTATTTTTCTATGCATTCCATCATCCATATATTTTATATTCAACAATATCACCTTTACCCATCTCGTTCATTTGAACCATTTGTTATCAAGATTGAGGAAGATGTGTCCTTAGAGGAGCATCAAATTCATATTTTGGATCGTTACATGAAGGTTTTATATGAAAGGTTTGTTCTAGTTTTCTGGGTCCTATGGATAAATTATGTTTATAGGATAAGTCTTGGGATCCAGAGGATGATTTACATGTGCAATGGAAAAAACGTTTTTGCAGAATATGGTCTACCACCCTTGAAAGGGATACTCGAGGATGAGTTGTTTTATGGAGAGGGGAGGTTGTAACATCTCAGGTTTATCCATAGGTATGAACCATTGCATTTTTTTTGTTTCAATCCTTAAAATTTCCCTTAAATTTAAGCATAGTGGATTAAAGGAGATCTTGAGAGAATAAAGGGCTCATTTGGTGCTCGAAGAACTGGAAATAGGAAAAATAAGCTGGGTCGCACGTATTGTTAAACCATGTGCACAAGGTTTATGAGCATGCTTCTAGATGCATGTATTGGATACTAAGAAAAATCACGGTTAGAAAATGATGTGTCAAACCATGTTCTTAACTTTTTGAGGAGACCTAGTGAAGCAGCTCTAGCCACAGGGTTGGTCCATGGATTGTCCAACCATGTGTCCACATTATGCGACCCCTACTCTGTGGGAAAATACTATTTTTTTCAATAATGGAATGTTTCTAATACATTTTTTTCCTCCATCCTCTCCTCACATGAGATTTATACTCTATCCAGATGTAAGAAACATCATATCCTCTTACTTTGTGGTTTTTGGATTTCTCATTCTTTCATACTCTGATTCCTTCTCTTTTAGAAGCAACACACTTCTCTCCATAAGATCATTCTACCAAACCCATATATTTTTAACATTAATAAAACATCCATTGTGTTATCCTTATGTGATTAATATTTTCCCTATTTTGGGGGTTTTTATAAATCATTAGATTTATTTTGTTCTAGGTTTAATTAAGCCTGACTGACTAACATGTGGAGTATTACAACCATGAGGTAGGGTGTATACTATTTTTACCATGATTTCATGGAATTTTTGGCATCACTCCATTGTTCCACTAGCTTTAACATTATAGAAAATATTTTTTTGTTTCATTTTAAATCAACTGGGATGATTTTCCATGCTTTTAGTGACAATTGTTTACATAGAAACCTATCAGTGGGTCTTTACATTACATTTTTTTCCATCCCTTAGGGCATGCCATCTAGAATTCATGACAATTCCATAATAATTTGGTTGTCTCCCAATTTGTATTATTGTACAAAATTTATTAAAGGATTTATAATGAGTAATGGACCATGAATTAGGTTCCCCTTGATAAAGCCTAATATATATTATAATTTGATGGCCCATGTGTAATGTTATATTCCTTGACATGCTTAAATTTTCACTTGATTATTACTTTCCTTGTGTTTAATAGAATATGTATGTAAATGAAGAACCTATTACTTATTTATAATGGTTATGAAAGTTGGTTATGTGTCATATATTATGTTATATAACTTAAATTACTTTTTTGTTATACCTTGAGACTTGTGCTTTTACGTTGGTAATGCTTGGTGATTATGATAATTAGTTTAGCTTAAATGGTAAAACATTCTTTCCAATCATGATATCTTGGGATATTGGAATATCATTGATGATAAGTATTTAGTACATGTTAATAAAAATTTAATAATTATTATACCTTATTTTAGTTCCTTGACCTATATGAAAATCATTTTTATGCTTCGTGAATTTTTATATTGATATGTACCTCTTTTCCATACTCTGTTCTTATTTAATTTCTTATGCCATGCATTATAGATTATTCCATTGATTGTTGTATTTAAATGCATTGATTCCTTAAATGGATGCATGTGGTATTGAGATGGCTATTTTAGGCGTGTGGTTATATATTTCCCATCCTTGTGATATATATATCTCTCTCTGTGTGTGTGTGTGTCTATGTGTCTGTGTGTGTGTGTGTGTGTGTATGATTACCTTGTTATATGACATGACTACATGGATTGCATGACATGGGATCATGGAGAACATCGGTTCTGTCTTAAGGAACCACATATGGACTCTTCCTACTAGAGGGGATATGAACCTATGCATTGGGAGTGATGTATTGGATTTGTACGAAATGGCTTCCATTGTGATTTCATATACTCCTAGGTGAGACTAGTTCACTTGGGGAGAAACCATAGATGTTTCTTCTAGAAAGATTGTCACACAATTCATTGGGTGTTAATCGGGCCTCTATTAATGATAACGGTGAAAAACTCAGAAATCACAATGCCTCAAGTGTGTAGGGATGCCGTACGAGTTTTGTAGAAAATACATAGTGGTTTTTCATTATATCGTATATTCAAATTATGAAACATGGGATCCATTGGAGATCTCCTTGGATGGGATTTAGGCTCCACCTCGGAATTCAATAGATTGAATGATTGTTTCCTCCTATAAGAGGCATTTATTATTATTATTATCATTTAACCTATTTTGCTATCTCTTGATGGATATTGAATATAATTCAGCATTCTTATGCGATGACATGGATATGAGACCCCAATATAGAGAACAATATTGGATATATTATTTTATTATTTTTATTCTTTATGTTGGAAAATGTCATATATATATATTTATACATTGTCACCTGAAAAAGTTATTTGATTAGTCTTTCGACAATGATCAATCATGTGGTATCATAGGGGTGTCTATTTAGGATCCCAGACCATGTTTTAGATGTTTGTAATTTTATTTACAGATTTTATCTTTATATATAACTACAATCAATTTTCAACATGAAATAGTATGGTCTCGGCATTGTGGGTGTTGAATTACTAATATTTATATCTCACACCATTCTCAAGTACTGTTTGGTACCTAAGTAGACTTTATGCTCATATGTATGGATAAAGGGAACCATACCACTTCTTTTTCTTTATTGATTTTCTGTTTTAGATGGATCTTTGGGGGAAGAAGACCGATCCATCTCTTGAGGTGTTTTTTAAAACATTTTTATAGTTTTTAAATAATGTAGTATATTCTTGGATCTTAGTTCCCCTGCACTCTAATTTTTTATAGAATCATGACTTGCAATGATTATTATTGTATCTATTATTTATATTTTTTATCTTCTAGAAATTTATTTATATAGTTATAATTATATCTTTATTCTTCTGTTGTCTTCTTGATCATATGCTTCCACTACTTATTATATATTGTTTACATCTGTGAATATTGGATGTATGAGGGAATAGGCTCCTCACATACATTATCTTGGACCTCAAATCTTGTCAACAACCTCTGTTGTTTGGGGAGATGTATTTGAGGTCATCTGACCAACCAGGCTCGGGGAATAGTTCAGTGGAACCTTGGTATTGCACATTAAAAAAATCATGACAATACAAGGTAATAAACAATTGAGTCAAAGACAATTATAATATATTACGAATTAATGGCTGGTAAGTTCTTATATATGGATAATGTAATATTTTACAAATATGAATATTATTCTCTTATACATTAATAACATGTTTAAAAATATTATACGAGAGATTTGAATACATTTAATGAAATTAGAACCAGAGGTATGGGGATTTTAACTCAATTTTCATTCATTTTTTATACATATATTTCATTGATTATGTCATGATAAGACTATCTGTGAAATTAAATTTGATTATATTATGTTTCATTTAATCTTTTTTATGTTGATTTACAGTGGATACACATAATATATTCATCTAATAAACACTCACATCCTTGATATCATCTTTTAATTGGACAGCCTCTCAATTTCCTTTCATTAAAACACATTTTTATGTTATTCACATATATTATTTTAGTTGGTTCATGTAACACCCATTTAATATGTTATATCAGGAATTTATTTATTCTCATGATATTTAGTTTTTTATCTTTTATTATTTCATGGGGAATACTATTCAAATGAATATAAAGTGGTATGTTTTTGTGTCATAATCTCATTATTATTTGGGATCGTTTAAGTTGAATTATCTTCTGGGGAATATTTATCTTCCATTTTCATTTTTTCTATAAATTTTATCAAAAATATTTTTTCTATTCAAATATTATTATTTAAATTGTTATATCACTTTTTTTACTTTCAAAAAAAATGTATTAAAAAGTATCATTTTTTACAATAAGGTACATTATAACTTTTGTTTCAAAATTGTTAAAAGAATTTATTTTATAAGTTATACGAAATTTATGTAATTTATCACCATCATGTCACCTAAAAAAATAGATTCTTATTTTACAATTTCACAAGGTTATTTCATGTAAAATAATGTCTTTATTACATGCATATTTTTTAGTGTTTTAAAATTATTTTAAAACTAAAAAGATTATTTTCATCAAGAATTATTCCAATAATATCTTGGATGTATTTTATTCTTTGTTAAAATAATTTTTTTGAATATTATATTGAGGATTTACTCTAATGATAAAATAAATTTTATTTCCTTGGATGGTTTATGTTCATTTTTATTAGGGACAGAATTGATTTTCGGTATGACTAGGTCTTTCAATACCGACAATATATATTTTGCTAAGGAATGTAAATTAAATTGTATTTTTCATGTATAAGAGGAATTTAATGGACTTAGTATGTGTTGTGAATGGCCCACAATCACCCTTTAAGGAATCTAAAGGTCCAATGAGAGAAACTAGTTTCCTAATTCAGACTTGTTTCTACCCATAGATTCAAACAATCTTCAGGATAGATCTTGGAAGTATCTATCTTGAGGATAGTTCTTTAATGTGACTATCTTGAGGATAAATTGTCAAATTATGTTTGTCTTATATTATGATTTCCATCATTATGAATTCTTCTATTGATATTTCATGTGATTTTTCTATTAGTAGAATATTCAGGGATACATTTCATTATCATCTGATTATTTATATGAAATTTTTTGATAATATTTTATTCTTACCATATTATTGTCATGTTATTGATTAAATGGAATGTGTTTTGGTTATTAACCTTTATATATTTTTCTGTGTTATTTATTCATGGTTTCCACTTTATGTTTACCCTTACAAATAATTTAAACTCACCCATTTCATATGTTTAATTTTATCTTATGATAAGAGGGATTATTTTATGATTGATATAAATAGATTCAATATTGGTAATAATATAATTCTCAAAGAATAAAATGTGTTTATTTCATTATTTGAAATTAAATGTAATTGAAAATATATGTCTACTTAACCAAGACAACTAAACTATTCAATCCTTTGGGATGTGATTTCTTGGATTGTATACTAATATAGTAAATAAACCACAAACAATCAGCTGTTAGAGTCAGTATATTTAAAGTTTGTATCGGATTATGTTTAGTAGGAACCATAGAAACTAGATTTTAGAAAACATAGATAAGGGAATATAACCCAATGATTGACTCTGAGGATATGTTTATGTAAAGGATAAGATCCTAAAGATATGGAATTTACCATGGATAACCTTGTATACACCTTATGAATAACAGACTATGAATAATGTGTAATGATTTAAGAATAATTTGAATAATATTTGAAGATTATTTGATAGATCACTCTAATTTTTATAGTTTGATAATTACACAATAACATTGGATAAAGTAGACCATGTGTTGAGGAAGTATTTAACAAATTGTACTATGGTTATATTAATCATGAATTTCTATTGAATAATGATTATATTGGATTAATATAAATATTTTCATTAACTAAAGTTATATAGAA
The DNA here is from genome assembly GCA_963277665.1 of Viscum album. Classification (NCBI taxonomy): domain Eukaryota; kingdom Viridiplantae; phylum Streptophyta; class Magnoliopsida; order Santalales; family Viscaceae; genus Viscum; species Viscum album. The sequence goes on from OY728131.1 coordinate 21,024,414, forward strand.
AACATCATGGGTTTATTGAGATTAATTTTGACTATAATTCTTATTTCTAAAACACAATTCTGATATTTAATGTTATGGTATTTAATCAATATTAAACATATTTTAGGAGAAATTTGTTTCAATACAACCCAATTGTTTAGTATATGAAAAAAATACTTACAGAACAATTTCATTTCCATTTGTGGAAATAATTTTTAAGGTAACGACAACCTTTAGAGTTTATATGATCTTTGAGTATTAGGTAATTATAGGTTATTATATTTTTTCTAAAGAAAAATGATAGGCATGGGAGAACAATTGAAGTTAAAACATTATCTTTTAAGATTAATTTATTATACATATTTATAAATATGTATTTCAAATTTATGGGAATCCTATATGAATTTTATAGTTTAATAAAAAGGACAATCCACAGACTGTGTGAAAACCTATTGCCTCAGATTAGGCCCTAAGGATTGATCCCACAACGAAGGGAGATAGTGTTTCATCACCTACCCATTCCCTAAATGATGTCCGAGTTAGTATTAGATAGTTTTGATTTATTTAAAGTACATTAATGAAAAATCATAGTAAATTTTGGGAATATATTCATTATAATATATATAACCCTGAAAATTAATATTCATTTACTGTTATGTTATTTTTAAAGACACACAATATTTTTTGAACCTTATGTGATTATGGTGAATCTAATATTATTGGATTTTATTTAAGGAATATCTTTTTAAATTTAATTTTTAGAAATATAGGATTTTATTCAGTTCAATCTTGGAAAGGGTTAGTGTGTCTTGGAGAAGTGCCTTGAGCCCGGTTGGTCGCATGGCTGCAATTCACAGTGTTATCATGACATGGTTTGGAAAGAATTCTATAAAACATTCTCTGATCACTTATTTTCACAAAATCTATGAGAGGATTGATACAAGGAGTTATTTATTCTATATTAGGGATCTATTATAGTTCTTGAATATTCTTTTTTGTTTTTTGGGTCTTTAGTGTTTCACTCTACATTTAACTGAAGATGAATAGATGAGTTCGAGGTTCCATGAGGATGATATTGGGGATGTTTCAAACTCACAGGTGGAAGGTTTTATTTTGGAAACTGTTATAAAGATAGTGATCTATGATTTAATTATAAAGCGGAATCATAGAGCGGCTAGAAATATGAGCCAGGGATATTCTGTTTCGTGTTAGGGTGATCATTCATCTGGCAAATGAAAGCATTGTTTTTAGGGTTCATGTGGGGGTTGTTTCCACCATGTGACACATACTAACAATTCTATAGTGTGCTACTAGTTTGGAAGGTTAGACCACAAGAATCCATTGTGGATGAAGAACCCGATGTAATTCCGAGATTATAGTTGGATTTCTCATCTATAGTCTATCTACCCTTCATTTACACTAGAAAATAGTGGTAAATGGTCTGTACTAGCACATATATATGGTACAATATCTACGATTCCATGTTAGTCCGGGAATTGTTCTTCCACCGGAAGATCAGGATATGGCGGTAATCATCATGGATGATGAAGTTAGGCTTTAGATCATCAATTTCAGTAGGGTTGATATTCTTAGGCTAGTTAGGCTTTATATTTGGGATGAGATTTACGATATATTTATAGTGTAGTCAGTACCTAAAGAGAAGATTCTAGGGACATATATAGATAGAAGTACTATTATAGTAGCCACTACTTTTGTTTCATCACTTTTTGTTAAATGTGCATTAGACTCTTATATATTTGTTATAACTGTATAATGTATTGGTAATGTGATTGATTACTTTTATGGATCTATGTATCTTGAAAATATTACGGGGTTTAGAAAAATGGTTATACGTTAGCTTCTGGGGTTCCCCATGAAATAGTTGGGTAAAATTCCTTTTGGAATTTCTTTATCCTCGATATGACAAACATTGACGTCATTCTCGGTATGGGATGTCATATTATTTATCATGAACATGTGAATTTTTATCACCATTGAGTGAGTTTTACATCACCTAAAGGTATAATTTATATAAACAATGGATAATAGGATATCCAGGAAGATCATGTGGGACCCATACATTTTGGGCTTGTTAGGGTGACCACCCAGAAAGAAAATATATTAATGATTGACTAGGGAATGAAGCTTGTAGATCTCACTCCTTTTGTGATCCATTTTAGGGATGTATTCCCTAACAATTTCACTAGTTTACCTCTGGTGAGAGAGGTTGAGTTCACTATATAGTTTGTTCCAATCGTTGCACTAATTTCCATTCCTTTGAATAGGATGGAACTGAAATAGGTCCATGAACAGAAAAAGTTTCATACAGATAATGAGGCTAAGGGTTTTATTAGACCTATCACATTACCAGAGGGTTCACCTATTGTTTTTTCCAATATGGTGGATGTCACCCTTTGATTGTGTACTGATTATATGTGTTTTAATTATCTCATAGTAAATAACTATTATCTATTTCCTCCTATAGATGAACTCTTCGACTAGATATATAGAGAAATTATTTATATATGACCGATTTCAGTTTGGGATGTCATTAGGTTTGTGTAAGGGAATCAGATATACTAGTTACAGTATTACAGAAGAGGTAAAAATTTTACATGTATTTTGTTATACCTTTCATTATAATGAATTTTCTAATAGTCTTCATAGTGTTGATGAATCAGGTTTCCTCCAATATCTTGATTCATTAGGGGTATTCTTCGTAGATGACATCTGGTTGTATTAGAATTCTAGAAATGACTATGCAACCTATCTCGATATCATGATGACAAAACTAAGTGAGAACTATATGTATGATAATATTAGTAAATGCAAATTTTTGACCTGTCAGGTTCATTTCTTGAGTCATATCATATCATAGGTAGGTGTATATATTGACCTAGAGAATCTAAGATCTATGGTTTCCTAGGATAATCCCAAGAATGAGTTTGATTTACAGATCTTCATGGGGGATTGTTGGATATTATCATTGTTTTATTCATGATTTCTTCCACTTATCAGTGCCTCTCATGACCTGGAATAAGAAGGGTGTGTAGTTTTAGTGGTTTTAATCATGTGAGAATCATTTTTAGAAGTTAAAATTAAGACTCACATAAACTCCGATTCTGTTACTTTTAGATCTGGGAAAATGGAATACAGTCTACAATGTTGTTTCTGGAGTCAGCGTGGGTGTATTTATGATGCAGGACACTCGAGTTGTGTAATTTTGATCTCTCTAGTTAAGGTCACTAGAGGGAAACTATTAAACGCAGGACCCAGAGATAGCAGCTATAGTTCATGATCTTTTTTAGAGGAAATATTTTTTAGTGAGTGATTTTTAGGCATAGATCATAAAATATTGAGAAATATCTCCACTCAATTGGACATTAATTTAAGGTAGAATAGGTCATTTGAATATGTATAGTCATTCGATTTTGAGGTTTCTTATAAAACTGATTTTGGTAATGTCGTGGGGATTGCATTGATATTGAAAACATATATACAAGTTACTAAGATAGAGATATGTGAGTTGTAGATGGTGTATTTATTTTTTTAGTTTTATATTGAAGCTTAAGAACATCAAAGGAAACTATTTCTAGTAGCTCTAGTAGTGACAGACAATCTTCTAGAATGGGTCCAAATGTGTTAGTTATTATATTATCAGGGCCTTATTCTGAGGGATAATATCACAGGAGAGAACCCTCCTCCTAGTTGGTTTGTTGATAGTAGTGAGACCCTGATCTACCATGGCCATGTTTGGGTTCCAATAGATATACAATAAGAGATGATAAAAGAATCTCATTCTTCTTTTAGGGAACTTCATCATAGGATTATCATGATGTATCGAGTCATGCACTGTCATTACTGGTTTCCACTTATGAAGAAGAAGATAACATGATTTATTACTTAATGATCCACCTACCATTAGGTGAAGGTAGAGCAAGAATGACATACTGGGCTTCTATAACCTCAATCCATTACTGAGTTGAAATGGAATGGTTTCACTGTAGAAATTTTAATAGGATCTTTGAGATGTAATTGTGTAAGATATTTAGAATGGCCGATCGTCAATAGGTTGACAGAAGTCATACACTACTTACAGATCCAGGTATTCTTATCTATTGAAGAGTGAGAAAGGATTAATATCCCGGAGATAGTGTGATATCATAGTGTGCCACATTCAATCATTTCAGATTGAGTTGTCATGTTGAATTCATAATTTTGGTAAGGGTTTCCTAAAGAACTGGGTTCACAAGTGCTCATGATCATTGAATATTACCATCAAGTTGATGGGTAGTAAGAGATGATAATTCATTTGTTAGTGTGAATATTTATGGTCCATATTCTTAATTTTTGAGGTTCATGGGAGTAGAATATTCCTCTAGAAGAGTTTTCATATAATAAAATATTTCATGAAAAAATTCATATTTCCATATATTAGGATATTTATGGTAAACCATGATGTTCAACTTTATATTGTCTAGAGGCCAGGGAGGTAGCTCTACTAGGTCCCCATCTTGTCCAGGAAACATTAGAGCATTTCAAAATGATTCATAACCATAATGAAATAGATCATTCTAGAAATAATTCTTATATCGATCGTCATTGTAGACCTCTAGAGTTTGAGAAGGGAAATGAGTTCATTCAGAGAGTGTTTCCTCAATTAGGTCATAAATGAATCAGTAGAGAAGACAATTTATTGATGAGGTATATCAGGACGTTCGAGATAGTGGGAAGAGTTGGGCCGATAAAATATATGTTACTATTTACTTAGAGGAATTGTGACATGCATGAAATAAACCATATTTATTATGTTAAACTATATCATATATACCCATATCATTCGTTTGAAACATATGATATCAATATTGAGGCATATGTGTCCTTTGATGAGAATCTAATTCGTATTTTTGATCATTGCATGAAGTCTCTCTATGGAAGGTTAGTTCCATTAGTCTGGGTCCTATGGAAAAATTATTTGTATAGGATGAGGCCTGGGATCCAGAGGAATATTTACTTATGAAATAGAAAATTTGTTTTTGTAGAAGATGATCTACCACCCTCGAAAGGGATACTCGAGGATGAGTTGTTATTTGAAGGGGAGGTTGTAACATCTCTGCTTTATCTAAATGTACAGACCATTAGATTTTTTTTCAATCCTTATGATGACCCTTAAAATTAATCATAGGGTCATAAAGGAGATCTTTTGAGAATTAAGCGCTCATTTGAAGCTCGAATAACTGGAAATGGGAATCATAGGATGGGCCACACGTTTTTTCAAATTATGCACCCAGGTTGTATAACCATGCTTCTAGATGCATGTATTGGATAGTGTGAAAATGCATGGTTAGAACACGGTGTGTCAAACCATGTTCCTAACATTTTAAGGAGACCTAATTTAGAAGATCTAGCCACACGGTTGGTCCATATTTTGGAATACCATGTGTCCAAACTGTGCGACCCTTACTGTGTGGGTAAAATTCTATTTTTTCCAAAATGGAATGTTTCTAAGACATTTTTATTCCTCCATCCTCTCCTCCCTTGGGATGTCTACTCTATACAGATGTATTAAACCTAATATCTTCCTCCTTTTTGGTTTTAGGATTTCTCATTCATTCATACTTTGATTCCTTCTCTTTTAGAAGCTACATACTTCTCTCCGTAAGATCACTCAACCAAAACCTTATATTTCAACATTCATACAACACCCATTGTGTTAACCACATGGGATTAATATTTTCTCTATTTTGGGGGTTTTTATAAATCTCTGGATTTATTTTGTTCTAGGTTGAATCAATCCTGACTACCAGACATGGGAAGTATTACAACCATGAGGTAGGGTTTATACTATTTTTACCCTGATATTATATCATTTTGGCATCACTCCATTGTTCCACTAGTATGAACATTATTGAAAAGATTTTCTGTCACATAGTAAATTAACTCTGCTGATTTTCCATGCCTATAGTGACAAATTTTTATGGAGAAACCTATAAATGGGTATTCACCTTACATTTTTGGCCACCCCTTTTGGAACACCATCCAAAATGCATGAATATTTATTTAATAATTTTATTGTGTTCCAATTTTAATTATTGGTTGAAATTTGTTAAAGGATTTAGAATGAGTAATGGACCATGAATTAGGTACCTCATGATAATGGCTAAGATATATTATAATTTGTTGGACCATTTGTAATGTTTTATTCCTATACATGATTATATTTTCACTTGATTATAACTATCCTTGTGTTTAATAGAATATGTATGTAAATGAAACACTTATTCCTTATTTATAATGGTTATGTAGGTTTGTTATGTTTCATATCTAATGTTATATACCTTTGATTACTTTTTCGTTATGCCTTGAGACTTGTACTTTTACGTTGGAAATGCTTGGTGATTATGATAATTGGTTTGGATTAAATGGCAGACCTTTCTTTCCAATCTTGTTATCTTGGGATATTGGAATATCATTGATGATAAGTATTTATTACGTGTTATTAAAAATTTAATAATTATTATACCTTATCTTAGTACCTTGAACTATATGAAAATAATTTTTATGCTTCGTGGATTTTGATACTAATATGTACCTATTTTCCAGGCTCTATTCTTATTTAATTCCTTATTCCATGCCTTATAGATTATGCCATTGATGGTTGGATTGAAATTGATGGATTCCATAAATGGATACAAGTGGTATTGAGATAACTATTTTCAGTGTGTGGTTATATATATTGCTTTCCTTGTGATATATATGTGTCTGTATGTCTCTCTCTCTCTCTCTCTATGTGTGTGTTTGATTGACTTGTGATGTTCCATGGCTACTTTGATCACTTGACATGGGCTAGGGTATAACATGGGTTCTGTCTTATGGTCCCACAAATGAACTCTTAATTCCAGATGGGTTACGACTCTATGCATTGGGAGTGATGTATTAGATTTCTAGGAAATGGATACCTAAGTGATTTTATATAATCATGAGTGAGACTAGTTCACTTGGGGAGAAACCCTAGATAGTCCTTTTGGAAAGTTGGTTACCCCATTCATTGGGTGATAATCGGTCCCCTGTTCGAGATAACGGAGAAAAACTCAAACTTCACTATCCCTCAAGTGAGTAGGGATGTCGTATGGGTTTTCTAGGAAAGACTTAGTTGATTTTTATTATATCAGATATTCAAATTGTAAAACATGGGATCCATTGGACATTACCTTGGATGGGATTTGGACTCCACCACATAATTTAATAGAGTGAATTATTGTTTCCTCCATTAAGAGGCATTTATTATTATTATCATTGATCTTATTGTGCTATCTCTTGATGGATATTTTATATTATTGAGCATTCTAATACAATGACATGGATATGATACCCCAATATAGAGAACAATATTGGATATATTATTTTGTTATTTTCTCTGTTTACGTTGGAACACGTCATATATATATATATTGTTACATTCAAAGGTTCTTTGATCAGTCTTCCAACAATGGTAAAAGCATGTGGAATCATAGGGGTGTCCATATAAGAACCTAAACCATGGTTTAAATGTTTATAACTTTATTTCCATGTCTTATCTTTATATGGAACTACTATATATTTTCAACCTGAAATAGTATGGTCTAGACACTGTGGGTGTCGACATACTGTTATTTATATCTCACACCTTGCTCGAGCACCATTTGGTACCCGAGTAGGCATTATTCCCATAGGTATGGAAAAAGGGAATCACACCACTTCTGATTATTTATCTCTTTTCTATTTATGATGGAGCTCTAGGGGAAGAAGACTAAGCCTACGCTCGAGGTGTTTTTTTTAAAAATTATTGTTTGTTATAGAATTAAGTAAATACTTGTAGCATTATTCCCATTCACTCTCATTTTTTATAGAATCATGACATGTAATGATTATTATTGTATCTATTATTTATATTTTGTATCTTGTAGCTATTTATTTATATTGTTATATTTATCTTTTTTATTATATTTTTGTCTTCTTGATCATATGATTCTACTACTTATTATATATTGTATACCTCTTTGAATGTTGGATGTACGAGGGAATAGGCTCCCCACATACATTACCTTGGCCCTCAAATCTAGTTGACAACCTCTGTAGATTGGGGAGATGCATTTGAGGTCATCTGACCATCCAGGCTCAGGGAATAGTTCAGTGGAACCATGGTTTCAGACACTATAAAAATGATAAAAAAACCTGGTACTAAACGATTGAATCAAAGAAAATTATAAAATATTGCAAATAAATGGATGATAAGTTGTCATATAAGGATAATATAAGATGTTACAAATATGAATATTATTCTCTTATACAGTAATAAAATGTTCAAAAACATTATACGAGAGCTTCGAAAACATTTAATGGAATTAGAACGAGAGGTATGGGAATTATTAATTCAATTTTATTTCATTTTCTATACATCTATTTAATTGATTATGTCATTATAATACTATGTGTGAAATGAATTTTTATTATAATATGTTTCATTTACATTTTTTTAAGTTTATTTAATTTGTATACAGATAATATATTCCTCTAATTAACACTCACATCACTAATGTCATCTTTGAATTGGACAACATCTCAACTTACTTTACTTAAGACAGACTTTTATCTTATTATCCTATATTATTTTAAGAGGTTCATATAACTCCCATTTAATATGTTATATCATGAATTTATTTATTCTCATGATATTTAGTTTTTTATCTTTAATTATTTCTTGGGGAATGTGATTTATCTGAATATAAATTGGAAAGTGTTTGTTTCACAATATCATCATTATTTGGGATCGTTTACATTTAATTATCTTATGCAGAATATTTCTCTTGCATTTTTATTTTTTCTATAAAATTTTTCAAAAATATTTTTACCATTCCAAAATTATTATTTAAATTATTATAGCCCTTTTTTTCATTATAAAAAATGATTTAAATAGAATCATTATTTCCTAACTAGGTACTTTATGACATTTCTTACAAAATTTTGAAAAGAATTTATTTTATAACTTATATGAAAAGTATGTAATTTCTCACCATTATGTCACCTAAAAAATTTGATTCTTATTTCACAATTTTACAAGGGTATTTCAAATAAAATAATTTCTTTATTAAATGCACATTTTTTAGCATTTTAAAATTATATTAAATCTAAAAAGTATATTTTCATCATGAATTATTCTAATAATATCTTGGATATATTTTAATCATTGTTAAAATAATTTATTGAATATTATTTTGAGGATGTACTCTAATGATAAAATAAATTATATTTCCTTCGATGGTTTATGTTCTGTTTTATTGGGGAATGAATTGATTTTTTTTATAACTTAGTCTTCCAATCCAAACAATATATATTATGTTAGGAAATATCTATTAAATTGTATTTTTCATTTATAAGATAAATTTAGAGTAGTTAGTAGGTGATGGAAATGACCCACTATCACCCCTTGAGGAATCTAAAGGTCTCGTGAGAGAAACTAGTTTTCTAAATCAGACATGATCCTACCCATAGATTCAAACTATTTTCTGCATAAATCGTGAATGTATCTATCTTGAGGATAGATATTGATAGTGACTCTCTTGAGGATTAATTGTGATAGAATATTTTTATTATATTATGCATTCCATCATTTTGAATTCAGCTGTTGATATTTCATGTGATTATTCTATTAGTAGAATATTAAAGGACTCATTTCATTATCATCTATTTATTTATATGAAATTATGTTTTCATCCTTTATTCTTACCATACAATTGTAATGTTATTGGTTAAATGTAATTTGTTTCAGTTATTAAACTTTCCATATTTTTTATGCGTTATTTATTCATAGTTTCAACTTTATGTTGTCCCTTACTAATAATTTTAACTCACCCATTTATTAGGTTTAATATTCCCTTAAGATATGAGGGAGTATTTTATAATTGATATAAAGGGATACAATATTGGTAATAATAGAATTCTCAAGGAAAAGTCTATGTTTATTTCATGATTCAACAATAAATGTAAATTAAAATATATATCTAGTTAACCAAGACAACTAAACTATTCAATCCCTTGGGATATGATATCTATTATATTGTACCAATATTATAATGAATCCACAAACTATCGGCTGTTAGAGTCGGTATATTTACCATTTGTATTAGAGTATGTCTAGTAGGAACCATAGGAACTTGATTTCAAAAAACATAGATAAGGGAATATAACCCTATGATTGACTCTGAGGATACGTTTATGTATAGGATAAGATCATAAAGATATATAATTGTCCATGGATAACCTTGAATACATGTTATGAATCTTAGACTATGAATAACGTGTCATGAATTATGAATAATATGAATAATATTTCATGATTATTTGACTGATTACTCTTATTATTATAGTTTGATACTTACACAATAACATTGAATGCATCAAACATGTGTTGAGGAAGTATTTAACCAATGGTATTATGGTTAGAATAATCATGAAACTTCTATTGAATTTTGATAATTTTGGATGAATATAAATATTTTTAATTAACTAAAGTGTTATAGAAAACATCATGGGTTTATGAGATTAATTTTTACTATAATTATGATTTTTAAAACACCATTTGAGGTTTTATGATATGTGATTTAATAAAGATTAAGCATATTTTAGGATAAATTTGTTGCAATACAACCCAATTGTTTAGTATGTGAAAAAAATATTTATGGAATAATTTCATTTCCATTTTTGGAAATATTTTTTAAGGGAATGACAACCTTTAGGGTTTATATGATCTTTGAGTATTAGGTAATTATGGGTTATTATATTTTTTGGAATGTAAAATGATAGGTATGAGGGAAAAATTGAAGTTGAAACATTATCTTTTACGATTAATTAATTATACATATTTACAAATATGTTTTTTATATTTATTTTAATCCAATAATAATTATGTAGTTTTATAAAAAACAACAATCCACAGACTAAGTGAAAACCAATTACCTCTAATGAGGCCATGTAGATTGAACCCACACCAAAGGGAGATAATGGTTCATCAACTACCACTGACCTACATGATGTCCTGGTAAGTATTATATAGATTTTATTTATTTAATGTACATGGAATACAAATGATAGTTAATTATGGGAATATATGCTTTATAATATGGATAACCTCAAAAATTAATATTAATTTAGTGTTATATTATTTTGAAAGACACCCACTATTTTTGGAACCTTATATGATTATGGTGAATCAAATATTATTAAATATTTTTTAATGAATATAGTTTTAAATTTAACTTTGAGAAATATAGGATTTTATTCACAATAATGGTAGGAATATTTTTTATGACTATTAGGGATATGTATTGAAAGATCTATGTTAAATATTGGGTGTAATTGTTTAATATTGGGAGATTAAAGTAGTTTTCTTCACATAAAGATTCATTATATTTTGAAATTATCTTATCTCGTACTAACTGTTTTAGTTTTGGTTAATGTCTAAATATAGAATTAATATATTATTTTCCTTTTTATGATTTGGTGATTTGTAGAGGGTAATTCTAGTGGTTCAGAAATTTTAAAATTCATACTCATTATTTAGAGAAAAATATATGTTTTGTAGAAATTGATTATAAGAAGAAACTCTACTTATAAGGTGAATATATTTCGTTATGTTATTATTATATTTTGAAAAATAATTTATCAACTCAAAGAAAATTATTCTGGATTAAAAATGTTACCTATTAACTTTTTTTAGTGAGAATCCAATTTTCTTTTAACTGATAATAGATTTATGGTTTCGTGAAGGTTAACTTTCTCATGATCATGTTATCTATCTCTCTTCCCCATACCGTGATAGTTATATTTCTCTTCCATGTCAATATTTTTACTTACCAGTAATTTTATCCTATTCGGAATCTTAGTTTTCTGGTAATCTTCATAATCCACTTTCCCTATTTTACAGAGAATGTTTTAATAAACATTCTTACATTATGATATTTCCATAAATAAATATTCAAACAAAAAACCTTGATTTTCATAGTTAAATTTTAATTTTTTAATATAAAATATATTGAATGTATGTATAATATAACATACATATACTTTATAATATATAATATTTAATTTATAGCTTACGGTGAACGAAACACTAGCATAAACGAACCACATTATACTATTAATTGTTATTATTATAATATATCTATTATAAAATAGCTATCAAATAATAGTGTTGTAATAATATTAAATATATTAAAAAATATATAATTTTAATAATAATTTTAATGGATTGATTAAATATTTATGGATAATCACTTAATTTTTAGTAAAATAAATTTAGTCTTCAGAAATAAGTTTTCTTCAAAAATGATTTTATTTCTACTATGATTAAATATTATAATAAACTTATATGAATTTTATAAATTCTATTTTATTAAACTAATATATTTCGTGAAATCATAATATTAATATTATCTTATTTTTAATTTATTGGAAGTTTATAAGAAGTCATATTTTCTTGTGAACAATGAAAATATCGATTTCTAAAATGATCATTTTCATTATATTAATAAGTTCTTATATTATTTTAATTTGATATAAAATTTAATTGAAAATAATTAGTTATATAAAATATAATTAATTATATGTCAATATTTTTTAATTTATATTTCGGTATAGGTAGTGTTTTATGCTAGAAAATGCATTCGTCAAGAAAACAATTTTTCGTTGAATTTAATGTGATTAATATTAAATAAAATTATAAAACTTATAAGTTATGTTTTAAATTTTTTTTTCATATTTGGATTAATATTCTCTAAATTTAGTATATTTATTTCTATTCTGGCTATTAATAATAGTAAACTTGGTAATTTTCATTACCATGGTAATGGTTAAATTGGGTAATATATTTTAAAATTAAACATATAATGAGTATAAATGTCCATAAAACATTCTAGAATTTTATTGGATGAGTAATATATTTTTGTAAGTATTAAAATTTTGGATATATGACCATTTTATTCCTTTTTAATTTTATTTGTACACTTATAGTATTTTATTTAAATAAATGTGAAGATGTCACATTCATGATATTAATAAATATATGTTTTTTAAAATGGTGTTATAGAGAATATATATTCTAATATTAAAATTATTTCGAAATATAATTTATTTATATTAATAATTGTAATTTATTTTCAAATTTTTATTAAAAAATAATTACCTTTAATTCTTTCACAACACCGATGTAGTAATTATTAAATCCATGAAAAAATCAATTAAATGATATTAATTTTTTTAAAATAAATATAATTAAAGATAATTAATGTCAAAAAAGAATTATTTAGATTAACTTTACATAATAGGGATGAATGAATTTTTTTATGGAAGATATCTTATTGTATTTATTTTATTATTGTCAATATAATGAATAGTATCAAAATCCCCAATAATATTATTTTATGAATATAATATTTTATTAAATTATTTAGATATCATTAAAATATTAAATGATGACAATAGTGAAATTATATATTCTAATATTAAATCCCATTTGAATTTATTATCTATTTTAAGGTATATGGTTCTATTAAAATTTTAATATATTTTATTATTTTGTGAAATTCCAAAAGTTCCCCTTAGCTCAATTATTAAAGAACCCCCATTTAATCACTTATTTACACCACATTAGGCCATGTGTCTCTTCCAAACTCTACAAATATATATTCTAAATATCATTATCAAATTCTTAAATGATCTGGACCTTCTAACGGACCAACCATAGATCCCTTATTAATAGATCTAAATGAGGTCCACCGAATTAGAGGTAATTATTTTTACAAAATCTATGATGTTAATATTCACTAATAACCCATATTAAGGTGTTTTTCAATCCAAAAATAAAAAATATATTTTTATCTACATATTGATACATTATTATGAGTATGAAACAACCACATTGAACCTTTTATCAATCCTAGGAAAATTGAAATCACTACACTTGTGAACATATAACTTATCATCTCCATGTTGTAGTGTAATTTGTTTTTCATCACCAATTTACATGTATGATCCTAATAATTTAAACAATTTATATATATGTAAATTATCATTTATTATTTATTCTAAAAAATTAATATACCAACAATTCTATAACATTTAAACCATCGACAAATGGTATCAATTCTTGTGCGTTAGTATGACTTATCTTCTGCACAAAGTAATGTGATTCATTTTCTGTGTCCAACATTCCGGAATGGTTATAAAAATAATTACATTAATTAAATATGATATTTATAATGTTTTTATAATTCATAATATGATGTATCTATATTCTATGCAAGATAACCAAGACATTCAAGACAAAACAATCATTAGAAAATAAGGCAATTAACACACAATAAAATTAAAATAATGTAATATTACTAATGAATGGGTGGAAAGTGGTTATAAAATAATCATATAAGATGTTATAAATTTTAAAATGGTTTAGGTATTATTTATTTATTTTTTTATAAAAATTAAATAGTAGGTTCAACACATTTGAAGGAATTCAAGCTGGAGGTAAGTGATTTCTTAACTTAATTTTTATTCTTTGAGTTAAACATCTATTTCATTGATTGTGCCACGATAATATTGTGTGAGAAATAAAATTTGTTTTTCTAATATTTTATTTCCTCTATTTTATGTTGATTTATAGTAGATAATCCGAATTTATTCATTTTATAAATTCTAACTTCAATGATATGATCGTTTTGAAGGACTTCGTCTCAATTTAATATCACTAAAGAACATTTTGATGTTATTCATGTGCATTATTTTCTAAGGTGTATATAATGTCCCTTTGAAATTTTATATCATGAATTTATTTATTCTCATGATATTTAATGTTTTATATATTTTATTATTTATTGGGGTTTATCATTCAACTGATTATAAATTTGTAAGTGTTTAGTTCACAATCCCATCATTATTCAAGATCATTTAAGTTTACATTTTGGTTGGGCTATATTTCACTTCCATGTCCATTTTTTTATAAATGTTTTCAAAAATGTAATTTATATTCCAAAATTATTGCTTAAATTATTTTTTTCCCTATTTTACTAGTAAGAAATTGTTTTAAAATGAATCTTTCCCTTATTTCCCAAATAACAGTACTTTTTGACTTTTCATATGAAAATGTGAAATGGATGGTTTTTTTCCAAATTATGCAGAATGAGAATAATTTTCATACATAAGGTCAAATTAATGATTTAAATATTCCTTTACATGTTTATGAGGTTATTTTCAAAGAAAATGATTTCTTTGTTTTGTGCATTGTTTTTACATTTAAAAAATAATTTTCAAACTAAAAGTGTATTTTCCTCAAGAAATGATCCCGTAATCACTTTAATGTATTATCATTTATGCCCACATCCATTTTTTGAATATTATATTCAGTATTTACCTTAACGATACAATTAATAATTTTTTTCCAATAGTCTATGTTTAGTTTTTCGAGAGAATTGATTGATATTCCGTATGAGTAGTTCTTCTAATATTGAGGGAACTGATTTT
Source organism: Viscum album (assembly GCA_963277665.1). Lineage (NCBI taxonomy): Eukaryota > Viridiplantae > Streptophyta > Magnoliopsida > Santalales > Viscaceae > Viscum > Viscum album. The sequence continues at coordinate 21,039,945 of OY728131.1, forward strand.
ATTAAGGAGTGTAGATTAAGCTGTATTATTAAATCATATTAAAGAAACATTGGACATACTAATTGATGGTAGGGTTCATATATAGACCTTAGATTCATTGACATGTCTCACAAGACAACCATATTGTCCAAATTAGATGGGTTTATACCCACATATTCAAACCCCCTTATGAATTGATCTCTATAGTAAGTATCTCGAGGATAGATCTTGACATTAACTATCTCGAGGACACATATCGATAGTTTGTTAAAAATATATTACTAATTCCATCATTATGAATTATGTTATAGATATTTCATACGACCATATGATTAATAGAATATTCATAATTAAGATTAATTATCTTGTGATTATTTATATTGAATTATTTAATCTACTATTATTTTTTCCATATTATGATCAAGTTATTTATTAAATGGCATGATTTTATGTTATTTACCTTTACTTATTGTTTATGAATTATTTTTTGTATCTTCCATTGTACGCTCATCCTTAATGAGTTTTTGTGCTCACCCGCTTATTATGTTTCATTTTCTTCAACGATACAAAGAAATGTTTTTTATTGATATGTGGGGATACAATTATAGGAATAATAGAATTATAAAAGGAAATAATTTATGTATTTTATATTTCAAAATGTAATGTAATTTAAATTATGTTTATAGTTTTTCAATACTACTAATATATTCTGTATTTTGGGTAATAATTAATAGAATCTTATGGAAGTGTAATAAATTAATCACCTATATTGGGATACTAGATTATAGGTCCTTAAATCACATGTCTCGAGCAGCCACTGTCCATATACCATGTATCTTTTGGGCTTTGAAGGTAGATATCCTAAAATAAAGACTAAATAAAAAATTATTATTATACCCAAGCTATTGTGGGTATAAATACATTAGTGATAAAAACTCTTATGATCCCATAAACACATTACAAAATTATTTTATGATTTTGTAGAAAATATTTTTTTTGTAATGAAAAAATTTATTATGTCTTAATTGTTTAAGAAATATTTGTGAGAAGTAATTTCCATATTAGAATTTAAAATTACATCTTACCATATAAGATTATAAATTTTTATTTTATTGATTTTAATAATATATATTCTATAGATATTTTTTATTTGACAATTATAGCTAATTAAAATTTTATATTTATTATTTTTGATAAAAACCATCATCTTATCAAAATTTACTTTATCAAGAACAAAAATAGACAACTTCTCCATTAAACAAGTAATTTCGATTTTAAAATTTTCATTATTTTTTTAATAAAATCCATGTAATAATTAATATTAAAAACATTTATATCAATTTTTATTTATTATTTTATTATTTGAGACTCTTTCATTATTTTAAAACATTACTCACGTTATCCAAAACTATGTTAAATATCATTTCTTGGTATTACTAATATTTTAATGATTATCATCTATTCTATCAGGATTATCTTTATTATTTTCATTAATTATAATATGTATTTATATTTCAGAAAAAAATTCATTTTCTCTATTACCTTATTAATTAAAAATACACTCGTTCTTTTATTTTCCTCATTAACTATCTAATTTTAATTTTTAAATCTCTATATAAATAAACTATTCTAAAAATTTCCTTCTAAAAGTTTTCATTTAGTTTAGTTATTTCATTAACATGATAATAAAAATTAGATTCACAACTATAAATATAATCAAAATCAATGATTACCTCATTCATTGTAGATTCCATCAAAAAAACGTATGAAATTCGACCTCACTCTTGGAATCGTCATTGCTTGATTCAAACTCTTTAGTGTAGATCCATCGATAATAAAAATATCTCTTCAATTTTTTCATATATTTCCCTTCATGGTTTAATTTTTTCACAATCGGACTTAATGTGTCCCCTTTTCCTACACATATAGCTTCTTAGTTCTAAAACATTATTGTTTTCTCTACAATTAATTTTGTTTTTTTCCATTTCTATCATCCTTATGATGTCCTCTTTTTGATCGATTCATAAAGTCTTTCTTTCCTTCTATATATTTATAATAACTTTTAGATAGGTTGTCTATTATATCCATATAGTTTTTTTATAGATTCATATCAGAATAATTAGTATAAATATTTACATTATAGTTAAAATAACTATATTTTTTATTTGTAGGCTCTTGATTATTGTTTTCAGTTTGAGTTTATAATGGAATAGAGAACTGATTAGTTCATCTAAATAAAAAATTTTATTGTTCTTACCATCAAGGATTGCTACATTATTTGTATATAACATTTCTGGTAGTGATCTCAATAATATTTCTATAGTATCCTTATTATCCAAGCCCTCTCTAAGTACATTTATAACATGGATGATAGTTGTAACATGATGGAACATATAATTTATAGATTCATTTTCAACCATTTTATAGTTATATTACTCAACACATGGAATTCAAAGAATTTCTGGTTTATGTTTTTCTGAGATGTATTTATTTACTTAATTTTTCATACATATACATTGGTCTTTCTTACAGGATTAAATAGGGATGAAAATACCAAGAATTATTTCATATTATAGTATTTTTATTACTTTATAATTCACAAATTATTTTCCATATCATTACCTAAAAATGTATCTAGATCATATTTTATTAATATATTAGGTTCACCATAACAATCCAATGATAAAGAAATAAATTCATTAAATTTGATACCATATGATATTACCAGTAAATATAATCATTTCACTAAAAATATGGTAGCTTGTATAGAATCCAACAATATTTTAAGATCACTTTCCCAATATTACTCTATCAAACTTTATTATAGTTTTTGGGATTTGATATTTAGATTCCCATATTAACAATAATGAGATACATAACCAAAATTCAAAGAATTATCTTTGATAGTAATTTTTTCCAGATTATATTATATAGAATAGTCTATGGGGAAAGGTGAGTATAAATTTAATGATTAATGGAAAACTAAAATAGTCAGAGTTATCAGTGGAAGAAAATATAATATATATATTCACATAAAAATATTGGTAATTTCATATTCAATATTGAGAATTAAGGATAATAAAAATAAAAAATAAACTGGATGCAATATAGTGGAAAATAATACAATTAATACTAGATTTTTATATTATATTGATTCAATGTGAATCTATATACACTCTTCACTCCGTTATTTTCATCAAGAGGAAATTTACTCACCGGAATCCTACATTTTACGTGATTAACAACCCTTTACAAGCTCTAAATTTTTTATCACATAAGGGTATATCCCAACAAAACATAAATTTTTTCGAATTCAAATATCATGTACATTATTTTTCTCCATACATATAAACATAAACATGAATAGATTCAAGAAGGAAATATTATATATTAATGGTAATGAAAAAATAAATAGTAAAACTAAATAATAGTTAAAAGTAGAGAGTAATTTTAATTTTATCTTAGAGGAAGAAGATGTATTGATAAATTTAAGAACATCGCTAGTAAAATATCAAAATTATGGAGTTACTTAATTTTCATATTATAAAAAGACTGTTCTAGTCCTAAAGCATCAAAACTATTTTTTCATTTAAATTTTTAATCATGAATAATCTCATATTGTATAGTGTATCCTCAAATATGTTTAAATTTCCACTGTTTAGTTTCCAAATAAAACACATATGTTAAAATAAATGGTATTTTCATATTCATTAGATCTTGACCACATTGAAATTTATTTATATCAAATCACAATGAACCTTGAGTTAAAAATAAAAACACCATTAATATTATTAATTAACAGTTTAAGGAATTATCCAACACTTAATCCTTAACTGAATAATTAAAAAATACATCCAGTATCAATTTTCAGAAAAACTATATATATCACAATTATCAAATCCTCATATAATGATATATAATAACATGTAGTAATTAGAAATATCGAAACACTGGTAAAAAAAGTATCATTTTGCAAGAAAAATGACAATTTTAAAAATCTTATGAATTTTTTAATTTTAACAATACATTTGAATCATTAATTTTTTTTAAAAAAATAATTCATTTGAATAGAAAGGTTTAAAATATCATAAATATTTGTAAATAACATGAATTAATAATTTTAATACATCTAAAATAACATTACTTCTAAAATACCATATGACATTATAAACTGATCAGAAGTCTGTTAAGCATTAGCCTTTAAAAAATAATCCTATCAAATATAATCCTTTGAGAGTTATCTAGAATAAAAAAACAAAAAGGCAAAAACATGATGAAGTGGATATAAATCATGATGTAGAAATAGATATATTCTCCAAAACATAATGTTCATAATGTAAAGATAAATAATATAATGTAGAAAAATCTTATTAATATATTTCCAGTGTATATAGATTTCATTACACCAAAGTCGTCCTCATGGTTCTTATGAATTTTAGGTATGATCAATGTTGAAATTATCTATAGAATGGAAACATATATTCTTACATTTTGAAACTATATATAAGGTTAATAACAACAATTTATAGGACTTATAACGGAAACAACCATATTCTAAACTATGTGTAATGGTAACAGCAGCACCCCGTGATTTTAAAATATATATATTAAATTTGATAAAGAGTATGAGAAAAACACTAATAATAAAAGGTAATATTAAATGATGAGACTTTTAGAAATATTTATTTATTAATAAAATAAAAATCGTTGATTGATTTCATTATACACAGAACCAGGTTAGAACAAAACACAATTCTATATTAAAATAGTATTATTTAAATATTACCATTATTAACATGATATTAAATTATATGGTATAAAAGGTACTAAATAAATGTTTCTAATTATATGATATGAACCTGAAAAAATGGTTAAATTTTTATTATAAATAAACTACGAATCGATTAAAATAAAAGTTTAATTTTTTCATCAAAATACGTATTCTTTTCTACAAATAGTTTTAGTCATCTTTAATGTACAAAATTAAAAATTCATCTTGAAAACATTATTCAAATTTATTTGATAAAATTAACATAATTTTTTTTTAATATCAAAATTTCCATAGGGTGAATATTTTAGATGTTTCTGAATACTTTCATTTTTTGAGGAATAGTGGAAGATAATAAATTTAAATGAAAAAATGGGTTTTCGTTCAAAATATTTGTAATATTAAATTACATTTATAAATTTAGTTTAAAATAAAATTAGTTAAACTATATATGTTATAATATTTTTTGGCTAATTTTAATAATTTTCATATTTAATTTTGATGTAAATTCATTTGACACTTCTCAACATTTTCTCTTTGAAAACTTGCTTTTTCATTGCATTTGTGGGATTAATTTTTTATCCAAAAATTTCTAATTATGTGAATATAATTTTTTGAAATTGGGTTAATATTTATAATCATAATAATTAATATTTTATAATAAGTTTAACATAAAAGTTTACCACTTTTAATGGTGAAAATAATCAAAATTCTTTAGTATAGTTAAGGTAAACATTGGATTACGGGGGTTAAACTAAAATGATAACGGTTAAATTGAACAAACTAACTATATAAAATGTTTTATATATCCATATATATACCCTATAATGTATAATTATCTCTAATAATCCATTTTGGATACATTTTTTATGCCAAAAACATTTTTAAACCTTTTTCTTTTTTAACAATCATAAGTGTGCCACTCACCTAAGTTATAAATGGCCACCCACTCCTTACATATTCACACATTTAAAACATTTTTTATGAAAAGTAAATCTAAAAATAAAAAAAAATCCATTAGCACATCCTATACGACTTAATAATGATATAAATACATCCTAGGAATTGTTTTTGTGAAAACTGACATAGGATACCAAAAGAATAGATAACTTTTTAAGTGAATTTTTTTATTTCTTCTTCCATCTCATTCAATTATTATTAAAAAAATATGAAATAATAATCTTCATATATAAAATATAATTATTATTTTATAAATTATGGTAATGATCTTAAACCATCCCCACATCCACCAAATGGGTTACACAATCATCATTCAAATGTGTGACAGATTACCACCTTGTGAATCGATGTCAAATGTTTTTCCATTACCAACTATCACGGTTGGGTATGATGAATCATATAAATATTATAAAAAATTTAATTACATAAATTTACATGTATAGTAACTATATCATATATAATTATTTTATTTCCATTCTGTAGGGGATAAGATAACATCGCTCGTGTGTAAGGCGTACAACCATCCCACAAAGAGACATGGTTTGTTTTCACTAACACTTTACATAGAGCATTATAAGGATAAAATTAATGAATATATGTGATATAAATAACATAATTATGATATTGATGAAATATTTTTCATTATTAATTTATAATATATCATTTTTACCATACTTTTTAAGCCACACAATGATGATAACATCATTTGTGTATGTGGGGACTACCGCCTTCAATAAGTTATGTTACTCTCTTTTCATCACTAAAAAACAAGGATGATATATATAAGTATATTTTAAGGAATAATTTTCTATTTATGATATTATTATAATAATGTAATGATAATATATTACATTCATAATTTCTATAATGAGAGTTAAACATAGAAACTGTACACATACATATGTACAACCTACCATCTACATGATTGTAATGTACTTCATTTTTCAAAACAATATTTCATGATTGGTATTTAAAGTATAATTTATTTATAAATATTAATATTATTTAATTATTATTATAATTTATAAGATATAACTATATAATATCTCCAAGAACCAAAGTAAACATGACAATGCACGAATGAAAAAATAAGACATTTAACACCCAAAACAATGAAAATGATGAAATATTATTAGCGAACAAGGTTTAATATTTTATAAAAGTAAAATATATGATATTATAAATGGTAATATGGTTCTTTTAAAAGATAGTAATTTGTTTAAAATAGGCATACCATAGGTTAAATTGCATTCAACCAAAAGAAATATGGAGGTAAGGGGTTCTCACCTTACATTTACTTCCATGGGACATACACCATAATCACCACTTATTTCATTTGTGTAGTGTATATAACATGATTTTTGTAATTAATATATTGAATTAATTTATATTAAATGAATTTGATGCTTTAGTTAAGGATATTTCCTTTATATGAACTATGATACAATTGTCACTAAGGTGGTAAGGGTTTATTTAGAAATCTATTCATTATTTGAAATTGTATTTTTTTTAAGTCTCTCATGAAAGGATTTATCTTATATTTATATTATAAAATAAGTTTATTTTCATAACTAGTGGTTGATGACGATATTTTTAAATTAATTTATCTATTTTCTCTCTTTGGAAATCAAAATTATTGAAAAATATATTTATGAAAATAGGACTACATTTCTCACATCGGTTGGAAATCCCTTTTCATCAAAAACCCATGTTTTCTAAGAATATTTTCAAACATGTTGTCATATTTATAAAATTGATTTATTAAAGAAAATTTTAAACATTCAAAATTTTTATGAAATTTTTTGAAATGAATATCCACGTAATTTTGAAAATAATACATGTTTTTCTTTAATCAAAATTGTGAAAGGAAACCTTATTTTAACCTGTATGAAATTTACAATATCTCCCAATTTCATGAAAAATCAATGTTATTGTTTTTATTTTACAATTTTTAAAATTTTATTTTCAATGAAACTTATATTTAAATTTTTTTCTAAACAGTTTTCAAAAAGGTGATTCTCAAAACGCTAAGGTTAATATTCTCAAAAATTTTAAGCGTCATATCATGGTATTAATATTTATTAATTATATAAACCCCTAATTTACCTATGATCCACTATGTTGATGCTTTATTTATAATATTATAATTATTTTTTATATTTTTTATGATTATTTTGATTTGGGATGTACAATTTTAGTACCATACACCATTCTACTCTGGAAGGTTTATAATTATTTTATATCATTAGGCTCAGTGTTACCATTTTACTTTTTAGTTTTTCGTTACGAATGTTTATATTTAATATGATTCACCCATTTAAAATGAGTAATGTATTAGACTATTTTTGTGATCAAAGAGGTCTATTATATCCCCTCAATACATCTACATTTCTAATAATACAATCTAGGTTTGTTTTTGGATGGTGTTTTACCCACTTATAAAAGATGACTTGGTAAAAGGCCTCGATATTTCTATATATGTAAGCACAAAGCCTGACCATATACCTTACGTGACATTGTTTTATATTCAAGGAGGTTTATTAAAAACCTTTGGAAAACGATTTAGTAAAATATAAAATATATAACATAAACCTATGATATTATTTTACGATATTTATATATTAATATCATAATTTATTTCTATATAATATATTGAGTTGTTTTTACTAAAAAATACATCCCCATCTAGATACTATGAGTGGAAGTGGTTCAAATATATATGTACCGAAGGGTAATAACTCTAAAAATGTTGAAATGGTATTAATCTAATAATCATATAATGTATGAAAAAAATCCTTACTTCACACCTATTTTGACACTCCCATGGCATATTATTAATATAATTCAAATTTTCTTTTTCAAATAATTCGAAAGGATATGAGAATAATTATATCATAAAACAAACCATGTTTATAACTATAAGATTAACTATGCATAATTTTTTTACTAGTTTTGGGATTATAAATTATGATTCAATATTATATTATATAATCTCGTTTATTCCGTAATTTAAAAATTAACCTAATAGATGGGCTAGGAACCACATCACTGCACATAATCCAAAGACTATAAAGAATCATTTATTTGATAGGATTATGACAATATTTTAAAGCAAACTAATCTCCAAAAAATTCTAATCACATGAACACATAGTATCTTGTGCTAACATAAAAATTTAAATAAATATCTACCTATTATGTATTTTAATTGAATAATTTGATGAATAGGTTGATATAAAATAATAAGGAAAAACGGAATAAGGGAAATAAGGAATTTCCTACAAGTGATAGTTGTATAAAGAAACACCTTGGTATATGATTAAAGGTAATGAGAGTATTTTATAAGTATATAGATAACGGTATTCATGATTTTTTTAAGGGGAAATAAAAATACATATAATTTTCAATGATTAAACAATAAATAGATGGGGTAATATAAAAATTAATGCTCCTAGAGTCAATGTAATATACCAAAAAATAAGCTAACAGATCATGGCCAATATTATAATATTACAACATGCAAAGTGGAATTATTAATTTTCTTCAGTTTAGATTCCTAAATTAGGTCATTTTAGTATATTATAAATTATATCATAGTTATAATAATTATGAAATGTATTATGATTGTATTATAGTAACTTTTAATTAAGGATTTAAATGTGTATATTGAACAGTACTGGTGGATTTTAAAAATGATTCAGCGGAAAGCTGAACTTCTATGAAGACACATTATTGAAGTAATGATAACCCTAAATTTGTTCATGGTGTTCATATAATGATGATTGGATAAATATTTTAATGATATCAATATATTAAATTTGATAGTACTAAATACAGGGGGACTGATTAATGATTTGTTGAAAAATTGGTTTGTGTTATCATATATAGAGTTAACAACAGTATTTTATTTAAGGAAAATATCCAATAATATGTGTTTTATTTAAGGAACATAGAATAATGCATGTTTCTAAAATGGTTTTATGGTAATTTTGGTTATTACCATGTTTTTTGGAGAACACATGATGACAGTTTTGACATGGTCGGTATGTGAGGTTTAAGAGATTCAAAATATTGTTTGGGGGATTAATGAGAGGTTAATTTTTTAATATTTTTGACGTTATTTCAAATGTTCTAGATCATAATACTCTTGATATTTTAAAAGGATACCTATTTATGCAATGGATAAAGCTAAAATTTTCACTGGTTTTTATAGATTAATGTATTTCATAACCATATAAAGAAATATTAATATTAGATAACCTATAGTAATAATTTTATTAAAAGAATATATAGATATCAAAGGAATGAATTATTATAATATTATGGATCCTACGATCGATTAAAATTGAATATTAGTTCCTTAGGAATAATAAAATCATTTTCGGATATTTATTTCTTAGAGTAAAGGATGAATTTGAAATTTATTATAGAACAACCAAAGGATAAATTTTACCTTAAGAAATAGAAAATTATCATGTAACTATACTTATTAATATCATTACATATAAAAATAATTATTAAAATTTAAGTGGAAAATACTAAAAATAATTTTATGCTTATATCTTTAATTATTATGAATCAAATTGTCCCTTAACTCCTCACATATTTTTTGATTTATGGTCATTAACCTTGTATGGATCAACAATTTTATGTGATCAATGACCTATATCACTCTTTATTAAATATTGGGAGTTAGTAGTCTCTCCCATTTAATTTTTTTTATTTCCTAACAATGTTCTACTATGTGGTTACCATGTAATTAATTGTTATATATGAACTCTATTATTTTACTTATATCATAGAAAAAGGTTGTTCCCTTAACATTTCTCACATGTGGGATTTAAAGAAGGGTATTATAAAATAAAAAACCATTCTTTAACAAGTTCAAGATTAAATTGCGGGGACAGAATTTATTTAAGGGGGATTGAACATAACACATAGAGATTTTAATACATTAACATCATATATGATTACATGTATGACACAAAACAAGAATATAAGTGAATATAACATCTCAAGACATTATGATGTATTTATTTTTGAATAAATTGGATCTCTTCAATGTATTTTAATGCACACAACAATTATTATAAACGAAACTCGATACTCTATTAAAATATTATTATTTAAATACTAACTTTATAAAATTTACGTTAAATTTGCGGGTATAAGTAGTACTAAATAAATTATAATAATTATATGGTTTAAAAATTTAACTACATTTTTGAAATTATAATGTCATAATTATTTTAGGTTGAACGATTGGATTTTTCTAAAAAGTTTCTTCATTGGATAAATAGAGAAAAATTTTGATTTTTAATTGAAAACTGCATTTCTGTTCTAATTACTTATAATGTTAAATTATATTTTAAATTGGGTTTCTTGTAAAAATAGGTCAACTATATATATTCATCTAATTTAGGTCATTTAAATAATTTTTAATTAAAACATTGTTATAAAAGTTTTGTAATCTTTTGAACATTTTATCTTCAAAAACCTATTTTTTCATCACCTTTATGTGATTAATTTTAAATTAAATGTTTCCACTTATTTGAATTTTATTTTATGAAATTTATTCCAAAATTTTAATCAGAATAATTTATATTTTATATCAAGTTCAACAAATTTTTTGAACATAATGAATAGTGAATATATTATATATTAATCACCACAGATAAGGTAAAAAATGGTTTACTGAGAGGTTAATCTAAAAAGATAATGGTTAAAATGAATTAAAAATTTCACCAAAATCTATTATCTATATATATTTCAATAATATCATTTCTATGTATCTTTAATACTCTATGTTTCTGAATTTTCATGATTATAATGCGGGTACAAATTTTTCTTTTCATAACATTAATAGTGTACCACTCAGGTCACATCTAAAAGGCTACATCATATCTACACTTCTTCAGTCATTAAAACCATTTTGGATCAACCAAATCATATAAATTTACATTAGAAACATAAATGATCCCATAATAGAATCCCTAGTTATGTAATGAGGATAACATAATAAATAGTTTTAATAAAACATAAGGAGGTTATCTGAAGAAGAGGTATGAGTCTTCAATTAGCATTTTATTTTATATATTATTCCTCCAACTTAAATTATTATTAAACCATGATTATATAATAACTTTAGTAAATTTCATTTAATGAAAAATTTTGTGTCATGTTAATTTTCCACTACCATCCCAACTTCCATCAGATGTGTTATGAAATGTTTATTTGTGATTACAGTGGACTACCACATCTCTATCCGATGTAATTTGTTTTTCCATTTCCAGCTCTCCGTTTGGGTATAATGATGGATATGAAGTATATATATATATATGATATTTATAACAAAATAATAATTTTTTTATAAATATATATTGTATAAAAATCATTACTTTCCATTCTATAATGGATATGATAAGGTTGCTCGTGTGTATGACAGACTACCTTCTCACGAAGCAATGTGATTAGTTTTAACTTACCCTTTACACAGAAGAAAAAAAAATAAAATTATTGAAATATGTGATATACATGACATAATTATATTATTAAGGAAATAATTTTAATTCTTGGAAGATAATATATCAATTTACTTTTTAAATTTTACTTACTAATATATGATAACATAATTCGTGTACAAGTAAAATACAAACTTAACAAAGCGATTTGACTGTATTTTCACCACCACACCCTATAGATGATTGATATGAGAATATTTAATGAAATAATTTAGTATTTATGATATTATAATAATTATTTAAATAAAAATAATTAGTTACTTCTTATCCATAATGAAAATTGAAAAATGAAAATGTCACATATGGGTTTCTATGACCTACCATATCTGTGTTAGAAATGTACCTCATTTTTGAAAACCATATTTAATGAATTTTATTTAAAGTATAATTTATGTATAAATATAATAATTATTAAAATAGTATTATTATTTATATTATGTAACTATATAATACCCATAATTAATATGACATTCATGAAAAATAATAAACAAGAAATTTATACGATTAACACCCAAAACAATGAAAATAATGAAAGATTATTAACAAAAAAGTGATAAGATATTATAAAATCAACATATATGATATTAAAAATAGCAATATGGTAATTTTATACATTAATATTTTTTTTAAAAACACTATACATGGGGTTAAATCCCATTCAACCAAATGTAAGTGTTAAGTATGGGTTTCAAGTCTCACATTTACTTCCATGAGAAAAAAACTATATTCACTACTAATTTATTTTGTGTGGTATATATAATTTAATTTTTTATGTTATATCATGAATTAATTTATCTTTGTGGTATTTAACGTTTCATTTATTGTTATTAATATATTTTGGATTATGATACAAATTTTATTAATGTAACAAGGTTTTATTTCAAAATCTCATTATTATTTGGGATTGTTTTTGTTTAAGACTCAATTAGAAGAATTAGTTGGTATTTATATAATATAATAACTAATTGTTTTACTATATTATGGTTAATAATGGATTTTTTCAAGTAATAGAACCATATTTACCTCTTTTGTACTTTAAATAATTTGAAAAATGTTTTTAAGAAAAGTTGACTTTATTTCTCTCTTTGATGGAAAATAATTTTTCATCAACACCGATGTTTTTAAAAAATGTTTTCCTAAATAATTTGAAAATATAAAAAAAATATATTAAATACAATTTTAACCATTTTTATATTTAATTATTTAAAATAAATAACTATTTTTTTTTCAAAACAATGCCCATCTAAATTATATAAAATATTTGAATGGAATATTTATTTTAACATGTATTACATGAAAAAAAATTTCTACCATCATGACCAATAAATTTTTTAATTATTATTTTACATTCATAAAAAGGTTATTTTCAAGTAAAATTATTTTAAAATTTTTTTTGATCTTTTTTAAAATAGTGATTTTCACAATTCAATGTTTAGTATTCCTACAAATATTTTTAAGGACCTTTTCATGGTATTTATATTCATCAACAAGATAAACACTATATTTTATCTATGATAAAATAAAGTTATATTTTATTTATACCGTACATATTATTTCAATAGATGAATTATGATCAGTTTGAATAGTGATGAAACACTTTATTACCATTCAATATTTTAGTTTGGATGATTTATGATTATGTTTATTGATTTTGGTATGTATTAACATTTCCTATTATTGTTTTTGAATAAGAATGTTTATATTGATTATTTTATAACACATTCATATGAGGAATCAATTTGAAAAAGTACGTTTTGGGTGGGGCTTGTTATAGCCTCTCATTGCATCAGTAGGTCTCAATAGACGAACTAGATTGAGTTCTGACCGAGGCCTAACCAATTTATATAGACATCCCAGAATAAAGAACAAATAAAATTATATGTCTTTAAATAAGGTCTCTATGGTATTATTTAGATGTTTATAATTATGAATTCAGTTATTTATATTCCATGTAATTATTCGATTAGTTAGAATATCCATGGTTAATCTAATGCTAATGTGACTATTTATATGGAATTATTTGATAGTCACATTATTCCATCAATATTATTCTCAATTTATTGATTAAATGGAATGCGTTTTAGTTATTTACCTTGAAATATTTATTATTTATTATTTATTTATATATTTTTCTATTTAATACCCTTACCAAGTGTTTGAGCTCACCCTTTTTTATTTTTTAATTTCCCTATGATACGAAGCAGTTTCTTGTTATTGATATATAAAGATATTTTATGGTGAATAATTAAATTCTTAATGAATATTATTTTATTATTTTATGCATTAAAAATTAATTTGAGTTTTATGCATGTATCTATTTTAAATGGAAAACTACACTATTCAACCCTTTAGGATGTGATTCCATATATCTTATTTATATTTAATAATGTAAACATTGGATCTGGGATATTGGGGGTGGGGAGCTATTGTAACCATCAAAATACATATTGTTTTTAATTGTAACTTCAATTTTTCTTATCCATGTAATGGAAGACATCAATATATAAATTCTATATAATAGAATTAAGAATATATCATGCACTAAATAAAGGTATATTTTAGTATGCATATTGATAAAATGAAATTTTCATATTCTGGATAATGTTATATATTATCTATGCATTTGTAAAATAAAACATACATAAAGGTAATCCAAATTGAAAAATTATTGTTTAAATGGTTTTATATTTTTCTATTACATACATTATGGAAATTAAAACATTTAAAGTTCAAATATTATAGAAAAAAAACATAATAATATAATTATAATGAAAATTTATAACCAAAACATAATTTAATTTCTAAATTTTAATCATTAAATGTAAGGTAAACTAATTAAAACAATTAAAAAAAATTTAATAATAAACTAATCATTTGTATTATTTTAATAATAAAAAATACTTCTTCTATATTCTAATAAACCAACAATTACTCATATATGTTCCAAAAAAAATATTAAAATATGAAATCCCTTCTTAAATTATGATCCTACTCCCCCTTTTAAAAATAATATATTTATAATATTATAAGAAAATATTTGTGGTTATCTTGTTTTATATCTTAATTTTTTTTTATTATGATAATAATGGTCACCCAAAATCATTTTTAACATAGATCTTACCCCTGTGAGTTTTGTTCATATAAAATAACTAATAGATAAAAACATTGAAAACATAGAATTTTTCATGTGACACCATTATAGTATGACTTGATCCATCATGGATAAATACCCACCTTCTAAAAAAATCTCAAAATTAAGATTTCTATAAATGTTGTCATCACTATGATATGATGGAAATCATTACGATGAAAATCATTTCACCTCACGAATTGTAGAACATACATCGAATTTCATGTTGCGGTGAATATATTCTCATTTATAAAATCATGGTAAAATCTTATCTTCATGGAAAATACTATTAATTATAGTGAAACATTATAATTTTTTAGATTCTCCTTGACGATACAATGAAAAATCATCTTCTGTTATTTAATATTATATAAGAACATTGAGGTCAGGTCAGATTCATCATGACAAAACATGAAAATTTAATCTATAAAACTAAATTCTTGTTCAATTTATGTTGTGGGTGACTCACTTCATAGTTGAATGATCTCTATCAAATGTAAAACTACTTTAACTTCATCTAAATAGATTCGACCACCGGGAAACTAATTCCTCCTAACTAACTAATACCTTCTAAAAGAAAGTTCAGAAGAATTCTTATTGAATAAAAACCAAAAAATACTTGAGATTATTTTTTATAACACCTATATTTTTACAACTCAACCTTTTTAATCTATAACTATGAATAATATTTTTTTTAAAAAATAAATATAAATTTATTTATATGGCTAACTATGTAAATTTCTTTTTGTTTTAAAAAAATATATATATATTAAAACTTGTTTAACATGGTAAAAATCATAATTATACATTAACAACTACGATTCTCCCATTTCCATATATATATAAATATAAATTTACTACCATTAGTAAAATTATTTACAACTCCACCATTAGAATTAAAAATATTATGTAATTTTGGTTTAATAGGCATAAAAATCAATTTACTTCCATTTTTAATCGAATAATATTTCTACTAGGTAAGTTTATAGAAATGAAAAAGAATTTACAAGAACGCAACTATTAATGTATTATTATAGGTAATTTAATTTACAATCCCATTATAATGGTTGTTAATTGTGTTGTTATATAGTTATATAAACATTAATAAGAATATAATAGTACCAGGAATTTATTTAAAATCCATAAATTTATCTTTATAACTACAAATATTTTGATTTACAATTAATCATGTATGAACATACTACCATATATAACTCTAATTAAAAACATGTTTTATTATTATCCCAAGAGTACTAATGGGATAAATATACATGTCTTTTAAATGAATAAAACTAATTATATATAAGTAAAAACTAAAGTAGTAGTTCAAAAGAAACTCAAATTTTTTGAGGAATGTATAGATATATTAATGAAACTAAAATATAAAATTAAAGATTAGAATAAAATAAATATCAAATCGTTGTAAAATTTATTGGAAACAAATAATTCATTTACATTTATAAACCAATAATATTACTAGAAAAACCTAAATTATCAAGTTTTGGGAGATTCTATAAATCTATAATATTTTAATATGAAATTATCCTTTAAATTAATTTTAATTTTTATAGATTATGATAAATTAAACATTAAATTAATATTAACAATGATTTTTTTAATGAAATATATTTTTAAACTGATTATAACATCATTTGAAGTAAAATAAATATTTTCAATAAATTATATTTTTGTGTGAATTAATTTTAATATTCATACATTAAATTAGTTAATACATATTTTTTTAATAAAATATTTATATTAAATATTAAATTAATATAACTAACATTTATTTAATTATTTTTATTTGGAATGGAATGAGAATAAAGTCCTCTTACTATTTAAAATAGTTTTCCTTCAGAAATGGGTTTAATTATATTTTGTTAAATGAATAATATAATAAGTTTCTAATGATTTTATAAATTTTATTTCAAAAAATGTGTATATATTTGAATTCACCATGTTAAAATTATCTTACTTTTCATTTTTATAATTATGTAAAAAAAATTCGAATTAATAGTAAAAACTATTATTTTTTATTATAAATTGTATTTTTATTTCTATCATTTACAATGTTGCAGTTGGGATTAAAATTTAATAAAAGAATATTTATTAAATTAAAATTTTTAATAATCCAATTTATCTCATTGTAATCAATTTTATTCATGATTTAATTATTTAAAATGATAATACCAAAGATGAAATTTTTATAGAAAATGGAATTACTTCTACTTTTGTGGGTATAATTTTTAATTAAAAACTTCCAATTATGTGAATTTAATTTCAAAAAGTTTATTTCATATTTTTAAGTAGAATAATTAATATTAGGTAACAATCACAACTTAATGTTTTCCCATAATGAATAGTAAAAATAGAAAAAATATGTTACCACGTTTAAGATTAAAAGAATCTATAAAGGGTTAAACCAAATTGATTAGAGTTAAAATGACCTAAATATTTTATACATACTAGTTTACATCCATATTTAAACCATAAGTTATATAATAATTATAAATATTTCATTTCCGGTCTTTTGTATTATTGAATCTATTAATATTTTTAGTCTTTTGAAACATTTGATGCGTGTCATCTCCCAAACGTATTAAATGACACCCCAATCGTATCCCCTCAAAACATAATGTAAATTTTTTTTTGAAAAAAACATAAAATAATACATTATTATTGTTCTTAAAAGTATCCTTGAGTTATTGGTTTTTGAATAATATCAACCTTATAACACCTAATGTGTAATGGAAAGGATGTTGTCTGAAGAAGTGGTACAACTTCTAACCAAATGTTTTACTTTTTTTATTAATAAAACAATATATAATATGTTATAACCATTATCATATAGTAAAATAATTATCTGAAATATAGAAATATTTTATTATGTTTATTTTTTACCTTAATAAATGTCATTATTCATCTACTGGTAAATTAAACCATCATTTTTTTGTACGAAAGACTACCTCCTCGTAAATCGATGTAATTTGTTTCACATCAATGAATCTCACAATTGGTAATGATGATAGATTTAATTTATATATATGTAATTCATGAAATAATTATATTTATTTAAAGATAATATATCATCTATTTTATTGCCATTACATCTATTGAGATATGATAACATCGTTCGTGTGTACATGTTGAAAACTGCATCCACAAAGTGATATGATTAATTTTTAATCATCACATCACATAAATGGTATATATAAGAATATTTATATATATAATATTAAATTTATGATATAATAATATTTATATAATAATAAAATGATTATTTTCTTCTTTTCATCATATTCATTGAAAAATAGAAATGTTACTCATGCGTATGCATACACTCCCATATATATGTTGTAATGTAATTAATTTTTCACAGCCATCATTTCTAGATGGTTATAAAAGTATAATTAATGAATAAAAATTATAATTATTAAATGATAATTGTTAATAGTATTACGGAATAATAACTATTTCACCACGTTAAATATAACAACATTTGTTTTAATTATAAAGAAATGTTTTTGAAACAACAAATGTGGACATAACCGATTATGAAATTAAATATTTCACTGATATAAACGAAATATATGCATTAATGATAAATTAATAAGACATTATAAGGTTATTAAATAATAATATAATAAAAATATGATTATTATAATTGTGTTAATGAATATACAAAGAAAATTTGGTATTGAGTTAAGGGGTTTCTTAAGAAAATTTCCATTCATTGGGTTATATCATTTATTTATCAATTATTTTATGACGATGTTATATATAATTTTTTTTATGTTTTTAATATAAACTTATTTTTAATTAATTTATATTTATTACACAAAATTTTTCTATTAATTAATTCTTAATTCAATGATATTACCTTTCTAAGAGTTATTCAACTCAAATTTTCCTTCTTTGGGACCTAAGTTTATGTTATGTAGCTATATTATTTTATTAGGATTATATATTTAGATTTTATATTTTATATAATGGATTTTTTTATATCTATAATATTTATTATTTTATTTAAATTCATTTCTTTCCTTGGATTATGATCCAAACGATATTGAAATAGTAAATACTTTTATAAAAAATGAAATTTTATATCATGGGGTTTTATGTTGAATGTTTCTTTGTGAGGTATAATATAATATTGTTTTATTAAAAGACTTCAAGTTTCTTCTCCTCCTATTATGATTGTGGTTTAAATTTTTAATTTCAATTTTATCTTTTATTTATTAATGAGGAATCATGAATGTTTTTTAAGTGATGCCTACATTGTATCTTCTTCAATATTGGGAATAAATCTCTTAAAAATCTATGTTTTCTAATATCTTTTCAATAATGTACTAATTTATATTTAAATGATATAGTATGGTCAATTTAAATTATATTTTTAATTATTTACATATTTATTAAAAATGAATCTTTCTAAATTTTTCATACATAAAATTTTTATATTCCTTGTAGATGTATGAAAATGATGTTTTATTTTATCATATATTGATTAACCAAATATATTCTCCATCATTAATTTTTTTATGTAATAATATTTCAGAAGTTTATATGGTTATTATCAATGGATTTTTTTCGTAATATTATAGAATTTTTTATAAAAGTTATTTTTAAAATGGAATGTGTATTTTCTTGAAGTAGGATTTCAATGATCTTTATTAGTACTTTCATACAATGAGATTAAAAACCCTTTCATTTAATTACTCTCTACTAGGGATTTGATGGAATTTTACCATCGTTTTTCTTTCTCGAGATAGATTATGATTTTTAAAATAAAAATTCATGAACCACCTTATTTTCCATGAGTAAAGAAAGATATGAATGAAAAACGGTTAATGTTATGTTTCCAATTTAATGTTTATAATTTTTTTCTCATTATATGATACTTGGATATATTTAAGGATTATTTAAGGGTGGTTACATTATAAAAAAACGATGGATGGTTCTTTTGAAAACCATTTACTGGTGGTTATGTTACAAATCAAGGAAGGGTGGTTCCATTATTTCCCTACAATGTATTGGGTAAAGAGATAATATTTACCAGTTATAGGATTCTTGTTAGTGTTTGTTAGAGATTAATGTGTAGTTTATTCGATATATAATATTAACTGTAATAGTAAAATAATAATGAGGTTCCAAGATACCAACACATTTTATCTATGATTACAACGAGATTATAATTAATTATTTGTTCAAGGATTGTCTTCACATGGCTCACGATTCTTGACTTTTGAGATCCATGCATTATTTTAGTCATTATGAAATTTTGATTTACAATACTTGTTTTGATGGATATTTATTATATTATTATATTATTAGGAACATTGATCGTATCATCAATCCATTAATCTATTTTTACCCTATCTACTACCATTAAATTTTTATGACTAATGTTTAACCCTACTATGAATTTGGGACCCCCATTTTTATTTTTTATTTTTACTAGGTTGTGAATAACAATGTTGAATGATTTTTCTAGAAAGTATTCATGTGTTAATAATTTTAAGGGGGTTGTTTAAGACTTACTTTGGAATAATAAAATATGGGTTTAGTTGGAAAATAGTCCCTAGAATACATGGGTATTGTCATGTAAGAGTTTGTCTTATTTTATAAAACATTAAACCTAAATGGAAATTATGTATTTAAGTGATCAAATATTTTATTTTTTATATGTTTTTAAGGATAATATGGGTAATGTTTATTAGTATAAAATATATGATTTGATATATTGTTTTTTATAATTGGATCTTGGAGTACAAGTATACTGTGATTATAGGTGGTATTAGAGAGAGTCTAGAAAACATTGGAGATTATGATGTTTCAAGGTGAGGTTAACTTAATAATTTTTTATATAATAATATGTTTATAAGTTTACAGTTGATTATAATTTCAACATAATTGAATCACTTTAGAGTTTTTATGATATGTGATTTTAATAAGAATAAGAGTTCTTTCAGAGATATATAAGTTAATACAAACTTTTTGGGTTAGTATGGTTTTTTAGTGAATATTATTTTTGAGTAATAATGGTTTATATTTTATTGATATAATTCTAAAGGAATTATTGACCTTTCAGATTCATATTAACTTGGAAACTGAGGTAATTATGGTTAAGTAGGATAAAATAATTATTACATATTTGAAACATATGATTTATTATATACAAAACAATGAGATTAAAAATTCTTTCTGCGACTATGCGACTAATGTTATATTTGAATAAGTTTATTATTTCGGTATCATTATATGAATAAGGTAGATATAAATAATTTTGGCTAAGATGAGTTTTTTACGAATATAGGTTAAAATATCTTATGTAATGATATATTATATCATTCAGACAATGTTTTGGGAACTGATTAAAATATTTTATAGAATATATGACTATACCATTTAAAAGTTTTTGTATTATACTTTAAGATTGATTGATGATATTTAGAGATAAATTTTATATTTAGCATGGTATAATATAAGAAAAAATCATTCTATTCTTTGGTTTTCAATATTAGTTTTGAATATTTAGAAAAATTTTAAGGATAATTATTTATAAATTGAATTAAGTTGATATTTGGTGTTTTATTCAGTATTTGGATATTAATGTTGTATTTCACCATATAAGGTTCATTCATATTGGATATTCTATAACCTTATACTAACAATTTTTTTTGGTTAATATATAATGATAAGATTAATAACTTATTATCAATTTATATATCTTGTGATCCATTAGAATTTTATTGGATTAAGATATGAGTTTGAAGAGGAAAATTACTAAAAAACAAAAAAATAAAATTTCATATATGTAATTGAAAAAATTAAAAAAATTATATTTCTTATGTTTGTAGACTAGATGTTAAAAAAATTATTAAAATTCTAGAATATTTTCTTAATATAAATTTTTATCCCATTACCTTTATTTTTGATGAATTAATAGGGTTTTTAGACACATAATTAGATTATTATTTAATGGATATTGAATTTCATATGATCATTGAACTTATTGGGATAAATTTTATCTACCACTCTCCACAATCATTTGAACATTAATTTTTTCCTTTTTGTACATATTCTTTTTTTGCACTAGTGTTTTTTGATTTGGGAACATGATAATGTGTTATTTTAGACATCATATAATTTATATAGGAAATTTTATTATCACATTGTATAATGTTATTTTTCAACAAACATGTTTTTAAATATTATATGTATCTTCCTTTCATGATTATATTTTTTATCTGCCAAACATTGGAAATTATTTTGAAAAATATTTAAACCATTTTTATCTTGGATGAGATAAAATTACGAGGACATAGTTTTTTAAGGGGGGAACGTGTAAAAAACCATTATTTATATATTTTTACATATAGTTTAAATTAATAATATGTTTAATATATTATGATACTTTCAACATCAATATAATTTTAATTTTCTTAATTGTATTGAAATAAATTAATACAATAAAAATATAATCATTTGAAGTTAAATGAAAAATTTTCAATAAAACTGTTATTATGTTCGAATTGTATTTTAGTCTTAATGTGTTAAATTATTAACTAATTAAAAAATATTACAATCATATAAGTAGAATATATATTCAACTCAATGAAATAACATTAATTTAATTATGGCTATTGGGAATGTAGAGAGAATAATTTAATTTTATGCTTTAAAATTACATTTTCATTAAAAATTTAATTTATTGATTTTTATTTAAAATAATATAATTCATTTATGAAAAATTTAAAATTTTAATTTTTAAAATGGATATATTTTTTTAATTTATCTTGTAAAAATTAACTTATTTGGAAAATTTTAGATTAATCTGAAATGTTTGATTCTTTAAATTAACAAGGAGAAATAATGTTTTTTATGGAAATCAAACATTTCATTAAAAGAATTTTAAAAGTTAAATTTTTTTAGAAAATGGGTTTAATATAATTTTTTATTAATTTATATTATTAATAATCCCATTATGTTCATTCGAATAAATCTTATTCATTATTTTGGTATAAAAACATTTTATATTGAAGAAGTAATTTTTGGAAAACAACGTCTCTTTACGTATTGAAGGTTTAATATTAAATTAAATTTTATCAATTTTTGGAAATGAATATAATAAAATTGATTTAATTTTTTTAATAATAAAAATTAATATTATTTAATAAGTTAAAATTAATTTGTTTCATAATGAATTGTAAAAATATATTACCACGATCAAGGTTAAAACGGATTTATTTCGGGTTAACCAAAAGTGATAAGGGTTAAAAAAGAATATAATCTTGTATAAATACAATTTTATTGACATATTTATATTCTATAATATATTTTATTCATAAATAATCAATTTGGATCCATTTTTCTTAATTAATACTTTAATATATTTTAATATATTGAAATATTTCATGCTTTTCCAATCCAACATATAAAAGAACACCACATATCCTATATTATTAAAACAGAAAGATCCATTTATTTAATAAAATACATACAAAAATAACTCCTAAAATCCCTAAACATTTAATATAGTTATTATTTTGGTCATAATAACAACATTAGAGGGATTTTTCTGTACATAAAAGGAGGTTGTCTGAAGATGAGAGAATTTTTTTAACCAAATATTTTTGTTTTATTCTTCTTCTATATTCATAAAAAAGACATAACCATTTTGATATAAAAACATATGTATCTCCCACATATGATTATGTTATTATTTTTATTTATGAACTTTAATCCCTTTATTTCATCACCAAATTTTAAATGAAACCTTCGTTCATGTGTACAAAAGATTACCACCCCATGAATCGATGTAATCTGTTTTCAATGACCACCTCTCATAAAGAGTTATGATTTTGTATTTTATTAATATATATATATATATATTATTAAATAAATAAATATAATTAATTAAATATAATATATCATTTATTTTATTACCTTTCCATTAATTGGAAAATTATAACATCATTTATGTATACGCGTGGATTACTACCTCCATGAAGTGGTGAAATTAATTCATATTAGAACCACACATGGATGGTATATATAAGTATATTTAAAGATATAATATGATTTTTATTATATAATCACCATTATGTAATATTAATATGACACTTACCATATTTCCTCAATGATCTCTGAAAAATGGAAGCGTTACTCATGTGTATGTAAGGACTACCGTTGTCATGTTGTAATGTAATTCATTTTCCATAAATAACTTTTCTTGATGGAAATTAAAGTATAATTAAACAATACAAATGAAAATTAGGACATGATTTTTATTCTAGAGATTATGTAACCATGTAATCTTTCACCATGGTCTATATAACGATATCTTTTTGAAATTATGAACCAAACATCCCCAAAATATTAGGTTTAGACATAAATGAATATGTAATTAATTATGTTTCTAAAAAATACAATATAAATGGTTTAATAATAAATTAAAAAACATTTAAAATTTTATGATAATATTAAATAATTAAAAAAGTTCTACAATAATTATTTAATGGATGTAAAATGAAAATTTCGACTCAATGTAAGGGGTTTCTTATCTCTATTTCCTTAAATTGGGTTATATCACATATTCATTGATTATATTTTGACAATATTATGTGTTAAATGAATTTTTTATGTGTGTTTTATTTCCAATTTCAATTTTTGGATTTAATTTTTTTACCCATAATAAATCTATTGAATAATTATCAATTCAATGATATGATCATTGTAAAGGCAATTCATCTAAAAATATTCTTCTTCGGTACTTTTGTTTATGTTATCAAACTATATTTTTTTGTATGGTTTATATAGTTACCTATTATTTGTTACATAATGGATATCTTTAAATTATTGATATTTAATGTTATATTTGAATTCATATATTTTAAATTATTATGATTCGATGGTTACCAAAACAATAAATATTTTTAGGATTTAATATCAATTTATTTTGTGATACACCATGTTAAATGTTACATCAAGAAGGATCATATGCTCTAATTTTCATAATCCACATAACTTTTCTTATCTTGTAGTTATGAATGTGGTTTTATTGTTTTATTTGAATTTCACCCTTATTCATTAATGAAAAATCATGAACTAAGATTATAAGTGATAACAATATTGTATATTCTTTTAGTTTGGGAATCATTATCATCAATATCCATGTTTTATAATTTTTTAAAAGAATTTTTGTATTTACGATTTATTGATTTTAAATGTAATTTAGAAGAATAATTTAAATTTTTTAATAGGGTTTTAAAAAGTAAATTATTATAAATGTTAATATTTTTTCGGAATTATTTACCAATTTAAGAAAGGAACTTTTTATTTTAACATATACGTATTAACTATATTTTTCACCACCTTGAATATATTTTATTTAATTATTATTTTTAATGTTTCCATGTTTATTTTCAATGATTTATTTCTAATAGGCTATACATTTTTATCTCTTATAATTGATTTCAAAAGTGGATATGGTATTTTCATTAGGAATATGTTAAATTATATTTAATTATATTTATATTTATAAATGACAACAACAACTGATTTTTATGATGCTTTATTGGGGATATGTTTTAATGATGCCATTATTATTATTTCTTTGCATGGATTATGATTTTTTTCAATGAGATTTCCATGGAACCAATTTCATTTTCATGGGAAAATAATTCGATGAAATAATAATGGTTATTATTATATTTTAATGTGATATAAATTAAATTTTTTTCTCATTCTAGGGTACATTGATATATGTATGGATGATTAAAGGGTTTTTTTGTTATAAACTAGGGAATTATAGCTCCATTATAAACTAAGGATGCATTGTAATGTTATATAAAATAGATGAGTGGGTCCATTATATCCGTCTAATGAATTATATAAAGAGATGAATATAATTAGTTATAAGTTTCAAAAAATATGTTTTTAGAATTTACCGAGTATGTTATTCCATTTATACGAGTGATTAAAAGAGTGATATGACAAACATGTTCTAAGATACAAATATGTTTTCTATACGTTTCCAATGAGTTTCTAATGTATCCATTCATCAAGGGTTATTTTTACAGGAATCATGATTATTCACATATATGAATAATATCTAATAATAAATTTTTATTCCATTTTTACTTATTTATGATCCATTTTTTTATGGGTAATAATACTACTATATTATTCTCATGCACTTTTATTATGTCATCACACACTTATTTTATATTATTCACACTAATGACATTAATTTATTAATTATTTTGCTTACCCTTACATATCTTTTGATCTCATCAATATCATGTTTCCTTTTCATGAATTTTTGGTGAATGATGTAAAATTATTTTCATCTAGAAATTTCTCATATCTATAGAAATTAATGGGAGATATTGAATACTTATCGTAAAATAATAAAAGATTGGGGTATTAGTAAAAATTATCACATGATGAAAAGGATATTGTCATAATAGTGTCTTCTTTAATTATCTAAATGTATAATCCTAAAATTTCATTGGGATTATATGTGATCGAATATTTCACTTTATTGTTATATGTTTTAGATAGATAAAACTGGGGTGTGTTTATTAGTATAAAATCCATAAATAAAATGATTTTTTTATAATTGGGTCAAAGAGTACAAGTCTGGGGATGTGACATATTCAATTTATTATTGAGGACAATGTGATTTACTACTTCACAAAACCACAACCTTTAAATGAGATAAAAAAAATAACAATAATTAAGAAACAACAACACCATATTGATAGTCAATTAATATATGAATATAAAAATGAACATTTAACTACTAAAGAATATAAATAGATACTTTTTAAATTTAATGTAATAATTTTTTATTTACTATTTTATATATAACCCTAAATATGTTAAATTTACAATTAAATAATTTAGTTGTAATAGACAGTTCAATTATGTGTAAAACCCTAAAAACGTAAAAAAAGAAACTACAACATTATCCTACGGAGGGGGAGCGACACCGGTGCGCCACGCGGTGGTGTAGAACCATGACCAGGGTGGGCCACTGCGGAGGGGCGCGACACTGTCGTGCCGTACTGGTGGTGCGGAGTGGGTGGCCACTCGGCCAGCTGAGAGGAGCGGGACACTGCTAGGTCCTACGGGAGCTAGACCGGCGCCACCTGGAGCCGGTTTGGTTCCAACCGAATGTTTCAACTATTCAGTTGCCAGGGGTGCATGCCTCCTCCCATAGGCATGGCTAGGGCAGGCCGTCGGGCCACCAGCCAGCTAGGCCGCGGGCCGCCAGCCAGCCAAGCCATGCAGAACGCCAGCCTCCCAGGCCACATGAGCCGTCAGGCCGGGCCACGCCCTTGGGCCTGGCCGCCCCCTCGGGCCGGGCCTCCCCCTCGGGCCAGGAATTCGCATTGGGCCGTGATGAACCCTCAGGCCGGGACCGACCCGCAGGCTGGGTCAGACCCCGGTCCGCACCGGGTCGTGCCAGGTCGGTCCGACAAGGTCGGACCGGACCCAGACCCGCATTGGCATGTTTTACATTTTCACCCATATCTTAGGCTACGAGAGTCCGATCAACAAACCGTCTATGAAGATGAAAAGCATATAGTGAAATGGTTGTTTTGTAATACCCTACTTGAGGTTTGGACACAATTGGGGAATGGTTGGGTTGGTTTGAACCTAAAAACCAACAGGACCCTCGAACAGAATTGCCAATAACTCAGAGACCGGGCGTCCGATTGATGCGTCGTCTGTTGCGTTGAGACCTCTATGACGAGGTGGACCATTGAGATACTTCTTAATGGGACTTTGTGATAGTTTGAGTATAGAATATTAGCTTTAGGATAGGATCCTTCCAGAGACGAGCGAGTGGAGTACGAAGACCTAGTTGTTGGCTGAGACATGATGACTGCTGACCTTTCGAATCTGAGTGGTTTGACTAGACCAGTGGGAATCACCTCTGTTGACATGGCAGACCCATAGTGGGGAGGACCTCTATGTGATGTGGCAAACCCACGATACTCGATAGGAGGAGTACCTCAGTAGGCTACGTGGGGGAGAGCCCATGTGTGACGCGACAAACCCACAATGGGGAGCACCTCTATGTGATGCATCAGACCCACAGTACTCAACAGGAGGAGTACTATAGCAGTCCAGGATAATGGGAAGCACCTTTGTGTGATGTAGAAATCTCACATTACTCGATAACTGAGTAGTACATCATCAGTCGAGGTTCCGACAGCATGACTGGGGTTGTTACTTGATTCTATCCCCTAGAATAAAATCTTGGTTTGAGATGAGTCAATGAATTCTGTGATTTTCTGACGATTGAGATTGGTTAATAGATAACATAGGTATATGTATGGAAATATACCTAAGTAAAGGTTATTCATTGACTATTTACATTGTGGATATCCTTGTTGGATATTGTGAGACCTTGAGGGTCTCAGGGTCCCTACTGAGTATCGTTATACTCACCCATGCACGGGCTATGCCCGCACCTTGTAGTGTTGGTTGCAGACAACAGATAGCACCGAATTAGTCTGATAGTAGCAGGACAGAATGGTACCCGGAGGGGACCACTCAACGTGATGGCGCACGGAGCAGACGGACTAACGAAGAGTGCTGAGGAGGCCATCTGTTTCTACCCTTCAGGTAGGAACCCTGGAGGATGACTCTGTAGTTTCTTTACATTTTCTTCAGTTGTACTTGTTTTCAGTAGTACATTCACTTTACATTTGGGGTTTTATTTCCGTCCCCTTTTACTTTCCAGCACTTCTTTTGTATAAAGTTTTTACTTAGTGTTTTCATCCGATTTTGTACTCTATTGTGTTTGTTTACAGTTATAATGGAAATTCATTCCCATTTTAGGGATATACGACTTTGGTGCTAGTCTCCAGCCCCCGGCCTATGGAAGGCGGGCTTGGGGTAGTCAAGATATGGTCCCCGGGGGACGGTTCGTGACAAATTGGTATCAGAGGAGTCTGTGTTATCAGAGAACATAGGACTCTAATCATTATTTTCTATGAAGAAATAGTTTCAAGGGTACTATGTGTGGTTTTCAATTCCGGAAGTCCAGTGTTGGTGCGGGTGGATGACATATCCATACAACAAGACCCTTACTACCGATTTCTGACTTGTTGTACGAAAACACTGAATGCGTGCGTATCTTTAAAATTTATCTTAAGTCAACACAATCAGGTTTGATCACTAGTTATAATAGCTTGACCATGTCACATCTCTTTCTTTCAGGATTTTAAAGACCCAGAAATTCCATGAATTTGTTTTCATAAGTAATTGGGAATTTTATGAGTCCATAGTTCTTGACAACGTGCGATTCCGAGGCCTGGAGTTCCCTAAATGATACATCAATGTTTTTTTAAACTTTAATTAACGTTCGTATGTAGATTTCTTGAAAAAGTGGAATAACTCTTAAATAGTTACTCGGATCAAAAATCAGGGGGGACCGTTGCGTCCAGGATGGTGGGATTACCATTGGTGCAACTACAGTTTAGTTGGCACGTGCCTCATGTGAGAAATCAAAAAAATTGCATAACCATAAATAAAATAATTAAATAAATTATTTTATTTTCCAAATTCTTATAACTCACAAATGGTAGCTCGTATTAAAAATATGAGACCACCATTAAACTCATGAGGGCATTCTTTATTTAAGAAGATACTAACTTTAGACGGCACAGACCACTAAAAAAAGTTAGTTTTTGGCCACAAATGAAATAATTAAGTGATAATTATTTTATTGTAAAATTCAAAACATTTAAATGGTAACTCAGATTGGAAATTCGATGGTACCATTGGGCTCATTAGGGTGTGTTATACCTGGATAGATCCTAACCTCGACCACAGTGGGTCGAGGGTGGCTGTTATTAATTTTCTGACAAAACATTTCAGGTACATTCAGTAAACACACGAGCAATGTTTTATATCTTTTGAACTAGTGCTTGGAATTGAAATCTGAGGACACCGTTGAACACGTAGCGCTGGTAGTCACTTAAGGAGATCATTACCACATTTGCGTTTTTTCATGGTTGGATGTTCATTTGTGGGGGTTTTCTAAATAAATTAAATAAAAATATGTACAACATATTTTTATTTGTGGCAGTTTAATCCTCCAAGGGGAGGTTGGAGGTGGGGTCCAACCACACATAATATCCCTTGGGAGGATATTATGTGGTGGGGCCTACATGATCTCAGACCCCCTTTCACCCCTTGATTTATAATATTAATGATAGAAACTCTTCACATCCCCCATAATGGCGCCAATTCACCCAATAATGATGTGAGATAGATTTTTTTAATTAAACTCTTCACCTACTATAAAGTTGAATTTGAACCATCCCTTAGCATTAATTAAATGAGTTTCCTCATTTAATTAAACACATATTTGTGTTGTTGTGGGAAATAATTAAAGGAGGCCATCCTTTGTCATTTGATGGGGTTGGCATAATCCATTGGAAATCTTGGAAGAGAATAACTCCATCCTTCCAATGAAGAACCACCAAAGAACTCTGTTCTTTCCACAACGAACATAAAGAATTCTCCTCGTCTACGAAGAACGTGAAGCATAATCTTCGTCCTTCTTCAACCAGAGCATGGAAGGGGAGCACTGCCACCCACGAAGTACACCAAGGGTGTCGTCTCGACTCATCATCACGATCTCTACCTCTTCCGACATTGACGGAATGATATCTGTATTCTGTGACTCATCAATGTACAATGGAAAATATGAGGCAGGGGGATTTGATTATTTTAATGTATAAATTATACCCTCTTTCTTCGACATTTACTTTGTTCGATGGTGGCCAATTGTATTCATCTAATGCGGAGGGCGCGGGCCGAACAAACACGGACTGAATTCCCTCCATTTATTCTTATTTAGTTTATGTTTGGTTTGGAGCTAGAAGGGAGGGGTGCCATCGCACCGTGCCAGAGAAGAACCGCGACGAACGAAAGACGTGCGACACTGTCGTGTCGCGTCGCGTCACAGGTACGGAATGGAATCCAGGGCGGGCCGCGACAAGAGGGTTCGGCTCTGTCTCACCTCACCGGAGAAGAACCATGGCCGAGAGTGCCACAGCGGATGGAGAAGCACGACGACATACTACCGTGCGGTGGAGCCAAAGTTCGCGGCCTGTACGGGCCACATCGGTGACTGTGTGACGTCATTGCACCGCGCGGAGAGTAGGAGGACCGCAGTGCCAGCGCGCCGCTATTGAGGGGTGGTGGCGGCCGGCCGGGCCGGATGCCATGGAACCAGGCAAGCGGGCCCACCCGGGTGACGCAGCCCCTAAACTGGGGCAAGGCACCGGTTCTATTCGACGAACAGGGGAGGGGCACGACACCCCCACCCTCACGTGGCCAGCTGGGCCACCACGGGCCGGGCCACCTCGGCCGGTCCGCCACGGCCGGACCACCCATATGTTGGGCCTCCATGGGCCGGGACACCCCATGGCTAGTCCTCCATGACCCGGCCACCCCTAGGTCGGGCCGCCACGGTCCGTGCCTCCCCTAGGCTGGGCCACCATGGGACTGGACGCACCTTCGGGCCAGGCCGGGCCACCCCTTTGGGCTCAGCCGCTCCCTTGGTTTGAGCCCCCCACTAAGGCTGGGTCGACCAATAAGGTTGGGAAGCACCCCGCAGACTGGGTCAGACCCCAGTTCAGACTGAGTCATCCCGGGTCGGTCCGACTGGGTCAGACCGGACTGGGACCCGCTATGCCCATTTTCAGCTTTTCGCCCCTATCTTGGGATAGTGTTGTCCGATTGACGGACTGCTTATTGAGATGGAATTATTGGAGTGAGATGATTCTCTGGAATACTCCACTTGTGGTTTGGAAGCAGTTGGAGTACAGCCGGGTTGGTTTAAGCATAAAAATATACCTAGACCCTAGAACAGAAATGTCAATAACTCTCACACCATGCATCCAAATGACGCACCGTCTATTGATTTGGGTTAATTTTGATGAGACGGAACCACGAGATACATAAAATCAGGACTCCATAATATTTTATGTATTGAAACTTGGCTCAAGGTGCGGACCCTCCTGGAATCGAGCGTGATGTGTGCGGAAACCCAAGGGTTGGCTACGACTGAGATGACAGGATCCTCCGTGGGTTCGAAAACGAAGATAATGTACCATAATACTTTGTGGGTTCAATAGTAATGATACTTTACTAGAATCCCTTGTGGGTTTGACTGCGATGATACTGTACTGGAATCCTCCGTGGCTTCAACAGCGATGACTACTGTACAAGGATCCTCCGTGAGTCCGACAGTTCTGACTTCTGTTCCTATATCCCGTGTGGGTCTGACAGAATAGCTGGTCATGTATCATGTGTGGGTCCGACAACATTTCTGGTCCTGTATCTGGTGTTGTTCCAACAGATTAGATGAATAATAGGTGGTCGTGTATCCTGTGTGGGTCCGACATCTTAGGTTGTCCTGTATCATGTGTGGGTCTGATAGCTTAGATGAATCAGTGACTACATCTGATTATCTCTATCACTATAAGAAATATGTATACCTGTGTGAGCTGAGTTTTGACTTTTAGTTGATATCATTGAGATTATTGAGTATACTTCCATTATTGAATGGGTTTTTCATAGAATCGAGGGTTGGAGACGGACTGTGTAACTTAGGTATATGTATGGGCATATACCTAATTAGGGTTGGTTGATACTTAGTAATTGTATCTTTGCTCTATGGTTTATCCCTAGTGGATTTTGGGAGACCTTCAGGGGTCTCAGGGTCCCATACTGAGTATTGTTATACTCACCCTTGCACGGGCTTAGGCCACACCTTGTTGTGTTCTGTGTAGACAATGATCAGCAGTGATCGAGGATGAGGGTGAAGGACGGGAGGTTGCTTGGAGATCGACTAGATGGGAAGTACCTTAGGGATGATTCATTTGAGTTCTGTACCTACCCTTCATGTAGGATTCCCCGGGGGATGATTCATGAGCTTTTTTCCCTTTTCACTTGTACTTGTTCTAGTTTTACAGTTGGGTTTGTATACTGGCCCATTTACTTTTTGCACTACATTTTCATTCAGTTTTACTTAGTGTTTTGTTTCTAGATGTGTACACTTATTGTGTGTGATTTCTTTTTATAAAGTCAATGCCTTCCCAGATTAGGGATTTATGCCATTGGTGCTAGTCGCCAGCCCCAGGCCTATGGAAGGTGGGCTTGGGGTAGTCACAAAACTTGTCCCTAGGACGGGTCATGACAAGGATGCCTCCCTGCAGAGCCCCGAGAGTCGTAATCTTTGACAGCCCACCGAGTTAGGAGCCCTCAATGTAGGGAACATTACAAGAGGAGGCACCAGCGGTACCACTTTTCTTTGGGTCACCAATTCCACTAGACCCAGCAGCAGATGACGCACGCCGCTTGAGTGCGTTTAATGAGTTCCAACATGAGAGACCACCCAGGTTCTAGGGAGAGACAAACCCACAGGCGGCTGTGGATTGGATGGAGGCTATGGTGAGAGTCTTTAGGCTAGTAGGGACATGAGCAGACTTCATAGTGATCCTTTCTGCTAGCCTCCTTTAGGAAGCAGCAGGAAGATGGTGGAGCCTGATGCTCCAAGTCCATGATGAGGAAACACTACTCTGGACAGACTTCGAGAGCCTGTTCCAGGCGGAGTTTGTAGAATCCACCCTTCGGGTGGTGTGGATACAGGAGCTACATCATCAACATCAGGGCAACATGATAGTAGCATAGTACTCAGTGAGGTTCACCGACCTCTCATGCTACTCCACAGATATGGTGCGAGACCCATTCATCAGGGCTCGGACCTTCAAGAAGGGGCTCAGACAAGAGATCAGGGCATAAATGATCTCCCTCAGTATTCTGACACAAGAAGGGTTGTTATAGAGAGCCCTTCTAGTGAAGAGTTTCCTTTCGGAGTAGTCACCAGCAGCGATACCCACTACTAGTCGACACACAATAGAGTTTTTTGCAGCTGGTAGTAGACAGATGATTCAGATGTCCAAGAGGTCCAGACCCATGGGTGGATGACCACATGACTCAGTATCAATTGTTTGGGGCACCCGGGGCAATGACTTACATTCCAGGGGCAGACAATGTTACTCATGCGGCAGGCAGGGTCACATAGA
This sequence comes from Viscum album, assembly GCA_963277665.1. Classification (NCBI taxonomy): domain Eukaryota; kingdom Viridiplantae; phylum Streptophyta; class Magnoliopsida; order Santalales; family Viscaceae; genus Viscum; species Viscum album. Next base: position 21,074,426 of record OY728131.1, read on the forward strand.
TTGTGACTGTCCGACCCGCCATTCAGATGATCAGAAGACATTTGAGGGACCTCCTAGGCAGAGGCCAAGATTCGATCGAGGTGGTCCACATGGCATAGGAGGACATGGCAGAGGAGATAGTCATGCCACTGGCGGTGGACGGTGTTATGAGGTGCTAACGACACCACCACGAGAAGGTCCACCCCGACCATAGGGATGAGGTGGATATGGGAGAGCTCAGCTTCAGGCAGTTGGGGCATACAACCATGGATCTCTAGGGATGATTTGAGGTATGATCTATGTCTACTCCACCTTAGCTTCATTTCTTATAGACACAGGTTTAAGTCATTATTTCATTGCCACTGCCCTCATTCGGAGGTCAGAGATTCCGACGGAGATGTTGGCTCGATCCTTACAGCTACAGACTCCTACGGGAGTAGACATGATGATTACGCACTAGTGCCGGTAGTGTGATCTTACTCTAGGAGGCAAGAGTTGTGTCTAGGATCTCCTCGTAGCGGTGTCAAGTCCTTATGAAGTCATCATGTGTATGGAATGGATGTCTACAGTCTATGCTCAAATTCACTGTATTAGGCAAAAATTGCGGTGTGCCCGCATGGATGGGATAAGTTTCATCTTCACCGGCAAGAAGTAAACCTTTGCAGCATAGGACATACTAACTCGTAGGAGGTTGGATCCTATCACTCACCAGTTGGCTTGCCTTACCCTCAGAGCAGTCAATGTGGAGAGTCCAACTTATCCTATAGTGGTGGACCAGTATACTAATGCTTTCCATGAAGATGTTCTAGGACTACCTCCTCGTAGAGAGGTGGACTTTTACATTGACCTATACATAGGGAAGACACCGATATCTACTCCAGCATATCAGATGGCTCCTGCTAAGCTTAGCAAGCTTTAGGTACAACTAAAGGACTTGCATTGGAAGGGATTCATCAGGCCGAGTGTTTTTCCCTGGGCAGCCCTGATTCTGTTCCCCAAGAAGGCTGATGGTATCTTGAGACTTTGTGTCGATTACGGTCGCCTAAACCAGGTGACCGTGAAGAACAAGTACCTTCTCCCAAGGATTGATGACTTCTTTATTCATCTCAATTGAGCACAGTTATTCTCAATGATAGACCTCAGATCAAGCAATTACCAGCTTAGAGTTCGAGATGAGGATGTGCAGAAGATGGCCTTCATGTGTCGGTATGACCACTACGAGTTCTTGGTTATTCCCTTCGGGCGTAACCAACTCTCCAATTGTGTTCATGGGACACTTGAACATGATTTCTATGCATACCTTGATCTCTTTGTCATATTCTTCATTGAAAAAATTTTTATGTACTCGATACTAAGGAGGAGCATCCCTACCATTTGCAGGTAGTACTGGACACACTCAGAGTGCACCATCATTATGGTAATCTCTCGACGTGCCAGTTTTGGATTCGAGAGGGTCACTTCTTGGGACATGTCATCTCGGAGGTTGGAGTTGTAGTAGATCCCGCGAAGATTGAGGTGGTACTATCTTGGGAGCCACCCAAGAGTGTGATGGAGGTACGGAATTTCTTGGGCTAGGCTGGATACTACCACAGGTTTGTTCCAGACATTTCCAGAGTTTCATCACCACTATCATCCTTGAAAAAAAGGGGCAACCCTTCGTGTGGTCGGAGAGATTCCAGCAGATCTTTTAAGAGCCGTGGTAGAGGATGACTAGTGTTCCCATATTGAGGTTTCTAGAGCAGGGAGTAGGGTATGTAGTTTACTGCAGTGCATCAGGGACCGAACATGGGTGTGTCCTGATATAAGAGAAATCAGTGATCGCATAGGGTTCTCAGCACCTGAGACAACATGAGTAGAACTACGCTACCCATGACCTGGAGTTAGCAGCAGTGGACTACACATTGAAGATGTGGCGGCACTATCTGATGGGTGAACGCTTTACCCTGTACTCTGATCACAAGAGTCTCAGGTATATCTTCTCTCATAAGGACATGAACCTGAGACAATGGTGATGGCTGTAGTTCCTCTAAGACTATGACTTCGAGATAGTATATACTCCTGGGAAGGGGAATGTTGTTGCATATGCACATAGTAAAATATCTAGTATAAAGATGCTAGGAATGGAAACAGAGCAGCTGGCTGCCTTATAGATATCCTTTGTGGATAGAGATGGAGCAGTCTATCTACAGTCTCTTACAGTCACTCCTCCACTTATTTAGCAAGTTAGGGAGGCTTAGTGTGGGGACGCCGATTTTGAGACGTGACGTGCTCAGATATCCACAGGGCTTGCACCTGATGGATTTTCTAAAGGTGGAGAGCATGTCATCCTCTTTAGAGGATGTACCTTGGTACCAGTTGAACTTCATGAAGAATTGTTGAGGTATTTCCAAACATCCCATCTAGAAGTACATCCAGGAGTGGTGAAGATGTATCTGGACCTTCGACGACAGCACTGGTGGATAGGTATAAAGAAGGTAGTAGTAGATTTCATATCCTGATGCCTCACTGTTCAACAAGTGAAGACAGAACTCCAGGTACCAGCAAGATTGGTTCAACCCTTAGATGTCCTAGAGCAGAAGTGGGATGCGCTCCATGGACTTTGTGATGGGTCTTCCACGTATATCCAGGAGTCCCAATTCTCTATGGGTGATCGTTGATCGACTCACCAAGTTGTCCCACTTCTTACTCATCAGAGAGCATGGGTCAGTAGAGACCTTGGGACGCCTTTATGTACATGAGATTTTGTGTTTACATGGAGTACCTTCTTCAATTTTCTCCTACCGTGATGCACAGTTTACTTCCCGGCTATGGAAGTGGATGCAGGAGGCTTTCGGGATGCATCTTCGCTTGAGTACTTCCTTCCATCCTTAGACGGATGGTCAGACCGAGCGGATCATCCAGACCCTCGAGGACATGCTCTGCGCATGTGTCCTTGACTTTGGTCACAGATGGGAGGATCACTTACCTTTGGTGGAGTTTGAGTTCAACAATAATAATCACTCTACCATCAGTATGGCACGTTTTGAGACCTTGTATGGTCGAACATGCAGATCGCCACTGTGATGGACAGACCCAGGGGAATCAGCACTAGTGGGACCAGAGATGGTATGGGCTACCACAGAGAAGGTGCAGATCATCCAGGAGCAGATGAAGACTGCACATAGTAGACAGAAGTCATATGATGATGGGAGGCGAAGACCTCTTGAGTTTTAGGATGGAGACCACATCTTTATTCGAGTCTCACCTCGATGAGGTCTATGGAGATTTAGCCAAGGTGGTATGTTATCTCCGTGATTCATCGGACTTTTCCATGTCCTCAACAGAGTAGGCTAGGTTGCTTACTGTTTAGCTCATCCACCTCTTTTTCACCAGGTGCACGACGTCTTCCACATATCTTAGCTGAGGAGATACGTGCACGACCTATCCCACATCACTGACCATGGAGAGCTAGACATCGATGCCGGGATGACTTTAATGGAGGTTCCAGGGGAGATTGAGGATCCACAAGAGTGGGTCCTTTGTGGATCATTGATATCTTGGGTGTGCATTCGATGGTATCACAAGAACCTCCAGGAGAGTACATCGGAGTGGGAGGCTCAGATGCATGCTCAATACAACCAATTTTTTCATTAGTTTGAGTTGTAGCTTATGAGGATGTAAAGCCCTATGGTGGGGAGAATATAAAGACCCAGAAATTCCATGGAATTTTTTTCATAGATTCATGGGAATTTTACGAGTTAGTGAAAAATTATGCCCCTTGATTATGAGGCCCAGTGTACCCGGAATAAATTTCTGATGTTTTATTCGGGTATGTTTAGTAAACGTACGAGCAGAATTTTATAACTTTTGTACAGGTGTTCAGAATTGAAATATGAGGGCACTGTAGAACTCGCAGCGCCGGTATTCACTTGAGAGTACTTTCACCTCGATGGTAGTTGGTTGAGAATGGAAGTTAGTTTTTGGGGTTTTTAAGAATAAAGTTAAATAAAAATAAGTGTAGCTTATTTTTATTTTGGTGGTTAAAATCTCCACGGGGAGGTTGGTGGTGGGGGCCACCACACCCGAACCTCCCATGGGAGGTTATTGTGGTGAGTCCCACTCAATCATGACCTCCCTTGTGAGGATAATTAATGTGGGTACCACACGAGATTCTTAACTCCTTGAACTCACCATAAGTGGGGGAAAACTCTGAAACTCCCCACATAAATTTTCACTCCACTTCAATTAATAAATGGAACATTAATTAATTGAATTTTAAATCTTTTGAATTCATTCCAATAATTAAATAATAGAAAAATATATTATTTAATTTTGGGTGGCATATATTCATTTGGGGAGCCTTGGAAGAACTTGGAGAATTATCCTCCCAATGACGAATGCCTCTTCCACCAACGAAGAACAAACTTCAACCGTGCAAAAAAAGAAGTGGTCGACTACAAGGAATGCCATCTTCGACTTCTTCACCTACGAATGCTTATCCGCCAATGACAGATATCCTCTTACTCTTATGACAGTGACAAATCGATGCCTCCTTCTCACGACATCGTCAACGAACATCAACAAAGGAGGTAGGGGGATTTGAGTTGATTTTTTCCCATTATACATCATTAAAATTATGGAATGTGAATTTCCGATTGATATCACTATAACGAGGAGGGCTCGGACTGCACGAACATGCTCCGACCCTCCCCATTGTTGTCTAATTTTGTTGAAGATAGAGGTGGAGCAACGACGACTGATGTCGGGCCTACCACAATGAAATCCAGCCGCGAAGAAATTCAGGTGTGAAGGAACCTGTGGCGCAAGCCCACCAAGCTGCTGGAAGGGTGCGTCACCATTGTGTTGCACGGAGGAGAAGGGGGCCGCGACTGGGCTAGGCCACGACGTAGGCGGTGAGGTGCCGGTGCTCCGCACGGTGATGTAGAAATGCGGCCAGGGTGGGCCGCGGTGCAGTGGTGTGGAGGCTTCACGCCCTACCAGAGGGGTGGAGTGGCTGGATGCTTGGCCAGTTGGGAGGAGAGGGACCTCTCTGGGTCCCGCAGGAGATGGACTGGCACCACCTGGCACCAGTTTGGTTCCACTAGAACGGTTCAACAGTTCGAAAGCCAGGGGTGCGCCCCTAATCCCCTAGGCGGGGCTAGGGTAGGCCGTTGGGCCGTCAGCCAGCCGGGCTGCGGACCGCCAGCCAGCCGGGCCACTCGGACCGCCAGCCAGCCGGGCCATGCGGACCGCCAGCCAGCCGGGCCACATGGACCGCCGGCCATCCGGGATACGCGGGCCGCCGGGCTGGGCCACCTACTCTTATCGGGCCTGCCCCTCGTGCTGGGCGACCCCCTCGGGCCGGGCTGACCCCTTTGGCCAGGTCGGACCCACAGACTGGGTTGGACCCCGGTCCGGACCGGGTTAGGCCGGGTCTGTCTGACTGGGTCACGGACCCGCTGTGGCATGTTTCACCTTTTCACCCATATTTTAGGCTACAAAAGTCTGATCGACGAAATGTAAGCGACAAATGAAATATTATAGCGAGACAGTTATTTTGGACACAGTTGGGGTACAGTCGTGTTGGATTGAACCTAAAAACCAACTGGGCCCCTGTAACGGAAATGCTAATAAATCACAGACCGTGCATCCGATTGACATATCGTCTGTTGCGTTGAGACCCCTATGAAGTGGTGGAACATTGAGATACTTATTCATGGGACTTTATGAAAGTAGGAGTATCGACTAGTAGCTCGGGGAGAGGATCCTCCAGGGGACGAGCGTGCTGAGTACAGAGACCTAGTAGTTTGCTGAGACCTGACAACTGCTGACCTTTCGAATCGAAGTGTTTCGACTAGCCCTGTGGGAAGCGTCTATGTGTGACGCAGAGACCAACAGTGGGTAGCGCCTCTGTGAGATACGGGAGACCCACATTACATGATAGGAGGAATACCTCAGCAGGCTAAGAGGGGGAGCACCTATGTGTGATGCAGCAGACCCACAACGGGGAGCACATCTGTGTGACGTAGCAGACCCACGGTACTCAATAGGCGGAGTACCACAATAGTCCAGGTTAGTGGGAATCACCGCTGTGTGATGCGGCAAGCCCACATTACTCAATAGAGGAGGAGTACACCATCGACCGAGGTTCTGACAGTGTGACTGGGGTTGTTACTTGATTCTATCCCCTATAATAAAATCCTCATTTGAGATGAGTCAATGAATTTTGTGATTTCCTCATGATTGAGATGGGTTAATAAATAACTTAGGTATATATATTGGCATATACCTAAGTACAGGTTACCCGTCGATTATTTACTTTTTTGTTATCCTTGTTGGATATTGTGAGACCATGAGGGTCCCAGGGTCTCTACTGAGTATCGTTATAATCTCCCCCGAATGGGTTGTTCTCGCAACTCGTTGTATTGATTGATGATTAAAGACATTGGTGAATGAGTCTGTGATTAGTAGGATAGGACGGTACCTAGAGTTGGACCACTCGCTGTGACGGTACACAGAGCAGACAGATGGACGTGGAGTTCTGAGGAGGACATATGTACCTACCATTCAGGTAGTAACCTAAGAGGACGACCCAGTAGCTTCTTTACTTATTCTTCAGTTTTACATTCTTTCATTTGTACATGCACTTTACAGTTAGTCTTGTATTTCTAGCCCCTTTTACCTTACATCACTTCTTTTGTATATAGTTTTTACTAAGTGTTTTCTTCCACTTGTATACTCGGTTATGTCCGTTTATAGTTATAAAGGCAATGCCTTCCCAGTTTAGGGATTTACGCCATTGGTGCTAGTCACCAGCCCATGTCCTATGGAAGGAGGGCTTGGGGTAGTCACGATATGGGCCCCGGGGGACGGGTCATGACACTATTTATAGAGAAGAAACTTTTAACAAAATAACATATATATAAACCCTAATATGTTACATAAAAATAATAAATAATGATTTGTAGAATTTAATGGTAGTCGATCTATCAGTTATATTTACAACATAAAAGATTAATAGTAAAACAAGAAGTATTAAGATTTTATTGATTCAATTTATGGATTTGTATATTGTGATTTAGTAATTATCAAATAACTACAAAAAATAACATAAATAATTTTATAAATAAATATTTATCAAATAAAAAATTAAAAAAATAATTTATTTACTTGTATATGGAAAATAATTATCATCTAACAGCTAAATCAAAATAATAACTTTGATTAAATTTATGGATAATGAATAATTTATTTTATATTGAACTTACAACCACAAAACAGTCATGTATATAATTTAATATAATAAATTCCATGAAAATTTCTTTTATATATAAAACCACAAGAACATACCAGTAAAAAACCACAATAGTATTCCATGGGTGTCCAAATATATGGTAGATATACAACCAATATACCATTATAATAATAACACATAACCAGTGAGTTGAACATAATAAATAAATACATTTAAAAAAATTTAAGCAATATATATTTCATTTATAGTTACAGTCTTAAATACTTATATCAAGAACCTAAAATACTCTGATATTTGTGATTAAATATTTAATATAGGATAATGTGATTTAAAATTGAACCAAAAGAAACAAAAAATGTATAAATATTATGAGAGAAGTAAAAATATATAATTAACTCGAATCTAACCATTCATTTACATGTGTTTCAATTATTAAATAAAACCAAATAAAAATAATTTTTGTAGTTTACTTTATAGTTGATAAATATATAACCCAAAAAAATAAAAATGTATAGATAATGACTTTATAGGTAGAATACATATTACAAACATGTATGATTCAGATTAAATACATGTAAAGGATAAAATACATGGCTATAGGTGACTCAATTTATTGTAAAGGGATTGCCAATATATTATTAAAACTATATTAAATAATAAATGACATGAATTTATCCAAAAAAAAAGATTTATAAAATTTATAGGATAAAAAACATTTCATTTACATTTTAAATATAAATAACATACATGTAAAATATAAAATAATAATCAATGATTGATTCAATTTCTGACTTATCGATATTTGATTTACTATTTAACTATATATGAAAACTATCTAATTTGAATAATATAATAAATAAATTATATAGAAATAAAATGTAATATATTATCCAATTACAAGTGGAATAAACTACTAATAATTTACACGTAAAGCGTAGAAGTATGTTTGATTAAATTTATTAATAATTTACTATTTATTTATTACCAAAGTTATAAAACCTAAAAATTGTCATATATAATTAATGGGTGTAAATATGATAGACATATAATTTATGTACTTACCCGTAATAAATGTTAAGTAAAAATCCAAATTACTTGTCTGTGAGTAAAATAAATTTTAACTGAGGGACAATATATTTACTCTAAAAATTAATTCATACAATAAGTAACATGACTAAAATATATAATTCAGATTAAATTTGTCAAAGGTAACATATATTTCATTTATATTTACAACAAACGAAATTTATAAGTAAAAACTAATGTAATATGTTATGGGGAATTAAATTTATGGTTGAGATACATGTGATTTAAAACCGAAATAATAAAAAATAAAAAATAATATAAATAATGAAAAATATTTATGATTTTTTGTAAAAAAATATTTTATTCAATCATTAAAATAAAAAAACTAACAAGTAACTTGTAATGTATATTAATAATCTTGAATTAATTAATTGTTGTAGAACATTTGACTTACTACTAAATATTAAATATTTTAAAAACTAAAATATATAATTAATTATTTCATAGGTAAGGTAAATATCATTTATATTTTAAAACATAAAATCATATAAGTAAAAAACAAAATACTCTTTAAATTTTGAAATAAGTATAGTCAAGTGTTTATTGATTTACCAAAAAAATAACTACACATGAAGACATACATGAATACATACAAAAATATAGATTAAAATAATATTTATATATTATATATTTCATTTAAATTTAAAACGTAAACTTATTTCAAGTGAAACCCAACATACTTTTTTATATAAAGTTAAATTTGTGGTTATGGACAGTGTAATGAACTATTAAAACAACGAGTAGTAAAAATTGATATGAATGTTAGTGACACGTAGCATATATATATATATATATATATATATATATATGTCAAGGACTACACCACATTAGGTTATTATTTACAAATATGTTTTTAATAACTTATATTTCACTTAAAAACTCAAATAATATGTCATTTTGTATTCTTACCAATAATAATATAAGTGAGATACAATAAAAAAAATTATTAATAACTCTAAAACATTAATTAGTTAAGGATAATTTTTTCACTAGTTACAATACTAAAGTTACAATTTAACAATATCATTAAAATTATTTTTTACATATAATTGTTTTTGTGAACTGAAACATAAAGGAAGAAACTGTTAATCCTTTTTTCGTAGAATATTTTCTCTACCAAAAATCATTATTAAAAATCACTATCTATTATGTCATAAAAAAATAAATTAATTATATTCATCTAATTACTAAAGTTGTCCAAAATTATTAAATAATATAAATTTTAAGATATCTTATTGAAGTATGGTTAAAAAAAATTCTCCTCCATTGAAGATAAAACAGACTCAACAAAAACCAATGGAGTTACCTATCAAAAAATAGATCAAATATTTTTTTAACCTTAAAATATTGTTTATGTTAAAACAAGGTTATCTATCATGGTGATAATGTTTTTGTTCCATGTTTTAAATTTTTTTAAAAATGAAAAAATGAAAAAAATATACATTTCAATGAATCGGTAATAAATTTTAAAAAACCTTTATAATTAATAGATAAATAGGATTATAATGTTTTTCTATTAATTTTATATAATTGAAATATATTACTGTTAATCTACATAGTATAATATATATATAAGTAGATAATATTCATCTTGTGTTTTTTAAAGGTGAAGGAAAAAAATTCCAATATCGTAGTACATGTCCACATTCCAACGGGATTGGATTGATTCACCTAGAAATCACTATATATCTCACTTCCACCTCAAATATCACATATCTTATACACTATCCATCATGATTTTTTTTTGAACAATGAAGTTCAAGATAACTTCTACTTTCTTAATAATGATTGGAAATAAATTTACTTAATAACAGTTCACATTTAATCATATACGAAACATAAAAAATTGATAGATACATTTTGTAACATCATGTGTAGAAAATAACTAAATAAATTAAAAAATAATGTAATCACAACTTTTATTATATATAAATAAATATTCCTAGTGAATAATGTATGTAATAAAATAATCTCATATATATAGATTTAGAATAATAATCAAGATTTTCTCTAAAAAATAATTTTCAAGGTAGTTAACCTTATTATCTATATTATAAATCTCCATTATTCTATGCTTATTTCTATACAAAATATCACGAAAACATCCTATTCATATGTTCACTATCCTTTTATAATCATAAATAAAATATTTTAGAAATATTCCCCATCTATAGAAGAAAATAATAAATGTGACATCAAACATGTCATATTATACACTTTATATAAACTCTACTTCAGTCACACAATCCTTGAAGAGTCCATAAATTTTGTATGAAAATAGATCATACTATTATTATTCTCAACTCAATTGTAATTAATTTCATTAACAAGGATTTAGATTTTTATTAATGATTTATATTTAAGGAAGTCTATATATTTTTTAATAGTAAGAAAAATGTAGTTTAGGGAAGTCTTTGAATATTTATTGTTATATGTTAATAATATGATAAGTTTTTTTATAATTATGTTATTTGTTATTTAATTTTAATATATTGTAACTATGATATGTTTAAATGTATTTTATTTACAGCTCAAATTATCTAGGATATAACATATTATAATTTGTGAAAAATTATTCTTCCTCTCTCTACTATAAATATCACCTAACAAAATCAATTATATGATTATATTCCAGGATATTAGTTTATCATAAAGTATGATAGATAGATATTTTAATAAAAAGTCATAAATTTATTATATTATATTAATATAATACATACCATAATTGATGAACAATTATAAAAAGATATTATATTTTTTATAAACATAGATATTTGGATAACCTCAATCAAAGGAATAGAAATGACTATTTCATATTCTATGATATCGTCATGGACATTTTTTTAAGAAAAACAAATCATTATGTATTATCTATAGTATTATCATATCATACAAATTAATAATGTTTTGGGATATGAAATTTTAAATTTAAATGATAATATACTTATATTAATTTTATTCCCCTTTTTGTGATTTCCTATATACACAATTCATATGTTTTGATTCATGTATTGACAAAAAAAATTATTAATAAATTATCCTTGTGATTTATTTATAAGTATTAATATATATTATGTATATAAAAAACAAATAAAGTTATTTGGTTTTATTATAGACTATGAGATTTAAAATATCGTTATGTATAATAACATTTGATTATATATCAATTGAAGAATGATCACATCATTAGTATAAATATAGGGTTATGAAAAATCTAATTGAGACAAACAATGTAAGTAATGGCCTAAACCAGTTGAATTGTAAAAAATAATGCCTATTTTTTGGATCTTCTAACAGAGATAAAATCACTATACTTTACCACTAACCATGACCATGCTGATACAAAATAACAGAATAATGGGGAAAACTATTTATGGGTGAATTTCAATATCATCGAGATCATGATCCAAACTATGTATGCCGAAACACCGCATGAAAGTCTCAATGTTGTGCACCTTACCCATAGGGAATTTTATGGTGTAGTAAATGGATATATATCATGAGCCTATGAATATTAGTTTTTATATTATTTTGAATTGAATAAGGGTAAAATATACTTCTTATTATTGTTACATTACATGTGATCACAATTTTGATATAATAAAACACAAGGGGTATTTCTGGGTAATATTAAAATTCAATTAAGGGGTTTGTTTTAGTGAAATAATTGATTTTCTATATAAATAATATTTTAATAAAATATTATTATGAAATATTTTTTTGTTAAATATAAATTAGAATGTTTTTTTAAAGTCATATGTAATAACTATAAGGGATAAACAAATGTTCTTTTCTAAAAAACCACAAAATTTTCAATACATATCGCCTATATTTTAAAGATGAAAACTCAAATATTTTGAATTTTTTTATATAATATAAATATTATTTAATAATCAGAACATCTAAACTATCGATTACTGAATTTTTCAATATTTTATGGGATATCCAAATCATCATGTAATAATAAAATACGGTAAAAATATACACGGTGTATCATGACAACATAATGACCCAAAATGATGTAATAAATATTATAAATGATTTCTATAATAAAATACTCGTTTTTACATAAAAATAATATGATTTTGATCTTAATTGATTTATATAATAATGAAATTATGAATCCTCTAAAACATTAAATATTTTAATGGTTTAAAATCATTTCATTAAGTGCATGACTCACAACACATAAACAATGGTATTATTTTCATAGGTTACTCCCTTGTGCTTTTAAAATATTGAAAACCACTATCCTTTGAAAATAAATAGAAAACCATGTTAAAGATTTTGGTTTTGGTTATTTTATTATAAAGAACCCAAAACCCGTGTTTGTGAAATAATAAATAAATCTACACTAAATACAAATATATAACCACATACACTCCCATTTCTATTCACTAAACATCCTTGGATCACATCCTTACTAATTCATCTATATTCAGAGTCCTCCTATGGTCACCCAATCTCTTAAGATGATCCTCCCAAGAATATGTAGTCACACTCTAAATGTAAGGGTTCTTTTCCTTCTCCTCTTTATTCACGTATCTTAATTATCATATGCCTATTATATATATTTTTATAATGTTGGGATCTGTTATTCCATAGCCACATTACTTCTCTTATTATGCATAAATAATTAGAGACCCATTTTCTCCCATTTATTCTTCCAATGTACATTTACACGTCCCTGTTATGCTACCAAAATTTATCCATGATTTTCCATGGATGACATTTGTGTAGCGAATACTTGTACCCATTTCCTATCAAGGGTGTTCACATTTATGCATGTAAACTTATTGATTTGGAACTGACATGTATTTATTTTACACCCCTTGACCATGAAATAAAAAATTATTATAAATGAATCCATGTTGTATAATATATGTTTCACACTTAAACATTTGAATGAAATGAAAGTGACTGGTGTGTCTAGAATTATATGTGCTCCAATGCATTGGGTAATGTTATAGAATCCTGAGAAGTCATTAAATGGATTAGGTAGTGAACCTAATATATCATGAGATTTTTTACATCTTGATTTCTTTTTATTTATCACTAACCGATGTTTACTATGTGGGGATTTTTGTTTTTCAATGTCTTCCATGCTGTATTTTTTATTATTATGTAATATGAAGCATCATTGTACAATTTTTTTATTCTCACTCCTTTTAGGGACTATTTACATGCCTATTGTATAACATACATTCCAGTATTAATGTTATTACATTTCTATTCACTAACTGAGATTTATATCTCACCCCTTTCTTAGGTATGTCCCCAGGTTAACCCTTGCGGTTTTAAGTACGAAGTAATAATATATGCATGTTTAGGATGTTTTTAATAAATTTGATATATTCATTGTTTTATTTTAATATGTAATGTACCTAATTCAAAAATACACTAGACATATCATTATTTCAGTTTGTATTATGTGAAAACTATTTAATAAATCAAAAATTAATGTTTAATAAATAAAAAGGTTGAAATATTGTGTATCAAAGGTTTGTTTAGTTATTTTTGGGATCAAGATTATAAAACTATAGAAAATGACTTACAAATAATAAAATGTTTGAAAAACATACCTATTTTTTTTGTAATTTATAGAGTATGTGGTTTACCAAGAAAATACACCCCTTCTAGATTATAAAAGTGGATGTTGCTCATGAAAATATATACATAGTGGTAAAACCAAAAAACACTACTTTGAGAAAGAATCAACCTAAAACTGGTGCATGATAAAGGGCCTTGATTCACCACTGGTTGGACACTCCCTTTGAAAATTATTTGTTAAATTCACAATCTCATTATAAACTACTCTTACAGAAAAAAAATTTATATAAGAGTATATGATAGGAAATAGATCATGGATAACACATATTGAAGCCTAGAAATTCTTAAGTTAAGGAAATAAATTTCATTTAGATGTTATCCTTTAATTTCTTTGGATTACCTTCTATGAGTTTAATAGTTTAATAACACTCATCCCAAATTTTACTTTCATTAAATCCAACGACTGGAAATAGGACTGATCAGGTAAATTCCCAATGTGAAGTGAAATTTGATGATTGCACCAATGAGATTCCCATCCTAATAGGATCAGGGGAAAAAATAATTCTAAGGATAATTTAACAACTGAATTAGTTTCTAAATATAAACCTAAATATGGAGGAGCTCCCAAATCCACCTATGAAATAAAATGAGTCAATTGAGACCTTTAGGAAATAAAGGCCTCTAAAAAAGGGGAATTTGATAATTTAACCATCAAAAAATGGATCCATTCCATTTATAAAATCTTGAATATCCATTAATGTTATGATAAAGATAAGGTTCTACTGTCTGTAAATTATATAGGCAGAGAATCCGATTAGTGGTGGAAACTGATCAGGAATAGAGAGTCAAAGAAATAGATCAAATAGATTTGGTGGAAGTAATTATATAAAATGTTGAAGATAAATATTTTCCTCTAATTGTCCGACTAAAAATTGAAAGGGATTTCGTTTCCCTAAATCAATGAAAGAAAAATATATTAAAGAATATGAGGAAAAGACACAAGACTTTCCTGATATTCTCCCAAGTTTTTCATTACCCTTAAAATCAGGGTTGAAAACTTCCTTGGTGGGATAAAACCTAGTAAACAAATCCATAGAGATGCAAGACATTGATAGATATGAAGGAATTTTAAAATGTTACCTAAAAATAAAAATGGATATTGTTGAATCTCAGAGGTATCATGAAGATAATAAGAAAAAATATTTTTTTATTTCTAGTGGTCCGATTTAGAAATTTAGTCTTGCTAAAAATTTCAACATCCCACTTGTCAATGGTTTGGAAAATAGAACCCTAGAAATTTCTTGATGATTATGAAATTCATTAAGTTTGGGACTTAAGGGCACATAGCTAGTGATTTTAGATTATATAATACTAGTAATGTGATGGAGGAAAGGGATTCTCCAGTCAACCCTTAGTGCACTGTTCAATATTACAACTACAAAGAACCATGACACTTTCCAAACTAATTCACTAAGCCAAATGTTTTCAAATACAACCAAAAACCTCTAAGGTTCTAAGGGAGATATTTTCACATCACAAAAAATGAGGTAGATCCAAAATATAATATAGTGATAGGTACACTAGTTATTCATTCAAGAAGAGTAAACATACATAGGATTATAGTTATTTTCACTCCTTCATATCACAAATTTGTAGTTGAAACATTCAAATAAAAAAAATGCATGGAAGTATAATTGGTGGTGAAAATAGAAAATGGGTGAATTATTTCATCCCAAGTATATAACTACTCCTATATAAAATATTTGGGCTGAAAATCCCAGAAAACCATCTCATACTCCCTTTGGTGTAATTTTATTCAATTATGGGTATGGATTTTCTTTCTTTGTATAAATCCAACATAAATTTTCATGAAAATGAAATAAATCTTTGTATCTTAAATCATCTACCAATTTTGCTCAAATGAAAGTATATAGATAATACTAATTTATCCCCAACATTTCAAGCATGTATATTATTAATCTTTTAGAAAGAATATCTTGATTAAATGATTAATTATAAGGAATGGATCATCCATGATGACATATCCATTGTGAGGGATTGCACTAAAGTGTTTCCCAAATAATTACCTTGTATTCCTCCAAGATGAGTGGTTTAATTTATAATCTACCTTTTACCTATGGATTTAAAATTATCCAAGACTCAAGATACAATGGATGATGTGGAACATGAAAAGATAAAGAAAAATTTACATGATATTCTGGATAAAGGGTTTTGTACACCCACTTTCTTCACCATAATGTATACCAGTCCAATTTATCAAAAATAAGGATGGGTCAATTCACCTTTTCATTGATTATCATGAGTTCAAATAATAATAATAAATAATAATTGTCTATGATAAACAAAATTTACTTGTTTTATTATCTATATGCAGTACAATACTTCTCCAATGTATATTTTCGGTTGGGTTTTTACTAAATAATGTTGAAGAAGGGGGATATCCCAAAGAATGCTTTCTAAACAAGCTATGAGTACTGTGTTTTATTAGTAATAACATCCAAACACATAAATTATATAGAAATTATCAATGACATGATTTATAGAGTCTTTATATATCACATCGACAAATTTGTTTTAGTTTTTATAAATTATATTATAATATACTTCAAAACTAATGAGGAGTACGAGGATCATCTGAGAATTGTTCTAAAGGCAATAAAAAAGGAGAATCATTATGAAAATTACATAAAATGTGAGTTTTTGTTGAAGGAAGTCCCATTATTAGGGAACATTAACAAAATAAATTGGTTATATATGAAATATTAAAAGACCAAAATAATTAAAGGATGGAAGAGGCCAACATCTATGACAGATTTCTTGTATTTTCATTATGTTATCTTAATACTATTGTCAAATTGAGAGAAATTTCTGATTATTATCAAACCCTCAATCCAAGATAATGTTGAAATAAGTATTGTTTTTTGTAATGATTAATGTTAAGATATATTCATGTAGTTGAAACCGAGTCTTATCACTTCACATACACTCATACAACCCATAAGTGGACAATATTTCATGGAATTATGCAATTAATCGATGAAGGGATTGGGATATGTCTTAATGAAAAATGAAAAAAGTGATAACATATCCTTCATGGAATTTTAATGTTCACCAATATAACAACCGAACACATGATATAGAGTTGGCTATAATAATATTCTCTTAAAAAATATGGAATCATTATCTCCTTAGGGAGAAGTGTAAAATTTATATGAATCTAAAAAGCCTCACGTGTAGATTGACACAAAAGAGCTAAATATGTGTCGATGAACATGGAAAGAGCTAATCAAGTACTACAACCACTCAATCAACTACCATCCTAGTGATGAAAATGAAGTATAATATTTTCTCTGTAGAAAGGATCCAAAATTTTTATCATTGATAAGAACTGAGATGGACTTGATATTCATAAAATTTAAATGGATTGACATGAAAATCATAAAGGAAACAACATCATCAATCATTTAAGAAATAATTGATCAAACATCCCATATGTATAGGATAATGGATGATCAATGAGATGTTGAAGGAATTCATGATAATGTGGAATCTATAATAAAAGGGATATGCTTATACATCAATGTTAATGAGGAAGGATATGTGAGATTTGATTCATGAATATGTGTACCATCAAAATCCGAGTTCAAGAAAAATTTGTTAGATGATTAACATAGATTGGCCTTCTCAATCTATCTAGAAATAATAGAGATGTATCAAGATCATCAAGAGAACTATTTTTTGGACAATATGAAGAAAAAGATCATAGAATATACATAATGATATGTTGTTTGTTAGTAAGTCAAGGAGGAAGGGAGAAAATCTCAGTGGTTGATATAACCATTACCCATACCTTCATGGAAATGGGAAAATATCACCATGGAATTTTTGACTTTTATTCTAAGGACACGAAGATTAATTAATTCTTCATCTGTTTTCGTATATCGTAATACAAAGAATGGTCACATCATTTAAATTCAAGAGGAATTCTCACTCAATAATTGTTCAAGGATATACATTAGAGAAGTAATGAGGGCACATGGAACACCACTATATATTTTATTTTATTGAGAACTAAGATTTACCTCTTCGTAATGAAAGTGCATCCAACATTATATAAATACGTAATGGATCTTTATCATGTCTTGTCACCCCCAAATTGATGATAAATCCAAGCATAATGTCTATACACTCTATAACATGCTGAGATCATGATCAAATGAATTCAAAGGAGGATATGATCTATATATTACTCTTAAATAGTTATCGTAGAAAAACATTTCCCACTAAAGAATACAAATGGATCTAATTTAATCTCTTTTTGGGAAGAGGCATTGAATAAAATTACATTGGAATCAATTTAGGGAATGAATATGGAATGACCCAAAAATGGTTGACGAAAAGATGAAAATGTATAAGTCCATTCCAAAGCACATAAAGGATACTCAGAGTCAAATAAAATATCTATGCTGATAGTAATCGATGAGAACTAGAGGATAATGTTTGAAAAAAGGTATTAGTCCACATATATCCATGGATTAATTTCATGATATTTTCGAATAATATAAATCTTATAATGAGATACATCAGTCCCTTCGAGAAAATTGATCGAATTAGAGTGGTGGTCTATTAACTAGAACTGAAACCTGAACCATGTTAATTACATGACGTGTTCCACGTACAACTCTTTAGTAAGTACATACAATTCCACTCATATGTACTCAATACATATGTGGTTTTTTTACATAATGATATTTCCTCTGAGGTGCATCCAGTGATGATCTTATATTGTAGTAACAAAATTCTATGGAAAAAGACAATACATCAAGTAAAAGTACTATAGAGGAACCAAAAAGATTAATGAAGCATCCTGGGAACTAGAGTAGGTGATGAAATAGTGTTACACTAATCAATTTCAGTATGTTAAATGAAAATTTCATGGGAAACAATTCTAAAGGGGGAAGACTGTAATGACCTGAACATTTAAAAAAAACCCCATGTGATTTAATTAAATTTATTAATATATATTATGTATATTGATAAAACATAAAATTATATTTTTTATTTTATTCAATAAAATTTAAAATACCATTATGTATCATTATCATTTATAATATATCCATTTGAAATTGATCAAATGATTAGAATAAATATTGGGTTTTAACTAATCCAACTGACAATGAAAAAGGATGTTATGATCTTAACCAGTAGGATCATATGATATGAATCCCATTTATGATAGTTTATTATGGGGATAGAATCACATGGGTTTTCTCTTGACCAATAACATGGTGATATCCTTCAATATAAGAATGAGTGAAACCATTTACAGTAGAAGATCAATCTCATTGACATCACAACAAAAACCATATACGTCGAACCACCCCATGAAAGTCTCACTATCATGCAAAATATCATTTGGGTGATTACTAGTGTTTTAACAGTACATGCATCAATAACCTAGAAATATGAGTATCTACATTATTTTCAATAGAATAATTCATATATTTATATATTATTATTTTTACTTTATAAGTGATTTTGATTTCGATACAATAAAATACAAATTGTTTATTTGGGTAATATTAAAATCCAATAAAGGTATATATTTTATTGAATTAATATATTATTTAAATAAATAATACATTAATAAAATTATATTATGATATTATGTTTATTAAATATAATAATAATTTAATATTTTTAATGTCAAATATAATATTTATAAGGGGTCAAAAAAATATTATTGTAAAAAACCTAGAATATCTCAATAAATAAGGATTCTATATTAAAAGGTAAAATTCACATATTTATAACATTAAATATATTATAAAAATATTATTTTTATAGTCATATTTTTGAAATTATCCAACAGTTAATGTTTCATAATTTAACGAGACATGCTAATTTTTGAGTAAAAATATAATATGGTGTAACAATATGATTAGTATTATGACCTCATAAGGACCCAAAATGCTGTAATAAATACAATAAATTGTATCTATGATCAAATATATTTTCACCATTAATATAATATGATTTTATATGATTTTTTAAATTTTATAAATCGATTATGAATCCTTCAAATCATATAATATATTTTAGTTTTTTAAAATCATTTGTTTGAATACATGACTCACTTACACAACAAAAGAGTATTATGTTAATAATTTGGGTCCTTGTAATTATAAAATAATTAAAAATACTCTCTTTCAAGGTGAAAAAGGGAGAAATTTTTTTAATGTTTGTTTTTTTGGTTATTATATTATATAGACTCCAAACCTAAGTTTGTGAAATAAAAATGAATTCCCAACTCAATTCCTATATAAGCCCTTCCATGATCCCATTTAACTTTTCTCAAAATTCATATAACATATTCGTAAGCATAAATTTCCTATATTAAGTACTCTTAAGGTTCCCCCGGCTCTCAAGAAGATTTTCCTATGATTTTAGAGTCACACTCTCAAGGAAATCATTCTTTTCCATATATTCGTTATTCTAGTATCATTATTATCTTATTCCTATTATATACATTTTATAATTTGTGATATGTTCTTACACACAACCCTTTCATACCATATTATGTCTAAATAGTTATAGACCCTCTTTATCTCTAATTAATCCCTTCCATGAACATTTGTACTTCCCATTACACTGTCGAAATTTCACTATTATTTTATATGATAAACAGTTATGTATTGAATAACCATAGTCATTTACTATAAACAATGTTCATATTTATTCACTTATAATTATTTATTTAGGACATACACATATTTATTTGATAATTTTTTATCATGTAACAAAATATTATGAGTAATTAATCCATGTTATATGATTTATGTGGCACAAATAAGCATGGTAATGTAATGAAAGTGATGAGTGTACCAAAAATTATATAGCACTCCAATGCATTGGGTAATTTTTTCTTATTATGAGACATCATGAATAGGATTGGAGAGTGAACCTATTCTATCATGATACTTTTTCATCATGATCTCTTGGAATCTATCCTTGACCTAAGTTAACTATTTGTTGCTTCATGTTGTTTCCACATCTCCAATGTTTTTATTATGATTATCATACTATATCACGACTAATTATTCATGTTTATGATTATCACTCCTTTTATGCCCCACTGATATGTCTATTGTCTATCATGTATTACTTTATTTTTAATGAGAAAAACATTTAGGAATAAAATTCCCTTTCTATTAATTAAATGTCTTATGGATATAGAAAAAACATTCACTCCTTTTGTTTTATTATATATAATTTTATTTGAATGACCGTTACGTATCCTTACATTTGATAATATATCCATTGAACAATGATCACATCACAAGTATAAAAATAGAGTTTTAAAAAATCTTTTTGACATAGATAATGGAAGTGATGGCCTCAACTAGTAGGAATATACCCTAAGAAACCCATTTATTAGAGTTGTAACGTCCTCGTTCTGGAAGCCACCCAGAGGAGCCCCATATCTGGATCGTCACATGGCCTCAAGCGCATTTTCCCAAATGCCAGAGGCCGCCGAATAGCACCAAGGGTCTAGGGTGTGATAGTGGGAAATAATTCCATCATTGGCAGAGTACACAGTGGAAGTAATCAAACATGCAATAGCATAAGCAATAAATATCCAACAACATTAAACATAGGAAGACTGAGATAATAAACATATGGATTAATGCATAATAAATGATGCATGATACATATATATAGGAAAGCATCCAAACAAGTCAAAATGATGGAATACAAATATTTCCATACCAAGGTATAAAATAAAAGATAAATAGAACCTCGGAATCACAAGCATATGATTGGCCCCATGCTCTCCAGCTCCACAGCAAGTCAAGTACCAGATGTTGAAGGGCACATTCCCTTGTCTATACCTACAGAAATATAATCTGTTTTGGCCCAAAAGCGTGGCCCAAACAGGGTGTGAGACTAAATCCCAGTTGGAAACCACCCGATGATCTGTGCCTAACAGTCAGTAAATATATTGCAAGTAAAAGAATAGAAGCAGCAAACATGAACATGATTAAAAGTAAACAATAGGAAACAATTACTAACAAGAAGCTATGAAAAAACATGTAATCCTCTGGTAAGTACTCACACCCATCCCCTCTGGTCCTACCTAACAAGTACCAACAACCCTCTGGGTAGTACACTTAGCCTAACCCCTCTGGTTTGGTCGTACGAAAAATTATAAGACTCTCGGAGGAAGCTCACTCGGTCAATTCCTTTTATAGTCTAAGTTAGTCAGGGATTCTCTGAGGATAATCACACAATCAATTTCCCTTATAGCCCCATGGTCAAGAGACTCACTGAGGAAGCTCACTCGGTCAATTCCTCTTATATCCCTAGGTCATTCATAGACTCTTTGAGGATGCTCACCCGATCAATTCCCCTTATAGCCTAGAGTGTTTGAAGGTAATTAAAGTAAAAAGCACTCTATGAGGAAGATCACTCGGTCTATACACTTATAGTTTATAAAGATCGTAGACTCTCTAAGGATGCTCACATGGTCTATCCCACTATAGTCTGTAATGTCCAACAACTCTCTGGGGAAGCTCACTCGTTCTATCCTCTCATAGTCTATAACACAAGGTTCTCACGGACTAATGTTAGTCAACACATTGTAATGATATAAAGACAAAGTAAACCTACATAACTACTTGGTTGACCAGTCTATATCATCTCAGGCATGTCAGAAAATGACACTCCATCCTACGACCACAAGTCATGGAAAACAGGTAAACGACCAATAAGCTAAACAGGACCAAACAGTTGTAAACAGAACTAAGCGTGAGAAAAAAACATCCAAAGCATAGAAATCAACCCAATTCATATAAAAAATTCTTCTACACAGGCATACAAGCATGGCAGGAAAACAACAGGGGTAAAATGGTACACACACAATACCCAATTCAAGGGTATTGGGGGAATTTTCACATAATACTAAAATACTTCGAACAGAAAGGAACAAACCAACTACCTCGAAGTTAGGATATCAATATAATTTAACCAGGAAGCTTGAGTATCCTTGGAACATTGTAGATCTCTGAAAATGTCCAAAACATTCAACCCACGATAACTTGGTAAAGAAGAGATATTGGAAAACAAGGCTCAAGCAGAAGGGGGAATTCACCGATGCGATTTCAAGGCAATCAGTAGTGCTCAAATCAGAGGATGTAGAGAGGATCGATGAAACATCGAAAATCCGCAGATGCTCAGCACTCTCGGATGAACGAAACCTAGTTGGAGTGGTTTCTGTTTGTCAGACGCGACCCCGGTGCATTTAATGAAAAAACAAAAGTACATGGCACGTACTTTTGGAGTACATGGTATGTACTCGCCTTTTCCGTACTCTGCCTTAAGAGACCTCCACGTTACGTCACATGATCATGTTTGTGGCCGGAACATGGCCAACACATGAGCTCATATAGGAATGAAGTACATGACGTGTAATCATAAATCAAACGGCGTGTACTTCAAAAATATAAAGGAACTCCTATTTTCTCAAAAACCATAGAAAAAGGAAAAATATACCTGAAAAGAAGATGTGGGTTCTTAAAAACACCCCCCCCCCAACGAAATTTTTCCCCAAATTTCCCTAGCGCGGTTTAGAAGATGAAACCTCAAACAACTCTGGACACTATGATTGTATGTCGGCCTCCCTCTCCAAATCTCATCTTGTACCCGACCATGCTACAATAGCACTCGTACCAGAAGAAAATACCAGACATGGATAACCTTTGTACTATGATCTACAATCCGGATAGAATTCTCTTCATATGATGCATACACTTCGAGCTCATCCTCCTCGGGTTGAAAGACATGAGACTGATCTGAGAAGTAACGTCGAAGTTGAGAAACGTGGAAGAAGTCGTTCATAGCCCGATACCTCTGAGGTAACTCAAACTGAGAGGCAACAATCCCAACACTATCCAACACCTCAAATGTCCCAACGTACCTTGGCGAAAGCTTACCTTGTCTTCTAATCTTCTTGTGCCCAGCCTCGGAGTGACACGCAGAAAAAACTAATCCGAGACCTCCAACTCCATAGTTCATCTGTACTGATCATCATAAGACTTCTGTTGAGACTGTGCAGTATCCACCCTCTTCTGAGTCAACTATATCTATTCTAAGGTCTCCTGAACAAGATTAGGTCCCAGCAAAGCTACCGCTCTTGCCTCCAGCCAACATAAGGGTGATCCACATGGCCTACCGTACAAAGCCTCATAAGGTGACATATAAATAGTTTCTTGAAATCTATTGTTGTAGGACAACTCCTAAAGAGGTTTATGCTTCTCCCAAGAACCTTCAAAATCTAGAATGCAATATCTGAGGATATCCTCAAGCACTTGAATCGTATGATCAGACTGGAAATCTATCTGGGGGTGGTATGTTGTACAAAAAAGTACCTCTGTAGCCAAAGCCTTCTAAAGCCCCTTCCAGACATGAGAAGTAAAACATGCATCCCTGTCTGATACAATGGACTGTGAATCTCTAGGCAGATATACAATCTCATAGGTGTACAACCTTCCCAGCTCATCATCATTGAAGGTCTCTTTGATCAGCAAGAAATGAGAAACCTTCATGAGTCTGTCAATGTCAACCCATACTATGTAATTCCCTCAAAGAGACCTCAAAAATCATGTCATGAAATCCATCGCGATGCCATTCCACTTCCACTAGAAAATAGGTAACTGCTGTAGAAGCCCTGATGGTCACTGATGCTCCGCTATAACTTTCTAACAAGTGGAACACCTCATGAAAAAACCAGAAATGTCTCTCTTTATACCTGGTCACCAATACTGATAGTGTAGATCATGATACATCTTGGTGACACCAGGAAGATTTTACCAAATAGAGGAATAAAAGTCCCACATTATCTCCTCGTGTATATATGTTGGAACCCATAAGAACCCATGGAAACAAATGATCTCATCCTCACCATTGGTCCATCCAGAAATAGGGTCCTCTCCTAACATGCTTTCCCGTAAGACTAGGCCTTTAGAATCTGATAGCTGCCACACTCATACTCGATCGAGAAGGGTAGAGGTAACAACTAAAAAAGATAGAAAATTCTACGCCTATTTATCGTGCACCTACAAATGCATATCAGAGAACAAAGACATATTAAGCCACTCACTACTGGCCTCCTGAACTACCTGTATCAGAGTCCTTCTGATCAGTGCATCATCCACTGTGTTGCCTTTCCCCAGCGTGTAGGCAAGCTCAATGTAAAAAGACTGAAGGTACTCAACCCACCTTCGCTATCTCAAATTCAGATCATACTAAGTGAATATGTTCTTGATACTCTTGTGGTCTGTGAAAACCACAATGTGATCTCCCACAAAGATAATGTCTCCAGCAGCGTAGGGCATGAACAACAACTGCCAATTCTTGATTGTGCATCGGTTAATTCTTCTCATGTGGCCTCAGCTGCTGAGACCCATGCGCAACAACTCCAACTACCTACATAAGCACTGATCTTAGCCAGATACCTGATGCATCACAGTAAATGGTATAGATCCTTCCCGGGTATGGTAATACTAATATCGGTGCTGACGTCAAACTCCCTTTCAGCTCCTGAAAGGATGACTCATATTAATTTGAACATAAGAAATTTGAACCCTTCTTAGTCGGACCCATCAGCGGTGCTGCTAAGTGTGAAAATTCATGTATGAAGCGTCTTTTGTATCCATCCAGCCCTTGAAAACTATGTACCTCAAATACTTTCTTCGGCTGCTCCCAAAAAACTACTACTCTCACATTCTCTGGGTCTACTAATACACCTGTCTCTGAGATGACATGACCCAAGAAGTGAATCTGGTCCATCGCAAAGTGGCACTTTGGGAGCTATGAATATAACTAATGCTCCCTTAGTGTACTCAAAACGATCTCAAGATGTGTTTCATGGTTGTGTAGAGTGTGAGAGTACACCAAGACATCATCCAAGAAGACAACCAGGAAGGAATCCATTTAAGGATGGAACAATCGGTTCATCATTTCCATGAAAAATGTAGGCACATTCATGAGACTGAACGACATAACCATATACATGTATAGACCATACCTGCTTTGGAAGGCTTTACGAGGTATATCAGATGGCCTAACGCACAACTGATGATATCCAGATCTCAAGTCAATATTAGAGAACACTCGGGCTCCTCGAAGATGATCAAGGAGATCATCAATCCTCAGTAATGGATATCGGTTTTTGACCGTCAACTAGTTCATCTTTCGATAGTCCACACAAAGCCTGAGGGTTTCGTCTACCTTCTTCGCAAACAAGACAGGCTAACCCCAAGGAGATGTACTGGGTCAGATGAAACCCTTTACCTGCATGTCCTCGAACGACTTCTTGAGCTCCTAAAACTCAAGTGTGGACATCATATAAGGAGGAATGGACACCGGTGCCACTCCTGGATCATGCTCAATAGAATCATTTACCTCACGCTCTAGAGGAAAACCTGAAAATTCCTCTGGAATGACGTTCCTGAAATGATCCACCACTAGAGGAAAGTCTAACTGTGAAGTTCCCTGATCATCCAGATATAGACTAGAAATCTGAGTCGTAACTCCTCCTAACCCATGATGATCTGGTCCCACTCTGCTCGCCTAGACATCCCAATCACCCTTATGAAGAAAAGATCCACCCTATGGTGATACGAAACTCACCCTATGACGATAACAGTCAATGACTTTCTGGAAGGGAACTAGCCAGTCTATTCCGAGAATGACATCATATCTCATCATCTCTTGGACATAGAAGTCCCATAAGAAGTGACATCCACCAACATCCTTAGGGAAATCCTCGCACTAACGTATGCTAGATTTTCTTATCCCCAACAGTGTGTCAAGATTCAACATACCGAAAGAGTAAAAGATGAAAAGCCCAAGGCTCTCCCCAACAATGACATATATAAAGCTATGAGAAGCCCCTATATCTAAAAGAGTTGAAGATAAAACTGAGGCTACTAAGATCGTACCTCGAACTATAGAGGGGCTGAGATCCTAATATTTATAGGTCTTCTCCACTTCAATGGTCTGGCCTGCTACATGACCCTATGACCCTGCCAGACCACTCTGAGCGGATCCACTATGTTTTCGATGGTAGCCTAGTGAATGGACACCATGGCTGCGACCTCAACCTCTGCCCGAATGGGCGAAAGAACTCTAGTTCCCAGATTGGTGAGAAATGGGCGATGATTCTCCTGAATGCGGGGTTATAGAAGAACCACTTCCACCAGCTGCTGGTGAGAAGATCGGACAGAAACGCTAAATATGGTCCATCTTGCCGCAAGATCGGCACTCCATTGGGACTATATGGAACTCAGGCCTAGTATGACCCCTCCTCCCACATTGGTAGCATACTAACAAGCTACGTGAAGATACATCATGCCTACTCCGATATTCTCGAGAAGACTCCCTATGGAGCTTCATGCTATCAGTAGGAGGAACACTAACTCAGGATGTCGAACTACCCTCGCTCACTGCTCTTGAATCCTTCAGATTGCACTCAGTGATAAGCGCCTGGTTGACGATGGAATATATCGAAGTCAACCTGAATATGTTCACTTGTGACCAGATGTTTTGCCTCAAACCATCCTAGAACTTTCGCACAAGGAATAGCTCATTGCCTCTGGAAATAGGTGTGAAACACTGCACCTCAGTAAAGCGAGACGAGTACTCCATAACAGAAAGAGTACCCTGCTCCAGAATCCTAAACTCCCGAGCTCGATCAGCGCTCATGGTCTCCAGGTAGAAGTAATAGTAGAATATGTGCTAAGACTCGTCCAAATTCATACTCTACTGGCTTCATGGATGTGAGATCACCTCCCAACACCTCTTGAAAGAGTCTCGAAGCATATAGGTATCAAGCTTCACCCTCTTCTCAGGAGGTATCTCCAAATGCACAATGATTGTCAGTGTGGCCTCTAGAAATGATTCTATATCCTGGGTTCCTCCATCCCATGAAAATATAGAAGGATGATGCTGATGAAAAACCAAGTTCAATTCCTCTATCGATAGGGCTGGAGACGGTGCTCCCTGAAAAGTCTGCATCATCCTCAGAAAGCCTTCCCTAAACTGTGCATCAGCACCCGTGCCATGTATAACAGCTGGTTCCAAGGCTAGTATAATAGGAGGATCTACTCGAAGTCCCTTATTAGCCATATCCAGTGTATGATCACCATCTAGAAATAGGTGTAGAACCAGATGACGTTTCAGTGTCATGAATCTGAAAGGTCAAACCCACACCGTAGATCAAGATTATCAAGGACTGAAAACATAAGAGTAAAATAAGGGAACATAATAATGAAAAATTCCTATTTTACAAAACATGACTACACGACGTGTATAAACACTACAGGACATGTCCTTTTATACCATTCACATGGGCGTGTACTTCTGCGCCAACTGGTCGTGTAAAACCCAAACCACACAAAATGTACTTGAACTATATTCCCCTTCCTGAGTCTCCTTACATGGATATCCCACAAGGTCTTCTAAATCCTAGACTAGACGATGTGTTCAAGAAGGACACGACGTGTACTAGGAAATCTTCACTATCCCGTGTTGTTAGTGACACGACCTGTGTACCTAGCTTACACTACACGACATGTTCCAAAAAAACATGGCGTGTACTAAGAAATTATAAGACCGACCCATGTTGTTCGTTACATAGACGACTACATGGTTCACTATACATGGCGTGTTTCATGTGCACACGGCGTGTACTTGAAGGATATCCCGTTAACCATGTTGTTCGTGTCACGACCTGGTACCTAGGTTACACTGTTAGGTGTGTGAAATCAAGACACGATGTGTATAGTTAATGTTTCATCCATCCGTGTTGTCAGTCACCCCGGTAGGCACACAGTCACTACAACACGGCTTGGACATACTGTAAACGGTGTGTTCCTACATGATTTTTTACAACCCCATTTCCCTGACCACACAGTCAGTGACATAGTTAAATACTACATGGAGTGTATCCATAAAGTACACGCTGTGTATTTTGGGTTTTTCTTGATAGATGCCTCAGAAATTGCTTAAGAGCCCAGAAAACATAGAAAACAAATGTTAAGGTGCCAAATTATGATCCATGAGGGCCCCTACTTCCTGCGAATCAATGCATGGAATCTATATACAAGGGAAACAAGTGAATGATCCACCATGTTCCGATTCATGAGGACCCATAACACCTCAAGAATAATAATTTGGCATTCATTCAAACAAGACCTTACAAATAGAAATGCCTATTGAAAGAAGGTATTCTATCAATCTTCTATCTCAATAGAATGTATATTCTACACAACATCTATCACAAAAAATGAAATCTCTAATGCACCCTAAATGGCATGAAAAAATGCATGACATGTGATTTCTAGCAAGTGCCAATATGATGCATGAGATGGAATACAATCATCTCAACAGTTTTCTATAGAAATAAAACCCCAATAATATTAACAATAACAATAAAAAACATGTGAGTCACCCATTAGTGAAAATTAGATCAACCGTAAACTTGAAAAACCCAAATTGTTTTTGAAATAAATGAGGTAGTATGTCTTTTCCTTGTACATGGGTTATCTACTCCCAGGCACAGCTCATTACCAAGTACCTATTCCATCCTATCCCTAGATAAAGGCTCCAAATAGTAAATTTGGAGAAAAGAAATCCTCTGATACCACTTTGTAACTTCCCGGTTCTGGAATCCACGCAGAGGTGCCACGTACCCAGTTGGTCACATGTCCTCAAGATAATTTCCCCAAATGCCACAGGCTTCTGACTAGCAGCGAGGGCATTGGGTGTGACAGTGGGGAAACTATGCCCTCATTGGCAGATTACACATTAGATGTAATCAAACATGCAATAGTGTATGCAGTAAATATCCAACAATAGTAAACAATGGAAGAATGATATAATAAAGAACTGGAGTAATTCATAATCAATGATGCATGATAAATATATCTAGGAATGTGGCCAAACAAGTCACAATGTTGGAATAAAAATAGTTCCAAAGCAACGTAGAAAATAAAAAGATAAATAGATCCTCAGTATCGCAAGCATATGCTTGGTCCCATGATCTCTAGCTCCACATCAAGTCAAGTAACTAAAGTTGATGGGCGCTTTACCTTGTCTATACCTGCTGCAATATATTCTGTTTAGATCCAAAATTATAGCCCAAACAGATTATGAGACTAAGTCCCATTAATAAACCACCCACAGATTTGTGCATAATAGTAAGTGAATATATGGCAGGTAAAAGTACAGAAGCAGTAAACTGGAAAATGTTGAACAGTAAACAATAGAAAAAAATGACTAACAAGAAAATATGCACAAACATGTAACCCTCTGGGATGTACTCACATCCATCCCCTATGGTCCTACCTAACAAGTACCAACAACCCTCTGGGTAGTACACTCAACCTAAACCCTCTTGTTTGGTCATACCAAAAATTATAAGACTCTCTGTGGAAGCTCACTCGGTCAATTCCCCTTATATTCTAAGTTATTCAGGGACTCTCTGAGGAAAATCACACAATCAATTCCCCTTATATCCCTAAGGCCAAGAGACTCACTGAGTAAGCTCACTTGGTCAATACCTCTTATAGCCCTAGGTCGTTCATAGACTCTCTGAGGAAGCTCACCTGGTCAATTCCTCTTATATCCTAGAGTGGTTCAAGGTAATTCAATTAAAACAAAGACTACTAATGAATATCACTCGGTCTATCCCATTATAGTCTATAAATCTCAAAGACTCTCTGAGGAAGCTCACTCGGTCTATCCCCCTATAGTCTGTAATGTCCAAAGACTCTCTGAGGATGCTCACTCAGACTATCCTCTTGTAGTATATAAAACCAGGTTCTCACGGCCCCGTGTAAGTCAATTCATAGTAATTCTATAAGGCTAAAGTAATCCTATATAACTACTTGGCTAACCAGTCTACAACATCTCATGCATGTCAAAAAACAACACTCCATCCTACGACCACAAGGCATGGAAAACAGGTAATCGACCAATAGGCTAAATAAGACCTAACGATCGTAAACATAACAAAGCATGAGCAAAACACATCCAAAGAATAATAATGAACCCAATTAATTTCCAAATTACATCTACACAGGAATACAAGAATGTCAAGAAAACAACAGGGTTAAAATGATAAACACACAATACCCCGTTCAAGGGTATTGGTGGAATTTTCACATAATACTCAATGAATTTGAACAGAAAGGCACAAACCACCTACCTTGGGGTTATGAGATCAATATACTTGAACCAAAAAGCTTGAATATACTTGGATTGTCATAGATATAAGAAAAAATCCAAAAAGTTCAACCCACGATAACTTGGAAAAGAAGAGAAATTGGAAAACAAGGCTCAAGCAGAAGAGAGAACTCACCAATGTCATTCCAACGCAATCCACAGTGCTCGAATCGTGGGACGGGCAGAGGATCGAGGGCTCGTTGAAGATCCATAGATGATCGATGCTCTTGGATGAACAAAACCTATAAGGAGTGGTTTATGTCTGTCAGATGTGACCCTGGTGCCATTAATGAAAAAAAGAAATTACATGACATGTACATTTGGAGTACACGGAGTGTACTCAGCTTTTCCGTACTCCACTTTAAGAGGCCTCTATGTCACCCCACACGATTGTGTGTGTGGCAAGAACAAGTTCAGCATACGGCCTCCTACGTCAATGAAGTACATGACTTGTACTCATAAATCACATGACGTGTACTTCAAAAATTTCCAGAAACCCCAATTTTCTCCAAAACTCCAGAAAAAGGAAAAACACACCTGAAAAGAAGATCTGAGTTCTTACAAGGGCATCCAAGGTATATATAATTTCGTGAATTTTTTAAAGACCACTCCCAAGTCGAGATCCAACAACTTAATCACGAGAAAAACCATTTATGGGATAAGTTCATGTTCATTGAGCTAACGACCCAAACCATGTTCACCGAACGACCCCAAGAATTCCACAACATCACACACATTACTCTTAGAGAGTATGCTGGTGTAATAAAGGAATATATAATAAGACCCTAACATTATGATTATGTGAATTAATTTTATATAGAATAATGAATATACTTTAATTATTTTCTAGTATATTTGTAATTTCTTTTAAAAAAAAAATATTTTTTGTTAATATTCAAATTCATTTATGAAAAATATTTTGATGATTTAATGGATATTTGAATTAAATAAAAGTTTAATAAAATATTATTATTAATGTACGTTTATTAAATATAAATGATTGTATAATTTTTATGAATTCAATTGTATCTTTTATTAATGTTTGAAAACTATTTTTGTCAAAAGCATTCAATTTTCAATAAATGTTAGTTTTTATTTTAAAAGTCAAAATTCAAATATTTATAAAATTATTTATATAAATTGAATAATATTATTGGAATCAGGATATCAAAATTATCCAAGATTGAATTTTTCATAATTTTATGAGGCAATCATTTTTTTGGTAAAAATTAAATACCATATAAATATATAATGTGTTTTATGATATCATAATAACACAATAGTGAAGTAATAAAATAGTATAAAATGTATATTCGTCTAAATTAATTTTTATACTTTAATAAAATGTAATTTTAGGTTTATATTATTATTTTTATAAAGCCTTATTGTATCATCCATTACATATAAAATATTTAATGATTTTAAAATCATTTCCTTGAAAGTGTGAATGACCACCCCATAATGAAGAGAAATATTGTAATATATTAGTCCTTTAGCCTTATAAATAAATTTATACCACTCTATATTTCTAAAAACTATGAGAAAAAACCATGGGATGTTTTGTGGGTTTGAATATTTTAGTTTTTATTGTCTAAAACTATAATAATAAAGAATTATCTCTCCTTTCCGAAATAAACCCACCCATGTTCCCATTTCTCTTCAATCAAGATCTTTTAAACCCAAAAAAATCTTCCTATTTCTCCCTATATTTCTCCCAAGGTTCCCCCAATATCCAAAGAAGCCTCTCCCAAGCCATTAGAGTAACACATCCAAGTAAGGGATCTCCATCTTTCATTTTTATTCAAGCACCCCTTTAATGTCATGCCTTTTAATTTAAATTTTAATTATTTGGGATATGTTCTTATATAATTCTTTATTTCTCATTTAATGTATACATTAAGATATTTTCATTCTCTCCCATTGAGAATTTTATAATCTTTTAAACCCAATTATTATTATGTCGAAATTCTGTATGAGATTTGTCTCTTCTCATTTTCATTCAAGAATTTAATTTATATTAGGCATCTAAAATTACATTTCACATATTGGTATATTATGATCCATGATATCCTTATAGTCCAAACCATGTATAAATTATTGGAGACCCATTTCAATCCCGTCATCCCAATTTATGAATTTCTATATGATGGTGTTATGCAGCCAAAATTGCACCACGATTTTCCAAGAAAAAAATATCATGTAGCGAATAACAAACCCATTAATCTATCAAGGGTATTCAACTTTATCTAAAAATACTTATCAAATTGATACTTTTTGTATGAATTCAACATTCCTTGATCATGTAATAAATAATGATGTTAAATTAATCTAGGTTATCTGATATATGTTGCACAATTTTGAATGAGATTGAAATGATTATGTAGGGTGTGCGCTAATAGCACTCCAATTCATCATGTAAGGATTAGTATCATGAATTATCTTTTTGGGAAATGGGTGTACCTAATTCATTTATAAGACTTTTTCCACCATTTTTGAATGGATTTTACTTAATTATTTTATGTTAATGATGTAGTGTTTTATGATTTTTCGACATTTTCATGTTATGATAATCATTCTATATCATGAATTCATATTTCTATTATGCTTAGTTGATTTTAATGTTTCCTAAAATGTATTTTATTTTTCATTTTATTGATTTTCTACTCCATTAATTGAATTTATAGATCACCCATTTCATATGCATGTCTTTAGGTAATCCCATTTAATTCTATTTATGAAGGAATGTTGTGGTAATGGAAAAGACGTTTTCAATAAAGACGTGTATTTAACTTTTTATATTGTCATGTAATGTTATTGAACAATAAATACACAAGACCTATAAATCTTCAATGGATTATTATGTTCAATTTTTTTTAGTAAATCATCTTTATATATGAAATAATGGGAAGGTTGTTATAGTAGGTATCAGAGGATAGGTTTAGTTATTTTTGGATTAGGATTAGAAAACTTTAGTGAAAGTAATAGGCATAGGACTTAGTTTAAGAAATAATTACATTATTTTTTTTGTGTATAGATTCATTGTTCTATCAAAAAAATACCACCCTTTCTAGATACAAACAATTAGTGGGGGATATGGAATAAATGTATCTAGGGGAAAAACCTAAAAACACCACTTTGAGTTAGACTAGAATGGGAACTAGTGCACGAAAATGGGTATTGCATCATTATTGGTTTTACACTCCTAGGGGATATTATTTGGTAAATTCATAATTTTAGTATGAAAAGGAAACAAAAATATTTCTATAATAATATATGTCAGGATGTAGATCATGGATAACATAGATCAATTCCTAGAAACTTATACGTAAAGGAGATAAATGTAATTTATATGTTATCCCCTTTGTGTATAATAATTTAAAAATATTTAACCACAATTTTCCATTTATTCTTGAAAGAGGACGATAATAGGAGTAATTAGTCAAAAAACCAGTGTGAGGATTAATGTGATGACTACTATAATGAGAAGACCAATCTGATGGGAATATGAATCAAAAACATTATCATGACACTCTATCAGTATACTCACATTTCGAATCGAAATTAGGATCATGGGGAACATCAAACCCCTCTATGAAATAACAAGTCACAATCAAGATCTTCATGATACCAAGTCCTCCTAATATTAATGGATCATCTGATCCCTAATTCATCGAACGATGGATCAAATCCATTGATAAGATCTTCTCTATCATTCAATGTTTTGAAAAAGGAATGGTTCTCCTGGCGGCTTATTTTATGGAAGGTGAAGTTGATCAATGGTAGATATTGATCAAAAATATGAAACATGAGGATGTTATCAATGTATTGGGAGGATAGATTTTCAGAAAAAAAAATTTGATAAATATTTTTCTCATGCCCTCTCTCTTAAGATAGAACAATATTTACTTTCACTCAAGTAAATGAATGATGAATTTTTTGTGGGGTACGAGGAAAACATCCCCAAAATTGTATGATACACCTCTGGTTTTTTCGTTACCCCCAAATTTAAGGTTGACCAATTATTTGTTGGGAAAAACCTATCCCATGGAATGCACTGAAGATCCATGACATTGATAGTTGCAAGGAGATTGTTCGATGTTCCCTAAAAGTTGAAATGGATATTTTCAAATCTCATGGGTATCATAGGGATAATAAGAGGAAGGACCAATTTAATCATGGTGGTCTGATGGATAAATCCAATGGTTCTTTGAAATTTAATACCCATTCTTATCAATAGTGTGGAAAAAAGGACCCATGAAATTTCTTGAAGGGGGTGGGGAAATTATTTAGGTGCGGGATGGAAGGGAACCTAGGCAATGCTTACCAGGAATAAAAACCCACTACTGTGATTATAACGACCCATACATTACATACATTGTTATTACTTCAGAATTGAATCACACTTATTACAACATATAACAAAACCAGGAAAGGACTGTATAGGTATAGAGTCTTTAGAAACTGGGAAT
The DNA here is from genome assembly GCA_963277665.1 of Viscum album. NCBI lineage: Eukaryota > Viridiplantae > Streptophyta > Magnoliopsida > Santalales > Viscaceae > Viscum > Viscum album. Next base: position 21,110,051 of record OY728131.1, read on the forward strand.
CATAAAAAACAGGTTCATACAGTTTCTACATTGTCTCCCATTTATTTCATCATATCTAGAGTCCCTTTTGGCATATCCTACTTAATAACCTTCTTCCTGACCTGGGGAATGAATAAATACAAAAGGGTGAGCTCAAATTCTCAGTAAGGGTAAACAAAAGAAATTTCAATCACATCATATTCATAAGAACATAACATTTTGGAAATCTTAACCTGCAAAAGAGATCATAATTTCATCACATGGGATAAATCATAGTAGTGAAATGTAATCCCAATAATCATAACATAAAACATGAAACTTTGTGTCATACACACATAATCATAGAGAATCATTTATTAGTAGTCAACACTCATATCCAAGACTATCTTAGAAGACAAAATCCATTTCTAAATTGAGTTCACTCATCGTTTCAGTTCTATTTCACTGAACCGGTTTAACCTGCCGTTCCAGCCATGTCTATCTTATGAGATATAAATCATTACCCAATGAATTGGAGGGAGATATAGGTCCCACCCATCTCATAATAAAACCATTCTTATGTGTTTCACAAAATCATAAATCATACACCATAGCATAACCTATGTAATAAAAATGTGAATCTTAAACATCATTCCATCATATCATAATCCATATAAGGTAAAAGGAAATCATAAAAATAATTCCATAATAACATAATCAATTCATTGTAAAAATATGGATATAAACAGAACCGTATATTATCTTAGATGGAAAATAATTTTGATAAAACACTTGAACTCTATTCTTGAGTAAAATCTCCTTTATTCTTCAAAAACATTTTTCCTTTCTTAACATGTCATACAATTTTAAACTAAATGAATTTGATTAAAAATAAACTTTAAAACTTGTAAAGAAATCTTCAATTAAATAATTTTCTATGAATCCATTCATGCCGTATAAGTTAAAAAAACATTCCTCTTATACTTTGGCTGTAAAAGTCAAAAATTATCTCGTACGAAAAACGACAAAAGATTCCTTTCATATCTTTTACTAAAAACTAATCGAAGGGTAAAATTGGATTTATAAATATTTAGGAGGATATAAATAATATTACATATTGAGGAAACATATATGTGGATGGTAAATATTCCCCACTAAATTCTGAAGTATAAACAATCTCAGATAAAAAAATGATATTGTTAGATTTTCCCTTACCTTAGGTCTGATTTGCTTCATAAGTGTCTGAACCTCCTGTATAATGATTTACATAATGTTATTTACTTATTATAGAATCATACTCATTGTTATGATATCATATATGGTCATATTCGTATCTTCTTATTAGTAATATTTCATTGCTACTTTTTATTAGGGTGGTTATTACTTTTTGTTCTTATGCGTGTTTTGTCGAATAAATTCTCATTATTATTTGTAGGTTATATATACCACATTTAAATAATGTTATTAGAGTAATATATATCATATTTATTCATTCAATTCATTTATATATTCATTATGCAATTAAGATCATGTAGAACGAGTCGAATCACATCGTGGAGATGGTATTCCGTACGTACGCACGAGAGATGATATCATTCCCATGACCGTGGAATTTTATTTGAGTGTATGTATACTATTTAAAAATAAATATCAATTTACAATAATCATATATTGTCATTATTTACAGAATTATACCCATCCAAGTAAGGTGGTGGTGGAAAATAGTTTACACAACAGCGTGGAAACGGTATTCCGTACATACGCATGCGCGATGATTTCTTTTTAAGTATGATGGACAGATGGTGAAATAGGGTTGTTTCATACTTATAATAACATATAAGTATATAATTGATACTGATGTTATTACTTCATAATGAAAAAACTAAATAATAATAAGTGGAAGAAGAAATAATGTTGAAAGAATCGGTAACGAACATTACCTCTTCTTTGAAGCGCCTCTTTGAGACCTCCTCTTAGGGCACTAAAAATGGTCTTTGAAGAATACTCGGACCTATAGGATGTTTCTAGAGAAGTGGAGAAGTGAATTGGGCTTGGGTTTACTGAGTATGAAGGCTCAATGTGGTGTGAGTAAGAGAGGGAGGAGGTGCCCTTTTATAAGGGAGGAGAGGGGCACCTTTGGAAAAACTAAAAATATTATTTTATTATAAAGCCATATTCGGTTTTTAATAGCTCCAAATTGATTTATTTCGAAGATAAGGTGGATATGGGTCGAAAACCTCTCATCAAATTGAATTTAGACAAGTTTAGGTATCTATTTTAACCTCATTATTTAGATTTAACTTTAAGTTATATAATTTTACTTTTACCGTGTCTTCTTGTTTTCTTACACTATAAGGTTAATAAAGTTACTATAACAAGACAAAAGAACCCCAAGTTTTTTATTATTAATATATAAAACCTTATCTAATAAATTTTTCCTAACTGTTGCTTTTTAGGAATAAAATAATAATTAATAATATAATATTTTTTTTAATAACTATTTTATGACAATTTTGACACTATTTGGTAATTGATTTTTTTGAAAATCATAAAAAAAATTATTAGTTCAAAAAAAGTTTATTAAATAAATACTAACATGTCATATTAACCTCTAAAATTAATTTCATTCATAAAAAGTCTCAAATTATATTTATTTGGGTATTTATAACATCAATTATGTCAATATTTCATTAATAAGATAATTACTGCATCATCATTGGGTCATAAATAAATTAAATTATTTAATGTCTAAAAATTAAAAATAAAATACCATTATGTAGGAAAGCTTTTTATATTTCTAATGAATATTTTATAGTCGAATTTATCTTATGTATAAATCTATATTAAAAATGATTTAGTTATTAAACATTGATTTTAACTATTTTAACCCTTCTTTAAATAAATTAATAATAAATGTCCTAATCTGATCCATGTGGACCTAAATGGTAATCTTTTATTCCTAAGGTTGTTTATTTTCGAAATAGAATTATCCAATAGAATTAGGAAATGTGTTAGGGTAATAATAATAACATTTTTACCCTTAATTACCCTATTTACTTTTAACCGTGGTAAAAAAGTAAAAAGTTACTATTCACCCAAAAAAATTTCATCTCATTGAACAACATTTTAGTCCTTGATATTGACCGTGTCTCTTGGGTTTTCGAAATTCCACTCACAGAAGCGGAAAAATTATGATTTATGTGAATTTCCAAATTCTCCTAGGAGGTGGGTAAAAGACGGTGAAAAGTTCAAAAAAATTATATATCTAAAATTATTATAAAATGACTCCAATGAATTGAATTGAATAAACATTGGTATTATGTATCTATTTTGACCTAAAATAAATTTATATAAAATAAATAATTATTTAAATAAAAAGTCGGTTTTTAAATAGTAACCTAGTGTTTTCACTATTCATCAAAATTTGAATGTTTTCAGAAAAATACCAAAATTTCACCTTAGGATAATTTCGATATTCTGAATACAAAAATGAAGTCCATTTTGAGAGATTAAATATATAAAATATTAAAAAGTGGGTATTACTATTCATAATGGCTAGTTTTAATAATATTTTAATAGCATATCGTTGTTTAGTGAAACTCGGTATTGCATACAACACAATCTATCGACGAAGGCCACCGTTGCGTGTAAAGCAAGCCCAGATAGTTTCGTGTGTAGTGAAATATTCTTTTTATGATTTATATAACATAAACGCAAAATATTTCTCATACAAGTCTTGGGTGTTACATTCTTCCCCCCTTAAAATGAATTTCTCCCTAGATATTTGTCACTTTGTAACAAATAGATGAGGATACCTATCCCTCATCATATCCTCAAGATCTCATGTAGCTTCTTATAATTGGTGGTTCCTCCATAAATCTTTTACCAAGAGAGTGGTCTTGTTCCATAGGACTTTTTCTCTATGATCCAGAATCTCTATCGGCTGTTCTTCAAAAGAAAGTTCTTTCTCCAGCGGTACAACTTTTGAGCTGAGTACATGTGAAGGATCAGGTATGTACTTTCTAAGGAGAGATACATGGAACACATTGTGAACTTGAGAGATATTTGGTGGAAGATCCAATCAGTAAGCTACCTTCCCAACACGATCCATTATTTCGAAAGGACCAATATATCTAGGGCTCAGCTTTCCATTCTTTCCAAATCTCATTACTCTCTTCGAAAGAGATATTCGTAAGAACACTTTATCACCCACTTCAATCTCTTGGTCTTTTCTTCGGTTGTCGGCATAACTTTTTTGTCGACTCTGATCTGCTCTTATGTGTTGTTGAATAGATCAGATCTTTTCTGCCATCTCATCAACAAGATATGGTCCTAATAGCTTTCATTCCCCAACTTCATTCCAGCAATTTGGAGTCCTGCATTTCATTCCATAGATAGCTTACTAAGGAGCCATCTAAATACTGGAGTGAAAGCTATTATTATAAGAAAATTCCACCAAAGGTAGGTGTTGATCGCAACCACCTTTGAAATCCATAGAGCAATCTCTCAACATATCTTCTAAGGTTTGAATTGTCTTCTAAGACTGACCGTCTATCTAAGTATGATAAGCAGTACTGAAACTCAACTCTGTATCCATAGTATCCTGAAGACATCGCCAGAACATTGAGGTAAACCTCGAATCCTGATCAGATATAATAGAAAGTGGTACTCCATGCAATCTTACCACATCCTTTACATATATCCTGGAAAGCTGATTCAGAGAGAAATATTCTCTAATAGTAATGAAGTGTGCAGATATTGTAAGACGATCAAATATGACCCAGATAGCATTATTTCATTTGGATGTCTTCAGAAGTCCGGTGACAAAGTCTATAGTGATGTTTTCACATTTCCATTCGGGTATGGGTAATGGTTGTAACATCCCCTTAGACTTCTGTCTCTTATCTTTAACTTGCCGAAAAACCAAGCATCGAGAGACATATTCACAGACATCTCTTTTCATGCCATCCCACCATAAGTACTCTTTCCGGTCCCTATACATCTTCGTGATTACAAGATGAATAGTGAATGAAGAACTATGAGCCTCATCCATCATCTCCTTCTTTAATTCTGTTATGGGAGGAACACATACCCGATTCTAGAACATTATTATCCCATCACAATAAAGGTTGAATTCAGGAACATTTCTCACCTTCTTTTGTAACTCTACATCTTCTTTCTGTGCCTCTTTATTCTTCACATGTATAGATAATTGAAAATTAATTTGAGAAAGATACAATTTTACCCTTCCATTATAATTCCAAGATCCATCCTTTTTAAATCCATAAATATTGGATCTTTTGTGATCCTCATCATGGATAATCTTGCATGGTCATGTCGACTTAATGCATCTGCCACCTTGTTTGCTTTCCCAGGGTGGTAATGAATTGAGAAATCATAATCCTTAATTGGGTCCAACCATCTTCTTTGACGCATATAAATCTCCTTTTGTGTGAAAATATACTTTAAACTTTTTTGATCAGTATAAATATCACACCTTTGTCCATAAAGATAATGCCTCCAAATCATTAATGCAATTATTACCGCAGCTAACTCGAAATCACGAGTTGGGTAATTTTTCTCAGGGATTTTCATCTTTCGTGAGGCATAAGCTATCACCATATCGTTTTGCATGAAAACACACCCCAATCCCTTGTTGGATGCATCACTGTAGATCACAAATCTTTCTCCACTGCAAGGCAGTGTGAGCACAGGTTCACTGGATAACCTTCTTTTTAACTCCTTGAAATTCTCTTCACATTCCTCTGTCAAAACAAACATAACTCCTTTCCGAGTCAACCTAGTGAGTGGATTAGATAACCATTAAAAATATTTCACAAAACGTCGATAATATCCAACCAAACCAAGAAAATATCAGATCTCAGTTACTGTTGTTGGTCTCGACCATCTTTCGATAACCTCTTTTTCTGTTAGATCCATAGATATCCCCTCTTTTGAGATTATGTGACCCAAAAATGAATCTTTTTGAAGCCAAAATTCACACTTGGAAAATTTTTCATAAAGATTCTCTTTTCTCAGGGTCTTCAATATAATTCTCAAGTTATCTTCATGTTCTTCCTTTCTCTTTGAATAGATAATAATATCGTCTATAAGGACTACCATAAACTGATCAAGATAGTGTCTAAAGACCATATTCATCAGATCCATGAAGATAGCAGGGGCATTAGTAAGACCAAATGGCATCATTATAAATTCATATTGTCCATACCTTGTACGGAAAGTCGTGTTTGGTATATCCTCCCTTTTGACCCTTAATTGATGATAACATGAACGAAGATGAATCTTGGAAATGTATTGAGCTCTGTGTATTTGGTCAAATAATTCATCAATGCGCGGGAGAGGATATTTTTTCTTGATAGAGATCTTGTTAAGTTCTTGATAATCAATGGAGAGTCTCATTGATCCATCTTTCTTCTTAACAAACAGAACATGTTCTCCCCAAGGTGATGCACTAGGGAGTATGAGTCCTTTATCAAGATTATCTTGGAGTTGCTTCTTCAATTCCTAAAACTCAATTGGGTCCATTCAACAAGGTGTCTTTGAAATACGTAAATCACCTGCTACGAGTTCTATTGAAAACTCAACATCACAATTTGGTGAAAGACCCGAGAATTCCTCCAGAAAGACATCGTCAAACTCCCGTACAATGGGAATATTCTTAATCATGAGTTTCTCACCAACCATTTGAGATATATAACCTTCATTTAGTGGAATAAAGACCCATAAGATGGAAGAAATCTCCACTTGATGGTTATGTTCATCCTTGCATCGATAGACGATCATAGATTGATCTGGAATATGAAATGTGTCTCCCCTTCGTTGGAAATTGATATGAGCTCCATATAAATAATTCCAATCAATGCCAAGAATCACATCAAATTCCACTATAGGAAGGATCACAAGATTTTCATGAAGCACTTTCCCACAAACTTCAATCGGAAAAGAATTATAAACTTTTGATGCGATTGTTGTGCCATTAGGGGTTGTCACAGCTAACTCAACATCTAATTGTTGAGGTAATACAACGATACCCTTAGAAAATTCATTAGAAATAATAGTGTGGGTGTATCCAGAATGAAATAAAACATTTTCTACTTTAGAGTGGATGGTATGTTTACATTTCACCAGTTCCTTATCATACTTCGCATCGCTGATAGAAATTTCATATTACTTTCCTTTTTCTTTAACCTTAAGAGTTTTTTGACATCGATCATCATCAACAAGCCTTGGATTAGGGCATTGATTGGCATAATGCCCCATTTCCTTGAACTTGTAACATTGAAGTGTAGGAGGTTCACTCTGTGTAGCCTTTTCTTTGTTCTCATCACTAGACATCTTCTTCCCATCATTGTGGAATTCAAATGCCCGAGGACCTTCCATTCCACATTTGAAACATTTACTTGTCCATTTAAGAAAACTCCCTCCATGTTTCGTTACACACTTTGAGAATAAGGGAAAACTCATCTTCTTTTCAGTGTGCTCTTTATATTTTCCTTTGAATTTCATTTTCCTCTTCTTATCAAACCCATATGACTGATGGGTTACTCTAATCTCCATCTCAAATTTGAGAACACATCGAACGATTTCCTCGTAGCTATTGAAGTCCCTTATGGCTAACGCCCTTCAAAGACTTGGTTTTAAGCCACTAATGAATCGATCGATCTTACTCTCTGGTTGGATAATAATACCATAAGTGTACCTTGCAAATCTGGTAAACATTGCTTCGTTGGTACTAACAGATTCACCATCCTTTTGCTTTAGTTCAAGAAACTCCTTCTCCATCTTTGTTCAAAGAATACGAGGGAAGTACTTATTGAAAAAACAAGTTCTTTAACTCGTCCCATTCCATGGACTCAATTCCATCTCTTGGCATCGTATTCTTGATAAGATTACACCATTGATCAACTTCACCTTCCAAATGATAAACTGCTAAGATGACTTTATCATGTTCAGAATATTGAAGAACTAAAAATATCTTTTCAGTGGTGCTGATCCATTGTTCATCCACTAATGGATCAGTAGACCCGCTGAATGAGGGTGGAAGCTGCCTCATGAAGTATTCAACATAATTTTGATCCTTATTTTGCTCGTTTGGAAGTCCTACATGATTCATAGCTTGAGAAAGTTGTGTGAGCATGACTACAAGATTTTTCATTCCAGCTCCCATAACGTTTGGTTGCTCAGGAGGACAATAATTTCATCATATCTAGAGTCCCTTTTGGCATATCCTACTTAATAACCTTCTTCCTGACCTGGGGAAATAAAAAATACCAAAAGGTGAGATCAAATTCTCAGTAAGGGTAAACAAAAGAAATAACAATCACATCATTTTATTATGAACATAACATTTTGGAAATCTTAACCGGAAAAAGAGATCATAATTTCATAACATGGGATAAATCATAGTAGTGAAATTTAATCCCAATAATAATAACTTAAAAGATGAAACTTTGTGTCATACACACATAATCATAGAGAATCAATTCTTAGTAGTCAAGACTCATAGCCAAGACTATCTTAGCGGATAAAGTCCATTTCTGAACCGAGTTCACTCCTCATTTCAGTCCTGTTTTACTGAACCGTTTTAACCTGCCGTTCCAGCCATGTCTATCTCATGAGATATAAATTTTTACCCAATGAATTGGAGGGAGATATATGTCCCACCCATCTAATAATGAAACCATTCTTATGTGTTCCACAAAATCATAAATCATACATCATAACATAACCCATGTAATAAAAATGGGAATCATAAACATCATTCCATCATAACATAATCCATATAACATAAAAAGACATCATAAAAATAATACTATAATAAAATAATCAAATCAATGTAAAAATAGGTATAGAAATAGAACACTATATTATCTTATATGGAATATAATTTCGATAAAACACTTGAACTCCATTTTTGAGGACAATATCCTTTCTTCTTCAAAAACATTTTTCCTTTCTTAACATGTCATACAATTTTAAACTAAAAGATGTTGATTAAAAATAAACTTTAAAACATGTGAAGGATGATTCATGGAAATAATCTTCTATGAATCCATTCATGTCGTATATGTTAAAAAACATTCTTTTCGTACTTTGGTCGAAAAAGTCAAAAAGTACCTTGTACGAAAAATGACAGAAGATCCCTTTCATATCTTTTACTAAAAACTCACCGAAGGGTAAAATCGGATTTAATCAATTTTTGTAGGATATAAATAATATTACATACTGAGGAAACATGGATTTGTATGATAAATATTCCCCAGTAAATTCTGAAATATGAACAATCTCGAATAAAAAATGAGATTGTGAGATTTTCCCTTACCTTTGGTCCGATTTGCTTCGTAAGTGTCCGAACCTCCTGTATAATGATTAAAATAATGTTATAGACTTTTTCCAGAATCATACACATTTTTATGATATCATATATTTTCATATTCTTAGCTTCTTATTAGTAATATTTCATTTCTACTTGTTATTCGGGTGTTTATTACTTTTTTTTCTTATGTGTGTTTTGTCGAATAAATTTTCATTCTTATTACTAGGTTATAGATACCTCATTTACAGATTGGTATTTGTGTAATATATATCATATTTATTCATTCAATTCATTTATATAATCATTGTGCAATGAAGATTATGTAGAAAGAGTCTCATCACATCATGGAGACGGTATTCCGTACATACGCACGAGCGATGATATCGTTCCCATGATCGTGGAATTGTATTGGAGTGTATGTATACTATTTAAGAATCAATATAAATTTACAATAATCATATATAGTAATTATTGACACCATTATAACTATCCAAGTATGGTGGTGGTTGAAAATAAATTACACCACGGCGTGGAGACGGTATTCCGTACATACGCATGCGCGATGATTTCTTTTTAAGTATGATGGACAGATGGTGAAATAGGGTTGTTTCATACTTATAAAAACATATCAGTATATAATTGATACTGATTTTATTACTTCATAATGAAAAAACTAAATAATAATAAGTGGAAGAAGAAATAATGTTGAAAGAATCGGTAACGAACATTACCTCTTCTTTGAAGCGCCTCTTTGAGACCTCCTCTTAGGGCACTAAAAATGGTCTTTGAAGAATACTCGGACCTATAGGATGTTTCTAGAGAAGTGGAGAAGTGAATTGGGCTTGGGTTTACTGAGTATGAAGGCTCAATGTGGTGTGAGTAAGAGAGGGAGGAGGTGCCCTTTTATAAGGGAGGAGAGGGGCACCTTTGAAAAAACTAAAAATATTATTTTATTATAAAGCCATATTCGGGTTTTAATAGCTCTAAATTGATTTATTTTCAAGCTATGGTGGGGATTGGTTGAAATCCTCTCATCCAATAGAATTTTGACAAGTTTAGGTATCTATTTTAACCTTATCATTTAGATTTAACTATAAGTTAAATAATTTTACTTTTACCGTGTCTTTTTGTTTTCTTACACTATAAGTTTAATAAACTTACTATAACAAGCCAAAATAACCACAAGTTGTTTATTATTAATATATAAAACCTTATCTAAGTCATTTTGCCGAACCATAGATTTTTAGGAATAATATAACAATTAATAATATAATATTTGTTTTAAAAACTATTTTATGTCAATTTTGACACTATTTGGTAATTGATTTTTGTGAAAATCATAACAAAATTATTAGCTCGAAAAAAGTTAATTAAATCAATACTAAAATGTAATATTAAACTAGAAATGTATTTTAATTCATAAAAAGTCTCAAATTACGTTTATTTTTGTATTTATAACATCAATTATGTCAATATTTCATTAATAAGATAATTACTACATCATCATTGTGTCATAAATAACTTAAATTATTTAATATCTAAAAATTACAAATAAAATATCATTATTTAGGAAATATTTTTATATTTCTATTTAATATTTATTATCGAATATTTATTATGTATAACTCTATATGAAATATAATTTAGTTATTAAACTTTGATTTTAACTATTTTAACCCTTCTTTAAATAAATTAATAATATATGACCTAATCTAATCCAAGTGGTCCTAAATGGTCATATTTTTTTCCTAAGGTTGTTTTTGGTAGAATTACACTTATCCAATTGAATTAGGACATGTGTTAGGGTAATAATAATAACATTTTTACCCTTAATTACCCTATTTACTTTTAACCGTGGTAAAAAAGTAAAAATTTACTATTCACCAAAAAATATTTTCATCTCATTGAACCACATTTTCGTCCTTGATATGAAACGTGTCTCTAGGATTTTTGAAATTCCACTCACAAAAGTGGTAAAATTAAGTTTTATGTGAATTTCCAAATTCTCCTAGGAGGTGGGTAAAAGACGGTGAAAAGTTCAATAAAATTTTTATATATCTAAAATTATTATAAGATGACTCCAATTAATTGCATTGAACTCATATATGTATTATGTATCGATTTTGACTGAAAATAAATTTAAATAAAATAAATAATTATTTAAATAAAATTTTGGTTTTAAAATAGTAACCCATTGTTTTCACTAATCATCAAAAATTGAATGTTTTCAGAAATATACCAAAATTTCACCCTAGGCTAATTTCGATATTCTGAATCCAAAAATTAAGTCCATTTTGAAAGATGAAATTTATAAAATTTCAAAAAGTGGGTATTACTATATATAATGGATAGTTTTAAGAATATTTAAATAGCATATCATTGAATAGTGAAACTCGGTATTGCGTACAACGCAAGCTATCGAGGAAGGCTGCAGTTGCGTGTAAAGTAAGGCAAGCTAGTGTTGTGTGTAGTGAAATATCCTTTGATGATTTATATAACATAAAAAAAATATTTCTGATAAAAGTCTTGGGTGTTACAGCGATAGAGGAAAGGAAATCTATATTTTATCCTCAAGACATTGTTCATTTTTATAAATATAATGACCCATGAATGATTGTGAACCAGTTCCCTAAGACATGGGTTTTAGGAGGCATCCAACAACTTCCAAGGCTGTAAGGGAGATATTTTCCAATCACTACCACCAAATTGAATCCTATGAAATATGTGGTGATAAGTGAATTGGTTATTCATTCAATAATAGGGAGCATAATTTTTTATTCTAGATCTAAACATTCATTTATATCCAAAAAATTTAGCTGAACAATCCAAAAACTATGAAGAATCATGGAAGTAGTGATGTGGGTGAAAATATAAAATCATGAAATTATAGCATCCCATGAATATGAATCCTCTACTATCATTAATTTTTGATTGAAATTCATTGAAAACCTCATCATATGACCCATAGTGTAATTTGATTTCATTACTGGAATGGATTGTAATTACCTATATAGATCCAATATAAATTACCGCGAGAGGGAAATCACTCTCCTTATGGTGGACTGACCCTTGATTCTATAAATGTTGAAGGAGGAGGATGAATCTTTATTATCACCATCATCTCAAGAATGGATATTACAACCTTATGAGAACACATATCATTCATAGATTATTGTGTCTATAGAAGGAACCATCCTTGAAGACATTCCTATTGAGAGGGAATTCACTGATGTGTTTCCCAAGGAATTGCCTGATCTTTCTCCTAGAAGAGATGTTGAATTGTTGGTTGATCTTATACTTAGGGAAATACCAATATTGAATACTCTATATATAATGGCTTGTGTGGAACTTATGGAGATAAATAAACAACTACAAGAGAAATTGGATTATGGGTTTATATGCCCATGTGATTCTCCTTGGAGTGCACCAGTCCTCTTCATCAAGAAGAAGGATGGCTCAATGTTCCTTTTCATTGATTATCATGATCTCAAAAAAATAATGATAAAGATAAAGTATCCATTTTAATGAACTGATGTATTATTCCATCAGCTATGTTGATAAAAATATTTCTCTAAGGTAGATCTATACTTGGGATATTACCATGTAAGGGTAAGGAAGGAGGATATCCCAAAGACTTTTTTCATACAAGGTATGTAAACTATGAATTCATTATAATTCTTTTCAGACTAACTAATGATCCATATATCCTCATGGACATTATGAATAATGTCTTTAGATATTACCTCGAAAATATTTTGGTAGTCTTTATCGATGATATTCTTATATACTCAGAAACCAAGGAGGATCATGGGGCGAATCCTAGCTCTATACTTGAGACCTTGCAAAAGAAGATGCTTTATACAAAGTATAGAATTTTTGGGTTCTTATTGAAGGAAACCTCATTATTAGGGAATGTCATCATGAACAATTAGATATCTATGGATCCTTTCAAAACAAATGTACTTGAAGGATGGCCGAGCCAATCATCTATAACAGATATCCATAGATTCTTGGGGTTAAAAGGATATTATCACTGATTTGTAAGAAATATATCACAATTTTTAAACACTCTTATAATCATAACTCGAAAGAGAGTAACGTTTTCTTGGAATGGAGAATGCGATGCGAGATTTGTAGATTATAATAATAGGTTTTCACTTCCCTTTTTATCACACTACCCATAAGTGGGGATCTTTTTGTAATCTTTAATTATTCTTAGAAGAAGGTTATGGGAGGTGTGTTGATGAAAAATAAAAAATCCATTACCTATGACTCATGTTAGATTAAAAGTCATGCAAAAAACTAACCCACACATGATCTGGATTTCACAACTGTGATTTTTACATTGAAAATATGGTCGCATTATCTCTTTCGGGAGAACTATAAAAGATATATGGATCAAAAAAGTCTCAAATATATATTCACACAGAAAGACCCGAATATGCACCAACAATAATAGTTATAGTTCATCTAGGATTATGAATTCTCAATCCATTACCACCTTAGGAAAGAGCACAAGGTCGTGTATTCTATTAGTATAAAAGACCCAACATTTCTATCATTGATGAAAATTTAAAAGTATATAACCTTCTAATATTTTATTAATATGGATATGGGAATCATAATGAAGGTAATATAATAAATCCTTTCACAAATGATTTCTCAACCGTCTATTTTGGAAAAGTGAAATGATGCTCAAACAGATAATGTGGGAATTCTGAAGAAAGTTGAAAATGTCACAAAAGGAAAATCCTATGTGTTAAATGTTAATGGAAAATCAATTTTGAGATGTTGGTCAAGACTGCGTATTCCGTAAAATTCAGAGTTAATGAAATAACTTTTGGATGATGCACATAGTTTGAATTTAACCATTCACCCAGGAAACATAAAGATATATTATGACATCCTAGAGCACAATTGGTGGGATGACATGATTAAGGAGGACAATAAATATACATCAATGTTCTAGGAAATTCTTAGAGTGAAGGAAGTGAGGAATAACTCAATGGGGATTATGCAACCATTACCCATACCAACATAGAAATGGGAAAAAATCACCATGGACATTGTCACTGGACTTCTAAATAAATCCAATGGAAATAATGCTATCTGGGTTGTTTTGGATCGTCATACAATGACTACACACTTCAATAAAATTTGTGTGGATTTCTTAGTGGATCAACATGCACTTACATACATCAGAGAAGCAGTAAGGCCGCATGGATAACCAATATCAATTATGTCTAATCGAGATCCAATATTCACCTCTTTGTTCTGGAAGAGTCTCCAATATGCTATGAACACTGGGATAAACAACAGAATGGAATATCACCCACAAATTGATGAACAATATGAGTCGAATATTTAGACACTTGAGGAAATGTTGAGAGATTGGTCAATCAAATTTAATGGTGGATGTGACCAACACCGTCATTTTGTAGAGTTATATTACAAAAAAGGATTCCAATCAAGAATCCAAATGGATCCTTAGGAATCTCTTTATGATATGTGGTTAAAAACACCGTCATGCTGTGATGAAGTTGGGGGAAATAATTCTAAGTTCATAAATGGTCGAAGAAATAGTGGAGATGGTTAAAAACTTTCAGAACCACATCAAAGCTGACTAGAGTAAACAAAAGAGCTACGCTGACAATCATCAACAAGACCAAGAGTTTTATGTTTGAGACAATGTATTCCTCTGGATATTCTTATGGAAGAAAAGTTTGAGTTTTGGGAAGAAGTGAAACATTAGTCCAAGGTACATTATCCCTTATGAGATAATTGATCACATTGGAGGAGTGTCCTATCGACTAGAACTCCCACCAAACATGTCTCAAGTACATGATGTATTCCATGTATTACTATTAAATAAGTATATACCTGATCCAGAAAATTTACTCAATCTAGAGGTGGAAACATTGAAGAACTAACTCACATGTGAAGAGAATCCAGTGAAGATATTAGATCATAGAGAAAAAGGTCTATGAAATAAGATGATTCCCTTGTCAACGTGTTGTGGAGAAACCACATGTTTGAAGAAACTACATGGATACTAGAGGAATTGATGAAATAGGGTCACCTTCATATTTTTTAATGCGTGAAAAGGAATTTTTGAGGGGGAAATTTCTTAAGTGGGGAAGGTTTTATTGACCTGAACATTTATGAGTAAAATTCCATTTCTTTTAATTAAATGTAATATGGATATATAAAAAAATTTCATTCCTCTTATTTAATTATATTAAACTGATTTTAAATGACCATTATATATCTATATGGTTGATAATATAGATTATGAATAGTGATCACCTGACTAGTATAAATACAGGGTTTCATTAAAATTTATTTAACCCAGACAAAGGATGTGATGAACGCAACCTGTAGAATCATACCCTATGAAGCTCATTTAACAGAGTTTTATAGGAGATATAATTTTTCTAATTTTCGATAGACTATGACCAAGATTAAATCCAACAACAGAAGAAGGATAAAAATAATTTATGAGATAATTTCAAGATCATCGAGATCACGACCCAAACCATATTCACCAAATGACCATAAGATAAGCCCACCAACATGCACCTTTCCATTAGAATTTATTCCAGTGTAATAAAATCCTTTTATAATAAGACCCTATAATTAGCATTATATGAATAATTTTTTATTAAATAATGATTATATTTTCATTCTATTATTGTTATTTGTAATTTAATTTCAATGCCGGAATTATTTTTGTGGTTAATTTTAAAATTCAATTAAGTAGTATATTTTTATGAATTAAAGGTTTTTTTACTAAATAACATTTACAAAAATTAATATTAAATTAATTTTCTTAAATATAAATGATCGTATAATTTTTATGAAGTCAATTGTAATTTTTATTAGGGTTTGAAAACTCTTTTTTGTCAAAACCAGCAATTTTCAATAAATGTATGCTTTTATTTTAAAAATGAAAAGTCATGTATTTAAATAAAAATTACATAAATTGAATATTATTTTTGGAATCAGGATGTTGATGTTATCCAATGGTGAATTTTCAATAGTATTCCGATATATTCAAATTTTTCTGTTAAAATTAAATAATGTATAAATATATAATGTGTTTTATGATATCATAATGTCCCAATAGTAATTTAATAAAATACTATAAAAGGATTATTTAGAAAAATATAAATTTTTATATTAAAATAACTTAATTTCATGTTAATTTGATTTATTTAAAAAATCGTTATTTAATCCTCAAGTACATATAAAATATTTTAGAATTTTATAATCATTTCCTTTAATGTGTGACTCACCTCCACATAAGAAATGGAAATATTTTAACATCCTCAGGACATAGATGTATAAAATCATATATACCACCACCATATTCTAGAAAATGTGGGAAAAACCATGCTATAGTTTGTGGTTTTGAATATATTAGTGTGTAGTGTCCAAAACCAAATTAATAATGAATTCAACCACCTTCTGTAGACAAACCTACCCAATCTCACATTTCTCTACACTCAAGATCTTTTAAGCTCATCTAATCACTTTTTATTACTCCCCCGAGTCCACCCAAAGTTCTCCCAATCTTCTAATGAGGCCTTTTCATAGCCTTTAGTGTCACACATCCAAGTGAGGGATATATCTATCTCCTTTTTCTTCAAGCACCTCTTTTATGTCATGCCATTTAATTTCCATTTTCTTGATTTTGGATATGTTCTTCTACACCTACTTACTATACATTTGATGTATTCATGATGGTATCTTCTTTTCTCTCCCATTGATCAACCTTATGATTCTTGAAACCCACATTTTATAATGCATAAATTCGGTAAGGGATTTCTCTCTTCTCATTTTTATTCAATCATTTATTTTATATTACACATCTAAAATTCCATTTCACATGTTGGGATATTATGTTACATGATCCCTCTATTCCAAATACCACATATAAATAATTATAGACCACTTTTTATCTCATCAACCCAATTTATGAGTTTCCATATGACGGTGTTATGTTACCAAAATTGCTACGTAATTTTCACAACCAAATGATCATCTTGTAGTGAATACCATACCCATTCCTCTATAAAGGGTATTCACCTTTATGAATAAAAAATATCAAATTTTGACATACATGCATGAATTCTACATTCCTTTATCATGAAATAAAAGATTATGTTGAATGAATCAATGTTATATGATCTATTATGAACACTTAATCAAGAGATTGAAATGATTATGATGGGTTGACCCAAATAGCACTCCAATACAGTGGGTAATGTTTAGTACCAAGATATATCATTTTGGGATGGGGATTTACCAGATTACATTATAATAATTTTTTCCACCATGTTTGGTTATGGGTTTACATGATCCCATTATGTTTATGATGTTGTGTTTTATGTTGTTTCCTCATTTCCATGCCATGATAGTCATGCTATATCGACCCTTTATGTTCATGTTTCTCTTATGATCCATTGATATGCCTATTTCCTAACATGTATTGTATTCATTATGTTATTCCTTGTTTTGCTCCTTTAATAGTCATTATATCTCACCCCTATTTTGTGTTTGTCCTAAGGTTATCCCATTAAATGCTATTTATGAAGGAATATTGTGGTTATGTAAAAGTATATTTCAATAATGATGTTTATTTCATTTTCAAGGTTGTTATGTAATGTTTTTAATCCCCAAATACACTAGGAATATTGATATTATATGTTATATTACGTGCATGTTTATGTAATAAGTCATTTTTAAATATGAAATAAAGACCATGGTTGATTTATTTTTTCAAGTAATTCTATGTTCAATCACTTATTGGGAATTTCAACACATCCATTTCGTATGAATATCCCTAGTTTATCGCATGAGTTTTTATGTATGAATAAATAATATGAGAATGTTATTGATGTTTTTAATAAATATGTTGTATTTTTTATTTTATGTTGTTATGTAATGTTCCTAATTTCTAAAGACACTAGAATTTTTAAACATTAATGTTTTATAATGTGTAAAATATGTAATAAATCATGAATTAATGTCTAATAAAAAGAAGGGTTTTCATAATTCCTACCATAAAAATAACCCAATTTAATAATAATTTTTTAATTTCATGATTAAATTATATCTATAGTAATAATATATTGATTTTATGGATTATAAGATATCAGTTACATAAATAGTTTTAATTTTCATATCAGTCATCTTTGGCCGAGGCACTAAAGGTGATATAGGAATGTATAAGTTTACAATATAATTCTGTTCAATCAGATCTATTGAATTTATATATCAAAATTTCATACCTCAATATCACTTTCACTTACATATAAAAAAAATAAATAAATACACTCTGAACAAACTTATTGGAAAAAATCATCAATGAATTAAAGTTCACATATTATTTTATTTAACAATAAATCCTGAAAATAACTTATTTTTTATAGATATATTAAATTCCTCTATATAAGATTTTTTTGAATATTCTTGAAATTATAATTTATTTATATATAGATATTTAAAAATATTTCTTGATCCACCCCCACAATAACCTTATACTCTCATATAAAAAATCATAATCTAATGTCAAGTTCACACTTATGTAAAAAATAAAAAAACATCACAATTCTCTTCATGTTTAAACTATTCATGTCTCATATATAAATGAAATTTATTAATTCATTTTTATTCCATTTAAATTTATCAAAAAAATCATTTTATTCCACTACATAGTTTGTACATATGAACACAAAATTACTAATATCTCCCTTAAGAAAAATATAAAATGATTTTCTAATTCTCATGTTGGTAAATTATTTATATATGGTCAATGGATCCCTAATTATTCTAAAAAATTTAGAAAATAGTAAATAATAATCAAGAGGTCCATATCAGGGTATATTATAAGAATAATGGTCAATGTATAATTATTAAAAATGAATTATAAAATTGGGAGTTTAAATATTAATTATTTTTTCATGATATACATTTAAAACCTACTATAGATATAACTCATTTATCCTATTTTAATTGTATCACCAATTAATGTACCATATTTATATTTTATGTGTGCTTCACACTTCAAGAATTGAAATAATGTTGTCTTTTATCAATTATTTTTATTTTATTTTATCATATAGTTTTTTATATTTTTATATTTTGACATATAAATATAAATCATAATATATTAATCATAATTTGAATTTATTATATCAAAATAATTAGTAAACACATAATAATATTCTAAAATATAAAAACTACCTACAAATAATCTAAAACATAAATACATAGGGGTTATGATTTCTCGAGGTCCCTTGTATTAATAGAGGTTCTTAAAGAGGTGTTTGAGGATGAATGGAGAATTTTGAGAGGGTGTTTGGTTGATATTTTATCAAAGAGAATAAACTATATAATTTCCATTAACATTGAATCAAAGATTGTTCACCATTGGAGGAGATTTTTCACCATCTGGTGGATTATATAATGGAATATAAGGTTGTTGAATGAAATTAACTATTTCATTAAGGTGCATGAGTATGACAATTCTGTGTAACTGAAGTTACATATGGGTATTTACCTATGAAATGTAATATTATATTATGATATATGGGTTTATATTTCAACATGGATGCATTGGTATATGAATTTTGTTTATATATATTTGGTTGTATTTCTCCATGGTAGGTTTCTCTGATCCATCATTTTTTTACAATATTTTATAAGGATTGTGGTGGAGGCACAAATATTTCACTCTTTTCTTTGGTGGTTCAATAAGTAATGCATTGTTAAGGGCGTTTCACCATAATATTCTTCAGGATTTTCAATTTCAAATAGTTTTGACTCCTCAATATCCATGGATGTGATTAAATGATTTTAGAAGGATTGAAGACAAACAACCATTTCAGCATGACCACACTCATCACATTGTGATCATTCCCATTCAAATTTAAAAAATAAATTCAGCTACCCTTTCAAACAATTTTTAATTTATTCATCTCTATGGTATCCCAAAGAATACATTTTCATATTATTTTTAATATATTTTCATCTTGTATTTAATCTTATCATTATGATTTGAATCATTGATATTTTATGATCCAAGGTAATTTTCTCTCCTACTATCCTGGTTTTATTTTATTACTTCTTCATATAGAGGTATTGGTTGTAGAAATGATTCAATTTTGTTTCTTTCAAGGAATTATATTGATGTGGTACTTTTATTATTTGGTTTTGTGGTATGTTATTATGGTATTGGCAGTGATTGATCTCTATCTAAATCTCATTCTTGTACAATGATAATTAAATATTCATTTGGGGTGGGTTATTCAAATTATCTCTTTTAAATGTTATGTAATTATGTAATTATCATGATTTAGTTTTCAATGGGAATATAGTTTACATTCATATAAAGAATATAATAAACAGGACTCATATAAAACTATCAAAATTTTGTGTTGAAGAATTATTTACTTTTTTACATTATTATTACCAATGTTGATTTTTATTGATTGTTTTTATGAGTACAATGATTTTTTTTAAAAGATATTAGTTTTGAATTATATTTTAATTTAATGAGAAGCATAACGATAGTAAATAATAAACCATTTGATAAATTTTATTTTTTAGTAATTCATTTGGGGTTATTATTTTTACCGGTGATGAGTTGATTATAGGAATATGATCATTTTGTTTGGAGATAGTTTTTTTATTAAGTAATTGAATTTTTTGAGGTATTATTTTATCTAGTTTGATGTGGTATATGAATTGGATTTTATTTTTATGTAGTTTTTTTATATTTTAGTGTTTTAGTGAGGTTGTGAGGGTCACGTAGTAGTTATTAAAAATAATGTTTTTTGAAATTATACTTCATAATTGTATACAAATATGGGAATTGGATGAGGTGCTATCAATTAGAGTAATCATTAATAAATGAGATTATGGGTAACTGATATATAGTAAAAAAATAAATTATAAGTTCAAGGAAATCTATGGATATATCGTGATTGGAATTAGGTTTGGAAATGATTATAATATAGGTGGTAAATGATTAATATTGAATGTAAAGATAATGATGTCTAAAAAATGAGAATTTGGAATTTTTGATGTTTTATTTTCTATGTTATTTATCAAAATGATGAGTATATTAGATGAATGTGATCATTTTGTTATGGATATAGTTTTACTACTACAAATTTTTAATTTTTGGAATTATTATTGTGTCTAGTTGTATGTTATAAATGAAGGGTATGTAACTGTTAGCCCGTTTTTTTATGATGTAGTGGTTTAATAAGGTTGTTATTTTTGTGTGAAAATTTCTCAAAATATATATAAATGTTGAAATTATAAATCCTAAATTAATATAAATCTTGGAATGGAACGATATGATAAAAATTGGAATTTAAATTAATAAATGAGTTGATGGGTAACAAATTTATTGTAAAAAAACATAAATCATATCATTAAGTAGATATATAGATTTATAGTTCCAAGAATTAGGGTTGTAAATGAGTATAAAATATATTGAAATTATTATCATGTAATAAATTATGAAATATTATATGGGTATTGGAAAATGAATTCACCCCAACAGTGTTATCAAGGTATTCATATCATAACAAATGTCACTAATGAGAAACTAAACAAGAGAATGGAATTTCATGGGGTGGTTATGGATTTTTTGAGAGATTTTAAAGACATCAAAAATATTGATGAGTGGATTTTAGGGTAATGATTAAATATATTTCCTTTGAATTTTCATTCAAGGATAAAGGATATTGACCCCAGTCATACTGAATTTCTTCCCAATGCTAATGTAGTGGGGATCTTTGCACTAGAGTGTGGAAATGATCCCAATAAAATTAGTAATATTATGTCTCTAATGGATGGAATATAGACTTTATTTTATGGATGCATAATTTATAGGAATAAAAGAACAAGTATACATGGTGAAAGGATAAAATTTTTAGGTCAAAATATTACAATGATAACACAATTTGTGGGGGGGGGAGGTGTAAAATTGGTCTTTTCAGTAATATTTAAGAATTATTGTATTTTGACACCCTTTGGGATTTATGTAGATATGAAGGGATATATTTTTTAATGAGTATGAAAAGTATATAAAAAATAATTTTAAATGAAATTTTACAGTGGTTCAGGGAACAAATATCCCATTGTCCTCTCCACTATTTCTCTATCAACGAGTTTAGAGAATTTCACAAGTAAGGTCATCTTATCAGAAGGCCACCATATCCACAACTGAGTAATGTATGTTGATACCTTTAAAATAAAGTCTAAATATATCATTATAATTATTTTATATAGAGTAAGATATCTACATAATTGTATTAAAAGACGAAACATAAACTAGACCTGAGTACGAGTAGTTGAAATTACAATAAATAAAAAGAGTTTGTTTTGTTGTTGGTTCATGTTCTACTATAAATTTTAATCAAAAATTGACAGTAGATAGATATTATTCCTCCCAATGGAATTTATTTACGAAATGATATTTCTGAAGAGATCCTTGTTGAAAAAAATCTACATTTTGTAAAGAAACAAATAGAAGTAGGTTTCTAATAGCAGTACAAGGTTGAAATATGTATTTACCCTCCGTGTAGCATTTTCATAACTAACAGAGCCGATCATTTTTTCCAACAACTCTATAAAATATTTTCACATGAAAATAGTCATAAATGTGAATGTTGTATCACCCGTATATTAAAAATATGTATTGGAAAAATATATAGAACATATACCTTGATACAATATTATAGATCAAAGAAAATTTCCTAAGAAAATGAAAATATTCAAAATAGAAATTATCTAGGGTTGTTATACATTCCCTTTATAATAGGAGTTTTTTCTCAAATAAAAATGGAACTTTGAATCTATCATAAAAAAGCATTGAATTCTATCCTTAATTCTGTCAAAAAATATTTCTGAAATATAGAATGAAATTGTGAATTTATAACTCTGATATTGAATAGTGAAACATACAGTTCCATTACAAAAGGGAAAGTAATCCAAACATAAAAATCAACTATATAGAATTAATTTTATGAATTTACGTTTTAAAACAAATGGTTGATTATAAAATTAAGGTGGAAAGTTGGATGAAAGATCGAGCAGAGGCGCACAGGGTGAGTGAAGGAGACATGGGAATCCTTAGCAGCACTGGCACTGAATCGTCTATGAGGAAGGATGATAGTGGGATCACCAATTAAGATCTGGGTGTTTAACCACAATATAGTGTTGATTTGACCCTTCGAATGCCAGATCTTCCACCAGTTCAGGGATTCAATAGCACGAGGGTTGGTCCTGATGGCTACATTGGATCTAATAGGCTCGCTGAAGCAGATCAGGGTGATTTGTGCATCCTTGTGTCAGATTTTCCACTGACTTTGGGTTCAGACAACTTGAGGGTTGAGAATAATGAGAATTACCCTGGCATTGTGACCCCTATTGTGAGTGTTGGTCGGAATGATCCTCACCATGATGATCGTCTGGTTTCACCAGTAGCTCTGGTCAAAATTGTTGCAATGCCTGTGTGCAATGAGGGTTTCCATGTGCAGAAGACAACTCTTTTTCTTTGTTCATAGAAAAGAGTATCATTTGCTGAATCTCTCTCCAAAGATTCAATTCAGGGTTCTGATTTCTTCTCTCATGATGCTCGTGAATCCCTGGTTTACAAGTCTCATGGCCAGAGATTTACAACCATTCCTGATAGGGTGGATGTTAAAAAGTGACTTGATGCATGCAAGTTCTTGATGATTAATCGATTGATTTTGTCTAAAGGGGATAAACTGATGAATAAAAATGTCCTGAAATCCATTGTTTCTCATGTTTTGGTGATACCAAATTGGTGTATTGTCCCCATTGACATAAGATACATTCAACTTTTGTTTACATCTAATGAAAATAGGATAAAGGGATCGAGAATTGGGTTTTTCTCATTGAATCCAAGTGTTTTTTGACATTCTTATTCGAAATTTAACTTTATAAACTACTCTCAAAAGTACTAAAATGAATATAGATGAGTGAGAATCTATAGTCTTAGTTAGGTGCTCTGGAATCCATCAATTTTTATTTATTTATTTTCCTAAAATGGTTTTCCTGTGATTATTCATATCCAAATCCACCAGAAAACTCTAATGAGGCTTGCCTTTGTTGGGGATGATGAAATCAGCCACGCCGGTTCCTCCCCCCTACAGGTGAGGGGACTAATTTTTATTTAGGAATGAGGTGCACCATTTTCAACCCTTCTAAAAACCTGATATTCTTCCGCCATTCATAAAATCTATGTTAGGCATGAAGGTTCTAGAGCTCATTGATGGCTTTCCGAATATTGATCTTTCAAATTCAGAGTTCATTGAATCCCTGTGCTTCTGAATCTCACCATGGTTGAATGTTTTAAGCAGCGAAGGACATCAGTTGAATCCTCTGACAGGTTCGTCTTTGACACATGGAATATCCAGTAGTGAGCGACAGTGGGGTTTAATGATAATCATCATATCATGATATGGTTTAAATTAGAGGAGGACCTCATATGCTCCTGTTCAAGGTTGCAAAAACACTGCAATGGCTATTGTTTTTTCCAGTTTATCTGGTCATTCTATTTCCACATGAATCGTTACTCACCGTCTGTGGCGATTTGGGTTAGTTTCCCTAACATCCCATTGCAATTTCAACACTCTTAAATTATTTGAATACTCAAAAATCTACTCAGTAGGTATCTTTGTTCGAATAGAAGAATGATAGTGTTTTGTCACCCTATTTTCCTAAGGATATTCTTGGAGATGAATGTGTCTAGGGTTCCCTTTGATTATGTTTAGATTACAATTAGAAAATAATATAGGTGCGAGAAGTGAGTAATCAACGAGAGGTGGATGGTATTCTGTTCAACATGTCAGTCATTTGGTCAGTCTTATGGTTTTTACTGTCGGAGATGTGTCTCGATGGTGGGTTGGGTGTTTGTCTCTCAATTGGTGGACGATTTCCATAGGGACAAGCAGGCCGCGACTTAGATGGTGGTCAGTGGAAATGAAATTGTTCTAATGGTTTGTGAGGCAACAATCTCGATTCTATTTATAGCGGGTGAAAAGGATAGAGATAGGAAAACATTGTCATTGATTTTTGTGGAAGAGGTGAGACCAGTTAGTGAGGTAGTGGGCTTCATTGCAGTAGGTGTGGGTGTCCTTGGAACTAGTGTCACATCACACCAAGTTAACCCGATAGTGGAAGCCTTTTTCAGTAGGCTGAAATGGGATCTTGAGGGACCTTCCATGCATGGTGTGTAGGAAGAGTAAGGAAAATTCCACCTTGTGGAGGTTCATGCGGAAGTCTAGAGGAAAGGGGGAAAACATATCTTGGACCAGACATCGGATGGAGGGAAGGTGGATCTCTTTGGCTCGGTGGTTCAGATGCCATGGGTGGGTAGTGTGGATATGAGCAAGGTGATTTAGGGGTTCTATATATTTTACTATGTTTCAAACAGAGGTGTAGTGAAAGGGATATGGGGATCGATTCCCTCATGCAACAGGGTTGAAGTCCATCTACAGGATGAGTTGAGTTCTGATATTTCTATCATAGGTGAGAGAGATGGGGTCAGCGTGATGGATCCCAAAGGGATCAAACATGGACACTTGGCATATGAGGCTCTAATCCCAATGAGTAATAGGTGATCTAGGAGGAGGAAGGGGAGGAAGGATTACTCTTCACTACCTCCTCCTCTGGAGACTCACTCGGTAATGAATATGAGTGACAAGATGATGGCCAGGGAGTCATTGAGCCGTCTGAGACCAGGGGAACAAGATTTTCATTCCGTGGTTCTACTTTTATGCTCTGAATAAGAAGTGATAGAATAGGTCTTATTGATCAATGCTACTAAGGAGGAGGCTTCTAAAATTATGGGTAGATCTCTATTGGTGTCTCTTAATGAGGATCAATATTATTGGATTAACAAAAATGACTTAATTTTGTTTGGGGGTTTCAACCAAGGGAAGATAAGCGTTGAGGAGTACATTCAATCTTGGGATCAACTAGCATCTATGTTTGAGAAGAAGATATTGGAAAAGTATACTTAATGTTATCATCCTTTTCATGGAAACCTTTTAGGGAAAAAGACTCACCTGATATCAATTTCTTATTAGTGACTATGTTTAAGTTGGTGGTTTTGGTCAGTTGGTGTGAGTGAAAGGGTTGTGCGAGATGTGGAAACTATGGGACATCAGTTTTTTAGCTTTTCAAATATGATTAATCTTTTTTCTAGCATGCTACTTATACTACCAGTGGAAGGCGAAATAAGAATTATGTCTTAATTGGTGCAGGCCTCTTGGAATTAGATTCTTGAGAGGTTATGGATTCTCCAACGGTTCCATGCTCGTGCTTCTCCACGAGACTGCGTTCTGAGAGTTTTTGTGTTAGTGAAGGCTTGTTGCTGGCACACTTACTGGGATTGGGAAGTTTGATAGTTTTCTACGGTTGTATGTGGTTTCTGACATTTCCCTTAGAATGTGTTTTTTATAATAATACCATAAGTGTACCTTGCTAGTCTTGTAAAATTTGCATCGTAGGTACTAACAGATTCATCATCGTTTTGATTTAGTTCAAGAAACTCTTTCTCCATCTTTGTTCGAAGAATACGAGGGAAGTACTTATTGAAAAAACAAGTTCTTTAACTCATCCCATTCCATGGACTCAATTTCATCTCTTGGAATCATATTCTTGATAAGATTACACCATATATCAGCTTCACCTTCCAAATGATAAACTGCTAAGATGACTTTATCATGTTCATAACATTGAATAACTGAAAATATCTTTTCAGTGGTGCTGATCCATTGTTCAGCCACTAATGGATCAGTAGACCCGCTGAATGTGGGTGGACACTGCCTCATGAAGTATTCAACATAATTTTGATCCTTATTTTTCTCGTTTGGAAGTCCTGCATGATTCATAGCTTGAGAATGTTGTGTGAGCATGACTACATGATTTTTCATTCCAGCTCCAATAACGTTTGGTTGCTCAGGAAGACAATCATTTCATTGCCCATCGCATTTAGCACTAACACGATTCCATCGGGTTCCATCCATTGACTAAAACCAAGAAAAATAGTGTGAGCAACACTAATTATAATAGGAAAACCACATAATCAAGAATAAAATTTCACACTTAATGTCTTATCATAGGTTTTTCATGGCCATTTTTAAAACACTACGATTGTGTTCTATGCCTAGACTTATCCTTAGGGTTCTTACTAAGGCTTTCACTTCCTAGTTTCCAAAGGTTTACTATACCTTTCCTCTGATACCAACCATAACATCCCATACATTACATACATTGTTATTACTTCAGAATTGAAGCAAACTTATTACAACATATAACAAAACCAGGAAATGAACGTATAGGTATAGAGTCTTTAGAAACTGGGAAACATAAACAACTAGTTTATAAAGAATCTACATTGTCTTCCATTTATTTCATCATATCTAGAGTCCCTTTTGGAATATCCTACTTAATAACCTTTTTCCTGACCTGGGGAAAGAAAACATACCAAACGGTGAGCTCAAATGCTCAGTAAGGGTAATCAAAAGAAATAACAATCGAATCATTTTCTTATGAACATAACATTTTGGAAATCTTAAACGGAAAAAGAGATCATAATTTCATAACATGGGATAAATCATAATAGTGAAATGTAATCCCAATAATCATAACATAAAACATGAAACTTTGTGTCATACACACATAATCATAGAGAATCATTTCTTATTAGTCAAGACTCATAGCCAAGACTATCTTAGTGAATAAAGTCCATTTTCAAACTGAGTTCACTCATCATTTCAGTCTTGTTTTACTGAACCAGTTTAACCTGCCGTTCCATCCATGTCTATCTCATGAGATATAAATCTTCACCCAATGAATTGGAGGGAGATATAGGTCCCACCCATCACATAA
Source organism: Viscum album (assembly GCA_963277665.1). Classification (NCBI taxonomy): domain Eukaryota; kingdom Viridiplantae; phylum Streptophyta; class Magnoliopsida; order Santalales; family Viscaceae; genus Viscum; species Viscum album. The sequence goes on from OY728131.1 coordinate 21,138,288, forward strand.
TGAAACCATTCTTATGTGTTCCACAAAATCATAAATCATACATCATAGCATAACCCATGTAATAAAAATGGGAATCATAAACATCATTCCATCATAACATAATCCATATAATATAAAAGGACATCATAAAAATAATTCCATAATAAAATAATAAAATCAATGTAAAAATAGGGATAGAAATAGAACCCTATATTATCTTATATGGAAAATAATTTTTATAAAACACTTGAACTCCATTTTTGAGGAAAATATCCTTTCTTCTTCAGAAACATTTTTCCTTTCTTAACATGTCATACAATTTTAAACTAAAAGATGTTTATTAAAAATAAACATGAGCACATGTAAAGTATGAACCATGGAAATAATCTTCTATGGATCTATTCATGCCGTATATGTTAAAAAAACATTCTTCTCATACTTTGGCCAAAAAAGTCAAAATGTACCTCGTACGAAAAACGACAAAAGATCCCTTTCATATCTTTTACTAAAAACTCACCGAAGGTTAAAATTGGATTTACAAAATTGTTGTAGGATATAAATAATATTACATACTGAGGAAACATGGATGTGTATGATAAATATTTCCCAGTAAATTCTGAAGTATAAACAATCTCGGATAAAAGAATGAGATTGTGAGATTTTCCCTTACCTTTGGTCTGATTTGCTTCATTAGTGTCAGAAACTCCTGTATAATGATTTAAATAATGTTATTGACTTATTTCTGAATCATACACATTGTTATGATATCATATATTGTCATATTCTTAGCTTCTTATTAGTAATATTTCATTTCTACTTGTTATTCGGGTGTTTATTACTTTTTTTTCTTATGCGTCTTTTGTCGAATAAATTATCATTTTTATTACTAGGTTATAGATACATCATTTACAGATTGGTATTAGTGTAATATATATCATATTTATTCATTCAATTCATTTATATAATCATTGTGCAATGAATATCATGTAGAAAGAGTCGCATCACATCGTGGAGACGGTATTCCGTACATACGCACGAGCGATGATATAGTTCTCATGATCGTGGAATTGTATTGGAGTGTATGTATAATATTTCAGAATCAATATAAATTTAGAATAATAATATATAGTAATTATTTACACCATTATAATCATCCATGTAAGGTGGTGGTGGAAAATAAATTACACCACGGCGAGGAGACAGTATGCCGTACATACGCACGCGCGGTGATTTCTTTTTATGTATGATGAATAGATGGTGAAATAGGGTTGTTTCAAACATATAAAAAACATCAGTATATAATTGATACTGATTTTATTACTTCATAATGAAAAAACTAAATAAGAAGATGTGGAAGAAGAAATAATGTTGAAAGAATCGGTAATGAACATTACCTCTTCTTTGAAGCGCCTCTTTGAGACCTCCTCTTAGGGATCTAAAAATGGTCTTTGAAGAATACCAGGACCTCTAGAATGTTTCTAGGGAAGTGGAAAAGAGAATTGGGAAGGGGTTTACAGAGTTTGAAGGCTCAATGTGGTGTGAGGAAGAGAGGGAGGAGGTGCCCTTTTATAAGGGAGGATATGGGCACCTTTAGAAAAACTAAAAATATTATTTTATTATAAATCCATATTCGGTTTTTAATAGCTCTAAATTGATTTATTTCGAAGCTAAGGTGGGGATGGGTCGAAATAATATCATCCAATAGAATTTTTACAATTTTAGGCATCTATTTTAACCTTATTATTTAGATTTAACTTTATGTTAAATAATTTTACTTTTACTGTGGCTTTTTGTTTTCTTACACTATAAGTTTAATAAACATACTAAAAAAAGCCAAAAGAACCCCAAGTTGTTTATTATTAATATAAAAAACCTTATCTAAGTAATTTGGCCGAACCGTAGATTTTTAGGAATAAAATAACAATTAATAATATAATATTTGTTTTAAAAACTATTTTATGTCAATTTTGACACTATTTGGTAATTGATTTTTGTGAAAATTATAACAGAATTATTAGCTCGAAAAAAGTTTATTAAATAAATACTAACATGTCATATTAAACTATAAAAGTATTTTTATTCATAAAAAGTCTCAAATTACTTTCATTTTTGTATTTATAACATCAATTATGTCAATATTTCATTAATAAGATAATTACTACATCATCATTGTGTCATAAATAAATTAAATTTTTTAATATCTAAAAATTACAAATAAAATATCATTATTTAGGAAATATTTTTATCTTTATAATTAATATTTATTTTCGAATATATCTTATGTATAACTCTATATTAAAAATTATTTAGTTATTAAACTTTGATTTTAACTATTTTAACCCGTCTTTAAATAAATTAATAATATATGACCTAATCTAATCCAAGTGGTCCTAAATGGTCATATTTTATTCATAAGGTTGTTTTTGGTCGAATTACACTTATCCAAAATAAATAGGACATGTGTTAGGGTAATAATAATAAAATTTTTATCCTTAATTACCCTATTTACTTTTAACCGTGGTAAAAAAAGTAAAAAGTTACTATTCACCAAAAATTATTTTAATATCATTGATCCACATTTTAGTCCATGATATTAAATGTGTCTCTAGGATTTTCAAAATTCCACTAACAAAAGTGGTAAAATTAAGTTTTATGTGAATTTCCAAATTCTCAGAGGAGGTGTGTAAAAGACGGTGAAAAGTTCAATAAAATTTTTATATATCTAAAAATATTATAAGATGACTCTAATGAATTGCATTGAACTCATATATGTATTATGTATCGATTTTGACTGAAAATAAATTTATATAAAATAAATAATTATTTAAATAAAAATTCGGTTTTTAAATAGTAACCCAGTGTTTTCACTAATCATCAAAATTTTAAAGTTTTCAGAAATATACCAAAATTTCACCCTAGGCTAATTTCGATATTCCGAATCCAAAAATGAAGTCCATTTTGAAAGATGAAATTTATAAAATTTCGAAAAGTGGGTATTACTATATATAATGGCTAGTTTTAATAATATTTTAATAGCATATCGTTGAATAGTGAACCATGGTATTGCGTACAACGCAAGCTATCGAGGAAGGCCGTGGTTGCGTGTAATGTAAGCCAAGCAAGTGTTCTATGTAGTGAAATATTCATTTGATGATTTATATAACATAAAAAAAATATTTCTCATAAAAGTCTCGGGTGTTACAGCGATAGAGGAAAGGAAACCTATATTTTATCCTTAACACATTGTTCATTTCTATAAATATAATGATTAATGAATGTTTGTGAACCAGTTCCCTAAGACATGGGTTTTAGGAGGCATCCAACAACCTCCAAGGCTTTAAGGGAGATATTTAACAATCACTACCACCAAATTGAATCCTAGAAACTATGTGGTGATAAGTGCATTGGTTATTCATTCAATAATAGGGAGCATAATTTTTTATTGTAGCTCTAAACATTCATTTATAACCAAAAAATTTAGCTGAACAATCCAAAAACCATGAAAAATCATGGAAGTAGTGATGTGGGTGAAAATAAAAAATCATGAAATTATAGAATCCCTTGAATATGAATCCTCTACTATCACAATTTTTCGATTGAACTTCATGGAAAAACTCATCATACGCCCCATAGTGTAATTTGATATCATTACTGGAATGGATTGTAATTACCTATATAGATCCAATATAAATAACCACTAGAGGGAAATCACTCTCCTTATGGTGGACTGACCCTTGATTCTATACAAGTAGAAGGAGGGGGATGAATCTTTATTATCACCATCATCTCAAGAATGGATATTACAACCTTATGATAACACATATCATTCATAGATTATTGTGTCTATAGAAGGAACCATCCTTGAAGACATTCTTATTGTGAGGGAATTCACTGATGTGTTTCGCAAGGAATTTCCTGATCTTTCTCCTAGAAGAGATGTTGAATTGTCGGTTGATCTTATACTTAGGGCAATCCCAATATTGAATACTCTATATATAATGGCTATTGTGGAACTTATGGAGATAAATAAAAAACTACAACAAAATTTGGATAATGGGTTTATATGCCCATGTGATTCTTCTTGGAGTGCACCAGTCCTCTTCATCATGAAGAAGGATGGCTCAATGTGCCTTTTCATTGATTATCATGATCTCAAAAAAGTCATGATAAAGATAAAGTATCCATTTTAATGAATTGATGTATTATTCCATCAGCTATGTTGAAAAAAATATTTATCTAAGTTGGATCTATAGTTGGGATATTACCATGTAAGGGTGAGGAAGGAGGATATCCCAAAGACTTTTTTCATACTAGGTATGTGAACTATGAATTCCTTATAATTCATTTCAGACTAACTAATGATCCATATATCCTCATGGACATTATGAATAATGTCTTTAGATATTACCTCGAAAATATTTTGGTAGTTTTTATCGATGATATTCTAATATACTCAGAAACCAAGGAGGATCATGGGGATAATCCTAGCTCTATACTTGAGACCTTGGAAAAGGAGATGATTTATACAAAGTATATAATTTTTGGGTTCTTATTGAACGAAATCTCATTATTAGGGAATGTCATCATGAAAAATTAGATATCTATGGATCCTTTAAAAAAAATGTACTTGAAGGATGGCCGAGCCAATCATCTATAACAGATATCCATAGATTCTTGGGGTTAACAGGATATTATCACTGATTTGAAAGAAATATATCAAAATTGTCAAACACTCTTATAATCATAACTCGAAATAGAGTAACGTTTCCTTGGAATGGAGAATGTGATGTGAGATTTGTAGATTATAATAATAGGTTTTCACTTCCCTTTTGATCACACTACCCATAAGTGGGGATCTTTTTGTAATATTTAATTATTCATAGAAGAAGGTTATGGGAGGTGTGTCGATGAAAAATAAAAAATCCATTACGTATGACTCAAGTTAGATTAAAATTCATGCAAAAAACTAACCCACACATTATCTGGAGTTCACAACTATGATCTTTACATTGAAAATATGGTTCGCATTATCTCTTTCGGGAGAACTATAAAAGATATATGGATCAAAAAAGTCTCAAATATATATTGACACAGAAATACCCGAATATGCACCAACAATAATTGTTATAGTTCATCAAGGATTATGAATTATCAATCCATTACCACCTTAAGAAAGAGTACAAGGTTGTGTATTCTATTAGTATAAAAGACCCAAAAATTTTTTCATTGATGAAAATTTAAAAGTATATAACCTTCTTATATTTTATAAATATGGATATGGGAATCACAATGAAGGGAATATAATAAATCCTTTCACAAATGTTTTCTCAACCGTCTATTTTGGAAAAGTGAAATGATGCTCAAACAGATGATGTGGGAATTCTGAATAAAGTTGAAAATGTCACAAAAGGAAAATCCTATGTGTTAAATGTTAATGAAAAATAACTTTTGAGATGTTGGTCAAGACTACGTATTCCGTAAAATTCACAGTTAATGAAATAACTTTTGGATGATGCACATAGTTTGAATTTCACCATTCAACCAGGAAACATGAAGATATATTATGACATCCTAGAGCACAATTGGTGGGATGACATGATTAAGGAGGAAAATAAATATACATCAATGTTATAAGATATTTATAATGTGAAGGAAGTGAGGAATAAATCAATGGGGATGATGCAACTATTACCCATACCAACATGGAAATGGGAAAAAATCACCATGGACATTGTCATCGGACTTCTAAATAAATCCAAAGGAAATAATGCTATCTGGGTTGTTTTGGATCGTCATACAATGACTACACACTTCAATAAATTTTTTTTGGATTTCTTAGTGGATCAACATGCACTTATATAAATCAGAGAAGTAGTAAGGCCGCATGGATAACCAATATCAATTATGTCTGATCGAGATCCAATATTCACCTCTTTGTTCTGGAAGAGTCTCCAATATGCTCTGAACACTGGGATAAACACCAGAATGGAATATCACCCACAAATTGATGAACAATATGAGTCGAATATTTTGACACTTGAGGCCATGTTGAGAGATTGGTCAATCAACTTTAATGGTGGATGTGACCAACATCGTCATTTTGTAGAGTTATCTTACAAAAAAGGTTTCCAATCAAGAATCTAAATGGATACTTAGGAATATCTTTATGAGATGTGGTCATGGACACCGTCATGCTGTGATGAAGTTGGGGGAAATAATTCTAAGTTCGTAAAAGGTCGAAGAAATGGTGGAGATGGTTAAAATCTTTTAGAATCACGTCAAAGCTGGCTAGAGTCAACAAAAGAGATACGCTAACAATCATCGACAAGACCAATAGTTTTATGTTGGAGACAATGTATTCCTATGGATATTCTTGTGGAAGAAAATTATGAGTTTTGGGAATAAGGGAAAGATTAGTCCAAGGTACATTATCCTTTATGAGATAATTGATCACATTGGAGTAGTGTCCTATCGACTAGAACTCCCAGCGAACATGTCTCAAGTACATGATGTATTCCATGTATCACTATTGAAGAAGTATATACCTGTTCTAGAAAATTTACTAAATCTAGAGGTGGAAACATTGGAGAACTAACTCTCATATGAAGAGAATCCAGTAAAGATATTATATCATAGAGAAAAAGGTCTATGAAATAAGATGATTCCCCTTGTCAATGTGTTGTGGAGAAACCACATGTTTGATGAAACTACATGGATACTAGAGGAATTGATGAAATATGGTCACCTTCATATTTTTTAATGTGTGAAAATGAATTTTTGAGGTGGAAATTTTTTATGTGGGGAAGGTTGTATCGACGTGAACATTTATGATTAAAATTCAATTTCTTTTAATTAAATGTAATATGGATATAAAAAACAATTGAATTCCTCTTATTTAATTATATTAAATTGATTTTAAATTACCATTATATATCCATATAGTTGATAATATAGATTATGAATAGTGATCACCTAACTAGTATAAATATAGGGTTTCAATAAAATTTATTTAACCTAGACAGAGGATGTGATGACCGCAACCTGTAGGATCATACCCTATGAAGCTCATTTAACAGAGTTTTATAGGAGATATAATTTTTCTAATTTTCGATAGACTACGACCAAGATTAAATCCAACAATAGAAGAAGGATAAAAATCATTTATGAGATAATTTCAAGATCCTCCAGATCACGACCCAAACCATATTCACCAAACGACCATAAGATAATCCCACCAACACACACCTTTCCCTTAGAATGTATTCTAGTGTAATAAAATCCCTTTATAATAAGACCCTATAATTAGGATTATTTGAATAATTTTTTATTAAATAATGATTATATTTTCATTCTATTATTGTTATTTTTAATTTAATTGCAATGCAGAAATTATTTGTTTTGGTAAATTTTAAAATTCAATTAAGTAGTATATTTTTATGAATTAAAGGTTTTTTTTATAAAATAAAAATTAAAAAAATTAATTTTAAATTAATTTTATTAAATATAAATGATCGTATAATTTTTATGAAGTCAATTGTAATTTTTATTAGGGTTTGAAAACTATTTTTTGTCAAAACCTGCAATTTTCAATAAATGTATGCTTTTTAAAAAAAATGAAAAGTCACATATTTAAATAAAAATTACATAAATTGAATATTATTTTTGGAATCAGGATGTTGATGTTATCCAATGGATAATTTTTCATAGTATTCCGATATATTCAAATTTTTCTGTTAAAATTAAATAATGTATAAATATATAATGTGTATTATGATATCATAATGTCCCAATAGTAATTTAATAAAATACTATAAAAGGAATATTTAGACAAATATATATGTTTATATGAAAATAATTTAATTTCATGTTAATTTGAATTATTTAAAAAATCTTTATTGAATCCTCCAGTACATATAAAATATTTTATAATTTTATAATCATTTCCCTTAATGTGTGACTCACCTCCACATAAGAAAGGGAAATATTTTATCATCCTCAGGCTATAGAGGTATAAAATAATATATACCACTACCATATTGTAGAAAATGTGGGAAAACCCATGCTATAGTTTGTGGTTTTGAAATTATTAGTGTGTAGTTTCCAAAACCTAATTAATAATGAATTCATCCACCTTCTGTAGATAAACCTACCCAATCTCACATTTCTCTACACTCAAGATCTTTGAAGCTCGTCTAATCACTTTTTATTACTCCCCAGAGTCCTCCCAAAGTTCTCCCAATCTTCTAAAGAGGCCTCTTCATAGCCTTTAGTGTCACACATCCAAGTGAGGGATATATCTATCTCCTTTTTCTTCAAGAACATATTTTATGTCATGCCATTTAATTTCCATTTTATTGATTTTGGATATGTTCTTCCACACATACTTACTATACATTTTATTTATTCATGATGGTATCTTATTTTCTCTCCCATTGATCAACCCTATGATTCTTGAAACCCACATGTTATAATGCATAAATTCGATTAGGGATTTCTCTCTTCTTATTTTTATTCAATCATTTATTTTATATTATGCATCTAAAATTCCATTTCACATGTTGGGATATTATGTTACATGATCGCTCTATTTCAAATACCACATATAAATAAATATAGACCACTTTTTATCTCATCAACCCAATTTATGAGTTTCCATATGATGATGTTATGCTACCAAAATTGCTCTGTGATTTTCCCAACCAAAAGATCATCTTGTAGTAAATACCATATCCATTCCTCTATAAAGGGTATTCTCCTTTATGAATAAAAAATATCAAATTTTGACATACATGCATGAATTCCACATTCCTTTATCGTGCAAAAAAAGATTATGTTGAATGAATCAATGTTATATGATCTATTATGTACACTTAATCAAGAGATTGAAATTATTATGATGGGTTGACCCAAATAGAACTCCAATACATTGGGTAATGTTTAGTACCAGGATACATCATTTTGGGACGGGGATTTACCAAATTACATTATATTAATTTTTTCCACCATGTTTGGTTATGGGTTTACATGATCCAATTATGTTTATGATATTGTGTTTTATGTTGTTTCCTCATTTCCATACCATGATAGTCATGCTATATTGAGCCTTTATGTTCATATTTCTCTTATGATCGATTGATATGCCTATTTCTTAACATGTATTGTATTGATTATGTTATTACTTGTTTTACTCCATTAATAGTCATTGTATATCACCCCTTTTTTGTGTATGTCCTTAGGTTATCCCATTAAATGCTAGGTATGAAGGAATATTGTGGTAATGTAAAAGTATATTTCAATAATGATGTTTATTTCATGTTCTAGGTTGTTATGTAATGTTTTTAATCCCCAAATACACTAGGAATATCGATATTATATGTTTTATTACGTCTATGTTTATGTAATAAATCATTTTTAAATATGAAATAAAGACCATGGTTGTTTTATTTTTTCAAGTAATTCCATGTTCAATTACTTATTGGGAATTTCAACACATCCTTTTCTAATATCCCAAGTTTATCCCATGAGTTTTTATGTATGAATAAATAATATGAGAATGTTATTGATGTTTTTAATAAAGATGTTGTATTTTTTATTTTATGTTGTTATTTAATGTGCCTAATTTCTAAAGACACTAGAATTTTTAATCATTACTGTTTTATAATGTGTAAAACATGTAATAAATCATGAATTAATGCATAATAAAAAGAAGGGTTTTCATAATTCCTACCATAAAAATAACCCAATTTAATAATAATTTTTTAATTTCATGATTAAATTATATATATAGTTATAATATATTGATTTTATGGATTATAAGATATTAGTTACATAAATTGTTTTAATTTTCATATCAGTCATCTTTGGCCGAGGCACTAAAGGTGATATAAGAATGTATAAGTTTACAATATAATTCTGTTCAATCAGATCTATAGAATTTATATATCAAAATTTCATACCTCAATATCACTTTCACCTACACAAAAAAAAATAAATAAATACACTCTGATCCAACTTATTGAAAAAAAAATCATCAATGAATTAAATTTCAAATTTTATTTTATTTAACAATTAATCCTGAAAATAACTTTTTTTTATAGATATATTAAATTCCTCTAAATAAGATTTTTTTGAATATTCTTGAAATTATAATTTATTTATATATATATATATTTAAAAATATTTCCTGATCCACCCCCACAATAACCTTTTACTCTCATATAAAAAATCATAATAGTTCACACTTATGTAAAAAATAAAAAAACATCACAATTCACTTCATGTTTAAACTATTCATGTCTCATATATAAATGAAATTTATTAAGTCATTTTTATTCTATTTAAATTTATCAAAAAAATCATTTTATTCCTCTACATAGTTTGTACACATGAACACAAAATTACTAATATCTCCCTTAAGAAAAATATAAAATGATTTTCTAATTCACATATTGGTAAATTATTTATATATGGTAAATAGATCCCTAAATTTTCTACAAAATTTAGAAAATCGTAAATTATAATCAAGAGGTCCATATCAGGGTATATTATAAGTATAATGGTCAGTGTATAATTATTAAAAATGAATTATAAAAGGGGAGTTTAAATATTAATTAATTTTTCATGATATACATTTAAAAACTACTATAGATATAAATCATTTATGTTATTTTAATTGTATCATCAATTAATGTACCATATTTATATTTTATGTGTGCTTTACACTTCAAGCATTGATATAATGTTGTATTTTATCGATTATTTTTATTTTATTTTATCATATAGTTTTTTAAATTTTTATTTTTTGACATATAAATATAAATCAAAATATATAAATCATAATTTGAATTTATTCTATCAAAATAATTAGTAAACACTTAATAATATTCTAAAATATAATAAATACATACAAATAATCTAAAACATAAATACGTAGGGGTTATGATTTCTCGAGGTCCCTTGTAGTAATAGAGGTTCTTAAAGAGGTGTTTGAGGATGAATGGAGAATTTTGAGAGGGTGTTTGGTTGATATTTTATCAAAGAGAATAAACTATATAATTTCCATTAACATTGAATCAAAGTTTGTTCACCATTGGAGGATATTTTTCACCATCTGGTTGATTATATAATGTAATATAAGGTTGTTGAATGAAATTAACTATTGCATTATGGTGCCTGAGTGTGACAATTCTGTGTAACTGAAGTTACATACGGGTATTTCCCTATGCAATGTTATATTATATTATGATATATGGTTTTATATTTCAACATGGATGTATTGGTATATGAATTTTGTTTATCTATATTTGGTAGTATTTCACCATGGTAGGATTTTCTGATCCATCTTTTTATTAAAATATTTTATAAGGATTGAGGTGGAAGCACAAATATTTCACTCTTTTCTTTGGTGGTTCAATAAGTAATGCATTGTTAAGGGAGTTTCACCATAATATTCTTCAGGATTTTCAATTTTAAATAGTTTTGACTCCTCAATATCCAAGGATGTGATTAAATGATTTTAGAAGGATTGAAGACAAACAACCATTTCAGCATGACCACACTCATCACATTGTGATCATTCCCATTCAAATTTAAAAAATAAATTTGGCTGCCCTTTCAAATAATTTTTTATTTATTCATCTCTATGGTATCCCAAAGAATACATTTTCATATTCTTTTTAATATTTTTTCATCTTGTATTTAATCTTATCTTTATGATTTAAATCATTGATATTTTATGATCCAAGGTAATTTTACCTCCCACTATCCTATTTTTATTTTATTACTTCTTCATATATAGGTATTGGTTGTAGAAATGATTCAATTTTGTTTCTTTCAAGGAATTATATTGATGTGGTACTTTTATTATTTGGTTTTGTGGTATGTTATTATGGTATTGGCAGTGACTGATCTCTATCTAAATCTCATTCTTGTAAAATGATAATTAATTATTCATTTGGGGTGGGTTATTCAAATTACCTCTTTTAAATGTTATGTAATTATGTAATTATCATGATTTAGTTTTCAATGGGAAAAGAGTTTACATTCATATAAAGAAGATAATAAACATGACTCATATAAAACTATCAAAATTTTGTGTTGAGGAATTATTTAATTTTTTACATTATTATTACCAATGTTGATTTTTATTGATTGTTTTTATAAGTAAAATGAATTTTTTTAAAATGATCTTTGTTTTGAATAATATTTTAATTTATTAATAAGAACAAAGATAGTAAATAATAAACCAAATGATAAATTTTATTTTTTAGTAATTCATTTGGGGTTATTATTTTTACCGATGATGAGTTGATTAGAGGAATATGATGATTTTGTTTGGAGATAGTTTTTTTATTAAGTATTTGATTTTTTTGAGGTATTGTCTTTTCTAGTTTGATGTGGTATATGAATTGGATTTTATTGTTATGTAGTTTTTTTATATTTTAGTGGTTTGGTGAGGTTTTGAGGGTCATGTAGTAGTTATTAAAAATAATGTTTTTTGAAATTATACTTCATAATTGAAAAACAATATTGGAATTGGATGAGGTGCTATGAATGAGAGTTACCATTAATAAATGAGATTATGGGTAACTGATATATAGTAAAAAAAATAAATTATAAGTGCAAGGAAATATATGGATATATTGAGATTGGAATTAGGTTTGGAAATGAATATAATATAGGTGGTAAATTATTAATATTGAATGTAAAGATAATGAAGTCTAAAAAATGAGAATTTGGAATTTTAGATGTTTGATTTTCTATGTTATTTATCAAAACGATGAGTATATTAGAAGAATGTGATCATTTTGTTATGGAGATAGTTTTACTACTTCATATTTTTAATTTTTGGAATTATTATTGTGTCTCGTTTTATGTTATAAAGGAAGGGTATGTAACTGTTAGCCAGTTTTTTTAGGATGTAGTTGTTTAATGAGGTTGTTATTTTTGTGTGACTATTTTTCAAAATATATAGAAATGTTGAAATTATAAATCCTAAATTAATATAAATCTTGGAATGGAATGATCTGATAAAAATGGGAATTGAAATTAATAAATGAGTTGATGGGTAACAAATTTATTGTAAAAAAACATAAATCATATCATTAAGTAAATCTATGGATTTATAGTTCCAAGAATTAGGGTTGGAAATGAGTATAAAATAGATTGAAATTATTATCATATAATAAATTATGAAATATTATATGTGTATTGGAAAATAAATTCACCCCAACAGTGTCATCAAGGTATTCATATCATAACAAATGTCACTAATGAGAAACTAAACAAGAGAGTGGAATTTCATGGGGTGGTTATGGATTTTTTGAGAGATTTTAAAGACGTCAATAATATTGATGAGTGGATTTTAGGGTAATGATTAAATATATTTCCTTTGAATTTTCATTCAAGGATAAAGAATATTGACCCCAGTCATACTGAATTTTTTCCCAATGTTAATGTAGTGGGGATCTTTGCACTAGAGTGTGGAAATGACCCCAATAAAATTAGTAATTTTATGTCTCTAATGGATGGAATATAGACTTTATTTTATGGATGTATAATTTATAGGAATAAAAGAACAAGTATACATGGTTAAAGGATAAAATTGTTAGGTCAAAATATTACAATGATAACACAATTTGGGGGGAAGTGTAAATTTGTTCTTTTCAGTAATATTTAAGAATTCTTGTATTTTGACACCCTTTGGGATTTATGTAGATATGAAGGGCTATATTTTGTAATGAGTATGAAAAGTATATAAAAAAGAATTTAAAATGAAATTTTACAGTGGTTCAGGGAACAAAGATCCCATTGTCATCTCCACTATTGCTCTATCAACGAATTTAGAGAATTTCACAAGTAAGGTCATCTTATCACAAGGCCACCATATCCAGAACTGAGTAATGGAAGTTGATACCTTTAAAATAAAGTCTAAATATATCATTATAGTTATTTTATATAGAAAAAGATATCTACATAATTGTATTAAAAGATGAAACATAAACTAGACCTGAGTACGAGTAGTTGAAATTACCATAAATAAAAAAGAGTTTTTTTTGTTGATGGTTCATGTTCTACTATAAATTTTAATCAAAAATTGACAGTAGATAGATATTCTTATTCAGAATGGAATTTATATAAGAAATGATATTTCTGAAGAGATCCTCATTGAAAAAAATCTTCATTTTGTAATGAAACAAATAGATGTAGTGTTCTAATAGCAATACGAGGTTGAAATTTGTATTTCCCCTCCGTGTAGCATTTTCATAAATAACCGAGTCGATCATTTGTTACAACAACACTATAAAATATTTTCACATGAATATAGTCATAAATATGAATGTTGTATCACCCGTATATTAAAAATATGTATTGGAAAAATATATAGAAAATATAGCTTGATACAATATTATAGATCAAAGAAAATTTCCTAACAAAATGAAAATATTCAAAATAAAAATTGTCTAGGGTTGTTATAAATTCCCTTTATAATAGGAGTTTTTTCTCAAATAAAAATGGATCTTTTAATCTATCATAAAAAGCATTGAATTCTATCCTTAATTCTGTCAAAAATATTTTTGAAATATAGAATGAAATTGTGACTTTATAACTCTGCTATTGAATAGTGAAACATATAGTTCCATTACAAAAGGGAAAGTAATCCAAACATAAAAATCAACTATATAGAATTAATTTTATGAATTTAAGTTTTAAAACAAATGGTTGATTGTAAAATTAAGGTGTAAAGTTGGATGAATGTTCGAGCAGAGGCGCACATGGTGAGTGAAGGCGACATGGGAAACCTTAGCAGCACTGGCACTGAATCGTCTATGAAGAAGGATGATTGTGGGATCACCAATTCAGATCTGGGTGTTTAACCACATTATAGTGTTTAGTTGATCCTTTGGGTGTTATATCTTGCACTAGTTCAGGGATTCAATAGCACGGGGGTTGGCCCTGATGGCTACATTGGATCTAATAGGCTCGCTGAAGCATATCAGGGTGATTTGTTCATTCTGGTGTCATATTTTCCACTGACTTGGGGTTCAGACAGCTTGAGGGTTGAGAATAATGAGAATTACCCTGGCATTGTGACCCCTGTTGTGAGTGTTGGTCAGAATGATCCTCACCATGATGATCGTCTGGTGTCACCAGTAGCTCTGGACAAAAGTGTTTCAATGCCTGTGTGCAATGAGGGTTTCCCTGTGCAGAAGACATCTCTTTTTTCTTTGTTCATAGAAAAGAGTATCCTTTGCTGAATCTCTCTCCAAAGATTCAATTTAGGGTTCTGATTTCTTCTCTCATGATGCTCGTGAATCCCTGGTTTATAAGTCTCAGGGCCAGAGATTTACATCCATTCCTGATGTGGTGGATGTTAAAAAGAGACTTGATGCATGCAAGTTCTTGATGATTAGTTGATTGATTATGTCTAAAGGGGATAAACTGATGAATAAAAATGTCCTGAAATCCATTGTTTCTCATGTTTTGGTGATACCAAATTGGTGTATTGTCCCCATCGACATAAGATACATTCAACTTTTGTTTACATCTACTGAAAATAGGATAAAGGCATCGAGAATTGGTTTTTTCTCATTGAATCCAAGTGCTTTTTGAAATTCTTATTCGCAATTTAACTTTATAAACTGCTCTCAAATGTATTAAAATGAATATAGATGGGTGAGAATCTATAGTCTTAGTTGGGTGCTCTGGAATCCATCAATTGTTATTTATTTATTTTCCTAAAATGGTTATCCTGTGATTATTCATATCCAAATCCACCAGAAAACTCTACTGAGGCTTGCCTTTGTTGGGGATGATGAAATCAGCCATGCCGGTTCCTCCCCCTACAGGTGAGGGATCTACTTTTTTATTTAGGAATGAGGTGCACCATTTACAACCCTTTAAAATCCTGATATTCTTCCGCCATTCATGAAAGCTATGTTAGGCTTGAAGGTTCTAGAGCTCATCGATGGATTTCCGAATATTGAGCTTTCAAATTCAGAGTTCACTGAATCCCTGTGCTTCTGAATCTCACCCTGGTTGAAAGTTTTAAGCAGCGAAGGACATAAGTTGAATTTTCTGACAGGTTCGTCTTTGACACATGGAATATCCAGTAGCGAGCGACATTGGGGTTTAATGATAATCATCATATCATGATATGGTTTACATTAGAGGAGGACCTCATATGATCCTGTTCAAGGGTGCGAAAACACTGCAATGACTATCATTTTTTCCAGTTTCTGTGGTCATTCGATTTCCACATGAATCGTTACTCACCGTCTGTGGTGATTTGGGTTAGTTTCCATAACTTCCCATTTCAATTTCAACACACTTAAATTATTTGAATGCTCAAAAATCTACTCAGTAGGTATCTTTGTTCGAATAGCAGAATGATAGTGTTTTGTCACCCTATTTTCCTGAGGATATTCTTGGAGATGAATGTGTCTAGGGTTCCCTTTGATTATGTTTAGATTACGATCAGAAAATAATATAGGTGTGAGAAGTGAGTAATCAACGAGAGGTGGATGGTCTTCTATTCAACATGTCAATCGTTGGGTCACTCTTATGGTTTTTACTGTCGGAGATGTGTCTCGATGGTGGGTTGGGGGTTTGTCTCTCAATTGGTGGACGATTTCCATAGGGACAAGCAGGCCGCGACTCAGATGGTGGTCAGTGGAAATGAAATTGTTCCAATGGTTTGTGAGGCAACAATTTCAATTCTATTTACAGCGGGTGAAAAGGTTAGAGTTAGGGAAACATTGTCATTGCTTCTTGTGGAGGAGGTGAGACCAGTTAGTGAGGTAGTGGGCTGCATTGCACGAGGTGTGGGTGTCCTTGGCACTAGTGTCACGTCACACCAAGTTAACCCGACAGTGACAGACGTTTTCAGTAGGCTAAAATGGGATCTTGAGGGACCTTCCATGCATGGTGTGTAGGAAGAGTATGGAAAATTCCACCTTGTTGAGGTTCATGCGGAAGTCTAGAGGAAAGGGGGAAAACATATCTTGGACCGGACATCGGATGGAGGGAAGGTGGATCTCTTTGGCTCAGTGGTTGAGATGCCATGGGTGGGTAGTGTGGATATGAGCAAGGTGATTTAGGGGTTCAATATATTTTACTCTGTTTCAAACAGAGGTGTAGTGAAAGGGATATGGGGATTGATTCCCTCATGCAACAGGTTTGAAGGACATCTACAAGATGAGTTGAGTTCTGATATTTCTATCATAGGTGAGAGAGATGGGGTAAGCGTGATGGATCCCAAAGGGATCAAACATAGACAATTGGCATATGAGGCTCTAATCCCAATGAGTAATAGGTGATTTAGGAGGATGAAGGGGAGGATGTATTACTCTTCACTACCTCCTCCTCTGGAGACTCACTCGGTAATGAATATGAGTGACAAGATGATGTACAGGGAGTCACTGAGCCGTCTAAGACTAGGGGAACAAGATTTTCATTCTGTGGTTCTACTTTTATGCTCTGAATAAGAAGTGATAGAATATGACTTATTGATCAATGCTACTAAGGAGGAGGCTTCTAATATTATGGGTATATCTCTATTGGTGTCTCTTAATGAGGATCAATATTATTGGATTAACAAAAATGACTTAATTTTGTTAGTGGGTTTCAACCAAGGGAAGATCAGCGTTGAGGAGTACATTCAGTCTCGGGATCAACTAGCATCTCTGTTTGAGAAGAAGATATTGGAAAATTATACTTAATGTTATCGTCCTTATCATGGAAACCTTTTAGGGAAACAGACTCAGCTGATATCAATTTCTTATAAGTGACTCTGTTTAAGTTGGTGGTTTTGGTCGGTTGGTGTGAGTGAAAGGGTTGTGCGAGATGTGGAAACCATGGGACATCAGTTTTTTAGCTTTTCAAATATGATTATTCTTTTTTTAGCATGCTAATTATACTAGAAGTGGATGGGGAAATAAGAATCATGTCTTTATTGGTGCAGGCCTCTTGGAATTAGATTCTTGACAGGTTATGGCTTCTCCATCGGTTCCATGCACGTTCTTCTCCACGAGACTGATTTCTGAGTGCTGTTTTGTTAGTGAAGGCTTGTTGTTAGCACACTTGCTGGGATTGAGAAGTTCGATAGTTTTCTACGGTTGTATGTGGTTTCTGACATTTCCCTTAAAAAGTGTTTTTTATAATAGAAAATTAATTTTCTGTCAGTCAGTCAGTGTGCCTGTGAAGATGGATGAAAACTGTATTGACAGAAAATATTATTATTTATCCAGAGTCTTTATGGAGGTGTAGTTGATTAAAAATCTACCTAATTGTGCCACTTTGGTGGTCAATTGTGAGAGTGTGGGGGTTTATTTTGAATATAAATATATCCCAACATTTTTCAATTTTTACTGGTTGGGAGGGAATGATGTTTCAGAAAACCATAAAAGTCAGAAAATATAGTTGAATTAAGTGGGGACTTCATCACAACATGGCCATGGAAAGTCTCATGGCCCCTCAAATGTGTGAAAGGAGTCTCACTTGAATCAAGCACCTAAGAGAAATGTCTATAGGGGGATGACTCGGGAGGGAGAAACCCTTGAGAATCCAATGGCTTTAGAGAAGCAGTCTCTTGTCACAACACATGAGAAAACTAAAAATGAGCAGGCCTCCTTGGATGCTCGACATACCTCTCAAATGGATACTAGAACAAAGAAAAAAAACTAGTTGTGATGAAAAGGTGGAGAATAAAATGTCTTATATTCCAATGGTAATGAATCTTTCACTTAGTGGGGTTCACATTCTTAAAAGATCCAAAAGTAATTATGTTTACCTTGATGAATTTGGAAATGTAAAAGATTATTTTCAAGGACACTCTTTTGGTGTGCGGCCTACTAAGGAATGTGGAATGGTTGATTTGAATAATGGAGAAAATCAAGATGATGTCTTTATTGATGATCTCTACGGGGGAAATGAAACTTATAAGGAAGCCCCAAAATATGATCTTGATGAAAATTGGCTAGATCATAAGCAGTAGAAGAGAGGCATACATTCGAATGGTCAGGGCAGTTCCCAATGGAGGGGTGTCAGACATGAATGACAGTGACCATTGTTTGAACATTTCTTTTCATAATGGATTTATCTATTCCATGTTTTACTCTCTATCACATTGTCTCTATTTTATGTGTACTTTTTGTTTATAATAAATTTCATTAACCATTGGGTTTAATCCATTTTACACACAATTTCACGTAAAAGTAAGTCTGATGATATATGAATTCATCTCATAACAAACGTAAGGTTATATTTAGACATAAGGTTCTTTAATCGTACTTTTCAAAAAATGTAGGGTTGAGGATCCATACATTATTTTTTCAAACATAAGTTTTAATAAAAATTTTAAGGTTCATGATTAATACACATTGTTCCATGTGTTGATTTTTTTCCTTACGTTATGTTACGAATGTAGGGTTTATTCTGAAAATTATGTTTATCAACAGAGGGTATAATCAGTGTCTCCAAAATACAGTAAATGGAATTCCAAAAAAATTAATGAATATTCATTAAAATTAAATGCTAGAATATAATTCTAGAATAGTTAATAAAATTAATATTATTTTCCTGAAATACACTTATTGTAATATAGTTATTTTAAAAAACAAGTCTAATTATGAGCATCAAAATCAATGTGATTTATTGATTAATGTTGAGAAAATACATGACCCAAAATAACCACATTTTTATGATCACAAAACCCATAAAATAACAAACATAAAATATAGGGTTCCATAAACACATTTAATGAATTTTTATTATTTAATGTCTAATATTATCAATGAAATATTTCGATTTCACAAAACTTTTTTTATTAAAAAAATTATGTTCAAGTGTTGTGTTTATCCATTCCACCATTTTTGTGATATCAAAAATAATTTATATGAAAAAGGATTATAACACTTTTAATTCTTCATAGAACAATAAATGAAAGTTTTTATTGTAATATTTGGATAAATAATACATGGGTTATGGCAGTAGAGATAAATATATTATAAATTATATAAATGAAGAAAAAAATATAAAAATAACGGAGGATATTTTATTATAAAAAATTTACAAGTACATTAGAAGTTTTGGATTGAGTAAATGGTTTATAAAAATTTTTTTGTAGAAGTGAAAGGGTTTCGTCAGGAGTGGAATATGGTTCTGGTTATGGTGGATCCTGAGCTTATTGAAAAAAATATTTCAATTCTCCCCTACATGATTATTCCCTTTATAAAATATTATCTACCAAATTCCTCATCAAATTTCTCAAATCATTATTGGATTTTATATTTTAAATTAAATTAACTTTTAAAAAGTAATGTAAATTTTTCTCTATCTATAAAAAATTAGCGAAATTATCACTGAACATATTAAGAAGCAGACTAATAATGGGTTAACTAGATGTATGTTTCCCAAATAGATAAATATGATTACCTTACAAAATTCATAATTGTTCACTATTTCACTAAAATTCTAAAGCCTATCATTAATATCAACCATTAAATATGTGATATTTTGAACATATATAATCAAAACTAGTGATTCTATAGGGTAAAAAGTAAAAGCTCTAACCTGATTCATACATCCCTTTATAGATTTAAATTGACTTCCTAAGTACGATTTCAAATCTGAAAAATCAGTTTAGGAAATATATTCTAATTGTAGTTTTCAAAACTGATGCAACATTTCTATTTTAAATTCATCAATATCCCTTTTTGTCTAAATAATTTCTTTGATTACTTGATGCTGGGTTATAATAGACTCTATTTCCATCCATAGAATAGATGAATTTCATAAATCATCAAAATAATTTCTTTTAACATCCAATTCTTATCTAAGACTAGTGTTCTCCTCTTGAACCTTGTAAAACATAACTATAAGATCTTTAAATTCAATTTTTAGTGAATTAGAGGTCCCTTTATCTGGATTTTTTGATTGAGTAAATTATATAAAATCTTAATATTTATCCACGAAATAATCACTTTAAAATGATATACCATCAATAAATTTTATCCTTTATTCAGAGACAGAGGTAGTTATTTAAATGGAATGACCAATAGTTGAAACAAAATGAAGATCAACAATCTTAGTGTTCAAAAACAAATATTTCTGATCATGCCAATCTTATTCAGCTTGACTTGTTTTTTGATTTTATTAAGAAAAACCCTGATGCTCTTGAAATTTTTTCTCTATGTGTTGATCCTCAGCCTGATCTGGTTCTTCCAAATGGAACGAATGAGTTGGATATCTTGATCCTAACACAGTTCCTCATACTATAAGCTTTCTCTATTCCATGGATTTAAGAAAAGTTCCTCACTATTTCATTCTTCTAAACCCTCACCCTAATGATCTATATCTTCATTTTTAATATTTATTATATTAGGCTGAGAGACTCCTACTATTATGGATCCTATGAGTTCTTCATTCCTTAATTTACCATGCTCCCCTGAGAAGAAGATTCATAATATTATTTCTTCATTTGCACCAACTTGCATCAGGTTACAATTTATTGTATTAAAAAGGGAACAAAATTTCTATAGATTACCATCATTCAACCAATTTTTATGATGGCATTTAACTAGAAAAATAATAACTCAAATAAAAATATTCATGATCAAAATAAGATATAGAATCCATCCATAAGGATAGAATGACATCAATACCACTGAATGGAAACAATAACTCAGATATCTCAAAGGATATCTTTGAATTTTTAGCTTGATGTAACTAATAAATATAAAAAATCTATACATGTTTTGTTATAAAATATTCCCCTTCTCAACAATCCTTGGAGAAATAGTTGTTTGAATAAATTTTACGAAAACCTTTTTGTCGCCCTCAATATCCTTTAAAAACATTTTCCTATTGTTTGTTAAAACAATCATAAAAGATATTATATCATGAGATTTGTGATATTTATTTCAAATTTATCTATGATAATAGTGGAATACCCCATCATGGGGGAATCTTAAAATTCACGAAATTTCAATTAAGTAGCTGGAAAATTCCATAGATATTGTGTCTTTTGATTCAATAAATTTAAATTGACCATTTCTATAAAAATACTTCAATTATATTTCATAAAGAAAATATATATTCTCCTCATGAAATAAAAATTCCAATCCTTGAAATGCAAGGTCCTGGTTGAAAAAAATGTTTTTTTATATAACCATTCAATGTCTATAAGATTTTCATGAATAATATTCTAGTAGGGAACACAATGACACTTTGGATCGCTTGGTTCACCAATACAAGTTCACTTGGTCTTTGGAAATTCTAGGAATCTGATGGTTGAAGTTTCTCAAATTCAAGGGTTTGGATGTGAGATGAAGGCTCTAGTAGGATAAATGGTTTAAAGAAAAAGGGTATGGTATGTTGAATTGGTTTCTAAGAAATGGTGACATAGTTTGGTTTCTCATGAATGTTATATAGGGTAATCATTAAAATTTTAATTTTAAAAACTTGCAGTTTAAAATATAATTGTGAGAAAAAATATTTATATAAACAAAAAAAATAGTGAAATTTTATAATAATTTAAAAAAACAAAAAAAATAACTTGAAATAAATTTAAGTTAATTAAAACTATAAAAATTAATTTAAATAATATGATAAAAACTTTCATAGAATTAAATAATAATAAACCCCTTAATAAAATAAGAAATTGCAATTGGAAGTGGTTTATTAAAAATATCTCCGGATTAACTATTATTATTTAAGAGTTATAATAATATATTCCATTTCATAACATGATATCATAGAAAATAATGAATTATATCAATATTCTTAGTCCTAGAATGAATTATAGGATTTGTTTTTGAATATTTGTATCACTAGTTTATCACATAAAATAGGTATATTATTAAAATATAATAAAAATTCTTATAGAGTGTTTTTCATCCACAATACTTGTGAATAAAAAACTACTAGTAGGCACGTATTCTACCCAAGATAATGATCATGAAACTGAATTTCGTTTCTTACATGACCATGATACAAAATATTTTCTAAAAACATTACAACTTTTTCATGTTTCGTTTATATCTAATCTATATCTTAAAAAATGAGTCTCTGAATATGTAATTATATTAATGTCAGATGTTTTGGGGTAAAGAATAGATTGAAAAATAGTTCTTTTTAAATATCTGAAAATTATTTTTATAGTTGTGCGATTGTATTTTTTTGATTTGACTAAAATCTAGCACAAAAACATATATAAAACGTAATATATAGTCTAATAGTAGTAATATATAGAGACGTTTGGGCTCTCGGCTTTGACCGAGAGCTCCCAGCCTCTATGGTTTTTCCCAGAAACATTCGACATTTCGAATCCTTCCTCCAGTGGTTGTGTCTGATGGTATGGGTTGGTGTCCTTGGCGGTTCGATCATGATGTGCAGGTGAGGCCTCAACAGAATCTGGGTGGCGTTCGCTGTCCGATGAAGGCGGTGTGCTTTGCGGCGGGAGATGGGCGACTGGCAGTGTCTCTGCTTTCGGCAGTAGTCGTTCCCATTCTTGTCCTGATCTAATAGATATGGTTTGTTTCTATTCGTTCTTTGGGATTTTGGTGATGTGATGGATTTGGGTTCCAGAGGGCATATGACGGTGGTGATCTGACCGCAGCATACTTCACGGTTCTGATCTGGTCCAACAGACTCGACTCACCTCGGGCTGTTGACAACGTGAGCTTCAGGTTCCGAAGGGTGTGCGATGGCGGTGATCCGACGGCGGCGTGTTCTGAAATGGTCTACTAGTTGGTTTCGGTTCTTTCCTCGGGATTTCGGAGTGCTTGCGACGGAGGCCCTTAGATATGGTGGGATACAGCAGGATGTCGAGGTCAGATGTGGCACCATTTCTGGTGGTGGTCATGGATCAGGCAGTGGTGCCAGGAAAGGCCAGACTGCGCCTATGTGGCAATTGTATTAAGGTTTCCTGTTGAATTTGTGTTGGGCTTTTGGTTTTCAATTTTGTGCATTGTGCCAATGGGATTTTGGGAAGTTTATTTCTAAGGATGTTTACCTCTCGACATCAGGCATGTAATGGGTTCCCTTACCCAATAGAAATGGGTACATTTGTTTTTTATTTTTAATAAAGGGGTTTTTCCCCAACTCTTTCAGTATTAGTAAGATATAGACAATTGTAAATAATACCTATACACAACTTGTTTTCAACTAGTTTTCTATCTTCATACAAATTGAGTTTTATATTGGTATACATTGGTGTTTTATAAGTCATATTGTTTTCATGTCCAAATTTTTTTAGAAATAAATAATATATTTCTATTGATTTAAAACATTCCCATAATGATTTTTATAAATTTAAAAACCTATAAACAAATTAATTTCTCCCATAATACTCATTTGAAAATATTTTTTTGTTAGTTTTGAAGAAGAGTAAAGTTTTTTTTACCAAAACATACATCACCAAGATAGATTAGTACTAATAAAATATTAGAAAAAATAGTATTCATAAAAATTGTAGGTTATACTAATCCCTTTGAAAATCATATTTTCAAAATAAAAGAAGTTAATATTTCATACCAGGCTCTAGGTGAGTTTTTATGGCCATAGTGATATTTAGTATGTTTAAAAATGAAATTTTGATTTTTAGGGACATCAAAACTAAGGGGTTGTTCAACATTAACAAGAACCATTATATATCCATTTAAAAATAATATTTAATATCCATATGATATAATTTAGAATTCATATGATATGAATAAGGAAAAAGTTTTTAATGAATTCTTATCTGGATATTGGGGAAAAGGTGTCACCATAAACTATACCTTCTTTTTGATTATATCATTTAGAAACTAATCTATATTTGTTTCTAGTTATGATCCCTTAATCAACAAGTTCATTATTAAAGACCCATTTGGTTCCTATTACTGGTTAATTGGTTTCTCTATCTACTTATTCAACAACATTATTTCATATGAACTGATTTAGTTCTTATTCAATTGAAAACATATAACTATATTATTCTAGATCATAATCAATAGATTTAGTTTCTAGTTGGGATATAAAGTAATAAAATTAATCAAGGTTTCCTACATTTCTTTTAGTTCTAATTCCAATGTCTATGTCTCCTATGATAGTTTCTTAATGATGGTTCAATAAGATTAAAGACTATCTAGGTAAGACAATATCACATTTTTCAGTATCATGTTCTTCTGAACTGGGATTATTTTTATTTATAACTTTTTACAAAATCAGCTTTATGGATATCACATCTCATGTTTTCAAATGAATTAAAAACCTCATCTATTTGATACTTCTGTTTTAGAAAACGGATAGTTTCATCAAACATCGCATGGACAAATTATTCAACAATCCTAAATTTTTTATTAAACACTATATATGATTTAGAAGTTGCAAAATATCGTCAAAATATTCGTTATCAGCTTTTTGATCGAACTTACCGAGGAATCCCTAAGTATTTAGGATATACACCATGCACCAAATACATTAATGTACATTGCATTAGGTTTTTAGTCATTCCGACGATCATAGGGTTTATTTTTTTTAAAAAAGGCCTTATTAAAACTCTGTTCATGAAATAGCCGTCTGTGCTTAAAAATTCTACCAAAAAATAAGCAGGATGACTGTATTCATTCAGCATAGTTCTTTTCCTTTCAGGAATAGTACTATTTATTCCGTCAATAATTCCATTTTTTGAGATTTTCTTTGAGTATATAAGGAATGTTTAAAACTAAAGGTTGAGAAAAAAGAATTAAATTATTGATACTCAAACTCTCCACCATGATCCCTTCACAATGTAATTATTTTAAAACCTTTTTCATTTTGAACAATTTAACAAAAACTTTCAAAAATAGCTAATACTTCACTTTTGAGTTTTAAAAGATACACACAAGTTAATAGAAAATAATTACTAACTAAAAAATTTATATATAGTTCAACAAAACAACATGATACCCTTGATGGTCTAATAAAATCTTTATGAGTTTTCTAATGGTTAAGATGTAAAAAAAATTAATAGATTTGAAAGAATATTTTTTTAGTTTTCCAATTTGGAATGTATCATAGAATATATTAATGTCACATTTAGGACAAGGAATAATAGAAACTAACTATTTCATAGATAATTTCTGCCAAAAAAATATATATCACAATGACCAAGACATCTATAGTAGATCCATAAATCATTTTTAATAACAGTTATACAATTCAATTTATATTTACAAAAGGAATTATGATCCAATGTATAAAAGTTAAATTTAAGCAGTTTAACATTGAATATTGAACATGAATTGTTAGAAAAATATACATAAAATCCATTATCACAATGTCATTAAATACTTATTAGGTAGTTATTTATCCCTTGTACATAAAGTACTTTGTTTATTGATATAATCTTTAGGTCTGGAACATTTCCAACTCTACTGATTTTTCCTTTTTCATTGTCACCAAAATTGAATAGGCATTCATTTAATTAAGTTAGTGTATCAAAATTTGTTACTTATCTGATCATGTGTCGGGAGAAACCACTTCTCATATACCATATAGAATTTTGTTTCTTTTGTAATTATCCCTAAAAAATAAATTGGACTTATGTTTTTTTGGTTCCCATATTTTCTTGGGTCCAACAGTGTTAGAGATAATTCATCTCAGAATCCAAATCTGCATTATTATTCCATAAGTCATATCACCTACCTCAACTATATTTTTAGAAATAAAAAGTATTTTAATACAAATATTTTTATGATTTCTCAAATAATAATTTTTATTGAAATGATCTTTTGTTCCATTGTAATAAATGGTAATTTTTTTTAAATTGGGAACGAAATAATTTTTATACAGTTTTATTCTTTAACCCTTCCTTCTTATTCGAAATAATAATATTTTAATAATATTCCTTCCAAAAATCTCATTTAAATCGTTGTAGCATTTAGAAAACTAATTGAAACACTTTTTATATATTTCAATTCATCGTACAACTCTTTAATCATTTTTTTCGTGATCATTAATGTTTTGTGTGGATGAGTTGAAATTTCCAACAAGTTCTTGTTGTTATTATAGCATAGTGTATCTTTCACCTAAAATAGAATTGTGTATATATTTCAATGAATTATTTTTCTTTTTTATAGAATCATATTTTCTTATAGAATTGAATAGTAGGAATAAAATTTATCATTTGAGATACTATCAGAATCAGAAGCATAAGGGTAATAGGATTGTACCTCTTCTTCATTAGCCATAAAACACATATTGGCTTTGATATTTTTTGGATATTTCATTGAATTAGACATTAAAGAGATGTTGTAGTCTCTAGATATTCTCCATGTTTCATTCATGGATATTTTTCCATTATTATCATAATCATTTTTATTCTAATATTTCCTATATAGCCTTTTTCATTCATCTATCAATTAAGAGAAATCAAGTTTTATGTGACCCAAATTTTTGTATTCATAGAATAACAATTCTCAAGGTTTTCATCCATAAATCATATGGGAGTTTATGAAGCCTATTTAATTCTTATAGAAATTTCAAAACATTGTTTCTTGCTGATCCAGTTCCATTATATAATCATTGGAATTTAAAATTTTCTACTTTGGATTCTTGTTTTTTCAGTCATTCTTCTGAGATGTCACTTTTAGAGATATATTTTCCCATTTTTACTACAATATTAAGATTGTAAACTTCAACATGAATTTATTTATCATATATTATCAAGTTTCCATTTAATTATATAATTTTAATATTCATGAATTGTTATTATTGAACAAAATATGTATATATTCCATTCAATCTAGAGGGTAATACTCTGATTACTTTTTTCGCTTGATCAGACTGACTGATCGAATCACCTAAGATGGTATTGTTATGAAATATTCTGTTAAACATCCATTTATCTATGTGATTATTTCACAATAAATCATTTTAATGGTTTTAAACATTAATTTTAATTAGTATACCTTGTCTGTGTGATGTTATCTTTTCCGTCATAAGAAACTACAATAGTTTTCCATATCTCGTAGGAATTTGTGAGTTGTGAAACACGATTGAATTCATCCGGTAGATGTACATAGATACCATAATTAATTGATTTTGAGTTTATTTTATGTTTGAAATCTATTTTAGAATTCTATGTCTCTAATTATTTGGCAATCACATAATGAATGATGATCTTTGAATAAACCATTAATCCAAGAGTATTATAAAAACTAATCATTCTTGATTGGAAAAATCCATAATTTTTTCCATTACCTTATGGATCACGTACCATAGAAATTCTTTCTTTTAGAAGATCCATTAAAATATTATTTGTATATAAATAATTCTATTCATCTACCCATTTATTTGACATAAAATCTCACCTTTGACACCAATTGTTAGGTTAAAATAATACAACGATAACTCAAGAGGGGGGGGGGTGAATCGTTTATTTTCAAAAATCTAAATTAATTATTGTATTTTGACACCCTTGGTGATTTATGATTATGTGCAAGGTTATATTTTGTAATGATTATGAATCAGGTATAAACAAAAAGAATAAAAAAAACATTTTTACAGTGGTTTAGGGTACAAAGATCCCCTAGTCCACTCCACCAATGCTCTATCTATGTGTTTGATGAATTTAACTATCAAGGTCCTCTTATAACAAGACATTAAAATACATAACCTAGTATAGGTAGTTAAAAAATTAAAAACAAGGATAAACAAATACTTAAGGTTCATTTATATGGAACTGGTTATCTATACCTTAGTACAATAAGCTAATACATAAACTGCAACATAGTATGAGTAATTGTAAGTGAAATAAAACAAAAGTGTTTCATTTATTGATTGTTGTTTTTGAATTTCACTATTTTTGTAGAAAATAAAAATATTTGGATATTTTTTTAGAAATGAATGTCTCTATGAAATAATATGTTATAATATATTGTAGTTTCAAATGATCTTAAATTTGGAAATAAACTAATAGTAGCAATACTATATCACTACTAAGAGGTTGAAATATATAAGTAACAAATGTGTAGCATCTATCAATGATAATAGAGTTGCAAATTTGTTGTAGAAGAAATGTAAAAGATTTTCATTAGAATACAGTCAGGAATGTGAATATTGTATCACCCATATTCTGAAAATATGCATTGGAATAATATATAGAGAAGATAGGTTTATACAATATTGCAGATCAAATAAAATTGACTAATAGAATTTGAATATTAAAACTCAAAATAGTCCAAGTGAGGTGTATCAACCCTTAAGAATAAGAATGATTTTCTCTAATGAATATAGTTCTTTGAATCTATAAAAATTATCTTTGAATCAGATCTTTAATTATATATAGAATTTTGTAGGAATCCCTGATAAAATTGTTAATTTAAAATTCACATGTTGAATAGTCAATTCTAGGATTCCTTCACAAAATGAAAAAATATGAAACATTGGGTTCAACTACGTAGATTAAATTTTATGACTATAAGGTTAAAAATGTACGGTTGATCATAAAAGTAATAATTATGGTCCATGCGTTCATCTCTCAAAAAATATATGGTTCCATTCAAATGTAAGGTTATTAACTGTACATTCCTGAAAAAAAAAGTGTGAGAAACTGTACCTTCATTCATACATCGCATGGTTGAATAAAAATATAAGGTTTATGATCCATATATGATATTCCAAGAGCAGGGTTTATTCCATACATTTTGTTCTGAACATAGGGCTTATTCCTTAAATTACATTTATCAATATAGGGTATGAACAATGTTTTGAGAATATACTAGAAGGAATTCCAAACACTCTAATAAATATTACATATGAATTAAAATATAGAATATAATTCTAGAATAAATATTTTAATGAATATTAATTTCCTAAAATATAGTTAATGTAATATCATTATTTAAAAAATAAGGGTATTTGTAATCAATAAAATCAATAATATTCATAGAGTATATTTTAGACAATACATTCACAATAATCACCCATGTTTTGATTATCAAAAACCCATAAAACAATTAAAACAAAATATAGATTTTTGTAAACACATTTAATGAAAATAATTGATTCCTTAAAGATTAATTTTATCAAATAAATGTTTTGAATTCACATAACTATTTAAATTAAAAAAATTAACTTTTATTTTAAGGTTTACCAATTTCCCCCCTTTTTTATATGAAATATAAAGTATAAAAAATGATTATAACACTTTTATTTATTCAAAAAACAATAAATTAATGATTATATTTTAAAATTTTGATAAATAAGTAATGGGTTATTTAATTGGAGATAAATTTATAATAATATATTTAAATGAATCACATAATATAAAAATAAATAGAAAAATTATTACAAAAAAATATACAAGTATATTAGAGGCTTTTGAATTAGGGAAGGGTTTAGATACAAGGTTTCGTAAAAGGTGAAAGGGTTTGGTCATGAGATGAATTTGGTGTGGGTTATGGTGGATCTTGAGATGCATGAAAAAATTATTTCAATTCTCATATATGAAATTATAACCATTGTGAAAGATTATCTAACAACATCCTCATAAAAATTCTCGAATCTTGAATCAAATTCATTTTTTCAATGAAATTTAATTTTAAAAAGTCATGATGATTCCCCTTTGACAATAAAAAAATAAAGAGATTATCACTGAACTTATTAAGTAGAATCCTGATACCATGTTTACTTGGTGTATGTTTCTAAAAAATATAGCTACAAATATATAACATAATTGATTTGGGTTTGCTATTTCATGGAATATTATGAATCATATCATTTATATCTGCTATTACAAATGTGATAGCTTAAAACATTTTTATCAAATATAGTGATGTTTTAGGGGCATAAGTAGATGATGTGGAATGACTGAAAATTTTTTAATAGTTTTTAATTGAACTCTCGAGTAGAATTTTACATCATCAAATTATATATAAAAAAAATTACGATTTCATTTTTACAAACTGATAAAACATTTCTCTTTTAAATGCATCAAAATACCTTTTTAACCAAAAATCTTATATGATATCTTGATGATGATTCTGAAAATACTCTAATTCCATCCATGTAAAAGATTTATATCCTTATTAATTAGAAGATTTTCTTGAAGCTTTATGTTCCATTAAGAGACTATGTTTATCCTCTTGAACCCTGTTAAACATAACTGCATGATCTTCAATATAATTTTTTTAGTTAATAAGATGTCCCTTAATCTAGATTTTATGACTAATATACTTCTAAAATATCTAATGATCTATCCACTAACATATCACAGGAAAAAGATATAAGATAGAGAACTTTTGTCCTTTCTCTAGAGATACAGGCATGACTTTCTATATAATGGACAATAGTAGAGACAACATAAATCTAAATAGTATCAAGGTTCTCAATGATTGATTTGTTATATTGTTAATATTATGGATATGGACTATTAATATGATCTAGTTGGGAAATAAAATGATTATATTTAGCTTGGATATCTTCTTTGTTGACCCTAAACACGATCTGGTTCTTAAAATGGATTGAATGAGGTGCATCTCCTGATCCTAACATTGTTTCCACATACTGTGTGTCTTCTCAATTACTTAGTTTTAAGAAAATTTCTTCATTATTTCCTTATTATAAATAATATTCAGAAAGATATGTATCTTAATATCAAATAATTTTCTTAGTAGGTTTATAAACACCTTCTGGTATGAATTTTCCAAATTCTTCATTCATTAATTTACATTGCTCCCCCATAGAAAAAGATCTAGATTTTTTTGGCCATCCACTCCAACAGAAATCATCTTACATTTAAACATAATCTAAAAGAAATCATATTTTCTTAGAATCCAAACATTGAAAACATTTTCATGATGGAATTTAACTTGATAATCAAAAATTTGAATCAAATATTCAATGAACAAAATAAGTGGTAGGATCAATCCATAAAGAAGGTATGAAATACTTTCCATTGAATAGAAAAAATAACTCTAATATCTTAGAAAATATCTGGGAATGTTTATCTTGATGTAACTAATAAATAAGAACATAATATAAAATTTCGGGTATAAAATATTAGTTATCTCAGAAACCTTTAGAGCAATATTAGTTTGAATAAGTTTTACCCAAACTTTATGGTATTCCGGAATATCTTTTACAAACATTTTACTAATGTTTATTGAACGAAGAAGAAATGACATAATATATTTAGATTTGTGATATTTATTTCCAATTTATTGAATATTAATGTATGATAAACTTTTATGAGTAAATTTTAAAATTTGAGGAATTTCAATTAAGAGGATCAAACATTCCACATCATCTATTCGATAGGATATAATATTTTCTGATTCATAAAAACTAAAGTAAAAATTTCTATAAAAAACATCAATTAAATTTCATAATTAAAATATGTATTATCCTCATTTAAAATAAATTCCAAACCATGAAATTCAAGAGCTAGAATTATGAGAATATTTGTTTCGTACATCCATTCTATGTCTACAACCTTTCTGTGAAAAATCATCCTAGATGAACATGTTGATGCTTCAAATCACTTGGTACACCATTATCAGTCTACATGGTCTTCATCATTTCAATGAATCTAAATGTTTAAGGATATGGGATTTTAGGGTTTAGAAGAGGGATGGGGGCTCTTATATGTGAAAAAGATTTAATAAAAATGTTATGTTATGTTTGAGAGTTTTCAGATTGATGGTGACATAATATTGTTTCTTATGATAGTTACGTAGGGAAATCATTAAAATTTTAACTTTAAAAACATGTTGTTTAAATAATAATGAAGATAAAAAAATACATAAAAAATATGTAGTTAAATAAAACAAAAATGAATAAAACAAAAAACAAATTTCCACAAAAAAATTGAATTGAATTAAAACTAATAATACAATAATTTAAATAAAATGATCAACATTTTTTTAAAATTAAATAAAACTAACTCTCTCTTAATAATATCAAAACATTCAATATGATGTATTTTAGTAAAAACATTAGGTAATTGATATATTGTATTTACAAATTCTAAAGATATACCCCTTTTAAGAACTACATCTCTTAGAAAATGATTCATTATATCAATATTATTAGTCCAATAAGGTCTTATATGAATTTTTAAAATAATTATAAAACTAGTAATATGAAATAAAATATCTATATTATTAAAATTTATTCTATTTCCCAGAAGGGTTTTTTCCATCCATAATAATTGTGAATAATAACTACAATCACACACATATTCTATCTCAGTTATTGATAGGGAAACTATTTTATTTATATGACTATGATACTAATGAATTTAATAAAAAATGAAAGGTTCCTAAGGTTCTTTTTATATCTAATATACATCCTCCAAAGTTAATATTTTTATTTTAAATTAAAATAAATTTCGAAGCTTTTGCTTAAACAAGAGATTGAAAAATTGTTCCTTTTAAATATATAAAAATTATTTTAATAGAAGAATGATTGTATAATTTAGTATTTTACTGAAATCTATCAGATAAACATTCATAAAACATAATGTATGTTCTAATAGAAGTAATATATAGAAAAATTATAATCATACCTCTATACAGCTTTTTGTGAACTGGTTTTTTATATTTCACTAAGTCATGTTTTATATTGCAACACGTGGGAGTTATATACCTCTAATTTTATTCAATTAAAAATGTTTTCCATAAAAAATAATATTCTTAAATTGATTTAACATATTCCAATAATATTTTTTATAAATATAAAATCCTAAATAAATTTAGATTTTCTATCTTACACATTTAGAATTCATTTATCATTAGTTTCGAAAAATAATTACAATGAATTTTATTTATTGAATTGAAAAGTTCAAAATTAACCTAGAGTTATGATAAAATAATATTAGAACAAAAAAGTTTCACAAAAAAAGAAGGATTCACTAATCCTAAAGAAAATGTAATGTTCAATAGAAAATAAATAACATTTTCTACAATGATCTAGGTGATTTTTTAATCCCATAGAGGGATTTAGTATGTTGAAAAATAGAATTTGGGTTTTGAGCATTTTCAAAACCAAGGGTTGTCCAATATAAACTTCCTCTATTAAATATCCTTTTAGAAAGGTAGATTTAACAACCATATGATATAATTTAAATTCAAATAAGATGTTTATGCCAAAATGATCATAATAACTTCTAATATAGATATATGAGAAACTTTTTTCTTCATAATCTATACCTTCTTCCTGATTATATCCTATAGATACTATTCTAGATTTGTTTCTAGTTATGGTCCCTTGATTATCCTATCTATTTCTAATGACCAATTTGTTTCCTATTACCACATAATCAGTTGGCCTATCTACTAATTCACATACATCATTTGTTCTGAATTGGTTTAGTTCTTGTTGCATCATAAACATCCATCTCTCTTCTTCTAATTATTCATAAATATTTATAGGTTCTGACTGGGATATAAAATATTAAAAGTCAGTAAGGTTTACAGTGTTTCTTTTATTTCTAATTATTGTGTTTATGTCTCCGATGACACCTTTCAGAGGATTGTTTTTTAATGTTATAGACTATCTATGTAAGACACTTTGAGGTTATTAAAAATCATGTTCTTATGAACATGACTGAATGTTTTTTATATAATATTAAAAATTAGATTTAGGGATTTCATGTCTAATATTTTCAAGCAAATCAGTAACTTCATCTATTTGATCTTTCTCTTTTAGAAAAGGGCCAGTTTCATCAAACATCTCATGAACTGATTCTTCAACAATCCTTGAATTTTTTATTAAAAACATTATTGGATATAGAAGTGTATGAATATCCAAAAATATCCATTCCTATTCCTTTTTATCTAACATACCATATTTTTTCGAAGTATTAAATAATTAAACATTAAAACCAAATACTTTAAAGCACTATACATTAGGTTCTCTATTATGAAAATGTTCACAGGGTATCCTTTTTAAGATAATCCTTATTAAAAATATATTCATGATATAGTAGGTTGTCATTACATCTTCTTCCCAACAATATATAATGAGACTACAATCATTCAACAAAGTCCATTCTATAACTTGAATAATTCATTTTTGTTTTCAATAATTATATTTTATTACGGTCTTCTTATTACAGAGTAGGTGTATTTAGTACCTAGGTTTGATAAAAAAGAATTAAATTTGTGATTATAAAACTCTACACCATGATAAATTCTAAATGAAATGAATTTAAATAATTTTTTATTTTGAATAATTATAAAAAACCCTAAATAACAATTAATACTTCACTTTTTTGTTTTAGAAAATACACTCAAGTAAATCAGGAACAATTACAAAAAAAATAAACATATTGTTTACCAGCCAAACATTATATCCTTGATGGTCCAAAAAATTATATCTGATTAAATTTTAATATTTTGTATATATATCAATTTAGTAAATAGATTTTATTGACAATTTTTGTTTGTTTTCTTATTTGGCATACATCAGAGAATCTACAGTTGTCAATTTTATGATAATAAAAATTAAAAACTGACTATTTCATATATAATATCTGAAATAAAAATATATTACTGTTACTAACTATTTTATGATAAATCCATGACTCATTTGTCTTAGGTGTTAACCAATTCAATTTATTTTTACGCAAGTAATTAAGATCCAATGAACAAATGTTATCGGTTTTAAGTGCTCTAAATTTAAGCAGTTTGTCTTTGAAAATTGAACGTGAATTTTTAGAAAACTCAACATAAAATTCATCATCAAAATGTTGAGATATAATTATCATGATGTTCTTTTAACCTTGTATATATAGTACCTTTTTATGGATATAGTCTTTGGGGCACCAATAGTTCAAACTCCAATGATATTTCTTTTTGCATTATCACTAATGTTACTAAACCTCCATTTATTTGAATCCATGTATGGAAATTTGATGAGTATCCACTAATGGGTCAAGAGTAGTAAATATACATATACCACATACAATTTTTGTTCCTATGGCATTTTTCCTACAAAAACAATTAAGAATATTATTTTGGTACCCATATATTAATAGGTCATACTGTGTTATTAAGAAGAGATCTAGGAATCCAAATATCATTTATTTTTCCATACTTCATTTCACTTGCATCATCTATATTTTTATAAACAAAATAATTTTTAATACCACTATTTTTAATATTTCTAAAATAATATTTTTTACAGAAATAACCTTTTGTTCCATAGTAATAACTGGTAACATTTTTTGAAATGGGCACAAAATAAATTTTGTACACTTTTTATATATCACCCTTGTTTCCTATTCAAAATATTTATATTTTAATAAAATTATTTCAATTAATATCCTTTTAATTTTGTTCTAATTTAGTAAAAGTAATTTTCACACTTTTATAAAATTCCCCTTTATCATGAAACTCTTTAATCCTTTTTTCATGATCAAAACAGTTTGTTGTTGATGAGTATAATTTTTCAACAAGTTTTTAATTTTTTTTCATGGTTTCATTTTCACCTACAACATAAATGTGATTATTTTGAAATGATTTATGATTTTGTATTAAATTATCATATTTATCTTCTAGCATTGACCAATAGGCTACTAATTCATCATTTTACTAACTATCAGAACATGATGCAGAAGGTTAATAAAATTTTAACTCTTTTTATTCATCCATAATTCACATATTGGGATCAAGAATTTTTGTATCTTTCTTGTTTCATATTTTGATGAGCTAATGGTGTCTTCAAATTCACTCTATATAGATTTTATGAATCTATTTTTTCATTTTTTCTCAAAATTAGTATTCTTTTGATATTTATTTTATATCTTTTTTCTTTCATCTTTTAATTGATGGAAATTAGGTCTGATGTGACCCAATTTTTTTCATCTAAAACATCAAATGTATTTGGGTTCTATTTTATCCTTATTAAAGTACGTTAGAAAACATCTTTGGTTCTTATATAATTTTTGACATTTTTTCTAGCTAAGATATATCCATTTCAGAATATGAGGAGTCTAAATTTCATTTCTCTTTGTCTTCTTTTCTTATTTTTCACTTATGCTTCTATGATTTCACTTTTAGATCCATATTTTTCCTTTTTATTACATTTATATGATCTTCATGTACATCATTCATTTTTTCCTCATGAATTATCAGAGTTCAGATTAATTCATTCACATTAAAATTCTTGATTGGTGTTTATTGATGAATAGATTTAGATACTCCATTTTATTGAGGGTACTACTCTGACTACCTTCAACAGTAGATCATATTGAGTGATGTAATATCCTATGGCTGTAATTTGTTTACAATATCTATAAATATTCCATTCATGTGAGTGATTATTTCACTATCAAACGTTCTAAATGTGTAAAATTTTAGCTTCTCAAAGGAATACCTCACCTTTCTAATTTTATGTGTTCCATCATAAAAAGTACAATAGTTTTCAACATCTCATAGGTTGTATGGAATTATGAATCTCAATTGAATTTATTAGGTCATGGTCCAGAGATAATAAAATTCATTTCTTTTGAGTATATGTCATATTCAGCTTCTATTTCAGTGGTCTACATCTTGGGTTTTTTCAAGAATCACATAAAGAGTGATGATCTTGGAATAAAATTTGAATCCATGATTTTTCATATATATAATAATTCCTGATTTTATGCATCTATAGACTTCACTATTAAAATATGGATCACATACCATAGAAATATATTCTCATAGATCATACATTTCCATTTTTTTTTATATAGAACTTAATCTTGTCATCTTTTTATAGATTTATCTCAAATTTATACCATTGATACCAATAGTTTAGTCAGACTAACAAAAACATAACACAAGAGGGTGGTGGGTGAATTGTGTCTTTTCAATAATCTTCACGAATTCTTGTCTTTTGATACACATTGGGATTTATTCTGATATTAAGGGTTCTCTTATATAGTGAGTATACACTATAAAAAATAAAAAAAAGCTAACACGTAAAATTTATAGTGGTTCGGGGTAAAAAATCTCCCAATCTACTCCACAAATGCTAGTTGTACGAGCATGTCAAATTTCACTAGTAGGGTCATCTTATCGCAAGCCCTTAAAATCAATAATTGAATGTAGGTAGTTGAAACATTTATAATCTATGATATATAGAGCTATTTATTACTTTTATAGGTTATTGGTCATCCATATCAAGTATTAAAAGCTAATACTTAAATCGCAACTAAGTATAAGCAGTTGTAGGTGTGTCTAATAGTAGATGGGTCTTCATCTTTAGAAATGATTTTCCTTAAAAATTAAAAGTACTAAATAATCCTGGTTGCAAATGATCTTTAATTTGGATAACAACTAACAATAGAAGTACTCTAACAACAGTATGAGGTTAAAATATGTATGTCCCCAAAGTGTATACTCGTTCACAAATAATAATGTTAATCTTTCTTTACAGTAGAACTAAAAAATATTTTCACATGAATACAGTCATAAATGTTAATATTGTATCACTTGAATTTTGAAAAGATGAACTATATGAATAGATATAGAAGATAACTTTATATAATATTGTAGATGAAATAAAATCCTCTGATAGAAGGTAAATATTCGAATAAAAATATTCTAGGTTATTCGTGTCATCACATAAGAATAATATTGATTTTTTCCTATAATTACGGTTCTTTGAATTGATCATAATGATATTTTAATCGGATATTTATTTCTATCATAAATCATGTATAAATCTTGAATAAAGTTTCAACTTTAAAACTCCATTATTGAGTAGTCAAATATAGAATGCCTTTACAAAATGTAAAATAAAAAATGATGGGTTCAAATACATATTA
Organism: Viscum album; assembly: GCA_963277665.1. Taxonomy (NCBI): domain Eukaryota; kingdom Viridiplantae; phylum Streptophyta; class Magnoliopsida; order Santalales; family Viscaceae; genus Viscum; species Viscum album. The sequence continues at coordinate 21,177,046 of OY728131.1, forward strand.
TTCATTTTTTGAATGTAAGGATGAAGAAATAATGTTGGTTATAAAAGTAATGTTCATGATCCATAAATTTTTATCTTAGAAAACGTAATCTTACATTCAAATGTAAGGTTCTTTAACCATACTTTTATGAAAACATATGGTTGAGAAGTCATACATTCCTTCCCCCAACGTAAGGTTGAATATAAAGATATGGTTTATGATCCATACATGTTTTTCTAATCATTGGGTTTATTCCTTATGTTAAATTTTAAATTTAAATTTTATTCCTTATATTATTTTTTGAATGTACAATAAATTGCTTACATTACATTTGTCCACATAGGGTATGAACAGTGTTTCTAGAATACACTAAAAAGAATTCCAAACAATTCAAATAATTTTACTTCGGAATTAAAAATATGAATATAAATATAGAATAAATATTGAAATGAATATAAATTTCTGGAAATAAAATAAAATTTAATACAATAGTAAAACAAAAATGGTATTTGTAAGCATCGAAATCAAAAAAAATTGTTGTGTATTTTTTTGACAATACATGCGAAACAAAAAAACCAAAATCAACTAATTTGTATCTATTTAGGTAATAAGTATTCTCTCAGAAATGAAGTATTGAAATGGGTTGTTGGTCTTAATTGTGAAGATTTATTATAGGATGCTCAGGATAGAAGAACGGTTCTTGTAGATGTGTCATCGAAATTGACTTCTTATTAACATAATAAATAGTATTTTACAAAAGGATAGTGGAAAACCTTGAAAAAATACAATGGTTGCAAATAGTGTAGTAACATAAAGGACTAAATTAGTGAATCCTTAGAAAATATCCTCTTATAAAATATATTCCCTCCCGAGGTCAGGATACCAGAGAAGAAACAAACCTAATCATAGTATCTTGGGTGACTTAGATGCATGGTAGACCACTTATTTTCTTCCATCACACAATGTTTGATATGTTTCCAACATGTATTTTATGAGACTTTGGTATTTTTTTTATATGTTAGGATATACTCCAAGGGGTGGTTCTTGTATCTCACAGGGACTTTACGATAATATATGAGTCCATTTTGCGAGATGATAGCATGAATTTTGTACTATGAAATAACCTGAGGTCAGTTGAAAAATAATTGGCATCATCGTAGAATGAATCTCCATTCCTATAAAAGGACATGAAATCTATGATAATATAGCCTCTATTTTCTCTCCTGATACTACTACTATGTATGAATCTCATACTACACGATTGGAATATTCTCATCTTGAGACATATTATTTATGAATGTTATCTGATCCAGAGTTCGAGTGATGGGTTGTGAATTGTCGAAGGGGGTTGTATAGTGGTGATAAACTGATTGAGGGAAGGAACTTCATCCTTGATATTGATATATTGAACAATTTTGATAAGTATTCTCCCTATTTTGAATTGAATTTACACAATATTACTAGATAATCCCTTGTTTCTTGCACTATTTATCTCAGTCTGGATATTTCAATATTCATCTGAAAGGATGAGTGTCGTCACCTTTCTCTCAATTTTTTTAGTTCCTAAAGCTTGGTACCACAGATCTATGAAGTTTCTACCTGAGTTTATTTGAGAGGAAATACTAGTGTTTCTCACCAAGATGTGCCACATGATTCATTCCCATTTCCCATGGAAAATATATTTCTTGGGGACACCCTATGATAAACCATTATAGATTAACCTCCTAATGAAGATCCAGTGAAAAAAATTATTCTGGTATGTATTCATCATCATGAGACCAACAATCACATATTTTTCACTTTTTATGATATCCAGGAAGAAATCTAGGTAACTACTACCTTGGTTAAAATACATGTCCACAGTAGGACACCCGGGTAATCTGATCTTATTCCCAATCTAGTTTTGGTTTCATAATATATTTTGTACCCTTACAACAATCTGACACAAATGTGTATTGAGGATGGGGATATGAAGTTGAACAATTATCTATAAGGACATACCTCCCCTTTCTTTTGTTTATGATAATTCTTCTATTTTTTATCGATGAATTGTACCCACAATGTTTAACCCTCGATGACCTCCCAATAATGTTTTTGATGTAACTAATGCATGATGTTCAATATAATCCTTACACAAATGCCTCTCTCACATAATATCTTAGGGAGTCTTATTTGTGGATTCCCAATGATTTTTCCCTTAGAATTCTAAATAAATTCACAATATTTTCAATAACTTTGATGACATCCTTTGGTACATTGATATTGGATGACAGATACATGAGAATAGATGTGAGGTCATTGTTAAACCAATTTAATCTTCCATCGAATGATAAAAATGATTCTTCCAATTTTAAATTCAACTATGAATATGAATAACCACTTTCTATATGTGTTTTATTCAATTATTTTTTTGATGAAATTGGATCTTTTAATAATACATTAGTAAACACTTACTATGAATTTCTATGTTTGATTCAACGTCTCACGCCCACCTATCTGAACACCGACTAAAGATGAAGATGATTCTCATGTCCTGTTATACAATCAATCTACTCTAAATCAAAGAGTAATGTAGAACATTATTTATATAAAATTTTTATCATTTTCCTTCACTAAAAAATGAGGGTATAATCTGCAAACATGATATGATAAATGTTGTGGCATTGGGATCTGCATCGGAACGAGGAGATAGTGACATCATAATGGTTATTTTTTATGAACCATAATATGGTGTCTTTAATCAAAATAAACAATCTTATTTATAGTATATATCCTTAAATTATACCCTACATAGAGTTAAATAAACCACAATTATTTCAAAATAAGGATATAAACATCCATAAAGATCTAAAATATCAAAAATGAATATCTATGTTCACACATGAGAAGACCATGCTGGAGAGAACCTTCAAAATGATAGACCATTCAAAGAGATCATAAGCCTTACCCATTTCAATTTTAATGGTAATATTTGATCCAAGTATCAATTTTTTTAAGTGAGTTATCATATCTATCTCCAAATCAATGGAATCCTTGATTGTTCTCCCCTTAAAAAAACATAAATATATTCTGGTATCCAATGTGGAATGAACTAGGAAATTCCCCTGTTGATCACACTCTCCAAAACATTATTATGAAAATTAGAAATAGTTGTTGTCCTATATTTCATTATAGAGTATGTTTATTTGAGATTATTAATAAAAAATATAGAGGTGGAACATTCCACAAGATGGAAGATACCTCAACGTAATGAATATTGCAGCACTGTTAGTAAATCATCCTTAACAATCTCAAATGAAGCGATGTAAAAATACCTTGGGAAACCAATAAGACTAGGTGGGATGGTATGGTTAATCACTAGAAATTCATGACTCACAATGGATATAGGGGATGTCATTGATATCCAAGTGAAGGTATCTTAGAATTTAAACAAAAAACAATGTATAATTTCCACTCTATAAAGGGAGGATAAAATATATATGATACACAAGATAATACATATGAGATTGATAAAGGATTTAAATAAGACAAGATGTTTGATATGTTATGAGAATAGGTTATAGAAAAAAATCCCATGAAAAGGGAATAAGGATATTGGTTTTATAAAAGAATAAGAAGAAGTATGATTGTTAATAAGTCTATGTTATTGATAAATATTACACATGGCATCAGAATCATGATGTTAAACATGCTTCATAGGATGATTTAAGAGAAGGAAACACATATCCGGAGAATTATGTTTTTGGAATGGAAATGATGGTTGGTGTTCTCAATCATTTAGGAAGGGAAAAAGAAATGAATTATGGGAAGAATGGAATACTATGTAAAAATAATAACTATAATATCCACAAGTTTTTAGGAGGAATGGAACATTTTAATTCCTATTTAAATTTTTTCTTGACATAATTAAAATGCCTACTGTGGTCATATGTTTATTGGGGGGTGCTATGGGATTGTTTGGATCCTAAAGGACTGGTTTTTGGAAAAAGTAATACAGACCACATGGTTATTAGAAATTGTGTCACCTAAGCATCATAACTTGAGTAAACCATGAAGGGATACACATAGTGATACAGGTGGACACTCCCTTTAAAGAAACATTGCTTATATTGGTTTACAACTATGTATGGGGTGTTGTCGACTTTTAGTAGAGGCTTAGATCAAGGTCGGAATATGGTTTTACAAAAACATTCACCTAGACTATGCGAGGATCCACTTGAGGTAGGGAAGGGAACATTATGGGAGGGTTATTTTCCTAACCATGTGACCGAGTATTTTGAGAGAATTTATCATTTCAAACATAATGAGTTTTAAACTAAAAACCCATTTCTTATTTCTTGATTCCAATTATGATTGATCAATACTTTAATTTGGTAAGAGCTCCTCATATAACTATATCATGGATTGGACCCATTTTCTCTTTCCAGACACAAATTGAAGCACTATTTGTCACATTGTATCAGCACCTGTATATTATACATTCCAATTGTGCCACTATTAATTTTTAATTCTATCAGATTTACAATTTTGGTGCGAGCTAATATTCCATATTTCTAGTATTTTCAACTATTAATCATTTTTCTTATGATTTTGACTAAATCAAGGATTGATATTGGATGAGTTATTTTTTATTGACCTATGGTAGGTGGTGTATACATTTAAATCAATGTTTGGGGTATTATATTGTTATATACCACTGTGCCACATGAAAAAAATTATGAAATAAACCCTAAAATTAAAATATTTTTTTGAATATTTTTCTGATCCTATTGAGATTCAATTTTAGTACCATAATGTTTTAGACATGTTACTCACCTCATCCTAGAGGGTTTTATCGTGTATTTTTTCATATTTTGTACCACCGCATTTATCGCATGTGAGATATCAAATTTTAATGAGAGCATTAATGATAATTTAATGGGTCGTTTAAGGTTATCATCATCTTGTTTTTCCATGTTCATATATATATATAATTAAATAATTAAATTTATTTAATATGAGATGTTTTTCCACATTTTCATTTATTACATTTGATTAAAAATTGATGGGTTGGATGAACTCAGGGATTGTGGATGGGTATGAATTGGATTATGAATTATTTATGGTAGTGTATGACATGGAATAGATCCCTGGATTATGAGTATATAAGATAACATGAACTCTTATAAACCATGGGCCTTGATTACAACAATGGATTCTTGGAATCTATTTACTCCTTGGATCTATGTTCCATAGGATGTCGTGGGCATTAATAAACTTTGGATCTTAATTTCCTGGACTTGTAGTGTACATTTTATATTCATATATTCCTTGGGATCCAACCAATCCTTTATCTTGTTTCCATACAGAGACTATTGGGACTGAATTCGGATGCCTTGGTATATTATACCTTGTAATTGTACATTCATGGTACTAAATTACATTATATTCTGTGGAAATTTTTGATGTTTCAATTTATTACATGACATGACCAATGTGGATATTTTTTATATACATTAAAATTTTCCTTTGTATGGGTATCAGATTACAGTCATTAGACTGGACAATATCACACCAATTTTAATTTTTTCATTATATTTTCTCTAATGTATATCATATTTACTATTGTTTATAGGGATCCATACTATTATAGAAAAGATAAAACCATAATTTCAATATTGTTGTACTTGTTATATATTACTCACTTTCTTTATTTATATTATACATTCTTGAGTTTTTATAGACACCATTGGTTGTGGCCTACTTACTAGTTTCTCAAACCCGTTTTAGGATTCCTTTGAATACTCAAACACTCATTCTGGATATTGGTAGGGAATAGAGAAAACACCCACTGTAAATTTTTTAATTTGATCATTTATTTGGAGAAGGGAATCACAGAACTGAGCCATGATTGTGATGCCAGCTAGGATATAACATTTATTTTGGTATTTTGATACATGAATTATATTGGTTTCCTATATAAATATTTTATTTTTCTAGATACATGACATGATCATCATATAGTATATGAATTCTTCTGGATTATTTATTATTAAAGTCTTCAGGATGTTTATATTCTGTATAATCTTAGTGAATTATATATAGTTATGATTATTATTTATGACTACCCTACTACGTTACACAGTGAAATGAGGGAATAATCTCCCACATAGACTCAGCCTAGTCCCTCGCTGCTTGTTATTAGCCTCTGGCATATAGGCAGGCACGCTTGAAGCCATGTGACCCACCATCTCTGGGGACTGTTTAGTGGCTCCCTAGTTGAGATGTTATAATAAATTTCTTCCAAAACGCACAGTAATAATATATATAATAAAAATTGGGGTCTCAAAATGTAAAAACAACATGATCCTAAAAATAATACACCTTTCAAGGAGCTCATAAATGTTTCTAAACCCATTTAATATTATTATTTGAGTGATTTTTAATCCCTTATTAAGAAGGCCCTAATTAAATATGTAATGTGATGGGTTAATGTCAAGGAATTCGTTGGGATCTCTACATCCAATTTTAATTTATTTGTAAGGTATATGTAAAATATTGCTACTTATGTTAGGTAAATTGATGAAATAGAGGAGGATGTTAACCAAATATAAAAAATATCATTGCAGGTTCACAAAAATTATGAAAAAAACGATATAGATATATTTCTATGATAATATTATGATTCTTGAATTCATTCAAGGTAATATTATAATTTATGGGAATATAAATTATTGTGATAAAATGTGCTATTTTTTATGAAATATTAAATAAATCCCAGTGATTAAATAGTTTCCCGTTCAATAATGCTTATTGAGGGTGTATAGAACTAATTATTTTTACATTTTTTGGAATAATTTTATGACGCCATATGTGGTTTTACCCGCAATTTGATTGGGTTATTCCAAATTGGTTTCCCAGTGAACCCCTAAAATTTACCTCCTTAATAAATAAATATTTAAATTTTTAGTCATTTAATTTTGAAATGGGAAATTATGTTGTTCCTTTCTGGTAAAGGTTATGTTTTTATCTGTTGTGTTAAAAAGTGGAAGTGGTTGATGATGTGTATTGCTGATAGTGAGATGAGGGTTACAACTAAAGAGGTGTTATTCTAATAGGATTACCCATTAGATGGGATTCTGTTTTATTATATATGATTTTTTTGTTATTTCATACACAACACATCCCATTTTGGGTAACCATACTGAAGGACCTATAAGGTTTTGAGTTTTACATGATTTATAAAATAAATAGGATGAATGTGATAGAGTTAAACCTTTCCCTTCTATATATTCTAGATGTAGTATAGAATTTTATAGTTTGAGGTTATGATTTGTTATGATGTGATTGTGACAATGAGGTGGCAATGATGTGTTTATGTAATTGTCAAATACATGGGGAGGAGTGGACGAGGTTGATTTTCTTCATGTCACATATTTATCATAATGTATTAGTGATGTTGTATGAGGAATTGGTAATGTTATAGTGATGTGGTATGTTGTAATGGTATGTGGAACTATCTTGTGGAATGTGAATGTTATGCGGTAATGTGGTTATCATGATAACCAATGCATAAGAGAACTGAGAATTATTCTTTTGGGTGTAAGGGCGACTAGTTATCTTTTTAAGTGGTTTTGGTGATCCATATTAACACATTCTATTGATTATTGTAATTTTAATATCCTTTATAAATAATTGGTGAGTGATATTTAGTAAAATTAAGGTGGTTATTTAGTCAAATTACATAAGGTTTCAATTTAAAAATTTATTCGATGAAGCTTTAGATTATTTCATTAACATTTTTAGGATAAATTATAGTGAGGAACACACATAATATACGAGTACTTTTACCAGTCTAAATGAAAATATAATAAAATATTTAAAAAAATAGAAAAAAAGAAATAAACACAAACATACACATAGAAATACCTTTTACAAGATTCTATGTAGGAGTTGGTGATTGGAATAGTCCTTACATTCTCATTCCACAGAATTAGATAATGTCAGTAAAAAAAATTAGTTTTGTATGACATTACATGAATCAATGGATTATGATTTTAATTATATTTTACGATGGAGTTGATTGGTGGTTACTTATGTTTTTAGGATTCATAAGAGAAATTCCGCTTATCTATTTGTCTAATACCCTCTATACTATTTAGTAACTGTGGCATACTATAGGCATGTTTCGTGGGCCACACTCAATTTCAGTACCATCCAAGGCGGGGTCAAATTAGGATAGGTTATAACTAAACTGTATCGGGGATATGGTTAAGACACAGAATGGAGTTTGGAGTAATCAACTATTTAGGGCTATAAAAACCCATCATAAACTAGTAAATACGATCAACTGGTCAGCATGACCTCATGTTCACCTCCCTATAAGTATGTTATTTATCAGTAGAGGGGATGGCCTGAAAATAATCTTTTGGGAGACTATACTATTTGTATTAGGTAAACATATGTTTACAAATAAGGAAGCAATAAAAATAATCAACAAATAATTATTAAAAAATAATCACTAGAGTATAAATAAAAATTAATAAATCTAACTCATACAACAATAATATATCATGTTAGATAAACAAATTAAACTAAAAAAGGATCCAATGTTTGTTGAAAAGAAAATAATGAAATGAAGCATTATAAATCCAGATAAATCCAATCAAGAAACATCCAAAATCCAATTTATAATCATTATAACCATATACAACATGTTCCCTTCCCTTTTATGGATCCCTAATCATATGTTCATCAAAAATTAAATAGTATTGTTTGAGTAAAATAAATAGTAGGGAACCACTAATAAAACATAAATTAAATGAATAAAATATATATTTGTATTCGAAGAAAATTATTTGAAAAGATAATGAAAATTTTCTAACATAAATACACCACATTTTTGGGGTCCCTAGAGACCGACTCTACCTACTTCGGCTCTATTATAGAATGAGTATTTCCCATCTACTTGACACATTCCCCTTGATGGGCTAACCCAAAAACAAGTGTTAGACATCTCAAATGTTTGTATAGTATCTGTATATTGAGGAAAATATTTTACACATCCCTCTCTAAGGACAATAAAATTCTATCAAACTACAATCTCAACTACATATGATTGGAGAACAACATTTGTGATACAAGATAACAATTAAAGATCAAAATTACACCATACAAAGAAATGATAAAAATCTATAGCAATCCACATGAATGAAGAATAAAACAATTGGTCTCAATAGGGCTATAAAGACACACACAAACACACACCTCTGGTGATCTGGTCTAAAATATAGATCACAGTAGGCTGTACACAGACACACCGAAAAAAAAATTATTCCCAAAAACCTGAAAAAAATGAACTAATGTCAGGGGATTTATACCTTAGGTGAAACAATGATTTATTAAAATATTCATCATTTGAGTCTAAAATCATCGTCAAACCCTATAACCAAACATGATTTCACAATATTTAGAAAAATATCATCAATGTTGAGGGAAAAACTACCCTAATCGTATTTTAAGGTTAAACATACATGAGATCATCCACCGCTGACAGTGATATTAGTACGACTGATACGAAAATCCCAATTTTCTTAATCTAGTTGTCGATTCTTTCAATTATCATCAAAACCCTCACTAGACCATTGTTAAACCATTGTATATGATCAAAAAATAAAACAAATAATTAGTTTTGATCATGGAAAAGACAAGAGGATATTTCTAGAATAATGAAGGACACTCTAGATTTGGAGGCACCAAATTGATTCATCGTTAGGGAATCAAACGTTGGTCTTGGTGTGTCAACCTATGATTTTATGATACATTTATGTTCAAATAAATTTAGTTTTTTGATATATTTTGAGACATGAAAACTAAAATTTAAATGTGATAGTTAAAACATAACAATTAATAATTATGGTACAAATAATAACAACATCATTTTTTAAATTATATATAAAGATTTTATATTTTTCATTGATAAATAATTACTCAATTTTTTGTAAAACCAATTTATATATCAAAAATAAGTTTTCGTGAAAAATAATCTTTATTACTTTTTACGATTAAATATTATAATTACTTTATACCACTTATTATAATTGAATTTGATAAAAATTAAATTTTTTATAAAATAAATATATCAAAAGCTGAATTGGATGAATTTTTGAGATGTATCTCAAAAAAATGATTTTATAGTGAAATGTTAAATATACAATTTTTTTATTGAAATAACATTATCATTTCATGTATTTCCATAGTTCAATTTTTATAAAATTATTGAAAAGAAAAATTAGTAAATTTTTATCATGAATAATATTATGATGTTATTATAATCTATTTTTATGTTGTATTTTGATAAAATAAAATTGTGATTAAGGAATCATTTTTCCTTACAAGACCTCTTTACATCATGTTTTGATGGTTTAACATTAAATTAAATATTTCCACTTCTGTGAGTTAAATTTTTTAAAACTAATTACATATTTGGAATCATCGTAATTAATATAATTGAATTTTGAAAAATAATATTTTATTATTATGAATTGAAAAAAATGTAATGATTCATCACCTCTATAAAAGAGGTAAATTGGGTTAAAACCAAGGGGTTAAACAAAGAAATCTATCTAATAAATGACTTTATCCTATTAGAATAATTTTTTTTGAAAAATATAATTTTTAATTATTTGAATACTTTATTTTATTTCATTTTTTTAAATCTAGAACATCAAAATTTATTTTATGAAGATATTTTATTTTTTATTCAAATTTAATACTATTTTTGGGTGTTTATATTTAATGGAAAATTTGGAATATAGTATTTAGTATTTTCTATCAAAAAAGACCAAAAACATTACTATTTTGTTAAAAAGAAATAAATCAAGAAAACCAACATATGAAATTATTTCCAGGATTAATTATTTTTAGTCTTAAATATAGTATCTTTCTAGAAATGTTTTTAATTAATTTTTTATTCTTATATTAAAATAAATTTCTACCTATAGGGACCCCCACATAACATAGTTTAACATTAAATTAGTTTTTTGAAATATTTAATATATTACACAAAATGACACTCAGAGACTATATTATTTTAATTCAACTGAAAACATGGAATTAAAAAAACTAGTACATAAGTGAGCTATATTATATCCCATTAGTCTGTTCATAAATAGAACCCTTCTTAATCTCATCATACATAATACATATATTTATATATTTTGGAAAGAAAACATAAAATTGAGTGATCTCGGATACTCATTAAGGGTAAAAAAGGGAGATATGTAGGAATAAGCATGAGAATATGGGAATGATAATGTGATTATAACATTAAAATATCATACCCTACATATCAAAGATCATTAACATTAATCGTGGAATAAATATTGGATGTTCATAATCCATGAATAATAATGGAATCATGATAATAATATATGAAATTATAAAATAGGAATAATTCATGAAATTATGTCATAACAATTATTACCATTCCCTTTAATTATTTGATCAGAGCCAATAACTTATTAGGGAACGTCATGGGGACAACCCTTACTAGGATGGACACACCACCATCCCATGTTGAAGCCCTTTCCTTGTACGAGATCAGGCTTCCCCCTTTTTCCCACATTGGATCAAATTACCCCTTCTTCCTATTGAGTATCTAGAATATTGTCTTGTTTCCCATCATTATCTAATGATATTAAAATCATTATCCAATGCATTACAGGGATATATAGGTCCCACCCTTCTCAAAAAGAAATCATAAATACTTGTTCCAAAAGATCATAAAAATTAATTACATAACCTATGAAATGAAATGGGTATAAAAATCATGTCATCATATAATAACATGTGTAAAAGGGACATGTTCTATAATCATTTTCATCAAATCATAACACTTGAAAAAAAGTGGGTATAATAAGAACATAATTGGTGAAATAGAATTTTTTTTAATAAACATCATTCCATCTAAACATAAACCATTTAGAGAAAGGAAATGAATGGATCCTTTGGCTAATTTCACATAAAGAAATTATTAACTCCAACAGATTTAATATTATATGGAAACTAAATATGAATGATTTTTTAAAAATATTTCTTCATGAAAATATCGTTTATACATTAAAAACTCTTTTTAAAACATAATATTGTTTTGAAACCATTTTTTATTGAAAATATCATTGAAAATATATAAATTAATAATTACATAATAATAAAACATTTATAAAATACCTTTTCCAATAAATTTAACATAAGAAGATTTTTCTGGAAACATGATTTTGTTTAATAAAACAGATTTCGGATATAAGAGAGATACAAGGTTAGATTTCCATAAAACAATATTATTAATTATATTAAGTACTACAAAATGAAATAGTTTTTCCAATACATGAATATATTTGTAATAACCTTAGTAGATAAAACATAATGGGTTTTATTGGGATATGGATAATATGATTTCAACAATGGAAGCATAATCATATACAATCCTGATAAATTATGAGATAGTTGCATTAAACATCTACCACTTTGGTTAAATTGAATAAAACACCCCATTTATGAAAATGAAAATATATGGAACATTAAATATCATGAAAATAAGGATATTAATGATATAACATGTGAAATGGTAGTATATGCACCTCATAAAATAATATAGCTTCATAAAAAACACGTTCCTAAAAGATAGAAAATTGAGACAACACTACCTTGGTGATTTGGTAACTTTCGAACCGTAAAACACAAAGAAAGAGATGTCACAAAATAGATAAATAAATATCAACAAATTTAAGGATAAAAATCATATAATAAACACATTTTATGTATATACACCAAAAAATGAGGGGTGAATAAGGCATAAGTCTCATTGGAATAAAAGTGAGATAAGAAATCCCATTTCCATATGTCTTTAAAATATTTATACTTGTTCAAAACTCATGTAAAATAAATATAATTTTATTATAAATATATTAAAGAAAACTATTAAATCATATCATACAATATATTCTTTACTTATGACGTTTTATTAACATTTTATTTATAATTCCATGTTAAAGATATGTTTTGGTTAATAATCACTCTGTTTTTTCATGTGTTTTGATTTGTTATATTTTTGTTTCTCATACTTGAATTATGAGTTTGAGAATTTAAAATATGATATTAATATCATAAATATCAATTATTTATTTATATATTTTAATATGTAAAATATATAAATATGAAATTGAATACATCGTTCATGGCGATGGTAGATCGTACGTACGCATGAACGTTGTTTCACATTTAGTCATGTATTTAAAGAAATATAGCAAATGACATATATGTATACATATAAACATATATTATTTTTAAAACTATTATAATTATAATTTCATAAATATCATATACCTCTAATAAACCCATCCCTACAAAATTATTGATAATGTTTGAACAGATCACATCACATTGAGAAGGCGGTAGTCCACACGTCCACAAACAAAGTTATCGTGTTTAGGAAAAATGAAATTCAAAAAGATATGTTTTAAATAATGAAAAAATAATCACAAATACATATTAGATATCATACATATCATATAAAAATAATTATTTTCATCATAATTCTCAACCATGATAGGTGAAAATTGAAAAAAGGATGACATTTTTTCACGAGGCGGTACTCTACTGTACACATGAATAATATGTTCATTAAACATTTGATAGATGTGTGTGCAGGTGTTTGTATGAACATTATAATAAAAAATATCTCCATATATTTATAATTATTAGGATATTATATAGGAATGAAATAATAAAAATTGAGGGGTTAGAGAATTGAAGTAAAAGAAAAGAGCTTTTGTAAGGATGTTACCTCTTCTTTGGGACACTCTTCTAGGTTTTCATCAAACGGATTCATTGGTTCAGTTTATTCAAACTATTAGGCTTCTATAATGATGGGAGGTATTTTTTTAGACGATATTATTTGGTTTTTGTAGAGCCAAAGGTCTTGAGACATGTGAATAAGTGATGGAGTGAGTGAACATTTTATAGTGGAAGGGGAGTTGTATTTTTTTAAATAAAATAATGTAAAAAATATTAATAACTATAACATACATTATGCAACCCCAATAATTGTACATTTTTTACCAAAGGGAATTGCACGAAATAATTATATCCAATGGATTTTGTACATTCGTCTAGGTTATTTGGATCTTTATGTTATAGTTTAACAACTATGTAATCCTTTTTACCTTAATCACTGTGATTAATTTTAATTTCATTGAATAATATTTTTAGAAAAAACACAATATAAAATTATTATACAATATAATTTTTTTTTATTCAAAATATAGAATAATTTTTTTAAAAATATAATAATATATTTTGTTATAAATTAATTTAAATTTAATATCCTAGTCTTGTTGCGAAAAACATTTTTAAGAGAAAATTTTTAAAATTTTATATGTTTTTATATCGAATTTCAATGTGAAATTGTTTCAAAATAACTAAATTGAATTAAGTGATAAAAAAATTTCCAATTAAAATTTGAAATAAAATTAAAATATAATTTTACAATACAAATTAATTAGATGAAAAGGAGTTTGGAACGAAAATTCATTATTTTTAACTATCCATCCAAGAAATAATTTTTTTCTAACAAATTCAAAAAAATAAACCCTAAGATAATTTTTACATTCTGAATTCATAAATTATTTTTATATCATCAAAATATTTTTCTAAAAATTGATAAAATGAAATTTATTATTGTTCATGTTCGGACATAGAAAGAATTTCATTTGAGAAAATCGTATTTTCAAAAATATAATGTATATACAAAAAAACTTAAGTTTTATTATCAGTATGATTTACATATATAAAAAAAATGTTTAATTTTTAATATTTTGTTATTACTATTCATGTTGTTATGTTTAATATCTATGTTATAGCTATCTTGATTAAATAACTATAATGATAAAATATTATTTTGGATAAACTTAGTGTTGTGTGTAACAAATGTCATGTAAATGTTTCGTGTAGAATAATATTATCTTGGTGTAGTGTTTAATGAAATCTTGACTTGGTTTATCATGAAAATCAATACATCAAAAAAATAATTTAGTCTTAAAAAATGTTCATAAAAACTCAAGGTGTTAAATTCTATTCCCTTAACATTAATTTCACCCTACAAATTTTCCATTCTAATAAAAAATTATGATATTTCTACCTTATCATATCCTTAACATACCACATATATTCCTCTAACTAGTGATTTGTCAACAAACAATTAACCAAGTGAGTGGTAATATTTTCAATAGGTTTCTCTATGTGATCCAAAATTCTAACTAGTTGTTACTAACAATAAATATCCAACTCTAGTGGTATAAAATCAGAGTTCGATAAATATGAATGTTTATGTATGTACTTACCCAGGAGAGATACATAGAAAAAATCATTAACTTTGGAGATATTTTGAGGAAGTGAAATGTGGTACGATAAAATCCCGATATGATAAAGAATTTTTAATAAACCGATATACCTAGGGATTAGTTTCACATTATATCTGAATCTCACATGATTCTTCCTAAGATCGACTCATAGAAACACATTCTTTCCAACATCATATTCGAGATCACACGATCAGTTAAAAACATATCTTTAATATTTAATTTGAGTTCAATTATATGCTATTGAATTGGTCTAACATTTTATTCCATTTTATCATCGATCTTAGGTCCCAATATATTTCTTTATCCTACTTCATCCCAACACATTGGATCTCTACATTTCTTCCCATAGTTGGATTATTAAGGATACATAAAATTGATTTAGTAAATGATATTGTATTAATAAAACTCACTTAGAGAAACATATTGATCATAAAAACGATTACAATTTATAGAACAACATCTCAACATGTCTTCAATGGTTTTTATTATTCCTTAGAACTGACCATCTCTCTAGGAGAGATAATTAGTGCTTACAGTCAATAAAATATCAACCAATTGCTAAATATTTCACCAAAACATTGAGGTAAATCTTAGATCTCAATCATATAAAATATAATGAGGTAATCCATGAATCCTTAATACTTTCTTAAATTATATCCTGGAAATATAATCTATAAAGAAGTCATAATTTCTTGATATGAAGTGTGATAACTTATTAAGGTGATCTACTACCACCCATATAACACTAAACTCTTTAGATGTTTTTTTAATTAAAATAAAAAAAAGAATAGTGATGTCCTCCCATTTCCATTCTAGTATGCGTAATGGGTGAAACATCCCCTTAGACCTTTTTCTTTCATCCATAACTTACTAGAATACCATGAACCAGGATAAAATATTTGTGATATCTCTTTTAATTCCATCCCAGTAGATGTATTCTTTCATGTCTCTATACATCTACAAACTTCTAGGATGAATAGAGAGTGATGAAATATGATCTTTTTCTAATTGGTCATTATTCAAAACTAGTATGGGAAAAACAAATACACAATTCCTAAAAATTATCATTTCATCCATATCATGGTTAAATTCGAGAACATTATTCACCGTATTTTCATGCTCTTCATATTCCTTCTCCACCACTTTAGTATTACATTGATATAGGGTTGAATATTCAATTGATAAAGATATAATTTTCCCCATTCTTAAATATTTTCATATACATCCTTTCACAATACATAAATATTGGATCTCTTGCAATTCTAATCATATAAAATATAGAAAGAACCTTTCATCTCAACCAATCAATCACCTTATTCACTTTCCTTTGTTGGTGATGTCTTGGGTAAACATAAGCCTTTATCATATATAACCATATTCTCTGGTGCATTTTCAACCCGTTCTATGTAAATATATACATCAAAATTTTATGATCGATATATATATATTTGACCCTTTTCTCTATGAAGATAATTCTGTCATATATATAGTGAAATTTTCACCATAGCTAACTCTAAATAATGAGATTGATACTTTTGATCACGAATCATCATTATTAATGAGGAAACAGATATAAACAAGTTAATTTTATTAATATCTTGTCCCAATTATTTATTTAATTCATAAATGTATAATACAAAACTTTCTCCATTTCAGGGTAATGATAGTATAGGTGTATAATCTGACCTTCTCTTCATGTCCTTGATATTTTAATCACATTCATCTGTATAGATGAACTTCACACCCTAAGTAGTTAACTTGTTAAAATGATTAGATAATTATGATAAATTCTCCACAAACATAGATAATTTATACTAAACTAAGAAAAATTTAAATATCAGTCACCATGGTTGGACTAAGTAGTCATTCAATAGCCTCTATCATAGATTGATATACTTCTATACACAATATTTGTATTATATTCCAACCAAAATTCACACTGTGTAAAGTTTTAATATAGTTTATCATTCTATAAGGTCTTTAGTTCAATTCTTAATGGGTGTTCATGATCTTAATTAATTTTGAATATATATGAATATCATATATAAAAACTACCACAAACTGATCAAGGAAATATATAATGACAATATTCATCTAAACTCTTATTATTTAAGGGGAATTAGTATGGAAAAGAGAAATCACTATATTTTAAAAATGTCTATACCATGTAAAAAATTCCATCATTAGTATATACTCCTTATTGACCCTCAATTTATTATATTCATAATGATGTTCAACCTTGGAAAAGTATTGGTCACCATGTTGTTGATGAAACAAGTCATTAATATAGGGAAGATAACACTTTTTCAGGATCATGATCTTATTAAACTCCCGATAATCAATACTGAGTCTCATAAGTCCATATTTTTTATAAAAAAATGTTAAACCCAATGTGGCACACTTTCACTAATGAATCCTTTATCATGGGTTTCTTTGAGTTCCTTCTTAAATTCCTAAAATTAAATTAGATTTACTCTTTTTGGAGTCATTGAAAATTGTTTGGGACCAATTATGGGTTCAATTGGGAACTAAACTTCATGTTTTGGTGGGAGGCTAAGAAAATATTCTAGAAAGACATCCACGATATTTCAAACCATAGGCATGTCATCATATTTAATTTTATCCCCAACCATTTGAGAATAATATCCCTTATAAAGGGAATTAATACCCATACAGTGGATGCAATCTCTATAGGAATTTCGTACATATCATCACATTGATATACAATTATAGGTTGGTTTCAAATATCTAACTTAACATCAATTCCTCAACAATTGGTGTGGTATTTATGAATATAATTATAATCCACGACTAAGTGGAAATCAAAGTCAACCAAAGGAATAATGAAATGAATTATAAGAATCATATTATCACATATGTTAACCATAGATAAATCAGAGACATGAGTTGAAATCATCATTACATTATGTGTATACAATACTAATTACACATCTAATCATTTGGGAAGAATCTTAATACCCTTATAAAATTCACTATTTATGTAGGGGTGGGTAGATCCAAAATCAAATAAGACATTAATACTTTTAAAGTGTATGGTATTTGTACCTTTCCCCACATCATCATCACACCCCTCATCATAAATAGCGATCAAATGAGATATCTCATTTTCCCATGGAATAATAAGTTTCTAACCCCAATCTTCATCATTAATCCTCATTTTTAGAAACTATTTTCATAATTCCCAGTCTCCTTACTCACGTATCAATGTAGTTCAATAGGTTCGTTTTATTCATTTTCACTCTATTTTCATCAGTAGACAACTTCTTCCTCTCATTTCAATAATCAATTTCCCAATTTCCTTATCTTCTAAAATTAAAAAATTTGATAGACCCCATAATAAAATTTCCACGATGATTAATCCTACACCTAAAGCATAATAGAATTCTCATATTCTTTTATCCAAGATTTAAGACTTTCTTTTGATCCCCATCTTCTTTTTCATGTCGATACCATGTGATTTATACATAACTCCAACCTTCATTTCATGATTGTTTTCACAACACACAATTTATTCATATATAATAATGTATATTATGGAGAATGAACTTAAAATACTTGTATTTATAAAATTTAAGTAACTATTATATTTTCTTTTAGGATAGATGATAATTCAAGAATCATACCTCACAAGTCTTTTAAAAATATCTTTATAGGTACTGAAGAGTTCATCGTCACTTTTCTTTAACCAATGGAAATCATATGCCATATTAATTTTAAGGATGTGAGTAAAGTAATTTTTTAAAAATATGTTCTTAAACTCATCACAATCCATGTATTAGATTAAATATGTCTTCCATGTATTCTTCATTAGAGTACACCACTAGTTTTCTTCAAATTCTAACCGATAAACTGCTAGAATGAAATTCTCATATTCCGAACAATAGAGAATGGTGAATATCTTTCTAGTGATACTGATCCATTTTTAAATTAGGAAGTGGATGAAAATACCCCACTTAAAGAAGGTGGATGTTTCCTTACAACAGTCCTAATAGAATGTTGTTCCAACCTTTAGTCATTTTGATGTACATCAGGAATCATAACATGAGATTGTTGTGTGATAATTGAAATATGATTTTTCATTCAATATACTAAAGAATTATGATGATTAGGGTGAAAATCATTTCATTTCCCATCACAATCATCATTGATGCAGTTACTTTGAGTACCAACCATTGACTAAAACCAATGAAAAAATAGTAGGAAGAAATATTCAAATTGGGAGCCACATAGTCATGAAAAAAATATTTTCTGATTTTTAAATTATAAAAAATTATTTAATATATGACCAATATGATTTAACATATTTTATTCATAGACCTCATATATTTAAATCCTTCTTGATGTTTTGTGAAAATTTTGTGGATTTCCAAATAATATCCCCTTGGATTGTCAAACAACGGGTGCACTAAGACCTATTTTCATGCACCAATTTCCGATCTAGTCAACATCAACACAATGTTTCTTGGGTTTTTATGTCACACCCAGACATCACACATTGGTAATGGGTTTATTTTTTTATTTGGTTTATATATGAAGGTTTATTTTAATATTATTTTTATTATTTTACTTTTTATTTCATTTTATTTATTATTAAATTCATATTAATTTATCTCTTTTGTCCATCTCTTTTAATTTCCACTTCTCTTCCTCCCCCCAAATTTTTGTCACGTGCATGACCTATCTCTTCCAAGAAATAAGTTATGTCGCCCTCCTCCTCCATCTCAAAACAACCGTGTCATGCCACCTTCCCTCCTCTCCGGATAACCATGTCGTGCGACCCTCCCTCTTCTCCAGCAAGCCACACTTTACCGTCCCGTTTTTCCATAATGCACTGGACCCGCACTGCCCTTCTACCAGCACCATCGAACCTACACCGCCCCCTTTTCGGACCAATTTTATGGAACGACATACCTCCAACACCTATCTATTGTGCTCTACCAACATTCCACACCCTCACTGCTGGTGATTTATTCTTCATTTGGTTGATTTCATCCTTTGAGAGTTTATATGATTAAGGTTTTCTGTTGTATTTTGTTCTTTTTTATGTGAGTTGTTCGATTTAAAGATTTTTCAGTTTAATTGGATCACCATGTGCTATGGTTGTTTGGCAATTGAAGTTACACAAATATTTTTGGGAATTTCGACATAAAAGGTAGCTGGTTCCATTTATAATCATTATTTGGTTCTTTATTTTTCTTGATTAATCAATTTAGTAAGTTATTTTATTAGATTCCTTGTTGAGAATATAGTTTTACATGATGTATAATATGATTTCAAAGTGTTTAGTAATGTGTTTATGTGATATGAATGTTTTGATTTTATGAAAACCCTCGTTGAGCCACTAATTGTGTTTTCTAAACTATGATGTTTGTTTATTATGTAGCGTAAGGGATGAAAATTATATTTGGACATGTAAGTGGTGTGCTTTTTTCCTTGAAAGGGGATTTTGGGAGGTATTTTGTGTTTCAAGTATCATGATACTATTTTTAGTCGCTTCAAAAATATTTTTTTGTTGTTTATTAAATCTTATAAAGAGTGTGAACCATGTGTAGAAAAGGTTTTATTGTGAGTTTAATTTTAAAGAGGGGAGTGGGAATATGTTTTTTTTTCTTAAGTTAATCATTGTTTTACAACATAAAAATGTTTTATTAATTATTTAAATGATTTTTTATGTTGTGAGTGTGATGAAAATTTTCTTTATGACATGTTTTCTTTGAATGGTGTATTTTCATATGTTTCAGTTAAGTTATATTATTAAATGGGAAGTTAAATTGTTTTATTTTTATTTGGATTCTTTGGTAGTTATTGGACTCCCTTGCATCGTTTTAGTGTTTTTTGCTCATAACGTTGTGGGTTTTGGTCATCAGTCACAATGACCTATACGTATATACATGGTTAAGCTTGTATATATGTATATCCTGATTGAGAATATTACCACATGGTGTGGGGAATATGTACATGGTTCAATGGTTATATATATATATATGAAAATGTATATGCATATAATTGAAGTAGTTTCAGGCTTCCATCGTCAAATGCTGCATGTTTTTAGGTATGTTTTGTTAGCTAGTTTATTCTTATTTCTACTGCTTGGTTGTCACACCATTTAACATATGGTACTAAATTATTTAAAGGGGTCCTTGGTTAATTTTGTATAGTGTTTTGAACAGTTTGGCGCGGTTTCAAGTAGTCAATCCAAGGGATACTTGCCTGTATATGCATAGGTATGTATATTTATATATTTTGGTTCCCCTGATACATGTATATTCATCCATGGAAGCGAATATATGTGTATGGGTATATGTGTGCCTATGTATATATATGAAAATTCCTGTGTATGTGAGTGGAAACTAGTATATGCATATAAGAATATATGTAAGGATACCCATTCACATGTTCATGGCCATGAGGGTGTGTGCATAGGGGATAGGTGTCCTTAGATCTATGTGAAAATACATATTATTAGTGGGGGGGGGGTATCAGCTTTTAGTTATAAAGAGACAAGAGACGAGTGGATGGCTTGGTTCCACCTTGATATAGGTCCCCACTACACATGCCATTATATTTTGAATTTATTCATTTCATATTATATCATTATTTTTATATTAATGGTAAAAAAATTAAATAATTAGTCTTTGAATTAATGTTTGTTATGAAAGATAGTAGATTCCTCTTATGGTTGAATTGTCTGGAAATGTTTTTTTAATGTGCATAATAAGTGTTGATATGATTACCCTTTATCCTTTTTAATTATGTATTAGATTCAAAATGTTGATTTAGTTTTCAAAAATGGATTTCTTAAATGGGGTTTCAAATGGTTTTGAGATGGAAAGTGGTTTTCCTTAGAATTTTTTGATGTGAGTTAGTGTGTGTTGGTCATTCTGAAAATAGGTTGGTCTTGAGTGGTGGGATAAGTCTCTTTTGGTACATTAATGAAGTGAAATATTTTGAAAATATATTTGGGGTGACTCATGGGTGATCATGATATGTACATGGATTGTTTTAGTTGTTGTTTGTGGTGTTCGTGCATTGTTATTGGTTACATGATTGAAATTGTTGACTCACCACATTTTTTTACACGTGTTGACATGGGAACATGGTATAGTAAGAGAATATTCTGAGAACAATTTCTTAACTAGTTTAGATTATGCACTGTCTAGTGGCCCTTAGTATGTAATTTTACCTACCAGGGGATTGAGAACCTCAGTATGGCCAGGTGGGGCAACACAGAGCATTGAGGAATTATGATGTTATTGAGCACGGAATTACTTCATGATTAGTCACATGTATATTACGTTATAGATTGTTCACAATATCCTCAGTTTGACCCATGTCTTCTTTAGTGCTTATTTGAATGTGGTGAATTTTTGAGGCACTTAGTCTGGGTACTGGCCTTTTTCGCCTCTTTTCCATTGCCCTTATTGTGTGTTGTGTGTCTTTGTATGGTTTTCCTCTTGTTTAACAACTGAAATATGCATTTTAAATTATTCGTCAATTTTTTTTAAAAAAATTAATGCATATTTTTCATCCAAACCGTAAACTTGTTTTCGAATTATAAATTGAAATGGACTGTTACATTCCATAGAAATGAATGTGTTTGTGAAAACTTATTTTTATATAATGAATTTCAAACTTTAGAATAGTAAATTTAATTATTTAATTGAAGTGTTTTGGGAATAGATCTTTTGGGCATGCCTTTTGAGTTTTAATACTCATTCCTATAGTGTTTTCTTGTTTTAATTTTTAATTGTAGGTTTGAAATGATCTTTTTCTCCTTGGTTGATGTTTTATCATGAGTTAGAGAGTGACCCGCGAAGTCACACTAAGATAGTGGTTGTTCTGTTCGGTTAGTTTTATTTTATTTAGTTATTGTTTAGTCTCCTTATTTTGTTTATTTATTTTGAGTTACTATTTATTATTTCCAATTAATTTATTTATTTTTGTTAGTCGAACCGGTTACCATTGTTTCTATCAATGTCTTGGTGGTTTTCTCCAGCTCGGGAGGATCAGGAATACCTATCAGGCCATGCCACAGATCGGCTCGGGTGACTGGTTCTCGGTCGACCTAGGTTGGTTTGTGACATGTTATCCCTATATACATATTTTCTAGAGACACATCCCCATGTCATATCTAGATAGGTATTTATTTCTATGAAACCAATCAAACTATCATTTACCAAATTTCTAGGACATATTAATTTTCCTAATCATTTCTTCATCCTTAGGCATATCCTTAGACATGTTATTAGGGTTCTCTAAAGGGGTTTCTCTTCCAAGATTATAATTGTTAACTAAAAATTTTATATGATACCAACTATAGAGACCCTATATTAACATACATTAACATTACATGATTTCTACATAATACATAATACATTACACAAACAATCACGCCATGTTCAAATTATTTTATATTATTTGGAAACATAGAAACATAATCACTGATATATAAGTGAGGTATATTATCTTGAACTAGGTTTCTCATCACTATAACCCTTCTTAGACACATCAGATAAAATTCATATCTTTATAAAAATGGGAATGCAAACAAAAAAGTGGGGAGATCAGATTCCCTATAAGGGAAACAAGGGAAATATGTAAACATAATCAAGAGAATAAGGTTATATTAACGTCATCATATCATTATAATATCATACCCTTCATATCAATTATCCAGTAAATGAATCATGTCATAAATATTTGAAGTTTAGAAGTCTTGAATCATAAGATAATCAAGGGAATAATCCATGAAATCTTGAAACTGGAATAATACATGAAATTGTGGCCAAAACATGTAATATAATTCCCAATAAATCAATGATCATTTCTAGACACTTATCAGGGAACGTTAAAGAGACTAAACCTATTGAGAGGGATACATGGCCATCCCTAGTTGTATTACATTCCATATAAGCGATCTGATATCTCCTTCTTCCCATAGTGGATTGGGTTTCCCCTTATTCCTAGAGTAGATCATTCCCATCAATTTTTTCTCGTCATTATCACGTGAGATACAAATCATTTCCCAATGAATTGGTGGGATATATAGGTCCCACCCATCTAATAATGAAATCATACAAATATTTGAAACAATTTCATATACAATCATATAATAACCCATGAAGTGAAATGGGTATCATAAATATGTCATCATATCATATCCTTTAGAAAATAGACATTTTTCATAATCAATTTCATCAATGAATAATCCATGAAAAGAATATAGTTTCATAAACATATAACATGTGAAATAGAAATGGGTTTTATAAAAATCAGGATATCAAAGAAATATACACCTCATAGAATGTATATGAATGGATACATTGTATATATTCCAAGATATGCACGAGTAACACAAAAATCATTTCATATTTCAATAAACAAATTTTGAAATGTCTTATAAAAACATTTCTTGAAGAAAAAATCATTTCTTCTTTGAAAAATTCTTTTCAAAACATAAAAATCATCTTTGAAAACATTTTTATTTAAAAATTGATTTGAAAACATATAAATCAAGAATAAAAAAATCATTAAAATGTTTCAAAATACATTTTTCATTGAAAATAATCTTAGGAGAATATTTTTTTTAAATATTTTTAGAATAAAACAGATTCCCGACTAAAGAGAGAAATATGGTCAAATTTTCTTAAAAAAATTCATAATTACATTAAGTACCAAAGAGTGGTAAAATGTTACTTATATATGAAGATATCTTTAAAAAACAAAGGGGATGAAAATTCAATAATATTATCAAGAGATTTATCATAATATTTCCTCAATGGAAGAATTATAATAAACAATCCTAATAAATGATGAGATTGTTTAAATAAACTCAACCACATTTGTAACATTAAATAAAAATCAAAATTCAATATAATGACAATAAATGAAACATAAAATATCATGACAAAAGGTTATTAATGATATAAAATGTAAAATTTATGTATACACAGATCATAAAAGAATATAGGTGTATCACAAAACATACATGTGTCTAATTGAAGGAAAATTGAAACAAAACTACCTTGTTGATTTGGTAAATTTTGCACTATATAACAATACTAAAGGGATATAATCAAATGGATAGATAAATATCCATAAATGTATGTATAAAATCCATATAATAAATTCATGTGATGTATATAAACCACACAAAATAAATGAGTTGTGAAAAAATGCATAAGTCTCACAGAAATAAAAATGAGATTAGAAATCCACTTTAATTATGTATTGACTTTCTTCGTACTCACTAAAACCTAAATTATAATAAATATATGTTTAATATAAATATGTTGATGAATAATATTAAAACATATCATACCATATATTATTTACTTATGACCTTATATTACTCATTTATTAACAATCCCATGTTTAATTTTCGTTTTAGGTAATAAATGGTTGGTTTTTTGCATGTGTTTGGATTTTTTATATTTTTGTTCCTCAAAAAAATATAATGATATTAAAAATGTAAACCATGATATCAATACTATAAATATATAATAAATATTTATTTCTAATAATATATCAAAAATTGAAATAAGAAAAGGGATACACCATTTATGGAGATGGTGGGTCGTACGTACACATGAACGATCTATCTGTCCTATTTTCATATTGATAGAATGAAAATAAAGGAAATATAATGATATATAAATTTATCTATGTGTATTATTAGTAATCATTAATTTTTATTTCATATATATTTTATATATTTTATAATCCCATCCTTAACACATTCTATGTAATGTGTGAATAAATGACGTCACTTTGAGGTGGCTGTAGTCTACATGTCTACAAACGAAGTTATTGTATTTACAAAAAATAAAATCATCAAGGTATGTTTTATATAATAATCCCAAAATCATAATAAAATCATATAAAAAATATATATCTTATAAAAACATTATTTTCATCATAATTCCCAGCCATGAGAGGTTGTAATGGAAAGACGAACGACATTGTTTCGTGAGGTTGTAGTCCATCGTACACAGGAACATTATGTTCATTGACTATTTGAATGAAGTGTGTATAGGTGTTTGTTGAAAACTAAAATAAAAAATTATCAGTATATTAACGATAATGTGGTTATTATATAATAATTTAATAATATTAATTGTGGGGGGGGATAATGAAAATTAAACAATAGATCTTATGGAAGGATTCTACCTATTCTTTGTGTAGCTCCTCTTGGTTTTCACCAACGGTATTCCTAAGTTGGATTTATGCACAAATGTAGGATTATAGGATGAAGGGAGGGAAACATTGATGATATTTGGGTAGGTTTTTAATAGTAAAAGTGTGTGAGATGCATGATGAATTTGGGGGGTGGGGTGGGGGAGAGTTCCCTTTTTATAGTGGAGGAGGAGTGGACTTCTAGTTAATATAAAAAGGTAAACACTAGTGACATGCCTCACTGACATAATGTTTCACCAATAATTTTAAATTATATATAAAATAGGGGACATGGAATACTTTTTTCTATCCAATGTCTTCTGTACATGTTTCTAGGTTATATTCCCCTTTATCATAATCTTTTCCTAACTTGTAGCATTGTTTTACAATAGTCATTATAATTAATTTTAATTACATTCACTAATATTTATGGGGAATAAACTATATTGACCTTATTAGAAATTATAAATTATTATGATTCCAAATATAAAATATATTTTTCTAAATTAAAGTCACATAATTGGCATTAATTGATTTAATTTCAATCTCGTAGATGTGTCGTGAAAATGGGTTTTTTAAGAGAAAATGTTTAAATATTTTAAATGCTTTTATATCCCATTTCAATTTGAAATTTCCTAAAATGACATAAATTATATTAATTAATGTACAATTTTATCAATTTTCACTTCTGTAAAAAATTAAAAAATTATTTAAGAATAAAAAAATTAGATGAAAATTTTGTCTTTAAATAAAATTTAGTATTTCTCACTATTCATCCGAAAATTATGTTTTTTAAAAAAATCCAAAAAAATAACACTAATGTTATTTTTGAAATTATGAACATAAATTTCAACTTGTAAAAGATTCTAAATAAAATTTTAATATTTTCATAAAAGGACATAATAAGCACTTCATTTGAGAAAATAGTATTTTTAAACATATAAAAACTGGGCCAAAATTCATATGTTAGGTTATCAATATGTTTTATTTATTTAGAAACATTATGAATAATATTTTAAAATAAGTCATTACTATTGATATTATAATGTTTAATTGCTATGTTATAACTATCTTGTTTAAATAAATATAATGATAAAATGTTGTTTTGTAGAAACATAGTGTTGTGTGTAAAAAATGCCAAATCGGTGTTGCTTGTAGCACAATATTATCATGGTGTAGAGAATAAAAAAATATTAATGTGGTGAATAATTCAACATGAGACATAAAATAAAATCAATTTATTCTAAAAAATTATCATAAAAACTCAAGGTTTTACACTACCACCTATATATATTATATTCAATAAATTCTATTTTAAATTTTGAATCATCATGCAGTAATTCAACATGAATTAACCTTATATTTTTTTGACCGATAATTATGTTATCAGTCTAAATAGTTAATTTACAATGGTTGTTATTAAAACGAGTTAAAATTGGTTTAACTAGATTATAAGGCTTAATATTTATCAAATAATTCAATAAATATAAATGGATGTGTTTATTTCAACCACATAAAATCATATATTATAACTGGGTTAGAAGGAACTAAGTTACATTATTATGATATATAATTTTTATTATGATGATTAAATTTCTATTATCTACCTCATTTTCATCCTATGGAAATTGAAAACATCACATGTATGTACTTACAAATTATTGTCTCCATGTAGCTGTGTAATTCGTTTTTCATCACAATTTTACATACATGTTTATAAATTTTAAAATTAGGTTTATATATGATATTTATTATATTATTATGGTTATTAATGGTAAAATATTATTTATATTTCTTTCCTTATTTTTTGTGGAAATAAAATACAACCTTCAATCATACGTATAACCTACCGTCTCCTAAAATTACATAAAAAACTTATATATATAAATATTTTATGAAGAAAAATAAGTAAATATCATATTTATATCATTTTTAGCATTTTGGAGATTATGGAACGATGACCAATGTTCAGTGAACAGAACTATCAAATAAAATATCCCATGAGAAACAAAAACATGAACACCCTGAAACGATGATTTTTGTATAGAATTGTTTATAAATATGCAATGAAATTTTATGGGTAGATGATATATGATATTATAATTATTATATTAAAGTACGATAAATTTAAATTTAATTTACAATAGGTTATACCACATTTAAATAAAGTCAAACTTGACATGAGGGTTTTACGTTCTAATGTCATTATTTACTGGGGTATCTTATAATTATTTTTATGATGATGATATTTTATTATATAACTCTTATCAATATCATGAATTTTATATCACTATTCTTATCATGGATTTCCCAATTAATTTACAACTTTCCTCTCTTTGGTAGTAAAAATAATTTAGAAAATATTATTAAAAAACATAATTTATTTCCACTTTGGTTAGGAATATTTTCTCCCATGTCCATTTTTTCATTAATATGTTTTCAAGAATGTTTTTAATGTTATACTATTATTTTTTAAAGTTATGTTTTCATTTTTTATTTAAAAAAATAGTCTAAAATTAAAGTAATTTTCAATTCATGAATGATGTAATTTTTACATTTTACCAAAAATGTGAAAAGAATCATTACTTAAGCTTACACAACATGAATGAAATTTATCAATATTATGAATAATAAATTATATTAAATTAATTTTAAAGGTTCTATGATTTGATTCATGTAAATTATTTTTCATAATATTTTATAAAGTTTCAGATTTTGAATATGTGATTAAAAAATTATAATGTTATTTCCCTTGAGAATATTCCAAGTAATCCTTTTAATAAATTTTTATTAATGATAACGTCCTTTGATAAAACATAAGTCTTTTTTGGGATATGATCCAAGGATACCATCATTATTATTTCGATCTATTTTTATGATTATGTTTACGAGATGTTTATTGAGAAAATTTATCTTTTATTTGTTATGTTATGGTGAAATGTTGAGAAGTTTATGAAACTCATTTCCTTTCCACAGGTTATGAAATATGATGAATTATTTATGTTCTTGTGGAACACATATGAATTTATTATGATTATGTAATGAGTTTTCCTAGAACTATATATCCCTCTAATTCATTAGGTAATGTTGGATATCTCATTTGGTAATAAGTAATTAAATTGGGTGTGAATTGAAGTCAGTAATGATTTTTTTCCACTTTCATAGTCTTGGGAGTAAACCTCAACTAAGTACATGATTGAAATAAGGGTGGAACCAATTACCGATGAGAGTTTTTATAGTTATAATGACTAATAAAATCAATTTCTATAATTAATTGTATGTAATAGAATTATGTATTACGAAAATTTTCTTCTTTCAGGGATCATGTTCTTTGATTCCATTCTAATTCATCTCTCATGAATTTCAACTATTTATGCCATGATTTAATATTATGTCTTACGATATATTGGGAATAAATTTTTAAATATTATGCTCATATTCTCAAACACTTATACTCCTATTATATGTAAGTGAGAATTAATATCACCCCATTTCATTATTATATAGAATTGAATCACAACCATTCCTATGTCTTCATTCCACAGGTTTTATACAATTGTTTTATGAAGGGGTCATCTTAGAAGAAACATATTTTGGAATATAATTTTTATATATGTTAAATATCATTCATTAAATAAGACGATCATGTATCTAATATCCATATACAATAAACCATTATGGTTCTGGTGTGGGTCATGTTGTTATTCAGAGAATATTATTCTATTATGATATAATATCTTGATAACAAAAACATGGGTCAACAATTTTGTAATGGAGGATGTATACCCAAAAATTATTATAGAGAATGCCAAGGGGATACTAGTTTAACAGAGTAAGAGATAATTAGAAAATATGAGTGAGGTCTAGTTTTTAAGAAGAACGCATGTAAACCCTTCAACATCACAAGGTTCAATCAGACAAAACCAGTGATCTAGTGGAATCCAACACCTTCCTGGGGGCCATTGGGTATATTTGGTTTATCCTAACAGAACACATTGTTAGTATATGGTATCTTATTTGTTAGTTTTAGGTAGTTTTTACGCTCTAAATTTATATCAAGTCCTCAACCTTCCTTAACCCATTTTTATCCTGTGGGACTCCCTTGAACCACTTCAAAATAATAAAAACATGCTCTCATGAGATGTAAAAAATTAAAAGAAGGAATACCAGAAATAGAGGTGTCAAAATTATCCCCTCTTAGGAATTCTCATCTTTTAGAAGTATCTCTAGAGGTCATCTTGAACCACCTGGTTCAATAGGTCGGAATTTTATCTTCTCACTACCATTTCTCTTCAGGAATATGACTTATCTTTCATATAACCCAAAAAGAGGCACAAAAAATCCTAAAAAATATTATATATTTATTCCATTTATTTAATAGGTGTTTCCTCTAAATATTCACCTTATTCAAACTCAACATCCTCACAGTTTAGCACATGCACAAGATCATACTTGTACCTCTAAATTTTAGACACATAGAACATGTTGTTAATACCTAGATTTAGTGGAGGAAGATTAAACTGATAATAAACCAAACTAATGTATTTAATGGAAGAATATACCACAGTTCTCTCTTTTCTTACCTCTTTATATTTTTATTATATAACTGAGGGGAAACAGATAAAAAAACATACCACCCATAGTGAATTTCCTATTTCATCTCCTTCTGTATAACTTGTACAACATCCTGTTATGGTTGTAAAAACCATTTTTTAAATAAGAAACACATTCAATAAGGTGTCTTATACCAGTATTTTCTTAATTACTAATGATTCAATTTCCCCATACAATAATAGTGAGTTATAAGGCCACCCATATAGATCCTCAAATGAAACAAACTGAATCGTCAAAAGGAATATATTATTGAATGATTACTCCACTAAAAATAACTGATCAAGCCAAGAACCTCCAAAATTCATATTCCTTACACTATAAACATCCCCAAAATCATGAATCATTATTTTCCAATACATATAAATATAAGGATGAATGTACATTCTTAACTTCAACTATGTTCACAACACATTATATAATCCTGTATAAATCCACAAGAGAAGATTGAAATCCCTATCAGATACCCTACTCAATGGAACTCAGTGAACCTGTTTAATCTCTAAAATATAGAACTTTTCAATATTATTAAATTTAGTTCTTCTCTTGGATCAGTAAGATGTGGGCCACATTTTTCAATTAATCCCCAACCACCAAAACAGTTTCTCGGCCTCTCGGTGTCCTATGTAACCCAATCAAAATGTCTACTGTAACATTATCCCACATCTACCAAAGAACTATATGGGGATAGAGAAACACTATAGGTCTATGATACATGCATGTGATATTATGAAAAATTATACAATAGAAGAAAAATCCAATAATGTGTCTTTTCATGATATGTCACAAGAACTGATGCTTTACATAGAGATACCTATTGGTCATCCCCATGTGTGATTCCCACTATGAAGCTTGAGATTCCCTCGTAAAATCCTCTAACATGGAATATGGTTCTAGTAGTCTAACCTTAAAAAATATTTCCCAACATCATTGCAATGCCCCACTATAATGAATTTTTTACAAACCTCTCAAACATCGTGAAACACTATTTATAAATCACTCAAATGAATTTTATATTATCAAACAATAAGGACATGATCACCATAGGTAAATAAGACACTTCCATTCAATTATCAACTATATCCACCTATGATTTATCTGACTATACCATGAGATTCATATAAACTTCTATCATTTTATCCCAAATCTTTTATAGAATCTTGCTTAGCAGATCTGAAACTAAATTTTCTTTTTCT
Organism: Viscum album; assembly: GCA_963277665.1. Taxonomy (NCBI): domain Eukaryota; kingdom Viridiplantae; phylum Streptophyta; class Magnoliopsida; order Santalales; family Viscaceae; genus Viscum; species Viscum album. Next base: position 21,209,429 of record OY728131.1, read on the forward strand.
AGACGAATAATCACTCTCAAATTCCAATTATCTACATATACTCTACCCAATACCTCAAATGATGACTCATTTTAATCTAGTAAAATATATACAATTTAATCATTTATTTACTATACATGAAAAATGTATCACAAAAGAGATAGGAAAACCAATATTTTAGTTTATAAACCACAAATGCAGAATCTATGTCATGAGAAGGGTAGTTCAACTCTTGGGTCATAGGTGAAAAGACACATAAGAAATTATATTATCTCCCCTTGTTAGAAAAAATCCTAATCCATCACTAGAATCATCACAAAATATTTCATACCTGACATTAGGCATAAGATTGATCGATATCAGAGCTGAAAAATACCACTTAATCTTCTCTAATAGTAATTCATCACACTATTATGTCTATTTAAAATTACTACATTCTTATTCACTATGGTCATGAGTTCTTCTTGGGGAGAAAAGTCTTGAATAAACCTCTTATAAGTTCTAAGAAACTAGATAAACTATTATTATTGAACACATTCCTCACCCATGAGAAATATAGAACTACCTTAACCTTCCCTAGATTTTCTGATATTCAATCATGATAAACCCCATGCCTTGGAAAGAACAAATCTAATATCCCAAAGTGACATTTTTTGTACTGGGCATAAATCTAATGTGATCGAAGAATGATCAATAGAAAATAAAGGGTTCTAGAATGTGATTTCCATATCATGGAATATATTCGGAATTCATCAATTATAAAAAAATTTAAGGAGATTATGTATGAGTGTAAATTTTTTTCATGATGTCCGTGAACACATATGAAGCATTTTTCAGTCCAATGGGAGTAAAGACATACTCATTAAATCCATAACCCACACCTAAATTATATTTTTGCTATTTATTCCACTATTATGTGATGTTTATATTAACAAGACTGTTGATCAACCTATGAAAACCATTGGGATCCCATCAATTGATCAAATAATTCATCAATTCTGGGAAATGGGTACTTGTTCTTCATTTTGATCTGATTTAAATTCATGTAGTCTAAAAAATATCAATAATACAATAATGGCCTAAACCCAGTTACCCAGAGTCGGTGTATTATTAAATAACAATTGCATGATCAAAGGGGATTAAATGTTCATTCATTAGATTTACATTACATTATAAAATGAAAAACTACAACAACATTGTCTCCATTGACCACATTCTTATCACTTAGACTATCCCTTGGATTATCCCTACAGGTCAGTGATAATATACTTTTTCGCATCCTAGAAAAAATAAAACATAGAAAGGGGTGAGATCAGATTCTCAGTAAGGATAACAATATAGAGGAAAATTTCATAAATAAGCATAAACACTTATGGAAATGTATAATACTAAATCATAAACCTTTTAAACAAAAAGTTCTTCATAATATGGCCAATATAAATCATATAATTTCATTTACTAAAACACCGGGATAATCTACTAGTCGAATACTCACATGCAACATCAATAACCAATTTCATAATGATGGAATGTATAATACCAGCCATCTTAATCACATAGTCAATGTCTTCTACCAAGACTGCGAATAATATTTTTCAAGGCCTTGTGACATGACACTTGTTTGTCACATGATACAAACCAATGCATTGAAGAGCTATAACGGGCTCCACCCATTACTTACTAAGTCCAATCCATTCCTCATATGAAAAGATTTAAACATAACATAAACATTCTTATTAAAAAAACCATAATAAATATCAATTCCTTATCCATAAACCATGAAATTTTTAAAAATAAAACATCCACAGTCAGACATAACACAAAACCTTCAATAAAATATGGTTGTTTTACATCATAATAAATCAACTTCAAACAAGCTTAAAATCTATCAAAGGATGTTGACATAGATGAAATCAAAACTTTTTTAGAGAAATATCTCTTCATATTTGGAAATCATTTAAAAGTAATTTAATTATAAAATAAATCCTTTATTTTGTATATATTCTTATAAGCATGTATGGGAATCTTTGATGATGTTATAACGGTGGAAAATAGCCGCACCCACTGTATATGTTAAAAATTACACTCTTACCTTAATTTTGTCGAAAAGGTAATAAAGTATCTTATTTAGAAAATGACGAAAAGATTCCTTTCAAAACATATATGGTCAATAAGGGTATAAATTACTTTAACCCATATTTTAGTAATAGTAAAAAAATTCAAATTATATTTTTAAGAAAACATGGATGTGGATGACAAAGAGGTCCCAGTAGATACTTATGTATTACCAACCTCGAATAAGTAAAGAGATTGTAGAATTAACCCTTACCTTGTACTTTTTCATAGCCAATGGTATGTTAACATCATGTATATTAGTTAATTTTTTTTATTAAATTATAAAAAAAACTATATACATAAATATTATATCATATATGATCTTCTAATATTTCTTTGTTAATAATATTTCAGTAGTATCATCATTTCGGGTGTTAACTGATTCATTATCTTTTATACAATTGGTTACGTAAGACATGTATGTTATGGATAAGATGTATTTTATTCATATATAGAATGATATTATGTTCATAAAAATTATTTCAAATCATAAAATTTAAATTATTCTGGAATGATTACGATGGGGAATGAATCTCATTGCATTCGTGGAGACAATAATCTGTATGTATGGAAGGGCGACAATATAAATATATTGATGGTGAAATAATATGTAATAGAATGTTATATAATATATAAAAAATCATTAACATGTTATATTTATTATAAAAATCAGTTATTACAATTATTATACACACCCAAAACAATGATGTGTTTGAAAAACAAACTACACCACGACTTGGAGATGGTAAGCTGTATGTATGAACGTATGGTGACATTGTCATTTATTGGATAGATAGAATAACGAATATAGTTATACCATATTTATAATAAAATAATATTATGTAGAAGGTTTTGGAGTTATTATTTGGTATTGAATCAATGAAAGAGGATGTGGAAAAAGAGAATAACTTGAAAGAGGGTGGTGAAATTATTACCTCTTCTTCGGGTGTTTTCTTTGAGTTGATCAAAAGGGCTCTTTAATATGGATTTATGATCTATGTAAAAACTTTAGGTTGATTTGGGGAATTTGGGAGGTAATTTTGGTAAGGGTTGGCCGATCCAAATGGCTTTGGATGTGTGAAATTAAGAGAAGGGGATGTACCCTCTTATAAGAGAGGTGAGGGTCACTTTTGGAAAAGCATGAAATATTATTTTATAATAGGATCATTTTATATTTTTAATGGCTAAAAAATGATTTATTTCGATGATAATGTGGGAATGGGTCAAAAGACACTCAACCAATATGTTTTAAATCGGTTTATTTATCCATTTTGACAATATCTTTTAGATTTAACTCTTAGTTAAATAGTTTTTCATTTACCATGTTTCTTTGTATTTTTGAATTATATGGTTAATAAACATACTATAAAATACCAGGATAACCCAAAGTGCTTTCTAATGAATATATATAAACTTCTATAAGTCCATTGGATGATATTTTGAATTTTATAAATATTATATCTATTAATAATATAATATTTGTTTTAAAAACTCAATTATGTCAATTTGGACACTATTTCGTATTGGATTTTGTTGAAAAGCATAAAAAAGTTATTACATAGAATAAAATTTAATTAATCAATACTAATATTTCATATTAAGCAATAGAATTATCGGAATTCATCAGAAGTCTCAATTTACATATAAATGAATATTTATAACATCAATTATTATAATATTTCATCAATAAGTTAATTAGTACATCATCATTGTGTCATAAATATATTATATTATTTAATGAATAAAAATTATACATAAAATACCATTATGTAGTAAATCATTATATATTTCTAATGAATATTTATAGTCAAATTTATCTTATGAATAACCATATTTCAAAAATGGTCTAGTTATTAAATAGTGAATTTATCAATTTTAACTATTCTTTAAATAAAATAATAATAAATGTCCTAATATAATAGAAGTTGACCGAAAGGAACATTTTTTATTTATAAGGTAATATTTGGTTGAATTAATCTTATCCAATATAATTAAGATATGTGTTAGGGTAATTATAATAGCAATTTAACCTTTAATTTCCCTATTTAACTTTAATAGTGGTAAATAAAATTCAAAAGTTATTATTTAAAAAAAATTATTTTCATCTTATTGAACCAAATATTACACAATGATTTCAACAATGTCTCTTAGAATTTTGAAATTCAACTTATAGAAGCTGTAAAATTACATTTTAGGGAAATTTGTAAATGCTCAAAGAAGATGGGTAAAAGACGGTAAAAAGTTCAATAAAATTTTGTATATCTAAACATATTATAAAATTACTCCAATGAATTAAATTGAACATATATATGTATTTTGAAAATATTTAGACATAAATTAATTAAAATAAAATTACTAATTATTTTAAAAGAAGTCGGTTTTAAACAATAACACAGTGTTTTTCACTATTCCATAAAAATTGAAAGTTCTCAGAAAAATACAAAAAATTCACCTTGAGCTAGTTTTGATATACAGAATCCAAAACTGATGTCCATTTTGAAAATTAAAATTTATAAAATTTCAAAACATGGGTATTACTATTCATAATGGGATGTTTCATTGGTTGTGGTGTGTTAAAAATCCATGTTGCGTACAATGCACACTACTGCATTATTCAATGAGAAACGTACCGTGGAATCTTGGTGTGTTACATTCTCCCTTCCTTAAAATAATTTCTCCCTTGAAATTTCTAGAAAATTACTGCATAAAATGTTTTGGGTGGTACATCATCATAAGTTCCTTGGGTTCCCTCATTGCCTCTTCCATCATATGGTTTATCCACAGAACATTTACCAGATGATTCGTCTGGTTTCTCAGCAGTAGTTCTCTGGTATCAAGAATTTTGATAAGGTCTTCACAAAAAGACATATCATGTTCCAGTTCAAATTATTCATAGGTGAGTACATGCATTGGGTTAGGCATGTATTTTCTTAACAGTGATACGTGGAAAGCAACATGAACATTGGAACGACTTGGAGGCATTTCAATACGATAAGCTACAACTCCAATTCATTCTAGAATTTCGAAAGGTCTGATGTACCTGGGACTCAGTTTACCCTTCTTACAAAAATGTATAACACCCTTCAATGTAGATAATTTAAGAAAACATGGTCTCCTACTTGAAATTTTAAATCCTTCCTTTGGTTGTTGACATAGCTCTTGTTTCTACTTTGGGATGCTTTGATATGGGTTTCAATAACCTTCAAATTTTCCATTGTTTCCTCAACAAGTTTAGGGCCTATGAGTTTTCTTTCAACAAAATCATCCAAAAATGTTGGTGTGTGACATCTCTTTCTATATAATACTTCATATAGCGATATCAAAATACTTGAATGGAAGATATTGTTATAGGAAAGTTCTACCAAAGGTAAATATTGATCCCACATACCTTGAAAGTCAATTGAGAAAGATCTCAACATGTCTTTTAAGGTTTGATTAGTCCGATCTGATTTTCCATCAGTTTGAGGGTGGTAGGTAGTGCTCAAATGAAGTTCAGTATCCAGGGCCATCTAAATACTTTTCCAAAATCTTGATGTAAAATGAGGATCACGATTCAGAACAATCTATTGTGGTACTCCATGAAGTCTTATAACTTCATGAATATATATTATTTCCATATGTTCAAATGGTAAATCCTCTCTTATGGTAAGAAAATGTGTTTACATGGAAGACAATCAACAATGACCCATATTGCAGTATTCCTTCTAGGAGTATTTGGTAGCCCCATGACAAAGTCTATCATAATATTATTCCATTTCCAATCAGGTATGGAAAAAGGTTGCATGAATCCTCCAGGCTGTTTCCTACCAGCTTTTGGTTATTGAAAAACCGTACATCTTGACACAAAATCAAAAATCTCCCTCTACATGTTGTCCCACCAAAAAATTTCCTTAAAATCTCTATACATCTTCGTGATCCCAGGGTGTATAGAAAAATTGGCACTATGAGATTAATTTAACAATTAACTTTTTATATTAGATATGTTAAGAACACAAAGTATCTTCTCAAATTTCAAAATTCCATCTTCATATATGATGTCACTCAATCTCCCATCATTCACAGATTTAATCTTCATTTGAAACTCCTCATCATCAGTATGAGAACTATTTATCCTTTCTAGTAAAGATGTGTTGGAAACCATTTAAATATTTATTGATGTTTCACCATACATGGTAATTCCCATATCCATCATTACTAGATCAATGAAAATAGGATCCCTTTCAACTCTCATCCTGTTCAAAACTCCATGATCTTTTCTACTCAAGGAATCTTCCACCTTATTTTCCTTCCCCAAGTGGTAGTGTATAGTGCAATAATAATCTTTTAGTAGTTCATTCCAATGTCGTTTTTCATGTTGAGTTCTTTTTGTGATAAAATAAACAAAAATCTCTTGTGAACAGTATAAATCAAACAATTTTCACCATAGAGATAGTGTCTCTATATTTTTAGAGCAACTATTATAGATATTAACTCAATATCTTGAGTAGGATATTTTTGATCCTGAAATTTTAACGTTCATGAAGCATAGTCCATAATTATATCATTCTTCATAAGAAAAAAACAAATTCCTTTCATTGAAGCATCACTATAAATAACAAACCCATCGTTCCATGATGGTAGAGTCAATATTGGATCATCAACTAGTCTTCTTCTCAGTTCTTCAAAACAATCTTCACACTTTTTTCTCCAAAAAATTTAACACCTTTACGTGTGAGCTTGGTTAATGGGTTTTCCATCCAGGGAAAATTATTGATGAAACTTCGTTAATAACCTGATAAACCAATAAAATTGTGTACCTCAGTTATACTCATCGGTGCAAGCCATTCTTGGATTTCCAGGGTCTTTTAAGGATTAACAGATATTCTATCCTTAGAGACAATAAAGACAAAAAAAGAAATATCTTAAAGCCAAAATTCACACTTTCTACACTTTGCATATAATTAATTTCTTCTAAAGGTGTATATAATAGTGAATAAGTGATTTTCATGATTTTCATATCTTTTTTAGTATACCACGACATCCACAATAAATACTACTAAAAGTCATCAAGATATTCCTTGAAATCTCTATTCATTTGATCAATGAAGATAGAGGGTTCATTAGTAAATCCAAAAGGCATTATTGTAAACTCGTAATGCCCATACCAGTTCGAAATTTGGTCTTTGGAATGTATTCCTTCTACAAACACAACTGATGATATCTAGATCGAAGGTCAATCTTTGAAAAATATCAATCTCTATGAAGGTGGTTGAATAAATCACCAATGCGAGTAAGGGGATACTTTTTCATTATTGTTATAGCATTGATCACCCTGTAGTTGGTGCACAACCTCATAGATCCATATTTCTTCTTAACAAAAAGTATAGGGGCTCCCCATGGAGAAGCACTAGGGGAATAAATCCCTTGTTACTCAATTCCTCTATTTGTTTCTTTAGATCCACTAATTCCACAATGACCATTATATAATGGGTCTTTGATATGGTCCTTTAACCAGAAATTAGATCAATGGAAAACTCAATTTCTCATTAAAGAGGATGTCCAGGTAAATCCTCTAGAAACACATCAACATAATCTTTCACAATAGGTTTATCCTCTATTCGAACATTCTCTTCCTCACCCATAATTATTTCATTCTCTTATTCCCCAATAATTAAATTTAGTAGAGCTACTGGGGGTGGTTCTAAATAAGAATTAGGTGGTGAGGTTTCTACTCTGAAGATAAGGTACTCATTATCATCATTGAAAAATGTAACCGTGTTATTCTTAAAATTTATTTTCTCATCATGGTCTGAAATCCAATACATTCTGAGGATTATATCAAATTCAATCATGGGTATGATGATGAAAACAGAAGATAAAGAACATTTATATTACCTAATGGGAATAGATTCACAAAACATTGTTGCAATGATAATCCCCTTAGGTATTTTGACTGAAAACTACCTTGTTATGTCGAACTGAAAATATCTAATTTTATTAGAAAACTTGGATGATATTAAACAATGTGATGATCCAGATTCAAATAAAGCATTGGATAAACTTGAGAAAACCCTTATATTACCTACCACCACATCTTTCGGAGCTTCAACCATAGCATTAGTGATCGCATAATCTTGGAATTTCTCCCTTGGCATTTTCTATGGTATGCTACCTTGGTACATAGGACATTAATTTTCATAATTCAACTTTTTCGCCACAATTTTAGCATTCAACATTGACAACCTCTTTCTTACCATTTCAATCACGTGCTTAGTGGCCTTTTTCACCTCACTTGTAACAGACTCCCATTCCCATCAGGAATGTAATTGGGTATTTATTCCCAAATTTACCGCAGGATGAATATTCAACATTTCCCTTATTCCTTTTATTTATTTTTACAAAGGGTTCAACAAATATATTTTTCTCTTTCTTTTCTTTAAAGTCATAAGACATAGATAATTATTTTTCTGTCTTGATAGCGCATGAGACAATATATTCGTACAATGAGAAGGATTGTGAGACTAATGCTCATTGGAGAAATGGTTTTAACCCATAAAATAATCAATAAATATTACACATTGGGTTACATATATAATCTGATGACTACCTTTCTAAGCTTGTAATGTTAGCATCATAATTTGTGACATTCATTTCCTCCAATTCCCTCAGACATGGAAATTTTCTTCATATATCCGCTCGATTGTCATGAGGAAAGTATATTTATAAGAAAATATATTAAAACTCCTTCTATTCAATGTTCAATACTTTTTCATCATCCTTTGTGTTTTTTGATTATTGAGAACCATTGATCTTCATCCCCTATGAGGCGATAAACTTCCATGAAAAATATTTCCCTTTTGCTACTCCCCAAAGCATGAAATATTTTTACTAAGGAACTTATCCATTGCTCAACTACCAATGGATTTTTACTCCCAATTTTTTTGTGGTTTTTTCTTCATGAAGCGGTTTAACATTGATCTTCCACGTTGTGAATAAAGGTGATCTGTATGGGTAAGGTCATTATTCCTAACCTGAGTGAGCTGTCCCAGTATGGTGATAAACTGATCAGCACCTATTGCATTACTAGATCCACTATAATTATATTTTGTAGGAAATAATTCCCTACATGGATTACGTGAATTGAAACGGTTCTCATTCCTTACACTAGGTTCCATTTATAAAAAATGGAATACACTAGATTAGTTTATGAATCGCAATAAATAATTCCAAACTTGTAAAACAAAAAACATAAATTGAACAGTTTATGGGTATAATCCATAATCATAAAAATGTTTTCTTTGAGGAGGTATATAATCACAAATCCTTCATAATCATTTGCAATCAAAATTTCCATTATCCTAAGCATATCACCCAATAGTGTCATAACCAAGAATGCAACAAGGCCCATTGTCATGCACTAGTTCATGTTCGAGTCTAACTCAAATAGGTGATTTCGTGTTTTACACCTAGGTACATCTATGCCAGAGCCACCTCTACCTACTCATATCGAGACATGGATTTTTTTATAAATATCACAAAATATATACATTTAAAAAATTTGGGAAGTTCATATATACTAACCCTCAAAGTCTATCTTAGGTTAATGTTCTCTAATAAGAGTTTTTCAAAATCTAGTTTCCAAGGTTTTTACTAAACTTCCTCTGATACCAACTATAACCACCACACCCCAGTTACCCAGAGTCGGTGTATTATTACATAACAATGGAATGATCATAAGGGATCAAATCCAAAAATACCAATCAGTTTTTTAGCCTTGTAAGTACTAGATAAATTCCTAAGTTTTACATTACATTATAAAATGAAAAACAACAACAAAATTATCTCCATTGAGTACATTAATATCCCTCAGTCTATCCCTTAAAATATCCCTGAAGTTCAGTCATAATATACTTCTTTGCATCCTATGGAAAATAATACATAGAAAGCAGTGATCTCAGATGTTCAGTAAGGATAAAAATATTGCAAAAATTTTCAGAAATAAGCATAAACATTTTAGGAAACGTATACGAATAAATCAAGATCCATTTGAAAAAATTTATGAAAAATATCTCTAATATAAAGAAAATAATTCCATTTATTTATTCACATGGATATTCTACTAGCCTAATAATCACATGGAATATCAATAGCCAATTTTATAATGGTTTAATGCATAATGCCATACATTAAAACCAAAATTCTCGGCCTTTTACGAGGACTACAAATAATATTTCTGTCAAGGCCTTGTGCCAAGACACTAGTTTTTCTAATAAGACCTACCGATGCATCGAGAGGCTATAGAGGGATCCACCCTCCACTTACTATGTCCAATGAATCCCTAATATAAAAAGGTTTAAACATAACATAAACATTCATATTAAAACTATCATAAGAAATGTCAATATTTTATCCATAAACCATGAATGGTGTAAAAATAACACATCCACAGTATAACTTCTCACAAAACATTCAATACATTATAGAAGTTTTGTATCATAATAAATCAACATTAAACAAGATTAAAATCCATCAATGGATGTTGAAATAGATGAAATAAAAACATTTTTAGAGAGATATCTCATTCTATTTTGAAATCATTTAAAAGTCATATAATTATAAAACAGAACTTTTATTTGGAATATATTTTTATAATCTTGTATAGGAAGATTTTACGATGTTATAATTGTATGTTATATCATATATATATATAATAATAAACATGTTATATTTATTATTTACAATAGTTATACATATTATTATACCCATCCAACATAATGAAGTGTTTGAATAACAAACTACACCATGACATGGAGACCGTAAACCGTACGTACACACGTTTGTCATTTATAGTATGGATAGAATAATGAATGTGGTTGTAACATATTTATAATAACATCATACTATGTAGAAGCTACCGTAATTATTATTTTGGTATGAAATCAATGAAAAAGGATGTGGTAGAAGGGAAGAACTTGAAGGATGGTAGTGAAATTATTACATCTTCTTCAGGTGATTCCTTTAGAGTTGATCAATAGGGATCCATAGGTTAGTTTTCTAATCCAGGTAAGGACTCTAGGTTGATTTGAGGGAAGTTTGGATGATATTTGTGTAGGGTTTGGCTGATCCAAATGGATTTGGAGGTGTGAAATTAAAATAAGGGTAAGTACACTTTTATAACAGAGGTGAGTGTCAATTTAGGAAAAACATGAAATATTATTTTATAATAAAATCATTTTCGTTTTCTAATGGCTCCAAGATGATTTATTTGAGGCTAAGGTGGTTATGGGTCGAAATCCTGTAAAAAATAGGTTTTATACAGGTTTAGTTCACAATATTAACAATATATTTTAGATTTAACTCTTAGTAGCTTTACATTTACCATGTCTCTTTGTATTTGTATATTATATGGTTAATAAACATACTATATACTGAAAATAGAACATCATGTGTTTCATTATTAATATATATAACCTTATATAATTCCTTTTTAAAAACCATAATTTTTTTTGGAATATTATAACTATTAATAATATAGTATTTGTATTAAAAACTCAACTACGTCATTTTTTTTAAACCATTATTCATTTTTTTTAATCCATAAAAACATTATTACTTCGAATAAAATTTATTTAATCAATCCTAATATGTAATATTAGCATTTAAAATTAGTGTAATTCATCATAAGTCTTAATTTACATTTTATTGGATATTTATAATATCAATTATTTTAATATTTCATTAATAAGGTAATAAGTACATCATCATTATGTCATAAATAAATTAAATTATTTATGGTCTAAAAATATAAATAAAATTCCATTATATAGGAAATATTTTTATATTTATAATTAATATTTATAGTGATATTTTTTTCTGTATAACCATTTATTAAAAATGGTTTAGTTATTAAACATTGAATTTAATTCTTTTAACTCTTCTTTAAATAAAATAAAAATAATAAATTTCCTAATCTAATCCAAGTAGACCAAAAGGGTTATATTTTATTCCTAAAGTTAATTTTGGTCGAATTAAACTTATCCTATTGAATTAGTACATGTGTTTGGGTAACTATAATATCATTTTTACCCTTAATTTCCCAATTTACTTTTAACCTTGGTAAATAAAAGTCAAAAGTTACTATTCACGAAAAATTATTTTCAACTTATTGAACCACATTTTTCAAACAGATGTCAACCATTTCTCTTTGATTTTTGAAATTCAACTTACATGAGTGGTAATATTATATATTATGCAAATTTGTAAATGCTCTAAGAAGGTGGGTAAAAGACTATAAAAAGTTCAATATAATTTTGTAAATCTAAACTTATTATAAATTGACTCCAATGAATTAAATTGAACATATATTGGTATTATGTATCTATTTTGACCTAAAATAAATGAAAATAAAAAAAAATATTTATTTAAATAAAAATTGTGTTTTAAACAATAACACAATGTTTTTCACCATTCATCATAAATTTAAAGTTCTCAGAAAAATATCAAATACTCACTATAAGGTAATTTGGATATTCTGAATCCAAAAATGAATTCCATTTTGAAAAAATTAAAATTTATAAAATGTAAAAAAGTGGGTATTACTATTCGTAACTGCTAGTTTCATTGGACGTGGTGTGTTAAAACTCTATGTTGCATACAACATAAGAAAATGAATTATTTTAAAGGAACCATACCATGGAAACTTGGGGTGTCACATTATCCCCTCCATAAAATAATTTTTCCTCAAAATTTCATGAAAATGAATGCATAAAAATATTTGATTAGTTCTTAATTATATGTTCCTCAGGTACCCACGTTGCCTCTTCCGTCTTATAGTTTGTCCATAGAACTTTTAACAGATGATGGGTCTGGTTTCTCAACACTTGTACTCCGGTATAAATAATTTTTACAACATATTTACAATTATACAGATTAGGTTCCTGTTCAATTTCCTTATAGGTGAGTACATGTGTTGGGTCAGGCATGTATTTTCTCAATAGTGATACGTGGAACGCATCATGAAATTTGGAGAGACTTTTAGGCTTTTATAAACAGTAAGCTAAAACTACAATTCATTCTAGAATTTCGAAAGGTCCGATGTACATGTGACTCAATTTACCTGTCTTACCGAAATGTCTAACATACTTCCATTGAGATACCTTTAATAAAACATGGTCTCATACTTGAAATTCCAAATCCTTCCTTTGATTATCAACATATCTCCTTTTCTTACTTTGGGATGCTTTGATGTGGGTTTGGATAACCTACCTATTTTCCAATGTTTCCTCAACAAGTTCTAGGACTATGAGTTTCCTTTCAACAACCCCATCAAAACTAGTTGGTGTGTGAAATCTCTTTCCATATAATGCTTTATATAGTGCTATATGAATACTTGAATTGAATCTATTGTTATATGAAAAATTCTATGAGTGGTAGATATTTATCCCACATACCTTGAAAGTCAATTGAGAAAGATATCAACATGTCCTCTATGGTTTTAAGTGTCCGTTCTAATTGACCATCGGTTTGAGGGTGGTAGGCAATACCCAAACGATGTTCATTATCCAGGTCCTTTTGAAGACATTTCCAGAATCTTGATGTAAAATGGGGATCACGATCAGAAAAAATTGATATGGGTACTCCATGTATTCTTACAACTTCATTAATATACAGTTTTTCCATACGTTGAAGTGGAAAATCATCTCTTATAGTAAGAAAATGTGCTAACATGGTAGATGATCAACAATAATCCATATTGCATAATTCATTCTATCAGTATTTGGGAGCCACATGACAATTTTCATGGTAATATTGTCCCATTTCCACTTAGGTATTGGAAAAGGATGCATGACTCTTCTAGGTTGTTGCCTTCCAGCTTTCACTTGTTGACAAACCATACATATTGACACAAAATCAGAAATCTCCCTCTTCATGTTATCCCACCAAAAATGTTCCTTCAAATATCAATACATATTTGTGCTCCCAAGGTGTATAGAGAAACTGGAGCTTGTGAGTATCATCCAACAATTCCCTTTTTAGATCAGGTATGTTAGGAACACAACACCTCTTCCCAAATTTCAAAATTCCATCTTCATATATGAAGTCACTCAATCTCCCATCATTCACATATTTAATCATATTTTGAAACCCCTCATCATCAGTATGAGAACTCTTTATCCTTTATAGTAAAGATGTTTAGGAATCCATTTGAAAATGTATTAATGTTTCACCTTCTAGGGTTATTCCCATACCCATAATTACTAGATTGATGAAAATAGGATCCCTTTCAACTCTCATCTTGTTCAAAACCCCATGATATTTTATTGTGAAAACATCTTTCACCTTATTTTAATTCCCCAGGGGGTTGTGTATAGTTAAATCATAATCCTCGAGTAGTTCAAGCCATATTATTTTCCTCATGGTGAGTTCTTTCTTTGAGAATATATACTTCAAACTCTTGTGATCAGTATAAATCTCACATTTTTTCACCATAGAGATAGTGTCTCTATATTTTAAGAGAAAATATTATAGATTCTAACTCAAGATCATGAGTAGGATAGTTTTTCTCATGATTTTTAAGCTTCCGTGATGCATTGGCAATAAGTATATCATTCTGAATAAGGACACAACCATGTCCTTTCTTTGAAGCATCACTATAAATAACAAACCCATCGTTCCCTGATGGTAGATTCATTATAGGATCATTGACTAATATTATCTTGAGTCCTTCAAAAAAAATTTCACACACTTTTTTCGAATAAAGTTTCACCCCTTTACATTTTAGATTGGTTAATGTGTTCACCAACCGGGTACAATTCTGGACGAAAGGTCAATCATAACCTATTAAACTAATAAAACTGTGTACCTAAGTTATACTCATTAGTATTGGAAATTCATGGACTTTCTTGTTCATTTACGGATCAACAGATATTCCATACATAGAGACAATATTGTCAAGAAAATAAATCTCTTGAATCTAGAATTCACACTTGCTAGAATTCCCATATAATTAAGTTCTTCTAAGGGTATTCAGAATAGTGCGCATGTGATTTTCGTGATATTCATAGAATTTTGAGTGTACCAAGATATAATTAATAAAAACCACAAAATATTCATCAATATATTCCTAGATAACTCTATTCATTAGATCCATGAACATAGATGGTGCATTAGTCAATCTAAAAGGCATTATTGTAAACTCGTAATGCATGTACCTAGTTCGAAATGCTATTTTCGGAATGTATTCCTTTTTCACACACAACCGATGATATCCAGATCGAAGTTCAATCATTGATAAATATTGATCTCCATGAAGGTGGTCGAATAAATCATCAATGCAAGGTAGGGGATATATTTTCATTATTGTTATAGCATTGATCTCTATGTAGTCAATGTACAACCTCATAGATCTGTCTTTTTACTTAAGAAAAAGGACAGGGGCTCCACACAGAGAAACACTAGTGAAAATAAATCCCTTGATACTCAATTCCTCTAGTTGTTTCTTTAGTTCCACTAATTCCACAGTGTCTATTCTATAATGTTTCTTCGATATGGGCTTTGAACCAGGAATGAAATGAATGGAAAACTCAATTTATCATTCTAGAGGATGTCTAGGTAAATCCGCTAGAAACACATCAACATAATCTTTCAAAATAGGTATTTCTTCTATTCTAACATTCTCTTCCTCACCAATAGTTATTTAATTATATTCTTCCCCAATAATTGAATTTAGTAGATCTATTGAGGGTGGTTCTAGATAAGAATCAGGTGGTGACATTTCTACTCTAAAGATAAGGTACTCTTTATCATCCTCAAAAAATGTAACTGCCTTATTCTAAAAATTAATTTTCTCATCATGGTCTGAAATCCAATACATTTTGAGGATTATATCAAATACAATCATGGGTATGATGATGAGATCAGCAGATAAAGAAAATCCTTAATGAGAACTGATTCACAAAACATTTTTGCAATGATAATTCACTTAGGTGTTTTGATAGACAAGTACCTTGTTAAGTCCAATTGAAAATATCTAATTTTCTTAGAAAACTAGGAAGATATAATATAATTTGGTGATCCATAATCAAATAAAGCATTAAATACACCTACAGAAATAATTAAATTACCTACCACTACATCTTTCGAAGCTTCAACCTTAGTAGAAGTGATCACATAGGCTTGTCCTTTCTCCCATGGCCTTTTCTGAGGTAAGTTCCCTTGGTGCTTAGGAAATTCAATTTCATTATTCCCCTTTTCTCAATAATTATATAATTCAACATTGACAACCTCTTTATTCTCCTTGTAAACATGAGCATGTTTTCGTTTTTCACCCCACCTATAACAGATTCCCTTTCCCTTCAGGCAAGTAACATGGTGTTTCTTCCCACATTTACCACAGGATGGATATTCAACTTTTCCCTTTATCCCCTTATTTTCATTTATAGAGTTTTCAATAGAACACTTTTTCTCTTTCTTTTCATTAAATTCATAAGACTTAGAGAATTAATTTTCTATCTTGATAATGCATGAGACGATATGTTCATACGATGAGAAGGATTGTGAGACTAATGCTCGACGGAGAAATTGTTTTAACCCATAAAATAATCGATCAACCTTACTCTTTGGTTTATGTGTATAATATTTTTCCTACCTTACTGTCCTTGTAGAGTTAGCCTCATATGTTACGACATTCTCAAGCTCCCTTTTCATTATACACAAATATTGTATTTACATACCCACTCGATGGTCCTGAGGAAAGTGTTTTTCTATGAAACTCTCTTTAATCCCCCTCCATTCCATGTTCTATACTTTTTCATATTTATTAGTTTGTTGGATTAATGATCACCATTGATCTGCATCTCCCATGAGGCGATAAACCGCCATGAAATTTTTTTCTGTTTTGCTACACCCCAAAGCATCAAATATTTTCTCTGAGGAAAATATCCATTGCTCAGATACCAATGGATTTTTACTCTCATTGAATGTTTATGGTTTTTTCCTCATGAAGCGGTCTAACATTTCTCCTCTACATTGTGGATCAGGGTTCTCCATATGGGTAAGGTTATTATTCATAACCTGGATGTTTTGTTCCGTTATGGTGATAAGCTTATCAGCACCAGTTGCATCACCAGACCCACTATAATGATCCTGATTAAGAGGGTAGTCCCTACATGGATTATGTGCATTGATACTGTTCTCATTCCTTAAACTTAGTGCCATTTATAAACAATGTAATACTTTATATTAGTTTATGAATCACAATTTGTAATTCCAAACTTGTAAAACACTAAACACAAATTGAACAGTTTATGAATGTAATCCATAATCATTAATTTTTTTTGAGGTGGTATATACTCATAAATCCTTAGGAATGGTTTGTGAACACAATGTGAATTATCCTATTCATATCCCTCGGGAGTGTCATGACCAATAGTGTAGCAAGTCCCGTTGTCATAGACCAGTTCCCGTTCGAGTCTAGATCAAAGCGGTGTTTTCAGATTTTACCCCTAGGTATATATGTTCCAAGGCCGCCTCTACCTACTCATATCCAGATAAGGATTTATTTCATGAAAAACTCACAAAATCTCTACATTACCAAAATTAAAGGAAGTTCTTCTATACTAATCCTCAAAGTCTATCTTATGGTAATGTTCTCTAATCATAATTTTTCTAAATCTAGCTTCTAATGTTTGTACTAAACAACCTATGATACCAACATTAATGCCCCGACCGTAGTTACCCAGCATTAGTGAATTATTAAATAACATTTTAATGATCACAAGGGATCAAATACCGAAAGACCAATCAGTTGCGTATCCTTTCAAGTATTAGATACTTTCATATGTTTTACATTATATTATAAAATAAAAAACAACAAAAACATTGTCTCCATTGACCACATTCATATCCCTTAGTCTATACATTATACTATCCCAATAGTTAAGTCATAATATACTCTTTCACATCAAAAAAAAAAACAAAGGGGTTCACACAGATACTCAGTAAAGATAATAATATAGAGAAAACATTTATAAATAAGAATAAACATTTAAAGAAATCTATAAGAGAAAATCACAAGATTTTAAAAAACATCTACATAATATATAAAATATAAATCAAATAATTTCATTTACATATTTACATGGATATTATACTAGTCGAATAATCGCATGTAATATGAATAGCCAGTTTCATAATGATGGAATGCATAATACAAGACCTCGTAACCACATAGTCAAGGCCTTGAACCAAGAATACAAATAAAATTTTCTCAAAGACATTTTCTAAGACACTAGTTGGTCTCATGAGACATACCAATGCATCGAGAGGCTATATCAGGCTCCACCTGTCACTTACTATGTCCAATGCATTCCACATATGAAAAGGTTTAAACATAAAATAAACATTCGTATTTAAACTAGCATATGAAATGTCAATAATTTATCCATAAACCATGAATGGTGTAATAATAAAACATCCATAGTAAAATATATCACAAATCCTTCAATATAATATGGAATTTTTGTATCATAATAAATCAACTTCAACAAGCATAAAATCCATCAAAGGATGTTGACATAGATGAAATAATTTTTTTTTACAAAAATATCTATTTCTATTTTGAGATCATTTAAAAGAAATATAATTATAAAAGAAAACCATTATTTTTATTATATTCCTATAACCTTTTATGGTAAGCTTCAATGATGTTATATCGGATGAAAATAAAGACACCGGCCATATAAGTTTAAAATGGTATTCTTACCTTAATTTTTTCGAAAAGGTCATAAAGTACCTTTTTTGGAAAATGACGGAACGATTCCTTTCAAAACATATATGGTCAAATAAGGTTATAAATGAATTTAACCCATATTCTAGTAAATAATAAAAATGATTCGAATTAAATTTTTATGAAAACACGGATGTGGATGATAAAGAGGTCCCAGTAGATACTTACGTATTAACAACCTCAGATAAGTAAAGAGATTGAAGAATTAACTCTTACCCTGTACTTTTACATAGTATATGGTTTGTTAAAAAACTTTATAATAGTTAAAACATTGTTAATAATTTATACAAGAACTGTATACATAAATATGATATCATATATGATCCTCTAACATTGCTTTGTTAATAATATTTCAGTAGTACCATTGTTTCAGGTATTGGCTGGTTCGTTTTCCTTTATATGCTTGGTTACATAATCCATGTTTGTTATGGATAATATTTATTTTATTCATATATAGAATGATATTATGTTCATAAAAATTATTTTTAATCATAAAATAAAAATTATTCTTGAATGATTACGATGGCGAATGAATCTCATCACGTTCGTGGAGACGGTAATTCGTATATACACATGAGTGAAAATATCATTATATTGATGGGGAAATCGTTTGTAATTGGATGTTATATAATTTATAAAAAATCAGTAACACTCCATATATATATTATTTAAATAATTTATTTGTATTCTTATACCCATCCAAAATAATTAACTGTCCGAATAACAAACAACACCACGGCATAGAGACGGTAAGTTGTACGTACACATCTATGGTGAATTTGTCATTTATAGGATGGATAGAGTAAAAAATATGGTTTTACCATATTTATAATAACATAATAGTATATATATGGTATTTAAGTTATTATTTTGGTATGTAATCAAGGAAAGGGGAAGTGGAAGAAGAAAATAACATTAAAGTGGTAGTGAAATTATTACCTCTTCTTTGGGTGTTTCCTTTTAACTTGATCAAAATGAACTTTTAGGTTAGGTTTATGATTCATTTAAGGGATCTAGGATGATATTAGGAATGTTGGGAAGATATTTGGGTAGGGGCTGTCTGATCCAAATTGATTTGGAGGTGTGAAATTAAGAGAAGAGTAAGTACCCTTTTATAAGAGAGGTGAGGGTCACTTTAGGAAAAGCATGAAATATTATTATATAATAAAATCATTTTCAGTTTCAAATGGATAAAATATAATTAATTTAGAGGATAAGGTGAGGATGGGTTTATAACCACTCATCCATTAGGTTATATATAGTTTTAGGTTACCATATTAATATTACCATTTAAATTTAACTCTTAGTTAAATAGTGTGACATTTACCATGTCTCTTTGTAATTTTTTATAATATGGTTAATAAACATACTACAAACTAGCAAGAAATCCCCACGTGGTTAATTATTAATATATATATATTTATATAAGTATTTTGGCTGATCCTTAGATTATTAGGAATATTATATCAATTAATAATATAGTATTTTCTTTATAAACTCTATTATGTCAATTTTAACACTATTTTGTATTTGATTTTTTTAAAAGCCATAAAAATTTTATTACTTCAAATAAAATTTATTTAATAAATAATAACATGTAATATTATCCTATAAAATTAGTATTATTATTTAGAAGTCCCAATTAAATTTATTTTGATATTTATAATATTAATTATTTTAATATTTCATTAATAATGTAATTATTGCTTCATCATTGTGTCATAAATAAATTAAATTATATAATGTCTAAAAATTATAAATAAAATACCATTACGTAGGATATAATATTTTATTTCTAATTAATCTTTATAGTCGAATTTATCTTATGTATAACCCTATATTAAAAAATATTTAGTTATTAAACATTGAATTTAACACATTTAACTCTTCCTTAAATAAAATAATAATAAATGTTATAATCTAATCCATGGGGATAAAAAGTTTCATATTTTATTCCTAAGGTTTATTTTGGTCAAATAACACATATCTAATAGAATTAGGACATGTTTTAAGGTAATTATAATATCATTTTTACCCTTAATTACCCTATTTACTTTTAACCGTGGAAAATAAATGTCAAATGTTACTATACACGAAAAAATATTTTCATCTTAATGAACCACATTTTACACATTTATTTCAACCATGTCTCTCATATTTTTGAAATTCAACTCACAGAAGTGGTAAAATTATGTTTTATGAAAATTTGTAAATGCTCTAAGAAGGTGGGTAAAAGACGTTAAAAAGATCAATAAAATTTTGTATATATAAACTTATTATAAGATGACTCCAATGAATTACATTGAAAATATATGGGTATTCTTTATCTATTTTGACCTAAATTAAATTAAATTAAATTAACTAATTATTTAAATAAAATGTCAGTTTTAAACAATAACGTATTGTTTTTCACTATTAATTAAAAATTGAAAGTTCTCAAGAAATACAAAAAATTCACCCTAAGCTAATTTTGATTTTCGGAATCCAAAAATGATTTTCATTTTGAATATTAAAATTTATATGATTTCAAAAAGTGGGTATTACTATTCATAACGAGTAGTTTAATTGGACATGGTGTGTTAAAACTCCAAGTTTCGTATAACGCAAGATACTACATTATTCAAAGGGAAACGTACCATGGAATCTTGGGGTGTTACATTATACACTCCTTAAAATAATTTCATCCTTAAAATTTCTAGAAAATTACAGCATAAAATGATTTGGGTGGTTCTTCATCATAAGTTCCTCCAGTTCCCACGTTGCCTTTTCCATCTTATGGTTTCGATACATAACTTTTACCAGACGATTCCTTTGATTTCCCAGCACATGTTCTCTTGTATCAATAATTTTGACAGGCTCTTCACAAAAATATAGACCAGGATCTAGTTCAATTTCTTCATATGGGAGTACATGCATTGGGTTAGGCATGTATTTTCTCAACAGTGATACGACGAACACAACATGAACTTTGGAAGACTTGGAGGCATTTCCAAATGATAAGATACAACTCCAATTCATTCTAGAATTTTGAAATGTCTGATGTACTAGGGACTCAATTTATCCTTCCTACCAAAACGTATAACACCGTTCCACGGAGACAACTTTAAGAGAACATGGTCTCTTAATTGAAATTTTAAATCCTTCCTTTGTTTATCAGAATATCTCTTTTTACTACTTTGGTCGGCATTGATGTGGGTTTGGATAACCATAACCTTTTACATTGATTCCACAACATGTTCTAGGCCAACGATATTTCTTTCACCAACATCATCCAAAAAAGTTGGTGTGCGAAGTCTCTTTCCATATAACGCTTCATATGGCGCCATCTGAATACCTGAATGGAAGCTATTGTTATAGGAAAATTATAACCGAGGTAAATATTGATCCCACATACCTTGAAAGTCATGTAATAAAGATCTCAACATGTCTTATAAGGTTTGAATAGGATGTTCTGATTATCCATCAGTTTGAGGGTGGTAGGAAGTGCTCAAATGATGTTCAGCATTCAGGGCCTTCTGAAAACTTTTCCATAATATTGATGTAAAAAAGGGATCACGATGAGAAACAATTGACTGGTTTACTCCATAATATCTTACAAAATTATTAATATATAGTCTTTCCATACATTCAAGTGTTAAATCTTCTCCTATAGTAAGAAAATGTGCTGACTTGGTAAGATTATCAACAATGACCCATATTTCATCATTCCTTATAGGAGTCTTTGGTATCCCCATGAAAAATTCCATCATAATATTATTCCATTTCAACTGATGTATGGGAAATGGTTTCATGAAACCTCCAAGTTGTTGCCTTCAGCTTTCACTTGTTGATAAACCATACATCGTGTAAAAAAATCATCAATCTCTCTCTTCATGTTGTGCCACTAAAAATGTTCCTTCAAATCTATATACATCCTGGTGCTTCCAGGGTTCATAGAGAAATTTGAGGTATGATCATCATCCAACAATTCCCTTTTTAGATTAGGTATGTCAGGAACACAATGTTTCTTCCCAAATTTCAAAATTCCATCTTCATATATGAAGTCAATAAATCTCCCATCATTCAAAGATTTTATCTTCTTTCTAAAATTTTCATAACCAATTTGATAACTCTTTATCCTTTCTAGTAATGTTGGATTGGACACCATTTAAAAATTAATTGATGTTTCACCTTCCAAGGTTATAACTATATCCGTCTTTACTAGATCAACGAAAATATGATCCCTTTTAACTCTCATGTTGTTCAAAACTCCATGATCCTTTCTACTCAAAGCATCTACCAACTTGTTTTCCTTCCCTGGGTGGTAGTGTATAATGAAATCATAATCATTGAGTAGTTCAAGCCATCATCTTGGCCTCATTTTGAGTTCTTTATAAGAGAAAATAGACTTAAAACTCTTGTGATTATTAAAAATCTCACATTTTCACCATAGAGATAGTGTCTCTATATTACGAAAGCAAATATTATAGCTGCTATCTCAAGATCCTGAGTATGATAGTATTTCTCATTAATTTTTAGTTTTATTCATGCATAGGTAATAACTCTATCATTCTACATAAGAACAAAACCATACCCTTTCTTTGAAGCATCACTATAAATAACAAACCCATCGTTCCCTCATGGTAGAGTAAAGATTGGATCATTCACTAATATTCTCTTCAGTTATTAAAAAAACTATTCATACTCTTTTGTCCTATCATATTTAGCCCCTTTATGTGTGATATTTGTTAATGGGTTATCCAACTGGGAAATATTCTGGAAGAAACATCGATAATAACCCACTAAACCAATAAAGCTGCATACCTTAGTTATACTCATTGGTGATGGACATTCATGGATTTCCTTTGTCATTAAAGGAGAAAAATATCTTCCATACAGAGAGATAATATGGCCATGAAAAGAAATCTCTTGTTTCCAGAATTCACACTTGCTAAACATTCCATATAATTCATTTCTTCTATGGGTTTTCAGAATAGTGCACAAGTGATTTTCATTATGTTCATTAATTTTAAAGCATACCAACATATAATCAATAAATACCACTACAAATTCATCAAGATATTCCATAAGAACTCTATTCATTAGATCCATGAAGACAATGGGTTCATTAGACAATCCAAAAGGCATTACTGTAAACTCGTAATGCCTGTACCTGGTTTGAAATGTTGTTTTAGGAATTTATTCTATCTTCACAAACGAATGATGCTATCCAAATCGATGGTCAATTATTGAAAAATATTGAGCTCCATGAATGTGGTCGAATAAATCATCAATGTGAGGTATGTGATACTTGTTATTTATTGTTATAGCATTTATCTCCCTGTAGTCAACGCACAACCTCATAGATCCGTCTTTATTCTTAAAAAAAGTACATGGGCCCCCCATGTAGAAGAACTAGGGAGAATAAATCCAGTTTTACTCAATTCCTCTCATTATTTATTTAGTTAATCTAATTCCGTAGTGGACATTCTATAATCGATCTTCGATATGGGCCTTGAACAAGTAATTAAGTCAATGGAAAACTCAATTTCTCATTATAGAGGATGTCCTGGTAAATCCTCAAGAAGCATATATACATATTCTTTACCAATAGGTATGTCTTCTATTAGAATATTCTTTTACTCACCCATAGTTATTTCATTATCTTCTCCCATAATAATTGAATTTAGTAGAGCTACTGGGGGTGGATCAAGATAGGAATAAGGTGGTGAAATTTATGATCTAATGATAAGGTACTCTTTATCATCAATGAAATTAGTAACCTCCATCTTCTTATAATAAATTGTCAAATCATAGATTGAAATCCAATCCATTCTGAGTATTATATTAAATTCAATCGTGGGTATGACGATGAGATCAGTAGATAATGAACATTTATAAGACCTAATGGGAATAGATTAAAAAAAGTACCAGGGTGTTTCTTCCCACATTTATCATATGATAGATATTCAACTTCTCCCTTCTTAACCTTATTTTCATTTATAGTGTGTTCAGAAGATCTCTTTTTCTCTTTCTTTTCTTTAAAGTCATAAGTCATAGAAAATTCCTTTTCACTCTTGATAGCGCCTGAGACAATATCTTCATACGATGACAAGGATTGTGAGACTAATGCTTGACGAAGAAATGGTTTTAACCCATAAATTAATCAATCAATCTTACTCATTGGGTTATGTATATAATATGCTGCCTGCCTTGCTAGCCTTGTAATGTCAGCCACATACTTTGTGAAATTATAATCCTCCTTTTTCCCCAGACACATAAATTGTCTTTCCATATCCGCTTGATGTTCATGAAGAAAGTATTTTTATAAGAAAATCTCTTTAATGTACATCCATTCCATGGTCAATAATTTTTATTCTTCCTTTTTTTTCTGGATTAATAACCACCATTGATATGCATCTCTCATGAGGCGATGAACTACCACACACTAATTTTTCTCTTTTGCTACTCCCCAAAGAAAAAAATATTTTCTCTAATGCACTTATCCATTGCTGAACTACCAATGGATTAGTACTTCCATTGAATGATGCTGGTTTTTGTAATGTCCCAGAAATTTCAATGAAATTCATTTTCTAAAATTCTTTGGAATTTTATGAGTATGCGGTTTCTGACGGCACTTGATTCTGAGGCCCGGTGTGGCAGGAATCAATTTCATATGTTCTGTTCAGGTACATTCAGTAAACGTATGTGCATGGTTTTCTATATTTTAAACCAGTTCTTGGAATCAAAATCTACAGGTACGGATGAACTCGCATCGCCGATATTCACTTACGGGGACCTTTACCGCAGTTTCCTTTTGTGCAGGATAAAAGTTAATATTTGGGGATTTAAAATAAATTAAATAAAATTGTGGAACAAAATTTTATTTATATATTGTAGTTATATCCTACAAGGAGGAGGTTATTGATGGGTCCCACACCCACATAACCTCTCATGAGAGGATATTTGCGAGGTGGGGCCCACACAAACCCCAAACCATTCATCTTACCTTAAATCCCCATTAGCATCCCCTTTAATTTATTATGACAACTCCCCCTTAATGAAGTGATATCTTCACCTCCCTCTCTCTCCCTTTAATATTTTCCAACTCTTTTAATTAATGAATTGAACACCAATTAATTAATTAAATATTTTGAATTAATTTGAATATATGAAAATGTTATATTATGGGGGAGCCTTTTTATTATTTTATTTTGGAATTCGTTGTGTTGGGAAAGTATTGAAAATGCTATAGAGAAAGAGAAGAATAGTGTTCTTCATATGACAAAGAACATCGTTCATCAATGACTAACAACTCCGATGAATAACAGGAGTAGTGCTTGCTTTCCTCCACTGCTTCCACTAGGGAGACAAAGGAGGAGAAGCCGTTTCCCCGTGATGCCCGACTATCGTGAACCTTATTTTAAGGTAGGGGGATTATGTTCAATTTTAATTTATTAAAATTTTTCTTTGTTCTTTGTTGAATCTATGGTTTGTCTTTGCCCATGTGATACCGCCTAACGCGGAGGGTACGGGCCGAAGAAACACAACCCTACAAACCTCTGTTGATTCTTATTATTTTTCGATGGCATTGACGATGAAAGGGATTGCAGTGACGAGTGAAGGCGGCGACCATGCGCCGGCCACGTACGGAAGAACCACAGCCCGCTACCGCGGGCCGCTTCGGCGGCGAACTGGCCCAGTGAAAGAACCGCGACACCATATGGTGCCGCACAGCAGGACCGTGGCCCGCCAGAGTGGGCCACATGCGGTGGGAAGACCGGCCGGCTTTGGCCTACCGGATTGGAGGGCGGTGCCGCTCGGCACCACCAGTTTAGGAAAGCGGGGGGGGGGGGGGTGCCATCCCCCCTCGGACCACCCGTCCACCCCAGCTGAGTCGCGGCCAGCTGGGCTGCACCTTACCAGTCTTGGCCACACCCCTTAGGCCGGGTCGCATGATTCACCGGGCCAGTCCGACCCTCTACCAGGTCGGACCCGCCAAAACAGGGTTGACCCGACCTGCCAGCCCACTGGGCTTAACGGGCTGGGCCCGTTTTCACTAAAAGGTGAATATCTCGAAGACCGCACATCCGATGAATGCGATGTATGTGGCACTAGGAACTTCTTGACATGAGATTACTTTTTCGATACTCTAAGTGAGTTTCGAAAAACTTTGGAAGGTGACCGGGTTTGGAATGAGCGTATTTCCAACCGGGCCCAGGAGCAAAAATGCTAATAACTCTCAGACCGGGCGTCCGATCGACATGTCGTCTGTCACATTGGGTTCCTTTTTACTTGACAGAACATTAGGATACATCATCTCTGGAATTCATGACAGTTTATGTATCAAACCCTTGGCTCGATGAGGGGACCCTCCCTGAATCGAGCATGCTGTGTGCGGGAACCCTAGAGATGGTTGCGGCTGCAACGACAACCGTACTGGAATCCTCCATTGGTTCGGCGACGACGACTACCGTACTGGAATCCTCCATGGGTTCAATAGTGATGATTACTGTTCTAGTATCCTATTTGGGTCTGACAGTTTGACTTCTGTTCTAGTATCCTACGTGTGTCTGACAGAGTAGCTTGTCTAGTATCCTTTGTGGGTCTGACAGCTTAGCAGGCCTAGTATCCTACGTGGGTCCGATAGCTTAGATGAATCAGTGACTACATCTGATCATCTGTTCACCTTATGAAAGATGTATACCTCTATGATCTGAGTCATGAATTTCAGTCATTATCATCGATGTGATTGACTTGTTTTCATGTGTGGACTGGGTTGTTCTTGGGCTCAAGAGTTGGAGCCGAACTATGATTGATAACTTAGGAATATGTATGTGCATATACCTAAGTATAGTTTGTTGATACTTTTTGATTATATATTTCCATTTTGGTTTATCTTTAGTGAATTTAGGGAGACCTTCAGGGGCCTCAGGATACCTACTGAGTATCGTATACTCACCCCTGCATGGGATATGCCCGCACTACATTGTGTTGGATGAAGATGACAGACATCACAGATCGAGGTGGATGCCTGTGGAGATGGACGGTACCCAGAGGTGGACCACTTAGTGGGAAATACACGGAGCGGATGACCAGACCCGAGGTTCTTGGGGAGACTATCTGTACCCACCATTCATGTGGGATTCTCGTAGGACGACTTAGTGGTTGTTGTTTTACTTTACTGAAGTTGTACTAGATTTTTTGTTGTACTATACTTTCAGTTGGATTTGTATACTGGCCCATTTAATTTTCATCACTTACTTTTGTACTCATTGTACTTAGTGCTTACTTCAATTGCGTACTCTGTTGTGTTTGTTTACTTTTATAAAGGCAATGCCTTCCCTTTTATTGGGATTTATGCCTTTGGTTCTAGTCACCAACCCCTGGCCTATGGAAGGCGGGATTGGGGTAGTCACAACACGGGCCCTGAGGACGGTTCGTGACAGTTATTGCCTCAAAAAGAAGTCTAACATTGATCTTCTGCATTTTGGATCACGGTGCTCCATATAGGTATGGTTATTTATCATAACCCAAGTGAGTTATCCCAGTATGGTGATAAGCTGATCAGCACCAGTTTACTCACCAACTCCACTATAATTATCCTGAGTTTGAGGGCAGTCCCTACCTGGATTATGTGCATTGATACGGTTCCCATTACTTTCACAAGGCACCATTTCTAAACAATGGAATACAAAAGATTAGTTTATGAATCACAATACATAATTCCAAACTTGTAAAACACTTAACATATATTGAATATTTTATGGATATAATCCAAAATAATAAAAATGTTTTCATTGGGGAGGTATATACTCATAAATCCTTCATAATGGGTTGTAAAAAAAATGTAAATTATCCTAATAATATTCATCGACAGTGTTGTAGCCAAGAGTAATTTAAGGCCCATTGTCGTACACCAGTTCCAATTCGAGTCTAGCTCAAAGCGGTGTTTTTAGGTTTTACCCCTAGGTACATCTGTGTCAGAGCCACCTTTACTTGCTAGTATCCAAGCAGGGATGTATATGGTAAAAAAATCACAAAATATCTACATTACCAAAGATCAAGGAAGTTCTTATATACCAATCCTAAAAGTCTATCTTAGGGTAATATTCTCTAATCAGAGTTTTTCTAAATCTATCTTCCAAGGTTTGTAATAACCTTCCTTTGATACCTACTGTAACCCCCCGACCCTAGTTACCCAGAGTCTATGCATTATTACATAATATTGGCTTGATCACAAGGGATCAAATCCATAAAGACTGATTAGTTTAGTATCCTTGAAAGTACTCGATACATTCATAAGTTTTACAATACATTATAAAATGAAAAACAACCAAAAAATTGTCTCCATTGACCACATTAATATCCCTTAGAGTATCCCATAGACTATCCCTATTGGTTAGTCATAATATAATTTTTCTCATCCTGGGAAAAATAAAATATAGAAAGGGGTGAGATCAGATGCTTAGTAAGGATAAAAATATAGAAGATTCTTTCATAAATAAGAATAAACATTTAAGGAAATGTATAAGACTAAATCATAAGCCTTTTATACAAAGACCTCAGCATAATATGGCCAATAAAAATCAAATAATTCAATTTTCATATTCTCATGGATACTCTACTAGTTGAATAATACATGAAATTTCAATTTCCAATTTCATAAAGATAGAATACATAATGCCATTCATCATAACCACATAGTCAAGGTCTTGTACCAGGACTAAAAAATATATTTTCTTACGGCCTTGTTCCATGACACTAGTTTTCCTAACAAGACATACAGGTGCATTAAAGAGCTATAGCGGGCTCTACCCTTCACATACTAAGTCCAGCACATTCCTCATGTGAAAAGGTTTAAACATAACAGAAACATTTTTATTAAAACATGCATACGAAATATCAAAGGTTTATCCATAAACCTTGAATGGTGTAAAAATTACACATCCATAGTCAAACATATCACAAAACCATCAATACAATATGGATGTTTTGTACCATAATAAATATACTTCAAAGAAGCTTAAAATCCTTCAAAGGATGTTGACATAGATGAAATCAATAAAAATTTAGGAAAATATCTCTTTCTATTTTGATATCATTGAAAATTCATATAATAATAAAACAAAACCCGTATTTTTAACATATTCTAATAAGTTGGTATGGAAAGATATTACGATGTTATAATAGTAGAAAATAGATGCACCCTCCATATAAGTTAAAAAATTGACATTCTTATCTTAATTTGGTCGAAAAGGTCATAATATACCGTGTTTGGAAAATGATGGAAAGATTCCTTTACAAGCATATATGGTAAAATAAGGGTATAAATTTCTTTAACCATAGTCTAGTAAATATTAAAAATCTTTCGAATTATATTTTTAAGAAAATAGGGACGTGGATGATAAAGAGGACCCAGTAGATACTTACATATTAACAACCTCGGATAAGTTATGAAATTAAAGAATTAACCCTCACCTTATAATTTTCATTAGTTGATGTTATTTTAAACCAATGTATAATAGTTAAAACATTGTAATTAAATTATACAATAACTATATACATAAATATAATATCATATATTATTAGCTAATATTGCATTGTTAATAATATTTTTGTAGTTTCATTGTTGCAGGTGTTAACTGATTCGTTTTCCTTTATATGCTTGGTTACGTAAGCCATGTTTGTTATGGATATGATTTATTTGATTCATATAATGAATGGTATTATGTAAATAAAAAATATTTTTAATCATAAAATGAAAATTAATCTTGAATGATTAAGATAGAGAAAGAATCTCCTCATGTTCATGGAGACGGTAATCCGTATGTAAGCACGAGAGAAAATATAATTATATTTATGTAGAAATAGTATGTAATTGGATGTTATTAAAATGTTTTTTTTATTATATACATCAGATATACTCATTATTATACCCATACAAAATAATGAATTGTTTGAATAACAAACTACACCACGACATGGAGACGGTATGTCATACGTACGCACGTATGGTGACGTTTTCATTTATAGGATTGATAAAATAATGAATATTGTTTTACCATATTTTTAATAACATCACAAAATTTATATTGTACTGGATTTATTATTTTGGTATGGAATCAATGAAATAGTAAGTGGAAGAAGAAATGTACTTGAAAGAGGGTGGTGAAATTATTATCTCTTTTTCGGGTGTTTCCTTTTGAGTCGATCAAAATGGATCCTTAGATTAGATTTCTATTTCAATTAAGGACTCTAGGTTGGTGAGTGGTAATTTGGGAGTATATTTGGGTAGGGTTTGGGCGATCCAAATGGCTTTGGAGGAGTGAAATTAAGAGAAGGGTAAGTGCACTTTTATAAGAGAGGTGAGGGTCACATTTGGAAAAGCTTGAAATATCATTTTATAATAAAATAATTTTTGATTTATAATGGATCCAAAATGATTTATTTCAAGGCAATGTTGAGTATGGGTAAAAAACCTCTCATAAAATAAGATTTACACAGGTTTAGGTCCCCATATTAACATTATATTTTAGATTTAACTCTATGTTAAAAAAATTTAAATTTACCATGTCTCATTGTTGTTTTATATTATATGGTCAATAAACATAATATAAACGTCCAAAAGAACCCCAAGTGGTTAATTATTAATATATATAACCTTATATAAGATCTTTGGATAATCCTTATATTTTAATGATTATTATATCAATTAATAATATAGTATTTGTTTTAAATACTCAATTATGTCCACTTTTGACACTATTTAGTATTTTATTTTTTTGAAATCCATAATAACATTATTACTTCGAATAAAATTTATTTAATAAATTATAACATGTAATATTAACCTATAAAATTATTGTAATTCTTCATGAGTCTAATTTTATTTTTATTTGGATATTTATAATTTCATTAATTTTAGTATTTCATTAATAAGGTAATTACTACATCATCATTGAGTCATAAATAAATTAAATTTTTTAATGTATAAAAACTATAAATAAAATACCATTATTTATGAATTTTTTATCTTTATAATTAATACTTATAGTGTAATTTATATTATTTATAACCGTATATTAAAAATGGTTTAGTTATTAAACATTGATTTTAAAGCTTTTAACTCTTCTTGAAATAAAATAATAATAAATCTCATAATCTAATCCAAGAATACAAAAGGGATAATATTTTATTCCTAAGGTTTTTTTGGTCTAATTACACTTATTAAATAGAATTGTGACATGTTTAAGGGTAATTATAATATCATTTTTACCCTTAATCACCCTATTTACTTTTAACCGTGGTAAATAAAAGTCAAAAGTTACAATTCAACAAAAATTACATTCAACTTATTGAATAATATTTTACTTACTGATTTCAACGGTGTCTCTTGGTTTTTCTAAATTCATCTCATAAAAGTGGTGAAAATTATGTTTTATGCGAAATTGTAAATTCTTTTAGAAAGTGGGTAAAAGACGGTAAAAAGTTCAATAAAATTTTGTATATCTACAATTATTATAAAATGACACCAATGAATTACCTTGAACATATATAGGAATTATGTATCTATTTTTACCTGAAATATATTAAAATAAAATAATTAATTATTTAAATAAAAACTCAGTTTTATACAATATCTCAGTGTTTTTCACTTTTCATCAAAAATTCAAAGTGAAGTGCCCAGATCAGTGTGAATCACTGAGAGGGGGAGGGGGTGAATCAGTGATCCTTTAACACTTTTTACTAATTGATTCTTAATCAATTAAACCTCTATGGCTTGTTAAGGCCTCGATCCACTCTTCTTATGTCTCTCAACCTTTCCCGGATAATGCAGTAATGAAAAGTCACATGACACAAGGATTTACAAGGTTCAGAACCAAAGGCCTACATCCTTGCCATGCTCTCCCAGCATGGATTCTCCCATTATAACTTGTTAGAATTACAATGGTCGATACAGCTTCCCACCGTATCTCTCCTGAGTCCCACAGGAGGGTATTTATACTGCGTCCCACAGTGTTACCAGAGTCCCACTGGCCTGCTCCAGAATCCCACTGGATACTTCCTCCACCCTGAGTCTCACAGGGGTCTTCTCCTGGCTGCTCGAGTCACACGAGTAGCTCTTCTTCTTGTTCAGCTCTTCAAGTATCTTCAGCAGTCTGGGATAAAGACTGCTGGCCTTGCTCTGTACCTCTGATCACTTGTGATGATCAGTTCTTCTCGTCTTGCTCAGGATTTATCTCCTTCTTCTCAGGATGACCTGGCCTCTCTCTTCAAGAATCTTCAACAGCCTCTGAAAAGGTCGGTTGGTCTTGCTCAGCAATCTTCTGATCACTTCACTTGATCAGGCTCTTCTCAATTACTGAATACTCAGGCAACTGATGTCTTTAACTTTAGTCTGGTCCAGTCTCACTTCAAATCATCTTCATGCACTGAGTGCATGGCAACTCTGCTTCCTCATGCACTGACTGCATGGCCTTCTCAATTTCTTCAAGAACCTCCTGGTCTTGGACAACTCAGATGCACACAGCCTGCTTTAGCTCTGTTCACGTTTGCATGTGCATGCATGCATGCATGCGCTTCCCTTCTCCTCTTCTTGGTGCAGTAGACCCACAAAGGGTATAATCCTTTAAGCACACACCTTCTCTCTTCCTTCACACACTTTGTTCTTATTGGTTACACAATTAAATGTGTGTTCTACTTTAGTGTGAGGTATCCTTCTTCTTCTCCTTCTTAGTGTGTACACACCACTTAGGCACACACTAAGGTTCGGCCCCTTTGCTCTTTGCACACACTTCATTCACTTTTTGCACACAAGTGAGCTTGGCCTCTTTTTCTTGCACATAAATGGCTACGGCCAACTTCTTGTTCACTGTGCACACACACTGTCCACGGCGAGGGTGTTTTCTCCTTTTAGCACACACACACTTGGTGTGTAATTCTCATCACCCGAATCTCCTACTGCCCATATGAAGGCGCGCAAGTGCTTGATGAGTCGCGACCTCCTCTTCTTCAACACTGC
The DNA here is from genome assembly GCA_963277665.1 of Viscum album. Lineage (NCBI taxonomy): Eukaryota > Viridiplantae > Streptophyta > Magnoliopsida > Santalales > Viscaceae > Viscum > Viscum album. The sequence goes on from OY728131.1 coordinate 21,243,292, forward strand.
CGCGCAAGCCACAACAAACCTCGAGGGCGCGCAAGGTACTTGAGGCCTCGGGTACTTCCTGTCGCGCAAAAGAAAGACACGCAGGGGACTTCACCCAACCTTCTTGTCGCGCAAAGAAGTTGCGCGCAAGGAACTCCAGCCGCACAAGTAAACTTGCGCGGGGCTCCGACTTCACGAGGCAGAGCCTCACGGAACACAGTTTTTCAATAAAACTTCAGCAAGCAAAAACGAGAGTTCAGCCTCTCTTTTTATAGGCAGTAGAAGCATATGTCCTCCGCGTGAGATATCTTTCGAAACCCCGAAGATTTCGGTTCTTTAACGATTTTTTCAAATCTCGTTTCTCATCTGTTTCACGCGGGTTCTCTCTTCTTTTTATTTTCCTCCTTTCTTCACGTGCATGCGACTTAGAACGCATGCACGACCTTCTTTAAGCACTGCCCATGCCAATCATAAACCATTCATAGCCTCGGCAGATTCTCTTGCCTCGGCCGAACATGAATATCTTCATTTCTGGCATGCATGCCCATTTCTACGCATGGATGTGTTCGTTATGGCCAGACGATCACAATGGTGGCTTTAGCTTGATCGGAGGTGGTCGGGAGCTCAAATTCTGTCGTCGGGAGGTGCCTGGTTCGAAGGTGGACTCGCGGGTGGCCTCGTGCGAGCTCGGGGAAGAAGACGGATGCTGGGACGTTGGATGCGGTGATCAAAAAACTTCGACGGCTTGGATCAGATCGGGAGCGCAGCGGATTAGATGAGCGGCGCCGATCGTCCGCGAGATCAGATGAGCGGCTGGGATTCGCTCTGCGGAAAAATTCCGCATCCCACATCGAAGCCGCGACCAGGTTTTCCGCGGTTTATCAAAGTTCCGCTCCCATCCTCACTTCAGTTGAACTTTTCCCCTCCCGGTGCCGCCCCGCACCGGGTTCTCTCTGCGGGCGCGCTCTTCGCCCACTCACGCCTCCTGCGGGCGCGCTCTAGCACCCACCATGCACACTGCGCTCTTTGGGGCGCGCTCCTACGCCCCTGCCGCGCTCCTTCGGGCGTGCCCCAGGCGCCTATGCGGTGTCTTGGGTGCGCCCTGCCGCCCTGGCTCGCCCCACGGGTTCCCCCATGGGCGTGGTGCCTTAGCGCCCATGCCTTGGGGTTGAACCCTCAAGGTGCCTTGGCTGGCCATATTTTTTGCTTAAGTGTAGAACCTAGCCTTTGTGTAAAAACAAAGTTACTAAGTACCAAATTCCAAGCCACTACTTCCAAGACATTCTCCTCTAATCCATTTCTTCTCTCTTCTTCTTAGGAATTCATCAATCCTCCTCTCATATGATCTTCACTTAGGATATCGAATTCCCGAAGGTTCATCTTCATCAATCGAACTCCTGAATCACTTATAATCTTCAATGTTCTTTATTGATCTAATCAGAGATCAATTGGATCATCTTTATGTACACATGCACTAATTGATAGTGCATGGACTTCATTAATGCACATCATCCACTTAGTAGTTGTGGATGGAACTCCTTTCAACTCCTCATGCATTGTGAAGACAATGCATGGTCTTCAATCAATGTTGTGACTTTGTATCATCAGGATACAAGTTCTATGAACTTAAAGAGCAGCTCAGCAATCGTCAGATTTAATGATGCTCCATCATCATTCATTCTTCAAGTGTTGTAACTTAGTATCATCTTGATACAAGTATTGAAACATTAGGATCAGTTCTACAATCGTCTGATATTACTAGAGAATGTTTCAACCACATCTCCTATGCCACTTAGTGAATCTCCTAAGTGACACGCATCTTAGTACCATGGCCATTCTCCATTCATCACCAACACCATCACAACCTTTGTCATTCACATCGTGACATTCCTTGACTTCCATTCATTCCAAGACAACTTCATGCCTCATTGACAACAAATGCAACACAATGCACTTCAATCTCCCCCTTTGTATTTGTTGTCAATACACCACTTCAGCACATATGAATGGGTCAATATGTGTGCCAATATTTTCTACCCCTTATTGGAAATCAAATGCAAAGGTGTGGTGTGGTTCACTTTCAAAAATATCTTCCTCCCTTTGAATAGCATCTTCTTGAAAATCACTAAGAGAGGGATGATGCCACATGTTCTTCTTTAGCAAAGAACCTTTAGTAAATAAACTCTAAGTCTACTTGGGCTAACCCGGTGTAGAAAACAAGAGTGATGTAACCAAGATACTCAATGCTGTCCACAATTCTCTACACATGTGAGATCATGCTTAGGGGTTGAATTTTTTCAGATATTCAATGAATTTCTGAATCCTGCACATACTTCACAAAACACATTAGAATGTTCAGGTGCAAAGATAAATCTCCCCCTATTCATCCATTTTCTTAAGATGATATTAATCTCAGAACATCATCTTCTTCAGATTTTCTCCCCCTCAAGGGGTGCACTCTGTTCTGTCCAAACCATCCTCCAGATGAGAATGATCATCATCTTCAATTCCCTGCAATGTTAGCACATGTATATACCAAGAGTATAAGGGAATAAGATGGAACCTCCTTGGTTCATCAATGTGAACAACAAGGTTGAGAAGATTCTCTCAACCGAGATGTCCCATTTTCACCAGTCTTCACACTTGCACATTTGATCTTCATTGATGATTGTGCTGCTGTGGTTCTCAAAACATCTTCATGTGAAATCTTCTTCTTTCCTTTTGCCTTAGCAATTTCCAGAACTTTATCTTCAGCTTTTTGCAGATCTTTGGCAAGTTGCAACTGATTTGGCCATATGACTAGTAAATCATTTGGAAGAGTGGCCTCAGTTTTGGAAGTTCCACATGGTTCTTTGGATGCTGCTAAGCTACCTCTCTTAGGCAACTTATTTTCAATCAATCCCTTCTTCTTCTGGATTGATTGTCTTTTGGAGTTCAGTCTGCTTCTATTTAGTTTCATGGCTTCTTTACAAAGGTCCATGATGTGTCCTTTCTTTCCACAGTAGAAGCATGTTTTCTTGGTGGTCCTTCTAGATGCATCACACTTCTTGGATTTAGACTCCAAGGTCTTCTCTTCATTTCTAAAACACTTCTTGGGAGCATTTTCTACATTCTTCTTGCTTCCCAAGGAATCTCTCTTAGCCAGGTTCTGTGATCTTCTCTTCTTTCCAGCTTTGGATACATTCGTAGATTGACATGTATCAAATTGTTGACCACTTTTGCAACCATCCCAGATGTTGTCAAGTAATCCAAATCTATTTGCAGTAAACAGATGTCTCTGGACCTGTGGATGCTGCATCTTTTCTTCTGGCTTGCTCCCCCTTGGCATGGGCTTCCTTTGTGCTTTGACATTCAGTGGATTGTACGAATAATCCTTTGCACAGTGCCCATACTTATTACAACACCAACACTGACCGACAAATCTTGACCTCTTCAGTCCTTCTGATTGTTGGGTACTTTTCTTGACTTGCTGTGTTGTTTCAGGAGAGCATTCTTTCTTCACTATCTTCATCCATACTTGTTTGGATTCATTCTTCCATCCTGCACTTTTAGTAGAAACACTTTTAGAAGCATGAGTACAAGATGGTATGGATGGTACCTTCTTTTTAGAAGTTGTTGCCCTTTTATTAGAGGATGTCTTTCTTTGAGAATCATCCTGCTCAATGAATACTTGAGTAGCAACATTTCTCCTTTCAACTGACTGGGAGGATTCAGCTTTGGGTGATCGCCGATTTTTCAATATCACCTCTAGTTCTAAGCATTTCATGTTAAGGGAGTTCTTCTCATCCTCAACAGTTCTTAGCCTTCCTTCCCATTTATCTTCCAGCTGCTTCATCTGGTCATCATGCACCTTATTCATTTCTAGCAATGAATTGTCAAGCTCCTTCACCATTTTGACTTTGTCTTCGAGTTGAGCATCTCTGACATTCATTGACACTTTGTGCAACTTCTCCAGTGCATGGAAAACTTCTTTGATCATTATAATAAAGATTTCTTTCTCAGAAAGGCTTCTTTGAAATTCTTCAGCAGTGTATTCATATCTTTCATTGCAAAGAGAAACAGTTTCATCTTTAGCCTTCACCAGCTTTCTGAGAGTGTTGTTTATGCCAACCCTTTTAGCCAATTGGACTTCCATAGAATTGGCTTCATCTTCTATCTGTAATTTTTCTTCTTGAAGATCAAGGAGGCCTGTAGCTATACACATTGCCACTTCCTTGGGGACTGTCTTCTGAAGATATTTGATTGAATTTGGAAGATCATTGTTCCTTCCATCTTCATCACAGCTAGAGGAGGCTTCATCAGAAGAATGATAAAAGGAATTGTCATCTGATGTGACTTTCACATTTCTTTCCATAGAGGAGTTTCTCTGATTGCAACAACCTTCTTCCTCATCTTCTTTGCCTGTTTCTTCTTTCTATTTTTCTGAGCCTTGGCAGATATCTCCATTTGAGGCTGGTTACTCATTTCCTCAAATCTGCACTCCATAAATACTCCCTTGGATCTTTTAGAGGTAACCTTCGCTCTGATACCAATTGAAGTGCCCAGATCAGTGTGAATCACTGAGAGGGGGAGGGGGTGAATCAGTGATCCTTTAAAACTTTTTACTAATTGATTCTTAATCAATTAAACCTCTATGGCTTGTTAAGGCCTCGATCCACTCTTCTTATGTCTCTCAACCTTTCCCGGATAATGCAGTAATGAAAAGGCAGAGGACACAAGGATTTACAAGGTTCGGCACCAAAGGCCTACATCCTTGCCATGCTCTCCCAGCATGGATTCTCCCATTATAACTTGTTAGAATTACAATGGTCGATTCAGCTTCCCACCGTATCTCTCCTGAGTCCCACATGAGGGTCTTTATACTGCGTCCCACAGTGTTACCAGAGTCCCACTGGCCTGCTCCAGAATCCCACTGGAGTCTTCCTCCACCCTGAGTCTCACAGGGGTCTTCTCCTTGCTGCTCGAGTCACACGAGTAGCTCTTCTTCTTGTTCAGCTCTTCAAGTATCTTCAGCAGTCTGGGATAAAGACTGTTGCCCTTGCTCTGTACCTCTGATCACTTGTGATGATCAGGTCTTCTCGTCTTGCTCAGGATTTATCTCCTTCTTCTCAGGATGACCTGGCCTCTCTCTTCAAGAATCTTCAACAGCCTCTGAAAAGGTCTGTTGGTCTTGCTCAGCAATCTTCTGATCACTTCACTTGATCAGGCTCTTCTCAATTACTGAATACTCAGACAACTGATGTCTTTAACTTCAGTCTGGTCCAGTCTCACTTCAAATCATCTTCATGCACTGAGTGCATGGCAACTCTGCTTCCTCATGCACTGACTGCATGGCCTTCTAAATTTCTTCAAGAACCTCCTGGTCTTGGAAAACTCAGATGCACACAGCCTGCTTTAGCTCTGTTCACGTGTGCATGTGCATGCATGCATGCATGCGCTTCCCTTCTCCTCTTCTTGGTGCAGTAGACCCACAAAAGGTATAATCCTTTAAGCACACACCTTCTCTCTTCCTTCACACACTTTGTTCTTATTGGTTACACACTTAAATGTGTGTTCTACTTTAGTGTGAGGTAACCTTCTTCTTCTCCTTCTTAGTGTGTACACACCACTTAGGCACACACTAAGGTTCGGCCTATTTGCTCTTTGCACACACTTCTTTCACTTTTTGCACACATGTGAGCTTGGCCTCTTCTTCTTGCACATAAATGGCTACGGCCAACTTCTTGTTCACTATGCACACACACTGTCCACGACGAGGGTGTTTTCTCCTTTTAGCACACACACACTTGGTGTGTAATTCTCATCACCCGAATCTCCTACTGCCCATATGAAGGTGCGCAAGTTCTTGATGAGCCGCAACCTCCTCTTCTTCAACACTGTCGTGCAAGCCCCAACAAACCTCGAGGGCGCGCAAGGTACTTGCGGCCTCGGGTACTTCCTGTCGCGCAAAAGAAAGACACGCAGGGGACTTCACCCAACCTTCTTGTCGCGCAAAGAAGTTGCGTGCAAGGGACTCCAGCCGCACAAGTAAACTTGCGCGGGGCTTCGACTTCGCGAGGCAGAGCCTCACAGAACACAGTTTTTCAATAAAACTTCAGCAAGCAAAAACGAGAGTTCAGCCTCTCTTTTTATAGGCAGTAGAAGCCTCTGTCCTCCGCGTGAGATATCTTTCGAAACCCTGAAGATTTCGGTTCTTTAATGATTTTTTCAAATCTCGTTTCTCATCTGTTTCACGCAGGTTCTCTCTTCTTTTTATTTTCCTCCTTTATTCACGTGCATGCGACTTAGAACGCATGCACGACCTTCTTTAAGCACTGCCCATGCAAATCATAAACCATTCATAGCCTCGGCAGATTCTATTGCCTCGGCCGAACACGAATATCTTCATTACTGGCATGCATGCCCATTTCTACGCATGGATGTGTTCGTTATGGCCAGACGATCACAATGGTGGCTTTAGCTTGATCAGAGGTGGCCGGGAGCTCAAATTCTGTCGTCGGGAGGTTCCTGGTTCGAAGGTGGACTCGCGGGTGGCCTCGTGCGAGCTCGAGGAAGAAGACGGATGCTGGGCCGTTGGATGCGGTGATCAAAAACCTTCAACGGCTTGGATCAGATCGGGAGCGCGGCAGATTAGATGAGCGGCGCCGATCGTCCGCGAGATCAGATGAGCGGCTGGGATTTGCTCCGCGGAAAAATTCCGCATCCCACATCGAAGCCGCGGCCAGTTTTTCTGCGGTTTATCAAAGTTCCTCTCTCATCCTCACTTCAGTTGAACTTCTCCCCTCCCGGTGCCGCCCCGCACCGGGTTCTCTCTGCGGGCGCGCTCTGCGCCCACTCACGCCTCCTGCGGGCGCGCTCTAGCGCCCACCATGCACACTGCGCTCTTGGGGGCGCGCTCCTACGCCCGTGCCGCGCTCCTTCGGGCGTGCCCCAGGCGCCTATGCGGTGTCTTGGGTGCGCCCTGCCACCCTGGCTCGCCCCACGGGTTCCCCCATGGGCGTGGTGCCTTAGCGCCCATGCCTTGGGGTTGAACCCTCAAGGTGGCTTGGCTGGACATATTTTTTTCTTAAGTGTAGAACCTAGCCTTTGTGTAAAAACAAAGTTACTAAGTACCAAATGCCAAGCCACTACTTCCAAGCCATTCTCCTCTAAGCCATTTCTTCTCTATTCTTCTTAGGAATTCATCAATCCTCCTCTCATATGATCTTCACTTAGGATATCAAATTCCCGAAGGTTCATCTTCATCAATCGAACTCCTGAATCACTTAAAATCTTCAATGTTATTTATTGATCTAATCAGAGATCAATTGGATCATCTTCATGTTCACATGCACTAAGTGATAGTGCATGGACTTCATTAATGCACATCATCCACTTAGTAGTTGTGGATGGAACTCCTTTCAACTCCTCATGCATTGTGAAGACAATGCATGGTCTTCAATCAATGTTGTGACTTTGTATCATCAGGATACAAGTTCTATGAACTTAAAGAGCAGCTCATCAATCGTCAGATTTAATGATGCTCCATCATCATTAATTCTTCAAGTGTTGTAACTTAGTATCATCTTGATACAAGTATTGAAACATTAGGATCAGTTCTACAATCGTCTGATATTACTAGAGAATGTTTCAACCACATCTCCTATGCCACTTAGTGAATCTCCAAAGTGACACGCATCTTAGTACCATGGCCATTATCCATTCATCACCAACACCATCACAACCTTTTGTCATTCACATCGTGACATTCCTTGACTTCCATTCATTCCAAGACAACTTCATGCCTCATTGACAACAAATGCAACACAGTACACTTCACAAAGTTCTCAGAAAAATACCAGAAATTCACCCTAATCTAATTTTGATATCCTGGATCCAAAAATAAAGTCAAATTTGAAAAATAAAATATATATGATTTTTAAATATGGTTATTATTATTCATATTGGATAATTTCATTGGTCGTGGCGTGTTAAAACTCCATGTTTCATACAACGCAAGCTACTACATTATTCAATGGGAAACGTGCCATGGAAGCCCGGGGTGTTATAACTATTGTACATCTTCTTGGTGAATAAAAAATATGAACCACATGGTGAATTTAGTGGTCTAATTAATTTTTTATCCTCAAGATATTCTAGTTCAACCATGATTTCATTCAACTCTCCAGGTAATATTAGGTATAGTGAAATTGATATGGTTTATGAATTGGGAACAAGATTGATCACAAACTCAACACCACTATGTGGAGGAATCCCCATGAAATCCTCTAGAAAGAAATTTTGGTATAGGTCTACCAGTAGTAAAAAATATGATCACAACGCATAAATATTTTATGAAATAGTTTTATGAATAAATCTATTTATTTAATAGTTTTTATTATATTCAACCACAAGTCTACACAAACCACTATATACATTTAGAATATTATTATTATATTTTATCAAATTGAAAATGGATTAATATCTATGAATAAAAAGAAATAAATTATGAAAATTCTGGGATAACATAATTTTAAAATCAATAAATTTGTTATGTGTTAATTATAAACTAAAATAAATAATTATTTGAATATGAACAATAAGATTGTTCAAAAAACCATATTTTTTCAAAATTATACTTTTATAATAATCAATAAAATGTACCACTATTAGTGAATGATTTTATTGAATTTTATAAATAAAATATTCCAACATTGTTTTAAACATTCATATAATATTTTACAGTCTTGAGAGAATAATAAATCATCTTTTTTTCATGAAAACCCAATTTTTCTAAAAATCAGTTTTACCACATTTTCCACATTTATGTAAAAATTAATTTCACACAGTTATAAGTATTTAACTTAATAAAATTAATAACATAATTTTAATTAGTGGGTTCAAATTTTTTAAACACATCCCATTTATTTTGTGTCAATATGAATAGAAACTATGGTAAATTTTATATCCACGGTTTGGGGTAAATCGTGATTTTTAAGATTAAATATAGGAGATAAAGACATAATTTTTTATATTAACTCTTAATGTATGAATGGAATCATAGAAATGTCACCTTATTCATGAATTTTATATTTTTAATTGATATGTTTCCAAGAAAATGATATTTCAAATATTTAAAACAAATAATGTTTCAAAGTGTTCCTCTCTAATTCTTAAATGTTTTTATGTATTCAAATTGTAAAAAAACTAGGTATGAAAGAATATTTTTATTAATTTTGTGTTTCGAAATTGTTTTTCCATAATCTAAATGTATTTATAATATTTAATAATTATATAATGAATTTAATACTCATGTAACACCGATGTTGTATTTCTCCAATTAACAAAAAAATATGATAAACTATTTTAAAAATATTAAATGTAAAATAAATTAAATGAGTTAAAGTGTTTCATGAATTTTATAGATTAATTTGACCTATTATTGTGAGGGAAAATAATTATATTCAAATTGAAATTTTTTTTATGATATTAATGTAAAATGAAATGAATAGTTTCACATTTGAAATTAATGATGTTTTATAAAAATAATGTTTAATAATATTAAAAAAATTATAAATATATTTAATGTGGAAACATGGAATAATATATGATCTAAAATTTTATCCTCTGTCCATTTATATTCCATTTTAAAAACATTATATTGAAAATCATTTTATTATAATTTAATATTTAAGAAATTTCTAGTGTTTCCTCTCCCTCCATTATAAAAGGGCAGTTGTTCATTATATTCTACAGAACAAAATGATCCATCTAACTCAACAGTTCCCTACCATGTTGTACTATAAACATCCCTTTACAGTTATTGGATGTTCTGATCTACCTGAAATACCATCCTATGTCCCAAAAGAAAGAATCTAAAGGTGGTTTTTCAAAATAATGGTAGATTTGATACCAACCTATTTCAATTTTTTTATTCTAACACATCTTATAAGTCTATTGTATTTGTCATAAAATAATAAAATAAATATCATGAATGTTCTAAAATTATTTTATGATTTGGAAACTACAATTATCAATCCTCTTTCTGTCAAATAGTATGGGAAAGTATCACATGCGCAAAATTATGCCTTAACTTCTCCACATAGGAAGAAAATTCATTTCCCAAAACCATATTTCATATATGGATGTTATTATGGATCTAAATATTATATATTATTTTTTATAAATAATTATTCTTCCTTAATGATAGTATCATATTGAATTTCATATCATCAAAACTGATGCAAAACAATAATAGACCTCATGTGTACGTGTAGACTACCATCTCCACAAAGAGATGTGATTCATCTTTCATTTATATTTTACATGGATTATAAGGATGCAGAATTTGATGAATATAAATTTTGTTTTAATTATTTATAATTTTTTATTATTTATATTTCTTTCTTTTTCTCATCTGTCAAAATCTGAAAATAGTGTTTATGCATGAGTATGACATACCATTTCAATGAAGTATGTAATTTGTTTTCTATATATAAAATTATAGATGAATCTAAATATAATATTATAATGAATAATTATGATATAATAACAATTTATGTTTTCATGGTTTATAATTATAATTAATTTAAATTTATTATACTCGATTTTATAAAATTTATGAAGCATGTGGATCCCAATGTACGATATTTTAATTTAATTTTTTATTTATATGGGACACATTCCTTATACACAACTTGATTATTACATGTGATTTATATATTTACTATGAATTTATTTTATGATCTTTTTGTGAAATTATTTGGTATTTATATACCTATCTAAGGATATTTGTTTTATGGAACATAAAATTTTATTGTTATCAAAATGATAAGGGATTTATATTACAATATCATTAATTATCTGGAATATTTATGACTATGTTTCTGATGATGAAATATTATGATCAAATTATAAATAAACATATTAATTTTATTATCCTAATTTTTTTTTCTAATATATATTTGTTCATTTCATTTTCATCACCTTAAAATCCTAAGTGATTGGGAATACATTTTTAAAGAAAATCGAATTTATTTCTCTCTTCATTGAAAAAACCATTTTCATCCATATCATTATTTTATAAAAATTATTCAATGTCTGTTTTTACACTTTTAAAATAAATTGAAGCCATTTTTTCCATATATAAATTTTTAATAATTCATTCCAAAGTAATATTTATTTATTTTTACAAACGATGTACATTCTGATTTTTTTAAAGTGTAAAGAAATTTTTTATTTGAAATTATATGTAATGAATGAAATATCCCACAATCATGACCACTAAATCTGATTAATATTTCATAAAAATGTTCCATTTTTATTTAAATATAAAATTTATTCTATAATATATTGGAAATTTTTAGATTTTAATGGTGTGATTTCTATGTGGAATGGTTATTTTCCTGAAGAAAATTTCAGGTGATATTCGAAAAATATTTTCAATATTAGATGACACGATTTGATGTTAATTAATTTTTAATGGGGATATGATATAATTATACCGTACATATTGTTTTTTAGATATTATATATTTATATTGACAAGATCTTTAAGAAACTCAGTGTCTTTCATGCTTATGTTGTGATGAAATATTTCTGAAATCTATTTTTTCATATGTTTTGATATCAATAATGTATAATTATATTTTGAAACAAATATTTTTAATATAATTAAGTGATAGGTGGGACCTATATCTCCCTAAATTCAATTGGGTAATGATTAATGTTCTATGATAAAAAATAGTACATTGAAAGTTACCTGAACCCTGAAGAAGGTACACGTGTGGTTAGCCAATGCCTAACATATTATGAAGGACATGAAGGTTTTTCTTAACATAAGTTATTCTATGTGTAGGTTTATTTAATAAGTCCACGTATTAGGCTAATTTTCTTCTCTCATGGAACATATTTATTGTTATAGTATGATTCATGTGTTATTATGTGCCAAAATTGCTTACATGACTCCAGATTATGATCTATGATATGCAGGACATGATTAAAAAAGTTAAAATCACATTTCAATACACTTATGCTCATGATATGACTGTCTGGGAATAAAAATATAATATTACATATTCTTATGTTTTATTTTCCCAGGTTTTGAAGTTATTTTGTATGATATGTCTAAGAAGGGTAGAAGTTATGAAAAACTAAACGGGTCACGATGTAGTCAACTTATGAACCAATTCACGGTATGTGCATATTTTTAAGGTTAATAAACCAATATTATCGTGGAATTCATCTCGATGTTATGTAAATAATATTCATATAATAATATATGATATTAATAAATGAAAATAATGGGTCTTTATATCTAGCATCGGATAAAGGATTAGTTAACCTTTGGGAATAAGGATGATAATACATTTGTGAGAACACTATGGATACATTTTTGTATTGGATAAAATGAAATGTTTTGGTAATGATCATTAATGAACATGGAAAAACCTAAGGTTTCATATATTGAAATGAAGGTGTAAGGATTTAGAAATACTGTAAATTATTTGGGTTGATTATGTGGTTTACCTCTATGATAAATGTACTTCACACTATGTCTTTTTGTTTTATTCGATGGGTAGATCCTAAATGAACCATGTTAATGCTAAATTTAGGGAGAAATTTATTGAATATATTTTTGATAAAACGAATGTTATTATTCCATGAATGAAAATATCTTGGATATTCTCAAATATATTCCTCTTGATATGTTTCATGTTGATATTACAAATGAACAAAGGGGGGATGAAAATTTTGGTGATTGATTCATGGGAAAACACCCACCTTATTTTAGTAGTTTTACTTATCCAAGAATTTATAAAAAATAAATTAGTACTATGGAAAATATATTGTTCATTCTCCAGTGTTTGGATAACTAAATTTTTTTTTGGATGTTTATAATATTGATATAGAAGCATATCAATGGTGTACTCTTATCTAGAAAGGATGGAATAATATGACATTGAATCCATTGAATGGTATAAATTTGAGATGTTATTTAACAATAATTAAATTAATCATTTTCTATAAAAAATGGAGAAGGAATTTCTTGAGATAAAGAAGACGTATGGATAATCCATTGGTACCTATGAGACAAATTTTACAAGATTTAATGGTATGATTCTAGAATTATCATCATAACTAAAAGTAAGGTTGATCGATTCATCAGTGTTTGAAAACAATTTCTTTGAAATTAAATATCTATAATGTTATTCAGTAGTCATGATGAAATCGTTCGATATGCTATCAAGGTGGAATTTAAAATTGGATTTTCCCATAAATCTAAATAATTTTATATCAAACGAATGGTGGGACTCAAATTGTGATATAAACAGCATAGAGAGAAGAAGATGTGACAGCCCTTGTGATTAACATTTTGATGGATACATGGATGAATTTTTTTTAACCAAACAGATAAATTTCATGTACCATCCCCTGAGGCCCATAATGTGACTACCCTAAGCCATCCCCCCATAGGACAGGGGCTGGACACAAGTGCTAAATAGGCATATCCCACTAGTGGGAGTCTATTTTACTAGTTTCTGTATGCACGTACACATATAAAAGAAAAATTTAAAATTGAAATCACTAAGTAAACATTGATGAAAACCGCTAAGAATAACCAGTTATGTTAAGGCACAAAATTGAAAGAAAAAGGGGTCTAAAATACAAGACTAATTGAAATGGTAAACTACAAACTCTAGGATCTCATCATCAGAAAACCATTCCTAAAAGGTAGGTACAGTAAGTTGTCTAAATGTCACTAAAGTGTACCACATCTATCAGGTCACCTAGAAGGAGCCATGTCTCTGGATGACCAAGGACTCTGTAAAATCTACGGATCATCTCCACAAGACATATCACATGCAGGCAAAGCCTGTACATGGGTGAGTAAAACAATACTCATTAGGGACCCAAACAAGAAAGGAATTGAAAAATGTATACCAAAAAGAAGAACCATATGAAATACACAGGTCGACAACCAAAGAGGTACACATTGTGTATCATCTAATAATTATAATCGAGAGAGCCACTAGAGTAATCTCACGACATGTATAGGTTTATGGAACGTAATAAAGGATTTTCGTAAGAAAACCATGTACCAACATGTAGTAAATACACAGATCGTTGGTATCCCATAGTGTGTTGAAAACATAGGGAGTGTTGTTAACACATGGATTTTATGTAGCACATGTAGTTTAAATAACACACCGAGTGTTGGTAACACACAGAGTTTAGGTAACACATCTTGTGTCCTTAAGGACTAGAGGGCACACACACTGGTGGGATAGGGGAGAAACGACTCAATTTTGGTAATATCCAAAGTCTAGAAAGGACCCATTGTCTAGGTATTACATGTAGTCTGATTAAGACTCATAGTATCGGTAATCACACAACTTCATGGTTGCAGCAATTCGAAGGATTTAGTCCTTAGAACAATCGTTTTTGGACAAACACAACATCGAGCCAAAAGGTCATTCTCCAAATTCCATGGAAACTCCCTTAGAGTGTTTCAAAAGGAATTCCCCATAGTGAGGTTCCCAATTACACAAACGTTTCAGAAAATGGATTGATGGTGTATGCGTTGTGGCTATTTATGTAAAAATAAGAAGATTGGGTCTTGGTAAAGTCTGGTGCGGACCCACCAACCCAACCAGACACATCCCTCCTATTTGACCCGACCCATTGGGATTAGCTCGACCACTAGGCTTTCTGAATAGGACCTATTGGACCGCAGGTCCAACCCGTTGGGAAACTGGTGCGGCCCGGCTACTTTGGTACGACCTACCACATGCGCGGCAGATTGATGTGCTAGCAGTGAACTGCCCTGGCCATGACTCTCATGTCTCCTGCACATAGCATAGCCATGTGATTCTTGGTATACATTGCTGGAGAACATTGTGTGGCTAGTCTGTGGGATCAGCAGAACCTATGAATCTGACGCGGGTCCCTTCTCTAATAGTTGCGGCCCACGAATGTCACCCACGACTACTGACGCTGTGGGCCTCCTACATCTCCTAGGGTAGCGGACGCGACTTGATGTCACTTCCCATCCGCCGCTACGACCTCCTTCCATGTCTCCCATCCACTACCATGGTCCCACCTGGATTGTAAATCACCACCGCGACTGGCGATCCTACTGGTGGCCATTCCATCAGGTCTACCTGGACTAGCTGTGTCGTCGAATTGATACCACCTCCACTGATTGCCTTGTATCATCATGCAACGAAAACATTCATGTTGTGGAGATTTTGGATCACTTTCTGGATCATTGGAGCAACGAATAATGGGAAACAATTTGGGGGAGAAATCCTATCACAAGAACACCTGATGTGGATAGATCTAGGGATTTTTTTGTGTCGACCTTGATACATACATGTTATAATTAATGGACAAGTCTTAAACATAATAAATTCCTACACAATTCTAACATGGATTAAATCCCAAAACAACATCCCTAGTAAATACCCATCCCACAAAATACATATGATCTATTAATGAATCCATTTATTTATTGATTAATGATATTATTGTAAATCATAAATGGGGAATAAATCACAAAGGAAATAAAAACCTACTTAGAATTTGTATTAGTGTAAAAAAAGGATTCATCATTGATGGAAATCCATCCACGAGTGATCTTCATCCATAATTTTCATCATTCACCAATTGGACGGATCCTCGTACTTGCCTAAGGAAAACACTAGGGTTTCGTTGATAACCATGGATTTCCTAAAAAGGCTGAATTAAAAGAAATGGTTTATTTCCACATTACATAATTTAAAATATTCTTATTAAATATTTTAATGACGTTAATGTACAAAAACTAACGTTCACCATTGACCCATGATTGACATGGTTAGGCCCCACATAGCAAAAGTAAACCCTAAAGAGCTCCACTGTGGTATGGGATTTGTAATCCATGTTACCATTAATGAGTTATATGGATTTGAAAAATAAGTTATTTAATAATTTCATTTACAGTTTCATCATTTTTAGGGTTTTTTATAAAAGCTCCACACCAACGACACATAATATGTGCCTTGGGTAAACCCATTGATCAAAACACATTGGTGACCTTATATTTTTTATTCTGGAAACCCTTTAATATGTGTTCCACTTTTTCCAGAAACCACTCACATGTTCTATTAACAAAAATAACATTTTTCAACGAACCATTCCTATAACACTAGGCCTCGGAATCGCATGCCATCCTGGGGCTTGACCTTAGATTTTTCCCAATTAATTTCTAAAAATAAAACTATGAAAATATGAGTCATTACATTAATAATTTAATGGAATAATGAACGTCCAAAATGTGAATGAATTCAAATGTGATGTGAACAAGTTATCTAATATTGTGAATAATGATAAATTTGAACAGAATACACTACACAGAATCCAGTGTTTTAAATACTAGTAGTATGGAAATTATGTTAACAAGTTCCCAAGTATGATGTTAAATGATGATGATCATCATAAAAAACCTGTTAATCCTTGAGAAAAATAAATATCTCATACGACCACTTTTTCTGATGAAGGGTTGAAGATGATGGGTTGAATGGTACAATTATCCTCAAATATAGAACTAATAATGCCTTATTTTATTATGGATACACCAAATATGTTATTTCTAATTAATTTTCAATGGGAATTAATTTACCACCCTATTTATTATATGTTTAATTAGTAGTGAAATCCCATAATGGTACAATGATCTTCTCAAAATTCTATGATTCATTCATTGTTGATGTTTATAAGAAATGTCTTTCTATAAATCATGGTATCATCCATCCTATTGAGTTAAATGACATTCTGGGGATGGATTGGATTTATTTACATAGTTCCTAAATAAATATACAAGTAAGGGAACCCAAATTTGATTTTTCAAATCAACATATGATCATATATTAGTGTGATAATAAATATGGATATTATATTGAAAACATATCCATTTTAAGGGTATTTCTTCCTATTAAAAAATTTCATTTATCTCATACAGTTGGGGAGAAAATCAACATTGAAGATATTTTTATTTTTTCAAGGGGTTTTTAATTTCTTTCTAGAAGTTATTCTTTTTATTACACCATAACATTAACTACAATTCTGAAAATAACTCATTCACGGTTCAACATCTATTTAAAATACTCCAAATATATTGGATCTAATTGAGTTGTAGGTATTGAAAAATAAACTCTACGAGAATCTTGAAAATGGATTAATTCAACCATGTGTGTAACCCTAGGGTCCACCTATTATTTTTGTTAATAGGAAATATGTGACAGTGCGACTGTAAATATATTATCAAGAAGTTAAAATGATCAATATCAATAACAAGTATCTTTTCCTCATATTTATGAATACATTTATGAACTCTAAAGAGATCAATACTTCTCCAGGATTAAAATTTGTTCTTGATATCATCAATTATGTGTCAAAAACGAGAATATACAAAAGAAAAGATTCCAAAAAAGGAATACAAACAATAAAATATATAGTTATTCATTTTTGTCTAACTAATTCTCTACTACCTTCAAAAATTTAATGAATAGAGTCATTTAAGATTACATTTATCCATTTGTGATAATCATTACAGATGATATTCATATATATTTAAAGAGAAATGAATTGCATGATGAATATATTAGGATTTCACTAATACCTCTATAAATAAAGAATATGTATAATTAATTTATAATGTTTATAATTTGTCTACAGAACGATTCATTTCTAGGTCAAATAATCTCATGTGAGGGTATCTATCTGGATTTATTAAAGACAGAAGAAATTAAATATTATCCCAAAACAACCACATTTACTAAGAACATATTTTCCTTGGTTATGTTGTATAATATCTATTGTTAGTGGATAATATTTCATTTATGTCCAATCCACTCCCCAAGTTAAATCAGAAGGGATCTAACATCCTTTGGAAATATGAATATAATAAATTATTGATGTAAATGAAAAGAAGGATAGTAAAACATCTATACATTCATTACACTACGGCGGAGAAAGATTTATAATATATAGTTATACTGTCTGTCCTATTAAAAATAAATTTTCAATAAAACAATTACGCAACTCATGACATAAAGTTAGCTATTGTATGTTTGGAGTTAAATATATAGAGGCATTATCATTATGGAGAATGGAGTGATATATATACTCATCAAAAAAGTTTAAAGTGTATTTTTACATAAAATGATCTGAATGTATGCCATAGAATATGGTTAGATGTGAATTAAGATTATGATTTTTCAAAACACTATTACTATTAGAATGAATAAATATTTTTTATTCCTTAAGAAAAATGGATCATGCACGCTTATTTAGAATGGGGATCATAAAGGTTTAAATATTCATATATTTTTAAAGGATGGAGAATGAAATATTAAAGTATGTAGAACATATTATTACGATTAAAAGATTATTTTTACCGAATATCAATGTATGGATTAAATATATTTAGAAGGATAATATAGGGTTGTAGGAGAAGTTATGAAATATTCCAGTGTTCAACCTTTATTGTGATAGAGTGATAAGGTTTAGGAACAATGTTTGTGTAACATTTATATTGGTTTTAAATAAGGTGATGTTAGATGAATCCCACAGTTCTTCATTCCCTATTAATCCTAGAAATAAATACTTCTATATATATTTGAAAGAGTGTTTTTGGTGGGATGGTATAAAGAGAGATATTTCTATGTTTTTATATATTTTTCTAGTGTGTTATTATGTTTAGGATGAGAAAAAAGTCTAGTGGTTCTGTAACCATTAAACATACAATAGTGGAAATTGAAAAAACAACACCATGGATTCTTTCATTAGACTCCCTAAAACGACTATATTTCATAATTCAATATGGGTTATAGATGAATTCCGTACTAATTCCTAAAATTTCATTTCAATTCTATATTTTTTACATCTGAATAAACAATAAAGGATATATATTAAGGATGTGTAAAGGTTAAGTGTAGAACAACATTATATATTATCTGATTGGGATCTGATGTTTACCTCAATGTTTTGGTGAATTCTTCAGAGGACTCTAGATACAAAATAGTGTTTTAGTATGGCTTATCATCCTCTGACATATGGTAAGTCCTGGATGAATATTCTCACTCCTGAAGACATGTTGATAGAATTAAATATGGAATAAAAAGGTCGATGGTATCAACACCATACATTAATTGAATTACAATGCTATAATAGCTTCCACTAAATCATTCTAGTGGATACCTATGATCCCTACAATGATAGAAAGTGCATAAATCCAACATGATGGAATGATGTTGGGAAAAGAAAACAATTGTAATATGTCCTATCTAAGAAAATAACATAAAATATTAGAGTAATTCAGTATCTTATAAGGGTAGAATATAGTTATAAAACAATTTATTATAAAATATATCTGAAATATTTAGAGTTTGATGTTGGTGAAAGGTGATTCTAAGAACATCTCCTTATAAGACGGTGTCGAGATTTATTAATAAAGTAAATCTAGGAATCAAGTATATTAGTCCATTTTATATTAAAAAACACGCTAGGATAATAGTATACTGATTGGGTCATCCCAAAAATATATCTTATGTTTATGATGTGTTCCACGTATAACTTTGAAAGAAGTACATAACTGATTATTTATTTTACTAAAATAAAAGGTCATAATATTGGAGAATGATATCTCATATGTGAAATATAGGGTGTAGATTATATATTTTAGAGAGAGATAAAGAGAGTTGTATGAAATAATACCACTTATCTGGTATAACTACTATGAAAAAAACACCAATTTGGGGATGTTACATGGGAACCTAAAGATACAAGGAAACATAGATATCTTTATTTTTTTGTATCAATGTTATAACTTTAAATAAAAAAATTCTTTTTAGTGGGGTAGATTATATTGAGATTTTAAGAAATAGTATTTTTTAAATAAATTTATTTCATTGTTTATGTTCATTATACATGACAAAAATTATAAGAAAATTGTAATATACAATTAGAATATTATTATTATATGTTATCACACTGACATTTAATAAGCTGGTATGGATTTTACTAAAACATTTATGAAAATGTTTGGATAACACACACATATAATTAATTCAATAGATATCAATTAATTATAAATGAAAAATAAATCCTTTCAAATTAAAGTAGAAATTTTTTTGGAAAACAATTTTTAATCATGTATTGTATTTTTATTCAAATAAAATTAATTTATATTTATTGGTGAATGATTCTAATAAAATAAATATATATTATATTCAATATAATTTTCAACCATTCAACTAATATTTTATTTTCATAGTATAAAAATAAATAGAGTTTTATGCTTAAAAGCTATATATTTCTAAAAAGTAGTTTTCTTTCATGTTAAATTTATTTTTTACTACTTATAGGAATTAAATTTGATAAAAAATTTGATACATAGAGTTAAGAAGTTCAAATTTGGTAAATATATACCCTTTTATTTTTGGTAAATATGAATAGTGTCCATGGTAATGTTTTTGATAGTAGTAAAGGTTAAATCATCTTAATATAGGTTAAAGGTAAGCATTAATAATAAAAACGTTCATATTAAAAATTATCATATGAACATAATTTGATACATGTAATCTTAGGCATGAAATTGATCTTTTTATAGATGTTTAGTCATAGGAATGATATTTATAATATTTGAAACAAAGAAATCAAAAACGTGTTTCTCTCTATGTTTTAAATATATTTCATGTATTAAAATTGAAAAAAATAGTTATGGATGAATATTTATATATTTATTTGTATTAAGTAAATATTTTCAAGATTTTAATTATTTTATAATTTTAAGTAATTAAAAAAATACATTAAATTCTCTTCCTACACCAATGCAGTATATCTCTAATTAAAAAATATATATAATAAATTATTTTTGAAATATTTAAAATAATATAATTTTAGTGAGTTAATGTGCTAGATTAATTTTTTATATTAATTTTACACTTTATTTTCATTTTAATGAATCAAATTTGAATTCAATTTTTTTTACGTTCAATTAAGTGAAATTAAATGAACAGTTTAAAAATTAAAATTAACAATATTGTATCAAAATAATATTTTATTAAAATACTTAAAAATAAAAAAATATATATTTAAAGTAGAAAAAATAAAAATATATTGTTCAAAAGCTCATCCCCAATCATTTTATTGTCCATTTGGATCCATTTTCTCTGAAAATGACATTAATATAATTTAACCTCTTAAGGATTCCAATTGTGTCCTCTCAATCCCTTATAAAAGTAAACCCATTTGTTCCATACGTCACCCCACATTGATCCATATAGATAAAAAATAACCAATAATATTAAATTATTAACACCATTATCCATGGTTTGTAGGTTTTAATATTCGAGAAAGGCTAAACATAAGATACTTATGAAATGATATAATAGAAGTCTCTATAAATTGAGGTAGTTGTCTTAGACGACCTTTTTCAATTTATTTCTTCTTATACTTCCACTAAATTTATTGTATTTATCACAAAATAATAACATAATTGTCATAAATATTATGAATTTCAATTATTAATTTGAAACTATCATTATTCACCATATTTCCATGAAATGTTAAGTGAAATTATTTATCATGTGTATGTACGTATTACCATCTCCTCATAGCAGTACAACTAATTTTTCATCAATATCATTAATTGTTGGTTATTACAATGGGTTTAATGTTTGGTATATGATATTAATTAAATAATTATTCTTGTAAAATTATAATGTCATATATACTTTATTAACATAAAAAAAATGTAAAATGTTAATATCACTCATGCATACATATGGAGTAACACCTCCCCAATGTGATGTAATTCAATTTTAATTTCAATTTTACAATGATGGTAAGGTGGATTGATATGATGAATTTACATAATTTTATTTTTGTTTTATGAAAATTTTACTTTGAGATATTTTATAAAAGTAATAAATGAGTGTTTTATTTTAACTTATAGTCCTTGAATGAGATTTTTTGTTCTCATGAATAGTCAATGATTTTAAGATTCCATTAAAAGTTTCCTTGGTTATTTTAACATAAAATATCATCTATAATATTAGGGGAGTTATTAAATTTTCAATAAGTTATATTAGATAAAGAATATTATATTTTTCTTAATAAATATACCCATTGGTCTTTCAAAAACATTTTCCATCTATGATGACATTATTTGATGTTACATAAGCAATTATATGGTTGTGTTCAAATTGCACAATCATTATTCTTAATATACATTGTTAATGTTAATGATTAAAATATGTTCAAAAATCCCGTTTATTTTTCATGGGATATGTGATGATTAAATTTTGATGAGAACCATTTCTTTTCAAGGTTTCTGATATAAAATCCTTTTATGATATTTTTCACATATATGTATGATTTTAATTATGTGATGGGTGGGGCCTATATATTCTCATAATAATTGTGTAGTGATTAATGTTATATTATCTAAATGGGTAAATGAGAGGTTATAACAAGCCCAATAGAGGGTACACCTGATGTCATTTCAATACCAAAGTAGGTACAAGCTTGGTTATATAAATCCCACCATGTTATGATTATCTTGGTGGGAAGCCTTGACATAGTGTTCTCGATTATTATGTTTATGTGGTAATTCTATGTCTTATTCCCATGTCATTCTATTATACCTTATTTTATTTTATTCCATTAGGATTAATGTCTTATGAAATGCCATGATGTATTTTAAGACTATAGATTATGATCTATGATATGAAGGTTATGTATTTCCAATGTTAAACTCATGTTATCATACCCTTGTGTTCATGTTATTCTTATGAGATCATAAAAAATTTCTTGTGTAACATAAATAATTATTAGATATCACCCTTTATTATGTTCTCTCATCCAATGGTATGAAGAAAGATACTATATATGATATTTCTAAAAAAGTTATAATTATGATGATTTATGGGGGAAATTATATAGTTCACTTTTTAACCAGTTATTTAGGATTCCAAGTATCCAAATGAACCATACCTATGTTATTTTAGTTTTTACTTTCATGTTTCATAAATAACATTCATCTAAAAATATTCAATATTTATATCTTAAAAGTATGGGTCATAATAAAGAAATATTCACTAACTGATCCACTAAGGGGATCATACATTCCACCTATGCTGAAAAGACCTCTTATGAGGTTTTTATCTCATTATACCTATCTTGATGTCTCACTCATCCATCAACAGAAAATTATTCCCCCTTGGAGATGTGAATGTTACCCATATATGATAAAAATCATTTCTTTCATGTAATCTAGTCAACCATTCAATTCCATGAGTCATGATAAATCCTTCCATATCCAAAAGTGTGAATCTTTACACATGCTTGTAGATAGAAACCACACAATTTACTCTAGATTGATAATAAGACAATCTAGTTTCCTTTTTAAAGGTTTATTGATAAAGAAAAACGTATAATAGAATGTTACTGGTAAATAACACCCTACAAGATTATGATCTGGAATAAAAGAATGAGATACTCTGATGTAAAACAAAGAAACGAATAATGTAGAAGGAATCAAAACTATACCATGATCAACATAAGGTCCCTCTAAAAAATATCTAATGTCCAGTAAATTGAATATTCTTTACCAAAAACCAATCCATGATGTACTGAAGATTCTAGGGTCTCCATATTTATATAATCTTTTTGGGTTTTCACTTTTTATTGTGGCTATGTACTTGGCCAAACTAAGAACATTTTCAAATACCTATCAGAGAACCCCTTTAGAATCCATGTATTTCTACACCTATGGTAGGAATTGATAGAATACAAGTATTAATTTAAAAAATTTCCCTTTATATAGTAGTTTTATAATCTGAAAGAGTTATCTCCCATTTAATGACTCGAGGAAACACAACTTTGGATTGACTAGTGACTGCCACACAAACGTCCATCCATAGACGTTTTACACTTATTCCCAAAAAATAAAACTTGGACTCTATTGTAGAAAGTGACTATTCATCGAATGAAAAATTTGAGTATAGATTCTACTATGACTTTAAAAAATCCAACCATAATCATAATTTAATTACGAATCATTATAGTATATTTCATTAGATTCATGTTCATGACTAGACACTTTACCTGTATGAAAACTTTAATCTCGAAGATCGTATCATTTTATTCTTTATTCCCCCCACCAAAAGAGGATAAAACTAAATTAGTTTTATGAAGAATGATAAAAATGAAGAAACTATCTTCATCCCCAAATGGAGCACCATGAACTTCTATTCAAGATCCATCTTTAGTCCATCTAGAATGAAATCCTTGAATAAGTGATCCTGGAAGTTCTCCCATGTCATCCCTTCACATCGACCCAACTAAAATATGACATCCCACCATCATCTAGTTGTGGATTCTGGCCAATAGGTCACAATCTAAGCCTTACCATCATATAAGGTCTCTACCAATTCAAAAATATCATCAATGACCCATATGCAGTCCTCTATATCCTTGGTTCCTCTGGTTCCCTAGAACTAAGGGGGTGTTCAAGCTAGAACTTGTGATCATATTTGAACATCATTAGATTCCACTATATGCTCATATTCCATGAACATGTACTAGAGAAAACATTGCCAAATGGACCAGTTCTATAACTTAACCTAATAGAGAAACCAAATCAGTTCCATCTTATTACACAATATGTGGTGCAACTAGATGTACATGATTCCTGCAGGAGATATTTCACAAAATTACAAAATATTCTTATGAAAATATTATAGTTAATAAAAGTAAAGGTAATATACAACACATGAACCCACACGGGTTCAAGACAAGGTTAAACCTAAAGGCTACCAACAAGAATAAGGAATACCCATATAAGCACCACCCATAACCCAAACCAATCATCATATAAATTAATGTTAGTCCCAACCAAATATATATATTAAATAATTGACTACACCAAGGTCAATAAAAAATAATTAATGAAATAATAAACTAATACACTTCTCACAATTTCAAAAAAAGAATTAATTTTTAGTTTGTTATTTAATTTTAGAAACATGTATATGAAATTTAACCCTCGATGCCTAACATGATGAATTAATAGACAAAAAATACCATACATTAGTACACACAAATCATATGAATCGCACAAAGTTAATTGTAAATCCAAGTTAACATCAAACCGTAAGAACAAAAATGCCAACATATTAAAACATGGGTGTCCACTATAATGTGTTGTGTTGGAATTTACATGTATCCTTTTTATGTGTCCAATCCATCATATATCATTTCTAACTTATCCCAAATCAATTGAAAGAGTATAATAATGTTGTTGAACAGGCTCTAATACCATTTTCTAACACCTTGACCAAAACTATTGAGTATTAGATGGAGTGTTACATGACCTCATTCAAACATTCACATACATAAGAGGTTTCCAACAAGTGGTGAGGTCTTGTAGAGTATCATGGTGAGACTATACATTCAGTACCAAGTAAATACCATAAAAGAAATATAGAAGAAATTACCAATAATCATCAAATAATTATTGAAAAAAATTATCATCACACTTATAGTATATATAAATAAATCATCCCATAAAGTATCTATATTTAATGCCAGATACATAAAAAACTAAAAAAATGATCAAATTTATGAGGTAAAACTAGTATATAAGATAATTAAAATACATCTATCCTTAACACATCCATCAATGTCCCAAATCCTCATGTTATCCTATTCAATTATCCTCCACAAGGCCCTTTCCATTTTTTATATTCCAAGTTATTAAAACTACAATTTTAGTGATATAACTATGTATGGTGTGAGTATATGACTCAATTGAATTACAAAAATTATTGTTAACATAAGTTCATATAACATATAAATGTATTACATTAATGGAAAAATAGATAAAAAGATATATATATCACATAAATAAACAACTTATATCAAGCCCATAGAGACCATTTTATATTTGATATATCTCTATACCAGAAGGAACATCGACCTTCCTCCTGAAACAACCACCTCAATGGGATTTACCAAAAACATGTGTTAAACATCCGACCGATTTGGGTAACATAAGTACCCAGTGACCAATTTGTGACAAATCCCAATCAAGGGATAACATAATTGGATCAATATACATGTTCAACTATAGATGATATAATAACAACAAATATGATAAAAGATACCGATGTTATATCAACGTCACATCATTTTAGGAAATAATTATAAGACATAATAACCCACTTGCATACAGACATAAAGCATAGGTATTAACAGGGAAACACATTCACACCTCACATGATTAACCATAAAACTTATGTCTCACTATATTAGAAAATAATTACCATAATTATTCCACAAACCTTTTTAAAATATGCTTTAATGTTCTGGATTCCCACCTTATGAGAAATAATGATCGACAGAAGTATTCACCATCCATGTTCAAAATCACAAACAGATATAAAATTACATTTCAACATGATTTAGAAAACTAGGATCATGGTTGGGGAGAGACCATATCATAATGTTGGGTGTAGGACAAACATACCTTAGATGGTCCAATACTGACAAAGATATTTTCATGAATAAGGAAAGACTCTGATTCCATAAATCTATGTACTAATTCTTTCAATGATCAATAAATCCTTCATCATGCCAGGAAAAATCTACAAGATCCAATCAAAACATCTAATATCTTATTGTTTTTTATCATGGAGAAGAGAATATGATCATTCTAGAATAAGGGAGGACTTGAATGCATCATATCGATTCATTGTTCCTTCATTGAACCTGGGAGTTGGAAGGGTGGTATGGAACCAAAAAATATCAATAGAGGATCCCTTGGTGATGGCAGATTTATTGAGAAAGAGTGAATGAGAAAAAGTGACAGAGATTTAGGTTATATGAAAAATACATATAAACATGGCGTTCTCACTAGTTTCCATCAGATACCAATGGCTCGTCATTGGGCTCCCTTGGTTATGTGATGTCCAGTAGGAAGTTTTAGTTCTACTTGGGAGCACTACAAAAATACCAGTGGGACAGTTTTAGTGTTAAAAGCTATAATTAGCCCCTCTACCTA
Organism: Viscum album; assembly: GCA_963277665.1. Lineage (NCBI taxonomy): Eukaryota > Viridiplantae > Streptophyta > Magnoliopsida > Santalales > Viscaceae > Viscum > Viscum album. The sequence goes on from OY728131.1 coordinate 21,270,358, forward strand.
GCCTCATCCAGGTTCAATCCTCCCAAAAGACATTAACCTACCTCCGAACTCTTCAAAAAAATTTCAAAATATGCATAAAAATTGAAAGTATGCACATATTAAATAAATTTGTCACAAGGGATATATGGGGATAATATGTAAATATCGTCAGACATTGTTTGTGTTATTTTCATGATAGGACAATTATTCGAAATAAAATTTGGGAACCTAGAGATCCTATATAAGGAAGATAAATATTTTTAACTCATTATTTTAGATTATTCAAATTTTTTGGTAGAGAACTATTTGGTACCTCCATCGTGATTTATTATGATTTTGTTTGAATTGGAAAAATATTAGAATATTAAAATTAAATTAATTAAATGATATTAAATGAATTTTATTCTAGGAGTATATGTTTCAAATTTTTATATAGATAATGGATAGATGGTTTCCTCATATGGGTATGATTTTTGGGGTTTAATAGTATTCTCCATTTTATCATATTAGATTTAATTTTGTGTATAAGGAACATTCTTATAGTACGACACTACATGAGTTTCATTGTTGAATATCTTCAAAGATTGAGGGGTGTATCTCTTATCATGAGAGAATATAGTAGATGAAGGATCCTAAGATAGGTTCTAGTTTTATCCTTTGTATGGAAGGTGAAACATAATTTTTTTGGTTATTATCTTGTTGAGGGGTAGAGATTTTTATCGATGTATTACATTTCTTATTGATATTAAGGTTTTTAAGGTATCGTGGGAGAAGAATCATGATCCGTTGTTGGTTGATTTTTTTTCACAGAAGGTATTATGATATTAAGAGATTATTTATCTTTAGAAAAGAATATTGGATTATAATTCTAGAACCAAATATATTTTTCTCCTAAATATATTCATGATGAGGTGGCTGAGGAGCATTATATTAAGGTGGAATTGTATCTAGATATCCAACTACAAGGAACCAAAATTAAACTATTGTTGTATAATAAGGTGATCATGATGGATAAGGTGATAAATAATATGTCAATATAGATACAATCATCATTATAGGGGATTTATTATTACTTACTGAGGAGAAAATATTTTGGTTGTGTTGACATCCAAAGGGTTAATGTTAGATTTTTTGACAACATAAACTATATTGATGTTGATGAAAATATATGGTTATGAAAAGTGGAATGTTAATATTGGATGTTATTATAAGAAATTTATTAATAAAAGTGAACGTAATCTTAATTACATCATTTTTCAGATGCAACATATTTTCATGAAAAGAGTTTATTTCTTTGGGGTTAGAAGATTCATGTATATTTTTTTAATGAATTTGGTAAAGTCTAATACTAAACAAAACATGGAAAATTTGACTAAATATTTTCACATATGAGTCATCGAATAATATGACCTATTTATGTATGATTAATTAAATCTGTGTGTATGAGTCATGAAGGCTTCTATGTACTAGTCATTTGAAATAAATTACTATGTCTAGGATTCTTATAATTCATTTCTAGGTTGTGTGTGAGTCATTAATAATTGTGCATGAGTCATGTGGAATCATTGTATGAGTGAAATAATTTTGATTATGTGTAATTAACCATAAGAATATGATTAATATATGTATGAGTAATTAGAAAACATCATATGATCTATAATGAGCTTCATAAATTTCAATGCCTTTTTTATAATATTTTGGCCAGAATGTTCAACGGGATGTTATTATTTGATTTAATTTTTGAGGTTTGATAACTTAATATTGGAAATTATTTCAAAATTCATAAATGAAAAATAATAGTAATTTTAATTAAAACTTATAATTCTTTCAAAACATAAAATAATGAATTGCATTGATGTTTTGGGGATTTAAACAGTGATTCGATGTATTCGAAATATCACACAAAAAAGAATGAATTTCTTATATGAAGTATATATTTTCATGGAGATATTAAGAGATGTGGATATTATAAATATTAATTAAAACTCCTTTATATAGATTAAAAATTTTATAAAGATCACGGTGATTGGAAATTTATAAAATGTTTAATTTTTGTGTATCCATATTTTTTTGGAGATATAACTAATGATTAAATATTTTTATAGTTTGTTCAAGAAGTTTAGAAATATATAAATAAGGGAATCATGAAATACTATTTCAATGTTAAATGGAATTGTTAATGCTATATTTGTTCCATGTCATAGAATTCACCATGTTGTGACATGTAGGATATAACCATGTGACCATGCGGTATTACAAAACACATACTTTTTATTATGGTTGATAATCTAAATATATATATTACATTAGGTGATCATATCAAGATTTTATATTTGATAGAATATAATAAATAAATATTGTTTCCATAATTTAAAATATAGAAATATATATTGTTCATAAATTTCATATTCATTAAGTCAATAAAGTGAATGAAGAGGAAATTTGTTGAAATTATGGTTTCCTAAATTAATTATTTTTCCGAGATAGATGAAGAACCTATACCATCTTAAATATTTCTTTTCTATGATATTATAAAAAATTTTATTGACTTAAAAAGGTATTATATTAACTGAACTACATGGAATGATTCCACTACAATGTATCAATGTTGAAGAAGGTGTCATAATTTTATCATTGTGAGGTAACATCTTCATATAAAGATAAGGAATAAGTTATTTTTTTAATATGTGTTCACAATGAGTCTATGATAGAGAATCCCATGATGTGTTGAACATAAAAACAATTCAATAGCATGGATGTAGATAGCCACACATTCAATTTCGACTATAGATAGACCTACAACTCTATAAACCAACGGATTTATTCCCAAGACTAGTGGGTAATGGAGGATAAATGGTATTGAGCCTCATGTAAGGAGTGAGAAGACCCAATACATTGTACAAGAACTGAACATTTTTTTGGAATTTCCATAATCATAGTGTATCCACCAAACATGTGAATATTATTATATTTGGACAAATTAAAACAATTTTATGGTCTAATCATGGGTTATATCCTAGTACTGGTAACCTCTTCCAAAATCCTCATGTAACTATTTTTTTACCGCATTCACATGGGGTAATTCAAGATGGTGGATTAAAAACAATTTCTAAAGAATGTTAAACGTATTTCCTTACATAGTGGGAATAATATTCAATGATAAAAACCTATAAAAATGTTTTTAATTAGCTACACATATATTCTCCCTCACTCTCTAGATGGCTTGGGGACCTATATAGTGGTATAAGATCCTAATGGTTATGTATATTTGTTCAATTAATGAAGCTGTTTTAGGATTTCTTCCATAAGTGAAGGAAATAATGGTGATCACATTTTAAATTGGTATAATATTCCATAGGTAGTAAAGGGAGTTCATTGTGTACATGGAAGATTTTATTTTTCCCCACAAGAAATTATACAAAAAATTATTATTTTGATCATAATTTTAATTTTCATTGAAATAAACCAACAATATTTGGAAACTAATTATTTTATCATGATGTAAATAAATAGTTATATAAAAGAATATATTAATAGAAATGTTTCTTACGGGATTTTTTCAAATAATATGGGATTAATTTGGAAAAAGATTATAGAATATAATCCCTTAGAAAATAATCAAAATGAAATTTTCATTAATAATGAATCATGTATATTGAAAAGAAGAAGAGGAGATGCCAAAATGAACCTTGAAAGGAAGACTATCCAACTATAGTAAATATTTCTAATTAATGTGTGAAATATAGTTTTAGCAAAGTTATAATATTCTCTAAAAAATATGATAATTTAAAATACCCCATGGATATTATAGTGTATATGAAATAAATGGAGAAAATATCAATCATTTTGTGTTCATGAAAATATAAATAGGATTTCTCATACATAAAATTGAATATAGAACAACATGATGTCACGTAAGAAGTGATTCATCCCATTACAGACGATCATTAATTTAAAAATAATAGGAGAATAAAAGTGTAGGTTTAGCTAAACATTTACATCAATATTATAAGATAAAAAATCATTGATCAAAGTGACAATATTGAAGAAATATCCTAGGAAATCAGAAATAATATGTCTATTGAGAAAGAGTTGAAGGAAAATATTATTTTTCTCAAAACATAACATGAAGAAATAAGACAATTGAAGATGGATACTGACTAAAATATAAATTTAATGGATTATAAATTAATTATTATGGATCTTCGGATTAATGAGTTGATGTTAAAGAAAAGTTAATTGATGGGGAAAAGAGATAGAAAAATATTTTTATATGGAAGAATTAGTTATTACATCAAAAATAATTCTACATGTAAAATATGGAAACAAAATAACATTTTTAATTCCCAAATTTTATACTAATGAAAATTATCTTGAATGATCTAGATAAATGATTCTAAATATAAGGAAGTAAGAATGTTCTACTACTGTGGTTGATTGGGGAACATTGTGATCATGTTATTTGATAACCAAAAACCCAATCATGAATATAAAATTACTACATATAACTATTAATATAGAAATGTATATTAAATGTATGAATTTTATGGGAGATGTTTTATTTTCTAAAAAACTAGACATTTATCATGCCATTATATTTAGAAGAAGTAAATATAATTCACAAGGAGCACCTCCATAACCATGACATAAATGAAAATGGATTACAATATAAAAAACCTGTTATTAGGGAAAATATGTAAAAATCCTTAGAGAAAAAATATGGATCTTAATAAAGTGTTTATAAAAACCCTAAAATATGTTGTCTTATACTAGACCTCTTGGGAAAAAAAGAAAACCTATCTAGAAGAAAAATTAAGGATTTTCCGTATATTGGATAAAAATGAGAAGATAGATCTAATAAGGAAGAAGAAGTATGAGGTGTACCACTTGGACATCAAGAAAGAAGGATGATTAATCTGTGTCATAAAAAATATTACAATGTAGTAATTAAATTCATATGGAAAATTACTCCAATGGAAGAAGAATCACTATATATTAGGAAGAATTAAGGAATTAAAAGATAAATTATAGACATTTTGGATCATTATGAGAATAAAGATGAATCATGTTCTAAGAGTAGTGAATCCAAATCCACAAAAGGAAAATAACTCTGACATACTAAGAGAAATGTGTGTATGTGGTGTCACACATAAATATATACACAAGAAAGGGGTTGAATAATATGTTTATTAAATTTAATAAACATTATTATGAAATTTATAAGGTGGTTGAAATCTTTTCTGTAAATAATAGAAAGTGATAATGTGTGAAGATGAAGTGTTTGTTTATCATTGTCATCCCAATTATAAATGTGACAAAATACAAAAAAACCCTATCCCTATAAATTTAATTATATTTCTATTGAGTTTGGAGTGGTACAAAATATAGTGGGAGATACAATACAAGGATTACTTGTTCCCATAAAAACATGTATGTAAACTGAATGTAGATATGTTTATTTTTTCAAAGGTGATTTAATTATGTTAAAAAATGGAATAAGAAGAAAAAATAAATATATATATAGAAAATGTATGTACAAGTGGATTTATATGTTTAATCTATATGAAAATGGAAAACGTTTTTGAATAATATTAGACAAAGACACACTAGAGAAAAACAGTTGTATTATGTTAAATATGAACTTGTCATAGGTGATATGAAGCCATGATTTAGTAGAAGTAGGCTTCTATAAAAAATGGAATTTTTTTGGAAAAATTATGATATTTAATAAATGATATTGAGATATATCATTAGTAAAATGAAGTATCGTAGATAAATTTTTCTTTTAACATGAGATTTTGGGCTATACAATCTATATTATTTTTCTTCCAAAATAAAAGAATAGTAGGGAAGTAGAAACAAAGATAATTATTTTTGTATTTTATTTATTTTCTAAAAGTTTATTTCATTTTTATATACTTATAAGATACTAAATGATGTTTTTAAATAATTATTTTTATAAAAAAATAGTTTTCCAAAAACTAAATACTTTTTCATCATATATGATGAATCATTGTTGATTAATGTTTTATAAGGTTGTTCAGTCTCAGTAGAGATCGAATAATCCTATTAAACAAGGATGTTCATAATATATCAAGTGGTATCTATAGTTCCATCCAAATAAATTTTTTTAAGATTTACAAAAGACACTATTTGGGTTAGTGGGAACTAAACACAACATTATGAAAATACAAACATAAAAAACATAAAAAAAATCTTCTATTGGAAAAAAACCACCATGACCAGATCCACCCACATGAATTTCATCAACCATCACTATATATAGTCCAATAAAAAATGTGGGGTTAATTAAATGAACATGTATATTTTTATCACACAAATTTATTTCATTATTACCTACATATAGTTTGGTTTGAAAGCGTAATGACATCACATGTTAGTAAAATGTATGGTTTTTGAATATATGTGTTTTAATGAAACCTATTGGGTGATATAGAAATATTTAATGCTATTATTAATAAATTTGTATTTTATACTTGTATTTTATACAAATCAAATTCTGATTATGCTTAGATAATACGTTGAAAAGATAACTTTCAAGTGTTAAATTTACTTACTTTGACTATCTTAGTAGATGTAGCTAATTTGAAAAGGTGGTTAATAATTTATATATGCAGATTTTTTGGAATTAATAAGTCCTACAAGAATCTTATAGTTCATTAAAAGGAAATAATGTTTAATCAACAAGTGGATAGAACGAAATTTTGAAATGATATTACTAAAAAGGGTTGATATGTCAAGATAATGGAGATTTATGATAATTTTTTGAAACCTATGGATGATAGAAATAAACTAAAATGTGTATTTATGCTACAAAATTCATTAAATTTTATGAAGCTGGTTGAAGTAGATTTAGAATGATATTTTCACCGAAATCCAATGTGACATATTGTTAACACCCTAAGGGTTCATGTTGGATTCTTTGAAAATATAGTCTATAGTGAAGTTATTGAATGTATTTGGTAATGAAAATTGGTATGTTGATATTTGATATTATGTTAAGGAATATATAAAAGAAAGTGGATGGGATCTCAAGGAATTATATTTCGAATGTAGTGTATTTCATTGTGTGGAGATCAATTTGTGATGGTTGGAAGAGTTATGTATTTGTTTTTCAAATATTATAGAAATTATATTTTGAATAAATGATTAAAAAAATTTCTTAATATTTTTATGAATGAATCATCAAATAGTAGGGGTAAATTATTTACTATCTATTCCAGAGATTCCTATGATTCATTAAGTCTTTCACATATTATGCATTTTAGAAAAATGAAAATGTTTAAGCTATTAATGAGTCATTTATACGTTTCATTTGGGTCATTTTAATTTTTTTTATCAGTCATGAATAATCGATGGATTAGTGAAAACCCTATTCATACGATTCATCAACCATCAGTGTAGGATTCATCCACGTATGAGTCATTGAAATAATTATTCTAGGTTATAAGGATCCACACACGAGTATTTACTTATATTTTTGTTTTTATGATTTTATTTTCAAATGAAACTTATTAATTATGATATTTATGGAGGATCATTCGTTTAAAATTTGTGATTATTTTATAGTTCATAAATTAATCAAAATTAGGATTCTTATATTTTAAATCAATTAATCAAGATGAAAAAATGATCTAATTGTAGTGATGGTTTATTAATTTAAATTAGTAATCTATTTAATTTAAATTACATGTGGAAAAAGTTTTAGTGGATCTATAAAGAAGTTTTTTTCATTGAAATATCGAGATATGTGGATATGGTTAATATTTATTGAATACTATTTTTTAAACAAGATATGTTTTTATAGAGATCGAAGAGATTGGGAATTTAATGTAGGATAAATTATCAGTTTTTTATATTTTTGTCGAGATATATTTTTTTCTAAAATATTTTAATTGGATGATTGAGATGTGTAGAAATTTTGATGTTATTGAATTGAGAAAAATTATTTAAATATTAAAATGGAATATTGAGGTTAGTTATTTATCATTACAAATAAAAGAACATGTAGTGACATGGGTTCATGAGTAAATTGAACATGGTGTATTTGTAAATACATAATTTAGATGATGTTATAGGAGATTATTTTTAAATTATATTAGGATATTTGTTCAAAATGTTAAATTGTAAATAATATCATTGTTTACTATTATTTATATATTTTAAAATATAAATTGTGGTCTCACATGTTGTTTTAGTCTTCTATCATATCATAAATAGGAATAATATGAGCTATAATGAGAATATTATTTAATGAACACATATGTTCATTAAGAGAGAAGAATAACCTATACTCTCTTTATGATATGATTTTTAGGAGATGGAGATAAATATTTACAAGATAACAAAAAGTAATTATAATAACTGAAATGGAAGGAAGGAGTTAACATTCATGACTCATAGTTAATTGAGGATTCAGAGGTTCATCCTTTTGGGATATAATCATAATATAAATATGAGTGAAGAATTTAAATATGAGGAATTGTTCGCTATTTTTATCTGAAGGAGCATCACTTGATTAGTTAAACCATCCATCCATTCACAACCAAGAATACATACATTCACAAAATCATTACTAATATCGAACAGTCATATATATCTACTAACTCTTAGTGTTCTTACCGTGATAAGTGTGAAAAGATGGAGAGAGGGCCTTTAGGATCAATAAAATAGAAACAAATCCCAAAACCTTATATGTGTAGTGAGCCTAAGTGTGGAGTTACCACAACCACCTTGTATCAACCCAGCATGTGAGTATCAGGGGATTTTGGAAAATTGACACAATGTCAATGTGTACTCATTGGATGTTTCATAGAATGTTTGAACCAAGTAAAAATAATCTTCCCCATTACAAGTTTTATTTTACTATATTAACATGTGGGAAGTAAATGAGGGTATGGGAATTGTTATTTTTAAAAAGGTTGAACAAATTTCATACCAAAGGGAGAATAAGATCAAAAGATTGATTTCAGTAAAAAAAGGATATGTTAAAATACTACATGATTCACACCACTATTAGGGTGACTTAGTGATTTAATATATGGAGGTCACCATTTCTATATTTAGTAAAGGTTGCAAAAAATTGGGAGTTGGAATTATATTTCCTCAAGCCTCTAATGAAAGAGTAGTTCTCGAGCCTATAATGAGATTTTTATTTTTATTTTATTTTATTATAGAGGTCATAAACATCATTAGCTCTAGGGATGTACCATTATTAATGTGGATTTAATTCCATACACAGTTTCAACATCAATCCTGGTGAAATATAGTGTTTTAAAGGATAAATATTTCATAATATAAAATATTTCTTATTTCAATCATCTTCGAGTTGAAACTATTATTTGTTTAGTATTTATTAAAAATTATGCATTTTTTGGAATAAAATGTTAAAATTATCATTTATTATTTTCAAATATTATAAGATCAAATTATTTGGTTAATAATATAATAAAATAATATTTTGATGTGTTTTGAAATGGTTTTTATTATTTTGGATTATTTCATTCATTGTACCATGTTTTTTTTCATTAAATATGATTTATGATAAAATTTTTTTATTTTAATGATATAAAATTTCATGAATAATTGAAAATACCAATACATATAACTATTAAAAATCATCTCATAAGACTTCTATAACTCATATAATAATTTTTTCAGAAAAAATTGTTTACTCTCTTCTAAAATTACAATTATGTCACTTCATATATCTTTTAAATAATTCCATATGATCATTAAAATTTGATAAGTATTTTAATTATATTTCATATGAATATATTGGTTTCATAGAATTTTTTCTAACATATTGAATAAGATATCACATTAATATAAATTCTTCAATAAAAAATATAATACTCTTATAAAAAAGATTCTGTAAATATTGACAAGATGTTCATAATGTTCAAGGCCATCTTATACGGTTCACTAACAGGTCATTATAAATTTATTCTATTCTAGAATGTGGAGTAATGCTAATATGATTTAATATAGTATATACGATACCTAATTTTCATAATTAAAAAATAAAATATATCCATAAATAGTGGGGAATATACAAAATCTCTAACCTCATTTCAATAGATTTTGTCACTATTCATCATCTTTTTAGTCATGACAAATGTTAAACCCCTTTAATAGATACCAATCTTATCTTGTCATCAAAGAATCAGCTCGATGAAAGCTAAATCTATATGTGCACCCCAAATTGGTTTACTTTATTCAAATATCATTGGAATTCTTCAACTCTTTCAAGTGCATTTATCTAACTTCCATGGATTATTTTTTGGAATTTATCTCTCTTTTTCATATTTTTAATTGAGAAATTGAGTAAAGATGTTTCATTTTTTCAATTCATATCTTCATAACTCAAAAATATATAAATTACTAAACCCTATAATGATGGGTTAGTGGCCCTTATGATTTATCTGAGAAACTTAATAAATCCCCCTATGGGTTCCTTAAAATAGGTGGATGCTAAAACTCCTTCAGTCTAGGTCTTAAAAAACTTATATTATTAGGTTTAAGTTGGATGATATTTTCATATTGGTTAAAAGAGACTCAATTTATATATTCTCTACGTCAATGATTTTTTTCATTTTAACAGTAAAAAATGATATTTATTTCATTTATGATGGGTTAGGATAGGTGGTAGTACTGGTAGATTGATGAGGATATTTTAGATAATTGGAAAAGGGATTTAATGTCTTTGTGATGATATTTTCCCACAGAATATAACCACATAGGTGAAGAATAAAATTACATGGTTTTTATGAGGATAAAGGCTAATTTCATTAAATATTGCATTGTTTCAAATGTCTTCTTTATAATTTCCCAAATAATAACCTTTCTAGTCTCCTTTACATAGACTCAGTCTATAATAGTATAAATCTCTACCACCAAAAAATTATTGTGAAAACATCTTGGAAAGATTACTCATATATGAAAATTTAGGAAATGAAACATATCTTTAATAAAATAAATCAAAAATCAAAATAAAAATATTCGAGGAAATGGATTTTCAATAGTAGTAATCCATGTTATCAAGATTATATAATTTAAAATGATGGAAATGGAAGCTCACATTGGATATAATGTTAAAAATGTAAAAATTAGGGGAATACATAGATTATATTACATAATTTAGATCATTATTTTTTATAGGATGGGTTTTCATAGTTGATGGTTTATAGTGCTAGTAATTAGGATAACAATGACTTTTTTTTAAAATATGTAATACTGGATACATAAACCACCAAAAACAACCATGGATAGAGTAAGGGGTGATGGTACACCATACTAAACTGGAGTAATAAAATCATCCATAAAATCAATTAACAAACATTGATGAAATTACTAATTAAAATACTAATTTTGGGGATTTATTTAGGTAGTTGATCAGTGAGGTTGATTATCAAAAAACCAGAATTCATAACCTTGAGTATAAAATGAGATAAATTGTAAAACAATTTGGTTAGGAGAGATAATAGTAATAATCCTTCTATAATAAATGATAATCACCGAGAAAACTTTATAATAATTAACAAAATATGTAGTATTAAAACACACGAAAATGTTAGGATACAACATGTATAATTTGAGTACAAATATGTATGTCTTTATAAATATATATATATATAAATATATAAATCTAGAATAGAGTATAGGAAGGTCCAAACTGAGATGGATGATTATTTTTACTTGAATTAAATAGGGGAAAAGGATGACCAAGTGGTAAGTAAAAATGTATTGTTATAATAAATTCGATATTAAGGAAAAAATAATGATCAAATAGTTTTTCATATTAATTCACCTCCCACCACATTTGCTTAAAAATAAATTAATTAAATGTGAGCATGATTTTCTAAAATATCTAGAATTTTTTAAAACCATTAACTTAGACATTCCAATTACATACGTTTCAAAAAAATAACTAATTAGTCTAAATTTTCATGAGGATTTTGTATAATAAAATAAACCTATAATAAATGGAACTATAAATTCTGCTGAAAAATACAATTATTTGATAAAATAGAAGTTACCTAAAAAGTACAATAAAAAATAATTTTTTTTCATACCTTGTAGAATATGTTAAAATTAGGAGAATTATTTTTATTTACTACGATTTAGATTCATCTTTTTCCTTTACAAAATATTTTTTCAATTGGGCCTTGTGGAGGTGTCATCCATGGTTGTTTCATTTTAACTAACTAATATGTCAATAAAAAACATATTGTAAGGGTATATGAATTTATAGTTGGTGTGTAGATGTTCACTTCCCCCAATAAATTTCTAGTGCATAAAATGGATTGTGATGAAAATATTCCAATCATATTGGGAAGTTGATTCCTTTCCATAGTTTGTGCTATTAGTGGTGATGTTATTGATGTTTCATAGGTTAAACATATTTTATATATTATTTATGATCAATAAAAACTAAATTTTTTAGTAATTCTATAATAGAGTGAAGTAGTAAGAAAATTGATTTCAATGAATATGTGTTCAGATCATAAATAATAAAAGACACTCTGGGTCTATATAGATAAATTATTTTAGGAAAATATAAAAGATAAATTTTATCAATATGAGCCTACTATGGTAATTTAATTACTAGGGTTCTTGAGAGATAAATTCAGAATCTAATATACAATTATGATTTAGTGGTACAACATGATCAAATAATTCTTATTGATAATGATTCATGGCTTACTTTTTATAACTCATGTCCTACAATTTTTGTGAAAAATCTAATCCCTTATTCCCATATTGGAATAAATTCCTCAAATCATTTATCTCAAGAAATATAAATACTTATTATTATTATTAGTGGACAATAATTATTGTCTTAATATAAATGAAAACCCCGAGGTAAGTGTTTTCAATTTGTGGTGAAAAATAATTTCACCCAATATGTAGGATGTTTCAAAAGTTACATTATATAAAAATTTCAAAGGATGATAGAATTTATATTTCTATTTAAACAAGATTTTTATATTTTGAGTTTTCAATTGATGAACATAGTAATATTCATGGAGATCATGAGAATAATTTACATTTTTCTAATAAGGTATATCCTTGTGATAATCATTCTTTATGATACAATGATTATGATGTATTATTTCTTACATATGTTTCTAAGTATTTATACATATCAAAAGTAGAAGTACATTATGAGAACAATTATAGACATAATATATACTTATTTGGATGATTTATTATACATTTGGTAATATATAATATTTTGTGCACAAAAACTAATCTGGGTAGAATACTTAGTCCTTCAATCATGGAAAATTTTGAATTCACATTGATACATGATACTATTTTAGAAATTATTACAGAATACTATAAATCCCCCTAAAAACTATGAATTATACATGATAAAAAAATATTAATATCTATATGGTCATGATTATAATTTTAAGTATAATGTTTTGATGAAGAATTTAATCAAATTTTTTTATGAGTGACAACACATGGTTCTGGATTTAATTTTTTATTTTAAATAAAATCTCACACCCTTGCATTTTTTGTAACCACCCAACATTTTCAAAACATGATAACCTCGTTATTTTTTATTTCATTATTGAAGATATTAAATGGTTATTGAATTGTTAATGGAGACTGCTCAAATGGATTGTTCACTGAGGAAGATAAGATTTATCAATTAGGGGACTAACATTTCCAATTTTTTCAATTTGTTTTTCATTTTATTTATGTGTAAAAATATTGTATTATATATAGATTTTTGGTTCAATGTGATGAAATTGATTATGTCAGTCTTATTTAAAATCATCTCTATTACAGAAATTAAATGTGTGGAAAAATTGTTTAACATGTCTGAATTTCAATATGGTTTATTTTAAGATGATCTTTTAGATGATAATTTGATTATATATATATTCTACAAAATTATTTTGGAATAGAATTTAAATATTTTGTTAAAACCCTGAGAAACTATAGTGATTTTAATTGAATATTATAAAGCTTACTGAAAATGATTTTTTTATTGTAATGATTTCCTACATGTGGGTTTTCATATCTCTCTTGAAAACCCATTTTTTGTTCCCTTAATGATTGATAATTTACATTATAAAATATTGTTTTTAAAAATATTTGTAAATTATGGAAATATGTTATTTTGAACCATATAGTTACAATTGAACATTTTTTTAAACTGCTATAATTTAAAAACCTATTTGAACAATTTTTTTGTTTCATTAACCATGAAAGTTGTCATTAGGTACAATATTGATTATTAAGTGTGGGGGATAAGTCTTAAATTATTAAAATATATAATTTGTGAAATTTACATCACCAAGCTTTTAAATTATTTTAAAATTTAATTTGTCTAAGAATATATATTCATTTATAGTGGGAGAAAATCTTACCCAAATTTGAGTTAGCTTTATCACATTGAGGGTCTTAAAATTTTTTTCTTCAAATATTCACTTGGGTAATCAAATTTTTATTTATTATTTTTTAAAAAAAATTGGGAAAAATTTTAGAATTAAATTTTCTAATCTTAATAAAATTTCAACTTCTTGATTATATTAAAATGTGTTAAAATATAGTTCAAGAAATTCACATAAAAACTCGAAATATTTCTCAAAATTTACATTTTTTTAATGGTTAAGAATTTAAATTGTAATTTTTTCCTTATATTTTATGTTTTTTTGATTCTCTATGTTAGTTAATATTTTCTATTTTGACATGGACTCAATTGGATTAAATCATTTTATATGTATTAATAATTTTTTTTGGGTAAATTATATAAGTAATATTTATAATCATAATTTAATATAAGCTATTTTCATGGATTTAAATTGAAATGATTTTTATTAAATATGATTGGAAATGAAATCATAGTTCTTGTTGATATTTTTATTCTTTATAGTGAAATTTTTAGATGGGTTAATTATATTTCATGTTATATTTTAATCTCACTCATCCATTAGTTGTTTTTAGTTATGTTTAATATTAATTATTTTTATTGTTCCTTAAGAATAAAAGGTGATGTTTAAAAGAAAAATTGAATTCAACATAATGATACTTCATATCCATTATATATTTTCAAATTTAATAATTTACCAAAAAATGGATGTATTATTTCTCAAATAACATTTATTTCAATTGACTTCTCATTTTTATATATCTAAGAGAGTTCCTGAGAGAAATCACATTTGAAAACATATTAGCTGTTTATAATTACAAATATTTCAATTTTAGAATGAATTTACACTCACTATGTAATTTTAATTTTTTTTACAAAAAAATAAAATTGGTAAATTAATGTAGAATTTGATGAGTATTTATTGGATTAATCTTTTGGAACAACTATTTTGGAGAAATATTTTTTTAAGGATACATGCTTCTTAATTAGAAATTTTTTTAGTTTTAATCACATTGGAGTTGAACATATTATTATTTAAATAATTTTATTAAAATACTTCGTTTTTTGTAATTAATTGATAAAATGGTATTTTCTTAAATATTCATATATTCTATATTAAAATATTTTAATTTATGAATTAATGGAAGAAATATTTTCTTGAAAGTTTTTTAGCTTGTATATTTAATTAATTCATTGTTGAAAGATTTTATTTAAATATTATTGATTGAAACAATTTTTATTTTGAAGTTAAATAATTTATTCAGAAAATGATATTCCAGTTTATTATTATTTTTACAAATCTTCACAAATGAATTTTAATAGCTATATATAAAAATTTCATTCAAAAATCAAGAATGTCTCATTTTAATAAGTCGTTTAAGACACTATGTATGAATATAAATCAATCCTATATGACATTCCCTAATTCTGTAATAGTTTAAAAAAAATTCCCTTTGGATTTTTAGGTTTTTTATCATTTTCCCCGGAAAATCGAGTAAGACTTCCCACATTTACGGCTTCTATAAGAATTCGTATTAGAATCATTTAAGGAAGAACATAAGTTTTCAAAGGGTGTTTCTTAGGGTTCTTATACATCTCACATGTTTGACCAACCCTTTATTGTAGGATTCTATCATTATCATATTTAGATTTACCCACCAATGTATTTTAAAATGACATGTTATCCATCATTTTTTATATAAATTTAGGCGGGATCAAATCCTAAAAATGATCCAACTATGGTGATTTCCATGGGACTACTCGAAAAAACATGACATAGTATATGGGAGGTAGTGACATATGTTATGATATAATTATAGGTTCGTATTTATTGGGTTTTATGTTTTTCCCATAAAGGTGAAGCACATTTAGTTTGATTGATTTAACTAGATTCATGAATAAGGAGATGATGAATAGTGACATGAGCCATATCGAGATTGATGATTTGAGGCTGTAAATGATGAAAAAGATCCCCCATATATTGCGATATTTTTTTTTCACTAATGACCATTTAAAATTATATATTACTTGAACAATCAATATATAGGGAGTAGATAAAGGCAAGAAGATAATCTGTGAAGGAGGTGGTAGTTCTAAAGGTCGGTTTGGTAGAGGGAGATGGAGCTAGTAGTTGAACTAAAATAAGAAAAAAGATTCGGGATTCCACTATCTAGTTAACATTATAAATGTTTATATTTTATATTCCTTCCTTAAGTTATTTTACCCCAATGATTAATATGTGTAAATAAACTTATTTTAGGTGATGGATTGAATAAATTAAATTTCTTTTCTTTTTATCACATACTATTTTTGTAGTAATATGTTTGAATTATTATGTATGTTTCACTACATTAAATTATTTATTCTATGATAATAAATTGATAAGTTAAATTCGTATTATATAAATTTTTCTCCATAAAAATGAATACACCATGGACCAAAATTGAATAATTGAGCAGGGTTTCATAATAATTTAAACTTTGTGACCATTTCATTTAGTGTTCTATATTTTTTTCATATAAATAACCATTATGAGACCATTCCATGTACTAATGAGTAAAGTGTTATGGATCCATTTTCCTAGAAAATTTAACTAAATTAGATAAATTCGAAAAGTTAAAGTTTTTTTATCCATAAAAAACGAATTAATTTCACAAATATATTATATAATATTTTTATTTTTAAATTAGAAAATTTTATCCCCATATGATATTTTTGTGTTTCAACTCCACATATTCAAAAAAAAAATATTTCCTACTATGTTTAATATTTAATAACAATTAAGGATTATTTCATCAATTAAATTTATTTCTTTCTCCATGTGTTTATTTGGTGTACAACTATTTCTTTCATTTTGTTATTTTCACACATTTTCATTCCCACTACATCAATGTTTCCTCATCGGTTTTCATTTTTAATCAACAATTAAATAATGTTTTTTCATTTAATTGGGTAATTTTTATTTTTAAATTTTCTTTTATTTAAAATTATAATTCCATTACATGTGGTTTGATCCTACCTACCACTTTTTATTTTAAAGGAGGTTTTATAAATTGTATTTTTAATATTCCCAATGACACATATCAATTATCTGGGATAGTTTTGTGTTCGTGGTTAATTCATTTTATCGTCCCAAAAATAGTTTCCTTTGAATATTTATCGAATATAACAATGTTTCTTATAGTATTTTAAGAAACAATGGTAATATAGAGTATAAAGTGGATATCTACATGATTTTACCATCCTCAATGATAATTGGTTGATCATGGACATTGAGGTGGTATCCCATAGGGTAAATAATGAAGAGAATGTTGTAGTAGTCAGTCTGATTTTAAAGAACGTGTAATGCTAGGAGGAAAAAATATTATGTGTGGTAACATATTTCTTTTACCCCAACCACTATGTTTTCGGAAATGTGATATTTACATTACATTATTCAAATTACCATGTTCTAAGATCAATTACGTAAGGTATTGATACTAACATTTTGGTTGGAATTAACTATGATAATCTTACTATTGTCTAGTTAACTTGTTGTGTGTCAGGGTTCTGATATGCTAATGAGTGACATCAATCGATATGGAATTTATTATCACTATAGATATAAAAATATGATACAATCATTGACAAGGATTAGTTTTATTCTATAAGTATTATTATTGAATTACTTTGGAGGAGAGTTATTTTAATTGATATTGAATGATACCACACTTTATTCATTAGTGAGTGGGACCGTCAGATTGATCAAAATTTCATGATACTCTCTCTTATTATCTAGTGGGGTTGAATGTGCATTAAGTAAAAGTTACATTGGAAGTGTTTATGTGATTTTTTCAGTATATTATTTATATTTTTATTAAGGGCTATATAATTCTACAACATATGGTGATATCAAGTCCAGGTTAATGTAATAACAAAAAACCTATTATTTTGATATATCTTTATCATATGATTCTTTTTGAGCAATGTTAGATTCATTTCATGACATAAAATATCCTATATAAGGGTTTTGTTTTTTTTATAGTTTGTCACCTTAGGGTAATTCACTATAGTTATCAAACAAGGTGAACGGCATGTTACTGTTTTTTAGGAATCATTTTTGTTTTATTCATTTTATGATGAATAATTATGATCACCTTTTAAGGATTTATGATATGTTCAATCAATTTAATGGAGGTATATGGTTTGACATCATTGATTTACGTTGATATCTTCATTATTTAAAGGGTATGGAGGAAGATATCCCAAAAAGTAAATTTGGTTATTTCAATGGAAACATCAAATTTATGGTTATACAATTATTTCAGAAATATATCATAGTTATTTTCATGATACTGATAAACTATGTGTTTTCTGAGGTCCGAGATCAATATTTGGTATTATACATTGATTAAATTCACATGTATTAATGATTAGAAAAGTATTAATTATTAAATTTGATAACTATTATAGAATTTATTTTCTAATATTATCTATATAGAAAGATATCTAATTGTATTTTCTAGTCCTATGAGGTAAATTTTCATTGTCATGTTATGTTATTATATGTTGTATTAGCTGATCTTTTGTTGTTAGAGTCCTTTTCATCATAGGTTTCATGGAAGAATATTTCAAAAAACAATGGTTTCATTAGTCATGCATGCTATTATAGGTTTTCAGGGTTTAATTTCCCTTATATTACATCCTCTTTAAAAAATTTACAAGGAATGATTATTCCTTTTCATGGAAATAGTAGTTTTAAGTAGTGATTAATCATTGTAAAGAGAGGCATACTGCTCCTCCTATCCTGGTCTAGTTAGAATATGGATTCTTGTTTTTAGTTTTTATTTGCTTCTCATCTTTGATTGGGTTGTTCATTGACTATGTAGAGGTAAATGTTCTCTTATGTGTTTAATGAAATATAACCTATCAAACAGAAATATGTTTCCCAGGAATATGAATTCGAAGTAGTAGTGCTTATTATAATTTTTTTTGTGAAATTATCTCAATAGTGAGTTCATTATGGTCTTCACAGATCACAATTTCATAAGATATATATTATCTAAATAATATTTGAATCTACATCAATTGAGGTGGATAATGATGTTATATGACTATATATTCTTATTTTCCTACTCTTTATATAATGAAATATAGTGAGTAACAGGATGGGAAGATTGTTTGGAGGTGATGATGCTCTTGAGTTCGGGGATGCATAGAGGATGATGTATAATAATATATATATTTACATATAGTTATAGTGGGGGTTTGGTCATGGATTTTCCATTTACCTTTATTTTGTTTTATTTAATTAGGTTGAGTAGTCACACATATGAGATATTCAGATGGGGGTGTGGAAGGATATTACTGTTTGTGATGATTTTCATGGGGGACAGTTAGAGGATGTTCAATTTTAGTTAATGTTTCATGGGAATTTTTATTTTTCATTAGTGATTCATGTAGTGGTTATATATGAGATTCATTACTCAAATTTAGCAATATGTCATAGTTTATGTAATTTGGAACATTATTTAGGTATTCCGTTATGGTGTCCATGAATGAATAAGTTGATAATCATGTTTGTGTCTCACTATCTAGTGTTCATGGAAGTGAAGGTGTAGCATCATGTTACAATAAGCTTACGGTAATCATTGGATGTTCCATAAGGAAAATTTTAGACATTTGAATGGATTTCAATACTAGTTTTCCTCAATCACAAGGAGGATATGATTGTCACAGGGTGATTATGGATTAGTCAATGAATTTCATTCATATCATGGGGATCATAGTCATGTGTGTTAGATTCATTATGAAGGATGTATATAGAGGAGGTTGGGAAGCTACACAAGATTACCAAAATAACAATCTAGGATCCTAATCAGCTTTTTTCCTCATGATATTGGATGAAAGTACATCATGTTTTTTTAAATCCTAAAAACTATATTGTATCCTCAGATAAATAGATAGACTAAACAACTAATATAGATACTATATAATATGTGTTTTGATCATGTTTAAGATTATGTATTTTCATGGGTGAATTACTTACTCATGGATGGGTTTTTATATAGTTATAGATATTACTCTTGCATTGGTTAGACCCCATCTAATGAATTTTATGCATATCATCTAGACCTATAATGTGATATGTTGAAGTTACAGATTCTTTGAGTTTCTAGACATATTTTTTCCATTACATGACATATAAAGATTAATTTATTCATGATTATAAAAAAGATATTATAGTTATTTATAAGTCTTATGTTAATTAGAGGAGTGGACACATGGTGTTTGAGGTTGTTAATCATGTGTTCTTAAAGGTTTTAATCATTGATTGAATTATACAATTGTACTTTGGAGTTGTCTTACACCTATATTAATTCGATATTTTGAGGTTTTAGAGTGTATTAGTGAGATATCATATAATTTGGATCTTCCTCCCTAGATATATCAGATAAATATAATTTTACATGTTTCACAATTTCATTGTAATCATCAAAATGATTCCCATTATATATTAAATGATATTGTGGGTGATATGATGTTTTTGGAGTGGCTCATTGATATTTATGATCTCATGGAGAAGGTGTTTCCAAGATACTTCTTTCATTTGGTATGTTTCAGATATGTTCATGGTGGATTACTGGATTTTAGGTTGGAGCACAAGCCTCAAATACATTCATTGAATCATAAGTTGTTTTGAATAAAATTTTAATATTTTATTGTGATTGATTTTATAAATTTATGATTGAATCTGTATTTACATACATGTTTGTATGTTATTTGATGTTCACAACTAGAAACTTATTATGTTATAATAGTTTTAAACCATTGGTAAAGGATGGAAAACTATTAGTATAACCATAATTGTGGTTGTCCAAACCATTTTTTGATGTGGAGTGGGGATAGACATATACCAATAGTTATTCAATAACCACTAAAATATGGAACTGGAAACCACATTATACTAGTTGTTTATAATAATTTTTGGTCCAAATTTTTAATAGTGGTTTGATGCCATTGAAATAGTTGAATTTTCATGTCTACCCCAATGGTTTCCAAACCATTGGAATAGTCTTTTACCAAAAGATTCATGTAAACCATTAGTAATGATTGAATTCAAAAGTCTATACTAAGGTTTTTCATGAAACCATTGGGATAGAGTCAGTTTTCACATATACACCAACAATTTTTAAAGAAATGGTATAGACTTCCTACAATTATAGCAGCAAGTAGAAGCATGCCCCCCCCCCCGTTTGTGCAATTACCTGCAAGTATAACACATACAAAATTCAGAATTCAGAAAGCAATTACCTAAAATTACCAGTGAAATTTAAATATATTGTACATAATTTAGTGTTTTGTGTGAGAGTTACTCATTACCACTCTAATAGGTGGGTGGATTTTACCAATTTCATGTTCATGTCCAAGAATAATTTATGGCATTTAGAACTAGTAAAAATACATTATGATTGGACTAGGATACATTATTATTATATTCCCAATAGCATGGTGTTGTCTTAATGAAATTTAATAGGATAAACATACAGAACATTTTCCATCTCAGTGGGATAGTTGTAACCATGTAAAAATGTGAATTGGGGAAGGTGTTACACTCAGGCGAGGAATAGAAAATCAAGGTAATTGCAAGATATCCTATGGGATAGTGTGGTTCTATAGTGGGAAGTGTTGTGGGGCCTAAGTGATGAAATTTTGATATTATAGGGTAGAGGAACCTTGGGATATCAGGATGTTCAAAACCAATTATAGATTTTTGGATGAATATATGAGTATAGAATTATAATATTCAATAGGTGAAAATTCTTGGGTGATGATAGACATATATACTAGTTGGTGGTCCATGATATTTGGTGAGTGTAGTCAAATTGAGGAGATCACACCATAAATTGAGAAATTGAATGACCCGTGGTTTATAATATATGTGGTTAATATTAATTTTAGTTGAGGTGATAGATAAAACCAAAAGACTTATTGGGTATTTTTGTTATTTCTCGGGACATCATAGTTTATTCATGTCAGGTTAAGAAATTTAGAATCATACTAGATGTATATTCTAAATTTTTTACATGGATTTTGAAACATACCAATATATTATGAGATGAGGATGATTATAGATCGATCTATGTTAGTAAATGGACAATTTTTTATCTATATCTTCTAGTATAGTTCATGGGATAGTTATCACATGATAAATTAGGCGTGTATATGTAATGATGATCTTTATGGGTTATCAGATATTTTAGTATAAAGATAATGTTAGATAAGTGGAGATGAATGTGTAGATTTACTTTTATAGTTCAACCATCATGTGAGTGATTTGAGTTTTAATGTTGGGGATGAATGTGTAAATGATATTTCATATCTAATTAATTGAAAATACCAAATTTTATGATTCATATTTGGTAATTGGATAAGATATGTGTTCTAGGGTAACTAGTGAGGTATATATTTTTATGAATTGATCAAGTACGAATGAAGATTTAGATATAAATGTTTCAAAAATAATAATATCAAAATAGGTTCTTTAATAGAGGTATTATATAGATGTTAAAATGAATCATGATAACCCCTATATAAGGAAATCATGTTTCGGGTTTTGAATATTGTATAGTTGTTCATAGTCTTGGGTGATTTTAAATGAATTCAGTGTGAATGATGATCGACTAGTAATTTTTAGAAGTAATTATATATTTAAATTGATAAATGTATTCAGAAATATAATTTTAGAAAATGGTGGAATCATAATAGAGATTTGATCTGGACATCTCATTGAAAAGATAGTTTATTGGGTTTGATTTTACTAATAGAAAAATTATCCCTCATTTAAATTCATGAGAAAAAGTTGATATTGGATTTTAGTAGATGGGATAGATATTGAGATATTATTATACATTCTTCTCAAGGATATGATGTTGTATGGATATTATTTTGTTGTACCCATATTGTTACATGGTAGTATAACTGAAGGAAAATTTTAATTTCTAGAGTTTTAACTATAGTGTGTTTGAATTTCAGATTATAATGTACTCCATAATTATTTCACATAAAAACAATGATTCAGTTTTCAGAATCATGGGTTCAGGAGGAGTTTTACAAAATTGAATAGGTTTTGAAGTAGGGAGGTGTTTATTTCAAGTTTAACAGACACCATACAGTATCTGGAGTTAATAGACCTGAAGCCTAGTGAGGTTTAGGTGGTCCTAAATTTCCATCACCGTACATCCAGAATATAATGGTGGGGTATCAAATAATTTATATTTTGGACCATTTTGTGAGCTTTCATGGTTGGACATTAGGTACTCGGGTGGCAGTATACATGGGACCCAATGTGGTTTATGATTTTTTTATAAAGAGGATCATGTTCACAATTTCATATTTATCCCACGATTAATTTTATGATGTTATGGGAAAACGTGGAAGTCCATTTGGATTGCTTATTGTATCCCTATTTCCCCATTAATTCCTCCATGATTAAGGGTTATTTTATCGGGGTGTATATGGAATGTTTAGGTATGATTCCTCATCACCTCCCTCAAATTCACTCTCCCCCAACTTCCCTTTGATTCAGTGGTTCTGGATTTAGGAACTAAATGAACATTCCATCCAAACATAGAGAAATCAGAAAAAAAAAGGATGGGGTTTTTTTGTAGATTGATAGTGTAATAATGAAGATGATGAATACTCACGTTTTATTAACTCTTTATATTGAATAAATACCTAAAGCGACATATAGTCAGTTTATAGTGATGATAAAATTACTATATGGGTAGATTCAAATGATTATATATGGTAATTTATAAACATATAGATCTCTTTTCATGTGAGTAGACTTGGGCCTAAGGACATATTATTGAGTAAGGTTCTCGGTGTGGCCATCTATACCTTGGGAATTTTTTACCATGAAGTAAGATATGGGATTATCTCGGTGGATGATATTTCCTTATTCTATTGTAAAACAATGTTTTAAGAAAACATATGGGTTATAAAATATAACCTTAAGGGGATAGAATTATTGTGATGTGAAATGGTATTTATTTAAATCTATTTAAAAATCATGGGTGAGGTATTTTGGTGATGTGACATATAAAAATATTAATTATGAATAAGGACTTATGAGGTCAATATAGAATCACATGGGATGGTTTTCCTTGATGGGAATGTGATAGTTAATAGGTTAAACTTTTATGATTGATAAATCAAGTGTGGGGATTTGCAGATATTCTAAGATTGGTTTGGTGAGAGATGGGGTTTTTATTTATATATAAACTATTACAATATAAATTACTAGATCTAGTTATGTCATATATTTGGCTAAATTAATTCCCTATGTATTGTAAATTCTCACAAGAACCTGAAAAATTGAAGGTTTCCCTCATATTCACTCATAGCCTCTCCAAATGACATCTATATAACCATAAAAAAACCATATAGGATCGTGAAAAATTATACCATGATGTATCCATACAAACAAAATCAAGAAGATTAATAATTTTTCAGAAAATAAAAATATTTTTGGTAACAAATTCAATAACACCATGTATCGAGTACAACATGATCTATGAATAACACTGGATCAAAAATGGTGTCCCATATTGTAATGTACCAAAAGACAATGAATCAGAGAAATATTATTATAATGTGGTAAAATGAAAACGAATATGCTCATGTTCTTTTTCCAAGTGTTTGAGTGTATGTAAAAAGATAATTGTGAAATATCTTTGATAACATGTTAAAAGATAATACATAGAATCTATTCCTCCATGTCAAGTATAGTTTTATTATTTTTATATAATGAAATGAAGATAATGTGTCTCACCTAATCAAACATATATTCAGTCCCAATAAATCATAAAACATCAAATCTCAGTAATATCATTCAAAAATGTAACAGATAAAAAGTGTTTTGATGGTATGAGTCTCTCCCGCTTGAGAGTTTCCCTCCTAGGGTTTTCCTAGGTTTTTCAATCTTCTTGTCTGTTCGGTTCACAGTGGCGGCTCCTCCCCCTTGGTGCCCCTGCTCCAGTTCTGCGGGTCGCCGATCCTGCTTCAGAGCCGGATTTTGCAGCTCGTTTCTTCCCCCTTTTTTCCTGTGCCGCTTCACAAACCATCCGCAATGAAGAAGTTGTGCTCCGCTTTTCCCGGTGATTCTTAGCCAGCTCAATTTCGCCTTCTGGAACTGCTCCTACCATTTATGGGATCCTGCATTTCTCCATGTCACCTCCATCCTTCTACGGTGCCTGATCTATGAAAGGATGGGTGGATCCAGTTCATAGACTTTTCAAGCTTCACCAACATTCTGAGCCGAGAGTTCTTGTCTGGATACCTTTTCTTGTTTCCGAGGAACTCTTAACCCTAATCGGGTTTCCTCTTGATTTTTGACCTGAGCGTTCTTTGTCTTGAGTCTTGCACCAGTGTTTGAGCTTTTCCTCATCGTTTATCCTTTCGTCTCTACTCACGAAGATATGCATTGGATTGGGGGCAGGTTTCCTATGCCACGCTTGTGTGAAATTCTGCTGCTCTATGGATCGCGTAGAGGTGGATTCATGAAACACTCTCAATAAAGGTCTGAGACATTGGGAGTTCAACCAGGGATTGGTTAGCAAAGTTGGGGGTTTGTGCAGTGATTGGTTCAAAAAGAACCTGCCGCGAAGGGTTGAGGTGACGAGTGTTCGCGAAGTCTCTAGTTCTGGATGTGAGATCGCGAAGAGGTTGATTCGCGATACCCCTTACCACGAAGGTCTGAGGCCCTGAGAGCTCATGTTGTGATTGATCCACGATGCTCTTGCAATGGAGGTCTGAGGATGTGTTTGATCGCGAAGGACATAGACTTTGTGACGCCGCGAAGTGGCCGCTGCGAAGGTGTTCCATTGGTGGGTTCCACCGGGTTGAATGTACGCGAAGTGGCCACTGCGAAGCTCCCATGCAGGGGTTTGATCAGCGAGGATGTGGTAAAACGGCGGTGTCATGTTGGTGGTTTTCCAAATTCTGCTGTGGTGTGGTTTGATTCGCGAACACCATTCGCAAAGGTTTTTTCTTTTGAGTGGCCGCGAAGGGGTCTTCGGCCGCGATGGGATTCTTGGTCCTGAGACTTCTTTTGGTGGATTCTGTTTTCCACTATTTGATCTTTATCTTTTGATGTGGATCATGGCCGTAATGCTCGGAGAATGGTTTGAAGTAAACTGAGGTCACGACATATCTTGGAACAAAGGTGACTCGTTCGGTTTGGGTTGCGATTATCGCGAAGGGAGCTCGTGAGATTCTGCCGCGGTGAACCAATCCACGGAGACTGTTATATTTTTCGGCGTGCTGGTGCGGTAAGGGGTTGAGGAGCCCAATCCGCGGAGCCTCTTCCTCACCAAGGCCTTGTTTGCGCTTCCCCTTTGCGAAATGAGGCCACGAAGTGGGGTTTCAGGCCCTGTTTTTTGGGGTAGCAGACATCCTCATGCTGACCCAAGAGGGGTGGATATCCAGGCCTATCCAGAGCTCTTCTTTATCCCACGTACACTAAACAATGGAGGCGGATATTGTGAACCTTTGGAATAGGATGTCCCTGAAGGATAAAGAGAAAGCGACTATCAAGGCTTGGAGTAACGAAGATACACTTTTAGAAAAATGCATGTCACTTTTTTTGGTGAGAACTTTTGTGGAAAATATTTCATTCAACCAAGGGGCACTGAAAAACACTCTACAGAACCTTTGGGCACTGGAAGCGGGTGTGGCCATTCGTGAAGCGGGGAACAATCGCATTGTCTTTGAGTTCTTCAACAAAAGAGATAGAGATAAAATTATTAGAGGCAGACCGTGGTCCTTTGATAATCAAATCCACCTCATGGAAGAATTCAGAGGGGGGGATGACATCCAGAACATCAAACTAACTCGATCCCCTTTCTGGATACGTATTAAAGGAATTCCCCTTCACGCAAGAACAAAACGTGTTATGAGAGAAATTGAGGATAGCATTGGCCAATTCATGGAATGGGACTGCTCGTACCCTATCCAATGGGGACCCGAGGTTTGGATTAGAGCCGGAATTGAAGTGTCGGTGATGATGATGAGGGGAATGTTTTTGAAAATCGATGACGTAGACAACTGGATCTCATTCGAATTCGAGAAACTCCCAATTTTCTTCTTCTTCTGTGGACGTCTCGGCCATCTGGAATGAGCGTGTGGCTCAAATCCAGGGGAGGGAGCAGGTAATATCATTCTTCATTATGGGCCATGGCTCTGGGCCAAAATGACCAGATATGCCTTCATTCCTGAGGTAGAAAAACAAAAGGATCGTGAACGTATCAAGGTGGCCCACACAAGTCAGGCAGGAACTGAACAAGGAACAATCATTAGGATTGGACCAACAATGTTCCCTAATGAGAGCCCAACCAGTCGCAGGACTAACATCATGTATACATCCTCCTTGAAGGACACAACCTCAACACTTATTAAGCCGGGGAACATACTAAAATTTCTTGTAGAACAAAGCGCGAGGTCAATGAAGATGCAAGCTGAACCACCATATCCCAACCCCAACCTAGAAATGAACATGGCTGACATCCTAACACAAGATAAAGATGGAATATCTGGAACTTCACCACCAGGGCCAATCACCTGTCGAACTTGTAAAAGGGTTCAACATGAAGTAAGTGCTGGTAAAATGGGGGACCATAAAACTGGGGATTAGAGGAGACAAATTGAAACATGCCAGTCAATGGGGAACTCCCCAAAGAAAGGAAAATGTCGGGTGGAATAATTGGTGCCAAGAACTCAACGGCGGAGGCGGGTGAGACCCAGCCCCACCCAGATCAATGATTGTCCTATGCTGGAACTGTCGTGGGCTTGGTAACCCAAAAACTTTTCGCATGATTCATCGAAATTGCACCCAAAGTCACCCCGATATGGTTTTCTTGTCCGAAACCATTTTGGAAAACAAGGACACGACTATCATTGCTCAGAAATGCGGATTCCAAGGGTGCCTCCTGATCTCCAAAAAAGGTCACTCTGGGTGACTCTGTCTCTTATGGAATGATCAACTCAACGTCAGGATCTTGTCTTTCTCCTCGCACCACGTGGCTGTAATTATTCAGGCGGACCACACCCCGCCATGGACCTTTGTGGGATTCTATGGCTGCTCGGCCCATAATGAAAAGGGGAAATCTTGGGATCTCCTCAGCAAACTCCGTCAAGAGCTTCCAACCCCTATTCAATTCAGTGGATTCTTCAATGATATTATGTCCCATAATGAAAAAAGAGGCGTAAAGTTCCGCAAACTGCATCGATGAAAAATTTCAAGGATGCGGTCACTAGGGCGGACCTGGTCGATTTGGGATACACTGGTAATCCCTTCAGATGGTTCCAAGGTAATACAAATGACACACGCATCGCCAAGCGACTTGAAAAATTTCTGGGATCAACAGATTGTATAAATATCTTCAGCATGTTCCACATTGGCCACATGACGGTCAATTGTTCAGACCACTGCCCAATTTTTATTGACATTATTCAAGGTGAACGTATCAAACAACCTTGTAGACCCTTCAGATTTGAAAGCTTCTGGTTAAAGGACCGGTAATGCCAAGATGTTTTAAGATTAATCTAGAATATCACTCACGAAGATATTGGACTCAATCTCCAAAAGGTTGCATCCGATCTGATTTCATGGAGTAATAAGAAATTCCGTCACCCCGAGAGGCACTGTGGTTCCCTTGAAAAGAAACTTTACAACCTACTAAGGAAACCCCCATCCAGCTGCACTCTTGACATGATTGGAGCCACTCAAAGAGAGCTAGACGCGATCCTGCATGTGAAAGAAAGCTTCTGGGCTATGCGGGCTCGGGATACCCACATCTCAGAAGGGGATGCCAATACCCAGTATTTTCACCAGAAAGTATCAACTAGACATCGGAAAAAATTTATCAGCTGCATCTCACAATCAAATGGAATAAATGTATTCGATACTTAGGGAATTCAAGAAGCTTTGAAATGTTACTTTCAGAACCTCTTCAATTCAGAAACATCTTTCATTTTGGATGAAGTGGAAGAATGTATCTGACCAGTGATCACCGAGGAGATCAATCGACAACTTTCTAAATATGTGTCGAATGAAGAGATACGTCTGGCTCTGAAATAGATCCACCCCACTAAGGCCCCAGGACTGGATGGGTTCCACGCCATGTTCTTTAAGAAATACTGACACATCATCGGTCCCAACATATGAAAAATGATAAGGAATATATGGTCGATGAAAACAAGTATTGCCACCATCAACGAAATTGTCCTCGTCCTCATTCAAAATATTAAGAAGCCCCAGATGGCCCCTGACTTTATGCTTATCATCCTATGCAATGTCAGGTACAAGATCTTCTCTAAGTTCCTCGTAAATCGGATGCGACCGTTTTCCAGGTATTATCGTGGAAAACCAGAGTGCCTTCATGGAAAATAGGCTGATAACTGATAACGCAATTGTGGCCCACGAAGTGTTTCACTCTATGAAAACACGCTCCAATGCGAAAAGAGGAACCATGGCCTAGAAATTGGATATGACCAAGGCTTAAGATAAAGTGGAATGGAACTTCCTCAAAATTGTGATGCTGAAAATGGGTTTCTGCACTAAGTTGATAGTTATGATCATGCAATGCATCTCGACTGTCTCCTTCAGAATCAGGGTCAATGGGGAGCTCACTCGAGGATTTGTGCCATCTCGCGGCCTGCATCAGGGAGATCCCCTCTCCCCTTTTCTCTTCATCATGGTGGCTGATGTCTTCTACAACCTTTTATCCAGGGCTGCATTTTCTAAAAATATTCTTTGGGCAAAGGTCTGTCCCATAAGTTCACCATTGTCGCACCTCTATTTCACCGATGACTGCCTCCTCTTCTCTAGAGCAACTATTAATGTATGTCAGGTGATCGGTCATGCAATCCATCATTACGAGAGGGCGTATGGACAGTCAAGAAATCACAGAAAATCAGAAATCTCTTTTAGTGCAGGGGTGCATCGTCCCAGGAGAGATGAACTCTGCACAGCAGTTGGCATACATATGGTTGAAAAACACCAAAAGTATCTCGGGCTACCCAAGGTAATTGGCCGGTCCAAAAAAGAAATTTTTGCATCTCTTTTGGACATGATTGAGAAGAAAATTCAAGGCTGGACCCCAAAGAGAATCTCAAAATCACGAAAAGAGACCCTCATTAAAGCATCCATCTAGTCTATCCCAAGCTATTTTATGTCCCTGTTTAAGTTCCCGACAGCCATCATCAACGAGATCCATACACGCACTACCAAATTCTGGTGGTGGAAAATGATGGAAGAAATAGACCCCACTGAATGACCTGAGAGAAACATTGCATCCCCAAGATTGAGGGAGGGATGGGATTCCAGAATCTTCTTCACTTTAACGACGCACTGTTGGACAAGCAAGGATAGTGCCTTATTAACCGTCCATTATCCCTCTCTGCACGGGTTTTACAAGCTAAGTACTTTCCCCACACAGAATTCCAGGTTTCCTCACTTGGCCCGCATCCTAGCTTCCTTTGGAGAAGCATTTGGGGGGACCGAAAGCTATTGGAAAAAGGACTGGGATGGATTATTGGGGATGGCTCATCTGTCAACATATGTTCTAACCCATGGATGATTGATATGGATGGTATACGGGCTACATCCCAAGCACAACCAGGCTTTGAAGATGCCACTATCAGAAGCCTCCTTTCCGACCAAGGAACGGGGTGGTGTGTGGATATGATTTTGGAATGGTTTAATGAAAGAGGCCAAAGATTAATCCTAAGGATACCCTGGGTCCCTGACGCAAGCCCTGACTATCTCTTCTGGTGCAATGACATATCAGGCGAATACACGGTGAGATCCGGACATAGGCTTGCTCTTCGAAACCACCCAACCGACCGGAACGAGGGACCATCGATATCGCTTTGGAAGCTCAATGTCCCCCAAAAAATACAACAATTTTGGTGGCAGGTCTGCACGAGCACCCTCCCAACAATGAGCCTTCTCACGTACCGACATATGTCCAATGCCGCTTACTGCCCGTTTTTCCCAAACATCCCAGAGATCCCCTTGCATTCCATCATTCACTGCCCGGAAGCTTAGGAATTATGGAATAAGTGGGGCACAACACCAGATGCATCGCTGGATATGGCTTATGACCTCCCCTCTCTCCTGGTGCGATGGTGCTCCTCTCCCTCAGCGGCTAAGGCAGGGTCATTCTGCACCCTGGCCTGGATCATTTGGGTACGGCGTAACGATGCTGTCTTCCACCACATGTATAAACCTTGTGAATTCTGGATTTAACAGGCCACCTCATGGATCGAGGGATGGAATCACCACAATGGACAACAAAGGCCTGATGCTCCCCCTCCTATCCCCCTTAGTGGAACCCCCCAATGGAAGGTGTTTTTAATATCAACATGGACGCATCTATCCCAAAGGATGGAGTTGTCTCCCTCGGTCTCTTGGCCAGAAATCACATTGAGAAAATCATCGTAGAAAAGTATGAGTCACATCAGGCCTTTTTGGATCTTGCTGTTGTAGAGGCTAATGCCATCCTAGTAGCTTTGATGCTGGCTTTGGAACGTGGGTGGTTTGATATTTGCATTGAATCTGACTGCCTCACTGTGATCGATGCCATTAACCAAAACCACGGCAGACTCCAGACATTTGGCCTCATTATCATGAGAATTCTCTCGCTCTACCAATGCTTTTCATTCTACAGCTTCTCCTTTACCAAAAGAGAAGGCAACAATATGGCCCACCAGTTGGCAACATCAGGCCCCTTCGACGCTAACCAGCTCTGGCTGGACAATTTTCCTTCGTGGCAATGCATTTGTATGTCTGCGGATATTCGTCATTGATGACATCAGTGTATCTCAAAAAACATGTAACAGATCAATCTATCCCTCATCACCATTACGATCATCATCATCATCATCAGTGTCATGCATGTCCTCATCCCTATACCCGTCATCATCCCAACCATCATCCCTATCCTCATCCACATCCTTATCATTATCCTCATCCTCGGCCTCCTCTACACCCTCGTCCTCCACCTTAACCTCTTCCTCTCTCTCATCCTCCGCATTATTCTCACCCTCAACATATTCATCTCTGTCTCCATCGCCAACACCAATGCTAGAAACCACATCATCGCAACCACCACTTGAACCTCTTCATGGTGCACTATATAATTAATGCATCTATGAGATATACTATTCACAAGAAACACTTGTCTTTGGTGGATGTGATGGACATAAAACTTGCATCAATTTTAGAAATTCATCATTTTCTATTTCATCTAATTCTTCCTCTACTGTGACCCTTTTTCAGCCTGTTCTTCCCATCCCTTATCCTTTTCCAATGCAGAGGAAGTAAAAAAATTACCCGAAGTGGGCCAATACCTAATTGGGACTATACTCTTTCCATGTCAGTATCGTACTCTTCCGGGGTGCTCATCTCCCAAAACCTCATATAAGTGATTACATGGCCAAAAATTGTTAGGTTCCTAGGCATAAAGGGTCTCCAAAGCAGCCTAATACAATCTTAAATAGATTATTAAGTAAAAAAATTTATATTTAATTTGAAACTCTCAATGTAAAACATAAAATATACTTTTGTTCTTCTTCATTAACATCACTTCCAAATTTTTTCTTTCTACTTGAGAATAAAAGATTTTCTATAGGCACACACCCTTCAATATTTCATATCATTCTCTACAATGAAATTTAATTTATTAAACCATAATTGAAAATAATTTACTTATAATGAATTTCATAAATAAATATTTATTAAAACTTTAGAAAATGAATAATTTATGTAGGAATCAATAGAATTTCCACGTCGGAAAAAAATTATAAACATTTTTTATATCTTTTTCCACTCCTAATATGAAATCATAGTACGTACCACGGTGTGACGGTATTATTTATAAGAAAACTAATGTTTATTTTCTTGGGATGATTCTTAAATAAAATTCAATAATATAAATGATAGTATTAAGGAAAACCATGAAAATTTTCATTTAAATACCTCATATGTGATTAATACCGTAAACATGGTAGTTATACAATGTGTAATCATTTTAGAATATTATTATATCATATAATCATCCAAGATATGTATCTTCTCTAACTCCATTCCAACTCTATCGGCTAACCAATATACAACTCATGTTTATAGCCTCTCCAATGCTCACCTAATTTCTTTAGATGTGCTAACCATTCACCCTCATCATCAGGTATGTTAAACCAAAGATTACACAAAAATATTAATTTATATAAATAAATTAATAATATATTACATTAAATCCAAAAAAAATTACCAATATATTTTCCCAACCATTATCCTCAACTTCATTTAAAAACTGTCCCCATGAGAGTGGGATGATGGGAATGATGTCGGTGTATTTTGAAATCATCGCTAAAAAACTCTGACATCGTTGTCCTATTTTTTAGATCATTTTATTGGATTCATTGTAGTCCACCATGAAATGTGTGTGGTACTTCCACATAGCACACATGCGTGTATGCCCCAACCCACCTCCTATCAGTATATGTATTTGTTATGAAAGTAAAAAAGAATATTATTTCAATACATGTTATAATAAAAATAAATTATGGTATAAAAATTTGTTAGGGTTATATAAATATACGTACGAAAATCACATCAATGGGTTCCATAGGATCTGTAGAAACTTAAGGAGAAGACATTACAAGTGGAGTGGGTCCTCATTTATGCTCTGTAGGCACAGACTATGGTATAGTTGGAGATGAAGAAGATGGAATATAGAAGCACACAGAGAAGGAAGTATAAGTTAAATAAGATGGCATGGATGGGTGTCCAAAAACTTGATATTGTTTAGGAGTTGGAATCATCATTCGATATGGTAAAGATGGGCGTTGATTCTCAGATGTAATGGTGGTGAAAACATGGGAGGCCTAAATATCCGATGTGTCCTTAACGACACATTGATATCATAATGTGGGATAGATAGTAAGTTATTGGGAGGGGAAGGGTCTATTTTGGTATGCCAAATAGATCACATAACTCCCATAAAACCCTCCCTGGTACCACTGACCCAAGTAATGGGACCCCTAATAAGATTCTCTTCAAATAACTGTCACATAAGTGCTCTATCCTGCAAAAAACGTTATAAAAAAATTAATCACATGAAATTATATGTTACTTATATATATATATATATATATATATATATATATATGAAACAAAATACTCACAACATGAACTAGTGGGGGAACACCCATCTCAGCCATGCGATGATTGTTTTCTGTCATCCTTTTCCATCTCATCTCTTCAATATGATTCATTTCCACCATTGAAAAAAGTATGGAAATAATTAGAAAAAGATAACTAATGTGCAACCCAATATAGAAAATATATGAGAGGTGATGGGGGGATTCATGGGTTCTGGGGTCAAGCAGACATGGTCAAAAAATCATTTAAATGTTAAATGGGGTCTTAGAGTTATATTAATTTTATACATGGTCAATAAATCATTGAAATATTCAAAAATTAATAATTTTTTTTC
The DNA here is from genome assembly GCA_963277665.1 of Viscum album. Classification (NCBI taxonomy): domain Eukaryota; kingdom Viridiplantae; phylum Streptophyta; class Magnoliopsida; order Santalales; family Viscaceae; genus Viscum; species Viscum album. The sequence goes on from OY728131.1 coordinate 21,305,290, forward strand.
TAGGTTTGAATACATTTCAATTTTAAATTATAAAATGAAACCCAAATAAAACTGCAACTAATAAACATGGAAAATTCACATTAATGTCTAGTCGGATATAAAATATTTATATTCAATATTAAATCAATTTGAATAGAACTCACCATAAGAACCCCAGTCAGGCTAAACCAAAATAATTTAGAACATGGATGGATGATTCTATATATTTCCCACAAAAACATTGGATTCACATTTAACTCTGAAAATTCAGCTATTGGAGTCATCCTATTTAATAAATGGATTGGTTCTAATGGCAGTAGGGATGGTGTCAATTCCATTATCACCATCATCAAAAACATTTCTTGGGCTTATTTCAATAATGACACCAAATTCATGTTGAAGATGATCTTTTACATAAAAAACATATCTCTTTATTGTTTCCAATAGACATTTTTCATCGGTAGTAAGAGTGCGAGTCATGTCAATAACTCGAAATCCAAAATCATAAACAAAGGTTACTTTCCTCTTCAACGAATCAAACCACTAGCATTTCATCATCATGACATTACCATGAGAGTAATAATCAAATATTATTATTTTCTAAAATAATCTTTAACAAGACACATGTTCAAAACAAGGTATAATATCTGATACACTGGCATAACATTCTATTGATGTAGCTAGCATAACACTTTCAGGTTTTTTCTCATGTTATTTACTAGTTCAGTGATAATAAATATGTACCCATTGATCCTAATTGATTTACATTCATAAAACATGGTATTCAGACCAAAATACAAAGATCATATTTCCTCAAAAAGAGTCTACATGAATACTCAAGACTTGTAATATAAAAAAATATTGAAATTAATTAAATATTGTATTTGTTCATTTATTTCAGAAATATTTTGACCAATAATTTCAACCAAGTAGAAATATTTTTGTTATGAAAAGTCTACCTCTTTATCATAGATAAATAACAATGTATTCCATTTTCCATTTCTTTATGTTACCTATAGATAAAAATAGAAATATTTTAATAGATATGTATTATTACAATTGGGGAGATAAAATATACATGTTCAATTTAATTACATGATATAGTTACCAAACATTTCACAGTTGAACAACACTATGTGATGTGACATCTCCCACTCTTCAAGGCCTAATTTCATCAATATATACAATCCAGTAATTCATCCTATTTTAGGATGTGATGGAAAACATAGTTCAATTTTCTCATACTATTCTTCTTCATTTCCTATTGGTCTATTTATTCTCTTAGTAATATTAGAAAAATATTTTGAGTATAAATCCATACATTCTTGATCCAGGTAACCATGCAGGAAAGATCCTTTAGAACGATTCCTGTTCAAAATATAAGATTTCAATATGTACATATTTATTTCATTTGGATACATCCAACGAAAAGAAACACGTCCCCTGAGAAGTATTTCAGATGGAATAGGGAAAATCAGATGCAATATTCATGTAAAAATGATGGATGCAATATTTTCTTTATCTCACACAAAATTAATTGTGTCTCTACAATCATTTTTTACAATAATGAATTGGAAAAATTCTTTGAACAAATTTCTCTAAACCAATAGCACAACCCAATAACATACACCCTTACATTACTGGAAGAAAGATGACAGGTTTCTATTAGAATCAACCAATGAAGATGGACATGATAATCATGAGTTTATAAAGAATTCATCTTTAACTATCTTATATTGAACCATTTTTATATTTTTCTTAGATTACCATCATGATACTTAATATTCTCTAGTAGATACAGAAATTGTTTTTTTTCTACATGTGTCATCCCATAATAAGAACATGGATCATTCCATTTATTTTCATTAATATAAACAACATGCTATTATGTTCTGATTCCATAATACAACAAGTCAAACCAAAATCATAAAACATATTTTCTAATTCCCATGAAATTTATAATAATCAAATGCATCATTTCATATATATTCTTTTCAATGTGCATTCTATATAAGAAATTAAGTAACAAGTTTTTTGACAAATATGATAGCTCTATGAAGATAATCTTATTCTTTCAATTTTAATAGTTATAATTGGAAACATTCTTTCTCTTTATAGATTTCATTTGACCATTCCCAAATGAAAAACAGAAAGCATTCCATTCATTATGTACATTAGTTATAGACATATGTTAAGGTGAATCTTCAGTCTCAATGGTATCGTCAAATAATCAGTGATGGTTTCTATATGGATGGTCTATTTGAATGAATCCTTGATGTACCATAAAAATAAATCTATGGAAATATTTCAGTCTTCTAGAATGAGTATTCTTCATAAAAAGAGGTCTCCATAGGTTTCCCTTCATTCACCAACCATAAATCATTGCATAAGAATGAAAATCAATGATTGTCTATATAAATGAAACATTATTGTGAAACATGTCATTAAAACATGCATCATATATGCGAACACCCACATCTCAAATATGTTTCAAAAAATTTATTAAAGGTTTCATGTATAAGTCTATTTAATTTATGGTATCATAGGGGAAATATATAAGTATACTCATAAAAGTGAAAGGTTTTTTCATTAACAACCATGGGTTATGGTTATATATTTTTATGAATACTTTCCATGTGATGTGAAAAGTAAGAATATTCATAAACATATTCAAACTATCCCATGTAAGGACCAACCTCACATTATGTACTCCATATAAAAAATCAGAATATCTAACATAAAACCTCTACCATGAAAATCTATATGTATGGTGAACCAACTCTACATTATTCTTATTTCTCTAAATATCAATACTTCTCATTTTTATTGATATTTTATCATACTTGAAAATATTTTGTGGTATGGGTGTAGAGACCCGAAGGTTGAAGTACATGGACATTACATTACTTTTGCAGAATACATAATACATAACAAAAAAACAAAAACTCAAGGACCGTAATAGTTTAGTGTCTTTGGAAACTCGGAAAAAAAAAATCTTCTAATCGTGGTGAAAGATCTTCAACATCTCCCATAAATATCTTCCACTTTTTGTTTCCTTACTTAAAATCTTTCTTTTAACCTTGGGGGAAAAGAAAACATAAAAAGGGTGAGCTCAAATGCTCAGTAATGGAAAACATAGAGAACATAAAACAATCCATAAACATTTGAAATCAATAACTTGAAAATGAAATTTAAACATCAAAATCCTGAGCAAAGACATAAATCGTGGAAGTACGTAAGTCATATATCATAATGGAACATCAACCATGATAAAATATAATGGCAATGAAACATGTAATTTTGGAAACCATTCATCAAATGTCATGATTTCCATAGTAGCCACGACATTGCTTCCAACACCATCTTAGTGGACAAAGTCCCTTTCTAAATCGAGTTCACTCCTCATTCTAGTCCTGTATTACTAAACCGGATTAACTTACCATTCCAGCCATGCCTATCTTATGAGATATAAATCTTTACCCAATTATTTAGAGGAAGATATAGGTTCCACCCATCTCATAATGATATCATTCTTATTTGTTCCAAAAAATAAACATACATCATTCATAATAACCCAATAAATAAAATGGGGTTCATAAACATCATCCCATAATCATAAAATCCATACAAAAGAGATGGATATCAATTCATAATAAGAAAAGTGAAACCATATAAATCACAGAGACATTATACATGATACATACACATATGAAATAATGTCATCTTAGATGAATTTTTGAGGAAAATATCCTTTCTTCTTCAAAATAATTTTCTTTTCACAAAATTTCATGCAACATTAAAAGAAAAAGATTTTGTTGAAAATAGTCATGAAATCTTTTGGAGGTAGATTCATAAAAATATGGCATTAAAAAACTGTAAAATTTCGTTCATGCCGTATAAGTTAAAAATAACATTCTCCTCATACTTTTTTCAGAAATGTCAAAAAGTACCTCGTATGGTAATCAAAAGAAATATTTCTTCCATACGATGTGGTAAAAGTTAGAAAAGGGTAAAAATGTCTTAAACATACATGGAAGGAAAGTAAACATTTTAAGAAAATATTTTGAGAGAATATGGACATTGATAATAAACATAACCCCCAGTAAATACATACGTATAAGGAATCTCCGATAAAAATGAGATTAGAAAAATTATCCCTTACCTTAGGTCCGATATGCTTCATATGTATCCGAACCTCCTTTTCTTCGACGCACCTCCTTTAAAATTCTTCTTAGGGAACTAGGGTTGGTCTATTGAGAAAACTAGTACCTCTATAAGGTTCCTGGGGATGTGGGGAAGTGAAATGGGCAGAGATTGGCTGAGCTACAAAGCTCAAAATGCTATGAGGAAGAGAGTGAGTAGGTGCCCTTTTATAAGGGAGTAGAGGGTACCTTTGGAATCCTCAAAAATATTAGTTTAATATAAATTCAAACCCCACATAAAAACCGCCAAAAAAGACTCATTCGAAGATTAGATGAGAAAGGGTTGTAATCTCATCTACCAATAAAATTTATACATGTTTTGATCTTATTTTAAACCTTATCATTTTGATTTATCCTTATTTAATTTAATTAAGTTTATTTGTTGTAATAAAATTCTAAATTTTAAATGGTTATAAATAATCACGTATGTGTTGTTTATTTCCCATAATTGGATACTTTATGACATTTTCAACTATATAAATTTCAATTTATAATTTTTAAATTTTTTTGTGACTTTTAAACAATTTAATAATATGTTATTTTTATAAAATAACAATAGTTTCAATTTTGAAACTATTCATTTATATGAATTTAAATAAAATCTACACAAAAGATATATTGGAACTAAAATATTTAATAGATTCTTAACATGTCATATTGTTCTAGAAAATTCGTGGAGCACATTAAATAGTTCATATATTATTTATTTTAAAATTTTTAAAACCATTAATTTAGTATATCTCTTAATAAAATAATTAGTACAACATTTTTGTATAATTATTCAATATACCTATTTTTTTCATAAAAATTTAAAATAAAATCCTTTGATGAAGATAAATATCAAAGATTATATAATAATAATTTTACTCGAATTTAGCATCTTAAAATAACAACATGTAAATTGTTATATTTATTAAATTATGAAGGTGAGAACTTTGGAATCATTTAAAATAATATATTATAAGAGTCATAAGCGCCATAATAAGGATCCAAATGGTAAAAAATTCTGCCAGTGCATGAATAGGGTTTATATATGCAGTACTAATAAGTTTTGTGCATATTTTTTGGGCCTTTTGATATGTATTACTATTTTAATAAAAAATATATTATTTATTTTTCACTAAATAAATAATTTATGCATCATTAATGTATAAGAAAATAAGGTAATTAAATAACTATTGAAAATTATAAATAAATTACCATGATAAATAAAAACATTTTATCTTTCAAATTAGTATTTATAAGAGAATTTATATTCTTTATAAACTTATCTTAAAAATATTTTAATTATTAATGTTGAGTGAGATATATTTCACTTTCCTTTAAAAAAATAAACAAAAGGTCTTAATCACCACCAAGTGGGTTCTAATGGATTCCATTTCGACCAAAATATGACTTAGGACGAAATATAATCATCCAATTGTATTAATACAAGTATTAAGATAATATTATAATTTTATATTTACCCTTAATTACCCAATTTACCTTTTACTATGGTAAATAAAATTTATCGTTGTAACTATTCATAATTCCCAAAACAAAATGTAGTCTATTAATATAATTTGAACACAATGATTCCAAATATGGAATCCATTTTCGAAATTCAATACACAGATGTTTCAGAAATTAAATTAAAATTAATCCCGTTGTCGAAAGAAAACCGGTTTTTGTTTAAAACATTGCAAAAGATTGAATTTATTTAACCTACGAATTCAATGTAAAATCAATGCTAATGAAATACATTATATTAAATGTTAAAAATCTATTCTATTAATACATTAAAACCATTCAATATTATAATTTAACCACATAAGTTATTACGATGAAAAAATTTGTTTTTAATTAAAATATAGCGTGTTTTTACTATTCATTAAAATATTAAAGTTATCAGAATAATATGAAAAATTTATCCAAGGTAAATTTTTATATCCTGATTCAAAATAATAATTTTATTTTGTAAAATTGAACTTATGAACATGTCAAAACTAGATTTAAAGTGGGTGCGCCATCAAAAGGCGACAAAACTGCATTTTTTGAAAAATACTTATTTTACCCATCAAATTTATTTTGTTCTTATACCATGTTCTAGAAAATGTGTAAGATGAATAATAATGTTATAAAATTCAAAATTTAGTTGACACTATTTATAATGGATAGTTCATAATAATATTATAATAATATATCGTTGTTTCGTAAAACCCGGTATTGCGTACAACACACGCTATCGAGGAAAGTCGTGAATGTGTGTAATGAAAACCAAGTCAGGGTTGCGTGTAGTGAATGACTCCTTTGTTGTTGCGTATAACAAAATAAATGAATATATATATATATACTCAATGTTTCATAGAATAACTACTATCAAACAAACATGAAATTGTGTGTAACACGATCCAAGATTTTTGTTGCGTATACTACAAGCTAATACGTTGTTGCGTATACTGCAAGAAAATCATGGTGTAGCGTACAACATAAGATATTAAAGAAATTAAAACGAATATATCTTATAAAATCTCAGGTTGTTACATTCTACCCTCCTTAAAATGAATTTCTCCCTTGAAATTCATCGGGGTTATAAATCGTTCACTATTCATAGAAACCCACATCGTAAAAAGAAATACTAAAACTTAATTTTAAAAAATTAAAGTATGAAACTTAACGATTACGCAAATTAACTCATCATTGGTTTTCCATATAGTAGAACATAGGTGAAAATATGGATATGGAAGAGAAATCTAAACATCATGTTCTGAGGGAGAGTGGTAGAGAACATGGATATGGAAAAGCCAACAATCACAATGCCATAAATTTGTGATGATCTAAGGTACCATATAATTTATCGAATATAAGGACACTAGGACAAAAAAAATTTGTATTCAAGATCATTTCCCTAAAGTTGAAAAAATTGGAATTAGAAGAAATACGTTCTTGATTTTGGTACATTCTCACCGTTGGTCGTTCCTTAGACAATTTCCACTTCATCTCTTAAAGAAATGAAGTTGAATTTTTTATTCACGAAGTGTTAGAAGATCATATGATAGAATGACAGGTCATTCCATCTGTCCCAAACAAAAAGTTTTCAAAAGTTTTCAAATATACATAAGGCCATCTATAGTGATATTAATCATATATGATTCCAAAAATGGACTTATACTTCATCTATCATACCGCTTAATAAAATACAACTAGTTTCTACTAACCAGGGACTTCTTGTAAGATAGTGGTAGGTTATAAAGGTCAGTCTCACTTTGGTTGTGGGTTCGATTCCCACAGACTTGTCCAACGCGATGGGCTGTCACCCGTCCTACAGGGTGTCCTTTTATTTTCTAAAAATACATTATTATAACTTTACATCAATAATATCAGAAAAGTTCTAGCCTTAATCAATACTAAATTATGTCCAACATAATCCATTCCAATCTTTAGGCTTATCCAAAATACATATGTCCAATCTCATAGTATAAAGAAAATGATTACTTGAAAGGTCACATACCAAGCACTTGAATACCATCATTTATACAATATATCTTGTTGGTCACATTCCAAACATGTGAATAACTTAATCATGTATACTCTTGAAAAATGAATACCCATTGAACCTTTATGAATGCTGTCAAAAGTTAACTCTTTCCACATACCAAAATCCCAAAAATTTCTATATACTCAAACCATGATAGAACTTTGTCCTTATATCAGTCATGAGATCATGAATACTGTCAAACATTTCAGTTTTTCCTTATCCCTTAATTATGCGCATATCATCTTCTTTCCAAAATATTTGAATCACTTTTTATGGTTACCGGTACCATAAAATCATTGAAACGCACAATAGACTAAAACAAAAATATTCCAATACACCATAAAAGTACCTCAACAACATTATTCTTGAATACCAATACATAAACACTTCAATCCATCCTCTTCAATGATTTCATGGAATAAGTCCTTCCATGATTTGGAAGTAACTTCTTCGGTCAGGGCATTGAGTTGGGTAATGCCCATGTTCTCCACAAATAAGACATTGAACTCCATAACAGTCTTTCACTCTATAAACCTTTTCTCCACATAGATAACATCTTTCCCTCCATTTGAGTTATTCCTCATGGTTCTTCTTCCCTTCTTTAGAAATCTCAATCTTCCTTTCTTTATTCTCCTCAACATGTGAACATGCATAAAATTCTATCTTCCTCTTATTTGATGAATTAGGAATACCACTAAATTTGACCATATTAATCATATATCGCGATGACTGATTCGGCATAATCACCATATATATCTCTTTAGGCATTACACAATTTCATTTATCATAGTCACCAATTTATCCATTGGATTCAATATTAACCGAATTCCTTTTGGTTCCCTCCATTGACTAAAACTCAAAAATAATTCTATGAGAGGAAAAAATCAAACAAGGAAAATAACATAATCAAGGGGGAGTATCACCGACATCTAACATCTTAGGTTTAATTATAATATCATTACCGTAATTCCAGGACTATAACCTATACTTATACTTAACCTTAGGGATATCCCTAGACATACCATAGAAATATCTCTAGGGATCTCACTAATGTTTTCACATCCTAGTTTCCAAAGTTTAAATAAACCATTCCTCTAATACCAACTGTTGAGACCTGAAGCTTGACGTACATGGACATTAAATTACTTTTACAGAATACTTAATACATAACAAAAAAACAAAACTCAAGGACTCTAATAGTTTAGTGTCTTTGATAACTCGGAAAAAAATAATCTTCTAATCATGGTAAAAGATCTTTAACATCTCCAATAAATATCTTCCCATTTTTGTTTCCTTACATAAAATCTTTCTATTAATCTTGGGGGAAAAGAAAAAATAAAAAGGGTGACCTCAAATGATTCGTAAGGGCAAACATAGAGAACATAAAACAATCCATACACAATAGAAAGCAAAAACTTGAACACGAAATTTAAACATCAAATTCTTGAGCAAAGACATAAATCATGGAAGTACGTAAGGCATATATCATAATGGAACATCAACCTTGATAAAATATAATGGGAATAAAACATGTAATTGTGGCAACCATTCAGACCATTTCATGATTTCCATAGTAGCCAAGGAATTGCTTCCAATACCATATTAGTGGACAATGTCCCTTTCTTAATCGAGTTCACTCCTCGTTCCAGTCCTGTACTACTGAACCAGATTAACTTACCAATCCAGCCATGTCTATCTCATGAGATATAAATCATTACCCAATGCATTGGAGGGAGATATAGGTCCCACCAATCTCATAATGAAATAATTCTTACTTGTGCCACAATATAAACATACATCATTTATAATAACCCAATAAATAAAATGGGTTTCATAAACATCATCCCATCATCACATAATCCATATAAAAGAAATGGATATCATTTCATAATAATAAAAGTGAAACCATGTAAATCATAGAGACATTATACTTGAAACATACACATATGAAATAATGTCATCTTAGATGAAAAATGGTTTTGATAAAACACTTGAAATTAATTTTTGAGGAAAATATCCTTTCTTCTTTAAAATCATTTTCTTTTCAAAAAATGTAATGCAATTTTAAAAGAAAAGGATTTTGTTGAAAATAGTCATGAAATATTTTGCAGGTAGATTCATGAAAATAAGGCTTTATAAAACCATAAAAATCAGTTCACACCGTATAAGTTAAAAATAACATTCTCCTCATTCTTTTTCCGAAAAAGTAAAAAATTACCTCGTATGGTAAACAAAAGAAAGATTCCTTCCATACGATGTGGTAAAAGTAAGAAAAGGGTAAAAATGACTTAAACATACATGGAAGGAAACTAAACATTTTATTTAAACATTTTGAGAGCATATGGTCATGGATAATAAATATAACCCCCATTAAATACTTACATATAATCAATCTCCGATAAAAATGAGATTTGCAAAATTATCCCTTACCTTAGGTCTGATATGCTTCGTACGTATCCGAACCTCCATTTCTTCGACGCTCCTCCTTTAAACTTATTATTAGGGCACTAGGGTTGGTATTTGGAGAAGACCATTACCTCTATAAGGTTTCTAGGAAAGTTGGGAAGTGAAATGGGCAGAGGTTTTCCGAGCATCAAGGCTCAAAATGGTGTGAGGAAGAGAGGGAGGATTTTCCCTTTTATAAGGGAGGAGAGGGGAACCTTTGGAATCCTCCAAAATATTAGTTTAATATGAATTTAAACCCCACATAAAAAACTCCAAAAAATGAATCAATTCAAATATTAGATGAGATTGGCTTGTAATCTCATCAACAAATAAAATTTAGACATGTTTTGATCTTATTTTAAACAATATCATTTTGATTTATCCTTATTTAATCTATTTAATTTTCTTTGTGGTAATAAAATTATAAATTATAAATGGTTATAAATAATCAATTATGTGTTCTTAATTATCCATAATTGGATACATTATGACATTTTAGACTATATAAATTTCAATTTATAGTTTTTAAATACTTTTGTGATTTTTAAACAATTTAATAATATGTTATTTTTATAAAATAACGATAGTGTCAATTTTGATATTATTCATTTATTTGAATTTAAATAAAATATACAGAGAGGATATATTCGAAATAAAATATTTAATATATTCATAACATTCCAAATTTGTCTAGAAAAATCTTGTATCACATTAAATAGTTCATATAATATTTATTTTAATATTTTTAAAACCATTTATTTTGTATATCTCTTAATAAAATAATTAGTACAACATATTTGTATAATTATTTAATATAGTTATTTGTTGCATAACAATTCAAAATAAAATCCATTGATAAAGATAAATATCAATTCTTTTATAATAATAATTTTATTATAATTTAGCATCTTAAAATAACAACATGTAAATTGTTGTCTTTATTAAATTATGAAGGTGACAACTTTGGAATCATTTAAAATAAAATATTGTAAGTGTCATAATCACCATAATAAGGATCTAAATGGTCAACAATTCGGCCAGTGGATGATTAGGGTTTATATATACACTACTAATAAGTTTTTTTCAGATTTTTTGGGCCTTTTAATTTGTATTACTATTTCAATAAAAACTATATTATTGATTTTTCACTAAATAAATAATTTCTACATCATTAATGTATAAGATAATAGGGTAATTGAATAACTCTTAAAAATTATAAATAAATTACCATGATAAAGAAAAAAAAATATATCTTTAAAATGTGTATTTATAACTGAATTGTTATTTTGTATAAAGTAATATTAAAAATACTTTAATTATTACCATTGAGTGAGACATATTTCACTTTCCTTTAAATAAAATAAACTAAAGGACTTTATCACCTATAAGTCGGTTCTAATGGATTCCCTTTCTACCCAAATATGACTTAGGACAAAATATAATCATCCAATTGTATTAAGACAAGTATTAAGTTAATTTTATAATAATATATTTACCCTTAACTACACATTTTATCTTTTACTATGGTAAATAAAATTTACCGTTGTTATTATTCATAAAGCCAAAAAACAAAAAGTAGTCTATTAATATAATTTAGACCCACTGATTCCAAATATGGAATCCATTTTTCCTAATTCAATACACAGAAGTTTCAGAAATTAAATTAAAATTAATCCTGTTGTCGAAAGAAAACGGGTTTTTGTTTAAAACATTGCAAAATATTGAATTTATTTAACATACGAATTAAATGTAAAATCAATACTAATGACATACATTATATTAAATGGTAAAAATATATTCTATTTATACTTAAAAACAATTAAATATTATAATTTAACCACATAAGTTATTAAAATGAAAAATTTTGTTTTTAATTAAAATATAGTGTGTTTTTACTATTCATTAAAATATGAAAGTTATCAGAATAATATGAAAAATTAATCCAAGGTAAAATTTTATATCCTGATTCCAAAGAATAATTTTATTTTTTAAAATTGAACTTATAAACATGTCAAAACTAGATTTAAAGTGGGAGCTCCATCAAAAGGCGGCAAAACTGCATTTTTTTAAAAATAATTATTTTACTCGAAAATTTTATTTTGTTCTTATACCATGTTCTAGAAAATGTGTAAGATGAATAATAATGTTATAAAAGTCAAATTTTATTTAATAATATTCATAATGGCTAGTTAATAATAATATTATAATAATATATCTTTGTTTAGTAAAACGCGGTATTGCGTACAACACACGCTCTCGAGGAAGGTCGCGATTGCGTGTAATGCAAGACAAGTCAGGGTTGCGTGTAGTGCACGACTCATTTGTTTTTTCTTATAACAAAATAAATTGAATATATATTTATATATACTCAATGTTTTATAGAATAACTACTATCAAACAAACATGAAATTGTGTGTAACACGATCCAAGATTAGTGTTGCGTATACTGCAAGCTAATACGGTGTTTCGTATAGCGCAAGATAATATTGGTGTAGCATACAACAGAAGATATGAAAGAAATTAAAACGAATATATCTTATAAAATCTCGGGTTGTTACATTCTACCCCCTTAAAATGAATTTCTCCCTCAAAATTCTTTGGGGTTATAAATCATTTACAATTCATAGAAACCCACATCGTAAAAAGGAATACTAAAACATAATTTTCAAAAATTAAAGTATAAAACGTAATGATTACCCTAATTAACTCATCATTGGGTTTCCATATAGAATAACATTGGTGAAAATATAGATATGGAAGAGAAATCTAAACATCAAGTTCTGATGGAGAGTTGTAGAGAACATGGCTATGAAAAAGCCAACAATCACAAAGCCATAAAATTATTATTTTCTAAGGTACCATCTGATTCATCAGATATAAGGACACTAGGACAACATTTTTTTTGTATTCAAGATCATTTCCACAAAGTTGAAGAAATTGAAATTAGAATAAATACATTCTTGATTTTGGTACCATATCAGAGTTGGTCGTTCCTTGGACAATTTCCACTTCATCTCTTGAAGAAATGAAGTTGAATTTTTCATTTGCGAAGTGTGAGAAGATCATATGATAGAATGACAGGTCATTCCATCTGTCTCAAACAAAAAGTTTGCAAAAGTTATCAAATATACATATGTCCATCTATAGTGTCATTAATCGTATATGATTCCAAAAATGGAGTTAAACTTCATCTATCATACCGCTTAATAAAATAAAACTAGTTTATACTAATCAGGGACTTCCGGTAGGCTAGTGGTAGGTGATAAAGGCCAGTCGCACTTCGGTTGTGGGTTCGATTCCAAAAACCGTGTCTGACGCGATGGTTTGTCGCCCGTCCTGCAGGTTGACCTTTTTTTTCTAAAAATACATTACTATAACTTTCCATCAATAATATCAAAAAATTTCTAGCCTTAAACAATACTAACTTATGTCCAACATAATCCATTCCAATCATTAGGATTATCCAAAATACATATGTCCAATCTCATAGTATAAAGAAAACTATTACTTGAAAGGTCACTAACAAGAACATGAATTCCATCATTTATACAATATACCTTGTTGGTCACATTCCAAACATGTCAATACCTTAATCATATATTCTCTTGAAAAATTAATACCCATTGAACCTTTATGAATGCGGTCAAAAGTTAACTCTTTCCACATACCAAAATACCAAAATTTATATATACTCAATCCATGATATCACTTTGTCTTTATATCAGTCATGAGCTCATGAATACTGTAAAACATTTCATTTTCTCATTATCCATTCATTATGCGCATATCATCTGCTTTCCAAAATATTTGAATCACTTTTCATGGTTACCGGTACCATAAAATTATTGAAAACCACAATAGACTAAGACAAAAATATTTCAATACACCATAAAAGTACCTCAACAACATTATTCATGAATACCAATACATAAACACTTCAATAAATCCTCTTCAATGATTGTCATGGAATAATTCCTTCATTCATTTAGAAGTAACTTCTTAGGTCAGGGAATTGAGTTGGGTAATGTCCATGTTCTCCACAAATAAGACATTGAACTCTATAACGGTCTGTTACTCTATGACCCTTTTCTCCACATTGATAACATATTTCCATCCATTTGAGGTATTCCTCACGGTTCTTCTTCCCTTCTTTAGAAATCTCAATCTTCCTCTCTTTATGCTCCTCAACATGTGAACATGCATAAAAGTCTATCTTCCTCTTATTTGATGAATTAGGAATACCACTAAATTTCACCTTGTTAATCATATATCACAATGAATGATTCAGTATAATCACAATATATTTCTATCTAGTCATTACACAATTTCGTTTCTCATATTCACCAATTTGTCCATTGGATTCAATTTTAACCGAATTCTTTCTGGTTCCCTCCACTGACTAAACCCCAAAAAGAATTCTATGAGAGTCAAAAACCATTCAAGGAAAATAACATAATCAAGGGGGAGTACCTTCGACATTGAAAATCTTAGGTTTAATTCTAATATCATTACTGTAATTCTAGGATTATAACCTATACTTATACTTAACATTAGGAACATCCCTAGATATACCTTAGAAATATCACTAGGGGTCTCACTAAAGTTTTCATATCGTAGTTTCCAAAGGTTAACTAAACCTTTCCTCTGATACCAACTGCAGAGACTCGAAGCTTGATGTATATGGATATTACATTACTTTTGCGGAATATTTAATACCTAAAAAAAACCAAAACTCAAGGACAGTAATAGTTTAGTGTCTTTGGAAACTGAGAAAAAATTAATCTTCTAATCATGGTGAAAGATCGTCAACGTCTCCCATAAATATCTTCCCATTTTTGTTTCCTTACATAAAATATTTCTTTTAATCATGTCGGAAAAGAAAACATAAAAAGGGTGATCTCAAATGCTCAGTAAGGGAAAACATAGAGAACATAAAACAATCCATAATCATTTGAAAGAAAAAAACTTGAACATGAAATTTAAACATCAAAATCTTGAGCAAAGACATAAATCGTGGAAGTACATATGGCATATATCATAATGGAACATCGACCATGATAAAATATAATGGGAATAAAACATGTAATTGTGGAAACTATTCAACACATGTCATGATTCCATTGTTGCCAGGGCATTGCTTCCAAGACCATCTTAGTGGAAAAAGTCCCTTTCTAAATCGAGTTCACTCTTCGTTTCGGTCATGTATTACTGAACCGGATTAACTTACCATTCCAGCCATGTCAATCTCATGAGATATAAATCTTTAACCAATGCATTAGAGGGAGATATATGTCCCAGCCATCTCATAATGAAATAATTATTACTTGTGCTACAAAAAAATCATACACCATTCATAATAACCCAATAAATAAAATGGGTTTCATAAACATCAACCCGTCATCACATAATCCATATAAAATAAATGGATATCATTTCATAATAATAAAAGTGAAACCATGTAAATCATAGAGACATTATAATTGAAACGTACACATATGAAACAATGTCATCTTAGATGAAAAATGGTTTTGATAAAACACTTGAAATGAATTCTTCAGGAAAATATCCTTTTTTATTCAAAATCATTTTCTTTTCACAAAATGTCATGAAATTTTAAAAGAAAAAGAATTTTGTTGAAAATAGTCATGAAATCTTTTGGAGGTTGATTCATGAAAATAGGGATTTATAAAACCGTTAAAATCTGATCATGCCATATAAGTTAAAAATAACATTCTCCTCATACTTTTTTTAGAAAAGTCAAAAAGTACATTGTTTGGTAAACAATATAAAGATTCCTTCCATACGATGTGGTAAAAGTAAGAAAAGGGTAAAAATGTCTTTAACATACATAGAAGGAAAGTAAACATTTTATGAAAACATTTTGAGAGAATATAGAAATAGATAATAAGCATAACCCCCAGTAAATACTTACGTATACGAAATCTCAGATAAAAATGAGATTTTCAAAATTATCCCTTACCTTAGGTCCGATATTCTTCGTACGTATCCGAATCTCCTTTTATTCGACCCACCTCCTTTAAACTTCTTCTTAGGGCACTAGGGTTGGTCTTTTGAGAAAACCATTACCTCTATAAGGTTTCTAGGGAAGTGGGGAAGTGAAATGGGCAGAGGTTGGCCAATATTCAAGGCTCAAAATGGTGTGAGAAAGAGAGGGAGGAGGTTCACTTTTATAAGGGAGGAGAGGGGCACCTTTGGTATCCTGAAAAATATTAGTTTAATATAAATTCAAACCCCTCATAAAAACCACAAAAAATGACTCAACTCATAGATTAGATGATATAGGGTTGTATTCTCATCCACCAATAAAATTTAGACATGTTTTGATCTTATTTTCAACCTTTTCATTTTGATTTATCCTTATTTAATCTATTTATGTTTATTTGTGGTAATAAAATTCTATATTTTAAATCTTTATAAATAATCAATTATGTTTTGTTAATTTTCCATAATTGGATACTTTATGACATTTTAGATGAAATAAATTTAAATTTATAATTTTTAAGTATTTTTGTGATTTTTAAACAATTTAATAATATGTTGTTTTTATAAAATAACAATAGGGTCAATTTTGACACTAATCATTTATTTGAATTTAAATAAAATCTACATAGAGGATATATTCGAACTAAAATATTAAATAGATTTCTAACATGTAAAATTTGTCTAGAAAATACGAGGAGAATATTAAATAGTTCATATAATATTTATTTTAATATTTTCAAATCCATTATTTGGTATATCTCTTAATAAAATAATTAGTACAACATTTTTGTATAATTATTTAATATAGTTATTTGTTGCATAAAAATTAAAAATAAGATTTTTTATGAAGATAAATATCATACATTTTATAATAATAATTTTACTCCAATTTATCATCTTAAAATAACAGCATGTAAATTGTTGTCTTTATTAAATTATGAAGGTGACAACTTTGGAATCATTTAAAATAAAATATTATAAGTGTCATAATCACCATAATAAGGATTCAAATGGTCAATAATTCGGCCAGTGGATGTTTAGGGTTTATATATACACTACTAATAAGTTTTTTGTAGATTTTTTGGGCCTTTTGATATGTATTACTATTTCAATAAAAACTATATTATTGATTTCTTACTAAATAAATAATTTCTGCATCATTAATGTATAAGAGAATAAGGTAATTAAAGAACTCTTAAAAATTATAAATAAATTACCATGATAAAGTAAAAAAATTTATCTTTTAAATGAGTATTTATAACCACATTTATATTCTGTATAAACTTATATTAAAAATACATTAATTATTAAAGTTTAGTGAGACATATTTTAGTTTCCTTTAAATTAAATAAACTAAAGGTCTTAATCACCTCCAAGTGGGTTCTAATGGATTCCATTTCGACCCAAATATGACTTAAGAAAAAATAAAATCATCAAATTTTATTAAGACAGGTATTAAGAAAATTTTATAATTTTATATTTACCCTTAATTACCCAATTTACCTTTTCCTATGGTAAATAAAATTTACCGTTGTTACTATTCATAAAGCCCAAAAATAAAAATTAGTCTATTAATATAATTTGGACCCACTGATTCCAAATATGGAATCGATTTTTCCAAAACTCAATACACAGAATTTTCAGAAATTAATTTAAAATTAATCTCGTTGTCAACAGAAAACAGGTTTTTGTTTAAAACATTGCAAAAGATTGAATTTATTTAACCTAAATATTCAATGTAAAATCAATGATAATGACATAAATTATATTAAATGGTAAAAATATATTCTAGTTATACTTTAAAAACATTCAATATTATAATTTAACCACATAAGTTATTACGATGAAAAAATTTGTTTTTAATTAAAATATCGCGTGTTTTTAGTATTCATTAAAATATGAAAGTTATCAGAATAATATGAAAATTTTATCCAAGGTAAAATTTTATATCCTGATTCAAAATAATAATTTTATTTTGTAAAATTTAACTTATAAACATGTCAATAACTAGATTTAAAGTGGGTGCTCCATCAAAAGACAGCAAAACTGCATTTTATTTTAAAATTCTTATTTTACCCAAAGCATTTATTTTGTTCTTATACCATGTTCTAGAAAATGTGTAAGATGAATAATAATGTTATAAAATTCTAAATATTTTTAATACAATTCATAACATCTAGTTCATAATAATATTATAATAATATATCATTGTTTAGTAAAACCCGGTATTGCATACAACACATGATATCAAGGAAGGTCGTGATTGTGTGTAATGCAAGCCAAGTCAGGGTTGCGTGTAGTGAAGGAATCCTTTTTTATTGTGTATAAAAAATACATTGAATATATATATATATATATATAAACTCAATGTTTCCTAGAATAAACACTATCAAACAAACATGAAATTGTGTGTAACATGATCGAAGATTAGTGTTGTGTATACTGAAAACTAATACGGTGTTGTGTATAGTGCAAGATAATCTTCGTGTAGCGTACAACATAAGATATGAAAGAAATTAAAACGAATATATCATATAAAATCTCAGTTTTTTATAATGGGGATCAATGGAATGTTATACACTACATTATGTGGCACTTGGGGTGGTGTTCCATTAGCTTTTTTCTTTCATCAGGGTGTTCCACATTTGATGCAATTCTTTCGTTCTGTAGTTTTATCATAGAATAAGATAAAACTTTTGGGAAAACATTAATTTTTTTTAAATACAATTTTATAAACTAACTTCTTTTCCATATAGTTGTTTGAATAAATATCTGAATCATCTGGAAGAATGTCCTTAAGAATGCTATGAAGTTAATCGATGGTAATATTAGATATCCAATACAAGGTTTTCCCATGAAACAATAAAATTATAAATTCTATATTTTTCACCTTACAACATTTTCTATATACTTGAGTCATCATAGAATCATTCATTTTTTTCACTCAGTCACCATCTTCATTTTCATTGGATGCATCATGTGTCCCCGAATCGAATTATTCTTGGCTCGACATCCTTTCTTTCTCATGGTAACAAATAAATAAAAACCAGTCATATATTAAACTCTCCAATCTTGTCCACTCATTTGGACAATCCGAATATTTAGAATCTATTTTCTCTCCAATTTGTTATAGGATGTGATTGTTTTTTTGAAAAATATAATTGTATATATAGTAACCAAATTATACATGTCTCAACCATGGTCTTTAAAAACAATAATGACATGGGTAGTGTTTGCGAACACAATTTGAAGGATTATCAAATGAAAAATCAAAAAATATATCCACTTTGTTTTTAATATTTATTGAGATATGATCTATTTATTACATATAACTTCTATCCAATCTGTGAAAAATTGTAATCAGTCATTTCATGAAAGAAATTCAATAATATTGAAGTTCAATCGAAAATATATTTATGTAAATGAGAATTTTTCCCTTTATATAAAAACAAAACCGAAACGATATTTTGATACATGTTGAAACATGGAAATAGAAATTATAATAATATTTGAACCTCGATTTTAGACATTGTAAGAGAAAACAATATGACTCATAGTGGAATTAAAAAAATATGATGTTTAGTTCTAATATAGAACATATTCCTCCCTACATTATAGTAACCCACTACTAAGCAGATTTATTTTAAAGAATAAAATTAACCATAACATCGATATAGTTTTACATGCAATAAAAACACACTAGGAAGTCTAGGATACAACTGAAATCTGTTACAGTTATGCTTGTGGAAAACATGTAAAAATAAAGAACATGGAGTATTGGAGTAAACCCTTTTATAGAATAATATATGATATAATTAAGTACAATTAAACATAGGCAAAAATCAAATGTAAAATGAAACATATATGGTGAATAGTATATTGAGTTTTTTATTCAACACATTTTTAGAAAAAATTTGGTTGACGCGTTATCTTTAAATATATACATCATAAAAAATTATATATTCTAATGAATATTTCTCTAAGGTGTGGTAATTAATGAAATTAATGAATTAGTAATGTGTATATGTATGTTACATTGTACCCTAATATGTTCTATACACCCATTTAATCTGAGGCTTTGTAGAATTTATACACAGATTCTATTAAATTATCCATTGAGGAATAGTCATAAATAATGAATCAATTTGATAATATTTTTTAAATTTATGAAATGGTAAGATATTATTTAATCATATTAGAACTATACGTAGTGTATGTTGATAAATTTTCCAAAAATGAAATTATATATAAAACATAGAAATAATTAGTAATAAAATAAGCATGATTTCGAGTCATTAAAATAGAAAATCCTTATTTTTTATTTTAATGCACAAACATGGTTGTCGTTGCGTCTAAAATCACCACATCTTTTTTCCTTAATATAAATTCTCCCAGATGGAAAAACTATCTCATTTAATTATGAGTGTATTATTGAAGGGATAAAATTAGTATAACTTAAAATGAATAATTAAACACCAAGATAAATGAAGGGATAAATATATGAATACTAAAGCTTCACCCAAGGATAATAAATACAAATTTCATAGAGGTCGAACAAATTTTAATAAAGAATTAATTACCTTAGATTTCCTCTACATGGTGGAAGATAAAAATTATCCTTATTTTTATGTGGGGAATGGGAGAAAAATAGAAGGAGTGTCAAACATTTTTTGTAAGTAATTACGTTTTTTCTTGGGAGGGGTAATGTTTGGGTTCTCCAGAGTTTCCCTCTATTTTCATAGTTTACATGTTCTTCCATTTTATATCCAGATATAATGGTTATCACACCATACTCAAATATAATCCAACATATATTTGTATTTACTGTTAATCCCTATCAATATTTCATGTACATTAATGGATAATCCACTATCTCTCAATATATAATCACCATCATGAAAGTAAACTATGATTAATTTCTCGAAAAAATATTGGTTCATATTTATCAAATTTATCCAATAGTGGGATTGGAAATAAATATACATAAAATAAATTAATATATATAAAAATCATATATATAAAGATCATGTATAATTATGAGCCTGTAAGTCTGAGAAATTTTATTTAACAAAACATAAGGGTAAAATAAAATTAAGTTTACATGATAAAATAATTACTCAACTGAAGGATCTCGTAGGTGTGAGGAAAAAATAATATAGAGCAGTAGATGAGTCAGAACATGTTACATAAAGTACCATTGTATATATAATAGAGGGGTTCATGTCAAGATAAAATCTATCAAAATGTATTGGTAGATATAATAAATTTTCATGAGTTAAAACATGAAAAACACATCAATCAATCCTCTATAAATAAAAGATAGTGACAATGGAAGAGGTAATAAGTGAAAACATCCCTAATTTATTAATCGTATCCCCTGAAAATTTTCGATGGTCTAACCCCACCTTGAAGCAAAACAACCAAAAAAATATAAACATAAGTTATAGTGGTAAAAATCACTATTTGATGATATATTAATGGGGAATGTCACTACTAAACATTTTAGTTGTTATTTAATTAATCTGGAAACATAAATCGTATGTTGATATGTGATAAGCTATAATGGCTTTAAAACAAAATTTCAATAGCAACACTGAAATAGGTCCACGAAACGATTATATAGTTTAGGTACTAAGGAGATATATTCAATAAATATAAAAAATTTCATACTGTTAGAGGTAACTTCAGAAACTAGGTGGAAAGGTGAAAATTAATCCCCTCATATAGATAATAATGGTTATTTTTTAAAAGTAATGAAGTGACATTTGACATATCCAAAAAATCTTATGGGAACTTATTTTTAGTGTCACGTTTATATTAGAGAATGATATCTAATCATCCAGGCTATAAATTCTATGGGTTTCACCATGTGTGGGTATCCAAAATTTATGAAGTATGGGTAATAGAGGTGTTTTGGGAAATTTCACAATAATAACAAGATGACAAATTTATATTTATTATATAAAGTTATTAATGGATAGATCCTACTGCGTACAGTCTCTAAAATTGAATAAATATCGATAGATGAAATTTTTTCTTAATTTTAAGCTAAACAAGGGATTTTATTATTGAAAATATAGATTACTACATTATATAATAAAAACTCGTCTACTAGAAGTTACTCTTAAATCCAGGACCAGTATTACCTAATGTTATGAAATTAAATTGTATCAACTTTTATCTAACTAATTAATTAATAATATAACCCTCATTGATCACTTTATTGAAAAATTTAATCTTGATGAAGATAAATATTAAAAAGGGGGTAAAATAATATGATGAATTACCACACTGAGCTCTCTTGGGCCAAATAAAAACACAAAACAAAAAATTAAATTCATAACATTAAAACTAAGGAAGAAATTATTTATTTGATGTGGTATAATTTTTGGTTCTAGTTTTTAATTATTTTAATAGAAAAATGTCAGATCATTGTATATTTATTCAACATATGAAACACTTGGTTGAGACTAGAAGATGATAACACACCAACACCATGGAATTATAATTTTCGAAATATTAATATATTTTAATAGATATAAAGTCATCATTATATAGGTATTTAATTATTGGAATCATTTGTTATGTTAGGGGATGTAGTCTACACTCTGTTATATGTAGGTAGTGTGTTCAGTGGAAAGAGATGGACAAGTTCAATCTGAATGATACAAATAAGAAGGATGAGTTCGGTGGGTGGATAATAATGGAGTATAAGTGTTTTAATTATGAATAGAAAATTCTTATACATGGAAGGGAGTATCTAGACATGAATAGGATAATTCATTAGGGGTTTTGGTAGGGGAATCTGTTAGTATCCGTACCAATTTCCAATGCTGATGAGGGAATTTATAAGGTTCATGAAATACACAATCTCACTGATGGATATACATATAATCCATCAATACAAATACTATATCACAACATGATATCATGTTTAGATTTATTGACATCTAATAGAAATTATAAAGAATTGTGTAAGATTAACAAAAGGCAGATGTTATATAGACATAATCTAGTCTTTTGAGGTGTCCTTTTTGAGGCACTGAAGGTCTGACATCAGGATATTTCAAGGTTACCTTTTTTATTTTTTTAATATTTTATTGGATAAACTGGTTAGAAGATATTACCCTTTTAAATATGGTAACTAAAAGTGTGAAATAGCATTAATTTCCAATCCAAATATGTAAATAATTAAATAATAATTTCAAATACTAGTTTTTGATATGAAAGAGATTTTGTTTTTTAAGTTACTACATATATTGAAGGATATATAAAATTTCATTAAAAAATGATAAACATGAATAGCTAGATGTTAATATAAAATTAATTAAAGAGATTGATAGTTCACTACAATAGGATAAAATGATACATCATGAACTAGTTCATATGATTTATAATAACATGTAGGAGACATTTATGTCATTTAACAAAGAGAAATAGTTTCTTAATATAATGTTTTTGGAGTTTAAATATAATTATAAAATATAAAATAAACATAAATTATAACTTCTTAAATAAAATAGATGAGATGCACTGCCACTCTATTTTTAGAGACGATTCTCCCTTTAAAGGGAGTCTTTTTGGGGTCAGGAACCCCATATGAGTTATAATTCCCATTATAGGCATCCCCTATGGAATAAAATAATTATGTAACACAACTAGAATAATGATTTATCATATAATACTTATATTTTATGTTTCCACAGAGTCTCACTTATATATACATGAACTCCTATTCTATATTTATTAAAATTTCTTATCACAGAAACCCACATTCTATATATTACCATCATACCAAGAATAAAAATGAATATATATTTAGAGAAACTATAAGGGAACACCCACCATAGAAAATAAATAGAAATCCCTCCCATTATAATGGGATTAATCTCATTAGAAATCATAGAATTATTCAAAATTATTATAACCCATAAACATTTGTGAATTGAAAGGATAAAAAAAGACATGAGAAACTCTAACAAAATAGATACCCATGGTAATAATACCATCTAGGACACTAAATGTATAAATAGATTAAAAAAAGAGTTAATAGAGGAGTGAAGAAAGAATAATAATGGTATAAGAATAATTGTGTGTCTCTTATATTTGATAGAACTAAAAAGAGTATAAGAGGATGATGTATTTATTAAAACAAAATTTGTTATTCAAACTAATTTTTTAAAAAAATTATCATTGGGATACCATATAAATAATACACCTTCCTTGGTTACCTAATGGTCTGCTTCAGATAACCCCTCCATTATACCCCTCATTGAGTTCCTAGTTACCAAATTCCAATTTTATTTTTTACTGTACACACAACACAGTTCTGATATTTTCTTATACATCTAAATATCTTTTGAGACAACTAAGATATTATAAAAACACATCCAAATAAATCATGAAGAACCAAAATTGTTAACCAAATCAAAAACCAAAAACAACCCTTTTATTATATCAATACAAATGAAAGAATCTAAAATAATATTGGCAGAACATATAAATCAGTTAGAACATGCTGATTTTAAGTGAAAGAATAAACAATGACTTGAATAAATGATGAATCATAAGTTGAGAAGTAAGGTTCTCAATTAATATGGGAGATCTTGTTTAGGGAAAAACAAAAAATATAAAAAACAAATTTTTCTTTAAAGAAATATGTATGATAAAAAAGGAAAAAATGGAGGCATAACAAAAAACTCAGTTATAACTTATAGATTTAAAGTGGAAGAACAAAAAATCACCTATTGGGAAGAAGGGTTCACATAATTGAAAAAATGGGAGCTCTAGTTTAGGGAACAATGTGAGAGGATCTTCATCTTGGTATTTATTGCATTCAATACAAAGTTTTTTTTAAAATCATTGTTAATATTGATCAGAATGAACCCTATCCCAATTGTTTCATAAAACTATTTAGAAATCTTGGGGTAAATCTAACAATTTCATAAAACTATTGGTAAAAGTGTCTTAAAAATTCCATATCCCAACAATTTTAGAAAACCGCAACGAAAAGTGACTCTAATAGGTCATATCCCAATTATATTTAAAACCATTGGGAAAATACTCTCTAAAAATTACTATACAAACTATTTTCATCAAAATGTTGGTACAAGTACCCTATCCTTATAGTTTAACTAAACTGTTGGGATAAGGGATTTGGTATTGAATGGATTTTCAGTAGTGGTTAGAAGTGTTCTTATTTTAGTGGTTTATCTTTGGGTTTTTTGTTTTAATGGATTTTAATATTATTCATGTGTTGAATTTTAATTATTGTGGAAGTAAATTCATCTAAATATATCTAATTCAAATCCCCAGATCACTCATAGTCACTAAAAAGTTGTTTTGGGTGATGTTGTTTCATAATGAGGTGTTCTGAGATAGATGGAGGATGTATTGAAGGATTTTGGATGATATTTTTTCTCTTATAACATATCACACTATAACCACTACCATTTTAGTATTTTTTTATCACTGATGGAGGGGGCTATCATGGTCTGATTTGTTTTAACATAGTTAAAGTGTCTTTCTTCATCAAGAGGATTAATCCATGAGAATTCCATTTTCATTTGGGTTTGTTTTGGAAGTTCACTAGGTCATGGTGTCCAGGAGTTTTACATTATAGATTTAATTGTGTTGTGGAGGCCTTCACAAGAGAATATTTGTGTCACAATATTTTGAGGCATTGCTTCATGGAAGTCTTCATTGCCACATGGGGTTCTTGAGAAAATACTAGTTCATATATTGATTCATGATAATAATTCCATAAAAAATTGTTGATTAAAAAAGAATAAACGTATAAGGTTGTTTTTCACGATCTTATTTGGGTGTATCTATTTTAAATGTTTTTGATAATATGAGATTAATCAAGATCATTTTGTAATATCAGGAGGATCGACTGGCCAAATACCATTGTTGTTCTACCATGGTAACGACACTATAGTCTTTAACTTTTGAATATTAATTATAAATTTGAGTATTTTATAATTATATTTTAATTACATTAACACAATTTAAAAACTATGTATAATATTTATTGGTTTTGGTAATCCATCGATATACCCTCATCAATTATAGTGCACAATTTCTAGTGATTGATCTTTTGTGAACTATATTAATTTTCTATACCCTATTTATTCAGTGTGACATATTCATTATTAATATTGAGGATCTAGTAGTAGTTTTTTATTATTGTTATATTATTTTAGTTTTTTATTTGTTGGGGTATCGTATTTATTATGTTATTGTGGAGTTCTTATAGGATTGGCTATGATTGATCATCATCTTCTTTCATTCTTATGTTATGATCATTGATGCTCCATTTGAGGTAGGTAATGTAAAATTTCTCCATTATTTATTGTGTGATTTTCCAATTATAATTTCTTTTTTTTATTTTGGTAAATAGTTTTGATTGAACAAATGGGGATAATAAAACAGCCTTCAATAAATCTATGGAATCATGTGTTTGATAATTCTTTACATGACCCCATTATTACTTCCATTGTTTATTTTTATTACTATTTTGTAGTGTAACATAATTCATTGAAAATAATGTATATATATAATCATGTTGGAATTTAATAATACATTTAAATATGGTAAGATGGAAAATATATGAGAATACATAATTTGTAGTTATTAATTGTTTTGTTTAATTTATACTAATGATGAGTGTATGGGTGGAATAATACTGTATTACATTAGAAATGGTTTTACATTTATTTCATATCTATTTATTTGAAGCAATAGAATGGTGGGGTTAATTTATTAAATGGAATGAGATGATGGTTATTTGTATATTGTACATGATGTTGGAATGATTTAACAATGTAGTAATTTTTGTGTGATAGTTACATGAAATATGTTATGATTGTGAAATTATGATTTATAAATGTATAGTTTTTTTTTTATTTTTTATGAGATGATATGAACAATTTATGGGATTAATAAATGAGATAATCAGTAACAAATGTACAATAATAAAACATAAATTCCAAGAGGAAGTGATTATATGATTTTTTGTGGATAAAAGTAGGTTTGAAAGTTAATATAATGTGGTAGGTAAATATTTAGTGATGATTTTGAAATTAATTGTGGAATGGAACATTATTCTATTATTGTGTAGCAATTTTATAAATAATTTAGGGTTCCTATTAGACTTGGTTAGATGTGGAAGCGGTTGATGATGTGTACTATTGATCGTGAGAATATTGTTTCAATTTTAGAGGTATTGTGCAAGGTTGTTTATCCTTATGATAGGCTTGGGTGATATTCCACATCATTGTATTTTTTTTATTTATTACAAACAACGACTACATTTTAGAAATCATAATGATTCTCATATGTTTTTTTGAGTTATATGTTTCTTTTATAATTTCTATTATTATCATGATATGGATGGCTGACCCCCCCCCCCCCCCCCGTTCCCTACTATCTCTTATAGAAATAGTACAGGTTTTGATAACCACAGGTTATTATATTTTGTTATATGGTAGAGATGATGGTGAAAAAGTAATGTGGCTGTAGAACCGATACATACATGGGGATAATGGAATGATATTTGTGTCATTCATTGTGTTTCCTCAATGAAATGTTGTAGTGATCTGATACAAGGATAGGTTATTTGTTAGCAATGTTATATGTTGAAATGGTAAATATTATGTGGCTATAGAATATTGATAATGATAGTGATTTCTTTATCTCGTTATATGTATTTTTAAGGGATGTGAGTGTTATGATTTACTCCACTAAGGTGTGAGGAAAAGAAGTTTAGTATGAAATAAGATGTGGTCGACTAACATGGAATATTATCATTATTGTTATAATTAAAATACATCATTTATATAATTGGCCTATGATAAATGGTAAAGATGGCGTGGATAATTTTCTTAGTTAGGTAATGAGTCATTTTCAATAACCTTCCACTGAACGTTTAGTAACCATATTAAACAGTTTCATGATATTTTTATTGGACGATTATAATTAATTTAAATGTATCCCAATCGAGTTGAATATATATCCTATTTATTTGGGTTTTAAGGATTCATATTATAATCTTTAGTAGTGGAAGAAAAACCATATAATTCTAAATTAATCATTAATTGAGTCAACATTATTGTAAAATAATAAATGTAATGCTCATTCCATAGATTTATTAAAATAGAAGTAGAATAAATCATAATGGAGAAAGCATTATGATAATCTTCAAAGCAGAATATTAATTATTTCTTCCCTTGATGGGCCATACATAACTTTGTATAAAAGGTCATATTTTGACGCTTCATGAACACTGAAGGGGTTATAGTACCATCATAGTGTGATGAATGATGTTGTGCGAATGAATAGACTTGAAATAAAATTTAAATGAAAAATATGATCACAAACCTACAATAAATAAGTAAAACAGTCACTTTATATAGTTCATGCATGATTCTCTTCATTAAATGAAGATCTTTGGTCATATGTCTATATGTTACTACCCGTCGGGTGTTATGTTAGATTTATTGTTTCCAAATATATTGAAATGTCGGACATAATATATGTAATAGATTAGTAATGATAAAACATGGAGTAATGTGGCAGTGCCATGCACATTACACACAATACGTTTGGTGAAACACAATCTTTTGTCACATCACATGCTCACCAAACATCTTTGCAACCAACAAAAAATGGGGATTGACCTTAAGGATATGTTTTAACAAACATTCCATTATTCCATATACCTAAAATTCATATAATTTTGATGTAATTTCATGAATTTAATAATTTTATTATTATCCATAAGGGCTTAATGAAAAATTTCCCAACTCTTTGTGAATCTATCCAAAAAAACTTCTCGATATAGTTTTATCTAATTTATTAATTATAGAACAAATATTTTATAAAAAACATAATCCTTATACAAAAGGAATAACTATGCGACCCTATATCCAATAGTAGCATAAAAGGTAAATATAAAATCACTATTTAATATATGTAATGAAAGGGACGCCTCTAGTAAGGAATACGTGAAACTCAAACTACTAAGGGATCTAATGTGATCTCCATCAAACATTATCATATCTATATAAACATATTTATACTATATGATTTATTATATACATCACTTTTTCCATAATATAAATTTCTCTTATGACGCTGATTGACAATTAGACATGGAATAATTTCAATATAGTATAATCTATCTCAATTTTTTGTCAATTCCATAAAAAATACCAGCCAAATCGATGAATACCACACATATCATTCATATAGTGGATGAGAACATGACATGACCCAAATCCAAATTGATGAAAAAATTTAATGAGACCCACATAAGCCTCTTCATGATTTGGTTCAGTCTAATTTAGTCAAGGTCCATATTTCCCTACTCACTGTATGGGTGTCAAATCCCATCCTACTTTTTTTTATCAAATTGACCATAGTAATAGAAACACGACTTGGGTAGTATATAAATTAAAAGAAAATAAAATAGATATTGTGAAATGTAATTTTGAAACCACATTATTAAAGGTTATTATGATGAAATAATTCAATATGGAATTAATTATACCATTTCAAATAAAAATATTCTCAATATATGAAATCATCAATCAATGAATGGGAATTGGTATGAACACCCTTGTCATTATTCAAAAATTCATAAAAGAAACTTCTGTATAATAAACATAAGCACATTAAGAATTTATTTAATAACCTTATCCAAATACATTACCTTTAATAATTTTCAATTATAATAATATATTATACATTTATTAGTTAGTTATTAATTATTTTTATAATTAGATGTTATTAACATTGATTGTTTCGTACCCACATTGTAATATTGATTTAAACCTCTATACATTGATACCATGTTTATAAATTATAGATTATCTAAGGTATAATAAAAAATGTTCCATAATTATTTAAATTTTTTTAATTTCATTACATGATAGTTTTGTTTATGATTTGTGAAGATGAAATTAGTGATGGGCTTGTTAGGGTAATTTTTAACAAAAAAAAGGTAGTATATTAATTAAAGATAGATATTTATTTAATTCCTAATTTATCTTTACATAATATTAATCATTTAATAAATATAATTTTTTTCATTAAATAAATTATTATAACCATCCATGTATGTTGCTGATGAAGAATAAAATACACCGTTCATAGTGGCGGTAATCCTTACATAAGACAGACAAAATTTTCATTTTCTATTGGATGGGAGGGAAATGGATAATGATTACAAAATAAATATAATATAATTCTATACTAAAAATACCAATTTAATTATTTTAATATGGATATAATAGGTTTTGAATAGAATGATAAAGGAGAAAAGTTTAGGGATTGGATAGTACTCACCTCGAGGACTTGATTCTCTCCTTAGAGGTCCTATTAAAAATGGAGAACATTGAAAACATTATTGTAACAAAGGGATGAAAAATGTAGAATGAGAATATATAAGAGGTAAAATGGATATAGATTGAAGTTAATTTTTAATTGATATTTTGGTTTTAATAGGGTGTAAGTGAGGTTCATTTATAGGTGAATAAGTGGGCCATTTACTTAGAAACTATTGTTTAGTTTATGGTAAATATAGATTCAGATGAGAGTTAGTTGATAAAATATTAGAGATATATAGAGGATTTAATTTAATTCCAAAACTATGTATTATATGGTCTATGTGTTAATTTTTTTTTAATTCCTACTATAGTATATTATGTTGAATTTAGCCTTTAACCTTGATTAAATATTTACCATTGTAAATGTTTTTATTAGAAAGATAAGATAGACATTCTTAAAAACTTCTTTACATGAGGATTCAAATTTATTATTCCATTATATCTAATTATTTTTATAAATATGATATAAATTATTTTATATTAAAACATAAAATGTAGAAAAAAACTATTGTTTGTAGAAAAATGTACTTCTACACAATATATGTTTTAATTATTATTTCCGAACAATTACTAATTAAGTGAGAGTTAATTAATTTTTTATATGAATAAAAACAATATTTCATTAATAATAAAATGATGAACTAATGTGGATAAAAATTACACCATGATTATAAAACAAATTATTTAAAAAATATCACATTTATATTAAATAATCTTCACCAAATACCATTGAATTGTATGATTATTATTATATAATTTTCTTTTATCAATTCATTGAAATTAAAATATTTCATTTAATTTGATAAATTTATCATATAATACCTTAATAATAATTATATTTTACACTTAAAAAAGTTATGTAAATAAATATTATAATTAAATATTATATTTCCTATGTCATTATTTATCATTTTTAAATTATATTATTTTAATTTGTTACTCACAATACAAAACATCAATATACCAATTAGATAAATTTATATCCAATGACAATATTTCCAAGGACCATATTTTCTTTTATAATGACTATATTTCCCCGAATACATTCAATGAATTCTTTACATTCCAACATCATAGACCATACCTAAAATTCCCTTAATTTTTATTTTATTTTTCAAAACAATATTTCTCATTTTATGATGATTTTTATCATTATAAGTTT
This sequence comes from Viscum album, assembly GCA_963277665.1. Classification (NCBI taxonomy): domain Eukaryota; kingdom Viridiplantae; phylum Streptophyta; class Magnoliopsida; order Santalales; family Viscaceae; genus Viscum; species Viscum album. The sequence goes on from OY728131.1 coordinate 21,336,988, forward strand.
ACATATACTAATTATGGTTCTAAAGAGTGAATATGCCCCTTGGGATGTCGTTGTGTTAAATATATTATTATTTTATAGTTTTTATCTAATTTTAATCTATCCACATTTAATGGATTCAATTATCCATGGAATATATAATTATATGGTATGTAATTCATGATTTCATATATATTTGTTTTAATGATTCATTAAAAATGAATAAAGTGTTGTTTTTGGTTTTATATCCATTATGAATTATTTTCTACCCAAGATAATATATTTTAGTATAACATAGTAAATATATTTGTGAATGGTATATAAAAAATTTATGGAAAAAAATAATTCCCAAAACACGAGGTACTTTGAATAAGAAGTCCCATATATATGTAAAATCTATATAAAAAACCACAGAAATCCCCATTGTGAACACTTCAATTTCCAACCAAAACACCACATAGGATTTATCTATACTCTAGAATCCATGAGAAAATATATTTGATGATACTGTTCTACCCCATTACCTGAGTAACTTATAAAAGGATCTACATAGATCCCTTAGGGGAATTTTCAATGTGTTTGTATATCCATACCTAGTATTCTTTCTCCACCACACCTATAACAAACTGTAATAAACTATAAATCATTCCAAAATAGTAAAAAGGTAGAGGAACACTCAATGAAATGTCTAATATAGTCTAACATGTAATTAATCACAAAAAAATATGTAAATACCCTGTCAATAGAATCCTAGAGTCAATGATTACTTTAATAAATTTATACTAGATATAGGCAATCACATCCCAAAGGAACCAATAGTTTTGTAGTCTTGGAAAACTAGATACATACTTGAATTTTAAATTAAACTTAATAATATAAAATACAACACAATATTTTATTTTATAACACCATTATTACCTCTATAATAACCCTACATATAAAACATAATAAACTTCCTAGAATTCGGGGGAAAGGAAACATAATAAATCAGTGAGCTCATATACTCTATTACGACATGCCAACAATAGAATCTAATATGACATGAATAATATGTTAGGAATAAATGATGATAAAAAAGGGAATAAACATAATTTTGGGATCTTGAAAATTATCCATCAATATCATAAATATTCACATAATCACCTGAATACCAATAAATTTTTTTATAATGATGGAATTCATAATACAAGAATATCAGAAACTTACTATAGAGTATGTGTGCCAAGACATCTTATATAAATGTGTAAGGGATTGGAAAAATACCCAATATTATTTTTCCAATGAGATATAATGTTGTATCAATTGAATATTTATTTTATTCCCCACACATCAATTCATAATTACAAATAATTCATCATATGAATAAATATTAAAACTTAATCAACATGCCTTACAAATCAATAACTGTAAGTATTGGAAGACCTAGAATACAGAATGACAATAATTTTCCCAATCAAAATGATCATAAACCATAAAGATAAATATATTTTATTATATAATAATAGTATATATAGAGTATAATATTCAATATAGGAATTGACATAGATGAATATTCTTTAAAAAGTTCACTGGAAGGTTTCTTGATGAAAATAACATTTTCACTTTGAAACCGCGTCCTTAAAGTTTAATTTCTATTCCAAATATTACATAAAACATTTCATCTGAAATTAATCTGGTAAGAATATAAGTTAATCTTAAAATTAATAATTGGTCATGTGGGTGGGAAATTTTTTTAATATCATATAATTAAAAAAACATTGCTTTCACACTTTTATAAAAAGGTTAAAAGTACCAAATTTAGAAAATAATAAGAATATTTATTTAAAACAATTTTATAAAATGAAATATACTAGTAATAATTTATTTAATAAATTTGTGTTTAAAGTTATAAAAATTATTTAAATATTTTATGGAAAATTGGTACATGGAATAGATATATTTCTATTTGAGTAGAAAAATACAGATTCAATTTCCCATATCAACACTGTTTGAGTTTCTTGAGTAATTAAAATGAAAAATCAAAATAAAATCATTTTATTTATATTAATAAAATTTGTATAATAAAATATATTGGTTTTAATGTATAAATATAAAATAATTCCCCTAATTGAGACATAAATATAGAAAATCCTAAATAATGATGAGATTGTTAAATAAACTCGTACCTTAGGTTTGACATCCTTTGCATGGCTCTCAATATAACTTATGATAAATATAGATTTACTATACATTTATTCCATAAAAGTAAAAATATATATCATACCATTTATTATTTACTTTTATCTTTTTATGAACTTTTAATGAACAATTCTTTTTAAAAATTAACAGCTTTGATTTTTATGTATGTTTTAGTTTGATAGTTTTGGTCCTTGTACTTTGATCGTGGATCAATGTATCCAAAATTTTCATAATGATATAAATAACATATATATATATTATTTATTTATTTATATAAATATATACAATATAAATATAGAAAAATTAATTACATCATTCTAGGAGACGGTAGACCATGCATATGCATGAATGATGTATTCAATTTTCACCCGATGGCATGAAAAAAGACAAATAATAATTAAAATTTACATAATCGTTATTATATCTTATATATGATATATATTTATGAAATATACCATTATTAACATTCAATTAAAGAAAAATTTAAATATAAACAACATTAATTCTTGGAGGTGGTTGTCCACACGTAAGCACGAATGCCGATATCAATTTTTATTTGATGGAAAAGAAGATGGATAGTTTTGGTTTCATAATAATAATTAAATTTAAGTATATTGAGGATACTAACTTTATTATTTAATAATAAATACCACATATTTATAATAGGTAAAAGAATAAGTGACACATAATTTTTCTAGTTAATAATATTACATCTTCTTTGAAAGAACTCCATTAGGTCTCCTCTTAAGAACCATTAGGATCATAATTTGGTGGATCTAGGTTGTTATAAGTGGTGTTATTAGTATAGGGAATTAGATTTATTTTAGAAGGGAGAAAAATTACACACTTGGAATTACTAAAAATATTAAAATATAACTACATAATTATCAATAAAAATGATCCAAAATGGAAATGTATTAAAAGATAAGGTAGAATATGGTTAAAATATCAATGAACAATAGAATTTGGAAATTTTTTAGTGGTATTGTAAATCTTATCTTGTGTTTTAACCCCTTAGTTAACCAATTTTTACCTTAACCACAGTAACATCATTTTCACTCTTAATGGGTTATATGTTTACACACATGGAAATAATTGGCTCATAAATTGCAATGGGATGAAAATTTAGGTCATTTATTATACAAAGTTTCCTATTTATTTATTTTTATTATTTTTAATAATTTAATAACATATTATTTCAATAAAATACCATTAATATCATTTTTTAGTATTCATTTAATTTGACTCGAAAGACATAAAGAAAAGGATGGAATTAAAATATAATCATTAATAAAATCAATAATATGTTATATCAATCTATACGATTGGTGGAACAAATGAAATAACTCAAATGATATTGATTTTAATGTTTTCAAAACTATTTGTTATATTATTATATTAATTGATGAAATATTATGTTGACATTGCATAAGTGTTTAAGGTAATTATTTAATCATTAAAAATTATAAAAAAATCACCATGATGAAAATAATTTCATTATTCTCAAAATAAAAATTATGTTTCATTCATAACTTGTTTTCCTTATTTGATCACAAAAAGGATATTAAAAACTAAGAGAGTAACATTTTTTATTTTTTTGCTTTAAATATTATACATGTCATTTTCATGAAAAATTGTCCCTTAAATAACTATGTTTTGAGAGTAATGTGATATAATTCTAATTATATTCATCTAATAACAATTAAGAAGAAAAATTATGGCCTTTAAACGTTTTGTTAACAATATTTAACTGGATTTATCCTTTATGGATGTGATAAATTTTTACATTGTTACTATTCACAATGAAAATAATAAATTGGGATTTTTTTACCAAGTTTAAACTATCTAATTTCAAATAAGTTATTCATATTTTATTATTAAATGACTATTGGTGGAAAAAATTTAATTTAATATAAGTTAACAAACTGTGATGGAATGTACATTTTAGAAAAATATAGTTTTAAAGTATAAAATGGATATATATTCTTATGTATCTCAAAGAAAAATATTTTATGAATGTTCATAAAATTTACTGAATAAATGTTATATAAATTTCATTAAAATAACTCAATTATATTAATAAGATTAATTTATTATGATAAAAACACATTGCACACATAAAAATAGTTTTTCAAAAAAACATTACCTTTATATTAAAATGTTTTTTTCTTTCTTTTAAAATCAATTTATAACTAATGAATTAATTACAAACCATGATTTCTTCATAATTTATTTACTCATATTAATATACATATATTTTAATGGCTAGGTTATAATGGTCACATAACATTGTAGTAGTTGATCATGGTTTGTTTAAACTCAGTGTTTTGTGTAACACAAACTATTTAAAACTTAAAATTTATTATAAATGAAATATATCATAAAATCATTGGGAGTTAAATTATACTCTGCAATAATCATTTATCCTTCCAAATTTCAACACCCAATTAATAAATTCCCTAGATACTTCAGCCTCATCACATCTTTTGGTTTCCACATAGCTTCCAAAAATTTATGGTTTCTCCAAATAACATTTACTAAGTGAGTGGTCATGTTTCATAGAACATTCTCCCTAAGATCTATAATATCCATTGATGGTGCCTTGTAAGATATATGTTTCTACTATGGTAAAAATTTTGAGTATAGTACATGTGAAGGATAAATTATGTACTTCCTCAGAAGAGATACGTGGAACACATCATAAACTTGAGAGAGATTTGGTGGAAGTGACATGAGATAAGATACTGTCTTGTCACGACCAAGAATCATGATTGTGAAAATATAGAAAGGTATTATCTTTCATTTCATCGTGATTATCATTACCTTATTCTAGGTATATATTGATAGGAATACCTTGTCACCAACTTTAAACTCTAGATCTCATCACCAATGGTGAGAATAAATTTCTTTTAGACTCTACGATGAACTTATGTGCTGTTGAATGATTCTAAAATTATATTATATTTCCTCATATATATTAGGTCGCAATATATTTATTTCCCTAACATCATTCCATCACATTGGATTTCTACAATTTATTTACTATAGTTCTTCATAATGATCTATATGAATATAGTTGAGTGAAATCTATTTTTGTAATATAATTAGACCATTGGTAGGTGTTGACCCCAACTAACATTAAAATCCATCAAAAAGATCTAAATATATCCTCTAGGAATTGAATGGGTCGTTTAGACAAAATGTCTATCTAAGGATGATAACTAGATCTGAAACTCCACACAATATCTAGATATCACTGAATAGTTTTCCATAATTTCAATGTATAAATCAAATATTGTTCACATACAATAGAATGTGGTAATCCATGCAACCTTACCACTTAATTTATATTTTGGAAATATGAAAAGGAGATAAATATTATTTGATAGAAATAATGTGTGCTGAATTTCTATGAAGATCGATTTTGAAATAAATCTCATCAGGGGCATTATATGTTTTTAAGAAGTATGACGATAAAATTGATTGTAATGGTTTACCATTTCCATTTTGGTATATGTAATGGTTGTAATATACCATTAGAATTATATATATCAACAATAACATATTGACATCCCATGAATGGAGAAAAATACATGGTAATAGATATCTTCATGTTACCGCACTATAAAAACTATTTAAAATGTCTATACATATTAATACTTTCAGGATGAATAGATAATGATGATCTATGAGTCTTATGTAATAACTCATTAAAATCTAGTATAGATAAAAAACATATAAGGTTCTATAATCTTATCATTCCACCATAATAAATGTTAATATCGGGAACATTTGTCACATTTTTTTAGTTCTGTATCTTCTTTATTCACATGTTTAATCTTTATGTGGATAGATGGTTAGAATCAAATTGTAGAAAGATAAAATTTATCCCTTTCCTTTAATATTTATTGATATATTCTTTTAAAATTATAAAATGGATCTTTTTTATCTTTATCATAGATCATCTATCATGATCATTTCGACATAGAGCATCTAATACCTTATTCTATTTACCATGGTGGTAATGTATTGAGGATTCATAATCATTAATAAACTCTAACCATTATATTTGGAACCTATTCATATTTTTTGAGTGAATATATTAATTAAACATTTATTATTAGTATATATATCACATATTTATCCATAAAGATAATTACTTGATATATTTAATGAATAAAATTCCACTAATAAACCCAAGTAATGATTTGGATAATTTTTCTCTTGAACCTTAAATTTTATTTAGGTATTATATATAGTCATATCATTCTGCATGAGGAATCATCCAGATCCCATCTCTGATGCAACACTATGGATCCTAAAACCTTATCCACTATTGGGTAGTGTAATAAGAGACATGCTGACCAACCTTATATTCAGTTTTTTGAAACATTAATTACATTTATCTATCCATAAAAACATAATCCCTTTACAAGACAACATGGTTAGTGTATTAGATTGTCTTGACAAATATCTCACTAATAATTAGTAAATATCTATTTAGACCATGATAAATATATATTTCAGATAATATGGTTTGACTATGTTATTTTTCAAAAACATCCATCTCTGAAGGATACACCAATATAACCTCACATGATATTATTTGAACCAAAAATGAAACTATACAAAATCAAAATTCTAACATTGTAAATTTGGGAAACAATATCTCATTATTTAGGGTCTTCAACAAAATTATAAAATGTTCTTTATGTTTTTACTTTCTAATAGAATATATAATAATATCATCCATAAAGATAAACAAAAAACATATAATGTAGATATCTAAAGACTCTATTAATTAACTCCAGGAAGATATTAAGAGATTTGGTAAGTCCTAATAGTGTTACTATAATTTCGTAATTACTATATTGTATAAAGAAGGACATATTGGTTATATTCTCTATGTTGAACCATATCTAATGATATACAGATCAAAGATCAATCTTAAAAACATATAAATCTTCTTATAATTGATCAAATAGATCATTGACATACAATATAAGATACTTTTTCATGATATTTATCTTGTTTTTTTCTGTATCATCAATGAAAATATGCATTGTACCATATATATTCTTAATAAAAAGAATAGGTTCACCAGTTAGAGAATAAATAGACTAAATGACTCCCTTATATATATTATCCCGGAGTTACTTTTTTTATTTCCTATAACTTAATTGAGTCTATTCTATATATAGTCTTTGAAATAGGCCATTACTAGGTATGAGTTATTTTGAAAAATCAACTTCATGAATTGGGGGAAGACTATACAAGTCCTCAAGAAATATTCTGCATATGTCTAAACAATAAGAACATTTTCAATGTTGATCTCAAAAAATTGAGATAAATATTGCTCATTAGTAGGTAGTAAAACCTATTTGATAGATGTAATTTTAATTAGGCATTTAGATTCATCCAAACATTAATATATGATTTATAGTTGACTTATAGTATCAAAATTAACATCCCTTCCACTAAAATTAATATGATCCCTATACCGGGACACTGAATCTGTACTCAAAATTACATCCAATAATAATCGAGGAAGAATATAAATACTCAGAGGAAGAACATCGCAATATAATTATTTCAGAGGAGTTATAGACATGAGAGGTTTTCATCATTATATTATTAGTTTTCACTACCAAATCAATGTTTAGTTATTGATGTGGTGATATGATCCCCTTAAAAAATTATTCATACATAAAAGAGTGGGTAATACCATAATGAAATAAAATATTTTAAATCCTATAGTGGATGATAATTGTACCTTTCTCCATTTCAAAAAGAAATTCCATATTGGCTATTGTAATTCCATAAGATTTGACATCTCCCTTTATAATCTTTTTCGGTAAATTCCCTTGACATTTAGGGTATTGGTTAGAATGGTTCCACATCTTATTATAGTTATAGCATTATACTTTGATCGATTCTCCCTTATTATTACATTCATTAGAATGATGGCCTTTTTCTCTGCACTTTATAAAAAATCATTTTATATTTACGAATGTACCAAGGTGTTTCATTCCACAAATATTTCATTTTTTAAAAATCTCTTTTCTCTTCTTCCCATTATCCATTTTTTTCACTACTCTCTTGTTATTCTATTTCTTTTCTTTGAATCCTTACTATATAGAAAATTCATTATCTATATTGATAGTATATGTTACTCTATCCTCAAATTATGAGAACGTTTAGTATACTTGTGCTCATCAATGTATTATCTTAAGCCCATTAATGAAATGGTAAATCATTATCGTTGGATTGTGTATGTGTTCTATAGCATTCTCTCGTAACATTGTAATTTTATCTTTTTTACTTATAAAAATTTAACGTTATGTCTCTTCTCATACTCAATAATTTTTCTCCATAATTAGTCATTTTATGTGAAGAAATTATTTTTCCAATTAATTTTCCATAAAATCATCCCATTGAATTATATGCATTTTATCATCATCCTTAATTTTTTTAATCAATGACCACCATTGATCTGAATCCCATATAAGATGTTAAACTTCTATGACAACCTTGTTCCATTCATTATATCCAAAAGATATGAAAATATTATATAACGAAATTATACATTACCGATCTAAAAATGGATTTTTAGTCTCCTTGAATAATGATGGTTCTATTTTATGATGTAGTATAAAATTCTTACACCATATTATGGATCAGTAGGATTATCCATAAGTTCTAGGTAATTTGTTAGAGCCTGATTTAACTACCCCAATGTAGCATTAACATTATCAGATCAAGCTTCAATGATGGCTCTAAATTTATTATCTTTCCCTATAAGGAATCCTCTACATGAATTATGTGTATTGATACAGTTTCCATTCCATCTAATGGTACTATTTATAAATAATGGAATATGACAGATTAGATAATAACATTATGAACCATAATGTATAGTTTCAAATCTATTAAAATACGTAACATAAATTGAAAAATATATTCATAGATAATCTCACAATCATAAACATGGGTTTTTGGGAATATTCACAAATCACAATTTTTTTTGAAATCCTCCATAATGGTTTGTAATGAAAATGTGAATTAACCACAAAATATACCCTAAGAGTGTCAAAATAGGTGACTAGTAAGGGAATATTAACCATGTAATAGAATAATGGTAGCGATATACAAAATAAAATATTTTCAGGGTTATTTCCCCTAGATGAATCTATTAAAAAACTACATCCACTTTTAATATCCATAAATGAATTTATTACATGTACAACCAAACAATATCTACCTTACAAAAAGATTAGGTTGTTATCCTATACGTAGACATATCCTCAATATTTTTCATAGGTTATTCTTCCCTTATATGTGTTTTTTAAATAACATTACCAAGGTCTATACTAAAGATAAATTGATACCAACTATAAAGAACCAAACCCGAGTAGCCAAAATCCAGTAGCCACATTTTTATATTAGTAAAAAATATAATTGATCACATATGAAATCCCTGAATAGTTTGGTAGTATTAGAAAACATTATTCATAAATTAATTTTATATTACATTTGAAAACATAAAACTCAACAAATAATATTAATTAATAACACTATTATTAACTGAATAATATCCCTTTATATCAATAATAATTCAAATCCATGAACTGTGGGAAAAAGAAACACAATAAATAGGTGGGATCATATTCTTAGTAAGGGTATGCATACAACCGAATCTATTAAGGCAATAAAAAATATGGTATAAATAAATGATGATCTAATAATTCATTACAAATAATCACATGAGATTAAAAAATTTCGATGGATATCATAACTATTTAAATAATCATGTGGATATCAATAACTGATTTCATAATGATGGAATAAATAATTCAATACATTTGAAACATACATTCGATGGCTCATGCCAAGTCAAAATACATAAATTGGTAAGTTATCTTCCAAATACCCAATATAGTTTGTATCATGAGACCAACAAATTCATCAATAGGCTATTTAATTTTGAGACCCATCCATCACTTAATAAGTATGAATTATTCATTATATTAATAAACAACAAAACTTAATCAATGTGTCTTATAAATAAATAATTTCCCATATTGGATTAAATAACATATTAATTTTCAATACATTCCCATTTAAAACTTATATTAATACATTCAGATAAATATGTTTGATGTTATCATTAATTTCAATCCTCATTATAATATTCTAAAAAGACGTTGACAAAGATAAAAATACTTTAAAAATATCACTAAAAAATTCTTGAGGAAAATTCCTTTTAAACATTGAAATCACTTATTTAAAATCTATTTTTTCGTAAAATAATAAGTAAAAAGTTTCAACTAAAAGAAAATTTCTAAAGTTTTAATGTAAGATTTAAATTAATAATTTTTCATGATGTTGGAAAATTTCAAGTATACCATAGATGTTTAAAAACATTCCATTCACACTTTTTAAAATGGTAAAAATGTACCGCATTTGGAAAATGATTAGAAGATTATTGATAAACTATATTTTAAAAAGTAAAAAATGATTAGTTTTTTTTTTGAAAATAATTTTATAAATTTAAAAACATTATTTTAGTTGTTTTTAGGAAAATATGGACATGTAATGGATTGATTCCCAGTCGAGTAGAAAATATAAGGTCATTTCTACTTAAAAACATTATTTAATTATCATGAGTAATCAAAGAAAGGAAATAAATAGAATTTTTTTAATTTATATAAACAATAAAATTATAATAAAATATATTTTATTTAATATATAAATATCTAATAAATTATCCACAGGAGACATAAATTTAGGCAAAATTGAATAATGATGAGTGTGTAAAATACTCCCTTACCTCAAGTATAAATTCCATTGTATGTCTTTAAACCTCATATATAATAAATTTATATTTATTATAAATCTATTAAAAAATATAATCATCTATTTAATACCATTTTTGATTTACTTAAAATCTTTTATCACCCTTTAAATGACAATTCTTTATTAAAATAACTCTTTAGGGTAATAACTGCTTTTTCATGTTTTTTACTTCGATATATTTTATACTTTTACTTTGATCATTTTATATCATAAAATAAATATTAATCATGATATAAATATCATATATATTAAAAATATAATTATTTATTGTAATCCATAAAATATATTTATAGAAAAATTAATTACACCGCTCATGGAGGAGGTAGGTCGTACGTATGCATGACCACTATATTCACTTTTAGAAAAATGGATTGAAAGAAAATTAAATAATAATTAACCTATCAGGAATAAATTTTATTTCATATATATCATATATATTTATTTAATAAAAAAATTTCTATATATTTACAATAAAAATGAAAAACAAATCAAATCAGTTCGTGGAGGTTGTATTCTACCTATACATACGTGTGATGTTATCATTTTTCATTTCATCGAAAAGAGGGTGGATAATAGATGTTTTATAATCATAATAATATTTACATTTATTTAGGATACTGAAGTTATTTTTTATGATAAATATATCAAAATTATAGGTAATAGAAGAAATAAAAAATAATGTTATCAGTTAAGGTGATTACCTATTATTTGAAAGAACTCCTGTAGTTCTACTATTAAGGATTCAAGGGTTAATATTATGGGAATAATAGCACATATAAAATGTGAGAAAGGATTTTTTATGTTATATGGGGATATATTTTTTTGTTTTTGGTTACTCAAATTCATGTAAATACGATAGGAGTGGGGTTCCCTTTTATAAGGGGGGGGGAATGATACACACTAGAATATTTAAAAAGAATAGAATATGACTATGTCATTATAAAGATTAATTATTAAAAATGGATATACATTTTAATATAATGTATCATATGGTTCAAATATCATCAATCAATAAAAAAATATAGGTTTCATTGGTATTTTAAATCTTATCTTTTGGTTTAAATCCTTAGTTAACCAATTTTAACTTAACTGTTGTAATGTGTTTTCATTCTTAAAGGGTTATAATATTACATATAAGATGAAAATTGGATCATAAATGGAAAATGCATGAAAATTTAAAACATATATTTTCCAAATTATTATGTTTCTATATTTTTGTTCTTTTTTATTTAATGAAATATTATTTAAAAAAAATCATTTATGTCTATTTTGATAATATTCATTTTATTTAACATTAAGACACAAATAAATGGATGTAATTGGAATATAATACCTTAACACAACATTCATATGTTATATGAATCTACATAATTATTGGAATCCATGAACTCACTCAAATTATATTACTTTTAATATTTTCAAAATTATTTATTTTATTTTTTATTAATTGAAGAAACACTGTGTCGACATTGTGTAAGAATTTAATGTAATTATATAATCACTAAAAATTATAAATAAATTAAAATAATTAAAATAATTTCATTATTCTCAAATGAACCATTTATATTAATTCTAAACTATTTCCCCCATGATTACACATAATAGATAAATAAATGTAATAGAGTGACATTTTTTATTTTTATTGGAATTAAATTTTATATATGTAATTTTTTTTATCAAGGGTACCATAAATAAATAATTTTTTTATCATATGGTTATAAGATTCTAATTAAATTCATCTAACAATAATGACGATGAAAAATGGTGATGTTTACACATTTTTTTAACATAGTCTAAATGATTTTTCCTTTATCGAGGTGATAAATTTTACCAAGGTTACTATTCATAATGATGAAAAATAAACATGAACTATTTAACAAATTTTATAATAATGAATCAACATATGATATCCATTTCCCCAAATTCAATCTCTATAAGTATCATAAATTAATTTTAAAATAAGCACACAAAACATGATGAAAACCTCTTTTTTGAAAAATATAGTTTTAAGTATAAAACTAGATATATATTTTAAGTTCATTATAGAAAATTATTACTTTAATGATAATACATTTTTTTGAATTAATAATATAAACATTTCATTAAAGTCATTCACTAATATTGATAATTTTAATTTGTTGAGAGAAAAAAGACATGGCATGTATATAAATTTTTGTTGAGAAAACCACAATTTTACCTTCAAATTTTTGTTATTTTGATTTATAATCAATTAATTATGAATTAATACATATAATACATAAATTTTTCATAATTTAGTTATTCTTATTCATACTTTCAAATTTTAACATACTGTGTATGAGGGTCCCATAGTGTTTGAATAGTAGATCGCGATTCATTTGGACTCGTTATTAGGTGTCATTAAAGATATTAAAGAAATTAAATATATTTTAAAGGAAATAAATCATAAAATATCAGGTTGTTATAATAGGTCATAAAAATTACCTCCATAATTGGGGAGAATCCATAATAGTACCACCTGCTTCGAGACATGACTAAATATCTATGATAAAATCATGATAGTATCCAACATAGGAGGAAGGAGCTAACATATATACATATACTCCTACACATATGTATAGATGTTTTTGTTACCAAGTCATGGTGCCGGTGACACATATTATCAAGGAAAGGGAATCAGGTATACTAAGTCAGGGTTGTCTAACATCTATTCCCTTCAAAAATAGGGTATGGGGATAACAATCCAGGGCATTGTGAGCATATCCCATATTATCAATATGATACTTTTTTAGGTTAATCTTGAATCCCATAACATGAATTAACCTATATATAGTTAATTTGGTAGTTATACATTCTCGTATAACACCACAAAAATATATCTCACATTCCAAACATGGATAAAAATTTAGGTTGTAGGCTGCATAACAAAACCAACATATATGAAATGAAATAAAATTAAAAATGTTCATTAAATATTAGTAAAAAAACATTTCCATGTATAGTTCAATCCAATTACAATCTTTATAAACATTGGAAATCAAAAAATACACTAATTTAGTTTATAAAAATAAATTATTCATCCCAAATCAAACTAAGTCCTACTATCATGGAAATTTTAAAAAAAAATCCTGAAAATCAATTTCGTTCCTCTGATTATTAATTTTATAAAAACATTTATTATGTATAAATTATTTATTAAGGTTTGATTCACTCGTCCCTAAAACACTACCCAGTTAAATCTCTACGAGTATGAAAGGGAGATAGGGTAAACCAAAAAAATTAATTGCAAAGTGTTTTTTGAATTAAAAGGTTGGATTATATGTCAACATCAATGATAATATACCACAATTAAAAAATGAATCTCGTTATTGATATTGATATGATTTAAGAGGTTCATTATTAGAAATAAAATCTATGAAGTTACCGTAGATTCACCTGGCCCAATCCCCTAAAATGATAAGAAAAAAAGAAATCATAGGGATTCAATGTATTTATCAGGACAAAATTTAGGGATACATGTGAATACATATTCTTCTATGAAGAAACAAGAACAGAAGAAGATAATGGTGTATCCATGCCCTTACCTCATCGACAATGTGATTTTTTGACCAATCAATACAACTTGGATCAAGGAATTAATTTATCCACTCTAAGAGGAAGACATGAAGGGAAATCATAATAGGGGTATCATGGAAGGGAAATGGAGTTAAATAAAAATTCCAATAATTTTTAGGGCCTATATTTTAAAAGTAAAAGAATAAAATTCCCCATGTTTTTAAAAAAGATCATACATATCCATTACATACTTGATCTATGAAAATTCGAACCCATTGGTGCTGACCAATGGATCTACTAAAACTAGGCTAGTACCTAGATAACCATACTAGAAAAATTATTACCTAATGACCATATATATTGATACCTATAAAACACTTGATCACCACTTTGAATAAGATCATAAGTAATATGGGAAATGAATACTTTCCATGAAGAAATATTAACATTTCTGGAAAACATAATCAATAAAAAAACCAAACCATTCATAGATTAACATCACAAATGTATTGAAATCACATTAAGTAACTGAAAAAGTGATATTTGAGGGATTTATATCATATTTAATCAATGCTTCATGAAAGTTATCCTCCAAAACTGTATAACATTTCTAGGGTTACATAATGTTATTTGAGATCAAAGTGGTCATGCTTTATGCTTGTAATCCATTGAATCGATGAATAAACATGGTGATAGTCTTTAAAGTCCATGTAACTCCTTTGATACACTTTTTCTCCAAATTCCAAGGAGGGAGGTAACATTAATCACCTATAAATAACAGACATAATCTTTTTCGAAAAAGAGGCACAAACATAATAGTATAATTTTATTCTATGACACGATGTTGAAGATAAGAATCACATTGATTGTGAAGCATTTAAATTATGATATCCACTAGGTAAAACTCTTAGGTGAAACCAAATTTCAAATCAGAGAGTGGGGGATGGTGCTGAAAAAATTGTCACGGTAAATCCCTCCCCATGAAAAGACATTATGAAGTTTCCCAAATAAGGTTCTTCTGTGAAGGATCCCACAAATATTTTTCATAAAGAGATATTTTCATATGTATTTCATGAACATGGTCTTTTAAACACCATGTATTTAGTGAAATTTACCCATTATCATAGAAAACCAGTCTTTTGTGAAATTAAGGTTTCTTAAGGTATATTTTGGACTTTTTTCGATGGTCTATCACCATTAAAGACTTTACCCATGGTGAATTACTTCATGAAGGATCCCTTTAATTTATATTTGGTTCTTCTTTACATCCCTTATATTTAAGATTCCACTTACCTAGGATTAATTGACTTAAATGATCTCATTGGATTCCATTCAACAAGAAGAAATACCTTAAAATACTCTTTCATTAAATCAAACTCCAAAGACAAGAAATTTACCTAATCAAGGATCCATGTGTGATAGAGTGCCTCTAGTTGATCATGTATCTATTTAATAATGGGGATATAATAAATTCAAATAGATCCCATTGAAATTATTCACTATATTATAGGACGGTTAGGGTTTTGATGATCATGCATCTATTTGATAATGAGTGTTCCTTTTGTTTAGTGATTCAGAAAACCTCCCCCAACTCACGATGTCTATCTATACTGCTAGATAATGGGTGTCTTATGCGTTTCAAAAATTGGGACATCCTATTTGGTCCACAAAATGAGCGGGAGATCCATACATGGGCCTCTGATATTATATAATCCCTAAACCTTCCTCACTAGTTTATATCCCTTTGAGTCCAATATCCCTTCCTCATATAGTTATCAAAATATAGAAAGTAGATTTACCAATATGGCCATCATTATAGGAGTAATATCCAATAGTATCCTCTAGTATTTAGTTACCGATTAAAATGATTTTCCTAAAAGATCCTCTTAGAAATGAATCCCACACCAACCATTCCTATAAATCCGTAACCTTGTATTCATAAATACATGATTTGAAACTAAACAATACATAGTCCTTACAACACCATAGTAAACTATATAGACCATCCATGACATATAACATTAAAATAAGTAACTAGAAATATATTGGATTTTATTCTAAAAAATGATGATACAAAATATGCCTCTATATGGTTCAATCCCAACACTCCCATAAGTCTTTGATACACCACAGTAAAAAATAACATCATTATTACCAGACAAATTACTATAAAAGGAACATCAATTTTTCATGGATGAACATTAGTTACCTGACCTCATAGAGAAATGTATTAATTTATATAACCCGGTAAATATCTTGTAATACCTTTCTTTCCTTCCAAACACGCCACATGATATTACCCACCTAGCTTCGTGGTGTTAAACAGAATAACACATAAAATTTACCACACCACACTAAATTGAATAGACTAAGCTTAACATATGACCTTAAATTGTGTAAATAAAACTACATTGAATTTGATCATTTCTAATCATGATACATATGATACCTCTATAAGGATTAATCCCATTATCCCATTAGTACTAGATGAATAACCTAAAAAAGTAACATCATTGGTTGTAGAAAAATGACTATAAAAGGAACTTCAAATGGTCATGGTTGAACAGTCATGACCAAAATTCCTCAAGCTATGGAACCAGTCATCTAACCGTGTAATCCTATTATAATATATTTATTTACTTCCTAGAACACCATGTGATATTACAAATCATGTTCACATATCATATAAAAGAGTATCTCGATAGGCTCACACATGTTCTTTTAGTGTGATTTGTCTTCACTAACATACACCCAAAGAAACATTCTAAAAGGTCACCCATCACGACACTAAACTATAACAAGAATTCTTAACTATGATTTTATTGTCATATAAGATCCTAAAATTGAAATAAAACATTATTAACATGGAAAGTATCATTTATTATTTTATGTATAACTTTTTTAGATTTGTCATTATCCCCCCCCCCCCTTTAATACCCAACACCCCCATTATATACCCAACACCTCAAACCTCAAAATATCAACTACACATATGGATGGGTATTTGTTTTTATACATTTTTTCCTGAATTTATATCTATAGTCTATGAACCAGATCATATAAACCCCTAATTAGTGGGTAATACATTTGTTTCTTCCGATCACACCAAAAAGTATTACCCATCGTATTATATTTCCACACTAAGCACTATCCCTATAAACCAACACATTTTCATTCAATGTTCTTTATCTTCACACACACATACCTGGTAAAAAATCCCAAGAGGTAACCCATGGAGACTTTATTTCGAACCAATCATACTTATCTATGGAGTTCTAATCAGGTAAGATCCTAAAAATAAAGGTACACCTTAAAAAAATAATTAGTAACAATTATTATTTTAAGAATAAATTTTTAGAAGCTGTTACATTAATGACATTAAATAGAATAACCATTTCCTATATTACATTACCTTAATGGGTAAAATATATCTCGTAGTGTGGAATTAAAATATGGGGGTTTTGATTCTTTTCATGGAGGTATTTTGAAATGTACTATCATAGGACTGATCCTATCTCAAAACACCTATCACCTCCCAAGATGATGATAAATTCTTGATTACTACCATTTTTTACATTAAACCATATTGTAATTTTCCACTCATAAGGGATATATGGAGAACCTTTGATCAAACAAGAGTTCACATCACTGCATGATATAAATTGGACACTTGCACATAAGTAAAAAATAATATTATTCAGAAATATCTCTAAGATATATCTTAAATAAATAATAGATTATTTGAATAACTAGAGTCTATCATGAATACTCTAAACCACAATGAATGCCAATGTATTACTAGAATGTCCTAGAAATGAAATAATTTTGAAAATAAGGCCATCACTGACTCAAAATGTATGTTCATTGAGGAACATTAGAAATAGAATGGTGAAACCGACATGAATCCTTTATCCCGGAAATAGATCAATTTACTATACATTTTCAAATGATACTAAATTAATAGGTTTCTAATTTGTGGTTATTCATCAGGATCCCTAATAGATATAAATTATATCATCAATTAAACCATATCACCTCATGACCCTAATATTACAAGGTGGATTTTTTGGTGCACTGCAATCTTCTATGAATCATCAATAGATCCCACAAACATATTCCTCATTTTCCATGAATACCATGGACCTATTTCCCAAATTTGCATTCTCACCAACCTAGTTTACCAAGTTCTAGTTGGTGAATTTATATATATGAGATTACAATCTCAAGAGATCCATCCCAAATCTAGAGGCATCTAATTAAAGCCTCTAAAATAAGATTCTCTAAAGGTCATCATATGAATAATGATCAATGGGATACATTTCCACCTGGTTACACATCTAATAATTTCATGAGTTTAGCCCTAGCGTGTAGTAACACATACCTACCTTACCTTAGGTTAGTGGGGAAGGATGTCAAATACAACCATATAATTTCTCAATAAATTCCTTGTAAATCATCTTCTAGGCATCATAATCTTCAATTATGTACAACACTGACCTATCATAAATATTCAATGGAATACAATTCAATGATATTAGTCTGGTTATTCAAATCAAGGAACCTAGGAGGAGGTTTCACTGGGGGTAAAAAAAATGGATCTCTAGAATTTTCTTATTTCCATTTTCCAACTTATAACCATGAAGCCTATAATTATATTTCAACAAAATCTCTTTATTTGGATTATATTCATATACACATGTAGACTTATATAGGCCAACGTCATATTCCAATAATGATTGAGGAGTAGTCCCAAATCCCCACTCTCACAGATAAATAGTTTCCACATATGAAAAATATAGTTTATGATCATGGTTATATAATTATTCCCGTTTAGACATATGATTTTATTCAAAATATTTCATTAGAAACCGTGGATATGGCTCATATTTATTATCACACCCATTAATACCAATGGAATATTCCAATGGAAACCAATAAACAGACTCATATTCCAGATCGTACCCATGACTCCCACTAGCATGTCTTGTTGAAAACTAAAGAGCATGATAATATCTCTAATACATCCTATGATGTTTTTCTGCATATTCTAATGGAAACCACAGATCCTCCTAGGAGGTATCCCACCAATTATGGTTTATTCTTACACTAAAAACCCCCACTTACGATCAAGCTTCTGAGCCTTATCACCAAAATGATAATTTTCATAATGAGGTTTAACTATAGATAATATTTAATATAGGAGTAGGATCATAAAATTTTTCCCATCAAAGTTCTTGATGTTCATCAATATATACTAGGATTGGATCCTAGTTATTTTAATCATCATCAACTTAAGGAGGTGACTATAAACTTAATGGTCCTCATCATGAAAAAAAATATAATTGCAGTGAAGTTAATTCCCTAAATGCATATTTTATAGCATTGGAGTTCTATCGCATATGACACAAAATATATTATCCGTGGAGGTCATCCCTATAGATAATGAAAGAATTTCATCATCCGTGAAGATTATTCCCAAGATTGGAAATAACAAGATAACTATGTAGGTCATCTACAAAGTACCTATCAGGAAATTCCTTTTTATGCAAATTTTAATATAATCCAATAGGTCCCTCTATATAGTACTTATTTTGATAAGGATCCTCATCACGATTCCTCTTCGCAACATAAATATCTTTCTCATGTTAAAGATACTCCATGTTTCCCCTTATACTGAGATCTATTAGAGAAATCATGGCCAATAACACTATGATCCTTATCTCCAAACAATGATGTTTCATCCCAGTCAAAACATAGATCAAAGTGATAATCATAATCAGTGTCTCCCTATAATCAATTTTACTTTAATTAAATAGAGGATATCATTAATGATACAACTCTACATGATAAAGCCCAAAAGAAACAACCTTTATTGTTAGATAATGTTTAATAACCTCTCAAAATGGGTGAGCAGAACTCTATGGTAATGTAGAAAGGATTTTCTATAAAAATGAATACTAGTCATTTTTTATCCCATTTCCACTCCAAAGTATGAAATTATAGAGGAATTTAAGGCAGAATACATATTTTACATTAATTTTAAATTGTTGGTGACTATCCATCAACTAACAACAACATATATATATTGAGGTGTATTATAACTATATCAAGGTGATAGTGAATTTTTATTTAAAAATGATTCCCTAGTATCCTAGAGTTGGTTGTTACATTATTACATTGGAATAACATATTAGTGATAACATCTCAATGGACTAGATAGTTTATTAGTTTTGGTAAAATAGATAAATACTCGAATACGATATTAAATTTGAAAACATGAATTACAACATAGTGAAATTAATAATTCTGTATCCTTTAACTCATTCTAATAATTTTTATTAATATACTTGGGAAAGGAAACAAAATAAGGATGAGATAGATGCTATGTAAAGATTATGTATAGTGGAATATATTATAAATCAATAAGGTGTAATCACTAGGTCTAGGTAAATGACTAAAAACACATTCCATTTAATCAATGATATGATCATGATGAATAATATATTTGGAGTAAATAAATATAATAAAATTCTATAAAAATATTCACATGATATTGAAACTAATCCATGGATATATTTATGAAATAAATAATACCATGGTCATCAATAACCGAATTCTCATGAAATGAAATTCTTACTATTGTATTTCATGATTTCATACATCATGATATCTATACCACTAATACATTGTGCTGGGACATTTTAATTCATGGGTAAGTATAACCCAAAAATGATTTTAATACTAGATTAATGATTTGTTTCATGAGAATTGTAGTTACATTAAGGGACTATATAATTATAGATTCCACTATCTAATACATATCCAATTCATTCCTCATATATAAAATGATCAATTTAAGTCAGGAAAAATATGTATTATCAAAAAAATATCCACATTGATTAAAGATTATAGATTCTATTAATTATGAAGTGAATTAAATAACATTAAAATGGGGGTTCAAAACCCATTGGGCACAGGTACTGAAGTAGTACTGTAGTGGAACTATAACAGTGGATGCACTGTAGCAACAATGAGCACTATAGCGGCTTCATGACAATATAGCGGCGACATGACACTGTAGCAATGGAGGGTGTTTTGTGGTACAGTAGCAGGTGGTTATTCTAGAATTATTATTCATAGAATGGTGCTTGGGCCAAATATTTGGTTCTACATTCCATGTAATGGGCTATATGCCCACTAGGTCTTCAAGCTACCTAATGGGTCTCCCTCTACCCAGTTTAAAGAGGAATTCTCTTTGATTTAATAATAAAATATGGCTTTAGATAGAAAATTTTAAAAAATTATGTGAAAATTAAAATAATATATATAAAAATCGTATGATGTTTATGAAATAATCATATAAATGATAAAATTAATATAGATTTTTAAGGGAAATGTAATTTATAATGATCATATGAATGTTAATGTTTCTACATAATGTTAATGGATACAAAATTAATCATTAAAGTTAATATAAATGATTTCCTAGTGAAATGGATAATAAATCATCTATAAAAAGATTAAGTATGGTATCATTACTAGATATCCCTAGTGGAGTGTTAATAAAATAAATGTTATTTTTATTGATGAATTGAAATACCATTAAAATTTCATTATATCCATTCTTGAATAAAATATGCTTTTATCTTTGAAATTCAATTTTAAAAAATATAAAATACCCGAATATTATAAAAAATATTTCTTTTAAATGAAACATGTAAAATTTTATATAAATAATTAATGAAATGAGTAGTGAGGATGGTTGGAAAAATCCGTTCATGTTGAATATATTAAAATAAAATAGTCCTTTAAAATATTCGGTAAAAATTTAAAAGGTATTTTGTTCGAAAAATGATATGAAGATTCCAATTAAAACATTTTATAATAGTAAAACATTAGTAAAAAATTATTTAATAAATAAATATAAAATATTAAAAAATTAATAAAAATATTTTTAGAAACCATGGATTTGAAAAATAGGATTTTCCATCGATGAGATTGGATTTTCTTAATAAATTTTTCTCTATAGTTTTAAGTACCAAAGGGATAAAATTTTTACTGATATTTGAAAATATTATGAATAAAAAAAGGATAATAAAATTAAAAGGTTTTATCAATTAGATATATATAATTCCTTTTTATAAAAATTCAATCATAAACAATCCCAATAAAAATGAGATTGGAAGACAATTATTATACCACGTTGGTATCTTTTAAATAGTAATCCCTTTAAAAGAAAATAACATAAAATAAAACATTAAAAACCATTAATATAATGATATTAATGATATAAAATACCAAAGGGAAATTATATAAACCTCATAAGAGAAATATGGTGCATAACCTTGAAATATTCCATAATAAATAAAAACTTAGACGAGATCCCTCACAGTTTAAGAAACATTATAATAAAAACAACATAGAAGAGAGAGGTAGATTGAATTTGATGTTAAAATTAAATTAATAAGAGTACAAAATAATTTTAAATATTCAACTGCTTCTATATAAACCATTTAAAATAAATTAGGTGCATAAAAGAACATTTTCTCAAAGAAATATGTTTTGAGAAGAAAACTTATACCTCAAGCTTCCCTTTTATTTGTACATTATTTAACCTCAAGTATTATTGATTTAAAAAATTTATTAATTTATAAAAGAACCATATTAATATTTAAAATATCCTATATTATCTTCTCATAAATTATTATCACCCTTTAGTGGGTAATATTCCATTTTTTACATTATTTCAAGTGTTAGCTTCTTTGTTTTCTCTTGCATGTTTTGTGGAGGAAGTTATGGTTCTTGGGAATATGATATAATTAAATCATCTCCAAAAATATTTTAAATATATAAATATAATATTTATTTATTATATACATGTTTTGAATGAATATTTTAATTTTAACATGGATAAAGAATCACCTCGCTTTATGGAGATTGTTGGCCATACATACACACAAGTGACGTTATGAATTTTTTTATGAGTGAAATGGAAAAGAAGTGGATAATATATAAATTTTACAGAATAAATATCATGTCAAAAGTAATGTATATATTCATTATTTCTATCATTATGACAATCCATGTAAATTTTTATGGAAAATAAATTATATTGGTCAATGAGGCGGTAGTCCGTTATACACATGAGTGAAGGAAAATCATACATTTAATGGTGAAAATGTGGATAAATATTATGAAATAGACATAATAAAATATCATTATTTGGTAGATATATTTGTTATTATATTTTAATTATGCATTAAAAATTTAAGGTGGTAAAATAAGATGTAAAACTGAGCATGGTGATGACGATTACCTTCACATAGAATAACCTTATTTGGATCACTTATTAAGGACGCTAGGGTCGGTCTTATGGGAATACTAATAGATCTATAATGTGTATAAGGATATTTGGAAGATAGTTTGGTTGGTTTTTCTGAGAGAAACATATTTACATGTGTCAATATGTGAGGGGAGGGGTGCTTATTTATAATTGAGTAGGTTTAGTTTTTTTTAAATACCCAAAACTAAACAATATGGGAAGTAACTCTTAACAAAAGTTTTTATAAAATTGATAAATAATGTATAATAAGGAATTTAAGGATTATACACACCTATAATAAAAAAATACATAAAAAATTTTATTCACTTTACCTATAAGGTTACTCACTTTTATTATTTTTGGTTTCACCACAGTAACTAGTTTTTTATCCTAGGAATTTAATCCCTTAAGAGAAAAAAATTGTGGAATTATATATAGTTCTTAACCATTGATTATAAATATGAAATAAAACTTATAAAATGAAAATAATATGTGTGTGGGAAATTAATTTTAGCACAAGCAAAAATAATACACAAAACCCATTTTAACCTCGACCATGGTAGTTAATTTTTATTATTTTTTATATTAATTATAAAAAATTAAGTTGAAATTTTTAACTAATAGAAATTATTAAAATTAATAATATAGAAACCATTTTATAAAATTCAGATATCATAAGTTGAATAATTTAATTTAAAGATAAACCGGTAAAACATGTCGAAAAACAGTTTTTCAAGAAATGCATATTTCAAGTATATAGTGGAATTAAATTAACTATATAGATATAAATCATCATTATCTGCATTTAATTTAGTATATTCATATCTATAATCTATATTTTAATAATACAAACTTCATTAAATATTAATTTAATAAATTAAAATTGAAGGATATTATTTACCTGAAATCACTTTTTAGAAAAACTATTTATGTGTTAATTTTTTTTATTATTAAAATATGGTATAAAATGATTCATATGTAATTAATTAGATAAAATATAAATAGATAATAATGTTTTCAATTTTAAACCAAAATAAAATCTTAAGGGATATTTAAATTTATTTAACTTGTTGAATGGAAATAATAATTTTAATGATAGTTGTATTTTTCACAATTCTTTGATAAATCAATATTTTATGAAAAATCCCAAAATTTCACCATATGTTAATTTTTTTATGAATAAAAAAATTTATTAAATTAAATGACATATATTTTCTATATTTTTTTAAAAAATACTTATATTATTTACTTCTAGAAGCAATAATTATAATTTCGTAATAAAATATATTTTTGAAGAATAAATTAATTTCACTAAATATTTAGTCCATATTTACCAATATATTTATTTAATCTAAAATATTTATACATAATTTTTGTAAATTTTTTATTCCTATTAATACCAATGATTAAACGGCTAGTCTAAAATGGAGATATTTAAATAATATATTTTATATGTCATTTAAGTTCAGTGTTGTGTGTCATATATGAAATTGAACATAATGATATTTCAAAATCTCAGTTTGTAACATTCCCCCTACCTTATATAAATTATATCCTCAATTAATGAATTTTCACATGGAAATCAAGTATTGTACATTTGAAAATTTATTTATGGAAAAAAACATCATAAAAGGGTTCAAAAAGATCCACATAAAAGTAAGGAAAGGAAAATATGATGGACATATAAAATAAAAAACTATGTTTCCAAATTGAAAAAATAGTGGTAAGTGAATATATGGACATGGAGGAGTAAAATTAAACCCAAATACTAATAGGAAGTGATATTGAATTCGGTTAGGGAAAAATTAATAACCGAAAAACCTTAAATATGTGATGGGTGAAAATACCATCAATTCAATATAAATGGTTGGAATATGTATGATTTTTATTTAATTATTCTTTCATATAGTTGAGGAATTAATTTACCATATATACTATGAACAAAAATAAATATAGATAATTTATATCTTTATACAATTTCATCCTTTGGATTATCTTCAATCAATTTACACTTCATATCTTACTCCAATAAATGAATACATAAAAAGTTTTTTAAGCCTAAAGTAAAATTAAATTTTTTTAGATAATATGATCCATAAAAGTGTAAAAAGTATTTAAATCTTTCTAAAATTATTTACCAATACCAAAATTGTTATCACAAGTTAACCAATATAATACATGAATCTATAAACCAAAATAGTGACAACCCAGATTCAAATAAATATTTATCCATGATTTTT
The DNA here is from genome assembly GCA_963277665.1 of Viscum album. Lineage (NCBI taxonomy): Eukaryota > Viridiplantae > Streptophyta > Magnoliopsida > Santalales > Viscaceae > Viscum > Viscum album. Next base: position 21,363,094 of record OY728131.1, read on the forward strand.
TATGTAAAAAATGTAATATTAACAAATATATCATACGAGAAAATGGTAGGTGATTCATATTTTTTACCCTTTGGTTGTGGGTTTAGGACCTACGACCTCACTGTATAAGACATGTTATCACCTGACATATTTATTTTATTTTTTCAAAAAAAATATTTATATTATTATTATAAAATTCCTTAACATATGATGAAAATACATAAAATAACATTAGTAATCCAATCAATTTTTAACCACTATGATTTTTATAAGGCTTTTTTGTATCTACAAAATAAAATATTATTAATGGAATATTATTATCTTAACATCAATGATGATATTAACCCAAAATTTTATCAATAACATAAAAATTATGTCCACGGAATATAAAATAATTATTTCTTAAATAACTTTTTCACTAAAAACTATACAAAACCAAAGGTTTGTATTCCACAAAATGTTTTTGAAATTTTTCATTAATAATATTAAAAACTAATTATATAAAACATAGAAATGGGAATTTATAAATTTAAATTTACGATTAAATATAGAATTTATAACCAAATATACTTTGGGTTTATCCCATATCACTATGAAATATCATAGGTTTCTGTAGGTTGTATTATCTCATTCAACTAAATGGTTTATAAAGAAAAGGTTGATTAACAATAGCATATCCTCCAAGAGTGTCAAACTACGTGCACGATAAAGGAACACTCACTTTGAACTAGAATGATGGTAGAGGTATACTCAAACAAACTCTTTTTAGGGTTATTTCCCCTAGATAAATTTGGGCCAAAACCTTATCCACTTGTAGTATCCATGTTGGGATGTATTTGTAGGAAAATCACATTATATCTACATCACCACAAATTTAAAATATTATCCTAGACATAGAATTACCCTAAATTTTAGTTATAGGGTTATATTCCATAATCTACTTTTTCAAAAATATAGTTCACATGGTTTATACTAAAATTCATCTAATTCCAACAGTAAATAAGCGGACCACTATAATCTATAGTTGATGGATACATTTCAACATGTTCATATGATACATGTAATTTCATCTTGAATGAATGAATAGTTTAAAAAACTTGTAAAACTTGATACATAGTGAAATCTCATAATAAATTTGAAATGATTAATTACAACATAGTGAATGTAAAATTTATACATCCTTTAACTCATTCAAAAATTCCTTCTTCATATCACGGGGAAAGGAAAAAACTAAAGTGATATGATATTCTTAATAAGTGTTACGTAAAATGGAATATATTATAAATAAATAAGAAAAAATCAATATGTCAAGATAAATAACTGAAAATACATGTAATTTAATGAATGAGTTGAGCCTAAAAAATAATATGCAAGTAATAAATAGTTATAAAATAATGCCATATAAATAATCATACGGGCTTTAACCTAATCAATGGATATCATAACTAATAAAATAATCATATAGAAATCAATAAATAAATATTATGTGAATAAAATTCTTAATATTGGAAATCAAAATTTTTGACATCATGATATCTATATCATGAAGACCATTCACTAAGACAATTTTTTTGATGTGTAGGTAAACACGAAATATCCATGTAATTCTAGTTTACTAATATTTATCATAATATATTTCAATGAATCAAGTGGGTATATTAATCTAGGAACCACCCATCACTGCATGCCCAATAAAATCCTCACACATTGAATTATCGATTTAATTCATTAAAGAAATGCATTATCAATAAATTTATGTATAGAGTAAATAATAAAATTTTAACTAACTCCCCAGTAAATAAAAAACATTAAAAATAAAACACCATATGTAAAAATGGAATAATTTTTATGAAATAATAATATCCATGGTAAAATGAATATGGATATTTAAGTGAAATGTAATATCGAATAATCACAAGAGATTGAATGTTTCCAGATTGAGTTAATGAATTCAAAATTAATCAAAAAAGGGTAATGTAGAAAATTTACACAGTCAAATTGATCATAAACCATATACATAAATAATAAAAATGGTATCATTACAATATATTTCTAATGGAATATAATTAATACAATTTTTTTTATGATAAATAATACTATAACAAGATCGTGAAAAGCATTTTTGAGTGAAATATACCTTTTAATTAAAAAACCACTTTTAAAATAAAAATTATTTATAATATAAAGAAATAAATTTATATTAAAATAATATTTTAAAAAAGTAATGGAAGAAACAAATAAGTGTGTTTTCATTATAGAACTAAAATTATGTTTATGTGGAGTATGTTCAAAATTAATGAATCCATTCACATTTTCAATAAAAAGCCAAAAAGTACCTTGTTTGTAAAAGTATAAGAATATTTATTTTAAAACATTATGTAACTGAAAAATATGGGTAAAACTGTATATATTAAATCATTGGAGAATGTTTCAAAAAAAAATTAATACATTTTTATAAACCATCGATTTGGATGAAAAAAGATTTTTGACTAATGAGAGAAATAAGGTTGGATTTTCATAAAAATATTTTATCAATAGTTTTAAGTACAAAAGATTGGAAAATGGTACTAAGACTTGGAAATTTCATGAATAATTATAGGAGAATAATAATAAATGGTTTTATTAGTTACATATTTTATAATTTATTTAAATATAAAATTATTCATAAATAATCACGATTAAAATGATATTGAAACATAATTCTGTTACCACTTTGTTAACTTTTGAACTGTAAGATCCATGACCGATATAAATTACAATTAATCATTACAAAAAATTAATATAAATATATTCATGATATAACATAATTGGTATTATATACACCTCAAAAGAGAAATGATTTACATAATATTAAAAGTTTTCTCAATAAAGAAAAATTGAGAGAAAATCCCAAATGGTTTAAGAAAAATATTTAATAAAAACTAATTCACAGAGAGATAGATTTAATTGGAAGTTAAAACACCAAGAATAATTACAATATAAGAATCTAAATATTCAATTAGTAGTATATGAACCATTTAAAATAATATAGGTGTATAAAATAACATTAGTGACAAAGAAGTATGTTTTGAAAGAAAAACCATTATCTCACCCCTCAATTTAGTTGAATGTAATTTAAATTCTTGTATAATGGTTTTAAACATGTTATTAATTTATTATATTTTGATATTAATATTTTTAATATCATATATTATCTTATAATGAAATATTATCCACTATTCGATAATAATATTTCATTATTACCACTGTTTCGTGTGTTAACTGATTTGTTTTCTCATACGTGATTTTACATGGATGTTTTGGATCTTGTGAATATGATAGAATTAAATAATATCCAAAATTGTATTAAAAATATATATATCATATTTATTAATTATATATATGTTTATAATAATTAATAACATTTTAACATGGATAATGAATCACATTATTTTGTAGAGATAGTAGGTCGTACTTACGCACATGCATCATTTTTAATTTCCATAATGTGTGAAAGGGTAATGAAGTGAATAATATATTAAATTTAAATAATAAATATAATGTCATAAGAATCATATATTTTAATTATTTCTATCATTATGACAATCCAAGTGGGTCACTAAGGGAAAACAAATTTCATGAGATTGTGAGGTCACAGTCGATCTTATACACGAGTGATGGATTATTTTCCATTTGATTGAAAAGGATATGAATTGATATTATGAAATAAACAAAATAAAATATAATTATAGGGGATATAATATTTTCTATTGTATTTTAATTTTTAATACATAGTTAAATGTTGTAAATGAATAAGAAAGAAGAATTACCTTGGTGAATACGATTAGCTTCTCTTAGAAAAGCCTCATTTGGATAACTTATTAAGGACCATAGGGTTGGTCTACTGAGAATACCAAAAGAAATATAATTAATATAATGACATTTAGGAGTGAATTTTGAATATTTTTTGGAGATAAACTCATTTATAGGTGTGATTAATTGAATGGTTGAGGATCCCTTTTATAATTCAGGATAAATGACATTTTTTGTGAATTCTCAAAAATATTAAATAATGGGAAGTAACCATTAATCCAAGTTACTCCAGAATAATAAAAAATAAATTTCAGGTACATTATGGTATATAAGAACCTCCAAAATTGAAAATAAACTTTTTTTATACACTTTTCCCAATTTTACTTCAGGGTTAATAACTTTTACCATTTTAGATTTCTCTACGTTAATTAGATTGTAATCTAGGTAAACTATGCATTAAGCATAAAATAAAATTATCCTTTTTAAAAAAATTAAACCACTAATTACAAATATTAAATTTAATTTATCATATAAAATTATTTATGGTGTTTAAAATTAATTTTTACACTTGTCATATAACCTGAACCCCCCCCCCTTTTAACCATAATTGTTGTAATAATTTTATAATTTTTTTTAATATTCACTTTGAAAAAATTATGTTGAAATTATTGAATAATATAAATTATTATAATTAAAAAATTGGAATCCACTTTATAAAATTAATATCTCTTATGTCACATAATTTAATTTAAAACAAACATAGAAAACGTGTCAAAAACAGTTATTCAAGAAACACATTTTTCAAGATTAAGATGGCATTACATTAAAAATATGTCTATAAATCACAATTATTTGGATTTAAATTCTTATATTCAGAGATATAATCATTAAATTTCATTTATATAATTAATAGTTAAATATTATTCAATTAATGAATATGTAAAACCATTTTTCACCTAACAATTGTTTTCTAAAAATGCATTTTAATCCTACCAATAAACTTATACCAACATTTGTAATAAACATTATTAAAATAGATTATTATAATAAATATAAACAAATAATACTTATTTTAATTTTATGTAAAATTAAAATTAAAATTATTAATTTAAATTATATAATTTATTGAAAAGTAAATGATAGTTTTACATAGAGCTGTATTTTCACTATTCATGGAAAAATCACTCTTTTCAGAAAAATAAGAAATTCTCTCCCTAATTTAATTTTGACATAATGATTTCAAAAATAACTTCATATTATAAAATAATGTTTCTTAAATATTCAAAAATTCATTATATTATTTACTCGTATAAATAGTAAAAATCATTTTAGAAGAAAACTTATTTTTAAAGAGAAAATTGACATTAATAGAAATTAACGAATTATTTACTGATATATTTAGTTCATCTAAAACATTTATACATAATTTTAAGAAATTGATTATTTCTATTCAAAAAATTAATTCAAGAGCTAGTTTATAGTGATCATATTAAAAAATTATTTTTCACAGGTCATTTAAGATATATGTTGTGGGTTGTTTACGCTATCGATCATAATGTTGTTATTTTGAAATAATAGGGTGTTAAATTTTCCACCAAGTTCAGTTGGTTACAGTTTTATTTCCTCAAAAGTTATATATAGGTTTTTAGTGTGAGATCATTCAACGGACCAAACCTAGTAGTATAAAGGAACTCTTCCAAATAGTTAGCGATGCCTTACATAAATTTTATTTCTTAGGGTCAAGGGAATATGGATATTGGAATTTTACCACAACCTCTAAGAAACAATCTTCATTGTGGGAAGAGACTTGCAACATCATCACTTCAAGATAATTCTCTTGTATGTTATTTTATTATTCTACTCATTCCATCCAACAATATCCTGATATCTCTAAAGAACATAAACAATGTACATAATAGGAGTGAGCCATTTTTGGGATCTTATATCATGGTACCGTGATGGTGAAACAAGACACTTTTTTGGGGAAATAAAATCCTAAAATCTCATATTAAATATACATGATTATTATTTAACATATATAAAAGGTGTTGTCTCTCGATCATGCTATGATAAAGGAATAAAAGGATAATATGGCCACAATTATATCTTCCTCAATATTATTTTAATATAAACCACGTCCTGTAGGGTTAGGATCAATTTTAACTCCACCTCAACCCTTGGAATCATCAATCCATCATAAATGAAAATCTATCACAATGGTGGAGAAAAACCCACCCCAATCCATTTGGAAATGGGTTAAATTACCCCCTCATCCTTTGAAAAAGGTGGTATTTTATAAAATGAGTGGATGTTCACCAGAATAACCATTGTGGTTTTTTATCTTTATGATTCTCTTCCTTCACTAGGAGAACACTTAATAAAGGCTATTGTGAACTCTATAAGTATAATCATCAAAAACTACTTCTAGGGAATCATTAATGAGGAAGATTATAACCTCTCAATGTCACAAACAATAATTGGTCCACACTAGACCGGTCACCCAAGCCGGTCCATAAATTGGCCTAAAGGAAATTCCCAATCCTTATAGGCTCTAAAATAATGTCAGGAATCATGATAAAACCATTAAGAACAATTTGACCCTTGATAAAAATATAATCAAATAAATAATAATAAAAATGAATAATAAAAATAAACAATCATAGGGGAAATAAAGAAACTACCACATGAACATCCATGTGACCTCATGGGTCACCACCAAATACAAAATGATGCTTTTTCTTAGAGAATTGTGAAACTGGGAGAGATTGAAATTGAAATGATTATGTAGGCGTCAGCACCAAGATTCTCAATAGGAATGCCAAAAATAAACAAATCACAATTCCCCACCTGTAAATTGAAATCCATTAATTTTATTATAAGAATAGGATATATAAATATATTGTTTACCAATATTTTATCAAAAAAGGTAACATTATTTTATATTTCAGAAAAAAACCCCTTTTTGATTTCATTTATCCAAATCAATTACCAAATCATATAAGTCATTGCAATGAACACATTTAGAATACCACTGGTTCAAAATAAGTTCTTTAATATGAAAAGAAAATTAAATGTTTCAAGATATCAAATAACCAAAATTTCCACAAAAAAATTAAGGATAATAATTGAATGCAACCATGAGAATTTACTAAACACCCCTAGAGTGATCCCTAGACGTACATGGTTCTGAACCACCTGTTGGCGTATGGTGAATCTCCTAAGTCTATAACCAACTGACTACCCTCAACTGACTAATATAATGGCACATCCCGCATGTCCTCTCAATAAATTCATGTGTTACCAACCCATCTAATCTAGGTTTATCATCAACCATCACATGATCCTATAGAATACACACAAAAAACTCATGGTAATAGTATATTGTGTATGTAGGAGTCCATCGTACGCGTGACTCACCATAACCACCATCACCACACTTTCTTACCCATACACATACACTAACTATATGATAAATCATATAGGGACACCCCTAGTAGATGTTCCCATCATATAAAAAACCAATCAAAAGTACCAATTGGGCAGTCACATAACATGAACTTTTAAAACATCTCACAAGGTACCAGAAGTTTCCAATCGGACGTTCATACTTTGAATACCATATTTCACTTCTGAAATGACATAATTTTTCCATAGTTCCTTCAATACTATCAATCAAATATATAATCAAAATATTCCAAACCATTACTACAACAATTGGAAACACCACTTCCATAAGAACTTACCACATGGGCCTATACATTTTCCAAACCAAATTCAATTCCCACATCAATTTCCAATTCCCTGTATAAAAATACACAATATAGGATATAGTTCCAAAAAATCCAAATTTTAAACAAAAAATTTATCCAAATTTTTTTTATTTCAAAAAATACACATCATAAATAAGAAAATTTTCGTAGACTATTATAAAAAACTTAGGATACCTCACAATTAAAAGCAATTTGTATACATGATTAGAAAAGCTATCCAAATAAATGGGAAACCAATATCAAAAAAGAGTAATCATTTCCACCAAAAACATATTCATATTTAAATATATAAATATCACATCAATATGAAAGAAGAATTTTATAAAATCCAATCAATAATTTATTTCATGTTAAAGGCGTGGGCATAAAGGACCTACCTCAAAAAGGAAATAGACCAAGCCGATATGCTTTGGATATTAGAGATTTTGACAAAACACATCCCACACCAGCACACCCATACATTCTTATACATATATATATACCATTAATACAAGGTAGATATATTCCCCCTCCATTAAGTAACATGTGTAAGGAAAATATATGTACATATACACATATATACCTATGTATTTGTTTGTGTGCACCACCATGTAGCAACCAAAGCTCTAATTAATTAACCCATAGGTACCAACATCATTTATAAATTAAAATCCATTTAAGAAACCATGGTTCTAATAGAACTCCATTTTACGATTTCATCTTCACTTTTGGGTGCATCCATGTGTGCATTTTATGCACACTTGGATGTGCCAACATCTGATGGAACATTATAATATCCATCAAAACACTCATAAATTTTTTTATAAAAAACACAATTTTATTTCAAACCAACCCCAACAACTTGATTAATTTGAAAAACACATGAAATCCCCTAAAAATCATGGGGCCCCATACAAAAAAATTAACCACGTCCTCCAAGTTATCAAATTACCAAACTATATTCAAAAAACAAAATTCACTATCCAATAATACCACAACAACATGAAAAAAGATCAATATTTTTCAAAAGCCCAAATTTCATTGTAAAAGAGCGCATGGCATTTAATGAAACACTAGTGGAATAATTTTACATAAGAAGAAACAATAATAACTTAATACCATATTTTTAACATGACCTAAAATATTTTAAAACACCATAATAGACTAGATAAATATATTATAAAGCTACATATCAGGTTTCAAAAATCATTAAATCATCCAAGAATCAAGGTTTATCTATAAAAACACAATAAAAAGTTTATCATCACATTTTTCAAATATAAACAAAAGAATAAATAAGAAAGCACTTCAAAATAAATTTTCCGCAAATAAAACTATCATAAAAACACAAACATAAGTTAACCAAATCCATTATAGAGGTGTGATCCAGGTTTAAAAATTTAATTAAACCCACAAATCATTATATGGATTGACTTTTAAATGAAAGAGGTAGAAATACCAACCTTGGATGTGTGATAATGAAATGTCACTTTCACGAAAGGACAAAAAAGGCCTCAAGGACCAACCACACACACTAAGAACAAAGTAAATGTCCAAAATCAGTTTACCCAAAACCCTCAGGTTCTGATAGACCAAACATGCTATCTTAGAGGAGGTAAAACATTGGAATGGGTGAGGATGAATATTATTAGGGATTAACTATATGAGAAGACTCTAAAAAACAAGTAGATCCGGTGATTTCACTAGAGAAGAGATGGATGTGAGGGAGGGGAGGTGCACGACCAAGGGTGGGGGAGGCGTAGCTCGTGTGACACACATGGAGAGAAGATAGGAGAAATAACAAAAATAATGAATGAAAAAAATTATGAAAATGAAAAATGAAAAAAAAAACCAAAAAAAACTAAAATAATAATAAACTTAATAATAAGAATAATATATAACAACATTCTTAATAATAATATTATTCTTATTATTATTATTATTATAAAATAATTCTTTATTTTTTTATTTTCTATTATCTTTTTTTATTTTATTTTTCATTTAATTTTATTTATCTATTTTAAATATTGGGAAACTACACAGTCCCCCGCACAGTTACCTGTAGCCAGACGCACAATGAAGAAAGCTATTCTTAAACCGAACCACTCGGCACTAAATGCTTATAGAACCAATCCTCTCAATCATCTCATGGTTTAATAATCCTTGCACAAGTCAAGCACTACAACTCAGAACCACATGTGCACCTTCATGAGCACCACACGATTACCCCTAACCAGGAGAGCTAACCGTCAAACAATAAAAGGCATATATTATTTTACAATTATAAAAAGTAGACATCGAAACTCAAAATAAAGACTAAAAATAATTAAAATGATTAAAATGATCGATATTCAAGATCGAGGTGTGAAAATTATCTTCACCATAGACCCATTCATCCCCACGAAAGTCACAAATCCCAAGAATTTACAAAACTCGAATGCATGCACAGTCAAAACCGAGAAAAACCAAGAAACGTGGGGTCACTATTCACTATAAAAATCAAAAAATACTGATAAAAAAAATAAATCACAATATAATAATAATGGGAGAACATGATGGGGGTTATACCCAAGAAAAGGAATGAACTATCATGTGAACTTCAAACACTAAACAACACCACCACCTCAACCGAGAACATGGGAACTCCCAACCCAAAATCCATATATTTTCTAACACTACCATACAACAAAACCATATCTTAAACATATATCCCACTAAAAGGAAACTCAACATACTACGACATCAGGCTGAAAGAACTCCCTATAACAACACCACAAGTACTAAAAATATCCCATAGTGATAAAAAATCCAAACATAAACACATCAAGCTTCATTATCATGAGCGAGACAAAATCTCTATAGAAACATGGAACTCTAGACCCAAGACAAAAACCTCCAACACTAGGTATAAAACCACTAAATGAACTCTACCCAAATAGAGTGCCTATACTCAACTACAAAACATTGATTATTCCACATGCACTTACATCTCAAAGGAGCACAAATAAACTAAGATCAACCCATGCCAGAGTTAAAAAACTAAAAGAAAACAGATGAATCAAGAAGACATATTCAGTTGAACACAACAACTAAGATCACAGAGGAACATCCCCGTCACACTTTCACAATAAAATATTAAGTTAAAATATCAAAATTATTTATAATAAATTTACATTAAACACTCCCACCCCGACATGGGGAACAAAACTGGGCCAAGATTTCACACATACCTGACAATTCATAACTATGCACGAGCTTCACTCTAATTCTTATGGATAGAGCCCTGATGGTTGTAGCATATATTGCCTCACAGTCATGTGATTACATTATTTGATCACAAAGCCTTGTTTAGGATATTATTCCTTGAAAACATCTCTAGATGACACAGGCAACCGGAAAAAATGGACCATCTTATGGGGAACATAACAAGATAGATTTGAATGCCTGAACTGGCTACACTGGTGGATAATAAGATAATGATATGATTAATTGGAATATTGAACTAAAAAAGGATATTTTTCTTGAAAAATTTCCATCTATAACAACACACTTTCCAGAAGGGGAACCTTCATGTGAACCAACTACCATTGATAGTACCCTATTGACAAGATCCACTAAAAATGACTCTTCCACCATCTTCTCAAAACAGACTTCACCAGATGAGATAACATTTACAATAATTTTAGGATGAAGACCCTAGAAAAATAAGAGTTTTGATCTGACCCTCTACCACCATATCCATAGATTAAGAAACCAACTCTATGAAGTGATAAATATAAGCTTTCAGGGTCTACTAGGCCTTCTAAACATACCGCATCTCTACCACCATGTTTGAATTCACATCTTCAGGTATAAAAACGTTGATTAAAGTGGTCTTAAAAAGCTGCCATGTCATCCCAACATCCCTCGATGATGGGAAAACTAACTTCCACTAGTCCAAATATGTACCCTCAGACAAACCCTAGATAGCATGTACTCTACTATCCATTGGAGTTCCCAACAACCTAAAGATGTGCTTTACCTCTTCATGATTCCCCACTGCCTCTAATAGACCTCGATCTCTATGAAGGAGAGGAAATGTTCGAGAATAATAATCAGGCATGGAACCTTATAAATTTTGGGATCCTTTCTAGGTGACATTTTCTGGGGAACATGGAAAACATGAAACAAAGCCAACATCAAACCAAAACACATATAAAATGAACATCTTGAGCCAAAACAACCAGGTTAAATTTCAAACACACACAAGCATAAAAAAACCAATCCTTTTCAAAAGACCCCATTTTTATTTAAATTTATAACTGACTTTATCGAGGGCCATTTTCTAAATAAAAAATCCCTCTATTTAAAAACAATTCAATTTCTATAACCATTTCATCTTCTAAATTATCTTATGAAAAACCAATCCATGCCTTTAATTTTATAGAAACAACCATGTAATCCCATGAACCGTTGAACATGTCTTCATCCACTTCAATCCATATGCACCAACACACACCTTCCAGACACACCCTCACATGTATGAATGTTCATAAGAAGTACCCAAGGTTGAAATAAAAACATTTCTTTAGAAAATCCTATTAGGTACAAAATTCTCAAACCATTTCATTTCCCATTAAAACACATTTCACAAATTTTAAAACCAGTTGTATTAAAGAATTTTTTTTATTTTAAAATTTTAATCACATTATATAGGACCAAAACAAGAAATAACCCATCGTACACCAAATTACCGTAATGAAGAACTAGTATTCATACCTAACATAGTGACATGGTTGTGGGTTATGATCCATATAGGAAATAATAATTAGGAGTTTATTGAACCATGAACTCAGACTCCACATGTGTCCCTAATCTATGTGAGATCATGATGTAATGCCGACTCACCACAATTTCATTACTCAATTCAGAACTAACATAAAAGACTGAACCCCTAAATTACCCCTGGTAACTTGATAATTATAATGAGAAAGAGTTCGTGATTCTCTTCTTGTACCTCCCTCACAAGTTCCATTAATACTAATATCCTACTACCAGACACCCCAAATAATAATAACTTTTCTCTGATAAATTTTTTTCATGAACCAAATCATGTCAACGATGAACCGGTCACCCAATAAAATCTGTTTCATGGTCCGAAGGGCATTCTCAATCCCAATGGGATGGAAACTAGTGCCTTGAATCAAGATAAAACCATTTGTATGGAAATTTTCCATGAACAAAAGATAAAAAAATAAATGAAAATAAAATAAAAAATAAAAATAAACACTCAGAGAGGAAATAAATAAACTACCACACATAACTCTATGTGACCTCATGGTTCAACACGAAACAAAGAATGAATCTCTCTCTAAGATTTATTTTTAAATGGGAGAGCCTAAAAATGAAAAGATAAAGCTGGAAAAGCATTATGATGCTCAGTAGAAATTTCAAAATAAAACATGCCTGAATCCCCACCTCCAAAATGAAATCCATTCACGCTAGTATAAAAATTTGATATATAAATATGTGGTTTACCATTATTGTTTCAAAATAGGTTACATGATTTTACAATTTTAAAACCCCCTTTTTAAATTAATTATTCCATAAAAATTACCAAATCATATATGTCATTGCAATGAATACTTTTATAAAAAACTACTACCAAAACATGTCTTATAATATAAACAGAAAAGAAAAAGTTCTACGAGATCAAATTACCAAAATTTCCAAAAAAAGAAAGAAGCAATATACTAGTATGCAACAATGGGAATTTAATAAATATCCCTAGAGTGATCCTATGATGTACACAGTTTAGAACCACTTATCGGAGTATGTTGAATCTCCACAGTCTAAAAAACTAGCCTCCCTCAACTGACCAATCTAGTGGTACATCCCACCTAGCATCTCAACAAATCATGGGGTATCAACCTGTCTAATCAGAGATGATAAGAAACTGTCACTCAATCCCCTAAAAGACATCCTGGAAACCCATTGTAAAATTATACTATGTATGTAGGAGGCCCTCGCACACATGACTCACCTTATCTTCCATCACCTCATTTTCCAACCCCATATACAGACAATACGTATACAATAACCTATATTGGGAAATCCCCAATATGAGTTCCCATCATATAACAACCCAATCACAAGTGCCAATTGGTCTGTCACATCATCTAAACTTCTAAACACTTTCACAGAGAAACTGAAGATTCCAACTGGGCTTTCACGCCTTCAAAACCATATTTCACTTAGAAAATGACATTAGTATCCAAGGAAGATTTTAATACTATCACTCTAATATATAATAAAAATATTCCACCCATTTATAGAACATTGTGAAACCCACATCCACAAGCACTTTCCATATAAGAAATTATGATTTCCAAACCAAATTCTCTTCCAAAACCATTTCCAATTCCCTATTAAAAATACACAATACAAAAATAAATATTCCAAAAAAGCCAAAATTTAAACAACACATTTAACAAAATCATTTTTTTCCTAAAAATAAACTTAAAAATTAGTAATATTTTTGTAAACTATTCTAAAACATTTTGGATACTTCACAATTAAAAGTAATTTGTAAACATTCTTACAGATTTTTTGAAAATAAATGGGAAACCAATATTCAAGAGGAGAAACAATTTCAACAAAATAATATATATATCCACATATATAAATTACACATGAATATAAAAACATACTTTTAAAAATGCTATGAAATCATGTAGTGTCAATTAAAGGCATAGGCATAGAGGACCTACCCTAAAAAATAAGTAAACCTAGTCAAGACACTTTGGGTCTTGACAATTTTGATGAAAATCACCCGCACCGGAACACACAAAAATTATCATACATATACATGTATAAACCATAAATACAATGTATATAGTCCCAATTTAATAAGGGAATATGTTCAAGGAAGATATATATACATATACACATTGGTCTTTATATATTTATGTGTATGAACCACCAAGTATCCACCCAATGACTAATTAATTAATAACAGGGACCAACATCATTTAGAAACCAATGAACCATTTAAAAAACCAAGGTATTAAGAAACTACCATTATGAATTGTAATCATCATTTTAGGTCACTTCCATGTGTGTACATTGTGAACTCATGGATGGGCTGACATCAATTGAAACAATACAATATCCATGAAAACACTCAAAACCCATTAAAAACACCAATTTATTTCAATAAAGACCCAATAACTTAGATAAATTTCCTTAAAAAGTTTATCCCTTTAAACACAATTATTTTCCTTACAAAACATTTAAACACGTCCACCATGTTATCACATTACTAACTATATGCATAAAGATAAATTCACAATCCAACAATACCACTGTGACATGAATAAGGATAAATATTTTTCAAAACCCCCCAATATCATATTAAAATATCACATGGAATTTAATAAAACACATTTAGGATTGATTTCCATAAGTATAAACCATTAATAACTAATAAACCTATTTTTAACAAGTTCAATAAATTTGAAAAAACCATAATAGGCTAACTAAATATAATATGGAGCTGTGTATATTGTTTCAAAATTTATTAATGCATCCAAGAATCAAGGGTGTTCTCTAAAATATAAATAAACATTTTATAAACAAATTGGGAATATATACACTCAGGCATAATCATAAAATCAATTCAAGATCTATTTTTAGAAAATTATACAATCTCAAGAACACTAATATATGTTTTTAAAATCCATTATACAATTATGATTCCTGTCAAAAATTCTAATTAAAACCACCATGAATTATATTGATTGTATCAGAAAGGTGTGATATAGAAACATATACCTCAGAGGCGTGCGAATGAAATAACTCTTCAATAGAAGGACAAAAAGTCCCCATGGACCAATCACACATTCTATGAATAAGATAAAATAAAAAATCGGTTTACATGAAATCTAAGGGTTTGGATGGGCTAAACGGGGCGATGCATAGGAGGGAAAACACCAGAATAAGTGTGGGGGAAGAAGAATAGGTCATACGTTGATAAGCTGGCTGCCAAACTAGTGGATATCTAATGATTTATCTAGATAAGGGATGGTCATGTGAGAGGAGAGTTGTATAGACAAGGTATGTGGGAGGTGCAACTCGCACGACACACAAGGAGGGAATAGGGGAGAAAGAATAAGGAATGAAATAAAAGAGAAAAAGAAAGTAATGAATAACAAGAAGAAAGTAAAATAATAGAAAAATTATAAAAATATTAATAATATTAATAATAATATATCTTAATAATATAAATAATAATAATAATATCATTATTATTATTATAATTATTATTGAAGCATTTCTTAATTTTTATATTATTATTATAATTTTACATTTATTTATTATCCATTTCATTTTATATATTTATTTTAAATATTGGGAACTATATGGTCCTTGCACAGTTTATTGTATCCAATTGCATGTTTGATCAAGCCATGCTCAAAGCACAACACTCACCACTGCCCGCTTTACAGAACTAAGCCACAATCTCATCACATGGTTTAATAAACCATGTAAATGTCATGCACCACAATTTAGACCCACATGGGCACCTGCACAACATCGCACAACTACCCAGAATTGGTTGGGAAAATATTACTGTAATAAAAGGCATCTAATAATTTTTAAAATTTGAATCTCCAGCCACCAAAAATCAAAATCAGAACTAAACATAATTAAAATCATTAAAATAATCGATATTCTTGGCTAGGATGTGATACTGAATGTTTATAAATATGAAAACCCATCTATGAATGAAAATATCAAAAAGGATTAGAAACTGTCCGTTGAGATATAATAAGAGGATATAAAATAACCTTATTTTTTGTTTATTAAATGTGTATTATTTACTTGTATCGATGATCATTATCTTGAAAGTCCTATTTATTTGTTTTATTTTTTTAATTAATTTTTTGTGTGGTATTTTTCATTTATTATTATTAAATTAAAATTATGGAATGTGTTTCACCTAATCATATTATTATATAAGGACATGTTTGTCCACGATTTATTTTATATAAACCCCTTAAACCATTAAATTATATTCCCTCACCAGGGTGTAAGTAAAATTTATGTATGGAACACCATAATATTTCATAGTACGTTAAGTCATTAAAGTAGTTAAATAGCTTGCGCTACACACAACAACGAGTTCGTGCACATCACAACTTATTAAACCGACAGTTCAAAAATTGGTTGTGAATAGTGTTAACTAAATTTTGAATTTTATATACTATATATAATTTTAACATCCATATTATGTATTTCTTATATATAATATAATAAAAAATTCATTTTTCAGATAAATGAATTATTTTTCAAAAAATGCAATTTTACCGCCTTTTAATGGCGAACTCTTTTTAAAACCAATATTTGAATCTTTTATATATTCAATTTAATGAAATTAAATTATTTTTTATAAGAAAGACAACAAATTTATTTGGATAAATTTTTGGTACATTTATTATAAATTTTTTATTTTGATGAATAGTTAACAATACTATGTTTTGATTGAAAAAAACTTTTTCAATCATAAAAATTTATAGTGTTAAATTATGCATTTCAATGGTTCTGAAGTATATTTAGTTTATATTTTATCATTTAATACAATTTTGGTCATTATAAGTAATTTCACATTTAAATTTGACATAAACACATGTCAATCTTTTGATAGTTTTTACATTAAAAAAAACGCTATTTTTAGTTTTGACAACGGGAATTATTTTTTATTTAATAAATGAAACTTCTATGATTTGAATTCTATAGAATAGAATTTATTTTTGAATTCATAATATAAAAATTATCTTAGAGAAAAATTTTAGTATTTTTTTGAAAACTTTCAATTTTTGATGAATAATGAAAAAACACTACGTTATTAGTTAAAACTGATGTTTTAGTTAAATAAATAGTTATTTTATTTTACTTTACTTTATGTAAAAATAAAAAAATATTACCAATATATTTTCAACATAATTCATAAGAGTTATTTTATAATATATTTAGTTATATATAATTTTATCGAACATTTTACTGTTTTTACCCACCTCTTAGGAGCATTTGCAAATTTAAATAAAACATAATTTTACTGAATCTGTGAGTTGAATTTAAAAAATACAGGAAACATGGTTGATATCAATAATTAAAATGTTGTTTAATAAGAAAAAAAATAATATTTGGTGAATAGTAACTATTGACTTTTATTTTCCACGGTTAAAATCTAATAGGGTAATTAAGGGTAAAAATGATATCATAATTACCATAACAAATGTACTAATTCTATTGGATAAGTATAATTCAGCAAAAAAAACTTATGATTAATATATTATCATCTTTGGTCTACTTGGAATAGATTAAGATATTTTTTATTATTTTATTTAAAGGAGACTTAAAAGAGTTATATTCAATGATTAATAAATAATCCATTTTTAATATAGGTTTAAACAATATATAAATAAGAATATAAATATTAATTAGAAAGATAAAACTATTTCCTACATAATGGTATTTTATTTATAATATTTAAATATTAAATAATTTAATTTATTTATGCCATACTAATGACGTAGTAATTACCTTAATAATAAAATAATAAAATAATTGATATTATAAATATCCGAATAATATTAATTTAAAATTTTTGATGAATTCAAATAACATTATATGTTAATAAAACATTTTAGGGTTTTTTAAATAAATTTTATTTTATGTGAATAAGTTTTCAAGTCTTATAAAAAAATCAAACACTAAAGAGTGTTAAAATTGATGTTGTTGAAATTTTAAAACAAATATTATATTATAAATTGATATAATAGTTCTAAAAAACTAATATTCTGAAAAAAAAATACTTATTTATTAATATATATGACATTTATGAACCAATTGGGGTTATATTGGCATTATATAATTTTTTTATTAACCATATACTGTAAGAATTCAAGAAGACACGATAAAAGATAAATTATTTAACGAAGAGTTAATTATAAAAGATATGGTTAATAAGATGACCTAAACATGTATAAAACCTATTGGTTGAATGATTTTAGACCCATACCCACCATATAACTTAAATAATTTATTTTGGGGCCGTTAGAAAACGAAAATGATTTTATTTTAAAATAATATTTGAAGTTTTTCCTAAAGTGATTCTCACATCTCTTATAAAAGGGAACTTCCCCTTCTCTTAATTTCACACCTCAAAATCCTTTTGTCTCGTACAACCCATGACAAAATATCCTCACAAATTTCCATAATTCATCCTAGAGGCCTTACTTTGGTGATAAAGCCAACCTAAGGATCCATTTTCATCAAATCAAAAGGAAGAACCCGAAGAAGAGGTAAATATTTCATCACCTATTTCAAGATCATTTCTTCTTACACTTCCTCATTATTTGTTTTTTCCATAATAAAATAATAACACCAGTATTTTAAATATACAATTTTGTAATTATAAAAATTATACAACCATATTCATTATTCGATCCTTCATATAAATGAAAAAGTCACCATACGTGCGTACGTACAGATAACCGTCTCCACGTCGTTGTGTAGTTTGTTATTCAAACACTTCATTATTTGGATTGGTATAATAATGAGTATAACAGATGTAAATAATAAATATAACATGTTAATTAATCTGTATATATGATAATCCACCCAATTAGAAACTATTTCCACATCAATATAATGATATTGTCGATCATGCGAACGTACGGATTACCATCTCCACGACGTGATTAGATTAATTTCCACGTTCACCATTCAAATATGATTATAACAATATATTTATCATTAATAATTATGTAATATAAAAATACTACTGGATATATATATTTATATATATATGTACTTACATATATCTTATTCACTTAGTTCCGTTCAAAAAGATATGAAAACAAAAACTGCATTTTTGCGTACACACGGTCTACCGTCTCCATAAACGGTGTTTTAAATTTCATATATATGTCTATTATACATATTTATATTCTAAATATATATGATATATAAATCATGTTTTATATTTTGGAAGTATTTAAATCAGGATCTATGGATACAACATAAAGTAAAAAGTTAAAACACGTACGATAAAGAAAGTGATTACTACCCGGAATGTTAATTTAACATGGAAATTATTATTGAATGGGTAGTATAAAGTCATAAATGAATCATTTATGATATCAAAAATATTAATATGGTTATTTTATAATTAAATAACATATTACAGTATTTATACAGGATGTTAAACGTACCCTCGACTAATGAAAAGTTCAAAGTAAGGGTTAATATCACAGTCTCTTTATTATCAGAGGGTGTTTTTATGTAATAATCTACGGGGAAATATTTATTATACATTTCAATATTTCATAAAATAGTTTTCAAATAGATTATTTTTAATGGAATTTTTTTACTAAAACATCATTTTAAATGTTTTAAATATTTATTATTCTAAATCATTCTCATTAATGTCCATGTTTTCAACATGGTTTTGTAGGATTTATTTATATTGACATGCATGTTTGTAAAATTTTAAGTCCATTGAAAAGTGTCAATGTGTTACGGGAAAATATGATTAAAAATGTCTTTAAATTCCTTCCTTTATAAATTGTGCGAATATTAAATGTTTTAATGAAAAATGGATATTTCACTCAATGATTATTAAAAATTATTTTTACCTATATCAACATCCCTGATGAATTTTATACTTATTTGATGTTGATTTATTATGATACACATATTCTATATTGTATTGATGTTTTTGTGATATTTTTGACAGTGGATGTGTTATTTTTATACCATTCATTTTTTATAGATAATGTATTGAAATTTTCTATGGTGGTTTTAATACGAATGTTTATATTATGATTAAGCATTTTCATATGAGGAATGTGTTGGACTTAGTAAGTGATGGGTGGAGCCCGCTATAGCTACTCGATGCATCGGTACGTCTCATGAGACAATATAGTGTGTTTGGCCAGGGCCTTGAAAAGATCTTATTTTTAGTCATGGCACAATTCCATGACTATGTAGTTATGATGTTTGGCATTATGAATTACATCATTATGAAAGTGTCTACTGATATTACATGTGATTTTTTGACTAGTAGAATACCAATGTGAATATTTAAATAAAATTATTTATTTTTATCTATGCTATATTAGGATTATTTTTAAGTTTAAAAGGCCTATGATTTAGTCTTATATATTTTCTTAGATGTTTAGGCTTATTTAAGAAAGATTCCGTTATATTTTTATCCTTACTGAGCATCTAATCTCACCCCTTTCTATTTTTTATTTTTCCCAACGTTTGAAGAAGTGTATTGTGATTGATATGTAGGTTTAAGATAAGGGAATAATGGTGGTCATCAAAAATTATTTATGTTTTTTTGGAGGTCATAATGTGTAATGTAAAATTCAAGTATATAATATATTATCTAAAATTGCTAAACTGATCGGTCCTTCAGGACTTGATTCATTATAATCATGCCAATGTATTAAAATAATTCACCGACTCTGGGTTTCTATGGTCGGAGTGTTACAGTTGGTATCCGACGAAGTTTAGCAACAACCTTGTAAATACATTAAGATAAACTCTGATTAGAGATCATTACCCTAAGATAGTCTTTGAAGATTAGTATAGAAGAACATCCTAGAATTTTGGTAATGTAGGGATTTTGTGTATTTTCCAAGAAAAACATCCATGTTTGGATATGAGCAGGTAGAGGGGGCTCTAGAATAGATGTACCTAGGAGTGAAAAATCGTACAAGGAGCTTCAGGCATGACCCGAGGTATCTTGGTGCACGAAAATGGGCATTACTGCACTCTTGGTTACGACACTGTAGGGGGACATTCTAAGGATAATTCTTGTTTTTTTCAAAACACTATGAAGGGTTTTTGAGTATATACTTTCTCAAAGAAAACATTTTTATGATTATGTATTATATCCACAAACTGTTCAATTAATGTTAACTATTTTACAAATTTGGAATTATGCATTACGATTCATAAACTAACCAAGTGTATGACATTATTGTGAAATGGCGCCAAATATAAGGAATGAGACCTCCAGCAATACGAATGATCCAAAGAGTAAGAAAGATCATATCGTTCATTGTATTAATCCAAAATTTAGAAAATAAATAGTCTACCACGTATTATCATCATACAATGAAATAATATCATGTGTTAATAAAAAAAGTAAAAAAATTTCTCAGTCCTATGATTTGAAGGGAAGCTCGAGAATAAAAGGATGGTAGAGAAAAAGATGGATAAAGGGAATAAGATAAAGAATGATTTTACCATATGTGTTAACTGTGGAAAGAATCACATTGGTATATTCTTGAAGGGAATGAGAGTTTCTTATAATTTTGGAGAAAATGATACAGTTAACGTGATTTCAAGGGTAAGAAAGATGTTTCAAATGTACAATGCTTCATCCACAAGGAGTTGGGACACTACATGAATCAATGTCCAAATCATCAGAGTATACCCCAAATGGTGTTAATGGATAATAATTATGTAATGATACTACTGAAGATGAAGATGAATGATTAAAATTTCTTATGTTGTTATTAATGTATTGTGTCATTGGAGAATTGTATTAATTATGTACATGTTATAAGACTTATAGAGTATATTAGGATTGTACTACAGTAATATTTCATTTAGGGCTTGAGGTTTTGTGAAACCAACAAAAGTGACTCAATAGAATGTTAAATTTTTTAAAAAAATATATGGTTGAAGGAAAGTAAAATCTTTAACATGGTCATGATAACAAAAAAAATTATGAATAATAGATGATTTATTTGGATAAACTAAATTATATATTATTGAAATCCATGGAAGTAGTTAATGGTTTGTTTATTCTATCATTATTGGAGTTTACAACATTTTTGGATATAAAGAGTATATCCAGTATTCTATAAGGAATAAGGGAGTATGAATGTAATCAATATGGTTATATGAAATTGTAGGGTGTTGCCGAGTTTTAAAAGAATACATGATGAAGGTATTCACATGTTATTACATTGAAAAAAAGATCTTCATTGTGTTTACCTTCCATATATATTTTGCACTATGATTTTGGAACAAAGTATTTTGGATAAGTCTAATGGATGGAATTTATTATGATTGAAATTGGATACTATTGTTAAGGTTAAATCATTTCTTGAGTTTATTTTTGGATTTTCATAAAAAGGACAACCTGAAAGTCGGACGACAACACGTCTCGTCTGGAAAGGTCATGAGACTTGAACCCACAATCGAAGGGTGACAAGGGTGCATCACTTATTAAAATCAAACATGATGTCCTAGTTCTTATAATGTATATTTTTTAAATATTCATTCAAATGAATTATAAATTCATTATTTTTTGAACCCCATACGATTAGGATAAATAGAATATTTTTTAATTCTATTATCTTTTGAGGTGAATGATGAGTTTGGGGTAGGATTTTGTTGAAAGATGAAACTATACATGTCAAGTATATATATTTATATATATATTCCTTTTATTATATGAATAAATTAATTCTAAACTTTAGGGAATGGGTCTTAAAACCAAAAATGTGATATCTTAACACCTTATGTTTTGTTGAATTGATGATATTTTACATCATCTTATATTGATGGTTTTGAGGCCCTAAATTTTACACTTTTTTGTAATTGATGACCTCAATATCTTCCTATAAATATTTATGTTTTCCTCTAATTATCTATCTATAACTTTCACCAATGTTCTCTTAATCGAGATCATAATTTGGTGGTGACTTTTTCATTTCCCTTTCCCTCTTTTAAGAGTAAATTTTAATAAACCAGTTTCTTGATGTGGGTTTTCCACAAAGGTATTTTCTCAATTTTTATCCATTTATTTTTGAAGAACAATTTCAAATTATAGGGACACAATTTATTAAAGGTTGGGAGAATGTAACACCCCATGATTTCATATTAGGTTATCTCATTAAATTAATTCAGTAGCTTATTCTACCTGCAACACAGAGTTTGAGCACACCACAACTTATTAAACTAACTGTTTAAAAAGAAGTTATGAATAGTATTAACTGAATTTTGAATCTTATATAATCTATATAATTTAACATCTATATTATGTGTTTCTTAGACATAATATAAGAACAAATTCATTTTTTCATATAAAAGATGTATTTTTCAAAAAATGAAATTTTACCTCCTTTTAATGGCGGTCCTTTTCTAAAACTAATATTTGACACTTTTATATATTCCATTTAAGGAAACTAAATTATTCCTTAGAATTGGGACATTAAAATTTAGTTTGGATAAATTTTGTGGTACCTTTTTGATAAATTTCATATTTTTGTGAATAAAGAAAAATAATATGTTTTAATTTAAAACAACTGTTTTAATCGAAATAATATGTAGTTTAAAATTATGCATTTGAATAGTTATGAATTATAATTATATTATATTTTGATCATTTAATAAAATGTTGGTAAATATAAGTAATTTCACATTTAAATTTTATATAAAGAGATGTCAATCTTTTGATAGTTTTAACTTTTTAAAAAACCCTCTTTTTGGTTTTGACAATGGGAATTAATTTTAAATTAATAAATAAAACTTCTACGTTTTGTATTTGGTAAAATATACTTCATTTATGAATTCGGAATACCAAAATTAGCTTAGGGTAAATTTTTGGTATTTTTTGACAAACAATAAATTTTTTATAAATAGTAAAAAAACATTGTGTTATTGGTTAAAACTGAATTTTTATTTAAATAATTAGTTATTTTTATTTTATTTTATTTTATTTCCGAATACATACATACTACCTATATATTTTCAACTTAATTCAAAGAAGTCATTTTATAATAATTTTAGATATATAATATTTTATCGATCATTTTACAGTGTTTTACCCACCTTCTAGGAGCATTTGAAAATTTGAATAAAACATAATTTTACTACTTCTGTGAGTTGAATTTAAAAACTCCGACTGACACGGTCGATATTCTTAAGTAAAATGTGGATCAATAAGATGAAAATAATTTTTGGTGGATAGTAACTTTTGATTTTTATTTACCACGGTTAAAAGTAAATAGGGTAATTAAGGGTAAAAATGATATCATTATTACCCTAACTGTAACATCCCCGGTAAATAATGATTAAAGAATTTTCATATTTGTTAATATTTACAAATTAAATATTAATTTTACCCCAAAGGGGTTGCTATGTTCGATAGCATACCCGATACGCAACAATGAGTTTCTTTGAAATCGTAAGTTGTACACTAGTAATATAATAATATTATTTTAAATGGTAGTTAACACGTAGCCGTTGTATTAATGGGAATGAATATTAATAACTAAAGTATGACTATATATGTTTGTTAAATGTTTTTAAATTTATCCAATCAAGGATAAAGGCTTAAAATATGAAAAAAATTCAATTTTAGGCATATATACTCTAATTTTAACTAAAGGTCCACTTATCACGTTTTGATGGAGAACCGTCATTAAATATAGTTTTGGTCACTCTTATACATTCAATGGGACCAAATAAAATTATTCTTTAGAATCGGGACATCAAAATTTACGTTGTGTAAATTTTTGGTATTTTCCGATAAAGTTCGTTTTTTTAATGAATAGTGTAAAATGTTGTCTTTTAATTCAAAACCTCTTTTTAATCTAATTTATTTATATGATTTTATTATCTTTTGAATTGGTTTTAAAGTGAAATTATAATATATTTTTACCATTGAATACAATAGTGGTCGTTGGAATTAATTTCACTTTGAAATCGGACTTAAACTAGTGTCAATCTTTTGATACTTATTGTTTCATAAAAACACGCTATTTGCGCTGACAGTGGAAATTAATTATTAAATAAATTAATGAAACTTATATGTTTGGAATTTTTTAAAATGGGATTCATTTTTTAATCTTTAATATCAAATATATCTTAGGGTGAATTTTTGGTAATTTTTAGAAAAACTTCAATTTTTGATGAATATTGAAATCACTAAGTGGTACTTATAAAAACTGATTTTCCGTTTAAATGAAATTTTGTCATCTTTGTGTTTTTAATTTCAATAATCCGACATACATGGTTGTCATTAAGAAGTAAAATGTGGTTCAATGGGATTAAAATAGTTTTTGGTGAATAGTAACTTATTAAGTTTTTAATCGCGATTAGAGATAATTAGTGTAGTATAAGGTAAAAATAATGTTTTAATAAAATGAGATGAGCTTGAAACATGTCCTACCCTCATTGTATGTGTCATGGCTGACCAAGAAAATCCATGGGTCAACTTGGGAACCCCATGGAGCCACTTTAGTTGGGAAATGACATTAATAACTTTTTATTAAATGTTAAAGTAAAAATGACACAAACATGAGATGTTTTACTATAACAATTTTTACATGGGGTTATACAAGTCAGATTATTGACTATAAATATTCATTCAAAATCTAAAACGATTTCCTACATTATGATGTTTTTTTATAATTTTTATACTTTAAATAAATTAAATTATTTATGACATCATGATGATGGAACGATTACCTCATTAATAAAGGATTTAAATAAAATGGAAAGATAATGTAAAATATAATACCTACACATGTCAAAAACCTATTGGATGGGTTGATTTCGAAACCTTATCACCTTATACTCTAAAAAATTCAATGTGGGACCTTTAAAATTTGAAACATATTCTAAAATAAAGTAACATTTCTTTACATTCCAAGAGTGCCCCTCCACTCCTCTTATAAACGGCCCCCACCTCTACCTCTTTACCCACACTTCCAAAGCCTTTGGCTCGGCCAAACCCTGCCCATTTTTTCTCTCCACATCTATCTATTACTTCTTGAAGCCTAACATTGGGAAGAACTCTTTCCAAGGAAGCCTTTGAGCTCAAATCAATGGGAGTTACACGATTATAAGGTAATGTCTTCACTTGAGTCCTTTTGTTTTATTTTTCTTATCCAACACCCTAAACTCTTTTTATTCATTCCTTTTGTAACAAATAAAGTATATTCCATATTCTAGGATGTTTTTATAAGAGTTATTAGAGCTACATTTACACACACCTACGTCTAATGGTTAAAGAACATACTGTTTCCGTGGATGGTGAATTTCTGCCTCACGAAACGATGATTGCTCGATATTCTTCTAACTCCTTCAAAGGTGTCCATTAAGATGTCACTATATTTATATATGATATATAATATGTTTATTTTTTCATTAAGATTATGTATTTTTCATTTTGGGCATACCATTATGGTTTCCATTATAGGTAAATGTGATATCTTCATTTAAGGAAGTGCGGACTACTGCCCCCTCAAAGTGATTTTATTCGTTAATGCCATATGTGAGATGTATAAATAATGTATTTAATGTTATTATATATGATGTTACACTTGAATTATAATATAACTCAATATCATTATTATTTCTTTCCATTAATGTATGACAAAGAAATGAAAGTAGCGTTCATGCGTACGTACGGCTTACCGTCTCCATGAACGGTGCATTTCATTTCTTATCCTCAAATGTAATGTACTATTATAAGTACATATAAATAATGGATATATATGATTTATGTTACATCTAAATGATTAATATAATTCTGGAATTAAAATATCCATACCTCTCATTTAGTTTTAATTCCATTAATATGACAAAGAAATGAAAGTAGCGTTCATGCGTACGTACGTCTTACCGTCTCAATAAATGGTGCATTTCATTTCTTATCTCTAAATGATTATGTAATATTATAAAAACATGTATATTCTGTATATATATGATATATATTATATCAAAATCAGGAATGTCATTCTAGATATAAATAACCTTTGACCACATGAACAACATGTAATTGTAAGAAGTCCACTTTCGACTTAAGAACCAAATATCGACAAAACAATAATTATTAACATAAATGGTTACATAATATTTATAACATGGAAATAAGTTATATAAAAGTAATAATTATCTTGAAAAATGGTTCTTAAGAAAATAGAAATTAACTCAAGTTTATTATACAGGACGTTAAAGAATGATCGAGTCAAGTCGGACCCGAGGTAAGGGACTTCATATCAATCTCCATTCATTGAGGCATATATTTTTTTATAAACAACTTTCTT
This sequence comes from Viscum album, assembly GCA_963277665.1. Taxonomy (NCBI): domain Eukaryota; kingdom Viridiplantae; phylum Streptophyta; class Magnoliopsida; order Santalales; family Viscaceae; genus Viscum; species Viscum album. The sequence continues at coordinate 21,390,740 of OY728131.1, forward strand.
TTATACGGTGTATAAACCCCTTTTACCTTTACTTTTATACAAAAGGAATCTATTTCTACGAAGAATTTTACAAAATGACAAAAAGAAATGTTTCTTTTAACGTACACAGTGACAACGACCTTTTCCACCACCGCGAGTATTATTTGGTCTTTGGCTTCCTGAACAACCCGTAATGTTTTTTTTTCTAAAATGAAATAAATACCATATACTCTTTCATTATTTTGGTATTGAAAATGGTTTTTATAATGGATTTGTTATGTTAATATATTTAAGTGATATATTGTGATCAATGTGTGGAAATGTTTTCTTTCCATTATGTTTTTTTAATGTCTTATGATTTTTATAATGGTTCTTGGACATTTGACGGGTGGTTACGTGATAAACCCTATGATGGGTGGTGCCGTGAATACCAGGACGGGTGGTTACATTATAACCTCCAATGCATTGGGTATGGAAGTCGGCCATATGGAAATTCCATTAAGTATGTATGGAAGTTGGCCGAATGGATATTCCATTAAGTGATATGTGTGGAAGTAGACCGTATGGTTATTCCACTTAAGTATGTTTATGTCCCAAGTTACCTTTATATGTTATGTGTTTTTTATATGGGGTTTTATGGTTATATTTTGGTTACAAAAGGGTAAGTAATGATCTTTTATTCAGTGAAGATTTTTTACTACTTCACAAAGGTGAAAAGTATTACCTTGATAAAGTATACATGGTTTACTTTTTGTTTTGATAAACTAACAGTTTTTATTCTTTTTGTATCCCTTACTGAGCTTTTTATGCTCACCCCAAGTTTCTTTGAAATGCTTTTCACAGGACTTAATGTGGAATAGGGTCAAGGATGGGATCAAGGGAATGTCATGCTATATAAAACATGAAACTAGACATGTTTCTTTTTAAGAGTTTTTTTATTCTATGGAATCTTAGTAGAAGTGTCTACTTTGTAATCTTTTGAGTTGTAATAGTTATGTTCTAATTCTCTAAAACTCTAAACCTGAAAAGATCTTCAATGTGAATTATTCATTTATTTCAATATTAAGTAAGGTTTAAGGCCGGTGCCTTATAGTTTGTATCAGACGTCGGCATAGACAACTTTAGGAGTTAGAAAATTGTTAAATTATAAATTAATTTATGGTATGACTGAAATGATATAGTATTTAAAGATTACCATGTTGCTTCTCCTAATATATTTATGTGTTAAGAATGTTTTTTCATATAGTAAACAGAACAGATTTTCTGGGAAGGCATACAGAGGGAAATGACCTTTCAAATGAGTATCCTGAGATGGTCAGAATCAGAACTAAACAGTTTGATGTAGTGATGGCTCAGTTGACTCAGGTGAAAAATTTTGTTTGTTTTAATTGATTATATTTTGGTGTTTTCCAAATGTAAAGAGGAGAATGAAAGACATTTAAGGGTTATCTTTCAAACCTTGAATGAAAAGAAATTGTATGGGAAATTCAGCATGTGTGAGTTTTGGTTGCAACAAATTTCATTCCTTGGTCACATTGTTTCAAAAGATGGCATAATTGTTGATCCTACTAAAACAAAAGTTTTTGAAGAATGGCGAAGACCCACAAATGTAACCGAGATCTTTAGTTTCCTTGGTTTGGCAGGTTACTACTAAAGGTTTGTTGAAAATATTTCACGGTTATCTTGTCCAATGACTAAGATAACTCGGAAGGGTGTTAAGTTTATCTGGACAAAAGAATGTGATGATTGTTTTCCGGAGTTGAAAAGAAGATTGGTGAATGCTCCAGTTTTGGCACTTCCTTCCAGAAATGGTGAGTTTTTTATCTACAGTGATGCTTCATTGAAAGGACTTGGATGTGTCCTTTTGTAGAATGATCAGGTAATTGCATATGCTTCACGTCAGTTAAAAAAATCATGTTGTAAATTACCCTACACATGATTTGGAATTAGCTTATGTTGTTTTTGCTCTAAAATTTGTAGGTATAATTTGTATGGAGTAAAGTGTGAAATATATAGTGATCACAAATGTTTAAAGTATATATTCACTCAGAAAGAATTGAACATGAGACAGAGGAGATGGATGGAATTAATCAAGGATTATGAATGTTCAATTCATTACCATCCTGGAAAAGCAAATAATGTGGTCGATGCTTTGATTCGAAAAAGTAATGCTTCATTAACCATGATACAATTGGAATGAGATCCTTTGGTTTTTTATTTGATGAACTTTGGAATAGAAGTTGTTGGTGTAGGAAGTTATTCTATTTTGTTTCAGGTATCAGTGAGATCATCCCTATCAGACAGAATTAAGCAATCATAGAGGGATGACAGTGAGTTGCAGAAAAATGTAGAGCTGGTTCAGAAGGGTAAGTTGCCTGAATTCAACATTGATAATGATTGTGTTTCGAGGTTTGGGAAGAGATTATGTGTGCCTTATGATTCACAGTTGAAGAATGAGTTGTTATGTGAGGCTCATAGTTCCCCATTTTCAGTTCATCCTGGCAGTACTAAGATGTACAGAGATCTGTGGGAGTATTACTGGTGGGATGGAATGAAAAGAGATATTGCTGAATTTACGGTGAAGTGTTTGACTTGAAAACAGGTTAAAGAAGAGAGACAGTTACCAAAATGGATGCTTCAGCCTTTACCAGTGCCAGAGTGGAAATGGGAAAATATATCCATGGACTTTGTTGTGGGATTTCCGAAGACACCTCGAGGTAATAATGCAATCTGGGTTATTGTGGATCGCTTGACTAAATCTGCTCATTTCCTTGCTATACGAGATACTTTTTCGCTATATCAACTTTCTCATTTGTATCTTAAAGAGATGGTCAGGTTACATGGAGTTCCTCTCTCCATTGAGTCTGATCGTGATCCCATGATTACTTTTAACTTTTGGAAAGGCCTTCAGAAGTCGTTGGGTACTGAATTAAATTTTAGTACATCTTTTCATCCTCAATCAGATGGGCAGTCAGAATGATCAATTTAGACCTTGGAGGATATTCTATGAGCATGTTCGATGGATTATCATGAAACATGGGACCAACATCTTTCTTTGGTTGAGTTTTCTTATAATAACAGTTTTCATTCCATTATACAGATGGCACCATTTGAGGCATTTTATGGGAAGCGGTGTTGAACTCCAGCATTTTGGGATGAAGTGGGTGAAAGGAAGATGATGGGACCGGAATTGGTAGAAAAGATGGTAGAAAAAGATCAGTTGATTCAAAAACACATGAGAACAGCTCAGAGTAGCCAGAAGAGTTATGCAGATAAGCAGAGGAAGGATCTATCTTTCGAGGTAGGTGATCATGTTTTTCTCAAGGTTTCTCCATGGAGAAGTGTGATGAGAGTTGGTAAGAAAGGAAAGCTAAGTCCAAGGTTCATTAGACCATATGAAATTCTGGAGAAATTTGGATCAGTTGCATATAGAGTGGATTTAGCTCCGATTTTATCTTAGGTACACAATGTTTTTCATGTTTCGATGTTGAGAAAGTATATGCCAGATCCATCTCCTGTTTTGTGCCCAGAGGTAGTTCAGTTAGAAGAGAATCTCTCTTATGAAGAACAACCAGTCTAGATTCTTGACCGAAGAGGGCAATTATTGTGAAATAAGGTAATTCACCAGGTAATGGTTTTCTGGAAAAACCATTTGGTTAAAGAGGCAACGTGGAAATCTGAAAATGCTATGAGAGATAAATACCCCCACTTATTTTTATAAGTGAATAAAATTGCGAGGAAGAAATTTCCAAAAGGGGGGAAGGATGTAACATCCCAGGTAAATAAAGAATAAAGCATTTCCATGTTTATTAATATTGACAAATTAAATATTAATTTTACCTTAAAGGGGTTTCTATGTTCGATATCATACCCAATACACAACAATGAGTTTCTTTGAAATCTTACGTTGTACACTAGTAATATAATAATATTATTTTAAATGGTAGTTAACACGTAGCCGTTGTATTGGAGGGAATGAATAGGAATAACTAAAGTATGAATATATATGTTTTTTAAATGTTTTTACATTTATCCAATAAAGGATAAAGGCTTAAAATATGAAAACAATTCAATTTTAGGCATATATACTCTAATTTTCACTAAAGGTCCACTTATCGCGTTTTGATGGAGAACCGTCATTAAATATATTTTTGGTCAATCTTATACATCCAATGGGACCAAATAAAATTCTTCTTTAGAATCGGGACATCAAAATTTACTTTGTGTAATTTTTTGTATTTTTCCGATAAAGTTCACTTTTTAATTAATAGTGTAAAATGTTGTATTTTAATTCAAAACCACTTTTTAATCTAATTTATTTATATGATTTTATAATCTTTTTAATTTGTTTTGAAGTGAAATTATAATATATTTTTACCAATAAATCCAATAGTGGTCGTTGGAATTAAATTTACTTTGAAATCGGACTTAAACTAGTGTCAATCTTTTGATACTTATTGTTTCATAAAAACACGCTATTTTCTCTCACAGAGAGAATTAATTATTAAATTAATTAATTCAAATTATATGTTTGGAATTTTGTAAAATGGACTTCATTTTTTAATTTTGAATATCAAATATAGATTAGGGTAAATTTTTGGTAATTTTCGGAAAAACATCAATTTTTGATGAATAGTGAAATCACAAAGTGGTACTTATAAAAACTGACTTTCCGTTTAAATGAAATTTTGTCGTCTTTGTGTTTTGAATTTCAAAAATCCGACATACATGTTTGTCATTAATAAGTAAAATGTGGTTCAATGGGATTAAAATAGTTTTTGGTGAATAGTAACTTATTAAGTTTTTACTCGCGATTATAGGTAATTAGTGTAGTTTAAGGTAAAAATAATGTTTTAATAAAATGAGATGAGCTTGAAACATGTCCTACACTGATTGGATGTGTCATGGAAGATCAAGACAATCCATGGGTCAACATGGGCACCCCATGGAGACACTTTGGTTGGGAAATGACATAAATAACTTTTTATTAAATGTTAAAGTAAAAATGAAACAAACATGAAATGTTTTACTAAAACAATTTTTACATGGGGTTATACATGTCCTATTTTTGACTATAAATATTTATTAGAAATCTAAAAAGATTTCCTACATCATTATGTTTTTTATAATTTTTATACATTAAATAAATTAATTTATTTATGACATCATGATGATGCAACGATTACCTCATTAATAAAGGATTTAAATAAAATGGAACGATAATGTCAAATATAATAGCTACACATTTAAAAAACTTATTGGATGGGTTTATTTCGAACCCTTATAACCTTATACTCGAAACACATCAATTTGGGACTTTTAAAATACGAAACTCATTCTAAAATAAAGTAACATTTCCTTACTTTCCAAGAGTGCCCCTCCTCTCCTCTTATAAAAGGCCCCCACCACTACCTCATTACCCACACTTCCAAAGCCTTTGGCTCAGAAACCTCTGCACATTTCGTCTCTCCACATCCCTCTCTTACTCCTTGAAGCCTCACATTAGGCAGAAGTCTTTCCAAGGAAGCCTTTGAGCTCAAACCAAAGGGAGTTACACGATTATAAGGTAATGTCTTCACATGAGTCCTTTTGTTTGATTTTGCTTCTCCAACACCCTAAACTATTTTTATTCATTTCTTTTGTAACAACTCCAATATCTTCCATATACTAGGATGTTTTTATAAGAAGTATTTTAGTTACAATTATACATAACTACATCTAATGGTTAAAGAACATACTGTTTCTGTGGATGGCGAATTTCTGCCTCACGAAACGATGATTGTTCGATATTCTTCTAACACCTTCAAAGGTGGCCATTAAAATGTCACTATATTTATATATGATATATAATATGTTTATGTTTTCCTTAAGATTCTGTATTTTTTATTTTGGGCATACCTTTATTGTTTCCATTATGGGTAAATGTGATATCTTCATTTAAGGAAGTGCGGACTACCGCCCCCTCAAAGTGATTTGATTCGTTAATGCCATATGTGGGATGTATAAATAATGTATTTAATGTTATTATATATGATTTTACACTGGAATATAATATATCTATATATAATTATTATTTATTTCCATTAAAGTATGAAAAAGAAATGAAAGTAGCGTTCATGCGTACGTACGACTTACCGTCTCCATGAACGGTGCATTTCATTTCTTATCCCCAAATGTAATGTACTATTATAAGTGCATATATATAATGGATATATATGATGTATGTTACATATAAATGATTAATATAATTCTGGAATTAAAATATACATACCTCTCATTTAGTTTTAATTCCATTAATATGACAAAAAAATGAAAGTATCGTTCATGCGTATGTACGGCTTACCGTCTCCATGAACGGTGCATTTCATTTCTTACATCTAAACGATTATGTAATATTATAAATACATGTATATGCTGGAGATAGATTATATATATGATATCCAAATCAAGAATGTCATTCTAGATATAAAGAACCTTTGACCACACGAACAACATGTAATTGTAAGAAGTCCACTTTCGACTTAAGAACCAAATATCGACAAAACAAAAATTATTAACTTAAATGGTTACATAATATTTATAACATGGAAATAAGTGATATAAAAGGAATAATGAACTTTAAAAAGGTTCTTAAGAAAATAGAAATTAACTCAAGTTTATTATTCAGGATGTTAAAGAACGATCAAGTCAAGTTAGACCAGAGGTAAGGGATTTTTCTCAATCTCCTTTCATTGAGGAATATTTCTTTTTATACACAACTTTCTTTTATATGGTGTATAAAACCATTTGACTTTTACTTTTATACAAAAGGAATCTTTTTCTACGGAGAATTTTACAAAATGACAAAAAGTAATGTTTCTTTTAACGTACGCGGTGACAACGACCTTTTCCATCGCCGCGAGTATTATTTGGTCTTTGGCTTCCTGAACAAGCCGTAATGTTTTTTTTAAATGAAATAAATACCATATACTCTTTCATGTATTTTGGTATTGAAAATGGTTTTTATAATGGATTTGTTATGTCAATATATTTAAGTGATATATTGTGGTCAAAGTGTGGAAATGTTTTCTTTCCATTATATTTGTTTTATGTCTTATGATTTTTATAATGGTACTTGGACATTTGACCGGTGGTTACATGATAAACCATATGACGGGTGGTGCCGTAAATACCAGGACGGGTGGTTACATTATAACCTCCAATGCATTGGGTATGGAAGTCGGCCGTATGGCTATTCCATTAAGTATGTATGGAAGTTGGCCGAATGGCTATTCCATTAAGTGATATGTGTGGAAGTCTACCGTATGGTTATTCCACTTAAGTATGTTTATGTCCCAAGTTACCTTTATATGTTATGTGTTCTTTATATGGGTTTTATGGTAATATTTTGGTTACAAAAGGGTAAGTAATGATATTTTATTTAGTGGAGAGTTTTTACTACTTCATAATGTTGAAAAGTATTACTTTTATAAAGTATACATGGTTTACTTTTTGTTTTGATAAACTAATAGTTTTTATTCTTTGTGTATCCCTTAATGAGATTTTTATGCTCACCCCAAGTTTCTTTGAAATGTTTTTCATAGGACTTAATGTGGAATAGGGTCAATGATGGGATCAAGGGAATGTCATTCTATATAAAACATGGAACTAGACATGTTTCTTTTTAAGAGTTTTTTTTATTCTATGGAAACTTAGTAGAAGTGTATACTCTGTAATCTTTTGATATGTAATAGTTATGTTATAATTATCTAAAACTCTAAACCTGAAAAGATCCTCAATGTGAATTATTCATTAAATTTAATATTAAGTAAGGTTTATGGTCGGTTCCTTATAGTTGGTATCAGAGGACGGTTTAAAAAACTTTAGGAGTTAGAAACTTGTTAAATTATAAATTAATTTATGGTATGACTGAAATGATATAGAATTTAAATATTACCATGTTGCTTCTCCTAAGATATTTCTGTTTTACGAATGATTTTTCATAGAAGAAACAGAACAGATTTTCTGGGAAGGCATACAGAGGGAAATGACATTTCAAATCAGTATCCTGAGATGGTCAGAATCAGAACTAAACAGTTTGCGGCAGTGATGGCTCAGTTGACTCAGGTGAAAAATTTTGGTTGTTTTCATTGATTATATATTGGTGTTTTCCAAAAGTAAAGAGGATCATGAAAGACATTTAAGGGTTATCTTTCAACCCTTGACTGAAAAAAAAATTGTATGGTAAATTCAGCATGTGTGAGTTTTGGTTGCAACAAATTTCTTTCCTTGGTCACATTGTTTCAAAAGATGGAATAATTGTTGATCCTGCTAAAACAAAAGTTGTTGAAGAATTTCCAAAACCCACAAATGTAACCGAGATCTTTAGTTTCCTTGGTTTGGAAGGTTACTACCGAAGGTTTGTTGAAATTTTTTCACGGTTATCTAGTCCAATGACTAAGCTAACTCGGAAGGGTGTTAAGTTTATCTGGACAAAAGAATGCGATGATTGTTTTCAGGAGTTGAAAAAAAGATTGGTGAATTCTCTAGTTTTGGAACTTCCTTCCAGAAATGGAGAGTTTTTTATCTGCAGTGATGCTTCATTGAAAGGACATGGTTGTGTCCTTATGTAGAATGATCAGTTAATTGCATATGATTCACGTCAGTTAAAAAATCATGTGGTAAATTACCCTACACATGATTTGGAATTAGCTGCTATTGTTTTTGCTCTAAAAATTTGTAGGAATCATTTTTTTGGAGTAAAGTGTGAAATATATACTGATCACAAAAGTTTAAAATATATTCACTCAGAATGAATTGAACATAAGATAGAGGAGATGGCTGGAATTAATCAAGGATTATGATTGTACAATTCATTACCATCCGGGAAAATAAAATAAAGTGGCTGATTCTTTGATTCAAAAAAGTAATGCTTCATTAACCATGCTATGTTTGGAACGAGATCCTTTGGTTTTTGATTTGATGAACTTTGTCATAGAAGTTGTTGGTGCAGGAAGTTATTCTTTTTTGTTTCAGGTATCAGTGAGATCATCCCTATCAGAAAAAATTAAGCAAGCACAAAGGGAAGACAATGAGTTGCAGAGAAAGGTAGAGCTGGTTCAGAAGGGTAAGTTGCCCGAATTCAACATTGATAATGATTGTGTTTTGAGGTTTGTGAAGAGATTATGTGTTCCTTGTGATTCACAGTTGAAGAATGAGTTGTTACGTGAGGCTCATAGTTCCCCATTTTAAGTTCATCATGGCAGTACTAAGATGTACAGAGATCTGTGGGAGTATTACTGGTGGGATTGAATGAAAAGAGATATTGCTGAAATTACTGTGAAGTGTTTGACTTGACAGTAGGTTAAAGCAGAGCGACAGTTACCGAAAGGGATGCTTCATCCTTTACCAGTGCCATAGTGGAAATGGGAAAATATATCCATGGACTTTGTTGTGGGATTGCCGAAGACACCTCGAGGTAATAATGCAATCTGGGTTATTGTGGATCACTTGACTAAATCTGCTCATTTCCTTTCTATACGAGATACATTTTCACTAGATCAACTTTCCAATTTGTATCTTAAAGATATGGTCAGGTTACATGGAGTTCCTCTCTCCATTGTGTCCGATCGTGATCCCAGGATTACTTTTAACTTTTGGAAAGGCCTTAAGAAGTCGTTGGGTACTCAATTAAATTTTAGTACAGCTTTTCATCCTCAATCAGATGGGCAGTCAGAACGAACAATTCAGACCTTGGAGGATATGCTACGAGCTTGTTCAATGGATTATCATGGAAGTTGGGACCAACATATTTTTTTGGTTGAGTTTTCTTATAATAACAGTTTTCATTCCAGTATACAGATGTCACCATTTGAGGCATTATATGGGAAGCGGTGTCGAAATCTAGCATTTTGGGATGATGTGGGTGAAAGGAAGCTGATGGGACCAGAATTGGTAGAAGAGATGGCAGAAAAAGATCAGTTGATTCAGAAACACATGAGTACAGCTCAGAGCAGTCAGAAGAGTTATACGGATAAGAGGAGGAAGGATCTATCTTTCGAGGTAGGTGATCATGTTTTTCTCAAGGTTTCTCCATGGAAAAGTGTGATGAGATTTGGTAAGAATGTAGAGATAAGTACAAGGTTCATTGGACCATATGAAATTCTGGAGAAAGTTGTATCAGTTGCATACAGAGTGGCTTTAGCTCCGAGTTTATCTCAGGTACACAATGTTTTTCATGTTTCGATGTTGAGAAAGTATATTCCAGATCCATCTCATGTTTTGTGCCCAGAGGTAGTTCAGTTGGAAGAGAATCTCTCTTATGAAGAACAACCAGTCCAGATTCTTGACCGAAGAGAGCAAGTATTGCGAAATAAGGTAATTAACCAGGTAAAGGTTATCTGGAAAAACCATATGGTTGAAGAGGCAACGTGGGAATCTGAAAACGCTATGAGGGATAAATACCCCCACTTATGTTTATAAGTGAATAAAATTGCGAGGACGCAATTTCCAAATGAGGGGAAGGATGTAACCTCCCAGGTAAATAATGAATAAAGAATTTTCATATTTAATAATATTTACAAATTAAATATTAATTTTACCTTAAAGGGGTTGCTATGTTCGATAGCATACCTGATACGCAACAATGAGTTTCTTTGAAATCTTACGTTGTACACTAGTAATATAATAATATTATTTTAAATGGTAGTTAACACGTAGTCGTTGTATTGGCGGGAATGAATAGTAATAACTAAATTATGACTATATATGTTTGTTAAATGTTTTTACATTTATTCAATAATGGATAAAGGCTTAAAATACGAAAACAATTCAATTTTAGGCATATATACTCTAATTTTCACTAAAGGTCCACTTATCGCGTTTTGATGGCGAACCGTCATTAAATATAGTTTTGGTCACTCTTATACATTATATGGGACCAAATAAAATTCTTCTTTATAATCGGGACATCAATATTTACTTTGTGTAAATTTTTGGTATTTTTCCGATAAAGTTCATTTTTTACTGAATAATGTAAAATGTTGTATTTTAATTCAAAATGTCTATTTAATGTAATTTATTTATATGATTTTATTATCTTTTGAATTGGTTTTAAAGATAAACTATAATATATTTTTACCATTAAATCCAATAGTGGTCGTTGGAATTAATTTCACTTTGAAATCAGACTTAAACTAGTGTCAATCTTTTGATACTTATTGTTTCATAAAAACACGCTATTTTCTCTGACAGCGGGAATTAATTATTAAATTAATTAATGAAAATTATAAGTTTGTAATTTTGTAAAATGGACTTCATTTTTTAATTTTAAATATGAAATATATCTTAGAGTGAATTTTTGGTAATTTTCTGAAAAACTTTATTTTTTGATGAATAGTGAACTCACTAAGTGGTACTTATAAAAACTGATTTTCTGTTTAAATGAAATTTTGCAATCTTTGTGTTTTGAATTTCAAAAATCCGACATACATGTTTTTCATTAATATGTAAAATGTGGTTCAATGGGATTAAAATAGTTTTTGGTGAATAGTATCTTATTAAGTTTTTAATCGCGATTAGAGGTAATTAGTGTAGTTTAAGGTAAAAATAATGTTTTAATAAAATTAGATGAGCTTGAAACATGTCCTACCCTCATTGGATGTGTCATGGCCGACCAAGAAAATCCATGTGTAAACTTGGTGACCCCATGGAGCCACTTTGGTTGGGAAATGACATAAATAACTTTTTATTAAATGTTAAAGTAAAAATGACACAAACATGAGATGTTTTACTAAAAAAATTTTACATGGGGTTATACAAGTCATATTTTTGAATATAAATATTAATTAGAAAGATAAAAAGATTTCCTACATCATGATGTTTTTTTAATAATTTTTAGACATTAAATAAATTAAATTATTTATGACATCACGATGATTCAACGTTTACCTCATTAATAAAGGATTTAAATAAAATAGAAGCATAATCTCAAATCTAATACCTAAACATGTCAAAACCCATTGGATGGGTTTATTTCGAACCCTTATCACCTTATCATCGAAACACATAAATTTGGGACCTTTAAAATTCGAAAGTCATTCTAAAATAAAGTAATATTTCCTTACTTTCCAAGAGTGCCCCTCCTCTCCTCTTATAAAAGGCCCCCACCTCTACCTCTTTACCCACACTTCCAAAGCCTTTGGCTCGGCCATCCCCTGACCATTTTGTCTATCCACATCCCTCTATTACTCCTTGAAGCATCACTTTGGGCAGACTTCTTCCCAAGGAAGCCTTTGATCTCAAACCAAATGGAGTTACCCGATTATAAGGTAATGTCTTCACTTGAGTCCTTTTGTTTTATTTTGCTTCCCCAACACCCTAAACACTTTTTATTCATTTATTTTGTAACAACTCCAGTATTTTCCATATACTAGGATGTTTTTATAATAAGTATTCGAGCTACACATACACACACCTAGGTATAATGGTTAATGAACATACTGTTTCCGTGGATGGAGAATTTCTGCCTCACGAAACAATGATTGTTCGATATTCTTCTAACACCTTCAATGGTGTCCATTAATATGTCACTATATTTATATATGATATATAATATGTTTATGTTTTTCTTTAAGCTTCTGTATTTTTCATTTTGGGCATACCTTTATGGTTTCCATTATGGGTAAATGTGATATCTTCATTTAAGGAAATGCGGACTACCACCCCCTCAAAGTGATTTTATTCGTTAATGCCATATGTGGGATGTATAAATAATGTATTTAAAGTTATTATATATGATTTTATAATGTAATTATAATATACCTCTATATAATTATTATTTCTTTCCATTAATGTATGAAAAATAAATGAAAGTAGCGTTCATGAGTACGTACGGCTTACTGTCTCCATGAACGGTGCATTTCATTTCATATCCCCAAATGTAATGTACTATTATAAGTACATATATATAATGGATATATATGATTTATGTTACATCTAAATGACTAATATAATTCTGGAAATAAAATATAAATACCTCTCATTTATTTTTAATTCCATTAATATGACAAAGAAATGAAAGTAGCGTTCATGCGTACATACGACTTACCGTCTCTATGAACGGTGCATTTCATTTCTTACCTATAAATGATTATGTAATATTATAAATAAATGTATATGATGGATATATATGATATATACGATAACCAAATCAGGAATGTCATTCTAGAAATAAAGATCCTTTGACCACACGAACAACATGTAATTGTAAGATGTCCACTTTCGACTTAAGAACCAAATATTGAAAAAAAACATTAATAACTTAAATGGTTACATAATGTTTATAACATGGAAATAAGTGATATAAAAGGAATAATGAACTTGAAAAAGGTTCTTAAGAAAATAGAAATTAACTCAAGTTTATTATTCAGGACGTTAAAGAACGATCGATTCAAGTCAGACCGGAGGTAAGGGACTTCGTCTCAATCTCCTTTCATTAAGAATTATTTCATTTTATAAACAACTTTCTTTTATACGGTGTATAAACCACTTTTACTTTTACTTTTATACAAATGGAATCTTTTTCTATGAAGCGTTTTACAAAATGACAAAAAGGAATGTTTCTTTTAACGTACGCGGTGACAACGACCTTTTCCACCACCGCGAGTATTATTTGGTCTTTGGCTTCCTGAACAAGCCGTAATGTTTTTTTAAATGAAATAAATACCATATAATCTTTCATGTTTTTTGGTATTGAAAATGGTTTTTATAATGGATTTTTTATGTCAATATATTTAAGTGATATATTGTGATCAATGTGTGGAAATTTTTTCTTTCCATTATATTTGTTTTATGTATTATGATTTCTATAATGGTACATGAACATTTGACAGGTGGTTACGTGATAAACCATATGACGGGTGGTGCCATGAATACCAGGATGGGTGGTTACGTTATAACCTCCAATGAATTGGGTATGGAAGTTGGCTGTATGGCTATTCCATTAAGTATGTATGGAAGTTGGCCGAATGGCTATTCCATTAAGTGATATGTGTGGAAGTCGACCATATGGTTATTTAACATAAGTATGTTTATGTCCCAAGATACCTTTATATGTTATGTGTTCTTTATATGGGTTTTATGGTAATATTTTGTTTACAAAAGGGTAAGTAATGATCTTTTATTCAGTGAAGAGTTTTTACTATGTCATAAAGGTGAAAAGTATTAATTTTATAAATTATACATGGTTTACTTTTTGTTTTGATAAACTAATAGTTTTTATTCTTTGTGTATCCCTTACTAATATTTTTATGCTCTCCCATGTTTCTTTGAAATGTTTTTCACAGGACTTAATGTGGAATAGGGTCAAGGATGGGATCAAGGTAATGTCATGCTATATAAAACATGGAACTAGAAATGTTTATTTTAAATAGATTTTTTATTCTATGGAAACTTAGTAGAAGTGTCTACTTTGTATTCTTTTGAGATGTAATAGTTATGTTCTAATTCTCTAAAACTCTAAACCTGAAAAGATCCTCAATGTGAATTATTCATTTAATTCAATATTAAGTAAGGTTTAAGGTCGGGGCCTTATACTAACACATGTACTAATTCTATTAGATAAGTATAATTAGACCAAAAACAACCATTGGAGTCAAATATGATCTATTTTTTTCAATGTGGATTAGATAATAACATTTATTATTATTTTACTTAAAGAAGAGTTAAAAGAGATACATTAAATGTTTAATAACTAAACCATTTTTAATAAAAGGTTACACACAATATGAATTTTACTATAAATATTCATTATAAATATAAACAAAATTCTTACATAATGGTATTTTATTTAAAAAATTTATACATTAAATAATATAATTTATTTATGACACAATGATGACGCAATATTTAAATTAAAAATGAAATATTAAAATAATTTATATTATAAGTATCCAAATAAATTTAATTTTAGTCTTTTTATAAATTATAATAATTTTATAGGTGAATATAACATTTTTGGGTTGGTTGAATAAATTTTATTCCAAGTGATAATGTTTTTATTAATTTCAAAAAAAAATCAAATAGTAAATAGTGTCTATATTGACATAATTGAGTTATTAAAAAAAATATTATATTATAAATTGATATAATAGTCTTAAAAATCATATGGTCGGCCAAAAGACATATATAATAATATATATGACATTAATGAATCACATGGGGTTCGATTGTTATTTTATAGTGTTTTTATTAACCATATAGTGTAAGAATACAAGATGACACGGTAAAAGTTAAATTATTTAACTAATTGTTAAATATAACAGATATGGTTAATATTATGACCTAAACTAGCCTAAAACCTATTTTTGGGAGGTGTTAGAACCATCCCCACCTTATAATTTAGAAAATTCATTTTGGGACCATTAGAAACCGAAAATTATTTTATTAGAAAATAATATTTCCAGTTTTTTATAAAGTGACCCTCACCTCTTTTATAAAAGGGTACTTCACCTTCTCTTAATTTTACACCTCCAAATCATTTTGTCTTGGCCATAACCTGCCCAAATTTCCTCCCAAATTTCCTCCTTTAATTTTAGAGGCCTTCCATTCTTCAGAAAAACATCCTATGGAGCCCTTTTGATCAAATCAAAAGAAATAACCCGAAGAAAAGGTAAATATTTCATCACCTCTTTCATGTTTTTCTTCTTCTTCCACTTACTCTTTTTTTTATTACAATCTAAAATAATAAATCAAGTATTTTCATATAATTTGATGTTATTTTATAATTTATACAACCATATTCATTATTCTATCCATCCTATAAGTGGCAAAGTCACCATACGTGTGTACGTACGACATACCGTCTCCATGTCGTGGTGTTGTTTGTTATTCAAACACTTCATTATTTGGATGGGTATAATAATGAGTGTAACTGATGTAAATAATAAATATAACATGTTTTATTACTTTTTATATATTATATACCATCCAATTACATACAAGTTCTCCATCAATATAATGATATTATCACTCGTGCGTACGTACGGATTACCATCTCCATGACGCGATGAGATTCATTTCCACGTTCACCATTCAACGATGATTATAAAAATTAATATATTATTATTAAATATGAAATATATGACATAATAATTATACTAGAGATATATATATATCTGTGTGTGTGTGTACTTACATATATCTTATACACTTAGTTTCGATCAATATGATATTAAAACAGAAACAACGTTTATGCGTACGTATAACCTACTGTCTCCATAAACGGTGTTTTCCATTTCATATATATGTCTAGTATAAATATTTATATTATAAATATATATGATATATATATATATCATGTTTTATATTCTTCATGTATTTAAATCACGATCTGAGTCATACAATCAAGGTTAACATGTTAAAACACATACGATAAAAAGCAATTATTACCCAAAATGTTAATTTAACATGGAAATTATTATTTAATGTGTAGTATAATTCCATAAATGAATCATGTGTGATATAATAAATATTAATATGGTTCTTGTATAATTTAATATCATACTATTTTTTTATACAGGAGGTTAAACGTTCCCTCGACTAAAGGAAATTGCAAGGTAAGGGTTAATTTCACAATTTCTTTATTATCTGAGGTTGTTTTTAAATAAGTATCTACTGGGAAATATTTATTATCCATGTGCATGTTTCATAAAATAGTTTTCAAAGGTAATATTATTAAGGGAATTTTTTTACTTAAACATCATTTTAAATGTTTTAAATATTTATTCTTCTAAATCATTCTCATTAATGTCCATGTTTTCAAAACAATTTTAAAGGACTTATTTATATGGACAAGAATGTTTTTAGAATCTTAATTTCATTCAAAAGATTCAATGTGGTATGCAAAACTTTGATTAAATAATGACTTATGATGTCTTACTTTTTAAATTTTGTGACTTTTAAATGTTTTTATGAAAAGGGATATTTCACTCAAATATTTTTACAAATCATTTTCATCTATATCAACATCTCTTGACGGATTTTAAACTTGTTTGAAGATCATTTATTATCATACAAATCTTCCATATTATATTGATGTTTTTGTGATATGATTGACTATGTATGTGTTATTTTTATACCATACATGGTTTATGGATAAATTATTGACATTTCTTATGCTAGTTTTAATATGAATGTTTATTTTATGTTTAAACCTTTTCATATGAGGAATGAATTGGTCTTAGTAAGTGACTGGGGGAGGCCGATATAGCTCCTCAATGCATTGGTAGTTATCATGAGAAAAACTAGTGTCTTAGGACAAGGACTTGACAAAATCTTATTTTTAGTCTCAGTACAAGGCCTTGACAATGTGGTTATGAAGTCTGGCATTATGCTTTCCATCATTATGAAAGTTTCTATTGATATTGCATGTGATTATTTGACTACTAGATTATCCATGTAAATAATTAAATAGAATTATTTGATTCTATCTTTTCCATATTATACTGAAGTTTAAGTTTAAATGGATTTTTTTAGTCTTATACATTTTCTTAAATATTTAGGCTAATTTATAAAAGGATTCTCTATATTTTTATCCTTACTAAGCATCTGATCTCAGCCCTTTCGATGTTTTATTATTCCCAAGATTACAAGAAGTGTATTGTGATTGATATGCAGGGTTAAGCTAAGGGAATAATGGAATTTATAAAGTATTATTTATGTTCTGTTGTATGTTATAAAGTGTAACGTAACATTCATGTATGTAATATTTTTTTCCAAGACTACTAAACCGATCGGTCCTATGAGACTTTATTCCTTGTAATCATGCAAATGTATTAAAATAATTCACCTAATCTAGGCTAATGGGGTCGGGGTGTTACAATTGGTATCAAAGGAAGTTTAGTAAAAACCTTGTAAATAGATTTAGATTAACTCTGATTAGGGAACATTACCCTGAGATAAACTTTCAGGATTAGTATAGAATAACTTCCTAGAATTTTGGTAATGTATAAATTTTATTTATTTATTTTTTGAAATGCATCCCTATCTGGATACGAGCAGGTAGAGGTGGCTCTAGAAAATATTTACCTATGAGTGAAAACATTAACAAGGAGTTACGGGCTTGACCCATGGTATAATAGTTCACAAAAATGGGCCTTGTTTCAATCTTGCTTACAACACTCTTAGTGGTATGCTTAAGATAATTCTTGTTTTCATTACAAACCACTATGAAGGGTTTATGAGTATATACTTCTTCAAAGAAAACATTTTTATGATTATGGATTATATCAATAAACTATTAAATTTATGTTAACTATTTTAAAATATTGGAATTATTTATTGTGATTCATAAACTAACCTAGTGTATGCAATTGTTTGGAAATGACGCCTAGTACAGTGAATGAGACCTCTAGTAATACCCATGATCCAAAGTGTAAAAAGGATCATATCTTTCATTATATGAAGCCAAAATTTATAAAGTAAATAGTCTCTCATATATTATCATCATATGAAGAAATACTCTCATGTGTTAATAAGATAATTAAATAATTTTATGAGTCCAATGGCTTTGAAGGGATTCCAGAAAAGAAAAGGATGGTAGAGAAAAATATAGATAAAGGGAATTAGATGAAGAAGGATTTTCCCATATGTGATAACTGTGGAATGAATCACCTTGGTAATTACTTGAAGGGAATAAGAATCTGTTATGTGTGTGGAAAAAAAGGACCCCATTTACATTATTTCAAGGGTAAGATAAAGGTTTAAAATGCATAATGCTTCATCAGCAAGGAGTTGGGACACTACGCTAATCAATTTCCAAATCATCAGAGTATACCCCAAGTGATGCTATTGGATAATAATCAAGTTATTATAATACCAAAGATGAAGAAGAATGATTAATAGTTATTATGTTTTTATTAAAGTATATTTTTATTTGAGTATCGTATTAATGATGTACATGTTATAATAATTATATAGTGTATAAGGATGGTACTATAGTACTATTTCATTAAGGACTTCAGATTGTGTGGAACCAAGAGAATTGACTCAATATAAAGATAAATTTTTATGAAAATATATGGTTGAAGGAAAGAAAAATCTTTAATATGGTCTCGATACTACTGTATTGATTTTGGAATAAGCGATGATTGATTTGGATAAATTATATTAGTTATTATTGACATTGATTGAATTTGTTAATGGTTTTTTATTCTATCATTTTTGGAGTTTACAAAATTTTTGGATCTAAAATGTATATTCAGTATTCTATAAAGAATAAGTAAGAATGCAAGTAATCAATACAATTATATGATAATTTATGACGTTACCATGTTTTAAAAGAATCCATGATGAATGTTTTCACATGTTAATTGATGGAAGAAAGGATCTTCATTATGTTTACCTTGCTTATAAATTTTGGACATTGAGATTGGACAGAACTATTTTGGATAAGTATAAGTGTTGGAATTGATTAAATTTGACATTGGATACTATTTTTAAGGTTAAATAATATCTTTAGATTATTTTTGGATTGTTATCAAATGGAAAACCCAAAGTTCAGACGACAACCCGTCGTGTCTGGAAAGGCCACGAGACTTGAACTTGCAACCAAAGTGTGACACGGGTGCATCACCTACCACTAGGCTACGTGATGTCCAATTTTTATAATGTTGTTTTTTTAAATAGTCTGAAAAATGAATTATAAATTCACTATTTTTGGAACCCTATACAATTAAGATAAATAGAATGTTTTTGAATTCTATTATCTTTTGGAGTGAATGATGATATTGTGGTAGTAATTTGTTGAAGGATGAAACTATACTTTTCAAGTATATATATATATATATATATATATATATATTTCCCCTTATTCAATGAATAAATTAATTCCTAAACTTTATGAAAGGGGTCTTAAAACCAAAAATGTGTTATCCACATACCTTATGTTTTTTTGAACTGATGATCTTTTACATCATCTTAGATTGATGGCTTTGAGGGCCTCAAATTTACACTTATTTGTGATTGATGTCCTCAAACACTCCATATAAATATTTATTTTTTGCCTCTAATTATCTGTCTCTAATTTCTATCAATGTTATCTTAATTGAGATCATAATTTCGGGGTGACTTTTTATTTCCATTTCCACCTTATTAAGAGTAAATATCATTAAACTGATTTCTGATGTGGGATTTCCACAAAGGTATTTTTCTATTTTTAACCATTTATTTTAAAAGAACTATGTCAAGTTGTGAGGACTCAATTTATTGAAAGATGTATGAATGTAACACCAGATGATTTCATAGTACATTATCTCATTAAAATAATTTCATAGTTTGCGCTACACGCAACACCGAGTTCGAGAAAACCAAAACTTATTAAACTAAACGTTCAAAAAGTGGTTATGAATAGTATTTAATGCATTTTGAATCTTATATACTATATATAATTTTAACATCGGTATTATGTGTTTCTTATACATAATATAAGAACAAATTCATTTTTTCAGATAAAAGATGTATTTTTCAAAAAATAAAATTTTATCGCCTTTTAACGGAGAACCTTTTCAAAAACCAATATTTGAAAATTTTATATATTTAATTTAATGAAATTAAATTATTCTTTAGAATTAGAACATAAAATTTTAGTTTGGATTAATTTTTGGTACTTTTCTGAAAAATTTCATATTTTTATGAATAGTGAAAAATACCATGTTTTAATTGAAAACAACATTTTTAATCGAAATAATTTATAGTGTTAAATTATGAATTTTCATTGTTATAAAGTATAATTATATTAATTTTTTTTTCATTTAATACAATTTTGGTCATTATATGTCATTTAACATTTAAATTTGACATAAACATATGTCAATCCTTTGATAGTTTTTTCTTTTTAGAAAACCCACTTTTTGGTTTTGACAATGGAAATTAATTTTAAATTAATAAATTAAACTTATATGTTTTTTATTTGGTAAAATTGACTACATTTGTGAATTTGGAATATCAAAATAAGCTTAGGGTATGTTTTTGGTTTTTTCTGAAAACTTTCAAATTTTGATGAATAGTGAAAAAACACTTTATTATTGGTTAAAACCAACTTATTATTTTAATAATTAGTTATTTTATTTTAATTTATTTTAGTTCAAAATAGAGACACAATACCTATATATTTTCAACTTAATTCATAGAAGAAAATTTATAATGAGTTTAGATATATAAACTTTTATCGAACAATTTACCGTCTTTTACCCACCTCCTAGGAGCATTTGAAAATTTGAATAAAATATAATTTTACCACTTCGGTGAGTTGAATTTCAAAAATACCAGAGGAATGGTTGATATCATTATGTAAAATTTTGTTCAATAAGATGAAAGTAATTTTTGGTGAATAGTAACTTTTGACTTTTATTTACCATGGTTTAAAATAAATAGGGCAATTAAGGGTAAAATGATATCATAATTATCCTAAAAAAGGTCCTAATTCTATTGTATAAGTACAATTAGACCAAAAACAACCTTATAAATAAAATATTATCTCCTTTGGTCTACTTGGATTCGATTAGGACATTTATATTTATTTCATTTAAAGAAGAGTTGAGAGTGTTAAATTCAATGTTTAATAACTAAACAATTTTTAATATAGGGATACACACAATATAAATTCGACTATAAATATTAATTATAAATATAAAAATATTTCCTACATAATGGTATTGTATTTATAATTTTTAGACATTAAATAATTTAATTTATTTATGACACAATGATGACACAGTAATTACCTTAGTAATGATATTTTAAAATACTTGATATTATGAATATCTAGATAAATGTAATTTGATACTTTTGATTAATTAAAATTATTTATTAATTTAATATTACATTTTAGGGTTTGTTAACTACATTTTATTTGATGAGATAATGTATTTATGGCTTTCAGAAAAAAAAACAATTACTAAATAATGTCAAAATTGACATAATTGATTTTTTAAAACATATATTTTATTATAAATTGATTTAATAGAAAACAAATTATATGGTTCTGACAAAATATATATATAATAGTTTATATGACATTGATAAAACACTTGAGATTCTATTGGCATTTTATAGTAATTTTATTAACCATATAGTGTAATAATACAAGAAGACACGGTAAAACCTAAATTATTTAACTAAGAGTTAAATCTAAAATATATGGTTAATATGATGACCTAAACTATTCTGAAACCTATTTTTTGATGGGTTTTAGACCTATTTCCACCATTTAATTTAAATAATTCTATTTTGAGATACTAGAAAACGAAAATTATTTTATTAGGAAATAATATTTCAATGTTTCCTAATTTGACCTTCACCTCTCTTAAAAAGGGCACTCCCCCTTCTCTTACATTCACACCTCCAAAGCCTATTGGATCATCCAAAACCAGCCCAAATATCCTCCAAACATTATTCCATTTATTTTTTAGGCCTTAATTTGTTCGTAAATCCAACCTATAGAGCCCTTTTGATCAAATCAAATGGAAGAACCGTAAGAGGAGATAAATATTTCATCACCTCTTTTATGTTCTTTTCTTCTTCTACATACTCTTTATTTATTGTTATCATTATAAAATAATAAATCCAGTATTTTCTATATACTTTGATATTATTAAAATAATTATACACCCATTATCATTATTCTATCCATCCTAGAAATGACAAAGTCACCATGGGTGTGTACGTACGGATTATCGCCTCCACGTCGTGCTGCAGTTTGTTATTCAAACACTTCATTATATGGATGGGAATAATGATGAGTATAAATGATTTGAATAATAAATATAACATTTTAATGATTTGGTATATATGATATAACATCCAATTACATATTATTTTACAATTAATATAATGATATTGTCGCTCGTGCGTCCGTACAAATTCTCGTGTCCATGACGTGATGTGATTCACTTCCATGTTCACCATTCAAAGCTGATTATAAAAATATATATATATCATTAATAAGTATTTAATATATAAAATTATATTTCTACTTGACATGTATATATACATATCTAGTTACATATATCTTATTCACTTAGTTCCGTTCAATACGATATTAAAATGGTAATAGCGTTTATGCGTACGTATGACCTACCGTCTCCATAAACAGTGTTTTCCATTTCATATATATATCTATTATACATTTTTATATTCTAAATATATATGATATATAAATAATTTTTTATATTCTAGAAGTATTTAAATCATGATCTATGTGATGCCATCAAGAGTAACAAGTTAAAACACGTACAATAAAGAAAGCGATTATTACCCGAAATGTTATTTTAACATGGAAATTATTATTAAATGGGTAGTATAAAGTCATAAATAAATTATGTTTGATATTATAAATATTAATATAGTTCTGGTATAATTTAATAACATACTATGGTCATTATACAAGAGGTTAGACATACCCTCTACTAAAGGAAAGTGCAAAGTAAGGGTTAATTTCACAGTCTCTTTATTATCCGAGGTTGTTTTTTTACATAAGTATCTACTGGGACATATTTTATATCCTTTCCCATGTTTCATAAAATATTATTGAAATGGATTATATTTGAGGGACTTTTTTTACTAAAACATCATTTTAAATATTTTAAATATTTATTCATCTAAATCATTCTCATTAATGTCCAGGTTTTCAAAATGATTTTTAAGGATTTATTTATATGAACATGATTGTTTTTAAAATGTTAATTCCATTCAAAAGTTTCAAAGTGGTATGGGAATCTTTTTAAAAAAAAATCTTTAAATGTATTCATTTCTAAATTGTGTTACTTTTAAATGTTTTTATGAAAAAAATGATATTTTACTCAATGATTTTTACAAATCATTTTCATCTATATCAAAATACCTTGATAGATTTTAAACTTGTTTGAAGTTGATTTATTGTGATACAAATCATCCTTATTGTATTGAGGGTTTTGTGACATTTTTAACTATGGATGTGTTATTTTAATACCATTCATGATTTATGGATAAAGAATTGATATTTCATATGCTAGTTTATATTTGAATATTTATGTTATGTTTAAACCTTTTCATATGAGGAATGCATTGGACTTAGTAAGTGATGGGTGGATCCTTCTATAACTCTTCAATGCATCGATAGGTCTCTAGAGACAAACTAGTGTCTTGGCACAAGGCCATGACAAAATCTTATTTGTAGTCATGGAACATGAACTTGACTATGTGATTATGAAGTCTAACATTATGTGTTCCATCATTATGAAAGTGGCTATTGATATTGCATGTGATTATTCGACTGGTAGAATATCCATGTGAAAATTAAATGGAATTTTTTGATTTTATCTTTTTCATATTATGATGATGTTTATATTTAAAAGGACTTTTTTAGTCTTATACACTGCCTTAAATTTTTATTCTTATTTATGAATGATTCTGCTATATTGTTATCCTTACTGAAAATCTATTCTCACCCCTTTCTATGTTTTATTTTTCCCAAGATTCCAAGAAGTGTATTGTGATTGATATATTTTGTTATGCTAAGATAATAATGGAATTCATAAAAGACTATTTATGTTTTGTTGTATGTTATAAAGTGTAATGTAACATTCATGTATGTAATCTATTTTCCAACACTGCTAAACTGATCGGTCCATTGGGGCATGATTCCTTGTAATAATTCCAATGTATTAAAATAAGGCACTGACTCTAGTATTCTAGGGTTGGGCCATTACAATGTAAGGATATATATCCTAGGTGATTGAATGTAGCACAAGACAAAGTAGAGATCAAATCATCCCAGGGAATACAAAATACATAAGTAAAATGTAATATCTCATGCCAAGACTACTTCTTAGATTTTTTCCCTAGATCTAATGGTTTATTTATTTCTGCTAAATAAAAAAATAAGATGATAAATTTCATGATCATGAAACATGTTTTATTATAACTTATTCATTATTATTAATTTTATTGATTCTTTTTACTGATCACATAAAAATGAATTAAATTACAGGCATTCATAGATGGAATAAAATATATAAGGATTATGCATAAATATTGTATCAACACATGGTCAATCATATAAGTAAAATATAATTAATATTAATAGGACATGTAAAAGTAAAAAATAATAAATAATTATGCACAATAAAAAATTACCTCAATAAAATATTATTTTAGAATACACATTTTATTATTTGATTATGAATGCAACTATAGAACTATGTTTTATTATGGCCCTCATCACGAAACATACTTTTATTGAGGCGTTTTTATGAGAGTATTGTGTTGAATTAATGGTGATTCCTAGATCGGTGTATTGTAATTTATGAATTCAATATTTTATAATGGATCCAAGTGGAACTATTTATTATCATTATTACGAAAACATTTGTTTCATTCACCTTTCATAGACAATGATACCTTTTAAAAAATCCCTCTTAAGGATGATTTTACGTGGATTATGTTTGATGACAAGGACTGATGTTTATAAAGTAGAATAGTTATCAATGGAGGCATGATGAGTTGACATGAATGTAGTAATGGATCGGTGAGATCATGAATATTCTAAATAATCATTCAGTGTTTGATTATACTAAAGGATCACACAAAGTTCATAAATAAAAATGGATTATGAAGAAGCATGTAATTTCAAAGGGATCACATGATGCATGTTTTTCTATCCAATATAAATGTGACTCACTTGAAATTTCGTGATCTAAATAATATCACATTATCACATCAGAAGATTTTTGTTAGTATAATAGTATATCTTGATGAGATCATGTGAAGTGCTAGAAGAAAAATTAACTAACTACATGATTGTCAATGGATATTGTAATGGGATCATGTGATGCTATTGAATACAATATCACTAACCATCATGTGAATGTAAATAGATCTCATTATAGAGTCAATAGAATCACTTATAACATGATATAGGTGATCACATGAAGTTCTTATGACATATTATATATCATGGATGTCTATGAAGAATTCCAAAACTAATCACGTGTAGTGCATAATTGCAATTGCTAAGAAGGTGGAATGGATGACTAACCATATTTTTTGGATTTATGTAGGTGCATTTATGACTATAAATACAACATAAAATATACTTATGATGATAAGGAATTAACATAAGTGGGCTGATCTGAAAAAAATCATTTCACAGGAGTAGAACAAGGTGTTGAAGCAGAATCATGTGATCAATGTAAACAAAAAAATGTCTGGTGAAAGGGTTTCACAAAGGGGTCTCTCAAAAAGGTATTACAATGTTATATTGTGAAGGGATGTATGTGATGGGTGTTTTCACACATAGGTGACCCTATTGGTATCACATGACCCATGAAACCTGAATACGGTCTTGTGATATAGTCACATGAATTTTGTGATCATGAAAGGTCTTGAGAAGGAGTCTCACAAAGGGGTCTCAAGAAGGGGTCTCAAGGAGGGGTATCATAGAGGGAAATAATCGAGTGGTATCACATATGGATATCCTGGAAGAGTCTCAAAGAGGGTTATCCTGAAGTAGTCTTGTGAAAAGATCACACGCTTCGAGAGTAAATGTATCATACAACCCTAGTTGTTATCAATTTGATGACAAAAAAACATAAAGACACAAACAATTTTGAATATAATCAGAACTAATTTTAGTAGATTCTACAAGAGGAGCAGTGTGTTCAATTTAGCAGAGAGAGATAATTGAGCTTTTATATTGTGAATGGTTATAATCTAGGAGGGACAAATAGACCACTCTAAACCTTATAATAGTAGTGCGATTTAGTGGATATAGTATATCTGCATGTTGAATTGTTATTCTCTTTGGAAATATCCCGGTATTAGTGAACGAAGTAAAATTGATATGTCCTATATATGTTTTAATTTTATTTTAATTTTTGTTATGGGAAGGGCATATAAGAGAGTGTTTTCTAATGATGGAAATAGATCATAATATTCAATTGTTTTAATTTGGTATACCCTAATTAACCCCACTTCTCAGGATATTTAACATAGTTGGGCTAATAATTGGTATAAGAGATAGGTTAAAGTTATATTTTCTCTCTTAGTAATAAAAATGGATGTTTTTATTCAAAAGGGATTTTGATATTTGATGGAAACAATTTTCATTTAAGGATTATTTAGATTTATAACTACTTTCAATAATTAGGTATTGATGTTCCAATAGAAGGAATACATGGTATTATGGATAATATGGACATTTCAACATTATGCCATGTAGTCTAAAGAGAATTGGATTTTTATTCCAATGTAATCAATGCCATAGAAGGATATTAATCCAACCCAATCTATACAAATGTTATGTCATGTAAGTAATTGAATACCATAGAAGAAAACTGCTAAATATTTAAGAAGGTGATTAAAAAAAAATAATCTAAACTAAAGGATTTGTGGAACAAATTTGAGGTCTTGAGAATGCACCCCAATGAGTCATTAGATGCATTCATTGAAAAGGTGATGTTATCATGGAAGACATGTGTAGTCTCGATGAAATTATCAATAATATAATGACTATTTAGTGAAACATCAAAATACTTCAACATAGATTCGATCAAAAAATATATTCTAGAATATAATTGTTCAAAGGATGTGACATTGGATAGATTACATAGTACAGTTGTCACATATGATATGAGAAATGATGAGAATGAATCTATGAAAAAATCGATATCTTAAGAGGTTGCATTCAAGGCCCTGAAGAAGATCAATATATATATTGGCCATTAATAAGACATTATAGATGAGGTTATGTCATAATTTTCCTAAAATTTAAAAATTGTAAAAGTAATGATTAATGGGAAACTGACACTTTCATGATTTTATCGCAGAAAGGATTGAAATATTTCAGAAAAGTGTCCCGTGAATTTAAGGATGATATTCTGAATGTTGATGAAATTCCCAAGAATAATTATTCATCCAATTTAAATGGTATAAAAAATAACAAGTGAAATTTCTTTAAAAATTAATATGATTACTGAGGAAAATTGATGTTCATACGAATATGATGTAGAACATATGGAGGATTGAAAGGATTAAGGATGAAAAGATATAGTGGAAATTTTTGGTAACTCCCATACAAGAGAAAAAGTGACAATGATGAAGGAGGAGTTAATGTAAGTGGTGATCTCTAGGGTGAAATTTGTTTTCACCAACATATTAAAAGATCAAGCAAAATGTAATAAAGAACTTGACATGGAATTTTTTAGTCTTTAGATAAATGAAAATTATCGTGAGAAACTCTTTAGTCCTAATATGTTATCAGGAAATACTTTGGAACATACAACAAGAAAAGGAAAATTAGTGTTTAGGGGTCCAATAAAATAGTCAAAGGAATGTCTACAGTAAAAATTTACATATCAAAACAACATAGATGGTATGGGGAATTTTCACAAATTGAAAGATGTAATGGTTTGTGTCTTACCATAGGTACCTGCTCCAAGGATGAAAATATATTTGGGTATGAATTAGAATTAGACTATTTAGTGAACCTATAGTATAATCAGTAGTGAAACCATGATACACCAAAATACACATCGTATTAATTTTATTATTTTGGAAAGTTGGGAAATTATTCAAATGTTTGTTACTTATCCTAAAGGTTCTTATAGAAAAATGAACAATAAAGACATCCAAACAGAGTTCAATATTAATAGAATTCTTTTGATAGTCACTAATTTTTCTGTGTAGGTGTTGGATACATATTTCATGATTTTTCTCGTTAAAAATGCAGTGGAATGTAATTAAGATAATCCAATGTGGTTTCATGAAGAAACACAAGGGATCATCAAATGAGCTAAAAAATCAATTTTCAGAATTACATGATGAGGTTGGACAATCATAATACGAGGAAGAGTTTGAATATCAGTCAACATCATGTATTAAATCAATGATATAGATCTGATATAAAGGAGTTAAGAATATAGTGGTTACAGATATTTCATTCAAGGTGTTATTTCACATTGTAATATGGATCATTTATAAATTATTCACTTCAAATATTAGTGTAAATAATGATCTAGTGAGAGACAAAAAGTATTTTAATGAAGGTGTAGTTATTTTTGGCAATAATAGAGACTTCATGATTATTAGAATATGAAAATCCAACTTTTTGGGGGAATGAAATGAGGTGAGATGATGTATTGGTTGTTGAATGTAACAATCATAACTTTTTAGGATTTAATGAACCATATGACTCCAGAAATGCTATATGTTTTACCAAAAATATTTTTTTTATCAAGGGGATACATAGTGAAGTTTTTTAAAGGGAAATCACTTGAAGGGGAATATCTTCCTTGTGAGTGGAGAATAAGATATATATTTTTTGTCCATAGAAGAAGATAAAATTTTATAGCATAAACATCTTAGTGATATGAGTCAACCATCATCAATTGATCTGGTGAAATGTGATGCTTCTTGATATATCTCTATGTTATCATTGGATTATATCCATATGTGTGATTATTTCCAAAAAGGGAAGATAAAAATAAACATGTATAAGGATAAAGTAAAAAATATTAACAAGAGTGATTTAACTTGTACCGATTTTTGGATGTCAACCTATTTCACCAAGATTTCACGACAACAAAAAACAGAAACAATTGTTCTTTCTGAAATTGCTGATATTTTTTTCAACCATTTTGAAAAATTTTATAAAAAAACAACATTATTTTCTAAAAACTACTCACTTTCTACCCTCTTCTAAAGCACAAATCTATACTCATTAACTATCCCCAATCCCCAAGCCCCCCTCTCCACGACCTAAAGCCCTATCCCCCTTCACTACCACCTATTGCATCGCGCTTCTTCCCCTACCTCATGTTCCCCTCTCCACTCATCCCTCTCTCCCATGATCCATCTATACCCAAGCCCAAGACATAGCCATAGTCTTCATCCATGTTCCACCACACTACTTCCCTTTTTTCATTTATTCTTGATCATTAATTGCTTTAAATTTTTTATTATATCAACTATTAGGGTTTAATGTTTTATGGTATTAGAGAGTTCTTATTATTTAATTATATGTATATTTTTGTTTACTATGATTTTTCTTTTATTTGGCGGATCGTTGAATTGATATAATGAAATATAATATACCATTTAAAGAAACTGAAGGTAAAAGGTGTGGTTCACATGTGATTTACATGATTCCATGTTATTGTTTTTATATTTATGCTTCTTATTTGATATAGTTTCTTTGAAAAACATTTCCTGTTGCCATTATGATCTTATGATCATCTATTCTAATTTGTTTATCAGATAAATAAAATAAAAACGTCGTTTTTTACAAAATATTATATTTTTTGTGACATTATTTATTCCCCTGATGAAAGCTTACTATGTAAAAAATTGTTCAAAGAAGTTTTTTAAGGTGACTATCATTGGATTAATAACTATTATCACCTTTACTAATTTTATAACTACTTAAATTTGGAAATTAATTAGGTTGTATAAAAATTCATAACGTTGATAATAATTGATATTCACAATAAAATCATTCAATAATATTTTAAACAGTCAAGCTACATTTTTCTTTTCATTCCATAGTCAGTAGTGATCAATAGTTTAATATATTCCACAGTAGGGTTCTAAATCAATAAGTGACTATCTATAAGATTGTTTAAAAAGGCTAAAATGATATTAATTGTTCACTTTTAATTTCATTGTTATAATGAATTTATTTCAAATCATGAATTATAAATATAATATTAATTTATTATAAATATTATATTCAATAATAAAATCAATTTTGAAGAAAATCCATAATTTTTTTTGAAATTTAAACATCATCACAAACTTAGGTATTATATAACCACCAAGGTCAAAGATGTTTTTATGTCTTTTAAGATGGGTAAACTATAGTGCGTTTGATTTAATGAAAGTAATTTATTATAATTCAACTATTTTTTTAGTATTACTTTTAATGGCCACTTATATTTTATGATGGGAAATAGGTGAATCAAAGTGAATATAATATGGTTATGAATAATTTTATTAGAATAAGTATTTGTTTATAAAAAGGTATTGATGAGAAGAAATTCATAATATCCCAATAATAATATAACCAATTGTTGATTATACCATGTAATTGTAATAATTAAAATATATAAATATGTTGTTGATATGTGTTTATAACTAAGTATTTCTAAAATAAAGTTTTCAAATAATTAATGGTTTTTTTCTCTTTGAGAAACCTCCATTAATAATCACATTGAGTTATGGTTTTATGAATTTTTATTGTTCATTTAGTGATACAATTTTGGATAATATTTCACATTCACATAGTGAATGTGATATTATTGGTGTAGGTTTTTTAAGATTTTTTTAAATACTATTTTATTGCATTTAACCAATTATGGATGTTTTTTAAAATTTAAACTTCTAAAAAAAGAAATGTGTATTTTTATAAACTTCAAATTTAATTAGTTTCGAAATTAAATTTTTTAATATATATTTTTTATATATTCTATAATAATTATTCTATGAGTTTAATGATTAATTTAAACACATTTTTATGGATTAAATGATGACTCTTTATATGTGGGATACTGTAAAATATTGACATTAAGAAGAGAGTAATAATAATATAACATGTGTTGTGTTAAATAATTAATATTCATGGTAAAATGTTTCATTGTTTTTATGAGAATGGTGATAAAAAGGGTATTTTATTTATTATATCAAAAATATGGAAGAAATATTAAAATGCTAATTTTTGGATGATGTGTGAGTATCATAATTTTATTTTTTTTAGGTCCACATTTTCTTTTTTTGGGATTTTTTCATTATTAATATTTTGATTAACATTTCATGAATTTTTATTAAAGAGAATGTTAATGTGATATTTTTACTGAGAATTGAGTATGTTATTTAATAATATTAATTAAATAATGATAATTATATAATAAATATAATGTGGGTTTTGATAAATATGATAGGATATTTTATAGGGAAAATTAAAAGTGTTGTATTGTTTTAAAATTTTGATATGTTGTTGTTGAACTTTTTAAAGAATAACTTAATATAGAGCTTGAAATAAAATAATATATTTTATTATGAATCTTATTGAAATAAGTAGTTTTTTTATTTTAAATAAAAAAATATCTATCCAATTTATAAAACATAACATTAATAGGGGTTTTATATGTTCAAACAATTAATTACAATATTTCATAAGTTAGTTGTTTTTATTCAACATAAATAATTCACTAATTTTTTATGATCCTTTGAAATAAATATTTAATTATTTATAATCATGACATAATATTTTTTATATGTTTTAATTTATTTAATAAACTATAGGATCATTGTGACATATATGGATAAAGATGGATCACATTACCGATGAGCACACCCCATAATACCAAGCGTTTGGAGGAGATTTTAGATTTTATAATTTCAAACAAATCCTATGATTAGAGAATAAGATGTTTGTGTCCTAAAGGTATATTTAAAAGATGGTTGAAGAGAGATAAATTTTGTGAATACATTATATTGAAGAAAGTCCCTGATTAATATTTGTGTCAGATTTGGAATAGAGAATCGAGCATTATAGAAGGATTGAGTACTAATTTCAATTGATAGAAGGAGCATTCAAATTCATCAACAGTGAGATATGAAATGAAAAACATTATAAATTATGAATTTGATATTTCAAGACAACAAAATCTGTATAAAAACATATCATAACAACCTTTTGGGGGTTCTACAAATAGAAACATGATAGGTTATGTTTTCAATACTATACAACAACCATATAATGATTGTAACATATAATTTTATCATCCTATTGATACTCTAGAGACTAATATTAGAGATGAAATCAATTAGTATAAAAACAAGCTTCATTGATTAGTTGATGATGGTAATCTAGAGTTTTATGGTAGATATTTGAAATAATCAAAACATTGTTTTCTTCTAAATTTGTACCATATCAAATCCCTATGTGGAATTAAAAATAATATTATGTCCATGATATTGGAATTGTTTTGTGATGAATTTCCTAAATCTATGATCCACATGTCTTTTTAGGATATGAAAAAATATGTTAACATGTTTGGTTTGAATTATAAAAAAATAAATACTCTTCCCAAGGATTGTAAGTTTTATTGGGGAGAGGAATCAAGAACACATGATTGAAAAAATACACTTCATCTAAATTGTAGTTAATGGGTGATGTTAGAAGTCTGAATAAATACAATTAAATGATGAAGAAGGAAAGAAACACACCTGAAAAAGTTTTTTCATTACATTTTTTAAAATCCTCGATTCAAAATATTATTCATTTTATAAAAAACCACCGAGC
The DNA here is from genome assembly GCA_963277665.1 of Viscum album. Classification (NCBI taxonomy): domain Eukaryota; kingdom Viridiplantae; phylum Streptophyta; class Magnoliopsida; order Santalales; family Viscaceae; genus Viscum; species Viscum album. The sequence goes on from OY728131.1 coordinate 21,424,035, forward strand.
ACATTATGTTCTATTATATAGATAATAACAATGATGGGTGAATACCACATCCAAGAGATTCAAAATCAGAGAATATAATTGATTCAATGTATCTAGATTTCTCATTGATCCTAGTAATTTGCGATTGTTATTAGAAGCCTATGGATTCAACCCATTTGACACTTTAAGCACTAGTTATAGATTTTGTCCCCTTGTTTTTATCCCTTATAATCTACCTAAATGGATGTGTATGAAAAAAATTCATTTTATGACTTCGATGGTTATTCTTGGAAAAAATGATTGTAAATGATATTGATGTATGCTTACAACCTCTAATTGATCAATTTTAGGAGTTATGGAGAAAATATGAGGATATATATGATTCATCTTCGAGAACAATGTTCAAAATACAAGATGATATAATGTATATCATTTGTGACTTCCCTCAACAAGGGAATTTAGATGTTTGGAATACATACATGGGTTCCGATTTTCCCCTTTGTAAGATTGTTTTTGGTCCTAAACGACTAACTCATAGTAAAAAATTGTGCTTCTTGTGTCATTGAATACTTTTTATGCATCTCATATATTTCTATTGAACATGTAAAAATTTAATTTTTATATTGATCATATACGAACTCCAAATTTTTTGACAGGTTTTGAAATTTTGGCACAACATGGAATATATCAAACAGAATTTGGGATGGTATATCATTTGAATGAATGTGGGAAATGAGTTTTAATTGCATCATCAATGTAAAAAATGAACACAAAAATTGAAGAAAAAAATTATATTTTACCAAATTACATATTGAGAATCTAATTTTTATAGGGATTAATATTTAGGATATTCATATTGAGATGAATGTTTATGAAAATTATATATTTACATTGAATAATGATCTTCGAAATAAAAAAGATCATATCAATGCTTAGAAGGACTTACAAACAATGATCATAGTGCCTGGTCTCATTCCATATGAGAATGAAACTTATGCTATGATAAATTTTTAAATGAAAAATAAGGATAAACATACATTACTTTAAATTTTTAAACATTTGAAGGTATCATGTGGGTACTCAAATAACATCTCAAGGTGTGTTGACTTAAAGCATCATAATTTACATGGATTGATAAGTCATGATTCACCGATTTTGTTACATTAGTTACTACCATTTTAATTGCATTCATTATTACCTAAAAATGATAATACTATTGAAATCCACATATTCACATTCTTCATACAAATACATGAGAAAAATCTTCAACCATTTGATGATGAAATCTTTCTGGAATGAATTTTTTTGACACTTTCTAAAATTGATATGATCATTCCTCCATATTCTATTACTATCATATTACATTTAACAGTGAATTTGTTCAAGGAAGATAAATCAGGAGTCACGAAACATTATCAATATATGCATCTAACTGAGAGGTAACTTATTGATGTGGTTCTATTCATAATTAAGAAATCATTGTATCATAATTAAATAACAAATTATTATTTTCATAGTTATCACAGTCATTTGAAATCATATATGTAAAATAATGATAAACCTGAAGGATCTAAAATTAAAGGCTATTTGGAGGAGGGGTGTGTATCCAATTGTTCTATATACATTGATGATATTGATACAAGATTCAATCGAGTTTTATGTGTTGACAACACATTGAATAAAACTCAACTTCATGATAAATCCTAAATCTTTCCTGCAATTGGCCGATTAGTTAGGAAAAGATCAAATGTTACACTAATAGAAATATAATTATTACAGGAAAATAGATTTCTGCTCCTAAATAGTGAAATTTTAGATTCATTTAGTTGAGAGATCAGAATAAAAAAAATATAAGAATGAGAATAGTAATAAAAAATGAGAAAGTTATAACAAAATATGTTAATAAATTACTTTTAAAATGATTTACAAGATGTATAAGTTCATAAATATTGAAATCAATATAGATATTAGGATGAAAAATATATTTTGAAAATATAATAATGAATATTATTTTTTTAGATCATTAATTTGGATACTCGAGCAGAGTTTTTAGATTATTTTATGTTTCTATATCAACATCCTATAAAATAGGCTAAAGGTTTGATGCTTACAATGTGAATGGCTTTAAATTTTAGACATCCAATTGGTAAGATGGTTTAAAAACATATAATAGTGGTATATTTATGTTTTTCAAAGTGGGATACTATGGAATGTTGACTAATACTATAAAATTCATCTACCACAATCATTTTTTAGTTATTTTATTTAAATTTAATTCTTTCGATATTATAAGGGGGTTTAAAAGAGATTTCGTGAAATATATTTTTTAAACTTCTCCGGATTGTTGGATGTCCGTGAATATGAATTAAAATATCCATATATCTTATCATGATAAGAAAATTTTATTATTATGTAGAATTTTTCATTGATTAAGGTTGTGGTTTATTTTTTCACATAAAACAAATTTACTTGAATGATATGGGTGATGAAGTGGAATATATGACCTCTAACTTTGAATATCATCAACAGCAAGTAGGGAACCTATGTTCTAATCATGATATTGTCATTATTAGTCTTTTAATGGTGGATAAAGTAGATTATGTAATGTTAGAGAGATAAATTACAATATTAAAGGACAAATTGATTGCATGTGAAGACATGTATTCATTTATCAACCACTTAAGTTATTTGTACAATCATTCATTATCATATCTAAGTATATTTTTTATTAGTAATGTGCATTTTTCATCATTTATAATTTTTTTTCCACATAAAATTTTTGAACTATATGTTCTAAAGATAAATATATTATATTAAATCATAGGATTTCCAAGGAGGAAGTGCTTTACTATTCCAAGTCAACTCTCAGTTGACGTTCCCTCGACCACACCAACATTTTATCTTCCTTTAGTATCCATTTTTTACATTACATGAGACACTATCCAAATATCCATGACACTACCTATAACATTTTACATTATGTTAGCTTATGGCACACCCTTCATCAGTGTTCCATCAGTAGAGGAGACAACACCTCTCTATTCAGTAGGCTCAGTAATTAAAGAGAAGGTTATAACTCTTTTTTCATTATAGGGATATTGTAGGGTGACAGTTATCAGTACAAAATTTAATATGAATAAATATATTTCACATTTATTATACAACTGATTATTTTTTCAAGAAATATTGAAAAAAAAAGATACTACATAGAGAAATATAATCAATTCATATGTCTCGAATATGAACACAATGAAGATAGTTGTCTGATTTGACTGCTTTGGGTTCTTGACAGATAATTTTGCATGATTATTTAACTAGAGGGAGTTTGTTTCCGTACATATAATAATTCATGAATGGGGGGATCATATAAAAACATAAGATGAATATTTATTCTCTCTATAGAATGTTTTTTGGATTATACCAAAAGGAAATTGGATCTGCCCCGATGATATTGCATCGATGGATGGTAGCGAGTAGGTAAGTCACAAAACTTCAGAATACTTTAGTACAAAAAATTTGATTATTTTTAAGTGTTTATATAAATAAAAACAACTATTTAATTTTAAACATAATTATCATTTAGGTTCTAGTAGCAAGATGTGGAGGTAGAGAGTGATAGGGTGTCGAGCAGAGTTCATTAGGATTGTAAATATAGTAGTAAATGTGGAACACCAATAAATGTGACTTTTGACTATTTCCTTTTAATTTTTATTTATAGGAGTGATTTTATTGGGACTTTTTAAATGTATTTCAAAAAAAACATTACACATTTAAAGTTATTAATGTGGTACATCATAAACTCATTTACGTGTTAATGTTGGATATCTTGATGTGTTATAGTTGAATATTAGATTTTTATTGGATATTTTGGGGCTACAGAAACTGCGGTTTTTATTTTTTGTAAATTAATATATAGCGGTGGTATAAAATGACACCTTAAATTACATATTGTTATTTATCAGTGATTCAATACGCCATTATTTAGGATCTTTTTTTAGTATCATGTTTTTGGGTATCAGCAACAGTTTTACTTTCAATAAAATGCCTAAAGTATTGTAGAGGTTCCAACCACCACAATATTGTTTTCATTTTTTGGGAAGACAAAACACCACTAAAACCCAAAAAACCATCACTAAACCAATTTTTCTATGATGATTACCAGAATCCACTGCTAAATGGATGGAAAAAATGTGGTTTAACTATAAATTCCAACATTAGTGATAGTTTTTGGAAACCATTGAAGAACCATATGACGATGGTTTAGACATATAGAAAAACAATAAAAACCCATCGCCATATAAAAATACTTTTTTTGTGTTTTTTATGGGATGTGATATTATATTCTTTTAATTAATGAATTTAGTATATTTTTATGGGTTTCAATAATCACCCAGAAGTCTAAGGTGTTATGTTTCATGACACAATATCGAAGGGAAGTTGAAAAGGTTCTAGGTCAAAAAATATGAAACTTTTAACTGATAATGGAATAAATTTCACAAATATCCATGTGGAGTATTATTTTGATAATCATGGTATAATGCATTATTTTTTTGTAGTAATAACTCTACCGAAATAAAAGAGTGGTTGAGAGAAGAAACCAGATTATCAAAAACATAGGCATAAACAATGATTATTGAGAATGAAATTCGAGTGATTTTTTTGAAAGAAGTAGTGTTGACATAGAAATAAATTTATGATAGATATTTATTATGTATAAAAGAAGTTAGTACTCAATTCAATATGTGGTTTGGAAAAAATCTGATATTTATGTACTTTAGAGTCTTCAAAAGTAAGTGTTTCATTCTCAATAAAGGGAAACACATTAAGTTTTATTCCAATATTGATGAATGGATATTTATTTTATATTAAGGAAAAATAAAATAATAGAAATGATTCTATATGAGGCTGGGAAAAGTTATAGAGAGGAATTGTTTTTTTATTCCTAAAAATGAGTAGAATCTTTTAAAAATCCATAAAAAGTCCTAGGAGGATAGTGATGAAGAAATGTTTTGATTAGGGAGACTGAAAGTACATAAGGTAGTTTAAGAAGAATATTTAGATGATTATAAGTATGGTATTAGACTTGAATCATCCAAAAATTGAAGAATCGATCAGAAATTGATAGGAAGAACATAATTGGTGATCACACCACACCAGTATAGACATGATGAATGAAGAAACTTCATTAAAATTATTTCCTATAATAGGTAGAGCCAATGTGTTTTGAAGTAGAAATAAGAGATGGGAATTTGGTTTAGGAATTGAATTATGAGATTAACCAAATTTAAAAATAATTAGATATGGGAGATTATTTCTAGGCTAAGAAACATGAATTTTATAGGGACCAAAATGGTCTTTCATATTAAGACAAATAATGATTGATGAATAACTAGAAGAAAAAAATGAAAAACTTTTCGGAAAGGGATTCTCCTAAACTGAGGTAGTTTATGTTTATAAACTAATATAACATATATCATGGTTGGAGATAACTCTATTATTCTTATCCATAACTGTGCAAAATAAATTCAAATAATTCCATATGGATATCAAGTCAGCATTTATGAATGGTGTTTTGGATGAATAAGTGTATATTTAATAGTAATAGGGTTTTTTAATTCATGAAGATGAGAAAAAAATTCTATTAAATATGGCACTATAAATGTTGAAGAGAACACCAAAAGAATGTTATTCATGAATTGAAAAGTATTTGAAGACGATAGGTTTCCAGCATGGTGATGTTGATTACAATATCTATGTTAATTATGAGAGTAATCAAAGGATATTTTTGTTGGTATATATCGATGACATAATATTTCGAAGATTGAATGAAGTGAAATAAAAATAGTTTCTAGAATTCACGAAATTTGAGTTAGAAATATATGATGTTTGGTTATATAAAAATTTTACTTGGTTAATAGGTAATGAAAGGAAGTCATGACACATTTATTTCTCAATCATAACATGCTAAAGGGGTTTAATGATGGAATGGAATGGAAATTTACAATGAGACGTCAACCCTAGTATCTACATAGATGATATTATCAAGGAATGATGACGTAAAAGAAGATAATATCTCTAAATATAGATAAATAATTGGAAAAATATTCTTCTTGGCAAAGACATAGCCTAATATTGTTTCACATGCTAGATAATGAAATATCATTGTAATACCAAATAAAGACACAAACTTGTAGTGAAAATAATACTTCATTATATAAAATATATGGTAGATTTAGTTTTACTATACATTGAAAAATCGTAACAATATTTATTAGGTTTTAGATGTATAGATTTTGATGGTTAAATAGAAAATAGAATTTTTAAATTATGTGGTGTATTATATATTACTATATTATATATTTCATGGCTAAGAATGAAACATGATTTCATTTCTATGAACACCGTAAAGGATGAATAATGAATGGTTACAAAAGCTTGTTTCTCTTCAAGAGAAATGAGATACAACAAGTTTTTTCAGAAACCCATCTCAGTGTTGGTACCTAGAAATTTATAAGAAATTTTCACTGTATATTATTTGATAAATAGTCATTCCATGACTGTATTTAAAACACAAGAAGGGGTTAGGATTTCATGAATATTTTGAACATGGTATTTTAAAATACAGAAGATATTTTATCTTTAAAAACACAAGTTATATTCCCATAATGATAGAAATCATGGTTTCTTTTCATAGATGTATTCTCCCTAAATGTGTTAGAACTCACACCTATTCAATAGTATCACCTGCATCAATATCTATTGATAGCCTCTGTTCTTCCTCAGAAAAATATATATCATCATGTAAACATCGGAATGACCATAATATATTCTTATAGTATGGTCTAATGTATTATCATCTCAAAATTTTGAGATCTAAATAAAAATTGAAACCACAGTTTCAATCATGCTCATTTTTATATCCAACCAGTGGCATCTGATAACTCATATGTGAAATGGATGAGTAAAATTTGAAGATGAATATAAGGATATTGGTGGATAATCATATTTCTGAAAATATAATGGATGATCTTATTTCCATATTTTTTAATATAGTTAAATTTTTCCCACATATCAAGTCCCACATTGGATTTTGGTTTGTCTGTGCTCGATTTTATAACAAACTCTTTTCCATCCACTTCTCAATACATTACCATTTTTTAGCCCCCAGATCACCTTTCACACATTCCATCGCTAATGAAACCCCAGTGTGGTCCTCCTGGGAACCTCCATTCACTAATATACATAACCATTCATGTACCATGCATGCTATATACTCATCCTCACTCCGGTTTCCATGGATTTTGGCCTAGTTAGCTCTCATACATGGTTGATCCTGCTTCCATATTCTAAGGATCCAGCTATCCAAATTGGTTTTCTATATATGGTCATATATTTTATCATGAAAAAAAAGGTATGCTTAGAAGAATTCTAATTATAGAATACATTTATCCATTTCTAAACAATTAATCCAACAATCCTCATGTAAAAATATAATTACATTTAGATTGGACTACAAATCAAATCTCCCATAAGAAATTTGAATTTCTTCATGGAAATGATTATTTTCAATGGACTTCAACCTTAATATGTTGTTGTAAAAAGTATGTAACTTTCCAAATGTTATTGAACTAGTGAACACCATTTCATCAAATTTCATACATAAATCCACTTCATTGAAAATATAATATATGAATTTGAACATTATATGGATGGTCTTTATTCAAAACATAAAAAACATCCAAGATTCATAATTAAATGGACATAATTTCATGGGAACATAAATATTTACAATATACCAAACCTGGGAACTTGAATTAACACTACCATTATAGTCATATTATTCAATTCATAATGAAATAATGTTCTAAATCAGTTAGTGACTTATTGAAAACAGATACTACGCACACACAATGTCGAATTATCACTTATGGGGTCATTGAACATAAGCACATAAACATAGCTACTCTTCATTGGGGTACCCATTCAATATGTGATATAACGAAAAAAATATACAACCAATATGAAATAATAATACAATTAAAGCTAATAAAAAACGAAAATCATTTTTTAAAAGTAAGTGAAAAGGGTCAAAAATATCTAATCACATATATGGAAAAATAAACATATCCAAAAAGAATAAAAATGAGAATTTCCATATATAGAAACTCTATATAGCCCACCCTAAATCCCCATACATATATGACCTAAATTCTTTCAAAAAAATATCCACCCATTCTTTACTCCATGAGAATCTATATCCCATGCTCTTATGCCTTCCCCTTAAGTAGGTCACATATAAAAGTGTTTAGATGCATCCAATAGGGGTACGTTCAAGGTTTGTGTTATCAATACCTAGTAGGTAGTCTCCACCCCACTCATTAAAACCAATCATAAAATATAAATATTTTTAGTAATCATAAAAATCATGAGAAGTAGAAAATAAAATGTACCATAAGGTCTAATAGGTAATCAAGTATATGAATTTATGATAACAAGTAACCATGTATTATGGGAGGATCCAAACTAGTAGCACCTACATATATCATCATCTCCGTATCAGATATTACATGATGATTCTATCATATATAAGAGTAAGGAACGAACATGTATACATATGAACCAAAAATATATCTAAATTTTTGTTTCACTGATTTAGGGGAGATTGTGCCCCATCCCAATGGGGAAAGGTAATTAGGTATACCAAAAAAGAGTGAACATGAAGACCTTCACCTTAGAAAAAGAGAGTGGTTATAATAATTCGATGAATTACTAGCACATCCCATCTCATTAATTTGATATTTAATTAATGAAATATTTTAGACCATACCATCCGTTAACCTCTTCTATGACACTACAAAAGTATATCTCATACCCCCCAACATGGATAAAAATTCATCTAGTATGATACATAACAGGATCCAAAAATATGGCAGGAAATACAATTAATAATTTTACTTAATAATTAGTGAACAAACAAATTAGATATATTTTCTTCTCCACTTTTATATTATATAATCATGGAAATTCCATAAATATGATAAAGTGGTTCATTCCATGGAATATGGAATACTAAATCCAACAATGTTATACTAACATAGTTATTTTAAATCAATTAATCCCAAATAAATTATTTAGTATTACGCTTAAATTTTTGAAAATTATTATTAGCTTAAAATCTCTTATTGAGTTTGGATTCAATCATCTCCAAACCATAGTCGAGGTTAATCTATATGAGCATGAGAGGAAGAATGGGTAAACATAAAACATTAATTGAATAGATTTTTGTGATGTCTAAATAATGAAGGTATTCCACCACTCAAAAAAAACCACCATTATATATGAAATCAATGTATTTAGGTCACTATGATTTATGAAGACCATAAACTAAATGATAAATAGTGATGCTATAATTGATTCACCTATGCAAAGCCCGCACAAAAATAAGATTAGAAGAACCAAAGGAGTTTAATGTATATCTCAATACCTATGTTTAGGATACATGAGATTACATCTATATTTTTTCTGAAATAATGAAAAAGAATGATTAGAGTTGATACATGGACTTACCTTATTAAAGGTGAGTATCCATAAAAATTCCGAAAAACATCGATAAAATATCATAGGTATATCCAATTAGATAGTATGAGAGGATACTAGGATCTTGAGAGGGATCCTCAAGGATAATAAATAGGGAAAATGAAATTTTTTTAGTTTTAGGGAATATATTTTAAATAGAAAATAATAAAATTCCCTGATGTTTTAGAAAAAAGTCTCTTCAGACTTCACCGACTATCTATTCCAGGACAATGGGCACCCAGTAGTGCTAACCGGTGGCTTTGCAGTCATTGGACTACCACTAGGTATTAGCTACCCAGTCCTCATATAACCCATTCAATCCCACTTTCCGATAATTTTCCTGGTAATATCCATTAATCACCACCAAACATTTCTTAAACTCAATATATTCCTAAAAATAAATTTAAATTTTAAATTTCAATTGAGAAACAATCCCAAAAGGTCCATGTATTTAGATAACGAGTTATTTTGGATCACATCATTAATACAACAAAGACTAGGAGGATAGATATCCTATAATCTCAATGTGATAAATAGTTGATCCAAGGCTATCAATAACTCATACAATTTTGATTCAGCTGGTATATTTTTTATATAGATCACCATCACCTAGAGTGTATCATATCAAAATACGAACTGGTTCTTCTAGTCCTCATACCACATAGGCACTATCACCCCATACTCTAAGGATGTATTCCTTACAATCAACTAAACATCTAGAACCTTAATATTTGATGAAGGTACATGGATGAACACTTCGGCCCCTATTCTATAAATATGGTGTTATAAAATAAATGTATGTCGTCCCATCATGACTATCTATTGTGGTTTAACTTCTCTTATCCAAGGAACATTGGAAATCACTTTTCTATGCTCTGATAAATCCACATATGTTTTATATGAATTGTATTTTGTGTATGTGTACAATGTGGAATATTGTTTTTAAACAATGTAACAAATTGATAACTTTTATACATAATGATCAAGGATAAAGAATACATGGTCACATCTGACTCTTATATTTATATAGAAATATCAACATTATAGACATCCATCATTAATTACCTGAAAAATTTTCTATAATATATTTCAATCCATCTTAAACCCGATACCTCTTTGGTTTTAATGAGGCCTATCTAACCTCATTTGAGTTGAAAATCAATGTGTATTATAATACAGAATAGTGACTCTTGAGAAAAGGGAACATTGAGAACTCAAATCAAGGGCCATAATTCAAATAAAGATTTAATAGTGGTTATTATATATACAATAGTCAAGTAATTATTTGGGAGAACTTAGATACATATTCACACATTTATACAATTATCCTACCATCATCTCTTTAAGTACTCCATAATTTTGAAAACATGTTTTCTCTATGGTGATAATTTACCTTTTGTCTGAAGTAAAACTTGGTATGTTGAAGTAAAGTATTAAAAAGGTGTGGGAAACCAATATAAAACCAATAAATAGTAATTTTGATAGTATCTATGGACTTTAATTATACCTTTCCAATCCATGAAATTATATTAAAAAAATATCTACATATCATTTATCATATCTATAAAACAAATCTAGAGATAGGAAATAATATTTTCTTTCTAGAAAAGGGAAATACCCCTTTAAAACATTTTTCTTCCATGTATAAAAACAAGATGTAGAATTCTCACTACAAACACACTTTGTAAATATAGAATTTATCCTTAGAAAACCTATACACACTAAACATAAGATCATATGTACATTCCAAATGAGGGAATTATTGACCTATAGTTAATGAATCCATGAAATTTTGATAACATTAATGTTGCTTATATATAAAGAAAACAAGGTTTATGAATCTCTATATTCATTCATATTATTTATAAACAAACGGAATACTCTTTGGTCATCCATGGAAATTAGTATTTCAATAATGTTAAAGATAACATCTGACATCCATATGAGACTAAAGAGTCTTATAAGATCTTTTTCCCCTTGATCTCTATAAATGGGAGCTTGATGAATACCTACATAAATTCAATTAAGGTTTCATAATAACAATAGATGATAGAATAAAAGTGAATCTACAAACTCATGATGATCCATGACATGTACTAACTATCTCAATGATATATGAATATTATCATTAGTTATATGCCATGATATTTAGATAACATATATATATATATGTATTCTCCTAGAATTATATAGAAATTATAGGTATGGATCCCAAGTCATAGATCACTATATTGATCTTCCAACCAATAATTAAAGTTATAAACAAGCTATGATGAGGATTCATACATCTCATGGTACCATGATAGAGGCCAGTGAGGAATAATAAATCATGTAACATTTTGTTGGGGAGGTCCAATATCCCAAATTTCTGAAAAATATTGTGATAATAAAGAATATAAATGAATGAATCAAAGTCTATTTCAACCATTGAGACCAAAAAATTCACTTCCAAAATGATAACATTCTGTCTTGGATCATTTAATTGTTTATTTATGAAAGTATATGTTTTTTTGTTTTTCTTACATGGCTGGATATTATATATATAACCAAATATGTAGGCCCCCCTGAGGAGGAAGAATCAAAAATCATCAAGGCACCCTAAGGGGTGTATTGATACTAGGTGATTCCCTTTGGAAAAAATAATTTTGAAGCTACTTACCAATGGAAAATAAACAAAATATTCTAGACAATATTGTGGTAATAGTAAAATGTTTTGTGGATAAACATTTTTTCAAATCTCTCTATCATTGTGATCATTTTATCAATAATAAGGTGGTTTTTACTAAATTATGGAATCACTACCCAAATATAAACCCCCTAAAATGTGAAATTGGATCCATAAATAGAAAAATCATTTTATTAGTGGTCCATAATAGAGGCATCAATTACTACCCTAAATAGAATAGTGAAATAAACAACATACCCCCTCCTTAAAACATACTGGAATTAAATATACTCTAAGTATACCTCACCTATATAAGACACATAATTGTAAAACTCAATGTAAAGTTTCTAACCATCATAAAAATAATGAATAAACTCTAGGCCTACAAATGGGATAAATATTTCCAAAGTGTATTTTATATTCTAAAATAACACCTGTCACATTATTTATTTTTTAAGATACCCATTAAAAGAAATACTCTTATCCACTATGTGAAAACTCTAGAGTGGTATCTCAATCCCCCAAGACAATTACTACATATTTAATTTCTATTAATGCTAAAAAACATTGACTATATAGGCTAAAACCAACACCCTATAGTATAAAAATGATTTAAGGAACCATTAGTATAGGTTCCATTATGATATGTATTTATTTATTATTCTAAAAAAGGAATATAGAACATATATAGTCATGTATTATTAGATCATCAAATATTAATGTTCAAAAAATATATTTATTCATGATTAACGAAACTATGACTATAGGTCAACTACACATATATTTAAAAATACTATGAATATTTATAGGCTATAGTCATTATTATTGAAACCATAACTATAGTTTTAGTTTTTTGAAAATAATTTTTTTCCCAAAAAACCCCTTAACCATTAAATATTAGTTTCAATTAAACCACTAATCAACAACCATTATCAATTAATGCATGCTTGAAAATTTATATTAAATTAGAAAAATATTATCATAGTAATCAAGAAAACCAATCCAACTACAACAGTGATTCATTCAACCTCTAACAAATAATTTTTTTAAAGAATAAATATATAGCTAATAAAACACACACATACATAAAATGTGACTTGTTTTAAAAATTGCCTTTAAATTACTAATAAAATACATGAAAAAAACCAAATAAGTAATAATAATAATGAGTTATGAGTTTCGATTGATTATAAAATACCCTATAGAGATTTGAAATCATCGTTAGTTTAACTATAGAAAATATAACAAAAAATAATAATCATAACATCATACAACTAAAAATTAATAATAAAGTCGTATTTCAATCCAAAATTTACACTACTAATTATCATGATCAAAAAATTTCTTTATGCTAATTTCATGTCATCTATCACTTATAGAAGCCACCGTTCATGTAAATTACCATAATTAAAAATAAATAAGTAAATTCACTGTTTAAAATATAAAATAAAAAGAAGATTAGAAACATAAATTTCACACAAATTATTGTTAAAAAAAACTAAAATTAAATAAAATAATACAAGGAGGATGTTTCCTCAGGAAACGAGATGCATAATGGGTTTCTAGTCGATAGTTGGATTGATTTGGTTTAAGTTGTTTCTCAATCATTAGCATATAGTTTTCAATTTTTATGACTTCCACTGAAACTCCCAATGGTTCCCACACATATAACTGATCACGAACCTAATTTCCAAATCCCTGTGTTCCTTTGTGGTTTCATTCCCAACGACACTTAGGAACTCACATTAGCTGAGTACATGGGAGGTCGAGCACATCCTAACCATTTGGGGGTAAATTTTTGACTATTGTGTGACTCTCTTAAATATTCAATATATGTTCATGAACTCCTTCTTAGACCCTGATACAGGACTGGTTACCCCTATGTAAAATGTATGGATTATGAACATGTGTGGATATGAACCATTGTGCACATTTCATAGGTTCTCTATTTCTCTTTTATTTATGAATGATGAATTGGGTTATAACTATATATCATCACATTGGTGTTTATTTTTTTCCATGGAGGTGGTTGGTGTCTTTATTATTATATTGAACCTCTATGAGGCATCCTACATATCCTGTAAATATAGAATTCAAAACTCACATTGTTTTTTTGGAATAGTCTAAGGTCTTGTGGCACGACCTATGCAAGCAGTTTAAAATCATGTGATAAGGATTTGATGTCTGGATCATACTTCAATGATATTTCCTGCATTTCTTGTTAAAAATAGGAATCATATTCTATGTAGTTCTGGTAATGGGTGTCTCTATTTTCATCGATATGAAAATATATGACCTATATTGGTCTTATGGATACAATACTACCCTTGATTACTTCTGTATGAATATATCCCTTTGAGGATATATGTGATGTAATCATACATAGATCCCAATGATGGACCCATTCCAGGGGAATTCACAATATGATTTTCATCCAATCATTTTTGGTCTTTAAACCCATGTGATCCATGATCAGTGTGAGAAAAAAGAGATAATGGTAGATTGTACACATTTCATGAGAGTATATCTATATATGGTTTAAATAATAAATATTCCCTTAGAGTGGCATGGTTTCCCATATGATGGATGATATTGTATAAAGATCAGGCCTTAGTATGGTGTCCTACATACCCTGGTTATGGCAGGAATCAAATTTCTCATTGTTCAGTTTGTCCCCCAACCTAATGGTGGGTTGGAGGTACTTGAGGGCATGATTAGGGATTATCCATAAAATGATTCCACTTTATGAACCCACTTATCATATAATGATATATGTGGTCGAATGTCAAACCTAAGGAATAATCTAGTCCCCTATATCTAGAATAATGACTACATGAAGAGACATACACCTAATTAGATTCCTATTGATGATTGTGCCTTAGGAAGGTGTCCTACGTATCCTAGTTCCGTAAGAAATCAATGTTATCATTGTTCTGTTCATCCCATAACCCACTTATCGGTGTGAGTTACTTGAGTGTAGTATCTATAAATATACATAAAATAATACTAGTGTGTGACCCCACTCTTTATATGATGATGATGAGGAAGAATGTCAAACCTATGGGTGATTTTAGTCCCCTAATACCAGAATATATTGGACCTAAAAGAACATACATCGATGTGGATTCCCATTGGAGCTCAGTCTTTAGGATGGTATCCTACATATATCAGTTATAGAGGGAATCTGAGTTCTTATTGTTTAGTTTATCCCCCAAACCACTGATGGGTTTATGGTTCTTGAGGGCATGATCAGGGAAAATACTTAAATTATTCCTATGTATGACGCCACCTCTCGTCTACTAATAGATGATGAAGAATGTTTGAACTATGGGATAATTTAGTCCCCTAAGTTTTGAATACTAAGGACATAAAGGAACACAAACCTAATTGGATACCCTTTGGAAGTATGGCCTTAGAAAGGTGTCCTATGTTTCCCGGTGATGGATGGAATCAGAGTTCTCATAGTTTAGTTATCCATTAACCCACTGACAGGACAAGGTGTATTATCACACTGAGAGACATTAGTATTATTCCCAAGGTTCTCGGAGTATAAGAGGATTATACCAGAATGGATTCCCTTTGGTCGAGGATTACACATTGATGTTGTCCTACTAATCAGGGCTAACAGACTAGGGATGCCCAGCTGATCAGGGCTTACACACCAAGGCATCCATATTGGTCAGAGCATACACACAGAGGATTACAACTAATGTAATCATTCTATATCTTATAACACATAAAGAATGGTGGTGGTGATAATGAATGGTCTATCCAAGTTTATGAAATTGGTAGGGTTTCACGAGTGCATAACCCAAGCTCATAAAGAACAATTCCCTTATAAAAGGGGTATGCAATCAAATATTCTTGGTCAGAGTCCACATGGCATGAGCCCAGATGGGTATGATTGAAAAAATGTCCATGTCATAAATGATATTCTTGAAATTTCTTGGATTCTTTCTACACATGTATTTATTTTCTTCTCGGAATATTTGGGGTCTCAATCTATTATGGAAGACACATACATGGGTATCTGATTGACATGTTCATGATTCATTTCATGAACTAAGTTTGCATGCATAAGATCTTCCAAATGACCATATTTGACATGAGAAATGTTTTTTCATGATAAAATTAATCATCTTATATTCCTTCACATAAGTGAAGTAGGTATGTCCAAGATGATTCACATAATCAAAGTGGTCATGATGAGGGTCTTACGCATGATCGATCTAGACATGACCATACATTGTCGCATGATCAACTAGACTCATCATTGGACTATCGTGTGACAATTCTGACATACATGTCGGAAATTTCACGATCCTGTCGACATGTCAATAACTCCATCACATGATCAAAGTGAATTATAATAGATTCCATACCATAATTAGGGTGTAAAATTATAATGTCCCTCACATGATCGACATGAAGTTTCCTAAGCTTATCATGAGAAAATAAAACCATGTCATCTTTTTATTGTGAGATCAACATGAGTTGTCTGATGATTGTCTTGTGACCAATATGACATGTTAAAATCCTCCTAAGATCATCACAATACCACCAAAGGGTCTTGAGATTACGTTTCCTTAAACTATTCACGCGGCGGTGTCTAACAGATGTGTTTAGGATCTTGTACTTGTTCACATGTCATAGGTTCATGTCCAAAATGGTAAGGACATAAGTATATATGGATAATAAATTTCTTATGCATTGGGATGAATGGATAGAGAAAGATTTTCCCATTATTTCTCTTATCATTTAAGGCCATGTACATTTGGAGGTTTGCATTCACGATGGAACCACATGAAGGCATGTGGTTCACATAACCTAAATGATGTCTTATGATGGATTCTTCTACAAAATGTATGTCTATTTGTTGATGACCATTTCCTCTCTAGAAATGGGAGTGACCTCATTTTTTTAAGGTTCAAACATTACAATCAGTTTCTAACGGGTTTGTTTGTAGAACCAGAAATATCCAATGATTCTATATCCATTTGGACCTACATTCCAAAGGTAGGTTCTCAGTAGTTGTAGACCGATGAGGCTTAAGAATTTGCAATGGTTGGGAGGATGGGAGGTCGGACTCATCACACCATTTTGAGGGGAATTATTGTCTACTTTGGGACTCTCTTTATTTATTTAAGTTATGTTCGTGAATCCTTATTAAATTACTAAGTATGAAAATGAGTTTTCCTTAGATCTGACAATCAATAATTGATATGTATGAGATTTAGAGTCTTTTATATGTATTTTAGGTTCTTCATCGATAGAGAATCTTCAGAATTTGTAATAGATTCTAAGTCAATGGTATCCTTGAATACTTTATATGGAGATAGCTTGATCATTTTGATATCCATTCTAGATTTAAAGCCACTTAGAGGGGACCTTGAAGTTTATTGTTGTGCAGAAGGACATGGATTATTTCAGAGTTGGGATCGTACTCACAGATGGGCTACCTATATATCCTTGTTTAGAAAAGGAATCAGAACCCACGTAGTTAGAGTAAATAAGTATGAGGTTTATGCATAGTTTATGGATCAAATAAAGATGTCATAATTAATTTTATGCTCTAAGCTCATGTGAGTCATGCTCGGTGTGAAAAACAAGAGGTATTGGTGAAACCTGACAATTGTACCACGAAAGATGAAATCATAAGCAATAATGTTGGGATTATGTATGTATGAATACACAGGTAGATGAGGATTGGGATTTACTTCAGGGAAGAAACACGGGAACAAGTTCCATAAAGGTATATGTTCTTTGTGAGGATTTGTATACATAACACAGGGCTTACTCTTGAGATGGATGCCCAAAATTCAGGGGACTTATGATTGGGCTTTACTCTTGAGAAGGAAGCCTCAATAAAAAGTAAATTAAGACCGGGGCTTACTCTTGAAGAGTAGGCCCATGTTAAGGGGAATTTAAGACTAGGACGTACACCTGAAAATGGTGGACCAGGTTAAGGAACATGGAATTTGGGGCTTACTCCTAAGAAGGAGGCCCTAAATTTGGGAACTTGGGGCTCACTCCTAACGAGGATTCCAAAAATTAAGTGAACTTGATGACTGGGGCTTACTCTTAAAAAGGAGGCCGAGGATAGGGGACTTAGGGCTTACTCTTAAAGAGGATGACCAAATTAAAGACCATCTCATCATAAAGGATGAGGTTGAATGAATGAAATCTCTAACATTAGTGACATAAAGATATGTCAATCACTAGGTTTTAAGAGATATTCCACAGAATTCCTTTTAGATAAGGAATCTATCAAAGGAACCATTCCAAAAAATGGCTTTGAAGAGGGTTTTGAAGGTTAAATCTCGACGAAGAGATGTGGATTTGATGAAAAGAGGTTAATAGGTTGGAAAGGAACCCAAAAAGTGGTAGGCTTGTAAGACTTAGTGAGGCGTTCAAGTCCTGGTCACACAAGTATACATCCACGACACATGGGTACTTGCTCGCCGGTAAACCCATAGGGTAATAGATGGGAGAGGCTTGGCTCAAACCATTAGTATTATCCCTAAAGACATCCAAATGAGTGGCACACAGGTTCTGTTAAAGGGATAAGGTGGCACAATAGAGTGTCCATTTTCCCTTAAGGGTTACACCCTTAGGCGTGAAAGTGTTGGTGAATTTCAATACAGAGTCCTTCTTCCCCCTCTTTAGATCTTCCTTTCTAGGTAAGAAATTACCTTAGAAGTTTTCGGATGACTTCAATAAGAGACTAGGGCGCCGATAGCACAAATCTAACTTTTGGAATTTTTTGTCCCCGAAATTGGGAGCCCACAAGGGGTATTTATAGGCTACTGAAGACCTTGGGTGAAAATCAAATAGGGCATGCAAGTCACTTGGGCACCCAATATGTGGCGCACAGGTATACCTGCGTGACAGTCTTGGAACTTGCGAGGCCCATGCTAAAAGAAATCCTTGTTCATGCCTTTGTCGATTTTTTATGTTTCCTTGAAGGATTAATCTATGTGTGTTAAGATATTACCCTTTTTCTGTCATTATACTCTATGACAAAAAAAAGTGTCATCAAAAGACCCCCTCATATTTGGATTCGAAAGGATGGAGGATTTGACTCTACAGTAAAAGAGAATACTAAGGAAGAATGGTGCGCAAGTTTGGGCTCGCAGATGGAGGCACACAAGAGTGAGCCACTCATGATTTGATGCGTTTGGGTATAGCCATGCCTATAAATCGGCATGCCATTCTCGCATAAAGAACCTGTCTTTGAACGATTTTGAGCTCTCACCATGCAGTTTACTCTCATGGCGCAGGTTGCTGATTTCCCACAGTTTCATTGCTTCTGTTTGTGTCATGCTTCTGCAGAGGTATTTGGACCTACATGATGAAACATGCGTGACACAATTACACATGTGCACCAACTTTGGACATGCGATCCTTAATGACTTAGCCATTTTTTTTCATTTTTCAACACAAATTTTATGAAAAATCAACTTACTTAAGAGTTAATTATTCAACCATTGTGCATGTTAAAGGGCTCCAAGATGAATTGGAATGGCTAATGAGATGGATAGAAAGCAGATTGATGACATGATGAGAAGTATTGGCCATGATTACTATGATATTTGTGACAACACTCTCCCAGATTTGGCCAAATACATGAATAAATATCATCTTAATTTCCCACAGAGCATCTACCGGCCTCTATATGGGCATAGTCCTCTACAAAGAGTCAATGTTCCAGAGCCAAAGAACTATATGCCCGAGATGCCGCCACACTCCTATCCCTCTATTTTGGTTATGTTGTACTTTAATAGTGGAAACAATGGTGTGAAATTCCAAATTTTCTCTCCATACCATTTCCTTGAAGATACGAAAATGGAAAACCCATGGGATGATATGTTTTTTTCTGCCAATTGGTGGAGAGAAGACTATGATGACACTAGAGAAATATCTGAAAAGTGAAATCTCTCCAAATGGATCTTTACTTCCAATTATCCATTCTCAAATCCATGTATCCATCTTCGAAGTCTATTGGACAGAAACAGAGTCACTGCATGATCAGTAGAAAATTTTCTCAAAACACACTCAAGAACATTCTTTTACAATTGTTCCAAGAAGAGCTGGTATCACTACGTCTCTTATTGTATCCAGTTGAATGAATGAATTCCAGGTGGCTGCTGATGAATCTCTGGATGCCGTAAATCAAATGAAGAGTTATGTAGAAAGCCTCTTGTAATTCTTGAAAAAGACAATGGAATCTAGTCTATGGATGTACTTCTAACTCTTGTGCATCAATGAAATACACTTTCATCTTTAATCATTTGGTTCCTGCATTCTTTTTCTACCTACTTTAAAATTTACCCAATCCAATGGGCCTAGTAAGCCTAGTTCGATTATTTCTAGGATTATAAAAATATCCCTACAAACTCTACATCTTTTAATTGTTCAATATTACCTAAATGATACGAAATGTATGTTTAGTGAGCTGGGACATGACTTTTTTTCATAGTTCCAATTGTTTTTTGTGGGCAGTTTAATGTCATGCACGTCGGACATAGTAAAGGAAAATGTTTAAGGTCGAATAGCTTTGAACGAATGGATTAAAATTGACTCAATTCCTTGATAATTTATTTGAAAACATATTACCATAATCATGAATGTGGGAAAAATATAAACTATGACTTAAGACATTTTTGAATCAGAGGAATGATATGAAAAAAGGGCTAAAAGGCATTAGAAGAAGTATTTCCAAAGAATGAAGTTACCACTATTTAACAAACCCGTAAGGGAGTTGAATTATGTATGGTCACCTAAGGGCATTGGATGAATAGTCAAATAATAGCATCTTTTGGATGATAAGACCGTTATGTAGACTAATTATGCAAGGAATCCTAAGGGCACGTGCTTCATAGTCCGGCAAAATGAACTCTCAAAAATTTTACTTTTCAATTGCTAAAAATCTAGTTAATGTTTATGGAGATTAAAATTTTCCAAAGCAAAGTGTCTGTTGTATGGAGAGAGGTACCTGAATTTGGAGAGGATATTTCCAATCAAGATTGTCGAAGAATAGGATTAATGTCAATCCTGCGAGGGTCTAACCCAAACTTAGGGTAGGGAAATATAAACCATAGACATGAATACTTTCAGATCATAAAAAAGTGTATGGGAAAAATATGTTAAGGATGGATATTTTTGTAGATCCCTGCATATTGTCATTAAGATGAATAAGGACAAAAAAGAGGTTTTGATCCCAAGAATGATGTTACCAGTATTTGAAAAACCCGTTAGGGGGTTGAATTATGCAGGACCACCTAAGGGAATTGGCTGTATAGTAAAATAATAGCGTCTTTTGGTTGACAGGTCCGTTATGTAGAATTTTTATGCAAGGCTGACTAAGGTCACATGCTGCATAGTCAAGCAAAAGAACTCCCGAGTATCCGACATTTTGGGAATAGAAATCAAGAAAAGGTTTATAGAGATCTAGAAGTATTTAAGGTTAGTATTATGACACATGAAAATTAGTATTATCCAATTCATGAAGGAAATTCACAGACCAATCCTAACCATAATAATGTTGTTGTTGGTTCCTGGATTAAGGTGTTGGACTTTACTATGTATCCAATAAGGGAATAAAGACATACGTAGTTCTTGAAATATAGTTTAACGTCATTTTGGATGAGAGTGTAGGAGTTCTTAGTTTTGGTTCACAGAGCTCGGACCATAATAAGGAATACACGTTGTGTGTTTTATAAATTAGATGTGAATGAAGACCAGGATTGTCATGCCACATTCATGTTTTCACAGGGGGACATTTGAGTCAAGGGACTGAAATTGGAATTTGGGGTTAGGCCCAAATATTTGGGGCTGGATTCGAAGTATGGTCAAACGTTCTTACGTATCCCATAAGGATGGGAATCAAGCCTCATGAAGTTCTTGAAATTCCCTTTGTACAGATTTTTTTCATACAAGTGAAGGGTTAAATGGGACATTAGTGAAATGATGGTTTGACCGAAGATTAAAGGTTCAAGCATTTCAATGTATTCATGTAGTCTTTGGAATATAAAAAGATTGGAGATAAATGTAAATAATGATTCCCTATCAGGTGAGAGTGTCAGTGAATTTTGTAGTTTATTATCGTACAGGACAAAAAGTGCAAATATTTTAATGTCATATAGCAAGGATGATGGTGAACCAATGTGAAGATATTAATTCTGGGGGCGGCTTCACAAATTAACATCATATGAGATGGAGGTGAACTGATGTGAAGAGATTGGTTTTGTGCTTGAACCTCGAGAGGTTGCCTACATACCCAGCCTAGAAGGCAAGGATCAAATTCCGCATAGTTCAATTGAGGAATGAACTGGTGATCACGTTGTTTTTGAGAACAATGACATAAAAAATGGTGTTGGGACTTACGCATGGCTACCAGCCCAAAGAGGGTGTTATGGTTGAAGTTTACTCTAAGCTCACGTGATTCATACTCGGTGTGACAAACATGAGGTACCAACAACCCTAACGATCCACAGTTTAATGTCATGCTAGACATATAAGGGACTTAGCACAGTTTGACGCCATGTTGGAAAATGGGGAATATGTAGTTTAATGTCATGAAGTAAGGACAAAAGAGGGGGTTGTATAGTTTAACATCAAATAGCTATGATAAAAGAGAATATTTTGCAGTTTAAATCCTTGTAGTAAGGACTTTGGGGATTGTACAGTTTAATGTCAATCAGTAAGGACAACAATGTTTAACATCATTCTAGAAAAAAGGGGACAATACAGTTTAATGTCCTATTGGACAATAGAGTGTTGTATAGTTTAGTGTCTTGTAGCTAGGATGTATTAAGGACTTTTTCATAGTTTAACAACATGTGGGATGAAGAGGTGCAGAGTTTAACATCATATAGCTAGGTCGATGGTTATACAGTTTAATGTCTTTCTAGACGTAAGGGTCTTCTGTATAGTTTAGCGTCATGTAACTATGGCGTCACGGTTTAATTTCATGTTGGACATAAGGGACTATGCACTTTAAAGTCTTGCATCATGGAAAACACAGTTTAACGTCATGTTTAATGATGGGGTAATATGTATTACACAAAATACTTCTTCAAGAATCTTGAATTGGTTGGAGTCGTAATGAGTTCTCCATCCATTGAGAATAAATAATAAGATCCATTGGAGTAGACCTTATGTATTGAGTAAGGACCTTCCCACTTTGGCTCAATCTTGGGAGGTTTATTTCCTGGTATCATTAGAGTTCTGTGAACCAATACCAATTCTCCTTGAATGAATGAACAAAGAAGAACTTTTTTGTTCAAATCTCGTGCTATTCGATTCTGATAGACTTCCAAGTGGTGCAGGGTGCACAATATTTTCTCATCTAATCATTCCAATTCATCCAATTGCTTTTGAGATTGTTCATATATAGATAACTGATCACAAATGGATACTCTGAGTGAGGGTAATTGAACTTCAATGGTAAAGACTGCTTCGGTTTCATATACCAGTGAATATGGAGTTGACCGCGTTGCAGTGCGGGTGGTGGTCTGATAAGCCCATAAAGCATGAAAATGTTTATCAGTCCTTGACTTCTTATCTTTATCCACCATCTTTTGCAGTATGTTTGAAAGAGACTTGTTTAAAGATTCTATTTGGCCATTGCCCACTGCATGATACCGAGATGAATGGTTGGATTTGATGTTGTATTCTTGATACCACTTCCTTACCTTGGATGAACAGAAGTTGGTGACATTTTACTTCAATATGGTATGAGAGACACCAAATCTATTAATGATGTTAGACTTGATGAAGCTAAAAATGCTCTTAGAATTGACTTCTTTGAGAGGTATTTCCTCTGCCCATTTGAAAAAGAAGTTAGTAGTAGTAAGAATATACTTAAATCTCTTTGATGTATCCAAAGGGTAAGGTCTTACTACATCCATTCCCCATGTGGAAAATGGGCATGAGTATTCAGTTGTATGAAGAAACTATGGGGGTTGATGAATTATGTTGGAACATACTTGGCATGAATGACACTTCTTTGTGAAATCAACACAATCTTGTATCATTGAAGGCCAAAAGTATCCAAGCCATTGAATTTGATTAGACAGTCTATGTCCAGACTGGTGGGCACTATAGACTCTTGCATGCAATACTTTCATGACAACCATTGTCTCTTCACCATCAATGCATCTAAAGATAACTCCATAAAAACCTCTTTTCTAGAGAATTTTTTCTAGGTTATCTGGGCTATCATAAAGTGTAAAATTGACCACACGTTGTCGGATATATTTATTCCCGACTCTATCAGGTGGAATTATTCCATTTTGATGGTATTCCTTTATAGGAGCCATCCATCCTGTAGTATGACCATATGGTTCAGAAATGAGACTCATTTCATTGATTTCCTTTGTTCTAGTTTTAACATAAGGTGAAATTTTATGACGTTGGGCAATATTGTTCAGTGTCTCATCCCGATTTAGAACTACCAAGGCTGTTGCTATATTAGCCAGTGCATCAGCTTGAGCATTTTGTGATCGCAGGACATAAGAAAATGTCGGTTCTGACAGAAATTCCACTATTAACTCTCTGACGTAATCATACAATTGGATTAAATCTACTTTTCTAATGGAATAATCCCCATTGAATTGTTTGATTACTATATCTGAATCACATTTCACTTCTAAGTGATCTAATTGTGTTTGAAGCACCAACTCCAATCCTGCATGGGATCTTGATATTCTGCTTCATTATTCGTACCGTCATCCCACATTAAGAAGGAATAGGGTAGCACTACCTTTTCCGGGTAAATAAGTACAATTCTTAATCCAACTTTATTGAATTTTGGATCTTCTATTTTCTTCCATGTTAGACTTATGGAAGCACCATCAATGTACATTTCCCATGTTTGAAGATTATCTTGAATAGAAAAGACTTCTTCATCAGGATGTTGAATATCTAAAGATTTATCTTCCACTGAAGGGTGTTCAGCAAGTAAATCCGCAAGATATTGGCCCTTTATTGACTTTTGAGACACATACTGGATATCAAATTGCTGGAAAATAACTGGCCACCTAGCAAGACGTCCTGTAAGCATTGTACAACTAAGGATGAATTTGAACGGGTTATTGAGAGATACCAATTGGACCTCATGATGTTGCAGGTATTGTCTCAACTTCTGAAATGAAAATATTAACTCCAGGTAGAACATTTCAATACATGAATATCGGGTTTCTACTTCAAGCATAGTCCGTATGAGATAGTAAAGGTTGGTTTCATTCCCAGCATCCTTCTTCTAAGCAAGGAAGGCACCTAGTGATCTCTCTAAAGATATCACATAAAGAATAAGTGGCCTTATGTCAACATGTGGCATTAATACCAGTGGACTCAAGAGATATTTCTTGAGAAAATTGAATGCTTATTGATATTATTCAGTCCACTGTTAAGTGACTCCCTTTATTATCAATTTGGTGAAGGGTAAACTTTTGCCTAGAAAATTGGCAATAAACCGCCGAATACAGGCCAAGTATCCTTGAATTCCTCTCAATTCTTACAAATTTCTAGGAGGTAACATACCAAGGATTGACTTTGCCTTCTCAGGATTGACTTCGATACCATGATGGTGTATAACAAAGCCGATAAATTTTCTTGTGGTTACCCCAATAGCAAATTTTAAGGGGTTCATCTTCAAATTGAGTTGTCGATGTTTTTGGAATATGATTTCCAAATCAGCCAAGTGATTAGAACGTCGTCAGAATTTAACCACCAAAAAATCCACATAAAATTCAAAAAACTTCCGTAAAAGGGTTTGAAGATATGATGCATGGCATGCTGATATGTGGTGCTTGCGTTATTCAGACCAAAGGGCATTACACGACAGAAAAACACACACTAAGGGGCTCTGAAGGCTGTATATTCCCCATCTTCTAAAGCCATTCAGATTTTATTTTATCCTGAATATCCATCCATGAAGGAAAGTGCTTCATAGCCAGCTGTTGCATCAATTAAGAGTTCTGTAATAGGAATAAAAAATCATCCTTAGCACAATGCCGATTATGATCCCTAAAATCAATGAAAACTCAAATTTTTCCACTCTTATTTTTCACAGGGACAATATTAGCCATACACTTGGGATATTGAACTTCTCTGACGAAATTATCTTTCATAATATTATCCACTTCAGCTTCAATTTTGGAAGCATAATTTGGGTGTATTCATCTTGCAGCTTTCTTAAATCATTGATGTTCTTCTGGAAAACCCAAACGATGAGTATAGACATCAAGATCATGCCCTGGAATTTCTGTATAGTTCCAAGAAAATATATCTTGATTTTGATTTAAAAATGAAATATACATTTCTTTCTCTTCAAGAGTCATGGCTGCACCAATTAAAGTGGCACGTGGATCTTCTTTTGTACCCAGATTTATTTCTCTGAGTTCATCCACAACGTTAGAGATACCCTCTTCAAAAGGTGGAGGATAATCCTTGTGATCTTCCTCTTCTTCTTCAATATGTATTATTTCTTCTGTTTCTACTTTCATAGTAGATGATGATGCAGAATATTCAGGATCAAGAGAGATGTTAAAATTTGATCATCTTGAGGAAGAGGCTACCATTTCTGACCCTATTGATGATGAAGAGTCTTCCTTGGGTAAAAAACAAGAGATGATGGATTGAGAATCAACATCATCGCTCACCTCTAATATTTCTATAACTTCTTCTGGCCTGGTTGGTGAAGTATATACTTGCTGGATTTCAGTAGATGAAATGAAGACATCTCCATTTGAGCTTTCATCATTGCTTAGTGAATCACCACTTTCTCCCATGTTATCTGTCTTGATTTCCGTAATTGATATTATGGAAGTTTGCATAAGAGTATTTAGATTTGGGTCTATCATGTCAGTTTGACTGATAGGCAGCACATAATCTATACTCACTTGTATGAATGGATTTACTGGAATCTTCTAAAAACAATATAGAGCATTAACATTGGTAACCTCCTTTTTTTGCATATTTCTCCTTTCCCTCCGTGTGATAGAATTACGCCTCAATGTATTGAGATTCACATGTTTTGATTAGGGAATTATTACCATATAATGTCCCAATTTGACCATTGAAACAATATTTGAGACATTGATGATATGATGAAGGGATTTCCACATGATGTTGTAGCCAAGGTCTTGCATGAAAAATAATGAAGGCTTTGTCACGATGAACAACCATGAAAAATGAATTGGATACAAGATCTATGAGTTGAGTTTTGATTGTGATATCACCCAGAGGTTCTTGTTCATTTTTATCATATCCATGCAACATCAAATTAGAAGAAGATAATTCAGATTCAGTGAGACCCAATCGATGAAGTTTATGAATGGGGATTAGGTTGACTCTTGAACCATTATCAATGATATCTCTTCGGATGTATACATCATTGACATTTCTAGATAAATACGAAGGTCTAATATGTTCATGCACAATATCATCTTCATCTTTATCTATAAAAGATATCATTGCATGAAATTATACAGGACTATTCTCTACATGGTTGACTTCAGCAATAGAAATTTCAGTTTAAAATTCATGGGGACTTGAAAAGCCTCAATGAGTGCCTCCTGAAGATCCTTTGATAAAATCAAGGCATCCAGAATTGATAAGTTTTTCGGTACATGGTCCAAATGCTTCAAGACATCATACTTTTGGTCCAAAGGACTGTGTTTTCCAACAGGAACATGTGGTCTTGTAGGTGCCTTTGAAGTTGATGCTTTGGAAGTAGATGCTTCTTGTATCAGGGTAGGAGTTGAAAATACTCCTGGCTTTGGAAAATTAGATTAAATAGGTCTATTTACTTGCAGAGAAGAAGAAGGTGTAACCTCCAATCGATCCTCCAAAATAACTATACTAGGAATGAATCTGCCTTGTGTGGAAGAACATTCTTGTTCTTATTGAGCCTGTTGAAGGGATCTACCGCGAGTTTCTGCTGCATACACAGTTCTAGCAGGGGTAGAATTGGAATAGTGGTTTCTGGGAAATCCATGTCTTCCACTATACCGCAGACCTCTGGAACTCCATCTAATTCCTCTGTTTGATACAGTGAACTCAGACTCATCAAGATTGAAACTTTGACTAGTATAAGGATCTTTTAAGTGAATCATATTAATAGAACCAATGATCAACTCTTCATATGATGAAGACTCTTCCTAATTAGCCAGTTTAGGTTGTGCCATTTGGAGGGGCGGTTCCCATAGCTTTGAAGTAGATGTCATAAAATCTTCTAGAGTCAAAGACAACTTGGGGTTCGACATGATCTCATCTTCTTCTGAATGCTCTTCTTTATTTGAATTATGCAATTTCTTTGAGTATTTTCCCTCTTAAGAAGAGGGTTTTGCTATGGCATTCATAGCAGAAGACACAATTGGTTTCTTCAATTGCATTCATAAAATGTCATGAGTTCGGTTGATCGTTTTTCTGACCATTCAATCATCATATTTCTACACATTTTTTATTTTTACTTCTTGCCACTCTCCTTCTTCATCTGGATCTATATCAGTAACACATGCTACCTGATCTAAAGAACCTTTTAATGTGAATTGTCCTGAGTCCACCATTTTTTGAAGGAGGTATTTGAAGACGAAACACTCCTGAAAGGGATTCCCCAACATCTGATGAAATAGGAAATAGTTTTGACGGTCATAATCTCATTCTTTGTTCGGCATTTTGGGATTTGGAAATTGAACCAAATTATTTTCCAGAGCCAAAAAGAAGTAACCATGAACATGTTCATTTCGAAAAGAATAAACATTGTTATTTAACTCCTCAAATTGTTTCTGTAATTGATCTCTTTAATCGTCTTGACGAAACAACTTTTGTTGTTGATGCTCAGGAGGTGGATCCCTTTGATAAGATGAAGGTTTTGAAGTAGAAGTTGGTATAGGTGCTTGTTAATGTGTAACTGTATCAGTCTTTGCTTTACCCATTCTCCTTCTTGGAGATAATAAAATTACACATGTTTTACCCTTAGTCTTCCTAAGAGAGTCTTCAATCAGCTGAGTGATCGAAGTAAGGTCTTGAAACCCTCATTTTATTTCACAGGGATTAATGGGGTGTGTAACTCATCACACAAATTTTCCACACAGATTGGCAACAATTCTTCTTGATGGAGTGTTAAGATTAGGGAATATGTTAACCCCTTCCAGCGAGCAATGAAATCTGAAACCCATTCATTCTCCCTTTGAATACAATTTGTAAGATAAAAACGATTGTCTTTTGAAACATTGAGCTGAATTGAAGAAGGAATTTTTGATGGAGATCCTCCCACCCGGTAATTGACTGATAGTGCAAGCTTGTATACCAGACAAAAGCGGGCCCTTGTAATGACTGTACAAAACACCTATGCTTAACTGCTTCTTGTTGCTGAGGTGTTCCCATCATAGGATCACAATGAGAAACAAAATGTGTTAAGTGTTTCTCTATGTCTCCCGAACCATTAATGATGGGGAATGTGGTACTATAAAATTTTGATGGGGGAGGAATTGCATCAACCCATTCAGGGTAAGCTCTCATTTCTAGTTGAATTTTTTCACGATTTCCATTAAGATCTTCCAACTGAGCTTTTAATAACTCAATGGTAGTCATTAAATTTTGAGAAACATTTGGTTGATCTTGGACCTAAGAAGGTGAAATAACTGGAGCATGGACATGTGTGGTGGCTGGTACTGTGACTGAATGTAGCACCACCGATTTTTGTTGTGCATGATCCATAGGATTAAACCTATGATCTTGTAGTGGTAAGGGAGGTTAAAATTGATCCATATCTGTAGCTGTAACAAAATCCCTTGGCTTACTGACCCCAGCATGCTTAGGAGGAAGACTACATTGAAGTAGTTCGGCATTCAACCACCTTAATTACTTTATTTCTCAATCCTATTGTGCGGACCTTTTCTCTAGTGAGAGTGATTGGCCTTATCCAGAGGAAGAATGTAATGTATCTTTATTATTTATTTTCCCCTTGTTGGAGGCCTTTCAGAGAGGTGGAAGTTGGTTATTTAAAGGAATACCTTGATTCTGGGTAAGCCTTTGATTCTGGGTATGCAAACCTTCTTCATTTGCCTCTGTGTGCACTAACTCTTGAGCAGGAACTTCCTTATCTGATCCCTCTAAGTGAGCCTCATGTTCTGGAGGATAAATAACAATCGAATTGATGAAATTTATTGATGCAGAATTCATTGCATCCCTTCTATCGGCATATCTGCGATATTGTCTTCTTCCATGTCCCTGATGAGACACTGCCTTCTGTTGAGTTGATCCCTCAGGAACTTCATGACAAACCATAATTTGGATGGAATATAATGATAATTTGGCAATTCGTTTCTTTTGTGGCTTAATCCCTAATCAAGAGAATACTATAATCAATTGAGGAAGGGATTGAGGATTTAAAAAAGTCCCCAGTCCGGTGGACTGGGGTTGTTCCTACTCAACTCCTCGAATCCTATTTGTTGATTCTAAGGGATGGGTTAAAAGATTCCCCATTCTGGAAAGTTGGGGTAGTTCTTGAGCAGCTATATATGAGACTTTCTTAAAAGGTCTCCTGATTTTGTGGACTTTAGTCTGTAAATTGGCCGGATGCATCAACCTACATCCACTCAAATCACCGGGCTCAAATCACCACTGGAGGATTTATGACACTTCTGTCAGTGGATGATGTGCCTGATCTAAACAAGAAGCATGTTCAATATTCTCATTTGCTTGATGCAAGAGTAATTCGAAAACATGTTCTATGTATTCCTGACTTTGGGAAGAACTAGTTGAGGCATGTTCCTAAGAAAGCCTTTTATTACAAACAATACCGATTGACCATTTCTGGCTGTTGGAAAAAACATTGCATGAGACCACTTTTGGCAGGCTTTGTTGACTGGAGAGCACAGTGAAATGCAGTTCTCCATGAACACCCTAACCTATGATATGAATACCAAATGGGGAATTGGAAGTTAATTGGCACAATCTTTTTAGTGCGCTAAGGCATGAATGCTGAAGGGATCTCTGTTTCTTTTCAACCTTTGGATATCGGGAAACTGAGAGAGATGCAAAATCAATTAGGCATTGTAACCCTTATATTATCATGACATGATTTTCATATTCATCATAAGATAATATTTTATTTTTCAATTTAAAAATAGTTTTCCACATGTTTAGACGAATATCATGAATACAATCTTCCGTCAACATTTCTGGAATACCATACTGAGAGTCAGCCAAAGGCCAAAACATGACTAGTACTTCACCTTTCTTCATTTGTTTTCTCATATTCATCATTTACTCTTTATCATTCGATGAGAATTATTCTACATGATTAGACCAGAGATGGTGATTCTTTGTTTCTTCATCTGATTCAACAAGACTTATAGAGAAATCATTTATCAAACTGGAAGATGAATGACCCAGGGGTGGTTCGGAGAATGGCATACTTCCCATGATATCTTCTGATTGATAAAGTATTTCACCTGCTAGAGTTAAAGCATCGGACATGACTGGCTTCACATTTTCATGTTCCTCAAGATAAGAGGGCTTTCTCGTTACTACATTGTCCATTGGAGCATTTTCCAGGCAATGTGAATTACTACTGCGGAGAGGTCTTTTGAAGCTAAATTCATCATCATGGGGAGGACCACCATGGTGGGTTACATCAAAAGATGAAACATTTTTCTCCTTGATATTCTGGCCACGCAGAGGGTTGTCGTGACTCTCAACTGAAGATGATACTTCGAGATCGACCGAACTATCATGAAGTAAGCCTTCCTGAGGATGTGTCTGATAAAGACCTTCAGAATTAATGTTCCCACTATTGGGAAATGAGAGAGTAGAATCTTGAGTTCCAATAGATAATTGTCTGAGGGCTTCAAGAACTCTATCATCGAGCAAGGCCTTATTACATATTGGATCTTGATTTATTTACTCTAATGAGTGGGTCTTTTTCTTAGATGCCTTATTACAAACTTTATGAACCACTTGTTGAAGAAAGTGGTTGTTATGGGAAGGTGTATGTGATTCTTCAAGAGAAATAGTCAGGTCAGGCTGATTATCTCTATTCAAATCAAGTGTATGTGCCTGACTTGATTGTCCTTATGATATGGGGGAGTATTCCCCACAACCCTCTTCGACTGGAACATAGGTGTGTATCTTTTCCGGAGTGATTCGTTGATGTGTCACTCCCCTAGTAGGGATAAATTTTCATTTCTTTCCCAGTGATTCTTCTGAAGCTGTTATAATATTCTGGGAGGCATCTAGAATATGAGTAGGAATTTTCTTCTACTCCTTCACCATCGTCAGAATGTTCTTGGTGACTTCAGCTTCCAGAAAGGTAATATACGTTCATTTCATGATTGGATTAGTTATGTATTCATGCTCATTTCCTCCTTTTATAGTCAGTGAATTCTAACAGTACTCATGTGTGGGGGCAGAGAGTTGAGTCTGCTCTAATCTTTTCATCGGAGCTTTCCGACTGACTTCTCCGAGTGCTACCAAATGAGACTGTTGGTTATCCTGATGAATATTGGAAGGTGTATGTTATTGATGTGTATTATTAGTCAAGTATGGTTGATGATTTTCCTTCAATACTGACAGATGATACTGCTGACAGAATTGTTGATTGTAAAAAGGTGTATGTTCCAGCTTTTTATTTTCCACCATATTAGATTGGTGATCATCTTTGGGTATAGTTAGACGAGCCTACTGACTGGTTGATGAATTATAAACAGGTGTACATGGCTGCCTATAATACTCTGCCAGAATTGCTTAGTGGGATTGGTGGGTTGCTGCCAGATGAGTCTACTGCAAAGCTGAATTAGAACAGACTGGTGTATGTGTCCACTCATTGCTTGCCATCAAGATGGCTTGATGGACTTCTCTGGAAGAGGAAAAAGTAATAACATGTGCCATTTTTACTAGATTTTACCTCTGGAAGTTCCTCTTGCATGCTTGGGTCTGAAGAACATGATCCTAACCCCTAACGGTGATACCGACATCATGTTGAGGGTGCACTGCTGCACGAGTCTTGCAGCGATTGTTGATGGGATCCCTCTGGAAGGACTCTTGTCTCTTTGAATTAAGTCCTTGAGTGACCTTCTCATTCACATCCTCATAAAATGAGATGGACAGGTTGTGGTGTTCTGGGGATAACAACCCAAAACGGTTAGAGGCAGTGGTTGGAACCACCTGCTTCATGATCCCTGGCTGTCGCTGTCTGGACAAACAGGGTGAATTATTGACTTGGAGGGCATGTCAATAAGCCTCCATAGTCTGAATGGTACCGTTTAGATTGTATTCCTTAACCAATGTATTTGATACGAAGCGTTGAAGATGTGGAGTAGGTGATGTTGTCCTCAGAGTGGGTGAAGATCCAGTAGGAGTAGCAGCAGAGGTATTCACAGGTGTAAACTTTAGAGAAGCCATTTCTGTAATGTAGAGAGATCTTGAAAATGAGTGGTTGTTTGATATAATATACATAATCAAGATAAGATTGGACACTATATCTTTTGGATGAGAACATATGTTATTGATTGCTTTATTATCCCTCACATTAAGTTAAACAGGGGCCAAACAAAATAAGTAAAACATCATTTAGCTTGGTTAAGGATTCATGTTGGGTTCACCATTTTTTGTTTCCTCTTTGGAAATGGGGATGACCTCATTTATTTAAGGTTCAAACATTTCAATCAGTTTCTAATGGGTTTGTTCATAGAACTGGAAATATCCAACGATTATATATCCATTTTGACATACATTCTAAAGGTAGGTGCTCATTAGTTGTGGACCGATGAGGCTTAAGAATTTTCATTCGTCGATAGGATGGGAGGTCGGACTCATCACACCTTTTTGCGGGGAATTATTGTCTACTCTGGGGCTCTATTTATAGATTGGAGTTATGTTCATTAATCGTTATTAAATTACCAAGTATGAAAATGATCTTTCCTTAGATCTGACAATCAATAATTCATATGTATGAGATTTAGAGATTATTTTATATGTATTTGAGGTTCTTCATCGATATAAAATCATATGTATTTGTAAGAGATTCTTATTCAATGATATCCTTAAAAATTATATAGATATCTCTTGGTCATTATGATAACCATAATAGTTTTAAAGCCACTCAGCGGGGCACTTGAAGTTTATTGTTGTTCAGAAGGACATGGATTATTTAATAGTTGGTATCATACCTGTAGATGGGTTACCTACGTATCCTTGTTTATAAAAGGAATAAAATCCCACGTTGTTCGAATAAAATAGTATGAGGTTTATGCATTTTTTATGGCTCAATGAATGATTTCCTAATCACTTTTACGCTCTAAAATCACGTGAGTCATGCTTGGTGTGAGAAACATGAGGTATTGGTAGAACCTGACAATTGTGCCATGAAATATGCAATCATAAGAAATAATGTGGGGCTTATGTATGTATGACTTCCCAGATAGATGAGGATTGAGATTTACATCAGGGAAGAAACCCGGGAACAAGGTCCATAAAGGTATATGGGCTTCATGGAGATTTTGATTCTTAACATAGGGCGTAATCCTGAGAAGGATTACCAAATTAAGGGGGGCTTATGATTGGGTTTTAATCCTATGAAGGAATCCAAAATCAAAAGTAAATTAATATTGGGGCATACTCCTGAAGTGGAGGCCCAGGTTAAAGGGAATTTAAGTCTGTGGCTTACTCCAAAAAAAGGAGTCCCAGGTTAAGGAACCTGAAATTTGGGGCTTACTCCTGATAAGGAGGCCCTAAATTTGGGAACATGGGGCTTACTCCTAAAAAGGATGCAAAATATTAAGGGAACTTGAAGACTAGGGCTTACTACGGAAAAGGAGGCCCATGTTAGGGGACTTGGGGATTACTCCTAAGGAGGATTCCTAAATTAAAGATCTTCTAATATTAAAGGATGAGGTTGAAAGAATGAAATATCTGACCTTAGTGACATAAAGATATGTAAATCACTAGGTTTTAAGATATTTTCCACAGTATTCCTTTCAGATCAGGATGCTGACAAACGAACAATGCTAAAAAATGACTTTGAAGTGGGTTTTAAAGGAAAAATCTTAAAGATGAGAGGTGGATTTTATGAAAATAGGTGAATAGGTAAGAAATTAACCCAAAAAGAGGTAGGCACGCAAGTCCTGGTCGGGCATGTATACCCGCGCAACACTTGGGTACTTCCGCGCTAGTCAACCCGTAGGGTAACACATGGGCAAGGCTTGACTCAAGTCCTTAGTATTATCCCTAAATAATTACAAATGAGTGGCATGCAGGTTCTGTTGAAGTGATAAGGCGGTGGGCAAGTGTGGCCATTTTCCCTTAAGGGTTAGACCCTTAAGCATGAATGTGTTGATGAATTTCAACACTTAGGCCTTCATCACCCTCTTTATATCTTCCATTCTAGGTACAAAATTACATTAGAAGTGTTCGGAAGAATTCAAGAAGAGACTAGGGTGTCGGGAGCTCAAATCTGACTTTTGGAATTTTTCGTCCCTGAAATGGGGTCCCCACAAGGGGTATATATAGGCTTCTGAATACCTTGGGCGAAAATAAAATAGGGCATGCACGCCACCTGCACACCCAATATGTGGCGTGTAGGTATACATACGCAACCATCTTGGAACATGCACAACCCATGCTTAATGAAATCCATGATCATGCCTTTGTCGATTTTTTATTTTTCTTCAAAGGATGAATCACTGTGTGCTAAGGTATTCCCTTTTTTTAGTCGTTAGACTCTATGGTGAACTCTACATGAAAATGATGTATGGATTTGGGGGTGCACATCCTCATTGATTTTATTGCATGGAGAAGGTGTTCATGGGGATGATTCATTTCGAGGAGGCGACTCATGAGACCGCATGCAGGCATCATAATACAGGAATACATGGGGTACTGGATGACTGAGGGTGCACATGATCACTTATTAATGGCTTCATGGAGGCATTTCATGTACAAAGAGCTTGTGTTGTGGATTATCTTCCACATTTATCAAATCCAAGGGTGGAATTAGGTGTGATCGCATGTTAATGAGCATTTATTGTGCCCAAGGGGGTTCACATTATCTTTATATCATCATTTAGTATCATGATAAAGGATTTGATCAAAAGAGGGGTTCTCTACTCATGCGTAAGAAGTATATGTTGAAGAAACCATATAGATGGGTGAGGGTTCCCATTTCATGATCACCATCTTTTGAATATAAAAAAATGGATATATGAAATATAACAATGACTGGGCTATCTACGATATAAAATAATCAAATTGGATTCCACTTATTCTTTTTCGTCAGTTAGAATAATATCAATATGAAGTACACTAGATATCTTCAGGTATCTTCTTATGACCCAAATGATAATTAATAGATAATAAAAATGTGTTTAAATCATCTTCCTATTTTTATCACTGAAAGGAAATATGAGATATTAAAATAAAGTTTTATATTCCCAACCAAATTCTCATGCAATAACATAATATTACATGGTAATTTTCAATCCATTGAAAATTTATTATTTTTTTTCTTACTCTCAAAAATATTTTATACTAATGAGTATTAATGAATGAAAATATGCTATATGGGTTCATTAATGTTTCTATTTTTTTATTTTATCATGATATATTTCATTTAAATCCCAGTTCTATTCCACTGTGGAACAAAATTTATGAAAATGTAACATTCTCTTGTTATCATCCAGAAACCAAAATTATGGAATTCTATACTTTGTGAAATAATTAATTAATTTTTAGGATCTAAGTATAGTAATATAATCATTAAGGTTTTTATTATTATTTATGTAAACCAAGAATGTAGAAACTTCTTGAAATCAATAGATTATTCATAGGTGTATTATTCTCTATTATGTAAACAATACACACATATATCCTATAACATAATCTGACTAAGGTAAAACCACAATTTATGTTAAACTATTTTTACTGGTTTACATTATTTTCTCTTTTGGGAAATGAATAGTGTTCAACATTCTATACATCACACAAGTGATGTGAACATAACTAAACCCTAAAATTTTCTCAAGATCATGCTTTATAGAGACAAAATAACACAAGTAAAAATGTAGAACACCCTCTAATATTTGTGAAAGGGACATCAAGGATGCTCTGTTTCTCTTCATGAGAGATGACATTCATCATGTTCATTTTGAAACCCATCTCAGTGTTGGTACCTTGGTATTTATATAAACGTCTCACTACATCTTCCCTGATAAAAAGTCATTCCAAGATAGTATTTAAAATTCCAAAAGGTCTAAAGATTTCTTGAATATTTTTAACATGGTATTCTAAAATACTAAAGATATACTATTTTTAAAAACTTGATAATTCTTCACTTGATGACATAAATCATGGTATAATTTCACATATGGATTCGTCCTTAACAATTTAGAGCTCATAGCCAAGCGATAGTATCACATGAATCAATTTCGCTTGACAGTCTTGGTTCTTCGAATGAAAAGTATATATCTTCATGTAAACACTTTCATCACCATCATAGTCTCTTATAAGATGCTCCAGTGTGTTATCATTTCTATATTTTGAGATACAAACAATCATATAGACCTTGTGTTCAATTAAGCTCATTGTGATATCCAACCAGTAGCATCATGGTGCTCATATGAGAAATGGATGAGTGAAAGTTAAAGATGACGATATATAGATTTTTGTATCATGAGATTAGTGAAAATATAATTGATAATCTTATTTCCATATTTTTTTAATATTGTTTATTTTTTCCCCACATAACATGTCCCACATTGGAATTTATTTTGTTTTTTCTCTGTTTTGTATCCAACACTTTTCTATCCGCTTGTCATGCTAGTACAATGGTTCACCACCAAAAAAACCATTCATACATACCATCACTAGTTACACGCCTATGTGGTCCACCTAGGCACCTCCATATGCTCATACGCATAATCTTGAATGTACAATACAAGCTGTATACTCATCCTCATTCATGTTTTAATGGCTAGATAGACTGGTAAGCTCTAACCAGTGGTTGATCGTACTCCCAAATGTGAGGGATCAAGCTATCCAAATTATTTATCTATATATGGTGATGTTTTTTGACCAAGACCCAAATAGTATACTCAAAATAATTCTATTTATAGAATCCATTTTTCCATTTCTCAACACTTCAAACAATAATCCTCATGTAGAAATATAATTACTTTTAGTTTGGACTTGAAATCGGATCTCCCATAAGAAATTTGAATTTCTTCATGAAAATGTATATTTTCATGACCTAACACATTCATATGTTGCTGTAAATAATACGAAACATAACATATGTTATCGAACCAAAAAAAGGCAATTTCATCTAATTTCATACTTAAATCCACATAATCCAAAATATAATATTTGACCTTTGAAATTTTAATGGATGTATCTTCTTCAAAACTTGAACAAAATCATCGATTCTTGATGTAATGAACATAATTTCATAGGAAAATCAATATTCAAACATTACCAAGCTACGAAACAAGAAGAAACACTACCATGATAGTGAACTTATTTAATTCAAAATTTAAATAATGTTCTTAATCCCTTGCTGAATTATTGAAAACAAATGCAACACAAACACAAAGTTGGATCATCAACTTTGGGGTCATTGAACATAAGAACCAAAATATAGCTACTCTCCATTAGAGTAGCAATTGAATATGTGATAGGACCAATAAAACATTCAAAAAATTTGAAATACAAATACATGTAAAACCAATCTAAAAAATCATATTATGTTTGAAATGTAACTGAAAAGGGAAAAAATATCTATACACATATAAGGTCAACAAAAAATATCCTTAATTAATGAAAATGAGAAGTCCCTTATATAGAAACTATGTATATCCCACCACGAATTACCCCTACATAGATGCCCTGAATTATTTTTAAAATAAAGGATCCACCATTTCGCTAGACTCCATGAGAATCTATATCCCCTGATCTGATTCCTTTCCCTTACCTGGGTCACATATGAAATTTTATGGATGCATATTATAAGGGTACATTCCAGGTTTGAGTTTTCAATAACCAGTTGGTAGTCTCCACCCACTTCATAAAAACTGTCATAAAAAAGAAATATTATTAGTAATATTTAAAATATTGAGGATTCAGAAGTAAAACTATTCAATATGGTCTAACAGGTAATCAATAATATGAATATGTGATAAAAAGTAACCCCTAATCAGGGAGGATCCATACCTGTAGAACCTACTTATAGCCTCATCTTCGTATCAGAGATGACCTAATGATTCTATCCAACAAAAGAGGAAGGATCAAACAAGTAAACATATGAACCAAAAATATATCTAGATATTTATTTCATTGATTTAGTTGAGAAAATGACCCATCCCATTAGGGAAAATTAATTAGTTATACCAAGAGAAATTAAACATTAATATCTTTACTTTTGGATAAGAGAGTGGTTATAATAATTCAAGCAATTACTAGAACATCCCTTATCATTAATCTAATATTTAAATAATGAAATATTATATCCCATCCCATGAGTTATCTTATACTATGAACCTACAAAATTATATATCATACCCCCAAAATGTATAAACATTCATCTAATATGATTCATAACACGATAAAAAAATATGGCATGAAGTCCAATTAATAATGTCAATTAATAATTAGTGAAAAAAAATTTACTTATAATATATACACCCCTTTTATACTCAATAATCATGGAAAATCAATAACTATGATAAAGCAGTTCATTCCAATGAATATTGAATTCTATATCCAACAATGTTATTCTAAGATACTGATTTTAAATCACATCAACCCAACTAATTTATTTATTCTCGTGTTTAAATATTGAAAAAATTTATTATGTACAAATCCTTTATTGAGGATGGGTTCAATCAACTCCAAAATATTATATCAGTAAATCTATGTGAGTATGAGAGGGATAATGGGTATAAATAAATATTTAATTGCATAGATTTTTTGATTTCTAAATAAATAAGGTATTCCACCACTCACAAAGGAAAACGACCATTATATATGAAATATGGGGATATATATAAATGTGATTTAAGAAGAGCACAATCGAAAGGAGAACCCATGATGCTACATTTTATTCACCTATACTAATCCCACACAACAACTATATTAGAATAATCAAATATGTTTTATGTCTATATTAATACCATAGTTAGGGAGAAATGAGATTAGGTCTACTTTTTTGAAGAATCAGTGATAATGGAATATTAATGGTGATCTATGGACATACTATTCTGAAGGTGAACATCAATAAAAAATTAGGAAAACTTGGGTAAAATATCATAGGTATATCCACCTAGAGAGGATGATAGGAGAGAGATATATTAAGAGGTTTCATTATGTATAAGAAATTGTAAAATTCCATTTTTTGTTTGTTTTAGGGGTTATATTTTAAATAGAAAAAAACAATTTTTTTCTGACATTTTAAAAATAAATCCCTTCCAACATCACCAACTATCTGGTCCATGAAACTTCGTACCCAGTGGTTCTAAACATCAGCATTGCAATTAGTGGGCTTCCACCAAGTATTATGTATTCGGTCATCATAGTACCTATTAATTCCCCATTTTACCTCATTTTCCCATTAATATAATATAATCACCACCAAAATCCTCTTAAACTCAAAAAATATATAAAAATAAATGTAAAATTTAAATTTCAATTGATAAAAAACCCCTTAAGGACCAAGTATTTACACAAGGATTCATTTTGGATCACATAATTAATACAACCGAGACTAAGATGATAGCTATCCAGTAACTTGAACATGAGAAAAACTTGTTTCAATGCTATCTATTGCATATTCAATTTTGAATCACTTGGTATATTTTTTGTATGGAGAACCATCACCAAGCCAGTATCATATAACCATAAGAATGAGTTCTTCTAGTCCTCATACCATAAAGGCACTATCACCCCATAATATAGAGATGTATTCATTACAATCTCATTTACATGTAGAACCATGATCTTTTGAGAATGAATATGGACGAACACTTAGGACCCTGTACAAGAAAAATAGTGTAATAAAGAACATTTATGTGGTCCCGTAATTTACCATCAATTCTGGTTTCACTCATCTTAATAAGGATCATAGAAAATCTCTTTTTTAAAATTTGATGAATCAATACATGTTTTAGACGGAAGTGAAATCTATGGATGAGTAAAATGTTTAATATTTTTATTTTTAATAATGTAACAAATCCATCTCTATAGACAATGATCAAGGAGAAATGATAAATGGTCACATTTGAATCATATATGTATAATGAAAGCTCAAAATTGTGGATATCAATCATGAATTAGTTGAAAATATTTATAGAATAAATTTCATTCCATATTTAACCCTCTACCTATTTTGATTTAATGAAGCTTAACTAACCCCATTTGAGTTGAAAATCATGGGTTATGATAATAGTTAATAGTGACTATTGAGAAAAGTCACATTGAGAACTCAATTAGGGACCTCTATTCAAAATAAGTGTTCATGGTGGTAATTATATATTCAATATTCAACTAATTATTTTGGATAACATGGATACTGATTCATATATCTTAACCATTATGCAGCCATCAGTTCTAGAAGTTCTCCCTCATTTACAAATCTAGTATTATTTGTGGTTTTAATTTACCTTTTGTCTGAATTGAAACATATTATGTGAATGTCAAGTTTTAATAATATGATGGAATCCAATATAAAACCAATAAATAGTAATGGTGACAGAATCTAATGACATTAATTCTCCCTTCCCATTCCATGGAGTGATATAAATAAAATAATTACAACATCTTACTTTTCATATCTATAAAATAAATATAGATATGGCATATAATATTTTCCTTCCAAATATGTGAAAAACCCCTTAAAAACATTTTCTTCCTTGTAGAAAAAGAATATGTAGATTTCTAACTACCTCCACATATGGGAAATATTGAAGTTCTCCCATGAAAACCTATGCACACTGAACCTAATTTCATGTTACATTCGAAAATGAGGGAATGATTGACATATAGTTAATGAAATCAATAAATTATGAATGAATAAAATATAGGATATATGTGATGGAAACATGGTTTACAATCTCTATAATAATTCATATTCTCTATAAAGAATCGTAATACCCTTTGTTAAACATTAGAAATCATCATTTTAATAATGGAGATGATAACATCGTACATCAATATGAGTCCTAGGAGACTAATAATAACAATATTCCCGTTGATATCAATAAAGAAGAGAAAGATTATTCTCTAGTTAATTTAAATTAAGGCTCACCAAGCACCAATGATTAGATTATACAAGTGAATCATAGCACTCAAGAATATCCTTGATATATACTAATCGATTCAATGATATATGATGATGTGTACGTGCTATATACCATGATACATAGATAACATTGACATGAATTCTCCTAGAAATATATAGAAATTATAGGTATGGATCCCTAGGTCACAATTCACTATATTGATCCTTTATCCAACAATTATAGTTATAAATTCATTATGTGGTAGTTTTATCCATCTCATGGTTCCATGATAGAGGTTGGTGTTGAAAAATTAATCAAGTAAAATTTTTTTGGGAGGTTTAACATCACAAATTCCTAGAAAACATTGTGATCATCATGAATTAAAATGAATGAATCAAATTCTCTATATAGTTTTAAACCTAAAATGGAACTTCCCAAAGGATGACTTTATGGTATTGATCATATTTTTTAAATTTAAGAAATTCAGGTTTATTTTAGTTTTTCATTCATGGATGGATATTATAGATATAACCAAATCTGTATGCCCCATGAGGAGGAAGAATATACAATCTTCACGGAACCCAATGGGGTGTATTAATACTAAGTTATTCCCTTTGGGCTAAATATTTTTGAAGCTACTTACCAATGGGAAATGGGACACATATTCAAGACCCTATTTGGGAAATAGTAGAATGTTATTTTGATAAACTCGTATCAAATCACTCTAGCATTGTGATCATTTTATCAATATTAAGGTGGTTTTTATTAAATTTTGGCATCACTGCCAAAATATAAACCCCCTAAAATGTTAATTTGCATCCATTAATAAAAATTTCCTTAGATTTTTTGTCTATAATTTATGCATTAAGGACTACCCTAAAAATAATATGGAAACACCTAACATACCACCTC
This sequence comes from Viscum album, assembly GCA_963277665.1. Lineage (NCBI taxonomy): Eukaryota > Viridiplantae > Streptophyta > Magnoliopsida > Santalales > Viscaceae > Viscum > Viscum album. Next base: position 21,467,442 of record OY728131.1, read on the forward strand.
TTTCGAAGCTCATGGAATCGAGAGGACTTCATGTATACCTCACCTATATAATACACTAATTGGAGACCTCAATGGAAAGTGTCTAACCATGAAAACACTAATAAAAAATCTCATATCCTACATATGGGATGAATAATTCGAAAGCGTGTTTTACATTCTAAAATAACACCTATCACATCCTCTAGTTTTGAGGATACATATAAAAGGAAAATAACTTATCCTATATGTAGAAACTCTAGAGTGGTATCTCAATACCCTCCTAGAATTTCTACATATGTAATATCTATCAATGGTAAAAATCTATGAATATATAGAAAAAACCAATACTATATAGTATAGAAAATATTTTAGGAGCCATTAATAAAGGTTCTATCAAGATATTTATTTATTTATCATTTTAAAAACACCATTAATATAGACCACATATAGTTACGATTTATTAAAACCCCACATATTATTGTCTAAAAAATATATTTAGCCGTGATTAATAATACTATGACTATAGATAAACGAAACTTATATTTTTAAAATAAACAATGAATTTATATAGGTTAGAGTCATGACTATCGTAATAATGACTATATATTTAGTTTATAAAAAACAGTATGATCCCAAAAAATACTTCAACCTTTTAAAAACCTAGTATCAATTAAACTACTAATTAAAAACCGTTATTAATTAAAACATGATTGAAAAATTATATGGAAATAGAAAATAAATATCTTTGTAACCATTCTATCCAATTTAGCCACAACAATGTGTTATTATATCTCTAATAAATAAATTTTCTAAATAATAAACTTACATCTAATATTAGACACACCTAGAAAGTGAATAGTGAAAAAATTTCCATTATATTACTAATAAAATACAAGAAACTTACCTGATAAGTAATCATAATAATGAGTGATGGGATCTTATTAAGGAGAGAATCCACAAAAGCCATTTAAACTAAATATTAATTTAACTATAGAAAATATAACAAATAAATAATCATAACATCATACAACTAAAAAATAATAAAAACTTCGTATTTCAATCCTAAATTTACACTATTATTTAATATGATTGAAGAATTTCTATGTCATAATTTCAAGCAATATTGAACTGATAGAAGACACAAGAAATGTATATTTCCATAATTAAAAAAAGAAATTCACTCTCCAAAATATCAAATAAAATGAGGAGTAGAAACCTACATTTCACTCAAATGATTATAATGAAACATTAAATTAAATTAAATTAAACTAGGAGGATGTTTTTTCAGGAAATGGGATATGGAATGGGTTTCCAGTCGATAGTTTGATTGATTTGGTTTAAGGACATTCTCAATCATTCAAATCATGTTTCCTATGTTTTATGTCTTCCCTATAATCTCACAATGGATCTAACATCCATAACTGAGCATGAATCTGATTTCCAAAGGTAGGTAGTCCGTTGTGGTTTCATTCCCAATGACGCTTAAGAACACACATTGGCTAAGTGGGTGGGAGGTCAAGATCATCGTACCATTTCCAAGAGAATTTCTAACTACTATGGGACACTATTATAGAATTAATATTGTTTTGTGAAATCTTTCCCAGACCCCACTACAAGAACAGATACCACTATGTCATATGAATAAATTATGAACATATATGGATAGGATAAATTGTTCACATTTCACCGGTTCTCTATCACTCTTTTATTTATTTGTTATGCTTTCTGTTATGAATATATTTCATAACATTGGAGTTTATTTCTCTCTATGGATGAGGAATATGTCATAAATATTGGATTGAACTTTTCTGAGGCATCCTACATATCATTTGAATACAGAATTCAAAAGTCACGTAGTTTTTTTGGCATAGTTTATGGTCATGTGACTAGACCCATCCATGAAGTTTATCATCATGTGGTATTGATGTGAATGTTGGGTTTATACCTCAATGAGGCTTCTTGTATATATTGTTTAAAATAGGAATAAATGTCTATGTAGTTCTTGTAATGGGAACCTCTATTTTGAGAGATGAAAAAATAGAGGCCATTGATGGGTTTTATGCATTTAAGACTACCCTTGATTGATTCATTGGGAATATATCCCTTTGAGGGGATATGAGTTGTAATCATAATTGGATCCTAATTATGGACCCACATAAGGGGAATTATCAACATGATTTTTACATTGTCCTTGCAGGTCTTTAATACCATGTGTGGTATGATCAGTGTGAGGAACAAGAGATAATGGTAGATTGAACACATTTCATTAGAGTATGTCCATATGGTGTTTAAAAATTAATGATTCCCTTTGAGTGGTATTTTTTCCCACATCAACTATGATATGGTATAGAGTTATTTCTTTAGTAAGGTATCCTACATACCCCGGTTATGGATGGAATAAAATTTCACGTTGTTCAGTTAGTCCCCCGACCTAATGATGGGTTATAGGTACTTGAGGGTTTGATCTGGGATTATGCATAAAATGATGCCAGTGTATGAACCAAATTTACATCTTGTGATAGATGAAAAATAATGTCAATTATAAGAGAGCATTTCGTCTTCTTGGTATATAATAGTTGGTACACTAATGAACATACACCTAAGTAGATTCCCTTTGAAGATATGTACATCGGAAATCACCCAAGATATCCTAGTTCTATATGATTTTAGAGTTTTCATTGTTCAGATCATCAACCATCCCACTGATTGGTTTGAGGTAATTTATTATATTATCGAGGAATATACATAAAATGATGCTAGTGTATGACCCCACTCCTCACATGCTGATAAAGAAGACGAATGTATGAACAATGGGAGAATTTAGTCCCCTAAGTCCAGAATACATGGGACATGAATGAACTCACATAGAATTGGATTCCCATTGGATCTCAGGCCTTAAAGAAGGAATCCAAGATATATTAGTTATTGGAGGGAATCTGAGTTTTCATTGTTTGGTTCATCCCCCAAACTAACGATGGGTTTGAGATACATGCGGGAATCATTAGGGAATATACATAAAATGATTCCTATCTATGATTCCACATGTCATCTACTAATAGATGCTGAAAAATGGATGACCTATGGGATAATTTAGTCCCATAATTTCAGAATACATGGAACATGAAAAAACATACACCAAAGTGGTTGCAGATTGGAGATCAGTACCTAGGAAGGCATTCTACGTATCCCAGATATGGAGGGAATCATAGTTCTCATTGTTCAGTTATCCCTAAATCCACTGACGGGATAATGAGGATTATAACACTCGGAGTCATTAGTGTTATCCTTGTGGTTCTAGGAACGTTATAGGTGTATACCAGGATGGATTACCATTAGTTGGGACTTACACATTGAGGTTTTCTTACGAATTTGGGATGCCACACTGAGGATTTCCTTCTAATCGGGGATTACACACCATGAATTCTCTATAGATCGGGGTTACACATTATGTTTTCCAACTGATACAGTCATTATATATATTATAACAGATAGAGAGAGCTAGTGATGAAAATTAATGGCCTATCCAAGAGTGTGAGATTAGTAGTGTGTCAGTAGTGCACAACCCTATCTCATGAAAGAAAATTACCTTATAAATGGGATCATAAGATGAAGATTCCTGATCAGAGTCCACATGGAAAGAGTTTGGATAGGTCTGATCTTAAAATTTGGCATGTTGTATGGGATATTCTTAGCATTTTTTGAATTCTTGCAGGACATGAATAAATTTTAAGATCGACATTTTTTAGGTGTCAATCTATTATGGAAGATTCAACTAAGGGTGTCTGTATGATGAGTTCATGATTCATTTCATGAACTTAGTTTCCATGAAAAACATCTTCCACATAACTAAAGTTGACATGAGAAAGGTATTTTTCATGATCAACTGAATCATCTCATATTCCATCACATGAGTGAAAAAGGTATTTCCATTATTCCATTCATAATCAAAGTGGACATTCCTGGAGTATTACACATGATCGAGGTAGACATGACCGTACATTGTCACATGATCTACCGATCTCATCTTTGGACGGTCATGTGGAAATGATAACATATCTATGGGAAATCCCATGATCATGTCGACATGGAAGTAACTCCCTTGCATGATCAATGTGAATTATCTTAGATGTATTCATGTAATCATGGTGGACATTTAATAGTTTCCACACAGTGTCGACTTGAATTTTCATAAGATTCTCATTTGATAATGAAAACATGTCAATTATTGGATCTGAGTTCAACTTGAGTTTTCAAAGGCTGGTATTGTTACCAAAATGACATATCCAACTTCACCTTAAGTTAACAATAGACCAAAAAAGGGTATTAAGAGCATGTTTCCTTAAACTGTTCACATGGCGGGGTCTCATAGATGTGTTTAGGATCTTTTTCTTGTTCACATGTTGTAGGCGTAGGTACAAAAGGATCATGTCATATATATATATATATGTGTATGATCATTTTCCTATGTAGTGGGATGAATAGATATGGAAGGGTCTTCCTAAGAGTTTTATTATACGTTTTGTCCATGTACATGTGGAGGGTTTCATGCACAATGGCACCAAAAGACGATCCATGATTCACAATACCAAAAAGAGGTATTGTGATGGATTCTTCAACAAAATCTTATCTATTTGGGGATGATGAAAAAATGGGTGATGGTTCACTATACTTTAAATGGAAACATAGATTTGGGGTCACAAATCCTCATTGTTTTTTCATTCATGGAGAATGTGTTTGTCGGGGTGTTGCATGTCGAGGCGACTACTCTTGAATCTATCGGCAGACATCGCGAGACATAAAGACACTGAGTACAGCATGACTTATGGTGAACATGATCACTTATTAATGGAACCATTTCAAAATTGAATGAAAAAAGATCATGTGTTTGGGACTATCTTATTTGGTTATCAAATCAAAGGATGTAATCTACTGTGATCACTAGTTCATGAGAATGTCTTCTACTCATGAGGGTTCACATGATCTCCATATCATAATGCAGTATGATGATCCAAGATTCGATAAAAAGATGGTTTCTCTACTCATTCATAAGAATTATATATTGAAGGAACCCTGTGAATGGGTGAGGGTTCCCATTTCATGGAGAAGGATTGTTCATGGAATATAGTGGGGAGAAATTTCTCATGTCTGAACTGAAAGGCTGAGCAGAGGGGACCCACAAGATCAATGGTTTATGACACCGTAAGGTGCACATACACTAGTGTATTACCCCATTCAATAGTATGAGTGTGTTGTAAACCAATTGATATTCCCTTACATAGTTAATTAGGTTTCACCACTCATGTGCTTGTGTGATCCGAACAAAGATCATGCATATTTTATCAATAACAAATGTAGGGGGTGAAAAATGGGACTGTATGTGAAGAAGAAGGAAATTCTTGGTGAGGTCATGAAACTACTAGGGTATCATACAATCACATGAACGCCTATTATAAACCAAGAATCACATGATGCTATATTTTAAATGAGAACACTTTGTATTCAAAAGTACATAGTGTTTGATATAGTTATCTCATGAGGATGTTCTCTATAGACTAATGCAGACAAGTCCTGTTTCTCCTCCCTCGTTTGTTTTTAGAGATATATTTTTTCTATTTCCTACATGTGTCTTTTTCTAAGGGGAGAAGGGTAATTATAAGACATGTGATTATGAGTATTATTTTGATCTTCATGAAGAGGATTCCAAGTTCAATGATTGAGGTGGTGGAGACTTTCTTAGATCAACTTCACGAGGCAGCGAAGCGGCGTCACATGATCCTCATTCCCTTAGTTCTCTTTAGTGGAATCACCTGATATGATAAATATGAATTAATTTGGATAAAAATAATTAAGGAGGCAGAAGGGATTTTAGTCATAAACTATTCATGATTCTTTTATTAATTGTTATTAGATAGATCTCATGACTAATGGATGATCATGTGATGGCTTGATGAAATGTATGGAGATATCGCGGTATGCCACTGGTATTCTTGAATGGTGTCTAGTGATGGATCATGTCTGCTTTTTGGGATCAGTCAGCTATAAGAGAAGGATGGAACCGACTTGAGTTTCTTTTCCATGTTGGAATAGTATAGTTTGAGGGTGACAGATGAGCATGAGGATGAATATGGAGGTATTGTGGTGTGCCGGTCTAGCTAATTTCAATATTAGGTAGGTGTGAGATTGGATCAAATTCGAACATTTGATCCACAAGACTAAAGAAGATAGATGGGACCAGTGTGAGGCATGATTGGATAGTTGTGAACACTGAAAGGTGTGATCAGACGACCATGATTTGATTCTCATGAATAGTACATGGGAAATCTCCCTCCAACATTGAAACCTTCAATGTGCCTCCCATCAATATATAATCCATGATGCGACACCTGCTTCTGTGTGCTATAAATGGGGTCAACACGCATACCACCTACAACACCTCCACCCTAGCTTCAGTACTACAGGCATTGTTCTGATGCTATGTGTGTCTTCATCATCATTGTGAACCATGGGCCCTATACACGGGCCCTCTCACTTATATCAGGAATTATGCATTTGTTCTCCACTTGCGAGCCTATGATTTGACCCACTAGGTGTGGTGGACCTTGGTCAACATGTTCTGGGTGGTTGGACCTTAATCTTGCTGGATAGTGGTTAGCCTATATTTTTTTAGGGTCTATACAAAATATTCTAAGTAAGAAGATATATGTCGAACCCATGTATAATCATTATATTTTTCATAAGAGAATGAAATTTTTTTAAAATAAAATTAAACCCTTCAATATCTTCTAATAATTCAATTCTTGGCATATATATAGACAATTTATCAATATTAAAAATATTTTCAAATTGCATCAATAATTTTAATATGGATGTCTCATTGACAAAAAAAATGATGTGACACGAAACTAAAAATTCATTGATGTTTCAAACTTCTCAATCTTGTATTTATTACATATACTGGACAAGATATCTCCCCATTTTTTCTCAAACTAAACATGATACCCTAAATAGGTAAACCATTTATGATTAACATAAGAGTAATCCACATTTTAACTGACACCTTCTTTGACGCATCGTAAAAATAGACAATTGTAGTCCATAATTGATTCATGTTTTATATCAGAAATCATTATGCTGGTGATTGTATATGGATTCTTCATGCACATATTAGATATAATATTATATATATGAATAATTAAATTCTATCTATTGTGAATTGTACAAGTATTTACCAATGTATTAAAAACATCACATGATAACCCCAATATTACATTTCATGTCTAAGATGAAAAATAGAGATTCCTTTTATTAAATTTCTTCCATGATATTCATATTTTGGGAGCACCAAATTCTCACTATTTTTATTTCATCTACATGTCATATCATTTATTTTACAAATTTTTATAACCTACAATTTTAACAGAGTATTTGTGTCAAAGTAATGTTCCACATGAACTTATGGTGAACAAGAGACAATATTCAATATTTATATGGATTCCATATACACAGACCAAACTAAATATAGTCATTTAAAATTTTATTTTCATTCCAATACAACATATAGTCATTTTGGTAGGAATGTATGGTACTAGAATAAAATCCAATATAATAAATTAACCCTGATTTTTTTTAATCATTTTATGTAATGTTTTTATCATCATGAATCAAGTAATTCAAAATTAATAAAGGCAATCTATACCATTATTACTAAATCAATACATGATTTTCTATAAACTAAATACATCCAAAATTAAATTTTGTTCATATTGAAACAACCTAGATACACCAATGTCTTAATATCCTCCATAACCATCTTAAATTCCCCAATTTCATAGTTTTGAATTTTAGTGACTAGACTTGACATTGAATTTACATTATTTACTTTTGATTTCATATTGGGTGTATGCTAAATTTCAAAAAATAAAATGAACCCGATCAAATATCACATTTTCAAATATCACCTCTCATGTCTTTCATTATTTTATACATGTTGATCTATTTCTCAATTATAATGATAAAAATCATAATTTATTTGAAATACGAATCTAAGGATATGATAAATTACTTCTTCATGATTTAACCATTAGTTCTCAACACATGTGCAATAAGGGAATCAAATAAGACCCCCCTCTAAATCATGGATAGATGAAAAAATATATAAATATTTTAATCTTATTTTGAAAGTCATTAAACACCTGATCAAGATCATACATATAACTTATATCTATTATGAAATATAAACAATGATAATTCATACAAAAATAACACTTAATTATCAAATTGATTTTTTTTGAAAAAATAATAATCATATAACGGAAGTATATAAACTTATAGATTTATAAAAGTATATAGTATATAATTTATAGAGGCATAAAGATGTATAAAACTATACTGTTAACAATATATATATTTTACTAAAGTTTAATAGTATATAGTATATTATTTATAAAAATAAAAAAAGTATAGATACAATTATAAAATTATATAATATTTATAAAAGTAAACATAATTTATAAATGAAAATAAATTTATAAAAGTATAAATATATTAATGTATAATAAATTAAAGTATAAAAGAATAAAGTTATTGATAAATTTTTAAAATTATAAAAGTGTAACAAAAATGTGATAATAGTATGAAATTATTGACGAACGATTATTAATATTGATTAATTTATCAATGTAGAGATTAGTAATAATAAAAATATCGGTAAATATTTTTAAATTTATAAAATTATTGATTAATATTGAAAAATATATAAATTTAGAAGATTATATATATAAAAGTATAAAAATATATAGGTATATTTTAAATAACTATTATTTTATATTCATTAATATTTATTAAAATACTAATTTATTGATTAATATTTATAATAATATATGAAAATCCTAATTAATGTCCCCAAATACAACCCAATATCAGAAACATTTATTTTTAAATGGTGATTGATTTTTTTAAAACTATTAAACACTAACCAACATTCAAAATACAAGAAATAAATGAGCATTAAATTAAACATATAAATAATCATAAACATTTAATCTAAAATTGAATGGAGGATGTGGGAGATGGGTATTCATTGAATATTTTCAAATGGATGATTTATTGTGGGACTGTAAGAGGATAACCAAAATTATAGTTTATGGTGCACCAATAAAAAAGTAAATTAAATTTTTGGAGATCAGTAGGGAAATCCTTTAAAATGGGATGAGTGTATATTAGGTAGGGTGAAGATGAATAATGTGATGCATGGAGTGTTTAAGTTGACTATTTTTTAACTATATTATCGCAATTTCAAAAACCATAACAATAAATTTTCTACTATTATAGTTAAAATGAAACTATAATAGTTGACATATTATAGTTATAATTTCTTAAAACCATGGTAAGATACCCTATATTTTCATAATTTTTGTAAACTGTGACAATAAATATCCATTTTCATTGTTGTATAAACCATGAAAAGAGATATGTGGATATAGAAAAAAGTATAGTTGTGTTACTGAGAAAAATGATGATTCTAGAAAAACATATTTTTCCATCATTTTAACAATTATTGAAACTTATAGTTGATATACAACAATAAAAAAGCATTGTTTCACATTTATTTTCACAGTTTAGATGCTATGAAATTACCTTCAACATCATAAGCTTGACCAAGAGCTTTGTATGGACCCACTGGAATATATTCTCAGTCACCCCATATTGGCCATGTTTTTGGAAACATGGTTAGTTATACTTATGTTATTTTACATCTCGTTTGTCTCTCATAAGTAATCTAAAGTATAATTGATCAAATATTTCCAGGATTCCCATCTAATTAAAGAGGGAGCACTTATAGATATAATACTACCGAATGTAGAGGTAATACATATTAGTGTGGCTACCCAAATATTCAAAATGTACTTAAATGAAATTTATTAAATAATTAATAGGAATAATATATAGGATCTTATATTTAATCAGGTTGGCCTTGGGATAATTTTAATCTCCCCGATGATGGAACTCCTTCTTAAATCATTCTTACTGTTAGAGGGTATAACTAATAATGAGGAAAAATACCAATCCTTAATCGTAGATTTGGAGTTTTCCTTGTAATTCATTATTTTTTAAATCAAAAATAATGTAATATAAAAGTTCTTCAAATAGACAAGTAGTATATAAGATGTAATTAATAAGGAGTTAATTCTCAAACTCAATTATACTCAAGCATTTATGGTGAAATTTGACATAGAAACATTCATTTTTTATATACAATGATCACATAACAACCTTTATTAATGACATATCCAATTTAGTTAGCTCTCTATATAATAAAAATCAAGACAAAGAAATCATCATTATGTAACATTGAGTTGTAGAGACCATATTCAATAATAATTAAATAGATAAAGTTGATGAAATTAATGAAAATACTAATCAATTGGAATCCTCTCCACTACTAGTTTTTATAACAACTAAATATATTTCCATGGTATTGGATTATCTCTATCATGGGTCTCTTTAACAAGAGTGAGCCAAATGAAAACTATATGCATGTGAGGTATGGACATTTTTCTCTATGATGGCGTAAATTCCATATAGATTTTTAAAAAACACAGTTTTTATGGGGTCCTCATATGGTATATTGATGTTGGAGAGAACTAAAATTTATGGTAGTGTTATATAAAGGTACATATTGTTCTCATAAAATAGGATCCATACATACCCATCATATAATAAGTCTCAAATGATTCTAGCCCTTGATGATGCACAAATACGTGGAGTTCATAATAAAATTCCTTGTGTGTTACGTTCACACAAATTTCATCCATATACTCATAGATTTTTTAAATGTTATTGAATACTCCTGGTCTTATTTCATATGAGGATTATATGTTATGGCTCCATATCTTTTGGAAACAATATAATAATAGAATTTTATCCTTAATACCATTGAATTTTTCTTTATAAAATATGAAGTATTTAATAGACATGATTTTTTGACAAAATCTATAGTCACCTACAATAAGGCAGGTATCATTATCAAATTTTGATTTTACAACACTATCATCATGGTTAATGGTGGAAATTTATATGTGCATGAGATTAAAATCATATACATGAAATATAATATCCATTAAAACCACTCTTTCTTCTATCATACAACTAATTATAGGATACAGGGGAATTTAATATGTCCCTATCCAATATCTTATAGAACTTATTAGTGAAATAAGAGAAGGAATAGATAAACAAGTTCTTAAATTCATTGTGAGCTTATTATACCACTACATGTACCCCAACATGATTGACCCCATATTTTATAGTGTATAGGCTGAAGGATGTATTTCTAATTTAGGTTCAATTAACCTCACATATAATAACTAATTAAGACTAATTTAAAGAGGTTGAGTACTCATAGTTTTTGTGAAAAAATTTGGAAAATCATAACAAAAATAGGTTTCAATATTTATTTAACCATTAGATTGACATAAAAATATACCAAGTGTTTAATAATAAATTATACACTTAAAAACTCATTCATGGAGAATTATGGTTGACTAGGGCGATAGTAATGATAATTTTAAATAATAACCTAAAATTTGAATCCAAATGGGAGAGGGATTATATTATTCAGAAAGTCTACTCTAATTGAGTATACTCATTGATCAAAATGTATGGAGAGCACATTATTTCTCATAGAAATTGGATATTACATAAAAAATAATCTATATAAAATCCACTCTATATTCATTTATCATTTTTGTATCAACCCAAACTACATGAATTCTTTTCAATACAAATGACCCTAAAACTATACAATATCGGGTTCTTGTTGCAAGTCTATAAAATTTACAACTATTGGGCCCTTATCAGAATACCATAAACTGAAAACCAGATCACCTTTATTAAATGGAATTGTATTCTACTATACCTATGTATTCCAAATAAATTCACAAGGATATTTTATAAAAAAAAATTATGTGGTCCCACCTTGGTGCTTGACCATATCATTCATATAATGATTCCTCTATTGACACCACATCGAGGATTCAATTTTAATAACTACACGTGTCTTGAACCCTATTATAATAATATATTTAGTGATTCCAAAATATCCAATCCTAGGACAAACTGCAAACATTTCCCATTTCATTCTTCATTCCACCATGGTGTTTGGGACATCATTAATTTACATAGAGTTATTCCTTTTACATTTACACTAGGATATCCCCCTCCAATAATCAAATTTTATTACCCCACACCCTAACACTTTAACTCACCTGTAATTCGAATTATGTGATTTTAAACATGGTTTAATTTCAAAACTACATGCCTACTTATTCTTGTACTCATATGATACATAGTGATGTATTAATTTTCTACCCTAGGTCTATCCATAAAATATTATCTCCATATTATCCCCCATTTATAATATCCTATTGTTTGGGAACATCAATTTTTATTATAGTTTCTCCACTGAATATATTCTAGGATAAAATATTTTTTTAGAACAAAACATGTATTTATTCTTATTTCCATAGGATATAGAGTAATACTCATATTTGCTACCTCCAACCCAATTATAAAATTTTGACAACTTCTATCCAATTTACAAAACTCTATAATGATTCTAATTAGGACTTATTGAGATCATACATTCAAGATATCTTTAAAAATTTCATCTATATAACTTTCCTCATATATTGAGTACTCAATTTACTAAAAAACTCTCATGATTACTAGTAATAAGAACATATTATCTAAGTAATACATGTATCTATTTATACCCATATAATCGATTACACATGTTTTTTGGAAAATATTATATAATCCCATGTACCATTAATGATATTTTATAGGAACTCATCATTTGAACATTGTTAAATGTTATACTCAATATACTAGTGCAATATTATTTTAATGGACCCATCATTCAAATGTGTTCAGTAGTTGTCTCAGTTTACCCATTATCACCTCACTATATCAAATTAAAATACCTTAATTAATGATTTAAATTATTTTATACTCACTTATTCAAAAAATTAGAGATGTTATTGTATTTAATTCATTCATTTTGTTCGTGCTTGATCTTATGGTCCATGTTTAGGTTTTTATTCAAGTGAAAAAATTTGTAACTATAATAGGTAATTTAGACATATTAGGATGTGAATCATTTCCAATTCATTGGAGTTTTAGAGAATCTTATGTCTAGGCATTATAATTACATTCATAAAGAATTTGGTAGTGTAAGGTGGTTGGGCTCAATGTGAAGGCTATAATAGTTAACCTATACATTGGAATTGTGTTTCCATCGATGGTAGAAAATTCAATATTTTTTTATATCTTCAATGGTTCTATAGTGTAGCGATGTGAGGTCTGAATGCTCAAAATAGTTGATAGGTCAATAGTTTGGAAAAATTTATTAGGTGGTCACATATCATGATATGTGTTTCTAGGAGAGTAGTTTTAACTAGTTTAACTGGTTGTTCTTAGTATATATGTATGTGGGACCATTATTGAAAATCATGAAAACATTTGATATTCAAGGTGATAACAGTGACCAACTATGTAATTATTGAAGAGAAAATAGGTTTTTAGGGTCCTTAGTTCCTGCAAGGCTTCAGGGCCACTAAAGGCCTTCATGATATTTGTCTCTCAATGCCATCGGGACACCTTGAGGCCTTCAAGACACCCCACTTCCTTTAGGACACATGAAATATGAATATGTGCCAGTTATATTACAAAGGAAAAGCCTCCAGATGAGGATTTTGAGTAGGTGAATTCACTAGATCATAGCTAAAAATAATTGTAAGATTGAGGGAATATGTAATTTCCATTACAACAAGGCCTATATATCTATTCACAGGATAGCTATTCAACCATCCTTCCTAATGTTTACTGTTGATATCATGAAATTTTCTAGGGAGAATCAATAACATGTTGTCTTGTCTAAGTTATTTCTTCTAATACATACGGGTCATGTAATTGTTACATAATCCATCAGTCCTTGTAAGGGTTCCACCTCACCCATTGAAAGGTGGATTGTCAAAAATAATAAAAAAATGATGGCCTTTGGGCCATTCATGAATGAATTTGGTGGGGATAATATTTATTTATAACCTAGTTTCACCAATAATTTTCATATATTTATTTAAAGTATGAAGCAATGTTTTTTCATTTATTCATTTATGAAAAAAATCAAATCATTTTAAAAATTTATATTCTTTATATCATTTCATGTATTTATATTGAATGATTTACCATTTTATGTTTCACTTATTTTTGTGTGTTTGTATTGAGGTGTGTGTGTGGTTGAAATTATGTTGTGAGAAAGGGTTAGTGACTAACTTGTTTTAGAACACTCAATTGATGGGGGTATGCGGACCTCCAAATATTTGTTTTATTTATTACATTGTTACAACATGTGAATATCAAGTATATATGATGATCAGACTTATTGTGGTATGTGTAAAGTTTATTTTAATGATTTTTTCATGAGACTGCTCATCCTACCCCAACAATTGGTATAAGTATATTGGACTAATGTTAATAGAAGGAATCATATATGATGATGTGAAGATCCAAAACATGAAATTCGATGGAATAAATTTTGGATTTTTGAGAATGCATATAGAATACGATCAGATTCAGAAAGACTTTCTGGTTCCCTTTTCAAGATTGAAGCCACTGTGGATAGAGAAATATGAATTGGATCACTGGTATGTAAATATTCTAGAACTGGGGTGAATTTATCTTTTAAATAATTTTTCATTCAACAACCCTTTGTATAAGACTACAAAAGATGTTCTTTAGGCATTGGAGGACATGTATGAAAAACATATAGTGCAAAATAAGGTCTTCATGTTGTGACAATTGTTTAGATTGAGGTTTTAAAAAGAAAGACAAGTGGTATTTTATTTGAATTACTTACACCTAATTTTTTGGAAGCTCAAATCAATAAAGGTAAATTTTACTCATGATGTGTGTATGTTTCTCTTCATATCATTTCTTTTGAAAATCTAGTATACATTTGTTACAATAATTTCTAACTGTAGAATACAAGAGAATTATTTGGTGATATTAGCAATCTAATAATCAATGAATAACTTCATCCAAGGGATGTCCAAGAACCTACTAGTAATGTTCATAATATTGAATAAATGGTTTAGTCACCCTATTGAATAATGGTTTATTGGATGATGTAATTATTTTATAAATCTTTTGAAAGGAAATAGGATAAAAGAGGAGGAAATTAAGCTGGTTCTAGTCTATCATTTTGGTAGTATGGGACGAAAGCAAATTTTAAGAAGGGTTGCCGGAGTCAAAGGGATAGCACTGGGAAGACATAAACCATTGGAATTTCTGCTTTTTTTAATTCAAATGACATTCAAAATGAGTAGTTTTTTAGTGAGAACACACTGGTAGATGATTGGGTGGTTGAATATGAAGCACATTTCTATTCAACTCGCCATCAAATGTGCATTCCAAATTATATATATTTTAATTTTCATATGGTAATAATTTTATGGTCCTTATTAGTTTATAATATACACATATAAATGATAAAACCATTAATAAATGGAATCTAAATCCAATTTTTTTTAATTTTTTATCAACATAAAAATTTCGGATATCTTCTAATGGTTAGTGAAAGGAATCATATCATCAGAGGGAAGGTTATTTTTTATGAGATGATCTTATGGAAGGATTAGAACTTGGAGGATTAGGATGTTGAAGGGTAATCAGCAATATAATTCAATTTTGATCAGAGTGTCGTTAGGTCATAAATACCATATAAGCAATGTCTAGATGAAAGAACACCATAAGTACCAAAAAGAAAAAGTGTAATTGGGGATTGAGTGGGATAATTAGAAGTCTGTGCTCCCAATGTTCATGTTCCATATATTTTAGTACTAACAAATAAAAGTAGCTCAAATAAACCAAATTAGTTAAGGATAATTAATAGAATCCAGAGACTAGGGATTCTGTATGGGAATGATTTAGAATATATACTCTTAATTGATTTCGGAGTATATATAATTTCGCAGGAGGTATATCTTCAGTTAGTAAATATATCTAGTGGGATTAATCCATTAATGTGGATATAGACACATTGATCTTCAACATAACATAGTAGGTGGATAAAATATCAATGGGTAAATAGTAAAATGAAAATAATTAGGTTTTCTATATATAGGAAAAGTATGATGGTAAGAGTAGGTATAAAGGATGAATGGTAGTGAAGGTATTTCTATTTGAGGAATGAGTTTACTACTCAGAAATCTTTTCATCGATAGTTAAAAAATATACAGTCATAACAATAACTATTGTTTCATTAGAGGGTCTATATCTATAGTATATGTATGTCAATACCATGTTCCTTCATTGTTATTTCGAGTATAATTTTTACAGGTAACATATAATATGTGTACATGAAGTAGGGCATAAAAATTGGTATGTAAACTAAATATTAGATTGTATGTATTGACGTATGCACTGTGACTAGGGAATCAAAAATTTGATTCATTAATGTAAAAGGGTTAAAGATGTGTAATGTAGGTCACTACTATTATTATATGATATTATATGATGAGACATTCTTCATATTGTACATGTATGTGGATGAAATACTAATTTCTAGATTGAAATAGTGGGAAATCTAATATTTGATGTCTGATTTGTCTAGAAGATTATAAATGAAATATCATTGATAGGTTAATATGATTTTGGGTGTGATGATTGAGATATATATGAAAACTAAATCTCTGGATTTATCTAAAATAGACTCTGTGTGGAAGTTCGTGGAAACTTTTTGGATGACTCGAAGTAAGCAAGCCTTAACCCCTCTTGCTTCTCGATTCTTGTTGTATAAGTCACAAAAATTATCTATCGAAGATGATGAATTGTACATAAATAATTTTATATATATATCAGTAGTTGGGAGTCTGATGTATGAAATGGTTTACACTCAGCTATACATTACCATTGTATTAAGCGTGTAGAGTCAGTACACCTTGAATCTAGGAAATGTTCAATCGGAGGTTGTGAGGTGGATCCTTCAGTATTTGAATGGATCATAATATCAAGCCCTTCATTTTTGGGAGGAATATTCCTTATAAGGATGTTGACTTAGACAAAAATGGTGATTCATATACTCAAAAAAATTCAACATCTTTTGGGTTTACATATAAAAGATTGGTAGTTATTTTGATGGCATGACTTCAAAATATCATTATATTAAATAAAACTTAAGCATAATATATAGCTACATTAGTATCTAGTAATGAAATGGTATAGATGAAGATATTCTAAAAAGATCGTAATAGGATTTAGGAAGTGGTAGAGCTTTAATGTGATAACCAATGTAAAATTAACATGGATAATAATACGGTGCCCCATTCTCAGTCAAAGAACATCGATATGAAGTACCAATTCATTAGGAATAACTAGGAAGATAAGGCTTTTGAGTAGTGGAAGATAACTTGAAGCCAAAATTTGTAAAAACTAATTCATCATGTGATTAGTTCATGGATGTATGAGAAAATATCGAGCCTTGGTGGGATATTCATGAAGGTAGGAAAAAATGTGTTGTATAATTACCATGATTTCCCTAGAATAGTTTTCAAGTGGGATATTACTGAAATGTGATGCCTTGTTAATCCATCAAATGTTAAAAGAACCAAATTGCGGGAATAAAAAGAATGTTCATCATAATTTCAGTTAATATTAGGTAGATGTGCTCTGTGTGAAAGATGCAGGAATTCACCTTTCTATCGACAGTATGATTCCACTAATAGAAAATGGTCCATCAAAAGCTATCATCTACCAATGGTTCTATGGTGGATTATTATGAGATACGAAATTTCATCACGTATGATTGGTCCCTGGGTTGGTAAACATTTTTGGGAGATCATGTATCTTGATCCATGTTTTCTATAGATTATGCTTACCTTCTTTGACTAGATATTCATAGTATTCAAGTACATGGTAACTTTAATGAGAATTGATGATAAAAAATATCATCAACTTGTAATAAGTGATCAAAAAGGAATTTGTTGGAGAGATAAGAAGTTAGTGAGGATTAATTTTCATTGTAGTCTTATTTTGACTTTTCATATTCTGATTTTTAATAAAATCATATAGTAGTGTGTTTTTTTAATGCATGTAAGAAAAAAGGCTGAACCATGTTAAATAATTGTGTTCTTTCTCATCCTTCCTGTATTTTTGTTTCATATTCTACCATTGTATTTTTTTAGTTTTTTGTATGCTTCAACTATGGTGTGTCTAAGGTTGACATTGTGAGGTGAGTAAGGTGAAATGAAAACCTTATTATGGTACACTTATTTAAAGGGGGAAAAACAAATTCTGGGATCCTATTTTTCAGATATGATGATACAATGTGTGAATTTCTAGTGGATTCAATTATCATATTTGTGATGGTCAATTGGTAGTACTGTGGAATAACTGTTTACTAAAATGTTCCTCCTCCACCCCAAAATCTACCCTCATTATGAACTAAACTCTATGATAATAATACTAAGAGAAAGTCTTCAGTTAAATATGTTCAACATTTAATTTTATGTATCTCATTCATGTGGAAATGTTGAGGGTATTTTCATGGATATAAAATTTATAATTCACATATGGTTTTATCTTATTCTATGAAATTAATCCCTTTAGTCTAAAATATATGACCTTAAACGAAATGTAGATCCCCTCTAAGTATTCATCCACTATGGGATTCAAATTTCATATTAGGTTGATTTTTCCCTAATCATTGGTTCCACCATATCACTCATGGTTAATGTTGAATGACCATAAACATTATCCTCTCCTGGTAAAATATTCATTTTCTTAAAATTAAGACACTCCATTTTGGATTAATATATAAGACTAAAAATAAAAATAAAAATAAGAAGGAATAAATAATTCTAGTTCAAAAATACGAAAAGGGAAATTTAAGCACAAAGCAAGCCCTCACACCCAATGCCCAACCCATTCATAGTTTCAAAAAAATTTAATGAAAAAAATTAAAAAACATACAAAGATCATGGGATCAAAATTTGACTCTAGTAAAATCCCATAAATTATTTCCTGATCCAAAATTCCAAGAAAACATTAGGGAAATATCACATCATGGTTACTTTCACAAACATTTAAATTCATAATCATGTGGAGTCTATGTTGATAAAGATAAGTGAGAAACCCTCCATTCATAGGTTCAAGCTCCATGGATTTAAACTACGATTCATACTTTGGTCAAAATTATATGACCTTCTGCTTCAGCAACATAATTATCTAGAATATTTTTTCTAAAACAATGACTTATACATTGGAAAAAATTTTAATGACCTAAAAATAAACCACACTAAGATCAAAGATATATGGAAATAAACCATGAACTATACATTGGTCAATGTTTTATGACCTTAAAATTCTTCCAAACTATGCCATGATCAATTCAAACTAAATCTTAGATCCATTTGTTGGTCAACTTTGTATGACCTTAAAATTAAACCACATTATGGATTGAGCTCTATGACATTAAATTAGGAACCAAAATTTGGTGAATGTTATAGAACCTTAAACATAGTCCATATTATGTTTTGGTATCTATGACATTATATTAGGTATCTCTCACTAGTCAAAGAAATATGAAATTAAGATTCAACCACCTTATAGTCTTACCTCTTTAATCATAAAAGGATCTATAATTTGGTCAATGTTTCACAACTGGAGTTCCCATTTTTTACAATGGTGAATTAGAAAAGGATTCCCATAACAAGAATACATTAGTGATGGGTGTATGTTTCCAATGTTTATTCACCAAATATGAAATCACAAAAATTATTATTTCTGAATCCCCGAAAAATAAAAATTAGTAGGATGAATGGAATGACTTTCGTAAATAATAACAATAATTTTTTAAAATACTCATTTGCAATGAGCCTTCACAATTAATATTACTTGTGAAAAAATATCATTACTTTGGGAATAAAACATTGTTAAAATATTAAGTAATTTTTTTAAAAAAAATTAAAAAATTGATAACAATTAATTCAAAATATTTTCACAAATTATATTACTTACTTTTTTTAAAAAAGATATAAAATGTAAATTTTTTAAAAAATGTAAATTATATAAAAATGATTAAGATAATTTTAATAAATCAAAACAAACACAAATTAATATATCATTTCAAATATAATACGTTTTTCATCCTAAATTTCCAAACAGTCATAATACATCACAAATCATCATTTGGTGTCACATAGAGGAATATCACTTGAATGATTAAGAGAGGAAACTCTAAACCAATACCACACGTAGGCCATTTCATATATACCAACATATTCTAATCTCTTCAATGTTGATTCTCAGGGTCCTCCTCCCCCTATCTCTACATCTACTGTATCATCATATTCAGGGCTCAAAACCTCTCCTCATAATGTGAATTATATGTTGATATCGATGATGAATCTCCATGAGCTCACTTTCAGCTCACCAATGACATCACAAAACATCCATTATAACTCATAGGTGTCTACTAGGAACCAATATTGATCAATCATCCTTTCCCAACCCCATGAAATGTCCCCTGTATTTAGGCTCCCTCATCACACCAAAATCATCAGTGGCATATGCATCGATATTGGGTTGAATCTCTTATGATTGAGAATTCAAATCCTCACACGCATCATTAAAATATAATTAGACATTAGAATAATAATATAGTTAATAATAGTGATTGTTTAATAAAATCAATAGCCAAAATATGGCCATATCGGTTGCTTACAGGTTATCCTACATAGGGATCAATATAAATCATCTTATAAGATTTAAACTAATTAATATATGGGTCAATAGTAGTTTGAATAATTTACTTTATTATAGATAAATTTTATATAAAATACTAAATAATACCCCTTACCACATGTAATTGATTATGCCAAATGTATGAATTTCAGACCACTATGTCCGCTCGTTTTTCCCCCAGCTATGGCATCTTGAGGATAACCTCCTCCTAGAAGTATCTCTTATCTAGTAGGAGGAAAATCCACCACATACCTGAACTGATAAATTGTCAGGATGATTGGAGAAAGAAGACTAATCAGGATCGTACCCAATAATATAAAACAAATAATATTCCATATAATAAATTGTTAATGAAAATATCAAATATAAAAAATTAATAACTACCATAATATTAAAATATTTCCTTTAATAAATTATTTATGTAGATATAAAATATAAAAATCTAATAAGAAACTAAATATAATAATTACCATTAAATAAATACAAGAACAGAATAATTTATCCAGGAGATAATTTTTTATATATATAACAAATATAAAAAACTAATTATTATATTTTAGAATATAATATTATTACCTATAAATAATTGATAATACAAATATCAAATATAAAAAAACTTATTACCATCATGAGTAATGGAACAAAATAGATCATCTGGTCTAGCTATCTGAAATTAAAAATATTACATATAAATAATTTTTTGATACAAATAGAAAATATAATAAACTATCAAACACATGAATGTCACACAATAATTTTCATTTTCTTTATCATTTTCATCAAGAAAAATGTCTTCATCTTCATCCTCATCATAATCAACATCCATGAGACATTTAGTTTCATCATCCCATGTTACTTTTTCTACATTATCTACATAATTTTCCATTAACCTTGTGGGGTCATCATAAATATTTATATTTCTTCGAGTAAGAGATATGTTTGGGTATGTTTGTTTAAATATTTCAATATTTATAATTTTTATAGAACCATTTTAATTTTCAATAAACATATTATCTTGCGCTTTTTTTTTACAGTCCACAAGCTTTTCAAATATCTTGAAACATCATAGTAATTTTAGTAATAAACATGATAAGCTTATTGTGATAACCTAAATGGTTCATTTGACGCAAGAATACTATTATATTTAATTTCAACGACTTCAGGTCATGGATGAACTCGCAACCCTCAATCAACATCTAATGAATGAAAATTAAACATTTTTTCACAATTTGTTCCTAGATAAAAACAACTTAATTATTTAATCAAGTATTCCATAAAAAGTACACTTTACTTTCATTATGTTGATATCCATTTAAAAACACCAATATTCATTGATTTCTTTTAGTAATTATATATTCAAATATGGATTCTAAATCCATTTACCACATATCCATTATTTGATTTTAACAATTTTGATAGAGGGTTTTTTATCACACATAAAAGAATATCAATTTTATTTCCATCTTGTGTTTCCTATAAACAATTGAAATTATTAATTATAGATAACATCACGAAATTGATTTATTGTTTCATCAAAAGTAACTTATCATACCAACATTTTAAACCAATATGAAAAATTGTGTGAATGATGTCGCACCCTGGCCCCTGGACTACCATGAAGCTGGTGCGGTGATAAAATAAAACATGGTGTGTAATATTTTATAAAAAGAATAGCTGAAATCAGAAAAAAAAATTCCACTAGAGAGGATAGTTTTGGTTTAGGTATTGGAGAATTAGAAACTACTATTAAAAATCCTCCAAAATAGAACAAAAATGTCTTCATTAGGCAGTCACCAAACAAAGTGACTCAAATATACTAAACCTATAAAATAAAATAGATTTAAAACATAGGGTGTGCATAAGAATGGACAATATGGGGTTTTCAAATAACACAATATACCTGTTAATAACTTTTGAAAAATATATCTTTAAAATTTTTCATAAAACATTTTATTAAGGAATGATTTATCACATGTATCATAAAATATCATTTAGTCTATGAATTATAAGAGAACATTTTATGGAATACTGAGGGAGTTATAAAGAAAACATGATTCAGTTATAATCATGCTCATTCAAAATATTAAGTAAGAGACATTCTAACTTTAATAGGGATGACATGTGAATATTCAAGTACAAAATTTATAGCTAATATTAATACATGATCATAGTTTCTCATGAAAATAATAACTTTAATTTCATCCATTACTACTATGAAATATACAATGGCTGATAAATCTCGGATTGCTAAATGATTAATAAGCCATAAGATTTTACTTCATTTGATTCTTATAAACATAATCACCTAAACTAAGATTATTCAACTTGTCAAATAATATTTTGGTTAATTAAATTACGTAGTCATAACGAGGAAAGTGAATATGCGGGAATTCATCAGGGCCTCAGCCAAGTTGTCTAATGATTAAGGCCTCTTCCAAAATCCATAAATCATAAATTGGTCAAGGCCTTGTGTGAAAACTGTAGTTTGTATTATGAGACCTATCGATTCATCAAGGGGCTATAGAAGGCCCCACCAATCACATAATAATTCCAATTCATTCCTCATATGAGTGGGGATAAACATAAAAAACTTATTAATTTATATTGAAACTATCATATGAAATATAACTAAATTTCCCTAATCATTTTACATAAAACACTAACCATTACGAGTAATTTGGTGAATGGTTTTTGGATAGCTCATCCCCAATAAAATTATTCATAAATATTTCATAAAATATGGTATATGAAATCAGAAATTATTAAACCTAATAATATATAATAATCAACAAGAGTGTTGAATCAAACGAAAATACTCTTATAAAATCATTATTCAATTCTTGAGATAAATACCCTTTATTTTGAAAAGAAGAGTTCTAATGGAAAAATATTTGTATAAAATCAGAAGTGATGTAAGATAGTATTTTCTTAATAAAAGTATTGAATTTTGAAAGATAATGGTTTCAAAAAATAGATTATAAAGTTCCCTTGAATATAAATAAATATGTGAGAAATTCCCTTGAATCGGGCTTGAATTTTGGAATCATTTTTGAAAGATACTTTTAAAACATGAAACCATTCATAAAATAGGGAAATATTCTGGTTGGTGTACCTATATATAATACTCACACAAAATTGATGCGGTGTATATAATAATAAAAAATGATTTCAATGAGATAATTGGACAACGAATGTAACCCGACTGAAAATGGAAGTTCCGATGGAAAAACCTTACTTGATTTAAATGAGGAAGATAGGCTTGTGGAATCTCACTAGAGTTTTTAGAGAAGTAAGAACCGAGGGTTTAAATGGATATTATATATAATCTAAATTATACATAAATTATATAGAATATTTTAGCACCACTTTTAGAAAATCTGAGACCTACTCAGGTTATAATATGACATAGGGTGAGACTTTGTGGAAAACAAGCAAAGGGAGGCCATGGATGGTGATAGATGATGTCACAGGTGTGGATGAAAGAAAAAGAAAAGGTGGAATAGACCACTGGTTTAGTTCATGCGGAGGAAGAAGACACGAGAGGAGGGGAAAACTAGAAAAAAGATGAATGGATGGGATATAATGGAGATAGATCCAAGGGTGGAGGTGATTATTTGGATTTTAAAATGATATGGATGGTTGAGATATTCTAAGGTTATGATTATATAACTATGAAATATTTAGTGTTTTTAAAAATAGACGAATGATACAAATTAGATTGTATTAGATCTGATGGCTGAGAGTGACGTGGTAATTTTAAAAGCCTTGGTCAGCTGTGATTAGATCATGACATATCAGATGGGTCATAAAAATTTGGATGATATTCCATGGATGCCGAGGACGAAGACCGAACTGAATCGAATGGCCAAGATCGCACGCGGCTAGGTCTGATAGCCTAGATCCGATCCCATCTGATTTTAGACATCCCGCATTGAAACGGGGTGGCCTCCACAGCTGATTTATAAGCCGGTAGTTCCAAGACATTCCTTATATTAATCCTTCCCCCCTCCCAGAACTGGCCCATACATGGTACTTCTGTAGGCGCACTCTGTGCTGACCCCTTCCATCATCCTACCCCGCATGGTGGCACATTGGTTCCTTGCACACACACATGAGTGGGATGAGGGCTAGCTATGCTTCTTCTTTTGGCATGACATAGCATGCACTATACGTGCGTACCACCCCTGGCACATTGCTAGGGGTTGTGGGTGAGATGCCCATCAAGCCTTTGAGGGCTCTCCAAGTGGGGCCCTCGGCTAGTTGGGGTACTCTCCAATATTTTAACAAAGTAAACATTTATTTTTTGTTAAATAAAAAAAGATGATTTTATATACTTATAATGGACGAAACAAATATGAATCATCTACTATAACTACTTATTATCCTTAGTTTTATAAAACACAATGTTATAAACCTTGTTTTGGTACATCATAAAGAAAATTGTATACTAGTATTATAAAAATCAAAGACATAGATTTAGATAAAACCTTGGTTTAAACATCAGGAATGAAAAAATTTATATATTCTTTTCAACACATTTTAAATATTTGAAAGGTATTTACAATACAGACCTAATTTTGAAATTTTACATAGTGTAGCTAAAATATTAAATCACTATCATTTTTAATGTTTATAAAAAGAGTTTCTATTTTTAATGTTATAATTTAAATATATGACTTAAATATTTTTGATAAATAATTATACGTAGTTATTTTAAATTAAACCAATATAATGACCAAAGGCTAAATTTATAGTCATTAGAAACTCAATGGTAACCTAAAGGTGTAACAGTTTGATTAAGACTGTATACAAACATAAATCAGAGTGTTCCAAATTCAAGACGATTTGACGAAGATGGTTATTATCATCCCACTTATGCTCAGTATAACTTTTATGGTCCTGGAGGCGATGAATCTCACTCTGATTGGCCTAAAGGATCTTCACTATTTACTGGGTAATGTTGTTGTGTTAGGTGGCCTTCTAATAGCACTGATAAGTCTTTTAGTAGGTATTTTTGGTTAATATGGTTTCCTTTGATCTTTTTGTAATTTAATCACATTGGTGTTAAATCAAATAAAATTCGGTGTGTTTAATTAGTATGTTTTTATTGATTAGAATAAAATTTAAACAGAATAAAACCATAATGTAAGTATTACATGTGAAAAAGGTTCCGGGTGTCACATTATCCCCCCCTTAAATGATGTGCATCCTCTCAAATATAAAATACTTAAACACAACACCACTAAGAAAAAACACACACACCTCCTTCATCCCTTCACATGGAGTACCATTGTGGATAGGGTGCTGACGACCTCAAATGGATTCCTATGGTAGTATACAGCTCCTCGATTTATGTGGTCTATATACACTGTGGATAGTTGGGATCAAAACTGTGCATAAACCACTCAACCTTCCATAGAGAGGCACAAGCGTTGTAGAGATCAGAGATTTTAGAGTGGATTAATTTCCTATAAATCCCTACATCACATCATGCTTGAAAATATGGATATCATAGAGTTACCCATACTTATTAAAAATCAAGACCTGGAATAGGTAGGTTGCTCGATTTCCACTTTCCAATGAAGCCTCTTGAAACATACCTATAGATGTGTAGTTAGTATCCAATGTGAAACATAGAAAAATATATTTGTGATAATTTTCTATTTTCCTATATTCTGAAAATTGTGCATTTGAAATACAGGAATATGAAAAATTGTTTCCTTGGAAAAGATGGAGGATATTTAGCCAGTTTGACACCCGATGGAGTTGTTTTCAGGTCAGACATACGATTTGCATAGGGTTGGTATTTCTCTGTGAATTTCTTGACAATTATAATATATAAATGTTCAGTAAGATATGATAAGAGATTGGTTGGTGAAATAATGTCTTCTATCTGAAAATTTTAAGAAGACTTATTCTCATCAAAACATAAAAAAGTTTTTAGTATTGTTTAAATTTTCTATGGTTTTAGAATCCAATACTCTGATACCAACTATCGTACCCCAGCCCCCATACTGCCCTGGATCTAGTGCAGTGATAGAATAAAACATGGTGTGTAATTGGTTTTATAAAAAGAATCATCTAAAATCACAGTCACACGTGTTCCACTAGAGATGATCATTTTGGTTTATGCCTAGGAAAATCATATACAACTAAGAAAAATACTTCAATACATAACAAAAATCTCTTCATTCGGCTGTTACCAAATAGAGGGAATCAAATCTACTAAACCTGTATAAGAAAATATATTGAAAACATAGGGATATCATATTAATGACTAGTAAGGGGTTTTAAAATAACATAATATAGAAATTAAATCCTTTGGAGCACATTCCTTTAAAATTTTACATAAATCATTATCTTTAGGAATACAGTAACACATGTATCATAACATTGAATTTGTTCTAAGAATTATAAGATTTCATTTCATGGAATACTGACAGATTTATAATGAAACATGATTTAATTATAAGCATTATCCTTCAGAAAAAATAAGTAAGATACATTATAACATTAATAGGTATGACATGTGAATATAAAAGTAAAATAATTTATAATTAATATAAATAGATAATCATAGTTGTGCAAGAAAATAATAACTTCAATTTCATCCTTTAATATTGTAAAACATACACTGGGTGATAATTCTCTGAGTGCTAAATAATTAATAAGCCATAAGATTTTACTTCTTTTAATTCTCATAAACATAAGTGCCTTAATCAGGGATATTCTAATGGTTGAATATTATTTTGGTTAAATAAATTATATTTTAATAATGAGTAAAGTACATATACTATATTGCGTTAAGGCCTCATCCAATATGTCTAATGATTAAGGCCTCAAAAAAATCCATAAATCATAAATTTGTTAAGGCCTTGTTCCAAGACCGCAGTTTGTTTCATTAGACATACCGATTCATCAAGGGGATATAGAGGGCCTCACCCATCACAAAATATGTCCAATTAATTTATCATATGAGTGGGGATAAACATATACAACATATGAATTCATATTTTAACTACCACACAAAATGTAACTATCTTTCCCCAATCACTGAACATAAAACACAAACCATTCCGAGTAATATGGTGAATGGTTATAGGATAGATTATCCACAATAAAATTAGTCGTAAAACAAAAATTAAAATATGTTATATTAAATAAAAAATTATTAAACTGAATAATACATATGAATCAACAAGGCTTTTGAATCAGACGAAAATACTCTTATAAAACCAATAAAAATTCATGAGATAATATTTTATTTTAAAAAGAAGTGTTCTGTTGGAAAATTATTTTTATAAAACCATAAGTGAAGTAAGATTTTATTTTCATTATAAAGTGAGTGATATTATAAAGATAATTGTTTCTAAAAATAGATTATAGAGTTCCCTTGAATACTGATAAAAATTTGAGAAATTTCTTTAAATCGTGCTTGTATTTTGGAAATAGTTTTGAATGTTTCTTTTAAAACATGTAACTATCCATAAAATAGGGAAGATTTATGGTTGGTGTACATATATAAGACACTCACAAAGAATTTATGAAGAATTCATAATAATACATAAATATTTCACTAAGGTAATTTGAATATTAAAGTAACCCGAATGAAAATTAATGTTAAGGTGGAAAACCCTTACCTGGTTTGAATGAGGTGGAGAGGCTCAGAGAAGCTCACTGGAGGTCTGAGAGAAGGAAGAACCGAGGTTTGAAATTGATTGTATATATAAAATATACTATAAATAATTTATATACAATATTTTAACAACAATTGTAAGAAATAAGATACCTACTTGGGTTATAATATGACCAAGGGTGAGACATTGTGGAAAACGAACAAAGGGAGGCCTAGATTGATGGGATAAGGTGTCATAGGTGTGGAAGAAAGAAAAGGAGAATGTGGAATAAAACACTAGTTCAATGCATGTAGAGGAAGAAGACATCGCATGAGAAGAAAAATCGAAAAAGGATAAAAAGATGGGATCAAATGGAGATAGATCCAGTGGTGGAGATGAGTCTATGGATTTTAGAAGGACATGGATAGTTGGGATCTGTTGAGGTGTTGATCAGAAAAATATGAACGATGCAGAGTTTATAAAAATGGATGAATGGTAAAAATTAGATCGTATTAGATTGGATGGCTCATAACTACACGCTTATTATAAAAGACTCGGATGGATGTGATTAGATCACAATGGATCGGACGACACATAAAAACATGGAAGTTATACCACGACTATATAAGATTGAGGACTGAATTGAATCAGACGACATAGATCACACACGCCGAGATCTGACAGCCCAGATCTGATACCGACTGATTTTTTCCATACAACATTGAAACGGGAAGGCTTCTGTGGCTCCTTTATAAGACATGAGCTCATATCCAATGCCCAGATTAATCCTTCCCCCCTCTTGGTACTTCCCTGTATCGAGTTATTCTGCGGGCGTGCTCTGCACCCGCCCCTACTGTCGTGCCACCCCACACGGTGGAGTGCAGGTTCCTTACACATTCACCTATGTATGCTGAGGTCTATCTATGCTTCCTTTGTGCGTGCAACATACCACTCACTTGGCATGCACACTGCCCCTAGGCCATTGCCAGGGGTTGTGGGTGAGATGACAATCATGGTTTTGAGGGCTGCCCAAGAGTTGTCCCTCGTCTGCGTCGGGAACTCACCTATATAATAACAGAGTAAATATTTATTTTTTTGTTAAATATAAAAATAGATATTAATATAATTATATATGATCACAAAAATATGAATCCTCTACTATAACTACTTATTAACCTTATTTTTATAAAACATGTTATATATCATAGTTTAGTACTTCATAATGAAAACCTTATACTAGTATTATACAAATTCAATAAAATTTTTTCGTTAAAACATTGGTTTAAAAATTAATAAGTAAAATATTTATAAATTATTTTCAACACATTTGGAATATTTGAAATGCATTTGAAAAATATACCTAATTTTGAAATTTTACTGAGCGTAGCTAAAATTTTAAATCACTATATTTTATGAAGTTTATATAAAAAATTATATGTTTAATGCTATAATTTTAATACATAACATTAAATGATTGTAAAAACATTTTTACTTAGATATTTTAAATTAAACCAACAAAATGACAAACAATTATACTTATATCTATTAGTAACTCAACGGTCACCTAAAGGGGTAATAGTCAGATTAAAGGTTTATAAAAACAAGAATTTGAGTGTTTCAAATTCATGACGATTTCAAGAAGAAGGTATTTATCATCCCAATGATGCTCAATATAGCTGTCATGGTTATGTTCGTGATGTTTTTCATTATGACTGACCCCGAGATTCTTCACTATTTACTGGGTCTCTTTGTTGTGTTAGGTGGCCTTCCAGTAGCTTTGATAGGGATTTAGTTGGTATTTTTGGATAGTATGGTTCTCTTAGATCTTGTTGTAATGTATACACTTCAGTTTTTAATTAAATAAAATTCCTTTGTGTTTATTTTGTATATTTTTTTACATATCATGAAAATTAAATAGAATAAAAACATAATATTTTTATTATATGTGAAAAAGGTTTGGGGAATTACAAACGGCATTCATTAAGACTATCATATGTAATTTTTATAAAAAAATTGATATGTTATCATATAGGATATAAAATAACTTACTTAAATAATGTTATCAATTATTAAAATTTAACAAAATAATAAAATGTAGCACTTATGGGAAATATTGTGTAATTTATTCAAAATTCAGGAGGACATTTGTATGAGCTTTGTATATTTCTATATCTGAAAGCTATCATTCACAATAACCACCAAAACCATGCTCTAGATGATTAAAAACCAACAACTGATGGTCTGTGACATAATCAATATTTTTCTTATTATGAACCATCCAGTTATGTTATGAAGGATATTATTATTGAAAATAATATGGGTATATATTTGAAATTTCCTTCTGCATGTACAGTTTTGCAATTGACCCTTCAAACATTGCCTTGGTACATAATTTATTCATTAAATATTATATACACCTCTCGAATGGGTACTACCATCAAAATTGTATCTATCCTTCATATTTATCATAATATATAAAATATAATATTAAATGTTCCATTGATTCAAAGATTCCTGGTGAGAATATATTCTCTAATTTGATATTGAAAAATCTAATTTAATAGCCACCAATTCGGTAATATCTTCAAGTTTTTTAATCTGGTATCCCAAATATAAGTCCATGTCGGTAGATTTCAAAAAAATATTAAATTGTGAAGTTTCTCATTCAGGATTTTGAATATAATTCTATGTTTTTATTTCCTAAATAGTCATTCTAGATGCCTCATGTACTAAATTCAGATATGATAGATTCATAACCAAAAAAATTGTAATGTCTAATGAATTTTGTTCACCATGTTCATAAAAAATATATCATCTTTGTGAAAACCAAAATGTAGTAAATGAAGTCCAACATTGTCAATAATTTTGAATATATGAATATCACATTTCATATATAGTCATTTAATTGTTCCTTCTGAATTTGTTTTAATTCAACGATGAAAATGATATAAATATTTCAACAACCTCAATGTGGATACGATTTATACGAGATCCATTGGGAATCTTTTAAGGATTTATCCAATCACGATTACGTAATAAAATTGGTGTCTACATCATTAATCCATAGTAATGTTTAAAACAATAGAAATAAGAATATTTATTAATCATTGTGACTAATTTGAAATTATTAATAAATTCAAACACCTTTAAATATTCTATGTAATATGATCGAAGTGAGGTGTTGAGTTAATACTAGATTCCAGGGCCTGTAGAGGCTCAACACATGTAGAATAAAAAATTAATAATATTATATCATACACTCTCTATTTTCCAAAAAAAATGGAATATCTCCCGAACCGTTTCTTATATAAGAAATATGATGTAACTGTTTGGTTTGATATATTGGGTTTTCCCTATGCATTGAATAACAGTTTCGTCCATCGAGTGATCAGTTACATTGTACATGAGAGAAATTCATTTAATATTTTTATTATATTATATTATTAAAAATTTATTTATCTCCCAAGATGTGTTTTATATGAAACATTGGAGCCTACTATTAGGTCTAAAATACAGTATTAACCCTATACACGACATAATATTTATGAAAATCAGGAGTTTGGTAGTATCACATATGATGGTAATTAATTTAATATTTATATTTTTTTTTTATTAAAAATTAGAATATCTTCAAAATCGTGTATTATATCAGAAATTGAAGACCACCATTCTGTCTGGGATGCTGAGTATACCTTAGGCGTGACATAACATTTATGTGCATCGAGTGTTTGGTAACATCACACGCGAGTGTAATCCTTTTAATATTTTATTATTTATTTATTTATTTATTTATTTATTTATACATGTATAAAAATTATTAATAAAAATTATTTAAATAAATATATTTTTTTACAAATTATTGTTAATTTATTAAAGTAATTTTTTTTTTATTTTTTGTAAGGTTGAAAAAGTATTTAGTGTTTATTACTAAATTTTTTTAATTTTTACTGTGTGATGAAATTATTTATTAAGTAATAGTAATTATTTATCATTTATAACTATATTTTGAATAAATATTACAAAAATGTATTAATTAGTCGAATTTCATATTTTATCTTTTAGAACATATAACAATTTCTCATAATTTCCTCAAATTTTAAAACTAATTACAATATTGTGTAACTAACACTAATATTTAATTTTATTTACTAGTAGTGACTAATTAATTATTTATTATTATATATTATTTAATTATTATTAGTAATTATTTAAATTATTTTTAAATTTTTAATAATTAATATATATATATACCACAATTTCTTAATTAATATAAATACAAAAAATATATTATGACTTTTTTAAACAAATATACATATCAAATATATATAAACACACACACACAAAATTAAATATTTTTTAAATTATCCTCCCACATATTTTAAAATATTTATATGTACATATTTTGATGATAATATATATATATATTAAAAAACAAACAATCTTTTGTAAAACCTATATATATATATATTTACAAGTTCATATACATACATACATACATACATATATATATCTACTAAAAAATACACATTTAAAAAAAATTATATATGCATATTCACAAGATAATATATATATATATATATATATATATATATATATACTTATCTGGATTTTGTAATTAATATAAATACATAAAATATTATACTTGCATTAACCTAAAATCAATTTTATAGTGATTGATAAATATTACCACATCTTGAGAATAAAATGTGAAATCTGAATAATAAAATTAAAAGAGTGAACCCACCAATAAATTAAATGACCACTAAAATGAATTATTTTAATTCCACAGATATTATAATTAATACTTTAATTAATAATTTTATGTTTTATAATACAAATTAATTGACAATATTTATTGGATATATGTTATTAAAATCAATTTTTTTAGAATGTTCTATCTTCCAATGATTTTTATTTTTGTATATATTATATATTTTTTTCTCACTAAATTATATTGGAAATTTTTAAAGGATTATTCTAATTAAAATTTTATTTTCAATAAATTAAAAATTTAGGCTCAATTAATTAGTAATTGTTATGAAACATGACTATGATAATATAATTTTTTAAAGTAATTTAATTTAGAAAAAATAGTATTTTAATAATTGAACGATTTAAATAAAATGTAAAATTCATAAATTTTAGATTTTGAATTTTATAAAAAGGAGATAATATTTGGAAACAACACATCAATAATATACATTCATCAACCTATAACATTAATAAAAGTATATTAAATTTAAAAAGAAAACAATGACCATGATACCAAAATTTAAATAGAAATGACCAGTGTAGACTTAATAAACATGAAATTAGAGAGTAATAAATTTGTAGAAACCCTAAATACCAAATAAATCATGGAAATCAAATAAATTTATTATCCACATATTTTCCCAAACTAAACCATGTAGATAAAATCAATTTGGGAAAAAAATAATAGAGATGTGGGAAATTCATATGAAGACGATAGAAACTTGGATCTACAAAAACATAATTTCAATGATGTTTCTTTTGAAGTGGAGTCCTCATGTGTTCCATAGTTTGTTCGATAGAAGAGGAATCTGTGCAGTATCCGGAGAAAAGGGAGAAGAGCAAACAATGAAATGTCCAGAGAAGTGGGAGAAGTGGAAACCATGAGGGGAGAAGAAGGGGAGAGGGTGTTAGGTTATAACATTAAATTAATTGATTTGAATCAAATGAAACAGAATTATGAATTCATCATTATTAGATATCATAACTAGTTTTCACACTAGGCGGTGATTATTCCCATATAATTGTATTTGCGATGGATCATTTATTCCATTGTAAATGAATACTTTTTACCACTAAATAAATTTCTCATCGCAAATAATTCCATTATATGGGAAATTTGTGACATTATAATTGCCTGTCACAACAAAACCATCACAAATATCATATTTTATAGTATTGTTATATGGGCTTAAATTTCACCCATATGTTGTCCAAGATCCAAAACCATAAAATAAGTGTTATTAATAATTCTATTCTATATGATCTCATAAATATGTTCAAAAAACCACATTCAATTAGTGGATATGTTTGTCACACCAATATTTTCCTCTCCAGTTACATTGGGGTATTGTAGATAAATATAAGAGAAATCCTAGATTTTGGTCCAAATTGTACAACCTTAATCTACTTATAAGGAGGCAAAAAACTTTTACTATTAAAAAAACTACAGAATGAAACCTGATAAAAAGTTGAGTTTGTAACTTATGATCATGAATCCATTATAGGGATTAATGAAATTTTTTGATTTTTAAAATAATCTGACATAATGTTTGTTGGACTGACACTAAACCTCAGAAATAATTGGGATATTCTCACTAGGTAAATAGATGAAAGAAAAAATTAGTGTATATGTTGTGATTTCCCATGTGATTTTATATTGATAGAATAGAGAGTACATGATGATATATCCCTAACATTTCCAAAACCTCCCTTGAACAATACCTTTATTCCATCAAACCCACTTTATGACCATAATTTTTTTGAGCCTCCAAATACTTGTATATCTCAAAGGGTAAAACATTGTTCATGATGATGGAATGTGTTCCCTATATATGTAATGTCTCTAATACTTCAAAAATTAATATCCCAAAGGAAACTATATCTATTCACCCTTTCTCTAAATGGATACACTTTATTCCATGGTGAAGGCGTATTTAGACATGAATAGCTAATGCCCATTTGGGTGAACTCATTTGGGAGGAAATTAAATGTTCATTTATTGTTAAACAAACTTATATTGGTTCGTGGTGAATGTAGACATAAATATTACCACCCAATACCCATCATAGTGTATTCAAATCAAATATGAACAATCCTTAATACCATTATACCACATGAATCATGCACATTAAAAAATAATTTATATAAAATATCATTTTACTATATATTATTGTATGTATAGTTATATTTTTTATTCTTCATGAATATTTATGGGATATTAAGGTATATTCATATGTTCTATCTTGACACTTTTATTTTTCTAAAAGAATTTAAATGGATGGTGCATAACATTGGTTTAAATACCAAGATCACTCACGAACCACCTACCCAAGTAGTAAGTGTGTGTGTGTGTTGTTGCAGGAAAAAAATTAGAAATGACATATTTATAAGAAATATTTTGTTTTTTAAATTTAATAAAAATTATGTCACATTATTTTAACTGTTAAACCATTTTAATAATGATTTTTCCACTTAATACCATAAATTAATCATAATAATCAACCCGTTCATGTAACTTTTTTATTTTGGAATCTTCTGATTCTATTTTGGTGTGTAACTGATTGAAATTAGTATTAATATATATTTGATTATAATTGAGAACCTTTATTTTCATAGACTAATTTGTAATAGTTTTCTTGGAATCATAAAACAATAATTGGATTCATTCTTTTTTGACTATATCATTAGTGATCCAATTCTAGAGTTGAGACTCTTTCTTCTGTATGTTTAGCGCTTGTGTAGCTTTCTCAAGAAATTTCATTGGTTGAATCATATATAGGGATTTATTAATTTCCACTAGTAGGGGTTTTCTTTTTTCTCAAGAAGTCACAAACAATCAGTTCATTTTATAGAGTTAATACTAGTCAAATCCTACATGCCTAGTTTTATGGGGAGATGATGGATTTAAGCCAGTCTCAAACCTATTTTCTAAGATGGATTTCTAGTTGGTAGAGTGAACAGGTGGAAGCATTCCCTTCTCACTACTCATTTATTGATGATATCAAAATCCAAGACTTAATCACCTTCGATTGCCAATTCATAGTTAGTTATATAATCATGTAAAAAGGGTTCCCCTTTTAGTAGTTGTATACTACGTATCATTAGTTAAATCATCTACTAGGGAGATTAATTCAATCATACTATCATGCACCTATTCTATGAAACATATAAAAGAATTTTTAGTACCACCTTAAACAATACATTGAATTTCAAGGTGTTTTTTAGAATCTCCATAACAATTAGTTTGATCCTAAGGTTGACTGTGAACAATCTTGACGGAATGTGGTTATAAAGTAGGTGTACTATCCCCTATATTTATAAAAATAACAATTTATATTGATCCCACCTCATCAAAAATTAGATCGACCACATCCTTTCTTTGTGATTTTATAACATTTCTGAGTCTGAGAAGTGTTTTCATCATTAATAAGAAATATCATCATAAGAAAAAATCAGTAACAACATGTAAAGACCCGGATATTTCCATGTTATTTTTTTAATCATATAGAAATTTTATGAGTCCGTGAAAATTGACTGCAGAAGATTCTGGGCACTCCGGGCCTCATAATCATGTTCCGTCATTTTTTGTAGTGTCGTAAAATTCACATATAATTCAAAAAAATTTCATGAAAAAATCTGGGTACTTAAATTATCCCCACCCCAAGGATTTGCATCCCCGAAAGCCACAACATAAACTAGGGAAACAAGTGGGTGTACTGAGAATGTATCTGAGCCTCCCTCTCCCATTTTCTCTCTTGGAATTTCTAGTTCTTCCATAGAATGCGAACTAGAGGTATTGACCACCCACGAAGGACCCACTCCATTCAATCCTCAATCTCTACTGAAACCTCCAATAATGGCTCCCAGTTGTCGATGTCTATCTCTCCCCAGTCAATCATGTGTGATGGGTCATGCATGTATCTCTTCTGCTGGGACATGTGGAAATCGTCGTGTATTGGTGAAACTGAGGTGGAAGAGTTAAGAGGTAATCCACCTCGCCTACTCTTCTAGGGACCTGAAAGGGTCCGATTAACCTCGGAGATAGCTTGTCGCCTTGGCCAAATTTCTGCAAACCTCATCGAGGTGAGACTCATAAAAAGACATAGTATTCATCCTTGAACTCCAGAGGTCACTATCTCCTATCAGCATAGTATTTAGGCCATGTATGTGAAGTCTTCCTCCACTCCTATATTATTTGAACCTTCTTCATGGTAGCCCATACCATCTCTGGTCCCACGAGTTTTGTCTCCCCTGGGTTAGTCCACCACAGTGGTGATCTGCAAGTTCGTTCGTACAACGCCTCAAATACTACCATACCAATAATGGGGTGATAGCTATTGTTGTACATGAAATCCACCAAAGGTATGTGATCCTCCCATCGGTATTCAAAATCAAGGACAGAAGCATGTAGCACGTACTCGATGGTCTGTATGGTATGGTCCGTCTGACCATCTGTTTGATGGTAGAAAGCGGTGCTTAACCGAAGTTGTTTCCCGAAAGCCTCCTACAACCCCTTCCATAGCCGGTAGGTAAAATGTTCATATTGATTAGAGAAAATCATAGATGGAACTCCATTAATCAATAAAATCTCCAACACATAGAGGCATCCCATGATCTCTAATGATCCCTGCTCTCTGATAGGTAGGAAGTGGACCGACATGGTGAGTCGGTCAATGATCTGATATAATCATGACTCTTGGATGTGCCTAGAAGTACCATCACAAAGTCCTGGGAGATTGCATCCCACTTCCACTCTGTAACCTCTAATGTCTTAACTAAGCATGCTAGAACCAGATGCTCTGCCTTCATTTGCTGAAAAGTGAGGCATCGAGAGACAAATTGCACCACTGCCTTCTTCATTCCCAGCCACCAGTACTGACGCCGGAGGTCCTGGTACATCTTCTCTACTCATGGATGTACCGCTAGAGGGGACTCATGGAACTATCTCAAAAATTCCTTACTTAGTGCTATAGGTACTATAGTACACCCTATGAATAGGAAGATGTGCTCCTCACCTTTAGAAAACCCATCAGGTGGCTGTCATGTGGATATCTCAACACATCGAGCCTCGTAGTCTGCATCCCCAAGATGCGCCTCCCGAAATCACTGAAGGATTAGAGGTGTGACTTGTAGAGACTAAAGATAAGATTCCCCATATCGATCCACATAGGATATCTGCAAAGTGGATAGCGGCTCCATCACCTCACTCATCAACTATATACCAGATCTCCTACTGAGTTCATCTACTACTACATTCCCTTTCCCTGAAGTATATAGTATCTCGAATTCATATTCGTAGAGGAAATCAAGAAAAAAACACAGACTCTGGTTCATGTCCTTATGAGAGATGATATATCTGAGTCTCTTTTGATTAGAGTAGACTGTAAAACATGTTCCCATAATGTAAAGTCACAAAATCTTCAAGGCGAAGACTACTTCTGCCAACACCAGGTCATAGGTAGCATAGTTTTTGTCTTATTGTCTAAGCTGTCGAGAACCATACATGATCACTATTCACTCCTGCATCAGGATACATCCAAACTCTGTCCCTGATGCATCGTAGTAGACTATATACCCTATTCTTTCCTACAGAAGAATCAAGATGGGGGCACTCATCAGTCTCTGTATCAGCTATTGGAAACTCTGTTTGAATCACTCTGACCACATGAAGGGTTTCACCATCTTATTCAACTCTGAAAGGGGTTCCTCAACACTAGATAAGTTAGGCACAAACCTCTATTAGTGACTATCATAACCCAAAAAACTCTTCACCTCTGTCATTCTCCTAGGTGGCTCCCAAGCTAGAACAGCCTCAATCTTTACTGGATCCATTGCAACTCCAGTCTCATTGATAACGTGTCCCAGAAAGTGGACCTCTTGTATCCAAAACTGGAACTTCGAGAGATGACCATAAAGCTAGTAGTCTCAGAGTGTGTCCAGAACTATCTGAAAATTATAGGCATGACCCTCCCCTATCTCTAAGTATATTAGGATGTCGTCGATGAAGACTACCACAAAGCAATCAAGGTATGGCTGGAAGATCCTGGTCATTAGTACCATGAACACTGCTAGGGTATTGGTCACACCAAAAGGCATAAACAATATCTCATAATGTCTATACCGACATCTGAAGGTTATGTTCCGCACATCCCCGTCTCATACCCTGAGCTACTGATAGCATGTCCCGGGGTCTATCTTCAAAAACCATCATGATTCCTTCATCTAATCAAAGATATCATCAATCCTCATGAAGTGGGTACATGTTCTTCAAGATCTCATGGTTCCGGGACTGATAGTCCACACAATGTATTTAACACCCATCCACCTTCTTGGCAAAAAAAATCAGGTTTTCATTAGGGGAAACACTAGGCCTAATGAACCCCTTGCTCTCCAAGTCCTCTAGTTATACTCACAGCTCTCGAAGCTTTGTGAGATCCATCTGATATGCTGGGGTAGATATCGGTGTTGTCCTGGGGTACAAGTCGATGTAAAAGTCTACCTCTCTGCGAGGAGTGAGACCTAGAACATCATCAAGGAAAACATCATCGTATTGGTCCACCACTACAGGATATCTCAAAATCTCAAACTCAACTGCTCTGAGGGTACGACTAGCCAACTAATGTGTGATCGGCTGCAGCCTCCTCCAGGTAAGTCCATCATGTGCTATAATGACTTCCTTCATACCAGTGAAGAAAAACCTAGTCCCATTCATGTGGACACACCACACTTTGCGCCTAATACATACAATCTAAGAATGGACCATGGATGACCAGTCCATACCCAAGATGTCGTCGTAAGGCCTCGATGCTGCAACTAGAGGATCCCAGGCAAAGATCTCACCTCCTAGAGTAATCTCACACTGCCTGCACCAGTGTGTAATCGTTGAATCCACTCTCATAGGTGTCTCTAGCCGTAAGGATCGATCCAATGGATCTGTCAGAATCTCCAAGATCCGAACGAGGGCTATGGAAATAAATGAGTGAATTTCATCTATGTCTATAAGTACTGAATCTTTGGTGGAGTATACACATATGTTACCTACAATCATCTCTGGATCGTCGTGGTCATTGTCCTCAGCTGCCTGGTGCTGAGCACATCCCTATCCTCCTGCTCCCTATGGTCGTGGTGGACCACCTGGAAATGGTGGCGGTAGAACCTCAAAACGTCACCCACCGCCTGCAACATGGCCCGCTCGTCTACCACGTCCACCTCCATCATGCATACCTCCTCTATCGATCCTATTCCTCTTCCTCAAAAGTCCCTCGACTGTATGCTATTCTTCAGTACGGCGGTTAGGGTAGTCACGAGCCACGTGACCCTTCCCACCACACGTGTAACACTATGTGTCTCTCACCTATCCTTCATTTCCTTGAGATCCTTGCACCACCGACCATGTATCCTGCAGTTTTTCTCCTGTAGGTCTTGCCCTCTTGGACCACTACATCATATGTCTGCTACCAGCTGCCGATGACTCAACTCTGTGTTGTCCGGTGGTGGGTCTCGCTATCGGGGACTGCTCAGTAAGGAAACTCTCCACTAAAAGCGATCTCTCTAACACCCCAGCTAGCATCAGGATGCTGGTAGAAATCATCGAAGCTATAATCTCCTGCCTGAGCCTTTGCTCGATGATCCGGGCACTGAAGAATGGGTCTCGCACCATGTCAGTGGAGTGCCATTAGAGGTTTGTGAACCTTGCTGAATACTGAGCCATAGTCATGATATCCTACTATAAGTGGAGAAGCTCCTATATACACTCTGAGCGTAGGGTCGCTGTGAAAAAATATGCCTTGAAAATGATCTCTATGTCTGCCCAGATGAGAGAGAACACATCGTGAACCTGGAGCAACAAGATCCACCATATTCCCACTACATCCCGAAGAAGGTTGGAAACAAGGATCACCATGAGATCAATCAATGTCCCTACCAGTCGAAAGACTCTAACCACAGCCTCCAGCCAATCCTCAGCCTCATGTGGATCTGTCTCACCCCGGAACCTTGGTGGCCTCTAGCATTGGAACTCATTCAATTCCCTCTTGCGGTGTTCACCCTCTACTACTAGGGCTGGTGGAATTAGCTTTCCAATGGGTTGTGGTGCTGCTGGCACACCACCTTGTGGTACAACTTCTGTAAGGGGTCCCTGCACTGAATCCTCATTACTCGGTGGGATGTTATCACTTACTCTTACTGGAATCATGGTTGGCTGTCTACGCAGAGGAATCATGAAAAGAAAAAGGTCTGTCATTGTCATTATTTTTATACCTAGTGAGCTGACTCAAAGAGATCACAAACATTTCAAACACACACGCAATCAGTGTTTTCCAGCACTGAGTCGGAAATCAGATTTCAAGGTCCTGGTGTATGGATACATTGGTCACCGCAATAATAGAAGACTCCCCGAACTGAAAACCACACCCATAACACTGAACACTATTACCACATAGATTAGATCAGAGTTTTAGTTAATCGGTAGAACTGAACTAATCTGATACAAATTTGTCACGACCCGTCTCTCAGGGCTGGTGCCGTGACTACCCCATGCCTGCCTTCCATTTTCTAGGGGATGGTTATTTAAGAACCAAGTTCTTCTTCCTGAGGTATGGGTTTCTTATTTTCCTTTTCCTTTAATATTTTTTTGAAAATAAGGAAAATGGGGGGTCCCAAATTTATCGGTACACGCTGTGTACTTTTCCAAACGTTCTGTACTATGGCTGTGTCAGATGGGAATATAGGGTGTGCAGGATTCTCAGCAATTCAGGGTCTAAAAACTAATTACAGGTCGTGTACTTAGTAATACACATCGTGTAATAAGTCGGCAGGTGAACAGTAAGGCAGTGAGAGTAGCTACCAGAAGAATGATAGTACACACCATGTAGTTACTAATAAACACTATGTAACCAAGTCTTCATATAAACAATGAGGGATTGGAATGTGCCCGCCATGGGAAAAATTAAAAAAATGGAAAGTACACGTCGTGTACTTGAGATTAAAAACCGGGTAGTCATGTTTTTTGGGTTAAAACGAGCAGTAGCCTCCTCCTTCGACAGATGAAGCTTAGACCTCCCAAGATACATAAGAGAGAAGGCCTGATCTTGGAATATCTTCTGACAGCACACTGGTACTCTAATTCCTTCACCGACAATCTCGTTTGAACTGTGCGGGTGAGTTCTTCTCTCTTCTTGAGTGTTTCATTAAAATTATTTACAGAGGGGAAGTTATTTTCATTTTAAATTGTGATCTTTTATCCTAGATCTACATCATTTTTGGTCATTTTGGGAGGAACCTTTCATGTATATCGATCAGAGGAGATTAAGGTAGGTGGTCTGGTGTCAATTTCCAACCATTGAGTTAATTTTGTGTATTGTTGAGCTACGCGCCCATGTTTGGGGTTTCGTATGGTATAGGCCTTAGCTGTTAAGATATCTATATTTACATATATAATCTGATGATAAATATAAAATGTTGTTTGAGAACGTTGCTTTGATCTAGGGTCACCACGTCAGTGTGTTTCCCTTGTTTATCTATCTGGACAGGATAACCATAGGTATGCCATGATGATATCATGATTTGAGTTTTATTTAGAGGAAACATATTTAATACTTTCTTATGCGTTGGGATCGGCCTGATTACTTGCATAGCCTGAGGGCAGTATTTTTCATAGCCTAAGAGTAATGTTTCGTTTTGCCTGTGGGAAGCATTTTTTACGCCTGTGGGTAGTAGATTCTGTGCCTGAGGGAGACATCTCATATGCCTAAGGGAAATATTCGTTATGCATGTGGGCAGTCACCTAAGGGTTTCAATTATTTTACCTTAGGGTAAGGACTTTCATGTTTGAGGACAATGTTTACTCTGAATATTCCCTGTGGTGATTTCTTACACTGTACCATCCAAGCTAAATCGTATGCTTGGAATTGATAAATATTTATTAAAATGGAAATATAACTGGTAGGAATCTTTACTTTTAAGTACTTCCTAGTTTACTATTTTTCATTATTTCACACTATTGTTGCACATTTTCACTGATAGATGGGCACGGGCCTTTGGTGGTTTCCTACTGGGATTTATTTCTCACACACTGTTGGCTTCATGTCTTTGGCCCAAAAATATTATATTTTTGATGGTCTTGATAAATTAAAGGGTCCATATACATGTATTTTATTGTTGTAGAGGAGTAGGAGAGCATGTGACCAAGATTAGGCTCTAGATGTTGTAGCGTTCCTGTGGCACTATTTTAGTTTTTCTTTGCTATACTTGGTACTTTGTACTGTATTGTATTTGATTACAGTGTAACCTGTTTTGACTACATTCTCATGAATATGACATTTTCAATCATCATATATGTATTTCTGTTGGTTATATTTTTCTTTAGTATCATTTTCCTTTCATCTTTTTATTATTTACTTCTTCCCATTTTAGAAATCTTTATATTTTCCCACTATGCTACACTTTGAAAAAAGATGGTATAGATTCTCCACTATCAAACCTAATCCCACGCTACTAGTTATTAGCCTATGGAGTTTGGGGAAATTCACTTGAAGCCATGTGACCAACCGGGTTCAGGGCACCTGTTGTGTGGCTTTCAAAACCAAGACGTTACAAAGTGGTATCGGAGAAATTTATTTTCTTTGACTTACTGTTTAGAGACTATAGTCAGGGATATGATGGAATTGGTATTTGGTGATAAGTTTTGTTTGGGAGTATCTAACCCACATACAGGGAAAATTCAATCTACCTCATTTAATTACGATTTATCTAGTTTTTCAATTTTACAGTTGATTTTATTATCACCACTGGGTGACGCACTTGTGGTGTGCTATTTATATTTTATACATTGGTTCTATTTAGGTTCAACCCGATTAGATGAGGGTATGCCATCTCATGTATCATTTGGAACATGTTTGAACCACTTGAAATGCATAGTTTTCAGGACATATAGGTGCATTATAAATTGCATGTTGTTGTGATAGATGATTTTATGGAAAATGCATGATGTTGTGATAGGTACGTTGTTAGATACAACAAATATTGATAGGGTATTGGTACATGTTACAGTTGGGTTTATGGATGCTAAAAATTGGTTCCTACGATGTATGGTCCCTCTTGGACCGGAATTTAGTGGATCATGATCCAACCTTTTTTTGTGTTTTGTACTATAATGTGAAAGTTTGAGGGTTAAACATTGATTCGCTGGGAGTATGGGCCCCCACAAATCGGAATTTTGCATACTGAAGCTTGAAATTATGGAAATATGGGCTCTAAAGTAGTTTCTATGGCGTACTATCTGTAAACCCAAACAACACGGCATGTGGTTTTATGAACACATGCAATGTACTCTTCTATTCGGGAAGAAGGGAAAAAACATTAATTACATGCTGTGTAGTTTCTAATCATGTCATAGGTCGTGTAGGCAGAAACACGAGAGGAGAAATATCTAGAGCGAACTCGTCGTGTATCAGTTGTACATGTCGTGTCGTGTTAACTAGTTTCCACCATGTGACTAACAACACAGATGGAGAAATCATTTCTTAAACACACCGTGTCACTTCTGAACTTTCCATGTAGTGTAATTTGGGAATCCGTTAGTGTAACTAACAACATGGTTCACTGTTATCCTTTCTAGTACATGCCATGTCCATATGGAACACGATTTGTAGTGTGAGCTATGTATCTGGTC
Source organism: Viscum album (assembly GCA_963277665.1). Classification (NCBI taxonomy): domain Eukaryota; kingdom Viridiplantae; phylum Streptophyta; class Magnoliopsida; order Santalales; family Viscaceae; genus Viscum; species Viscum album. The sequence continues at coordinate 21,512,262 of OY728131.1, forward strand.
ATGTCTCGAACAACATGGGTCGGCGAAGATCATTTAGTACACGTTGTGTTCCTGTGGGACACACCTTGTAGTCTTGACCGGTAGGAGACCGTGTAGACTTGGCTTTGTGGTTGGGGAGATAGAGTGGTGTACACGCCGAGTTCTGGTGGAACACGTCGTGTACCGAGGATTGAGATGCACCCACACGAGCTTCAGAAAACGACCATGTAAGGTCTTATGGGTACACGTCGTGCAGACCATATATACACCTTGTAGTCTCTTTTTTCCAGTTTTGGTGGGGTGTTTTTCCTTTTTGTTGGAACTCTTAAATGGACAAAATAACCTCGATAGTAAATTAAACTATGGTGTGTGTTTTACCTTATAGAGACTTTCTGCCGAGATGACCACCGGTTGTTCTTCAAGAGAGGTAAAACAATTATACTCTAGATATGGAAGGCCATGGGCTAATATTTGATCGTCCAATCATTCCATATGCGGCACCAACCATTATACCCGATGCAGGTATGTATGTGTTGTTCCATGAAGGATTCATGCAGTTCATGGAGACCTTCCAGGGAGAACCGCCAGTTGCCACATCAATGGAAGAGTTGAAACGTATGTTCCAGTAGCAGCATCCACCTATGTTTTCAGGGGATGGATGACCACAGGCTGTAGAGTCTTGGATGGATTCATTGCAGTCTATCTTTGAGCATCTTGAGACGCCTCCAGGGAGGAGGGTCAAGCTTACTACTTATATGCTGCGTGATTTGGCCAAGAGATGGTGGGACGTTACTATCCAGACCGAGCATCAACGAGACATGGCGTGGGATGATTTTCTGGTAGTCTTCTATGAATTTTTCTTTCCATAGACGTTAAGGGAAGATCGAGCTCGAGAGTACATGAATCTGAAGTAGGTCTCCATGTCAGTGATGGATTATTATACCCGCTTTACCGAGATACAGTTTTCTGCACCAGTTTTGGTGGGTGATGAGACGTTGAGGGCTAGACGCTTTGAGGATGGTATTCTATATGACATCCATGCACTGGAGAATATTTTCATGTTGCCTATAGTTCATGCTATTATGATATCGGTGTTGATTACTGAGTGAAACATGTTGGACGATAGTGGTGCGGACTAGGGAGGTTCAGCACTGGTCCCTTGTAGTATTTCTACGGGTAAGAGGAAGTGGAAAGTGTATTTATCTCACAGTTGCAATATTATCCATAATGATTCTTCAGGTGGCCAAGTCATGTGCTACCTGTATGGAAAAAAGGGACACAAGATACCACATAGTAACCATGACCGAGTGGTGTTCCGATCTTGCGGCAAGATGGGTTATCTCTAGCGTTTTTATATTATGTTTCCACCAGTGACTACTGAGAGGGTTTTTGTGTAGATCCCATGTGTGGGAGCAGGGCCAGCAGCTTCTTAGCAGTAAGGGAATTGGAATATGTTTGGACGTTCATGAAGAGTTAGTGGTCGTGGTCATGGTATCCAGACACCAGAATCTCAAAGACAGTAGGGCGGGTCAGCTATGGGTATCCAGGCTGTGTCACAGGGCCTCAGCACAGGGCATGCATATGCAATGCAACAGACTCAATAAGAGCAGGATCTCAGACCTTCCACTATCAGAGGTACTATTCTAATTGCTTTTTTTCTTCATTAATTTTTGATACTGGTGCTATGAATAGCTTTATATATGTTCCCGTTTTGGAGGGACATGGGATTTGGGTTTCTTATTCTTCGGATATTATGATGATAGACACTCTAATGGGGATTGAAACGGTTGGTGGGTGTCAGTGAAAAGAATGCCCCCTAGAGGTTGGTGGGTGTCACTTTCTGTGGGATCTATATGTATTGGAGATAACGATATATGATATCATTATCGGGATGGACTAGTTGGTACCCTTTCGAGACATTATAAATTGCTTTCTTCACAGGGTGAGTTTAATTTCACCAGAGGGAGGAGTGTTTCTATACAAGGGAAAGTGTGATGTCTGGGCATGCTGAGATGGACCAGAGCATTGTGGGAGAAATGGGGTGACAACCCAGATTGTGAGTTTATATTTGGATGACCACGGAACATGTCATGTGTATTTCCCTCTAGTGGTTGATCATTATAGGGATGTCTTTCGGGATGACTTTTCAGGTCTACCTATAGAGCGAGAGCTGGATTTCTTTATTGATCTTGTGCCCGGAGCGGCACAAATGTCAATTTCTCCTTATAGGATGGCTAAATTGGAATTGGAGGATATCAATAGGTAATTAGCGGAGTTACATGCAAAGGGTTTCATCCAACCCAGTACTTCTACTTGGGGTTCTCTTGTCCTGTTTGTGAAGAATGCGGATGGTACCCTCAGACTTTGTGTGGATTATCGGAAGCTGAAAAAGTTGATGGTTAAGAACCGATATCCCTTTCCAAGGATTGATGATATTTTTATCAACTTATAGGAGAACTTGTGTTATAAAATAGTGACTTGAGATCTGTATATCATCAGTTGCGTGTTATACCATCAGACATACCGCTTACAACATTTCAGAGCAGATGTGGTCTATATGAGTACTTGGTCATGCCGTTCAGATCCACAAACGCACTGGCAGTTTTCATGGCATCAATTAATCATGTGTTCCACCTATATCTGTATTCTTTGGTGGTTGTCTTAGAGGAAGATATATTAGTGTAGTCTCACACTCGACACAACCCTGCTACCCATCTTGAGATCGTATTGAGTACACTGATAGAGAATCAATTATATGTTAAGCTCTAAAAGTGAAATTTTTGGATGGACCAGATACACTTCCTGGGTCATATTATCTTAGAGGCAGGAGTTTCAGTAGACCTAGAGAAAATGAGAGTAGTAGTTTCTTGGGGTCGACCTAAGAACGTGTTTGAAATAAAGAGTTTCTTGGGGCTGGCCGGTCACTACAGGATATTTATACATGACTTCTCTTACTTAGCAGTTCCATTAATAGGTTTGAATAATAGGGATGTGAAGGTCATTTTGTCAGAAGCTTGCGAGATAGCCTTTCAGGAGCTGAAGTGAAGGTTGACATCAACACCACTCTGAATACTTCAGGAGCAAGTAAAGATCTATACAGTTTGTTGTGATGCATCGGGTATTTTTATGGGTTCAGTGTTGATCCAAGGTGATAAAGTGGTTTCATACGGGTCTCGGTAGTTGATGCCACATGAGAGGAATTACCTGATGCATGATCTCAAGATGGCTGCAACTGTTCATGCATTACGCTGTTGGTGACATTATCTCTCGGGAGAACATTGTGTGGTTTTTACGAACCAAAAAAGTCTTAAATACATATTTACCTAGCGTGACATGAATTTGAGATAGCGAAGGTGGGATGAATACCTTCATTCCTTCGACTTCGAGCAAGACTAGACACCTTGTAAAGGTAATGGAGAAACTGATGCACTGAGTAAGAGGACTTGGATACTAGTAGTGAAGAATGCCAGTGGTGAGTGGAATCGTATGGATTTGTTACTTTAGATTCACTTGTAGGTTCACGATATTCAAGGTCGAACCTATCTTTCATCCTTAGCTGTGACTTCTACCCTCTTGGATAGAGTGAGGATGATACACCTATCATATTCAGAAGGCCTAGTTCTACGAAAGTTAGTGGCATTTGAGGACCCTCCTTCTGGTTGGACGATAGGCGATGATGAGTTACTTCATATCCATGGACGAGTGTGGGTTCAATGGGATAGACATAGGGAGTTGATATCGTAATTTCATGATTCAACTTGGGAAGTGAATCTTACAGTTACCAAAATGTACCATGACTTGAGACGTCAGTATTGGTGGCCAGGTACGAAAAGAGAGGTAGTTGGTTTTGTTACAAGATGTTCCACATGTCAGTAGGTGAACAAAGAGTATCATCGGCCAGTCGTACTATTACAACAGTTACCCATTCAGAAGTGTAAATGGGATGATGTCATGAGGGACTTCATGATAGGGTTTCTGAGGTCACCTCAAGGAAATGAAACTGTGTGGGTTGTTGTGGACAAGCTTACAAAGGTAGGTCACTTTTTTCCCATCAAGGAGACCATTGGTGTTGACAATCTCAGGATGTTGTATATCCGAGAGATAATACATCTTCATGGGGTACCTCATTATATTGTTTCATATAGGGACTCCCGTTTTATGTCTCGTTTCTAGTAGAGTTTTTAGAGGTCACTGGGTACACAGGTGAATCTGAGCACAACTTACCACCCTCAGACCTATGGCCAGTCAGAGAGTATAATACAGGTGCTTGAGGACATTTTTAGTGCATGCGTTCTGGACCTTGGGGGCTCTTGGGAGGAGCACATACCCTCGTCGAGTTTTTCTATAAAAATGGTTTTCAGGAAACTATTCAGATCGAACCATATAATGAATTATATGGTAGGAAATTCTGATCACCCTTGTGATGGTTGGAGGAAGGTGAGGCAGATTTCCTGGGACCACGTCTAATGTAGGAGACTTTAGAGAAGGTCCAGCTGATTCAAAAGTGGATGGCTACTGCAGAGTCTCGTCAGAAATCTTATGCCGATCGCCACAGAAGAATCTTGGAGTTCATGTTTAGGGATCAGGTTTTCTTGCGTGTCTCACCGAGCTTGGGACACAGGAGGATCAGAAGATAGAGTAAACATTCACCGAGGTATGTAGGGATGTTTGAGATTCTGGAAAAAGTTAGGCCAGTTTCCTATCTTTTGTTGTTACCACAATGGTTCCAGGACATGCACGACATCTTCAATGTATCTCAGCTTCATCGTTATCACTCAGGCTCATCACACGTTGTTTAGCCCGAGAAGGCTGACTATCAGGTGGATGCATCCTTTGAAGAGAATCCAATTTGTATTGTTGATAGGAGCATGATGGTTCTCCGAGGTAGGTCAATTTCTCTAGAACAGGTGGTATGGAAGAATAGCCGAGTGCCGGACAAAACCTGGGAGCGGTAGACTGACGTACATGCTCAGTGGCCATAGTTTTTCTCAGCTTTGTCCTCACCACACATGGAAGGGAAATTCGAAGATGAATTTATTTAAGGGGGAATGTTTGTAAGAACCTGGTTCGTCATCTTGAGGTAATGATTTTTTCTTTTCCCTTTCATTTAATGTTTTTCAGAAAATAAGGAAAATGGGGGGAAAACCAAAATTAATTGGTACATGCCGTGTACTTTTCCACACGTCGTGCACTTTTTCTGTGTGGGATGAGAATACAAGGTGTGTAGGATTGTCGGCGATTCAGGGTGTAAAAACTAACTACCCGTTGTGTACTTAGTAATAAATGTCGTGTAATCAGTCATGAGGTGAACAGTAAGGCAGTGAGTGTAGCCTCTATTGGGATGATAGTACACACCATGTAGTTGGTAATACACACCATGTAACAATGTTGGCAGATGAACAATGAGGCGGTGAAAAGTGGTTGGCAGGGGAACAGTTAAAAAATGAAATGTGCATGCTGTGTACTTGAGAGTACACACTATGTAGTTATGTTTTTTCACATAAAACATGCAATAGCCTCCTTTTTCCACAGTGGAATCATAGACCGACAGAGAGCCACGGGAGAGAAGGACAGATCTTGGAAGAGCTCCCAACCACACACCGGGACTCTGATTCCTTAGCTAACGATCTCGTTGAAACCGCGTTGGTGAGTTCTTCTCTCTTCTTGAGTGTATCCTTCAAATTCATTACCATGGGGATGTTATTTAAGTTTTAATGGGTGATTGTCTATCCCAAATCTATGTCGTTCTTGTTCATTTTTGGGGGGCGCCTTTCAAGTATATCGATTAGAGGAGATTATGGTAGGTGTTCTAGAGTTTATTTCCAACTTTTGAATTGATTTTGTGCACTGTTGATCTATACTCCCATGTTTGGGGTGTCGTATGGCTGAGGCCTTAGATATTGAGATATCTATAATTGAATAGATAATCTGATGATAAATATAAAATGTTATTTGTGATCATTGCTTTGATCCATGGCCACCCCGTCAGTGTGTTTCCTTTGTTTAGCCGTTTGGCCAAGATACCCATGGGTATGTCATGATGATAGCATGATATGAGTTTTATTGAGAGGAAACATATTTAATACTTGATTATGCATTGGGCTCAGCCCGATTACATTCATAGCATGAGGGAAGTGTTTTTCTTAGCCTAAGGGCAGTGTTTTTCTTAGCCTGAGGGAAATGTTTTGATTAGCATGAGGGAAACTTTTCTTATGCCTGTGGGAAGTATATTCTGTGCCTGAGGGCGACATCTCATATGCCTGAGGGAAAAATGCATTATTCCTAGGGGAAGTCACCTAGGTGTTTTGATTCTGTAACCTGAGGGTAAGGAATTTCATGTCTGAGGACAACATTTACTTTGAATATTCACTGTAGTGATTTCTTACGTTGTAACTTCCAAGATAAAGCACATGCTTGGAATTGTTAAATTTTTATAAAAATAGAAATATAACCGGTAGGAATGTTTACTATTAAGTACTTCTTATTTTACTGCATTTCATTATTTCACACTGCTATTGCACATTTTCACTGACAGTTGGGCACATGCCTTTGGTGGTTACCTATTGGGATTTATTTCTCCCACACTATTTTGGTCATTTCTTGGGAGAAAACAGATTATATTACTATAGGTGTTGATAGTTTCAAGGGTCCCTATATAGGTATTTTATTGTTTCGAATAAGTAAGAGAGCATGGGACCGATCTTAGGCTTGAGATGATGTTGAGTTCCTATTGCACTGTTTTAGTTTTTCTTTGTTGTACATGGTACATTGTACTGTACAGTATTTGATTTCAGTGTAACCTGTTTTGACTGCTCTCTTAGGAATATGACATATTGCATCATCATAAATGTATGATTTTTGGTTATCTTTTCCTCCAATACCATTGCCTTTTCAGCTTTGTATTGTTTACTGCTTCTGCTTTTGGGTATGTTTATATTTTTCTGTTGCGCTAAACTTTGAAAAATGAGGGAATATTTTCCCCACTATCAGACCTAGGCCCTAGCTGCTAGTCGGTAGCCTCTTGAGTTTGTCAAAATTCTCTTGAGGTCATTTGACCAACCAGGTTCGGGGGAACCCATTGTGTGGCTTCTAGAACCGGGACGTTACAGATGACTATCACTGAAATGCGTATTCCCTAAAAACAGGAAGGCACTTCCTTTATAACATGTAAACTCACCCAACTAAGGACAACGAATGATACAAGATAAAATTAAAACTATATAGTAAAAAGGGTGTGTACAGAATGTAAAAAGGATCATAATACAAGACCAAGTAGAAAGTACATTTAAACTGAAAAATACAAGTAAAAATGAAAACAAATCTTGTGAACACCTTCCATGGATTCTACCAAAAGGTTAGAAACAGCTCTCGAATTGTCGTTTATGCAGTATGCCACGTCTAAATCCCACATATGAGCTACCTCTAGTCTTGGTACCCTCTTTCTCAGTCAGCACTTTCTATCGTCTCCACCAAACACAACAATGGGCGGGCATAGCCCTTGCAGGGGTCGGTATAATGATACTCAGCAGGGACCCCGAGACCCTTGAAGGTCTCACAAAATCCACAAAGTATAAACCTCAAAACATGAAAATAACTTACAACAATAATTAAGTATATTCCCATACATATACCTATGTTATCGAGTAAACCCATCTCAATCCTGAGAAAACATGAGGCCCAACTCAAAATCCCAAATCCCAACTATTCCATGAAGGGAAGAATATCACAATGATAAAGACTCATCTCACACTAGGTATACAACTCTGAGAAATAGAATTATGATGATGACCCACATAGGATCACTATTGAAGCTCATAGCTAGCCACAAGATTCTCTAAGGATCGTAAAAAGTAATATTCTGAACACCTCGACTGCTAGAGATGTCCTCCTCTATCGATTATAGTGGGTTTTCCTCATCACACAGAGGTTCTCCCCACTAACCGTTGACTACTGGGGTACTCCTTCTATCGAGTACCATGGGTCTACCGCATCACACATAGGCGCTCCCCACTATGGGTCTGCCGCGTCGCACATAGGATCTACCCATCGTGGCCTACTAAGGTATTACTCCTATTGAGTATTGTGGGTCTACCACATCACAAAAAGGATCTCCCCACTTTGGTTCTACTATATCACACAAAGGCCCTCCCTACTGGACCAGTTGAGTCACTCGTAGTCGAAACGGTCCACACTCGTCTTGTCTCAACCAGTCGCAGGGTTCTATATGTATCACACTTGGGAGAACCTCTCCCCAAGACATAGGTCATATATCAAACGCCCCAAAGTTCCAATAAATAGTATACCAATGGTCTATCATGTCAAAAGCAACCCAACACAATAGACGGTGCGACAATCGGACGCCCGGTCTGTAAGTTCTTAGCGTTTTCCACTTTGAGGGACCTGTTAGATTTGGGGTCTGATCCAACCCAGCCATACTCCAGCCTTATCCAAATCTCATGTGGAGTATATCAAAAGGAGTGTGTCAATCTAAATGTTCTAGAGCCATAGACAGTTTATCAAACATACACCAGATTTTCATGTTATGGACAAAAAGTAATACTGGGCCCAGATGGGCCCGGGTAAGGCCTGGATGGCCAGTGCCATGGTCCGGCCCAGACCAGGTACGGGGTACCCCAGCCCAGCCTATAAAGGGAACAACCCATTAGCACGGCCTATGGTGCAACTGGCGGTGCTGCTCGTGGTGCAACCCATGGTGCACCCGCGGTAAGGCCTCGCGGTGGGGCATCGCAGTGGGGCCTTGCGGTGCTACGCGTAGTGTGGCTTAGATGGCATGCAGGACTGCTCAGTGCTCCTTCAAGATGTTCCTCGGCCGGCCGGAATGGCCACTGGTCTTCCATCCAGTGGCGTGACGACACCGCTGTCCACCTGTGGCCGGTATTCTCTTAAGGAGACCTTCACCTAGACTGTAGTAGGTCAGGAGTGAAAGTTAGTTTTCAGAATTATTGTGGTTGTTTTAAAATAATGAAAATAAAATAAAACATCTTTATATTATTTTTCTAGTTGAAACCACTATTTTTTTAATGGAGATGGGGACCACCGGAGATTGAAACCTCCTTTTCAAATTTTAGTAGTGGGGACCATCCGAACCCATCTTTAATGTGGGGAAATTCCTTGGAATTATCCAATTAAATTGTGCCAATGTGAATTTCATTTAATGATCCAATCAATTGCGCCAACGTGAATTCAATTTAATGTTCCATTAAATTGTGCCAACGTAATTCATTTTAATGCTCCATTTAATTCTGACAAATTTTTTGTGCCAACATAACTAAATTAATTTGTGCTGACCTTAATTAATTTGATAATAAAATTTTAATATATGTTGGATCCACATTTTCCTAATTGTAGATCCTTCGCAAAGGAGAGTTTGGATAACCTTGGATAACCAGGAAGAACGTTCTCCAATGAAGAACCACCACAAATGAAGAATGAGGAACTGACCCCAATCCTGGATCTGAATCGTCTTGCGGAAGCGACGAACGTCGATGTTCTTCATCGACTACGTCTTTCTCCCTTGTTCCACCTCCAATGAACAATTGAGATAGGGGTTTTTACATGATGAATTTATCCTATTGAATATTCATATCTTAAATTCACGATGAAGATTGAAAAACAAACATGGTCCTTGTCCAGCACATTTACCTTGCTTCTTTTCCATTTAGTTTTCACACGTTCTTCTTGTGTTCTTCAACCCCCTATTTTTTATTGGCACTGAAAATATAGATTTCTGCTAAGAGTTATATATGGAAATGAATCACTTGACACAAGTATCGCGAATATGTGATAATATAATTTTTCGGTCTTGGAACAAAGAAGTAGTGGCCCGTGGAAGATGGAGACGGTTGGCACAGGGCCAGACGCGAGGAAATAAGGGAGGTTCATGTCTGCACCGCCATATGAAGAGGAGGCGACAGCCTATCGGTAATGATAGGGTAGACTAGAGAATGGCCGCATGCCAGAGTGGCGACGTGCGTCCCCTCCACCGGTGGAGCAGGAGGCCGCGGTCGCTCGACTGCGACAAAGGTGGACGGCGGCCGGCACCCAGCCAGCCGAGGTGCACCGTGCGGGACCATCGAGCTATCCCGTCTGCCATCCAGGCTATACTGCGGGTTGTTCCATGAGGCCGCACTGCAAGGTCGCACTGTGAGTCACAACACGGGCCACACCGTGTGCCGCACCGCGAGCCGTACCTTGAGCTACCCAACGGGCCGCACTAATGGGCGCGCCCTTCATAGGCCGGGTCGGGCCGCCCCTTAGGCGGGTTGGGCCGGACCACGGCCCAACGGGCTGGGCTCACTGAGGCCCAGGAAATAAAAGCCAGACCCAGACTGGGCTTGCACCGCGAACATGGTCGATCCTACCGGGTTGGACTGGACCCGGGCCCATATAGGCCCAGTATTACCATTTTGGCCATAACAAGATAACCATGTGTCCATTTGAAAAACATTCTAAAGGACTATAATCCTTGGATCGAGATTCTCTGTTTGATATAATACACTTATGTTTTGGATAATGTTGGATTACGGCCATCTTGGATTGGAACCCAAATCCAATAGGGCCTTCAGAGCGGTTACACTAATAACTTACAGACCGGGTGCCCGATTGACGCACCGCATATTTCGTTGGGACCCTTTTTACATGACTGACCATTTGGTTACATTTTCATGGAGAATCGGGGAATTTTTTGGTTTGATCTATGTCTTGGGGAGTGGTTCTCCCACACCTGATACATACGAAACCCTACGACTGGCTTAGAATTGACGACTGTTGACCGTTTTGACTCGGAGTGACTTGACTGGCTCATTGGGGAGCCCCTTTGCATGACATGGAAGATCCATGATGGGTAGAGCCATTATGTGACGTGGCAGAGCCATGGTATTAGATAAGATGAGTACCTTAGTAGGCCATGAGGGGGAGCGCTTCTGTGTGACACGGTAAACCCATGTTGGGGAGCGCCTCTGTGTGACGTGGCATACCCATAGTACTCGACAGGAGGAGTACCTTAGCAGTCCAAGGATAGTGGGAAGAGCCTCTATGTGATGTGGAAGGATTACTATACTCTATTGTGGATGAGTTCTCTGGAATCTGAGGAGTTTGAAATGTTACTTGGAATTATCCCTAAGGAATCTTGTGGTTGGATATCAGCTTCCATAGCTATCCTATGTGGGTCAAATTCATAATCCTGTTTCTCAATGTTTTATACCTAGTGTGAGATGAGTCCTTATCTTTGTTATATGTTTTCCTTCATGGAATAGTTGAGATTTGGCATTTTGAGTTGGGCCTTGTGTTTCCACTTGATTGAGATGGGTTTACTCAACAACTTAGGTATATGTATAGGAATATAGATAATTATTTTTGATAGATGTTTTCAGGTTTTGAGTTTTATTCGTTGTGGATTTTGCGAGACATTCGAGGGTCTTAGGGTTTGTACTGAGTATTGTTATACTCACCCCTGCACGGGCTACACCCACACCTTGTTGTGTATGGTGAAGACGATGGACAATTCTATGTGAGGACGAGGGTACTAGGACTGGAGGTAGCTCAGAGGTGGACTTTAGTTGAGGTGTACCGCAAATACGACCTTTCAAGAGCAGTACCTACCCATCAGTTAGGATCCTTGGTGGGTGTTCACAGGATCTATTTTCAGATTTACATGTACTTTTTAGTTTACATGTACTTTATAGTTGGACTTGTATTCTATCCAATTTTACTATCTTCACACACCTTGTTTACTATATAGTTTTACTTTGATCTTGTATACTTTTTGTGATTAGTTGTGTGAGTTTACAAGTTATAAAGGAAAAGTCTTCCCATTTTTAGGGAATACTCATTTCGGTGCAAGTCGCTAGCCCCTATCCTATGGAAGGTGGGCATGGGGTAGTCACAACAAGAGCCCCGAGGGATGGGTCGTGACACAACCGTTTAAAAGTTTATATAAGAGGTATTACTCATATAAAAGTGAGATATGAATCCATACAACATGTCCGTAACGTTCATACCTTCAACATCAATCATGTAATATTTAATTATGTGGTCTATTACCCTAATAATTATTTTGTTCTAAAATTAGAAATGTTATTAGGGTCATAATTATATAAAATATATAAATTTATAAATTTAACATACATAAATTTAGTAAAAATGATGGGAGAATCCCTAAAAATTAGGGTATTTTTTTCACCCCATATAATGGGTGTCCTCTATATAAATAAAAAATAAAATAAAATGGATGATTTATAACTATAGTATGGGTTCATAGGCATAAAGTCAAAATATATGAAGTATCTCACTTGTTTTAGTCCCCTATTTCATTTATCTAATCTCTATTGTTGGTACCTCTTCCTAGTCTTCCATAATATATATAGAACCAACAACACATGATTTAACCATAACATTGACCGATCATGCATTTCTAGATATTAGTATAGGGTTATAAAAATATCATAAGGAAAATTATCTACCTCAATTACCCTGAAATGTAATTACTAGATAGATAATAGACCTCCAAACATATTTCCATAGATCGTCTTTGAATGTTAGGGATGAAAAATTTATATCCCTTATGAGTGCACATGAAATAACCCTAAAAAATTAGTGTCATCATTTATATCCTTGATGCACAATTGTGAATGAAATATCAAATAACCCAATATATTATTTAATTACTTTCCATGTAGTAGTCTTCTTTATATCCACCAAAAGGAAAAATAATCAATCAGTTAGAAAATATTTAGATAAGTTAGTATGGATCCATAGATAGAGAATTTACCTCATTAGACGGAGTTACAAGGGTTTCAAAGATATCCTCTTCCACCCACCTTATAGATTTGTTTTTTCATTTCAATCTACTCTATGTATCTCTCTCTCTTAAAAATAATCGTCTCTTTCATCTCTCTCAACCTTTTCTACAACCACTCGATGGATTATGGATACCTAAATGGAAACTTCATCACTTTTTCTTGTGTATCGTATAAGAATATATATCTTAAGAGTGTTTGTTGTGATCCTAAAATATTTGAAAGGACTGTAGCACATTTTGAGGCCCTAAATGATCCAACTATCATAAATTCCATTTCATGATGAAGAAGTATTTAAAGTCACTAGAATCCATAAACTATCCTTTGTGAGGTTCACATAGACCATGCCTTTAATTATGTAAATTTAGTTAGAATGTATAAAAATAATTTAGGTTTTCTAATTTTTTTATACTTATATGGATTCTTGATATCATTAACAAAATACGCTATTACACCTAGTTACCCCACATGTACATCCATCATAAAATAATCATCAGTATTGTCTTCCATAATAGGAGGATCACGATTAAACAAAGCATGATGAAATCAAATGATTAATTGAAATGTTGTCATGTGATTCTTGTAATGGCCATCTTCTCCTAAAAAGGTGGATTGAAAATAAGATATAGATATCCTACCTTCTCCAGATTTTTCTTTTTCCCATGGAACCATCTAGTTTGGTGGATTATGAACCGAAATATGGTTATTAATTTTTAGAGGCTATAGATACTCCATTATATTGGTACTAAAAGAATTGAAATAACTCATAGGGGATATGGTACCCACCATATAAAACATTTCTAATCTACTAGTCCCCTAGGCAATTCAAATATTGTTCCCTAATTAGACGAAACACTTTAAATCTCTCATTCTACCATTTCCAATTACATCAAATAAAAAAATAAAATACACAAAGTAATGAATAACCACAGATAAATATTTTCATTGGATCAACACTAAGGCTTAATTAAAGAACAATACATACATCAATGATCAATATCAGAATCCATTATAAAATCATTCAATGGAATCATTATTTTAGGTCACGGTCACTCCATACTAATAATAATATCTTTTACAAGTTTCTACAAATTTGACCATATATATAAGTTCCACAACATCCTATTCTCTTATGCATACTACATTGGTGAAGAAAAATCCAGTTTTTAAACATTAGGGTCTCTTGATATATAAAACATATAATTGATGATGTCAATATAATAACTCTATAATTAATGCTCTTTTATAGTCCATGTTATATACTATTCAAAACCACTAAGGATTGATGATAAATTTTACTCAATGTGAGGTTCTATTAGTTTGGTTCCACATAATCACACCAAAATCACTTCTTCCACTAGATGAAGAAAATTCCATACAGGAATTATCTTGTTTTTATCCTTATTCGGTGGATGGATGTATCTGTGTAACTCTTATACTATTTTAGACTTATTCTTTGAATTAAACTATACATATCAATGAAATTAATTTTTCACTTTCCCCTCTTATTGTTTTTTCTCTGAATCAGGTATATCAATATGCCTGGAGTAACTTTTTCTAATATACTCTTAGTTGTTTTATAATGATTATTCAGGTATCCATCACTTAATTCAGTGGTTTTAATAAATAATTCTCCATATAATCCTAACAAATCATTCTATGTATACCATACATTTCAATTTTTTCACAATATAAAAATTAAACTAAATCAACTTTCTAAAATATGGTCAATATCTTACACATTGTAAATTGCAACCAAATGTACCAGATATTTTTGAAATAACATATTAATGGTGCAACTTCATCACTATCGTTTGATCTTAAACATCATCATCATGATCATGATGTTAAATCATTTTTTTTATTTTGATACACAATCAATAACCAGATACATGAAATATTTATAATATATTATATTTACCTCCTATGAATATTGTTGCATGATCTTCTAACTCTTCTTAATTCGCAAACATGTTGTGACTTAATCTTCTTCCACAGAATGTAAATATCCACATTGGTAGAGCCTTTGAAATATGTTTATGCTTCTTTATGATATATCTATTTATACCAGGACATGACATAATCCATTATTTTCTTCATTATAAATCCTATTTTATGATTTATAATGTATATCATATTTCATGGTTATCAACATTATCAATTTTATTTAATGATTGAAAATGGAAAAAACTCCTATGTATACCTTAGTGTCAATATTTCTATAACGATCCATATTTACATACATGGTTATTACTTCAAAATTGAAGCACACTTATTACAACATATAACAAAACCAGGAAAGGACCTTATAGGTATAGAGTCTTTAGAAACTGGGAAACATAAACAACTGGTTCATAAAGCATCTACATTGTCTTCCATTTATTTCATCATATCTAGAGTCTCCTTTTGGTGTATCCAAGTTAATATCCTTATTCCTGACCTGGGGAAAAGAAAACATACAAAAGGGTGAGCTCAAATGCACTGTAAGGGAAAACAAAAGAAATATCAATCACATCATATTCATAAGAACATATCATTTTGGAAATCATAACCTACAAAAGTGATCATAATTTAATAACATGGGATAAATCAAAGTAGTGAAATGTAATCCCCATAATCATAAAATAAAACATGAAACTTTTGGTCATACACACATAATCATAGAGAATCATTTCTTAGTAGTCAAGACTCATATCCAAGACTATCTTAGAGGACAAAGTCTATTTCTGAACCGAGTTCACTCCTCATTTCAGTCCTGTTTCACTGAACCGGTTTAATATGTCGTTCCATCCATGTCTATCTCATGAGATATAAATCATTACCCAATGCATTGGAGGGAGATATATGTCCCACCCATCTCATAATGATACCATTATTATGTGTGCCACAAAATCATAAATCATACATCATAGCATAAACCATGTAATTAAAAATGGGATTCTTAAACATCATGCCATCATAACATAAGTCATATAAGATAAAAAGACTTCATAAAAATAATTCCATCATAACATAATCAAATCAACGTAAAAATAGGGATAGAGATAGAACCCTATATTATCTTAGAGGGAAAATAATTTTGATAAAACACTTAAACTACATTCTTGATGAAAATATACTTTATACTTCAAAAAACATTTTCCTTTATTAAAATGTCATACTATTTTAAACTAAAAGAATTTGATTAAAAATAAACATGAAAAAATGTAAAGTAAGCTTCATGGAAATAATTTTCTAAAATTACATTCAGGTCGTATAAGTTAAAAAAACATTCTTCTCGTACTAATCTTAGAAAAGTCAAAAAGTACCTCGTATGAAAAACGACAAAAGATTCATTTCATATATTTTACTAAAAAATCACCGAAGGGTAAAATTGGATTTAAAAAATTGTAGAAGGATATAAATAATACATATTGATGAAACATGGATGTGGATGATAAATATTACCTAGTAAATTCTGAAGTATAAACAATATCCGATAAAAAGGAGATTTCGATATTTTCCCTTACCTTAGGTATGATTTGCTTCGTAAGTGTCTAAACCTCCCGTATAATGATTTAAATAATGTCATGTACTTATTCCAGAATCATACGAATTGTTATGATATCATATATGGTCATATTCTTAGCTTTTTATTTGTAATATTTCATTGCTACTTGTTATTCGGGTGTTTATTACTTTTTGTTCTTATGAGTGTTTTGTCGAATAAATTCTCATTCTTATTTTTTAGTTATAGATAACTCATTTACATAATGGTATTAGTGTAATATATATCATATTTATTCATTCAATTAATTTATATAATCATTATTCAATAAAGATCATGTAGAACGATCCACATCACATCGTGGAGACGGTATTCCGTACGTACGCACGAGCGATTATATCGTTCCAATGATCGTGGAATTGTAGTGGAGTGTATGTATACTATTTCAGAATCAATATCAATTTACAATAATCATTTATAGTCATTATTTACACCATTATACCCATCCAAGTAAGGTGGTGGTGGAAAATAGATTACACCACGTCGGGGAGACAGTATTTCGTACGTACGCACGCGCGGTGATTTCGTTTTCTGTAGGATGGATAGACGGTGAAATAGGGTTGTCTCATACATATAATAACATATCAGTATATGAGTGACATTTATGTTATTACTTAAAAATGAAACAACTAAATAAGAAGAAGTGGAAGAAGAAATAAAGTTGAAATAATCGGTCACAGACATTACCTTTTCTTTGAAACGCCTCTTTGAGAACTCCACTTAGGGCACTAAAATTGGTCCTTGAAGAAGACCAATACCTCCAGGATGTTTCATGGTAAGTGTAGAGGAGAAATTGTCAGGGGTTTTCCGATCTTGAAGGCTGAAAGTGGTGTGAGGAGGGGAGGAAGGAGGTGCCATTTTATAAGGGAGGAAAGGGGCACCTTAAGAAAAAACTAAAAATAATATTTTATTATAAAGTCATATTCGGTTTTTAATAGCTCAAAATTGATTTATTTCGAATCTAAGGTGGGGATGGGTCGAAATAATCTCATCGAATAGAATTTATACAAGTTTATGTTTCTATTTTAACCTTATCATTTAGATTTAACTTTAAGTTATATAATTTAACTTTTCCCGTGTTTTCTTGTTTTCTTAAACAATAAGGTTAATAAACTTACTATAACAAGACAAACGAACCCCAAGTTGTTTATTATTAATATATATAACCTTATATAAGCTATTTTTCAGAACCTTGTATTTTTAGGAATGAAATAACAATTAATAATATAATATTTGTTTTAATAACTATTTTATGTCAATTTTGAAAGTATTTGGTAATTGATTTTTGTGAAAATCATAACAGATATATTAGTTCAAAAAAAGTTATTTAAATAAATACTAACATGTCATGTTAACATATATAATTATTGTAATTCATAAAAAGTTCAAATTAAATTTATTTGTGTATTTATAACATCAATTATGTCAATATTTCATTAATAAGATTATTACTGCATCATCATTGTGTCATAAATAAATTAAATTATTTAATGTCTAAAAATTTCAAATAAAATACCATTATGTAGGAAATATTTTTATATTTCTAATGAATATTTATAGTTGAATTTATCTTATGTATAACCCTATATTATAAATTATTTAGTTATTAAAATTTGATTTTAACTATTTTATCCAATCTTTAAATAAATTAATAATAATTGTCCTAATCTAATCCAAGTGGGACTAAATGGTCATATTTTATTCCTAAGGTGTTTTTTGGTCTAATTACACTGATCTAATAGAATTAGGACACGTGTTAGGGTAATAATAATAACATATTTACCTATAATTACCCTATTTACTTTTAACCATGGTAAAAAAAGTAAACAGTTACTATTCACCAAAAATTATTTTCATCCTATTGAACCACATTTTAGTCCTTGATATTAACCGTGTCTCTCGGATTTTCAAAATTCCACTCACAGAAGCGGTAAAATTATGTTTTGTGTACATTTGGAAATTCTCCTAAGAGGTGGGTAAAAGACGGTGAAAAGTTCGATAAAATTTTTATGTCTAAAATTATTATGAAATGACTCCAATGAATTGAATTGAACTTATATAGGTATTATGTATCAATTATGACCTAAAATAAATTTAAATAAATAATTATTTAAAAAAAGTCGGTTTTTAAATAGTAACCCAGTGTTTTCACTATTCATCAAAAATTGAATGTTTTCAGAAAAATACCAAAATTTCACCCTAGGCTAATTTTGATATTCTGAATCAAAAAATGAAGTCCATTTTGAAAAATAAAATTGACAAAATTTCAAAAACATGGTATTACTATTCATAACTACTAGTTTTAATAATATTTTAATAGCATATCGTTGTTTAGTGAAACTCGGTATTGCCTACGACGCAAGCTACTGAGGAAGGCCATGATTTCATGTAAAGAATGTGAATCTAGTGTTGTGTGTAGTGAAAGATTACTTTGATGATGTATATATCATAAAAACAAAATATTTCACATAGAAGTCTCAGGTGTTACATTCTACCCCCCTAAAATGAATTTCGCCCTCGAAATTCATCACTTTCTAACAAATAGATGAGGATACATCTCCCTAATCATATCCTGAAGCTCCCATGCAGCTTCTTCTAATTGCTGGTTCCTCCATAAAACTTTCACCAAGTGAGTGGTCTTGTTCTGTAGGACTTTTTTTCTACGATCTAGAATCTCTATCGGCTGTTCTTCATAAGAAAGATCTTGCTCCAGCGGTACAACTTCTGAGCTGAGTACAAGTGAAGGATCAGGTATGTACTTTCTCAGGAGAGATACCTGGAACACATCGTAAACTTGGGAGAGATACGGTGGAATATCCAATCGGTAAGCTACCTTCCCAACACGATCCAGTATTTTGAAAGGACCGATATATCTGGGGCTCAACTTTCCCTTCTTTCCAAATATCATTACTCTCTTCCAAGGAGATATTCGTAAGAACACTTTGTCACCCAATTCAAACTCTAGGTCTTTTCTTCAGTTGTCGCCATAACTTTTTTGTCGATTATGATCTGATCTTATGAGTTGTTGAATAGATAAGATCTTTTCTGCCATCTCATCAACAAGATCAGGTCCTAATAGCTTTCATTCCCCAACTTCATCCCAGCAAGTTGGAGTCTTGAATTTCATTCCATAGAGAGCTTCATAAGGAGCCATTTGAATAATGCAGTGAAAGATATTATTATAAGAAAATTATACCAAAGGTAGGTGTTGATCCCAAACACCTTTTAAATCTATAGAGAAAGCTGTCAACATATCTTCTAGAGTTTGAATTTTCCTTTCAGACTGACCATCTGTCTGAGGATGATAAGCAGTGCAGAAACACAACTCAATATCCAGAGTATGCTGAAGACTTCTCCAGAACATCGAGGTAAATCTCTGATCCCGGTTAGATATAATGCAAAGTGGTACTCCATGCAATATTACCACATCCTTTACATATATCATGGAAAGCTGATCAAGAGAGAAATCTTCTCTAATAGCAATGAAGTGTGCAGACTTTGTAAGACGATCAACTATGACCCAGATATCATTATTGCCTTTGTATGTTTTAGGAAGTCCAGTGACAAAGTCCATAGTGATGTTTTTCCATTTCCATTCAGGTATGGGTAATGGTTGTAGCATCCCCTTAGACTTCTGTCTCTCAGCTTTAACTTGCTGACAAACCAAGCATTGAGAGACATATTCAGCAACATCTCTTTTCATGCTATCCCACCAGAAGTACTCTTTCATGTCCTTATACATCTTCGTGCTTCCTGGATGAATAGAGAATGAAGAACAATGAGCCGCATCCAACAACTCCTTCTTTAATTTGGGGATGGGAGGAACAAAAACAGGATTTCTGAAGATTATTATCCCAACACAATCCAGGTTGAATTCAGGAACATTTCCCACCTTCTTTTGTAACTCTACATCTTCTTTCTGTGCCTCTTTAATCATTACATGTATATATGGTTGAACATTCATTTGAGAAAGATAAGATTTCCCCCTTCCATTATAATTCCAAGATCTATCCTTTGTAAATCCATAAATATTGGATCTTTTGTGATCCTCATCATGGATAAACTGGCATGGTCTTGTCGACTTAATGCGTCTGCCACCTTGTTTTCTTTCCCAGGGTGGTAATGAATTGAGCAGTCGTAATCCTTAATCAGCTCCAACAATCTTCTTTGGCGCATATTCATCTCCTTTTTTGTGAAAATATTCCTTAAACTTTTATGATCAGTATAAATATCACACCTTTCTCCATAAAGATAATGCATCCAAATCTTTAATGAAAATATTACCGCAGCTAACTCCAAATAATGAGTTGGGTAATTTTTCTCATGGATTGTCAACTGTCGTGAGACATAAGCTATCACCATATCATTTTTCATAAGAACACACCCCATCCCCTTCTTGGATGCATCACTATAGATCACAAACCATTCTCTACTACTAGGCAGTGGGAGCACAGGTGCACTGGATAACCTTCTTTTCAACTCCTTGAAATTCTCTTCACATTCCTCCGTCCATACAAACTTAACTCCTTTTCGAGTCAACCTGGCAAGTGGATTAGATAATCCTGAAAAATCATTCACAAAACGTCGATAATATCCAGAAAAACTAAGAAAACATCGAATCTCGGTTACTGTTGTTGGTCTTGACCATCTTTCGATAACCTTTGTTTTTGCTGGATCAACAGATATACAGTCTTTTGAGATTATGGGACCCAAAAATGTAACTTTTTGAACCCAATATTCACACTTGGTAAATTTGGCAAAATGCTTCTCCTTTATCAGGGTCTTCAATATAATTCTCAAGTGATCTTTATGTTCTTACTTGCTCTTTGAATAGACAAGAATATCTTCTATAAAGACTACCACAAACTGATCAAGATAGTCGCTAAAGACTCTATTCATCAGATCCATGAAGATAACAGGGGCATTAGTAAGACCAAATGGCATCACTATAAATTCATAGTGTCCATAACTTGTATGGATAGTTGTCTTTGGTATATCTTTCCTATTGACCCTTAATTGATGATACCCTGAACAAACATCATTCTTGGAAAAGTATTGATCTCTGCATAGTTGGTCAAATAAGTCATCAATGCATGGGAGTGGATATTTGTTCTTGATAACGATCTTGTAAAGTTCTCGATAATCAATGCAGAGTCTCATTGATCAATCATTCTTCGTAACAAATAGAACAGGTTCTCCCCAAGGTAATGCACTAGGGTGTATGAATCCCCAATCTTGATTATCTTGGAGTTGCTTTTTCAATTCCTGCAACTCAATTGGGGTCATTCTATAAGGAGTCTTTGAAATAGGCAAAGCACCCGATACGAGTTCTATTGAAAACTCTACTTCATGTTTTGGTAGAAGGCCAGACAATTCCTCTGAAAAGACATCGTCAAACTCCCGTACAATGGTCATATTCTTAATCGTGCGTTTCTCACCAACCATTTGAGATAAATAACCTTCATTTTGTGAAATCAATACCCATAAGATGGATGAAATTCCCATTAGAAGGTTATGTTCATCCTTGCATCGATAGACGATCATAGATTGATCTAGAATATGAAATGTGACTTCCCTTCTTTGGAAATTGATATGAGATCCATATAAATAAATCCAATCCATGCCCAGAATCACATCAAATTCCACTATAGTAAGGATCACAATATTTTCAGGAAGTACTTTCCCACAAACTTCAATCGGAGAAGAATTATGAAATTTTGATGCGACTGTTGTGCCATTAGGGGTTGTCACATCTAACTCAACATCTAATTGTTGAGGTAATATGGCGATACCCTTAGAAAATTCTTCAGAAATATAAGAGTGGGTGGATCTAGAATCAAATCAAACATTTTCTACTTTAGAGTGGATGGTATGTGTACCTTTCACCACTTCGTTATCGTACTCCACATCGTTGATAGAAATTGCATGTGACTTTCCTTTGCCTTTAGCCTTAAGATCTTATTGACATCAATCATCATCAATAACCCTTGGATTAGGGAATTTATTGGCATAATTACACATTTCCTTGCACTTGTAACATTGAAGTGTAGGATGTGCGCTCTGTGTAGACTTTTCTTTGTTCGCATCACTAGACATCTTCTTCCCATCACTGCGGCATTCAAATTTCTGATAACCTTCCTTTCTACAGTTGAAACATTTACTTGTCACATTAAGAAAACTCCCTCCATGTTTCTTTCCACACATTGAGCATAAGGGAAAACTCAACTTCTTTTCAGTGTGGTCTTTAGATTTTTCGTTCAATTCCATTTTCCTCTTCTTATCAAACCCATATGACTGATGGGTTACTCCAATCATTATCTCATATTGGAGAGCACATCGAAGTATTTCCTCATAGCTATTGAAGTCCCTTATGGCTAACACCCTTCGAAGAATTGGTTTTAAGACACTAAAGAATCGATTGATCTTACTCTCAGGTTGGATAATAATACTAGAAGAGTACCATGCATGTCTTGTAAAATTTTCTTCGTAGGTACCAACAAATTCATCATCCTTTTGCTTTAGTTCAAGAAACTCCTTCTCCATATTTGTTCGAAGAATACGAGGGAAGGAATTATTGTAAAATAAGTTCTTGAACTCGCCCCA
This sequence comes from Viscum album, assembly GCA_963277665.1. Taxonomy (NCBI): domain Eukaryota; kingdom Viridiplantae; phylum Streptophyta; class Magnoliopsida; order Santalales; family Viscaceae; genus Viscum; species Viscum album. Next base: position 21,535,209 of record OY728131.1, read on the forward strand.
TTCCATGGAACCAATTTCACCTCTTTGCCTCATATTCTTGATAAGATTCCACCATTGTTCAACATCTCTTTCCAAATGATACACTACTAAGATGACTTTATCATGATCAGAACATTGAAGAACTAAAAATATCTTTTCAGTAGTACTAATCCATTGTTCCGCAACCAACAGATTAGTAGACCTGCTGAATGACGGTAGACGCTAGCTCATGAATGATTCAACAGAATGTTGCTCCTTCTTTGCTTGGTTGGAAGTCCTGCATGATTCATAGTTTGAGAAAGTTGTGTGAGCATGGCTACAAGATTTTTCATTCCATCTCCCATAACGTTTGGTTGCTCATGGGGACAATCATTTCATTGCCTGTCGCATTCCGCATTAACACGGTTCCTTCGGGTTCCAGCCATTGACTAAAACCAAGAAGAATAGTGTGAGAAACACTAATTATAATAGGAAAAACACATAATCAAGAATAAAACTTCACACTTAAGGTCTTATCATAGGTTTTTTCATAGCCATTTTTAAAACACTATGATCATGTTCTATGCTTAGAATTATCCTTAGGGTTCTTACTAAGGCTTTCACATCCTAGTTTCCAAAGGTTGACTATACCTTTCCTCTGATACCAACTACAACAACCCATACTTTACATACATGGTTATTACTTCAAAATAGAAGCACACTTATTACAACATATAAAAAAACCAGTAAAGGACCGTATAGGTATAGAGTCTTTATAAACTGGGAAACATAAACAACAGGTTCATAAATCATCTACATTGTCTCCAATTTATTTCATCATATCTAGAGTCCTTTTTGGAATATCCAACTTAATATCCTTCTTCCTAACCTGGGGAAAAGAAAACATACAAAAGGGTGAGATCAAATGCGCAGTAAGGGTAAAAAAAGAAATATCAATCACATCATATTCATAAGAACATATCATTTTGGAAATCTTAACCTGCAAAAGAGATCATAATTTCATAACATGGGATAAATCATAGTAGTGAAATGTAATCCCAATAATCATAACTTAAAACATGAAACTTTGTTTCATACACACATAATCCTAGAGAATCATTTCTTAGTAGTCAAGACTCATATCCAAGACTATCTTAGCGGACAAAGTCTATTTCTGAACTGAGTTCACTCCTCATTTTAGTTTTGTTTCACTAAACTGGTTTAACCTGCCGTTCCATCCATGTCTATCTCATGATATATAAATCATTACCCAATGAATTGGAGGGAGATATAGGTCCCACCCATCTCATAATTATACAATTATTATGTGTTCCACAAAATCATAAATCATTCATCATAGCATAACCCATGTAAGAAAAAATGGGATTATTAAACATCATGCCATCATAACATAAATCATATAAGATAAAAAGACTTCATAAAAATAATTCCATCATAACATAATAAAATCATTCTAAACATAGGGATAGAAACATAACCCTATATTATCTTATATGGAAAATAATTTTGATAAAACACTTGAACTCCATTCTTGAGGAATATATCCTTTCTACTTCAAAAACATTTTCCTTTATTAAAATGTCATAAAATTTTAAACTAAAAGAAGTTGATTAAAAATAAACTTGAAAACATATAAAGGTATCTTCATGGAAATAATGTTCTAAAATTCCATTCAGGCCGTATAATATAAAAAAACATTTTTCTCATACTTATGTCGAAAAAGTCAAAAAGTACCTCGTACGAAAAACGGCAAATGAATCCTTTCATATCTTTTACTAAAAACTCACCGCAAAGTAAAATTGGATTTAAAAAATATTAGAAGGATATAAATATTACATATTGAGAAAACATGGATGTGGATGATAAATATTCCCTAGTAAATTCTGAAGTATAAACAATCTCAGATAAAAATGAGATTGCGAGATTTTCCCTTACCATATGTCTGATTTGCTTCATAAGTGTCTGAACATCCTGTATAATGATTTGAATAATGTCATTGACTTATAAAAGAATCATACTCATTGTTATGATATCATATATGGTCATATTCTTAGCTTCTTTATTAGTAATATTTCATTGTTACTTGTTATTCAGATGTTTATTACTTTTTGTTCTTATGTGTGTTTTGTCGAATAAATTCTCATTCTTTTTTTAGGTTATAGATACATCATTTAGAGAATGGTATTAGTGTAATATATATCATATTTATTCATTTCATTCATTTATATGATAATTATGCAATTAAGATCATGTAGAACAAGTCGCATAACATCGTGGAGATGGTATTCCGTACGTACGCACGAGCGATGATATCGTTCCCATGATCGTGGAATTATATTGAAGTGTATGTATACAATTTCAGAATCAATATAAATTTATGATAATCATATATAGTCATTATTTACACCATTATACCCATCCAAGTAAGGTTGTGGTGGAAAATAGATACACCACGGCGTGGAGACGGTATTCTGTACGTACGCATGCGCGATGATTTCATTTTCCGTAGGATGGATAGATAGTGAAATAGGGTTGTTTAATTCTTATAATAACATATCAGTATATGTGTGATACTAATGTTATTACTTCATAATAAAAAAACTAATGAATAAGAAGTGGAACAAGAGATAATGTTGAAAGAATCGGTAACGGAAATTACCTCTTCTTTGAAGCGCCTCTTTGAGACCTTCTCTTAGGGCACTAAAATTGGTCTTTGAAGAAGACCAGGACCTCTAGGATGTTTCTAGGGAAGCGGAGAAGAGAAATTGGTATGGTTTTTCCGAGATTTAAGGCTCAATGTGGTGTGAGGAGGAGAGGAAGGATGTTCCCTTTTATAAGGGAAAAGAGGGCACCTTAGGAAAAACTAAAACTATTATTTTATTATAGAGTCATATTCGGTTTTTAATAACTCCAAATTGATTTATTACGAATCTAAGGTAGGGATGAGTAGAAATAATTTAATCCAATAGAATTTAGAAAAGTTTAGGTCTCTATTTTAACCTTATTATTTAGATTTAACTTTCAGTTAGATAATTTAACTTTTACTGTGTCTTCTTGTTTTCTTACACTATAAGGTTAATAAACATAAAATAACAAGCCAAACGAACCCCCAAGTTGTTTATTATTAATATATATAACCTTATATAAGTAATTAGGCCGAACCTTAGATTTTTAGGAATAAAATAACAATTAATAATATAATATTTCATTTAAAAACAATTTTATGTCAATTTTGACACTATTTGGTAATTGATTTTTGTGAAAATTATAACAGAAATATTTGTTCGAAAAAAGTTAATTAAATCAATGATAACATGTCATATTAACATATAAAATTATTTTAATTCATAATAAGTCTCAAATTACATTTATTTGGGAATTGATAACATCAATTATGTCAATATTTCATTAATAAGATAATTACTGCATCATCATTGTGTCATAAATAAATTAAATTATTTAATGTCTAAAAATTACATATAAAATACCATTATGTAGGAAATATTTTTATCTTTCTAATGAATATTTATATTCGAATTTATCTTATTTATAACTATATATTAAAAATGATTTAGTTATTAAACATTGATTTTAACTATTTTAACCCTTCTATAAATAAATTAATAATAAATGTCCTAATCAAATCCAAGTGGGCCTAAATGGTCATATTTTATTCCTAAGGTTGTTTTTGGTCGAATTACACTTATCCAATAGAATTATAACATGTTTTAGGGTAATAATATTAACATTTTTACACTTAATTACCCTATTTACTTATAACCGTGGTAAAAAAAGTAAAAAGATACTATTCACCAAAAATTATTTTCATCTTATTAAAACAAATTTTAGTCCTTGATATTAACCGCGTCTCTTGATAAAATTTTTATATATCTAAAATTGTTATAAAATGACTCAAATAAATTGAATTGAACTTATATAGGTATTATGTATCAATTTTTTCCTAAATTAAATTTAAATAATTAATTATTTAAATAAAAAGTCGGTTTTTAAATAGTAACCCAGTGTTTTCACTATTCATCAAAAATTTAATGTTTTCAGAAATATACCAAAATTTTACCCTAGGCATATTTTGATATTACGAATCCAAAAATGAAGTTCATTTTGAAAAATCAAATTTAAAAAATTTCAAATAGTTGGTATTACTATTCATAACGGCCAGTTTTAATAATATTTTAATAGCATATCGTTGTTTAGTGAAACTCGGTATTGCGTACGATGCAAGCTATTGAGGAATGTCGAGATTGCGTGTAAATCAAGCCAAGCTAGTGTTGTGTGTAGTGAAAGATTCCTTTGATGATGTATATAAGATAAAAACAAAATATTTCTCATAAAAGTCATGGGTGTTACAATTTCACCTCAAATTGAGAAGGAATGTTTCTTACATAATATCACAAAATAACTTATATATCCTTCAAATTATATTATATATCTCTATAATGCTCTATTATATTTCAATTTATCTCTATGTAAAAATTCCTTATCCATGATCCATAAACTCTGACATATCAAAAAACGAGATCCAAAAAAACTTTATGAAACTCGAAAAAATATCATATGTATACCTATATATTTCAAAAAATTAATATTTTCAATAATATAGGCTATTATATAACATAAAACCTCACATATGGAAGACCATTACATTTAGGTCATTTTAATTTTCCATATATCATTGGGTCTTACATATTCCAGTTTAGTTAAAAAATTTTATACATTTCATAATTCTATAAGATGTTTAACATCCTCAAAATATCTTACATATGAAATGAAATAAATTTTATACCTTTTTGAAAACATTCAAATCATTTGATGATGTGATCTTTGAGCACATGCCTTGATTTGTTCCTAGTACTTATAAAAACCTTCCGAATTTAAACTATCCTTTTCATTTTGACTCCAATATTATTAAAGCATTCACATACATATAGAAAAACATCCAAAACATATTTAATTTAAGAATAACTTATGGTTATTTACATCTAGGGAATCTTCACTCTGCTTCTGAAATGAGTTTTGGAACAATTTCTAGACTTCCACTACAAGAAAACATATATAATTTACATTAGGAAATCCGGTTAACAAAAAAAATCTCACAAATTACAAATTATCTACTATCATATAAAACACCTTATGGAATATATAACCTTCATATAAAATTCTAAAATCAACTTCCAAACTTCCAATATCATAGAACATTTATACTTTTAGTTGATAACAAATTCAACAATACTTGACAATCAATCCCATTAAAAACCTCTTGTTACAACATTCTAAAATTTATATTTTTCTTTTATGTGCAGAAGCTTGAAAAAGATGTCATGCCATGATATAGTTCTAAACTGGAATTATGGAAAACATAACTCAAAAACATAGTAAACTAAAGGCAAAGACACAAAGCAACAATTTCATCATGAGAAAGGCCCAGTCCTCTGCCTCAGTCCCCATCCTAAGCAGTAATGAACAGTCAAGCATCAGAACCATAATGCTTCCCCTTGTCAATATCTATGGTCATGTAATCTACTCGGGTGTCAACGATGCCTCATAAGGGTGTGAGATAAAATCCCAGTAGGCTTGCACCCACGGTATCTAAACCTTTCCATTTTTTGAAACAATAAAATTGAAGTGTGCTACTACATAACAATATCATAAAATTAATTTAAGTGCAGTGAAATAAATAAGTCGGCTTGGGTTCTAAATGAAACCCAAGCCTAATCACCTGCTTCAGCATAAGCTTGTAGTCTTGAAGGGTACCTGTCTGTAGAATATATGAACACAATATATATATATATATATATAACCTAGAAGCCCGGTAAAACAAGGAGTACGTATACCCCAAGCTTGTGTATTAAATTGGGGTATCAGTCAGGTGTCAACCAGGTGCAATTCTATATATCAGAATAATATATCAATTTTTATGAGACTCAAATGGAAATAATATACACCATAAGTGAATCATTATTTTGGTTCAAGTTAAGAGTTGGAGTCTGAGCCCGTCTCGAATGTATCACTACAGAACATCCATCAATTTATCCAATACCACCGAGCTCGTCCAAGGAAATAATTATAAAGACCAAGTGTTTCTCGAGGCATGAATTTACCCTAAGTTCATCCCAATCTCAAAAAAAGGGGTCAAGTATCATCTGAGGCTAGCTTAGCCACGTTTCAAATGGATCTTTTCTAATGGGCCCTTTTGGAAATGGTATCACTGATAAGTATTAGAATGTATGGGGAATTCTTGGTCGGGAAAAGCCAATGACACCGCCCCCTTTCACATTGAGGTAACCAGTCAGGAATGAGGGGGGGGGGGGTCTATGCCAGAATCTTAATACAGGACCCATCTCCTTTCCCCTCCCTGAATTGAGATAAATTTTTCACAGCAGCATATATGACATAATAAACATATAATTTCACAGCTTGAAAACTAATTTGATACAGCTGTGCGTCACAGGTTATAAATTTAACATTGCATCATAACAACATACAAGGAAATATACATCGTATAAACATTAGATGATAATGTACCTTTTAAACTAAATAAACTGTTCAACAGAACAAGTTCCAATGATCCAACAATTCAAGTTCATTTTCAAAGCAACTATTTATTTAATTTAGTCATAGTAAAAAGGGTTTCACACACCTTTAATTAGTTAAACTATAACCAGGATAATGGAAAATACCCCAACCTTTTCGGAACACCAAAAGGGGTGTCCTAAATTGTTACAAAAATTCAAATAAATATTTACTTAATTTTAAAACAATAAAAAGGGGATGCAAAATAACTTTAGTTAATTAAATTATAAACCCAACTAATAGAAAAATACACTGACCATGTCGAAACACCCAAAGGGTTGTCCAGCCTTGCTTCAATAAACCAAACAAATTAATTTATGATTATTATGGCTGAAAAAATTAGTCAATATAATTAAGGTAATTAAATTTTTTAAAATTGCACAAAGCTGGTAGGCACCGACTAACGTCACTATAGTGTGTTTTTATAAACTGCAATGAAATGCTGGGAAAGTGAGTAGTCACCCTACCATGTAGTCGTAGATTAATATATGATCCGCGATAGGATTTTAATCGACCTAAAACGAAAGAGAATGAAGGACTTTAGAAAAAACCCCAAAAAGGGTAGACTTATTCGGTGACAAACTGCGCGTAGAATAGTCAATAAAATTGAATGATTCCACTTGATCAAGGTTAGTCTTTCCCTATAGTTTACTGCACACCTAACGGTGAAGATATCAGATGATGAAATGAGGAGCTATGGACTTTCGATGAAGGGTCAGTGGAGTGCACCACCTTAGGGGAAGGGAGGTGCAACATGAGGGAAAAGGGAGGTGGAGAGGACATGAAAAAAATAATGAAAAGAATGAAAAAAAAATAATGAAAAAAATAAGAGAATAATAAAAGATAATGAAAAAATGAAATAAATTAAATTAATAAAATAAAATAATAGTATGGAAATGAAAAAAAAGATAAAAATAATTAAAATTTGAAATCCTCCATTTTAATTATTTTTATTTTTCCCGTAGCCCCCTTTCTATTTTATTTAAATATTTCTTTTTATCCGTTATTGATTTATTTTAGGTATTGTTTAAATATTTTATTACTATTTTAAATTATTAATTATTTATTTATTATCTAGAACACCATGTTAACGCGCAACAAAATTTTTTTCATTAAAAGCCTTCTATTATTTAAATTAATTAAAAAGCTACCTAGCACCCGCATGAGGTGCGCAGGCACGCCCCCCAAGGTCGCATAATTAATTAGACATTAATAAATTAAAAATGGGCCATAAATGGTTATGGTCAGGATGTTACAACCTCCCATACTTAACAAAACTCGTTCCCAAGTTTCCCTTCTGAGGGTAGTGGAACGTCGCTAAAGAAAAGTTCTGGCCACTGTGAATGCACATCTGTTTCTTGATCCCAGGTCTCTTCCTGAATGAGCCCATGTTGTGACAACACCCGAACCAGAGTGACTAAAATTCCACGAAAGAATTTTATGATACTGTCGATGATACAGATTGGATGCTCTACAAAGGATGCATTAGCGTCATTCTCGATATCATTGTGGCCAAAAGGATGAGACAGTTTGGGTGATACTGTCAGATTTGAGATACATGGAAAACAAAGTGCATGGCATGGTAACTCTGAGGAATTAGTAACCAATATTCTACCAGACCAACTCTCTCCACTATCAATGGACCAACGTATCTATGTGATAACTTCCCCTGCCTTCTGATCCACCTATAAACTAACCTCTGGGAAACACGCAAAAAGACTCGATCTCCCACCAAGAACACTAGAGGTTTGTAGCGACGATCGATATATGATTTTCTTCTATACTGAGTTGTAGTCATACGATTCTGAAATAGTTGAATGTGCTCAGAAGTGTCCTGAATGAGATGAGGACCTAACACAGCTACCACATCTGCTTTAAGACGTTATAAAGGTGAATGACACAACCTCCCATAGAGTGCCTCCTACGGAGCCATTTAAATTATCTCCTAGAAGAAGTTATTATAGTTAAAATCAATTAGAGGAAAATGACTCTCCCAAGAACCACCAAAATCAAGGATAAAATCCTGCAACATATCCTATAACACTCGTATAGTTCTCTCAGATTTCCCATCAGTCTGAGGGTGATATGCAGTACTCCGAAGCACCTGTGAACCCAGCGCCTTTTGAAACCCTTTCTAGAACCGTGAAGTAAAGAGGGAATCCCTATCTGAGTCAACATAATGAGGTACACCATAATGTCACACAATCTCCCGGATATACAGACTTCTCAACGCATCAATCGTAAAGGTATCTCGGATAGGTAAGAAGTGTGCAACCTTTGTCAACCTATCGACAACCACCCATATTGCATCACTACATTGAGGAGCTCTTCGAATGCCTGTAATGAAATAAATGGTGATTTTATTCCATTTCTATTCAGAAATGGATAGAGTCTTTAGGGGTTCAGTAGGTCGATGGTGCTCTACCTTCACCTGTTGGCAGGTGGAGCACCGAGTGATGAAACCTGCTATCGGGTTTTTCTTACCCAGCCACCAGTACTATTGACACATGTCTATGTACATGTTGGTCAGCCCTGGGTGAATTTCCCAAATAGAGATGTGAGATTCATTCACTAGCTCTACCCGTATACGTGAAGGTACCCATACACAACCACGATAATGGAGAGTTTCTATGCTATCAACAACACAACCAGAAGGTGGGTTTTTTGTTGTAACTCTTTTTTGAAAATGATCCCTAAGGATCATTAACCTATTTCCTACAGACATTCTCTAGAAGAGAGGACGTCACTATAAGAGCTTCTAGAACCATTTTATGCTATCCTCATAAACCTCCAAATGCATCTATGAAAACAAGGACATCATCTACCACTCACTGCTGGCTACCTGCACTGCCTGTGCGTGCGTCTTGTGGATTAAAGCATCAACCACAACATTCCCCTTACTAGGGGTATAAGAAAGCTAAAAGTTGAACAACTGGAAGTATTCGACCCACCTATTTCACCTTATGTTCATGTCTCATTGGTTGGAGATATATTTTATGATTTTATGATCTGTGTAAACAATAAATCTTTATCCCAAAAAATAGTGTCTCGAATATTGAAGAGCATGAACTATAATTTCCAACTCAAGGTAGTGGGTAATATAGTTCTACTCTTGAGGTCTCACCTAGCAGGATCCAAAAGCTGTGACTCGATCAACCTGTATCCAAACTGCACCCTGTGTGATTCTTGATTCATCACAATAAACATTATTACTCTTACCAGGTTCAGTAATAATCAAGATCATGGCTGAGTCTAGTCTTCCAATAAATTCCTAAAAAGGATTTTCACAAGATTCCGACCATATGAACTATTCACATTTATTATTCAAGGACGTAAGAGGTGTTTCCAAGTGGGAGAAATTTGAGATGAAATTCCTGTAATAGCCAAAAGTCCCCAAAAAACTATAAATGTTGAAGACACTCTTTGGCTACTACCATGAAACCATGATTCCACCTTTTCTGGGTCAACTGATACCCCTGCTTTAGATATAATATGGCCCAAGAAGTGTAACTTATCAATCCAGAAGTCTAATTTACTGGGAATATGGTATGAATGGTGCTCTCTCAGTGTAATCATTAGGATATCAAGATGGTTTTCATGGTTGTGTCTAGAATGTGAATATACTAAGATGTCATCCATGAAGACTACCACATAGGAATCGAGATACAAATGAAAAACTCAGTTCATCAGATCCTTGAAGATTGTTGGTGGATTTGTGAGTCCGAATAGAATATCCAAATTCTCGTACAAGCCGTACCTGCTTCGGAATTTCGTACATGGTATTTCAGATGGTTGCACAAACACTTGGTGATATTCCGACCTCATATCAATCTTGGAGAAAATAGTTTCTCCCCAAATATGGTCAAATAGATCATCTATACGAGGAAATGTATATTTATTCTTTAACATGAGCTAGTATAGTCGGTTATAATCCATGTATAACCTAAGGGTACTGTCTTCCTTCTTGGAAAAAAGGACAGGTGAACCCAATGGCAATGTTCTAGGTCTTATGAAACCCTTATCCTCATGGTCTTCAAGATTCTTTTAGTGTTCCTATAGCTCTGTTGAATCCATCGTATATGAATGAATAGACACTAATTCCACACCTGGAATGAGCTCGATAGTGAACTCCACTTTTTTCATAGGAGGAATGCCATAGAAACTGTCAGGAACGAAGTCCCTGAAAAGGTCCACCACTGGAGGGAATTCAACTAGGTGTCTTCTGTGACTGTTCATGAAGAGACTTGCCAACTAGGCTGTCACTCTTCCAAAACCTGCATATTTAGGCTTATATCGGTCTTCCTGCATATTCCATTATCCTTTGTGAAGATATGTGTCTCCCTTAGGTGATGTAAAGGAAACTCAATGGTGATTTAAATCCACTTTGGAAAAATAAGGAGCAAACCAGTTCATACAGAAAATTACCTCGATTCCAGAAATATCTAGGATATATAAATTTCAAACAATACTGTACCCACCTATCTCAATGGGACACTCTTGGAACTGGCGTATGCCCTCTGCCCTGACCCTGAGTGGAGTGTCGAGAGACATGACAATACAATGGTACTCAACTGGAAAACCAAGACATTAAACAATGACAGTAGATATAAAGGAGTGTGATGCACCAGTATCAAAATGAGAAAAAATAAAGTTGATGATACTATAAAAGTACCTCTATCTATAGATGGTCCTACACTCTGCTCATCTGGTGCTGATTGCACGACATACATGAGACCTGAGCCACAACCCTGATACGCTGCCTGGTTGGCCTGGGCAGGTCCACTCTGATGATGCTGATAATCCGGAACTTGATTTTCTCAACCACATCCTCATCCATTACCTCGACCTGATCAACCATTGGAAAAATAAATTCCAGCCTTCTGTGGAGTCATAGATCTCATACCAGAAGGAGGTTCAGGTGCAGATCCTCTACCAGTGTGTGGTGAAGCTAAGGAACAACAAAAATGCTTAAGGTGACCCATCCAACCACTAGCTCGGCACTCGTTCCGATATCTCGTGCACCATGGCTTCTTGTGACCATTCTTATCGCCCTGATAACATGAGGCAAAGCTATCAAGACATGCTGTTTCTCTAGGATTTCTCCATCATGCACTTTCAAAACCAAATTTTCTACTTCCAAAAGAGCCATCACTCTGTCTCAGAACTCAACTGCCCGGGCTCACTGGTTTAGCTTCCCTAAATTATCTCTCTGAGATTAGAGCTAGATTCAAGATCTCTATTACAGTAGTCATATAGAAGATGATCACCTGTGAGCAGATTGTATACTCAAGTCCTTGCTCAAAACGCCTCGCAGTAGTCTGAGCGTCGCCAGTCAGCGATGGGGAAAAACACTCAAATTATTTGAAACAAGTAGAATCCACTTACACAATAATAGCTCCTTTATAAATATGTAGGAACTCCGGCGCAAGATCTTCTCTCAGAGTCTGCGGTAAAAAGATGTCATAGATGGTTTCTTGGAAGTCAACCCAAGCCATGTCACTGGTCTGCTCAGCCTGAGAAACAACTTCCCACCAGCACATGGCATAGTCACAGAGAATATAGTTTAAAATAATAACCCTTCTCTCTAGAAGCATCTCAAGGTGGTCAAAGATAAACCATATAGATTTTAGCTATGACTCTACAGCATGTGGGTCACCAGTCCCAGAGAAGGTGGGAGGGTGTTGCTGTCGAAAGTCCCGCACGAGGTCTGCCATAGATGGGGCTAGTCTAGGGATATTATGAACCAACTGCATAAACTTGAGGTGACTATCCCTGAACAGAGTGTTAGGGTCCCTCGGAAGATCAACCGGAGGTAGTGCAATAGTAGTCTCTAAGAGAGGTACCACTAATGGTTCAGGACCCACCATCTCTGAGATGTTCTCATTTGCACTCTCCTGAGGCATAACACGAAGACGTCACAGTGAAATTTTCCTCCAACATCCAAACACAAACCTTTATACAATGATTAAATAAGGTGAGAAAAATAAGTAAGGCAAAATATATTTTTTGTACATAGCCTACCTCTGAGCACTAAACAAAAGACAAACTCCCTCAAGAGTAGTGTTTTGATATAGAAGAGACTACTCAAAAGGATTTCTAAAGAAGTTCTAAAATTCCATCCTCAGTTATGTCGAGCTAACATCTAACCAGCTATCACAACATTATTTTCAACAAAAAAACATTTCAAAATTTTAAAACTAGGCACAACAACACTCCCTTGAAACAAGAAAATGCACGCTGAAAGTAGATATGGTATGGAAATATGTATGGAATTTAATTCCTATAGTGCTTATTATGATCCATGAAATTTATTTCTCTCGTATCATCGGGATACGATGGTAAACCCATTATCTCAACAATATCAACTCAATAACAAAGAAAAACATGTGAGTAACCCAACGATGAAATCATATCAATAGTAACTGGCATAATCAATAACTGTAATCCCAAACAAGGAAATTGAGTTTTCCCCTATACAAGGGCTAGATACATCTAAGCATAGATTATATCCCAAATACCTATATCCTAGTCTCCTTCCTAGCGCAAATAGTAAGACAAAATAAAAAACCCCTCTGATACCACTTTATAACATCCCGACCCGACTCACCTCTAAGATGTGGGCCGAATCAGTGGGTCACATAACCTCAAACACATCTCCCCGAATTCTAAAGGTTGTTGACTAGAAATGAGGGCCCTTTTTGTTTCTTTGTGGGATACTATGCCCTCATAGGTTATTGATAATATCATAGCATAAGTAAAAAACATAAAATAATAAACAACAAATGTGTGTGAATAAATAAACTACAATAGAGGAAATATAAATAATCCTACTGAAATATAATAGTCAAGTGTGGAAGCTCACAAAAATATGACATTCCATGATTTAGGTCTAAACTGGAAGTATAGAAAATACAACTCCAACACACAGTCAACAAAAAGAAAAGACACAAAATAGCAACTGCATCATGAGAAAGGCCCGGTCCTCTTCCCCAGTTTCCATCATAAGTAGTAATGAACAATCAAGCATCAGAAGCAGCACAATTCCACTTGTCAATACATGTGAGCATGTAATCTACTCGGGTGTCAACGATGCCGGAGAAGTGTGTGAGATAAAATCCCAGTAGGTCGTCCCCCACAGTGTCTAAACCATTCCATTTAATGAGTCAATAAAAATTTTGTGTGCTACTACATAACAATTTCAGTTATTTAATTTAAGTGCAATGAAATAAATAATTCATCTTGGGTTCCAAACGACACTCGTTCCTAATCACCTACATCAGCCTAAGAGAGTTGTCTGGAAGGGTACCTATCAGAAGAATGTAAAAACACACAATATATATATATATAACCCATAATCAAGGTAAAATAAAGAGAAAGTATACCCCAATCTTGGTCTTTAACTTGGGTTTATGTCAAGTGTCAATCACGTTAAATTCCATATATCAGTAGAATATCTCAATTATTAAGATACCAAAATGGATATCATATAAACCATAAGTTCATAATTATTATGGTTCATATTGAGAGTTGGAGTCTGAGCCCGTCCCGAAGGTATCACTATGTAACATCCGTGAATTTATCCAATACCACAAAGCACGTCCATGGAAATTATTCTAAAGACCATGTTTCGCTCGAGGTATAGATTTACCATGATTCTGCCCTGATACCTCAAAAAGGGGTCGAGTATCATCTAGGGTTGGATTATCCACATTTCCAATGGATCTCTCCTGATGGGCCCTTTTGGAACCGGTATCACTCATAAATATTAGAAATCCCGGTGTCGTCTCGGTCCGGCAAAGTCAATGACACCTCCAACACATAGAGGTAACCAGTTAGGAACTTGGGTTCTAAGCGTGGATCATAATATGGGACCCACCTCTTTTCTATACTGTAAAGACCCGAAGCTTGACGTACATGGACATTACATTACATTTGCAGAATACTTAGTATATAACAAAAACACACACACAAGGATCGTAATAGTTTAGTGTCTTTGGAAACTCGAAACGTAATCTTCTAATCGTGGTGAAAGATCTTCAATATCTCCCATAAAGATCTTCCCTTTTTTTTATACATAAAACCTTTCTTTATATCCTGGGGAAAATAAAAAATAAAAGGTTTAGCTCAAATGCTCAGTAAGGGTAAACAAAAGAAAAATCAATCACATCATATTCATAAGAACATAACTTTTGGAAATCTTAACCTGCAAAAGAGAGCATAATTTCATAACATGGGATAAATCATAGTAGTGAATTGAAATCCAAATAATCATAACATAAAACATGAAACGCTGTGGAATACACACATAATCATAGAGAATCATTTCTTGTTAGTCAAGACTCATTGCCAAGACTATCTTAGTGGACAAAGTCCATTTCTGAATCGAGTGACCCTCGTTTCAGTCCTGTTTCACTGAACCGGTATAACCTACCATTCCAGCCATTTCTATCTCATGAGATATAAAATCTTTACCCAATGCATTGGAGGGAGATATAGGTCCCACCCATCTCATAATGATACCATTCTTATGTGTGCCACAAAATCATAAATCATACATCATTGCATAACCCATGTAATAAAAATGGGATTCTTAAACAACATGACATCATAAAACAATTCATATAAGATAAAGGAATTCATAAAAATATTTCCATCACAACATAATCAAATCTATGTAATAATAGGGATAGAAACAGAACCCTTTATTATCTTAGATGGAAAATAATTTTGATAAAACACTTGAAATCCATTCTTGAGGAAAATATCCTTTCTACTTCAAAAACATTTTCCTTTCTTAACATGTCTTACAATTTAAAACTAAAAGAAGTTGATTAAAAATAAACTTGAAAACTTGTAAAGGAAGCTTCTTGTAAATAATGTTTTAAAATTCCATTCATGCCGTATAAGTTAAAAAAAACATTCTTCTCGTACTTTTGTCGGAAAAGTCAAAAAAGTACCTCGTACGAAAAACGAAAAAAGATTCCTTTCATATCTTTTACTAAAAACTCACCGAAGGGTAAAATTGGATTTAAAAAATTGTAGGTTGATGGAAATAATATTACATATTGAGGAAATATGGATGTGGATGATAAAATACACCCCAGTAAATACTAAAGTATAAACAATCTCGGATAAAAATGAGATTGTGATATTTCCCTTACCTTAGGTACGATTTGCTTCGTATGTGTCCGAACCTCCTGTATAATGATTTAACTAATGTCATTGACTTATTACCGAATCATATTCATTGTTATGATATCATATATGGTTCACTTATGACTTTATATTACCCATTCTTTTGTAAATTCCATGTTAAAGAAGCGTTTTGGGTAAAATCGTTTCATTTATCGTAGGTGTTTTGACTTGTTTTTCTTGACATTATTATTACTTATATCATGATTTACTTACTTCCAGAATATAAAATATGATTTATATATCATATATATTCATTATATATATATATAATAGATATATAAATGAAATGAAAAACACCGTTCATGGAGACGGTAGTCCGTACGTACGCATGAATGCTATTTTCCTTTCCTTATTGTCTTGAATGGAAGTAAGTAGATGACATAAATATACATACATACATAAATCCAGTAGATTTATAATGTCATATATTTCATTATTATATCTTATATATACTTTTTAATCATTCTTAAATGTTTAACATGGAGAATGAATCTCATCGCGTCGTGGAGACGATATTCCATACGTACGCACGAGCGATTATATCGTTCCCATGGTCGTGGAATTGTGTTGAAGTGTATGTATACTATTTCAGTACAATATCACTTTATAATAATCATATATAGTTACTCATTACACCTTTATACCCATCCAATTAAGGTGGTGGCAGAAAATAGATTACACCACGGCGTGGAGACGGTATTTCGTACGTACGCACGCGCGGTGATTTCCTTTCTCCGTAGGATGGATAGAAGGTTAATTATAGTTGTTTTATATTTATAATAACATATAAGTATATAAGAAATACTTATGTTATTACTTTATCATGAAACAACTAAATAAGAAGAAATTGAAGAAGAAAGAAATTGAAAAAGATCGGTAATGAATATTACCTCTTTTTGACGCGCCTTTTCATAGCCTCCACTTAAAGAACTAAGGATGGTCTTTGAAGAAGACCAGGACCTCTAGGATGATACTAGGGAAGTGGAGAAGGGATTTTGGCAGGGTTTGGACGAGCTTGAGTGCTCAAATTGGTGTGAGGAGGAGGGGGAGGATGTGTCCTTTTATAAGGGAGGAGAGGGGCACCTTAGGAATATCTCAAAATATTATTTTATATTAAAGTCAAAATCGGTTTATAATGGTTCCAAAGGGTCTTATTTCGAAGATAAAGTGGGTATGGGTCGAAATAATATCAACCAATAGGATTTAGACAAGTTTATGTTATTATTGTAACCTTATCAATTAGATTTAACTTTAAGTTAAATAATTTAACTTTTACCGTGTGTTTTTGTTTTCTTACACTATATGGTTAATACACTTACTATAACATGTCAAAAGAACCCCAAATTGTATATTATTAATATATATATCCTTATCTAAGTCATTTGGCTGATCCTTAGATTTTTAGGAATAAAATAATAATTAATAATATAATATTTGATTTAAAAACTATTTTGTGTCTATTTTGACACTATTTGATATATGATTTTTGTGAAAGTCATAACAGAATTATATGTTCAAAACAAGTTGCTTAAATCAACAATAATATATCATAGTAACCTAGAAAATTAGTTTAATTCATAAAAAGTCTCAAATTACATTTATTTTGGTGTTTATAACATCAATTATGTCAATATTTCATTAATAAGATAATTACTGCATCATCTTTGTGTCATAAATAAATTAAATTATTTGATGTCTAAAAATTACAAATAAAATACCATAATGTGGGAAAGCTTTTTAGCTTTCTAATGAATATTAAAAATCTAATTTATCTTATGTACAACCCTATATTAAAAATGTTTTAGTAAATATACTTTGATTTTAACTCTTTTAACTCTTCTTTGAATTAAATACTAATAAATGTCCTAATCTAATCCTAGTGGGCCTAAATGATAATATTTTAAACTTAAGGTTGTTTTTGGTCGAGATACACATGTCCAATAGAATTAGGACATGTGTTAGGGTAATATTAATATCATTCTTATCCTTAATTACCCTATTTACTTTTAACTGTGGTAAATAGAAGTAAAAAGTTACTATTCACCAAAAATTATTTTCATCTCATTGAACCAAATTTTACCTACTGACATCAACCGTGTCTCTCGGATTTTTGAAATTCCATTCACAGAAGCGGTAAAATTAAGTTTTATGAAAAATTCATTTTTTTAACTGCCACTTAGTAGTTTCACTATTCATCAAAAATTGATGTTTTTCAGAACAATGCCAAAATTTCATCCTAAGCTATATTTAATATTCCGAATTCAAAAATGAAGTCTATTTTACCAAATTCATAACATAGAAGTTGCATTAATTAATTTTATAATTAAATCCCGCTGTTAAAACAAATAGCGTGTTTTTAAGAAACAATATCTATCAAAATATTGACACTTGATTATGTCTGGTTTAAATGTGAAATTACAACTAATGACCAACATTGTATTAAATTGTAAAAATATATTCTAAATATACTTTAAAACCACTCAAATTAATAATTTATCACTATTAATTATTTCGATTAAAAAAGTTGTTTTAAATTATAATTTAGTAATTTTCACTATTCATCAGAATATGAAAGTTATCCGAAAAGTACCAAAATGTCACCTTAGGCTAAATTCGATACTCCGAATCCAAAAATGAAGTCCATTTTGAGAGCTAAATTTTCTAAAATTTAAAAAGTGGTTATTACCATTCATAAGGGCTAGTTTTAATAATATTTTAATAGCATATCGTTGTTTCATGAAACTCAGTATTGCGTATTACACACGCTGTCGAGGAAGGTTGTGATTGCGTGTAATGCAAGGCAAGTCAAGGATGCATTTTTTGCAAGCTCCTTTTGGTGTAGAGTACAACACAAGACATTAGTGAAATTAAAAAGAATATGTTTCATAAAATCTTGGGCTGTTACATTCTACCCCCCTTAAAATGAATATCGCCCTCGAAATTCGTCGGGGTTATAGATGGTTTATTATTCGAAAGTTTCTTTAATAGAAACCCACATCTTAAAAAGGAATATCAAAACCAATATTAAAAAACAATTGTATGAAACTTAACGGTTACCCAAATAAACTAATCACTGGGTTTCCACATAGGTGAAAATATGGACATGGAAGAGAAATCTAACCATCATGTTCTGATGGGGAGTGGTAGAGAAAATTGCTATGGAAAAGACAACAATCACAAATCCATAAATTTGTGACGATCTAAGGTAACATCTAATTAATCAGATATAAGAGCACTAGGACAACATTTTTGGTTTTCAAGATCATTTCCCTAATGTTGAAGAATTTGAATTAGAATAAATACTTACTTTATTTTGGTACAATCTCACTGTTTTTCGTGCCTTTAACAATTTCAACATCATCTCTTAAATAAATGAAGTTGAATTTGTTATTCGTGATGTGTTAGCAGATCATGTGATAGAATGACGGGTCATTCCTTCTGTCTCAAAAGGTTAGCAAAATTTATATACATAAGTCGATCTATAGTGAGATTAATCATATATGGTTCCTAAAATGGGCTTATACTTCATATATCATACTGCTTAATATAATAAAACTAGTTTCTACTAAACAGGGACTTCATGTAGGCCAGTGGTAGGCGATAAAGGCCAGTCGCACTTCGGTTGTGGGTTCGATTCCCACAGCCTTGTCCGACGCGATGGGCTGTCGCCCGTCCTGCAGGTTGTCCTTTTTCTAAAACTATAACATCCCATCAATAATATCGAAAAAACTTCTATCCTTAAACAATACTAACTTATGTCCTACATAATTCATTTCAATCTTTAGGCTTATCCATAATACTGCAGTCCACTCTCATAACATAGTGAAAACGATTTCCAGAGATTTAATACCATCGTTGATCCCCATATATCATAAGATATGTCTTGTTGGTCACATTCTAAACATTCAAAGGCCTTAATCATGTATTCTCTTGAATACCCATTGAACCTTATTGAAAACATGAATGTAGTTAGACATTAACACTTTCCACATACCAAAATCCTCAAAATCCTATATACTCAAAACATGATATCACTTAGTCCTTATATCAATCATGAGCTCATGAATACTGTCAAGCATTTCATTTTCTCTTTATCACTTCATTATGTGCATATCATCCACTTTCCAAAAAAATATCTGAATAACCTTTCATTGTTACTCATACCATTCATCATAAACTTTCAAAACTTAAGGAAAGACAACAGTGTAACAATACTTAGATGTCTTTTTATTCTATAGTAAAACATTACACTTGATAAACATGTAATCATTCCATTATCTTCTTAAACCATTGACCGAGCTTCAACAATTATTTCATCTCACATATCATTTGTAGTCTCTTCATCATCATCAACAAAAATACTACCCATACGACCATACCGATTCTCTTCATGAGACATTCCCTTAGGGCATTGGTTTGCATAATGCCCGTACATTCCACATTTACAACATTTAAACATTGTTGATGTCGTAGCAATACCATTAACCTCATCCATGGTGTTAACTGAAACTTTTCCATTGCACTTACTGGCTTTGTGTCCTTCTTTTCCACACCCAAAGCATCTTCCAGTTCCTTTGAAACATTCTCCTTGATGCCTCTTCCCACATGATTTACAGAGGGGAAATTGAACATTCTTTCCTCTATGATCATCATGAAACTCCATCTATCTCTTATTAGCCGAGTCAGGAAACTTAACAAATTTTACATTATTGATCATATTATGAGATTGCTGATTCAGCATAATAATGATGTTTGGACTTCCAAATCCCATTTCATTTGATTGCTTATGAAGAATATCATTCCATTGTCCATCATATCCTCCATTATCGTGAATCATCTTGTTTCCAGCCATTTTCTAAAACCCAAAAAGAATAGTGTTAGATGCAAAAAATCATAATAAAGGGGGAGTAACTTCAATATTTAACATCTTAGGTTAAATTCTACGATCGTTACCATAGTGCTAGGACTATATCCTATATGTATACTTATCGTTAGGGACATCCCTAGACATACCTTAGAAATATCTCTAGGGATCTCACTAATGTTTTCGCGTCCTAGTTTCCAAAGGTTGACTAAAACTTTCCTCTGATACCAAATGTAAAGACCCGAAGCTTGACGTACATGGACATTACATTACATTTGTGGAATACTTAGTACATAACAAAAACACACACACAAGGATCGTAATAGTTTAGTGTCTTTGGAAACTCGGAACGTAATCTTCTAATCGTGGTGAAAGATCTTCAATATCTCCCATAAAGATCTTCCCTTTTTTATACCTAAAACCATTCTTTATATCCTGGGGAAAAGAAAACATAAAAGGGTGAGCTCAAATGCTCAGTAAGGGTAAAAAAACTAAAAATCAATCACATCATATTCATAAGAACATAACTTTTGGAAATCTTAACCTGCAAAAGAGAGCATAATTTCATAACATGGGATAAATCATAGTAGTGAAATGAAATCCCAATAATCATAACATAAAACATGAAACTTTGTGGCATACACACATAATCATAGAGAATCATTTCTTGTTAGTCAAGACTCATTGCCAAGACTATCTTAGTGGACAAAGTCCATTTCTGAATCGAGTGACCCTCGTTTCAGTCCTGTTTCACTGAACCGGTATAACCTACCATTCCAGCCATGTCTATCTCATGAGATATAAAATCTTTACCCAATGCATTGGAGGGAGATATAGGTCCCACCCATCTCATAATGATACCATTCTTATGTGTGCCACAAAATCATAAATCATACATCATTTCATAACCCATGTAATAAAAATGGGATTCTTAAACAACATGACATCATAAAACAATTCATATAAGATAAAGAAATTTATAAAAATATTTCCATCACAACATAATAAAATCCATGTAATAATAGGGATAGAAACAGAACCCTTTATTATCTTATATGGAAAATACTTTTGATAAAACACTTGAAATACATTCTTGAGAAAAATATCCCTTCTACTTCAAAAACATCTTCTTTTCTTAACATGTCTTACAATTTAAAACTAAAAGAAGTTGATTAAAAATAAACTTGAAAACTTGTAAAGGAAGCTTCTTGGAAATAATGTTTTAAAAATCCATTCATGCCTTATAAGTTAAAAAAAACATTCTTCTCGTACTTTTGTCGGAAAAGTCAAAAAAAGTACCTCGTACAAAAAACGACAAAAGATTCCTTTCATATATTTTACTAAAAACTCACCGAAGGGTAAAATTGGATTTAAACAATTGTAGGTTGATGGAAATAATATTACATATTGAGGAAATATAGATGTGGATGATAAAATACACCCCAGTAAATACTAATGTATAAACAATCTCAGATAAAAATGAGATTGTGATATTTCCCTTACCTTATGTCCGATTTGCTTCGTATGTGTCCGAACCTCATGTATAATGATTTAAATAATGTCATTGTCTTATTACAGAATCATATTCATTGTTATTATATCATATATGGTTCACTTATGACTTTATATTACTCGTTCTTTTGTAAATTCCATGTTAAAGAAGCGTTTTGGGTAAAATCATTTCATTTATCGTAGGTGTTTTGACTTGTTGTTCTTGACATTATTATTACTTATATCATGATTTACATACTTCCAGAATATAAAATATGATTTATATATCATATATATTCAGTATATATATATATATATATATAATAGATAGATAAATGAAATGAAAAACACCGTTCATGGAGACGGTAGTCCGTACGTACGCATGAACGCTGTTTTCCTTTCCTTATTGTCTTGGATGGAAGTAAGTAGATGACATACATATACATACATACATAAATCCAGTAGCTTTATAATGTCATATATTTCATTATTATTTCTTATATATACTTCTTAATCATTCTTAAATGTTTAACATGGAGAATGAATCTCATCGCGTCGTGGAGACGGTATTCCGTACGTAATCACGAGCGATGATATCGTTCCCATGGTCGTGGAATTGTGTTGAAGTGTATGTATACTATTTATGTATCAGTATCACTTTATAATAATAATATATAGTTACTCATTACACCTTTATAACCATCCAATTAAGGTGGTGGCGGAAAATAGATTACACCACGGCGTGGAGACGGTATTCCGTACGTACGCACGAGCGGTGATTTCCTTTCTCCGTAGGATGGATAGAAGGTTAATTAGAGTTGTTTCATATTTATAATAACATATAAGTATATAATAAATACTGATGTTATTACATTATCATGAAACAACTAAAGAAGAAGAAGTTGAAGAAGAAATAAATTGAAAAAGATTGGTAATGGATATTACCTCTTTTTGACGCGCCTTTTCTTAGAATCCACTTAAAGAACTAAGGATGGTCTTTGAAGAAGACCAGGACCTCTAGGATGATACTAGGGAAGTTGAGAAGGGATTTTGGCAGGGTTTGGACGAGCATGAGTGCTCAAATTGGTGTGAGGAGGAGGGGGAGGAGGTGTCCTTTTATAAGGGAGGAGAGGGGCACCTTAGGAATATCTCAAAATATTATTTTATATTAAAGTCAAAATCGGTTTATAATGGTTCCAAAGGGTCTTATTTCGAAGCTAATGTGGGGATGGGTTGAAATCCTATCATCCAATAGGATTTATACAAGTTTAGGTTATTATTTTAACCTTATCAATTAGATTTAACTTTAAGTTAAATAATTTAACTTTTTCCGTGTCTTTTTGTTTTCTTACACTATATGGTTAATAAACTTACTATAATATTCCAAACAAACCCCAAATTGTATATTATTAATATTTATATCCTTATCTAAGTAATTTTTCCGAACCTTAGATTTTTAGGAATAACATAACAATTAATAATATAATATTTGATTTAAAAACTATTTTGTGCCAATTTCGACACTATTTGATATATGATTTTTTTGAAAGTCATAACAGAATTATATGTTTGAAACAAGTTGATTAAATAAACACTAATATATCATAGTAACCTAGAAAATTAGTGGAATTCATAAAAAGTCTCAAATTACATTTATTTTGGTGTTTATAACATCAATTATGTCAATATTTCATTAATAAGATAATTACTGCATCATCTTTGTGTCATAAATAAATTAAATTATTTGATGTCTAAAAATTAAAAATAAAATACCATCATGTGGGAAATCTTTTTAGATTTCTAAGTAATATTTACAATCGAATTTATCTTATGTAAAACCCTATATTAAAAATGTATTAGTAAATATACTTTGATTTTAACTCTTTTAACTCTTCTTTTATTAATTACTAATAAATGTCCTAATCTAATCCATGTGGGCCTAAATGATAATAGTTTACACTTAAGGTTGTTTTTGGTCGAGATACGCATGTCCAATAGAATTAGGACATGTGTTAGGGTAATATTAATATCATTATTATCCTAAATTACCCTATTTACTTTAAACCGTGGTAAATAAAAGTAAAAAGTTACTATTCACCAAAAATTATTTTCATCTCATTGAACCACATTTTACTTACTGACATCAACTATGTCTCTTGTATTTTTGAAATTCCATTCACAGAAGCGGTAAAATTATGTTTTATGAAAAATTCAGTTTTTTAACTACCACTTAGTAGTTTCACTATTCATCAAAAATTGATGTTTTTCAGAACAATGCCAAAATTTCATCCTAAGCTATATTTCATATTCCGAATTCAAAAATGAAGTCTATTTTACCAAATTCATAACATATAAGTTGCATTAATTAATTTTATAATTAAATCCCGCTGTTAAAACAAATAGCGTGTTTTTAAGAAACAATATCTATCAAAAGATTGACACTTGATTATGTCTGGTTTAAATGTGAAATTACAACTAATGACCAAAATTGTATTAAATAGTAAAAATATATTCTAAATATACTTTAAAACCACTCAAATTAATAATTTATCACTATTAATTATTTCGATTAAAAAAGTGGTTTTTAATTATAATTTATTAATTTTCACTATTAATCAGAATATGAAATTTATCCGAAAAGTACCAAAATTTCACCTTAGGCTAAATTCGATACTCCGATTCCAAAAATGAAGTCCATTTTGAGAGATAAATTTTCTAAAATTTAAAAAGTGGTTATTACCATTCATAAGGGCTAGTTTTAATAATATTTTAATAGAATATAGTTATTTCGTGAAACTCAGTATTGCGTATTACACACGCTATCGAGGAAGGTCGCGATTGCGTGTAATGCAAGGCAAGTCAAGGATGCGTGTTGTGCAAGCTCCTTTTGGTGTAGAGTACAACACAAGACATTAGTGAAATTAAAAAGAATATTTTTCATAAAATATTGGGCTGTTACATATACCCTGAATTTAATTAATGTTTTCCTCGAAGCAGATATGACATAATCAACATATAATTTCGCAGCTTGAAAACTAACCAGACACACCCATCCTTAGAAAGATATAAATATAACATATAGTATAACAACATACAAGTAAATATACATTTTATAAACATCAACATATAATTCACTTTTTAAATTAAATAAATAGTTTAGCAGAACAAGTGCCAATGATCCAACAATTCAAGTTCGTGTTCTAAGAAACTATTTATTTAATTTAATCATAGTAAAAAGGGTTTCACACACCTATAATTAAAAAAATATAACCCAAATAACGAAAAATACCACAAACATGTCAGAACACCCAAATGATTTCTGACCTTGTTGCAACAATTCAAACAACTATTTATTTAATTTAGAAACAAGAAAAAGGGGCTATTCAATTCTTGTAGTTAATTAAATCAAAATACCAGCTAATAGATAAATACATCAACCATGTCGGAATGACCAAAGGGGGTTCCAAACTTGTTGAAAAAAGTAAAAAAAATTAATTTAAGATGATTGTGGCTGCCAAAATTGGGCAAAATAATTAAAGTAATTAAATTGGGTAAAATTGCACAAAGCTGGTAGGCACCGACTAACGGAACAATGGTGTGTTTTTGTTAACCACAAAAAAATGGAAGGAAAGAGAGTATTGTCCCTAAATTTTATTCATAGATGACTTTAAGATCTGAAGTATGCTTTGATTTGACCTAAAACAGAATAAAATAAAGGATTTTAGAAAAACCCCAAACTTGGGGGAAAATATTATACGACAAACTGTACATAGAATACTCAACGGAATTGAACGATCTAACTTGAGAAAGCATAGAATTATCCTAGGGTTTACTAATCACCTGAAGAAGAATATATCAGACGACAGAAGGAGAAGATATGACCTTACGAAGGGGGTGAGAGGGGTGAGCCACCTTGGTGGGGTGGGGGGTGCGGTGCAAAGGAATGGAGAGGGAGAGAGGAGAGGAAAAAAGAAAAGAAAAAAATAAAAAAATAAAAAAAAATAAGAAAAAAATAAAAGATAAGGAAAAAAAGAAATAAAAGAATGGAATAAAATAAAATAAAAGGATGGAAATGAATAAAAGAAATAAATAATTATAAATGGAAATCCCACATTTTAATTTTTTTTATTTTTCACGTAAACCCCTTTCAATTTTATTTCAAAATTTCTTTTAATCCTTTCTTGATTTATTTAATGTTTTCTTTAATTCTATTATTACTCTTTCCAATTCTTAAATATTTACTTAAAATACCAAACACTGTGCTAACGCACGACATAACATTTTTCATTAAAAGCCTCAAATTATTTAAATTAATTAAAAATCTACCTGGGACCTGCACGAGGTGCGCAGGCACACGCCCCGAGTCACTTAATTAGTTAGACTATAATAAATTAAAAACAGTCCATACCTAATTAAAGTCGAGATGTTACATTTTCCATATAGACATCAGTTATCAAAAAATTATATAATCCTATTGAGTTGAAAATCAATATAGGATTCAGTATTCTAATTCAATAACATCTAAACTATCCATATCACCCACTTAAATTCATAAAACTATGTATAATGGGAATCTAATTCCTTTGGATGTTTTCCCATGAAATAAAAAATAATTATAAAACGAAATCAATGAATAAATATTATAGTTCCATGTGTGTGAGTCATACCACATTTGGAAACAATATAAATCACTTTTTATAATAAACTTGTGATACCACATGATATCAATGTTCCTTCTATTCTTCATAGGGATCATTATTTTTAAATAAGGATAAATAAAATTTTCATGCTCATAACCAACTCCCCCATAATTATTTAATTAATTAAATCCATGTATTGTGATAATTTTAAACATGGGGAAACAACTTGTTTGTTATAATACCCTATTCCTATTTGATTTTGGTATTTTAAAAAACAATTCAATGCCACAGTCTTATAACATGAACAAATAATGATGAATTCCAATAATTTTGTAGTTTCCTCCTTTGATATGTCTTCTCCTTTTCATGGGACTGATGCCACTTTAGATATTATAGATATCATTTTTGAAAACAAATTTGTTCTTATTACCTATCAATATTTCATATAATTGTTTGAAACCACGTTAAATCTAGATATAGATCCATATCGTTTTAATTTATTCATCCCAATAGGGAATTCCATATTTCCCTTAGAAATCATAATTTGTTTCTTGAAACCACTATTTGATTCACATAAGACCTTGATATTATTTGATATATTTTTTATTCCTAACTGCATGTAAAACATTTAATAATTATGGACCCACTTGTTGGAATTGTCATCTTTCAATAGAATCACATCCCATAGATTGTATTTCTATATTAAATCTATACCAAATAAAACTATAAATAAAAAAATTTAAACATGTGTCTAGTGGATTACGCTCTAGATATTCATATGTTGGGGATGGCGGTCAGCCTTTTTTTACCAACCATTTGCTTAAAACTTTGCACCATGACCTTGTAGTGGTTATCCTTCTGGTAATACCACCTATAAATAATTCATTTTAGAGGTTTTATTTAGTCTTATAATTTCATGGATTGGAATTTAATTATAGTTTGAGACAAGTCCCACTAGTAACTATTTCTTCATTCG
Source organism: Viscum album (assembly GCA_963277665.1). Taxonomy (NCBI): domain Eukaryota; kingdom Viridiplantae; phylum Streptophyta; class Magnoliopsida; order Santalales; family Viscaceae; genus Viscum; species Viscum album. The sequence continues at coordinate 21,562,945 of OY728131.1, forward strand.
ATGCACCACCACTGCTTATTTTTTCATGATTCATCTACCATAAGTTGGTTTTTACACCAGTCTTTACACCTAATCTTACCGTATGATTAATGAAACCACTAAGGTACTATTTGTGATCCTTCTATTCTATATCTATAATATTCTCCTGAAACATATTATTCCGTGTTTATTCTTTCATCATGTTCACATCCTCATTTATCACATCTATATAAACATTATTATTTGTAATCTATATCTACATTCATTCTCCCCATGAGGGCTACCATGAGTGTACCATCATTGGTGTTTGGTTCAACCTTCACCATGATATATTATTGTCCACCAAAGAAATAAATATATTCACTATCATATGTTTTTAAAATAAAATCATTCTTTTTATTTTTCAAAGGATTAGATTTATTCCATATGAAAACTTTTTCTCTTTTTATTTTATATTGTATTTCAATTAAACCTTGATTATCACAAGTAAATAATTTCTTAATAAATTCAAACATCATGTAGACATTTTGTGGTTGAAAAGTCATTTGAATAGTTTTTATTCCAACTTATAGACCTTGTTATTTTAGACACAAGGTCAGGGTGTGACCCAATAGCCTATAATAGTAGTATTATGTAGCTCCATTAATCCATGATTCATCAATTTTGTGTTGGGAAAAAATTATGTCTCTTCAGCGATTATATATTTTTATCTTTTCATACAAAACATTTTGAGGATTTATTGAGAGGTATATTCTTCTTTTTGTTATATTTTATAAACCTATTTTGAAGCTCATCATCCTTATCTATCAATTGAGTATCTATATCCTCAAAACATAACTGAAACAATTTCCTAGATTTTATTCTATATTCATGTTGTTTTTTTATATATAATTCATAAATTCAAATACATTTTTTCCATTTTTTTATTTCATGTGAATGATCTTCAAGTAGGCCACTTTGGACATTAATTTTTTATCCATTCTCATGATGTCTCCATTAAAGGAATCTTATTATTTATTAATCTCTTTATTCCTAAAAACCAAATCTTACTTGAATGTAGAATTATCTATTTTTATATTCACAAGTTGTTGTACCTTATCATTTTGGGATTATATCATACCATGTATGATTTATGGAAATTATTTATATTGATGAAATTATTTGATTATTCCATTTTCAAAGAAATCTTCATCCTCTCCAAATTTTATTGAGGAATATGAAATTAAAACTTTTCATATGTCTTTAAAAATATTATTAGGATAACATTTAAAAATTAAATTAGGAAATTGTATACCCCAATTTTACTATTAATATAATAGTGATATTTCTTTTTTCCCCGTTTTATTGTGTTTTTTCATAAGTCAGTCCTCACCAAATTTTTAGGATAATAACTCCATTTCCTTTACGTCCAATTTCCCATTAATAATATGTGTAGTCTTTAACATCTTGAATATAGTGGCACAATGATAGGTGTTACTTTATACCTCATTGAATGATGATTTAGTAAAGTTAATCTATGTTCTTTCACCACCAATTTTTTCACCTTACTTATTGAATTCAACACATCAAAATATATACTACATGACCTCATTTCTATAATACTTTAGAAAGATAATAATTGGGTTTCAAAAACAGAAAGGATAGTAAAATTAATAAATTGAGTCTTTTTCAATGAATCCATGTGTGAAAAAATAAAAAAATACTTTAGATACTAACACTTAGTTAGAATATTTTGTCTTCGATACCATGTTTTTTGAACCAAATTGAATAAAGTCACCATAAGTTAGGGTTGAGGGAGAATTATGATAAACAAAAAATAATGGTTTTTATAATTTACTAGTTTATTAGGATATATAGGTTTTGTCACATCATTTGAAAAAAAACATTCAATTTCTCTTTCACTAATTATCAATCAAACTAAATAATAAATATAAATAGAGAAAGTAAAAAAAAGAACAAACAAGGATTTTACATGGTTCACTACTAAGATCCAATCAAAGGAGAATACACATAATGATTTATTAGTGTACTAAAAATCACTATACTCACTTTTTATGGATGTATTATTTTAGATCATAGTAATTCTATCTAAAGTAACAAAATCAACAAATGTTCCTTGAAATTCATACTATCGATCTAGGGGTCACTCTTACATCTTCTCCTTCACACATTGCTTCATTGAAGACGTTGTTAGTGTATAAACATGATGGTATCTATATAATAATATTTAGAATTGAATATCTCTGCATCAAAACTCAAGATTTGAAGCTCATTTGTAGAACACATTCCTTGATCTTCTAAACCTAGAATCCCTAATGAGAATATTTAATTAATGTGAGTGTCCATAAATTGTCTTCTACATAATCACATCAAACATTTTACTCCATATTAAGATAATTCTATATTAGAATTACCTATTTTTCCTTCTTCAATAGTTGGATGTAGTAGTGTAACTAAATTAATATTTAACCCTAATTCTTTGAATTAAACTAGATATGTCAGGTGAAATAATTTGTGGATCCACTCTTTTATTTTTTGAGGATAAAATATATCCATATATCTAGATACTCATTTCTAGAAATTGTACAATTTTTTTTATAAATCTTCTTTCATGTATTGAACCCTTAATTTGAAGGTTGGAATAATTCCTCCTCCTTTTTCATACTATCATCCATGATCATGCCAACTATACCATATGTATTAATTTTTATATTATATTTCTATCGAACTGAGTAAACTATATGAAATCAAGGTCATATCATCCACATTTTAAATATCATCAAAAAGTACTATGTATTATAAACATAACCTATTTCTGAAATGAATTTCTTACTGTAGTGTGATCTTATATATCTTAAACAAGATCACAATGTGATATCATTATTCATGGTGTGAGGCCTATTCAATAACATTATCATATAATCTTAAATTTATCTTATATTTAAGTCCTTTGGATATCAGTACATGAACCTACATCTCTTCTCAATCCCAAAATCGATCATGGTGTGATATTATTACATATAATGAGTATCTAAAAATAGAAATAACCACTATAATTCATCTATTTATCTTTATGTTATATACATTATTTCTAAAACGTAACAATAGCAATAGATGAATGCATTATCAATCATATTTTATGATGAATTGTGATTATAATAATCCAAAAATGGTTGTATTATCAATCACATTTTTTGATTGATATTATAAATTACACTTACACATCCCTTAGTTCCAAATCACCTCCTCGAATAATAAAGGAATGTTTCTTACTTCTTCCAAAAAAAAGTATTCTCCATTCAAAGAATATTATATGTCACAGTGAAGTTCTAATATATTTCACATTTTCTCTAACTACATAACCTTATTCTTTCTCTGAAAAATATTATGTATTATAGGGAAGCTCCTAAAAACATTACATGCCACCAGGAATTATATTAAATATACATTTTTTGGTTAAACACATTTCCATTTTCAAGAATTTATTATCTCGTGTACTAATAAAAACCTCATGTATGAAAAAACCTTACATTTGGTACATTTTTATTCTTTTTAGAATATAGGATCTTATCTATTCTAGTGTATTATGAAAAATTCCATATTTAATAATTATATATGTTATTTCCTGTCATCCAAATATATTATATATTGAAGAAATTACATTTTGGAACTTATTAAATTCTTTAATGTCAACTCATTGTGTGATCCTTATTCTTAAAAATTTATTTATTTTCGAGAACATCCAAAAACTAGTAGAATTTCTCACATTATTCTCATCTTGAAATCAATATTATTTAAACCTAGGTATACTTTTTAGAACATCTTAATGAACATATTAACTTATAGAACATCTTCTACTTAATTAATTTTGGATTATCATTATATTATCTTTCATAATAACATCAAGAATAACTCAAGGATTTTTAAATCAAGATCAAATTATAGAAATAACATTTTAACATTGAATTTATATTAAATTTCATCTCAAAACATCATAATTCTATAATTCAATAACATACAACTTATAAAAAATACCATCTACAGAAGAACATCCAAAAATAACCTCCAAAATAAATCATTTACATAAACATTCATAATCATAGTTGAAAACTTTGCAATAGAAATTGAAGAAAAATACAATTCACAACTTCTGGTTACAAAACACTCACAATTTGAAATAATCTAAAGACAACCAAGTAATAATATATATAATTTGAAATTTCTTCCTCCTTGTTATATTTATAGAGACATAGGCTTACCAAACATAGATATTACTACAATTTTTGGGAAGATTTATTATATTATATAAACACATGCATGATAATCATAATGATATAGTGACTTTGGTAACATAAAAACCAGAAAAACTAGTTCATAGTTAGACAACATCATCTACTAAATATTATTCATATATATCACCCTTTTTAGAGATATCATACATAAAACATTTAATCATAACTTAAGGGAAGGAAACATAAGAAAATGTCATCTCAGATTCTTAATACGGATAAACGAATGGAGATATATAAGAATAACATGGATATAATTTTTTGATAACATAAGAATTACATTTGAAAACCATAACTCGAATACCAAAGACCATAATACTAAATCATGGAGTAAATATTGGACGTTCATAAGAAATGAATCATAATGAAATAAAAGTGATTGAGCTATGAGAGCATAACATTAGCATAAGACAATATTTTTGGGAACATATATAATCATAGAAAATCATTTCCATAATATTCAAGAATAATTTCTATGGCTATCATTATTGAATGGTTTCACTCGGAAAACCTTAATAGTGGTCATGGTTAACTCCCAAAACCATCATAGCAGATAAAGTACATTATTGAACTGGGTCCACTCCCAATTCTCATCTTGTTTATCTCATGATATATAAACCATTATCCAAAAATTTGTATGGAGATATTGGTCCCACCAATCACATAATGAAAATGATGCATATGTGTTCCACAAGATCACTAAACTTTAACCACATCATAACCCATGATATAAAATGGGATTCATAAAAAATTATTCATACCATTACGTATGGAAAATACATTGGTTTCATAATAAGTTTAGTATTTCATTATAGCATAACCATTGAATAGAAGTGAGTTTCATAAGCATTTTATCGTGGTATAACCCATTAATTGAATTGGGTTTAATAAAAATCTTGTCATCATGTAAATAAACAATTAATTGAATTAATAAGAGTGGTATCCATGGATTACATCCTTATTAAATCATAATTAACATCAATGTACATCATCTTATATGGAAACTGGTTTTGAAATTTCATTTAAAACATTTCTTGGGGAAAATATCCATTCCATAACAAAATACTCTTTAAAACATATGTTTAAAAAAATACATTTAATTTAAAATAAAGTTATAATATTATAAATTAATATTAGAATCAATTATTTTTTATGATGGTGGATGATTATGTTCATTTCCTATATGTTAAAATCAATATTTATTTCACATTTTCATTAATATCCATAAAATAATTGATTATAAAATTACATGAAGATTACATTCAAAAAACATTTTTTAAATATTCAAACATGGAGAAAAACATATGTAATAAATTTTTTTTTGAATTTTAAATTTTTTTAATACCCTTTTAGAAAACATGGTTTTCGAAGACCGAAGCGGGAAATAAAGATGATTTTTATTAAAAACATTATTAGGAAATCTTGAGTACATATAGAGAGGAAGATAAAGAGAAAAAATGTATTATAATGGAATAACCATAGGATAAGAAGACTCATGACTTTATTGAGAGGTGGAAAACAATATTTTATCATGAAAAAGTTATTCATAAAAAATCTTGATAAATGATGAGATTATAACATAAAATCTTTACAACTTTGGTAACAATGAATTGTAATAACCCTAAAAGAATAAAATTAAGTGAAACATAAAATATCATTAGAATAATTAAATTAATGAAATTAATATTAAAAGGGTTTATATATAAACATCATTAAACAATATAGGTTCATACCATATCATATTTCTCAAGGATGGTCAATTGAGACAAAAATAATTTACCTTATGTCTTGACTTATTCTTTACACATTCGAACCACCTATATAATAAGTATAAATTTATTATAAATATATTAAAGAACCATAGTCATATATATCACACCATATATGAATTTATTAAGACCATATATTACATATATATTAATTAATTACATTATAAATTCACAATTCATACAATAAGTTCCTTTTTCATGTAATTTTTGATTTCATATTTTAGGTACTCTTAATTTGATCATAGTTCCATCAAATAAATAAAAAAATTTCTATTGGAATACTCATGTATTTATCATGTTTTAATGATCACAAATCCTATTCAGTCTATAAACATTGTTTACTCTAGGTAATGTATCTCACATAAAATGCACAGTTGTTTAGTAAAATCAATCCAAATCTATTAAGTTCTATACACTCAATTGTATTACTATGTATTGTATGTTAATCTAATTTATAATTTATTTTATGAAAAATGATTTAGTTTAATTATTTCATAAATATCACTGCTTATGTATTAATAAAGATATTTTCTTAAGTCTCAGACACAGTGAATGAGACACCGTGAAGCAGACATTGTGACCATGGGACACTATCAAGAAGAACCTTGACATCGAGACACCATAAACAAGAAGAAACCATGAAATCGAGACACCGGGAACAAGCAGACACTATGACATCTAGACAATGTGAACAAGCAGACACCATGACCATAAGGCACCTTCAACCAGACACCGTGAATGAGATATCGTGACCATGAGACACTATGACCAATCCAGACACTGGTTGAAGAAGATACTATTTCCATTTTATAATGTGACACCATTTATTAATCTGTTTTGTTATTTTTCAATTAACACTATAACGACCATATTTTAAGATTTTAAATGCACTAAAATAATTAATATTTCTTCGTAAACATGCCATCTGATAGTATGAGATACGAGGTGCATAAAACATGCAACCTGTCGGCACAAACACATGCACTTCATGATTAAAGAGTAATTTAGCCCATACAAAATTGACATTTTTGGTATGATACATATGAATTTGAAACAAGAGGGTGGGTATGAGCATGAAAAATAATAATACATTTAGGGAATTTTTGAAGAATTAGCTGCCTCATGAAACTCAACACTGATGGAGAACACATGAAACTCACTTGAATCCTAGAATCGAGATCATATTTCCATTGTCAGACATCACGAATAACACAAGATAGATATGTATGACTTGTGAAACACTTTTTTCCATATGAGGACTTGATTTCTGCATCTTCTTCATCTCAGAATTCCAGATCTGTAAAGAATAACATTCAGAGTAATTCTAGACCTCTCTCAATATTTCTGCCCTATTGTGTATCTTTTTAATAGATTTTGAGAAGTGTGTGTATCTGTATAACAACACACTCTGTATCATGCATAAAACTAAAGGATACAAGATATCCTTACTCAAACACCTTTTAATATTTGTATAACCACTAATAATTGTAGAAGAGGTCCATATGTGACCTAGTTATTTTTTCCCATGAAGAACTATGGAAGAGGTCACAGTGGAACCTGGAGATTTATATGTACTATTGTTTAACCCCGACGCAAGGTGTGGATCATGATTATTTATACAAACTTATATGTGTTAGGTGATCACCAAGTAGAGTGGATTAGGTCTCAGATTGAGACTCAACCACTGGTTTCATATTCGTTGTTCTGGTTAATTTAGTCTTCTTTGTTTTACTGCATTAGTGTATAATTCATAAATAAAAAAATTCACATTGATTTTTAATCATGTATAGAAGTTATAATTTTCTTGTATTAGGAGAATAGCATCAAAAGTAATATTAATAACTAACATTAAGATTATTGAGAATTAATCAATCATATAAGAAGTTATTTAAACAGTCAAACCATCATAACTGTATTACCTTGATTAACTGGGATATAATTATCCTTATTAGAAAAATTGTTTAAGAATACTATTTAACCATAATTTTTTATAGATACACAGTTCACCCCCCTCTTGAGTAATCTACTCTGACCAACATTTGGTATCAGATGATTATTATTAAGACATTGATTAACCTTATTCAACTGTGATTATATTGGTACTTTGGAGATCTATAAATTTCAGTTTATTAAAAATTTGTAGATTTTTAAAATTATTTCTATATAATGGATAATATATTGGACGGTAATGTAACTAACAGACCACCATTCTTTAATGGAACCATCTCTGCTCGATGGAATATTAAAATGAAAATTCATTTAGAAGGTATGGGTTTTGAAATTTGGTCTACCAGTATATATGAATATGAGATTTCGGCTACGGATAGAATCACATGGGATGAACCTGTCAAAACTGCCTACAATATCAATTTAAAAGCTATGAATTATGTATACTGCTCCATAGGGGATGAAGAATTCAATATAATCTATACTTGTAAAACTAACCAAGAAATTTCGGATACCCTTTCTGTCTCACATAAAAGAAAAATTTAGTGTAAAATAAATAAGACTTAAAACATATAATATTAAATATTATAGCATTAAAATGAAACCTAATGATCCTATATTTGACATGTATCTTACGTTTAATGAGATTTTATACACAATGAGGTTCCTTGGAAAAGAATTCACTGCCAAGGAATAGATCATGAGAATTCTTAGATGTCTTCTTAACAGATGGATAAGACCTCTGTCTCTATTAAATAATAATGCAACATCAGTAAGAAACCTGTAAAAGAACACATTGGGAAACTGATGATGTATGAAGAATAGATAAAAGTCTACAAGGAAGAGTGGGATGAACCAAAAAGGAAATATGTTGCATTCATGACCACCACCACTAAACAAAAAGACAGATGGAAATTGGAAGAATCTGTAGAAAGTTCCAATAGTGAACCATCACCACCTGACATTGATGAGGAGATGGATCAATTAGCCAGAGGAATAATGAGATTTCACAAGAAGAAGATATTATTTCTGAAACCCTGTATTCAAGGAAAAATATGACAAAAAATAATGTTGGAAGAAGGATTGAAATATATGTGACAAGACTTATGAGATTTTCTTCTATGAATGTAATCGAAAATGACATATCAAGGCTGACTGTCCAAATCTCATGTACAAAAGACTATATAAGAACAAGGACATAATGTATAAAAAGTCAATTAAAGCAACCTAGAGTGCTTCTGAGGATAGATTAAGTGACTCAGAAACATCACATGATGAACAAGATATCAACTCCATTATGTGTTTTATAAAAAACACATCTAAGGTAACAATGGACTCTCCTATACATAATTCATACTATTATAGAGATTATAGTGACCTTTAAAATATAACTAATGAAGAAACATTTGAATACAACAAGAAGATTGAAGAAACATGAAATGAACCGAAAGACAAATATAAATCATTTAAGAAACAATATTCTCATTCTATGACTGTTAAATTTGAACTCACAGATGAAAAGGAGAAAAATACTCAACTACTCAAAGAGAAAAACACTTAAAAATTTTCTAATGACAAATTGAATAATGACATTTAAAAGTTTACCAATGTGAAAAATACCCTTAATCAAATGCTATGAAAACAAATTTCCCCTAAATACAACACTGGCATTGGTTATCAACCTTTGAAAATAAACCTTGGTATAAAAAATTTTGTTTCTATATCTAGGACATATAGTTTCACTCCTATTTCTAAACACAAATCAACTAATTTAATTTATGATACACTTTCTACTGTTTCAATATTTTCTAGACCAAATAGAGTTTATTTTCAAATAATTTACAAAATGATTATAGGATACCTATGAGGCAGATATGGTTTCCTAAATAACTTATTAATAATATTACTATTCCCAAACAAGAATGGGTACCAAAATCTGCTTTTGCTCAATAATTTTATAGGAAATATTCTTAAAGAGTTCCTGTAAAATTTTAACGTACTTGGACAATGGATGTTAAAGACACTTTACATAAGACTACTCATGCTTTAAGAACCTAATAAAAATATATTGAGGACAAGTCACATTTGTTGACAATGCCAAAGGAAATATTATTAGCCTTAGGGAAATCGGTAACTCCAACTCAGTTCTAATTTCTAATGTAATGTATTATTATAAATTACAATATAATATTCTTAGTATCTCACAATTATTTGATGATGGATTTCATGTTATATTTGAAAATTATTCTTGTAATTTTTCTAACTATAAAGAAGAATTAGTGTTTTCTTCACTAAGAAATGAAAATGTTTACTCAGTTAACTAATATTCCATTGCTTCTCAAAATACATGATTTTTAAGTGTATTTCATAAAGAGTCATGGCTCTAGCACTGGATACTAGGACATTATAATATTCACTCCCTTATGAACCTAACTACAAAAATCTTAGCTAAAGACTAACCCAAAAATGATTTTCTAAATGACAATGTGTGTAATATTTGTCAACAGGGAAAACAACAAAAAATTTTATTCAAACCAAAGAAAGAAGTTTCAAATTCCCAACATCCTGAACTGGTTCACATGTATTTTTTTAGACCATCAAGTATTTCTAGTATAAATGGGAAGAACTATGTTTATGTTCTTGTAGATGACTTTTCTAGAAATACTTGGAACTTTTTCCTTGCTCACAAAAGTGAAGCCTTCTCTTATTTTTATTAATATGCCAAGTCATTGGAAAATCCTAGTAGACTTAGAATTAAATTCTTAAAAAGTGATCATGGCCATGAGTTTGAAAATAACGATTTTGAATACTTTTTCTCAAAAAATGGTTATAGTCACAATTTCGCTGCCCCTAGAACACCTCAATGAAATGGAGTTGTAGAAAGAAGAAATAGAACCCTGAAATAGATTTCTAGAACATGCTTAGTGAATATGACCCACCTATTTATTTTTTGTGATGAAGGTATCAATATATAATGCTATATTATCAATAGAGTGTTGATCATACCTATTCTTAAAAGGTCTCATTATGAGTTATGGAACAATAAAAAACCCAAGGTTCAATACTTCAATGTTTTTGGTTGCAAAGTATATATCCTTAATACTAATGACAATCTTGAAAAATTGGAATCCAATAGTGATGAAGGAATCTTTGTAGGATATTCCATTTCTAGTAAAGACTATAGAGTGTTTAATAAAAGAACTAAATGTGTGTAATAATCTGTCAATTTCAAATTAAATAAAATAGACCCACATTAGCCTAAAACCATTCTAGAGAACATGTAGGATGATTTATCAAATTTGAACAATAATCCAAAATCATCAAACCGTTCTATGAAAGAATTTGTGAAAACATCCATTTCTAGATATTTCATAGACTCAACTCATAATGAACTTGAACCTATTGATGAACCTGAAATCATTAGTCCCTCCTTTTATAGAGTTATTATAACTCTTTAGAACCATCTTTTAGATGATGTTGTTGGAGACCTAGAGAAAGGAACTCAAACTAGAGCTTCTATTACAAATTAGGTTGAACATAAAATCTTTTTGTCACAACCTAAACCTAAAAAGAATTAATGGTGCTATCGATGATAAATTTTAGGTGATGGCTCTTCATGAAGAACATAATCATTTTGAAAGGAACACAGTTTGGAAACATTTTGAATGACCTAAGGACACATTAACCATATGAACTAAATGGGTGTTTAGAAATATGGTAGATGAAGTTGGTAACAAAGTTTGAAACATGGATAGATTGGTTGCACAAGGCTATAGTCACGAAGAAGTAATTGGCAATGAGGAGACCTTTGCACCAGTAGGTAGACTTGAAGCCATCAGAACCTGCTTGTTTATGCTGCACATCTGAATTTCAAACTATATCAAATGGATGTTAAGAGTGCATTCTTAAATGGATATATAGCCGAGGATGTATTTTTTTAACAACCCCTGGCTTTAAAAACTCCCATTTTACATATCATATTTTTAAATTATCAAAAGCTTTATATAGTTTAAAACAAGATCCAAGATCTTGGTATGATATGTTGAGTACTTTATTATTTCCAAAGGTTTTACAAAAGGAATATCTGATCCTACTCTTTTTATAAAACTAATTTCTAATGATGTTTTAGTTATTAAAATCAATATATATGACATTATCTTTGGATCTTCAAGAAATTGTTTATGTATTGATTTTTCTAAAATAATGCAAAATGAATTTGAAATGAGTTTAATGGGTGAAATAAAATTCATTCTCAGATTTCAAATCATTCAAAATAATGATGGTATTATTTTACCCAAACGTAAATATATAAGTGATCTTATAAAACGTTTCGAATTGGATTGCACTAAAAGTAGTGAAACTCCCATGAGTACTACTTGTAATTTGGATCTTGATGATGATGGAAAATCTGTTGATCAAACCACTTATTGAGGAATGACTGATATTTAACTCTAATTAACTACTAGTCGACCTGACATTATGTTTTGTGTGTGTATGTGTTCTCATTTTCAAGAAAATATTAAGGAATCTAATTTAAATGTTGTAAAGAGAATTTTGAAATTCCTAATGCATACACCCAATCTAGGATTGTTCTATCCTAGAGTAAAATAATTTGAATTAGTTAGTAATTTTGATGTTGTATTTGGTGGATGTAAGATAGATAGAAAAAGAACCTTTAGAACATGTCACTTTTTAAGAACATCACTATTATCAGGGTGTAGTAAGAAACAAAATTTGGTTGCATTATATTCTATAGAAGATAAGTACATATCTACTAGCAGTTGTTGTGCACAAATATTGTCGATGAAACAGACATTACAAGATTATGGATACCAATTCAGGCATGTACTTATAAATTATGACAACAGAAGTGATATTAACATCTCAAAAAATCATGTTTCACATTCTAGGACAAATCATATTGATGTATGACATCACTTTTTGAGAGATCATTATCAAAAAAGTGATATCACTTTGGAATTCATTAGTACTAATTATCAGCATGCTGATATATTTACCAAACAATTAAATTATTAAAAAATTGACTACATTATACATGAACTGCGCATGATAAATCTTAAGTAAATGTATTATAGTTTTATATCTTACTGTTTCTTTTTTACAGTCTCACAGTTAGTATTTAACGATTACTGTCTGACATTCACTGCCTCAACAGAAGATTCAATCCCTGTATCACCTTAAAATTTATTCACTATCTCATTGTAAGGATCAATCACTATATCATAGAAAAATTAATTTATTGTCTCACCGTAAAGACGTGATAGGGTCTCACTGTAATGATTCTTTATGATTTTTATTTACAAATTAAAATCTATATCGCAGTAATTGTTCATTTCACATTTTTATTTTTCCACGCTTATACTTTTGAGACGTTTGGTATTCCTAAATTATAAAATAAAGGAAGAGTCACTTGTCCTTTACTCTAGAATTCTTCCATTCACTCAATTTGTAACCCTTCTTGAATCCTTCAACCATTATCTCTATCGAACCTTTGATTAATACCCAGGATGAGATGCCCTTCATCGTCGACTCCTGAGAAACGTAACGCAAAGAAAGAGGATATTTCACCCAATATAGCACTTGAAGGTCCTCTAAATCCATATATGGTGAACCGAGTAGTAGTACCTAAGAAATAGATATTCCATAAGTGGATTCGGTCAAGTAAGTCTTTGGTTTGGAATGTTTTAACAAAGCAATGTTGGTTAGAATGGGTTTCAAAAGAAGATAGACCTGTCTAACCTAAGCTAGTGACTCAATTTTATCAGTATGTTCAGTTCTCATTTGATTCTAAAGATGGTTATGTTGTGAGAAGCTGGATAAATGACCAAAAATGCACATTATTTTCGAGGTTATGGGATGAATGCCTTAGGATAACTCATGAAGTCATTTGTGATGACTATCAGAGAGGACCACCACCTTCCATTGAATTATTTGGTTTGGAAGACTCTTTGAAAAGCTTAACTGAAAATGACACGAAGAGGAGATCCACTGATGCTGAACTAGATGGAGAATATAGAATTCTATTTATGTTTATACTAAACCTTGTTATCCCCTAAAAAGATGATTTTGTGGTACTAAAAAATTAGTATGTGTTTCTGATTCATCTTATGAAAAATTAGCATAAGATCAACCTTTTTATGTATTTAATACACCATATGTGTGAGCTGATCAAAACCAAATCCAACTCAAACTCCCTATTTTATTATTTTCTTATCTCATCCATATTTCATGACAATGTTATTGTTGGAACTAATGAATAAGTTATCAATGATTCTGAGTTTTGACTTTCAAAAGTCATTATCAAGAGGATGAAAATAAATAGCAATCCTTGGGAAAAGGCATGGGTGGAAGATAATGATTGGATTTAAAAAATGTTCAATCCAATGGAACATCCCCCAAGGACAAAAGATATTTCTGATACTACTTTAGAACCAGATGAAGTTGTTTAGTATTCTGAAGAAGAAGAAGAAGAAGAGGTTCTTGTGCCTTCCAGGGTATCTGTTTCTGATAAGGAAGAAAGCACTCATGTCCCTCATGTAGTAAGTGAAAAGGAAGTTCCTAATTCTAAATATGTATTTAATCCAGAAGATAAACATGAAGTTGAAGAAAACCTGTTGTCAATGGAACTGAAAATAATGATATGGAAGATCTTATAGAAGAGAAATTACCTTTTATGGAAGAAGTTGACCTTGAATAACTCCAATTGTAACAATCAATTCCTAAAGTCATTCCTTCGACTGAGGAAAGGCTGGATCTATCTTTTCAGTTAGCTAGTAATGAAATGAGAGAGGGACTAAGAGATGAATTCACAGAAATAGATCAATCCCCTAAGCCTCACAGTTCAAAGAAGGATGCAACTGTTGAGGGGGAGAAACCCCCAAATCTATAATCTGTTGAAGTACCAAACCCAATTGATCCAATCCTAGTAGAAACTCAGTAAGAATTTACCATATTTTATGATGTGTATGACTCCCAAGAAGTCTCAGTAAAAGGCCTTCACCTTTTCACTATGTTCCAATTTAAATATGTCTCTAATCCTGTCCTTGAAGAAGAACCCAATCCCGTATCAGTCCTTATCTCTGAGCATTCACCAGATCAACCATCCTTGGTGAGTATAGATGATCTGAACGATTTTGGAGAGACCCTTTTATCTAGAGTTCAAAAACTCCTAAATACCAAACCAGCTACTGTAAAAAATCTATGTGAGATAGATTCCTCACCGTTGTTGGAAAACGTTATTTGGTAGATTCAACCCAAAATGCTTCACGAGATTTAGGAAGTCAGAGTAGAAAATAGACTGCATTGTGATGAAGTGAAGACTCTAAGAGGTATGATTAAAGACATGAAGAAAGTAATGAATATGATATTAGAGCATGATTCTCATCTTGTGGAGCCTATTGTTCATCAAACCCCACAGATTTTTGCCTCTCAGATTCAACCTCATTTAGCTTCCTTAGTTGAAAATGTGGCAGAAAGAATCAAACAGATTGTTAAATAAAAGATAGATCTTGTTGTTAATCTTAAGAAGCTCACTCATGAGTGTACGAGGTGCCTTAAAAAATTTCTAAATCAACTAAAATCTATCACCTCATCTATCACTACTTCTAAGGAATCTGGTTAATCATCTCAATCTTCCTTAGGTAGTGACCAGCTAAGATAAGTGTCCAAATAAGAACTTAAGACAGTGCTTAGTGGTTTCAATAAAGATTCTCTATTTTTAGTTATGATGAAAAGTTCCATAGTTCATGATCTGGTCCAAATCCATTCCAAATGTTCTAATGATTCTTAGCAATAAATTTCCAACAATGTGGATTTATACTTCATTCTAATCTTCTCAAATACTGACATGAAAAATAATTTCAAATATCTTGTATAAAATCTAAGGATTCCTCTTTTTACTCATGCTTTCATGAAAAAAGTCCAAAAGCTGACAAAGTTCACTTGTCTTTTAGAAAAGTTTATCGAAAACAAGGATGACTTTGATAAAGCTATGCAATATAGAGGAGAGATCATTACTGATTTTATCAAGCTTCTGAGGCCCTATCTTCATGTACAAAGTTCATCCGTTATTGCTACTACAGCTGCCCCTCTGAGAGTTGGTCCCCCTACATTCACCTCTACCATAACCTCCACTTCTCTGTTTGTCAATTATGCACTATGTTAGATTAGGCCTATGATCCTTGATCAGAAACTGCCTTGGTCTTCTACTACACCTACTCTGGATCCCTTTACCTTTTAATGTCCTCTATTACCTTCACTCTCAACCATCTCACTACCTTCCTCTACCTCATCCTATGCTCCTATGGCTTCCTCCTCTGTTTCTGTTGCTAAGTGAAAAGAGAAGACCACCCAGTGAATAAGGGTAGTGCTTACTCTGTTTTGAGAGGAAAATTTTTACATTTATTTTAAATTTTTTAATTATCATATTTTTATCTAATACATTATGAACTTTTCTAGTCTTTTTTGTCTTTATTTTTCTTGCTACTTTTTGATAATACCAAAAGTGCGAGAAAAAATATACACTCTTAATATACATGATTTGTGATCATCAAAAAGGGGGATATTGTTGAACTCCTCATGTATTAATCATGTTTTAATGATCACAAATATAATTTAGTCTATAAAACTTGTTAACTCTATGTAATATATCTCACATAAAATGAATTTTTGTTTAGTAAAAGATATCCAAATATCTTAAGTTCTATACACTGATTTTGATTACTATATACTGTCTGTTGATCTGCTTTATAATGACTTTTCTGACAAATGAATGAGTTTAATCCATTCCAAAAATATCACTGCTTAAGTCTCAATATAGATATTTGCCTAAGTATCAGGCACCGTGAATGAGACACCGTGAAGTAGACACCCTGAGCATGAGACACCATGAAGCGTACACCGTGACATCGAGACACCGTGAACAAGCAGGCACCCTAACATCGAGACACTGTGAACAAGCAGACACCTTGGCATCGAGACACCATGAACTAGCAGACACCGTGACACTGAGACAACATGAATAGGAAAACAATGTGACCATGAGAAAACGTGAACTAAACACTATGAATGAGACACCTTGACCATGATACACAGTTAGAAATCCAAACACCATTTCCATGACATATTGTGACACCGTTTCTTAATCTGTTTTGTCATTTTTCAATTTACACTCTAACATTTATATTTTATGATTTTAAATTCACTTGAATAATTAATATTTTTTTGTAGACATGTCATCTGATAGTACGAGGTATGAGGTGCAGAATACATGCGACCTGTTGGCTCAAACAGATGCACTGTAAGATGAACGATTAATGTGGCCCATAAAAAAATGACAAGTGTGGTATGACACCTATTAAAGATAAACAAGAAGGTGGGAATGAGCACGACAAAAAATAATAAACATAGTGAATTATTGAAGAAATAATTGTCTCATGGAACTGAACGTTGATGGAGAACACATGAAGCTCACTTGAATCCTAGAATTGAGAACATCTTCACACAGTCAAACATCACGAATAACACAATCCAGATCTGTCTAAATTGTGACACTCTGTTTTCCATTTGAGGACTTGATTTCTGTATCTACTACATCTCAGAAGTCCAGATCTGCAAAGACTAACATTAAGAGAAATTATAATCATATCTCAACATTTTTCTCTGTCGTGTATCTTTTTACTAGCTTTCGAGTAGTATGTGTATATTTATAACAACACACTCTATCTCTTGAAAAAAATAGAAGGACATAAGATATCCTTACTCAAACACCTTTTTATATTTGTATACCCACTGATAAGTGTGGAATAGGTACCTATGTTTCCTGGTTTTTGGTTCCCATGAAAAACTGTGGAAGAGGTCCCAATGCGACCTGGATAGTCCTCTGTACTGTTTTTTAACCATAATCCATGTTGTGGATCATGTTTATTTGTATAAACTTATTGGTCGTAGGTAATCACCAAGTGGAGTGGATTTAGTCTCCTCTTGAGACTGAACCACTTGTTTCATATCCTTTGTGCTTCTTAGTTTAGTCTTCTCTGTTTTACTACTTTATTGTATAATTCAGAAATCACTAAATTCACATTGATAGTTAATATTGTGTAGAAGTTATCATTGTCTTGTATTATTAGAATAGATTTAAAAGTAAAATTAATAACTGAAATTAATATTACTAATAATTAATCAATCTTCTAAGAATTTATTTAAATATTCAAACATTTTTAACCTTATTACCTTGATTAACCGGGTTGTATTTAAACTTACGTGGAACACTATTTAAGAATAATTTTTAACCAAAAAATTTTATAGATACTCAATTAACCACCTCTTCAGTAATCAACTCCGACCAACAATCATGATATAAATATCATATATAGTCAATATATATGTATTTACAATAATCCATAAAATATATATAATGAAAATTAAATACACCATTCATGGAGACGGTATGGAATACATACACATGTAAGTTGTTTTCATTTTCTCGATGGATTGAAATAAAAAAATTTATGTTTTATATTACCATTAAATAATATTTTTAATGTCCTATATATCACATATTTTAATTAAATATATCCTTATTTCCTTAAATTATAATCATAAATGAATCATATCAATTCATGAGGTGGTAGTCCACCGTACATACGAATAAAATAGTCATATTCCTACAAAATGGAATGTATAAATGAACATGTAATATCCTGATTCCATAAGAATAATAATATCATAAATATCATATATAGAAAAAAGTAGTCTTTATATCCCATCATAATAGGTTGAAAAAAATTTAACGACATCGCTTTGCATTGTGGTAGTTCTTCGTACACACAAATGATTATTTTTTAACCCATTTGATGGAGGTGGTAGTCTGCTGTACATATAAATGATGATTTGATAACCCATTTGATGGATACAGAGAAAGTTTTAGGTCATGAAATTAACATAAAAAATTTATTATAGGGGATATACTAGGTTTATAATATCACCCTAATTTAATAATAATCACATGAGGTGGTGTAAGAATTAATATGAATGATGATGAAGGATAATATCTCTTCCACAAGAAACCTTCCTAGGTTTCCACCAAAATCCTTCTAAGATTAGATTTATGTTAAAATTAAGGATTATGTGATGATATTGTGGATGATAAAAAGTAATTTTATAGGTTTTTACTGAACAAAATGTGTTTTAGGGTTGTAAAAATAGAGGAGAGTGGGTTTCCATTTATGAGCCTTGTTGGTGGAAAACATGTAATTGTTTGAAAAGAAAAACGTGTGACAATGTTGTTGTCATGAGAAAAGACTAAAAAAATGAAATTTTATAGTGACTTTGAACTAGTAGGGTATAAGTATTCAAATAATATAAATTTTATACATGTTTTAGTTTATTTTAAACTGTATATTTTAAGTTTAACCCCCATTGTAAACCAATTTTTACCTTACTTACAGTAATTACTTTTTACTATTTTCACTATTAATTTTGGTTAGAAAATATGTTTATCTTATTAGATAATATAAATTATTCTCATTTCAAATTTATAAATCAATTTTCAAAATTAAAAACAAATAATTGGAATATTTAAATTTAAGATTAATCCTATAGATGTGATGAGAAATCATGTTTTCAAAGGAAAAAAGTTCAACAACATACAAGGTTTTGACATAGAAATTCAATATGAAAAAGATTAAAATGTCCTAAATTTATATTAATATATATATAATAGAGCTAATTTTACATTAAAAAAAATTCAAATATAATTTAACTTTATAAATAATTTAATGAAAAATACTATTTACATTTCAATTTCAGTATTTTTCACTATTCATCCAAAAACTAATCTTTTTAAAAAATTCTCCAAATTTCACCCAAACAAAAATTTTGTACTATGATTTCAAAAATCAAATAGATTTTATAAAATAAATTTTATAAAATAAATTTTATAAAATAAATTTTTTAAATGTTTCAAAAATTAATTTTTGTATTTTTCACAAAAAAAGAGATAATTTTTTGAGATATAACATATAAATACTATATTGATAAATAAAGTGTTTTTAATCAATATGTGTTATTTATAAAAACCAATATAGTTAATATTGAAAATTTAATTATTAATATTCATATCATTATGTTTCATTACTAGGTTATAATGATGATGTTTGAATAATATTTATTATATATCATTTTTTGTTAAAAATCAGTATCACATATAGCTCAAGCTAGAGTAGGTGATGCATGTAACACAATGTTAGATCAGTGTTTTGTTTAACATAAATAATCTAATAAATTTAATTTATTCAGAAAAATATCAAAACAAAATGTGGTGTAAAATTATATCCACTTTAAAAATAATTTCACCCCCAAAATTTATCACTCTAATGCAAAAAATGTGGATACTTATACCTCATCATTTACTCAGGTTCCTACATAGTTTCCAAAGACTAGAGTTTTTTTCCAGAAAAATTAACTAGGTGAGTGGTCTTGTTTCATTTAACATTCCATGTAAAATCTAGAAAATCGATAGGAAATTACTCATAAGAATGATGTTTCTTTGGTGTTATTAGCTCTGAATTTAGACATGTAAATAGTCATGAATGTTCATCCTTAGGAGAGATTCTAAGAACAAATCATGGAATTGAGACAAATTTATTATAAGAGTAAACTAATAGACTAACATACTAATAAAATCATGAATTTTAGATGGGTAATACACCTATGGATCAGTATCCCATTCTTCTTGAATCTCATAACCTTCTTCCATATATATATTCTACATAACACCTTGTATCCAACATTAAATTCTAGATAATGATGGTGATTGGTAGCATACATTTTCTACATTCTATGAGTTTCTTTGACGTGTTTATGAATGTTTGTAACCTTTTTTACCATTTTTTCAACTATCTATAGTCCAAATTGATTTATTTCTCCAACTTAATTCCATTATGTTGGATTTCATAATTTTTTTTTATAGAGGGATTCATAAGGAGACATATGAATTCATGAGTGAAATCCATTGTTCTAATAAAAATCAATTATAGGAAGGTGTTGATCCCAAACACCATTTAAGTTTAAAGAATAATATCATAACATGTACTCTATGGTTTGAGTTATTCTCTCATACTAACCATCTCTCTGTGGATTATACACACTACTGAAACTAAATTCAGTATCAATATCTTGTTGAAGATTTCACCAAAATATTGAGGTAAACCTTGGATCCTTATTAGACATAATGGAATGTGGTAATACATAAAACTTTACCAATTATTATTTGTATATCCTATTAATAAAATATAGAGATAAATTTTATCTAATAGAAATGTAGTGTGCTAAATTTTTTAAGGTGATAAATTTATACATATATATAATAATTCCCTTTAGACATTTTTATGAGACCAATGAAAAAATCCATATTGATGATTTCCCATTTCTTTTGTGGTAAGGGTAATGTTTATAACACCCCCTTATATTTATTTCTCAAAATTAGCATGGATACATACTAATCATTGAGATAAAAATTATATGATATCTATCTTCATGCCACCCCACAAATTGTATTCCATCAAATATATATACATCTTTCAACTTTTAGGATGAATAGATAATGAAGGTCTATGAGATTCCTATAATAACTCCATAAAATTCGTTATGGATGGAACATATACATGGTTCTTGAACCTTATCGTCCCATCATGACCAATGTTAAAACTATGAATGTTTCTAATCTTTTTTTTTCATTTGAACAACTTCTTTCCATGCCTTTTTAATCTTCAGTTGGATATATGGTTGATAATTCAATTGAGAAAGATAACATGTGTCCCCTTTACATGGGATTTCTAGATTTAGCCATTTAAAATCTATAAATATTATATATTTTTTATCCTTATCATGAATAATCTAGTATGATCATTTTGACTCAAGGAATCTGCCATCATGTTTACTTTCCCATGGAATAAATGTATTGAGAAATAATAACCATTAATCATCTCCAACCATATTATCTGATGAATATTCAACTCATTATATGTGAATATATTCTTTAATATTTTGTAATATACATATAAAACAATTTTCCTCAAAAAGATAATGCCTCTATATATTTAATGAAAAAATATCCACATTTCACTCAAAATAAGGTGTTGGGTAATTTTTATCATGAACCAATAATTCTCATGATGCATAATCTATAAGAAATTAGTTAGGAATAATATCATATTCCAATAACTTCTTTTATGTATCACTATAGATTACAAAATCGTATCCACTACATAGAAATTTATGTATAGGTTCACCGACTAATTGTTTCTTTAGTTTCTTGAAATTTTCCTCACATTATTATATCTAAAGGAACTTAGATCCTTTAGAAGTTAAATTAGTGATGGGATTAGATAGTCATGTGAAATTATCCACAAACTAATGATAATATCTAGATAAACTTAGGAAACTATGGAATTTTTTCACCATGGTTGGTATAGGAAAACATTAATTGGCCACATCCATTTATGGTTCTATCGATATACCCTCTCATGAGATTATATGACCCAAAAATGAAACCTTTTTAGAAAAAAATAACATTTTTTAAACTTTGGATATAGTTTTTCCTTTTTTGGTTTCATTAATAATTATCATGTGATATTATTGATATTATTTTCTCTTCGAATATATAATAATTTCATCTATAAATACTACAAAAAACTAATCAAGGTAATCACTACATAATCTATTCATTAAATCCAAAAAGACAGTGTGGGGATTTGTAAGACCAAATGGGATCACTATATATTCATAGCGCCCATACCATGCATGAAATGTTGCCTTGGGTATATCCTCATTCATAACCCTGAACATTTTGTATTTAGAATGAAAGTCAATCTTGGAAAATTATTGAGCTTTGTATACTTGATCAAATATTTCAGAAATATGGGGTAAAGAATATATGTACTTCATCATGATCTTTTTCAACGTCTTATAGTAATTACAGAGTCACAACATTCCCACTTATTTAAAAAATTATTGGTGCACCTCAAGGTGACATACTCAGTGGTACGAATCCCTTATCAAGGTTATACAGATTCTCCTCTAAAATTCCTAAAATCAATTAAGGTCATTATATAGGGAGTCGTCAAAATTTGTGTGAAAGCTGGTATGAGTTCAATTGTGAAGTCAACATCATGATTTTTTGGAATACTAGACAACTCTTCTTGAAATACAATAAAAAATCATACACAATAGTCATATCATTAACTTCATATTTCTCCCCGACAAGTTGAGATAATCCCCCAATCAGAAGAGGAATTAAGACCCATACATCGAATTTGATATCCACTGAAAGTTTTAACATATTTTCTTATTTATATAAGATCATAGGTTAGTTTGGAATATTAAATGTGACTTCACATTATCAGAAATTTATGTGGGATTTATGTACATATATCCAATCCCAACATAAGATAAAATAAAATTCAACAATAGGAAGAATAATAAGTTTTTTTATGAAGCACATTCTCACAATCATCAACTAGATCAAAACCATATATTTGATTTTATACAATTGCACCATTATGGGTTTTCACTGATATTATATATCAAATTTTTTAGGTGGTATCTTGAAACACTTATCAATGTTTTTAGATTTGAAATAATGGTTACATCCAAAGTCTAATAAAACATTATTAGTCGTAGAGTGGATGGAATGTGTAACTTTCAAAACATCATTATCAAATCCGTCATCAGAAATTGTGATCACACGAGATTTACCTTTGTAAATTAGATTAAGATGTTTCTAACATTGATCATCATCCTTAACCATCGAATTTTGACACTGGTTAACATAGTTCCCATACTCCTTTTATTAGAAACACTAGAGTGTGGGTGGTGCATTTTGTGTATATTTATCTTTATACACATCTTTAGTAATGTTTTTTAATCAAATTGAAAATAAATATATTTATAACCTTACATTAGAAACTTTAAACATTTAATAGTCCACTTAATACAATTTTCAACATGTTTCATTAAAGACTTTTACTTTAAATTATATATCATCTTCTTCTCTCCATGGTTTTTATATTTTCCATTCAATTCCATTTTTATCTTCTTATCGAACCCATGAGATTGGCACATAATCCCAATGTCCATTTCCAGCTTGATAATACATCTAATGATCTCTTTATAGATACAAAAGTAACTTATAGTTCCACCAATTGAATACATGGTTTAATGCAACTGAATAATCTATCAACCTTTTTTAGGTTAGATGACAATACCAAAATCCTACCTCACAAGTATTGTAATGTTCTCCACATAGGTACCAAAGGTTTCATCATCCTTTTTCTTTTTCTCAAGGAACTCCATATCTATCATTTTATAAAGAATATCTGGAATTTACTTATTAAAAAATTATTTATTGAGCTAGTCCAAATTCAGGGAGCCAATTTTTTCTAGTTTACTTGTATTACTAATAACATTCCACCACTGATCCACTTAACCTTCCAAATTGTATTCAACCAACATGGATTTTTCATGTTCAAAACATTATATAATATAAAATATAATATTAGTGGTGCTAATCCATTTTTCAAAAACTATTTTATCACAAGACCCATTAAAATAAGGTTGAAATTGCCCCATAAAAACATAATATGTTGTTGTTCCCTAATTTTTTAGGTTTTGAAGTCCATCATGATTCATAGATTGAGAATATTTTGTGAGAATATAAAAAAATTCATTAAATATTCTATAATGTATAGATGAACATGAGAAAAATAATTTTAGTTTACATCAAACTCAGGATTAATATGTTTCCTTTTGGTTTTGATTGTTCACAAAAACCAAAAATCATTGTGTATGAAACAATAACCATAGTCGGGAACCATATATTAATGAAATATTACTTATATGATGTCGAAATCATGACACCATATTTTTATCATGTGAAACTTATGTTTATCCATGGTCATTCATAGTCATTATCTATATAAATCCTTCATGATGTTTCATAATGATTTCATGAATATTGAAAGCATATCCCCTTGGAGTCTTAAACAAGGGGTGCAACAAGGATTGTTTTCATTCATCGAGTGACAATTGTGTCCATCTCAATGGTCCATTTTTGGAGTTATTATCCCTTTATACCTCTATTCCACTGCCACATCCACTTGTATTTCCAAAACATGGATGTAAAGAAAAAAATGCTCTATTCAAAACCAAAAATCCAGGAAAATATCTTATATATGGACTAATACTTAGAATTATAATTAGTCATGTCATTTTGGATCTCACTAATGTCTTATAATCATAGTTTCCTAAGGATAACTAAACAAATACTATGATACAAAATATAGAGACGTAGAAAAATCATAAATAGACATTAAATGATTTCTTATGAACATTTATCACATTATATAGTAACATGCATATAAAGTTACAATGACTTTGGGAACATGTAAACACAAAAATCTATTATATTGTTAAACTAAATCATATCCCAATAAAATCTTCATAATTGGAACCCCTCATATAAATATAATTAATAATATACCTATTCATATACAAGTGAATGAAAACATATGAAAGACATAGTTGAGATGGTCAATAATCATAAATAAGGGAGAAATATTAGGATAACATGGACATAAGGGTATGAGAACATGATTATAACATTTGAAAATCATACCCCTCATATAAAATATCATAATATTGTTTCATGAAATAAATATTGAATGTTTATAAGTCATAAATCAATGTAGAATCAAATAATATGATCCATGAGAGCATTAAATTAGAAAAAGACAAATATTTGAAGCATAGATATAATCATTGAAAATTACTTCCATTGTAGTCAAGGATTACTTCCAAGGATGTCATAAATGAATTAATTAAATTCCCAAACCATCATAGAAATTATGGATCACTCCAAATTCCTTCATAGGAGATAAATTACATTAATGAACCGAGTTAACTCTTAATTCTAGTAATGTAAATCTCATGATACATAAATCCATACCCAACACACTGAAAGAAGATATAAGTCCCACCCATCACATAATAAAAATCTAAAATATGTGGTCAACAAGATCAAAAAACATTAATCAAATCATAACCTATGAAATAAAATAGGTTTGATAAATATTTATTCATATAATAATCTATGGAAAAGTGACAGATTTCATAATCATTTCATCATTTCATCATATCAGAACCCTTGAAAATAATCTGGTTTTATAATTATTTTATGATTGTATAGAACGTAGAAATGAAATAGGGTTCATACAAATCATGTCATCATAAAAATAAACCTTTAAATGAAAGAATAATAATGATATTTTTGGATTATCTCTCCAATAATTCTTAAGTAACATCCAAGGATGTCATCATAGATTAATAATTATTTTGAAAGATTATTTAAAACATTCCTTGATTAAAATATTCCTTCAACTTTAAAAACCCATTTTTAAAACAGAAATCATTTACAAAATCATTTTTTTAGGAAATTGAATTGGATAATTATATATTAGTATTCAAATAAACAATTGATCATGACGGTGGAAAATTCTATTTTTGTCGTACATGTTAAAATTAATATTCCTTTCACTATTTCTATAAAATACAAATGGTCATTGTTTTGAAAATGACAAGATGATTACTATAAATTGTTTTAAAAATTAAACCAAATCATAATATTTTGTTATGATTTCAAATTTATAGTGTTGAAAAAAAATTAAAATACTTTTAGAAAACATGGTTTTGGAAGAAAATGAGTTTTTTACTAAAGGGAGAAATAATTACGACTTTTCTTTAAAATATTATTTTGAAATGATGAACAAATAAAGTGAAAAAATGAAGGCCAACGGTTTATTCTCATAAAAACTAGAATAAAATAGAATTAAGGTGTTTATTCAGAGTTGTATCATAATATTATATCAATGGAAAAATAAAATAAACAATCCTGATGAGAAACGAGATTATAACATAAAATATTTACAAATTTGGTAACATTTGATTTTAATACCAATGAAGGAATAAAAATAAATTAAAAGTAAAATATCATCATAATAAATTAAATCATTATTTTTTATGTCAAATTATCTTAATATACACCTTATTAAAGAATCAATGTGTCTATCATATCATATATTTCATGGAAGGAAAATTGAGAGAAAAATCCCTTACCTTATGTATTGAATTATGTCGTACATATTCAAACCTCATGTATGATAAATAAAAGTTTATTATAAGTGTATTAAATAACCATAAATATATATAAGACAACACATATGACTTTATTATATCTTTTTATTACTCATTTATTTATAATTCCATCTGAAAGTCAAGTTTCAGGCAATAACTACATTTTCTTCCCTTGTATGAATTGATTTAGTAGTTTTGGTCCAATTTTATTGATCTTGGTTAAGTAATCTACAAAATGATAAATATGATTTAAATATGATATATATTTAGTATTTATGTATTTTTAATTATCTAAAAAAATTTATATATAGAAAATGAAATACACCACTCATAGATATGTTAGGTCATACGTATGTATGAACACTATTTATATTTTCATGATTGAATGAATGTAAGAATGTTAAATTATATATTACAATTATAGAATAATTTTAAGATAATATATTTCCATATTTTCATTAAATACATCATTACAACATTCCATGTAAAGCACAAACTCATCACATAACTCTACGAGGCGGTAGTACACTGAACAAATGAATGACGTTATCATGTTCCCAAATATTGGAATGTAACAAAGAACATGTGATATCTGGATTAAAAAAGGATAATAATATTATAAATATCATATAAAAATAATAAATCCATCATTATATTCATCAGTGTGAGGTGCTGATGGAAAAATGAAGGACATCGGCTCTCGAGGCACTAGTCTACGGTACACACGAATAATGAATTCGTAACCCATTTCATGGAAGTGCAGGTCATTTTAGGTCATGAAGGTGACATAACAAAATATAATAATATTTAATAATATGAGTTTATAATATCATTATGTTTTAATAAGAATTTAAGGAGGTGGAGGAAGAAATAAATTAAAAATGATGGATGAAAAATGTTTTGTCTTCCTCGGGTAAACTCCTTAGGTTTTCACAAAAAGCATCAAAATTATATATTTATGAATAAATTAAGGAATATATGATGATATATGGATTTTGGGAAGTGATTTTTCTAGGTCCCATCCAAAAAAAAATTGATTAAATTTGTGAAGAAGATAAGACAAGGGCAGGCTTTTATAAGTGAGGTGAGTGGCACTATAGTAATTATTTGAAAAGAAAAAGTTATAACCACATTTTAATCATGGAAAAAGGATAAAAAATGGATTGTTATAGATAATTATAAATAAAAAATGTATAAATATTTTTATAAAAATATTCTTGGAAATATTTTAGGTCAATTTAACACTTATATTTGTAGTTTACCCCCTAGTAAACCAATTTTTAACTTAACCACTGTAATTATAATTTACTCTTTTCACTATTAATTTTGGTAAAAAAATTAAGATGAAATTATTAGATAATATATATTATGATAATTAAAAATATTTAATATATTTTTAGAAAAAAGTTCACAGATGTAAAATGTTTTATTTTAAAATTAACCCCACATACATGATGAAGAAGTAGGTTCTTTTGGGCAAACATTTATTTTGGTATTTTAAAATAAAACACTTTTGGATGAGTGAGAACCTATCAAAAATCACTTTTAGGATAAGTGAGAACTGAAACAAAAATCACTTTGAGGTATCTGAGAACCAAAACAAGGAGAACATTAAACAAGGCAGTGTGTCCAAAGGGATCCACCATTGTAAACATGCGACAAAACCAACCAAAAAAAAAACCAAATCATAGGCAAACCGTACCTATCAAGGATCCCAATCTTAGATCAGACCCACACCAAAATAAGTTAAAACAAGAGGAAGGTGTCGAGAACCACCCATCTCTGCTTGAAACTGCGACACCCAGAAACCTACATGATCAAACATATCACTACGAAGACAGCAATGAACCATACCCAACATCCTCCAAGAATAGAGCTACTGACATCAAATACACCAATATTATCCCAATTTTCCAAAGAATCCTTTGAACCAGTTCATATTTGGGGTGTGCGCGAAGGGCAAGGAGAAACGAGCAGAGGAGAATCAGATAATGGAAGAGCCAAACCCTAGAACACAAAACCAAAAAAGATTTAAATGAAGTAAATTGTATTAATATATTTATAATTTACATAATATTATTATAAAAAAATTAAAATTTAGTTTAACATTAAAAACTATTTTAAAAAATAAAATTTTTAATTAAAAATTAGTATTTTTCACTATTCATAAAAAAATATTCTTCTCAGATAACTCTCAAAAAATAAACCTATTATAATTTAGATATTAGGATTATACAAAATAATTTTATTTTATAAAAAAAATTTCACAAACATTCCAATATTAATTATAATATATTTCATAAAATTAAACAATTTTTTATTTAGAAAATAGTATCTTCGAGAAATATCAATAATTTATTGAAAAATTATGTTCTTTTCTACAAATATGTTATCTTTATATAAAAAATGTATATTTGATATTTAAAACTTATTTATCACTATTCATATTTCTAATAAAAACCTAACTCGGTGTTGGTGTGACATAATTAATCAAATAAATTTAATTTAATTGAAAAAATGCATAAAATATAGAGTGTTAAAATATTTATTTACTAATATATTCTAGACTTAATGTTTAATACTATGGTTTGACTCTTCATTAAAACCATAATTTTATTATTTTTTGATACACAACATATTTTTTTTGACTTCATGGAAATTTTGTAGCATTATCCTGAAATCAGAATGAGGAAAAATAATAGCATATTGTAATTTTAATCCACTGAAGTTGTCCAATACCCAACCCTTATGATACTGGAATTGGGTACACACCAGGTGGGACTCTTCTCGGTGAAAAATGAGGATAAGTGAATGATATTACCTTGATAAAAATAAAACAACTAGAATAATATGATAACCAAAAGTTAGTTGAGTAGCCATTAAATTAATGATGGTGCACCAGTTTGAGAATCGTGGATCGGAAGTACCCAAATTATTAAAAACACATCTAAGAAATCATCGAATTTATTTTTTTCTCTTACACGTTCATTAATTCATATCCCCCACTTAGTGTATTAATTTTCTTCCAAAATTGTCCAGTATCTACATTTATTTATGTGATTAGTGCTATTTGAATAGTTTTTTGGCCTCATTAACATAATTTATTCCTATAAGTATGAAATTACATTTTGAACCAATTCAAAAAAAGTATATCTGTACATAAATGACTTTATTTTACAAATTATTACTTATAATCTTTTAATATAACTCTGACCAATATCTAGGTTTGACACATATTGTTCTAAAACAATTTCACCAATAAAAAGACTTCACACATGTCGTTTAGTATAAGGATTTCTATCGAATTATATATTTAATATATTTTAATGAAATTATATATGTTTACCATATTAAAACTTTTATTTTTAAGAAATAAACATCTAATAATATCCTGAACCAAATTTTAATGGTGGTATATAGAAAATTGGGAGACATACACATCCTCACACAACCCAATATCCTTATGTAATATTTGAAATTTTTTGAAACTTTGAAGAAATATTATTTCATATTCCCATTCAATAAAAATTATTCCATCCAAACTTAGATCACATAATGAACTCTAAATATTCTTTTGATTCATAAAGGAAGAGCCTAATAAAGTGGAGTATTTGGGAATCATCATTTTACTTTTATTGATTCTGATAAAAAATAGAATTTAGCTAGTACCAATGAGTATATCCTTTACTATAATTTAACTTATGGTTAATAGGACTTCTTGGAATGGTGTACATAAAAATGTTATCTGAAGAGGACATGGACCATATAATCGTGTGATTATTTATAGGACTTGAGATTATAGGACAATCAAATAGTCTAAATTCATGCATTGGATACCAATGAGATCATAGATAACCCCTTATACCTTACCTAAAAATGTTTTCCAAATTTCTATGTTTGGTTTGATTATAGAAACACTCTTCATAAGGACCATTAGTAACCATTGTGGTAATATATTAGAATTATTTTTTTGGAATTGAGCTAGGAATGTAATATAGGACTGAAAAGAAACCCATTTATCCAAAATAAATCATTGGATGGTTTTTTAAATTTTTATTATGTGTAAAATAGATTTATATAAATTAGGTTTATTGATCCCATAACCCATTTGGGATATACCACTTGGGTTATGAGATAGAATATTTTTCTAGTATTTATTTTGAAACAACAGAATTTAAAATTCCATTAATAATAATTAGATATTTTTATACATTATTTATATGTGGAAATAAAATTAAATGAAATGGTAAAATAGTAAATCTTTTCACTGTGTGATGAAAATTTAAAATTTCAATGATTTATGTTTATATCAAATATATATATTAAAATTAAAAAAAAATTATAACTCATCATAGAGATTTTAATAAGGTGTTGTGTATAGAATATTCCACACTGTATGAAGGCGTGATCCTATACAGATAATATTGAAAAAAAATCAATCACATTACGCAATTTTATAACATAGGCACTAGAGAGACTCACCGATATCACCTTCTCCAAAATTCATTTAATTTCTCCTATTCACCCCAAAATTTTATATAATTATTTTTTTATTATATATGAGAATGGATCTCTATAGTTATGTTCATCCACTGGCTCTAAAACTATCACTCAAAACCTAAATTTTACAAAGGAAAGAATATATTTATAAGGTACCATATATACCCCCATCACATATGGTATCAAGGGTGGGCTAGGAAGAAAAGAAATTCTTCATTTATTAATCTTAGGCAAGTTCTTATCATTGATCAGTAATCAATTTAAATTCTTTAATTATATAAAATATATTATCCCCATTGATATTCAATGGAAATTAAGGTATGTCTTGATTTGTAATATTTAATCCACACACCATCAAATGTGAGATCAAGGGAAGACAAGTATGTATTGCATAATTTATTGAATCATCCAAGTTATGTTCTTCACATCTACTAATCATCATTTTCCATTGAGTGATTATATTAAATATATTATCCCAATTTTTCTTCCTTAAATATTGATAGTTGACTATATATAATATCATAATAAATATATTTTATTTCATTATATTTAATTATTTTGATTTTCTTTTATTTATTTATATTGATTATTTTTTTAACATTTTCATATCAATAATATATTTTTTATTTTTGGGGATATATCGTTATTCTTCTAAATGTTGGTGTAAATTTTATTTTTATTTTTTACCCACATCCCTAAAATATTGCATCATTTAATACTATAAATACTAATACTAATGTTTATGTTCCCATTTAAATCCATATTGTGATAAAATTATCAAAAAATGAATCAATTTT
This sequence comes from Viscum album, assembly GCA_963277665.1. Taxonomy (NCBI): domain Eukaryota; kingdom Viridiplantae; phylum Streptophyta; class Magnoliopsida; order Santalales; family Viscaceae; genus Viscum; species Viscum album. Next base: position 21,595,435 of record OY728131.1, read on the forward strand.
ACCTTCTATCTCTATTATATAGACTCTTCTTCAGTATATAATCTAGTTAAAATGGTTAAAATATGTACACCACATTTTTGTACAAAGAGGTCCTATTAATTAAGGTCTTAAAACAATTTAATCCTTATTCATTTAATGAATAAAAAATGGTGAAATAGGTATAAAAATATGGATATTACTAGGAAAAAGACCATATAAGATATTTGAATGTTTTATCTTTATCAGAGAGAGAAACAGAAACAATTCATGTCGATGATTTTTAGGATAATTCGATTAACTTTTTATTATTGTAATGAAATAACATCTGAATTTTATATTTTCAGGAATTTTCATTTGGTGGATGATAATTGGATATTTAATAGTAAATTGTATTCATTTTATGATGTCTAACTTCAACATTATAGAGTTTACTTGAATATAAAGCATTATAATTTCTTCATAGAATAAAGGATTGATAAAATAATTCAATAACTTTTTATAACACCTATGTGAATGGTAATAGGAAAGGATATTTTAAATAATGATTATCATTGTAAAATAATTTGGGTTTTAGTTGAAATTTTTTCCATGGCAGTTACATTGCTCCTATACTAAATTTAATAGTTTCATAATATTTGGATGTTGAAACAAATTTTTTAAAATATTATAGGTGTCATAAAATAAGTTTAATAAATGTATGAGAGGAAAGTTAATTTTAAATAATTTATTAGTAAAGATGGTTGAATTTATATGACAATGAGATTACATTTATATGTTCTTACATTATGGAATTATAAAAATTCAATTCATCAATGTGGGGTTAAATATAAACTTTATTTTTCTAGATTTATTTAATTATTTGAATGATAAATTCTTACCTTAAAATTAGGATAGAAAATTAGGATAGTTGTCATTTTGTGGAACCATTATAAGCTATTAAAAATATAATTTATGGTTTATCTTATACTACTATGAATATATATTTCAGAAAAGTATCCAAAATTGAGTTTTTTTTAATTAAAAAAGTTGAATGAAGATATTTATGTATATGATATGGTTAAAATTATTAAATAAAAAATGTGACAAATATTGGATTGATTATCTCTTAATCCCTACATTTGTGACTATTCTTGACAAATAAATGAAATTTTAAATGTCTTATTATTCTTACTCATTATTGGTTCCTATAAATTTCCATGCACAAAACCAAGATATTAAAAGAAGTCACATTTATATATAGAGGTATGATTCCATCATCCAGTGGATTAACATAAAAGGTATCAACAACATCAAACCAACTTCAACTCCACCTTAGTTCAAGAAACAAGAAAAAGGATGATGTAAAATATTTGACTGAAGATTCTAGTGTATGAATTCATTATTTAAAAATTAATTTTAATCAATGTATTTTTTTATTATTAATAATTACATTTTTATTTAAATTTCATACTGTTAATTATTTTATAAATTACTTGAGTGAAGATACAAAATTCATTAAGCTCTCTAAATATAATTATTATTCAGAGGAAGAACCCATTGTGCCTTAATTACCTTCAAATTTGGATGTATTTAAATATTATATAACAAATCAACATGAATTTTTTCATCTTTCTCGAATTACATGCGATGATTTTTTTTCATTCTGATTACCAAGATTTCTAGTGAGTTTACATTTTATATCACATCTCATATCATTAAAAATTGTCTATTATTCTTTCTCCAATATAATGTTCCTGATTTTATTTTCAAACATAACTGGTCGACTGATTTTGAATAAAATGGTGATATAATATTTTTTAATAATTATCTTATATATTGATTTAATATTATTTATTTATTTATTTATATAATTTTTTAAATGAAGATAATGAATATGATGAAAATAAAAAATTACAATTAACTGAAGACTCACAATTTACTTTAAAATATAAAAATTGAACTCAATATTTTATTTGACCGTCTTATGGACATAATGTAACTAGATTATAAAATTTTCCTCATATTTTATTCATCCTATGATCGGATGGACCATTATGAATGTTCCATCTTGTATTCTTAGCTCTTAAAAAGAGCAAATTTGGTAAAACTTATACACATTTCTTACATAGAAGGAAGAAAGAATGATAAATGAAAATCCAAATCATACATGTGATATGATAATGTTGAATGAATAGTGACTGCTTTCTTATGTATAAATATCCATGCAAGAAATTAGTCACCAATAGAATATTTTTATGTTTTTTGAATTCACATTGATGTATATATCATGTTCCATGTGAACACAACTGACATGAATGAAAAAAAAATTAAAAAAAATACATACATTGAATTGAGTTTCATGCATATTTAATATCCAAGTATTTACATGAGGAACCACACACTTGTAATTACATTAATGAGATAAGATCAATTCATTTAGGACTCATATAATTAAGTGTGTCCATTTAGAGGAAAAAAATCCTTTATATAGATTAGAATAAAAAAAGTTATACCATTAATCCATATTATAATCTATAAATCAAAACTAATACACCAATAAATTGGATATTCTGCTTGTCACACAATCCCAATTCATAGCGGTGGAATTTTATGGAACTAAAAATTCACTTGTAAATATAATGAAAATGAAAATCTAATATTTTTATAATAAATGGAGAATGTGCATGAAATTTCCCCCTTTTGTGAAATCACGCGTCATTTACAGACCTTTATTTCGAATTACTATGGAAGATAGCTGACAAGAATAAATTCCCATTATTATTATTAGAAGATATATAGAAGCCAAAAAACACCTTACAATTCCCATTTCCATTATGCGAGGAACCACAAAATTTGGCTAATGTGAAATTATTACTACACTCATAACTTAAGGAAAAATGAATGTTTTCTGACACAAGACTACTACGATTTCAAATCTAATAACTTGTGGTGCTATAGAATATGTCCAGTGTAAAACCATAAACATTCATTTACTTGAGGTTCCATGAAATCTAGATGGTACGATACCATTTAGACATAAATAACTTAAGTTGGAGTGGAATTTTTGAAATGAAAGTCAATTTCAATGATATAGTCTCTAGTGCCTATATTTTTTAGGCATATAGAGATCTTATAATCCTATGGCTATATCGTTGGTGCATGTTGTCCATTTTTTTAAAAAATATTCCCAAATGTCAATCATTTAAAGGATAGATGGATTTGGCTACTTAGTGAATGGAGAAACACTTTGAATATGAAAAAATTATCATTTCACACGTGGGATTATGCACACCCCCTATGTAGAACCTAAAAACTAAAATCATCTCCCATATATTGATAAATAGTCCTAAAACAAATTAAAACATTCATATATATTCCTTTTATAGGTTTACAATAGTGTTTTTTTCTTAATACCCCCAAATATAATTTAAAATTTTATACTTATTCTTGGGGTATCCATATATTAAAAGATAATAGGGCTTACACTCCAGACATAACATTATGAGTCCCAAAACATGGAAACACCTGATCATAACATCTACACATCATGAATAATCTCTAAATATTATGATAACCTAAATTCACACATATCATGTCCACTATTAACAAGGACCATGTGTGTAAATATTGATTATGAAGAGCTACACTTGAGCCTAAGTCCCATCATTTAAAAACTATATAAATCCATTATCAAATTCATGATATCTTTTTTATTAAATGACATCATCCCTAAATGGGATATCTCTTACCCTTTCCCATCACATAAGTAGTAAATTGATTTTTGGGTCACCTTTTGGGAGGTCACGTTTTTTTTAAAATATTATTTATTGGCCATAAAACCCTAGTTATATTTTTTATAATCCATGGTCATGTTATGTTCTTCTGTTATTTTATAGTTTACCAAAAACTTCTTTTCATTAGACCTCCAATGCATATAGAGAAATTTCTAAAACTGTTCCACTCATGTCATATGGGAGTGGAATGTTTTCACTTCTTCAGAAAACTCAAAACACTCCTTTCCCAACCATAATACTTGATACATCCCCTGTATAATTGTAAATTATATCCAATTGTTACCCACATCCCATGATTATAGTCATCATCCATGTTTTTGTACCAGCAAATGAGAGGTGTTTACCAATGGGATTCCATTGTGATGTGGGTCTCACACATTCAATGAGTTCTTCTTATATATCTTGGCCTCTGGGCCACCAACCTAATATAAGGCCCTAAGCATTAAATAAATATATATTGATGCAATCCAAGATACACTCATGCGTAATTCTAAAACTTATACAATTGGGGGGAACCTTTAACCTAGTTTTTATTTACACATGAGCCTTAAACTACCTATAATCATTTCATTCTATATAACCTTAAACTTATAAAAATGTTTCCATTCTAAATGACCATTAAAAAGGTTGAAATAAGTATTGAGAAAATTAACTCAAATAAAGGAAAAATAATTTTTTTATATTAAATAGAAGAACTTTGGTTCATTTTATACAACTGTAAAATGAATGATATTCCTTGTCGATGGCTCTAAACTATGATCTCAAACTAGATGGATTTTGATTCTCCTCATAAAGATAAATAGAAATCCCCTTCACAGTCCCAATCCCAATCTATTATAATTTAATATCATTTATCTACAACTTATGTCTCCATAGTATAAATTAAATCCAATCTCATGCCAATAAACCATATTGTATAGAAAAAAATCTAGTATAAACTTTCATGTATTCCTATGAGATAACAAATCCCATTGCAGCCTAATTCCTTCATGGATGACAAAAATCTCTAGTATACCATTTATGTCCTAATAGACCTTAAATCCAAGAATACCCTTATTTTATCCTAGAAGAAACAAAACTCCAACACACCCTTGATGTCATCCTGTAATAACATAAATCTCAATATACCCATAATAGTATTGATGAAATATAAATAATATGAATTTTTAATTTATTTTCATGTCCAATATTCTCTAATAATTTCATTATTTAAGGGTAATTTTCACAATCATTAATATTTGGGAATAATTTATGATTAATTTATTTTGGAAAAGGCATAAGAAACATTATTTTTTGTATTTTTTGTAAATTTTTCACTGGATACAAATGATTAAAATAATTTATTGGTGGTTTTTGACATTAAATCTATATTTTATATGTTATCATGTGATTAAAATATCATGACATGATATTAAAAGAAGCCCCAATTTCATTGAGTGATTAAAGTGAATAATGGTCAGATTGAATAAGATTTAATTTCCTATCCAATGTCTATAACTGTCTATATAAAGAACAACCTAAGAATAAAATGGCTATGAAACATGCTACATCAGAATTAATATCCAAAGGTTAGAGCTATGTAAGAGTAACTTCATAGATGGAAATCCCTAATATATGCCTCATTTAATAATTAAAATCTTGAATGGAGTGTGAAAATATTAAATATTTGAATGTAGATGAGGACTCAAGCCAGTTATGGTACATAAAATAGAATAAATTATTTTTATTGGTAGAAGAGCTGATTACGAAAGACAAAATAATATAGACAACTTAATAAATGTGGTAGAAGATATGTATAAAAAGATAAATTTATTTAATAATAATATGGAAATACATCTATTGTTTAATAATCAGTAGCTAAGTTATGTAGCTATATTAAATTGAACTCAAAACTATACTGGCCACACAAGATTAATTGGATACACAAAAAATATTAAATGTAAATACTTAGATCTATGTTTTCTGAACCTATATAATCTACGAACTACTTATGATAAACTCATAGGGGATTTAGTTTTATTTAAATACTCTATAACTCTATAAATATCTCCAAATAAAAACCAATTTATAAGGATATATTTTTGAAACATTTAATACCATGAAATTATGTAATATTAAAATAATTACATCTATCTTTAAGTAGATCAAAAACATTTTGAGAATACATGAGAGCACTTGGTAACATAACTGGAGATTAAAAAAAGGATATGGGACTGGTCAAGGTGGGAGTGGACAATTTGAATGAAACTCATGACATAAAAATAATATTATCATTTTTGATCTTTTAAAAATTGTTAAAAAGACAATGATTACTTCCACACGCTATAAATAATAGAGAAATTCATGATGCAGAGTCTAGGGAACTGAAAACAGTGATGATGAAATATTAAAAATTCTTGAATAATAATCCTGAAGAATTTATATATGTAAATATATCTATAAATATATTTATATATGGAAACTATTTACATGATGAAAAATATTCATATATGTTTTGTGTATAAAAAATATTGTTATTCAGTGTTGTATGGGTTCCCCTATGAGTGATTTATTGGGAGTTTTTCATTATTTACTTTTTGAAATTTTTATGTTAATAATAATTTTATTTTCTTTATTACGTTAATACTTACATATTTCTATATTCTACATATTGATCTATATAATCTATGGTTATGGAGTATTATCTAGAGGTAACTAGATAATGGGGAGATTACATAGACTATCGAATCCTTGAACTTCAATTTTCTAATTTTTTATTCTCTTTATTTATGTAATAATGATAGGGTGGAGAAGAATATTGATAGTTATCATATGATCCTCTTCTTATTTTGTATGTAATCTTACTTGTATCAAATCTATACTCCATCCCTTAATTTATTCTACACTTCATTCTATGGATTTGGGTATATCCAAGGATATAATATATATTGATATAATGGGGTATTTGTATGGTGATATTCTTATAGTCATGAAATTCTGACTGGTATACACTTTACTGGAGGTGGGATGGATATGCATATGAGGGTTTTCCATGTGTGTTCATTCCTATAACATAGATATAGGGGAGTAAGAAAAAATAGGTTATTACATGATTATAATATGATTTTAGATGAAATTGTGGATATTTAAGTACCCATGTGATCCATCCTTGAACTACCTCCTTTCATCGTAGATTTTGATAGCATTTCTTTTGTTGTTTTCTAATTCTTAAATCTATCATTTATGTTGTTATTTTTATAATAAAAAAACCAAAAATATCATAAGGGTAAAAAGAGTGCTTATTTAGTCTTCTGTCATTAAAAGAAATACACAGGGTCATATCCTAAGATGTATTTATAGGAGATTTTAAATTTCATTTTGATATCCCTGCAACAATATTCATGTTTTCAGGGATTTTAAATATTTTCTTTATTGTTTTCAATTGATTCATGTATAATGGTCATTGTTATTAAAAATAAACATTAAAAAGTACTTAAATTATTGGGATATGGCTACAGTTCAATAATATTCATGGGAAAACCATAAAACATTGGTTTATTAGTTTTAAACTCTATACTATAATTCTAATTATTACCCCAAGTATAGAATAAATAATAAGATCCTAAAGAAAGTATAGTTCATGAAATATAGATGGAAGAATTTCAATAACTATAAAAATCTAAAAAAGACGAATTCTAGGTTACCATATATATTTTTCACATGGAAGAAAAATTTGGAGGTAAAGGGATGCTCCTTGAAAACCTTCTCTTAGACCTCACAATAGTTTTAAATTCAATACTAGTTTTAGTATTTCCTGATAATCCATTTAAATTGTAGATTTCACACGTGAAATTATTTTAATTGAATTTTAAAAAAAAATGAAGTATGAGCTCCCTACCCCTTATACTCAACTATTGAATCAGCATATATTCTACCCCTGGATTGTGAATATGAAGAGGAACCACCCACCATATAAAAGAATTTGGTATTATTTTTTGAGTAATAATTCTATCCACTATCCTTCCATGATGAGAAATAAATAGAAGATAATATATTTGAGTGGTAGAATTAAAATTTAAATTCATTTTGTTTCAATTTTACTCAAATATATTTGTTTTTTAACTATTTATATGCTGTGAATATATATGAAATTCCATTAAAAGTGCTCTACTATTCATTAAATAATAAAGAATCATATAAAAAAGGATAAATATGAAGAAGGAAAAGTGAAGCTAGTATTAATACCGATAGAAGAAGTTAATAACAATTTAGAAATCACTATTCGTCATGAAGATGTGAGGAATTCGTAACAATATCATAACGTTTCTACACAAAATTTAATGACACAATTCACTAATTTGGGTGTTCCCATGTACAACATTGTTTATGGGGACCTTAAGAGATTTTTGATGAAAATTTCTGGAAGTAACATAATGTGGTGTTTCAAATCACATAAAACTCATCCTCTATCTAATTTTATATAACCAATGTTAATTACATGTTCGTGGAGTAGAATATCAATACCCACTTAAAAGCTCATAATAATACTCACTTCATGATCATTTCAATTTTTTTCTTAATAATAAATTTTTTTGGTTTCTTTTTAATTTAGATTTTTTGGAAGCTAGTAGTAGTGGATATAATGAAGAATCATTTAAGGAATATAGTAATCCAAATAAGTCAAATTTTTACTCTCTAATATCTCCTTTATGTGTTAATAATTATAATATAATTCCATGATAAAAAACCATAATTAAATATAAAATTAAAAAATGGTAATGATGAGTCTATAGAGATATATCCTATTATATTAGGATTTGTTTTCATTTTTTAATAATTTTCTGTGATATTGAAAATTATTGACTCTTTCTTCCATTTTTCGACATAAGTATGGTAGTGTTCCTGAATTTACAATGTATAATATCATTTGATTGTTGATATGTTTTTATCCCCATTTTTGAATATTTAATGAATTTTGGGACCATTATGACATTCATGCATGTTACATACTATGTAATGATAAACATTCAAAATCAATGATTTTTATAAACATTATTTGAAACCATATATTTCATTAATTATTGATTGTTTCAGACATAATTCACATTATAAAACTTTTTTTGTTGACCAATTCAAAATTATATTAGTTTTTGGGTCCCAAAAATTATAATGGAAATTTCTAAAATCCAAGGCTCCTTTGTTTTAATAATTTCAATCCTATGTTATATATGAACTCTATTTTGATAAGACTTGATACCTATAATTACCATATTTGAGTTACATTACATTCAAAATCCTATAGTACCCATCTCATAATGTTTAAATTCATATTATACCCTTTAATATAAGTTTGGGGGAGGGTTTCCATGGGAATAATTGTTTTTTAGTGATTAAAATATTGAGAAGATGTTAATTTAGTGTAATCATTTTTAAAGGTAAATATGAGGCAATATCCATTAAAATACATGTTTTCCCTCTTTTCTCTAAAAATGAAAAATCTTGATATAATAAATAAAAAATGATTATGGGATTTAATTACTAATTTTTTTATTAGATGATTAATTACCATAATCACAAAGATTAGTTATGTATTTATAGTCATTATTCACTGAATGCATATTTCATATATTTGAACATGATAAAAATTAATAAAAATTAGAGAATATGTTTTTTCCATCATTTTTATATGTTTATGTTTGCTTTAACATTGAAAATAGTTGGATATATTATTTTTAGTGGTACATCTGAAGGAGAAAAATTGGTGAATTTTTATTATCTATACATATAATTCATACATTGAGCTTTGGTAAATCAGAGTCCTATTTGAATCATTTTATTTCAAACATCAAACCACTGAGATTAATCCCAAAAATAACCTAAGAGACTATCCTTTTGATAAAGAACAAAATTTCTCATTGAGTGGCGATTTATTCACATTGAAGTCATATATAATGTTTTAATGATCTCAGGAATAATGTTTTTAAAAAGTACATTTCTTCAGAGTAGAAGATATATTTCTATGTGCAATTTGTATATATATTCATGGTTGGATAAATGGACATGGAATGAAATTTATTGAGAAACATTATTATGGAAATTAAATCATAAGAGGAAAGATATAAATATGATAGTCATACAATGTTCACTTCTCCTTTCCATTTTATTGGTTTTGGATAGTATTATGTGTAGATATTTCCTATGCAATTAATATGTTATGTTTGATTGATTGTTAAAATTTAAAACATATTCATTTTGACATTTTTTTCATTTATAAAATTGCACCATATTTTGATTATTTTTGGAAATTTAATATGTTTTTAAATACTTTAAAATTATATAAATTTAAATTATTATTTAATTATATTCCTGATTATCATTATTTTAATTTATTTAGGAATTAATAATAGAAAATTCGAACCTAACTATTCATTTTGGAGTTATTTTGCATGGATTTATTGGGATATATATGAAAAAAATAATTAATTGGTGGTTTAATAACATTAAATAAACATTTTGGTGGATTTCGTGCGATTAAAATATTCCAATGTGATATTAAAATAAGTACCATCCATTTTATGAGATTAATGTGAATCTTATCTAACTATCATATGAATAAAGGCTTATCTAATGTGCTCTATAAGAATATATTTCCACATAATAAAGCTGCATAATAATTGAATGGTTGTGACACACACTTCATCAAAATAGATATCTATGTGTGAGAGAAATGTATGGGTACATCTATAAAAAACACACCTATGATAATACAAATGTTATAATTATATTCTGGAAATTTTACTATGAAGATCAAATGTTCGGAAGCAAATAAGGTTCATATACAGTTTTAGAATGTCACACAAATATGGTGATTCTGGATGGAGAAATCGGTTATTTTGGATGGAACAGGAATATGGTGAATGAAATTAAATTCTACAAAATATATTTACCATTAGAAAAAAATATAGTATATTCAATTAGAAAACACAATCCCTCTATAGGAATATCTACAAATGATAACTATCTGTGTGTGATTAAACTCAAAACAGGGAAAGAAATGTTACATTAATTGGATATACATATAAGATTAAATGGAAATACTAAGAATGGTATAAGGTGAACCTATGTGATCCATGCGTAATGTAATATGAACTCAAAGGGGTTTTCACTAAATTTATATCCTTTATGGTTCTATATGTCATCTCAAATTTTTAACCATCCAATGAGGATTTGTTTTTCAAAAAAAAAAGTAACATCCCAAGTAAGTAATGAATAATAGATATTTTTATCTATGTCTATTAATGAATTAGATAGTGTTTTAGAGGCTTAAAATGAAAATAAATCCAATCTTAAGCATGGAATACACTATTTTTTTTTAAAATATTGTTTTACTACCTTTTAATGGAAAACCATTTTTAAATCTATCTTTTGACAATTTTATAAGCTATGTTTGTTAAAATAAACATATTATTTATGATCGGGACATCAAAATTTACTTTGTGTTAATTTTTGGTATTTTTCTTGACAATGTTCATTTTTAATGAACAGTGAAAAATACTGCATTTTACATCAAAACTGCTTTTTAATCTAATTTATTTATATAATTAGATTATCTTTTGAATTGGTTTTAAAGTTAAATTAGAATATATTTTTACCATTTAATCCAATGGTGGTCATTAGGATTAATTTCACTTTGGAATTGGGCATAAACTAATGCCAAACTTTTCATAGATATTGTTTTAAAAAAACCCCGCTATTTGTTTTGACAATGGGAATTATTTTTAAATAAATTATTTAAATTTATGTGTTTGTAATTTGGTAAAATGGATTACATATTTGGAATCAGAAGGTCCAAATTATGTAATCAAGACTCTTGTTTTTTGACATTATGAATAGTAATGACAGTAATTATCTTTAATTATCTTGATTAATGAGTAATCGGGTAGTTAAGGATAATAAAATAATATCATAATAATAATAATAAAATGACACCAAAATGTGTCGTAATTCTACTGGTTGTCTCATGGTCGACCATGGGATGTCTTGTGCCAAACATGGGGACCCAATGGAATCACTTTTGTGAAAAGTGACTTGTTATTTTTATTTTTTTAAAGAAAGTAAATATAAGAAGAATGTATCACCTGATTAAAACATTTTTAATTTTGTCTACATAGATGATATTTTAGACTATAAATATTCATTTGGGAAGATAAAACGATTTCATACATCATAGTTTTTTTTCATAATTTTTAGACATTAAATAAATTAAATTATTTATGACATCATGATGATGCAACGATTACCTCATTAATAAAGGATTTAAATAAAATGAAATGATAATGTAAAATCTATGACATAAACATGTCCAAAACCTATTGGATGGGTGTATTTATAACCCTTATCACCTTACCCTCTAATTATATCAATTTGGTACCTTTTGAATCCGAAAACCATTTTCCAATAAAGTAACATTTCTTTACTTTCCAAGAGTGCCCCTCCTCTAATCTTATAAAAGGCCCCCACCTCTACCTCCTTACCCACACTCCCAAAGCCTTTGTCACGGCCAACCCCTGCCCATTTTGTCTCTCCACAACCCTATCTTACTCTTTGAAGCATCACATTGGGCAGAAGTCTTCCCAAAAAATCCTTTGAGCTCAAACCAAAGGGAGTTACCCGATTTTAAGGTAATGTCTTCACTTAAGTCCTTTTGTTTTATTTTACTTCTCCAACCCCGTAAACTCTTTTTATTCATTACTTTTGTAACAACTCCAATATCTTCAATATACTAGTATGTTTTTATAATAATTAGTTGAGCTACACTTACACACACCTACATCTAATGGTTAAAGTACATACTATTTCCGTGGATGGTGAATTTATGCCTCCCGAAACGATGATTGTTCAAAATCCTTTTAACACCTTCAAAGGTGGCCATTAATATGTCACTATATTTATATATGATATATAATAGGTTTATGTTTTCCTTAAGCTTCTTTATTTTTCATTTTGGGAATACCTTTATGGTTTCCATTATGGATAAACGCGATATCTTCATTTAAGGAAGTGTGGACTACCGCCCCCTCAAAGTGATTTGATTCGTTAAATACCATATATGGGACATATAAAAGATGGAACTATGATATTATATATGATATTATACTGGAATTATAATATACATTTATATCATTATGATCCCATTCTATAAAATACGAAATAGAAATGAAAGTAGCGTTCATACGTACATACGGCTTACCGTCTCCATGAATGGTGCATTTCATTTCTTACCTCTAAATGATTATGAAATATTATAAATGAATGTATATACATGATATATATGATATATAAATCATGATTATAATTCTAGATATAATGTATACATGAACAACTTATAATTATAAAGGGTTTATTTTTTACTCAAGTACCAATGATCGTTAAAACGACCGTTATTGACATAAATAATTACAAAGTGTTCATGACATGGAAATAAGTGATATAAAAGGAATAATGAACTTGAAAAAGGTTCTTAAGCAAGTACAAATTAACTCAAGTTTATTATTCATAAAAATAAAGAATGATCGAGTCAAGTTCGACAAGAGGTATGGGACATCATCTCAGTCTCCTTTTATTGGGGCATATTTTGTTATATACACAACATTATTTTATATGGTGTATAAACCCCTTTGACTTTTAGATTTATTCAAAAGGAATCTTTTTTATACGAAGCGTTTACTAAACGACAAAAGGGAATTTTTTTTGTCGTACGTATGCGGCGACAACGACTTATCCGCCACCGTGACTATTATTTGAGTTTCGGCTTCCTCTACAAGCCATACCTTCTTTTTAAAAGAAAAATAAATACCATGTTTTTATTTTCATTTATTTTGGTATTGAAAATGGTTTTCATAATGTTTTAATATCAATGTGTTGTATTGATATCTTGTGATTGAAAGGTGGGAATGTTATGTTACTTTTTGAATGTTTTATGTGATATGATTATGTTGAGGTTCTTGGGAATTATTATGATGACGGGTGGTTCTGTGATAAACTAAGGGCGGGTGAGCCCGACATAGCTCTCCAATGCATTGGGTAATGCGAAGGAGTGAAATGTTAAGGTTTCTCTAAAGAGATTTAAGGAATATACTGTGATGGGTATTCCAAACGTAACCAAGTGGGTTACTCCCTATGTAAGAATGTTATGAATGCCTCAAGTTACCATTATGTCTTATGATTTCTATGATTTATTAATGATTTGATAAGGTATGTTAAAGTGCTTATGTTTTATGGGTAATGTATGATTTCATTCTTATGTATATATGTACCCATGTTTCCTTTCCATATTTTTATATCCCTTACTGAGCTTTTTATGCTCATCCAAAGTTTTTTGAAATGTTTTTCACAGGTCAAGGGAAAGGTACATGATATGATGATAGTGTCAAGGAAGTGTCAAGAAAGAATCCATGTTTTATTTTAAATATGTTTCCATTGATGGGAAAGAAGAATACAATCATTATGTAACCACTTTTTTTATATGTGGAATGTAATGCATGTTTTATGATCTAAATATCTAAAACTCTAAACCCGAAAAGAACCTCAATGTGTAATCTTGTAATAACTCATGATTAAGTAAGGTTTAAGGCTGGGGACTTATAGTTGGTATCAGAGGTCGGTTTAGATAACTTTAGGAGTTAGAATTCTATTAAATGATTATCCAAAAATATTTTTTATGGTCAAATTGAAGTTATATAGCATTTGAATATTACAATGTTGCTTCATCTAAGACATATTTGTTCAGAATGGTTTTCCGCAGAGGAAATAGGGAAGCAGTGCTAGGAAGGCATGCAGAAGGAAATAACCATCCGAATCAGCATCCTGAGATGGTTGGAATTGGAACTGAACAGTTTGTTGCAGTAATGGCACAGTTGACTCAAACGATAAATGGTGGTGGTATTCATGCACGAGATTAGCCAGATCAACCACAAAGGAACATGTCAGTGGTGGAACATTTCATGAGGAAACATCCCCCATCATTCAGAGGATCATATGACCCTCTGTTAGCTGAAGGGTGGATTAAAGCACTAGAGAAGATTTTCGATGTCATGGGGTGTTCAGACAATCAAAAGGATAGTCTTTCTATTTACCGTCTGGAGGGTGAAGCAGATCAGTGGTGGTCGATGGTTAAAAATATCAGGGATGCTGATGAGATTGATGCTCTTGACTTGGATGGATTCAAAGGTATGTTTCTTGAAAAGTATTTTCCTAAGGATGTTCCACTTAGGATGGAAAAACAATTCTTGGAATTGAGGCAAGAGGAAGACTTAATGGCTACCTATGAAGAAAGGTTCACTCGATTGGCAAGGTATGCTCCAAATTTTATCCAAGACCTTGATAGTAAAATCAATAGTTTTTACTCAGGATTAAATCCAAAATATCGAAGGGCATTAGCTTCTCATGATTTTAAAAGTTATGAAAATCTTGTTCGATGTGCTGATAAGGTGGAAATGGAGTTTTCCGATGATCAAGTGTTCTATAACAACTAGCAGAAGAAGAGACCAAGGTGGCAAGAGAAAGGGAAGAATTATTCAAAAAAGTCTGATGGTAAGAAATTTAAGTTTCCATTTTGTGATAAATGTGGCAAAAGGCATGCTGGGGAATGTCTTCTGAATTCTGGAAAGTGCTACCGATGTGGTAAGATTGGACATAAGGCTCGTGATTGCCCTGAAAAAGATCAAGGTGAAGGTAAGACCAAATTTGATTTACAGCCAGGGAAATGTTTTAAGTGCAATGAGATGGGTCACTATGAAAACGAGTGTCCGACAAAGATCTTGAGTGATGGGAAGCAGTTAAACTACAAGCAGAAAGGGGTGGTGAAATCCTTTGCAACTACTTCAGCAGATGTCAGGCCATCAAATGAAGTTGTATCATCTCTAAGGAGCTCAGTATTGTTCAATGATTGACTTGAGATCGGGGTACCATCAGCTGAAGGTAACGGAAGCAGATGTTCTGAAGACTGCGTTCCGTACAAGATATGGCCATTATGAATTTGTAGTAATGCCTTTTGGGATAACCAATGGACCTGATGTATTCATGGACTTAATGAATAGAATTTTCCATGAGTTATTGGATAAGTTTGTGGTGGTTTTCATTGATGATATTTTGGTGTTTTCCAAAAGTAAAGAGGAGCATGAAAGACATTTAAGGGTTATCTTGCAAACCTCAAATGAAAAGAAACTGTATGGAAAATTCAGAAAGTGTGAGTTTTGGTTGCAACAAATTTCTTTCCTTGGTCACATTGTTTCTAAAGATGGGATAACTGTTGATCCTGCAAAAACAAAAGTTGTGGAAGACTGGCCAAGACCCACAAATGTAAATGAGATTCGTAGCTTCCTTGATTTGGCAGGCTATTACCGAAGGTTTGTTACAAATTTTTCACGGTTATCTACTCCAATGACTAAGCTAACTGGGAGGGGTGTTAAGTTTATCTGGACAAAACAATGTGATGATTGTGTTCAGGAATTGAAAAGAAGATTGGTGAATGCTCCAGTTTTGGCACTACCTTCCAGGAATGGTGAGTTTGTTATATACAGTGATGCTTCATTGAAAGGACTTGGTTGCGTCCTAATGCAGAATGATCAGGTATTGCTTATGCTTCACGATAGTTGAAAACTCATGAGGTAAACTATCCTACACATGATTTGTAATTAGCTGTTGTTGTTTTGGATTTAAAGATTCGGAGGCATCATTTGTATGGAGTAAAGTGTGAAATATATACTGATCATAAAAGTTTAATGTATATATTCACTCAGAAAGAGTTAAACATGAGACAGAGGAGATGGCTGGAATTAATCAAGGATTATGATTGTACAATTCATTACCATCCAGGAAAAGAAAATAAAGTGGTTGATGGTTTGAGTCGAAAAAGTAATGCGTCGTTAACAATGTTGCGTTTGGAACGAGATCCTTTGGTTAAGGATTTGATGAACTTTGGCATATATGTTTTTGGTTCAAGATGTTCTTTTGTTTTGTTTCAGGTATCAGTGAGATCAACTCTATCAGATAGAATCAAGCAAGCACAGAAGCAAGACAGTGAGTTGGAGAAAAAGGTAGAGCTGGTTCAGAAAAGTATGTTTCCTGAATTCAACATTGATTATTATTGCGTTTTGAGATTTGGGAAGATATTGTGTGTGCCTTGTGATTCACAGTTGAAGAGAGAGTTGTTATGTGATGCTCATAGTTCTCCGTGTTCAGTTCATCCTGGCAGTACTAAGATGTACATAGATAAGTGGGAGTATTACTGGTGGGATGGAATGAAAAATGATATTGCTGATTTTACTGTGAAGTGTTTGACATGTCAACAAGTTAAAGAAGAGCGGAAGTTACCGAAAGGGATGCTTCAGCCTTTACTAGTGCCAGAGTGGAAATAGGAGAATATATCCCTGGACTTTGTTGTGGGATTACCAAAAACATCTCGAGGTAATAATGAAATCTGGGTTATTATTGATCGCTTGACTAAATCTTCTCATTTCCTTGCTATACGAGATACTTTTTCCCTAGATCAACTTTCCCATTTGTATCTTAAAGAGATAGTCAGGTTACATGGAGTTCCCCTCTCCATTGTATCTGATCGTGATTCCAGGTTCACTTCTAACTTTTGGAAAGTCCTTCAGAAGTCCTTTGGTACTAAATTAAATTTTAGTACATCATTTCATCCTCAATCCGATGGGTAGTCAGAACGAACAATTCAGACCATGGAGGATATGATACGGGCTTGTTCGATGGATAATCAGGGAAGTTGGGACCAACATCTTTATTTGGTTGAATTTTCATATAATAACAGTTTTCATTCCAGTATACAGATGGCACCATTTGAGGCGTTATATGGGAAGCGGTGTCGAACTCCAGCTTTCTGGGATGAAGTGGGTGAAAGGAAGTTGATGGGACCAGAATTGGTAGAAGAGATGGCAGAAAAAGTTCAGCTGATTCAGAAACACATGAGAACAGCTCAGAGTAGGCAGAAGAGTTATGCAAACAACAGGAGGAAGGATCTAACTTTCGAGGTAGGTGATCATGTTTTTCTCAAAGTCTCTCCATGGAAAAGTGTGATGCGATTGGGTAAGAAAGGAATGTTGAGTCCAAGGTTGTAACGCCCCGACCCTAGTTACCGAGAGTCGGTGCATTATTACATAACATTGGCATGATCACAAGAAAGATCAAATCTCGAAAGACCGGTTGGTTTAGTAGCCTTGGAAACACTAGATATATTCATAAGTTTTACATTACATCATAAATTGAAAAACTACTACAACAACATAATGTCTCCACAGTCCACACTATTATCCCCTCATAATATCCCTACAGGTCATTCATAACTTACTTCTTCACATCCTGGGAAAAATAAAACATAGAAAAGGGGTGAGCTCAAATGCCCAGTAAGGATAACAATATACCAGAAACTTTCATAAATAAGAATAAACGTTTAAGGCTATGTATAACTAAAACAAAAGCCTTTTAAACTTGATCTTCAACATAGTATGGAAAAAGTAAAATGAAATAATGCCATTTACTTGTTCACATGGATATTCTACTAATCGAATAATCATATGAAATATCAATAACCACTTTCATAATGTTGGAATGCATAATGCCAGACTATCATAACCACATAGTCAAGGCCTCGTGCCAAGACTACAAATAAGATTTTTCCAAGGCCTTGTGCCAAGACACTAGTTTGTCTCATGAGACCTACCGATGCATCGAGGAGCTATAGAGGGCTCCACCCGTCACATATAATGTCCAGTGCATTCCCATATGAAAAGGTTTAAACATAAAATAAACATTCGTATTAAAACTAGCATACGAAATGTCAATAATTTCACCATAAACTATGAATGGTATAAAAATAGCACATCCACATTCAAACATATCACAAAACCTTCAATACAATATAGAAGTTTTGTATCATAATAAATCAACTTCAAATAAGCGTAAAATCCATCAAAGGATGTTGACATAGATGAAATCAAAACACTTTTTGGAGAAATATCTCTTTCTATTTTTGAAAGCATTTAAGAGCCATATAAAATAAAAAATTTTCTTGAAAATATTCTTATAAGCTTGTAAGGAAATCTTTGAAGATTTTATAAAGGCAGAAAATAACCGCACTCGCCATATAAGTTAAAAAAACATTCTTACCTTAATTCTGTCGAAAAGGTTAAAAAGGACCTTGTTTTGAAAACGACGGAAAGATTCCTCTTATAAAAAGTAAAACAAGGGTATAAATGACTTTAACCCATATTCTTGTAAATAATAAAAATGTTTTGAAATACATTTTGAAGAAACATGGATGTGTATGATAAAGAGATCCCAGTAGTTTATTATGTATAAACAACCTCGGATAATGAAGAGATTGTGAAATAACCCTTACCTTGTAATTTTCCTTGGTTGGGGTAGGTTAAACTCCTGTATAATGGTGAAATAATTGTTATTACTTTATACATGAATCATATACATTAATATGATATCATATATGATCTTTTAATATTGATTTGATAATAATATCTTAGTATTATCGTTGTTTCGGGTGTTAACTTACTTGTTTTATTTTGTATGTTTTGTTACGTATGACATGTTTGTAAAGGATAGGTTGTATATTATTCATATCCAGAATGATATCAATTCCTTAAACATCATTTTTTAAATCATCAAATGATAATTATACTTGAATGGATACGATGGAGAATGAATCTCATCGCGTTCGTGGAGACGGTAGTCCGTACGTACGCACGAGCGACAATATCATTCTTTTGATATTAAAATAATATATAAATGGATGGTATATCAAATATAAAGAATCATTAACATGTTATATTTATTATTTACATTAGTTACATATCATTATTATACCCATCCAAATAATAATATATTGAATAACTATTACACCACGACGTGGAGACGGTAAGCCGTACGTACGCACGTATGGTGACATGTTATTCAAAGGGTGGATAAAATACTGAATATGGTTGTACCATATTTATAATAAAATCAGAGTATATATATGATACTGGAGTTATTATTTTATAATGGTAACAACAAAGGATGAATATGTGGAAGATGAAATGAACTTGGAAAAGGGTGGTGAAATCATTACCTCTTATTCGGGTTCTTCCTTTTGATTTGATCAAAATGGATCCTTATGATGGATTTCTAATAAAACTAAGGCCTCTAGGTTGTATTGAGGGAAGTTGAGAGAGTATTTGGGCAGAGTTTGGCCGAACCAAAAGGATTTGAAGGTGTGATAAAATGAGAAGGAGGAGTTCCCTATTATAAGAGGGGTGAGGGGCACCTTTGGAAAAGATAGAAATATTAATTTATAATAAATTAATATTAGGTTTCTAATGGCTCAAAAGTTTATTATTTAAATGTTAAGGTGTGGATAGGTCGAAAACAACTCATCCATTAGAATTTAGACAGGTTTGGGTACTTATATTAACCTTATCTTTAAGTATTAACTCTAAGCTAATTAGTTTCACTTTAACAATGTCTCTTTGTATTTTTATATAATATGGTTAATAAACGTACTATATATATTCAAGTGACCCCCAAGTGGTCCATTAATGATGAACCTATAATTATATAAGTCTCTTTGCCGAACCTTAGTTTTTAGGGATATTTAATATCAATTAATAATATAATATAGGTTTTAAGAACTCTTTTAGGTCAATTTTGACACTATTCAATAGTTGATTTTTTTGAAACTCATAACAGATTGATTACTTCGAACAAAGTAAATTAATTCAATCCTAATATATCATATTATTCTATAAAATTAGTTTAATTCATTAAAAGTTTCATATTATATTTATTTGGGTATTTATAATATCGATTATTTTAATTTTTCACTATTATAGTAATTAATTCATCATCATTGTGTCATAAATAAATTAAATTATTTAATGTCTAAAAATTATAAATAAAATATAATTATGCAGGAAATATTTTTATCTTTCTAATGAATATTTATAATCTAAAATCAAACATATATAACCCTATGTAATAATTGTTTTTCTAAAGGATATATGCTTCTGTCATTTTTCTATTCATTTTAACTTAATTAAAATAAAGTGTCCCTATCACCTACAAGTGGCACCATGGGGTCCCCAAATCGACCCAAAGATGCCTATGGTAGAAAATGTATCAACCAATAAGGCTAGGACACGTTTTAGGGTAATTTAGTATTATTATAATATTATTTTTTAACCCTTATTTACCAGATTTACCCTTAACCATGGTAAATAAAATATTTACCACAGTAATTATTCAAAATGTCTAAAAATAAAAGTTACCTATTTACACAATTTGGACATCCTGATTCCAAATATGGAATCCATTTTTATAAATTCAAAACACAGAAGTGGCAGAAATTAATTTAAAATTAATTCCCGCTGTCAAAACAAAAAGCGTGTTTTTAAGAGATAATAACTATCAAAAGATTGACACTTGTTTATGTTCAGTTTAATTGTAAAATTATGTCCAATGACCAAAATTATATTAAATGGTAAAAATATATTCTAAATATACTTTAAAACCACTCAAATTCATAATTTATCACTATTAATTATTTTGATTAATAAAGTTGTTTTTAATTAAAATTTAGTAATTTTCACTATTCATCAAAATATGAAAGTTATCCGAAAAGTACAAAAATTTCACCTTAGGATAAATTCGATATTCCGAATCCAGAAATGAAGTCCATTTTAAAATATAAAATATATATAATTTTGAAAAATAGTTATTACTATTTATAACGGCTAGTTTGATTGGTTGTGGTGTGTGTTAAAACTCAAGGTTGTGTACAACACACGCTACTGTATTATTAAAAGAAAGCGTACCGTGGAAGCTTGGGATGTTTCATTTTAAATTTTTTATGTCCCAATTTAGTCAAAAAGTATAAAATATTGTATTTAAAAAGGGTTCACTATTAAAATTTGATAAAAGTGCAATACTGAAAATGAATTTGTTCTTGCATTATATCTAAGTAACTCATAATATGGATTCTAAAATTATAAGGATTATATAAAGTTTAAAATTTAGATAATACTATTCATAACCTCTTTTGAATGGTTTTTTTTGTAAGTCATGGTGTGATTGAACTCGTTGTTGCGTGTAGTGCAAGTTATTGAATTATTTTGAAAAAAATAACACACTATGAAATCTTGGGGTGTTACATTCTCCCCTCCTTCAATAAATTGCGTCCTCACAATTAGAAATTGTTCTTCGAAAATAAAAGGTTGAAAATAGAAAATATATTTGTGGGAAAACCCACATCGGAAATTGGGTTACTAAAATTTAGTCTTAATATGAGGAAAAGAGAAATGAAAGGGTCACCACCAAATTATGATCTCGATTAGGAGAACATTGGTGGCAATTAGAGACATATAATTGGAGGAAAAACGTAAATATTTATAGGTAGTGATTGAGGTCATAAATCACAAAAAAGTATAAAATTGAGTTCCCTAAATTCATCAATCTATGATGATTTGAAATACCAACGGTTCAACAAAACATAGGGTATTAGGATAACACATTTTTGACGTTTCAAAATATCTTAGTTGAAATCCCACATCGAAAAATGAATTAATGAGGCCTCTATTTAAAATAAAGAGTCGAAAGTATGAAGATTACCGAAAATAACACATACTAGGGTTCCATGTAGGAAAATATGGATATGGAAGAAAAATCTAACCATCAATTATCTGATGGAGAGTGGTAGAGAACATGGCTATGAAAAGGCCAACAATCCCAAAGCCAAAAATTAGTGATGATTTAAGGTTCCATCTAGGAAAACATTTTTGTTCTAAGTTGATTTTCTTAATATTGATGATTTTATTTATGAGATTGGCTAAGATCATAAGGAGATATACTTACTTTTTAATTAGAGTTTTATCCATTAATAAATTTCTACCACAAACTCATCTTTCACTCTAAAAGATAATAGAATGTAAAAAAAATTCTATTTACACTATTCGTATAGGGTTCCAACATAAACGAATTTATAATTCATCTACAAGATCATTTAATAAAAACTACATTATTTAATCTAGGACATCTCGTGGGCCAGTGGTAGGTGATACACCCTTTTCTCCCTTTGGTTGCGGGTTCAAGTCTCGCAGCCTTGCCGGACGCGACGGGTTGCCGCCCGACCTCCGGGTTGTCCTTTTATGGAAATCCAAAATAATCCAAACTAGAACTATCCAATATACTTCTGTCCAAACTCACAGTCCAACAGTTATAAGGAAGGTAAACATAATATAGATCCTTTTTACCCCGTAATAGCATATGAATACCTTCATCATGTATTACCATATTCCTTATTGATTACATTCATTCTCCCTTATTCCATATAGAATGCTGGATATACTTCATTAATCCAAAAATGTTTTAAACCCCAACAATGATGGAATATACAAATCATTAATAATTTCCAAGGTAGTCAAGAATATCCAATATAATTTATCCAAAACAATCACATATTATTCCAAAATCACTACCTCAGTATCAGAACTATATTATGATTTATCATTCTCTCAACCATATATTTTCCAAAAATTTATCCTGCTATTGAGTCACTTTTCCTTGTTCCACACAATCTCAAGTCCTTAATGAAATAGTACTGCAGTAAAATCATTATATACTCCATAATTATTATAACAAGTACATTCTTGATATAACACTCAATTGACATAATCAACATAAGAACTCTAATCATTCCTCTTCATATGTGGTAGTATCATAACTTGATTATTATCCATTAACATCATTTGCGGCATAGTCTGATGACTGGGACATAGGTTCGCGTAGTGTCCAAACTCCTTGCAAATGAAGAATTGTACATTTAAAACCATTTTATTACCTTTGCAGTCACGTACTTTGTGCCCTTTTCCTCCACACTTATAACAAACTCACATTCCTTTCAGGCAAGTTCCAGGGTGTTTCTTTCCACAGTTACCACATATGGGAAAATTCTTCTTTTCCCTCTTCCCTTTATCCATCTTTCTCTCTTCCATCCTTTTCTTCTCTTTCTTCCCTTCAAAGCCATAAGACTAAGTAAACTCTTTACTTATCTTATCAACACATGATATTATTTTTTTTCATATGATGATAATACATGGGAGACTATTTCTCTTATAAATTCTAGCTTAAGACCATGAAAGATATGATCCTTCCTTCTCTTTGGATCATGTGCATTTCTGGAGTTCTCATTCCTTCTTCTGGGCGCCATTTCTAAACAATGGCATACACTAGATCAGTTTATGAATCAAAATACAAAATCCCATACTTATAAAACACTTAACATAAATTGATCTATTTATGGATATAATCCATAATCATAAAAATGTATCCTTTGAGGATGTATATACTCATAAACCCTTCATAATGGTTTGTAAAGAAAATGAGAATTAACCTAAGCATATCCCCCGGGAGTGTCGTAACCAAGAGTGCAGCAAGGCCCGTTGTCGTGCACCAGTTCCCGTTTCCAGTCTAGCTCAAAGCGGTGTTTTCGGGTTTTACCCCTAGGTATATCTGTTCCAGATCCGCCTCTACCTGCTCGTATCCAGACATGAATTTATTGCTCGGAAAACTCACAAAATATCTACAATAACAAAATTCTAGGAAGTTCTTCTATACAAATCCTCAAAGTTCATCTTAAGTCTATGTGCTCTAATCAGAGTTTATCTAAATCTAGCATCCAAGGTTTGTACTAAACTTCCTCTGATACCAACTGTAATGGCCCGACCCTAGTTACCCAGAGTCGGTGCATTATTACATAACATTGGCATGATCACAAGAAAGATCAAATCTCGAAAGACCGATTGGTTTTGTAGCCTTGGAAACACTAGATATATTCATAAGTTTTACATTACATCATAAATTGAAAAACTACTACAACAACATAATGTCTCCACAATCCACACTATTATCCCCTCATAATATCCCTGCAGGTCATTCATAACTTAATTCTTCACATCCTGGAAAAAATAAAACATTGAAAAGGGGTGAGCTCAAATGCCCAGTAAGGATAACAATATACCGGAAACTTTCATAAATAAGAATAAACGTTTAAGGGTATGTATAACTAAAACCAAAGCCTTTTAAACTTGAACTTCAACATTGTATGGAAAAAGTAAAATGAAATAATGCCATTTACTTGTTCACATGGATATTCTACTAATCTAACAATCATATGCAATATCAATAACAACTTTCATAATGTTGGAATGCATAATGCTAGACTATCATAACCAATAGCCAAGGCCTCGTGCAAAGACTAAAAATAAGATTTTGCCAAGGCCTTGTGCCAAGACACTAGTTTGTCTCATTAGACCTACCGATGCATCGAGGAGCTATAGCGGGCTCCACCCGTCACATATTAAGTCCAATGCATTCCCATATGAAAAGGTTTAAACATAACATAAACATTCGTATTAAAACTAGCATACGAAATGTCAATAATTTCACCATAAACTATGAATGTTATAAAAATACCACATCCACAGTCAAACATATCACAAAACCTTCAATACAATATAGAAGTTTTGTATCATAATAAATCAACTTCAAATAAGCGTAAAATCCATCAAAGGATGTTGACATAGATGAAATCAAAACACTTTTTGGAGAAATATCTCTTTCTATTTTTGAAATCATTTAAGAGCCATATAAAATAAAACATTTTCTTGAAAATATTCTTATAAGCTTGTAAGGAATGCTTTGAAGATTTTATAACGGCAGAAAATAACCGCACTCGCCATATAAGTTAAAAAAAACATTCTTACCTTAATTTTGTCGAAAAGGTTAAAAAGGACCTTGTTTTGAAAACGACAGAAAGATTCCTCTTATAAAAAGTCAAAAAAAGGGTATAAATGACTTTAACCCATATTCTTGTAAATAATAAAAATGTTTTGAAATACATTTTGAAGAAACATGGATGTGGATGATAAAGAGATCCAAGTAGATTATTAAGTATAAACAACCTCGGATAATGAAGAGATTGTGAAATAACCCTTACCTTGTACTTTTCCTTGGTTGGGGTAGGTTAACCTCTTGTATAATGGTTAAATAATGGTTATTAAATTATACAGGAATCATATACATTAATATAATATAATATATGATCTTTTAATATTGATTTGATAATAATATCTTAGTATTATCGTTGTTTCGGGTGTTAACTTACTTGTTTTCTGTTATATGTTTTGTTAAGTAAGACATGTTTGTAAATGATAGGTTGTATATTATTCATATCTAGAATGATATCAAGTCCTTAAACATCATTTTTTAAATCATCAAATGATAATTATACTTGAATGGATACGATGGAGAATGAATCTCATCGCGTTCGTGGAGACGGTAGTCCGTACGTACGCACGAGCGACAATATCATTCTTTTGATATTAAAATAATATATAAATGGATGGTATATCAAATATGAAGAATCATTAACATGTTATATTTATTATTTACATGAGTTACATATCATTATTATACCCATCCAAATAATAATATATTGAATAACAATTACACCACGACGTGGAGACGGTATGTCGTACGTACGCACGTATGGTGACATGTTATTAAAAGGGTGGATAGAATACTGAATATGGTTGTACCATATTTATAATAACATAACAGTATATATATGGTACTGGAGATATTATTTTATAATGGTAACAACAAAGGAAGAAGAAGTGGAAGAAGAAATGAACTTGGAAAAGGGTGGTGAAATCATTGCCTCTTCTTCGGGATCTTCCTTTTGATTTGATCAAAAGGGCTCCATAGGATTGCTTTCTGATCAAACTAAGGCATCTAGGTTGTAGTGAGGGAAGTTGGGAGAGTATTTGGTCAGAGTTTGGCCGAACCAAAAGGCTTTTAAGGTGTGAAGAAATGAGAACAAGGGGTGCCCTTTTATAAGAGGGGTGAGGGGCACCTTTGGAAAAGCTAGAAATATTAATTTGTAATAAATTAATATTCGGTTTCTAATGGCTCCAAAGTTGATTATTTAAATTTTAAGGTGGGGATAGGTCTAAAACAACTCAACCAATAGAATTTAGATAGGTTTGGGTACTTATATTAACCTTATCTTTAAGTATTAACTCTAAGCTAATTAGTTTCACTTTTACAATGTCTCTTTGTATTTTTATATATTATGGTTAATAAACATACTATATACATCCAAGTGACCCCGAAGTGGTCCATTAATGATGAAACTATCATGATATAAGTCTCTTGGACGAACCTTAGTTTTTTAGGAATTTAATATCAATTAATAATATAATATTGGTTTTAAGAACTCTTTTATGTCAATTTTGACACTATTCAATAGTTGATTTTTTTGAAACTCATAAAAGATTGATTACTTCGAAAAAAGGAAATTAAATCAATTCTAATATGTCATATTATCCTATAAAATTAGTTTAATTCATTAAAAGTTTCATATTATATTTATTTGGGTATTTATAATATCAATAATTTTAATTTTTCACTATTATAGTAATTAATTCATCATCATTGTGTCATAAATAAATTAAATTATTTAATTTCGAAAAATTATAAATAAAATATAATTATGTAAGAAATCTTTTTATCTTTCTAATGAATATTTATAATCTAAAATCAAACATATATAACCCTATGTAATAATTGTTTTTCTAAAAGATATATGCTTGTGTCATTTTTGTATTCATTTTAACTTAATTAAAATAAAGTGTCCCTATCACCTAGAAGTGGAACCATGGGGTCCCCAAATCGACCCAAAGTTGCCTATGGTCGAACATGTATCAACCAATAATTCTAGGACACATTTTAGGGCAATTTAGTATTATTATAATATTATTTTTTAACCCTTATTTACCAGATTTACCCTTAACCATGATAAATAAAATATTTACCACAGTAATTATTCAAAATGTCTAAAAATAAAAGTTACCTATTTACACAATTTGGACATCCTGATTCAAAATATGGAATCCATTTTTCTAAATTCAAAACACATAAGTGTCAGAAATTAATTTAAAATTAATTCCCGCTGTCAAAACAAAAAGCGTGTTTTTAAGAGATAATAACTATCAAAAGATTGACACATGTTTATGTTCGGTTTAATTGTAAAATTATGTCCAATGACGAAAATAAAATTAAATGGTTAAAATATATTCTAAATATACTTTAAAACCACTCAAATACATAATTTATCACTATTAATTATTTTGTTTAAAAAATTTGTTTTTAATTAAAATTTAGTAATTTTCACTATTCATCAAAATATGAAAGTTATCCGAAAAGTACCAATATTTCACCTTAGGGTAAATTCAATATTCCGAATCCAGAAATGAAGTCCCTTTTAAAATATAAAATATATATAATTTCGAAAAATAGGTATTTCTATTTATAATGGCTAGTTTGATTGGTTGTGGTGTGTGTTAAAACTCAAGGTTGCGTACAACACACGCTATTGTATTATTCAATGAAAGCATACCGTGGAAGCTTGGGATGTTTCATTTTAAATTTTTGATGTCCCCATTTAGTCAAAAAGTTTAAAATATTGTATTTAAAAAGGGTTCAATATTAAAAGTTGATAAAAGTGAAATACTGAAAATGAATTTGTTCTTGCATTATATCTAAGAAACTCATAATATGGATTCTAAAATTATAAGGATTATATAAAGTTTAAAATTTAGATAATACTATTCATAACCTCTTTTGAATGGCTTTTTTTTGTATGTCATGGTGTGATTGAACTTGGTGTTGCGTGTAGTGCAAGTTATTGAATTATTTTGAAGAAATGACACACTATGAAATCTTGGGGTGTTACAAAGGTTCATTGGACCATTTTAAATTCTGGAGAGAGTTGGATCAGTTGCATACCGGGTGGATTTACCTCTGATACTATCTCAGGTACACAATGTTTTTCACGCTTCTATGTTGAGAAAATATATGCCAGATCCATCTCATGTTTTGAGTCCAGAGGTAGTTCAGTTGAAAGAGAACCTATCTTATGAGGAACAACCGGTCTAGATTATTGACCACAGGGATCAAGTGTTACGAAATAAGATGATTAATGAGGTAAAGGTTTTGTGTAAAAACCACACGATGTAAGAGGAAACATGGGAATCTGAAACTACAATGAGGGATACGTACCCCCATTTATTCGATAAGTAAATAAATTGCGGGGAAGCAATTTACTAAAGAGGGAAGGATGTAACATCCCAAGTAAGTAATGAATATTATATATTTTTACCTATGTCTATTAATGAATTAGATAGTGTTTTAGAGGCTTAAAATGAAAATAAATCCAATCTTAAGCATGGAATACACTAATTTTTTTTAAAAGATTGTTTTACTGCCTTTTGGTGGAAAACCATTTTTAAATCTATATTTTGAAAATTTTATAAGCTATGTTTGTCAAAATAAATTTATTCTTTATGATTGAGACATAAAAATTTATTTTGTGTGAATTTTTGGTATTTTTCTGACAATGTACATTTTTAATGAATAGTGAAAAATACTGCATTTTACATCAAAACTGCTTTTTAATCTAATTTATTTATCTGATTAGATTATCTTTTTTATTGGTTTTAAAGTTAAATTAGAATATATTTTTACCATTTAATCCAATGGTGTTCATTAGGATTAATTTCACTTTGTAATTGGGCATAAACTAATGCCAAACTTTTCATAGATATTGTTTCAAAAAAACCTGCTATTTGTTTTAACAACGAGAATTTTTTTTAATCAATTATTTGAATTTCTGTGATTGGAATTTGGTAAAATGGATTACATATTTGGAATCAGAAGGTCCAAATTATTTAATCAAGACTCTTTTGTTTTTGGACATTATGAATAGTAACGACGGTAATTATCTTTAATTATCTTGATTGATGAGTAATCAGGTAGTTAAGGATAATAAAATAATATCATAATAATAATAAAAATGACACCAACATGTGTCCTAATTCTACTGGTTGTCTCATGGCCGACCATTTTATGTCTTGTGCAAAACTTGGGGACCCCATGAAATCACTTTTGTGGAAAGTGACTTGTTATCTTTTTATTTTTTTTAAGAAAGTAAATATAACAAGAATGTATCACCTGATTAAAACATTTTTAATTTTTTCGACATAGATGATATTTTAGACTATAAATATTCATTGGAAATATAAAATGATTTCCTACATCATAGTTTATTTTTCATAATTTTTAGACATTAAATAAATTAAATTATTTATGACATCATGATTATGCAGTGATTACCTCATTAATAAAGGATTTAAATAAAATGAAATGATAATGTAAAATCTATGACCTACACATGTCCAATACCTATTGGATGGGTGTATTTCGAACCCTTATCACCTCAACCTTGAATTATATCAATGTGGGACCTTTTGAATTAGAAAATCATTTTCAAATAAAGTAATATTTCTTTACTTTCTAAGAGTTCCCTTCCTCTCCTCTTATAAAAGGCCCCCACCTCTACCTCCTTACCCACACTCCCAAATCCTTTGGCTCGGCCAACCCATGCCCATTTTGTCTCTAAACATCCCTCTCTTACTCCTTCAATAATAAATTTTTCCCGAAGTCTTCCCAAAGAATCCTTTGATCTCAAACCAAAGGGAGTTACCCGATTTTAAGGTAATGTCTTCACTTGAGTCCTTTTGTTTTATTTTTCTTCTCCAACCCCCTAAACATTTTTTATTAATTTATTTTGTAAAAAATACAGTATATTCAATATACTAGGATGTTTTTATAAGAAGGATTCGAGCTACACTTACACACACCTACATCTAATGGTTAAAGGACATATTGTTTCCGTGGATGGTGAATTTATGCCTACCGAAACAATGATTTTTCAACATTCTTTTAACACCTTAAAAGGTGGAAATTAAGATGTCACATTATTTATATATGATATATAATATGTTTATGTTTTCCTTAAGCTTCTGTATTTTTCATTTTGGTCATACCTTTATGGTTTCCATTATGGGTAAACACGATATCTTCATTTAAGGAAGTGCGGACTACCGCCCCCTCAAAGTGATTTGATTCGTTAAATACCATATGTGGGACGTATAAAGGTTGGAACTATGATATTATATATGATATTATACTGGAATTATAATATTCCTTTATATCATTATGATTCCATTCTATAAAATACGAAATATAAATGAAAGTAGCGTTCATGCGTACGTACGGCTTACCGTCTCCATGAACGGTGCATTACATTTCTTACCTCTAAATGATTATGTAATATTATAAATGCATGTATATACTGGATATATATGATATATAAATCATGCTTATAATTCTGGATATAATGGATACATGAACAACTTGTAATTATAAAGGGTTTATTTTTGACTCAAGTACCAATGATCGTTAAAACGACCGTTATTAACTTAAATAATTACATAGTGTTCATGACATTGAAATAAGTGATATAAAAGGAATAATGAACTTGAAATAGGTTCTTAAGCAAGTAGAAATTAACTCATGTTTATTATTCATGACATTAAAGAACGATCGAGTCAAGTCGGACCCGAGGTATGGGACTTCATCTCAATCTCCTTTCATTTAGGCATATTTTGTTTTATACACAACCTTCTTTTATATGGTGTATAAACCCCTTTGCCTTTTACGTTTATTCAAAAGGAATCTTTTTTTATACGAAGAGTTTACTAAACGACAAAAGGGAATGTTTTTGTCATACGTATGCGGCGACAACGACTTCTCCGCCGCCATGACCATTATTTGAGTTTCAGCTTCCTCTACCAGCCATACCTTCTTTTTAAAAGAAAAATAAATACCATGTTTTACTTTTCTTTTATTTTGGTATTGAAAATGGTTTTGATAATGTTTTTATATAAATTTTTTGTATTGATATCTTGTGATTGAAAGGTGGGAATGTTATGTTTCCTTTATGAATTTTTTATGTGATACGATTATGTTGAGGTTCTTGGTCATTATTATGAAGACGGGTGGTTACGTGATAAACTAAGGGCGGGTGAGCCCGACATAGCTCTCCAATGCATTGGGTAACGCGAAGGAGTGAAACGTTAAGGTTTTTCCAAAGAGATTTAGGGATTATACTGTGATGGGTATTCCAAATGTAACCTATAGGGTTACTCCCTACGTAAGAATGTTATGAATTCCTCAAGTTACCTTTATGTCATAGGATTTCTATGATTTATTCATGATTTGATGAGGTATGTTAAAGTGCTTATGTTTTATGGGTAAAGTATGATTTCATTCTTATGTATATATGTACCCATGTTTCCTTTCCATATTTTTATATCCCTTACTGAGCTTTTTATGCTCATCCCGAGTTTTTTGAAATGTTTTTCACAGGACAAGGGAAAGGTACATGATATGATGATAGTGTCAAGGAAGTGTCAAGAAAGAATCCATGTTTTATTTTAAATTTGATTCCATTGATGGGAAAGAATAATACTATCATTATGTAACCACATTGTTTATATGTGTAATGTAATGAATGTTTTATGATCTAATTCTCTAAAACTCTAAACCCGAAAAGATCGTCAATGTGTAATCTTGTAATAACTCAAGATTATGTAAGGATTAAGGATGGGGCCTTATAAAAAAACACCTTGAAATTTCATTCACATGTAAGTCATTCCGTCAAAGAAGAAGTGCCCTGTAGACATTCTAAAACACGCAATATAACTCCAAAAAACAAATAATTATTAATTAAGGACATATGAATGGTCTATGTGAACATTGAATCTTTTCAAAAAACTCACAACATCTAAATAATGTTCTAATTTTTCCTTTTATAAATTTGGAAATGGATAATAAATACTTCCATGTTCTATACATCCATGTGAAAGGAATCATGGAGTTTGAAGGAATTGAAAAAAGAATTTTCAACGCATAAAGATTCCCAAAAAAATAATCCCAAATATTATATATTCTGAAACATCTCTCTTAATTTTTTTACATGTGGAAACCATATAATTGAAGAAGAAGAATATCATGTTATTTCCTCCATATATATAAATTATAAAGTCATTAACTATAGTTGTGGTTCGAGTATATGAGAATAATTAATAGTTTTTTATTTTAGTTTTCTATTATCAATATTAAAAGAAGTTTCATTTTATTTCAAATTTTCATGATTTCATATCTATCACTATTCTCCACTATGATATATAAAATACATGGTTATGGAGTATAAACATAATTCTTATCTCTTGTGGGAGATTACATGGACTGTTGAATCATTTTAATTCAATTTTGTAACACTTTATCTTCATTATTAATGTGCAAGTGTGTGGGTGGATAATTTGATTGATGGGTATTATTTTATCCTCCTCCCATTCATGTATGTGTTTTTCCTCCTATCAAATATATACTCCCTTATCATAGTCTACACATCCATTGAAGGAGTTTTTTGAATTTATAGATGGACCACATATGGTTGGAATGGGGTGTTTGGATGGTGATATGACTACATAATTTTCATTTTTACTATTCTAAACATTTTTAATGGTGGGAAAGATATTCATAAATTTTTATTCCATCTGTTTTCAATTCGAAAAAGTAGTTAGAGCGGAGTAAGACACAATTTTTTTACACTATTATTTATTGAAATTTGAATAACTTTTTGATAATAAAATAACAATGTGACATTACCAATTACTATCCCCTTTCACCCTGATTTTACATTTTATTATTATTTTTAATTCTCCACTCTAGCATGTTTCTTCAAATATTTATTATAAGAACGCGAAAAATATTCATATTAGTGAATAGAAATGTGTTTTCAGTCTCTTATCCTTGAGATAAAAATTCATGGTTATATTATATGATATATTATCAGGGTATTTTGAGTTGTATTTTTGAAAATCATGATATAATTTTTTTTAACCTCCTCGAATGAAAAAAAAACTCTAAAAAACCCAATTATGTCCAACTATGAATTCTTGAATCCCATTTTACTCTTAGGAATTCTTAGAGAACATAAAACTACAACATACCCTTTATGTTCTCTGGGGAGATGGATTAAATCCCAACATACCCTTAAACCGTCATGTTTAACATGAAACAGTAATGTACATTAATTATTATGTATCATTCAAAATGGATACCCTCTTTCAAAAAATATATTCTATTGGTAAGACAATAATTTCAAATATTTATTAGTGGGAAGATAATATATCAGTTTTTTTTATGAAAATCCATTGAATAAAAAATATCAAGTGTGATATGTGTGGACATAAAACTTTTCCCTACCATCATAAATGGAATTAAATACCTATGTTCCTTATTATAAAACCTTAAAATACTTCATAAACCCCAGGGACCATACCCTTGTAAAGAATGCACATGATTTCCCATTTCATGAGCATAAGATGATTATTTAAATTTAATGTCCCCTAATGTCTCTCTAAAAAAATCCCTTTCTAATTTGTGTTTGCCTCTCTTATAAAGGAAGTGATCTAAAACAATATGGTTTTGTTACTAAGAAAGATTAAATATATATGTTTTAAATCTAGAAGAGAACCAAAAACTAGGAAATAATCTTTATTTTGTGATGATTTGACCTCTTATCCTCTCTATTTTGACTTGTATACCCCATAACCAAATGAGCATGTAATAAAGAAACATTAAAAACAATGTAGATTTACACAGTATGAATAAAAAAATTTATTGAAATTTTATACATTAAATCACCAACATTAAGAATGTTTTATGAACCAATAAATTTCTAACAAAAAAGGAACAAGATGGAAAGGGATGGAATACATAAAATATAGTAATTAAAAACCAGTATAAAAGTATTATTATTATTAGAATCCTTTTTATTTTATAATATCTTACATGTGATGCTTATACAGAATAATAAACAATAAATTTTTTAATATGAAAAGTATGAAAAACACAAACAATGTAAAAGAAAATTTTATTAAACCAAAAAAAATATAAAAGGAATCAACTAATAAGTTTTCTAACAGTTCAATGATTCATTTAGTTATTAAAATTTGGTTATGATTTCATCAATTTATTTTCAGTCACTTCATTGCAATATTATTATTTAATAAATTTATTATTTGAATAAATAAATAGTTATTATTCTTACATCAATTGGACTTGCTTTGAAATGTAAAAATATTAAGATTAAAAAAACTAGGCATGATGTATTCATATGAAAACAAACATATCAAATCAATCATCATAGTCATTCTTGGTAAAGTGATGATATCCATAGTGGCAGTTTTTAAAAACATTTGTTTATCTAGTAAATTTGGATTAATATACACTAAATATGGATTAAAAATTTGGTCTATGTTGATACTAAACACAAGATTCTACATTCGGGGATTTTTCTCTATGAAATAGGGTTAAAATGATTATAAGACACTTTGAGCTACCAATTTAAGCATATAATAGAACTATTTACTTGTTTAGCTATATATTATTTATATTTCTTTCATTAGGCTTCACTTATGGTGGATTCAAGCTATACATATTTTTTATAATTTTTTTTTGAATTATCTCCTTATGAAATTTAAAGATTTTTGTTTATATATTCTAGTCCTATTTATACCAGTTTAATTTATAGCCTATTTTTAGAAATGGAGATCCATAAAAAAAATCAAATGATTAATGTGATATAGGAATAAATAAATAAAAAGATATTAAGAACATTTTAAAATCATGATTATTAGAAAAAATATTTTTTAAAGAGACTATAGAACACGTTAAATCATTATTTGGATATTATATATTAGGGTATTTTTTGGATATTATATTATAGGGTATTATTTCTTTTGTGATACTCTCACTTATCATAGAAGCATTATTTTGGAATGATATATTTTAGTGTTTCTGAAGTCACTAAATTGGTAGTGTATTATTTAAGGTGGATAATAAGAGTGTGGCCAAAGGATCAAAATAATGTTTTTTAAATCACTTATTATTAGAAAATAGACAATTTTCCTCTATTAATGTTCTTTGTTAATTGTTCCCATGTTAGATATTTTTATATGAATAATGATAAAACCATCATGGAGGGATATACACTCCACCAACATATAAGAAAATTTCTATAGTATAATAGGTATGATTTATGTAAGCTACATAAAATGGTGAGGATTTATTAAAGGGTATTTTGGTTGTAATTACAATTAATGGTGACAAATATTATTAATTTAATGATTCATGTTTACTTTATCCCTT
Source organism: Viscum album (assembly GCA_963277665.1). NCBI lineage: Eukaryota > Viridiplantae > Streptophyta > Magnoliopsida > Santalales > Viscaceae > Viscum > Viscum album. The sequence continues at coordinate 21,631,413 of OY728131.1, forward strand.
CTTTAAATGTCATATTCATCTCTCTATATAATAAAAAATTGGTTTACTAAATTAAATAAATAAAAAATAGGAAGAAACATCATATATTACTAAGATTTCTGACTTGTCTAATCGTTATTTTTAAATTTAGGTAATAATATTATAAATGAAATTAATATAAATTATCAGTGATTTAATGTTATTGAGAATGATCATTAATGACTTAATATCGAGATTTATAGATTTAAAAAAACAATAACTTGTTATAAAATAGAAAATTGTTAATTAATTGATAAATTTATTAATTATATTAGTGATTCCACTTTTCATTGTGGGGGGATTATATAATTTATCAAAAATATTATAATATATATTATCAGTAAATAAGTATAAGTATTAAAAAAGGTACATATTACTAGGAACCCCATGCTATTATGTAATAATTTTCATCTTGAACCAAAAAAAGAATACCCCGAATCATTTTTTTCAAATGATAATTCCTTGTGTGTTCATACACTTCTCCAACAAACATACCATTAGATTCATTAAGTGATATTTTTTCTTTTATATCTACCACTATAGATATTTTTAAATTATGTATAGTGAAAATTCAAATGAAAAAACATAAAAAATAGAAAATATGAAAATATTTTATAACATATTTTAAAAAATTAGTATAATTTATACTACTAACTAATGTAATTGAATATTTGAGTATGTGTTATTTGTTTTTTCACTAGATGGGAAAAAATAAAGGGATATCAGTACTCATTTAATAACTTTTAATCAATATTAAATAAAAATGTATTAGATGGTGTTAGAGGAGGACCTACCACTACAATGTATCTTCTTGGATAAATGGTATTTTATCAATTTAATACTTTCATAAATAAAAACAAGAAAGTTAGTCTATTTTTTGAACTTATCATGTTCAATATTCTAAAAAAAATTTCTTAACTAAAAAAATAAATTAAGAATCCATATTTAATAATTTTACATTTAATAAAATGGTTCTTTACACACTTGTTACATTCAATGATCTATAATTATAATAGCATGGACTGAAGTATCTAAGTTTATTGTGAATGAGAATTCAAACCTTTATACTAATACACATAGTGAATATTAATGCCATGACCCCCCACACTAGGATCCCCCTAGGGCTATAGTGAATATGAGACTAACCCATTAGTCCCACATCTAATAGTCATCAGGTTACAGACTAGCATCGAGGGTATAAAAATGTAAATGGGATGCATAACCATTATAAATACGAGGAATATGATAAGTGACCCCAAAAAAATCATAGTATTAATTAAGAAAACTAACCATAATTATAATTATTGTTAATGTCACACAAATACATGTTTCTATGATAAATTATAAAAATTTAAAACTACTAGGTATTGACTCCAATAATAACTCCAAGCTATGAGGTGGTAATTTCCAAATTGAACTCTCAATCTGCCCAAGAAAAAAAAAGAATTGTATATATAGAGTTAATAAGACATTTATCTTCAGTAGGATCCTCCCCAATAACTCTCAATCATATGGTGGAAGAAGAATACTAAATACCTAGTAATAAAATAGAATATCCAACAACAACCTACCAAGTATACAACCTCTCAACCTCAAAAATGCTCACTCACAAAATATCACATCACAATATAGTAAAATAATATGATTGAATATAGAAATAAGGTACCCCTACGACTTATCCGCTGGTCTATCACTAGCACACCCCAAAAATAAATTTACCATGACTCTCTTACCATCCATATCATCATTACCATATCCAAAAAACAAATATATACCAAGTAACACATGATGTGTGTTAGAATAATACACATAGGGTCCAATATTCTCATTAGCACATGTAAACCTCTAGAACTATATTTCAACATATCAAATGCATGTAAATTTTCCATAATAGTAAGGTATCTTGAACATAAAGAACATAAACTTCAATCCCTCCCCCATTTATACATGACCCCCACTATAAATCACATAATCATGTCGTCATCCTCCCATTAAGTATAAAAATACATAAAACCATCAAAAACCTTTTATATATTAGAACGAGATAAAAAATAAAGATGAATTAGTCATCTATTCATAACCTCACCAGTTTGGATTTCTTGGAATACAGTAGGAACCAAATATAATTAGGCATTGTTAAGGTTATTTGAATTTGGTGGAATGAATATAAAAATTACAATTCAAATATAATTATATTATAATAACACAGAAAATATCATCCGGAAGGTTTCCCACCAAAACAATTCTAAAAAAACCCATCACAACCATCACAACCATCCCACTATCACTTCCAAACACAAAACATCATTACCAATCACTAAACCTCCAAAACATCCCCACTTTCCATGAAAAATTTCATCAATATGCATTTACAATTTTTTATTTATTCATATCATTTCAAAGTTTCAAAAATTACCATTCAAAAAAATTACATTACTGTTTTATTGAAATCTATTTTATTAATGACATCTTATTTCTTTCATTACCCACATTTGATCTCATCTATTATCCATAATTTTCATGAATTATAAATTTCATTTAAACCATATTCTTATTCAATTATATCATACACCAATTAAAAATATTCCATTACAGTTCACAATCATGAACCACTTAAGAAAACATAACACTATCCACACATTACACAATCATCAGTAAAATATCCAAATGCTTCTTCATCCCATGCCATCCAATCATATCCACCCTTACCAAAACATTCCATACCCTATAACTAACCATATAATCACCACATTCTATCCCCCAAAATAGCCACAAAAACATATCTATAACAAAAAGAACATGATAAAATTACCACCATTAAACACTGCACAAATTTCTATTTTCATATGATGTATTAGTGGCTCGCACCCACACATAATTAAAAAATTTCATATTTTCCAAAAAAAAGCTTTTTTAAAAAAAATTAAATGATTAACCTTTTACGATAGGTGATCCCAATATTAAATTAACAACAATATTCCATAAACAATAGCAACAATAATTATAGTTTCAATAGAAATGGCCATCGATATCATAACTAATATCAAATATAATATATAACTACTTTTGAATCGACCCCTTAGTATCAATTTCCATTATATTTGATTCCTGATATACATTAATTTAATCCTTACCATCACCCAATGTATGAAAATTATTGATGATTCATTCTTATACACAGAATAAAAAAAAGTTCTTGTATACCCTACCCCAATATTAATCTTTAAATGAATAAGAATGGGAGAAATGAGGATCCACCACCTTGAAACACAAAGAGACTACCTAAGATCATAAACTGAAATAAAAAAACATCAATGTATACTCATATATTGATAAAAAAATATAGAAAACTCACCATGGAAACCTTATAAATGAAAACAAACCAAGAATAAGAGAATAATTGGAGAATAGTGTTCCTTGAAACAATATAGATATATTATGAGGAATTAATGGGTTTAAACTCTATAGTGAAACGATTAAGGATCACTAAGAAGGATTGGAGTTAGTTAAGGGTTATATAATGGAAAAAAGTCAAACCAAAGAATAATTAATCCTATATATATATATATATATATATATATATACTGAAATTCCATACACAACATGAAAACATTCAAAAAAGATGTAATAGATCTAGTTGAAAATTGATTTGATTTTCAATAATTTTAAATGATTACATCCCTAAAAATCTCATATTATTTTTAAATAGATTTATATAGGTTATTCCAGAACCAAAATATTAAAAACAATGTTTATGATTCCATTTGAAACCCTAGATTACCATTGTTTATTTTTACTATGACAACATCGAATATAACCTGACCATATTAATCTCAGTAAAACCATGACCATAGTGTGGATAGACTATGGTTTCCATTTCCATTCAATCTCATAAAGTTCAAATTCCCTTCAACACCACATTTTCATAATCCCCAACCTAGGCACTTCATACATCCTTTTTTCCAATAGGGAAATATTACAGTCTCTATACCTTACATCACATGAATTTAACCCCTCCCTGTGTTATAAATGGAAATATTCTGTCCACCATTCTTCAAAAGACCATCACTATAACATATCCCCCTCCCAATTTCACATTCTTTCTCCCCAATACCTTCCCATACACCACTCACACTGAAAACCACATCTCCACAACTTGAATATCTACCATAGCCTCTACCACACCCTTCAAAATAAGAATTTTGGACTCCATAGATCTAAAACATAGCTCTCCACCTTACGAACACCCCAATGATCCATCATAACACCTCAAAAACCAAAACATCCTAGAGTAAAAAGCTGTAAAATAACTGGAATATTACAGTGGATATCAATTAAACAGCTAACATCTTCAATAATTAATCCTAAACAAAGATGAAAATAACAAAAACATATCCAAACAATCCCTTAAGATATACCTCTCTAATATATTGACAAAATTACCCAAAATTTAATGACACAAGTAAAATAAACATAAAATAGTAGAACCATAAAAATAATTTAATATATTTTTAAAATTTTAAAACATTTCAATCACAACAGGATAAAAGATCAATACAACTAGTGATTCTATGCATACATTTGCGACTAACATTCCCACATACTCTTCCCAAAGACACCGTGCCTCCATAACTATGATCCAAATGGATAATTCAACCATTAACAGCTTCTATTGATGATCATTAGTCTTGACCATCCAATCCATGAACATCAACTCATCATCGATATCAACACCCAAATAAATTACATGGGAGTTATCATGAAAATATCAATCAAGTCACGATACATAGAAAATACTGTGGATATAGTCCATTCATGGATTAAACTATGGTCAATATACCTCCTCAAAAATATTCCCCAAAACCTCGAATGGGATTATAAAATAGGGAGAAATCTTACTTCGCAATCCAATCCAATATTTTCATTGATGACAGGAAACTCTTAACAACACATGAATATAAAAGTTGAACTCCATAGGTCACCTCGTCCAATCTCTCTTATACATATATTATTCAAATCATTATTTATATTAACCTGAATATTATGAAAAATATATTTAGTGATTTTTATAATGTTATTTCAAATGTCAATTGAATCTATAATATTAGTCCAGTACAAAATAGATCAATAAGGCCACCCTTACAACACCTCAAACATATCCATTCCAATGGAGGAGTGATAATTGTTTTTATAATCAAACTCTACCAAAGGATATTTCCCTATACAAAATCCAAAAAAATATAGACATTGAATCATATTATACTCTATAGTATCCAAATTTTAAAATTCCTATATACAACCATTTATGGATTGAAGGAAACACGACAAAACAATTGAGATAAAAAATCATACCAAAGATCTTACCAGACCCATGAGGCAGAATATGGATAACTATAAGAGATACTAGACCTCAGTTCCCCATGAAATTATATTACCTCATCCACATACCACCACACCAGGACATCCACAGCACCAGAATCCATGATCATAAGAAAGTGAGTTTAATTCACCAACTGATCCATAATAACCCACACAATATCACATATTATTGAGTATTGAGTTAATGTGGTGATTAAATAAATCACGGTGTCCTCTCATTTCCACTCAAATAAATCCAATGGCTATAAAAAACTTTCTTGAGCACTATTAGACACCTTCAACAACTAGAAAAGAAAATGTGTGTTTTTCTCTTGCTTCCCTTCTCCTCGATGGATTATGTCATGGTCGTTGTGCCGCCACCTCTTCTCGGTCCTCCATGGACAGGGAGGGGGTTTTACCCTCCATCGGATTCTCTTCCTTTCTATAACCCTATATTATCCCCCTTCACCTATCGATATTCTCTACCACATGTTCCTTTTATCAAAGTTATCCCTAAGGTCCAATCATGTACGAATGGAGTTATCTCAGTCTAGATTTATTAACTAGAGATCATGGAAGCTTCAATACCTCTAAATTTCATTCAGGTTGCCCAATATAGAAATAAAAGATTATATGTTGATGCTTTCGGTAGGTTTGTACACCATTCTTGGAATTTTTAGGAACATGTGAATTTTGGTCATCTAGATGCAAAGTATAATCAAATTTGTTTATCGGTTGAAGATAACATGGTTTGTGATTTAGATTTTACTCCGTGAAGTATGGAGGGTTTTAGTTTTTCTCTTTTTTGGTGGTCCTTTGATATCCACCTAATTCAAGACTCGCTGGTCTCTATGCTATAGATTTATCTCCCCATACTCTCTCTACCATTCAATAACTAGGTGATCCTCTGGTTGATTGGTAACATGGTAGGGCTCTACCTCTTATTGGATTCTCATACCAATGATGTATTATATCTCGTCTCACTAAGGATATGTGTTGAAACTAATGTGTCAAAGGTCCCTATAGATGATATTATCACCTAGATTAAGTGAGAAATTCTCTAGAACCATATGGTATACTGTGAAACATGGATAGAATATTGTGGTCACTGTGGTCAACGTGGCCACTTGGATTCAGTATTCTAGTGAGGGTTTAGTTTCATACAATAATAGCCCTAAAAAGGGGTGGTTTCGATGATGGAAAGGTGCAGTCGATCCACTCTAGGGAAAAAACCTTGAAGCCTTAACACTGGTGACCATTCCTTCTGCTATTTTTCATTTGAAGACCGATTCTACCAAGAACTCCCTTTGTGAGGAAGGGAAGAGAGAGGCCAACCCATCAGTCCATGATATTTTTAGGCGCATGAAGTAGGTCATGGGTGTTCCAAACAGGATGAATATTGCTTCAAGGACTAAGACAACATGTATTCTGGGAAGATTGAGTGCTTCTGTGATGCCTATGCGGTAGGTGGTATCTTAGAAAAGACAAGTCTATGGAGAGTCTGAAGAGGTGCGAGTCGTGGGCCCACTAGACCCAAACACTTTAATTTCGAAAGCCCCATCCTCAATGGCTGGGTAAACTAGTATATAGGGTGTCTTTAAGGCAGGTCTCAATGGGATTAGATCCAAAAATCGGTTAGTAGTTTTGGGTAAGGGAGACATTAATTCTCCTAATGATTGGACTAAATTGGAGGCATCTCAAGATGAGGTTCCTCCTTTGGGGATGGAGCACCATGAAGAGGATAGTGATTATACATCAAAATCAATAAAGTCTAAGTAATTGCGTGTTTAGAAGGATAATTTGAGGTACTCTTCCTTGAATGGAAATAAAACTATCATTGACTCAGATGGATTTATCAAACATTCCAAGACGGCATGAAAAGGTATGAAATATTCTAATTTACCTAGATCTATATTTCAATTATTCCATAAAAAGAAAATTGAATCTATCATGAGTGGAAAAGAACCTCAATAGAAAGAAAAAGGCCATAGAAATAATGTGGTTTCGTTGACTCACAAGGAGAACCACAATCAAGTAGGTGAAGCATCAGTTACAGATCAGGTGCATTCAGAAAAAGAGATTGTCGGGTTAGATGTATCTATGATTAATATTGAACAAGAATATTGTGATGCTTGGGATACTATTAACAGTTTTAATGAAGAATCTAAAGATCAGAAGTTAGAGTCCAACATATCATAGGAGGAGCTGGGAAACTATGGAAATAAGATCTCTGTGGAAGAGTTTATTCAATAATGGTACAAGGTGGATGATAATATTGAAGAACATTACCAAGGAAACAAAAATGCAAAGGCTTACAATCTACAATGAAGTCGCTATAGAGGCAAGGATTATAAAATACTGAAACTGAAGTTCAAAGATTTTTCCATTCCTTATCATGTTGGTTGATTTCATGTTTTTGAACTTGGATGGTTTCCCACGTTTTCCTTAAAAATTATTTAATAAAATTATTTTATGTTGGTGGTGGTACCATCACCTACTAGAAGACCAAGCATCTTAACATGAACTGTGCAACTGATAGATCCATATTTAGCTAACAAAGATGACACCTCAAGGCATAGTACATCTTGGAGATACATGGAAACAATTATAATGTTGAAATATGGAATACATAGAGAACAACCTCATTCATCATTGATGTATCAAATAATCCACCTTGAAAAAACATATGATGTCGATCATATTTTGACCATCCCACTGATACATGACCATAAAATATATGATCCCACATCACCTCTACCTCCATGTCTCCCCACTGAGATTCTTCTAACAAGTACGTGAAATATGATTTCACTATAATCTAAAATAGTAATCCACTACCACCAACCAACATCTCAGTGAGTTTCATTATTAGAAGCTCCTCCATCCCACTATAGATATCCCTAGACTCCTTCAAAACATCTCTTCATGAGATACTTCCCAATGTATTAGGAACAAAATGACCCTTCACAATGTTGTAGGATATCTCTAGTTTTTATTATTTTATGAAATCTATCCATTAGCGATGATATAGATTAATACCCCGATGATTGAAAATATCCCTCAACCACAAGTGAACCACAAATAAAACAAATTACTCTCCAATTATTTAGTGTATCCATGTATTCAAAGAAAACACTACTACCTATAGATTAAGATCATGGGTGACCTAGTTACACTCATGCTAATGATTCACCCTAGACACATATGATACCTCATCCTTATAATACATCATGACACAACCCAAACTATGATAGAAATAACTAGTAAAAACCTAAAACATAACTTCATCCTCTAGAAGCTGAAGGATATGATAAATGATCAACCTCTCTTTCATGTTTATAAAATATGACTAACATTAATTATTCAAAATAGAGTCCTTTTCATTCATACTCATGGTTATCAAAATGGAATCAGTCTAAGAGAAATTGAATAGAATCATATGATAATATCTCGAAATACTAATGAATCTATGGACTAATAGATTAATTTTATGAACATCTTAATAAATAACTTCTTTGATCTTTGAAGGTTAGACCACCACTCTCATATTATACACAACATATATAATAAAATTCAGCTCAAATGTCCAAAAAAACACATATAAACCTTTTCAAAAAGAATATGGTGTTGAAGGTCCTATAAAAAACGTTAACATGGTCAACATGATCATGGTAAAAATTTGTGTATATGAGTTTTTCATCAAAAAAAACTACCCAAATATATCCCGAGACTCACAAAATACTATGTTCATTACTCCTATGAAAATATATTGGGTGTTTAGGGAACTGAATAATATAACCATGAACTCTATGTGGTCATTATAGAACTTAAAATTAGTCATTGGTATATACTTATTTAGCCTCATATAGTGTAACCAAATATATATATATATATATATATATCATTATTTAAAAACAAGATTCATTTTATAAAATGGTAAAACAAATCAATAATCCTAGAAAGAGTGTAACTATTCTCGACTATCACTTGGTTCATCATTTGATAGTAAATACAAAATGTTAGACCATAGTTCTTGTTCTAGAAAAATACATGAGCACTCCATGATGACATAATGGACTAAATGAAACCCTATTGTATCTGATCATAAATATTGATCCTAAAATCATGTAAATCAGAAGGATTCCTCGAATATTGATCCAAAATAGTGGGGAGGCCCATGATTGTGACTATTATCTAAACTTGGAATCACATTGAGGGCTTAACATTACCGTTTTATTAAGAAATACATATTGGAACTACTCAATGACTCAAGGAAACTCTACATCATACAAGTCAACTGAATCCAATGAGAGTGTAGCTAAATGAAATCATAATATATCTAATAACTTATAACCCATATGATAATCCTGTATTCCATTGAATACTTTACACTAGACATCCTCATCATCGAATGAAATCCATCACGAATAAATAAATAAATCCAAAAAAATCAACTAGTTGATTGAAATAATGAGATCAAGGGGGTTTATCTGCTATATGAAGAAGTTTTGTGATGACTGATGATTCCCATCATCAACAAAAAAACCTCAAAAAAATCAAGAAGACTCATATGACATCAAATTAGAATAATAGACACTAAGGCACAATAAAAATCAATGCCTTGACCTCAAAAAGTTCAGATCATGTTTGGGCATAATAAAAGAGTGTGCCACTCAAGAATCAAATAAATAACAAGACAAGGTATATGATAAACATATTGTAACATGGACTAAATCAACCCTATCTATAGTTTATATCTCCATAGTATAAAACATCCCAAATCCAATGTCCTCTGGATATATTCTGATGAAAACATATATGGACGAACTTTTTCTTATGTTCCTAATGGTTAGAGATGTAATGGTTTTGACTACTACCAAATCCATATCCTTAATGTATAATATAAGAATAATGTTCATGCTACTGATATGACCTTAGAGGAAACCATTACTCAGGCTTTTTTGGAATCTATATTCCTACACCATACTGGGCCCCAATAATAGTTATACACATATATCACTAATTATCATGAACCCTATAATTGAATCACACTGGTATAAAGATCTCAATATATTCATTTTAACAAATATCATTAGGTAAATTAGAATATGGTGGTATTGACACCCCACTAGTTGGATATTTTACTACCCCAATCTCTTATATCCTCCCTCTGAAACTTTTACCCCATGATGTGTAGATGTCCTCCCTCTCAAGAAAATTATGTCGTATATGTATTATCTAAATCACTTCTTCCTTATTCTACACCCCCAAGTACATAGTAAAATAAATGGGGTTACTATATACCATATAATGATACATAACACATCCTCTTATCATTGAGCTATGTAATCCTCATTAGAGAAAAGATTAAGGGCCAAGAAACGAAGGGACATAAAGAAAATTCAAAGATACCTCACACTTTGGATCCCCTAAAATAGTGAGAGAAACCCATTCTTCTTTATTGATCACATTTTTAATGATAAAAACTCTAAAAAACTACCACTAGAAACGATCCCATGACACATCTAGCTCATTTTTCTCCCCAAGGTACAAGATCCACCACTACCATGCTACTCCCCACTTATGACTAACAGCCAGTGGAACCAAATACTCTTCCCTAACATGGATAATATTAATGGTGATATCAATATACCCTAGTTAAAGCTCTTAATTCAAATTAGAGATACTCGTATCAGACTTTTCCGACCCGTAATACAAGAAAAAAAATACCTTCCTCTAAATCCCATTATCTTTAGAAGGGTTGATACATTAGTGATCTAATAGATATTCTAGCTAAAACACACCAAAATGAACATCAAATGGAAAATAATTTCTATTCATATATTTATATGTGAAATGAAAATCTTATTCATGAAAAAATGGAATTAATTTTTTCGGTTTATTTTAATGAGAAGCATTTTACATCCCCCAAATCACCCCAAATTCAAACAAAATTTTCAAAAGATATGATGCAAGTACCTTAACGAGGTATCTAACCTAAAATCAGAATTACCTAATCAAGGTATTTTTGTATGTTTAAATTCATTATATTGTATCATATGTGAACCTAATCACCTGTATCCTAATCAGTGCACTTTGTTAAATCATATAATAAGGTCAAATTAAAATGTTTCTTTATAAATCCTATATAATAATTACCAGTTCAAAACACTAATATCCATTCCAAATATCAACTAAATATTTGATATTAATTTTCCACCCTCATTGGGAACCATTTCAAGGATGACAATGAAAATTAGAGCTACTATTTGAGGATCTCTTTCAATATTCCATAGTATTTCACCGAGAAATGAGGGTATACGACATGAAAATGGGAGGAATTTCCCTCATAAATGAGGGAAACTATATAAGGAAACCACCAATAAACACCATTATTAAAAATATATATCAAAATCCAATAATAACTATATTTCTAGATAATGTCACAAAAAACATTCTAAGATAATGCATCAAAATTTTAACCTCATAGGCAATAAATAAATACATAGATCCACACTCTGAGCTAGTACTATCCAAAATGATCTTCAAAAAAAACGTGGAATAATGAAAAATTGAATTATATATATTGGGGTGGTCATATATGTATACTTAGTATAATCCTCCTCAATATATCTCATGAATAAGTTGGAAGAAGTATACTAATTCCCTAGTGAAAAATAGTAGAACTAATAAAAACACACCAAGTCAAATAACTCTCTACCTCACAAAAGAGTAATCCTTAAAATATTGAAAAAAAATATAGTAAAATGATAAAAATGAATATATAATGATGGAATAATTCAATAAGTCCCCGCTAGGTTTTTTCTCTTACCAAATTAAAAACATCTTGTTAATACAATGATTTCCATATCTTGAGAACAATATCCACAATATATATATATATACCATGTAATATCTTTTGTGGGTCAAAAAACATCACTATATACCCCATCTTATGTAAGGTCCAATGTACTCATTGGAAATAGTACATAGATACAACCACATATCCACATATCAATCGTACATCACTTTTTTGTAATAGTGATGTGTCATGACCATGATAGAAAATAACACCATGAAACCCTCTTACAACACATGAACCCTACTATATATAATATCATCATCACATTATCATCCCATAAAAATAACATCAACATCATTAAATTACATCTTTATTCCAAACTATAAGTGAGTGTGGGGAAGATGGAGGGCTTATACATCTACAACCGCCATAACCTGGATGTTTTACGAAGACACATGGAACCCAAAATAAAAGGGTTTTGTAATTTTTATCAAACAATGTAACACCCTGAGATTTTATGAAAAATATTTTTTTTAATTTTATTGATGTATTGTGTTGTACGCTACACCAAAATGATATTTCAATACACACATCCCTGACATGGCTTGCATTACATGCAATCACAACCTTCCACGATAGTGTGTGTTGTACGCAATACCAAGTTTGACTAAACGAGATATTATTATAATATTATTATGAACTAGAAGTTATGAATAGTAATACCCACATTTTGAAATTTTATTTTCCAAAATGGTCTTCATTTTTGGATTTGGAATATTGAAATTATCCTCGGGTGAAATTTTGGTATTTTTTTGAAAACATTCAATTTTTGATCAATAGTGAAAACACTGGGTTACTATTTAAAAACCGACTTTTTATTTAAATAATTATTTATTTTTTTTAAATTTATTTTAGGTCAAAATTGATACATAATACCTATATATGTTCAATGAAATTAATTGGAGGCATTTTATAATAATTTTAGATATATAAAAATTTTATTGATCTTTTCACCGTCTTTTACCTACCTCCTATGAGAATTTGAAAATTCACATAAAACGTAATTTTACAGATTCTGTGAGTGGAATTTCGAAAATCCTAGAGACATGGTTAATATGAAGGACTAAAATGTGGTTCAATGAGATTAAAATAAATTTTGTTGAATAGTAACTTTTAACTTTTTTATACCACGGTTAAAAGTAAATAAGGTAATTAAGAGTTAAAATGTTATTATTATTACCCTAACACATGTCCTAATTCTATTGGATAAGTTAAATTAGATCAAACACAACCATAGGAATAAAATATGACCATTTAGGTCCACTTGGATTAGATTAGGACATTTATTATTAATTTATTTAAAGAACGGTTAAAATAGTTAAAATCAAAGTTTAATAACTAAATCATTTTTAATATAGGGTTATACATAAGATAAATTCGACTATAAATATTAATTATAAATATAAAAAGATTTCCTACATAATGATGTTTTATTTATAATTGTTAGACATTAAATAATTTAATTTATTTATCACACAATGATGATGTAGTAATTATCTTATTAATGAAATATTGACATAATTGATGTTATAAATACCCAAATAAATTTAATTTGAGACTTTTTATGAATTCCAATAATTTTATAGGTCAATATGACATGTTATTATTGATTTAGTTAACTTAGTTTGAACTAATAATTCTATTATTATTTTTACAAAAATCAATTACCAAATAGTGTCGAAATTGACATAAAATATTTTTTTTAAAAATATTATATTATTAATTGTTATTTTATTTCTAAAAATATAAGGTTGGGGAAAATTACTTAGATAAGGTTATATATATTAATAATAAACAACCTTTGGTTCTTTTGGCTAGTTGTAATAATTTTATTAACCTTATAGTGTAAGAAAACAAGAAGACACGGTAAAAGAAAAATTATTTAACTTAACGTTAAATCTAAATGACAACGTTAAAATAGAAACCTAAACATGTCTAAATTATATTGGATGAGATTATTTAGACCCATACACACCTTATATTATAAATAACTCAATTTGGAGCTATTACAAACCGAATATGACTTTATTAGAAAATAATATTTTTACTTATTCCAAAGGTGCCCCTCTCCTCCCTTATAAATGGGCACCTACTCCCTCTCTTCCTCACACTACTTTGAGCCTTCAAATTCGGAAAAACCCTGCCAAATGCTCTTCTCAAATTCCCTAGAAACATCTTATAGGTCATGTTCTCCTTCAAAGACCAATTTTAGTGCCCTAAGAGGAGGTCTCACAGAGGCGCTTCAAAGAAGAGGTAATGTGCGTTACCCGTTGTTTCAACTTCATTTCTTCTTCCACTTCTTATTCTTTAGTTGTTTCATTATAAATTGATAACATAAGTATCAATAATATACTGATATATTATTATAAGTATGAAAAAACCATATTTCACCATCTATCCATCCTACAGAAAACGAAATCACCGCACGTGCGTACGTACGGAATACCGTCTCCACGCCGTAGTGTAATCTATTTTTCACCACCACCTTACTTGGATGGGTATAATGGTGAATTTAATGAATATATATGATTATTGAGTGATATTTATTCTATAATATTATACATACACTTTAATACAATTCCACACTCATGGTAATGATATCATCGCTCGTGCGTACGTACGGAATACCGTCTCCACGACGCGATTCACTTTCCATGATAACCATTCACGAATGATTATAATGTATATATAATAAGAAATCATGAAATATATGAAATAATAATGCTACTGGATTTATTTATATATATATTTATGTCATCTACTTAACTCCATTCAATTCAATAAGGTAACGAAAATAGCTTTCATGCGTACGTACGACCTACCATCTCCATGAATGGTGTATTTCTTTCCATTTTCCAATCCATTATATATATGTATATTCTGAATATATATTATATATAAATCATGTTTTAAATTATGAATGTAAGTAATCATGATCTAAGTAATCATATGAATAATTACAAGTTAAAACACGAACAACAAATGAAATGATTTTACTCAAAACGCTACTTTAACATGAATTTACAAAAGAATGGGTAATATAATGTCATAAGTGAACCATATATGATATAATAACAATGAATATGATTCTTTAATAAGTCAATGACATTATTTATATCATTATACAGGAGGTTTTGATACATATGAAGCATGTCAGACCTAAGGTAAGGGATCATTTATCAATCTCATTTTTATCCGAGATTGATTATTCGTAAATATTTACAGGGGTTATCTTTATCATCCAAGCCCATGTTTTCTAAAAATGATTTAATTTTTTTTAATGTCCTTTTTAATCATTTTTGACTTTTACTAAATGGTATGTAAGGAATCATTTTTTTATCATACGAGGTACTTTATGACTTTTCCAACAAAAGTACGAGAAGAATGTTATTTTTAACTTATACGGCGTGAATGTATTTTTAAGGTTTCATAATGCCTCATATTCATGAATATTAAACTAAAATATTTTTTGAATATTTTCTACAAAATAATTTTATTTTAAATGTTCATGGCATTTTGTGAAAAGAAAATGATTTTGAAGAAGAAAGGATATTATCATCAAGAATTCATTTCAAATGTTTTATCAAAACCATTTTCCATATGAGATGAAATTATTTCATATGTGTATGTTTCATGTTTAATTTCTCTATGATTTACATGTTTCACATTTATTATGATGAAATTTCCATTTATTTTATATGGATTATGTGACGATGGAATGATGTTTATGAAACCCATTTTATTCTTTGGGTTATGAGGAATGATGTATGTTTATTTTGTGGAAGAAGTAAGAATGATTTCATTATGAGATGGGGGGACCTATATATCCCTCCAATGAATTGGGTAAAGATTTATATCTCATGATATAGACATGGATGGAATGGTAAGTTAATCCAGTTCAGTGTTATAGGACTGAAACAAAGAGTGAAGTCAATTCAGAAAGGGACTTTGTCCACTAAGATGGTCTTGGCAGAAATGCCTTGGCTACTATGGAAATCATAATATGCGCTTAATGGTTTCCACAATTACATGTTTTATTCCCATGCTATTTTATCATGATTGATGTTCCCTTATGATATATGCCTACGTACTTCCAAGATTCATGTCTTTGCTCAAGATTTTGATGTTTAGATTTTATGTTCATGTTTTTGTATTCAAATGTTTATGGATTGTTTTATGTTCTATATGTTTACCCTTAATAGGCATTTGAGCTCACCCCTTTTATGTTTTCTTTTCCCCATGATATAAAGAAAGGTTTTAGGTAAGAAAAAAAGTGGGAAGATCTTTATGGGAGATGTTGAAGATCTTTCACCACGATTAGAAGATTATATTCTGAGTTTCCAAAGACACTAAACTATTATGGTACTTGTGTGTCTGTTTTTGTTATGTACTATGTATTCTTAAAAATTAATGTAATGTCCATGTATGTCAAGCTTCGGGTCTCTACAGTTGGTATCAGAGGAATGGTTTAGTCAACCTTTGGAAACTAGGATGCGAGAACATTAGTGATATCCCTAGATATATTTCTATGGTATGTGTAGAGATTTCCCTAAGGTTAAAAGTATAGGTTATAGTCCTAGAATTACGGTAATGATCTTAGAATTAAACATAAGATGTTAGATATTGAAGGTACTCCCCCTTTATTATGTTGTTATCCCTAGCATGATTTTTTCCCCTCACACTATTCTTTTTGGGTTTTAGATGATGGCTGGAACCCGAAGGAACCGTGTTGATCAATGTAATGGACAATGAAATGATTGTCCACATGAACAAAGAAATGTTTTGGGAGATGGAGTGAAAAATATTATTTCTATACTTACAGAAGCTATGAATCATTATGGACTTCCAAATGAGCAGAGAAGGGAACAATATTCTATTGAGTCCTTCATGAGGCAATGTCCACCTTCTTTCAGTTGGTCTTCTGATCCACTTGTTGCTGAACAATGGATCAGTACCACGGAAAAGATATTTTCTGTTCTTCAATGTTATGAACATGATAAATTCATCTTAGCAGTATATTGTTTGGAAGGTGAAGTTGATCAATGGTGGATTCTTATCAAGAATACGAGACCAAGAGTTGAAATTGAGTCCATGGAATGGGACGAGTTCAAGAACTTTTCTTTCAATAAGTACTTCCCTCGTATTCTTAGAAAAAAGATGGAAGAGGAGTTATTTGAGCTTAATAAGAAGGATAATGAATCTGTTGGTATATACGAAGCGAGTTTTACAAGACTTGCAAGGTATGCATCTGGTTTTATCATCCAACCTGAAAGTAAATTTGATCGATTCATCAATGGCTTAAAACCATGTCTTCAAAGGGAATTAGCTATAAAAGACATCAGTAGCTATGAAGAAATTGTGAGTTGTGATATCAAGGTAGAAATGGAAGTTGGTGTTACATATCCATCTCATGGTTTTGACAAGTAACGAAAGATGGAGTTCAAGGAGAAATCTCAGAACAATGGTGAAAAGAAGATTAATGTTTCCTTATGCTCAAAGTGTGGAAAGAACCATGGTGGAGATTGTCTTAAACGGACTAGAAAATGTTTTAAGTGTGGAAAAGAAGGATATCGAGATGTTGAGTGTCAAATTAATGGAAAATGGGTTGCTAATGATGTGAATAATGAAAAGAATGCAGATAATGAACCACCAAAACTTCAATGCATCAAGTTCAAGGAAATGGGGGATTATGCTAATAAATGCCCTAATCCACGGGTTCATGATGATCAACGTGAGAAACCTCTTAATGAAAAGGATAAAGGGAAGTCTCATGCAATCACTATTTATGATGTTGAGTATGAAAATGATGTTTTGTAATGATTAAGTGTTTATTTAATGGGATTTCAAAATAGTATCATGGAATCTCATTTATGGTATTGTGGAATTTTTGAATATCTATGTATTGGTTTTCAATTATTATATGGTACTGGTAACAATGAAAAAGTGATTGAAATATTTTTTTTGGAAAGTAGATGATATGCGCATAATGAAGGGAGAAAATGAAAATGAGGTGTTTGATTGTATCCATGAGCTCATGACTGATATAAGGACTAAGTGATATTATGGTTTGCGTATATAGATTTTTTGGGATTTTGGTATATGGAAAGTGTTAAAATTTAACAACATTCATGTTTTCACTAAGGATCAATGGGTATTAATTCTTCAAGATAATAAATGATTATGGTATTCACATGTTTTTAATTTGACCTACAAGATAAATCTTATGATATATGGGGGATAAATGGTGGCATTCACGTGATTGTTATATAAAATTTGAAGTAATCATTTTATTTATACTATGATCTTGGACCGAAGTATTTTAGATAAGCCTAAAGATTGGAATGGATTATGTTGGACATAAGTTAGTATTGTATAAGGATAAAACATTTTTTTGATATTATTGATGGGATGTTATAGTAATGTAGTTTTAGAAAAAGGACATCCTGCAGGATGGGCGAAAGCCCATTGCGTCGGACAAGGCTGTGGGAATCGAACCCACAATTGAAGTGTGACTGGCCTTTATCACCTACCACTAGCCTACACGAAATCCCTGGTTAGTAGAAACTAGTTTTATTTTATTAAGTGGCATGATAGATGAAGTATATGTTGATTTTTCGAATCGTATACAATTAACCTCACCATAGATGGACTTTTGAATATTTGATAACTTTTGATAACCTTTTGTTTGAAACAGATGGAATGACCCATCATTCTATCACATGATCTGTTAGCACATCACAAATAACAAATTAAACTTCATTTATTTAAGAGATGAAGTGGAAATTTTTCAAAGAATGAACAACAGTGAGATTGTACCAAAATCAAGAAAGTATTTCCTATAATTCAAATTATTCAAATTTAGGGAAATGATCTTGAAAACCAAAAATGTTGTCATAGTGCCCTTATATCTGATGAATCAGATGGTACCCTAGATCATCACAAATATATGTCTTTGTGATTTTAGGCTTTTTCATAGCCATGTTCTCTACCACTCTACATCATAACATGAAGGTTATATTTCTCTTCCATATCCATATTTTCACCTATGTTCTCTTATGTAGAAACCCAGTGATTAGTTAATTTGGGTAACCGTTACCTTTCATACTTTAGTTTCTGAAGCCATGTTTTGGTATTCCTTTTTACGATGGGGGTTTTTATTAAATAAACTTTTTAGTAGTAAACCATTTATAACCCCGATTAATTTCGAGGGCGAAATTCATTTTAAGGGGGGTAGAATGTAACACCCCAAGATTTTATGAAAAATATTCTTTTTAATTTTATTGATGTCTTGTGTTTTACGCTACACCAAAAGGAGCTTTCACTACACACATCCCTGACTTGGATTGCATTACACGTAATCGCGACCTTCCACGATAGCGAGTGTTGTATGAAATACAAAGTTTCACTAAACGAGTTATTATTATAATATTATTATAAACTAGCCATTATTAGTAGTGATACCCACTTTTTGAAAAAAAATCCAAAATGGACTTCATTTTTGGATTTGTAATATTGAAGTTATCCTAGGGTGAAATTTTTGTATTTTTCTCAAAACTTTCAATTTTTGATGAATAGTGAAAACACTGGGTTACTATTTAAAAACCGACTTTTTATTTAAATATTTGTTTATTTTATTTAAATTAATTTTAGGTCAAAATTGATACATAATACCTATATTTGTTCAATGGAATTCATTGGAGGCATTTGATAATAATTTTCAATATATAAAAATTTTAGTGATCTTTTTATCGTCTTTTACCTACCCCCTAAGAGAATTTGCAAATTCACATAAAACGTAATTTTACCGCTTCTATGACTGGAATTTCGAATATCTGAGAGACACGATTAATATAAATGACTAAAATGTGGTTCAATGAGATGAAAATAATATTTTGGTGAATAGTAACTTTTTACTTTTTCTTACCACGGTTAAAAGTAAATAGGATAATTAAGAGTAAAAATGTTATTATTATTTCCCTAATACATGTCCTAATTCTATTGGATAAGTGTAATTCGACCAAAAACAACCTTAGGAATAAAATATGACCATTTAGGTCCACTTGGATTAGATTAAACATTTATTATTAATTTATTTAAAGAAGGGTTAAAATAGTTAAAATCAATGTTTAATAAATAAATCATTTTTAATATGGGGTTATACATGAGATAAATTCGACTATAAATATTCATTAGAAAGCTAAAAATATTTCCTACATAATGGTATTTTATTTATAATTTTTTTACGTTAAATAATTTAATTTATTTATGACCCAATGATGATGTAGCAATTATCTTATTAATGAAATATTGACATAATTGATGTTTTAAATACCCAAATAAATGTAATTTTAGACTTTTTATGAATTACACTAATTTCTAGGCTAATATTACATATTATTATTGATTTATTTATCTTTTTTAGAACTAATATTTATGTTATTATTTTCACAAAAAATAAATTACCAAATAGTGTCAAAATTGACATAAAATAGTTTTTAAAACAAATATTATATTATTAATTGTTATTTTATTACTAAAAATCTAAGGATATTTCAAATGACTTAGATAAGGTTATTTACATTAATAATAAACAACTTTGGGTTCTTTGGGCTTGTTATAATAAGTTTATTAACCTTATAGTGTAAGAAAACAAGAAGACACGGTAAAAGAAACATTATTTAACTTAAAGTTAAATCTAAATGATAAGGTTAAAATCGAAACTTAAACATGTCTAAATTCTATTGGTTGAGTTTACTTCGACCCATACCCACAGTATCTTCTAAATAACTCAATTTGGAGCTATTAAAAACCGAATATGACTTTATAATAAAATAATATTTCTAGTTATTCCAAAGGTGCCCCTCTCCTCCCTTATAAAAGGGCACCTCCTCCCTCTCTTCCTCACACCACTTTTATCCTTCAAGCTCGGCGAACCCCTTCCAAATTCTTTTATCCTATTCCCTAGAAACATCCTAGAGGTCCTGGTCATCTTCAAAGGCAAATTTTAGTGCCCTAAGAGGAGGTCTCAAAGAGGCGTTTCAAAGAATAGGTAATGTCCATTACCGATTCATTCAACTTTATTTCTTCTTACACTTATTCTTCATTATTTGTTTAATTATCATGTAATAACATCAGTATCAATCATATAATGATATGTTATTATAATTATGAAAAAACCATATTTCACCATCTATCCATTCTACAGAAAACGAAATCACCGCGCGTGCGTACGTACCGAATACCGTCTCCACGCCGTGGTGTAATCTATTTTCCACCACCACCTTACTTGGATGGGTATAATGGTTAAATTAATGAATATATATAATTATTGTAAAGTTATATTGATTCTGTAATATTATACATACACTTTAATACAATTCCATGAAAATGGGAATGATTTCATCGCTCGTGCGTACGTACGGAATATTGTCTCCACGACGCGATTCACTTTCCATGATAACCATTCAAGAATGATTATAAAGTATATATAATAAGTAATCATGAAATATATGACATAATAATTCTATTGGATTTACGTATATATATATATATATATGTGTCATCTACTTAATTCCATTCAATTCAATAAGGAAACAAAAACAGAGTTCTTGCGTATGTACGGCCTACCGTCTCCATGAACGGTGTATTTCTTTCAATTTACCGATCCATTATATATATGTATATTATGAATATATATTATATATAAATCGTGTTTTAAATTATATCTGTAAGTAATCATGATCTAAGTAATCATATGAATAATTACAAGTTAAAACACGAACGAAAAATGAAACGATTTTACCCAAAACACTACTTTAACATGAATTGACCAAAGAACATGTAATATAAAGTCATAAGTAAACCATATATGATATAATAACAATGAATATTATTCTTTAATAAGTCAATGACATTATTTAAATCATTATATAGGTGTTTTGGATACGTATGAAGCATATTAGACCTAAGGTAAGGGATAATTTATGAATCTTATTTTTATACGAGATTGTTTATTCGTAAGTATTTACTAGGTTTATCTTTATAATACAAGCCCATGTTTTCTAAAAATGTATTCATGTATTTTTAAAGTCCAATTTACCCATTTTTTACTTTTACTACATAGTATGTAAGGAATCTTTTTTTTACCATACGAGGTACTTTTTTGACTTTTCTGACAAAAGTAAGAGAAGAATATTATTTTTAACTTATATGGCGTGAATGGATTTTTACGGTTTCATAATGCCTAATTTTCATGAAGCTTACTCTAAAAGATTTTATGACTATTTTAAACAAAATACTTTTATCTTAAAAGTGCATGGAATTTTCTGAAAAGAAAATGATTTTGAAGAAGAAAGGATATTTTCCTCAAGAATTCATTTCAAATGTTTTATCAAAACCAGTTTCCATCTAAGATGACATTATTTCATATATGTATGTTTCAAGAATAATGTCTCTATGATTTACATGGTTCACTTTTCATATAATGAAATTTCCATTTGTTTTATATGGATTATGTGATGATGGAATGATGTTTATGAAACCCATTTTATTCTTTGGGTTATGATGAATGATGTATGTTTATTTTGTGGCACAAGTAAGAATGATTTCATTATGAGATGGGTGGGACCTATATATCCCTCCAATGCATTAGGTAAATATTTATATCTCATGATATACACATGGCTGTAATGGTACGTTAATCTGTTTCAGTGTTACTGGTCTGAAACAAGGGGTGAACTCGATTCAAAAAGGGACATTGTCCACTAAGATGGTCGTGGAAGCAATTCCTTGGCAAATATGGAAATCATAACATGTTCTTAATGGTTTCCAAAATTACATGTTTTATTCCCATGCTATTTTATCATGATTTATGTTCCCTTATGATATATTCCTTAGGTACTTCCAAGATTCATGTGTTTGACCAAGATTTTGATGTTTAGATTTTATGTTCAAGTTTTTGCATTCAAATGTTTATGGATTGTTTTATGTTCTCTATGTTTACCCTTACTGGGAATTTCAGATCAACCCTTTTATGTTTTCTTTTCCCCAGGATATAAATAAAGGTTTTAGGTTAGAAAAAAAAGGGTAAGATCTTTATGGGAGATGTTGAAGATCTTTCACCACGATTAGAAGATTATATTCCGAGTTTCCAAAGACACTAAACTATTATGGTCCTTGTGTGTCTGTTTTTTTTATGTACTATGTATTCCGCAAGAGTAATGTAATGTCCATGTATGTCACGCTTTGGGTCTCTACAAACTAATGTGGGGTTGAATATAAAAATGCACAAGGAAAATACAAGTATAGTATAACAACACACACAAGACCAAAAGATAGAGTTCTCACTAAAACCACACTTACATACCCATAAAAACCATATCATTATCTACACCTCACACCAATCATCAGATACAATTACTGAACCATTAATCTAGCCCCACATCCCATAAATGAAACCACAAAATCATTAAAAAATTACCATTTTTTATTTTATTTGACTACTTCGATATTTAACATTTACCAACCTATTTACAATTTATATTCTGTTAAATACCATTTTTTAATGAAAATACATAGCCATCATTTACCCACATATAATTATAGTAATTTTACATCCTATTCAATCCATAGAATTTCAATTTACAGAAAAATCTTATTCAATTCCATCATAAACCCATTACCATAATTTCAATAAATATTCAGATTCTATAACCACTTATGAAACTACAACTCTATCCTTATATCGCATAACCATCCAATACTTCCAATACCCTTTTCCTTCCCATGCCAACTAATCACAAACCTTACACCTAAAAATGGAATAACACAATACATATAATATTATATCAACCAATACGTTTCATACATATATAGTATATCTAAATAGATTAATATTCTTTACATAACATAACGATCCATGCTAGAATCTTGTTGGTCCATTATATTTTCAAACATGTATGAATAAATAACATGTTCATAAAATATCTATATCATATCCAACATATATCTTTATAACTATAATCCTTCTTGGATATACTACACTTAATAACATACTTCATATCCCAGGGAAAGGAAACATATGAAACCTGAGAGCTTAACTGCTCATTATGTGTAAACATCGGAGATATCAATCTATAATCATATGAAATCATAATATGAGTGTAATAATATAATATATTGAACAAAACATAAAAATTTCATACCGAATTTTTCATATATCATAACCATGAGCCATAGAATAAAACATTCTCAGTTCAAAATACAAGGATCATATGTTTGAAAAAACATCATATTTCAATCATAAATCATAAGATCGTGTCATAAAATAATGATTCCCACATATTTATAATTTTTTTTTCATATTGTCAGGTTCAACTACCTAGAACATCAAACCATAGCAGATCAAGCATCTCCACTTGCATTCCATTGAAGATCTATCACATCGACTTGCATTCCATAGTAGATCCTGCACATTAACTTGCATCCCAATGTTATCTCATGAGATATAAAACGTTACACAAGGAATATGAGATATATATAGGTTCCAATGATCACATAATTAAAACCATACATATGTGTTCAAAAATATCATAATGTTTTCATCCTATTATAAAACATGATAATAAATTGGTTTCATAAATGTATTGTAAAGACCCGTAAATTTCAAGGAAATTTTTTTTTTCTTAATTTTTTTTGGAATTTTACAAGAACGCAGTTTCAAACGGTACCTGATTCCGAGGCCCGGTGTGCCCGGAAACATTTCCGAAGTTTGGCTCAGGTACGTTCATTGAACGGATGAGCGGGTTTTTCTAACTTTTGAACCGGTGCTCGGAATTGAATTCCGAGGGCACCGATGGAATCGCAACACCTGTAATTACTTAGAAACGCCTCTTCCAGTGTTGCGTTTTCTCGGGTGTGGTTTTTAATTTTTGGGCTTTATGTTAAGAAATAAAATAATGTGGTACGATAAACATTATTTTATTTCACTTAAAGCTGCTTAAATCCACTTAATGATGCTTATGCTGAGTTAAAACAGATAGGGTGAAATTTAAAATATCCTACCCTCTTGGTAGGATATTTGTGAGGTGGGGCCCGCACGATCCCCACCGTTTCTTTTCCTCTAAGTAACACAACCGAGAAAACCCCTATCAAATGAAAGTCAACTGACGCGTTTTCTAAACTCTTAAATGCTCCTATTAGTTGGGCGGTTTATTCGTTGAAATTAATTCTATGAATTAATTTTGTTCGTTTCTTAACACGTTTTCAATTTTTTGGCATGTTAATAAAATAACGCCAACACACCTTCTTCTTGAATGTTGTGTTAAACCTTTGGAGAATCTCTAAAGATCTTCCTCCTCCATCGTGACGAACGCGAAGAACACCAAAAACGCGAAGAAAGAGATGAACGCGAAGAATGCAAAGAACGCCGGCCTCCGACGAAGTGCAACGAAGAATGCCAGGCCCCCCGGAGATCGACGATGTGACGCCGATGATTCTCCCTCCACGACGCTTCTTCCGCGACAAATCTTCGATCTTCCGTTGAGGTATGAGATTTCAGTCCTTTTAATTCCTTTGTGGTTTTTATCCTCAACATAGATTTAATTTTTATAATTAAATCCGTGTGTTTCTTTAACCCTCGGAGATCGTCAACGCGACACCCTTCCGCGACGACGCGACGCCCTTCCGTGACGCGATGATCACCTCCTACCATGACGGTCAATTCCGCGACGTACTCGCACACGTCCGACGAAAGCTACGAGGTAGGGGTCGTTTTGAAAATGTTTTACCCATGTTTGTTTTCCTCCAAGGCACGAACGCGGACCAACCAATTAACACGTTTGTCCGAGGATTATTATCCCGGGACGTGGTTCATCAATTGCTGGGATTTTATGGTGTTGTTTCAAACCGCTAATGAGGTGAGTGCAGACCAACGAACCAGTCCAAACCCACCGCCCTTTTTTCTCGGTGTGCGGAACGGCGGACGATGACAAAACGGGTCGCAGAGATGATTTGTTGATTCCTCATTGAAGAACGGGACCCAGGAGGAGCTACGACACAGACGGAAATCGAATCAGACCACCGAAGCAACTCCGGTGGCCCGCGGACTCCACCGGCGGCGCCGGCAGCCAGAGGCGGCAGCGGCCGACCAGACCCGTGATCGCGCGGGTCCGGCGAGACATGGGACGCGGCTTTGCCGCGTCCGCTAACCAAGAGGGGCCCCATGCAGTGCCGCGACTCCTCTTCCCGTCGGGACAGCAAGCCTTGCGGCTTCCCTTGCTTGGCCGAGCCGATCCGAGCCGACCCGCCGGCTGGGTCGCGCTCAGGCCACGCCGTGCTTCCCTAACCGGGCCGGGTCGTGCCCACCGGGTTGGGCCAGGTCGGTCCGGGCCCAGACCCCCCGTTTCCCGACCTTTTCGGTCATTTTCTCATAACTTGAGCTACGTTCCTCCGAACGACGTGTCGTCAGCGGCGATGCAATCCTTGTATCGAGACGGTCATTTAGGTATATCACACTCAAGGTTTCAGTATACTTTGGTTTCGGCAGGGTTGGTTCTTACACGAAACCAACCGGGCCCTCGGAGCGGAAACGCTCATATCCTGAGCTTCAGATGTCCGATTGACGTGCTGTCGACTTTGTTGTATTAATCTAAGTGAGATGGATCTTTTTTAATACTCCGCCCGAGGTTTGGACGCAGGTGGAGTACAGTCAGGTTGGTTTTGCCTTAAAAACCAACCGGGCCCTGGGACGAAAAAACCAATAACTCTCAGACCAGGCGTCTGATTGACGTGCCATCTACGACGTTGATTTCCTGTTGACGATACGGAACTTTTCGATACATCAACTCTGGAATATGTTTCATTTGATGTATCAGCCTCTCGGCTCGT
This sequence comes from Viscum album, assembly GCA_963277665.1. Taxonomy (NCBI): domain Eukaryota; kingdom Viridiplantae; phylum Streptophyta; class Magnoliopsida; order Santalales; family Viscaceae; genus Viscum; species Viscum album. The sequence goes on from OY728131.1 coordinate 21,658,537, forward strand.
GGAGCGGACCCTCCCGAACGAGCTGCTGTGTGCGGGAACCCTAGAGCTGGCCGCGACTGCTACTGTGACGACGACGACTGTGCAGAGATCCTCAGTGGATTTGACGGGGACGACTACAGCACTCAGTGATCCTTTGTGGGTCAGTGCTACTGATCCTGTGTGGGTCTGATCCTGTGTGGGTCAGTGCTCAGCGGTCCTGTGTGGGCCAGCGCCTACAGATCCTGTGTGGGTCCGATCCTGTGTGGGTCTTTGCGGGGGTTAGTTACCTATCGATCATGTGTGGGTCAGATCCATTGTGGGTCATTGCAGGGGTTAGTACTAATTGATCCTTTGTGGGTCTGACGACTTAAATGGATCAGTGATCATCTCTATCGTCATTCGAAGAAGTATACATGTGTGAGCTGAAACCATGTTTTTCATTCATTTGTGGATTGTGTTGTGCTATCCTATGTGGATTTAAGTTTTTCTTTGCTTTGTGGATTGTGTTGTGCTATCCTGTGTGGATTTACATTTTGCTTTCCTGTGTGGACTGGGTTGTACTTGAGCTCCGATGTTGGAGCCGAGCAAGAATTTATGACTTAGTTATATGTATGGGCATATACCTAAGCCGGGTCGGATGTTACTTCGTGATTGTATCTTTCCTTTGTGGATTATCCTTTGAGGATTCTGGGAGACCTTCGGGAGTCTCGGTGTCCCTACTGAGTAGCTTATACTCACCCCTGCATGGGCTATGCCCGCACTACATTTTGTTGGTTGTAGATGATGTACAATGCTGATCGTGGTGGAGGCTTGCGGAGTAGGACGGTACCTAGAGGTGGAACACTGGGTGGGACGTACTCGGAGCGGTCGGCTGGACACGAGGAGCAGTGGAGGCTATCTGTACCCACCCTTCAGGTGGGACTTCCCGAGGACAGCTCGACGCTGCAGCTTTTTCTTTCAGTTTCTGTTTTTCCCCTTTCAGTTGTACTTTACAGTTGGGCTTGTATTTTCAGACCCCTTTACATTTCCACACTTACAGTTGTACTCAGTTTTTACTTAGTGTTTACTTCCTCCCCTTGCTTACTCTATGGTGCTTGTTTACTTTACAAAGTCAATGACTTCCTTTTTTTTGGTATTTACGCCTTGGTTCTAGTCGCCAGCCCCTGGCCTATGGAAGGCGGGCTTGGGGTAGTCAGGGCATGGGCCCCGAGGACGGGTCATGACAATTGGCATCAGAGGAGTTCAGTTCTACCACAAAACATGCGACTCTGATCTTTTTCTATGTGAAGCAATAGTGTTTAGCGTATTGGGTGTGGTTATCAGTTCAGTGAGTCCGGTGTTGGTGCGGCGGCCGACGTATCCATACACCAGGTCCCTGACTTCTGATTTCCGACTTAATGCACGAAAACATTGATTGCACGTGTGTTTCAAGTTTTCTTTGTGATTACTTTATGTCAGCTCACCAGGTATACTATTCTGACTGTGGCACATCTGTTTCTTTTCAGGATGGCCCCACAACGGCAGCTAGCTAGGGTTCCGAGAGTTGAGCGTGACGACAGCCCACCGAGCGACGAGGCCATGGTTCAGGGCCCTTTGACAGCTGAGGCACCAGCGGTACCTTTACCCGCCGAGCCACCAATGCTTCCATCCCCAGCCGCTAATGATGCACGTCACCTCAGTGCACTGCATGAGTTCCAGGGCCAGCGACCGCCCCGGTTCCATGGGGAGACGGACCCCCAGGCAGCCGAGGACTGGCTGGAGGCAGTTGTATGAGTTTTCATGATAGTGAGGATACCAACAGACCTCATGGTGATCCTCGCAGAGAGCCTACTGCACGTTGAAGCGGGCCGATTGTGGAGCTTGATGCTCCAGGTGCACAATGAGACATCTCTTCTCTGAACGGACTTTGAGAGCCTCTTCCGCTCAGAGTTCTTCCCAGCTACCCTCCGTGCGGTACACATCCAGGAGCTTCTTCAGCTGCGGTAGGGCAGCTTGATGGTCACCTAGTACTCGGAGAGATTTACCTATCTCTCACGCTACTCGACAGACATGGTACGAGACCCGTTCATCCGGGCCCGGTCCTTTGAGCAGGGATTGAGACATGAGATCAGGGCATCGCTGATCTCTCTCAACATTCTGACTCAGGCAGGGTTACTGGAGCGATCCATTTAGATCGAGAGATTCCTTGCTGAGCCATCATCAGCAGTGAGACCTACCGCGGGGCGGCACGTAGCAGAGTCTTCTGCAGTAGGAAGTTGACGGATGACTCTGGGGTCCAGGCAGACCAGACCCTCACGCAGATGACCTCAGGAAACTGGCTCATAAGTGAGGGGCACACAATGTGGAGCCAGTATTTCGAGAGGCAGGCAGTGCTACACTTGCGGTGGACATGGACACATGGCTCATGACTACCCGACCCACCATGCCAAGGAGTAGCAGACGGTTGAGAGGCCACCCAGGCAGAGGGAGAGGGTCGATCGTGGCGGTCCGCAGGGAGGAGGTGGACGAGGCAGAGGAGCTGGCCGAATAGCAGGTGGCGGGCGACGCTTTGAGGATCTAACACCACCACCAAGAGGTCCACCCCGACCATAGGGAGTCGGCGGGAAGAGACAGGCACAGCTCCAGGAAGCGCATGCCTATGACCACGACGCGCCCGAGATGATTCGAGGTACGATCTGTGTCTATTCCACCCTTGCTGCAGTTCTTATAGACACAGGAGCGAGTAAGTCTTTCATAGCCACTACCCTTGTTCAGTGCTCGTAGATTCTGACAGAGCCGTTGGCTCGATTCTTACGGCTAGAGACTCCTACGGGAGCAGACTCGATGATTACGCACTGGTGCCGGCAGTGTGAGCTTACTCTAGGAGGCAAGATATTTGGCTGGGATCTTCTTATAGCGGCGTCGAGGCCTTACGATGTCATCTTGGGCATGGATTGTTTATCAATAGTCCATGTACAGATTGACTATATTAGGCTCAAGGTGCGATGTGTACGCACCGACGGGAGCGGGTTCACCTTCACCGGCGAGAAGGGAGCCCTCGCAGCACAAGATGTACTACCACAGAGGAGAGGACAACCCATCACTCATCAGTTGGCTATCCTCATCCTCAGAGCAGTTGACATGAGGAGTCCTAGTTTTCCTGCAGTGGTGGATCAGTATGCAGACGTCTTTCCCGAGGACGTTCCAGGGCTACCTCCTCGTAGAGAGATAGACTTTTATATTGACATGTACCCCGGGAACGCCCCAATATCTACTCCTGCAAATCGGATGGCCCCCGCTGAGCTTCGAGATCTAAGAGTACAGTTGGAGGACTTGCAGGGTAAGGGTTTCATCCAAACCTTTGTTTCACCATGGGCTTCCCCGATATTGTGCGCCAAGAAGGCGGACGGGAGCTTGCGACTGTGTGTCGAATATCTTCGCCTGAACCAGGAGACAGTGAGTAACAAGTATCTTCTACCGAGGATTGATGAACTCTTCGATCAGCTCAAGAGAGCACGGTGGTTCTCGAAGATAGACCTCAGGTCAGGCTATCATTATCTCAGAGTTCGGGACGAGGACGTGTAGAAGACGTCCTTTAGATGTCGGTATGGCCACTATGAGTTCTTGGTTATTCCATTTGGTGTATACAATGCTCCAGAAGTGTTCATGGGACTCATGAACAGGATCTTTCAGCCATACCTCGATTGATTTGTCATAGTCTTCATTGACGATATTTTGATATACTCGACGACTGAGGAGGAGCACGCCTACCACTTACGGGTTGTACGAAACACACTCTGAGAGCACCAGCTTTAGGAAAATCTCTCAAAGTGTCAGTTATGGATACGTGAGGTCCACTTCTTGGGGCACGTCATCTCTGAGGCAGGATTTGCAGTGGATCCTGTGAAGATCGAGGCAATGCTAGCTTGGGAGCCACCCAAGAGCATGACGGAGGTGCGGAGTTTCTTGGGACTAGCTGGATACTATCGGAGATTTGTGCTAGCCTTCTCCAGAGTTGTGTAAACACTCTCATATTTGATGAAGAAGGGGAAACCCTTTGTGTGGTCAGACAGATGTCAGTAGAGATTCCAGGAGCTGAGACAGAGTTTCGAACTTATCCTTTGGCGGTACATCCTGAAGTGGCGAAGATGTACCAGGATCTCAGACAGCAGCACTGGTGGACGGGCATTAAGAAGGCTATGGCAGAGTTTGTTTCTCGATGCCTCACCTGCCAGCAGGTGAAGGCAGAGCACCAGGTACCAGCAGGCTTGGTACAGCCCTTTGAGGTCCCATAGTGGAAGTGGGACGAGATATCTATGGACTTCGTGACTGGACTTCCACGCACATCCAGAGGTCACAACTCCATTTGGGTGATTGTCGACTAACTCACCTAGTCGGCTCACTTCTTACCAATCCAAGAGCAGGGCTCAGTTGAGTGCCTCAGATGTCTCTACGTTCAAGAGATTGTACGGCTTCACGGTGTGCCCTCATCTATCATCTCCGATCGAGATGCTCGCTTTACTTCCCAGCTTTGGAAGGGGTTGCAGGAGGCGTTCGTGAGGCAGCTTCGTCTGAGCACCACCTTTCACCCTCAGATGGATGGTCAGACGGAGAGGACCATTCAGACTCTCGAGGACATGCTCCGCGCATGTGTCCTCGACTTTTGTCGCAGCTGGGAGGACCACCTACCCTTGGTGGATTTTGCGTACAACAACAGCTACCACTCTACCATCAGGATGGCACCATAGGAGGTGTTGTACGACAGACCTTGCAGATCTCCATTGTGCTGAACAGACCCTGGGGAGTCAGCACTTGTGGGTCCAGAGATGGTCCGAGCCACGACAGGAAAGGTCTTGGTCATCCAGGAGCGGATGAGGATAGCTCAGAGACGACAGAAGTCTTATGCGGACAGGAGGCTGAGGCCACTAGTGTTCGAGGATGGCGACCACGTCTGCTTGCGTGTCTCGCCTCGACGTGGATTATGGAGATTTTCCCGAGGCGGCAAGTTGTCTCCACGCTTCATCGGAACATTCAAGGTCCTGAGCAGGATTGGCGAGGTGGCTTATCTCCTGGTTCTACCACCTCAGTTGCACAGAGTTCATGAAGTCTTCCACGTATCGCAGCTGAGGAGATACGTGCATGACCCGACGCACATCATTGAAAATGGAGAGCTGGATGTTGATGATGGGGCGACTTTTGCGGATATCCCGGTGGAGATCGTGGATCGACATGAGAGGGTCCTACGTGGACGGTCGATTCCTCTAGTGCACATCAGATGGCAGCACGGGAACCTCCATGAGAGCACTTGGGAGCGGGAAGCTCAGATGCATGCTCAGTACCCACTTTTGATTCCCTAGATTTTGATGTATCTTTACGGGGACGTAAAGCCCTGAGGTGGAAGTGATGTAAAGACCCGTAAATTTCAAGGGAATTTTTTTTTCTTAATTTTCTATGGAATTTTACAAGAACTCAGTTTTAGACGACACCTGATTCCGAGGCCCGGTGTGCCCAGAATCATTTTCTGATGTTTGGCTCTGGATCGTTCAGTGAACGAACGAGCGAGTTTTTCTAACTTTTGAACCGGTTCTCGAAATTGAATTCTGAGGGCACCGATGGAATCACCGCGCTGGTAATTTCTTAGAAACGCCTCTTTCGGAGGTGCGTTTGCTCAGGTGTGGTTTTTAATTTTTGTGCTTTAAGTAAAGAAATAAGATAATGTGGAACAACAAACTTTATTTGATTTCACTTAAAGCCACTTAAAGCCACTAAAAGCTGCTTAAGATGAGTTAAAGCAGATAGTGTAAAATTCAAAATATCCTACCCTCATGGTAGGATATTTGTGAGGTTGGGCCCGCATGAGCCCCACTGTTTCATTTCCGCTAAGTAACGCAACTGTGAAAACCCCAATTAAATGAAACTCATCTGACGCGTTTTCTAAACTCTTAAACTCTCCTATTAATTGGGCGGTTTATTCGTTGAAATTAATTCTATGAATTAATTTTGTTCGTTTCTTAACACGTTTTCAATTTGATGGCATGTTAATAAAATAAGTCCAACACACCTTCTTCTTGAATGTTGTGTTAAACCTTTGGTTAATCTCTAAAGATCTTCATCCTCCTTCGCGAAGAACGCGAAGAATGCGAAGAACGTGAAGAACGCGAAGAACACGAAGAACGCGAAGAACGATGACCTCCGACGAAGGGCGAAGAAGAATGCCAGGCCCCCCAGAGATCGACGACGTGACGCCGACGATTCTCCCTCCGCGACGCTTCTTCCGCGACAAATCTTCGATCGTCCGTTGAGGTAAGAGATTGGGGTCCTTTTAATTGCTTTGTGGTTTTTATCCTCAACATGGATTTAATTGTTATAATTAAATACATGTGTTTCTTTAACCCTCGGAGACCGTCGATGTGATGCCCTTCTGTGACGACGAAATTCCCTTCCGCGATGTGACGATCAACTCCTACCGCGACGGTCAATTCCGCGACGTACTCGCACTCGTCCGACGACAGCTACGAGGTAGGGGTCGTTTTGAAAATGTTTTACCCATGTTTTTTTCCTCCAAGGAAAGAACGTGGACCAACCAATTAACAGTTTGGTCCACGGATTATTATTGTGGTACGTGGTTCATCAATTACTGGGATTTTATGGTGTTGTTTCAAACCGCTAATGCGGTGGGTGCGGACCAACGAACAAGTCTGAACCCACTACCCTTTGTTCTTGGTGTGCGAAATAGAGGACGACAAAAAACTGGGTCGCAAAGACGATTTGTTGATTCCTCAGTGATGAACAGGACCCGGGAGGAGCTACGGCGCAAACGGAAATGGAATCAGATCACCGGAGCAACTCCGGTGACCTGCGGAGTCCACCGGCGGCGCCCCGGCGTGCCGCCGGATGGAGCCGCCGCGGATGAAGCCGCGACGGCGGTGGCCGACCAGACCCATGACCATGCGGGTCCGGAGAGACATGGGACGTGGCTTTTCCACGTCCGCTGACCAAGCGCGGCCCCACGCGGGGCCGCGACACCTCTTCCCCCGGGGACAGCACGCCCTGCGGCTTCCTTTGCTCGGCCGCTCGGCCGAGCCGAGCCGAGCCGACCCGCCGGCCGAGTCGTGCCCAGGCCTGGCCGGGCCGCCCTGGCCGGGCCAGGGCGCACCCAACTGGATCAGACCCAGACCCGGGTCGGGCCGACCCAGGGGGGGTCGGGCTGGGTCGGTCCGGGCCCAGACCCCCTGTTTCTGGACCGTTCCGGTCTTTTTCTCATAACATGAGCTACGGGCTTCCGAATGATGCACCGTCAGTGTAGATGCGATCCTTGGATCGAGACAGTCGTTTCGGTATATCACACTCAAGGTTTCGGAATACTTTTTGTTCGGCCGGGTTGGTTCGTACACGAAACCAACCGGGCCCTCGATGCCGAAACGCTCATATCTTGAGCTTCGGACGTCCGATTGACGTGTCGTCGACTTTGTTATATTCCTCTAAGTGAGACGTATCTATTGTCATACTCCGACCGAGGTTTGGACGCAGGTGGAGTATGGTCGGGTTAGTTTTTCCTTAAAACCCAATCGGGCCCCTAGGATGAAAAAATCAATAACTCTTAGACCGGGCGTCCGATTGACGCGTCGTCTGCGACGTTGAGTTCCTGTTGACAATACAGAACTTTTGGATACATAAACTCTGGACTATGTTTCAGTCGATGTATCAGCCTCTCGGCTCATGGAGCGGACAATCCCGAACGAGCATGCTCTGTGCGGGAAGCCTAGAGCTGGCTACGACTGCTACTCTGACGATGACGACTGTGCAGAGATCCTCAGTGGATTCGACGGCGACGACAACAGCACTCAGCGATCCATTGTAGGTCATTGCTACTGATCATGTGTGGTACTGATCCTGTATGGGTCAACGCTCAACGGTCCTGTGTGCGCCAGCGCCTACAGATCATGTGTGGGTCCTATCCTGTGTGGGTCTTTACGGGGGTTAGTTACCTATCGATCATGTGTGGGTCAGATCCTTTGTGGGTCATTGCGGGGGTTAGTACCTATCGATCCTTTGTGGGTTCGATGACATAGATGGAGCAGTGATCATCTCTATCATCATTCGAAGAAGTACACATGTGTGAGCTGAAACCTTGTTTTGCTTTCCTTTGTGGATTGTGTTGTGCTATCCTGTGTGGATTTACGTTTTTCATTCCTTTGTGGATTGTGTTGTGCTATCCTATGTGGATTTACGTTTTTCATTCCTATGTGGACTGGGTTGAACTTGAGCTCGGATGTTGGAGCCGAGTGAGAATTTATGACTTAGGTATATGTATGGGAATATACCTAAGCCGTGTCGGATGTTACTTCGTGATTGTATCTTTCCATTGTGGATTATCCATTGTGGATTCTGGGAGACCTTTGGAGGTCTCGGGGTCCCTACTGAGTAGCTTATACTCACCCCTACACGGGCTATGCCCGCACTACATTGTGTTAGTTGCAGACGACGGACAACGCTGATCGTGGTGGAGGCTTGCGGAGCAGGACGGTACCTGGAGGTGGACCACTAGGTGGGACTTACTCGGAGCAGTCGGCTGGACCCGAGGAGTAGTGGAGGCTATCTGTACCCACCCTTCAGGTGGGAGTTCCAGAGGACAGCTCGATGCTGTGGCTTTTTCTTTCAGTTGCTGTTTTTCCCCTTTCAGTTGTACTTTACAGTTGGGCTTGTATTTTCATCCCCCTTTACTTTTCCGCACTTACTGTTGTACTCAGTTTTTACTTAGTGTTTACTTCTTCTGCTTTCTTACTCTGTGGTGATTGTTTACTTTACAAAGTAAATGCCTTCCCTTTTTCCAGGATTTATGCCTTGGTGCTAGTCGGCAGCCCCTGGCCTATGGAAGTCGGGCTTGGGGTAGTCACGGCACGGGCCCCAAGGACGGGTCGTGACATGTATCATCATATAATAACTCATGGAAGAGAAATGGGTTTCATAAAAATATATTAATTCTAAAAATCAACCATCCAGAGAAAGATTGTGGATGGTAGCCTAGGATAATATCCCAATTACATATTAGGTATCATTAAATGATTTCATCCTAGATGTATAACTGATTTTGAAAGATCTCTCAGAATAATTATATATCAAAATAACCTTCCCATATTGAAATGACTTCGTAAAAAACATTATAGTAGTAAATGGAAAACATTTATTTGAAGGGATAGATGAATAATTGTGAATAAAAATAAAATAACACATTAATATTGATGGTTGGAAAATTATTTCATGCAATATATATTGAAAAACATTCCTTCAATATTTTTTTTCTGAAAAGTCAGAATGTACCTTGTTAGAAAAATGATAAGAAGATTTCTTTTTAAACCATTTTGTAGAGAGTAAAACATGGGTAAAAATGAATTTACAAAACATATGATAATATTAAAAAATTATTAAAGGAATTTTCATAAAACATAGTCATGGAAGAAAAATATTCTTCAGTGGAGACCTAAATATATACAATCTTGAATATTGACGAGATTATTAAAAAACACTTACCTCAAGTATTACTTTGAATTAAAATTACGCACATTTATATTAAATTTATATTTTTTAAATTAAAAAAATAATTATTTTAATAATTATAGTATCATATATGATCCAATTATAACACTTCAACAACCATATTAAAAATAAATCTCAATTAAAATTATTATTTATGTTTTTTAAATGTTTCGTTTATCATAAGTATTTCAGTTCAACAGTTCTAGTACAATATATTTATCTTAGTTAAATAATCAATAAAATATTAATCATTATATAAATAGATATAAATTCATTATATACATATTTATATCCATCTACAAATGTTAAATATGTAAAACTGAATTACACCGTTCATGGATATGGTAAGATGTATGTACATAAGAACGTTGTTTTAATTGTATAAAATTGTAATGAAAGATAGGTAAATTAAAATTAATCATTATCTAATTATTGTACTGTTATCTATATCATATATATTCACTAAATCTATCATTATTACAGTCTATATAAAATGGAAAATAAAAATGAATCACATCGCATCGTGGAGGTGGTTGTCCACACATACGCATGAATGACTTAATAATTTTTTAATGGATTAGAAGGTAAGAGGGTAGATGTTTTAAATTAATTAAATAAGATCAATTATGTAATTATTATTATATATAAATATTAAATCAATAATAATAATTATCCATAAAATATTGTGATGATAAATGAATTGCATTTCAATATGGAGATAATAAGTCATACATACGCATGATAGAAACTTTCAATCATCAATTTTTTTGGGAAAGATGGTGTATAATGGGATTTTAATATTCATAATAATATTTAATCATATTAATGATACTTATGTTTTTATTTTATAATAAATATCAGCACTTTATAGGAGATAAATAAGAGTATAAAATAAATAGATCAGTTAGGGCAATTTCCACTTCTTAGAAACAACTACTTTATATCAACTCTAAAGGGAACTATAGTTTTTATTTTGGGAAAAAATAACCTATAAACTATCTATAGGGATGTTGATAATAAAAATTGGTATATTTTTGTCTAGAAATATGGATAAATGTGGTGTAAATAAGTGAGTGAGTAGGATCCTTTTTTATAATTAATGTTAGGGAATGTTTTAGAATATATTAAATGATTAAATTACAATAAATTCATTCTCAACCCAAATTACTCAAAATGGAGGGAAATTTGAACATAATTTACAATATGGTTTTAATTACATCAAACAATATAATTTATAAATGTTTTAGAGTCATTTTAAACGTTATCCTTTTGATTAACCCGTAATTAATCAATTTTAATTTTAACTATGATAAAAAAAATCAATATCAAATCCATGTGATTTATACTTATAAGGGGAAATTTATCTGATAAATGAAATTTTTTGAGATTTTAGACCATATAATATATAAATTTTCTTATTTAATTATTTTTATTTTTGTAAAATTAGTTAAAAAAAATATTATTTTTATAAAATATCATTATTGCCAATTTTGAAACTATTCATTTAATAGAACATTAACTACTACATGGAAAATGTGGAATTAGATTATTATGCATTAAAATGTCCATAATATGTCATATAGGTCTGTTAAATTCTTGAAAAACATTAAATAATTAAAATTTAAAACGTTTAATATTTTTTACTTTATTTATTATATTTTTTATAAAATAGGAAAATATTACACATGTTTTGAACAAGAAATTATTGTAATTATATAATTTATTAAAATTAAAAAATTAATATAAGGAAAATAATTTTATTAACATAAATACAAAAACATATATTCTTTCAAAACATGTTTTTCTCTTATGTGGACGCATAAGATATATTTACAACAAAGAGTGTGGCATTTTGTAATGTTCATTGATTTAAATAATATAAAACTCATTTCTTGAAAAAGTGACCATTCAATAACTAAATATATAATATAAAATGATAAGGTTCGAATTAAATTCATCCATTTATAATTATTATGAACAATTATTGTCTTATGAATTAATTGTAATCTATATAATCCCTATTTTCCATTTACAGAGGTGATAAATTTTACCATAGTTATTTTTTATAATGACTAAAAATAGAAGGGACCATATTTAAAGAAAATTAACCTTTTAATTGTATATTTTTATTTAATTTTAGATAATTTAATACTTGAAAATGGTATAAATTATCTTTATTATATATGTGTAAAATGCAACGAAATGTTTTTTGTCGAAAAATAAATCTTTAAGCATAAAACACAATTTATTATTAACCTATTCTTGAAATATTTTAGTGAAAGTTAAAAAAATTTGAACAAGTAAAAAATATATATATTGAATTAAAATCATTCACTAATAGTGATTAAAATAATTTATTAATAAAAATATATTTCATGTATGAAATTATTTTTAATAAAAATATAACTTTTATTTTTCAAATAATTCTTTAAAATATTATCATTTTATAACGAATGATTTCATTTTATAAATGTATAGATCATATATATTTCATTATTTAGTTATTACAATTCATATACTCAAATCCAATATCTCGAAAATAATAAATATGTAATATTTAAATAATTTTCAGTGGTTTGTGTAAACTTGCAGTTTCTTATAACGCAAGTTATCATACAAATAAAATTATTTAATGATTTTTTATGAAAATATCAGTCCATTACACATATAATCACCCAATATTGACTGCCACAATATCCAAAGAAACGTAAAAATAATATCATGCACATTAAAAAAACCCAACATGAAGAACCACCAAAATACGTATTTTCTTATGAAATACCAATGGCCATCACACACATCATTTAAAATTTTCTAATTTTCCTAATTACAAATTAGTTACCATCATTAATTGAGTAATATTTTATAAAAGTTGAGACCCGTTGTAAAAAATTTGAAATGTACCATTTGTAATAGTAGTAGTAACAATACCATTGTTAGTAAGAACAACCATAATCCTCATAAGAAATATCATTGAAAACATATAACCACATATGAATCACCCCTTCCAAGAAATTTATATGATATCAAATTCAGGATCTTTATTATGTTAATTTATACAATCTACCCAAGTAATAAAAAACATGATAATTCTATGTTTTAAAAAATAGAGTTTTTTAATATCATAACATAATATGATGATTTAAGGGACAAATGAACAATAATGGGAGAATGAAGGATCAATTATTTACAAACTCTTAAGAGACCACATAAGAACAAAACTTTGATTAAACCCATCTGAAAAAACTAAAATTCTTACCTAATACAAGAGAAAACCCACTTTAATAAAATTTTTGAAGAAAAAGGACAAGGAATAAGACAATAAGTTGATAATTGAGTACCTCAAATCAAGAGAGTTTCTTAAGATGAACAAAGGTGTTTAACCCTTCATGAGAAATGAACATGGGGCTCTATGAAGAATTGGGATTAACTATACTTTAAAAAGAGGAAATAAAATTCCAACAAATAATTTTATGAATCTTATTTATATCGAAATCTCGATAAGATACCACTATGGCATGATGGACTTAAAAAAGGTCACAATGGACTCAATCTAAATGAGATATGAGTTTTTATACATTTGAAGTAGACATATCCCTAAGAACCTCATAGACTTTTTAAACGGATTTATACAGGTTTGACTATCACCCCATCATGTTGTAAAACATGGAAGATATCAATTCAATACTTATAAAACCACCCCAAATTATTACCATTACATAAAATCTCCCCCCCAAATGTTTTTACCACCCTAAGAGAAAGAATCTAATATGAAGAGACTATATTCACAATTTCCATTCATCCATTCACTTCTTGAACTCTATTCAACATTGCATTTCCATATCTTCCAACACAATCATTTTATCATTCCCAATATCGTATTGGGAAATCTTCCAAAATACACACCTTACACCATGGGTATTTATCCCCTCCAAAAATTACATATGAAAATAATACATTCACTACAATCAAAAATTAAACCTCTATGACATAAAACTCCTCATTTTTCATAGTCACTCCATCAAAGATTTATTAGAAAACATACCCACTGAAAACCCCATCTTCAATGCATTGAGATCCACCATAGACTCCATCATTTACTTCAAAATAGGTTTTTTGTCCCCAAATTTCTAAAACATAACTATCATATTCAATAACACCCCATGATCCATATTAGAAACTCCAACACCGAAATACTATAATGTAATGGTCCAAAAGGGCCATTTTTTTATAATTAAAATGTAAATAATAAAATAACATATTGATCCCAAAATCGAACATAGAAAAGTAATGAATATTAATCATTGGGACTGGGAAACAACAAATTATATAATAAATTATAATGAACAACACCTCCTATTATTATGATTAGTGATTGAAATTGATCATTTTCTATAGATTCACATACATGGAAAATTAAATACATTGGAAAAAATTAATAATTTATCAAAGGAATTTGGTTAAAATATATAAATCTTTAAAAACAATTAAACCATATCGAGTTTGTTAAGTATTATAATAAAAAATTTATCTCTCAATCTACATTATGAAACCACTAATTTACTCCTGGAATTCTTTTGGTAATAATATTCTTTAAGAAAGAAACATGGGGACAGAATGTTCTAATTTTTTAAAATAAACTAACTAGATAATATTATATTTTTCTAAAGATTAACTATCATTGTAAGTGGATGAATTTGAGATAAGAATAAAGTACTAGAATAAAAATTCCTACTTTAGTCTATCACCGAAATTTATAATCATTACAGTAAACTATTTATCATAAACCTATTTAAAATATACAAACTGAAGATCAAATTTTATTATAGGCCTTTATTTATGAGTAAAAGTTAATTGTTATTATATACTTTATTAGTAAACAACTCTGTTTTTCTCTTCATAAATTTTGGAAGTCAATAGATCTAAAAATGATGTGAAAAATAAATTATAAATATAAATAATGAAAATTGACTAAAAAACCCTAACCAGATATACATATAAAAATTAATTTTTAAGGATTAACTTGATTCCTCAAATATTCATCAATTTTAGGTGCTAAATAATCAAAAAAATTAATGTATTCAAATTAAATAGATCACCATTGAATATTTTTTAACTACAAATGATAAATTATTTAATTAAATGATGCTTTTATGACTATTATGTGTATACATCATCTATTGTTTATTTTAGTTACGTTTATATATTTTTTATGTCCTCCATGACTCAAATAAAACCATATGTGTTGATCAAAAAAACACATTAATTTTAAAAATTATTATAATAGTTTATTAATAAAAAATTAAATCAACACTTAGTATGCTCTCCAAAAAAAATTAACACAAACCCATGCATTTTTTTTCCTGAGCATACAAGGTAATAATATATGTTAAGAAATCAGTGGATAATATTATTTTTCATTATCAAATAAAATAGACAATATAAAATATAATTTACAAATTTAAGAAAATATTTTATGTTATTTATTTTTTATAATAATATTTCATACATTATTTTCACCATATATGTCATACATGAAATATGTTATAAGGGAATTATTATGTAATACATGTAAACTAAAGTAATATTTAAATTTTAACTTCACTAGAATATTATAGTAGATTTTATAAAATTTGAGTAGTGAATATAGATGTAAATAATTACCATGACTACAAAAATCATCCCTAAGGAACTCAAATCAGAATTGATTCCCCTCATTAACCAGACAACACAAATGAAATGTTTGTATTTGTATTTGGAAATGATTAAATAATGAATCCAATAATATATATTGGGGACCTTCATTATCCTTGAATCTCTGGCTCATCTTCCAATGGTTTATCTTTAACTTCTTTGTGTGCCTCTTCTTCCGTTATGACATCATGTAAATAGATTAAGATCAACAAAATCAGTCTTAGATTCAGAATCCTGAAATCCATGCGATGATTCTAAATCCAAATGTACTCCAAAAATATAAGAATGGTTTGGTAATATTTGAATAGTTTCATCACCTTTATATGTGAAAATTGGGAAGGTTTTATTTTGTATGGATGCACTTTTTTTTCATTTTACAAATGGAAAATCATAATTCACAAAGGATAAATTTCAATGCATGTAGGGACAATGAAAATTCACAAGTGGAGTAGCCACATGCATAATCTCTTAATTTATTTTATCAATAACATTTTTGTTTGATAATTATAATTAATTAATTAAATTTGTAATGACTAATTATATTTGATTTATTAATAAAATATTGTAGAAAATATTTACATTGATATATAATATATGAAGAAATACAATTTATTATAATTCAATTTTAATATTTATTATTTAATTAGATCTAAATTATCATAAATTTGGGTTAAAATATTATGTATGAAAATGTGTTATTAATATTTTTTTATCAAGAATAATTTTTCACAACATGGAGAAAATTCATTTTTTGAGTTTTTTTTTATTTTGTAGCCATTTATTGTCCTACAGAGTGTTTATATAAAAAATATATTAATATTAAAATATTATATATTTTATAATTAAAATAACTTTTTTTTGTATGAAATACTCCAATTATGAAAATATATTGTTTAAACAATATATATCAATTTATAAATTTTAAGTGAAATTCTGATGGATTTGAAGGGAATTGGGTGATATGTGACCATAAAGGTCATTTTGTTGATAATTGACTAGCAATTACACTAGTATAATTAAATTATAAAACCATTATCTGAAAGTTCTTAAATAAAGAAATTATAGTGGTTATTGTTATTTGGAAGTTGTATTAAAGATATGAAAGAATGACAAACATTAAATCTTCAACAATTTTCATTCATCACGTAAATCATTTGTAATACCCCAACCATAGTTACCTAGAGTTGGTGCCTTATTAAATAACCATGAAATGATAAAAGGAATCATATCCCAAAAGACTAATCAGTTTAGTAGCATTGTAATTACTCGATACACTCATAATTTTTACATTACATCATGAATTAAAAACATCAACAACATTTTACCCCTTTTAAACACACTTATTTCCTTATCCTATCCTTATAGGTCAAATATAAAAAACTTCTTACCATCCTAGAAAAAATATAACATATAAATGGGTGAGCTCAGATGCTGAGTAAGGATAACAATATAGAAGAAACTCTCATAAATAAGTATAAACATTTAAGGCAATGTATATGATTAAAAAAGCCTTTTATACATAAACTTCAGCATAATATAGAAAAGATAAAGTCAAATAATGTCATTTTCTTATTCACATGGATATTTTACTAGTGGAATAATCACATGAAATATCAATAGCTACTTTCATAATGATGGAATGCATAATGACTGACTTCATAACCACATAGTCAAGGCCTTATGCCAATACTACAAATAAGATTTTGTCAAGGCCTTATGCCAAAACACTAGTTTGTCTAATGAGACCTATGGATGCATCATGGAGCTATAGCGGTATCCAAACGACACTTACTAATTCCAATGAATCGCTCACATGAAAAGGTTTAATCATAACATAAACATTCGTATTAAAACTAGCATACAAAATGAAAATACATTATCCGTAAACAATGAAAGGTAATCAAAATAACACATCCACAGTCAAAAATATTACAAAACTTTCAATACAGTATGGAATATTTGTATCATAATAAATCAACCTCAGTCAAGAATAATATCTCATAAAGGATGTTGACATAGTTGAAAATGATCAGTAAAAATAATTGGGATAAATATCCATTTTTCATGAATACATTTAAAAGGTTCACTATTTATCAATAATTTGTTTAAAATAGATTTTTTAATCAAATATTCACATACCACTTTAAAATTTTTAAAAATAATTACAATTTTAAAATATTAAGTTCTATATAAATAATTCCTTAAAACCATTTTTAAAACATAGACATTAATGGGAAAGATTTATAAGAATAAAGTTTTAAAACATTTAAAATTAAATATGAGTTAAGGTTCCTAAAAAATGAGAGATACTTGAATAGAAATAATTGAGGTAATAAAATTTTTATAATATCTTGGGGATAATGGGATCCATGATATACTATGTCAAAGTACTGCATATACACCAAATAAAAGTGATTTGGTGAATAACAACAACAAACTCTCAATGGAATATAAGTTGAGATGAATTCCATTATAATGACTGTATCCATTGGTTAAGGATAAATCAATGAAATAATTGTTTGTGAAAAATATAAATACACTCAATGTTATTGGATATTCAGTGTAAATCAATCATAGAACATTCACACATATTCTTGTCAAAACAACACTAATGACTTGGATGTTAAATGCAATGAATAGAAGTTGAGTTAAAATTACTCTTATTCACTTTATATCGATGACCTGATAATTTATAAGTAGAGATATTATGTGTATAAAATTTATATCCTCACAAAGGTGAGTTTTTATTACTACATAAGTAAATAAATAGTGGTTTCACATATAATGTTTATGTAATGAAATCAATGAAGTTTGTGTAAAACCGAATTAGTGGAAATTGAAAATTGAAATTCCATTACCAATTTGGTAACTTACGAAACATAAAACCAATAAAATAAGTATCATCCAATTTTGATTAAAATTCCTATAAATTAAAGTATATTACAAAATAAATACAATCATTGTCATTACATACACCACACAAAAGGTAGTAGTGGAAAATATAGCATGAATCTCACGGGAATAAAAGTGAGATGAAAACCCCTTACTTTGTACTTTTCCATTGTTGAGGGTATGTTAACCCCTTATATAATAGTTAAATCATTGTTATTAAATTATAAAATATTTATATACATAAATATGATATCTTATATTATCCTCTAATATTTCTTTGTTAATAATATTTTAGTAGTATCATCGTTTCGGGTGTTAACTGATCTGTTTTCCATTATATACTCAGTTACATAATCCATGATGGTTATGAATATGATTTATTTTATTAATTTCCAGAATTTTATTAAGTTCATAAACATTATTTTTAATCATAAAATGAATATTATTCTTGAATTATTACAATGGGGAATTAATCTCATCGCGTTCGTGGAGACTGTAATCCGTACGTACGCACGAGCGACACTATCATTATATTGATTGTGAAATAGTTTTTAATTGGATAATATATCATATATAACTAATATTTAACATGTTATATTTATTATTTAATTCAGTTATACTCATTATTATACCCGTCCATATAATGACATTTTTGAATAACAAACTACACCACGATGTATAGATGGCAAGCTGTACCTACGCATGTATGGTGACTCTGTCATTCATATGATGGGTATAGTCATGAATATGGTTGTAAAATTTTTATAATAACATTATAGTATACATAATATACTGGATTTATTATTTTATAATAGAAAAATCAATGAAATAGGAAGTGGAAGTAGAAAAAAACTTGAAAGAGGTGACGAAATATTCACTTCTTTTTCAGGTCCTTCTTTTTTATTTGATCAAAATGGATCTATAGGATGTATTTCTTACCAAAGTAAGGCCTCTAGGATTATGGTAGAAATATTGGGAGGATATTTTATTAGGTGTTGGCCAATAAAAAGGCTTTTTAGGTGTGAAATTAAGAGGAGGATAAGTACCTATTTATAAGAGAGGTGAGGGTGACTTTAGGAAATGGTTGAAATATTATTTTATAATAAAATCATTTTCGGTTTTTAATGGCTCTAAAATGATTAATATCTAGGACAAGGTGGTTATTAGTCGATAAAATTTCAACCAATAGGTTTTATATAGGTTTAGGTCATCATATTAAACTTATCTTTTAGAGTTAACTCTTAGTTAAATAGTTTGTCATTTACCATGTCTCTTTGTATTTTTATATTATATGGTTAATAAACGTACTATAATAATACAAGAGAACCCAATGGGGTTCATTATCAATATTTATAACCTTATATAAGTCTTTTGTCTGAACCTTAAATTTTAGGAATATTATATCAATTAATAATATAGTTTTTTTTAAAAAAACTCAATTATGTCAATTTGGACACTATTTAGTATTTGGTTTTTCTGAAATCCATAAAAATCGTATCACTTCATATAAATTTTTTTTAAACAGATATAACAAGTCATATTAACCTAGAAATTTATTTTAATTCATCATAAGTTTATATTTTTTTTCTATAGATATTTATAATATCAATTATTATAGTATTTCATTAATAAGTTAATTAATGCATCATCATTGCATCATAAATAAGTAAAAATATATATTTTATAAAAATTGTAAATAAAATACCATTATGTATGAAATCATTTTATTGTTCTAATGAATATTTATAGTTGAATTTATATTGTGTGTAAACCTATTTTAAAAATGGTTTAGTTATTAAACATTAAACTTAACTCTTTTAAATTTTCTTAAAATAAAAGAAAAAAATGTCTTAATGTAATACAAGTGGACCAAAGTGGTTCATATTTTATTCCTAAGGTTGTTTTTGGTCGAATTATTCTTATACAATAGAATTGGGACTTGTTTTAAGGTATTTATGATATCATTTTTACCCTTAATTACTGAATTTACCTTTAATCGTGGTAAATAAAAGTCTAAAGTTACTTTTCATGAAAAAATATTTTCATCTTATTGAACCAAATTATACTTATTGAAATTTACTGTGTCTCTCAGATTTTTTAAATTCAACTCACAGAAGAGGTAAAGTTTTGTTTTATGCAAATTGTAAAATGCTCCTAGGATGTGGGTAAAAGAAGGTAAAAAGTTCAATAAAATTTTATACATCTAATTTTATTATAAAATGACTCCAATGAATTAAATTGAACATATATAGGTATTATATATATATATACTTAAAATAAATTTAAATAAAATAAATAATTATTTAAATAAAAAGTCGCTTTTAAACTATAACGTAGTGTTTTAAACTATTCAACAAAAACTGAATGTATTCAGAAAAATACCAAAGATTTACCCGATGATAATTTTGATATTAAAAATTAAAAAAATGAATTATATTTTTCCAAATTAAAAACATATATGTTTCATTAATTAATTTAAAATTAATTCCCATTGTCATAACCACATAGCATGTCTTTAAAATGTAAAGACTACCAAAATATTGACATGTGTTCTGTAAAATTTAAATGTGAAATTACTTATAATGACCTTAATTGTGTTAAATGATAAAAATATAATATAATTATACTTCCAAACAATTGAAAAACATAGTTTAACCCTATAAAGTATTTCGATTAAAAAGTTTTTTTCAATTAAAATTTACTATTTTTCAGTATTAATCAAAATATGAAAGTTATCAGAAAAGTACCAAATTTTTTTCCAAAATAACTTTTTATGTCCTCATTCTAAATAAATTTTTTTTTCATTAAATGTAATATATATATGTGTCATATATTGGTTTTAAAAAGGCTTTTCCATTAAAAGGAGGTAAATTTTCTTTTTTTGATAAATACATATTTTATCAGAAAAAATGAATTTGTTCTTATATTATGTCTAAGAAACTCATAATTTTAATTAAAAAATTATATATACTATATAAAATTCAAATTTCAGTTAATACTATTCATAACCTCTTTTGAACAGCTAGTTTGGTATGTCGTGGTGCGCTCAAAATCGATGTTGCATGTAGCATATTCTATTGAATTATTTTAAAGAAAATAACTTACTATGAAATATTGGGGTGTTACACTCTTCCCCTATTTTGGAAATTGTGACCTCACAATTTTATAATTGGGCTTGGGAACATCATTTAATGTCCCACATCATAAAAAAAGTCAATAAAACTATGTCTTTAAAAGAAATAAAGGGAATTAGAAAGGTCACCAGAGATAACCCATAGTAGTATTCCATATAAAAAACATTGATATGGAATATAAACTAAGTGTAAAGTTCAAGTTGAGAGTGATAGAAAACAAGATTAGGAGAAAGATAACAACATGAAAACCACAAACTTGTGATGGGATAAATGGTCATTAGTTTCATAGTTGGAAAATAAAACAGAAATTTTTTATTATTTTATGTTCCATTTCACAATGATGAGGAATTTATTTATGATATTGACTAAGAACATATAGAGGTATAATTACTTATTATGTAGAGTTTCATCCTTTAATAAATTTTTACCACTAACTCATCTTTCATTCAAACGATGAGTATTCAAGATGACTTGGTCACACCTGAAGCGCTAAATTCAACTTCTAGAGAATCACTTAATCCACAAAGGACAAACTATATATACTTAAATATTTTTAGAGATTATCCAAAACCAAAATGGTTAGTACAAGATCTGATGATCCCCAAAAAGGTAATCTTTTAGAGAATGAAATACTAATCTTAATTTGTAAAATTAAACCAATAATATCAAAAGATCAATAAATACCATTCAACAAACAATTTTCTTTAAAATCGTTCAATATAATACAAACTAATATTGAAAACCAAAACATAGAAGAATTTGATTTTGGAGTCTTCCACATTAAATTTTATCTCTAAATAACATCGACTACTCTTAAAATCACACAATTAAAAGTAATTAACATAATAACATATTCTCTATGTTAGGATAATCATTTCCATAAATAACCCAAATTGTTATAAATCCACAATAAAAACATAGATAAGAATACACCATTACTAATAAATTGAAATCCCATAGTATTCAATTTTCTATAGGCATATAGTGTTTCCAAAAGAGTGAACATCTTCTAAAATAACATTTATCACTTAATCACCAAATCATTTTCTTATACTAAGGATATCCATTTGATAAGACATAAGATCCAAAATCAACTTATTATTGATCAATAAAATCATTTAACAAAAAAAATTAGTCACACTAATGAGGGACATCACGTATTCCAGTGCTATGTGATAAATCCCAATCGCAGTCTAGTTGTGGGTTCGATTCTCGTAGATTTGTCTGACATGACAGGTTGTCACATGGTTTGCGTGTTTTCCTTTTTCAAAAACTGTATTTTATAATGTTCCCAAAATCTGATAAATTCCTCAAAATAACTATTTCATAATTTCACCACAAATGTTATCTCATACCATGCATTTTCATCCCAGAATTTTATAACTTTTAATTTCCTCAAATTATAGGATCATATAAACCGAAATGGTTATTTAGAACTAAATCAACAATAGAAAAGATAGTTATTCCAAAAATATCATTTTCACATAACAAACCGCAGGGTTACACATACAAGAGAAAAGTCTTCTAAATTAATCCCATCAACAAAGAGCACTAATGATTTTAAACATTTCACCATCAATTTATTTACACATAGGTTATTAATTGACCAATAGGTTATCCGATAGAATAGTGCATTCACTTTCGTAATGGCCAGGTCCCCAAAATTTATGTCAAATGACTATAAATGGATTCTTGGGATCATTTTTATTTTCTTCCATAGTACTCTTCATTTTTCCTCGGCAATTATTTACATTATATCCTTCTTTCCCACACATAATGCATTTATTTATTCCATTGATACACTTCCATAGGTGAATCCTTCCAAATTTCATGCATGATGGAAATTGAGAAATCTTTTCTCCTTGGTCCCCACTATTGTAAATATTATCATTCACCACCTTTATCTTCTTTTTTGAGTCTGGGAGTGGGTTAATATATATATTTTAGATCATATTTTTTGAAAACTGATTTGACATGAACACGATATCTTTTACTTCTATCAACATTCAATTTTGTTTCTCATTTCCACCATCGTTCCCACCTTGAACATCATGTTCAATGTTACTATGACTTCATTGTAATCCAACCATTGACTAAACATGAAAGCATAGTGTGAGTCATCAAATAATTTGGAGAATATTATGACACCTTATTTTCAATCTAAAAAATCTTAGGATTAAACAAGGTTATTTGTCCTCATATTATATTAAAATCCTTTAAATCGGTTTGTAAATAAAATATGAAATATCCTATGCATATCCCCTAAGAGTGTCATAACCAATAGTGAAACAAGGCCCGTTGTCGTGTACCAAGATACCCCGGGTCAAACCCGAAACTCCTTGTCGGATTTTTCACTCCTAGGTACATCTATGCCAGATCCACCTCTAACTAATCGTATCCAGATAGGGATGTACTACATGGAATACCCACATAATATTTACATTACCAAAATTTTTGGCTGTCCTTCTTTACTATTCTCAATGTCTAACTTAGGGTAGTGTTTTCTAATCAGAGTTTTTCTAAATCTAGCTTCCATGTTTGGTACTAAACTTCTCTGATACCAACTGTATTGCCCCAACCCTAGTTACCCAGAGTTTATGCATTATTAAATAACATGGGCATGATACAAGGAATCATGTTCTGAATGACTGATTAGTTTAGTTTCCTTGTAAGTACTAGATACACTAATAAGTTTTACATTACGTCATGAAATAAAAACATCAACAACCTTTTGTCCCATTTTTAAATACACTTATTTTCTTAACCTATCCATGTAGGTCAACCCTAAAATACTTCATCACATCCTAGAAAAATATAACAATGAAATGGGTGAGCTCAGATGCTCAGTAAGAAAAACAATATAGAAGAAACTCTAATAAATAAGAAAAAAAATTAAGGCAATGTATAAGACTAAAACAAAAGTATTTTAAACATAATCAATATCATAATATGGAAAATATAAAATAAAATAATGAAATTTACTTATTAACATTGATATTCTACTAGTATAATAATCACATGCAATATAAATATCTAATTTCATAATGATGGAATGCATAATGCCACACTTCATAACTATGTAGTCAAGGCCTTGTTCCAAGACTAAAAATAATATTTTGTCAAGACCTTATGCCAAGACACTAGTTTTTATGATGTGAACTATTAATGCATTAATGATCTATATTAGTCTCCACCCATAACATACTATGTCCAATTCTTTCCACATATGAAAATGTATAAACATAACATAAACATTCGTATTAAAACTATCCTACAAAATGTCAATACTTTAACCCTAAACCAAGAATGGTATAAAAATAAACAATCCAAAATCAAACATATAATAAAACCTTCAATACAGTATGGATGATTTGAATCATAATAAATCAACCTCGATCATGAATATTATCCCATAAAGGATTTTGATATAGATGAAAATGATCAGTAAAAATCATTGAGAGAAATATCATTTTTTCATGAAAACATTTAAATGACTCACTATTTACGAAGAAGTTGTTTAAAATATATTTTTCAATCAAATCATCCCATAAGAGTTTGAAACTTTTAAAATTAATTTCAATTTTAAAATATTAATGTCCATATAAATAAATCCTTGATCCCATTTTTAAAACATGGACACTAAAGAGAAATATTTAGAAGAATATTTTTTAAAACATTTAAAATGATATTTTAGTTAGAGTTCCTAACCAAATGAGAGACAAATTAATGAATATAATTGAGGCAATAAAAACATTATAATATCATCAAAATAAAGGTATTCATGATATACTATGTCAATGTACAATATATACACCACATAAATATGAATAGGATCATAACAACAAAGAAGTCTCAATTGAATGTAAGTTGAGATGAATTCCATTATAAAGACTGTATCATTAGGTTAAGGAAAAATAAATGACATAATTTTTTATGAAAAATACAAATACACTAAATATGATTGTATATTAATTTTAAATCAATCAGAGGACATTCAAACATATTCTTGTAAAAACAACACCAATGACTTGGATGTTTAACACAATGAATAGAAAATGAGTTAAAATTACTCTTATCATATTTATATCGATGGCTTGAGAATTTATCAATGGAGAGTTTATGTTGATCAAAATTATATCCACACAAAGGGTATTGAAAATTACTACATAAGTATATAAATAGTGATTTCACAAATAATTTTAGAGTAAAGTAATCTATAATGTTTGTGTAATACCGAATGATTGGAAATTGAAATTTAAAATTCCTTTACCAATTTGGTAACAAACGAAACATACACCCCATGAAAGAAATATCATCCAATTTTTATGTATATACCCATAAATTATAGAATATTACGCAAAAAATAAAATCGTGGGCATTAAAAACACCATAAAAAAGGTAGTAGTGGAAAATATATCATGAATCGCACGAGAATAAAAATGAAATAAAAACCCTTACCTTGTACTTTTCCTGGGTCAATGGTAAATTTAACTCTTGTATAATAGTTAAATATTTGTTATTAAATTATAAAACAACTATATACATAAATATGATGTCATATATGATCTTCTAATATTGATTTTTTAATAATATTTTAGTAGTATCATCTTTTTGGGTTTTAACTGATCTGTTTTCCTTTATAAAATCGGTTATGTAAGACATATTTTTTACGAATAGAATGTATTTTATTCATATTCATGAATAATATTAAGTTTATAAAAATTATTTTTAATCATAAAATGAAAATTATTCTTGAATGATTACGAAGGGGAATGAATATCATCGCGTTCATGGAGACTATAATTTGTACGTATGCACAAGCGACAATATCATTATTTTGATTGTGAAATCATATGTAATTGGATAGTATATCATATATAAATAATCAGTATCATGTTAAATTTATTATTTATATAATTTACAATCATTATTAAACCCATCCAAATAATTAAGTGTTTGAATAACAAACTACACCATGACGTGGAGACGGTAAGCCTTACATACACACGTATAGTGACTTTTTCATTCATATGATTGGCAGAATAATTAATATTTTTGTACCATTTTTATAATAACATTAATTTTTATAGAATATAATTGAGTTATTAATTTAGAATGGAAAAAACCATGAATGTGGATGTAGATAAAGAAAATAACTTGAAATAAGTGATGAAATATTTACCACTTCTTCAGGTTCTTCCTTTTGATTTTACCAAAATGGCTCCATAGGTTGGAATTCTGACCAATGGGAGGCCACTAGGATTAAGGGAGTAAAGTTGGTAGGAAGTTTGGTCAGGGGTTGGCTGAGCCAATATGCTTTTTAGGTGTGAAATTAAGATAAGGGGAAGTACCCTTTTATAAGAATGGTTAGGGTTACTTTAGGAAAATCTTGAAATGTTATTTTATAATAAAATTATTTTCGGTTTCTAATGGCTACAAAATAATTTATTTTGAGTATAAGGTAGGTATGTGTCCAAAAATATTCAACAAAAAGGTTTTAGATAGGTATAGGTCCTCATATTAACCTTATTTTTTAGATTTAACTCTTAGTTAAATAGTTTGTCATTTACCATGTCTCTTTGTTTTTTATATTACATGGGTAATAAACATAATATAACAAGAAAGACAAACCACATGTGGTTAATTATTAATATATTTAACCTTATATATGTCCTTTTCTAGAAAATTATATTTTTATGAATATTATATCAATTAATAATATCGTATCGGTTTTAAAAACTCAATTATGTCAATTTTGACACTATATAGTATTTGATTATTTTGAAAGTCATAAAAACTTTATAACATCGAATAAAATTTATTTAACCAACCCTAACATTTTATATTAAACTATAAATTTAATTTAATTAATCTGAAGATCCAATTAAAATTTATTTAGTTATTTATAATGTCATTTAATTTAGTATTTCATTAATAAGGTAATTACTACATTATCGTTGTGTCATAAATAAATTAAATTATTTAATGTATAAAAATTATAAATAAAATACCATTATTTTGGAATAAAATTTATCCTTCTAATTAATATTTATAGTATAATTTACATTGTGTGTAACACAATATTAAATGTTTTTTAATTATTAAACATTGAATTTAAATCTTTTAACTCATCTTTAAATAAAAAAATAATAGATGTCATAATCAAATTCAAGTGGACCAAATAGATTCATATTTTATTACTAAGATTTTTTTGTCTAATTACTCTTATTCAATAGAATTAGGACTTGTGTTAGGGTAATTATGATATCATTTTTACCCTTAATTACCCTATTTACCTTTAACCGTGGTAAATAAAAGTCAAAAGTTACTATTCAGAAAAAATTATTTTCATCTTATTGAACCAAATTTTACTTACTGATATTAACCGTGTTTATCAAATTTTTGAAATTCCACTCACAGAAGCGGTAAATTATGTTTAATGCAATTTTGCAAATGCTTATAAGAGGTGGGTAAAAGACGATAAAAAGTTCAATAAAATTTTATATATCTAATTTTATTATAAAATGACTCCAATGAATTACATAGAACATATATATCTATTATATATCTATTTTGACTTAAAATAAATTAATATAAAATAAATAATTATTTAAATAAAATGTATGTTATAAACTATAACATAGTGTTTTTCACTATTCATTAAAATTTGAATGTTTTCACTAAAATACAAAAAATATACCTAGGATAATTTTGATATTCATAATTCTAAAATTAATTATATTTTACCTAACTAAAATCATCGAATTTTCATTAATTAATTTAAAATTAATTCTCATTGTCAAAACGAAAAAATGAGTTTTCAAAAAGTAAAAACTATCAAAAGATTGACATGTGTTTATGTCAAATTTAAATTTGAAATTGCTTATAATGATCTAAATTGTATTAAATTATAAAAATATAATTTAATTATACTTCTAAACCAATCAAATACATAATTTAACACTATTAATTATTTTTATTAAAAAGTTGTTTTCAAAAAAAATTTAGTATTTTTCAATATTCATCAAAATATGAATGGTTTCAGAAAATCACCAATAATTAATCCAAAATATATTTTTATGTCCCAATTCTGAATAATAATTTAATTTCATTAATTTAATATTTTAATAGTGTCATATATTGGTTTTAAAAAGGGTATTCTATTAAAAGGTGGTAAAATTGCATTTTTTGAAAAATCATTCTTTTATATGAAAAGATTAATTTGTTATTATATCAGGTATAATAAACACATACAATAATAACGAAAATTATATAGAGTATATAAAATCCATAATTCAGTTAAAACAATTCATAACCACTTTTTAATGGCTAGTTTGGAAAGTCGTGGTGCACTCGAACTGAGTGTTGCATGCAGCGCAAGCTATTGACTTACGTTAAAGAAAATAACTTACTATGAAATATTGGGGTGGTACATCATTTAATGACACTTTCTAAAGGGAATTACAAAATATAATGGACGGTTAGTAATATTAGAAAATTACGAAATATTTAATATTAATGGACTGATGAAAATGAATATTTTTAAAAATTGATTTGAGTCTAAGGATGGTAATTTTATTCAAATATAAATGAAAAATATCATTATTATTTTTCCAATCCAATTGATAAGTCAGGAAGATGATTAATTAAAAAAATTAAAAAATAATATATTACAAAACAATTCATGAATAATTTATATATTTATGAACATTTTTATACATTAGTGATATCATAATAGAATAAGTGTAAAAATGTTAAAAAGATATAGAATTTAAAGCGGTTTGTTATGATATAAACTTCATGTAGACCCCAACATTATCATACAGTATGATTTTACTGAGTTTACTAGTAAGTTCCATTAATTAAGATACCTTTAAAATTGAGTAAAATAACATAAAAATTTATGATACAATGAAACATTTATTCGAAAACTATATTTAAAATAAAATAATCTTTTCAAGGTATAATCATCATATCATGTACACATAATGTGTGATAAGATATATAAAATAATGTGAAAATAAAACTGTAGTTCATAACTAAACTTTATATATCCAAAAATATTATAATAATGAAGAATAATATTTATATGTTTAAAAATAATCATGATGATAGATAATTATGTTATACATGATCAAATGAGAAATTAACACAAAAAATATATATATAAGAGTTAATATCTAAAAAACATATTAATTAAATACTATTTAAAAAAACGTAATGAAATAAATTTTATCTTCAAAAATAATAAATAAGTTTTTGTATCTAAATGACTCTTCATTCATAGAAGTGTATGTTTAGAGTGAAGAGATTTATAGAGGAAAAACTTATCGAATAAATTGGAAAAAATAAACTAAAGCCCATTTTTACCAATATCCCACCATTAATTTTAGATTTAATACATTTATATAAAGAACACCCTATTTTTTCGATTAATTGATTGGTCTATGATATAATACAGAAGTTCTATAGGGATCACTAATTTTCATCCAAAATACTATTTCATATAAGTGTATCCATGGAATGTGTCGATATCCTAATGCTTAGTAAGGGCTTCCCTCATTCCACAGTCATCTAGAACCATTATTTAATTGTATGAATAAAAACAAGAGTAGGAAGTTGTTATTTAATTTTTCATCCTACTACCTTCCTTTTGTTACTTATTGACCCTTTTTATGATACTTTGATTGGTTCATTCTTGGTTAATTTCTATTCTTTATCTTTATTTTTTTCTGAGCATCTTTAATATCCCAATGTTAAACACTATTTGATAGATTGATATTACTGTATCTATTGATTGACTCTTTGATCTATTTATATATTTTTTATGTTTTACTGAATCTTGGTCATTTTTTGTAGAACCATTCCTTTGAGAATATGTTTAAAAGGACTAATGTAGAATGTTGCTGATAAACCATAATGAGAAAATTCCATAGTAGACCAAAATTTATTTCAGATAGTGGTGCACATTCTAAAAGTTGTGTGATTGGTATATGAAGTCCTTCCCATTTATACTTTGGTTGTGTAAAGTCTAAATGAAAAATCTATAATTCATTATCCAGAGTTTCTTTTGAAGAAACCACCAATCTACAAAGGCTTAAATGGTCTTGAAGGGGATTAGAATTTTTTTAATAATATATAGATTATTGTTGACTCTTAGAAATGTATGATTCTATTAAGGTGATATTTTATATGTTCAATCATGAGGGACCTTTCAAGAGATATTTGTATTCATTAGTGATAGATAATAAATATGTGGAATTGTATTTGAAATACTTTAGAGTTCTTTTCAATGAGTAGTTGTATCCAGAATCAACTGTCTTAGAACATTATATGGGGTTTCTTTTCCCTATCAGGGTGATAGGACCATGAAATAGTATGCAAAAATAATTTCTTGAGCTGGTAAATTTTTCTCCTGATGCAGTAATAAAATAATAAACTAAAGGTATTAATATTATATATGGGAATTCATTCTAACATTGGATCTTATGTCTTCAAATTGAAGCTCCCAATTTATTCTGATGTGAGGGATATTTCATTGATGGATAAGATTTACCTGGGATGTATGTCAAGGTTAAAGGGAGTTTCGTTTTCCCTTAGTGGTTGATCTATTATTTCCTTTAAAGGGATGATAAATTGTGAGGAGTCTTGTGGTAATTTTTGATAACATTATCAATCTATATCTTCTCTATCTCCTTACAGAGGCCATATGGAATTTTTTATGTATAGTATGGTTGATAATTGAAAATGAGTTTTCACTAAGGTATCCAAGATCAAAATTTCATTCAAATGATGAAGTCATATATGGATGTTCTATCTCATATTATTTGACCCATATAGTATAACATGACCCTCCGCTCTAAAAAATAGTATGTTGCAATTATATTATTTAAAAACTAAGTGGTTCCAACCAACTGAATCTAGAATGAATCTTCTTCATGTAGTGGGGCAGTTTTACAAGGATGATGATGCAAGTCCTACAATTTTGAGATGTTCCATCACTATAGATTCATTATTAGTAAGTTATTTATTTGATACTAGTGTATCCCACTCATTTATATCGACTCGTGTTTTAATTTTTATAAATATTTCCATGGAAACATGGTCTTATGTGATTGATATTACTACACCAATCAGAATGAAGAGTTTGTAGGGTTTCTGCTATCCCTCTTGTGTTTTCTCTCTATCAGAGATTGATATCACATGGAATTTTCTTGATTCTTGACACAAAACCTCTTTATGTTAATTTTAGGTAGGAATGTTAGATTTCTCATAAGGCCCATATTGACTTTTACCATCAGAGGGGATCCTTTTGAATTTTATTCTTTTCCACCAGTAAGGGATATAGAGTTTTCCATTGATTTTTTCCTATAATTAATACGCTATCGATTCCCTATTACCATAAAACATCAGTAGAGTTTAAAGAGTTAAAAAACAAAGTTGGAAAACCTTCTATATAAAGGATTTATATTCCGTAGTGTGTGAGAATGGGATAAACCTAAGCACTTTGAAAATAATTTTTACGAGACAATTATCATTTTTTTGACTATAGAAAACTCAATCTCGTTATAGTAATGAATAATTATTCATTCCAAATGATTGGTGAATTGTTTTATTAGTTGAAATATAAACATTTTTCTTTAAGACATCTCTTTAGTCTAGCCATCAAAAGTTGAGAATTAAAGAATCTTATATTCAAATGACAACATTGATGAGTAGGTATAGACATTATTGATATCTTGTTATTACTTTTGTCATAACTGATGATCCTATAAATTTTATATATCTAATTATAATGATATTACATGATTACAATGATACAATCAGGGTGTTTTTTTATTGAAATTAGTTTCACTATAAAACTAAGTAAGATCATGTGCATAAACTGTGATAAGGTCTATAAATGATGAGGATTCACTAAAAATAACATGAATATTTTTAAATTTAATTTTTAGATTTCGTAAGTGGTGTTTTTAACAACTTAGGCCACACTATAATATTTTTCAAACCTATGATCTTGAATTCATAGTTGTGAAGAATTCTCTTATGTGTTGATGGAATTACAATATCAAAATAAAATCAATTTATTCTGAACACATAATCTTGGGTTATATTTTCTATAAAATGATTATAGAATATTCCTCATATGCATTGGGTGGGGTCCGTACATTATTTTGGTTTCAAAATTAGTGACACTAATGATAACTGTATCTTTATTAGTGATGATTTGAGAAGGAAAATTTTGTCCAAGATGTGATGAAATCGTCATAATAGTGGAATCATTTGGTTCTCTTAGCTCTGTTTCACTTGGAAGTCTGATAGGTTGTGACAATGATTGTACTGACAAATGATCAGTTGAACTCCTATCTTTATGATATATTTGTATGAGAAAAATCAATGATGATGAATACTCTATATTTAGGGACTATATTTATGGGGGTGAAACCATTGGATTATGGTTTCTCTCTTCTGAGGGTATCCTATTCTTCCATAAATGGTAGGTCATACCTATTTCTATGAGAAAGGATGGGATGGACGTTTTCCATAATTCCCAATTTGAAGTGAACCAAAGAACCTTGAAAATGATCTATGATATAAAACTATGATCTTGGTGGCCTGGTATGACACTCTACATTTCTGACATTGTTTCTCATTTTTATACCCATTAGCAAGTCAATGCTAAGAACTAGAGACCTTTGAGTTTGCTTCAACCCCTTACAGTGACAACAAGGATCTGGAATGACATGTCTTTTAAATTATGGGTTGGTTTTTCACTTACACATTTTGTAAAGAATTTGATATGGGTGGTGATCAAACTAATAAAAAATCAGGTCACCTTATACCCATTTAAGATACAACAAAAGTGGAAGACATTAAAAGTCTCCATTTGACACTGATTTTTTTATGGAGTAACATCTATTGTAGTTTCTGATTAATGTCTCCATTTTACATATTGTTTTTAGTGAGGAATCTGGAACTAAATGGAATCATACGTACATTTGAGTGCAACAGATGATCAATAGACGTTTTCCGAGATATAATGATCTACATAGATCCTCGTGCTTGTTTCATTAACTTTGGACGATATTGGAATGTCAATTTGGGATTGGTTGAGTTCACCAATAGAAACAGTTCCCAATATTATATTAGAATGGATCATTTTTAGGAATGTTATGTCTGACCATGTAAGTA
Source organism: Viscum album (assembly GCA_963277665.1). Classification (NCBI taxonomy): domain Eukaryota; kingdom Viridiplantae; phylum Streptophyta; class Magnoliopsida; order Santalales; family Viscaceae; genus Viscum; species Viscum album. The sequence continues at coordinate 21,691,944 of OY728131.1, forward strand.
TACATTATGTTTTTCAAAGACTGGTGAGGCTTATTTGGATAGACTGAGTTTGATCCAAGAGACCATCATGACAATTAAATTGACTCATCATATAATGATGATTTCATAGAGATTTTATAAGTCCTATACTGGTCATCATCAATGACTATTGGAGTTTTCAGTTAGTAACAATATTTTTCTGAGAGACAAATCTATGTTGGTTCATTGACATCATGGGAAATATGGAAAGTTTATTTGATGGTTTGTGGGTTATTTTGAGAGATTTGAGTAGTTGATGAATTTTTCTTATCATTTGGAACTTCGACCATATGTGATTCTTATCAATAATGTGTTCCATGTATCATATTCTAGGATGTATCTTTCATAACCTTATCCTATACCGATATTTGTAGATCACGATATTGAACCTAATTTATCTATCACTAACCATCATGTTAGAATTGTTGATTCCTAGAAAACGCTTCTTCATGGTGAGAAGATAGCATTGTTCCACGTTCTATAGAAGCATGTTTTTAATTAGAATGATACATGGGTGCATGATGAACTATGGAGATATTATTGGAATCATTTATTTGATATGGAATCTTATTTATTGGTTTCAAGGTTTCATAAAATGTTTCTATTAGAGAGATTTTAGCATCCCGTTACATTTCTTTATGTATTTACTGACCCTTATTTTGATCATTTTCGGAATGAGTATTACTTGAGGTTGATTTATGGAATTATAATAATATTTTAAAATCCTGTGGGGTTGTTCCTAGTTTTAAAATCATAATGGAAATACATGCGGGTTTTTTCCAAGAAAACTATGTGCCCTGTTGTGATCCATAAGAAGGGGGCACATAGTTAGTTCCAAATCATGCGACCTTCTCCAAAACCATGAGGACTATGTATATCAAGATATTCATAGTCAGTGCATGGTATGATTATCCATTTGGCTAAACTATTCTTCCCATCCAGAAGTCTAGTAGGGGTTCATGGTTAATACTAACCATGTAGCCTGTACAGAAAACTGGTTGTGTGGTTTTTAACATCTCTAAATTTTATTTAAAAATAATAATACCCCTGTTTAGGATTATGAACCTCCACATTGGATAGTAACATGATTCCTTGGTCTTTAGAGGTTCTCAAGAGGCAATCTGGACTCCATCAACCCCTTATCTTAGTGGATATAAGAATAAATTATTTTTTAAATCCCATTCTAGAATGTAAATATTCTATCCAATAGTTTTTCCTGGAATCCTCTTATCTTCTTCTAAGAGTTTGATAAATTATAATTTTGTCAATGTGTAATATATATAATTCAATGGATCTGATTTTTTTTTTTGATTTCACGATCTTCTCCACCTACAATCTCATTTTCATTCATATTACAGGTGTTGTTTTGATCACACGATTAAAGGTAGGTGGATTCACAAGGATTTAACCTAAAATTGAAACCCTATTTTTCCTGATTGGACTAAAATAAAATTTTATTTATTTAAAATTTAAGATGTGTTTATATTTGAATAAAATGAAATGGAATGGTGAAAACCCCTAATTTTAATCTAATTTTGTTTATCAGGTGGATTTATGAGAAAAAATACATCTTGAATTGAAAGTAGATTTGATGAAATGATTTAATGTCGATTCATTATAAAAGTGCATTAAAATAAAATATTATATTAAAAGAAATGAATTTTATGAAAACCTATGACTTATTTTTGAAATGAAAAGGAGTGTTAAACATTAAGATGTGTTGATGTTTAATTAGAATTTTAGGACTCTAAATCCCTATAAAATATATTGAAAATGAAAATAGTGACAACACCATGTTTGACATGATTTCCATTAATGGCTCCCCTAATGTGGTGTTGATTGATTTTTCTAATGAATTGACCCTTTACATGTGTCCAGGAAAATCGTGATATGTGATGATGATTGAGAAGCATGAAGATCCTTTTTCATAAAACTAACATTACTCTATGCCTATGAGCGTCGTTCTTTATTTTACTTGATCACACACTACATTGATTATAGAATAATTTTATTCTTGAAAGTTGTTTTAGGTAAAAAAAATTAAAAAATGATCATTCAAGAATATTTTCATATATCTTCTATAATTAGATTTGAATGTAGGTTTTGTTAAAATAAATATGTAAATTCATTTCAATTCATTTTTTAATTAAATTGAAAGCATAAATGGTTTATTGTTATGGAATTACTTATAGAATAATTGGTTACTATCCTACTGGTCTCTTTTTCTTAGACCCTACCATTTACTTTCGGAATTTATAGATTATCATATACCAAGTTCATGTAAATGGAAAAAGACTCTTATAATAGGTGTGTGTACTTGATTCATGGGACCTTAATTGTTTTAGGTGGTATATGGAGATTAAATCCACCTATTACATGGGGTTTATTTGATATTAATATTGTTAGATTTTGTGTCTTTTCATAATGTACTATTTGAGTTATGTGTTAACTATGTGATTTTTGTACTTTATCTTCAAAGAGAGTTGGTATACCGACATGCATCATCTATCCTTCATTATTTTTTGGAAAAATTATTCCCTTTTGAATCTTGTTTGATTACATGTTCTTTTCTACAACACATGGGGACCAATAATTCCCTTTGGGATATTCCATGACCCACTCTAGTATTAGTTTACTAGGGTATCTGGGATGGTTTGTGATATTTAACCATAGAGTTTCTAAAATAATAATAATGTAAAACCATATCATGGTATTAGTATTCTTACATAGAATTCAATGAATCTCCATGAAGACAAAATATTTCATAAATTTTCAATGATTCATTATTCCAAATAGAAAAAATGTTTAAACTAAGAAAGCCATCACAAACCATTTTTACATTTGAATATTATCAATGAAATATTATAATCATTAAAATATTCATGTTCCATTATCAAACACCATATGTCATCATTACAATATAATAAACTGATATAAGACAGCTTGTATGGGATAAATACTATGAATGATTAGTTATCAAATATTTCAATAAATGTCATGCATAATATAACATCATAATAAGATTTAGTAAATTATGGTTTTCACTAATACAAAAAATGATGCAGTTTATACAACCATATTTCATTTTGGAATAGTGACATATTTTTTAAAAATTTCCAATTGCACTAAAGAATCACACAATTAATTTATTTTCATGTAATATCATATGTTTAACAAACTCATGATTCCATCAACTTAACCCCTGACCCATATCATTATAAGGCTCTAAGGGAATTCCCAATATCTAAAAGATTGAAAATTATGCTTAGGCATTATAGAAAAAATATTTGGGACGGATTCCACATTAAAATTAGAGAAAATTCATAGTGGAACAATTTAAAATCTCGTACTTGACTATCATTACATTGAATATCCATGAATCATCCAAGAATGGTTACAAAAAAAATAATTTCAAATGTGTCATAAATAATAACATTTATTCAAAAAAAAAAAAAAAAAAAAAATATTGAATAACAAGATATAATAAATACAATTAAAATAAGCTAAAAAAATTCCATATTGTGTTATATAATAGAAACTAAAAATGAAACAAACTCAAGCCAAAACTGAATCTCACTACATGAAACCAATGGTTTCTCACCACCACCCAACTAACAAAATTTTGTCCACAAAAACAAAACATGGGATTAATTTATTACTAGAATAATATGTGTGTCTGTGTGTTAGCTAAATATTCCACTAGGTCACCACCCAAAAAGTCTATGCAATTCATTTTATGTTGAAATTCATAAATTCTAGTTTTATAATATTAATTAGAAATTAGTATTTTGAAACATAATCATGTGAAAAAACCAAAATGAAGTCTGTAATCTATATTTAAAATATCCAGTTGTTTAATTTAAATTAAAAAAATCAATTTAATTTTTCTTACTAACCTAAACCTTTTGAAATCCAAATCTCCCATTTTGAAATAAACATTAAACACACAAAAAAAGAGTCTTAAAATTCAAAATGTTTTTTCCAAAAAACATTGAAACCATTTAAAAAAACGACCAAAACATAATGATTCATGCATAAATAATGTAGGAACCACTAGACCAAATATTTAAAATGAAAAAAGGGTTCCATAAAAGTACATGAAAGAGGAATATGAAATGAAATATATGATATATAATGAAACAAACTTTATGTAAATATATATTACATATTCTTAAATGAATATTCCTAATATAAAATTGAAATACAAAGTATAAAAATAATGGTTTAGTGACTATTGATAAATTATTCATAATCATATAGTTTCATGAAATATTTTCAATATATCCCATAAATATTTTATAATATAGTACACATGTAATATATACCCTTCCTAAAACCATTAATCATAACATAGGGAAAGGAATCATAAGAAAGGTTGAGATTGGATTCTTAGTAAGGGTCAACACATGTGATTACAATTGATGAGTATATGTGCGAATAAGATATTTATAAGGGTATGATAAAATGATCATAAATTAAAATAATCATACAAAATCATTCAAATACCATTAATCATAAATTATAGAATATGGCTATATCATAAAAAATATAGATTTCATAAGGGAAAATAGTCATTAATAACCAATTGAAATCCATGAGAAGACAACATAACAATAAAAAATAAGTTTTATCATAAATATAATTATAAGTACCTAGCCTTAAACATTACATAATATTGAGTTATTACAAGATTACACCTTGAGGATCTCTTCAGGTTTAGAGTTTTAGAGAATTAGATCATAAAACATGCATTACATTCCACATTTAAAGAAAGTGGTTACATAAAAGATATTATTCATTTTTCCCATCAATAGAGACTTATTTAAAATAAAACATGGATTATTTCTTGACACTTCCTTGACACTATCATCATATAATGTACCTTTCCCTTGACCTGTGAAAATTATTTCAAAAACATGGGATGAGCATAAAAAGCTCAGTAAGGGATATAAAAACTATGTAAAGGAAACATGAGTACATATATACATATGAATGAAATCATAATTTACCAACAAAACATAAGAACTTTAACATACCTCATCAAATCATGAATAAATCAAAGAAATCATAAGACATAAAGGTAACTTAAGGAATTCATAACATTCTTACGTAGGGAGTAACCCTCCTGGTTACGTTTGGAATACACATCACAGTATATTCCCTAAATATCTCCAGGGAAACCTTAACTTCTAACTCCTTCGTGTTACCCAATTCATTGGAGAGATATATCGGGCTCACCCGCCCTTATTTTATCTCGGAACCAACCATCTTTATAATAATTCCCCAGAACCATAACATAATCGTATCATATAAAACATACGTAAAGGAAACATAACATTTCCACATTTCAATCACAAGATATCAATACAACACATTGATATAATAAAAACATTATGAAAACCATTTTCAATACCCAAATAAAAGAAAAGTAAAACATGGTATTTTTTTAAATGTATGGCTTGTAGAGAATCCAAAACTCAAATAATTGTCACGGCAGCGGAGAAGTCGTTGTCACCGCATACATATGACAAAAACATTCTCTTTTGTAATTTAGTAAAATTCATCGTATAAAAAGACTCCTTTTGGATAAAGGTAAAAGTAAAAGGGGTTTATAGACCTTATAAAAGAAAGTTTTGTATAAAACAAAATATGCCTCAATGAAAGGAGATTGAGACGAAGTCCCATACCTCGGGTCCGACTTGACTCGATCGTTCCTTAACATACGGAATAATAAATTTGAGTTAATTTATACTTTTTTAAGAACCTTTTTCATGTTCACTATTCCTTTTATATCACTTATTACTATGTTATGAACACTATGAAATTATTTAAGTTAATAATGGCCGTTTTAACGATCATTGGTACTTGAGTAAAAAATATGCTCTTTATAATTACAAGTTTTTCATGTATCCATTATATCCAGAGTTATAATCATGATGTATATGTCATATATATCATATATATCCAGTATATACATGCATTTATAATATTACATAACATTTAGGGGTAACAAATGAAATGCACCGTTCATTGAGGCGGTAAGCCGTACGTACGCATTAACGCTACTTCAATTTCTATTTCATATTTAATGGAATTAAAACATAATGATACAAAATAGTATTATAATTCCAGTATGGTATCATATATAATATCATTAAATCTATCCTTTATACGTACCACATATGGTATTAACAAATCAAATCACTTTGAGGGGGCGGTAGTCCGCACATCCTAAAATGAAGATATCACGTTTACCCATAATGGAAACCATAAAGTTATGCCATAAATGAAAAATAAAAAAGCTTAAATAAAACATAAACATATGATATATGATATATAAATATTGTTTCATATTACTGGCCACCTTTGAAGGTTTTAAAAGAATATTGAACAATCATTGTTTCGTGAGGCAGAAATTCGCCATCCACGGAAACAGTATGTTATTTAACCATTAGATGTAGGTGTGTGTAAGTGTAGCTCAAATACATATAATAGAAACATACTAGTATATTGAAGATACTATTTGTGTTACAAATTAAAGGAATAAAAAGAGTTTATGGGGTTAGAGAAGAAAAATAAAACATAAGAACACAAGAGAAAACACTACCTTTAAAATGGGTAACTCTTTTTGATTTGAGCTCAAAGGATTCCTTGGGAGGACTTATGCCAAATGTGAGGCTTCTAGGAGTAATAGAGGGATGTGGAGAGACAAAATGGGCAGGGTTTGGACGATACAAAGGCTTTGTAAGTGTGGGTAAGGTGGTAGATGTGGGGGCCTTTTATAAGAGGAGAGGAGGGGAACTCTTGGAAAGTTAAGAAAAGATACTTTGTTATAAAATGGTTTTTGGATCAAAAAGGTCCCAAAATTATACATTTCTAGGATAAGGTGATAAGGGTTCTAAATAAACCCATCCAATAGGTTTTTGACAAGTGTAGGTCTTAGATTTTACATTATATTTTCATCTTATTTAAATCTTTAAATAATGAGGTCATCACTGCATCATCATGGTGTCATAAATAATTTAATTTATTTAATGTCTAAAACATAGAAAAAAATATCATGTTGTAGGAAATCCTTTTATATTTCCAATGACTATTTATTGTCGAAAAGAGGACTTATATAAACCCATGTAAAAAGTGTTTTAATAAAACAATACATGTTTGTGTCATTTTTACTTTTACATTAAATAAAAGGCATTAATGTCATTATCTTACCCAAGTGGCTCCATGGGGTCCCAAAAATCGACCCATGAGTTTCCATGGTCGTCCATGACACATCCAATAAGGGTAGGACATGTCTCATGTTTATTTGATATTATTAAAACATTATTCATACCTTAAATTACACTAATTACCTCTAATCGCGATTAATAATCTTAAAAGTTACTATTCCCCAAAAAAATTATTTTAATCCCATTGAACCAAATTTTACTTCTTAATTACAACCATGTATGTAAAAATTTTTAAATTCAAAACACCGAGGTGGTAAAATTTCATTTAAATGAAAAATCAGTTTTTTAAGTACCCCTTAGTGGTTTCAAATTTCATCAAAAATTGATGTTTTTTTGAAAAATACCAAAACATCACCCTAAGATATATTTGATATTCAGAATTCAAAAATTATGTCTATTTCACAAAATTCAAAACATATAAGTTACATTAATTAATTTACTAATCAATTCACGCTGTCAGAATAAATAGCGTGTTTTTATGAAACAGTAAGTATCAAAAGATTGATGCTAGTTTAAGTCCAATTTCAATGTGAAGTTAATTCCAAAGACCACTATTGGATTAAATGGTAAAAATATAATATAATTGAACTTTAAAACAAATTCAAAATATAATATAATAATATAAATAAATTTGATTAATGAGAGGTTTTTAATTAAAATACAACATTTTCACTATTCATTAAAAAATGAACTTTATCGGAAAAATACCAAAAATTTTCCCAAAGTAAATTTCAACGTCCCAATAATATATTTTAGGTCCACTAGGCTGAATACCCTGAGAGGGGGGGTGAATCAGGGTATGACTAATTAAAAATTAAAGCCTGTTCTGATCTTGTTTCGCTGTTAAGAAAAACACTCTTCTCTCTCTTTCCTGCTGCACAATATAAATAGAAAGTAAAGCAAACACAGGACACATATATTTTACTTGGTTCACCTCTAAGGGCTACGTCCAAGGAGCATACGCCGACAAGTTTTCGGTCATACCAAGTCCCTTAAACTTCAGTAGATGTGGATTACAATGTTCGGGCTCGATCACTTCTATGCCCAGGCTCACTGCCTATACAATGTTTAGGGTTAGCTCACTGCTTTCCCAAGGGTCACTCCCTGTTTCTCTCTCTCTGGCTCACTGCCGGTGGAGAGGATCACCTTCTTCCTCTTCCTAAGCTCACTGCTCTTGGAAGGGAATACAATCACAGTTTATAGACCTGTAGGTCTCTTCATTTCCATTAAGGAATGCATCTTTCTCTTTATAGAGATGCTCTGTTGAAGTTCAACTTTCACCCGTAGATGAAAAGTCCTTTGCCTCTGAACACTGGGCAATTACTTTTGGAAACTCCTTCGCAAAGCACCCTACTTCGCGAGGCTCCCAATTTCGCGAAGCTCAAGCAAGCCTTCACAAAGCTCCTACATTTTCGTGAAGCTCTCTCGCGAAGCTCACTGAGCCAACGCGGAGCACACAACTTTCGCGGAGCTACAATAGCCGCCGCGAAGCTCCTCTTTCGCGAAGCACACTGGCTCCGTGAACTACCTTCACAAATCGAGAGCGAATGATCTTCTATGAAAATTCTCACTGCTTCGCTCGAAGGGGTCGGCCTCTATTTATAGGCGATTCCACTGACCCTCGTCCTTTTCGCGCGAAGTCAACGCCTTGTCATTGCAAATCCCGAAGCTCCAAAGATTTTGCCAGATTCTGTCCAAATCGCGAAGCACCACGACACTTTGCCGTTTGCGAATCTTGATGTAGTCACGGAGAATCACTGTCAACATACCTTCGCGACTTCGCCGCGAAGCTCCCTTGCGAAGCCCAACATTCCTTCGCGCCTTCTCCGCGAAGCTCCCGTGAAAAGCCCTTCACCGCCGTGATGCGCTTCAGCCTCTGCCGTTCGCGAAGCTTGACTTAATCGCGAAGCATCACCGCCTCCATTCTTCTGGTCTTCGCGATTTCCAAACCATGCATCCTATCTTCGCGAAATTCATGCCTTTGACATATGAAATTATGCACTTCATGGAAATCCACTTTTCGCGATGCTCACCAAATTCCAAATTTTGGACCCCAAAAATTTGGCAAACAATGGGAAACGGCGCCACCTTATACTGCTCTTTTGTACTGCCTCCAGATCGTTCATTCCTTTGTCATCGTTCTTTGTCAAAAAGTATTGTCAACAACTACTTGGGAACTCGACAAATATCTCTGAAAACCTGCTTTGTCAACAAACACAATCAACCCAAAAAAACTTCAATGTTACCTTGAGGTATTTTTTCCCAACAATAAAGAATAAGTTTATTTCGACAAATAGAGCCTAAAAAATTGTCAAAAGTATGATTTAAAATTTTTTTTCCATCAAAAGGCAGTAAAACAATCTTTTAAAAATATTACTGTATTCCATGATTAAGATTGGATTTATTCTCATTTTAAGCCTCTAAAAAACTATCTAATTCATTAATATACATAGATAAAAATATATATTATTCATTACTTACTTGGGATGTTACAATAATCATATAGATTCATTTACTTATTCAATAATCACTGCTAATTCTATCATATATTATTGGGTTCATTCCTCATTCCATCATTTCCTTAGTCAAGGTTCACTCTCAAAACTATCATTACGTACATGGTCCCTTACCGATGAGAGTTACCTCCCTATTTATGTTCTTACTATATGATGATATATATATCATTAAAGAATTCATTGGAGGGATATATAATTCGGGGAACATCGATCAAAAAATTAAAACCATACACATGTGTGTTACATGATCTCAAAATATTCATCATATCATAATATTCTAATCCATGGAAAGGAAAAACGTTTATAAACATTTCACCATAACCCATGGAAAATACATGAGTATAATAAACATCTCATTATCATAATAAAAAATATAAATATAAATAATATGAATGGAATCATCAAATCATATAACTAGTAAAACATAACTAACATCAAATGATGTTATCATAGATGGAAAATTTAAGTAAAAGATCATTTTAATTTTTTTGAGGAAAATATTGTATTTATTTTGAAAACAGTTATTTAAAATCATAATATTTAAAAGTTATTAAGTGAATTTTTTTCATTAAAAATAAAAATGTATAATTAAAAAATAATATTTAAAAAATTGAGTGCTCATGACAGTATAAAATTAAATCAATGTTATTAGTGTTAGAAGAATTATTTTATTCACTACTTTGGTAAAAAAAATAATGTTCATAAACTGAAAATATGATCGTCATTAAATATTTTTTGGAAAGTAAAACCTCAATAAAAATGAATGTAAAAAAATATTTTAATAATATTAAAAAATATTCCTAAAATATTATTTAGAAAACATTAATATGGGAAAAAATGTTTTTCAGACAGAAATATAAAAAATAAAGATGAATTTTCTTAAAAGAAATATCTAAAGCATTTTGAGTACCAAAATGATAAAAAAGGTTTTAAAAAATATAAAATAAATAAATAAAACTAGGAGAAGATAAATTAATAGGGTTTATAAAATAAGGATAAATTAATTTCTTTAATGGATATTCTAGCATAAAAACTCTTGATTAAAAATGCATTGAAACATAAATCCATTCCCTCTTTTGTAAACATTTAATCACATGATCCATGAATGAATAGATTAAAATGAAATTTGAAATATCAATAAAATAATAATAATAATGATATAATAGGTCAATGGGTCTCTATATAAACATCATAAAATGATATAGGTGTATAACATTATATATATCCCAAAGAATAATGTTTTTGATGATAAACGTTTACCACATTGGAAAATTCTGAATAAAAAAATCATGGAAGATATAAAATTAGATGTATTTCTAAATACATATAATTTTCAGTATAATAATATTTAAAACATTTATGGAAATTATTCACATCACATTAAATAAAAAATTGGGGAATATTTCATATGTCTCACTGAAATTAAGGTGAGACAGGAACCACTTACCTCAAGTATCTTCTTGCTTCACATGTTTGAACCTAATATATAAAAAATATATATTTATTAAAAATATATTATATAAACATCATCATATATAAAATAAAATATACTTTTTTTCATAATATATTATCACCCATTTATTAATAATTATTTCTTAAAATAACTATTTTGGGGGATAACTGCAATATTGTTTTCAAGAATATTTCAGTTCAACAGTCCTGATTCTCATAATTTGATATTGGTTCTAAAATATAAATAATTTTAAGAATTTCATGTGTTTAAAATATAATTATCATATAAACTTTTATAACATGTCATATAAATCAGTGATGAAAAATGAATTACATTACTTCAAGGAAACGGTAGTTCGCACATACCGATGAGTGATGATTTCACGTTTTGATGGATAAAATGAAAAAAAAAAAATTAACACTTAAAAATATAAAAATATAATAAATATAAAATATATTTAGTTAAAACCTCATTATATACATAAATAATGAGTGGGGATAAAAAATGTCGCACATAACTTTAATGAGGTTGTTGTCAACACGTGCGCACGAGCAATGTTTTCTTTACCGATTGGATCAAAAAAGGTCGATAATAGTTATTTCATAATCATAATAAAAATAAATTATATTAAATATCAATATATAACTATTTTATAATGCATAACATAGTTTTAGAGGAGGTATATAAAGAAATAAAATTGAAATCACAAAGATACGAGTTATACATCTTCATTGAAAAACCTATTTTTGATTACACCTAATGCATTGAATGGATGGAATTTTTGAAATAAAATATGATTTGGGACATTTTAATGAATATTATAACGTATAAAATATGGTATTTTATAACATAGAAGGCTCAAGATTTGTAAATTACTAATAATATGTGGTTCTCTATTATAAGTGAGGGAAAAGACACACATCAAATTACTTATAAGATTAAATAATATGTATATATATCATAATAGTGTCAAGTGTCCCCAAATATCACAAAATTAAATTATATTATGTGATATCTTCTAAAAAAACTAAATAAATCACATTTAGGATGGTTTTTATATACTTTATGCTTTATCTCTTGGTCAAACAACATTATACCCATTTTAATGTTTACCGTTATTGCTTAGCATAATACCACGATTAACTAATTATCTGACCAAAATTTAAAGAAGATATATATATATATATATTGATTAAAAATTTGAAATCTATTTCATCATATTCGATTTTTATAGGTGATAGAAATGGCAGTTAATATAGGAACAAAAAAATTATGAAAATTATTTTTTAGGAATATACCTGATTTTAGGGTAAAAATCATTTCACCTAGAAATAAAGTAATAATTTGTAATAATATTTTGTGTTAAATGAGTAAAAAATGTTTTTTTAAATTTTTTATCTTTCCAGAACCAAATTTTTTCTTCCAACCATGCTATTAAATGCAAATAACCAAAAATTAATTTTAATTTTAATAAAATATAACTTGTCTTCACCAAATATAATATTGAGTTTCCAATTTAAAAATAAAATTTAAAAATAAATTAAATAACTCATTAATCATATAATTGGCCTTTGAAAATCATAAAATATGATTAATGAATGTGTTAGAGCGATTGTTGACTCTCCTTTTTATCACATTGTCAAAAAAAATGGAAAGAAAAATGACTTAGTGAAAATTGATTCATACTTTGAAAAAAACATCAAAAATCGACAAAGGCATGAACAAGGCTTCAAAAAACACAGGGTTCATGCAAGTTCCATAACTATCATGAAAGTACACTTCAGCGCCCCCTAATGGTCATGAAAGTGACTTGCGCGCCCTAAATGATAACCGCCCAGGGTCTTCTCCAGCCTATAAATAGACACTGTGGGCCCCCCACTTCAGGGGGAATTTTTCCAGAATTCAGATTTAGAGATCTGAACGCCCATGTCTCTTCTTCATGTATTCTGAACACTTCTAAGGTAATTATTTACCTATAATGGAAGGTCTAAACAAGAGGAGTAAGGTCTAAGTGTTATAATTCACTAACAATTGCGCGCATAAGGTGTTTTACCCTTAAAGGATATGAACATACTTGCGCGCCACCCTACATCCTTACCAAAACTTGCACGCCACTATTCTGGAAGTACCTCAAGATAATTCTAAAAGAAATGGTCAAGGATAGCCCATGTATTACCATGCTGGTTTACAAACGCGCAAGTACCCATGTGTCGCGTAGGTATACCTGCGCGACCAAGACTTGCGTGCCCACGCATAACTTGCGCACCAGCCCGGACTTGCACGCCCCTGCCTTTTTGGGTTCTTTCATGCCCATTTAACCCCTCTTATGCCATTCCACCTCTCCTATTCAAGATTCAGTCTTCAAGATACTCTTCAAAGCCATTTATGGCATGATTTCTTGATTTGTATTCCCTATCTGAAAGGAACTCCATGGAACATCTCTCAAAATCTAGTGATAAACACATCTTTATGTCACTAAAGATTGAGATTTCATTCATTCAACCTCGTCATTTAAGATTAGAGAACTCTTTTAACCTGGGCCTCCTTTTCAGGAATAAGCCCCAGTCATAATTCTCAATGTATGGGCATCCTCTTTAGGAGTAAGCCCCAAGTCCTCATTAACCTGGGTATCCTTTTCAGAAGTAAGCCCCAAACATAATTTCCTTAAATATGGGCCTCCTTTTTAGGAGTAAGCCTCAGTCCCCTAATTAGTGCATCCTCCTCAGGAGTAAGCCCCAACCCTAATTCTCTTAACATGGGCCTCCTTTTCAGGATTAATCCCCAGTCTCAAATATGGGCATCCTCTTCAGGAGTAATCCCCACGTTCCTTAATTTTTCAAGTCCCTTGACATGGGATTGCTTTTTAGGAGTATGTACCTATCATAATTCCCATTAATTTTGGGCATCCTCCTTAGGAGTAAGCCCCAAGTCCCCTAATCTGGGCATCCTGTTCATGAGTAAGCCCCAATCGTAAAATTCCCAAATCTGGGCATCCTCCTTATGAGTAAGCCCCAACTATAATTCTCAAACCTTGGCCTCCTTTTCATGAATAATCCCTAGTCATAATACTCAAAGTATGGGCATCCTTCTTAGAAGTAAGACGCAAGTCCTCATTAACCTGGGCCTCCTTTTCAGGAATAATCTCCAATCATAATTCCCATTAATTTTGGCATTCTACTTAGGAGAAAGCCCCACGTCCCCTTACCTGTGCTTCCTTTTCAGGAGTAAGCCCCAGTCTCAAATATGTTCATCCTCCTTAAGAGTAAGCCCCAAGTCCCTTAATTTTACCTTATCGAGCCCTAATTTACTTTTGATATAGTTATCCTTATCAGGAGTAAAACCCAATCATAAGTCCCCTCTTAATTTGTGCCACCTTTTCATGAGTAAGCCCAAAATTAGTGTATCCAAATCTCCATAAAGTACATATACCTTTATGGAACCTATTCCTGGATTTCTTCCCGGAAGTAAATCCTAATCTTCATCTGTCTGGGATTTCATACATACATAAGCCCCACATTTTTTCTTATGATTTCATCTTTCATGGAAAAATTGTCTGGTGTTTACCAATACCTCTTGTTTCTCACACCGAGCATGACTCACGTGAGCTTAGAGTGTAAAAGTAATCATCACATCCTTCTTTGATCCATCAATCATAAACATCATACTCCCTTACTTAAACTACGTGGGTTTTGATTACTTTTCCAACATAAAGGATACATAGGCAGCCTATCTGTGGGTACAATCCCAACTTTGAAATAATTCATGTCCTTCTGAATGAAAATAAACTTCATGTGCCCCACTGACTGGCTGTAAAACCAGTATGGTCATCATAATGACTAAGAGACTTTTACGTATCAAAGGATACCATTGACTAAGAATCTCTAACAAATACAGATGATTCTCTATCAATGAATAACCTCGAATACATATAAAATATTCTCTAAATTTTCTATATTTCAATCATTAATTGTCATATCTAAAGGAAAGCTCATTTTATACATGGTAATGTAATAAGGATTCACGAACATAACATAAATATATAAAGAGGGTCCCGGAGTAGACAATAATTCCCCTCAAAAAAGTGTGATGAGCCCGACCTCCCATCCTCTCGACCAATGCAAATTCCTAATCCTCGTTAGTCCACAATTAATGAGCGCCTACCTTTGAAAAGTAGGTCCAAATGGATGTGGAATCATTGGTTGTTTCCGGTTCTACGAATAGACCCGTTAGAAACCAATTGGAATGTTTGAACCTTCAATCAAGGAGGTCATCCCCAATTCCAGAAGGAAACAAAAAATGGTGAACCTGACGTGAATCCTTAACCAAATTAAAATGATGTTTTACCTATTTTTTAGGCCCCTGTTTAAAATTCAATGAGAGGGCCAAAAAAACTATCATTGACATATGTGCTCATCCAAAAGATGTAGTGGAAGGATTTATCTTGATTATGTTTGTTATATCAAACAGGAACTCTTTTCCAAGATCTTCTGCATTTCCTGAATGGCTGCTCTAAAGTTCACTCCTATGAATACTGCTGATGCAAATTCCACTGCTGCTACTCCTGCTGGATCATCGTCCACTCTGAGGATGACATTACCTACTCAGCATCTTCAACGCAGGGTATCAAATGAGATGGTTAAGGAGTACCGTCAACACGGTACCATTCCAACTCTGGAGGCTGCCTGACATGCCCTCCAAGTGAACAAATCAAACTAGGCATCGGGACAACGACGACCAGTGATCAATAAGCAGGCGGTGCTAACCACTGTCTCCAACCTTTTCGGGTCGTTATCCCCGGAACTCAATCACAATTCGCTCCCATATTCTGGGGAGGTGAATGAGCAGGTCCCTCAGGGCCTTAATTCAAGGAATCATGAGTCTTTCCCGAAGGGTCCCATCAACAATAGCCGCCAGACTCGTGTGGCAGTGCGCCCTCAACATGATGAGGGTGTCGAATTCAGGCGTTCGTCTTAGGTTCCTCAAACCCGAGCAGGAAAGATGAATCGATAGAGGCGAAATCCGGTCAACAGTGAGAAGGTTCTCATCTCTGCCATCTCCGGAGATGTCCACCAACCTAACTTGGTGGCAAGCAACGAGCAGGAACACACACCTTCCCATTTAAATTCTTCAGTACATCAGACTCGTCTGGAAGCATCATGCCAATCCCCCCAGGAAATTTCGGTGGAGTACTATAGGCAGGAACATACACTTTTTTATACATCACAAACTAGTCAGCAGGCTCATTTGACTACATATGATGGATCTCGTCAACCACGTTCGGTGAAGTGCAATCAGCAGGCACATACACCTGCTAGTATTGATCATGTATACCAACAGTCTCGCTTGGTAGCATTCGGAGAAGTCAGTCGGAAAGCTCTGGCGACAAACAAGAGGTAGACTCAACTCTCTACCCCTACACTTGAGTACTGTCAGGATTCACTGACAGAAAAAGGAGGACAAGAGTAGGCACACATACCAACTCAAAGAATGGAATGGACGTATATCCCTGTTCTAGCAGCTGATGTCACCAAGTATATTCTATCAATGGTGAAAGAGCATAAGTAAATTACTTCTCATATCTTGGATTCATGTCATGATATTATAACAGATTCAGTGGTATCTCAGGGAAAGACACATAAATCTATCCCTACCAGTGGAGTGACACATCAACAGTTCACTCCGGAACATACCTACACATCTATTCCAGTCCAAGAGGGTTATGGGGAATACTCCCCCATATCATATGGACAACCAAGTGAGGCACATACAAATGATTTGAGTGGAGATCGTCAGCCTAATCTGGCCATCTTTCCTGATCAGGTATATACACCTGCTCAGAGCAGCCACCTTCATCAAAAAGTGGTTTCCAAGGCGAGTAAGAAGTCGTCTATGATGAAAACACACCTAGCACAATCAAAAGATCAAGACCCAATCTGTAACAAGGCCTTGCTCGATGATGGATTTCTTCAAGCCCTCAGTCAGTTATCTGTTGGAATTCAAGATTCTACTCCCTCATTTCCCAATAGTGGGAACATTAATTTTGAAGGTCTTCAACAGAAACTTATTCATGGAGGCTTGCTTCATGATAATTCGGTCGATCTAGAAGTTTCATCTACAGAAGAAATCCACAAGAACCCTCTATGGGGCCAGAAGACCTAGGAGCAAGAGAATTCATCTTTTGCTGTAACCCACCATGGTGGTCCTCCCCATGATGATGAATTTCTCTTTGAAAGTACTCTCCACAGTAGTGATTCACATTGCCCGGAAAATTCTATAGTGGACAATGTAGTGATGAGAAAGCCCTCTTATCTTGAGACACTTGAAAATGAGAAACCAGTCATGTCTGATGTTTCATCGCCGGCAGGTGAAATAATTTCTCAATAAAAAGATAGCCCAGGGTGTAGGTCATTCTCCGAACCACCTCTAAGACATGTATCCTCTAGTTTTATCAGTGATTTATCTACCAATCCTCTTGAATCCAATGAATAAACATGGAAGCACCAGCTCTGGTCAAAACAGGTAGAATAATCTTCATCAAATGATAAAGAGGAAATGATGAACATGAGAAAACAACTGGTGAAAGGTGATGTGCCATTCATGTTTTGGCCTCTGGCTGACTCTCAGTATGACATTCCAGAAATGTTGACGGAAGATGGAATTCATGATATTCGTCTCAACATATGGAAAACTATTTGTCAGTTGAAAAATAAAGTATTATCTTATGACGAATATGAAAATCATGTTAAGATAATAGAAGGGTTACAATGCCAAATTGCCTTGGCATCTCTATCAGTCTCTCGATATCCGAAGGCTAAAAAGAAATAAAGAGACCTTCAGAGTCCATGCCTTGGAACACTAAGAAAGTTGCGCCAATTAATTTTCAATGCCCCATCTGGTATTCATATCAGAGGATGGGGTGTTCATGGAGCACTGCATTTCACAGTGCTCTCCAGTCAGCAAAGCCCGTCAAAAATGGTCTCATGAAATGTTATTGCCCATGGATGGCCACAAATACCTAGATTTGTTTGTAATCAAAATCATGCCAAAGAACAGGCTTCAATTAGTTCCTCTCAAAATCAAGAATAGAGAGAAAACGTTTTTGAATTACTCATAAATCAAGCAAACGAGAATATTGAACATGCCTGTCATTTTGAGCAAGCACATCACCCAGTGACATAAGTGTGAGAAATCATCTAGGGGTCTTTTGAACCGGGTGATAAAAGTGGATGTCGATTGATGCATCCAGCTAATTTCCAGACCAATGTCCACAAGATCAGGAGAGCTTTTAAGAAAGTCTCGGACATAGCATGTCAAGAACCACCCCAGCTCACCATACTCGGCACTCTTTTAAACTAACCTTCGGAATCAAAAAATAGGTTTCTAGGAGTTGAGTGGGAACAGCAGGAACAAGCCCAGTCCACCGGACTGGGGACTTTTTCAAATCGTGAATCCCCTCCTCAGAGAAAGTCGGTCTTTTCTCAATTGGGGAAGAATCCACAAGAGGAACGAAGATCCAAATTATCCGGAGATTCTCTTCAAATTATATTTCGTCAAGAAGTTCCTGAGATATCGAATCAAGAAAATTCAATGTCTCATCAAATACATGGAAGGAGACAATATCACAGAAATGATGATAGAAGGGATTCGATTCAATATGCATCAATCAATGTCATCAATGTCGTTGTTGCTGATCCACCGGATGAGGCTCACTCAGAGGGATAAAATGAAGAGGTTCCTGTTTAGGAATTTGTATGCACAGACACAAATGAAGAAGGTGTGCATACACGAAATCAAAGGTTTACCCAAAATCTGGGTGTTCCTTAAAATAACCCACTTCCCCCTCTTTGAAAGGGATCAAACAAGGGAAAGGGGAAGAATTAGGTTACATATCCTCCCTCTGGAGAGGGCTAATCTCTCTCACTAGAGAAAAGATTTGTGCAATAGGAGGATGAAATGAAGTAATTGAGGAGGATGAACGCAGAACTACTTCAGGTTAGTCTTCCTACAAGGTGTGATGGATTCAATCAAATAAGGGATTTTGTTGCAGCTACTGAGATATATCATGAATATCTTCATTTATTAGTACACCCTCATTGGTCTAATCCTATGGGTCAAGTGCAACAACAATTGGCAGTGCTGCCATCAGTTGCAGTACCAGATTCCATACCTGTCCAAGCTCCAGTCAGTGCACCTATTTAGATTCAAGCTCAACCGGATGTTTCTCAAAAGTTAATAACTACTATTGAGTCATTAAGAGCTCAGTTGGAAGATATGGAAGGAAAGCATGTGCAGGTTCAACCGGAAAAGAAAGTTTACCCTGAATGGGTAGATTCAATCTCTCCCAAATCAAATTTTAGGAACCCTGTATTCCCTATTTTCAATGGATCAGGTGATCATGAACATCATTTGACACATTACATGTTTTTTTGAGATCCTATGATGGGAACTCTGGAGCAGAAAGAAGAATTGAAACTCATAAGCTTCGTGCGAACCTTGCAAGGACCATCTTTTGTCTGGTATACAATCGTGAAATCCCGGTCAATTACCGGATGGGAAGATCTTCGTCAACGATTTCTTCTTCAATTCAGCTCAACTTTTCCAAAGACAATAGTTTTCGATCTTACAAACTATATGAAAAGGGTGAATGAAAGAGTCTCTGATTTCATTGCTTGCTGAAAGGGGTTAACATATTCCTTGAGCCTAGCACTCCCTAAACAAGAACTGTTTCCAATTTGTGTGGAAAATCTGTGAGACAAATTACGCACGGCGTTGATCCCTATGAAATACACCGGAGGGTTTCGATACCTTACATCAATCACTCAACAAATTTATGATTATCTTATACAGACTAAGGCTAAATCTCGTGTAATTCCATTAGCTCAAGGAAGGAGAATGGGTAAAGCAGAGACTGCTACAGTTAAGATTAAACAAGCACCTGCACCTGCTTCTACTTCAAAACCTTCATCTTCTCGAAAGGCTCCACCTCCTGAGCGCCAACAACGAAGGCCATATCGTCAAGACGATCAAAGAGATCAAATACGAAAACAATTTGAGGATATGAAAAGAAAAACATACTCTTTCTGAAATGAACAAGTTCCTGGCTACTTCATTTTGGCTCTGTAAAATAATTTGGTTCAGATGCCAAGGATTAACAGGCCAAAAAAGGAAGGAGAGGAAGACTGTCCCAATTATTTCCCATTACATCAGATGCTAGGAAATCCCACCTAGGAGTATTTTGTCTTCAAAGACCTCCTACAAAACATGGTTGACTCGGGACATGTCAAACTAAAAGGTTCTTCAGCTTAGGTAGCATGTGTAACTGCTACATTTCTAGAGGAGGAAGGTGAGTGGCAAGATGTCAAAAGCAAAAATGCACAAAAATAAAATTACCGGATGGTCAGAAAGACGATCAACTGAACTCATGCTATTTTTTGAACACAATTGAAGAAACCAATTGCACGTTCTTCTATGAATGCCGCAGAAAAACCCTCTTCATCAGAGGGAAAATCCTCAAAGAAATGGCATGATTCAATGAAAGAAAAAGAATCAGAAGAGGATGAGTATGTGTCAAAGCCTATGTTTTCTTTGACCTTGGAAGACTTCATTCCATCTAATTCAAATCAACGGGCACCGCCGCATCAAACGGCACAACCTAAATTGGCTAGTCATGAAGAGTCTTCATCGGATGAAGAATTGATTTTCGGTTCTGTTAATATGATTCAATTAACAGATTTGTATGCCAATTGCAGTTTCAATTATAATGAGCCCGAATTCCCTATATCAAATAGAGGACTCAGAGGAAGTTCCAGAGGCTCAGGATACAGGGGAATACATGGATCTTTCAGAAGCCACTATTCCAATTCTACCCCTGCTAGAACTGTGTACGTAGAAGAAACTTGTGGCAGAGCCCTTCAGCGATCTCAACAAGAACAAGAAAGTTATTCCACCAATAGAAAATTCCATCCTGGAATAGTTATTCTAGATGACCGTTTGACGGTTCCATATTATTCCTCTCAACAAGTAATTGGATCTAATCGTTCTAATCTTCGAAAACCAGGAATATTTCCAACTCGTATCACGATACAAGATGCATCAACTTCCAAAGAATATGCTTCCAAGGAACCTACTAAACCACATGTTCCTATTGGGAAACGCAGACCTCTGGATCAAAAGTATGATGTATTTAACCACATGGCGCAAGTACCAGTCATGTTATCAATTCTGGATGCTTTGAATCTATCAAAGGATCTTCGAGAGGCACTCATCGAGGCTTTGTCAAGTCGTCAAGAGTCTGAAACTGAAATTGTTGCAGCTGAAGTCTATCACGTAGAGAATAATCCTGCGGAATTCCATGCAGTGATATCTTTCACTGATGAAGATGAAGATGATGTTGTGCATGGACACATTAGAACATTGTACTTATCTGGAAATTTCAATGGCATAGATGTCCGAAGAAATTTCATTGAAAATGGTTCAGGATTCAACATCATGCCCATCCATACACTTAATAGATTAGGCCTCACAGAATCTGATTTATCTCCTCCTACCTTGTTGTTACAAGTATATGATAAAAATGAACAAGAACCACGTGGAGAAGTTACACTCAGAACTCACTTTGGATATCTTGTATCCAATTCAGATTTCATGGTTGTTGATCAAGACTCAGCTTTGAACATCTTGTTTAGAAGACCCTGGCTAAATCAACATGCGGTTGTCCCTTCATCATATCATCAATGTCTCAAATATTGTTTCGATGGTCAGGTTGGGACATTGTATGGTGATAAGGCCCCGTTCACGACATGTGAGTATCAATACATTAGGCAGAATTCTATCACATGAAGGAAATGGATAAATCCACAGCCAGGGAGATTACCAAAGTTAATGCTCCATATGGTTTGGAAAAGATTCCAGTAAATCCATTTGTTCATGTGAGTACAGATTATGTGTTTCTTATCAGTCAAATTGATAGGGTACACCCAAATCAAAATACTCTTATGGAAAGATCCATAATGTCAATTATGGAAATTGAGCCAGACAACATGGGAGAAACTGGTAACCCACCAGGCAATGATGAAATCTCAAATGGAGATGTCTTCGTTTTATCTGCTGAAATCCAGAAAGTCTATACTTCTCCAACTAGGCCAGAAGAAGTTATAGCAACATCGGAGGTGAACAATGATGTAGATTCTCAATCCATCATCTCCACTTTATTTCCCAAGGAAGACCCTTCATCATCAATTGGGTCAGAAATGGAAGCCTCTTCCTCAAGATGTTCAAATTTTAACATCTCTTATGATAATGAAAATTTTTCTTCATCATCTGCTATGAAAGTAGAAACGGAAGAAATAAAACATGAGGAAGATGAAGAGGAAGATCTCAGAGATGCTTCTCCCGCATTTGAAGAGGGTATCTCTACCACTGTGGATGAACTCAGAGAAATAAATCTGGGTACAAAAGAAGATCCACGCCCCTCTTTAATCAGTGTGGCCATGACTCTTGAAGAACAAGAGATGTATATTTTTTTTCTAAAGCAAAATAGAGATATATTTTCTTGGAACTATATAGAAATTCCCGGGCATGACCCTGATTTGGATACTCATCATTTGGGTTTACCAGAAGAACATCGAGGATTTAAGAAAGTCGTGAGAAGAACACACCCAAATTATGCTTCCAAAATTGAAGTTAAAGTGGATAAGATTATCAAATCTAACTTCATCGGAGAAGTTCAATATCCCATGTGGTTGGATAATATTTTCCATGTGAAGAAGAATAATGGACAAATTATAGTTTTCATTGATTTCAGAGATCTTAATCGGCATTATCCGAAGGATGATTTCCCATTTCTGATTACATAACTTTTAATTGATGCAACAACTGGCAATGAAGCACTTTCTTTTATGGATGGATATTCCGGATATAATAAAATCCAAATGGCCCCAGAAGATGAGGAATCCACAGCCTTCAGAGCCCCTCAGGGTGTGTTTTACTACCGGGTAATTCCCTTTGGGTTAAAGAATGCAGGCACAACATATTAGCGTTCCATGAATCGTATCTTCAAACCCTTCTTATGGATGTTTGTTGAATGCTATGTAGATGATTTGGTGGTTAAATCCAAACAATGTTCTAATCACTTGGATGATTTTAAAATCATATTCCGCAAGCTTCGACAACATAATTTGAAGATGAACCCCTTAAAATGTTCTTTTGGGGTATCTTCAGTAAAATTTCTCGGCTTTATTGTACGCTATCGTTGTATTGAATCCGATCCTGAGAAGACCAAGTCAATCCTTATTATGTCACCTCCTTTAAATTTGAAATAATTGAGAGGACTTCAAGGTCACTTAGCCTATATTAGGCGTTTCATCGCCAATTTAGCAGGCAAAAGTTTACCCTTCACCAAATTGATGAAGAAGGGAGTCACTTACCAGTGGAATGATGAATGTCAAGAAGCATTCAATATTCTCAAGAAATTCCTCTTGAGTCCACCGGTACTCATGCCACCTGTTGAAGGAATACCACTTATCATCTATGTGGCAGCTCTAGAGAGATCATTGGGTGCCTTTCTTGCTCAGAAGAATGATACTGGGAATGAAAAAAGCCTCTACTACCTCAGTCGAACTATGCTTGAAGCAGAAACCCGGTATTCAAGTATTGAGAAGTGTTTCCTAGAATTAATATTTGCAGTTCAGAATATGAGACACTACCTGTAACATCATGAGGTCCAATTGGTATCTCGCAATAACCCGCTCAAATTCATCCTTAGTCGTCCAATGCTTATAGGACGTCTGGAAAGGTGAGCAGTTATTTTGCAGCAATTCGACATTCAGTATGTGTCTTAAAAGGCAATAAATGGCCATGATCTGGCTGATTTCTTGGCTAAACACCCTTTAGTGGAAGACAAATCTTCATATGTTGAACTCCCTAATGAAGAAGTCTTCTCTATTCAAGATAGTCCTCAGATATGGGAAATGTACATTGACGGTGCTTCCAGAAGTCCAAGAGGGAGGGAAATGGAAAATCCTAAAATCAAAAAATTTGTCTTAGGAATTGTTCTCATTTCTCCAAAAAAGGCAGTGCTACCTTATTCGTTCTTATTATGGGAAGGTGGAACCAATAGTGAAGCAGAATACCAAGCTCTCATCGCAGGTTTGGATTTTGCGATTCAAGCACAAGTGAATCACTTAAAGATGAAAGGTGATTCAGACATGGTAATCAATGAAGTCAATGGGGATTATGTCATCAGAAAAGAAGAGATAATCCCTTTGTATGATTACATCAGAGATCTAATGGAGGAATTTCCTTCGAAACTGAAATTTTCTTTTGTCCCAAGATCTCAAAATGCTCAAGCTGATGCACTGGCTAATATTTCCACAACTCTTGTAGATCCAAATCGGGATGAGACAACCATCAGTATTACCCACCGTCTTGGAATTTCGCCTTATGTTCGAATCAAAACAGAGGAAATTAATGATATTAGTCCCATTCTTGAACCGTATAGTCATACTACAGGATGGATGTTACCTATCATGGAATACCTTCAAAATGGAACACTTCCACCTGATAGAGCTGAGAAAGAACAAATCCGGCGATGTGTGTTCAATTTTAATCTTTATGATAGCCCAGATCACTTAAAAAAATTCTCTACAAACGTGGTTTTGATGGAGTTCTTTTCAGATGCATTGATAGGGAAGAGACAATGGTTTCCATGAAAGAAGTGCATGCGGGAATCTGTGGTGCCCACCAGTATGGACATAGACTTCATGATCAGATTCGAAGCCTTGGATACTTTTGGCCTTCAATGATACAAGAATGTGTTGATTTCACAAAGAAGTGTCATTCATGCCAAGTACATTCAAACTTCATTCATCAACCTCCAGAGTTTCTTCATATAGCTAAATACTCATGTCCATTTTCCACATGGGGAATGGATGTGGTGGGGCCTTACCCTTTAGCTACGGCCAATCAGTTTAAGTATATTCTTACTGCTACTGACTTCTTTTCCAAATGGTCATAGGAAATACCTCTCAAGGAAATCAGTTCTAAATGCATTGTTAGCTTCATCAAGTCTAAAATCATTACCAGATTTGGTGTCCCTCATACCATATTGACGGAAAATGGCACTAACTTCTGTTCATCCGAGGTGAAGAAATTGTATCAAGAATACAATATTAAATCCAACCATTCATCTTGGTATCATGCAGTAGCCAATGGCCAGATAGAAGCCTTCAATAAGACTCTGTCAAATAATCTGAAATATATGGTGGATAAAGATAAGAAGTCATGGCGTGATAAACCCTTTCATGCTTTATGGTCTTATCCGACTACCACCCGCACCGCAACGCGGTGTACTCCATATACATTGGAATATGGAATATAAGAAGTCTTGCCAATTGAATTTCAATTACACTCTCTTAGAGTTTCCATTTTTGATTAACCATCTATAGATGAACAATCTAAAAAGCTATTGAATGAATTGGGATGTTTAGATGAGAAATGATTGTGCACTTTTAACCACTTGTAAGTGTATCAGAATCTAATAGCACGAGATTTTAACAAAAAAGTCCATCGTCGTTCATTCACTCAGGGAGATTTGGTAATAGTTCTCAGAAATCCAATGATACCAGGAATGAAACCTCCAAATCTTGAGCCAAAATGGGAACGACCTTACTCAATACATAACGTCTACTCTAATGGAGCTTATTCATTAATCTCTATGGATGGAGAACTCATCACTACTCCAACCAATGACAGTTTTCTGAAGAAATATTTAGTATGAAGACAAAATTCTGCACCACGGTCTGGTATGACCTTAGACTGCACCATGGTCCTGTATGACCTTAAAATGCACCACAGTCCGGTAATGACCTTAACTGCACCTCGGTCCAGCATATGACCCTAAACTATTTACAATTCCCTTACATCCAGTATGTTGTTAAACCGCACCATGGTCCTTTATGACCTTAAACTACACCACGATCCGGTATGACCTTTAACTTCACCTCAGTCCATCATGTGACCCTAAACTATTTGCAAGTCCCTTACATCCAACAATACGTTAAACAACACCATCCATGGTCCATACATATGAGCTTAAACTGTTTGTATCCTTTTGTCCCACATGACGTTAAACTGTATCGTCCCTTTTTTTTGTCCAATATGACATTAAAACTATGAAAAAGTCCCTAATACATTCAACATGATGTTAAATGGTGCACTCTTTTGTCCCTCAATGCATAACATTAAACTGCACAGTTCCCCTTTTTTCCAACATGACATTAAACTATACTGTCCCCATCGTCCTAACTACATGATGCTAAACTGTACAGAAAGTCCTTTAATATATCCTACATCACAATAAACTATGCTTTGTCCCTGCTACATGACACTAAACTGTACAACACCAACAGTCATAACTGTAAGACTTTAAACTGCATAGTCCCTTTATATGTCCAACATGACATTAAACTGTTTATTGTTAGGGATGTTGCTACCTATTGATTGTCACACTGAGTATTACTCATGTGACCTAAGAGAAAACTTCAACCGTAACACACTCTCTGGGCTATAAACCATGTGTAAGTCCCAACACCACATTTAGGTCGTTGTCCCCAAGAACAACTTGATCACCAATTCATCATTTAATTGAACTACGCGAACTTTAATCCTTGGCTTCTTGCTGGGTATGTAGGAAACATCCCAAGGTTCAAGCCCAAAACCATCTCTTGACATCGGTTCACCTCCATCTCATATGATGTTGATTCATGAAATCGCCTCTAGAATCAATATATTTACATTGGTTCACTTTCGTCCTTGATATATGACGTTAAACTATAAAACACTTTTTTCCAGTATGACAATAAACTACAATATTCCTTGATAACTCACCTGAGAGGGAATCATTATTTACATTGATTTTCAATCATGTATTATTCCAAAGACTACGTACATACATGGCAATACCCGAACCTTTTATCTGGGAAAACCATCATTGCACTAAAGTCCCCTTTCACCCTTCACATGTATGAACCAAATCTGTACAGAAGTTATTTCTAGAACTACACAGGGTTGATTCCCATCCTTATGGCTACGTAGGAATGTTCGAGTGTCCATCGAATCCAGCCCCATGTCTTTGGGCCTAACCCCAAATTCCACTTTCAGTACCTTGGCTGAAAAGTCCCATGAAAACACACACTGTGTATTTCTTATAATGGTCCACCTCTATGACCCTAAAATAAGATCTCCAATCCCTTTTTCCCGCACGATGTTAAATTGTATTTAAAAGAACTACGTATGACTTGATTCCCATCCTTATGGGATACGTAGTGAAGTCCAACATTTCCATTCAGGACCCAGCCACAACATGATAATAGTTAGAATTGATCTGTGTATCTCTGTATACATTGGATAATACCCATATTTATGTGTCATAATTCTAACCTTAAATATTTTCAGATCTTCATAAACCTTTTCTTGACTTCTAGTCACAAAAATGTCAAACTTATGAGAGTTCTTTTTCCTGACTATATAGTAGGTTCCCTTAGGCGGCCTTGCATAAACAGTCACCATAACAGATTTGTCAACAAAAAGATACTATTATTTGACTATGTAGCCAATTCCCTTAGGTGGACCTATGTAATTCATCCCCCTAATGGGTTTGTTGGATACTGGTAACTTCATTCTTGAGAATAATGCCTCTTTTGTCCTTGTTGGTCTTAAATGAAAGTATGTAGGGATCCGCAAAAGTAGACATCCTTAACATATTTGTCCCATATCCTTTTTCATGAACAGAAAGTATTCAAGTCCATGGTTTATATTCTCCTTCCCTATGTTTTGGTTAGACCTTCATAAGAGTGATATCCATCCAGTTCATCAATAATTATGTTGGGAAATATCTTCTCCATATTCAACTACCTGTTTCCATACAGTAAACTCTATACTTTGGAAAATTTGAATCTCCATAAAATTTCACTGGCTTTTATCACTAGGAAAGTAAATTTCTGAGAGTTCTTTTTCCTGAATATGCAGCACGTTCCCTAAGGTGGCCTTCCATAAGTAGTCTACATAATGGACCTGTCAGCCAAAGGATGCTATTTATTTGACTATGTAGTCAATGCCCTTAGGTGGCCCTGCATAATTCAACCCCCTAATGTGTTTGTTAAATAATCGTAACTTAATTATTGGGAACTAATTCTTCTAATTCCTTCTAGCCCTTTTTCATATCATTCCTCAGGTTTAAATATTATTAAGTCATAGTTTACATATTTTCCCTCATAGTTGAGTATGGTAAAATGTTTTTAGATGAATTGTAAAGGAATTGAGTCAATTTTAATTCATTTGGTCAAAGCTATTTCGACCATAAACATTAGCCTCTTTATGCCCGATCTGCATGAATTTAAACTGCCCAAAAAAGGCAAAGGAACTCTGAATAAAAGTCAAGTTACAGCTCACTAAACATACATTTTGTATGATTTAGGTAATATTGAGAAATTAAGAGATTCAAAGTTTGTATGGTTATTTACACTAATCCTAGTAAAAATCAAACTATGCTTACTAGGCCCATTGGCATAGGGAAAATTAAAAATAGATAGAAAAAGAGAATACATGTACAAATGATTGAAGGTGAAAGTGTTTTTAATTGATGAACAAGAATTAGAAGGAAATCCACCGACTGGAGTATCTTCTCTTTTTCAGGAATTACAAAAGACTTTCAACATAACTCTTCATTTGATTTACGAAATCTAGAGATTCATCAGAAGCCACCTGGAATTCATTCATTCAACTGGATACCATAAGAGATGAAATGATACCAGCTCTTCTTGGAACAATTGTAAAAGAATGTTTTTGAGTGCCATTTGATAAAATTTTCTGCTGATCAAACAGTAACTCTGTTTTTGTCAAAGAGGCTTGGAAGATGGATACATGGATTTGTGAAATGAAGCATTGGAAGTAAAGATCCATTTGGAGAGAGTAATATTTTTTTGATATTACTCTAATTCAATGTTTGTATTATCTCAACAAACCGGCAATGAAAAACATTTCATCCCATGGGTTTGACATTTTCATATCTGCAAGGAAATGGCATGGAGGAAAAATTTGAAATTTCACGCCAATGTTGTTGCTCTTAATGCACATCATAACCGAAATAGAGGAGTAGCATTGTAGCTTTATCTCAGGCATATAATTATTTGCATATGTATCATTGAATCCTTGAAGATGACCATGACCATATAGAGGCAGGTAGATGTTCTGTGGGAAATTAAAATGATATTTCTTCAGATACTTAGCCAAATCTGGGAGATTGCTGTCGCAGAAATCATAGTAATCATGGCCAACAATGCTCATCATTCCATCAATCCGCTTGCTAGCCAGTCCATTAGCCATTCCGATTCTCTTGGGATCCATTAAATTTGCACAAGAGTTGAATAATTAACTCTTAAGTAAGTTGGTTTTTTTCATAAACTTTGTGAAGAAATTTGAAAAAAATGGCTAAGGCATTAAGGCGCGGAAGTCTCATTATGACGCGCATGTGTGGATGTGTCACACAAATTTTTGGCACGCAAGTATCACCGTGCAAGTCCAAATACCTATACAGAAGCGCGATAGAAAAGAAACATCAGAAAACAGATCAACTTGTGCGGTGAAGGTGACCTGTGTGGCGAGAGCTCAATGTTTTGAAATCTGGATGCTTTGTACGGAAATGGGGCCACATATTTATAGGATATGCTACCCACCTTCACGCCTACAGCAGGAGCACTCTAGCCCTGCGTGCCAAGTGTGGCGCACTGAACACTTGCGCATTTCATTGAGTTTTCTTCTTTTCCTTAGAGTCACATCCTCATTTTTTTCGGATCCAACTCTGAGGGGGGACTTTTGTTTACGCTCCTTTTCTTCACATTGTCTAAAAGAATGGAAAGGGAAATAACATAGTGCAAACTGATTCATCCTTAGAAGAAAACATCAAAAATCGACAAAGGCATGAACAAGGCTTCAAAATCATAGGGGTCATGCAAGTTCCATCACTGTCGCGCAAGTATACTTGTGCGCACCCTAATGGTCGTGCAAGTGACTTACGCACCATAAATGATAACTGCCCAGGGTCTTCTCCAACTTATAAATAGACCCTGTGGGCCCCCCACATCAGGGGTAATTTTTCCAGAATTCAGATTTAGAGCTCTGAACGCCCAAGTCTCTTCTTCAGTTCTTCTGAACACTTCTATGGTAATTCTTTACCAATAATGGAAGGTCTAAACAAGAGGAGTAAGGTCTAAGTGTTATAATTCTCTGACACTTGCACGCCTAACGTGTTTAACCCTTATGGGAAATGCACATACTTGCGAGCCACCCTAATTCATCACCAAAACTTGCACGCCTCTATTCTGCAAGTACGTCAGGATAATTCTAAAGGCTTTGGTCAAGGATCACCCAAGTATTACCATGCTGGTTTACAAACACACAAGTACCCATGTGTCGTGTAGGTATAACTGCGTGACCAAGACTTGCATGCCCACATAGTACTTGCGCGCCTTCCAGGACTTGCGCGCCCCTACCTTTTTGGGTACCTTTTTTGCCCATTTAACCCCTCTTATGCCATTCCACCTCTCCTATTCAAGATTCAGTCTTCAAGACACTCTTCAAAGCCATTTATGGCATGATTTCTTGATTTGGATTCCTTATCTGAAAGGAACTCCGTGGAACATCTCTCAAAATCTAGTGATTCACACATCTTTATGTCAGTAAAGATTGATATTTCATTCATTCAACCTCATCATTTAAGATGAGGGAACTCTTTTAACCTGGGCCTCCTTTTCAGGAATATGATCCAGTCATAATTCTCAAAGTATGGGCATCCTCCTCAGGAGTAATCCCCAAGTCCTCATTAACCTGGTCATCCTTTTCAGGAGTAAGCCCCAATCATAATTTCCCTAAATATGGGCCTCCTTTTCAAGAGTAATCCCCAATCCCCTAATTTGTGCATTCTCCTCAGGAGTAAGACCCAGCCTTAATTCTCTTAACCTGGGCCTCCTTTTCAGGAGTAAGCCCCAGTATCAAATATGGTAATCCTCTTCAGGAGTAAGCCCCATGTTCCTTAATTTTTCATGTCCCTTAACATGGGCTTCCTTTTCAGGGGTAAGTCCCAGTCATAATTCCCATTAATTCTAGGAATCCTCCTTAGGAGTAAGCCCCAAGTCCCCTAATCTGGGCATCCTTTTCATGAGTAAGCCTCAATCTTAAAATTCCCAAATCTGGGCATCCTATTTAGGAGTAAGCCCCAAATATAATTCTCAAACCTGGGACCTTGTTTCAGAAATAATCCCCAGTCATAATTCTCAAAGTATGGGCATCCTCTTTAAGAGTATTCCATAAGTCCTCATTAACCTGGGCCTCATTTTCAGGAATAAGCCCCAGTCTCAAATATTGGCATCCCTCTCAGGAGTAATCCCCAGTCTCAAATATGGGCCTCCTTTTCAGAAATAATCCCCAATCATAATTCCCATTAATTTTTGGCATCCTCATTAGGAGTAAGGCCCAAGTCCCATTACCTGGGCATCCTTTTCAGGAGTAAGCCCCAATCTCAAATATGGGCATCCTCATTATGAGTAAGCCCCAAGTCCCTAAAGTTTCCCTTAACCTGTCCTAATTTACTTTTGATCTGGATATCCTTCTCAGGAGTAAAACCCAGTCATAAGTCCCCTCCTAATTTGGGCCACCTTGTCAGGAGTAAGCCCCAAATTAGAGTATCCAAATCTCTATAATGTACATACACCTTTATGGACCATGTTCCTGGATTTCTTCCCTGATGTAAATCCTAATATTCATCTGTCTGGGCAATAATACATACATAAGCCCCAAATTATTTCTTATGAATGCCTCTTTCATGTCACAATTGTCTGGTTTTTACCAATACCTCTTGTTTCTCACACCGAGCATGACTCACATGAGCTTAGAGTGTAAAAGTAATTATGACATCCTTCTTTGATCCATAAATCATAAACATCATATTCCCTTACTTGAACTATGTGGGTTATGATTCCTTTTCCAAAATAAAGGATACGTAGGAAGCCCATCTGCGGGTACGATCCCAACTTTGAAATAATTCATGTCCTTTTGAATGAGAATAAACTTCAAGTGCCCCACTGAGTGGCTTTAAAACTAGTATGTCCATCATAATTACTAAGAGACTTTTACGTATCAAAGGATACCATTGACTAAGAATATCTAACAAATAAATATGATTATCTATCTATGAAGAACCTCTAATACATATAAAAGATTTTATAAATTTCCTACATATCAATCATTGATTGTTAGTTCTAAAGGAAATCTCATTTTATATTTGGTAATGTAATAAGGATTCATGAACATAACGTAAATCTATAAAGAGAGTCCCAGAGTAGACAATAATTCTCCTCAAAAGGTGGGATGTATCCAAACTCCCATCCTCTCGACCAATGCAAATTCTTAAGCCTCATCATTCCACAAATAATGAGCGCCTACCTTTGGAATTTATGTCCAAATGGATGTGGAATCATTGGATATTTCTAGTTATACGAACAAACCCATTAAAAAACAATTGGAATGTTTGAACCTTCAATCAAGGAGGTCATCCCCAATTCCAAAGGGAAACAGTGATTTTAATTATTTAACCTGTAGATTTAACCTACTTTTACCTCTCTTACCAAGGTGAAAGATCATTACAATGATTATAATTCATAATGAACGAAATTATGTTGAACCTATTAAATTAAAATAATTATTATGGTTTAACAAATGGAATAAATTTTATATGTTTCAATTTGTTTACATTTCAAAAATTCATTTTAATACAAAAGCATAAAACATAATTGAAATTAGTTTAAAAAAACATTTTAAGACAAAAAATGAACTAATACCCAGAGAAGTATAAAGTTGGTTTATATGTAATTAATTATATTATTTATAAGTAAATAATAATTATATTAATTTATTATCATATTAAATTCATTATGTGACTTTTTTAATGAAGCAAATTGACTATTTTAAAAAACTGTTATCTTTCATAATTCATTAAAAAATGAATCATTCTAGACCTAATCTGAAAATTTAACAGTAAGATAATTTTAATTTGATTATTTGAAAATGTATATAGTTTTTTAAATGTAATTTCAAAAGGTGGTATAAATTAATTATCATATTCTCTCATTAAAATAAATATAATCATTTTTTGAAGAAAATATATTTGAAGGATAAAATAACTATTGGATTTTTCAAACATTTTTATTATGAATTAATCATTGAATTTTCATTATAAAAATCATTTATTTGTATTATTTCATATATTTTTTATTCCAATTCATACCTAAAATTTTAATGACATGGTTATAATGGTAATGTTTAAATAATAATATTTATATCTAGGCTTTTATAACACAATGTTCTGTGTAAAGAAAGATATCGAAGAAATAATTATTATTTTAAGAGAATTGTATGGTAGAATATGCAGTTGTAACATTCTACCACCCTTATAAGTATTTCATCGTTGAAATCCCAGCACTCTGATACTAACAACTGAGGATGCCTCTACCTCATCACATCCCCAACATCATACATAACTCTCTTAATTTATTCTGTTACCACAAAACATTGACCAAATGAATGGTACTTTTTCATAGAATTTTCATTCTATGATCAAAAATTTAAAATTTTTGTTCTTAATATGAGAGATATTTTTCATGTGGTATAAAATTTGATTTGAGTACATGTTAAGGATAATGTATATACTTACACAATTGGGATACTTAGAACACATCATGAAGAAAAGAGATATTCAGTGAAAGTGAGAAATGATAATATACCATCCTGATATGGTCAAGGATTCTAAAGGGACCAATATATCTAGGGATTATCTATATTTTTTTAAAAAAACTCAGAACCTTATTATAGGGAGGTATTTGTTAGAATACCTTGCCACTAAATTCAATCTCTATATCTCACCGATGATTGTTAGCATAACATTTCTTTCAAATCATAGACTCCCTTATGTGATGCTGAATAGATATAAAATTATTTTCAATCTCCTCATATATCTAAGGCACCAATAACTATCATTATACAATTTCTTTCTAGTTATATGGTATAGTGCACCTCCTACAATATAGGTCTTCATAAAGAGATATATGAATGCTCAAGTGAAACCAATTATTATATGAAAATTCTTTCAAGGGAAGTTGTTGATCTAAACAACATTTTAAATCCATAGAGAAATATATCAATTGTTCTTATAGAGTTTTAATGATCCTTTAAATTAACCATATGTCTAAAGATAATATATACTATTGAAAATTAACTCTATATCCAAAGTAGGATAAATATTTCTCTAGAAATATGAGGTAAACCTCAAATACTCATTAGAAAAAATAAAATGTGGTACTCCACCCAACATTACCACATACTTAATATATATCCCAGAAATTATATAAATAGGGAAGTATTCTCCAATTCCAATGAATATTGATGACTTAGTAAGTTTATCAAATACAAGCCAAATTAAATTTTGGTATTTAGAAGTTTTGGGGAGTCCTATAACGATATCTATGGTGATGTTTTTGTATTTCAATTCTAGTATGGGTAATAGTTGTGACATTACCATATAATTTTATCTCTGAACCTTAACATGTGACATACAAATCAATAAGATACATAATCTAAAAATTATCTTTATTTTATCCCACTATAAATATTCTAGAAATTCTATATATATCTTCTTACTTCTTGGATGAATAAATTTTTTTGAACTATTAACTTCAACCAATAGCCCCATCTGTATATTTGTTATTTATCAAAGAATAATTTGTTCTAAAACATTTTCTTTTAATCATAATCCTGGTTTAAATCAAGACCATTTCTTTCAATATTCTACATTTAAACATCCTACTATTTCACCCCTTTAATCCTCAAATTTCTGGATGGATGAATATTAATCTCGGGAAAATAGGATATATCTCCTCTACTAATTATTTCAATATCCCTCATATACATATCCATAAATATTGGAACTATTTCAATCATCATCATATATAAACTTCCATTTCCTTCTGACTCAAAGCATCATCCACCTTGTCCACATTCCAATAGTGGTAATGCATTAAATAGTCATAATATTATATGAACTCCAACTGTCATCTATTGAGACTATTAAACTCTTTCTATGTTAATATATGCTTCATGTTTTAATGATCATTTTAAAAATCATATCATTCAGAAAAATTAATATTCATATGTATTTCTTGTGTAAGAATTAATGTTGTCAACTCCAAATGACAAGTCATGTAATTTTCTCACCCAATGGTTGTGATTCATAATATATTAACATTTCATTATTCACAATTAGAAATCCCAATAACTTATTTAATAATTCACTATATATTATAAATATTTCAACACTTTAGGGTAGTGTAAGTATAAATTCACTAACCAACCCTCTTTTTATATCCTCGGAATTCTATTCACATTCTTCTATACCAAGTAACTTAGTTCCCATATATGTAAAATTTGTTATAGGTTATGAAATCCTAGAGAAATATCTCACAAAAAATTGGTAGTATCATTCAAAACCAATAAACTAAAGATCATAATTATTGTGGTTAGTATGGGATATTGTTCAATAACTTGTATTTGAATAATCAACAATGATATACCCTTAGATGATATTATATGACACATTAATGCAACTTTCTAAAGGGAAAATCCCTTAATGGTTAATTTACTATACAAGTTTTCATTCCATAGGTTATTTGGCACAATCCATAATTGTTATTCAAATTCTTCCTTGTTCATTGAATATATATGAATATTGTCAATATAAACTACCAAAAATTTATCAAAGTAATCTATAAAGGATCCATTCATTAAATCAATGAAGATAAAAAGAGTATTGGTCAGTCTAAATAGAATAAAAAAATTCATAATATATATAGTTCATATGAAAGGTAATCATGGGTATATTCGCCTTCTTTAATTTTAATTGATGATATCAAGATCAAAGATCAATCTTTGAAAAATAATGAGCTCCATGTTATTAATCAAATAGATCATTGATACAAGGTACATGCTACTTGCTCTTCATTGTGATATAGTTATGTTATATATAATCAATAAAAAGATTAATTAACCCATATTAATTTAAAATAAAATAACAGGTGCACCCCATGGTGATGCACTGGGGTGTATAAATCACTTATCAAGATTCTATCGGTGTTTCTTCTCAAGTTATTGAAAATTAATCGAGGATATTATATATAGAGTCATTGAAATTGGTGCATAAGTATTCATCAATTCTATTAAAAACACAAATTCCCAATTCTAGGGAAGACTAGAAAATATTCACGAAATACATCAAAGGTATCCTAAATAATAGGTATATCTTTAATATCGAGTTTCTTCACAACCATTTGACATAAATATCCCTCATGAATAGGTATTAAGTCTCATAAAATAGAAGTAACTTCCATTGTAATTTTGTATTCATCATTGCACCTAAATATGATCATATGATTACGAAAATAATTCTAATGATTTCCGAAATTATGACAACTCATTTGAATCATTGAAATCATATATTTAACTTATATAAATAATGGTCATAATCTATTCAAATAATGTATAATAGTTAATAAATAACACAAAAATTAAACACACCATATCCCTTATGAGTGATAAAATAGGCGTGCAGTAAGGGATTATTCACAATGCACTATATTGATGACCAAGTAAACCCAACCAACTCTTTTCCAGGTTAGTCCACCTAGATCCATCTATGAAAAATTCAGATCCCCTTATAGTATTCAGAAAAATATTAACAATAGGATAACAACATAATCTCACCCGTATAAAAATATTATGATTTTATCCAACACAAAGACTTATCCCAGGGTTTTGGAAAATTTTATCTAATTCAAGTCACAATGAATAATAGAACTATATCCTAATACCATATATAGCAACCCAAAATTTTCATATGTAAATATTAAATCATATTGGATGAAAATTCTTTACAAAACATAATTATCCATTCTTGATCCATAAATATTTTGTGTCTTTGGATAATAGATGAATAATCATCATTATTAGCAAAATAACTTCCACACAATATACAAAGACCTTCTCACATAGTTCACATATTCAACATATCCAACCTAAATAAATTCTTAATAACTTTCGGAACATAAATACAAGAAAGGGTGAGATCATATGCTCAATAAGGGTAAATATAGATAAAATTAATTGATTATCATAAGTGAGATTAAAATAATCATAATGTTATAATAACATGATCATAACATATAATATTCATACCCAATCAATTAATGGTCATTAAATACAAATCCTATAATAAGTCTTGGTTATTAAAAAAATATACAAGTCATAAGTCTGTGAAATAATTAATACTCAATATAAATCCATGATGAAACATCATAATCATAAGACATAAGTATGTTGAATAGAAATATGTATATTAAATACTTTACTTATTCAAGGGTCACAAAAAAGACTATTATAGTGGATTGGGTTAACTTCCCATTACCTCATATCCTTAGTTAAGGTTCACAAACATGATTATCATAGTGAGAGACCCTTTATATAGTGGTTTCACTGAAAAATCTATTCCACACTATCTCATGAGATATCCATCTTTAACAAATAATTTTGAGGGATATATAATTATGTGATAACATGTTACATTAGGAAAACTAAACATATGTGTTCCATAACATCATAAAAAATTAATCATATCATTATATAATAACATATTGATAGGAAATGGGTTTTAAGAAAAATTAATTATTTCATTATAACACATGGAACATAAAAATGATTCATTAAAATATATTATCATAATCATAAACCATATAAAATAATAATAAGAATTATATATTTGATCCCATGATACCCGCAACCCCGATCTATTTCTAAAATCATAATATATATATATATAAATAATGTAAAATATATAAATTTCATTATACCCAAGTATATGTTCGGTACAGGTTTTGGGGGATTAGGAAAAACCATAAAATAGAACATCGTATTATAAAAATTTCATAAAAAACAGTTTTACCTCACATTGAGATATCTCTCTAAACAAAACCAAAATCCTTAGGAACTTCTAATGAGCATGTGAAAATAATTTTAAAATGTAGTTTGACCATAATGATTCCAAGTAAAGGGTTTTGAAACCATTTTTAAAATGTTTTATTTAATACTATGAAAAAATTACTTTGAAAAAGTTCATTTAAAAAATTTATCTTTATATCAAATACAAAACTATTGATATAATAAATAAATTTTCCAAAATATAAAACATTTGTTTTGAAGAAAAATATATAATAAAATACTATTCAAAAATTTTATAATACATTTTTCATTAAAAAATAATTTAATTTAAAAATAAAATAACTCTAGGGTCCGGAATCCATTTCAATAGGGATGTAAATACTACCACAAAGTTGGAAAGTAAAAAAGAGGTTCTTTGGACTGAGGATTTGAAAAATAGATACAAAATAAGATAAATTAGGAAAAGATAGAAAAGGTATTGTGAACTAAAAATCCCCCTTCGGACCACCGCTCCACTTGGTGGAGCACGTCGCAAACCATCCATGAATCAAATGGTTAATGCGATGAGACTGATGGTGACACTTCTGCCGCATACGGTGTCATT
This sequence comes from Viscum album, assembly GCA_963277665.1. Taxonomy (NCBI): domain Eukaryota; kingdom Viridiplantae; phylum Streptophyta; class Magnoliopsida; order Santalales; family Viscaceae; genus Viscum; species Viscum album. The sequence goes on from OY728131.1 coordinate 21,730,857, forward strand.
GGTGAAAATGAGGTAGATAAAGTTGCCTCGTATTTATCACCCATGAGTAGAATTTCTAGATAAATAGATAAGGAGTATTTTGAATCTGCATACCATCCCTGCAAAGTAAGATGTTCACAGATGAGGTGATGGTGGAGGCATCCCTTATATGATACAATATCATTTGTGGGATTGAGGCAGTTATTTTCACCACCATGAATAGTAATTCTACAGTTCAATGCTGACCGAGTCATCTTCATGATAGCTGTGTTCCATGAAACATTTATCAAAATGTGTCATGCGACCCCTAGATCTAGCTTCCCCAAAAAACTATAAATGGGACACAAAGGGCACTGGAAAATGGGAGAAGACATTGGATTTTTGGAAGATATATTTTCACTAGAATTTTTAGATAGTGATTGATGAAGTATGGAAATAGAGCACTACTAATGATTCCTTGAAATTAAGAATGTACCATATACCATAAAAAGAAGGAAAAATAATAATAATTGGCTGAATCCACACCTAGTTGGAAAATAGAGAACCATATTCCCTTCGTGGATGAATATCCTGTGATCCACTGGTATATTTCCCCTTCATCAATCGAGTACCCTTCATAACAAATTAATATACGGGAGAAACATATAACTGCATATTGAATCTCTATACGGATGGAACTCAACACCACATAACACCACTATATGTGGAGGGAAAAAGATCCACATAGAAAAATGATATTTGGACAACATCTAGGATTGTGTACCATAATATTATGTAGAATACCCCAATACCTGCAGAACAATATGCTATGTGGGAAAACCCACATCCCGCATGACTAAATGGTACATGGAATTGAAAACCTTTGGGTTTTCCATCTTCAAGTTTTATTAGTATTTCCATTTTCTCTCGTCCTCCATGGATCATCCATGAACCAGTCCAATAGAATTAGGCCAAAGAATCTTTCAAATATACTGAACCTGTCTGATAAAACAATCAAGAGCAACAATGTTACTTTATGATTTTATATTCCCATGGTAAGAAAAGTCATGAAGGTAATCCCTACAATGCTATATACCCTCGGAATGTCCCTAAGAATACATTTGCATGGTAACATGGGGTCAAACCATGGTATACAGATGTAAACCTCCCTGTTTTATGGATTATGGTTGATCACAGGATTTTCCCTTCCATGAGGGACAGTGACAAACAAGGAGATCAGAGTAGTGCATCTTTTTTATGAGGAACAATGCTTCTCCGCTTTCCCAAAACCTATTTTAGGGCTCTCCCACTAAGGTAAGTTTGAAAAATTCCTATCATGGGATGTGGAAAAAAATTATTTACTTATTTATATGTTATATAATGTGGTTATCCTAGGTTTTTTCTATAGATGAGTGCTATATAATCATGTTTTTCAAGTTAAATTTGTAGATTGAAGTGGTGATTTTTTTTAAATTGGTTGATTTAGAAAATAATGAAATATATAAAATGTAATGAAATTTAAGAATAATACAGAAAAGGTTGATTAAACAAGTTATTTAAAACTATATGTGAATGATGATTAGATATGGTTTGGTTCTCTAATTATAATTCTACTATTGTTCTAATATATCCAATTATTTTCTATTGTGTTGATAAAAGTGATATTTCACCATCACACAACCTCAATCCATTGGTCAAATAGAAATGATAATATCAATCCTTAAAAATACATTACATTGGTATACACTCCTTTTAATATGTGATATAGTTATAGAAAAAAACTCTTATTTTCTTAGGAAATTCCCAATCAGGTATTGATTATCCTAAAAAATCATGAATGGACACTACCCATCCTATACATACAGGTGATCACTGAGTACCTCACCAAAATATATTAGTCTATTAAATAGAATATAAACCACCAACTAGTGTAGGGATATATTTATCATTGACCAAATCATTAATAACAACCTAATATAAAATAAAATACGTTAACAAAAGATAATAAAATCTGTTATTATAATTTGAAACAAACTTCAAATAAAATTGAAAAGAATATTAAAATTACAATGAAAGAACTCAAGAACTGAAACTGAAAAAACACTCCTTCTCAAATCACAACGAGTATTACCGCAAAATGGTAAGGGAAATCAAGAAAAAAGGGGGATTAATAATTCATTACAATATTAAAAAGATGAAAAGAGAGAAAACAAAGAACATAAACATTTCTCTTCTAGAATCGGTATGCCAGAATTGTGCTTCGGTTCTTCCCTCCAAATGTCTGAATCATACAATGGTCCATTATTATAATATTTTTAGAATTTATATTTATATCTAAGAATGAAATTTAGACGAATTTATAGAAGTTTATTACAATTTGTTTCATCTTAATAGAACTGAATTTTTCAGGCCACTAATAATTATTCCACCAACCCCACATTGACTAATTCAAGTGCAGATTTAATGATAAAATTTCTACATGAAATTTAATTTGAAACAACGCACTATGGTATTATATTTAATCCCAATATAATAATACCATTTTTAGGTTGGTATACCATGTTTTGGAAAATGGAATGAGTCATGGTCCATATTTTCAACCAGAATATATTTTAACATTGATATATTTTTTGGGGTTATGGGAGTTCGAATAGGAGATTCGGCCTAAAGAATTTTTTTCCCAAGAACAATGGAACCAAATTAAAATTTATTCACTTTAATGATATTAAAATTGTTGAAGTTATGATAAAAAATCATAACAATGAAAAAATAGTACATTTCCAGAATTAAACAATTTTTACTTTTAAGCCCAAACTCCACTAGAAATCGTAAAATGATGCAAATGATATTATATTGATTAATTATAAGGTGTTTAATCATTAAAAAAAATATTAATAATTATGAAATTATCATCCTTATCAATTTCCAAACACATATCACTTGTACTCTTGGAAAAGTAAACATAAATATCAAATTAATGAAAATTTGAAACCCAAATAGATATAATCCACAAATTTAAGACTAATAAACAAAATATATAATCCATCATTGAAACAATTATTTCAAGTTATCCATTCATATTATTAAATAAATTTCCACATAATTTATCCTCCCATTTTCAAAAAAAAACATGAAATTCAATTTTTCATATCACACAAATTTCAATTTTCAGTAATATCTTTCTCAACAAAACCCATGCATGGGTAACCATATGCTTCAAAAATTTCTACATATCTACCGAATGTGAGTCAAGAAAATTATTTTATCATGAATAATTATTTTGTTAGTTCTATATATTTTATTTGGTAGGATTTATAAGTGTAAAATTATGATACAGAATAAGGAGGGCTTGGCTCTTTTTTGAATAAAAAAAGGAATGATTCTATTTTTCACTCATGTATGGTCTCCTCCTCACGACCGTTATTAAAAAATAATATCCAAAATATCTATGAAAATTTAAGGAATTATAAAAATAGAAAAAATATGTAACAATAATTTTAGTCATCTCAAACATGATTTTTCCTCAAAGAACCAGATATGCACAACTTTCTTTCTCTGTTAGAAGCTCTGGAAATGCACATATTCTATTATAATTAATGTTCCAAAAAATTAAAAACATTACAAAGAAATAAATTTTTCAATAAAAAATTTCCTATCATCATGCTTTTATTTTCACCCAATGTATCATCAAAAAAAATTTACAATAAAAGATAATTTCCCACAAACATATATTAAACATGATTAAACAATTTCAATTCAACTATAAGTTTTATAGGGATAATTGTCTTGTAATATAGATAAAATAATAGGTTTATCATGTATTTTAAGGGATAAAATAACTATGTGAACAATTTAGTTGATTATAAAAGTTTTATTTTGAAAATTTCGATTTGAAAATAAAGAAACGCCTCAAACATTCAAAAGAAAAGAACCAAAAACCCTTGGGTTTTAACATGAATAAATAAAATTATGGTTAAATAAATTATGATTTGGTTATCTCATGAAATTTGGTTAATGAAAATAATATGAAAACGTGGTTTATATTCCAAAAGAGAAAGTTAATTCAATGATAAAGACAATAATATGTTGTATGGGATTCAAAAAATTTAGTACCTTTCATGAAATTTTCAATGATTTAATTTTGAAACGAAGTCATTTTAAGCATTCTATTAAGATAATTTTCATGGCATAATTCTTTTAAATCATGTAAATTGGATTAATAAATGGAAAAGATTTTAATTTCAGCACAAAACATTAGAATAAAACAAAAATTAAAAAATAAATACTCAAAAAATTTTAAAAAATGAATTTTATAAAAAAAAACTTAAATTCATAAACTCAAAAGGTTCCACCCCCATATATAAATGATGTACTACACGCAATAAATTTATATGGATTTAATAATTAAATATGTTTTATTAATCACAATATGAAATAAAGTTGTAAGGAGAGGTAAACATTACTTATTAGCAGTCCATCATTGAGTTAAGCACATGTGTGTTGCATTCATGATTTTATATAACCAAAAGTTAAAAAAAATAGCATAAGAAACATATTATAAGAAAATTAAAAAATAAATAGACTGAGAAATGAAGTGTTGATCTTGGTTTAATACCATATGTGAGTCATGGGTTTTGACTACCACTAGATGGGCAGTTTCTGTTTGTTATCCTAAATTTAATGGTGGGAGATGCTTCTTTCTCATGAACTAACAAAAATTATTCTTTCTGTCTTTAACGTATTGTTTTTTTGGATTCCATGGATATATTATGTAAAATCCACCCCCATGAGAATTATATGCATCATTAGTGATAGGGTTCGAAAAAAATAATGATTTCACCTCTTTCTTTATTTCTACCTGCACAACCTCTTATTTATTGTTTAACAATTTCTCAGGTTATGATACAAAAAATAATAGTCAATGGGAAAATCAGAGTGTAAATATATTTGAATAAAATTAAAACATGATGAATTTGTATCAAATTATTCCCTTTCAATTTATGAAAATAGTTTCTCATTTACCTCAGGCAGGTCCACTTTGTTCTCCTCTTCCATTCAATGAGCATTAACCAATTTTAGGGAGATCCACATGTTCCCCATCAGGTGAATATTTTTTTCATATTCATCAACCAATGGAAGAAAAATTGTTTGCTGAATCTAAAAATTTAAAATAAGGGGAGTTAATACTCAATTCACTTATAATAAAATTATAATTAATGGATTATAAGAAAATTATATCTCCCTCATCTTGTTCGGATTCAATTTTTTCTTCAGTGTGAGGAGCCTCATGTAGTTGAATTCCACCCAAATGATGTATGTAGTTATGCTCCTCTACCACCACTTCCAATTACACTACTTTTGTGGTGTCTTACTTATATGGTATTGTCTATTATAATTTTTAAGGATTATGGGGATCAATTGGTTCCTCAAACTCATTCCAGAAGCCACCCTAATAATATGGTTCGTCCATAGATAGATTAGTAGTAAGTTATTCTATATCAACCTCCTATTATTTTTTCTTAGGTTTTGGTTGTTTCATCAATGATTGTAAATATTAAATTTCATTTTCTACTTTTCTCTCCAACAATTTTATATTGTTTTTATTTTTGATCATATAGACAATATCATAAATAGCCTCACTTTTTTGTTTCACAAGTGGGATGTTATTCCATGAATTAAAGTAATAATCATTTGAAAGCATCATGAAAAAAATTATATAGATTTTTAATTTAAAGGTGTTAAATATTTTCAATTTGATTGTGGGAAATACCTCTCCGGAAATGATGCCATGTTTTGACATGTGTCTATCATGTGGTGCGGAAAAAACCAATATTTACAAAGTAAAAAATGCAGTTAATTAGTTAACCTATGTTTCCTCTAGAGAAGAGTTCGGAATAATAATGTTTTTCCACATTATATTTAGTGAACATAGTGGTGATTTTTTTGATGTTGGTTGGTTTTAATAGAAAAAACCTAATAATGTAAATGAATCTAAGAATAATATTAAGAACAATTTGATTAAACAAATTATTTTAAACTATATTAGAATGAATATCAGGTCAGGTTCTATTCTCCAATTGTAATTCTGTCATACATAAAATTTATCCAATTCTTTTCTTATATGTAGATAAAAGGTAGATTTTATAATCACTTAATCTCACTACATTTGTGAAATGGAAATGATAATAACAAACCTTAAAAAAATATTATTTTGGTATACAATCTTTCCATTATGTGATAAAGTTTTATAGAATACCCCCAATAGACAGGGGAAATTCAAAATTGGGTATTGTTTATCCCAAACACTCAAGAATGGACACTACCCCTCCAAAATGTATTGTTGATCGCCGAGTACTTCACCACCAGGAACTGGTCTATTCCATTGTATATAAACCAATACCTTGTGTAGGGACATATTGATCATTTTCTAAATGAATAATGGAAAAAAGAATATAATATTAAGTATGATCATAGAAGATAATGAAATCACTTATTAGAAATTGAAACCAACCTCATAGAAACTTGAAAGGGAAATTAAACCATTAATGCAAGAAGACAATAACTACAATGTGGACAATATCTCCTTTATTATATCATACAAAGTATAACCCCACCATGTTAAGTGTAATTGCGACTAAGTGGAAATAATATGGAATTACAATACTTGAATATTACTTCCGTTATGCCCACCATATGGCTGAAACATTCCATTGTCCATTCTTATAAGATTTTAGGAATTACGCTGTATATATACACTTTAAATTTCTAATATTTTCGTGTTGTGTAAAATATGTTTTGGATTCCTTAAAATAATTGTATTACTATTGACGCCACACACCATTCCACCAACCTCACATTGACTGATTCATGGCTAGAATTAATGAAATAATTACTTTGTGAAATTTAATTTGAAAAATTAAATTTTCGTCTTCATTCTTACCTAGTTAGAATAATCCCATTTAGAGGTATTTATCCTGATATATAGCTCAATTAATTATGAATGTTCCATTCTGAGGATGAGAATATGTTTTCACAATGATATATTTTTTGGGGGTTATGGGATTTCGAATTGGCTCTTGGTATAAAAAAATATATACATCCCATGAACCCTAGAAGACTATAAAAAAGAAATCAATTGACTGGGATAAAAAAATTTGTTGGTATGATTAAAAATAAAAGCACCAAAGAAATTATAAATTTCCAGAACTAGCCATTTTTCACATTAAAGCCCCAAATCCACCAAAAATCATAAAATAAATTCAATTAGTTCATATTGATTAATTGAAATTTATTACATCATTTAAAAATAAATGAATAATTATTAAAATATTATCTCTATCAATTCCCCCACACATATCACCTGGACTCATGGACATGTAAACATCAATATCAAATAAAAGTAAATTTAAAACATATTTCCATGTGATCCACATATTTAAAACTAGGAAATAAAATATATCATGCCTCATTAAAAAACATTATTTTATGTTCTCCACTCATATAGTTCAATGTATTTCTACTTCATTTATTCTCCAACTCTCATCAAATTTTCACCTCACTTTAATTTTCCCTTGTCACATAAATGTCAATTTTCAACAATATCTTTATCATCCAAACTCACACAAGGGTCACCATATGATTGATAAATTCCTTCATCTCCAACATAATTTTGTTAATAAAACGTGTTTAGCATGAAGAATCTTTAGGGTTCCTCTGTAGGTATCATTTGGATGGATTTAGATGTGAAAAATTATGAGGAAGAATAATGAGGGATTGGAAATTTTTTAAAGAAAAATGTAAAGATTCTAATTTTAACTGAAGTATTGTCTCCTCCTCACTCCCCTTTGTAGAAAATAAGATAATAAATATGATGAAAATTTAATGGGATTTTTAGAATAGTCAAAATATCTGCAAAAACAAAATCAATCAACTCAAAAATTGTTTTTAGTGAAATTTACAAATAGGCACACCATTCTTTCTCCACTAGAAACTCTATAAAGGCACAACTTCTTTTATCATTAAAGATAAAAAAGGGAAAACATTCAAAATAATGAATTTTTTTCAGTAAAACAATAATATATTCAACATTTAATTTTTACCCAATGTATCACCAAATAAATTATTGCATAATAGGATAGCTTCCCTCACATAAATGATCAACTAGATTATGAAATTTCACTTCAAGAACAGGTTGGATAGGGATAATTTTCTTGAAATATGGACAACCTAATAATTTTTTCATGGATTATAAAAAATAAAAGGATTAAATGAAAAAGTAAGGAAGTTATAAAAATGATTATTTTGAAAATGGGGGCTTTCAGGAAAAAAATATTCCTTAATCATCCAAACCACAAGAACCACAAACCCTCAGGTTTTGAATGGAACAAATCAAATTCTTATTGAATCAAGCATGGTTTGGTTCTCTCATGTAGTGTGGTGAATGAAAATAATATGACAAAAAAATATTAAGAAGCCTCACACGAAAGTGATTTCAATGATAAAGACCATGATATATTGTATGGGATTAATAAATTAGAGTACTTATCATGAAATTCTCAAAGATTTAAACTTGAAATAAAGTCATTTCATCATTCAATTAAGGTCATTTTCTTGGGATAATTTTATTAACTCAATTAAATGTGTTCAAAAAATGTAAATGATAATCATTTATGATCATTGGTTTTAGAAACTCATAAAAATTGAAAAATAAAGGGATTTTTTTTTGAAAAAACGCATTTTTTAAAAAAATGAAAAAAATGAAAAAAATGAAATTCCTAATATACAAAGGATACCTCCCCCAAACCTAGATGATACAGTTTACATGGTGAATTCAGATTGATTTAACATTTTTTTACATTTTAATTGAATCATAATAGAAAATAAAGTGATAAGAAGATGTACAACCTGATTTATTTGAAGTGCAGTGTTGATTTAGACTCTTAAGTATTACACTCGAGAAATCCTATAACTAAATGTATAGAAAATAAAATAATAAATTTATTATAATAAAATTATATTCGAAATAGAGTGAGAAAAGAAGGATATATCTTGGTTTAATAGTCCATGTGGGCCCTTCCTTTTGGATGCATCCAGAAAGTAACATTCAGTTAGTTAACCCCTATATGATTGTGCGTTAATTTTCTTGCTCATTAACATATAAAACTATTCCTTCCATATTTAATGATTTCCATTTTAAAGACTCTATGGATATATTATTTAAAATAAACCCCCATAAAAATTATACGAATCTTCATTGATAGGGTTATGAAAAAGATTGATTCCTCATCTTTCTTTGATTCCACATGCACAAGCTCCTCTTTATTCTTCAATGATTGCTCATGGTATGGAACATCAAAATAACAGTCAATGGGATAATCAATGTGTAATTGTAATTGAATAAAATTAAAACATTATGAATCAATATCAAATTCTTCTCTTTAAAATTAAGAAAATAGTGTCTCTTTATATCCAGGCATGTCCACTTGGTAATCCCCTTCAACTCTTTCTAATAAGCATTCAATAATTTTAGGGAGCACCATATTTTCCACATAGGGTGAATCTTCCTTTTCATATTCATCAAGCAAGGAAATACAATTATTCGCTGATTCAAAATAATTATAACAAGGGGAGGTAATACTCATTTCAGTTTTAATAAAATTATAATGAAAAGATTATAAAATATTTTTATCTCCCTAATTTTTATCATCTGCAATTATTTCTTTAGTGGAAGGTGCCTCTTGTAGTTTAATTCCACTAAAAAATATTATGTTGTTAGGCTCATCCAACTTCACATCAAATCCCAATGCTTTTGTGGTGTATTCCTTCAATGGATTTGTCTCTTCTACACTCTAAAGAAACTAAGGATCAATTAGTTTTTCACACTCATTCCAGAAGGTATCAAGATCATGTTGATCTTCCACACATTACTTAGTATGTAATTAATCCATATTTTCCTCCTTATGTTCGTTCTTAGGTTCTGGTTGCTTCATTAATGCACATACAAATTCAAATTAAGATTCTACTTTTCTCTCCAATTATTTTATGTCATTTTTATGGTCTTTCATCTGAAATATATCAAAACCAGTCTCATATTATAGTTTCACATGTAAGTCATTGTTCTATGAAATAAGTTAATAATCACTTGAAAAAATCATGGGAAGAATATTTATAATATTTCTTTAATTGAAAATAGTCAAATATTTTCAATTAGATTTTAATAACTCCCTCCCTAAAAATGGTGCCATGTATTGACACGTGTCTATCATGGGGTGTGGAAAAAATTATTTAATAAGTTAAAAATTCATTAGAGGAGTTATCCTATGTGTCACTAGAGAGGAGCACCAAATAATTCCATTTTTCACTATAAATATAGATAACTAAGTGGTGATTTTTTTGGAAATTTAATGACATTGAAAAGAAAATAATTTAAAAAAATTAAATGAATTTGATAATAATTTTGAGAACAAGTTTATTAAACAAGTGATATAAAAATTTATGAAAACAATGAACATGTCAAGGGTTTTTATACTATTTTAATTCTATCATTGTTTTAATTTAGCCAATTCGTTATGCTGTGTTGATAAAAGTGATATACCATAATCACTTAACCTCACTAATTTTTTTAAATGCAAATGATAATAGTATATTAGCTTGGTATAAACTCCTTCCAATGTGTGATATAGTGTTAATGAATAATTTTATTGACATAGTATATTCCCAATCAGATATTTTTTGTCCCAAACAATCAAAAATGGACAATACCCATCCTACACATACTCATGATCGCCAAGTAGATAACCACCAAGAACTGATATATTTCATTTTATATAAACCAGCACATGGTGGAGGAAGATATTGATCATTGAAAAAATAAAAAATGATAATATAATATAAAATCAAATAGAATCAAACATGAAAATTAAATTTGTTATTAGAATTTGAAACCAACGTCACAGAAAAGAGAAGTGGATATTAAGCCATTAACGCAAGAATACAGGAAATACAAAGAAGAAAAAATCTCTTTCCCAAATAAAATAGATTATTTCCCCACCATGGAATGGTTAATTGTGAAAAGGGATGATCAATATTCATTACAATATTATGAATAAAGAAATAGAGAAATCAAAGACAAAAAATTGTTTTCCTCTAGAATCGTTCAGCAAGATGATTTTATATGTTGGTCCCACTTGATGGCCAAAACATGCCATGGTCCTTTATTATAATATTTTATGAATTTAAATGGATATATATAAATTAAATTTAATGTAAATAAGAGTTGTGTAAAAGGATTTATGGCTTTATTAATAGAACTAACTTTTTTTGGATGCCAATCACCATTCCACAAACCTCACATTGACTGATTCAAGGGAGGACTTAAACATAGAATTACTATGTGAAATTTAATTTAAAAAATTTCCATATAATATTATTTCTAACACAAATAGAATAATCCTATTTTCATGTTTTTATCCCATGATATGGATCATTGAATGAAGCAGAGTCTATTCTGCCGACTAGAATAATTTTTCACATTGATATAATTTTTTAGGATTCTAGGATTTGGAATGGGCTCTTGGTCTAGAAAAATAATATGTATCCAATGAAGACTGAAAACCATTAAAAATTTAATAATATAAATTTTAACAAAATTATAGAATTAATTATTGAAAAATAAAGACAACATAAAATTCAATATTGTATAGTTAACCAATTTTCTCATTTGAGCCAAAACTCCAGAAAAAATCACGAAATTCTAAAAATAAGATCCTATTTATTAGCTGGAAGGGTTCAAATAAATTAAAAAAAATTATAATTATTATTAAAATATTATCATTATCAAATTCCATAGCCTTTTTATAAGAGGTGGTTCTCTTCCCCCTCTTCACCGTAGCTCATGACTCGTTTGGATAGGTCACTAAAAATGACTATCCTGAATATTAACACTACGGTGGAAGTAGGAACATTCAATTTCCTTATGTATTTCCCTTTGGGCTCATTTCCTATCCTCTTACACCATCATCCTCCTCTTTTTCCATCAGCATATAAGGGAATGTATGTGTTTTTTTAGATCTACTTCTTCCTCTTATTTCTCGCACAACACATGAATCACGTGGGCTTAGGGGTTAATGATGATCAAAACATTCACAACATCTAAAAAATGAACAATGATAAATATTATTCCAAATTCAATTAGTGTATGTAGGATGAACATTCAAGGACAGTTCTCTAATTGGTATTCTCTCTAAATGTATGCCCTAAATCATGTGCCCTCAAACATGAATATTCAATGTGTAATCGCCATCAATTGAACATTAAGTAAATTTATTCCTACTCAACATAAGATATGTATGATTCCATCCTAAGTATAGAGCTCTATATTATCACCTACATGAAAGAAAAATCATGCCTCCACATTGGGCATCCTATAATGTATAAGACCTAACTTATTCAGAACTACACAGAATTTGACTCCCCATTGACCAGGATATGTAGGAAACCTCTTCATGGTCCAAATTCATCTCCCAAAACCAACACCATTTCTTCCAAACCATATGTATAGTAAATTCATGTTCATCTATAATACCAAATATATTCTGGGTCACTTGGAATATTTCGGTGTAAGTCACACACCAAGTCTTGAAAAGGCGTCTTTTGTCTGGACATCATCGCTGCATGACATTAAACTACATGGATGGTTCATCGTTTCACATATATAAAAGATTATGTGTCCAGTTATGTGGAACCAAACGATATGGGTTATAATTTTTTCCCTAAGGATATGTAATAATCCAATATTATGGGTTCAATCTAGAAATCAAAAAAAAAATCCATCCCCCCTGGATGATGATAACTCGAGAGTTTCTCATCACATGACATGTGGTAGCATTGTATCAGTAATTCCCAACCATGCATATCCATGATCGAACATTTAACCCAGGGGTAATAAATGAAAAAAATATTGGGAATGATCTAAGAATTCATAAATATAATAAAATTGCATAAATATATATGAGAGGCCTAGAGTAGGAAATAATTCCTCTAAAAAAGATGTGATGAGTCCGAACTCCCATCATCTCAACCAATGGAGTCCTTATGTGTCATTGACCAAATCATCCAACAAGAACATGCATTTGGAAATAAGGTCCATTAATCATGGTTAAAGGGGTCATTGGGTGTTTTTGGCCTTGTGAATAAACCTATTGGGGACCCTCCAAGGACCTTGTACCCATCATGGGAAAATTCTATAAACACTTAAACCCTGAAAATATCCCACTGGGACCATTCCACTATGGCACATCCTTCGCAACATAAATAAGATAAACTTCCTAGTCTCCATGTGAACATATTAGTCTCCAACTATAAAAAAATGGGGTATTATGTGAATCTGGTTGAAGAAAAATGGGTTAACCATATGTGAATCCTTACCCATGGTTTTGGTATTACCCCTCCTCAATCCCCTTTCACATTCCAAAGAAATATGGCCTTATAGGATTATCAATAATGCATGTGGTCATGAAATTCTAATTTGATGTAGTTTTATTGTTTGTATATGTTATATATTTTGTTAGAACATTATGGAACTACTATAAATCCAATGGAATCACTACAAGTTTATCAGACAGGTGCATCAGAGACCAAATAGGTGGTTGGGTCCCCAATAAATAACATGACTGCATTGTAAACCCAGTGTCTTCAATGCAAGGTTTCAAAAATTATGATCAAGGAGTATCATCAAAATACTACACTCCCCAAGGTGGAGGCTTCATGATAGGACCTTCAATAATGATTTCGGGAGATTGTACCCTGAATGAGATAAAGATTACCTCCCTTATCTTAGAGAGGTAGATGAATTCGAAACTGATGTTATCATCCAAACTACACAAGTGTCTCAATTAAGTTCCCCTTTCAGAAAATGTCTCCACCAATGGTTTATGACCCAACATCCTCGCTTTGAAGAATATACCATACATAGGGCTCCTACTGAAGTCCAACAGACACAAACCCCTCGGGTCAGTTGCCAAGGGTAGTGAAGGCATAGATAGGACTGGTAAATCTCCCTAATTTCTAAATAGGAGGTCTTCTATGAAAATGTTGAATCATACAAGTTCTATTCATATAATTATTTCCCCTACTGATGCCCACTACAAAAATATGATATAAATCTACCAAAAGATGCATGTCCCCATTTAATCTTTTCACACCCATCCCAGAAATAGGGTGGGATATCATGATCAGGTGAAAGTTACTACCAACACTCTCTGGTGTCACAGCACAGAAAGAGAAAAAAATTATAGGCAGATTAAATTCATTAAAAATGAACAAGATTCCCATCATACAAACTACGTGGAAAACATCCACAAGTTGGAAAAAAAATTCTACTGATTCATCCCAATCCCACCATCTAAATATGGAGGAAACAATGGGAAGCCATTAAACACCACCAATGTGTATGAGGCCCCCAATGAAATATGGTGGAACACAAAAGGAAGAAGAAAATTCTTGTTTACTATAATGAAGCCAGCTAGTCAAATGTGGTGGAAATAAAATATCAGAAAAATTAAATTCATGTGGATTCTTACTAATGTCGCGAGAAAAATACAGTGGAAAAAGAGAAGATGAAAATTCATGTCTGAAATTATGAATCCCACTAGTCATATATAGTGTCAACTAGAGAAAATTTATAGTTTATTCTAACTACATGTTAGTGATAGACTCATTCCTCTTCCCCACCTTTAGAGAACTTCCAGTATCCATTTGAAACATATGGAGGACCATATAAGGCAACAATTCATTCTCTGATATTGGAATCAAAATTGATACCCGTTGTAGCCAAATACATATCCCAATACATCTCATAAATGATAAAGGATAAAATTTTAATTCTAAACCATATACTTTATAACTATCAAGACATCATTTTGTTGAAAAAAGAAGGCAAGGAACCAGACCTAGTACCATGTGTCCCCAAATGGGGTGACTCATCCAAAAAATAATATGGTCAATCTAAAGTAGTTTCGTATCCCTACTCTAGTACAAGTGGGTCTATGACCATATTCTTTGATATAAGGACTACCATATCGGGAACAAATGCTTGTTCTAACTTTGGAACACTAGTCCAATATTGTTCCTACTCTTTGGAAGGCATATATCCCCACCAAAACTCAATATTCTCATCAGTATATCCCAAAAACATCATGGGAATCAACAAAATCAGAACCCGTATGTTATGGCCTTTATAAATAGCAGACGACCCCAATTGCCTTCAATAGAGAACCCAAAAAAAAGAAACACCTCAAAGGTAATCAAAAAATGAAGATCATATTCATGATTCTACTCTTCTAGATGATGGAGTTTTTGATTCCATCAAACATCAATGAACATGGGATCACGGTCCTGTCGATCCATTAACAAATTATTGATTTGGGAGTAGAAGTGGAAACCTCTATCCCCGTAATGTTGGTACCAGTAACTCTGAAGGTCTTCCTTATGGCACCCATGGGGCTTATTCCATGGGCTAGAAACCATCTATCATGAGAGCCTATCTACTAATGAGTGTCTTGGTTTTTACCCTATGACTATAATATTACAAAACAAGAAGTCCCTCCCCTTACTGTAGTACACCATGATGGTCCTCCCTTGGGAATACGCAACATAAATCTTTATCCTCATATTCGGACATCAATTCATTATTATAGTCCTCTCTATAATGGAATTCACTACGAATCCCCTCCTCAAAATGACATCATGCTATGAGAAGGTCCCCCTCTCATTGTGGTTCATCTTGAAGACCTCCCCCAGATGCACAATATAGATATTCTCTATGTAGGAATATATCAAACTATGATGGCAGTCACGACCATTATAGCAGTCGTTTTGAAAGTCCTCACCTCAAAAATATCATTTAGAAACAATGTCATCACCTTATTGTGGTCCACTATGATGGTCCTCCCAAGTGTATATGTCGTAGGGATATTCCATGTGGTCAAAAACCTATATATGATGGTAGTCCTAACCACAATGGCATCGATGAAGAAGGTCCTCCCCATAGTAAAAATCACATTGGAAAGATGGTCCTCCCCTTTCTAAAGTAAATGTGGGGAATCTCTCCTATGTTGAGGATCTTAGGAAGACGAAGTCTGACATGTTAAATACGGTATCCACAATAAGAACTATCCATTTGTAGCCGGATTATGGTCTTTGGACACAACCATTTTCTTGAACCACCCTTTAACGATCATATATGTATTAGGCTCCTATTAGCCCTAAAGATTGGAAAAAAATAATTAAGACTAATTCACGTCGTGAAAAACTGGCAAAGCAGTCTATGGTAGAAACATAAGATGATTTATTGATCATGAGAAGAATATTTTATAGGGATTACATATCATTTATGTTATGGTCAATATCCACTTCTTAGTTAAACATAGTAAGAGAGTTTTCTGAGGAATAATTCTTGATATTTGTCTCAATATCTAGACAACTCTCCACTGGCTGACTATGAAATTCATTCCCTATGATTGGTATGTAGACCATATCAATATATTAGGATAGATTCACCCAATAATCAACTTTTAATCCATCCTATCTACACATCGACAATGATGGGAGAGGCAGAAACATGATCTTGAATTGGTCTGCCTCCATGCACTACACAAGTTGAGATTTCCTTTTTGCGACACCCAGTGTGGAGTTCATATCCAGGTATGGGGATAATATGGATATCTACACATCACTCTAGGTCTCATCCATAACAAACCTAATTGTTCACATCATTAAATTCCACCATCCCCAAAAAATAATAAAATGAAATCCCAACTCAGGAAATGAGGAACACTAAACCAAAATAGGTCTTCAATAAGTCTCAGAAGCATCAGACCTGATGATAGAAAGCCATAGAAAACTCCCTAAACCATGAAACTGAGAAAGTGAAACAGACATGGCACTTAAGGGACAAAATCAACGAGAAATGATCATGTAAACTAATTCAAGTAATTCATTACTATCCCTAAAAACATATCTTGTTCACAGCCTTATGGGAATGAAGTTGGTCAAGAAGTTGGAAATAGTAGTGGCAATATATGCAATACAAGATTATCCCAAACCCGTAGGGATAGGGGGATTTGTTTACTCAAAATTTCTCCATAATACCAGAAATTATGTGCCAAGTAACAATAATAGAATAATGGGATAAATCCCAACCTATTGGGATGGGGTCATTTTTTCTTCAAACTCCCGCATAACGGACGTCAGTATTTTCTCATCAAGGAAGGATGCCAAGAAGTTAGGTTCCACATTTTATCATGCCTCGTGAATCATGTCCCCTTGGATGGAGGTGTATTTCATGGTCATATCAAGGTTCTCTTCGAGTCACCTGTCACCGTGAATCTTAAAGAGGACCCCAATATGGAAGCATAAGATCTGACAAAGGATACTGAAAATACTCCAATAATCTTGAACCCGGTACACCACACATAATGATGTATCCATCAGTTAACGTCATATATATCAAACACATAGACCTTACTAAAGAAGATGAAAATTAATAGGTAGAAAAAGAATATGGTTCCCTCCTAGAGTTGGACCGCACAATGCCTGAAGGTGTGCACAACCAAAATCAATGAGATTCCCTAAATTTGTGTGCTCCTATAACCAATCCTCCATTGCCACCTCTGCGAATCCAAAATTAAGAGAAGAATAATAAAAATTTCAAACACGATCCACCACCAACACCCCATGGAAACGAGTCTATGACTCTAGAGGAGAGATTCAATCAAAAGTAGGAAGAGATGAAAGCGTTGGGGAGAATATTGGTTGAGAAACATTATGGGAGTCATCATATCAGATATTCTCCCCATGCAGAGAGTCAGCATACACTCCCAGGTGAGGTGAATATGCCATAGGGACTCATCTTGGTGAATGAATATAGGCTCGAATGCTCGTCCATTATAGTGATAGGTCTAGTATACTATTTAAATTTTTCCCTAAAAGGATACCAACATTTCCCTCCATTGAGGATTCAACTAGAAAATGATTAGGAGAATACGAAGTGGATACCCCCAATCGGGTATCTGCTTCAATTACTAGTAGAGATGATATATCAATTTTTCCCACCTATTGTACCCGATCATACTCAATTTTAGCATGATATTAATTGAGGATTCATGATTACGATTGAGCCACTAACATCCCAGCTGGAATCAATGGGAGGGAACCACACTCTGATACAACTGTATGAGAAACCTCTCCCCAAATGGGTGTGCAACGTTCCACCACTGAAAAATATTGGGAACCTCATATTCCCAGTGTTCAACGGAACATGAGACCTAAAAAATAACTGATTCACCATGACTAATTCTATGATACCGTGATGGGAACCCTATAGTAAGATAAATTAGTGATACTTATATAATGTGAATGATGTTTGCAAGGTTCAACCTTTCTGCTGTACACCAGTTTCTAGGAAAACTCAATAACAGGATGCGAGGATCTTCAACGATAGTTCCTCTTCAAATTTAGTTGAACTTTGAAGAAAACTATAGTTAGAATCCGTATGAACTAAAAATACTAAGAGAATTATAGAGTATCACTCTTAATTGATATATTAAAGGTTTTGAATTACTCTCAAAACCAACCACGCCTCCAAGAATATACACTCACCATGTGTATCAATAACATCTATGATGAGATGCAAACATCACCCATTCCAGTAAATTATACGATTGGGTTTTATATGTCTCAACCATTTCAAAAATGATAGAATATTCATTACATTATACAAATCAAATTTCCTGATCATCCCCATTGGCCCCGGGAAAAATAACATGAAGAGATGAAGTGGATTCTGTTATGCTTAAGCCACATTGTACAATAGCAACATCTGTGATCCCTTCACCAAACCTTGCATGCCCCCTGGGTGCCAACAACCACCCCCACCTAGACAGGATAATTTATGGGGTCCAAGAGAAAATAAATTTAAGGAATGAGTTAATAATTTCTACCCATTTCTAGATGATCAATTCTATGTTAGTTTTTAGACACAATGACTTAAAATTTTACTCAGCTGATAGATGAAAAAAGGGGTAATGTGGAAGGTCTTGATGACCAACCAAACTATTTCCCATTCCACCAAATACTGGGACACACCATCCAAGAGAATTTAATCTTCACAGACCTCCTAAAAAGAACAATTGATTCTAGAAAATTGAATCTATGGGAACCAATAGCACATGTAGAATATGTTTCAACCACTAGCCTAGAAAAAGGAGGAGAGTGGAAGGGGGATGTAAATAAAAAGCAGAAGAAGTTTCATAGATGGATGAATCATAATATAGTCAACCAATACCATGGAATACTTCATGATTAGTTTATGAAAATGATTATAC
This sequence comes from Viscum album, assembly GCA_963277665.1. Classification (NCBI taxonomy): domain Eukaryota; kingdom Viridiplantae; phylum Streptophyta; class Magnoliopsida; order Santalales; family Viscaceae; genus Viscum; species Viscum album. The sequence goes on from OY728131.1 coordinate 21,750,197, forward strand.
TCCTGATAACTCATTATAAAACAAAAAAATCTTCCTTGGCCCAATAATCTTCTAAGGGAAAATCGTCTAAGAAGTAGTCCAACCAGAAAGGCAGAAAGTGAGAACAAGAATATAAACATATAACAAGGACAAAGATGGATTTATTTCTATCAGATTTCATGCAATTATATGATGATATGGGAACCACCCTGTCAAATGGAACCACCAAAATTATTTAACCAGGCATATCATCATCAAAAGATGAACTGATCATCAGCTCCATTAATTACACCCATTTAATGGACCCCTTCTCAGAAGAAAAATATGGGTATGAACATGATTTCCCCACACCCAAGCGAAAAGTTGGAGGATGTGGCCCCAAGATCTGAGGGATCCAAGGAATATGTGATCATGGATGAAGAAAAATTCATGTCAATACCCTTGATCAAACAGTTAAATCTAGAGAAACTTTCATAAGATCCCTCCAACAAACCCAATAGGGACAAGAGTATTTCTATGCTCCAATCAGAAGGAATTTTGGCCCGATTATCCTCTAGTATCCATCGGAGGAGGAATAGTTGTCTAATCACCCTAGGCATATAAGAATACTTTTCCTACTAACCCCAAAAAGAAAAAAATAACCATCATCTCTTATTCTAGAGGCCTATCCATCTACATCTAGGGATCGAGACTCTAATGCTCAAGAGAAATATAATACCCATAATGAGAAGATTTGGTCTTTAGATATGAAATATGATATTATGATATAGCTGGCCACTTTACCTGAAAATCTATATATCTTGGATGCACTAAATATGTTGGACGTTCTCTGGGGAGTTCTTATTGAAGATTTATTGAGTCCCCAACAGTTTGATGTTGTAGTACCCACTAATGATATTTATCTGAAGGAGACTGAATCATTAGAATGACATTCCATCATCTCCTTCATAGATCAATATAAAGATTCAATCAAACAGTGGCACATAAAACCTTTATATTTGAATGGAAGGATATATTACATTGATATATGGAAATTCTTCATCGACAATCGCTCTAGAGTTAATCTCATCCCACTATGAACACATCATATACTAAGTTTCAATGAGGATTGTCTGACACAAAACACCAAAACATTAATGGGAAATGATAAAAATGAAAAAAAATCTATTGGAATAAATCAATCTAAATAATCAGTTTAGAGACATTACATCTCACACTGAATTTCTGATGGTTCTTCCAAATATGGCCTCCAATGTCTTTCTAGGAAGGCCCTGGATGCAGCAGAATGTGGAAATTCCCTCATCATACCATCAGTGGATCAAATATTGCATTAATTTGAAGAGTGTAACATTCCACACATATAAATCCCAATAAAAATCTTTTGAATCATAGTACATCAATTCCATATTATATGAGATAGAATGGAATCAACCTTCAGCCGATGCTACAAATTAGTTCACCACCCCAGATGGTGTGTAAATAGATCTCGATGACCCCCTCAAAAATCTCGATGAAGAATATATATTTCCAATCAATCGGGCGGAGTGGAGGGGCCCACATCTGGATGCCTTTTCTATAATTTTTATTTTCTAAATCACATTCACTAATCGTAACGGTGTCTAAAAATCCATTTACTACCATGACAATGGTGAATTCTTAGATAAATATGACTTCAATCAATATTCCAGGCTCCAGATAACCACTACCTCATCCACTGAGATAGAGGGAGATGTACTATCACTGATATAAGACAACAATTCTCTATCATACTACACTCAATTCACTTATGAATATCCCCCACTTCCATTTGGGATATAGGATGTTATTTCAGCCTATAAATATCAGAATTGTGACTGTTCTCCTGATTTTAAACAACTTATATAAAAAAACATTTCCCCCTAAAATGAAGAAGATGAAGAGGAGGATATGTAAATGGAAGATTAATAAGGCCTTAATGATTCCAATATATAATTAAAAGATGGATTTTTTACCATAATTGAAGAACCTAGAAAAATAAACATTGGGACTGAATCCCATGACCCACCCTGATTAGTGCGGCCATGTCTTCCAAAAAGTAAGAGTTATATACATTATTCTTAAGACAAAATTGAGATGTTTTTTCTTGGAACTATACAGAAATTCAGGGTCTTGATCCAGAGGTGGCCACCCACCACCTAGGCCTACCAGAAGATCATCATGATTATAAGCAATCCACTAGAAGGACACACCTAACACATGCTGCTAAAATAATGATTGAAATTGATAAATTCATAGAGAAAAATTAAAATAGGTATTCTAATATCCTATATTGGTAGAAAAAATAGTACAAGTCAAATATGATATTTTATAGATCAATTTCTACAACAAATTCTATGGAATCAATTAGCACTGCTTCAAATATGATTTCCCAGCAATGATAATAGAGTTGTCGATGGATACAACTACTGGCGATGAGGCTCTCTCTTTCATGGATGACTATTATGGATATAAAAAATTCCATATAGACTAGGAATATAAGTAATACACTTCTTTTAGAACCCCATAGGTAGTATTCTTTTATAAGGTTATGGACTGTAGTATGAAAAATATTGTCACCATATATCAGAACACTGTGCATCACATTTTCAAGATCTTCTTGGGATTGTTTGTTGAATAAAAAATCGAAAACCAGGTGGTTAAATCATGAAAAAATTAGAAAACCTAATAGAAAATGAATATATCATGAATAAACTATGAAATCATAGTCTAAAGATGAACCCAATGAAATATTCTTTCGATATTAACTCAGGGAAATTCATCAGCTTCGTCGTTTTTGAGCGTGGCATGAATGTTGACCATGAAAAGACAATGTCCATCCTTAGAATGTCACCAAATCATATCCTCACTAAGGTTAGAGGTATCCAAGGAGATATGGCTTAGATGTAGTGATTCATTTTCATCCTATCAGGTAATTATTTACCATTCACCAGATTAATTAAAAAGGAGAAGGCATATTAGTGGACTGATGATTTTCAGGAAGCATTCGACAATATCAAGAGATAACTCTGGAGACAACTAGTTATAATGTTGTATGTTTATGTAAGGACACTCATTATGCATGAGAGTACATTTAAATGATTACTAGGTTCATTCCTCGCACAAAAGAATGATGAAGACAGTGTGAATAGTCTTTATTATCTCAGTTGAATCATGATTGATGCGAAGACTCCTTATTCAAATATAGAAAAGAGTTTCCTTATGTTAATGTTTATATTCCTTAAATTGAGTCATTATTTATAGCACCATGAGGAAAATTTGGTCACTCCTTGAAATACCCTCAAGTATATCATCATCTTTCGAATGCTAACTGAATGCTAGTCATGATGGGTGGTTATCCTATAATAGTTTGTAATATGTTTTTTGCCTTAAAAATCCATGAAAGGCCAAGAATTAGAATATTTACATCCAGAGTATCCCTTTGAAGTAATGAACTAACATATTTCTGAATTTCCTTATGAAGAATTGTTCTTTATCAAAGAGAGATCCATGAAATCGAAAATGAACATCGATGGTGAAACTATAAGCCCGACAAGAAAACGAATGGAAGACCCTAATCACAAAAATTTGGGTCTAGGAGTTATAATTTTATCTATAGAGAAGGTTTACCTTACATACTTCTTCCTTCTGTTAGAAGGGTGCACAGATAGTTAAGAAAATACTGGGCCCTTATTGTATGTCTGGAACTGGCACATCAGGCACAACCCGAACACGTAATAATTAATGGTAACTTCAAACTGGTATTAAAGAAATTCAATGGTAATTATTCCATCAATAAGGAGTGATAAACCCTTTGATGAACTACATCTAAGAGATGATGGTCAAATTCCCATCAGAATTGACATTGATATGTGTCCCTTGGTTACAAAATTTTCAAACCTATACATTTTCAAATACTACCTCGTCCTTTGCAGACCCAGATCAGAAAGAAACAATCATCAGTATTTCCCACTACTATATGGTCTATCGATTTTTACCAGATCGAGATAGATGACATCAACATAATTGTCAAGTCATGGGGCCATATAGTCCTACCAAACATTCTAATTATTTAATGATATTCTTGAATCTAACTAAATTTACACAACGTAATGAACTATAGGAACATTAGTTTTTTTTGTATATTTTTTCCCAAAAAGGATTAAAAATAGTGATTCCATGATTAAGGTTTATGGATTGATGACTCCAAACTAAATTTCCCTGACTGAGTTTTCAAGTATTATAAAAAACATATAAAATTTCTAAATAAAGAAATTTTGAGCGTTCTAGACAAAGTAAAATGAAAAGATACAAACATAAGATACAAGTAAATTTTTTCAGAAATACAAATATAAATATCACCATTTTAAGGGGATATGGAAAAATAATATAAAATGAGATGATCTATATAATTTAATAATACAGTAATCATTACGTGATGAGGTTGTTTTTCTCAAAAATAAATGGATGATGGTTTGAGGGAATTTGGGAAGAATGTATTAAATTCATATATTTTGATGATGTTGAGATAGTGATTTGGTGCCTCAAAAATCACGAAGGAAATATCTTAATTATTTATATGATTTTTGGAAGAATTAAAGATCAATAATGTTGAGATTTGAGGAATTTTCTTTGAAAATATACTAAATCTAATTTATTTATTTGTTTTTAAGGAAGTCAACTAAATAATAAATCAAGTGGGAAATTCAAAATTGGAGTTCGTGCTCCACTATTATTTTTGATAAAACAATTAGTATATAAAGGGTAGTATGTGAATTGAGAAGTTGATGTTGAATAAGTGAGGTGCCGACCATGAATTTTGAGAGATAATTCTATCTATGTAATTAACACAAGGTTTAAAAAAAGTCCAAGACACAAGTATCTATATATTGCATTATCAAATATGAGTTATTATGTGAAGAATGTACTATAAGAAAATTTGAGGAATCAAATGCACATGTTCCAAAAAAAGAAGTACCATTCTGAATGAAGACGTTCCAGATGGGCACATATTGAATTGAGAAGTTTCCAACGTTGTATTGTAAGAAATTATGAATGAAATGGATGAAGAAAAACCATCTCATAAGAGAAAATTTGTGAATAAACATTAGATGTGCAGAAATGACATGTTGAAACTGATAGGTGAAAGTCTATTCCATTGTTTCAAACTATTAATTATCATATTATCTATGCATAAATATAGTGTATAGTTAATGTAATATAGTGTTATGCAAGAAATCGATATACTATACTAGATTTTTCTATAAGGATAGTTTTCATGTTGATTGTGTAGTCTCATATTATTTGTGGATCATGCTAAGGACATTATACTCTTGTTGAGTATTAACATTTTTAATTTTTTATGATTATGTTACAATACATCATTACAATATTTTTCATAATTTTTTCTCTTTAACCAAAGGTGATGATTGATTTAAAAGAAGGAAGTGAAAAATGGTTAATCATAGATTCACCAGTATCAGTTGATACATAGATCCAAACCAAAACTTATAATTAATATCAGATCATGAGTTCCCATTATTTACTCTAGTTTGTATTGAGTTTGAAGAATAATTTTCTCATTGATGTTTATAATTTTTTTAATAGTAAAGTGATTCATTTTTTATGAGATTAACTATCACATTTAGATAAAAATAATGCTTCCCTGTGTTTTATCCATTTGATATGATGTTTTGGAAGCAAGTACAAATGAATTCACTCCTTATATTGATGTTTTTACCTTAATAGAAATCAATAAAAAGAATTTAGATAAGGATTTCCATGCCATAAATTCTATACTCTTCTCTCTCCTCAAAAGTGAACTATTGAGGGTTAAACGAATTTAAATGACTAAACCTATATTGAACAAGTCAATAATTTTTTTATGGAAATTGGAATGTGAAGATATACATGTTATAGATCAAGATATTGAAGCATATGGATCATAAAATGAGATATAATGAATCAATTAGTGAGTTATTTATAGGGTTTAATGAAATTTTAAGAATGATATATGTATTGGTGAGAAATTAGAAGATAATATTATGGAAATTATTTAAAGAATTATACCTGATAAATTTGACTCCAAAAAATCATAATTAGAAGATAAATAACATAAAAATATTTATGGATGATTTTTATATTATTCTCATAACATATGAAACGAGAAGAGAAAAATATGTCATTAACAAGTAAAAAGATAATCTAGAACTCACATTCAGTGATTTTAATCAAAATATAATTATAAAAATGTTTATGAGGAATAATTAAATTACTATAATATTACGGATGAAAAGATTTAATTTTTTAATGATTTAATGTAATTATTTTCTTGAAAATATAGTGGATGAAACAAAAAGAAAAAAAGGAAAGTTACCATTGATGTTATTTAACTATAAATCCATTGGAAATTTCATAGACCACTATCCAATGATAAATGAAGATAAATATATTGATGAATAATATGGAATGTAATTAGACCATGAATAAGAAGGTCACAAAATCAAATTCCTATTAAAATGTAAAGGACAATGAGTTATTTAAATAAAATATGTTAAAAATATTTGTCCAAATGTGAGAAATATAAAGATAGTTAAATAAATCATTAGAATCCATGTGAGTATGGTGATAAAAATTTTCTTATTGAAAAAGTGAAAATTTTTGTTTTACTATTGATGAGAGTAACAATATTAAATAAAAAAATGATGTAAACCTAATGATGTTTATTCTCAAAATATAATTTAAATAACTTATTTATAAAATTAACCTAATAAAGAGAATAATAAGTTTTAGAAAGAATATGAAAAAAATTAGGAAGTATTACTTGAAAAAAAATATAGGTTATTAAAAGATACTGATGATAAGATTAAATTAAATATTGAAGAGAAAACTCTAAAAAATGTTTAGAAGATGAATTAAAGGTGAAGGTGAAATAAATTGATCATGTCAAATATAAATTGGTTGAAACTGAATGAAGAATATATAACATTCAAATTTAAATTAGAAATTGGATAATGATCTATGAATGGTAGATCTCATGTGGGTTATCAAAAATTTCTTCAAATGTTGATTAAAATGCATAATGTAATGATAAAAATCATTCAAATATGAAGAAATTAAAAAATGACCATGTTTTTAGAAAAAACACATGATTTCTAGAATTATAGATATTCTGAAAAATCCAATATTATTAAAAATAATGAGAGAACTCAATATTGTATTTTGGATTAAAAAGTAAAATTTCAAGTGTAATTTTTCTGGAATCTACCTAAACATTGGTTCTAAAAAATAAACCAATGATGATTTTCCAAATTATGATAAAATTCTTGTTCAAAAATTATGGAAGACATCTATTTTCATAGGAAAATATGATTTTTATAGGTTCTAGTAGAACTATGGAGGCTTAAACATACATAAAATTTGTGTTGGTTCAATGAAATATATAATTAATCTACAAGGAAGTTTAAATCTAAATTGAGGGGAATCAATCCAACCAACAAAGATAACTAGGAAAATCTAGTTTGAAAAGTATAGATAAATTTTATTCGATAGAAACTATTTGTAAAAGATGTGATCAACATGTATAAATTCATAATGAATCCATTGTACCATATCAATATATTTTATATTAAATATCTCAAAATCATTACGATAAATAATAAAAATAAAAATTGGGGACCTTATTTATTGGAACAACTCTCAAGTTTATTGAAGGATAATGATCATAGATATTGGATAATGAGTGTTCTTAACACATGACCAGGCACTAGAAATTGTTAAAAAAACGTGTGTGAATAAAAATAATTGAAAATTAAATTTGGTAATGAAATTTCACTTATTATCATTTTTATTAAATATATTCTCAGTAGGAAAATAAAAATATAGGATTGTTATATTTCATGACAGACTAAAACAAAACTTTTTGAGTATTTCACAGCATTTTGATAAATGAAAAAAATTATTTTTTAAAAGATATAGATTTATTATTAAAATGATTGAATATGGGAATGTTTTAATAAGTGGACATAAAACCAAGGGAAATTTGTTTCTCAGGTGAGTGTAACATGGTTTATGTTATTTGATCATGATGGAAGAGAATCATCTATGGTTTAAAAGGATAGGAAATATCTAATAGCAAAACATGGACAAGATAAACAAGAGAAAAAGTATTCATGATGTTCATGACATTATAATAAGAGTAGTTCAGTGTTTTATGATATACTATAATTTGAGGATTCAAAAAAATTTATAAAAGAATGATGATATACATATAACTCATCCAATGCATCTTATTCATTTCGATATATGTGTACCCATGACCACGTATTTAAAAATTAAAGATAATTAATCTATTATAATTAATAATGATTTCACTAAAATAACTTGTATTATGTTATTGAAACACAAATCAGAGGCTCTCAATATTTTTAAGAGTTTCATGAGAATTGTTGAAAAGGATTGTGGGTACTATATGATGTTTATTCTAACTGATAATAGTTCTAAATAAAACAATGGGTTCTTTAAATTCTACTATAAGAAAGGATTGAATTTTTTATGAGCTCAGTGAACCATACCCACAAGAAGAGAAAAATGTTGGTAAAATTAAAAATAGATGTTTGTATGAGATCACATAGCCAATGATTATTTAACATGATACTTATAAATTATTTGGGAGAAAAGATGATAGAGAAAATTTTAACATTCAGAATCATTATTTATATATGAAAAACAATAATGTGAATCTATACGAGATGTATTACAATGATATCCATAATTTGAAATATATAATTGTTCTTGAAAGCCCCTGTATAATCAAGGTAAAAATGATAATCTTGAGAGGATTGATCGAAGGGGTGTTGAAGGAATATTCTTTGGATATCCTCAAAATGGTAGTAGATATTGTTGTTTTAAAAAAGTAATCTTGAAATAATTTTGAATCTGATGATGGGAAAGTGTTGGAACATTCAGATTTAAATGTCCCACAGTGAATTATATATAGAATAGGAGGGGAAGATGAAGCCATTTTTTTAAAAAGTTAATATTTTTTCTGACAGAATTGATGATATATAAGTTGTACATGATATAGATATTTATTCATCCATTTCATCTGAAAAAGGGTAATTGTTTTCATCTCATACTAGGATCAGAAATAATGTGGAGGTTCAAAATATCATTTAATATCGAAGGTATTAGATTCAATATAGAAGAACAGTATTGAAAAAGCTCACATGACTTTTTTTAATAGGTTGATAAAAGATATGTTGAAGAATAGTTAAAAAATCAAGAGTATATTAATTATGTTAATAAAAAATTTGAACTAATTGTAAAAAATGAGTCTCGAGATGCAGTACCAAAAACTAAAGATAAAATGATTATTTGAATAAGGTGGGGTTTCTAGAACATGTTGAATGAATGAGGCTTAGTGTCAAGAAGTAAGGAAAGAATGAGTTGTAAGGGATATACAAATGTTTAATGAATTTATTTTAATAGACATTTTCTATAATATAAATACTTCAATACAACATAATATTTCATTATATTACTACAAAAAAGAGATATAAGATATTCGCAATGGACATCAAGTTTTATTTTCAGAGTAATTATATGGAAGAAGAAGTATAACTGAAATATCAATTTAGTTTCATTCTAGTAAAAGAAGATAACTATGTGTGTAGAGTTATAAAGGAATTATATGGGTTGAATTAATCCCTAGGATCCTTTAATTCTAAGGTAAATTCATGTTTAATAAAGCATAATGTCAAGATGGGAAGAATGGAAAACAACCTCAACATAAAAAACTAAAGAGGTTTTTCTAATTATGATTGACTTCATTAATGATAACATATTTTCATAGAATAACTAATATGACTATGAATGGTTTTACAAAGAAAGTAATATGATTTCGAAACTATCTACAATGTGTAAAATGAGGTATTTTACGAGCATGAAATTTTTTCAAGATCGCGGTCAAATGTTTTTATCAGAATAAAAAAAATTCCAATGATGTTCGAAAACATTATTCCACACTAGTATTGGTGGTAAAAAATATATTTAATTATGATGTTGGATGGTATATTGATCCCTAAGAATTTAGGATATTGATTAGAATTTAATTGTTTTTAAAAAACACTAAACCGTACTTGGTTTTTTTCATTACCAAGTGTGATAGATTTCAATGTCCCCAAAGAAATGTCATTATTTGGATTTGAAATTATTTCTAAAATACATTATGAAAAAATTATTTATGGGATATATTACGATAATGAGGGAATGTTAATATTTTTTTCAAAATATAGATAAAAACTAAAAATGTTTTTACATTGATAGAAGATTGAAATTTGGCAGAGTTTTCTTTATGGGATAAATATTTCTATGTTATAATACAATGAATATAATTATAGTGAATATCCTCACTGTAGAAGTTGAATATATAAATTATACTAATTCTAAAAATGATTAATTTTGACAATTATAGAGAAGGAATATTTTTTTGTTTTTTTGTTTCTTCTACTTCTACTTTCTTGTGATAATAAATGTTTCATCAATGTCACAAAGTATCTAGTGTAATCTTCAATATCTAAAAATATTATCATTAAATACCAATAAAATAAATAACTTGAAAAAATAAATGAAATAAACATGGATTCTGTACATACATTGGAAAAATTATCTAATATATTTACTAACCATTTACCGATGGAAAATTTACATATGTTAAGGATGGTTATGGGAATTCAACCTGAAATCTCTTTAAGAATATATTATCTTTTCTTTATCGCACTCACTTCTTATCTTAGGATAATTTTTTTAATGGGGGGAGGGATATGGAAACATATTCCTCCACTGATATTTTCTTTACCTAATTAAGGAATTTTATATACTTACGGGGAGTTTTTTTTGGGAAATATGTGATGCCAACATATGTGAAATTTTTTAAAATATTGTTGATTTGAATATAGGGACTTTTTATTTTATGTTGTAAGTAAATTTTTATTTGATAATATAATTTTTTGAGATATTTATGAATTTTAGAATAATTCCTAATCATTTAATTATAGGCAGTTTGGTATTTTTTTAATGATTCTTTAATCCTACAGAAAGCTTTCTAAAATAGTTTTAAAATAATTTGATGTTAATCCACGGCTTTGATTTTATATATTTAACAATTCTTCTTCATTGGCTGATAAAAAAACACACAATGGGATATTTTTGAGGCCAATAGTTTTTTTGAATGATTGTTAAATTGATAAATAAAATGTTTAATAGGTAAATTATTTGTTTTGGCATTGTCTTTTATTATCAGTTCACAAATAAATTGAAAATTTTTATCCTTATTTATGAAATTTTTAAATAGTGTGTTTTAGATTGAGATATATGTATCTATATGATTGAGATGATCACATAGAAGGAAAGTAAAATTGATTCTCTAAAAGTGTTCATAGGAACATCGAAATGAGTTTTCCACACAAAGGGAATCATGTTATTCTTTACAATTCATCCAAATAAAAAATCATTATTATCTTAATATATTCATGATTATAGAATAAATTTTTGAAAATAATTAATTTCAAGATAATGTGATTTTTTGGATATTATTTTTCAGAAAATATTTTCCCAAAATGGTTTCAATAAAATGGTTTCTAGAAATTTTTTACGAGATAGAATTTTCAAATATTATAGAAAAATCATGAAATTTAAAAATAGGGAATCCATGAGAGTTCAGATTAATGTGACTCAAAAATATCTAGATAGATGAGAAAAGTAAATTTTACTAGATGGAAAAATATTTATATTAATAGGTGGAGGGGATCTAAAAAATAAAGTATTGAACAAGTAATATCTTTACAAATAAATATTAGATGGATAATTATTGGATGGAGTAGTTATCCAAAATAGTAACCTGATGATTATTTATATATCATTTCAAAAAACAGTGTTAATACATATATTGTGATTATGCTAAGTTATACATTCATGGAATCAGAAATCTTGAAGAAAATAACATGATTTTAGTTGATTTTTCAAGAATCATAGAATATTGTTAACACTAATTTTTATGGAAAGGTCATGGGAATTATTTTGACTCTAATTTATTATTAGGATATGAATGTTCCAGACTGGTGAATGACTAAAAAATTAAATTAAAATTTATATGTTTTACTCTATTATTTTTTATAGAATCAATTATTATATAAATGGGATCAAAGAAATTATGATGTTATTGTTGAATTACTAAGGTGAAGATTGATAATATATAGAGATCCTAATATTTAAATACCAGACAAAGTGTTTCGAAAAGGGATCTTATAGACATATACATCCAAAGAGATAGGTACCAGAAAAACAGAACTGAGTAATGAAGACCCTAGATAAAGAAGTGAGGTTTAGAGAAAAGTAGTTTCAGATGAATAGGTACTAGAAAAAATGTTATATTCTAGATGAGGTAGTTCCATACAAACAAGTATTATAAATAGATGTTTTAGATCAAGGATTTCATGTTACTATGTAAGAATGGATGAAAATAAACTAACATGTAGAAGCACAAGTGATAAGAATATTTAGGAACACATTGACAATGTATTGAAACCGATTGGTGAATGTTTATTCCATTGTTGAAAAATAAATATTATTATATTCTTTGTGTAATGAGAACATGAAACAAAACATTAATATAGTGCTACACAAGTGATGGATATACAGAACTTTATTTTTAACAGAAAGACTAATTTTTAGAAGATTTTGTGGTCTCATCTTATTTATAGATCATGATATAGAGTTACTAATCTTGTTGAGTAGCGATCCTTGTAAATTCATGTGTTCATGCGGGTATGTATGTGTATATTTTTTTAAAGAGTATTTTTCATTAACCATAGGATAAGTATTTTTAAATAAAAAAAGGTTATAATCATTGATTCACCCTGTTCAGTGATTACATAGATTCTAACCGAACCTTACAATAGAATCACTTATTTTGTACTTCACTTTTATATCACAAACATACCAGAGAAGAGACAATATAGTATAAACATCCATGTCATAATGGTTCTTTAGAAACACATTTGAAATTGATGATAGAATAATGAAGTAAAAATTAAATGAATAATCAATGTGTCTTATATAATATTCCTTTTAACCCTCACCTAATTCATGATGTGATAAGATTGGTAGTGGGTACATTTTCACATTTAATTTCCTTTTATATTATAGTACTATACATAATTGATAATACCATTCTTGTAAATTCGTATCAATATTAACATATTCTTTGTATAATGATCAAAATATTAATTGTTTTGTATTAAAAACCAAATTTATATATAAAATAACATTAGAAGATTAGTAATTTTTTATTGATTACATATTATTAAGGATTATAGATTGATTAATCTTAAATGTATCACCCTTTTTTATGAAATCCTAATAACCCTCAATTACAAGATTAAAAGTACATATTTACAAGAGTATTACGATGACAATGATCCTTGAAACAACTATTTATAGTTCAATATATGGATATTCCACTATTAATTGAATTTAAAGGTATTCTTTTGGAAATCCAACCATATTAACACACAAATCCTTGTTTTATTGAATGAGTTCCAACATAATACAAAGTGTATCTTTGAATTAATAAAAATTGTTCCTATGATGTTTCACCAATATAGATATAAATATTTAAATTATGCTCATTTTAGTTAATATAACCCACTAATTTAATTATAACGTCATGGCAACAAGATTATCCCTCAACTAGGGCGGATGAGAACCTCAAACATATGGTTTTTCTCAAATTCATGTGTGGGAAAGAATTATTGAAATAATTATTTTCTTTTTATATTTCTAATAGATTTCTAGGATAATGAATTTTATATATATCTATCATTCATTATTTATGTGATCAAACTCAGAAAATAACCATTTATAAATAGAAAACATCCACTTCACATGTTCATTTTATCTACGAATTTTTTTTATTTTATCTAAACTACCAAAATAAAAAATAATAAACCATAAATAATTAAATAAATAAAAAACAACATGTTCGTGACAGTTTTTAATGATTTATTCACAAAGAGACTGATGGAACAACTAATAGCCCATAGGTTACTCCATGAGTGGCATCTGATTGGATTTTTAGTCATCAACCTAACAAATGTGTTCGAATAATGTGTATCATTTCACCAAATATTAATTCAAACAAATTTTTCATTCATCAAAACAATTATAGATTAATACTTACATATAGGTGATTCAGGCATGATTATGTAAGATACATATAAATTTGAGAAATTTTGAACACGCAATTACTTATATATATATTGATGTGAAGGAAAAAACATAGATAATCATTTCTTTAAGTAATTAATAACATCATCACACTTTCAATAATGGTATAAATACATAAATAAATAAAATAAAAACATTGGTTGGTTTAATATCATGATTAGTTGTCATGAAATAAATTTATAGTACAAAATTAAATTTCAAATTTATTTTACGTAAGGAAATTAATTATGGATAAAAATAAATTTATGTAATTACAATTTATAAAATATTTATCACATGATACAAAATCCAATTTTATAAAATTCCATATATTTTTTAAATATTTTTAAATATTTTTTTATATTTTTATAGGAACATGGAATTTATATAACCCTCTCGGAGGGGGTTTCAGGTATATGTTAGACCTGAAAAGGTGGGATGGGTCATGAAGAATCAGATCCGACTAGTAACCATGTTAGTAGGAATAACTGCACCATATGGGCGGGACATGATGGTCAGGGAGGGTGGTTCCTTTTTGTTTCTCAAATTATTAAAAAATATTTTTAATTAGCACAACCATGTGGGCACTGGTTTTTGGTGGCCTTCAACTAGTAGGGGAATTTTTCACATGAGCATCAACAATTTCCCATTTTTATATATATATAACAATATATATATATATATATATGAAAAATTTGCATATTTTATTAATGTGATATGTAGCACAATATTTCCCTTATCTTATTTTCTAAAGGATAACAAACTATAATTTTTTAATACTTACAGCTTTGACACAAGAACTCTTACACTATAAACATCATCCGCTAACAACCAATGATCCGAAATCACTGTTATCCTTATCCAAAAACTGGTTATATATATATATATATTGAATTCATTGTAAAACCGAAAATAAATGAATCAATCTTTGGATGTCCATAATATGGCCAAATGAATTTGGATTGAAGCTTCAACAGTGACATTGGGTCCATTATTATTCCATCAACTGGAATTTATGAAAGTAAATTTTAATTTGAATTAATTAATAACATTATTTCATTAATACAAATTGTGGGTATTGGTCATGAAATCAATGTATGAATAATTTAATTATTTTACACTGATATTTATTCCATAATGTTACCACTAGCATAACTACAAACTAGTTATCTCATGAAAATGATTTATAAAAAAATGAAATTCTAAATAAAAATTGATATCTTAGATAATTTTTTTGGTCAAACCTGTGTTTCACTAATGATTGGTGATTGATGCATAAAGTAACTGAGGAAAAAATTCTCGACATCAACCACACACACTCTAAAGGATTTGATGTTCATTGATATTTTTTTCAATATGATAAAAGGACACTTAATAATGTATTCAATGTAAAATTGATCACAAGAAAACTATTTATTTGATTCAGATGTCATATCTTCTTTTAGGGTTCCCAAATCACTCATTCTCTTTTGGGAAATTGAGATATAAGGGGGATAATATCTCAAATTTGAAGGAATGATTAGTCCATAAAATTAGGACATAATTTTATTTATATTGGTATGATAAACTTCATAAAATTTTCACTTATTCATTTTGAAAAATTTGATCTTCCAAATACACCCCAAATAATACCTATGAGACAGGGAACATGTCACAAACATCCTAAATAATTTATGACTTATAAATGAATATTATTTTATTTAGAACTTCATGGAACTTTTGTCAATAGTAGTGAGTCATTACCACATACCAATGGTGGAATCTAGAAACACATTATTGTCCATATTGGGATAACGTTTATTCATAGTAATGATGAATTCCTATGAACATGCAATGTGCAATATATTATCTTTTTTCATGAAATATATCATAAAAGAAGATGCAAATTTTGTTCCATCATCCATACTTGTTTTATAATATCTTGAATTTACTAGAGAGTCTTAACCTCTTGTATCAGGTCCATGTATTTTATAAGGGTACTACAATCAGGGACAGCTCGTTCCAAGATTTCTCTTCCTTTTATAAAAAACAAAACATATCCGGAAAATTCAATCCACAACATACCACAAATTACGCACCCAGAAAAATAATCCTCATCACAACATAAATACCATGGTTTGTTTCTTGAATCAATTCACAAGATCAAATCTTACACATTGATAATGATCTAAATTCGATATACAAATACATTTTCTGATAGATAATAGTATCCAATGTAATACTAAACATATGGTGTTCTTATAGGTGGTTTAGTCATATTTATTTCCACTATTTGTGATCAATAGTTGTAAAATTCACGGGAATATGTATTATTGATTATAGACCACCAAAACCTAATAGCTTGTCTAAATCAGTTTCCCATCCAGATGATGTATCTAAACCACAATATGTATGTTTCATGATTACTTTCATAGTATCTTGAGGCACTTATTATTGTTGTTAACTGCTATAATATTGTTATATAATAACTAATATAAGTACACTACCATGGAAATATAAGATATTAATATATCAACACAATTATTTTTTGGATGCATTAAGAAAAACTCACTATATACATGATATGGTTATAAGAAAGAACTATTCATGATGGGTCTAGGGTACCGTCTTTTACAACAAGATGATTTTTGGAGGAAGTATAAAGTGGATTTATATGAAAAGTGAGGGTTTTAATGGTAGTTGAAGTTGGTTCATGTTATTCAAGGATCATCATTCTAGTATATCTTTTCTCAATATTAATGGGTTTCATCAAATTTAGATTGAATTCTAGTCATGAAATACAGTGAATTTTAGTTTCACACTAGATAAGAGATTTGTACTATTTAGGCATGGTGAAAGTGGAGTTGTGAGTATGATACACCATGATATATTTAATTGTGAAGGTTTTTATTTTTTTATAAATATTTTATTATCCCATTATTTGAAACAAATAATTTATCTGTAGAATGATTAAAGTATCTCTCTTTGTATAAGGCTCACTTGGGTGAAGATACTGGAATTAAATATACTTGAGAGAATATATCTGTGTAAAGAAAGATATGTAATTAAAATTTCATGAGAGACACTTTAGAAAATTTTCCTAACAAAAATGTGGTTTCCTAATGGAAGTTAATTGATCAAAGGTTGAGTAAATTTAGTTTTAGTTTTTGAGTTTCTTGAACACGATAGAGCACATGAATTTTGGTGAAAATACATGGGATAACATAATATAGTTAATTTAGTTGAAAAATGGTTCTTGGGAAAGAATAATTAGGTGGTGGAAGTTGAAAATTTTAATTGAGTTAAAAAATTTCAATATCTATTATAAATGTAACATGCATGAATGGAAATATTTTATCATGATACTAAATGGTGGATATTATTAAGACAATGAATTACATTAGATAATCATACATAAGTATTCATTATGGAAAACAATAAATAAATTCATGATGATATATAATCTAATATCACAATAATAAACTAAAAATACATCCATATATATCATTGGGTAGAGGAGGAGTTAATCGAAGTGATCTGAAGGAGGAAATTCCATTTTCCCAGAAATCATTGTTAAAGGAATTGTGTCCAACATGAAGTGACCATGGCCAAAAAATTATATCCACCAGTCTAGTGAAGTTTTTTATATTCTAGTATACCTATAAAATGATGTTTGTATTCATCTTGGTTTATCCACAAGTGGAAAACCCAGTAATATTTCTATGTATTATTTTAATTTCCACTTTTTTTGTTGTGGTGGATGTGGAAATAACTATAATTTTAAATGAGTTACTTCCAATATGGGAATAATATCATATGAAAATAAATAAAATATTGACTCCTAGATTCACCCATCCCCTCTTCATGTGTCTTAGGTTATAACAAGTGGCATCAGAACTAAGGTTACAGTAATTAAATATATCATTAGTAGGTATGAAAAAAAACAATGTAAATGAACTCCTATATTTTATGGATTTTACTATTTAAGGTGGAATAATAGAATTATATCATACTTATTATATATTATTAAATAGATTTTATATGCTACAATACACTGGTTTCATGTTAATAATGCATCATAAATGTCCATGTTTGATGAATATAAGATGTTTCTCAATTCTAATTCAAAAACATAAAATTAAATATTTATAAATCTATCAAGTCAGATATTTATGAATGTTATGAGATGAAATACCTCCAAGGAAAAATGGAACAAATTGGGAAACATATATTATTTTGATATTAAGGTAAAGGGGGAAATTACTGTGATATAGAATACATTTAATGATATGAAAAATGTTACTATATGAAAATATTAATTGATTATTCATTATATTCATAGGTATTAGTGTATAAATTAATGGAATATGTGAAGAATTTTTTTTTTTGAAATTTTAAAGAGAAAAATATGAATGATCTTCACTTCCTTATAACACAAAAATTTTGACACTTTAAGAAAGAAAATTGAAATAACATTCACTAGATTATTTGTAATCTTTTCTAGTTATATATGAAATATGTGTTTTGACCTAAAGATAATATATTCACTAAAATAAATATTTATAATTTGATGTTATAAAAAATAACACATCACTAAATGTGGAGATGATTAATATGTTGCTAATGATAATATTGTCTTGATTATTGTGATGAAATTTTGGGAACATTATAGTATGTTAACAAGGATATTTGATAATTATGGTGTTCAAAAATAAATTACTCAAAGTCCATGAAGTTGGTTCCCTCATAAAATATACTTTAACCCCTGAAATTTATACAAAAAGATGTTTTTAATGAAGCATTTCGTGATAAATGAAGAAGTTGGAGTGGTATATTATTTATAGGATATAGAAACATTTATCAATTATTATACAAAACATTACAATACAATTTTTTTTAGAAAAATATGAATCAAAATTGGAGGAAAACAGTCACCAAAAAGGTGTTGTCAATCTCAAACTTGAACTTGTGGGATCCCTCAATGATCTCAATTCTCATATAATGAAAATCCAATGATTGGAATTTTATTGAAATAATATTATAAATATATTTTTCATATTAACATTTATATTAAATTACTTGAAAAATAAATAGAATAAATTTTTATTAGTCAAATAATATTATATGAAGTTGAAAATTTTTAGATAAAATCATATAACATGTTAATGTGTCTGATGACCATAATTCTTGGTTTAAGGAGAAAACAATAAAGTTAAAATTTCTTGAATATGAGGTTGTTATATTGAGGATTAAACATCATTTATAGATGAAATTAATTTATCAAAATAATAATATTAATTTTTTATGTTCTCTAATGGATAACTTTTAGAAGGATTTAATAGGGGCTTAGAAGTTATTGAGAAAATACAATGTGAACAAAGACCTAGGTTTATGAGTAAAAGTAGAGTAAAATTAGAAGAAAAGATATAAAATGTAATAATGAGAATATAATAGAACTAAGGGAATAAAAAGGTGGGTGATTCTGATACAAAAACTAACACATTGAAATAATTGAAAAAGATAGCGCCAAACAAAGGAAAGTCAGATATTGGAAATAATACTAAAATATAAAAGGTTAATCTAAATTTTAAGGGATATTTAATGGGTGGAGAAATGAAAACTAATAATAGTGATAAGATATTTCCTCTTACAAAGTTTTAATTTTGTGGCTATCTTGTTTATACAATGTCCTAATTTAAATTTGTAAGGATCTATTTAAATTGAGAAACATGTGTAAGTCTAAAAAGAGGAACACTACTATATCCTTTATTATAATGAATAAATTGATTATGTAGATATTTTTTCAACTATTATAATTCTGAGCATAAATGTATTCTTTTTAGGTAAATAAAAAATGATTATTTCCACCCTGAAAGTCAATGTTTTGTGAATAAAACACATCCTGAGGTGATCACATTGATAAACCAACACTCTATAATCGAATAATAAGATAATTATGATTACCCTATCTATAATGAAGAGAAATAGGAGAGGATATCTTTTTCCTTATCTCAATTAGGAATACCATCGTTGGAAAAAATTAGTAAAGGAAATTTTTTTATAAATTTATCTAATGGAATGAAAAATAAGGGCTCCTAGATTATTTATTGTGGTTTCTCACACCACATGACTAAAAACATGAAATTTTTATAATACATGAAGGAAATTTTTGAAGAATGATTATTATTAAAAATATATCCTTGAAGATCACAGGATATGGGAATACCTTATTAATAGTTTATGCGATTAAGATGGAGAAAGATCTCTAAATAAAACACTTGTGAAAGAACATCCTGAGAATGAGTTAATTCCATGACTATAGACTTGAGGTTACATTCAACAAAAGGGGGTGATTAATATTTGGTAAAGTTGATTACTCACTCATGATTGGATAAAGGAAGAAAATAAATATATATCAGGTGTATATAAAATAGAATAGTTTTATCTTAACAATATTATAGGAGAACAACTTTTGGCATCATAGGTTAAGGCAATTTCACCATAAGAGCATAGTGTATTTTTCCAAGATATAAGCTGGAGTGGATATTCCCAATTTTCAATGATATTTTGAAATAACCTGTGACTCATATACGTAGTGAAATATGTTATAAAATATGTTATGTAAGAAGAAGAAAAAGGAAACGATTCTCATTTATTTGGGTGAAATATATGTTTATGGTCTAATGAATTAGTTTAAAACATGTTGGAAGAGGTATTTTATCCGCATTATTGATGATTATATAAGAATGACCTATTTTATGTTCATGCAAAGAAAAAGAGAGGTCATAATATTTGTGATGTTTAATGAAAGGAGAGTGAAAATTAGACTTGATGAAAAATAAAACTCTTGAGATTAGATAATAGAAAAAACATCTATTCATATGGTAAAATACCTAAAAAAATTTGACATTAGAATTAGGTATCCTCAGTGAGAGATGTATATAAAAATGGAATTATTAAATAAAGAAATTATTTTTTTAAAAAAATATTTCCAAAAAACTTCTCATTGAGTGCTATTTATCATTACAATACTGTATGGATCTAATTCAAGTAGTGTTTCATACTAAAAACAAGGTGGTGCTACAATTAGGGAAGAAGAAGAAACACTATGAAATGTTGCATATATGGAAAAAATTCTATGAAACATTATTGGGTCCTATTAAAGAATATTATATATCTATTATAAAGAGATATATCAAGGAATTTATAATGATTTAGTAGATGAAAGAGTATTCTAAAGACATTCAATGATGATTAAACCCTACAAATGATTGAATCAAATTGTGTTAACAAATATGGAGTGTAATGATGTCAATGTCATTTAATAAGAAGTTGTAATGAATTCTCAATGTTCAAATAATGATTTATTATTCCAATAATGTGATGAAGTTGATACAAATACTAAGGTTGTAAAAATTTCCCCACATTATGAAGATACTGAGGCATAATTTGAGGATGATATTATTGTAAATAATGTTCGCCTATGATTTAGAGGAGAAATAATAGATTTGAAGTATATTCATATATAATATCAAAGCCATAACTACTCCAACATATAAACAAGGAATTATGAATTTCTTGTATGATGTTGTACTGTTAATGGTAAAAATATATCATTTCAAATTTATCAAAATATGAATTATGGATTAAATTCATGACTGAATAAATGGATCAAATCATAAAAAAATCATGGGGACCTGTGAAGAACCCCTAAAATGACAATGTGATCCGAAAAAAGTAGACAATCATGAATAAATATTAAGAGCATAAAAATGTTATCATAAATAATGAAATTATAGTTTTAATGACCATGAACATTATATATTATTTGAAGTTTAATACACGTTTTCTCCAGATGATTTACTTGAAAATATCCATCTTTTTTTGTGATAATGGTTTGAATAATATTTAGGATTTATTATATTCATATAAAAATTTATATATTTATTTAATAAGAGGTTTATGTTTAATAACTACTTTGATTCCTGACTAAAAACAATGAAATTAAGATTTAATTGTTAAATAAATAATTTAATATCAACAATAATCACCACGAACAAGGTATGATCGATTATAATTTTACATGATGATGTTGGAATACAAAAATGGGTGGAGTTGATCATAATAATTAAGTGAAAACAACCCAAGAAGAATAATTTATGGTGTTTTTTATGGGGATGAAATAATATTTGAAAACATATTAAATAAATATATAGAGGTGTTATCTTTTCAAATGAGTTCAAAATTTAAAATTTCTATAATTGGGGATCTCAATTACTTTTTGGGGTTCTAAGTGTTCAAGAAAGAGTAATAAAAATATGTCTATCAAGATATGTATGTGAGAGGCAATATGAATAAGTATAACATGAATGATTCCAATAAAATATAATCATTTATTATGGTTGGAACCCAAATTGGGAACCATAAGGATGAAAATTTAACGGACACAATATTTTATAAATGTATAATTATATGATTTATATAATTTAATGTGGCAGAGATGGATATTTGTTTCACAAAATTTTTTTGGGCCCATTTCCAGAGTAATCAAATGGAGGTTCATATAACTGTAGTTAAAAAATAATGTTTTATATTCAAGGTACTCTCAATTTTTTATTTATTATTGATTCTAGAAATGATCATGAACTCTTGGAATTTAGATACACAGATTGGTTTGGAGATATGGTGGACCATAATTCTACATATAAAAGATCATTCTTTATATAAATTATGTGTGTTGGGTTATTATATACAAATTTGTGAATCAAAAAAATGTAATCGTAAAAGTATGATATATACAAGTTAAAAAGGAATGAACTCAGATTCTATAGATGAGGAAATAGTAGTATGAAATTAGTGATGTTTCGAAACAACAATGGGTAATAATTTCTTACAAAAAATATTCCAATTAAACTCATGAAAAATACCACAAAACATTATCATACTAAACATATTGATATACAATATCACATTACCAAAGTAAAGGGTGAATAATTAGTGATCCCAATGGATCATTCTTGAAGTGATAACAATGTGGTTGATATCATGACAATGTCTTCAGAAACCCCAGCATTTGAGAACCAGTAGTTGAGCCATGGTTTTCAACCACATCACTCAAATTGAGGAGGTTCATATTTTCCCATATTTTTTATTTCTATATGATGATTTATATGCAGTATGTTTTATAATTATAATGTTATTTCTCATTTAATATATTTTTAGAATGGGAGAATAGATATTATCCTACTGAAATTCAATAGAGAAAAATAGACAATGACTATGATTCCAATCAAGTGGTGTTACTAACATTGGGTTTTAGTGATAAGAATAACACATCCATGGGGATTACATGGTATGAATGTTATATGGAGATACAATCCATAGGGAATAGTGTAATTAAATTTGAATGATTTTGAATTAAAATGGTTTTTTAAAATGAGGAATTAAATAAGGAATGTGATAATTTCGTGGATTATTTGATTTCAGTAATGAGAAATGATTGTGTGAACATATAGTGATAGATATGTTATTCCATTTTCATATGGATGGAGAAAATTTTAGGAATGGAATTATATTTCTATTTTTATTTCTAATAAATGAAATGGGATAAAATTTTAGAACAATGTTGATCCAAGAATGATATTTCTATTGTGTTTTTATAATCTATTTTTTGTGAACAGGGTTGTAGTTATTTTAGTTTATGTAAAAAATGGTTTTAAAAACCCATTTAGAAGCCACTGATTCATTTGGATCTCAAGGATTCAAAATCAAAGATAATGTATTGATGTATGTTTGGAAGCCAATAAGTTTGTTGAATGATGTTCAATGTGTATTTTTGTGTAGATGGATATTTTTCAGGCTTGTCAAGGATAATTTATTATAGTAAAGTTAATTTATTCTAGTTAGGACCATTTTGTTATCTATGGGTTTCATGCATGTGTAGTTTTGTCTTAGATGTGAGATAAAACCTAGTCAAGAGTCATAGAATTATATTTTCTTCAATGATGTTCTGTGAAATCAATATGCATGAATTTCCATTTTTTTCTATAAATATCATCTTAACCCTCATTTAAAACTATAAAATGTTTTAGAACAAGGATTCAATTATATAACTTTTTGTGATGTTCACTTGGGTGAAGATAATTTCTTGATAAGGACTTAATATAATATATCCAGTTAAGATAAATAATCAAATATGATTCTACTAGTGATGCTATAGAAAAATTACATGGGTTAAAGGAGGTTATGTGAAGGGTGATTAGTGAATAGAGTACGTGTGTGGAACATTCCATGAACATAGATTCATAAATTGGCTCACGTGAATGTGTTATGGTGAACATATTTGGATGAACAAACTTTTGTTAAGGTACTTTTATGTATAGTACTTGAGAAAGAATACATGGGTGAATGAGCTTTAATGAAGGCACTTAAGAGAAATGTACTTAGTAAAACCTAAGACAAGGTGTATGGGTGGAAGTTATTATTTGGTTTAGATAATCATTGGGGGTTATTCTTGGGATATTGAATTACATTACAGTATCATACAAATTATTCGTGATGAAATAAACCAAATACATTGGTAATTATATTAATGTGATATTCGTGATGGAAATATGAGAAAACATCATTCTAATGTAATCATTATAGTGGGAGTCCACAAAACTGATCTGAGGGAGGTGGTGTTCTTTTCCATGAACTCAATTGTAAGGGTAGTGATCCTCGTAAAGAGTGACCATGACCAAAACACTATATCCACCAAACATGTAAAGATTAATGTATTACGGTATTCATACACAATTCAATTTTTATGTTCTTGAAATTATCCCGTAGTGGTGCACCAACTAAATATTGGAGTGTGTGGCCTAGAACCAACTACTTTGCACTTTATTCATTAATAAAGGAATTATACAGTCTTGATTATTCTTCTGTGTGACAATGCATGTGATAATGTCATAAGGATAGATGTTGCATTAAAGGGTCATAGCGGATCCCTGCTATGATGAGAACCCGGAAGTGCCATAACACTATTTTTGAATATATGTTCTATGGCCGGATGATATTATTTTAGGGACACAAATAATACAGGCTATTAGGGGTGAGGACTTATAAAACATTGAGGCACCATCTCATGGTGTGCAGCCTTGGTAATATCTGGGAGGATATTATGAGAATGAGACCCGCCAGTAGGAAATCCACATTTCATAGTGTCATTGGATGTTCTAATCTGCGGATGTGTGTATTGATCCATAGTCTTTAATATTATTAATAATGGTTATTACAATTCGCGCACTTAGATTTATTGAAAAAAACTATGACGACACACTGTTTGCAGCGAGGTAGGATACGTTGGGTGCATCATGAGTAATACTGAATTAATAGAAAATCTGGGAAAGTATTTTTCCGTTCTGTTCGATAATGGAAGTAGATATCTTAATCCCTGTGATGGAATTGATATAGCCTAAATAAATCCATGGCCATGGTAAGGTCTGGATGAGTTTGATTTTGGAAAGTCAAAGAAAGAATAATCGAGCACATGGGTTGATGGAACTAGCATGCAACCTACTTGATTAGTGATATCAAGGAAAAGGGATTATATTACATGGTAATCATTCGTATGAGGTGACTCGTCATTGAGGCGTTAACTTATCTCTATGTGTGTGCCTTGGCGTGTTTCTAGACGCTTACCTTAGACTTTAGGCAGGCTTCGCCTAATGCCACTGAGAAAGGGGCTTAGAGGGTCACACACTAAGTGTGTCCATGTATCTCAATTAAATATTAATTTAACAAGTTAAATAAATATTATTACAGATTGTGGTTTAATAATTATTTAAGGATACCTGATTTCATTTATTTCGACACTAGTTATTCGAGATAATATATTGTGGATGAAATAATATTTATTAGTGAGTGATGCAGTTATATTTATTTAAGAAATAAATATCCATTACTAAAGGTCTAATAAATATGGTGGAGGAAATAAAGGAAAGTTAAAAATAAAAGTACACAGAGTGTATATTAAATATAAACGCCATGTAGTTTTATGGAAGATGAGTACACGTCGTGTATTAATGATTACACACCGTGTAGTTTTTCCAGTCAGGATTTTGAGGATATTATATTGTTTTATTAAATGATATTTATTATAATCAGCGTGGTCCCATGTCAAGGAATTAATAATTCGACATGGGGGGTTTTCAGTAAGATTTAATGAAACAAATAAAACTCTTAACGTGTATATTTATTTTCATAACTCTATAATCTCAAACCTGATTATAAATATCCTCACAACCCCAACACTTTTCTACAAGAGAATCGTTGTGCACAAAAACTATGGAGAATTATTTCAAAGCCGAAATAACTCCTTCCTCCAAGAATGCTCTCAAGTCCATGAGACCAAGGAGATCGAAATCGGACATCACAAGCGAAGGTTCATTCGCGCTATAACCTGGAGATCCTTTTAGTGACCTCTAGAGATACGTGGGACACATGTGGATCACCACTAGAGGAATCATACATTTGGATTATATGACACAATGATGGATCACAAGATTGTGACTGGAGACATCAACGAAGGAAGAATTCCACCAAGGTAATTCTTGGGAATTAAATAAATTAATTATAACCAACATATGATGATCCTATCACTATGGTTCCGGTATTCCCTCTTTAGTTTTCATTCTTCGTTCTATTCTAAAGGTCTGCTATTTTATATCGTGACAGATCTCGGTTTGAACGTTGTTTAACGATAAAATTAAAGTTGGGAAAACCCACCAACAAACTTCCGCTACGCCCAGAACCTTCAAGTGGTATCAGAGCGATCATATAATTGATTTTAATTATTTAGTTTTATGTTGATGTTTTATGCATTAATAATTTAGTTGTTTCAATTCATGTTTAATCGTTCTAGAAATATGCATCTCGAGATCTATTCCTCCTCCCTCGTTTCTCTTTCACCTCACAGAAACAAATTTTTCTTTTAATTTTGCATAAAATAAAATATAGGAACTCATCTGGAGGAGCCAAAAGTTTTTGTCCGTACAACACTAGAATACACGGCGTGTATTCAGAAGTGCACATCATGTAGTCTAGGTTCAATGCATTGACTGATCCACCAAATCATGTCGTGTATTGGAGCATACCTATGTCATTTATGACACCGTGTGTTGGCCAGGAACAAGTGGCACACCGTTTCTTGATTACATGTCATGTGGTCCAACTGAACACGGTGTGTAGTACCTTAGGTTTCGGGTTGGATCGTGTACCCTGTACAAGTCTTGCCCGGCTAGAAACTATGTAACGTAGAAACAACACGGCGTGTGTCCCACAAAACACGCTGTGTACTCAAAAAATTTCCGAATTACATTAACATGCCCTATCCCCGGGCGTGTACTTCGGATGGATTGTGAAGAAAAGTACACGCTGTCTAGTCGGAACTACACACCGTGTACTCACCCAAATTACGTAGATTTATTAAAATTTATTATTATATTATCCAAATCCTTGAGATGTGTACCATGGTGCATTGGTAAAGGTGAGGCACAACACGTGATAGGTGTTTTATATATTTGTGCTTAATTTAACATCTGTGTAATGAATGGGAATTCATCGGGTTCCCTCCAAGGTACAAGTTACGTACAAGGATAATTTTAAATGAATTTATTTGTTTAAAATTATGATGGATGAGAATCTCAAGGAAATTGAGAAAATGGTTTAAGATAAAATGATTTATTAATTAAAGATAAATAATTGATTCGGGCGTGACTTATATTAAATAAGAATGATTAAAGAATTGAATTAAAGTTTTATTTATGCATAAATATCATCGCATGTATGGATGATCATGAGATAGACCGAGACCTTTGTGTGTTAATGGTTTCTTTTAATTTATTTATTTAAATTAAATTTGTTGCCCGGCAATCCATCTCCTCGTTAATATGTTGGGCCTTCTTGCGTAAGGATTCTTTTATGTAAAAACCCCTTTTTACCCCTCACCTACATGTGAGATAAATGCATATGTAATTTATGGATCTCCCAAGCTAGTGGAGGCGGCTCAAGTTAGTAGCCAAGGTGAAACCAATCCAAGGAGATACAAAGGTGGACAGGTGGAAAGCTGTAAACACGAACCCGAAAGGTTTAATGTGTTTCTCCCCTAGGTCTTGGGTTAGTTTATCAACCACTAGATAAACTAACCAATAGAAAAATCTCATGTTCATACCATTTATTTTATTTCTTACAGTTGCATGGTTTATTTATTGTGGGTGTGTTGTCACAATCACACAATTAATGAATAAAACTAGCATACAAGATGGAACTAAAATAAAACTGTCTTATAAGTAAATATTATCATAGACATGGTTAATCACTTAATAATATCCCACATAATATTAAAAAGCATGTAATAAAAGATAATAAATTGGAATTTTACAAATAAGGATAAAATCCCTCAAAAGAAATATTACGTCGGTATAGCCTTCCATAATCTTGGTTAGAATCGAACCATAGTTCAATGTGCTTGACCAAACTTAGTTGGGGTGCTTTAAATTATCGAGGAATTGTAACTCAAGGTTTGGGTTTTAATTGACTTGGTTCTCATCATGGTTAGAATGCCACAGTAGGACTTGGTGTGAACCAGAGGCAAAGGTTGAGGAAATCCGAAATTAAATGATTCTAGGATTGGGGAGTCCACTCAACGGATCAAGGAGCTGCGAGTTATTACAGTTGGCATTTGGAATGCCAACCTAAAACCCTTCAAGTTTCTTGACCAACCCTAGTTGGGGTAATGAAAAGGGAAATATGGATCCATGACACTAGAATATTAACAAAATAGAATATTCCAAAGTCAATGGTGAGGGATATGGGATTTCGATAAAATAGTGGGATACTAATAAGTATTAATTTATTTATTTTTCACAGTTTTTTAATAAAGTACTAAACCATTTCACATCTTAATTTTTTGAAATGACAAGAAAATTAATTCAATCATATCATTACAAACCATACTCTAGATGGAAAACCTTCTCACCGGCAACAATCTCCAAGAGTGTCATAGGCGTTAACGCGTCACCCTTAGACACGAAAGGAAATTGTATGTGCTGGAAGAACCTATTCCAGTTGCACCTGGGAAAGAGGCCGGTGATGAAGAATTATCTCTCTTTTCAAAAAACATGGATGATTCCACAGATGTACAGTGTTTCATGCCATAGGCCATGTCCAATGAGCTCATGAAGAAACATGAAAACATGGGCGCATATAGCATGATGTCTCACCTTAAGGATCTCTACCAAGAGAAGGTGAGATAGGATAGGTATGAGATCTCCAATGCTTTGTTTACAACTAATCTTGAAGAGTTTGTACCAGTTGGGCCTCATGTTTTCATGCTTATTGGCTACATTGAATGCCTGTACATCTTTGGGATTAAATTCTCATATGAGTTGTGCATAGATCTCATCCTAACATCACTACCCAAGACCTTCTCTAGATTTATTGTCAAATGCAACATGAGAAAAAATGGCAAGAGGCTATCGGAACTTCTGGCCTTTATTCTCCAGGTAGATAAGGACATGGGGTGTGAAAAACCCACAGTCCTTATGGTGAATAGGAAAATAAAGGACAAGGAAAAGGAGCCAAAGACTTATAAACAGTCTGAAGCTCCTGATAACCATCCCTCCAAGAAGGGGAAGATGTAGAGGCAGGGCAAGGAATTGGAGGAGATGTGTTTTACATGTGGAAGGCAAGGCCACTATAAGAGAAACTGCACCCAGAAGCATGGGGACGCTAAAGGTGCATTCGTCATCAAGTGTAATCTTTCTATTTCTACACATTGGGTATTAGATACAGCTTGTGGGGCTCATATTTGTACAAAAATTCAGGAACCAAGTAGATTTATAAATATTTCTAGAGGAGAGGTGGATCTTTGAACTGCCAACAGCGCAAGGCTGGCTGCGTTGGCTATTGGCGATTACCACCTCTCACTGATGACTGGGATGATTATGGTTTTACATAACTGTTATTATGTGCCTATTGTTACCAAGAACATAATTTTTGTATCTTATTTGAATATAGATGGATTTTTTTTCAAATTTTGAAATAAGGGTTGCCTCTTTTATAAGAACAACATATGTTATGGTATGGCACATTTAAATAATGGTTTGTATGTATTATATTATGAAAACTAAGTGTTGGAAATCGATAACGAAACAAACTCACATGACTCATACATCACCCAGTTGTGTCATTACCGTCTCAGTCATGTAAAGGAGAAGCGCTTGAAAAAGATATACCAAGATGGCTATTTATACTCTACTGAGATAAAACCACTTGATAGATGTCACACTTTTCTTCAAGTTAAAATGACCAAGCCACCATTCAGTGTACATGGTGAAAGGGCCACAGAGCTTCTAGGATTGGTGCACACAGATGTTTGTGGACCATTTCTAGTAGAAGCTAGAGGTGGATATTCCTACTTCATTATTTTTACTAATGATTTGAGTAGATATGGATATGTCTACTTAATGAGGTATAAGTCAGAGTCCTTAGAGAAATTTAAGGAATTCAATAATGTAGTTGAGAATCAGCTTGGTAAGAAGATAAAGAAACTTCAATCGGATCGAGGTAGAGAATATCTGAACCAAGAGTTCATTGATCTTCTATGGGAGTCGGGGATTCTCTCTCAGCTCACTCCTCCATATACACCACAGTGGAAAGGTGTTAGTGAAAGGAGGAACCACACTTTGTTTGATATGGTGAGGTCGATCATGAGTCATGCGGATCTTCCATTATCCTTTTGGGGATATTCTTTACAAACTGTGGAATACACATTAAACCGAGTACCAACTAAGGCAAAAAATGGAATTCCCTCCGAGTTATGGAATGAAAGGAAACCCATTTTATCGCACACACGTGTATGGGGATGCGAGGGATTTGTTAAGGCATTATTGGGCAACAAACTATCACCCCGAGGAACGAAGTTTATCTTTAAAGGATATCCCAAGGAAACTAAAGGATATTACCTATATAACCTTCAAGAAAAGAAAGAGATTGTCGCCAGACAAGCCATCTTTCTTGAGAGGGAGCACATCCGCATAAAGGATAGTGGGAGAAAGACTGACTTCGACGAATATTATGCTCAAGATACACAAGAGTTGGTACAAGAACAAGTTCCATAGGTCCCAGTGGAAGATGTTCTAGAAACACAAGTACTACATAGGAGCTTAAGAGAGGTAAGGGAACTAGAGATATTTTGTTTCCTAGTCACCTGGGATGGTGAATCATTATTGTTGGACAATGATGAACCTCTCTCCTACAAGGAAGCAGTAGAAATCTCAGAAGGTGCATGATGGCCAGAAGGTATGAATTATAAGATGGAATCCATGTATCAGAACCATGTTTGGGTTCTAGTCGATGAGTCAGTTAATGTAAAGATTGTTGGATGCAAATGGGTAATCAAGAGAAATCTGGACATAGAAGGTAAAGATAGCACCTATAAAGCATGGCTAGTGGCTAATGGATTCAGACAGCGTCAAGTAATTGACTATGATGAAACCTTCTTGCCAGTTGGTATGTTTAAATCCATAAGAATCATATTTCACATAGCATATTACCAAAACTATGAGATTTGGAAAATGGATGTCAAAATAGATTTCCTTAACGGGAACCTTCAGGGAGATGTCTATATGACACAACCATAAGGGTTTGTGACACCAGGTGAAGCCAAACGGGTTTACAAGTTCCATAAATCCATTTATGGATTAAATCAGGCATCCAGGTCATGGAAAATTCTATTTGATGAATCCATAAAGGAATTTGGGATCATTAAAAATGAATGTGAGCCATGTGTTTATAAGCGGTTTAATGGGAATGTGATAGTTATCCTAGTAGTATATGTTGACGACATATTGCATATTGGAAATGACCTACAATCCTTACAGTCAGTTAACCACTGGTTGAACAAGTATTTCTCCATGAAGGACTTGGGTGAAGCAGCCTACATTCTAGGGATCAAGATCATTCGTGAATCCAAGAGGATGCTTGGAATAAGTCAGGTTACATACATTTACCAGATACTAAAGAGATTTAGTGTGGAACAATACAAGAAGGGATTTGTTCTAGTGTCACATGGCCTACATATTTTTAATAAAATGTGTCCTCATACACAACAAGAGAAAGATATAATGAGTAAGGTCCCATATTCATCAACTATAGAATCCATCATGTATTCCATGTTATGTACTAGGCTTGATGTATCCTATGCACTGAGCATGGTAGGAAGATATCAAGCAGATCCAGGAGAACAACATTGGACTGTTGTTAAGACTATCCTTAATTATCTAAGAAGAACTAATGATATGTTCCTAGTATATGGAGGAGACAAGGAGCTTTTCATTAGAGGTTATGCTGATGCTGGATTTCCGACAGATCAGAACGACATGAAGTCATAATATAGATATGTTTTCTATCTCAATAGAGCGGCTGTGAGCTGGAAGAGTTCAAAGCATCTATTTTTCGCCGATTCTACAGTGGAGTCCAAATGTATAGCGGCTTCTGATGTAGCCAGGAAATCCGTCTGGATTATGAACATTTTCCAGAAGCTTGATGTGGTGCCTAGTATTAACGACCCCATTACATTGTATAGTGATAATACTACAGTGGTGGCTCTTTAGAAAAAACCAAGGTCACATCAACGGACAAAGCATATACTCTGAAAATTTCACCTCTTGAGGGATTTCTATCGAAGGGGTGAAGTTGCAGTGAGAAGAGTGTCCACAGAAGGGAACGTGGCAGAACCCATGACTAAAAGCCTATCTCAGTAGAAGCATGAATATCATGTGAGATATATCGGGTTAAAGGTTGTTAGCAGTTGGCTCTATTCCAAGTGGGAGTCTGTTGGAGTTGGTGGCCTAGAACCAACTACTTTGTACTTTATTCATTAATAGATTCCTTATCACATCTTTATTGTTATTCTACATGACAATTCATGTGATAATGTCATAGGGATAGACGTTGCATTAAAGGGTCATAGTAGATCCCTGCTATGATGAGAACCCAGAAGTGTCATAACACTATTCTTGAATATATGTTCTATGTCAGGATTGTATTATTTGAGGGACACAAATAATATAGGCTATTAGGGGAGAGGACTCATAAAACATTGAGGCACTATCTCATGGTGTTTTCCCTTGGTAATATCCAGGAGGATATTATGAGAATGATACCCGCCAGTAGGAAATCCTCATTTCATAGTGTCATTGGATGTTCCTATCTGCGGACGTGTGTATTGATCCATATAATTTAAGATTATTATTAATGGGTATTACAACTCGCACCCTTATATGTATTGACGAAAATTGTGACGACATACTGTTCGTAGAGAGGTAGGATACATTGGGTGCGTCACGAGTAATATTGTATTAATAGATAATGCGAGAATTGATTTGTCCCTTCTGTTCAATGACAGAAGTAGATATCTCAATCCCTTTTATGGAATTGATATTGTCTAAATAAATCGATGGCCATGGTAAGGTATGTGCGAGTTAGATTCCAGAAATTCAAAGAAAGAATAATCGAGCACATGGGTTGATGGCACTAGTATTCAACCTACTTGATTAGAGATATCATTGCAAATGGATTATATTACTTGGTAAGAATTCGTATGAGGTGACATGTCATTGCGGCGTTAACTTCTTTCTCTATGGGTTCCTTGGTGTGTTGCTAAATGCTTACCTTCGACTTTAGGTAGGCTCCGCCTAATGCCACTGAGAAAGGGGCCTAGAGGGTCACACACTAAGTGAGTCCATGTATCTTTGTTAAATATTAATTTAACAAGTTAAATAATTATTTTTTCCCGACTATGGTTTAATAATTATTTAAGGATTCATGATCACATTTATTTTGGCCTTAGTTATTTGAGAGAATATATTGTGGATGAAATAATATTTATTAGCGAGTGATGCAGTTATATTTATTTAAGAAATATATAGCCATTACTCGAGGTCTAATAAATGTGGTGTAGGAAATAAAGGAAGGTGGAAAATAAAAGTACACGCCGTGTATATTAAGTATACATGTCGTGTAGTTTTTTGGAAAACAAGTACATGCCATGTATTAATTATTAAACACCATGTAGTTTTTCCAGTCATGATTTTGAGGATATAATAATGTTTTAATAAATTATATTTATTATAATCAGCATAGGCACATGTCAAGGAATTAATAATTCAACATGTGGGTTTTCAATAAGAGTCAATGAAATAAATAAAATGCGTAACACATTTATTTATTGTCATAACACTATAACCTCAAACCCGATTATAAATATCCTCACAACCCCAACACATTTCCACAAGATAATCATTGTGCACAACAAATCTTGAGAATTCTTTCAAGGACGAATGAAATCCTTCCTCCGAGAACGCTCTCAATACAGTGAGACCAAGGAGATCGAAGGCGGACATCACAAGCAAAGGTTCTTCCGCACTAGCACCCAGAGATCTCTTTGGCGACGCTGGGATATACCTGGAACACGTGTGGATCACCGCAAGAGGAATCCTACACTTGGATTCTACGACGCAACAACGGATCACAGGATTGTGACCGAAGATATCAACGAAGGAAGAATTCCACCATGGTAATTCTTTTGAATTATATAAATTAATTATAAACCACATATGATGATCCTATCTCTTTGGTTCAAGGATTCCCTCTTTTGTTTTCATTCTTCATTATATTCCAACGATTTGGCATTTTATATCGTGACATATCTTGGTTTGAACGTTGTTTAATGCTAAAATTAAAGTTGGGAAAACCCACCATCGCGCTTTCTCTGTGCCCGGAAGCTACACAAAATTTATTGTGTCTTGTTTTAATTAATAAATTTTTCATTATGGTGGATGGGTTACTAATTGTGATATGTTTATCCATTTCCTACCAATGTGGGAATAAATCCATCATAATTAAATAAAATTTTCCCACTAATTCACCTTTATCTCTAAATGTGAATTACTTTGAAAAATACATAAAAGGATTATTAGAGTTATTAATGGCATTAGGGATTTAAAATTTAATAAATATATGTTCCATGTTATATCCTGAATAATTTAGAGAAAATATTAGACAAAAAAACATCACACTAATTATAAGTGGATTAATACTGTACCTTTCCATTAGAATGTTTCACAAAAAATGTGCAATTTATTATATTACCATGAAACTAGATATTTTTTGAGAAAGCGACATGTCCTTGAGTTTAGTTTCTTATCTAAAATTAAAATGAAAAAATTTATATCATTATAAGAATTTATTTTGAAATTAGAATATTCAGGAGAAATAATGTGATGTCTTAAATTATATTTTACATATATCAAAATAAAATTCGAAAATATTAAATGATATTATTTTGTGTTTTAATGAATTCATTCACAATCTCAATATAAAAACACTATATCCCCCATAAAATTTTCTTTACAATAAACTATCAATTATTCAGCAATTATTATTTTTATCTAGTAGTTTTCCTACATAAAATATATCATGATTAACAGAAATATTCATGGGAGATGGATATGCCTTATTATTTTCAATTAAAAATATAAAAAAAATGTATTTCATGTATTTATTTTTATTTAAAATCATTAAAAATATATATTTTAAAAAAAATATTGAATCCAATGAAATCTCCAATTCACATATCACACTTATTTAAATTATATTTTTTAATTTTTTTAAACCTCCAATTTTTTATTAATTTTTTAAATAAACATTATATAATAAAAAGAAGTTATTATAATAACTATTTAACAAAAATAATGAGAAATATATTCAATTACCTATAATAATATCCCTATCAAGCCTCACGTGCTTCCCCAGATTGCTAGAGGATAATGACTAGTGCTAATAGATAATCATTAACTAATATGAGATTATTTTTTATTAAAAGAATCTATATTATTCATCATTTTATAATACAAACAGTCAATAAATAATTATCCATAAATATGAATTATCCAAAAAAATAAATTATATAAATACTAACATTTTCCTAATTATTCTAATATATCGAATTAAATCCTCATTATATGAAATATAAATACAACGTACTCTAATATGAAATATATAGACAAATTATTCCACTGTAGATATAAATCAATCCTAATTAAATAGGAATGTAATCAGAACATAAACACTAATAATATAACAATTCTGAAATAATAGTTAACATGTATCATTGAAAATAAATATAATCTAGGCCAAACGAATTCAAAATAACAATATATAAGACCCTAAGAAAATTTATAATGGAATGATGAAGGTTGGCTCCATTTCTAGTCTCTGATAATCATGAACTTGATTTCTATCCACACATGGAAAAAATGTTCTATAATTGACATATCAACAACATTTACATGTTGCTAATGGTGAAAATGTAGGTTGTGACTATAAAGATACCCATTATTGATTCACCATTTTAATCTTAATCATTTTCATGATGCAACCATAAAAAAGTGTTTGTGTCATACTTGATGTGTGAATTCAAGTCCTAATTCTCCAAAAAATGTGTAGGAATATATTACAACATAAGAAAACATAACTATTAATCTATGAAACAAATAGATTCACTAAATTATCCCTCCCACACCTTCAGGATGATCATACATTCATTGATCCTTTCTCGATAAATATCATATCAATGAAAGTATCTCAATGAGCACAACAGAGGTGGAAACTATTATGCAAAGATTCCTTACTTGTCAGCACCTAATGAGAAGTATATTTTTTTATTCGATATACGCTTGGGATATAATAAGAGGGAGAATTAACAGAAGGATATCATATTCATTGTAACAGCCTGAGATTTTATAAAAAAAATATTCTTTTTAATTTCATTAATGTCTTGTGTTGTACGCTACACCAAAAGGAGCTTTCTCAACACGCATCCTTGACTTGCCTTGTATTACACGAAATCGCGACCTTCCTCGATAGTGTGTGTAGTACGCAATACCGAGTTTTACTAAACAATGATATATTATTATAATATTATTATGAACTATCCTTTATGAATAGTATAAACTAAAATTTTAATTTTATAACATTATTATTCATCTTACACATTTTATAGAACATGTTATAAGAACAAAATAAATTTTTAGGGTAAAATAAGTATTTTTCAAAAAATGTAGTTTTTCCACCTTTTGATGGCGCACCCACATTTAATATAGTTTTTGAAATGTTTATAAGTTCAATTTGACAAAATAAAATTCTTCTATTGAATCAGGATATAAAAATTTACATTAGATAAACATTTGATATTTTTCCGATAACTTTCATATTTTAAAGAATAGTAAAAACACGCTATATTTTAATTAAAAACAACTTTTTTCATCGTAATATCTTATGTGGATAAAGTATAATATTGAATGGTTTTAATTTATAAATATAATAAATTTTTACCATTTAATATAATTTATTTCATTAGCATTGATTTTACCTTGAATTCATAGGTTAAATCAATTCAATCTTTTGAAATGTTTTAAAGAAAAACCCTTTTTCTTTCGACAACGGGATTAATTTTAATTTAATTTCTGCATCTTTTTTGTGTTGAATTTGGAAAAATGGATTCCATATTTGGAATCATTGGATAAAAATTATGTTAATAAGCTAATTTTTATTTTTTGGAATTATGAATAGAAACTACGGTAAATTTTATTTACCATAGTTAAAGGTAAATCGGGTAATTAAGGGTAAATATAATATTTTAAAATTACCATAACAAATTTCAAAATCCTATTGGATGACTAAAAGTCGACCCATATCATCTTAAGGGTCGTATTAGATTCATTTAATTAAATATTGTCAATGAAAATAATTTAATTATTATTAAAACCAAAGAATGTGACAACATGTCACTTTCTTAAATATTATAAGTATAATAATTTTAATCAAGTGATAAACTTCATGAAGCTTCAAACATGAATAGTATCCAAAAATATAATACAATTATCTACATCATAGGAATTTATTTAGAATTTTTAGGGATTAAATAATTTTCATTTATTATGACACAAAGATGATGCAGTAATTGTCTTAATAATGAAATATTGACATAATTGATGTAATAAATGCCCAAATAAATGTAATTAGATACTTTTTATGACTTACACTAATTTTATATGTTAATAAGACATGTTATTGTTGATTTAAGTAACTTGGTTCGAACTTATCATTCTGTTATAAATTTCATAAAAATCATGTACCCAATAGTGTCAAAATTGACATAAATTAGTTTTTAAAACAAATATTATATTATTAATTGTTATTTTATTCCTAAAATTCTAAGGTTCGACCAAATGACTTAGATAAGATTATATATATTAATAATAAGCAACTTGGGGTTCGTTTGGCTTGTTATATTAATTTTATTAACCATATAGTGTAAGAAAACAAAAATACACAGTAAAAGTTAAATTATTTAACTCAGAGTTAAATCTAATTGATAAGGTTAAAATAATAACCTAAACTTGTCTAAATCTTATTGTATGAGAGGATTTAGTCCCATCCCCACTTTATCTTAGAAATAAGACCCTTTGGAACCATTATAAAACGAATTTTACCTTAATATAAAATAATATTTTGAGATTTTCCTAAGGTGCCCCTATCCTCCCTTATAAAAGGGCTCCTCCTCCCCCTCTTCCTCACACCACTTTAAGCCTTCAAGCTCGGCCAACCCCGGAAAAAATATCTTCTCCACTTCCCTAGTATCATCCTAGAGGTCCTGGTCTTCTTCAAATACCATCATTTGTTCTTTAAGTGGAGGTTAAGTGAAGGCATGTCAAAAAGAGGAGGTTCGGACACTTACAAAGCAAGTCGGACCTAAGGTAAGGGATATATCACAATCTCATTTTTATCTGAGATTGTTTATACTTTAGTATTTACTGGGGTGTATTTAATCATCCACATCCATGTTTCCTTAATATTTAATATTATTTCCATCCACCTACAATTGTTTAAATCCAATTTTACCCTTCGGTGAGTTTTTAGTAAAGGATATGAAACGAATCTTTTGTAATTTTTCGTACGAGGTACTTTTTGACTTTTCAGACAAAAGTACGAGAAGAATGATTTCATTTAACTTATACGGAACGAATGGATTTAAAAAAAAATTATTTCCAAGAAGCCTCTCTTACAAGTTTTCAAGTTTATTTTTAATCAACATATTTTATTTTAAAATTTTTTGACATGTTACGAAAGGAAAAATGTTTTTGAAGTAGAATGGATATTTTCTCAAGAATGGAGTTCAAGTGTTTTATCAAAATTATTTTCCATCTAAGATAATATAGGGTTATGTTCCTATACCTATTATTACATTGATTTTATTATGTTGTGATGGAATTATTTTTATGAATTCCTTTATCTTATATGAATTGTTTTATGATGTCACAATGTTTAAGAATACCATTTTTATTACATGGGTTATGCTATGATGTATGGTTTATGATTTTTTGGCACACATAAGAATGGTATAATTATGAGATGTGTGGGACCTATATCTCCCTACAATGCATTGGGTAATGATTTTATATCTCATGAGATAGACATGGCTGGAATGGTAGGTTATACCGGTTTAGTGAAGCAGGACTGAAACGAGGGTAACTCGGTTCAGAAATGGACATTATCCACTAAGATAGTCTTGGCAATGAGTCTTGACTAACAAGAAATGATTCTCTATGATTATGTGTGTATGCCACAAAGTTTCATGTTTCAAGTTATGATTATTGTGATTACATTTCACTGCCATGATTTATCCCATGTTATGAAATTATGATCTCTTTTGCAGGTTAAGATTTCCAAAAATTATGTGCTTATGTATACGATGTGATTGATATATCTTTTGTTTACCCTTAATGAGCATTTGAGCTCAGCCTTTTATGTTTTCTTTTCCCCGGGATATAAATAAAGGTTTTAGGTATAAAAAAAGGGTGATCTTTATGGGAGATGTTGAAGATCATTCACCATGATTAGAAGATTATATTCTGAGTTTCCAAAGACACTAAGCAATTACGATCCTTGTGTGTGTGTTTTTGTTATGTACTATGTATTCCAAAAAAGTAATGTAATGTCCATGTACGTTAAGCTTAGTGTCTCTACAGTTGGTATTAGAGGAAAGGTTTAGTCAACCTTTGGAAACTAGGATGCAATAACGTTAGTGAGATCCCTAGAGATATTTCTAAGGTATGTCTAGGGATATCCCTAAGGATAAGTATACAAACTACGGTAACGATCTTAGAATTTAACCTAAGATGTTAGATATTGAGGGTACTCCCCCTTTGCTATGTTGTTTTCTCTAGAATTATTTTTTCCTCTCACAGAATTATTTTTGTGTTTTAGTTAATGGAGGGAACCAGAAGTAATTTGGTTAATATTGAATCCAATGGAAAAATTGGTGACTATGAGCAACAAAATTGTGTAATGCCTAGAGAGAAAGATATTGTGATTATGCCGAATCTGTCATCGCGATATATGATTAACAAGGTGAAATTTAGTGGTATGCATAATTCATCAAGTAAGAGGAAGATAGACTTTTATACATGTTCGCATGTGGAGAATCATAAAGAAAGGAAGATTGAGATTTCTAAAGTAGGGAAGAAGAACCTCGAGGAATACCTCAAATGGAGGGACATATGTTATCTGTGTGGAGAAAAGGGTCATAGAGTGACAGACTATTATGGAGTTCAATGTCTTATTTGTGGAGAACATGGGCATTACCCAACTCAATGCCCTGACCTAAAAAGTTACTTCTAAATCAAGGAAGGAATTATTCCAAGACAATCATTGAAAAGGATGGATTGAAGTGTTTATGTATTGTTATTCAAGAATAATGTTGTTGAGGTACTTTTATGGCTTATTAGAATATTTTTGTATTAGTCTATTGTGGTTTTCAATAATTTTATGGTACCGGTAACCATGGAAAGTGATTGAGATATTTTTAGAAAAAAGATGATATGCGCATAATGAAGGGATAAGGATAAAAAATGAAATGTTTGACAGTATTCATGAGCTCATGATTTATATAAGGACTAAGTATATAGAATTTTGAGGATTTTGGTATGTGGAAAGAGTTATCTTTTGACAGCACTCATGTTTTCACTAAGAGATTACATGATTATGGTATTCACATGACTGGAATGTGACGAACATGATAAATGAGGGATAAATGATGGCATTCACATGATCATTTTCTCTATACTATGAGGTTGGACCGAAGTATTTTAGATAAGCCTAATGATTGGAATGGATTATGTTGGACATAAGTTAGTATTGTTTAAGGATAAAACTTTTTTTTGATATTGCTGATGGGATGTTATGATAATGTAGTTTTAGAAAAAGGACAACCTGCAGGATGTGCGACAACCCATCGCGTCGGCCAAGGCTGTGGGAATCGAACCCACAACTAAAGTGTGACGTGCCTTTATCGCATATCAATGGCCTACAGAAAGTCCCTGGTTAGTAGAGACTAGTTTTATTTTATTAAGCGGTATGATATATGAAGTATAAGTTTATTTTTGGAATCGTATATGATTAACCTCACCAAAGACGGACTTATGTATATTTGATAACTATTGCTAAAATTTTGTTTGAGACAGATAGAATGACCCGCCATTCTATCACATGATCTACTAACACTTCACAAATAACAAATTAAACTTCATTTATTTAAGAGATGAAGTGGAAATTGTTCAAGGCATGAACAACAGTGAGATTGTACCAAAATAAAGTAAGTAATTATTCTAAATCAAATTCTTCAACTTTAGGGAAATGATCTTGAAAACCAAAAATGTTGTCCTAGTGCCCTTATATCTGATGAATCAGATGGTACCCTAGATCATCACAAATTTATGGCTTTGCGATTGTTGGCTTTTTCATATCCATGTTCTCTACCACTCTCCATCAGAACTTGATGGTTAGATTTTTCTTCCAAATCCATATTTTCACCTATGTTCTCCTATGTGGAAACCCTGTGATGAGTTAATTTGGGTAACCGTTACATTTTATACTTTATTTTTTTAAAATCCATGTTTTGGTATTCCTTTCTACAATGTGGGTTTCTATAAAACAAACATTCGAGTAGTAAACCATTTATAACCCCAACGAATTTTGAGGGCGAAATTCATTTTAAGAGGGGTAGAATGTAACAGCCCGAGATTTTATAAAAAAATATTCTTTTTAATTTCATTAATGTCGTGTGTTGTACGCTACACCAAAAGGAGATTTCTCAACACGCATCCTTGACTTGCCTTATATTACACGCAATCGCGACCTTCCTCGATAGCGTGTGTAGTACGCAATACCGAGTTTTAATAAACAACGATATATTATTATAATATTATTATGAACTAGCCGTTATGAATAGTATTAACTAAATTTTGAATTTTATAAAATTATTATTCATATTACACATTTTCTAGAACATGTTATAAGAACAAAATAAATTTTTTGGGTAAAATAAGTATTTTTCAAAAAATGTAGTATTGCCACCTTTTGATGGCGCAACCACTTTAAATCTAGTTTTTGACATGTTTATAAGTTAAATTTGACAAGATAAAATTTTTCTTTTGAATCAGGATATAAAAATTTACATTAGATAAAGTTTTGATATTTTTCCGATAACTTTCATATTTTAATGAATAGTAAAAATACGCTATATTTTAATTAAAAAAAACTTTTTTCATCATAATATATTATGTGGATAAAGTATAATATTGAATGGTTTTAATGTATAAATAGAATATATTTTTACCATTTAATATAATGTATGTCATTAGCATTGATTTTATCTTGAATTCATATGTTAAATCAATTCAATCTTTTGCAATGTTTTAAAGAAAAACCCTTTTTCATTCGACAATGGGATTAATTTAAATTTAATTTATTCATCTTTTGTTTGTTGAATTTGGAAAAATGGATTCCATATTTGGAATCAGTGGATCCATGTTATGTTAATAAGAAAATTTTTATTTTTGGGAATTACGAATAGTAACTACGGTAAATTTTATTTACCATAGTTAAAGGTAAATCGGGTAATTAAGGGTAAATATAATATTTTAAAAGTACCCTAACAAATGTCAAAATCCTATTGGATGACTACAAGTCGACCCATATCACCTAAGGGTCGGATTAGATTCATTTAATTAAATTTTGTCATTGAAAATAATTTAATTATTATTAAAACCAAAGAATGTGACAACATGTCACTTTCATAAATCTTATAAGTATAATAAATTTAATCTAGTGATAAACTTCATGAAGCTTCGAACATTAATAGTATAAATAAATCTAATACAATTATCTACATCATAGGAATTTATTTAGAATTTTTAGGGATTAAATAATTTTCATTTATTATGACACAAAGATGATGCCGTAATTG
Source organism: Viscum album (assembly GCA_963277665.1). Lineage (NCBI taxonomy): Eukaryota > Viridiplantae > Streptophyta > Magnoliopsida > Santalales > Viscaceae > Viscum > Viscum album. Next base: position 21,793,851 of record OY728131.1, read on the forward strand.
TCTTATTAATGAAATATTGACATAATTGATGTCATAAATGCCCAAATAAATGTAATTTGAGACTTTTTATGACTTACAATAATTTTCTAGGTTAATATGACATGTTAGTTTTTAAGTAACTTGGTTCTAACTTATCATTCTGTTATGAATTTCATAAAAATCATGTACCAAATAGTGTCAAAATTGACATAAATTAGTTTTTAAAACAAATATTATATTATTAATGGTTATTTTATTCCTAAAAATCTATGGATAGGACAAATGACTTAGATAAGATTATATATATTAATAATAAACAACTTGGAGTTCTTTTGGCTTGTTATAGTAAGTTTATTAACCATATAGTGTAAGAAAACAAAAATACTTCGAAAAAGTTAAATTATTTAACTTAGAGTTAAATCTAATTGATAAGGTTAAAATAATAACATAAACTTGTCTAAATCCTATTGGATGAGAGTATTTAGACCCATCCCCACTTTATCTTAGGAATAAGACCCTTTGGAACCATTATAAACCGAATTTGACCTTAATATAAAATAATATTTTGAGATTTTCCTAAAGTGCCCCTCTCCTCCCTTATAAAAGGGAACCTCCTCCTCCTCTTCCTCACGCCACTTTGAGCCTTCATGCTGGGCCAAACCCTGCCAAAATCTCTTCTCCACTTCCCTAGTATCATCCTAGAGGTCCTGGTCTTCTTCAAAGACCATCCTTAGTTCTTTAAGTGGAGGTTAAGTGAAGGCGTGTCAAAAAGAGGAGGTTCCGACACTTACAAAGCAAGTTGGACCTATGTTAAGGGAAATATCACAATCTCATTTTTATCCAAGATTTTTTATACTTTAGTATTTACTGGGGTGTATTTTATCATCCACTTCCATGTTTCCTCAATATGAAATATTATTTCCATCCACCTACAATTGTTTAAATCCAATTTTACCCTTCGGTGAGTTTTTAGTAAAGGATATGAAAGAAATCTCTTGTTATTTTTCGTACGAGGTACTTTTTGACTTTTCCGACAAAAGTACGAAAAGAATGATTTCTTTTAACTTATATGGAATGAATGTATTTTAAAAAAAATTATTTCCAAGAAGCTTCCCTTAAAAGTTTTCAAGTTTATTTTTAATCAACTTCTTTTATTTTAAAATTGTTTGACATGTTAAGAAAGGAAAAATGTTTTTGAAGTAGAAAGGATATTTTATCAAGAATGGAGTTCAAGTGTTTTATCAAAATTATTTTCCATCTAAGATAATATAGGGTTCTGTTCCTATTACTATTACTACATTGATTTGATTATGTTGTGATGGAATTATTTTTATGAATTCCTTTATCTTATATGAATTGTTTTATGATGTCACAATGTTTAAGAATCCCATTTTTATTACATGGGTTGTGCTATGATGTATGGTTTATGATTTTGTGGCACACATAAGAATGGTATCATTATGAGATTGGTGGGACCAATATCTCCCTCAAATGCATTGGGTAAAGATTTTATATCTCATGAGATAGACATGGCTGTAATGGTAGGTTATACCGGTTTAGTGAAGCAGGACTGAAACGAGGGTAACTCGGTTCAGAAATGGACATTGTCCACTAAGATAGTCTTGGAAATGAGTCTTGACTAACATGAAATGATTCTCTATGATTATTTGTGTATGCCACAAAGTTTCATGTTTCATGTTATGATTATTGCGATTACATTTCACTACCATGATTTATCCCATGTTATGAAATTATGATCTCTTTTGCAGGTTCTGATTTCCAAAAATTATGTGCTTATGTATACGATGTGATTGATATTTCTTTTGTTTACCCTTAAAGAGCATTTGAGCTCACCCTTTTATGTTTTCTTTTCCCCAGGATATAAAGAAAGATTTTAGGTATAAAAAAAGGAAGATCTTTATTGGAGATGTTGAAGATCTTTCACCATGATTAGAAGATTATATTCCGAGTTTCAAAAGACACTAAACTATTACGATCCTTGTGTGTATGTTTTTGTTATGTACTAAGTATTCCGCAAAAGTAATGTAATGTCCATTTACGTTAAGATTATGGTCTCTACATTCATTTGTTATGCCTTAATAGAAAAAAATGATCTTCATATTTGGAAACACCCTCAATGGCTATACGAGGGAAGAAAATAACCAAGAAAAATATTTATTAGACATACATAAATGAAATAGGTCATGTCTATGAATATTAATGAAGATCGTAACAGGTTATAACATGAGGGTAAATATATAGATATTATCCTCAACTATAAATGTGTTATCACTGATTTTATACAACGATAAACCGATACAAAGTGTCGCAGTTCCTAATCTACAAAGCCTAATTTATCTCACCAAAAAAGTTAAGGATTTTAAAACACTCGTAGGATTATACACAAAAATTATTGGTATTATGTCACCTATCATAACATATCATTTCAAGGGGTTTATTCAGCTTATTTATAGAATAAAAAATAATAATACAATAAATCCACAAATCATATTAATCAAATGTATAAAAATGAGAATAATATAGCACAAATATCATTAGCATCATTCCACCCATTTGATTAATAATTATTTTCAAAATAATGTATTCAATGAAAATATTGAATTAAATAATCAATATAAATTATTTGAAGTCAATACAATATTATAAATTTAATATTTCTTCTCTATCATAAAATTTATAACAAAACATAATAAACTTATCATGAGTATAATTCAAATTATTACCAATATCAAACCTCTATGTAAAAAAGTGACAATAAGAATAAATAATATAATTACATATATATATATATCACAAAATTATTCATCATAACAAGACCAAACAAGTAATATAATCATACAAGTATCTTATCTAATAACTCAACCAAGTCATAACATATTATCTACATCCAATTTTTAATCTATACATATTATTTATTTTTCTGATCTAACATTATAAATATAAGAAAAATGGTATATTGGATAATTATTTGAATCTAGTGTGATAAAGATAATTAACTCATTTATAGAAAAATAAACAATCAACCCATACAATAAGAAAAAATAACATTATTATACATAATAAACACATAAATAAGGAGTAATTTAAACATACTAAATTTTACAATAAATTAAAAATCAAACTAAACCATAATTATTAGTATTATATTTTTATTAAAATTCCATTTTAATGTACTCAAGTTTATCTTATTATATATATATATATTCAACACATCCAATAAGAAACTCATCATTTTAATTTGAATAAATTAATCATAGTTAAAAATTTGTTAAATTAGTAATATCTATTTTTCACAACATAAACAATATATTAATAAATATTTTCTTAAATTAATTATTTGATTAATTAATTACTTTGGTCCACATAATTATTTATTATAAATTATTAATATAATAAAAATATAATTCTATAAAAAGCCATTGAGCGTCGAATTTTCAATATAATTTTATTATAAATTAAATGTTATTGATAAAAATTCTACCAAATTAAATTTTCTAAACAAACACTATTAAAAAAATTTTGTTTTAATTGATTATTAATTTTACAATTAATTCCTATTGTATTTGGTTCATTGTTTTGTTCGCTACAAGTAATTACTATTAAAAACACACAAACACAAACACATATTGATACTAGATAATATGGATAAAATCATAATAAGTAGTTAAATATCACTTAACAAGAGTTAATTGAAGGAACCATCTTAAAACCCATCCATTGAAAAAACTCGATCTCACTCAATCACTAAACCCCTTCTAAAAATTTTAAAATACTCAATTCTAACCAAACAATGAAAAAACTGAAAAGAATCAAAATATTTAGAGGGAGTACTTAAAACTATTCACACTAAATTCACATCCATTTCTGGATAATGAATCATATAATTGGTGAAAAATAAACTACTGAATGATGTTTGAGAGGATATGAGAGAGGAAAGGAAGAGGGATTATTTTACACAATGTTTTTAGGGAGTGGGTTTTTTACAAGAAAATCTATATAAAGGTTTTAAATTAATTAATTTATAAAAAATTTTGAAGAGATTAACCTATTATATAAAAACCCTATAAACTTCCTCACACCTTTAATTAACATACACAATTAAAAAATGGCCCTTGTCATTTCAACAACCAACAACCCCGATCTCCATTTTTATCTTTAATATAATTTATAATAATAATAGTAATAATGTTTTTATAATATATATATATATATATATATATCAATGTGTGTGGGCGTGTGAGAATGTGTGTGTATTAAAATAAAATGATAATAATAATAATAATAATACATGTATTTATTTGATGGCATAAGAATACCAAATAACACACACAACCACATAGAGGTCTATTAGAATAGGCCACTATGCCCTAAAAAGGGATACTCCACATCCAATTACCCCATTTTATTACTCTAGGACTATGGTTTATATAAAGATTCCCAAATTCCTTACAAACAGGTCCCAAATACCTTACAAATTGGTAGCAATTTTTATTATGGATTGAACCTTGAGCTACTAAGGGTATGGTACAATATTTAAATAGTATCACTGCATTACTTCATACAATACCCAACATGAACCTATTAAAATTTTGATATGATAACATGATTATTAAACTTCACATAGTATTCTGGTCTAGTGACACAATACACAAAAAAATTTAGAAATCATTAGGCTCAATCATGGGATATACACCCAAAACCCACTCCACAACTCCACCCGAACCAAAAAAGGTATAATAACACTGAAAATAATAATAAAAACTACAATAATTATAATTATCAAGGTAATAACAATAGAAATATAAGTGATTTTAATATTAATAGATACTGTAATAACAACAACATATATGTATACACAATTTTTTGAACAAAAAACCAAACTTATAAAAAAATTATTTATCTAATATTTAATTATTCTTTCCCTCTAGGGGTGGTTTAGTGGGAAGGATTTGGAACGTTATCCACATTGTCATGGGTTCTATTACCTCATGATGATTATTGAAATTATAGTTACACACCTGAAAATTTAACGATCTAACAGATTGCGGTATATTTGGGGATCTAGTTTTACCTATTTTTTTCAGGGAGAACATTTGAAACATGGTGTATAATACCTGATCAAGTGGGGGGTGGTATATATTGGGAAGTGAGTTTATGGTATGGGGGCCCTAGGGTTTCTGTGTAAAAAAATATTATAATTCAATCAAAAATTTTAAAACCATGTTGTTTAAATACACATATTTCTTCAAACTCTACTATTAAATTCATGATTTAACAAAAATAATTTAATATATATTTTAAAAATTATATCTATTTAAAAATTATAGTATTGTTTATTTAATTATAAAAATAAAATTATTTTATTATTTATCCATATACCATATTTTATAATCTCTCCATCCTATTACCTTTTCCCAAAAAGCTTATATGGAATCAATCTCTTTGGATAATCTTATTTGTATTTTTTTGATGATCCACACCATATGAATTTTAAAAATGATATAATAAAAATTAATAAAAAATCACTATTAAATTATACTGAGATTATCAATCTCATGATCACAAAATACTAATTTCATTATTTTAATTGGAAAAAAATCATATCATAATAATTCATTACATTCAAGTCAATTTTCAATATGTTATGTTAAATTTTTAAAATCAACTCAATTTTAAACCATATATTTAAAATGGTAAATTTTATAATCCATAGGTCAGACTTTCTTGTAGTTAATAATATATTAAATAAAAGATACATACTGAATTTATAGCTCATTTAGGGAACACCATAATTTTTCACATCTTTATATATTGATGAACCACATATATTAAAAAAAATTATTCAATGATTCATTTATAATGTCCCTAAAAATTTCACAAAATATTAGAAATTATGTAATTTTATATATTTTAGTGGATATTAGATATAAATCCAAAAATAAATTTATTCAACAGTTTTAATAGATCTATTATTAGTGTATGACATTATGGGGTATTCTCACTAAAATTTTTGTGTTTAAATGGTTCTCAAGTATAAATAATCACTAGTGAAGAAAACATTTTTTACGATGGTTATTTTTTTATTTTTAACATCGGATTTTGGCCGACATTATTATAGGAGACGTTATAAATAGAGTTTTTTACATCGGTTATTGTAAAACTGATGTAAAAAAGACAAATCTAGCGCGTTTTTCACGTCGGTTGATAAAAACCAACAAGGAAAATTCTTCAGAGGCGTGCTTTATTATGTCGGTTATTTAATAACCAATGTGATTTATAACCATTCACATTGGTTATTATATAACGGACATCATAAAGCACTCTTCTATGGCGTTTGTAACGTCATTTATTTTTAAAACTGATGGGACAAACCTATATGCCATGCGGTTTTCAACGTCGGTTATATAATGACCGACGTAAAAACATATCTACAACGTCGATTATTTTATAACTGACGTAAAAACCATTTACCATGAAGTTATTACATTGGTTTCCAAATAACCGACATTATAAAAAATAATGATACATTTTTCACATTGGTTATGAAATAACAGACGTATAAATCATTTTTTTAATAAACCCAAACAACTTCTATGCCCAACCAAATCACCTGAAATAGAGAAAAAGCTTACCAAAACTAGACCAGAACCCCCCCCCCCCCCACCACTATACATCCCCCACCCCTGGACAGCCCCCCGCACTCCTGGACATCCCCTCCACCCCCTAGATAGCCCCCACACCGTTGGAAAATCCCCAACCTCTTGTACACCCCACCCCAAGGACATCACTTCCATAACCCTGGACAACCCTCCCACACCCTTGAAATAGACCAAAAAGTTACCAAAAATAGACCAGAACCCTCTCACCCCACTGGACAGCCCCCACCACACCGTTGGACACCCCCCGCCCCCCACACCCCTGGACTACCCCTGCTCCCCATGGACAGCCCCCAACACCCCTGGACAACACACCACCGTCCTGGACCCCCCCCCCCCCCCACCCCCCACTCACACAAACACACCCCCTGGACTGCCCCACCACCCCCTGGATATCCCCCCACACCCCTGGACAACCCCCACCCTACTGGACACCCACCACACCCTTGGACTGCACCCACCACCGAGACTTACCCCCACCCTCTTGGACCACCCCCCAAACCAGACTCATGGACTCCCCCCCCCCCCCCCCGCACCACCCCTAGACAGCCCCCACACCACGGGACAACAACCCCTTCTAGACATCCCCCACACCCATGGACTTCCCCCACCCTCAGGACCGCCCCCACCCTCCTGGACACCCCCCACACCCCTGGACACCCCTGCCCTCCTGGACAGCCCCCCACACCCCTGGACATCCCCCACCCTCTTAGACACCCCACGCACCCATGGACTTCCCTCCACCACTAGGACTGCCCCCACCCTCCTAGATACCCCCCACACCCCTGGACTGCCCCCAACCCCCTGGACATCCCCCCACACCCCTGGACAACCCCCACTCCTGGACACCCCCCACACCACTGGACAACCCCCACCCTCCTGGACACCCCCACCCGCACACAACCCTGGACTTCCCCCACCCCGGGACTTCCCCCACCCTTCTGGACCCCCCCCCCCCCCACCCAACCCCTGGACTACCCCCACCCCTTGGAGAGCCCCCCACCACACCCCTGGACGCCCCCACACCCCTGGACTGCCCCCACCCCCGAGACTGCCCCCCACCATGCTGGACACCCCCCACACCCCTGGACTACCCCCACCCCCCGAGACTGCCACCACCCTCCAGGTCACCCCCACCCCATGGACAGCCCCCCCCCCCTAGACAACCTCATACCCCTGGACTGCCCCCACCCCCTGGACAACCCCCACACCCCTGGACAACCCCCCCCCCCCCCCCACCTTCTAGGACACCCCCAAACCGCTAGGCTGCCCCCCTGACCCCAATACTAACCCCCTCCCCCCTCCCCCGGGACTGCCCCCTCCCCCCCCCCCCCCCACCCACACACCTCCGGACTGCCCCCACCCTCCAGACAACCCCCACACCCCTGGATATCCCCCCATCCCATGGCACCCCCACACCACTGGACTACTCCCCCACCCCCGGGACTACCCCCACACCCCTGGACACCTCCAGGACATCCCCCCACTCACCTAGACATCCCTCTCACCCTCTTAGAAACCCTCCCACCTCACTGTACAACCCCCACCACACCCTTGGACACCCCCACCCATTAAACACCCCAGACCAAAACCCTACCAAAACCAGACCAGAACCCCCCACCCCAATGGAAATCCCCCACCACACCCCTGGACACCCCCCCCCCCCACAATCCTGGACCGCCCCCAACCCCCCTGGACAACCCCTGGATAGCTGGTGTTAGAAGAGGAGGAGCCCCCATCCCTCGGGGGGAATGACGCTGGAAGGTACTCATCACACACACATTTGAAGCTTGAGTACTCAAAATATTTCACAAGTGGGAGTGATGAGTACCTTCCAGCGGCGTTCAGCCCCCCGAGGGATAGCGGCGCCTCCTCTCCCACTCACCTAGACTGCCTCCCCATCCCCATGGACATCTTGGACCCCTCCCCACCCCCCACCCCCACTAGAACGCCCTCCCACACCCCTAGAAGCCCCCCTCACCCCCAAGACACCCCCACACCCCTGGAAACCCCCTTGACAGCCCCCCACTCTCCTAAACAGCCCTTCCACCCTCCTAGAAATGCTCCCACCCCCCAGTACTGCCCCCCCCACTCTCATGGACACCTAGAATACCCCCCACCCCACCGGACAGCCCTCCCACACCCCTTGATACCCATCCCCCATTGAACACCCCCACACCCTTGAAACACCTCCCCCAGATTAGAATCCATACCATAAAAACCATCTTAAGTAGATCAAAACTAGAAGTAGAGAAATATTAAACATTAACATATATAAAATTCAAAACATACAATTTCAACATAAAAAAACTAAATCCAACCTAAACGACTACCAAATACACAATTACAATTACAATATTCAATCATTACATTTTACACTACAAACAACTAAAATTCAATCAAACTTGTTAAATAATTTGACCATTCCACTTGTAAGTGTTTGACTTATTGAGAACTATAGGGTTGAGGGTCATCAAATAGCTATAAATTAAATGGATAGTAATTAATGTGTATAATGAATAAATCAAATGAAATATCATGGAAAATCTTAAAAGGAAATCTTATTAGGTCAAAGTTAACAATGGTCCCAGTTGTTATTATTTCATACATAAATATTAACATATAATATCCTCATTCGATGACGCCTTGTTGTTCATGACAATTCTGTTTTAATGAGTGTAAATTTAATATATTATTTTTATGTAATAAATCAAAAATTACAAATTATAAATTGATATTTACCTTTACATTTACTTATTTTATATTTTCACTCTTTTATTTGTGTTTTTTCGAAGGTAGACCCATCCCTGTTAGAAAATAATAAAAATTGGATAAATAGAAAATTCATGATAATAAATAAAACTATTGAGAAATTGAAACTTACTTTTCCAACATTTTCTTAAAACGTTCCCGCACATCATCATGGACAGAGCATATCCAATAAAGTGTCCTCTTCCTTGGGAAGAAAACCCCTAATATCCAATGATAACTGATAAAAGAAAATTTAAGGTTATTCGGTTTTTATATTAATAAATAATAAACTATTTGAGAGAGATGTGTTTCATACCTATCACAAAAAGGCATCATCCAACATTGTGTAACTATATTTTGTTCAAGTATTTCATCAATATAAAGTATTATTCGTTCCTCATCCAATGCACATGCTTCAGGGTACATCAAATGCGGGTCCATGATCCCATATACATATGACCGCACATTCTTCTCACAAATTTTATAAAGATACCTAATTCAAAAAAGACATAAGTATACATTTTCAATAAATATAATGTAGGGAAAAGGTGTTAATACTTACATGGAAAATATTTTCACCACGTTGATTCCCAAATTATCTTTAGTTAGAAGCTACATGATATCAGTTTTCACAATCCCCACAGTTATTTCACATCCACAAACATGATATTCCATTGGAAAATAATAATGATCCTCCAACAAATTTGAATATCTTGATAATCTGTCAAAACTTATAGAATATGTATCTGATGTCATAGCCATTTTTCTTTCTTTTTGTCTATAAATTATTTCTTTACCATTGAAATATTTCTATAAAAATAAATAGAAACATATGTTAGTATTAAAATGATAAAACAACTTTAATAAAAAAAATAACATAGAAGATATAACATACATACCTCTATGGTAATGAGTAGAAGAAGTCTAGTTGGCCAAATTAAAAAATGGCCGATACTATGTCCAACTATCATCACCCCATCTGTAGGTAATGGTACTCAAGCTGATCTATCTATAATATCTTGTATAGTGGCCCTCTGATTCTCTACCTCTAATTTTTGATGATGAACTGTATCTCTTATATAATATACCAACCCATATGCAACTATATGATTTTTAGGATCATCAACATACAACTCGCAATAAGTAGGATTTTGCAGTGGAAGAGTTGGATAAAAAATGGGGTCCACATGATGAGGTGGGGGAGTAGGAGCTACTGGAGAAGGTGGGGGTTAAATAATGGAGTATGTAGGGGGAGGTGGAGGAGTGGGAGCTGCAGTCTGAAATTGTCTTTTCATTTCTGCAAACATAGACTGTACCGATGCTCTAATCTTTTCCTCCATCGTCGCATTAATATTATGAACTTTAGCCTCCAAGGATTATATTTTTTTATAAACACCCTCAGCATAAGTAGTTGAAGATTGTAGATACACTTTTCTTATCGATACACCTTCCGGATATCCTCGTACATGACCATGCTGTTTGGGATTTCCCAATGCTACAGATAAAATATATTGCCTCCTAGTAGCAGTAAATACCCCCTATGAGCTCTGCTCTTTAGGAGAATCATGTAATAATTAATTGAAAATTTCTATAATGATTGACATTATATGAAGAAAATAGTATATACTGAATAAATAAAATAGATATCTTACAATACTCTCAGCTACGATTATCGAATCTTCTAAATGATTTTTCCCTTTTTTCCCATCCGAGAACTCTTCCATTTATCATGTCTAGATGGAGGGGATGGAGGGGCCACCTCTCCGGGGCTTGATGACTCAGATGTTAGTTTTTTGTAATTTTTCCGCCATCATTTGTTCTTCCTATTATGTATACCCTCCCTAAGATAAACTATGTGAGTATACATTTTTAGATTTGATCTCATGATGAGATTTCCTTGTTTGCTGTAAATTAATAATAAAAAATAATTAATAAAACATTAATAAGATCATTTATATAAGAAATATTTTAAAATTTTACGTTTCCCTTATCAAAAATGAATCTTTTCTTCTACTTTCAATGAACTGTCTCCATGGGACTTCATATATGGAAGGATATATATGACATGGATTGTCATAAATCCTATGACCAAAAAATAAATCAGATGTGAGGGTTGATAGGAAATCCCTCCATCTCCTGGTAGCCATCGATAAGCATTTCTTCTTGACTTCTCTAGTGACAGGAATATCAAATTTCATCTGATAAAGAAGTGGTTAAACATATTATATATACTAGAAAAATTTAACGAATTGTCAAACAATAGATAAGGATCTTACCAAAATCATCTCACAAAACTGATAGACTATCTCTTTGTCCACACTTCTCCAGTCATCATACAAAATTATTACCTTTCCCTTCCATTGAGTTGATACAAAACACTTAAAATCTTTTGCATTTGGACCTCTAGGAATATAATCCTCATGAAACTCAATGAGTATCCTCTGATCCTGCATACGGGCAAGTGATAATTTTGGTAAACATGTGCACCCATTTTTACCAACTCTTGAACTCTTTGTCGTAATAGGACCACATGAAAAAGATTGAGGAACATCAAGAGGAGCATGTGAATGTTCCTCCTCAGAGGTATGACCAATAGGCTCATCTCCTAAATCATTTGGTTGATCAACTGATTGATATGTCTTATCCTTTAAATCAAAAAAATAAACATTAGTTCACAAATATAAAAATTCAAATATTTTAATACTACTATAATCAGAAAATAGAAAATTGTACTAAGTTACGTAATACTAAACATGGTTAATATGGTAAGCATGTTAAACAATGGTAAAGATGTTCATGATGGTAAACATGGTAAACATGGTAATCCTGGTAAACCTAGTAAATATGGTAATGTAATTGTCAATGAACAAAAATAATAGATATATAATTTATGTAATGGTAAACATGATAATTTAAACGTAATAAAATTAAAACATTTTAAACCTAGTAAGCCTGGTAAACATGGAAAAGTTATTGTCACTACATAAAAATAATAGTTATATAATTTATTTAATGGTAAACATGATAAATTAAACTAAAACAAATTAAAACAAACAAACAGAAATACTTATTTTGTTTTAATACATTTTTTAATAAAGAAAAAACAGACAATATTTAACATTTTATGAAAATAATAAATGTAAACATGAAATAAAGAAATGTTACCTGTAATTTTATGAATGTACAAATGGATTGTTTTCCCAAATTACTTTGTCATGATCATTCCTTATGGCACAAACTTTGTCTTCAGCATGCTCATCATTATGTTCTGTTAATCATTCCATGGAAGTAGGGATCTCACATAAATCAACATCTTCATCAAGTTCATCCTATCCAACATATTGTTTTTCCCTTGTAAAACAACATCCCACTACATATCTGATTGATCTATTATATAGAACTTTTTTTCATGTGTTTCCATTATAAAAATTCAGTTGTTTCGTCCAATATATTCACATTAACAGCTGTCATTTCAAATTCATCATGTCTGACACTATTGTTACCGATAAAACAGTTATTGTTACAAATAGGAAAATTAATTTTAAAGTAATCAACAACCCATATGTCTTCAATCACTCCATAATATACACTTGATGCATAAATTGGGTTTTTTTCCATTGCACTTGAAAAATTAATTTCTTCTGCAAACACCAATAGAACACTATTCTGAACTGCACATCTGTTGTCTTGAGCATTCATATGAAATGTATATCCATTAATGTCCTAACCGAACCATGTTATCACATTTAGACATGGACCACCCACTATCTAATTTAATGTCTACGATACATTTGATCTACCAAGAAATTTCTTTTTAAACCACGACAAAAATGTTTTTTGTGCTCATTCAAAATCCACATTTCATTCTTATTTAGATGACATTGTTTCAAATCATTAATATGAAATGTGATATATGGTTGAGCATCAGTTATGTTATTCAAGATGTATGATTCTAACATCCTCATCTATTCAGCTGACAATGATTTTTCTTTCAAGCCACGAATCCACTTTCCCTCATTATTAACTCATTCATGGAGAGATAGAGGCAAACCTATGTGATGCGCCACAGCCATGTAACTCGTACAAAACTCCGAAACATCCTCAGAAATATACTTTTCAATAATAGAGGCTTCAGGTCGATATGTATTCTTAACATACCCCTTCAATATTTTTATATAACTATCAAAAGGATACATCCATCGAACATATATAGGTCCACAAGGATTTATTTCTCGAACCAGATGAATCATTAAATGTACCATTATATCAAAAAAAGATGGAGGAAAATACATTTCGAATTGACAAAGTATACAAATTGCATCTTTTTTCAAAATGTTCAAAGCATTCACATAAATAACCTTATTACAAATTGAGTTGATAAAATAACACATCTTCATTATAGTATTTCTGACACAGATGGGATATATTTCATGCAATTCAACTGGTAGAAGTTGTTGCATCATGAAGTGAAAATCAGGTGATATCATAGCTATCAACTCATTGTCCTTCAATGAGACAAAATTTATTAAATTTTAAGAATATCCTTCAGGAACTTTGATATCATGAAGACACTAAAAAAATAAAATTTTCCCCCTCTTCGATAATGTATGACAAGTCGGGGGAAGAAATTCTCATCTTCCAATAAGAGTTAGGGATAACTACAAATGTAATCTTATTGGTAGTAAGTCTAATATTGCATTCAACCCATATTCTATCATTCCATTAATATCTAACAATGTTCCAATAAAACTATCACATATATTGTTCTCCACATGCATGACATCAATATTATGTTTAACTTCATGATATCTCCAATATGGTAGCTCAAAAAATATTAACATTTTCTTCCAAATATATCTATCATTTTGAAATTTCAGTGTCTTTCCCAATGTCACATCATGGTTTTTCACCCACTCAAAATACAGATCAGAGGATAATGGTAGTAGATCAATATCAAAATCTTGTGAGCCATTGAATGCATTTTTTAGTCTTCTATAAGACTGATCCAAAGGGAAAAACTTTTGATGACCCATGTACAATGTTTTCCTCCCATGATTCAATTGACAATATGACGTATGTTGTTTGAAAATTGGACATTCTTTATTCCCTTTAACACTGTATCCAGACAAATTTACATATGATGGGAAGTTATTTATAGTGAACAAAATCAATACATGTAGTTCAAAATATTCTATTTTATAAGAATCATACAGCCTAATATTTCCTCCCATAAAAGTTTCAAATCATCAATCAACGATGACAAGAAAACATCAATATCATTTTCGGGTTGCTTCGGACAAGAGATCATCATACTCAACATGAAATATTTTCACTTCATACAATCTATAGGTGAGAGGTTGTAAATTACCAATAAAACAGGCCATGAACTATGTTTTCAACTGAGGGTTCGATATGGATTCATTCCATCTGTGCACAACCCTAGTTTGAGATTTCGAATTTCATTTCCAAATGTAGGATACTACTCATCAATTTTCTTCCATTGTGGACAATCTGCTCAATGACGTATTTTTCCATCACATAACCGCTCATCAGAATGCCATCTTATCCTTTTTTCCATCATGTGAATTAGGAAATAAACGTTTGAAATGATGAATTATATGGAGATACCAAAATACCTGTGATGGGTTCTTTGTAATATCTACATTAGCCTGTAATTGTTCTTTAACCTTATACCATGATGTCCCACATTTAAGAAACTCTGAAAGAAATTCATATTCCTTCCTATATATCATACAGTCAGTCTGACAGACATGTATTTTCTTTTATCCCAATCCCATCGGGCAAAATATTTTCATTACCTTATAATTTGAATATAGAAGATTGTTATCTTTTTAATAAATTTCTTTCATCAATTGTAGCAGCTCTGTAAAACATATGTCACTCCATCCATGTTTTTCCATCAATTTAATCAATCTTAACACCACTAAAAAAACCATAAAATTTGTATAACCAGGATATAATGGGTTTTCAACAACACCATATAGACGTGAAACTGTCGGTTCTATCTCAATTTGTTCTACTGCATTATCGTGAATCATTTCTTCAATTCCATCGGAGTCACCGTCTTGTGAATCATCATCATTTGTGACATTCCATCCAGTTTCACCATGCCAAATCCAAGGGATGTAACTCGGATTAAAACCATGACAAATGAAATGATCTTTTACCTCTATACTTCTCAACTTCTTCATATTCAAACATTTCAGGCATGGAGTGAAAAAAAATTCACTACTTGGAACATTTCGTTAAGAAAATTCTGAAAAGGAATCAACACTTTCCTCATATTCATTACTCATTCGATGTGTCATAATCCAACTTCAACACATTATTACCTATAATAAATATAAAAATATTACATCTTTTTAATATAAGTAAAATATATTTTTATATGAAAAAAAACCTAATTTTAATGTAAAACAATTTTGAAATATAAAAAAAATCTATGTGTATTTAAAATAATATTCTTGAATATGATTTTAAAAAGAAAATATAGTTAGATATAACCATTTTAAATTCATCTTGGCTCATTTCTTCTTAAGGTTCACAAAGAATACATCCTGGTGGAACTGGATACCGAATTCACCCTTCCATAAAAATGAAATATAAATTATAAATGTTAAAATATATATTCATTGACTACTGAAAATTACACATTTCCTAACGATTTGAAACTTCCGGACAACCCCCCACCCTTATGGAAATCCCCCCACCCCCTGGAGACCACCCCCACCCCCTGGACATCACCAACACCCATTTGGACACCACCCCCACCGCCTGGACAACCCTACCCCCTTGGAAAACACCCCACCCCCCATGGACACCAACCCCCACCCCCTTGGAAACCCCCACCCCAACCCCTTAGACACCTCCTGGACACCACAACCCACTTGGACACCCCCCTACCCCTGGACACCACCCCCACCCCCGGGACACCCCCTAGACACCACCACCCCCTTAGACAGATCCCCACCCCTCTTGACATCCCCCTCACCCCCAAGACAACCCCCACCCCTCTAGACAACCCCCTCCCCCACCCCATTGGACACCCCCACCCCTCCTGGACACCACCCCCACCCCCTACCCCCTTGGGCACTCCCCCTGGACACCCCTAACCCCCTAGACACCACCACCCCCGGGACACCACCCCCACCCCCTTGGACACCCCCTGGACACCAACACTCCCTTGGACAGCCCCCCACCCCCTGGATAGCCCCCACCCCTCTAGAAATCCCCCCACTCCCATGGACACCCCGCGCCTCCTAAAAACTCTCTAAAACATTGATTACAATTAAACTGTTAATTTTAAAAATGACCAAACATCCTTAATAATAAAAGGAATTAAGGAGAAGAATAAGTGGATGAAGAAGAAAAAAATAAACAAAGAATAAAGGAAGAAGACCATGGAATAAGTAACTTATTTAAGGAAATTCCATGGAATCCAAGAAAACCATGGAGACTCCAATGGTTTCTAGAAAATTGGAGAAAATGAAGTAAACCTGAGAATCAAATCAAATTTAAAATAAAAACTCAGATGGAGAAAATCACAGTGTAAAGCCTAGAATCATGGCACAATGGAGTCAGGATAACTACGCGTCTTTGAAAACCACGACATGGTCTCCCCCATAACCCATATGTTTGTCATAGTAAATGACTGGTCCAAATATATATAACCAAATATAATCATATTGCCACACCGCTCATCTTTTTATAATGCTTGAATCGCTAAAAATCATAGTGGAAACCTCAAACATAGACTATACCAACCCCCTTGGACACCACCCCCATCAGTCTGGACACCACCCCCATCCACTTAAACAACACTAATAAATTATAGCCTAATATACATTAAATAATACAATCATCATGTCATAATATCACAAACCATGATTCCATAGTCAATCCGAATTGGCACTTATCCCCCGCCCCCTTAGACACCACCCCACCCCCATAGACACCCCATGTACACCACCACAAAGTTGGACATCCCCCCCACTCCTTGGACACCACCCTCACCCCCTTAGACACCCCCTTGACACCACCACCCCTTGGACATCCCCCCTTGGATAGCCCCCCACACCTCTAGACACCCCACCCCCTTGGACACCCCCACACCTCTGAGACACCACCCCCACATTCTACCCCCTTGTACACCCCCTTAGGTACATCCTCCCTGGACAACCCCCCCCCCAAACCCTCAGGATAACCCCCCCAATCCCTTGGACACCCCCCCCCCCCACCAACCCCCTTGGACAGCCTCACACCCCCTTTTCCCCCCCAACACACATACCCCAAGACTACCCCCTTTCCCTAAAACCCTCTGAACATCCCCCCAAATTCTCTGGATAGCCCCCTATCTCCAAGACACCACCCCTACCACCTTTGACATCCCCCACACCCCCTTTGGACACCCAACCCCCTTTGACAGCCCCCACACACCCCTGAACACCAGCCCCACCCCCTTTGACACCCCCCGGACACCCCCACCCAACTAGAAAGCCCACCCAACCCCCCTAGACACCCCCACCCACTTGCACAACCCCCACCCCCTTGTAAACCCCATGTACATGCACACACACATGATAGAACACACAATTGTCGTAAACATGCATGATATCCCTTCCATAGGTTTATTTTACCAGAAAAAAAAATTTATCATGCTATAGATGAACATTATGAGACTAACCATGACTGCAAGAACAAAGAAAAATAACATCTCAACAAATTCATTTAGGGCATCGTAGAAAAAAACTGAAACAGAGTTATGTGAGGATTACCTGAGTGTTGTGAGTTGACCTAATAGATCTGATAATAATAAATATGAAGATTGATGTTGGAAATACTAGGGTGGAAGGCATGACTTCGACGAATCGATTCTAGGTTTTCCACGCGAGAGAGACGAGTCGCAGGTCTCCCGGTCGAAGAAAACAGAATGAATGAATATGAGGTGTGATAAATCATTTAAAATATTTATCACATCGGATATTTAATAGCCACCATGATAAACTTTATTTTTTAATTTTTATAGCATCAGTTATTTAATAACCGAAGTAGATAACAATTTATCACGTCGGTTATTTGTTGAACGATGTGATATATGTCGCTTCGTACCGACGTGAAAAATTACTGATATTTGCTTTATCACGTCAGTTTTTTTCTTAACCAACGTGGTAAAGTGTAGATATTTCCTTTATCATGTCGGTTATTTTATAACAGACGTGATAAAGCGCGCCAGATTCGAATTTCATGTCGGTTATACAATAAGTGACATAAAAATGCTAATCGCTGTATATTTTACGTCGATTATAAAATATCTGACGTAAAATATGGATCCTGGTCGATATATAAAGATGGTTATAAAATAACCAATGTGATATATCGATCATTATATCTTTTCATGTCGGTTATATAGAATCGCCGTGAAAAATGCCAATGTGTTAAACGTTTTCTCCACTAGTGAATTTGAGCCAATCATAAAGGTATTTAAAATATAATTTTTTGTTAATTAACGAACCATGAGTAATTATATAAATAGTATATGTTACCTCTATTTATATTCTCATGGTATGTTCATGGAATATGACATTGATTGATTGAAATATATGATTGTGTTTCTTTATTTAAAACACACCCATATTGTTAATCATAACTAATGAAAACCAAAGGAGATCACCTATCACTTGTTAAAACATAATCCATTCTATGTATATGGTCAAAATAAACGCTAATATCTATAGATATCATGATCAGACCAAGTGAAACTATTTATAGGAGGTTATTAAATATTTTTTATACTCCATAATCGTATTATATGATTTATATTTATCAACAATAGTGACAAGGGAAAAATTAATATTGATAATCATTATATAGTGTTGGTAATATTCCATAAAATCCAAAAAAATTCAAATATAGTGATCTACTATAACCTCACAAACTATATTACAATATCTTTGAAAGAGACAAAAAAGAAACCCCTATCATAGGCTATTCTTGAGTTGAATTGTGAAGAGTGGAAATCCAAGTTAACCTCATTTCTAAATATCTATTATATAATAAAAGCATATAATAAACGCCATAAATCTTTCATAAAAACACCATATTTGTTCTATAATAATTCTAAAATGGTATACATGTAACCCTAAACATACATTATTGATGATTTATAATGATATAAGGGATGTTGATTTGAGGATTAATCTATGGCTATTGTTGCAACACGACTTTAAATTTGAATGAATTCATGTGACCATGGAAGAATAAAATTTCCCATATGAGTTACCTAACCAAACCTACGAATGAAGAAATGAGACTTCAATATGGATCTTGATGTTAGAGAAAAAGGATAAAATATATCATTTTATATATGGTAAAATATATACTACTTGAAGGTCAACTTTTAATGAAAATTTTCTTGAATCTTCCACTGTAATATGGTAGAATCATAAAGAAAGAATTCAATACCCCATGGAAGGGATACCCAAACACAATATTGATTATTTTTCTTATATAAGGAAGTGATGGGTTAGGGAATAATTATTTTGTAACCTCTAAACATAACTATAGCTTATTTCTCAATTACTTTTTCAAATTTTTTACAATATGTTTATCTTATTCTTTTACCCTATTTTGAACTCCATTACTATAGAGAAATGATCATTGGTGGTTAATACAAATGGGAAGGGGACATATTAATGAACATGAGTTTCTAATAATAATTTATAAATGGATATTTTCATTTGGTTGATTAATCTTATTTTGTTTATTATATGTTAAGGAATAGAGGATGATTGTAAATTCATCCTTTTTTATTCATTGTATCAATTTTTACACTTAATATATATTTAGTGACTACCCTTCCATGATTATCTTTCTTACCATGGAGAAAAGTTATTATAGAGGCAGTGGTTTTTGATTTTGGACATGTTTTTTGTGATTAAACTTCTCTAAATGGATTGTTGGGGGATCTGTGTCAAGGAACATTCACTCATTTCATGGAAATTATATACAATTTTATAGAGGATGATATTATGAGTACATCCACATATAATTTATTAATTCCTGTTATCTACAAAATATATTGTGGTTGTAGCAACCCAACTCCATACCCATTGAAGGTGGTTATCATATTGAATTAGAACATGTACAATAGATATCACCCTAAAGTGTTGAATAGTTTAGATGTATTGGGAGATCATATATATACATGATTCTCATATTATATTTGAAAACATGAGATAAAAATTAAAATTATAGTTAGAACATTATTATTTATTCTATTATATCCATGAAATAATTTAGGGATCCCTTCATGGTTTTATAAAGAAATGAAAATATTATAATTGGGAAAGGTAAAATGTTCAGTAAGATAAAGAATATAAAAAAAGATATAATAGATTAAATATCAGCATCAAAATTAATATTTTATTAGAGAAAACATAACCAAAAATTCCAAAAGAGATCAGGGAGGATGAAAACAATGAATTCCAAGAGCATCTAACCACACATAACAAAATCATTCTGGAGAGAGGGATCCCATACTATATAACATAGTAAATGGTTAATAAGAATTATATGGAGAAGAAAGAAATTTGGGGGGGAAAATATTCATTCCATGTGTGTAAAACCTATACACCATTGGTAAGAATAATCTTTCTTCTCGAAATAAGAAAAATAATGTTTAGGTAGCATAAGGAATTCCATGAAAGGAGTCATATATTATTATAGAGTTTTGTTCAACTCACTCTAGAGTGATCTTCATATCATAGAAAACCTAGATACCATTGGGAATTGTGCTTACCTTTACAAGAAGATAATCCCATGACCACAATATCTAGAAAAGGCCACAACCACAGAGCCTCTGGAATGAAGAATAGAACCTACTACCCAAATGATACCATTATTGCATGATTCACCCATGTGTATTTTAATACCATTTCTTGTAGGGATCCATTTTTTCCATTTTCCATGAGCGTACAAACCCTTTAATGATAGAGGATGAGATCTACCTACCATGTACATATACAAGGATGGATTATTTTCCCAAAGTTTCATATGTAGAACCAATTCCATCACTATACATTGATATCAAGTTTCGAATAGTAACTGGGAGCTAGAGGTACCCTCATTCCACATAAAATATGAACAAAACATCCCTTTACCAATAAGATCAATATTGTTTTTTTCTTCTTGATTAATGATCACGACTCTTTAAAACTATTTTACTAAAGAATAATTAGTATTATACATCGTGAAAGAGAAATAAAAAAATATCACCATGCTTCCCCCACTCCTTATCCACCCCTTCACTTTGGAGAATCAAATTGTGATTTTACAATTTCTAAGATATCATGCAACATGTACACTATGAAAGAAAATATAGGCCATTACCACTAACCTATTTTTCTACGCTGATGGTATATGCTTTTATGTGATAAATAAGAAGGAAATACTTCATAGGTATTTTCACACAACATAGGGAACATCACCAATAATCCCATGCAAGGTTAGCATAAGACATTGTTCTATATTCTTTGTCCAAGAAGAGAATATTTAACGAAATAGTGAAAATATTATATCTATATCATTATTCTATATGATATTTTAGATGATACTAAGTTTTTGTAGATTCAAAATGTCTTTGATGAAATATAGATATAAGATACCCTAATGAAAGGAGATTTCTAGTGTCCAAAACCCTAGAAATATCATTATGGATCCCACCAATTTGTCATTCCATTATTTAATATCTCATGGCTGATAACCCATTAAGAGTGAATTAAAAGATATGTAACATGCTTTTATTTACTTTTCAATAGCCTTGAGGTGATCCACATTATCATAAACATGGATGACATAACAATATAAATAATTATGTCTAAAATAATAATGGAATTTATAATGATATAAATAATATTTCTAGACATAATAATCTTACCATCAAGGCCTCATTCCAAGAAAAAACAAATAATAATTGAATATTACAAATACCAATACTAGTTTATCTAATGAGACCTACCAATGGATTGATGGTATATAATTGACCAACCTGATAATCAGTATAATTAATACATCATATGAGTTAAATGGATATTTATTAAATACATAATCAATATAAACATTTATATTAAAAATCTAGAATAAAAATGTTAAATATTTTAGACGTTAATAGCCATAAAATCATAATCATACACCATCTAGGGAAACATGGTTGGTGGTATCATCTTAGTATATCTCTGTTTGAGTATAAGATTCAATAAAAGAATTTTTAAAAGGATTAAAATATTTTTAAAATAAAATTCAAACCATTCATTGAAAATTTTAGAGAAATATGCGTCAATTTTGATAGTATTTAACATAAAAAATACAATAATATTGTGAAAATTAATATAATTTTAAATAACCAGGGAGAATTATAATTTAAGCATTGAATCAAATAATGATCATAACATTGGGGGAAAATTATCATGATATAAATGTTAAAACAAATATCCCTTACACAGATATCGTAAAATTTCAAAATACATTGTTCAGAAAATGACACAATGTTTCCTTTTAAAACATTGAAAATAATAGAATATTTTGTTTAAAATGACTTTAAATAATAACATTATCACATAAAATAACATATTTTAATTTTTTTATGAAACACAGATGTAGAAGAATAATTCCATTATCTAAAGTGTAAATATGGTTTGTGTTTCTTAAATAGAATTTTCCCTATCATATTAAGTACCAAAAAGAGAAAAATGAAAGGAAAAAAATCAATAGATAACTATATGATACTAAAATATTTAGAGATTAAAATTTTAAAAAATTATAAATTCCTTGAAAATATATTTAAACATGAACAGTCCCGAATAAAAAATATATTATACTATTAACCATTACCTCAAACATCATCTTAGTCGGACACATTATATCCTCTTGTATAATCATTATAAAAATAATAAATTATTTCTTAAGAAACAATTATATATTTAATTCATTTTATGTTTAATTTATAATCATTTGGTATCTTTTCATTGAATATATCTTCTTCACTTTACCACTTAAATTTGTGGTGTCAATTTCACCAAAATTACATCCGCAATATGACAATGGTTAAAGATTTTATAAAATGGTTCCATCATATACAAAATGTTAATAATTTCTTGAATATCTATTTTTCATTATATAATATTTTATATTCCTCCATTCATGTTAGTAATAGAAATAAATATCACATCAATTCATAGATATGGTAGTCAAGATAGACGAACGAGCAACATAATCATTATCCAACGAAAGAAAGGGTATGAATGTATATGATATATTATATTTCCATAATACTAATAATTTCATAAATATATAATATTTTTATTATTTACATCTTTATAACCATCCATTTTACGTGATGATGAAAAATTAATTACACTACTATGTACAGAAGGTAGGTCGTACACATACACAAGTGATGTTATTATTTTCCAATGGATGGAAAGAAAATTGAAAATTGTTTTAACATTAACATAAAGATGTCACAGTATTTTTAATATACTGAATTAATTATATTGATATGTTTTTTATATTTATACTAGTTCTAAGGACAAAATAACATGAACAATATTGGTAATGATATGTATCTCTTTTTTTCTAAAATATTTTGGCTTATACCTTATGTTTTTTAATGTTGTATTTTGGTGATACGAAGCCCCAAGTGATGTGGGGAGGTATTTTGGAAAGCATTTTTTCAGAAATTGGTTGATATAACTGTATTAATTGGTTTTAATAAGAGAGGATATGAATATAACATTTATTAGTGAGTCGAGTGACAAACTTGTAATTATTCTTAACTATGAGATATTATAATTATCTTACTCAATGATAAGGGAAACATAAAAAATTCAATTTCAAATATAATTTTATGGTCAAAATAAACTCATACAATAAGAATTAATATGAACTTTTATGAACTTAACATAGTGGTTAAACTTATTTAACCAATTATACCCTTCTGTTGAGGTGATAATATTTTTACCATGGTTACTATACATAATTACCAAACATAAAATTAACCAAATAATTAAATTTTAACCATATAATTACAAATATTTAATATATTTCTCAAGATTAAATTTTTATATATGTCATAAAATAATTTTTAATTAAGTCTGCAAAATTCTATGAAAAGTAATTATTTTAGAAAAAAAAATTTTGAAAAAAATTATTATTATACCAGAATAAAATATAATGAAGATTACTATGGAATTAATTAGATTATTTTTAATAAAATATATATTATATTACATTAAAATTAAATCTAAAACACAATAAGAATGAAAAGAAATTATTTTTTTATATAAAAACAAAAAAAATCATCTTTCACCCAAAAATAAACAATCCCAAAAAGTCAATCAACAATAAAATAGAACATATTAACTAAAAATTAATATCCATTTAATCAAATTATAATTATAAAATTTAGATATTTAATTTTAAATAACCATGTACTATTTCTGCTATAACGACAAAATAATTATATGTACAATAGATAATAGTTTAGAGATGTAAATTTTACCCACTATAGGATGATCTTTGGTATTAAGTCCCCCTCTTATATAATTTCCCCACAAAATTATGATAAAATTTAGTTCATAAAAAATAATTATATTCTTCACCCATATATTCTTCTGGATCTCATGTTGCCTCTTCAAATTTGTGATTTCTCTAAAGAACCTTCACTAACCATGTTGTCCAATTTTGCAACAATTTCTAACTAGTGTAAATAATCTTGAGATAATGGTAATATTAAGTTAAATTATGTTCCATCTCAAATTCCTTATAGGTGAAAACATCCATTGGTTCTAGCAGGTACATCCTCAATAATTAGAACGGAACACATTATTAACTTTATAATGGATAAGTGGCCTTTCCAAATGGTAATTTGTAACTATAATTATTTTTAGATTTTTTAAGGGCCTAATGTAATTAGTACATAGTTTTCCTTCACTTCAAAAAAATATAAAACCTTGCGATAGAGATATCATTAAGAAACTAATATCTTCTTCTTGAAATTCTAAATACTTCCATTGATTATTGACATAATATTTTTATCTATTGTTGTCTTCCTTAATATGATTTTGAATAGTCTTCACATTCAATGTTGTCTCTTCCGTGAGATATTTTCCTACGATATTCCTTTCACTGGATTCACCCTAAATTGTTAGTATAAGGCCTCGTCCTTAAAAATTAAATATTTTTTAGTTAAATTTATAAGTTTACATTTATTCACATAGATGATATTTTCAGGTTTACATATTTAGATAATTAGTCCATAAATCCAACACATCACCTTAAATATTACAAAGTATACAGTTATACTAACAATCCAGTATATTCATTAAATAAAAACATGTAAAAATATACATTATTTTTTTCATGTTTAAACTACACAACTATTACTCAATCAAATAATTTACACTATTTTCCTTTAAATACTATGAAAAACATTTCAAAATAAGGGATGTGCATAAAAATCTCAGTAAGGGATACACAAAGAAATCAAAATAGTTAATCTTTAGATAACATGTAAAACAATAATACATTATCAAAAAGTAATATTTTTTCATCTATAGAATGTTTTGAATACTATCTAATAGATATAATCTCATTGTTTACCATTTTTGTAACCACAATATTACAATAAAATCCATAGAAATAAATATATAACATATAAAGGTAACTTGGGACATAATCATACATAAATGGAGTAAATATACGGTAGACTTCCTCAAAAATAACTAAATGTAATATCCAAACGAAATACTTACATACCCAATACATTGGAGGTTATAGTGTAACCACTCATCCTTAGTTTATCATGGAACCACTCATCTTTTGTTTATTATGTAACCACACATCATTGGTGTATCACATTACCACCCATATTTGGTTTATAATATAAACACCCATCAAATTTCCAAGTACCATAATATAATCATAACACATAAAACATTTAAATTATAAACATTTCACTCATAAAATATCATTTTCAATCACAATAAATCATTTCATGATATTGAAATATCCAATCCATTTCCAAAAACATTTAAATCATTTAATAATGTGACTTTTGAATCAAAGTGTCCCATACCACTATGAATCATTGAAATGAAATTATCATTTTCAATCATTCATGTCCATAAAAATAAATTCATAAAACCCATTTTTAATATATGGACATGAAATAGAATGTTTTAGAAGAATAAATATTTAAAACATTAGAAAATATTTTTTAGTTAGAGTCCATTTCTACATGAGAATCACCAAAATAAAAATAATTAATGAATAACATTAAAAAACCTTAAATATCAAGAGATATATTATTTCTTGATATAAATTGTATAAAAGGTTGTATATACACCTTATTGGGTTATAAAGGTGCATAACATCAAGATATGCTTCAATGAAAGGATATTGTGGCAATGTCCCTAACAAAGATCATATCTTTAGAATAAAGATAAATCAATGACATAATTATGTGTGAAAAATATAAATGAACCCAATATAAGTGGATATTTAGTGTAAAACAATCTGATTTCATTAACACATATTATTTTAAAAACAAAACAAATGACTTTGATATTCGTCTTAATGATTGTATATTTAGTTATGACTTCCCATACATTGAGTCTGAATCATGATGTACTATATTTTTGTTCATAAATAATAAAAATAGGATAATATATACTTCTTTGAGAACCATTTTCAATTTTATCATTCCTTTTATAGAACTAATTTCCTTGTCATAATAATTACCAAACTATTTATTTTCATATCAAACGTATTGTTGATATTCAATACTTGAGTCAAAAATGAACTTATTTTAATGTAAATTTCCCAAGTGGTAAAAATACCACAATCTATAGAATTGTATTTTTTATTTAAAAAATCATATATATCTTTTATATATGTATTAAAAATAATCCATAAAATTTGGACATAAGGATGAAATGTATCGTTCATGGAGACGGTAGGCCACATGTACGAATGACTACTAATTTTATTTCATTGTCCTTTTAAAAGAATAAGATTTATATGATATAAATGTATATTATAATACCATTATTATATTTATGGCATTTATGTTTTATGGGAATAATAAAAACATCCTTTATATGTTCCATGTATAGCGGGAACAAGTCATATCGCTTAGGGGGGTGGCAGTGCACACTTCCTCAAATGAAAGTATCGTATTTAGACAACAAGAAAAATATAATGTTATTTATAAATAAATATTACAGATTCATATAGAAAATATAAATATAATATATATCATATTTAAAAATAGTGTCCACCATAATGTCCAATTTGAGAGCTGGTAGGGGAAATTAAACCGACATCATTTCATGAGGCAGTAGTCGTACACAAAAACAATATGTTCATTACCCATTAAATGGATATATGTGTAAGTGTATATTAAAACAATATCATAACAATATAATAGTATTTTTAGGATTATATTTTTGTTATTTAATCATAAAATTAGAAGATTATAGGGAGTGGTTAATCAAAATGAATCTAAAAAGCATGAGAAAAGACGATACCTCTTAATTGGGTAGCTTCTTTTGGTTTATACCAAAAGGATTCCTTGTGAGGATTTCTTCCCTACGTAGGTTTCTTGGATTATGGAAGGGATTATAGTAAGAGTTTTGGGTAGTTATTAATCAATATAAAAGGCTTTAATGGTGTGATCATTAGAGAATAGGTTGTATCTTTTTATAGGAGAGGGGAGGGGCACCCTAGGAATTATTAAAAGTATTAAATTAATATAAAATCAAATTCGTTTCAAAATTGACCAAAAATAATTTATTTAAAATGTATTATTATATTGGGTCATATCCACATTTTTAAATTAAAATTATACATGTTTTTAATATTTTTTAATCTTTATCTTTTTTACCCTTATTTAACGTTTTGAATCTTACCATGATAACTTGTTATTTACACATTGTGTGTAAATGTACTTACCAAAACATGTCAATCAAAAAAAGTGTCATTTATGAAATATTTTGACATATAATAACCATTTGGTTGAATCTTAGTTTTTTGGAACATTATAACATTTAAAAACTATTTTAAATTTTAAGTTTTGGGTTACGTCAATTTTGACACTTTTCATATTTGTCTTTTTCAAAAATTTATATCATGATTACTTGAAAATAAATAAATTAACTGAATTCTAAAATGTCATTTTCATCCAAAAAATTCATGTATGGAATGAAATATTTCAAATAATATATTTTTTAAGATTTTTATTAGCATTTATTTAAATATTATATTCATGACGTAATTACTACATCACTATTCTGTCATAATTGAATTTTTTTATTTATTGTATAAAATTTATAAATAAAATAATATGATGTAGTAATTTCTTTATATTTATAATTAAAATTTATATTATAAAATAAAATTTATAAAAACTCATATTAAAATTGTTTCAGTAAGATGATGCAAGTCTATAACTTATTTTCTATTACATTAAATTAAATGTTATAAGTTTCATAATCACACCCCTTGTAGATTAAATAATAGAAATTTTCATCCCAAGAGTTTTCTTGGTCAAAAAATGTCATCCAAGAGAATTATGAGATGTTTTATGGTCGTTTTATATTATTATAATATTAATTTTTCCATTGTTTACCTGTTTTACCCATTAACTATGGAAAATAAAAATAAATACTAATGTAACTATTCATCATGTCCAATAATAAAAGTTACATATTTAAATAATTTAGACCTTATGATTCCAATAACAGAATTCATTTTTCATAATTAAAAACATAGAATTTATAGTAATTATTTTATAATTAATTTCTGTAGTCAAAATGAGAAAATTGGTTTTTTAAAAGTAAATAACATCAAAGGATTGATAAGTGTTTATATATAATTTCAATATAAAAATACATAAAATGAAAAAATTGGTTTAAGGGATAAAATATTAATACAATTACACGTTAAAACCAATTAATAGTACAATCTAACATTATAAAAATGTAGACTAAAAGGAAGTTTTGAATTAAAATTCATCATTTTTCAATATTCATTAAAATATCGATTTAATCAGAAAAATACAAAAAACTAATAAAAAATAAAATTTTATATCCATAATACAAATAGTAAATTTATATTTACAAATATAATATAAAAATGTGTCAAAAACTATATTTAAAACTGTTTCTCCATCAATAGGTGGTAAAATTTCAATTTTTTTTTGAAAAATACTTCATTTATTCAAAATATTGAATTTGTTCTTATATCATGTCTAGATAACATATAAGATAAAATTTTAACACTAAATTGAATATATTACACATATATTTCACTGATAAATTCAATCATGTGTGGTTTTATTGTTTTATAAACTCAGTTATTTTCATTTTAATAGGTTTTCATAAATACACATCCTTTATATTCAATTGGTTTTAAAATCCATTTCAAAAAAATTGGTAACCGATGAATAATTATATAAACATATGTAAACTATATTTTCATAATTTAGTTAATAATGTTCATTCCCACTATTCCCATATTTTTTTTATAATAATATCATTTAAATAATATTATTTAGTCGTTTATTTAAGCTTTATGTATAGTATTATGTACGCTATTGAACATAGTGTTTCTTTATTAAAACCAGGGATGTTACATCCACCCCCAATATATAAATTGAATGCTAGAATTTTGAATTTTGGATTAGTAACTAGGGTATGATTTTCAAAATACTTTTATTGGAATACCACATCCGAAAAATGATTAAAAAAATTCAACATTAGAAGAAATAAAATAGGGTATGAAGCTCACATAAGATAACACATTCTAGGATTCCTTATATAAAAAATTAGATACGGAAGAAAAAATAACTATAACATTCTAATGGAGAATGATATAAAACAGGATCAAATGAATGTTAACTATCACAAATCCATAAACGTGTGATTGGTTGAAAATTTATTCATTCAATAGTAGGAAGAGAATACAGAAAATGTTTTTTCTAAGATCCTTATCATAAATTTGAGGAATTTATTTAGGATATTGACTAAGAACTTATGAAATCATACATACTTGTCATGTAGAGTTCATCCTCTAATAAATTTATACCACAACCTCATATTTTCTCCAAATGATGAGTATGAAATATTACTTTGTCTCACCTAAAGAACTAGATTCAACTTCTAAAGAATCATATAATTCACTAAATATTAACTATTTATTAATCATGTCTTGAAATATTATTCAAAACCAAAAAATTTATGATAATATCATATAATTCCCCCAAAATAATAAACCATTTCATGTATAAAATCTACTTTTAATCTCCAAAATCCAATAGTAGTATCCAAAGTTCAACGAAGACCATTTGATAGGTTATTATCCATAAAACTCCTTAAAATACAGATAACTAAGATTGAAACAAAATAATTATATGGATTTGATAACATAGTTTTCAAATATAAAATTTAACCTTTATCTCCAAATAATATCACCAATCTTAATGTATCATTCCAAAAAGAAATTAACCTAATCACGTTTTTTTCCTGGACCGGTTAATCACATCTATAAATAATCAAATTCGCCATTAGTCCTCTATAAAAACATAGATTCATCCAAAATAAAATTTAACCATTTCTTCTCAAAAAACTCTCATAGAATTATATTTTCCTTAGGCATATAGTGGTTCCAAAATATTGAATTTCTTTCAGAATAACATGTATTTCTCAATTCCCACATCACATTCCAAAACAATGGAAATCCATTCGATAAAACATATGTTTCAAAAATCAACATATTATTATTCTATAAACACATTTAACTAAAAATAAATTCATACTTACCATGGACATCATGTAGGCGAGTCAAAGGAAAAAATTCTCTCTTTGAAATGGTTTCTGGGTTTGATTCCCACAGCCTTTTCTGGCGTGATGGGTTGTCACACTATCTTCGTGTTTTCATTTTGAAAAAACTATATAATTTTATAACATTCCAAAAATTACTATAAAGACCTAAAATATAACCATAAAATTTTTTAAACTCAAAAGGTTATTTTATACATCTCATTTTTTCACAAAAACTAAAACCCATAGTTTCCTCAAATGTGAATGTCTCCAAAAATATAATTTTTCACCTTCATATTTAAGAATATGAAGCCTCAAAATGGGTTTCTATGACATTGAAATTATGATCATCCTTAAAATTATAAATCTATTATGATATCTATAACTCTTAACAAATATCCCAATATCCAATGTTGTATATATTATCCTATAATACCAAATATAATGCCCCATCCTTAAGCATTACATAATATTTAGTTATGTCAATAATTTGAAATTCATTCACATTGAGGATCTTTTCAGGTTTAGTGATTTTTAGAAATAGGCCATAACTCATACATATCAACATTAATATTACAATGTAGACACTTATAATCATCATCCATTTTATTTATTAAACAATAACGTTTATAAGAAACATGGTTTCATTTCATGTTTAAACATCATAACATTTCCTTGTTCCCATCCTTGACCATATTCTCCATTAAATCTTGTGAAAAACTTTTCAAAACATGGGATGAGCATAAAAATATAAGGATGGGATACACAAAGAAGGAAAAACTATTAGTCTCTCATAAAATAGTTAAACCATGAATACATTAACGTAAATTAGTATTTTTAATCTTTATGATGTTGTAAACACTCTTAACAGAATATAATCTCATTGATTACAAATTTCATAAATAAAATTTTACCCTAAAACCTCTAGAAATCAACATATAACATATAAAGGTAACATTGTAAATAATCATACCTAAATGGAATAAACATATGATAGACTTCCATAGATATTTCTAAATAGAATATCCATATGACCAACCTCCATAACCAATGAATTTAAGGTTATTACGTAACCACCATATTTTGTTTATCAAGAAACAACTTGTATTTTGTTTATTACAAAATCACACATCTTGATTTATCACATAGTCACAAATCTTATGTTTCTCACATATCCTTCCATAAAATTTCTAGGTACCATTATATAATAACAACACATAAAATATTGGAATTATAAATATTTCTCTAAATAAAGTTTTAATTTCAATGACATGAAATTATTTCATGATATTGAAATATTCAATCCATTTCCAAAAACATTTAAAACAATTAATAATGTAAATTTTGAATTGAAGTGTCCCAAACCACATTGAAATTTTTTAAATAATTTTACATTTTAACATATTCATGTCTATATAAATAAATTCAACAAAAAATTTTGTAGACATGGACACAAAATAAAAGTGTTTATAATAATAAATCATTAAAATATTAAAAATTGTGTTTTAGTTAAAGAGTCCATTTCCACATGAGAAACACTAAAATAAAAAACATTAATGAATAACATTAAACAAAAAATTAAATATAATTAGATATACAGTTTCT
This sequence comes from Viscum album, assembly GCA_963277665.1. Classification (NCBI taxonomy): domain Eukaryota; kingdom Viridiplantae; phylum Streptophyta; class Magnoliopsida; order Santalales; family Viscaceae; genus Viscum; species Viscum album. Next base: position 21,826,759 of record OY728131.1, read on the forward strand.
TGATATAAACTATCAAAAGGGTTTTCTATACACCTTATAGAATAATAAAGGTGCATTACATCAAGATATGCCTCAGTGAATGGAAATTTAGACGAATTCCCTTACAAAGAACATTCCATTAGATTAACGATAAATTAATGAAATTATTATGTGTGAAAAATATAAATACAACCAATATAAGTGGATATATAGTGTAACAACTCAGAGGTCAATCACACATATTATTGCAAAAACAAAACCAATGACTTGGATGTTTAACACTATCAATAGAGATTGAGTTATTATTTCTCTTACATTGAGTCCGACTCATCACGTACAATCATTATGTTCCAGAATAATAAAATTATGTTAATTTATAATTTCTTTAGATAAATTTTCAGGTCAGTTATTCCTTTTATATGACTTATTAATATATTTTAAAAATTAGATTACTATTTATGTTCATGTCGTACATTTTAACGATATTCGATACATGAGTCCAAAACGAACTTCTTGAAATATAAATTTTCCAGGTGTTAAAAATTTTATTATCTAAAGAGATTTTTTCATTATTTAAATATTATATATATTCAGAATATATGTATTTAGAATAATCAATAATATTTAAAGATAAGAATGAAATTAACCATTCATTTATAGGTCATACGTACGCATGAACACCACTTTCAATTATTTTTTATATTAAAAGAATAATAAAAAAATGATATAAATGTATATTATAACACCAGTATTATATTAATTTCATTTATGTAACATTGGTTTATTAAACCCACACTTTATAAATTCCATGTATAGCGGGAATACGTCATATCACTTTGAGGGGGCGGTAGTCAACACTTCCTCAACTGAAATTATCTTATTTACAAAACATGCAAAGAATAAGGGTATGTTATATATAAAAATTATAGAAGAATGTAGAAAATATAATAATAATATATATCATATGTAAAAATATTTTACTTTATAATTGCCACTGAGAGAGGTGGTGGGTTAAAATTGAATGATCATCATTTTATGATGCAGTAGTTCTCCATACACAGAAATTGTAGGTTCATTAGCCCTTAAATTGAGGTGTGTGTATGTGTAGATAAAAAACATATCATAAAGAAATTCTTATATATTTATTATAAATTTTTATATATAATCATAAAATATTAAGATTATTGGGAGTGGATAATGGAAATGAAACTAAAAATCATGAGAGAGGGTGCTACATTTTAATAGGTTAACTTATTTTGGTTTATATGAAAAATGATTTCTTGGGAGGCTTTCTACCCTAAGAGAGGATTATAGTATGAGGGTAGGGATTATATGAAGATGTATTGGTTGGTATTATAATTACCAAAAGGCATTATAATCCTGAACATTAGTGAATATAGGGTACCTTTTTATAGGACATGGGAAGGGCACACTCTGAATTATTAAAAGTGTTATATTAATATAAATTCAATTTTTTTCCAAATGATAAAAAACTAATTTTTTTAAAATATGAAATTGTTTTTGGGTTTTATCTTCATTATCCAATAATAATTAGAAAAATGTTCCTGGTTTTTTAATCATTGTCTTTTTTTAATCCTTATTTTACCTATTTTAATCTTACCATGATAACATGTTATTTACACTTTGTGTGTTAATGTAATTACCACAACATGTAAAATGGTCAAAAAAATATAACTAATTACATATTAGAACATATCCTAACCATTTGGACAAATCATAGTATTTTTTTAATTTTATAACATTTAATAAACAATTTAATATTGTATGTCATGAATAATTTAAATTTTGACTGTATCCATACTGGACTTATTCCAAAATTCATAACAACATGATTCCTTAAAAAATACATTAACTCGGTACTAAAATGTAATAGTAATACCAAAAATTACTGTATGTCATCATATTATACAAAAAATATTTATTTTAACATTTATAATATCATTTATTTGAATCCTTTATTAGTGAATTAATCATTGCATCACCATTCTCTCATTATTGAATTTATTTATTTAATGCCTAAAATTTATTTATAAAATACCATGTTGTATGAAATCTTTTTATATTTTTAAGTAATATTAATATTCTAAGATATTATTAATATAAACTCATATTCAAATTATTTTAATAAGATAATTCATGTTTATAAGATATTTTCCTTTATATTAAATTAAAAGTTATAATTGTCATAATAACAGCCATGCGGATTAAAAATGCCAAATTTTCATCCCATAGGTTGTCCTGGTCCTTCATATTTAATAAAATAGTATTATTACAAGTTTTAGGATATTTTTATACTATTATAATATTATTTTTATGCTTACTTACAGGATTTACCCTTTAACCGTGGAAAATTAAAAAATTAGTAAATTTATTATTCATCATGTAAAAAATAAAAGGGACATATTTATATAATTTGGACCTTATTATTACAAATATGGAAATTATTTTTCCAATTTTAGAACACAGATGTTATAGTAATTAATTTAAAATTAATTCATGTTGTCAAAATGAGAAAACAGGTTTCTTGAAAGTAAAAACAATCAACATGTTGACCTGGGTTTATATCAAAATTTCAATGTGAAATTACCTCAAGTGATAATAATTGGATTAAATGATAAAAAAATAATACAATTACACTTTAAAACCAATTAAAATGAAAACATAATAATATAAAAAATAGATGAAAAGGCGTCTTTAAATTCAAATGCAGTATTTTTCACAATTCATTACAATAAGTATTTAATCAAATACATACCATAAATAAAACAAAAATAAAATTTTAAATTCCGATTCCAAATAATAAGTTCATTTTTTCAAATATAACATTTAAAAATATCTAACAATATATTTAAAATGGGTTCTCTAGTAATATGCAGTAAAATGTCATTTATTCTGAGAATACTTTCTTGATTTGAAAAATTGAATTTATTCTTATTTCTTATCTATAAAATATATAAGAAGGATTATAAACATTACATTGTATATATTTCCAATATATATCATTAATAAAATCCATCAAGAGTGGTTTTACTATTTTATAAACTCACATATATTCATCCAAATATGTTTTCATAAAAACACATCCTTTATAATTAATTAGTTTTATTTTCCATTAAAAATAAATCTGGAGTCCATTGAATAATTATATAAACACATGTAAATAATATTTTCATAACAATGTTGTTACTATTCATTCCCTCTATTCCAACAGTTAGGTTATAGTATTAACATTTGAATAATAATATTTTGAAGTTTGCTTAAGATTTATGTAGCGTATTATATACACTATTGAACATAGTGTTTCTTTCTTAATGCTTGGGATGTTACAGTTTGAGTATGAAATGTATTTCCATACAATTCTTCTTATGGTTCCATTTAAATTTGTTACTGGTTTCTATTATTATATTCAAACTCTTCCAAAGGTAAATAAAGGTCTCACAAACATTGAAAGTTTATTGAGAATGACCTCAACATGTACTATAATGTTTTAATTGTCTTTTATACTACTGATAATTTTTAGGATGGTAGGTGGTGATCAAATTTATCTCAGAGTAGAGATAACATTAAAGACACTTTCTAATTTTTTTGAAAACCATGGATCATAATTAGATATAATCAAAATAGGATCACTATTAATTCTAAAAAATTCGTTATTATATAGTTGTGTGAGGTGATCAAGAAGTAGATCTTCCCTTACAGTGAGGAAATGTGAAGGCTTGGAAAGATGATCAAGAATAACCCATATGACCTCATTATTAATAGGAGTTTTTTTTAATATTCTATCAAATTCCAATGTAATATCATCACATTTCCACAATTGAATAGGGAGAGGTTTCGTGAGTCCTTCTAGAAGTTTTCTATTATCCATTTCCTATTGAAAAATAAGAATCTTAACATATAATCTAATTTTTTTTTATTTTCTGGAAAAAAAATGTTCCTTCAAATATAGATACATTTTGGTGATACTTGAGTGTATGTTGAAATTTAAGCTATAAGATTCATCTAATAATTCTATTTTTACCTCAGGAATGAATGATGCTCATAAAATATTTCTGAATTTCAATATAAACACTTGATTATGAACTCCACCAACTTCCCATCATTCAAAACCTCTATTTTATTTTGAATATTCTTATCATCAAGCTGAGAACTTTTTATTCTCTCTAAAAAGGTTGGTTTGGAAATCATTTGTAATGGATAGTTTGTTTTACCATCCATATTGATTCACATATTCATCTTCAATAAATACATGAATATTGGATATTTTTGAATGATTATATTAGTCAAAAGTCCATGATCATTACCTCTAAATGCATCATCAAAACCATTTTCCTTCCCCAGGTTGTAGTCTATTGATAAATCATAATCATTGAGTATTTCTAACAATATAAATTCCATCATGTTGATCTACATCCATGAGAAGAGATATTTTAGTTTTTTATCTATATTATTTTCACATGTCTCTCCATCATGCTAGTGCCTCTATATCTACAAAAAATTGTAATAGATTCCAACTCAAGATCATGGGTTGGATAGTTATATTCATTAATCTTTAACAACCATGAGGCATAGGATAGACTCTTTCATTCCTTATAATAATACATCAGATTCCTTTCTTTTGCATCACTATATATCAAAAATAAATACCTTATCAAAGATAAATTCAATATTATTGTGTTGAAAAATCCCATCTTAATGACTTTGAAATGTTGTTTAATTTTTTTGTCTATATGAACATGATAAATTTATGTATCAACCTGGTTAATAGGTAAGATAATCAATAAAAGATTCAATAAATCATTTATTATAACCTCAAAATACATGTAAACTATTTACTCAGTTTTGTTAATTGGAATTTACCATTCCACAAGGATATATTTTATTAAAGGATCAACTGATATTCCATCCCAAGAAAAAAATCATCAATAAAGGGAATTTTAGAAATATTTACTTCACAATTACTAATATTCAATATATATTATTGTCTTTATTAGTTTTATTAATTTTTGTATAATGAATCATATTCTCATCTTGAATTTTAGTGTATAATAAGATATCTTTAACAAATAGAACAATGAAATTATTGAGATATTCCTTGAATACTGTATACATTAGATCCATAAAATAAAGAGGATCATTAGTCAGTCTAAATGTATTTCATATAGATTCATCATGGCTATCACTCATACTAAATGATGAATTTATAATATCTTCCTTCATTATATGTATTTTATCATACCTCAAATGAAGATCAATATTTGAAAAATATTGATGTCCTTGAGGTTGATCATAAAAGTTTTTATTGTGTGGGGAAACTTGTTCTTTATAGCAAAAAAATTATATCCCTATAATCAACATGTAACCTCATATAAAATTATTTATTTATAATAAAAAGAACTAGGGATCCCCATGGTGAAACACTAGGGAGTGAAAATCCATTATAGAAAAACTCTGAGAGTTTTTTATTCAGATCCACTAATTCCACTATGTCTATCCTAGATGGAGTCTTAGATAATGAATTTTCATCTATGATGAGATAAATAGAAAAATAAACATTACAATAAAAATGATTTCTGGGTAGTTCTTTCGGAAACACATCAATATATTCCAATGAATATGTACATTCACTATTATAAGGATACCATTACCATTAAGATGTAATGTTTGATTTATATTCTAGAAGAATTTCATTATGCAGATCTATTGGAGGTGGATCCAAACATGATTCAGATAATGTAGTCTCCCATGTGACGAAAAGGAATTTCACATCTCCATCAACAATTGTGATCTCTATCTCTTGGAAATAAATTAAAATATTATAATATGAAATCTAGTTTATAACAAGGATTATATCAATATAATATGTAAATAGCATAAATATATGTTTAATAATGGGAACTCATAGACATATACTTATTGCAAAAAGATTTTCACAATGAGTCTTTTTTGATAACCCCTTCTTATAGTTCTTGAAAAATATATCATTTTCATAGAAAACATATAAGATGTAAAAGAATTTTTAATATGTAGAATCAAAAAAATAATTTTCTAAATTTTAGGTTATAATCAAAGTACATAACACCACAACTTTAAGAGCCTCAAACTCAGTTATAGTGATGGCATAAGCATGGCCTTACCCCCTTAGTCTTTTCTAAGGTACATTATCTTAACGATTGGGGGTTTTTCTCTCATAGTAACCCATCTCCCGATAAATGAAGCATTATAAATTTGTGGGTTCTATATTTACCATGCAATAATGATCACATTGGAATTTCTCTCCACACATAAAACAAACTACCATTCCCATCAATCATGATACATGGTGTTTATTTTGAAATTTTTTATAATTTGGAAATCCCACCATACTTTTATTCTATTTTGTTGTATTTATTTTTTAATGGTTCTATGATGACTGGATATTTTCTTGTTTTTCATAGATAACATATTACTTGAAGAATTATTTATCTGTCTTGATGGAATCAAATATTATATCCTCATACAAAGAAATTTTTGTATAGAATATTCCCCTTCATTCACTAGGATATATCCTATCATATAATCAATAAATATTACTTCCTGGATTTCATATATAATACTCAACATGATTTTCTCTCTTTATAAGGTTATCTTTATATTCAATAACATTTTCTACTTCCTTTTTCCTTATACAGAACAATTTCCACTTCATATAAGCTAATTACTTTGGTGGAGACTATTTTTTTGAATAATGTATACTTGAAATCATTCTACTACACAATATGTATTTCCTCACCTACATAGTTTTTTGAATCAATGGAAATCATTTATATGTGTCCCCATTAAGAGGATAAACCACCTTGATGACACTCTCTGTTTAACAATTTCCCAAAGGGAGAAATATATACTCATGGGATTCGATCCGTTTCTCATCCACTATTGAATTATTATTACCATTTACTGAGAGAGGTTACTATCACGAGAAGAAATCTATCAATGTTTCAACATGTTGGGTATCAGAAGAATTCCCCATATGGGCACATTTATTAGTCATATCCCGAGCCTTCTTCCCCAATATTATTAAAAAATTCCCATCACCTCCTCCAGTATCATTATAGTGACACAAATTTTAATTTCATAAAACATTCATTACATGGTAAAACATTTTGCAATAAAAATAATATTTTTGGGTTTAATGTCTTGGATATAGGAATATAATACATGAAAAACATAAAAATTTATCTTTCTTCCAATCAACTTGCTAAAATTATTTATAGGTATTTACTAAGTTATATTTATTACATATCATATACTAGGAACATACATCAAAGAAAGGGGTGATCTGAAAGCCCAAGATGGTAATAAATAATGAAAATACATAACATGTGAGCAGGTGTCATATCAGTAAATCATGATCATATGAACAAAAGGCATATATTAATAGAAACAACATGAATATTAACGTATAAATGTTTACCCAATATAAAAATGATATATTCTTAAATATATCTCCATATATTATTACTCATGTGTTGTAAAACATATTACTAATTCGGTTGACTAGGGTATCATTAACAATTGCTATGAAAATCTATTAAGGTACACCCTTTATATTAAAAGGTATCATAAAACACAATACTAAGGTAAAATTCAAAGATATATATAGCCAATGCACTTGAGCACTATAAGGGAACACCATTCATATTATAATGGTTGTATAATAAGGTATCGATTCCAATGAATACTTCAATGATATCATTAACCAATGTATTAGATAATTTTTAGGGCACACCCTTCATATTATCAGGGTTTTCCACCAGTGTATTGTAAAATATATTACCAAGGAATAATTTCATGATGTCTTTACCCAATGAATTATAGAGATATCAGGGAACATCCTTCATATTTATTAATTCATGTATTCTACATAATTTAAAGATATATAAATCAATAAATAACCATTCCATGAACCTATGGAAAATAAATGTATATCCAATGAATGTAAATATCTTTGAAAATTCCATTCGATCAATGTATGTAATTATGTGGTATTTACACCGTATATAATAAATGGAATATAGATTACTTAATAATTATTTATCATAAATTTATGTGTGGGAGTCTAGGTGAGTAACCTTCAATCATAAAATGTATGCATGGGTGTTAATATTGAACAATATGATTACACATAGTTGATGATAAGGAAAGATAAATGTAGTGATGGATTATTCTATAGAGAGATAATATTTCCAAAATAATGCATGTAAATAGGGACATGGAAATATAGAAGAAAATTATTATACATGAGAAAGATACACAGTGAATGAAATAATGAAAATTGGTCATATATTTGTTGGGATATAACCCCATTGACTGGATTATCCTAAACAATATCAAACACTCATCTTTGGAAACTATAGGATGATTATAATGAAAAAATGGTATTGATATGATTCAATTGATGATAAAAAGAAGTGGTTAATGGTATCTTAATTGCATAAGGGTATCAATTTAATTTAAATAACAATATTTATATTCTGATATATTATTAAGTCTTATAAAGGGTTGATGAATTATCCAAATCAAATCCCCATGTAGGGTCAAACTAAGTGTGAATCAAGGCCCATTATTGTGAACCATTTTTTGATAGAGACTAACTACATACAATTATTTGGGGGGGGTTACCCATGTGAACATATATAATAGGGCAACATCTACTTGTATTATCTAGAATGGGATGTCATTGTTATTAAAACCACACATTGTTTTTGTTAATAAATTTATGATGGTTTAATTGGTACGAGAAACCCAACAAATTAAAATGGTGTATTAAGGTAGTATAATGATATGAAATGGTGATATATCATTCATAAATTAGTAATTATTATATATCAATGACGAATAGTAATATTTTATATTGAAATAAAAAGGAATTTAAAATGTCTTGAAAAGGTAATCGTAAAAGAGGGGTGAGGATCTATTATTTCAAAAGAGTAACGATGTAGTAAATTGATATAATGAGAGTTAAATGAAGTATATAATTAAAAATATTTATTTTTGATAGTAATAGGGTATTTAAAATCACATCATAACATAATAAATTGATAATCAATGGCTTTTAAATGTAATAGACTTGAATTAAATGAACTGGAGGAAAAGAACCCTTATAATTGGAGGATACTTCTTAATGAGAGGGAGGACATTTCAAAATCATGGAACCACCTTTGAGAGACTCATAAAAGGTTAATTAAGAGATAAATTGTGCTCAAAGGATTTTTATGGGTAAATTTATGAAGGAAAGGTGGTATTTATACATTATGAGCAGTTGTTTTAAGGGGTATAATATAGGTTATTTTAATATATAAGCCTACCACATGTGGGTTTAATCAATTAAAACCACCTATAGGGACTATTAATTAGTGGGAGAATGTTTTTGATTTTTTATGTCATTTTTTAACCAAAACTCATCATAAAAATCACCCAATTAATTCACAAAAATCAAAAATAAATTTTTTTTCCTAAAATTCCCATTTTCAATTCCAAAATGTAACATATAAATTTTTAATTTATATATAATATAAATAAAATTAATTATAAAACATTATAAATTATATATTGATTATATAATTTTTTTTAAAATTATTAGTAATGATGACATAATAATGATTTTATAAAATCAAAATTCTTTGTAAAGTGACAATTTTTACATTTTCTCCAATATATCAACAGTGTCATATAATTCCCAAAAAATAATCCTAACATAATTTTTTGGTGTTGAGTCCAAATATAAGGTTAATTTTTCCAAAATATTCATATTAATATATTTATTTAATTTTTAAATAAATATCCTTATTTATTGAAATTTAGCAATTTCAACAAAAAAATTAATATTCTAACCGCTATAAAAAGTAGATAAGACATAATAAAAATATATCAGCATTTAAAAATTGTATTATAATATTATTTAATGAAAATAAATTTTCTTTAATCATATAAATTTATCAAATGCCACGTTTTAACTCAATATTTTTATAGTTTCTAAAAAAATAATTTTGTTTATATAATTAAAAAATATCATTACTACTCCAAGTTGTTGTTTTCCATCCTTGGAAAAATTATTGTAAAATGTAGAAGTGAATATATGTAATCATAATAAAAAATTAATTCTAAATTTGGAGTCATATTAATAAAATAGATAAATTTTTTGGGGTGTCACATTCATCCATCCTTAATGAAACCATGTCCTCGCAATTTTACTCTTTTAATCAGACATATTAAACCCAAATGTTCATGTAAATATTAACTATAAAAAATTAAAAAAAATAATATATAGGTGTAATTAATCCTTTGGAGACTTACTATTTATACAAAACCTATTACAACATGTAAAATTTTATCAATCTATTTCTCCATACCAAAATATTATGATTCATGATTTCCATAAATAACAAAACCGTCATTTGATACCAATTATAGAAACCTTCCTTTTTTTATTTCCTAATCCATTAATTACAATGTACAACATTTAACAACAAATGAAATCTTCTTTGTATTAGTTTCTTGGAATTAGGACCATAAATGATTAAAATGTAAACATTAAAACTTCTTCTAATTCACATGATAGACTTATTTATAGGTTCCTACTAAGTTAATTTATCTCATAACTCAGTGAAAACAAGAAAGGGTAGGATGATCATAAATTCAAACAAGGGAATAAACAAGGAAAATACATATCTTGTGATAAATATGTGAATCAATAATTCATTATCATATGAATATAATGCATATCTTAATAGAAAAAACATGAATCCTAACATGGAAATCTAGATATAAAATAAAAATGATACATTACTAAATTTATTACTATATATAACCAATAAGGTGTTGCAACACATATTACTAAGGCTTTTTAAAAAGGAATCTTTACCCAATTATTTGGAGAAAAATCAGGTTTCTCCCTTTATATTACCTAGCATTTCCACTAAGGTATCATAAAACATATTACTATGGCATACATCCAATATATCTTTTCCCAATGAACCATAACGCTATCATGGTGAACCCTTCAAATTACCATGGTTTTCTACCAAAGTATTATAAAAAATATTACCAGGTCATGCTGCCAAGATATCATTGCCCAATGCATTAGAGAGCTACCAGGGTGTTCTATTCATATTACCATGTTTTTCCACCAAGGGAATGTAAAACATAACACAAAGGTATACAACCAAGAAATATTTACCAAATGTATTGAATTAATATCTGAGCTTACATCTTATATGTCTTAATTCATGTATTCTATATGTTGGAAGCTTATATAAATCCATCAATTATCATAACATGAACTGTGGAAAATAAACGTGTTTCCAATGAATGTTATGATCTCTGTAAATACCATTCAATAAAGGTAATTATTTATAGGTTATTCACACTCTATATAATAAATTGTTTAAATTTTAATCAATAATTTCCCCCAGTTAATAGATGAGTGGGAATATAGGTGAATTATAATTAAAGACAAATATAGTGATGGATCATTCTCAAGGGAGGTCATATTTCCACTATAATACATGTACATAGGAAAACGTGAATGTATAATAAAGGTAAAATCAATGTAAAATGTGAAGAGTAAAAGGGAACATGAATATTTTTTAAAATTAGGTGGGAAAGAACCCCTTTCAATAGATTAATGTAGTTAACTTGATGAGTATAAAACAATCAACATAGAAAAGTATGGGATGTTCATAGAGGAAAAAATAGTAGTGAACCAATTATTAGATTGATGACAAGGAAGTGTTCATGTCACGACTTGTCCCCTGATCCCCATGACGTGACTACGCGAAGCCCGCATTCCACATGCTAGAGGCTCATGACTAGCACTCGAAAGGAATATCCCTAAAACGGGAGGGCATTTCATTTTTAACCGGTTCATAAATACAGTCCAAGAATGCAAAAAGAAGAAACCACAATGTAATCTGTTGTAGAAAAAGTGCGCTAAAAGTAAAGAGTGTTAAGTAACTGTGGCTGGAATACTATCCAAACTGAAAAAGGTACAAGTACAATTAAAATAGTACAAAACAACTCATTGATCATCCACAGAGGATTTTTCCTAAAGGGTATGTATAACTCATGAACAGTAGTCCCTGTATCATGTCACACCAGATGGTCCACCACCATGTACCATCCGGTCTTGGCTCTTTCAACCTCTGTCAATGTTTTCCATCATCTGCACAAAACACAACAAGGTGTGGGCGTAGCCCATTCAGGATTGAGTAGAACAATACTCAGTAGGGACCCTGAGACCCCAGTAGGTCTCCCAGAGTTCCAAAAAGGAAATAACACAAAGAAAGACCTCGATCTTAAAACACGAAGCAATAGACATCAACACTAGTTAAGTAAATAAACATATATATACACCTAAGTTATGAAGAAATACTCATCTAATACATGGGGGAATAATACCAAAAAGGTAACACCACAAAGGTATAAATACCACACAAGTAACACCACTGAGATAGAAATACCACACATGTAACACCACGAAGAAAACACCACAATTGTTGAAGTACCACACATGTAACATCATTGAGATAGAAGTACCACACATGTAACACCTTAAAGACAACACCACAAAGGTAAAATTTCCACACAGGTAACACCATTGAGATAGAAGTAACATTAAAGTAACACCAAGAAGACAACACCACAATGGTAGAAATACCACACGGGTAAAAGACTATTCCCACCATCAGGTATAACTAAAGTACAGAAGTAAAGATGATTAGTCGTAAGAAAAATCATCTAATTATGTTAAGTATCACTACTGCTGACCCACACAGGTTCAATAGGTACTAACACCCATAGACAGACATAGGATCTGACCCATACATGATCATGTGCGGACCCACATAGAATTGTTGAGCACTGACCCACATTGGATCTGATAGGTACTAACCCCCGCTGACCCACAAAGGATCTGACCAACACAAGATCAGTATGCGCTAACCCAAATAGGATCAATGAGCGCTGACCGACATAGGATCTGATAGTTTTTGACCCCCACAAGATTGATAGATGTTGACCAACATAATATTGATGTTATTACTTCACATTACAACATGCCATATGATTCCTCACACCTGGTGCACTTGAGTTCTGTAGAACCTGCCTCTCATAAAATCGATCATACATATACCACCACTAAGCTCTAAAAAAAGAAACCCAAAGGACCTCCATATCTTAAGGGTTCCAAAGTGATAGATGGTGCGTTAATCAGAGGTCTGGTATATTATTTATAATAATTTTAGTTCTAGGGGACCAGTTGGATTCAGGTTCAATCCAACCGGGGCATACTCAATCTGTCTTTAAAACACATGTGGAGTATACCAAAAGGATTTTCTTGGTCCAAGGATCCCAACTTCATAGATGTTTCATCAATCAGTCGTCCAGTTCTAATGTTATGGATCTTTTAATGTTTCTGGTCGAACCGAACCGGTTCAGGTCATCCCCATCTGGTCTAGGTCTGACACGGCGAGGCGGGGATGCGGTAGGCTCGGACTGCTGGGCCACGGTCCGGCCCGACCCGCAAGTGGTCGCGGCACGCTGGGCAGGCGGCCCGACTCATAAGGTGGCATGGGCCGCTGGGTAGGTGGCCCGAACCCCAAGGCCACACAGCCCCTAGGCAAGCATTAGTGGGCCAGGTGTCCCGGCCGCGGTAGAGCAGAACTCTCTGGGTGCTCGCGCTAGGTGGCATGGGCGGCAGCACCCCCAATTTATTGAATGGAATAAGACGTTCGATTGGGGCGGAATCGCTACTAGCTGGGGACCACCCTAGCTACACAAGGGGGAGAGACCCCCAGTATCCCTGAACGGCTTGGAGGTTATTCGGCTCTTCTGCTGTGGCGAAGCCACGTGGCATGCAGGACCCGATGGAGTGGGTCCTGGCGATCTGTCACAGTCGGCGGGTGTACTAGACGACTTCTCCAACGGCGCACGATGGAACACCGCTCCGCCACCCACGTCTAGCCAATGTGCCAGCTACCTTACTCTAGTCTGTTGGGGATGATGATTTGCAGCCTGAGTTCTCCTGTGGGGCAATGTCGCGCTAGATTCTCCTTCTGCGGCCGCCCGGTGTGCTGGCCACCTTTTCTGACCGCCATGACTGATGATCCATGGCCGGTTCCTCTGGCGACACTGGTTCTTATCCTCCTCCCTTGTAGCATTCTAGTGTCGGTCATCGCCTTGGTCCCTACCGGCACTGGTTCCCGGTACCGCCACGTCAGAGTTCTTCCACAGAGAATGAATGGGGTAGCAAGGTTGCGGAGGGTTCGAGCCGAGTTCATTAGGCCTGCTACCTCTATATAGGCTTGTAAACATGAGGGAGGATTAAAGGGTTCTAGAAAAAAACTTGAATTAAACAAACATCCAACCCCTACATCAAGAAGGATGGAGAAACATCCGCAGTTGGAGATGTGGGTTGGTGTTTTTCATCCCCGGTAACTAGCCTCCAATGATGCCTCTCGGTCGTCGATCTCTTGTTCAGGTATTCGGTGTCCATCGTCACCTCAGTTGGAACCGGCTCCTTTCTCTGAGGGTTTGGCATCTTGACACCTTTTCACCACTTCGTTGCTTGGAAAAGTAGTGCCAACACCTCTCCCCATACTCCATATAAATAATAGAGCGGGAGGGTAAGTAACGACATTGGGAATTATTGGGGGGTCATTAATTAAGAACCTTCCAAATTACCAAACAACATTGTTACTTATGTTTCAAAGGTCAAGACATTTATTGGGTTGACACGCTGCTGGTCCCACATTGCAGTTTTTCCATTGTAGGTAAAAGAAAGAATAAAAATTAACTATGTTATTTTTATTATTATTTTAAAAGTTCAAAAACATAAATTTTTTTCCATACCTACTTTGGTCAATCCGAGGCCTCTGTTATGCGAATCCAGGCCCTAATGATTTAATTGTGACCTCATATTTATAATTTTTTCATCGGTTCAAAATATAGAAATTGTCGCTTGTGTGTTTTCTGAACATGCCTAAAAAAGATCATAAAATTATTAACATTCTCCCTCAACCCGGGAAAGTCGAGGCTAGGCTCAGACTAAGGGAAACACATCCCAAAAAACTCAATGGTACTCTCAGATTTTAAATCCGAGATACAGTTTAAATGTTAGGTATTTTTCAATAAAATAATTTTTATTTAATTATTTCATTTACGGCCAAAACAAACATTCACTGGTGGATGAAACTGGCCAATGTTAGTATCAGTATAAGGAAATCATGCCCTAATGAGTTCAGCGATGGTCACATATTTTCAATCCGTATTACCGTTATTGAGTTAAAATCATTTTAATAATAATATAATTTTATTTATTTTTTTGATTTACTATTATGTCATTTTTTGGTTTTCCCACTAGAGTCTTATCCTGACTAAACTTATGTCATGCCTATAGTAAACGTGCCATTATAAACGAAACAGGGCCCTCAGATTTCTGATCAGAGAAACCTTTTACGATTTATTGGACTTTTTAAGGATAACTTCTTACACGTACTAATTAAATCCTAATAAAACATCAACAGACAATTCAGGGAACTCCGGGCCTTGGAATCATGCACCGTCAGATTTTGTTGTCTCGAAATAATTATATATAATTATAAAAAAAATTACATGGAAAATCTGGGTCTTTACATTATCCCCACCTGAGATATTTTTATCCTCGAAATCCCCAACAAATATTAAGGGATAATATGGGGGTACTACACAAGAATATGAGCCGCCCGCTCCCATGTTCTCCCTTGGAGGTTCTTGTTCAAGTAAAAACGCACAAGAGTTATTAACCTCCCACGAAAGACCTTCTCCTGTAGATATTTAATCTCTACTTGAACCTCCATAAATGTTTCCCAGTCATCAAAGTCTAGCTCACCATGGTCGATGATTGAGATAGTTCATGGATGTATCTCCTTAGATAGGATTCATGGAAGACGCCATGCACCATCTCCAACTATGATAGAAGTGCCATGTGGTTTTCCACCTTTCCAATCCTCCGACGTATCAGAATTAGTCTAACAAACCTTAGTGGTAATGTACCGCCTCGACCAAAACTCCATAAAAATAATAGAGATGAGACACATCGGAAGACATGGTCTCCCTCCTCAAATGTAATGCCCCGACCCCAGAAGCCCGGAGTCGGTCATTATTATATATCATTGGCATGATCACAAAAGATAAAGTCTAAAAAGGCCGATTAGTTTAGTACCCTTGTAAGTACTAAATACATTCATAAGTATTACATTAAATCATAAAATGGAAAATTACAAAAACATTGTTTCCATAGACCACACTTATATACCATAGACTATCCCTGTAGGTCAGTCATAATATACTTTTTCACATCTTGGGAAGAATAAAAAATATATTGGGTTGAGCTCAGATGCTCGGTAAGGATAACAATATAGTGGAAACTATCATAAATAAGAATAAACATGTAAGGAAATGTGTAAAACAAAAACAAAATCCTTTTAAACATAAACTCCATCATAATATGAAAAATATAAATCAAAATAATTCCATTTACATATAGACATGTATATTTTACTTGTCTAATAATCACATGTAATATCAATAGCCACTTTCATAATGATGGAATGCATAATATCATACTTCATAACCACATAGTCAAGGCCTTGTGCCTAGACTATAAATAATTTTTTTTCATGGCCTTATGCCATGAAACTAGTTTTTCTCATTAGACCTATAGATTCATCGAGAATCTATAGCAGGCTCCACCTGTCACATATTATGTCTAGTTTATTCCTCATATGAAAAGTTTAAAACATAACATAAATATTCGTATTAAAATTAGCATACAATATGTCAATATTTTATCCATAAACCATGAATGGTAGAAAAATAACACATTCATAGTCTAACATATCACAAAACCTTCAATACACAATTGAATATTTGTATCATAATAAATCAAATTCAAAAAAGATTAAAATATATTAAAGGATGTTGGCATAGATGAAATCAAAACTGTTTGAGAGAAATATCTCATTCTTCTTTTTGAAATCATTTAAAGTAACAAAATTATAAAATAATACATTTATTTTGAAAATATTTTTATAATATTGTAAGGGAATCTTTGAAAATGTTATAATGGTGGAATATAGTCGCACCGACCGTATAAGTTAAAAAACATTCTTACCTTAATTTTGACAAAAAGTTCATAAAGTAACTTGTTTGGGAAACGACAGAAAGATTCCTTTTAAAACGTATATGGTAAAATAAGGGTATAAATGACTTTTACTCATATTTTAGTAAGTATTAAAAAAAATTTGGAATAAATTTTTAGGAAAACACAGATGTGGATGATAAACAGAACCCAGTAGATAATTACATATAAACAACCTTGAATAATAAAGAGGTTGTAGAATTAACCCTTAACTTGTAATTTTCCTTAGTCGAGGGTAGGTTAACCTCCTGTATTATAGTGGAATAATTGTTTCTAAATTTTAAAATATCCATATGAATTATTATGATATCATATATGATATTCCAATATTGATTTGTTAATGATATTTAACTAGCATCATCGTTTCAGATGTTAACAAATTCTTTTTCCTTTATATGATTATTCACATAAGACACGATTGTTATGGATAGAGTGTATTTGATTCATATACAGAGTGATATTATGTTCTTTAAAAAAATAGTATTTTTAATCATCATATGAAAATTATTCTTGACTGATTACGATGGGAAATTAATATCACACGTTTGTGGAAACGGTAATCTGTACGTACGCACAAGTGACAATATCATTATTTTGTAATTAAAATCATATGTAAATGGATGGTATATCATATATAACGAATAATTAACATGTTATATATATTATTTACATCAATTATACATCAATATTATACCCATCCAAATAATAATGTATTGAATAACAACTACACCACGACGTGGAGACGGTAAGTCGTACGTACGAACGTATGGTGACATGTTATTCATGGGATGGATAACATAATGAATATGGTTGTAACATTTTTATAATAACATCAAAGTTTATAAAATATACTGGATTTATTATTTTATAATGGAAACAGCAAAGAAATAGGAAGTGGAAGAAGAAAACAACTTGAAAGAGGTGGTGAGATGTTTACCTCTTCTTCGGGTTCTTCTTTTGATTTGATCAAAAGGACTCCATAGGTTGGATTTATGATCAAAATAATGCCACTAAGATTAAAAGAGGATTTTTGGGAGGATATTTGGGTAGGGGCTGTCTAGGAAAAATGGCATTGAAGGTGTGAATTTTAGATAAGAGGAAGTTCTCTTTTATAAGAGGGGTGAGGTGAACCTTAGGAAAAGATTGAAATATTATTTTATAATAAAATAATGTTCAGCTTATAATGGTTAAAAAATAAATTTTTTAAAGGATAAAGTGGGTATGGGTAAAAAATCAATAAACCAACACGTTTTAGATATGTTTGGGTCACTATATTAACCTTATCGTTTATATTTAACTCTTATTTAAATAGTTTGACATTTACCATGTCTCTTTGTATTTTTATATTATATGGTTAATAAACATAATATAAACATCCAAGGGAACCCCAAGTGGTTCATTAATGAAATATATATTAGTATTTAATCCCATTTTCCGAACAACAGATTTTTAGGAATAAAATAACAATTAATAATATAATATTTGTTTTAAAAACTCTTTTATGCCAATTTTGACACTATTTGATACTTGGTTTTTTATATATTAATTAAAGCATTATTACATTGAAAAAAATTTATTTAACCAACCCTAACATGTCTTGTTAACCTAGAAAATTAGTGCAATTCATAAAAAGTCTCTAATTACATTTATTTGGGTATTCTAATATTAATTTTTTTAATATTCCATTAATAAGTAAATTACCGCATTATCATTGTGTCATAAATAATTAAATTATTTAATCTCTAAAATTTATAAATAAAATACCATTATGTATGAAGTTTTTATAGATTTATAATGAATATTTATAGTCGAATTTATATTATGTTTAACCCTATATTAAAAATTTTTTAGTTATGAAATCATGAATATATCACTTTTAACTCTTCTTTTAATAATAATAAATGTACTAATCTTATCCAAGTGGACCTAAAGGATCATATTTTATTCCTATGCTTGTTTTTTTTGTAGGATAACACATATCCAATAGAATTATGACACGTGTTAGGGTAATCATAATATCATTTTAACCATTGATTGCCCTATTTACTTTTAACTGCGATAAATAAAAGTCAACAGTTATTATTCAACAAAAATTATTTTCATCTCATTGTACCACATTTTACTTAATAAAATCAACTGTGTCTGTCAGATTTTTTAAATTCAACTCACAAATGCGGTAAAATTATGTTTTATGTAAATTTTCAAATGCTCCTAGGAGGTGGTTAAAAGACAGTAAAAAGTTCAATAAAAGTTTTAAATGTCTAAATTTATTATAAACTGACTCCAATGAATTACATTGATCTTATATATGAATTATGTATATATATTGACCTAAAATAAATTGAAATAAAATAAATAAAAATTTATAAAAAAATTAGGTTTTAAACTATAACTCAGTATTTTTCACTATTCATCAAAAATCAAAAGTTTTCAGAAAAATACCAAAAATTCACACTAATATAATTTAGATATTCCGAATCCAAAAATAGAGTCCATTTTGAAATATAAAATTTATATAATTTCAAAATGTGGGTATTACTATTCATAACAGATACATTGATTGGTTGTGGTGTGTTGGAACTCGATGTTGTGTACAACACACACTATTGTATTATTCATAGAGAAGTGTACCATGGAAGCTTGGGGTGCTACATTCTCCCATCCTTCTAATAATGTAGTCATCAAAATTTCTAGAACATTACTGCATAAAAAGTCTCAGGTGGTTCTTCATCATAAGTTCCTCAGGTTCCCTCTTTGTCTCTTCTATTTTATGGTTTCTATATTGAACTTTTACCAAATGAGTCATCTGGTTTCTCAACACTTGTTCCCTTGTATCAAGAAAATTTATAGGCTCTTTGCAATATGACAGATCAGGTTCTAGTTCTAATTCTTCATAGGTGAGCACATGTGTTGGGTCAGGCATGTATTTTCTCAACAGTGATACATAGAACACATCGTGAACTTTGGAGAGACTTGGAAGCATTTCCAAACAGTAAGCTACATCCCCAATTATTTCTAGAATTTATAACGGTCTGATGTACCTAGGAATTAATTTTCCCTTCTTACAGAAATGTATAACTCCCTTCCATGGAGATACCTTCAAGAAAACATGATCTCATACCTAAAATTCAAAATACATCCTTCAGTTATCAGCATAGCTCTTCTGCCTACTTCGAGATTCAATGATGTGGGATTAGATTACATTCACCTTTTCCATCGTTTCCTCCATATTTTCTGGGTCTATGAGTTTTCTTTCACCAAAATCATCCCAACGGGTTGTTGTGCGACATCTCTTTCTATATAATGCTTCATATGGTGCCTTATGAATACTTGAATGGAATCTATTGTTATATGAAAAATTCTACCAGAGGTAAATATTAACCCCACATACATTTAAAGTCATGTGAGAATCATCTCAAAATGTCTTCTTTGGTTTGAATAGTTCGTTCTGATTTTCCATCACTTTGGTGGTGGTAGGCAGTGCTCAAATGAATTTTAATATCCAGGTCTTTCTAAAATACTTTTTCAGAATCTTGATGTAAAACATGGATCACGATCAGAAACAATCGACAAAGGTACTCCATGAAATCTCACAACTACATTAATATATAGTCTTTCTAGACATTCGAGTGGTAAATCTTCTCTTATAGCAAGAAATTGTGCTGACAGGGAAAGAAGATCAACAATGACCCATATTACATTAGTCATTCAAGGATACATTGGTTGTCCCAAAACAAATTCCATCATAATATTATATTATTTCCACTCAGGTATGGGAAGAGGATGCATGATTCCTCCAAGTTTTTTTCTTCTAGATTTCACTTGTTGACAAACCATTCATCTTGACACAAAATCAGCAATCTCCATCATCATGTTGTCCCACAAAAAATGTTCCTTCAAATATATATATATATATCTAAGTGCTACCAGGGTGTATAGAGAAATTGGAACTATGAGCATCCACCAAAAATTCCTTTTTTAGATCAGGTATATCAGGAACAAAATTTCTCTTCCCAAATTTCAAAATTCCATCTTCATACACAATGTATACCAATATCCAATCATTCATATCATTAATCTTATTTTTAAACTCTTCATCATTGGTCTGAGAACTCTTTATCATTTTTAGTAAAGACGGTTTGGAAACCATTTTAAAAAGTTTTTGTGTTTCACCTTCCATGGTTATCCCCATGTCCAACATTACTAGATCATTGTATATAGGATATTTTTCAACTCTTATCATGTTCAAAACTCCATGATCCTTTCTTCTCAAAGAATCTTCTACCTTATTTGCCTACCATGGGTGGTAGTGTATGGTGAAATCATTATTCTTGTGTATTTCAAGCCATCTCCTTTTCCACATGTTGAGTTTTTCCTGTGATAAAATATACATCAAACTGTTTTTATCACTATATATCTCACATTTTCCACCATATAAATAATGTCTCCATATATTTAAAGAAAATATTACAGCTGCTAACTCAAGATCATGATTAGGATATATTTACTCATGAATTTTCCCTTTCGTGATGCATAGGCAATAACTGTATCATTCTTCATAAGGACACAACCAAGCTCGTTCTTTGATGCATCACTTTAAATAAAAAACCCATGCTTCCCTATTGGTAGAGTCAATAAAAGATAATTGAATAGTCTTCACGTCAATTATTTAAAACATTCTTCACACTCTTTTTTCTAAACAAATTTAACCCATTTACGTGTGATCTTGGTTAATGGTTTAGACAATCAGGGAAAATTATGGAAGAAACCCCGATAGTAACCTAGTAATAAAACTGCGTACCTCGGTTATACTTGTTGGTTCTGGCCATTCATGAATTTCCTTGGACATGGAAAGATAAACAGAGATTCCATCCTTAAATACAATATGGCCAAGAAAAGAAATCTCTTAAAGTCATAATTCACACTATCTAAAAATTACATATAATCCATGTATTCTAAGAGTCTTTAGAATAATGCACAATTGATTTTCATGATATTTGTAGCTTTTGCAGTATATCAAAATATCATCAATAAATTCCACAATAAATTCTTCAATATATTCCTTTAAAACTCTATTCATTAGATCAATGTAGACAGAGGGTGCATTAGTCAATCCAAAAGGAATTACAGTAAATTCGTAATGCTCGTACATGTTTTGAAATGATGTTTTAGGAATTTATTCCTTCTTCACACACAACTAATGACATCCAGATCAAAGGTCAATATTTAAAGATTATTGAGATCCATGATTTTGGTCGAATAAATCATCAATGCTAGGTGGGGGATAATTTTTCTTTATTGTTATAGCATTGATCTCTCTATAGTCAATGAAAAACCTCATAGATCCCTCCTTCTTCTTAATAAAAACAACATGGACTCCCCATGGGGAAACACTAGGGAGAATAAATCTCTTATTACTCAATTCCTCTAGTTGTTTCTTTAGTTCTACTAATTCAAAAGTGGTCATTATATATGGGGTCTTCGATATGAGCCTCAAATTAGACTATTTCTCGATGGATAAATGGTCTTAACCCATCAATGA
This sequence comes from Viscum album, assembly GCA_963277665.1. NCBI lineage: Eukaryota > Viridiplantae > Streptophyta > Magnoliopsida > Santalales > Viscaceae > Viscum > Viscum album. Next base: position 21,849,519 of record OY728131.1, read on the forward strand.
AATGGTAAATCTTACTATTTGGGTTACATATATAATCTGAAACATTCCTTGATAACCTTTTATTGTTAGCTTCATATTTTTCAACATTCTCATCCTCCTTTTCCCTCAGATCCGCTCGATGGTCATGATGAATGTATGTTTCTAAGAAAATTTCTTTGAACTCTCTACATTCTATATTTTATACTTCATCATCTTTCTTTGTGTTTTGAATCAATTAACACTATTGATAAGCATCTCCAGTGAGGCGGTAAACTGCCATGACAACTTTTTCCATTTTCGCTACTCCCCGAGGCATCTAATATTTTCTCTAAGGAATTTATCCGTTGCTCAGCTACTAATGGATTTGTACTCTCATATAATATTGGTGGTTGTTTCCTTATAAAGTTTTCTAACATTAATCCTCCACACTGCGGATCAGGGTGATCCATACGAGTAAGGTTATTATTCATAACCTGAGTGAGTTGTCCCATTATAGTGATAAGATGATCAGCACCAGTTGTATCACCTGCTCCACTATAATTTTCTTGAGGAGGGAAATCTGTACATAGAGTGCATGCATTGATACAGTTTCCATTCCTTCCAATAGGCTCCATTTCTAAACAATGTCATACACTAGATTATATTATGAATCACAATACATAATTCCAAACTTATAAGACAATTATCATAAATGGAACAGTTTATGGATATAATCCATAATAAAAATGTTTTCTTTGTGGATGTATTTACTTATAAAACCTTCATAATGGTTTGTAAAGAAAATGAAAATTATCCTTAGAATATCCCCCTAGAGTGTCGTAACCAAGAATGCAGCAAGGCCAGTTGGCGTGCACCAGTTACTGTTTGAGTCTATCTCAAAGTGGTGTTTTCGAGTTTTACCCATGGGTACATATGTTCCAGAGCCGCTTCTACCTACTCGTATCCAGACAGGGACGTATTTCTTTAGAAAACTCACAAAATCTCCGCAATACCAAAATTTTAGGAAGTTCTTCTACACTAATTCTCAAAGTCTCTCTTAGGATAATGTTCTCTAATCAGAGTTTTTCAAAATCTATCTTCCAAGGGTTATACTAAACCTCCTATGATACAAACTGTAATGCCCCGATCCCAGAATCCCAGAGTCAGTGCATTATTATGTATCATTGACATGATAAAAAAAATCATGTCTTGAAAAACCTATTAGTTTAGTTGCCTTGGAAGTACTAGATATATTCCAAAGGTTTACATCACATCATAAAATGGAAAACTGCAACAACATTATTTCTATATACCACACTCATATCCCATAGACGATCCCTACAGTTCAGTCATAATATACTTCTTTGCATTCTATGAAGAATAAAAAATAGAAATGGGTGAGCTCAAATGCTTAGTAAGGATAACAGTATAGTGTAAACATTCATAAATATGCACAAATATTTAAGGCAATGTATAAAACTAATACAAAATCATTTTAAACATAAAATTTATAATAATATGGAAAATATAAATCAAAATAATGCAATTTACTTACTCACATGAATATTATACTAGTTGAATAATGAAATGAAATATCAATAGCCACTTTAATAATGATAGAATGCATAATGCCAGACTTCATAACCACATAGTCAAGGCCTTGTACCATGACTACAAATACGAATTTGTCAAGTAATTGTGCTAATACACTAGTGTGTCTCATGAGACCTACTGATGCATCAAGGATCTATAGTAGGATCCACCTGTCACTTACCATATACAATGAATTCCTCATATGAAAAGTTTAAAAATAACATAATCATTCGTATTAAAACTATCATACGAAATGTCAATACATTTTCCATAAACCATGAATGGTAAAAAAATGACACATTCACAGTCAAACATATCACAAAATCTTGAATACGAAATGAATGATTTGTATCATAATAAATCAACTTCAAAAAAGATTAAAATCAATGAAATGATGTTGAAATAGATGAAATAAAAACTGTTTAAGAGAAATAACTCATTTTTTTTGAAATCATTTAAAGTTACATAATTTTATAAGAAAAAAATTTATTTTGAAAATATTCTTATAAGAATGTAAGGAATTATCCGGTGATGTTATAATAGTGGAATATAGCTGCACCCTTTGTATAAGTTATAAAAACATTCTTACCCTAATTTTTTTTAAAAGGTCATAAAGTAACTTGTTTGGAAAACGATGGAAATATTCCTTTAAAAATGTATAAGGTCAAATAAGGCTATAAATGTCATTAACCCGTAGTATAGTATGTAGTAAAAAAATTGGAATGCATTTTTAGGAAAACACGGATGTGGATGGTAAAGAGGTTCCAGTAGATAATTACATATAAACAACCTTGCATAATGAAGATGTTGTATAATTAACCCTTACCTTGAAGATTTCCTTGGTCGAGGGTAGGATCACCACCTGTATAATGGTAAAATAATAATTATAAAATTATATATGAAACATATACATTAATATTATATCATATATTATCTTCCAATATTGATTTATTAATGATATTTTATTAGTATCCTCGTTTTAGTTATTAACTGATTCGTTTTTCATTATACGATAAGTCACATAATCCATGATTATAATGGATAGAGTGTATTTGATTCATATCCAGACTGATATTAAGTTCTTTAAATATTATATTTAATCATCACATGAAAATTATTCTTGAATGATTACGATGGGGAATGAATCTCATCATGTTTGTGGAGACGGTAATCCGTGTGTACGCACGAGCGACAATATCATTATTTTGTAATTAAAATCACAAGTAAATGGATGGTATATAATATATATAGAATAATTAACATGTTATATCTATTATTTAAATCAATTATACATCATTATTATACCCATCCAAATAATAATGTATGGAATAACAACTACACCACGACGTGAAGACAATAAGATGTGTATACGCATGTATGTTGATATATTATTCATAGGATGCAAAACAAAATAAATATGGTGGTAAAATTTTTATAATAACATCACAATATATAGAAGTTACCGAGGTTAATATTTTATAATGGAAACAACAATTAAATAGTATGTAATAGATGAAAATAACTTGAAAGAGGTGGTGAGATATTTACCTCTTCTTTGGGTTATTCCATTTTCTTTGATCAAAAGGGATCCATAGGTTGGGTTTATGATCAAACTAAGGCCTCTAGGATGAAGGAAAGATAGTTGGGAGGATATTTGGGCAGGGTTTCACTAAGCCAAATTTCTTTGATGGTGTGAATTTAAGATAAGGTGAAGTGACCTTTTATAAGAGGTGTGAGGGGAACCTTTGGAAAAGATTGAAATATTATTATATAATAAAATCATTTTTTGTTTATAATGGCTCCAAAATGGATTATATAAAATATAAAGTGTGGATGGCTCGGTAATCACTTAACCAATAGTATATAGACTGGTTTGGGTCACTATATTAACCATAACTATTAGATTTAACTCCTAGTTAAATAGTTTGACATTTACCATGTCTCCTTGTATTTTTATATTATATGGTTAATAATGTAACTATAAAATTCCAAGAGAAACCCAAGTGGTTTATTAATGAAATATATAATATTATTTAATCCTTTTGGAAAAGCATTATATTTTTAGGAATAAAATACCAATTAATAATATAATATTTTTTTTAAAAACACTTTTTTGTAAATTTTGACCTTATTTGGTATTTTGTTTTTTTAAAATTCATAACAGCATTATTACCTGAAAAAATATTATTTAATAAACCCTAAAATATAATAGTTACCTATAAAATTAGTTTAATTCATCAAAAGTCTCCAATTACATTTATTTGGGTATTTATAATATTAATTATTTTAATATTTCATTAATAAGGTAAATAGTACATCATCATTATGTCATTAATAAATAAAATTAAATAATGTATAAAAATTATAAATAAAGTAAAATTTTGTAGGAAATATTTTTATCTTTATAATGAATATTTATAGTCAAATATATATTGTGTTTAACCCTATAGTAACTATGTTTTAGTCATGAAAACATGAATTTAACACTTTTAACTCTTCATTGAATAATAATAAATGTCCTAATATAATCCAAGAGGATCTAAATGATCATATTTTATTCATAATGTTGTTTTTGGCAGAATAACACTTATCCAATATAATTAGAACATGTGTTTGGATAATTATAATATCATTTTGACCTTTAATTACCCTATTTTCTTTTAACTGCGGTAAATAAAAGTCAAATGTTACTATTCACCAAAAAAAACTTCCTCTCATTGAACCACATTTTACTTAATGATATCAATCATGTCTCTTGGATTTTTATAATTCAACTCACAGAAGCGGTAAAATTCATTTTTATATAAGTTTTCAAATGTTCCTAAGAGGTGGGTAAAAGACAATAAAAAGTTCAATAAGATACTTATATTTCTAAAATTATTATGAAATGACTTCAATGAATTACATTGAACATATATAGGTATTATGTATATATTTTTACCTAAAATACATTTAAATAAAATAAATAATATTTTAATAAAAATTTGTTTTTAAACAATAACTCATCGTTTTCCACTATTAATCAAAAATTGAAAGTTTTAATAAAAATACCAACAATTTACCCTAAGCTAATTTCGATATTCCAAATCCCAAAATAAAGTCAATTTTGAAATATAAAATTTAAAAAATTTCAAAAAGTGGGCATTACTATTCATAACAGCTAGTTTGATTGGTTGTGGTGTTAGAACTCGATATTGTGTACAACACACTCTGTCGTATTATTCAAAGAGAAGCATATCGTGAATGATTGGGTTGTAACATTATCCCCTCCTTTAAATAATCTCTTCCTCGAAATTTCTATAATATTACTTCATAAAAAGACTCGGATGGTTCTTCATCCTAAGTTCCATAGGTTCCCATGTTGCCTCTTCCATCTTTTGGTTTCTCCATAGAACTTTTACCAGATGAGTCATCAAGTTTATCAGCACTTATTCTCTTGTATCATGAACCTTGACAGGATCTTCACAATAATACAGATCATATTTTAGTTCTAATTCCTCATAGGTGAGTACATGCATTGGGTCATGCATGTATTTTATAAACAATGACAAGTGGAACACATCGTAACCTTTGAAGAGACTCGGAGGCATTTCCAAATGGTAAGGTCTGATGTACCTAGGACTTAATTTTCCCTTCTTACCGTAATTTATAACACCCTCTCATGGAGATACCTTCAAGAAAACAAGATCTCCTACCTGAAATTCCGAATCCTTCCTTCAGTTATTGTCATAGCTCTTCTGCATACTTTGAGCTACTTTGATGTGGTTTTGTATTACCTTCACCTTTTCCATTGTTCCCTCCATATGTTTGTGGCCTACGAGTTTTCTTTTAGCAACATCATCTCAATAGGTCAGTGTGCAACATCTCTTTCTGTATAACGCTTCATATGGTGTCATCTAAATACTTGAATGAAATCTATAGTTATATAAAAATTCTACCATAGGTAAATATTGATCTTAAATACATTGAAAGTCATGTTTTCATGATCTCAACATGTCTTCTATGTTTGAATAGTCTGTTCTGATTGTCCATCAGTTTGGGGGTGGTAGGTAGTGCTCAAACGTAGTTCAGTATATAGGGATTCTAAATACTTTTCTATAATCTTGATGTAAAACGTGGATCAAGATCAGAAAAAATCAATAAGGGTACACTATGAAGTCTCAAAACATCATTAATATATAGTCTTTCTAGATGTTAAAATTGTAAATATTCTCTTATAGCAAGAAAATGTGCTGACATAGTAAGACGATCAATAATGACCCATATTTCATCTTTCCATCTAGTAGTCTTTGGTATTCCTAGGACAAAGCCCATCGTAAAATTATCGAATTTCCACTCTGGTATGGGAAGAGGATGCATGAATCCTCTAGTCTGCTGCCTTACAGCTTTCACTGGTTGACAAACCATTCATCTTGAAACAAAATCAGTAGTCTCCCTCTTCAAGCTGTCCCACAAAAAATTTTCCTTCAAATCTCTATACATATTATTTCTATCAGGGTGTATAGAGAAATTTGAACTAAGAGAATCTTCCAACAATTCCCTTTTTATATAAGTTATATCTGGAACTCAAAGTATCTTCCCAAATTTCAAATTTCCATCATCGTACACAAAGTAACTCAATCCCCCATCATTCACAGCTTTAATATTCCTTTGAAACTCATTATCATCGGTCTGAGAACTCTTTAACCTTTCTAGTCATGATGGTTTGGTAAACATTTGAAAAAGTATTGACATTTCAACTTCCATGGTTATCCCCTTGTCCAACTTTACTAGATCATTGTATATAGGATCTTTTCTAACTCTCATCTTGTTCAAAACTTCATGATCCATCCTGCTCAAAGAAACTGCTACCTTATTTTCCTTCCACTGGTGGTAGTGTATGGTTCAATCATAATACTTGATTAGTTTATGCCATCTCCTTTTCCTCATGTTGAGTTCTTTTTTTGATAAAATATACTTCAAAATATTGTGATTGGTATATATCTCACATTTTTCACCATAGAGATAATGTATCCATACCTTCAAAGAAATGATTATACCTTATAACTCAAGATCATGAGTATGAACGTTTGTTCTCATGAATTTTTACCTTTCCTGATACATAGGCAATAAACCTATAATTCTACATTAAAACACAACCAATTCCTTTCTTTGAAGCATCACTATATATAAAAAAACCCATCATTTCCTAATGGTAGATCAATGATAGGAGCATTGATTGATCTTTTATTAAATTCTTCAAAACATTCTTCATACTATTTTTTCCAAACAAATTTAACCCCTTTATGTGTAAGCTTCCATAATGGGTTAGCCCATCAGGAAAAATTCTTGACGAAACACCGATAATAATCTACTAAACCAATAAAATTGCATTCCTCAGTTATACTCGTTGATACTGGACATTCATGGATTGCCTTGGTCTTAGAAATAGCAATAGATATTTCATCCTAAGAGACAATATTTCCAAGAAAAGAAATATCATGAAACCAGAATTCACACTTGCTAAACAACCCATATAATTCATGTCTTCAAAGAGTCTTTAGAATAATGCGCATGAGATTTTCATGATCTTCATATATTTTTGAGTATATCAAAATATCATAAATAAATACCACTACAAAGTCATCAAGATATTCCTTGAAAACTCTATTCATTAGATCCATGAAGACATAGGGTGCATTAGTCAATCCAAAAGGCGTTACTGTAAACTGGTAATGCCCGTACCTAGTTCAAAATGATATTTTTGGAATTTCTTCATTCTTCACATTCAACTAATGATAGCCAGATCGAAGGTCAATCTTTGAATATTATTGAGCTCTATGAAGTTAGTCAAATAAATCATCAATGAGAGGAAGGAGATACTTGTTCATTATTGTAATAGTATTGATCTCCCTGTAGTCAATGCACAACCTCATTGATGTATATTTATTCTTAACAAAAAGAACATGGGCTCTCAATGGAGAAACAATAGGGTGAAAAAATCCATTATTACTCAATTCCTCTAGTTTTTTCTTTAGTTCCACTTATTCCACAGTGGCCATTCTAAAGGGGTCTTCGATATGGGCCTTGAACTAGGAATTATGTCAATGGAAAACTGAGTCTCTCGTTCTGGAGGATTTCCATGTAAATATTATAGGAAGACATAATCATATTTTTTCACAATAGGTATATCCTCTATTGGAAAATTATTTTCCCAACACTTAGTTATTTCATTCTCTTCCTCCCTAATAATTGAATTTAGTTGAGCTACTAATGGTGGATCTAGATAAGAATTAAGTGGTGAAGATTCTGCTATAATGATAAGGTACTCCTTATCATCATTGAGAATTGTAACCTCATTCTTCTTACAATAAATGTTCACATCATGCATCGAAATCCAATCCATACCAATGATTATATAAAATTAAATCATGGGTATGACGATGAGATCATCCAATAAAGAACATTTATATGACCTAATGGGGACTGATTCACAATACATTATTTCAATGACACTTCCCTTAAGTGTTTTTACTGAAAAATACCTGGTTAAATCAAATTGGAAATATCTAGTTTTTTTAGAAAAATGGGAGGATATGAAACAATGAGATAATCCAGAATCAAATAAAGAATTGGCTAAACTTGAAGAAACCATTAAATTACCTTACACTACATCTTTCGGGGCTTCAACCGTAGCAGTAGTGATAGCATAAGCTTGTCCTTTATCCCTTGGACTTTTCTGAGGTATGTTCCCCTGACGATAGGACATTCATTTTCATAATGTCTCCTCTCTCTACAATTTTAGAATTCAACATAACAGCCTCTTTCATCCCCTTGTATTCATCAGCTTGGTGTCCTTTTTTCACCAAACTTGTAACAGAATCCCCTTCCCTTCAGAAAAGCACCAGTGTTTTTCTTCCCATATTTATGGTAGGATAGATATTAAACATTTCCATCATTCCCATTATTTCCATTTCCAGAGTATTTAGCAGATCTCTTGTTCTCTTTCTTTGCTTTATAGTCGTAAGATATAGACAATTCATTTTCTGTCTTGATCGCACATGAGACAATATCGTTGGACGAAGAGAAGGATTGTAGAACTATTTCTCAATGGATAAATGGTTTTAACCCATAAATGAAATGATCAATCTTACTTATTGGGTTACATATATAATCATTAGCATTCCTCACTAACTTTTTAAAGTTAGCTCCATACTTTGAGACATTCTCATCCTCATTTTGCCTCAAACTCAGAAATTGTGTTTTCATACCCACGGGATGGTCACGAGGAAAATATTTTTCTATGAAAATTTCTTTAAACTCCATCCATTCCATATTTGATACTTCATAATCTTCCATTGTGTTTTGAATCAATGACCACCATTGATCATCATCTTCAGTGAGGCGATAAACTTCCATGACAACTTTTTCCCTTTCGTTACTCCCCAGGGCATGGAATATTTTATCTATGAAATTTATCAATTTCTCATCTACTAAGGGATTTGTACTCCTATAGAAGGTTGGTGGTGTTTTCCTCATAAATTGGTATTACATTGATCCTCAACAAAGCAGAACAGGGTCCTCCATAAGGGTAAAGTTATTATTCGTAACCTGAGTGAGTTTTCCCAGTATAGTGATAAGATGATCCGAACTAGTTGTATCATCAGATCTACTATAATTATCTTGAGTAGGAGTGAAATCCCTACATGGAGTGCATTCATTGGTACGGTTTCCATTCCTTCCACGAGGCGTCATTTCTAAATAATATCATACACTAGATTAGTTTGTGAATCATAATACATAATTCCAAACCTATAAAAGAGTTAACATAAATTGAATAGTTTATGGATATAATCCATAATAAAAATTATTTGAAGGAATTATATACTCATAAACCCTTAATAATGGTTTTTAAAGAAAAATATAATTATCCTAAAAATATCCCCTTGGAGTGTCGTAACCAAAACGGTAGCAAGGCCCGTTGTCGTGCACCAGTTTTCGTTCGAGTCTATCTCAAAGCGATGTTTTCAGGTTTTATCCCTAGGTACATCTAATCTAGAGCTTCCACTACCTATTCGTATCCAGACAGGGATTTATTTATTTGGAAATCTCACAAATGTTTTTCAATACCAAAATTCTATGAAGTTATTTTATACTAATTTTCAATGTCTATCTTAGGATAATGTGCTCTAATCTGATTTTTTTTAAATCTAGATTCCATGGTTTATACTAAACATCCTATGATACCAAATGTAATGCCATGACCCCAAAATCTTAGAGTCCATGCATTATTATGTATCATTTTCATGATCACAAAAGAGCATGTCTCAAATGACTGAGTAGTTTAGTAGCCTTGGAAGTACTAGTTACATTCATAAGGTTTACATTACATCATAAAATGGAAAACTGTAACAACATTGGTTCCATAGACCACACTCATATCCCATAGACTATCCCTTTAGGTCAGTCATAATAAACTTCTTCTCATCTTGGGAAGAATTAAACATAGAAATTGGTGAGCTCATATGTTTAGTAAGGATAAAAATATAGAGGAATCTTTCATAAATATGCATAAAAATTTTATGCAATGTATAAAACTAAAACAAAAGACTTTTAAACACAATCATATCCATAATATGAAAAATTTAATTCAAAATAATTCCATTTACTTACTCACATGGATATTATACTAGTCAAATAATCACATGCGATATCAATATCCACTTTCATAATGATGGAATGCATAATACTAGACTTCATAATCACATAGTCAAGGCCTTATGCTAAGAATACAAATAATATTTTATAAAGGCCGTGTTCCAACAAACTATTTTGTCTCATGAGGCCTATCGATGCAATGAGGATCTTTAGAGTGCTCCACCCATCACTTACTAATTCCAATGCATTCCTCATATGAAATTGTTTAAACATAACATAAATGTTCGTATTAAAACTAGCATACAAAATGTCAATACTTTATCTATAAACCATGAATGATAGAAAAATAACACATTCATAGTCAAACATATGAAAAAACATTCAATAAAAAATTAAATATTTTTATCATAATTAATCAACTTCAAACAAGATTAAAATCTATTAATGGATGTTGACATAGATAAAATCAAAACTATTTGAGAGAAATATCTCATTATTATTATTAAATAATTTAATGTTACATAATTATAAAAGGAAAAAATTACTTTCAAAAATATTATTATAAGCTTGTAAGGGATGCTTCTATGATGTTATAATGACAGAATATAGCCACACCCACCATATAAGATAAAAAACATTCTTACCTTAATTTTGTCGAAAAGGTCATAATGTAACTTGTTTGGAAAACGACAGAAATATTCCTTACAAAATGTATAAGGTCAAAAAATAATATAAATAACATTAACCCATAGTCTAGAAAGTAGTAAAAAAAATTTTGAATACATTTTTAGGAAATCACGGATGTGTATGATAAAGTGGTCCCAGTAGATAATTACATATAAACAACCTTGAATAATGAACATGTTGTGGAATTAACCCTTACCTTATACTTTTCACTGGTCGAGTGTAGGTTAAACTCTTGTATAATGATGAAATAATTGTTATTAAATTATAGAAGAACAATATACATTAATATGATATCTTATATGATCTTCCAATATTTATTTGTCAATGATATTTTAATATTATCATCATTTTAGTGGTTAACTGATTCATTTTTCTTTATATACATAGTTACGTAAGCCATGATTTTTATGGATAGAGTGTATGTTATTAATATATAGAATGATATTATGTTATTTAAATATTATTTTTAATCATCACACAAAAATTATTCTTGAATGATTATGATGGGGAATGAAACTCATTGCGTTCATGGAGATGGTAATCTGTACGTACGCACGAGCGACAACATCATTTTTTTTTGTAATTAAAATCCTAATTAAATGAATGGTATATCATATATAAACAATCATTAACATTTTATATCTATTATTTATATCAATTATGCATCATTATTAAATCCATCCAAATAATAATGTATTGAATAACAACTACACCTCGACGTGGAGACGTTAAGTCGTACGTACGCACATATAGTGACATGTTATTCATAGGATGTATCACAAAATGAATATGGTTAAACCATTTTTATAATAACATCATTGTATGTAAAATATACAGTAGTTATTATTTTATAATGGAAATAACAATGAATGAGGATGTGGAAGAACAAAATAACTTGAAATAGGTGGTGAGATATTTACCTTTTCTTCGGGATCTTCCTTTTGTTTTGATCAAAAGGGATACCTAGGATAGATTTCTGATCAAACTAAGGCCTCTAAGATGAAGGGAGGATAGTTTGGAGGATATTTGGTTAGGGTATTTCCAAGAAAAATGGCTTTTAAGGAGTGAATATTAGAGAAGGGGAAGTTCCCTTTTATAAGAGGGGTGAGGGGCACCTTAGGAAAAGATTGAAATATTATTTTATAAAAAAATAAATTTCAGTTTCTAATATCTAAAAAATGAATTATTTAGATTTTATAGGGGGGATGGGTCGAAAATAACCCAAAAAATAGGTTTTAGTCAAGTTTGGGTCACTATATTATACTTATCTTTAAGATTAAACTCTTATTTAAATAGTTTGACATTTACCATGTCTCTTTTTATTTTTATATAATAAGGTTAATAAACATACAATAAACTTCCAATAGAAACCCATGTGGATCATTAATAAAATATATAATAGTAATTAATCCCATTTTCTGAACCATATATTTTGAGCAATAGAATACCAAATAATAATATAATTTTCGTTTTAAAAACTCTTTTATGTCAATTTTGACACTATTTGGAATTTGGTTTTTTCTAAATTCATAACTGCATTATTACATCAAACTAAATATATTTAATGTACCCTAACATGTAATATTAACCTATAAAATTAGTGTAATTCATAAAAAGTCTCAAATTACATTTATTTGTGTATTTATAACATTAATTATTTTAATATTTCATTAATAAGGTAATTACTGCCTCATCATTGTGTCAGAAATAAATTAAATTATATAATGTATAAAAATTATAAATAAAATACCATTATTTAGGATATATTTTTATATTTCTAGTAATATTTATAGTCGAATTTATATTGTGTTTCACCCAATATTAAAAATGTTTTAGTTATGAAAACATGAATTTGACACTTTTAACACTTCTTTGAATAATAATAAATTTCCTAATCTAATCCAAGTGGACCTAAAGGAAAATATTTTATTCCTAAGGATTTTTTTGGTCGAGTAAAACTTATCAAATATAATTAATAAATTATTTTGGGTAATTATAATATCAAGTTTACCTTTGAATACCGTATTTACTTTTAACCGCGGTAAAAAAGGTCAAAAGCTACTATTCACCACAAATTATTTTCATATCATTGAACCACATTTTACTTATTGATATCAATCAAGTCTCTTGTGTTTTTGAAATATAACTCATAGAAGCAGTAAAATTATGTTTTATGTAAATTTTCAAATTATCATAAGAGGTGGGTAAAAGACAGTAAAAAGTTCAATAAAATTTTTATATATCTAAAATTATTATAAACTAAATTTAATGAATTAAATTGAAAAATATAGGTATTATCTACATATATTTATCTAAAATAAATATAAATATAATAAATAATTATTTAAATAAAAATGCAGTTGTAAACTATAACTGGATGTTTTTCACTATTCATCATAAATTGAAAGTTTTCATAAAAATACCAAAAATTCACCCTAATCTAATTTCGATATTCTGAATCCAAAAATGAAGTCCATTTTGAAAGATAAAATTTATAAAATATCAAAAACTGGGTATTACTATTCATAACGGCTAGTTTGAGTAGTTTTGGTGTGTTAGAACTCGAAGTGACTTAAAACGCACGATATTGTATTATTTAAAGAGAAGTGTACCGTGGAAGCTTGGGGTGTTAAATAGAATTTAAAAGGTCCCCAACTCCTATCATCATAAGACTTTTGTCAGCTCTGTACAATCATCATTTACTAACAAGTGAGGCATCGTGATATAAACTCCACCACTTATTCATTTATCTCTGGCCACCAGTACTGACACCGGAGGTCCTGGTACATCTTTTCCACTCCATGAATTACCGTTAAATGGGATGTATGGATCACCCTCAACACCTCCTCCTAAAGCGTCACTCACACCACGGTGCATCATCAGAAGAGGATGGCATGATCCCCAGCTTTAGAAAATCCTTCACGAGATCGTCCTCCCGAATTCTCTGAATAATTGAGGGAGTGACAGTAATAGATTGGAGGTATGCTGCATCATCTTTATCCACGAAAGATATCTACAGTGAAACATGCTGCTCTAACACCTCACTCATCATTTGTAGACAAGACCTCATGAAGAGTGTGTCTACTACCATGTTCCCCTTCCCCTACGTATAGTCTATCTCAAGGTCATTGCCTTGGATAAACTCTATCCATCATCGCTATTTCAGCTTCGGAAATCTCTACTAACACTTTTCCATCCACAGGGAAGGATCCCCCTTCTTCATCAAAGATGTCAAGTGTGTCGCTACCCTGGAGAAGTTTGGTTCAAAACTCCAGTAGTACCCAGCAAAAGCAGAAGTCAGTCTCCCTTCGGGGAGGTAATTGAGGAAACGTTTTTTGAAAAGATGTCCCCACACTCTGCCACTCTTGTGGGGAACTAAAATCTAAAAACACCAGTTTCCACTAGCATAAGGCTGACCAACTCAAGAGTGATCAACTACACCCTTCTATTAATTGTTTTATCCTATGGTGCATGCGTTTCCTTTTTCGCTAACCAAGGAAAACCCCATTCCAACACTGTAGATAATCCACAACCTTTTTTCATAATACAGTCAATATATGTAAGAACTATGGATGTCCATTCTATACCCAAACTAAGGTCAAAAGGCCTCAACGCTACCACCAAGTGGTTCCTATAGAAACTCTCACCTCAAGGGTCAGATCACACTATCATCATTTGTGTGATTATCAAGTATCCTCCCAATGGTATCTACAGACATAAGGGTCAAGTCAATTGTTTAACCAAAAACTATAGGACTTGAAAAAGATTTGTGGAAATAATGAATGATTAGTTATTATTTATATTAACACGAAAACATTCAGTAGACATAGATCATACCTCTAATCATTCCTATAGCCCTTGGGTCACACTCCATGACCACCTACAACTACTCCCTTCCCTTGTTCTCCAGCTACCTAATCCAATTGGGGACCACATTGAGGTGGTGGTTGCAACAGGTTAAAATGTATACCACCTCATGTTTCTCTCCGAGATCCACTTCCATGTCTATTGCCCTATAGATTTATCAGTCTCTATCACTTTCTATTCCCAAAATATTTTACATGCCCAAGTCTCTGAGACTGACGTCAGTTTCATGCTTTCACACTATTAACATCCACTGGCCACATCCGCTCATCCAAAGAACATTCAACCACAAAGGTTATCTTTATTACCCTAATATAAGTAGGAATTCATTGTGGAATATGGTTGGAACTGATAACCCTAAACACACCTCCCTTGGAGGTACGTGCACTAAAGCACTAATCGTAATGAATTAATCGATTACATTGGATGGTCGGTATGCCTCGATTAGTACTCAGATACAAACATCTCGTCCTGTCGATGCTGTAAAAGCTCTAGAGAACACTCATCCCATAGCTCTTTATGGAAAGAGAACCCATTCTCTTAGGAAGGTTCTCAAGCATGTCCACAAGAAAAAGTAACATCTTGTAAAGATCATGGTAATCTAATCCTTGTCATTATCCTGTTGATCCACGGAGAAGGCTCTCTTCCAAGACCCCCATCTGATCGAATGGTTCCCTGGCTAGAGAAAAACTCAGCCACCTCCACAAGCCAATCCTTATCTACCTATGAGTCATTCTTTCCTAGGAACCATAGGGGTATCTTACAAAGAAATAGTTGTAAGTCACTAATCCATAATGTGTCCTCCACTGGTACCACTAGTTCTAATTTATTACCAACATGTAGTGATATAGTAGGTACCCAACCCAAAGGTACTAACGCCGTAAGAGGGCCCTTTATAGAGCCTCATAGACCTGTAGGCCATCATCATATACTCTCTTAGGAATCCTAGATAGATGTCTATGTGGTGAAATCCAGATAATGAATAGAGGAGCTATGGTCGTTATGTTATACCATGTGAGATGACTGTAACGAATCCATGAAAAAACCTTTCCAAAACACATGCAATTAGTGTTTTCATGCACCGAGTCAGAAATAAGAATTCAGGGTTACAGTGTATGGCTACGTAAGCCACCACACCAGCACTAGACTCCCCAAACTAAAAACATCACTCATAACACATAACTCAATTTCCAAATTGAAAATATCTAATTCATAATTCTTTGGTAGAACTAAATCCTTTAATTCCACTATATCATTACCCATCCCATGAGGCTCGGGTTGTGAATCCCCGAAGCCCTCCTCCCCTAGGCAAGGGGCTGGCGACTAGAATAAGAATCGTGTATCCCTAAAATGATAAGGAATTTCTTTTTTAAACTATTTAGACACACATAACAAGAACACTAAAAGAAGCAACGACAAAGTAATCTGTTGTAGAAAAAGTGCGCTGAATGAAAATAGTGCTTAATGTAAAGGGGCTGGAATACAAGACCAACTAAAAAATGTACATGTACAACTGAAAAATTAAAAAATAGGTCCCAGACCATCCACTGAGGATCTTACCTAAAGGGTAGGTACATCTCACAAACAATACTCCCTAGCTCCCTCAGCCTTGGTCAATGATCACTACTACAAATACAGATTTTAACAGAACTTAAAAAGGGCTTTAACAGCGCTAAAAAGGACTCTCAATGTCGATGAAGATAAAGGAAGGGTCCCCTTTATTAGCGCACCAAGAAGAGCTGATAAAGGCCCCTTTTATCAGCGCTTTTGTTTAACACTGATAAAAGTTAAAAAGTTTAAAATGATTTAAAAAATTAAATAAAATTTAAAAAAATAATGTAAATCAGAGTGGGCTACTAACAGTGCTTGCCCCACCATTTATCAGAGCCCCCCCCCCCACCCCAACCACTCCCTCGCAAGCCCTAGCCACGACGCCCTCACTTTTTATCAGTGCTTTGCAACGCCCCTTTATCAGCGCTATATCCCCCCACAAATTCACCCATGCACGCAGCCCTGCCTACCTTTACCTGGTTTTGAACTCAAGACCTCCCCCATGCACGCTAAGCCTTTACCACTCCTCTAATTTGATTTGTTCTCAAAATAGTGATATATTTAATTATATATATATTTATATTTATTCATGTATTAATGTAAATTTATATAGTTGTATTAATATATATATATACATAAATAGTTATATTTATATATTTATTTATATATTAATATATATATATATAGTTATTTAAATTTATATATGTATATATGTATATATATATTTATTTATTCGTATATTAATATTATGTTATATATAATTATCTATATATATTTAGTTATATTTTTTATCCATATATTTATAAGTATATTAATATATATTTATAAGATTAGTTTTCAATAGAATTATAAAATATGTTTTGTTTTGTGTGTGTATAAATAAATACATATATACAACACACACACACACAGACATATATATATATATATGTGTGTGTGTATGTTTCTATAAGTATAATTATATATATATATATATATGCATATACATATGTTAAAATATATATATATATATTATATATCAGTTTGTTAACATATAGACAGAGACAAATAGACACACACACATTATATAGGTACATATATAGTTAGATCAATATATAGGTATATAAATATTGATACATTGGTATTTTTAAAAAAATGGACATTAGTTATTATTTAGATAATGCTAATTTATTTTATATGTAAATATGTTTAATTATTTATTTAAAAAATTAATTTTTATGTGTGAATATATAAAAAATATGTATATATTGTTATATATTTGGTTATAAATAGTAATACATTATAAAAAAAGAAAAAATGTCAACGACACAATATCAATATGAATGTGATACCATGTAATAAATTTAGTCCCCACCAAAAAAATCCAATAATAGACCCTTAAATGTGTCTGAAAATCCACAAAATGTTAAAAAATCAGGGTACCTCGACTAAAAACTCAGTTTTGGAGCCCTTCTGGGCCTTTTTTGGCCTCGAAAAAAACATTACTAGGGCCTTACCATGTATTATTGTCGTATAACTCATCACAGAATTTGATTTGATATGTGGTACAGCTCAAACAGACACCCGAATCAAAAGTTATGGTCGTTTGAAGTTTGAGTTGTGTTTTCAACATATTTTAGATCTTTTTTTAATTTATTTATTTTTTTAGTCCTCAAATTGTTATTAAATGACTATTACTCCATATAAATTATCAAATTATTTATTAAAAATATTTTTTAAATTTTTTTATAATACATTTTTACTAAATATATTATATATTAAGTTTAACTATATATTTACACTTATCTAAAATACATTTAAAATTATATTTAAAAAATATATAATTTATTTATATCAATAAAACTATATATATATATATATTAAAATATTAATATATTTTTTTTAATGATTTTTTTGGAAGCAGTCTCTTTATCAGCGCTACTAAAAAAGCGTTGTAATGGGGTACCCTTTAAGAGCGCTAAAAAAAGCGTTGTTAAAGGGGGTACCTTTATCAGCCCTAAAAAAAGCGCTGATAAAGGGGTACATTTATCTGGACTTTTTTTAGCAATGATAAAGGTACCCCCCTTTATCAGTGCTTTTTCGTTAGTGCGGATAAAGGGTGGCGTCGGGAATGCCCAGTTTTGTGGTAGTGGATGTCCGTCTTTTGCACAAGACACAACAAGGTGGGGCGTATCTTGTGCAGGGGTGAGTATAATGATACTCAGTAGGGACACCGAGACCCTCGTAGGAGTCCTCAAGTTCTGAAAATAAAATACGACAAAGCAAGACCTTAATGTCAAAGAACAAAGCAATAAAAATCAATAATACTTAGGTATATTCCCATTAATGTTCCTAAGTTATCAAGATATACTCATCTCATACATAAGGGTAGAATACCATAAAGGTAACATGACCAAGGTAGAAATACCACACAGGTAACACCACTGATATAGAAGTAACACACAGCTAACACCACGAAGACAAAACCACAAATATAGAAGTACCACACAGGTAACACCACTAAAATAGAAGTAACACACATGTAAAACTATGAAGACAATACCAGAATGGTAGAAGTACCACACATGTAACACCACTGAGATATATTTACCCCACATGTATCACCACAGAGGCAATGACACAAAGCTAGAAGTACCTCCTAGGTAAAAGACTCGTCTCACAATCAGGTATAACTATGTACAAGAGTACAGATGGTTAGTCATAAGCTAGAGAATATTATTCTATTATGTATCACCGCTGATGACCCACATAGGATCGATAGGTAATAACCCTCGCTGATCCACACAGGATGTAACCCACACAAGATCAATATGCACTAACCCACATAGGATCGCTGAGAGCTGACCCACATAAGATCTGAATGGTATTAGCCCTTTATGACACACAAAGGATCTTCCCACACAGGATCAGTATGCGTTGACCCACCCATAATCGTTGATATCTAAATGACATAGTATCTTATAGTAGCTGACAAACATAGGATCGATAGATGTTAACCCACACAGGATTTATGTTTTTTCCTTCACATTAAAGTATTCCAAAGGATTCCTCACACCTGGTGCGCTCGAGTTTCATAGAATTATCCTCTTGAGATATCGGTTATACCTTGACCAACACTATACTTCACAAATGAGAAACCCAGTGGACCTCCATGTCGTAAGAGTTCCAATGCGATAGACATTGCATCAATCAGACATCTAGTATGTGATTTATAAGCATTTTAGTTCTGGGGGCCCGATTGGATTCGAGATTGATCCAACCTGGCCATAATCCAACTCTCTATGAAAATCATGTTCTGTATACCAAAGGGACCTTCTCAATCCCATGATCCCAACACCACATACGTTTTTTCAAACAGTCATATGGTTCTCAAGTTATGGCCCTTAAACTGTTTCTGGGTCCGGTCAGGGCCGGGTCCGGGCCGACCCGGTCATACCGACCCGACCCAACCCATCTTGGGCCGACCCTATTGGGATCGGGTCAACCCAATTTAGACTGGGTCCCACCTGGTAGGGAAGGACCGAAGCGGGCTCAGCCCCTAGACCGCAATACAGCACGACCTGCAAGTGGGTGTGGCCCGCTAGGCAGGCGGCCCGACCGCAGTGTTGTGCGGCCAGCTTGGGGCTCACACTACGTAGCATGTGGCAGCGAATCCCCCAATTTTCTGAATTTTCTATGTCGTTTGGTTGGTGTGGTGGCCCCACGGGCTGGGGAATTCTCTAACTGACACGGGGGGGGGAGGTGGGGTTGTGACCCCCAGTCTCCCGAACGGCCTGGAGGCCGTTCGACTCCTTGACGGTGGTGTTTCCACTAGTATGACCCATTAGAGAAAGTCCTATTGACCTGTCGTATCCAGCCAGTTTTCTGATCACCTTCCTCCCATTTATCACGGCTGACGAGCAGTGGTCTGATTCCTTGGGGGGTGTGTTGGTTGCACTACCATATCCTTCCACTATCGGTCGGTATGTCGGCCTTGTCCTCTGACTATTGTGACTGACAAGCCATGGAAGGTTCATCTAGCAGCGTGGGTTTGCCACCTCCTCCCTTGCGACCTACCGGTGTCGGCCGCCACCTTGGTCCCTGCCAGCACCAGTCACCGGGACCACCACGTCATCAGTCTTCCATGTAGAATGAATGGGGTAGCAAGGTAGCACAGGGTTCAGGTCGGGTTAGTTAGGCATGAACCATCTAAATTAGTTTGAAATCATGAGGGAGATTTATGTGTTCCAGAAAAACACTTTAATTAAACAAATATCAAATCTGTACCACACGAACGATGGAGAAACGTATGCGGTTTAGGAAGTGAGTTGGTGTTCATCGTCCCCCATAAATATCCTCCAAATACGATGCTCTGTCATTGATCTATAGTTCAGGGTTTCAGTGTCGCTCATCACCTTCCACTGGAACAAGCTCTATCCTCAAAAGGTTTGGTATCTCGACACATTTTCAGCACTTCGTTGCTTGGAGAAGCAGTGCCGACAACTTTCCACAAACACCATATAAATAATAGAGGGGGAGGGTAAGTAACAAAGCTGGGAATTAATCGGGGATTATTTATTAGGAACCTTCCTAATTCCCCAACGACGTCATTACATAAGTTTTAATTATCAATCCATTTATTGTCTTGACACGCAGCTAGTCCCACGTTGCCCTTTTCCCATTGGAGGGAAAAAAGAAAATAAAAATTAATAAAGTTATTTTTATTATTCTTTAAAAAGTTCCAAAATATAACTTCTTATCTAGACCTACTGCAGTCAAAGTGAATCCCTTCTTAAACAAATCCATGCTCTATGGATTCAATGGTTCCCTTGGATTTTTAATCCGAGCAACAGTTTAAAAGTTATTAAACACTGCTCGCGCATTTACAAAATGTACCTAAAAAATTTCAGAAAATTATTAACATTTACTCTCGACCTATACTGGTTGTGGTTAGCCTCTGAATAAGGGAAAAATGTCCCAATGAACTTAGAGGAACTCTATGATTTTCAATCTGAGTTACCATTTAGATGTTATAGATTTTTCAACAATATAATTTTTACATAATTTTTTTATTTACAGCAAAAAAATAATGTTCATTAGTTGACCTCACCAACCAATGTTAGTATCAGTCTAAGGAAATCATACCCTCACAAGTTCATAAGTGGTCTCAGATTTTCAATCTGAGTTACCATTCATGAGTTATAATAATTTGAAAAATGAAATAATTTTATTTAATTATTTTATTTACAATTATTCCATTTTTTGGTTTTCTAACTAGAGTTCTACATCGACTAAAGTTATATTGCGTCTAGGGTACACTCGTCATCTTGAATGCAATGGTTCCCTTGGATTTATGATCTAGGAAACCTCTTAAGAGTTATTCCACATTTTTAGGAAAACTTCTTACATACACTAATTGATGATTAACAATACTTCGACGGATTATTTTGGGCAGTCCGGGCCTCAGAATCACTGGTCGTCAGATTCCACAGTCTCAAAATAATTTCAAATAATTAAAAATAATTACATTGAAAATCTCGGTCTCTATAGTTTAAGGGTACATTCATGGAATATGGATATCAATTGAATTTAATTAAAAATCTATATATTTTGATCCTTAATTATGGTTCATCATGTATATTTGAAATATCCATGGAACCCGCCCCCCACAGGAGTGTCAAACCATGTGCATAGCAAGGACCATTATCCTACAATAATTACAAGTTGATTCTAGATAAATACCGAATTTTTACTAATCTTACCCTATGTAACATTTGTGCTAGAGTCACATCCACTTTATAACCTCGAA
Organism: Viscum album; assembly: GCA_963277665.1. Classification (NCBI taxonomy): domain Eukaryota; kingdom Viridiplantae; phylum Streptophyta; class Magnoliopsida; order Santalales; family Viscaceae; genus Viscum; species Viscum album. The sequence goes on from OY728131.1 coordinate 21,871,597, forward strand.
AAGTATTTTTTACGTGGAAAACTACACATATTTGTATATACAAAATATATTATGGTTTTATTGATTTCAAAAACCAAGAAAATTACAAAAGATTATGAGGGAAATATAATGAGATGTTATGGTGATATCTCATGGAAAAATTATTAATGAAATTTTATCAATGACACAATTTAATATTTTATATATAAATAAGAATTTATTTAAAATTTCATTCAAAGGAATTCAGAAAAGAGGGGATATGAACCCTTATTTAGAATGATTAGTGAATTAGGAAAAATTAATTGGGATATGGATATGTATTATATCATTAAAAATTCATTATATTCATAAAATATGGGTATTTAAAATCACATGGAAAAAATAAATTATGAATTAAATTCCTAAATAAATGAATAACTTGAATCAAAAAAAGACAATAAAAGAACCCTTACCATTGAAGGATGATTATTAAAACTATGGTGTGACTCGTTATAAAGTAAGAAAAATCATGGAGATACTCTTTAGAGGGAAATTGAGAGAAAAATCATGCTCAATGGATTTTTGTGTGGAATTTGATGAGGGAAAGGGGATATTTTTACATGAGGAGGAGTGGATATAACGATTAAAATATAGGTTATTTTAATATAGAATTAAACAAATTGTGTGTTTTTTCAATTAAAATAATTTTTTTAGATTATAAATTATTGAGAAGGTGGTTTTATGTTAAAGAGAGTCCAAAATCTAAAATCACATTCCAAACCACCCTTTAAATGCAATGAAAAAAATTATTTTTTTTTAAAATCCCCATTTTAGTTCCAAAATGTAATGTATAGATTTATAAATTAAAAATAATAAAATTCAATTCAATTTTATACTGACTAAATTATTTTCTTATAATATATTCTTTTTTTCATAATTTTTTTGTATGCTGACCTAGTAATTTTGACCTAAATCATATTGCTTTGTAAAGTGGTAACTTTCACTTTTTTGCTAAATTTTTTTATTAATCATAAAATTACGGAAAAATAAATAAGACTTTTTTTTATTTTATGATTCAAAAAATTATGTTTATGTTACCAATATAGTTATTTAAATATGATGATTTTAACATTTAAATAAATATCATTATCTATTCAAATTAAGCAATTTCATAGACAAATAAACATTATGACCATTATAAAAGTTACTTATGAATTAGTTAAAATATATTATCATTTAAAATGATTTTTAAAATATTATTTCATGAATTTTTTTTCTAAAACTTATACATTTATCAAAAATTGCTTTTCCTAAGTAATTATTTATATAGTCTCCAATAAATATTACAATTTTGATTATGTCATTAAATAATCCCATTAATGTTCTTAGTTGTAGTTTCTCATGATGTGTAATGTTATTATGAAATGTAAAAGCATTTATATGTGATGATAATAAAAAATTCATTGTAATATAATATTTCCATTAATAACATAAATAAATTTTTCGAGGCTTTATAATCATTATCTTTCTACAAAATGAAATCCTAATATATTATGTGTATTGATTTGGTTTACATTAAATTGTCTGGGAGATATTTTTAAATAATAGAATATACTAAATTAGCTCATAACATGATGAATTTTATATCATATTGTATAATTTTAAATCTAGTGTAACATGTAACATAAATTAAAAATTTACTCCACGCTAATATTTTAATCATAATATTATTATCTTCGAGAATATATCCAAATCATACATTTTTTTAAATCTGTAATTATGGTTTTTAAAGATCATTATAATAAAACAAATAATATATTTTGGGAGTGTGTGGATTGGTGTGTTGTTTTAGGTCCCCTGATCACACACCAATTAAAGATCAAATTCATACTCAAATAGTATTTTCACGGTGCTCACCCCTTAGTGGGTCTATGAGACAACTACTTAAATATTCTAGTATCCAAAGATGGATTTATTTTCTAAGAAGTTAATCATTCGCTACCTTACCAAATCATTATGATATAATCCAATACAGAGACATATCCTTAGAGTCTATCGTAGGGTTATGTTATTTAATATATGATTTCCAATATCTAGTTACCATGGTTCATACTAAACATCATTTCATTCCAATTATAACACCCTAAATCTAGTAACCTAATGTTGGTGGTTATCTTACTACATTAGTATAAAAAACAAGAGATCTCACCTCAACGAATCAAGCAACATATAATTTTTCAAAGATTATATATATATATATATGATTCTCACGTTACATTTGAAAATATGTAATATAACTAAAAATTCCAGTGAGAATTTTTTTTTATTATAGTATATACACTAAGTCATTCATAGATCCCTTCTCAGTTTCTCGAGAAAAGGAAAACACTACAAAAGGGCGATCTTAGATACCTAATAATCGAATGAATATAACAAAATATATTACAAAATGAATAATCAATGAATAATTTAAAATAGATAAAAAATAATCAAATATTCTATATAACTAATAGCATCAAAGGGAAATATATACATGAATAACATAATAACATAAATATTCAAAATGAAATTAATAACATGCTTTGTAATTATAGAATTCATAATGTTAATAATTATAATCTTACTATTAAGGCCTCATTACATGACATCACACATAAATAGGTAATGAATGTTCCAAATATGAAAACTAGATTATTTTAGGAGACCCAATAGTTCATTGAGGGGATATAACATGCCTTATACTTCTAATACTATATACAGTTATTCGATCATATGAATTAAATTAATAATAATTCAATATAGAATCATCAAATATAATCATTTTGAAAACCCAGTATACATGTTTTCAATATTTTCCCAAATCAATAATTAAAAAAACATGATTATAATACATTAAGAGTAATATTTTGGATGGTATTATTAGAGTATATCCCCAGTAAATCATGATATTCATTAAATGATGTTTAAATAGATTAAAATACATTTAAATGTACATTTAAACAATTTTTTAAAAAAAATTAGAAAAATATCCATTTTATTTTTATAAAATATCAAATAAAACATTATGGAATGTTGAGAAATTTAATTTCTTTAGAAATAAGATCAAAAAAGTTTAAAGGAATCTATAAGTAGAATAACTATTATAATGTATCGAAAATCTATCTGTGTGGTAGACGTTAAAACAAATATACCTTTCACATTTTTCGTAATAATTAAAATATAACTCATCTGGAATATAAAAAGATGATTATTTTTAATATGTTAAATCTACTATCAAATATGGTTTAAAAAAAATTAAATTATCATCAGATCATATAAAATAAAATTTTTGAATTTTTTTTATGAAACAAGGACACTAATGATAATGTTTATATTCCAAGAAAAAATAAGGTAATATTTTCAAAAATAGACATCTTCCCAATCATATTAAGTACCAAAGAGAGTTAAATTAATGAAAAAAATAAAGATTCCATAGATAACCATATTAGTAGATTATATATGGAGTTTAAAATTGTACGATCATATAATTTCCTTTCATAGATATTTAAACATAAACAATCCTGAATAAAAATTAGATTATAGAATAAAACCATACCACAAACTTTTTCATTGTCAGATTTTATATATACTTTTGAATTATCAATTTAAATTTATCAAATAAACACTTAATAAACTTTTAATCAAAATTTCATATTTTGTGGTACTTTGTAATCATTTTTCATTCATTCATTGAATTGTTCTTGTTGATAATGACCACTTAATGATTTTTTTGGTCAATTTATCCAATATTACTTCAGTATATTGATCATGTTTAAAGGTGTTATAATGTATATTAATTATTTATAAAATTTTAATAACATCATTAGTATTGTTTCATTATATATAATTCTATATTCCACCATGAATGGTGGTAATATAAAAATAAATCACCTCACTTCATGAAGTTGGAAGTCTACATATACACATGAATGATGTTGTCATTGTCCAATAGATTGATGGGTAAGAAGGTATATTATATATTATATTTATATTATTAAAATTATGTTATAAATATCATATATATTCATTATTTACATATCTATAACCATCCAAGTAATAATCTGTGAAAAATAAATTACACTATTATGTGAGGATAATAGGATGTACATACACATGAATAATGTTTTTATTTTCCATGCTAACATATATAGGATGGCTCAGAAATCTTTTGACAATGAGGCTCCCTCTCTGAATTTCCTCAACAATTTAGATCAAATTATCTCAGTTTCATTAGTGGTTTTGGGGAGTGGGGGGCTTTGATAACTAACTCCTTCATGGTAGATCTGGTGGTAGTTTTGTATGATAAGTTTCATAGAATAATTATGCCTTCATTTATAGTGCTAATAATGTTCTAGGTATATCATTTTTCTCATTTCATGATTGTCCTCTCCAAATACCCTTATCCCTAGATCTGGTTTATATCTATGCTCCACCATTGTTCATTTATGCTCATGGTAAGGTTCTTAGATATTTCAATTGGTTGTAGTTTGTTTTTTAGGTGGTGGTTTATTATCATGTTGAAAATTTATGACTTATTTACTATGAAGCGGTGTTTATATAACTATTGGAATCTTGGATCCCATCAAGAAGAGATTTTTGGTTATCATGAGGTGATTTTTTTCGTTTAGTTGTTGGATAGGGGTTATGGAAGGAATTAAATGGTGAGCACGATGGATGATAGTGGAGGTTTAAATAGATGGTTGTTTTGGGATAGGGACACCAATGGTCCTCTGATTTCTAATGAATTTTGGGTTGGGTTGATGGTCATTATCTGGGGTCTTTGATCTACTTTGGTGGCCTTTAACTGGTTCATCTAGATGTTTTCCAATTTGTGAGATTGTTAGTTTGATTGGGCTATTGATGACTATTTCATCATAGAAAATTTTCATGTTTCATTTCAAATGAGGTGAATCTTCTTGAATTTCTTTCTAGGTTAGAATCATGAAAAGAGTTATAGTTATGATGAAACTCATCATTCATCCATCTTTCCATATTTTGGATGGATGGGTACTATGAATTTGACTTTACATAGTATTTTTTATCTTGTAATTCATTGCATCAGGTTGATAATGTAGTGATAATTGTCGGGTGGGTCACTCAAAAGAGTTATTGGTGTGATGGAACTTATTTATTACATTCCCTCCACATGGATTTTTTGATGGGATGAGTGATATACTATAAGGCCCCAGCCTTAAACCTTACTTAATCTTGTGTTATTACAAGATTACACGTTGAGGATCTTTTCAGGTTTAGAGTTTTAGAGAATTAGATCATAAAACTTGCATTACATTCCACATATAAACAAAGTGGTTACATAAAGATAGTATTCTTCATTCCCATCAATGGGAATGCATTTAAAATAAAACATGGATTATTTCTTGACACATCCTTGACTCTATCATCTTATCATGTACCTTTTCCTTGACCTGTGAAAAACATTTCAAAAACATGGGATGAGCATAAAAACTCAGTATGGGTTATAAAAAAAACAACATGGAAAGGAAACATGAGTTCATATATACATAAGAATGAAATCATACTTTACCCATAAAACATAGGCACATTAACATACCTCATAAAAACATGAATAAATCATATAAATCATAAGACATAAAGGTAACTTGAGGCATTCATAACATTCTTACGTAGGGAGTAACCCTCTTGGTTACGTTTGGAATACCCATCACAGTATATTCCCTAAAATCTCTTCGGAGAAACCTTAACGTTTCACTCCTTCGCGTTACCCAATGCATTGGAGAGCTATAACGGGCTCACCCGCCCTTAGTTTATCACGGAACCACCCGTTCTTCAGAATAATGCCCAAGAACCATAACATAATCATATCACATAAAACATGCATGAAGGAAACATAACATTTCCAAATTTCAATCACGAGATATCAATACAACACATTGATATAATAAAAACATTATGAAAACCATTTTCAATACCAAAGTAAAACATGGTATTTATTTTTCTTTTAAAAAAAGAAGGTATGGCTTGTAGAGGAAGCCGAAATTCAAATAACGGTTACGACGGCAGAGAAGTCGTTGTCTCCACATACGTACGACAAAAAAATTCCCTTTTGTCGTTTAGTAAACGCTTCGTATAAAAAAGATTCCTTTTGAATAAACTTAAATGTCAAAGGGGTTTATACACCGCATAAAAGAAAGTTGTGTATAAAATAAAATATGCCTCAACGAAAGGAGATTGAGACGAAGTCCCATACAAAGATAATTTTTAAAATAATATAGATACATTATGTGTATTCACTATAAGTACACATAAATAAAGTACAAATACAAGATACGACATAATAATATAATGACATAATTTGAAAGTAGAAGATTAACCCAAAGAATGGAAATTGGGTTAAGAAGTTCCCATACCTCGTATCCGACTTGACCCGACCGTTCTTTAAACTCCTGAATAATAAACTTGAGTTAATCTCTACTTGCTTATGAATTTTTTTCAAGTTCATTATTCCTTTTATACCATGTTATGAACATCATGTAATCATTTAAGTTAATAATGTTCATTTTGTCGGTATTTGGTTCTTAAGTCAAAAATAGACTTCTTACACTTACATGTTGTTAATTTGGTCAATGTTTCATTATATCCAGAATGGTATTCATGATGTAGATATCATATATGTCATATATATAAAGTACATAAATGTATTTAAAATATTACATAATCATTTAGAGGTAAGAAATGAAATGCACCGTTCATGGAGACGGTAAGCCGTACGTACGCATGAACGCTACTTTCATTTCTTTGTCATATTAATGGAATTAAAACTAAATGAGAGGTTTGTATATTTAAATTCCAGAATTATATTCATCATTTATATATATCATTAATTATATATATCCGTTATATACATGTATTTTTAATAGTACATTTCATTTGGGAATAAGAAATGAAATGCACCGTTCATGGAGACGGTAGTCCGTACGTACGCATGAACGCTACTTTCATTTCTATCTCATACTTTAATGGAAATAAATGATAATGATATATATATAGGTATATCATAATTCCAGTATAAAATCATATATAATAACTTTAAATCCATCCTTTACACGTCCCACATATGGCATTAACGAATCACATCACTTTGAGGGGGCGGTAGTCCGCACTTCCTTAAATGAAGATATCGCGTATACCCATAATGGAAGCCATAAAGATAAGACACAAATGAAAAATACAGAAGCATAAGTAAAACATAAACATATTACATATCATATATAAAAATAGTGACATCATAATGGCCAACTTTGAAGGTGTTAAATGAGTATTGAACAATCATCGTTTCGGGAGGCAGAATTTCGCCATCCACAGAAACCGTATGTTCTTTAACCATTTGATGTAGTTGTGTGAGAGTGTAGATCAAATAAATCTTATAACAACATTATAGTATATTGATGATACTGGTGTTGTTACAAAAGAAGTATATAAAAAGAGTTTAGGGGGTTGGAGAAGCAAAATAAAACAAATGAACACGAGAGAATGAATTACCTTAAAAAGTGTAACTCCTTTTGAGTTGAGCCTAAAGGCTTCCTTTGAAAGGATTCTGCCCAAAGGGAATCCTCTAGGATGAGTAGAGGGATGTGGAGAGAGCAAATGGGCAGGGGTTGGCCGAGCCAAAGGCTTGAAGAGTGTGTGAAATGGGGTAGAGGTGGGGGCCTTTTATAAGAGGAGAGGAGGGGCACTTTTGGAAAGTAAAGAAACATTACATTATTTGAAAAATGTGTTTCGGTTTTAAAAGGTCCCACATTGATAGAATTCGTGGATAAGGTGATAAGGCATCGAAATCCATTCATCCAATTGGTTTTGGACATGTTTAGTTCATAGATTTTATATTATCTTTCCATTTTATTTAAATCGTCAAATAATGATGTCATCGCTGCATCATTATTATGTCATAAATAATTAAATTTATTTAATGTCTAAAAATTATAAAAAAATTACTATGATGTAGGAAATCTTTTTAGCTTTCCATTTAATATTTATAATCAAAATTTGGACTTGTATAACCCCACTTAAAAATTGTTTTCGCAAAACATATTATGTTTGTGTCATTTTCACTTTAACATTAAATAAAAAGTAATTTATGTCATTTCCCAACAAAAGTGGATCCATGGGGTCCCCAAGTTGACCCATGGCTTGTCTTGGTCGGCCATGACACAACCAATAAGGTTGGGACATGTGTCTAGGTCATTTTATATTATTAAGGCATTATTTATTCCTTAAACTACACTAATTACCACTAATCGCGATTAAAAACTTAATAAGTTACTATTCACCAAAAAATTATTTTAATCTCATTGAACCACATTTTACTTCTTAATGACAACCATGTATGTCGGATTTTCAAAATTCAATACACATTAGTGGTAAACTTTCATTTAACTGAAAAATCAGTTTGCTTGATTACCACGTAGTGGTTTCACTATTCATCAAAAATTGAAGTTTTTCAGAAAATTACCAAAAATTCACCCTAAGCTATATTTGATATTCCGAATTCAAAAATGAAGTCCATTTTACAAAATTCAAATCATATAAGTCACATTAATTAATTTAATAATTAATTCCCGCTACCAGAGCAAATAGCGTGTTTTTACAAAACAATAAGTATCAAAAGATTGACACCAGTTTAAGTCTAATTTCATATCGAAATTGATTCCAATGACCACCATTGGATAAAATGGTAAAAATATATTCTAATTTCACTTTAAAACCAATTCAAAAGATAATCTAATCATATAAATAAATTAGATCAAAAAGAGGTTTTGAATTAAAATGCAACATTTTACACTATTCATAAAAAAAATGAACTTTATCAGAAAGGTACCAAAAATTACACAAAGTAAAATTTGATGTCCCGATTCTTAATAAAAGTTTTATTTGGTCCAAAAGAATGTATAAGAGTGATCAAAACTATATTTAATGACGGTTCACTATTAAAAGGTGATAAGTGAACCTTTAGTGGAAATTAGAGTATAAAAGCCTAAAATTGAACTCTTTCCGTATTTTAAGCCTTTATCTTTTATTGGGTAAATGTAAAAACATCTAAAAACATATCTATTCATATTTTAGTTATTTCTATTCATTCCCGCCAGTACAACGGCTACTTGTTAACTAACATAATATTATTATATTACTAGTGTGCTACGTAAGTTTCAAAGAAACTCATCGTTGCGTATCGGGTACGCTATCGAACATAGCAACCCCTTTTAATTAAAAATCATATTTAATTCTCTAATTTTAATAAATATGAAAATTATTTATTCTTTAATTACCTGGGATGTTACATCCTTCCCCCCTTTTGGGAATTGCGTCCTCGCAATTTTATTCACTTATCAAAATAAGTGGGGGTATTTATCCCTCATAGCATTTTCAGATTCCCACGTTGCCTCTTCAATCACATGGTTTTTCCAAAAAAAACCTTTACCTGCTTAATCACCTTATTCCGTAACACTTGCTCCCTGTGGTCAAGAATCTGGACCGGTTGTTCCTCATAAGATAGGTTCTCTTCCAGCTGAACTACCTCTGGACTCAAAACATGAGATGGATCTGGCATATACTTTCTCAACATCGAAACGTGAAAAACATTGTGTACCTGAGATAAACTCGGAGGTAAAGCCACTCGGTATGCAACTGATCCAACTCTTTCCAGAATTTCATATGGTCCAATGAACCTTGGACTCAACATTCCTTTCTTACCAAATCTCATCACACTTTTCCAAGGAGAATCCTTGAGAAAAACATGATCACCTACCTCGAAAGATAGATCCTTCCTCCGGTTATCCGCATAACTCTTCTGCCTGCTCTGAGCTGTTCTCATGTGCTTCTGAATCAGCTGAACTTTTTCTGCCATCTCTTCTACCAATTCTGGTCCCATCCACTTTCTTTCAAACACTTCATCCCAGAAAGCTGGAGTTCGACACCGCTTCCCATATAATGCCTGAAATGGTGCCATCTGTATACTGGAATGAAAACTGTTATTATATGAAAACTCAACCAAATAAAGATGTTGGTCCCAACTTCCCTGATAATCCATAGAACAAGCTCGTAGCATATCCTCCAATGTCTGAATTGTTCGTTCTGACTGCCCATCTGATTGAGGATGAAAAGTTGTACTAAAATTTAACTCAGTACCCAACGACTTCTGAAGGCCTTTCCAAAAGTTAGAAGTAAACCTGGGATCACGATCCGATACAATGGAGAGAGGAACTCTATGTAACCTGACTATCTCTTTAAGATACAAACGGGAAAGTTGATCAAGAGAGAAAGTATCTCGTATAGCAAGGAAATGAGCAGATTTAGTCAAGCGATCAACAATAACCCAGATTGCATTATTACCTCGAGATGTCTTCGGTAATCCAACAAAAAGTCCATGGATATATTCTCCCATTTCCACTCTGGCACTGGTAAAGGCTGAAGCATCCCTTTCGGTAACTGCCGCTCAGCTTTAACCTGCTGACAAGTCAAACACTTCACAGTAAAATCAGCAATATCTCTTTTCATTCCATCCCACCAGTAATACTCCCGCAGATCTCTATACATCTTAGTACTGCCCGGATGAACTGAAAATGGAGAACTATGAGCTTCACATAACAACTCTCTCTTCAACTGTGAATCAGAAGGCACACATAACCTCTTCACAAACATCAAAACACAAACACAAACTTATCCAAGAACTCATGGAAAATTTTATTCATAAGGTCCATGAATACAGAAGGTGCATTGGTTAACCCAAAAGGCATAACTACAAATTCATAATGGACATATCTAGTACGGAACACAGTCTTCGGAACGTCTGGTTATTTTACTTTCAACTGATGGTACCCCGACCTCAAGTCAATCTTCGAAAAATACTGAGCTCCCTGGAGCTGATACCACTTCATTCGATGGCCCAACATCTGCTGAAGTTGTTGCAAATGATTTTACCACCCCTTTCTGCTTGTAGTCTAACTGCTTCCCATCACTCAAGCTCCTTGTCAGACACTCGTTTGCATAGTGACCCATCTCATTGCACTTATAACATTTCACTAACTGTAAATCAAATTTATTCTTACCGTCACCTTGATCCTTTTCAGTGCAATCACGAGCCTTATGTCCCATCTTACCACATCGGTAGCACTTTCCAGAATTCAGAATACATTCCACAGCATGCCTTTTGCCACATTTATCACAAACTGGAAACTTAGTTCTCTTACCATCAGACTTTTTTGAAGAATTCTTACCTTTCTCCTGCCACCTCGGTCTCTTCTTCTGCTGGTTGTTATAGAAAACTTGGTCATCGGCAAACTCCATTTCCACCTTCTCAGCACATCGAACAAGCTTTTCATAACTTTTAAACTCACGAGAAGCTAATGCCCTTCGATACTTTGGCTTTAATCCGGAGTAAAAACGATTGATTTTACTATCAAGGTCTCGGATAAAATTTGGAGCATACCTTGCCAATCGAGTGAACCTTTCTTCATAGGAAGCCACTGAGTCTTCCTCTTGCCTCAATTCCAAGAATTGCTTTTCCATCCTAAGTCGAACAGCCTTAGGAAAATACTTCTCAAGAAACATACCTTTGAATTCATCCCAGTCAAGAGCATCAATCTCATCGGCATCCCTGATATTTTTAACCATAGACCACCACTGATCTGCTTCACCCTCCAAACGGTAAATAGCAAGACTAACCTTTTGATTGTCTGAACACCCCATGACATCAAAAATCTTCTCCAGTGCTTTAATCCACCCTTCAGCTTGCACAGGGTCAGATGATCCTCTGAATGATGGGGGATGTTGCCTCATGAAATGTTCCACCACTGACATGTTCCTCTGCGGTTGATCTGGCTGATCTCGTGCATGGTTACCACCACCATTTATAGCCTGAGTCAACTGTGCCATTACTGCAACAAACTGTTCAGTTCCGATTCCGACCATCTCAGGTTGCTGATTTGGAAGGCAGTCTTCCTCCTGATGTCGTCCCAACATAGCTGCTTTGTTTCCCCTACGGAAAACCATTCTGAACATGGAAATATCTTAGGCGAAGCAACATGGTAATCTGTAAATGCTATATCATTTCAATCATATTATAATTTAACACTTTTCTAACTCCTAAAGTTGTCTAAACCGACCTCTGATACCAACTATAAGGCCCCAGCCTTAAACCTTACTTAATCTTGTGTTATTACAAGATTACACGTTGAGGATCTTTTCAGGTTTAGAGTTTTAGAGAATTAGATCATAAAACTTGCATTACATTCCACATATAAACAAAGTGGTTACATAAAGATAGTATTCTTCATTCCCATCAATGGGAATGCATTTAAAATAAAACATGGATTATTTCTTGACACATCCTTGACTCTATCATCTTATCATGTACCTTTCCCTTGACCTGTGAAAAACATTTCAAAAACTTGGGATGAGCATAAAAACTCAGTATGGGTTATAAAAAAAACAACATGGAAAGGAAACATGAGTTCATATATACATAAGAATGAAATCATACTTTACCCATAAAACATAGGCACTTTAACATACCTCATAAAAACATGAATAAATCATATAAATCATAAGACATAAAGGTAACTTGAGGCATTCATAACATTCTTACGTAGGGAGTAACCCTCTTGGTTACGTTTGGAATACCCATCACAGTATATTCCCTAAAATCTCTTTGGAGAAACCTTAACGTTTCACTCCTTCGCGTTACCCAATGCATTGGAGAGCTATAACGGGCTCACCCGCCCTTAGTTTATCACGGAACCACCCGTTCTTCAGAATAATGCCCAAGAACCATAACATAATCATATCACATAAAACATGCATAAAGGAAACATAACATTTCCAAATTTCAATCACGAGATATCAATACAACACATTGATATAATAAAAACATTATGAAAACCATTTTCAATACCAAAGTAAAACATGGTATTTATTTTTCTTTTAAAAAAAGAAGGTATGGCTTGGAGAGGAAGCCGAAATTCAAATAACGGTTACGACGGCGGAGAAGTCGTTGTCTCCACATATGTACGACAAAAAGATTCCCTTTTGTCGTTTAGTAAACGCTTCGTATAAAAAAGATTCCTTTTGAATAATCTTAAATGTCAAAGGGGTTTATACACCGTATAAAAGAAAGTTGTGTATAAAATAAAATATGCCTCAACGAAAGGAGATTGAGACGAAGTCCCATAAAAAGATAATTTTTAAAATAAAATAGATACATTATGTGTATTCACTATAAGTACACATAAATAAAGTACAAATACAAGATACGACATAATAATATAATGACATAATTTGAAAGTAGGAGATTAACCCAAAGAATGGAAATTGGGTTAAGAAGTTCCCATACCTCGTATCCGACTTGACCCGACCGTTCTTTAAACTCCTGAATAATAAACTTGAGTTAATCTCTACTTGCTTATGAATCTTTTTCAAGTTCATTATTCCTTTTATACCATGTTATGAACATCATGTAATCATTTAAGTTAATAATGTTCATTTTGTCGGTATTTGGTTCTTAAGTCAAAAATAGACTTCTTACACTTACATGTTGTTAATTTGGTCAATGTTTCATTATATCCAGAATGGTATTCATGATGTAGATATCATATATGTCATATATATACAGTACATACATGTATTTAAAATATTACATAATCATTTAGAGGTAAGAAATGAAATGCACCGTTCATGGAGACGGTAAGCCGTACGTACGCATGAACGCTACTTTCATTTCTTTGTCATATTAATGGAATTAAAACTAAATGAGAGGTATGTATATTTAAATTCAAGAATTATATTCATCATTTATATATATCATTAATTATATATATCCGTTATATACATGTACTTTTAATAGTACATTTCATTTGGGAATAAGAAATGAAATGCACCGTTCATGGAGACGGTAGTCCGTACGTACGCATGAACGCTACTTTCATTTCTATCTCATACTTTAATGGAAATAAATGATAATGATATATATATAGGTATATCATAATTCCAGTATAACATCATATATAATAACTTTAAATCCATCCTTTACACGTCCCACATATGGCATTAACGAATCACATCACTTTGAGGGGGCGGTAGTCCGCACTTCCTTAAATGAAGATATCGCGTATACCCATAATGGAAGCCATAAAGTAAGACACAAATGAAAAATACAGAAGCATAAGTAAAACATAAACATATTACATATCATATATAAAAATAGTGACATCATAATGGCCACCTTTGAAGGTGTTAAATGAGTATTGAACAATCATCGTTTCGGGAGGCAGAATTTCGCCATCCACAGAAACCGTATGTTCTTTAACCATTTGATGTAGTTGTGTGAGAGTGTAGATCAAATAAATCTTATAACAACATCCTAGTATATTGATGATACTGGTGTTGTTACAAAAGAAGTATATAAAAAGAGTTTAGGGGGTTGTAGAAGCAAAATAAAACAAATGAACATGAGAGAATGAATTACCTTAAAAAGTGTAACTCCTTTTGAGTTGAGCCTAAATTCTTCCTTTGAAAGGATTCTTCCCAAAGGGAATCCTCTAGGATGAGGAGAGGGATGTGTAGAGAGCAAATGGTCAGGGGTTGGCCGAGCCAAAGGCTTGAAGAGTGTGTGAAATGGGGTAGAGGTGGGGGCCTTTTATAAGAGGAGAGGAGGGGCACTTTTGGAAAGTAAAGAAACATTACATTTTTTGAAAAATGTGTTTCGGTTTTAAAAGGTCCCACATTGATAGAATTCGTGGATAAGGTGATAAGGCATCGAAATCCATTCATCCAATTGGTTTTGGACATGTGTAGTTCATAGATTTTATATTATCTTTCCATTTTATTTAAATCGTCAAATAATGATGTCATCGCTGCATCATTATTATGTCATAAATAATTAAATTTATTTAATGTTTAAAAATTATAAAAAAATTACTATGATGTAGGAAATCGTTTTAGCTTTCCATTGAATATTTATAATCAAAATTTGGACTTGTATAACCCCACTTAAAAATTGTTTTCGCAAAACATATTATGTTTGTGTCATTTTCACTTTAACATTAAATAAAAAGTAATTTATGTCATTTCCCAACAAAAGTGGATCCATGGGGTCCCCAAGTTGACCCATGGCTTGTCTTGGTCGTCCATGACACAACCAATAAGGTTGGGACATGTGTCTAGGTCATTTTATATTATTAAAGCATTATTTATTCCTTAAACTACACTAATTACCACTAATCGCGATTAAAAACTTAATAAGTTACTATTCACCAAAAAATTATTTTAATCTCATTGAACCACATTTTACTTCTTAATGACAACCATGTATGTCGGATTTTCAATATTCAATACACATTAGGGGTAAACTTTCATTTAACTGAAAAATCAGTTTGCTTGATTACCACGTAGTGGTTTCACTATTCATCAAAAATTGAAGTTTTTCAGAAAATTACCAAAAATTCACCCTAAGCTATATTTGATATTCCGAATTCAAAAATGAAGTCCATTTTACAAAATTCCAATCATATAAGTCACATTAATTAATTTAATAATTAATTCCCGTTGCCAGAGCAAATAGCGTGTTTTTACAAAACAATAAGTATCAAAAGATTGACACCAGTTTAAGTCTAATTTCAAATCGAAATTGATTCCAATGACCACCATTGGATAAAATGGTAAAAATATATTCTAATTTAACTTTAAAACCAATTCAAAAGATAATCTAATCATATAAATAAATTAGATCAAAAAGAGGTTTTTAATTAAAATGCAACATTTTACACTATTCATAAAAAAAATGAACTTTATCAGAAAGGTACCAAAAATTACACAAAGTAAAATTTGATGTCCCGATTCTTAATAAAAGTTTTATTTGGTCCAAAAGAATGTATAAGAGTGATCAAAACTATATTTAATGACGGTTCACCATTAAAAGGTGATAAGTGAACCTTTAGTGGAAATTAGAGTATAAAAGCCTAAAATTGAACTCTTTCCGTATTTTAAGCCTTTATCTTTTATTGGGTAAATGTAAAAACATCTAAAAACATATCTATTCATATTTTAGTTATTTCTATTCATTCCCGCCAGTACAACGGCTACTTGATAACTAACATAATATTATTATATTACTAGTGTGCTACGTAAGTTTCAAAGAAACTCATCGTTGCGTATCGGGTACGCTATCGAACATAGCAACCCCTTTTAATTAAAATTCATATTTAATTCTCTAATATTAATAAATATGAAAATTATTTATTCTTTAATTACCTGGGATGTTACATCCTTCCCCCCTTTTGGGAATTGCGTCCTCGCAATTTTATTCACTTATCAAAATAAGTGGGGGTATTTATCCCTCATAGCATTTTCAGATTCCCACGTTGCCTCTTCAATCACATGGTTTTTCCAAAAAAACCTTTACCTGCTTAATCACCTTATTCCGTAACACTTGCTCCCTGTGGTCAAGAATCTGGACCGGTTGTTCCTCATAAGATAGGTTCTCTTCCAGCTGAACTACCTCTGGACTCAAAACATGAGATGGATCTGGCATATACTTTCTCAACATCGAAACGTGAAAAACATTGTGTACCTGAGATAAACTCGGAGGTAAAGCCACTCGGTATGCAACTGATCCAACTCTTTCCAGAATTTTGTATGGTGCAATGAACCTTGGACTCAACATTCCTTTCTTACCAAATCTCATCACACTTTTCCAAGGAGAATCCTTGAGAAAAACATGATCACCTACCTCGAAAGATAGATCCTTCCTCCGGTTATCCGCATAACTCTTCTGCCTGCTCTGAGCTGTTCTCATGTGCTTCTGAATCAGCTGAACTTTTTCTTCCATCTCTTCTACCAATTCTGGTCCCATCAGCTTTCTTTCACCCACTTCATCCCAGAAAGCTGGAGTTCGACACCGCTTCCCATATAATGCCTGAAATGGCGCCATCTGTATACTGGAATGAAAACTGTTATTATATGAAAACTCAACCAAAGAATGATGTTGGTCCCAACTTCCCTGATAATCCATAGAACAAGCTCGTAGCATATCCTCCAATGTCTGAATTGTTCGTTCTGACTGCCCATCTGATTGAGGATGAAAAGCTGTACTAAAATTTAACTCAGTACCCAACGACTTCTGAAGGCCTTTCCAAAAGTTAGAAGTAAACCTGGGATCACGATCCGATACAATGGAGAGAGGAACTCCATGTCACCTGAATATCTCTTTAAGATACAAACGGGAAAGTTGATCAAGAGAGAAAGCATCTCGTATAGCAAGGAAATGAGTAGATTTAGTCAAGCGATCAACAATAACCCAGATTGCATTATTACCTCGAGATGTCTTCGGTAATCCAACAACAAAGTCCATGGATATATTCTCCCATTTCCACTCTGGCACTGGTAAAGGCTGAAGCATCCCTTTTGGTAACTGCCGCTCAGCTTTAACCTGCTGACAAGTCAAACACTTCACAGTAAAATCAGCAATATCTCTTTTCATTCCATCCCACCAGTAATACTCCCGCAGATCTCTATACATCTTAGTACTGCCCGGATGAACTGAAAATGGAGAACTATGAGCTTCACATAACAACTCTCTCTTCAACTGTGAATCAGAAGGCACACATAACCTCTTCACAAACATCAAAACACAAACACAAACTTATCCAAGAACTCATGGAAAATTTTATTCATAAGGTCCATGAATACAGAAGGTGCATTGGTTAACCCAAAAGGCATAACTACAAATTCATAATGGACATATCTAGTATGGAACACAGTCTTCGTAACGTCTGGTTATTTTACTTTCAACTGATGGTACCCCGACCTCAAGTCAATCTTCGAAAAATACTGAGCTCCCTGGAGCTGATACCACTTCATTCGATGGCCCAACATCTGCTGAAGTTGTTGCAAATGATTTTACCACCCCTTTCTGCTTGTAGTCTAACTGGTTCCCATCACTCAAGCTCCTTGTCAGACACTCGTTTGCATAGTGACCCATCTCATTGCACTTATAACATTTCACTAACTGTAAATCAAATTTATTCATACCTTCACCTTGATCCTTTTCAGTGCAATCACGAGCCTTATGTCCCATCTTACCACATCGGTAGCACTTTCCAGAATTCAGAAGACATTCCCCAGCATGCCTTTTGCCACATTTATCACAAACTGGAAACTTAGTTCTCTTACCATCAGACTTTTTTGAAGAATTCTTACCTTTCTCCTGCCACCTCGGTCTCTTCTTCTGCTGGTTGTTATAGAAAACATGGTCATCGGCAAACTCCATTTCCACCTTCTCAGCACATCGAACAAGCTTTTCATAACTTTTAAACTCACGAGAAGCTAATGCCCTTCGATACTTTGGCTTTAATCCTGAGTAAAAACGATTGATTTTACTATCAAGGTCTCAGATAAAATTTGGAGCATACCTTGCCAATCGAGTGAACCTTTCTTCATAGGAAGCCACTGAGTCTTCCTCTTGCCTCAATTCCAAGAATTGCTTTTCCATCCTAAGTCGAACAGCCTTAGGAAAATACTTCTCAAGAAACATACCTTTGAATTCATCCCAGTCAAGAGCATCAATCTCATCGGCATCCCTGATATTTTTAACCATAGACCACCACTGATCTGCTTCACCCTCCAAACGGTAAATAGCAAGACTAACCTTTTGATTGTCTGAACACCCCATGACATCAAAAATCTTCTCCAGTGCTTTAATCCACCCTTCAGCTTGCACAGGGTCAGATGATCCTCTGAATGATGGGGGTTGTTGCCTCATGAAATGTTCCACCACTGACATGTTCCTCTGCGGTTGATCTGGCCGATCTCGTGCATGGTTACCACCACCATTTATAGCCTGAGTCAACTGTGCCATTACTGCAACAAACTGTTCAGTTCCGATTCCGACCATCTCAGGTTGCTGATTTGGAAGGCAGTCTTCCTCCTGATGTCGTCCCAACATTGCTGCTTTGTTTCCCCTACGGAAAACCATTCTGAACATGGAAATATCTTAGGCGAAGCAACATGGTAATCCGTAAATGGTATATCATTTCAATCATATTATAATTTAACACTTTTCTAACTCCTAAAGTTGTCTAAACCGACCTCTGATACCAACTATAAGGCCCCAGCCTTAAACCTTACTTAATCTTGTGTTATTACAAGATTACACGTTGAGGATCTTTTCAGGTTTAGAGTTTTAGAGAATTAGATCATAAAACTTGCATTACATTCCACATATAAACAAAGTGGTTACATAAAGATAGTATTCTTCATTCCCATCAATGGGAATGCATTTAAAATAAAACATGGATTATTTCTTGACACATCCTTGACTCTATCATCTTATCATGTACCTTTCCCTTGACTTGTGAAAAACATTTCAAAAACTTGGGATGAGCATAAAAACTCAGTATGGGTTATAAAAAAAACAACATGGAAAGGAAACATGAGTTCATATATACATAAGAATGAAATCATACTTTACCCATAAAACATAGGCACATTAACATACCTCATAAAAACATGAATAAATCGTATAAATCATAAGACATAAAGGTAACTTGAGGCATTCATAACATTCTTACGTAGGGAGTAACCCTCTTGGTTACGTTTGGAATATCCATCACAGTATATTACCTAAAATATCTTCGGAGAAACCTTAACTTTTCACTCCTTCGCGTTACCCAATGCATTGGAGAGCTATAACGGGCTCACCCGCCCTTAGTTTATCACGGAACCACCCGTTCTTCAGAATAATGCCCAAGAACCATAACATAATCATATCACATAAAACATGCATAAAGGAAACATAACATTTCCAAATTTCAATCACGAGATATCAATACAACACATTGATATAATAAAAACATTATGAAAACCATTTTCAATACCAAAGTAAAACATGGTATTTATTTTTCTTTTAAAAAAAGAAGGTATGGCTTGTAGAGGAAGCCGAAATTCAAATAACGGTTACGACGGCGGAGAAGTCGTTGTCTCCACATACGTACGACAAAAAAAATTCCCTTTTGTCGTTTAGTAAACGCTTCGTATAAAAAAGATTCCTTTTGAATAAACTTAAATGTCAAAGGGGTTTATACACCGTATAAAAGAATGTTGTGTATAAAATAAAATATGCCTCAACGAAAGGAGATTGAGACGAAGTCCCATACAAAGATAATTTTTAAAATAAAATAGATACATTATGTGTATTCACTATAAGTACACATAAATAAAGTACAAATACAAGATACGACATAATAATATAATGATATAATTTGAAAGTAGGAGATTAACCCAAAGAATGGAAATTGGGTTAAGAAGTTCCCATACCTCGTATCCGACTTGACCCGACCGTTCTTTAAACTCCTGAATAATAAACTTGAGTTAATCTCTACTTGCTTATGAATCTTTTTCAAGTTAATTATTCCTTTTATACCATGTTATGAACATCATGTAATCATTTAAGTTAATAATGTTCATTTTGTCGGTATTTGGTTCTTAAGTCAAAAATAGACTTCTTACACTTACATGTTGTTAATTTGGTCAATGTTTCATTATATCCAGAATGGTATTCATGATGTAGATATCATATATGTCATATATATACAGTACATACATGTATTTAAAATATTACATAATCATTTAGAGGTAAGAAATGAAATGCATCGTTCATGGAGACGGTAAGCCGTACGTACGCATGAACACTACTTTCATTTCTTTGTCATATTAATGGAATTAAAACTAAATGAGAGGTATGTATATTTAAATTACAGAATTATATTCATCATTTATATATATCATTAATTATATATATCCGTTATATACATGTACTTTTAATAGTACATTTCATTTGGGAATAAGAAATGAAATGCACCGTTCATGGAGACGGTAGTCCGTACGTATGCATGAACGCTACTTTCATTTCTATCTCATACTTTAATGGAAATAAATGATAATGATATATATATAGGTATATCATAATTCCAGTATAACATCATATATAATAACTTTAAATCCATCCTTTACACGTCCCACATATGGCATTAATGAATCACATCACTTTGAGGGGGCGGTAGTCCGCACTTCCTTAAATGAAGATATCGCGTATACCCATAATGGAAGCCATAAAGGTAAGACACAAATGAAAAATACAGAAGCATAAGTAAAACATAAACATATTACATATCATATATAAAAATAGTGACATCATAATGGCCACCTTTGAAGGTGTTAAATGAGTATTGAACAATCATCGTTTCGGGAGGCAGAATTTCGCCATCCACAGAAACCGTATGTTCTTTAACCATTTGATGTAGTTGTGTGAGAGTGTAGATCAAATAAATCTTATAACAACATCCTAGTATATTGATGATACTGGTGTTGTTACAAAAGAAGTATATAAAAAGAGTTTAGGGGGTTGGAGAAGCAAAATAAAACAAATGAACATGAGAGAATGAATTACCTTAAAAAGTGTAACTCCTTTTGAGTTGAGCCTAAAGGCTTCCTTTGAAAGGATTCTGCCCAAAGGGAATCCTCTAGGATGAGGAGAGGGATGTGTAGAGAGCAAATGGGCAGGGGTTGGCCGAGCCAAAGGCTTGAAGAGTGTGTGAAATGGGGTAGAGGTGGGGGCCTTTTATAAGAGGAGAGGAGGGGCACTTTTGGAAAGTAAAGAAACATTACATTATTTGAAAAATGTTTTTCGGTTTTAAAAGGTCCCACATTTATAGAATTCTTGGATAAGGTGATAAGGCATCGAAATCCATTCATCCAATTGGTTTTGGACATGTGTAGTTCATAGATGTTATATTATCTTTCCATTTTATTTAAATCGTCAAATAATGATGTCATCGCTTCATCATTATTATGTCATAAATAATTAAATTTATTTAATGTCTAAAAATTATAAAACAATTACTATGATGTAGGAAATCTTTGTAGATTTCCATTGAATATTTATAATCAAAATTTGGACTTGTATAACCCCACTTAAAAATTGTTTTCGCAAAACATATTATGTTTGTGTCATTTTCACTTTAACATTAAATAAAAAGTAATTTATGTCATTTCCCAACAAAAGTGGATCCATGGGGTCCCCAAGTTGACCCATGGCTTGTCTTGGTCGGCCATGACACAACCAATAAGGTTGGGACATGTGTCTAGGTCATTTTATATTATTAAATCATTATTTATTCCTTAAACTACACTAATTACCACTAATCGCGATTAAAAACTTAATAAGTTACTATTCACCAAAAAATTATTTTAATCTCATTGAACCACATTTTACTTCTTAATGACAACCATGTATGTCGGATTTTCAAAATTCAATACACATTAGTGGTAAACTTTCATTTAACTGAAAAATCAGTTTGCTTGATTACCACTTAGTGGTTTCACTATTCATCAAAAATTGAAGTTTTTCAGAAAATTACCAAAAATTCACCCTAAGCTATATTTGATATTCCAAATTCAAAAATGAAGTCCATTTTACAAAATTCAAATCATATAAGTCACATTAATTAATTTAATAATTAATTCCCGCTGTCAGAGCAAATAGCGTGTTTTTACAAAACAATAAGTATCAAAAGATTGACACCAGTTTAAGTCTAATTTCAAATCGAAATTGATTCCAATGACCACCATTGGATAAAATGGTAAAAATATATTCTAATTTCACTTTAAAACCAATTCAAAAGATAATCTAATCATATAAATAAATTAGATCAAAAAGAGGTTATGAATTAAAATGCAACATTTTACACTATTCATAAAAAAATTGAACTTTATCAGAAAGGTACCAAAAATTACACAAAGTAAAATTTGATGTCCCGATTCTTAATAAAAGTTTTATTTGGTCCAAAAGAATGTATAAGAGTGATCAAAACTATATTTAATGACGGTTCACCATTAAAAGGTGATAAGTGAACCTTTAGTGAAAATTAGAGTATAAAAGCCTAAAATTGAACTCTTTCCGTATTTTAAGCCTTTATCTTTTATTGGGTAAATGTAAAAACATCTAAAAACATATCTATTCATATTTTAGTTATTTCTATTCATTCCCGCCAGTACAACGGCTACTTGTTAACTAACATAATATTATTATATTACTAGTGTGCTACGTAAGTTTCAAAGAAACTCATCGTTGCGTATCGGGTACGCTATCGAACATAGCAACCCCTTTTAATTAAAATTCATATTTAATTCTCTAATATTAATAAATATGAAAATTATTTATTCTTTAATTACCTGGGATGTTACATATACCATGTTTTTTTGGTCTATCTGAATGCAACTTATTGGTCGGGGTGATACAACATCATCAATTGATTTCAGATTTCAATTATCATTCATGGGGGTGAGAATTTTTTTTTACTTTAATAATTATTTCTCCTTTATTTTTTACTCCTCAATATGATAATTTTTTTAGCTATTTCTCCTTAAATTCAATTTCCATCTGTTCTTATAATGGGTTTTCTCTTTTCATAGATTTCAATATAGGATTTTTTTATGTTTAATAAAATGATCTTAACTATCAACCTGTTAAAAATAAAATAAAACAACATATCAGTATGATGAATATACTAATTTAATTAGGAAAATAGGTCTACTGATGGTTTCGAGGAGGGTTAAGAAGAAAGGATCTTGAAGAATTTCGGAAAGAACATATACGTTTTCTATAGGAAAAATTCTTTCAAAAACTACTTAATCCACATTAAAGTTGTATTTCTGTAAGAACATGGCCTCTAAGAAGTATGAAGAGAAGTTTAGAATGTATTTTGGTAGATCTTGATCTATATAAATGGATAAATTTGTGTAAATAAGAGAGGAGATGAGGTGACCAATTTTATGTGTGGCGGGTGATACAATTGTAATTATCCTTATCGATTAGATATTATATGTGTTTTACTAATGTATAAGTGGATATTAACTAATTAAACTATGAAAATAGGATTAAAATGTTTAAAATTACCGCATAAATTATGAATTAAAAATATATTTCATGACCTTATACCAAAATCTTAACAGTAGTTAACCCATTTGATCCTTCTACCAAACTGACAAAATTTTTACTGTGGTCAAAAATTTGAACCTACTGATTTCAAATATGTGATACACTTCAGAATATTGAATTTTTGAAAGTGGGAAAAATTAATTTTTATATAATTGAGAAAATTAAAATAAAAGAATTTTTTTTATAAAAATTCGATTTTATGACTAAAAATAATCTTATACGAAAAGAAAATATAATGATAATTTATATAGAAATATATATATTATTTTAAATAAAAGGGATATTTTTATACACTATAAAAATTTAAAAAACATAATAGGAAAGAAAATAAATGATAATTTTACAAAAGAACTACATTTTAAAAAATTCCCCAAAAAATAAAATATCCTATAAATTTATACTAAGATAAATTTGATATTATGAACTCAAAAATGATATCTATTTAATAAAAATAATTTTAAAAAATTTATAAATGATATTTTAATATATAACCACGAACTATTTCAATTATGATGAAGAAAAAACAGGATATACATTGTATAATACTATAGGGTTGTAATGTTTGTAATTCTATGATGATCTCAAATAATAAAATGAAAACATTCTAATAGTAAGTGGGTAGCGAGTGAAATATAGAGAGTTTGAAATTGAATAAATAGGAGGAAAAATATAATGTAATATGACTGAATAATAACCCATCAACAAACTACCATACATTAAAGAGGCCATTGATACCATAACACACACACTCAACCCTATTAATTTATTCTTAAATTTAAATTATAATATTTATTGTAACAACAATATATATATATATATATGTTAATTTAAATACAAAAATACTACTAATAATAATCCATATATTTATATGGGGGAACAATTCTATGAAAAAACATATAAACTCACAAATGTGTCTACTGGATAGGCTAACATCCCCCCCACCAAAGGGTTGATCCACCTCCAATTACCCTATTGTATTACACTATTCCAAATTCCAACAGAATGCGGCCCAAATGACTTACACACTAACACCAATGACATTATAAATGTGGATCAAAGGGTATTTTTTATTAGACTCTAAAGCTGTTATAGTGCCTGATTAAATATTGCAATAGTTCCTACTACAATACCCGCATAGTTACAACTAATTTTCTCGATTTTAACTCAATAATTCATTGTCACGTGGGATACATGTTAACAACCTAAAATTATCAAGAAATAACACTTTCTTTAATAGTGTGTATGACATACAACAACATGCGTAGAAAGAAATATGACATCCCGGGACATAATGATTTTTTAGTATTTTAAATAAATATATTATATAGATTTTAATTCATATAAAATATTTTTCTTATGTTACAAACAAGAACTAATTTTTTTTAGATTTTTATATTACACGTAAGAATGACATTCTTCATTTTTTGTGTTACACACAATGTTGAGTTTTACCAACCAACAATATTTTATTAATATATTATTATTTAATATATTTAGATATATCATAGACATGTAGTTAGAAATTATGAATATTATTAACTGAATTATTTAAATATATTTATTAATTTATTGGTTTCAAATTAATTATTATTAAATATAATAACTAATTAAACATAAAGTGAATTTTTTTAAAAGACATTTTTTACGATCTCAAAGGCCTTTAATCATAATAAATTAAATTAACATATATTGGTGAATGATCTTAATGAAATATATATATATATATATATTAAAATATTTTTTACATCCATTTAATATATTTCATAGGAATAAGATAATAATAAAAAATATTTTACTCATAAAAACCTATATTTTTTTAAAGGGAATTATTCCTCCTTATAATAGAGCACCTATTTTAAATACTAATTTTCAATAATTTAGTAAGATAATAAGAAAAAATAAAATTAATTATTTAAATCTAAAGATCAATATTTGGATACAGTGATTTTTTGGTATTTTTTTATGATTTATCATTCTATGATGAATAGTTGAAAATGTTGAATTGTAACTAGAAACAATTTTTAAATCTGATTTTTTATAAAGTTAAATTATTTTTAAATTTATCTTAAAGTATATTTAGTTAAATTTTACATCAATTAATCCAATTTGGGATGTTGGAAGGAGTTTTACATTAAAATGTCAAATAAAAAATTTCAAACATTTTAACATTTTAACTTAAAAACCCACCTTATCATAACGTCTGCGAGATTAATTTTAAATTAATTTATGATAGAATTATGATTTGAATTTTGAAAAATGGAGTCAACAATTATAATAAGTATATTTTATATACTGAAATTTTTTTATTCAATTATATTTACCTACACTTTCACACACATCAATCAAATGGGATACATAATCATCATTCAATTGTATGGAAGACTACCACCAAGAGAACCGATTTTGTTCATTCTTCCATTATAAACATTAAATTATGGAAATAATAATTTATATATATTTTATATATGATATATTTTATATTTATAATATATTCATACATATTTAATTATTATATAACTAATACCATTATGAGTTTAATTTTTTTGGGGATACGATAACATCATTTGTGGGCATGTAGACTACTGCCTCTTCAAAGTTATATGATTCGTTAATTCTATTCATGGAATATATTAAATATTGATTAAAATAAAAATTATGTGACACATGTTAAATAAATAATATAATTAAATTATAAAATAATTCTATTTATCCCTTAATCATTAAATACGATAATGATATGGAAATATCATTCATGCTTACGTACGATCTACAATCTCTATTAACAGTGCATTACATTTTTATATCCTATTTTTTTGGATTATTATAAATATATTTATAGTGAGTATATATCATATATAAATCATGATTTATATTATGTATATTATGAAACCATGAAAGAAATAATATGAAAAAATAACAAGTCAACACATACTCGCAAAACTAGGAAATTAACACCTGAAATAGTAAAAAAAATGTATGATTACTAAAAAAGGGTAATATGATATTATAATTATATAATATAGGATATTATAAATATTAATATGGTTATAATATAATCTATTAAGATTTTTATAACTCATGTACATTATGTTAAAGTATTATCACACAAAATGAAATGCAAGGTAAGAGATTTCATCTAAATTTACATTCCATTGAGGCTTATTTGTTCCATTGCATCAATTAACATTATTGTGGTGTATATACTTCCAATTTATCATTTAATATAATTATTTAATCATAAATAAATGTTTTTAATTTTTCACATTGAATTATATTATTCAATGGATTTATATTAAAAATTACCAAGTGGTAATGATTATATTTTTGATCACACATTCTTTGGTGATTGTAAAAATTCTCTTAAAATACATTCTCATAATCATATCTCATTAAATATTTCCTTAAATATAGACATAATTGGGTGATTGATAATATTTTTTCCAAACATTTATACCATTTTAACATATGTTGTTTACTTTTCAATTTATTTAATTATCTGGGGAAATATTGAAAAATACGTATTTGTTATTCAATATAGATATTTGATAAGGCATAATGTTTATTAATTTATTACTATAAATGAGTAAGGATTTGGACTAGTAGTGATGAGTGGGTCCCAAAAAAATATATATCCCCTTGATGCATCAATATCGGACAAATCAATTGGCCAAATTAAATGAGTTTCAACCTGTAGTTTTAAACACTCTCATGAATGGTCTTGATAGTATAATTATTCATGCGCATTAGACATGAAATACGATAATTAATAATTTCATTCAATGATATTATACATGTTATTGTTGTTATAAATGATATTTTCATTTAATAAAATCCATGGATGCATTCCATCCTCTATCTGTTGATTTAATGGGATGTGATTAAGTTATTTAACTTTCCATATTAATAATTTTTAAGATAGTTATTTAAATAGAATGCGGCCTTAGTTATGTACATTTTGATGTCTATTTTGATAATTGATTCCTTACTACATATGATATACATATCTTTACTGGTCATTTAAGATCACCTTTTTTCTTTTCTCTAGATATGAAGTTGAATTCTACGAATTAGAATCATTGATATAGTTTATTATTCATTGTTATGAATTATAATTTACTTTCTATTTTACAAAACTAAAGAAATTATTGGTTCTTTAGGATTTGATTCCTTGTAATCAATTCAATTTAATAAAATAAAACACCAGATTCAGGATTCTGGGGTCGGTTCGTTACATTATTGTCTTCCAGTGAACCACCTAGTACCACTAGCATAAATTAAATATGAAATTAATCGATATTTGAATTATTCACCTGATTAATACCCTGTGGAATTTTATTAAGAAAAAAAAATTATATTAGATACTTAAGGTGAAAATAGAAAACCCCAACATGAAACATGATGATATTACACAAATATATACCATTGAACATAATTTAATAAAAAAAATTGAAAAATTATTCCTTGGGAGTCATGGAAATTATTCCATATTGTGTTAAATGTCATTTGGAGTGAAGCCAATCATTTAGGTTCATATATGTTTGAATCCAAAGCTACATTCGGTAACCCTATACTAATTAAGGTGAACACCCTCTATATAATTCATCTTAATAAAACTATTCTGACCACATATAGACTCTGAAAACCCCTCACAAGGTTCCATATAATGTCCCTACCTAAACTATTAAAGAATAACCAATTTAATTATCATCATAAAAAATTATGGAATAACCAACATCATTAATCTTCAATTCCTAAATTTTTCAGGAAAACAAAAAAAACATCACATAAGTACAGTAGTGAAAAATAGCTTAAAATTTTATATCACTCTAACCGCACAAATAATCATCAAAACCTCAAAGTCAATGTAAAATGTGAAAACAAATAAATAATTCCAACATAACCAAGAAGAAATAACTGAAAAGGGGTGGAAATGAAATGATCTAACCTTATAAATTAATTAAAAAAATATAAATATATTCAAATGGAACATCCAAGGTATTTTACTCCACTCTCAAATCAAACCCATCATGCATTGGGTTGGGATTCAAGATGCAATGTATTCCCATGAACAACCATCTAGATAAAAACAAATAGACTAAAATTCAACATCAATAATGTGTTGGAAAAACCAATCCCTCAATAAAAAATATCACTTCACCATAAAAAATAATAATATGGATATAAAGGATTAGTACAATAACTAAACATAGTAAACTAGGGGAAAAAACCAAACACCTAAATCCATAAATGATAATTTTCTCATAAATGTGGTACGTAATCAAAATCATGATTCTGAAAATGTTCACATTCAACTCATTCAAATATACACTCATTGAAATTAATTCAATAATTAATTTTAGTATCCTTTTTAATATTTCAAAAAAGGACCACTTTCCTTTTCCTAAAACTTGGGATAAAATTCATCCTTGATGTATTTCTTAATAACATGAGTTTAGTTTCTAAATTTGATAACATCTTCCAGATCCTATTCATCAAAGGATGAGGAAGTATCCTCTTAATATTATAGATGATGAGGGAAGTTTTATTTCTCTAGGGGAATTCAACAGGATCTAGTTTCTATAATTCCATCCATTTTGGAATAATCTATATGATTTCATGTTTTTCTAAGGTTGTAGAATAATAAATCCATTCATGTTAATAATAGAATTTTAGTGTATTTTTGAAATTTTTTGAATGTAATAATACTTAATATTGAATTATAATTCATGTGTATCTTGAAGTGAAGTATTAGAGACAAAATAACTCTCCCACTTCCCCTATTTACCCCCTCTGTATTGATAGGTTGGGCATTGTGGACATCATCCACAAACCCTGAGTAATCCTTATGTGGATAATGACTAGTGTTTTGGTGATTAGTTTCAATCAACCTTTACCTTTCCATTATACAATTATACTTATTCCACAGGGGGTCTTGGTTTCCATATCATAATAATTTAAAACATGATGAGCAATCGATGTACCCACATGATCAAAAACCATTTCTTTCCTTTTTCTTTTTCTATGTAAATTTCTATCTAATAGGAGGTCAATTTGTAAGAGTTTTGATGATAAAATAGACATTACAATCGATATGATTAGATGTAATGACCATTTTGGGGTGGATCTGAGACAAAACTTCTCAAAAATCCATTTAGGGCTTTGTTTTGTAAAGGTAGACACCTTCACAAATGACAAGAGATTTTTAAGGACCCAGTCGCATATAGGACTTATGGTAACCTCAAAACAGTGTCCATCTAGAGTTATTGATCCATTCTAGAATTAATGGAGGCATGACAATAACCTTTGTGCAATGTCATTTAGACTCATAGAGCCCCATCAACTCATGAATCGAATAAAGCATCATGGAGGACACTAATACTTGAAAAACTAAAATTTCCATAAATACACCCTTAATTATGAACTATTATAGGACACACAACCTTTATACTTATAAAAATAACCCCATGTTTTTCAACCAACATGAGCTTTATGAGTAAAATTGAATACGTATCCCCCAAGGAATCCATGATTTTTAAAACTACTACACTTGTGTTCATGAGATCCTCCAAGAATAGTGGAGATTAATTTAGGAAGGATAATCCCCTTAGTTGAATAATAATCCATCCTTTTAGCTATTGGGCCTTCCCAAGGAACCTCCCCTCTATAAGGAACCTTCCCTTTGAGAATATCATGCAGTGTGATCCATGAATGTATCCTGATGTAGGGTTACCCAATTTCGTGAATCATACCCCATGGTGAATACCCTAACATCCACAAAGACCTTTATCCTTTCAATTGATCTCTATACAACGTCCAACTCTTATCAAAATATCTCTTCGAGGCCTCTCTATAGTTCTTACCTTCATTTGAAATACATTGATGAAGGTTGGGTGCCCCAGGATTGTATACCAAACCATGACCAATTCAATAAAAACATGATCCCCTGGGTGACCAGTACCACCCACTTATGTTTCAACCCACATAACTATAAGTACGACATGGGCCACCCTTCTAAATGTTTCCTCTATGAATAAGTAACCAAATGATGATTTCTTCTAAAAAGATGCACCATATGTTTGGCCTCATGATTGGAAACACCACCCTAGCAGTGCTAATTCCTTGTCCCACCAAAAGTCACATGAGTGGTGGTGAGATAAACCCTAGGGGTCGAATAATTAAGGGAAACAATTCACATATCATTGGGAAGATTCAATATGAAGAATCTTACACCAACTATGACATTCCCTATGAAGATTAAGACCTTCCAATGTATAAGATTCATGATGTAAAACTACATAGCTCCAGGTTTAATTATAAGTCGTTAAACTACATGACATATTCTAAAATTCCTTATATAAAACTATAGCCTCAACCCATTAGATGAAAATATGATTCCCCGTGTATGACTCACATGGGATGAATTCACCTCTCCCCTTACATGATAATATTCTCCCTCAAAAGGATTCTACATGGAAACCCCAAACCATCCCTCATCGATGCTCCATTCACAATATGATAATACTTACCACATGATATTATACTATATAGATCAGTCTTGCATCATGAACATTATCTATGAAATAAAAGTGCACGGTTTTTTTCCCAGTCTATTAATCATTGCATGTAGGATTCTTCCCTAAGGTTAAATCTGGAAATATTTAAACCCATGTGTCATATCTTCCCTATTAGGGATGTAGCTTTGAGATCTACCTCTATACGCAGTTATTATCCATTCATTACAGCTCAGCCTCAAGGGTTGTTCTAATCCATCCAAGCTAGTTGTGTCATCTTCCCTCATAGGGACACACCTCCCCGATATACCTAATTTTATTTTCCACATCATCTTAATTGATCCACCTGTATGGGGCATTTTGATCCATCCATTATATATTTTCCTCAAGTGGAATTTTTGATCCATCCTTTTTAGATTTTACACTATAGGGTGTTCCGATCCATACACCCATGGGTGAAAACATCCCTCCTAGATAAACACCTCTTGTCCTTATAATAGGTTAAACCAATACCCATGTTGTTCCAATAATACATTAAACATGTGCCAAACGTTTCCTCATAAGTAGTTAAAATTTCATCCAACCCACCCCTATAAGATTTTAACCCTATAACCATCACCACAAGATGTTAAACACATGTACCAACCCATAATATACACCCCATGAAAAAAATTGGATGACTAGGGTTGAACTCCTTGGAAGACCCACACCCTTGGTTTCAATTACATTGTGATTGACAAAAGATGACTTGGGATCCATGCCTAGGGTGACTCACATGAGATTCCCTCATAGGATGAACAATTCATTATTTCCCAACATAAAAAATTTCAAAAAATTCCTAGAGATGCACAACTCCACTTCTCTCTACAATGAATCACGCTATCCTATTGATATAAAAGTAGTGAAATTAACCATTATCTAATAAGGTATGGATATAGAAATAAGTTCCACGAACATGACTCAATTTAATGATGTAGAATCAGACAAGGAAATGATTTATAAAGGGAAATCCATAGAATTAGTAACCAGAATTCCATCATTCCATTTCTATCAAGGATCATATATTGTCGATTAAAGTGAGGAATGTCATAAACCATTTGAAGGTGGGAATGCAGGGAAATGAAATATGCACTGTGTACAGACCCATTAAAATTTTTAGAAACAGGAATGAAGAATCTAATGTGAAAATATAATCCCAAACCATGGATAAAAGATGCATTAAGGCTCTTTAATATTATCATGTTAATAGATATAGATTTCTTTCACTAGGTTCAACCATGAAAATAGTGGAACCTACATGAAACTCACCAACGAATTGGGGATTTTTGTTTTGGAATCCTTAGTTTCTAACATCATCAGTTTTCTACCTAAAAATGGGAAATTATCATTCAAAAATAAAATTTCTGAGATTTAATCTCAAAGGAATATTTTTTTGTGTGAATAATATTGGATTTTCAAAAATTTACAGTCATGAGGAGTTTAATAATGGGAATAGTTATTCAGCTACATATAAATTGTGTGTGAAAATTCATTTAAATGGAAGATAATTTGATTCATGTAATTAAATTAGGCTATGGAAAAACTATTTATGTTAGTGATCAAGTAAAATAAGATATATGAGTTTTAAAAGTGGAAGATGAATTTTACCAACTATTATACAGTTATGTTATGAATGGAAATGAATAAATAATTCACCTAAAAATTTGAAAAATAAAAAATGTATTTTAGACCATATAAGTTAATTTGAGACTACATAAGATAATTCAGTAATTTGAATGTAAATATTACCTATTTATATTATTTTAATAACATATTATAAAATACATATAGAAAATACATGACCAAAGATATATATTATGGGATATTGTTCTTTGATCAATAAGAATATATAATCAAGTAATGAGGAACAAATGCAACATCCAAATGATATGAAATGAATATATGTTATTTTACAAAATAATAAAGTTATTATTAATTTGAATATTTTCAGTTCATTAACTCCTAATTTCATTTATGAAATATTTTTATTGAGAAAAATAAATAGAGTAGAAGATGGTTTTTTTAGAAGCACTGTGTTGCTAGCCGAATTCTACAATATATATATGAAGATTTTTTTTGTATTTTCATAGAACTATAAATATTTTAAGTAATGGTATTATAGTGGTGTTATTTAGGAATATGAATCCTTTCCTAGAAAATGTTAAAAATATATTTTTATTTGATCTAGGATTAAAAAATTAGGACCTTAATATTATGGTATTCCTGGAATACTCTTTATGTTGAAAAATTAGCACACAAGAATACATGGGATCCCAGAATGGGTATTCTTTTATAGTTATTTTTTTACAATGACTAATTTTTCAACTTAAAATACCATTTACAGTACATATAAATAAAGGAATTCATTCAATGTGTCGCCCATAAGAATGAAAAGTGAGAACCTCGAGGATAGTAGATATAAAGAGTACATGTCTTTATACAAGAAAATAATAGGCTACTATTGTTAGTAGGTAGTATGAGTGAAAAAATTGAACCAAGAAAAAGAATATTTATTATAGAAGAATAATAAGAGAAATATGAAGAAAAACTAGAAAAGGAAGCCGTTATAAGCTTTTATATAGGAAGTAAAGTGAGAGGATCTTGTGTAAAATACTGAGTCTTGAAAATGATGAGAAGAAAAATAGAGTGAGATAGGGTGAGTCAATTTTCTAAGTTCATGTGTTTTGATCTTATGTTCTCAAGTTGCGAAAATAATTAAAAGTGAATGAGTAAGATAAAAACCATGTTATTTAGTGTGAATATACATGTATGATTTTTATAATGTTATTGATTTATTAAAAACATGGTAAGATTAACTCTAGAATTATTTCCTAAGAAGTTTGAATGAGAATATAGTGAATAGATTTAGATAAACTATGAACCGTGAATACAACTAGAGACCATGTTCTTTGTATTATATAAATATTAAGAGGAATTCAAAGAATATGATGTCTGGAAATATATCTTATTTTGTGGGTATAGTGACATTCATATATATATGTTCATCTATGTCAATAGGGGAAAGTATGTGTGGAAGTTAAACATGTGGGATACCAGTATAAATTAGATCAAAGGGATGTTATATTAATCAAATGTGTTATGTAGTGATTCCACACTGGTGTAACACGGCGTGCATGGTTCCAATATGATACCTATATAAATATTCTTCTATTTATGATAATATTATAGGGTAGAATTTATTCCTTTAACATTCCACATATAACAATGCATATTTTTTGAGAATGGGTCAAACCTTGAAAATAGCATGTTCCAAATTAACAAGACTTATTTCATTTTATGTTGTGGGTATGCTAGATTAATGAAAATAGATCCATAAGTCTTAATTATCTACAAAGGTTCATAATAAAAGCGGTGATAAAGGGAAAAAGTTTAATTTGGTTAAATTAGACCACACATAATTTTCCCCCTCTTAAGTGTGTCTATATAGTCTTCTAGTAATATCAAGTGGAATACAATAGTATGTCCCTTATAATAGGATCATTATTAAATTATCACAACATGAATTAAGATAATAGGGGTCTCATTAATATGTTTTGAAAATTTTCCCCAAATATTTTTATCTAATATATATGAATTGGATATTTTAGATGATAGAAGAAGATATTTAGATATAATAATCTACTTTTTTTCATATTAGAATATATTTGGATGCATTTTCTATAAATATAGAAATTATGGAGAAGAACGAGGCCGAGAAACAATAAATACAGAAAATAGACACAAGGAAAAACACTATTATCTATATATAATCGGAATTTTAAGCATTTATTACTCAAATATGATGATTATGGTTTTTTAAATGAATAGAGTGAAAGTATTAAAGTTGGGTTTTTATGATCTTCCTAGATAAATGTATTCTAAAATGAAGTATTACATGAAAAGTTTACTTGAATAAGTCATATTATATGTTTTCTCATTCACCAATAGAATTATTGATGAAAATTAATATATGTAAGATTAATATAATATGAAAAAATAAGTATTGTAAAATAAGATTTGTTCTTATAACACTCACTCAAATCTTGTAAAAGATAAGAAACAACCTATCAAACATTTAAATATAAGAATTTTTTTTCATAAAAATTTTATAGTGAGTTTGTGATAAATAAATATTTGTGACGTTTTTTATGTAGTTTCTCTATGAATTGGAAAAACATAATAAATTATTTAAAAATGTAAAATATTCTCAGATCAATGTGTAATTAAAAATAATGAATGAACTTGATAATTTTCTTCTTTAAAATGAAAAATTAATTAGGAAAAATTAGATGATCGAGGAATGGGAAGAAATTATGGACTATGTTATGGAAAAAAAGGATATTATTAGTTTGATGTGTTTCTCTGTGGATGTAAAACTATGTTATAAGGATTATAGAATTACTGAGTGTTCCAAAATAGGTTATAAAATTAATTCATTCACTCAAACTTCATATGGGATTGTAAATTCAAGAATGACTCAAAATTGTGTTAAAGAGTATTTGAGATCATCGATATAAGTATCCACATCACGATTAATGGAAAAGGTATCCCAATATTTCAATAAAATTTTCCACATTCAATTTTTTTAATGTGTGGGACAAAAAAATTCTATAAAAATGAGGTTGTGTAAAAACACTAATCAACCAACCATATAATCTTGGATGGAGGTGATCATGTCCCATAAATTTTTCTATACAAATTGTGTAAATCATGGGTCTTAAACTACCCAAAAATAGAATATATATATATATATATCTATATAGAATAAACCTATATTGAAAAATATCAGAATTATTACAAAATTTGGGTGATACTATAGTTTTATAAATAGTCCAATTGATTTCTAGAATAATGATTTCATGCGTAAAAATTAGAGAATGATTGGATATTGGGGGATTAAATCTAAATGTAGAATGAAACAGACTTATGTAAAAGTGGTATTCTAGAATGATTGAATATATATTATGATAATGTATTTTAATCACTTGTAAATTAATATAACTAGTGAAACATAGGTGATCACTATTGTGATGAATGTCGATATAATGCCACAAGGAATCCAAAATTCACTAATTAGAAATAACATCTCCCATAGGTTGTGAAGCGAGTGCA
The DNA here is from genome assembly GCA_963277665.1 of Viscum album. Lineage (NCBI taxonomy): Eukaryota > Viridiplantae > Streptophyta > Magnoliopsida > Santalales > Viscaceae > Viscum > Viscum album. The sequence continues at coordinate 21,908,281 of OY728131.1, forward strand.
GAAAGATAGTGAGTATTACATGGGTGTAATCTAAAATAAATAAGTTAAGATAAATTAACATAATAATATAATAAATAAAGCTTAACTGGATGAAAAACGTATCCGGAATAAGAGATTTTATTATGGTAAGAGATGCCATAATTTGGGACATTTTAATATGAATATGGATATTAATGTAAAAGGAAGATTGTTGGAATCCAAATGGAAAGATTCAATATTGAATAGAGATAGTTAAATTATATTGTTTGATAACATCCAGAGGATGAGTATGATATTCCAACCAAAAATAGAAAAGAAATAGTTATTTGAGGCTTGTATGGAAGGTGCATGATGGCTATTTGTAGTTATATCAAATGCATGACATGGTTAATTCAAAACGAAGAGACTATGAAATATGAATGGTAAAAAGTGGTGGGCATAAGTTAGGTAAAACATCTAGAAGGATACAGTATACATGAAAATAAATAAAATTAATGATTATAATGATATATTTATTATATGTATATAATAGTTTGAAGAGGCCAAAATGTTAGAGTAACCTAAAATAATAAAATTACTATATATTCTAAATATAATAAGACATTCTAGAAAAGGGTAAAGATTAACATTGAAAAAATCCCATGATTTTCAAAGGGGAAAAATCTAGAAAGTCATAAGGATTATAGGATGAATATTTCTAGAGACATTATCACTTTAAGGAAAGGTGTCAATAATTTTTTAAAATATATATCATCCTTGTTTCTTGAAGATGAAGAGCTTCTGAATTTTCCAATATATCACTATATTATCGTGATTATGATCATGTTTTAACACCCTGATATTATAAAATAACAATATTATGTTCGATAGAATTTTTGATATGAAAAAATTGACTTAAAAATCCACAAATTGAATTTTAATAAATCTACGCTCTTAGATATCTTGTGATACCTGATACCCTAATTCTAAATAAACAAAAACATAGTATACCATTATAACATAGCGGTTAAATTGATAGGTATGAATATGAACTGACAAATAATTAGAATTTTATTGTTTACATATGTATAAAATAAATTAAATTTTTATCTATAGATTATTAATAATATATTAATTATTTCAAAGAAAAATAATTGTTTTCTGAAAATTTCCCTTTCTCTAAAACATTGTTTCATTACACATTGTGATGAGAAAATAAAATTAATTTATACCACTTATGGAAAAATTATTTTACAAAATTTACATCGTTTTTTATTATATAAATATAAAAAGTATGTTAGGGTGAATTTTTTTGGAATTTTTTGAAATGATTAATTTTTTATGAATAGTGAAAAATATTGATGTTTATTAAAAACATAATTTTTGTTTAAAAATAATTAAATGAAAAATATTAATTTAAATTTCTAATATAAGTACAATTATTTCGATAATATTATAATAAAAAAATTAGGTCATTTTAAACAAATTAAAATTGAATTTTGATAGTAAATCTTTTGGTACTTATGATAACTTTTCTTTTGAATAGCACTTTTCATCACATATAATGGAATAATTTTAAACAATATTCTGAAAATTAAATGAATTCAAATTTTTAAAATTTATTAAATATTTTTAATCACCATAATTATTATTAAAAAATAATTTCAAAATTATTTTTGGTCATAATGTATAGTAAGAACAATACAAATTAATTAACGCAGTTATGGGTAAAACGGGTTTACTAAGGGTTAAACTAAAGCAATAATGGCTAAAATTACCTATAAACATATATATTTAATATTATATGGCCCTATTTAGTCTTTATATCGTCCATGGTTCAATAACTTTCCATTTAAGAGCCTTATTGCATTTGAAAAATGTGAGTATTACATTTTTTTCCAAAATTCCAATTGGGTCCTCTCCTCCACTTGTTAAAGGCCACACCCATCCTATCATATTCAAATTTAATGTGAAATTCCCATCCTATAGTGGTCCAAATAAATTATTTACATCCATTCCAACATCCTATATGAATTTATTTGATCAGGAATCCAATAAAGGAATACATTATGTATAAACCTAATGGGTTTGTCTGAAGAAGATGTAATGTTCTTAACAATACCTTGTCAGCATAATTCCTCTTACATCTCCTTAAAATATTATATAAATATTATAAAATAATAAAATAATATATATAATACATATTAATTTATTATTATTGTAATGGAATAACAAATATTCATATGCTATTCAATCAAAAGTGAAACAAAATTGTCGATCGTGTGTACGAAAGACTACCATATTGCAAACCGATTTAAATCATTTTATATCTCCACCTATAACAGATGGAAATAATAAAAAATTATTATATTTATATGATGTTAATGAAATTAATATACTCATATAATTATAATATAACCTATAAATTCTCTCCTTCTAATATTGTGAAAAATAATAACGTACCTCGTTCTTACGTGTGGACTACCGCCTCCACACAACGATGTGAAAGGTCATTCATTTTATTTTGAAATGAATGGTAATAAAGATTTATTTAATAAATAAAATTAATATTTTTATATAATATTTTTTTTAATGTGAATTGTTATATATCTTTCTTATATTCAATCTTTTGGAAAAATAGAAGCAACACTCTTGTGTATATACGACCAATCGTCTCAAGAATGTTGTAGCTCATTTTTCCATATATAAATTTTATATAATTTTATAAATAATCATGCAATGATTGCATAATATTTTTATATCATGGTGAGAATAATGGTTACTATAGAATCATTATTAACATAAAATTACTAAAATTACCAAAACAAAATATACATGAAAAATGAACCATTTATCTTCTATCCTTCATTCATATGTGTTTTCATCCTCCCCCATGGCTATATCATCTTTGATTTATAATCAATATATTTTCTCATCAGTCTTCGAAGCATCCGTTATTTCATGCTCTGGATCTCAATGATTGGTTCCTTAGAAGTGAGGTCCTATTTTGTTTCCCTTCTACTCTTTTTTTCCTCTCCCACCATGCCTAACCCCATATCGGTCTATCACAATGCAGTTTTGGGCGATTTGGGATTGTGATGGGTGTAGTCTGTTGGCTTCATCTTTTGCTTCATTGAGTATTTTTTAGCAGCTTCGCCCCTTTTCAAAACCCGTGTTTGGTCTATCTTTTACTCTTGCTTCATGATCTGTTATTCTAGACCTCATATTGATCTATTGTGATGGTGTTCCATGGGAGTTTTGGGATGTGAGGTTGACCCATCGATGGAATTTCAGGGGGTTTGGTGTTGGTTTCTTTCATCCCTTAGTTTTGGTTTCTCTAGTGGGGATGGTTCGGCTTCATATTGGATTCAAGAGTGATGTTCCTCATAATTTCAATGTCGCTCATGGTGGTGATTTTTGATGATATTTGCTAGATTCAGAAGGTTTTGGGCTTGTTCTGGATATCTTTGGTGGTCTTTTTTTCAGTGAATTGGTTTTCTGTCTTCTGGTTCCCAGAAACCTTTTGAGTTGATAGTGGCATGGATGTATCTATTCGTTCACTTCTTCACTCGATTGCCTCTAGGAGAAGATTCTGTTTTAAATGGTGAACATTTTTTTTATTTCATTTGGTGATGTTTGACTGGACATAGTTATAGCAGTTTCCGGTGATGATGTTTGGTTTGTTTTCTCGATGGTGAAGTTGTTGACGATGAAGGTGATCAGGCACGTCAGTGTGCAAGGATAGAGGCACCAACCGCCTTGTCGTTCGATGCATGAGGCGGTGGCATGTTTTTTTATTTGAATTCAGTGGTCTTTCCATAGGTCATTTAATGTATTTTCATATTCCAGTTGAACTTGTACGTTTTTATTTGGGTATCCTGAATTGGTATTTGAGGTTCCCACTAACCCGAAAGTGGATTTTTTGAAAATAGAAAACAATTGTTTGGAGGATAAACTAAAGCTATGATTTTAACAAATAATTTTTAATATATTTATAATAAATCTATATTTATTATCAAATAGGTGCATACACAATGTAATAAAATTAGACATGTAGTAAGGGTTTCTCATCTCAATTTTACATTCAAGAAACAAATTATATATTTACCACTTAGTACATTTGTGAGGTGCATATAAGACCCCATTAATATTGTATATCATGATATTTTTATATTTATTCTATTTAAATATTCATTTAATGTTATGTTTTTCATGGGAATCATGATAAAAACTTTTGCAAAGTGGTAAGGATTTATTTCAAAATCATAGCATCATTCAGGATTATTTATGTTTAAGTCTCAATTGGGGTATTTTTTAATATTTATATCTAAAAATATAAATATTATATTATCCTCTAGTTTTAATGATATTTATAATTAATAGTACCACTTTCATCTATTCAGTACTTAAAATTATTAAGAAAATGTTTTAATAAAATTTGACATAATTTCTTACATATGTCTAAAATTCATTTCCTTAGAATTCCATGTTTTCTAAAAACGTTTTCAAGAAATTCATTAATATTATACTATGATTTTTAAAGTAATTTTTAAACATGATTGGTTTTTAGTTTCTTTTTAAATTAATCCTCACGTTTATTTCCAAACCCTGTATTTTTTCTTTTATTACAAAAATATGATTATAATATTTACTTTAATATACTTCACATGAACGTAATTTCACTCCATCATGAAAAAAATCATTTTGAGAAATTATTTAAACGTTTACATGGTTATTTTTATGAAATTTATTACCTAATTTTATTATAATTTTTATTTTCCAAAAGTTATTTTCAATGTGAAAAATCATTTTCCTTTATAAATTTCTTAATGCCCTTTTAAAGATTTTTTTAAATTCATCATTAACAACAAACCTTATATTAAATATTATCTATTAGGGATATGTAGAAATTATACCATCTATATTATATATCTAGATTGTTTATGATCTATTTGATTGGGGATTTACTATTTTGATACCATTAAACATATTACTATGGATTGTTATGTTAATGTTTATTGATTTGGGAATGTATTAAAATTTTATATTCTAGTATTTTAATATGAATATTTATATTGATTAAATTTCACCCCTTTTATATGAGGAATACATTAGACATAGTAAGGGATGGGCGAGACATGATAAATCCATCTGATGCATCGATAGTTCACATGATAAAAACTATCTTGGCTATTTGGTTGAGGTCGTATCCATTTATGTAATATGTCATGCACATAGATTTTAATGTACCGTTAATATGTCTACCATTATGAATTCCATCATTATGAGATTATATACTGGTTTACATGTGTTTATTTCATTATTCCTAATATTTATGGAAAAGTTACAAGCTCATATGATTATTTATATGGAATTCATTGATCATCATTTATTCCAAATATATATTTTTTGTTAATGTTAATGACTAAATGGGATGTATTTAGTTATCTAACATACCATAATTATTATACCATATTTTTTCATGATGTCTTCAATTTTATGAAATACCTTACTAAGAATATGAGATCACCCATCCTTATATTTATTTTCCCGAGGATTCTAGGATGTTTATTTTGATTAATATAAAAGGATATACTAAAGGGAATAATTGAGTTCTCAGAGAAAATAATATATCGTATTTCATTATTTCAAATATAATATGACATTGAAGTATGAAATTATTTATCCAAGAAAATAAAAAAATTGGCCTTTTGGAATTCAGTTCCATGTATCTAGTTCAAATGTAATAAAGTAACCACTCACTCTAGTATAATATAGTAGATGAATTTATAGTTGGTTTCAGATGATGTTTAGTAGAAACCAAGGTAAACTAGAATTTTGAAACATAGATTAGGGAAGATAACCCATTAATATAATTTGATGATAATTATATAATAGCATCATAATATATTAGTGAGGAAGAGATTATAGAGTGTTACCTCATAGTACATCTCTGTCTGGATACTACAAGTGGAAGTGGTTCTTGCATAGTTTTACCTATGGTTAATAAATCTGAAAAGGAAACATTTTGATTTAATTCGATCGTCACATAGTTCACTACAAAGGGTCTTACTATGGGCCTATTTTTTCACTTCCAAGGTATATTCTTTGGATAATTCATTTTTTCTTTACAAAACATTAGGAATAATTTTAAAAAAATTATTTGTAAATATTCTTAAGGAAAATATGTTTATGATTATGATATTATATATGAAATTTTTTTATAATTTATGTTAATTATTTCACTAGTTTTTTTATTATATATTATGTCTTATATAGATATCTTATAACCTAGTGCATATCATAGATTAAAAATTTTCCTAGATGAAGAAATGAAAACCGTATCAATAAACTTACCCTGGGTAATAATTTCTCTTAGGGGAGAGATAATGAAGCTGGAGTTGGAGTTGTAGTTATAAATGATGAAATTATAACCATATAAGGGAACATTACTCATGTTATGAGAAATAAACATTCCATTATAGAGCATCCTACTGATACACCATGTGGTGTAACAATTTTATACCACTTCATGCACAACAACCTCTATCATTAAATGGAAATAAAAATCCAACTATAGTTGAGAAATGGATCAGTTACGAAGAGAATATATTTATTTCATTAGGAATTAATGAATGAGGGAATTATGTAATAAAAGTTTATCATCTCTCAAGGGATGAAGGTTAATCGTGTTCACTGATTCAAAACAATAAAGATGATAAAAAAAATGAAAAATATAGTGTAGAATGATATTAAGGTACTCTTCTTGGGATAATATTTTCATCATGATAAATGAGTGGATATTAAAAGAAAATTCATGATTATAAGACCAAAGGACGATAAAAATGTTTCCCTATATGAATTCAACATTAAAATTTTATCAATTAATGCTACAAACTACCTACATAATCTAAAGATAATAATTGACCATTTCTTAGATGGTCTTAATCCAATCCTTCAAAGGGAACTAGTCTCCAATATTTTTTATCATACAATGACATAGTATTATGTGATATCATGATATGGAATGAATTATCAAATTATTATATATTTGAAGGGTATAACAATAAAAAGTGGTCAATAGAGATATAATGATAAATAGAATAAGTTAAATAATCATTTTACCACATCTAATAATTTTTAAATGGTACACCATGATATTTTAATAAAGGGAATATGATTTTTCTTCAAGTGTAGAGAGAAAGAATAAAAAGAACGTGAATGAACATGTATGATGGATTCCTATAATGTTTAGTTCTTTAACTATATTGAGATATGGAACTATGAAAATGAATTCCCAAGGAATAAAAATAATATAATGCAGAAGAAGACATGGGATCAAGATCAATCTTATGTTATTACTACAATTGAATTGGAATAATGTAATTTTGTAATTATATTTCCAAATTATCATGGTGAATTATTTTTTATCAATGATATTTTACTTATATGAATCATTTAACCTATAATGATTATGTTAATTTTGGAAAAATATATATCTTCATATAATATTAAGTTAGGAGTTGTTGATAAAATCAAGGGTTTACGAGTTTAAGGATGATTGGAAGAACCTGTCTTAAAAACCCATTTTGTGGATTTATGTGATGGGAGTTTATATAGATTCTCGATATTTTTGAAAACATTTATGATTATATAACCCGGTGTTTTAGTTTATGTTTTATTGAAATAGATATTTAATGAATGATTCCTTTACATTTTTTGGTTATAATACTAAGCTAATTGAAAACATTTAGGTTCAATGTCATCATTGATGTTAATGTATTTATAGTTAATAAATATTATTTGATTTTATGGGAAGAAATAAGATGTGTAGAAAATCCTTGTGGTAAAAACTTAATATGAAGACATGAGGATTTTTTTGTAATTAATAATATCTTTGGTATCATTATAGTAATTATATTAATATGGTTTTAGAAAAATAAAAACCCTTATATTGGGTGAAAACCAGTCAAATCTGACAGGGCTATAGAGCTTGATCCCACATCCAATGAATGAAAATTCATGCAACACCTACTACTAGACTGTGTGATGTTCTAGTAAATGTGACATGGTTTTACTTAAATGATTTGGTGGATAAATAATTCTTGTATAGATTATGTAAAAAAATTTAGTTTTGTGTATTTATATATTATTGTATAACATTTCTTATAGTTATCATTTTTGTAAATATTTAGAGACATACAGAAGGAAAGTTCACTCTTTTGTAGATCTTATGACCGGTTAAAAATAAATTTTATCAAGGCATAAAAAAACACATCTTGGATATCCATCTCTTGGAGTAGGAAATAAATTATTAATTGATCAATGCACAAAAAAGGATACAATTGTAACTATATTTTCTAGTGTTCTATATCTCAATTTTAAAAGAATTGATCAAATATAGAAAAGGATATTGGATCAAAAACTTAACCCAATTATTTTCATAATATATGAATAAAAGGAATTTTATCTCGTCACAGTTTTTTTGGTTTTCTTTTCATTAATGTTATCATGATCATTAACATTATTTTAATAAATGATCTCAATCACTCTATAAAACATATTAATTTTTTATTCCATGTCCATTTTTCATATTCCACTAAGGGTCATATACATGGAAACCTATTCATGTTTTATTGTAGATGATATTTTTATTTCCATTTTCCTCTTTTAATAGGATGTTTTTCAACCATTTTTAAGATACGAGTTTTCAAAAAACTTATTTTTTATAGGAACCCTTTATCCTCAAGAGAAATTTTAAATTGTGACACAATTTATTAAATTTGGGAAGAATTTACCACTATGAGATTATAAAATACTTCAATTTTGTCAACATATTATTCAATATTGAAATCATTATTATGTGGACTAAGAAATATATTTATATAAATTTAATCACTTTGATAGCTTGTGATACACACAAACCAATGTCCATATAAACTATAATATAATATAATTTTAAAATGTAGCCATAAAATTTGGGTGGGTATGAATTGGACTAAATAAATTGGAGAAAATAAAAAATTTAAAAATATATAAAATAAATTCAAAAGTTATATATGAAGAGAAATAATACTCAATTAAATGAAAAATAAACGTTTTCGGAAAAAACTACATATTTCTAAATTTTGGTTTCATCATGATTTGTGCACATAATTAAAAATTAATTCCCACTATTTTTAGAAAATATATTTTTCAAAATTCCCTAATGTTTTAAATTAATATTTCTATATTATCTTAGGGTGAATATTAGAATATTTTTTGAAAAGATTAATTTTTTGATGAATAAGGGAATATATTTATTTTTATTAAAAACATCATTTTTTAATGTATTAAAAAGATAAATTTTAATAAAAAATAAATTTAAAAATATAATTAGTTCTATTAAAATATTTATATATGAAATTTAAGTCAGTTTAATCAATTTTATATTGAATTTTTTTGTTAAAACGTTATATAATTATGAAACCCTTTTTTTGGAAAACCGATTTTCCATTTCTTTTTAGAGATTAATTTTAAATTCAATTATTCCACTATGTAAATTAAATTTGAAAAAGTGGATTATATGTTTTGAATCATAATAATTAATATTAATAATAATTTTCACTTAATTTTTTTACATAAAGAATTATAAAAATAGTAAAAATTAATTACCATAGTTATGGTTAAAACAAGCTCACCTTGGGTTAAAATAAAATGATTAGGTTTATAATGACATAGAAATATGTAGAATTCCTATTATTTGACCATATTTTAACCTTAACTCATCCATGGTACAATAATGATCCATTTTGGGGACTTTTCTTTTGCAAAACATGGGTAACACTTTTTCTTTTCATAAATTCCAAGTGTGTATTCTCCCCCACTTATAAAGTACCACCCCCTATAATCTCATCATTAAAACCCAATTTTTTTTCGTACAATCATTGATAAAAAATACCATATTTATATCCCTACACACTACTTATAGGTCTTTATTTAATTATAAATTTAATCTAGGAAGGATTTATGTATAAACCTAATGTGTTGTTTAGAAGAACAGATATTGTTTTTAACCATAAATTTTCATTTTACATATACATATATTGACTTAAAATATAATTAAACTATAATAAAAAAAAAATTTCCAATATAAAAAATATAATTATATTTGTTTATTTAAATATAATTACCTTTATCAAAATAGTCTTCCAAAAAATTGGAAACGGAACCGTCGATCATGTGTATGATGGACCACCGCTTAACAAAACATTGTAATTTTTATCTATCGCCACCTCTCATAGATAGATTTAATGATAGATTTGACCTATTTATATGATATTTATGAAATTAATAAACATATTTCATTATATTATCATATATACCTGCTTACATTCCAATCCATTGAAAAATAATAACATTGCTTGTCTGTACCTGTGGAGTGACGCCTCCACGTAGCAATGCGAAATGTATTTCATTTTTTTGAAATGGATGAAAATAATGATATATTTAATGAATGTACATGAAATATTTAAAATAGTATTTTTATTTTAATTATGAAATATAATTTAACTCACTTACATTCCATTTTTTTGGAAAAAATAGAAACAACACTAAAACACACATAAGCCCTACCATATCCTTGTAAAATGTATCTCATTTTCCCATATATATCATTAATGGAAAATTATATATAATTATATAATTATTATATATTGTTTTCCTATCATGTATATAATTCTTTAAATTATTTAACTCTGATAAGAAATAAAGAATAGAAATTACTAAAACATACATGAAAAACGAAGCAAATATCACCAGAAACCACAATTATGACATAGAATTGTCGAAAAAATGAATAAAAAGGATATAGTTAAATGATATTTGGTATAAAATATATGATAATATTTTTATTATATAATTATAATCAATATATATTTACTATATAGTAGTTAGAGACATGTTAAAATGAAATTAGACATCGGGTAATGATCGTGTTGTCGAGAACATCAAATTAGATGTTTAGTTTTTACTATAATTTTTTGCAGTATTTAATGAACCATATGTCATATCTTGATGTATACATATGTAATTTATATAAATAAAATTTATATTATTAAAATAAAAGGTGAATGGGATTTTGGAAAACATGAGGTTTGTTGATTGATTAGTCCAATGGAAAATGGAAATCAATAAAAAAACAGAAATTGTATTGAATTTATTAAGTGAGATCAACCCATTAAAATTTCATGATACTCATCATTCTAAGCGTAAAAAGATAGGGTTTGATCTTTTAATACATGGTTCTTAACATCTATAACCATTATTTTACTGTGCTTATACTAGGATACATCCTACAGTTTGTTAAGAAACAAAAAATTTATTCACCGATTACCTCAAATGATTGAGTGATTTCTTCTCAACATAATAATAGAAACTCACCATGGAAACACATGAAGAACTAAATTAATTGAGTTTAATTTTTTTACTATAAATAATTTATTGAGTTTTATGTTGTACAACTCATGTTTTGTGTAATCTTATTTATCCCTTGGAATGTGATCCTAGTCAACCATACCTACTTCATCAAATGAAATAATGTCACTGAGAAGGCTATGTCACCACAAGGGGATACAAATTTTAAACCTAAGATCACGCCTAATCTCCTGTAGTATATATATAAGGAATAATTTCTTGTGTACACTATAAATAATATAGAATATATATATATATATATATAAATTTCATACCACTCTAGCCATGTAAATCTATTCTCATGTTTGAGCCGTAAGACACTTCCCAAGGTAGTCAAAAAATTAGAAATCAAGTAATACTTAAGAGTAATGAACATTAAAAGATCTATAAATAATTTGATTTTTATCCTAGATATAAATAAACAATTTTTAAAAACCCACTCCAGAACCTCTTCCCATTACAATTCAGGGTAATGCATTATAGATGTGACCACAAGATCCCAAGGATAATCATAGGAATCTATTGAGGAGATTATATACAATACCTAAGAATATCTCAATTCCAATGCTTAGGAGAAATGCACCCACCTGATAACATTGTATATGTACTCGATACAGAGAAGGATCTTACAAACAATAGGGTTATTGAGGAAGTTACATTCAATTTGTGTAAAAAAAATAAATATCTTAAAAATTTCCTCAAAGAAAAGAAGACATTGGTGATTTTGTTCCATTTATAGGAATCATTCTTTTGAACCTCAGGTGGGCCACATACCAATTCATACTCTTAGAAGATAGTTGTATTCATTTACTGGCAGAAGAAACTATCCATTATCTCAATCCCTCCAAATTTCCTTTTATGAATCATTAAATCACCCTAAGGGGTTCACAATCATGATCAATGTTAAAAAACAATCAAATTGGAATCATCTTATTTACAATTTCGACCCTTGGTAATAAAAGCACCTAGAATCTTCAAAGGGGGAGAAAATAAGATGTATATGGTGTGTGTATAAGAGTACATGTTGTGTACTATAAAATACCCACATGGGCATGCACTAAAGCCTTACATGGCATGTAAACCCCAAGTACACGACCTGTTAATTATGTGCATGGAATATACCCAACAAAGGCTACCATCCCATGTACTGCACATGGTCTATAAATGTTATTATTAAACATATACTTCTACATTCCATGCATCCCTCATGGTGTGTAACACCCAAATATTTTTTGATATTTCTCATTTTCAAAATAAATTCAATATCTTGTGTTGTGCACTACATTAAGAAAAGCTTGTGCTACACACAACACCGGCTTAACTTGTAGTATAGGAAAAACTATTCTTGCATTCTATTACCAACCATTTTAATTTATTCTGATATATTTAATTTAACACAAGACTGATTATATGTGAACAACTAAATTTTATTATGTTACCTTATAACCTAGTCATTATAATGGCATGTATGAACATTATTAACATTTTATAAAAAAATATTAAATGAAAATAAGTTAGTTTATAATATACTAAAGTCAATATTTTTAAATATTATTAATGTAATAAACATGTAATATAATAATTAAAAATTTTAAAATTAATATTATATTCATTCAATGTATGATATAAGAAAAAATTCAAATTCTTTGGATCAAATAAGAATTTTTTTTAGATGTATTTCTTCCGACTTTTGATTGCGCAACCAATTTAAATCTAGTTTTTTACACTTTTAAATATTATATTAAAAAAAATAAACATTTTCCTTCAAATTAATATAAATAAATTTAATTTTTAATAATTGTAGATATTTTTCTAATATGTTTTAAATATTAATGAAAAGTAAAAATATACTAAATTTTAATTGAAAACAAATTTTTTTATCTTAATAATTTATACAGGTAAATTATATTATTTAATTATTTTAAAGTATAAATAGAATATATGTTTTACACTTAATATAATTTCGCTCAGTGAAATTAACTTTTCCCTGATTTTTTTTGTAAACAAATTTCAATCTTTTCTAATTATTTAACTTTAAAACCCCTTTTTTATTCCATCCATGAAATAAATTTTAAATTAATTTTTGAAACTTATATTTTTTTAAATTTTAAAAATTTATTCCATATTTTTATTCATTATTTCCAAATTATGTAAATATAATTCTATTATTTTTTTAATTTTGAATAGTAACTTCATAAATTTTTATTAATACTGAAAAATGGTCAATTAGTTAATTATGGGTTAATATAATATTATAAAAGTTCCATAACAGTTTTATTAATATTATTTGATGAGCTAATTTTGACCTAAAAATCTTTCAGTTTAAATTATACCCATTAAAATCCACTTGGATGAGTTTTGAAAATTTTATATATTTTATGTAATGAAAGGATTAATATGTATTACTAAAATTTATATAAATTTATAAATTTTAATATAAGGTTATACAAAACATAAATTTTATTAGGACTACTCAATGTAAATATACAAAGTTTTTATTTATCATGGTAATTTATTTTTTAATTTTTTGAAATAAATATTTACCTTAAAGAATTATATTTTTATGATGCTGAAATTATTTAATAGATGAAAAATCAAAAAAATAATTAATATTAGAATTTAAATTACCAATAAAAACCCATAAAAGTTCCTCCAATCATATTTATGGAGTATATCTCAACCAAAATAATCCATGGGTTCAATTAATTCCCTTTTTGATTCTTATAAAAGAGATTATGACACTTATATTATTTTATTTAATGTGATAATTGAAAAGTTACCTTCAAGTATAAATAAGTATAAAATTTTAGTGATGGAAATTATAGAATATATATTCAACTATAAGTGTCACTCTGAAACATATAAAATTTACTTTCATAATTGTATTTTATTTTTGATTTTTATTCAAAAAATAAGTATATTAAAAAATTACACAAAACCGATGTAGTAAATATTTTGTTGATTGAAATATCTAATTAATGTGGATAACAGGATTAAAATAAATATAATTTTGTATTATTAATAAATAAAATGAATTTTATATAATAAATTTACAACTTAGGTAGATAGAAATATATTTCTATCAAGGATAACATCTTATCGTAATTTTCTTAAATCCATAATATGAATAGTGTCCAAATTACATTATTGATATATTGTCAAAATGATGTTTTATTAAATTATTAAAAAACCAAAATAAAATTTTAAAAATATAAAATAATTACTCATTAGTCTAAAATGTTCTATATTATTAATTTATGGCCTAATTGAAATCAAATAAGTAAAAAAGGTACAATATTTGTATATTGTATAATTTGTTACCTTAGTTAAAATTAAAATAGAATAACTAATGGTTAATTGAAAAGATAAGGTTTAAATTTATAGAGAAAATTGTATAAAAATTATTTTATATAATAATACAACCATATATCATATTATCATAAAAACTATGAAATTTTTTAGGTTTATGGAATATTTTTAATTTCAATATATATTAATATTTTTTGAAATTCCAAATGTTACCCCAAATACAATTAATAAAGGGAAACTCCTCTCTCATTTAATCACAAATATTTGAGCCTTAAATTTCATCCATACCCTTCTCATTCACTTATAAACTTACCTATTATTTTTCAAGAGGTTCTGGTCTTCTCAAAAGACCAAATCTTGTGCCTTTAAGAGGAAATCTTGAGGTATCTCGCTGAAGAAGTTGTAATTGATTTACAATTTCAATTAAATTTCTTTTATTCTTCTAATTACTATACCTATTTTTCTATAATAATGTAATAAATAATATATCATATATATTTTTATATGTTTTTATTATTATGGCATAATAATATTTCTTCTTTTACCCATCCTATGAAAAATAATATCACCTTTTGTGTATGTAATCTATTTTCAAAGACTTATAAAATGATCAGTCCATAGGTATTTGATTCCTTTTAATCATGATAATATGTCTAAATAATGAATCTGCTATAGAATTCTGGGGCAGGGGCATCATTTTGGGATTCAATGGATGTTTCGTGAAAACCGTGGAAATAAGATTTAGAAAACATTGATTACAAAACATAACACTTTGAATGAATTTGAGGATATGTATAAGTATAGTATTTCATCCATATGATTTGGTAATAGATAACCATAGTTAATCTTATGGAATTATGTATTGATAATAAGATAGAATCATTTGGAGATCCTATAAATGATTCTTCAGGACATTATCCCTATGATTAGTGTTTCTAACATTGTGCTTTGAGTTTTCATCAATGAATAAAATCAGCAATGTTATACATGAAATTGTTATACAACTAATGATGTTGTGATTAAAAAGGAGCAATGAAATGAAGGAGGAATTAAGGAATACAGTGTTGAAGCATAGTTAAGTGTTTACAAGTGAAGTGGAATTATTAAGTTTATTTTATATTTTGATTCAGGAATTATTACATAAATGGTTATATGATTAATGAGGATTGTACTAAAGTACATATTCATTATGGATTTGGTATCATAAGTGTTTTCATTAAGGATTTACTGGTGATTAAATATTTGGAATGTGACAATAAGAGATATATTACATTTTTTAGGGAATGTAATGTTAAAGATGATTTGGGAAATTTAGAGACTTTTTTGGATAGTGATTTGGTTTTGAATTATTTTGGTAGTGTATTAAGGTTGTATTGGGACATGTTTAACATTTGATATAATTATTTGTGTTTTCGGTATTATTTATTAGAAAAATAAAATACTTATTGACCATATAATTCATTAAAAGTGCTTCAAGAAAAAATAATCATCTTAAATATAATCTATTGAGGAACAAAAAATTGAAAATAAATCGAAGCACAATAAAAGGATAACATTAAAATATGAATGATATCAAGAATTTTTTATAGATTTATAATCTAGATATATAAATAATCCATCAACTCTAGGAAAACGCACTAAAAATATGTGTTATCCTAATACCTTCATTTTTGTAGAACCAATTTTATTTCAAACCATCAAAGATTTATGGAGTAGAGGCCCTCAATTTTCCATTTTTTCACTTTTTTGTGATTAATGATCTCAATCACTCCCAATAAACATTTACATTTTCCCTCTATATACATAAATCAACATATCTCTAATGTTCTCTAATTTAAGAAGCCTAATTTAGTGGTGACCTTGTCATTTCCCTTTCTTACTAATTAAGAGTATATTTTTAACACTATTTCCGATGTGGGTTTCCCAAAGATTTATTTTCTATTATGAAACATTTATTTTGAATGTGATATTTCAAATTTTGAGGACACAATTTCTTAATTTAGGGCAGAATGCAATACCATAATATAGCTCAATATGTTTCCTTTTTAAAATAAATTCAATACTTTGGGTTGTATGCTACGCCAAGATAAGCCTATACTACACCCAACAGCTGTTTAGATTTAAGTTTACACACATTGTGATTCACTTTTGTTACACATAATTTAAAAATATTTTGATAGAATTAATTTTATAAATGACCGAGTTTATGTGAACAAATAAATACTATTATGTTACCTTATAAAGTAGTCATTATAATGGTGAATATGAATAATATTGACTTTCTTCTAAAAATCAATTCAAATGAAAATAAGTGAGTATATAAAATAACACAATAACACTTTATGGGTTTTATTAATGTCATATATTTAATATATTATTTAAAATTCCTCTTTTATGTTTTATGGACATTATATAAGAACAAGTTCAATTTTTGGAACAAAGAATTATTTAAAAAAAATCAATTTTTCCATCTTTTGATGGAACACCCATTTAAAATATATTTTTTGACACATTTATATATAATATTAAAAAAATAAACTTCTGATTTGGAAGAGGGATGTACAAATTTATTTTAGAAAATTTTTTATATTTTTTATGATATGTTTTAAATTTTGGTTAATAGAAAAAATATACTGAATTTTAATTGAAAACAACTTTTTTCATCAAAATAATTTATTTGGATAAATTATATTATTAAATATTTATTTAGTATAAATATAATATATTTTTATCAATTAATATTATTTTTTTCATTTGTAATAATGTTTCAAGAATTTTGATGTAAAACCATTTCAATCTTTTCCAATGTTTAAACTTTTAAAAACCACGTTTAATTCTGAAAATAAGACTAATTTTATATTATTTACTTAAAATTATTTGTTTTGAAATTTTAAAAAGGAATTAAATATTTGGAATCAGTATGTCCAAATTATGTAAATATAATTCTTCTATTTTTTGGCATTATGATTAGTAACTTTTGATGTTTTTATTAATATAGTAAAAAAGGTAAATCAAGTAATTAAGGGTAAATATTATATTATAAAAATAACTTATCACTTTTCCTAATATGATTGGATGAGTTATTTGTGACATAAAAATCCTTGAGTATAAATTATAACATTCGGAAGCCACTTGGAAGAGATTAAGACATTAAATATATTTTATTTAAAAAAATTAAATATATCTTAGTGAGATTTTAATAACTAAATAAATTTTTAATATAATGTTATGCAAGATAAAAAATCTATTATGAATAATTATTTGAAAAATAATTTTTTTATTTATAATTTTAATTTATTTGATATTTTTTTTGGATAAAATAATTACGTTAATGTAATATACATTGATGTTGCATAAATTATTTAGTTTATAAAAAATCAATAAAATAATTTTTATTAAAATTATAGTAACAATTAAAAGATCAAAACATTTGACCATATCATATTTTTATTGTATATCTAGACTAGAATCATATAAGGGTCGGGATAGTGACCATTGAGAGCCTTATATAATAGGTTATTATAGTTATATTATTTTATTTAAAGTGATGTGAAAATTTATACATTCATGATTTAATAAGTGTATAGTTTATTATGTTGGATTTTCCAAAAGATATATTATACAATAAGTATTAATCAAGAATATATAATACTTATCTACATCTTAATATTTTAATTTTTATTTTTGTTCAACAAATAAGTATATTAAATAATTACACGAAATTTATGTAATAATTATTTTATTGATAAAAATATCTAATAAATGTGAATAACAATAATAAAATAAATAGAATTTTGGATAATTAATATGTGCAATGAATTTTATAGATGAACTTTAACCTGTATAGATATAATTAACTTTTTTTCTATGATAACATCTTATCTTATTTTTTTAAATAAATGAAATGAATAGGGTCAAAATTGTCACTACTGATATTTTTCATAATAAAATTTAATTAAATTATATAAAAATTTAAATATTTTTTTTAAAAAAATTCAATTTATTTTAAAATTTCTTCTGTTTTTCATTTATGTTATAATTGAAATCAAATAAGTAAAAATTACACTATTTTCATATTGAACAATTTGTTTTCTTAGTTAAAATAAAAATAGAATAAATTGGGGTTTATTGAAATGAAAAGGTATAAATAAATAGAAAAATATATCTACAAATTATTGGTTGATGATATAAAAACCTTATATAATCTAAAATTTTAAACTAATACATTTTATTTTTTTTGTATGGGTTATGATTTTATTATAAATTTTTAGTTTTTGAAATTCCAAAGGTTCCCCAACCTCAATTCTAAAAGGGAACCTCCTCCATCATTACTTCACATATCCTTGAGACTTAAATAACACCATCACATTAAATATTCCATATTCAAATTCCCTAGTCAAATTTTATATGTACTTGACTTCTCTAAAGATCAACACTTTTTTACTTTATGTGGAGATCTAGTGGGAGCACGCTAAAGAAGAGGTAGTTGTTTAACCATTTGAAATCAATTTAATTTTTTCTTATACTTATTATTAATATGTTTTTTCCACAATAAAGATATAAATCCAGTTTCATATATATTCAAATATGTTTTTATGATTATTTTATTACCATATTCTTCATTTTTACCCACCCTACGAAATCCAATATCAGCACGCGTGTGTTCGTACGACTTACCGTCTCCACCTTGTGGTGTAATTTTTTTCATCACTACTTTATTTAACTGTGTATAATGATTTATATAATTGATATAAATAATTAATATTATATTTTAATGATTCTTTATAATTATTATTCTATCCAATTCTATACAATTTAACCATTAATGAAATGATATCGTTGCTTGTGTGTACGCACGTCGAATCTTCTTCACGACACGATGAAAGTAATTATCCATGTTAACCATACAATAATGATTATAAAAATATATATGATAAGCAAGTATGAAATATAATACATAATTATGCTATTGTCATATATATATATATATGTGTGTGTGTAATTTAATTTTATCAATTCAATACAATAAGGAAACATAAACAACTTTCATGTGTACGTACGACTTACCGTATCTATGAACTGTGTGTTACATTTCATTTACATTTATATTATATATATTTATATACATAATATATTTGAAATATAAATCAGTTCATACATTCTGGGAGTAAGTAAATAAATATCCATGTAATATGATCATGAATAACATGTCAAAACAGGTACAATAACCAAAAGGAATATTAACTGAAACATTTCATTAAAAAAGAAAATTATTAAATTAACTGGTAATATAAATTTTCAAATGAATCATATATGATATAATATTGTGTATTATAATTATTTTATGAGTTAATAATATGTTTATAACAACTATACAAGAGTTTATAACACCTACAAAATAAATCAAACTTATGGTAAAGGTTAATTTTGCAATGTCATTGTTATTTGAGATTGTTTACACGTAATTATTTACTAGTACATATTTATTATCCATGTCCATGTTTCCTAAATATAATTTCAAAATAAATTATTATAATATTTTATGTTAGGATTTCTGTAACTAAAAAATCATTTTTAATGTTTTAAACATTTATTCTTCTAAATATTCTCATTAATTTCCATATTTTCAAAAATGGTTTTTGATTTATTTTTATAGACATGAATAATTTTAAATGTTAATACCTTTGAAAATATTCAATGTATTATCGTCAAACCGGATTTAAAGATCTATTCCAAATATATTATGTTATGAATTACATGACTTTTTCATTATTTCAGTGTAAAAAAGGTTTTTTAAAAGAGTTATAATTATTTTAGTGGATTATTTTCATCGATGGAAACATCCTTTGTTTTTTTAAGAATAACAAAGGATTATTTTATATAATAAAATAAACAATATTATATTGAGTTTTTATGATATTCTTTACTGTGGATGTGATATTTTGGTACCATTTCAAGGCTTATGGTAAATTTTTTAACATTTCTTATGCTAGTTTTAATATCAATACTTATGCTGGTTATGTTCTAACCCTTTAGTAAGAGGAATGAATTGGACTTAGTATGTACAGGTAGGGGCCCACTATATCACCTTTATTCATTGTTAGGTATCATGAGAAAAACTATGTTGGTTTTCTACCTATTTATGTATGGTCTTTCCACGAAGCCTTAATAGCGTAGTTGTGATGTCTGGAATTATGCATTCCATCATTATGATATTAGTTATTGATATTAAATGTGACAATTCAACTAGCATAATATCAATACGAATTCATTAATGAAGTAATTTTATTTATTCATGACATATTATGATGGGGGTTATGATTGAAATAATTTTATTACAGTTTTATACCTTGATATAAAATATTATTCTTATTTATGATAACTTCCACTATATTTTTATCCTTAATGAGTATCTAAGATCACCCCTTATGTTATATTTTCCCCAAGGATTCCAAGAAGTATTTTATGTTTCATATTCAGGGTTATTCTAGGATAATAATATCATTTTAAAATAAATATCTTATTTGCATTTTATGTTGTTAATTGTAATACAATGTTCATGTATGTAATCTATTTTCCTTGAATGATTAACTGATCAGTCCTTCGACATTTTTTTCCATGTAACCATACCAATATTTTAAAATATTTCACCTTCTTTGGGATTATAGGGTTAGGTCATTAGATGGTTTCTAGAAGTGTACCTTATATGGAAAAGTTCCCATATATAGGTAATTTGATTATGTACCCGATGACATTCCAAGAGACACTACAGAGCCTATACTCCATGTACAGAGTGTTTAGTTATAAAAAATCACCATCCTCAAATAGTTTTAGTACGCAACATGTGTCCATGGAACCACATTCAATGGGATCATGATTTCCCAAACAGAAACCCCTGAAATTGTAATGCAACCTTGTTATTATACTGATTATTTATAGATCGACCACATGGGTGGTCATAGAAGCTATAATAGTTCCTTAACAGTACCCATAGGTAAATATATATAGATTAATGAAAAAAACATAAAAATGATATAAATTGTTTCATAATATAGTGATTATTCTCTTGTATTTTCATTTTTTAGCCACCGCAAGATGATACATCCCTTCCCAAGATCTGGAATGGTACCTATCCTCCTACTACTATTCATATTATTTTTATCATTCTTCTTCTTCTATATATATATATATATATATCCCAATACTTTATCACTCTTGGTTGAGGCAATGAGATTCCCACTTTGGGTGTACGTGAGAAGCTAGGGTAGGAAGAGAAAGAAAAGAGGAAAAGAGAAAAAATTAAAATAAAAATAAAATAAAAATGAAGAAGAAAATGGGGAATAATCCCATCCCTAGAGTCCAACATTGGTTTATAACCGAAGTAGTCCATATCACCCATTCTGGCCTCAATCACAAAAATGCAATTTTAATCTGATGCACCATTCAAAATATATCACTAAATGGACATTCATGAATAAGATAAATTTTAATTATCAAATACTAAATTTTATGTGAAAACATTAATGACTCAAAATCCCACAAAACTCTTGTCCCAGGGTAAACAAACAATTTAAGGACTAAACAAGTTGATAGAAAAATTATCTCATATAATATTCTGGAGGAAAAGACTATTTTACCCCTTATAAGAATCTAGTATAAAAATTAAAATTCATACTGAATTTTATGTTATTGAAAACGTGGGTATTTACAACCTCCCCAACATAACCCTTCTCATCCATTAGAATAATTTGTGGTAAAAACCCCATGATCTCATTGTGAGAATATGTAAAACTTTGCTATCTTGACCATCCAACAACTAGCCTCACAACATCCCAAAATTACCCAACATAGAAGATTTTCAACCATGATTTTTCAAGTGTAACCTTATAATCCCCTACCAACTAAAATCAGATTTCAACTTCCCACAATACTTCAATCACCGAACTTAATAATTAGTGTGGCCCAACCAATTAATAACCAAGCATCAACCTACAACAACAAAACATCACATGTTCTAATTTCCCATGAATGGTTCAAATATAAAATATAGAATTATTTATTATTACGTGGTTAACCAACCTCATATTGATAATGGTGAAATCCCCGCTATATGGTCTTCAATATACCACACCAATACTAAAACCTAAAAAGGTTTCATCACCAAAATCATGGTATCCATTATCAAGGTTAATCTGACTGAGATCCACAACATGTTAGTGTTAGAATATAGAATCTCCCTTGTAAACCCTCTTTAGAAAATGTGTACTTCACACATGCCATGATTTATTCCATGTTCCCCCACCTAATTTCATCATTATAGCATCGCTACTATGTATACTATGTCTGAACCATATAGACCTCATAGAGGTACATTGATTCCACCAAGTGAAATTCCACTCATGATAATTCTTCCATGACATGACCACATTCCTTAAAACAAAACACTGGTAACTAGGGGTATGCTCCTAAATAGTTCTCCCACTAAAATCCAATATCAATATACTTGATCCCTAGGTTCCTTCTCAAAAACCAAGTTACCACCCTTCATTTATTACAATTTGAAATTTACCCCCTATATCAGTCTCTTCATGTGGGTATAACCAATATAACTATCTTCAAAATGATATGTAAACACATGACAACCCCTCTCACAGGTTTCCCTTAATAAAAGTAAACACATACTTTCTAGTGTCAAGTCAATATAAATGGACTCTATGAATCCAACCCATCCCTACCAGTTATGTGACAATATAGGTCACTAGTTTCTACCACGTAGATCAATGGTCTAATATCTCCAAGGAAGTAATGGATAACAACCACCAATATGGGTGAAAAATTATAACATTGGATCAACTATAAAGGCTTTTAATTTTATGTTATAATGGAAAACACCATCAACATTGTAATGGGAAACCTATTTAAGGGAAACCCATTTGTAATTATAAACTTATGTATGTAGCTTTAACAACATCACCTTCCAAGCATTAGCATAGAAGAACCTAAACCTTAATAGGAATTCTTTTTAGGAAAAAATCCATTAAGGGACATGATATAAACATATAAATGATGATGAAATAAACCCCACCTAGAATATTTATACGGTAATACCCCCTAAAGGTTCTAGTTCACTAAAAACGTTTTGGTATCTATCATCATCAAACTCAATTATCTGACTAGATTTCAATAAAATACATCTAGTTAAGTAAAATATCATATTATCCTAGATAAGAAAAATCCATGTAGGTTGTTATGAAACATTATTTAGCTTCACTTAAAAATGATACATCCAAAAGGGTATACTAAAGGGTATCAACTACCAACATAGACCTACATTGGTCAAAAATACATGTGAAACATCATCTCAATGATTATTTTCATACCATAATAACATGTTGTGGTAAATTAGTCCATCATTAAATGATATGCAGGAAAACACTGTATAGGTTGTTCTTAGACAATTACGAAATCAAATCTATGAAAACAATGCCCCATATGTTTTCCAAAACGTGCGAATAATATGCCATTTTGACCTACTATTGTCACTATAACTCCCATGCATGAGGAACGAGTTATCATCCTCACTATCATTCATCTCACGATAGATCCACATGACTTTCAAATAGAATGAAATCTATGTATAGGTAGGACCAACTGGGTAGAATTCCAAAAAGAGACTATATAAGAAAGAAATTTTTATGTTGATTTTTTTCATTAATAAATTGACTTATATCAATATTAAAACCACACACTATATGGTCTATAGCTTGTTTAACCTAGGATAAAAATATGATTCAAAAATAAATTCCTATTTCATCTACTGACCAATGGTCATAATCAACCACTGACAACTCGCCAACGGGCTAATATCCATGAATCCACAATAAATTGTAAAATACACATCATATGTGCATTAATAAATGTAAAAATTAAACAGAACGATAACATCACATATAATGAATATAAATCCCATAACCATGGAAACATTGAATTCATACCTAAACAAGAGTTCTCGATACACCAATATAATATCCGTCATAAGCACTGACACATTCCTCATACTCCTGTCAACCAGTTCCCAATTAGTAAAACAATATTAAAATAATCCCTTAGGATACCACATTGAGATAACCTAACATAGATCACTGTATAAATAGTTGCTGACAAGGCTAGAAATAAGGCCTCAAGCATGCCTCCCCATATGACAAATTTTTTTGACTGGTAGCGAGAGACTAGGGTGTGTCCGTGGGGAGACTATTCACACATATCAGTGTAATGAATTAGAGGAAATAAAAAAAATAATTCATATTAAAAAATTGTCAATTTGTAGAATTTGTAAATTAAAGTAAGGATGTAATGAAAAGGACAGCAGTAAAGGCCCGGACGACCACGTCATACATACAAAACATATCTCCAAATATTCCAACCATATATATATATAGGAGTAAATTATATAAAGATAAAATTTCAAGGATCTTATACTAAAAATTAGTTGAACCATGTACCCAATCTCAAAGAAACTATTGAGGTGCTCCATCCTGATTATATGAATCCACATGAGTGGATATTATCGATCATTCCTCCGTAGGTATTTTACTATCCACCATGAATCTATTCTGATCATGATTAATGAAAAATGTTATGCATTTAGATTGAGTTGAATGTACATGGGGTGAGATACAATCTCAATAGGCCACACCAATGGTGATCCAATAACCTTATGTCATACTTGTATGCTCATGAAAATGCTCAACATATAAGATACTAAATTGGACTTATAATGACAAAAATTAGTATATATAAAATTATAATCATTAAAAAATAGATCATTGGGTCCATTATCTTTATAATCAATATATACATTGAATAATCCATTGATTTAGATTTCATACCACTCAACCCATGTGTAATATTTTCGATCCCTTTGTTTGTGATCCCAATTAACCATACATTGTTTGACCAGTATTATAATGTTTGAGAGAAATCTATCTCACCACAATGGATTCATTTCCTATCCCTAGAATCAACCATAATAACCTTTATTATATATGAACAAAGGATTCTGGGTATCTATATGAAAAACAGTAAATGCCACATATGGATAAATTTCATTCAACTCAAGCTATGACAATCATATATGATTTCTAACTCTTTGGTCCCAACCCATAGGTAGGGAAGTCATTATAATTTGGATAATCCCTAAGGGGACTGAAACTTAGGTGATTTGTAAGGAATGATATCTAAATCCAAGATAACAATCATCATCTATTCTATAAATATCTCAATAACATCGTCCCTAGATAAGTCTATGTGATGAAGTAGTGGTTCATCTACCTGATCCTATGGAGAATCCTAGAAATAACTCAAGGATATAATCATAAATCACTGAGAATATCTCAAATAAAGTGTTATATGTGAATATGACCACCCAAAAACATCATATGTTTACTTTATATAGTGAATGATCCCATTGAAATTTGGAATCCTGATAAAGTAATATTCAATCACTAAGGATAAAAATCTGAATCCCAGGAAGTAACTATGTGCATCCAAATAAGATAAATATCAATCATGTAGGATCATAAAACAGATCCTAGGAAATATATTTGGGAATCATGAAATGTAATTTTCAATAAAAATGTATCATCATCTAGATAAAAAGAAGTAACACTGGTAATCCTTATCATAGAATCATATTACATCGGGTCCCTTAAAAATAGTTGTAAGATATATGTATGGAATCATTGCTACATCAACATTAACTAGGTGAATTTCCTGATAAAATGAGTGAGGGTGGTTGAACACCTAATTCCAACATTAATTTAATAGTTCCTTTGGTTAATATGTATGGTAAAAGATCAAAATAGACAACCACTACCATCTAAACTCAAACCAATAATACACATTGTTCGGGTCATTCAGCCACCAAGGTGTCCGATGGGGACCCCTAACTGAAAACATAAGAGATACATCCTTCTCAGAATCCTGAATTTTTACATGTCTGAAGAGGGATCCATCTTAGGATCCTCTAATCCTGAATCTAAGAAAATGCATCCATCTTAGGATCCTTAAAAGGAGTAAGTAGAGGCATTCAAAAAGAGATCCTCATTCACCCACTAGTCTCTCATGGTAAACACCCCTTTCTTAAATTTTCGTACACATGATGACTTCTTGGATTGAGGGGAATGCTAAAACCATATTTCTATGGAGATGGATCATAGACCATCATAGGAAAACGTTTCATCATATGTTGGATCAAACACCCAACATATATATCTCCTAAATTCACATCTCAATACTTGTAAATATATACTTCCCTAAGTTAATACCAAATGAGGAAATTGGTGATACCTTTTTCATGTCTACCAATAATTATTATGACCCTCAGGTGGGTATCATCCCAAGTATTTGTTTCAATAGACATTTTTATTTTTTTACTTGAGGTACAACTTTTATATTATCACACTCACCCGAAAAAAACATTTAAGAATCCTTAAATCTCTCTAAGGGTTCCACCATCATGATCTATGTAAAAAAACTATCATAATGGATTCTAATTATTCCAAAATAATATTCTAGGTCATAAAACCTCCCAAAACTGACAAAGGGGTAGAATGAATGAAGTACACTATGTGTATAAAATATTACACAATGTGTACTCTCAATGCCCCACCTGGGTGTGTACTCCAGCAAAAATAGCATGTAAAACCCAAGTAAAAATTTGTTAATTATGTACTAGGATTAAAATATTTTGTAGCACATATATCGCATCCATTCATTTTTTATGGGAATGTACTTATATATGTCATGCATCCCACATAGGGTCAAACCGTGTACTCCCTTGATAAATTTCCCCTACGCAGGTTGTTTTTTCATGTATCATGCCATATTACATGTGACACTACATGAAATGTACTCCAAGTCCTAGGAGTTTAGTTCAATATAATTAACTTACCCAAAGAGGAAAGTTATAGAGTTTTTTTCATGGACGAACACAAAAGGTTATGATGATTTCTCGAATAGAAACCCATGTAATCAGAGATAACCCCCATTTAATCCTAATGATGCATAGATCGACACCATTGGGGTCCTTAGAAGTCATATTATGGGATTAAATATAAAATGATGTTATTATATAGGGATTTTAAATATAAATACTAAAATGAACTACATTTGTGAAGAATATGAAAAATCATTACCTGTTTCCACATTCTGCAGTTGTTGCTCGATGAATCAACACCTACTCAGTTATGTGGTGGCACCACCCTTCCTTTGTTTATTATCTCACTCACTATATAAATCTATCTCCATATAAATATTCATTTTATCCCTCAACTTTTTCAATTAGAATTCCACATATGACGTACAACAGAATATAGGAGAGGAAAATAATGAAAAGGAGAAAAAGCAATGGATGAAAAAGAAAACCAAAATAAAAGGAAATGGGATGTGGGATTGGCCCAAAAGCCCAATATTAGTTCATTCCACGAATAAACCCCCCCCCCCCATTCCCAAATAAACTAAAAACAAAAAATATCAATCATATTCTTTGTTTGATAGATATATCTAAACGAACATATAGAAATAAGTTAATAATTAATTATTTAATTATCAAATAATATTTAGTCTTTGAAAAAATTGAGAGATAATAATTCCCCTAAATTAGTATCATATTGTAAACACCCTCTTCCATGAACAAAAGATTTGTTAAAAACATTATCTGAGATAATATTCAATGGTAAAAGAATATTTTACCCTTCATGTGAATTATGAATAAAAAATTCAAATTCCCGCTCAATTTCTCTATCCATAAAACAAATGTGGTTTCAAGAAACACATTTAATGATCCACCCATTCATTTGAGATGTTTAGATATAAAGGATAAAAAATAAATAAAATTGATTACTTTTATATAATAAAATAATTATCCATCACTATGGGTATGTATTTGGGAGGAAACAAATAATTGATAAAAACACAAGTATCAAATTAGAATAGAATGAATAACTAGTGGATGTTGAAAACCTATAGAAATGAAGAAGAGTTAGGTAAGCCTCTACATCCTAATTAGTCTCAAATAATAAAAAATATAGAGAGAGATATATAGAGATACTAAATATTGTAAATTTATATAACTAATATTATGTTATAAAGCTAGTAAAGGATGAGAAAGTGGGTGATAAATAGAACAGTGACCCTGGTAAACCCATCATAATTTTACATCATTTCAATATGGTAATCATTACATCTCTAAATATAATATCCCCGTCAAATGAATTGAATGTTTTATTTATTTAAGGACCAATTACATAGGATAATTATTTCATTAAACATTTAAATATTTCTCCACAATCAAAACAAACTATAATCCATTACATACATATAATAAGATATACCCATCTTCATAACCTAGGAAAGGTAAACATATGAATTGGTTGATCTTATATTCTTAGTAAGGGAAATCCTATCAATGTTACATCAAGGGTTAGAAGACAATTATATGGGAAAACATGAGTAGGAAACATATATCATATGGAAATGAACATGGAACAATATGATATTTTTATATGTCATGTTGTAAGAGAATGTAATCGCAAAAGAATAACATATAAAATAGAAAAGTATATCAGTAACAAGATATAATAAAGATTTATCCCAGTTAATACCAAACTCATATAACTTATCACCATGAAAAAATAATAATAAATTGTATTCATAACATTGTAATCATAGATAACCACTTCGACTTAAAACGAATTCTTGTGAACATAGAAAATTTGTACCATTTTCATGCATAATATTATAAATGCAACTAATATAGATCAGTTTCATTCTAAATTTTGTAAATTTATCTAATATGAATCATGTTAATGATCAACATAATTAACTCATGTGACTTAAAATCATAACTAATGCATTTGAGGTAGATATAGGACCCCACCCTTCATCATCCATACATATGTGTTTCCTAAGATTCTGATTATTAAACATATCCTAAATTACCATGGAAAAGAAAATTGATTTCATTCATCAAATTAGAATGAACGGGTGGAAAATTAATAAAAATTAAACACTTCAAGATGGAATCAAAAAAATTGACCTCAATCATGTAAATTGCAGAGACTCTAAATTCAACCACCCCAATATAGTTTCTCATAAGAACATTTATATGGTGAATCATTAAAAAGAATTATAAATAGATAATGAATTCAGATATCTTGAGAAAAATGTTGTTGGAATCATAAAAGTGTTTTTCAAAAAAATTATCATTTCATAAAAATAATATGTTAAGGTCACTTCAAAATGTAATTTTTTAAATGGTGGGGTGAAAACGATTGAAAAATAATTACCTTTACAATATGAATTTATAATAGTGGATCATTGATAAAGAAATAATGTTTAAAAAAATTAATTTAAAACACATAGTATGTTTTATTTTTAAAAATAATATTAAATAATAGATATTTGAAAATGTATAAAGGTTATAATAAAGGATTGTGGAGTGTAAGGAAAACCATTTTATTATTAAAGGATGGAAAAACATTTTGTTTAGTTTCGATAGCATAATTAAAAACCCACATCATAAAAAGAGTAATAAAAAATAATTCTAAAAAGAAGATAATTGAAATCTAATGGTCTCTTGAGATAACACATAATTTTATTTCCAATTACAAATGATAACATTTGTGGGAAGTAAAATTATGGATAAGGAGGGGAAACCATCGTCAAAGGGGTGTGAATTATTCATAATAATGACATGATTTTTGGGAATGAAATTAATCAATGTAATTATTTGAATAAAAATGTGACTTTACCTAGAGAGATAAATTATAATAAAATAATTGAATAAAAAAATACATATTCTATAACAATTTAAAAATGTAATCATTATAACTCTGTATAGAAGTAGAGTCTAGAAAACCCCGTATAAATATTGAATTTTTGGAGTCCAAACTTCATGAGAGAAATAACACATAATAAAGGATTAATAATCCTTAAATATTAAAAATAATCATTAAATAATATTAAAGGGATGTAGATATAAAATTATGATTAAATCATGATGTGTAAATGGGTGAGAATTTAGTATTGAATCTCTTACACTGAATTCCGACATAGTTGAAAACACTGTAAAATGCTGTAAAAAAATAACTATCATAATCACATATTTAGAAAATGTATTCATATCCATATCATTTTATAAAATTAGTTTATATTTATTTTTTTCATGTATATTAGTTATTTATAATCAATTTTCAAAATTGGGTGTCATTAATCTAGATTGTTTTGAACTAGATTTCTAATAAAAGTGTTCCTATTAGTTTTTATAACAAATTTATCATTCCAAGATGATAAAAGGTACTATAATTGATGTTTAAAGAATGTTTATAATGTTATATTTTAATTATATGATATTTTTAATAAGGGTTATTATAGATGAAACAAGTTAATTATATATTTTCATGGTTTTTAACAAATAAATTTTGGTATCTTAATAAATGAGTTAAATTTTTATATTACCAAATAAGAATAAAAAAATCCTTAATTACATATTAATAAAAATTATTATTATTCCAATTCCATACATTATAAAAATTTATATTGTTGTCTATGATGGTGGTTAAACTATCCCAACAAGAGTATGCAACAATCTAAGTGTATGTATGGCTATGGTAGAGGTCCTTTGATTGTAATATCATTTTCAAAAAATCATAATGAAATTATTTATATATAATTAATATTTTCAATGATAATTGGGTAGATTAATAATAATAAGAAAAATTAAATAGAATTATTCACTTATGAATAACCTATTTTTCTCATGGTATATTCATTTTTGGCGGTTAGTTTTACAATGAAGGCTTATTCCTAATATTTATTATATAATTCCTCATTTAAATTTCTAAGAAATATATCAATCTATAAATAACATATATATTAACTATACAAATTTCTATAATACCCATTTAAAGGTGTTGATGAAAAATTAAATGTGTCATTCGTGGAGGAATTAATCCACACATGTATATGGAATAGTTTTCATTTTTTTTGATTGAATTAGAGGGAATAAATAATTTTTATTAAATAAATATAATAAAATTTATGTATGTTATTCATAATTTTGTAAATATATATATATTTGTTTAATTACTGGGTGGATGGTGGATGAGAAATATGAATAAATGAACTAAATGGTTAAGAAATAATTACATTAGAAATTTCAATATTCTCTTGATGTATCCTTTGGAAATGAAAGACTTGAGGCACATTTTTGAGGATATGGGATAGAAAAAGTGTATATTTTCTATTGAAGGAGTAAATTTTTATGTGTTTCATGGGAATATATAACTACGGGTGTGTCTTGAAAAGGGTGTATATGAGAACCTTTTAAAGGTTAAAAATAGGTACACATAATTGGAAATGAATGTTAATGAATGGTTATGAATTGAATGGCATGATAACTAGGTGAGTTTAGTTAAAAAAGTATGGTGAGAAATGTTGGTATTAATTCAAACCTATCAAATTTAATCTATAAGATATAATTTTAATATTAAATTAGTATAATACGAGCCAGATTAAATTACCCAATTTAACACTTAGTAATCATGATTAAAATTTCACCATAGAAATTATTTTATCATTAAAAATATATGATGACCAATTTTACCATATTTTTACCTGATAAATAATAAAACTAACTCCATGTAATCATATTTAATTATAAAATATATGAAAATTAACTTTTAAATTATAACATATAATGTGTTTAAAAACAATTTTGTAGACAAATATCATTTTAATCATTGTTTTTTCATAATATTTTTTGACATCAATTAATAATTAAATGAGGGTTAATTTAATTATATAAATGTTTAATAATAATTTTAGGTTATTTATTATAGAAATTGATCATTTTAATCTTAAGTAATAATATTTATAAAATTATTATTCATGGAAAATTAATTATTTTACTATGGTGATTCATATTTTACTTGATAAAATAATTATATTCCTCAAAATAAAATTGACCCTACTATTTTATTTGAAAATTATGATTATAAATATTTAAATAATTGTATTTGATTCAATTTCAAAAAGTGATAAAACTAATTTTTAAAAAATTCCACAAATCACATAAAAATATTTTTACTAAATATGTATCTTCAAAGAATAATATAAATATATTACATACCTAGTAATTAGTATTTAAAGGATGATAAATTATTTTATATTATATACTACCAATAAATTAAATTAGAAAAATTACTTGGCCAAAATATATAAACATCGTATCAAATAAAAAAAATTAAAAAAAATTACGCATAAAATTATATTATATGTAATTTATCTGTAATAATTTTATTTTATCAATGCATTAGTGTTCATAATGATATATATATATATATATATCATACTTCAGTTAAATCTATATTTATCATCAATTCAAAGTCTAAAATTTAGGCATTATATAATGTTCTGTGTTTTATTTTGGTTCAGTCTTGCATGTGAAAAAATATATTGAATACATTAGGTTTTAATGGAAATATATATATATATATATATTGAAATATTATTGGTGGTAAACTATCTTCCCCTTAATAAATTGAATCCTCACAATTTTAATTATCAAGTATTAATGAAAATATATAAGGTTAACTAAAATTATAAAATACTCAAGATACAATTTCTAGAGAGATATTAATAATCAAAACAAAAGAATCATGTATTTTTCCTTGGAATATGATTATCCTAATATTTTTTTTCTCAAACCGTCTGATCCATGTGTATATAATTATTTACTATTTAAACTCACATTATTTTATATTATTTTAAAGAGTTTTCAGAATCATCCTTTCATGATATAATATAACGGGTTGATGTGATTTCCTTATTTTCAATAATTTCTTCCTCAAATTATAGAGGAACAGTCATTTATTAAATATATGTAATGAAAGAATAAGAAGATTATAACTAAGAACATTCCCATAATCTTTAAATTGTGATATAATAAAACAACATGTTCTATTTAATATCTAAATCATTAGTGTGGTGATTTATTTCTCTTAGAAAATTTCTTAAAGATTCTAGGGTCCTTAGACATTAAGAAAAACTAGAGGTCAATAATTATGGAGTGCGTGACAACTATTACTTAATTATAATAATCCACAAAAATGATAGTCATTTCACATGTTCTTCCATGTTCCTTTGGTCTTGTAGGTCCCTATTGTATACTTTACAGAATACATTTTGGGTTACATCATAAATTTTTACAATTCCTAACTCCTTAAATTTTAATCTTTTGAAATTGTTTATCTCCATTTCATTGTCTTACATCTTTAACACTACTTGATAATTATGAACATGATGGTCACTTTTCGAAAACTTGATAAATTTATTCATAATACTCAATAAATATCTTAGGTGATTCCTTATATATTATTTTCATCCAGTAAATTATAATTTATTTCCCCCACGATATGTTCAATTTGAGAATTATTGAATTTTCACCATTATTCTCTTTTCTCAAGAATAACAAGAGTCCATGGTTTCTATTTCCAAATTTTATGAATATTAATCCACATATTCATAGTTTTCAAAGTATGTTATATATAACACCTTTAAGAGTCTTGGTTGAGGCCAATAAATAATTATTCGATCTTATACTCAAGATCAATAATAAAACCGGAGACATACCTTGTGAGTTAGGTGAAGTTTGATTAATAATTACTCAATGATTTATCCTCATTTTATTATCATAATATTAATTTTTTACCATGTTCCGTGAAAAACTATGTAATAAATATCTAGTAAAAAATAAATTCTTTAACTGCTCTCATTCTATAATGTCAACTACTTCCTTGTTTTTTGTATTCGTAATGAGTGCCCACCATTGGAAATCATACCATTCTATAAGATAAAAAACTAAAGTGAAATTATCATGGATTGATTATTATGTGGAAGAAAATATATTCTCTATCATATTGATCCATTGTTCATCAGTTATTGGATTAAAGATCAACTAAAATAGGTTTGTTTTTGTTTCATGAATGACTCAATACTATGTTGTTCCATCAATGGAATGTTTTGGAGAATAGAAATATTTGTGTTGTTACTAATAAATTGGGATAATGTTATCATAATATTTTTAACTCCATTTATCAATATATTAGGTTTCTCATTGGGGAAATCATTGAATTTTCCATTAAATCCATTATTAACTTGGTTTCTCCTTACTCCATACATTACATAAAAAATAAAATTTTAACTTTTGATAATAGTAATTAATGCATGAAAGGGAAACAATATAAATAGATGAAAATCATAAATGATGTGGATATACTAACTTATGAATATAAAGTATTTTAATATAGGTTACCCATTTTTAGTTATCTAATTATACTAGTTATATATCCAAATCATTCATAATGATTCATAAATAGAATGTTAATTAACTAATTCTCGTCCCCTTGGAGTATCAAACTATGTGTGCATTTAGGATTATTTATCATAAACCAGATTTCAAATGGGTTAATACTCAACACACATTTTTGGGATATTACCTTTAGGTACATCTATCCCAAATCCTAGATCAGTATTTAGATTTGAAATAAGTGATAGGAGAACCAAATAATATCTACTTCAAAAAACATTTTAATGTTATCCTATACATATACATATTCCATGCTGTTTCATTAATGTTATATTATATTAACCACAAAACATTAGTCATCTAATCATCAAAAATAAAAAAAACTTTAATATGGTAACAACGATAGAATTACAAGATAAGAAGATTTTTATTTTATACCGTTTTAACAACATAAACAATAAATACCATACAATTACTTCACAATACCAAGAATTTGAGGTTCCAAGTATTTGAGGACTAATTACATAGTCAACTTATTTCAAAAAGATTGTGAACATTTTTCCAAAACTGAAACATACTAGACTCCCTTAGATACTTCTCATAAGATATACTCGTCTTCCTTAACTGGGTAATGCCTATATAATAAAGGGGTGAGCATAAAATCATATTAATGGATATACAATCAACACTTATTAATGTGGTAGTTCATTTGTGTATGTGAAAACATGATTATGAGAGAAATATCATTTTTAAAAGAAAAATAAAAATAATGCTTTCCTTTAGTCATGATGGATTGGCATGTAATCTCAAAAGGGAACCATATATAGTGGAAAAAGTGTACGAACACATGATATGATAAACATTTTTCATAGATTATATCTTAATAGTATTACATATAATTTTGGATTATGTATAAGAATATGTATTTATAACATTGTGAACATAACTAAACTCATCATGTTCACACACATTCTTAGGAACATAGCTGATCTTCTTTGTGTTCATGTATAATCTTACGAACATAGCTAATAAACCTTGTGTTCATGTTTAATCTTGTGAAAACAGTTAAAACTCATCATGTTCACACTAAAAATAATTACCTCTCAAGGTATAATATCTTATCCAATCCTTTTATGGGAAATATAAGACCCTAACATTCATCATTGATACATATGTGTTTTATATGATACTAATCAATCAACGTGTCCTGAAAACCCGATAGGATCAAAATTATTTGGAAACTATACTATAAGAGGGCGGGGAATTTTAGTTTAAAATCAACTACTTTTTTTCATTCACTTGAAGAGACAAAAATATTAGTTTTAAAGATATCCAACAATCCCAAGAAAATATCAGAGTAAAAAATCATAGTGTCTGAATTTAGGTATCAATATTTTAAATTATTCACCAACCTGGAAAAGAGTAGTGGAATTATAAAATCAATAACTATTTATAAATACCGATTAAATAGTAATCATAATGAAAATTAACAATAAACCTAGTGTATATGTTAAAAAGCTGAATAATCCTGAAAATTATATTATTAATACTTAAATTTTACCCAATGTGAATGGAATATCTATAGGCTTGGTTAGAGGTATGTCAACTAAAAACCTATAAAATGGTTTCCTATTCTTAAATTTTGAAGAAATACACTACCATCTTTACTATCGAATACCTTAATCATATCGATCATAATTCCTCTATTTTAACAACTGATAGATTAGTTTACCTACTACCCAGACCGATAGCTCAAAACTAACACTACTACAACTAGTATCTTAGCATTCGCCAATATTTAACTAGTAATTCTGTAATACTCCTACTTAATTAGTATATTTTTA
Source organism: Viscum album (assembly GCA_963277665.1). Taxonomy (NCBI): domain Eukaryota; kingdom Viridiplantae; phylum Streptophyta; class Magnoliopsida; order Santalales; family Viscaceae; genus Viscum; species Viscum album. The sequence continues at coordinate 21,945,214 of OY728131.1, forward strand.
TTTAAAAATACTACTAAATTACTAAGTTCATTATAAGAAAAACCTCTCATATTCGTACCTCATAGAAGAAACACTCAATAGAAAAAATAAAACACTGAACAAAAGTTCTCATGTAATAAGAAATCACAATGTTTAAAATAAAATAGAATCCTTTAAAATAATAATGTATATTTTTTATATTTTTTTGATATGATCCATGGGAAACATCATTTTTTAAGAAAACCACAAATGGTCAGATTCCACATAACTAGGGATCAATTTCAATGGTAATAGTAACATATTTATGTCCATCTTTTTTTTGGACTTGGATGCATTAAATTTTTTAAATATGTTTGTTCCACACTACTATAGTGACTTAAATGAATACCATAAACTATTCGTATTATTGAGTTCCAATAGTTATCTTATTTTCATAAATAATTTCCATTGATATTTTCTTAAACCTCAAGTATTTTTATTAAACTATTTTATATACTGAAACACTAAAGAAAAAACATAAGTTATATAAAAAATATATAATAATTTTTTATGGTATTTCGAACATGTGATGTCAAGTGAGTGAAAACCTCGACAACATCCCCTTTTTTAAAATTCATAAACCCACAATGAAATATTAAAACAATTTGAGAATAATTCCTTTATTACTCTTTATATATCATTATATAAAGATATATATATTATAAACTTTTGAAAAGATCCTTCAATAGTGATTCCCATATAGAAATTTATCAAAATTTTTAAAACAAATATATATCCCCCTTTGTAAAATATTACCCCCATTTTGATGTTTTTAAAATAATTTGACATTATACCACATTGTCAATAATAAAAAAATTAAATAAAAATCATATTTGATAATAAATCCATCTTTCCTGGTTTTTTAAGAGAAAGTAGTAGTAAAAAATTATTTGTAAAATATGTGAATAAAAAATATCATTAGATAGAAGAAATGAAAAAAAATTCAAATATTATGTAATTAGTTAATAATTTATCATATTAAATTCATAAAAATTTCTTTAATTAAGATAAGTAAATATTGAAACATCATTATCTAAATAATACATGTCAAATGTTTTTAGATCAAAGATTTTTTTTACAAGAAATGAGAATTTTTAAAAATTAATTCCTTCACAATTCATTTATCAATCATATGTTTTAGCTCCTTGATATATTTTAATAAGTCATCTATATGTTGTTCCTATGCATTCATCATTTCCTCAAACTCATCAACTTTTCAAAAATCATTATCCTGACATTTAAACTTCAAATTTTGTTCTAAACATTTTATTCAAAATATAGAATTTTATAAGACTATTATTCAAATTATTTTTTCTGATCAACAATCTTCAGATTTTAGTCCACAAACTGCAGGTTCTGAATCACAATATGATTTTATATATCATCAAATAAAGATTAAATTTCATAAAAATTGTTTTTGGGATCTTCCACAGATTCATTAAGTATAATTGAAATCTCATAACTAATATATTGATTTTAATGGTGTGATATTGAATGTTCACTAATGGAATATACATACATACCCTGTGTTGTAAACATTTTTGTGAAATTCATAAATTTTTGTTCAAAAAAAATTATTTATTATAACCATTAATTTATATATTCTTTAAAATATTCAGTTAATTATACTCACTAAATTTGAGCTATATTATTATGAATATGAAAAAATTTATTTTGATGAATTCCCAATCTTGTACTAAACTTATGAATCAATTTTATGGTATGAGTATTCCTCTATTACAAGATTATAAAAACATCAAACATTTGGTCAAAATATTTAGTTGTTATTAAGGCTGTATATTTTGTTGAAATTTAATTATTCTTCTTATAATATTTTGGTGCAATAAGATGAGCTTCATTTTCATTAATATTCTTATGATTGGAACCATAAATATCAATTGGATAACCATTTAATTCATTTCTATCATCAATATTCTTCTCAGATGACCATAATATAGAAAAACATTATCTTGAGCATTCTTATTAAAAAACTGACTTTGGTGTGTTTTTATTAGATGGTACGAATTTACTAAAATAAATTAGTTTTTTAGGATTCAATAGAAGATAAATATTCTACTATTATTTGAGTTGATTCATCTTTAATTTTCTCTTGATATATTTTCAACAATAGTGACTTTCTATAAATATTCATCTGGTGAAACTTCTAATTGAACGGAGGGAGGGTAAATATGAACATCATATAACTGAACATCTGATCTTTAAAATATTTATGATGAAGCCTAAATTTTCTTAAAAACAAAATTTTGAACTGTAGATATATTTTCAACTGAACTTTTATTTATTCTATAAGGTGGGAGGATAAGGATGATGATTTTTCTAAAATTTCTGAGGATACTTCTTTTTCTATTCCTTGAATATCATTATTTAACATTAATGATATTTTAGGGATAACATATTACTCTAATCATAACCATTAAAATAATTTATTTATCAATTTTATATTTATTTAACTAAAAGGATATTTTTCCATATACTCTCTTAATTTATATTCCACATATTATTTTATGGTATTATCCTCATATTTGTTTAAATTAAAATATAATTTCTATTATTCTCTTTCCTACATCATTTTCATATCATTCCCAGCTTTCATATTCTGAAACTAACTATAGTTGTCGATCAACATCATTATTTGGTCATACAACATTCCTATTTTATTCTCAATAGAATATTTATTTTTAGGATATTACGATTCATTTTTATCATTCTCCATTTTATGTGATACTTTATTGGATTCGACTTTCTATAAATTTTATACTTATTTTGATAAACACTTGTATAAAATTGAAACATCATATTCCTTCCTCTTTATAGGTAACTAAACATCCTATAAATTATATTCACCTTGAGATGAATTTTGTATCTCTTCATAATCAAATACTAATGACTTATGAGTAAAAATTATATCTTTGTAGTCATACACCAAGCTCATTCTTGATATTATTTCTACATTGATAGGATTATACTTTTGTATTTCCAGATGACATTCATTTTAATAGTATTCAACTTTTAAAAACATTACAAAACCCTGAATCATGATTCCCCCATTTAGAAATATTTTCATTTTAACTATATATTTTCCAATTACATTGATATTTGACAAGAAAAAAATATTTAAATAACTATTTCATAATCTCCCCAAAAAATTTAATGGATAAACATCCTAAATTTTCATATTATATTTTCCCTATTTTACTTGATGAATAAATTATAAAATTCATTAGTAAAAAATAATAAATTATTTATTCAAGTTTCCAAAATTATACAATTATTCTTTTATGACATAAATAAACTTTAGCCTCATATTCATCAAAATATTTATAATATTCAAAAAGTTTGTGGGAAACAAACAATTATTCCATTTTGAAAGAAACTTACAGTAACTCATAAACATATAAAAAGTGATTTTGAACTTCTATATAAATTATATAAAGCATACATTCTTAATACCTTCTTCTTTCGAAAATAGGGATAAAACATAAATATCTCTATTTAAAAATTGATAATAAAGAACATTTTCTCCAGCAACTGAAACCAATTTAATATAATGTTGAAAACAATTATATATATCAACTTGAATTAATAATTTTACTGTTTATTAGAATTTATTAACCATTATCAAATATTCTCTTTATTCGAAAAACCTTTTGAAAATATATTTTCTCATAAAGTAATGTGGAATATAACTTCATAAAATAGGAAAAAAGGTTATGAAAAACATCAAGGTATTTTATTTTGATTACAATTAATGATTCAAAAAACATTTGGTCCACCAATTTTTAATGATATTTTTTATAATATGAATGGCCATCGGATATTTGATTTATCGAATGACATATATTAAATTCATCGAAAAACACATGATATCATATAAATTTTTAAATTAATTATATAATTTTATACCTTTTGATTTCTGATGAGATTAAATAGTATTTTAATATTATTTTTAAGAAATAATATTTCAAAATTTATTTAATAAATAATTTATATTCATGTAGAAATTAATTTCCTAAAAAATATAATTTAAATCATATATAAATGAGACATAGATGAAAATTTATTTTTTTAAAATCTAGTAAACTTATAAAAATTCCTATCTCTCCCAAAGTCCCTGAGTGATTTTATGGGATCCCAAAACTGTCAATCATGCCCTTGGAATTAACTGATGCCTCATCTCTGTAGAACATGACATGGATAATGCAATTCAAGATACGACACTTGACTTTGGATCTCTTTGAAAATTTCATCATCGATTCATAGAATCCAAAGTATTGTGTAACCATCAGTCTACTCGACTCATGGAACGTAATGGATTGTTTTCATTAAGAGGATGATCTGATTATGGAATGGTCCTCTGCTCCACACACTTGTGATGGAACTTGATTTTTTCTTTTTCGATGGCCTTATGGATTCCACATGAAGCGGGATTCTTCAACCACTGTAATTTGGGTAAAATTTTCTAAATTACCACATCCATTTCAGAACCCAACTTTTTTTCTAATTCTTGGGAATTTGGTTGGCTGGTATATTTTTTATGATATAGGAACTAGTGTTGTGTGCCATCAAGTTTCACCGAGAATATGAGTTGATGTTAATCTCTTGAAGCCTCTGTTTAAGTCGTTTTTCATCGCTATAAGTGAGGAGTTTAGGTATAAGCAATCTGTGGAGTTTGATTAATTTCTTGAGTATTGTTCCTAGTGTCTCGGAGTTGGGTATCATAAATATGTTTTCACGGGAAGAAGGGTCACTTCGCATGTAACATTAGATGGAATGGTAGGGGAAACTTGCAGTTTCGGCATGGGAAACATGTCCTGAGTCCTGTTAGTGAGATACCTGTGCATGGAGACCTATTAAAGACGGTTGAGTAGTCTTTAAACCTGAGAGTGGATGTGGTGGATGGAAGGTTGATGAGAGATCTTAGTGTGATCAAAACAGGAAGCCTAGTGTCCAATGTTCATGCTGTAATGCAACCAGCCGGAATCAATGAAGAAGTTCTTGAGCTACAAAAAACATGAGATGTGGTGGATGATTTGAGTACACCAATTGAATCTGATGGTTTTAATGATGCATTTAGGGGCATCCCTTCTGTGGGTTTACAGGAAGGTGGTCCAATATATGAAAATAGAGGATGGGTAAAGGTTTCAGCTGGGATACGGCCACATCCGGGAAAGTAGGTGACCAACATTGAACATGGAAATCTCATTGCTAGTCTGATTGATAGTTTGGACCTGACTCAGAAGAGTGTTTTGTTGGAATAAGATGCAAATTTTATTTCTCCGAGTCGGACGATGGTAGTTGTTGTTTATAAACTTTATGGTTGTGGGTCTAATAATCTATGAAAATATTGTCACCACGAGAAGATTTCTATTATTAATGAGGAAACTGAAAGGAATGATGGTGACAAAATACTGTTTGAATTTCAGTCCCCCCATGTTGTATTTAGAGGAGATATTCCACAGAAGGATACTCGTGGTGATCTTGAGATTGTGGAACATTTTCAATGCTTAGAAATGTTTCTTTCTTATAATATCTTTGAAAAAAATAAAAAGGTGTGAATGATGGTTTCTAGAGGGGAAATATCTCACAAAATTGGGGGGATATATCTGAATGTGAAAAGGAGAATGCAGGTAGGATGGTTAAGACTTCTTATAGTTATATTGTTCACGTTGGAATGAAGACAATATCAGCCATGGAAGAACCTATGACCACTCCAACAAGAAGAAGAAAAAGAAAAGATTATTTTTCTATGTCAAATCCAATTCCCACTAGTTCCTCTGTCAACAAAGGCCAAGGTACTAAACCTTCTAAAGTGTTTTTATATTTGGAGAAGTTAAATCTTATAAGAAATAATGTTAAGATTATGAAGCATTAAAAAATCTAAGACTGAGAGTCAGCCACTACGGATGAAGCACTTAATTATAGAAATGATGATGGGTATAGATTTTATGACATGTTGGTGTTTTCATGGCTTCTGATGCTTTCTTATTTTACTTTGCTTAATTTTAATAAATGTTCACAGACATTGTATCTGGCTATGATTTCGGTTATAACAATTCCATTAAATCTGATAAAGTAAAAATTTGGTGATAATATATTTGGATGTTATTTTTTTATTAATGAATTGATATTATTCCTTTAAAGATAGTTCAATAACTATTTTCACATGTTTTATGAGTTATTTGGAAGAAAAGTGTTTTGATAAGTTATCCAGAAATTATAATTAAATGACCCCCTAAATAAAAGGAATAAAAATAGTGGAAGAAGAAAACAATAAGTAACATATTTTCAATATTATAAATGATAAATACTATGGGTAATCGATTTTGATAAAATATAAAAAATAATAATTGAGGCATCAATGATAGATATTTAGCTACCGGTGTGAAAAATATCGATCATTATAACTTATTCCTTAGGAAATATAAATCCATTGTTCTAGATTTTTTTAAATTGAATACTGATCACATATATTATAGAAGATTTTTTATGTTCATAAGTAGAACGTTTCTATGAAATAAATCTCTATGTGGTCAAAGAGATTTAACTTTTTCTAGAGAATTCTTTTCATCTAATTCCTTCTTTATAGAAATTGGGATTAGAAAGGTTGTTTGATTGTAACATAATAATTTTTTTGTGGAATAAATTAATATTTTTTTCCTTCTAATACAGATAATTTTATACTTAGTGTTATCTTTCTATCTATATTTTCAAACTCATTTTTTCACATAGTCAAAATTGACAATAATTTTTTAAATATTTATAGATTTGACTTCATTTTAAAAATATCAATCATATTTTGACTTTAATCCATTAATTTATATTTTTATTTCTTATTATTTTGATTTTTTGGAAATGTATCTTGAGAAAGATTATCTTTTCTGTTCATATCAACAATATGTTTCCCTATTTTATCTTTTTAATTTTCCAATTATTAAATAATATTTATATTCTCTACAATCTTTTCAGTTACTTCATCCTTAAATTTTATACTGATTAATTTTATTTCAGTTGATAAAAATTTAATCTTAGTGTATTTATTAAATAGTTTATCATTTATATTTTCCAAATAAAAAATGTAGAATCCCATTTCATTAAGGGTTTTCAGATCTATTTAACCATATGAACTAGAAGAGTTATCATCATAACAATAATGTTCACTATATGAAGTATTAACACATTTTAGATTTAGAGATAGATATGTAATATCATTATTAGTTAATCTTCCCATAAAACATTTAAATAATATTATAATATTTGAATAAAATCCAGTTATTTTTTTCTATCATCACATTTCTTAGATGAATTTCATAAAGTATAATTACTTTGACTTACATTCCATTTATCAATAACATTCATTATTTTCTAAGATTTATTATTAAAATTATATCTATATGACTTCCTCTACTTCTTATTCGACTCAAGAATGTTATGTTTAATATGACCTTATTATCTGTATTAATAGAGGATTTGGTCTAAAGTATCATCCTTTAATTTTATTTCATTATAATAATTTAATCTAAGATATTTCTATTTAGAAATTTTTATTTCTATCCATATGTTGGATAATCCTCAATATCATCATACCCATTTATTAATCCTTTAATAGATGATAATGTTTTACAATTTATTGTATATGAAGTTCCCATATATGTAAATGAAAATTAATTTGTATAATTTTTCATTTCTACATCTCTTTTAAAATGAATATCATACATCGCAATGGTACTAATTATGTCGTCCAGATTTAACATAGTAATATAGATTGTATAATCCATAATGGTTATTTTTATTCCCATTTCATCGGAAAAGTATATATGATCTTATCAACAATTAAATCATTAAATATATATATTTATGAAATGGATTGTAAACAATTAACTATTATCAAGGCTCACTAGTTAATTTGAGAAACTGACTCACTAGGAAATAAATAAAATGCTTTATAAAATTCTCTCAATATATATATTTTAGTTTCTAGAACATTTGAATTTCTAAAATGATTAAATTCATGTTATTTCTATATACCAAAATTAGTTCACTGGTATGAAATTGGACTATATATATTTCATTCAATAAACACAAAAAAGTATTTATATATCCTAAATTTTTCTAATATTCATTTTTTCTCTTTTTTGTAAAAGGAGAAACTTATCTTCCAGAATCATTATATTCTCTTGTAATCATGTGATAATTTTCTACTCTAGTATTGATAATATAAGTTTCTATTCTATATCTTCAATATTAATAGTCATTACATTCAAATAAATGTGTTATATTTCTAATTATATTATCTCTAGATTCTACTTGTATAATTTCCACACATAAAAAATGTCTAGACACATGTTAGGTGTATGGAAACTAAAATATGAAGAAAAAAATATAGAAAAGTAATTTAGAAATTAATGATATTGTGTTCATCTTAAAATATTAAAACCTACAATGAAACCTAATGTAGGATGAAATTTGTATGAAGTTTAAAATATAAAAGGGTTACGAAGGGAAGGGACTGAAATAGATTTGAAAATGAACTACAAAATTTCTTCCTAATAAATGGAAAATTATTGGTGTTAAAATATATAATAAATTCACAACAACATCAACGTGAAAATTAGAGTCTCTAAACTTAATTATTGTTTTTTAAATAACTAAATAACTTTACATGAACCATATAATTATCAAAACAATATATATTATGATCTACCGATGAAATAGTTAAGTTAATGGAAATTAAAAATATTAAATAATTGGCTAGAAAGAAAAATACTCTTTAAAAGGATTGAAATTTATTAGTTAGGATAGTAGTATCATGAAGTGGGGTAGGGTTGAATCAGTGAAACATTTTCAGTTATGGATCCTTTTAATTAAAACAACCTTAGCCTCATATTAAATATTTCTTTCCATTTTATAATCAATTCAATCACACATCCATAGGAACATATGTATTTACATGGATTTGAAATAAAAATATGAATAGCTACGTCATTATAATGGTTTGTAAATATTTCAATACCATTAAATCCACAAGAAAAAAAACCCCTGGAAGACAATGATTCAATTACCCCCTTCACTCATGAAGAACATTGAAGACAATCCAATAGTTCATGTGTAGCCTTTTAGCAAAAATATGGTAAAACATTTTTTTTGTAACAACACATGTTACCTATGATTATTTTCAATTTCAAAAAATGTATTCTTTGAATAAAATTATTCAATTTATTACCTAGAATCTGGTAAGAATTTCGTGGACATTGTTATAAAATTCTGTCTAATTTCAATGTCTGATATTCCTACTTTGATTCTTCCAATATGATTTCCAAATATGATAGATATTTCTTTGAAAGAATGAAATTTATACAATTATGAGTAACATCTTCCTTAGTTTTGAAATCCTAATATGGTAATATGGATCTAATTATCCATCTAGATGACAAGAAGAATGTGTTAATCAGCTAAATATGATTACTCAATGAATATGATGACAAGTTTAATATGTTTCTATCCCCTATCTTCTGCTTTATCTTCTATCCATTAAAACATGTTCTAAAAACCTCAATATAAAAAACATATTCTATCGCTAGAAATTCAGATATTCTCCATCTTCTTGTGTACAATACACCTATCCGGAAAAGTAAAAATTACTTCTTCCTTTTATAGGTGACCGAAATTTGTTTTTGGTGGGAATCAAAGAAACATTACCACTCAATAATATTATCCCAATTCTCAATTTCCCTTTAATTTCGAGTGAATATTGACTTCATAAACACTTATCAATTCATCTTTATTTATCATGAATATTTTGAAAAACTCTGTAACGACCCAAAGTTTCATTAATGGAAATCCCTCTTGATCTAATTAAATGTCTCTTTATGTTTATATAAAATGTCAACTTCTTTGTTTTTATGATAAGAATTTTAACCATTTTTAATATAGTCGTTGAACTATGATCACATTATTAGTATAAATATAGGTCTTTAACAAATCCAATTTACTCAGACAAAATAAGTGATGGCCTCATCTAGTAGAATTGCTCCGTACGAAGCCCATTTTTCGGAGCTCGGAAATGAAGTGGTGTCATTGGGCTTCGCTCTTTACCAAGCCCAAGATGAGCTTCATCATGTCAAGCTCGAACGGGACCATTGGAAGTTGATAGAGATTACCACTCAAGCAATGTTATCTGAACCACCCCAAGAGTCTGTCACCATCGCACACCTTACCCTTAGGTCTTATGCAGCTATTTTAAGGGGTTATGTAACAAATTTCCAGTACTATGTTAATGTATATTATTCTTGTATATAATAATGAATATACCTTCTTGTCATTATTGATACATTGTAAATAGTTTTTAGAGTAAAAATAATGTTTATAGTTATTATTTAATTAAGAAATCTTTTTTATTAAATTAAGGGATTTTTGAATTAAATAATATTTTAATAAAATAATAATATTATTATTAAATTAATTTTTTTTTTTTATATAAATGATCATATAATTTTATGAATGCAATTATGATTTTTATTAAGGTATAAAAGCCATTTCTGTCAAAACTCGTGAATTTTCGATAAATGACAGTTTTTATTCTAAAAGTGAAAATTAACATATTTATAAAATTATTTAGATATAATAAATGATATTTCTGGAATCAGGACATCGAAATTATCCAATGGTGAATTTTTCATAATTTTCTGAGACAGTCAAATTTTTGGGTAAAAATTAAATACCGTTTAAATATATAATGTGTTTTATGACATCATAATGTCCCAATAGTGATGTGATTAAATAATATAAGCTTTATTTTCAGGCCAATATATGTTTTACCATTAAAATAATGTGATCTTGGATTTGTTTTACTTAATTTTCAAAACATTAGTGGACCCCTCAAGATTTATTAAACATCTTGTCTTTTTAAATTGTTTTCCATGGGAGTGTGACTCACCTCCACATAAGCAACCCTATTATTTTAAGAAGTTCGGACTTTTTCCTTATAAAATATTTTTTTCCTCTTCCCTTTGGAAAAAACCATGGGCTTAAACCATGTGATGTTTTGTGGTTTGGATTAATTTAATATAAGGGGTCCCAATCCTAAATAATAAAGAATTCTCTCACCTTTCCTATATAAACCCACCCAAGCTCCCACTTCCTTCTCACTCAAAGCCTTTGGAGTTCGTCCAACCTCTGCCCTAATCTCTCTAGAATCCTCCCACGATTCCCCAAAGTCCCAATAAGCCACTCTCAATCCTTTGTAAGCACACTTCCAAGTTAGGGTTTTTTATTCCTTTCTCATTTTTTTCCAATTTACTTTAAGTTGTTTTTCCCTTTTAATTTCAATTATAATTGTTGGGCTATGGTTTTGAACCTCCCTCATACATCCCTATTTATGTTTGAATGACGGGATACCCCTTTCTTTCTCATTAAATTCCTCCCATGTACACCCATTACAAAGCCGAAATTCCGGAAGGAAGTTCTCTCTCCTCATTTACATACAAGCAACACTTTTGTATCATGAATCTAAATTACATCACAATTTTTGGGAGATGTATCTATATGACCATATTACTTCACATTACATGTAAATATTATGAGGAACCCCTTTCTCTCTCATCAACCATTTTTTATGAATTCTTATGTAACGTCGTTACGCTGCCGAAATCGCACCGATTTTTCTAAGCCAATGCCATTGTGTAGTGAATACCATGCTCATTTCTCCATCAAGTGTATTCACCTTTAAGCACATTTACTTATTAATTATAAATTTTCATGTATGAATTACACATTAATTTGTCATGTCATAAATTATTATGTTTTATGAATCCATGTTTTATGATCCATGTGGCACACTTATGCATGGAATGAAATGTTTAAGAAGGGTGCACCCTTATAGCACTCCAATGCATTGGGTAAAGTATAGTATCATGATACGTCATGTGCAATGAGTGTTGAATCATGATAATTCAAGTGCAATGAGGGTTTACTCGTGCTCCATGTGCAATGAGGGGTTACTCATGCTCCATGTGTAGTGAGCCTTGGCTCATGCTAATTCCATGTTAAGTGTTGTTGCCACATTTCCATGTTATGATTTTCATGCTCTATCATGCCTTTATGTTCATGTTTCTGTTGGGATATATTTATATTCCTAATGTGTAACATTTATTTTACTCCTCATGTTATTCCATGTGTATTCCCTTATTGGGATTTATAACTCACCCTTTTTTATGCATGTCCTTAGGTTATCCCATGCAATGCTAAGTACTAAGTAATATAGTTGTCATGTAAAGGAAGTTTTCAATAAAGATGTTGTATTTCATGTTTTAAGTTTTTATGTAATTATCCTAATCCCCAAAGACACTAAACACTTCGATCTTCTTTTTTGTATCAAGTGATGTTTTATGTAATAAATCATGTTTTTGTTTTTAATAAAAGCAGGGTTGTTATAGTTGGTATCAGAGGATAGGTTAAGTTATTTTTGGGATTGGGATTAGAAAACCCTAGTCAAGCCTTAGAGAAAATACTAAGTATAATAAAAACATCCCTAAGTTTTGGTAAGTATTGAGTAAGTGGTTTATCAAGAAAATACATCCATGTCTGGATACGAGCAGGTAGAGGTGGCTCTGGCACAGGTGTATCCAAGGGGTAAAACCTGAAAACACCGCTTTGATCTAGACTAGAATGGTAACTGGTGCACAACGGGCCTTGCTGCACTTATGGTTACGGCACTCCTGGGGGATATGTTTTGATAAATTCACAAGCTTAGTATGAACCCTTATTCAGGGAATTAAAAAAATGCCCCTATGAATAAATGTTAGAAAGTAGATCATGAAAAGCCTAGATTGAAGCCTCGTGATTTAAGGAAATAAAAGTTTATTTATAAGTCATCAACTTTTGTATTTGGATTACCCTTTATGTGTTACCCCTAACTTACATTTTATTCTAGCCAATGGCCGATAATAGGAGGACTCGGGATAACAACCTTTGTGAAGATCAGTGTGATGACTGTACTAATGAGATGCCCAATCCAATGGGAGCGGGAATCGCGAACTCTGTCACACTTCTATCTTAGCTAACACATGCTTTAAATATAAACATGGGTCAATAAGAACATTCAACCCCCGCTAAGAAAGAATATGTCGCTATCGAGAGCTTCATGAGACAAAGGACTCATACTTTTAGTGGATCAGTTGATCCCACGATCGTTGACCAATGGATCAACTCCATTGAAAAGATATTCTCCATCCTTCAATGTTATGAACAAGAGAAGGTTCTCCGAGCGGCTTGTCGTAGGGAGGGTGATGCTGATCAATGGTGGATGTTAAAAAAATGTGAAGCCTGAGGATGAGATCGAGGCATTGGAATGGAAGGATTTTCAGAATATGTTTTTCGATAAATATTTTCCACGCACCCTCCGGCTTATGATGGAAATGGACTTCCATTCCCTCAAGAAAAAATGAAGAAGAATATGTTGGAGCGTATGAGGAAAACTTCACAAGGCTTGCACGATACGCTTCCAGCTTTGTCGTTACCCCCGAATGCAAATTTGACCGCTTCTTTGGTGGGATGAAGCCTAGCCTATGGAAAGCATTGGCGATCCATGACTTTGACAGCTATGAGGAAATTGTCCGATGTGCCCTCAAGGTCAAAATGAAGATTGGGGAATCATAGGGGTATCATGGGGACAATAAGTGCAAGGTGGAAGTCAATGTTGGCGGTCCGATGGATAAATCCAATGGTGCAAAGAAGATACAACACCCCACTTGCCAAATGTGCGGAAAGAAGCACCCTGGAAATTGCCTCAAGGGGACGAGGAAATGCTTTATGTGTGGAAGAGAAGGGAACCTAGCTGTTAAATGTCGACAAGAAAGACTCGTGGTTGCGATAGAGGAGAGGAAAACTCCGTTCGAACCTCAATGCATTGTTCATTCCTACAACTTCAAAGAATCAGGGAATTTTTCAAATCAGTGCCCTAACCCAAGGGTTTTCAGAGGCAACCAACAACCTCCAAGGCAGCAAGGAAGAGCTTTTTCCATCACTTATATCAAAGTGAACACCGAAAACGAAGTGGTGATAGGTACACTAGTTATTCATTCAAGAATAGAGAACGTACTTTTTGATTCAAGTTCTATGCATTCTTTTATATCTCAAAAGATTAGTAGAATAATCTCAACACCACCAAAAATCATGGAAGTGAATATGTCAGTGTGTACGAAAAATGGGGAAATCATTGCATCCAATGAATATAAGTCCTCCCCTGTTATAATTTGTGGATTGAATTTTCCGGAGAACCAGGTCATACTACCTCTATTGCCATTTGATGCAATTCTTGGCATGGATTGGCTTTCCTTATATAGATCCAACATAAATTGTCGAGAAAGGGAAATCACACTCCATATGGAGAATCGACCCCCAATTCTTTACAAGTGTAATGAGAAAGATAAATCTATTTTCGCTCCATCATCTAAAGTATGGATATTACTGCCCTATGAGCACTCGTATCTGGCTCAGATGATTGAGTCCAAGGAAGAAACCATCCTTGAATAAATGCCTATTGTGAGGGAATTCGCTGAAGTGTTTCCTGAGGATCTTCCTGGTCTTCCTCCTAGAAGAGATGTCGAATTCTTAATTGAACTTATAACCAAGGATTTACCAATATCCAAGGGTCCATATGGAATGGATGTTTTAGAGCATGAAGAGCTGAAGAAACAACTACAAGAGAATATGGATAAAGGTTTTATACGCCCAAGTGCTTCACCATGGGGTGCACTAGTTCTCTTTGTCAAGAAGAAGGATGGGTCAATGCGGCTTTACATCGATTATCGTGAACTTAAAAAAATCATGATAAAGAACAATTATCCTCTTCCATGCATCGATGACTATTTCGATCAACTGCGTTGAGCACAATACTTCTCCAAGGTAGATTTTTGGTAGGGATATTATCAAGTAAGGGTGAAGAAGGAAGATGTCCCCAAGACTGCATTTCGTATAAGATATGGGAACTATGAATTCATAGTAATGCCTTTCAGACTCACTAATTCTTCAGAAATATTCATGGAATTAATGAATAGAGTCCTTAGAGATTACCTCGACAAATTTTTGGTAGTCTTTATTGATGATATTCTAATATACTTCAAAACCATGGAGGATTGGGAGGAGCATTTAAGAACTGTACTAGAGACTTTGAGCAAGGAGAAGCTCTATGAAAAGTACAGAAAGTGTGATTCATGGTTGAAGGAGGTCTCATTCTTGGGCCATATCATCACAAGCAATGGAATATCTGTGGATCCCACAAAACAGGTGCAATTGAGGGATGGTCGAGGCCATCATCGGGAACGGATATCCGTAGCTTCTTGGGGTCAGCTGGATATTATCGACGATTTGTGAGACATTTCTCATGATTGTCCAACCCTCTTACTAAGATAAATAGAAAGGGAGCATTGTTTTCTTGGAGTTATGAATGTGAAGAAATCATCAAGGAGTTGAAAAGGAGGCTTATCACTGCACTCATGCTCACTTTACCGACAAGTGGGGAAATTTTTTGTGGTATTCAGTGATTCTTAGAAGAAGGGATTTGGTTGTGTGCTGATGCAGAATAATAAAGTGATATCCTATGCCTCGAGGAAGTTTAAAATACATGAGAGAAACAATCTAACGCATGATCTAGAGTTGGAAGTGGTGATCTTTGCCTTGAAAATCTGGCGGCATTATCACTATGGGGAGAAATGTGAGATATATACTAACCACACGAGTCTTAAATATATATTCACACAGAAAGAGGTTAATATGATCCAGAGAAGATGGATAGAGCTCATAAAGGATTATGACTATTCAATACATTACCACCCTGGGAAACCGAACAAGGTGGAAGATTCCCTAAGTAGAAAGGACCAAGTGATTCTATCAATGATGAGAATTGAGAAAGATCCAATCTTCTTAGACTTGATGAAGATGGAAATGGTAATTATAAAGAAGGGAACATCATCAATCCTTTCACAAATTATTGCTCAACCATCTCTTTTGAAAAGGATAAAGGATGCTCAAAAGGATGATGTGGGAATTCAGGGAAAAGTGGAAGCTTTCAAAAAGGGGAAATCCTCAGAGTTTAATTTTAATGAAGAAGGAATTGTGCGATTTGGGAAAAGACTATGTGTTCTATAAAGTTCGAGGCTGAAGAAGGAACTTTTGGATGATGCACATAGTTCAAACTTCTCTATTCACCCATGGATCACAAAGATGTATCGAGATCTCTGAAAAAACTTTTGGTGGGATAATATGAAAAAGGATGTCACTAAATATACATCAAAGTGCCTGGTGTGCCAGAAAGTGAAGGCAGGGAGGTAGAAGTCTAAGGGGATGATGCAACCATTGCCCATACCAGAATGGAAATGGGAGAACATCACCATGGACTTTGTCACCGGACTTCTGAGGACATCCAAAGGCAAAAATGCAATCTGGGTTGTTGTGGATCGTTTTACAAAGACTGCACACTTCATTTCTATTCAGGAGGATTTCTCATTGGATCAACTGGCATGGATATATATCAGGGAAGTGGTAAGGCTTCATGGAGTACCACTATCTATTGTGTTTGTCCGAGATCCAAGATTCACCAGTACGTTTTGGAAGAGTCTTCAACATGTTCTGGATACTGAACCGAACTTCAGTACGGCCTATCATCCTCAAACTGATGGCCAATCCGAGCGGACTATCCAAAAACTTCAGTACATTTTGAGAGCGTGATCAATGGACTTTAAAGCAGGATGGGATCAACATCTTCCTCTTGTTGAGTTCTCTTATAATAATAGTTTCCACTCAAGAATCAAAATGGAACCATATGAAGCCTTTTATGGGAAAAGGTGCATAACACCAGCTTGTTGGGATGAGGTCGGTGAATGTTAGCTGCTTGGACCAGAAATGGTGGAGGAAATGGTGGAGAAGATGAAAACCATTCAGCAACATATCAAGGTATCCCAGAGTCGAAAGAAGAGTTATACAGATAATCGTCGAAGATTACTTCAGTTAAAAGTGGGAGACATGGTGTTTCTAGGCATATCTCCATGGAAGAAGGTCACGAGGTTTGGAAAGAAAGGGAAGTTAAGTCCAAGGTACATCGGCCCCTTCGAGATTCTTGATCATGTTTGGGATGTGGCCTATAGACTAGAACTTCTACCTACCATGGCCAAAGTACATTATGTCTTTCATGCATCCCTCTTAATGAATTACATATCGGACCCTTCACATATACTCTCTTCTATGGTGGTACAGTTGGAGGAGGATCTTTCTTATGAGGAGCAACCAATGAAGATCTTAGATCATAGAGAAAAATTTCTATGAAATAAGACAATGACCCTCTTCAATGTGTTGTGGAGAAACCACATGTTTGATGAAGCAAATTGGGAATCGGAGGAAATGATGAAGCTGAGTTACCCACATCTGTTTTAGTGTGGGAAAAGAAAAATTTCGGGGGAGAAATTTCTTAAGGGGGGAATATTGTAATGACCCAAAGTTTCATTAATGGAAATCCCCCTTGATCTAATTAAATGTCTCTTTGTGTTTATATAAAATTTCAACTTATTTGGTTTTATGTTAAGAATTTTTACCGTTCCTAATATAGTCGTTGAACAATGATCATATGATTAGTATAAATATAGGGCTTTAACAAATCCAATTTACTTAGACAAAAGAAGCGATGGCCTCATCCAGTAGAATTTCTCTATACAAAGCCCATTTGTCAGATCTCGGAAAAGTGGTGGTGTCCTTGGTCTTTGCTCTTGACCAAGCCTAAGTCGAGCTTCATCATGTGAAGCTCGAACATGACTAGTGGATGTAGATAGAGATTACCACTCGAGCAATGTTATCCGAACCACCCCAAGAGTCTATCACCATCGCACATGTTACCCTCAGGTCTTATGCGCCTGTTTTAAAGGATTATGTAACAAATTAATAGTAATATGTTCATGTATATTATTTTTGTATATAATAATGAATATATCTTCTTTTCATTATTGATACATTGTAAATAGTTTTTAAAGTACAAATAGTGTTTTTTGTTATTATTTAATTAAGAAATCTATTTTATTAAATTAATGGATTTTTGAATTAAATAATATTTTAATAAAATATTATTATTATTATTAAATTAATTTTATTATATATATAAATTATCATATAATTTTATGAATACAATTATAAATTTTATTAAGATTTTAAAGCCATTTCTGTCAAAACCTGTGAATTTTTGATAAATGATGGTTTTTATTTTAAAAGTAAAAATTAACATATTTATAAAATTATTCATAGAAAATAAAGGATATTTCTGGAATCAGGACATCGAAATTATCCAATGGTGAATTTTTCATAATTTTCTGAGATAGTCAAATTTTTGGGTAAAAATTAAATACCGTTTAAATATATAATGTGTTTTATGACATCATAATGACCCAATAGTGAGGTAATAAAATACTATAAGCTTTATTTTCGGCCACTATATGTATTACCATTAAAATAATGTGATTTTTGGTTTTTTTTACTTACCTTTTAATGCATTAATGGACCCCTCAAAACTTATTAAACTTCTTGTCTTTTAAAATTGTTTTCCATGGGAGTGTGACTCACCTCCACATAAGCAACCCTGCTATTTTAAGAGGTTCGGACTTTGGACTTAAAAAATAATGTTTTCCTCTTCCCTTTGACAAAAACCATGGGCCAAAACCATGGGATGGTTTGTGGTTTGGATAAATTTAATATACGGGGTCCCAAACCTAAATAATAAAGAATTCCCTCACCTTTCCTATATAAACCCACCCAAGCTTCCATTTCCTCCTCACTAAAAGCCATTGGAGTTCGTCCAACCTCTGACCTAGTCTCTATAGAATCCTCCCAAGGTTCCCCAAGCTCCCAAGAAGCCTATCTCAAGCGTTTGGCAGTACACTTCCAAGTAAGGGTTTTTTCTTCCTTTCTCATTTTTGTCCAATTTTCTACAAGTTATTTTGGAATTTTAATTTCAATTATGATTTTTGGGGTATGGTTTTGCACCTCCCTCATACTGCCCTAATTACGTTTTAATGATGGGAGACCCCTTTCTCTCTCATTAAATCCATCCCATGTACACCTGTTACAATGCCGAAATTCCAAAAGGAACTTCCCTCTCCTCATTTACATTCAAGCAAGAATTTTGTATCAAGAATATAAATTCCATTAAAATTGTTGGTAAATGTATCTATATGACCTCCTTACTATCCATTACATGTAAATATGATGAGGAACCCCTTTCTCACTCATCAACCATTTTTTATGAATTCTTATGTCATGTCGTTACGCTGCCGAAATCGCATCGATTTTTCTAAGCCAATGCCATTGTGTAGTGAATACCATGCCCATTTCTCCATCAAGGGTATTCACCTTTATATACATTTACTTATTTCTTATAAATTCTCATGTATTAATTCCACATTCCTTTGTCATGGAATAAATGATTATGTTTTATGAATCCATGTTTTATGATCTATATGGCACACTTATGCATGAAATGAAATGTTTAAGAAGGGTGTGCCCTTATAGCGCTCCAATTCATTGGGTAAAGTATAGTATAATGATACGTCATGTGCAATGAGTTTTGACTCATGGTAATTCAAGTGAAATGAGGGTTTACTCATGCTTCATGTGCAATGAGGGTTTACTCATGCTCTATGTGCAATGAGCATGGGCTCATGCTAATTCCATGTTAAGTGTTGTTTCCACATTTCCATGTAATGATTATCATGATTTATCATGCCTTTATGTTCATGTTTCTCTTGTGCTATATACATATGCCTAATCTCTAACATGTATTGTACTCCTCATGTTATTCCATGTGTATTCCTTTACTGGGCTTTATTGCTCACCCTTTTTATATGCATGTCCTCTGGTTATCCCATGCAATGCTAAGTACGAAGGAATGTAGAGGTGATGTAAAATAATTTTACAATAAAGATGTTGTATTTCAGGTTTTAAGTTTTTATGTAATGATCCTAATCCCCAAATACACTAAACCTCTCTATATTCTTTGTTGTATCAAGTGATGTTTTATGTAATAAATCATGTTTAAGTTTGTAATAAAAGGTGGGTTATCATAAACTCCTTCTCTAATTGATTATTTCATTTTCAAATTCCATTATAATTATTATTTACTCAACACAATACTTACATTATTCTTCTATGTACTAATTTCATGTGTAAAAAATAAATACGACTCTGATTACTGAATATGAAGCTCCCCTTGATGAAGCTTCTAGAATGATCCTTCAAACTACTAACATACTCAATTTAAATTTCAATTCTCATTTTCATTATAATTTTTCTCATTTTGATGAGGAAAAATATAAAACAATATATTCTTCTTCATCTCTTCTCTTATTCACCTTGAAATACAAAACTTCTTCTTCAAATATTTTCTTGACCTAATTGTTAAATAAAATCAAAAAACCCCTTTTAAATGGTTAACTACATTTTTTGATTAAAATCTGAAAATCATATTCTTGTAGGTCAACATATTCTATTCTTATATTTTTATTTATTGGTCCGAGAAATTTCTTCCACTAATTACGATAACATACCGAATTTGATAGATCGATACCAATAGCATCTCTCCCTTTGAAATATAGTACCAATGAAAACTTATTTATCTTTTCCCATAAACATAATTCTATAATGATTTATTTATTTTTAATTTTTGACTAACTAAAAAATAGCACTTACAATTTTTCACATTTGACACAAAAAATATTTACCATAATATTTCTAGTGAACCCATTATGGTGATCTGAAATCTCAAACTACACCGACAATCTTATTCTTAAAAAATTTCATGTTTTATGACTTCCTTCATGACATTGAATAAATTTTAGATTAGATTCACCATCATAGTATTTTATAAGGAACATTTTGTAAATTACCTTTCCATAATCCTCAACATTCAATTATTCTCATCCTGGATATGATTATTCATAATACAATTGGTTTGAATACAATTGTCCTAATTACAATCAGGCTGAATACAATCACCAAAAATCATTTTTCATTATACCTTGATCTAATCAATTTGTATAAGATTAATATCATATATCACACTTTATTTCAAACATATTCTAAAATTAGAGGGATTCTTCCCCCCTTTCATTCAATAAGATTGAATCACAAGTTATACAACTAACATATGATTTATGATAATTCCAAAACAAAAAAGAATCATCTCATTTGTTTTATCATTGTAATGTAGACTTTTATTCTCAACCATTATAATATCACTATCAGGGTTAATCCAATGACTATTTACATTCAGCATCATTCCCCAGAATATGATAGAACATTCCAAGCATTGATTTTGATTGTCTGAATATGATGGCCAGCCCAAATTTCACCAAATACAATGAGGTTTGATTTATCCATTCTTCGTAAACATCTTTCTCAACAAAATACAACACATGAATATAATCTAATTTTTCATTACCTTGGTACTAACAATATCCCACATTAGATTTTTTTTCGACCTAGATTTAAAAATCAATGAAAAAATTGTCTTCATGAAAAGGCTTACTTATCAACAACTTTTTGCCCACATGAGATAACTCGTTGTCGGAAACAAGATTTATTGACATAAAAACCATGATATCCGAAAGTAGTGATTATGAAAACCATATTTATATTTATTCCTCAGGTTTTCATTATCACCTCTTTATAATTATTTTTTTACAAATTTTTTTCCTATACCTACTCTAAGAAAATATTTAGAATAGTTCACACATAATACAATGATGGATTCATAGCTTTCCCACAAATTCCACTATTACATGAAAAAATGGATAGTTTTATGAAACAATTCATACTCCCCCTTGGAAACACAATCCAAAGGTAATATTAAAGATGGAACAAAAAAAGAAAGATCAACATTGAAGTGAAAGTGTTTGGACACCCATGTTCAACCTCAATATTGAAAGAAATTCTTTTAGTGAATATTTTGTGAAATTTTCATCAACTTGTTCTGATTTTGGAATATAATCTTGCTTTAATTCATTCTTCTCCACATTATCTCTGAGGAAATTATATTTTAATTCAAAAAAATTTGAATTATAATGTTGATCTATATTCTTAGTGATGTTGATTGTTATTTTATTATCACAACCCATGATAAAGGGTAACTTCACTTAAACATGTATGTCTTCTAATTATGTTTTCATCCATATATATTGAGTAGCATCTTGAGTAGTAGAAACATACTCATATTCATCCTTACTGAGTGTAA
Source organism: Viscum album (assembly GCA_963277665.1). Lineage (NCBI taxonomy): Eukaryota > Viridiplantae > Streptophyta > Magnoliopsida > Santalales > Viscaceae > Viscum > Viscum album. The sequence goes on from OY728131.1 coordinate 21,967,514, forward strand.
ATGAATTTTATTACATTGTAAAAAAACTGACATAATTCATTCCCAAAAAAATAATACTCTGTGATATGTTGATCGTTAATCATCAAAATTTCATTTCCAATGAACATCTAAATACCAAAATAAATCAATACGATCTGATATAACATTCCTGATTCCTAATTTATTTTATATTTGATGTATCTAATATTTATTTTTTCATAATGTAAATGTGATTATTTTATAGAATTTTTAAATCTTCCACATACGGTAACCTCATAAACAGTGTCAGTTCTGGAGTAAATAAAATACAACAAACTTCCTATCGTCTTTCAAAAAAATTTCTAATTAACTTCAAAATCTTCTCTATCATTAGAAAAAAATTTCCCACTAGAATTCTTGTGGAAACATGTTTTTAGTTATCCATGAGGAATTTATAAATTTGTTTCTTAGCATAATTTTAGTAAGGAATAAAAATTTTGTTCTCCATTTTTATGATTTGTAACATAATAAATTACATAATCTCCCCCAGCATGGATAGCTCAATAATGTTTTTCATTTCTTCAGAAAATGTTTCACAAGATCATTCATCATTCCTATAAAATATAATCTCATTAACAGAAAAAATCATAATATATAATTGTGAAAAAATAGATAGAAATATTATTATTGTCTATAACCTTATCTGTAGAGACCTGTATCTTGATGTACATGGACATTACATTACATTTGCGGAATACTTAGTACATAACAAAAACACACACACAAGGATCGTAATAGTTTAGTGTCTTTGGAAACTTGGAACGTAATCTTCTAATCGTGGTGAAAGATCTTCAATATCTCCCATAAAGATCTTCCATTTTTTTACCTAAAACCTTTCTTTATATCCTGGGGAAAAGAAAACATAAAAGGGTGAGCTCAAATGCCCAGTAAGGGTATACAAAAGAAAAATCAATCACATCATATTCATAAGAACATAACTTTTTGAAATCTTAACCTGCAAAAAAGAGCATAATTTCATAACATGGGATAAATCATAGTAGTGAAACGAAATCCCAATAATCATAACTTAAAACATGAAACTTTGTGGCATACACACATAATCATAGAGAATCATTTCTTGTTAGTCAAGACTCATTTCCAAGACTATCTTAGTGGACAAAGTCCCTTTCTGAATCGAGTAACCCTCGTTTCAGTCCTGTTTCACTGAACCGGTATAACCTACCATTCCAGCCATGTCTATCTCATGAGATATAAAATCTTTACCCAATGCATTGGAGGGAGATATAGGTCCCACCCATCTCATAATGAATCCTTTCTTATGTGTGCCACATAATCATAAGACATACATCATCGCATAACACATGTAACAAAAATGGTATTCTTGAAACATCATGACATCATAAATCAATTCATATAAGATAAAGGAATTCATAAAAATAATTACATCACAACATGATCAAATCAATTTAATAATAGGGATAAAAACAGAACCCTTTATTATCTTAGATGGAAAATAATTTTGATAAAACACTTGAACTCCATTCTTGAGGAAAATATCATTTCTTCTTCAAAAACATTTTTCCTTTCATAACATGTCATACAACATTAAAATAAAAGAAGTTGATTAAAAATAATCTTGAAAATTTGTAAAGAATTCTTCTTGGAAATAATGTTTTAAAAATCCATTCATGCCGTATAAGTTAAAAAAATCATTCTTCGTACCTTTGTCGGAAAAGTCAAAAAGTACCTCGTACGAAAAACGACAAAAGATTCCTTTCATATCTTTTACTAAAAACTCACCAAAGGGTAAAATAGGATTTAAACAATTGTAGGTGGATGAAATAATATTAAATATTGATGAAACATGGATGTGGATGATAAAATACACCCCAGTAAATACTTACGAATAAACAATCTCGGATAAAAATGAGATTGTGATATTTCCCTTACCTTAGGTCCGATTTGCTTCGTATGTGTCCGAACCTCCTGTATAATGATTTAAATTATGTCATTGACTTATTAAAGAATCATATTCATTGTTATCATATCATATATGGTTCACTTATGACATTATATTACCCGTTATTTTGTAAATTCCATGTTAAAGAAGCGTTTTGGGTAAAATCGTTTCATTTATCATAGGTGTTTTGACTTGTTGTTCTTGACATTATTATTACTTATATCATGATTTACTTACTTGCATAATATCAAATATGATTTATATATCATTTATATTCAGTATATATATATATATAACAGATAGATAAATGAAATGAAAAACACAATTCATGGAGACGGTAGTCCCTACGTACGCATGAACGCTGTTTTCCTTTCCTTATTGTCATGAATGGAATTAAGTAGATGACATACATAAAAAAAATATATAAATTCAGTATCATTATTATGTCATATATTTCATTATTACTTGTTATATATGCTTTATAATCATTCATGAATGGTTAATGTGGAGAATGAATCTCATCGCGTCGTGGAGACGGTAGTCCGTCCGTACGCACGAGCGATGATATCGTTCCCATGGTCGTGGAATTGTGTTAAAGTGTATGCATATTATTTCAGTATCAATATCACTTTATAATAATAATATATAGTTACTCATTACACCATTATACCCATCCTATTAAGGTGGTGGGGGAAAATAGATTACACCACGGCATGGAGACGGTATTCCGTACGTACGCACGCGCGGTGATTTCATTTTTCCGTAGGATGGATAGAAGGTGAATTAGGGTTGTTTCATACTTATAATAACATATCAGTATATGAGTGATACTGATGTTATTACTTAATAATGAAACAACCTAAGAAGAAGAAGTGGAAGAAGAAATAAAGATCAAAGAATTGGTAACGGTAATTACCTCTTCTTTGAAGCGCCTTTTGGAGACCTCCTCTTAGGGAATTAAAATTGGTCTTTGAGGAAGACCAGAAACTCTAGGATGTTGCTAGGGAAGTGGAGAAGAGATTTTGGCAGGGTTTGGCCGAGCTTGAGTGGTCAAATTGGTGTGAGTAGGAGGGGGAGGAGGTGTCCTTTTATAAGGGAGGAGAGGGGCACCTTAGGAATATCTCAAAATATTATTTTATATTAAAGTCAAAATCAGTTTATAATGGTTACAAAGGGTCTTATTTCGAAGCTAAAGTGGGGATGGGTCTAAATCCTATCAACCAATAAGATTTGGACAAGTTTAGGTTATTATTTTAACCTTATCAATTAGATTTAACTCTAAGTTAAATAATTTAACTTTTACTGTGTCTTTTTGTTTTCTTTCACTATATGGTTAATACACTTACTATAACATGCCAAACGAACCCCAAATTGTTTATTATTAATATATATATCCTTATCTAAGTAATGTGTACGACCCTTAGATTTTTAGGAATAAATTAACAATTAATTATATAATATTTGATTTAAAAACTATTTTGTGTCAATTTTGACACTATTTGATATATGATTTTTGTGAAAGTCATAACAGAAATATATGTTCGAACCATGTTGATTAAATCAACAAAAATATATCATAGTAATCTAGAGAATTAGTGGAATTCATAAAAAGTCTTAAATTACATTTATTTGGGTATTTATATTATCAATTATGTCAATATTTCATTAATAAGATAATTACTGCATCATCATTGTGTCATAAATTAATTAAATTATTTGATGTTTAAAAATTACAAATAAAATACCATCATGTAAGAAATCTTTTTAGCTTTCTAATGAATATTTACAATCTAATTTATATTATGTATAACCCCATATTAAAAATGATTTACTTATTAAACTTTGATTTTAACTATTTTAACCCTTCTTTAAATAAATTAATAATAAATGTCCTAATCTAATCCAAGTGGGCCTAAATGGTCATATTTTATTCCTAAGTTTGTTTTTGGTCGAATTTCACTTGTCCAATAGAATTTGGACATGTGTTAGGGTAATATTAATATCATATTTACCCTTAGTTACCCTATTTACTATTAACCGCGGTAAAAAAAAGTAAAAAGTTACTATTCACCAAAAAATTATTTTTATCTCATTGAACCACATTTTACTTACTGATATCAACCGTGTCTGTCAGATTTTTGAAATTCCATTCACAGAAGATGTAAAATTACGTTTTATGCAAAATTCAGTTTTTAACCTACCACTTAGTGGTTTCACTATTCATCAAAAATTGAAAGTTTTCAGAAAAAAGCCAAAATTTCATCCTAAGCTATATTTCATATTCCGAATTCAAAAATGAAGTCTATTTTACCAAAATCATAACATAGAAATTGCATTAATTAATTTTATAATTAAATCCCGCTGTTGAAACAAATAGCGTGTTTTTAAGAAACAATATCTATCAAAAGATTGACACTTGATTATGTCTGGTTTAAATGTGAAATTACATCCAATGGCCAACATTGTATTAAATTGTAAAAATATATTCTAAATATACTTTAAAACCACTCAAATTAATGATTTATCATTATTAATTACTTTGATTAAAGAAGTTGTTTTTAATTATAATTTGGTAATTTTCACTATTCATCAGAATATGAAAGTTATCCGAAAAGTACCAAAATTTCAAGATCATTTCCCTAAAGTTGAAAATTGAATTAGAATAAATACTTACATTATTTTGGTACAATCTCAATGTTGTTCGTGCCTTGAACAATTTCCACTTCATCTCTTAAATAAATGAAGTTGAATTTGTTATTCGTGAAGTGTTAGCAGATCATGTGATAGAATGACGGATCATTCCATCTGTCTCAAACAAAAGGTTAGCAAAAATTATATGCATAAGTCGATCTATAGTGAGATTAATCATATATGGTTCTTAAAATGGACTTATACTTCATATATCATACTGCTTAATATAATAAAACTAGTTTCTACTAAACAGGGACTTCCTGTAGGCCAGTGGTAGGAGATAAAGGCTGGTCGCACTTCGGTTGTGGGTTCGATTCCCACATCCTTGTCCGACGCGATGGGTTGTCGCCCGTCCTGCAGGTTGTCCTTTTTACATTACTATAACATCCCATCAATAATATCGAAAAAAACTTATATTCTTAAACAATACTAACTTATGTCCAACATAATCCATTTTAATCTTTAGTCTTATCCATAATACTGCAGTCCACTCTCATAATATAGTGAAAACGATTACTAGAGATTTAATACTGTCGTTGATCCCCATATATCATAAGATATGTCTTGTTGGTCACATTCCAAACATTCAAAGGCCTTAATCACGTATTCTCTTGAATACCCATTGAACCTTAGTGAAAACATGATTGCAGTTAAAAGTTAACACCTTCCACATACCAAAATCCTAAAAATTCTATATACTCAAACCATGAGATCACTTAGTCCTTATATCAATCATGAGCTCATGAATACTGTCAAACATTTCATTTCCTCTTTATCCCTTTATTATGCGCATATCATCTTATTTCCAAAAATATCTGAATAACCATTCATGGATACTGGTACCATTAATCATACACATTCAAAACTCAAGGAAAGACAACAGTGTAACAATCCTTAAATGTCTCTTTATTCCATAATACAATGAGATTACTTATACAACATTACACATGATAAACATGTAATCATTCCACTACATTCTTAAACCATTGACCGAGCTTCAAAAATTCATTCATCTCACATATCATTTGTAGTCTCTACATCATCATCCACATAAATACTTCCCATACGACCATACTGATTATCTTCATGAGACTTTCCCTTAGGGAATTGGTTTGCATAATGCCCGTACATTCCACATTTAAAACATTTAACCATTGTTGATGTCGTAGCAATACCATTATCCTCATCCATGTTGTTAACTGAACCTTTTCCTTTGCATTTACTTTCTTTGTGTCCTTATTTTCCACACCCAAAGCATCTTCCAGTTCCTTTGAAACATTCTCCTTGATGCCTCTTCCCACATGATTTACATAGGGGAAATTGAACTTTCTTTCCTCTATGATCATCATGAAACTCCATCTTTCTCTTATTAGCCGAGTCAGGAATCTTACCAAATTTTACTTTATTGATCATATTATGAGATTGTTGATTTGGCATAATAATGATGTTTGGACTTTCAAATCCCATTTCATTATGAAGAATATCATTCCATTGTCCATCATATCCTCCATTATCGTGAATCATCTTGTTTCCAGCCATTTTCTAAAACCCAAAAAAATAGTGTGAGAGGCAAAAATCATGCTAGGGAAAAAACATAATAAAGGTGGAGTATCCTCAATATCTAACATCTTAGGTTAAATTCTATGATCGTTACCATAGTTCTAGGACTGTATCCTATACGTATACTTATCCTTAGGGACATCCCTAGACATACCTTATAAATATCTCTAGGGATCTCACTAAAGTTCTCGCATCCTAGTTTCCAAAGGTTGACTAAACCTTTCCTCTGATACCAACTGTAGAGACCTGTATCTTGACGTACATGGACATTACATTACATTTGCAGAATACTTAGTACATAACAAAAACACACACACATGGATCGTAATAGTTTAGTGTCTTTGGAAACTCGGAACGTAATCTTCTAATCGTGGTGAAAGATCTTCAATATCTCCCATAAAGATCTTCCATTTTTTTTTACCTAAAACCTTTATTTATATCCTGGGGAAAAGAAAACATAAAAGGGTGATCTCAAATGCCCAGTAAGGGTATACAAAAGAAAAAAAAATCACATCATATTCATAAGAACATAACTTTTGGAAATCTTAACCTGCAAAAGAGAGCATAATTTCATAACATGGGATAAATCATAGTAGTGAAACGAAATCCCAATAATCATAACATAAAACATGAAACTTTGTGGCATACACACATAATCATAGAGAATCATTTCTTGTTAGTCAAGGCTCATTTCCAAGACTATCTTAGTGGACAAAGTCCCTTTCTGAATCGAGTAACCCTCGTTTCTGTCCTGTTTCACTGAACCGGTATAACCTACCATTCCAGCCATGTCTATCTCATGAGATATAAAATCTTTACCCAATGAATTGGAGGGAGATATAGGTCCCACCCATCTCATAATGAATCCTTTCTTATGTGTGCCACATAATCATAAGACATACATCATCGCATAACACATGTAACAAAAATGGGATTCTTGAAACATCATGACATCATAAATCAATTCATATAAGATAAATGAATTCATAAAAATAATTCCATCACAACATGATCAAATCAATGTAATAATAGGGATAAAAACAGAACCCTTTATTATCTTAGATGGAAAATAATTTTGATAAAACACTTGAACTCCATTCTTGAGGAAAATATCCTTTCTTCTTCGAAAACATTTTTCCTTTCATAACATGTCATACAACTTTAAAATAAAAGAAGTTGATTAAAAATAATATTGAAAATTTGTAAAGAAAGCTTCTTGGAAATAATGTTTTAAAAATCCATTCATGCCGTATATGTTAAAAAAAACATTCTTCGTACCTTTGTCGGAAAAGTCAAAAAGTACCTCGTACGAAAAACGACAAAAGATTCCTTTCATATCTTTTACTAAAAACTCACCAAAGGGTAAATTAGGATTTAAAAAATTGTAGGTGGATGGAAATAATATTACATATTGATGAAACATGGATGTGGATGATAAAATACACCCCAGTAAATACTTACGAATAAACAATCTCGGATAAAAATGAGATTGTGATATTTCCCTTACCGTAGGTCCGATTTGCTTCGTATGTGTCCGAACCTCCTGTATAATGATTTAAATTATGTCATTGACTTATTACAGAATCATATTCATTGTTATCATATCATATATGGTTCACTTATGACATTATATTACCCGTTCTTTTGTAAATTCCATGTTAAAGAAGCGTTTTGGGTAAAATCGTTTCATTTATCATAGGTGTTTTGACTTGTTGTTCTTGACATTATTATTACTTATATCATTATTTTCTTACTTCCAGAATATCAAATATGTTTATATATCATATATATTCAGTATATATATATATATATATAATAGATAGATAAATGAAATGAAAAACACCGTTCATGGAGACGGTAGTCCGTACGTACGCATGAACGTTGTTTTCCTTTCCTTATTGTCTTGAATGGAATTAAGTAGATGACATACATATAAATATACATAAATTCAATATCATTATTATGTCATATATTTCATTATTACTTGTTATATATTCTTTATAATCATTCATGAATGGTTAATGTGAAGAATGAATCTCATCACGTCGTGGAGACGGTAGTCCGTCCGTACGCACGAGCGATGATATCGTTCCCATGGTTGTGGAATTGTGTTAAAGTGTATGAATATTATTTCAGTATCAATATCACTTTATAATAATCATATATAGTTACTCATTACACCATTATACCCATCCTATTAAGGTGGTGGCGGAAAATAGATTACACCACGGCGTGGAGACGGTATTCCGTACGTACGCACGCGCGATGATTTCATTTTTCCGTAGGATGGATAGAAGGTGAATTAGGGTTGTTTCATACTTATAATAACATATCAGTATATTATTGATACTGATGTTATTACTTCATAATGAAACAACCTAAGAAGAAGAAGTGGAAGAAGAAATAAAGATGAAAGAATTGGTAACGGTAATTACCTCTTCTTTGAAGCGCCTTTTGGAGACCTCCTCTTAGGGAATTAAAATTGGTCTTTGAGGAAGACCAGAACCTCTAGGATGTTTCTAGGGAAGTGGAGAAGAGATTTTGGCAGGGTTTGGCCGATCTTGAGGGCTCAAATTGGTGTGAGGAGGAGGGGGAGGAGGTGTCCTTTTATAAGGGAGGAGAGGGGCACCTTAGGAATATCTCAAAATATTTATTTATATTAAAGTCAAAATCGGTTTATAATGGTTCCAAAGGGTCTTATTTCGAAGCTAAAGTGGGGATGGGTCGAAATCCTATCAACCAATATTATTTGGACAAGTTTAGGTTATTATTTTAACCTTATCAATTAGATTTAACTCTAAGTTAAATAATTTAACTTTTACCGTGTCTTTTTGTTTTCTTTCACTATATGGTTAATACACTTACTATAACATCCCAAACGAACCCCAAATTGTTTATTATTAATATAAATATCCTTATATAAGTCATTTGGCCGAACCGTAGATTTTTAGGAATAAAATAACAATTAATTATATAATATTTGATTTAAAAACTATTTTGTGTCAATTTTGACACTATTTGATATATGATTTTTGTGAAAGTCATAACAGAATTATATGTTCGAACCAAGTTGATTAAATCAACAAACATATATCATAGTAAACTAGAAAATTAGTGGAATTCATAAAAAGTCTTAAATTAAATTTATTTTGGTATTTATATTATCAATTATGTCAATATTTCATTAATAAGATAATTACTGCATCATCTTTGTGTCATAAATAAATTAACTTATTTGATGTTTAAAAATTACAAATAAAATACCATCATGTAGGAAATCTTTTTAGCTTCCTAAATAATATTTACAATCAAATTTATCTTATGTATAACCCCATATTAAAAATTATTTACTTATTACACTTTCATTTTAACTATTTTAACCTTTCTTTAAATAAATTAATAATAAATGTCCTAATCTAATCCAAGTGGGTCTAAATGGTCATATTTTATTCCTAAGTTTGTTTTTGGTCGAATTTCACTTGTCCAATGGAATTAGGACATGTTTTAGGGTAATATTAATATCATATTTACCCTTAGTTACCCTATTTACTATTAACCGCGGTAAAAAAAAGCAAAAAGTTACTATTCACCAAAAAATTATTTTTATCTCATTGAACCACATTTTACTTACTGATATCAACCGTGTTTGTCGGATTTTTGAAATTCCATTCACAGAAGCGGTAAAATTAAGTTTTATGCAAAATTCAGTTTTTAACCTACAACTTAGTGGTTTCACTATTCATCAAAAATTGAAAGTTTTCAGAAAAAAGCCAAAATTTCATCCTAAGATATATTTCATATTCCGAATTCAAAAATGAAGTCTATTTTTCCAAATTCATAACATAGAAATTGCATTAATTAATTTTATAATTAAATCCCGCTGTTAAAACAAATAGCGTGTTTTTAAGAAACAATATCTATCAAAATATTGACACTTGATTATGTCTGGTTTAAATGTGAAATTACATCCAATGACCAACATTGTATTAAATTGTAAAAATATATTCTAAATATACTTTAAAACCACTCAAATTAATGATTTATCATTATTAATTATTTTGATTAAAAAAGTTGTTTTTAATTATAATTTAGTAATTTTCACTATTCATCAGAATATGAAAGTTATCCGAAAAGTACCAAAATTTCACCTTAGGCTAAATTCGATACTCCGAATCCAAGAATGAAGTTCATTTTGAAAAATAAGATTTACAGAATTTTAAAAAGTGGTTATTACTATTCATAACGGCTAGTTTTAATAATATTTTAATAGCATATCGTTGTTTAGTGAAACTCAGTATTTCGTATTACACACGCTATCGAGGAAGGTCGCGATTGCGTGTAATGCAAGGCAAGTCAAGGATGCGTGTTGTGCAAGCTCCTTTTGGTGTAGCGTACAACACAAGACATTAATAAAATTAAAAATATTATTTTTTATAAAATCTTAGGCTGTTACATTATCACTTGAAATATTGATTCATAAAAATTCGTACCTTCGATTTTCGAATACCCTTTGCACACCAATCATTATTTTTTTATCACTTCACCTTATTCATGTAGCTTGTACCAGACAAACCACTTTAAACCAATAATGTTTTTTTATATATATTGGGTATGAGTTCCCATGTATCATTTTTTTCCAATATAATCCAACTCTTAATTAATGACTGAAACCCCCTTTAGATACTGAAAATATTCTTTTACATCATTCGGATAAACTTTTGAATACAACGAAGTATGTGTAATAGTATTTTTTGTTCATATTTCTTGAACCTTTTGATGTTTATTGTCGCACCCCGACTGACACTTCTTTTTAATTTAATTATTTTAATTCTTTCTTTTGATATGCGGTTTGAACCGGTTCTATTTTAGAAGAAATTCCGATCTTATATGGGTGTACGACTGTACACATGACTGGGTGTAGGACCAACCTTAATGAGGGAATGTTTTATGAATAAATTCATTATTTCATGGAGACACGACTATTCTGTGACCATGCACACGTATGTGCATGGTTTGTAGACTTTGTAGTTAATACATTTACTTTGTAGCTTGTTTTATTATTTTAGTTTTTTTAGTCGTATTGTTATTATTTAAGTTAATTTTCCAATTAGGTTATTATTATTAATATTATTTTAGTTAATACTTTAATTTTGACATTTTTATTATTTTGGTTTTATTATTTTTAGTTTTATTTTTAGCATTAAAATTTGTTGCTATTAATTAGAATTTTGTTATGTTTTTTTATTTTTTATTTCTTCTTGTCTTATTTAGTTCTTATTTTTTTAATTCATTATTTTATTTTCCCTCTTTTATTTTTCCCCCTCTCCATTTCTATCTCCCACTCTTTTCTTTCTTTTTTTCCTTATTTTTTTCCTCCATCTATCTTGCGCGCTCCTCATCTCCCTGTGTCGAACCCCTTCCTCCCCTAGTTTTTTTCATAGTGGACTTCCCCTCAACCCAAGCACGCCGCCCTTCTTTTTTTTCCCTTCTCCCTCCTTTCTCATCGGACCGCCTTCTCCACTCCCCTTGCGACTACACCGAGTGACCCACCCCTCCCATTTCCATCCATCGATACTTTTTCTCCCTCCGCTGCTCCTTCCCTCCCCGCTCACACCAGCATGCCTCACCTCTTCCTTCCTCACACTGGTCTCCCAATTGCACCAAACTGCTCTTTCTCCTCCTCCCTACCACCATGAGTCAATGCTGCCCTTCTACCTCGCCCAGGACATGTCATGCTACACCTATCGTGTAACACCCGGGACTTTTATGAGAAATATTTTGTTTTTATGCTATATAAATCATCAAAGGAATCTTTCACTACACACAATACTAGCTTGTCTTGCTTTACATGAAACCTTGGCCTTCCTCGATAGCTTGCGTCGTACGCAATACAGAGTTTCACTAAGCAACGATATGCTATTAGAATATTATTAAAACTAGACATTATGAATAGTAATAACCAATTTTTGAAATTTTGTAATTTTTATTTTTCAAAATAGACTTCATTTTTGGATTTGGAATATCAAAATTAGATTAGGGTGAAATTTTGGTACTTTTCGGATAACTTTCATATTCTGATTAATTGTGAAAATTACTAAATATAAATTAAAAACATCTTTTTTAATCGAAATAATTAATAGTGATAAATTATTAATTTGAGTGGTTTTAAAGTATATTTAGAATATATTTTTACTATTTAATACAATGTTGTTGATTGGATGTAATTTCAAATTTAAACCAGACATAAACTAGTGTCAATCTTTTGATAGTTATTATCTCTTAAAAACACGCTATTTGTTTTGATGACGAGAATTAATTTTTAAATTAGTTAATTTAACTGATATGTTTTGAATTTGTTAAATATACGTCATTTTTGAATTCATAATATCAAATACATCTTAGGCCTAATTTTTGGTATTTTCCTGGAAACTTTCATTTTTTGATGAATAGTGAAACCACTAAGTGGTAGTTAAAAAACTAAATTTTTCATAAAATTTAATTTTACCGCATCTGTGAGTAGAATTTAGAAAATACAAGATACAAGGTTAATATCAGGGACTAAAATTTGGTTCAATGAGATGAAAATAATTTTTGGTGAATAGTAAATTTTTACTTTTTTTTACCACGGTTAAAAGTAAATAGGGTAATTAAGGGTAAAAGTGTTATTATTATTACCCTAAAACATTTCCTAATTCTATTGGATAAGTTTAATTCGACCAAAAACAACATTAGGAATAAAATATGACCATTTAGTCCCACTTGGATTAGATTAGGACATTTATTATCAATTTATTTAAAGAAGGGTTAAAATAGTTAAAATCAAAGTTTAATAACTAAATCATTATTAATATAGGGTTATACATAAAATAAAATCGACTAGAAATATTAATTATAAATATAAAAATATTTCCAACATAAGGGTAGTTTATTTGTAATTTTTAGACTTAAAATAATTTAATTTATTTATGATAGAATGATGATGCAGTATTAATCTTATTAATGAAATATTGACATAATTGATGTTATAAATACCCAAATAAATTAAATCTGAGACTTTTTATGAATTCCAAAAAATTTATATGTTAATATGACATGTTAGTATTTATTTAATCAATTTTGTTCGAACTAATCATTCTATTATTATTTTCAAAAAAATCAATTACCAAATAGTGTCTAAATTGACATAAAATAGTTTTTAAAATAAATATTATATTATTAATTGTTATTATATTACTAAAAATCAAAGGTTCAGCCAAGATACTTATATAATGATATTTGTATCATTAATGGACCACTTGGGGGTCGCTTGGATGTATATGGTAAGTTTATTAACTATATTTTATAAAAATACAAAGTGACATGGTAAATGTCAATCTAATTAACTAAGAGTTAAAACTAAAAGATAAGGTTCCAAAAATGACATAAACTTGTCTAAATTCTATTGGATAAGAGTATTTGGACCCATCCCCACCTTAAATTCTAAATATATTAATTTGTATCTATTAAAAATCGAATTTTACTTTATAATAAAATAATATTTTTTGTTATTCCAAAGGTGGCCCTCTCCTCCCTTATAAAAGGGGGCCTCCTACCTCTTTTCCTCACACCAATTTGAGCCTTCAAGCTCGTCCAAAACCTGGAAACTTCGCTTCTACACTTCCCTAGAGACATCCTAGTGGTCCTGGTCTTCATCAAAGACCAATTTTAGTTCCCTAAGAGGTGGTCTCAAAGAGGCCCTTCAAAGAAGAGGTAATGTCCGTTACCGATTATTTCAACTTTATTTCTTCTTACACTTATTCTTCTTTAGTTGTTTCATTATGAAGTAATAACATCAGTATCACTAATATAATGATATGTTATTATAAGTATGAAACAACCCAATTTCACCATCTATCCATCCTACGGAAAACGAAATCACCGCGCATGCGTACGTACGGAATACCGTCTCCACGCCATGGTGTAATCTATTTTCCACCACCACCTTACGTGGATGGGTATAATGGTGTAAATAATGACTATATAGGATTATTGGAAAGTTATATTTATTCTGAAATAGTATACATACACTCCAACACAATTCCACGATCATTGGAACGATATCATCGCTCGTGCGTACGTACGGAATACCGTCTCCATGATGTGATGCGACTCGTTCTACATGATCTTTATTGCATAATGATTATATAAATGAATTGGATGAATGAATATGATATATATTACACTAATACCATTCTGGAAATGAGGTATCTATAACCTAAAAAGAAAAATAAGAATTTATTCGACAAAACACGCATAAGAACAAAAAGTAATAAACACCTGAATAACAATTAGTAATGAAATATTACTAATAAAAAGCTAAGAATATGACCATATATGATATCATAAAAATAATTATGATTCTGGAATAATCCAATAACATTATTTAAATCATTATACATGAGGTTCGGACACTTACGAAGCAAATCGGACCTAAGGTAAGGGGAAATATCATAATCTCATTTTTATTCGATATTGTTTATACTTTGGTATTTACTTGGGTGTATTGTATCATCCACATACATGTTTCCTCAATATTTAATATTGCTTCCATCCACCTACAATTGTTTAAATCCAATTTTACCCTTCGGTGAGTTTTTAGTAAAATATATGAAAGGAATCTTTTGTCATTTTTTGTACAAGGTACTTTTTGACTTTTCCAACAAAAGTATGAGAAAAATGTTTTTTAAGTTACACGAAATGAATGTATTTTTAAAACATTATTTCCAAGAAGCTTCCTTTACAAGTTTTGATGTTTATTTTTAATCAACTTCTTTTAGTTTAGAATTTTATGACATGTTATGAAAGGAAAATGCTTCTGAAGTAGAAAGGATATTTTCCTCAAGAATGGAGTTCAAGTGTTTTATCAAAATTATTTTCCATCTAAGATAATATAGGGTTCTGTTTCTATCCCTATTATTACATTTTTTTGATTATGTTGTGATGGAATTATTTTTATGAATTCATTTATCTTATATGAATTATTTTATTATGTCATGTTGTTTAAGAATCCCATTTTTATTACATGGGTTATGAAATGATGTATGATTTATGATTTTGTGGCACACATAAGAATGGTATCATTATGAGATGGGTGGGACCTATATCTCCCTCCAATGAATTGGTTAAATATTTTATATCTCATGAGATAGACATGGCTGGAACGGCAGGTTAAACCGGTTCAGTGAAACAGGACTGAAACGAGGAGTAAACTCGGTTCAGAAATGGACTTTGTCCACTAAGATAGTCTTAGAAATGTGTCTTGACTAATAAGAAATTATTCTCTATGATTATGTGTGTATGCCACAAAGTTTCATGTTTTAATTTATGATTATTGGTTTTATATTTCACTACTATGATTTATCCCATGTTATGAAATCATGATCTCTTTTACAGGTTAAGATTTCCAAAAGTTATGTTCTTATGTATATGATGTGATTGATATTTATTTTGTTTACCATTAATGAGCATTTGAGCTCACCCTTTTGTATGTTTTATTTCCCCAGGTCAGTAAGAAGGTTTTTAGGTAGGATATGCCAAAAGGGACTCTAGATATGATGAAATAAATGGGAGGAAAAGTAGATGCTTTATGAACCAGTTGTTTATGTTTCCCAGTTTCTAAAGAACCTATACCTATATGATCCTTTCCTGGTTTTTTTATATGTTGTAATAAGTTTGCTACAATTCTGAAGAAATAACAATGCATGTAAAGTGTTGGTCGTTATAGTTGGTATTAGAGGAAAGGTATAGTCAAACTTTGGAAACTAGGATGTGAAAGCCTTAGTAAGAATCCTAAGGATAAGTATAAGCATAGAACACAATCTTATTGTTTTAGAAATGGCCATGAATTACCTAGGATAAGACCTTAAGTGCGAAACATTATTCTTGATTATGTTTTTTTCCTATTATAATTACTATTTCTCACACTATTCTTCTTGGTTTTATTCAATGGCTGGAACCCGAAAGAACCATGTTAATGTGGAATGCGACGGGAAACGCAAGGATTATCCCCCTGAGCAACCAAACATTATGGGAGCTGGAATGAAAAATCTTGTAGACATACTCACACAACTTTCTCAAGCTATAAATCATGAAGGACTTCCAACCGAGCAAAGAAATGAGCAACATTCTATTGAATCTTTCATGAGGCAGCGTCCACCTTCATTCAGCGGGTCTACTGATCCATTAGTTGCTGAACAATGGATTAGTACTACTGAAAAGATATTTTCAGTTCTTCAATGTTCTAAACATGATAAAATCATCCAAGCAGTGTATCGTTTGGAAGGAGATGTTGATCAATGGTGGAATTTTATTAAGAATATGAGGCAAATGGATAAAATTGAGTCCATGGAATGGGACGAGTTCAAGAACTTATTTTTCAATAAGTACTTTCCTCGTATTCTTCGAACAAAGATGGAGAAAGAGTTTCTTGAATTGAAGAAAACGGATGATGAATCTGTTGGTACCTATGAAGAAAATTTTACAAGACTTGCAAGGTACGCTTCTGGTATTATTATCCAACCTGAGAGTAAGATTGATCGATTCATTAGTGACTTAAAACCAAGTCTTCGAAGGTCCTTAGGCAAAAGAGACTTCAATAGCTACGAGGAAATAGTTCGATGTGCTCTCAAAGTTGATATAGAGATTGGATTAACACATCAGTCATATGGGTTTGATTATAAGAGGAAAATGGAATTCAAAGGAAAATCTAAAGAGCACACCGAAAAAAAGATGAGCTTTCCCTTATGCTCAAAGTGTGGAAAGAAACATGGAGGGAGTTGTCTTAAAGGGACAAGTAAATGTTTCAAATGTGGAAAGAAAGGTCATCAGGCATTTGAATTCTGAAATGATGGTAAGAAGATGTCTAATGATGCAAACAAAGGAAGGGATACACAGAATGAACCTACTACACTTCAATGTTTCAGGTGAAAGGAGATAGGGCATTATGCCGATCAATGCCAAAATCCAAGGGTTGATGATGATGGTCGACGTCAACAAACTCTTAAGTCTAAAGACAATGGAATGTCACATGAAATTTCTATCAGCGATGTGGAGTATGATAACGATGTGGTGAAAGGTACACATACCATCCACTCTAAAGTAGCAATGTTTTATTTGATTATGGATCCACCCACTCTTTTATTTCTGAATAATTTTCTAAGAGTATCACCATATTACCTCAACAATTAGATGTTGAGTTAGCTGTGACAACCCCTAATGGCACAACAGTCGCATCAAAAGTTTATAATTCTTCCTAGATTGAAGTTTTTGGGAAAGTGCTTCTGACAAATCTTGTGATCCTTCCTATAGTGGAATTTGATGTGATTCTTGGCATTGATTGGCTTTATTTATATGGATATCATATCAATTCCCAAAGAAGGGAAGTCACATTTCATATTCTAGATCAATCTATGATCGTATATCGATGCAAGGATGAACATAACCTTCCAGTGGAAATTTCTTCCATCTTATGGGTCTTGATTCCACTAAATGATGGTTATTTATCTCAAATGGATGGAGAGAAAATCTCGATTAAGAATATTCCCGTTGTACGAGAGTTTGATGATGTCTTTCCAGGGGAATTGTCGGGTCTTCCACCAAATAGTGATGTTGAGTTTTAAATAGAACTCGTTCCAGGTGCTTTGCCTATTTCAAAGACACCTTATAGAATGTCCCCAATTGAGTTGTAGGAATTGAAGAAGAAACTCCAATAGAATCTTGATAAGGGATTCATACTCCCTAGTTTGTCACCTTGGGGAGAACCTGTTCTATTTATAAAGGAGAAATATGGATCAATGAGACTCTGCATTGATTATCGAGAACTTAACAAGATCACTATCAAGAAAACATTTCCTCTCCCACGCATTGATGACTAATTTGACCAACTACGCGGAGCTCAATACTTTTCAAAGATTTATCTTCATTCAGGGTATCATCAATTAAGGGTCAAAAGGGAGGATATACCAAAGACGGATTTCTGTAAAAGGTATAGACACTATGAATTAATAGTGATTCCATTTGGTCTTACTAATGCCCATGCTATCTTCATGGATCTGATGAATAGAGTCTTTAAAGACTACCTTGATCAATTTGTGGTAGTCTTTATAGACAATATTCTTGTCTATTCAATGAGAATGGAAGAAAATTAAGATCACTTGAGAATTATATTGAGGACCCTGAGAAAGGAGAAGCTTTATGCCAAATTTACCAAGTGTGAATTTTGGCTTCAAAAAGTTTCATTTTTGGGTCACATAATCTCCAAAGAGGGGATATCTGTGGATCCAGCAAAAACAGAGGTTATCGAAAGATGGTCGAGACCAACAACAGTAACTGAGATCTGAAGTTTTCTTGGTTTGGCTGGATATTATTGACATTTTGTGAAAGATTTTTCACTAGTATCTAATCCACTCACCAGGTTGACTCGGAAAGGAGTTAAATTTGTTTGGACGGAGGAATGTGAAGAGAATTTCGAGGAGTTGAAAAGAAGGTTATCCAGTGCACCTGTGCTCACACTGCCTTGTAGTGGAGAAAGGTTTGTGATCTAAAGTGATGCATCCAAGATGGGATTGGGGTGTGTTCTTATGCAAAATGATATGGTGATAGCTTATGCCTCACGACAGTTGAAAATCCAAGAGCAAAATTACCCAACTCATGATTTTGTGTTAGCTGCGGTAATCTTTTCACTAAAGATTTGGAGGCATTATCTTTATGGAGAATGGTGTCACATTTATACTGGTCATAAAATTTTAAAGTATATTTTTACACAAAAGGATCTGAATATGAACCAAAGAAGATGGTTAGAGCTGATTAAGGATAACGACTGCTCAATTCATTACCACCCTGGGAAAGCAAACAAGGAGGCAGATGCATTAAGTCGACAAGACCATGCCAGTTTATCCACGATGAGGATCACAAAAGATCCAATATTTATGGATTTATAAAGGATGGATCTTGGAATTATACTGGAAGGGGGAAAATCATATCTTTATCAATTGAATGTTAAACCATCTATACATGTGAAGATTAAAGAGGCACATAAATAAGATTTAGAGTTACAAAATAAGGTGAGAAATGTTCCTAAATTCAACCTTGATTATGATGGGATAATAAAGTTCAGGAATCGGTTTTGTGTTCCTCCTATCCCCAAATTAATGAAGGAGCTGCTGGATGAGGCTCATAGTTCTTCATTCTCTATTCATCCTGGAAGCACGAAGATGTATATAGACCTGAAAGAGTAGTTCTGGTGGGATGGAATGATAAGAGATGTTGGTGAATATGTCTCTCGATGCTTGGTTTGTCAGCAAGTTAAAAATGAGAGACATAAGTCTAAGGGGATGTTACAACCATTACCCATACCCGAATGGAAATGGGAAAACATCACTATGGACTTTGTCACAGGAATTCCTAAAACATCTAAAGGAAATAATGTTGTCTGGGTCATAGTTGATCGTCTTACAAAGTCTGCACACTTCATTGCTATTAGAGAGGATTTCTCTCTGGATCAGCTTTCCAGGATATATGTAAAGTATGTGGTAAGATTTCATGGAGTACCACTTTCTATTATATCTGATCGGGATCCGAGATTTACCTCGAAGTTCTGGCGAAGACTTCAGCATACTCTGGATACAGTGTTGAGTTTCAGCACTGCTTATCATCCTTAGACAGACGGTCAGTCTGAGAGAACAATTCAAAATCTAGAATATATGTTGAGAGCTTGCTCTATGGATTTAAAAGGTGGTTGGGATCAACACCAACCTTTGGTGGAATTTTATTATAATAATATCTTTCACTGTAGTATTCAGATAGATCCTTATAAAGCTCTATATGGAAAGAAATGCAGGACTCCAACTTGCTGGGATGAAGTTGGGGAAAGAAAGCTATTAGGACCTGATCTTGTTGATGAGATGGCGGAAAAGGTCAGATCTATTCAACAACACATAAGAGCAGCTCAGAGTCGACAGAAAAGTTATGCCGACAACCGAAGAAAAGACCTAGAGTTTGAAGTGGGTGATAAAGTGTTCTTACGAAGATCTCCCTGGAAGAGGGTCACGAGATTTGGAAAGAAGGGGATGTTGAGCCCCAGGTATAACGGTCCTTTTGAAATACTGGATCGTGTTGGAAAGGTAGCTTACTGATTGGAACTTCCACCGAATCTCTCTCAAGTTCACGATGTGTTCCATGTATCTCTCCTGAGAAAGTACATACGTGATCCTTCACATGTACTCAGCTCAGAAGTTGTACCGGTGGAGCATGATCTTTCTTATGAAGAACAACCGATAGAGATTCTAGATCGTAGCGAATAAGTCCTACGAAAGAAGACCACTCCCTTGGTGAAAGTATAATGGAGAAACCAACAGTTAGAAGAATCTACATGGGAGCTTCAGGGTATGATGAGGGAAAGGTATCCTCATCTGTTTGTTACAAAGTGACGAATTTCAAGGGTGAAATTCATTTTAAGGGGGGTAGAATGTAACACCCGAGACTTTTATGAGAAATATTTTGTTTTTGTGTTATATAAATCATCAAAGATATCTTTCACTACTCACAACACTAGCTTGGATTTATTTACACGCAACCCCGACCTTCCTCGATATCTTGCATCGTACGCAATACCGAGTTTCACTAAACAATGATATGCTATTAAAATATTATTAAAACTTGCCGTTATGAATTGTAATAACCAATTTTTGAAATTTTTTAATTTTTATTTTTCAAAACAGACTTCATTTTTGGATTCGGAATATCAAAATTATCTTAGGATGAAATTTTGGTACTTTTCGGATAACTTTCATATTCTGATGAATAGTGAAAATTACTAAATTTTAATTAAATTCATCTTTTTTAGTCAAAATAATTAATAGTGATAAATTATTAATTTGAGTGGTTTTAAAGTATATTTAGAATATATTTTTACAATTTAATACAATTTTGTTCATTGGATGTAATTTCACATTTAAACTAGACATAAACAAGTGTCAATCTTTTGATAGTTATTATCTCTTAAAAACACGCTATTTGTTTTGACGATGGGAGTTAATTTTTAAATTATTTAATGTAACTGATATGTTTTGAATTTGGTAAAATAGACATCATTTTTGAATTCATAATATCAATTATAGCTTAGGCCTAATTTTTGGTATTTTTCTGGAAACTTTCACTTTTTGATGAATAGTGAAACCACTAAGTGGTAGTTAAAAAAACTAAATTTTTCATAAAACTCAATTTTACCGCTTCTTTGAGTAGAATTTTGAAAATACGAGAGACACGGTTAATATCAAGGAATAAAATGTGGTTCAATGAGATGAAAATAATTTTTGGTGAATAGTAACTTTTTAATTTTTTTCCACGGTTAAAAGTAATAGGGTAATTAAGGGTAAAAGTGTTCTTATTATTACCCTAACACATGTCCTAATTCTATTGGATAAGTGTAATTCAATCAAAAACAACCTTAAGAATAAAATATGACCATTTAGGCCCACTAGGATTAGATTAGAACATTTATTGTCAATTTATTTACAGAAGGGTTAAAATAGTTAAAATCAAAGTTTAATAACTAAATCATTTTTTATATAGGGTTATACATAAGATAAATTCGACTATAAATATTCATTATAAATATAAAAATATTTCCAACATAAGGGTATTTTATTTGTAAATTTTAGACTTAAGATAATTTAATTTATTTATGATACAATGATGATGCAGTAATTATCTTATTAATGAAATATTGACATAATTGATGTTATAAATACCCAAATAAATGTAATTTGAGTCTTTTTATGAATTACAATAATTTTCTATGTTAATATGACATGTTAGTGTTGATTTAATTAATTGTTTTCGAACAAATCATTCTGTTATGATTTTCAAAAAAATCAATTACCAAATAGTGTCACAATTGACATAAAATAGTTTTTAAAACAAATATTATATTATTAATTGTTATTATATTCTTAGAAATCTAAAGTTCGTCCAATATACTTATATCATGATAGTTGTATCATCAATGGACCACTTGGGGGTCTCATGGATGTATATGGTAATTTTATTAACTATATAATATAAAAATACAAAGTGACATGGTAAATGTCAATCTAATTAACTAAGAGTTAAAACTAAACGATAAGGTTAATATAATGACCTAAACATGTCTACATTCTATTTTATGATAGGATTTCGACCCATACCCACCTTAACATAGAAATATATCAATTTGGAGCTTTTAAAAACCGAATTTGACTTTATAATAAAATAATATGTTTTGTTATTCCAAAGGTGCCCCTCTCCTCCCTTATAAAAGGGCACCTCCTCCCTCTTTTCCTCACACCACATTGTGCCTTAAAGCACGGCCAACCCCTTCCAAATTATCTTCTCCACTTCCCTAGAAACATCCTATAGGTACTGGTCTTATTCAAATACGAATTTTAGTTCCGTAAGAGGAGGTCTCAAAGAGGCGCTTCAAAGAAGAGGTAATGTCTGTTATCGATTCTTTCAACTTTATTTCTTCGTCCACTTCTTCTTCTTTAGTTGTTTCGTTATTAAGTAATAACATCAGTATCACTCATATACGGATATGTTATTATAAGTATTAAAAACCCCAATTTCACCATCTATCCATCCTACGGACAACGAAATCACCGCGCGTGCGTACATACAAAATATCATCTCCACGCCATGGTTTAATCTATTTTCCACCACCACCTTACTTGGATGGGTATAATGGTGTAAATAATGACTATATATGATTATTGTAAAGTGATATTGATTCTGAAATAGTATACATACAGTCTAATACAATTCCACGATCATGGGAACGATATCATCGCTCGTGCGTATGTACGGAATACCGTCTCCACGATGTGATGCGACTCGTTCTACATGATCTTCATTGCATAATGATTATATGAATGAATTGAATGAATTAATATGATATATATTACACTAATACCATTCTGAAAATGAGTTATCTATAACCTAAAAATAAAAATAATAATTTATTCGACAAAACACGCATAAGAACAAAAAGTAATAAACACCCGAATAACAAGTAGTAATGAAATATTACTAATAAGAAGCTAAGAATATGACCATATATGATATCATAAAAATATGTATGATTATGTAATAAGTCAATAACATTATTTAAATCATTATATAGGAGGTTCAGACACATACGAAGCAAATCAGACCTAAGGTAAGGGAAAATATCACAATCTCATTTTTATTCGAGATTGTTTATACTTTGGTATTTACTGGGGTGTATTTTATCATCCACATCCATGTTTCCTCAATATTTAATACTGTTTCCATACACCTACAATTTTTTAAATCCAATTTTACCCTTCGGTGAGTTTTTAGTAAAAGATATGAAAGGAATCTTTTGTAGTTTTTAGTATGAGGTACTTTTTTGACTTTTCCGAAAAAAGTACGAGAAGAATGTTTTTTTAAGTTATAAGGAATGAATGGATTTTTAAAAAATTATTTCCACGAAGCTTCCTTTACAAGTTTTAATGTTTATTTTTAATCAACTTCTTTTAGTTTAAAAGTTTATGACATGTTAAGAAAGGAAAATTATTTTGAAGTAGAAATGATATTTTCCTCAAGAATGGAGTTCAAGTGTTTTATCAAAATTATTTTCCATCTATGATAATATAGGGTTCTGTTTCTATCCCTATTATTACATTAATTTGATTATGTTGTGATGGAATGACTTTTATGAATTCATTTATCTTATATGAATTGTTTTATGATATCATGTTGTTTAAGAATCCCATTTTTATTAGATGGGTTATGAAATGATGTATGATTTATGATTTTGTGGCACACATAAGAATGGTATCATTATGAAATGGGTGGGACCTATATCTCCCTCCAATGCATTGGGTAAAGATTTTATATCTCATGAGATAGACATCGCTGGAACGGAAGGTTAAACCGGTTCAATGAAACAGGACTGAAACGAGGAGTAAACTCAGTTCAGAAATGGACTTTGTCCACTAAGACAGTCTTGGAAATGAGTCTTGACTAATATGAAATGATTCTCTATGATTATGTGTGTATACCACAATGTTTCATGTTTTAAGTTATGATTATTGGGATTATATTTCACTTCTATGATTTATCCCATGTTATGAAATTATGATATCTTTTGCAGGTTAAGATTTCCAAAAGTTATGTTCTTATGTATATTATGTGATTGATATTTATTTTGTTTACCGTTCCTGAGAATTTGAGCTCACACTTTTGTATGTTTTATTTCCCCAGGTCAGGAAGAAGGTTATTAAGTAGGATATGCCAAAAGGGACTCTAGATATGATGAAATAAAAGGGAGGAAAATTAGATGCTTTATGAACCAGTTGTTTATGTTTCCCAGTTTCTAAAGACTCTATACCTATATGGTCCTTTACTAGTTTTGTTATATGTTTTAATAAGTGTGCTACAATTCTGAAGTAATAACAATGTATGTAAATTGTGGGTCGTTATATATCGCACCTCCCCTTTCCAGTATGCCAGCGACCCCACCATCCTCTTTCTACCTTCCCACTCGACTGAACTTACCTACTGCCTTTTGTTCAGCCCGACCCCCTCTGCTTCCCCTCATCCCCTTTCAGACACCTGCAACACCCCCCATATGTCTTGCACCGAGCCGTACCATCCTCCTGTTTCATCCTACCATGCATGCACCACTCCATTTGCTGCATTTTTTCGGAAGCTCTCATTTTTAATTTGCTGGTCTCGCGCAAGGTCAGAAAACCTCCGTCAACCTCCGTCCAATCTTTCGAAACCCTCGCCATAGCTGCGGTGTACACCATTTATGCATTCTTTCGTTTTTTTAAATTTAGAAAATAGGTTTTAGTTGTGATTGATTTAATTGTGATGTGCTCGTGTTGTGATGTATTTTTAGGGTGTGTTTTGAGTTTTTTTGAGGTGATGTGGATGTGAGATAGACCTTGCACACCATTTTTGTGAAGGTGGTTTGCACAGGGGTAGGTGGGTACATGTGTGATTATTAATTTCTAAGTTCATCTTATTAATTAATTAATTTATCATGTTTACTAATCAGTTTGTTTGGCGTGCATTGAATTTTTACTAGAGGTTCAGCATGTTTTAATGAGTTTATTAGCATTTTAATATGAAATGAGTTTTTTGCTGTGAAAACTCCTTTTGGATAGCTTGTTAGTGTTTTATAAGTTGTGTAGTTTATTTTTTTTTAGAATTTGAAAAGGGTGTGAATGGTGTTTTGGGCGTAGCGTATGTATGCGTTTTTTCATAAATGAACATTTAATAATCTCTTGTCATTTAATGTGGTGCGGCGAATTTTGAAATGGTTTGACAAATTTTTTTGGTAGTTTGTTTAATAATAGAAATTGTATTTTTAACATGGTGGGTGGTTTTCTTTTATTGCGTGTGTAAACTATATTATGTTTCTAAGATGGTGAGGTGTTTGTGTTGTCATATAGGAGGGTTTGGGTTGGTATAGTGTGTGAAGCAATGTTTTGTCTTTAAAATTTATTTGTCAAAATTTAAATAATTTTATTAAATAATTAATAAGGGTGAAAAAGTTTTTTGGTTAATTTCTGTAATGGTTTTTGGCATTTAAATTCTTGCGTTTGTTTTAGCGTGTCATCAACGAACGTCCATGACAGTGCGGTTATCGGTTTTAACGTGCTTATTTGCTAGTGCGAAGCGATTCGTGTCGTCATGATCGAGTGGCGAGTCGAGGTAGGTCACCCACTGCACTTGCCTTTTAAATTTAGAATTTATTAATTACTTGATATTTTATAAAGTTTATTAAATAATAAATACTGTTAAATGATAAATTTTTAAATGATCACTCGATGTAAAAAAAGAGAAATTTATTTTATACACGACACATGAAATGTTTTCATAAAGAGCGGACACCTAGTAGTGAAAAAATGCCCATCTGGACTTTACATGTAATTCACAGAATTTTAAATGCAGTCTTGGTTTATTGGTAAATGGTTTATTTTGAAGCGCAAATAAGTGTTTTGGTTCACTTGAGAAATGAGTATTTTCCTTAAAATTGGTGATGGCCCGTTTGGCACTTTAATGAAATAATGTATTTGGGTAAACTCTATTTTTGGTGACTCAGATATGATATTTGATGTACGTTGACTGCGTGATTTGTGTGTGATGTTTTTACTGATTGATTGAATTTGTTGACTCACCCCCCCCTTCTTTTATTACACACATTGACATGGTAACCTAGCATAATAAGTAAATTTTTGTTAATGATGTTGCACTTGTTTAGATTATGCACTGGCTAGTGGCCCCATAGCAGGGGAATACTATGTTATTACTACTATGGGAATTGGGACCCTTGGTTAGTCTATGTAGGGATATAACAAGTAGAAGTATTGGCATTATGATGTCATCGAGTTTGGGCATGTCTTCATGATGAGTCACATTTATAGTACGTTCTAGATTGTTCATGTGCTCCTAGGTTCGTCCCATGTATATTCAGCTATTGTTTCTTGTAGTAGTGATTATGATGCTTATTTGTATACCTACATTTCCCTTCTTGTGTGATTTACTCTATTCATTACTGGTGTATTGTCCTCCTTGGAAAGTGGTAAACTGATTTTAATCAGTTTTTTAAAAATGGTTTTCAAATGAAAGTTTCTAATCCTCTTTGTAAAAATTTGGAAAAAAAGATCAACATCACTTTCCCTTTATAAAAATCCATTGACACAAATGAAATGAATTTAGTTTTGAAAATGGTTTAGGGAAATGGTTTGTACTTTTCTTTTGAGAAAAATACTTAGAAAAACATAATTTTATAAAATGTAGTTCAAACTTGAAATTAGTGAATTCTTTATTTAAGGTCATGTGAATTGGGAATAGAATTATTCGGGCCTCCCTAAGGAGTTTTAATACTCATGCCTATAGTGTTTTCTTTTTTTAGTTTATGTCGCAGGTTCACACGAGCTTGTTCGCCGTGGGCGAGACTTGGTTGTGGTTTGGAGAGTGACTCTCGAGGTCACGAGGAGTTTTTGGTTGTGGTCTGGTTAGTATGTTGTTCTACTTTTTTTCCACTGCTTTATTTATTTTCATTCTGGTAAACAATTCCCATTTTTTATTTTTGATACCTGAGGACTTGTGCTAGCCCGTGGGGATCGAGAACGCTCTTCGGGCCATCTCGCGGACCTGGTCGGGCACCTAGTCGAATGGTGAACCAGCCTGGTTCGTGAAAAAATGGTATCAGATGGAGGTTTTTGCTCTGGTTATTTGAGATGTCAGGTATATTGGATATAGTATTGCCTGTACTTGAGGGATAGGTGCGAGAAGAGAGTCACGGACTCTTACTCGTTCTGATCCTCGAGTAACCAGGGGTAGTTTCAAGATTTAATTTTTGGCTTTGCTCTGTGTGGATGGGGGATGACAATAAGAGTAAAACAGTACTGTGCACAGCCTCACATGGAGTAGTGACCCATGTGATGCCTAAGAGTATGGTTCGACACTCCTAGTCGCTGGCGCTCGCCTAGTTCATTCTCTGCTAAACCATGTAGCGGGGTTAGGCATGACCACTTGTTCTCCATCCATGAGGTTTAGTTTTCATGATGTCTTGCTTCAGTTTTGGGATTGGCGTGAAAGTGTTTTCCTTCAAAAAGTAATTCGGACTTTGGTGTTGCTCTTATTTTATTTTGGTGTGCGATTGGAAGGATTTTTGGGATGTCTTGCCTCAGTTTTAGGGTGATTTTTGAAAATTTGCCTTGAATTTTTGAAATAGTTTTGGAAAAAGGTATTTTCAAAATATTGGGAATGTTTTGTCTTGAAAACATAAGAGCCTTATTTCATCTAGTTGTTTTCCTATGGGTTCTCGCATGTGTATGTGGAAGCTATTAATGGATAGTTGGTGGATCATGTGGATGGGTGTGTGAGTGGCACACAAATGCTTATCTGTGAGGCATTTAGGAATATCTGTGGCGAGTGATTGATTTTTAAAGTTGCTTCTTATTTCCTGAAAAGTGGAGTTTTCTCTAAATTGGGTTATGTGATTAAATGGTTGTGAAAAATGGTTTTGAGTTTGGAGTGAATGTGATGAGTTCAAAATAGTTTTTGGGTTTCAATGTACTTTGTTTGGTTCCTCAAGCAGGTGCTTTCCATTAAGAATAGATTGATGTTTTAAATTTAAATTGTTTGATTTGTGTTCAAAAAATGGATGTTTTCTTTGTGATGTGTTTGGATTTTAGGAAGGCTATTTTGTGTTCTTTGTTTGGTAAATTCCCCCTAGAAATGTCCCATGGGTTTCCAACAAGTCTCTTGGTTCTTGGCTCAGCCCTGACTTGTAGTGGAGTGGCGGAGTTGGGTTTTGCTCGGTGGTGTTGATTATTCGTGGGTGTTAAGGTCAGTTGGATATCGTTGAATGCGTTGGAAAAAAATTTAACTGTCTCCCGTTTTTGGGGAAATCCAAAAGTTGTGTGAGTGTAATTTTTCTCGAGTATGTCTGGAGGAGCGGGACTAGACCAACAAATAATGATCGTTCCATTTTTGTTGAAAATGAGGATGTTACGAGCGATCCTCAAGACTAGTCACATCTCGCAGTCACACCTATGAAATTGAAGGCAAGAGGATGTGGTGGATCTCATAGGTGCTCGACCAGTCAATAGGTGGAAAAGGATGTTTGTTTGACCCTTCTATTGAGCTAGATTCATGTTCAAAGAAGGTTGTGTCAGATAATCAGTTTAAAGCTCGTGATAGTTGTTGGTTATGTTCATATTGTGGTAATTACAGGTTCCTCATCTGATGAGGAGCGTGAATAAAAGGGACCTGTTCTTGGAGTTCCCTTTTGTTAGTTTGTGTCACGCATTTGACAGACCAATCAATTTACTATCTCTAGTGTGGTGAGTTGGGCATCTTAAGTTTTTTTCGGAATTCTCAGTTGGTAAGTTGATGGAGTGGCCGCTTGTGGCAAGAGGAGTTGTATGTAGGTTGCTTTTCTAGAGGAGGATGTTCCAGTAAGAAGTGGTCAGCTTATTACTGTGAGGTGGTAGATGCTTCATACATTAGGGCCCCAACCATAGGTTTCAGGGTGAAGCTTGCGCACAGTTAAAACTCATCGGACGTGGGATGAGCTTGATCCGACTTAAGTCCACAGTGACGGATAGGGACAACTCAAATTTCTCAATTGCAGTATCGCCTCTAAAGTCTTTATTTTGTTGTGATGGCTATGAAGGTCATGTATCCTTGTTGCAGTATTAGTTTGTGGGAGTTCCAATTGGGCCTTAAAGAGGTTTAGAAAATCCGTATTTTTGTAAATACACTAGGCGAGCTCCGTGAACCTTCTCGTGGTCGGAGATTCTGATGTCTTGTGGAATTGACCTGCGCCTATCTGGTTTTCCTCCTGGTTAGGGGTTTCTGCTATCAAAGCTATCTCATGTGGAATAATGTTGTTCAATGTAGGAATAATCAATACAGGTCTTCCAGTGTGGTGGGTTTGTTATGAAGGGTTCAATAAGTATTGATTAAAGTAAATTGGGAATGCCCACGCGGGCTTCGTGGTGTTAGGAAAATTTAAAATGTTGGGGAGACCATGTGAGGGTCTCACCGATGTCCCCTCTTGTGTTGGTTAAACATAGGGGACTTTGAGATTCACGCTAGTGTTAGAGGTTGTATGAGTTGGGAATTTTTTTTGTTGTAAGAACCAATGTTTGACAGGAACCCTAATATGGTGGGGAGATCACCATAGGACGGGCTTGTGGAAGACTCTGTTTTCAAAGTGCGCTTGGTGGAGCAACCCCTTGCTTCTTCTCCACCCGACCTCGACCATGATACTTGGTTAGCTTAGATAGTAGGTTTCTGGACTTTTTTTCTTGGAGATCTCAAGCTTCCCTGGTAATCCCTGAGTTTAGGGGTCGGGGTGTTCCATGTTGTATATGTGTTTGGAGGTGAGTTCTTTGTTGTTGGTTATTTTTCGTAGTGTTTCGGGCTTTGAGTTCTTTGATGTTTCGGATCATGGGTGTTTTGAATGCCCGATCTTTAGGTGATTGAGGTTTGGTTTTTTCATCTTCGTGGTCTCCCTTGGAACCCTTGGTTGACCTAGTCTTTTGGGACTTTATAGGGGAAGAAAGTTTCATGGTGGGGAGAATTTTCACACCCCGACTGACACTTCTTTTTAATTTATTTATTTTAAGTCTTGAGTTTGATATGCAGTTGAACAGGTTAAATTTAAAATAAATTCGGATCTTATATGGGTGCACGACTATAGGCATGACTGGGTGTAGCACCCAGCCTTAATAAGGGAATGTTTTTTGAATAAATTCATTATTTCATAGACGCGCGACTATGTCGTGACCATGCACGCGTCTGTGTATAGTTTCCAGACTCAGTAGTTAATGAAATTACATTGTAGCTTGTTTTATTATTTTTGTTTTATTACTAGTATTATTATTATTTAAGTTAATTATCCAAATATGTTATTATTATTATTATTATTATTATTATTATTATTATTATTTCATTTAATACTTTAATTTAGATGTTTTATTATTTTGGATTTATTATTTATTATTTTATTTTTAGCATTAAAATTTATTTCTATTAATTAGAATTTTGTTTTGTTTTTTATTGTTTATTTCTTATTGTCTTATTTAGTTCTTATTTTTTTATTCATTATTTTATTTTCTCTCTTTTATTTTTCCCCTCTCTATTTCTCTCTCCCTCTCTTTTCTTTATTTTTTTTGTCTTTTTTTTTCCTCCATCTTTCATGCGCGCTCCCCTTCTCCCCGTGCTGAACCCCTTCCTCCAATGGTTTATTTTCGTAGCAGACCTCCCCTCAACCCTAGAGTGCCGCCAATCTTTTTTTGCATGCTCCCTCCTTTCTCGTCGGACTGCCTTCTCCACTCTGATTGCAGCTACATCGAGTGACCCACCCATCCTATTCCCATCCAGTGATACTCTATCGCCATCTGCTGCTCTTTCCCTCTCCGCTCGCACCATCATGCATCGCCCTAGCCTTCCTCGCACCGGTCACCCTATTTCCCCCATCTTCTCTTTCTCCTCCTCCCTACCACCTTGAGTCAACACCTCCCTCTTGCCTTTCCCTGGCCAATCCAAGCCGCACCTATCACACCTCCCTTGTATAGCAGGTCGGCGACCCCACCCTCATCTTTTTACCTTCCCACTCGACTGAACATCCATGCTGCATTTTGTTCTACCTGACCACCTCTGCTAACCCTAATCCCCTTTTGGACAGCCGCAACACCCCCTTGTTATCTTGCACCGAGCAGTACCATCCACATGTTTCATCCAGCCATGTACGCACCACTCCATTTTCTGTATTTTTTTCAGAAGCTCTCCCTTTAAATTTTCTGGCACCGCACAAGCTCTTACAACCTCCGTCAACCTCCGGCCAATATTTCTAAGCCCTCACCATAGGTGCAGAGTAAACCAGTTATGCATTCTTTCATTTTTTGGTGATGTTGAAAATAATTTTTTGTTGTGATGTATTTAATTTTCATTTGTTTGTGTTGTGCTCTATTTTTAGGGTGTGTTTTGAGTTTGTTTGAGGT
This sequence comes from Viscum album, assembly GCA_963277665.1. Taxonomy (NCBI): domain Eukaryota; kingdom Viridiplantae; phylum Streptophyta; class Magnoliopsida; order Santalales; family Viscaceae; genus Viscum; species Viscum album. The sequence goes on from OY728131.1 coordinate 21,999,272, forward strand.
GATGTGGAAGTGAGATAGTCCTAGCACACCATTTTTGTGAAGGAGGCCTACACAGAGTTAGGTGGTTCTGTGTATGATTATTAATTTCTAAGTTCATTTGCTTAATTAATTAATTTATCATGTTTACTAATCAGTTTTTTTGGCACGCATTGAATTTTTACTTGAGGTTCAACATGTTTTAATGTGTTTATTAGCATGTTAATATGAAATGAGTATGTTGCTATGAAAACCCCTGTCAGACTACTTGCTAGTGTTTCATAAGTTATGCAGTTTATTTTTTTAGAATGTGAAAAGGGTGTGAATGGTGTTTTGGGGGTAGCGTCTATATGCGTTTTTTCGTAAATGAACATTTGATAAGTTTTTTTCATTTAATGTCATGCGGCGTATTTTGAAATGATTTGGAAAAAATTTCTGGTAGTTTGTTTTATTATAGGGATGATATTTTTTACCGGGTGGGTGGTTTTCTTTTATTATGTGTATAAATCAGATTATGATTCTGAGATGGTGAGGTGTGTGTTTAGTCATGTATGAGGGTTTTTGTTGAACTAGTGTGTGATGCAATGTTTTGTCTTTAAAATTTGTTTTTGAAAATTTGAATTGTTTTATTAAATAATTATTAAGGGTGGATTTATTTTGGTTAAATGGTTAAAGGTTTTTGGCAATTAAAGTCTTGCGGGTGTTGCAGCGTGTCTTCAACAAAAGTCTACAACACTATGGTTATCGGTTTGCGTGCGCTTTTGTGCAAGTGTGAAGCGATTCGTGTCGTCACGATCAAGGGGTGAGTCGAGGTAGGTCCCCCATTCACTTGCATTTAAATTTAGAATTTATTAATTGCTTGATATTTTATAAATTTTTATAAATAATAAATATTATTAAATGATAAATTTATAAATTATCACTCGATGTAAAAAGAGCCATTTATTTTATACATGACACATGAAATGTTTTCTTGATGAGCGGACACCCAGGGGTGAAATAATGCTCGTTTGGACTTGAAACATAATTCACAGAATTTTAAATTTAGTTTGGGTTTATTGGTAAATGGTTTATTTTGAAGTGAAAACAAGTGTTTTGGTTCACTTGAGAAATGAGGATTTTCCTTAAAATTGGTGAAGGCCCGTTTGGCACATTAATGAAATAAAGTATTTGGGAAAACTCTATTTGGGTTCACTCATATGTGATAATTTATGTACGTTGACTGCATGATTTTTGTGTGATGTTTTTACTGATTGAATGACTTTGTTGACTCACCCCCCTTTCATTTATTACACATATTGACATGGGAACCTGGCATAGTAAGTGAATTTTTGTGAACGATGCAGTAGTAGTTTAGATTATGCACTAGCTAGTTTCCCCATAGCAGGGTAATACCGTGTTATTGCTACTATGGGGATTGGGCCCCTTGGTTAGGCCATGTAGGGCTATATCGGGTAGTAGTATGTGTGTTATGACGTCATCGAGTTAGGCCATACCTTCAAAATGAGTCGCATGTATGGTACATTCTAGATTGTTCACGATCTCCTAGGTTAGACCCATGTCTATTTGGCTTTTGTTGTTTGTAGTAGTTATTATGATTCTTATATGTATATGCACATTTCCCTTCCTCTACGATTTCTTCTGTGCATTTCTGGTGTATTTCTCTCCTTCAAAAGTGGTAAACTGATTTTAATCATGTTTCTAAAAATGGTTTTCAAATGAAAGTTTATAATCCTCCTTGTACAAATTTGGGAAAAAAATATCAACATCACATTCCCTTTCTAAAAATCCATTGAAACTAATGAAATGAATTTAATTTTGAAAATTGTTAAGGGAAATGTTTTATACTTTTCTTTTGGGAAAAATACTAAACAAAACATAGTTCTATAAATTTTAGTTCAAACTTGAAATTAGTGAATTCCTAATTTAAAGGAGTGTGCATTTGGAATTGAATTAGTTGGGCGTCCCAACTGAGTTTTAATACTCATGCCTATAGTGTTTTCTTGTTTTTAGTTTCTTCCGCAGGTTGACAAGAGATTGTTTGTCGTGGGTGAGACTTGGTTGTGGTTTGGAGAGTGACTCTTGAGGTCACAATGAGTTTTTGTTTATGGTCAAGTTAGTACATTGTTTTACTTTTTTTCCACTACTTTATTTATTTTCATTCAGGTAAACCATTCCCATGTTTTATTTCTAATACTGGGGCACTTGTGCCATCCCTCGGGGATCGAGAACGCCCTTCGGGCCATGCCACAGACCAGGTCGGGCGCCAGGTTGAATGGAAACCTGGCATGGTTCGTGAAATTTAACACCTATAATATTCTACGATTATGCTTTTTCCCTTATACAAGTATTATATTTCTGAGTACTTTCCTCATCAATGAAAATAGCCGAGTCGGGTTCTTCAACTTGAATATGATTACAATTTTATGTATCATTATTCGAATTGTTTTCTTAAATCTCCCATCTTCATTATATACCTAAGTATTTTTTCCATTCTAATATTACTCAATTTCTTTTACATCAAGTGAGTTAATAATTATTTCTATATATTTTTTGATGAATATATATCATCTTCTTTCTATAGAATATATGAGAAATATTTCACCCTCACATTTCATGTCATACATTCCAATGACTCCACCTTTATTCATTATAATACATAAAATACGAAAACTCTTAAGTGTTTCAAAAATTGAGTTTTTTCATAAAACAATTCATATAGATTCATTTGTGATATATTCCTGTAGAAACATTAGTTTTGAATATACAACGAAGTGCTTATGGCATGCCTCCATTAGTAACGAAAAAGACAATGTTCGAGTAATATATTTATACCCATTTATAACAAACATATATTATATATTTCTGTATCCCTATTATGATGAGTGGTTACTAGGGAAATATACTTATACTGAATTATGTGATTCATAAGATAATAGTAAAATTATTAACTTCTTTATTCACCTCCATTTCCTGCTCACAACATCATTACAAAATTCTCACATTCCCTCTTTGCTTTCCTTCTGAAACATTTAATCATTTTAAATAATTTGACTTATGTTTAATACACATAACACAGGTAATAAGAGTAAAATAATCAATAAAATAAATGAAGTGATTATCTATATCTTTTTTGTTTTCTCATTGGCCAACATATATCAAGATGAATAAGCTCTATGGGTTTTTTTTAATATCATCTTTCATATACATGGATTTTTTAATATTACCTTTCATTAAAATAGTACATCTCCAATATATTCTTCTTAGAAAATATGATTTGTCTTGGACACTGTTTATTTTAGGTTATTTTTACATGTTACGTTGAAACATGTGTCCCAAAATTTTATTCCACAATTGATTCTCTTCCACCGTACTCATGTAACAAGAGTATTCTATTTCACCAACATAAAATAATTTCCCTTTGGTATGTTGGCATCTTGTAACAATATTTCCATATTCCTAACTTTTCCCAAAAACCCCATCTTTTCAGAAGATAAATTTTTTACCCTCATAACAAAATTCTGTAGCACTTTTCAAATTTTGTTTCAACCCCTCAACATACAATGTTTTAATGTATTTTATATTTTCACTTCTAATAATGACTTATCCAACTCCTTTGATTTTCAAGGATTCGTTATTTCTTATTGTCACTATTACTTATTAATGTCATTGAAATTCTTTGGTATCTTTAAATATTCTACCATATAAGAAGAACATCCACTATACAGAATCCAAGGTCGTTATATTTTCTTATATTTCAATGTAGTTTCAACAATAAGAGCATATTCTTCTTCCCCTTCTTCCTTTTCCTTCAACATCTACGAATTTATCAGAAATATTTCTGGTTCCACTAATAAAAAAATACATCCCTTTGAACGAAACCTATATTTTTCAAATTTTTTAAAAAAATCCCAGTGGTTGGAATCTATTTTGAATAAGTACACCATCCTTCTATTGTTTCTTCGAAATAACATTCTCATACTTCTTTCTTTGAGGAGTTTGACACCCACTCATCCTTATCCATTCAAAACATGAGGAATAATATTAATTTTTTTGGTTGAACCAAAAAATATTTTTTATGTGTACAAATCTAACACAATACCATCATGAGAAATAAAAATAGTATTTACCTTTTAAAATTCGTATCTTACCAGAATTGTGAATACATTTCTCAGTAACAGACATGTCTTAATTTTGGATCCATAAGTCATTATATTATCGATTGATGTCTTCATTTTATTTTCACCATTATTAGAACCAGAACTATTGGATATATTTTCAGATTTATAATGATTATGATACTTTAGAATTCCAAATATTGTTGATCTTGGACACATACATAACTTTCTGATCATTCCTTATTTCAGAAACAATTACAACTTTTTTTTCACCCTTCAAAGGATACATTTTCTGAAACTTCTTATGTTTCTCATTATTATAACTTTCAAAAAAATTAGAGACAGAGTTCTGAAAACTTGTAATCCCCAATCAAGTATCAAATGAATTTTTTTGGGCAGGTTCTAGGTATACTTATTTCTCTGTCAGCTTAACCTCAAAATGAACACTATGATTTTTTTCTTCTTTAAGAGATTTCTCCAAATTAAATATTTATTTCATCAGCTTCACCTTCTCTTCATCAAACAATTCTTGATTATTTTTTAAGATAATACATATTCCATTTTTTTTGTTTCACACATTATAATATTTCTCATAAAATATTTCAACTCTTCTTTCAAATTGAATTAATGTTTTTTTTATTCTTCGATAGAACTACGAATATCGAATTCTTCATCACTCTCTATTTTAATAAACATATTTTCAATAAATACTCAATTGATTTTTTGGGTTCAGAATCCCTTGCTTCTTATTCATATTCTTATTTAGATAAAAAACTTCTTCTTACGGGTTTAATGAATTTTCTTTCTTTCCCTTAGGAATATGATTTTCTTTTATATCCTTATTTATTCAATGATCTTCTTCATTTTCATTCTTATTCATCACTATCCCCTTCTTAGAATATTTGATGAAAATATTCCACAAAGTGACAAAAAATTTCACATTAAAAATATTTAAAGGAGAGTTTATCCTAATATTTCCATGTACCACTTAATTTTTTTTTTAAACAAGGGAAAATATCATCAATATTTTTATATATCACATTTTAAGAATTAGAATCACTAGTTTCATCTTCAATAATAATCATCATCGAAATCAATTTATTAATAAACTTGAAATACATTTTTGAATCATATTTTATTTTCATTATATTTATTTCTCCATTTTAAATTCATAATTAATGAGTGTTATATGTAACTTATCCATAGACAAAATTTCAGTATTTATTTCTTCCAATGAAGAAACTTTCACATCAATATTCCCAAGAAGGATTCTAAAAAAAATCAATAATTGTATAATCGTCTAAAATTTCACCAAGATATATGATATTGCAGATAATGTCATTTAAAATGATAAATAATTCCCCAAAATAATCATACTATCCCATCTTCAAATATATATACTTTAGTCTCTAGTTTTTTTATTTTTTCCTTCTTTAATTTTTCATTTCCATCATATATGATTTTTGTTTTATCCCATATACATTTTCCTGTGGAAACAACATTCACTCTTAGGAAATCAATTTTTAATAGTGACGATAATAATGAATTATTTTCCTTTATATTATTTTTGTGATTATTCTTATCAAAATATGTTATAGGAACTTCTTCCTCAATAAGAGGAAATCAATCTGGTGAATATTCAATAATATAATATCCAATAGACATTTGAAGAGGAATCATTCTATCATTATAGATATTATAATTATTTCCACAAAAAATGGAATACCATTACTATTAAAACCATTAAAATTCTATATAAAATTATCATCAAAAAAATCAGTAAAGAATAAGCTAATGGAACCTATGGCTTTGATACGAGTCGAAAGTGACCAGTCATGTTAATTGTATCACTGGGAGGGGGATGGGGTGAATTAGAGAATTTTTTTTTCTTTCTCTAAAATTTAAACATCTTTCTCCTCCTATTAACTATATCATTCCCAACTAGAAACAATTAAAATACACATCCGCAAAACACAATTATCTACCAAGTTCAGTATTTAATAGGAATAAAAACAACCTTTGTATTGTTTAGAAATGATCCAATACCACACAATCCATTTGGAAACAATGCTTGGAATATAATTTGTAGGATATAACCTTTCAATAGGGTATAATTTGGAAGATAATATAATACTTTGTATACACCCTATTAGAACAAATAGGGTAAAAAAATGTTTTTGTAACAACACCTGTTACCTAAGCTTCATTTCAATTTTGATGGTACTGATTGTAATAAACATATTTTCAATACATACTCAACCGGTTTTTTGGATTTAGAATCACATTTTTTTTTCTTCCTATTATTTAGATAAAAAACTACTTCTTATGGGTTTAAAAAATTTTATTCCTTTCCCTATGGAATATAATTTTCTTTTATATCCTTATTTCCCCCATGATTTTCTTACTTTTCATTCTTCTTCGTCACTATCTCATTCTTTCTTTATTTGATGGAAATTTCAACAAAGTGACAAAAAATTCAACATTAAAAATATTTTAAGGGTATTTTCCTTTTATATTTCCATGTACCTCATTAAAAATTTTTAGAAAACAAGAAAAAATATCATATTATTTTTCAATATTTTATTTTTATAATTAGAATCACCAGCTTCATCTTAAATAAGATTCTTCCTTGAAATCTATTTCTTAACAAAGTTGAAAGATATTTTTCAATCATATTTTTTTCATTTTATATATTTCCCCCCTTATAATTTCATAATTGATTATAGTTCATTGTAAATCATCCACATACAATATTTCGAGATCTATGTCTTTCAATGAAGAAACCTTCACATTAATCTTATGAGAAAGGATTGTCAAAATATTTTTAACAACTGTAAAATCATCTAAAATATCAACAAGACATACGATAGTGCTGATACTGTCACATAACATTATAATGAATTCCCAAAAATATTCATACTCACCCATCTTTAGATATTTATACTTCAATATCCATATTTATATTTTGTCCTTCTTGACTTTTTAATTTCCTTCATATAAGTTTTTCATTTTATCCCACATACATTTTCCTGTAGAAAAAAACATTCACTAGTAGGAAATATATTCCTAATAGTGATGATAATAATCCATTATTTTCTCTTCCATTATTCTCAAGATTACTCTTATCAAAATATGTTAGAAGAACATTGTACTCAATAGAAGGAAATCAATCTGTTTTATCTTCAAGAATATCATATCCAATAAAAATAAGACACGGAATAAATATATCATTCTAGATATGATAATTATTTCCATAAAAAAATATAGTACCTTTATTATTGAAACAATTAAAATTCTATATCAAATTATATTTAAAACAACAACCAATAATAATTGAAGGGAACCATTAGCTCCGATACCAGTTTAATGTTCCAGGTCAAGTTAATTGTATCACTGAGAGGGGGATGGTGTGAATTAATGATTCTTTTTATATTATATTTCTTTGAAATGAAAACATGATTCTCCTCCAGTTTAATAATTTATTTCCTACTAAAAACAATTCAAACACGCATCCTCAGGAACATAAGTATTTACAAGGGTCACTATTAAATAAGAATTTATACAACATTTTAATTATTTTGAAATGATCCAATACCACACAATACATTCTGAAACAATCCTTAGAATATAATTTTTAGGATATACCATTTAAATCAGGTATAATTGTGATGATAATACAATAATGTGTATGGACACTATTAGCAGAAATAGGGTAAAAAAATTTTAACAACACATGTTACCTATGCTTCATTTCAATTTTAAAAAAAGTATTCTTTGAAAATAATTCTTAATTTTATTACCAAAAAGTTGGTAAAAACATAAAGGAATTTGATATAGAATTATGTTTTATTTCCATGTCTGAAATGAACACTCTAATTCTTCTAATCTGATTTCCCAACATGGTTGATATAACTCTTGTAGAATATATCTATGAAAATTAAAAAGTCCTTTTCATCAGTCTATAAATCCCAATATTGGAATCTCAATATAATTATTGAGCAATATATCACTACAAAATGAATATAATGACAAGCATAATATGTGAATCAGTTGAATAGGATGACATACTAAATATGAAGATCAACTAAATACGTTATTATATTTTCTCTTCTTCTTTCCCTTCTATCTATCAAAACTTCTTCAACAAATCTCATTACAGAAATTTTCTTCCCTCTCTAGAAATTAGTTTCTACCCTCTCCTCCCATGAATAGTACATCTGTTAAAAATAGTACGTAGTACTTCTCCATTTTATTGAAGCCCCAAAAATGGTTTTTATAGGAATCCCAAAAACATTGCTACAAAACAATTACCTTAAATATCAATTTCCCAGGAATTTTGGGTTGATATTGACTTTTTCAACACTTATCAATTATTTTCAATTGTTCTTGAATCTTTTAAAGAAACTCTTCACTTATTCATAATTTACTTTTCAAATATCAGTCTAATTATGATTTCCTCAATATGGTTCTTTCATTACGATTCTCTATACCAATATCATGACTGAGGTAATAGATACAATTTTGATTGCTGAATACGATGGTACCATTGACAGAACATACAATAATCTTCTTAAAACTCTTAACATACTAATGTGTCATTTAAATTATGATTTTCTTTATGATTTTTCTATTTTGATGAGGAGAAATGTAAATTAATATATTCTTATTCATATATTCAATACATACACATGAAATACACAACATATTCTTAATCTCATTACTCGAACCTATAGTTCAAAAAACCCTTTTAAATGGTTCTCTTACATTTTGATTAATCATTGAAATTACTCTTCATATTTTTCATTTTCCTAATTTCTTCTATTTGAATTCGTAAGTCCCAGAATATATTTCTTCTTCTTATTATAACATGTCATATTTTATTGGGTGATATTAGCAGCTACATTCTAATATGAATACAATACCAGTAAAACATCATTCAATTTTCCCATAAAATTTTTTATCTTAAGATTTTATTCTTTTGTATTTTGGTATAACTAGAAAAAACTACTTCTGTTTTTCACATTTGGCACAAAAATTCTAATCCTTAATGAATATGATGAACCCAATATGATGATCTAAAATCTCTGACATAACCAACTTTATTCTTCTTCATACTTCTTGTTTCAAAACTTCCTTTATGAATTTGAATATATTTGAGATCACATTCAAAATTATCTGATTTTCAAAGGGATGTATTGTAACATCCCTTTCATTATAAATAAATTTCATTCCTTCTTATCCCAAATATGATTATTCGGAAAAAATTTGTCCTGAATACGATTGTATTGAAAAAGATCAGGATGAATAAAAACTCCAATGTTCATTTCCATATCCATCCAGATATGATCAATCTGAATGTGATTTTAAGAATCCCTTTCACATTATATCCTTAATATTATAAAATGTTAGTGCTTCTTCTCCCATTTCCTTTCATCATGATTCCGTTATAAGTTTTTGTAGAAAATTATGATTTATGAGAATTCAAAAATAAGATATAATTATCGCAATTTGTTTTTATAATCATGATAACTCTGATTATACACTATTATGTTTTTATATTTAGGTTTAATCCAATAACTATTTACTTCTTACATGATTATCCCAAATATGATGAAAATATTCGTGAATTATGAGTCCAATTTTTTAAAAATGATGGCATGTTTAAATTTCACCAGATAAAATGTGATAAAAACATTATTTTCCTCTTAAACATATTTTACAACAAAATAGATCAATTTAATACTACCAAATTCTTTATAAGAATGGTCCAAAAAAGGATATTAATAAAAAAAATTATAAAAAAGTAAAAGATAGATTTGTTGACATAATCTGAGGTATCCTCGACTGAATACTTGTCGGAAGGTGTTTGCTTCATAATGTCTGAAGCTATAATCCATCTTCCATACCCTATAATCTACCATATAGTTCAATCAGAATATCCCCTGAAACAATAAATAATAACTTTTTAAACTCGTTACAGAGACTGGTAGCTCGATACCAACAAAACTTCAAATAGTAGCACGGTTTCCCCTACAATTTGGTCGATATCTAGTTTATCCTAGAACTTAACCGAAAAATCAGTAAATAATATATATCATAAATACTAAACACACTAAAATAAAAACCCCACACAATAGTATCTTTTAGAAGAAAAACATAGATAAAACAATATTACACTGAATGGAAGCATGCAAGAAATAACAAATTACCAAAGCTTCAAAATGCTCAGTAACTTCCTGAATCATCATATATATCATATATATGTTTTAATTTTAAACCATGAGGTGAGATTTTATTTTTATGAAATCATCCAATTATAATATTTCTCATACTAGGAGGTTATTTGTGATGGTATCAATAACACATTTCTATTCATATTCCTGTGGACATGGATTCTTTCTTTGTCAACTAATAAGTTGTTTAATCATTACTAATATTTTTTGGTCGAAAATATTAAACTATTTTTTTAAATAAATCAATATATCTATTTTTCATAAATTATTTTTTTGGATATATCATTATACAACATTATTTTTTTAAATTTTTAGTCATTTCAAAATAATAAAAACAACAAAGATAATGAAATAAAAATAAGTTAGATATTAAAAATTACAATGTGTTTATTTGTCTTCAAAACATGTAGATTGAATTGACTCAATGACTCAAAAAACCTGTGGAGGAATGAAATTTTTTTCATTCATCACTTCATAAATAAAAAACAAAAAACAAAAATGGGTTTCACAAAACGTTAGGATTGTATCACCGAAATTGACCTCAGGCATGTAAATGGATGGTAACCAGAATTCAATCACCCAAAAAGAGTATTTAATATGATCATTTAAAAGTTTATTTCTCAAAATTATTTCCCATGATATAAATTATTTAAATATAAATATAAAACTTAAAGTGAAATAAAAGATGAGATATTAAGAATTTATTTTATATTTTCAATAAATTAATAAGTAACATTCCCAATTAAAATTATTCTTTAAAAAGGTGAAGAGAAATCATTTGAAAAAGTATTACATTTTATAATTGAACTTTCATTAGTGGAGCCTTGGAAAATAAATATATGTTTCAAAAAGAATAGGTAAAAACACATTGAAAATTTATATTTTTTAAAATAGTATTCAATAATATATATTTTGAAAATAAAAATAGATAACAAAAAATGATGTGGATTAGAGGGAAAACCCATTTATTTTGAAAGGACGAAAAAACCATGTTAACATTTTGAAATATATATGATGAAACCCCACATCAAAAAAAAATGAAAACCAAGACTCTTTTGAAAATGATGAGAAAGGAAATATGATGGTTTCATGATATAACAGATAATAAGGCTTCAAATTATGAAGTAGAACAATAGTGGGATGAAAAATTACAAATATATAGGGGAAACCATTATTCCAGAAGATGTGAATTATTCTAAATTATTATAAAATTTCTCATATAGAAATTCATCAAGGAAGATTTGAATAAAAACTTTATCATTCCCTATAAAGATTAACTATAATATAATCTCATAAAAAATAAGTATATCTTGTAAAACCATAGTAAATAAAGTATCATTATTAATATAGAAAAGAGTTGAGTCAAGAAAACCCCTTATATATCATGTCATTTTTTATTCAAAACCACACAATAGAGAACAATGAATTGAACATTTAATATCACAAAGTATCCAAAAATCATGGATCATAATTATCAAAGGGTATTAGATTCTGCATTTCAAAGAAAACATGGTGTATATAGAAATATGTCTTCATATATAATAATAGAGAAATGAAACCCTTACATTCAAATCCTGCTTAGTTGATCACACTCTGAACTAAATTATAAGAAACATAGCAATCTTAATTACATATTTCATAACCTTATAAATATCCATAATGTAACACCCCATGATTTCATAGAATTTTATTTCTTCAATTTAATTCAATAACTTTCACTACACCCAATACTGAGTTCAAGCGCACCATAACTTACCAAACTAGTGATTCGAAAGCGGTTATGAATAGTATTAGTTGAATTTTGAACTATATATAATCCTTATATTTTAGAATCCATATTATGAGTTTCTTAGAAATAATGTAAGAACTAATTCATTTTTTCAGATAAAAGATGTATTTTTCAAAAAAAACACCTTTACTGCCTTTTAATGGTGAACCCTTTTTAAATCCAATATTTGAAACTTTTATATATTTAATTTGACAAAATAAACTTATTTTTAATAATCGGGACATAAGAATTCAGTTTTAATAAATTTCTGGTGTTTTTCTGATAATTTTCATATTTTGATGAATAGTGAAAAATACTATATTTTAACACAAAACATCTTTTTTTATCAAAATAATTTATAGTGTTAAAGTATAAATTTTAATGGTTTGTAAGTAAAAATAGATTATATTTTTTCCATTTAATCCAATGTTGTTCATTGTATGTAATTTCACATTGAGATCAGACATAAACAAGTGTCGATCTTTTGATAGATATTGTTTCTTAAAAATAGGCCTTTTGGTTTTGACAACAGAAATTAATTTTAAATTAATGAATGAAACTTATATGTTTTTAATTTGGTAAAATAGACATCATTTTTTTAATTTTGACTATCAAATATAGCTTAGGCTGACGTTTTGGTATTTTTCTGAGAAACTTCAATTTTTGATGAATAGTGAAAACACTAAGATATTGGTTAAACCCGACTTTTTATTTAAATAATTACTTATTTTATTTAAATTTATTTTAGGTCAATACAGATACATAATACTTATATAAATTCAGTGTAATTCATTGGATCCAGTTTAAAATAATTTTAGATATATAAAAAATTTATCGAACTTTTTACCTTCTTTAACCCACCTCCTAGGAGCATTTGAAAATTCATCTAAAACATAATTTTACCACTTCTGTGAGTGGAATTTTGAAAATATTAGATACACGTTTAATATCAAGGAGTAATATGTGGTTCAATAACATAAAAATAATTTTTGGTGAATAGTAACTGTTTAATTTTATTTACCACGGTTAAAAGTAAATAGGATAATTAAGGGTAAAATGATATTAATATTGCACTAGCACATATCCTAATTCTATTGGACAAGTGTATCTCGACCAAAGACAACCTTAGGAATAAAATATTACCATTTTGGTCCCCTTGGATTAGATTAAGACATTTATTATTATTTAATTCAAAGAAGAGTTAAAAGAAATAAAATCAATGTATAATAACTAAAAAAATTTAATATATGGTTATACATAAGATAAATTCGATTATAAATATTAATTAGAAATATAAATATATTTCATACATAATGGTATTTTATTTTTATTTTTTAGACATTAAATAATTTAATTTATTTATGACATAATAATGATGCTCTAATTACCGTATTAATGAATGATTAAGAAAATTGATATTATAAATACCCAAGTAAATGTTATTTGAGACTTTTTATGAAATAAAATAATTTTCTACATTAATATGACATATTAGTATTGGTTATATTAATTTTTTTTAATTAATAATTCTTTATTAATTTATCAAAAACAAAATACCCAATATTGTCAAAATTGACATAAAAGTGTTTTAAAAAAAAAATATTATATTATTAATTGATATTATATTCCTAAAAATCTAAGGATTAGCCAAAGGACTTATATCATGATAGTTGTATAATTAATGGACTACTTGGGGGGTCGATTGGAAGTTTATAGTTAGTTTATTGACCATATAATATAAAAATACAAAGAGGCATGGTAAATGTCAAACTAATTAACTAAGAGTTAAAAATAAAAGATAAGGTTAATAAAGTGACCCAAACCTGTCTAAAACCTATTGGTTGACTGGATTTAGACCCATACCCAACTTATACTAGATATTAATCAATTTGGAGCCATTATAAACAGAATATTAATTTATTATAAAATAATATTTTATGCTTTTGCTAAGGTGCCCCTCACACCTCTTATAAAACGACACTCCACTTTCACTCTAATTCACACCTTCTAAGACATTTGGCTCGGCCAAACCTGGCTGAAATACCCTCTAAAATATCCTCCCTTCAACCTAGAGGCCTTATTTTGATCATAATTCCATCCTAATAAACCTTTTTATCAAATCAAAATGATGAACCCGAAGAAGAGGTATTGATTTCACCACCCTCGTTCATGATTCTTTCTTCTTCCACATACTTTTCTTTTGTTGTATCCATTATAAAATAATAACTCCAATATCTTCTATATACTGTTATGTTATTATAATTATGTTACAACCAAATTCATTATTCTATCCACCCTTTGAATGACATGTCAACATACGTTCCTGCATACGACTTTCTGTCTCCACGTCGTGGTGTAATTGTTATTTAATACATTATTATTTGGATGGGTATAATAATGATGCGTATTTGTTGAAAATAATAAATATATCATGATAAATATTATATATATATGATATAACATCCAATTATATATTATTTTAATATCAAAATAATGATATTTTCGCTCGTGCGTACGTACGGATTACCGTCTCTACGACGCGATGAGATACAATTCCAAGTTCACCATTCATCGACGATTATAAAAATATATATTACTAATAAGTAAGTAATATATGAAATAATAATTCTAATGGAGATATATATATTTATATATATTATTATTTATGTACTTATATATATCTTATTCCCTTAATTCCGTTCAATAATATATGAAAACAGAATCAGCATTTATGCCTACGTACAGACCACCATCTCCATAAACGGTGTTTTCCATTTCATATATTTGTCTATTATAAATATTTATATTCTAAATATATATGATATATAAATCATGTTTTATATTCTATAATGATTTCAATCACGATCTATGTGATACAATCAAGAGTAACAAATTAAAACATGTACGACAAAGAAGCCGATTATTACCCGAAATATTAATATAACATGGAAATTATTAATAAATGGGTTATATAAAGTCATAAAATAATAATTTATGATATCCTAAATATTAATATGGTTCTTGTATAATTTAATAACATACTATAGTCTTTATACATGAGGTTAAATGTACCCTCAACTAAAGGAAAGTGCAAGGTAAGGTGTTTTCATCTCACTCCTTATTCCTGTGAGATTCGTACCATATTACCACTATTACCTTTTGTGTGGTGAATGTACTTCCCATAATTGTATTCTTTGTGAAATAAAATTTAATTTATGTGTATTGACATATTCATTTTATAATACCTCTTTCATGGGGTGTATGTTTCGTAAGTTACCAAATTGGTAAGGGTTAATTCCTCAATATCATTAATATCGGAGATTGTTTATGTGTAAGTATTTACTGGGAAATTTTTTTCAACCATTTCCATTTTCATAAAATTGATTTCAAAATGAATATTTTAAGGTTTTGTGAAAATTACTCTTTATCAAGATCATAATTTTAAATGTTTTAAATATTTATCACTCTAAACCTTTTTAATTAATGTCCAGGTTTTCAAAAATGATTTTAAGGATTTATTTATATGGACATGAATGTTTTGAAATGATAATTCTTTTCAAAGGTTTTAAATTGTTATGTGACAATTTGATTCAAAATTATCTTTTAAATTACTTCCTTTATAAATTTGTGACTTTTAAATGATTTGACAAAAAGGATATTTCTCTCAAAAAGTTTTACTCATCATTTTCAACTATGTCAGTATCCTTTACTGAATATTATTTTTGACTGAGGTTGATTTATTATAATAAAAAACTTCCATATTTTATTGAAGGTTTTGTGATATTCTAGCCTATGGATGTGTTATTTTTATACCATTCATGGTTTAGGGATAAAGTATTTACATTTCGTATGCTAGTTTTAATATGAATGTTTATGTTATGTTTAAACCTTTTCATATGAGGAATGCATTAGACTTGGTAAGTGACGGGTGGAGCCCGCTACAGCTCTGCGATGCATCGGTAGGTATCACGAGACAAACTAGTGTCTTGGCACAAGGTCATGAAAAAATTTTATTTTTAGTCTTGGCACAAGGCCTTGACTATGTGGTTATGATAGTCTGTCATTATGAATTCCATCATCATGAAAGTGGTTAGTGATATTACATGTGATTATTCGACTAGTAGAATATCCATGTGAATAAGTAAATGGAATTACATAATTTTATTTTTTAAATATTATGCTGAAGTTCAATTTTAAAAAGAATTTTTTTAGTTATACATTGCATTAAATGTTTATGCTTATTTATGAATGTTTCTGTTGTATTGTTATCCTTACTGAGCAACTGAGCTCACCCATTTTTAAGTTTTATTTTTCCCAGGATTCCATGAAGTCTATTGTGATTGATATATAGGGGTATGCCAAGGGAATAATGGAATTCATAAAGGATTATTGATGTTGTTTTTTATGTTATAAATTGTAATTTAACATTCATTTATGTAATCTATTTTCCAAGACTGGTAAATGGATCGGTCTTTCGAGACATGGTTTTTTGTAATCATGCCAATGTATTAAAATAATGCACCGAATCTGGGTAATTGGTGCCGGGGAATTATAGTTGGTATCCGAGAAAGTTTATTAATAAACTTAGAAACTAGATTTACATAAACTCTAATTAGATAACATTACCCTAAGGCAGACTTTGAGGATTAATATAGAAGAATTTCTTATAATTTTGAACTATGGAGATTTTTTGAGGTTTCCAAGAAAACACATGCTTGTCTGGATTTGAGTAGGTAGAGTCGGCTCTGGCATAGACGTACCTAGGGGTAAAACCCGAAAACACTACTTCGAGATAGACTCGAACAGGAACTGGTGCATGACAATGGGCCTTGCTGCACTCTTGGTTACGACACTCCCGGGGGATATGCTTAGGATAATTCTTGTTTCTTTACAAACAACTATGAAGGGTTTATGAGTATATATCTCCTCAATGAAATTTTTTGTGATTATGGAATATATCCATAAAATGTTCAACTTACATTAGGTATTTTAGATGTTTGGAATTGTGAATTTTGATTCATAAATTGTCCTAGTGTATGCCATTGTTTAGAAATGGCGCCCAATAGAAGGGATGAGGACTCCAAAAATACGTATGATCCAAAGAGTAATAAGGGTCATATCATTCATGGTATTAAGATAACATTTAGAAGTGAAATAGTCTCCCATTTATTCTCAACATATGAAGAAATAATATCATGTGTTGGTAAGATAAGTAATGAATTATTTGAGTCCTATGGCTTTGAAGGGGAACAAGAGAAGAAAAGGATAGTAGAGAGAAAGATGGATAATGGGAATAGGGGAAAGAATGATTTTCCCATCTGTGATAAATGTGAAAATAATCACCTTGGTAAATTCTTGATAGAAATGGGATTTTGTTATAAGTATGTAGAAAAAGGACACCAAGTACGTGATTACAAGGGTAAGAAAAAGTTTTCAAATGTAAAATGATTCATCTGCAAGGTGTTGAGACACTATGCGAAACAATGTCGAAATCATCAAAGTGTTCCACAATTGATGATATTGGATAATAATCATGTTGTGATACTACCACAGTTGAGGAGGAATGACTAGAGTTCTTATGTTGTTATTAAATAATTATGTCATTTGAGTATTGTATCAACGATGTACTAGTTATAATAATTATAGAGTATATTAGGATTATACTGCAGTACTATTTCATTAAGGACTTGAGATTGTGTGGAACCATGAAAAGTGACTCAATAGCAAGTTAATTTTTTTTGGAAAATATATGGCTGAGAGAAAGATAAACCATAATATGGTTTTGATACCGAGGTAGTGATTTTGGAATAATACATTATTTATTTGGATAAAAAATATTGTATATTTTTTACTACCATGAATGTGATTAATGATTTGTACATTCCATCATTTTTTGAGTTTACAAAAATTTTCGATAGAAGCAGTATATCCAGTATTCTATAATGAATAAGGGATCATGAATGTAATCAATAATGTTTTATGTTAATTCAGGATATAGCAGTGTATTAAAAGAATACATGATGAAGGTGTTCACATGTTATTACGTGGCAAAAAGGATCTTCATTGTGTATAAATTCCCTATAAATTTTGGATTGTCAGTTTGGACAGAAGTATTTTGGATAAGTCTAGTTTGAGGTTATTTTTAGTTTTCCATAAAAAGGACAACCCGGAGGTCGGGCGGCAACCCGTCACATCCGACAAGATCACGAGACTTGAACCCGCATCCGAAGGGTGACAAGGGTGCATCACCTACCACTGGCCCATGTAATTTCTTGGATTGAATAATGTAGTAATTTTTTTAAAAAACACTTGTAGATGAATTATAATTTCATTTTTTTGAACCATATATGAATAGGATAAATAGAATATTATTTTTAAGTTATATTATCTTTTAAAGTGAAAGATGAGTTTGTTGTAGAAATTAATTAATGGATGTGACTCTTCTTGTCAAGTATATATTTTTCTTCTTATCTTATTCTATGAAGAAATTAATTATTATACTTTAGTGAAGGTATTTTAAAACCAAAAATGTGTTATCGTAATACCATATGATTTATTGAACTGGTGGTATTTTAAATCATCATAGATTGGTGGCCTTGAGGCCCACGATTCTACAATTGTTTGTGATTGATGACCTCAATCACTCCCTATAAATATTTACGTTTTTCCTCCAATTATGTGTCTTTAATTTCCACTAATGTTCTCCTAATCGAGATCATAATTTGGTGGCGACTTTTTCATTCCCATTTTCCTCCTATTAAGACTAAATTTTATTAACCCAATTTCTAATGTGTGTTTTCCCACAAAGGTATTTTCTATTTTCATCCTTTTATTTTTGAAGAACAATTTCAAATTGTGAATACCCAATTTATTAAAGGAGTAAATAATGTAACACGCTAAATTTCATAGAACGTTATTTCTTCAAAGTAATTCAATAACTTGCACTACACGCAACACCGAGTTAAAGCACACCATAACTTACAAAACTAGTTGTTAAAAAGTGGTTATGAATAGTATTAACTGAATTTGGAACTATATATAATCCTTATAATTTTAGAATCCATATTATTAGTTTCTTAGACATAATGTAAGAACTAATTCATTTTTCAGATAAAAGAAGTATTTTTCAAAAAATGCACTTTTACAGCCTTTTAATGGTGAATCCTTTTGAAATCCAATATTTGAAACTTTTATATATTAAATTTGAAAAAATAAACTTCTTTTTTATAGTCGTGACATAAGAATTTTGTTTTAATAAATTTTTAGTGTTTTTCTGATAACATTCATATTTGGGTGAATAGTGAAAAATACTATATTCTAACTAAAAACAACTTTTTTAATAAAAATAATTTATATTGTTAAATTGTACATTATAATGGTTTGGAAGTACAAATAGATTATATTTTTACCATTTAATCCAATTCTCGTCATTGTATGTAATTTCACTTTGAGATTGTACATAAACAAGTGTCGATCTTTTGATAGATATTGTTTCTTAAAAATAAACCTTTTGGTTTTGACAACGGGAATTAAATTTAAATTAATTAATTGAACTTATATTTTTTTAATTGGGTAAAATATACATCATTTTTTAATTTGGACTATCAAATATAGCTTAGGCTGAAGTTTTGGTATTTTTCTGAGAAACTTCAATTTTTTATGAATAGTGAAAACACTGAGTTAATGGTTAAAACGGACATTTTATTTAAAAAATAATTTATTTTATTTAAATTTATTTTAGGTCAAAAAAGATACATAATACCTATATAAGTTCAATTTAATTCATTGGAGTCATTTTAAAATAATTTTATATATATAAAATTTTTATCGAACATTTTACCATCTTTTACTCACCTCCTAAGATCATTTGCCAATTCACATAAAACATAAATTTCCTACTTTAATGGGTGGAATTTCAAAAATCCTAGATACACGTTTAATATCAAGGACAAAAATGTGCTTCAATAAGATAAAAATATTTTTTGGTGAATAGTGACTTTTAACATTTATTTACCACGGTTAAAAGAAAATAGGGTAATTAAGGGTAAAAATGATTTTAATATTACCCTAAAACATGTCCTAATTCTATTGGACAAATGTATATAGACCAAAAACAACCATAGGAATAAAATATTATCATTTATGTCCACATGGATTAGATTAGGACATTTATTATTTTTTAATTCAAAGAAGAGTAAAAATAGCTAAAATCAAAGTTTAATAAAAAACATTTTTAATATAAGTTTATACATAAGATAAGTTAGATTATAAATATTCATTAAAAATAAAAAAATATTTCCTACATAATGGTATTTTGTTTATATTTTTTATACATTAAATAATTTAATTTATATATTACACAATGATGATGTAGTAATTACCGTATTAATGAAAGATTAAGATAATTGATATTATAAATAACCAAATAAATGTAATTTAAGACTTTTTATGAAATACAATAATTTTTTAGGTTAATATGACATATTAGGATTGGTTATATTAATTTTTTTCTAAGTAATAATGCTTTTATGAATTTATCAAAAATAAAATACCCAATATTGTCAAAATTGACATAAAAGAGTTTTCAAAACAAATGTTATATTATTAATTGATCTTCTATTCCTAAAAATATAAGGTACATCCAAAATAATTATATCATTATAGGTGTATAATTAAGGGACCACTTGGGGGTTTATTTTAAGTTTATCGTAAGTTTATGAACCATATAATATAAAAATATAAATAGGCGTGGTAAATGTCAAACTAATTAACTAAGAGTTAAAACTAATAGATAAGGTTTATTAAGTGACCCAAACCTATCTAAAACCTACTGGTTGAGTTAATTTCGACCCATATCCATCTTATCCTTGAAATAAATTAATTTTTAGCTGTTATAAACCAAATATGAATTTATTATAAAATGATATTTTATGTTTTCCTAAGGTTCCCCTCACCCCTCTTATAAAAGGGCACTCCTCTTTCACTATAATTCACTCCCTCTAATCCATTTAGCTCATCCAACACCTGACCAAATACCATCTCAACTATCCTCCCTTCAAACTAGATGCCTTAGTTTGATTAGAAACCAACCTAAAGATCCCTTTTGATCAAATCAAAAAGAAGAACCCGAAAAAGAGGTAATGATTTCACCACCCTCTTTCAAGTTCATTTCTTCTTCCACTTCCTTTTTTGTTGTTGTTTTCATTATAAAATAATAAATAAGGTATCTTCTATATACTGTTATGTTATTATAATTATGGTACAACCAAATTAATTATTCTATCCACCCTTTGAATGACATGTCACCATACGAGCGTACGTACGGCTTACCGTCTCCACGTCGTGGTGTAATTGTTTTTCAATAAAATATTATTTGGATGGGTATAATAATGATGTGTATTTGATAAAAATAATAAATATAACATGAAAATGATTTCTTATATATGATATAAGATCCAATTATATATTATTTTAATATCAAAAGAATGATATTTTTCCCGTGCGTACGTACGGATTACTGTCTCCACGACGTAATGAGATTCATTTCCAAGTTCACCATTCATCGACGATTATAAAAATATATATTACTAATATGTATGTAGTATATGACATAATAATTCTACTAGATATATATATATATATTTATATATATAAGTATTTATGTACTTACATATATCTTATTCACTTACATCCGTTCAATATTATATGAAAACGGAAACAGCGTTTATCCGTACGTACAGACTACCATCTCCATAAATGGTGTTTTCCATTTCATATATATGTCTATTATAAATATTTATATTCTAAATATATATGATATATAAATAATTTTTTATATTCCGTAAGTATTTAAATCATGATCTATGTGATACAATCAACAATATCTAGTCAAAACACGTATGATAAAGAAAGCGATTATTACCCGAAATATTAATATAACATGAAAATTATTATTAAATGGTTAGTATAAAGTCATAAAAGAATAATGTATGATATCATAAATATTATTATGGTTCCGTTATAATTTAATAACATACTATCGTCTTTATACACGAGGTTAAACGTACCCTTGACTAAAGAAAAGTGTAAGGTAAGGGGTTTTCATCTCACTCATTATTCCCGTGAGATTCGTGCCATATTGTCACTATTACCATTTGTGTGGTGTATGTACTACCCATAAATGTATTATTTGTGTAATACATTATAATTTATGTGTATTTACATATTCATTGTATGATACCTCTTTCATGAGGTGTATGTTTTGTAAGTTACCAAATTGGTAAGGGTTAATTCCTCAATCTCATTATCATCCGAGATTGTTTATGTGTAAGTATATACTGGGACATTTTTATCATCCACAACATTTCCATAAAATTGATTTCAAAATGAATATTTTAAGGATTTGTGAAAATAACTCTTTATCATGATCATAATTTTAAATATTTTAAATATTTATCTTTCTAAACCTTTTTAATTAATGTCCATGTTTTCAAAATTGATTTTAAGGATTTATTTATATGGAAAAGGATGTTTTGAAATGATAATTCTTTTCAAAAGTTTCAAAGTGGTATGGGACACTTTGATTCAAAAATATCATTTAAATTACTTCCTTTATAAATGTGTGACTTTAAAATTATTTTAAAAAAAGTGTATTTCTATCAAAATGTTTTACTCATCATTTTCAACAATGTCACCATCCCTTACTGGATATTATTTTTGACTGAGGTTGATTTATTATAATAAAAATCTTCCATATTGTATTGAAGGTTTTGTGGCATTTTTGACCATGGATTTATTATTTTTATACCATTCATGGTTTAGGGATAAAGTATTGACATTTCATTTGCTAGTTTTAATAGAAATGTTTATGTTATGTTTAAACCATTTCATATGAGGAATGCATTGGACTTAGTAAGTGACGGGTGGAGCCCGCTATAGGTCCTCGATGCATCGGTGGGTCTCAGGAGACAAACTAGTGTCTTGGCACACGGCCTTGACAAAATCATATTTATAGTCTAGGAACAGGGCCGTGACTATGTGGTTATGATAGTATGGCATTATGCATTCCATCATTATGAAATTGGTTAGTGATATTGTATTTGATTATTAGACTAGTAGAATATCCATGTGAATAAATAAATGGAATTAATTCATTTTATTTTTTCCATATTATGCTCATGTTCATGTTTAAAAGGCTTTTTTTCTAGTTATACATTTCCTTTAATGATTATTCTTATTTATAAATGTTTCAGTTGTATGGTTATCCTTACTGAGCATCTGAGATCACCCCTTTATATGTTTTATTTTTCCCAAGATTCCAAGATGTTTATTGTGATTTATATGCAGGGTTAAGCCAAAGAAATAATGGCGTTTATAAAGGATTATTTATTTTGTTTTGTATGTTATAAAGTGTAATGTAACATTCATGTATGTAATGTTTCTTCCAAGACTACTAAACAGATCAGTCCTTTGGCACTTGGTTCTTTGTAATCATGCCAGTGTATTAAAATAATGCACTGACTATAGGTAACTAGGGTTGGATCATTACACATAAAACTATATACGCTTCATTTTTAATTATTCTATTCTATTATATTTTTTATTTCATTTCAATATCGGGTGTCTGTAATGCGAAATGTTTTGAACTGATTTCATAATAAATGTGTTCTTATTCACCATTCTACTAATTTTACTCATTAAAAAATCATTAAATGTAATTCAATTGATTGTTTTTTATATTTCATAATGTTATATTTTCAGTCTATTAGTGTTTTTGTTATATTTTATTCAAATTAAAATGAAGAAAATCTATTTTTAGTTAGGTCAAGCAAATAAATTTTAGTATCCCAATTAATGAGTCAAATGATCAGATCATTGAAAAAGAAAAAATAATAATTAACTATTAAAATCAGATATTAAATTTTTTATTCTCTAGATGATAAATATTTATATCGTTTTTTATGGTGAAGGTTAAATTATCCCAATAAAAAGTATGTTACAATCTTTGTGTTAATATGGATATGGAAGAGATCCATTTGTTATAATATCATTATAACATTATTATAATGACATTTAATATATAATATTAATGTGATTAATTATAATTGGTAGTAGTAATAAGAATAATTTAAATGAAAAATAAGTTCTCAATTATAAATAAACCTCTTTTCCTCTTGGTAAATTTTTTTCGGTGGTTGGTTTTACAATGATCACTTATAAGTAATATTACATATTGAAATCCTAATTTATATTTATAAAATAAAAATCTTGCAATAATTAACAAATATATTCTATAAAATCAATTCAATAACTGTCCTTGAAAAATCGTGATGAAAAATGAAATGTGCTGTGAAAGGAGGCAGTATCCCGCACCCACACATAAGCATCGTTTTATGTTTTTTGATTTAATTGTAGGTGAATAGATAATGGTTATACCATAAATATTATAAAATTTAAATATTTTATTTATAATATTTTCAGTATACAAATATTTTTATAATTTTTTATAGAAATAGGATGTGAATGATAAATAAATTAAGTAAATTGTTAGGTAATACTTACATTGAAAATTCAAATCATCTCTGGAAGTACCAATTGGTAATAAAATTATTCACACACATTGCAGAATCTAGGGGCTTCAAAACATGTAGTCGAGCTCCATAACAATAAAATTGGTCATATATTCAAGAAAATATTGAACTAGGGGTATGTATTGAAATTGGTGGAAGTGATACTATTTTTTAGGTGAAGAAGAGGGTCACATATTTGGAAAATAATGTTATATAAGGGAATGAATGGAATTAAATGATAGATAGGTGATTTACATGGGAATATGTTTTTGAAGAATGTGGGTATGAATTTAAAACCTAAAAAAGTTGTTTATATGTTTTAAAATCAACTTAGTGAAATTGGTTCCATAATATATTACCCATTTTAATGTTTATCCATTTTAATTAAAATTTAACCATGATTATTACTTTCATCAATAAAAATAAAATATTAACATTATTAAAAAATTTATACATGTTAAATATAAAATTTTCACCAATTTCATCCAATAAAATTTTCAACTATATGAAAATTAACATTAAACATAACGGATATAATTTGTTAAAAAATATGTTACTAAAAATATTCCATTTTAATAATTAAGTATTTTTAGTATTATTATACATTTATTACCAATTATAGGAGTTTTAATTTATTTATTAAATTTATAAACTTCATGTTATGGTTTTAGTTTTAGATATAGATCAATTTAATTTAAAATAATAATATTTTTAAAATAATAATTACTTGTAAAATAATTGTTTTATCATGGTTACTAATATTAATATTGAATACATAATTTTGTGGCTAAAAATTAAATAGATTCCAATATGTAATTTGAAAATATTTATTGAAAATATTTCAAATAATTTTATATGATTTAATTACTAAAACTAATAAAAATCAATTTTAATATAAGTGTGCATGATACATAAAAACTATTTTAAAAAACATTTATCTTTTATGAATAAAATAAATTTATCATTTACCCAGTAGTAACTATTTGATGGATTCGAACATATTTTACAATATATATCATCAATTCATACGAATTAAACTTTTATTTAACCATAATATATTTAAATTCATTGGGACTAAAAATGAAATTTTAAAAAAAATATATTTTAATGAAAAACCGATTTTATTAGTTAATTAATATAATAATTTAATTTTATCAATGAATTAACATTTATAATTATATATATATATATATGTATCATAATTTTTTACATATATATTTACCCATGAAATCAAAGACTACATTTTAACTGTTATATAATGATATATGGTTCATTTTGGTTTGGTGTTGCATGTGAAAAAATATATTGGACACATTAGGTTTTAAACGAGTATATATATTAAAATAATATGGAATTATAAAGATTAGAATCATTTTCATGGGTGTGAATCTCAAGAAAATGTTATAATAAATGATCAAGTGATTAATATCCATGTATAATATTTTTATGGAAGTGTTCTTAATAATTTATTCTGAGAAGAAAATGAACATATTATAATGAATTGTGAACAAAGAAGACTACTAGAGACTATGTTTCAGGTGTTTACTTGAAGACTATGATGTATTCAAGGAATCTAATGAGATGAATATATCTAATTTTATTGTTAAAACGACATCTTGTGAGATATTATTAACTAGTTTAATGGGAAGAAGATAAAGATAAATAGAAAATATTGAGATACAAGTATAATGAAGTTAAATGAGATGGTCATTTGATCATTCGTGTAATATATTGATCCCCCACCTATGTAATATGGTGTGATTGGTTTCAAGATGATTCCTAGACATATCCACAAATATTGACGATAATATTACATAGCTGAATAAATTCCATAGAAATTACAATTATGTCACAGAATATTTTTCTTGAGAGGGGATGAGACTTGTAAATACAATATTCCATATTTATAGTCCTAATAATATCACATGTGGTTTCTTATGTTAGGTTAAAAAGAATTGTTCCATAAGTCATAATATACTATATATGTTCCTATTCAAATGGGACATAAAATAAAAAATGTAATTTGGTGAAATCAGAGAACATCGGATTCAACCACCTCTCAAGTGTGTCTTTATAGTGTATTATGCATCTCATTACTTGAAATATTATTGAAAACCAATGTAGGTCACCTTTAATTTGTTAAAAAAATAATCAAATAAGTTTCAATGATAAAATAGAACCCTATGATACTCATATATCATGATCCAGCCAAGGGACACATTTTCGGGGAGGTTTATATATAGTTCCCATAGAGCAAAATACTATTCTATGATTTAGATTTACTATTAACAATAACATCGGGCTATTCAAGATTATAAAATGGTGTTTATGAGGACCTATGTTTTTATACAAGATTATTTACATATATCATTACCAAAATATTTCAGTAATAAATTCTTTGGTATATATTATGTATTAGTTTCATGGAAACTAGGAACCTAATTCTTGATTTATATAGATCACAAAAAAAATGATTTTTTTCTTTTAGAAACTTTTTTACTATTATATCACAGATCACCACATTGTAATGTATTTCTTGGGGACATATATCAAAATTAAAGGGAGATAATAATGAATTGACAGGGGATATAAAAAAAATGTAATGTAAGTGATCATTATTAATAAAACATGGGTCTTAACATAAGATAATAATCATTAATGTTAGAAAAAAACAAGGAAATGTAGCTACAACATAAAAATGGGACATCCAAAAGTATATCACCATGGATTATCACAATGGACCAATAAACATATTACCTAGGTTTTTGAATAAGGTAAGATTAAATATTACAAATTAGTTCTTCCAAGGTATCATAAAAATTTTATACAAGAGATTAATTATTTAACCCATTAATTAGAGCACTATATGGGTGTACCCACCATATGACTAATTTTATTTGTGACACATAGATAATATATTAGAAGAATACATTTAACCATTTTTTACTACTAGTATGGAATGTGGTTATCATAGATGGATTCCCCCAATCAATGATGTATAGTAATTTATATATCAATATCCTTGAATGGAATCTTTGTTAGGTATTCACTACATAAAGGTATGGAATGGAACATCGAATAATGAATTCTGTTACACGATGGGTATATAAACATGTTTTTAATTGGATTAATGAGAGATAAAGGTATCCTATAATTAATAGGGAATCATCTAGATAATAAATTATTGATTATGAACACATAAAAATATAATAAATTTTAATTCAAAATACTTATAATAAAATAAGTACTAAATTAGAGAGGATGAAAGAGCAAAAAACCCTAATCTTTTAAGGTAGTTACTTAATGATTATGAAGATATCCTTATGATCATAAAAACTTTATGTAGAGACTATACAGAGATAAAATGAGAAGAAATTAATTCTTAATTTATTTGGAGTGAATAACAATGAAAAAATGTGTGAGTATTTACAACAAATGAGGGACAATTGCTTATTAGTTTTTAAACATAAGCCTTAGAGATCTAGGTTAAAAAAATATAAAACCATTTTCCTTGTTAGGGGTTTACCTCATGGATTTATATAAGAAGAGTATATTTATTTAATGTTTTAGAAATTAACTCCTAAAAATAATATTATTCTGGAAGTTGAAATATTACTATTCATAATTTTTTTTAAATATTAAAATATACTTTAGGTTTTGGAAGATTAATTATATATTTGTGAAATTAATTTAAAATAAATTATTTTAATTTGAAAACATTTTTTGGGTCAATAAATACTTCATATTATTTATTTGTTAATTTTTTCATTATTATGTCATATTACTTATTGTATATACATATCGTATTTTACTTTTTATCTCAAAATCCAGGTACCAAAAAAATTATTAAAAAAACCATTATATAAATT
Source organism: Viscum album (assembly GCA_963277665.1). Taxonomy (NCBI): domain Eukaryota; kingdom Viridiplantae; phylum Streptophyta; class Magnoliopsida; order Santalales; family Viscaceae; genus Viscum; species Viscum album. Next base: position 22,027,805 of record OY728131.1, read on the forward strand.
TATTAATATGATTTCATAATATATAAATTCGATGAAATTAATTCTATAAAATGATACTTTTAATATCTAAATAAAAAAGTAATTTAATGAAAATATTGACTTTTATAACATGATCAAATACTTATCCTTTATAAAAAGTAAATATTATTGCATAAAATTATTTTATTATTCATTTATTAGTTAAAATTATTTTTTAAAACCTTTACATGAGACGAAAATTTTATTTATAATACTATTATTCCCTTTATAATGTATTGTAATAAATACCAGAAATATATATTTTCCAAAAACACAATTATGGTTTCTTTGAATCAAAATTAATTTTATCTTATGTATCCTATAATAATGATAATTTTATCACTTATATTATGGTGCTACATTAAATTAAAATATGGGATTACTGTAACCATTATTGAATTTCTAAATTAATTTACGCTTTAATGCAAATTAAGGTCAATATACATAACTCATTACCATTCCAACAGAATCCCAAAGGGTATGGTGTGTGATGGTGATATTTTCTGGGGTTGGATCATCTAAAATTGATTTGGTAGAGATCTATACGAATTCAAACTACCCCATTTATTATTTTTCTCAGGTATCAATTGTTTATTCTTGAATTTTTCTTCGCTATGGGATATCAAAAGTTATGAAACCTCCCTATCATGTTCTGATAAATTAACATCATAAGATATGATCTTGTGAGTTGTGGTAATTTTTTATTCATTTTTCATAAAATATCACTCATCATTAGTATTTATATATAATAATTTACATGCTCACTTTTTCACAACAAATTTACGAATGATAATAATTCCCTACTATTATAACTATTATAGTTACAAAGGCCATGTAATGTCCAGATCCTAATTGTCACATTTTTTTTAACTTATATAAACTCCACCATTATCATACTTTATCATCCCATAATTCGTAAATAAATGATTTATATTTCCCTATGATAATGTCCAACATTTTCTTAAAGATTACTTTTATATTAAAATATTCATTTTATGACTGATTTTCATTGGAGAATTCGGGCCTATGATGTTTACCATTTCGTGTTCACTATTCATTTGTGTTTTTCTTCATATACTATTTCTAACTATTATAGCCAATATTATTCCATGATGTGTACTAAAATGTAATATTATTTTAATATGATTCTATTTTAAAACATAATAAAATTGTCCTTATGATACATGTGTTCTTTTTTTAATAATATAAATATTTTTTGGGATCTTATGTTCCCCAACTAAAATAATATTCCCCAGAAAAATTGTTTCTTGACACAAAATAAATGGGGATATTTTTCATTATTCACTTATTCCGGATGCATGGTTGATTCTTCAAATATTTTTTTCTCCATAATAATTTTATCAATTATGTTGATCTATGACACCAATTCCATTTCACTAGAAAACATTATTAATTTTTATTAATTTTATTGTTAAAGTATTCACACTATTATGAAAATTATGTATGTTTAGTCATACATATACTTACTTAATAGAGGCATGTGGTTCATGTACCTTACAAATATTTATAGGTAGTTTTTTTATTGTAAATTAATTCAACAAGTTATAAAATTGAAAATGGTCACACATACCTTTTAAATAGTTTCACATTATTTATAAATGTCATAAAGAAATTTCAATGGTGATATATTGAGAAATATGTGTTCTGCAATAATAAATTTTAATTCCTTCCTTTTATTTTCCCTATAAAACATTTTCAATACCTATGAAGACAAGATATATTTTAGCAATAGTGGTATCTTATCTATATTCTATTTCAAAAGAAATGGTCTCAATAATATTATTTCTCTAATTCCATCCCATCATGTTTGAGATATACACTTTTTTCCATAGAGTGATTCTTAAGGAGTCATTTTAAAGATCAAGTAAAAACTTCAACTATTGAATAATTATATATGTAGAATATGTTGATCTCCACTCACCTTAAAATAAATTTACCCTTCCATTAAAATTTATTCAATTAGTTTGAGGATGATATGCCGTTCTTTAGTTCACATCTATATTTACACACTTTTGAAGGATCCTCCAAAACATGAAATTAAATATTGTATCTCATTCCAAAAAAATTGGCAATGGTGTTCTATGAAGTATCAACACTTATTGAGTGTATAGATGAGTATAGTGATTAAGGAAAAATCTTATCTTAAAATGATAAAATGGTAAAACCTATTTAATATATCAATTATTACCCATATAAAATAGTTTTTGTTGGATTTCTTAGGAAGGGTAGTAAAAAATTCTACAATATTTTTCATCTTATATCCATTAAACTTTGGGTAATGGTTGATGTAATCTTTTAAGAAGTCATCAATCTTAAATCACTTAATTACGCACCAAAAATCATGTAGTATAACATCCAATATCACATTCCATATTTTTATATAATATTGATAATTTATATCTCTATATATTTTGGGGATTCCAGGATATATAGTGAACTTGAAGCTCCTAGATACATCTATAAGTTATTCAATTAATTATAGAATAGATAAGATGCAATGTATTGTGCCAAACCATATACCTCCTCCTTGACCATGACAGAACTCATTATGCTTTTCCTTTTTCATATATTTTATATTATTTTGTAATATAGGATCATTTCATTCATTGTGTCTAATTTTTTTCTAATGAACAGTCATGAGACATAAAGAGAACATATAGGATTGAAGTGTTGGTGGAATTGATAATCCTCTGAGATAATAATTTTACATCAATAAGCCAAAGTGATTAATGAAAAATAAATCGAAATCATAGAAGAAATATAGCCCTTGAAAACCAAAATTTATAGATTTCCAATTACTTTTATCCCAGGTGTGGTGAATTTTAGTTCTAGGCATTAAGAAATAATTTTCTTCCATGATAATATTAGCTAATGGAGAATAAACTTCCATGTTATTTTCTATATATTAGGAGACTAGAGAATAATTCACTTCAATCCTCATAAAATAATATGTTAACATTGTTATATCTTTATATTTTCTGACTATGATGGAATTGAATCACTTGGGATAAGGTCAATAATGTACCTTCCATTTTGAATTTCAATTTAATAATTTTTAATTCATTTATAAATGGATCTCCTTCAATCTTAATCATTTAAATAAATCTATATTCTTTCCTACATAATGTATCAATGAATGGTATTTTATTTTCTATGGTGATAATGAATAAATAAATCATTGAATTTAAGAAGCATCAACCATATCCTTAATCTCATGTTTAGTTCATCTCATGTTAATATATTATAAAAAAATTGGATGGTTTATATATAACAATTCTCTCTATATAAAATACTTTATCCATATCCCTAATTAAAAAATAACTAAAAAAATCTAAATTATTGGTAGGATAATTCATCTAATTATGATTCAACTATCAAGAAGTATAGGTAGTCTCCTTTTCATTATGAATGAGTAGACATGTAATTCCTTTCATGTATGCATCAATTTAAATGGTAAATCCTTCACCATTACTGGGAAATTTTAGAATAGGTTCACTTACCTGTATATTCTTCTATTCTTGGAAAAATTATTCGAAATAATTTCTCTATATGACCATAACTCCCTTTATAGATAACTCAGTTAGTGTACTATAAATTCATGAACATTTTTTCACAAACCACATATAGTATCCTACAAGGATATGGAAAATATAAATCATGTTCATTTTTGTAAGATGAGTCAATCCTCTAATTCTTCTATCATAACTGGAACATGAAATTTTCATTTACTGGTTACTAGGTGACCCAATAATGTTTCATGTTTTTGTATGAACTTATATTTACTAAATTTAAAAAAAAATACGCTCCTCTTTTAGATCATGTAATATTATCCCTATATGGTTCTCATGTTCCTAATGACTATAATAATTTAAAGAACACCACAAATTAATTATGGTTGTCATTAAATATTTCATTCAACAAATCCATAAATGAAATAGGAGATTTTTCATGATAAAGTGTATAACAAAAATCTTATAATGTCCATATATTTTTTATAAATTAGTCATTAGGATATACCCTTTCTTCACCTTCAATTGATTATATAGTGATAAGTGGTCAATCATGGAAATGGATTGAGCCACATGAAAGTAGTTTAATAATTCACCAATCATTGAAAAATGTTACTTCTTTTTTACTATGATAACATAAATTTACCTATAATAAATTAAAACTAGAATTAATTACTATTTCTCTTAAAAAAGGATAATATTATATTTAAGAATACATACCAAGTTAGATAAAAACCACTTATAAGAGATCTATTAGTTGTTTCATCAATTGTTATAACTCCACAAATAATATTCTATATGGGTCATTCGATGTTCATTTTTATTCATAAATGAGAGAAATTAGGAAATACACCTCCATTTATAGGGGATGTCTAGTAAATTGTTTAGGAAATATATGACTATATTCCTGAATAGTGGTTACATTTACTTTCTTTTTTTACATTAACTTTCTTCCCTTTTATTTCCTATCATTCCCTTAAAGAAAGCTATAGTATGTGGGTTTTTATAGAACATATAAATGGATATATCTCCTTTGAAAATAATTATAGTTTTTACCATTATGAATACTTAAATTTTAGTACTTCTATAAGTGACCATGGAATTATACATTAAGATTTATCCATCCCCAATATTATGTAAAATTACACCATTGGAATTAAAACAAGGTTTGGGAAGAGATTTTACACACCAAGTATAATTTTAATATATAAATATATATATATACCTTTTATATTGGAATATATACTTTATTATTTATAACTAATAAATCAACATCTAACTGTTTAGGTTTAAATTTTTGCTACTCAAAAGATCTAATTAAATAAAGGAATGTGTACAATCAAAATATAACAATGTCAATTAATGATTTTGGTGCATGATTAGTGTACCAACATCCAAATCATTTTCTTGTTTATCATTATTTTACATGATAGAAAAATAATTACATTGATCCCTCAACATATACTGATGTTGATGGAATTTTCTCTCCATTATTGTTTTATTTGGAATTTAACTCAAAAATTATAGAATCTCTCCACACTATAATTATTAAAATAAAGGTTTTTATTTCACTAAATTTATATTTTTTATTTTAAATAAAATTTTGAGTATTTATATCTTTTGGTGTAGAAATATTCATATTACATGAATTGTCAGGGAATGAAATTCCGGTTTAGAGTGATTCTAAGGAAAAACATCCTATAATTCTGATAAAGGGTATTCTTCATGAAGAAAAACTCCCTATGAAAATTCCAGAGTTTACAATGATTACTAGAAGAGAAGGTTCCTTCAATAATTCAAGATGAAAAAAGGGTACCCTCTGCACAACAACATTTTTAGTCATAGAGAACTTCATGAATTCGTAAATTATTGATAGTGTATTCATAAACATGAGTCAAAGACACAAGGATCCATGCACTATAATGAAGTTCATATCTTTTTTATAATGACTAAAATATTTAAAAATACAATTTTCATATAAATAAATACTTTAGTCAAATATTTTATGGATGATGTGTGACCTATAAAATAACAAATTCGATCCCAATTCACAAACCGCTAATGCTTTGTGAACCAAATATAAAATGAATCACCCAAGGTATCCAGGCTTCAAGAAACCTATTATTTATTTTCTTAAGAACCTCAACCTCATGTGGAGATTCCTTTGAAGAAGGAAAATTCCCTTTTTAAAGGAAGAAGGCCCTTAGGGGAACATGAAGCATCATGAAGTATCCAGCCTTCACAAATCATCCCTTCCAAAATCGGGACCTCCCTTTGAGGTATGGTATCCCTATTTCTTGAAGAAACCCCCTTCAAAAATACCCTAACCTTCAAGAGTCACCTAAGAATTACTATGAAAATATCTAGATGGCCACAAGATTTGGGAAAACTCTTTTATTTGGATTTTAATGGTGCATCCCTTCTGATGTAACCCCTTTTTGAAGTTTGAGTTCCCCCCACCAATCTAGGACCTATTCAGCTACACCTAAAGTCCCCATGCTACCTATTCCATCAAATCCCTATCCTCAAATTCTAACTCAGGTGTGTCTTGACCCTCTATTGTAACATTTTCTTCTCATCATGGGTACTATAACACATGTTTCTTCTATGAATGAGGACAGTAACATGCACCATGTGATTGAAAACTCCTCCACTGTAGCGCCAACTCCATGCCCCTCCTAAAGGAGCATGATCAGTGGTCAAATAAGGCCTAGGGTAAGGAGTGAATTCACCGACGTCTGATCAGTATGATATAAAACTACTTAGTTCCATGTCATATTCTTATGACGTTAAACATCATGGAAACATCCTCAACACAAGAAGAAAAACATTAGTCTAACCATGTACGATGAACATAGGATTACATGGGAATTAGTGGCATGGGATGACCCCAATATCCCCTACACCACATACCCAATGAAAAAATATATAGGGTTCTCCATGTACGACTCACATGGATTGAGATCCTTTAATAAGGACAATGAATAATCCACACACCATCCCAACCAAGATAAATCCTTTTGTGAACGGATGATTCTATATGGTGTCCCCACACCTCCCCTCATTGATTATACTTTCATGAAAAAAATGAATCCTTACCACATGACCTTAATCTATTGGGATTATTACTCTCAAAAAACCTTAAACAATGACATCTACCTATGTGCGTTTTGTTCCCTATCTTATAAATAGGTCATGTAGGAAACCAATTTGAGGTTCAATACAAATAATGGTCAAATAATGGTGTTCCATTATAGGGACACAATAAAAAAACTCCCTCAATAGTAATCCTCACAATGGTAAACTGATGTTGTTCCCCATAGTGACCCACCTCCAAAATCTGCCTTAAGGGGTGTTGTGAACCACAAATCGTTGTCCTATTCATGGGGAATCCTGACAATGGTAAACCTCTAGGCATGAAATCTTCCCTCCTTGGGACAAACCTCCCTTATCCACATAATGGGGAATTTTGATCAACTTCTTGTATTCACCTTAATGGGAATTATTATCCATAACACTCGATCCCCCACAAGGGGCATCCCCAAAATAAAAAAACTCATGGTGTTCCCTCCTAGGGACACACATCTAGGTTCTATTTCAAGGGGTTTTATGATACACAATTCAATATTCACCTCAAGGAATGTTCCAAAATTGATAAAACTCTATGTGTGGCATTATCCATCAAAGGAACATACCTCCCTGATCTGCCTTATGGGGTGTTCTAATCAAAAACATAGTGTCTGCCTCAAAAGGCATCCTGACAGTTGAAAACTCATGTTTCCTTGATAAGGAAACCACTATTAGATTAATCTTTTGGGGTGTTTTGATCCACAAATATGGGTCTTCTTAAAGGGAAAATCAAAATTTGAAAACCTCATGGTGTAACATCTTACAAATTAGGGAAAAACCTCCCCGATCTAACTCAAGGTGAATTCTAGTCTACTTACCAGATTCACCTCAAATGGAACTCTAGTCCCCAACTCTAGGTACACCTCCATTGGTGTCTCAACATTGGTAAACTTTTGGGTGTGATGTCTTCCCTCTAATTGAAACACTTAATGGGTCCAACTTCATGGGGAGTTCTGATATAACCGTCCCATCCCCATAATATGTCAATATTATGCCTGACTAGCCTCTATAAGACATTGAAATCTTGCCCCAATTTGTCTAAACATGATGTTCTGATCCATCTCTGTGAGATGTTAAACTCACGTCCATACCCATTATTCATACTCCAGAAAAGACATGGGATACAGGAGGTAACAATACGTGGAATAATTATTCCTATGGAATCAATTATCATATAATCAACACAAGATTCCTGGGTTATACTCATATGATTCCTTATATTTGATTCCCTCTTAAGAGAGAGATTCATAGGTTATCAAAGTTCCCAACATCTATTCATGACCAAAGATTCCCAAAGTGTCTACTCTCCCAATACATGTTTTCTTCCCCTTTAAGAAGAAGAAATGTAACTAACGATTATCCAAAAAGATATGGAATAGGAAATGTGTTCAATAAACTCTAAATAAATATATATAGGGATAAAATTACTTTAAATCAACCCATTTAAATTAAATATATGACCTCACTAATGAATGTGATGAATATGTTCTAACCTTAGAATGTTAAAATATGGCCCCACAATAGCATACTCACACATACATCATGCCGATGCATAGGGGGTCCCCAGTTAAATAATTAGGAATTGAAATTTTGAACTCAATGTTAAACACTATTCCACAACATGGGGTTAATAGTGTTGGGGATTCCACATTTTTGAATGTCATTGTATTCATACATTATATTTGATGTCCCAACAATAATATTGTAGACCTTTAATGGAAGTCAATAGAGAATTGAGGTAGTTAGTATTTGGGAAAATAATTTCTATGAAATTTTTAGTGTGGATATCTCTTCATCTTTAGACGTTTGGATGAATTTGGGGGACTATGAATCATTTTTCATACATATTTACTAACAGATGAATCATCATGGAAAATAAAACTCATAAAATTGGGAATCAGTAACCATGTGTCGGAACGAACTGAGGTAAGAGTAATATGGATGTGAAAACCCTACACAACTCTAGAACCACCATAACATCTCCCATGACTACATCTACCAAGCACCCACACTCTGTCTCACCCTTTGAGATCATCCATAGGAGGATGATCGACACCCTCATACAATAGAACAAATAACTTGGGGTCATTCCGATAAATAACATGGCCTAGTAGGATATGGATTCATTATCTCCTTGAAAAAACAACCACCCCAAGGTCCCCTCTACGGGAAACCACCCTTGGTTCCAATAGAAACCCGCAGTGGGATTCTCACCCCAGAGTGGTCCTATGATTCTCTACCCAATGTTATGGGGGTGGGGGATGCTTGAATCACCACAAATGTGACTAGTACTCAAGATATTCCAATTATTGATACCACTATTCTAAATAAACGCATTAAAAGGATAGTCCTTTATGATGAAGAATAGGTGCATTTACCCCTACACTTTACGCCCCTATCTGAACTACCTAACACCGGGTCACGGGAAGGTCCCAAACATTTCTCTACAACTGGAATCATATTTTTTGTCATTAGTGTCTTCTAACACCACATTCACATTACTATAAATCCTCATAATATAGGATAATAGATCGTTATTATCCAAATTGGGATTGATACTGAACTGCCTCATTGGCTGTCCGGGTTGACCCTTTCGATCATGGGCTCCACCAACAATCATTGTGGATAGAACTATCTGGTTGAGACTCAATGTGGATGCCTTCACAATTTAATTGACAATAAAAGAGGATGTCCACCCCTCTCTTTTAAAAATTAGCATATATCCCCCCCCCCATGAATTTCCCAACCCTTATGAAGGTCCTTCATACTCTTTCAACAACTAGTATGGAAGTCCTACCTTCACTCCGGTTACCCAACATAAAGGTTCTCCCCATGTTCCTTCCCACCAGAATAGATGTCCTTCCCAGGCTGAAGAGGTACCATTTCCTATAGAACCATCTTGGAGAAGAAGTGTGAACACTCATTATTGAAGGTATAATCTTGTGAAACACCAAGTTTTCATCGACGTTGTTGACCTTTCAGAATACACGGGATAATATGATTAAGTAATGGATCCCCACTCGGACAACCAAAGTATAGGGAAGGAGAACAACATGTAGGATTCACCATCCTAAATGTTGATATTCATAGGATCTCTATATCCCTATGTAGGTACATGCATAAGGAGGATTTTCTAGATCCCTTCCATTGTCTCCGGGTGCATCCATCAATGTCACTACCACATTCTATCCTCTCTACCTCTACCCAAGATCTATGAGAGTTGTTCTGGTTTTGGTTAACTCCCCTAGATGGTGAGCATCCCGATGAGAAACAGGTGAGAAGTTCTTCCCTTGCACAAGAGGGAATGGTAAACACCATATATTATTTGGATGTGATGATGTAGTTGGTAATGCCCCAGAGAGATGTCCTAGAGTGCAGTGAATATATGACCTATATAGTGGATCCTATACTTATAAACATGCCGCAAAACCAATCCACATCACTATCGGTACCCATATCCCAAACAACACAAATCAGAGTTTTTTCCGAATATGAAGAGGTCCCTATATCTACGAAATATGTTTTATAGGAATGTTTGGCTGCAGATCATCTCACTATAAAATTATGGCCACTAGGAACCACCAACATCGATATCACAAAGTCCCTAATTGAGTGCTAGGTTCTGTGTTTTCACATGATCATATGGGAGACACTTAACTGGCTCCACAACTATTGGTTTTCCTACCGAGGAATCCTGGGGTATCTTGATGACATCGGCAAATAGTGCTGAAAGTTAACATTGGATGTTTTCCTGGTGGATCGATGCTATAGTTAATTTGGATACCACTAGACTGTCCAATATAGATTCATCTAGAGCCTCATAGTTATTTGTGAATTATGGAAGAGGCATATCATGGTTTGTATATTAGGGGATGTAGATAGTACATTACTAGTCTATTCAAACCTATAATAAGATAAATAGACCAACCTGTTGATGGTAAGGGTTCCCCTCTTTGAACCGTTATGATAAACATGGTTATCTCCAACCCACCAGAGGATCTAGGGAATAGGGATTCAATCAAAGACTGTGATGGGGAAAATCATCCCAAAGGGGCACATAGTACTAGGAAGATCCTCATACAGGTTCCCTCACACACCAATGAAGGTATGTTCTCGGCCTTCAGGACCCCTCTAATGATCCATCATTGCACACATGTATGAACATTAAAATTGGTATGGGGCATGTTAGGACATCTGATCCATTCAAGTTCTCATTGAACATTGAGGAAGATAACATAGTGGCCTCCCAACTTCGACATCTCAATGATTGTAAAATGATCATGACTGTGCTCATTACTATTCGACACCCAGATTACGCCTTTGGAAGAATGGATCTCATTTTTCTACTAGAGGGGATGAAATTAATCCTTGTCAAACTTCCTTCATTCAAACATAGTAACCCCATCCATCAAGAAATAGTATAAGAATGGGTATACGTAAAGTGATGAAGGTATGAGTCACTAAACCCACCTGATCAGCATAATGATACTACTTCAGATCAAGATCAAGAAACTCAATGACCCATTGATATGGCCTAGAGTGTAGATGATCATATCAATTCATTGGTCGTCCAGAATTCTCATCAAGATATGGTCCCTCTCCAAGATGACATGATACGTGCAATAAATGCTCAACAAGAGGCTTTATAAACATTGATAGTGGAAGTCCCACTTGATGAAAAGTTTTACCCAATATGGGTGGACGATATACGAGAACCGCTTGAGTTTAATAAACCAATATTTCTATCATTCAATGGGATGTGTGGATTTTTGAATCACTTGGACTACTTTATATAAAAGGTCATGAATATTCTGGGAGCCATAATGAAATAGGATTCCTACAAACATTGATTTTCATCAATACATTAGAGGGAGCATCATTTTTTGGCTACAACCATCCTCATACAGGGTCCAAAGCTAGTTGGGATGACCATTCCCTATAATTTCATCTACCAGTTCAACTCTAATACACACCAGATGAGTATTTTTTACCCCTTTATGTCAAAAAATTTTCCTAATAGATTATCCATAAAAATTGGTGCATGATGAAAGGGATTCAAATACACACTAGACATGCCATTGAATCAATATAAGCTACTACCATTATGCGCAGGTAATATAATGTCTGAGATCATCCCTATCCTCATCGCCTAGAACATTCAATGTGGATTTCGAGATTTTTATGAAAATGAAAACATCTAGAGGAGGCCTTATAGTAGGAAAATAGTTGCGTATATTTCCTCTTATATCCCCTCTGAGAAGGCCTTCCAAATAAGAGGCTAATTCAATAATATTGGTAGACATCGCTGAGACATTGAAATTTTTGACACATTTTCCAATGGAGCATCACCCAGTGTAGCCTTATTAGACTGAACCCCATCCAATGTAGAACCTCTAGGTTCTGCATTGACATGTACAACATCCAACATCAGAGAATGTTTCTCTAACCAATCATAAGGCACCATCCCCTTATGAGTCCCTGGATCCCAGTGGGCCCTTCCCAGAAATAAGAAACATAAACTATTCATTCAGTAATTCATAAGTCATGAGATATTTAATTTGATCCTAGGAGAAATGATTTAAGAAAATTCATGATTCATGAGTCCCTATGATGCTGCAAACACTCACCACTCTGACCATTTCCGCAACCATAAGATCCATATACATACCATCATGGAATGTTATGTGTTCAAGGATTAGCTCAAGAACCTTATGGGAAATTATTTAGTCAAGTTGGTAAACATCTCAGTGTGAATTACCAAAATATCTTCCAATCGTGGTTGTGACAATGATTTTTAGGTTAATGTAAAAAAATTCTAGTAATAAAACTTAGAAGTATGACAACTAGTTATCTACCAGAGTAGTCACTCACATTCATGGTGTTATAGGTGGTTTCCAATGTAGTTATGATAATCCTATAGTAACCACTCATTCCCCAATTATAGCTTCTCTATTTGAATCTTGGCCCCATAAATCCCAAAGAGTAGACATCAACAATGAAAAATAAATTATTATCCCGTAAAATTCAAAAAATACTCTCTCACCCTTGGCCATTTCATGCCCCCGAAGTTGGGGGAAAACCCCTAGGGTCTGCCTAGCATTAGAGGACACCTCTACTGAAGAGCAGTAGTACACTTCTATGAATGTCATCAAGCTGGTAGACTACTTTATTCATCTCGAGGATGAGGAATACAATGAAACCCCCTGAAATTCCTCTAGACGACACTCTCATATGAGAGGATAAATACATTAAAGTCAACAGAATGATCAAAAAAAGTGTTTCAGACTAATCTATGAATACAATTGAGATCAAGAATCATGTTTTTAATAGAGAAAAATAAGTACAATCCTCCTAGCCCACTCCATTAGATATTCCTCCATAATTGACCATGTTAAATGATCATGTAGATCATCTTCAACTAACCATGTTAGCTAACTGGGAATATAAGACGTGGACACACCATGATCAACCATGTATATCCAAATCCTTGCCTTAATTAGCCGTTAGTGGTTTAGACTGATTAAACTAGTCATTTGTATGATATTTCCAGTACTATCTGTATCCTATTGGTAAAACTGACAACATTCATTATTCCTATAGACAAGGAGTACCCCCTTCGAGAAATGGTTTGCCTTTGGCATGAAATTACAATTCACTAAAGAACATTATAATAATACCCATAAGGAAATCTAATCATGAGGCCCTCTAGTTATTAATATAAATGAATGAGTCCCCCGTAGAATTATTAAAGCGACCCCTCTTATTTGAAATAGTTCTAGATGTTGTATACATATACTATATTGATGAGGTCGAGAAAATTAAATTTCCATACATCATCCCATTCAACCGAGAACAAAAAGGCACCCCCTTGCTAGGTTATATACACCCAATGTACATTAAAAGTCATTTCAACAGTGAATAAGTCCTCCACTTCCTAGTGGGAATAGGTTCAAGGAACAATCTTATCCCAAAAATATACTCCATAGGATAGGACTAACCGATGCAGATCTGACTCCATTAGACTTGATAATTCATATATATGATAGGAATGAGTAGAAAACATGGGCAAAGTTTTATTAAAGTCCTAGTGTAGAGTCTTAGTAGAAAATTATTAATTATTTGTTGTCTCATTAAATTCCATATACAACACATAGCTAGGTGGGTCTAGGTATCATCTGCATATGAATTTCTCCTACTCATTTCTCAAATGAATCAAATTATCCCTAAAAAGTATAATTTGGTAAATCCAAGGGGGTTTTTATTCCTTCGAAACATTTGAATTAAGTTGTATATATGTTTTTAATTAAAATATATTTTTGATGAATGTTTAAATCAATATGGTTTACTATACAAACACTACAGCCACTCCTTGGAAAGACATGTAAGATAAATTAATTATCCAGATTCAATGGTTGGATGGCACAATTCCAAGCCTGAGTAGTTGATTATTAATTTTCAGGAGAAATTTATTTCACATACTTCAAAGACAGTAACATTCACATATTACTTCATAATCTTATATATTAAAGGCTCAAGTGATACTAGAAGCACATACCCTTATAATGTACCGATTGGTACACCCAATATCTAATGTTTCACGGAATTCTAATAAATTCTATATAACATCGTTTAATAAATGAAATCCCACACATAACCATTACATTGACATAATGCATGGAACTTGAGGTCATAGTTGAAGGAATGATATAATTTTTTCAATAACTTCTTTCAGTATGGTTTCAGTAGAGTGGAACACCTATGAGTGGATTATGAATCCTCCCATGTGGGGTTCAGAGCTACCCTTGAGTTAGTAGGCACTAATAGACACCATATTATGGATCATAATCCTTCGGAAGACAAAGTGGATTTTTAAGGCATGCCTCATGAATTTGAATTGGGTGTATCCACCACCATCAATTAGTTGATTCTAGTGAACATCGCTACTAAGGAAAATTTGATGCCAATGTTGAACCGTGTATTCATTCCCCCACAGAAGGAAACAATAGTATGTAGATTTCTTAATGTATCCTCATGATGTATTTTTTACAATAAATTATGAGATCATGGATCATGATCCTCAGGTCTTCATCCACCATCATAGTTTCTTAGGGAGTTTTCTTAGGTTCATAAATACTAATAAGAAAATGAATTCCTCCCATTGTTCCATGGTCTAGGATGATCAGGATAATCTTCTCAATTCTAACAACATTAGAGAACTCACATACCCTATATGGATAGATAACATTTTACCAATTAATAATAATAAATGGTATATCCGAGTCTATGTTGACTTCCAAGATCTCAATAGTCATTCTTTGAAGGATAAATTTTCCCTTATTGTGATAGAGTTATTGATCGATTTTGTAACTGAATTATAGGACATCTACATCATGGATGGATATGATGGGTACTAAAAATTTCCACACGAACCCTTAAGATGATTAGTCTACTACCTTTTAAGAAACCCAAGGAATAGAGTGATTATTAGGTTAATAACCAACCATCAATTATTATGTTTATTACCACTAGGTGCATATGTTCTAGAGCCTCCATCAACCTTTTTGTATCCGTACCAAGATTAAATTTATATATAACCACACTCTCTGTACATAATATAATTTTTATCTTGTTTTCAAATACATATACTCACCCATAGGGTCTCTTAAAATGTTTTATAGTTCATATTTTCAAAAACAAAATATAATCCTTGATCTGATAGTAACAAAGATGAACCATATTATTCATACATGATTTTTAACATATTTATTTTTAAAAAATGTATTAATAAATTTTTTAGGATATTTTGAGGTTCATTTTTTTGGAAGCTAGTTGTATAATACCTTAAGATATCAGATCACAAAAATAAATTTTGACTTCTATGGAAATACTTCTTTAATATTCCATCCTAGGTCACCTCACTGTAAATTTATTCTTGAGAATATAAATCAAAAGAAAAGGATGAGTATAAATCCCATTATGGTTATTAAAAAAATAAATATAATGTAAGTTATCATCAAAGATAACACATGTGGCATAACATAATAGCATAATCATGAGTATGGGAGTCATAACAAGGAAATGTGTCTACAACATAAAAAATGATACATTCACAAGGATATCAAAAAGGTGTTAAAAAATTATTTCCAAGGTTATTCACTAAGTTATCATGAAAATATTACAAGGAATTATTCATAGATATAAAAATCATTTCATCGCTAGAAATTATTTTTCACCCAATGCATTAGATTGTTATCAAGTAACACCCTAAATATGGCTAATGTTATGTGTTCCATAAAAATCATGTATCCATGAACACATTTTATAATTTTAAACATGAGTTGGGGATTTGGGTTTTATGAATGGATGTCTACAATCCATAAAGTATAATTATTTATATATAAATACCCTGGAATGAAATTAGGGTTTGTTATTCATAATGTAAAATTATGGCATGTAAAATCCATCAATGATTTCAAAAACACAATTGGTATACTAAATGGTTTGTAGAATGGAATTGATGAGAGAGAAAGATAGTATCTCATTAATTGGGAGTCATTTTGACAATAATGAATTGATTAAGAACACATAAAACATAATTAATTTAATATGAAAAGAATTATTACAATGGAAGTACTTGAATGGGGAAGAGGATGGGGGAAGAGATCCTTTATCATGAAATACAGATTCATAGAGCGTGATAAAACATCATTATGACATTATAAACTAAATATTGAAAACTTAGAGAGAAAAAATGATATTATCCTCATGATCAATGGATTTGGAGTAGAGATTAATAGAGGAATGAATGTGTATTTATAGTAAAATATGGGGAATTGATTATTAATTTATAAAAATAGGAATTCTACGTCTTGGTTATAAAAAATATAAAACCATTGTTATTCCCATTATTATATCTTATTTTTTTAAAAATTTATTGACCAATTTTCGTTATTTAAATGTTTTAGAACAAAACTCTTTTAAATAAAATTATATTGGACGTGGAAGATAATATTATTCAAAAATAACTGTTTATAAAATCCTAATATATATATATATGGAATATTTTATATAGGTTGGAAAAGTAATTTTATTATATTAAAATACGTTATATTAATTATAAACCCCATTTCATTCGACCAATATTTTCTATTACTTATGA
This sequence comes from Viscum album, assembly GCA_963277665.1. Taxonomy (NCBI): domain Eukaryota; kingdom Viridiplantae; phylum Streptophyta; class Magnoliopsida; order Santalales; family Viscaceae; genus Viscum; species Viscum album. Next base: position 22,044,641 of record OY728131.1, read on the forward strand.
AATCACTTTCATGTCATTGTGATTTCAAAATAATTACTATATTTTATTTTAGCCCCATGAAATTTAAATGTTTAAAAATATTTTAAAATGTTCACTATTGGATAATTTTGACATTATGAATTAAAAAAAATAAATTTATCAAAATAAATTTTTAAATATGTTAATTTTAATTTTTATACAAACAACTTATTTTTTGAAAAATTATGATTTTATAACAGAATAATATTTTTCACCATTATAATCACTATATATGGTTGCAGAAAATTATTTTATTCTATATAAATATATATATGAATGATTTTTTTGTTACAATTTTTTTTATGAAAATAAAATTTTATTTCAAATTTTTAAATATGTCATAAAAAATATTATAATGAAAATTAGACAAATATATTTTCCAAAAAATAAAAAAATTTATTTTTGTATAAAAATATATTTTATATTATTAATACTATAATATTGTGAATTTTATCTTTTATATAAGGGTGAAAAATTAAATAGAAATGTAGGTTTGGTGTAATAATTATTTCATATCAAAAGTAATATAAACTTTAATTAATATTAAGGTCTAGATACATAAACCATTATCACACTAGAATAATCCCTAATGGTGAGGTGCAAGATTATGTGTTTTTATTGGGTTAGTTAACTAACAAGGATATGACATAATTATCTATCAGATTTAACTTCCCCAAAAAATTATTCTACTTGATTCAAACATACTAAATCCTAGAATTTAATTGGTGAAGGGTGAAACATGGTGATTCCACCACCCTCCTATACTAAGATAAATAAACTTCATAAAGGATGTTTCTACTAGTTGAGGGAATGGTTTCTCCATTTTGTATCAACTAACTCTCATTATTTCCATTTATATATATTAACTCCACTGAAAAAATTATAAAATCTACATCTACAATGGTCATAATGGCTAGTGGTTATAATTTTCAATATTTATAATTCCCACAAATCAAAATAAATTATGTTTTGAAGGTTATATAAGGAATTGATAATAACAGTCACATTGTGCATTACCATATATAAGCTCTCACAATGTCAAAATTTATCATTCAACACTTTACATATAAATTTTCTATACATACCTAACATATTTTTGATCTTTATATTTACTTTTTATGTCTTTATATTAGGAGTGATTTTTATGAGACAATTCCAAGCTATAGATTTTACCCTTTTCTATGAATTATTCATCAATGTTTACCTCCCAGTTATATTATCAGTAGTTATATTCAATATTATTTCATGATGTGTAACAAAATTTAATATTCATTATATGTTATTCTAATATAAAATATGATAAAAACTCATTGTGAGAATAAATATTTTTATTAAAAAAAGAATAATATTTCTAGTTGATATAGTGTTGGAAATAACGAATGAAATTTGTGATACCAATAATCTAAATAAGCATCATATCAACAACTAATATATCCCAATATAACTGAAATAGACAAAAATTAAACCACCTTCACAGGATATTCTTGTTCTGAATCATATAGATTGGTTGGGCTAGTGAACATCATTTCTACATATCCTAAATATGGTAGACCCACATCATAAAATCCATACATATTTTTTGAACACAACATCTACATTCCAAATAAATGATAAATGGGAACCATGGAACCACTTATATACATTAATTATTATTCCTATTGATATAATGAAGGTCATTTAATGGATTAATCCATGTCCATAAATGTAAAATAAAGTACATGTAGAATGAATGTATACACCCAGGGAAAAATAAAATTCCCTAAAAAGGTTTTCTTACCAAACTTGAGAATATAAAAAATAAATTTCCATGTGAAACCAGATCATGGAGAAAGATAGAAAAGAAGATATCATAGTTTAAGGAGTTAATTTTGCAATTATCAATGATTAACATTCAATAAAAAGTGAATTGATGGTTCCACTTTAATATGTAATAATTATAGAAATAATGAATTTCCACATAAAAGTGATACCAATACCAAATATTGATTCTTATTATTATATAACGATACGATTGTATGGGAAATAAATAACTTGTAACCCTTGAACATTGCTATAGATTAATTTCAAAATAATTTTCATTTTTAATTCATATTTTTTTGTCTTATGATTTTTCTCTACTATAAACTCCACTACTATGGAGGGATAGACATCAGTTGTTAGTCAATTTGAAAAGATACATGTTATTGATCCCATGTTATTAATAATAATCCATACACAGATATTTTAATTTGATTAATTTCTTAGATATTCTGTGTTGTATGTTAAGCAATGAGGGTAATGATTATCACCTAATAACATTAAATTTATCATTATATTATTTGATTCCACTTCATATAAAATTAATTCTTCACCATCCATTATTACCATACATAAAATAGATTTATTTCATTATGGATGGAGTGGTTTGAGATTTTGTCTATTTGAATTGCGATTATAATTATTTTAATGGATAATTAGAGGATATTTTTCAATAATAATTTAGTTTATTCAAAGATGTTAATGAAAAATTATAGAATATTATATGAGAATTAAATTCAATCATAATTTGAGTATCCATTTTCCATACAAAATATATTATGGAAACTAGAATAAAATAGACGTTAGTCAATAAGAGAGAGAGAGAGAGTTAGACCATGCAAAAAACTAGAGGAAAACAATGATGGAGTATGACTGGATAATAACCCATGAAAAATAAACCATCCAATAAAAAAATATCTATTTTTATTTTTATTTTATATTATTAATTAATAATACACTACTCGTTCAGTAATTTTCAAAAAAATTTATAATAATAAAAAATATAAATAATTATAAAATAACATGTTATTGATAGACGTACCACTTTGAGATATTACCCCTAATTTTACACTAATACTTAATTCTAAGGGTAAATTATTAATGTTTTTGGACACATTCATTATTGGATTTTATCAAAATTTGGTGTAATTTCTTGGGGGTCATAACATTAACTTGTTATTATTATTAGTTTTTTATAATACTCTGCTATTTTTATTTCATTGTTTTCTTTATTTCTTTATTTATTTTTGTATACTAATTTTTTAGAGTATAACCCAGGCATTAAAATATATATTATACAAAAATTTCTGTATTGGATGAGATTAGGTCTAAAGCATTCACCATATAAATGACATGAATATCAATAAAATGAATAATCAATATTTTGTAGGAATTAATAAACATTCATATTGAGAAACAACCATATACAAAGTCAATGCACATTCTTGTTTCAATAAAAAAAGGTAACATGATCATAAAAAATCATGAATGATTAGGTGAATTCTTAAGAAAAATATAATCATCTTTTTTATGTAATTAATAAGCATCCATATCAGAATAACAAATATATGGAATCTCAATAGTTTGATAATAAATAAATGGAATATCATTCTACATAAGCATCTATAAAAATATGACTATATAAAGAAAGGGTAATTTGGATATGTTAATAATTTCTTCATTCATTTGATGTAATGAATATGGTTGAACACCCTTAAATAAAATAATGGAAATATATTTTTCACATTGGAAATACATTAAAAAAATGGGGCATATAATAATGGATGATTTGGAATCAAAAAGGCAGTGATTGATCATTTCATTGATACAAAAGTACATTAGATAATCTAAAAAATATTGACGTAATCATTTAAATAATTTCCTTAATAATAATGTATGATATATTTTAATGTGTAATCCCATAAATGAAAATTACTTCTTAGGATTTATAGAAAAATCAAATTGGAAGTAAGAAATATAATTGATCATTGGAAAACATTTATTTTATCAAGATAATAGTGTAATAATTTATTTTATAAATCATGATATTATAGAGATAATTATTTATAGAAGATACAAATATGTTGTAAATATGTATTTAAAAGAAATGAAAACATTAAAAAGATATTATAGAAAACATTTATAACATTTTCAAAAAAATATGAATTCATGGGACATATTAAAAATTTATTTTCAAAACTATAATTAATAAATATATCAAAAAGTTTTTTTAAAAAAATAAACTCTGATAATACATAATTTAAAAGGCTTGAAGGTTAAAAATTAAATGTTTGGTGGGTGATAAATCATTTTAATTAGAAATAATGGAAACCCGATTTAATATTTAGAAATACCATTATTGAAATACCAAATCAGAAAAAAAAGATTCAGAAAATTACCTTATAAAAGTTGTAACGGAATATAGGAAGTTCATATGATATTACACATTAATTGGGCTTCCCAATATTAAGGATAAAATTGTCGGTAAAGAAAAATATGGATGATGAAAATATACTACTGTTAATGTGGATGATAATTTTTTTGACAATGATATACTTTTATTGGGGAGTAAATTAATTTATTGGTAATATTTGAATTAAATGTATTATTTCCAATGTATAGGAAGATAAATTACAATGAAATAAAATCTTAGCTTATAACAAACCTATCATAGAAGAAAGAAGTTCAATAAGACACATTAAAACTCATTTAAGGGAGTTTATTTAACAAAAACAATAACAACGTTTTTAGAGTTTTAATGTAAGAATAATTACATAAAGAAAATGAAATAGATATTAAAATATTTATAAATTTAATCAATATGGGAAAATAAATATATTTGGTTGTAATATAACTATATATAAAAATTATTGTGTGAAATATCAAACACGTGTCATGAATATAAAAATCAGAAAAAGAAACTCGTAACATAATACTTGGATTCCACTAAATATCTTAAATCCCCCATTTAAACCAAAATAAATATATTGATCATATATTATAGGTATTTTTTCATGTATATAATAATCAGAAATTATAATTATTCACAATATGTAAATTAGTTTGTTATTATTTACATTCAATGTCAGGTGTATGAAATATTTATCATTTTAAAATTATTTTATTATAGCAATTATTTCTAATTCATTAATGAAATATCATCATTAATAGATCAGAAAATATATTATAATTTAATTTTTTTATTCATAATATTATAATTTCATTTTATGATTTTTTTTTTATGATCCTTAAAGAAGAAATTTTTTATGTGAATGTTTCAATGATTTTTAACGAACATTGGATGATATCATAATTAACGAGTTTAAAATTAATGTAAAACTTCCATAAAAAATTACTTCAATATTTATATAATATATTATCAGTAATTAAGTTCATATATTCATCCATGAAATTATATTAAACAACTATTCCAGTAGGTGGATTGACTGACCCAAAAATGAACATGAAATGACTAATGAATGATTATGATATTGAAAGTCATTTATTTTAGAATAGTATATAATTTGTACTGATATATATTGATATTATTTTTATAATTTTATGTTTTTAGTCATATTTTAATATGGTTTGATAAATATTAAAGAAACTAAATAAAAATTGATACATGTTACTTAATGGAGAATGTAGTTCACAAAACACACACATAAAAATTACATTTCTCAAAGGATGAGTGGTAAATAAGGTGAATTATAATTTTTTTGGTAATCATAATTATATTATATATTTACCATTTAATATACTATTTCACCTTTATCACTTTTGAATATTGTTATTTGTGAAAAAAAATTCCTTACTTTATAGAGGTAGTAGTCCCCACAACACATGAATGTGAGTTTTATTTTTTATTATTATAAAAAAGAAATGATGCTTTCAAGATATTACAATAGAATAATAAAATAATGTATAAAAATAATTATTATATCATTTTATAGGATTAACAAAATATATTATAGATTTTTAGATAGAAAAGTAATGAAGATAGGAAAAAATTAATCACAATCAGGACATCGTCTTTCCCTTGGAAAACTCAATGGATATTGAGGTCTTAAGATACTATATTTTTACTATATGATCATGTAAATAGAATAGGAATATAGGGGAGGTTAAAATATTATATTTTAAATAGGAAACCAAATCTTTTTAGTGGTATTGAATGTGTAGTGAGAGGCCCCTTTTATAAGTGGTGAGAATAACATTTTTGTAATTATTTCAACATAATATAATGAGAGAACCTAATTCACATGTCAATAAGACTCCAAAATGAACACAAATAGAGTGTATCATGATATATGGTCAATATTTTCTCAATAATGTATTTTCATACTAGTTGTATACATGTTTCTAAGTATATTATTCTTAGAAGTTTTACTTTTTCCATTTTTGGTTTTACTGTGGTAACTAATTTTTACCAAAAAAATTTAATTTTAATTCCCAATAATTTCCCTCATTACATGACTTATAAATAGTGAGTCCATATATATAATAAATTTTAGAATATAAAATTGTTAGGTTTGCGAAAAATGAACATTAACATTACCGCATGTATCGTGTAAAAACATGTTTCTATAAAAAGTATATTTATTGGGATAAATATAGGAGTGAGATAAAATTATCAATGTATTTTATTTTCATTATATAAAATGAGTTATTATAAAGGAAATAAAATTTATTTTCATTTAAAATAAATCTAATACTAATTTTTTTCAAAAATAATAATTAATTGAATGAAAATTTTGAAAATAGTTTGCATTAAAAAATAATTATTTTTTCCATAACATGTTAATAATAGGTTCTCTAAATTAATCGTTCTATTTTTAAAATATATAGTTTTAAGTCAAAAATAAATATTTAACCTATATAATGGCTTTATACTTTTCTATTTCTTCTTTAAAAAATGACAAAGTCATCAAATTTATTGTTTTTTGTAAAAACTATTTTTTTCTTCATTCTAATAAAAAGAAAATATTTTAAAAAAAATACACAAAATCATTATAATATATGTTTTTGATTATTATTAAAAAAAAGACTCAAATTTATAAAATTAGAATTATAAAAATTTAGATTTTAACATTTAAATAAATTAATAAATATGTAATGAAAACTTTTTACATAAGAAAACTATTTAAAAAATATTTACTATTCATGTGTTTAATTCATATCAATCTTCATTAATTATTTAAATTTATATAAATATAGTCCAAAGAAACATGAATATATTGGAAAACGTGAATGTACAGGGCTATGGAGGCCTAAAATGATAAATCATGAGTGCATCGCCTCTAACAAGATTCTTCTCTTCAATTGAAAACGAATGAACAACCAGGGGAGAAAAATACTAAAAACATAAGATGCTAGAGATTCTAGATGATAATCAATCTTATTTCCCTCCAACCAATAATGATGAATTTATATTCCATCACTGATAAGAGACACCACCATCTAATATTATACGATATAGACCATGGAATGTTGCACTTTCCGTGTATAGAATCTTTGATTAAAATATAGTAATTTTCAACCATAGTTTGACCAATATTCCTATGCCTGAAAATCAAGAGACCTATATGCATTACCATAGCCTCAACCATATGTGAATGTCCACTTGCAATTTCATCATGTAAGGATAAAAAAACACTACACCTAGAGTACCAGAGCACAGCGCCTACTTTATTTTCACTCATGACACATGATCTGTCAATATTCATATTTAGGACAAGGTTATGCTAGAACAATCTAACCCAAGGGCCAATATTATTCGGATAGATGAAAAAGGCACCCACATGAATGGATCTGAGAGATGGAGGTTTGAGAAAAAATTTATAGAATTGGTCTATATGAACCAAAATGAATTTGGTATGGGACACCAAAGCCTAACTCGAGCCATGAATATCGTAATGCCTGGCCATCTTCTTTTCAATACATATATACCAAAAACTGGCTGCAATAATGATGTCACAATATTTTCTATCTGTACCTTCATTTCTCACCCGGTGGAACCAATAATCCAAGAATGGCGAGTTAGTTAGATCTTGAATAGAGAAACATGTAGAGTCCCTAAAGGCTCACTATAGCAGATAATCCTAGTCCCTTCTAATAAAGAGATTCTCCAAGCTATCCTCTCTATATTCCTTCAAACTCATATATCATGAAACCAGAATAATACCAGAATTTTTAAAATTCTCATCTATATGAAGAGCACCCATTCTGATATTCCATACAGTAAAATTGAGCTTAATATGAATTTCATTTAACAATAAAGTTGAGTCCCAAGAATCCTATGGAGTCATAGTTTTGGTCACCCCCAGTAGTCCATAAATAAGAAATATCCTAAATTCGATGTAGTAAAAAAACATCTATCTGGTTCATCCTTATGCTCAATAGTATAAAAGTTCATTCAACAGTCATTATTCAGAACTACATTGAGAAATTTTAGGAACCTACTAGATTACCAGAAGGTGATGTTAGTGACTGGGAAACTTTGATACCCGAGGGGAACACCAGCCTATTGTTTATGGGAAAATTAAATATCACCTTTCTGAAAAATTCAAATAGAAGGGGGATGAAAGGAGTGAATATTGTATGAAACCACATACCACAACAATTTCCAACTCTTATTTTATCCACTTCCACCTCTGATTAATTTTTTTGGCCATGAATCTACCACATTGGGTACGATCTTCTATAGCCTCCCATTCTAGGTTCGACTGCATTCCAGGAAACATACCTGAGATAATATTCAAATTGATACCCCACTCAAGAACATGACTCACAAGTCTATTCCAATATTCCCAATGTTTTATTTCCTCCTCATGAGCATCCCATATAAAGGATTAGAGAATAAAATCAATCTTGTTTATCACCCCCTTCAAGTCATTAGTGGTTGAGAAATCATGATAATGGATAAAAGAGAATATTGTCCAAGGTTATTCTACCACCAAAAGATAAGAATTGATTTATCCAATTCTAAACTCTGATGCTCATTTCCCCAACGATCTTATCTAAAAAATGTTTTCGTCTCCTTTTTTGGGAGATAGGAACACCAATATAATCCATGGGGATGGAAACATACTGCATTTTTATCCTAATCTTATGATAATCAATCCTTCTATCTGTTCATTGTTTCAGGATATAATAGTGGGTCTTATTCCTATTAATCATATGGCCATTCCAAAGGAAATACTCATAAATAATTTTACTAATCCCACAAATAGTCCTCATCTTACCATTCTGGAAGATGATCATATCATCGACAAAGATGAGATGTGAAAAACCACATGATCTGGATTTTCGTTAAAAGGGAAGGATGGTTCTATTCTTGTTTCCCTTTTAAATAAGATCGTTGACTACTTCCCGAGTGAGAATAAAATCATTCAATAGAATCATAATGATTTAAACAACCCAATATATAATATAAAATTAGGTATCTACCTTAATATCAAGCATAATACAAGTGAAAATATCTTATCTATCAATCATGTTAACTGATTGCTTCATCTTTCGTTTGGTAAATTTTGATATATTCCATCCTTTTCTACACTTGATGCATCTTCATTTTTTTGAGTAATTCCAGATAGGTATTCGTACCACAATTTTACATGAATTAAATTTAATATTATTTACATAATCATCCTTATGATTTGGAATTACATGAGATTCCAAACATATCTTCTTTGGTGAGTCCGGAAACTCAACTATGTTCACATTGTTAATAATAATTCTTGATAGATAGTTTGGATAATAAAATGATTTCTCACACCAACTCTTACCTTTTTTGGTTTCCAATTAGGATGATAACCATATTATACATGTAGTATATTTATAATGTGGTTCTTTTAGTCTTTATCCATTACTAAAGATAAATATATTTAATCAAGAATGATGAAAAATTGACACTATAAGAGGATTATAGTATGATAATTTCATGAAAAATAAAATATCAACATTTATAAATCATATTAAATTATTATATTAGATTTTGGTTCAATCAAATTAACCATTAGGTTAAAATATTTTTCATTATGTATAGTTGTCTTAAATTTAATATCCAAATTCCTTAACATAATAAATCTTTCCTAATGGATAGTAAAGTAAATGTCATTAATATAATATTATCTTCCATGAGTGTCTCTCAATGTATACTTTCTTAAGCCCACTCAATGGGGACTAAGTGAAGATTGAGTCAATTCTCATCCATCATTTTTGAGGGTGATTACCCTCAGGTGTATCTGTTCCATAGTCACATCCACATTCCAATATCCAGAATGGGGTGAAATTTCAACAAAACATCAATATATATACTTAACTGAAACATTGGTATTATATCCTATACATAAAATTATCAAGAATATGTATCCATTGGGTTTTTTAATGTTCTCTTGTCCTAATAATTTAACAAAATAATGTATCCAATACTACCTAAAACAATCATAAATGGTTATCTATCCCAAGAAATTGTGATCATCCATAACTTTTTAACCCTTAAACTATACCCAACTAACATCATAACCACAAAAGTCATCTAAACCAATATTTTATGACAACATATAGGATTCAGACCCACACTCCCAGATTCTCATTCAAATAATCACTTTCTCTATATATCATATTAAAAGGGAAATGAGGAAACCCAATTTTGACAATTGATAATTACAATATCAATATTAAATATTGATTCAATGAAATTTGAAAGACCAATTTAGTTTATGTTTTTAGAGAGTAAGAAAAAACGTTTATGTAATAATTCCATTATATATACCATAAAAAGGAAAAATTTCATCTAAATTTGATACCACATAATAGATAATAATTCTACAGCATCTCCAACAAAATTCTACATAAATTATTTAATTCTTGGCATATAATGTGTAAATATTTTATTTCTATCCTACGGAGATGGAAACATTATAAGGATGATCTCAAGTTCCCAGTAAGATAAAATTTATATTCGATGATAATAATGAATATACATCAATTGAATAATATATAAAAAGTTATAATCAAAGAATACAATATAACTGATCACATGAAATTGAAATAATTCTCTATTTAACAATAAAAATCACCAAATATACAACATTAACTAAATCTATTAAGATTAATACATAATTTTTAACATCATTGTCTTTATAATAATGGCCTCCTCTAATACATTATTGTTTCTATCAAGGCCACATCCATGATATCATTTTTTATGTTATGGTCACAACCATGATTTCATGGTTATATTAGGTGGGAATACAACAAAAAACCAAAAAAACTATCAGGAGACCAACTGAAGAATCATGATAATATATAATATAGGGACCCACCCATTACTTACATATGTATAATTCATTCACAATATAAATGATATGAATATTAATATAATTAAATATCAACTTTTCTAAGGAATCGATAAAAATACATATTTGGAGACAAAAATAAAAAATGACTATATGTTTCTCTATGTTAGTAAAAGTGAAAACATTTCCATAACCCATCAAAATAATTACAGTGGATGGTTAAATAATACATTTTCAACTAAACTATGAAATAAATTAATATCTGTATCATAGTAACAAATATACTTGTTATTGGAAATTTCTCAATAAATAAATTGAATATATTTCTATGTAATCATTGCATAAACTAAGAAAATTAGAAAATAGGGTATAAATTTTTCAATAATATCAATAATAAATTGATATGTAGTATATAGGTGAACACCAATAAATCAAAGTAAGGATATACAGAGTGTTCATAGATAAAAAGAATCATAATAATAATATTTCCAATAATAGATGATGAATTGGAAATACATTTGCAGTGATGGACAATTTTTATTGTAGAAAATATATTACATAATAAATCCATTGAAATAAGGTGTATGGTCTCATTTGAATAATTTTTTGATCAAGCATATGTTATGTCAAGTTGAAGTGAGTTAGAAAAATTACTTTTGTAATAATAAATATATTTGATCATTATAAAACATATATTTTATAAAACCAGGATAATATTAATTTCTTTGAGGAATAATGAATTTAGGGAGATTATGTTCAGAAGAGAAGACCATGATATGGGAAAGATGTTTTCACACAAAATAATAATATAAAAAGTGATTTGATAAGGAATTTTTAATATTTTCATAAACATATGAAGTTATAAATCACATTAAAAAGTAATATTAAAATTATTGACATAAAAACTCTGGAAAAATTTAACTTTTGAAAATTAAAATACTGTAATTAATCCTTAAAAAACATAAAGGTTATAAAAAAAGTGGGGTGGAAGATAAAACATTTTATTTTTAAAGGATTAAAAATCTCTTTAATTTTTTGAAGTATCGTTTTTTAAACCCACAATGTACAAAAATGTAGTAAAAATATCTTCTAAAATTTGTATTGGAATATATTATGGTCACATGAGATAAAAAATAAATTGGGTTTTCAATTCTAAAGGATAATATATGAGGGAATGTTAAATATGAAAAAGGAGGGGATACCATTTTAAAATAGGATGAGAACTATAATCAACGTTGGTATACATTGTATGGGGAATAAATTCATTGAAAATATGATTTTAATTGAAAGTGTAATTTCCGCTATAGGTAAATATAAGTTATTATAAAATAAAATATTTTTTTGGAATAAACCAATAATACAAGAAACTAGTTGAAAAAGAAACATTATAACTCAATGAATGGAGTTGAGTTAACAATAACCCATTCAAAACTAATTTCTCTTAAATGAAAATACATTTAAATAATTTACAATATATAGACCTTAGAACCCCAAAATTTCATGAATATTGAAAAATACACTCTTTATATAGTAAAAACATGATATAAAATAAATTGTGGGAAACAATATCCAACATAATTAATGGACTTGAAAATAGGACAAATAGACCAATACCTTAATTATTGACTACTAATAAAATGATTGAATATCTTAAATAACAATAATTACTATCATAATAACCTATTTAAGAACTCCTTATATATCTATAACTTTTTATATTAATAATTTATATTTATTATCAAAATTTATATTAGTTAGTTATTATCTACTATAAATATCGATTATGATTAATCTTTATTATTTTGTACTAGTATAATAATATTGATGTTATTGATAATGTTATAATTTAATTTTATGAGTGTTTTGGTTATGATAATTTATAAACAAATCTACAATGACCATATATTGGTGATTTTTTGTGATAAAATGTTGGTATCAAAACTAATGAGTTTAATACTAATGTTACGATTCAAGAACCTAAATAAAATATTGTTTTTATTATTTATATAATATATTATTATTAGTTTTGTTGTAATTGATTTTTATGAAATTATTTTATATAAATATTCATGTAGGTGTCTATATTGACCCAAAAATAAACATACCAAAATTAATGGATTATTATGATTATGGAGGTGGTTTATTTACTAAATTATTTTATAAGAAATATTAATAATGGTATTATTTATGTAATTTTACCATTGTAAATATAGAAACCATCTCTTTAAAAAATATAAAAATAACATATAATTTTTGGATACCTAAGAATTATACAAATAGATTCCCAAAGACTATGGTTTGTATAGTGCCTTTGGAAAAATTTAAACATAAACATTGGTACCTAAGTGAGGTATATTATCTCCCACTAAGTAATTTTATACTAGAACCGTTCTTAGAATAATAAAAAATAAAAAATATTTTCATAACATATGGAAGGAAACCTAAAAATGCGTGAGTTTTAATGCATAGTAAGAGTAACCAAGGGACTCTTGTAAACATAATAATGATAATATGGGTATGAGAACCTGATCATGAAAATTGTAGACCATACCTTGGATATCAAATATCATTTACTTGAATCATTGAATAAAGATTGATGTTTATAAGACATGAATCAAAATAAATTAATGTAAATAATCCAAAAAAGCATAAAATAGGAGTAAGACATGGAATTTCAGAAACACATTGGCTTAAAATGATTTTCATAGTAGCCAAGGAATCAATTACAAGAACATCTTAGTGGAAAAATTCTTTTACTGAATTGGGTAACCACCGTTATATCCCTATTTTACATAATTGAGTTACACTCATTCAAGGTGTATATTACTGGACTGAGTGACCCACATTCCTGCCCAATATTACTGAACCGAGTAACCCTTGTTATATCCTTGTTCTATCCCATGAGATATAAATACCTACCCAATTAATTGGAGTGAGATATAGGTCCCAATAGTCACATAATGAAATCATACATACATGTGGCACAAGATCGTAAATAAAAATATAATAATCCACAAAATGAAAAATGTATCTTAAAAATTTGAGCATATTATAACCTGTGGAATGATACATGTTTCATAATCATTTCATCTGAAACATGACATGGTAAAACAATTAGGTTTCAAATGTATATAACTCATGAATGTTAAATGACCATCATAAACATCGTCCCATCAAATAGTAATCCATTTACAGAAATAATATGAATGTAAGAGTTGACTAATTTCCATATAATGGCACGATCAACAACATTGGATGTTATCTTAAATGAGATATAAATTTTTATCGTCTTTTAAAAATATTTGATGAGAAAAATATCATTTCTTCTGGGAAGATTTACTTTTATAACATAAATCCTTTCGAAAACATTTTAATTTTAAAATAGAATTGATAACATATAAAGTAAACTTTGAAAAAAATAAAAAAAATAAAATTCATTTTTCCTTGAAAACGATCTTCAAGGTTATTTTGAAAACATTTTTGAAAAATATTTAGAAAACACAGGTTTGGAATATAATGGATTTCTGACCAAAGAGAGAGATAATACGATTTTATTAAAAACAATATATTAACTAAAAAATATTGAAATTGGTACTAAAAATGAGGATATCTTAAATAAGTAAAGGATAATTAAACTCATAAATATTATTGTGATATTTTATAAAATGGTGTAGAAACATATATAATCTTGAAGAATGATATGATTTTCATAATAAATTCATATAACATGGTTACTTGAGATCATACTCTAAATGTAAAATAATGAAATTACATAAAGAATAATATATCATGAAAATGATGATATTCAAGATAAAAAAATGTAAATGTAAGTTTAGACACCTTGAAAAAGTGTTTTGGTGCATAAAAACATGATTCTCAAAGAAGGAAAATGGTAACCAAACTATTTTACCAATTTTGTATCTTTTGAAATTAAAACCCCATGATAGAAGGATCCGTGAATTGATATGTGAAAAACCATAAATTTAGGTACATGATACATATAATTCAATCATGTTCAGTACATACACCACAAAAAATGAATGATTGTCAAACATAACATGAATCTCACTAAAATTAAAAGTGAGATGAAATTCCTATTTTCTTGTGTCCCAACTCTCCTTGTACCTATAAAAGAATCCTTTATAATAAATATAATTTTCTTATGAATATTTTAACAAATCATATATTTATATATATTACTATATATTCTTTTACTATAACCTTTTATTACCATATTGTTAATGATCTGATATTATATATTCACCTCGGGTAATATTCTATATATTCATATCACATGTGTTAATTTGTTATATCATTGATCCTTATATATATATATAATTATTACATAATTTATAACATGATATAAATATAATTTACATATAATTTAATTATATTATAATTATTTGAGTCATAATTAAGTACATAATAAAATACACAGTTCATGGAGACGTTAATACTTATATACACAAGAAAAATGTTTTCGATTTTTATTGTAATTTTGTATGAAAGAATGTAAATAGAATATGTATATATTGGTATATATATATTTATCATTATTATAGTATAATTATTATATAATATATTCCATATAATTTCATTAAACCCATATTTAATATATTCTATGTGGTGTGTGAATGAATGACATCGCTTTGAGGGGGCAGTAGTCCACAGGTCCTGAAACAGGATTTTCTTATTAATAACAAATGGAAGGTGTACAGATGTGTGTTGTAAAAGGAATACATAAGTTTAATAAATAATTTATAAAATATATTACATATATAAATATATCTTAGATCATAATGGCAAGAATCATGATTGGTAATGGAGAAATGAATAATCCTCATTTCGTGAAGCATTATTTCGCCATACACAAAAACAAAATGTTCAACATCCATTAGAAGGAGGTGTGTAAACGTTTTGGTTAGATCCACTGCTTAAAAACACCATAGTATATGGTAGATACTTTTTTCATAGAATAATGAAATAAATATTGTGTATGGGGTAGATAAGGAAAATTAAAGAAAGGATCTTCAAAAAAGACGCTGCCTATAAATTGGGTAACTCCTTTTGGTTTGTTTCAAAAAGATTCCTTGAAAGGGTTTCTACCCGAAGTACAGAATAAGTATATAAGGGATGATTTTTTAGAGGCTACTTCGGAATATATTGTAAGAACATAAATGTTTTGAGAGGTGTGCGGAATTGGTAGAGGAGGTGGACTTTTATAGGGAAGGAAAAGGACTCATATGGAATATTTAGAAACAAATTGGGTGTGAACAAGTTCATACATAAAAAATGTATTAAAAAACAACCAAAATCAATAATATAAGGTTTATGGCCTAAATACTAACATGAAATGGGTATTTTAAAAATTTATAGTTCATTTTGGCGATTAATTTTAATTTTCAGTCCCTAATTAAGCTTAATTTGGCCTTAATTGTTGTGATTTATTTTAATCTCATTTACTAATAATTTTGGTAACAAATTAACATGGATTTATTAAAAAATAAATATTATAATGAATATGATGTTGTGTGCAGTATTTTTGAAATTCCAATCATATAAGTGGAAAAATTATGATTAGTGTTAATCTCGAAGACAGGACAAAATAACAAGTTTTAAAGTAAGAAAAGGTTCAAACCTTTGTTAAGATTTATATTCACTATCAATGTGGAATTAATTCTAAAGTATTTCATTAAATTAGTATAGCTAATATTCCTCTAATGTGACATTAAATGATATTTATTATAAAATATATCATTAATAATTAATTATATAAAAGGCATTTTTTAATTAAAAAAGTAGTATTTTTCACTATTCGTCAACATTTAATTTATTTTAAGGTTGGGTTCGAAACCTCTTTCATTATTTAAGGAAATAAAATACCTCTTTAACTAGGTAGAGGGAGACCTATTACATAGCTCGAAGGCCCAGTGGGCATTTATCCCATTACATGGCCCGTAGGCCCAATTGTTTGGACCAAAGCCCATTCTGTGAATAGTACTTCTACAGTACCTGCACTACTACAGTAACACATAGTTCCTGCCACTGCTACAGTTCCCTGCCACTGCTATAGTGACCTTCCGCCACTATAGTGTCGCCACTGCTATAGTTCACTACAATACCTATTCCAAATGACTTTTAAACCCCCCCCCCCTTTTAATGTAGGATCAAGGGGTTCTTACCACTAAGCCAAACCCCAACTAATATTCATTGAAAATTAATATTTCATAGAAAAATCCCAAAAAATAACACTATGATAACTTTGAAGTTATAAGTTAAAAAATTAATTTTATTTTATCAAATAAATTTCTATAAGTGTCTAAAATTGATTTCATTATTATAATTAGTTCATTTGAGAAAACATATGTTTTTAATCATAAAAAACTTTACCAAAAATCATATCTTTTATTATCAATATGTTTTACTTATATAAAACCATTATAAACAATATATGAAAATTATTTATTTGTATTCATATTAATATGTTTAACTTTAGGTTATTTTTATCCAAATTAAATAATTAAATCAATAAAAATAGATATTTCAAAGAAACTTAGTATTTCATGGAACGTATGCCAAGTCAGTGTTGCGTACACCGAGTCAGTTCTATGAGAAAAGAAAATTTGACTTAGTTCATTACATGTTATAAATGAGAATTTAAATTTATTCAGAAAAAATGGTTCATAAAAACTAAAGGTGTTATATTATACCCCCCTTCAAATGATTTTCTCCTTCAAAATTAATCACCCAGGTAAAAACAAGTGAGGATACTTCTACTTCATAATATCATCAATATCTATCATAGCTTCCACTAATTGGTGATTTCTACATAAAAAATTTACTAGGAGAATGGTATTATTTTTTAGAATGTTCTCTAATCAGTCTACAATTTCAACAGGTTTCTCCTCATAAGAAATATTCTACTCTAGCAGTATGGCCTCTGAGTTTAGTACATGTGGTGATTTAGGTATATACTAACACAAGAGCAATATATAGAACACATAAAGGGCTTGAGAGATATTTTGAGTAAGTTACAAGTTATAGGATACAATCCTGATATAATAAAAATTTTGAAATGGGATGATATACCTATGGATTAATTTCCCCTCTTCCCGAATCTCATAAATTTCTTCCATGGTTAGATTCATAAAAGTACATTTTCACCAACTTCAAAATATAGATCTTGCTAATGGTTATCAGCATAACATTTCTACCAATATTGAGCTACCTTGATATTATGTTGAATGAATTTATCATTCTTGACCATTTATTCAGTGATATTAGGCCCTAATAGCTTTCTTTCTCCAAGCTCATCCCAACTCGTTGGAGATATACATTTCTTCCCATATAAGGCTTCATATGCTTCTATATGAATTATTGAGTGATTGTTATTATCTTAAGAAAACTTAACTATATGAATTTGTTGATCCCAACCACATTATAATTCTAGAGAAAAAGGTCCAACATATATTCTGGGGTTTGAATTGTTCTTTCAGACTAACCATCTATATGATGATGATAAGAAGTGAAGAAAATCAATTCTATATCATGTTATTTATGAAGACTTCTCCAAAACATGGATGTAGACCTTGAATCCTGATGTGATACAGTATAATGTGATACTCCTTGGAACCTTACCATTTCTTTAATGTAAATTCTGGTGAGTAGATCAAGATATAAACCTTCTATGACAACAATAAATTTTTCTGACATTGTAAGGAATTCAATTTCCACCCATATAGCATTAAACCCTTTAATAGTTTTGGGTTGTCCAATGGAAAAATATAGGGTGATGTTCTCCCATTTCCTTTCTCAAATGGGTAATGGTTAAAAAATCTCTTTAAACTTACTCCTTTCATCCAAAACATGATGGCATACCAATCATTGAGATTCAAACTCTGTGATATCTCTCTTTATATCATCCCACCAGAATATTTCTTTCAAGTACCTATAAATCTTTGTACGTCATAGGTGAATAGATAATTAATATCTATGAGCTTCCTCTGATAACTATTTAAAATATGGGATTTTAAGAACACATACATGGTTCTTGGAACTTATCATTCAATCGTGGTCAAGGTTAAACTCAGAAACATTGCTAACCTTCTTTTGCAGCTCTTCATCTCCTCTCTGCACCTCCTTAATCATCACTTTGAAAGAGGGCTGAACATTAATCTGAGAAAGATATGATTTTACCCATCAATTAGGATTTCTAGATCCATCATTTAAAAATCTAGAAATATTGGATCTTTTATGATCCTCACCATGGATAAGCAAGAAGGATCTTTCAAACTCAAAGGGTTTTCAAGATAGTTTTTCTTTCCTAGTGTGGCAATGTATTGAGTTGTCATGATACATTATCAACTCTAACCATATTCTCTAGAAAATGTTCAACTCCTTCATTGTGAATATATATTTCAGAGTTTTATGATCAATAAATATATCAAACTTTTCACCATAAAAATAGTGTATTTATAGATTTAATGAAAAAATTACCACTAGTAAATCCAAATCATTAGTAGGGAAATTTTCATCATGAATATTAATCTATCACGAGGGATATGTGTAACACTCGAGATTTTTATGAGAAATGTTTTGTTTTTTTTGTTATATAAATCATCAAAGGAATCTTTAACTACACACAAAACTAGCTTGTCTTGCTTTACACGTAATCATGACCTTCCTCGATAGCTTGCGTCGTACGCAATGTCGAGTTTCACTAAACAACGATATGCTATTAAAATATTATTAAAACTAGACGTTATGAATAGTAATACCCATATTTTGAAATTTTTTAAATTTTTACTTTCAAAATGGACTTCATATTTGGATTGGGAATATTGAAATTATCCTAGGGTGAAGTTTTGGTATTTTTCTGAAAACATTCAATTTTTGATGAATAGTGAAAACACTTGGTTACGATTTAAAGACCGACTTTTTATTTAAATAATTATTTATTTTATTTAAATTTGTTTTATGTCAAAATTGATACATAATACCTATATAAGTTCAATGTAAATCATTGGAGTCATTTTATAATAATTTTTGATATATATAAATTTTATTGAACTTTTCAGCGTCTTTTACCCACCTCATAGGAGAATTTGAAAATTTACATAAAACTTAATTTTACCACTTCTGTGAGTGGAATTTAGAAAATACGAGAGACACGGTTAATATCAAGGACTAAAATGTGGTTCAATGAGATGAAAATATTTTTTTTGGTGAATAGTAACTTTTTACTTTTATTTAACACGGTTAAAAGTAAATAGGGTTATTCAGGGTACAAATGATATTATTATTACCCTAACACATGTCCTAATTCTATTGGATAAGTGTAGTTAGACCAAAAACAACCTTAGTAATAAAATATGACCATTTAGGTCCACTTGGATTAGATTAGGACATTTATTATTAATTTATTTAAAGAAGGGTTAAAATAGTTAAAATCAAAGTTTAATAACTAAATAATTTTTAATATATGGTTCTACATAAGATAAATTAGACTATAAATATTAATTTTAAATATATAGGGACATCCTACATAATGGTTTTTTATTTATAATTTTTATACTTAAAATAATTTAATTTATTTATGAAACAATAATGATTCAGTAATTACCTTATTAAGAAAATAGTAACATAATTGATATTATAAATACCCAAATAAATGTAATTTGATACTTTTTTATCAATTAAACTACTTTTATAGGTTAATATGACATATTAGAATTGATTTAATTAACTTTTTTCTAACTAATCATTTTGTTATGATTTTCACAAAAATCAAGTACCAAATAGTGTCAAAATTGACATAAAACAATTTTTTTTAAACAAATATTATATTATTAATTGTTATTTTATTAATAAAAATATAAGGTTCAGCCAAATTACTTAGATAACGATATATATATTAATAATAAACAACTTGGGGTTCGTTTTGCATGTTATATTAAGTTTAATAACCTTATAGTGTAAGAAAACAAGAAGACACGGTAAAAGTAAAATTATTTAACTTAAAGTTAAATTTAATGATAAGGTTAAAATAGAAACCTAAACTTGTCTAAATTATATTGGATGAGAATATTTCGACCCATACCCACCTTATCTTATAAATAAATAAATTTGGAGCTATTAAAAACCGAATATGACTTTATAATAAAATAATAATTTAATTTTTTCAAAGGTGCCACTCTCATCCCTTATAAAAGGGAACCTCCTCTCTCTCTTCCTCACACCACTTTGAGACTTCAGGTTCGGCCAACCCCTGAAAGTTTCTCTTCTCCACTTATCTAGAAACATCCTAGAGGTCCTGGAATTCTTCAAAGACCATCTTTAGTGCCCTAAGAGGAGGTTAAGAAGAGGCGCTTCAAAAAGAGGTAATGTCTGTTAACGATTCTTTCGACTTTATTTCTTCTTCTACTTCTTCTTCTCTAGTTTCTTTATTATGAAGTAAAAACATAAGTATCACTCATATAATTATATCTTATTATAATTATGAAACAACCCTATTTCACCATCTATTCATCCTATGGAAAATGAAATCACTGTGTGTGCGTACGTACGGAATACCGTCTCCACGCCATGGTGTAATCTATTTTCCACCACCAAAATACTTGGATGGGTATGATGATGTTAAGAATAACTATATATGATTATTGTAAATTGATTTTTATTCTGAAATAGTATACATACACTTCAATACAATTCCACGATTATGGGAATGATATCATCGCTCGTGCGTACATATGGCCTACCATCTCCACGATGTGACACAACTCATTCTACAATATCTTCATTGCATAACAATTATATAAATGAATTGAATGAATAAATATTATATATATTACACTAATACCATTCTGGAAATTAGGTATCTATAACCTAAAAGAAGAATAAGAATTTATTCTACAAAACACGCATAAGAACAAAAAGCAATAAAAATCCGAATAACAAGTATCAATGAAATATTACTAATAAGAAGCTAAGAATATGACCACATTTGAAATCATAACAATGAGTACGATTCTGGAATAAGTCAATAACATTATTTAAATCATTATATAGTAGGTTCGGACAAGTAAAAGAAAATCATACCTAAGGTAAGGGAAAATCTCACAATCTCATTCTTATCCGAGATTGTTTATACTTCAGAATTTACTAGGGCATATTTATCATCCACATCCAGGTTTCCTCAATATGTAATATTATTTCCATCCACATACAATTTTTTAAATCCAATTTTACCCATTTTCGAGTTTTTAATAAAAGATGTGAAAGGAATATTTTTTCGTTTAGTATGATGTACTTTTTGACTTTTCCGGCCAAAGTAAGAGAAGAATGTTATTTTTTTAACTTATACGGCATGAATGGATTTTTGGATAATTATTTCCATGAATATTCCTTTACAAGTTTTAGTGTTTACTTTTAATCAACTTATTTTAGTTTAAAATTATATGACATTTTATGAAAGGAAAATGTTGTTGAAGAAGAAAGGATGTTTACCTCAAGAATGGAGTTCAATAATTTTATCAAAATTATTTTCCATCTAAGATAATATAGGGTTCAGTTTTTATAACTATTTTTACATTGATTTGATTATGTTATGATGGAAATATTTTTATGAAGTCCTCTTATCTTATATGATTTATGTTATGATGGAATGATGTTTAATACTCCCATTTTTATTACATGGGTTATGCTATGATCTATGATTTATGATCTTGTGGAACACATAAGAATGGTATCATTATAAGATGGGTGGAACCTATATCTCCCTCTAATGCATTGGGTAAAGATTTATATCTCATGAGATAGACATAGATGGAACGATAGGTTAATCCTGTTCAGTGAAACAGGACTGAAACGAGGAGTGAACTCGGTTCAGAAATGGACTTTGTCTGCTAAGATAGTCTTGGCATTGAGTCTTGACTACTAAGAAATGATTCTCTATGATTATGTGTGTATTCCAAAAAGTTTCATGTTTTAAGTTATGATTATCAGGATTACATTTCACTACTATGATTTATCCCATGTTATGAAATTATGATCTCTTTTCGAAGTTAAAATTTAAAAATTGTTTTGTTCTTATGAATATGTTGTGATTGATATTTCTTTTGTTTATCCTTACTGATCATTTGATCTCACTCTTTTGTATGTTTTCTTTCCCCTGGTCCGTAATAAGGTTATTAAGTAGGATATTCCAAAAAGGACTCTAGATATGATGAAAGAAATGAGAGACAATGTAGAGGCTTTATGAACCAGTTGATTATGTATCCCAGTTTCTAAAGACATTATGCCTATACGGTCCTTTTATGGTTTTGTTATATGTTGTAATAAGTGTTCATAAATCTTGAAGAAATAAAAATGTATGTAAAGTACGGGTCGTTATCGTTGGTATCATAGGAAAGGTATAGTGAACCTTTAGAAACTAGGATGTGAAAACCTTAGTAAGAACCGCAAGGATAAGTCTAAGCATAGAACACAATCTTAGTGTTTTAGAAATGGTCATGAGTAACCTATGATAATACCTTAAGTGTGACATTTTATACTTGATTATGTGGTTTTATTATTATAATTAGTGTTTCTCACACTATTCTTCTTGGTTTTAGTCAATGGCTGGAACCAGAAGGAACCGTGTTAATGCTGAATGCGACGTGAAATGCAATGATTTCCCCATGAGCAACTAAACGTTAAGGGAGCTGGAATGAAAATTATTGTAGCCATGCTCACACAATTTTCTCAAGCTATGAATCATGTAGGACTTACAAATGAGAAAATGAAGGAGCAACATTTTATTGAATCCTTCATGAGGAAGCGCCCCCCCTCTGTCAGCAGGTCTACTGATCCATTAGTGGATGAACAATGGATCAGTACCACTGAAAATATATTTTCAGTTCTTCAATGTTCTGAACATGATAAATTCATCTTAGCAGTATATCATTTGGAAGGTGAAGTTGATCAATGGTGGAATCTTATCAAGAATATGAGGCCAAGAGATGAAATTTTTTCCATTGAATGGGATGAGTTCACGAACTTATTTTTCAATAAGTATTTCCCTCGTATTCTTCAAACAATGATAGAGAAGGAGTTTCTTGAACTAATGTACAAGAATGATGAATCTGTTGGTACCTACGAAGCAAATTTTACAAGACTTGCAAGGTCCGCTTCTAGGATAATTATCCAACCTGAGATTAAGATCGATCATTTCTTTAGTGGCTTAAAACCAATTCATCGAAGGGCGTTATCCATAAGGGACTCCAATATCTATGAGGAAATCGTTTGATGTGATCTCAAGGTTGAGATGGAGATTAGAGTAACCCATCAGTCATATGGGTTTGATAAGAAGAGGAAAATGGAATTCAAAGGGAAATCTAAAGAGCACACTGAAAAGAAGATGAGTTTTCCCTTATCCTCAAAGTGTGGAAAGAAACATGGATGGAGTTGTCTTAAATGGAAAAGTAAATGTTTCAAATGTGGAAAAGAAGGTCATCGGGCATTTGAATGCCGCAATTATGGGATGAAGATGTCCAGTGATGCGAACAAATAAAAGGATACACAGAGTGCACCTCCTACACTTCAATTTTACAAGATCAAGGAAATAGGGCATTATGGTAATAAATTCTCTAATCCAAGGGTTTTTGATGATAATCGATGTCAACAAACTCTTAAGGCTAAAGACAATGGAATGTCACATGCATTTTCTATCAGCGATGTGGAATACAATAAAGAAGTGGAGAAAGGTACACTTATCATCCACTCTAAAGTAGAAAATGTTTTATTTGATTCTGGATCCAACCACTCTTTTATTTCTGAATAATTTTCTAAGGGTATCACCATATTATCTCAACATTTAGATGTTAAGTTAGTTGTGACAACCCCTAATGGAACAACAGTCGCATCAAAAGTTTACAATTCTTCTCTGATTGAAGTTTATGGGAAAGTGCTTCATCCAAATCTTTTGATCCTTCCAATAGTGGAATTTGATGTGATTCTTGGCATGGATTGGATTTATTTATATGGAGCTCATATCAATTTCCAAAAAATGGAAGTCGAATTTCATATTCCAGATCAATCTATGATCGTCTATCGATGCAAGGATGAACATTACCTTCTAGTGGAAATTTCTCCAATCATATGGGTCTTGATTTCACTAAATGAAGGTTATTTATCTCAAATGGTTGGTGACAAACTCATGATTAAGAATATTCCAATTGTAAGAGAGTTTGATGATGTCTTTCCGGAGGAATTGTCGTGTCTTACACCAAATCGTGAAGTTGAGTTTTCAATAGAACTCGTACCGGGTGCTTTGCATATTTCAAAGACACCTTATAGAATGTCCCCAATTGAGTTGCAGGAATTGAAGAAGCAACTCCAAGAGAATCGTGATAAGGGATTGATATGCCCTATTACTTCACCTTGGGGAGCACCTGTTCTGTTTTTTAATAAGATAGATTGATCAATGGGACTCTGCATGGATTATCGTGAACTTAACAAGATCACTATCAAGAAAAAATATCCTCTCCCATGCATTGATGACTTATTTTACCAACTACGCGGAGCACAATAATTTTCCAAGATTGTTCTTTGTTCAGGGTATCATCAATTAAGGGTCAAAATGGTGGATATACCAAATATGACATTCCGTACAAGGTATGGACACTATGAATTTATAGTGATGTCATTTGGTCTTACTAATGACCCCGCTATCTTCATGGATCTAATTAATAGAGTCTTTAGAGACTATCTTGATCAGTTTGTGTTAGTATTTATAGAGTATATTCTTTTCTATTCAAAGAGCAAGGAAGAACATGAAGATCACTTGATAATTGTATTGAAGTCCCTGAGAATGCAGAAGCATTATTCCAAATTTACCAAGTGTGAATTTTAGCTTCATATATTTGTATTTTTGGGTCACATAATCTCAAAATAAGGGATATCTATGGATCCAACAAAAATAGAGGTTAATGAAAGATGGTTGAGACCAACAACAGTAACTGAGATCCGAAGTTTTCTTGGTTTGACTGGCTATTATCGACGTTTTGTGAATGATTTTTCACGATTATCTAATCCACTCACCAGGTTGACTCAAAAAGGAGTTAAGCTCGTGTGGACGGAGGAATGTGAAGAGAATTTCAAGGAGTTTAAAAGAAGGTTATCCAGTGCACCTGTACTCACACTTCCTTGTAGTGGAGAATGCTTTGTGATCTACAGTGATGAATCCAATAAGGGGCTGGGGTGTGTTCTTATGCAAAATGATATGGTGATAGCTTATTCCTCACGAGAGTTGAAAATCCATGAGCAAAACTACGCAACTCATGATTTGGAGTTAGCTACGTTAATATTTTCATTAAAGATTTAGAGGCATTATATTTATGGTGAAAGGTGTGATATTTATACTGTTCATAAAATTTTAAAGTATATTTTCACACAAAAGGAGCTGAATATGCACCAAAGAAGATGGTTGGTGTTGATTAAGGATTACGACTGCTCAATTCATTACCACCCAGGGAAAGCATACTGGGTGGCAGATGCATTAAGTCGACATGACCATGCTAGCTTATCCATAATGAGGATCACAAAAGATCCATTATTTATGGATTTACAAAGGATAGATCTTGGAATTATAATGGAAGGGGAAAATCATACCTTTCTCAAATGAATTTACAACTATCTATACATGTGAAGATTAAAGAGTCACAGAATAATGATGTAGAGTTACAGAAGAAGGTGAGAAATGTTCCTGAATTCAACCTTGATTGTGATGGGATAATAATGTTCAAAAATCGGGTTTCTGTTCCTCACATCCCTGAATTAAAGAAGGAGCTTCGGGATGAGGCTCACAGTTCTTCATTTTCTATTCATCCTGGAAGCACGATGATGTATAGGGACCCGAAAGAGTACTTCTGGTGGGATGGCATGAAAAGAGATGTTGGTGAAAATGTCTCTCTATGCTTGTTTTTTCAGCAAGTTAAAGCTAAGAGACATAAGTCTAAGGGTATGTTACAACCATTACCCATACCTAAATGGAAATGGGAAAAAATCACTATGGACTTTTTCACTAGACTTCCTAAAACATCCAAAGGCAATAATGCTATCTAGGTCATAGTTGATCGTCTTATAAAGTCTGCACACTTCATTGCTATTAGAGAGGATTTCTACCTGGATCAGCATGCCAGGATATATGTAAAGGAAGTGGTAAGATTTCATGGAGTACCACTTTACATTATATCTGTTCGGAATCCGAGGTTTACCTCAAAGTTCTGGCGAAGTCTTCAGTATAATCTGGATACAGAGTTGAGTTTCATCACTCCTTATCATCCTCAGACAGATGGTCAGTCTGAGAGAACAATTCATCCTCTAGAAGATATGTTAAGATCTTGCTCTATGGATTTAAATGGTGGTTGGGATCAACACCTACCTTTGGTGGAATTTTCTTATAATAATAGATTTCACTCTAGTATTAAGATGGCTCCTTATGAAGCTCTCTATGTAATGAAATGCCGAACTCCAACTTGTTGGGATGACGTTTGGGGAAAGAAAGCTATTAGGACCTGATCTTGTTGATGAGATGGCAGAGAAGGTCAGATCTATTCAACAACACATTAGATCAGCTCAGAGTCAACAAAAAAGTTATGTCGATAACCGAAGAAAAGACCTAGAGTTTGAAGTGGGTGATAAAGTGTTCTTACGAATATATCCTTGGAAGAGAGTAATTAGATTTGGAAAGAAGGGAAAGTTGAGCCCTAGGTATATCAGTCCTTTCGAAATACTGGATCGTGTTGGGAAGGTAGCTTACTGATTGTCGCTTCCACCTAATATCTCTCAAGTTCATTATGTGTTCCATGTATCTCTCCTGATAAAGTACATACCTGATCCTTCACATGTACTCATCTCATAAGTTATATCGCTGGAGAAAGATCTTTCTTAGGAAGAACAGCCGATAGAGATTCTGGATCGTAGCGAAATATTCCTACGGACCAAGACCACTCACTTGGTGAAAGTTTTATGGAGGATCCACCAATTAGAATAAGCTATATGGGAGCTTGAGGATATGATGAGGGAGAGGTATCCTCATCTTTTTGTTACCAAGTGACGAATTTTGAGGGTGAAATTCATTTTAAGGGGGGTAGAATGTGACACCTGAGCTTTTTATGAGAAATGTTTTGTTTATATGTTATATACATCATCAAAGGAATCTTACACTACACACAAAACTATGTTCTCTTGCTTTACATGCAATCACGACCTTCCTTGATATCTTGTGTCGTACGCAATACCGATTTTCACTAAACAATGATATGCTATTAAAATATTATTAAAACTAGCCATTATGAATAGTAATACCCACTTTTTGAAATTTTTTAAATTTTATCTTTCAAAATGGACTTCATTTTTGGATTCATAATATCGAAATTAGCCTAGGGTGAAATTTTGGTATTTTTCTGAAATCATTCAATTTTTGATGAATAGTGAAAACACTGGGTTACTATTTAAAAACTGAATTTTTATTTAAATAATTATTTATTCTATTTAAATTTATTTTAGGTCAAAATTGATACATAATACCTATATAATTTCAATTAATTTCATTGGATTCATTTTATAATAATTTTCGATATATAAAAATTTTATTGAACTTTTCACCGTCTTTTACCCACCTCCTAGGAGAATTTGAACATGTACATAAAGCTTAATTTTACCACTTCTGTGAGTGGAATTTCAAAAATATGAGAGACACAGTTAATATCATGGTCTAAAATGTGGTTCAATGAGATGAAAATATTTTTTGGTAAATAGTAACTTTTTACTTTTATTTACCACGGTTAAAAGTAAATAGGGTAATTTAGGGTAAAAATGATATTATTATTACCCAAACAAATGTCCTAATTCTATTAGATAAGTTTAATTCGACCAAAAAAACCTTATGAATAATATATGACTATTTAGGTACACTTGGATTAGATTAGAACATTTATTATTAATTTATTTAAAGAAGGGTTAAACTAGTTAGAATCAAAGTTTAATAACTAAATCATTTTTAATATAGGGTTATACATAATATAAATTAAAATATAAATATTAATTAGAAAGCTAAAAAGATTTCCTAAATAATTGTTTTTTATTTATAATTTTTAGACTTTAAATAATTTAATTTATTTATGACACAATAAGGATGCAGTAATTACCTTATTAAGGAAATATTAACATAATTGGTATTATAAATATCCAAATAAATGAAATTTGAGACTTTTTATGAATTACACTAATTTTATAGGTTAATATGACATATTATTATCGATTTAATTAACTTTTTTTGAACTAATCATGTTGTTATGAGTTTCACAAAAATGAAGTACCAAATAGTGTCAAAATTGACATAAAATAGTTTTAAAAGAAATATTATATTATTAATTGTTATTTTATTCTTAAAAATATATGGTTTGAAAAAATGACATAGATAAGGTTATATATATTAATAATAAACAACTTGGGGTTCGTTTGTCTTGTTATAGGAAGTTTAATAACCTTATAGTTTAAGAAAACAAGAAGAAATGGTAAAAGTAAAATTATTTAGGTTAAAGTTAAATCTAAATGATAAGGTTAAAATAGAAACCTAAACTTTTATAAATTCTATTGGATGAGATTATTTCGACCAATCCTGAAATTAGATTATAAATAAATCAATTTAGAGCTATTAAAAACATAATATTACTTTATATGAAAATAATATATTTAGTTTTTCCAAAGGTTCCTCTGTCGTCCCTTATAAAAGGGCACCACCTCCATCTCTTCCTCACACCACTTTGAGCCTTCAATCATGGAAAACCCTTGACAATTTCTCTTCTAAAATTCCCTAGAAATATCCTAGAGGTCCTGGTCTTCTTCAAATTCCATCTTTAGTGCCCTAAGATGAGGTTAAGAAGAGGCGCTTCAAAGAAGAGGAAATGTCTGTTTCTGATTCATTCAACTTTATTCCTTCTTCTACTTCTTCTTCTTTAGTTGTTTCCGTGTTAAGTAATAACATCATTATAACTCATATACTTATATGTAATTATAAGTATTAAACAAACCTATTTCACCATCTATCCATCCTATGGAAAATGAAATCACCGCGCGTGCGTATGTACAGAATACCGTCTCCACGTCGTGGTGTAATCTATTTTCCACCACCACCTTACTTGGATGGGTATAATGGTGTAATTAATAACTATATATTATTATTGTAAAGTTATTTTGATTCTTAAATGTTATACATACTCATCAATACAATTCCACAATCATGGGAATGATATCATCGCTTGTACGTGCGTACAGCCTACCGTCTCCACGATGTGATGCGACTCGTTCTACATGATCTTCATTGCATAATGAAGATATAAATGAATTGAATAAATAAATATGATATATATTACACAAATAAAATTATTTTAATGAGTTATCTATAACCTTAAAGATGAATACGAATTTATTCAACAAAGAACGCATAAGAACAAAAATCAATAAACAACCGAATAACAAGTAACAATGAAATAATACTAATAATAAGCTAAGAATATGACCACATATGATATAATAACAAAGAGTAAGATTCTTGAATAAGTCAATGACATTATTAAAATCATTATAAAGGACGTTCGGACACATACAAATCAAATCGGACCTAAGGTAAGGGAAAATATCACAATCTCATTTTTATCCGAGATTGTTTATACTTCAGAATTTACTAGGGCATATTTATCATCCACATCCATGTTTCCTAAACATGTAATATTATTTCCATCCACCTACAATTTTTTAAATCCAATTTTACCCATTGGTGAGTTTTTATTAAAACATGTGAAAGGAATCTTTTGTCGTTTAGTATGAGGTACTTTTTGACTTCTCCGGCGAAAGTACGAGAAGAATGTTATTTTTTTTAACATATACAGCATGAATGGATTTTTAGAAAATTATTTCCATG
This sequence comes from Viscum album, assembly GCA_963277665.1. Classification (NCBI taxonomy): domain Eukaryota; kingdom Viridiplantae; phylum Streptophyta; class Magnoliopsida; order Santalales; family Viscaceae; genus Viscum; species Viscum album. The sequence goes on from OY728131.1 coordinate 22,075,721, forward strand.
AATATTCCTTTAAAAATTTTCATTTTTGTTTTTATTCAAATTCTTTTTGTTTAAAATTATATGACATTTTAATAAAGGAAAATGTTTTTGAAGTAGAAAGGATATTTTCCGCAAGAATGGAGTTCAACCATTTTATCAAAATTATTTTCCATCTAAGATAATATAGGGTTCTGTTTATATACCTATTTTTACATTGATTTGATTATGTTATGATGGAATTATTTTTATAAAGTCCTTTTATCTTATCTGATTTATGTTATGATGGATTGATGTTTAAGAATCCCATTTTTATAACATGGGTTATGCTATGATGTATGATTTATGATCTTGTGGCACACATAAGAATGGTATCATTATAAGATGGGTGGGACCTATATCTCCCTCCAATGCATTGGTAAATCATTTATATCTCATGAGATAGACATGGTTGGAACATAAGGTTATTCTGGTTCAGTGAAACATGACTGAAATGAGGAGTGAACTCGATTCAGAAATGGGCCTTGTCCTCTAAGATAGTCTTGGAAATGAGTCTTGACTACTAAGAAATGATTCTCTATGATTATATGTGTATGCCACAAGGTTTCATGTTTTAAGTTATGATTATTGGGATTACATTTCACTACTATGATTTATCCTATGTTATGAAATTAGTATCTCTTTTCCAGGTTAAAATTTCAAACATGTTATGTTCTTATGAATATGTTGTAAATGATATTTATTTTGTTTACCCTTACTGAGAATTTGAGCTCACCCTTTTGTATGTTTTCTTTCCCCAGGTCAGGAAGAAGTTTAGTAAGTAGGATATGCGAAAAGGCACTCTAGATATGATGAAATAAATGGGAGACAATGTAGAGGCTTTATGAACCAGTTGTTTAGGATTCCCAGTTTCTAAAGACACTATACCTATATGGTCCTTCCATGGTTTTGTTATATTTTGTAATAAGTGTTCTTCAATATTGAAGCAATAACAATGTATGTAATGTATGGGTCGTTATAATATGATATAACCATGTTATTTTTTTAATAACACATCCCAATCCCTTCATGTGTGCAACACTATGGATTACCAAACCTTATCTTTTACAGGGTAATGCAAGAATAGGTTCACTAAATGACCTTCTCTACAGTTCCATGAAATTTTCCTCACATTTGTCTATCTAGGGAAACATCAAACCCTTCCAAATTTCAATAGCCTTTATCTTTAATGGATCTACTATTATACCATCTCTCTATATTATGTGACCTAAAAAAGTATCAATTTGTTGTCAAAATTTGAAATTTTTTACTTTTCCATTTAACATCTCCTTCCTTAGGGTCTTTAGTAAATTTATTAATTGATCTTCTTGCTCTTACTCACTCTTTGAATATATAATATTATCATCTATAAATACTACGAAACACATATATAGGTACAATATAAAGACTCTTTTTATTAAATTCATGTATATATGATGGGAATTAGTGAGACCAAAAGGCATCACTATATATTAATAGTGAAAATACCCTGTAAATAATGTCATCATAGGTATATCCTAATTTTTAACCCCCAGTTTATGATTTCAAAAATGAAGGTCAATCTTGGAAAAGTATTGAGCTCCATGAAGTTGATCAAACTAGTCCTGAATGCAAGTAAGATTAAATTTTTTTTATTGTGACCATGTTCAACTACTGATAATCAATGCGGAGTTCAATTGATCTATGTATCATATTCCAAAAAATAAATAGTGTGCCCTAGGTGAAACACATAGTCAAATGAATCTTTTATCAAGGTTTTCATTGAGTGGGTTCTCAAATTCTTTCAACTCAATTAGAGTCATTCCATAAGGAGTCATTGAAATTGGTGTGGAAGTAGGTATAATTTCAATTAAGAAACTCAACTTCAGGTTTTGGTGGAAGACTAAGAAATTATTTGTGAATGACATCCAGAAAATAATAAAAAATAGGCATATCATATATGTCGATCTTCTACCCATCCATTTCTGATAATCAACCCATTAAAATGGTAATTAAAAACCATACACTAGATTATTCACTACATGAGGTTTATACATATCATCACATTGATGGATAATCATAGGAGGGTCTGAAATATTGAACACAACATCCATTCTTTGTCACTTAATGTGGAATTTATGTAGAGGAGAGCAATCCAGGTTTAAGAAGATGTCAAATTAAACCTATAAAAGAATGAAAAATTTGAAAGAATCATATTTCCACAAACATAAACTATAGAGGAATCATAAAATTGAGATTTAATCATCGTACCATCAAGGGGTTTCACTTCAAATTCCACATCAACTTTTTTTGGTGGAATAATAACACCCTTATAAAATTATTTAGATATGAATGAGTGGGTAGATCTAGAATCAAATACAACATTAGCAGTTCTATAGTGTATGGTATGTGTACCTCTCATCATGTCTTTATTGAACCCCTCATCCGTTATTGATATTTCATGATATTTACCCTTATACCTCGGATTAAGATGTTGTTGACATTGATCATCATCACAAACCTTCGATTTTGGGAAATGGAAATCATAATGCCCATTCTCTATACAAATGAAGCACTGAATCATGGTGGATGCATTTTGTGTGTCTTTTTCTCCATTATCATTTTGAGAAAATTTCCTCCCATCAACTCAGCAATAAATTGCTTTGTGGCCTTCTCTTCTACACTCAAAACATTTATTAGACCCTTTAATTATATATCCTCCATGATTATTCCCACACATCATGTATAGAGGAATATCCATCTTCATTTCTACCTAGTTCTTAGGGTTTCCTTAGAACTCCAGCTTCCTCTTCTTGTCAAATCATTGAGATTGATATATGAATCCCACATCCATTTCAACCATGATTGAACAACACAAGATCTCTTCATAGATAATAAAATCTCTTATGGAAAACACTCTTTTGAAACATGGATTCAAACCTCCATGTTACTTATCGACTTTAATTTTAGGTTGGATGAAAATTCATGAAGCGTACCTCATAGGTATGATGAATTTAGCCTCATATGTACCAATAGACTCATCACCCCTTTTCTTCAACTCAAGGATCTTTTTTTGTATCATGGTATGAAGAATTATAAGAAATTACTTATTGAAAAATTCTTTCTTGGAATCATCCCAAATCATGGATTAAATGTCATCATCTAACCTCGTATTCTTGATTAGATTCCACAACCAATATGCTTTAACATCCAAGTGGTAAACATCCAGAATGACTTTATCATGCTCCGAACACTGGAGAAAAGAGAATATGTTTTCAGTTGTACTAATCCATTTTCCACCATGATTTATATATTTAGAAATCTTCATGAGCATAGAAACGATATTTTTCATTCCATCTCTCATATCATTTGGTTGAAAAAGATAAAAATCATTTCGTTTTCCATATAAATATCCATTAATGTGGTTCCTTCGAGTTCCATCCATTGACTAAAATTAAAATCATAGAGTAATAAATAGTTATCCTAATGAAGAACAAAATAATCCTGAAAAATAACTAATAGGATTTCTAACTTAGGATGCCTTAATTAATCTATGATCCCTCATGTTTATCCTAGGTTAATTATAGACAAAATATATTTAAATCCTTCATAATTGTTTGTGAACTTTTTTTGATTTCCAAAATCATACAACATAGGAGTGTCAGAAAAGTGCACAGAAAGGACCATTATCATGTACAAGATTACCCAGAGTCAAGCCCAGAACATCTTTTTAGATTTTTTACCCCTAGGTACATCCGTGTCATATAAACAAACACTTTTAGTTTCTAGATAGGTATTTAGTTCTAGGAAACCACTCACTCTATATTTTACCAAAATTCTTGGACATTTTCTTATACTTTTCTTGGTCCTCATACTTATCCTTAGATATATCCTCGGGGTTCTCACTGTGGTTTTCTCATCCTAGTTTCCAAAGGGTAACCATAACGTTTCTATGATACTAAATATAGAGACCCACACATTACAAAACATAAAAATTACATAACATTTTTAGAATTGCTAAGCATTTTACAAACAGACGCCCAAAGACCATAGTTGGTATACTGCCTTTGGAGACATGAAATCATAAACATTGGTAAATAAATGAGCTACATTATCTCCAACTAGGTTTTTTGTGACTAGAACACTTCTTAGACACATCAAACATATTACATATATTCATAACTTAGGATGAAAAATTAAAAGGGGTTCTCTCTAATGCTTATTAAGGGTAAAAAAAGGATATATTTAAGCATAAGCATATGCATAAGGGTATGATAACATGATCATGAATATATAAGATCATACCCTGTGTATAATAAATCATATACATGAATCATAGAATAATTCTTGGATGTTCCCATGAAATGAATAAAAATGAAGTAAAGGACATAATCCATGAAAGAATAAAATAGGAGTAAGAAAACTAATTTTAGAAAAACATAGGCACAAACATATTTCCATAGTATCCAAGGAATAAATTCCTATACCATCTTAGTAGATAAAGTCCTTTACCAAACTGGGTAACCCCCATTCCAGCCTTGTATTACTGAACGGAGTGTCCCTTATTCAAGACCTGTATTACTAAACTGATTAACCCTCACTCCATCCCTATATTACCAAACTAAGAAACCCTTGTTCAATCTCTATTTTATCTACTGAGATATAAATCATTACATAATGCATTGGAGGGAGATATCGGTCCAACCTCTCATATAATGAAATCATACATACATTCCCCATAAGATCATAAATAAACATATCATAACCCAGGAAATGAAATGGGTATCATAAACATGTATTCATATCATAACCAATGGAAATAGACGGGTTTCATAATTTTTTCATCATAAACATAACCAGTGAAAACAAGAGGGTTTAAATGTAATATAACTCGTGAAAGAGAAATAGGCTTTACAAACATCATGACATTATATTATAATCCATTTAGAGAAATAAATATGAATGGAAACATTTAATAATTTTCCCATAAAGGCCTGAGAAACACCAAAGGATGTTATCTTAGATTGAAAATAATTTTGAAATGTCTTTTAAAACATTTCTTGAGGAAAATAGCCTTTCTTCTTTGAAAATTGTTTTTATTACATTAAAAATTATGAAAAACATTTTCTTTGAAAATAGCTTTGAAAACTTATAATGGAAAATTTGAAAACAAAAAAAATCATATATATAATCCTTTTTCCTTGATATGATCTTCAAGGATCTTCTGAAAACATTGGTTTTTAATATAATGGAAATCTGACTGAAGGGATAGATGGCCTGATTTTATTAAATACTTAATCATAACTACAAAATATAGGATAAAATGGTACTATAAATGTGTATATATTTAATACACATAGTTAAAATAAACTCAGTAATATTGTTGATATATTTCATTAAGGAAGCATAAATATAAACAGTCTCTAAAAATGATAATATTGTTTCAATAAACTCTTATAACATGGTTACATGGGATCATAATATCCATGATTGAGAAATACATTTCATGAATCTTATTATATAATTAAAATAAACATATTCATGAAAAAACATGTATAATGGATTTATTTACACCTCAAAAAAGTGTTTAGGTGCATAACAGAACCCTAGTCTCAATGATAGAAAACTATGACAAAATTGTTTTACCGATTTGGTAAATTTTGAATGTTAAAACCCATGAAAGAATAATAATCGAATGGATATGTGAATACCCATAATTTTTGGTATATAATACATGTAATTCAGTCATGGTAATTAAATATACTACGAAAAAGGAAAGGGTGGTGAACTCAACATGAATCACACATACACTAAATGTGAGATGAAATTCCCCCTTACCTTGTGTCTTGACTCTCTCCATACTTGTACAAGATTACTATATAATGAAATTAAGTTTATTATACATATATTAAAAAATTTATATTCTTATATATATTACCATATATTTTTTTATTATGACCTTATACTATCCTCTTGTTAACTATTCAATATTAAGGTTCCACTTTGGGTAATGTTCACCTTGTTCTTCACATGTGTCTTAATTTGTTATATAATTGATCCTTATAATTATATCATGATTAAAAAATTTATAACAAGATATAAATTTAATTTATATCTAGTATAATTATATTATAATAATCTATATAATAATTAATTTGTTAATGGAATACACTATTCATGGAGATGGTAAGCCATACGAACACATGAACGCTATTTTCTGAATTTATTTACATTTTGAAAGAATATATGTAAATTAAATATTTGAATATAGGTATGTGTATATATATATAATTATAAAATTATAATAAATATATCATATATATCATATAATTACGTTAAATACATCCTCAATACAATCTATGTGGTGTGTGAACGAATCTCATCGCTTTGAGGGGCGGTAGACCACACTTCCTCAAACAAGATTATCGTATTAACACCAAATAGAATGTAAAATGAATTTTGTTGAAAATTTAATAAATAATATTAAGAACATAATAAATGTAATATATTACATATATAAATATATTTTTCATCATAATGGTCACCATGAATGGTTGTAATGAATAAATGAACAATCATTATTTCATGAGGCTGTAGTTTGTCTTACATAGAAATAATATGTTCATCATCCATTACATGGATGTGTGAAAATGTGAAGGTCATAAACATTTCAAAAAAAAATTAGTATATTTAAGATAATTTTCTTTTCATAGAATATGGAAATAAATTGTTTTTATTGTTTGGGGAATGAAAATAAAAGAAATGATATTGAAAGGAGACGTTACCTATAAATCTAGTAACTCATTTTTGTTTGTTACAAAAGGTTTTCATGAGAGGAATTATAACCAAAGTAAGGATTCAAAGTTACAGGGATGATTTTTTGAGAGGATACTTTTGTAGATATTATATGAACATAAATGTTTCGTAAGGTGTGGGGAATGGATATAGGCGGTGGTCTTTTATAGGAATGAAATGGACTCATGTGGATTTTTTAGAAATAAATTAGTATTGCACGTGTTCTTACCTAAAAAAGTCTTAAAAACAAACCAAAATCAATAATTGAAGTTTTATGGCCTAAATATCAAAATAAATATGGTTTTTTACATGTTCAATAGTTATTTGGGCCCTTAATTTTATGATTTAGTCCTAATGAAGCTTAATTTTTCCTTAATTGGTGTGATTAATTTTAATCAATTATTCTAATAATTTTGGTAACAAATAACATGGAATTATTATACACTAAATGATAGACTGAATAAAATGGTGTGTGTTGGGTTTTTTTAAAATTATAAATAAAGAAGTGGAAAATTTAAGATTTGAGCTAATCCTGGAGACTGGATAAAATAACGAGGTTTTAATGTTGGAAAACGATCAAGCCTTTGTTAGGATTTCATATTCAAAATCAACATATAATTTATTCTAATTAATTTTATTTTAATAGTATATTTAATATTCATATAATTTTACCTTAATAAATATTTATAATAGATTTTATAATTAATAATTAATTACAGAAAAAGTTAGTTTTTAACTAAAAACTAGTATTTTTCAGTATTCATTAAAAAAATAAAGTTTCTCATAAAAATGAAAAAAAAATCACCCTACGACAATTTTGAAATTCTTAATTAAAAATTGTTATTTATTTTTTAAAATTATATTTTTAATGAGTCCAAAATTATATTCATTACCAAGATAATTTCATTCTAGAAAAATATTTTTTGAAACTGAAGAAAGACTTTAACAATAATAACATATTTTATTATAAATATATTTTTATTCAAAAAAATTATAAAAAATATTTTAAAAGTATTTATTACTATTACTATTTCATTTTTTAACATATATTTTATAATTATCTTATTTAAATAATTAATCTAAAAAAAGGGATATTTCTTAGAAACACAATGTTGCGTGGAATGTATGCCAATTTGGTGTTTTATATGCTGAGTCAATTATATGTGAAAGTAATCCTTGACTATGTTCATTACATTATACAATGGAAATTTTAAATTTATTTTAAAAAAGGTACATAACAAATTGGGGTGTTACAGTGAATCATATTTAAAGAGGACTTAATAAAAAACAATCTATATAGAAAACGAGATTTGATACATTTTAGAGGTGGTATCCAGTACAACACATGGTTGACGATTTTATTTTTTGAATAATTCCAACGAAAGAAGTAGAATATATTTTTAATATTATTAATCCAAATTATATTATATATGTAAAATTTATTCTTATGTTTCACCCTTATAACCAACAAAGAGAGGTGTTGGTGAAAAAGAAAATTCAACTTTTTAGACCCACAATACTAAATCCAGTTCTCATAAATACAATGTTAATATAGCATATTTTGAAATAAACCAATGTAAACCATGTATAACAATGAATAATTACATAATCATTGACAAATATTGAGTCACATACATCCAAAGAATCATGTGGGTTTGTATTTGTATATTATTAAGAAAAACATTAACTTAAATATATAGTATCATTTTCATTAAATTAATATTTTTTACATTATATTTTAATCTAATTAATCAATAATAAGTATTAAACATCTCTCTAAAATTAACCACATAAGATACTCTTCTATACATATCATGTATAATTATTTTCTCTATAACCTATGGTGTGACATCCCATCCATTTATGTCGAGTAGGTTCATTGATTTCTTTGGTTCCTTGAGATGTTATTCTCATTTTCAGAAATTTTTTGAGATGTTTTCATGCATAAAAGTGTTTTTGTATTTTTTAGTGAAAAAGGGGATAGAGAATAATCTGTTCAAAGTTATTTTATACCCATGTTTTTATTGTGTCAAATATATGGGACATAATTTCAAGAGTAAGGCATAGCCTCAGGAATTTCATATTTTTAGGTGCTCTATCCACCACATCAAAGTGGTCTCCACTAGGGTGTCGTATAGAAAATGGATAGTAAGATACCACATGGAATTATACATTATGATTGACTTTGTATTTTTCGAGGGGTCTCAAATTTGGAAACACTAGAATTTCTATTCTATCTTCCAAGGGTGGTCACTCTATCAATGAGTTACATTAAATGGATGGGTTTAATTAACTCATAACATGTTTTTTATCTATTAAAAAGATTGTTCAATTCCCTTTGGATCCTATTTTACATGTAGAAGATTTCATTAAGTGTTTTGAGTCGTTTTTATGGTAGATTAATGATAATTCATTATTCTTTATCATATTTCTTATTGATCATTGTTAATTCAGAAATGATCTATTCATATTATATCACTAGTATCAATGGGAACAAGGCATTATTTGTACTTGAGTTAGGTGTCACTTTCATATGGTCTAACCCTTGTATTTCCATATATTCATATGTATATATGCTTTGGTTTTTAAAACTAAATATATTTATTAGAAATGTATATAGTTCTTTATGGATAAGGATATATTTTAAAAAATAACAGTTTTAATAGATTCCATTTTAGAAATATGATATTTTTTATATCATACCTCATAGATGATTTTAAAATTAGAAATTTATTTTTAAGAAAAAAATTTATCATTGATTGTTAAAGAACATATTTTTTAAAAATGTGTACATGGATTTAAATTGGCTTATTGCTTGTAATTGTTTTTATGAAATATGGTTTTGTGTTCATTATATGTAATTAATATGTAATATCCCATTGGTAAGACCTTGTGGTATGGAGAAAAACTAAATGATTTCAACCTTTAGTAGAGTTATCTATCCCTTGGGGATGTTCCATCGATAATGTGTGCCTAGGGGAATAATTTCTTTGAGACCGAGTTTTGTAGAAATTAGGAGTCATGTATGTGAGACAATGTTCTATTTTTATCTTATCATTATGGGTTTATACAACATAATGTCTATATTTACCTATTTGGGTGACTTGAGATTAAATTATTTTCATAATTTGTGGATATGCTTGTTTTATCTAATGGTTATGATATGTAAGTTTATTTTTGAAAACTGGCCATTATTGTCTTTTTATGCCATTGGACATGTGACATGTCATATTTATTCTTTTATTTTATTAAGATATGATTTTTCTGTGGATGAAATGTTTTTAAGATAAATCATATGTCTGTTTTTTAAATCTATAATGATTTCTTTTGAGGTGTTTTAGAAATATATGTTTAATTAGATATAACATATTCTTATGGTAGTACATTTTATAGATTATTATTACATTCTTACTGGGAACATGAGTTAATGAAAAAATGATTCCTTTGGAAATTTGTAGCCATTGTTTTATAGGATATAGGTAAAGGGAATAACATCATATAAATAATTAGTCTCCATGATCATGGGCTTTATTATGATGGGTTGGGATAGTGGTGAAGTAAAAACACATCTGGATATAAGCATGAGTTTTTTTAGGTTCCATATATAAGATGGTCTTACAACTGTTTAACAAGGCCTTATTATCAAGATTATGTATGTGACTATTTCTATTGTTTTCATAGAGCATGATATATTGTAGAAATATTCTATGATACTATATTTGAATCTATATCACAATGTGTATATTTTGGTTGAAATCATTCATATCCTTTATTTGTATCATACAAAGGTAAAGGTTAGTCTCACAAGGAAAATAATAATGTTCTTTGGGACTTTTGGTAGTCCAACTCGAGTAATATTTTAGGTTCAACCTGGTAAGTCTCATACAAATTAGTACGAGATCTAGGTTTTATTAAATCATATGATCATTCTTTTACATCACCCTCTTAAGTCGAAGGGTTTTTAATTATCCAAAGCATAAGACATTCGTAACTATAATAGTATAGTAAGAGTTTACCAAGATAGCTTACAATAATGATATGAATCAGGTTAGAATGGGAAATCTAGGGTTTTCTTGTGGTCTTGAATAAGGGTTTAACCTTTTATATTAACTTATTTTAATTTGGTTCTTAATAAAGGAATGAAATAATATTCTAATTTCTTTCTATTATCATATTTTACAATTTATATATCCTTCAAGAATGATCACATGGAATGATATAGAGGAATCTATAGAGAAATCCCACAAGACAATCATATAAATTATTTAGTTCTAATTGAAACTATCATGTGAACAGTCCAGTATATGAGACATGGAATAATTCAAAATTGGAATTAATAGTTTTCCATGATTTATAATTTAATAAATATTACGCACATAACATTCATGATGAGAATCATCCAAAGGATACTTCATAATTGATGAAAATGATCGAGATGATTTTCTACTCTCTAAACCCCCCAAATATTTCAAGTTTGGCTTCTCCACATATATTCATGAAGGTCTAGGAATAATGTTCTCAGAATCTAACATGAAAGAAAAGTTAAATGAAGAACTAAATTAGATCACATTCAAGAGAGTCTGCAATAACCATTTTGATCCCGATATGCTGAGCGGTTATAGTATGAGAGATTTTTTCATTGGATATGGGTGTTATTCATCCATGGAGTACGCAACTCATTTTCCTGAGTTACTGATAATGTATACAATGCATTCATATAATGAAGTCCTCAAATAGAGGTGGTTTTAAATGGGTATTAGGGTATATATTTACTTTATTATGAATATTATCTAACTATAAACCTACAAAAATGAAATGGAAAAAGAAGCTATTGATGAGGAATATATAGTTGTAAAGATAGGTATCTTTAGAGAATTAATGATAGTATAATGTTTATACGGTTATCTTTCCATTCAAAAAAGTAATCATGAAGATTAGTTCTAAGGTTTTGGTAGGAGTTTGTACTGAATATTTGGGAATGTTAGGGGTTTTTACTAGTTTTTAATAAAGGTACACCTAATATATAATTACAAATATGAACCTAGGGTGTTTCACACTTGTATAAAATCTAGTTATCTTCAACATATATATGAGAGAGTATCTTCAATAAGGGAAGTTGGATCCACCTTCACCATTTCCTAATAGTTTACATCTAAAACAAAAAAGTGGTGGGATCTTGACCTCAAGAAAAAAGAAATTTTTATATGGAAAGAAAGGGTTGGATGAGGATGGATTATTATTTTTGGTAGAGAGAAACCCCAAGGAGACAAAGGCAGGACAAGATACTATGAAATGTTTGGTGTTTATTTCAAATTAAATGGTATTGTATTTATTTGATATATATTTAACTAATTACTTCAAATTTCAATAGATTATTGATAGGATATGATTACTTTTGAAGATTATTCATTTCTTAATGACACTTTCCACTCATTTATTAAAGAATTCAGAGGTATGATTTATGTTTCCTATGTCTTGAATTATAATTTATAACTACAAAATTTTGTGGTACTTTTTAGTTCTTGACCTAGACATATTCGATTTTATTATTGTAATTGGTTGATTGGTTGGATAAAATCACATATTAATTGATATCATCATCAGGTATAGTTTTTATTCTCATGAGGGAGTCATTATTGTCCTCTATGGATAATGGGATATGTGATAGGGTATGGAAGGTAATTTTACTCTTAGTGCAGAGATGATATCCTACTTATTTCTTAAGATATTTCTTGATGATTTTTACCAACATTTTTGCAGTCTTTTTCTAGATGTGGTGAGTATCATGTTATTTTCCCTGATATTATAATTTTCATAATATTTCAAGGAAATTGAGCTCTATATAGACTCACATATGAGATATTATATCAATTTTTGTACAATAATATCATATTAAACCTTTTTTATTTAAATATATAATGATTCTACTTGAAGATCTTGAGGGTGATTGATTTTTTTCATAGTGTTTCACCATAGGAATCACCAGTTGTCTTTGTAAAGGATGATAATTTTCTATAACTTTGTGTGTGATTACTATAAAATCAACCAAGTTATAATAAAGAATAACCATCCCTTTCGTAGGATTTATGGAATATTTATTATTCTATGAGTCATCATGGTTTATCAAAATTGATTTAATATTATAGAACCATTAATTATTGGTATAAGGGGAAGATATTCCTAAGAATATGTTTAGAAAAATTTATATGAAATATGAGTATTTTGTTATGCTATTTTGATTTACTGAAGCTCATATAGTTCTAATGGAATTAATGAACCTAATATTCCATTGGTTATTGGAATCCATTGTGGTAGTTTTTATTGATTATATTATTTCATATTATTGATCTTAAAAATATCATTCTGAGAGTTTAAATATCATCCCTTGAATCCTAATAGAACATCATTTTAATGGGATCAAATCCAAATTCTAGTTTTGGATTCAAGGGTTATATTTTTTGAGTAATGTAACTTCTTTGAATAGTGTCTTACTGTATGCTAATAAAATTTTGGAAGTGATTTATTGGGAGTATCCAAAAAACATGTTTGAGATCAATAGTTATATTTGGTATTAGGTGGTTATTATAGATTCCCTTTTCAAGACATACCCTAGCTTTCATTTCCTATGATAGAGTTGATATGTATGGGAAAATATTTCTTGAATAAATCAATGCTAATAATTAATTGAAGATTTGAATGTGATATTGAATCTAGTTATCATATTGATTCTTATTAAACTGAGTGTTATTTATTATTTCATCTATGAATACATAGGTATGGGTTAGGGCTATATTATAATATAGGGGAGAAATATAGTAGAATATGACTATTATTAATTATTCAATCAAGGGAATAAGTACCCCAATATTTAGTTACAGTTGTAAGATGTGATGAATGCACCTAATACATGGAACAACAATATCTGGATGGATTTGTTCATGGAATATTTATACCATATGAATATGAAGTATATCATTAAATTTAGGGATCTCAAATTGATATAGAGATGATAGGTGGAGTACCTTCCATACATTAATTTTGATATCTCTTACACCCATGGGAAATGTAATGTCATTATAGATGCATTGAGTTGGAAATTTATGACTTAGGTAGTAAAATAATTAAGGGAAGAGTACTTTTTAATGAGTTGTTTGTTGATATGGGCATGGATTAATGGAGAGAAGTTGGATATGTATTCCTATATTGTAATCATAAAATATCACTAATGGATGATCAAATTATACTTAGATAGGATGAGCATATCTAGATACATCATTTTAGAATTAAATTTTATATTTGGGAGAGGTTACATGAGTGATATATCTCTCTTAATAGAATTTTACTCTTTTGACATATGAGAGTAAATATGATATGGTTGACTTAGGATGTTATTGATGGTAAACACCGATCGAGTTGGTCTATGCACCCTGGAGCTACAATGATGTAACAAGAAATGGGAATCCAATACTAGTATCCAAGAGTGAGATTATTTATTGTAGATTATGTTTCTCGATGAATCCCAAGTTAGAAAATGAATACTAAAAGTCATAGAAATGCACCTTTCCTACAAACATTACCCAGTCCAGTTTGAAAATAAGATGAGATATTCATACAATATTTTATTGAGATACCGCATACTCTAGGGGGTAAGGATACTAAATGGGTGCTTAGTGATCAACTAAATTAATAAGAATATTTTATACCTATAAAGGATTCAAATATATAATAGTGTCTCGTTAACTTTGGTGTGATGGAGGTTTTTATAAATCATGGTTTGTCACTGGCTACCATTTCAAATAAAGACCCTTGATTTACATCATTGTTCTGGGGTGGATTCCAGACAATGAGGTGATATCATCTGGAGTATAGAAAAGTTTATCATCTACCAATGGATGAATAAATTTAGTGATTCATCTATATTATTGGGGACATTTTTCATGAATGCATTCTTGACTACAACAGATCTTGGGAGAAATATTTATTCATATGAGAGTATTCATATAATAATAGGCATCGATATTTAATCTTTATGGTTCCATTTTAGAAATTGTATGAGATTCCTTTTAGGTTTTATCAATGTTGGAAATATGTTTTAGAACGGTCTTGGGTTGTACTGAGCATCATATGGGAGACATAAAATATCAAGGAGTTAACCAGAAAGAGGGTGAAGACAGATCAGAGTTGTTAGAAACCTCATGTTGATCAGTTTCATCATCTGTTAGGCAATTATGTCAGTAATTATTTTTTATCATTGTTTCAAATTGATTAAGACATATATGATTTGGGAAGTAGGATATGATAGCATCTTGTTTTCGAATCCCATTCAAGATTGTGGAGAAACTAGAGAATGTGCCTTATTGTTTGGGATTACATTTTCCTTTTACATCTATCAATGATGTGTTTCATTATTCATAGATGAATAAGTATCTGATGGATCTATCCGATGAGTTTGAGTGATAGGGTGTTCATATTGAACTCTTCACCTTAGTGGTTGAATGGCTTGATCATATAGTAAAATGACATTATAATTTTCTATATGTAAATATGATTCCATTTGTCTGAGTAATATGGTAGTGTGATATGGAAATCTATGATACATGGGATACTGAGGCCTTGATTATTTTCCAATGAACTTGTTTTTTTAGGATGAGGATAAACTGACTTTCTGGGGAAAAATCATTTATTTTTGGGAGAACTGTAATGTCCCATACATTAACTTCAGGTATCTATTTTTTAAATTAGTAATTATATTGTTCTTTCAATTTTTAGAAAAATAATAGGTTATTGGAGGATTATATAATGATTCTAGATTTTTATAATATAAAAAAAGATTGACCACACCCAAGTTAATGTTGTTTTTTTTACTTTAGTGTCCCCTGTGTAAAATTGCCAGGAAAAAAGTCTAATAGTAGGTTCTTGTCCCGGGAATGTATTTCTATTCGTTTCCTAATACACTAGGTCCAAGATACCTCCACCATTGAATGGTGGAGATTATGGATAGGAAAAAATATCCTGTAATTTTATAATAGGGTTTGACCAAAGGTGTTTTGTGGGATTTTTATATTTTCAAAATCTCAGACAATCATTTGAACTTCTGAGAGATGTTTCTTCAACCATGGGTAATCATAATATGGGGTTTTTAATTATTTCATGACATAATTTTCATCTAATAAATTGTTCATTCACTCGCCTTTGGATTAGATTTTAGATCTAGAACATTATAGGAAGAATATTTGGATGATTATATCTATTCTATTATAATGTTAGGGTGAATCTCTTGTTCATTGACTTCTTAATATTGATAGTCATCCATGAGGACAATATTTCTTCCACATTCATAACCAGTTTTGATTGAAACTTTTTTTATTTGTTCTTGAATTATTATTTTATATCCCATGGTATAAACAATAGAATGACTTATGTTTAACCTCTTCTGTTAGAGGGTTATATTGTGAATGAGGATATGACTATCAAAAATCGAGGGGTTGTGAGGGAGTTTGTCTAGATAACTCACATTCATTTCATTCCTTGACATAGATTAGTAATATGGAGGTTTTCAAGTGTTTTTTTATGTTTTTATACTATTATATTTAGTTCTTAAAATCCATTTTTTGATGAGGGAATCAAATTCTATTTTGATTGGTTTTCATTTTCTTGTTTTATATTTTATGAATCCAATAATAATAGTAACTGTGAAATAATGGGATGAATTTTTAGAGAAAACACCATAGGTTAAACTTTATTTGATCTAATTATAATTGAAACTATTGTTTTAAATATCGAGTCAACGAGACAGGTCAGAAACGATGAACTAGTACAAAATGTGGATAGTGCATCAGAATTTACTAAGTTTAATCTTCTGATATTATATGGTGAAAAGGGTCCAAATTATGTATTGGAATGGATTAAAAGGATCCAGAGTCTTTTCAATATTCTAAAAACTTCAAAATACTCCCACATTGTCTTTGATGCATATATTCTTGATTGTCTAGAAAGGATGTGGGGGGAATATATCATGCATTCCAAGATGCATAAGTCCTCACCAATACCACTTTTATATAATCCTTCAGTAAGTATTTATATCCAAATATACTGAGGGTGATGTAGGTGTAAGAGTTTGTTACTTTTTAGATGGGGTATTTTCCTCCTATGGAGTATTCTACTCATTTTCTATAGTTTTTGAACTTCTCTATAGAGGTTGACTCTAATGTTTATCTCACAGTTAGGAGGATTAAAATGGGTTTAAGGGAAGATATTTTATCTATATTGAATCTTATATTCCAACCCACCTATGCATTGGGCATGGAATAAACTGTCTATGAAAGAGGTTGGAATAGCTATGAAGACATGGATAATTGGGGAATCAGTTAATGTAGGAGGTAACAATAGTTTTTTTCTAGTCAACGAAAGAAGTACGGAGATAAAAACCAAGGTAGTGGAATAAGTGTTTAATAAACATCAGTGTAGAGTCAAGTGGTTTCTTACCAGTATAGGAAAATCATACACCTTAAACCTGATTTTATGGATGCACCCAGTGTATATCACCCATATGGTAAATATGGTCATATATAGTGTTTATATGAGTGATCATCCAAGGGTGATAGAGATATACCCACCATCATGAAGGGATCTTAGTTTATACATAATGTAGAAAAAGGGGTGGGAACTCAACCACATTCATGAGGTGATCCACAAGTAGAAAATAAATGGTTGAATGAGTTTGCGCATATGTATATGGTATAGTGTGTACCCATAGTGAAAGAGACAATACTAACGACCATGACATGTGTGACGATTATTATGTATTATATTTTTATGGATTTGTTTGGTATATGAGAAATACATTCCATTTTATCATCTATGATTATCATTAAATTTGATATAATTAAAATGCATTTCCTTTATTGAATGTTCATTACACCACTTTGGGAAAATGTTTGTGTAGGGATTCACATCTCCTAAGTGTGAGGTAATGATTTAAGACTACAAATCCATGTTGGACATTTTAGTTATTGACCTTGATATATCTTATCATATCATTAGAGTGGATAAAATTATTATCTACAAATCCAAAATCAATTTCTATCATCATCATGTATAGTTTATTTCTCATTATTGAGTCACTCTTGTTTTAAATAGTGTGTGCTATCAGAAATCTTGGAGGGTAGGTCATGTTACTCCTAGTAATAAGATCATCTCCTTCTAGTGGTTAGAACTGTTTCATGATATTTTTTACCCACATCATAGAGGCACTGATAATGTTGTTTTGAGTCAATATACCAGTGATTTCTAGAATATTTATATGGGTTACCTCCTCACAAGGTTGTTTAATTCTGTATAGTATTTCTTCAAAGGATGTGATCCACTTTAATGCTATCGTGAATATATGAACTGGTAAAAATTAAAATAATTAATGGTTTAAATTTAATTTATTGAGAGTAATGGATTTATTCATTCAAAAATTTCATATTCAGAATCAACACATATATTTTAAAAGAAGATGGAAGGGAGTATTCAACTTTTTTTTTTATTATCAAAAACTCAACCAGGTAACTCTAACAAACCATGGATATGATTGACGACCATTGAATTCATATTAAGTGGAAAGATGGTTTAAAAAATTTATTTGATATTAGGTTACCATCAGGCCGGGTATTGAGAATAATATTTTCCTAAGATAGAATTTAGGAGTAGGAATGTGATCTATTAGTATTTGTTTATGGAATTCGGCCTCAATAAAGATAATGCAATATTTATAGTATCGATGAGGTGAATATTCCATCAGTTCATAGATTCCTTTGTGTTTTTTTCATGGATGAAATTCTTGTTTATTATAGATTACAAAATGTTCATGATTATCATTTAAATATTATCCTTAGAATCTTGGTAGAACTTTTTCTAAATTAAAAGATATATAAATGTTAGTTCAGGATCACATATGTTAAATTTCTAGGAAATATAATTTTTTTAAAAGGGGGTGTTGGTGGAACCTGATAAGATTCATATTGTGATATCCAGGTAGAATCCTAGTAATGTGGTTGAAATCCATTGTATTATAGATTATTTAGTTATTATATATTATTTATTTGAAATTATATAAACATTCATACCCTAGGAAAAATTTGAATCATAAAGGTCTAGATTTTTTCTAGGGTGATTATTTATAAAGATACTTTGAGGTGTTTAAATTGATTCTGAATTCATCTCCAATATTGATTCTTCCAAAATTCAGTGTTAATTATGATATTTAAAGTGATTACTTTTGTAGGGTTTTGGGATGTGTTTTTATGACTCCGAGACATGTATTAGTTTATGGATCTCATCAGGTATAACCTCTTGAGATGAACTACCGCACCCATGAATTAATGTTTTTAGTTGTGATTCATGTGTCAAATACATGGTTCCCCTACCTCTTTAGAAAGTGATTCACAACATTTATTGACCATAAAATTATGAAGTATATATTAACTCATATTGATATCATCTTGAGAATGATATGATAAGTGGAATACTTTCAGGCCTTTGATATTAATATCATGTACACCCCAAATATGGGGAATTTGGTCATAGATACTTCGAATAAAAAATTACTGACTTTGGTTGTGAATGAATTAGTGGAATAGTGGTTATTGATGATCTTTTTTAGAGAGATATGATTAGATAAAGGTATTGATGATGTATATCTACAGATATAATTTTCATTGGTGGGATTATATATAGATTATAATGTATATCATGGAGAGAATGGGCATGCGGGGTTTTAAAATTTTAGCTGAAACTTTTATAGTGAAGAGACCAAATTTATGTTTTCTTTGTCTCCTAACAATGTTTAACAATTTTTAATAAGTATAGTTGTTCAAATAGGCTTGAGTAAGGAGTTGATGGATAGTGGACAATGGGTATATTTTTCCATGCATGATGAACTTACCAATATATACTAGGACTTGAGACATCATTATTGGCGGTCACGAATGATTAGATTGACTGTGTGTTTTGTATTTCGGGAATGCATATTTCATAAAATTATAGTGGAACATAAGATACCTATAGGTCTTCTATAACCATTCACTATTACAAACTGGAAATGGAATGACATAACAATGGACCTTATCATTGGGATTCCTTATACTTCTATTTGTAAGTATTTGATATGGCTTATTTTTGACATACTATTAATTTGTTTTCCTTTCCTATCAATAAATGAGGTGAAAAATGTAGAGTTTCATCGGAATTGGAATTCATGATAGGTGTTAAGACATCTATGTGTGACAATTAATATCATTTTACATATATATCCTTGACTCATGTCCTAGTTCTGGAATAAATTAAAGAAAATAATGGATTTATAGATGATGTTGGGAACAATTTATCATCTAAAAATTGTTTTCCAAATTGAACAAGAATCAAAATTCATATGGTCGTTCTCTAGGAATACATCCATAATTTCAAGTGAAATTTGGATAAACATCTAACCCACGTTATTTTACCAATTATAATATTTTTTGGGATTCAATTTGGATGGAAACGTCTGATGTTTTTTATATGAGGATCATCTCTCTATTGGGTTGGGGTTGGATAATGGTCTTTAGTTTGACTGATCACTGTTTAGGAGATGAAAACAACCATGCATTCGATCAAAAAGAGGCTGGTGAAAGATTAGTGTCATCATAAATATTAGGAATACTATACTCTTCATCAATTTTAATTTGAGGTAGGAAATTGATTTTCTCTTACCATCTCACCTATTTTCGGACATAAAAACTTTGGGAAGTAGTGCATGTTAGAACCTTTTTATGGTAGTTCATTTTAGTATTTTGGAGTGACATTGTATGGTGAATTATCATTCTGGTGTTACCTAATTATTTGAAATCTATCCATGATGTGTTCTATATTTATATATTGAATAATAATTAACTGAATCTATCCCTCGTTATTTGGTTGGAGGATGTTGACGTTGAAATTAACACCATAGTGATTTAAGGACCTATTAAAATAGTATACCAATACAATAATGATATGTGTAGAATGTATATCCTTTTTTGAATAAGATAGTGGTGTTGTTTGGAAAACCATGAATCATTGGAGTGTGAGGCCTTAATAACGATGCGGTGGGCTTATTATTTCATAGATTCATGCTCATGTTCTTTTCTAGGGATACAATTATTTTAAAGTGTGGATAATTACAACATATAAACATTTTATTTTACGTATGTTATTTTTTTCTGTTTAGTATTGTTTTGTTCTTTTTTTATCTAAATCATTCTTGGTACTTAGAGTCTTAAATAATGTATTTACCATTTTTCATTTTAAAAAGGGTTAGGCCACACCTTGGTCCCTGATGTTCTATACTTGGGAGTTCCCTATATAAATTGCCCATTCCAAAATACCCAAATTTGGGAATTCCCTTGGTCATGGATTTCTAGATCTTTCCATTCCCACCGCAACCAAGAAGAATTTACAAGGTCATAGTGGAGGCCATGTCTACACAAGAATGGCTTGGACTTCTACACTAGGGCATGGACTAAGGAATTTTGTAGGGGTTTAAAATATTTAAATAATTGAATGACTAGTTGAACTTATAGGGTATTTATTGCAAGCATGAGTGATCTTAATGGGTGTTCTTAGTGCATTTTATGACATGGTTTTCATATATAAAATTGATTGTTCACTCCCCATTGGTTTAACTTTTTGATCAATTTCATTCAATGGTGGGTTTTTAAAAAAACTTATCTTATAAAACTTCATATTATTGTGAATAGATTTTTCATTATCCATTATCACAGAGATTGATGTCTGGGATGACCAGATATCTTCCTCTTCTACCACTGTATTTCAATGAAACAAGGTTTTTTTATTCTTGATTTTGGTGTCTCTATGATATGATCTAACCCATAAAATTCATTATGTTATTATTATTTTTCCTCTAGGTTTGAATATTAAGATTTAACATTAGAAATTTATTTTTTCTTTAAGAGATAATTTTTTAAAAAAAATGGTAGTTTTGATGGAATGTGTTTTAAACATATGATATATTTTTTTAACTGGCCTAAAATATGATTCTAAGAAGGGAGATGTTTATTTAGACATTAAAATAGAGAATATAAAATAGAAAATATTCAATAAAATGGTAACAAGTTTTAAATGTATTTTTCCCAGATTTTTTTTTGAAACAAGGATTTTTTTGTTAAAATATAATAGAAATTTAATAACACATTAGAGAGACCCTAGGGTATTGGGAATAACTAATCGATGATGATCCCTGATAAATTTATCTATTACTTGGAAAGATTCCATTGATTCCATGGGTCTAGTGGGTATCAATTGTGAAGGACCATGGTTATATATCTTTTTCAGTCTCGTAGACTAAATATTTTTCATTTGTATGACTTAGCAGTTACATTGTGTACACCCTTGTGTGATAGATTTGTTTATTTGGGTTCGTATATATTAACTTATGCGCATGATATTTTTAGATAATTATTTACAAAATTATTATGATAAGAATTTTTATACTTGAAAACTGGTTATTATTATTTTTTTATACCATTGGATATGTTACATGTCGTATTTTATTTGAGTATGACATTGTTTTTAATAGAATTTCATGTATTGGTAACGAAAACAAAACATTGTTTTATAAATATAAAATTATTTCTTTTAATTTTTTTTAGAAATATATTCTTAATAATAACGAATAGATTAATAAGATTAGAAAGTGTATAAATTCTTGGTGGTTTCCTACTAGTCTCTTCATATCATACCCAATTTTATATTATGTGTATTTGTTTCAATTATTTTATAGGATACAGGTAAATGGAAGAGATTTATATAGTGGAATATGCTAATATATCATGTTTCATTCATGTGGGTTGGGATAATTGTGATATATGATCATAGAGAGATGGTCCAATGGGTTTTCTTCAGGTACCATCTTTTTGATGATCATTGAATTTTTCGACTAGACCCTACCCATATTATGGATTTCAATTATTTTTATTTTTTTATTTTGAGACATGATATTTTATTCCTATCGATTATGATACGTTTTCTCTCTCTTTATATTTATGTTTTTTTAAGTCTGTTATCATTCCTATATTTTCTTTACCCAGGTAATTTCCTCTAGTATGTGGGGATCAAGAATTCAATTTTTCCTTATAGAAATCCTTCTCAAGTAACATCATGGTTTAACCATGGTTGGTTTATTATAAATTATTATAAGATACAAGTTCTATTAAATATTGTGCTTATAAATTTTTATCATCCTTTTATATTGTAGAGTTTCTTTTATACAATTGATATGACTGTCATAACTCAAGAGGTATTGTGGGAGTGTGCCTGGCTAGGTCATTTTCATGACAACCCTCAAATAATCCTTAGAATTATATGGTTGTCCTATGTTTTTGTTAAATATTTGTCCTATGTTTTGGTTAAATATTTCATCCTCTTACATGATGTTATATAATTTCAGTTTTGGAGAATGTAATTTAATTCTGTTATAAAATTTTTCCATTATATTTTTTTATAGTTTATGCATACTCTAAGAAGTGTCACTTAAAATGTTATAGAAGAAGATAATGATAAATCCTCATAGGTGAATCTTCCTATTGATCCAGTTCTATTAGAAACTATCATCCTAATGATCCAAAATAATTTATAGGTCCCTAATATATAAATATATTGAAATTTGGACCATGTTTCATTATTTACTAAGAATCATCCACTAATTATATGTGGTTATAAGGGTAAATTAGATACATAAAAATGGATCAAAATTACAGAGAGAATTTTTTACTTTGCTAAATCTATAGAAGACTACATAGATACCATCACTCTCTATATATATATATTCTTGAAGATATGGGAAGTAAGTGGTGGGAATCTATCATGAACAACATGTTGTATGAATACATCACATGGACCGCCATTAGGGAAGCTTCAAATTACAAGTTCTATACTAAGCCACTGTGAGTAGAGAAGGTTTGTGTGTTTGTAAATTTTGAGATGGGGCTCAATATATTTTTCAGAATGACACTTGGTTTTCTGATTTAGTGTAGTTTTGTCTAGATATTTTCTATGAAAACTATCTCAAGGTGAAGAGGTTTGAAATTTGTTTAAGGGAAGATATTCTTTCTATGATGATTCTTATGTGACTACACAACAACACAGAGGTCATAGAAAAAGAAGCTATGAATGAGGTTGATATGTCTATGAAGACATGGCTCTATGGGGAATCATTGATAATAGGAAGAATCTCGAATTCAATTTATGGTTAGAAAAGTAATATGCATGATCAATGTGGAGGTTTTTGCATGAGTTCAGGAGGAAAATTGTGGAATCATCAGGTGGGTTTTTCCATCGTGGGAAAAATAACACCTCAAACCTGATTGTAAGGTTTAACTTAGGATGTGTCCCACATTTAGGAAATATTGCCATCATCTACATGTAATTGATAGATAATCATAGGTATGTAGACCCAAATCCACCCTCACTAAGGGATCCAAGTTTATACTATATGAATCAAAAGTGGTGGGATCTCAACCTCATGAAAATGGTGATCCACATATGGTGAAGGGTAGGAAGAGTCTGAGAAATTGTATGTGGTTGTGTTTCCACCCAATGAAAAATATGATTGACTAAATACCATGAGTGGTGTGATGTTTATTATATCTTCCATGGATATGGTTTTTTTCTATATATGTGTTGATTCATATCATATATGATTATCGATACATTTTTCGTTCTTTCAAGGATTATTCCTTTCTTTATGACTATTTCTACTTCATTGGGGAAGAATTCAAAGTAGGGATTTATGTTTCCCAACTGACAAGTGTTGTTTTTGAAATTTCAAACTATGTTTTAAATTTTATTTATTTTTGTTTATATCATTTAGTTTATAATTAGAATGTTTATTATTATTATCTAGAAAGTCCAAATTTATTTTTATCATCATCATGTATGAATTCATTTTACCAATGGATTCACTCATGTCTTATAGGGTGAGTGACATCAAATATTTTGGAGTGGATTTACCATTAGTCCTTGTGATGGGATCACTACGGGAAAATGGGTATTTGCGATGGGGATAAATCACGTCGCATATAGCCCTGTTAAAAACTTATTTGCGACGGGGGAATTTTCCCGTCGCAAATAAGTAGTCTTTTGCGACGGATTAGATTTCCCCGTCGCAAAAGCACTGGCTCGCTTTGCACGCCAAATCGCAGGAAACGTATTTGCGACGGGCGGTTACCGCCCATCGCAAATAACCGGCGGCAGTAAAAGCTATTTGCGACGGGAATATACCCCCGTCGCAAATAGTATGTCGGCAGGTGAGTATTTGTGACGGGACCCGTCGCAAATAACTATTTAACTATTGACCGTAATAAATGATGGCTAAGGTATTTGCGACGGGTACCGTCGTAAATAGACCCGTCGCAAGTAATCTAACCTATAAATACCCCCCCCCCATCCGTTTTTCCATTCATTCTCAAACTCGATATTCTCCTTCTCTCAAAATTTTATTTCTAGAGTTCAGCGTTTCTTAAGTTTAATTTTTTTTGGAGTTGATATTAATGTTTTCAAGAACCATCAGAGATCGACCTCAGATCAATTTTAAAGGTATTTATTTTCAATTTAATTTAATATTTATTTTAAATTTTTTATTAGTTTCAATTATTCTTAATTTGTTGTAATTTAATTATGTTTACATTGTTTTGTTACTTAATAAATTTAAATTATTAATATTGTTCATAGTTAATGGTAATTAGGAATAATTAGTAATAATTTCCAATAATTAAGAATAAATGCTAATAATTAGTAATAAATACCAATAATTAGGAATAATTAGTAATAATTACCAAGAATTACCAATAATTGGTAATAATTCGTAATAATTACTAATAATTAGAAATAATTACCAATAATTAGTAATAATTTCCAATAATTACCAATAATTAGTAATAATTTCCAATAATTACCAATAATTAGTAATAATTTTCAATATTTACCAATAATTAGTAATAATTCGTAATAATTACTAATAATTAACAATAATTAGTAATAATTACTAATAATTAGTAATAATTACCAATAATTAGCAATAAATAGTACTAATTATTAATAATTAGTAATAATTACCAATAATAACCAATATTTAGTACTAAATATTAATAATTAGTAATAATTACCATTAATTAGGAATAATTAGCAATAATTAGCAATAATTAGTAATAATTACTAATAATTAGTAATAATTACAAATAATTATCCATAATTAGTAATAATTACCAATAATTATCCATAATTAGTAATAATTACCAATAATTACCAAGAATTACCAATAATTAGTAATAATTTACTAATTACAAATAATTATCCATAATTATTAATAATTACCGATAATTACGAATAATTCGTCATAATTTACTAATTACCAATAATTATCCATAATTAGTAATAATTAGTCATAATTAGTAATAATTATTAATAATTAGTAATAATTATCAATAATTAGGAATAATAACATTATTACATTATTAATATATTTTATTATTAATTTTAAAATAATACAATTTTTTATATTATATACCATTCTCCTTTCATCTATGTGTTTTCTGTCTCCACATGTAATATTTGTATGTGGAAACAGAAAACACATAGATGAAAGGATAATTGTATATAATATAGAAAATTATATTATTTTAATATTAATAATAAAATATACTAATAATGTTATTATTCCTAATTATTGGTAATTATTTGTAATTATTGGTAATTATTCATATAATTACCAATATTTAGGATTAATTACCAATAATTAGCAATAATTAGGAATAATTAGTAATAATTAGTAATAATTACCAATAATTAGTAATAATTACCAATAATTCGTAATAATTACCAATAATTAGTAATAATTACCAATAATTAGTAATAATTACCAATAATTAGTAATAATTAGTAATAATTACCAATAATTAGTAATAATTAGTAATAATTAGTAATAATTAGTAATAATTACTAATAATTACCTCTAATTAGTAATAATTAGTAATAATTAGTAATAATTAGGAATAATTACCAATAATTATTAATAATTAGTAATAATTAGTAATAATTACCAATAATTACCACTAATTAGTAATAATTAGTAATAATTAGTAATAATTAGTAATAATTAGGAATAATTACCAATAATTAGTAATAATTAGTAATAATTACCAATAATTAGTAATAATTAGTAATAATTAGTAATAATTACCAATAATTAGTAATAATTAGTAATAATTAGTAATAATTACCAATAATTAGTAATAATTACCAATAATTAGTAATAATTAGTAATAGTTAGTAATAATTACCAAAAATTAGTAATAATTACCAAAAATTAGTAATAATTACCAATAATTACCAATAATTTCCGATAATTACCAATAATTACCAATAATTAGGAATAATTACCAATAATTAGGAATAATTACCAATAATTACCAATAATTAGGAATAATTACCAATAATTAGGAATAATTATTAATAATTACGAATAATTACCAATAATTAGGAATAATTACCAATAATTAGGAATAATAACATTAATAAATTATTCGTATATTTTATTATTAATATTAAAATAATATAATTTTTTATATTATATACAATTCTCCTTTCATCTGTGTGTTTTCTGTCTCCACATGTAATATTTTTATGTGGAGACAGAAAACACACAGATGAAAGAAGAATTGTATATAATATAGAAAATTATATTATTTTGATATTAATAATAAAATATACTAATAATTTTATTATTCATAATTATTGGTAATTATTCCTAATTATTGGTAATTATATGAATAATTACCAATAATTAGGA
Organism: Viscum album; assembly: GCA_963277665.1. Taxonomy (NCBI): domain Eukaryota; kingdom Viridiplantae; phylum Streptophyta; class Magnoliopsida; order Santalales; family Viscaceae; genus Viscum; species Viscum album. Next base: position 22,103,376 of record OY728131.1, read on the forward strand.
ATAATTACCAATAATTAGGAATAATTACCAATAATTACCAATAATTAGGAATAATTACAAATAATTAGGAATAATTACCAATAATTAGGAATAATTACCAATAATTAGGAATAATTACCAATAATTAGTAATAATTAGTAATAATTAGTAATAATTAGTAATAATTAGTAATAATTAGTAATAATTACCAATAATTAGTAATAATTAGTAATAGGTAGTAATAATTACCAATAATTAGTAATAATTAACAATAATTAGTAATAATTAGTAATAATTAGTAATAATTACCAATAATTAGTAATAATTAACAATAATTAGTAATAATTACCAATAAATAAGAATAATTACCAATAATTACCAATAATTACCGATAATTACCAATAATTACCAATAATTAGGAATAATTACCAATAATTAGGAATAATTACCAATAATTAGGAATAATTACCAATAATTAGGAATAATTGCCAATAATTAAGAATAATTACCAATAATTAGGAATAATTACCAATAATTAGGAATAATAACATTAATACATTATTAGTATATTTTATTATTAATATTAAAATAATATAATTTTTTTATTATATACAATTCTCCTTTCATCTGTGTGTTTTCTGTCTCCACATATAATATTTGTATGTGGAGACAGAAAACACACAAATGAAAGGAGAATTGTATATAATATAAAAAATTATATTATTTTAATATTAATAATAAAATATACTAATAATGTTATTATTCCTAATTATTGGTAATTATTCCTAATTATTGGTAATTATTCATATAATTACCAATAATTAGGAATAATTACCAATAATTAGGAATAATTGCATTATTACATTATTAGTATATTTTATTATTAATATTAAAATAATATAATTTTTTATATTATATACAATTCTCCTTTCGTCAGTCGTGTATGATGTAAACTCTATAATTATCCTTCCTTGAGTGTTTTTTCTAACAAATTATTCATAACCAGTAATGATTTTATATTTTATAGAAAAATATGGAACAACAAGGTCGTCAACAATCATTATTAGGTGACTGCATATGGATAAATCAACGTAGAAATCCAAATGGTTCTGGTTTAAATCTAGTATATGTAGAGGGTGTGGATACTTTTCTATCATTTGCGGCATCAAATCCAGAATTTGTTTCGGAAGGAAAAATGAAATGCCCTTGTAGAAAATGTGCATTGAGATCGTTTGACACGTTTGACAAAGTGGGGGGGGGGACATCCCTTGCTTTTTGGTTTTAAAACAGATTATGTTTTTTGGTATCAACACGGTGAACGCAGTTCCAGAGCAGGTGATACCAACTTGATTCTAGATCCATCCCGGTTTCACGATTTAGTACATGATGTTGCAGGTTCATCTGTTCAACATACAGAAACTCCGGCTGATATAGCTTCAAATCCTGAGTTGGCAACATCTGAATTTTATGAGTTGTTGAGGTCTGCTGAGGATGCATTATATCCTGGCTGCAAGATGAGAAAATTAGAAGCAGTTTCAAAATTTATGGCTATCAAATCAGATAATGGAATGTTAAACACCTGTTTTTACCAGATATTTGCTTTGCTTAAAACACTGTTACCCGAAGGAAATGTTTTTCCTAAAAATTACTATGAGAGTAAGAGGCTGGTTCGAAATTTGGGACTTACTTGTTAGAAGATTCATGCATGTTCAAATGACTGCATTTTATATTCTGGGGAAATGAGTCGTTGGATAGTTGTCCCACATGTGGGCAACTGTGTATATTGAGTAACCCACCTTCCAAAATTGTTAAAACTTATAATGCATATGTGGTGAATGGATTTCTATTTCACACACATGCATATGGGGAATCGAAAAAAACAATAAACATTGGAGTTAGCTTGAGAGGATCTCATCATCGAGAAAATGAAGTTGACTTTTATGGCATTCTTGATGAAATCATTGAACTCTGTTATCTTGGACAACATTACATAACCATTTTCAAATGTTGGTGGTTGGATACAGAGAGAGGCGTGCGTGTTCATCCGACTCATGGAATCATCGATATTAAATGTAAAAGTGTTCTCGTAGTAAATGAACCATTCTTATTGGCTCAACAGGCACATCAAGTTTATTACACAAAGTATTGTGCTACATCAAGAGACCTGATTGATTGGTGGAGTGTAATAAAAATCAAAATTCGAGACAATCAGTTTAGTCAAAGTGAATGTTCTTTCACTAATGTGAAAAGAATTGAAGTTGTTCAAGAGAGTACTCAAAATCAATCTTTTTTACAAAGAGACATGAGTATCGATGACGACATCCCACATTTAAGAGTCGGTGATGACGATGATGTTAATGATGTCACATATGAATTTGAAATGGTAAGAGATGAAGCAACTATAACTCGAATGGATATCAATGATGTTGAGGAGGAATATGAAGATGACATTGACATATATGAAGATGATGATGAAGATAAACACTAATAGAATTCCATGGTATTTATATACAATCATAATATGTATATATGTATATATAATAGTAATTATCAATTATTTTCTAACAACATTATCATTTTTTGTTTCAGATGGACGACGACACATTTCGTGAGTTGGCGGATGCTGACCTTCCTTTCGATGCGGATGAGTTGCTGGCAGATGTCCCTCAACCTGCAGGCGCTCCAGGGAGTACGTGCAGGGGGCGCGGTCTTGAACTATTGATGATTCATGACCCCATCCCCGAGCGACGTCCACGTCTTGGGTTTGATCCATGCACACGGAGGTGTGATAACCTGTGTGATAATCTGTGGATTTGACTAAGATTTCCTTAATCTATTCACATAATAAATGTTTATTTTTTTTTACAGTTTTCCGCATATAGCAGTTGGGCAGGGAAGCGCTATTTTGAAAAACTATTCCTCTCAGCCGTGGACCACATGGGAGAAGATTTCCATTGATGTGTAACAGGCCATGTTCGGCCATTGGTTGGTACGTACATAAATAAATAATTTTTATTTTGAAAATTATTTCATTTCTAACTTGATATTTTGATCTATTTGTAGGGTTTATGGTATCCGATCGAGGATACCATGCGTGACGCCATCCACAAGGCATGGTAGGTGGCCATGCATGATCGCTTTCGTCTGATTTTGGACAGTTTAAGAAAAGCTGCCACGAAGAAAGCAGGAGTGTCAGATTTTGACGAGTCATGTAGAGCACAACGACCAGAGTACATTTCATCCCATGTATGGGATAGATTATGTGAATACTGGTTGAGTGGTGGCTTTCAGAGGAGATCATCGGTGGGGAGGCAGAATCGGGGGAGACAGGAGGTGACTCATCGATGTGGGAGTCATTCTTTCAGTACTCATAGACAGCATCTGGTACGTACATTATTTATAAATATTTTATATAACTATAAATATTAACAGTTTATTTTTTATTCTTATAGGATATCGAGCACCCCGATATTACAGAGTACGACGTATATCAGAGGATGTATAGTGATCCTACTACCAGGGAGCTCAGAGGTGATTGTTAGCATCACATCGTGGTCAGTATTATTTGTTTTCATGTTTAAAAATTAACTGCATATAATATATTCACAATTTTAATTTTAAATTGCAACTACAGAAGTCATATGAGGCCGCAGCGTCACAGACTCGGCCTGAGAGTCAGGACGAGTCATCAGATCAGACCACTGGTCATCAATTTGATGAGGCGGCATGGATGCAGGCCACCTAGTATGACTTCAAGAAGGGCCGGGTAGTTGGTATTAGCTCTCGACTGACTCCCGAAGATTATTATGGCAGTGCTGTGATGTCGGCGTCCAGCTCAAGAGGAGATCGTGCATCTTCTTCTACGACATATTATGAGGATCAGTTGCGATCTCAAACTGCACTGATAGAGAGTCTCCGACAGGAGCAGGAGCAGATGCGTCAACAGCAGCAGCAGCATGAGGAGAAGCGTCGACGCCAACAGCAGCTGTATGAGGAGCAGATGAGTCGGTGGCAGTAGCAACACAAGGAGCAGATGGAGTACATGCACCGACACACTCATGCTTTAGGGATTGATTTTCCTTCACCAGCATCTGTAGATCCCCCCTCCCCCCTCCTTTAGATTAGAGTTTGTTTTTATGTTATAAAGTTTGTTAAATCAAAATATGAATTTTTTTTCTATTCGTAGTTCTGTCTCATTATAAAATATTAATAATATTATATTTTGAAATAACAATATTAATATAAATAATAATATTATTTATATTTTATAATATTAAATTATATATATATATATTAAAATTGTATAATATTATAACTTAATTATATTTTTTTGTTATATTTGAATTTTTTTAATATTTGAATGTAAAATAAATCTATTATTTTTATATTAATTAAAATAACTTATTAATATTTTTTTTATTTAGGAATTATAATTCTAATATTATTATATTAATCAAATCAATTATTAATATTCTATTATTATTTATTTTTGAATTATAATTCTATTATTATTATATTAATTAAAATAATTTATTAATAATTTATTATTTTTATTTGTGAATTATAATTCTATTATTATATTAATTAAAATCATTCATTAATATTTTATTAATTTTTATTTTTGAATTATAATTGGATTATTATTATATTAATTAAAATAATTTATTTTATTATTTTTTTTATAGTATTTGTGACGGGATACTATGCCCGTCGCAAATATTATTATTATTATATTCATTAAAATAATTTAATACTAGTTTTTTATTTTTTTAAAAAAAATATTATTTATGACGGGCCTGTCGCAAATACGTGTTGCGACGGGCCCCGTCGCAATTACTATTTTAAAAGTTTTTACAAAAAATACGGAGTAATATTTTCCATGGGAAGGATCCCCATCGCAACTACTAGCTTTAGCGAGATGCCCGTCGCAAATAGTTGTTGTTGCGACGAGGTTTTCCGCAACGGGCGATTTGCGACGGGCCCCTGTCGCAAAAGGCCATTTACGACGGGATCCCGTCGCAAATCGCTTGTCGCAAATACCTGTTTTTCTAGTAGTGGATGATCTCCAACAAGTTATTAGATTTTTATAATGATTATATTGACCCCCAACTTAGGGGTGATCTTATAGCTGTAGTGAGTGATTATACCATCAATTTTTAGTTTATTTATCTAGGTTTCTAAATCATAGGTAAGTGGAGTGCCCTATATGACTACTTATATGGATGACATGGATTTTAATACCATGATACCATATTACAATCATTGAACTAAAATAATTAAAGGTTCATCCTGGATATTTTAAGGTTAAGGTATTTATTCATCTTAGTGACTCTCGTTGGGTATAACAAGTTCTCTTATTCAATGAGGTGGACTGGTGTCTACAAATTTATATGGATTATCTAAGACTCTACTAGGTGTCTTTAATGAAAAATTAACTCAGTCCTGGGACTAATTACCATTTTTCCAGCATCAGGTGGCATGATGGTTTATGATAATTGATCTATGATCAGGGTACCATTAGATAAGGGACTGAGGTGAAGTTATTTCTAAGAAAATGTTTAAAAGTAGGTATGTGAACTATGAGTATTTTTTTATTCCATTTGGACTTATGAACACTCATTTAGTGTTTATTAAATTGGTAAACCAACTCTTCCATTGGATGTTGGATTCCATTGTATTTTTTCACAGATAATATTATTATTTATTCCAGATAATAAACGGATAATGTTGAGCCTAAAAATTTTTCCTTGGAATCTTGAGAGAAATTCAAATGTATGGGAAGTTATCCTAATGATATTTTTGGATTCAATAGGTAAAATTTCTAGGCCATGTAATTTTTGAGAATTGTATCTCAGTGGATCCTGAGAAGATTCAGGAGGTGATGTATTGGGAGAAGTTTAAAATCATGGTTAATATTATATGTTTTTGAATTTATTTATTTATTAAATATTATTTGTTCTATACTTCTACAATCATAAATCCTTTATGATAGATTTCACCCATTTTGGTGTAATTTTTTTGAGTGATCCATTCCATAAATTATGTGAGGTTTTGAAAGTGAGATTGGATTTAGATCTAGTTTTGATTCTTAGTGATATGAGTGTTAGTGATGTTTTTTAGTAAGACACATTATGTATAGGTCATTATATGGGTTATAATATATGGGATATATTTTATATATTATATATCTCATCAGGTATTCCCTAATTATAAGAACTACCCCACCCACTACTTAGAGTTGGCATTTGTGATGCATGAACTCGATACATGAAACCACTACCCCTTCAGGGAGTAGTTCTTGATATATTTTTAGCCCCATTGTATCATATATATCTTCACATAGGTGGTTCTTAAAATAAAATATTGTGGGTTCAGTAACATTACAACTTTAATTTTGAAATCTCTTACACTACTTCTAAAGGTAATGTGGTTAGAGACGATTTTATCGTGAAATTATTGAATCTTTTATTAAAAGAAATAGTGGAAGAGTGTTCGATGATGATATTTTTAGATGATATGATCATAGATGAAGGGAGATAATATTTATATTTATTTCTATATTTTACTTGTGTTATATCCCTTTTGGATGATCATATCTAACATAAAAATGATAACGATTCATAGTTTTGGTACTTAGAAGGATATTTTTGGGTGTGAAGACCATGGCCAAGTTCCCTTTATCTCTTGATATAATTTTAATCTTAATAGGTAATAGAATTGTTTTGATAGGCTTGAGGTAAGATTTTATAGATAGTGGACATAGAATGACTTGGTCAACACTCCTTGGATCTATCAATAATTTCATTACTGGAGGACGAGAATGAGATGAATAATTTTGGGTTTTCTTTCTCACTGCCTCACATATTAAAAAATTAAGGTATAAAATCATAGAGTTATTGTTTTGCTTCTATAATTACCAATTCTAGTGTATAAATGTGATGAAATTTCCATAGATTTTGTGATTAGGATACCTTAGACTCTTACTGGTAATGATGTGATATGGGTTATTAGTGATATAATCACAAAGCCAACTAATTTTGTACATATAAAGAAGCTTAAAAGGTAAAGGTTCTTGGGAGATATTATGTCCGTGAGGTTTTAATACATCATGGTGTTTCATAGAATATAATTTTAGATTGACACCCTCAATTTAAATCCTAATTTTAGAGTGGATTGTAGATAGTGAAGGGTTCTAATCTAAATTTGAGAACAACATATCATCCATGAATGGGTGTATTGACATTAATATCAATCAAATTTCTAGAATACATGCTCCATGAATAATTAATTAAATGTAACAGATCTTAGGGAGAACATCTACCCCACGTAGGGTTTTACTATAAGAACAGTTATCACGATTTTATCCATATGGTTCCATTTTAGGCATTTTATAAAAGGATTTACAAGTAACCAGTTAGTTAGGTAGTGGTTAGATAATGATCTATGGTTGGTATGAGAATCATTCACGAGATGAAAAATATCATTAAATTTTTTAGAAAGTGGTGGTCATAGATTAGTGTTGTCAGAAATCTTATGGCAATCGATATCACTTTTCATTGGAATCTATGGCAGTCAATTATATTTTTCTTTGAGTTTAACCTTATTTGGGACATTGATACTTTTGGAAGTATGGTATGTTATCTCCTAGTTATGTTGTCCCTTTTGAGATTTTGGACAGCCTTAGAAAACTATATATCATTTGGACTTACCAGATAATTTCATGTCTATACACAATGTGAATTATGTTTCCAGTCTAAAAAAGTATTATAATGATCCAACCCATGTTATTGAGTTGGATGATATTGGTATTGAACCCAAACACTTTGTGGTTGAAAGGGAAATTTAGATAGTATACTCATTGGATAAGGTGTTTCATGGAAATATGATCCCATGGGATCATGTAAGGTGGAAATGTGGTAGGTAAAACCATAATACATGGGAGTGAGAGGCCTTAATGCAGTATTAATAGATTTATCATTTCTCATATGCATGATCAGGTGTGTTCATTAGAAACAAAATATTTTATGATGAATGTTATTGTAACATACCGATCATTTCATTTAGGTATGTTATTTATTTAAATTTAAGGATTCAATTGTTATTTATAGTTTTTAGAATCTTTGGAGTTTTTTGGAGGAATATATATTTATTTTTTTCACTTTAAAATAGGTTGTATCACACCCTGAACCAAGCCAATTTTTAACTAAGTGATCCCTTTATAAAATGGCTAGGCTAAAATTCATAGAGTATGGTATGGTCATGGGTATGTTCTTCCAGTGTTTTCCCAATTGACAATGTTGGAGAGGGATCCACTAGGGAATAGTGGAGGCCATGAAATGAGAAAAAGTCATGAACTTCTATATCAGTGCATGTCCAATGGAATTTTTTGGGGGTATTAATACTTCAATGACATAAATTGTCAGTTGAACTTCTAAGGTTGGTAAATCCTTTCATGAGAAATCTTAATTAGTGTATTCTGAAAGGATTAATGTAATGACCTGAATTTTTCCATGAATAGATTTTTTTTAAAATTATATGGAATTACTAAGAGTTTTTTAAACTAGAATGTGTGTGATTCTGATGCCCGGTGTACCTGTAATGAATTTCTAAACATGATTTTAAGGTATGTTCAGTAAATGTACCGAGAGGGAATTACTAACGTTTGAACCAGTTATCGAAATTAATATATGAGGGGACCGTTGAACTTGAAGCACCGAGATTCTCTTAAATGAGCCTTCACTTCGACGAGAGTAGGTCGAGAGGAAGATCTGGTTTTGCTGGTTTTTGTGAAGGATTAAAATAAAACAAATGTTATATTTTTATTAAACTACTTCAATCCTTTTAAATTCATTAGCGATGGGGACCACATGAGGGTGGTCGGGCATTTAATATTGGGCATTAAATTCCAGGTTACAAAAAGTGGGTAACCATGAAAGCCAACATTTAATTAACTCTCATTAATGACAAGTTAAAGAAACCATTGACTAAAGTTAATGATTTAGGATTTTCACTTTCCTATTGGTCATTCGTTGGAAAAGATTTGAATTGGGGGGCGATATCATTAAATATCTTTGTATAAGCTTTGTAGAACCATTGGAAGAACAAATACTCCAAGAAAATATCTAAGGATCGACATTTGTGCAACTGTTGGAGCTTGTTCCAGAACGGCGAACGCGGACCCGTCATCTTAAACCCTGATTGATCTCCAATGATTTAAGGAAGGGATTTTAACATCTTTAATTTCAAGAATGGATGATTAAATCTATTCATCATATTTCTATCATGCTAACTTGGAGGGAGTGGAAAAAATGTACAAGGCCTAGTCCATCCACTATATTGATTAATTTTTGCGTTCTTCACAGGAGATTTTTTGGGATGGACGAAACACAATTTACTATGGTCTAGAAGCGACGGTGATGTCCCGGGAAGTTCAACGATGCCTTCAGAAGGAAAAATGGGCCAACAGAGCACACACGGTGACCTAGGGAAGGTCGCTGATGCGGAAGTACTAGCGAAGGGTGCTGCTAGGGACCAAGGTAGCGGCCGAAAAAGGTTGGTTGGGAGGGAGGAGCCAGCGCACCCACGCCACCAGAAGAACAGACCGTGGATCGTCAACTGCGGTGGTTGGAGGAGGTGATCGGAACACCGGACGGCTACAGAAGACGTGGGCGGCATGACCAGCTCACCTCCAAAGGATGCGGGCTAGAACTCATCAGATGCAGAATAATAAAGCAGGCAGCTGACACACTAGTCGTTCGGGGTGGTGGAAAGGCGTGCCATCGTGCATCGCTGGAGATGGCAGCCGACACCGCTCGGCTATGAAGGAAGGAAAGACCCACTCCAATGGGTCCTGTATGACACTTGGATGCGCCACTTGGCTGCGCATTTGCAGAGAAAACTAAAAGGCCCTCCCGACCATTCAAAAAAATCTAGGGGTCACTTTCCCTTGTGGCGGCTAGGGCAGGCCCCGCCATAGCGGGAAGCTCCACCAAGCAGTGAGTCGCACCACCTTGCGGGCCAAGCCAGACCACGGACCAGTGGTTCGAGGCTAGATGGGTCGGACTAGGACTGGGTTTGTTTAACCCAAACTAGGTTGGTTCAGCCCAGGCCGGGTCGGGTCAGGTCAGTCTGACCGGGTCGGATAGGACCCGAGCCCAACAAGACCCAGAATGACTTAAAGGGTCGTATCTTGAGAACTGAACATCTATTTAACAAATCATCTATGGCGCTGGGATCCAGTGATTGATATGGTATTTTTTTATACTCTTCTTGAATTTTGGAAAATTTTTTAGTACGGCCGGGTTGGATCGAACCCGAATCCAACAGGACCCTCGAATATAAAATGCTAAGAACTTTCAGACTGGTCATCTGACTGACACACCGTCTATCACATTGGGACCCTTACAACATGGAGGTCCTTTTGTTTACACCTTATTGGATATTATTTGCGTTCTATATATGACTGATGACTCAAGGAGAAGTTTCTATAGAACTTGAGTGCACCTGGCGTGGAGAACCCTATGGGTGGATGTACATGGGAACTTATACAAATTTGGTGTGGGTAAACATATACGAATCCTGGGTGGGTAAACATCTACAAATCTTGTGTGGGTATGATTTTACAAATCCAATGAGGTTCAGATTCAACAAATACTGTGTGGGTCAACTTATATGAATCCTGTGTGGGTCAACAACAGAGCTTCTCGACGATGTATGATGATCTAGAGATGCATATAATCATATGTACTTATGTACATAAGTTATACCTCATGTGAGATGAGTCATTACCTTTGATTTACTTTTCTTCATGGTAGTACCATTGTGGTGTTTTACTTGTGATGTTACCTTTGTTGCACTTATCCTTGTGGTGTTGCTTTCGTTGTGTTCCTTCCTTCGTGGAACATTTTTCCTAATGTATAAAAGGTTGGATCCTTCTGTTTTCTAATGAATGAGATGAGTATATTTGATAACATTAGTATATTTAGGGGAATATACCTATGTATGGCTGACTGTTTCTTCTTGCTTTGTGTTGGAGTTCTTGCTTTTTGGTTTATACTTTGTGGATTCAGTGAGACCTTCGGGGTCTTGGGGTCCCTTCTAAATATTGTTATACTCACACCTACATGGGCTATTCCCTCACATTGTTGAGTCTTGTGCAGACGACGGACATCGTTAATCGAGTTTGAGGGAGCCGATACTGGAGGGTTCTCAGAGGTGGACTATTTGAGGTGACATTCCATAGAGACAATCGATCATGAGCTGTAACTACCCTTCAGATAGGATCATTGGCGGATGATCACGAGAGCAGTATTTTGGCTTCAATTGTAAATTTCAGTTGGGATTGTATTTTGACCCTTTACTTATAGTACCCACTCTTTTTCTATATATATTACTTTTTGATTGTATTTTGATGTGTGCATGGCTTGTGTTCTTTCTTGTTTGAAGGAAATGTCTTCCTGTTTATAGGGATATGAATTTCCAGAGCTAGTCACCAGCCCCTGGCCTATGGGAGGCGGGATTGGGAGGTCTCGACATGGGCCCTGGGGGACGAGCCGGGAAAAAGTGGTATCAGAGGAGTCAGTTATACTGAAGAAAAATGACTCTGATCTTTTAAATTTAGAAATAAGGTTATGTGTTATGATTTTGATCATCAGTTTGGGGATTCGAAAGTTGGTGTGGTGGTCGTCATAACCATACAATAGGTCCCTTACTTCTGATTTCTGACAATGTTCATGAACACATTTATTGCGTGTGTTTTGAAAAGTTTTCCTTTTTGATATCTTTGAGTCATATCACCATGTATTACTTATTGATCATAGTGCATATATTTTTTTAGGATTCCCCCATGTAGATAGCCAGCAAGGGTTTCAGGTAGAGTTTGTGATAACAACCCACTGAGTGATGAGGCACCAGTGTTGGGCCCTCTTACGACAGATGTACAATCGGGTGGCATGCCAGTGGCACCACTACCCATTGGAAGGTTGTTTCCGCAAGCCCCAATAGCAGATAGTGCACGCCAACTGAGAATGTTGAACGAGTTCCAGAGTAAGAGGCCTCTATGGTTCTGTGGAGATACAGATCCACAAGCGGCTGAGGACTGGCTGAACGTTGTATCCAGAGTATTCGGCATGGTTGGGACACTAGTTGAACTTATAGGGATCCTAGAAGCCAACCATTTTCAGGCAGCATTAGGGAGATGGTTTATATTGATGCTCTAGATACACAATGAGGTGACCCACATCTGGGCGTACATAGAGAGCCTCTTCCGGGAAGAGTTTGTCCCAGCAACCATATGCTCTATGCTTATACAAGAGTTATTACACTTGCAGCAGGGTAACATGATTGTGGCCTAGTACTCAGCGAGGTTCACTGACCACTCGTGTTATTCTGTCGACAAGGTACATGACCCTTTCATCAGGGCATGGACCTTTGAGCAGGGTCTCCAATGGGAGATCAAATCTTAGATGATATCTCATAGAATCATGATGCAAGTTGGGGTGTTAGATCAAGCACTCTTGGTGGAGTGCTTCCCTGATGAGTAGTCTCCATCAGTGAGACCCACCACTAGATGACATGTAGCGAAGTCATCTACAGCTGGAAGTATGTAGATTACATAGAGGTCCATGCAGACCAGACCTTCATGTGGACGACCCTAGGATATATGGTCGGTGGTGCAGGGATCACAAGACAAAGAAAGACAGATGAGGGGCTGGCAGTGTTACTCGTCCGGTGGGTAGGGTCACATGGCTCACGATTACCAAACCCACTGTACGGATGACCAACAGACGGTCTAGGGACTAACTTGGTAGATAAAAAGGTTTGATAGGGTAGTTCCGCAAGCAATGAAACATTGTGGAAAAAGATTTTTCCATTTAGTAGGAGGTGGACGGATATTCGAGGGTTTACCGCCACCACAACCATGTGGTCCAACCCGACCACAGGGAGTAGGTGGAAAGTGAATAGCTTAGCTCCCGGCAGCTGAGGCATATGACCACGGTGCTCTAGAGAGGATTACAGGTGAAATATGTTTCTACTCCACCTTATCTATAGTACTTATAGACCCAGGTGCCTATCATTATTTTATTTCCATGACCCTCGTTCAGAGCACATAGATTCTGGGGGAGCTGCTCACTTGATCCATATGGATAGAGACGCCTACGAGATAGGATTCGACACTTACACACTGGTTTAGGTAGTGTGAGAATACTCTAGGAGGAAAGAGCATCAGTTGGGATTTTCTAGTAGCGGTGTTGGGGCCTTATGACATCATCTTGGGTATGGACTGGTTATCCACATCCAAGATCATATTGACTATATTTTTCTCAATGTGTGGTGTGTCCACGAGGTTGGAATCCGGTATTCCTTAACTGGTTAGAAGGGAACCTTTTCATCATAGTATGGACATATATAGATGACGGTTCACTCGATCACTCATTAGTTGTACAACCATACCCGTAGAGCAGTTTATGTGAGGAGTTTGAGTTATCCTATAGTGGTGGAACAGTTTGCTGATGTCTTTCCTGATGATGTTCTGGGACTACCTCTGCACAGAGAGGTAGAATTGTACATTTTCTTGTACCCCAGAATGGAAACGATATGTACACCATCATATCAGAAGGCTCCCATGATGATTAGTAAGTTATATGTATAGTCGGAGGACTTATAGAGGAAGGGATTCAAAAGGCCCAATGTTTCTCCCTTGGCAGCCACGATATTGTTCGCCAATAAGGAAGATTGGAATTTGAGACTCTATGTAGACTATCGGGGCCTGAACCAGGTGACCGTGAAGAACAAGTATTCACTTCCAAGTATTGATGATCATTTCTATTAGCTGAAAGGAGCTCGTTGGTTTTCAGATATAGTCCTCAGATCAAGCTACCATCAGCTAAGTGTACGAGATGAGGATGTGAAAAGGACAGCCTTCAGATGTCTATATGGCCACTATGATTTCATGGTTATTCCAATCTGCATGACCAATTCCCTAGAAGTTTTCATATAACACATGAACATGATCTTTTAGACATACCTTGATCACTTTGTAGTGGTCTTCATTGATGAAATCGTGATATACTCGACGTCAGAGGAAGGGCATGCCTAACATCTATATATATTTCTGAATACACTCTTATAGAACCATATTTATGTTATGATCATGAAGTGCTAGTTCTGGATACAAGAGGTTCACATTATATGTCACACAATCATTAATGTTGGATATGATGTGGGTATGGTGAAGATTGAGGTTGTGCTAGCTTGGGAACCACCCAGGAGTGTGTCCAAGGTACGGAGTTTCCTAGGGTTTGGTAGATGCTACTGGAAATTCGTACCATACATTTACAAAGTTGTGTCACCCTTGTCAGCATTGAAAATGAAGGAAAAGAACATTGTATGTACAAAGATATGCCATAATAGTTTTTGGGAGCTAAATATGGGACTAATGAGTGCCCCCATCTTGATGCTACCAGAAGAGGGTGTTGGGTATGTAGTCTACTGCTACGCATCAATGACATGACATGGTTGTGTCCTAATGCCGGGGAGACCAGTGATCACTTATGTTTCCTGATAGTTTTGACATCATGAGAAGAACTACTCTTCCCATGACCTGGAGTTAGTAGTAGTGGTCTTAGCCTTAAAGATGTGGTGACATTACTTGATGGATGAAAATTTTGCAGTCTACTATGATCACTAGATTCTCAGGTAAATATTCTCTCAGAATGGCCTGAACCAGAGACATCAACAATTTGTAGAGTTTCTCTAAGACTATGGATTTGAGATAGTCTATACTCCATGGAAGGGGAATGTGGTTGAATATTCCCTTAGCTAGAGGTCTGGTTTGCAGTTGCTAAGTGAGGAAAAAGAGAAGATAGTCATGTAACAGATATCCATCGTGAATAGATATAGAACAACTTACCTCTAGTCTATGACTATCACTCCACCACTTCACCAGCGAGATCGAGAGTCACGTATTTGGGACATTGACTGTAAGGCTCAACGTGCATATATATTCTCATGACAGGCACCTGAAGGATTTCAGAAAGTTGTGGAGCATGTCATCCACTTCAGAGGACATACCATGGTACAAGTGGCACTATGGGAGAAGGTGTTGAGGTAGTTCCATAATCCCCCTCTAGAGGAACATCCTGCTGTGGAGAATATGTACCGATACCTCTAACATCAGCACTGGTGGCCAGGGATGAAGAAATCAGTGGCTGAATTTGATTCTTGATGCCTCACTTGTTAGAAAGTGAAGTTCGAGAATAAGTTTTCAGAAGGCATAGCACAACCACTAGAGTTTTCGTAGAGGATGTGGGATGGAATATCCATAGAAATTGTGATAGGGCTTCCACATAAGTTCAGGGGACATGATTCTATCTGGGTTATTATTGAACGACTCACCAAGTTGACCCACTTCCTACCTATCCAAGATGAGGGATTTGTAGAGGGCTTGAAACAAATATATGTACAAGATATTGTACAGCTTCATGGACTGACTTTGATGATTTTCTATGAGCATGACACACATTTTACATCCTAGTTTTGGATGTGATTATAGGAGCAGTTTGGGACTCAACAAAATTTGAGCACCAACTTTTACCCTCAGACGGATGGTTTGAGAGAGCGAACCATAGAGAAACTCGAAGACATTCTTCGTGATTGCATCCTAGATTTTGGCCACAATTTGGAGTATCACTTTCCCTTGGTGGAGTTCACATACAACAATAGATATCACTCCACCATCAGTATCGAACCATTCGAGGCCCTATACAGTCATCCTTGCATATCACCAATATGATGGACAGACCCAAGGGAGTCAGTACTTGGTGGTCCAGAGTTGGTACGGGCTATTACGAAGAAGGTGAAGATCGTCCAAGAGTGAATGAAGACTTAAAAGAGTATGAAAAGGTATTATTCTGATAGGAGATGGAGACGTTTGGATTTTGAGGAGGTAGACCATGTCTTTCTAATGGTCTCGCCTCAACGAGTCTTGCATAGATTTGGATGGGGTGACAAGTTATCTATGAGGTTCGTCAGACAATTTCAAGTCTGCATTAGAGTTGGTGAGGTGGGGTATCGCCTTGCTCTTCCCCCTCAAATTCACTGGGTGCATGATGTTTTTCATGTATCACAACTGAGAAGGTAAGTGCATGATCCATCACATGTCATTTACTAGAGAGAGATAGATATCGACTATTGGGTGACATTTACGGAGGATCTAGTGGAGATTGAGGATCGACAAAAGTGGATCCTTCATAGAAGATCGATAACTCTTGTGCGTGTTCGTTGGCCACATGGGAACCTCCATGAGAGAACATGGGAGAAGGAGTCTTAGAAACATTCTATGTACCCCCACTTGTTTTTCTAGTTTGTTTTCTGGCTTTTGAGGATGAAAATCAATGATTCGCGGAAAATGTAAACACCCAGATTTTTCCATGTAAATTTTTTACAATTATATGGAAATATTAAAAGATTGTGAAAATTGACAGTGAGTGATTCCAAGGCCTGGTGTTCCCGAAAATAATTTACAAACACTATTTAAGGTACGTTCTGTAAACATACCGTGCATGAATTCCTAACATTTGAACCGGTTCTCAAAATTGAAATCCAATGGAATTGTTGAAATTGCAGTGCTGATATTCCCTAAAAGAAGACTTCACTTCGCCCGTAGTTCTTCGATTGGATGATCTAGTTTTGTGAGGTTTGATGGATGATTAAAATAAAACAAATGTTTTATTTTTATTAAACTCCTTCCATCGTTTTTAATTCATTTTAGGTGGGGAAAGCCAAGGGTGGTCAGGCATTTAATTCTAGGAATTAATTTCCTAGTTACGAAAAGTGTGTATCCATGAAATCCCCCATTTAATGAAGTCTCATAAATGACATGTTAAAGAATCCATTAACTTAAGTTAATGAGTAAGGATTCTCTCCTTCCTCATGGTCATTTGTTGGAAATGATTTGAATTGGGAGGAGATAACTTTGGAGAAATTTAGAGAGCCTTTGGAGAACCTTTGGAAGAACAAATTCACCAAGAAATGAACATAGGATTGACATTTGAGAAACTATTGATGTTTTTTGTGGAACAACGAATGGTGACTCACTCTTCATATTCTCTCATGAGAGCTCTCTAACAAATAGATGAAGGGATTTGAAATTGTTTAATTTCATATAGGGATGATTCAATCTCTTCAACCTATTTCTATCAAACTCATGTAGAGGGTGTAGACCAAACGCCCAAGGCCCGGTCCCTCCTATATCTGGATTAATTTGTGCCTTCTTAGTGGGAGACACTTCGGGATGGACAGAACCCAATATTTTATGGGCTTGAAGCAACAGTGATGTCCATGGAAGTTCAATGATTCCTTTGGATGGAAAAACCAGCCACCAGAGCTCACCTTCTAACCCGTAGAAGGCCACTAATGTGGTGGTACCAGTGACCGGAACCGTTGGGGACCAAGGTGGAGACCAGAACTGGCGGTCCGTAAGGGAGTAGGTGCTGCACCCACACCATATGAGGAACTGGTCATGGATAATCAGCCACAACATTCAGAGGGGGTGGCTGACAGACCGACCGGACGTGGAATTGGAGGGCGTTGCGACCAGCACGCAGCTGACAGACGCATGCTGTGGGATGTCAGCAGTAATGGATTGAAGAAGGTGGCCGGAACATCGGTCGGTGGCGGGTGGTGGAGCGGCATGCCGTCACATGTCGCTAGAGATAGAGGCTCACATTTTCAGGTTGCGACAGGAGGCAGGACCCTGTAAGAACCCAAATATTCTTTTCAGGTATGGTTTTCCTTTTTCTGGAGTTTTTGAGAAAAGTGAATTTTCTAAAAAATTTCAAAGTACGCATCGTGTACTTTCTGAGTACACACCGTGTACTCTTTCCCCAGCTCGATGTCGTGTGCTGGCCGTCCCGGGCCACACACATGGTGTGTAAGGATGAGGTGGAGACCAGTTAATTCGGAGTATGGAAAACTTAAGTACACGCCATGTACTTTTTTTCATTAAATGGGATGAGGTTGCGCCTAACCCCCAAATTGATCTTCTTCTCAAGGTTTCGTCTGTCCGAGAGAGACCATACGGCCGCCTCTTCGATGAGCTCCCTCCTCGCCGTCCATTCTCTGATTCGAGAAGGGTTTATTGCGTTCGAATCACAGCGGTGAGTTCTTCCTTCTTCTTGGGCCTTGTTTCTTGTTTCCTCCTCATTTCCAAGTTATCGTGGGATGAAAGTTTTGTGCATTTTCTCAGATCTTCGTCATTCTAAGGGGAATCTGTCATCAAGGTTCATGTATATCGATCTCCTAGGATCGAGGTAGGTGGTTTCTACCTTTCCGTATAATGTTGATGACTATTTTGTGCAATTTCCACCAATACCCTTGAACGGGGTATTGTGTGTTCCTGTTTTTCCCTTGTTGCATTGCCTGATTTTCTTGATTGCTAGAGTAGATGTTTTTCCTATAATTATGGTAGCTTTACTGTACCTTGGATGTTTACTATGCTTGTTCTTCCTATTTGGCATTTTTCCAGTTTCTATGCTTAATCATAGGACAGTGGAACTGCTACCTTGTTATGCTGTTGAGCCTTAGTTGATATCCAAGTAGTTCTTGAGGTTTACTTGGACAATGTACACGCATGCTGAGCATGTTTTAATCTCTCACTCAGGACTGTGAGAACCTAGAGTAATATACCAAAGGGAGAATTGACAGAAGGGCTTCTCCAGAGTGTCTTTTAATTACGATGCGAGACTATAGGGGTAATTGACGTTGAGTGCTTCCTCAGAGAGTCTGTAGTTCCACGATGTGAGCCACCGGGGGAATAGACGTTGAATGCTTCCCTAGAGATCCTTTAGCATGATAAGAGACTATAGGGGTAATTTACGGTGAGTGCTTCCCTAGAGATTCTGCTTAATTACATAGCTGAACCAGAGGGGTGAGTCTATGTGTGGTTGATAGTACTATAGGCTGAACCATAGGGGTTAGGCTGTGAGAGCTACCTAGAGGGTTACCTGTTTTCTTTATTGTTGCTGGCAATTTACTTGTGTACTTTGTATGTTAGAACTGTGGATTGTATCCATTTGTGCTATCCTGTTTATTTCTTCTTTTTTTATTACTGCCATATATTAATTGACTATTGGGCATAGATCTTTGGGTGATTGCCTACTGGGATTGTATCTCACCCCCTGAATTGGCCATGCTTTTGGGCCAAAGAAGACTATATTGTTGCAGGTATAGATATGGGAAAGCGCCCTTCTACATCAAGTTCTTGATTGAACTGGAGCTGGAGAGCATGGGACCGATCTGTGGCTCGCGATACTGAGGAGATTACTTGTTTTATTTTGCACTTGGATTCAATTATATTTTAGCACATTGTTGTGTTTGCTATTTTCCGTAGATACTTGTACCTGCTACATCATTGTCATCTTATTTATATATCTACATTGCTTCCGCTGTTTGGTTTCTGTTGTATGTATGTTTTTTACTGCTTCCACTATTTATTGTTGTTTCCTTACCTTGAATACCTTTCCGAATGAGGGCATAGTTTCCCCACCGACTCACCAAGGCCCTTGCTGCTAGTTGGAAGCCTCTGGCATTTGGGGAAACGTGCTTGAGGTCATGCGGCGCACCGGGTACAGGGCCCCAGTGGAGGGGCTCCGGACTCAGGTCATTACAAAGTGGTATCAGTGGAGTTCTTTTCTCTTGCTTGCTATTTGGAGACTTTATCCAGGGATAGGACGGATTCGGTACTTGGCATTAATCTTTGCTCGGGAGTAGCTAACCCGTGTAAAAGGAAAATCCATACTACCTCATTAGTTGCAGTTTTCTAGTTTTGAGATTTTATGATTGATCTGATTTCACCAAGAGTGATTCACTTAACTTGTGCTATTATTGTTTTGATATTCTGGTTCTATTTCTGTCACAACCCGATGAGATGAGGGTATTCCATATCATGCATCATAAAGCCATTTGCAGAAATAAAATGCAATGCATTCTTATAATGCCATCTAGGGTGCATTAGCGGTTGCATGTTGTTGTGATAGACTCTGTGTAGATTATGCATGCTGTTGTGATAGTTTCTTGATAAATTCTCTGCTGTTAAGTTAGAAAACTATTTCTTTTGTTCTTATCTGAAAGTAAACACCAAATTTTGTTTCTTGAGGTGTTATCGGCCTTCATGGATCAGAACTTGGCACCTCTTCCCCTTGTTTTTAGTGTTTCTGGAATTTTGTGTAGTTTCTGAGCTACTGCCCAGAAAACAAAAACCCAGAATACACGGTGTGTACTTTTTGGATACACGCCGTGTAGTTTTCAGGCTGTGTCACTGACCGTGTGAGAAGAACACGATGTCATGAAAGTCACTTCAGGAACACGTCGTGTACGGTAGCCACATGCCGTGTAAGTTCGGAGTCGTGTACCCGGCCGTGTCACTAACAACACGGGTTGGGGAAGCACGGGTAGAACACGCCGTGTCCAGACAGAACATTCCGTGTAGTCTTGTCCATGTACCCGGCCATGTCACAAACAACACGGGCCAACTTTAACTTTTTTTTCACACATCGTGTTTGTTCAGAACACATCGTGTAGTCATGTTCAGGTACTCGGCCGTGTCACAAACAACATGGGACGATGTCACCTTCGCCTATACACGCCGTGTTTTTTCGGAGCACGCCGTGTAAGGTCCGGCCATGTAGATGGCCATGTTCTTAACAACATGGGCTGCTGAAGCCTTTTCTAGTACACACCGTGTTCTTTAAAAACACGGCGTGTAGTCTCGAGTTAAGTCGGACCATGTGGGTTAGCCGTGTAAACAGACTCGATATAACGACCCATACTTTACATACATTGTTAATACTTCAAAATTGAAGCATACTTATTACAACATATAACAAAACCATTGTAACACCCCAAGCTTCCACTGTACGTTTCCCTTCGAATAATGCAATAGCGTGTGTTGTACGCAACCTCGAGCTCTAACACACACCACAACTAATTAAACTAGCTGTTGTGAATAGTAATACCTACTTTTTAAAATTTTATAAATTTTATTTATCAAAATGGAATTCATTTTTGGATTCGGAATATTGAAATTATCCTATGTTGAATTTTTGGTATTTTTCTGAGAACTTCTAAATTTTTATGAATAGTGAAAAATACTTAAAAACAACTTTTTTAATCAAAATAATTTATAGTGATAAATTTTAATACATAGTGGTTTTAAAGTATAATTAGAATATATTTTTACCATTTTATCCAATGGTGGTCATTAGAATTAATTTAACATTGAAATTGGACATAAACAATTGTCAATCTTTTGATATAAATTGTTTCTTAAAAACACGCTATTTGTTGTAACAACGGGAATTAATTATAAAATTAATTAATACAACTTATATTTTTGGAATTTTGTAAAATAGGCATCATTTTTGAATTCGGAATATCAATTATAGATTAGGGTGAAATTTTGGCTTTATTCTGAAAAACTTCAATTTTTGATGAATAGTGAAACCACTAAGTGGTTGTTAAAAACTGATTTTTCGTTAAAATGAAATATTACCACTTCTGTGATTTGATTTTCAAAAATCAGACATACATGGTTGTCATTAAGAAGTAAAATGTGGTTCAATGAGATTAAAATAATTTTTTGGTGAATAGTAACTTTTAAGTTCTTAATCGCGATTAGAGGTAATTAGTGTAGTTTAAGGTAAAAATAATGTTTTAAAAATATGAGATGAGCTTGACACTTTTCCTAATCCTATTGGATGAGTCATGGCCGACCAATACAACCCATGGGTCAACTTGGGGACCCCATGGAGCAACTTTAGTTGGAAAATGACATTAATATATATTTACTTAATGTTAAAATTAAAGTGACACAAACATTAGTTGTTTTACTAAAACAGTTTTTAAGTGGGGTTACACAGATCCAAATTTTGACTATAAATACTCATTAGAATGCTAAAAATATTTCCTACATCATAGTATTTTTTTATAATTTTTATACATTAAATAAATTTAATTATTTATGACATCATTATGACGCAGCGATGACCTCATTATTTAACGATTTAAATAAAATGAGAAGATAATGCAAAATACAAGGCTTACACTTGTCCAAAGCCTATTGGATGAGGATATTTCGAACCCTTATCACCTTATCCAAGAATTATATATGTTTGGGACCTTTAGAATCCGAAAAAATCATTGTATAATAATGTAACATTTCAATCTTTCCAAAAGAGCCCCTCCTCTCCTCTTATAAAAGGCCCCCACCTCTACCACCTTATTCACACTTCCAAGCATTTTGGTTCGGCCAACCTCTGCCCAAATACTCTCCCAACTTCTCTCCCTTAATCCTAGAAGCTTTACTTTATTCATAAATCCATCCTAATGAGACATTTTGATCAAATCAAAAGGAAGAACCCGAAGAAGAGGTAACATTTTCATCACCCTCTTTCATGTTTCTTTCTTCTTCCACTCCCTCTTTGTTTATTATTTGAATTCTAAAATTATAACTCCAGTATCTTCTATATAATGTTATGTTATTATAAATATGGAACAACCATATTCAGTATTATACCCATCATTTATTGACATGTCACCATACGTGCGTACGTACGGCTTACCGTCTCCACGTCGTGGTGTAATTGTTATTCAATATATTATTATTTAGATGGGTATAATAATGATATGTAATTCATGTAAATAATAAATATAACATGATAATGATTCTTTATATATGATATACTATCCAATTATATATTATTTTAATATCAAAATAATGATATTGTCACTCGTGCGTACGTACGGACTACCGTCTCCACGAACGCGATGAGATTCATTCTCCGTCGTATCCATTCAAATATAATTATCATTTGATGATTTAAAAATAATGTTTAAGGACATGATATAATTCTGGATATGAATAAGATACAACCTATCCATGAAAAACACGACTTACGTAACAAAACATATAAAAGAAAACGAGTAAGTTAACACCCGAAACAACGATAAATCTAAGATATTGTTAACAAAGCAATGTTAAAAGATCATATTTGATATCATATGAATGTATATGATTCTTGTAAAATTTCATAACAATTATTTCCCCATTATACAGGAGGTTAACCTACCCCAACCAAGGAAAAGTACAAGGTAAGGGTTTACTTCACAACCTCTTCATTATCCAAGGTTGTATATACATAATTATCTACTGGGACCTCGTTATCATCCACATCCATGTTTCGTAAAAATGTCTTTCAAAACATTTTTACTATTAAATGCAAAATGGGTTAAAGTCATTTATACCTTTATACGTTTTTGAAAGGAATCTTACCTCCGTTTTACAAACAATGTACTTTTTGACCTTTTTGACAAATTTAAGGTAAGAATGTTTTTTACTTATACAGCGGGTGCGGCTATTTTCCGCCATTATAACTTCGTAGAAGCTTCCCTAACAAGCTTATAAGAATATTTCCAAAGTAAATGTATTATTTTATAATTATGGGACTTTTAAATTATTTCAAAAAGGAGAGATGTTTCTCTCAAATAGCTTTGATTTCATCCATGTCAACATCCTTTGATGGGTTTTAAGTTTAATTGAAATTGATTTATGATACAAAACTTCCATTGAACATTTTGTGAAATATTTGACTTTGGATGTGTTATTTTATACCATCCATAGTTTATGGAGAAATTTTTTACATTTCGTATGCTAGTTTTAATACGAATATTTATGTTATGTTAAACCTATTCATATGAGGAATGTATTGGACTTAATATGTGACGGGTGGAGCCCGCTATAGCTCCTCGATGCATCGGTAGGTCTCATTAGACAACTAGACGTGGAATTGGCCGAGGCCCTTTCCCAATTTTATTTATGGTTTTGGTCGAGGCCTTAATCATTTTAGACGTCTTGGCTGAGGCCTTGACAAAATGTTTCAGAATGTCTGGCATTATACATTCCCTCATTATGAAAGTGGTTATTGATATTTCATGTGATTATTCGTCTAGTAGAATATCCATGTGAGTAAGTAATGGCATTATTTTATTTTACTTTTTCCATATTATGCTGAATTTCAAGTTCAATAAGGCTTTTGTTTTAGTTATGCATTGCCTTAAATGCTTATGTTTTCTTATAAAAGCTTCCGCAATATTGTTATCCTTACTGAGCATCTGAGCTCACCCCTTTCAATGTTTTAATATTTTCCAGGATGTGAAGAAGTGTATTATGACTGACTTGCAAGAATAGTCAGTGAGGATATGAGTGTGGACTATGAAGACCATGTTATTGTAGTTTGTTTACTTTTTGATGTAATGAAAGACTTATGAATGTATCTAGTGTTTCCAAGGCTACTAAACTAATCGGTCTTTCGAGACTTGATCTTTTGTGATCATGCCAATGTTACGAAGTAATGCACCGACTCTGGGTAGCTGGGGTCGGGGCGTTACAGTTGGTATCAGAGGCAGTTTAGTACTAACCTTGGAAGCTAGATTTAGATAAACTCTGATTAGAGCACATATCCCGAAGATAGACTTTGAGGATTAGTATAGAAGAACTTCCTAGAATTTTGGTATTGTAGAGATTTTGGGAGTTTTCCGAGCAATACATCCATGTCTGGATACGAGCAGGTAGAGGCGGCTCTGGCACAGATGTACCTAGGGGTAAAACCCGAAAACACCGCTTTGAGCTAGACTCGAATGGGAACTGGTGCACGACAATGGGCCTTGCTGCACTCTTGGTTACGACACTCCTGGGGGATATGCTTTGGATAATTCCCATTTTCTTTACAAACCACTATGAAGGGTAACGAGTATATACTTCCTCAAAGAAATTTTTTTATAATTATGGATTATATCCATAATTAGTTCAATTTATGTTAAGTGTTTTACAAGTATGGAATTATGTATTTTGATTCATGAACTAATCTAGTTTATGACATTATTTAGAAATGGCGCCTAGTGGAAGGAATGGAAACCATATCAATGCACGCACTCCGTGTAGGGATTTCCCTCCTGCTCAGGATAATTATGGTGGAGCTAGTGATACAACTGGTGCTGATCAGCTTCTCACCGTACTGGGACAACTCACACAGGTTATGAATAACAACCTTACTCGTATGGAGCACCCTGATCCGCAACGTAGAGGATCAATGCTAGACCGTTTCATGAGGCAACAACCGCCAACCTTCAATGGGAGTACAAATCCTATAGTAGCTGAGCAATGGATAAATTCCTTAGATAAAATATTCCATGCCTTTGGGAGTAATGAAAGGGAGAATGTTGTCATGGCAGTTTACCGCCTCACTGGAGATGCCGATCAATGGTGGTCACTAATTCAAAACACAAAGGAAGATGATGAATTAACAAACATGTAATGGAAGGAGTTCAAAGAGATGTTCTTAGAAAAATACTTTCCTCGGGACCATCGAGCGGATATGGAAAGGCAATTTCTGAGTCTGAGGAAGAAGGAGGATGAGAATTTCGCAAAGTATGAGGCTAACTTTACAAGGTTAGCAAGGTATGCTACAGATTACATACGTAACCCAAGAAGTAAGACTGATCGTTTCTTTGATGGGTTGTAACCATTTCTCCGTCGAGCTTTAGTATCACAAACCTTCTCTTCATAAGAAGGTATTGTCTCGTGCGCTATCAAGACGGAAAAGGAATTCTCTAAGTCTTTTGACTTTAAATCAAAGCAAGATAAGAAGAGATCCGCTGAAAACTCTGGGAAAGGAAATAAGGAAACAGGGAAGAAGGGTAGAAATGAATTTCCACCCTGTGATAATTGTGGTAGGAAGCACCCTGGTGCCTGTCTAAAAGGAAAATGAGTATGTTACAAGTGTGGTGAAAAAGGCCACCACGCTCATGAATTCAAGGGAATGAAAGCGGCTGTCAACGTGGAATTTTATAATTGTAGAGATAAGGGACATTATGCAAATGAATGTCCTAAGCGTCAGGGGAACATACCTCAGAAGAGGCCAAGGGATCAAGGCCAGGCTTATGCTATCACTACGACTGAGGTGGAAGCTCCAAAAGACATGGTGGCAGGTAATTTAATGGTTTCCTCAAGTTTAGAAAATGCATTATTTGATTCTGGATTATCGCATTGTTTCATATATTCCTTGTTTGCTAAGAAAATTAGATATTTCTAATTTGATTTAATAAGGGAGTTGTCGGTCAAAACCCCTAAGGGAAGTATTCTTGCAACAAAGTTTTGTCGATTAGTTCCCATTAGAGCACCTAAATGTTCTTTACCTGCTGATCTCATCGTCATACCCATGATTGAATTTGATATAATACTCGGTATGGATTGGCTTTCGGACCATGATGCAAAAATTTATTGTAAGAGGAAAGAGGTTACGATTCTTGATTATGATGATAAGGAACACCTTATCTTTAGAGCAGAATCGTCGCCACATAATTCTTATCTAGATCCACCCCCAGTAGCTCAACTAAATTCAATTATTGGGGAGGAAGAGAAGGAAATTACTGAGGATGAGGAAATGAATATTCAAATAGAGGATGTACCTATTGTGAGAGAATATGTTGATGTGTTTCCGTAAGATTTACCTGGACATCCTCCAGAACGAGAAGTTGAGTTTTCCATTGATTTAATTCCTGGATCAAGGCCCATATTGAAGACCCCTTATAGAATGGACACTGTGGAATTAGTTGAACTAAAGAAACAACTGGAGGAATTGAGTAATAAGGTATTTATTCTCCCTAGTGTTTCTCCTTGGGGAGCCCCTGTTCTTTTTGTTAAGAAGAATGATGGATCTATGAGGTTGTGCATTGATTATAGGGAGATCAATGCTATAAAAATAAAGAATAAGTATCCCCTACCTCGCATAGATGATTTGTTTGACCAAATGCATGGAGCTCAATACTTTTCAAAGATTGACCTTCGGTCTGGATACCATCAGTTGTGTGTGAAGAAGGAAGACGTTCCAAAGACAGCATTTCGAACAAGGTACAGGCATTACGATTTTACAGTAATGCCTTTTGGATTGACTAATGCACCCTCTGTTTTCATGGATCTAATGAATAGAGTTTTCAAGGAATATCTTGATGACATTGTAGTGGTATTTATTGATGATATCTTGGTATACTCCAAAAGCCACAAAGATCGTGAAAATCACTTACGCATTATCCTGAAGACTCTTATAAGACATGAATTATATGGGAAATTTAGCAACTGTGAATTCTGGCTTCATGAGATTTCTATTCTTGGCCATATTGTCTCTAAGGATGGAATTTTCGTTGATCCTTCTAAAACCAAGGAAATCCAAGAATGGCCAGCACCGACAAGTATAACTGAGGTACGCAGTTTTATTGGTTTAGCAGGTTATTATCGACGTTTCGTCCAGAATTTTGCCAGATTGGCTAACCCATTGACAATGCTCACACGTAAAGGGATTAAATTTTTCTGGACAAAAGAGTGTGAAGAATGTTTTGAAGAACTAATGAGAATATTAGTCAATGCCCCTGTATTGACTCTACCATCGGGGAAATATGCGTTTGTTATTTATAGTGATGCATCGAAGAAAGGACTCGGTTGTGTCCTTATGCAGAATGATAATGTCATTGCCTATGCATCAAGACAGCTAAAAATTCATGAGAAAAACTATCCTACTCATGATATTGAGTTAGCAGCTGTGATATTTGCTTTAATGATATGGAGACATTACCTCTATGGTGAAAAATGTGAGATTTATACTAATCACAAGAGTTTGAAGTATATTTTCACACAAAAAGAACTCAACATGAGGAAAAGGCGATGGCTTGAACTACTCAAAGATTATGATTGCACGATACATTACCACCCGGGGAAGGCAAACAAGGTGGCAGATGATTTGAGTAGAAAAGACCATGGATTTTTGAATGTGATGAGAATTGAAAGGGATCCAATTTTCTTGGATCTAGTGAAGATGGACATGAGAATAACTAGGGAAGGTGAAACATCAATGCTTTTTCAAATGGTTGCCAAACCATCATTACAAAAAGGATTAAGAGTTCTCAGACCAATGATGAAGAATTTCAGAAGAATATTAAAGTTGTGAATGATGGAAGATTGAGGGACTTTGTGTATAAGGATGGAATTTTGAAATTCGGGAAGAGACTTTGTGTTCCCGATATACCTGATCTAAAAAGGGAATTGCTGGATGATGCTCATAGTTCCAACATCTCTATACACCCTGGGACCACCAAAATGTATAGAGATTTGAAGGAACATTTTTGGTGGGACAATATGAAGAGGGAGATTGCTGATTTTTTGTTGAGGTGTATGGTTTGTCAAAAAGTGAAAGCTAGAAGGCAACATCCTGGTGGAGTATTGCAACCTCTTCCCATACCTGAGTGGAAATGGGATAATATTACGATGGACTTTGTCATGGGACTACCAAAGACTCCTAGAAGGAATGATGCAATATGGGTCATTATTGATCGACTTACTAAGTCAGCACATTTTCTGGCTATACGAGAGGATCAACCACTTGAATGTCTAGCAAGACTATATATTAATGAAGTTGTAAGACTTCATGAAGTACCCCTATCGATTGTTTCTGATCGTGATCCTCGTTTTACTTCAAGATTCTGGAAAAGTCTTCAAAAGGCCTTGGATACTGAACTTCGTTTGAGCACTGCCTATCACCCTCAAACAGATGGACAATCAGAACGGACTATTCAAACCATAGAAGACATGTTGAGATCATGCTCTCTTGACTTTCAGGGTATGTGGGATCAATATTTACCACTGGTAGAATTTTCCTATAACAATAGCTTCCATTTGAGTATTCAGATGGCACCATATGAAGCGTTATACGGAAAGAGATGTCGTACACCAACCTGTTGGGATGACGTTGGTGAACGAAAACTTGTAGGCCCAGAACTGGTGGAGGAAACGGTGGAAAAGGTGAAATTAATCCAAAATCACATCAAAGCAGCTCAAAGTAGGCAGAAGAGCTACGCCGATAATCGAAGGAAGGATTTGGAATTTCAAGTCGGTGATCATTTTTTCCTGAAGGTATCTCCATGGAAGGGAGTCATACGTTTTGGTAAGAAAGGTAAATTGAGTCCCAGGTATATCGGACCTTTCGAAATTCTAGAATGAATTGGGGCTGTAGCTTACCGATTGGCAATGCTGCCAAGTCTCTCCAAAGTTCACGATGTGTTCCACGTATCTCTGTTGAGGAAATACATGTCTGACCCAACGCATGTACTCACCTATGAGGAATTAGAACTGGAACCCGACCTTTCCTATTGTGAAGAGCCCGTCAAGATTCTTGATGTGAGGGAGCAGGTGCTGAGAAACCGGATGACTCGTCTGGTGAAGGTTTTGTGGAGAAATCATAAAATGGAAGAGGCAACGTGGGAACCTGAGGAATTTATGATGAAAAACCACCTGAGTCTTTTTATGCAGTAATACCCTAGAAATTGCGAGGACGCAATTATTTGAAGGAGGGGAGAATGTAACACCCCAAGCTTCCATTGTACGTTTCCCTTCGAATAATGCAATAGCGTGTGTTGTATGCAACCTCGAGATCTAACACACACCACAACTAATTAAACTAGCCGTTGTGAATAGTAATACCTACTTTTTGAAATTTTATATTTTTTTTATCAAAATGGACTTCATTATTGGATTCGGAATATTGAAATTAGCATATGTTGAATTTTTGGTATTTTTCTGAGAACTTCTAAATTTTTATGAATAGTGAAAAATACTTAAAAACAACTTTTTTTATAAAAATAATTTATAGTGATAAATTATAATATTTAGTGGTTTTAAAGTATAATTAGAATATATTTTTACCATTTTATCCAATGGTGGTCATTATAATTAATTTAACATTGAAATTGGACATAAACAATTGCCAATCTTTTGATATAAATTGTTTCTTAAAAACACGCTATTTGTTGTAACAGCGGGAATTAATTATAAAATTAATTAATACAACTTATATGTTTGTAATTTTGTAAAATAGACATCATTTTTGAATTTGGAATATCAATTATAGCTTAGGGTGAAATTTTTGCCTTTTTCTGAAAAACTTCAATTTTTGATGAATAGTGAAACCACTAAGTGGTTGTTAAAAACTGATTTTTCGTTAAAATGAAATATTACCACTTCTATGATTTGATTTTCAAAAATCCGATATACATGGTTGTCATTAAGAATTAAAATGTGGTTCAATGAGATTAAAATAATTTTTTGGTGAATAGTAACTTTTAAGTTCTTAATCGCGATTAGAGGTAATTAGTGTAGTTTAAGGTAAAAATAATGTTTTAATAATATGAGATGCGCTTGACACTTGTCCTACTCCTGTTGGATGAGTCATGGCCGACCAAGACAACCCATGGGTCAACTTGGGGACCCCATGTAGCCACATTAGTTGGAAAATGACATTAATATATATTTACTTAATGTTAAAATTAAATTGACACAAACATGAGTTGTTTTACTAAAACAGTTTTTAAGTGGGGTTAAACAGATCCAAATTTTAACTATAAATATTAATTAGAAATCTAAAAATATTTCCTACATCATAGTATTTTTTTTATAATTTTTAGACATTAAATAAATTAAATTATTTATGACATCATTATGATGAAGCGATGACCTCATTATTTAACGATTTAAATAAAATGAGAAGATAATGCAAAATACAAGGCTTACACTTGTCCAAAGCCTATTGGATGAGGAGATTTAGAACCCTTATCACCTTAGCCACGAATTATATAAGTGTGGGACCTTTAGAATCCGAGAAAAGCATTGTATAATAATGTAACATTTCAATCTTTCCAAAAGAGCCCCTCCTCTCCTCTTATAAAAGTCCCCCAACTCTACCACCTTATTCACACTTCCAAGCCTTTTGGTTCGGCCAACCTCTGCCCAAATACTCTCCCAACTTCTCTCCCTTCATCCTAAAAGCTTTACTTTAGTCAGAAAGCCATCCTAAGGAGTCCTTTTGATCAAATCAAAAGGAAGAACCCGAAGAAGAGGTAACATTTTCATCACCCTCTTTCAGGTTTCTTTCTTCTTCCACTCCCTCTTTGTTTATTATTTCAATTCTAAAATTATAACTCCAGTATCTTCTATATAATGTGATGTTATTATAAATATGGAACAACCATATTCAGTATTCTACCCATCATTTGAATGACATGTCACCATACGTGTGTACGTACGGCTTACCGTCTCCACGTCGTGGTGTAATTGTTATTCAATATATTATTATTTAGATAGGTATAATAATGATATGTAATTCATGTAAATAATAAATATAACATGATAATGATTCTGTATATATGACATACTATCCAATTATATATTATTTTAATTTCAAAATAATGATATTGTCGCTCGTGCGTACGTACGGACTACCGTCTCCACGAACGCGATGAGATTCATTCTCCGTCGTATCCATTCAAGTATAATTATCATTTGATGATTTAAAAATAATTTTTAAGGACATGATATCATTCGGGATATGAATAAGATACAACCTATCCATGAAAAACACGATTTACGTAACAAAACATATAAAAGAAAACAAGTAAGTTAACACCCGAAACAACGATAAATCTAAGATATTGTTAACAAAGCAATGTGAAAAGATCATATATGATATCATATGAATGTATATGATTCTTTTATAATTTAATAACAATTATTTCACCATTATACAGGATTTTAACCTACCCCAACCAAGGAAAAGTACAAGGTAAGGGTTTACTTCACAACCTCTTCATTATCCAAGGTTGTTTATACATAATTATCTTCTGGGACCTCGTTATCATCCACATCCATGTTTCTTAAAAATGTCTTCCAAAATATTTTTACTATTAAATGGAAAATGGTTAAAAGTCATTTATACCCTTATACGTTTTTGAAAGGAATCTTACCGTCGTTTTCCAAACAATGTACTTTTTGACCTTTTTGACAAATTTAAAGTAAGAATGTTTTTTTACTTATACGGCGGGTGCGGCTATTTTCCGCCATTATAACTTCGTCGAAGCTTCCCTAACAAGATTATAAGAATATTTTCAAAGTAAATGTATTATTTTATAATTATGGGACTTTTAAATGATTACAAAAAGGAGAGATGTTTCTCTCAAATAGCTTTGATTTCATCCATGTCAACATCCTTTGATGGGTTTTAAGTTTAATTGAAATTGATTTATGATACAAAACTTACATTGAACATTTTGTGAAATATTTGACTGTGGATGTGTTATTTTATACCATCCATAGTTTATGGAGAAATTGTTGACATTTCGTATGCTAGTTTTAATACGAATATTTATGTTATGTTTAAACCTATTCATATGAGGAATGTATTGGACTTAATATGTGACGGGTGGGGCCCGCTATAGCTCCTCGATACATCGGTGGGTCTCATGAGACAACTAGACGTGGAATTGGCTGAGGCCCTTTACCAATTTGATTTATGGTTTTGGCCGAGGCCTTAATCATTTTAGACGTCTTGGTCGAGGCCTTGACAAAATGTTTCAGAATGTCTGGCATTATACATTCCCTCATTATGAAAGTGGTTATTGATATTTGATGTGATCATTCGTCTCGTAGAATATCCATGTGAGTAAGTAATGGCATTATTTTATTTTACTTTTTCCATATTATGCTGAAGTTCAAGTTCAATAAGGCTTTTGTTTTAGTTATACATTTCCTTAAATGTTTATGTTTTCTTATAAAAGCTTCCGCAATATTGTTATCCTTACTGAGCATCTGAGCTCACCCCTTTCAATGTTTTAATATTTTCCAGGATTTGAAGAAGTGTATTATGACTGAATTGCAAGAATAGTCAGTGAGGATATGAGTGTGGACTATGAAGACCATGTTATTGTAGTTTGTTTACTTTTTTATGTAATGAAAGACTTATGAATGTATCTAGTGTTTCCAAGTCTACTAAACTAATCGGTCATTAGAGACTTGATCTTTTGTGATCATGCCAATGTTACGAAGTAATGCACCGACTCTGGGTAGCTGGGGTCGGGGCGTTACAACCATGGAAAGGACCGTATAGGTTTAGTGTCTTTAGAAACTGGGAAACATAAACAACTGGTTCATAAAGTGTCTACACTGTCTCCCATTTATTTCATCATATGTATAGTCCATTTTGGCATATCTTACATAATAACATTCTTCCTGGCCTGGGGAAAGAAAACATACAAAAGGGTAAGCTCAAATGCTCAGTAAGGGTAAACAAAAGAAATATCAATCACATCATATTCATAAGAACATAACTTTTGGAAATCTTATCCTGCAAAAGAGATCATAATTTCATAACATGGGATAAATCATAGTAGTGAAATGTATTAACAATAATCATAACTTAAAACATGAATCTTTGTGGCATAAACACATAATCATAGACAATCATTTCTTATTAGTCAAAACTCATGGCCAAGACTATCTTAGTGGACAAAGTCCATTTCTGAATGGAGTTCACTCCTCGTTTCAGTCCTGTTTCACTAAACCGGTTTAACTTGCCGTTCCAGCCATGTCTATCTCATGAGATATAAAATCTTGACCCAATTCATTGGAGGGAGATATAGGTTCCACCCATCTCATAATGATACCATTCTTATGTGTGCCACAAAATTATAAACCATACATCATAGCACAACCCATGTAATAAAAATGGGAATCTTAAACATCGTGACATCATAAAACAATTCATATAAGATAAAGGAATTCATAAAAATAATTCCATCACAACATAATCAAATAAATTTAATAATAGGGATAGAAACAGAACCCTTTATTATCTTATATGGGAAATAATTTTTATAAAACACTTGAACTCCATTCTTGAGGAAAATATCCTTTCTACTTCAAAAACACTTTTCCTTTATTAACATGTCATACAATTATAAACTAAAAGAAGTTGATTAAAAATAAACATGAAAACTTGTAAAGGAAGCTTCTTGGAAATAATGTTTTAAAAATCCATTCATGCCGTATAAGTTAAAAAAAATATTCTTCTCCTACTTTTGTCGGAAAAGTAAAAAAGTACCTCGTACGAAAAACGACAAAAGATTCCTTTCAAATCATTTACTAAAAACTCATCGAAGGGTAAAATTGGATTTAAACAATTGGATGTGGATGGAAATAATATTATATATTGAGGAAACATGGATGTGGATGATAAAATACACCCCAATAAATACCAAATTATAAACAATCTCTGATAAAAATGAGATTGTGATATTTCCCTTAACTTGAGTCTGATTTGCTTCGAAAGTGTTTGAACCTCTAGTATAATGATTTAAATAATGTTATTGACTTAGTCCAGAATCAAAATTATTGTTATGATATCATATATGGTCATATTCTTAGCTTCTTAGTAGTAATAATTCATTGCTACTTGTTATTCGGGTGTTTATAACTTTTTGTTCTTATGCGTGTTTTGTCGAATAAATTCTTATTATTATCTTTAGGTTATAGATACATCATTTCTAGAATGGTATTAATGTAATATATATCATATTTATTAATTCAATTCATTTATATAATCATTATTCAATGAAGATCATGTAGAACGAATCGCATCACATCGTGGAGACGGTATTCCGTACGTACGCACGAGCGATGATATCGTTCCCATGATCGTGGAATTGTATTGGAGTGTATGAATACTATTTTAGAATCAATATCACTTTATAATAATCATATATAGTAATTATTTACACCATTATACCCATTCAAGTAAGGTGGTGGTGGAAAACAGATTACACCACGGCGTGGAGACGGTATTCCGTACGTACGCACGCTCGGTGATTTCGTTTTCCGTAGGATGGATAGATGGAGAAATAGGGTTGTTTCATACTTATAATAACATATCAGTATATGAGTGATACTTATGTTATTACTTCATAATGAAACAACTAATGTAGAAGACGTGGAAGAAGAAATAAAGATGAAAGAATCGGTAACGGACATTACCTCTTCTTTCAAGCGCTTCTTTGAGTCCTCCTTTTAGGGCACTATAATTGGTCTTTGAAGAAGACCAGGACATCTAGGATGTCTTTAGGGAAGTGGAGAGAAAAAAATTTGCAGGGTTTGTCCGAGCATGAAGGCTCAAAGTGGTGTGAGGAAGAGGGGGAGGAGGTGCCCTTTTATAAGGGAGGAGAGGGGCACCTTTGGAATAACTAAAAATATTATATTATTATAAAGTCAAATTAGGTTTTCAATAGCTCAAAATTGATATATTTCGAATAAAAGGTGGGTATAGGTCGAAATAATCTCATCCAATATAATTTAGACATGTTTAGGTATCAATTTTAACCTTATCATTTAGATTTAACTTTCAGTTAGATAATTTAACTTTTACTATGTCTTCTTGTTTACTTACACTATATGGTTAATAAACATACTATATCAAGCCAAACGAAACCCATGTTGTTTATTATTAATATATATATAAACTTATCTAAGTCATTTGGCCGAACCTTAGATTTTTAGGAATAAAATAACAATTAATAATATAATATTTGTTTTTAAAACTATTTTATGTCAATTTTGAGACTATTTAATAATTTATTTTTGTGAAAATCATAACATAATTATTAGTTCGAGAAAAGATAATTAAATGAATACTAACATGTCATTTTAACCTATAAAATTATTTTAATTCATAAAAAGTCTCAAATTATATTTATTTGGGTATTTATAATATCAATAATTCTAATTTTTCACTATTATGGTAATTACTGCATCATCATTGTGTCATAAATAAATTAAATTATTTGAAGTCTAAAAATTATAAATAAAATTTCATTATGTAGGAAATATCATTATATTTCTAATGAATATTAACAATTGAATTTATCTTATGTATAACCCTATATTAAAAATGATTTACTTATTAAACTTTGATTTTAACTATTTTAACCCTTCTTTAAATAAATTCATAATAAATGTCCTGATCTAATCCAAGTGGGCCTAAATGGTCATATTTTATTCCTAAAGTTGTTTTTTTTTCGAATTAAACTTGTTCAATAGAATTAGGACATGTGTTAGGGTAATAATAATATCATTTTTACCATCAATTACCCTATTTACTTTTAACCGTGGTAAATAAAAGTAAAAAGTTACTATTCCCCAAAAATTATTTTCATCTCATTGAACCAAATTTTATTCACTGACACCAACCGTGTCTTTCGGATTTTTGAGATTCCACTCACAGAAGCGGTAAACTTAAGTTTTATGAAAAATTCAGTTTTTTAACTACCACTTAGTGGTTTCACTATTCATCAAAAATTGAAAGTTTTCAGAAAAATACCAAAATTTCACCCTAGGCTAATTTCAATATTACGAATCCAAAAATGAAGTCCATTTTGAAAAAATAAATTTATAAAATTTCAAAAAGTGGTTATTACTATTCATAACAGCTAGTTTTAATAATATTTTAATAGTATATCATTGTTTAGTGAAACTCGGTATTGCGTACGACGCAAGCTATCGAGGAAGGTTGCTATTTTGTGTAAAGAAAGACAAGAAAGTGTTGTGTGTATAAAAAGATTCCTTTGATGATTTATATAACATAAAAGTCTCGGTTGTTACATTCTACCCCCCTTTAAATGAATTTTGCCCTCGAAATTCGTCACTTTGTAACAAACAGATGAGGATAACTCTCCCTCATCATATCCTCAAGCTCCCACGTAACTTCTTCTAATTGGTGGTTCCTCCATAAAACTTTCACCAATAGAGTGGTCTTGTTTCGTATGACTTTTTCGCTACGATCCAGAATCTCTATCGGCTGTTCTTTATAAGAAAGATCTTTCTCTATCGGTACAACTTCTAAGCTGAGTACATGTGAAGGATCAGGTATGTACTTTCTTATGACAGATACATGGAACACATTGTGAACTTGAGAGAGATTCGGTGGAAGCGCTGATCGGTAAGCTACCTTTCCAACACGATCCAGTATTTCGAAAGGACCGATATATCTAGGGCTCAACTTCCCCTTCTTTCCAAATCTCATTCCCCTCTTCCAGGGAGATATTTGTAAGAACACTTTATCACCCACTCCAAACTCTACGTCTTTTCTTCGGTTGTCGGCATAACTTTTCTGTCGACTATGTGCTTCTCTTATGTGTTGTTGAATAGATCTGACCTTTTCTACCATTTCATCAATGAGATCGGGTCCTAATAGCTTTCTTTCCACAACTTCATCCCAGGAAGTTGGAGTCCTACATTTCTTTCAATAGGGAGCTTCATAAGGAGCCATCTGAATACTGGTGTGAAAGCTATTATTATAAGAAAATTCCAACAAAGTTAGGTGTTGATCCCAACTACCTTTAAAATCCATAGAGCAAGCTCTCAACATATCTTCTAGAGTTTTAATCATCCTCTCATACTGACCATCTGTCTGAGGATGATAAGCAGTGCTGAAACTCAACTCTATATCCAGAGTATGCTGAAGACTTCGCCAAAACATTGAGGTAAACCTCAGATCCCGATCAGATATAATAGAAAGTGGTACTCCATTCAATCATACCACTTATTTTACATATATCCTGGAATGCTGATCCAGAGAGAAATCCTCCCTAATAGCGATGAAGTGTGCCGACTTTGTAAGATGATCAACTATGACCCAGATAGCATTATTGCCTTTGGATGTTTTAGGAAGTCCAATGATAAAGTCCATAGTGATGTTTTCCCATTTCCATTCAGGTATGGGTAATGGATGTAACATCCCCTTAGACTTATGTCTCTCAGCATTAACTTGCTGACAAACCAAGCATCAAGAGACATATTCAGCAACATCTCTTTTCATGCCATCCCACCAGAAGTACTCTTTCATGTCCCTATACATCTTCGTACTTCCAGGATGAATAGAGAATGAATAAATATGAACCTCATCCAACAGATCCTTATTTAATTCCGGGATGGGAGGAACACAAACTTGATTCCAGAACATTATTATCCCATCACAATCAAGGTTGAATTCAGGAACATTTCTCACCTTCTTTTGTAACTTGACATCTTCTTTCTGTGCCTCTTTAATCTTCACATGTATAGATGGTTGAATATTCATTTGATAATGATAAGTCTTTTCCCCTTCCATTATAATTCCAAGATCTATCCTTTGTAAATCCATAAATATTGGTTCTTTTGTGATCCTCGTCATGGATAAACTGGCATGGTCTTGTCGACTTAATGCATCTGAACCTTGTTTGCTTTCCCAGGGTGGTAATGGATTGAGCAGTCGTAATCCTTAATCAGCTCCAACCATCTTCTTTGGCGCATATTCAGAACCTTTTGTGTGAAAATATACTTTAAACTTTTATGATCAGTATAAATTTCACAACTTTCTCCATAAAGACAATGCCTCCAAATATTTAATGCAAAGATTACCGCAGCTAACTTCAAATCATGAGTTGGGTAATTTTGCTCATGTATTTTCAACTGTCGTGAGGAATAAGCTATCCCCATATCATTCTTCATAAGAACACACCCCAAACCCTTCTTGGATGCATCACTATAGATCACAAACCTTTCTCCACTACAAGGCAGTGTGAGCACAGGTGCACTGGATAACCTTCTTTTCAACTCCTTGAAATTATCTTCACATTCCTCCGTCTAGACAAACTTAACTCCTTTCTGAGTCAACTTGGTGAGTGGATTAGATAATCTTGAAAAATCCTTCACAAAACGTCGATAATATCCAGCCAAACCAAGAAAACTTCGGATCTCAGTTATTGTTGCTGGTCTCGACCATCTTTCGATAACCTCTGTTTTTGCTGGATCCATAGATATCCCCTCTTTTGAGATTATGTGACCCAAAAATGAAACTCTTTGAATCCAAAATTCACATTTGGTAAATTTGGCATAAAGATTCTCCTTTCTCAGGGTCTTCAATATAATTCTCAAGTGATCATCAGGTTCTTCCTTGCTCTTTGAATAGACAATAATATCGTCTTTAAAGACTACCACAAACTGATCAAGATAGTCTCTAAAGACTCTATTCATCAGATCCATTAAGATAGCAGGGGCATTAGTAAGACCAAATGGCATCACTATAAATTCATAGTGTCCATACCTTGTACGGAAAGCCGTCTTTGGTATATCCTCCCTTTTGACCCTTAATTGATGATACCCTGAATGAAGATCAATCTTGGAAATGTATTGAGCTCCACATAGTTGGTCAAATAATTCATCAATGCGTGGGAGAGGATATTTGATCTTGATAGTGATCTTGTTAAGTTGTCGATAATCAATGAAGAGCCTCATTGATCCATCTTTCTTCTTAACAAACAGAACAGGTGCTCCCCAAGGTGACACACTAGGCCGTATGAACCCCTTATCAAGATTCTCTTGGAGTTTCTTCTTCAATTCCTGCAACTCAATTGGGGCCATTCTATAAGGTTTCTTTGAAATAGTCAAAGCTCCTAGTATGAGTTCTATTTAAAACTCAACTTCAGGATTTGGTGGAAGACCCGGTAATTCCATAGGAAATACATCATCAAACTCCTGTACAATGGGCATATTCTTAATCGTGAGTTTCTCACCAACCATTTGAGATAAATAACCTTCATTTAGTGGAATCAATACCCATAAAATGGAAGAAATTTCCACTGGAAGGTTATGTTCATCCTTGCATCGACAGATGATCATAGATTGATCTGGAATATGAAATGTGACTTCCCTTCTTTGGAAATTGATATGAGCTCCATGTAGAGAAATCCAATCCATGCCATGAATCACATCAAATTCCACTATTGGAAGGATCACAAGATTTGCAGGAATCACTTTCCCACAAACGTCAATCGGAGATGAATTATAAACTTTTGATGCGATTGTTGTGCCATTAGGTGTTGTCACAGCTAACTCAACATCTAATTGTCTAGGTAATATGGTGATATCCTTAGAAAATTCTTCAGAAATAAAGGAGTGGGTGGATCCAGAATCAAATAAAACATTTGCTACTTTAGAGTGGATGGTAAGTGTACCTTTCACCACATCTTTATCATACTCCACATCACTGATAGAAATTGCATGTGACTTTCTTTTGTCTTTATCCTTAAGAGTTTGTTGAAGTCAACCATCATCATCAACCCTTGAATTTGGTCATTTATGGGAATAATGACCCATCTCCTTGCACTTGAATCATTGAAGTGTAGTAGGTTCATTCTGTGTATCCCTTCCTTTGTCTGCATCATTAGACATCTTCTTCCCATCATTGCGGAATTCAAATTCCCTATGACCTTCCTTTCCACATTTGAATCATTTACTTGTCCCATTATGACAAATCTCTCTATGTTTCTTTCCACACTTTGAGAATAAGGAAAAACTCATCTTCTTTTAAGTGTGTTCTTTAGATTTTCCTTTGAATTCCATTTTCCTCTTCTTATCAAACCCATATGACGGATGGGTTACTCCAATCTCCATCTCGACATTGAGATCACATCGAATGATTTCCTCATAGCTATTAAAGTCCCTTATGGATAATGCCCTTCGAAGAATTGGTTTTAAGCCACTAAAGAATCGATCGATCTTACTCTCAGGTTGGATAATAATACCAGAAGCGTACCTTGCAAGTCCTGTAAAATTTCCTTCATAAGTACCAATAGATTCATCATCCTATTGCTTCAGTTCAAGAAACTCTTTCTCTATCTTTGTTCGGACAATATGAGGGAAGTACTTATTGAAAAATAAGTTCTTGAACTCATCCCATTCCATGGACTCAATTTCATCCCTTTGCCTCGTATTCTTAATAATATTCCACCATTGATCAGCATCAACTTCCAAACGATACACTGCTAATATGACTTTATCATGTTCAGAACATTGAAGAAATGAAAATATCTTTTCAGTAGTACTAATCCATTGTCCAGAAACTAATGGATCAGTAGACCCGCTGAAAGAAGTTGGACGCTGCCTCATGAAGGATTCAACAGAATGTTGCTCTTTCCTTTGCTCGTTTGGAAGTCCTGCATGATTCATAGCTTGAGAATGTTGTGTGAGCATGGAAATAATATTTTTCATTCCAGATCTCATAACGTTTGGTTTCTCAGGGGGACAATCATTGCATTACCCATCTCATTCCGCATTAACACGGTTCCTTCGGGTTCCAGCCATTGACTAAAACCAAGAAGAATAGTGTGAGAAACACTAATTATAATAGGAAAACCACATAATCAAGAATAAATTTTCACACTTAAGGTCTTATACTAGGTTATTCATGGCCATTTCTAAAACACTAAGACTGTGTTCTATTGTCAGACCTATCCTTAGGGTTCTTACTAAGGCTTTCACATCCTAGTTTCTGAAGGTTGACTATACCATTCCTCTGATACCAACTATAATGACCCATACATTACGTACATTTTTAATACTTTAAAATTGAAGCATACTTATTAAAACAGATAACAAAACCATGGAAAGGATCGTATAGGTATAGTGTCTTTAGAAACTGGGAAACATAAACAACTGGTTCATAAAGCGTTTACACTATCTCCCATTTATTTCATCATATCTATAGTCCCTTTTGGCATATCTTACTTAATAACATTCTAGAAGACCTGTGGAAAGAAAACATAAAAAAGGGTGAGCTAAAATGCTCAGTAAGGGTAAACAAAAGAAATATAAATCACATCATATTCATAAGAACATAAATTTTGGAAATCTTAACCTGCAAAAGAGATCATAATTTCATAACATGGGATAAATCATAGCAGTGAAATATAATCACAATAATCATAACTTAAAACATGAAGATTTGTGGAATACAAACTTAATCATATAGAATCATTTCTTATTAGTCAAGACTCATGGCCAATACTATCTTAGTGGACAAATTCCATTTCGGAACTGAGTTCACTCCTCGTTTCAGTCCTGTTTCACTGAACCAGTTTAGCCTTCCGTTCTAGAAATGTTTATCTCATGAGATATAAAAACTTTACCCAATGCATTGGAGGGAGATATAGGTCCCACCCATCTCATAATGCTACCATTCTTATGTGTGCCACAAAATTATAAACCGTACATCATAACATAACCCATGTAATAAAAATGGGAATCTTAAACATCGTGACATCATAAAAAAATTCATATAAGATAAAGGAATTCATAATAATAATTCCATCACAACATAATAAAATCAATGTAATAATAGGGATAGAAACAGAACCCTTTATTATCTTAGATGGAAAATAATTTTGATAAAGCACTTGAACTCCATTCTTGAGGAAAATATCCTTTCTACTTCAAAAACACTTTTCCTTTCTTAACATGTCATACAATTATAAACTAAAAGAAGTTGATTAAAAATAAACTTGAAAACTTTTAAAGTAAGATTCTTGGAAATAATGTTTTAAAAATACATTCATGCCATATAAGTTAAAAAAACATCCTTCTCCTACTTTTGTTGGAAAAGTCAAAAAGTACCTCGTACGAAAAATGACAAAAGATTCCTTTCATATCATTTACTAAAAACTCACCGAAAGGGAAAAATTGGATTTAAACAATTGGAGGTGGATGGAAATCATATTAAATATTGAGGAAACATGGATGTGCATGATAATATACAACCAAGTAAATACCAATTTATAAACAATCTTGGATAAAAATGAGATTGTGATATTTCCGTTACCTTAGGTCCGATTTGCTTCGAAAGTGTCTGAACCTCCTGTATAATGATTTAAATAATGTTATTGACTTATTCCAGAATCATAATTATTGTTATGATATTATATATGGTCAAATTCTTAGATTCTTAGTAGTAATATTTCATTGCTACTTGTTATTCGGGTGTTTATAACTTTTTGTTCTTATGCGTGTTTTGTCGAATAAATTCTTATTCTTCTCTTTAGGTTATAGATACATCATTTAATTAATGGTATTAATGTACTATATATCATATTTATTAATTAAATTCATTTATATATTCATTATTCAATCAAGATCATGTAGAACGAATCACATCACATCGTGCAGACGGTATTCCGTACGTACGCATGAGCGATGATATCGTTCCCATGATCGTGGAATTGTATTGGAGTGTATGTATACTATTTTAGAATCAATATAACTTTATAATAATCATATATAGAAATTATTTACACAATTATACCCATTCAAGTTAGGTGGTGGTGGAAAATAGATTACACCACGGCGTGGAGACGGTATTCCGTACGTACCCACGCGCGGTGATTTCGTTTTCCGTAGGATGGATAGATGGCGAAATAGGGTTG
Source organism: Viscum album (assembly GCA_963277665.1). Taxonomy (NCBI): domain Eukaryota; kingdom Viridiplantae; phylum Streptophyta; class Magnoliopsida; order Santalales; family Viscaceae; genus Viscum; species Viscum album. The sequence goes on from OY728131.1 coordinate 22,146,570, forward strand.
TTTCATACTTATAATAATATATCAGTATATGAGTGATAATGATTTTATTACTTCATAACGAAACAACTAAAGTAGAATAAGTGGAAGAAGAAATAAACATGAAAGAATCGGTAATGGACATTACCTCTTCTTTGAAGCGCTTCTTTGAGACCTCCTTCTAGGGCAATAAAATTGGTCTTTGAAGAAGACCAGGACCTCTAGGATGTCTTTAGGGAAGTGGAGAGAAGAAATTTTCAGGGGTTTGCCGAGCTTGAAGGCTAAACGTGGTGTGAGGAAGAGGGGGAGGAGGTGCCCTTTTATAAGGGAGGAGAGGGGCAACTTTGGAATAACAAAAATTATTATTTTATTATAAAGTCAAATTCGGTTTTTAATAGCTCCAAATTGATATATTTCTAAGATAAGGTGGGTATAGGTTGAAATCCTCTCATCCAATAGAGTTTAACCAAGTTTAGGTATCAATTTTAAACTTATCATTTAGATTTAACTTTAAGTTAGACAATTTAACTTTTACCGTGTCTTCTTGTTTTCTTACACTATAAGGTTAATAAAAATAATATATCAAGACAAAAGAACCCCAAGTTGTTTATTATTAATATATAGATAACCTTATCTAAGTCATTTTTCCTAACCTTAGATTTTTAGGAATAAAATAACAATTAATAATATAATATTTGTTTTAAAGACTATTTTATGTCAATTTTGACACTATTTAGTAATTGTTTTTTGTGAAAATCATAACAGAATGATTAGTTCGAGAAAAGATGATTAAATAAATTATATCATGTCATATTAACCTATAAAATTAGTGGAATTCATAAAAAGTCTCAAATTATATTTATTTGGGTATTTATAATATCAATAATTATAATTTTTTTACTATTATGGTAATTACTGCATCATCGTTGTGTCATAAATAAATTAAATTATTTAATGTCTAAAAATTATAAATAAAATTTAATTACGTAGGAAATATTATTATCTTTCTAATTAATATTTACAATCGAATTTATCTTATGTATAACTCTATATTAAAAATGATTTACTTATTAAACTTTGATTTTAACTATTTTAACCCTTCTTTAATTAAATTGATAATAAATGTCTTAATCTAATCCAAGTGAGCCTAAATGGTCATATAATATTCCTAAGGTTGTTTTTTTTCGAATCACACTTGTCCAATAGAATTAGGACATGTGTTAGGGTAATAATAATATCATTTTTACCCTTAATTACCCTATTTACTTTTTACCGTGGTAAATAAAAGTAAAAAGTTACTATTCACCAAAAATTATTTTCATCTCATTGAACAACATTATACTTACTGACATCAACCATGTCTCTTGGATTTTTGAGATTCCACTCACAGAAGCGGTAAAATTATGTTTTATGAAAAATTCAGTTTTTTAACTACCACTTAGTGGATTCACTATTCATCAAAAATTGAATGTTTTCAGAAAAATACCAAAATTTCACACTAGGCTAATTTCGATATTCCAAATCCAAAAATGATGTCCATTTTGAAAAATAAAATTTATAAAATTTCACAATGTGGTTATTACTATTCATAATGACTAGTTGTAATAGTATTTTAATAGTATATCGTTGTTTAGTGAAACTCGGTATTGCGTACGACGCAAGCTATCGAGGATGGTCGTGATTTCGTGTAAAGAAAGCCAAGCAAGTGTTGTGTGTAGAAAAAGATTACTTTGATGATTTATATAACATAAAAGTCTCGGTTGTTACACTGGGGCAGAGGGAAAGATTTTATATACACACCGTGTGTTGGGGTCAACACGCCGTGTAGTTTGAGGTGTACACGACTTATAGGGAAGGAGTACACGCCCATGTCAGTGGCTTAAGAAGACATGCCGTGTAGTTTTATACACACCGTGTATTCGTGTTTTGAAATCTTTTGTGTTTTCATCCCCTATTCTTATTTTGTACTCTTGTGTTCTCTGTCCTTGTTTTCCTGATCTAAGGTGTGCTTTTGATCTTTCAGAGCTATGCCTCCTAGACGTCCTCCAGTCGTACGTCTGTTTTCAGGCAGTGATTAGACGCTAGACAGGGCTGATCAGGGACTTCCTACTGATCCCCCAGCCGAGCCAACCTTGGCACCGGTTGTTGTACCAGTTGCGGGTGTGGATGTGCAGTTCAGGGAAGGTTTCATGAGGATAACTCAGGCCTTCCGGGGAGCACCGCCTCCTGCCACGTCTATGGAAGACTTGACGTAGGTCTTTCAGTAGTAGCATCCTCCCACGTTCTTGGGGTAGGGAGGACCTCAGGCTGCATAGTCATGGCTGGAAGCCATGCTGACTATCTTTGAGCATCTAGAGATGCCTCCAGAGAGGCGGGTCAAGATCAGCACCTACATGATCCGAGACTCCTCCAAGAGGTGGTGGGACGTGGTCTCACATGCAGGTCAACAGCAGGCTATGACTTGGGAGGAGTTCCACGCGTGTTCTATGACTACTTCTACCCAGAGACCCTGAGGGCCAACAAAGCTCGAGAGTCCATGAGCTTTGATTAGGGTACTCTATCTATCATGGAGTATTCCTCTCGTTTCGCTGACCTACTGCATTTCACACCCCTCCGGGATGGAAGTGGGGTGTTCTTGGCGAGGAAGTTTGAGGATGGACTTAGGCAGGAGATCTACTCGCAGTTGAACATCTTCCAGCTGACATCCCTTACTTCCATCGTCAACCAGGCACTGATTGCAGAGCTCAATCTGAGAGACTCTGGAGCTGCGAGCCAGGGTGGTTCTACTTCTAGAGTTATCTTTCCTCCAGATGACAACAATAATCACCGTAGGGAGCCCACACGTGGTGATTTAAGGAAGCGAGACGCCTCGTCAGGCAGCCAGGTGACATGATACCAGTGTGTCCGGTCCGGGAACACGAGGCCGCAGTTCCAGAGAGACCCTATGGAGTGCCGATCTTGCGGCAAGATGGGTCAGCTTCAGCGTTTCTATCAAGTTTTCTCACCATGAGATGGGGACCGGGGTTCTTCCATGACTCTTAGTTCAGGAGCAGCCCCACCAGTTTCTCACCAGTCGGGAAACTGGAGTTCTTCCAGCCGTTCGAGCCAAGGTGGAGGTCGAGGTCGTGGCAGTCAGCCACCAGTTCCTCAGCACTAGCAGGGAGGTTCATCTCATAGTGGTCAGCCAGGGGCGCAGGGCCGCGGTATAGGCTAGTATTTCGCCGTGGAGCATACTTATCAGGAGCAGGATCCCGTCCCTTCTACTGTTCGAGGTACGATTTTAGTAGCCCCAGTTTTATCTTCAGCCCTTTTTGATACCGGTGCTACTCATAGCTTAATCTCTGTTGATGTCGTGGAGAGCCTTGGACTCTGCATCTTTTCTTCTACTGACTCATTGACACTAGATACACCTTTGAGAATGAGGACATCTAGTGTATGCATGTGTAGAGAGTGCCCTCTCGAGGTTGTGGGGTATCAGTTCTTATGGGATCTCTATGTCCTAGAGATGACAGGTTATGATGTCATCCTCAGCATGGACTGGTTGATTCCCTTACAAGCAGTCATTGACTGTTATCACCGCAATGTCAGTTTAATCTCACTAGAGGGTGAATCTTTTCTCCATAGAGGTGAATCGGACGTTCGGGCGAGTCGGACAGGACTCGAGCATCTTGGTCTAGGAGGGGTGACAACCCAGATTGCTAGTCTTTATCTGGATGATCAGGGGACTCCACAGTTGGACTTTCCTTCAGTGGTGGATCGTTTCAGGGACGTCTTTCCAGAGGACTTTTCAGGTTTGCTTCCAGAGCGTGAGGTAGACTTCTCTATTGAGCTCGTGCCAGGAGCGGCACCGGTGTCCATTTGTCCCTATAAAATGGCCACACCTATGTGGCAGGAGCTCAAGAAGTAGTTGGAGGAGCTACATACTAAGGGTTTCATCTGACCCAATAATTCTCATTGGGGTTCTCCATTCTTGTTTGCGAAGAATGAAGATGGTACCCTTCGGATTTGTGTCGATTATCGGAAGCTGAACTAGTTGACGGTCAAGAACCGATATCCTTTGCCGATGATCAATGACCTTTTCGGTCAGCTTCAAGGAGCCCGAGTTTTCTCGAAGATCGACTTGAGGTCCAGTTATCATCAGTTTCACGTTAGACCATCAGATATACCTCTGACAGCCTTCAGGAGCAGATATGGTCTATACAAGTATACCGTCATGCTGTTCGGTCTCACGAACGCACCTGTAGTTTTCGTGGCACTGATGAACTGAGTGTTCCATCATTACTTAGACTCCTTCATTGTGGTCTTTGTGGAAGATATCTTGGTTTACTATCACACTCTACATGACCATGCCTCACATATTGAGATCGTTCTTGGTACACAAAGAGAGCATCAACTTTATGCTAAACTCTCAAAGTGCCACTTCTAGATGGATCAGATTCACTTCTTAGGTCACGTAATCTCAGTGACAGGAGTATTTGTGGACCCAGAGAAAGTGAGAGCTGTAGTTTCCTGGGAGAAGCTGAAGAACGTCTTTGAGGTACGAAGATTCCTAGGGCTGGCTGGATAATACAGACGCTTCCTTCGGGACTTTTCTCGTCTAGCAGCACCGTTGACAGGTCTGACCAAGAGGGGGACAATGTTCTTATGGTCAGATTCTTGTGAGTCAACCTTCTAGGAGATGAAAGCGAGGTTGATGTTAGCACCGATACTAGTCTTGCCAGAGCCAGGCAAGAGCTACACTGTTTAATGTGATGCTTCAGGTATCAGGATGGGAGTTGTGCTTATGCAGGGAGATGGAGTCGTTGCTTATGGATCTCGGCAGATGAGGCCACATGAGAGAAACTACCCTACGAAAAATCTAGAGTTGGCAGCTGTTGTCCATGCCTTGCGCTGTTGGAGACAGTATCTCCTGGGAGAGCACTTTGTGGTCTCCACTGACCACAAGAGTCTCAAGTATATCTTCACTCAACGTGATCTGAATCTGAGGCAGTGTAGGTGGGTCGAGTATCTACAGTATTTTGACTTCAAACATTCCTATACACTAAGAAAGGGCAATGCCGTGGTAGATGCGTTGAGCAGGAGAACTCAGATTCAGGCAGTTCAGGAGGCCAGTAGTGAGTGGCAGCTGATGGCTCTAGTCTTTGAGATGCATCTGGAGGTGCACGACAGGAAGGGATAGACCTTCCTCTCTTCTGTAGTTGTTACCTCTATACTACTTGATTGGGTACGGATGAGGCAACTATCAGACTCAGAAGGCTTAGTCCTGCACGAGAATGTGTCAGGAGGGGACCCTCTTCCTAGATGAATAGTGGGAGAGGATGAGATCCTGCATTTTCAGGGATGCGTATGGGTTCCAGCAAACATACGTGAGGAGATGATGTGGGATTTTCATTCCTCTGTTTGGGCAGTTCATCCTGGCATCACCAAGATGTATCGGGACCTTCATCTCCAATACTGGTGGCCAGATATGAAGATGGATGTTTTTAGTTTTGTCTTGAGATGCTTTACTTGTCAGTAGGTGAAAACAAAGCATTAGTGACGAGTGGGGCTTTTACAGCAGCTACCCATTCCAAAGAGGAAGTGGAACGACGATGCGATGGATTTCGTGACTGGGTTGTCGAGGTCGCCTTGGGGAAACGCTGTTGTTTGGATTGTCATCGATAGTCTCATGAAGGTTGCACACATTTTTCCGATCAAGGAGACCTTCAGTGTCGATGATCTGGGACAACTTTACATCAGAGAGATCGTTCTCCTGCATGGAGTTCCATGCTCTATTGTTTCAGACAGATATGCACATTTTACCGCTCGGTTCTGGCAGGGACTTCAGAATGCCTTGGGTACATAGGTAATTTTGAGTACAACATACCATCCACAGACTGATGGCCAGTCAAAGCGCACGATCCAGGTGCTTGAGGATATGCTTCAGGCTTTCATCCATGACTTTGGCGGTTCTTGGGAGAAGCATATCCCTCTGGTGTAGTTTGCCTACAACAACAGTTTTAGGAAACCATTTATATGGAACCATACGAGGCTTTGTACGGTAGGCAATGCCGATCACCCTTATGCTGGCTGGAGGCAGGAGAGGCATCCTTGTTTGGACCACGTCTTGTTCAGGAGACTTCAGAGCAGATAAAGCTAATTCGGATGAGGATGGCTACAGCGCAGTCTCGACAGAAGTATTATGCTGATCAGCGGAGACAACCTCTGGAGTTCGAGGTCGGTGATCAGGTTTTCCTACGTGTCGCACCGAGGTTGGGACACAAAAGGATTCTGAGACAGGGTAAGCTTTTAGCACGGTACGTCGGGCCGTTTGAGGTCTTGGAGAGATTTGGGCCGGTCGCCTATTGGTTGCAGCGACCTCATAGTTATCAGGCCATGCATAATGTCTTCCACCTCTCTAAGCTTCGACGTTACTTTTCAATCATGTCTCATGTCTTTTAGCCTGAGGAAGTCGAGCTTGAAGTGGATGCATCATTCGAGGATCATCCTATCCGGATTGTCGATAGTAGTACGAAGGTTCTCTGCGGGAGGTCTGTTCCTATGGTACGAGTGCTATGGCAGCACATGTGAGTACAGGACGGGACATGGGAGAGGGAGACCGATGTACGATCACAATGGTCAGAGCTGTTCGAGGTCTCTTCTTCTCCACCTCGTTAGGGAAATTGGGGGATGAATTTATTTAAGGGGGGAAGTTTTTAAGAACCCATATCTTCTTTTCAGGTTTGGTTTTCCTTTTTATGGATTTTTTAAGAAAAGTAAATTTTCTAGAAATTTTCGAAGAAAACACCGTGTACTTTCTAAGTACACGCCGTGTACTCTTTCCCCGGATCGAAGCCATGTGCTGGTCGTGCCAGGCCACACACACGGTGTGTAAGGCTGAGGTGGAGGCCGGTTAATTCGGAGTATAGAAAACTGAAGTACACGTCGTGTACTCAAGAAGTACACTCCGTGTACTTTCTTTTTTTTTTCATTAAACAGACCGGGGTCATGCCTAACCCACAAATTCATATTCTTCTCTAGGTTTTGTCCGTCCAAGAGCAACCGTACGTCCGGATCTTTGATGAGCTCCCTCCTCGTCGTCCGTTCTCCGATTCGAGCATGGTCAATTGCGTTGGAATTGCAGCGGTGAGTTCTTCTTTATGCTTGAGTATTGTTTCTTGTTTCCTCCTCATTTACAAGTTATCGTGGGATGAACATTTTGTGCGTTTTTTTAAGTTCTTCGTCGTTCTAAGGGGAATCTGTCATCGAGGTTCACATATATCGAACTCCTAGGATCGAGGAAGGTGGTTTGTGCCTTTCCGTAGAAAGTTGATGAATATTTTGTTAAATTTCCACCAATAACCTTGAACGGGGTATTGCGTGTTCCTGTTTTTCCTTTTCTGTATTGCTTGCTTTGCTTGATTGCTAGAGTAGATGTTTTTCCTGTGATTGTGGTAGCTTTAATGTACCTTGGATGTTTGTTATGATTGTTCTTCCTGTTTGGCGTTTTTCCAGTTTCCATGCTTAGTCATAGGATAGTGGAACTGCTACCTTGTTAGGTTGTTGAGGCTTAGTTGATATCCAAGTAGTTCTTGAGGATTACTAGGAGGATGTACATGCGCACTGAGCATGTTTTAATCTTTCACTCAGGACTGTGAGAACCTAGAGTAATAGACCAAAGGGAGAATTGACGGAAGGGCTTGTCCAGAGTGTATTTTAATTATGATGGGAGACTATGGGGGAATTGAAGTTGAGTGATTCTTCATAGAGTCTGTAGTTCCACGACGTGCGCCATAGGGGGAATTGATGTTGGGTGATTCCCTAGAGATCCTTTAGCACGATACGAGACTATAGGGGGAATTGGCGGTGAGTGATTTCCCAGTGAGTCTTCTTAATAACGTAGCTTAACCAGAGGGGTGAGACTGTGTGTGCCTCCCATAGGGTTTGTAGTACTCTTGTCTGAACCATAGGGGTTAGGCTGTGAGAGCTACCCAGCGGGTTACCTGTTTTCTTTATTGTTGGTGGATGTTTACTTGTGTACTTTATATGTTAGAATTCTGGATTGTAGCTGTTTGTGCTATCATGTTTACTGCTTCTTGTTTTATTACTGCCATCTATTCATTGACTGTTAGGCATAGATCATTGGGTGATTACCTACTAGGATTGTATCTCACACCCTGTTTGGTCCATGCTTTTGGGCTCAAGCAGACTATGTTGCTGTAGGTATAGATAAGTGCAAGATCCCTTCTACATCAGGTTCCTGATTGCACTGGAGCTGGAGAGCATGGGACCGAACCGTGGCTCGCGATGCTGAAGAGCTTACATTTTTCTTTTGCACTTGGTTTCACTTGTATTTCAGCACATTTTTGTGTTTGATGTTTTCCTTAGATACTTGTACCTGTTGTATCATTGTCATCTTAGTTATATATCTACACTGCTTCCACTGTTTGGTTTCTATTGTATGCATGTTGTTTACTGCTTCCGCTGTTTATTGTTGTTTCCTTACCTTGTATACTTTACCGAATGGGGGCATTGTTTCCCCACCAACTCACCAAGGCCCTCGCTGCTAGTCGGATGCCTCTGTCATTTGGGGAAACACGCTTGAGGTCATGTGGCGCACCGGGTACGGGGCACCAGTGGAGGGGCTTCGGACTCGAGTGTGTTACAGGACCCGCTCCAGCAGGACCCGCATGACACCTAGTGACTCCATGTGGTGTCTCTTTTGTGGATGAGACTGAACTGCTCTCGTGGACATTTTTGAAATAAAAAATAGGGGGTCACTCCCCCAAGTGTCGGTGAGGGAGAGCCCTACCACAGCGGGCCGGTTTACTAAGCTGCTGGTCGTGCCTCACACGGCCGGGCCGCTTGGCCAGCGGGCTGCACACCCTTGTGGGCTGGGCTGCCCCCACGTAGGCCGGACCATTCCCCCTGTGTGTTTAGTCGGACTGCGGCCCAGTGGGCGGAGCCCACTGCGTCCCAGTCTTGTCGGGGTGGATTGAACATGAATCCAACCGATCCCTCGACACAAAAATGCTAATAACATTCATACTAGGCGTCCGATTGATGCGTCTTCTGTCACATTGGGACCCATATGACATGGCAGTCCTTTGGGTTCATCCTTTGTGGAGCTTAGTGGTGGTTGAAGTATGAACTATGATTCAAGGTGTAGTTTCTATGGAAGCTGAGCGGAGCGAGTGCAGAGAACCATGTGGTTGGTTATACATGAAGAACTAATGAAAATCATGTGTGGGTAATATTATAAGAATCCTATGTTGGTAATATTTTAAGAATATAATATGGGTAAGATTCTATGAATCTTGTCTGGGTTAGCTTCAACAAATCATGTGTCGGTCAACTTATACGAATATTGTGTGGGTCAACAACAGATCTTCTTGATGAACTTAGATGATCTAGTGATGCATTTAATCATCTATACATTTCTACTTAAGTTATACCTAATTCTATCTGAGTCTTTACCTTTGAGGAAATTTTCTTCATGGTATTACCTTTTTTCGGTTTTACTTGTGGTGTTTCATTTTTGGTACTTACCCCTGTGGTGTTTCTTCCTTCATGGAACAGTTGTGCTAATGGCTAAATGGTGGGAACCTTTAGTTTTTTCATGAATGAGATGAGTATATTTAATAAGATAGTTATATATATGGGAATATTCCTATGTAGGGATGACTTTTGCTTCGTTCTTTGTGTTTGTGGTCTTGCATTATTGTTTATCCTTTGTGGATTCTGTGAGACCTTCGAGGTATCTAGGTCCCTACTGAGTATTGTTATACTCACCCCTGCACGGGAAACACCCTCACCTTGATGTGTCTTGTGTAGATGACAGACAACATTGATCGTGGATGAGGGAGCCCAGACTGTAGGGTGCTCAAAGGTGGACTTTTGGATGTGACGTTCCACCAAGATATCCGATCGTGATCTGTACCTACCCTTCAGGTAGGATCTTCGGTAGATGATCACAGGATCAGTCTTTCAGTTTTACTTGTACATTTAAATTGGGATTGAATTATGGCCTCTTTACTTATAGTACTCTCTCTTTTTCTTTACAGTTTACTTCATGCTTGATTCCTGTTGTGTGCTTCGACAGTGTGCTTTCAGGATTCAAGGAAATGCCTTCCCGTTTATAGGGTTATGACTTTATGGTGATAGTCACCAGCCCCTAGCCTATGGTTAGTGGTATTGGTGTAGTCATGGAACGGGCCACGAGGGATAGGTCGTCACAATTCAAGACACAAATTCATCTATTAAGTTTATTGTTCACTACCCATTGGATTTGAATTTAGATTGAATTCATTCCATGTAGTGTTTTTTGTACATTGGTATCTTTTACAAAAGATGATTAACAAAAATCCCTTATTATTTGTATTGGTTCATGTGGATCAAGATTATTTATGACTAGAACATATCCTATTCCATCAGCATGTAAAAAATGAAACAAGGTTTCATTTGTTCTAGAGGTATTCATTTCTATCATATATTCTTACCCTTCGCACGACTTGTGTTTGTTAATATTGTTTTTCTATGGGAATGAACACTAAGATAGATTTTTGGAAATGGATTTGTTCTTTCAAGGATATGAAATCATTTAAAAATAGTGTATTTTTATAAAATCCTTTTGAAACATATTATATGGTTTTTGAAATTCCTCAATGATGATTTTAAAAAAGGAAATGTTGTTTTTAGTGGCGTTTGAGGTTTGAACGATGAATCAAGGAGCAGTTTCTATAGAATGTGAGCGCACATGGTGAAGAGAACCCTGTGGATAGATGTACATGATGAAAATATAAAAATATAGTGTGGGTAAACATATACGAATCCTATGTGGGTAAACTTCTACAAATCTTGTGTGGGTAAGCTTCTACGAATCCTGTGTGGGTCAGATTCTACGAATCCTGGGTGGGTCAACTTATTTGAATTCTTTGTGGGTCAAAAAACTTTAGATTCTTGAAGATGTGTGATGATCTAGTGATTTGTCTAATCATATGTACTTATGTACTTAAGTTATACCTAGTGTGAGCTAAGTCTTTACCTTTGTGTTTCTTTTCTTCATGGTATTACCATTGTTGTGTTTTACTTGTGAGGTCACTTTTGTGGTAATTACCCTTGTGGTGTTCTTTCCTTCATGAAAAAGTCGTTCTAATGGCTAAAAGGTTAGAGCCTTATGTTTTCAAATGAATGAGATTAGTATATTTGATAACTTAGGTATATGTATGAGAATATAATTATGTATGGTTGATAGTTTCTTCGTGATTTGTGTTTGTGGTCTTTCATTGTGTTTTATCCTTTGTGGATTATATATGACCTTCATGGTCTCGGGGTCCCTACTGGATATTACTATACTCACCCCTACATGGGAGATTCCCACACCTTGTTGTGTCTTGTGCAGACGACAGACATCGTTGATCGAGGCAGAGGGAGCATGGACTAGAGGGTGCTCGAAGGTGGATTATTTGACGTGACATGCCACATAGGCAGCTAATTGTGAGTTGTACTTACCCTTCAGATAGGATCCTCGGAGGATGGTAATATGATCATTCTTTCTGTTTTAATTGTAATTTTCATTTGGGATTGTATTCTGACCTTCTACTTATAATACCCACTCTTTTTCATTATATTTTACTTCGTGCTTGTATCCTGATGTGGGCATGGACTGTGTGCTTTCATTTTTGAAGGAAATTCCTTCCCGTTTATAGGGATATGCATTTCTAGTGCTACTCACCAGCCCCTAGCCTATGGGTGGAAGGATTGGGGAGTTATGGAATGGGCCCCGGGGGACGAGTTGTGACAAAGTTGTATCAGAAGAGTCGGTTCTACCGCAGAATAGGGACTCTGATCTTTTAAATGTAGCAATAGTGTTATGTGTTATGAGTGTGGTTTTCAGTTTGGGGATTCCACTATTGGTGCAGTGGCTGATGTATCCATACTCACGATCCCTAACTTTTGATTATTGACCCAGTGCATGAAAACATCGATTACGTGTGTTTGGAAAAGTTTTCCTTTGTGATCTCTTTTGTGTCATCTCACCAGGTATATCTTATTGATCATAGTGAATCTATTTTCTTCACGATGCCTCCATGTAGACAGCCATCCAGAGTTCCAGGTAGAGTTTTTTATGACGACCCACCGAGTGATGATGCATTGGTGTAGGGCCCTCTGACGACAAATGTACAATTGGGTGGTGTACCAGTGGCACCACTACCCATTGGGAAGCTGTTTCCACCAGCCCCAACAGTAGATAGTTCACATTTAATGAGCAGGTTGCATGAGTTCCAAAGTAATAGGCTTCCATGGTTCTGAGGCGAGACAAATCCACAGGTGGCTAAGGAATGACTCGAGGCTGTAGCCAGAGTTTTCCACCTGGTTGGGACACCAGCTGACCTTTTGGGGATCCTAGCTGCCAGCCAATTTTGGGAAGCAACTGGGATATGGTTTAGCTTGATGCTCCAGATACACAGTGAGGTGACCCTCATCTGGGTAAAAATTGAGAGCCTCTTCAGGGAAGAGTTTGACCCAGCGACCATACGCTATGTGCGTATATAAGAGATATTACACTTACAGCAGGGAAACATTATTGTGGCCTCGTACTCAGCGAGGTTCACTGACCTCTCGCGCTACTCCACTGACATGGTACGATACCCTTTCATCAGGGCTCGGACAATTGATCAGGGTCTCCAACGATAGATTAATTATTATATGATATCTCTTAACATCCTAACGCATTATCGGTAGTTAGATCAAGCACTCATGGTGGAGACATTCCTTGCTAAGTACTCACCGTCAGTGAGACCCACCACCGAACAACATGTACCAGAGTCATCTGTAGATGGCAATAGGCAGATGACACAAAGGTTCATCCGAACAAGACCTTCAGGTGGACAACCCCAGGATACAGTTTCGGTGATGCGGGGATCACAAGACCGAGAAAGACAGATGAGGGGAAGGTAGTGTTACACATCTGGTGGGCAGGGTCACATGGCTTGCAACTGCCATTCCCACCATATGGAGGACCAGTGGATGGTCAATAGACCACCGAGGTAATGGAAGAGGTTCAATTGGGGAGGTCCACAATCAACAGAATGATGTGGAAAAGGAGTTAGCCATGTAGCAGGCGGTGGATGGTGATTTGATGTTCTGCCACCACCACCTCCAGGTGGTCCACCCCGACCACAGGGAGTTGGTGGAAAGTGATGAGCTCAGCTCCTGGTAGTTGAGGCATATGACCACAGTGCTTTGGAGATGATTAGAGGTACAATATGTGTCTAGTAAACCTTATCTATTTTAATTATAGACCCATGTTCATATCATTATATAATTTACATGACCCTTGTTTGGAGCTTGTAGATTTCGTTGGAGCGGCTGGCTTCATCCTTATGGTTAGAGACTCCTATGGGAGAGGATTTGACAATTACACACTGGTGCTGGATATGTGAGCATAATCTAGGAGGAATGTGCTTTGTATAAGATATTCTAGTAGTGGTGTCGAGGCCTTATGAAGTCATCTTGTTTATGGAATGGTTATCCACAGTCCATGCTCATATTGAATGAATTATTCTCAAAGTGTGGTGTGTCTGTGAGAATGGGATTCGGTATTCCTTCACCGATGAGAAGGGAACAATTGTAACATAGTATGGATATACCCAGATAAGGTTTCAGTCGATCACTCATTAGTTATCTCTCCTTACACTCATATTAGTTTATGTGAGGAGTCTGAGTTATCTTGTAGTGGTGGAACAATTTTTTGGTGTCTTTCCTGATGATATTACGGGACTACCTCCAAATAGAGAGGTAGAATTTTACATTGACTTGTAACCCAGGATGACACCGATATCTACACCAGCATATTAGATGGCTCGCACGGTGCTTCATGAGTTATGGGTATAGTTGGAGGACTTGTAGAGGAAGGGATTCATAAGGCCCAATGTTTCTTTATAGGTAGCCACAATATTGTTTTCCAAGAAGGAATATGGGATTTTGACACTCTAGTGGACTATCGGTGCCTGAACTAGGTGACCGTGAAGAACAAGTATCCACTTCCATGGATTGATGATATTTTTGATCATTTTATGGGAGCTCATTGGTTTTCGAATATAGTACTTAGATCATCCTACTATCAGCTCAGTGTACAAGATGATTATGTGAAAAATATAGCCATTATATGTCAGTATAGCCACTATGATATTTTGGTTATTCCATTCGGCATGATAAATTCCCCAGAAGTGTTCATGGGACACAAGAACATGATCCTTCAGCCATAACTTGATCGCTTTGTTATGGTCTTCATCGATGAAATCTTGATATACTCGGTGTCAGAGGAGGATCATGCCTAATAGCTGTTGATAGTTTTAGAAACACTCAGAGAGAACCATCTTTATGGTATGCTCTTGAACTAACAGTTGAGGATATGAGAGGTTCACTTTATAGGACATGTTATATTAGAAGCTGGATATGAAGTGGATAAAGTGATTATAGAGGTTGTGCTAGCTTAGGACCCACCCAAGAGTCTGACCGAGGTGCGGAGTTTCTTCTGGTTGGCTGGATGCTACCGGAGATCTGTGCCTGACTTTTCCAGAGTTGTGGAACCATTTTCAGTGTTGAAAAAGAAGTTAATCCCTCTGTATGGACAGAGAGATTCCATAATTGTTCTCAGGAGCTGAGGCAGAGACTGATGAGTGCCCCCATCATGAGGCTACCTAAAGTGGATGTGGGGTATGTAGTCTACTACGATGCATCAGGTACATGACTTGTATGTCTATTGATGCAGGAGCGAGCAGTGATCACTTATAGTTCGTGACAGTTGAGATAGCATGAGCAGAACTACGCTTCATATGAGCTAGAGTTAACAGTAGTGGTCTTCTCCTTGAATATTTGGCGACATTATTTAATGGGGGAACATCTTACAGTCTACTCTAATCACAAGAGTCTCATTTATATATTATCTCAAAATTACATGAACCTGAGACAACGGTGATTGTTAGAGTTTCTCCTGGACTTCTGTTGGCACCAAAATTCGGGACAGAGAAGAAGATGAGACGAAGGAACCGTTGACTTCCTCAAGAAGCTATTTCATAGAGTCCCCCAACAGTGTGGGTGCCGTGAAGCAGGGGGCATGGACTCTCTGAGAAAGCATTTGACGTTCGTGGGCCCACCGCGAAGCGAGGAGTCGGGCCGCTCCGTGAACACATTTTACGTTCGCGAGCCCATGGCAAAGCCACCAAGTAACTCTTCACGCCGCGTAATCCCTGCTTCACTGTGCCTCATGCCTATAAATACTAGGCTCCCCCTGAGCACAGGAGGATGGATAATCCGACCTTCTGACTTCCCATCTCCCGAATCGTGAATTATCTTTCTGTTCTGTGAACCATGAGTTGTGCGAGGTACTTCTGCTCTCTGAAGTTCCTCCCCCTCTTTTTGATACCCTATTTGCAAAGAACATTGCTTCACGACACCTTTCTTCATGAGGAACCTTTTTCCTGTGAGAAAATGCTCCGCAAATGCATCTCCACTTCGAGAAGAACCTCCCATATGCACCTGTACCCCATGCTTAGTCTAAGTCACCCCACATCGTGAAGCACACTCCTTCGCAAGTTCCCTCTACCATGAAAAATAATAAAGATTCACAAGGCCCTCACCTATGAACCCCTCTTGTTGGAAATTTTTTTCCCGTGTGACCTTCCGGGTTTGCACGATGTTATCTCAAAGTCCCTTGGACAATATTTCCCGTTGCGTTGCTTCGTCTCATGCTTCTTCGCATAAGTACGCTAATGGCTATTTCTTCTTCTCATAGCCACGCTAACGTGGACCCCACAATGGTTCTCACCATGACACCCCCTCACCATGGTGTTGCTAATGACTTCCCTTCCATAAGGAGTAGAGGGTACCAGTTATGTAAGTCCTAGGGGTGAGGAGAGAACCCACCTCATATGAGCTGCATGACGTTAAACAGCCAAGAACCATCGTCCTTAGCCTATGACTTTAAACGGTGGCCCAGCCCTGTGCCTCTCACATAGGGTCCCCCACATTGGACATTCTATATGACCACTCATCTCCACGGGGATGGGACCACCCTTAATAGAGGACGATATCCTCCTTATCGGAGTGGTGTTTGTCTGTGGGGTATGGGTGTCCATCTCGGCGTAACCCCCTAGATTTTCTTACTGGAGGTAGCATCCCTACCCCTCATTTCATCTTTGGGAATCCATCATAGATTATGCCCAAATCATCCTCTCACTAGGCTGCTAACCACGTGTAATCCCCACTTCACATCCCATGGACGCACCTTTAGCGATGTGATCATCGTTTCTCTGCTTTCTCTTGTTTCTCACACCGAGAATGACTCACATGGGCTTAGAATGAGCCCAAACCATAAAATCCAACACCTTGGTAAGATTAAAGTGTAATCCCCTTATACCAGAACTACGAGGACATTGATCCCTCCCAAGGAAGAGTACATATGAATCCTCCACGAGGTTCAATCCCACCACCCTGGTCGTTCTGACCTCTTTCACGTCGTTTCACCGACACCGTGGGCAGCCTAGAGTGTAAGCCCCATGTACCCGAACTAAGGGGACATTGATCCCTTCCAAGGCAGGGTACATAAGAAGCCTCCACGAGGTTCATTCCCACCACCCTGGTCGTTCGGACCCCCTTCATGTCAGTTCACCGACACCTTGGGCAGCCTAGAGTGTAAGTCCCATGTAACCAAAACTGTGAGGACTTTGATCCCTACAAAGGCAGGGTACGTAGGAAGCCTCAATTAGGTTCAATCTCACCACCATGGTTGTTCTGACCTCCTTCAAGTCAGTTCACCGACACCTTGGTCATCCTAGATTGTAAGCCCCATGTACTAGAAGTACTAGGACTTTGATCCCTTCCAAGGATGGGTATGTAGAAAGCCACCATGAGGATCAAGCCCACCACCCGCGTTGTTCCGACCTCCTTCATGTCAGTTCAATGACACCTTGGGCATCCTAGAGTGTATTCCCCATGTAACGAAACTACGAGGACATTGATCACTACCAAGGAAGTGTACGTAGGAAGCCTTCACATGGTTCATGCCCACCACCCCGGTCTTTCTGACCTCCTTTATGTTAGTTCACTGACACCTTAGGAAGCCTACAGTGTAAACCCCATGTAACCCAAACTACAGGGAATTTGACCCCTTCGAAGGAAGGGTACATAGGAAGCCTCCACGAGGTTCAACCCCACCACCCCAGCCGTTTCGACCTCCTTCACATCGGTTCACCGACACCTTGGGCATCCTAGAGTGTAAGCCCCATGTAATTAGAACTATGAGGACTTTGATCCCTACCAAGATAGGGTATGTAGAAAGACTCCATGAGGTTCAAGCCCACCAGCCTGGTCATTCTGACCTCCTTCACATTGGTTCACTGACACCTTGGACAGCTTAGAGTGTAATCCCCATGTAACCCGAACTACGTGGACTTTGATCCCTACCAAGGAGGGGTACGTAAGAAGCCACCACCAGGTACATGACCACCACCCTAGTCATTTAGACCTCCTTCTCATTGGATCACCAACACCTTGGGTATCCTAGAGTGTAATACCCATGTAACCCAAACTACGAGGACTTTGATCCCTGCCGAGGTAGGGTACGTAGGAAGCATCCATGAGGTTCAAGCCCACCACCCCGGTCATTCTGACCTGCTTCATGTTGGTTCACTAACTCCTTGGGCAGCCCAGAGTGTAAGTCCCATTCTAACCATCCTAAACTATATGGTCTTTGATCCTTTCTAAGGCAAGGTACATAGGAATCCCCCACGAGGTTCAAGCCCAACAACCATCGGACCCCACGTCCCCATTCACGTCGGTTCTCCCCTGTCCTGCATGACGTTAAACTATATCATCCATCATGAACAACATGGAATTTGATCCTTGCTATGTCAGGGTATGTAGGAAGCCTCCACAAGGTTCAAGCCCACCACCAATGGGACCCGAGGTCCTCTTCCATGTCAGTTCATTGACACCACCATTTGGAACTACGGGGACTTTGATTCCCTGCCACATGGATATTTAAGAAGTCTATTCAAGACTCAAGTCCAACATCACCTTCATCCTCATGTCGGTTCCATCTCATTCCCCCTCCACTTCATTAAACTCTCCATAATCCATCCGGATTCATACCTGGGCCGCCACATCTTCGTGGAATCATGCCATCCCATTCCCCATTCCATTTAATAGCATTCAGGGAGCCACCCACATGTTGGCCCCAATATAGGCGTTCCCTATAGGGGGATCCTCCATATGATCCACTCTATTCAGTGTTTTGATCAGCCTGATCTGTCTCTGTCGGATGTTAAACTTGTGGCATACCCTGTGTAAAACATGGGAACCTGAGAAAACCCTCTGATACATGCCCATGGAATACGATTCCCCACATTCGATGTGGGATTCCTAGGGCTTCCGCGCCCTCGTGATTCCCTATAAAAAAGGACAGAAGACATACACACCAATCCCCAACGTCCAGACACACCAGTGATGCCCAGCATGACTACTACCCTAACCAACGGTTGCTGCCCTGACCAGACCCCTTGGAATGTCCTGACAGAAGCAACATAATTAACTGGTGTCCATGAAAATATGGCACCAGGAAGAGTTTAACGAACAATGTCTTATGTATATGTGGGATACCCGGACTAGGTGATGAGTTCTGAGGAGGAATCCATGGAAGGAATAACCGACATCCCACAATCCAGTTTCGATCAAGGAGAAAACGACCCTGAAAAAGGATTGGATGTCGTCTGCCTTTGGAAAGTGGGAATGTGGGGTAACAGTTGTGCATCCTCCACAGATGGATGCGTGTGACCCAGGGAAATCATAGGAAATAGAAATATTGAACTCAATGTTAAGGTATTCTCCTCAAATATGGAGATTATTAGCGCTCAGGGCATCAATGGATTGACGTGTCACCGGATCCAGACATCCGGCACTGGGTCTTGCCAATCAAATAACGGACCTAGTGTGAAACTCACCAGAATATGGTGTAGTAGAATTTTTGACATCCCGTTATGCGATGTTGTCGGGGATGAACCCTCTTTACAATCACAGAAGACGGGATGGAGATGGGGAATTGGTCGTCGATACCATTTTCTTTCAGCACTGATGAGTTTATCTCTCTTCTTTTCAGGGATCAGCATGCTGGCTCAGGAACGCGATCACCACCTGCCTGTCCATGAAGGGGCAGGGTCAATGATAGCCCAACCGCTCCGCGTGGCTTCACTACTTCTGCAATGGCCTCTATGTCCACGATCGTGGGGCACCCACGCCCCATCTCCCCATCAGAATTTATCCAATGAAGTGTAATTAATGACCTCGTACGTCGGTAAGAAGAGGAGGGCATCATCTCTACACGGGATATGGCCCACCTGGATCAAGGGGCATCCACACCTCGCCCTCAAAGCTGCCCCCAATGCCTGCACAAGGATCCATTACTCCCCACCCTGACATACAACCGCTTCGAGATCCTGTCCCCAGAGCGCTTTGACGACTCCCTGCCTTATGCTGATGATGTAAGAGATGTTCGGTCTAGCCCAGTCAGAGTCCCAATCCTAGGGTTCCCATCAAGGGCCGCCACCTGGCCACATCATCGCTGTCGTCCAACCTTTTCAGAGGAGCAGGTAAGCTATGCACCTGCACCACAAGCCCCAGCTCGTCTGACCCGACTCCAGCGTTGGGAACGAGCATAGGAGGATGACCGCCAGGGAGGGTCAACGTTGATGGCTACTGTGGCCCGATCCCCTGTTGACACATATCATAAAGTTCATCCATACACTAAGAAGGGTTCTCATACGCCCAACTAGGATCGAGGCCCCAACTGCCCCACGGGCAGGCCTGGTCAACTCTTCTGATTGTAGGCACGAGCAGTGGTCACCGCGAACCAAACTGTAGTGATTCCACCCCGTATAGAGGTCCTCCCCATACCACTACCACAGAGATCGTCGGTATTCCCCGTTTCGAGGATCAGCATGGAGGTCTGCCCCATGCCACTCCCAATCTGAATGAGGGTCTTCCCAGCGGTAGTAATACCCAGTACGGAAGCCTCTCTCGTGCCCATTAAACTGCATATGGAGTTGCTCCTCCTGCTCCCGACTGCCGGTGCAAGGACACGGAACATCCGGTCCCTCTCCAACGTGGGGATCCTCCCCATGTCCTCTCTAAATTTGGTAAAGGTCCTCCTAGCCCTGACAACCAGAGGGGTGAAGGCCTACCTCGCTCCACCTGCACCAAGCATAGAGGTCCTCTACATGCTCCTGCTGGTCTCAGCAGACGTTTTTCCTTCTCTAGATCCATTCATGGAGGTCCTCCACATGTCCCCTTTGACATTTCTCACGGTGATACTGGCAACTTGGCATTCTTGGTTGGATACACTCTCTACCCCAGCACCAGTGTGGCTTAAGGACCTTGTGTGAGGAATCAACCCTATGTCGAAAATCCACCCTGGGACAGGAAGGCGGGTCACTGCCAACACAAGAAGAATCCTGGGAAGGTCCGGATAGAGATCAAACTGGTCTGCTTTCTAGACTCTGAAGCGGAGTAAGACTCGGTTCGGGAACCATCCCCTCGCTCATCCGAGTCAAGGGTCAGGGTAGGAACAAGGTGCATCACCCTGGTGCTCCCGGAATTTGAGGTCCATAGGATTCCCACCTCCCTCCGCAGGTATATCCAAGAGAATGAAAATCTGGCGACCCCAGAGGTTACGGTCATTCAATCACCACCATTGTCACCAGAAGCGCTCTCTACCTCTACAAGAGATCATTGAGAGCTATTCTGGGGACCAATAGCAGGCGAGAAGCATCGAGGCCTATCACCAACAGCCCTGGCCCTGAGCCTAGAATGACGACCATCAGTCCCTCTTATTGCGACGTGGTGTACAGATCACTATACTCTTCAGAGGATATACTGATAATCGATGGCCAATCATCCCGCCCGTCGTACTCTCCACTAGACAGTCTGTCATCTTAGTGGTCTGCCTCAGTACTACTGCCAGTTCCAAAACCACCCCTAGTTGAATAGTGGGGTAATGAAGGTACAGAACCTGAATCTGAGCCGAGGAGCTTCTGGGACATCCTTGCAGCAGACCACTTCCTCGAGAAGTCCTGGCCCGTGGAAGCACTAAATTTCCGCATAACGGAATCCCTCACCCCAGATAAAGTTGAGTGTTTTTACTACACCCTCTGGGCAGCACATTTCAGTCTTTTTCATTAGTGTGTGGTTTATCCATGGGTCCAAGTGCATTTTGAATTCATTAGTGGGTAGTGTCGTCTAGTCGACCTGGCTGCACTCCCTATGGCCCAGCGCCCCGATTCACCAAGCTGTCACGAGGCTGTTCAGCAGAAATGCGTTCAGATTATCAAAGTACTCCGCAAAATTATCAGCGAGGTCACCCCCCACATAAAACTCTGTGCCTGGGGGAAGTATGCTACCCTTCTCTTCAGTCCTATCCAGTGGCAGCCTGACTTTCTGGGCGACATTGAGGACATGCCCCCGGGAAAGGTCACAATCAACATGGCCAATATCATGGACAAGGATGATGAGCTGGATCTTCTCGATGGATACATAACCCCTGAGGGTGTTTCACCTTTGTTGGACACATCGGGGAGGATTATCCACTAACAGAGGAACCTTCTTGGTCTCCATGCGCCCACCAATGTGTTGGTACTCGATAGGAATTCTAGTAAGGGAAAAGATCACGTCGGAGCTATCAAGTACCCCGACCCATCCGCCTCAGTGTAGAAGACGGAGGATGACCATGAGAAGGCCACGCTGCACCAAGAACATGCTGAGTAGAAGAGGTTGGTATAAGAAATCCTGAACGATGTGCTACAAAGTGACGACTCTACTATGGTGATCCTAGACCAGGGCAGTAGGGGCAAGGAAAACTACTCCTTGGTGAGGTACCCACAGGCAACCCTAATTATACCGCTTTTGCGGACATGGCTAAAGCCACATCTCATGGAAAGAGGGTGAAATATGTCTCACCAAACCCTCCTGAATGGTGTGACAGTCCATAGAATCTGGCCCAGGATCCCCCAGCGGCTGTGCAAGTCGCCCCACAAGCTGCTCCATGAGCCGCTGAGCCTATCTACCGTATTGAAGAACCCAGAAACATGCTTGTGGTTAGGTACCCCCGTCAAGACAAGGACCCCCCATCCAGAGTATCTAATGGCGGCACTCATTTCCCACCAAAAGGCACTGAAAACATGACAGGTGGAAATTTCACCAGATGGAAAGCCATACCCGGCATGGGTGGATTATATTCTGGCACCACCGGGTTTCGGGAATCACACATTCTCCCCATTTAAAGGGATGGGGGACCCACCGTAGTTATAAGGACCCAACCTTAAAACATTACATAATCATGAATTAAATGAATAATTTACATTGGGGATCTTTTTAGGTTTAGAGTTTTAGAGAATTAAGACATAACTATCACAACTCAAAGATTACAAAGTTGACACATCTACTCAGTTTCCATTTTTATCACATAATATAAACTCTTGAACAAAAGAGTCATGTCTAGTTCCATGTTTTAGACATAATTACATTTCCTTGATCCCATCCTTGACCGTATTACACTTTATATCATGTGGAAAATATTTCAAAAACATGGGATGAGCATAAAAATCTCAGTAAGGGTTATAATGAAAGGAAACATTAACCTATCAAAAATAAAAATCGATGAAAACACAATTTTCAATCATAACAAACCTTTTGAAATCATAATATCTATGTATAACACATAGTAATCACAATTCATACATTTAACTTAAGGCATACATAACATACTTACATTGTAGTTATCATAGCTACATAGGGATTCACATTTGGAATACCCATCATAGTATATTGCCTATATCTCTTCGTAGAAACATTCACATTTACCTCCTTCACATTACCTAATGCATTAAAGATCTATCTCGTGCTCACCCGCTCTAGGTTTATCAAGGAACCACCCGTATATGTAACAATGGACAAGAACCATAAATTAATCATAACACATAACTTAAGCATAAAGGAAAGATAAAATTCCCACATTGCAATAACAATATAACATTTTAAGATATTGAAACATTAATTATAAAAAACCTCTTTCAATACCAAAACACATTAAAAGAGTATATGGTATTTATTGTTCCTTTTGAAAACATTGTGACTTGTTAAGGAATCCATATATCAAATAATGCTCACAGTAGCGGAAAAGGTCGTTGTAACGACTTACGTTAAAAAAAGAAACATTCCTTTTTGTTGTTTAGTAAAATGATTCATAGAGAAAAGATTCCCTTTGAATGAAATGAAAATTCAAAAGGTTTTTATACACCGTATAAAATAATGTCTTGTAGAAATCAAAATATTGTTCAGTGAAAGGATATTGAGATGAAGTCCCGTACGAAGATGGTATCCATAGATGACGGATAAATCAATTACATAATTATGTGTGAAAAATACAAATACACAAAATATAAGTGGATATTAAGTGTAAAACAATAATAGGTCATCCACACATATTCATTTCATGACATAATCAAGAAGTATATGATTAACCCAAATAATTGAAATTGGGTTAAGAAGTTCCCTTACATAAACTTGACAACCAAACGACATCACATTAAAGTTCAGAAAATGAGTTGATGAGAGATAAAAAGTGTATCTCATCACTCAAACATAAAATTTACAGCAATAAGGATATATAAGAACACAACCCAACATAAGAAGATGTAAATTAAAATACCTAAAAAAAAGTATTTTTAAAAAGTGGAGGGTGAAATGTTCCCTTACCGATTTGGGTAACTTTCGAAACGTACACCCCATGAAATAAAGGTCATACAATGAAGATGTAAATACCCATAAATTAAAGTATATTACAAAAATAATAATGTCTTGGGATGTAAATACACCACACAAAAGGAAATAGTGTCAAATTTAGCATGAATCTCATAGGAACAAAATGTGAGATAAAAACCCCTTACCTCGTTGTAATCAATTGAGTTGTATGACCAAAAGATAATAACCACAAAATTAATTAGATAACACCATGAATATTAACAGAATCATGATAATATATATCAATTGTAAGTACACAATACACCACATTCCATAAATAAGTTGCGACCAATGGTAATCCCACAGAATTAAAAGTGAGATAAGAAATCCATTACGAAAATTCAGCAGCCTAACGACGCCACTTAAAACATCCAAAAATGGATTGATGAGATCAAATAGGGTCTCTCATAATATAAACATAAAAATTATAGTAAGATTAAAATAAAATAACATCCCCCAACATAAGTAAGATGATCTTAAAATAAGTTACATAAAAGAGAGTACTTAAAAAGAAAGAGAGAGGTAGGATCCCTTACCTCATGTCCGACTTGTCTTGTTCGTTTCTTTATATTCATGAATAATAAATCTTGTTCAATTTATAATTTCTTAAGGAAATAATTTAAAGTTTATTATTCAATTCATATCACATATTATCATGTTATAATAATTAGTTAATTATGTGAGTTCATATCATATGTTTTGACGATGTTCGGTATATGAGTAAAAAATAAACTAGTTTGAAACGAATTTCCCATGTAGTTATAAGTAAATCATCTCCATAATGGTATTAATGATTTAAATATCATATATATCCATTATATATTAATTTCATACTATTCCATAACACATGGAGATAAAAAATGAAATGCTCCGTTCATGGAGACGGTAGGCCGTACGTATGCATGAACATTACTTTCGTTTCTTTGTTATATTAAAAGAATCACAACTAAACGAGACATATATATATATATATTATAATTCCAGTATAATATAAATGTTATATAGGTAACATAGGTTCATTAATTAAATTCTTTATAAATTCCATGTTTGGTATGAACGAGTCATATCATTTGAGGGGGTGGTAGTCCACACTTCCCCAGATGAAATTATCACATTTCTACAACATGTAACGCATAAAGGTATGTTTTAAATATAAGATAACAAAGCATAGAGAAGGAATAAATATATTATATATCATATATAAATACAGTGACATCATAATGGCCACCATGAAAGGTGTTAAAAGAAGATTGAACAATCATCATTTCGTGAGGAAGTAATTCACCATCCAGAGAAACAGTATGTTCTCTAACCATTAGACGGAAGTGTGTGTAATTTTAAATCAAATAATTCTCATAAAAACAATCTAGTATAATTAATATACATGTGTTGTTTCAAAATAAAGGACTATAAAGAGTTTAGGGGGTTGGAGAAGCAAAATAAAACAAAAGGACATAAGAGAAGTCATTGCCTTTAAATCGGGTAACTCCCTTTGGTTTAAAACAAAAGGGTTTTTTTGAAGAGATTTCTGCATAAGGTAGGTCTTATAGGATGAATAGAGGGATGTTTATATATAAAATTAGTAGATTTTGGTCGATCCAAAGGCTTGAGAGGTGTGGGTATGGAGGTAGAGGCGGGGGCCTTTTATAAGAAGGAGGAGGGGCACTCTTGGAATGTTATAAAATGTTACTTTATTATAAAATGATTTTCGGATATTAACGGTCCCACAAAGAAATATTTAGAGGATAAGGTGATAAGGGTTTGGAATAAATTCATCCAATAGGTTTTTTACAAGTGTAAGTCTTAGATTTTACCTTATCATTTCATTTTATTTAAATCGGTAATTAATGACGTAATCAATCCATCATCATGGTGTCATAAATAAATTTATTTTTCTAATGTCTAAAAATTATAAAAAAACTATCATGATGGAGGAAAACCTTTTATATTTCCGATAAATGTTTACAGTGAAAAATATGACTTGTATAACTCCATGTAAAAATTGTTTTAGTAAAAAAATACATGTTTGTGACATTTTTATTTTTACTTTAAATAAAAGGTATTAATATCATTATCTTACACAAGTGGCTCCATGGGGTCCCAAAAATTTACACAAGGCTTTTCTTGTTCATCCATGACTCATAAAATATGGTTAGGATAGATTTAAAGATATTTTTATATTTTTATAATATCATTTTTACCTTAAATTACCCAAATTATCTCTAATCGCAGTTAATAAAACTGAAAAGTTACTATTCACCAAAAATTACTTTCATCCCATTGAACCACATTTTACTTAATAATGAAAACCATGTATGTCATATTTTTGAAATTAAAATCACATAAGCGGTAAAATTTCATTTAAACATAAAATCAGTTTTTGTAACTACCACTTAGTGGTTTCATTATTCATCAAAAAATGATGTTTTTCAGAACAATACAAAAAATTCACCCTAATCTATATTTGATATTACAAATTCAAAAATGATTTACATTTTAACAAATTCAAAACATAGAAGTTTCATTAATTATTTTTATAATTAATTCCCACTGTCAAAACAAATAACGTGTTTTATGAAACAATATCTATCAAAAGATTGACACTTGTTTATATCCAATTTCAAAGTGAAATTAATTCCAATGACCAAAATTGGATTAAATGGTGAAAATATAATTTAACTAAACTTTAAAACCAATTAAAAATATAATATAACAATATAAATAAATTATATTAAAAGGAGGTTTTGAATTAAAATACAACATTTTCACTATTCATTAAAAAAATGAGCTTTATCGGAAAAATAAAAAACAAATTACACCAAGTAAATTTTGATTTCCTGATTATAAAGAAGGATTTTATTTTGTAAAATATAACATATGAAATTTTCAAAATTTAGATTAAAAAAAAGTTTCTCCATCAAATGGCGGTTAATCAACCTTTTAAAGAATATTAAAAGATTTATGCTTAAAATTGGATTCATTTGCATTTTAAGCCTCTAAAATTTATTGGATAAATGTAAAAATATTTGAAAAGCATATATAATCATTTTGTAGTTAGTTCTGTTCATTCCCGCTATTACAATGGTTAGGTGTTAACTACCATTTAAATTAATATTATTATATTATTAGTGTACAACGTAAGATTTCAAAGAAACTCATTGTTGCTTGTTGGGTACGCCCTCGAACATATCATCCCCTTTAAATTAATATTGATATTTTATTCACAAATATTAATAAATATGAAAATTTCATATTCTTTATTTACATGGGATGTTACATCCTTCCCCCTTTTGGGAATTTAGTCCTCGTAATTTTAAAATTTGGCTTGGAAACTTCATTGAAATCCCCACATCAAAAAAAGAGTCAGAAAAACTATTACTTTAAAAGAATGAAAGAGAATTAGAAAATATCACCTGAGTTAGCCAATACTAGGATTACATGTAGAAAAACATGGATATGGAAGAAAAAACAAAGGGTCAAATTCTGATGGAGGTTGATAGAAAACATGATTAGGAGAAAGTTAACCACCAGAAAATCAAAAACTTTTGATGGGTTAAATGGTATTTGATTCCCTAGTAGTAAAAGTTAACGGGAATAATTATAGTTTTAAGTTACTTTTCATTGATGAATTTATTTATGAGCTTAATTAACTCATAATTAAACATACTCACTTGTCAAGTATACTTTCATCTTTTACTAGATTTCTAACACAAACTCATATTTTCTCCAAACGATGAGTATTTAGGATGACTTGTTCACATTAAGATCGCTATAATCTACTTTTAGAGAATCACCTAATCCGCAAAAGAGAACTATATATTTCCCATGTCTTTAGAAAAAAACCAAAAACAAAATCCTTAGTACAAGATCAGATAATATCCAAACGGATAATCCTTTATAAAAATAAATACTACTCTTAATCTCCATAATTTTTCCAACAAAACCCAATGTTCATCGAAGACCATTCAATAAATAGTTTTCCATAAAATTATTCAAAGTAAACAAAACTAAGAATAAAACCCAAATCTCTAAAGGATTTAATCACATAGTCTTCCAAGATAAATCTTAACATTTATCTCCAAATAACATCGGTTACTCTTAAAGTATTATACTGGAAATTAATTATCCTAATCACATATCCTCCATGATAGGTTAATCATTTCCATAGATATCCCAAAATCAACTTATTACTGATTAATAATACCATCTAACTAAAAAGAATTAGTCATACTAACCCAGGACTTCACGTAGTCCCATGGTAGGCGATAATTCCCAATGCACATTGGTTGTGGGTTGAATTCCCACAACTTCGTCTGACACGATGGGTTGTCACACGGTCTACATGTTGTCCTTTTTCCAAAACTACATAATTCTTATAAAATTCTCCAAAAAGAGATGAAATCTTCAAAAATAACCATAACATAATTTAACCTCAAGTTTATCTCATGCCTTTCATTTTCCATCATAACATATAGTAACCCATAATTACCTCAAAAGTAAGGATCATATAAACCATAATGATTACCTTTATAATTTTTACCCGAACTTCCACATCGAGTTGATTATCTCATACATGATACATTGGAGAACTCAGCATGGTTCAAGTGGTTAAACATTACTCATGGTAGTTGGTTTATAATAACCATGAGTTTTCTCATTGAATCTCCCATTTCATCCAGTCTCTTAATCAGAGAACCACCATAGTTTCCTTCAAACCCATTGTCACTTTGGTTCCTGCTAGATCCATCAATTTACTAAAACCAAAAATTTCAATGTGATTATATCAACAAAATCATCATGTATGAGTGAGGAAGATAAAAACCAATATATACTTATCCATGTTATCTCAATCTAATTCTAACTTTCAGAAATAACAATTACTTCATCTAATATACTATCAATTGTGGTTATATACAACTTTTCACTTATGCTTAAACAACACTGTAACCTCTAAAGTTATCTAAACCGACCTATGATACCAACTATAAGGACCCGGCCTTAAAATATTACATAATCTTGAATTTAATGAATAATTTACATTGAGGATCTTTTTAGGTTTAGAGTTTTAGAGAATTAGGACAAAACTATTACATCTCAAAGATTACAAAGTAGACACATATACTAAGTTTCCATTATTTTTCACAAAATATAAACTCTTGAACAAAATATTCATGTCTAGTTCCATGTTTTAGATATCATGACATTTCCTTGATCCCATCCTTGACTGTATTCCACTTTAAGTCCTATGGAAAACATTTGAAATACTTGGGATGAGCATAAAAAACTCAATAAGGGTTATAATGAAAGGAAACATTAACCCATCATAAATACAAATCAATGAGAACATAATTTTCAATCATAAAATAACTTTTTAAATCATAATATTTATGAATAACAAATAGTAATCACAATTCATAAATGTAACTTAAGGCATACATAACATACTTACATTGTAGTTATCATAGCTATATAGGGAGTCACATTTGGAATACCCATCACAGTATATTCCCTAAATATATTCGGAAAATCATTCATGTTTAACTCATTCACGTTACCCAATGCATTGTAGAGCTATCTCGGGCTCACCTACCATAGGTTTATCCCAGAACCACCTGTATACGTAACAATGGCCAAGAACCATAACATAATCATAACAAAGAACTTAAGAATAAAAGAAAGATAAAATTACCACATTGAAATAACAATATAACATTTTAAGATACTGAAAATCCATTCTTAAAAACCATTTTTAATAAAATAAATACATTAAAATAGTGTATGGTATCTATTTTTCCTTTTGAAAACATTACATCTTGTAAAGGAAGCCATGGATCAAATAATACCCACGGTGGCGGAAAAGGTTGTTGACACCGCTTACATTAAAAAAATAAACATTCCTTTCTGTCATTTAGTAAAATGATTCATATAGAAAAGATTAAATTTTAATGAAATGAAAAGTCAAAAGGGTTTTATACACCGTATAAAATAATTTCATGTAGAAATAAAAATATTCCTCAATTAAAAGAGATTGAGACGAAGTCCCGTACAAAGATGGTATCCTTAGATTACAGATAAATCAATTAAATAATCATGTGTGACAAATACAAATACACACAATATAAGTGTATATTAAGTGTAAAATATTCATAGGCCATCCACACATATTCATAGAAGGAAATAATCAAGAATTAGAGGATTAACCCAAAGAATTGAAATTGGGTTAAGAAGTTCCCTTACAGAAACTCGACAACCTAACAACGTCACTTTAAAGTTTAGAAAATGAGTTCATGATAGATAAAAAGTGTATCTCATCACTTGGAAATAACATTTACATAATTAAGTATATATAAGAACATATCCCATCATATAAGTATGTAAATTAAAAGACCTAACATAAAAATAAATCTTTTTATAAAGCGGAGGGTGAAAGGTTCCCTTGCTGATTTGGATAACTTTCGAAACGTACACCCCATGAAATAAGGGTCATAAAATGAAGATTTAAATACCATAAATTATATTATATTACACAAATAATACAATCACGGGCAGTAAATACACCACAAAAAAGGAAATAGTGGAAAATTTATCATGAATCTCACAAGAACAAAAAGTGAGATAAAAACCCCTTACCTCATTGTAATCAATTGAGTCGTATGACCAAAAGATAAAAACCACAAAATTAATTACACAACACCATGAATATAAATAGAATCATGATAATATATACCAGTTTTCAGTACACAATACACCACATGCCATAAATAAGTTTCTACCAATGGAAATCTCACAGAATTAAAAGTGAGATAAGAAAATCCCTTACAAAAATTCGGCAGCCTAACGACACCACTTAAAACTTCCAAAATTGGATTGATGAGATAAAATAGGGTCTCTCATCATATGAAAATAAAATTTACAGTAAAAGGAATATAAAATAACATCCCCCAAAATACGAAATAGGATCTTAAAATAAGTGACATAAAAGAGAGTATTTAAAAAGAAAGAGAGAGGTTGGATCCCTTACTTGAAGTCCAACTTGTCTTGTTCGTATCTATATATTCCTGAATAATAAATTTTGGTAAATTTATAATTTATTAAGGACTTCTTTAAAAGTATTTTATTCAATTAATATCACATATTATCATGTTATAATAATTACATAAGTATGTGGGTTCATATCATATGTTTTGACGAAGTTCGGTATATGAGTAAAAAATAAACTTGTTTGAAACGAATTTCCCATGTAGTTATAAGTACATCACCTCTAGAATGTTATTAATGATTTAAATATCATATATATACAGTATATATTCATTTTATACTATTCCATTACATTTAGTGATAAAACATTAAATGCACCATTCATGGAGACGGTAGGTTGTACGGACGCATGAACGCTACTTTCATTTCTCTTTCATATTAATGAAATTAAAACTAAATGAGACATATATATATATATATTATAATTCCAGTATAATATAAATGTTATATAGGTAAAATAGGTTCATTAATTACATTATTTATAAATTCCATGTTTGGTATGAACGAGTCATATCACTTGAGGGGGCGGTAGTCCACACTTCCTTAGATGAAATTATTGCATTTTCACAACATGAAATGCCTAAAGGTATGTTTTAAATATAAAATAAAGAAGAATATAGAGGGAATAAATATAATATATATCATATCTAAATATAGTGACATACTAATTTCCACCATGAAAGGTGTTAAAAAAATATTGAACAATCATCGTTTCGTGAGGTAGTAATTCACCATCCAGAGAAATAGTATATTCTTTAACCATTATACGGAGGTGTGTGTAAGTTTAAATCAAATAATTATCATAACAACATGATAGTATATTCAAGATAATACTTTTGTTACAATAGAAAGGAATAAGAAGAGTTTAGGTGTTTGTAGAAGAAAAATAAAACAAAAGGACATAAGAGAAGACATTACCTTTAAATCGGGTAACTCCCTTTGGTTTGAACCAAAAGCGTTTCCGGAAGAGCTTTATGCCTAAGTTAAGGATTTTAGGATGAATATAGGGATGTTGAAGATAAAATGAGAAGAGTTTTGTCTATACAAAGGCTTGATAGGTGTGGGTATGGGGGTAGAGGTGGGGGCCTTTTATAAGAGGGAGGAGGGGCACTCTTGGAATTTTACAAAATGTTACATTATTATAAAATGATTTTAGGATTTTAAAGGTCCCACAAATATATATTTAGTGGATAAGGTGATAATGGTTTGAAATTCACTAATCCAATAGGTTTTTGATAGGTGTAAGTTTTATATTTTACCTTATATTTTCATTTTATTTTAATCGTTCATTAATGACGTAATCACTCCATCACCATGGTGTCATAAATAAATTTATTTTTCTAATGTCTAAAAATTATAAAAAAATATCATGATGTATGAAATATTTTTAAATTTCTAATGAATATTTATAGTAAAAAATATGACTTTTATATCCCCATATAAACATTGTTTTATTAAAACAATACTTGTTTGTGACATTTTTATTTTTATTTTAAATAAAAGGTATTAAGGTCTTTATCTTACACAAGTGGCTCTATGGGGTCCCAAAAATTGACCCATGGATTTTAATGGTCGAACATGACTCATAAAATAAGGTTCGTACAAGTTTCAAGATATTTTTATATTTTTGTAATATCATTTTTACCTTAAATTGCCATAATTATCTCTAATCGCGGTTAATAAAACTCAAAAGTTACTATTCACCAAAAACTATTTTCATCCCATTCAACAGAATTTTACATACTAATGACAACCATGTATGTCGGAGTTTTTAAATTCAATTCATAGAAGCGGTAAAATTTCATTTAAATGAAATATCAGTTTTTTTAACTACCACTTAGTGGTTTCACTATTCATCAAAAAATGATTTTTTTCAGAACAATACCAAAAATTCACCCTAAGCTATATTTGATATTACAAATTCAAAAATGATGTCCATTTTACCAAATTAAAAAATTATAAGTTTCATTAATTATTTTTATAATTAATTCCCGCAGTCAAAACAAATATCGTGTTTTTAAGAATCAATATCTATCAAAATATTGACACTTATTTATGTCCAATTTCAAAGTGAAATTAATTCCAATGACCACCATTGGATTAAATTGTAAAAATATATTTTAAATAAGCTTTAAACCCAATTATAATGATAATATAACCATAAAAAATTATATTAAAAGGAGGTTTTGAATTAAAATACAACATTTTCACTATTCATTAAAAAAATGATCTTTATCGGAAAAATAACAAAAATTTACACAAAGTAAATTTTGACATATAAAATTGTCCAAATTTATATTTAAAAAAAGGGTTCTCCATCAAAAGGCGGTTAATTGACCCTTTAAAAAATATTAAAATATTTATGCTTAAATTTTGATTCATTTGCATTTTCAGCCTCTTACATTTATTGGATAAATGTAAAAATATTTGACAAGCATATATAATCATTTTGTAGTAAGTTATTTTCATTCCCGCCATTACAATGGTTAGGCGTTAACTACCATTTAAAATAATATTATTATATTATTAGTGTGCAACGTAAGATTTCAAAGAATCTCATTGTTGCATGTTGGGTACGCCATCGAACATAGCATCCCCTTTAAATTAATATTGATATTTTATTCAAAAATATTAATAAATATGAAAATTTCATATTCTTTATTTACCTAGGATGTTACAGCAACACCTAGATAACATCAACTCAATGGTGCAGGCCTATGCTAGGGACTCCAGTGCAGTAGGAGACTGCCAAGCTCTGCTTTTATGTTCAGACACTAGCGGGCCCGACATTCGTCTGGTACAACCATCTCCCCGTCGGATCTGTAATCAGCTGGGAGGACCTTCGCAGGAAATTCCATTTTCAACTCAGCTCTACCACCCAGAAAACTAGCATTGCTAACCTCTTCAAGTGAAATAATATGATTGATTAGCGAGTCACAGACTTTATCGCCTGGTGGAAGGGGCTTACATAATCCCTTGACATTCCACTTACTAATGAGCAATTACCGATTATGTGTGTAGGGAATGTCAATACGGAACTGCTTCCTTCTCTGATCACCCAGAACTACCATGGAGGATTCCAAGCCTTCCTCCATAAGGCCGAGCTCCGGGAGGAATCCTTGCAATAGGCCAGCCAGGCACGTCTATTTCCCTTTTACTTCCAGCGAGGAGAGCTTCCAGAGAAGAGCCCACCAAAGTGTCCCAAATAGAAGCCCCTAGGCGACTAGAGTTTATACCGGTAGCACCGGCCCCGCAACCTAACAGAGGTCCTCCCCCTCAGGCACAACCTCTGGCTCAGTATCATCCTCAGAATCGGAAAGTGCCTCTGCATAATGTGCCACCGCTGCCTAGGTAGGATAATCAGGGCGCACCACCTCGACATTCCCCTCCAGCTCCTCATCAGGGAAAGACACCAAGGGCCCCCTTTCTGGAGAGAAGAAAGAAGAATTACTCGTTCAGTGAGAATTAGGTTCCTGGTTACTTCCGTAGCACCTTAGATCAAGGGATTGAACGTTTGCCTTAGTGAAGAAGACTGAAAGAGGCCACTCTCACTGATCGCCCCAACTACTACCCCTATCATCAGATTTTGGGGCACACCCTCAATCAGTGCTATGTGTTCAAATATTGGATTCAAGACCAGGTTGATAACAACATAGTTAGGATGGGACCGGCCCCAACACAATTGGCGGGTGTCTTTGTAAGGCCCGAAAGCGGTGGCGATAATGAATGCGAGTGGAAGCAGGTTTCTAACCGTGGGTCCCAGATGTACGATGACTGGATCGATCGCAAGATGGTTGCTCATTCCCATGGAATCATTCGTGAATGCCTGAATCGTCCAGAGCCGTTAGAAGCTGCTTCCACAAATTTTGAATCATCATCTGATCCGACATCTTCCCAGAAGAGAAAGCATCAGTGGCACAAGAAAATGCAATGCCCCCACCAATGCCATCGTCATCCCACACTCTCGGTGACTTCATGCCCCATGAGATTGGGATCCCTCCCAGAATCCACCCAGTAGTGGATGACACTTCAAGTGATAGTCAAGGGAACGCTTCGGTTAATACTGTGGGGTTGAGAAATCCTAATATGACTCCTGATGAGGGGGAGCGCCAGGAAAAATTCCCCAATGTCCCTAGACGACACCAATGTTGGAGAAGCCGTGGCCATATAGGTCATCGGGGCACATCATTTGGCACCTCTAACCAGATTTCCCATGCCACTGAGACCAGACAGAAGGCCCAGTGCAGTGCCTAATATGTGTAGCCTCTTCATCTGGTGTCGATAGGCTCGCCTCCACCACTTTTTGTGCTACTGGATCAGGCAGAGCTACCTCATCAAGACCGAGACCAGTCTCACCCCACTACAGGCCGATCTCAGTCGTCCGGTCCTCATCTGGAAGCTACTCTATGGGCTTTGACTACTAAGAAGTGGGATATTCTCAGTACCAATCATCCGTAGGTCCGGCCGGCAGGGCCTGCCATGCCTTCTATCACATAGAGGCTTCCCGCTAGCAGAAGTTCATGCCTGGTGCGGATGTATGATGTTATAAATCACCTCGCCGGCATTCCAGTGAGCCTTTCCATCCTTGAAGACCTTCTCCTATCACCAGATATGCACGAGGCCCTTGTTGGGGCTTTATGAAGCCCCCTCCAGTTTGAGACGGAGGTAGCAGCTGTAGAATTCTTTCATTCTGAAATAGTTGAGAGTGTCGAATGCCATGTCATCATTTAGTTCTCAGGAGAGGATGAAGGTTCTCCCATACAAGGGAACATTCGCCCGCTGTACATTACCTGCCAATTTAACGGCATGGAGGTTTTTCATTGTCTCGTTGACATCAGTTTCAGGATCAACCTTATCCCGATGCGAACACTGTGGAAGATAGGGATATCCAAGGATGACTTGACTCCCTCCAATTGAAGAATCCAGGGATACGATATGACATAAAAGACCCTAGTCGGAAAGATCCGCTTCAATACCCAGTTCGGTGTCCTAGCTACCAATACCGAGTTTATGGTTGTCTCCTAGGACACCACGTAGAATGCATTGATGGGAAGACCATGGATCCACCTACATGCGGTGGTCCCCTCGTCGTATCACTAGTGACTCAAGTACTCCCTAAATGGTCGAGTAAGTGTAATCCAAGGTGATGCAACTCCTTTCGCCTCTTGTGAAGCTCATTACCTGGACGTTTCCTATTACAAGAGCAAGGATAAGAAGATTCATTCAGTGAGGTTGAGCCTGCCACGGTTACAACTGACCCGTGGGCAGGTCTGGATGATGCCTACGTCTTCTCAATCCATCGATCGGAGGCCACGACACCCGACATGGGGAAATTCTTTGTTGTATCTGGTATAACAAGAAGGAATATTCCCAAGTCCATATGATGGAAAAAAATCACCTCATAATCCTACCCAAACCAGGATCAGGTGATCCCGGAGCCCCCTACCCCCATACGATATCGGGATGTCAGCCCCATGGAAACGACATTACGTCATACCTGTCTGTTTCATCAGAATAGGATTAACCGGCTCAAGAAAACGCTCCACTATTTCTTTGATATAATCAAGTGTGGCCCCTTGGTTCGAAGACCATACGGGATTGGATCAACTGCCTTCATTGCTATGGTCTCAGCAGCGCGTGAATCTCCTGATATGTTGTCCACTGCTATCCAGGGTGGTTCCAACCTCCTGTCAGGTTATTCCAACCCATATAATGATTCACCCAATAGGAATCCATCCTCCATAAATGAATAGGAGGATCTATAGGATTCTCCCCCACATTTTAAGAAGGTGTTTCTACCATGGTAGATGAAATGGTAGAGGTGAACCTTTGTAGGGAGGTAGATCTGAGATCCACATTGATCAGTGCCACCATGCTCCTCGAGGAGCAGCAACGGTACATAGACTTCCATAAATAGCACTGTGACGTATTTTCATAGAGTTATGACGAGATTACAGATCTAGATCCTCAGGTATCTATCCACCGCCTCGGTCTTCCTTCAAATCATCATGGGTTCAAGTAGCCTCCTAGTAAGATGCACCCTTCTCACGGTTCCATGGTCAAGGACGAATTTGACATGCTCATCAGATCCAACTTCATCAAGGAGGTCCAGTACCCCATGTGGCTATCCAACATTGTGCCAGTCAGGAAGAAGAACGGAAAGATCAGAGTCTGTATTGACTTCTGCGATCTCAACCGTCAATGTCCGAAGGATGATTTTCCCCTTCCAGTTACAGAATTGTTGATCAAATGCTACGACTGGGTTCTAAGCCCTCCCCTTCATGGATGGTCTCTCTGGATATAATCAGATCCGGATGTCCCCTGAGGAATAGGATTCCACTGCATTCAGGGCACCCCAAGGTACTTTATGTTACCAAGTTATTACCTTCGGCCTGAAGATGGATAGTGCTACCTATCAGTGGTCCATGCACCGCATATTCAAGCCAATATTTGGGAAATTGATGGAATTATATATAGATGTTCTGGTGGTCAAATATCTCCAGTGCTAGGACTATCTCAAGGAACTTTAGAAAGTGTTCGGCTTCCTCAGTTCCAACCACTTGAAGATGAACCCTTTTAAGTATGCTTTCAGGGTATACTCCAAGATGTTCCATGGATTGTTTTTCATGTACCGGGTCATCGAGATTGACCTAGAGAAGATCAAGGCAATCAGCCAGATGCCTCCTCTAAGAAATATTTAGGAGCTTCAAGGTTTCCAAGGCCACTTAGCCTACATATGCCGTTTCATTGAAAATTTGTCCAGCAAGTGTAAGCCCTTTTCTTGGATCATGAAGAAAGGCTCTGCCAATGAGTGGGACCAGGAGTGCCAAACCGCGTTTGAGGAAATCAAGCAGTATCTGCTCCAGCCTTCGGTCTTGATGCCACCCGACTTCAGAAAACCACTGATCCTGTACGTAACATCCCCCTGGAACAATCTCCAGGATCCCTTATCACCCATATGAACAATGAGGGATCAGAAAACAGTCTCTACTACCTCAGTTGCATGATCCTCGAGATGTAGACCAAATAATCCCCCATCGAGAAGAGCTTCCTTGTGCTGGTATTCGTAGTGAAGAAATTGTGACACTACTTCCAGCACCTCATGTTACAGCTGGTATCTCAGGTAGACCCTCTTATGTATATTCTGAACCACCCCATGTTGACCGGTTGTCTCACACGGTGGGTGGTAATCCTCCAGCAGTTCAAAATCATGTTTGTCCCTCAGAGATTTATCAAGGGGAAAACATTGGTGGACATTATTGATGCCCATCCAACCTCCTCAGACCAGTTCCTAGACTTGGATTTTCCCAATGAGGTGATCCTATTGGTAGATCATATCATCCCGTGTTGGCAGATACCCATTAATGGTTCCTCCCGTAGCCCCACCAGTAGGCGGCTCAATGATCCCAAACTCAATAGAGTAGGCCTAGGAATTGTCTTTAGTACTTCAAAGTAAGCCATTCTGCCATAGAGATTCCTATTTTCAGAAGGTTGCACCAACAATGATGAAGAGTATCAGGCTCTTATCACTAGCCTTGATCTAGACCTCAAGATCGATTTACCCCATTTGCATGTGAAACGGGATTCTGAACTAGTCATCAAGAAAGACAACGATGGCTATGTTGTCAGAAAGATAGAGATCGTACCATTGTTGGAGTGTACCCTTCAAATAATGGCCCAGTTTCCATCTCGATCGAAGGTTACTCATGTCCCTTGATCTCAGAATAGTCATGCCGATGCCCTGGCCAGCCTGGATACATCACTTGCAGAACCTGAATAGGATGATCTAATTATACACGTGGTACACCAGAGAATCATTTCCCCCATCACCACAGAGGAGGAGGACGACCTACGGTTAAGCCATCTTACCACTGGATCCTCCACGTCAGGACCTCGAGGTTCTTCAGATGCCTTGATTGAAGCGACCCCCGATTAGAGATCCCACTTTGTTGAGTATCTCCAAAATGGTGGCCTCCTGACTGAATGAGCCAAGAACGAGCAAATCTGACACCGCGCACTGTAGTTTACCCTCCAGAGTGGTCCCAGTCTTGACCAGATCCTCTACAAGTGTGGGTTTGATGGTGTTCTCCTCCGTTTCATACAAGTAGTCAAGATTTATTAGGTGATGCATGAGGTTCGCCCTAGTTCCTACGGTTCCCACCAAGCTGGGCAGAAGTTGTCCCATCATATCCGGATATTGGGGTACTTCTGGCCCTCCATGATCAATGATTTCATCAAGTTATCCAAGAGATGTCACGTGTTCCAAATTCATGATAACTTCATGAATCGGCCACCAGAACCACTACACTCCACCAAGTACTCTTGGCCATTCGCAGTATGGGGACTCGATGACGTGGGACCAAACCCACCGGCGACAGCTCGCCAGTGCAGGTTCATCCTGACCGCCACCGATTTCTTTTCTAAGTGGGAAGAAGTAGTTAGGCTCAAGGATGTCAAGGTCTATTCTATCATTGACTTTTTGACCTCCAATATCATCTACAAATTTGGAATCCCTCACGACATCCTCACAGATAACGACACCAACATCCGAGTAGCCGAACAGAAGAAATTGTATGCCAAGTACAATATAAGTTTGAACCATACCTCCCACTATCACTGGAAGGAGAATGGGTAGATCTAGGCATTCAAAAAAACCCTCTCTTAAATTTTGTAGAAAATGGTTGGTCGGAACAAAAAAGAGTTGGCTGGGAAAGTTCCCCAACGCCCTCTAGGCCTATCGGACGACGACTCATAATTCCACCCAGGTGAACCCGTATTCCCTGGTGTACAGAGTGGAGACCATCCTACCCATTGAGATCCATCTACCTTCTTTACGCACAACAGTCTTTGACCAGCAGGTTCCATAAGAGGTATCAAAAATTCTTCTAGTTGAATTAGAAGCACATGACGAGAATAGGCTTCGTGCCCTGCACAATCTATAAAGGCATCAGAATAAGATAGTCACGACCTTTAACAAAAAGGTTGGCCTCCGCTCCTTTCTATAAGAAGACTTGGTATTGGCCCTATGGGCGCCAATGATCCTTGGCGGTAAACCACCCATGTTGGAGCCCAAATGGGAAGGACCTTACAGAGTCTACATGGTTTACCCCAATGGATCATAATACCTAATGACCATGGATGGTGAGCGTATAACTCCTCCCACCAATGCCAAGATTCTCAAGCCATACTATGCCTAATCCTTAGGTCTGGCATGCCCCTAAATAGTTTGGTCCATCTTGACCCTAAACTGTTTGGTTCTGCATGACCCAAAATTGCACGCCGGTCCAGCATGACCTTAAACTTTTCAGTGCTACATGAATTTAAATCGTGCATCATCCCATAAGACGTTAAATTGTGCCCTTAGAACTATGTATGCCTTGATTTCCATCCTCATTGGATACGTAGGAACGCTGAGACTTCTCATCTTGAGCCCAGCCCTGAACTCTTCTCTTTAACTATCCCCCTAGGAATAGTTGTCTTGGAGGATCTTTGTATGATATGTTGTAGGATTCCTTTTCTCCACTCATGCCAGGATTATAGTGGTCGCACCATGTGTACGCTCCCCATTCTTCTATTCTCCCACATCCTTACCACATGACTTTAATATGCATGGCCTTCAAGAACTACGTAAGGCTTCATTCCCATCCTCATGGGATAAGTATGAACGCCCAGACATTTTCTCTATTGGCCCAGCCGAAATGCCAAAATCCTCCCCTTGGGTCAAGACATATGGTAGGGGTGGAAACTTTTTCCCTAATTCATGTCGAACTAACCTCGATTCGGTTGTACATCCCTCTCCCTAGAGTCGTTCTCCTCCTTCAGAGATGGGTACATCTATGCTTCACCCACTTCTTTGATTAGGACTCCATCATCTTCCCCATCCATAAGGGCCCCTGAATGGTATGGATGATAGGCCTAAGGGCTCTCTTACCACTTCAGGCCAATTCCCTCACGGATGTTGAGAAACAAGCCGATATAAGCCCCGCATTGTGAATATAGTTAGCGGTCGATGCTCACTTGTTCCTCCCATTTCAGGTCACTATGGGGACGCTGTGTTTCGAACATGGTCAAAAGCTGTATGGCCCTCCCATCTGAGGCCCACCCTTAGGCCTCTTTTCCTTTTTGGGCCACTGACCCTGGTTCTCTCTTATGGGATTGTACTGTGTGGTATGGGATTATTTCCTCATTCACGTCGGGTTACTCACCGTGCCATACACATCCCCAGATGAGATACCTTATCCCCTATTCGTCCTCACTACAAGACAATAAACTGCAAACCAGTCAGGCCTTCCTGACTGAGGCCCCACCTCAGGCCACATGGCCATTTAGGGCCCCCGGCCCAAGTCCCTATACAGGGTCGTACGATGTGGTATGGGATTAGTTTGTCATTCATGCCGATTTATTCTCCGTGCCGTACACCTCCCTTGTGAGGGAAATATTACTCCCCTCTTCATCCTCACTACAAGAAGTTAAATTTCAAACCGGTTGGGCCTTCCTGACCGAGGCCTATCCTTAGGCCTCATGGCCTTTTATAGCCCCCGACCCAAGTCCCTATATAGGGTTGTATGGTGTGGCACGAGATTATGTCCTCCTTCAAGATAGGTTTGTAACAACCATGACATGTACCTATTTTTCCTAATGGTTTTCTATCCCCCTGTTCTATACTCATCTATCAAATCTACTACTCTCAAGATTATCCCCTTGGTCGTCTTTGGCAATTCACCAATGTGCCTAAGGGTACTCTAGTTTAATATCTAGAATGTCGGACTCTACTCAGACATGCTTCCACCCATTTTTCAGTCATTGTGTTCCCCTTCATTAGGGATTTTGTCACCTTCCACCCCAGAAGGGACCCCCACCCAAGTGGAATGGATGCTAGGCCTAAGGGCTCTCCTACCTTCTTGGGCCAACATCCTTAAGGACCGTAGACAAAAAGCTGATATAAATCCCGTGGTCCGTATGTGGTCAGCGGTAGATGCTCATTTGTTGTTCCCATATCCAGGCTAACGTGATATGGATACTATGTTTCAAACATGGTAAACCGTTATCCTCCATCGTCATGCCAACCCCATTAATCCCAAAATTTCAGTTATATGATTCACATAATTCTCCACCTCATCATGTCCAAGTAGAACTTTGAAACTCTTGGAACTATTCCTCAGTGCGCATTCGCATGTTAGGAGGAAAAAAGCCGTGATAAGGGATAATTAGGGGCTCCTCACCGATCTCCTTTGTGATGCATTCTAGTTATTGCAACAAACCTCTTCTTCCCTTGTTTTCTACACTGAGTTTTACTCACGTGGGCTTAGGGATCGGGTTGAGGTCTGCACTTACATGGGGGGTTTTCGCTCCTCCATGGTCCGAGCTCTATGACCATAATCTATGATCTCTTCTAGAACTTCATACGACTTGATTACCATTATCGTGGGATACATAAGACTGCCCGAGAATCTTGTATTCGGGTCCAGCCTCAGGAATCTAAAAATCATTTCCTCTATTTCGGCCCCTCGGCCCGAACTCTCTAAGGAACATATGGTGTAGTGAGAACCTCACGGGTCCTCAATTACGCCGGGTTTTAAATGGACCGCACCATGTTCCCCCCCCCACGTCTTCTCCCATCCACGGTCTGATCTCTAAGACCATTAACTAAGATCTCATTTAGTACTATGTATATCTTTATTCCCACCCTCATGGGATACGTAGGACCACCCAGACATCTCGTTTTCGGGTCCATCTCAACTGAGAGCTAGTCCCTCCTACCCCTTACCCTCTTACCTCTATTTAGGCCCCTTGGCCCGAGGTTCCTTTCTCAGGATTGCATATAGTTTGGTATGTGATTATGTCCTCAATCATGTCAAGAATTTTTTATTACACCGTACACATTCCCCACTTAGCGTCATCTCTACTACATGACCCTAAGCTGTGACATTATCGTCCTAGCTGCACGAAGAAAAACAGCGCTGCATTGCGATTCTCTCACTCAATAAGACACCATGTTTGGTATCAATTACATGTCGTACCATTTTTCAACTCCTACATATGGCTTGATTCTTGTGGCATTGCCAGGACTTTTCATCCTAGGCTTGTCACTTCGCAAAAAAATCCAGTCACCTTAAAGGACAAACAAGATTTATCAAATACCAATTCTTTTGGTGCGATGGCCACACATACATGACCCTTTGATCCCTGGAATTGGTACCTTACCCTACCGCAATCTAGAACTATGTACAACTTGATCCCCATACTCATTGGGTACGTAGGAACGTCCTTGCACCTTTCCTCATACCCAGCTTAACACTCGTTTCTGGTCCCTTGACCTAGAACCTCCCCAAGGAACATATGTGGGTCGGAACCCCAGGTTCCCATTCACGTTTTGTTTTATAATCACCCCACCATGTGTCACTCGTGTTTTCTACCATCCATGGTTCGAGTTATAGGACCCAAAACTTAGATCTCCCTATGGGAAATGTGTGTCACGTTTGGAAATTTCTCCACCCTGTACACAATCCATTATATCAAGACCCCCTTAATGGTCCAACCTAGAACCTTAAGCTTGTATTGTGTGGCCCTAGGACCCTTGTCCTTGGTAGAGGACTTGACTCCCTCTTTCAGATACGTCTCAGTCATATTCAGATGCATTTAGGAAATGAGCCCGAATTTTGGAATTTTGACAGGGTCATTCCACTCATTTCATGTACAAGCATCGTGAACCCATTATTTGGATCCTCATCCTCTTCCACATCCAAAGGGACCCCCTTCATGACCTAGTATCATGACGCCTTGTCTCAACTACCATTTCCGGCCAACTTCCCAAAGGACCTCGTATGACATTTGTGACATGTCTTGTGTTTCGAACATGGTCAGCAGTCGACCATCATTTGTCTATCTCCATTTTGGGCTAACGCGATATGAATGCTGTGTTTCAAACATGGTCAACATCTATCACCTATCATCACCCCACCATCATTGTGGTCTAGATCTCGAGCATCATGATTCACATGTTTCCACTCCTTTATGTTCAAGTTGAATTCCAACATACTCGGCTCTACTCTTCAGCTCATCTAGGTGTGTTATATAGGCGGTTCAACATTAATGGGACGCCAGTCATCTAACTCATCATCATCTATAACATGTGCCTCCCTATTCTAGGAAATTCCCATCAATACTTCTTGTTTCCCACATTGATCACGACTCACGTGGGCTTAGTAGTTCTGGTAGAACGTGTACTGGCGCATCCATTGCCACCCATGCCTTTCTCATCCTGCATGACATTAAAATATGCGTCCAGAACTACGTACGACTTGATTCCCTTCCTCATGGCATTCATAGAGATACCCAGGCATTTCACCTAGTGTCCAGCCCCGGGAATCACGGATCCCATCCTTTCTCACTGTCGGCCCTGTGGCCTGACTCCTTGTTGGGAACAATGTAACTGCAATTTTTCCCTGAACAAGTTCGGATGACCCAATATGTCATTGTGAAGTGATGTCTCCCTCAATAGAGATGTCCTATCTAAAACAAATAATGATCCATGATCAGATCGATGCACCCATCTAATGTATATCCACCATGATGGTGTAATTTCTAGTGTGTTGGATTCTATTCGAACAAACCATCACTCCACCCTCCATGCTTTGCAGACCCCTTATTCGGAGCCTTGTCCTATTTCATGTCTAAGGAAACCCCCAAACAGAATGAATGATCAGCCTATGACCTGCCTATTGTCCTAGGCTAATGTTCTGGATGGCTAATGGATGACATTTTGAGTCAGGCCCCATGTTTCAAACATGGTCAACGGTCGGCCCTCATTTTCTATCCCTATTCCCGGTTAAGACAATAAGGGTATTGTGTTTCGAATACGGTCAACAGTTATTCTTTATTTTCACTCCACCCCCACAATATTTTGGATTTTGGGTATTGTGATTCACACCTCGCATTCCCATCTATTCAGATTGATTTCAGCGCCCCTCGCGTTACCCCGCTTGTTCAAAAGAGCACATTGGGAGTACGGTAATTCGACTGTTCTGA
Organism: Viscum album; assembly: GCA_963277665.1. Taxonomy (NCBI): domain Eukaryota; kingdom Viridiplantae; phylum Streptophyta; class Magnoliopsida; order Santalales; family Viscaceae; genus Viscum; species Viscum album. Next base: position 22,191,444 of record OY728131.1, read on the forward strand.
GAACTTCATTCTCCAGTCAAGTCTCTACCATTTATCCCCAGAAATCTGAACAGGTTCTTCAATCCCCAGATTCCCGAAGCTTGGTTTACACTCAAAACATTTGGGTGAGGTGATAAGGTGGTCATCCCTTATTTCACACATCGGGCCCGACCCATGTGAGCTTAGAGAATGATTGCTGGACGCTCTGCAGACATCACAAGGATGCAATAATACAATGTAAACAATGGAACTCATGCATGCTATGGAATAAAATAATTAAATCATGAAAGTACATTTTAGGTTTTATAATTATTTCTGTACCCAAGGGTCGATCCCCCCCATGGACGGGTTGACCTCGTCAAAAGAGCGTAGCAGCTCTGCCACCCTTTGGCTGGTGGTGTCCAAGAGTCCCTTCTACCTATTTAGCTCCCGCTCATCCTCGGTAGCGAGAGGGCGCAATTATTTGGTCACAATCTGGACCCGCTCCATGTCGGCCCGGATGGCGGTCATCTCTTCAGAGGCTTGCTTCATGCCCTCTTTAGCTTCTTCCAGCTAGGCCTTTAATCGCAATACTATCCCAGATTGCACGTTAAGGGAGGTCAAGTATAATGACCCATACTTTACATACATTGTTATTGCTTCAATATTGAAGCACACTTATTACAACATATAACAAAACCATGAATGGACTGTATAGGTATAGTGTCTTTAGAAACTGGGAAACATAAACAACTGGTTCATAACTCCTCTACATTGTCTCCCATTTATTTCATCATATCTAGAGTCTCTTTTAGCATATCCTACTAAATAAACATCTTCCGGACCTGGGGAAAGAAAACATACAAAAGGGTGAGCTAAAATGCTCAGTAAGGGTAATCAAAAAAAATATCAATCACAACATATTCATAAGAACATAACATTTTGAAAAATTTTAACCTGCAAAAGAGAACATAATTTCATAACATGGGACAAATCATAGTAGTGAAATATAATCCCAATAATCATAACATAAAACATGAAACTTTGTGTCATACACACATAATCATAGAGAATCGTTTCTTAGTAGTCAAGACTCATTTCCAAGACTATCTTAGCGGACAAAGTCCATTTCTGAACCGAGTTCACTCCTCATTTCAGTTCTGTTTCACTGAACTGGATTAACCTGTCGTTCCATCCATGTCTAGCTCGAAAGATATAAATCTTTACCCAATTCATTGGAGGGAGATATAGGTCCCAACCATCTTATAATGATACCATTCTTATGTGTTCCACAAGATCATAAATCATACATCATAGCATAACCCATGTAATAAAAATGGGATTCTTAAACATCATGACATCATTACATAAATCATATAAGATAAAATGACTTCATAAAAATAATTCTATCATAACATAATAAAATCAATGTAAAAATAGGTATAGAAACAGAACCCTATATTATCATAAATGGAAAATAATTTTGATAAAATTCTTGAACTCCATTCTTGAGGAAAATATCCTTTCTACTTCAAAAACATTTTCCTTTCTTAAAATGTAATATAATTTTAATCTAAAATAAGTTGATTAAAAATAAAAATTAATACTTGTAAAATAATCTTCATGGAAATAATTTTCTAAAAATCCATTCATGCCGTATAAGTTAAAAAACAAACATTCTTCTCATACATTGGCCAGAAAAGTCAAAAAGTACCTCGTACTAAACGACAAAAGATTCATTTCACATCTTTTACTAAAAACTAACCAATGGGTAAAATTGGATTTAAACAATTTTAGGTGGATGGGAATAATATTACATATTGAGGAAACATGGATTTGGATGATAAATATGTCCCAGTAAATTCTGAAGTATAAACTATCTCGGATAAAAATGAGATTGTGATATTTTCCCTTACCATAGGTGCGATTTGCTTCATACGTGTCCGAAAATCCTGTATAATGATTTAAATAATGTTATTGACTTATTCCAGAATCATACTCATTGTTATGATATCATATGTGGTCATATTCTAAGATTCTTATTAGTAATATTTCATTGTTACCTGTTATTCGTGTGTTTATTGCTTTTTTTTTCTTATGCATGTTTTGTCGAATAAATTTTTATTATTCATTTAGGTTATAGATACCTCATTTACAGAATGGTATTAGTGTAATATAGATCATATTTATTCATTAAATTCATTTATATAATCATTATGAAATGATGATCATGTAGAATGAGTCGCATCACATCATGGAGACGGTAGACCGTATGTACGCACGAGCGATGATATCATTCCGATGATCGTGGAATTGTATTGAAGTGTATGTATACTATTTCAGAATCAGAATCAATTTACAATAATCATATATAGTTATTATTTACACCATTATACCCATCCAAGTAAGGTGGTGGTGGAAAATAAATTACACCATGGCGTGGAGACGGTTTTCCGTACGTACGCACGCGCGATGATTTCATTTTCCAAACGATAGATAGATGGTGAAATAGGTTTGTTTCATAATTATAATAACATATCTGTATATGAGTTATACTGATGTTATTAATTCATAATGAGACAACTAAAGGAGAATAAGTATAAGAAGAAATAAAGTTGAATGAATCGGTATTGGACATTACCTCTTCTTTGAAGCGCCTCTTCTTAACATCCTCTTAGGGCACTAAATATGGTCTTTGAAGAAGTCCAGAACCTCTAGGATGTTTCTAGAGAAGTGTAGAAGAGAAATTTTCAGGGGTTGTCTGAGCTTGAAGGCTCAAATTGGTGTGAGGAAGAGAGGGAGGAGGTTCCCTTTTATAAGAGAGGAGAGGGGCACCTTTGAAAAAACTAAAAATATTATTTTATTATAAAGTCATATTCAATTTTTAATATCTCAAAATTGATCTATTTTGAAGCTAATGTGGGGATGGGTAGAAATAATCTCATCAAATATAATTTAGACAAGTTTATGTTTATATTTTAACCATATCATTTACATTTAACTTTAAGTTAAATAATTTTACTTTTATTGTGTCTTCTTTTTTTCTTACACTATAAGGTTATTAAACTAACTATTACATTCCAAACTAACCCCAAGTTGTTTATTATTAGTATATATAACCTTATATAATTCATTTTTCCGAACCTTATATTTTTAAGAATAAAATAACAATTAATTATATAATATTTGTTTTGAAAACTATTTTATGTCAATTTTGACACTATTTGGTACTTGATTTTTGTGAAAATCATAATAGCATGATTAGTTCAAATAAGGTTAATTAAATCAATACTAATATGTCATATTAAGCAATAAAATTAGTGTAATTCATAAAAAATTTCAAATTACAATTATTTGGGTATTTATAATATAAATTATGTTAATATTTCCTTAATAAGACAATTACTGCATCATTATTGTGTCATAAATAAATTAAATTATTTAAAGTCTAAAAATTATAAATAAAATACCATAATATTTTAAATATATTTATCTTTATAATTAATATTTATAGTCGAATTTATCTTTTGTATAACCCTATATTAAAAACTGATTTAGTTATTAAACGTTGATTTTAACTATTTTAACCCTTCTTTAAATAAATTAATAATAAATGTCCTAATCTAATATAAGTGGACTTAAATGGACATATTTTATTCCTAAGGTTGTTTTTTTTCTAATTACACTTATCCAATATAATTAGGACATGTGTTAGGGTAATAATAATATCATTTTTACCCTGAATTACCCTATGTACTTTTAACCGTGGTAAATAAAAGTAAAAAGTTACTATTCACCGAAAATTATTTTCATCTCATTGAAACACATTTTAGTCCTTAATATTAACCATGTGTCTCATATTTTTAAAATTCCACTCACAGAAGTGGTAAAATTATGTTTTATATAAATTTTCAAATTCTCCTAGGAGGTGGGTAAAAGACGGTGAAAGGTTCAATAAAATTTTTATATACGAAAATTATTATAAAATGACTCCAATGAATTAAATTAAACATATATAGGTATTATGTATAAATTTTTACCTAAAATAAATTTAAATAAAATAAATAATTATTTAAATAAAAAGTCCGTTTTTAAATAGTAACCCAGTGTTATCACTATTCATCAAAAATTGAAAGTTTTCAGAAAAATACCAAAATTTCACCCGAGGAAAATTTCGATATTCTGAATCCAAAAATGAAGTCCATTTTGAAAGATAAAATTTAAAAAATTTCAAAAAGTGGGTATTACTATTTGTAACGGCTAGTTTTAATAATATTGTAATAGCATATCGTTGTTTAGTGAAACTCCGTATTGCGTACGAAGCAAGCTATCGAGGAAGGTCGTGATTGTGTGTAAAGAAAGTCAATATAGTGTTGTGTGTAGTGAAAGATTTATTTTATAATGTATGAAACATAAAAACAAAACATTTCTCATAAAAATCTCGGGTGTTACATTCTACCACCTTAAAATGAATTTTTCCCTCAAAATCATTCACATTTTAAAAAATAGATGAGGATACCTCTCCCTCATCATATACTAAAGATCCCATGTAGCTTCTTATAATTATTGGTTCCTCCATAAATATTTCACCAAGCGAGTGGTCTTGTTCCGTATGACTTTTTCGCTATGATCCAGAATCTCTGTCGTATGTTCTTCATAAGAAAGATCTTGCTCCAGCGGTACAACTTCTGAGATGAGTACATGTGAATGATCAGGTATGTACTCTCTCGGGAGAGATACATGAAACACATCATTAAATTGAGAGAGATTCGGTGGAAGCTCCAATCGGTAAGCTACCTTCCCAACATGATCCAGTATTTCAAAATGACTGATATACCTAGGGATCAGCTTTACCTTTTTTCTAAATCTCATTACTCTTTTCTAAGGAGATATTCGTAAGAACACTTTATCAGCCACTTCAAACTCTAGGTATTTTCTTCGGTTATCGGCATAACTTTTTTGTTGACTCTGAGCTTCTCTAATGTGTTGTTGAATAGATCTGACCTTTTCTTCCATCTCATCAACAAGATCAGGTCCTAATAGCTTTCATTCCCAAACTTCATCCCAACAAGATGGGGTTCATCATTTTTTTCCATAGAGAGCTTCATAAGGATCCATCTGAATAATTTAATGAAAGATATTATTATATGAAAATTCCAACAAATGTAGGTGTTGATCCCAAACACCTTTGAAATCCAAAGATCAAGCTCTTAACATATCTTCTAGAGTTTGAATTGTTCTCTCAGACTGACCGTCTGTCTGAGGATGATAAGAAGTGGTGAAACAAAACTCTGTATCTAGAGTATGCTGAAGACTTTTCTAGAACCTTGAGGTAAACCTCAGATCCCGATCAGATATAATGGAAAGTGGTACTCCATGCAATCTTACCACTTCCTTTACATATATCCCAAAAAGTTGATCTAGAGAGAAATCCTCTCTAATAGCAATGAAGTGTGCAGACTTTGTTAGACGGTCAACTATGACCCTTATACCATTATTGCCTTTGGATGTTTTAGGAAGTCTAGTGACAAATTCCATAGTGATGTTTTTCCATTTCCATTCAGGTATGGGTAATGGTTGTAACATCCCCTTAGACTTCTATCTCTCATATTTAACTTACTGACAAACCAAGAATCGAAAGACATACTCAACAACATCTCTTTTCATTCCATCCCACCAGAAGTACTCTTTCAGGTCCCTATACATCTTCATGCTTCCAGGATGAATAGATAATGAAGAACTATGAGCCTCATCCAGTATCTCCTTCTTTAATTTTGGGATGGGAGGAAGCCAGACCCAATTCCTGAACATTATTATCCCATTAAAGTCAAGGTTGAAATCAGGAACATTTCTCACCTTATTTTGTAACTCTGCATCTTCTTTCTATGCCTCTTTAATATTCACATGTATAGATGGTTGAACATTCATTTGAGAAAGATAAGATTTTTCCCCTTCCATTATAATTCCAAGATCCATCCTTTGTAAATCCATAAATATTGGATCTTTTGTGATCCTCAACATGGATAAGCTAGCATGGTATTGTCGACTTAATGCATCTCCCACCTTGTTTTCTTTCCCTGGGTGGAAATGAATTGGGCAGTCGTAATCCTTAATCAAATCCAACCATCTTCTTTGGCACATATTCAGCTCATTTTGTGTGAAAATATACTTTAAAATTTATGATCAATATAAATATCACACATTTCACCATAAAGATAATGCCTCTAAATCTTAAATGCAAAGATTACCGCAACTAACTCCAAATTATGAGTTGGTGAATTTTTTTCATGGATTTTCAACTATCGTGAGGCATAAGCTATCACCATATCATTTTTCATAAGAACAAACCCCAACCCTTTCTTGGATGCATCACTGTAGATCACAAAACTTTTTCCACTACAAGGAAGTATGATTACATGTGCACTGGATAACCTCCTTTTCAACTCCTTAAAATTATCTTCGCATTCCTCTGTCCACATGAACTTAACTCCTTTTTGAGTCAACCTGGTGAGTGGATTAGATAATCGTGAAAAATATTTCACAAAACGTCGATAATATCCAGCCAAACCAATAAAACATCGGATCTCAGTTACTGTTGTTGGTCTCGACCAAATTTCAATAACCTGTGTTTTTTCTGGATCCACAGATATCCCTTCTTTTGAGATTATGTAACCAAAAAATGCAACTTTTTGAAGCCAAAATTTTGACACTTGGTAAATTTGGCAAAAAGCTTCTCCTTTCTCATGGTCTTCAATACAATTCTCAAGTGATCTTCATGTTCTTCCTTGATCTTTGAATAGACAAGAATATCATCTATAAAGACTACCACAAACTGATCAAGATAATCTCTAAAGACTCTATTCATTAGATCCATGAAGATAGTAGGGGCATTAGTAAGACCACATGTCATCATTATAAATTCATAGTGTCCATACCATGTACGGAAAGTCGTCTTTGGTATATCCTCACTTTTGACCCTTAATTGATGATACCCCGAACGATGATCAATCTTGGAAAAGTATTGAGCTCCGTGTTATTGGTAAAAAAAGTCACCAATGTGTGGGAGAGGATATTTGTTTTTGATAGTGATCTTGTTAAGTTCTCGATAATCAATATAGACTCTCATTGATCCATCTTTCTTCTTAACAAACAGAACAGGTGCTCCACAAGGTGACACACTAGGGTGTATGAATCCCTTATCAAGATTCACTTGGAGTTTCTTCTTCAATTCCTACAACTCAATTGGGTCCATTCTATAAGGTGTCTTTGAAATAGGCAAAGAACCCAGTACGAGTTCTTTTGAAAACTCAACTTCACGATTTGGTGGAAGACCCAGAAATTCCTCCGAAAAGACATCATCAAACTCTCGTACAATGGGAATATTATTAATCGTGAGTTTCTCACCAACCATTTCAGATAAAAAACCTTGATTTAGTGGAATCAAGACCCATAAGATGGAAGAAATTTCCAATGGAAGGTTATGTTCATCCTTGCATCGATAGACGATCATAGATTGTTCTGGAATATGAAATGTGACTTCCCTTCTTTGGAAATTGATATAATCTCCATATAAAGAAACCGAATAAATTCCAAGAATCACATAAAATTCCACTATAGGAAAGATCACAAGATTTACAGGAAGCACTTTCCCACAAACTTCAATTGGAGAAGAATTGTAAACTTTTGATGCGAATGTTATGCCATTAGGGGTGGTCACAGCTAACTGAACATCTAATTGTTGAGTTAACATGGCGATACCCTTAGAAAATTCTTCATAAATAAAAGAGTGGGTGGATCCAGAATCAAATAAAACATTTTCTACTTTAGAGTGGATGGTATGTGTACCTTTCACCACTTCGTTATCATATTCCACATCGCTGATAGAGATTTCATGTGACTTTCCTTTTTCATTAGCCTTAAGAGTTTGTTGATGCCAATCATCATCAAAAAACCCTTGGATTAGGGCATTGATTAGCATAATTCCCCATTTCCTTGCACTTGTAACATTGAAGTGTAGGAGGTTCACTATGTGTACCCTTTTCTTTGTTCGCATCACTAGACATCTTCTTCCCATTATTGCGACATTCAAATGCCCGATGAACTTCTTTTCCCCATTTGAAACATTTAATTTTTCCTTTAAGACAACTCCCTCCATGTTTATTTCTACACTTTGAGCATAAGGGATACCTCATCTTCTTTTCAGTGTGCTCTTTAGATTTCCCTTTGAATTCTATTTTCCTCTTCTTATCAAATCCATATGAATGATGGGTTACTACAATATCCATCTCAACCTTGAGAGAACATCGAATGGTTTCCTCGTAGATATTGAAGTCCCTTATGGATAAAACCCTTCGAAGAATTGGTTTTAAGCCACTAAAGAATCGATCGATCTTACTCTCAGGTTGGATAATAATCCCAGAAGCGTACCTTGCAAGTCTTGTAAAATTTTCATCATAATTACCAACAGATTCATCATACTTTTTCTTCAATTCAAGAAACTCCTTATCCATCTTTGTTCGAAGAATAAAAGGGATGTACTTATTGAAAAATATGTTCTTGAACTCATCCTATTCCATGGAATCAATTTCATCACATGGCCCTGTATTCTTGATAAGATTCCACCATTGATCAGCATCACCTTTCAAACGATATACTGCTAAGATGACTTTATCATGTTCAGAACATTGAAGAACTGAAAATATCTTCTTAGTGGTACTGATCTATTGTTCAGCCACTAATGGATCAGTAGACCCGCTGAATGAGGGGGGACGCTGCCTTATGAAGGATTCAACAGAATTTTTCTCCTTCATTTTCTCGTTTGGAAGTCCTGCCCGATTCATAGCTTGAGAAAGTTGTGTGATCATGGCTATAAGATTTTACATTCCATCTCCCATAAAGTTTGGTTGCTCAGGGGGGACAATCATTGCATTGCCGGTCACATTCATCATTAACACGGGTCCTTCGAGATCCATCCATTGACTAAAACCAAGAAGAATAGTGTGAGAAACACTAATTATAATAGGAAAACCACATAATCAATAATAAAATTTCACACTTAAGGTCTTATCATAGGTTACTCATGGCCATTTATAAAACACTATGATTTTGTTATATGCTTATACTTATCCATAGGGTTCTTACTAAGGCTTTCACATCCTAGTTTCTAAAGGTTGACTATAGCTTTCCTCTGATACCAACTATAATGACCCATACATTACATACATTTTTATTACTTCAAGATTGAAGCAAACTTATTACAACATATAACAAAACCATGAAAGGACCGTATAGGTATAATGTCTTTAGAAACTTGGAAACATAAACAACTGGTTCATAAAGCCTCTACGTTGTCTCCGATTTATTTCATCATATCTAGAGTCCCTTTTGGCATATCATACTTAATAAACTACTTCCTGACCTGGGGAAAGAAAACATACAAAAGGGTGAGCTCAAATTCTTATTAAGGGTAAAGAAAAGAAATATCAATCACAACATATTCATAAGAACATAACATTTTGGAAATTTTAACCTCCAAAAGAGATCATAATTTAATAACATGGGATAAATCATAGTAGTGAAATGAAATCCCAATAATCATAAATTAAAACATGAAACTTTGTTTCATACACACATAATCATAGAGAATCATTTCTTATTAGTCAATACTCATTTCCAAGACTATCTTAGCGGACAAAGTCCATTTCTGAAATGAGTTCACTCCTCGTTTTAGTCCTGTTTCACTGAATCAGATTAACCTGCCGTTCCATCCATGTCAATCTCATGAGATATAAATCTTTCATAAATGCATTGGAGGGAGATATAGGTCCCACCCATCTTATAATGATACCATTATTATGTGTGCCACAAGATCATATATCATACACCATAGCATAACCCATGAAATAAAAATGGGATTCTTAAACATCATGCCATCATAACATAAATCATATAAGATAAAAGGACTTCATAAAAATAATTCCATCATAACATAATAAAATCAATGTAAAAATAGGTATAGAAACAGAACCCTATATTATCTTAGAAGGAAAATAATTTTGATAAAATGCTTGAACTCCATTCTTGAGGAAAATATCCTTTTGACTTCAAAAACATTTCCCTTTATTAAAATGTCATATAATTTTAAACTAAAATAAGTTGATTATAAATAAACATGAAAACATGTAAAGGAATATTCATGGAAATAATTTTTTAAAAATCCATTCATGCCGTATAAGTTAAAAAAAATAACATTCTTCTCGTAATTTGGCCGAAAAAGTCAAAAAGTACCTCGTACTAAACGACAAAAGATTCCTTTCAAATCTTTTACTAAAAACCCACCAATGGGTAAAATTGGATTTAAAAAATTGTAGGTGTATGTAAATAATATTACATATTTAGGAAACATGTACGTGGATGATAAATATTCCCCAGTAAATTCAAAAGTATAATCAATCTCAGATAAAAATGAGATTGTGAGATTTTCCCTTACCTTAGGTCTGATTTGCTTCATATGTGTCTGAACCTCCTGTATAATGATTTAAATAATGTTGTGGACTTATTAAAGAATCATAATCGTTATTATGATATCATATATGGACATATTCTTAGCTTGTTATTAGTAATATTTCATTGTTACTTGTTATTCGGGTGTTTATTGCTTTTTGTTCTTATGCGTGGTTTGTCGAATAAATTCTCATTCTTCTTTTAGGTTATAGATACCACATTTCCATAATGGTATTAGTGAAATATATATCATATATATTCATTCAATTTATTTATATAATCATTATTAAATGAAGATCATGTATAAAGAGTCGCATCACATCGTGGAGACGGTATGTCGTACGTACGCACGAGCGATGATATCATTCCCATGATCGTGGAATTGTATTGAAGTGTATGTATACTATTTAAGAATCAAAATCACATTACAATAATCATATATAGTTATTCTTTACACCATTATACCCATCCAAGTAAGGTGGTGGTGGAAAATAGATTACACTACGGCGTAGAGACGGTATTCTGTACGTATGCACGCGCTGTGATTTCGTTTTCTGTTGGATGGATAGATTGTAAAATAGGGTTGTTTCATACTTATAACAACATATACGTATATTATCGATACTGATGTTATTACTTCATAATGAAACAACTAACGAAGAAGAATTAGAAGAATAAATAAAGTTGAAAGAATCGGTAATGGACATTTCCTCTTCTTTGAAGCGCCTCTTCTTAGCCTCCTCTTAGGGCACAAAATATGGTCTTTGAAGAGGACCAGGACCTCTAGAATATTTCTAAGGAAGTTTAGAAGAGAAATTGGCAGGTTATGGCCGATCTTGAAGGCCCAATGTGGTGTGAGGAAGAGAGGGAGGAGGTGCCCCTTTATAAGGGAGGAGAGGGGCACCTTTGGAAAAACTAAACATATTATTTTATTATAAAGTAATATTTAGTTTTTAATAGCTCCAAATTGATTTATTTCATAGCTAAGGTGGTTATGGGTTGAAATCATCTCATACCATAGAATTTAGACAAGTTTAGGTTTCTATTTTAACCTTATCATTTAGATTTAACTTTAAGTTATATAATTTTACTTTTACCGTGTCTTTTGTTTTCTTACACTATATGGTTATTAAACTTACTATAACAAGACAAACGAACACCAAGTTGTTTATTATTAATATATATAATATTATCTAAGTCATTTGTCTGAACCTTAGATTTTTCAGAATAAAATAACAATTAATAATATAATATTTGTTTTAAAAACTATTTTATTTCAATTTTGAAAATATTTGGTACTTGATTTTTGTGAAAATCATAACAGCATGATTAGTTCAAAAAAAGTTAATTTAATTAAATCAATACTAATATGTCATATTGACCTATAAAATTAGTTTAATTCATAAAAAGTCTCAAATTACATTTATTTGGATATTTATAATATCAATTATGTTAATATTTCCTTAATAAGGCGATTACTACATCATTATTGTGTCATAAATAAATTAACTTATTTAAAGTCTAAAAATTATAAATAAAATACCATTTTGTAGGAAATATTTTTACGTTTCTAATGAATATTTATTGTCGAATTTATCTTATGTATAACCCTATATTAAAAATGATTTAGTTATTAAACTTTGATTTTAACTATTTTAACCCTTCTTTAAATAAATTAATAATAAATGTCCTAATCTAATCAAAGTGGACCTAAATGGTCATATTTTATTCCTAAGATTGTTTTTGGTCGAATTAAACTTATCCAATAGAATTAGGACATGTGTTAGGGTAATAATAATATAATTTTTACCCTGAATTACCCTATTTACTTTTAATTGTGGTAAATAAAAGTAAAAAAGTTACTATTCACCAAAAATTGTTTTCATCTCATTGAACGGCATTTTCATCCTTGATATTAACCGTGTCTCTCGGATTTTTGAAATTCCAGTCACAGAAGCGGTAAAATTAAGTTTTATGTAAATTTTCAAATTCTCCTAGGAGATGGTTAAAAGATGGTGAAAAGTTCAATAAAATTGTTATATATCGAAAATTATTATAAAATGACTCCAATGAATTAAATTGAACTTATATATGTTTTATGTATCAATTATGACGTAAAATAAATTTAAATAAAATAAATAATTATTTAAATAAAAGGTCGGTTCTTAAATAGTAACCCAGTGTTTTCACTATTCATCAAAAATTGAAAGTTTTTAGAAAAATACCAAAATTTCACCCTTGGTTAATTTCGATATTCCGAATCCAAAAATGAAGTCCATTTTGAATGATAGAATTTAAAAAATTCAAAAAGTGGGTATTACTATTCATAACGGCTACTTTTAATAATATTTTAATAGTATATCATTGTTTAGTGAAACTCGGTATTGCGTACGATGCAAGCTATTGAGGATGGTCGTGAATGCGGGTATAGCAAGCCAAGCTAGTGTTGTGTGTAGTGAAAGATTCCTTTGATTTTGTATATAAAATAAAAACAAAACTTTTCTCATAAAAATATCGGGTGTTACATCGAGTGCTCGTCCACCCGATTCTGCAGCTGCTGGACCTCGTTTTCAGCCTCCTGGAGCCTCATGATGTTTTCCACCTTCCTCCGCTGCCAGCCCACACCGAGGCCATGGTCATACATCCGAATCCTTTCCCCCATAAGATCTCGGACGAGCATGTGAGGACACGAGGCATCCACTCCCCTAGCACACAGTCCACACAGTCTTAAGCGATGTCTGTCTATATCATCCAAACATAGTGCATGGGGGTGTCATTGATGAAGCATGTGATCAACTTCCATGATCGACGACAGACTAATTTGTTGTCCTCCTCATTAGAAGCTATCTCGCCCCAGTTAGCGCAGTTTTTAGGCTCGTATGCAGGGAATGCCCCCAGGAACTCCTCAACCGGGTCCATGTATGGCGCTGGATTATGTGTGGTGGGGCCTTCAGTATAGGATTGATCCTCATCATCGGATCCCACCTCAATAACCTCAGGCGCAGCCCCAATGGAACCCCCTATAATGATTGGGAGTGCTACGGTTTGATCAGGTTGGATGTTCACCTCCACAACCATTGGAATTCTTCTGGGAAGGGAGCAACCAGAAGACACGACCAACTTCGCCGCAGTGACCCAGGCCAATTGAAAGACTGTGCATGCCAAAAAAGGGGCGTGAAGGTCAGTTAAGGCAGTCAGGGTAGGGCAATCATAAATTCGGTAGAGGAGACTTAAAGAGATCAAATCTCTAGTCTTGCTCTGTGGCTGATGTTGATGGGACCCCAAGACCTGGCCCCCAATATATGGTTGGTAGGTCTAGAGACTCTGGGAGAACAACTTCAAGTATCATAGCCCTACCAGACACGGAAGATGATGCAGACATAGGTGTGGATCCCGAAGTTCCCACGTCGGGACCCACTGAGGTGAGAGAATGAGGTCTATGCACAAGGTCCTCCTGCATAGTGAAAATGCTGATAAGGAACCCAGAGTAACCTAATAGAAGACCCTGAAGAAGGAACATATGATTTTAGAAAGAGGGCCTCTGCAAAATCTTTATGATCCGAGGACTGATCGCCGACTTCACCTCCTCCAACAGACTCCCTCTACCCACCTCGTCTCCCCAGTAGGACTCGTCCGATTCTTCCGGAAGAGGAAAGCACTCCCTTAGGTCAGCAGCTGATAGTTGTGGAGGGACCATACGATACAAAAGAACCCTGACCCGGTCTTTCATTGGGTGCGGGGCACCTCGGGAGTGGATGAAGTCTTCCAGTTCGGCCATGTATTGCTCCGCCTCCACCTGGGATACTGCAAAACTGTCTCTAAGAGGGCCAATCCCTGACATTCCATCTAGAGGTGATTAAGGTGCTGCCATAACTCAGATGTGCTGAGGAATTTCTGGTTGACTTCCCAGATGTATCATGCCTTCGGGAATACATCATTCTCCAACATGTCAATAGGGTGCATCCGTTTCCCTGGGGCTTGAGTAGAAATCCAGCGGAATCCCCTCAGTGGACGCCCCTCTGGATGACTCTGTTCTTCAGGGACCATTGGGTCTGCTGCCACCACACGATCCGATACTACTTCTTCCCCCTCAACTGGTGAGGGCATCGCCGAAACATCAGCCCTGCCATGGTGATATTCCATTGATACCTTCCGGCCTCGGCCCCGAGGTCAGGGAAGCTCGCCATCAACAACAAGGATGGTTGGCCACTTCAGCATCTCCCCCGGGTAGGCCGCCTCCCAGCTCTAATCATTTTCCTTCACCAGTCCACAGACGAAGTTCAGGGGATGTAGTACATTCCGCATATTCCTGTACTCCCATGTGAACGTGAGACTCATATGCCTCATCACACATGGGTTCCCCTCATGACGCACCTCCAAGTAGACCTGTGGGGTAAGTTTCTACAAGCACCAGAATTGGCATGCAAACCGGTGTGGGGTGTATGGATCCCATAGGTGCTCGCGGTCCACCAGACCTACCAAGACTCCACCTCGAAAGGCCAGGAGGTAGGACTGGTGCTCTTCCGTTCCCCGACCATCATCTGTGAAGGACCCCGTCGACAATGGGAACAGTTGAATATTGAACTTCTCAACCTTCCAAACACTAATCAACACCGATGGTATGGTCATCTTGGCCGGAAAACTCCCTGCGAAGATGAGAATCGAGGGGCAGAAGTTCGTCCCTGGAGTCAAGATGGGGTTCAGGTATTTATAGACCCCCATGATGTGCACCGTTATCCACCCATACAGGAGGTGGAATGGCCCGCATACCCTCTATGTCCTCTTCCCCTCGATGATGTGCCACAACATCTTGTACAACTTGGTGAGCATCGGGATACCTATGATGTCCCTCCCTCCTATCCCTAATGTGGACGCCATGATGAAAGTTCTTGGTCGCACTCCCACATTAGTATCCCACACCGACAGGATCTAACCATAGATGAGAACTTCGATAAATGCTACCAGCCTAAATATTGGCTGTTACTCAATGCTGACATTGAACCCCCAAGTCATCCACTGACTATCCTTCAACAACCACCAGTATGAGTATTCCTTACTATGGGCCCCCTTTGGGTTAGTCTGAGGCCTTGCCAGAAACTACCTATTTCCTGGGAAGTTTAGGAATCTCTAGAACCACCACCTGAAAAGGATATCCCTTACTGCCTCCTTGTCGTCCTCGGGCATGAGATCCTTTAGGGCCTATGCCATCCATGACATCTGTTCCGGATCCTCCCATGCACCCATAGCAGGTAAGAATTCCTCATACATCACCCCCAGTATGAGGACCCCCGGGATCCGATACACATCCCCTAAGCTGGCTCCAACCTCATTGTGATACAGGTGGAAGGTATTGGTCCCCGGCGACCATCGGCTCAACAGCTCCGGCATTAACTGCTTTGGCTGGTAGATGTGAAACTAGGAAGCCCATTCTGCCTCATACAGTCCCCACTCTTCTCATCTCCACTCTGAACTACTCACACGAAGCGCCTACCCAGTAGTCCCAGGCCTAATAATCCATGATGTTTCCACCCTGGCACAGGTCCCATTCCTCAGACCACCCCTTCTTCTGGTTCCCCAGCACTGCCTTGAGGATAGTTCGGTACAACGGAGGGGACATCTCCCGCTATAATTCCTTCCCATAAAAGTTGTTCATATGGTTGTATAAACAGTCAGCAATGACAGTCATGAAGTCCTCCCGGGCATGAAGGCCAGCTGCCCTGAACCAACGGTGCTAACACGGTGGGCCCCAGAACCTGTAATCTAGCTCATCCCTACTTGATTCAGGGATGAAGACTCCATCCCTCAGTCCAAAGCCATACAAGGTAAACCTTATACACAATGGGTAGTTCTTCTGGATCTCTGATAACAGCTCCACCAATGTAAAATGGTCCGAGTGGCTACAGACTAACTCTCCTAGCCCCAGACTTTTCACCATCTCATCCCTCCGAGCGGCATCCGTAAGGACCCCCTGGGTAGCTTCTTGGTGGGACATTTTGTTTTCAAACATGGACGTTTTTTTGGTTGGTTTTCAATGCTCATTCGCAGAGCGCGTTCACAAAGACTCTTCATGGAGATTGCTCAGAGAGCCCTGCCTAAGCGCCCAAGAACAGAATCGCAGAGCCCAAATGTGGAGTCGGGGACTCATTGTGCACCGAGAAGACTCGATTCACCGAGAAAACTGGCGGAGTATGCGGAGCTTTGAAAATATAGAGCGCAAAAGGAAAAATTCACAAAAAAGGTAAAGGAAAAAAGAGAGTGTGACTCCCCTATTATAGATGATGATATTTGGAGCTTCGTGACACGTCCAGTTCGTGCTGAACTTCGCGGTGCGTTCAGCCGTGCATCCCCATTCCTCCTCACGAGCCCTCTTCATGAGACAAAATCGTGAACAATTGAGGATTTTGGAAATTCCCTAAAACATTGACCCTTAATCTCTCTGCAGCTCCATGTTTGAGGGGGGCATTTGTTGGCACCAAAATTCATGACAGAGAATAACTTGAGACGAAGGCATTGTTGACTACCTCACGAAGCTATTTCGTGGAGTCCCCCAGCACCGTGGCCACCACGATGCAAGGTGGCGGGACGCTCCGCGAATGCATTTGACGTTCGCGGGCCCTCCACGAATCAAGGAGGCAGGCTGCCCCGTGAATGCATTTGACATTAGTGAGCCCACCACAAAGCCACTTAGTACCTCTTCACGCCACGTAAGCCCTGCTTCACGGTGCCTCTTTCCTATAAATATCAGGCTCCCCCTGATCCCAAGAGGATGGAAAATCATTCCTTCTAACTTCCCAGCTATCGAATCGTGAATCATCTTTCTTCTAGGCGAACCATGAGCTGTGCGAGGTACTTCTACTCCGTGAAGTGACTCCCCTTTGTCTCCTTTTGTTCTCCTCTTTTGATAGGGATGCATTTCGCGAAGCCTACGGTATTTATTGAATTAAGGGGATCCCCAAGGGGACCCAGGTCTTCACGTAGCATTTATGATTTGCGAAACACCCTTCATATACACATGATCCACATGCCTAGGTAGGGTCATTTTACTTCACGAAGCACATTGCTTCATGACACCTTGCTTCACGAGGCACCTTTCCCCATGGGGAAGTTCTCTGTGAATGCCTCTCCACTTCGTGAAGCACCTCCCATATTCACCTCAACCCCATGCTTAGGCTAAGGCACCCCACTACACGAAGCACATTCCTTCACAAGTTCCCTCTGCCACACGGAATAACAGAGCATTACAAGGCCCTTTCCTATGAACCCCTCTACTTGGAAATTCTTTTTCCCGATCGACCCTCCAATTTTGCATGATGTGATCTCAAAGTCCCTTGGACGATACTTCCCGTTGTGTTTCTTCGCCTCATGCTTCTTTACATAGGCACGCTAACGACTATTGATTCTTCACATAGCCACGCTAACATGGACCCCTCGATGGTTCGATCCATGACACCCCCTCACCACGACATTGTTGATGCCTTCCCTTCAACAAGGAGCAGAGTGTACCAGTTATGTATGTCATAGGGGTGAGGAGTGAACCCACCTCATCCGAGGTAGAGGAGGTTAAAATGCCAAGCGCCATCATCCTTAGAACATTATGTTAAACTGTGGCCTGGCCCCGTGCCTCGCATGCAGGGTCCCCCTCCATGGACATTATCTACGCCCGCTCATCTCTACGGGGATGGGATCACCCCTCACAGGGGATGACATCCTCCTTATCGGAGTGGTGTTTTTCCATGGGGTAGGGGTGGCCATCTTGGCGTAACCCCCTAGATTTTCTCTTAGGAGGCAGCATCCCTGCCCCTCCTTTCATCTTAGGGATCCCATCCTGGAGTAAGCCCCAATATTTCTCTTCCTGGGCAGATAACCATGTGTAATCCCCACTTTAATTCCCATAGACGCACCTTTCACAACGTGATCATCGTGTCTTTGCTACCTCTTGTTTCTCAAACCGAGCATGACTCACGTGGGTTTAGAGTGAGCACCGACCATGAAATCCAACACCTTGGGAATCCTAGAGTGTAATACCCATGTTCTGGAACTATGAGTACTTTGATCCCTGCCAAGGAAGGGTATGTAGGAATCCTCCCACGGGGTTCAAGCCCACCACCCCAGTCGTTCCGACCTCCTTAATATTGGTTCACTGACACCTTGGGAAGCCTAGAGTGTAAGCCCCATGTACTCGAACTATGAGGACTTTGATCCCTTCCAAGGCAGGGCAAATAGGAAGCCTCCGCGACGTTCAATCCCACCACCCTGGTCATTACGACCTCCTTCACGTTGGTTCACTGACACATTGGGCAGCCTAGAGTGTAAGCCCCATGTAACTGGAACTACGAGGACTTTGATCCCTGCCAAGGTTGGGTACGTAGGAAGCCTCCATGTGGTTCAATACCACCTCCCCAGTCATTCCTACCTCCTTCACGTGGGTTCACCAAAACCTTGGGCATCCTAGAGAGTAATCCCCATGTACCGGAACTACAAGGACTTTGATCTCTGCCAAGGTAGGGTACGTAAGAAGCTTCCACGAGGTTCAATCCCACCACCTCGTTCGTTCCATCCTCTTTCACATTGTTTCACCGACACCTTGGGAATTCTAGAGTGTAATCAACATGTATCAGAACTGTAAGGACATTAATCCATGAAAAGTTAGGGTACGTAGGAAGCCTCCATGAGGTTCAAGCCCACCTCCTCGGTTGTTCTGACCTCCTTCACATCAGTTAACCGACACCTTGGGAAGCCTAGACTGTAAGCCACATGAAAACTGAACTATGGAGACTTTTAACCCTACCAAGGTAGGATATGTAGGAATCCTCCACGAGGTTCAATCCCACCACCCCGGTCATTTCGACCTCATTCACGTCGGTTCACCGACACCTTGGGTAGCCTAGAGTGTAAGCCACGTGTAATCGGAACTACGAGGACATTGATCCCTTCCAAGGCAGGGTACGTAGGAATCCTCCATGAGGTTCAATACCACCACCCCGGTCATTCTGACCTCCATCATGTAGGTTCACCGACTCCTTGGGTTTCCTAGAGTGTAAGTCCCATCTAGCCCGAACTATGGGGGAATTAATCCCTGTCATGGCAGGGTACGTAGGAATCCTCCACGAGGTTAAGGCCCACCACCCCGGTCATTCCGACCTCCTTCATGTCGGTTCACCGACACCTTAGGAAGCCTTGAGTGTAAGACCAATGTAACCCGAACTACGGGGAATTTGATCCCTGCCAAGTTAGCGTATGTAGGAAGCCTCCACAAGGTTCAAGCCCACCACCACTGTCGTTTCGACCTCCTTCACATCGGTTCACTGAAACCTTGGGAAGCCTAGATTTTAAGCCTCATCCATACCATCCTAAACTATGTGGTCTTTTATCCTTGATAAGGCAAGGTATGTAGGAATCCTCGACGATTTTCATGCCCAACAACCATCAGACACTAGGTCCCCATTCACGTTAGTTCTCCCCCGACCTGCATGACGTTAAACCGTATCCTCCATCCTGAACTATGTGGACTTTTATCCATGCTAAGGAAGGGTACATAGGCATCCTCCACGAGGTTCAAGCCCACCAACAATAGGATCCCATGTACTTCTTCACATCAGTTCACCGACACCACCCTCCGGAACTACGGGGACTTTGATTCCTTACCACGGGGAAATGTAGGAAGTATCTTCAAGACTCAAGCCCAACATCACCCTCATCCTCACGTCGGTTCCATCTCATTCCCCCTACATATCATTCAAATATTTATCAAATATCTTTATTCTTACCTGGGCCACCACATCCCAGTGGAATCATGCCATCCCATTCCCTGTTCTGTTTAACAGCATTCAGGGAGCCACCCACATGTTGGCCCCAATATCGGCGTTCCCGCCAGGGGGTTCCTCCATATGATCCGCTCTAGTTAGTGTTTTGATCATTCTAATCCATCTTTGTTGGATGTTAATTTAGAGTCATACCCCATGTTAAACATGGAATGCTAAGGAAAACTATAGATACATGCCCATGGCATTCAATTAACTGCATTCGATGTGGGATTCCTCGGGCTTCTACGCCATGGAGAAGCCCTATAATAAGGGGAAAAAGATAGACACACCAATCCCCAGTGTCCAGACATGATAGTGATACTCAACGTGACTACTCCACTAATCGAAGGTTGCTTCCATGATCGGACTCCTTGGAATGTCCAGACAAATGGTGCGTATTTAACTAGTATCCATGAAAATATGGTGTTAGGAAGAGTTTCACGAACAACGTTTTAAGTATATGAGGGAGACCCAGACTGGGTGATGAGTTCCGAGGAGGGATCCACATAAGGAAAAACCGAAATCCCATCATCCCATTTCGATCAAGGAGAAAACAACCTTTAAAAAGGAGTTGATGTCGCCCGCCTTTCGAAAGTGGGAATGTAGGACAACAACTATGTGTCCTCCACATACGGATGCACGTGCCCTGAAAAAATCATCGAAAACAACTATGACTTTAATATAGTCTATATTCTAGGAAATAGGAACGTGGTAGAAGATACCCTTAGCAGGAGCTCTGGTCTGTAGTTTCTATATGAGGCAAAAAAGAATCTAGTCGGGTTATAGATATCCCTCGTGAATAGCGATGGAACATATTACCTCCAGTATATGACTATCACTCCCCCACTTATTCAGCGTGATCAGGAGGCAAATCATTGGGGAATTTACTATGAGGATTGAAGTGATCAAATATCCTTAGGTCATGCACCTGAAATATTTTCTGAATGTGGGGAGCACATCATCTTCTTCAGAGGACGTACCAAGGTACCGATGGCGCTATGGGGCGAGGTGTTGAGGGAGTTTTATATGTCCCCTCTAGTGGTACATCCTAGTTAGAGAATATTTAATAGGACCACTGACATCAGAACTGGTGGCCAGGGATGAAGAAAGCAGTGGCATAGTTTGATTCTTAATGCCTCACTTTTTAGCATGTGATGGACAAGCATCAGGTTCCAGCAGGCTTAGCATAACCACTAGAGGTGCTAGAGTGGAAGTGAGATGGAATCTCCAAGGACATTGTGATAGGGCTTCCACGTATGTTCAAGGGACATGATTTTATCTGGGTGATTTTTGACCAACTCACCAAGTCCTCCCACATACGACCTATCCAAGATCTGGGATCGGTAGAGGGATTAGGATGCCTTTACGTACAAGAGATTGTACATCTTCATGGAGTTCCTTTGAATATTGTACATGATCATGAAAAACATTTTACATCCTGGTTTTGGAAGAGATTATAGGAGGATTTTGGGACTCATAAACATTGGAGCACCCCCTTTCATCTTTAGACAGATGGCTAGAGAGAGCTGACCATATAGAAACTCAAGGACACGATTCGTGCTTGCATCCTAGTTTTTCGCTACAGTTTGGAGAATCACTTTCTGTTTGTGGAGTTTTCATATAACAACTGTTTTCACTCTAACATAAGTATGGAACAATTCAAGGCCCTATAAATTCGACATGGAAGATCACCTCTTTGTTGGATAGACCCAAGGGAGTTAAGACTTGTTGGTCCAGGGTTGGTACTATCTACTATGGAGAAGGTGAAATCATCCAGGAGCGAATGAAGACTGCATAGAGTAGGAAAAAAAAGTCTTATACTGACAAGAGATGGATACCTTGGAAGTTCGAGGAGGGAGACCATGTATTTCTATGGGTCTCACCTCGATGAGGTTTTTAGTGATTTGGATGGGGAGACATGTGATCTCTAAAGTTCATCAGACCCTTTCAGGTCCGTGGTAGAGTTGGCGAGGTGGCGTATCACCTAGCTCTTTCTCCTCAGATGCACGGGGTACATGGTGTTTTTCATGTTTCGCATTTGATGAGTTACATGCATGATCCTTCACACTTCTTTGACTGGAGGGAGATGGATATCGACTATGGGGTTACAATTACAAAGGTTCAAGTGGAGATTGAGGATAGATAGAACCGGGTCCTTCATGGGAAAACGATACCTCTTGTGTGCGTTCGCTGGCAGCACATGGACCTCTAAGAGAGCACATGGAAGAAGGAAGCTCAGATATGTGCTAAGTACCCCCACATGTTTCCCTAGATTGTGTTGTGGCTTTTAGGGATGAAAATATCTGATGTGGGGAAAATTTAAACACCCATATTTTTCGATGTATTTTTATAAATTATATTGAATTATTAAAAGTTTGCGAAAATTGAAGGCGAGTGATTATGAGGCCCGGTATGCTCAGAATGATTTTCCATAGTTTCTTTAAGGTACGTTCAGTAAACATACCGACTAGGAATTTATAACATTTGAACCAGTGATCGGAATTGAAATCCAAGGGCATCGTTGAACTCGTAGTGTAGATATTCCCTTAATGGAGACTTCACTTCGATAGGTAGAGGGGAAGATATGGTTTTGCAGGTTTTCATGGAGGATTAAAATAAAACAAATGTTTTATTTTTATTAAACTCCTTCCATCCTTTTTAATTCATTAGATGTGGGGACCACACAAGGATGTTCAGGTAATAAATTATGGGCATTAAATTATTAGTTACACAAATTGTGTAGCCATGAAACCCACAACTTAATGAAGTCTCATTAATGACATGTTAAAGAAACCATTAACATAAGTTAATGATAAAGGCTTCTCTCCTTCCTCTTGGAAATTCATTGGAAATTATTTTAATTGGGGAGAGGGAACTTTAGAGAACTTTGGAGAGCCTTTGGAGAAGATTTGGATGAAAAAATACACCAAGAAAAGAACGATGGATTGATGTTCGAGCAACCATTGAAGCTTGTTGTGGAACAATGAACGCTGAC
This sequence comes from Viscum album, assembly GCA_963277665.1. Lineage (NCBI taxonomy): Eukaryota > Viridiplantae > Streptophyta > Magnoliopsida > Santalales > Viscaceae > Viscum > Viscum album. The sequence goes on from OY728131.1 coordinate 22,214,703, forward strand.
TCATCATCTTAAACCGTGACCACTCTCCAACAATTTGAGGTAGGGATTTGAACTTGTTTAATTTCATGTAAGGATTATTCAATCTCTTCAACCTATTGCTATTAAGATAATGGAGATGGTACGGGCCAAAAAAAGAAGGCATGATCCCTCTGCTATCTTGATTAATTTATGAATTCTTCATGGGACACTCATCGGGATGGAAAGAACCCAATATTTGATGGGATAGAAGAGAGAATTATGTCTTAGGAAGTTCAATGATGCCTTCGGAAGGAAAAATGGGCCACCAGAGCTATGTCGGTGACCAGCAGAATGTCGCTGATGCGGCAGTACCGGTGTTGGTGTGGACCAAGGTAGTGACCAAAACCGGCCAACCACAAGGGAGTAGGTGGTGCACCCGCGTCGACGAAGGAACCAGCCGCGGTTCGTAAGCCACAGCGTTTGGAGGAGGCGTCCAACACACCGGCCGACCATGGAGGAGGAGGGCGGCACGACCAGTGTGCCGCCAGCGGATGCAGGTCATGGGTTGTCAATAGTGGTAGATCGAAAGGGTGGATGACACACTAGCCGGTCGTGGGTGGCGGAGCGAGCCACCGTCACATGCCACTAGATACGGCGACTGGCACTGGCAGGCCGTGATGGGAAGCAGGACCCACTCTAACAGGTCTCGCATGACACCCGGCGGCGCCATGTGGCGTCACTGTTGCAAAGGAGACCAAACTGCCATCACAGACATTTTTGGAAAAAAAAACTCGGGGTCAGTCCCCCGAGTGGCGGCGAGGGCGAGCCCTGCCACAGTGGGATGCTCCACCAAGCTGCGTGTCACACCTCACTCGGCCGGTCCGCGTACCTAGAGGGGTGTGCCCCTTTGGGGGATGGGCATCCCCCATGTTGGCCGGGCCACGCCCCCTACGGATTGGGTTGGACTGCGGCCTAGTAGGTTGAGCCCACCGCGTGCCAGTCCAGCCTGGTCGAGTCGATTCGGTTCGACTAGGTCGGACCGGACCCGGGCCCAACCGGACCTAGGAACACTTAAAGGCCTATATCATGGGAATCAGATGTCCATATCATGAACTGTCTTTGGCACTAGGATCCATGGATCAAGACAGTGCTTTTCGTATACTGCACTTGATTTTTGGAGAATGATGGAGTATAGTCGGGTTGGATCGAACCCGAATCCAACCGAGCCCTCGACAATAAAATGCTAATAACATTCAGACAGGGCTTCTGATTAGCATGTCGTCTATTGCATTGGGACCCTTAAGATAAGGAATTTCTTTGGGTTACACCATTGTAGAGCTTAGGAGTGGTCAAGGTATATCTGATGACTCGAGGAGTAGTTTCTATGGAACATGAGTTCCCTGGGTGTAGAGAACCTAATGGTTGGGTGTACATGAAGAACTTATAAAAATATTGTGTGGGTTATATTATATGAATCCTATGTTGGTAGTCTTCTACGAATCCAATGTGGGTAAGATTCTAAAAATCCTATGTGGTTCAGATACTACAATTCTTGGGTGGGTCAACTTATATGAAAATGTGTGGGTCAACAATAGATCCTCTCAACGAATTTAAATTATCTAGTGATGCGTATAACCATCTATACTCTTGTAATTAAGTTATACCAAGTGTGACCCGAGTCTTTAAATTTGTGGAACTTTTCTTCTTAGTATTACCTTTTTGGTGTTTTACTTGTGATATTTCCTTTTTGGTACTTACCCATGTGGTTTTACCTTCGTGGAACAGCTGTTCTAATGCCTAAATGGTTGGATCCTTTTGTTTTCTCATGAATGAGATGAGTATATTTGATAAATTTGGTATATGTATGGGCATATACCTAAGTAGGGTTGACTGTTCCTTTGTGATTTTTGTTTGTGGTCTTGAATTATGGTTTATCCATTGTGGATTCTGTGATAACTTTGGGGTATCTGGGTCCCTACTGATTATTGTTATACTCACCCCTGCACAGGATACACCCTCACCTTGTTGTGTCTTGTGTAGATGACAAACAACTTTGACAGAGGCTAAGGGAGCCTAGACTGTACGGCGCTCGGAGGTAGACTATTTGACATGATGTTCCACCTAGATGTCCTGTCGTGAGTTATACCTACCCTTAAGGTGGGATCCCTGGTGGATGATCACAGGATTAGTCTTTCATTTTTACTTGTACTTTTCTGTTGTTCATGTATTCTGGACCCTTTACATATACTACTCAATATTTTTCTTTATATTTTACTTTTTCCTTGTATCCTACTAAGGAATTCAACAGTGTCCTTTCAGGATTCCAGGCAAGGACTTCCCATTTATAGGGATATGCCTTTCCGGTGCTAGTCACCAGCCCCTAGCCTATGGGAGGTGGGCTTGGGGTAGTCACAAAACGGGCCCTGACGGACGGGTCATAAAAATTCATGACACAATATTCATCTATTAAGTTGATTGTTCACTACCCATTGGATTTGATTTAAGATTTAATGAATTCCATGTAATGCTTTTTGTGCATCGGTATCTTTTATATAAGATGATTAATGTTAATCCCATATTATTTTTATTGATTCATGTGGATCGATAGTATTTATGACTAGAACATATCCTCTTACATAACCATATAAAAAAAGAACCAATGATTCCTTTGTTCTAGAGGTATTCACTTCTATCTTATATTCTGACCCTTCACACGACTTGTGTTTTTTTACATTATTTTTCTTTGGGTATGAACACTATGATAGATTATTGGAAATGGATTTTTTATTTAAGGGATATAAAATCATTTAAAATAGTTTATTTTTTATAAAAACCTTTTGAAACATATAATATGATTTTTGAAATTCTTCAATAATGATTTTAAAAATGGAAATATGGTTTTTAGAATAAAACCTTTGTGGATCACTATAGAGAATATTTTATGAAAATGTGGGCATGGATTTGAAATAGTTTATTCCATGGGAATTTTTTTTATGAAACATGGTTTATCTAAACATTATTAAGATGAAATATAAAATTTTGGATACCTTGGGGTAGTGTGAAAAATTAAATGAGTAAAATCCATAGTGGATTTAGTTAGCTCTAATAAGGGTTACTTTGATTCCCTGGTGTTATGGGGTATCATTTTTGATGGAATGAGGTTCTCAAACATTGGGAGTCATGTATGTCTGCTCTTATTATTTTTTATTCCTTAGCGGTATGATTTTTTTTAAAATTATGTTAGGGAATTTAATCTATTGTTTCATTATGATTACATTGCATTCATAATCGTTTGATATTTTTAATTTATCACTTTGTTATTATATAGATTTTGAATCTTTAGAACCATTTATTATTATCAATTTATGCTATTAAAAATGTGACATGTGATAGAGATAATATTTTTAAAAAGTTTTTATATGTTTTACAATTATAAAGACTCCAAGCTATTGTATTCCTTATGTGACGTTGAACATTTTTTGTAATTTTGAGGAGTTTTGAGCTAAATTGAGAAAATTCCTTAATTCTAAAATTTTAGTGGTTGTCTATCACTTTTGGTATTTTGGATATATTTTGGTTAATTATGATAATATAAAAAATTATTATTTATGGTATCCCATGTCACATGGGATTCATTTATTCAAACTATACCAAGTGCTGAATCATTCATTTCAAGACCCAAAAAATCCACAAAAAATAGAAGTTGAATGGTTATAAAGATTTGACTTTACTTCACTAAATAAGGGATAAATCAATAAAAGTCCCCCAAATATGGTCATTACAGATCTAAAATAATGATAAATCCAATGAGTAAATTATAGTTATTTTTTTTGTAGAAATAATATCATTGTGTGAGTTTTTGAATGCACCATATTTGAGGGAGATGAAGTGAAATATCATCCAAAAAAAGATAACTTCATTAATTCCGGTATAAATTTTTCAACTCATGTTCAATAGATCCCATATTTTTCTGGTTATAATATAAGATGAATTTGAACAATTTTATTTAAGGTGAATTATTCTGTGTCGTCATAAAACAAGGCATAATTAATAATACATTCATATTATAAAAACGATATTAAATATTTATTAACACTCTTTTCATTAAAATTTATTTTTCCACTTTAATTTTAAAGGATTTATATATTGGTGGAGTAGGTTTTCCCAGTGTATATTTTATCATAAATAAGAATTTTCGATGAAGTAATCTTTCCATGATGGGCTAAACTCCATGGGGCGATGAGAAAAATTGATTTTAACGCATTTTCCTTTTGATTTTTTGATTTTCATTGTAAAATATTTTACATTTTATTATCCTAGAAATAATATTAATGATTGGATTACATATATTTATATTTTGGTTTTAATTTTATTATGTTTTCATAGATAAATGACTACGTTAAGACTTCAAAAAAAAATTTAATTTATTTGGGATAGGTCTCCCCATTGAGCTTAACAATTTCAATTAGTTTTGGTTTCCAGGTGTTCATTATCCAAAAAAATCATATTCATATTAGAATAAAAACCCATATATGATGTCTATATATGGTTTCTATGAAATATTTTTGTATAAATTGAGGTATTTAGGTATATATTGGATAATTGAATTGGAACCCATTTATTGGCAGTGAAAAAGTTAATATTTATGGATCAAAGATGGTCCCCTTCTATCATTGTTATAATTAATTATATATATATATATATATATATATATATTACTTAAGATTTATAATATCTAACTCATATTTATAATCTTAATATACTTTTTTTTATTTAAATTCATTTATCGCCTTTTAAATCTAATAACATATTTATAATTTAATAGAAAAAAATTAAAAAAATTTATATTTTAATTGCTTCATCTACAACCACTTAATGACACAACCATTTGGTCACCACTGTGATTCATTTTGAAAGGGGAAATTATTGAGTGTTATAGAAATAATTAACCCTCAACCTCAACTAGAGATGTTTCCTGGGAGGTTTCCATTTTTTTAATTTCTTGGATTAAGATCACTAATTTAGAATATTTTAAAAAATAGTTTTCAAAGATACTACTCCTATTCCTAGAATGATTATCAACAATTTGAGGAGTCTATCAATGAGAAATTTCATAAATCTAAATTCCAACCAAATCATTTCATGATAAAAGATACTACATACGTGATCTAACCAAATTATTTGGTAATTCAACAAAATTTAGTTATGATTCAAAAAGAATGTAAACGAATTAAAATTATTAACTCTCCATTATGGATCTATAAATTTCAAGGAAGTTAACTTTAAAAAATTTCATGTGGATCTACTACAAGTTTCATTAGGTGAAGAAAAATATATAAATTTCATATCATTATTTCATAAGGATGAATCCAAACCCACATTTGAATTGTGGGTGACTTACTAGAATTGACCGACTAGGGGAAGTGAAATCCTAGAACCCACTTGGGGGGTTCAAACTAAAACTATCAAAACTTTTATTTAAATTTATTTTTCTTTCTCTTATTTCTATAAAATATAAATGGTTTTTATTTATGTAGTTTTTCATGTGGCGTCTTTTAGGATTCTAGATCAAGGTTAATTATACTAAATAATAACAAATATGCCTCTTTTAATCATCCTAATTATTTCATTTATTATCTTTATGAGTCTCATATGTAAATATAAACTACTATAAGATTATTATATTACAAAAAAAGAAGCATGAATAGAAAAAAAATCATTGGAAGATTATGATTTCTTTATTTTCATTTCAAATTTTTTTATTCATTTTATTTCTTAATTTTGTCCACTTTTTTCAATTGTTTTTGTTTTTCAAAATTATGAGATTCAAAGAAATAACCTTTTTGATTACAAAACTATTATTTTTGAAATGAAACAATATATGTCATGGAACAGAACATAAATCATTTTTGAAACATGTTTTGATTCACATTTAATTATTGAAAATTAATGAAAAGATCATTGACTCTTGATTTTCATGCCTTGAATTCTATCCCAAGTTAAAAATCAATTCCCCATTAATTATTTAAACCTTTTTTACATATTATTCACAAAAACCCTACACATTTATTTAACCAAATAATGATTTATTCAACTATACAATTCAAAAAAAATTAAAACATGTGATATTTACAGAACTTATTTTCGTAATTATTGAGACTAGTCATTTGTGATTTAAAGCCCCTATTTCACAAAATAAAATCTCTTTATTTGGCCTAACTTATAAATATATCCCCTCCCTGTCATTAAAATACATTATAATTCTATAATATACCATAACTATATTCAAATTTACATATCATTATTTATTTGGAAGTATATTCCATGATTTTAGTAATGCTTTATTGTGGGAGTGATACTTTTTTTCATTTCTACAACAGGTTGAGATATATTGGGTGGATAAAAATCAAAGGATTAAAAGAATTATTTTTTATTAAATGCTATAAATTTATATATATTTAAATTAAATGAAATAAGTCAATATCTATACTGTTCAAGGAAAACATTATATGTCTTTTTATATGTTTTGAAGGATTTTTTTTGTCTTTCTAGAGCATAGAAGAGAAGGGTTATGAAATATTTGGAAGATTTTTTTTCCAATCTTGTTAAAATATAGAAGTTTTGAGGTATCCTTGAAAAAACATTAATTTTATTTTGGAGCTTATTTATTATAATAATAATAATTACAATAATACCATGCCTATGTAGAAACAAGATTTATACATTCTTGATTTAATAAAGAGCCAATCCATATCGTTATAACTCATATTTCATAACAACTGAAACCCACCAACCATAAAAAATGAGAATCACCCTATTAAGTACAATTGATTGATTCCTGTATTTAACTCAATTGTATGTAGATTTATAAATTTATCAATCATATAGATACCCTTATAGTTATTTAGATGACGAAAATGTTGTTAAAAATTAAATCATGTGATTACTGGAAAATAGGTGAGGTAGGAATCATTGTTCATAGAAAACTAAAATAAATTTAATAGAATGACTAAACTTAATAGATAATTTGGAATTGATGTTTGTTTAGAAGCATGAAATGTTGGCTGCATGGATATCGATATTTTTGAATTTCATGGACATGTGTTTTGAATTTTTCATTGAGAATTTATTTTGATTCCCCACATTTCTAACTATCCACGTGTCAAGTGTGATAGAACTGATAGAGATGATATTTTAAATACTTTTTTGGTTTAATTCAATTATATAGTCCCAACCATACTGTGCATTTATGTTAAATTTCATCATTTTGGGATTTTTTATGAGTTTTGTGAAAAATTAAGAGAATGACCAAATTCAATAATTTTAATAGTTTATATCACATTTTTATATTTGGTATAACTATTTATAATAATAATAAATTGTTTAAATTCAATTTTTGGATCCGTTGTCTCACTGGATCCATTTATTCAAATTGGACTAAGTGTTGAATTGTTCATTTTGAGGCCTAAAAAATCCATCAGTAATCGATGTAGAATGATTGAAATTTTATGACTTACCTTTAGCAAATAATATATAACTCAAGCTATAAAACACCAAATGCGGATATTAAAGGTGTAATAGAATGTGGAATCCAAGTGTCACATCCCAAACTCATATGCCAATTAGAGGTACCACGAGCCCAGTTGAGAAAATGGACTCATGCACATCTCACCAAATGCAAGAGTATACCAACCATTAGTGAGGCCCATAAATGTGTTTGTGTAGAGACTATTCCCTAATTTCCAATGTTTAGAACAATAGATATATAATATACCTAGTAAACAGCAGAAACAATAAAACATATGGGGCATTATAAGAACATATAACCAATCATACAACTGATATCAATACTTGAAATCAATAAATGAATCATATACAAAGGATGATAATGATCGTCACATGTAAATAATTCAAGAAAACATGTATAAAAACATTAGGCAACAACACTATAAAAAAATATAAAAAAGGGAAATTTATATCCCCACATCCAGAGCTCCATCCTAACCATCTGCTACCCTGCTCCATACTAATTCATGATAAAATTTCATTAATATGTAAGTGGAAATATCACTTTATCTACAACCAAAAGAATATAGTCATCCTAGGGGCATAAGAAGTCCAGATATGATGTGATAAAAACATCAATATTCAACCACCAAAGGAATCTATAAATATACAATCTATGTATACTATATGATAGTTTGAAAGTATAGCATAGTAAAATAGTAATAGAAAATACAAATGTGACGGCTCAGGTTCCTAAAAGGAAACAACGATTACACTGCCTTCTTCGGTCCGTGTCTGAATAAAAATGTATAAGTATCAAGGTACACAAGGCCCGCTATCAAATTTATAAGGGAATCCATTTCTAGTACCACAGTAATATATGGGACACCATGCCCAATATCATGTTTATAAGGGACACCTTGCTCATATAATTTCACAATAGTTTCACAAGGGACACCATTCCCATAAAGTATAAAAAGGGAATCCATACCCAATTAGTATCATAAGGGATCCCATTCCCATATATCATCAAAAGGTATTCCATGCCCATATAGTATCATAACAGTATCACAAGGGACACTATACCATTTAAGTGCCACTAGGGAATCCATTATCATGTATATATAACTACTGTATTCAATCTCATTCAGTATAATACAATAATAAGGGTCTTACATCCCATTAATTATAATTTAAAATAATCATCACTACCAATCATTATGTATATTGTGGTTATTCAAGCCATTATGTCATATCGATAATAAAATAACCATTGGATTTAATAGATTCAAGGAATAATCCATTACTTAATATCATTTAATATCAATGATAAAATAACTATTGTTAAATTTAAAATATTTTATGTGGATTACCACTCACTAATATTCAATTCAGTTCAATATAAGAGTTTCAAGCATGTTACAAAACTATATCCAACCATTTCATTTATAACATCCCAAATTAAAAGTAAGACCAAACAGTCCAATAACATCCTTGGAAATGTTCTCATGAAATATTTTTTGGAAATTAATAGGGGATACCCAATGGGATGGATCCATCCAAGGTAGTCAAGATCAAGAAGTCTAATAAGATCAATATGTTCTATATATATAAAAAAATTTATGGTATATTCAATTTAAGTGCAAGGAATGACAAAACCAGCATGTGACACTATAGTGCATATTATAAAACATCAAATATTTATAAATAATTATAGACCACCAAACTCATATTCATACAACTCTCCTCATCCAGTATCAATGATTTGTTCGACCATTATTTAAAGAAATATGAATAATAAGAAAATTACTCTGAAAATAGGGCATATTATCTTACACCTAGATAACACAGTCGAGATAAATACTAAGGAATAATGGCTAAATAAAAATTTATATCTTACAAGTGGCAATAAAATGAGACTAATAATGGCTGAATCGAACATCTGATCGGAGCCCATGGTCACAAGATTTGAATAATGGATTTGGGAGCTCAAAGAGTGATAAGGAGGGTGTTGTCCATGAGAATGAGAAAATAGAAGAATATAAAGGATTAACCATTTCATTACAGTTCTAATGGTAAATTAACCCAAAATTCACAAGTCGCGCAGTTTTCTAGACCATGAACCAACCATACACCTCCCACTTCTTAAGGATGAAACTTGCATTGTTATGTTTCATGATAAGAGAATTTGTGTGCCAACCATGTCAAACACCTCTTCTGAAATCATCTAACATTTAGAATGGATGTGTGGCCCCTACTAAAAAATTAGGAAAAACTGTGAACCTTGGATGATCATTTTTTCATCCACTCATAGTAACATATAACTATGTAGATTTCCCCAAATAGTTTATCCTAACTTTGAGGATGGTCTATTTTTTCCAAAGTTTGGGGTTCCAGGATCCCAACAAGCCACTAAATTGTCCGTAAAAATTATAATCCCAAGGGGAATCCATATAAGGTCAAAAATAAAAATATATATTGAATTTAAAAGGATCCATACCTAAGGTAAAAACTTGGTTCTTATAGTCCTCCCCCTTAAAGGAACTCGTATATGAGTTCACCTTCCATAGGAGGAAAATCTTCATATGAGAGTGACTCTAGTAACTAAGCAAGTATGTTAGTCTCACACTCCAAATTTTCATCATTTACCTGTCCATGCTTCCATAACACCCATACTAAAGGTACATACTGGACACAATTATCCTTCATGCTCCAATAAAATATTCTTATATGATACTCCTCAAAGGAAGCATCAACATCAAGCTCAACATCATCAGGATCAAAATTATGATACATATTATTATGATATCATAAAAACAGTGAAACATGGAAGACATCATTAATGTAACTATACCCCTCAGATAATAGAAACAGATAAGATGTTGACCAAACTCTCTCTAAAATATCAAATAGTCTGAAAATGCGAGTAAAAACAAATTATTTCCTTCAAATACATCTATTCAAATGTCTAGGTGATGCCTACAAGAATACATGATCCCTAAGCTCGAATTACAAATGTCATAAAAAATATCATCCTAATATTTATATCTAGACTGAGTAGTAGACATATACATCCTTATCAACTGAACCTACTATAAAATCTCATAAATATGATGTGGACCCAGTGGAACTTTCTTTTATTCCTCTTACCAGCACAATGTTGAAAAAATGTACTAACATATAAGGCCTCATAATGAACCATCTGAATTGTCTCTCAAAATCTATTAGTTTAGGAAAAATCGACTTGAGGGATATGAATCTCCCAAAAAATGCCAAAATCCAGGTTGCATTTTGAGAAATATTCTTCTAAAACATGATTAGAAAAATCATATTATCCATCATTCTGAGGGTGAAAGTCTTTTTAAGAATCAATTATGTACCCTAATCCTTCTATAAACCCATATATAATCTCAATGTTAAAATATCATCCCTATTTGATACAATAATATGACAGAAACCATATTTTTTAATGATCTATGAAACATGAAATATTCCCAACTCATCAACTAAAAATATATTCAAGATTATATGTATGTGAGATATCTTCTTCAGTAAAACTATGACTACCCAAATTGTGACACAACCATGAGGAAACCTCAGTAAGTCGATTAAAAAATCTATAGAAACATCCTCCCATTTCCATTTTGGAAACAATAATAGATTTAACCAGAATTTTGGCCATTGGTACTTCCCCTTCACCATCTGATAGGTGGAATAAATAGTGATGAAACCTAAAATCTAATGACTCATCCTGGTCCACCAATAATGTCAGTGCTTATCATAATACATATTGTAAATACCATGTAGAGCTGCCCATATAGAATAATGTGACTCTCGCATCAGCTCCTCTATCATATACATGGGAACCAAGATATTCCCATGTATATGTAGGATGTCATTATAATCAATATCATCATCCATAGGTGGGTCCTCACCAACAATGCTCTGTCATAGGACTAGACCTCTATATCTAAAAACTATTTAATCTTCACCTTCTCTAGAAGAGAAGAGGTCACTGATAGAAATTCATGTAAAGACATTCTATGATGATCTTACACCTCTATGTGCATCTCATAAAATATATCCATAATCTTACACCCACTAATATCCTCCTAAACTACATGTGTCTTAGCCCTATTTCCCAGATCATCGAAAAAAATTCCCATACCAAGCCTATATTTCCTTCTTAAAAATCAAAAGACTCTAGATTTTTAACCCATATTAAAAAACTAATACTTAAGTCTCATTCGGTGAATATATACATGAGGATCCTATTTCTAATAAGAACCACAAATAGTTTTCTAATCATGTAATGCCTCTAATAGCGCAATTTCTATATAATAACTAACAAATGAAGATCATGCATCATGTAATTTTACACATGATACCCATCTTCTGTGACCCGAATGAGACAACTATTTATTCTTGCATCAGAACAACTCCTAGCTCAATACATGATGAATCACAATAGGTTTTGTAGATTTTTCCTAGATCTAGAAGAATGAAGATCTATAATATAGTCAATATCTCATTAAAATCATGAAAATCTATCTCATAGGGTTCATACTATTCAAATTTCACACCATTCAAAGTTAATCCCATAAGTGGAGCTTCTTAGAAGGGGAATTACTATATAAAGTGCACATAGTAACCATCCATCCACATGAATTTCTATATGTCAATGGTTTTTAAGGCCTCTACAAGGTAACCAAAACTGTAACCTTCTTTGGGTAATATTAAACTCATGTTGGTGAGTTAATGTGGCCCATTAATTGAATAATTTTGATCCCAATATTAAATTTATTGAGCTTATAATACATTATGTGCTATCTATATGTATTATAAATGATCACAATTTGATTGGCATGGACACATAAAGTATTAAAATATACCATGATTTCATATATAAATATCATGAGATAGAAATCCAAATATGGATGGAAAACCCTATTCATCAACTTCATGAAAACGATTAGTGCATTATTAAGACAAAATGTCATAACAATATACTTATATAAACTATTCTAACTATGTAAATCCATACATGGAATACATGGAGTTTTGAAAAAATTGTGATGATAGCCCGATATCATTTCAATCTTCATGAAAAACCTCTATCCTATAATGATGTCAAAAAGATCATATATATTAGGGAAAGGATACATATTTTTACTGTAAGGTTATATTACTTCTGTTAATCCCTGGAATTCCTGAGGATTCCATATGCGTTCTTGGTGAAAATGACCAGTGAACCCCATGGGGAAGTACTAGGATATGCACAACCATTGGTGTATAAATCCTCTAGATACCTCTTGAGATCTTGAGACTTAGTATTATACATTCTATTAGGAGGAATGGATACTATTGTAGCTCATTTCACTAACTCAATAGTAAATTCTTCTTCTCTATCTGGAGGTAGTACTGAAATTTCATTCATGAAGACATCCCTTAATTGATCAACTAATGGAGGGAACTCAATTTGATGTTGTCCCCTTTCATTCAAATGAAGTGTTTAAATCTGGGTGATCACTCCACCTATATCATGATTCTATTGTCCATCTCTACTTGTCTGGATATCCCACTCGCCACTGTGAATATATATACCAACCTCTAGTGTTAAAATCCCACATAGGCTTTATATAGAACGAATTATTCCATCATTAGAATGATGTTGACTAATGTTATCTCGAGGAGGAAGAGGATTATGGTAAACTGATGTATTCCTACCTCAAGAGGATAGTCCTTACACATTTGTAATCTCACTTATCATCAGCGTAGATGTTTCTCCAGTGTCATTAGACCACAAGATTACTCAGCATGAAATATGAGACTCTCTAAATCATACACATATAAGAAGGATTGTGATTTACCTATATCAAATAAAGAAAAAATGATAGTATAGGATACTAGAACAGAACCTAAAATAGTATATGGACCATCATCCAGCTCTTTTGATATAGGTTTCACTGAAGAGATGTGTCCCAATCCCCAACCATGTACTGCAACCTGACTACATGGACAAATTATTCTATATAGGTGATGTAAAAAAAAACTATTGATACCACGAACATCACCTCCTCCTTTACCTATTTGTCTAGTAGTACTCCATCTACCTTCCTAGAATAGTGCTACTAAAACGTCTCTTGACAGTGGAGGTAACATAGATCATATCCCACTCGGTATATATGATAATGTCATGCCGAAAAAATCAGCATTCCCCAATTTTTCATAGCCTCGACATTTGATAGGGCGTCTAGGACCATTTGTCCTCTTTTTCCATGTATTCCCACACCGGTGAAATAATATGTAACTATATATGGGGTTCAATTGGTAACCTCTTATCATGTGTATAATCTCAAAGCACCACTTCTAACCGCTAGTAGAACCACTACATTGTCTTGGTTCTAAACGACCCAATATCACAATGTCTACATTCCTTAATTTCTATGTCGTGATGATTAAATGGTTCACTATATCATATAAGAAATTAAAATGGAAAATTTTCACCATAGAATGAATTAGATGTCTCTTACCATCCTCAAAATGAATCACTTTCATAGGATCATCAACCGTGTAGATAAATGTGAAGAGATGAAGCTCCCTAATGAGCTAAATAATCCATGAATATCATCAAATCATACTACCGGTTCAGGACCACCCATGAATTATTTTCGATTATATTCTTAGGGGAAAAACAATCAATGATGGCTGAATATAATTCCTTCCACATAACTTCTCAATACTAACATCCCTAATTCATAATATCCCACTAGTGTTTTGTAGGACTTCGTACCATATAAGTAGTGAGTTTTACACTCCTCTTAAAAGGATCCTATAGATATTTGAATACATGCATAAATTTTTTGAGCCATAACATTCCAGCCTACAGTTTGATATCCCCTAAAAAATTTGGGCATATCCATCTATTGTAACTCCTTAGTCAACTCTCAAATGGAAGGGGTGACTATAGATCTCCCTGTAATGTTTTCATAATTTGCTGGAAATATCCCCAATAAAATGTATATTTTCCCACATCAATAAATGGAAGTGGCGAAACTACTGAAGTTATGGTTGGAATTTCATGGATCTCCACCTATAGGGAATGGTCATCACCTCCATCCTAGAATATGAATAGAGGACATTATGGTGTAATTTTTATAAAATTTCCAAACACACATCTTAAATAGTATTTGTTAATGGCATAATCTCTATACATAGAACTAGAAAAAGTAAAAAAAAATATTTGTAATAGTATCACCACTCTATAAGCTCAAATATTTTGATCAAGATGATTGAGAAATTTTTATAGAACAATAAAGATGCTACCTACTACCAGATACTAAGGTTAGGACTAGGTAAAGCACTATGTTTTAAAATTTCAATTATATTGTTATGTCATAATTACATTTCAATATGTTTTTAATGGTTAAACCAAATGGTTTAACACTTCATATTCATATTATATCACATTCCTTATGAACTGAAATTTAGAATACATCAATACATACAATAACACATTCTATTCCATCCGACCAATGGTCCTTGACTCAATGTTACATAGATGACTAGTTAGGGTGTATCCCATGGCACATGTATGAAAACACTATAATGTTATGGAAGGCACTCTATGTACCATCTATTTTTTCTCAATCCACTACATGAATCGTTAGTTGATAAAACATTCATTTATAATAGTCATGAAACTCATGGAAATACTAGGAAATGAAAATAACACAATGTTCTTATATGTCATGGCATATGGATGGCTTTTGAATTTTCATCAATGTGACTAAAATCATTCATGCTCCATTATTCAATTCCCTCACATCATATAGACAAGTATAAAATATAAATCTCAATTAAATCAATATTCAAATTAAAATTAAAATTTATCCCAAAATGGTGGAGTTATATCAACTATAATAATCCAAAAGCATTAAATAAAAATTTCCATTCTTGGAAATTGTGGTTTTATTTATACATTGGTTATATACTCCCTGTAAAATATTTTCAGAAAACCCAAATTCATTCATAATATCCTAACTATTATATAAAAATAGTAATATATGAAATGAAAATACTCTGATATAACTTTGTGACATCCCATACTAGGATGTCACTTAGTGGTGCCCCAATACTGGTATGCCACATAGCCTCAATCACATCTCCCTAGATGCTATAAAATTCCAATTAATAGCAAGGGTCTCATATATGTTTGTGGGGAGACTATTACATAAATACTATAATTTATCATATTGGATAAGTAATATAACAGGTAAATAGCGGAAACAATATAAAATATTGCATAGAAGATGAAGATAAAAATAACTAATTAACATATATCAGTACTCGAAAGCAGAAAAAAACATATAAAATGGATTATAATGTATATATTGTATCTATAAAGTAGGAAAACACAAATAAAAATAGGTGGAAAAAACACTATAAAAATGGAAAAAATGGAAAAAATTGTCCCAACAATTCGGGATCCATCCCTGTCATCTACTACCCATCTCCATCCTAAGCCATGGGAGAACCTCATGAATCTATAAGAGGATGCCTCCCCTATATATACCTGTAAGAATGTAGGCTTCCTAGGTTATATAGGTAGCCTATATTGGGTGTGAAATAAATATCAGGAGGCCAACATCAATAATATATATAAATGTCATGTCTGTTTATAAAATATTATAGTGTGTAGGTATGACAATGAAAATTAGAAATAACAAATGTAAATGTGTTTTATCTTGTTCTTGAAAGGAAATTATTATGAAACTACATGATTCAGACTATGATGGAATAACTTAGAATATGTATCATGTATTCAATGCTTGATATCACATTTATAAGGGATTCCATGTCCAGTATAATAATATTATAGGGGATTCAATGCCATACATCTTCTTTATAAGGGAATCCATGCTCATTTAGTATCAGAATAGTATCACAAGGGACACCATGCCTAGAACGTATCACTAGGGAATCCATTTATAATTATCATCACAAGGGACTCCATCCCTTATAGTGGCACAAGGGATGAAATGCCCATATAGTATCACATCACTGTCACATGGGATACCATTAGAATTATGTATCCCAAGGGACACCATCCCTAGTTAGATATAACTAGGGTCACCATGACTATTTAGTTTAAGACATGAATAAGGGTCATCATGCACATTTATTATAATTTTAAAAGGGTTATTATTCCCCTTAATTATGTTTATTATGTTTCATCATTCCCTTATGTCATAACATTACTAAAATAACCATTGACTGTAATAAGAGCTATGGTATAATCTGTATCTAATTATCTTTTAATATCAATAGGTCCGTAACCATTTTTAAATATAAAATAGTTTTTATAGTCTTACTACTCTCCACTATTATATTAAAACTTTTATATGAATGAAAACTATGCTAAAATACTACATCGATCCCATTCATTAATAATATCATAATTTAAAACCCAGAACAAACACTCAAATAGGTTCCCTGGAAATATTCTCATTAAATCCAATTAGTCATGTAAGAGGGAACACCCAAATGGATAGATCCATATATGGTAGTCAATATCATGTGGTCTAATAATTTCGTTAGGTTCTAAACATGGAACCCAACTTAAGGAAGATGAAATTTTGGAGGAACACATGGGGAAACCAGCATGCGGCACAATGTCCTATATTTTAAAACATAAAAACTAAAGGAATAATTTATATCCCACCAACTTCATACTCGTAAAAATCGCCTATTTATGTTTTATCCCAGAATTCAGCATGTAGTGGAAGAAATATTAAGAAAGAACTAATTTCGTAATAATAGGGCATATAATCTTACACGTTGATAATTATATCAAGAGAAATATAACCAATGAATGACTAAAAAGGAATAGAGATCAGACCACTGGTTGTCCAACTAAAATTATGTCTATTAAACTAGACACCATATCCAGGCTCATGATAAAAAATCTATGACATATAGATTTGGGAGATCAAAGAAGGGGAAGGATGGGATTTTCCACTGGAATTATCAAAGAGGATATGAAAAAGGTTTAATCATTTCATTTAGGGAGAAACAATAATTTTACCCAAAATTCATGGGTCGCACATTTGGCCAAACCATTATCCAACTGTGTGCCTCCCACATCATTAGGAGGGAATATACATTGATAGGCTACCAGGTTAGTGATACAGTTAACTAACAATGAAAAAAACCTCTACTAAAACAAGAACACATTTTTCTCGGGCATTCGGCCCCTAGCGCTCTATTAGGGAGAATTGTGTGCCCTGCATGCTCTTATTCACATCCCTATATTGTTAGGGATTACCATTTGTCCTAAAATGTATTGTTTCTACTAACGATGTTTCTATTCTATTTTTCCAATCAGCTGGGGTTCTAAGATTCAAACAAGCTGATGACACCCCTAAAATAATTCTAATCACAATGTGATTAAATATAAAGTCTATATTTTAGAATTATAGATAATTGAAGAAGGAGCTTTACCTATGATAAAAATTGATTTCTTACACCAAGTCACACTATCCGATTAAATATCATGGAAAAATATTTCTCATTACTCTAGTGGTTGAATGCACCCAATATGAGGAATATGAAGTGACACTTTGGCCCAAAAAAGATCACTTCATTAATTTTTGTATAATGTATTCACCACATGAAAAATGGAAGTAATTTTTTTAGTGAAAATATATGACACATTTGACCAAATTTTATGAGGTTTATTGTCCTGATTTTGACTCCTATTTGGCATAAATCCCAAAATATTTCAGGTTACATTAACTAGAAATGTATTTTATACACTTATTGTCTTATAAATTTAACACTCGACATTCATTTTATCGAGTTGTTAGATTGAAGAAGTGATCTTTGATGGGTGATATTTTCAGGTGAATTTGATTTTATCATTATGTAATTAAACCATTAATGTATAATATATAAGTGGGGATAGCTAAAAAATATATGAATTCCTTTCCATTTTTATTTTATTCTATTCGTTATAAACTTTTTTCTTTTGAATTATTGTTGGAAGACTTGTCCTGATTGATTGGGGTATCCTATTTTCTTATTTTTAGTGTCTGATATGTTTTTCTAGAGACTTTATCAAAATATGAGAATAAAAAATATATTTCTATTTAAATTTTTTAGGGATAGTTCTTCCCATTTATTACAATCATTTCAATTTGTCTTTATTACTTGATGGTCTTTGAGAAATCAAATAAGATTCATATGGGGATAAAAACCAATATTTGAGGTTTCTATTTTAATTTAGAGGAAATTTATGTTTATAATATGATCTCTTTAGGAAGAAATTATATTATTAAAATGAAAAAAAATATTGAAAATTAAATGTAGAGTATCTTAGGATTGAAGATTTTCCACTATGGGTGCCTTTAACATGGCTTTTTCAATCTGTCTTGCTTTTACATTATAATATATAACATGAATTTATAATATTAATCATAATTTGTATAATTTTATATTTTTACCACCATTAAAATACATAATTTCTTTATTTAATATAATAAATTATTAATGTGATAGTTTGATAGTTGATTTTCTAACGCCCCTCATATGACAGCTCTATGGTTAGTGTTGTGCTACATTTTTTAAGGGGAAATTATTAGATAATGTAACAAGATTGAACCCTCATCATAAAAATTATAAATCAATATCTTTATTTTATTGTGAAACTATTTTTAAAGAAATATATAGTTTTTTAAATTATAAAATGGAAATTTTATAAATCTAAAATGATTAATTTTTATGATTTGTACAAATCTATTATTAATAAGAAATGGATGACCATGTTTAGACATTAGATACATATTTTGTGGTTTTATAATAATATCTTAAAATCACACACTAAAGATTATCTTATGAATTTTTACCTTTATTTTAATGGATACATGTAAAGGGAAGGACATCACGTAGGGGATGAATCACTTAGCTCATGTTACCTTTCAAGTGGGTTGGGATGGTTGGGGCATACAACACATAGAGAAGTACCCATGGGTTGTTTTAGTAGAGATGTGCCTTTTGGTATTAATATTGTTTGATAATACCTTGTTACTAATATTGTGATTTTTCCAATTGTTTTTTAGCACATGATATATTTTTTATAATATCCCTATATTTTAAAAGAACATTTTGTTCTAAAGCGTATAGCACACACTACACCAAGCTGAAAAAAAACGCTAAATATTATTTATTAAATAAGACTATTACTAATTTTACACTGAGTAGGTGGGTATTAATATGATTAAATAAATTATGAGATAAATATTAAGTCATTAAAAAATTGATTAGTTCTTAGATAAAACACACTCAATTTTTTAGGAATTTCATTTTATTCATCAAAAATACATTCTGTTAAAAAATGTTCTTATTACATTTTGTGAGAAAATACTATATTAATCATTAAAAAACTTATATCATATATTTTATAAAATTAAATAATTTTTTACATCAACATATATAAATTAATATAGGGTGGAAATTTTGGAATTATCTGAATATAATGATTTTCTAGTGAATTGTGAAAAACTCTCATATTTATTGAAAACTATATATTTATTTCAGGAATTGAAAATGTAACATATTATTTTATAATGTTTAAAAAGTAATATTAGTTATTTAATTTTATTATTAATTAAATTAATTTTATTCGAATAAAAATTGTTATTTTAGTTATTATGAAAATATTTTTATAAATAACATGGTATTTTTTATAAAACTAATTTTCCTTGTGTTTTTCATTTAATTATGAAATTAATTTCATTCAATTATTGAAATTAAATATTGAGAAAATGTATTCCATATTCTATATTGTGATGTATATCTTTTTAATAGGATACTCATATTTATGGGAATTGTAAATATTAATCATTGTAATTTTTGTGTACATGATAAAAGTAAAATGTGTTATTTAATTGTAAAAATAATGTGATAAAGATTTAAAATTAACAAAAATACATTCCTTAAATTTTAATGAGAAAATTTCATATATAATAATTTTGAGGAGGAAAAAGTAAAGGTAAATAATATTCCATCCCACATTAAAGTAGTTCAAAGTAGGAATAGGATCTATATAAATAGCTGAAGGGATGATTTGAAATTTAAAGTTGGAGATCTTATTTTATTGAATGTATAACCAGGGAAAAGTGTTATAAGGTTCTATAAGGTGGGATATTTTCCCCCTCATAAATTAAAAAGATTTAAATTTAGAAAAAAGTTGGAGTTATTGATTACTGATTGGATATTTCATTAATCCTTTCTAAAGTATATGAAATACATAATGAATATATGCTCATCTAGAAAAAGAAAAATATAACCCGATTAACTATACTGTGTAGTGCCTATCCATATTATGGACACTAGAGAGAAAATATTGATGAATCAGATGACGTAACTGGTAAAGGTACTTTAGAGAAATCGTAAAGTCGAAGAAGAAATGTAAGAACCTAAATATGTTTGGAAGAACAAATACTATCATTTGTTTAGAAGTTAATATCAATGAAATTTTCAAGGATGAATTTTTTGGCAGGGAAGAATGTAATATCCTGAATTTTTTAAATGAATATTATTTTCCATATTGTATACAACATGCCACACCGAGCTAATACGAACCATGATATTTTATTATTTAAATATAAAACTTATGACCTATTCATTTAATTGGTGGTTATGAATAAAATAAAGGACAATATGAAATTAATATGAAGGTCAAACTAAATAAAAATTTATCAATTATTTTTTAAGAAATAAACCCTTAATTTTTTAGAAAAGTAATTTTTTCTTAAGAAATAAATTTTCTTCAAAGATATATTTTATTTAGTTATTTTGAAAAATTGATATAAATATTTTTAAAAATTATATTAAATTTAACACCCTGTTATATGTACCACACATCGATGCCTCAATCTGGTCCACTACATGACCTAATTTTCACCACCCCATATGCCAGAAGTTGTCAACTAGTAGCGATGGTCTAATATCAGTCATGGGGAGTCTGTAACATCTTTCATAGAGTAAAACACAAAATAAATAAATTAAAATTAACAAAATTTATATCCATATCTATAATAAATCCAATATCACATGATAAAAAATGGAGATAAATAACAAACTGAACAAGAATTATGTCATGCTAATGCATGTGTCAAGTGTCAATATAAAACTAAAAATAACAACACTAAAAAAAATCAATTGGATCACGAAACACTTCTAACTACATTATCCATGCTCAATCTCAACTCAATCATCTAAAACAGGTCCCTTTCCCTAATGCGGTCCCACAACCATGTAATATATTCTAGTACCAATCAAGAATCCCAATATCTTATTCTGGTTGTGTTGGAGCCTAAAAAAATCCCATCAGTACTATAGAACTGGGTTTATCTAGTGTTATGAATTCAATAGCGCTAGCTAAAAGTTCTATTAAAGACACCCTTATTCAACGGTAAAAATGCTTCATTAATGGGGGGTTTTAAAAAAAACTCTAAAACTGTTAAAGGGGGTCTTTAAAAGTTATAAAAAAGAGTTATTAAAGGGGGAAAATTATCATATCATTCTGTTGAGCACTAATAAACGAAGACTTTCATCCACAGTTGTAAAAAATCACAGATATGGGGGTTGTTTTTTAGGGATTTTTTAGAAGAATGGATAAAAACAACCCATTATCAGCACTTTCTTAGTAGTGTTGATAATTGGAATATTTGGGAAAAATTATATTTAATTAAAATTAATAAATTAATATATAAATATAAATATATTTATATAAATATAAAATATATATTTTAAATATGTTTTAGATAAGGTATGTATGAATTTACACATAATATAAAAGATATATTATTAATAATGAATTATAAAATAAATTAAAAAAATATTTGCAATTAATTATAATTTAATTATTATCAATTAATATAAATTTACTATCATTTGGTAGAATAAAAAATAAAATTTTTTCAAAAGAACTAAAATATGTTGAAAAAATTACTCAAACATCAAACTACCATAACTTTTGATCCATCTGTACGTTTGGGCTCTACCATATATCAAATCCAAGCCTACGATATGATCTATGCCCATAAGGTGATAGGTAATCTTTGACCACATTTTTTTTGGTAAAAAGGACTATAAGGCCTCCAAAACTGAGTTTTTAGTCAGGGTACCCTGATTTTTAAAATTTTTATAGATTTTCATCCTAGTTTAGGTGGATATTTTCTTTTTTTTTCAATGGGGACCTAATTTATTCACATAGAATACATTCATATTTATATTATCGATTCAATTTTTTAAAAAATTGATATATTTTTTATAATCAAATATTTATCAATATATACATATATTTTTATATATTCATATATAATTTTTTTTTTGTAAATAAATAATTGGAATTTTTAACATGTAAAATATATTTATAAATATATTAACATATATATAATCATTAATATAAATATATGGACAAAAATGTTAATATATATATATATATATCATAAAATGTGAAAAAAAAACTATATATGGGAGTGGAAAAAGATATGGTGTATATGCTGGAGGTCTAGTTTTCGAAACTTGCTTGAGCTGGGGAAAACACATGTAACACCCCAAGCTTCTACGGTATGCTTCTCCTTGAATAATGCAATAGCATGTGTTGTACGCAACATCGAGTTCTAACACACCACAACCAATCAAACTAGCCGTTATGAATAGTAATACCCATTTTTTGAAATTTATAAATTTTATTTATCAAAATGGACTTCATTTTTTGATTTTGAATATCAAAATTAGCCTCGGGTGAATTTTTGGTATTTTTCTGAAAAACATCATTTTTTGATGAATAGTGAAACCACTAAGTGGTAGTTAAAAAACTGAATTTTTCATAAAACTTAATTTTACCGCTTCTGTGAGTGGAATTTCTAAATTCTGAGAGACACGGTTAATATGAAGGAGTAAAATGTGGTTCAAAGAGATGAAAATAATTTTTGGTGAATAGTAACTTTTTACATGTATTTAGCACAGTTAAAAGTAAATAGGGTAATTAAGGGTAAAAATGATATTAACATTACCCTAACACATGTCCTAATTTTATTGGACAAGTGTATCTAGACCAATAACAACCTTAGAAATAAAATATTATCATTTAGGTCCACTTGGATTAGAAAAGGACATTTATTATTATTTAATTTAAAGAAGAGTTAAAAGAGTTAAAATCAAAGTTTATTTACTAAAACATTTTTAATATAGGGTCATACATAAGATAGATTCTATTGTAAATATTAATTATAAAGATAAAAATATTTCCTACATAATTATATTTTATTTATAATTTTTAGACATTAATTAATTTAATTTATTTATGACCCAATGATGATGCAGTAATTACCATAATAGTGAAAACTTAAAATAATTGATATTATAAATACCCAAATAAATATAATATGAGACTTTTTATGAATTACAATAATTTTATATATTAATATGACATGTTAGGATTGATTTATTTAATGTATTTTGAAGTAATACTTTGGTTGTGATTTTAAAAAAATCAATTATTGAATAGTTTCAAAGTTGACATAAAAGAGTTTTTAAAAAAAATATTATATTATTAATTGATATTAAATTCCTAAACATCTAAGCTTTGGCCAAGAGACTTATATCATGATAGGTGTATCATTAATGGACCACTTGGGGGTCTCTTAGAGGTATATAGTATTTTTATTAAATATATAATATAAAAATACAAAGTGACATGGTAAGTGTCAAACTAATTAATTAAGAGTAAAAACTAAAATATAAGGTTAATATAATGACCCAAACCGGTCTAAATTATATTTTTTGAGCGTTTTTCGACCCATATCCACCTTAACCTTTAAATAATATACTTTGGAGTTATTAGAAACAAAATATGAATTTATTATAAAATAATATTTCTATCTTTTCCAAAGGTGCCCCTCAACCCTCTTATAAAAGAGAACTCCCCCTTCTCATTAATTCACACCTTCAAAGACTTTTGGCTCAGACAAACCCTTCCAAAATACTCTCTCAACTTCCTTTACTTAAGCCTAGAGGCCTTACTTTGATCAGAAAGCCAACCTAATGAGCCCTTTTGATGAAATCAATAGGAAGAACCTGAAGAAGATGTAATGTTTTCACCACCCTTTTTCAAATTCATTTCTTCTTCAACTTATTATTTCTTTGTTATTACCATGATAAAATAATTAATCTAGTATCTCCTATATACAGTAATATTATTATAAATATGGTACATCCATATTCAGTATTCTATCAATCCTTTGAATGACATGTCAGCATACATGCGTACATAAGGCTTATCGTCTCCACGTCGTAGTGTAATTGTTATTAAATATATTATTATTTGTATTGGAATAATAATGATTTTTAATTCATGTAAATAATAAATATAGCCTGATAATTATTCTGTATATATGATATACCATCCAAATATATATTATTTTTAATATCAAAAGAATGATATTGTCACTCGTGCGTACGTACGGACTACCGTCTCCACGAACGCGATGACATTCATTCTCCATCGTATCCATTCAAGAATAATTATCATTTTATGATTTAAAAATAATGTTTGAGCACTTAATATCATTCTGGATATTAATAAGATACAACCTATCCATAACAAACATGGCTTATGTAACAAAACATATAAAAGAAAATGTGTAAGTTAACACCCGAAATGACGATAATTCTAAGATATTATTAACAAAGCAATGTTATAAGATCATATATGATATCATATTAATGTATATGATTATTGAACATTTTAATAACAATTATTTCACCATTATACAGGAGGTTAACCTACCCTCAACCAAGGAAAAGTACAAGGTAATGGTTTATTTCTCAATCTCTTTATTGTCCGAGGTTGTTTATACATAATAATCTACTAGGATTCTTTATCATCCACATCCATGTTTCTTAAAAATGTATTTCAATTTTTTTTTTACTATTTACT
Source organism: Viscum album (assembly GCA_963277665.1). NCBI lineage: Eukaryota > Viridiplantae > Streptophyta > Magnoliopsida > Santalales > Viscaceae > Viscum > Viscum album. The sequence continues at coordinate 22,240,177 of OY728131.1, forward strand.
AGAATATGGGTTAAAGTAATTTATAACCTTTTTGACTTTTATAAGTGGTTTATAATGTAATCTTTCCATCACTTTCCAAACAAGGTCCTTTCTAACCTTTTCGACAGAATTAAGGTAAGAATGTTTTTTTAACTTATACGGCGGGTGAGGCTATTTTCCATCGTTATAAAATTGTCGAATCTTACCTTACAAGATTATAAGAATATTTTCTAAGAAAATGTTTTATTATATATATATATGACTCTTAAAGTATTTCAAAATAGAAAGAGATATTTCTCTAAAAAGAGTTTTGATTTCATCTATGTCAACATAATTTGATGGATTTTAAGCTTATTTGAAGTTGATTTAATATGATACAAAACCTCTATATTTTATTGAAGATTTTGTGATACCATTGACTGTGGATGTGTTATTTTTATACTATTCGAGGTTTATGGATGAAGTATTTACATTTCGTATGCTAGTTTTAATACAAATGTTTATGATATTTTTAAACCTTTTCATATGGGAATGCATTGGACTTAATATGTGACGGGTAGAGCCCGCTATAGCTCCTAGATGCATTGGTAGGTCACATGAGACAAACTAGTGTCTTGGCACAAGGCCTTGGAAAAATCTTATTTGTAGTCTTCGAACGAGGCCTTGGCTATGTGGTTATGATAGTCTGGCATTATGCATTCCATCATTATGAAAGTGGTTATTGATATTGAATGTGATTATTCGATTAGTAGAATATCCATGTGAAGAAGTAAATGGAATTATTTCATTTTATTTTTGCTATAGTATGTTGAAGTTCAAGTTTAAAAGGATTTTGTTTTAGTTATACATTGACTTAAATGTTTATTCTTATTTATGAAAGTTTCAGCTATATTGTTATCCTTACTGGGCATTTGAGATCACCCCTTTTCTATGTTTTATTTTTCCCAGGATGTGAAAAATTAAATTATGAATGACCTTCAGGAATAGTTTGAGGGGATAAGAGTGTGGACTATGGAGACTATATTGTTTTAGTTTTCATTTTTATGATGTAATGTAAAACTTTATGAATATATCTAGTGTTTCCAAGGCTACTAAACTAATCGGTCTTTCGAGAATTGATCTTTCTTGTGATCATGCCAATGTTATGTAATAATGCACCGACTCCGGGTAACAGGGGTCGTGGCATTATAGTTGGTATCAGAGGAAGTTTAGTACAGACCTTGGAAGCTAGATTTAGATAAACTCTGATTAGAGCACATAGATTTAAGATGGACTTTTAGGATTACTATAGAAGAACTTCCTAGAATTTTGGTATTGTAGAGATTTTCTGAGTTTTTTGAGAAATAAATCCTTGTCTAGATACGAGCTGGTAGAGGCGGCTCTGGCACAAATGTACCTAGGGGTAAAACCCGAAAACACTTCTTTGAGCGAGACTCGAACGTGAACTGGTGCACGACAATGGGCCTTGATGCACTCTTGGTTACAACACTCCCGGGGGATATGCTTAGGATAACTCTTATTTTATTTAAAAATATTTATTAAGGGTTTATGAGTATATACTTCCTCAAAGAAAAAATTCTCATGATTATGTATTATATCCATATATAGTTCAATTTATGTTAATTGTTTTATAAGTATGGAATTATGTATTTTGATTCATAAACTGATCTAGTTTATGCCATTTTTTAGAAATGGCGCCTAGTGGAAGAAATGGAAACCGTATCAATGCACGCACTCCATGTAGGGATTTCCCTCCTGATCATGATAATTATAGTGGAGATGGTGATGCTACTGGTGCTGATCAACTAATCACCATACTGGGACAACTCACTCAGATTATGAATAATAACCTTACCTGTATAGAGCACCATGATCCACAGCGCGGAGGATTAATGTTAGATTGATTCATGAGGAAGCAACCACCAACATTAAATGGGAGTACAAATCCATTATTAACTGAGCAATGGATAAGTTCCCTAGGGAAAATATTTCAAGCTTTGGGAAGTAGTGAAAGCGAAAAAGTTATCATGATAGTTTACCGCCTTACTGGAGATGCTGATCAATGGTGGTCATTGATTCAAAACACGAAGGAAGATGATGAAGTATCAAATATGGAATGGAGGGAGTTCAAAGATCTGTTTTTAGAAAAATACTTTCCTCATGACCATCGAGCATATATGGAAAGGCAATTTCTGAGTCTGAGACAAAAGGAGGCTGAGAATGTCACAAAGTATGAGGCTAACTTTAAAAGGTTAGAAAGGTATGATGGAGATTATATACGTATCCCAAGAAGTAATATTGATCATTTCGTTGATGGGTTAAAACCCTTTCTTCGTCGAGAATTAGTCTCACATTCCCTCTCGTCGTACGAAGACATTGTCTCATGTGCTATCAAGACAAAAAATAAATTCTCTAAGTCTTATGACTTGAAAGAAAAGCAAGAGAAGAAGAGATCTGCTAATCAATCTGGGAATGGAAATAAGGGGAAGAAGGGAACAGTTGAATATCCAACCTGCAGCAAATGTGGGAAGAAACACCCCGGTACTTTCTTAAAAGGAATGGGAGTCTATTACAAGTGTGGGGAAAAATGCCACCAAGCTCGTGATTTCATGGGAAAGAAGAGAGATACTGATGTCCAATTCTACAACTGCAGGGAGATGGGACATTATGCAAATGAATTTCCTAAGCGTCAGGGGAACATACCTCAGAAAAGGCCAAGGGATCATGGAAAAGCTTATGCTATCACTACTGCCGAGGTAGAAGCGCCGAAAGACGTGGTGGAAGGTAATTTAATGGTTTCATCAAGTTTAGAAAATGAATTATTTGATTCTGGATCATCACATTGTTTCGTATCTTCCCAGTTTTCTAAGAAAATTAGATATTTCAAATTTGATTTAACAAGGGAGTTGTTGGTTAAAACTCCTAAGAGAAGTATCATTGCAACACAGTTTTGTGAATCAGCCCCCATTAGAGCACATAAATGTTCATTATCTGCTAATCTCATTGTCATACCTATGATTGAGTTTTATATAATCCTCGGTATGGACTAGATTTAGGACCATGATGCGAAGATTTATTGTATGAAGAAGGAGGTTACGATTTTTGATGATGATGATAAGGAACACCTTATCATTAGAGCAGAATTGTAACCACCTAATTCTTATCTAGATCCACCCCCAGTAGCTCAACTTAATTCAATTATTGGGGAGGAAGATAATGAAATGACTATGGGTGAGGAAATGAACATTCGAATAGAGGATATACCTGTTGTGAAAAAATATGTAGATGTCTTTCCGGAAGATTTACCTGGACATCCTCCAGAACGAGAAGTTGAGTTCTCCATTTATTTAATTCCTAGATCAAGGCCTGTATCTAAGACCCCTTACAGAATGGACACTATAGAATTAGTTTAACTAATGAAACAACTAGATTAATTGAGTAATAAGGGATTTATTCTCCCAAGTGTTTCTCCATGGGGAGCCCCTGTTCTTTTTGTTAAAAAGAAAGATGGATCTGTGAGGTTATATATCGACTACAGGGAGATCAATGCTATAACAATAAAGAACAAGTATCCCATACCTTGCATAGATGATTTATTTGACCAACTACATTGAGCTCAATACTTTTCAAAGATTGACCTTCGATCTAGATACCATCAGTTGTGTTTGAAGAAGGAAGACATTCTGAAGATAGCATTTCGAACCAAGTACGAGCATTATGAGTTTACAGTAATGCCTTATGGATTGACTAATGCACCCTCTATATTCATGGATCTGATGAATAGAGTTTTCAAGGAATATTTCGATGAATTTGTGGTGGTATTTATTGATGATATCTTGGTATACTTCAAAATCTACGAAGATCATGAAAATCACTAGCGCATTATCCTGAAGACTCTGACAAGACATGAATTATATGCGAAGTTTATCAAGTGTGAATTCTGGAATCATGATATTTCTTTTCTTGGACATATTGTCTCTAAAGATAGAATCTCTGTTGATCCTTCTAAGACCAAGGCAATCCAAGAATGGCCAGCACCTACGAGTATAACTGAGGTACGCAGTTTTATTGGTTTGGAAGGTTATTATCGACGTTTCATCCAGAATTTTGCCCGATTGGCTAACCCATTAATGAAGCTCACACGTAAAGGGGTTAAATTTTTTTGGACAAAAGAGTGTGAAAAATGTTTCGAATAACCGAAGGGAAGATTAGTCAATGCTTCTATATTGACTCTACCACTGGGGAATGATGGGTTCGTTATTTATAGTGATGCATCAAAGAAAGGAACTGGTTGTGTACTTATGCAGAATGATAGGGTTATTGCCTATGCATCACGACAGTTGAAAATTAATGAAAAAAACTATCCTTCTCATGATCTCGATTTAGCAGCTGTGATCTTTTCTTTGAAGATATGGAGGCACTACCTCTATGGTGAAAAATGTGAGATTTATACTGATCACAAGAGTTTGAAGTATATTTTCTCACAAAAAGAACTCAACATGAGGCAAAGGAGATGACTTGAATTACTTAGGGATTATGATTAAACGATACACTACCACCCGGTCAAAGCAAAAAAGGTGGAAGATGCTTTGAGTAGAAAAGATCATGGAGTTTTGAACAATATGATAATTGAAAGGGATCCAATTTTCATAGACCTAGTGAAGATAGACATGGGAATAACCAGGGAAGGGGAAACATCAATGCTTTTTCAAATGGTTTCCAAACCATCATTACTAGAAAAGATTAAGAGTTCTCAGACCGATGAAGAAGAATTTTAAAAGAAGATTAAAGCTGCGAATGATGGGAGATTGAGAGATTTTGTGTATGAAGAAGGAATTTTGAAATTCGGGAAGAGACTTTGTGTTCCAGATATACCTGATCTAAAAATACAATTACTGGAAGATGCTCATAGTTCCAATTTCTCTATACACCCTTGGACCACCACAATGTATAGAGATTTGAAGGAAAATTTTTTGTGGGACAAAATGAAGAGGGATATTGATGATTTTGTGTCAAGATATATGGTTTGTCAACAAGTGAAAGCTGAAAGGCAACAACCTGGAGGAGTCATGCAACCTATTCCCATACTGGAGTGGAAATGGGAAAATATTACGATGGACTTTGTCATGGGGCTACCAATGAATCCTAGAAGGAATGATGCAGTATGGGTCATTGTTGATTGTCTTACCAAGTCAGAACATTTTCTTTCTATAGGGGAAGATTTACCACTTGAACGACTAGCAAGACTATATATTAAGGAAGTTGTGAGACTTAATGGAGTACCCATATCGATTGTTTCTGATCGTGATCCTCGTTTTATTTCAAGATTCTGGAAAAGTCTTCAGAAATCCTTGGATAATGAACTTCATTTGAGCACTGCCTACCACCCTCAAACAGATGGACAACCAGAACGAACTATTCAAACCTTAGAAGACATGTTGAGATCCTGCTCACTTGAATTTCAGGGTATGTGGGATCATTATTTACCTTTGGTAGAATTTTCCTATAAGAATAGCTTCCATTTGAGTATTCATATGGCACCATATGAAGCGTTATACGGAAATAGATGTCGCACACCAACCTGTTGGGATGAAGTTGGTGAAAGAAAACTAGTAGGCCCAGAACAGGTGGAGGAAATGGTGGAAAAGGTGAAGGTAATCCAAAACCATATCAAAGAAGATCAAAGTAGGCAGAAGAGCTATGCCGACAATCGAAGAAAGGATTTGGAATTTTAAGTCGGTGATCATGTTTTCCTGAAGGTATCTCCATGGAATGGAGTCATAAGTTTTGGTATGAAAGGTAAATTGAGTACCAGGTATATCAGACCTTTCAAAATTCTAGAACGAATTGGGGCTGTAGCCTACCATTTGGCAATGCCTCCAAATCTCACCAAAGTTCACGATGTGTTCCACGTATCAATATTGAGGAAATAAATGCCTGAACCAATGCATGTACTCACCTATGAGGAATTATAACTGGAACCCGGTCTATCTTATTGCAAAGAGCCCGTCAAGATTCTTGATATGAGAGAACAAGTACTGAGAAACCGGACGACTCGTCTGGTAAAAGTCTTGTGGAGAAACCATAAGATGGAAGAGGCAACGTTGGAACCCAAGGAACTTATGATGAAGAACCATCCGAGTCTTTTCATGCGGTAGTACTCTAGAAATTTCGAGGGCGAAATTATTTGAAGGTGAGGAGAATGTAACACCCCAAACATCTACGGTACACTTCTCTTTGAATAATGAAATAGCATGTGTTGTACGCAACATCGAGTTCTAACACACCACAACTAATCAAACAAGCTGTTATGAATAGTAATACCCACTTTTTGAAATTTATAAATTTTATGTTTCAAAATGGACTTCATTTTTGGATTTGGAATATCGAAATTAGCCTAGGGTGAATTTTTGGTATTTTTATAAAAAACTTCAAATTTTGATGACTAGTGAAACCACTAAGTGGTAGTTAAAAAACTGAATTTTTCATAAAACATAATTTTACTGATTTTGTGATTGGAATTTCGAAAATCCGAGAGACGCGGTTAATATCAAAGAGTAAAATGTGGTTCAATGAGATGAAAATAATTTTTGGCGAATAGTAACTTTTTACTTTTATTTACCACGATTAAAAGTAAATATGGTAATTAAGGGTAAAAATGATATTAATATTACCCAAACACATGTCCTAATTCTATTGGACAAGTGTATCTCGACAAAAGACAGCCTTAGGAATAAAATATTATCATTTAGGTATACTTGGATTAGATTAGGACATTTATTATTATTTAATTCAAAGAAGAGTTAAAATAGTTAAAATTAAAGTTTATTTACTAAAACATTTTTAATATAGGGTTATAAATAAGATAAATTCCATTGAAAATATTCATAAGAAAGATATGAAGATTTCATATATAATTGTATTTTATTTATAATTTTTAGACATTACATAATTTTATTTATTTGTGAACCAATCATGATGTAGTAATTACCATAATAGTGAAAATTTAAAATAATTGATTTTATAAATACCCAAATAAATAAATTTGATACTTTTTATGAGTTTAAATAATTTTCTAGATTAATATTACATGTTCGGATTGATTTAATTAACTTTTTTCGAATTAATACTTCTTTTTTAAGTTTTACAAAAATCAATTATTGATTAGTGTCAAAATTGACATAAAAGTGTTTTTAAAACAAATATTATATTATTAATTGATATTAAATTCCTAAAAATATAAGGTTCGGCCGATAGACTTATATCTTGATAGTTGTATCATTAATGGACCACTTGGTTGTCTCTTGGAGGTATATAGTAAGTTTATTAACTATATAATATAAAAATAGAAAGTGACATGTTAATTGTCAAACTAATTAATTAAGAGTTAAAACTTAAAGATAAGGTTAATATAATGACCCAAACCTATCCTAATTCTATTGGTTGAGTGTTTTTCGACCCATTCCCACCTTAAAATTTAAATAATCCACTTTGGAGCCGTTAGAAACCGAATATTAATTTATTATAAAATAATATTTCTAGATTTTCCAAAGGTGCCCCTCACCCATCTTATAAAAGGGAACTCCCACTTCTCATTAATTCACACCTTCAAAGCCATTTGGCTCGGACAACCCATGACAAAATACTCTCTCAACTTCTCTCACTTCATCCAAGATTCCTTAGTTTGATCCGAAATACAACCTAAGGATCCCTTATGATCAAATCAAAATGAAGAACCCGAAGAAGAGGTAATGTTTTCACCACCCTTTTTCAAATTCATTTCTTCTTCAACTTCTTATTTCTTTGTTATTCCCATTCTAAAATAATTAATCCAATATCTCCTATATACTTTAATAATATTATAAAAAAGGTACAACCATATTCAGTATTCAATCCATCCTTTGAATGACATGTCACCATACGTGCGTACGTACGACTTACCGTCTCCACGTCGTGGTGTAATTGTTATTCAACATATTATTATTTGGATGGGTATAATAATGATTTTAAATTCATGTAAATAATAAATATAACATGATAATGATTATTTATATATGATATACCATCCAATTATATATTATTTTAATATCAAAAGAATGATATTGTCGCCTGTGCGTACGTACGGACTACCGTCTCCACGAATGCGATGAGATTCATTCTCCATCGTATCCATTCAAGTATAATTTTCATTTGATGATTTAAAAATAATGTTTAAGGACTTGATATCATCCTGGATATGAATAAGACACAAACTATCCATATCAAACATTTCTTATGTAACAAAATATATAAAAGAATACGAGTAAGTTAACACCTGAAACAATGATAATTCTAAGATATTATTAACAAAGTAATGTTAAAAGATCATATATGGTATCATATTAATGTATATGATTCTTATATAATTTAATAAAAATTATTTCACCATTATACAGGAGGTTAACCTACCCTCATCCATGGAAAAGTACAAGGTAAGGGTTTATTTCACAATCTCTTCATTATCCGAGGTTGTTTATACGTAATAATCTACTGGGACATCTTTATCATCCACATCCATGTTTCCTAAAAATGTATTTCAAGACATTTTTTAATATTTACAAGAATATGGGTTAAAGTCATTTATACCCTTTTTGAATTTTATAAGTGGTTTATAAAGGAATCTTTCCATCGTTTTCCAAACAAGGCCCTTTTTAACCTTTTCGACAGAATAAAGGTAAGAATGTTTTTTATCTTATACGGCGGGTGCAGCTATTTTCCGCCATTATAAAATCGTCGAAGCTTCCCTTAAAAGCTTATAATAATATTTTCAAAGATAATTTCTTATTTTATAGATATATGACTCTTAAATGATTTCAAAATAGAAAGAGATATTTCTCTAAAAAGTGTTTTGATTTCATCTATGTCAACATCTTTTGATGGATTTTAAGATTATTTGAAGTTGATTTATTATGACACACAACTTCTATATCGTATTGAAAGTTTTGTGATACGTTTGACTGTGGATGTGTTATTTTTATACAATTCATGGTTTATGGATGAAGTATTTACATTTCGTATGCTAGTTTTAATACGAATGTTTATGTTATGTTTAAACCTTTTCATATGGGAATGCATTGGACTTAATATGTGACGGGTGGAGCCCGTTATAGCTCCTCGATGCATCGGTAGGTCTCATGAGAAAAACTAGTGTCTTGGCACAAGGCCTTGGAAAAATATTATTTTTAGTCTTACCACGAGGCCTTGGCTATGTGCTTATGATAGTCTGGCACTATGCATTCCATCATTATGAAAGTTGTTATTGATATTGCATGTGATTATTCGATTAGTAGAATATCCATTTTAATAAGTAAGTGGAATTATTTCATTTTATTTTTTCCATAGTATGTTAAGTTCATGTTTAAAAGGCCTTTGTTTTAGTTATACATTACCTTAAATGTTTATTCTTATTTATGAATGTTTCCGCTATATTATTATCCTTACTGGGCATTTGAGCTCACCTATTTTCTATGTTTTATTTTTCCTAGGATGTGAAGAAGTAAATTATGAATTACATGCAGGGATAGTATGAGGGGATAAGAGTGTGGACTATGGAGACTATGTTGTTGTAGTTTTCATTTTTATAATGTAATGTAAAACATTATGAATATATCTAGTGTTTCCAAGGCTACTAAACTAATCGGTCTTTCGAGATTTGATCTTTCTTGTGATCATGACCATGTTATGTAATAATGCACCGACTTTGGGTAACTGGGGTCAGGGCGTTACAACACAAGTGTGTGGGATTATCTAAAGAATCTATAATTGGGTGGATGAATTACTGAAAATGTGGTGGGGTGGGATGCTTTGGAGGGGGGGGGGTAATAGGAAACATTTACACCCTTTAGCTGCCATAACATTAATAGTGACAAAAAAGCACTATTAAAGGACCATTTTAACAGTGTTTATATAGCATTCTTAAAAGGGTCCTTTAAAAAATAGCATTGATACAAGTTTCAGGCCTTTAACATTTCTCTGATTATCAGCACATTATTAGTGTTGGTGAAGGAATATTGTAGCGCGGTTAACAGATGATTTTGTTGTAGTTCATCGAATATTACAAGTCTAAATGTGAATAATACCATTCAATATCACAATTTATATTTGAATTACCATGTTATCATTCATCATCTGAATTCACATTTTAATGTCCATGTCACCATTTATCATCACAATTCACATTTGAATGTCTATGATACAATTAATCATGTAATTTTATACTTGAATGTTCATGTTACCATTCACTACCTTATTTCACATTTAAATTTCCATGTTACCATTCATTATCTCATTTCACACTATAGTCTATTTATGAAACGTACCATATACCACACATAGTCCATGATATTTTCCATTATATTACTAAATTGAGAGATAAAGAAAAAATGGTCACAATTCTTATTTTAATATAAATAATATAATATGGTTGTGATAAATAAAAATTATTTTAGTTTATAATTATTAATTTGAAACCTAAATGGTTTTTTACCGTGTGATTTTTTTATAATATTTAGTTTTGAAATAATCTCCTTAAATATTTTCACAATGATGACACATAATTTGTTTAATTAATAGAAAAATAAAATAAATTATTTTAAAAATACTATAAAAAATATAATTTGAATGTATTATTGTCTTATGAAAAATATTATTGATAAATATAAATTTTTCTTTTTTTTTTCTCAAGGATTATATTTGTCCTCAATGTTTGTTATGCTTTATTTAATGTAATATTATAATAATAGTTACAAAAAAGTATTAACATTATTTTATAATAAGTAATATATTATTAAATGATTTAAATTTAATAAAAATATTATTTTCTTCTAGATTAAATGGATATTGTTGAAAAAATTAACCATGGTTCAATTATTTATTTTTTATTCTCATATTTTAATAATATACATGTTTAATGGGTAGAAAATACCAATATTATGTTAATTGTCAATATGGTAATTGAGGGGTAAAACTAAAGGATAAGGTTGAAAACAAATATAAATATCGTCTAACATTTATTGAATAAAATTATATAGACGCATAATCATCTTATATATAAATTACAAAAATTTGGAGACATTTATACATGAAATATAATTTATATTAATCTAATGATTTAAAAAATCTACAGATTCCCCTCTGCTCTCTTATAATTAGACAACCCTAATATTAATTATTCATACTATATTGAGGAATATAGTTCACCCCAAACATACCAATTTCCATTATAAACACCCATATCCATGGTATATCGGTTATTTAATTAAAAAATATATACCTTATTTCTGTTAACAGGAAATATAATATAGGTATACCGAAAAAGAGGTAACCATCCTCATTGAGCCCTTCAAGTCTATTTATTCTTATACTTCATAATAAACTATTATAACCGTAATAATATAATTAAAAAGAATAATAAATATAATATGATGTTATTATGATTATGGTAGAATCATATACCATATATTTTCCATCCTACTAAAATCTAAAACAGTGCTCATGTTTATTTACGGCTTACCGTCTCCACATAGTAGTGCAATTTTTTTATCATTAAAATTTTAAATGGATGTAAATAATGATATAAAAATATTAATTTAAATGAAATTTATGACCTAAATATTCTTCAAAATTATAATATCATATATACCTTCTTACGTTACATTCTACCAGAAAATGATAATGTCTCTCATTTGTACGTGTGGAAAAACCCCTCCACGAAGTGAGATGATATTATTTTTATTTTTACATTAGAATTATTGTAATCATGATAGATTTAATGAATATATATGATAAATATGATATTATTATGATTCTAAAATTATTAATTCTTTTCTATCTTTTCTTCCTTCTATTAGTCGAAAAGTTAATGCATTATTCTTGTATTTGTACAACCTACCGTCTACATGAATGGTGTAATTAAATTTTATATACCAATATTTTATATATGAATATATATATATATATATTGAATACATGTAATATTTATATCAATAATAATACTATGGATATTATGGAACCTTAATCAATGTATAAGGACTAGAACTATTGTATCAAAACATAATGGAAAACGAATTATCTAACACTCAAAATAAAGGAATTTGTAAAATTATTGTAAAACAATATGTGTTAAAATATTATAAATAGATCATGTATTAAATTATATATATGTATATTGTTATGGTATGTAATAATAATAAATGTATTTTTTTTATATTAGGTTAAAATAACTTAGAAGGAAAGTCAACCTAGAGGTCTCAATTTCCTTTCATAGAGACATAATTTTATATTATTCACCTAATATAATTCATATTGTCTAGAAACTACCAATTTAATGTTTTTTCAATAATTTTTTAATAGAAATTAACTTTATCTTGTATATTCATGTTCTTTGTATCATTTATTTTCTTATATCCTAAACCGCACACAATTTTCATACATGGTGTTTTACATTGAATGTTATATGATTGACTATGGAATTATTGATAATACACATTCACTAAATTATATAGATTCATTTTAATTAAGTATATTGTTTATAAATTTATATTTTCCATTAAATATATGAGTAATGGTTTGGAGATTCTAGGATGGGTGGAACTCAGAGTTATATATCTTATCAATGCATTGAAAGGTCTCATAAGACAAATCAGTTTTTAAAATTAAATGGGATCATACTCATAGTATTAAATTCTCTTGGTGCATGGTTTTGACCACATATATATCATTTTTTCAGAGATCAATATCTATAATAGAAATAATTCTCTTCATTTAATATTACCATGAGATTACTCTATTTTTATTATCTGTGGATTCAATTTATTCTCATATTATTTATTAATGGTTATATGTTCCTTGTTATTTATATTTCCAGGTTGTTAATAACTTTTTATTTATTTATTTCCATTTCTCCATGTTATAAAGAAGAAATCATTGAATTAGTTTTAAAGATGTATAATGTTAAAATTTTTTATATTTATATTTTATTACCAATGTGAAGTGGGTATCATGTATGTATTTTGTTCTCCAAGAGTATTAAACATATATATCATTTAAGATTAGATCACTTTTATATATGCCAATGTAATAAAGTTGAAACCATATTTGTTTTTCTATAGTTGGGGTTGTTATAATTGGTATAACTAGAAAGTTATTAGAAATATTTTAACTAGAATTTTTAAGAACACACCCAATAAGAGAAATATGATAATCTCGTATAGTATATGAAAAATTTGACCATTATAGGGATTTTATTTTATGGCTGAATTTTCATCATGGCTATGATATAATATAGTGTGTTCAATTATTCAGTGATGAAACCAAATGGAAAAATGGATTCAAATCCTATGTAATATTTTGAAATTTCCCTACTAAGCAAGACAATATAAATAGTATTGGTGCTAATTATATTATGAACATATTAGGGTAGCTTAATATGGTTAGGAAAATAACCTTTCCTGAATTGATAGACATATTGCCACCTAATATTACTATCCTATATTTTATCCTTTCATGTATCAAAAGACAATATATTTTAAGGGATTATTAATCACATTATATTTAAAAAAATTATTATGTCTCTCAAAAATATATCCTATATTGGATATTTAATAAAAGGGAAAAGGTTATTCTAGGAGTGTTATATTTTATGAGAGATTCATATCAGCAGTGGTTATTGATATGGGACAGTAATATAGCCAAAAGAGTATAACATGTTGAATGGGTAACTTTGAATGTGATTAATTATAGAAATACTTCTCTCAAGATTAGTTAAAGAATATGAAGGGGAATTTTTGCAGTTTAATTTAGATAAAATAATAATGTATTGTAGAGTGTTATGAAAACATTACAAGACCTTAGAGGCATGATATAGACAATTTATGTTATCCATAAATAATTATTGATCAATTCATTAATGGTCTGATTATGAGTCTATAAAGGGAACTACTTTATCATTTATTTCATTTTATGATGATATAGTATCATGTGATCTTCATACAATAACGAATATTCTATATCCTATATATTCGAGGGAAATATGGAGAATATGAGTTTGGATAAGTTCCATAAAATGGTAAATTTTGAAATAAGAATAAGGGAATGATGAAATTTCCATCATGTGAAAGTTGTAGATGTAAACATCCTATAAAATACATGAATGGAATGAGATTTTTCACAAGTGTTGATATAAGGGCCATCTTGATAATGTGGTCAAGGGTAAGAAATAAATAAGTTATTTAGAGGTATTTAACTATATATATATAGATAATTATACACTCAAATGTCTCAAGAATCAACGTAACATACCACATAAGTGATCTAGAGGAGAATTTAAAGCATATATGATCACTACAACTAATGCTAAGTTCCCAATGATTTGGTGGAAAGTACTTTAATCATGTTGTTAAATTTATCCAAAGATTTATTTGATTCTTTATCACCATAATCATTCATATCTTTTATAGTTTACATGAAAGTTATATATTTACATAGTTCATTATAAAGAGATTTATCATTAAAAACACATATTGGATGTCTCACCACAATTAGGATTTTTCGATCAATTCCTATTATGACACATGATAATGTACTATTTACAAGCATTACTATTAAAACTATGTTTTATTTTTATAAATATATTTGTTTGGATTTAATTTAAAACAATTTAAAACAAATTCTAGAAATTATAATTAATTTACAATTCATTATTAGGATGGTAAGTTCCATTTAATTATAGGAGATACATCACCACCCAGTTCATATATAGATCAATCCATAGTAGCACTCTTGAATGGGATTGTTAGTGAAGAAGAGAAGAAAAATCTATTGATGTAAGGGTTAAAAATTATATTAATGATGTACATATTGTACATGATTGAAATGATGTATTTCCTAAGGAATTACTATGGCATTCTTCAAAATTAAGGGTTGAGTTTTCCATTGATTTTACTATGATTTAATACCAATATCAAAGGCTCTCTATAGAATGGACATAGTGGGATTAGTGGAGCTCAATAAATTTCTATGTCAGTTGTGTGAAAAGTGATTTATACACCCTTATTCATGACCTTGGGGAGCCCGTGTTCATTTTTTAAAAGAATAAAGATAGATCTATGAGGTTGGAATTGGTTATAGGGAAATAAATTCTATTAAAATAAATAACATGTACCGTATACATCACAATGATGAATCATTTGATCAAATTCTTATAGATTTATATTTGTCATAGATTAAACATTGTTCTGGTTATAAATAATTACGTGTAATGAATGAATATATTATTAAGACAATGTTTAAAATGAGGTATCGAAATTACATGTTTACATTGAATCTATTAGGATTGAATAACAAACTGTATGTTTTCATGGATGTAATGATTATAATATTAAAGGAATATCATGATACTTTTATTGTGGTATATATTGATGATATATTAGTGTATTCTAAAATTAATGTAGATGATGATATTTACATAATGATCATTTTTGATACTTTGAGAAGAAAAGTGTTATATATGAAATTTAGAAAGTGTGAATTATGGCTTCATAAATTCATTTTATTATCCATATTTTCTTCAGGTATATAATATTAGTTGATCCAATGATTATAAAAGAAGTTATGTTACTTCCTTCAATCATTAACATAACTAAGTTATATAGATTCTTTATTTTTGGGAGGTTACAATTGGCGATTTATTCAAAAAAAATTCATGATTAAATAACTAGTAAACCAAGATTTCTTATAATGTGGTTATGTTATTATGGAAAATGAAATTTTATGAATATTTTGAATAAATTAATAGTATATTGGTTAATTATATGATTTTTTCATTACCATCAAGAGAAAAGGTATTTTTGATATATAGTGTTGCATCAAATAATAGAATTGGTCGTGTCCTTATATATAACGACAATGTTATTTATTATGTATCAACATAATTAAAGACTCACAAAAAGAAATATAAAAATCATGATCTTGAGTTGGATTTTTTAATATTTTCTTTGGAGAAGTGTAGTCATTATCTCTATGGTGTATGTTGTGAGATATACACAAAACATAAGCGTGTAAAGAAACATTTTAACAAAAGAACCCAATATGAGGAAAAAGAGATTAATTGAAACACTAATGGATTATGATTTACCAATAATATACCACCAAGGGAAGGAATGCAGGGTATTAGATTCATTGATAAGGAGAGATCATGGATTCCAATCCGAAATTATTATTGAAAGGGATCTTATATTCATAGATTTAGAATCGATCGATATAAGAATTATTAAAGAAAGAGACACAACACGCCCTTTTCAAATACTTTCTAAACTATATTTATTGGAAATGAAAGAGAATTTTGAGTTTGATGATAAAAATTTTAAAAATAAAATTAAGGTAATGAGTTATTAGAAATTACAAAACATCATATATTAAGATGATGTTCTACAATGTAGAAAGAGGTTTTGTATTACACCTATACCTGATATGAAAGGAGAATTAAAAGATGATTCTTATAGATCAAATTTCCCTATGAATATTAATAGAACTATGTATTATATAAATTTTATGGAAAATTTTGGGTTGGAATATATAATTTAGAAAATCTATTATTATGTGCCATGATTTTTTTCAACTAGTGAAGGTAGAGGGACAACATCAAAGATAAGACATCCAACCTCTAATTATTCATATGAAAAAATGGGATGAAATTATTATGGTCTTTGTCACTATATTACCAAATAATCATATGAATAATGATGAAATATGTGTTATTTTTTAACACATTACCAAATCTTCACATTTCATCACTATTAGAGAAGTTTTAACTGTTGGTAACATTGTGATGTTTTCTAACAATATAATACACCTATATCAATTATGTCTAATCAGTAATTGATATTTACTATGAAATTTTGGATTTCTTCATAAGTCTATTGAAATAACGATTCATTTGAGAACTATCTAACACCCTAAAATTGGAGGATATTTCTACGGGACTATCCAAACCTTAGATGTCATGTTACGGTTGTTCACATTTGAATTTTATGGTATGTGGGATCGTTATATATACATTGGATTTGTTTTCCTATAAAAATAGATTAAATGAATTTATTCAAATTGTGTTGTATGAATCATTAGATGGAAATATATTTCATACTCAAACTTGTTGGGATGATGTTATTGAAAGAGACCAGATGGGACCAAAACATGTGAAGGAGACAATAGTGAAGATAAAGAATATTAAAGCGCACATTAAAGTAGTTCAATGTTGGAAAAGGGGATATGTAAATAACTAAAGGAATTATTTGGAATTTAATAAATGAGAACATTTTTAATTGAATGTATCTCCTGAGAAAGTTGTTATAAGGTTCTCTATGATTGGGAATTTGTGCCCCACATACATCATATTTTATGAAATTGTAAAAACAATTGGATATGTGGAATACCGATTGGATATTCCACAAAGCCTTTCTAAAGTATATAAAATACCCAATGAATATATGAACCTCTAGAAAAATAAAAATTGAACATGATCTATCATACTATGAGGTGCCACTCCAGATTATTGACACTAGAGTGAAAATATTGAGGAATTAGATGACTAGACTAGTAATGATACTTTAAAGAAATCGTAATGTAGAGGAAGAAATGTAGGAACCTAAATATGTTATAAATAATAACCAACATCATTTTTTTGTATGTTAATATTAATGAAAATTTCAAGGATAATACTTATATGGGAGAGAAGAATATAATATCCAAATCTTTTAAATGAATACTATGTTCTATATTTTACACAACATGCAACACAAAACTAATAAGAAAAAAATATTATTATTTAAATATTACCATTATAACGTATACATTGAATAGTTTGGTAGGAATAAGAGTAAAGAAATTATGAAATTAATTTGAAGTTCAAACTCAATATAAATTTATTAATTAATTCTAAGAAAATAAACACTAACTTTTTTGGGAATGTAATTTTTTCATCAAAAATACAATTTATTCAAAGATAATATTAATTTATTTATTTGATAAAATAAAATAATTAAATTTTAATCGTTTATAAAATTTCCCATACCAGCCTAGATACCACAAACTAATTCATTTATCTGGTCTAATACGTGTCCTAAAGCATGACTCTTGTATGCCAGAGGCTCTCGACTAGCAGCAAAGATCTAAAATCATTCATGGGGAGACTATACAATATTTCATAATGTAAAGAACTAAAATAAATAAATAAAAATTAACCAAATATATTATAAGTCCCCAGCCTTAAACCTTACTTAATATTGAATTAAATGAGTAATTCACATTGAGGATCTTTTCAGGTTTTGAGTTTTAGAGAATTGGGACATAACTATTACATCCCAAAAGATTACAAAGTATCCGCTTCTACTGAATTTCCATTAAATAAAAACTCTTAAAAAGAAACATGTATAGTTCCATGTTTTAGGTAGCATGACTTTACTTTGATTCCATCCTTGACCCTATTCCACACTAAGACCTATGAAAAACATTTCAAAAACTTGGGATGAGCATAAGAAGCTCAGTATGGGATACACAAAGAATGAAAACTGTTAGTTTTTCAAAACAACAAGTAAACCATGAATACTTTATCAATGTAATACTTTTCACCTTCATGAATTAGTAAAAACTCTTCACTAAAAAAAATATCATTACTTACCTTTTTGTAACCAAAGGATTACCATAAAACCCATATAAAGAACACATAACATATATAAAGGTAACTTGGGACATAAACATACTTAAGTGGAATAACCATACGGCCGACTTCCACACATATCACTTAATGGAATAGCCATACGGCCAATTTCCATACATACTTAATGGAATAGCCATACGGCCGACTTCAATACCCAATGCTTTGGAGGTTATAACGTAACCACCTATCCTGGTATTCACGGCACCACCCATCATATGTTTTATAACGTAACCACCCATTAAAATGTCCAAGTACCAATATAAAATCATAAAACATAAAACCAATATAATGGAATGATAAAATTTCCACATTTCAATCACAATATATCATAAATATATTGACATGATAGAATCCTTTATCAAAACCATTTTCAATACCAAAATACAAAAAAGAGTATATGGTATTTATTTTATTTTAAAAAAACCTTACGGATTATTGAGGAAGCCAAAGACCAAATAATACTCACGGCAGCGGAAAAGGTCGTTGTCACCGCGTACGTAAAAAAACATTCCTTTTTTTCGTTTAGTAAAACGATTCGTAGAAAAAGATTCCTTTTGTATAAAAGAAAAAGTCAATGGGGTTTATACACCGTATAACAGAAAGTTGTGTATAAAACAAAATATGCCTCAATGAAAGGAGATTGAGACGAAGTCCCTTACAAAGACGGTATCTTTGGTTTAAGGATAAATCAATTACATAATTATGTGTGACAAACAAATACACCAAATATAAGTGGATATTAAGTGTAAAATAATCAAAGGTCATTCACACATATTCAAAGGATGAAATATTCAATAACTACATGTTGAACCCCAAGAAATCGAAATTGGGTTAAGAAATTCCCTTGACAGCCTAACAGCGTCACATCAAAATGAGTTGATGAGAGATAAAAAGTGTATCTCATCACTTGGACATAAAATTTACATCAATAAGGATATATGAGAACATATCCCAACATAAAAATATGTAAATTAAAAGACCCAACAAAAGAAGTCTTTTAAAAAAAAAAAGAGGGTGAAAGGTTCCCTTACCGACTTGGGTATCTTTCAAAACATACACCCCATGAAAGAAGGACAATAGATCATTGATGTAAATACTCATAAACGAAATTATATTACACAAAGAGTATAATAATGGGAAGTACATACACCACTCAAAGAAAATTGTGGCAAATGTAGCATAAATATCACGAGAATAAAAGTGAGATGAAAAATCCCTTACAAAAACTCGGCAGCCTAACAGCGCCACATAAAACTTCCAAAATGGATTGATGAGAGAGAATAGGGTCTTTCATCACATGAACATAAAAATTAAAGTAAGTGTAATATAAAATATCATCCCAATAACAAGAAAGATGAGCTTTAGAGGGAATGACATAAAAGAGTGTACTTAAAAAGAAAGAGAGGAGTAAGATCCCTTACCTCGGGTCCGACTTGACTCAATTGTTCTTTAACGTCCTGAATAATAAAATTGAGTTAATTTATTTTTTCTTAAGAAACTTTTTCAAGTTCATTATTCCTTTTATTTCACTTATTTCCATGTTATAAACATTATGTAATCATTTTAGTTAATAATGTTTTTTTGTCGATATTTGGTTCTTAAGTCGAAAGTGGACTTCTTACAATTACATGTTGTTCGTGTGGTCAAAGGTTCTTTATATCCAAATGAAATTCCTGATTTGGATATCATATATATCATATATATCCAGCATATAAATTTATTTATAATATTACATAATCATTTAGAGGTACGAAATGAAATGCACCGTTCATGGAGACGGTAAGCCGTACGTACGCATGAACACTACTTTCATTTCTTTTTCATATTAATGGAATTAAAACTAAATGAGAGTTATGTATATTTTAATTAAAGAATTATATTCATAATTTATATGTATCATTCATCATATATATCCATTATATACATTTACTTATAATAGTACATTACATTTGGGGATAAGAAATGAAATGCACCGTTCATGGAGACGGTAATCCGTACGTACGCATGAACGCTACTTTTATTTCTATCTCATACTTTAATGGAAAGAAATAATAATTATACAGAGGTATATAATAATTCCAGTATAAAATCATATATAAAAACATTAAATCCATCCTTTATACATCCCACATATGGCATTAACGAATCACATCACTTTGAGGGGGCGGTAGTCCGCACTTCCTAAAATGAAGATATCGCGTATACCCATAATGGAAGCCATAAAGGTAAGACAAAAATGAAAAATACAGAAGCATAAGTAAAAAATAAACATATTATATATCATATATAAAAATAGTGACATCATAATGGCCACCTTTGAAGGTGTTAAATGAGTATTGAACAATCATCGTTTTGGGAGGCAGAATTTCCCCATCCACGGAAACCGTATGTTCTTTAACCATTTGATGTAGTTGTGTGAGAGTGTAGCTCGAATAAATCTTATAACAACATCCTAATATATTTAAGATACTGGTGTTGTTACAAAATAAGAAAATAAATAGAGTTTAGGGGGGTTGGAGAAGAAAAATAAAACAAATGAACATGAGAGAATGAATTACCTTTAAAAGTGTAACTCCTTTTGATTTGAGCCTAAAGGATTCCTTTAAAAGTATTATTCCCAAAGGGAATCCTCTAAGATGAGTAGAGGGATGTGGAGAGAGTAAATGGGCAGGGTTTAGCCGAGCCAAAGGCTTGAGGAGTGTGTGAAATGAGGTAGAGGTGGGGGCCTTTTATAAGAGGAGAGGAGGGGCACTTTTGGAAAGTAAAGAAATATTAATTTAATTGAAAATGAGTTTCGGATTTCAAGGGTACCACATTGATATAATTCTAGGATAAGGTGATAAGGATTCTAAATCCACTCATCCAATTGTTTTTGTCCATGTGTAGGTTTTATATTTTACATTATCTTTCCATTTTATTTAAATCATTAAATAATGAGTTCATTGCTGCATCACCATGATGTCATAAATAATTTACTTTATTTAAAGTCTAAAAAATATAAAAAAATTACTATGATGTAGGAAAGCTTTTTATCTTTCTAATTAATATTTATAGTCAAAATTTGGACTTGTTTAGCCCCACTTAAAAATGGTTTTAGTAAAACGACTCATGTTTGTGTCAATTTAATTTTAACATTAAATAAATATATATTAATGTCATTTTCCAACCAAAGTGTCTCCATGGGGTCCCCAAGTTGAACCATGGGTTGTCTTGGTCGGCCAAGACTTATCCAATAGGAGTAGGAAAAGTTTCATGGTGTTTTCATATTTTTATAATAACATTTTTACCTTAAATTACACCAATTACCTCTAATCGCGATTAAAAACTTAATAAGTTACTATTCACCAAAAAAAATATTTTTATCTCATTGAACCACATTTTACTTCTTAATGAAAACCATGTATGTCGGATTTTGGAAATTCAAAACACAGAAGTGGTAAAATTTCATTTAAACGAAAAATCAGTTTTTATAAGTACCACATAGTGGTTTCACTATTCATCAAAAATTGAAGTTTTTCAGAAAAATACCAAAAATTCCCTCTAAGCTATATTTGATATTATGAATTCAAAAATGAAGTCCATTTTAAAAAATTCACAACATATAAGTTTCACTAATTAATTTAATAATTAATTCCCACTGTTAGAGCAAGTAGCGTGTTTTTATGAAACAATAAGTATCAAAAGATTGACACTAGTTTATGTCCGATTTCAAAGTGAAATTAATTCCAATGACCACTATTGGATTTAATGGTAAAAATATTTTCTAATTTCACTTTAAAACCAATTCAAAAGATAATCTAATCATATAAATAAATTAGATTAAAGAGAGGTTTTGAATTAAAATGCAACATTTTACACTATTCATTAAAAAAATGAAATTTATCGGAAAAATACAAAAAATTTACACAAAGTAAAATTGGATGTCCCGATTCTAAAGAAGAGTTTTATTTGGTCCAAAATAATGTATAATAGTGATCAAAACTATATTTAATGACAATTTGCCCTCAAAAGGCGATAAGTGAACCTTTAGTGAAAATTAGGGTATAAAAGCCTAAAATTGAATTCTTTCCGTATTTTAAGCCTTTGGATAAATGTAAAAATATTTAAAAAACATATATAATCATATTTTAGTTATTTCTATCCATTCCTGCCAATAAAATGGTTAAATGATAACTACCATTTAAAATAATATTATTTTATTATTAGAGTGCAATGTAAGATTCCAAAAAAAAACTCGTTGTTGCGTGTTGGGTACGCCATTGAGCATAGCGTCCCCTTTAAAGTCATAATAATATTTCAATCAAAAATATGGATAAAAAAATGTCATATTCTTTATTTACCTGGGGTGTTACATCCTTCCCCCATTTTTGAAATTGCGTCCTCGCAATTTTAAAATTGGGCTTGGAAACATCCTTGAAAATTACACATCGGAACAAGAGTCGGTAAAACAATCACTTTAAAATAAAGAAAGATAAGTACAGAGGTCATCCGAGTTAACCCATACTAGGATTCCATGTAGGAAAACATGGACATGGAGGAGAAAACATACGGTCATGTTCTGATGGAGAGTGATAGAAAACATGTTTCGGAGAAAGTTAAAAATAAGAAAATCACAAACATGTGATAGGTTAAACGGTGTTGGGTTCCCCAGTAGAAAAAGTTAATAGACATCATTTTTGTTTTAAGTTACTTTTTTATTGTGGAATTTATTCATAAGAAAACACAATCACTTATTATGATGACTTTCAACTTTTACTAGATTCCTTAATCAAACTCGTAATTTTTTTTTCCAAAAGACGAGTATTAAGGGAGACTTTTTCGCATTAAGAGTACTATAATCAACTTCTAGAGAATCACCTAATCCACAAAAGAGAACTATATACTTCCTATATCTTTAGACCTTAACCATAACCAAAACCAAAAAGGTTAGTACAAGGTCAGATAATCCAGAAAAGGATAACCCTTTATAAAAAGAAAATCTATTCTTAATCTCCAAAATTTGTCAAACAAAACCCAATGTTCAACAGGGATCATTCGATAAACAATTTGTCCATAAAATACTTCAAAGTAAACCAATCTAAGATTGAAACCCAATTGTTTGAAGGATTTAGTCACATAGTCTTCCAAGTTAAATCGTAACATTTATATCCAAACAACATCTGTTTCTCCTAAAGTCTCGTATTGAAAAGTAATTAACCTAATCACATATCCTCCATGATAGGTTAATCATTTTCATAAATAACCCAAAATCAACTTACTCTTAATTCATAAAATCATATAACTAAAAAGAATCAGTCAAAGTAACCAGGGACTTCACGTAGTCCAGTGGTAGGCGATAAATACCAGTCGCACTTTGGTTGTGGGTTCGATTCCCGCAGCTTTGTCTGACGCGACAGGTTGTCACACGGTCTGCGTGTTTTCCTTTTCCCAAAACTATATAATTCTTAAAACATTCCCCAAAATGAGATAAAATCTTCAAAAATAATCATAACATATTTTAACCTCAAGTTTATATCATTCCTTTCATTTTCCATCATATCATAGAGTAACCCATAATTACCTAAAAAGTAAGGATCATATAAACCCTAATGGTTAACTTTTTAATTATTACCTGAACTTCCAAATCGATTGGTCATCTCGTACATGATGCATTAAAGATCATACCAAGGTTCAAGTGGTTGGTCATGACTCCTTGATAGTTGGTTTAGAACAACCACGAGTTTCCTCATTGAATCCCCCATTTTATCTAGTATCTTAATCATAGAACCACCACAGTTTCCTTCAAACCTGTTGTCTCTTTGTTTCCTGCTAGAGCAATCCATTCACTAAAAACAGAAATGTCAGTGTGAGTATATCAACAAAACCATCATGTACTAATGGGGAAGGTAAACACTAAGATACACTTACTCATTCACTTTATCTAAAACTAGGACTCTTTCTGAAATCTTAACCATTATGGTAATGTCTCTTATGCTTAAAGAATACCCTAACCTCTAAAGTTATATAAACTGGCCTTTGATACCAACTATAAGGACCCATCCTTAAACCTTACTTAATATTGAATTAAATTAGTAATTCACATTGAGGATCTTTTCAGGTTAAAAGTTTTAGAGAATTAGGACATAACAATTACATCCCAAAAGATTACAAAGTAGCCGCTTCTACGGAATTTCCATAAAATAAAAACTCTTAAAAAGAAACATGTATAGTTCCATGTTTTAGGTAGCATGACTTTCCCTTTATCCTATCCTTGACCCTATTACATGCTAAGACCTGTGAAAAACATTTCAAAAACTTGGGATGAGCATAAGAAGCTCAGTAAGGGGTACACAAAGAATGAAAACTATTAGTTTTTCAAAACAACAAGTAAACCATGAATACTTTATCAATGTAATACTTTTCAACTTCAGGAAGTCGTAAAAACTCTTCACTGAAAAAAAAATATCATTACATAACTTTTTGTAACCAAAGGATTACCATAAAACCCATATAAAGAACACATAACATATATAAAGGTAACTTGGGACATAAACATACTTAAGTGGAATAACCATACGGTCTACTTCCACACATATCACTTAATGGAATAGCCATACGGCAAATTTCCATACATACTTAATGGAATAGCCATACGACCGACTTCCATACCCAATGCATTGGAGGTTATAACGTAACCACCCGTCCTGGTATTCACGGCACCACCCGTCATATGGTTTATAACGTAACCACCTGTTAAAATGTCCAAGTACCAATATAAAATAATAAAACATAAAACCAATATATAGGAATGATAACATTTCCACATTTCAATCACAATATATCATAAATATATTGACATAATAGAATACTTTATAAAAACCATTTTCAATACCAAAATACAAAAAAGAGTATATGGTATTTATTTTATTTTAAAAAAACCTTACGGCTTGTTGAGGAAGCCAAAGACCAAATAATACTCGCGGTGGCGGAAAAGGTCATTGTCACCGCGTACGTAAAAAAAACATTCCTTTTTTTTCGTTTAGTAAAACGCTTCGTATGAAAAGATTCCTTTTGTATAAAAGTAAAAGTCAAAGGGGTTTATAGACCGTATAAAAGAAAGTTGTGTATAAAACGAAATATGCCTCAATGAAAGGAGATTGAGACGAAGTCCCTTATAAATACGGTATCCTTGGTTTAACGATAAATCAATTACATAATTATGTGTGAAAAAAGAATACATCAAATATAAGTGGAAATTAAGTGTAAAATAATCAAAGGTCATTCACACATATTCAAAGGATGTCATATTCAATAACTACATATTGAACCCAAAGAAATCGAAACTGGGTTAAGAAGTTCCCTTGACAGCCTAACGGCGTCACATCAAAATGAGTTGATGAGAGATAAAAAGTGTATCTCATCACTTGGACATAAAATTTACATCAATAAGGAAATATGAGAACATATCCCAACATTAAAATATGTAAATTAAAAGACCCAACAAAAGAAGACTTTTTTTAAGAAAAAGGAGGGTGAAAAGTTCCCTTACCGACTTGGGTATCTTTCAAAACATACACCCCATGAAAGAAGTACAATAGATCATTGATGTAAATACTCATAAACGAAAGTATATTAAACAAAGAGTAGAATAATGAGCATTAAATACACCACTCAAAGGAAATTGTCGCAAATGTAGCATAAATCTCATGGGAATAAAAGTGAGATGAAAAATCCCTTACGAAAACTCGGCAGCCTAACGGCGCCACATAAAATTTCCAAAATGGATTGATGAGAGAGAATAGGGTCTCTCATCACATGAACATAAAAATTAAAGTAAGTTTCATATAAAATATCATCCCAATAAAATGAAAGATGATATTTAGAGGGAAATACATAAAAGAGTGTACTTAAAAAGAAAGAGAGGAGTAAGATCCCTTACCTCGGGTCCGACTTGACTCGATCGTTCTTTAACGTACTGAATAATAAACATGAGTTAATTTCTATTTGCTTAAGAACAATTTTAAAGTTCATTATTCCTTTTATATGACTTATTTCCATGTTATAAACATTATGTAATCATTTAAGTTAATAATGTTCGTTTTGTCGATATTTCGTTCTTAAGTCGAAAGTGGACTTCTTACAATTACATGTTGTTCGTGTGGTCAAAGGTTCTTTATATCCAGAATGACATTCCTGATTTGGATATCATATATATCATATATATCCAGAATATAAATGTATTTATAATATTACATAATCATTTAGAGGTATGAAATGAAATGCACTGTTCATGGAGACGGTAAGCCGTACATACGCATGACCGCTACTTTCATTTCTTTGTCATATTAATGGAATTAAAACTAAATGAGAGTTATGTATATTTTAATTACATAATTATATTCATCATTTAGATGTATCATTTATCATATATATCCATTATATACATTTAATTATAATAGTACATTACATTTGGGGATAAGAAATGAAATGCACCGTTCATGGAGACGGTAAGCCGTACGTACGCATTAATGCTACTTCCATTTATATCTTATACTTTAATGGAAATAATTATTAATGATATAGAGGTATATAATAATTCCAGTATAACAACATATATAACAACATTAAATCCATCCTTTATACGTCCCACATATGGCATTAACGAATCTCATCACTTTGAGGGGGCGGTAGTCCGCACTTCCTAAAATGAAGATATCGCGTATACCCATAATGGAAGCCATAAAGGTAAGACACAAATGAAAAATATAGAAGAATAAGTAAAACATAAACATATTATAGATCATATATAAAAATAGTGACATCATAATGGCCACCTTTGAAGGTGTTAAATGAGTATTGAACAATCATCGTTTCGGGAGGCAGAATTTCGCCATCCACGGAAACCGTATGTTCATTAACCATTTGATGTAGTTGTGTGAGAGTGTAGCTCGAATAAATCTGATAAAAACATCCTAGTATATTTAATATACTTGTGTTGTTACAAAAGAAGTAAATAAAAAGAGTTTAGGGGGTTTGGAGAAGCAAAATAAAACAAATGAACATGAGAGAATGAATTACCTTTAAAAGTGTAACTCCTTTTTATTTGAGCCTAAAGGCTTAATTTGAAAGTATTCTTCCCAAAGGGAATCCTCTAAGATGAGGAGAGGGATGTGAAGAGAGTAAATGGTCAGGGTTTGGCTGAGACAAAGGCTTGAGGAGTGTGTGAAATGAGGTAGAGGTGGGGGCCTTTTATAAGAGGATATGAGGGGCACTTTTGGAAAGTAAAGAAATATTACTTTAATTGAAAATGAGTTTTGGATTTCAAGGGTACCACATTGATATAATTCGAGGATAAGGTGATAAGGATTCGAAATCCACTCATCCAATTGGTTTGGGCAAGTGTAGGTTGTAGATTTTACATTATCTTTCCATTGTATTTAAATCGTTAAATAATGAGGTCATTGCTGCATCATCATGATGTCATAAATAATTTACTTTATTTAAAGTATAAAAATTATAAAACAAATACTATGATGTAGGAAATCTTTTTATATTTCTAATGAATATTTATAGTCAAAATTTGGACTTGTTTAACCCCACTTAAAAACGGTTTTAGTAAAACGACTCATGTTTGTGTCAATTTAATTTTAACATTAAATAAATATATATTAATGTCATTTTCCAACCAAAGTGTCTCCATGGGGTCCCCAAGTTGAACCATGGGTTATCTTGGTCGGCCAGGACTTATCCAATAGGAGTAGGAAAAGTTTCATGGTGTTTTCATATTTTTATAATAACATTTTTACCTTAAATTACACTAATTACCTCTAATCGCGATTAAAAACTTAATAATTTACTATTCACCAAAAAAATATTTTTATGTCATTGAAACACATTTTACATCTTAATGAAAACCATATATGTCGGATTTTGGAAATTCAAAACATAGAAGTGGTAAAATTTCATTTAAACGAAAAATCAGTTTTTATAAGTACCACTTAGTGGTTTCACTATTCATCAAAAATTGAAGTTTTTCAGAAAAATACCAAAAATTCACCCTAAGCTATATTTGATATTAAGAATTCAAAAATGAAGTCCATTTTACAAAATTCACAACATATAAGTTGCATTAATTAATTTAATAATTAATTCCCACTGTTAGAGCAAATAGCGTGTTTTTATGAAACAATAAGTATCAAAAGATTGACACTAGTTTAAGTCCGATTTCAAAGTGAAATTAATTCCAACGACCACTATTGGATTTAATGGTAAAAATATTTTCTAATTTCACTTTAAAACCAATTCAAAAGATAATATTATCATATAAATAAATTAGATTAAAAAGAGGTTTTGAATTAAAATTCAACATTTTACACTATTCATTAAAAAAATGAAAT
Source organism: Viscum album (assembly GCA_963277665.1). Classification (NCBI taxonomy): domain Eukaryota; kingdom Viridiplantae; phylum Streptophyta; class Magnoliopsida; order Santalales; family Viscaceae; genus Viscum; species Viscum album. The sequence goes on from OY728131.1 coordinate 22,269,283, forward strand.
TTATCGGAAAAATACAATAAATTTACACAAAGTAAAATTGGATGTCCCGATTATAAAGAAGAGTTTTATTTTGTCCAAAATAATGTATAAGAGTGATCAAAACTATATTTAATGACAGTTCTCCATCAAAAGGTGATAAGTGAACCTTTAGTGAAAATTAGGGTATAAAAGCCTAAAATTGAATTCTTTCCGTATTTTAAGCCTTTTGATAAATGTAAAAACATTTAAAAAACATATATAATCATATATTAGTTATTTCTATCCATTCCTGCCAATAAAACGGCTACATGATAACTACCATTTAAAATAATATTATTTTATTATTAGAGTGCAATGTAACATTCCCAAGAAACTCGTTGTTGTGTGTTGGGTACGCCATTGAGCATAGCGTCCCCTTTAAAGTCATATTAATATTTCATTCACAAATATGGATAAAAAAATGTCATATTCATTATTTACCTGGGGTGTTACATCCTTCCCCCCTTTTTGAAATTGCGTCCTCGCAATTTTAAAATTGGGCTTGGAAACATCCTTGAAAATCCCACATTGGAACAAGAGTCGATAAAACAATCACTTTAAAATAAATAAAAATAAGTACAGAGGTCATCCGAGTTAACCCATACTAGGATTCCATGTAAGAAAACATGGACATGGAGGAGAAAACATAGGGTCATGTTCTGATGGAGAGTGATAGAAAACATGTTTAGGAGAAAGTTAACAATAAGAAAATCACAAACATGTGATGGGTTAAACGGTGTTTGGTTCCCCAGTAAGAAAAGTTAATAGACAACATTTTTGTTTTAAGTTACTTTTTTATTGAGGAATATATTCATAAGAAAACACAATCACTTATCATGTTGACTTTCAACTTTTACTAGATTCCTTAATCAAACTCATAATTTTTTTCCAAAAGACGAGTATTTAGGGAGACTTGTTCGCATTAAGAGTACTATAATCAACTTCTAGAGAATCACCTAATCCACAAAAGAGAACTATATACTTCCTATATCTTTAGACCTTAACCATAACCATAACCAAAAAGGTTAGTACAAGGTCAGATAATCCAGAAAAGGATAACCCTTTATAAAAAGAAAATCTATTCTTAATCTCCAAAATTTGTCAAACAAAACCCAAAGTTCAACAGGGATCATTCGATAAAAAATTTGTCCATAAAATTCATCAAAGTAAACCAATCTAAGATTGAAACCCAATTGTTTGAAGGATTTAGTCACATATTCTTCCAAGTTAAATCGTAACATTTATCTCCAAACGACATCTGTTGCTCCTAAAGTCTCGTATTGAAAAGTAATTAACCTAATCACATATCCTCCATGATAGGTTAATCATTTTCATAAATAACCCAAAATCAACTTACTCTTAATTCATAAAATCATATAACTAAAAATAATCATTCAAACTAACCAGGGACTTCACGTAGTCTAGTGGTAGGCGATAAATACCAGTCGCACTTTGGTTGTGGGTTCGATTCCCGCAACTTTGTCCGACGTGACAGGTTGTCACACGGTCTGCGTGTTGTCCTTTTTCCAAAACTATATAATTCTTAAAACATTCCCCAAAATGAGATAAAATATTCAAAAATAATCATAACATATTTTAACCTCATGTTTATATCATTCCTTTCATTTTCCATCATATCATAGAGTAACCCATAATTACCTAAAAAGTAAGGATCATATAAACCCTAATGGTTAACTTTTTAATTATTACCTGAACTTCCACATCGATTGGTCATATCGTACATGATGCATTAAAGATCATACCAAGGTTCAAGTGGTTTATCATGACTCCTTGATAGTTGGTTTAGAACAACCACGAGTTTCCTCATTGAATCCCCCATTTTATCTAGTATCTTAATCATAGAACCACCACAGTTTCCTTCAAACCTGTTGTCTCTTTGTTTCCTGCTAGAGCCATCCATTGACTAAAAACAGAAATGTCAGTGTGAGTATATAAACAAAACAATCATGTACTAATGAGGAAGGTAAACACTAAGATACACTTACTCATTAACTTTATCTAAAACTAGGACTCTTTCTGAAATCTTAACCATTATGGTAATGTCTCTTATGCTTAAAGAATACCCTAACCTCTAAAGTTATCTAAACTGACCTTTGATACCAACTATAAGGCCACAGCCTTAAACATTACTTAATATTGAATTAAATGAGTAATTCACATTGAGGATCTTTTCAGGTTAAGAGTTTTAGAGAATTAGGACATAACAATTACATCCCAAAAGATTACAAAGTAGCCGCTTCTACGGAATTTCCATAAAATAAAAACTCTTAAAAAGAAACATGTATAGTTCCATGTTTTAGGTAGCATGACATTCCCTTGATCCCATCCTTGACCCTATTCCACGCTAAGACCTGTGAAAAACATTTCAAAAACTTGGGATGAGCATAAGAAGCTCAGTAAGGGGTACACAAAGAATGAAAACTGTTAGTTTTTCAAAACAACAAGTAAACCAGGAATACTTTATCAATGTAATACTTTTCAACTTCATGAAGTCGTAAAAACTCTTCACTGAAAAAAAATATCATTACATACCTTTTTGTAACCAAAGGATTACCATAAAACCCATATAAAGAACACATAACATATATAAATGTAACTTGGGACATAAACATACTTAAGTGGAATAACCATACGGTCGACTTCCACATATATCACTTAATGGAATAGCCATACGGCCAATTTCCATACATACTTAATGGAATAGCCATACGGCCGACTTCCATACCCAATGCATTGGAGGTTATAACGTAACCACCCGTCCTGGTATTCACGACACCACCCATCATATGGTTTATAACGTAACCACCTGTTAAAATGTCCAAGTACCAATATAAAATCATAAAACATAAAACCAATATAAAGGAATGATAACATTTCCACATTTCAATCACAATATATCATAAATATATTGACATAATAGAATACTTTATCAAAACCATTTTCAATACCAAAATACATAAAAGAGTATATGGTATTTATTTTATTTTAAAAAAACCTTACGGCTTGTTGAGGAAGCCAAAGACCAAATAATACTCGCGGCGGCGGAAAAGGTCGTTGTCACCGAGTACGTAAAAAAACATTCCTTTTTTTTTGTTTAGTAATATGCTTCGTATAAAAAGATTTCTTTTGTATAAAAGTAAAAGTCAAAGGGGTTTATACACCGTATAAAAGAATGTTGTGTATAAAACGAAATATGCCACAATGAAAGGAGATTGAGACGAAGTCCCTTATAAAGACGGTATCCTTGGTTTAAGGATAAATAAATTACATAATTATGTGTGAAAAACGAATACATCAAATATAAGTAGATATTAAGTGTAAAATAATCAAAGGTCATTCACACATATTCAAAAGATGACATATTCAATAACTACATGTTGAACCCAAAGAAATCGAAATTGGGTTAAGAAGTTCCCTTGACAGCCTAACGACGTCACATCAAAATGAGTTGATGAGAGATAAAAAGTGTATCTAATCACTTGGACATAAAATTTACATCAATAAGGATATATGAGAACATATCCCAACATAACAATATGTAAATTAAAAGACCCAACAAAAGAAGTCTTTTTTTAAGAAAAAGGACGCTGAAAAGTTCCCTTACCGACTTGGGTATCTTTCAAAACATACACCCCATGAAAGAAGTACAATAGATCATTGATGTAAATACTCATAAACGAAAGTATATTACACAAAGAGTAGAATAATGGGAAGTACATACACCACTCAAAGGAAATTGTGGCAAATGTAGCATAAATCTCATGAGAATAAAAGTGAGATGAAAAATCGCTTACGAAAACTCGGCAGCCTAACGACGCCACATAAAACATCCAAAATGGATTGATGAGAGAGAATAGGGTCTCTCATCACATGAACATAAAAAATACAGTAAGTGCCATATAAAATATCATCCCAATAAAATGAAAGATGAGTTTAGAGGGAAATACATAAAAGAGTGTACTTAAAAAGAAAGAGAGGAGTAAGATCCCTTACCTCGGGTCCGACTTGAATCGATCGTTCTTTAACGTACTGAATAATAAACTTGAGTTAATTTCTATTTTCTTAAGAACCTTTTTCGAGTTCATTATTCCTTTTATATGACTTATTTCCATGTTATAAACATTATGTAATCATTTAAGTTAATAATGTTTGTTTTGTCGATATTTGGTTCTTAAGTCGAAAGTGGACTTCTTACAATTACATGTTGTTCGTGTGGTCAAAGGTTCTTTATATCCAGAATGACATTCCTGAATTGGATATCATATATATCATATATATCCAGCATATAAAGGTATTTATAATATTACATAATCATTTAGAGGTAAGAAATGAAATGCAACGTTCATGGAGACGGTAAGCCGTACGTGCGCATGAACGCTACTTTCATTTCTTTGTCATATTAATGGAATTAAAACTAAATGAGAGTTATGTATATTTTAATTACATAATTTTATTCATAATTTAGTTGTATCATTTATCATATATATCCATTATATACATTGACTTATAATAGTACATTGCATTTGGGGATAAGAAATGAAATGCACCGTTCCTGGAGACGGTAAGACGTACGTACGCATTAACGCTACTGTCATTTATATATCCTACTTTAATGGAAAGAAATAATAATGATATAGAGGTATATAATAATTCCAGTATAACATCATATATAACAACATTAAATCTATCCTTTATACGTCCCACGTATGGCATTAACGAATCACATCACTTTGAGGGGGTGGTAGTCCGCACTTCCTAAAATGAAGATATCGCGTATATCCATAATGGAAGCCATAAAGGTAAGACACAAATGAAAAATACAGAAGCATAAGTAAAACATAAACATATTATATATCATATATAAAAATAGTGACATCATAATGGCCACCTTTTAAGGTGTTAAATGAGTATTGAACAATCATCATTTCGGGAGGCAGAATTTCGCCATCCACGGAAACCGTATGTTCTTTAACCATTTGATGTAGTTGTGTGAGAGTGTAGCTCAAATAAATCTTATAAAAACATACTTTTATATTGAATATACTGGTTTTGTTACAAAATAAGTAAATAAAATGTGTTTAGGGGGGTTGGAGAAGCAAAATAAAACAAATGAACATGAGAGAATGAATTACCTTTAAAAGTGTAACTCCTTTTGATTTGAGAATAAAGGCTTACTTTGAAAGGATTATTCCCAAAGGTAATCCTCTAAGATGAGGAGAGGGATGTAGAGAGAGTAAATGGGCAGTGGTTGGCCGAGCCAAAGGCTTGAGGAGTGTGTGAAATGAGGTAGAGGTGGGGGCCTTTTATAAGAGGAGAGGAGGGGAACTTTTGGAAAGTAAAGAAATATTACTTTATTTGAAAATGAGTTTCGGATTTAAAGGGTCCACATTGATATAATTCTAGGATAAGGTGATAAGGCTTCGAAATACACTCATCCAATTGGTTTTTTCCATGTGTAGGTGGTATATTTTACATTATCTTTCCATTTTATTTAAATCGTTAAATAATGAGGTCATTGCTGCATCATCATGATGTCATAAATAATATAATTTATTTAAAGTTTAAAAATTATAAAACAAATACTATGATGTAGGAAAGCTTTTTATATTTATAAGAAATATTTATACTCAAAATTTGGACTTGTTTAACCCCACTTAAAAACTGTTTTAGTAAAACAACTCATGTTTGTGTCAATTTAATTTTAACATTAAATAAATATATATTAATGTCATTTTCCAACCAAAGTGTCTCCATGGGGTCCCCAAGTTGACCCATGGGTTGTCTTGGTCGGCCATGAAATATCCAATAGAAGTATGACAAGTGTCGTGGTGATTTCAAATTTTTATAATATCATTTTTACCTTAAATTACACTAATTACCTCTAATCGCGATTAAAAACTTAATAAGTTACTATTCACCAAAAAAAAAATTTATCTCATTGAACCAAATTTTAATTCTAAATGACAACCATGTATGTCGGATTTTTGAAATTCAAAATACAGAAGTGGTAAAATTTCATTTAAACGAAAAATCAGTTTTTATAAGTACCACTTAGTGGTTTCACTATTCATCAAAAATTGAAGTTTTTCAGAAAAATACCAAAAAATCACCCTAAGATATATTTGATATTCCTAATTCAAAAATAAAGTCCATTTTAAAAAATCCACAACATATATGTTGCATTAATTAATTTAATAATTAATTCCCACTGTCAGAGCAAATAACGTGTTTTTATGAAACAATAAGTATCAAAAGATTGACACTAGTTTAAGTCTGATTTCAGAGTGAAATTAATTACAACGACCACTATTGGATTTAATGGTAAAAATATTTTCTAATTTCACTTTAAAAACAAATAAAAAGATAATATAATCATATAAATAAATTCTATTAAAAAGAGGTTTTGAATTAAAATGCAACATTTTACACTATTCATTAAAAAAATGAACTTTATCGGAAAAATACCAAAAATTTACACAAAGTAAAATTTGATGTCCTGATTCTAAAGAAGAGATTTATTTGGTCCAAAAGAATGTATAAGAGTGATCAAAACTATATTTAATGACAGTTCGCCATCAAAAGGCGATAAGTGAACCTTTAGTGAAAATTAGGGTATAAAAGACTAAAATTGAATTCTTTCCGTATTTTAAGCCTTCGGATAAATGTAAAAAAATTTAAAAAACATATATAATAATATTTTAGTTATTTCTATCCATTCCTGCCAATACAACGACTACATGTTAACTACCATTTAAAATAATAATATTTTATTATTAGAGTGCAACATAAGATTCCCAAGAAACTCGTTGTTGCGTGTTGGGTACACCATTGAGCATAGCATCCCCTTTAAAGTCATATTAATATTTCATTCAAAAATATGGATAAAAAAATTTCATATTCTTTATTTACCTGGGGTGTTACATATATATTCATAACCAAAAGGATTCCAATATCAGATGTAGAAAAAATTGATATACAATATCAAACTGAATAAGAAATATGTAATTCAAATGCATGTTCCATGTTTCAATATGAAAAATCAAAAGTCAATAAACTAAAGAATACAAAGTGAGTTCCAAAATACATCTAGTTCCCTCATCCTTGCTCAATCATGACGCAATTATCTAACACATGGAAATTTATCTTAAGTTATCCTACAACAATGAAATCTATTTTGGTACCAATCATGAACCCCAAGTAGGGTTTTAGTAAAACTCATTGATCCAACACCAACTTTGACTAAAAAAATATACAATAAGATATTTGTTTATGATGTTTTATAAATAAGTTATTAAAATGAAAATGTAAACACTTCCAACATTATCGATTAATCTTTATTTAAACATATAAACCCTTAAGAACCTATGGACAGTTGTATCTCAGTACCTTCTTCGGTCAGTGTAGGAGTCTGAAAAAATCCAGTCACTACACATAAACTACTTTTATTCTATTCTAGGGAATTAACTACTCTATCTGAAAGTGTTGTTATAGATATCCTTTTCAGCACTAAAAATCGTCATTAAAGGTGGTATTTAAAAATAATTTTTTTAGCATTGTTACAGGGGGTCCTTAATAGTGCTAAAAAAGTGTTGTTAAAGGAATAAATTTATCAAAAAACATTACAAGTTTATATAAATATGGTCTTTTATTAGCACTTGAAAAAAATCGATAAAGGGTGGGTTTTATCATAGGTTTTTTAGAAACACTGATAATGACCTCCCATTATCAACTCTTTTTTAGTATCATTGATAAATGGTATATTTACAGAAAAAAATTATATTTAATTAAAATTAATATATTAATATATAAATATATTTATATTGAAATAAATATAATATGTATTTTTAAATTATGTTTTAGATAATTTAAATAGGAATTTACACTTCACATAGAAAAACATTTATGAAAATAGATTATAAAATAAATTAAAAAATAATTTTAATCAATAATTTTGTATTTATTATCGAGTAATAGTAATTAAATATCATTTTGGAGATTAAAAAATCAATAAATTTATAAATGATCTAAAATATGTGGAAACCATAACTCTAAATTCAAACAGTCATAACTTTTGATCTCGGTGTACGTTTGGGCTCTACCACATATCAAATCGAATCAAATGTTTATATTTATGCACATAATGAGTGAGTAAAACATATATATATATATTTTTTGGCCAATTAAGGCCTAAAAGGTATCTAAATCTGAGTTTTTTGTCAGGGTACCCTATTTGTTTTAACATTCAATGGATTTTCAACATCATTAATGGGGGTCTTTTGGCCCTTATTTAGGGGGAACATAATTTATTCCCATATAATACATTCATATTGATATTATGTATTTGAAATTTTATTGTTTTCAAAAATTTACTATTATTTATATTCAAATATATAACAATATAGACATTTTGTTATGTATTCACACCTAAAAATTAAATTTTATAAATAAATAATTAGACATATTTACATAAAAAATATTTTTATTAATATATTAAAATATATTAAAAAATATATGTAAATATATGCATAAAAAATATAAAAAATATATAAAAAATATAGATATATTATAAAATGTAAAACAAAACAATAAAGGGGAGAGTTAAATGCATTGGTGTATTTATTGGAGGTTTAGGGATCAAAACTCCCTGGATGTAGGGGTATGCACAAGAGGGTGGGATTCTCTAAAGAATTGATAAAGCGGTAAAGGAATCACAGATAAGGGGGTTGGTGTGGGAAAAAAGTTACACCCATTATATGCGGGAACATTAATAGTCCTAGAAGACACTGTTAAAGGACTAGTTTAACAATGATTTTTGTAGGGCTCTTAAAGGGGTCCTTTAACAAAAAAATTATAACAGATATATTTTTTAGGCCTTTAACAACACTTTGATTATCAATAATTTTTAGTGTGAATAAAGTCTTATTCCATCATTGTTAATGGCTGATTTTGTAGTAGGGCATGGGATATCACATGTCTGAATGTACATATTACAATTCATCATAAAAAATTCACATTTTAATTATCATTTTACCATTAATCATCAAAATTCACATTTTAATGTCCATAGAACCATTAATTATCACGATTCTCAATTTAATGTCCATGTTTCCATTCCTCATGTCATTTTAAACATGAATGACCATGTTAACATTCATTTTCTAATTTCACGCTATGGCCTTTTGATGAAACATACCATGTACCACACATGATTCTCATATTAATTAATAAAGCAATTAATTAATCACATCAATCCCATTAATTAACTCATCAATTAATTAATCATTTAGATATCAATATAAATTCATAAATTAGTCATAACCATAAAAAAAATTTATAATAAATAATATAGTATTAAATAATTTAAAAATCATAAAAACATAATTTTAGGCAACTGAATCTGATATGGTTTTAATCATCAACCTTGGTCCATTAATGGTTATTTTTTCCTTATATTGAATAATTATTGACCCTTAAATATTGGAAAACATTGATATTGTTGTAATAGTTAAAAGAGTTAATAATGAGTTAAAACTAAAATATAAGGGTGAAAAAAATAAAACTTCTACGTATTATATTGGAAGATATTATATCAAATAATTATCCTCATATAATCCAATTATAGAAATTTAATTCCATTTATACATGACTTATAATTTATATTAATTTAATACATGAAGAAATTCCATCAATGCCCCCCCACTATATTATAAAAAACCCCTATCTCAATTCTTCACATCACATTAAGCCATAAAGATAGTATAAACGCTACTAATTTCCAATAAACACCCTCATAAATGTTTTATAGGTTATGATACATCCAAAATAATCACCCTAGGTCCCTTAATAATACATTATAAGGATGTATACCAGTGAATATGTAATCATCTTTACAAAGTCTTTCAATTATATTTCTGATTCTAAATCATCTTAATGTGGCGTACCCTTCCTAAAAAAATAATCTAGTATAATAAATTTTATAAGAAGATACTTTGATTCTATTACAACAATTTTACATCTCTTTTCAATCTTATTAAAGGTGAAAAAATTGCTCGTGTGTACGTACATCTTATCCTCTCCACAATGCGGTGTAATTTGAATTTCATTACCATTTAACTTGGATGGATATAAATATTGATCAAATGAATATATATTATGTTTATGATATACATAATATTTTTTATTTTATAATATCACATATACCTTATTATCTTTTAATCTATTGAAAAACAATGATGTCACTCATGTGTACCTGTGGACTACGACCTCCGCAAAGTGATGTGATCCATTATTTATTTATGCATTACTTTAATGTCAATAAAGATATATATAATGAATATATATGATATGTATTATATAATAATTATTCTATAATAACTAATTTTATTTATCTTTATTAAATTACATTAGTCAAGAAGTGAAAGCAACATCCAGGCATATGTATGGCCTACAGTCTCCATGAGTTGTGTGATTCATTTTTCTATATCTATATTTTCTTCATGGATATAAATATATAAATATATATATAATATATATAATATATATATCATGAATATAATTCTTTTGATTATGTAACCATAAAAAATTTATAATTATTGGACTATTGTATCATAACATATAGGGAAAACGAAGTAGTTAAGAACGAAAATAATGATAATAGTAAGAATATTGTTATTAAATGGATGGTAAAACTTTATAAATGGATCATATATAAAATTATAGATATTTATATTATTTTTTTATGTAAATATATTGAATCTAAATTTATTTTTTATTAGTTCCAACGAAATTACAATTCTAGTCGAACTTGAGGTAAAGATATCTAATCTAAATTTCCTTTATTTTGGAATATTTTAATAATATGCACCTAATTTCTTTTATATGTTGTATATACTACCCCTTTGATTATTTTATTATCATTATTATATGAAAAGAAAATTTACCTTAAATATTAGTTTTCTTATAATAATGGATATTCTTTTTTTCTAAACCATATACCATTTTTCCAATACGGTGTTTTACTTAGAATGTTATTTGATTGGAGGTGGAATTATTAACAATCCATATTCTTTAATTGAAAACAATGTTATTGGACAACGAATATTATTTGTTAATTTTATTTTATCATTCAAAATATAAGGGTATTTTATACATTCAGTGATTGGTGGGATCCATAATTATATAACCCTTCAACATATCAACGTGAATCCTGAGAAAAATTATTTAGACAAATTAAATACGACTTTACCCAATGTTTTAAACTATCTTGCTGAAAGGTCCTGATGGTAGAGGTATAATTATGTCTAGGATTAGGATAACAAATAGTATTCATTTCCCTTAGTTTTTTATCCTCTATATGACTTCATTTATATTATCCATGGATTCATTTCATGTTAAAGTTATTTATTAAACGACATGTGTTTCTTGTTAGTTACCTTTATATTTTGATTATTCATTATTTACCTATGATAACGTCTGAAATATGAAACCTTTTTGAGAATATTATATCACCCTTTATTTGTTTCCATTTATATAGTTTATAAAGAATAAATCATTCAATGAATTTTAAGGGAAAAAATTACTTTTAAATTTTTTTATTTTATTCTTTATGTGAAATGGGTATCAAGTATGTATCTGGTTCTCCAAAAAAACTGTATTGACTGATCCTTAAAGATTTGAACCCTTGTATCTATGCTAATGTTATAATGTAGACACCGACATTGGGTTTCTTGAGATGGGGTTGTTACATTTGGGTTATCTTATATGATAAACTATTTCACAATTTTTCATCATCTATATTTTTAGGGTCAAATAATTACTATATTTAATTTGCATAATACCCTCGTTCTTATCAATAGAATGTGATGAGTAGGAATGCACATTAGGTAGGAAACTTCAGGTAATGTTATGGGTTGACCTTGGATGGATTGCAATATTGGTAAATGTAAATATAATACGGGTAAGATCAATCACTCAGTAAGGAAAAATGAATAATTAATGTTATGAATTAAATAACATAACATGAATAACATTAAAGGAAATAAATGATAATAAAATAATTGCATATAACTGATCATATGATAGTGAAAAAAATATATTTTTAGAAATATAAATAATCCCAAAGAATATAATAATTGAATTCATTGTGATGGAATATACAATGCTAGACATATTTTATAGTTAATGCCTCAACCAAAATATCATTCTTTATATCATGTAAAAAACCAACACATTATTCTAACCAATAATGTAAAAAAAATAAATAATTCTTGAATTGGTTAGTAATAATAAAATACACAATTTTTTTTCCAATGATACCAACAAATCAATCAAGGGGATATATAATATCGAGGCCCACCCATCACTTCTTTAAATACAATTAATTAATTATATAAATGATATGAACAATAATTCAATGATTAATAAAATTTCATTACTATTTTATAAACATCAGTATTGAGATAACAGAATAAAAAATATAAATACTTTTCTGTATATTAATAAAAGGGATAACATATCCATAACCCACCCAGATAAAGAAGGTTTGTGGTTAAAGAACACACAATCCACATTCTTGAGTAATCAATAAGCATCTTTACTAGAATAATAAATAAATGGATTTTTAATAGTCACTTACTCAATAATTTGAATAATATTATATATATTAATCCCCTAAACTAACATATTATAGAGAAAGAGGGATATTATTTTGTTTTTAATTTTCCCAATCAATCGATGTGTGAAATATAAGTGAACACCCATCAATAAATGGAATGGAATATATATTGTTCACTATGTAAAGGTAAAGGATGGAAAATCATCCCTATAATATAGTATAATTTGGATAGAAAAAAATAATGATGAATAATTTATTTGATAAAAAATATCATTATATAATCCAAACAATTAAATTTGGTGGATAAAATGATTTTAATAATATCCATTATCAGGAATAATATATTTCTTGGAGAAACAATTTAGATAAAAACATTTTAAATGTTTTAGGGAAATAACTTTGGAAACAATAAATATAATTTATCTATTAGAGACACAAACCTTATAAGACTAAGAGAGTGAAAAAATTTATTAGGAACCAAACATTCATAAAAATGAAGTTTTATAGAAAAGATAGAGATAATAGAATGATTTTTTTATATTGAAGAAAAATGTAAAAATACATTACTGAAAACATTTTTTTCATTATCATATAAGAGAAAAAGTTATAGGTCACCTTAAAATTTTATTTTCAATAAATTGTAGTGAAAATTTTAAAAACATTTATTTTTAAATAATAATATACAATAATAAATCCATGAATGGAGAAAAATATTATAGAATGAAATGAGGGGTGGAAGATATAACATTTTACATTTAAAGGATGAAAAACATTTTTAATTTTGGGGAATAGTGTTTCTAAAAGGCCACATTATAAAAATAGTTAGTAAAGATTCAATTTGAAATGTGGTAATGGAAAATAAGAAGTTCACATGAGATAACAAATAAATGGGGTTTCTAAATATTAAGGAAACATTTTATGGGAAATGAAAATATGGGAAAGGAGTAAATATTATCATAAAATAATATATGATTTATTATCAATAATTATATAAATTTAATGGTGATTAAATTCAATGGGGAGTAATACATAAAAAACAAGAGTCATTTTCCTAAGACAAAAGATAAAATTCCATGAAAAAAAAATCTTATGGTGGACGAAACCAATATTAAAAGGAATAAGTTCAAGAAGACATACTATAACTCAACAAAGGGAGCCGAGTTAACAAAAAGCCATTCCAACATTAACATATTTTCAATAAAAGTCTATTTAATATATGAAAATAATATATATCTTATAGTAAAATGAATTTCATTAATATGGATATATACATTAATTTGGAGTTATTCACCAAATATATATGAAATGATGGATTATAATACCAAAAATGTATCATGGATTAGTAAGTAAGATAACAAACCATTATGTTAATTCACAACTTCCACTAAAGTGCTTGGATATATTGTATTATTAAAATTATTTCATACTAACCTATCATAGAAATTTTTTCATATTTACTAAAATTTATATAATTTATCTATAATTTTTCATTAAATTTAAATTCGTAAGTTATTATCCTATTTTAATATAAAATGTGAGTAATCATGATCATTTCAAACAGCTTTCAAAATAGTAGTGTTATTATTCATTATTCACCAAATTTTTATTATTCTTAGATCATACATGGTACATTAATTTATGTTTTATAACTATATATAATTTTAGAATATCATTCATTGTGATTTTTGGTTATTATAATTTCTAATGAAATGATATATGAGAATTTTACAGTGATTTTCCACGACAGAACATTGGAATCTTAATTAATCAGATTAAAATTAATATTATAATTAAAACCCAAAACAAAATCTTTATTTTGTTATTTGTATCATATATTATCTATAATTAAGTTCCCATTGTCATCTATGATGACATTTTATAGAATTTATCAATAAGTGTTTTGACCAAACAAAATATGAACATATCATAATTAATTATTGATTATGATTATGAGAGAGGTTGATTTTTGGATAATATCATTTTTATAGAATAATAATTTTTTATTTATATAATTTTAATGTTTATAATAATATATTAATATAGTTAAATAAATAATAAAGAAACAAGGTGAAAAATGAATCATATTATATCATGGATTTGGTATTTTGAAAAACATATAATCAAAATTTTTATTTCAAAAATAAATAGAGGGAAAGAAGTGGGGTTGTAATTTTTTCCAAGGTATTAATAATTATATAATATATTTCACTTTTATTATTAAATTTGACCCAGCTAAATATTTAATATTTTTTTTGGTTAAGAATGAAAGTTGTCGCTTCAGAGAGAAAGTAGATCACACAACTTAAGAATATAAATTTCATTTTTCGTAACAGAAAAGGGAATACGTGGTTAATAATTATCATCTTTTATTAATCATACAAAGTATAAAAATTATAATTCAATCATTATTATGTAATTAGAAAATTATATTTTTGAATGTAACAAACAAAAGAACATAAGTTTAGACAAAAGTACTCATGTTGAGGACATTCTCATTCCCTTGGAAGACCACTTGTAAATGGTTATCTAAAGCCAATATATTCCGACTAGAGGATCAAAAAAATTAATTAGGATAATGGAAAAGAAAAAATAGAAGCATTTCAACAGTAAAATAAATTTTTTATATTGTCTCGAAGGGGTAGTGAGAGGCTCTATTAATAACTGGAAAGAATGATAATTTTGAAAATATTTCAACTTAATAAAAAGAAAGTGCATTTTTTACATTCAATGAATAATAAAAAATGGAAAATATTGGATTGGAGACTGAGATAAAATCTATTATTCTTCAGATATTGTTTTTTGAAAATATCATTTTAACATGTTCTTTGTCTGATAATATTCCAATGTGTAATAAAATAAATTTTAAAATTAACACACGTAATGTGTAAAAACTCATTTTTAGAAAGTGTATTTTAAAAAAAATTATATATAAGGAAAAATTATTAATTAATAATAATTTATTGATATAAATCAGTATATTTATAAAACATTTAAAGGTTATGTATCTCTAAAATTAGTCCAAAACCAATTTTTACAAATAAAAATAATTCATTAAAATAAACACAAAAAATAGTTTCTTTTATTGGAAATAATTATTATGTTCATTAAATGATATACATATTTTTAATAAATTAAGAAATATTTTTTAACTATATATTTTTTCTCATTATCGAAAAAATTTATTATTTAAGTGTATTTTTATAGAATTTTAGATATTTTCTATATAACTATAAATTAATAAAATTTATGGTTTTGGTAATAAAAATTTGATCTTATCATTCGCCTTAAAATATATTATTTCAGAAAAATTCCAAGAGTTCATATTAAACCAATATTGACATGTTGTATATAAAACTAATGTTCATATTGTCAGATTTTATATCTTTAAAGGATTTAGATTTTAAATAAAATCTTAAAAAATATAATGAAAATAATTTTCATAACTTTTTTAAACAAATATTAACTATACTTATTGTTACTTTCTATCAAGTAATAATAAAATTGATTGTAATATATTATTAATATAAAAAATATATTTCATCTATAATATGTCTGGATCCTTAAAAAACATGAATATCCAATTTTTTGAATGTTTACATTATAAACTATAATTCAGTATTATAAATTATTTACCCATACTTATATAATTTAATAATTCCTTATCCTTGATAATGGCCATTATTTTTCATTTATGAATGTATTTCATAATTTTTTTACATCTATTTTTAACCAAAAATTCTATGAACAAATTTTAAAAGTTATATATTTTTCTATGGTTCTTTGTGGTTCGATTTTGTGTGCATCACATGAAATTATATATATTAGGTTTAAAAAGAAAATATAATTTAAATTCTCATATTGTTACATTCTCCCTTAAGTAAATTACATCCTTATAATTTTCATTATCACTCACTAATAAAATAATTCTTGGGTATAAAAAATTTATCCATAACTCAATATATAATTAAAAATGATGTGTCTACCTTAATATATTCGAAATAAGTAAGAAACACATCTTGTACATCTGTCATGCTATCGAATTTAATTAGAAACCTCTTTCTTTATTCTATCATTCACTCCATGTGATGCATCTCCTAGTTCATTTGTGGCACTCTCCTTGGAGAGTCAATTTTTTTTACACAAATGATGTTGAATCATATTTATTTCACTATCTTCATCATCTAGAATTATATGATGCTTTATCCATATTGTATGTGGGTTTTTTATAAACTAATGCATGTTTATATTTTTCATCAGAATTTTTATAAATTACTTGGAATAATAACAATATATTTATCTTTATCTATTATCATGTTAGTTTCATCTTAAATGATAATATTTTAATTATCCATTATATCAATTGATAACATGGTTCCTTCAAGATTCATCCATTTCTAAAATGAATGGATTTAATCACGAGTGACGAACATTTTTGAACAGAAAATGATTTTTCTAATATAATTAAATGATAAATTCAACCACAAAATTTCATATTATATGAATTATTACCTTATCATTTCGGTCAACCTAAATCACTCCCGAAAAAATCATGGTTTCTTTAGTTTGGGTTCTCTTATATACCATAACCTAAATCATTATCATAATAATTCTGTTGTAATTTATTGTGGAGATAATGTGATAAAATAAATCATATCCCTTGGGAGGTTCTTACCATGCATGAAATCATAGGCCCACTTATCATTCACCCAAGTGATGATTGAGTTGATACTCGACCATCCTTTTTTAAGATGATTAACATTTGGTATATTTGGGTGAAAAAAACATCCAACTGCCAGTATCGAAACTCACACTTCCATATCCAAAGATAATAAATTCATTCCTTATATAAAATATTTGAAATGAATTGATGAAACCCAATTTTCACTATTAATAAATACAATATCACAAATAAGTACCGATTCACAAGTATTCAATGTACCTTTTACATTTAGACTTTTAAAGAGTTATGAATGATTTTTAACTGTCAAATCCCATGTAATTTGAATAAAATCGACATTTTTATTGTATAAGAAAATAATTATTCATTATTAATTAATCAAAATATCTTTAAAATTTCAACACACATGCTACTCTTTTAGACATATCATTTTTAATAGTTTTCTAATTAACCTAGGGAAATTGAAACATAGAAAGGGTGAGATAAAATTCCCAGTAATGGAAAATTTATATCATAATATTCCATGAAATGATCATAGAATAGATTCTATGTAAAAAGAAAAATGATAAAAAAATAATTCTATATAATTGATTGCAGGATCATAAAAAAAATCCACGGTGAACAATATAAATAAACACATGGACCACCGTAGTGGAATTCATAAATATGGAATTCATCATGACAGAA
Source organism: Viscum album (assembly GCA_963277665.1). Classification (NCBI taxonomy): domain Eukaryota; kingdom Viridiplantae; phylum Streptophyta; class Magnoliopsida; order Santalales; family Viscaceae; genus Viscum; species Viscum album. The sequence goes on from OY728131.1 coordinate 22,287,300, forward strand.
ATATTTTATAGAAAATTCCTATAAAAAGACATAATTATTTATATAATGGTTGAAACCAATACATTATTATTTCCAACATGTTTTCACCGAAGACATCATGATTCCATTGGGTTTCTATACACCAAATACCCAAACCTCATGTCTCATGAGACTAACCTATGCATCGATGGGATATATACTAATGGAAACCACCCATACCTTATATAAGACTAATTCATTCAACGTTATAATGATATAAATATTTTTAAAACACATAATCAAATTGGATTTGGAATCCATAAAAACATGTATTGAAAAAAAAATACAAATTTTCAATATATTCTCAACAAAAAATGAGATAGAATTCTATGTAACCATCTGTTTGACTAAAACCATATAGAGGACGAGGTATAAGGTTATGTAAATAGATTTCTGAAAATATTTGTGTAAGATCTATAAGTTATTACCATTAAATCAATGGAAGGGAAAATATTGTGATTATAGAAGAAACCAATTGGAATGAAAATCATGCATATTATAGAGGTTGATACGGAATGAAAAATGATAAGATAAATAATTTAATTGATTAAAAAGAATTTTAAAAAATAAATAAATAAATAATATGAATGGTATAATGTGAATAATATCCTTGATGAATGATAATATATTTCAAAGTGAAACGAAATATATAGAAAACACTTTTAGGAACTTTAGAAAAAAATTCTTTGGAAATAAAGAATACAATTTATCTATTGAAAACATTTATTTCAAAGAATTAGGTGAGTATGAAATTATTTAAGAAACCAATATTGAATATAAATGATTCTTCATAGGAAATAAAAATTCCTTTGAAATATGTGTTCATAGTAAATTATTTAAAAATAAACTCTCTTCACAATTTTGCTAAAAATGAACCACACAAAAATGATTAAAATTTCATTTATGTATAACAATATAGAAGTAGTAAAAAATTGCCATATTAAACAATTGATGCATAATTAAAAAAATTATAAAAATAATCTAATGATGATGGAAAAGGATAAAGGTCATTTTCAAATGAGTATATGATATGAGGTTAGTTACAGTTACATTATACAATTATTAGAAAATATGAGTCTAGGGTAAATAAAATTTTGAGGGGGCATGTTCAACCCCATGAATATGAAACGAATATTATAAGGGGATTTAGAAACATACTTGAATATTATATATTGACTTATAATTATCTTTCATATAACCCTAGATAATATTTTTTAATTAATGATTATTAAAATTACAAAGATGAATGTTATTGATGGTGGAAATAATGTAACACACTGAGAATATAAATTATATATAATTTTATTTAAAACTGAATCTGTTAAATTGATTTCTTGACACACAAAACCAAACAAAATAATTTTGTTACATTATATAACAACTAAAATGATTCCATAGAACTGATGGGTGAAAACTCATGTCACCATATTTTGAAATACATATATTAATAAAAACAAATTTCATTTTCAATTTTATGGTATCCATAAAATAAAATAGTTTAGAAAAAAATTAATAATAATAATTTTTTATTTAAAATGTGTCTTCTATAAAAATTGAGTTTCATGATTTCTTAAGAAAAAATATATATTATGTAGAAAATAAATTATTGAAATGAATAATATATTAAAAAATATTTTATAAGTAATTAATAAAAAATAATAACATGGATGGTTTATATTTTTTAAAAATGTTACTTTCCTATGAATATATTATTAATTATTTTTTATGCTTTTATTTTAAAGTTAAATTATAATCATTTAAAATTTAAAATTTAAACAATAAAAATAAAATTTATATTTATCATTAAAATATTACCATTTGATGTATATTTTTTAATTTTTTTAAATTGATGGTTTTTAGGTGAACCGTAAAAAATATAGTTTTTATCAAAACTATAAATATTATGACAGTTCATTATATATTAAAGACATGCATGTTAATAAAACTATTTAATTTATCATATACTTATTCAATGATTAAAAATATATATTTAATTACTATTCGGAATTTACAAAATCATTGCTTAACATTTTATGAACATGAGTAATATTTTGTGATAAAATAATCTAATTGTTCATTTCTTTTAATTAAATGTATTTTTAGTAAAATTAAATTTTTTCATGACATGAAATCCACCAAACAATTATAGTAAAAATAATTGTATCACGAAAACAAAATACATTGATAAATTCTTCTTATACGAAAATTTTAAACATAAAGACAAATTTTTAAAAATGAGTTTTTATGCGTTACATGAACAAATATTTATGTTTAATTTTATTAAAATATAAATTTTATTTATAAAATAGAATTATTATTTTGAACAATTTGTTCCAAATTATTTAACAAGATATATCTTATTTTTTTTTCATTAAAAATAATTTTTTATTGTAAAAAAATAGTTACCAAGGTTATACAAAAAATAATAAAAGAGAAAATTATAAGATTAATAGAATATAAAAAATGTAATTTATTTGACTAAAAATCTATTATTAAGGGATTATAATCACAATTTATTCCCCCATAATTTTTTCCCATTTTGAATTTACATGACATGTTTTACATCTCCTCCATCTACATTTAGTGGTTATAATTTCAAAGAATGCCTTTCTCAAAACATTTGAAAGGGGCCCCCCACTACGCCTTTAATAAAACTAAAAAATTATGATTTTCTATTGAATATATACTATTTTTTCATCCGATATAATCCCAAAAATTTTTGTGGATCCTTTATCCAAAATATATTGTCATCAATTCACAATTTCAATTGGTCTTATAAGGGAAATCTCAAATCCTCAACATGTGTAATTTTTCCCCAAAACGTTTTTCTATTGATTTTTTTTTCCTAAAATATAAAATTACAAAATAATGACATCATTATTGTTTTTATAATTATTTTTATTATTGTAATGGTTTAGATATCAATCGATATTATCCATTTAGATTAAGAAAAACTAAATTCCCTACAAAAAAATTGGTTTATACCAACAGAAAATTAGTGACAGATAAAACTTTTGTCGGTATAATCAAGTAATTCCAAAAGATATAATTTTTTATTGATATTAATTATAATTAGAAACAATTATTTTTACCAACAAATGAATATGTCGATATTAACTATTTAATAATAAGAAATAATTTACATACAGATGGATTTTTTACATTATCATGCTTACACCAACAATTTTTTTTCTAACAAATAAATTTGTTATTACCGCCGTTGTATTTTTTAATTTTTTATAATATTATATTTTTAATAATTGTTAATAAGATAAATTTAAATAAATAGACATAAAAAATATACATTACAAAACCCTACTCCGTCGACCTCGCACCCCTAATTGTTTCTATCGAAGAACCCATGTACCAGTTCATTGGGTTCGACTGGTGTCCTCTACTTCTTACGGTCACCGTTCATCTCCCTTCTGTTCATTGCCCTTCATTTCATTTCTCTTCGGTTCATCGCCCTTCGGTTCATCACCCCTCATTATTTCACCACCTGTTTGATGTCACTCCACTCGTTACCAGGTATGTTTACCTTCACCAGCCACCCCTTCGGTTCGTCGATGTCACTCAATCTCCATCTTTAGTGAATGTCATCGCATTTGGTAGGAAATGTTTATTTCTACGATCATTTTCTTCCACTACATTCAAAATATTGATGATACAAGGGCAGATTATAATTTAGGGAAAAAAGTGAATGAATTAGGTTGTGAAGAACTCATTGGAGGAAAGAAATTTGAAATTTATATCATAGTTTCCCAATTTCTGGATCTAAGTGTTTAGTGAATGCCTATATTGTACATTTGATCTTTCATAGATTAAATAACTACCTCAATCATCATTAAAGTGAATAACCCCTTATAGAAGGTAGTTACTAAGGAGTGAATTTAATACAATTATCGTTAATACACTGGTTACATTAAATATCACATAACACTTTATATTTGAAAGTTACTTGCTACACTTGGCCTTTGATTTTGAAAAGGGAATTAGACCCATGATGATAAATGGGCATTTTCTTAAAAATAAATATTGACCAAACTCCCAATCAAGTCTCATTACAGGTACTACTGTCATTTTAAAAGAACTAAAATGTTTTTACTCTATGGACTGTCGTAAAATATATAATCCACCTAAAAATTTTACACCTTAAATTGGTGGAGATTGAAATTTTTTACATATGAATGAACCCTCAATTATGTACAAGCCATGTACACCATGTCACATTACTCATGGATTGAAAACATGGCTTGTCACTAAACCATGGCCTTTACAAAACTATTCCTCGTGGCCTGTACATAACTATACATGGCTTGTCACTAAGACATGGACTGTACAGAACTATCATGGATTGTCACTAAGTCGTGGCATGTCATGGCTTGTCACTAAGCGAATTTTGTACAAGTCAATTTTGTACAATCCATGTACATCATGTACAGAACAATCATGGATTATCACTAAGCCATGTACACCAAGTTCAGAACTATCATGGATTGTCACTAAGACGATTATGTACAATCCATGTACATCATGTACCAAACTATCATGTCTTGTCACTAAGTTGTGGCCTGTACAGAACTATAATGGCTTGTCACTAAGCTACGGCCTATACATGAATATACATCATGGCATGTCATAAGCATACCTTTACACCATGTCACACTCAAAATATTTATGATACAAGGGAAAATTTTAATTTTGTGTAAAAAGTAAATGAATTAGGTTGTGAAGAACTCATTGGTGGAAAAAAATTGAAATTTATATCACTGCTTTGAAATTTATGGCTCTGAATATTTAGTGAATGCCTCTATTGTTCATTTCATCTTTGATAGATTAAATCACTGCCTCAGTCATCATAAAAGTGATAAACCCCTTCTAAAAAGTAGTTACCAAGGAGTTAATTTAATCCATATATCGCTAATACATTGGTTACATTGAAAAGAACATAACCCTTCACACTTGAAAGTTGGCAGGGGACCCATGATGATAAATGGGCACCTTTTTTTAAATAGAAATTGACCAAACTCCATTCCATGTCTCATTCTAGGTACACGTTTCATTTTAAATGAACTAAATTTTTTTTATTCTATGAACTATAGTAAAATATACAACCCACAGAAAACTTTTACACTTTAAATTGGTGGAGATTGAATGTTTTACATATGAATGAACCCCCAATTCTATAAACTCCATGTACATCATGTCATATTACTCATGGATTGAACAGATGGATTGTCACTAAACTGTTGCCTATATAGAACTATACATGGATTGTCACTAATCAATGGCATGTACAGAACTATCATGGATTGTCACTATGCTATGCTTGTCACTAATCCATGGCCTATCATGGCTTGTCACTATTAAAATTTAGTACAAGCCATGTACATCATTTACAGAACTATCATAGCTTGTTACTAAGCCATGTACACCATGTTCAGAACTATCATGGCTTGTCACTAAGACAATTCTGTATAAGCCATGTACATCATGTACATAACTATCATGGCTTGTCACTATGCCCTGGCCCATACAGAACTATACATCATGGCATGTCATAGGGTCCTTACAGACCTGTAATTCATGACACACTCAAAATATTGATGATACAAGGGAAAATTTTAATTTTGGGTAAAAATTAAAGGAATTATGTTTTGAAGAACTCGTTGGAGAAAAAAAATTGAAATTTATATCACTGTTTCCCAATTTCTGGCTTTGATTGTTTAGTGAATGCCTCTATTTTACATTTCATCTTTCATAGATTAAATAACGCCTCATTCATCATAAAAGTGGTGAACCCCTTCTAAAAAGTAGTTAACAAGGAGTGAATTTAATCCAGTTATCACTAATACACTTGTTACATTGAAAAGTACATAACCCTTTACACTTGAATGTTGGAAGGGGACCCATGATGATAAATGGACACTTTTTTTGAAATACATATTGACTAAAAATCCTTGCAAGTATCATTCCCAAGTACAAGGGTCATTTTAAATGAACTAAGATGTTTTTATTCTCTTGGATCTAGTAAAATATACAATCTACATAAAAATTTACACCTTAAATTGGTGGATATTGAATTTTTTACATATGAATGAACACCCAATTCTGTACAATCCATGTACATCATGTCACATTACTCATGGCTTGAACAAATGGATTTTCACTAAACCATGTCATGTACAGAACTATTTATCATGGCATGTATACATGGCTTGTCACTAAGCCATGACCTGTACAGGTAACAGAAATATCATGGCTTGATACATAGCATGGGTTGGGTAGTTTCTTATCATGGATTGTCACTGAGCCAATTCTGTACAAGCTAATTATGTACAAGCCATGTACATCATTTACAAAACTATCATGGCTTTTCACTGATCCATGTACACCATGTTCAGAACTATCGTGGCTTGTCACTAAGATTTTTTTTTTAAAATCCATGTACATCATGTACAAAAATTTCATGGCTTGTCACTAAACCGTGGCCTGTACAGAACTATCATGACTTGTCAGTAATCCAGGGCTTGTCACTAAGCCTTGGCCTATATAGAACTATACATCATGTCCTGTCATAGGGTCCTTACAGACTTATACATCATTTCACATCACTCATGGACATGTGTTCAAGAATTCATGGCTTGAAATTATATACAATTTTGAACACTCATGTACATCATGTCCTGTACAGGTTGTGTGTTCAAGCCTAGTGTATAATTCTTCACTCACCCATGTTTCATAGTACTCATCTTCGAATTTTACTAGAACTGATTTACTCATAAGTAATGTACCATGATTTCAATGCATTGAACATATTTCTAGACAAGGAATTCAAACCAAAGCTCTTTGACTTCAGTCATTCCATGATTAGTCCAACTTGGGAAAAGACTTGTGTTTCTAAAATAGTGATGGGGGCCTATGGATATTTTTCTCCTCAGCACATGGGATGTGTAATTACCTACCAAATCCGATGGTACAAATTTGGTTTCTTGTTCTTGAAGATAATTACCAGTTGTTAAGCACATTAACTAGATGAATATGATATAATGGGTACCTTCTATAGGTTATTATTTCAACCCTAATTCCAATTCCACAATTTTTATAAATAAAAGTCTATCTTTGAATGTTTATTTCCCTATTGTGTAGGTACTACTTTTGTTGAATGACCAAATAAGTTCACCTCAACCTTTTTAGAAAGCAAAAAAGGAGGTTCATCTTAATGGTCGATCCATTTCATGGAAAGAAGTATCCAATGAGTCTTTACCAAGCTCTTAAATTTAGATCGACGGGTCTAAATTAATGAAGGTAAAGAAAGGGAGATATTTCTTAGTCTATTTATTTTTCTTGAATTTTCATATTATGAAATTTGAAGATGTTCTATTGATTGAACTGGTTATGTTTTTTTTATCCGAAGTCCTTGAATGAGAGGGTACAAGTTAGAGAGCTTTTTTGGGATTTACAGGAATCTATATGTGGTGAAGGTGGAATTTGAATACCTTATTGCCCACGCTCAACCTCCATTTATTCCCTTATTATGAGTGTTGTTTTTTTCAATAATTTAAATACTGTTTTTATTTACTTCACTTTGGTAGGACATACCTTGAGTGGACAATTGGTTTAATTGAGAAGGGTTTCAGTAGCTTGTTGAAGAAGGCGTTTCCAGAAGAGAATTGAAGTCGCCATATGAGATCGCGTCGTGCGCCATTTGAGATCCAGAGTCACACTGCCCTAAATTACCGAAACTGAATCATGGTGAACCAAATCTCACATACCTCTAAAGATGATTTCCTAAAGAAGACAAAGGACTGATACAGTTGGGGCCGTTTGAAGATGAAGTTGAGATGATTCCTTATGGAGATGATTTGTGCTAAGGACGATTTGTGGAAGATGACTCAAGGTCCACCATGAAACACAGACTGAGATAAAAGGATGTTTCCCATCCAAAGTTGTGGTTAATATGGAGTTATTGATCTATCAATATCGATTCGAGTAGTAGAATTGAAATCTAGTTTCTATCGGACCTTATTGAAGGAGCCGAAACTCTGTGTGAAGTTTGTTTTGTTTGATATATTTTTTATTTTTAGGTTCGAAGTGAACTCAGATCACCCCATCAAGTATTATCGACACTGTATATCTCCATTAAGAGAAATGAGTAGGGAAAAGCTTTCAATGATCATTTTGAAATCAATTTACTTGGGAGATTCTTTCTTTCCCTTTTCTTTATTTATTTCATCTAGATTGAAAATTTAATTATATTCATGTATTGAAAACTGCTTTGTAGGACCTACCTTGACTGATTTTGTATTTTTCCTAACATTTTTGCATTTAGAGTCTATTTTTTCCCTTGTGGTCATATTTTTGATACATTGGGGTTTTTTGGGCAGTGGTTAAAATAAATTATAGAAAACACCATCTGCACAAGTTAAAATATGGTGTTTTGATTAATTTAAAATAAGCTGTGGAAAAAATAATATAAACTGGAAAACTCATGTATTAAAATCCTATGTTTTTTAGAAGTGCTTGGAGAACACTTTAAATTACAAAATGTTACTTATAATGTTAGTAGTTCAGCAAGTGAAGCATTGGATTTTAAGGCATTCAACTCTAACATTTCAGTCTCACAAATATTTTTATTGAGTTATCATTTTTCATTAATTAACACATGTATATTTAAAAGGGAATTTTTTATTAATTTTTCTTCCATTATCCAAAGTTTTATTCGTTTATGTTCTATTATCCAATGTTTTATTCATACTATTGTTTTATTCATACTTGACACATGGATGGAGGGTTCCCCTTTAAGGGGTTTTGTTTTATTCCTCTTTACATGGATCGCTGGAATGGATGGGATTTCCGCTGGCAATGATGGGTCATTGGTGCTCGCTGGCATGGATGGGATGGTGTTGGAGCTATGTATTGGCTGGTGCCAGAGCTATGGATTGGCTGGTGCTAGAGATGACTCACTGGCATGGATTTCTCGCTGACATAGATGAGCTGAACTCACTGGCATGTATTGATCGCGGACATAGATGAGATGATGATATGCTAGCATGGCTTGGATGGGTCACTGGTGGTACTCATTGGTTGCTGGTGTGGGATTAGGTTCGCTGGTATGGATAGGCTGCTGCTATGCAGGCATGGATGGGTCGGGGGGGGGGGGTGTTCTCGGCATTATATGGGTGGGGTGTGATTAATCCTATTGTATTAAATTTTAATATTAATTGAATTATTTTTTTCTTCTACGATTGAACATGTGTTAAAATATTCTTCGATTTAATAATTAAATCACATGTATTATATATTACTAATTAATTAATGAATATAATATGAAATTTTTCTAGGAATAAAATTTTCTAATTTTTATTCAAATGTAATTTATAAACATATATTATATATTTGTAATATTATTACCAACAGAAAAATGTGTCATTAGGATTTGTTGCAAAACACTTTAACCAACATATATATTATCTGTTGGTATTATTATTATTATAACAGAATGATTTTATCTGTCGCAAAAACATTTATCAACTGAGTTTTTACCGACAGTTTAGTGACAGAGACATATGTATTGGTAAAATGTTTTACCAATAGAAAATTAACTTTTACCAACAGATATTCCCATGTTGTAAAAAGTGAAATATTTTGTAGTGATTTTCATTCATGGGTTCTATAAAATACCACCTCATTGAAGTGATGACTTCTAGTTTCCCCTAATTTCTATATTCACTAATTATATGTTTAAATGTTAGGAATAAATTTCTATTATTGAATAGTTATTACTATAATTATAAAGCTATAATCTATATCTTTTATCTATAATTCATTGATGAATGGAAACATTATTTGTACATTTTTCGGACTACCACCTCCTTAAAGTGACATGTATTATTTTTATTATAGTTCAATTATTATTTATTATACAATGTTATAAAATTATTCAACAATTAAAAATAATCTAAATATTAGTATTATTATGTTATAGTACAAATATATTTCCAAAATAAACCACTTCTATAATAATAATCATCCACTAATTATGACATGTTCAAGTTTGGTTTAGTCTTAACACATACAAGATACATTCAATTAAATATTATCATGTATGACTATTGGAAATTAATTATTGAAAATATATGATATAAATAATAAAATAATGATTTTATTTTGGTTCTATAATGGTATAATTAATTATAAAAGTTGGATCCGGTTATACCAAATACACATAATAGGGGGGGTGAATTGTGTCTTTTACAAATTCTTCACGAATCGTGATGAAGCCCAATTCTGTCGTTTAATATTTATTAGGTTGTTTATGTAGCATAAAATAAACATTTGATGAACAAAAGGATGTATAGAGTTTCAAGGAACAAACGGCCCCTAAACCTCTCCACCAACTCTTTACTCCACGAGCTTGTTGATTTTCACTATCTGGTCCTCTTATAAATAGACCCTCCATAACTGAGTGCATGTAGTAGACACCATTACAAGTTAAGGACAAAAATAGAGCCTTCTGGTTCATACAGAGAACAGAATAACGACCTCAGTACAAGAATCCCCTTACTCAAAATAAATAATATTATTTGATTAAAATACTTTCTATTTGATCTTTATAGTTGCAACAACACCCAACTCATAGTTAATGGATCATTGTCTTCAGAAAAGATAACCTTCAGGAAGAAGTAGTTCACAACCGATCCGGTTGCAGTAGATATTGAAATGAATAAAGCAACTTCATCAATAGTAAATTCACAATTACTAATTGTTGAATAATTAATGAATCTTCAATGTATTTATTCTTCTTTAGAAAAGGCAGAGTTTGATAGATCTTGGTAGCAGCAAATCTGTGAATCTCGAATGCCTCTATAAACTATAGTTGAAATACTAAAGATCTTATTATATATTTTCTTGATGATTCTCCCTCTCTTTGTAATAAAAAATATCATAGATATATATAGAATAATGATGATAATTTTTCATAAAAATTTAGATCCACAAAAGTCTTCTTTAGAATCACTATATTCAAATGTTTAAATAATAGAGCAGTCATGACACCCCTGGATATTCAGAATGAAAATCCTCTCTTAAATCTATGATTTGAATCACAAATAAACATATTTGAATCAGCCAAAGACGTTCTTTAAAATTGGTCTTTGAATTTGGATTGAAAAAAGCCTAATAATCTACATAATGACTATTTATCAATAAAGACATAATTAAAATCTCTGACACTAAACTTAGAGTTGAACTGCATAGCATTAATTCTCTGAAGGTAAGGTTCCTAGGGTAAGGTTCACAAACTAAGGTTTAAAATGTGAGGCTCAAAACATAATGTTTATAAACCATACATTTATCTTCTACTCTCAAAAGTATAGTACATTATCCATACTTTTCTTCTTAAAAAACTTTTGATACATAATCTAAAAGGTTCATTATAAAAATAAGGTCAATGATCCATACATTTATTAGCTTTTAAACGTAATGTATATGATCCATATTTTTTATAAAATGTAAGGTTTTTTTTCAAAAGTAAGGTTGATGAACCATAAATTTGAGAAACAAACATAACATTCCATACTAACTTATAGTTATTCTTCTATACTTTTCTGATATCCCAAATGTAATATTCCTTCCAAATGTATGGTTTTTGTTCCATAATTTTTCTTATAATGTATGGTTTCTTAACCATACTTTTTTGATATGATGTAAAGTAAATGAAGGATTCCATACTTACCCTACAATACTTAATGTAGTGTAAGAAAAATGTTTCTATAACACGCGAAAGTGATTTTCGAACTCGTAGAGCATGAAAAGGTTTTCCAAAACATGCTAATACACAAAAACAATTTCCGAACACTTCTTCAAAAATTCCATGCAAATTAAATTCTTTATTATTATTCCAAAATAGTTAAATAAATAATATTAATTTCCTGAAATATACTCAATGTAAAATCATTAGAATAAAAAATAAAGGTATTTTTGAACATCAAAATCATCCTTAAAAGATAGAGTATGGTTCTCAACACTCAACACTTAATAAAATAGAGTGTTGTTGAAAACAACACTTTCCAAATAAAACCCCCCCTTTTTGATGATCACAAAACCCATAAAATAACCATCGAAATTATCTTAAAAAATTAATTGTATATAGTTTAGAATTTTGAAAACATAAAAACAATATTTTATTTTAACAAAATTATATTATATTTTTTACATTTCCCCCCCATTTAGAAAGTATAAAAGTATATCCTCCTTTATAAATGAAGAAAATAAAATTTTTTGTTTATCCAATAATTTCTCATTAAAAAAACTTTTAGAAATTTCTCCCCTTAAAATGAAAAGTTTTCCTTTCTCAATTTGAGTAAAAAATCTATATAATAAAATATTTTGTGTTTTTCCATATTTCTCCCCCTTTTTGTGATATCAAAAAGAATAATAGAATAAGGAATATAAAAAATTTTAATGTAGAACTGAACATAAGTAAATGCTAGGATAAACTGTTTATCAATATTTGAAAATGTATTACTAGAATTTTAACATAGAAAGTACAATAAAAAAAATAAAAACTTATGAAAATGAAATGGAAGTATATTTTACTGAAAATATCATAGAATTTACAGTAATGACAATGTGAATCAAGTTTGGGCAAAAAATAATTGGGAAATAGGTTTCAGCTCCTCTTAATGACTTCCTTGAGAGCTAAATTATGCAGTTGCAACCTTTTCATCAGTCTATCACCTAAATGGACTATGAGATCCTTTCCTTCTTGAGTGATATGGATATCTTTAATAAAATTGAATCTAACAACTCATATAACCTCTCTTCTTTCTATATAACACAATTTAGCTTCTCTGTGAATCTATTCAATAGAAATTTGATCCCTATTTCATCTATGGTAAGCTGGTCAATAAGATGATTTTGATTATCCATCAGAACTGATAATGAAGCACTGTTACACAATAATTCCTACAATCTATCATTCCTATTTCTTATTACGGCTGTAATGTCTTGAAATATCCTATCATATTAGGAGAAGGACCTAATTTACATGCTTCACTGTTCATGACAGCTGCAAATTGTTTCCCTATGAAATGCTTAAAATCTTCCAAATCTAACTTTATTACCATTTCAGATTTCAGTTTTCCATATTCAGTTAACATTTCCTTCTTAAAAAGTTCCACTTCAATTTTTAAAACTAAAATGTCTTTCACGTTCAGAAATTTCTAATTTTCCTTTTCGAATATTGTCCTTAAAGAAGAATTTTTTCATTCAACTCTTGTAAACTTTCTATAAAGTTCATTAACTTTTTCATTCATAGAATTGGAGGAACCATGTGCTTGAATCTCAGTCTGATCTTCCAATGATTTTAACAAATCGAAATGTAGAGATTCTTCATATGATTTCTATTCATCTTCCCTTTTCACTAGATTCTAACCTAATTCTTCCTTCAATTCATTCCCTGAATCAACCTCATAAAAATCCTCATATGGAACTTCAGTATGAATATCAGAAAGTTTCTATTCTATATTCACATAAGTATGATGTTTCTATTCGTAAGAATCTTCTTCATTGAGATCCTTCAAGACTTTATCCTCTAATATAGGTTCCTCTTGACAAATCTAAGTAGGATGGACAGTTTGAGCATATTCTGGTCCAACCACTTCAACTTATACAGTCTTTTCAATAGTTTGAGGCAGAATTTTCTTTTACACATGAAGAGTCACCTCAATCTAGTAAACTATGGGTTGTATGATTTTTTGTACTCTAGGTTCTCTAATAAATTTTAACGCAAAATATATTCAGTTCCATTAGGAGTTTCTTGTAAAATCTCCTCATCAGTTGGATCCACTCGATGTCTTTTCCTCTGAAGTCCCTCTTGACTTCCCTCATTAGCAGGTGGATCAACTCCTTAAAATCTAAATATTCTTGAGGTTCTATAGGCTCTTGATTTAGCCATGTATTCCTTAGAACTAGTAAGATTCCCCCCCTTCATAAATTAAACGTGTAAAAAATAAAATTAAAATATCAATTAAAATTAAATAAACCTAGCTCCCACATAATAGAGTCAAACCTCGCAGTGGGAAGTGGGTTAGTAAAAATATCATCAAATTGAATTTTAGAACTTACAAATTATTGGAATATATCCTTTTTATGAACATTATCTCTTAGAAAATTATGTCTAATATCAATATTCTTAGTTCTAGAATGATTAATAGGGGTTTTGGAAATATTTATAGCACTAGTATTATCACATAAAATAGGTGTGTTGTTAAAATTTAGTGTAAAGTCCATAAGAGTGATTTTCATCCACAAAACATGTGCACAAAAAGTGCCTCCTTATACATATCCTTCCTCGACTATTGACAAGGAAAATGAATGTTATTTCTTATTAGACCATGAAACTAAAGATTTTCCTAAAAAGTGGCAAGTCCCTAAGGTGATTTTTTCTATCTAATCTACAAATTCAAAATTCAGAATATAATTATGAAATTAAATTAAAATTAGAAGTTATTGGATAGAGAAGTGATTGAAATATAGTTCCTTTTAAATATCTAAAAAAAATTGACAGCACTTCAGTGAGATTCTTTAGGATCTGATTGAAATCTAGAACAAAGATATTCTGAATAAATTATATATAGCCTACTAGGAGTAAGATATAATAAACTACCAATCATACCTCTATATAACTTTTTGTCAACTGATTTTCCAGTTTCATCCAAATAATGTTTTATATTTGTACACATAGGAGTTGTATATGTCTTGTAGTTTGGAAGTTCAAATTTCTTTAGTAAATCAGTAATGTATTTTCATTGATTTTAAAAAAATTCAAAATCATTTTTATTAATTTCATGTCCTGAAAAATTTAATTCTCCCATCATACTCATATTAAATTGTTTTTGCATTAAATTTGAAAACTCATGACAATGTTTTTTCTTTGTTGAACCAAAAATTACATCATTAACATAAATATGATCTAATAAAATATTTGAGTTTACAGTTTTTGTAGAGACCCGAAACTTGACGTACATGGAAAATACATTACTTTTGTGGAATACTTAATACATAACAAAAAACAGACACACAAGGATCATAATAGTTTAGTGTCTTTGGAAACTCGGAATAAAATCTTCTAATCGTGGTTAAAGATATTCAACATCTCCCAATAAAGATCTTCCCTTTTTTTCTTACCTAAAACCTTTATTTATATCCTGGGGAAAATAAAACATAAAAGGGGTGAGCTCAAATTCCCAGTAAGGGTAAACATAGATAACATAAAACAATCCATTAACATTTGAATTCAAAAACATTAACATAAAATCTAAACATCAAAATCTTGAGCAAAGACATGAATCTTGGAAGTATGTAGTGCATATATCATCAGGTAACATCAATCATGATAAAATAGCATGGGAATAAAAAATGTAATTTTGGCAACCATTAAGCACATGATATGATTTTCATAGTAGCCAAGGCATTGCTGCCAAGACCATCTTAGTGGACAAAGTCCCTCTCTGAATCGAGTTCACTCCTCGTTCTAGTCCTGTATTACTGAACCAGTTTAACTTTCCATTCCAACCATGTCTATATCATGAGATATAAATCTTTACCCAATGCATTGGAGGTAGATATAGGTCCCCCCTATCTCATAATGAAATCATTCTTACTTGTGCCACAAAATAAACTTAAAACATTCATCATAACCCGAAGAATAAAATGTGTTTCATAAACATCATCCCATCATCACATAATACATATAAAACAAATAGATATTTCATCATAAGAAAAGTTAAACCATGTAATAAATAGATACATTATACATTAAACACACACATATGAAATAATGTCATCTTAGATGGAAAATGGTTTTGATAAAACACTTGAAATTAATTCTTGAGGAAAATATCCTTTACTCTTTAAAATCATTTTCATTTCACAAAATTCCATGCACCTTTAAATGAAAATTATTTTGTTGAAATATTCATGAAATCTTTTGGAGGAATCTTCATGAAAATAAGGCTTAATAAAACCGTAAAAATCTGTTCACGCCGTATATGTTAAAAATAACATTTTTCTCGTACTTCTATCAGAAAAGTCAAAAAGTACGTCATAGAATAAAAAAAGAAATATTCTTTACATAAAAGGTAGTAAAATACAAAATGGTTAAAAAGGAAATTAAACATACAGAAAAAAACATTTATAAAACATGGACTTGGATGGTAACAATAACCCCAGTAAATACTTACGAATAAACAATCTAGGATAAAAATGATATTGATAAATTATCCCTTACCTTAGGTAAGATATGCTTCGTACTTATCCAAATCTCCTGTATAATTATTTAAATAATGTCATTAAATTATTATAGAATCATATTCATTGTTATTGTATCATATATGGTTCACTTATGACATTATATTCCCCGTTCCTTTGTAAATTGATGTTAAAGTAGCGTTTTGGGTAAAATCGTTTCATTTTTCGTTTGTGTTTTAAATTGTAATTATTCATATGATTAATTAGATCATGATTAATTAAATCTAGAATTTAAAACATGATTTATATATAATATATATTCAAAATATACATATATATAATAGATCGATAAATGGAATGAAATACTCCGTTCATGGAGACGGTAGGTTGTACGTACGCATGAACGCTGTTTTCATTTCCTTATAGAATTGAATAGAATTAAGTATATGACATAAATATATATGTACATAAATCCAGTATAATTATTATGTAATATATTTAATTATTACTTATTATATATACTTTATAATCATTCTTGAATTTTTAACATGGAAAATGAATCTCATCGCGTCATGGAGATGGGAATCTGTACGTACGCACGAGCGATGATATCGTTCCCATGGAACTGTATTGGAGTGTATGTATACTATTTAAGAATCAATAGAACTTTAAAATAATCATATATAGTCATTATTTACACCATTATACCCATCCACGTATGGTGGTGGTGGAAAATAGATTACACCACGGCGTGGAGACCGTATTCCGTACGTACGCACGCGCGGTGATTTCGTTTTCCGTAGGATGGATAGATAGTGAAATAGGGTTTTTGATACTTATAATAACATATCATTATATGAGTGATACTGATGTTATTACTTCATAATGAAACAACTAATGAAGAAGAAGTAGAAGAAGAAATAAAGTTGAAAGAATCGGTAACGGACATTACCTCTTCTTTGAAGTTCTTCTTTGAGACCTCCTCATAGGGCACTAAATTTGGTCTTTGAAGAAGACAAGTACCTCTATGATATTTCTAGGGAAGTGGGGAAGTGAAATGATCCGGGTTTGGATGAGCTTGAAGGCTCAAATTGGTGTGAGGGGGGAGAGGGAGGAGGTTCCCTTTTATAAGGGAGGAGAGGCGCACCTTTATAAATATAAGAAATATTAGTTTATATTAAATCCCAACCCCACTTAAAAACTTTCAAAATGAATCATATCCAAATATTAGATGATCTAGGTTTTAATATAATTAACCAATAAAATTTAGACATGTTAGGAATTTATTTTAAACATTATCAACTTGATTTATCCTTATTTAATCAATTTAATTTTATTTGTGGTAATAACATTCTAAATTTTAAATTATAAAACATAATTAATTATTTGTTATTAATTGTCAATAATTTGATACTATATAACATTTTAGACCATATAAATTTAAATTTATAATTTTTAAATAATTTTGTGATTTTTAAACAATTTTATAATATGTTATTTTTAAAAAATGATAATAGTGTCAATTTTGACACTATTCATTTATCTGAATTTAAATAAAATATATACAGAAGATATGTTCAAAATAAAAGCTTTAATAGATTTAGAAAAGGACATATGTGTCTAGAAAATTAGTGTAGCACATTAAATAGTTTATATAATATTTATTTTATTATTTTTAAAACCATTTATTTGGTTTATCTCTTAATAAAATAATTACTACAACATTTTTGTATAACTATTTAATATACATATTTTTGCATAAAAATTAAAAATAAAATCCTATGATGAAGATAAATATATTACCTTTCACAACAATACTTTTATGCAAATTTTTCATCTTAAAATCACAATATGTAAATTGTTATATTTATTAAATTATGAAGATGACAACTTTGGAATCATTTAAAATTAAATAATATAAGTGTCATAATCGCCTTAATAAGGATCCAAATGGTCAACGATTCGTCCAGTGGATGATTAGGGTTTATATATAAACTAATAATAATTTTTGTGCAGATTTTCGGGCCTTTTTATATGTATTACTATTTCAATAAAAACTATATTTTTGATTTTTCACTAAATAAATAATTTCTGCATCATTAATGTATAAGATAATAAGGTAATTAAATAACTCTTAAAAATTACAAATAAATTACCATGAAAAATAAAAACATTTTATATTTCAGATGAGTATTTATAACAGAATTTATATTCTGTATAAACTTATATTAAAAATACTTTAATTATTAAAGTTGAGTGAGACATATTTCAATTTCCTTTAAATAAAATAAACTAAAGGTCTTAATCACCTCCAAGAGGGTTATAATTGATTTCATTTTGACCCAAATATAACTTAGGACAAATTATAATCATCCAATTGTATTAAGACAAGTATTAGGATAATTTTATAATATAATATTTACCCTTAATTACCCAATTTACCTTTTACTATGGTAAATAAAATTTACCGTTGTTACTATTCATAAAGCCCAAAAATAAAACTTAGTCTATTAATATAATTTTGACCCACTGATTCCAAATATGGATTCCATTTTTCAAAATTCAATACACAGAAGTAGTAGAAATTAAATTAAAATTAATCTCGTTGTCGAAAGAAAACGGGTTTTTGTTTAAAACATTGCAAAAGAATGAATTTATTTAACCTACGAATTAAATGTAAAATCAAGGATAATGACATTTATTATATTAAATGGTAAAAATATATTCTATTTATTCATTAACACCATTAAATATTATAATTTAACAAAATAAGTTATTACGATGAAAAAAGTTGTTTTTAATTAAAATATAGTGTGTTTTTACTCTTCATTAAAATATGAAAGTTATCAGAATAATATGAAAAATTTATCCAAGGTAAAATTTTATATCCTGATTCAAAATAATAATTTTATTTTGTAAAATTGAACTTATAAATATGTCAAAAACTAGATTTAAAACGGGTTCTCCCTCAAAAGGCGGCAAAACTGCATTTTTTGAAAAATACTTATTTTACCCGAAAAATTTATTTTGTTCTTATACCATGTTCTAGAAAATGTGTAAGATGAATAATAATGTTATAAAATTCAAATTTTAGTTAATACTATTCATAACGGCTAGTTCATAATAATATTATAATAATATATGGTTGTTTATTAAAACTGGGTATTGCGTACAACACACGCTATCGAGGAAGGTCGTGATTCCGTGTAATGCAAGCCAAGTCAGGGTTGCGTGTTGTGAAAGAATCATTTATTATTTCGTATAACAGTATCCAACCATATTTTATTTATACATTGAGTATATATATATACACTCAATGTTGCGTTGAATGACTATTATAAAATGAACTTGAAATTGTGTGTAACATAATCTAAGAATAGTGTTGTGTATACATCAAGCTAATACAGTGTGGCGTATAGCACAAGATAATATTGTTGTAACATAAAACACATGACATAAAATAAATTAAAAATAATACATATCATAAAATATCGGGTTGTTACATTTCACCCCCTTAAAATGAATTTCACCCTCGAAATTCGTCGGGGTTATACATGGTTTTCTACTTGAAAGTTTCTTTAATTGCAACAGACATCATAAAATTAAATACCAAAACTTAACTTTAAAAACTAAAGTATAGAATGTAATGGTTACCCAAATTAAATAATCACTGGTTTTCTACATAGGATAAAAAAGGTTAAAATATGGATATGGAAGAAAAATCTCACCATCATGTTCTGATGGAGAGTGGTAGAGGACTTTGCTATGAAAAATACAACAATCACAAAGCCATAAATTTGTGATGATATAAGGTACCATCTGATTCATCGGATATACGAGCACTAGGAAAACATTTTTGGTTTTCAATATCATTTCCCTAAAGTTGAAAATTTTGAATTAGAAGAAATACTTGCTTGATTTTGGTACAATATCACAGTTGATCGTGCTTTGAACAATTTTCCACTTCATCTCTTAAAGAAATGAAGTTTAATTTGTTATTCGTGAAGTGTTAACAGACCATGTGATTGAATGATGGGTCATTCCATCTGTTTCAAACAAAAGGTTAGAAAAAGTTATCAAATATGCAATAGTCTATCTAGGGTGAGGTTAATCATATACGATTCCAAAAATGAACTTATAATTCATATATCATACCGCTTAATAAGATAAAACTAGTTTCTACTAACCAGGGACTTCCTGTAGGCCAGTGGTAGGCGATAAAGGCCTATCGCACTTCAGTTGTGGGTTCGATTCCCACAGCCTTGTCCGACGTGATGGGCTGTCGCCCGTCCTGAAGGTTGTCCTTTTTCTAAAACTACATTCCTATAACATCCCATCAATAATATCGAAAAAATTTATATCCTTAAACAATACTAACTTATGTCCAACATAATCCATTCCAATCTTTAGGCTTATCCAAAATACATATGTCCAATCTCATAGTATAAATAATATGATTACTTGAAATGTCATCAACCAAGAATGTGAATACCATCATTTATCCCCCATATATCTTGTCGTTCTCATTCCAATCATGTGAATACCTTAATCATGTATTCTCTTGAAAAATGAATACCCATTAAACCTTAGTGAAAACATGATTGCTGTAAAAAGTTAACTCTTCCCACATACCAAAATCCAAAAATTCTATATACTCAAACAATGATATGACCTTCTCCTTATATTAGTCATGAGCTCATGAATACTATCAAACATTTAATTTTCTCCTTATCCCTTCATTATGCGCATATCATCTACTCTCCAAAAATATCTGAATAACCTTTCATGGTCACTGGTACCATTCATCATATAATTTCAAAACTTAAGGAAAGCCAACAGTGTAACAATCCTTAGATGTATCTTTATTCCATAGTACCATGAGATTACTTATACAACATTACACTTGATAAACATGTAATCATTCCACTACCTTCTTAAACCATTGACTGAGCTTCAACAATTCTTTCATCTCACATATAATTTGTAGTCTCTTCATCATCATAAACATAAATACTACCCATACAACCATAGTGATTCTCTTCATGAGAATTTCCCTTAGGGCATTGGTTTTCATATTTCCCATACATTCCACATTTAAAACATTAACCATTGTTGATGTCGTAGCAATACCATTATCCTCATCCATGGTGTTAACTGAACCTTTTCCTTTGCACTTACTGGCTTTCTGTCCTTCTTTTCCACACCCAAAGCAACTTCCAGTTCCTTTGAAACATTCTCCCTGATGCCTCTTCCCACATGATTTACATGAGGGAAATTGAACTTTCTTTCCTCTATGATCATCGCGAATCTCCATCTTTCTCTTATTATCTGAGTCGTGAAACATACCAAAGTTGAGATTATTGATCATATTATGAGATTTCTGATTAGGCATAATAACGCTGTTTGGACTTCCAAATCCTGTTTCATTTGGTTTATCATGAAGAATATCATTCCATTGTCCGTCATATCCTCAATTATCATGAATATTCCTATTTCCAGCCATTTTCTAAAACCCAAAAAGAATAGTGTGAGAGGAAAATATCATGCTAGGGAAAAAAACATAGTAAAGGAAGAGTACCCTCAATATCTATCATCTTAGGTTAAATTCTCTGATCGTTACCATAGTTTTAGGACTATATCCTATATGTATACTTATCCTTAGGGACATCCCTAGACATACCTTAGAAATATCTCTAGGGATCTCACTAACGTTTTTGCATCCTAGTTTCCAAAGGTTGAATAAACATTTCCTCTGATACCAACTGTAGAGACCCTAAACTAGACGTACATGGACAATACATTATTTTTGCGAAATACATAATACATAACAAAAACAGACACACAAGGATCGTAATAGTTTAGTGTCTTTGGAAACTCGGAATAAAATCTTCTAATCGTGGTGAAAGATCTTCAACATCTCCCAATAAAGATCTTCCCTTTTTTTTCTTACAAAAAACCTTTCTTTATATCTTGGGGAAAAGAAAACATAAATGGGGCGAGCTCAAATTCCCATTAAGGGTAAACATATAGAACATAAAACAATCCATAAACATTTGAATGAAAAAACTTTAACATAAAATCTAAACATCAAAATCTTGAGAAAAGACAAGAATCTTGGAAGTACGTAAGGCATATATCATAAGGGAACATCAATCATGATAAAATAGAATGGGAATAAAACATGTAATTGTGGAAACCATTAAGCACATGATATGATTTCCATAGTAGCCAAGGCATTACTGCCATGACCATCTTAGTGGACAAAGTCTTTTTCTGAATCGAGTTCACTCCTCATTCCAGTCTTGTATTACTGAACCGGTTTAACTTTCCATTCCAGCCATGTCTATCTCAAGGGATATAAATATTTACCTAATGCATTGGAGGTAGATATAGGTCCCACCCATCTCATAATGAAATCATTCTTACTTGTGCCACAAAATAAACTTAAAACATTCATCATAACCGAAAGAATAAAATGGGTTTCATAAACATCATCCCATCATCACATAATCCATATAAAACAAATGGATATTTCATCATAAGAAAACTGAAACCATGTAAATCATAGAGACATTATACATAAAACATACACATATGAAATAATGTCATCTTAGATGGAAAAATGGTTTTGATAAAACACTTGAAATGAATTACTGAGAAAAATATCCTTTATTCTTCAAAATCATTTTCAGTTCACAATATTCCATGAAATTTTAAATGAAAAGTATTTTGTTGAAATAGTCATGAAATATTTTGGAGGAAGCTTCATGAAAATAAGGAATAATAAAACTGTAAAAATCCGTTCACGCCGTATAAGTTAAAAATAACATTTTTCTCGTACTTTTTTCAGAAAAGTAAAAAAGTACCTTGTAACGTAAAAGAAAGAAAGATTCATTACCTACCATGTATTAAAAGACAAAATGAGTAAAAATGAAATTAAACATACATAAATAAACTTTTAGAAAACATGGACTTGGATGATAACAATAACCCCAGTAAATACTTACGAATAAACAATCTCGGATAAAAATTAGATTGATAAATTATCCCTTACCATAGGTCTGATATGGTTAGTACGTATCCAAACCTACTTTATAATGATTTAAATAATTTCATTTACTTATTACAGAATCATATTCATTGTTTTTATATCATATATGGTTCACTTATGACTTTATATCACTCGTTACATTGTAAATTCATGTTAAAGTAGCGTTTTGGGTAAAATTGTTTCATTTGTCATTCGTGTTTTAACTTGTAATTATTCATATGATCACATAGATCATGATTAATTACATAAAAAATGTAAAACACGATTTATATATAATATATATTCAGAATATACATATATATAATAGATCGATAAATGGAAATAAATACACCGTTCATGGAGATGGTAGGTTGTACGTACGCATGAATGTTGTTTTCGTTTCCTTATTTAATTTAATGTAATTAAGTATTTGACATACATATATATGTAAATAAATCTATTAGTATTATTATGTCATATATTTCATTATTACTTATTATATATACTTTATAATCATTCTATAATTTTTAACATGGAAAATGAATCTCATTGCATCGTGGAGACGGTAATCCATACGTACGCACGAGCGATGATATCCTTCCCATGGAATTGTATTGGAGTGTATGTATACTATTTAAGAATCAATATCACTTTAAAATAATCATATATATTCATTATTTACACTATTATACCCATCCAAGTAAGGTAGTGGTGGAAAATAGATTAAACCATGGCGTGGAGACGGTATTCCATACGTACGCATGCGTGGTTATTTCGTTTTCTGTAGGATGGATAGATGGTGAAATAGGGTTGTTTCATACTTATAATAACATATCAGTATATGAGTTATACTGATGTTATTACTTAATAATGAAACAACTAAAGAAGGATATGTAGAAGAAGAAATAATGTTGAAAGTATCGGTAACAGACATTACCTCTTCTTTGAAGCGCCTCTTCGAAAAATCCTTTTAGGGCTCTAAAATTGGTCTTTGAAGAAGAAATGTTCCTCTAGGGTGTTTCTAGGGAAGTGGGGAAGTGAAATAGGAAGGGTTTGGCCGAACTTGAAGGATCAAATTGGTGATAGGAGGAGAGGGAGGTGGTGACCTTTTATAAGGGAGGAGAGGGGCACCTTTGGAAATATAAGAAATATTAGTTTATATTAAATCCAAACCCCACATAAAAACCTCCAAAATGACTCATATCCAAAGATTATATGATATAGGGTTGTAATCTAGTCAACCAATAAATATTAGACATGTTAGGAATTTATTTTAAATATTATCAACTTGATTTGTCCTTATTTAATATATTTAATTTTATTTGTGTTAATAACATTATAAATTTTAAATTATAACAAATAATTACTTATTTGTTGTGAATTGTCCATAATTGGATAATTTATAACATTTTATACCATATAAATTAAAATTTATAATTTAAAAATATTTTTGTGATTTTTAAACAATTTTATAATATATTATTTTTATAAAATAACAATAGTGTCAATTTTAACACTATTCATTTATTGGAATTTAAATAAAATATATACAGTAGATATGTTCAAAATAAAAGCTTTAATAGATTCCTAAAAGGTCATATGTGTCTATAAAATTAGTTTAGCACATTAAATAGTTCATATAATATTTATTTTATTATTTTTAAAACCATTTATTTGGTTTATCTCTTAATACAATAATTACTACAACATTTTTGTATAATTATTTAATATACTTATTTGTTACATAAAAATTTAAAATAAAATCCTATGATGAAGATAAATCTATTACCTTTCACAATAATAACTTTACCCGAATTTATCATCTAAAAATAACAATATGTAAATTGTTATATTTATTAAATTACGAAGTTGACAACTTTGGAATCATTTAAAATAAAAGAATATAAGTGTCATAATCGCCATAATACGGATCCAAATGGTCAACAATTCGGCCAATAGATGATTAGGGTTTATATATATACTAATAATAATTTTTGATCATATTTTTGTGCCTTTTGATATGTTTTACTATTTAAATAAAAACTATATTATTGATTTTTCACTAAATAAATAATTTCTGCATCATTAATGTATAAGATAATAAGGTAATTAAATAACTCTTAAAAATTACAAATAAATTACCATGACGAAGAAAAACATTTTATCTTTCAAATGAGTATTTATAACCGAATTTATATTCTGTATAAACTTATATTAAAAATAATTTAATTATTAAAGTTGAGTGAGAAATATTTCACTTTCCTTTAAAAAAAACTAAAGGTCTTAATCACCTCCAAGTGGGTTCTAATGGATTACATTTCTACCCACATATGACTTAGGACAAATTATAATCTTCCAATTGTATTAATATAAGTATTAGGATAATTTTATAATATTATATTTACCCTTAATTACCCAATTTACCTTTTACTATGGTAAATAAAATTTGTCATTGTTACTATTCATAAAGCCCAAAAATAAAAAGTAGTCTATTAATATAATTTGGATCCACTGATTCCAAATATGGAATCAATTTTTCCAAATTAAATACACAGAAGTTGTAGAAATTAAATTAAAATTAATCCTGTTGTCGAAAGAAAACGAGTTTTTGTTTAAAACATTGCAAAAGATTGAATTTATTTAACCTACGAATTCAATGTAAAATCATGGCTAATGAAATAAATTATATTAAACGGTAGAAATATATTCTATTTATACTTTAAAACCATTCAATATTATAATTTAGCGACATATGTTATTACGATGAAAAAGTTGTTTTTATTTAAAATATAGAGTGTTTTTACTATTCATTAAAATATTAAAGTTATCAGAATAATATGAAAATTTTATCCAAGGTAAAATTTTATATCCTGATTCCAAATAAAAATTTTATTTTGTAAAATGGAACTTATAAACATGTAAAAAACTATATTTAAAGCGGGGCTCCATCAAAAGGTGGCAAAACTGCATTTTTTGAAAAATACTTATTTTACCCAAAAAATTTATTTTTTTCTTATACCGTGTTCTTGAAAATGTTTAAGATGAATAATAATGTTATAAAACTCAAAATATAGTTAATACTATTCATAATGGCTAGTTCATAATAATATTATAATAATATATGGTTGTTTAGTAAAAGCCGGTATTGCGTACAACACACTCTATCGAGGATGGTCGTGATTGCGTGTAATGTAAGCAAAGTCAGGGTTGTGTGTTGTACAATAATACTTTATTATTTAGTATAACATAATCCAAACATATTTTATTTATACATTGAATGTATATATATAGACTCAATGTTGCATAAAATTTCTATTATAAAACGAACTTGAAATTGTGTGTAACACAATCTAAGAATAGTGTTGTGTATACTTCAAGCTAATACAGTGTGGCATATATCACAAGATAATATTGTTGTAGCATAAAACACATGACATCAAATAAATTAAAAATAATACTTATCATAAAATATCGGGTTGTTAGAGTTTTCTTAAACAATTTTGGATCTTTTATCCCAACAGTAAAATCATTTTTCAACGAAAAAGAACTTAAACTTTTATACCAAGCTCTAGGTGCTTGTTTAAGGCCAAAAGAGATTTATTAAGTTTAAAAAAATTGTTTTTTTTAATTTTCAAAAACAGGAGATTTATCAACATATACTTTCTTCAATAAGTAACCATTTAAAAATGAATACTTAAAATCCATATGAAATAATTTAATGTTCAAATGAGATGCATAGGCTAAAAGTATTCTAATAGTTTATATTATAGCTACAGGTGAAAAGGTATCATCACAATCTATTCCTTCATCCTAACAATATCCTTTAGCTACTAGTCTTTCTTTATTTGTAGTAATTATTGCTTGATCATATTGTTTATTTCTAATGTCCCATTTAGTTCCAATAACTGGAAAGTTCTAAGTTCTTTCAACAAAATTACAAACTTCATTTCTATTGAACTTTTTTAGTTCTTCTTGCATTGTTATCATCCAGTAATCATCAACTAGGGCTTCTTCTAATGTATTATGTTATAATTAGGATAGAAATGCAGATAATTCAACAAAATTTTCTATATTTCTTCTAGTTTTTATTCCAATATCAAGGTCTCCTATTATAGATTCTAATGGATTATTATTTAGGGTTCTAGACTATCTAGGTAGTAGACTGTTGAGTTCTTCAATGTCATGTTCTTTTGAACTGGACTAAATTTCATTTTAATATTCTTCAAAATCATATTTTATGTTCTCATGTCTCATGTTATCATTAGAGTCAGATTCATCAATTTGGTCTTTCCTTTTTTCGAAGGGGTCTGATTCATCAAATTTCAAATTAACTAATTCTTCAACAATCCTTAAACTATTATTAAAAACTCTATAACCATTGTGCGTAGCAGAATATCCTAAAAAATTCCTTCATCAGATTTTGGATCAAACATACTAAGATTATCCTTGGTGCTTAAGGTGTAAACCTTGCATCTAAAAACATTAATGTAATTTACTTTAGGTTTTCTGTTATTCCAGAGTTCTTAGCGTGTATTTTTAATAATTGGCCAGATTAAAACTCTATTTGTTATATTGTAGGCTGTACTTATAGCTTATTCCTAGAAATAGGTATGAATATTTTACTCATTTAGCATTTTCATAGACATTTCTTGAATAATACTAATTTTTCTTTCAAGAATTCCATTTTTAGGGGTTCTTGGTTCATATATGGTGTGTTTAATACCTATATTTGAGAAAAAAGAATTAAATTCCAAATTCTAAAATTCTCCACATGATCACTTCTTAATGAAATTATTTTAATTTTTTTTTCATTTTCAACATCTTTGAAAAAACATTCAAATGTAGTAAAATTCCTTTGTATTGTATAGAAAATTAAAGCAAGTAAATCTAGAATATTCATCAACTAAAACATATACTAATATTTTACCAGCCATGTTTGAAATTCTTGATGGTCCAAATAGATCCATATAGATACGTTCTAGATTTTTAGATGTATCAATTTCATTAATATATTTGAAGGATGATTTGTGATGCTTTCCAAGTTAACATGCGTCACATAATCTATCACTTTCTTATTTGAGTCTAGGAAAATCAGAAACTAATTTTTTCTTAAATAACTTATGTAATTCATATACATTGAATTTTCCAAGTATTCTATTCCAGATCCATGATTCTTTTATCTTAGAGGTTAAGCAGTTTACTTTTTGTTTACATAAGGAATTCAAGTCTCGGGTATAAAAATTTTCAGTTATGGGTGAACTAAATTTATGAAATTTATCATTAAAAATAGAATAGCAGTTGTTCAAAAAATAACAAAATAACCATCATAAAATAGTTGAGATATACTTATCAGGTTTTGTTTCAATCCTTGTACATATTGTACTTAATTATTTGAGAAATCTTCTGGATCTCCATGTAAACACCTGGAAATTTAAAGGAAAATTTTTCCTTAATTTCTTTGGAATTTTACGAGTACGGAGTTTCTGACAGCGCCTGATTCCGAGGCCCGGTGTGCCTGGAATCAATTTCAGAAGTTTAGCTCGGGAACGTTCAGTGAACGAATGAGCGGGTTTTTCTAACTTTTGAACCGGGGCTCGGAGTCGAAATCTGAGGGCACCGATGGAACTGCAGCGCCGGTAATTTCTTAGGAGCACCTTTTCCGATGGTGCGTTTTCCCAGAATGAGTTGTTTTAATTTTGAGGTTAAATTGTGAAGTAAATAAAACTTGTGGTACAAATTTTACTTCTAACCATGTGTGGAAGTTGGGGAACTAACCAAGTGTGAATAAAGGTGAGGTGGGGCCCACACGAACCCCACCCCTTCAAATTCCCTAACCCCCTAAACTCTTCCCCTTAAAATCCCCCTTGTATTAAATGATGTGACAAACTTTCACAATCCTTAAACCCCATGTAATTAATTGTGTAACTCTCCCATCTCTCCTCTTTAATTTTTCCAACACACATCTTAAATCAATTGATTAAACCTCTTCAATTTTTTTTACCAAGTGTTTGAATTTCAAAAGTTTCAATGCATGGAAAAATAATAAAATAAGGAGAGGTCTTCTTTTTTTTGTGAGTTTGGTTGTGTGAGAGAATTTGGGAGAGAGATCTTTTCTCTTTTGAATAACTTCATCTTTAAACGAAGAATGGCCTTCTGACTCGGCAACGAATGAATTACATTTTATCCAATCCTTTTTACTTCCTCTTCTGCGATAAGGAAGGAGACGCCGACTGTAGAGACCGATGCCAACAACAATGTTCTTCTTATTCTTCCGACGTTGACGGAAGCGATACCATTCGTCCGCGACACCTGACTACAGCGATGTTCGATTCTGCGAATCGACAACGTGCGATGTCAATTTCTAGGTATGGGTTGATTACTTTTTGTTCGTGAAATATCACTTGTAATTCTTCGTCATTACTTTTGGGCCGCTTGTTATCGTTGTAACGGGAGGAGGTCGGACCGACCGAACACGACCGACCCTCCTCCCCCTTGTTGTTGATTATATTGCATCTCGAACGAAGGCGGTGTGGTGTAATGGAACCACGCGGAAACAAATAAGATCACGACGAAGAAGTGTGGCGCCGTCGCGCCCCGCCGTTGAGGTCGAACGAAGCTGCGGGGCTATCGCACCGCGCCGAAAAACCCCGAAGAGGACACAGTTTGTTTATTTGACGAAGCGGGCCACAAGGTAATTTGAAACCCTTCGCAGTGAAGATTGTGTCCCGAGAGGACCATTGGCGAAGACGGAAGGCGAAACGGACCACCGGAGCGCGTCCGGTGGTCCGCAGAAGCCGGCGGCGGTGCGCCGCGCCGGCTCAGCGGTGCCGGCGACCGGCGGTGACGGTGCACTACTGGAGTAACCTGCCGCGGTAAATCCACAGCGGTGGGGGAAGAAACGGAACAACTTTGGCCGTTCCGGATTGTGGCGGCGTGGCTCATGCCGTGCTGATTCATCAATCGTTGGGGGTTGTAACCCCCCCCCCCGCACCAGTTGGCCACGTGAGCGCCGCGCCAGAACCAGGCCGGCCGGGCCGCCCAGGCCGGGCTGGGCCACGCCCTATTGGGTCAGACCCGGACCTGGCTCGGGTCGACCCAGTTCGGGCTGACCCGGGGGGGGGGGGGGGGGATCGGGCTGGGTCGGACTGGGCCCGAACCCCCTAATTTCGGACAGATCCGTTCAAACGTCCATAACATGGGATTCAGACCTCCGATCGATGCACCGTCAGTTGCGTTGGGATCCTTGGATCAAGACGGTTGTTTTAGTATATTACAATCATGGTTTAAAAGAAATTTGGGTACGTTAGGGTTCGTTTGAACTCGAAATCAACCGGGCCCACGGATCGGAAACGCTTATAACTTGAGTCCCGGACGTCCGATTGTCGTTCCTTCAACTTTGTTGGATTCCTATTGATGAGACGGAACTTTTGGCATACTTCTCCTAATATTTGGATGTAGTTGGATAGTGTCCGGGTTGGATTGTATCCGAAATCCAACCGGGCCCCTCGAACGGAAAAGCTGATAACCTTCAGACCGGACGTCTGTTTGACGAACCGTCAGCGGCGTTGGTGATCACGTTGAGAAAAGGTCCCTATGAGTATACCCTATGATAGTTCGGGGTACATTTGAGATACGGCCGGGTTGGTTCACACACGAAACAAACCGGGCCCCTAGGACGAAAAGGCTAATAACTCACAGACCAGGCGTCCGATCGACGCATCGTCTGTTGTGTTGAGACCCCTATGACGAGGTGGTCCTTGAAATACTTCTTCGTGGTACTTTGTGATACTTGGAGTATCGACCAGTAGCTCGTGGAGTGGACCCTCCCGGAGACGAGCATATGAAGTACAGAGACCGTATATCCAGTTGAGACCTGACGACTACTTGACCGACTCGACTTGGAGTGAGTCGACTAGCCCAGTGGACGGAGCAGTACTTTGTTTGGGTGAAGACCCATGGCGGAAGGAGCACTACTGAGTTTGGGTGTAGACCCGCGGTACTCGACCGGAGAGTACCTCTGCAGGCTATTAGGGGGGATGCACTACTGTGTTTGGGTGGCAGACCTCGGCGGGATGCACTACTTTGTTTGGGTGGCTGACCCACGATACTCGATAGGAGAAGTTCCTCAGCAGTCTTAGGTTAGTGAGCAGTACCTCGGAGTCGTGACAGGATCACTGTACACTCCAGAGATGGGGCTCTTCAGTAGTTACGGTTTCGATAATGAAAATCCTGGTTTGAGGTGAGTCTTTGACCTCTGTGTTTCCTCATGATTGATATGGGTCAATTGATAACATAGGTATTTGTATGGGAATATACCTAGGTAGTGGTTATCTGTTGATTTTATAAGCTTTCTTTTTCCTCATGATTGAGATGGGTTACTTGATAACTTTGTTATAAGTATGGGCTTATACACAAATAAGGGTTATCTATTGAGATCCTTCTTTGTGGTTATCCTTGTTGGATTTAGTGAGACCTTGAGGGTCTCGGGGTCCCTACTGAGTATCGTATACTTACCCCTGCACGGGCTATGCCCGCACCTCGTTGTGTTGGTTGTAGACGACGGTCAACACTGACAGAGGCCGAGTGTTCGTGGACTGGACAGTACCGAGAGGTAGACCTCATGAAGAGTTAGTATCCGTAGTTGTACTTCACGATGAGATGACACTCGGAGGAGGTTGACGGGCGAGAGCGTTGTGGAGGCTATCTATACCTACCTTTCAGGTAGGATCCGTGGTGGAAGATCCAGGAGCTGCGCTATCTATACGTACCCTTCAGGTAGGATCCGTGGTGGACGATCCAGGAGATGTGCTATCTGTACCTACCCTTTAGGTAGGATCCGAGGAGGACGACCCAGGAGCTGCTTCCATTCTTCCAGCTGTTTGTCTTTTTCTGTTGTACTTTCGTTCAGTTGTAGCTGTACTTTTAGTTGGGTTTGTATTCTGGCCAACTTACTTTTCATCACTTTCTTTTGTACTTAGTGTATTACATCCTCTTGTACTCTGGGATGTTTTATTTTGATTTTATAAATAAAATTTCTTCCCAATTATTGGGATTTACGCCTTTGCTTCTAGTCGCCAGCCCCTGGCCTATGGAAGGCGGGCTTGGGGTAGTCACGGCACGGGCCCCGAGGACGGGTCGTGACAAATTTGTATCAGAGGAGTCGGTTCTACCGTAGAACTTAGAACTATGATATTCCATTTATGTGAAGCAATAGTGTTAAGGGTACCGATTGTGGTCTTCATTTCAGTGAGTCCATTGTTGGTGCGGCGGCCAACGTATTCATACACCAGGACCCTGACTACTAATTTCCGACTTTGTGAACAAAAAACACTGATTGCATGTGTGTTTCTAATAGTTTTAAGGTCAGATCAAACCAGGTCACCTAACCAGGTATAAATAGTTGACTGTGTCGCATCTGTTCCGGATGCCTCTGCGCAGACAGTCAGTTGTAGTTCCGAGAAAGTACTCGATGACGGCCCACTGAGCGACGAGGCTCCAGTGCGAGGACCTTTTTACTATGATGGCACCCTTGGGTGGTGTACCAGAAGCACCACCACCTGTTGGGAAGTAGATGCCACCAGCCATACTATCAAACTGTGCACGCTGGCAGAGCGCGTTGCACGAGTTCCAACAGCAGTGCCCTCTGAGGTTACGAGGCGAGGTAGATTCCCAGACAGCAGAGCACTGGCTGGAGGTGATTGCTAGAGTTTTATGCCTAGCTGAGACATCAGAAGAGTGGATGGTGGACTTGGTTACTAGTGTTTTCCAGTGAATGACCATGAGGATGTTCCTCATAGTGATGAGGCTTCGGTACGTGGACCGATGCATGAGATAGCATCTTCGGGTAGTGTGTCAGCTATACATCACTACCTCCTGGTCAGCAGTTACAACCGGCAGTACATGTATGTGACACTTGTAGACTTACTGCCTTACACGTGTTCCAACATCAGATACCCTCATGTTCTGAGGCGAGCCTGACTCACAGGTGGCTGAGGACTGGCTTGAGGAAGTGGATGGGAGTTTTCTAGAGCTTTTACAGCTACGGCAGGACGACATATCGGTAGCTGAGTATTCATCTATGCGTACCAATCATTCATGGTACTTGATGACTACGATATGATCAGTGCTTTAGAGCTCGGACCTCAGAGCGAGGTGTGTCTAAATGATATCCGAGTAATCACTCTTTCCTCTATGCATTCCTACTTATTCTAGGGTGCTAGAAAGAACCTTTGTGGTTGAGAATTGTTTTGATGAATGGATGCAGTTAGTGAAGGTTAGCAGTGGGAAAGCTGGAAACTGGCACCAGTCTCGGAGACTTGGGTGTGTAAAATGTTTCGAGAAGAAGAAATGTTAAGGATAGATAAATCTTCAGAGCAGTAGTCGTGGAAGCAGAGCTAAGAGAGCAGCATGGGGTGGTGTACTTTTCGACATGTTACAATAACCCACCTTTGTAGTCCCCACCAGGCTTAGGGAGCTGGAGGGCAGGGGAAGAGAGTAGCTTCATGTGGTCAAGGAGTGTGACCCAATGGATCTAAGAATGATTCAAGGGACATTCTGTGTCCATTACCAGCTGCCGTAACCGTAGACATTGATATTAATCATTCCTTCCATCCACGAATCTTGTCCCAGATCTAGAGTTTCTGGTAAGTCGTGGACTTGACCCTCACGTCTGGAGATACCAGTGGGAGAAGACTCGATAATCACACATACGCTGACAGTGTGGTCTAACCCTCGAGGCGAGAGTTTCGTTTGTAATCACTTGGTGGAAGCGTCGAGGCCTTACGACGTTGGTCTCGATATGGATTGGATTCACAGTTCACACTCAGATTGACTGTATTATGCAAAAAGGGTGTGGTTTATCTACAACGTCAGATGGGTTTTCCTTGGTCGGTGAAAAGAAAACCCTAGGTAGGATAGGATAAACTCATGCATGGAAGGGTGCGGCCGATCACTCTTGAGTCAGTCAACCTTACCCCCGTGGCAGTAAGAGTTTTGAGTTTCAGTTCTAAATAAGAATTAGAGACCTATAGAGTTCGAGGATGAAGACCACGTCCTTATACGGGTCTGACCTCGATGAGGTTTACAAAGATGTGGCCAAGGAAACAAGTTATCTCTGAGGTTCAACGGACCATTCTAAGTCCTCAGCATGGTAGGCAAGGTGGTCGATGGAAGGGTGACATTCACGGAGTTTCCAGTGGATATCGAGGATTGACAGGACTGGTCATACGTGGATGGACGATTTCTCAGGTGCGCTCTCACTAGAAGCACAGGAACCACCAGGTGAGCACATGAGAGTAGAAGGCTCAGATGCGTGCTCAGTACAACATTGGTTTCCATAGTTTGTGTCAAAGCATTATGGGGATGTAAATACCTGAGGTGGAAGTAATGTAAAGACCCAAAAATTTAAAGGAATTTTTTTTCTTAATTTCTTTGGAATTTTATGAGTACGCAGTTTCGGACGGCGCATGATTTCGATGCCCGGTGTGCCCGGAATCAATTTCCATAGTTTAGCTCGGGTACGTTCAGTGAACGAATGAGCGGGTTTTTCTAACTTTTGAACCGGTGCTCGGAATCGAAATCTGAGGGCACCGATAGAACCGCAGCGCCGATAATTGCTTAGGATCACCTTTTCCGATGGTGCATTTGCTCGGAAGGAGTTATTTTAATTTTGATGTTAAATTGTGAAGTAAATAAAATTTGTTCCATAAATTTTACTTCTAACCATGTGTGGAAGTTGGGGAACTAACCAAGTGTGAATAAAGGTGAGGTGGGGCCCACACAAACCCCACCCCTTCAAATTCCCTAACCCCCTTAACTCCTCCCCTTAAAACCCCCCTTGTATTAAATGATGTGACAACATTTCACAATCCATAATCCCCTAGTAATTAATTGTGTAACTCTCCCCCCTCCTCTTTAATTTTTCCAAAACACATCTTAAATCAATTGATTAATCCTCTTCAATTTCTTTTACCAAGAGTTTGAATTTCAAAAGTTTGAATGCATGGAAAATTAATAAAATAAGGAGAGGCCTTATTTTATTTTGTGAGTTTGGTTGTGTGAGAGAATTTGGGAGATAGCTCTTTCCTCTTTTGAAGAACTTCATCTTCAAACGAATCCTACACCCTTTTGAGTTAATGTTTTAATGTTCTATGATTTCTCCTCATATGCCTTGATCATCCATTGTCCATATACCATATTTCATTTTGACTTCTGTGACCTGCTTCTTGCTATGGAATTTAAACAACTGTTTGTTTTGGTACCGATATTTTGTTGGGTCTAGCAGTGCTAGTCAGCAATGTCCTTGGGATCTAGACTTGCTTTGGTTTTATATAATCAATAGTATCTTATAAACTACTTGAAATAACGGTTTTCTTAATCCCACTTATTTTTAATTTTCTAAAATAACAGTTTTTAGATATGTGACATTTTGTTCCATAGTAGTTGCAAATTTCACCTCATGTACGTGAAATAAAATCGTTATTATATAGTTTGGGTTTCTCACCTTTACGGACTATTACATATCTTTTCTTTTTAATCACATTCTTTCCAAAAATTTCATTTAGTGTTTTCTCCTTTTGAAGAAACAAAAGATGCACTTTTTATGTTTCTACTTTTGTTTGTAGTATTTTTATTTTTGTTTCATTATCTTTGTAGTTTATTTTTGATGAGTTATATTTTTAAATTAACTCTTGATGTTCTTTTAATAGATTATCAATTTCCCCTAATACAGAAGTGTGTATATTTTTCAGTGATTTATGTTTCTTAAATAAGGAATCATATTTTTTTCCCGCATTTGTAATAGGCTGCATGTTTATTATTTGAAAAACTGGAACTTGAATCAGAATCATTTGAGTAATAAGATTTTACCTTGATCAGCTTCTACCATAAAGCGCATATTTTCTTTTAGATTTTATTCTTCTTTTTATGAGTAGTGTTTTTGATAAGCTATTGGAGTCTTTAGAAACACACCAAGTAGCTTTCATTGTTGTTTTGTCTTTCTGCTCATAATCATTATTTTTGAAAAAGTTCTTTTTCTTTTCTACTTTTAGTTGGATACAATCAGGTCTAATGTGACCCATCTTTTTTTCATTCTCTGTATCAAACATACCTTGGTTCTTATTTCATCCATTTTAAAAGATTTTCTGAATCCCTTCTTTTTTCTATATAATTTACTGAATTGTTTGGCTATCTGAGCCAGTACCACTTCTGAATTAGATGAACCATAACACACTAATTTCATTTTTATTTAATTCTTCATATTTATTTTCTCATTTTGGGGTGTTTCATTCAATGATATATTTTCTATTCTAATCAATACATTATGCACATTTTCTTCATCTTGCATCTCAGCTTCATATATAATCTGAGTTCCAATTAGTTCTCCCATAATTAGATCTTTGACTGGTGATGATTGTCTAATAGTCACTGATATCCCATTCCATCTAGGATGTAGTACTCTCAGTACATTCAGGGCTTGATCTACTTGTTTGATAGGATTTCCCAAGGCAGTGATGTTATTAACAATTTCTGTAATCCTTCCATTCATCTGGGTGATGATTTCTCCTTCAAACATTATGAATGTGTTGAATTTCAATTTATCTATAGAGTACCTCATCTTTATGACATTACATGTTCCTTTATAAGAAACAAAAACTGTATTCCACAATTCATAAGTAGTCGAGAACTGAGATACCATATTTTATTCATATGGTCCAAGACCGCAGATGATAGAATTTATATATTTTGAGTTTATGTCATCCTATGCTTCTTTATCAGCACTCCATGTTTCAGGTTTCTCTAGAACCACATATAGAGTTATAATTTTTAAGTAGACTTTGTATCAAAGGTTCTTTATGAAAATAATCATCCCCGATTTCTACCATACTTAATTTTCACTACTAATGTTGGGAGCTCGAACTATTGACATACCCACTCGTGTATTAGCCATTGCGCTCTGTATAATTCAAAAAACATTAATCTTGTTAGAGGTTTTAGAAAATATCATCCTCTAAAAAAATTTAGATTATGTTAAACAAAATATGCAGAAGAGGGGGTGAATTTTGTCTTTTACAATTTCATCACGAATCATGATAAAGCCCGATTCTTTCCTTTTGTCATTATCTGTTTGTTTATGCAGAGAAAATTAGACAGTTCAAGAACAAAAGGATGTATAATGGTTCGGTGAATAGAAGGCCCCTAGTCTACTCCACCAACACTCTACTCCACGAGCGTGGTGATTTTTACTATCAAGTCCTTTTATCAACAGACCATCCACAACTGAGTAATGTCAGTTGACACCATTACAAGTTAAGGATAAAAACAGAACCTTCTAGTTCATACACAAAACAGAATACTCATATTAGTGTGAGAATACTATTATTCAAAATAAAAATAGTATTTTACTTAATATACATTCAAGTTGATCTTCACAGTTGCAACAACACACAACTGACAGTTTATGGATTGTCAACTTCAGAAAAGAAGATCATCAAGTAGATGTAGTTAAGAGCCAATCTGATTGTAGTAGATCATGAAATATATCTAGCAACTTCAAAAATAGTATATTAACAATAGATAATCTATGTAGAATTGATGAATCTTAAAATTATTTCTTCTTATTTAGAAAAGAAAGAGTTTGATAGATATTGGAAGCTGCAGATATGTGAATCTCGAATGCCTTGGTAAACTATAATAAAAAAACTCAAGAGATTGTTATAAATTTTCTTGATGATTCACCCTCACATTTTACGAAAAAATATCATAGATATATATATAATAATGATGAAAATTTTCCTTAAAAAATTGATCCAGAAAAGTAACCTTTAAAATTTGAATTATAGAGTAGTTGTAACTCCCCAAGAATATTCGACATGAAAATATTCTCTTAAAATGATCCTTTGAATAAAAAATAAACAACTTTGAATCAGTCAAAGACGTGATTTAAAATCGGGCTTTGAATTTCGCTTGAAATCAGCCTAATAATCTACATAAATAACATTGCTTAATTATGTATTAATGTAAATATATGATGCCAAACATAGGGTTGAACTATAGATCATTATTTCTATGAACATAAGGTTTACAACATAAGGATCACAATGTAACATTCAAAACATATGTTTCAAAACGTAAGGTTGATAAACCATAATTTTCTCTTCAACTTTCAAACGTATGATACAATATCCATAAATTCATTTTTAGTAAAACATATTATACATGATCTGTAAGGATCATTAAAAAAGTAATCTTGATTATCCAAATTTTTATCAGAATCTCAATGTAAGTTATATGATCCATAATTTTTTATAAAACCTAAGGTTGTTTTCAAATGTAAGGTTGATAAACTATAATTTTTAGAAAAAAACATAACATTTCATACTAACGTAGGGTTATTCTTTTATAATTTTCTGATATCTTAAACAT
Organism: Viscum album; assembly: GCA_963277665.1. Taxonomy (NCBI): domain Eukaryota; kingdom Viridiplantae; phylum Streptophyta; class Magnoliopsida; order Santalales; family Viscaceae; genus Viscum; species Viscum album. Next base: position 22,326,025 of record OY728131.1, read on the forward strand.
AAGGTTACATCCACACATAGGGTTCTTCTTCCATACTTTTGTCAATAATGTATGGTTTCTTGACCAAAATTTTCTGATATGTCATAAATTAAACGACGGATTCCATCCTTACGCTACGCTCCTCAACGTAGTGTATGAAGAATGTTTCAGAACACACAAAATTGATTTTTGAACATGTAGAGCATGAGTAGTTTTATAGAACATGATTATATGAAAAGAAACAATTTCCGAACACATTTTCAAATATTCCACATGGATTAAATGCTTTAATATTATTCCAAAATATTGAAATTAATAATATTAATTTCTTGAAATATACTCAAATTAAAATCATTAGAATAACAAATTAGGGTATTTGTGAACATCAAAATAATCATAAAGAGATACTGTATTGTTATCAACAATATCCCCTTAATAAAATAGATGGTAGTTGAAAAAAACACTTGATCAACAATACACACATTAATAATGAATCTAATAGCCCTTCACGCATAATCCCCAAAACACGGCCATCATCAATTTCAACATCAATGATCATAACCAAAAATCAAATAAGGAAAAGTTATAAAATTATAAATAATTATAAACCATAAATTATAGCACAATGCATGATCTAAGAAAAATTGAATGTTGCGGAATAATTATGAACAATGAAGCTATTATAAATGTAGTTTAAAATGATCATTTTCCTCACATCAGATATTGGAAATAGATATTAACTATGTAATATATTGTAGATAATAATTATAAATGTATTTTATAAAAGTTTATATATATGAAGAAGAATCCTAACTAGTTTATTATGATTTTTATTTTTGTTATATAGTATATTTAATGGATTTAGTGGATGTTAGGAATCATGGTAAGAGTTTATTTGTCTCATTTTCAAATCCATGAGACAACTTTGATTTATGGAATCTGTTTTTATATGGTTTATAAAAAACCATTATATATGTTATATAATGAATTATATTTTCTAAATTGATTTTTTTTAATTTCAATAATTATATTAATGTGGTTTTGAATAATATTTTAATCTCTCTATAAGGGGTTCATTGATAATATTATTTTCAAATCAAGAATGTTTCTAATTGATAATACATTTAGAGAATTTTAATTATTTCATAAACAACTAATGATTTTATTTTTATATTAATGTAGTTTTATATTTATCCTCAAAATTTCATTTCCTTTCACTCATATTTTACCGTATTTGTTTCTTGAATATGAAACCATACCCATCTCTTCTTCTCAGTTAATAACCCCCATTTTTTCATACCAATATTCATTGGATTATATTGATAATTTTATTATCTTTTATTTAATAATTTATTATGTAAATTTCCTCATATTTTATCCTCCCTTAAAAATATTTGAGTCAAACATATATAAGATAAATGATCTATCAAAACATTTTTCAATCCGAATAATCCTATATTATAGATATGATTTCCCTTATCAGGAATATCCTCTATAAATAATTTATTTTTACTTTATTTTAAATAATGGTTTTCACTTATATTCTATATTTCGAATGATTGGGGAAATTATTTAAAGAAATATACATCTCTTTTCTCTACATGGTGTTAGTTTGAAAGAGTTCTACCTATAAATCTATTTCATTCATTGATATGGGATATTTTAAACATATGTATATTGTTTATTTAGATATAGATGTTTCTTGATAAGTTAGGTATGCTGATTTTGTATTGTTTGTCATTACAAATTTTTTCTATAGATGAGTTATAATCATTTAATAACTTTTATTTACTTGGGAGTAGTATTAACATTTTGTATGTTGTTATTCCAAAATAGAAGTTTATTATAAAAATATGATGAAGAAAAGTACTGATATTTATAAATTTTATATGGTAAATTAATTAGACTTAAATAAGTGGTGGGAGGTGTTTGATATTATATATCTCTTCAATGAATTAGTATATCTTATGAGATAAAATGTTTTTGTATTTGGTTTATGTCAGCTCAATACAAGTATGATATATGGTTGTGACCATAAGGAAAGGAATTATCTATTGGGTGAAGCCATGATGAAAAAAATAATGTCTGGGAAGAGTCCTTGACAGTAATGGTCAGTATTTGAAGAATTTTTCATTCCATTGTTAGTGATTTTTTTAATTTTCTATTTTATAATTTTTTATTACTGACCATTTATTTTTTTCATGATCATGTGATTAATTATGTGAAATTATTTAACTATAAATTGGTTACTTCCATATTATTCATGAAAACTTAATTATATAATATAATGTTATATATGCTTTCCCATTAAATGAATTTGAGTTCACCCTTCTTATGTTTTTCTTTACCTAGGTTATGAAGAATTTTTTTTCAAATTATATTTCTAGAAGGGTAACATGTTTGGAGAATTTTGTGGGAGAAGCTGATGATTTATTATTGATTAAGTGTTTTTGTTATATTGTAGATAAATTTTCTTTTAATGAGAATTATATGGGTTCTATTACTTAATTGTTTCCTTAAATCTCAAACACTGTAATTTAAACTGGGACATTGATAATAAGTGACTCAATACTTTTCAGTGATATTGAAATTATTGTTGGTTAAATTTGGGCCACATCTGTTCATATGAAAGCCGGTACATAAAATATTATGAGAATTGTTTGTAATAAAATATTTTTATTAAATAATGTAATTCATATGGACATGTATTGATTATGTATAGCATATACTGTTTCATTAGTGAGTAGTAAATAAAATTTTTAGGAAATTAATATTATATCAGGAGGGCAGAATGTAACAACATGAGATTTTAGAAAATACTTTCTATTAAATAATCTTGATATAGATAGATTGTTCCACACACAAAAAAATATAAAATTATTGATGAAATATTAGATGAATATTATTAATATAATTTACAAATAATAAAACCTAAGATAAATAAAAATATTTTAATAAATTATAAACTTTTATGAAATTTGATTAAGAATAGTTAATGTATTCGAAGAAAAATTTCCACTAAAAGAATTTTTTATTTTTATTTTTTATATTCATTTTAAAGATAAACATATAAATTTTGTTATTTCTAATTTCTGAAAATTAACTAAATTTTTAAATCCATCATGTAAAAATTAACTATGGGTTAATGTTTCTGTATTTTTATGAATTACTTGATTTATAAGTGAATGGTTAAGAATAATGTTTTTACAAAAATTGTGCATTTTATGAAATTATCATTATATATGAAAGAAAAAAAAATTTAAAAAATATTAAATTAAAAATATTTATTTAAGTTGTAAAATCATAAAATTTAAATATTTTTGTGAACTTTAAAAGCATATATTTATATTTTAGTACTTAATAGACATTCGATTCCAATTTAAAAACCATTTTTATTATTTTCATTTTATTACTAATTTTTTGTATAAATTTTTTTCCCTTATTTTAGAAGAAACAAAATTTTTATTTGTTTGATAATATAATAATTTTTTCATTTATGTTAATATATATATATATATATATATATTATCCTTAAAACAATATATTCTAAATACAGGGTTTTACACTTTACATGATCTAATATAAAAATTAATATTTTGTACACATTAAAATTCTATTATATAAATTATATTTCATATATAAAGTTAATATAAATAAATTATATAAAATCATTGACTTTATTTTTAGAAAAAATTATTTTGGAAAAAAATTGCTACCATAGTAAAAGCAAAAAAGTGTAAAATGGGTTAACCAAATGAGTAAAAAACATAACATGTTAAAAACATATTAATAAATTTTTTATTGAGTTATTTATAAAAAATGAATCTACACTTCATTATTGTTAATGTTTTAGTCTTATTGTCATGTGAAACATCTTCTCTGTTTATATTATTTTGTAATATTTACAACAATACCATTCTCATCACTAAAAAATTGGTCCTCTCACCACCCCTTCAAGAAAACTCCAAAATTTAGTTTTAATCATGAAAATAAGACCTATTGCATTCCCCATTAATCCTCTTTAACATTATTTAAAATCCCCTCACATTAATTTATCCAAATATATCCATTTCTATGTGTTGGTCCAAGGGAAAAATCCAGGCCTTAAAGTGAGTAATAACATTCCCTCAACATCTTTTATTTTATATTTTACATTTCTATATATAATTTTAACAATAATATATAATTAAATAATTATTTATTTTATAATTAATTTTATTGAGCTAAGGTAATAACTATTAAAAACCTTTCTCCTTTCCTGTTAAGAAAAGCATAATTAAATTTGTTCTTATGCAGACTATCTCTTCCACAATGTAACACATATTTTTTTCATCTAGTTCCATTATTATTTATTAAAATGTACTCAAATAAGATTCCAAATCATATATATATATATATAATATCACTATATTACATTAATAATTATGTTTTTTCATATGATAAAAATTTCATAATAATAATTTTCCATTTATAACAGTACGTTAATGTTTGGTTGTATCTATCCACCAACGTGAACAATAATCTTCTTCTTCCTCCATATTTTATTTTGACAATATAGTTTGGCTTTTTGGGGATATATTTGTGGCCATGTTTCTCTTCAGTTCTTTGAAGGAAAATTTTAAGGATTTTGCATCAATGATTCTTCACTGAAGATTTTCCCTATTCCCATTTCCAAACAAATTCATTCTATGTCATTATCAGATTTCTTATTTTAATCCTTGATGCGCAACCCATACCAACTCCATATTTGTTTCACTATCAATAGTGTTTGTAGTTCCATCACTCCATTCATCGATGGTCAATGACATTATTTTTCATACCTACCCCAAATATGGATGATTTATTCGCTCCTATTATCAATTTGTGTTTCCATGAGGAAGATCCCAAGTGATCAGAGATAGAATGGGGCCATACGGGTGTTATGTTGTGGTGTTGGCTCAATTTTTTCCAAATACATAAATCTCAAGAATTTTTGGAAAGGGTTTTTTTTATTTTTGGGTGTTGGGACGATCTTTTATTGATTATCATTAGCTCTATTTTCGGGCACTAGTGTTGATGGAATTGTCTTTTGTGATGGGAATCATTGGTGACTTGCTTAGGGGCCAAGGATTATCCACTGGACATTTAATTTTTTGATGGTTTTAGTGATAAAATTAATATTTTTGAACTCTTCAGTATTTTTTTACAACTATATATCTAACCCACTATTGAATTTGAAAGCATTGGGTTTTTCATTTTTTCTTTTGTGGGTTGTTCAACATTATCATGATTTCATCGGGTCGGTGACCTAATTTGAGGGTTCGGTGTAATGGCTCTCAACATTAGTATATTTTCATCTCTATAAAAGCACACATCATTACTCTAAAATTTATTATTTGAATTTTTTTATAATGGTTATCATTTTCATCAAGTTGATAGGCGGTGAGTTCATTACTGCTTTGTTGGGTGGGAATCTTGAAAGAGGGATTGGTGTGCCTATAACTGTCATCTCGTCCTCCCCAATATATCTATGGGTGTTGGAGGGGTGCTTGACCGAGTTGTGTTTGTATGGAAAAGAAAACATCTTGTAATGGGTGAAACACATTATAGCAACCCAGGAATGAAAAACATGGATATTACATCATTTTAGAGGAATATTTAGTACATTAAAAAAATATATGTCTGGTGAACATAATAGTTTAATGTATTTGGAATCATAGAACAAAGCCTTATATAATGGGGAAAGATCTTTATTATCCCTTTAAATGATCTACAACATTAGTTTTTCTACCTAAAACATTTCCTCATAACCAGGGGAGGAAACATTAGAAAGAGGTGTGATCAAATGCTCAGTAAGGGAAAATAAGGAAGAAATGTAAGAAAAAACAAGATCATAATGTTATGAGAATGTGATCATGAAAATAGAATATCATTTCATGTATATCAAATATCATAATAGAGATCATGGAAAAAATATTGGATGGTCATACGATATGAATCATAATGAAATATAGAGCATAAGACATGAAATCATAGTATATGAATAAATAATGGAATTGTGGAAACACATATTTATATAATATGATTTAAAAATTATCCAATGCATCACTTCCAATAACATATAAGTGAAAAAATCCATTAATGAACTGGGTGAACCCTCATTCCAACCCTTTATTACTGAACAGAGTGAACAGCTGTTCCAGAACTATATTATTGAACCCAGTAAACACTCATTTCATCACTATATTACATAACTGAGTAAAACCTCATTCTATCCATGTATTAATGAACTATGTAAACACTCGTACCATCCATATATTACTAATCCAAGTAAAACCTTATTCTAGAACTATGTTTTCTAACTATGTAAACCCTCATTCAATACCTGTATCACTAATCGTAGTATACCATCATTCCATCCCTATATTACTAACTAGAGTAATACCTCAAGCCATACATGTAGTTCTAAATAGATTAAACCCGTGTTTTATCCCTGTATTACTGAATTGAGTAAAACCTCATTCCCACCAGGTATTACTGAAATATGTAAACCCTCATTATATCCTTGTATTACAGAACTGATTAAATATTCATTCTAGAAATGTAATATTGAATTCAGGAAACCATCATTCTATCCATGTATTACCAAACTGAGTAAACCCTCATTCCAACCCTGTATTACTGAACTGAGTAAACTCTCTTTTCAACCATGTATTACTGAACCCAGTAAACCCCCATTCCAGTACTGTATTACTAAACCGAGTGAACCCTAATTCCATCCCTATATATCACATGTGATATAAGTCATTACCTAATGGATTAGAGGGAGATATAGGTCTCACCCATCAAATAATGATATCATATATACATGTTCCACGAGATAAAAAATGAACACATCATAACCCATGAAATAAATTTATATCAGAGACATTTAATCATATTATAACCTATGAAAATAGATAGGTTTGATAATTATTTCTTCATGATGATAAACCATGAAATGAATTAGTTTTGAAAATAATATATCTCATGAAACAGAAAGGGGTTTAAAAAAAATATTACCCATGAAGGAGAAATTTGATTCATAAATATCATGGAATTAATAATAACTCATTCATAGAAAGGACATGAATGTAACCATTATATTATTTCTAGGAAAACATGAGTAACATCAATTGATATCATCATGGAAGGAAAATAATTTTAAAATATAATCTAAAAAAATTTCTCGAGAGAAATATCCTTTTTTATTTGAAAAATTATGTTTAACACATAAAACCATTTGAAAATATTTTCCATATAAAATACCATGAGAACTTTTCAAGAAGACATGGAATCATTTAAAATGAATTTTTTCCTAGAAAAAAGTTTAAATAATAATCAAAACATTTTAAAACCCATTTTATTTGAGAACAAATGATAAATTTTTATAAAATATTGAAAATGATTTAATCCTCATTTCTTTAAAATTAATTTGAAAACATATAATGAAATCTTGAAAACACTTTGAAAATCATATTTTAGAATGTCCAGTGAAAACATTTATATAAGACTTGAAATACATTGAAAATAATTTCCCATGAAAATATATAAAAGATTTTTAAAAACATTGTGAAAACAATTTTCCTTGAAAATTTATTTTAAAATTTTTTTCCTAAAGATTAATTTTTTTGAAATAAAAAAGGGAGATTTGATGAAACAGTAGTGTGTAAATCTGTAAATGTTGTATGAGGTCAAAGCAATATTCTTTTTAAATTGTAAAAATGATTAAAAAGTGCCTCATTTGAAAAAAGACAGAAATATTACCTTAAATATATTGATAAAATAATTTTTTTTTCAAAAACATACTTTTAGATATTATACAAGAATGATATAATATTATTTTAAAATCATTCTAGAAAACATTGACTTATGAACGAATGGAGGGTAAAGTCGTGATTTCATAAAAATAAATTTTTAATGAATTTATGTACCAAAGAGTATAAAATGGAAACAATACATGATTATATCATAAAATAAAAGATGACAAGGAAAATAATTAATACTATTGAGAGATGGATAATAATATTTCATCAAAGGAATCATAAAAATAAACAATCTTGAAAAGCAATGAGATTGTCACAATAAACTCTTATAAATTGGTATCTTGGGATCATGCTCTTCATTTAAGGAAATGAAATTATTTGATGTTTATAATAACATTAAAATATATAGAATCCTGATATTCATGTAAAATGGATGTATATTATCCTTAAGAATGTTTTTAGGTGCATAATAAACCTTGAGTCTTAAATAAGGAAAATTGAGAGAAAATTTTGTTATTGATTCGGTAACCTTTGAAACATAAACCCCGTGAAAGAAGAATTATAAAATAGGAATTATAATACCCATAATTTTAATTACAAGATAAATAATGTAGAGTCCCAAAGCTTGATGTACATGGACATTACATTACTTTTGCGGAATATTTAATATATCATAAAAACAGACACCAAAGGACCGTAATAGTTTAGTACCTTTGTAAACATGGAACATAATCTTCTAATCTTGGTTAAATATTCTCAACTTCTCCCATAATGATCTTCCTTTTTTTTTGTTACCTAAAACCTATATTTATGTCCTGGGGAAACGAAAACATATAAAGGGTGAGAACATATTCCAATTAAAGGTAATAATGGAGAAAATAAAACATACCATATACATTTGAACATCAAAACATGAACATAATGTTTAAAAATTGAAATCTTGAGCAATGACATAAAACATGGTAGTGCATAAGGCATAGATCATAATGGAACATCAATCATGTTAAAATAGAATGGGAAGAAAACAATGTAATTGTGGAAAACCATTAAGCACATGATATGATTATCATAGTATCCAAGGCATTACTGCCAAGACCATCTTAGTGGACAAAGTCCCTTTCTGAATCAAGTTCACTCTTCGTTTCAGTCCTGTAACACTGAACCGTATTAACATAACGTTCCAGACAAGTCTATCTCATGAAAAATAAATCTTTACCCAATTAATTAGAGGGATATATAGGTCCCACCCAACTCATAATGAAATCATTATTACTTGTGACAAAAAATAAACATAAATCATTCCTCATAATCCAAATAATAAAATGGGTTTCATAAACATCATCCCATCATAACATAATCCATATAAAACAAATGGATATCATTTCATTATAATAATAATAAAACCTTTGAAATAATAGAGACACTATAATTGAAACATAAACATACTGAATAATGTCATCTTAGATGGAAAATAGTTTTGATAAAACTCTTGAAATGAATTCTTGAGGAAAATATCCTTTCTTCTTTAAAATCATTTTATTTTCAAAAAATGCCATGAAATTTTAAAAGGAAAGGATTTTGTTTAAAATAGTCATGAAATCAAGTAGAGTAATATTTATTAGGAAAAGGCATTATGAAACCGTAAAAATCCGTTCATGCCGTATAAGTTAAAAACACATTCTCCTTATACTTTTAACTAAAAAGTCAAAAAGTACCATGTATGGTAAACAAAAGAAAAATTCCTTCCATAACTCAATGTAAAAGGAAATAGGGGTAAAAATTACTTTATAAAATACATGTAAGAATATTAAACACTTTATGAAAACATTTTTATGGAAATGGATGAAAAATATAACCCTAGTAAATAATTACGTATAAGTAATCTCAGATTATAATGATATTTGCAAAATTATCCCTTACCTTAGGTCTGATATGCTTCTTATATATCCATACCTCCTGTATAATGATTTAAATAATGTCATTGACTTATTAAATAATCATATTCATTGTTATGATATAATATATGGTTCAATTATGACTTTTTAATACCCATTTTGTTTTATAAATTCCATTTTAAAGTAGCGTTTTGTGTAAAATCGTTTCATTTATCGTACGTGTTTCGATTTGTTGTTCTTGATATTATTATTACTTATATCATGATTTACTTACTTCTAGAAAGTAAATAATGATTTATATATCATATATATTCAGTATATAAATATATATATAATAGATAGTTGAATGAAATGAAATACACCGTTCACGGAGATGGTAGGCTGTACGTACGCATGAACGGTGTTTTCCTTTCCTTATTGACTTGAATGGAATTAAGTAGATGAAATACATATATATATATATACATAAATAAATTATCATTATTACTTCATATATTTCATGATTAGTTATTATATATACTTTATAATCATTCTTGAATTGTTAACATGGAAAATGAATCTCATCGCGTCGTGGAGACTGTAATCCGTACGTACGCACGAGTGATGATATCGTTCCCATATTTATTGAATGGAATTGGATTGAATGATATAATATAATAGAATTGTTATGATGTTATAATAATCATATATAGTTATTCTTTACACCATTATACCCATCCATGTAAGATGGTGGTGGAAAAACTAATTACACCACGGCGTGGAGACGGTATTCCGTACGTACACATGCACAGTGATTTCGTTTTCCATAGGATGGATAGAAGGTGAAATAAGTTTGTTTAATATTTATAATAACATATCAGTATATAATTAATACTTATGTTATTAATTTATAATGAGAAAACTAAATAATAAGAAGTAGAAGAAGAAAGAAAATTGAGAGAATCAGAAGAAGATATTACCTCTTCTTCGACGCACCTCCTTTAAGCCTTCTCTTAAGGAAGTAGAGTTGGTCTTTTGAGAAGACCAGAACCTCCATAATGTTACTAGGTAAGTGTATAATAGAAATGGGCAGATTTTTTCAGAGCTTCAAAGCTCAAAAGGGTGTGAAGAGAAGAGGTAAGCGGTGCCCTTTTTAAAAGGGAGCAGAGGGGCACCTTTGGAAAAACATAAAATATTATTTTATAATAAAGTCATATTGGGTTTTTAATAGCTCCAAATTGATTTATTTCGAAGATAATGTGGGTATGGGTCGAAATAATCTAAACCAATATATTTTATATAGCTTTGGGTCATTATATTAACCTTATCTTTTAGTTTTACCTCTTAGTTAATTTGATTGACATTTACCATGTCACTTTGTATTTTTATATTATATAGTTAATAAACATTTAATATACATCCAAGCGACCCCCAAGTGGTCCATTAATAATACATCTATAATGATATAAGTATATTGTCCGATCCTTTTATTTTTAGGAATATAATAACAATTAATAATATATTATTTTTGAAAAAAACTATTTTATGTCAATTTTGATACTATTTGGTAATTGATTTTTTTGAAAATCATAATAGCATGATTAGTTAGAAAAAAGTTAATTAAATTATTCATAACATGTCATATTAACCTAATAAATTAGTTTAATTCATAAAAAGTTTTAAATTACAATTATTTGGTTATTTATAACATCAATTATGTTAATACTTCATTAATAAAATAATTACTGCATCATCACTGTGTCATAAATAAATTAAATTATTTAATGTCTAAAATTTTTAAATAAAATACCATTATGTATAAAATCTTTTTATATTTCTAATTAATTCTTTTAGTTGAATTTATCTTATGTATAACCCTATATTAAAAATGATTTAGTTATTAAACTTTTATTTTAACTATTTTAACCATTCTTTAAATAAATTAATAATAAATGTCCTAATCTAATCCAAGTGGACCTAAATTTTCATATTTTATTCATAAGGTTATTTATGGTAAATTTACATTTATCTAATATAATTAGGACATGCGTTAGGGTAATAATAATATCATTTTTACCCTTAATTACCCTATTTACTTTTAACCGTGGTAAATAAAAGTAAAAAGATACTATTCACCAATAATTATTCCATCTCATTAAAACACATTGTAGTCCTTGATATTAACCGTGTCTCTCGGATTTTCAAAATTCCACTCACAAAAGCGGTAAAATATAGTTTTATGTGAATTTCCAAATTCTCTTAGTAGGTGGGTAAAAGATGTTGAAAAAATCAATAAATTTTTATATATCTAAAATTATTATAAAATGACTCCAATTAATTACATTGTACTTATATAGGTATTATGTATCAATTTTTACCTAAAATAAATTAAAATAAAATAAATAATTATTTAAATAAAAAGCCGATTTTTAAATAGTAACCTAGTGTTTTCACTATTCATAAAAAATTCAATGTTTTCAGAAAAATACCAAAAATTCACCCTAGGATAATTTCGATATTCTGAATCCAAAAATGAAGTCCATTTAGAAAGATAAAATTTATAAAATTTCAAAAATTGGGTATTACTATTCATAACGGATTGTTCATAATAATATTATAATAATATCTCGTTTACTGAAACTTGGTATTGCGTACTACACACGTTATCGAAGAAGGTATTGATTGCATGTAATGCAAACTGAGTTAGGGTTGCATGTAGTGAAAGCTCCGTTTGGTGTTGCGTATAACATAATAAAAACTTATTTCATTTATACATTAAAATAAATCTATACTTAATGTTGTGTAGAATAATTTACACAAAACGAACTTGAATTTGTGTGTAATACGATCCAAGAATAGTGTTGCGTATACTGCAAGCTGATACGGTGTTGCGTATAGTACAAGCCAATATTGGTGTAGTGTATAATAGAAGACATAAAAGAAATTAAAAATAATATATCTCATAAAATCATGGGGTGTCACACATATAATACGGTCACATTTATTAAATACACCACACAAAAAGAAAGATAGGCGAACAAAGCCTATATCTCATGGAAAATAAAAGTGATATTAAATCCCTATATCTTGTGTCTTGACTCTCTCCATACTCATACATGTTTCTGGTATAATAAGTATATTGTTATTATACATCTTTAACAAAATTATATTATTATATCAATTACCAAATATGGTTTTATTATAACCTTTTATTTTCCATTTGTTTTTGATATTATGTTATGGTTTCACATCGGGTAATATTCACTTTGTTGTTTGCGTGTGTCTTAATTTGTTACAACTTTAGTCCTTATAATTATATCGTGATTCTATAATGAAAACCATGATATAAATATATTTTATATAAATTATATATGTATTATAATAGTGTATATAATATAGGATTACCAAATTGAATACGCTATTCATGGAGACGGTATGTTGTATATACACTTTAATGATGTTTCTATTTATATTGTTGGATTAAAATAATGTACGTAAATAATATTTTTATATATATGTATGAATATATATAATTATTATAATAGGATTAATATATCATTTATATTATATATGTTCATCAAACCCATCCTAAATACATTCCACGTATTATGTGAATGAATCACATCATTTTGAGGGGGTGGTAGACCACCCTTCCTCAAATGAGATTATCATATTATCACCAAATTGTATCTAAAAAGATTTGTGTCTAAAAATTAATAATGAATATTTAATTCATAGTAAATATAAAATTATTATCCATCATAATGGCCACCATAATTATTGGTAAAGGAGAAATAAACAATCACTATTTCATGAGGGAGTAGTTTATTATACTCAGAACCAATATGTTCAAAATACATTGGATGGAGTTGTGTATAAGTAAAATTCATACCATTTTAATAACAAAATACTTGTATATAGAATATAATGTTTTTTTCAAAGATGAAGGTAAGAAGATAGTGGATGGGTGTGGAAAGAAAATAAATGGAAGGATCTTTAGATAAGATGTTAACTCAAAATCGGGTAACTCCATTTGGTTTATGCCAAAAGGATTTATTGAGATGTGTTATCCCAAAAGGATTAATAAATTTATAAGGGAGTATAATTAGGAGGCTACATGGGTAGATCATGGAAGAACATAAATGGTTTGAGGGGTGTTAGTCATGGGTAGATGTGGTGGACTTTTATAGGAAGGTAATGGACTCATATGGAATTTTCAGAAAAAAATTTGGGGTGCACATGTTCTTATAAGAAAAAAGTCCTAAATAACCAAAAAACTACATAATATAATGTTTATGGAAGATCTATGCACATAAAATGGGTTTTTTGATATTTTTTGAGGTCATTTGTGCCATTAATTTTAAGGTTTATTCCCTAATTTAGCTTAATTTGGCCAAATCTATTGTGATTTTTTTATAAAATTTGAGGGAAAATCCCAAATAAATGAATTAAAAATATAGATCCAATTTTATATTTGGGAAAGTGGGAACCCATTAAAATAAGGTCAAAGTTCCTTAAAGACAAAAGTCAAAAAAATCCCAACAAGAACAAAAGAAGAAAATCTCAAAACATGCACTGGAAATCCAAATCGCCCCCTCGCCAGAAATTTCCATAGTGAGATCAGTCAAGAAAGTGCATCACTCTCTCTGCCAAGAGTTTCACCATGATGTCAGTACAACAATTCAAGCCACATCTCCAACCAACAAAGAACGTGGAGGAGAGCCGAATGAAGGATGCCTAATCAATTGTGATTAATTTTGAAAACATTTGCTACTAATTTTATTAAAAAATTAATATGGTATTGTTAAAATATAAATATTAGAATGAATAAAATGATTTATGTTTGATTTTGGAAATTCAAATAACAAAATCAGAAAAAATTTCGACTAGTACTAATCCCACAGATGTGACGAAATAATAGAGTTTTAATGTAAGAAAGTATTCAGAAGTTTGTTAAGATTTAATAATCAGCTTCAAAGTAAAATTTATTATAATTAGAAAAATTCTATTAATAGATTTAATAATTCTATAATATTACCTAACAAATATTTATAATATCATTTACCATTAAAAAATAATTAGAAAAAAGGTATTTTTTGACTAAAAAGCAATATTTTTCAGTATTCTTCAAAAAATGACGATTCTCAGAAAAATACCAAAAATAACCGTAGAATAATTTAGGTGTTTGAAATTAAAAAATTATGTTTATTTTATAAAACTAAATTCATATTTGTGACTAAAATTAATTTCATTATACGATGAAGTTTATTTTATAGAATGATATTTTTAACATAAAAGGACTTTAGCAACAATCTTATCTTTCATTATCAATATGTTTTATTTATATAAAACAATTCAGAAAAATATTTTCAAGGTACATATTACTATTACTATAAATATTTATAACATTCAGGTTATATTAATATCAATTAAATAATTATATGTATATAAAAATATGTTTCATAGAAACTACGTGTGGCATGCATTGCCTGCCAAGTCATTGTTGTTTATAGTGAAATACAAGACAACATTGTCTATGAAAGGAATGATTGAAATAGTTTTCTTTAATATATATATATATATATATATAACTATTTAATGTATCATTTTATGTGAAAAAAATATTTAAAAGATAAATTAATTTGAATGAAAATAATTCTCAAAATCATCAGGTGTTACATTCTGCCCCCCTTTAAAAGAATTCCGCCCTCAAAATTTGTATGTGTTATCAATTGTTTAATACATGAATGTTTCATTCATAGAAACCCATATTGTAAAAATTAATAATAAAACATCCCCTAAAAAGGTAAATTTGGAACCATAACTGTTACCCAAAGTAACATATAACTGGGTTATCACATATGAGAACATGGGTTGGGAGTGAAGATTGGACATGGAAGAAAAACATAAATATTTATAGGGAGTCATTGAGTTCATCCATAACATAAAAGTGATTTATTAATTGATGTATTTGGGACTCAATGAAAAAAATCTTTGATTATTTAAAAGGTCATTAGCTCAACGAATATATAGGTTTTAGGAAAAAAAATCTTGATCACTTTAAGAACATTGACTAATTCCAGATAAATTTCTATAAAAAAATTTATTATTGGGTTGTGAATTTAATATTTTATAATACATCCATTTCCTCATTTAATAAATTTATATAAATTAAAATTTATTAATAACTAACTAAAATACACTTTTAGTATATCATAAGGCCCGTAAAAGAATAAGATATTTAACAATTTGTCCCTTAAAAAACAAAATTCATTAAAATAAAACATAACAGTAAGAGATCATAATAAATATTTATTAATTAATAATACAAATACTTTTAAAATAATATTTTAGGCCAGTGGTATGCGTGAACCCATTATCATCATTCGGTCCTGGGTTCAAGACCAGCAGCCCTACTGGACATGATTGGTTATCACGTGACATACATGATGTTCTTTTTTAAAACAACAATAATAAAATATATAAGATGAGAGTCCATAAAATAAGGTTAAACACTAATTTTCCATTTAAAAATGTATTTTCAATACAATCTTTGTGCACAAATACATCCAATTAATATTCACTTAATATTTTCATCAATGGTTAACCACATTACCCTTCTCAAAGGTGAAAATTCAAAAAATTGGAAAGAGAATCACAAAATTAGCATAAAATTTATTCCCCTATACAAAAAAAATTATCTCTTGGTTGTCACATTCTAAACATGTTAATACCCTCATCATGTATTCTCATGAAATATTGCAACAACATGAATTGACATAAGTCATTTTGGAAAACATGCATGATTCCTCATTCTAAAGTTCATTAGATCAATTATTCAAATCCAAAATTGATGTAAACATTATTAGTGGGAGTATAAACTACCTATAAAAAAGTCCCTACTTAGTTGCATGTCAATCAAAATTTCTAATTTACATATTCATATCCTATATTTCTTTATCCATACATCATTATCTAATCATAATGATCATATTATGATTTACCATCCCATGGACAAAATATCATCTTTTCATTAAATCACATCATGAGTTCAACAAAAAAAATGTATATAATGAGAAAAGAAAAACATAAGTATAATGATACTTATATATTTCACCATTCATTACTTTTTAATCCAAATACATAAATACTCCAATTAATTTATCCTTAAATAAGTAAAAATTATACCTCTTTCCTTTCACCTTTCATCTGTAGTCTCCTCATCATCCAAAATGTAACCATTACTCGAACAACATTGTTGATCCTCATCTTGAAATTTATTCTAGGGAATTTGGGTTTCATAATGTCTATTTTCTCCACACATAAAACATGTTACTTTCAATGTTGACTTTGAGAGACCAAAATTACCATCCATTTCATTTACCGAACTCTTCATTTTCCCCATATAGTCACTTGATTTTTGTCTTTATTTTCCACATTCAAAACACCTTCTTGTTACTCTAATACATTTAGTTAGGTGATTCATTCCTCATTCATGACACAAATTAAACAAAATATTTGTTCCCCCATGGTCACCATTAACTAAACTCTCATTAAACCCCCCCATTCTCTTCCATGGTGATTTTTAGAGTTGTTTATGGTAAACATTGTTAATCATGTTCCATGAAAACTAATTAGGCATTATCATGACATCTTTCACTACATTTATCATACCACATGACTTATCATCATAAAATCATCAATCACATTCACCGTTAATATATTTCCTTCTAGTTCCCACCATTTATAAAAACAAGAACATTTTTTATTATTACTTGTCAATGTGGAAAACCACAGTCATGAAAATAATTACTTATAAGATGTATATATTAGGAAACATTTCATAATCTATTACACATTGGGTTTATCCATGGTTATTTATAGATAACGTATATATAAATCCTACATGTTGGTTTATGAATAATTTGCTATTTCCAAAATCATATCCCCTAGGAGTATCAAACCAAGTGTGATGGAAGGTCTATTGTTATGTACCAGATTACCCCGAGTCAATCCCAGAACAAATTTTTAGAGTTATTACCCCTATTTATATTTGTTCTAGATCTATTGAAATAATCCTAGTAAAGTTAGTACGGTTTTTTCATCATGAATTTTAAAGGTTGAATAAAACTCTATTTTATTCTGAATATAGAGAGCCAGGACTAACATATATGGATATTACATAATTTTAGATGAATATTCAATAAATTTCAAAAAATACATTCCAGAGAATTGTAAATTTCTAGTGTCTTTGGAAACATGGAAACAAAGACTTATATCTTGGTGAAATAACTTCAACATCTCCCACAATGATCTCCACTTTTAGTATTTCTACTTAAAACCATTTCATATAAACTGGGGGAGTAAACATAAGAAAATAGTGGTCTAAAATGCTCAGCAATGGTAAACATTGGATACATGTATGAAAAAACATTATTATAAGGGTATGAGAATGTGATCACAACGATAGAACATCAAATCCTGCATTAAAAAGATCATAACATAGATCATGGAAAAAATATTTGATGTTCATATGAAATGAATCATAATGAAATAGATAGCATAATCCATAAAAGTGTAACATATGAATAAAGCATGGAATTTTGGAAACAAATATACATATAATAATATTTCCATAGTATTTATGGAATCCTTCCATGATCGTATTAGGGGAAAAGTACCTTACTAAACTGGGTAAACCCCTTTTCCATCCCTATATTATTGAACCTAGTGAACCCTCATTACAGACCAGTAATACTGAACTGAGTAATCCCACATTCTGGCCATGTATTAATGAACTGATTAAACCATCATTCTAGCCCGGTATTGTTGAACCATGTAAAACCACATTTCAGCCCTATATTTCTGAACCGAGTAAACCCTCATTCCAGTCTTGTGTTATTGAACCATGTAAACCCTCATTCCAACCCCATATTATAGAAATGATCAAACACTTATTACATCATTGTATTGCAGAACTGACTAAACCCTCATTCCATAATTGTGTTACTGAACTGTGTAAACCCTAATTTGACCCCTATTTTACTAAACCGAGTAAAATTTTCTTCTATCCGTATATTACTGAACAAATTAAACCATCATTATAGTCATGTATTTCTAGACTGAATAAACCATTACTCTATATCTATATTACTTAACATACTAAACACTCATTCCATCCCTATATTACTAATATATGTAATCCATCATTCTTGCCCTATATTACTAAACTAAGTAAATCTTTGTTCTATCCATATATTATATAACTGAGTAAACACTCATTATATCCCTGTATTACTGATATAAGTAAACCATTTTTCCATCCCTATCTATCTCATGAGATATAAATCTTTACCCAATTCATAGGTGAGAGATATACATCTCACCCATCACATAAATAAATTATACATACCTATACCAGAATATCATAAATGACCATATAATAACCTAATAACTGAAATGGGTATCATAAAAATATAAACATGTCATAACATGTAGAATTATATATGGTTTATAATCATTTCATCAATAACATAACCCACGAAAAAGAGCAGGTTTTAAAATCATATAACCTATGAAATGGAAATGGGTTTCATAAAAATATTATATATGAAGGTAAAATGGGTTTCATAAATACATTTGAATTAAGAATAACACATTCATAGAATGGATATAAATAGAACTTATAGATCACTTATAAGAAGGAATAGTAACATCAATTTATGACATCTTAGATTGAAAATAATTTTGAAATATACTCTACTAATGATTCTTGATGAAAATATCCTTTATTTTTAGAAAAAATATTTTTAATACATAAAACCATTTGAAAATAATTTTCTTATAAAATACCTTGAAAACATATAAATAAGGCATGGAATCATATTCAAATCTATTTTCCATTAATAGTTTTAAAATAAGATTCAAAAAAATTTAGACAACATTTAATTGAAAATACTTTAATACTTTTAAATAAATAATTAATATTTTTTTAAAACTATTTCATTTACAACACATATAAAAATCATAAATAAAGCATGAAAACTTATTTAAAATAATTTTTTTCAATACCCTTTGAAAACCTAAAAATATGACTTGAGAATAGTTTGAAAATAGTTTTTGATGATAACATATAAAAGAAGATTAAAATCATTTTTTTAATCATTGAATATTTAATTTTTTTAAAAAATTCATAAATATTAACCTTTTTAATAATTAAAAATGGTGATTCAATGAAATAACAATGGGTAAATTTATACATGTTATATGAGGTCAAAAGAACATTCCTTTTGCACAGTAAAAATTATGGAAAGGTCCCTTTATTTGGAAGGTGAAAAAAATATTCCCTTGATGATATTGGTAAAATATTAATAAGGTAAAATTTTCTTTTAGATCTTATAGGGTAATGGTATGATATTAATGTAAATTTTTTTTAGATAAAATAGATTTCCTACCAAAGGGATGGTATGGCCAAGATTTCCTAAAAAACACCTTTTGAGCTAACTTATGTACCAAAGAGAAAAAATTGTAACAATACATGAGAATTTCATAAAATAAAATTATTTAAGGAAACTCAGGATAATTATTGAGATGTGTATAATAATATTTCATCAAAGGAATCATAAACATAAACAATCTCAAAAAACAATGAGATTGTCACAATAAACTATTAACTCTTGATATCTTGGGATAATATTGTCAATGTAAGGAAAGGAAATTAAATTAATCATATAATATCCTAATTTTTTTGATATTTATGATATGTAGTTGAAAAAAGGAGGAATATGAACCTTGAAATGGTGTTTAGGTGCAAAACAAAACCTCAGTGTCAAAGATAAAAAATTAAGAAAAAAACATTTTTACCGATTATGTATCCTTTGAAATGTAAACCCCATATTAGAAGCATAATAAATTGGAAATGTAAATACCCATAAAATTAATTATAATATACATATAATACAATAACAATCATTACATACACCACACAAAAGGAATGTGTTTTAAACATTGCTTGTATCTCATAGAAATTAAAATTGAGATGAAACCCCCTTACCTTTTGTCCAAACTATCATTATACTCATACAATATTTTTTTATAATAAATATTAATTTAATATAAATAATTTAAATAATAATATTATTTTATATATTTCTCTATATGGTTTTATTATAACCTTATATTGTCATCTTTCTAACGATCTTATGTTAATGTTTCACATCGATAATATTCACTTTTTTTCACATGTGTCTTAATTTGTTACATAATTGGTTGTTATACTTATATCATGATTACATAATTTATACCATGATATAAATATGAGTTATATACAATATATTTTTATTATAATAATATATATAATATAGTAGTACTAAATGTAATACATCGTTCATGTAGATGGTAAGTCGTGCGTACACATGAACGATGTTTCTATTATTATTATCATATTGAAAGGAAGTATTTTAATGACATATGTATATATGAATATATATATATAAATATTATATTATCATGAATATATCATATATATCATATATTCTCATTAAACCCATCCTTAATACATTTCATATGTTTTGTGGACAAATCACGTCGCTTTGACGGGCAGTAGTCAACACTTCATTAAACGAGATTGTCGTATTAACACCAAATGGTGAGTAAAGATATGTGTGTTTTAAAAGGAATAAATATGATTAAATACATTTTTAAAATAATATATTACATATATAAATTGATTTTCCGTTATAATGGACATCATGATTGTTGGGAAAGGAGAAATAAACAATGATCATTTCGTGAGGTAGTAGTTCTCTATTCGTAGAAATAGTATGTTCTATATCAATTAGATGGAGGTGTGTGTAATGGTAGGACATAAACATTACATTAAAACAACCTATTAGATGTAGGATACTGGTTTTGTCACCCAATAAGTTAATAAGATCATGGATGGGGTGGATGAAAAAATAAATGGAAGGAGATTAAGAGAAGACTTTACCTCTAAATCATGTAACTCTTTTTGAGTTATTCCAAAAGGATTTCTTGATATAATTTCATCCCAAATAGTGGATTATAGGTATAAGGGAGGATTGTGGGGAGGAAACATTGGAAAATCTTGGATGAACATAATTTGTTTGAGATGTGTGAGGAACGAGTAGAGGTGGTGGCCTTTTATAGGGAAGGAAAATGACTCACATTGAATTTTTAGAAACAATTTGAATGTGAACATGTTATTATCTAAAAAAGTCTTAAAAATCCAAAAAAATAAATAATGTAATTTTTATGGCCTAAATATGGACATAAAATGTGTTTTGGACATGTTTCTAGGACGTTTGGGTCATTATATTTAAGGATTAATCCCAAATTATGTTTAACCTGGCCTTAACTACTGTGATAAAGTTTAATGCCTTTTAATTATAATTATTGTCATACATTAACATGGGCTTATTATAAAAAAAATATTTAACTGAATAAAATTTTTTATGTTTTATTTTTTAAATTCAAATCACAAAAGCAGAAAAAGCAACATTAGTTATAATCTCACCGACAATACAAAATTACAGGGTTTTGGTGTTCAAAAAAGTTCAAAAGATTGTTATGATTTTAATTCAATTTTAGAAATAATGTTTTTAATAATAAAATTCATTTTATTAATAGATTTAATAATTATCCAATGTGAACATAATAATTTTTTATAATATCATTTAACATTTATAATTAAATAGATAAAAATATAATTTTTAAATAAAAAGATGGATTTTTCCCAATTCAACAAAAATTGATTTTTATTTGAAAAATCCCTAAAATTATACCTAGTCTAATTTCGATGTAATCAATTAAAAAATAAATTTTATTTTTTAAAATAAATTTTTAAATGTTTAAAAATTTAATTTCATTATTAGAATCAGTTCCTTTAGGAGGATGTTATTTTTAACGTAAAATTACTTTGCCAAAAATAGTATCCTTCATTATCAATATGTTTTATTTATATAAAAAAATGTAACAAATATTTTAAAAACTAAATATTTTTATTCCTATGATTATTTTCAGTGGTTTTTTTTTATAATTATCTCATATATATATATATATATATACAAGATTCATAGAAACTCAGTGTTGTGTGCATCGTATTCCATGTTTGTGATGTTTGTTGGTAAATACATGTTAGTATTGAATATAAAAGGTGTTATAGATTAGTTTTAATAATATATATATAAATAAATATTTCAATTTTCAAGTAAAATAAAAAAATTGGAAAGATAAATTATTTTGATAAAAAATAATTCTCAAATTCTTAGGGTGTTACAAAGCTCATCATCGATTGATTTTGATGTTGGGGTGTCTAGTGGAGGGGAGATGATACTTTTTTGGATACTTTTTTGGAATTTGGCTTCCCTATGATCATTTGATAAAAAAATTTAACGTTCAAGTCATTTTTCCTTATGTCATCCATGAATTTGTGTCTTTTATGGGTTTTGTCTCTTTCCAGATCATTAAAGGGGGTTCTTATTTAATGTTCAATAATTGAGGTGTTAACCTCAACCTATTAAAAAATAATCCAAATACGTAACATTTTTATGATCCTGTAATGAAGTCATTGGTTGAATAATGAAGAAAATATTTTTATTACTAACCTTCTTCAAAAAGATCAAAATTACATACACCTAATATTCCCAATAGATAAAAACTAACCAATAAATATATGGATAATTATTATAAATTGACATTATAAAAGATTTATATATATGATAAGGGTTCTGAATTAGTTGTTTTAGAATGATGTTTTGTCATAGAGGAGATCAAATCACTTTAGTGGAAGTCAAGATTTAGGGTTGGGTCTTCATTATCTCAAATTTAATTCCCTAAGAAATATTATTAATTATGATCCATGATATATTTTATATGGATTGATTACTACATAATGAATTTATGTTAACATATACATGTAATTCGTGTAGTTTTATTTTCTATATCGTGTTATTTATTTAAATATACATCAATAGAATGTAACATAGTAACATGGTTTTTTCTAAAAATAATCTGTTTTTTGAGTTATAATGTTCCTTATTTAACATATTTCTTCCAATATTGGTTTTTTTAGTACTAAAAAATTTTCTTTGAAATTTATCTTTCATTTAGGGGAAAATTGATTTTTACTATGACCTGTAACATTATCTTTTACATGTATGATTTTTTTTTCTAAAAACCCATTTGGATTTTTTCTCAAAATATTAAATTTTATTTAAGAAATAATTATTAAAAAATTTTAAAATGGTTTAACAAATTAAAATTTTTTTTGATGATTTTAAAAAGAAAAGAAATTATTATTTGAAATTAGAAGTTTAATTTTAAATGTAATTATTGAATTTTTAAAAATAATTTTTAAAAGATATTATTTTAAAGAAAAAAATCTTTAGAATTTTTTATTCTATTTCAATTAATGATGTTGAAAACATTTCTCTATTAGAAATTTTTTTTATGAAAATACTAATTTACTTGAAAGGTATTTTTGAAAATTTTAATCAAGATTAATTACATTTTTAAGAAATTTGTTTAAGGAGTTTTCATGAATTTCACATTGCGAATTTTATCTTGTTTTTCAAAGTGATTAATCTCATAATCATTTTTATTTTATATTACTCTTTCACTAAAAAATATCTAACTACTATAGAGTTATTCTTTATGAATAACCTTATATATTCCATTATGAAACACTCATTTTTGGTGATTTCATTTTTTTTATCAACTAATCTACCTAATATTTCAAATTTTATGATACTATAACATCTTTATTTTAATATACCATCCATGGTTTTAATTTATAATTACATTTGGTGATATTTAAAAAAATAAAATAATTTCTAGAACATAAAAATAGAATATGTTCTACATAAGTTTAAGTTATGTTTGAATACCTTGTGTAAGTGAATAGAGGAGTTTCCAATATCTGTGTAAAAATGACCTTATTTTTCAAGGATTTGGTATAGGTGAAATTTTTCTATATAAATCTTGGATATTTCTCTCATTCACTATATAAAGGAATCCCCATATATGTGTAATTATAATTCATTAGTTTTAAAGCTCACATTATGGTAATATAAAAATTTTATGAGGGTATACCACTATCGCATAATGGAATGGTCTTCTGGACATCTCACTTCAGGTTACTTCCCTACCCTCATAATGGTATGTGTTACGTACCTAAGTGTACCAACGTTTTTCTAATACCAAAATATGGGTTACCCAGATTTGTGTACAAGCATGGGAAATTTCCTATACACAATGTAAGGGTAACTCTCTTAGGTAAAGGTCATTCTAAGTGTTTATTTGAGCTATGTAAGGGTAGTAAATATTTTCCATAGACCATGTAAGGGTTGTATACTTGTGTATGGTTAAAAATAATTACCTTTACACAATATCATTTCATAATGTAAGATTAATAGACCCATGTAATGTTAAAAATAATTAACCTTACATGACAAATATGAGTTTCAAAATAGAAAACCATGTTACCTATTAATAAATTCCCTTTTGGAGAAAATACTTTCAAAACCTAGTTTTCATCTCATTCTTCCCTGTATACACATATAACATTTATAATGAGTTTTTAAATGAATTAAATCTTGGAAATATATTCTTTTGACACATTTAATTGTTTTAATTCTTTTAAGAATAATTTTAAAAACATAGTGTTTAGTTTTTATGTAATAGAAAGATTAAATTGTTAATTTAATTTGTAGGGTTTAATGCTCAAATACTATAAATAATTTTCCTTCTTGAAAAAATACATTAACCTTTTCCATTTTTTAAATCTTATTTGGTCTTGGAAACAAATAACATCATTTAATTGGATTTTATAAGTATTCTTCGAACGAATAAGGATCTTCTTCTTTTTTATAGGTATTTAACCCCCCCTTCTATAATCTCCAGAGTTGTGCTTTTCATGGGTTAAATTACATGAATACTTTGGTTATCCAATTTTCATGATTTCTATAGAAAAATTATGTAATTTTTCTAAAATGATAACTAAAAATAAATTATCATTGAATGATAAAGAACAATTATTACTTGTTTATCTATGAGGATTTTGGAGAGAAAAATTTATTATCATATGTGAAATTATAATTTTATCTAAGGAATAAATGGTTAACACATGAATTATATTAAATTTTTAATTTAAAAATTATCCATAAGATATATGGTTGTAATCAAATGTGAAATTATTATTTATTCTTGGAAATTAAATAATGAAATTGGTTCCAAGAATCTGTGGTGAGTGGTTTGAACTTATTGATATGTAGGGGTGTTTTGGGTGATGATTCCTTGATGTTCCATGACTTTTATAAGGACAATTATAAGACAGGTTGTCCAATGTACTATATCCTTAGTTATTTTTGCATGTCTATTAGCATGTGGTATTACATTATGCACCTTAGTTGAATGAATATAATTTTATAAATGAGTTAGGAATATTAAAAAAAACTAATTAATGTGTATTTAGTTATAATTAAATAAAGTAACAATGCCTACTATAATTGGAAAGTTTACCAAGGGCCTTACTAGACCCTTTTATGATTTCTTGATTCCGGAAACTAATGGATGAGGTATAAACACTATAAAGTGTGTTTATTTACATTGATATTGGGAGGTGTGTTGCGTGTGCATGTATATCCCATGAAAAAATGTTTGATTATTATTCAATGGGTATGCTGATAATTCTTATCTGGCGTTTTCTTCTTTTGATAGCATGTGAATATATTATTAAAAATGGTGATTCTATGTCCTTTTTATGTGTGAAATCATAGTTGACTTGATGTGATACACAAACTCATGTAACATTTTGACTACTATTGACTGTGATCTTCTGTGGTTTTGTGGGATGACTATGGGAACCATTATGATGAATTATTCCATGAGTAATATTTTGTCACTAGTAGTGAAATGTTGATAATGATAAAAAAGTTATATCATTGATAGTGATACTCATGATGATATGACGTTATACATTCCACATTATTTATCATGTTATTCCTTATTGTCTGTTATCTTTCCTATGGAAGTTGGTTTGGTATCCATGATAGGTTGACCATGATGGTATGATTATACTTAGAGTGTGAGTGCACATGAGATACAATACATATAACAATAGACCTGTATAATGGTTGAGAGCATGATATCTTAGTGGCCCAATTGTAGCTTGGTTCCTTGAGGATTATAATAACATGTCAGTACTTGATTCCATGTGGTTTTTGAGTAATGTGATCTTCTAAATACCTTGAGTATTCTGAGATACATTTCTTCAAGACTTGTTTCTAATCATCCTTATAGTCTAAAACGAGACATGATGCCCTTTATATTATGAGTATATGTTCACTAGTAAAATTTGTGTCTTAACATAGACATGAAACCTTGTGGATGATGAAAATTATGACCCTAGTCATGTGGCTGAACCTTGTTCACTCCCGACCTTTATTAGAACTATATTCTAACATTGTTTTGAAGAATGTAAGACTAGGGGTTCATAGAAGAGCTGAAAGTGCATGAATGTTTATCAAATGTTTGTTAACTACTTTTGTGGCCTTAGTGATATTAAAATTTATTTTATAGTTATGTATTACTTGGTTATTTTTTTATGACCTCACTACATGAAAAAACACTACATAATACATGTTATGTATTATACCATGTTGGTGGTGTCCCACTGAGTTGTATTAACACCATTCTCTACTGGATATGGATATTAGGTTCCCAAGAAACCCTCACATATTACATGTACACTTTGGGATGAGGCTTGGGTCTATTTTCTAATAGGATAACACGCAATGAGTTTGAGACCAATATGAGGTGATTTTTTGTGTTTCAACGACTTATTGTACTTTTGTACCTATATTTATTTTTATCCATGATCTTCCTACAGATTGATATTCTATTGTATCACTTCATTTTTTTAGAATTTGTTTTTTGAATTCATTCGTAGAATTTATATTTTTATGGTATATATGTTATCTGATTAAATTTTTTTAGTTATTTAATTTTTATTTTGAAATTTTATTGAGGGTATAGTCTCCCCGTGGTTCCACTCGAGACTCTCACTATTTGTCAAAAACCTCTATCATAAAGGGAGGCACACCTAATGTCATCTGGAATTCAAACATGGATATGGTTATTTGGACCTAGATGTTACAAACACCATTTAGAAATTATTTAAATCCCATTTACTTTCCATGGGATAATAAAGTTATGATTTTGAATTGAGCATTTTTTATCAAAAAATTGTGTGATCAATCATTATGAGATGGTTTGTGTCTAATAAAACCCTGAGATAGTTTGGTTATAATAAATACCAAAGAGTTTTTGAGTCTAGTAAATACCTGATATGGTTTGGATATATTAAATCCCACTAATTAATTAGGTATTTTTTTATATCAAGAAATAATAAAGGTGGTATATACATAAATTTTTTCAAAAACTAAATTGGAAGACAAACATAGAGTTATTCAGAACTTATAGGGTGTAAATGATTGGGTATTCTAATGATATAATATTTTAATGTTCTTATGTTATGTGAAATTGTAATTATTCAAGGATATTGATTATTTTCACATTCTTTATCACTTTTATTTCGTAGAATATGTTTTTTTCATTTTAGTTTATGTGGATTTAATCATTATAGTATACTATTATTGTTCCATGTTCTTTTAATAATATATTTCTCCAATACTCGTGTTTTCTAATGATATAATATTTCATGAAATGTGTATAATTTTTCCCTTACAATTCATTTGAGATCACCTCTTTCTTTTGTTTCCCTTCCCCAGGTTATGAAAGTCGTGATCTATTTATATTAAAATAAA
Organism: Viscum album; assembly: GCA_963277665.1. Lineage (NCBI taxonomy): Eukaryota > Viridiplantae > Streptophyta > Magnoliopsida > Santalales > Viscaceae > Viscum > Viscum album. The sequence continues at coordinate 22,354,507 of OY728131.1, forward strand.
TTATTTTTTAAGAACAATTATTTTATATACTAGATAACATCATGTCGTTTTGTTAATGTGAATATTGGTTGGTTATCCTAGAATGTGTAACACTATCGTGATACTAGAAAGGGGATATGGCTATGGAAATGATGCACCTAGGGGTAATCATCTTGAAAATAGTTGGGTGAGTATCAAATAAATCATTAGTCTTGTGTATATAGAGTTTTCATCATACCATAAACATTCCAAGACACTCCTAGAGGATATTACTTTGTTAATAAAACTATATTTACATTAAAATAAAATGAATATATTATTTTAAGTAACTAGGTTATAAAATATGAAAAAAACCAACCTAATGTTACAATGATTCTAGAGGGGGTGGTTTAATTTGAATTAGACTGTAATGTAATAATCTTGTAGAATAATAAATGTTGACAAAGAATTATTCATATAATTATATTACAATATTCCTCATATATTTTAAATAATCCATAACTCATGATAATGTCTTTTTAGTTTTAGTAATATATAAATCTCTAAGTAATTGAGTTAAAATGGATTCCTTGGAAATTGTAGATAATGTTATAAAGTTAAACCTAATTATATTAAAAGATATAGTGAAAAAATAATAAGAATATTCTAAAATATATTTCAATAATTTTGATTAAAAGCCTGAATAGAGATGAGTTTTAAAACACTCAAATGAAGATAAGGATAGAGTCTTATTGAAGTCCAGTTGACGAAAATAATGAATAAAAGAAGATTGAATTTTATTCATGTAAAAAATAAGTTAAGAATCACCAGGGGAATGCCTCATAGGAATTTTAAAATGCTTAATCTATGTAAAATTATGGAATAGAGAACAATTATTCAAAATATATATTAAGGTATTAGATATAAATATGATGGAAAAATTGTTTTTCCTAGTCATACTTAAGATATTAATGAAAATGATAATTTATCTTTAGTGATGAATATCTTTTAGATGCTGATAACTCATTTTATTTTATAATTGATACAAACTATTATGATGACATAGTTTATTTAGTAGGGTATAATCTAACACCTAGATATTTTAAATTATTTTTTCTTTCAAATCCTAAAATATCCAATCTTGTAAGATACATGAAACAGCGGACCCCAACGAACCACATTACAATATATAATACTCAAAATATTGATGTATAATTGATGCTTAAAAATAGATGTAACCAAATTATAATATAAATAAATAAAAATAAAAAATGTCATTATCAATGCTAAGGCATTGATAAGTTAAATTTGTTTACCTAAATAACTAATAAGACTGATTTATGCAATCAAATGTAATTATTATAACATTTTTTTTGTTTTTTAATAAGATACATATATTATTGATAAAATATATTGCTGAAACGAATATTATCTTAACATCAATTTCATTTGTAAATTTTAGAAAATAAGACTAATATTTAATATTTGAAAGCTATTTTCCAATAAAAACATTTTTTATAACATTTTTATCTTTCTATTTGAATGATATATTATAAGATTTTAGAATATTTATTATAAAATAATACTTTTTCAATTCATAAATTCAATATTATCATCATATTATTTTTTCATTTTTTTGAAATAGATAAATTTTTTTTGTGAATAGTGAAAAATATAGTTTCTATCGAACATATAAATTTGATGGATTTTAAATAATATAATAAATTCATTTAAGATTAAAAAAATTTATAACTAATCAATTATGTATTGAGGGACTGAAAGTATACATTTTAAATACTAATAGGAATGTATAAAACCTATGTTAAAAATTTTAGGAAATTATGTAATATTTTCCAATAAAAGAAATTCTTTTTGTTATATTATTGCAATTAAATAATATATTTCAAAAATTTGGTTTTTGCATGATTTCAAAAAAAATTAACCCTTGTTGTTTTTGTATTAAATCCAGTTTATATCAATAAAATTTGAGAGAGTGATTATTTTATCCTACAAATAAATTTTTATATAAAAAATAAAAGTTTTCTAAAAACATTTTTTATATGTTACAAGTGTTAATGATAAAGTTTATTTTTGTCAAAAAAATAAATTTTATTAAATAAAATGGATTTAATAATATTAATACATAAGTATAAATTATATAATGATGTTTTTTTAAATTTTATTCCAAAAATTATTAAATTTGGTAAAAAATATTTACCATGGTAAAACAAAAAATGGTAAAAGTGAAAATTTTAAGATCAATCAACATTAGAAAATGTTTTTTTTAATATGAAGGGTTCATAAACTTTTAAAATTATTTTATACCCACTCTATAATTTTCCATTTTTTTATTCTTAATAAGTAAAACATGTGCTCTCTTTATATTATGTTGAAATATTTATAAAAAATGCATTCCCACCACTTATAATAGTGGAATCTCACCACCACTTAAACAAAAATCCCAAAATTCATTTTTAGACTGTAAATATTTAAATTTTATTTTACATGGAATAATAGTCCCTTCATTATTCCCATATTCACATGATTTTTTTAAAATACATCCATTTTGAAGGATTCTTCCAAAGAAAAGGACAAGGCCTCTACATTAGTACTTTTTTACTCACTTATTCGATCTTCTTCTTTACATTCCAAAATATAATATTATAATTACTATAAAATTACTTAAGTATTTTCAATATACTGAATTTTTTTATTCTAATGGAATAACTCTCATCGAACTTTAAAATTTTATATAATTATAAACGATGAATATATTGATACATGGCGTAGACTACAACATCCATGAGACAACAAATTTTGTTTTTCAAAAATTCCTCTCTTCATGTGCTTTATGTGTTAAATTGTAGAATAAATGTGAGAAATATAATATAATAAATATTATTTAGATAAAATTTATAATCCAAATTATTTCCCTATAATTCTTTCATAAATGTAAATGAAAACTATTTATTATGTGGACTACCAACTCGATGATGTAAGTGATATTATTTTCCATCTATTTTAGTTCTTATATATTTGAAAATATTAAAAAATGATTCAAAACCTCAGAATAATAAAAATATCATCATTATTATTCTGTAATAATGATAGTATGAAAAATGAAACCACTTTTAGAATCATAATCATCTATTAATTATAGTATACTAATGTTTGGATTGGTCTAACCACTAACTTAATCAATGATATAAAGTAATATAATGGATTAATATTAGAACATAAATATAAAAAATATATAACACAAATAGGAAAATAAATATTTTTTTATACATTGGTAAAACTAATTTTAAACTAATTAATTAAAATGTTGATTTTCATTCATGAAAAACACAAAAACATGATCATCACTGATTTCATATTTAAAGATCCTAACAAAAAAATCCCATGGAATGAAATTATAACATTAAAAATAACTAATAAACTCCAATTATAATAAATATTTAGATAAGGTAATTATGAAATATTTTAAAATAATTAATATCACCACTTTTTATATGAAACTATTTCAGAACCATCAGGTTTATAGACACCCAATATTGAAAGTAGACAATAACTAACTAAAATTCATGTAGAGAAAATTTTCAAAATAAAATTTTTAAAAGGTTATATATATTAAAAAGGTTTTGAAAAAGATAAATAAGAATGTTATTCTTGTTATATAGGATATTAATTTCTATTAATGTAGTCAATAATTAAGGTTAGCCTTTATTTTTATCATTTTTAAATCTGTGAGACATTTTTCATATTATACACAATAATTTCCTTTATCTGGTCTTATTAGTGCCGAATGAATGTATTTTTTTAATATTCAAAAAATTAATGGGTTTTACTGTAATATCCTAGTAATATTTTTTATAATTTGAAATAAATTATGTCATAAAAATAATAACATAAATTATGTGATTTAATTATTAATAATACTTATAGATAATTATAATTTATATATTTCAAATTAATTAATTAATGTTCTAAAAAATATACTATTTTACACTATTATTGTATGTAAAATAATATTTTAATATGAATATATGTCTATTATTAATAGATTATTTAAGAAAATATTTTAGAGAATAATATATATATATATATTGACTATTATAATTATTTTGATAAATACTAAATTACATTATGAATATATTCTATATTAACATAACAACCCAATATTTTATGGTATGTTTCATCTTAACAAATCTCAATTCATTAGTCAGCTCATAATGTGTGCAACAATGAGTCTCTATGAAGCCAAAAATTGTTATAACAGATAGTTAAAACCTAGATATTAATCTTAATTTACCATCTTCATGATTTAAATTTCAAAAAACAAATATAGTTGGTTGCATTCCGTACGATATTTAGAGCCTGATAAGATCAAAATAATTTTTTATGAATTGTAATATTACCCTAATTTATAGTAATATAACCCTTATTAATAGTAACATCACCCATGAACGTATAAATAAAATTTATGAACCTTGTAAATTAAAGTGAATATTTTAAAAAAAAATTATTAATTCTTTTTTTTTTGAGTAAGAAATATTTAATTATAATTTATAATTAATAAATTAATTTAAAAGATAATTTATTTTAATCAAATTTATTCCAAAATAAATAATTTTTTCCTGTTATTTTCGGAAAATTTATTAAGAACTTATATAATTTATCAGGGAATTATTAAATTAGTTATAATTTAAAATTTTTGTTTTTTGAGAAAAAGGTAATTTTATTTAAAAATTAAATTCCTCATATATAGAAAATTAAATTAAAAAAATATATTTAATTTTGAATTTTATATATTGAAATATGATTATGGTTAATTTTTTTTATTTTCCAAAAATACATGAATTTTTTATGATTAATGTAATTGAATAATTTATGAAATATGCTAAATAAATGAATATATGCATCTGGATGGATTCATAGATGATGTAAATGGCCATTTCATGGAACTAACATTCACATATTTATATTTTAATCAAAATAATCAGGAATATTCCTATTTATGAGAAAAAATAATAAAATAATGAATAAAATAATGGGAAAACCTTCAAATCCTTCACTATAAAAACCACACCTCATTGCCTCTTCTATTCACTCATCTAATCCATGAAGATTCTCAATGTTCTACCCAAATAACCTACCTTATTCCCTTCATACTTCTAGGAACTCTTGTTCTTTCCAAAAGTCCAAAATCGATCCCCCGTAAAGAGATTTTAAAGGAGGAGTATCCAAGATGTAAAATCCTCTTCCTCTTCTTTTTCCTTATATTTTCTTTTCATGTTCCTTCTTTATTTATTATTATATCCTTTCATAAACTATATAAATGATCAAGATAACACCAGTATCATTTATATACTAGAATTATATCATGTTAATGGAAGATAAATCATTAATCTCATTACTCTCTCTCTCTATGTCTATCTATCTTATTTTTAAAACGAAATCGTCATCCTGGATGTGTCGATTTACAACCTTCCTAGACAATGAACATTAATTATTAATTTTGTCATTCATTTATGGTAATGAGACCATTTTTATGGATGAAATATATTCTAAAATATTAATTATATTTTATTTAAGTATACTCTAACCATCATTGATACATGACACTAAATAATAGAACAAACATTTGTCCGTTGTAATAAAAAATCCCCAAAAATCAATATAAACGATTATCATTAACATGTTATCTAATGATTCATAATCAATAAATATAAATAAATGACATGTATAACTTTTTAAAAATATATATGATCATTAATAATATGTATTTCCAATTATGGATAATTATACCCCTCAAATCCAGTAATCATAATCAAGCGAACTGATCATGAAAATCAAGTGAATGAACACTCCAGAATGAAAGAATTAAATCTTTTAACATATCAAGATGGAAAAAAATGAACTAAATAAATCAATAAATATTCAAATAAATATATATAAGTTTTTTATTTAGTTAATTAATGTATTTAAATTTACTATTTCGGACATTAAGATCAAGTGAATAACACATTCAGGCATATGGTAAGGGGTTTCTTATATACCTTTTATTTTTGTGAGATTTCCATTTTTCACCCCTTATTTATCATATTTGATGTATTTTTTATTCCATTTGATATATAATATCATAATTATCCTTATATTCATAGTATTAAATGATTTATTTGATGATTATTATTTTCTGGTCATGAGATTCGAATGATCACACTTTGGTAAGGGTCTTCATCTCAATTTCTATTTCTTTGATACTTACTTTGTATTGTGAAACTAATAATTTTTATGTGGTTTATATAATGACCCTTTTAGATAATTTTTAATTTTAAATTATATTAATATTAAAAATTCATATTCTTGTATATTGGATATGGTTATTTTCATAGTTGTGTACCCTTTTACACACTGTGTTTATTTTGAATATTGTTTTAACTCTGGAAATATCGATGAATATGTATCATCTACTAAATATAATAATTTATAAGGAATATTTTTATAGAATTAAATATTTTTATAAAAATTATTTGGACTTACGATGATAGTTCAGGGCTACCAAAGCCCAACGATGCATTTGCTGGTCTCATGAGACAGAACATTTGGCGACAGCCCCTTCATGTTTATTTCCAAAACATCATCTGATGGGTTTCTACCCATATACCTAAACCATCTCAAGAGAATTATGATTAATGTTCCAGATACATGACATAATAAAATAATAATTCTCTTTATCCATTTTTTAGAAATTATTATTCATGAGGTATTCATTATATCAGAATACATGGATTCACTTTCCTTCGTTGTTTATTGACTGTATGTGTTTTTTAAATTATGTACCTTTTCATAATGATTATGTCTTATTGATAGTGATTAAATTATTATTGTTTCATGATTTCAATATATTTAACAGTTATAGATAATTTGATCTCACCCCTTTCATTTTTTTCATTCCATAGGTTATGATGAAGAGATCATTTATTTAGTATTAATTGATGCAGTTTATTTTCTTTTATTATAAATTTATTTTCCCTATATAAAATGGGTTCCATAAAAGTATCAAATTTTTTAAAGTATAATAAATAGGTTGTCCCTTTTAAATTATTTCCTTGTAATAATGATAATGTAATAAAGTAATGCACTGGCTTTAGGTTTCGTTGGACTGGGTGTTACAGTTGGTATCAAAGGAAGTTTAGTAGAGGCATTGGAAATGTGATTTTGAAAACATAGATTAATGAACAAAACCAAATGATATCAAATGAGTATAATCATAATGAAACGTCATATTATTTTGATAAGAGACATATTATGTGGATCTTATTAATAAATAAATCCTAGTCTAGATACTATAAGTGGATTTTGTTTTGACACAGATGTACCTAGGGGTAAAAACACAAAAGGTGTTCTGAGATTGAGTCTGGGTAACCTAGTACATGAAAACGAGACTTACTGCCCACCTAGTTTTACACTCCCATGGTATAATCTTAGTATGATTTTCATTTTCCTTAAATACAATAAGGAATGATTTATAATTAAAAAGTAACAAAACTATACGGTTCTATAATTTATGATTTATAAACATTTGTTATGTGTTATACCATATTTAGAGTTATACAATGTTCATATTTTTTACATAAATCTAGTATATGTAATTATTTAAAAATGGATGCTAGTATATATAATGATAACCCTATCAATTAATGTGATTAAAAGGGTAAGACGAGTCATATTTTTATATCGTTTTAAACCAAAATTTCGATGGTAAAAAGTCTCCAAGGTTTCCTCATTATACAAGGATATAATATCCTGTTTTTATAAGATAATTAAATATATTTTTTTGTATCCCATGTATTTTAAGGGAAGTAAGGGAAGAAATTACGGTAGAGAAAAATACGGATAATGGGAATAAGGGGACGAAGGGTTTTCCCAAATGTGATAACTGTGGAAATAATCCCCCTAGAAAATGGTTGAAGGGAATGGGTTTTTTTTATAAGTGTAAAAAATGACACTAATTTCCTGATTGAAATGATAAAAAAAGGTTTCTTATGTACAATACTTTAACTCTAAAGAGATGTTACACTATGCAAATAAATTTCCCATGGGTCAAAGATATATAACCCAAATGTTGTTATTAAATAATGTTAATTTTATTATACTACCACAAATATAGAGGAATAATTAATATGTATGTTATGGAATTATTTTAGTTGAATATTTTCAAATCAATTTATTGGTTTTAAGAATAATTGAATATGTGAGGATTTTACTGCAATACTTTTTCATTAATTATCTAGGGCCATATGGTGAATAGTACCAAAAAAAGATATTTAGTAGAACACTAATATTTTTTGGTAAACATATGATTGGCGTAAAGAAAACACTTAATATAAATATGATGTTAAGATAATGTTGAATAAATTGTTGTTTTAGATAAGTATTTACTACATTGGAACCAATTGTTGACTTATAGTCAAGCGGTTTATACTATCATCAATGGAGTTTATAACACTTTTGGATTAAAGGAAAATATCTAATTACATGTATCCTACATAAGGAATACATAATAATACCTGTTTTCAATAAGATATTATGGTAATTCGATTTTTACGATATTTTAAGAGGATACATGTGAATTATATTAACATGTTTGGAATGTGAAATTTTAGAGCTACTTTATGATTATTAAGGGATAATGTGAAGTTCATCTTGGAAATTCAGTGACCTTCTTTCATAATTGTTGGATCTTTATTTTTGGGATAGTGTAACCATTTATTAATGGTTTAAGTTTATCATTGTATATGGTTTCAGAGGTTAATGTATTACATCACCACAATATTCACGCTTTCTTATGATATGTAGTATAGATAGTTCAAGGTGAAATAAAATGTATTGTTTTTATTACGAAGTAGAAACACATATTTATACTCTTATAGAGTAGAATAATATAGCAACTCAAGGAAAAGAGGATTAAATAAATGATTTCCTATTACGATAATATTTTATAGTATCAAAGAAATTTTCTTCATTACAGTAGTTCATAGTTTTATACTAATAAACTTTAATATAAACATATTATCCATAACATTCAATAATAAATTCATAGTTTGATTTTATTCCATGTCAATGTTTTTACATCAATCTATGCCACCTAATTCAAAAGTATATTTTTTTCACCACCTCATTTCCCTTAACGACAATTTAAGCGGATATTTTATTTACCCTATTTCCTATGTGGGTTTCCCACAATGGAATTTTCATGTATCAGCCTTCAACCTTCTAAGTGAAATTTTGAATTGTAAGGAAACAATTTTGTTTTAGGGCGGGATAATGTAACACCCCCATAATTTATTTTATAATTTAAAATTATTTATGTTATAAAAAAAATTAAATTTAAATTTTTTAATTAATAATAATACTTATAAATAATTATAATTTATAGTTTTCAAATTAATTCATTAGTTTTCTACAGAATTACTATTTTATACTATTATTTTTTGTAAAATAATATTTTAATATGAATATATTTATTAGATCAATGGATTATTTAATTAAATATTTTATAGAATAATATAAATAGACTATTATAATTATTTTGATAAATACTAAATTATGTTTTGAATATATTAACTATTAATATAACACCAAAATATTTTATTGTATCTTTCTCCTTAAATAAGATCAATTCATTAGGTAGCTTTTTTTTCATGCAACACTGAGCCTCTACAAAAAAAACATTATTATAGGTGATATTTATAAACTAGATGTTAAACTAAATTTTTCCACTTTTGTGATTTGAATTTTGAAAAACCAACTTATACAGTTGCGTTCAGTAAGATATTTAGAGTCTAATAGGATCAATATATTTTTTGGTGAATAATAATTCTACCCTTAATAATAATATTGTACACTTATGAATTGTAATATGACCATTGTGAATAGTAATATTACCCAGAAATGTATAAATTAAATTTAGGAACCTTATAAATTAATGTCAATATTTTAAAAATTAATAATTATGCGTTGATATTTTTTGATAAATATATATTAAATTAGAATTTTATAATTAAAAATTTAAATTAAAAGGGAGTTAATTTTTATAAAATGAATTCACAAATCAATATTTTGTATTCTTATGATTTTGGGACAATTTAATGCGATCTTAGTTAATTTATTAGGGAATTATAAAATATGTTCTAATTTTAAAAACATATTGTTTTTATGAAATGGTAATTTTAATTAAAAAGTAAATTTGTAATTTATATAAAATTATTTTATTAAAATTGAGTTAATTTTTGTATTTTTATATAGTGAAAAATGGATATGGTGAAATTTTTGGTTTTTTCTAAAATACTTAAATTTTTGGTAAACAGTTAAATTCGATAATTTTAGAAATATAATAAATAAATGAATTTATGCATCATTCATGAATCATGGATGATATAAATTGCCAGTGTATTGAACTTGGATAAACATAATACTATTTTCAGTCGAATTAATCTGGACTATTCATATTGTTGATACAAAATAATAAAATAATGATTAAAATAAATAAACAACCCTCATATCCACCTCTATAAAAACTACCACTCACTCACTCTTCCTTTTACCCCTCTAAGCCTTGAATCTTCTCAAAGTAGTTCCCAAATACTCTTTTTTATTACCCCCCCCCCACATTCTAGATCCATTAGTCTTTCTAATAGTCCAAAATAAATCCCCTTAAGGAGACTCTCAAGGAGGAGTATCTAAGAGGTAAAATCATCATCATTTTCCTTTTATTTTCTTTTCAAGTATCTTGTTCAATTATTATTATATCATCAAATTATATATTAAAATGATCATGATAAATATAGTATCATTTAGAAAATATAATTATATCATTTTAATTGAATACACATCATCAATCTCCTTTCACATTCTCTTTTATTTTAAAAACAAAATCATCGTATGGGAGGTGCTGATTTACAGCCTTCTTGGACAAAAAGCCTTCATTATTCAATTTATCTATAAATTATGGTCATAAAACGATTTTTAATGTTGGTAAAAACTCCAAAATATTTATTATTATTTTTTAATTAGACTAGAACCGTTATTGATTCATGATACTAAATAATTGAACAAAACTAGTTCGTTGTAATCCTAAAAATGCTAAAAAAATGCTAAATGATTATCATTAACATGTTATCTAAAAATTCACGCTCAATACATAAAACCAAATTATATGTATAACATTTGAAACATATGTATGGTCATTAATATCCTATAATTCCAATTCTGTGTAATTATACCCATGAACTCCATTAATCATCATCAAGCAAACGAATCATTTAAATCAGGTAAAAGAACACTCTGAAACGACAGAATTTTATGTTATAACTTATCAAGAAGGGCATAAATAAAATTATTAAAACTACAATTAATTCAATATGTGTATATAAATTTAATTATTAGTTAATTAATGGATCTAATTTGACTATTTAGGACATTAAGATAAGGTTAAGAACACATTTTCACATAAGTTATGGGACTTCTCATCTCACTTTTTTCCATGAGATTTCCATGGTTCAAAACTTATTTCATATATGTGTTGTATGTGTACTGAAATCTGATATATAATATCATGATGTTATTTATATTCATTATTATGAAGGATTCATTTGATGATTATTAATTTTTGTTTATGTGAATCAATTGATTACACAATTTTATTTGACTTCATCTCAATTCCCATTTCATTAAAATTTCTTGCCATGGTGCACCTAATCATTTTTATTTGGTGTATCTACTACCCCTTTGATATCATTTTACATTTGAAATTTAATTACCATTAAATGAACATATTCTTGTATAATGGATATGATTATTGACTTAGCCAAATAACATTCTACATATGATTTTTAATTTGAATGTTGTTTTAACAGTCAAAATATTTATGAACCCAAGTCCTCTAATAAATATGGAAATTGAAAAGGAATATTGTTCTTGTATTAAATCATTGTATAAGAATTATTCATACTTTCAGTGAAGGGAGGGGCCCCACTATATCCCATCAATGCATCGACTGGTCTCATGAGATAAAAAATTTGGCTACAAACCTATCGAGTTTTCTTCCAAAACTTAATCAGATTGGTTTCTAATCGCAGACATAAACCTTCTCTATGGTATGATGGTTCATGCTCCAGATTCATGACATATAAATTATAAGAATAATCTTTATTCATTTATTTTTTCTTACATTCCATGAGGTATTCACTATGACAAAATCTATGGATTCCATTTTATTCATAGTTTATTTATGGTTTGTTTTTTAATTATTCTCTATCCCATATTGATTATTTCTAATTGATTATGAGAAATTATTATTGTTTCATGATTCCAATATATGTTACATTTACTACAAATTTTATATCTACCATTTCATTTGTTTTCCTTCACCATGTTATGAAGAAGAAATCATTTATAGTGTTTTCAAGGATGCATTTTTTAACGTTTGTTATGTATTTCTTTTCCCTATATAAAATGAGTTGTATTAAGGTATCTAGTTTCTTCAAGACTATTGATATGATTATTACTTCAGGATTTGTTTCCTTGTAATCATGAAAATTTAATAATTATTGGACTGGCTTTGGGTTTCATGGTTCAGGGAGTTACATTTAGGATCCATATTGAGTTATTACTTTAAAATGATTTTTTTTTCAAAAATATAATGAGGTTGTAAGTGTTTTTTTCAACTCTACACCCTTTATTGAGTTATAATGCATATTATGGAACTTATTTCATCCATGATTGGTTTCTTTGACCCTACGATTTTGATTCATGATTCATTATGATTCTTTCTGTGGAAAATAACACTTTTGTTTCAAATATTTACCCTATATGAATTACTTCCCCATAAAAATAATATCTTTTAGAGAATAATTCTCACCCTCATGAAATATGGAATCCCCTAATTGTCTATGTTTTTATTTCCAACTAATTCTCTCTTTTATATTTGGAAACCCCATTTATGTTCTCATGTGACATTCCTATTTTCTATTACCACTTTTTCATTGGGATGTTTCATGAAATATTTTCATGATGATGAATTTCATCAAAGGTATTTAAAAATATTAAAGTGGTTTTCAATCATTTCAAAATAAAATATTTTATTTTAAACCACACATTTTTTATAAAATTTATGTCTTTTTATGATATATTATTTGTGTTTCATTTTCAAAATTATATTCTTTCATAGTTTTTAATTCATATTTTTCAAATTATATTTTGAATATCACATGTAACATTATCCTTTTATGATAGGGGTAAACATGATTTCTAAAATATATTTTTATGTTTTTCTTCCTTGTTAACACATCGGTCCATGAATTTTTTTTTTTCTATTAAGAATAAATTATATGAAATAATTGTTTCATAAATAAATTTTTACTCTATTATTTTTTATAAAATTAATTTTTTAAAAAATATAAAGGACATTGATTTTTTCCAATGTGAAGTGTATTTTGTCTAATACATTTACCTTGTAAATATCTTATTTTTATCAATTAAATTCTTAAAATGATACCATCAACCTATATTCTCTCGATGAATTATGTTATGTAATTTTATACCAAAGAAAAGATATATCACAACATTTGTGTTTGAAAATTAACACATGTTATGGGCATGATTTCACATCCAATTACATTCCTATGAGAACACTATATATTTCATTATTTTTAATGGTGTTCACAAAATAACATAGGTCAATTTATTGGGGAATTTATTGACTTAAACATATACCCCTTTGCAACAACATAATATTTTGGATCCTTTGTGAAACATACTACCTGTTATAACATGAATCACATGTTAAAACCAATGTAATCAAAAAAATAAAATTATAAATATATTATTAGTAATTAATTAATTAAAATTAACATCAAAACCACAATAGTTATTAGTTTAATAATATAAATATTTAGTTCAAGTTAATCATTAAAAGGTTATTTTCAAAAAATATTAACTTTATATTTTATAATTTATTTTAAAAATATAAATGTAATAATTTGTAAATTTTAATTTGATAAATAAAAATTCATGTTTGAATTGATAAAAATATATTTTTATTGGATTTATTTTTCTGGTAAATTTTATTCAATAACATAGTTTTAAGTGAATTGTGAAAATTACAATTTTTCTAATACCATAACTTTTGTTGGAATTAAATTGTTTTTAATCATTTTACTAAAACATTATATATAATAAAGTATTATAAAAATATTTCAAACATTATTTAGAATTTTTAAACTTAATCACGTCATTTTAATGATTTCTATATCATTTTAATGAAATATATTTTTCAACACTTTTTTTGATTAATTATAACATGATAAACTAAAATTTTACATTTATTTTTTGGAAAATAAATAATATATTATCAATAATATTATTATAAATTCATTAGAAATAATGTAATTGATAAAAGTTTCTTAGTTATAAATCATTTTTCTTACAAATAAACCTTTTCAAAAAAATAGGTTTTTACACGCTATATTCTATAATGTTAAGATTAATTTCCATAAACCTTGAATATGAATTTTAGAGAATAATTGTTAAATTAGAGATAATAATGTTCCTAATATATAATATATCATGTTTTATTTTTAGTTATAAAGTATATATTACAAGGATCAATTCTAGTCACTATGATATTGGTTAACAAATATTTCATAGAATATTGATTTATTATTATTTACAGATTTATATAAATGATATTAAATAATGAATATAATATGATTTATAATAAATAAATATATATATTAAAAAGTATATATTTTTAAATCACTACTAAAAAAATTAAGAATTCAAAATGGACAAAATAATATTTTTTTTACAAAAGAGTCATTTTAAAAAATTATATTTTTTAATTTATAAGATAAATTATATTATTTTCAAAATCAATTTGATTATATATAATTTAATTTAGTTCTATAATAGAAAAAATTTTATATGTGGGTCATTTTATGTTTCTATAAAACATAAAATCACATAAATAAAAACCGGATACCTAGTTTAAATGTAAAAGAGAAAAATGTATAAGTAAATACCAAAACCCCTATAAATGATTTAAAAAATGTGTGGAAAACTTTTTTGAGAAATTATATTCCTAAAAAATAAAATAAAAAATATTTAGAACCACTATATCCATTGATCTATGATTATTTTCCATGAATTAGTTAAATACAAAGGATGTTTCCATAAGTGTCAGTTTCACATCATATAAAAGGTGTCACGAACCAAATCTGGTCTCCATCAAAACTGGCACCCGCCAGGCCTGTGATAAGTCCCTAAGGGCATTCCCAATCTCCATGTGATGTCACAAGTTCTTAGGAATCCTAAAATTATGTTTGGGAATGATTGACCCGAGTTTATAAACATTAAACAACAAACAAACTCAATAAAAAATCTATATTTTTCAAATAAAACTATCTTTTAAAAATTTCAGAACCGAATTACATAAGATTAAAAAATTTATAATGAATATTAAAAAGGTACAAAACAAAATTAGGACATCCAAAGAACCTCCACATATCAAGATCCACCGCTCTCAAGACATCTCCACAGCACCGCATCATGAACGACCAGTAAAAACCCGAACTCTTGGCATAAAAGATGTACCCAAACCCACGAAAACAAAATAACCCAATATACATACACCCGAATGTGCAAGTGGGGTGTGAGAATAATCCATGTAGGGTACCACCAATTACATATTCTATGCGATAAACATTCAAAGATGAATATAATGGATGTTTTTAAAAACATGTAATTTCTAGTTACAATTTATAAAATATGAAAATTAAAAAAAATCAGTTTTCATGTGGTATAATTTTAATAATCAACACTTATAAAATAAATAACAAATCTATAGAGATTTCCAAAAAAATATACCATATGCTTATGGTATGTATAAAGGATCTAATGAGCACAAGCAACATGAAATAACCCCTACGCACTTGCTAGTTGTGGGTCCCAAGTACCTCGTATCTCGGTGGGAGTAACCATCACAAATATCTATTCTCATGCACGATCCACTTGTAGGGAACATAACCATAACCTAGTTTTCACAAATCATAATCATCAGAGTTTAGTTAGAGTTGTAATCATTAATATTGCTAAGTGGAACTGAGTCCAAACCCCACGGATTTACTAGCATACTAGTATATGTCCACCCACCTATATACCCATGTTTTCCCCTTGTGATAAATCATGTTCAACAAGTCATGAAATATTCTTTTCACATGAAAATATCATTTCCACATCACAAATTATCCTTAAATACCTCATCTATACCACACAACTCACAAGATTTCACTTTTCATTCAAATTGATATTGAAATTTTACTCAGAGCAAAATAGTCCACAATACTTTTCACATTTCTTTAACACTTACACAAATCCATTAAAATATTTTATAAAACCATTCGAAGATATCCCAACTCACATAACATCCCACTGAAATGTTACATAATAACCTTTTCATAACCAAAATCCATTTTACCATCACACTCACACAAAACATCCCACATCACTTTCACATATCTTACACAGTTTTGTAAATAAACAAACATTTTTATAAAAAATTTCCATGATGAAACACAACAAAAAACAGATCCTTTCACATTCAAAATGAACCATTTCAAAATATAAACACTCTAAAACATTTTTCATATATGGTTTCATCTATTACATAAATCATTAAATCTTGCAAATCTTTTGTAAAACAATTCTAAAGGGTAAACCCAAATGTCTCTCCTAAAACCCATTTCAAAACCATATTTCAAGGACAAAACCACACCAAAACACTACCAATGTATAATTGGAAGCCATATAGTCGTTTATAAAACCAATTTCAATTTTTATAAAATCACATTGAATAATACCACAAAATATACGAATGAAAACACCCATTTTCATAAAATACTCTCAAAAAGTATAACTTTTCTTTCCACTCAAATACTCATAAAAAAACCCCTTCCATATCCTAAATGACACTATGGAATTATCAAAAAATAATTTTAAGCCACTTTCAACAATTAATAAATCAATATCATATTTTATATAACTACCACAAAAGATACCACATCTGTTACATTCGAAAAGTTCACAACATCAACAAAAATGAAATTATAAAATTAAATGATTAAACAAATCCCTAAAAAATGGTTTTCCCACCATACACAGCATATGGGGAACATTATAACCAGTAAAATAAGAAAAATAACTCATTACAGAATGATTAGCCATGGAGTCACCTATCATTTGAGTCAAAACACTCAAATCATGGTGTGAAACATTAATACCACCAACACCACACCACATGGAAGTAAAGAGAAACCAAAAATCACAATTTTAAAAAAAATACAACATTTCAAACCATATTTTCATCCCTATCTTTTGTAAACTTTAGAACATCAATAATGAGGGATGAAACTCTAAGTAAATGGAAGAAATGGAATGGAATAACACGTATTTGAAGGAATCTTGGATAAATCACTATAAATACACCAGTATATGAATTTCCAAATAGACAAACATTCAAGGGAGGTTTTAAAATTTATTAGGAGATACTTTAGGAACTTGAATGGGGGAAAATAGTGGGAAATTAAATGGTTGTGAAGGAATCAATTTACCTCTTCAAATCTGGGCGATTTGAGAAATCCATGGATGTGTCACCTAAATCACTAATTCAAATGACATATAAAGAGGAGGAAGAGATCATGGGCATGTGTCTTGGGTATGTAGTATCTGGTGAGTGTTGGATTCACTGAACAAACATGAAAATTGAATGAGATAATATAGAATTAAAAAATATTTTAATGTAGTAAATTGGATTTTGGGCTGGCCCAACACCAAAATAAAAAATCCGAAATCCATCATTACTATGGATTCCATTGGATTAAAATTGATTTGGAGATTTTAATATACCATGGGATGCCATTGGAGAAGTATAGTGGGTGGAAAATGTTTAAAAAAATGAAGTTATAAAAGAATATAATATTTATTTTTAAAACTCGAAATGGGATTACTATTTTCCTAAATTTCAAAAACTCACAATTTCCACCGAAATTCTAGGTAAACCTCCAAGAAAAATCATGAATTTCTTTAAAAATGTCATGGATGTGACAATTCTCCCCACCATAAAACATTCCACCCTTAGAAAGCCAAAACAAGGCCAAAAACAAAAACCAATTCCAACTGAAAGGTTGAAATGGACTCCATCTCTAGTCTTTACCCCAAAGGCCAAAACACCTCCAGTGATCAATTAAGAATGGAACACATCAAAACCAAAAAATACACCAATATAGTGAAACAGTAATGCACATTCAGGATTTATCCAAAAAGAAAACTCCTCAAACGCTATCCGAACCAGGCTCAATAAATTTACCCCTACAAACAACAACATTGAACATGTTTAAACATACCTTGATATAACTAAACCATTGGGAACTCTACAATCCCATTGTTTATGCAACGAAGATGTAGGTAGTTAGATAGATCCAATCAAGAATACCTACTTCCATGCCAAGAACATGGAAAAAACAATTTTATTGGTATAAGGAGACACAAATGGGCTCCCCCCCATAATATTATACTTAAATTTTTTTCTGAGACAGAACTAGGAAACTAACAAGGGGAGGCCCGAACATACTCCCTAGTAAAAGGGGTAGAAATCAATTATAAATTTTCAAAAGAACATTTATGGGACCTATGGTGGGTCTCCCCACCATAATAATAAACCATCTTAACCGAACAGCATGGGCTATCACAGAAAGACAGAAAAAAAATAAACAGTTGTGATGGTCTCACGGTTAGTCCGCACAATTTTGGAAACTGTGCGCCTAACATGTGGATCCATATATATGCATGGTTTTCTAGAGTGTGGTAACTACACAACATGTGAAAACTTTTCTCTCAACCTAGCTTTCCAAAATTTAAACCTTTCTCAAAAAACTCAATGGAAACCAAAGGAGAATGGAATGACATTAGGTGACAAACATGGGCATGAGGCCCTCTACCTATATCCATCGAACGATAATAATAGAATAAAGTTGATGACCGTATAGTTCTAAAATCATATTATCATTAATATTGAGATAAGGACATGTAAAATGTTTTAAACGACCCTAGGATTTCCCTTGACTACGTGAAAACTTCTCTCTTGGACCTATGAATAGAGCTCAAAATATTGATGCATCTATGGCCTCACAGTTAGGCTTTGAAAAATCCTTTATGGAACTTATTATTTCAGTGCCCCAAAAAACTACACCACATTCCCCTATGGGTTCACCAGCATATAACACACCCTAGAACTCACTTTACCGAAACATGACATTTCACTGATACAATGGATCTGAATACTCACCCACATCACACCTTGTTTCTTCGGGTGAGAAACAACATAAGGGGAGGACACATATAAACACATTCTTCTAAGATAGAGGATATAATGTTTTTTCCTAGGAATACATACTCCCAACATAATAAATACCCTTAGATAATTTCACGACCTTCACCTTTATAGTCAAATGATAAGCCGACATCACATGTCATCACCAAACATGACCATTGTGATTGATAGAAAAAAAAAACATGGAAACAGACCTTTTGCCAAGTCCCCAAACAACACAGAATTCCAAAAGGTGGAAATAATGGCCACTCATGAGCATATTTCCCACACTCGTGGTTTAACATTAACTACTACATAATAGAGACTATGAAGTACCCAAAGGTCCTCTTAGATACCATCCAAACACTCATCCATAGTAACAACCCTAGACCTCTTCCACCTTCGACGAATCAGGGAATTTAAGAAACAATGGTCTCTTTAGACCTTCCATGTGCACTCTCTTAGAACAATTATATCCTAAAAAAAATGAAAGGGTGTATAATCATTCCAAAAATCTAGATAATTGATTCCATACATTGATCAACTAGAGGGTTTTAAAATGTCATAACAATCTGGGTTGCACTTCAGTTGTGCACTAACCCTTAATGGGGGCATACCTTATCCAATGTGAGAACCCAAAGACCCAACAAACCATGACCATTGGTTATTAAATACCTAATATAGATCCAAACATATGAGGGGAACCACCTCAAACGATTCCCAATCTTTTCTTAGAAGAGACCACTAACCAGACCTTCAACCCAGCTTACTGACTGAACACAAACCCAAAACACCTTTCAAAAAATAGGGGTTCATGGACTCAAAAAATACCAAAAAATCTACATTTCCAAAAACACATAATATACACAATCCCAAAGAACTAATCAAGGAATAATCTCTTCTTTTAAAGAAATTATTTTGAAACAAACGGTTCCGCGTTAAGCGTATACACCAATGGTACCCCGTGGTCCCCACACATGTATGTTTCCAGGCCACATCGGGCACCCTCCTCATTTCCATACCAGAACTAATCCAGTAAGGTCATTAACCATCCATCATACCATATAACCCCATGCATGTGGTTTTTCATGAAAATAGAAATGGATATAACAAAAACTCTTTCTACTTTTCCAAACCCAAAATAATCAACCAATAATTCCTTTTTCTGAATACTGGTAACCACAAAAATGAACCCAAATTACCCCTTAAAAAAATTTCAGAAAGGAACAATCATTCAAATAAAATATCACTTTCAATTCATACACCTTAATTTTAAAACATATCATCCCATTAAAACACCGTTTAACAGTTTAGAAAACTTTATTGGAAACACATTTTTAAAACCAACATTAACATACTTCCTAGTTTCAAAAGAGGCATAATCACACCATTTTCCTAATTCAAAAACATTTAATGAAATTTTAGTTCTACCATTTAAAAAATCAATCTCTTATCACTTTATTTGAAAATAATTTCACAAAAAACACTACGCTTCTTAAAACCAGTCATTTTTTCTATAAAACTGAACTTCCAAGCATTCAAAACTAAAGGAAATGAGACAATGCAAGGGGGAGCTAGCTTTAATGGGTGACTTATACATATGGTTGGAATCCATAATCCAATCACTTCACCATCACAAAGAGTTTTCCTGGTCAATATCCTCAGCTCCACATGACTTTCCAGGCCCTGTGTGCTCACTGAGACCATTACCCAACTCTCTTTTCATTTCCCCTAATCATCATCAAACCAAAAAAACCAAAGTAATTAGATATGGCCCAACCTCTCATGGGGACTTGAATTCCATCATGAGGTGTGGTGATCATGAACATTAACCATAACCATAATTCCAATCCCCGAAAATCCAAACACTAGACTATCCTGAATGTTCCCCAAATAACATGACCCAAATAGTTAGCATAAACCTCTATTGATAACTTTTTGTCCCGAACCAAATATGGTATCCATCAAAACCAGCACCCAACCCAGCCCATAGAAAGGCCCAAATCGAATTACCAATCCCCACAGGCTGTCACAAGTGCCCTAGTTTCATAAAATGAATTTTAGAAATGATTTACCCGAGTTTATAAACGTTAAACAACAAAAAAACTCAACAAACAAATCTGGATTTTTCAACTAAAACAGTCTATTACAAAATATCAGAACTGACTTAAATAATTTAAAACTATTTTTAAAGGCCATTATAAAGGTACAAAACCAAATAAAGATAGCACAAGAACCTACACATGGCTATAGGCACCACCCTCAAGCCATCTCCAAAACCCTACACCATGAACGATGGGTAAAAATCCTAACTATTGGCACAAAAGTTGTACCCAAACCTATGACAACAAAATAACCAAGTTTACTTACACCCAAAAGTGTATGTAGGGTGAGAGAAAATTCCTCATAGGATACACCACTAGGAGATTACTTGCGATAATCATTCAAAGATGAAAAGCATGCATGTTTTCAAAAACATGTAATTTCTAGTTACAATTTATAATAGATATAAAAAATCAATTTTCAAGTGGGATAATTTAAAGAATCAAAACTATTAAAATAAATTACAAAGATACTATTTTTTCGGCCAAATATACCATATCAAGATGGTATGTATAAAAGATATAATGAGAAAAAACAATATGAAATAACTCCTAGGCTCTAACCAGTTGTGAGACACACTTACCTCGTATCTTAGTGAGTGTAACCATCAGAAATATCTATTCTCATGAATGAGCCACTAGTAGGGAACATACCTATAACCTAGTGTTCCCCAATGATCAACATCAATGTTTAGTTAGATTTGTAAGATTTAATATTGTTATGTGAATCTGAGGCCAAACCCCATGGATTCACTAGCATACTAGTACACATCCACCCACCTAGATGCTCAGTTTTTTCCCTTGTGCTCAAACAAGTTGAACAAGTCACGAAATATAACTTGCACATGAAAATATCATTTTCAAATCAAAAATTCAAAAAACATCTCTCATGTATACAATATAAGTCACAAATGTACACTTTTCATTCAAATTGATTTTTAAATCTAAATCACGCCAAAATAGCCCACAACACTTTTCACATTTCATAACCACTTCCAAAAATCCATTAAACATTTTAATAAAACCATTCCATGATATTCCAACTCACATAACAGCCCAAACACATGTTACATAATACCATTTTAAAACCCAAAATCCATTTTTCACATCACACACACAAAAAACATCCCACATCACTTTCAATTATCTTACACACATTAGTAACTCCTTCAGAAATTTTTATAAAACATTTCAACGATGTCACACATAAAAAATATCCCCTTTCAAATTGAAATTGTACTATTTAAAAATATACACAATCCAAAACATTTTTCCAATATTGTTTCACCTCTTACAAAAATCATGTAATAATTCAAATCTTTCATAAAACAATTCTAAAGAATATTACCAAACTTTTCTCATAAACCCTATTTCAACACAATATTTCAAGGACAAAACCACACCAAAACACTAAAAAATTTGAATTGGCATCCATAGAGAAATTTATGAAACCACTATCAAGTGTTATAAAATCTTAATGAATACTACGATGAAAGATAAAAATGAAAACACCAATTTTCACATAATACTCACTAGAAATATAACAAAGTTTAACACACCAAACCTATTCCAGAAACCCCTTCCAAGACCTACATGACACTAAGTCATTAACAAAAATCATTTTTCATCCCATTTAAACAACTAATAAATCAATTTCATATTTTTTGAAACTACCACAAAAGATACCACATGTTTTACATTAAAATGTTTGACAGCATGAATAGAAATGAAATTGTAATATTAAATACTTAACTAAATCCCTCAAAAGGGTTTTCGCACCACACACAACATTTTGGGAACATGAAAACCCATTAAAACAAGAAAACTAACTGATCAAGGAATGGTTAATTGTGTAATCACCTACCTTTTGAGTTGAAACCCTCAAATCATGCTGCAAAACATCAAGCGCACCACCGCCACACCACAAGGAAGGTAAAAGAATCTTAAAATATTAATAATACACAAAATAAAAAATATTTAAAACCCTAGGTTCTAACCCTAACTTCTAGACACTTTGGAACATTAATAATGAGGGATAGAACCCTAAGGAAATGAAGGAAATGTAATGGTGGAACACTTATTTGATGTAGTTTGGTAGAAATCTCCCTAAATCAACTAGTATTTGAATTTTAAAATAATTAAACATTCAATGGAGGTTAGAAAAAGGATTAGTAGATCATGTAGGAACCTAAATGGGGGAAAATAGTGAGAAAAGAAAGAGTTATGAAGGAATAAATTAACCTCTTCAAATCTTAGGGATTCGATAAATCTAGATACATTTCGCCAAAACATCCAATACAAATGATCTCTAAAGAGGGGGAAGAGAGCATGGGAGAGCGCCCTGAGAAAGTGGGATAAGGTGAGAGTTGGAATCACTGAAAAAACATAAAAATTAAATGAGATATTATAGATTTACAAAATATTTTTCAATGTATCTTCAATGATAAAATAATGTCTCTAAAATATGTAGTATATCATTCCTATATTTTTCTTAGTAATCATACTCATAAAAGTATCTTATCATAATTATAATAATATAAATTCATTATAATTATTATACAATTATATTAATATATTATTTCCAACTCATATTTATTTATTTTCACCTAGTTATAAAAACAATTGAATGTCAGTAATGTGTGTTTATAGTCTACCACCTCTATAAAGAATTCATTTTCCACATTTTCCATGAAGTTTTTCATTATTAATAAAAACACACAAAATATTTGGTCCAAAATCATAATAAAAAAAATTATATCATTATAATTCTCTTAAAATGATATTATGTCAAAAAAACCCCTCTATAACTATACTCACTAATGGTGTTAAAATGAGTCCACGTTTTGGCCGATTTAACCACCTATATGAACGATGCCTTAAAATATGATAATATATAAATATGAAAACATAAATAATAAAATTATTATCATATTATAATCATATGGATTTATAAATATGATTTTAATTGTTTAACTTATTATTAATTTATCATCTTCTTTCATTAAAATTACTGAAATATTCCATTATTAATTATTTCTTTCACATAACATAAGAAAAAAACATATAGAATTAAATAAGAACATTAAAGTCAATATAATTTTTATATTTTAGTCTAATAAATTATATATAAATTATTAAATCGTTATGAAATTTTTGTTATTGAAATTAATATTATTTAACATGAACAAAAAATATAAAGTTGGTTATACCAAATGGTATTAATAAACAATATATACTTAATTTTCTAATGAAAAAAAATTTTAAAAAAAATATTTTAAAAGAATAAAATGTCTATATTTTTTATTTTATATTAAGTTATTTATTTATTTTATAGGATTTTGTTTTTTCATTAAATAAGCAGGCAAACAAGGTAATGGATCTTCTTATCAATTTCCGTTTCATTGAGACATTGTTTCAATTAAAATGATATTTTAATTTGAATAGTCTATATATTTAATATATGGTATATTATATATTGATTTAAATCATTATTTATGGTATTTCATTTTAAATTTCATGATAATTCACCATAAAAAGTTCTTATTTAAACGTTACGTAATCCATAAGGATTCATTGTCAAAATCTTTATAAAAATCCAAATATCTCAAATGTGATCATCCATGTAATAAATTTTTATTTCCATTCATTATGAAGAATATATTATATTATTATCATCTATATAAACATGGTAACCATAAATTTATATTTACCTATCATTAAATTAGATGTTTAAAATATTCTAGGTGAAATTGGTTTTCAAAATAGTAATTTTAAAATGTTTAAAATGTTTTTTAAACCTTTCCAAAAAAAATTAATCTTCCAATAAAAATATTATTTTGATAAATATTATTTTTTACATATATATTTTATTTTTAGATATTTATAATAATGTTTTAAAATTTTATTTCTTTCTATTTTGATAATTATTTAAATACTTTAATTTTTAATTGATATTTGATAATGATTTAATATTTTTACATCTATTTACTCTACATGGTTTATATTTCTTGCAATGGTGTTGTGACCACTATATATATGTTATTATGATGTGAATTATTTTGTGAAATTATTTGTTTTTATATTCGATGACATCATCATTTCATTTTATTCATCATTTTTGAATATTTTAAGAAGCCCATTCTCATTCTACAGGGTTATTAAGGTATGTTTTTAATTTATTTATTTAAATAGAACACATTGTTTATGTTTGATGACTTGTGGGATCCAATATCACCCTCAAATGACCTGGATAACAATTTATATTTCATTAATAAAGGATATAAATAATGTTCATTTTTTTGTTCATAACATGAAGAATGGGAATTTGTTTTATTTACAGCATGAACTATGGGAATTTTCTTTTTACAGAATATGAAGCATGAGAATTTTTTTCACAACATGAATCATGGACATTTTTTTTATTCACAGTTTGAAGCACGTAAATTTTCCTGTTCACAACATGAAGTATTGTCATATGTTATCCACAACACGATATCTGAAAAATTTCATTATTTACAATTCTATAATTTCCTATAATATTGTTTTTCATGTCTCTCTAATTATATGAGATTCTATATATTTATGTGTGTCTATATTTTCTAATCGGTTCATTTTTTTGGTGTCACGGTTCTGAAATATTTTTCCGTGGTATATGTTTCATCATTTTAGTTTTTTTGTACTTTAATAATGGATTATAAAAAAATATTATTATTCAATGTTTTTTAATAATAAATTCTTTCTCTGTACATGTTTTCTCATATTATTATGATCTAAACATTAATAATATGTTAATTTTTTTAATTTACTAAGTGTTTATGATCTCCAATTTCATATGTTTTAATTCACCAAGTTATAAAAATGATTATATCATAATTGATATTTATAAGAGGGTCTTAAATATAATATTGTTGTAGTATTGATCTTATAAATGTATACTCATGTATATAATATCCATGTAAAACAATATTTTTTTTATTGTACAAATGTTTTTGAAATATGTTACATAAATCAAGGTATTGTTTTATTATTTATGTCCTTCTTATCATGGGTTTCTATAGTTGGTATCGAATAGTGTATAGTTATTTTGGATATTGGTTTAGTTAATATTGGATAGTAATTATGTTATATATGGTGTTAGTTTTAGTGATTCTTAGTGAAAACCTTATTGATGAGTATATGTATAGTTTGATATCTGGAAACATTGGTAAATTCATATGTAGATGGTTTTTCTTTAAAATACATCTTTATTTTTATAATAAAAGTGGGTGTGGTTGTGTCCCTGATTCACATAATGGTAATCAACTTGAAAAGGTTTGTCCAATTATTATCGCTATCATCATCTTGATGAACAACGAGTGATCCTAAGACTACACACACGATTTGACATTCTCAGGAGCTATTCTTTGGTTGATAATAGGATATTTACAAAAATCTATGAAGGAGTTATTTTCTAGTTATTTTGAGGAATAAGGTTGAGAAGTATAAGACACCCAAGTATGGAGTCATACTAGTATAACTAATATAGTTATAGAATTTACCAATTATGGAATCACTTAAATGAATGTATCATAAGTTGAAATAAATATGTCATTGGTGAATACATATTAAGGATTGAAATTTCAAATTCATATACATTAATAGTTTTGGATATCATCATAAAAAGTTTTGTTTAAGCATTATGTCAAAATAAGTTCAATGAAATGATGTTGTGAAATATTTTTCCTTAACAACTCTTGAGACTCATATTTAAGATAAATATTTTCTTAATATTAACAAGGATAATTATGAGGATATATAAATAAAATATATATAATATGTTTCCCATGGATACCTTAGCTTATTCATTTAGTAAATTATAATTTAAATTCCTATGACACAACTCATTAATAGGGGTAAAATATAATGAATTTAGATTTTAGATCCTTTGAAATATATATTATGTTCAACAACTATTTTGAGACACTACAAGTAACGTAATCATAACATAAAAAATTATTTATTATTTATTAATAATGTTGTAATAAACACTATGATAGAAAACCATTTATAGTAATAACATTTCAAAGTAAATTAATTAATATTAATTAATATAAAATATTTTTTCTTTATATTATATATATTATTTTAAAATATAATTTAACATTATTAGTTTTTTTGAAGTAAAATTAATTATTTAATTCCCCGAAACAAAATTATCTTATTATGTATTTTTTCTATTTTTTCTGAAATAATTTATTTTAAGTGAATATTGAAAATAAATAAAATATCTAGTACATTTATATTTAGTTGAATTAGATTTATTTGAAACATTTTACAATAGATTAATATATAATAAATTATAATAAATCATTTTAAAATATTATTTTTAATTTATAAACCAATGCTCATGATTTTGAAAATTTATGTAGCCTTTAAATTAAAAAAAATCCAGCTGGTTTGTTTAATTTATTATGACATGATGAAATAAATTTATTTATTTTATTTATATTTTAATAAATAATATTAGAATGACTATAAATATTTTAAATCCATTTTAATTAATATAATTTACTATTTATCACAGTCATAATGATTTTTCATAAAAAAATAATTTACAAAAAATGGGTTTATATAGGATAGATGCCCTAACATCAAGATTATATTCCAAAAACAATGGAAGATAATGTTATGTAATCACTATCAAATTTGAAATAATAATTTTCATACATTTGAATATAGAAAATTGCATTTTCTGTTATAAAATTTATTTTACTAGGATTAAGGGTAATCACCACGATAAAGTTAGAATAATTCTTTTAATAATTATTATTTCATTAATATGCAAGAATATATATAAAAAATAAATGAAATTTAACTATATAAAATAAATAATATAATATTTTTTATAAAATCATAAATAAATATTTTTACACTCAATTATTTGGTAATCAATATTAAAAAAGATTAATAATACATGATGGATGAAATTCCCAGTACAACTAAAATAAAATTTTATATGCATTATCTATTTTTATGTGAAAGTTAATTTTATAATATTTTTAAATTTTATTATATTAAATATATTTATAATTTAGTTACATAAAAAATTGTATTGGGTTTTCTATATGTTTAATAAATAAAAAAACCACTTAGTTAAAAACTAGTTTCCATTTTTAAATGTATAATAATTAAATATAAAAACATAACGGTATCACCATATAAAATATTTAAAACATAAAAAAATTATTTTTTGATCCAATATAGATCTAAAAATACCCCAAATCCATTATTTTAAAATTTTGGATCCATTGAACCTAGAATAGTATTGTGGCATTATTAAAATATAAATGGTGCTTCTAAGAGACCCCTATTATATTCTTATAAAAGGGATCACTTACAACCATTAAAACACAATATTATCAATATAATTACTCCTTAAAACTATTACATATTACACTCCCTAGAATAATATCCCACAAATATAATCCTTTACTCACTAATAGTTATCCTAATAATTTCAATTACAAGGAGGTTTCAAAGGAAAAATAAAGTCTCCAACAAAATTATTATGTCCATATTATGTTTTTTCTTAATCTTAAACTTCTAAAATATCATATCATAATATTATTGTGATGAATTTAGTATCATTAATATACTTATATTTGGTTATAAAATTTTAAAAAATCCTCATCTATTCATTTCCATACACATAGAAAAACAGAGGATTGTTAATCATGCATGTGCACAAACAACTGCTTCCATAATTAATTTATTCTGATTTTAGATACAAGTTATTAATTATTTATGGAGACATATTAAATTATGGTTAAAAATTATAAAAAAATATAAATAATACCCTTATGATTCTTCTATAAACACATTCGTTAACAAAAATACCACATTAACCATTCTTGCAAATTGAGTTAATGAGAGTTCTACTTTGGGTTTGTAAAACCACAAAAATATGACACCTTAAAATATGATAATGGTTGGCTATAGTAAAATTAAAACTAATTTTATTAGTGTCATAAAAATAATTATTTTTATATATTTTTAAAATATAATATTTGTAATTTAACATATTATAATGTATCATTTCTATTTACTAAATATACCATGATAAGTTGTTATCAAATATTTTTTAACATAATGTAAACAAAACACATATATAATCAAATAAGAAAATTTTAGTTCGATATAATTTATAATTATATAATGAAAAATTATATAACAATAATTAAATATCTATCAAATTATAGGTAATTACATCAAAATTAGTAAACAAACGCAAAAGAGATAATGTTATTAACATCCAATGGTCGTAATATGGTATAACTTATTAATGAAATAACGATTCAAAAATATATTAATTATTATCAAATTATGATATTTATTATTAAGGTTATTCAATAAGATAATATTTTTATTATTTTTTTATATGATGTTATATTATCATGAATTATGCAAGGAACAAAGTAAGGTATTTTGGTCTCAATTTCCCTTTTTTGAGATGATATTTTTATTACACACAATTTTTTATTTAAGTGGTGTGAATACTTAATATTTGATATATGATAAAATTAATTAAATATCCATTCATATAATTTTGTTTTCATTTTCATTAAAGTTTCCTTTAATGTGTTTTGAATAAAATTATACTCAATTCATAAATATTATTTTCAACTTTCTTCCAAAAAACATGAACTCTCAAATTTGAAAATACATATGGTAAATTTATAAGATCAATCATTGTAAATAACAGATCATTGTATTCCCCTATCTATATCATTTTTAAAATACTTTTTTTAAACTCATTTTAACATATAAGTTCAAAAATCATTTACACAGTGTGGGTATTAAATAATGTTATTTAAAAATTCTGAAAAGGTTTTTCAATCATTTAAAAATCATATTTTTTATTAAAAAATCATTATTTTATTTGGATATAATCTTTATATTAAAAAGGGACTTAAATTTATAACACTTTATAATATAGTTTTCAATATTCTTCTATTTCCCTTAATATTTTTTAATACGATATTGTTTTCAAATGTTTTAATGAAAATATTCATATTTTTAATTCTATTAAACCTCCTTGGTATATCATTAAGGAAGGGATATTTTTATAACACTCTATAAATAATTATGATACAATTTATTTTTGAAAATGAGTGTTTTGATATTATATTATTTATTATGTTCATATTGTGTGATGTTTTTCAAATGTTTATGAAATGCTTCCCATTTCTATGGGATCATTTATATATGATTATCATTGATATTTTTAAAATGGAAAAAATTTGTATAGATGATGCTTCGTGAGGTCAAATATTTCCATCCAATGAAACCATTTTTGTATTTATATGTAATGGGAAAAGGATTTTACGAATGAGCATTTCGTTCTTGGACAACATGAAGAATGTGATTTTGTTTTTCACAACATGGAGGGTGGAAATTTAATTTCATGAGTATATTAAGCATGGGAATTTGTTTATAGCATGAATCATGGATATTTTATTTCAAAACATTATGTGTGGTCATTTGTTTATTAAAAACATGATGTTTAGAAATTTATTTATTCACAATTCTATAATTTCTCCATGATGATGTTTTTTTTTCATGATTCATTCTTTATATAAAATTTTATATTTCTATATACCTATTTTTATTTTAATTATTTTCTGTATTTGATGATTAAAAAATAAAATACCATGGTATAGGATTCTTAATTATGTTTTACATGTCCTTTAATCATGGAATATGAAATATTCTTATTATTATATATTATTTTTAAGAAAAAATTATTCCCAAGCCTTCTTTATACATATGATAATGACTTAACCATTGATGACTTGTTGAAATGTTTTCTATTACAGATTGTTTGAGCTCACATGATTTTTTTTCATTCCTTAGTTTATAAACACGATAATATCAAATGACATGTACGTAATAGGATCTAGAGGTGCAAAATTATGCATTAATGATTGTATATTAAGATACTTATATAAATAA
Organism: Viscum album; assembly: GCA_963277665.1. Lineage (NCBI taxonomy): Eukaryota > Viridiplantae > Streptophyta > Magnoliopsida > Santalales > Viscaceae > Viscum > Viscum album. The sequence continues at coordinate 22,385,986 of OY728131.1, forward strand.
TATCCATGTTAAAATACCTTTGAGTATTTGGGTTGTGTGACTATTGGTGATATTTAGAATTTAAATCATGATACTATCTTATTATTTATGTCTAGTTTATCTTGGATAGGTATACCATTTTTTTATGGTGTTAGTTTTTGGGATTATTTCATAGAAATATATTCTATTTATTGATTAGATAATTATTTAGTATCATTATATTTATTATTATTATATAAATTTTTGTTGGTTACTCAGGAATGTTTATTTTTTATGTCTTAACCACGAATAATTCTTTATATAGGTTCATTGTGATCATTTTATACCTTTTCTCAACAAGTGAAAAAGTATGAAATTATATATATTTGTATCTCAATAATGATATTTCTTAATTCATAAGGTATGTTTATTTTTCATTGTATTAATCTTAATATTATTCACTTGGATAATTAATTATAATTAAATGTGTTATGGGTCCGACATGATGTTATATATCCCCTCTATGTATTAGTGATGATCATGTTTTATTAATTTTCAATGAACAAATATTGGTATCATAATTACTGAGATTAAATTTAAATTTACTACCCCGGAACAATTATATAATATTTATTTGAATATTTATATTTTAATATACCTATAAATAATTTATCATAATCATACATGATATTATTTAATTACATTATTCATGTAGGTGGTTTGATCGATTCAAATTTGAACATAATTTTGAATAATTTGGTAAGAAACACTTATGGGAATCTTTTAACGGAAAATTAAGACACTAGATATGAAAAAATAAAGGTCATAAAGAGACAATATTATAATGAAAAATGATGTAATCTGATAAAATAATACTGTGAAATTTTTTCTTTCACAGAACTACCTAAGATTGTAAGTTAGACACCACATTTGATAATATATCTTAAGTTGTGTCAATATTTCAGATACCATTAAATAATTTAATTAGTGAGTGAAAATTAAAATTTCAGGGATGAAATTTATTGAAGGTGGTGGGGATGTAAACCCAGAGTGTAACGCCGCAAAAAATTACTTTAATGTAACAATTTTTTCGAAATCATTCTTAACATGAAGCAACAAACATTAAATATCTTTTGATGTACTATAGAAATATTATTATTTAAACAAAACCATTATAACGAATCCATTGAGTTGGAGTGTGAGAATATGTATATAAAATTTATGAAATATATTTATAATATTATAAATAAATAATGATTAATTTATTAATTCTTAAGAAACTACCACATACTTTCTTATAAAGTCAATTTATGCCTCAAAAAATAATTTCCAAAAACATGTAGTTTATTCCTTTTTGAGAATAAACATTATAATCAAATTACAATTTTTGTTAGATATTAAATATTATAAAATGAATCTAATTTTTTAAATCATCATATAAAATTAAAATTATAGTGAAATTGTCAGATTTTTTGGGAAATAATTTATTTTTTAATGAATGGTTAAAAATACTAGGTTTTCAAATACTATAATTTATTTTTATTAAATAATTTAATTTAAAATTATCATTATATATTGGATTTTTTTATTAATGTTACACATGATTAATTTTGTTCTTTATTATCTAATAAATTTCCATTGAATCAAATATAATCATGTTGTTTTGTATAAATAATTTTATGATTAATAACTCATTTACCTTAAAACTGTTTTCACTATTTATTACACATTTATATAATTTTTTTTATAAAACATATATATATTTAATATTAAAAAGGGAAACCTAAATTTTAATTACAGGGTTCAAATTTTGTAAAAATGTCTCTTTTATTTTTGGTAATTATGAATAGTAATATTGGTAAATATTTTTCACCATAATAAGGGAAAATGTTTAAAATAAGGATAAGGCTCTGAGATAAGGTATCAAAATCATATATAAACATTACATTATTTCATGGTATGAGATATATTACGCCATTTATATCCTATATTATAATATATAGATTTTGTGTCCCATTTTTCTCTAATAATGACATCAATATAACTTTTACCAATGAAAAGTCTAATAATGATACTATCTAGGTTTTAATTTATCTTATTTGTATTAATAAGGATAAAAATATGTTATGAATGAATATAAAAGTTTATTTTGAAAAAAACAAATTTATTGTTTTGTTTTTATTTTATTTTAATTTTTTTAGTAAATGTATAATTACTGTAAATTCTTACACAACAATGGAATAGTGCTTGTAGACACAGAAGAGAAAAAAGAAAATGATTTTAAAAACAATTAAAGTAATATTTTTTAGATTAAATAATGACTAAAATTAATTTCATTGTAAAAAATAGTGTATAATTAATTTTAAAACATTTTATATTTGAATTACATACCTCGCAGATGTCTTTAATCTGAGAAATATGTGAATAATAATCCAAATTACTTTTATGGTATTTTATGTTATAAAATATTTTCTTATATTATTTATAAATCATAAAAATATTGAAATTGGAAATGTTATATGGGATATGTGCAATAATTTTTTCCCTTGAACATTTTTTCCAATTTTTTCCTAATAAGAAAATTTATCACCCTTAATGATTAAACAATTTATAACTATAGTTAAGGATAAAAAGGTACAATGTGTTGTCAAACTAAATTGGTAAGGGGTAAAATTACATAAAACCTTTCACAAATCATATCATGTGAGTTTATTTATATAATATATCATCCTGAATTATGAAATTATTCAAATTTTTAACTAAATTGGAATGATTGTTGATTCATAGTATTTTAATGTTTTAAAAAATTACAAGAGTCCCCCTCCACTCCCATATAAAAGGTAACCCCTCATATTTCTTTATTAAACAACATTGAGCTATATATTGAAAAAATAATTTCCTATTATATTATAAACATTCATATACATCAATTATTGTTTTTTGGTATTCATAAAATACCATTCCAAGGGTCTTTTATAAGTGATCTAAATGAGGTCAACTAAAGAAGATGTAAACATATTACCTAAACTCTTTCAATTTATTTCTTCCTCTTACTCATTTTAATATATGGTATTAATCATAAAATAAAAACTTAAGTATCCTAAATATACATATATGTTATTTTTATCAAAGAACCACCATTATCCCCTCTAATTTTCTTTAAAATAGAAATGAAATATTTATTCATGTGTACATGTGTACTACCACGAATACATAGTGATATGATTCATTTTCCATCACTATAATTAATTTTTTATTATTATGATATATTTATTATATATATATATATTATTTAAATATAATTATTATTATTTAATAATAATTCCCTCTCCTACTTCTTACCTTTTCTCTGTTGGAAAGCGCTAATCTTGCGTATCTGTATGTTTGGACTAGGACCTCCATAAAGAATTGTTATTCGTTTTTCATTTCTAAGCTAAATGGATAGTAATGTGAAGAAATTTAGAAATATATAAAATATTTATTATATAAATCTTATTTTTAAAGGTGGATTATTATTTACCTTTTTCCATTTAAATAATCAAATGGTGGAAACATCACTCATGCGTACATAAAAACTATTGTCTCAATGAAGTGATGTCATTCCTTTTTTTTCACAATTTTATGTAAATAATTATAAAAATATAAATTATGAATGCATATGATAATTATTAAATTATTAAGATTCTATATATGATGAAACTTAGACTCCAATTCAAGTACCAAAACCATTTAACTGAAACATATATAGAATACAAACTAGTTTTCTCCAAAATGGTCATTTTAATTAAAATATTGATTAAGAATGATACTAAAAAATAACGAAGGAATGATACATTTAATTTTTTGAATATATAGGTTTTTTAAATATATTTCTAATAAATATTTATTTATTTTACAATATTTTTTAATCCATATCATGTAGGAAAACACTCTGATTTACAGATTTTTATTTCAATGAAATTTAATAGAATTTTTTTGCTTGAATTTCCATTGATGAAATTATATAATCAAAATATAATAAATCATCACTAGTTTAATTTTACACTAATTATTACTTTAATATTTTGGTTATAGTAATATTTTATCTTTATGTTGTTCAAAATGGATCTGAAAAGGATTTTATAAAAATCCATCATTATTTCTCTTCTTTATCATGAAAAATATTTTTATTCCTTATCATAATTTTTTTTAATAATATTTGAGGATATGTTTTAATAATATTTTATTATTTTTAAATTTAAAATGTTTTAATTTTTCAAATTTTACAATAAATGTTTAAAAATAGTATTCTTGTTATTTTTTGGACACGGTACTTTTTGCCAAAGGAGGGAAAAGTATTTTATTTTAATGATTATGACATGAATGGAATTTACCACCATCATGAAAACATAATTCATTAAGATTATTTTTAAACGTTGCATTTTTATTTTAAAAAAAATATTTAATATTTTGGTAATATTTTTATATTAACAAGTGTGATCAAATTCTAAAGAATGTTTTCCTTATAATTTATTACAGCCATATTTTAAAAGAACATTTTATCTTAAAAACTATCCTTGGATGTTAATTATGCTTTTATGGGTATATGATCCAATGATAAAATACTTTCTCATTCTCTATATTGTTGATGATTATGATAATGAGATTTTTAAGAATCTAATTTATTTTCAACACTTTATGTAATAATGAAATGATAACTTTTTTTTGATATTATATAATTTATATGAATAGATTATGATAATGCAAGGATTTTTTTTAGAGTTTTTACATTCATTGTGTAATGTGATATCTATATCTTAGGAGATGATGTTGATAATCATGGACACAATCTAAAATACCTCTTTAAATATTTTGATGGATCATTATCATTTATTTATATATATGCTCATAATATCATTCTTGGACATGATTGTAAATTTATTTATTCAAATTTTGATGAATGGGTTTGATAAATTTATAGAATTGAACACAATATTATTCATATACATGATTTTGATTATATTTCTTTATGAAGATTATGTTTTCTTATGATTATGATTACACATGGGTATATTATTACTGTTTATTTTTGATTACTTATTTAAAACCGTTATAAATCATGAATCAAGATACTAATTGATTTTCGAGTATAAAATCCATCTTATCTAGGTTTGAATATTTTATGCATATAACCATAACTTGATTATTTTATCAATCACTAATTATTATATTATAATAACATAATATTATTGATATATATATATATATAATGTTTTCCCTTTTTGAGCATTTAATCTCTCCCATTATTTATTTACATTTCATGAACTTATGATTAATTTTATTAAGTATGATATAATAGGATTGTAGTTTTCCATGTAAATGAATACCTATTTAGATACTAATAAGTGTATATGGTTGTAAAAAAGATACACCTTGGGGTATAACATTTAGTGGGGAGGATTTTGTATTAATTCAATCATCCCTAATGAATGATCAGAATGACTAATACTAGATACCTTGGTAGAGACTCCCGTGATATAATATTAGATTAATTCATTTTCATTTATGAAAAATTATAATGGATTTAAATATAAAATTAATATGAAAAAAATATGATCGACCTAAGGTTTCATAAACATTAAATAATATAACATGATTTAAAAATTAAATATGTGATTATTTATGTTTTTTCACCCTAATTATGGTTTATCACATTATGTTTTCTGAATTTTTTCAATGGTTGGAACTTGGTGGAATCATGTTATAAAAAAATGTTATGGACAATGAAATGATTTTCCACATGAGAAGACAAATGAAAGAGGATCTAGAATGTGAGACATTTTGATTATGTATAATAATATATCTTATTATATGATTAATAATTTAAACTTGGGTAATTAAATAAAAATAAAAAAGTGAGAAATAGAGTTTCATGAAGTCCATAGATGGAGGAAGATCTCACATCCTAAATATCTAGTGTTATGGAAGAAGGAATCAATAAAATGTATCAAAGGAATGAGAGTATGTTATACCTATGAAAATTAAGGGAATATATCAATTAATTGATTAATAAAAATGAATTGTTCTATATAGTGATATGAAGGTCATTATGAGGTACCATTTCTAGTTCAATTTTTTATGTGCGGGGAACATGTGCATTATTTAATTCAATGGTATACTCTAAGGGTTAAATTCTATACTAAGGAAGGGAAAGGAATATGTCTTTTTGAATTATATTGATTGAAGTATTTTTATCAGGATTAAAAAAATATATTATAAATGTTTGGTATCGAGTACATTACGGATATAATAACCATGAAAAATTTATGGTTTTTACTCCATTAGATTTTATTTAATGATTTGAAAACATAGGTAGATAGGTATTGTTAACCTAGATGAGATATTTTGTGGTAAGGTGATATTTTTTTGAAAACACAATATCGAGGGGGGAATACACTCAATATGTTCCTGATGTTAATATAATAATTATTAGTTTGGATAATGAGTTGGTTGATATCAATAATGTAAATTTGAATATATCTGTGATCTGGAAAATTATAAGTGATTAATTTTCAAAGTGATTTATGATTAAGTTTATTACATTTTTTGATATATGGAATAGAGTCAATATTCAATGATTTTTTTAAATAAGGGATGACTTAATTATTGGATGAATAAATTTTTTCATTGTTTTTTTATGGTGATTTTGGGTTAATATAATGTTTCAAGAGAATATATGAATTCACATGTTTGGAATTCGACAATATGAGATATGAAATGTTTTCTAGGGATAAATGTTAAATTTGATCATGGAAAAAAATGAGATTAAAACTTTTTGATGTTTGGGTTTTGAATTTGGTTATATATATTTTGGAGGACAATTAATGTTATTTATTTATGGAATATATTATTTAGAACATTGGTTTCCTTTTGAGATTTTAATGGTTAATGTATTATATTTATTAATATTTGATAATTTATTTCAACTATTCGGGATTTATAAAATATTTAAAAACAAAATTAAGGAATTTTACTTCTTTTATGGATAATATTATTAGTAAAAATTAAATTTTAGTGTTTAAGATATGAAAAATCCATCTTGAATATTAATTTCATAGAGTAAGAGAAGAAGTGGAAATTTATCGAAGAAAAAAAGGATGAAAATATGTTAATGAAATGGAAAGATATTATGTATGTTAATTTAATTTCATACACTATCAAAATAGAAAAATCACTCAAAATTAAGAAAATGTTCAAAAAATAAAATGTTATTCTTTTATATTCATTTATTTATTAATTTATTGTCTTTTAAACCCTTTGTTTTTATGAATTTTTTCATTAAATTTATCATGACCATGTTATATATCACTCTAGGTTAGTCAATGGACATTACGTTTCTCATCCATGATTATATTTTGAATTATATCCAATGTTATCCTTATATTATAACACAATTTTGAGTGATTTTGGGTAGATTTTATTTTTCATACATCCCATTTTCAAAGGATGTTTTATTAAACCCTTGGATAATGTGAGTATATAGAAAAAACATTTTCAAATATTGAAACATCGATGATTGTGATACAATTTTATTGCTTAAATTTATTTATAAGTAGTGGGTATAGTGAAACATAATGAAATTTATGTTAAAATATTAACATGATTCATAGCTTACTTAATTCTCAACAGCAATCTTTAATGGAATTGGGATATACTATATAAATATTATTATTTAGATACATCTATTATACCCTAGACATTGAATTGGAGAGTGTTAATCTGAGTTACCCCATTAAAATATATAATTATAATGTTGTTATAGAATATTAATTTATTGATTAATTATTAATAATCAAGAACTCAATTATTAGTAATTTATTTTTATCCATCAAAAATAAATCTCAATAAAATTGTTTTACCTGAATTTTGTGAGTAAACATTATAATAAATTTATTTTTTTAATAAATTATAATATATAAAATAAAAATAATATTTTAAATCCGGTTATCAGAATTAACTTATGGTGAGATGTCAATATGTTTCTAAAATGATTGATTTTTCAGTGAATAGTGAAAAGAATAGATTTGTCAAGTGCTATTATTTATTTTCATTAAATAAATTATATTATACATATCATTTTAGTATGGATATTATATTTATTTTACATATCGTCTATTTTGTGAAAAATAATTTAATTTATTTTATTTGAGCATGTAATATTCTATATTTTGATATAAGTTATCACTTAAGATTAAAAAAACATATTTCTAAAAATTGTTTCTTGTTTTTTATTAAATATTTATATTGAAATTTACTTTTGAAGCATATAAATAGGTCCCTTTTGTTTTATGATCATCCTTAATATTATCTATGGTAAATAATTGTCAACTCATTAAGTGTAAAATGTGTAAAACAGGGTTAATACTATAGTTGAGGTCTCAAAATAAATCCAAAACATCCATTTATCTAATTTAATGAGACAAAATATACCAAAAACACCCAAAATGTATATATATTTAATTTTGGTGACATTTTCATTCAATATGTACATTTATATATTTTTTTGTTTTGAAAAGTAAAAAATTTCACTCTCATTCATTTAATAATATTATTTTTTACACATGTATAATAATATGTTAATAATAACATCAATAGTTTATTTTGAAAAGTATTAATTTATTTTAATGTTGGTAATAAATTTTCAAATTTTTCGTGATCATAAAACTACCTTAATCTCTTACACAACGATGGCACAATGTCTGTGAATGCAGTAAAAAAATAAGTGTAAATGATTTCAAAAACATAAAATCTTACATTTTTTGGATTAATTTCACTGTGAAAAACATAATAAGATTTATGACTATGTATAATTAAATTTTAAATAGTTTATATTCAAATTTTATGCCCTTATTTATGCTTTAATGTCAATATATATATATATATGAAAAGTTCATAAAAGGAGTTTAATGGAATTTTATATCAAATAATGTTTTATTAAATGGTTTAAAAATAATTTAAAAAATTATTAGGTAAAGGGTATGGGATTTCTTTTAAAATTTTAGGATCAAAATAATGATGTTAATGCTCAATATACATGTGGTGGTTAATTGTATACATTAAAAAATTCCTCTGGAACTTTTATAGATGGTAATGTTTAACAAAGATAAACAAAGTAAATTCCAAGACCTCTTAGATCTACAGACTTTCTTGATTCCGGAAATATGGTTCCAGAAATGAATCTTAAGAAATTATTACAAAGAAAAAGATTCCACCTTATAGCGCATAGAATCCCACTAATCAGAGTATTCAAGTACAAGAAAGTATAAGATAGTTATACTTTCTGTGTTAATAAAAATAGAGTGGAAAACAAACTTGAAACAATAAAAGTAACAAATAATAAATATTTTAATATAATGACTCATAATTTACATACATTTTTATTAAATCAGAATTGAAGCAAACTTATTACAACATATAACAAAACCAAGAAAGGACCGTATAGGTATAGAGTCTTTAGAAACTGGGAAACATGAACAACTAGTTCATAAAGAATCTACGTTGCCTCCCATTTATTTCATCATATCTAGTGTCCCTTTTGGCATATCCTACTTAATAAACTTCTTCCTGGCCTGGGGAAAAACCATACAAAAGGGTGAGATCAAATGCTCAGTAATGGTAAACAAAAGAAATATCAATCACATCATATACATAAGAATATAACTTTTGGAAGTCTTAAACTGCAAAAGATATCATAATTTCATAACATGGGATAAATCATAGTAGTGAAATGTAATCCCAATAATCATAACATAAACCATGAAACATTTTTGCGTACACACATAATCATAGAGAATCATTTCTTATTAGTCAAGACTCATTGCCAAGACTATCTTAGTGGACAGAGTCCGTTTCTGATCCGAGTTCATTCCTCGTTTCAATCCTGTTTCACTGAACCTGTTTAACCTGCCATTCCAGACATTTCTATCTCATGAGATATAAAATCTTTACCCAATTAATTGGAGGGATATATAGGTCCCACCCATCTTATAATGATATCATTCTTATGTGTGCCACAAAATCATAAATCATACATCATTGCATAACCCATGTAGAAATGGGATTCTTAAACAACATGACATCATAAAAAAATTCATATAAGATAAAAAAATTCATAAAAATAATTCCATCACAACATAATCAAATCAATGTAATAATAGGTATAGAAACAGAACCCTACATTATCTTATAATGAAAATAATTTTCATAAAACACATGAAATCCATTCTTGAGGAAAATATCCTTTCTACTTCAAATAAATTTTCCTTTCTTAACATGTCATACAATTTTAAACTAAAAGAATTTGATTAAAAATAAACTTGAAAACTTGTAAAGGAAGCTTCTTGGAAATAATGTTTTAAAAACCCATTCGTGCTGTATAAGTTAAAAAACATTCTTCCCGTACTTTTTTCGGAAAAGTCAAAAAGTACCTCGTACGAAAAAAAAAGATTCATTTCATATATTATACTAAAAACTCAACTAAGGGTAAAATTGGATTTAAAAAATTGTAGGTGGATGGAAACAATATTACATATTGAGGAAACAAGGATGTGGATGATAAAATACACCCCAGTAAATACCAAATTATAAACAATCTCGGATAAAATGAGATTGTGATATTTTCCCTTACCTTAGTTTCGATTTTCATTGTAAGTGTCTGAACTTCCTGTATAATGATTTAAATAATGTTATTGACTTATTCTAGAATCATAATTATTTTTATGATATCATATATGGTCATATTCTTAGATTCTTATTAGTCATATTTCATTACTACTTGTTATTTGGGTGTTTATTACTTTTTGTTCTTATGCGTGTTTTGTCGAATAAATTCTTAGTTTTATTTTTAGGTTATAGATACCTCATTTACAGAATGGTATTAGAGTAATTTATATCATATTCATTCATTCAATTCATTTATATAATCATTATGCAATGAAGATCATGTAGAACAAGTCGCATCACATCATGGAGACGGTATTCCGTACGTACGCACGAGCGATGATATCGTTCCCATGATCGTGGAATTTTATTGGATTGTATTTATACTATTTAAGAATCAATATCACTTTAAAATAATCATATATATTCACTATTAACACCATTATACCCATCCAAGTAATGTGGTGGTGGAAAGTAGATTACACAATGGTGTGGAGACGATATTCTGTACGTACGCACGCGTGGTGATTTCGTTTTCCATAGGATGGATAGATGGTGAAATAGAGTTGTTTCATACGTATAATAACATATCAGTATATGATTGATACTGATTTTATTACTTCATAATGAAACAACTAAAGAAGAAGAAGTAGAAGAATAAATAGAGTTGAAAGAATCGGTAACAGACATTACCTCTTCTTTGAAGCGCCTCTTAGAAACCTCCATTTAGGGCACTAAAATTGGTATTTGAAGAAGACCAGGACCTCTAGGATGTTTCTAGGGAAGTGGGGAAGTGAAACGGGCAGGGTTTGGCTGAGCTTGAAGGCTCAAATTGGTGTGAGGAGGAGATGGAGGAGGATCCCTTTTATAAGGGAGGAGAGGGGCACCTTTGGAATAACTAAAAATAATATTTTATTATAAAGTAAAATTCGGTTTTTAATAGCTCCAAATTGATATATTTAGTAGCTAAGGTGGGGATGGGTCTAAATCCTCTCATAAAATATAATTTAGACAAGTTTAGGTCATTATATTAACCTTATCTTTTAGTTTTAACTCTTAGTTAATTAGATTGACATTTACCATGTCACTTTATATTTTTATATTATATAGTTAATAAACTTACCATATACATCCAAGAAACCCCCAAGTGGTATATTAATGAAACCCCTATCAGGATATAAGTATCTTGGCCGATCCTAAGATTTTTAAGATTATAATAACAATTAATAATATAATATTTGTTTTAAAAACAATTTTATGTCAATTCTGACACTATTTGGTAATTGATTTTTTTGAAAATCATAACAGAATGATTAGTTCGAATAAAATTAATTAAATCAATACTAATATGTCATATTAACATATAAAATTATTGGAATTCATAAAAAGTCTCAAATTACATTTATTGGGGTATTTATAACATCAATTATGACAATATTTCATTAATAAGATAATTATTGCATCCTCATTGTATCATAAATAAATTATATTATTTTAAGTCTAAAAATTACAAATAAAATACCATTATGTTGGAAATCTATTTAAATTTCTAATGAATATTTAAAGTCGAATTTATCTTATGTATAAACCAATATTAAAAATGATTTAGTTATTAAACATTGATTTTAACTATTTTAACCCTTCTTTAAATAAATTGATAATAAATGTCCTAATCTAATCCAAGTGGCCCTAAATGGTAATATTTTATTCCTAAGGTTTTTTTTGGTCTAATTACACTTATCCAATAGAATTAGGACACGTGTTAGGGTAATAATAATATCATTTTTACCCATAATTACCCTATTTACTTTTAACCGTGGTAAAAAAAAGTAAAAAGTTATTATTCACCAAAAATTATTTTCATCTAATTGAACCACATTTTAGTCCTTGATATTAACCATGTCTCTCAGATTTTTTAAATTACACTTACAAAAGCGGTAAAATTATGTTTTATGAAAAATTCAGTTTTTTAACTACCAGTTAGTGGTTTCACTATTCATCAAAAAATGAAAGTTTTCAGAAAAATACCAAAAATTAGGCCTAATGTATATTTAATATTATGAATTCAAAAATGATGTTTATTTTACCAAATTCAAAACATATCACTTACATTAACTAATTTAATAATTAATTCATGTCTTCAAAATAAAGAGCGTGTTTTTAAGAGATAATAACTATCAAAAGATTGACACTTGTTTATGTCTGGTTTAAATGTGAAATTACAACCAATGAAAAAAATTGTATTAAACTGTAAAAATATATTATAAATATACTTTAAAACCACTCAAATTAATAATTTATCACTATTAATTATTTTTATTAAAAAATTTGTTTTTAATTAAAATTTAGTAATTTTCACTATTCGTTAGAATGTGAAAGTTATCCGAAAAGTACCAAAATTTCACCCTAAGCTAATTTCGATATTATGAATCCAAAAATGAAGTCTATTTTGAAAAATAAATATTACAAAATTTAAAAAAGTGGTTATTACTATTCATAACGGCTAGTTTTAATAATATTTTAATAGCATATCGTTGTTTAGTGAAACTCGGTATTGCATACAACGCAAGCTATCGAGGAAGACCGTGGTTGCGTTTAAAGCAAGCCAAGCTAGTGTTGTGTGTAGTGAAAGATTCCTTTGATGATTTATATAACATAAAAACAAAATATTTCTCATAAAAGTCTTGGGTGTTACATTCTACCCCCCTTAAAATGAATTTCACCCTCGAAATTCATCACTTTGTAACAAAAAGATGAGGATACCACTCCCTCATCATATCCTAAAGCTCACATGTATCTTCTTCTAATTGGTGGTTCCTCCATAAAACTTTTACCAATCAAGTGGTCTTGTTTTGTAGGACTTTTTCGCTACGATCCAGAATCTCTATCGGCTGTTCTTCATAAGAAAGATCATTCTCCAACGGTACAACTTCTGAGCTAAGTACATGTGAAGGATCAGGTATGTACTTTCTCAGGAGAGATACATGGAACACATCATGAACTTGAGAGAGATTCGGTGGAAGTTCCAATCGCTAAGCTACCTTTCCAACACGATCCAGTATTTTGGAAGGACTGATATACCTAGGGCTCAACTTCCCCTTCTTTCCAAATATCATGAACCTCTTCCATGGAGATATTCGTAAGAACACTTTATCACAAACTTCAAACTCTAGGTCTTTTCTTCAGTTTTCGGCTTATCTTTTCTGTCGAAACTGAGCTGCTCTTATGTGTTGTTGAATAGATCTGGCCTTTTTTGCCATTTCATCAACAAGATCAGGTCCTAATAGCTTTCTTTCCCCAACTTCATCCCAGCAAGTTGGAGTCTTGCATTTTTTTTCCATAGAGAGATTCATAAAGAGCCATCTGAATACTGGAGTGAAAGCTATTATTATATGGAAATTACACCAAAGGTAGGTGATTATCCCAACCACCTTTGAAATCCATAGAGCAAGCTCTCAACATATCTTCTAGAGTTTGAATTGTTCTCTCAGACTGACTGTCTGTCTGAGGATGATAAGCAGTGCTGAAACTTAACTCTGTATCCAGAGTATGCTGAAGACGTCACCAGAACTTCGAGGTAAATCTCGGATCCCGATCAGATATAATAGAAATTGGTACTCCATAAAATCTTACCACTTCCTTTACATATATCCTGGCAAGCTGATCCAGAGAGAAATCCTCTCTAATAGAAATGATGTGTGCAGACTTTGTAAGATGATCAACTATGACCCAGATAACATTATTGTCTTTGGATGTTTTAGGAAGTCCTGTGACAAAGTCCATAGTGATGTTTTCCCATTTCCATTCGGGTATGGGTAATGGTTGTAACATCCCCTTAGACTTCTGTCTCTCAACTTTAACTTGCTGACAAGCCAAGCATCGAGAGACATATTCAACAACATCTCTTTTCATGCCATCCCACCATAAGTACTCTTTCAAGTCCTTATACATATTTGTGCTTCCAAGATGAATAGAGAATGAAGAACTATGAGCCTCATCCAGCAGCTCCTTCTTTAATTCGGGAATGGGAGGAACACAAACCCGTATGCTAAACTTTATTATCCAATCACAATCAAGGTTGAATTCAGGAATATTTCTCACCTTCTTTTGTAACACTACATCTTCTTTCTGTGCCTCTTTAATCTTCACATGTATAGATGGTTGAACATTCATTTGATAAACATATGATTTTCCCACTTCCATTATAATTCCAAGATCCATCCTTTGTAAATACATAAATATTGTATCTTTTGTGATCCTCATCATGGATAAACTGGCATGGTCTTGTTGACTTAATGCATCTGCCACCTTGTTTGGATTCCCAAGGTGGTAATGAATTGAGCAGTCGTAATCCTTAATCTGATCTAACCATCTTCTTTGGAGCATATTCATCTCCTTTTGTGTGAAAATTATATTTTAAACTTTTATGATCAGTATAAATGTCACACCATTCTTCATAAAGATAATGAATCCAAATATTTAATGCAAAGATTACCACAGCTAACTCCAAATCATGAGTTGGGTAATTTTGCTCATGGATTTTCAAATGTTGTGAGGCCTAAGCTATCACCATATCATTTTTCATAAGAACACACCCCAATCCCTTCTTGGATGAATCACTGTAGATCACAAACCTTTCTCTACTACAAGGCAGTGTGAGCACAGATGCACTGGATAACCTTCTTTTCAACTCCTTGAAATTCTCTTCACATTTCTCTGTCCAAACAAACTTAAATCTTTTCCGAGTCAACCTGGTGAGTGGATTAGATAATCCTGAAAAATAATTCACAAAACGTCAATAATATCTATCCAAACCAATAAAACTTCGAATCTCTGTTACTGTTGTTGGTCTCGACCATCTTTCGATAACCTCTGTTTTTGCTGGATCCACAGATATCCCCTCTTTTGAGATTATGTGGCCAAAAAATGAAACTTTTTGATGCCAAAATTCATACATGGTAAATTTGGAATAAATCTTCTCCTTTTTCAGGGTCTTCAATATAATTCTCAAGTGATCTTCATGTTCTTCCTTTCTCCTTGAATAGAAAAGAATATCGTCTATAAATACTACCACAAATTGATCAAGATAGTCTCTAAAGACTCTATTTATCAGATCCATGAAGATATCAGGGACATTAGTAAGACCAAATGGCATCACTATAAATTCATAGTGTCCATACCTTGAAAAGAAATCCATCATTGGTATATCCTCCCTTTTGACCCTTAATTGGTGATACCCTGAACGAAGATCAATCTTGGAAAAGTATTGAGCTCCGTGTAGTTGGTCAAATAAGTCATCAATGCATGGGAGAGGATATTTGTTCTTGATAGTGACCTTGTTAATTTCTCGATAATCAATGAAGAGTCTCATTGATCCATCTTTCTTCTTAACAAATAGAACAGGTACTCCCCAATGTGACGCACTAGGGCGTATGAATCCCTTATCAATATTTTCTTGGAGTTGCTTCTTCAATTCATGCAACTCAATTGAGGCCATTCTATAAGGTGTCTTTGAAATAGGAAAAGCACCTTGTACGAGTTCTATTAAAAACTCAACTTCATGATTTGGTGGAAGTCCCAGAAATTCCTCTGGAAATACATCATCAAACTCCCGTACAACGGGCATATTCTTAATCGTGAGTTTCTCTCCAGCCATTTGAGATAAATAACCCTCATTTAGTGGAATCAAGACCCATAAGATGGAATAAATTTCCACTGGAAAGTTATGTTCATCCTTGCAATGATAGATGATCATAGATTGATCTAGAATATGAAATTTGACTTCCCTTCCTTGTAAATTGATATGAGATCCATATAAGGAAATACAATACATGCCAAGAATCACATCAAATTCCACTATAGGAAGGATCACAAGATTTTTAGGAAGCAGTTTACCACAAACTTCAATCGGGGAAGAATGATAAACTTTTAACGCGACTGTTGTGCCATTAGGGGTTGTCACAGCTAACTCAAATCTAATTGTTGAGGTAACACGGTGATAATCTTAGAAAATTCATCAGAAATAAAAGAGTGGGTGGATCCAGAATCAAATAAAACATTTGCTACTTTAGAGTGGATGGTAAGTCTACCTTTCACCACATCGTTATCATAATCCACATTGCTGATAGAAATTACATGTGACTTTCCTTTGTCTTTAGCCTTAAGAGTTTGTTGACGTCGACCATCATCATCAGCCCTTGGATTTGGGCATTGATTGGCATAATGCCCCATCTCCTTGCACTTGAAACATTGAAGTGTAGTAGGTTAATTTTGTGTATCCCTTCCTTTGTTTGCATCATTAGACATATTATTCCCATCATTGCAGTATTCAAATGCCCGATGACCTTCCTTTCCACATTTGAAACATTTACTTGTCCCTTTAAGACAACCCCCTCCATGTTTCTTTCCACACATGGAGCATAAGGGAAATCTCATCTTCTTTTCAGTGTGCTCTTTAGATTTTCCTTTGAATTCCATTTTCCTCTTCTTATCAAACCCATATGACTGATGGGTTATTCCAATCTCCATCTCAACTTTGAGAGCACATCAAATGATTTCCTCGTAGCTATTGAAGTCCCTTATGGCTAAGGCCCGTCGAAGACTTGGTTTTAAGCCACTAAATAATCGATCGATCTTACTCTCAAGTTGGATAATAATACCAGAAGCATACTTGCAAGTCTTGTAAAATTTGCTTCATAGGTACTAACAGATTCATCATCCTTCTTATTCAGTTCAAGAAACTCTTTCTCCATCTTTGTTTGGAGAATACGAGGGAAGTGATTATTGAAAAGTAAGTTCTTGAACTCGTCCCATTCCATGGACTCAATTTCATCACTTTTCCTCATATTCTTAATAAGATTCCACCATTGATCAGCATCTCCTTCCAAACGATACACTGCTAGGATGACTTTATCATGTTCAGAACATTGAAGAACTGAAAATATCTTTTTAGTAGTACTAATCCATTGTTTAGCAACTAATGGATCAGTAGACCCGCTGAATGAAGGTGGACGCTGCCTCATGAACGATTCAACATAATGTTGCTCCTTCCTTTGCTCGTTTGGAAGTCCTCCATGATTCATAGCTTGAGAAAGTTGTGTGAGCTTGGCTACAAGATTTTACATTCCAGCTCCCATAACGTTTGGTTGCTCATGGGGAAAATCATTGCATTTCCCGTCGCATTCCGCATTAACACGGTTCCTTCGTGTTCCAGCCATTGACTAAAAGAAGAAGAATAGTGTGAGAAACACTAAAAATAATAGGAAAACCACATATTCAAGAATAAAATTTCACACTTAAGGTATTATCCTAGGTTATTCATGGTCATTTCTAAAACACAAAGATTGTGTTCTATGCTTAGACTTATCCTTAGGATTCTTACTATGTCTTTCACATCCTAGTTTCCAAAGGTTGAATATACCTTTCCTATGATACCAACTATGACGACCCATACTTTACATACATGGATATTAAATCAGAATTTAAGAACTCTTATTACAACATATAAAAAAAATCAGGAAAGGACCGTATAGGTATTGAGTCATTAGAAACATGGAAACATAAACAACTGGTTCATAAAGCATCTACTTTGCCTCCCATTTATTTTATCATATCTAGAGTCCCTTTTGGAATATCCTACTTAATAAACTTCTTCCTGACCTGGGAAATAAAACATACAAAAGGGTGAGCTCAAATGCTCAGTAAGGGTAAACAAAATAAATATCAATCACATCATATACATAAGAACATAACTTTTGGAAATCTTAACCTGCAAAAGAGATAATAATTTCATAACATGGGATAAATCATAGTAGTGAAATGTAATCCCAATAATCATAACTTAAAACATGAAACTTTGTGGAATACACACATAATCATAGAGAATCATTTCTTATTAGTGAAGACTCATTTCGAAGACTATCTTAGTGGACAAAGTCCATTTCTGAAACGAGTTCGTTCCTCGTTTCAGTCCTGTTTTACTGAACCGGTTTAACCTGCCGTTCCATCCATGTCTTTCTCATGAGATATAAAATCTTTACCCAATGCATTGGAGGGAGATATAGGTCCCACCCATCTCATAAAGATACCATTGTTATGTGTGCCAAAAAATCATAAATCATACATCATTGCATAACCCTTGTAAAAATGGGTTTCTTAAACAACATGACATCATAAAACAGTTCATATAAGAAAAAGGAATTTATAAAAATAATTCCATCACAACATAATCAAATCAATGTAATAATAGGGATAGAAAAAGAACCCTATATTATCTTAGATGGAAAATAATTTTCATAAAACACTTGAACTCCATTCTTGGGGAAAATATCTTTTCTACTTCAAAAACATTTTCCTTTCATAAAATGGCATACAATTTTAAACTAAAAAAAGTTGATTAAAAATAAACTTGAAAACTTGTAAAGGAAGCTTCTTGGAAATAATGTTTAAAAAACACATTCATGCCGTATATGTTAAAAAAACATTCTTCCCGTACTTTTTTCAGAAAGTCAAAAAGTACCTCGTACAAAAAACAACAAAAGATTCCATTCATATCTTTTACTAAAAACTAAACTAAGGGTAAAATTGGATTTAAAGAATTGTAGGTGGATGGAAACAATATAAAATATTGAGGAAACATGGATGTGGATGATAAAATACACACTAGTAAATACCAAAGTATAAACAATCTCGGATAAAATGATATTGTGATATTTTCCCTTACCTTAGGTCTGATTTGCTTCATTAGTGTCTGAACCTCCTGTATAATGATTTAAATAATTATATTGACTTATTCCAGAATCAAAATTATTTTTATGATATCATATATGGTCATATTCTTAGCTTCTAATTAGTAATATTTCATTACTACTTGTTATTTGGGTGTTTATTACTATTTGTTCTTATGCGTGTTTTGTCGAATAACTTTTTAGTTTTCTTTTTAGGTTATAGATAACTCATTTAAAGAATTTTATTAGTGTAATTTAATCATATTCATTCATTCAATTCGTTTATATAATCATTATGCAATTAAGATCATGTAGAACGAGTCGCATCACATCGTGGAGACGGTATTCCGTACGTACGCACGAGCGATTATATCATTCCCATGATAGTGGAATTGTATTGGAATGTATGTATACTATTTCAGAATCAATATCAATTTACAATAATCATATATAGTCCTTATTTAAACCATTATTGTAACATCCCAGGTAATTAAAGAATAAATAATTTTCATATTTATTAATATTAGAGAATTAAATATGAATTTTAATTAAAAGGGGTTGCTATGTTCGATAGCGTACCCGATACGCAACGATGAGTTTCTTTGAAACTTACGTAGGACACTAGTAATATAATAATATTATGTTAGTTAACAAGTAGCCGTTGTACTGGCGGGAATGAATAGAAATAACTAAAATATGAATAGATATGTTTTTATATGTTTTTACATTTACCCAATAAAATATAAAGGCTTAATATACGGAAAGAGTTCAATTTTAGGCTTTTATACTCTAATTTTCACTAAAGGTTCACTTATCACCTTTTAATGGTGAACCGTCATTAAATATAGTTTTGATCACTCTTATACATTCTTTTGGACCAAATAAAACTTTTATTAAGAATCGGGACATCAAATTTTACTTTGTGTAATTTTTGGTACCTTTCTGATAAAGTTCATTTTTTTTATGAATAGTGTAAAATGTTGCATTTTAATTCAAAACCTCTTTTTGATCTAATTTATTTATAAGATTAGATTATCTTTTGAATTGGTTTTAAAGTGAAATTAGAATATATTTTTACCATTTTATCCAATGGTGGTCATTGGAATCAATTTCGATTTGAAATTGGACTTAAACTGGTGTCAATCTTTTGATACTTATTGTTTTGTAAAAACACGCTATTTGCTCTGGCAGCGGGAATTAATTATTAAATTAATTAATGTGACTTATATGATTTGAATTTTGTAAAATGGACTTCATTTTTGAATTCGGAATATCAAATATAGCTTAGGGTGAATTTTTGGTAATTTTCTGAAAAACTTCAATTTTTGATGAATAGTGAAACCACTAAGTGGTAATCAAGCAAACTGATTTTTCAGTTAAATGAAAGTTTACCACTAATGTGTATTGAATTTTGAAAATACGACATACATGGTTGTCATTAAGAAGTAAAATGTGGTTCAATGAGATTAAAATAATTTTTTGGTGAATAGTAACTTATTAAGTTTTTAATCGCGATTAGTGGTAATTAGTGTAGTTTAAGGAATAAATAATGCTTTAATAATATAAAATGACCTAGACACATGTCCCAACCTTATTGGTTGTGTCATGGCCGACCAAGACAAGCCATGGGTCAACTTGGGGACCCCATGGATCCACTTTTGTTGGGAAATGACATAAATTACTTTTTATTTAATGTTAAAGTGAAAATGACACAAACATAATATGTTTTGCAAAAACAATTTTTAAGTAGGGTTATACAAGTCCAAATTTTGATTATAAATAGTCATTGGAAAGATAAAAAGATTTCCTATATCATAGTATTTTTTTTTATAATTTTTAGTCATTAAATAAATTTAATTATTTATGACATAATAATGATGCAGCGATGACATCATTATTTGACGATTTAAATAAAACGGAAAGATAATGTAATATCTATGAACTAAAAATGTCCAAAACCAATTGGATGAGTGGATTTAGAACCCTTATCACCTTATCCACGAATTCTATCAATGTGGGACCTTTTAAAACCGAAACACATTTTCAAATAATGTAATGTTTCTTTACTTTCCAAAAGTGCCCCTCCTCTCCCCTTATAAAAGGCCCCCACCTCTACCTCATTTCACACACTCTTCAAGCCTTTGGCTCGGCCAACCCCTGCCCATTTGCTCTCTCCACATCCCTATCCTCATCCTAGAGGATTCCCTTTGGGCAGAATCGTTTCAAAGGAAGCCTTTAGGCTCAACTCAAAAGGAGTTACACTTTTTAAGGTAATTCATTCTCTCATGTTCATTTGTTTTATTTTGCTTCTCCAACCCCCTAAACTCTTTTTATATACTTCTTTTGTAACAACACCAGTATCATCAATATAATAGGATGTTGTTATAAGATTTATTTGATCTACACTCTCACACAACTACATCAAATGGTTAAAGAACATACGGTTTCTGTGGATGGCGAAATTCTGCCTCCCGAAACGATGATTGTTCAATACTCATTTAACACCTTCAAAGGTGGCCATTATGATGTCACTATTTTTATATATGATATGTAATATGTTTATGTTTTACTTATGCTTCTGTATTTTTCATTTGTGTCTTACCTTTATGGCTTCCATTATGGGTATACGCGATATCTTCATTTAAGGAAGTGCGGACTACCGCCCCCTCAAAGTGATGTGATTCGTTAATGCCATATGTGGGACGTGTAAAGGATGGATTTAAAGTTATTATATATGATTTTATACTGGAATTATAATATACCTATATATATCATTATCATTTATTTCCATTAAAGTATGAGATAGAAATGAAAGTAGCGTTCATGCGTACGTACGGACTACCGTCTCCATGAACGGTGCATTTCATTTCTTATCCCCAAATGTAATGTACTATTAAAAGTCCATGTATATAATGGATATATATAATTAATGATATATCTAAATGATGAATATAATTCTGGAATTAAAATATACATAAGTCTCATTTAGTTTTAATTCCATTAATATGACAAAGAAATGAAAGTAGCGTTCATGCGTACGTACGGCTTACCGTCTCCATGAACGGTGCATTTCATTTCATACCTCTAAATGATTATGTAATATTTTAAATACATGTATTTACTGTATATATATAACATATATGATATCTACATCATGAATACCATTCTGGATATAATGAAACATTGACCAAATTAACAACATGTAAGTGTAAGAAGTCTATTTTTGACTTAAGAACCAAATACCGACAAAATGAACATTATTAACTTAAATGATTACATGATGTTAATAACATGGTATAAAAGGAATAATGAACTTGGAAAAGATTCATAATCAAGTAGAGATTAACTAAATTTTATTATTCAGGAGTTTAAAGAACGGTCGGGTCAAGTCAGATTCGAGGTATGGGAACTTCTTAACCCAATTTCCATTCTTTGGGTTAATCTCCTACTTTCAAATTATGTCATTATATTATTATGTCGTATCTTGTATTTGTACTTTATTTATGTGTACTTATAGTGAATACACATAATGTATCTATTTTATTTTAAAAATTATCTTTGTATGGGACTTCGTCTCAATCTCCTTTCATTGAGGCATATTTTATTTTATACACAACTTTCTTTCATATGGTGTATAAACCCCTTTGACTTTTACGTTTATTCAAAAGGAATCTCTTTTACGAAGCGTTTACTAAACGACAAAAGGGAATGTTTTTTTTCGTAGGTATGCGGCGACAACGACTTCTCCGTCGTCGTAACCGTTATTTGAGTTTTGGCTTCCTCTACAAGCCATACCTTCTTTTTTAAAAGAAAAATAAATACCATGTTTTACTTTGGTATTGAAAATGGTTTTCATAATGATTTTATATCAATGTGTTGTATTGATATCTCGTGATTGAAATGTGGAAATTTTATGTTTCCTTTATGCATGTTTTATGTGATATGATTATGTTATGGTTCTTGGGCATTATTATGAAAACGGGTGGATCTGTGATAAACTAAGGGCGGGTGAGCCCGTTATAGCTCTCCAATGCATTGGGTAACGCGAAGGAGTGAAACGTTAAGGTTTCTCCGAAGAGATTTTAGGGAATATACTGTGATGGGTATTCAAAACGTAACCAAGAGGGTTACTCCCTATGTAAGAATGTTATGAATGCCTCAAGTTACCTTCATGTCTTATGATTTCTATGATTTATTCATGATTTTATGAGGTATGTTAAAGTGCCTATGTTTTATGGGTAAAGTATGATTTCATTCTTATTTATATATGAACTCATGTTTCCTTTCCATGTTTTTTTTATAACTCATACTGAGTTTTTATGCTCATCCCAAGTTTTTGAAATGTTTTTCACAGGTCAAGGGAAAGGTACATGATAAGATGATAGAGTCAAGGATGTGTCAAGAAATAATCCATGTTTTATTTTAAATGTGTTTCCATTGATGGGAATGAAGAATACTATATTTATGTAACCACTTTGTTTATATGTAGAATGTAATGCAAGTTTTATGATCTAATTCTCTAAAACTCTAAACCCGAAAAGATCCTCAATGTGTAATCTTGTAATAACTCAAGATTAAGTAAGGTTTAAGGCTGGGGCCTTATAGTTGGTATCAGAGGTCGGTTTAGACAACTTTAGGAGTTAGAAAAGTGTTAAATTATAATATGATTGAAATGATATAGCATTTACGGATTACCATGTTGCTTCGCCTAAGATATTTCCATGTTCAGAATGGTTTTCTGTAGGGGAAACAAAGCAGCTATGTTGGGACGACATCAGGAGGAAGACAGCCTTCCAAATCATCAACCTGAGATGGTCGGAATCGGAACTGAACAGTTTGTTGCAGTGATGGCACAGTTGACTCAGGCTATAAATGGTGGTGGTAACCATGCACGAGATCAGCCAGATCAACCGCAGAGGAACATGTCAGTGGTGGAACATTTCATGAGGCAACATCCCCCATCATTCAGAGGATCATCTGACCCTATGCTATCTGAAGGGTGGATTAAAGCACTGGAGAAGATTTTTGATGTCATGGGGTGTTCAGACAATCAAAAGGTTAGTCTTGCTGTTTACCGTTTGGAGGGTGAAGCAGATCAGTGGTGGTCTATGGTTAAAAATATCAGGGACGCCGATGAGATTGATGCTCTTGACTGGGATGAATTCAAAGGTATGTTTCTTGAGAAGTATTTTCCTAAGGCTGTTCGACTTAGGATGGAAAAGTAATTCTTGGAATTGAGGCAAGAGGAAGACTCAGTGGCTGCCTATGAAGAAAAGTTCACTCGATTGGCAAGGTATGCTCCAAATTTTATCCGGGACCTTGATAGTAAAATCAATCGTTTTTACTCAGGATTAAAGCCAAAGTATCGAAGGGCATTAGCTTCTCGTGAGTTTAAAAGTTATGAAAAGCTTGTTCGATGTGCTGAGAAGGTGGAAATGGAGTTTGCTGATGACCAAGTGTTCTATAACAACCAGCAGAAGAAGAGACCGAGGTGGCAGGAGAAAGGTAAGAATTCTTCAAAGAAGTCTGATGGTAAGAGAACTAAGTTTCCAGTTTGTGATAAATGTGGCAAAAGGCATGCTGGGGAATGTCTTCTGAATTCTGGGAAGTGCTACCGATGTGGTAAGATGGGACATAAGGCTCGTGATTGCACTGAAAAGGATCAAGGTGAAGGTAAGAATAAATTTGATTTATAGTTAGTGAAATGTTATAAGTGCAATGAGATGGGTCACTATGCAAACGAGTGTACGACAAGGAGCTTGAGTGATGGGAAGCAGCTAGACTACAAGCAGAAAGGGGTGGTAAAATCATTTGCAAGAACTTCAGAAGATGTTGGGCCATCAAATGAAGTGGTATCAGCTCCAGGGAGCTCAGTATTTTTCGAAGATTGACTAGAGGTCAGGGTACCATCAGTTGAAAGTAAAAGAAGCAGACGATTGCGTTCCGTACTAGATATGGCCATTATGAATTTGTAGTTATGCCTTTTGGGTTAACCAATGCACCTGCTGTATTCATGGACCTTATGAATAAAATTTTCCATGAGTTCTTGGATAAGTTTGTGTTTTTGTTTTGAGGTTTGTGAAGAGGTTATGTGTGCCTTGTGATTCACAGTTGAAGAGAGAGTTGTTATGTGAAGCTCATAGTTCTCCGTTTTCAGTTCATCTGGGTAGTACTAAGATGTATAGAGATCTGCAGGAGTATTACTGGTGGGATGGAATGAAAAGACATATTGCTGATTTTACTGTGAAGTGTTTGACATGTCAACAGGTTAAAGCAGAGCGGCAGTTACCGAAAGGGATGCTTCAGCCTTTACCAGTGCCAGAGTGGAAATGTGAGAATATATCCATGGACTTTGTTGTTGGATTACCAAAGACATCTCGAGGTAATAATGCAATCTGGGTTATTGTTGATCGCTTGACTAAATCTGCTCATTTCCTTTCTATACGAGATACTTTCTATCTAGATCATGTTTCCCGTTTGTATCTTAAAGAGATAGTCAGGTTACATGGAGTTCCTCTCTCCATTGTATCGGATCGTGATCCCAGGTTTACTTCTAACTTTTGGAAAGGCCTTCAGAAGTCGTTGGGTACTGAATTAAATTTTAGTACAGCTTTTCATCCTCAATCAGATGGGCAGTCAGAACGAACAATTCAGACATTGGAGGATATGCTACGAGCTTGTTCTATGGATTATCAGGGAAGTTGGGACCAACATCTTTCTTTGGTTGAGTTTTCATTCCAGTATACAGATGGCACCATTTCAGGCATTATATGGGAAGTGGTGTCGAACTCCAGCTTTCTGGGATGAAGTGGGTGAAAGAAAGTTGATGGGACCAGAATTGGTAGAAGAGATGGCAGAAAAAGTTCAGCTGATTCAGAAACACATGAGAACAGCTCAGAGCAGGCAGAAGAGTTATGCGGATAACCGGAGGAAGGATCTATCTTTCGAGGTAGGTGATCATGTTTTTCTCAAGGTTTCACCATGGAAAGTGTGATGAGATTTGGTAAGAAAGGAAAGTTGAGTCCAAGGTTCGTTGGACCATACGAAATTCTGGAGAGAGTTGGATCAGTTGCACACCGAGTGGCTTTACCTCCGAGTTTATCTCAGGTACACAACGTTTTTTACGTTTCTATGTTGAGAAAGTATATGCCAGATCCATCTCATGTTTTGAGTCCAGAGGTAGTTCAGCTGGAAGAGAACCTATCTTATGAGGAACAACCGGTCCAGATTCTTGACCACAGGGATCAAGTGTTACGGAAAAAGGTGATTCACCAGGTAAAGGTTTTGTGGAAAAACCACATGATTGAAGAGGCAACATGGGAATCTGAAAATGCTATGAGGGATAAATACCCCCACTTATTTTGATAAGTGAATAAAATTGCGAGGACACAATTCCCAAAAAGGGGGGAAGGATGTAACATCCCAGGTAATTAAAGAATAAATAATTTTCATATTTATTAATATTAGATAATTAAATATGAATTTTAATTAAAAGGGGTTGCTATGTTCGATAGCGTACCCGATACGCAACGATGAGTTTCTTTGAAACTTACGTAGCACACTAGTAATATAATAATATTATGTTAGTTAACAAGTAGCCGTTGTACTGGCGGGAATGAATAGAAATAACTAAAATATGAATAGATATGTTTTTAGATGTTTTTACATTTACCCAATAAAAGATAAAGGCTTAAAATATGGAAAGAGTTCAATTTTAGGCTTTTATACTCTAATTTTCACTAAAGGTTCACTTATCACCTTTTAATGGTGAACCGTCATTAAATATAGTTTTGATCACTCTTATACATTCTTTTGGACCAAATAAAACTTTTATTAAGAATCGGGACATCAAATTTTACTTTGTGTAATTTTTGGTACCTTTCTGATAAAGTTCATTTTTTATGAATAGTGTAAAATGTTGCATTTTAATTCAAAACCTCTTTTTGATCTAATTTATTTATATGATTAGATTATCTTTTGAATTGGTTTTAAAGTGAAATTAGAATATATTTTTTACCATTTTATCCAATGGTGGTCATTGGAATCAATTTCGATTTGAAATTAGACTTAAACTGGTGTCAATCTTTTGATACTTATTATTTTGTAAAAACACGCTATTTGCTCTGGCAGCGGGAATTAATTATTAAATTAATTAATGTGACTTATATGATTTTAATTTTGTAAAATGGACTTCATTTTTGAATTCGGAATATCAAATATAGCTTAGGGTGAATTTTTGGTAATTTTCTGAAAAACTTCAATTTTTGATGAATAGTGAAACCACTAAGTGGTAATCAAGCAAACTGATTTTTCAGTTAAATGAAAGTTTACCACTAATGTGTATTGAATTTTGAAAATCCGACATACATGGTTGTCATTAAGAAGTAAAATGTGGTTCAATGAGATTAAAATAATTTTTTGGTGAATAGTAAGTTATTAAGTTTTTAATCGCGATTAGTGGTAATTAGTGTAGTTTAAGGAATAAATAATGCTTTAATAAAATAAAATGACCTAGACACATGTCCCAACCTTATTGGTTGTGTCATGGCCGACCAATACAAGCCATGGGTCAACTTGGGGACCCCATGGATCCACTTTTGTTGGGAAATGACATAAATTACTTTTTATTTAATGTTAAAGTGAAAATGACACAAACATAATATGTTTTTCGAAAACAATTTTTAAGTAGGGTTATACAAGTACAAATTTTGATTATAAATAGTCATTGGAAAGATAAAAAGATTTCCTATATCATAGTAGTTGTTTTATAATTTTTAGACATTAAATAAATTTAATTATTTATGACATAATAATGATGCAGCGATGACATCATTATTTGACGATTTAAATAAAATGGAAAGATAATGTAATATCTATGAACTACAAATGTCCAAAACCAATTGGATGAGTGGATTTCGAACCCTTATCACCTTATCCACGAATTCTATAAATGTGGGACCTTTTAAAACCGAAACACATTTTCAAATAATGTAATGTTTCTTTACGTTCCAAAAGTGCCCCTCCTCTCCCCTTATAAAAGACCCCCACCTCTACCTCATTTCACACACTCTTCAAGCCTTTGGCTCGGCCAACCCCTGCCCATTTGCTCTCTCCACATCCCTCTCCTAATCCTAGAGGATTCCCTTTGGGCAGAATCCTTTCAAAGGAAGCCTTTAGGCTCAACTCAATAGGAGTTACACTTTTTAAGGTAATTCATTCTCTCATGTTCATTTGTTTTATTTTGCTTCTCCAACCCCCTAAACTCTTTTTATATACTTCTTTTGTAACAACACCAGTATCATCAATATAATAGGATGTTGTTATAAGATTTATTTGATCTACACTCTCACACAACTACATAAAATGGTTAAAGAACATACGGTTTCTGTGGATGGCGAAATTCTGCCTCCCGAAACGATGATTGTTCAATACTCATTTAACACCTTCAAAGGTGGCCATTATGATGTCACTATTTTTATATATGATATGTAATATGTTTATGTTTTACTTATGCTTCTGTATTTTTCATTTGTGTCTTACCTTTATGGCTTCCATTATGGGTATACGCGATATCTTCATTTAAGGAAGTGCGGACTACCGCCCCCTCAAAGTGATGTAATTCGTTAATGCCATATGTGGGACGTGTAAAGGATGGATTTAAAGTTATTATATATGATTTTATACTGGAATTATAATATACCTATATATATCATTATCATTTATTTCCATTAAAGTATGAGATAGAAATGAAAGTAGCGTTCATGCGTACGTACGGACTACCGTCTCCATGAACGGTGCATTTCATTTCTTATCCCCAAATGTAATGTACTATTAAAAGTACATGTATATAATGGATATATATAATTAATGATATATCTAAATGATGAATATAATTCTGGAATTAAAATATACATAAGTCTCATTTAGTTTTAATTCCATTAATATGACAAAGAAATGAAAGTAGCGTTCATGCGTACGTACGGCTTACCGTCTCCATGAACGGTGCATTTCATTTCTTACCTCTAAATGATTATGTAATATTTTAAATACATGTATTTACTGTATATATATGACATATATGATATCTACATCATGAATACCATTCTGGATATAATGAAACATTGACCAAATTAACAACATGTAAGTGTAAGAAGTCTATTTTTGACTTAAGAACCAAATACCGACAAAATGAACATTATTAACTTAAATGATTACATGATGTTCATAACATGGTATAAAAGGAATAATGAACTTGGAAAAGATTCATAATGAAGTAGAGATTAACTAAATTTTATTATTCAGGAGTTTAAAGAACGGTCGGGTCAAGTCAGATTCGGGGTATGGGAACTTCTTAACCCAATTTCCATTCTTTGGGTTAATCTCCTACTTTCAAATTATGTCATTATATTATTATGTCGTATCTTGTATTTGTACTTTATTTATGTGTACTTATAGTGAATACACATAATGTATCTATTTTATTTTAAAAATTATCTTTGTATGGGACTTCGTCTCAATCTCATTTCATTGAGGCATATTTTATTTTATACACAACTTTCTTTCATATGAGGTATAAACCCCTTTGACTTTTACGTTTATTCAAAAGGAATATTTTTTACGAAGCGTTTACTAAACGACAAAAGGGAATGTTTTTTTCGTAGGTATGCGGCGACAACGACTTTTCCGCCGTCGTAACCGTTATTTGAGTTTTGGCTTCCTCTACAAGCCATACCTTCTTTTTTAAAAGAAAAATAAATACCATGTTTTACTTTGGTATTGAAAATGGTTTTCATAATGTTTTTATATCAATGTGTTGTATTGATATCTCGTGATTGAAATGTGGAAATTTTATGTTTCCTTTATGCATGTTTTATGTGATATGATTTTGTTATGGTTCTTGGGCATTATTATGAAAACGGGTGGATCCGTGATAAACTAAGGGCGGGTGAGCCCGTTATAGCTCTCCAATGCATTGGGTAACGCGAAGGAGTGAAACGTTAAGGTTTCTCCGAAGAGATTTTAGGGAATATACTGTGATGGGTATTCCAAACGTAACCAAGAGGGTTACTCCCTATGTAAGAATGTTATGAATGCCTCATGTTACCTTTATGTCTTATGATTTCTATGATTTATTCATGATTTTATGAGGTATGTTAAAGTGCCTATGTTTTATGGGTAAAGTATTATTTCATTCTTATTTATATATGAACTCATGTTTCCTTTCCATGTTTTTTTTATAACCCATAATGAGTTTTTATGCTCATCCCAAGTTTTTGAAATGTTTTTTACATGTCAAGGGAAAGGTACATGATAAGATGATAGAGTCAAGGATGTGTCAAGAAATAATCCATGTTTTATTTTAAATGTGTTTCCATTGATGGGAATGAAGAATACTATATTTATGTAACCACTTTGTTTATATGTGGAATGTAATGCAAGTTTTATGATCTAATTCTCTAAAACTCTAAACCCGAAAAGATCCTCAATGTGTAATCTTGTAATAACTCAAGATTAAGTAAGGTTTAAGGCTGGGGCCTTATAATTATACCCATCCAAGTTAGGTGGTGGTGGAAAATAGATTACACCCCGGCTTGGAGACGGTATTCCGTACAGACGCACGTGCGGTGATTTTGTTTTCTATAGGATGGATAGATGGTGAAATAGGGTTGTTTCATACATATAATAACATATCAGTATATGAGTGATACTGATTCTATTACTTCATAATTAAACAACTAAATAAGAAGAAGTAGAAGAAGAAATAGAGTTGAAAGAATCGGTAACGGACATTACCTCTTCTTTAAAGGGCCTCTTAGATTCCTCCTTTTAGGGCACTAAAATTGGACTTTGAAGAAGACTAGAACCTCTAGGATGTTTCTAGGGAAGTGGGGAAGTGAAATTGGAAGGGGTTGGCCGAGCATTAAGGCTCAAATTGGTGTGATTAGGAGAGGGAGGAGGTGCCCTTTTATAAGGGAGGAGAGGGGTACCTTTGGAATAACTAAAAAAATTATTTTATTATAAAGTCAAATTCGGTTTTTAATAGCTCCAAATTGATATATTTTGGATCTAAGGTAGGGATGGGTCGAAATATTCTCATCTAATAGAATTTAGACAAGTTTAGTTTATTATATTAACCTTATATTTTATTTTTAACTCTTAGTTAATTAGATTGACATTTACCATGTCACTTTGTATTTTTATATTATATAGTTAATAAACATACCATATACATCTAAGCTACCCCCAAGTGGTCCATTAATGATACACCTATCATGATATAAGTATCTTGGACGAACCTTATATTTTTAGGAATATAATAAAAATTAATAATATAATATATTTTTTAAAAACTATTTTATGTCAATTTTGACACTATTTGGTAGTTGATTTTTGTGAAAATCATAACAGAATTATTAGTTAGAAAAAAATTAATTAAATCAATAATAACATGTCATATTAACATATAAAATTATTTTAATTCATAAAAAGTCTCAAATTAGATTTATTTGGGTATTTATAAAATCAATTATGTCAATATTTCATTAATAAGATAATTAGCTCATCATCATTGTATCATAAATAAATTAAATTATTTTAAGTCTAAAAATTAAAATAAAATACGTTTATGTTGAAAATATTTTTATCTTTCAAATGAATATTTATATTAGAATTTATCTTATGTATAGCCCTATATTAAAAATGATTTAGTTATTAAACTTTTCTCTTTACTATTTTAACCCTTCTTTAAATAAATTGATAATAAATGCCCTAATCTCTTCCAAGTGGGCCTAAATGGTCATATTTTATTCCTAAGGTTGTTTTTGGTAGAATTACACTTATCCAATAGAATTAGGACATGTGTTAGGGTAATAATAATATCATTTTTACACTTAATTACCCTATTTACTTTTAACTGTGGTAAAAAAGTAAATAGTTATTATTCACCAAAATTTATTTTCATCTTAATAAACCACATTTTTGTCCTTGATATTAACGGTGTCTCTCGGATTTTCTAAATTCCACTCACAGAAGCGGTAAAATTAAGTTTTATGAAAAATTCAGTTTTTTAACTACCACTTAGTGGTTTCACTATTCATCAAAAAATGAAAGTTTCCAGAAAAATACCAAAAATTAGGCCTAAGCTATATTTGATATTATGAATTCAAAAATGATGTTTATTTTACAAAATTAAAAACATATCAGTTACATTAACTAATTTAAAAAATAATTCCCGTCGTCAAAACAAATAGCGTGTTTTTAAGAGATAATAACTATCAAAAGATTGACACTTGTTTATGTCTGGTTTAAATGTGAAATTACATCCAATGAACAAAATTGTATTAAATTGTAAAAATATATTCTAAATATACTTTAAAACCACTCAAATTAATAATTTATCACTATTAATTATTTTGATTATAAAAGTTGTTTTTAATTAAATTTTGTAATTTTCACTATTCATCAGAATATGAAAGTTATCCGAAAAGTACCAAAATTTATACCCTAAGCTAATTTTGATATTCCAAATCCAAAAATGATGTATATTTTGAAAAATAAAAATTAAAAAATTTCAAAACATGGTTATTACTATTCATAACGGCTTGTTTAATAATATTTTAATAGCATATCGTTGTTTAGTGAAACTCGGTATTGCGTACGACGCAAGCTATCGTGGAAGTCCGCAGTTGATTTTAAAGCAAGCCAAGATAGTGTTGTGTGTAGTGAAAGATTCCTTTAATGATTTATAGAACATAAAAAAAATATTTCTCATAAAAGTCTCAGGTGTTAAATTTAACCCAATGAGTAGGGTATCTAACAACCTTGGATAAAGGTCCCTTGATTTTTACTTTCAAGAAAGTCTATCTTAGCCACACCAAGGGAAGCCCTCGATAAGAATTTCGGAGTCTTTCTTTCTATCCCCGCAATCTCTCAGACATCAAGGCAGTCGACACCTATGTCTTCTTATCCCCTAAAGCCCTCGATCATTAAGGTAGTCGGCACCTATGTCTTCCTATCCCCATAAGCCCTTGATTGTACACAGAAACAATCATAGTCGCACGAAGTAATTATGAACCAGATGTTCAGTATGAACAAAGAATGAGATTATTTCTCTAGAAATCACTTTAGCAGCATGTAATCTCTAGAGTTATAGAATAGTAATGAGCTCATTCAAATGAGCTCCTATTTATAGGAAAATTTCCAACGGTCGGATCCATCCTCCAATGATGATATTATTCTTGGAATCTACGAGGGACCTATACACGTGTCACTCAAACAATGGTTAGTTAGTAACCGAAAGAACGACATCGATTTTTATCTCAAACAAGAGTAATTAAAATAATGTTGCTCAACCAAATTCAAATTTTTAGAGTCTAAGAAAAAATAGAATTCAGTGTCTAAGAGATTTGACCATCGGATTCTATGAAACAAGAATACACAGATTCTGTTTTTCAATAAATTCAGAATCATAATTCTTTAGATTTTGGAATCTAAATTCTGAGGAATTCGGAGTCTGAATTATGAGGAATTCTTCATCTGAATTCTAGGGGATTTGGAGTCTGAATTCTGAGGGATTCAGAGTCTAAATTATGAGATATTCGGATCCGGAATTCTTAGGAATTAGACGTCTGAATTTTGGGGAATTTGGAGTCCGAATTCTGAAGGATTCAGAGTCTGAATTATAGTTAATTTAGAGTATGAATTCAAAGGAATTCGGATTCTGAATTTCAAAAAAGTCATATTTTTAATTTAAGAGAATTTATATTCTCAATTTTAGAGAATTCGGATTCTGAATTTCAGAGAATTGGAAAACTGAATTTCAGAGATTTCAGATTCTGAATTTCAGAGAATTCAGATTCTGAATTTCAGAGAATTCAGATTCTGAATTTCAGAGAATTCAGATTTTGAATTTCAAGGAATTCGGAGTCTGAATGTTAGAGAATTCAAAACATGAATTCAAATCCTGAAAACTTAATACTCTATATCTAAGTATTTATAGAATCCCCAGGTTTTATATGTGAAACCGAATTTTTACATAAGAATAAATTGAGTTAGAATAAAATATAAACAATGAAAAATAGGTAAGGATAAATTTTCCATGGAGAAGGAAAATTTTCCTCATTAAGAAAAATCTTATGGAAAATGAAATATTCCTTACGATAGACTATTTGTGACTTTCAAAATATGAAGGAATGGAAATGTCATAAGTAAACCTTATTTACTCAAAAATATCCCCCTTTTTGGAAAGCACAAGCATCCTTTTGAAAAAGAGTTAGACTAAAATATAAACAATGAAAAATAAGTGGGGATAAATTTTCCTTGGAGAAGGAAAATTTTCCTCATTAAGAATAATCTTATGGAAAATGAAATTTTCCTTATGATAGAGTGTTTCTGATTTTTAAAATATAAAGGAATGAAAAAGTCATAAGGAAAACTTCTTTACTCAAAAATATCCCCCTTTTGGAATGCATAAACATCCTTACAAAAAATAATATATGGACATAGAAATATTATGGGCATGTAAATAAACACTTAACTCCCCCATAGGATTTGGAAACCCTAAGGATCATATTCTGTATTTCTTGAAAGTGTTTTTTATTTTCTTGCATACGAAAATCTCCATGATGAAAACTCCCCCTTCGATGAACTCCCCCTTACTTATGGAAATTTCTTCTTTACTATGCATTCTTTTTTGGTATTCCTTTCTCCCCATTTGTGATTTTGAAAAAGAAATATAGTGAATAGAAAATAAAATATGGTACATGAAATATTAGTACTAAACACCAAAAAAATTAAGATAAAGAAGAATTTCATTAGGATTGAAAGAATTTGTTCAAAAAGAAAATACAACCAAATATCGTGTTTGGAAAAGATTATTCTTCCTTATCCTTTGGAATTAGTTTCTTCCCTATGGTTTTTAACTTCATGATCTCCTTGTGATCCTCTTCTACATGCTTGAGTAAGTGATCCTGATCTTATGTTCTCTTCTCTATGGAATTGATTTTTTCTTCCCGAGCCTTAAGAGACTCTGACTGGACCTTCAGAACTTCTTCTTGCTTGGAAAACTTCTCTTCTATCTCAATTCTGAGATCCCTTTCTCTCTTCCATCTTTGAGAAACTGAATTTAACTTCCCATTCAGATCCTTAACTTCTTGTTTCCGATATGTCTATTCTAGAGTTAGCTTTTCCTCAATACTATTACTGAGATCCTTGATCTTCACATATTCTGTGTGAAAAGCTTCCTTGACACATTCATGAAATTAATCAAATATCCTCATCTATTCTATTGTCTTCCTTGACTAGCTTGTCATCTTTTTGGATGATCTTTTATGATCCTCATAACCTATGAGAAAAGTCATGAAGTCTATCTCGAGACTAACACACTTATCCATCACCATATATATTTAATTTTATTTTTGAATTAATTACTGCTGAAGCATCTAGAATCTTGAGTCTATAATTTGATATATTGTAATAGACCCAACAAGCATTTTAAAAGACTAAACTACAATGTCATGGCCAAGAGAGGACGATTCGGAATCTGAGACCTTGGTTTGTGATGATTATTTTTCTATTTCAATATCCATCCTCTTCAATGAATAATCAACTTATTTCTTCATTACCACAGCTTTTCTAGGTGTATCAACTACCACATGATTTCCATTATCATCTTTTAGAATAACATCTTCATGATCAAGATATTCATGTTCATTATCTGATAATAGAACAATATTGTCTTCATTAATTTCTTATTTTTTGGCTCCTGCCTCAACATCCCATGGGTGAATCAAATCATGATTTCTACTTTCTTCTTCGGACAACTTATTCACTTCTTTCTCACCCTTATTCACTTTTATAGGGGTTATTAGTTTTTAAGACTCGGGTTCAGAAGTTTGAATTGATAACTTCTCAGGACTCTCGTTCTCATGGAAATCCTCTACTTGCATTATTATATCTTCAGTATCACCACTTCCTTTTTCATCTTCTTCTTCCACTTCTTCTTCGTGCTCAATCTCTTATACTTTATGTTTTTCTGGAATCATTAATTTCTTTCCTGAAGTCTCTAGTAATGGTTCTAATAAAAAGAATTCATGTACCAAAATATTCATAGAGGCTTTTTCGGAAACCTTTATAATAGATTGAACTATCTCAGTCTTAGATAACTTCTTCCTTTAC
The DNA here is from genome assembly GCA_963277665.1 of Viscum album. Taxonomy (NCBI): domain Eukaryota; kingdom Viridiplantae; phylum Streptophyta; class Magnoliopsida; order Santalales; family Viscaceae; genus Viscum; species Viscum album. Next base: position 22,422,543 of record OY728131.1, read on the forward strand.
TTATTCTCTTTTTATTCCTTTTTTATATTCTCAGCTATCTTTTTATTTAATGATTTTTCCTCGGCAGGATCTAAACCAAAACTAGGCTCCACTTCTTTCTTGATTTTATTATCTTCTCTCTACATATCCACTACCTCATATGGATATTCTTTTTTGCTTCTTTGGCTTTGGAGGTGTGTATTGGGTTTCCTTAGCCATTGGGGTTTTTCCTTTCTCTTCGGGTTCTTTGACCGTCTTCTTCCTTCTACCCTTTTAAAAGTTTCATCCACTTTCAGCTTCTTTGTTGGAGCATCAACATCTTCTTATGAAAAATCATGAAATTCTCTAGATTGACTCTTAAATCCAATATTCATCATCCTTAGAGTATCATAACTCAAATTCATTACCGTACAATTCCTCATCCTAGAACTGTAAGGAATCTTGAAATTCTGAAGACAAAGGATAATGATCTTTGAAAAAATGGCTAGGTACATAATAATATGAGATATTGTATTTCCATTATTTATATTCTCACTCATAACAAAGATATTCTTAAATAGGATTATCTTTATGAAATTCACCAAGAAATATAGAAAGTAGATGTCACTCTTTTTCAGGGTATCCTTATCACGTTTTCTTAGAATGAGAAAACCTTTAAACCATAGCTGAAGAATCCAAAGATTTGTATAGAGATGAATATTTTTTGGAATCTTCACTTCCTCAAGACCATGACAAGCTAAATCCTTTTTGTCATGACCCACCATCACCAAGACGAGAGAAGAGATAGCAGGTTGCCAGACCCTTCCTTCTTCAAGTTGAAGGAGAGATAATTACCCCTGAGACACACCTTTAATAGGCCCCAGAGTGTCTACTAGAAAAAAGGGAATTGAATCACACACAGGAAGGAAGGGAATACCCTGTTTATTTTAATAGGATTGGGAGATAATTTAGTAATTCCCAAAATTTCTGAAAGTGGAAGAAAAATTAAATCCAAAACAGACCATTCCCATATGCATGTTCCAAAAGTAAATGATACAAAAATAAAATAAAAACCCAAAATAAAGTACCAAATAAGAGTAAAACAACAACATCAATTGTCCTAACTTCCGAACTAGTATGATCCTGCACGATCCCCGAAGTCCTCCTAGAAACCTGAAAGTAGTTTTATATACGTAGGGTGAGCATACAAGTATAATCATAAGGGAAAAACAAAGACTCTCATGCACAAGTGGGGAGGCACACTAATGCCCTGTGAGAGAAGAGACAACCAAAACACCCAGTAAGGAAAACTATTCACCCAAACCTCACGAAGGCACACTCCCCAAATAACGCGAGTTAGGTAATGTAATAGTAACAACACATCGATGTTTGGGTACCCTGAACAACTTTCCCACTTGTTATTAAAGACATACTACACATCAGACCACTCCCTCCATTCTCACCACAGTACCAATGTCATCCCCCCCCCCCTCGTGCATAGCTGGGATATAACCACACATCCCACGCGCAAACACCTGGGCCACAATAACCACGGCCATGCCCGAAGACACCTGTGCCTCACCCTGAAGACACTGGGGAAACAACCTACCCGCACACACCTGGGCCAACCACCACAACAACCCTGCCCAAATAATCTTGGGCTATAATGGACCTCCGTATGTCACAGTCTACTCGATGGGTCTTGGTCCACTCAGGAAAGGGAGCAGAAAAGGAGCTAACAACAAGTCACTTGTCAAAGTGTTGGGGAAAACACCCTCCCCCATGAAATGGGGGTGTTCATAACATAGTTCTGAACTTGGGTGGGGCGCGAATAAAAAACACAAGAACTAAAAATATATATATATAGGAAAAATCACTCATCCCAACCTAGGTGTTCCAAACCATCCCAACAAAATCACCCTGATTAATATTCATTCACAAGAATCCCCAAACCCACATCCATGTCACCACTCATTCCCAAAAAACAATTAAAAATTGAACCCATTCTTGTTTTCATGCTCATGTGATTCCATTAAGTTAATTATTTACTAGTGGGAAATGATCAGGCATAACCAGAAGATATGGAAAGGAAAATAGCTAAACAACACTTTTAAGAATTCACGCCCAATTATCTTGTAAAGTCACAATAACAAAGGGATCTGTGAGATCCCTCAAAGTACTAGAACCAAAACAAACCTCAAGATACATCCCCACATGGCCTTAGGAACTTTAACAACAGAATATCCCATCCCTATACCTTTCATCCCATAAGAATCAAGCAGGACAATCACACATAGAACCAAGAAAGAGAAGGGGAGTTTCCTGATTCAAGCACAACATTAATTTAGTTCCCCCTTTCTATTTGGTTTACCAGGGTGACCACACAGGGATTGTTGTTCACTGGAAATCCATTTAATCAGATAATTTTATGTGATTAACCAAAGTCCCATGTTACCTCCATTCAACCATAACAAAAGATATAGGGTTCATTAGTGCACAAAGAAATACCACCAACGGTCATGATTTTTAATGGGCATAAGCCCATACAATTCACAAAACAAAATCAAGGATAAAATGTACATCTGAAACATCGATAACACCCTCCCTTTATTATTTAAAAGTCTTTTTATTATCCTTATAAATTTTTTGTTTCATCCATCCCTACAAGAAAAAATACAATACCCCCCACATGACACACAGTAAAGAGAGACGATGAGAAACCCTACCTGAATGATCAACGATCGAAGTTTCTCCTCCCTATGCCAAGAGCTAGGGATGCGCAACATGCAGGGGAAAATATCCAAGGACACAAAAAATGAGTTGGAGGGACTCTTTCATCAATGTAAAAATCATCTCAAGAAGGATGGATTTCAATGCCCAAGGATAGGAAAAGAGACCATCCAAGAAGAAGAAGAAAAAAAGGAATTCTCATGCGATAAAAGGTGAGATCCTAGAGTTACGTGATATGGAATTTTTTACGGCTTTAAAGATGGATAATGGTTTCACCACATGGTTAGGAGGTAACTCATGATGGAATTAATTTTCATTTAACAATTCTCATCAGATAGGTGACCATACCAGCTATGCATTTAAACGGTTTCCTTTAAATCACACAATAGGGGCAGAACTGGAATGTATGGGGAAATGGTGTGACACTGATGAAAAGCCACGTGTTTTTGTAAGTTAAGGGTCTACCGACTCTTGGGGTATTTTAGATATTATTTATGGGATTTAAATGGTTTTTAAATGGGGTATTACACCATTCTTTTACATCAAAAGACACGCTGCGGAAGTAGAAAAATTCGAGAACTAGAAAAAGAACAAAGACCGTTGGCGAGTACCCCCGTCATGGTGCCACCATCACGTTGCCACCACATCGATGCCACCCTCTCGGTGCCACCTTAACGGTGAACCCTCACTGTTCCACTGTCGCGGTGCCACCGTTTCGGTCTCACCCTCACGGTGCCCCCATTTTGGTGTGAGACAGTGACCGGTGCCACCTTTTTGGTGGAACCGTTTGAGGGAACCAAGTTTTGGGAAATTACTGGACATGGAGGGTCCAGGCTGTTACATTAGATACCTCTCAAACAATTCTCTCCCTCGGGAATCAATGCTAGACTAGAAGAAAGGAGAGGGGTACGAACAACCACCTCAAAAGATACCTCTCAGGTGTAAACCCCATCAATCATTCGAAGGACTAAGGATACAATACCGCTCCTCTCTCCCCAAGTAAGAACACCAACATTCAAGGGTCATACCATCTAGACATAGGGATTAGGGAGTTTCTTCCTCCATGTCAACATACTGTCCGCTTTGGGCGGCACTAACTTGCCCGCACAGGTTTAGTCACATCCACCTGAATGCGTCTTGATATGGGATTAGGTACTCCCCTCCCCACAGTTAAGACTCTTCACACATACACATCCAGAGAACAAGGGATACAATCCATTCTATATCTAACAAGGAAAAATGATTCATCACAACAAGTACAATCAAAACATAAAAAACTCAAAACATTTATGGGCACTGGGCATGCATTTATGCCTCCCATTCCGAGGTACTATCCTCGAGCCCACCATGCCTCCATAACAGATGAACCAAAGTAATGGTTCATCCATGGAGCACCTTCTTCTCATGATTCTTGATCCTCAACATTCTTTCTTCAAATGTCACGTCAGCCTCGATATCCAGCTTTCCTCAGTCGAGGATGTGTGAATTGTCGTGTGGATATCGTCAGTGATGAGGCACATGGAGGACATCATGCATTCTCAGTAGCGATGGTGGTAGCGCCAGCTGATAAGCCACTTCTCCGACCTGCTACAACACTTCTAATGGTCCGAAAACCTGAGAGAAAGCTTACTACCCCTATCGAACATCTGTTTCCCACGTCGAGGGGATACATTGAAGAACACGTGGTCCTCGACCTTCAACTCGAAGGGTCTACTCCTATTATCGTCATATGACTTTTTTCAGTCCGGGTCCACCTTCATACCCTCTCGTATAAGCTAAACCTTCTCTATCATGCTCGGAACCACTTCAGGGCCAAAAACAATTGTTTCCCCGATCTCTACCCAGCACACAGTTGAGCGACACGACCTCCCATACAATGCTTCGAATAGACCCATGCCAATGATAGAGTGATACCTATTTTTGTAAGAAAACTATACCAAAGGAAATTTTTCATACCCATGATCCCCCAAAGTCTAGTACACAGGCTCGTAGCATATCCTCCATCGTCTGGATAGTGCGCTCTGTCTTCCCATTTGTCTACGGGTGGAAGTCAGTGTTGATGCAAAGCTGGGTGCCAAAAGCATGTGGAAGTCCTTTTCAGACCCATGAGGTAAACCGAGTATCCTGATCCAATACTATGGGCCTCAGAACCCCATGAAACTACACCACCTCATTGATGTACCTCTGTGCTAGTGCATCCACCGTACGCAACTCCCTGATCTCCAGGAAGTGAGCTGATTTCTTCAGTCGGTCAACCACTACCCAGATAGCATCGCAACCCCCATGAACTCTAGGCAGACCTTTGACGAAATCCATTGCGATGTCATACCACTTTCACTCGCAGACATCTAAAGGTTGTAGTCGACCTCCTGGGATTCGGTGTTGAGGCTTCACTTGATGACACACAAGGTAGTTTCCTACGAACTCTGCCACATCCCGCTTCAACCTAGGCCTGCAAAACTGACTCTTAAATCCCGGTACATCTTGGAAACTCATGGGTTCACATCTAGGGGGTGAGTTGTGTAACTCACCAAGAACACTCTTGTGCATCGTCTCTAGGATATACATCCTCGCTTTCATAAGAATCTGATTCTGACCATCCTCCGACCATCCTTCTAGAGTATTACCCTAGCTAATGCGATCCTGCATTACTTCAAAGTCTGTGTCTCCCCACTGAGACTCCTCTACCTACGACAACAGAGAGGACTACACTGTCATCCGAAACAGGCATCTTCTACCACAATCCTTCCTTGCATCCACGTGTAGGACAACCAACTCCTACATCGCCTTCCAAGAATATGAAGATTCTCAAACCATGTCCTTCTGCGACTTTCTGCTCAGGGAATCAGCCACCACATTCCCCATTCTCAAGGTATAGGATATTATGAAGTCGTATTCTAGAAGGAACTCCATACACCTTCGCTACCTCAAGTTCAGGTCCCGCTGGGAGAAGATATACTTCAATCTGTTGTTATCCTTGAAGACTACGAAGCACTCCCTGATGAGATAATTCTTCCACAACTTTAGTGCCAACACGATTACTACGAGATCCATATCATGGGTTGCATATTTATGCTCATGGGGACGTAACTTACTAGATCCATAAGAGATAACCTCGTGTTGTTGCATCAGCACACACCCCAGGCCATGTCCTAAAGCATCACAGAACACCTCATACGCCACCCCGTCTACTGGAAACCTCAGCACTAGGGCACTAACCAACTTCCCCTTCAGATAACTGAAGGCTACCTCACAATGCTCATTCAACACAAAATCCTAGTCTTTCTTGGTCAACGCTGTCAACGGTGCTGTAACTTGGGGGAAGTTGGTCATAAACCTCTGATAGTAACCTGCTAGACCTAGGAAACTACGAACCTCTACCACGTTCTTATGAGATTCACAAGAAACAACGGCCTCAAATATTTACGGGTCCACCACTATTCCCTTCTCGGATGAAACGTGTCTAAGTAAGATTACTTCTCGCATCCGAAACTTGAACTGGAACAAGTTCCCATAGAGTTGGTGTCTTCGGAGGACCTCTAAGACCGTTCTAAAATGTACAACATGATCCTCCTCCGACCATGAGTACATTAAGATGTCATCAGTACACACGACTACAAACAGGTCCAGATATTCCTAGAAGATGGAGTTCATGAGCCCCATGAACATAGCTGGTGCGTTTATGACACCAAACAACATGACTACAAATCTGAAGTGCCCATATCTACACCTGAAGGGAATCTTTGAGATTTCACCCTCCATCACCCTCAACTGGTGATATCCTGATCATAGGTAGATCTTTGATAACCATCCTACCCCTTTTAAGTGGTTGAAAATGTCATCTATTCTTGGGAGAGGGTAACGGTTATTGACCGTTACTTGGTTTAGTCTCTAGTAGTCTATGAACATCATGATACCACCATCTGCCATTTTTACGAAAAAGACCGGAGCACTCCATGGTGACACACTTGGTCGAACAAAACCCGTCTTCATCATATCATCAATCTGAATCCGCAACTCTCGCAAATCAAAATGCAACATTTAGTAGGGATCCACCGATATTGGATGAACAACGAGTTGCAAGTCAATTCTGAACTCAAGATCGCGCCGAGGGGGTAGAGTCGCCACCTCATCGGGGAAGACATCCATGAACTCACTGACGATCCTCAGGACTTCCTCCATATCTTTATCCACCGACTCCACTAACAGATCATCTAACAAGGAAAGGAGGGGATCCACTCACCGGCTGCACTCCTAGAAACCCCGCATTCCGATGAAAGTTACACGTCAGCCGCCCGAATCCTTAAACATGATCCTTATTTGGAAGCAGTCAATAATGAAACATACATAGAACAGAAAATCCATGCCCAACATGACATTTTATGGATGTATCTGCAATAGTAGAAGATAAATGCTAGACTGATGTGGCCCTATCATTAGTCTACACCATCGATAAACATAAGACAATTCTGTCTGACCTAGGACTGGCGTACTCAACACCAGGGGCACTAGAAGTCTCTCATCATCTAGACACAGATCACATTCTAGACATGGTTAAACAAAGGAGTGTGAAGCTCTTGTATCGAACATGGCATATATAAGAGTTATAAACAAGCTGATCGTACCTCGAACAACTTCCGGCCCTGCCGGAACTACTGCCTCTACGGCGTGTAACTACCCATGCCCAGCTCCTCTGCCCCTCGTCTGTTAACTACCTCCCCGACCGCGCCCTAGTCAAGGTCCCTGAGGAGTTCCTTGAGGTTTCCCTCCTCCTGTAACATCTTCCCTTGGAGGATCGGGAGCTTGTTGTCCCTACTGGTGTTGCTGAAAGGGCATAGCTGGAAATTGCTACGGCTGAGGTGGGTGTTGCACCGGCCCACCCCCACTGTATTGTACTTGGTCCAGGAATAGATTCCGAAGGTTCCCATAGCTGCCACAAATGACGCATCTTAGTCCTGGGCCCGAAAGGAAAGTGAAAGGACTGAGAGATCAGAACAAGAATTGTTGAGGCCTACTCCCTACTGGTTGAAACCTAGAGAGACCTGATGCTGGAGGCCTGCTGCTGATGGCCTTCCCCTTCGATGAGCCCAATTGGATTCCCTCTTTCTATACAACTCCTATTGCATGCATCCTTTCCACAACTTCATCCTTCTTCTGGACCTCCAAGTATGTCGGTAGGGTGAAGGGGGAAACTGCATACTGAAGAGAAGGTCATAGTGCCTCCTCTAAACGTCTCGCCTAAGACTCCTCATCCAGAAAGAGGTCTGAAGCAATTTGAAGGAGATCCTTGAACTTGATTCCGAACTCTATTTCTGACATATCCCCCTACTGGATGGAGGGTAGTTCTTGCCTCTTCTAATCCTTCATCATGGAAGAGAAGAATTCCGCCCGTAACTCCCTCTAGAAATCAGTCCACGCCACCTCAGCATCCCTCTTCTCCCCCAAGATAAACCATCCACCACTAACACGATGCTCCTCGCATCTGGCTTACATCTAGAGGAACCCAGTACTCCGTCGAAGCTCGGATCATGATGAAATCTATCACTAGGTCCTTTAACCATCTCTCTATCTCCATGACTGAGATGCTTCCCTCTTATTTCCCAAGGTCCTACCACTAAAAGGCACGAAGCGTCCTCTGCCACTGATTGTCATCCTCCTCTTGGTCATCCCTTTGTCGATTAGACAAATCATCCTCCTGGGCCTCGATCGCATGCACTACCCTTGGTCGTCGTCCGGGTGCCATAGCTGCAATGTAAACAAGGAATGCCTAATCCTGAGTAGTGTATAATATTTCTTTTAAATTTTCTTAGACATCATAATCATTTTAAATCCCCAAAATACCCATGAAACACAAGAACAAAAGTCATTATAATGAATTTACATTTCCTAGCGTCTCTAACCTACAATAAGTGTAGCCTCACTTGGTCATTTGGTTGGCCCCGAGTCCCTTCATCTGATCATGGGGGCCCTAAAATATCGTGTACTAGCCAGTCTTCCCTGGCCTATTTCACATACCAAGATTGTCTAACACTGTTTCCCTACCATACCATGTAATCCTCACTATGTCTAACCCCAGACTCCATCATATCCCCCAACCTGCCTCTAATACCATTCTGTCACTACCCGCCATTACCAAGATGAGAGAAGGGACAACAGGTTTCCAGACCCTTCCTTCTTCAAGTTGAAGGAGAGATAGTGACCCCCAAGACCCGCCTTCAATTGGTCCCAGAGTTTTGACTGTCAGAAAGGGTATAGAATCACACACAAGATGGAAGTCATTACCCTTTTTATTTTAATAGGATACAGAGATAAGTTAGTAATTCCCAACAGTGCCGAAAGTGTAAGAACATTCAAAGCCAAAACAAACCATTCTCATATGCATGTTACAAAATTAAATGCTAAAAATGTACACGAAAATGCCAAAACAAAGTACCAAAGAAAAGAAAAACAACAACAACAATTTTCCCAATGTCCGAACTAGTACAATCTTGCACGATCCCCGAAGTCCTCCTGGAAACCTGAAAGCAGTTTTATATATGTAGGGTGAGCATACAAGTATACTCAGTAGGGAAAACCAAAGACTCTCATGAACAAGTGGGGAGACACACTAATTCCCCATGAGAAAAGAGATAACCAAAACACCGAGAAAAAAAAACTACCCACCCAAACGTCACCAAGGCATACTCCCCAAATAACGCGAGTCATGTAATGTAATAGTAATAACACATCGATGTTTGGGTACCCCGAGCCACTTCCCCACTGGTTATTTTAGACATACTACGCATCGGAACTCTCCCACCATTCTCACTGCAGTCCCACTACCATCCCCCACTTGAACAGACATGGGATATAACCACACATCCTGCACACACATATCTAGGACACAACAACCATTACCACACCCAAAGACACCTGGGCCTCACCCCGAAGACAGTTAGAAAACAACCTGCCAACACACACCTAGGCCAACCACCACAACAACCCTGTCCAAAAAATATTGGTCTATAATGGACCACAAGATGTCACAGCATGCCCGAAGGGTCTTGGGACACTCAAGAAAGGGTGCGGAATAGGATCTAATAACTAGTCACATGTAAAAGTGTTGGAAAAAACACCATCCCCCATGAAATGAGGGTGTTCTTCACAAAGTGCTCAACTTGGGTGGGGAACGAATAAGAAACACAAGAACTACATTTATATATATAGGGAATAAGAATTCATCCCAACCTAGGGGTTCTAATCCAGCCCAACAAAATCACCCTCATTACTATTCATTCACATGAAGCACCGAACCCACAACCATGTCACCACTCATTACCAGAAAACAATTCCCCATTGACCCCATTCATGTTTTGATGTTCAAGTTATTAAATTCAAGTAAATTATGCACTATTGGGAAACGATCAGGAATAACCACAAGTGGAGGAAAGGAAAATAGACAAACAACACTATTAAGAATTCATGCCCGGTTCTCTTGTATAGTCACAACAACAAAGGGATCTGTGAGATCCCTCAAAGTACTAAAACCAAACCAAGCCTCAAGATACTGCCCCACACAGCCTGAGGAACTGAAAAAACAGAGGATCCCATCCCCATCTATATCACCCCCAAAGCATCAAGTAGAACAATCACACATACCACCAAGACAGTGAAAGGGAGTTTCCAGATTCAAGCACATCATTCATTTAGTTCCCCCTTTCTGTTTGGTTAACCAGGGTGATCACACATGGGTTGTGGTTCACTGGACATCCATTTAATCGGCCGAGTTTACGTTATTAAAAAATTCACATGTTTCATACATTCAGCCATCATAGAAGATAGGGGTTCATTAGTGTATAAATAAATACCACCAACAATCATTATTTTCAGTGGTCTTAAGCCCATACAATTCACAACACAAAATCAGGGATAAAAAGTATATCAGAAACATCAATCGGACCCCCCTTTATTCTTTAAAAGTTAGTTTATTATCTTAATTATTGTTTGGTTTCATACATCCCTGCACGAACAATAGCATACCCCCACCCCCAGCATGACACACAGTAAAGAGATATGAAGGTAAACCCTACCTGGATAATCAACGATCAAGGTTTATCCTCCCTACGCCATGAGCTAGGGATGCGCGACTTGAAAGGAAGAGATTTAAGGACTCCAAGAATGAGTAGGAGGGACTCCAGCATGGGTGCACAAATCATCTTAGGAAGAAGGGATTTTAATGCCCAATGAGAGCAAAAGAGACCAGCCAAGAAGAAGAAGAAAAAAAAAGGAATTCCCTTGCGATAAAAGTTGTGATCCTGGAGTTACGGGATATGGAATTTTGAATGGATTTATAAATGGATTGTGGTTTCACCATGCGGTTGGGAGATTAAGAACGATGGAATTAAATTTCATTTAAAAATTCTCATCGGAGAGGTGGCCATAACAGATGTGCATTTAAACAGTTTCCTTTAAATCTCACAACATGGGAAGAACTGGAAAGTATGGGGAAATGGTGTGACACCAAGGAAAAGCCACACATTTTGGAATGTTATGGGTTTCCCGGCTCTTGGGTGATTTTAGATATTTTTATGGTATTTAAATGGATTTTAAAGGAGGTATTACATAAATTTTTTATGTCAAAAGACACATTGTGGGATTGGAAAAATCAGGAACTGGAAAAAGAAAAAAGACCACTTGGTGAGGACATGTTGCCACCATCACGGTGCACCCTCACGGTGCCACCCACATGGTGCCACCGTTTCAGTGTGAGACCGTGACCCATGCCACCTGTTTTGTGGAGTCGTTTGATGGAACCACATTTTGGGAAAGTACTGGACCTGGAGGGTCTGAGCCCTTACATCAGATACCTCTCAAACTATTCTCACCCATGAGAATCAAAACCAGACTAGAAAAAGGTTATGGGTCTGAACAACCACCTCGAAAGATACCTCTCTAGAGTGAACCTCATCCATCTTTTGAAGGACTAATGATACACTACCGCTTATCTCTCCCCAATTAATCACACCAATATTCAAGGGTCATAGAATCCCAACATAGGGATGATAGAGATTTTCCCTCCATGTCAAGATACTATCCACTTTGGGCGGCACTGACTCACCCACACGGGTATAATCGCATCCAACATAATGTGTCTTGATTTGGGATTGTGTCCTCCCCTCCCCACAGTCAGGACTCTTCACACACAGACATCCAGAGAACATGGGAAATTGTCCATTTCATAGATAATAAGGAAAAACTCTTCATCACAAGAAGTACAATCAAAACTATACAAAACTCGAAAAAACTATGGGTACTGTGCGAGAATATGTGCATGACGTTCCCAGGTACTCTCCTCGAGCCCACCATGCCTCCATAACACACAAACCAGAGGAATGGTATGTCCACGGAGCACCTTGTTTTCACAATCCTCGATCGTCACCAGTATTTCTACAAATTTCACATCAGGCTCAATATCCAGATTTCCCCAGTTGAGAATGTGTGAATCGTTGTGTAGATATCTTCGGTGCAGAGACACATGGAAGACGTCGTGCATTCTCATTAGTGGCGGTGGTAGCACCAGCTGATAAGCCATTTTGTCGACCCGCCGCAGCACTTCGAACGGTCTGACAAACCTGGGAGAAAGCTTACTAACCCCTACCGAACCACTTATTCCCTCGCTGAGGGGAGACCTTCAAGAACATGTGGTCCCCGACTTTGATATCCAAGGGTCTCCTCCTATTATCGGCATATTAGTTTTTCTGGTCCTGGGCTGCCTTTATCCTCTCTCATATAAGCTGAACCTTTTCCATCATGCTCTTCACCACTTCCGGGAGAAGAACACTCGTTTTCAGGATCTCTGCCCAGCACGCGGGTGAGCGACACGACCTCTCATACAAAGCTTCGAATGGGGCCATTGCAATGGTAGATTGATAGCTATTGTTGTAAGAAAACTATACCAGAGGAAAGTGTCATACTTGTGATCACCCAAAGTCCAAAACACATACTCGTAGAATATCCTACATCGTCTTGATGGTGTGCTCTATCTGCCCATCTGTTTGGTAGTGGAAAGCAATGATGATGCATAGCTGGGTGCCAAAATCATTTTGCAGTCCTTTCCAGACCCGTGAGGTAAAACGGGTATTCCGATCTGAGAATATAGACCATGGAACCCCATGCAACTACACCACCTCATCCACATACCTCTATTCTAGGTCATCCATGATACACGACTCCTTGATCACCAAGAAGTGAGTTGAATTTGTCAGTTAGTCCATCACTACCCAGATAGCATCACAACCCCCTTGAACTCTAGGTAGTCTTGCGACAAAATTCATTTAGATTTTGTACCACTTCCACTCGAGGACATATAATGGTTGTAACATACCTCCTGGGATTCAGTGTTCATCCTTCTCCTACAAACACACAAGGCACATTGCTATGAACTCTGCCACCTCCCGCTTCACCCCGAGCCACCAAAACTGGCTCTTCAAACCCCGGTACATCTTGGAAACTCAGGGGAGCACCTGTAGGGGTGATTTGTGGAATTCACCAACAACTCTATTACATATCATCTCTGGGAAAAACATCCTCCATTGAAAAAGAATCTGATTCTCTCCATCCTCTGACCATCCTTATAGAGAATTGACCTAGCTTATCTGATCACGCATTACATCAGTCTCTGAGTCTCCCCAATGAGAATCCTCTACCTACCGCAATAGAGAGGACTGAACTGTCATCTGAAACATGAAACCTTTACCACCATAAATTCTTTCATCCAGGTGTAGGGCATGCAACTCTTCCATCGCCTTCAAATAATCTACTGATTCTCGAACCACGTCTTTCTGTGACTTTCTGCTCAGGGCATTGGCCACCACATTCCCATTTCTCGATGTTTATGAGATTTCGAAGTCATGGTTATGATGGAACTACATCCCCCTTCGCTGCTTCATGTTCAGGTCCCGCTGGGAGAAGATATAATTCAAGCTCTTGTGATCCGTGAAGACTATGGATCACTCCCCGATGAGGTAATGCCGCCACAACATTATTGTGACCACGACCGCCATGAGCTCCATATCATGGGTGGCATGGTTACGCTCATGGGGACATAACTACCTATATCCATAAGAGATCACCCCTTGTTGTTGCATCAACGCACACCCCGAGCCTACTCCTGAAGCATCACAGAAAACCTCATACACCACACCTTATTTTGGAAACCTCATCACTGGGGCACTAACCAACATCCCCTTCAGATAACTAGGCCACCTCACTCTGCTCATTCCACATGAATGTTGGGTCCTTCTTTGTCAAATTAGTCAAAGGTGCTGCAACTCATGAGAAGTTGGGCATGAACCTCCAGTAGTAATCTGCTAGACCGAGGAAACTATGATCATCTGGCACATTCTTGGGAATTTCCCCAAAAACAACCACCTAGACCTTTGATGGGTCCACCTCTATTTCCTGCTTGGAAACCACATGACCAAGTGCACTTCTCGCGTCCGAAACTTGTACTTGGAAAATTTCCCATTGAGATGTTGTCGTTGGAGGACATCTAAGACTGTTCTCAAATGCTTATCCTGATCTTACGATGATCATGAGTAGGTCAAGAGGTCGTCAACAAGCATGACTACGAACTGGTCTAAATATTCCCAGAAGACAGAGTTCATGAGCCCCATGAACATGGATGGTGTGTTTGTGAAACTGAACGACATGACTACAATCTCAAAGTGCCTATATCTGCACCTGAAGGAAGTATTTGAGATGTCACCCTCCTTCACCCTCAACTGGTGATATCCTGATCACATGTCGATCTTGGAGAACCATATTTCCCTATATAACAGGTCGAAAAGGTCGTCTATCCTTGGGAGAGGGAAACAGTTCTTGATCGTTACCTCGTTCAATATCTAGTAGTCAAGGCACATCCTAAAACCACTATCTTCTTTCTTTACGAACAAGATTAGAGCACCCCATGCTGATGCAATTGGTTGAACAAAACCCTTCTTCATCAGATCATCAATCTGAATCCACACATCCCGCAACTTAGAAGTCAGCATCTGGTAGGGATCCATCGAAGTCGGATGAGCATCGGGTTGGAAGTCTATTCTAAACTCAACATCATGTCGAGGGGGTAAAGTAGCATCCTCTTCGAGGAAGACATCCGTGAACTCACTGAAGAATCCCGGGATATCCACCATCTCAGTATCTGCTGAAACCACTGACAACTCAACTAACAAGTAAAGAAGGGGCTCCACTTGTCGGCCGCCATCCTAGCAACCCAAATTTGCGATGAACGGTACACATCGGCCACCCAAATCCGAAAACACAACCCTTCACCGAAATCAATCAATAACAGCACATATAGTGAACTTCTAGTCCATGTCTAGGATGACATCGTATGGATGTATATGCAATAGTAGAAGATCCATGTTAGATTGATGTGGCCCTATCATCAGTCTACAGCCTCGGTAAACATAAGAAAGGTCGATATGACCTCCGACTGGCGTACTCGACACTAGTGTCACTGGATGTATCTCAGCGTCTAGACCCAGAGCATGGGATAGACTGGGTGCAGAAAAGGAGTCTAAAGTTCTTGTATAAAAAAAGGCATATAAAAGAGGGCTACAAAAGCTGGTCGTACCTCGAATGACTTCCAACCCTGTCGGAACTTCTTTTTCTGCGGTGTGTAATTGCCCATCCCTAGCTCCTCTACCCTTCGGTTGTCGGTCGGCTCCCTAACCGCACCCCAGTCGAGGTCCCTGAAGAGTTCCCTATGTTTGGCCTCCTCCTACAACGTCTTCCCTTGGTCGAGCGGGAGCTCACTGTCCCTACTGATGCTGCTGGAAGGACCTGGCAGGAAACTGCTACGGTTGAGGTGGGTGATGCACCGGCCAACCCCCACTGTATTGTACTCGGTCCGGGCATTGATTCTGAAGGTGCCCACAACTTCCACAAATGAAGTATCTCAGTTATGGGCCCGAAAGGAAAGGTTGAGGACCAAGATATCGGAATAAGAGCTGATTATGCTTTCTCCCTACTGGTTGAAACCTAGAGGGCCCTGATGTGTGGTGTTGGCTCAATTTTTTCCAAATACATAAATCTCAATGGTTTGTGGAAAGGGATTACATTTATTTTTGGGTGTGGGGATGATCTTCTATTGATTATCATCTGCTCTATTTTCAGGCACCAGCGGTGATGGAATTGGCTTTTGTGATGGGAATCATTGGTGACTTTCTTAGGGGCCAAAGATTATCCACTGGACTTTTAATTTTTTGATGGTTTTAGTGTTAAAATTTATATTTTTGGACTCTTCAGTATTTTTTACATCTATATATCTAACCCACTGCTGAATTTGAAAGAATTGGGGTTTTCATGTTTCATTTGGTTGGTTGTTCAACATTATCAATATTTCATCGGGTCGGTGACCTAATTTGAGGGTTAGGTGTGATGACTCTCAATATTATTATATTTTCATCTCTCTAAAAGTATAGATATTTACTCTAAAATTTATTATTTGAATTTTTTTTATAATGGTTATCATTTTCATCAAGTTGATAGGTAGTGAGTTCATTACTGCTTTGTTGGGTGGGAATCCGGAGAGAGGGATTGGTGTGCCTATAACTATCATCTTGTCCTCCCCAATATATCTATGGGTGTTGGAGGGGTGCTCGACCGAGTTGGGTTTGTATGGAAAATACAACTTCTTGTATTGGGTGAAACACATTATAGAAACCCAGGAATGAAAAACATGGATATTACATCATTTTAGAGGAATATTAAGTACATTAAAAAAATATGTCTGGTGACCATAATAGTTTAATGTATTTGGAATCATGGAAAAAAAGCCTTCTATAATGTGGAAAAATCTTTAGTATCCCTTAAAGTGATCTACAACATTAGTTTTTATACCTAAAACATTTCCTTATAACCAGGGGAGGTAACATAAGAAAGGGGTGCGATCAAATGCTTAGTAAGGAAAAATAAGGAAGAAATGTAAGAAAAAGCAAGATCATAATGTTATGAGAATGTGATCATGAAAATAGAAGATCATTCCATGTATATCAAATATCATAATATAGATCATGGAGAAAATATTGGATGGTCATAAGATATGAATCATAATGAAATATAGAGCATAAGACATGAAATCATAGTATATGAATAAATAATGGAATTGTGGAAACACATATGTATATAATATGATTTCAAAATTATCCAATGCATCACTTCCAATGCCATATAAGTGACAAAATCCCTTAATGAACTGGGTGAACCCTCATTCCAACCCTTTATTACTAAAGAGAGTGAACAGTTTTTCCAGAACAATATTATAGAATAGAGTAAACATTCATTTCATCACTATATTACATAACTGAGTAAACCCGCATTCCATCCATGTATTACTGAACTAAGTAAACACTCGTACGATCCATATATTACTAATCCATGTAAAACCTTATTCAAGAACTATATTTTTTAACTATGTAAACCCTCCTTCAATACCTGTATCACTAATCATAGTATACCATCATTCCATCCCTATATTACTAACTAGAGTAATACCTCCTTCCATACATGTATTTCTAAATAGATTAAACCCACGTTTTATCCCTGTATTACTGAATTGAGTAAAACCTCATTCCCACCAGGTATTACTGAACTATGTAAACCCTCATTATATCCATGTATTACAGAACTGATTAAATATTCATTCTAGACATGTACTATTGAATCCAGGAAACCATCATTCTATCCATGTATTACCAAACTGAGTAAACCCTCATTCCAACCCTGTATTACTGAACTGAGTAAACTCTCTTTTCAACCATGTATTACTAAACCACGTAAACCCCCCATTCCAGTACTGTATTACTAAACCAAGTGAACCCTAATTCCATCCCTATATATCACATGTGATATAAGTCATTACCAAATGGATTCGAGGGAGATATAGGTCTCACCCATCAAATAATGATATCATATATTCATGTTCCACCAGATCAAAAATGAAGATATCATAACCCATGAAATAAATTTATATCAGAGACATGTAATAATATTATAAACTATGTAAATAGAGAGGTTTGATAATTATTTCTTCATAATGATAAACCATGAAATGAATCAGTTTTGAAAATAATATATCTCATGAAACAGAAAGGGGTTTAACAAAAATATTACCCATGAAGGAGAAATTTGATTCATAAATACCATGGAATTAATAATAACTCATTCATAGAAAGGACATGAATGTAACCTTTATATTATTTCTATGAAAAAATGAGTAACATCAATTTATGTCATCATAGAAGGAATAAAATTTTAAAATATAATCTAAAAAAATTTCTCCAGAGAAATATCCTTTCTTATTTGAAAAATTCTGTTTAACACATAAAACCATTTGAAAATATTTTCCATAGAAAATACCATGAGAACTTTCTAAGAAGACATGGAATCATTTAAAATGAATTCTTTCCTAGAAAAAGTTTAAATAATAATCAAAACATTTTAAAACCCATTTTATTTGAGAACAAATGTTAAATTTTTATAAAATATTGAAAATGATTTAATCCTCATTTCTTTAAAATTAATTTGTAAACATATAATGAAATCTTGAAAACACTTTGAAAATCATATTTTAGAATGATCAGTGAAAACATTTATATAAGACTTGAAATACATTGAAAATAATTTTCCATGAAAATATATAAAATATTTTTATAAACATTGTGAAAACAATTTTCCTTGAAAATTTATTTTAAAAACATTTTCCAAAAGATTCATTTTTTAGAAATAAAAAAGGGAGCTTTTATGAAACAGTAGTGTGTAAATATGTAAATATTGTATGAGGTCAAAAGAATATTCCTTTTACACTGTAAAAATGATTAAAAAGTGCCTCATTTGGAAAAAGACAAGAATATTACCTTAAATATATTGGTAAAATAATTTTTTTTTTGAAAAACTGCCTTTTAGATATTATACGGGAATGATATAATATTATTTTCAAATCTTTCTATAAAACATTGACTTATGAACGAATGGAGGGTAAAGTCGTGATTTCATAAAAATAATTTTTTAATTAATGTACGTACCAAAGAGTATAAAATGATACCAATACATGATTATATCATAAAATAAAATATTCCAAGGAAAATAATTAATAATATTGATAGATGGATAATAATATTTCATTAAAGGAATCATAAACATAATCAATCTTGAAAAGAAATGAGATTGTCACAATAAACTCTTATAAATTGGTATCTTGGGATCATGCTCTTCATTTATAGAAATGAAATTATTTGAATTTTATAATATCATTAAAATATATAGACTCCTAATATTCATGTAAAATGGATGTATATTATCCTCATAAATGTTTTTAGGTGCATAATAAACCTTGAGTCTTAAATAAGGAAAATTGAGAGAAAACGTTGTTATTGATTCGGTAACCTTTGAAACATAAACCCCGTGAAATAATAATTATAAAATTTGAATTAGAATACCCATAATTTTAATTACAAGATAAATATTGTAGAGGGCCAAAGAATGATGTACATGGACATTACATTACTTTTTCAGAATACATAGAATACAATAAAAACAGACACCAAAGGACCGTAATAGTTTAGTACCTTTGGAAACATGGAACATAATCTTCTAATCTTGGTGAAAGATCCTCAACATCTCCCATAAAGATCATCCTTTTTTTCTTACCTAAAACCTATATTTATGTCCTGGGGAAAAGAAAACATATAAAGGGTGATCTCAAATTCCTATTAAAGGTAAGAATGGAGAAAATAAAACAAACCATATACATTTGAACATCAAAACATGAACATAATGTTTAAAAATTGAAATCTTGAGCAATGACATAAAACATGGCAGTGCGTAAGGCATAGATCATAATGGAACATCAATCATGTTAAAATAGAATGGGAAGAAAACATGTAATTGTGGAATACCATTAATCACATGATATGATTATCATAGTATCCAAGGCATTACTGCCAAGACCATCTTAGTAGACAAAGTCCCTTTCTGAATCGAGTTCACTCTTCATTTCAGTCCTGTAACACTGAACCGTATTAAATTAACATTCTAGACATGTCTATCTCATGAGAAATAAATCTTTACCCAATTCATTAGAGGGATATATAGGTCCCACCCAACTCATAATGAAATCATTCTTACTTGTGACAAAAAATAAACATAAATCATTCATCATAACCCAAATAATAAAATGGGTTTCATAAACATCATCCCATCATAACATAATCCATATAAAACAAATGGATATCATTTCATTATAATAATAATAAAACCATTTAAATAATAGAGACCTTATACTTGAAACATAAACATTCTGAATAATGTCATCTTAGATGGAAACTAGTTTTGATAAAACACTTGAAATGAATTCTTGAGAAAAATATCCTTTCTTCTTCAAAATCATTTTCTTTTCACAAAATTCCATGAAATTTTAAAAGGAAAGGATTTTGTTGAAAATAGTCATGAAATATTGTAGAGTAATATTTATTACGAAAAGGCGTTATGAAACCGTAAAAATCCGTTCATGCCGTATAAGTTAAAAAACATTCTCCTTGTACTTTTAACTAAAAAGTCAAAAAGTACCACGTATAGTAAACAAAAGAAAGATTCCTTCCATAACACAAAGTAAAAGGAAAGAGGGGTAAAAATTAATTTATTAAATACATGGAAGAATATTAAACACTTTATGAAAACATTTTTATGGACATGGATAAAAAATATAACCCTAGTAAATAATTACGTATAAGCAATCTCAGATTAAAATGATATTTGAAAAATTATCCCTTACCTTAGATCCGATATGCTTCGTATGTATCCATACCTCCTGTATAATGATTTAAATAAGGTCATTGACTTATTACAGAATCATATTCATTGTTATGATATCATATATGGTTGAATTATGACTTTATAATACCCGTTTTTTATAAATTCCATGTTAAAGCAGCGTTTTGGGTAAAAAGGTTTCATTTATCGTACGTGTTTAGATTTGTTG
Source organism: Viscum album (assembly GCA_963277665.1). Classification (NCBI taxonomy): domain Eukaryota; kingdom Viridiplantae; phylum Streptophyta; class Magnoliopsida; order Santalales; family Viscaceae; genus Viscum; species Viscum album. The sequence goes on from OY728131.1 coordinate 22,443,253, forward strand.
TTCTTGATATTATTATTACTTATATAATGATTTAATTACTTATAGAAATTAAATAATGATTTATATATCATATATATTCATTATATAAATATATATAATAGATAGTTGAATGAAATGAAATACACCGTTCACGGAGACGGTAGGCCGTACGTACGCATGAACACTGTTTTCCTTTCCTTATTGACTTGAATGGAATTAAGTAGACGAAATAAACACATATATATATACATAAATAAATTAGAATTATTATTTCATATATTTCATGATTACTTATTATATATATACTTTATAATCATTCTTTAATTGTTAACATGGAAAATGAATCTCATCGCGTCGTGGAGACGGTAATCCGTACGTACGCACGAGCGATGATATCGTTCCCATATTTATTGAATGTAATTGGAGTGAATGATATAATATAATATAATTGGTATGATATTATAATAATCATATATAGTTATTTTTTACACCATTATACCCATCCAAGTAAGGTGGTGGTGGAAAAACTGATTACACCACGACGTAAAGACGTTATTCCGTACGTACGCATGCACGGTGATTTTGTTTTCCATAGGATGGATAGAAGGTGAAATAAGGTTGTTTCATATGTATAATTACATATCAGTATATAATTAATACTGATGTTATTAATTTATAATGATAAAACTAAATAATAATAAGTAGAAGAAGAAAGAAACTTGAGAGAATCGGAAGAAGAGACTACCTCTTCTTCGACACACCTCATTTAAGCCTTCTCTTAAGGAAGTAGAGTTGGTATTTTGAGAAGAACAGAACCTCCATATTGTTACTATGGAAGTGTTGAATAGAAATGGTCAGAGTTTTTCTAAGCTTCAAGGCTCAAAAGGGTCTGAAGTGAAGAGGGAAGTTGTTCTCTTTTTAAAAGGGAACAGAGGGGAACCTTAGGAAAAACATAAAATATTATTTTATAATAAAGTCATATTCGGTTTTTAATAGCTCCAAATTGATTTATTTCGAATCTAAGGTGGGGATGGGTCGAAATTCTCTCAACCAATATATTTTATATAGGTTTGGGTCATTATATTAACCTTATCTCTTAGTTTTACCACTTAGTTAATTTGATTGACATTTACCATGTCACTTTGTATTTTTATATTATATAGTTAATAAACATTGAATATACATTCAAGAGACCGCCAAGTGGTCCATTAATAATACACCTATCATTATATAAGTATATTGGCCGATCATTTTATTTTTAGGAATATAATAACAATTAATAATATATTATTTTTGAAAAAAACTATTTTATGTCAATTTTGACACTATTTGGTAATTGATTTTTTTAAAAATCATAATAGCATGATTAGTTCGAAAAAAGTTAATTACATCATTAATAACATGTCGTATTAACCTACTAAATAACTTTAATTCATAAAAAGTTTTAATTTACATTTATTTGGGTATTTATAACATAAATTATGTTAATACTTCTTTAATAAGATAATTAATGCATCTTCACTCTGTCATAAATAAATTAAATTATTTAATGTTTAAAAATTATAAATAAAATACCATTATGTAGGAAATCTTTTTAGCTTTATAATTGATTATTTAGTCGAATTTATCTTATGTATAACCCTATATTAAAAATTATTTTGTAATTAAACATTTATTTTAACTATTTTAATCATTCTTTAAATAAATTAATAATAAATGTCTTAATCTAATCCAAGTGGACCTAAATTTCCATATTTTATTCCTAAGGTTTTTTTGGGTCAAGTTACACTTCTCCAATCGAATTTGGACATGCGTTAGGGTATTAATAAAATCATTTTTACCCTCAATTACCCTATTTACTTTTAACCGTGGTAAATAAAAGTAAAAAGTTACTATTCACCAAAAATTATTCCATCTCATTGAACCACATTTTAGTCCTTGATATTAACCATGTCTCTCGGATTTTCAAAATTCCACTCACAGAAGTGGTAAAATTTAGTTTTATGTGAATTTCCAAATTCTCCTAGGAGGTGTGTAAAAGACGGTGAAAAAATCAATAAATTTTTATATATCTAAAATTATTATAAAATGACTCCAATTAATTACATTGAACCTATATAGGTATTATGTATCAATTTTCACCTAAAATAAATTTAAATAAAATAAATAATTATTTATATAAAAATCCGGTTTTTAAATAGTAACCTAGTGTTTTCACTATTCATCAAAAATTGAAAGATTTCAGAAAAATACCAAAAATTCACCCTAGACTAATTTAGATATTCCGAATCCAAAAATGAAGTCCATTTTGAAAGATAAAATTTATAAAATTTCAAAAATTGGGTATTACTATTCATAACGGATAGTTCATAATAATATTATAATAATATCTCGTTTAGTGAAACTTGGTATTGCGTACTACACACGCTATCGAAGAAGGTATTGATTGCATGTAATGCAAGCCGAGTTAGGGCTGCGTGTAGTGAAAGCTCTGTTTGGTGTTGCGTATAACATAATAAAAACTTATTTCATTTATACATTAATCAAAATTTATACTTAATGTTGTGTCGAATAATTTCCACAAAACGAACTTGAATGTGTGTGTAACACGATCCAAGAATAGTGTTGCGTATACTGCAAGATAATACGGTGTTGCGTATAGTACAAGACAATCTTGGTGTAGTGTATAATAGAAGACATAAAAGAAATTAAAAATAATATATCTCATAAAATCTCTGGGTGTTACACATATAATACAATCACATGTATTAAATACACCACACAAAAAGAAAGATAGGCGAACAAAGCCTGTATCTCATGGAAAATTAAAGTGTTATTAAATCCCCATATCTTGTGTCTTGACTCTCTCCATACTCATGCATGTTTATGGTATAATAAGTATATTGTTATTATACATCTTTAACAAAATTATATTCTTATATCAATTACCAAATATGGTTTTATTATAACCTTTTATTTTCCACTTGTTTTTGATATTATGTTATGGTTTCACATCGGGTAATATTCACATTGTTGTTCGTGTGTGTCTTAATTTGTTACAACATTGGTCCTTATAATTATATCGTGATTCTAGAATGAAAACCATGATATAAATATATGTTATATAAATTATATATGTATTATAATAGTCTATATAATATAGGATTACCAAATGGAATATGCTATTCATGGAGACGGTATGTTGCATATACACTTTAACGATGTTTCTATTTATATTTTTGGATTAAAATAAAGTACGTAAATAATATATATATATATATATATGTATGAATATATATAATTATTATAGTAGGATTAATATATCATTTATATTATATATGTTCATCAAACCAATCCTAAATATATTCCATGTATTATGTGAATAAATCACATCATTTTGAGGGGGTGGTAGACCACCCTTCATCAAACGAGATTATCATATTATCACCAAATTAAATCTAAAAAGATTTTTGTTTAAAAATTAATAATGAATATTAAATTCATAGTAAATATAAAATTATTATCCATCATAATGGCCACCATGATTGTTGTTAAAGGAGAAATAAACAATCACTGTTTCATGAGGGAGTAGTTCATTATACTCAGAACCAATATGTTCAAAATACATTGGATGGAGTTGTGTATAAGAGAAATTCAGACCATTTTAATAACAAAATACATGTATATAGAATATAATGTTGTTTTCAAACATGAAGGTAAGAATATAGTGGATGGGGTAGAATGAAAATTAATGGAAGGATCTTTAGATAAGATGTTAACTCAAAATCGGGTAACTCCATTTGGTTTATGCCAAAAGGATTTATTGAGAGGTGTCATCCCAAAAGGATTAATAAATTTATAAGGGATTATTATTAGGAGGCCACATGGGTATATCATTGAAGAACATAAATGGTTTGAGAGGTGTTAGTAATGGGTGGATATGGTGGCCTTTTATAGGAAGGTAATGGACTCATATGGAATTTTCAGAAAAAAATTTGGGGTGCACATGTTCTTATAGGAAAAAAGTCTTAAATAACCAAACAAATACATAATATAATGTTTATGGATGATCTATGCACATAAAATGGGTTTTTTTATATTTTTTGAGGTCATTTATGCAATTAATTTTAAAGTTTAGTCCATAATTTAGCTTAATTTGGCCTAATCTATTTTGATTTTTTTATAAAATTTGAGGGAAAAGCCCCATTAATTGAATTAAATAGATAGATCCTATTTTCTATTTGGGAAATATGGAACCCATTACATGAAGTTAAAAGTGCCTTAAAGACAAAAGTCAAAAAAAATCCCGACAAGAACAAAAGAAGAAAATGTCCAAACATGCACTGCAAATCCACATCGCCCCCTCGCCAGACATTTCCATAGTGAGATCAGTCAAGAAAAAGCATCACTCCCTCTTCCAAGAGTTTCACCATGATGGAAATACAACAATTCAAACCACATCTCCAACCAACAGAGAACGCAGAGGAGAGTCGAATGAATGATTCCTAATCAATTGCGATTAATTTTAAATACATTTCCTAATAATTTTATTAAAAAATTAATATGGTATTGTTAAAATATAAATATTAGAATGAATAAAATTATTTATGTTTTATTTTGGAAATTCAAATAACAAAATCAGAAAAAATTTCTATTAGTACTAATCCCGCAGATGCGACGAAATAATGGGGTTTTAATGTAGGAATGTATTCATAAGTTTGTTAAGATTTAATAATCAGGTTCAAAGTAAAATTTATTATAATTAGATAAATTCTATTAATAGATTTAATAATTATCTAATATTACCTAACAAATATTTATAATATCATTTACCATTAAAAAATAATTAGAAAAAAGGTATTTTTGACTAAAAAGCAATATTTTTCAGTATTCTTCAAAAAATGAAGATTCTCAGAAAAATACCGAAATTTACCCGAGAATAATTTAGGTGTTTGAAATTAAAAAAATATGTTTATTTTATAAAACTAAATTCATATTTTTGTCTAAAATTAATTTCATTATACGATGAAGTTTATTTTATAGAACGATATTTTTAACATAAAAGGACTTTAGCAACAATCTTATCTTTCATTATCAATATGTTTTATTTATATAAAACAATTAAGGAAAATATTTTCAAGGTACTTATTACTATTACTATAAATATTTATAAATTTCAGGTTATATTAATATCAATTAAATAATTATATGTATATAAAAATATGTTTCATAGAAACTACGTGTGGCATGCATCGCCTGCCAAGTCAGTGTTGTTTATAGTGAAATACAAGACAACATTATGTATGAAAGGAATGATTGAAACAGTTTTCTTTAATATATATATATAACTATTTAATTTATCATTTGATGTGAAAAAAATATTTATAAGATAATTTAATTTGAAATAAAATAATTCTCAAAATCATTAGGTGTTACATACTGCACCCCTTTAAAAGAATTCCGCCCTCAAAATTTGTATGTGTTATCAATTGTTTAATACATGAATCTTTCATTCATAGAAACCCATATTGTAAAAATTAATAATAAAAAATCCCCTAAAAAGGGAAATTTGGAACCATAATTGTTAACCAAAGTAACATATAACTGGGTTTTCACATAGGAGAACATGGGTTGTGAGTGAAGATTGGACATGGAAGAAAAACATAAATATTTATAGGGAGTGATTGAGTTCATCCATCACATACAAGTGATTTATTAATTGATGGATTTGGGCCTCAGTGAAAAAAATCTTTGATTATTTAAAAGGTCATTAGCTCAACGAATATATAGGTATTAGGAAAAAAATCTTGATCACTTTAAGAACATTGACTAATTCCTGATAAATTTCTATAAAAAAAATTATTATTGGGTTGTGAATTTAAAATTTTATAATACATCCATTTCCTCACTTAATAAATATATATATATTAAAATTTATTAATAACTAACTAAAATACACTTTTAGTATATCATAAGGCCTGTAAAAGAATAAGATATTTAACAATTTGTCCCTTAAAAAACCAAATTCTTTAAAATAAAACGTAACAGTAAGAGATCATAATAAATATTTATTAATTAATAATACAAATACATTTAAAAATCATATTTTAGGCCAGTGGTAGGCGTGAAGCCATTATCATCCTTCGTTCTTGGGTTCAAGACCCACAGCCCTGCTGGACATGATTGGTTATCACCTGACATACATGATGTCATTTTTTAAAACAAAAATAATAAAATATATAAGACGGGAGTCCATAAAATAAGGTTAAACATTAATTTTCCATTTAACAATGGATTTTCAATACAATATTTGTGCACAAATACATCCAATTAATATTCACTTAATCTTTTCATGAATGGTTAACCACATAACCCTTCTCAAAGGTGAAAATTCAAAAAATTGGAAAGAGAATCACAAAATTAGCATAAAATTTATTCCCCTATACAAAAATTTTTTCTCTTGGTTGTCACATTCTAAACATGTTAATACCCTCATCATGTATTCTCATGAAATATTGTAACAACATGAATTGACATAAGTCATTTTGGAAAAAATGCATGATTTTTCATTCTAAAGTGCATTAGATCAATTATTCAAATGCAAAATTGATGTAAACTTTATTAGTGGGAGTATAAACCACCTATAAAAAGTCCCTACATAGTTGCATGTCAATCAAAATTTATAATTTACTTATTCATATCCTATGTATCTTTATCCATACATCATTTTCTAATCATAAAGATCATATTATGATTTACCTTCCTATAGACAAAATATCATCTTTTCATTCAATCACTTCATGAGTCCAACATAAAAAATGTATATAATGAGCGAAGAAAAACATAAGTATAACGATACTTTTATATTTCACAATTCATTACTTTTTAATCCAAATACATAGATACTCCAATTAATTTATCCTTAAACCAGTAAAAATTATACCTCTTTCCTTTCACCTTTCATCTATAGTCTCGTCATCATCCACAATGTAACCATTACTCGAACAACCTTGTTGATCCTCATCTTGAAATTTAATCTAGGGAATTTGGGTTTCATAATGTCTATTTTCTCCATACATAAAACATGTAACTTTAAATGATGACTTTGAGAGACCAAAATTACCATCCATTTCATTAACCGAACTCTTCATTTTTCCCTTATAGTCACTTGATTTTTGTCTTTATTTTCCACATTAAAAACACCTTCTTGTTCTTCTAATACATTCAGTTAGGTGATTAATTCCTCATTCATGACACAAATTATACAAAATCTTTGTTCCCCCATGGTCACCATTAACTAAACTCTCAGAAAACCCCTCCATTATCTTCCATGGTGAGTTTTAGAGTTGGTTATGGTAAACATTGTTAATCATGTTCCATGAAAACTGATTAGGCATTATCATTACATCTTTCACTAAATTTATCATACCACTTGACTTATCATCATAAAATCATCCATCACATTCACTTTTAATATATTTCTTTCTAGTTCCCACCATTTACAAAAATGAGAACATAGTTTGATTATTACTTGTCGAAGAGGAAAACCCCAGTCATGAAAATAATTACTTATAAGATTTATATATCGGGAAACATTTCACAATCTATTACACATTGGGTTTATCCATAGTTATTTATAGATAACGTATATATAAATCCTACATGTTGGTTTATGAATAATTTGCTATTTCCAAAATCATATCCCCTAGGAGTATCAAACCAAGTGTGATGGAAGATCTATTGTTATATACCAGATTACCCTGAGTCAATCCAAGAACATTTTTTTAGAGTTATTAACCCTATGTATGTTTGTGCTAGATCCATTGAAATAATCCTAGTAATGTTAGTACGGTTTTTTCATCATGGATTCTAAATGTTGAATAAACCTATATTTTATTCTGAATATAGAGACCCAAGACTACCATATATGGATATTACATAATTTTAGATGAATACCCACTAAAATTCAAAAAATACATTCCAGAGAATTGTAATTTTTTAGCGTCTTTGGAAACATGGAAACAAAGTCTTATATCTTGGTGAAAGAACTTCAAAATCTCCCACATTGATCTCCACATTTAGTATTTCTACTTAAAACCATTTCATATAAACTGGGGGAGTAAACATAAGAAAATAGTTGGCTAAAATGCTTAGAAATGGTAAACATTGGATACATGTATGAAAAAACATTATTATAAGGGTATGAGAATGTGATCACAAAGATAGAAGATCAAACGCTGCATTACAAAGATTATAACATAGATCATGGAAAAAATATTTGATGTTCATATGAAATGAATCATAATGAAATATATTGAATAATCCATAAAAGTGTAACATAGGAATAAAGCATGGAATTTTGGAAACAAATATACATATAATAATATTTCCATAGTATTTATAGAATCTTTCCATGATCGTATTAGGGGATATGTACCTTACTAAACTGGGTAAACCCCTTTTCCATCCCTATATTACTGAACCTAGTGAACCCTCATTATAGACCAGTAATACTGAACTGAGTAATCCCTCATTTTGGCCATGTATTACTGAACTGATTAAACCATCATTCGAAACCTATATTGTTAAACCATTTAAAACCACATTTCAGCCCAATATTTCTGAACCGAGTAAACCCTCATTGCAGTCTTGTGTTATTGAACCATGTAAAACCTCATTCCAACCCCATATTATAGAACTTATTAAGCACTTATTACATCCTTGTATTGCAGAACTGACTAAACCCTCATTCCATAATTGTGTTACTGAACTGTGTAAACCCTAATTTGACCCCCATTTTACTAAACCGAGTAAAATTTGTTTCCATCCGTATATTACTAAACAAAGTAAACCATCATTATAGTCATGTATTTCTAGACTGAGTAAACCATTACTCCATATCTATATTACTTAACCTACTAAACACTCATTCTATCCCTATATTACTAATCTATGTAATCCATCGTTCTTGCCTTATATTACTAAATTAGTAAATCTTTGTTCTATCCCTATATTATTTAACTGAGTAAACACTCATTATATCCCTGTATTACTGAACTAAGTAAACCATTTTCCATCCCTATCTATCTCATGAGATATAAATCCTTACCCAATGAATAGGTGAGAGATATACATCTCACCCATCACATAAATAAATCATACATACCTATACCAGAATATCATTAATGACCATATAATAACCTAATAACTGAAATGGGTATCATAAAAATATAAACATGTCATAAAATATAGAATTATATAGTGTTTATAATCATTTCATCAATAACATAACCCATGAAAAGGAGCAGGTTTTAAAATCATATGACCTATGAAAGGGAAACGGGTTTCATAAAAATATTATTTATGAAGGGAAAATGGGTTTCATAAATACATTTGAATTAAGAATAACACATTCATAGAAATGATATAAATAGAACTTATAGATCACTTATAAGAAGGCATAGTAACATCAATTTATGACATATTAGATTGAAAATAATTTTGAAATATACTCTATTAATGATTCTTGAGGAAAATATCCTTTATTTTTAGAAAAAAAAAATTTAATACATAAAACCATTTAAAAATAATTTTCTCATAAAATACCTTGAAAAAATAAAAATAAGGCATGGAATCATATTCAAATCCATTTTCTATTAAAAGTTTTAAAATAAGATTCAAAAAAATTTAGACAACATTTAATTGAAAATACGTTAATACTTTTAAATAAATAATTAAGATTTTTTTAAGACCATTTCATTTACAACACATAGAAAAATTATAAATAAACCATGAAAACTTATTCAAAATAATTTTTTTCAATACCCTTTGAAAACTTGAAAATATGACTTGAGAATAGTTTGAAAACATTTTTCGATGATAACATATAAAAGAAGCTTAAATTCATTTTGTTAAATCATTGAATATTTATTTTTTAAAAAAGAATCATAAATTTTAATCTTTTTAATATTTCAAAATGGGGCTTCAAAGAAATAACAATGGGTAAATTTATACATGTTATATGAGGTCAAAAGAACATTCCTTTTGCACAGTAAAAATTATGGAAAAGTCCCTTTATTTGGAAGGTGAAAAAAAGATTCCCTTGATGATATTGGTAAAATATTAATAAGGTAAAATTTTCATTTAAATCTTATAGGGTAATGGTATGATATTAATGGAAACTCTTTTTAGATAAAATAGATTTCCTACCAAAGGGATGGTATAGCCAAGATTTCCTAAAAAACACTTTTTGAGCTAACATATGTACCAAAGAGAACAAATTGTAACAATACATGAGAATGACATAAAATAATTTTTTTAAGGAAACTCAGGATAATTATTGAGATATTTATAATAATATTTCATCAAAGGAATCATAAACATAAACAATCTCAATAAACAATTAGATTGTCTCAAAAAACTATTAACTCTTGATATCTTTGGATAAAATTGTCAATGTAAGGAAAGGAAATTAAATTAATCATATAATATCCTGAAAATTTTGATATTTATGATATGTAATGGAAAAAAGAGGAATATGAACCTTGAAATGGTGTTTAGGTGCATAACAAAACCTCAGTGTCAAAGAAGAAAAATTGAGAAAAAACATTTTTACCGATTATGTATCCTCTGAAATGTAAACCCCATATTAAAAGCATAATAAATTGGAAATTTAAATACCCATAAAATCAATTATTATATACATATAATAAAATAATAGGCATTACATACACCACACAAAAGTAATGTGTTGTAAACATTGCTTGTATCTCACAAAAATTAAATTTTAGATGAAACCCCCTTACCTTTTGTCCAAACTATCATTGTACTCATACAACATTTTTTTATAATAAATTTAAATTTAATATAAATAATTTAAATAATAATATTATTTTATATATTTCTATATATGGTTTTATTATAACCTTATATTTTCATCTTTCTAACGATCTTATGTTAATGTTTCACATCATTAATATTCACATTTTTTCACATGTGTCATAATTTGTTGCATAATTGGTTGTTATACTTATATCATGATTACATAATTTAAACCATGATATAAATATGAGGTATATACAATATATTTGTATTATAATAATATATATAATATAGCAGTACTAAATGTAATACATCAGTCAAGGATATGGTAAGTCATCTGTACACATGAACGATGTTTCTATTATAATTATCATATTGAAAGGAAGTATTTTAATGACATATGTATATATGAATATCTATATATAATTATTATATTATCATGAATATATCATATATATCATATATTCTCATTAAACCCATCCTTAATACATTTCATATGTTTTTTGGACAAATCACGTCGCTTTGACGGGCGGTAGTCAACACTTCATTAAACGAGATTGTCGTATTAACACCAAATGGTGAGTAAAGATATGTGTGTTTTAAAAAGAATATATATGATTAAATGAATTTGAAATATAATATATTACATATATAAATTGATTTCCCATTATAATGGACATCATGATTGGTGGGAAAAGAAAAAAAAACAATGATCATTTCGTGAGGCAGTAGTTCTTTATTCGTAGAAATAATATGTTCTATATCAATTAGATGGAGGTGTGTGTAATGGTAGGACATTAACATTACTTAAAAACAACCTATTAGATGTAGGATACTGGTTTTGTCACCCGATAACGTAATAAGATCATGGATGGGGTGGATAAAAAAATAAATGGAAGGAGATTAAGAGAAGACTTTACCTCTAGATCATGTAACTCTTTTTGAGTTATTCCTAAAGGATTCCTTGATAGAATTTCATCCCAAATAGAGGATTCTAGGTATAAGGGACGATTGTGGGGAGACAACATTGGAAGATCTTGGATGAACACAATGGTTTTGAGATGTGTGAGGAATGAGTAGAGGTGGTGGCCTTTTATAGGGAAGGAAAATGAATCACACTGAATTTTTAGAAACAATTTGAATGTGAACATGTTATTAGCTAAAAAAGTATTAAAAAGCCAAAAAAATAATGTAAGTTTTAAGGCCTAAATATGGACATAAAATGTGTTTTGGACATGTTTCTAGGACGTTTGGGTCATTACTTTTAAGGATTAATCCCAAATTAAGTTTAACCTGGCCTTAACTACTGTGATAAAGTTTAATCACTTTTAATTATAATTCTTATCATACATTAACATGGTATTATTATAAAATAAATATTTAACTGAATACAAATTTTTATGTTTTATTTTTTAAATTCAAAACACATAAGAAGAAAAATAAAGATTACTTATAATCTCATAGACAAGACGAAATTGAGGGTTTTGGTGTTCAAAAAAGTTCAAAAGATTGTTATGATTTTAATTCAATTTAAGAAATATTTTTTTTAATAATAACATTCATTTTATTAATAGATTTAATAATTATCTAATGTGAACATAATAATTTTTTATAATAGCATTTAGCATTTATAATTAAATAGATAAAAATATATTTTTTAAATAAAAAGTTGTATTTTTCCCAATTCAACAAAAAATATTTTTATTAGAAAATCCCTAAAATTATCCCTAGTCTAATTTTGAGATCATCAATTAAAAAATAAATTTTATTTTTTAAAAAGAAATTTTTAAATGATTTAAAATTTAATTTCATTATTAGAATCAGTTCCTTTAGGAGGATGTTATTTTTAATGTAAAATTACATTGCAAAAAATATTATCCTTAATTATCAATATGTTTTATTTATATAAAAAAATATAACAAATATTTTAGAAACTAAATATTTTTATTCCTATGATTATTTTTAGTGGTTTTTTTAATAATCTCATTTATATATATATATATAAACATGATTCATAGAAACTCAGTGTTGTGTGCATCGTATGTCATGTTTGTGATGGTTGTTGGGAAATACAATTCAGTATTGAATATAAAAGGTGGTATAGATTAGTTTTAAATATATATATGTAAATAAATATTTCAATTTTCAAGTAAAATAAAAAATTGGAAAGATAAATTATTTCGATAAAAAATAATTCTCAAATTCTTAGGGTGTTACAAACCTCATCATCGATTGATTTTGATGTTGGGGTGTATAGTGGAGGGGAGATGATACTTTTTTGGATTCTTTTTTAAATTTGGCTTCCCTATGATCATTTGATAAAAACATTTAACGTTCAAGTCATTTTTCTTCATGTCATCCATGAATCTATGTCTTTTATGGGTTTTTTCTCTTTCGAGATCATTAAAGGGGTTTCTTATTTAATGTTCAATAATTGAGGCATTAACCTCAACCTATTAAAAAATAATCCAAATACGTAACATTTTTATGATCTTGTATTGAAGTCATTGGTTGAATAATGAAGAAAATATTTTTATTACTAAACTTCTTCAAAAAGATCAAAATTACATACACCTAATATTGCCAATAGATAAAAACCAACCAATAAATATGTGGATAATTATTATAAATTTACATTATAAAAGATTTATATATATGATAATGGTTCTGAATTAATTGTTTTAGAATGATTTTCTGTCATAGAGGAGATGAAATCACAATAGTGGAAGTCAAGATTTAGGGTTGGGTGTTCAGTATCTCAAATTTAATTCCCTAAGGAATATTATTAATTATGATCCATGATATATTTTATATGGATTGATTACTACATAATGAATTTATGTTAACATATACATGTAATTCATGTAGTTTTATGTTTAGTATCATGTTATTTATTTAAATATACACCAATATAATGTAAAATAGTAACAAGGTTTTTTCTAAAAATAATCTTTTTTTTGAGTTATAATGTTCCTTATTTAAAATATTTCTTCCAAGATTGGTTTTTTTAATACTAAGAAATTTTCTTTGCAATTTATCTTCCTTTTAGGGGAAAACTGAATTTTAATGTGACCTGTAACATTATCTTTTACGTGTATGGATTTTTTTTCTTAAAAACCTTTTGGATTTTATCTCAACATATTAAATTTTATTTAAGAAATAATTATTAACAAATTTTACAATTTTTTAACAAATTAAATAAACTTCTGATGATTTTGAAAAGAAAGGAAATTATTATTTGAAATTTGAAGTTTGATTTTAAATGTAATTATTGAATTTTTAAAAATAATTTTAAAAAGATATTATTTTTAACAAAAAAATCTTTAGTATTTTTTATTCTATTTCAATTAATGATGTTGAAAGCATATCTCTATTAGAAAATTTTGTTTATGAAAATATTAATTTACATGAAATGTATTTTTGAAAATATTAATGAAGATTAATTAAATTTTTATGAAATTTGTTTAAGGAGTTTTCATGAATTTCACATTGCGAATTTTTATCTTGTTTTTCAAAGTGATTAATCTCATAATCATTTTTATTTTATATTATTCTTTCACTAAAAAATATCTTACTACTATAGAGTTATGATTTATGAATAACCTTATATATTCTATTATGAAACACTCGTTTTCGGTGATTTCATATTTGTTATCAACTGATCTACCTAATATTTCAAATTTTATGCTACTATAACATCTTTATTTGTATATACCATCCATGGTTTTAATTTATAATTACATTTGGTGATATATTAAAAAATAAAATAATTTTCAGAACATAAAAATAGAATATGGTCTACATAAGATTAAGTTATGTTTGAAGACCTTGTGTAAGGGAATAGAGGAGTTTCCTATATCTGTGTAAAAAATTACCTTATTTTTCAAGGATTTGGTATGGGTGAAAATTGTCTATATAAATTTTGGATATTTCTCTCATTCACTATATAATAGAATCCCCATATATGTGTAATTATAATTCATTAGTTTTAAAGCTCACATAATGGTAATCTAAAAAATTTATGAGGGTATACCCCTATCTCATAATGGTATGGTCTTATGGACATCTCACTTCAGGTTACTTCTCTACCCTCATAATGGTATGTGTTACATACCTAAGTGTACCAACGTATTTCCAATACCAATATATGGGTTACCCATATTTGTGTACAAGCATGGATAATTTCCTATACACAATGTAAGGGTAACTCTCTTAGGTCAACGTCATTATAAGTGTTTATTTGAGCTATGTAAGGGTAATAAATATTTTCCATAGACCATGTAAGGGTTGGATACTCGTGTATGGTTAAAAATCTTTACCTTTACGCAATATATTTTCATCATGTAAGAGTAATAGACCCGTGTAATGTTAAAAATCATTAACCTTATGTGACAAATATGAGTTTCATAATATAAAACCATGTTACCTATTAATAAATTCCCTTTTGGAGAAAATACTTTCAAAACCTACTTTTCATCTCATTCTTCCCTGTATACACATATTACATTTATAATGAGTTTTTAAATGAATTAAATCTTGGAAATTTATTCTTTTGACACATTTAATTGTTTTAATTCTTTTAAGAAGAATTTTAAAAACATAGTGTTTAGTTTTTATGTAATCGAAATTTTAAATGGTTAATTTAATTTGTAGGGTTTAATGCTGAAATACTATAAATAAATTTTACTCTTGAAAAAATACATGAACCTTTTCCCTTTTTATATCTTATTTGGTCTTGGAAACAAATAAAATCATTTAATTCGATTTTATAAGTATTCTTCAAACCAATAAGGGTCTTTTTCTTTTTTCTAGGCATTTAACCCCCCCTTCTATAATCTCCAGAGTAGTGCTTTTCATGGGTTAAATTACATGAATACTTTTGTTATCCAATTTTCATGATTTCTATAGAAAAATGATTTAATTTTTCTAAAATGATAACTAAAAATAAATTATCATTGAATGATAAAGAATAGTTATTACATGTTTATCTATGAGTATTTTGGAGAGAAAAATTTATTATCATATGTGAAATTATAATTTTCTCTAAGGAATAAATGGTTAACACATTAATTATATTAAATTTATAATTTAAAAATTATCCATATGATATATGGTTGTAATCAAATGTGAAATTATTATTTATTTTTGGTAATTAAATAATGAAATTGGTTCCAAGAATCTGTGGTGAGTGGTTTGAACTTATTGATATGCAGGGGTGTTTTGGGTGATGATTCATTGATGTTCCATGACTTTTATAAGGAAAATTATGAGACAGGTTGTCTAATGTACTATATCCTTAGTTATTTTTTCATGTCTATTAGCATGTGGTATTACATTATGCACCTTGGTTGAATGAATATAATTTTATAAATGAGTTATGAATACTAAGAAAAATTTACTAATTAATGTGTATTTAGTTATAATTAAATAAAGGAAAATGCCTACTATAAATGGAAAGTTTACCAAGGGCCTTACTAGACCCTTTTATGATTTCTTGATTCCGACTACTAACGGATGAGGCATAAACACTATAAAGTGTGTTTATTTACATTGATATTGTGAGGTGTGTTGCGTGTGCATGTATATCCAATGAAAAAAATGTTTGATTATTATTCAATGGGTATGCTGATATTTCTTATCTGGCCTTGTTTTATTTTGATAGAATGTGAATATATTATTAAAAATGGTGATTCTATGTCCTTTTTATGTGTGAAATCATAGTTGACTTGATGTGATACAAAAACTCATGTAACATTTTGACTACTATTGACTGTGATCTTCTGTGGTTTTGTGGGATGACTATGGGAACCTTTATGAAAAATTATTCCATGAGTAATATTTTTTCACTAGTAGTGAAATGTTGATAATGATAAAAAAATTATATCATTGATAGTGATATTCATGATGATATGTCGTTATACATTCCACATTATTTATCATGTTATTCCTTATTGTCTGTTATCTTTCCTATGGAAGTTGTTTGGTATCCATGATAGGTTGACCATAATGGTATGATTATACATAGAGTGTGATTGCACATGAGATATGTTACATATAACAATAGACCTGTATAATGGTTGAGAGCATGATATCTTAGTGTCCCAGTTATAGCTTGGATCCTTGAGGATTATAAGAACATGTCAGTACTTGATTCCATGTGGTTTTTGAGTAATGTGATCTTCTAAATACCTTGAGTATTCTGAGATACATTTCTTCAAGACTTGTTTCTAACCATCCTTATAGTCTAAAACAAGACCTGATTCCCTCTATATTATGAGTATATGTTCACTAGTAAAACGAGTGGCTTAACATAGACATGACACCATGTGGATGATGAAAAGTATGACCCTAGTCATGTGGATAAACCTTGTTCACTCTCGACCTTTATTAGAATTATATTCTGACATGGTTTTGAAGAATATAAGACTAGGGGTTCATAGAAGAGTTGATAGTGCATGAATGTTTATCAAATTTTTGTTAACTACTTCTGTGGCCTTGGTGATATTACAATTTACATTATATTTATGTATTACTTGGTTATTTTTTTATGACCTCACTACATGAACAAACACTACATAATATAAGTTATGTATTATACCATGTTGGTGGTGTCCTACTAAGTTGTATTAACACCATTCTCTGCTAGATATGGATCTTAGGTACCCAAGAAACCCTCACATATTACGTGTACACTTTGAGATAAGGCTTGGGTCGATATTATAATAGGATAGCACGCAATGAGTTTGAGACCAATATGAGGTGATTTTTTGTGTTTCAACGACTTATTGTACTTTTGTATGTATATTTATTTTTATTCATGATCTTCCTACAGATTGATATTCTATTGTATCACTTCATTTTTTGAGAATTTTTTTTGAATTCATTCGTACAATTTGTATTTTTATGGTATATATGTTATCTGATTAAATATATTTAGTTATTTAGTTTTTATTATGAAATTTGATTGAGGGTATAGTCTCCCCGTGGTTCCACTCGAGACTCTCACTATTGGTCAGAAACCTCTATCATAAAGGGGGGAACACCTAATTTCATCTGGCATTCAATCATGGATATGGTTATTTTGACCTAGATGTTACAAACACCATTTAGAAATGATTTAAATCCCATTTTCTTTCCATGGGTTCATAAAGTTATGATTTTGAATTGATTATTTTTTATCAAAAATGTGTGGTCAATCATTATGAGATGGTTTGTGTCTAATAAAACCCTGATATAGTTTGGTTAAAATAAATACCAAAGAGGATTTGAGTCTAGAAAATGACTGAAATGGTTTGGATATATTAAATCCCACTAATTAATTGGGTAATTTTTTTATATCAAGAAATAATAAAGGTGGTATATACATAGATTTTTTCAAAAAATAAATTGGAAGACAAACATAGAGTTATTCACAACTTATAGGGTGTAAATGATTGGGTATTCTAACGATATAATATTTTAATGTTATTATGTTATGTGAAATTTTAATTATTCATGGATCTTGATTATTTTCACTTTCTTTATCACTTTTATTTTGTAGAATATGTTTTTTCATTTTAGTTTATATGGATTTAATCATTATAGTATACTATTATTGTTCCATGTTCTTTTAATAATATATTTCTCCAATACTCATGTTTTCTAATGATATAATCTTTCATGAAATGTGTATAATTTTTACCTTACAATGCATTTGAGATCACCTCTTTCTTTTGTTTACCTTCCCCAAGTTATTAAAGTCGTGATGTATTTATATTAAAATAAAGTATTTTTTTTAAAAAAAAAGTATATACTAGATAAAATCATGTCATTTTGGTAATGTGAATATTGGTTGGTTATCCTAGAATGTGTAACACTATATTGATACTAGAAAGTGGATATGGATATGGAAATGATGCAACTAGGGGTAATCATCTTGAAAATAGTTGGGTGAGTATCAAATAAATCATTACTCTTGTGTATATAGAGTTTTCATCACACCATAAACATTCCAAGACACTCCTAGAGGATATTACTTGGTTAATAAAACTGTATTTACATTAAAATAAAATGAATATATTATTTTAAGTAACTACGTTATAAAATATGAAAAAAAAACCTAAAGTTACAATGATTCTAGAGGGGGTGATTTAATTTGAATTAGACTGTAATGTAATAATCTTGTAGAATAATAAATGTTGACAATGAATTATTCATATAATTATATTACAATAATCCTCATATATTTTAAATAATTCATAACTCATGATAATTTCGTTTTAGTTTCATTCATATATAAATCTCTAAATAATTGAGTTAAAATGGATTCCTTGGACATTGAAGAGAATGTTCTAAAGTTAAACCTAATTATATTAAAAGATATAGTGAAAAAATAATAAGAATATTTTAAAATATACTTCAATAATTTTGATTAACAACCTGAATAGAGATGAGTTTCAAAACACTTAAATGAAGATAACGATGGAGTCTCATTGATGTCCAGTTGATGAAAATAATGAACAAACGAAGATTGAATTTTATTAATGTAAAAAATAAGTCAAGAATCACCAGGGGAATGCCTCATAGGAATTGTAAAATGCTTTATCTATGTAAAATTATGGAATAGAGAACAATTATTCAAAATATATATTAAGGTATTAGATATAAATATGATGGAAAAAATGTTATTCCTAGTCATACTTAAGATATTAATTAAAATGATAATTTATCTTTAGTGATGGATATCTTTTAGATGCTGATAACTCATTTTATTATTTAAATGATACAAACTATTATGATGACATAGTTTATTTAATAGGGTATAATCTAACACCTAGATATTTTAAATTATTTTTTCTCTTGAATCCTAAAATATCCAATCGTGTAAGATTCATGAAACATCGGAAACCAATGAACCACATAACAATATATAATACTCAAAATATCAATGTATAATTGATTCTTAAAAATAGATGTAACCAAATTATAATATAAATAAATACAAATAAAAAATGTCATTATCAATGCTAAGGCATTGATAAGTTAAATTTGTTTACCTAAATAACTAATAAGACTGATTTATGCAATCAAATGTAATTATTATAATAATTTTTGTTTCTAAAAATCTACATATATTATAGATAAAATATATTTCTGAAAAGAATAATATATTAATATCAATTTCATTTTTAAATGTTAGAATAAAAGAATAATGTTTAATATTTGAAAGCTATTTTCCAATAAAAACATTTTTTTATAACATTTTTATCTTTCTATTTTAAAGATATATTATAAAATTTTAGAATATTTATTATAAAATAATAATTTTTCAATTCATAAATTCAATATTATCTTCATATTATTTTTTCATTTTTTTGAAATAGATAATTTTTTTTTGTGAATAGTGAAAAATATAGTTTCTATCGAACATATAAATTTGATGGATTCTAAATAATATAAGAAAGTCATTTAAGATTATAAAAATTTATAACTAATAAATTATGTATTGAGGGACTGAAAGTATAAATTTTAAATACTAATAGGAATGTATAAAACCTATGTTAAACATTTTAGGAAATTATGTAATATTTTCCAATAAAAGATGTTCTTTTTGTTATATTCCTTCAATTAAATAATATATTTCAAATATTTGGTTTTTGCATGATTTCAAAAAAAATTAACCCTTTTTGTTTTTGTATTAAATCCAGTTTATATCAATAAAATTTGAGAGAGTGATTATTTTACCCTACACAGAATTTTTTAGATAAAAAATAAAGGTTTTCTAAAAACATTTTTTATATGTTACAAGTGGTTGTGATAAAGTTTATTTTTATGAAAAAAATAAATTTTATTAAATAAAATGGATTTAATAATATGAATACATAAGTATAAATTATATTATGAGGTGTTTTTAAATTTTATTCATAAAAATTCTTTAATTTGGTAAAAACATTATACCATGGTAAAACAAAAAATGGTAAAAGTGAAAATTTTAAGATCAATCAACATAAAAAAATGTTTTTTTAATATGAAGGGTTGATAAATTTTTAAAATTATTTTATACCCACTCTATTATTTTGCATTTTTTTATTCTTAATAAGTAAAACATGTGCTCTCCTTTTATTATGTTGAAATATTTATAAAAAATGCATTCCCACCACTTATAATAGTGGAATCTCACCACCACTTAAACAAAAATCCCAAAATTCATTTTCAAACTGTAAATATTTAAATTTTATTTTACATGGAATAATAGTCCCTTTCTTTATTATCATATTGACATGATTTTTTTAAAATACATCAATTTTGAAGGATTCTTCCAAAGAAAAGGACAAGGCCTCTACATTAGTACTTTTTTACTCACTTATTCGATATTCTTCTTTAAATTCCAAAATATAATATTATAATTACTATAAAATTAAATAAGTATTTTCAATATACTGAATTTTTTTTTATTCTAATCAAATAACTCTAATCCACCTTTAATATTTTTTATAAATATAAACGATGCATATATTGATACATGGTGTAGAATACAACATCCATGAGACGACACATTTTGTTTTTCAAAAATTCCTCTCTTCACGTGATTTATGTGTTAAATTGTAGAATAAATGTGAGAAATATAATCTAATAATTATTCTTTAGATAAAATTTATAATCAAAATTCATTCCCTCTAATTCTTTCATAAATGTAAATGAAAACTATTTATTGTGTGGAATACCAACTCCATGATGTAAGTGATATTATTTTCCATCTATTTTAGTTCTTATATATTTTAAAATATTAAAAAATGATTCAAAACCTCATAATAATATAAATAACATCATTATTATTCTGTAATAATGATATTATGAAAAATGAAACCACTTTTAGAATCATAATCATCTATTAATTACAATATACTAATGTTTGGTTTGGTATAACAATTAACTTAATCAATGATATAAAGTAATATAATGGATTAATATTAGAACATAAATATAGAAAATATATAACACAAATAGGAAAATAAATATTTTTTTATACATTGGTAAAACTAATTTTAAACTAATTAACTAAAATTCTGATGTTCATTCATGAAAAACAAAAAACATGATCATCACTGATTTCATCTTTAAAGATCCTAACAAAAAAATCCCATGGAATGAAATTATAACATTATAAATAATTAATAAACACCAATTATAATAAATATTTAGATAAGGTAAATATGAAATATTTTTAAATAATTATTATCACCACTTTTTATATGAAACTAGTTCATAACCATCAGGTTTATAGACACCCAATATTGAAAGTAGACAACAACTAACTAAAATTCATGTAGAGAAAATTTTCAAAATAAAATTTTTAAAAGGTTATATATATTAAAAAGGTTCAGAAAAAGATGAATAAGAAAGTTATTCTTGTTATATACGATATTAATGTCCATTAATGTAGTCAATAATTAAGGTTAGCCTTTATTTTTATCATTTTCAAATCTGTGAGACATGTTTCATATTATACACAATAATTTCCTTTATCTGGTCTTATTAGTGCCGGATGAATGTCTTTTTTTAATATTCAAAAAATTAATGGGTTTTACTGTAATATCCCAGTAATATTTTTTATAATTTGAAATAAATTATGCCATAAAAATAATAACTTAAATTAAGTGATTTAATTATTAATAATACTTATAGATAATTATAATTTATATATTTCAAATTAATTAATTAATGTTCTAAAAAAATATACTATTTTACACTATTATTGTATGTAAAATAAAATTTTAATATGAATATATGTCTATTATCAATATAATATATAAGAAAATTTTTTAGAGAATAATATATATATATATACTATTATAATTATTTTGATAAATACTAAATTACATTATAAATATATTCTATATTAACATAACAACCCAATATTTTATGGTATGTTTCATCTTAACAATTCTCAATTCATTAGTCAGCTCAAAATGTGTGCAAAAATGAGTCTCTATGAAGCCAAATATTGTTATAACAGATAGTTAAAACCTAGATATTAATCTTAATTTACCATCTTCGTGATTTAAATTTCAAAAAACATGTATACTTGGTTGCGTTCAGTACGATATTCAGAGTCTGATAGGATCACAATAATTTTTTTGTGAATTTTAATATTTCCCTAATGTATAGTAATATAACCCTTATTAATAGTAACATCACCCATGAACGTATAAATAAAATTTAAGAACCTTTTAAATGAAAGTGAAATTTTTTAAAAAAAATTAATTATTTTTTTGAGTAATAAATATTTAATTATAATTTATAAATAATAAATTAATTTAAAAGATAATTTATTTTCATAAAATTTATTCCAAAATCAATAATTTTTTCTTGTGATTTTAGGATAATTTATTAAGACCTTATATAATTTATCAAGGAATTATAAAATCAGTGATAATTTAAATTTTTTATTTTTTGAGAAAAAGGACATTTTAATTAAAAATTAAATTCCTCGTATATAGTAAATTAAATTAAAAAAATAGATTTAATTTTTGAATTTTATATATTGAAATATGATTATGGTTAATTTTTTGTATTTTACAAAAATACATGAATTTTTTATGATTAATGTAATTGAATAATTTACGAAATATACTAAATAAATGAATTTATGCATCCTGATTGATTCATGGATGATGTAAATGGACATATCATGGAAGTCACATTCACATATTAATATTTTAATCAAAATAATCAGGAATCTTCATATTTATGAAAAAAAATAATAAAATGATGAATAAAATAATGGAAAAACCTTCAAATCCTACACTATAAAAACCACACCTCATTGACTCTTCTATTCACTCTTCTAATCCATGAAGATTCTCAATGTTCTACCCAAATACCCTACCCTATTCCCTACATACTTCTAGGAACTCTTGGCCTTTCCAAAATTCCAAAATCTATCCCCCGTAAAGAGATTTTAAAGGAGGAGTATCCAAGATGTAAAATCCTCTTCCTCTTCTTTTTTCCTTAAATTTTCTTTTCATGTTCCTTCTTTATTTATTATTCTATCCTATCATAAACTATATAAATGATCAAGATAACACCAGTATAATTTATATACTAGAATTATATCATGTTAATGGAAGATAAATCATTAATCTCATTACTCTCTCTCTCTCTCCCTATGTCTATCTCTCTTATTTTTAAAACGAAATCGTCATCCTGGAGGTGTCGATTTACAACATCCTTAGACAATGAACATTAATTCATAATTTTGTCATTAATTTATGGTCATGTGACCATTTTTACGGATGAAAAATATTCTTAAATATTAATTATATTTTATTTAAGTATACTCTAACCATCATTGATACATGATACTAAATAATAGAACAAACATTTGTCCATTGTAATCAAAAATCCCCAAAAATCAAGATAAACGATTATCATTAACATGTTATCTAATGATTCATAATCAATAAAAATAAAGAAATGAAATTTATAACTTTTTAAAATTATATATGATCATTAATAACATGTATTTCCAACTATAGATAATTATACCCCTCAAATCCAGTAATCATAATCAAGCGAACTGATCATGAAAATCAAGTGAATGGACACTCTAGAATGAAATAATTCAATCGTTTAACATATCAAGAAGGAAAAAAATGCACTAAATAAATAAATAATTATCAAAATAAATATATATAAATATTTTAATTACTTAATTAATGTATTTAAAATTACTATTTAGGACATTAAGATCAAGTGAATAACACATTCAGGCATATGGTAAGGGGTTTCTTATCTACCTTTTATTTTTGTGAGATTTCCATTTTTTCACCCCTTATTTATCATATTTGATGTATTTTTTATTCCATTTGATATATAATATCAAAATTATCCTTATTTTCATAGTATTAAATGATTTATTTGATGATTATTATTTTCTGGTCATGAGATTCGAATGATTACACTTTCGTAAGGGTCTTCATCTCAATTTCTATTTCTTTGATACTTACCTAGTATTGTGAAAATATTAATTTTTATGTGGTGTATATAATGAACCTTTTAGATAATTTTTAATTTTAAATTATATTAATATTGAAAATTCATATTCTTGTATATTGTATATGGTTATTTTCATAGTTGTGTACCCTTTTACATACTGTGTTTATTTTGAATGTTGTTTTTACTCTAGAAATATTGATTAATATGTATCATCTACTCAATATAATAATTTATAAGGAATATTTTTATATAATTAAATATTTTTATAAAAATTATTTGTACTTACGGTGATATTTCAGGGCTACCAAAGCCCAACGATGCATTGGCTGGTCTCATGAGACAGAACAGTTGGCGACAAACCATTCATGTTTGTTTCCAAAACATCATCTGATGGGTTTTTACCCATATACCTAAACCATCTCAAGAGAATAATGATTAATGTTCCAGATACATGGCATAAAATAATAATAATTCTCTTTATCTATTTTTTAGATATTATTGTTCATGAGGTTTTCATTATATCAGAATATATGGATTCGCTTTCCTTTTCCGTTTATTGAAGGTATGTGTTTTTTAAATTATGTACCTTTTCATATTGATTATGTCTTATTGGTAGTGATTAAATTATTAACGTTTCATGATTTCAATATATTTAACAATAAAAGATAATTTGATCTCACCCCTTTCATTTTTTTCATTCCATAGTTTATGAAGAAGAGGCCATTTATTTAGTATTAATTGATGCGGTTTATTTTCTTTTATTATAAATTTATTTTCCCTATATAAAATGGGTTCCATATAAGTATCTAAATTTTTAATGTATAATAAATAATTTGTCCCTTTTAAATTATTTCCTTGTAATAATGATAATGTAATAAAGTAATGCACTTGCTTCAGGTTTCGTTGGATTGGGTGTTACAGTTGGTATCAAAGGAAGTTTAGTAGAGGCCTTGGAAATGTGATTTTGAAAATATAGATTAATGAACAAAACCATATGATATAAAATGATTATAATCATAAAAAAACATCCTATTATTTTGATAAGGGACATATTATGTGGATCTTATTAGTAGATAAATCCCAGTCTAGATACTATAAGTGGATTTTGTTCTGACACAGATGTACCTAGGGGTAAAAACACAAAAGGTGTTCTGAGATTGAGTCTGGGTAACATGGTACATGAAAACGTGACTTACTTCACACCTAGTTTTACACTCCCAGGGTATAATCTTAGTATAATTTACATTTTCCTTAAATACAATAAGGAATGATTTATGCTTAAAAAGTAACAAAAGTATACGGTTCTACAATTTATGATTTATAAACATTTCTTATGTGTTATACCATATTTAGAGTTATACAATGTTCATATTTTTTTTACGTAAATATAGTATATGGAATTATTAAAAAATGGATGCTGGTATATGCAATGATAACCCTGTCAGTTAATGTGACTAAAAGGGTAAGACGAGTCATATTTTTTATCGTCTTAAACCAAAATTTCGATGGTAAATAGTCTCCAAGGTTTCCTCATTATACAAGGATATAATATCATGTTTTTATAAGATAATTAAATATTGTTTTGTGTCCTATGGATTTTAAGGGAAGTAAGGGAAGAAATTACAGAATATAACTATACGGATAAAGGGAATAAGGGAATGAAGGTTTTTCCCAAATGTGATAAATGTGGAAATAATCCCCCTAGAAAATGGTTGAAGGGAATGGGTTTTTTTATAAGTGTAAAAAAAGGACACTAATTTCATGATTGAAAGGATAAAAAAGGTTTCTTATTTAAAATGCTTTAACTATGAAGAGATGTTACACTGTGCGAATAAATTTCCCAAGGGTCAAAGAAATATAACCGAAATGTTGTTATTAGATAATGTTAATTTTATTATACTACCACAAATATAGAGGAATAATTAATATGTATGTTATGGAATTATTTTAGTTTAATATTTTCAAATCAATTTATTGGTTTTAATAATAATTTAATATGTGAGGATTTTAGTTCAATACTTTTTCATTAATTATCTGGGGCCATATAGTGAATAGTACCAAAAAAGATATTTAGTAGAACACTAATTGTTTTTGGCAAACATGTGA
The DNA here is from genome assembly GCA_963277665.1 of Viscum album. Classification (NCBI taxonomy): domain Eukaryota; kingdom Viridiplantae; phylum Streptophyta; class Magnoliopsida; order Santalales; family Viscaceae; genus Viscum; species Viscum album. The sequence goes on from OY728131.1 coordinate 22,470,136, forward strand.
TTGGGGTAAAGAAAACACTTAATATATTTCTGATGCTAAGATAATGTTGAAGAAATTGTTGTTTTAGATAAGTATTTACTACATTGGAACCAATTATTAAGTTATAGTCAAGTTTTTTATGCTATCATCAATTGAGTTTATAACACTTTTGGATTAAAGGAAAATATCTAATTACGTGTATCCTACATAAGGAATGAATAATAATACCTGTTTCCAATAAGATATTATGGAAATTCGATTTTTACCATATTTTAAGAGGATACATGTTAATTATATTAACATGTTTGGAATGTGAAATTTTAGAGCTACTTTATGATTATTAAGGGATAATGGGAAGTTCATCTTGGAAATTCAGTGACCTTCTTTAATAATTGTTGGATCTTTATTTTTTGGATAGTGTGACCATTTATTAATGGTTTAAGTTTATCATTGTATGTGGTTTTAGAGGTTAATATATTACATCACAACAATATTCAAGCTTTTGTTATGATATGTAGTTTAGATAGTTCAAGGTGAAATCAAATGTATTGTTTTTATTATGAAGTAGAAACACATATTTTTAATCTTATTGAGTAGAATAATATAGAAACTCATGTAAAAAGGGATTAAATAATATGATTTCCTATTATGATAATATTTTATAGTATCAATGTAATTTTCATCAGTACAGTAGTTCATAGTTTTATACTAATAAACTTTAATATAAACATGTTATCCATAACATTCAATAAGAAATTCATAGTTTGATTTTATTCCATGTCAAAGTTTTTACATGAATCTATGGAACCCCATTCAAAAGTATAATTTTTTTTCACCACCTCATTTCCCTTAACGACAATTTAAGAGGATATTTTATTTACCCTATTTCCTATGTGGGTTTCCCACAATGGAATTTTCATGTATCAGCCTTCAACCTTGTAAGTGAAATTTTGAATTGTAAGGAAACAATTTTATTTTAGGGGGGATAATGTAACACCACCATAATTTGTTTTATAATTTAAAATTATTTATGTTATGAAAAATAATAATTTAAATTTAAATTTTTTATTTAATAATAATACTTATAAATAATTATAATTTATAGTTTTCAAATTAATTAATTAATGTTCTACAAAATTACTATTATATACTATAATTTTTTTAAAAATAATATTTTAATATGAATATATGTATTAGATCAATGGATTATTTAATTAAATATTTTATAGAATAATATAAATTGACTATTATAATTATTTTGATAAATAATAAATTATGTTTTGAATATATTAACTATTAATATAACACCACAATATTTTATTTTATCTGTCTCCTAAAATAAGATCAATTCATTAGGTAGATTTTTTTTCATGCAACACTAAGCCTTTACAAAAAAACATTATTATAGGTGATATATATAAACTAGATGTCAAACTAAATTTTTCCACTTTTGTGATTTGAATTTTGAAAAACCAACTTATACAGTTGCGTTCAGTAAGATATTTAGAGTCTAATAGGATCAATATATTTGTTGGTGAATAATAATTATACCCTTAAGAATAATATTGTACACTTATGAATTGTAATATTACTCTTGTGAATAGTAATATTACCCAGAAATGTATAAATTAAATTTAATAACCTTATAAATTAAGGTCAATATTTTAAAAATTAATAATTATGCGTTGATATTTTTTGATAAATAAATATTAAATTAGAATTTTTTAAATAAAAATTAAATTAAAATGGAATTAATTTTTATAAAATGAATTCACAAATCAATATTTTGTATTCTTATGATTTTGGGATAATTTAATGCGATCTTAGATAATTTATTAGGGAATTATAAAATATGTTCTAATTTTAAAAACATATTCATTTTAAGAAAGGGTAATTTTAATTAAAAAGTAAATTTTTAATTTATATAAAATTATTTTATTAAAATTGAGTTCATTTTTGGATTTTATAAAGTGAAAAATGGATATGGTTAAATTTTTGGATTTTTCTAAAATACATAAATTTTTGGAAAATAGTGAAATTCGATAATTTTAGAAATATAATAAATAAATGAATTTATGCATCATTCGTGAATCATGGATGATATAAATTGACATTGTATTGAACTTGGATAAACATAATACTATTATTAGTCGAATTAATCTGGACTATTCGTATTGTTGATTCAAAATAATAAAATAATGATTAAAATAATGAAAAACCCCTCATATCCACCTCTTTAAAAACTACCCCTCACTCACTCTTCCCTTTACCCCTCTAAGCCTTGAATCTTCTCAAAGTAATTCCCAAATACTCTTTTTTAGTACCCCCCCCCCACATCCTAGATCCATTGGTCTTTCTAATAGTCCAAAATAAATCCCCTTAAGGAGACTCTCAAGGAGGAGTATCCAAGAGGTAAATTCATCATGCTTTTCCTTTTATTATATTTTCAATTATCTTGTTTATTTATTATTATATCCTCAAATTCTATATGAAAATTATCATGATAAATATCGTATCATTTAGAAACTATAATTATATCATTTTAATTGAATACACATCATCAATCTCCTTTCACTTTCACTTTTATTTTAAAAACAAAATCATCGTATGGGAGGTGCTGATTTAAAGCCTTCTTGTACAAAAAAACCTTCATTCTTCAATTTATCTATATATTATGGTCATAAAACTATTTTTAATGTTGGTAAAAACTCCGAAATATTTATTATATATTTTTTAATTAGACTAGAACCATCATTGATTCATGATACTAAATAATTTAACAAAACTAGTTCGTTGTAATCCTAAAAATGCTAAAAAATGCTAAATGGTTATCATTAACATGTTATCTAAAAATTCATGCTCAATCCATAAAAAGAAATTATATGTATAACCTTTGAAACATCTGTATGGTCATTAATATCCTATAATTCAAATTCTGTGTAATTATACCCATGAACTCCATTAATCATCGTCAAGCGAACGAATCATTAAAATCTGGTAAAAGAACACTCTGAAACGACAAAATTTTATTTTATAACTTATCAAGAAGGCCATAAATAAAAATTTTAAAACTACAATTAATTAAATATGTGTATATAAATTTAATTATTAGTTAATTAATGGATCTAATTTTACTATTTAGGACATTAATATAAGGTTAAAAACACATTTACACATAAGTTATGGGGCTTCTCATCTCACTTGTTTTCCGTGAGATTTCCATGGTTCACAACTTATTTCATATATGTTTTGTATGTATACTGAAATATGATATATAATATCATGATGTTAATTATATTCATGATTATGAAGGACTCATTTGATGGTTATTAATTTTTGTTTATGTGAATCAATTGATTGCACAATTTTAATTGACTTCATCTCAATTCCCATTTCTTTGAAATTTCATGGCATGGTGAACCTAATCATTTTTATTTGGTGTATCTACTACCCCTTTGATATCATTTTTCATTTGAAGTTAAATTACCTCTAAATGTACATATTCTTGTATAATGGATATGATTATTGACTTATCCATATGACCTTCTACATATGATTTTTAATTTGAATGTTGTTGTAATGGTCAAAATATTTATGAACCCAAGTCCTCTAATAAATATGGAAATTGAAAAGGAATATTTTTCTTGGATTAAATCATTTTATAATAATTATTCATACTTTCAGTGAAGGGAGGGGCCCTACTATATCCCATCAATGCATCGACTGGTCTCATGAGATAAAAAATTTGGCTACAAACCCATCGAGTTTGCTTCCAAAACTTAATCAGATTGGTTGCTAACGGCAGACATAAACCTTCTATATGGTATGATGGTTCGTGTGCCAGATTCATGAAATATAAATAATAAGAATAATCTTTATTCATTTCTTTTTTCTTACATTCTATGAGGTATTCACTATGATAAAATCTATGGATTCAATTTTATTCATAGTTTATTTATGGTTTGTTTTTTAATTATTCTCTATCCCATATTGATTATTTCTAATTTATTATGATAAATTATTATTGTTTCATGATTCCAATATATGTAACATTTACTAAGAATTAGAGATCTACCATTTCATTTATTTTCCTTCACCATGTTATGAATAAGAGATCATTTATAGTGTTTTCAAGGATGCGTTTTTTAGCATTTGTTATGTATTTCTTTTCCCTATATAAAATGAGTTCTATTAAGGTATCTAATTTCTTCAAGACTATTGAACTGATTAGTACTTCAGGATTTGTTTCCTTATAATCATGAAAATTTAATATTTAATGCACTGGCTCTGGGTTTCATGATTCAGGGAGTTACATTTAGGATCCATATTGAGTTATTATTTTAAAATGAATTTTTTTTCAAAAATATAACGAGGTTGTAAGTGTTTTTTCAACTATACACCCTTTATTGAGTTATAATGCATATTCTGGAACTTATTTCATCCATGATTGGTTTATTTGACCCTACGATTTTGATTCATGATGCATTATGATTCTTTCTGTGGAAAATAACCCTTTTGTTTCAAATATTTACCCTATATGAATTACTTCCCCATAAAAAGAATATCTTTTAGAGAATAATTCTCACCCTCTTGAAATATGGTATCCCCTCATTGTCCATGTTTTTATTTCCAACTTATGCTCTCTTTTATATTTGGAAACCCCTTTTATGTTCTCATGTGACATTCCTATTTTCTATTACCACTTTTCCATTGGAATGTTTCATGAAATCTTTTCATGATGATGAATCTCATCAAAGGTATTTAAAAATATTAAAGTGGTTTCCCATCATTTCAAAATAAAATATTTCATTTTAAACCACACATTTTTTTATAACATTTATGTCTTTTCAGGATCTATTATTTTTGTTTCATTTTCAAAATTAAATTCTTTCATAGTTTTTAATTCATATTTTTGATATTATATTTTGAATATCACATGTAACTTTATCCTTTTATGATAGGGGTAAACATGATTTCTAAAATATCATTTTATGTTTTTCTTCCTTGTTAACACATCGGTCCATGAATTTTTTTTCTATTAAGATTAAATTATATGAAATAATTGTTTCATAGATAAATTTTTACTCTATTATTTTGTATAAAATTAATTTTTTAAAAAGATAAAGGACATTGATTTTTTCCAATGTGAAGTGTATTTTCTATAACACATTTACCTTGTAAATATCTTATTTTGATCAATTAAGTTATTAAAATGATACCATCAACCTATATTCTCTCGATGAATTATGTTATGTAATTTTATACCAATGAAAAGATATATCACATCATTTGTGTTTGAAAATCAACACATGTTATATGCATGATTTCACATCCAATTACATTCCCATGAGAACACTATATATTTCATTATTTTTAATGGTATTCACAAAATAACATAGGTTAATTTATTGGGGAATTGATTGACTTAAACATATACCCCTTTGCAACAACATAATATTTTGGATCCTTTGTGAAACATACTACCGGTTATAACATGAATCACACATTAAAACCAATGTAATCGAAAAAATAAAATTCTAAATATATTATTAATAAATAATTAATTAAAAGTAACATCGAAAACCATGAATAGTTATTAGTTTAAGAATATAAATATTTTGTTCAAGTTAATCTTTAAAAGGTTATTTTCATAAAAAAATAACTTTATATTATATAATTTATTTTAAAAATATAAATGTAATAATTTTAAAATTTTAATTTGATAAATAAAAATTCATGTTTGAATTGATAAAAAAATAATTTTATTGGATTTATTTTTCTGGAATATTTTATTCAATAATATAGTTTTAAGTGAATTGTGAAAATATCAATTTCTCTAATACCATAACTTTTATTGGAATTAAATTGTTTGTAATCATTTTACTAAAAAATTATATATAATAAAGTATACTAAAAATATTTAAAATATTATTTAGAATTTTTAAAATTATTCACGTAATTTTAATGAGTTCTATATCATTTTAATTAAATATATTTTTTAACACGTTTTTGGTTAATTATAACATGATAAACTAAAATTTTACATTTACTTTTTGGTAAATAAATAATATATTATCAATAATATTATTATAAATTCATTTGAAATAATGTAATTGAAAAATATTTCTTAGTTATAAATCATTTTTCTTACAAATAAACCTTTCCAAAAAAACAGGTTTTTACACGCTATATTCTATAATGTTAAGATTAATTTCCATAAACATAGAATATGACTTTTAGAGAATAATTGTTAAATTAGAGATAATAATGTTCCTAATATATAATATATCATGTTTTATTTTTAGTTATAAAGTATATATTACAAGGATAAATTCTAGTCACCACGATATTGGTTAACAAATATTTTATAGAATATTGATTTATTATTATTTACAGATTTATATAAATGATATTAAATAAATAATATAATATGATTTCTAAAAAATAAATAAAATTATATAAAATTATATATTTTTAAATCACTAATAAAAAAATTAAGAATTCAAAATGGTCAAAATAATATATTTTTTACAGAAGATTCATTTTTAGAAAATTATATTTTTTAATTGAAAAGATAAATTATATTATTTTCAAAATTAATTTGATTATATATAATTTAATTTAGTTATATAATAGAAAAAATTTACTATATGGGTCATGTTATGTTTCTATAAAACATAAAATCACATAAATAAAAACTGGATACCTAGTTTAAATGTAAAAGAGCAAAATGTAAAAGTATATACTAAAACCCATGTAAATGAATTAAAAAATGTGTGTAAAACTTTGTTGATAAATTATATTCCTATAAAATACAATAAAAAATATTTAGAACCACTATATCCATTGATCTATGATTATTTTCCAAGAATTAGTTAAATACATAGGATGTTTCTATAAGTGTCATTTTTACATCATATAAAAGGTATCACGAACCAAATCTGGTCTCCATCAAAACCGGAACTCTCCAGGCCTGTGATAAGGTCCGAAATGGAATTCCCGATCTCCATGGGATGTCGCATGTTCTTTGGAATCCTAAAATTATGTTTGGTAATGATTGACCCGAGTTTATAAACATTAAACAACAAACAAACTCAATAAAAAATCTATATTTTTCAAATAAAACTATCTTTTAAAAATTTCAGAACTGAATTACATAAGATTAAAAAATTTATAATGAATATTAAAAAGGTACAAAACAAAATTAGGGCAGCCAAAGAACATCCACATATCAAGATCCACCACTCTCAAGACATCTCCACAGCACCGTATCATGAACGACCGGTAAAACCCTGAACTGTTGGCATAAAAGATGTACCCAAACCCACGAAAACAAAATAACCCAATATACATACACCTAAATGTGCAATTAGGGTGTGATAATAAACCAAGTAGGTTACCACCAATTACATATTCTATGCGATAATCATTCAAAGACGAAAATAATGGATGTTTTTAAAAACATATAATTTCTAGTTACAATTTATAAAATATGAAAACTAAAGAAAATCAGCTTTCATGTGGTATAATTTTAAGAATCAACACTTATAAAATAAATACCAAATCTATAGATATTTCCAAAAAAATATACCATACACTTATGGTATGTATAAAGGATCTAATGAGCACAAGCAACATGAAATAACCCCTACGCACTTGCTAGTTATGGGTCCCAAGTACCTCGTATCTCAGTGGGAGTAACCATCACAAATATCTATTCTCATGCATGATCCACTTGTAGGGAACATAACCATAACCTAGTTTTTCCAAATCATCATCATCATAGTTTATTTAGAGGTTTAATCATTAATCTTGCTACGTGCAACTGAGTCCAAACCCCACGGATTCACTAGAATTCTAGTATATGTCCACCCACCTATATACCCAGGTTTTCCCCTTGTGATAAAAGATGTTAAACAAGTCAAGAAATATTCTTTTCACATGAAAATATCATTTCCACATCACAAATTATCCATAAATCTCTCATCTACACCACACAACTCACAAGATTCCACTTTTCATTCAAATTGATTTTGAAATTTTACTCACAGCAAAATAGTCCACAATACTTTTCACATTTCTTTAACACTTACACAAATCCATTAAAATATTTTATAAAACCATTACAAGATATCCCAACTCACATAACATCCAACTCAAATGTTACATAATAACTTTTTCATAACCAAAATCCATTTTACCATCACACTCACACAAAACATCCCACATTACATTCACATATCTTACACACTTTTGTAAATACTCAAACATTTTTATAAAAAATTTCCATGATGAAACACAACAAAAAACAGATCCTTTCACATTTAAAATGAACCATTTAAAAATATAAACACTCTAAAACATTTTTCATATATGGTTTCATCTATTACATAAATCATTAAATCTTGCAAATATTTTATAAAACAATTCTAAAGAGTAAACCCAAATGTCTCTCATAAAACCCATTTCAAAACCAAATTTCAAGGACAAAACCCCACCAAAACACTACCAAAGTATAATTGGAAGCCATATAGTCATTTATAAAACCAATTTCAATTTTTATAAAATCACCTTGAATAATACCACAAAATATACGAATGAAAACACCCACTTTCATAAAATACACTCAAATAGTATAACTTTTCTTTTCACTCCAATACTCATAAAACCCCCCCTTCCATAACCTAAATGACACTATGGAATTATCAATAAATAATTTTAAGCCCATTTGAACAAATAATAAATCAATTTCATATTTTAGAAAACTACCACAAAAGATAACACATCTGTTACATTCGAAAAGTTCACAACATCATCAAAAATGAAATTATAAAATTAAAGGATTAAACAAATCCCTAAAAAACGGTTTTACCACCATACACAACATATGGGGAACATTAAAACCAGTAAAATAAGAAAAATAACTCATTACAGAATGATTATCCATGGAGTCACCTATCATTTGAGTCAAAACACTCAAATCATGGTGTGAAACATTAATCCCACCAACACCACACCACATGGAAGTAAATAGAAACCTAAAATCATAATTTTACAAAACAAATAAAACATTTAAAACCATATTTTTCAGCCCTATCTTTTCAAAACATTAGAACATCAAGAATGAGGGACGAAACTCTAAGTAAATAGAAGAAATGGAATAGAATAACACATATTTGAAGGAAGCTTGGATAAATCACCATAAATGCACCAATATATGAATTTCCAAATAGCCAAACATTCAAGGGAGGTTTGAAAAATTATGAGGAGATAATTTAAGAACTTGAATAGAGGAAAATAGTGGGAAATTAAATGGTTGTGAAGGAATCAATTTACCTCTTCAAATCTGGGCGATTTGAGAAATCCATGGATATATCAACTAAATCACTAATTCAAATGATCTATAAAGAGGGGGAAGAGACCATGGGCACGTGTCTTGGGTATGCAGGATCGGGTGAGTGTTGGAATCACTGAACAAACTTGAAAATTGAATGAGATAATATTGAATAAAAAAATATTTTTAATGTAGTAAATTGGCTTTCAGGCTGGCCCAATACCGTAATAAAAAATCCCAAATCTATCATTACTATAGATTCCATTGGATTAAAATTGATAAGGAGATTTTAATATACCATGGGATGCCATTGGGGAAGTATAATGGGTGGAAAATGTTTAAAAAAGAAGGAGTTATAAAAGAATATAATATTTATTTTTAAAACTCGAAATGTGCTTACTATTTTCCCAAATTTCAAAAACTCACAATTTCTACCAAAATTCTAGGTAAACCTCCAAAAAAATCATGAATTTCTTTAAAAATGTCATGGATGTGACAATTCTCCCCACCATAAAACATTCTACCCTCAGAAATCCAAAACAAGGCCAAAAACAAAAACCAATTCCAACTAAAAGGTCGAAATGGACTCCATTTCTAGTCTTTACCCCCAAAGGCCAAAACACCTCCAGTGATCAATTACGAAAGGAACACATCAATACCAAACAATACACCAATATAGTGAAACAATAAAGCACATTCAGGATTTATCCAAAAAGAGAACTCCTCAAATGATATCCGAATAAGGCTCAATAAATTTACCCCTACAAACAACAACATTGAACATGTTTACACTTACCTTGATATAACTAAACCATCGGGCACTCTCCAATTCCATTTTTTATGCAATGAAGATGTAGGTAGTTATATAGATCCAAACATGAATACCTGCTTCCATGCCAAGAACAAGGACAAAACAATATTATTGGTATAAGGAGACACAAATGGGCGCCCCCCATAATATTCTACTTAAGTTTTTCTAAGACAGAACAAGGACACTAACAAGGGGAGGTCCGAATATACTCCCTAGTAAATGGGGTAGACATCCATTAGACATTTTCAAAAGAACATATATGGGACCTATGGTGGGTCTCCCCACCATAAGAACCAACCATCTTAACCGAAGAGCATGGGCTAGCACAGAAAGACAGAAAAAAAATAAAGAGTTGTGATGGTCTCACGGTTAGTCCGCATAATTTGGGAAACTGTGCGCTTAACATGTGGATCCATATATATGCATGGTTTTCTAGGGTACGGTAACTACACAACATGTGAAAACTGTGCTCTCAACCTGCCTTTCCAAAATTTAAACCTTTCCCAAAAAACTCAATGGAAACCAAAGGGGAATGGAATGACATTAGGTGACAAACATGGGCACGAGGCCCTCCACCTATTTCCATCGAATGAGAATAATAGAAGAATGTTGACGATAGTATACTTCTAAAGTCATCTTATCATTCATACTGAGAGAAGGACATGTAAAATGGTTTAAACGAACCTAGGATTTCCCTTGACTACGCGACAACTTCTCTCTTGGACCTATGAATAGTGCTCAAAATATTGATGCATCTCTGGCCTCAAAGTTAGGCTTTGAAAACTTCTTTATGGAACTTATGGTTTTAGTTCCCCAAAAAACTACAACACATTCCCCTATGGGTTCACCAGCATATAACACACTCCATAACTCACTTTACCGAAACATGACATTTCACAGATACAAGGGATCTGAAGATTCACCCACATCACACCTTGTTTCTTCTGGTGAGAAACAACATAAGGGGAGGACACATATATACACATTCCTCTAAGATAGAGGATTTTATGTTTTTTCCCCGGAAGACATACTCCCAACATAATAAATACCCTTATATAATTTCACAACCTTCACCTTTATAGTCAAATGATAAGCCGACATCACAAGTCGTCACCAAACATGACCATTGTGATTGATAGAAAAAAAATACATGGAAACGGACCTTTTACCAAGTCCCCAAAAAACCCAGAATTCCAAAAGGTGGAAATAATGGCCACTCATGAGCATATTTCCCACACTGGTGGTTTAACATTAACTACTACTTCATAGAGACTATGAAGTACCCAAAGGTCCTCTTAGACACCATCCAAACAATCATCCATAGTAACAACCCTAGACCTCTTCCACCTTTGACAAATCAGGGAATTTAAGTAACAATGGCCTCTTTCGACCTTTCATGTGCACTCTCTTAGAACAATTGTATCCTCAAAAAAATGAAAGGGTGTATAATCATTCTACAAATCTCGAGAATAGATTCCATACATTGATCAACTAGAGGATTTTCTTATGTCGTAACAATCTGTGTTGCACTTCAGTTGTGCACTAACCCTTAATGGGGGTGTACCTTATCCAATGTGAGAACCCAAAGACCTAACAAACCTAGACCATTGGATATTAAATACCTCAAATAGATCCAAACATATGAGGGGAACCACCATAAACGATTCCCAAACTTTTCTTAGAAGAGACCACCAACCATACCTTCATCCCAGCTTACTGACTGAACACAAACCCAAAACACTGTTCAAACAATAGGGGTTCATGGACTCAAAAAATACCAAAACATCTACATTTCCAAAAATACATAATATAAACAATCCCAAAAAACTAATCAAGAAATAATCATTTATTTTAAAAAAGTTATTTGAAAACAAATGGTTCCGCGGTAAGTGTATGCACCAATGGTACCTCGTGGTCCCCACACATGTATGTTTCCATGCCACATCGGGCACCCTCCTCATTTCCATCCCAGAACTAATCCAGTCAGGTCATTAACCATCCATCATCCCATATAACCCCATGCATGTGGTTTCTCATGAAAATATAAATGGATAAAATAAATAATCTTTCCACTTTTCAAAACCCAAAAAAAAATCAACCAATAATTCCTTTTTCTCAATACCGGTAACCACAAAATTGAACCCAAATTACTGCTTCCAAAATTTTCAGAAAGGAACAATAATTCAAATAAAAACTCACTTTAAGGTCATAAACCTTAATTTTAAAACATATCATCCCATTAAAACACCATTCAACTGTTTAGAAAACTCTATTGGAAACACGTTTTCAAAAAAAACTTTAACATACTTCCTAGTTTCAAAAGAGGTATAATCACACCATTTTCCAAATTCAAAGAAATTTAATTAAATTTTTGTTCCACCATTTCAAAAATAAATCTCTTATCACTTTATTTGAAAATAATTTCACAAAAAACACTACGCTTCTAAAAACCATGTAATTCTTACTATAAAACTGAACTTCCAAGCATTCATAACTAAAGGAAACAAGACAATGTGAGGGGGAGCTAGCTTCAATGGGTGACTTATACATATGGTTGGCAGCCATAAGACAATCACTTCACCATCACAAAGAGTTTTCTTGGGCAATATCCCCAGCTCCACATGACTTTCCAGGCCTTGTGTGCTCACTGAGATCATTACCCAACTCTCATTTCATTTCCCCTAATCATCATCAAACCAAAAAAACTAATTAATTAGATAATTCCCAACCTCCCATGGGGACTTGAATCCCATCATGAGGTGTGGTGATCATGAACACTAACCATAACCATAATTCCAATCCCCGACAATCCAAACTCTAGACTATCCTGACTGTTCCCCAAATAACATGACCCAAATAGTTATCATAAACCTCTATTGATAACTTTTTGTCACGAACCAAATATGGTATCCATCAAAACCAGCACCCAACCCGGCCCATAGAAAGGCCCAAATCGCATTACCAATCCCCATAGGCTGTCACAAGTTCTCTAGTTTCAAAAAATGAATTTTGGGAATGATTTACCCGAGTTTATAAACATTAAACAACAAAAAACCTCAATAAACAAATCTGGATTTTTCAACTAAAACTGTCTATTACAAAATATCATAACTGACTTAAATAAGTTAAAACTATGTTTAAATGCCATTAGAAAGGTACTAAACCAAATAAAGACAGCCCAAGAACCTCCACATGTCTAGAGGCACCACCCTCAAGCCATCTCCAAAACACTACACCATGAACAATGGGTAAAAACCCTAACTGTTGGCACAAAAGTTGTACCCAAACCTGTGAAAAAAAATAACCAAGTTTACATACACCCAAAGGTGTATGTAGGGTGAGATAAAATTCCTCATAGGATACACCACTAGGAGATTACTTGCGATAATCATTCAAAGATGAAAAGCATGCTTGTTTTCAAAAACATGTAATTTCTAGTTACAATTTATAAAAGATATAAAAAATCAATTTTCACGTGGGATAATTTAAAGAATCAACACTTTTAAAATAAATTACAAAGCTACTATGTTTTTCAGCCAAATATACCATATCAAGATGGTATGTATAAAAGATCTAATGATAAAAAACAATATGAAATAACTCCTAGGCTCTAAATAGCTGTGAGACACAGTTACCACGTATCTCAGTGAGTTTAACCATCACAAATATCTATTCTCATGCACAAGCCACTAGTAGCGAACATACATATAACCTAGTGTTCCCAAATCATAAACATCTATGTTTAGTTAGATTTGTAATATTTAATATTTCTAAGTGAATTAGAGGCCAAACCCCACAGATTCACTAGCATACTAGTACACATCCACCCACCTAGATACTCGGTTATTCCCTTGTTCTCAAACAAGTTGAACAAGTCACGAAATATAACTTTCACATGAAAATATCATTTTCAAATCACAAATTCATAATACATCTCTCATGTATACCACATAAGTCACAAATTTACACTTTTCATTCAAATTGATTTTGAAATCTAAATCATGCCAAAATAGCCCACAACTCTTTTCACATTTCATAACCACTTCCAAAAATCCATTAAAAATTTTAATAAAACCATTCCATGATATTCCAACTCACATAACATCCCAACCACATGTTACATAATACCCTTTTAAAACCCAAAATCCATTTTTCACATCACACACACAAAAAACATCCCACATCACTTTCAAATATCTTACACACATTAGTAACTCCTTCAGGAATTTTTATAAAACATTTAAAAGATGTCACACATAAAAAAACAGCCCCTTTCAAATTGAAATTGTACTATTTAAAAATATACACACTCCAAAATATTTTTCCAATATGGTTTCACCTCTTACAAAAATCATGTAATAATTCAAATCTTTCATAAAACAATTGTAAAGAACATTACCAAACTTTTCTCATAAACCCAATTTCAACACAATAATTCAAGGACAAAACCACACCAAAACACTAAAAAATTTGAATTGGCATACCTAGAGAAATTTATGAAACCGCTATCAAGTGTTATAAAATCTTAATGAATACTACCCTGAAAGATACAAGTGAAAACACCCATTTTCACAAAATACTCTCTATAAGTATAACAATGTTTAACACACCAAACCTATTCCAGAAACCCCTTCCAAGACCTACATGACACTAAGTCATTAACAAAACATATTTTTCTTCCCATTTTAACAACTAATAAATCAATTTCATATTTTATAAAACTAACAAAAAAGATACCACATGTTTTACATTAAAATGTTTCACAACATGAACAGAAATGAAATTGTAATATTAAATACTTAACTAAATCCCTCAAAAGGGTTTTCTCACCACACACAACATTTTGGGAATATGAAAACCCATTAAAACAAGAAAACTAACTGATCAAGGAATGGTTAATTGTGGAATCACCTACCTTTTGAGTTGAAACCCTCAAATCATGGTGCAAAACATCAAGCGCACCACTGCCACACCACAAGGAAGTTAAAAGAATCTTAAAATATTAATAATACACAATATAAAAACTATTTAAAACCCTAGGTCCGAACCCAAACTTCTAGACACTTTGGAACATTAATAATGAGGGATAGAACCCCAAGGAAATGGGGGAAATGGAAGGGAGGAACACTTATATGATGTAGTTTGGTAGAAATCTCTTTAAATCCACCAGTATTTGAATTTTCAAATAACTAAAAAATGAAGGGAGGTTAGAAAAGGATTATTAGATCATGTAGGAACCTGAATGGGGGAAAATAGTGAGAAAAGAAAGAGTTATGAAGGAATCAATTTACCTCTTCAAATATTAGAGATTTGAGAAATCTAGATACATTTCACCAAAACTTCCAATACAAATGATCTTTAATGAGGGGGAAGAGAGCATGGGAGAGAGCCCTGCGAAAGTGGGATCAGGTGAGAGTTGGAATCAATGAAAAAACATAAATATTAAATGAGATATTATAGAATTACAAAATATATTTCAATGTATCTTCAATGATAAAATAATGTCTCTAAAATATGTAGTATATCATTCCTATTTTTTCTTAGTAATCATACTCCTAAAAATATCTTATCATAATTATAATAATATAAATTCATTATAATTATTATAAAATTATATTTTTATATTATTTCCAACACATATTTATTTATTTTCATCTAGTTATAAAAACAATTGAATGTCAGTAATGTGTGTCTATAGACTACCACCTCTATAAAAAATTCTTTTTTCACATTTTCCTCGAAGTTTTTCATTATTAATAAAAACACACAAAATATTTGGTCCAAAATTATAATAAAATAAAAATTATATCATTATAATTATATTAAAATGATATTATGTCAAAAAAACCTCCATAACTATACTCACTAATGGAGTTAAAATGAGTCCACGTTTTGGCCAATTTAACCACCTATATAAACGATGCCTTAAAATATGATAATATATAAATATGAAAACATAAATAATAAAATTATTATCATATTATAATCATATGGATTTATAAATATTATTTTAATTGTTTAACTTATTATTAATTTGTCATCTTATTTCATTAAAAATACTGAAATATTCCATTATTAATTATTTCTTTCACATAACATAAGAAAAAAAAATATAGAATGAAATAAGAACATTAAAGATAAAATTAATTTTTATATTTTAGGCTAATAAATTATATATAAATTATTAAATTGTTATGAAATTTTTGTTACTAAAATTAATATTATTTAACATGAACAAAAAAGTTAAAGTTGTTTATACCAGATGGTATTAATAAACTATATATACTTAATTTTTTATGAAAAAATTTTATAAAAAAATATTTTAAAAGAATATAATGTCTATATTATTAATTTTATATTAAGTTATTTATTTATTTTATAGGATTTTATTTTGTCATTAAATAAGCAGGGAAACAAGGTAATGGATCTTCTTATCAATTTCCCTTTCATTGAGACATTGTTTCAATTAAAATGATATTTTAATTTGAATAGTATATATATTTACTATATGGTATATTATATCATGATTTAAATCATTATTTATGGTATTTTATTTTATATTTCATGATCATTCTCCTTAAAAAGTTCTTATTTAAACGTTACATAATCCGTAAGGATTCATTGTCAAAATCTTTATAAAAATCCAAATATCTCAAATGTGATAATCCTTGTAAGAAATTTTTATTTCCATTCATTATGAAGAATATATTATATTATTATCACCTAGATAAACATGGTAACCATAAATTTCTATTTACCTATCATTAAATTACATGTTTATAATATTCTAGGTGACATTGGTTTTCAAAACAGTTATTTTAAAATGTTTAAATTTTTTTAAAACCTTTCCAAAAAAATTAATCATCCAATAAAAATATTATTTTGATAAAAATTATTTTTTTACATATATATATTATTTTTAGATATTTATAATAATGTTTTAAAAATTTATTTCTTTCTATTCTGAGAATTATTTAAATACTCTATTTTTTAATTGATATTTGATAACGATTTAATATTTTTACATCTATTTACTCTACATGGTTTATATTTCTTGAAATGGTGTTGTGATCACCATATATATGTTATTCCGATGTGAATTATTTTGTGAAATTATTGGTTTTTATATTCTATGACATCATCATTTCATTTTATTCTTCATTTTTGAATATTTTAATAATCCCATTCTCATTCTACATGGTTATTAAGGCACATTTTTAATTTATTTATTTAAATAAGAACACATTTTTTACGTTTTATGACTTGTGGGGTCTAACATCACCCTCAAATGACCTGGATAACGATTTGTATTTCATTATAAAAGGATATAAAGAATGTTCATTTTTTTGTTCATAACATGAAGAATGGGAATTTGTTTTATTTACATCATGAACTATGGGAATTTTATTTGTAAAGAATATGAAGCATGAGAATTTGTTTCATAAGATGAATCATGGACATTTTGTTTATTCACAGTTTGAAGCATGTAAATTTTTTTGTTCACAACATGAAGTATTGTCATATGTTATCCAAAACATGATACTAAAAATTTTCATTAATTACAATTCTATAATTTTCCTATAATATTTTTTTTCATGTCTCTCTAATTATATGACATTGTATATATTTATGTGTGTCTGACTTTTCTCATCGGTTCATTTTTTTGGTGTCACGGTTCTGAAATATTTTTCCGTGGTATATGTTTCATCATTTTAGCTTTTTTGTACATTAATAATGGATTATAAAAAAATATTATTATTCCATGTTTTTTAATAATAAATTCATTCTCTATCCTTGTTTTCTCATATTATTATGATCTAACCATTAATAATATGTTAATTTTTTTACTTTACTAAGTGTTGAATTTCTCCAATTTCTTATGTTTTAATTCACCAAGTTATAAAAATGATTATATCATAATTGATATTTAGAAGAGGGTCTCAAATATAATATTGTTGTAGTATTGATCTTATAAATATATACTCATGTATAAAATATCCATGTAAAAAAATATTTAATTTTTTTTATTATACGAATGTTTTTCAAATATGTTATTTAAATCAAGGTATTGTTTTATTATTTATGTCCTTCTTATCTTGGGTTTCTATAGTTGTTATCGAATAGTGTATAGTTATTTTGGATATTGGTAGTTAATATTGGATATTAATTATGTTATATATATTGTTAGTTTTAGTGGTTCTTAGTGAAAACCTTATTGATGAGTCTATGTATAGTTTGATATATGGAAACATTGGTAAATTCATATGTAGATGGTTTTTCTTAGAAATACATCTTTATTTTTATAATAAAAGTGGATGTGGTTGTGTCCCTGATTTACATAATGGTAATAAACTTGAAAAGGTTTGTCCGATTATTATCGCTATCATCATCTTGATGCAGAACGAGTGATCCTAAGACTACACAAACGATTTGACATTCTCAGGGTTTATTCTTTTGTTGATAACATGATATTTACAAAAAAACAATGAAGGAGTTATTTTCTAGTTATTTTGAGGAATAAGGTTGAGAAGTACAAGACAACCAAGTATGCAGTCATACTAGTAGAACTAATATAGTTATAGAATTTACCAATTATGGAATCTCTTATATGAATGTATCATAAGTTGAAATAAATATGTCATTGGTGAATACATATTAAGGATTGAAATTTCAAATTCATATACATTAATACTTTTTGATATCATCATAAAATGTTTTGTTTAAGCATTATGTCAAAACAAGTTCAATGAAATGATGTTGTGAAATATTTTTCCCTAACAACTGTTATGAATCATATTTAAGATAAATATTTTCTTAATATTAACAAGGATAATTATGAGGATATATAAATAAAATATATATAATAAGTTTCCCATGGATACCTTAGCTTATTCATTTAGTAAATTATAATTTAAATTCCTATGACACAACTCATTAATAGGGGTATAATATAATGAATTTAGATTTTAGATCCTTTGAAATATATATTATGTTCAATAACTATTGTGAGGCACTACATGAAACGTAATCATAACATAAAAAATTATTAATTATTTATTAATAATGTTGTTATAAACACTATGATAGAAAACCATTTATAGAAATAACATTTCAAAGTAAATTAATTAATATGAATTAATATAAAATATTTTTTCTTTATATTATATATAATATTTTATAAAATAATTTAATATTATTAGATTTTATTAATTAAAATTAATTATTTAATTCCCCGAAAAAAATTATCTTATTATGTATTTTTTGTATTTTTCTGAAATAATTTATTTTTGGTGAATATTGAAAATAAATAAAATATCTATTACATTTATACTTAGTTTAATTAGATTTATTTGAAACATTTTACAATAAATTAATATATAATAAATTATAATAAATCATTTTAAAATATTATTTTTAATTTATAAACCCATGCTCATGATTTTGAAAATTTATGTAGCCATTAAATTAAAAAAAATCCAGCTGGTTTGATTAATTAATTATGACATTATGAAATAAAGTTATTTATTTTATTTATATTTTAATAAATAATATTATAATGACTATAAATATTTTAAATCTATTTTAATTAATATAATTTACTATTTCTCACAGTCATAATGATTTTTCATAAAAAAATAATTTACAAAAAATGGGTTTATATATGATAGATTCCCTAACATCAAGATTATATTCCAAAAACAATGAAAGATAATGTTGTGTAATGACTATCAAATTTGAAATAATAATTTTCAAACATTTGAATACAGAAAATTGCATTTTATGTTATAAAATTTATTTTACTAGGATTAAGGGTAATCACCACGATAAAGTTAGAATAATTCTTTTAATAAATATTATTTCATTAATATGTAAGAATATATATAAAAAATAAATGAAATTTAACTATATAAAATAAATAATATAATATTTTTTATAAAATCATAAATAAATATTTTTACACTCAATTATTTGGTAATCAATATTAAATAAGATTAATAATACATAATGGCTGAAATTCCCAGTACAACTAAAATAAAATTTTCTATGCATTATCTATTTTTATGTGAAAGTTAATTTTATAATATTTTTAAATTTTATTGGATTAAATATATTTATAATTTAGTTACATAAAAAATTTTACTGGTTTTTCTATATGTTTAATAAATCAAAAAACCACTTAGTTAAAAACTAGTTTCCATTTTTAAATGTATAAGAATTAAATATAAAAACAAAATGGTATCACCATATAAAATATTTAAAACATAAAAATAATTATTTTTTGATCCAATATAGATCTAAAAATACCCCAAATCCATTATTTTAAAATTTTGGATCCATTGAACCTAGAATAGTATTGTGGCATTATTAAAATATAAATGGTGCTTCTAATAGTTCCCTATTATATTCTTATAAAAGGGATCACTTACAACCATTAAAACACAATATTATCAATATAATTACTCCTTAAAACTATTACATATTACACTCCCTAGAATAATATCTCACAAACATAATCCTTTAGTCACTAATATTTATCCTAATAATTTTAATTTCAAGGAGGTTTCAAAGGAAAAATAAAGTCTCCAACAAAAGTATTATGTCCATATTATGTTTTTTCTTAATCTTACACTTCTAAAATATCATATCAAAATATTATTGTGATGAATTTATTATTATTAATATACTTATATTTGGTTATACAGTTTTAAAAAATCCTTATCTATTCATTTCCATACACATAGAAAACATAGGATTGTTAATCATGCATGTGCACAAACAACTACCTCCATAATTAATTGATTCTGATTATAGATACAATTTATTAATTATTTATGGAGACATATTAAATTATGGTTCAAAATTATAAAAAAATAAAAATAATACCCTTATGATTCTTCTATAAACACATTCGTTAACAGAAATACCACCTTAACCATTCTTGCAAATTGAGTTAATGTGAGTTCTTATTTGGGTTTGTAAAACCACAAAAAAATGACACCTTAAAATATGATTATGGTTGACTATAGTAAAATTAAAACTAATTTTATTATAGTGTCATAAAAATAATTATTTTTATATATTTTTAAAATATCATATTTGCAATTTAACTTATTATAATGTATCATTTCTATTTACTAAATAAACCAAGATAATTTGTTATCAATTATTTTTTAACATAATGTAAACAAAACACATATATAATTAAATAAGAACATTTTCGTTCGATATAATTTATAATTATATAATGAAAATTTATATAACAGTAATTAAATATTTATCAAATTATAGGTAATTACATCAAAATTAGTAAACAGACGCAAAAGAGATAATGTTATTAACATCCAATGGTCGTAATATGGTATAACTTATTAATGCAATAACGATTCATAAATGTATTAATGATTATCAAATTATGATTTTTATTATTAAGGTTATTCAATAAGATAATATGTTTATTATTTTTTTATATGATGTTATATTGTCATGAATTAAGAAAGGAAACAAAGTAGGGTATTTTGGTCTCAATTTCCCTTTTTCGAGATGATATTTTTATTACCCACAATTTTTTATTTATGTGGTGTGAATACTTAATATTTTATATATGATATAATTAATTAAATATACATTCATATAATTTTGTTTTCAATTTCATTAAAGTTTCCTTTAATGTGTTTTGAATACAATTATACTCAATCCATAAATATTATTTTCAACTTTCTTCCAAAAAACATGAACTCTCAAATTTGAAAATACATATGAGGAATTTATAAGATCAATCATAGTAAATACCATATCATTGTATTCCCTTATGTATATCATTTTTACAATACTTTTTCTTATAAACTCACTTTAACATATAAGTTCAAAAATCATTTACGCAGTGTGGGTATTAAATAATGTTATTTCAAAATTATGAAAAGGTTTTTCAGTCATTCAAAAATCATATTTTTTATTAACCAATCATTATTTTATTTGGATATAATTATTATATTAAAAAGGGACTTAAATTTATAACACTTTATAATATAGTTTTCAATATTCTTCTCATTCCCTTAATATTTTTTAATACGATATTGTTTTCAAATGTTTTTATGAAAATATTCATATTTTTAATTCTATTAAACCTCCATGGTATATCATTAAGGAAATGATATTTTTATAACACTCTATACATAATTATGATACGATTTATTTTTGAAAATGAGTGTTTTGATATTATATTATTTATTATGTTCATATTGTGTGATGTTTTTCAAATTTTTAAGAAATACTTCCCCTTTCTATGGGATCATTTAGATATTATTATCATTGATATTTTTAAAATGGAACAAATTTGTATAGATGATGCTGGGCGAGGTCAAATATTTCCATCTAATGAAACCATTTTTGTATTTATATGTAATGGGAAAAGGATTTTAAGAATGACCATTTCATTCTTGGAAAACATGAAGAATGTGATTTTTTTTCACAACATGGAGGGTGGAAATTTAATTTGATGAGTATATTAAGCATGTGAATTTTTTTATAGCATGAATCATGGATATTTTATTTCAAAACATGATGTGTGGTCATTTGTTTATTAAAAACATGATGTTTAAATATTTTTTTTTTTCACAATTATATAATTTCTCCATGATGATGTTTTTTTTCATGATTCATTCTTTATATAACATTTTATATTTCTATATACCTATTTTTATTTTAATTATTTTCTTTATTGTTTGATTAAAAAATAAAATACCATGGTATAGGATTCTTAATTAGCTTTTACATGTCCTTTAATCATGGAATATGAAATATTCTTATTATTATATATTATTTTTAAGAAGAAACTTATTCGCAAGCCTTCTTTTGACATATGATTATGACTTAACCATTGAGGACATGTTGAAATGTTTTCTATTACAGAGTGGTTGATCTCACATGATTTTTTTCATTCATTAGTTTATAAACACGATAATATCAAATGACATGTACGTAATAGGATCTAGAGGTGCAAAATTATGCATTAATGATTGTATATTAAGATGATTATATAAATAATATCCATGATAAAATACCTTTGAGTATATGGGTTGTGTGACTATTGGTGATATTTATAATTTAAATCATTATAATATTTTATTATTTATGTCTAGTTTATCTTGGATAGGTATACCATTTTTTAAGGTGTTAGTTTTGGGGATTATTTCATTGAAATATATTCTATTTATTGATTATATAACTATTTAATATCATTATATTTATTATTATTATATAAATTATTGTTGGTTACACAGGAATGTTTATTTTTTATGTCTTAAACATGAAAACTTCTTTATATATATTCATTGTGATCATTTTATACCTTTTCTCAATAAGTGAAAAAGTATGAAATTATATATATTTGTATCTCAATAATGATATTTATTAATTCCTAAGGGATGTTTATTTTTCATTGTATTAATATTAATATTATTCACTAGGATAATTAATTATAATTAAATGTGTTATGGGTGCTACATGATGTTATATATCTCCTCTATGTATTCGTGATGATCATGTTTTATTAATTTCCAATGAACAAATATTGGTATCATAATTAATGAGAATAAAATTAAATTTACTATCTCGGAACAATTATATAATATTTATTTGATTATTTATATTTTAAAATACCTATAAATAATTTATCATAATCATCCATGATATTATTTAATTACATTATTCATGTAGGTGTTTTGATCGATTCAAATATGAACATATTTTTCAAGAATTTGGTAAGAAACACCTATGGGAATCTTTTAACGGAAAATGAAGACACTAGATACGAAAAAATAAAGGTCATAAAGAAACAATATTATAAATAAAAATGATGTAATCTTATAAAGTAATACTGTGAAAATTTTTCTTTCACAGAACTACCTAAGATTGTAAGTTAGACACCACATTTGATAATATATCTTAAGTTGTGTCAATAATTCAAATACCATTAAATAATGTCATTAGTGAGTGAAAATTAAAATTTCAGGGATGAAATTTATTTTAGGGGGTGGGGATGTAAACCCCTAGTGTAACACCACAAAAAATTACTTTAATGTAACAATTTTTTCAAAATCATTCTTAACATGAAGCAACAAACATTAAACAACTTGTGATGTACTATAGAAATATTATTATTTAAAAAAAACCATTATAACGAATCCATTGAGTTGGAGTGTGAGAATATGCATATAATATTTTGGAAATATATTTATAATATTATAACTAAATAATTATTAATTTATTAATTCTAAAGAAACTACCACATACTTTTTTATAAAGGCAATTTATGACTCAATAAATAATTTCCAAAAACATGTAGTTTATTCCCTTTTGATAATAAATATTATAATCAAATTACAATGTTTTTTAGATATTAAATATTATAAAATGAAACTAATTTTTTAAATCATCATATAAAATTAAAATTACAGTGAAATTGTCAGATTTTTTGGGAAGTAATTTATTTTTTAATGAATGGTTAAAAATACTAGGTTTTAAAATTATATAATTTATTTTTATTAAATCATTTAATTTAAAAGTATCATTATATATTGGATTTTTTTATTATTGTTACACATGATTCATTTTGTTCTTTACAATCTAATTAATTCCCATTGAATCAAATATAATCATGTTGTTTTGTATAAATAATTTTATGATTAATAACTAATTTACCTTAAAACTGTTTTCACTATTTATTACACATTTATATAATTGTTTTTATAAAACATATATATATATATATATTTAATATTAAAAAGGGAAACCTTAATTTTAATTATAGGGTTCAAATTTTGTAAAAATGTCTCTTTTATTTTTGGTAATTATGAATAGTAATAATGGTAAATATTTTTCATCATAATAAGGGAAAATGTTTAAAATAGGGATAAGGCTCTGTGATAAGGTATCAAAATCATATATAAACATTACTTTGTTTCATGGTATGAGATATATTATGCCATTTATATCCTATATTATAATATATAGATTTTGTGTCCCATTTTTCTCTAATAATGACATCTATATAACTTTTACCAATGAAAAGTCTAATAATGATACTATCTAGGTTTTAATTAATCTTATTTGTATTAATAAGGATAAAAAGATGTTAGGAATGAATATAAAAGTTTATTTTGAAAAAAACTAATTTATTTTTTTGTTTTTATTTTATTTTAATTTTTTTAGTAAATGTATAATTACTGTAAATGCTTACACAACAATGGCATAGTGCTTGTAGACATAGAAGAGAAAAAATGAAATTATTTTAAAAACAATTAAAGTAATATTTTTTAGATTAAATATTGACTAAAATTAATTACATTGTAAAAAATAGTGTATAATTAATTTTAAAACATTTTATATTTAAATTACATACCTCACTGATGTCTTTAATCTGAGAAATATGTGAATAATAATCCAAAAGACTTTTATGGTATTTTATGTTATAAAATATATTTTTATATTATTTAGAAATCATAAAAATATTGAAATTGGAAATGTTTGATGGGATATGTGCAATAATTGTTTCCATTGAACATTTTTTTCTAATTTTTTCCTAAAAATAAAATTTATCACCCTTAATGATTAAACAATTTATAACTACAGTTAAGGAAAAAAAGGTACAATGTGTGGTCAAACTAAATAGGTAAGGGGTAAAATTACATAAAACCTTTCACAAATCATATCATATGAGTTTATTTATATAATATATCATCCTGAATTATGAAATTATTCCAATTTTTAACTAAATTGGAATGATTTTCGATTTATAATATTTTAATGTTTTTAAAAATTACAAGAGTTTCCCTTCACTCCCATATAAAAGGTAACCCCTCATATTTCTTTATTACACAACATTGAGCTATAGATTGAAAAAATAATTTCAAATTATATTATAAAAATTCATATACATCAATTATTGTTTTTTGGTATTCATAAAATAACATTCCAAGGGTCTTTAATAAGTGATCTAAATGAGGTCAACTAAAGAAGATGTAAACATATTACCTAAACTATTTCAATTTATTTCATCCTCTTACTCATTTTAATATATGGTATTAATCAAAAAATAAAAACTTATGTATCTTAAATATACATATATGTTATTTTTATCAAAGAACCACCATTATCCCCTCTAATTTTCATTAAAATAGAAATGAAATTTTCATTCATGTGTACATGTGTACTACCACAAACACATAGTGATATGATTCATTTTCCATCACAATTATTAATTTTTTATTATTATTATATATTTATTATATATATATATATATATTATTTAAATATAATTATTATTATTTAATATTAATTCCCTCTCCTACTTCTTACATTTTCACTGTTGGAAAGCACTAATCTCGCGTATGTGTATGTCTGGACTAGGACCTCCACAAAGAATTGTTATTCAATTTTCAATTATAAATTAAATGGATAGTAATGTGAAGAAATTTAGGAATATATAAAATATTTATTATATAAATCTTATTCTTAAAGGTGGATTATTATTTACCTTTTTCCCATTTAAATAATGAAATGGTGGAAACATCACTCATGCGTACATAAAAACTATTGTCTCAATGAAGTGATGACATTCATTTTTCATCACAATTTTATGTAAATAATTATAAAAATGTAAATTATGAATGCATATGATAATTATTAAATTATTAATATTCTATATATGATGAAACTAGGACTCTAATTCAAGTACCAAAACCATTGAACTGAAACATAAATAGAATACAAACTAGTTTTCTCCAAAATGTTCATTTTAATTAAAATAATGATTATGAATGATACTAAAAAATAATGAAGGAATGATACATTTCATGTTTTGAATATATAGGTTTTTTAAATATACTTTTAATAAATATTTATTTATTTTACAATATTTTTTAATCCATATGAAGTAGGAAAAGACTCTGATAAGATTTTTGTTTCAATGACATTTAATAGAATTTTTTGGCTTGAATTTCCATTGAGGAAATTATATAATCAAAATATAATAAATCATCACTAGTTTACTTTTACACTAATTATTACTTTAATATTTTGGTTATAGTACTATTTTCTCTTTATGTTGTTCAAAATGGATCTGAAAAGGATTTAATGAAAATCCATCATTATTTCCCCTCTTTATCATGAAAAATATTTTTATTCCTTATCATAATTTTTTAAATAATATTTGAGGATATGTTTTAATAATATTTTATTATTTTTAAAATTAAAATGTTTTAATTTTTTAAATTTTACTATAAATGTTTAAAAATAGTATTCTTGTTATTTTCTGGACACGGTACTTTTTTCCAAAGGAGAGAAAAGTATTTTATATTAATGATTATGACATGAATGGAATTTCCCACCAACATGAAAACATAACTCATTAAGATTATTTTTAAACATTTCATTTTTATTTTAAAAAAAATCTTTAATATTTTGGTAATATTTTTATTTTAACAAGTGTGATCAATTTCTAAATAATGTTTTCCTTATGATTTATTGCAGCCATATTTTAAAAGAACATTTCATCTTAAATACTATCCCTGGATTTTAATTATGCTTTTATGGGTATATGATCCAATGATAAAATACTTTTTCATTCTCTATATTGATGATGATTATGATAATGAGATTTTTAAGAATATAATTTATTTTCAACACGTTATGTAATAATGAAATGATAAATATTTTTCGATATTATATAATTCATATGAATAGATTATGATAATGCAAGGATTGTATTTTTTAGAGTTTTTACATTCATTCTATAATGTGATATTTATATCTTAGGAGATGGTGTTGATAATCATGGACACAATCTAAAATACCTCTTTAAATAGTTTGATGGATCATTATCATTTATTTCTATATATGCTCATAATATCATTCTTGGACATGATTGTAAATTTATTTGTTCACATTTTGATGAATGGGTTTGATAAATTTATAGAATTGAAAACAATATTATTCATATACAAGATTTTGATTATATTTCTTTATCAAGATTATGTTTTCTTATGATTATGATTACACATGGGTATATTATTACGGTTGAATTTTGATTACTTATTTAGAACCATTATAAATCATGAATCAAGTTATTAATTGATTTTCGAGTATAAAATCCCTCTTATCTAGGTTTTAATATTTTATGCATATAACCATAACCTGATTATTTTATCAATCACTAATTATTATATTATAATAACATAATATTATTGATATATATATATTGTTTTCCCTTTCTGAGAATTTAATCTCTCCCATTATTTATTTACATTTCATGAACTTATGATTAATTTTACTAAGTATGATATAATAAGAGTGTATTTTTCCATGTAAACGAATACCTATTTAGATACTAATAAGTGTATATGGTTTAAAAAAGATACACCTAAGGGTATAACATTTAGTGTGTAGGATTTTGTATTAATTCAATCACCACTGATGAATGATCAGAATGACTAATACTAGACAGCTTGGTAGAGACTCCCGTGATATAATTTTAGATTAATTCATTTTCATTTATGAAAAATTATCATGGATTTCAATATAAAATGAATATGAAATAAATAGGATAAACCTAAGGTTTCATAAACATAAAATAATATAACATGATTTCAAAATTTAATATGTGATTATTTATGTTTTTTCACCCTAATTATGGTTTATCACATTATGTTTTCGGAATTTTTTCAATGGTTAGAACTTGGTGGAATCATGTTATAACAAAATGTTATGGACAATGAAATGATTTTCCACATGAGAAGACAAATTAAAGAGGATATAGAATGTGAGACATTATGATTATTTATAATCATATATCTCATTATATGATTAATAATTTAAACATGGGTAATTAAATAAAAAAAGTGAGAAATAGAGTTTCATGAAGTCCATAGATGGAGGAAGATCTTAAATCATAAATATCTAGTGTAATGGAAGAAGCAATCAATAATATGTATCAAAGGAATGAGAGTATGTTATACCTTTGAAAATTAAGAGAATATATCAATTAATTGAATAATAAAAATGATTTGTTCTATATAGTGATATGAAGGTCATTATGAGGTACCATTTCTAGTTCAATTTTTTATGTGCGGGGAACATATTCATTATTTAATTCAATGGTATACTCCAAGGGTTGAATTCTACACTAAGGAAGGGCAAGGAATATGTCTTTTTGAATTATATTGATTGAAGTATTTTTATGAGGATTACAAAAATATATTATAAATGTTTTGTATCGAGTATATTATGGATATAATAACCATGAAAAATTTATGGTTTGTACTCCATTAGAATTTATTTAATGATTTGAAAACATTGGTAGATAGGTAATGTTAACCTACATGAGATATTTTGTGGTAAGGTGATATTTTTTTGAAAACACAATATCGAGGGGGGAATACACTCAATATGTTCCTGATGTTAATATATTAATTATTAGTTTGTATAATGAGTAGGTTGATATCAATAATGTAAATTTGAATATATTTGTGATCTGGAAAATTATACGTGATTAATTATCAAAGTGATTTATGATTAAGTTTATTGCATTTTTTGATATATGGAATAGAGTCAATATTCTATGATTTTTTTCAATACTGGATGAGTTAATTATTGGATGAATAAATGTATTCATTGATTTTTTATGGTGATTTTGGTTTAATATAATGTTTCAAGAGAATATATGAATTCATATGTTTGGAATGTGACAATATGAGATATGAAATGTTTTCTAGGGATAAATGTTAAATTTGATCATGGAAAAAATGAGATTAAAACATTTTGATGTTTGGTTTTTGAATTTGGTTATATATATTTTGGAGGAAAATTAATGTTATTTATTTATGGAATGTATTATGTAGAACATTTGTTACCTTTTGAGATTTTAATTGTTAATGTATTATATTTATTCATATTTGATAATTTATGTCAACTATTATGGATTTAGAAAATATTTATAAAAAAAATTAATGAATTTTACTTCTTTTATGGATAATATGATTAGTAAAAATTAAATTTTAGTGTTTAAGATATGAAAAATCCATCTTGAATATTAATTTCATGGAGTAAGAGAAGATGTGGAAACATATTGAAGAAAAAAAGGATGAAAATATGTTAATGAAATGGAAAGATATTATGTAAGTTAATTTAATTTCATACACTATCAAAATAGAAAAATCACTCAAAATTAATAAAATGTTTAAAAAAAATTTTATTCTTTTATATTCATTTATTTATTAATTTATGGTCTTTAAAACCCATAGTTATTTTTGAATTTTTTCATTAAATTTAACCTGACCATGTTATATATCACTCTATGTTAGTCATTGGACATTACTTTTCTCCTCCATGATTATATTTTGGATTATATCCAATGTTATCCTTATATTATAACACTATTTTGAGTGATTTTTGGTAGATTTTATATTTTATACATCCCATTTTCAAAGGATATTTTATTAAACACTTGGATAATGTGAGTCTACAGAAAAAACATTTTCAAATATTGAAACATCAATGATTGTGATAAACTTTTATTGGTTAAATTTATTTATATGTAGTGGGTATAGTGAAACATAATGAAATTTATATTAAAATATTAACATGATTCATAGCTTATTTAATTCTCAACACCAATCTTTAATGGAATTGGGATATACTATATAAATATTATTATTTAGATATATCAATTATACCCTAGACATTGAATTGGAGAGTGTTAATCTAAGTTACCCCATTAAAATATATATTTATTATGTTGTTATATAATATTAATTTATTGATTATTTATTAATAATCAAGCACTCAATTATTAGTAATTTCTTTTTATCCATCAAAAATAAATTTCAAAAAAATTGTTTTAGCTACTTTTTGTGAGAAAACATTATAATAAATTTATTTTTTTAATAAATTATAATTTATAAAATAAAAATAATATTTTAAATCATGTTATCAGAATTAGCATATGGTAAGATGTCGATATGTTTATAAAATGATTGATTATTTAGTGAATAGTGAAAACAATAGATTTGTCAAGTGCTATTATTTATTTTCATTAAATAAATTATATTAAATATAACATTTTAATATGGATTTTTTATTTATTTTAAATATCATCTATTTTATGAAAAATAATTTTATTTATTTTATTTGAATCAGTAATATTCTTTATTTTGATATAAGTTATCACTTATGATTAAAAAAACCTTTTTCTAAAAATTGTTTCTTGTTTTTTATTACATATTTATATTGAAATTTACTTTTGAAGCATATAAATAGGTCCCTTTTGTTCTATGATCATCCTTAATATTAACTATGGTAAATAATTGTTAACTCAGTAAGTGTAAAATGTGTAAAATAGGGTTAAAACTATAGTTGAGGTCTCAAAATCAATCCAAAACATCCATTTATCTAATTTAATGATAAAAAATATACCAAAAACACCCAAAATTTATATATATTTAATTTTGGTGACATTTTAATTCAATATGTACATTTATATATTTTTATGTATCGAAAATTCAAAAATTTCACTCTCATTCATTTAATAATGTTTTTTTTACACATGTATAATAAAATGTTAATAATAACATCAATAGTTTATTTTGAAAAGTATTAATTTATTTTCATGTTGATAAAAAAATTAAATTTTTCGTGATCATAAAACTACCTTAAAATCTTACAAAACACTGACACAATGTTTGTGAATGCAGTAAACAAATAAGTGTAAATGATTTCAAAAACATAAAATCTTACATTGTTTGGATTAATTGCACTGTGAAAAACATAATAAGATTTATGACAATGTATAATTAAATTTTAAATAGTTTATATTCAAATTCCATGCCTTTATTTATGCTTTAAAGTAAATATATATATATATATATATATGAAAAGTTCATAAAATAAATTTAATGGAATTTTATATCAAATAATATTTTATTAAATGGATAAAAAAAATTAAAAAAATTATTAGGTAAAGGGTATGGGATATCTTTAAAAATTTTAGGATCAAAATAATGATGTTAATGCTCAATATACAAGTGGGGGTGAATTGTATACATTAAAAAATTCCTCTGGAACTTTTACATACTTTGTTATTAAATTAGAATTGAAGCACACTTATTACAACATAAAACAAAACCAGGAAAGGACCGTATAGGTATAGAGTCTTTAGAAACTGGGAATCATGAACAACTAGTTCATAAAGCATCTACTTTGCCTCCCATTTATTTCATCATATCTAGAGTCCCTTTTGGCATATCCTACTTAATAACCTTCTTCCTAACCTGGGGAAATAAAACATACAAAAGGGTGAGCTCAAATGCTCAGTAATGGTAAACAAAAGAAATATCAATAACATAATATATATAAGAACATAACTTTTGGAAATCTTAACCTGCAAAAGAGATCATAATTTCCTAACAAGGGATAAATCATAGTAGTTAAATGTAATCCCAATAATCATAACTTAAAACATGAAATTTTGTTGCGTACACACATAATCATATATAATCATTTCTTATTAGTCAAGACTCATTGCCAAGACTATCTTAGTGGACAAAGTCCATTTCTGAACCGAGTTCATTCCTCGTTTCAGTCCTGTTTCACTGAATCGGTTTAACCTGCCATTCCATCCATGTCTATCTCATGAGATATAAAATCTTTACCCAATGCATTGAAGAGAGATATAGGTCCCACCCATCTCATAATGATATCATTCTTATGTGTTCCACAAAATCATAAATTATATATCATTGCATAACCCATGTAAAAATGGGATTCTTAAACAACATGACATCATAAAACAATTCATATAAGATGAAGAAATTCATAAAAATAATTCCATCACAACATAATCAAATCAATGTAATAATAGGGATAGAAACAGAACCCTATATTATCTTAGATGTAATTTTTTTTTGATAAAACACTTGAACTCCATTCTTGAGGAAAATATCCTTTCTACTTCAAAAACATTTTCCTTTCTTAACATGTCATAAAATTTTAAACTAAAATAAGTTGATTAAAAATACACTTGAAAAAATGTAAAGGAAGCTTCTTGAAAATAATGTTTTAAAAACCCATTCATGATGTATACGTTAAAAAAACATTCTTCCCATACTTTTGTCAGAAAAGTCAAAAAGTACCTCATACGAAAAACATCAAAAGATTCCTTTCATATCTTTTACTAAAAACTCATCTAAGGGTAAAATTGGATTTAAAAAATTGTAGGTGGATAGAAAAAATATTACATATTGATGAAACATGTATGTGGATGATAAAATACACCCCAGTAAATACCAAAGTATAAACAATCTCTGATAAAATGAGATTCTGATATTTTCCCTTACCTTAGGTCCGATTTTCTTCGTAAGTGTCTGAACCTATTGTATAATGATTTAAATAATGTTATTGACTTATTACAGAATCATAATTATTTTTATGATATCATATATGGTCATATTCTTAGCTTCTTATTAGTAATTTTTCATTACTACTTGTTATTCGGGTGTTTATTACTTTTTGTTCGTATGCGTGTTTTGTCGAATAAATTCATAGTTTTATTTTTAGGTTATAGATACCACACTTACATAATGGTATTAGTGTAATGTATATCATATTCATTCATTAAATTCATTTATATAATCATTATGCAATGAAGATCATGTAGAATGAGTCGCATCACATCGTGGAGACGGTATTTCGTACGTACGCACGAGCGATGATATCATTCCCATGATCGTGGAATTTTATTGGAGTGTATGTATACTATATCATAATCAATATCACTTTAAAATAATCATATATAGTCATTATTTACACCATTATACCCATCCAAGTAAGGTGGTGGTGTAAAATAGATTACACCACGGCGTGGAGACAGTATTCTGTACGTATGCATGCGTGGTGATTTTGTTTTCCGTAGGATGGATAGATGGTGAAATAGGGTTGTTTCATACGTATAATAACATATCAGTATATGAGTGATACTGATGTTATTACTTCATAATGAAACAACTAAAGAATAATAAGTAGAACAATAAATAGAGTTGAAAGAATCGGTAACGGACATTACCTCTTCTTTGAAGCGCCTCTTAGATACCTCCTTTTAGGGCACTAAAATTGGTCTTTAAAAAGACCAGGACGTCTATGATGTTTCTAGGGAAGTGGGGAAGTGAAATGGTCAGGGTTTTTCCGAGATTGAAGGCTCAAATTGGTGTGAGGAGGAGATGGAGGAGGTTCCCTTTTATAAGGGAGGAGAGGGGCACCTTTGGAATAACTAAAAATATTATTTTATTATAAAGTAAAATTCGGTATTTAATAGCTCCAATTTGATATATTTCGAATATAAGGTGTGGATGGGTCTAAATCCTCTCATCCAATATAATTTAGACATGTTTAAGTCATTATATTAACCTTATCTTTTAGTTTTAACTCCACGTTAATTAGATTGACATTTACCATGTCACATTGTATTTTTATATTATATAGATAATAAACATACCATATACATCCAATCGACCCCCAAGTTGTTTATTAATGAAACCCCTATCAGGATATTAGTATCTTGGCTGAACCTTAGATTTTTAGGAATATAATAACAATTAATAATATAATATTTTTTTAAAAACTATTTTATGTCAATTTTGACACTATTTGGTAATTGATTTTTTTGAAAATCATAACAGAATGATTAATTCGAAAAAAATTAATTAAATCAATAATAATATGTCATAGTAACATAGAAAATTATTGTAATTCATAAAAAGTCTCAAATAACATTTATTAGTGTATTTAAAACATCAATTATTTCAATATTTCATTAATAAGATAATTACTGCATCCTCATTGTATCATAAATAAATTATATTATTTTAAGTCTAAAAATTACAAATAAAATACCATTATGTTTGAAATCATTTTATCTTTCTAATGAATATTTATAGTCGAATTTATCTTATGTATAACCCTATATTAAAAATGATTTAGTTATTAAACATTGATTTTAACTATTTTAACCCTTCTTTAAATAAATTGATAAAAAATATCCTAATCTAATACAAGTGGTCCTAAATGGTCATATTTTATTCCTAAGATGGTTTCTGGTCGAATTACACTTATCCAATAGAATTAGGACATGTGTTATGGTCATAATAATATCATTTTTACCCTTATTTACCCTATTTACTTTTAACCGTGGTAAAAAAATGTAAAAGTTACTATTCACCAAAAATTATTTTCATTTCATTGAACCGCATTTTAGTCCTTGATATTAACCGTGCCTCTCGGATTTTTGAAATTTCACTCACAGAAGCAGTAAAATTAAGTTTTATGAAAAATTCAGTTTTTAACTACCAGTTAGTGGTTTCACTATTCATCAAAAAATGAAAGTTTCCAGAAAAATACCAAAAATTAGGCCTAATCTAAATTTGATATAATGAATTCAAAAATGATGTTTATTTTAACAAATTCAAAACATATCAGTGACATTAACTAATTTAAAAATTAATTCCCGTCGTCAAAAAAAATAGCGTGTTTTTAAGAGATATTAACTATCAAAAGATTGACACTTGTTTATGTCTGGTTTTAATGTGAAATTACATCCAATGAACAACATTGTATTAAATTGTAAAAATATATTATAAATATACTTTAAAACCACTGAAATTAATAATTTATCACTATTAATTATTTTGATTAAAAAACTAGTTTTTAATTAAAATTTAGTAATTTTCACTATTCATCCGAATATGAAAGTTATCCGAAAAGTGCCAAAATTTCACCCTAAGCTAATTTCGATATTCTGAATCCAAAAATGAAGTCTATTTTGAAAAATAAAAATTACAGAATTTCAAAAGGTGGTTTTTACTATTCATAATGGCTAGGTTTAATAATATTTTAATAGCATATCGTTGTTTAGTGAAACTCGGTATTGCATACGACGCAAGCTATCGAGGAAGGTCGCGGTTGCGTTTAAAGCAAGACAAGCTAGTGTTTTTTGTAGTGAAAGATTCCTTTGATGATTTATAGAGCATAAATACAAAATATTTCTCATAAAAGTCTCGGGTGTTACATTCTACCCCCCTTAAAATGAATTTCACCCTCGAAATTAGTCAGTTTGTAACAAAAAGATGAGGATACCTCTCCTTCATCATATCCTAAATCTCACATGTAGCTTCTTCCAATTGGTGGTTCCTCCATAAAACTTTCACCAATCGAGTGGTCTTGTTTTGTAGGACTTTTCGCTATGATCCAGAATCTCTATCGGATGTTCTTCATAAGAAAGATCTTGCTCTAGCGGTACAACTTCTGAGCTGAGTACATGTGAAGGATCAGGTATGTACTTTCTCAGGAGAGATACATGGAACACATCGTGAACTTGAGAGAGATTCGGTGGAAGTTCCAATCGCTAAGCTACCTTTCCAACACGATCAAGTATTTCGAAAGGACCGATATACCTAGGTCTCAACTTCCCCTTCTTTCCAAATATCATGACCCTCTTCCAGGGAGATATTCGTAAGAACACTTTATCACCTACTTCATACTCTAGGTCTTTTCATCGGTTTTCGGCATAACTTTTTTGTCGACTCTGAGCTGCTCTTATGTGTTGTTGAATAGATCTGACCTTTTTTTCCATCTCATCAACAAGATCCGGTCATAATAGCTTTCTTTCCCCAACTTCGTCCCAGCAAGTTGGAGTCCTGCATTTCTTTCCATAGAGTGCTTCATAAGGAGCCATCTGAATACTGGAGTGAAAGCTATTATTATAAGAAAATTCCACCAAAGGTAGGTGATTCTCCCAACCACCTTTTAAATCCATATAGCAAGCTCTCAACATATCTTCTAGAGTTTGAATTGTTCTCTCAGACTGACCGTCTGTCTGAGGATGATATGAAGTGCTGAAACTCAACTCTATATCCAGAGTATGCTGAAGACATCACCAAAAAGTCGAGGTAAATCTCGGATCCCGATCAGATATAATAGAAATTAGTACTCCATGCAATCTTACCACTTCCTTTACATATATCCTGGAAAGCTGATCTAGAGAGAAATCCTCTCTAATAGAAATGATGTGTGCAGACTTTGTAAGACAATCAACTATGACCCAGATAGCATTATTGTCTTTGGATGTTTTAGGAAGTCCTGTGGCAAATTCCATAGTGATGTTTTCCCATTTCCATTCGGTTATGGGTAATGGTTGTAAAATCCCCTTAGACTTCTGTCTCTCGGCTTTAACTTGCTGACTAACCAAGCATCGAGAGACATATTCAGCAACATCTCTTTTCATGCCATCCCACCAGAAGTACTCTTTCAGGTCCTTATACATCTTTGTGCTTCCAGGATGAATAGAGAATGAAGAACTATGAGCCTCATCCAGCAGCTCCTTCCTTAATTCGGGGATGGGAGGAACACAAACCGGATTCCTGAACTTTATTATCCCATCACAATCAAGGTTGATTTCAGGAAGATTTCTCACCTTCTTTTGTAACTCTACATCTTCTTTTTGTGCCTCTTTAATCTTCACATGTATAGATGGTTGAACATTCATTTGATAAAGATATGATTTCCCCCTTCCATTATAATTTCAAGAACCATCCATTGTAAATCCATAAATATTTGATCTTTTGTGATCCTCATCATGGATAAACAGGCATGGTCTTGTCGACTTAACGCATCTTCCACCTTATTTGGTTTCCCAGGGTGGTAATGAATTGAACAGTCGTAATCCTTAATCAGATCTAACCATCTTATTTTGTGCATATTCAGCTCCTTTTGTGTGAAAATATATTTTAAACTTTTATGATCAGTATAAATGTCACACTCTTCTTCATAAAGATAATGCCTCCAAATCTTTAATGCAAAGATTACCACAGCTAACTCCAAATCATGAGTTGGGTAATTTTTCTCAAGGATTTTCAACTGTCGTGAGGCATAAGCTATCACCATATAATTTTTCATAACAACAAACCCCAATCCCTTCTTGGATGCATCATTGTAGATCACAAACCATTCTCCACAACAAGGCAGTGTGAGCACAGATGCACTGGATAACCTTCTTTTCAACTCCTTGAATTTCTCTTCACATTCCTCCGTCCAAACAAACATAAATCCTTTCCGAGTCAACCTGGTGAGTGGATTAGATAATCGTGAAAAAACTTTCACAAAACGTCGATAATATCCAGCCAAACCAAGAAAAATTCGGATCTCAGTTACTGTTGTTGGTCTAGTCCATCTTTTGATAACCTCTATTTTTGCTGGATCCACAGATATCCCCTCTTTTGAGATTATGTGGCCCAAAAATGAAACTTTTTGATGCCAAAATTCAAACTTGGTAAATTTGGCATAAAGCTTCTCCTTTCTCAGGGTCTTCAATATAATTCTCAAGTGATATTCATGTTTTTCCTTGCTCTTTGAATAGACAAGAATATTGTCTATAAAGACTACCACAAATTGATCAAGATAGTCTCTAAAGACTCTATTCGTCAGATCCATGAAGATATCAGGGGCATTAGTTAGACCAAATGGAATCACTATAAATTCATAGTGTCCATACCTAATACGGAAATCCATCTATGGTATATCCTCCCTTTTGACCCTTAATTGATGATTCTCTAAACGAAGATCAATCTTGGAAAAGTATTGAGCTCCGCGTAGTTGGTCAAATAAGTCATCAATGCGTGGGAGAGGATATTTGTTCTTGATAGTGATCTTGTTATGTTCTCGATAATCAATGCAGAGTCTCATTGATCCATCTTTCTTCTTAACAAAAAGAACAGGTGCTCCCCAAGGTGATGCACTAGGGCATATGAATACCTTATCAAGATTTACTTGGAGTTTCTTCTTCAATTCCTGCAACTCAATTGGGGCCATTCTATAAGGTGTCTTTGAAATAGGCAAAGCACCCGGTACGAGTTCTATTAAAAACTCAACTTCACAATTTGGTGGAAGACCCGAAAATTCCTCTGGAAAGATATCATCAAACTCCCATACAACGTGCATATTCTTAGTCGTGAGTTTCTCTCCAGCCATTTGAGATAATAACCCTCATTTAGTGGAATCAAGACCCATAAGATGGAAGAAATTTCAACAAGAAGGTTATGGTCATCCTTGCATCGATAGACGATCATAGATTGATCTGGAATATGATATTTGACTTCCCTTCCTTGGAAATTGATATGAGCTCTATATAAAGAAAGCCAATACATGCCAAGAATCACATCAAATTCCACTATAGGAAGGATCACAATATTTGCAGGAAGAAATTTCCCACAAACTTCAATCGAGGATGAATGATAAACTTTTGACGTGACTGTTGTGCCATTAGGGGTTGTCACAGCTAACTCAACATCTAATTGTTGAGGTAATACGGTGATACTCTTAGAAAATTCTTCAGAAATAAAAGAGTGGGTGGATCCAGAATCAAATAAAACATTTTCTACTTTAGAGTGGATGGTACGTGTACCTTTTACCACATCGTTATCATACTCCAAATCATTGATAGAATTTGCATGTGACTTTCCTTTTTCTTTAGCCTTAAGAGTTTGTTGACATCGACCATCATCATCAACCCTTGGATTTGGGAATTTATTGGCATAATTCCCCATATCCTTACACTTGAAACATTGAAGTGTAGTAGGTTCATTCTGTGTATCCCTTCCTTTGTTTTCATCATTAGACATCTTCTTCCCATCATTGCGGCATTCAAATGCCCGATGACCTTCCTTTCCACATTTGAAACATTAACTTGTCCCTTTAAGAAAACTCCCTCCATGTTGCTTTCCACACTTTGAGCATAAGGGAAAGCTCATATTCTTTTCGGTGTTCTCTTTATATTTTCCTTTGAATTCCATTTTCCTCTTCTTATCAAACCTATATGACTGATGGGTTATTCCAATCTCCATCTCAACTTTGAGAGCACATCGAACGATTTCCTCGTAGCTATTGATGTCCCTTGTGGCTAAGGCCCTTCGAAGACTTGGATTTAAGCCACTAAAGAATCGATCGATCTTACTCTCAGGTTGGATAATAATACCAGAAGCGTACCTTGAAAGTCTTGTAATATTTTATTCATAGGTACCAACAGATTCATCATCCTTTTTCTTCAGTTCAAGAAACTCTTTCTCCATCTTTGTTCGGAGAATACGAGGGAAGTACTTATTGAAAAATAAGTTCTTGAACTCGTCCCATTCCATGGACTCAATTTCATCCCTTTGCCTCGTATTCTTAAAAAGATTCCACCATTGATCAGCATCTCCTTCCAAACGATACACTTCTAGGATGACTTTATCATGTTCAGAACATTGAAGAACTGAAAATATCTTTTCAGTATTACTAATCCATTTTTCAGCAACTAATGGATCAGTAGACCCGCTTGAATGAAAGTGGATGCTGCCTCCTGAAGGATTCAACAGAGTGTTGCTCCTTCCTTTTCTTGTTTGGAAGTCCTGCATGATTCATATATTGAGAAAGATGTGTGATCATGGCTACAAGATTTTTCATTCCAGCTCCCATAACGTTTGGTTGCTCATGGGGACAATCATTGCATTGCCCATCACATTCCGCATTAACACGGTTCCTTCGGGTTCAAACCATTGACTAAAACGAAGAAGAACAGTGTGAGAAACACTAATTATAAGAGAAAAAACACATAATCAAGAATAAAATTTCACACTCAAGGTATTATCCTAGGTTATTCATGGCCATTTCTAAAACACTAAGATTGGGTTCTATGCTTAGACTTATCCTTAAGATTCTTACTAAGGCTTTCACATCCTAGTTTCCAAAGGATGACTATACCTTCCTATGATACCAACTATAATGACCCATAATTTACATACATGGTTATTAAATCAGAATTGAAGCACACTTATTACAAAATATAACAAAACCAGGAAAGGACCGTATAGTTATAGAGTCTTTAGAAACTTGGAAACATAAACAACTGGTTCATAAAGCATCTACTTTACCTCCAATTTATTTCATCATATCTAGAGTCCCTTTTGGAATATCCTACTTAATAACCTTCTTCCTGACCTAGGAAATAAAACATACAAAAGGGTGATCTCAAATTCTCAGTAAGTGTAAACAAAATAAATATCAATCACATCATATACATAAGAACATAACTTTTGGAAATCTTAACCTGCAAAAGAGATACTAATTTCATAACATGGGATAAATCATAGTAGTGAAATGTAATCCCAATAATCATAACTTAAAACATGAAATTTTGTGGCATACACACATAATCATAGAGAATCATTTCTTATTAGTCAAGACTCATTGCTAAGACTATCTTAGTGGACAAAGTCCATTTCTGAACCGAGTTCCTTCCTCGTTTCAGTCCTGTTTCACTGAACCGGTTTAACCTGCCGTTCCATCCATGTCTATCACATGAGATATAAAATCTTTACCCAATGAATTGGAGGGATATATAGGTCCCACCCATCTCATAATGATACCATTCTTATGTGTGCCAAAAAATCATGAATCATACATTATTACATAACCCATGTAAAAATGGGATTCTTAAACAACATGACATCATAAAAAAGTTCATATAAGATAAAGGAATTCATAAAAATAATTCCATCACAACATAATCAAATCAATGTAATAATAGGGGTAGAAACAGAACCCTATATTATCTTATATGGAAAATAATTTTTATAAAACACTTGAACTCCATTCTTGATGAAAATATCCTTTCTACTTCAAAAACATTTTCCTTTCTTAACATGTCATGCAATTTTAAACTACAAGAAGTTGATTAAAAATAAACTTGAAAAATTTTAAAGGAAGCTTCTTGGAAATAATGTTTTAAAACCCCATTCATGCCGTATAAGTTAAAAAAACATTCTTCCCGTACTTTTGTCAGATAGTCAAAAAGTGCCTCGTACGAAAAATGACAAAATATTCCTTTCATATCTTTTACTAAAAACTCACCTTAGGGTAAAATTGGATTTAAAAAATTGTAGGTGGATGGAAACAATATTACATATTGAGGAAACATGGATGTGGATGATAAAATATACCCCTGTAAATACAAAAGTATAAACAA
Organism: Viscum album; assembly: GCA_963277665.1. NCBI lineage: Eukaryota > Viridiplantae > Streptophyta > Magnoliopsida > Santalales > Viscaceae > Viscum > Viscum album. The sequence goes on from OY728131.1 coordinate 22,512,358, forward strand.
TCTCGAATAAAATGAGATTGTGATATTTTCCCTTACGTTAGGTATGCTTTGCTTCGTAAGTGTCTGAACCTCCTGTATAATGATTTAAATATTGTTATTGACATATTACAGAATCATAATTATTTTTATAATATAATATATGGTCATATTCTTATCTTCTTATTAGTAATATTTCATTACTAATTCTTATTCGGGTGTTTATTACTTTTTGTTCTTATGCGTGTTTTGTCGAATAAATTCTTAGTTTTCTTTTTATGTTGTAGATAAATCATTTACAGAATGGTATTAGTGTAATGCATATAATATTCATTCATTCAATTCTTTTATATAATCATTATGTAATGAAGATCATGTAGAATGAGTTGCATCACATCGTGGAGACCGTATTCCGTACGTACGCACGAGCGATGATATCATTACCATGATCGTGGAATTGTATTGGAGTGTATGTATACTATTTAATAATCAATATAAATTTACAATAATCATATATAGTCATTATTTACACCATTATACCCATCCAAGTAAGGTGGTGATGGAAAATAGATTACACCACGGCGTGGAGACGGTATTCCGTACATACGCACGTGCGGTGATTTCGTTTTCCATACGATGGATAGATGGTGAAATAGAGTTGTTTCATAATTATAATAAAATATCAGTATATGAGTTATACTGATGTTATTACTTCATAATGAAACAACTAAAGAAGAACAAATAGAGTTGAAAGAATCGGTAACAAACATTACCTCTTCTTTAAAGGGCCTCCTAGAGACCTCCTTTTAGGGCACTAAAATTGGTCGTTGAGGAAGAATAGGACCTCTATGATGTTTCTAGGGAAGTGGGGATGTGAAATGGGTAGGGGTTGGCTGAGCAGGAAGGCTCAAATTGGTGTGAGGAGGAGAGGGAGGAGGTGCCATTTTATAAGTGAGGAGAGGGGCACCTTTGGAATAACTAAAAGTATTATTTTATTATAATGTCAAATTAGGTTTTTAATATCTCCTAATTGATATATTTCAAAGATAAGGTAGGGATGGGTCGAAATAATCTCATCCAATAGAATTTAGACAAGTTTAGGTCATTATATTAACCTTATCTTTTAGTTTTAACTCTTAGTTAATTAGATTGAAATTTACCATGTCACTTTGTATTTTCATATTATATAGTTAATAAACATACCATATACATCCAAGAGACCCCCAAGTGGTCCATTAATGATACAACTATCACGATATAAGTATCTTGTCCGAACCATAGATTTTTAAGAATAGAATAACAATTAATAATATGATATTTGTTTTAAAAACTATTTTATGTCAATTTTTACACTATTTGGTAATTGATTTTTGTGAAAATCATAACAGAATGATTAGTTCAAAAAAAATTTATTTAATCAATACTAACATGTCATATTAACATATAAAATTATTGTAATTCATAAAAAGTCTAAAATTACATTTATTTGGGTATTTATAACATTACTTATGTCAATATTTCATTAATAAGATAATTACCGCATCATCATTGTATCATAAATAAATTAAATTATTTTATGTCTAAAAATTAAAATAAAATAACTTTATGTTGGAAATATTTTTAGCTTTCAAATGAATATTTATAGTCGAATTTATCTTATGTATAAACCTATATTAAAAATTATTTAGTTATTAAACATTGATTTTAACTATTTTAACCCTTCTTTAAATAAATTGATAATAAATGTCCTAATCTAATACAAGTGGGCCTAAATGGTCATATTTTATTACTAAGGTTGTTTTTGGTCGAATTAAACTTATCCAACAGAATTAGGACATGTGTTAGGGTAATAATAATATCATTTTTACCCTTAATTACCCTATTTACTTTTCACAGTGGTAAAAAAAGTAAAAGTTACTATTCACCAAAAATTATTTTCATCTCATTCAACAACATTTTAGTCCTTGATATTAACCGTGTCTCTTGGATTTTTGAAATTCCACTCACAGAAGCGGTAAAATTAAGTTTTATGAAAAATTCAGTTTTTTAACTACCACTTAGTGGTTTCACTTTTCATCAAAAAATGATAGTTTCCAGAAAAATACCAAAAATTAGGCCTAAGATATATTTGATATTATGAATTCAAAAATGATGTTTATTTTACCAAATTCAAAACATATCAGTTACATTAACTAATTTAAAAATTAATTCCCGTCATCAAAACAAATAGCGTGTTTTTAAGAGATAATAACTATCAAAATATTGACACTTGTTTATGTCTAGTTTAAATGTGAAATTACATCCAATGAACAAAATAGTATTAAATTGTAAAAATATATTCTAAATATACTTTAAAACCACTCAAATTAATAATTTATCACTATTAATTATTTCGATTAAAAAGGTTGTTTTTAATTAAAATTTAGTAATTTTCACTATTCATCAGATTATGAAAGTTATCCGAAAAGTACCAAAATTTCACCCTAAGATAATTTTGATGTTCCGAATCCAAAAATGAAGTCTATTTTGAAAAATGAAAATTTCAAAATTTCAAAAAATGGTTATTACTATTCATAAGGGCTAGTTTTAATAATATTTTAATAGCATATCGTTGTTTAGTGAAACTCCGTATTGCGTACGACACAAGCTATCGCGGAAGGCCATAGTTGCTTTTAAAGCAAGCCAAGCTAGTGCTGTGTGTAGTAAAAGATTCCTTTGATAATTTATATAACATAAAAACAAAATATTTCTCATAAAATTCTCAGGTGTTACATTTAACCCAATGAGTAGGGAATCCAACAACCTTGGATAAAGGTCCTTTGATTTTTACTTTCAAGAAAGTCTATCTTAGCCACACCAAGGGATGCCATCGATAAGAATTTCGAAGTCTTTCTTTATATCCCCGAAAGCCCTCAAACATCAAGGCATTCAACACCTATGTCTTCCTATCCCCTGAAGCCCTCGATCATTAAGGTAGTCGGCACCTCTGTCTTCCTATCCCTAGAAGCCCTTGATTGTACACAGAAACAATCGGAGTCGCACGAAGTAATTATGAACAAGATTTTCAATACGTACAAATCATGAGATTCTTTCTCTAGAAATCACTTTAGCATCATGTAATCTCTAGAGTTACAGAATAGTAATGAGGTCTTTCAAATGAGCTTCTATTTATAGGAAAATTTCCAACGGTCGGATCTATCCTCCAATGATCATATTATTCCTGGAATCTCGGAGGGACCTATACACGTGTCAGTCAAACAATGGTTAGTTAGTAACCAAAAGCACGACATCGATTTTTATCTCAATCAATAGTAAGTAAAATATTGTTGCTCAACCAAACTCAAATTTTTAGAGTCTAAGGAAAAAATAGAATTCAGAGTCTAACAGATTTGACCATCAGATTCTATGAAACAAGAATACACGGATTCTGTTTTTCAATAAATTCGGAATCATAATTCTTTAGATTTTGGAGTCTGAATTCTGAGGAATTCGGAGTTTGAATTATGAGGAATTATTCGTCTGAATTCCGGGGGGATTTGGAGTCTGAATTCTGAGGGATTCAGAGTCTGAATTATGAGATATTCAGATCCATAATTCCGAGGAATTAGACGTCTGAATTTTGGGGAATTTGGAGTTCGAATTCTGAAGAATTCGGAGTCTGAATTATAGTTAATTTAGATTATGAATTAAAAGGAATTAAGATTTTGAATTTCAAAAAAATTATATTTTGAATTTTAGAGAATTCAGATTCTAAATTTTAGAGAATTCGGATTCTGAATTTCAGAGAATTGGGAAACTAATTTTCAGAGATTTCAGATTCTGAATTTCAGAGAATTCAGATTCTGAATATTAGAGAATTCAGATTCTGAATTTCAGAGAATTCAGATTTTGAATTTCAAGGAATTCAGAGTCTGAATGTCAGAGAATTCAAAACCTGAATTCAGATCCTGAAAACATAATACTCTATATCTAAGTATTTATAGAATCCTGAGGTTTTATATGTGAAATAGAATTTTTACATAAGAATAAATTGAGTTAGAATAAAATATAAACAATGAAAAATAGGTAAGGATAAATTTTCCATGGAGAAGGAAACTTTTCCTCATTAAAAAAATATTATGGAAAATGAAATATTCCTTACGATAGAGTGTTTCTGATTTTCAAAATATAAAGGAATGGAAAAGTCATAAGGAAACCTTATTTACTCAAAAATCTCCCCCTTTTTGGAAAGTACAAACATCCTTTTGAAAAAGAGTTAGACTAAAATATGAATAATGAAAAATATGTAAGGAAGAATTTTCCTTGGAGAAGGAAAATTTTCCTCATTAAGAATAATCTTATGGAAAATAAAATTTTCCTTAAGATAGAGTGTTTGTGATTTTCAAAATATAAAGGAATGGAAAAGTCATAAGGAAACCTTCTTTACTCAAAAATATCCCCCTTTTTCAATGCACAAACATCCTTACAAAAAAGAATATATGGAAATAGAAATATTATGGGCATGTAAATAAACACTTAACTCCCCCTTAGGATTTGGAAACCCTAAGGATCAAATTCTGAATTTCTTGAAAGTGTTTTTTATTTTCTTGTATAAGAAAATCTCCATGATGAAAACTCCCCCTTAGATGAACTCAACCTTACATAGGGAAATTTATTCTTTTCTATGCATTATTTTTTTATATTCCTTTCTCCCTATTTGTGATTTTGAAAAAATAAATATAGTGAATGGAAAATAAAATATAGTACATGAAATATTAGTACTAAACACCAAAAAATATTAAGAGAAAGAAGAATTTCATTAGGATTGAAAGAATTTGTTCAAAAAGAAAATACAACCAAAGATCAGGTTTGGAAAAGATTATTCTTCCTTATCCTTTGGAAATTGTTTCTTCCCTATGGTTATTAACTTCATGAGCTCCTTGTGAACCTCTTCTTCATGCTTGAGTAACTAATCCTGATTTTATGTTCTCTTCTCTATGGCATTGATTTTTTCTTCCTGAGCCTTAAGAGATTCTGACTAGACCACCAGAACTTCTTCTTGCTTGGAAAACTTCTCTTCAATCTCAATTCTGAGATCCCTTTCTCTCTTACATCTTTGAGAAACTGAATTTTACTTCCCATTCAGATCCTTAACTTCTTGTTTCCGATAAGTCTATTCTAGAGTTAGGTTTTCCTCAAAACTATTACTGAGATCCTTGATCTTCACATATTCTGTGTGCAAAGATTCCATGACACTTTCTTGAAATTCATCAAAGATCCTCATCTATTCTATCGTCTTCCTCGACTATCTTGTCATCTTTTTGGATGATCTTTTATGATCCTCGTAACCTATGAGAAAAGTCATGAAGTCTGCCTCAAGACTAACACACTTATCCATCACCATAGATATTGAATTTTATTTTTTAATTAATGAATGTTGAAGCATCTGGAATGTTGAGTCTATAATTTGATATATTGTAATAGAACCAATAAGTATTTTAAAAGACTGAACTACAATGTCATGTCCAAGAGAGGACGATTTGGAATCTGAGACCTTGGTTGGTGAGGATTATTTTTCTATTTCAATAGCCATCCTCTTCGATGAACAATAAACTTATATCTTCATTACCACAGCTTTTCTCGGTGTATCAACTACCACATGATTTCCCTTATCATCTTTTAGAATAACATCCACATGATCAGGAGATTCGTGTTCATTATATGATAAAAGAACAATCTTGTCTTCATTAATTTCTTATTTTTTGGCTCCTGCCTCAACATCCCATGGGTGAATCAAATCATGATTTCTAATTTCTTCTTCGGAGAACTTATTAACTTCTTTCTCACCCTTATCCACTTTTATAGGGGTTAGTAGTTTTAAGACTTGGGTTCAGAAGTTTGAAATGATAACTTCTCAGGACTCTACTTCTCATGGAAATCTTCTACTTGCATTATTATATCTTCGGTATCACCACTTCCTTTTTCATCTTCTTCTTCCACTTCTTCTTCTTGCTCAATTTATTCTACTTGATGTTTTTCTAGAATCAATAATTTCTTTCCCGATGTCTCTGGTAATGGTTCTAATAAAAATAATTCATGTACCAAAATATTCTCAGAGGATTTCTCGGAAACCATTAGAGGAGATTGAACTATCTCAGTCTTAGCCAACATCTTCCTTTACTTACTCTCTTTTTATTCCTTTTTTATATACTCAGCTATCTTTTTATTTAATGATTTTGCCTCGGAAGGATCTAAACCAAAAATAGGCTCCACATCTTTCTTGTTTTTATTATCTTCTCTCCACATATCCACTACCTCATATGGATATTATTTTTTGCTTCTTTGGCTTTGGAGGTGTGTATTGGGTGTCCTTAGCCATTGGGGTTTTTCCTTTCTCTTCTGGTTCCTTGGCCGTCTTCTTCCTTCCACCATTTTAAATGATTCATCCACTTCCAGATTCTTTGATGGAGCATCAACATCTTCTTCCGAAAAATCATGAAATTCTCCATATTGACTCTTAAATCCAATCTTCATCATCCTTAGAGTATCATCACTCAAATTCATCACCTTACAATTCCACATCTTAGAACTGTAAGGAATATTGAAATTCTAAAGACAAAGGATAATGATCTTTGAATGAATGGCTAGGTACATAATAATCTGAGATGTTATATTTCCATTATTTATATTCTCACTCATAACCATGATATTCTTAAAGAGGTTTATCTTTATGAAATTCACCGAGAAATATAGAATGTAGATGTCACTATTTTTCAAGGTATCCTTATCACCTTTTCTTAGAATGAGAAAACCTTTAAACCATAGCTGAAGAATCCACATATTTGTATAGAGATGAATATTTTTTGGAGTCTTCACTTCCTCAAGACCATGACAAGCTATATCCTTTTTGTCACGACCCGCCTTCACCAAGATAAGAGAAGATATAGTAGGTTTCCAGACCCTTCCTTCTTCAAGTTTAAGGAGAGATAATTACCCCTGAGACACACCTTCAATAGGCCCCAGAGTGTCTACTAGAACAAAGGGAATTGAATCACACACAAGAAGGAAGGTAATACCCTGTTTATTTTAATAGGATCGGGAGATAAGTTAGTAATTCCCAAAAATGCTGAAAGTGGAAGAAAAAGTAAATCCAAAACAAAGCATTCCCATATGCATGTTACAAAAGTAAATGATACAAAAATAAAATAAAAACCCAAAAGAAAGTACCAAATAAGAGAAAAACAAAAACATCAATTGTCTTAACTTATGAACTAGTATGATCCTTCACGATCCCTGAAGTCCTCTTGGAAACCTGAAAGTAGTTTTATATACGTAGGGTGAGCATACAAGTATAATCATAAGGGAAAAACAAAGACTCTCATGCACAAGTGGGGAGGCACACTAATGCCCTATGAGAGAAGAGACAACCAAAACACCCAGTAAGGAAAACTATCCACCCAAACCTCACAATGGCACAATCCCCAAATAACGCGAGTCAGGTAATGTAATAGTAACAACACATCGATGTTTGGGTACCCCGCGCAACTTTCCCACTTGTTGTTGAAGACATACTACACATCAGACCACTCCCTCCATTCTCACCATAGTCCCAATGTCATCCCCCCCCCCCACTGTGCATAGCTGGGATATAACCACACATCCCACTCGCAAACACCTGGGCCACAATAACCACGACCACACTCGAAGACACCTGTGCCTCACCCTGAAGACACTTGGGAAACAACCTACCCGCACACACCTGTTCCAACCACCACAACAACCCTTCCCAAATAATTTTGGGCTATAATGGACCTCAGTATGTCACAGTCTGCCCGATGGGTCTTGGTCCACTCAAGAAAGGGAGCAGAAAAGGAGATAATAACCAGTCACATGTCAAAGTGTTGGGGAAAACACCCTCCCCCATGAAATGGCGGTGTTCATAACATAGTTCTCAACTTGGGTGGGGTGAGAATAAAAACACAAGAACTACAAATATATATATATATATATAGGAAAAATCACTCATCCCAACCTAGGTGTTCCAAACCATCCCAAAAAAATCACCTGGATTAATATTCATTCACATGAATTCCCAAACCCACATCCATGTCACCACTCATTACCAAAAAACAATTACAAATTGAACCCATTCTTGTTTTCATGTTCAGGTGATTTCATTTAAGTTAATTATGTACTAATGGGAAATGATCAGGCATAACCAGAAGCTAAGGAAAGGAAAACAGCCAAACAACACTTTTAAGAATTCACACCCGGTTCTCTTGTAAATTCACAACAACAAAGGGAGCTGTGAGATCCCTCAAAGTACTAGAACAAAAAAAAACCTCAAGATACATCCCCAAACGACCTCAGGAACTGCAACAACAAAATATCCCATCCCCATCCCTTTCACCCCATAAGCATCAAGCAGGACAATAACACATAGCGCCAAGAAAGAGAAAGGGAGTTTCCAGATTCAAGAACAACATTAATTTAGTTCCCCCTTTCTATTTGGTTAACCAGGGTCATCACACATGGGTTGTTGTTCACTGGACATCCATTTAATCGGCTGATTTTATGTGATTAACCAAATTCCTATGTTACCTCCATTCAACCATCACAAAAGATATTGGGTTCATTAGTGCACAAAGAAAGACCACCAACGGTCATGATTTTTAGTGGGCATAAGCCCATACAATTCAAAAAACAAAATCAAGAATAAAATATACATCTGAATCATCGATAACACCATCCCTTTATTCTTTAAAAATCTTTTTATTATCCTCATTAATTTTTTGTTTCATCCATCCCTACAAGAAAAAATATAATACCCCCCCACACATGACACGTAGTAAAGAGAGACGACGAGAAACCCTACCTGAATGATCAACGATCGAAGTTTCTCCTCCCTACGCCAAGAGCTAGGGATGCGCAACATGCAGGGGAAAAGATCCAAGGACACAAAAACTGAGTCGGAGGGACTCTATAATCAATGAAAAAATCATCTCAAGAAGGAGGGATTTCAATGCCCAAGGAGAGGAAAAGAGACCAGAGAAGATGAAGAAGAACAAAAGGAATTCTAATGCGATAAAAGGTGAGATACTAGAGTTATGGGATATGGAATTTTTAACGGCTTTAAAGATGGATAATGGTTTCACCATATGGTTGGGAGGTAACTCATGATGGAATTAATTGTCATTTAAAAATTCTCATCAGATAGGTTATCATACCAGCTGTGTGTTTAAACGGTTTCCTTTAAATCACACAATAGGGGAAGAACTGGAATTTATGGGGAAAGGGTGTGACACTGATCAAAATCCATGTGTTTTGGTAAGTTAAGGGTCTCCTGACTCTTGGGGTATTTTAGATATTATCTATGGGATTTAAATGTATTTTAAAGGGGGTATTACATTATTCTTTTACATCAAAAGACACGATGCGGAAGCAGAAAAATTCGGGAACTAGAAAAAGAACAAAGACCGTTGGCGAGTGCCCCCGTCACGGTGCCACCATCACATTTCCACCGCGTCGATGCCACCCTCTCGGTGCCACCATTTCGGTGTCACCCTCACGGTTCCCCCGTTTCGGTGTGAGACAGTGACCGATGCCACCTTTTTGGTGGAACCGTTTGAGGGAACCGAATTTTGGGAAATTACTGGACCTGGAGGGTCCAGGCTGTTACATTAGATCCCTCTCAAACAATTCTCTCCATCAAGAATCAAAACCAGACTAGAAGAAAGAAGAGGGGTACGAACAACCACCTCAAAAGATACCTCTCAGGTGTAAACCCCATCGATCATTCGAAGGACTAAGGATACACTACCGCTCCTCTCTCCCCAAGTAAGAACACCAATATTCAAGGTTCATACCATCCAGACATAGGGATTAGGGAGTATATTCCTCCATGTCAACATACTATCTGCTTTGGATAGCACTGACTCGCCCGCATAGGTTTAGTCACATTCACCTGAATGCGTCTTGATATGGTATTAGGTACTCCCCTCCCCACAGTCAGGACTCTTAACACATACACATCCAGAGAACAAGGGATACAGTTCATTATATATCTAACAAGGAAAAATGATTCATCACAACAAGTACAATCAAAACATAAAAAAACTCAAAACATCTATGGGCACTGGGCACGCATTTATGCCTCCCGTTCCGAGGTACTATCCTCAATCCCACCATGCCTCCATAACAGATGAACCAATGTAATGGTTCATCCCTGGAGCACCTTCTTCTCATGATACTTGATCCTCAACATTCTTTCTTCAAATGTCACGTCAGCCTCGATATCCAACTTTCCTCAGTCGAGGATGTGTGAATTGTCATGTAGATATCGTCGGTGCTGAGGCACATGGAAGACATCGTGAATTTTTAGTAGCGATAGTGGTAGCACTAACTGATAAGCCACTTCTTCGACCAACTACAACACTTTTAATGGTCTGAAAAACCTAGGAGAAATCTTACTACCCTTGTCAAACATCTATTTCCCACGTCGAGGGGAGACCTTGAAGAACACGTGGTCCTCGACCTTCAACTCGAAGGGTCTACTCCTATTATCGGCATATGACTTTTGTCGGTCCGGGTCCACCTTCATACCCTCTCGTATAAGATGATCCTTCTCTATCATGCTCGGCACCACTCCAGGGCCAAGAACACTTGTTTCCCTGATCTCTACCCAGCACACAGTTGAGCGACACGACCTCCCGTACATTGCTTCGAATAGACCCATGCCAATGATAGAGTGATAGCTATTTTTGTAGGAAACTATACCAAAGGAAATTTTTCATACCCATGATCCCCCAAAGTCTAGCACACAGGCTCGTAGCATATCCTCCATCGTCTGGATAGTGCGCTCTGTCTACCCATTTCTCTGGGGGTGGAAGACTGTGTTGATGCAAAGGTGGGTGCCAAAAGCATGTGGCAGTCCTTTCCAGACATGTGAGGTAAACCGGGTATCCTAATCCAATACTATGGTTCTCAGAACCCCATGCAACTACACCACCTCATCGATGTACCTCTATGCTAGTGCATCCACCGTACGTGACTCCTTGATCCCCAAGAAGTGAGCTGATTTCTTCAGTCGGTCAACCACTACCTAGATAGCATCGCAACCCCCATGAACTCTCGGCAGACCTATGACGAAGTCCCTTGCGATGTCATCCCACTTTCACTCACAGAAATCTAAAGGTTGTAGTCGACCTCCTGGGATTCGGTGTTCAGACTTCACTTGCAGACACACGAGGCAGTTTCCTACGAACTCTGCCACATCCCGCTTCAACCTAGGCCACCAAAACTGACTCTTAAATCCCGGTACATCTTGGAAACTCATGGGTTCACATCTAGGGGGTGAGTTGTGGAACTCACTAAGAACACTCTTGTGCATCATCTCTAGGAAAAACATCCTCCCTTGGATAAGAATCTGATTATGACCATCCTTCGACCATCCTTCTAGAGTATTGCCCTAGCTAATGCAATCATGCATTACTTCAGTGTCTATGTCTCCACACTGAGACTCCTCTACCTACGTAAACAGATAGGAATACACTGTCATCTGAAATAGGCATCTTCTACCACAATCCATCCTTGCATCCAGGTGTAGGAAAACCAACTCCTCCATCGCCTTCCAAGCATCTGCAGATTCTCAAACCATGTCCTTCTGCGAATTTCTGCTCAGGGCATCTGCCACCATGTTCCCCTTTCTCGAGGTATAGGAGATTATGAAGTCGTATTCTAGAAGTAACTTTATACACCTTCACTACCTCAAGTTCAGGTCCCGCTGGGAGAAGATATACTTAAAGATCTTGTGATCCTTGATGAATACGAAGCACTCCCTGATGAGACAATTCCTCCACATCTTTAGTGCGAACACGATTGCTGTGAGATCCAGATCATGGGTTGCATATTTACTCTCATGGGGACGTAACATCCTAGATCCATAAGAGATCACCCCTTGTTTTTGCATCAACACACACCCCAAGCCATGTCCTAAAGCATCACAGAACACCTCATACGCCACCCCTTCTACTGGGAACCTCGGCACTGGGGAAATTACCAACTTCCCCTTCAGATAACTGAAGACTACCTCACACTGCTCATTCAACACAAAATCCTTGTCTTTCTTGGTCAACGCTGTCAATGGTGCTGTAACTCAGGGGAAGATAGGCACAAACCTCCAGTAGTAACCTGCTAGACCTAGGAAACTACGAACCTCTGCCACGTTCTTAGGATTTTCACAAGAAAAAATGGCCTCAAATATTTATGGGTCCACCACTATTCCCTTATTGGATGCCACGTGTCTAAGGAAGTTCACTTATCACATCCGGAACATGAACTGGGACAATTTCCCATAGAGTTGGTGTTGTCGGAGGACCTCTAAGAACGTTCTAAAATGTACAGCATGATCCTCCTCTGACCATGAGTAGATCAGGATTTCGTCAATACACACGACGACAAACAGGTCCAGATATTCATGGAAGATGGAGTTCATGAGCCCCATGAACATAGCTGGTGAGTTTACGACCCCAAACAACATGACTACAAATTTGAAGTGCCCATATCTACACCTAAAGGGAATCTTTGAGATTTCATCCTCCTTCACCCTCAACTGGTGATATCCTGATCATAGGTCGATCTTGGATAACCATCCTACCCCTTTTAAGTGGTTGAAAAGGTCATCTATTCTTGGGAGAGGGTAACGGTTCTTGACCGTTACTCGGTTAAGTCTCTGGTAGTCTATGAACATCATGAGACCACTATCTACCTTTTTTACGAACAATACTGGAGCACCCCATGGTGACACACTTGGTTGAACAAAACCATTATTCATCAGATCATCAATATGAATCCGCAACTCTCGAAAATCATAAGGCACCATTCAGTAGCAATCCATCGATATCAGATGAGCAACGAGTTGCAAGTCTATTCCGAACTCAACATCGCATCGAGGGGGTAGAGTCGCCACCTTTTCTGGGAAGACATCCATGAACTCACTGACGATCCTCAGGACATCCTCCATCTCTGTATCCACTGACTCCACTAACAGATCATCTAACAAGGAATGGAGGGGCTCCACCCACCGGCTGCACTCCTAGAAACCCCACATTCTGATGAAAGTTACACGTCAGCCGCCCGAATCCTAAAACATGATCCTTCTTTGGAAGCAGTCAATAACGGAACATACATAGAATAGCCAGTCCATGCCCAGCATGACATTGTATGGATGTATCTGCAATAGTAGAAGATAAATGCTAGACTAATGTGGCCCTATCATTAGTCTACCCCCTCGGTAAACATAAGACAATTCTGTCTGACCTAGGACCGGCGTACTCCACACCAGGGGCCCTAGAAGTCTCCATCATCTAGACGTAGATCACATTCTAGACATAGTGAAACAAAGGAGTGTGAAGATCATGTATCGAACAGGGCATATATAAGAGTTATAAACAAGTTGTTCATACCTCGAACTACTTCCGGCCTTGCCGGAACTGCTGCCTCTACGAAGTGTAACTGCCCACGCCCAGCTCCTCTCCCCCTCGGCTGTCGACTACCTCCCCGATTTTGCCCTGGTCGAGGTCCCTGAGGAGTGCCTTGAGGTTGCCCTCCTCCTGTAACATCTTCCCTTGGAGGATTGGGAGCTCGCTGTCCCTACTGGTGTTGCTGAAAGGGCATAGCTGGAAATTGATGCGGCTGAGGTGGGTGTTGCACCGGCCCACCCCCACTGTATTGTACCCTGTCCTGGCACAGATTCCGAAGGTTCCCATAGCTGCCACAAATAAAGCATCTCAGTCCTGGGCCCGAAAGGAAAGGGAGAGGACCGAGAGATCAGAACTAGAACTGCTGAGGCCTACTCCCTACTGGTTGAAACTTAGAGGGACCTGATGCTGGAGGCCTACTGCTGACAGCCTTCCCCTTAGATGAGCCCAATTGGATTCCCTCTCGCTATATAACTCCTAGTGTGTTCATCCATTCCACAACTTCAGCCTTCTTCTGGACCTCCAAGTATGTCGGTAGGGTGAAGGGGGAAACTGCATACTGAAGAGAAGGTCGGAGTGCCTCCTCTAAAAGTCTCGCCTAAGACTCCTCATCCAGAAAGAGGTCTGAAGCAATGCGAAGGAGATCCCTGAACTTGATTCCCATCTCTCTTGCTGACATATCCCCCTACTGGATGGAGGGTAGTTCTTGCCTCTTCTCTTCCTTCATCATGGAAGAGAATAATTCCGCCCGTAACTCCCTCTAGAAGTCAGTCCACGTCACCTCAGCCTCCCTCTTCTCCCCAAGATAAACCGTCCACCACTAACGTGATGCTCCTCGCATCTGGCTTACATCCAGAGGAACCCAGTACTCCGTCGAAGCTCAGATCATGCTGAAATCTATCACTAGGTCCTCTAACCAGCTCTCTATCTCCATGTTTGAGATGCCTCCCTCGTATTTACCAAGGTCCTACCACTGAAAGGCATGAAGGGTCCTCTGCCACTAATCGTCATCCTCCTCTCGGTCATCCCTTAGTCGATTAGCCAAATCAACCTCCTGGGCCTCGATCGCATGCACTACCCTTGGTCGTCGTCTGGGTGCCAAAGCTACAATGTAAACAAGGAATGCCTAATCCTGAGTAGTGTATAAGATTTATATTAAATTTTCATAGACTTAATATTCATTTTAAATCCCCAAAATACCCATGAAACACAAGAACAGAAGTCATTATAATGAATTTACATTTCCTAGGGTCTCTAACCTACAATCAGTGTAGCCTCACTTGGTCGTTCAGGCCCCGAGTCCTTTCATTGGATCACAGGGGCCCTAAAATATCGTGTACTAGCCAGTCTTCCCTGACCTATTTCACATACCAAGATTGTCTAACACTGTTTCCCTACCATACTATTTAATCCTCACTATGTCTAACCCCAGACTCCATCGTATCCCTTAACCTGCCTCTAATACCATTCTGTCACTACCCGCCATTACCAAGATGAGAGAATGGACAACAGGTTTCTTGACCCTTCATTCTTCAAGTTGAATGAGAGATAATGACCCCCGAGACCCGCCTTCAATTGGTCCCAGATTTTTGACTATCACAAAGGGTATAGAATCACACACAAGATGGAAGGCATTACCCTTTTTATTTTAATAGGATACAGAGATAAGTTAGTAATTCCAAACAATTCCGAAAGTGTAAGAACATTCAAATCCAAAAAACCCATTCTCATATGCATGTTCCAAAATTAAATGCTAAAAATATACAAGAAAACTCCAAAACAAATTACCAAAGAAAAGAAAAACAGAAACGACAATTTTCCCAATGTCCAAACTAGTACAATCCTGCACAATCCCCGAAGTCCTCTTGGAAACCTGAAAGAAGTTTTATATATGTAGGGTGAGCATACAAGTATACTTAGTAGGGAAAACCAAAGACTGTCATGAACAAGTGGGGAGACACACTAATGCCCCATGAGAAAAGAGATAACCAAAACACCCCGCAAAAAATGCTATCCACCCAAACGTCACCAAGGCCGACTCCCCAAATAACGCGAGTCATGTAATGTAATAGTAATAACACATCGATGTTTGGGTACCCCGAGCCACTTCCCCACTAGTTATTTTAGACATACTACGCATCAGAACTCTCCCACTATTATCACTGCAGTCCCACTTCCATCCCCCACCTGAACACACATGGGATATAACCACACATCCTGCCCACAAATACCTAGGCCATAACAACCATTACCACACCCAAAGACACCTGGGCCTCACCCCGATGACACTTGGAAAACAACCTGCCCGCACACACCTAGGCCAACCACCACAACAACCCTGCCCAAAAAATATTGGGCTATAATGGACCACAGGATGTCACAACATGCCCGAAGGGTCTTGGGACACCCGGGAAATGGAGCAGAATAGAATCTAATAACTAGTCACTTGTAAAAGTGTTGGAAAAAACACCATCCCCCATGAAATGGGGGTGTTCGTCACAAAGTGATCAACTTGGGTGGGGCACGAACAAGAAACACAATAACTACATTTATATTTATAGGGAACAAGAATTCATCCCAACCTAGGGGTTCCAATCTAGCCCAATAAAATCACCCTCATTACTATTCATTCACATGAAGCACCGAACCCACAACCATGTCACCACTCATTACCAGAAAACAATTCGCCATTGATCCCATTCTTGTTTTCATGTTCATGTTATTAAATTCAATTAAATTATGAACTACTGGGAAACGACAAGGCATAACCACAAGATAAGGAATGGAAAATAGACAAACAACACTTTTAAGCATTCATGCCCGGTTCTCTTGTATAGTCACAACAACAAAGGGATCTTTGAGATCTCTCAAAGTACTGGAACCAAACCAAGACTCAAGATACTGCCCCACACGGCCTGAGGAACTAAAAAAAACAGATGATCCCATCCCCATCTATATCACCCCCAAAGAATCAAGTATAACAATCACACATACCACCAAGACAGTGAAAGGGAGTTTCCAGATTCAAGCACATCATTCATTTAGTTCCCCCTTTCTGTTTGGTTAACCAGGGTGATCACACATGGGTTGTTGTTCACTGGACATCCATTTAATCAGATGAGTTTACGTGATTAAACAAATTCTCATGTTTCATACATTCAGCCATCATAGAAGATAGGGATTCATTAGTACATAAATAAATACCACCAATAGTCATGATTTCCATTGGTCATAAGCCCATACAATTCACAACACAAAATCAAGGATAAAAAGTATATCAGAAACATCAATCGCGCCACCAATATTCTTTAAAAGTCAGTTTATTATCTTCATTATTGTTTGGTTTCATACATCCCTGCACGAACAATAGCATACCCTCCTCCCCCAGCATGACACACAGTAATGAGAGATGAAGGTATACCCTACCTAGATGATCAATGATCAAGGTTTATCCTCCCTGTGCCAAGAGCTAGGGATGCGTGACTTGCAGGGAAGAGATTCAAGGACTCCATGTATGAGTAGGAGGGACTCCAGCATGGGTTCACAAATCATCTCGGGAAGGGTGGATTTCAATGCCCAATGCGAGGAAAAGAGACCAGACAAGAAGAAGAAGAAAAAAAGGAATTCCCTTGCGATAAAAGGTGTGATCCTGGAGTTACGGGATATGTAATTATGAATGGATTTATAGAAGGATTGTGGTTTCACCATGCGGTTGGGAGGTTAAGAACGATGGAATTAAATTTCATTTAAAAATTCGCATCGGAGAGGTGGCCATAACAGATGTGCATTTAAACGGTTTCCTTTAAATCTCATTACATGGGACGAATTGGAAAGTATGTGGAAAGGGTGTGACACCAAGGATAATCCACACATTTTGGAATGTTATGGGTTTCCCGGCTCTTGGGTGATTTTAGATATTTTTATGGGATTTAAATGGATTTGAAAGGAGGTATTACATAAATTTTTTACGTCAAAAGAGACATTGTGGGAGTGGAAAATGTCGGGAACTGGAAAAAGAACAAAGACCACTTGGTGAGGACACGGTGCCACCATCACAGTACACCCCCACGGTGCCACACTCACGGTGCCACCGTTTCAATGTGAGACCGTGACCCATGCCACCTTTTTGGTGGAGTCGTTTGATGGAACCACATTTTGGGAAAGTACTGGACCTGGAGGGTCTGAGCCCTTACATCAGATACCTCTCATACTATTCTCGCCCATGAGAATCAAAACCAGACTAGAAAAATGTTATGGGTCTAAACAACCACCTCGAAAGTTACCTCTCTGGAGTAAACCTCATCCATCTTTTGAACAACTAATGATACACTACCGCTTCTCTCCCCCCCATGTAATCACACCAATATTCAAGGGTCATAGAATCCAAACATAGGGAATATGGAGATTTTTCCTCCATGTCAAGATACTATCCACTTTGGGCGGCACTGACTCACCCACATGGGTATAATCGCATCCAACTTAATGTGTCTTGATTTTGGATTGGGTCCTCCCCTCCCCACAGTCAGGACTCTTCACACACACACATCCAGATAACATGGGAAATCGTCCATTTCATAGATAATAAGGAAAAACTCTTAATCACAACAAGTACAATCAAAACTATACAAAACACAAAAAAACTATGGGCACTAGGCGAGAATATGTGCCTCCCATTCCCAGGTACTCTCCTCGAGCCCACCATGCCTCCATAACACACAAACCAGAGGAATGGTATGTCCACAGAGCACCTTGTTTTCACAATCCTCGATCCTCACCAGTCTTTCTACAAATTTCACATCAGGCTCAATATCCAGCTTTCCCCGGTTGAGAATGTGTGAATCGTTGTGTAGATATCGTCGGCGCTGAGACACATGGAAGACGTCATGCATTCTCAGTAGCAGCGGTGGTAGAACCAGCTGATAAGCCACTTCGTCGACCCGCCGCAGCACTTTGAACGGTCTGAAAAACCTGGGAGAAAGATTACTAACCCCTTCTGATCCTCTTTTTCCCTCACTGAGGGGAGATCTTCAAGAACATGTGGTCCCCAACATCGAAATCAAAGGGTCTCCTACTATTATCGGCATATTACTTTTTCCAGTCCTGGGCCGCCTTCATCCTCTCACATATAAGCTGAACCTTTTCCATCGTGCTCTTCACCACTTCCGGGACAAGAACACTCGTTTTTAGGATCTCTTCCCAGCACGCGGGTGAGGGACACGACCTCTCATACAAAGATTCGAATGCAGCCATTACAATGGTAGATTGATAGATGTTGTTGTAAGAAAACTATACCAGAGGAATGTGTCATACTTGTGATAACCCAAAGTACAAAACACAAAATCGTAGAATATCCTCCATCGTCTTGATGGTGCGCTCTATCTGCCCATCTGTTTGGGAGTGGAAAGTAGTGATGATGCATAGCTGGGTGCCAAAATCATGTTGCAGTCCTTTCCAGACCCGTGAGGTAAAATGGGTATCCTCATCCGAGACTATAGACCTTGGGACCCCATGCAACTGCACCACCTCATCCACGTACCTCTGTGCTAGGTCATCCATGATACCCGACTCCTTGATCACCAAGAAGTGAGCTGAATTTGTCAGTTAGTCCACCACTACCCTGATAGCATCAAAACCCCATTGAACTCTAGGTAGTCTTGTGAAAAAATCCATTTAGATTTTGTACCACTTCCACTCGAGGACATATAAGGGTTGTAACATAACTCCTGGGATTCAGTGTTCATCCTTCACCTACTAACAGACAAGGCACAATGCTATGAACTCTGGCACCTCCCGCTTCACCCCGAGTCACCAAAACTGGCTCTTCAAACCCCAGTACATCTTGGAAACTCAGGGGAGCACCTATAGGTGTGAGTTGTGGAATTCACCAACAACTCTCTTACGCATCATCTCTGGGACAAACATCCTCCATTGAAAAATAAGCTAATTCTCTCCATCCTCCGACCATCCTTATATAGAATTGACATGGCTAATGCGATCACGCATTACATCAGTCTCTGACTCTCCCCAATGAGAATCCTCTACCTACCACAATAGAGAGGAATGCACTGTCATCTGAAACATGACACCTTTACCACCATCAATTCTTTCATCCAGGTGTAGGGCAGGCAACTCTTCCATCGCCTTCCAGTAATCTGCTGATTTTCGAACCACGCCTTTCTGTGACTTTTTGCTTAGGAAATCGTCCACCACATTCCCATTTCTCGATGTTTATGAGATTTCTAAGTCATAGTTCTGATGGAACTCCATCCCCCTTCGCTGCTTCATGTTCAGGTCCCACTAGGAGAAGATATTATTCATGCTCTTGTGATCCGTGAAGACTATGGAGCACTCCCTGATGAGGTAATGTCGACACAACATTATTGTGACCACAACCACCATGAGCTACATATCATGGGTGGCATAATTACGCTCATGTGGACGTAACTACCTATATCCATAAGATATCACCCCTTGTTGTTGCATCAGCGCACACCCCAAGCCTACTCCTGAAGCATCACAGAACACCTCATACGCCACACCTTATTTTGGAACCTCAGCACTGGGGAACTAGCCAACATCCCCTTCAGATAACTAAAGGCCACATCACTCTTCTCATTCCACATGAATGTTGGGTCCTTCTTGGTCAAATTTGTCAAAGGTGTTGTAACTCATGATAAGTTGGGCACGAACCTCTAGTAGTAACCTGCTAGACCGAGGAAACTATGATCATCTGCCACATTCTTGGGAAGTTCCCAAAAAACAACTACCTAGACCTTTGATGGGTCCACCGCTATTTCCTGCTCTAAAACCACATGACCAAGTGCACTTCTCACATCCGAAACTTGCACATGGACAATTTCCCATTAACATGTTGTCATTGGAGGACTTCTAAGACTGTTCTAAAATGCTTATCATGATATTCCTATGATCATGAGTAGATCAGGAGGTCATCAACAAACACGACTACGAACTTGTCTAAATATTACCAGAAGACGGAGTTCATGAGCCCCATAAACACGGCTGGTGTGTGTGTGTGACGCCGAACGACATGACTACATTCTCAAAGTGCCCATATCTGCACCTAAAGGAAGTCTTTGAGATGTCACCCTCCTTCACCCTCAGCTGGTGATATCCTAATCACAGGTCAATCTTGGAGAACCATCTTTCCCTTTCTAACTGGTCGAAAAGGTCATATATCCTCGGGAGATGGAAACAGTTCTTGATCGTTACCTCGTTCAATCTCTAGTAATCAATGCACATCCTGAGACCACTATCTTCCTTCTTTACGAACAAGACTAGAGCACCCCATGGTGATGCAATTGGTTGGACAAAACCCTTCTTCATCAGATCATCAATCTGAATCCGCACATCCCGCAACTTAGAAGTCAGCACCTGGTAGGGATCCATCAAAGTCGGACGAGCATCAGGTTGGAAGTCTATTCTAAACTCAACATCATGTCGAGGGGGTAAAGTAGCATCCTCTTCGAGGAAGACATCCGTGAACTCACTGAAGAATCCCGGGGTATCCACCATCTTAGTATCTGCTGAAACCACTGACATCTCAACTAACAAGGAAAGAAGGGGATCCACTTGTCGGCCGCCCTCCTAGAAACCCCAATTTTCGATGAAAGTTACACATCGGCCACCCAAATCCAAAAACACAATCTTTCATCGAAAGCAATCAATAACAGCACATACAGTGAACTTCCATTCCATGACCAGGATGACATCATATGGATGTATATGCAATAGTAGAAGATCCATGTTAGACTGATGTGGCCCTATCATCAGTCTACAGCCTCGGTAAACATAAGACAAGTCGATATGACCTCCAACTGGAGTACTCAACACCAGTGTCACTGGAAGTATCTCAGCATCTAGACCCAGAGCATGTGCTAGACTGGGTGTAGAAAAGGATTCTGAATCTCCTGTATAGAAAAAGGCATAGACAAGAGGGCTAAACAAGCTTATCATACCTCGAACGACTTCCAACCCTGTCGGAACTACTTTTTCGGCGGTGTGTAATTGCACATGCCTAGCTCCTCTACCCCTCGGTTGTCGGCCGCCTCCCTGACCGCACCCTGTTTGAGGTCCCTGAGGAGCGCCCTAAGCTTGGCCTCCTCCTGCAACGTCTGCCCTTGGTCGAGCGAGAGCTCACTGTCCCTACTGATGCTGCTGGAAGGGCCTGGCTGGAAACTACTATGGATGAGGTGGGTGCTGCACTGGACAACCCCCACTATATTGTACTTGGTCCGGGCATTGATTCTGAAGGTGCCCACGGATTCCACAAATAAAGTATCTAGGTTATGGGATCGAAAGGAATGGTTGAGGACTAAGATATCAGAACTAGAACTGATTATGCTTTCTCCCTACTGGTTGAAACATAGAGGGCCCTGATGCTGGAGGCCTGCTGCTGACAGCCTTCCCCATCAACGAGCCCAACTGGATTCCCTCTCATGATATACCTCCCAGCGTGTGGATCCTTTACACAACTTCATAATTATTCTGGACCTCCATGTACGTCGATAAGATGAAGGGGGTAACCGCATACTGAAGATATAGTCGGAGTGCCTCCTCTAAACGTCTCACCCGAGACTCCTCATCTGGAAAGAGGTCTATAGAAAAGCGAAGGAGATCCTTGAACTTGATTCCGAACTCTCTCACTAACATATACCCCTGCTGGAGGGAGATTAGTTCTTAACTCTTCTCAGCCTTCATCGTGGAAGAGAGGAATTCCACCCGGAAATCCCTCTTGAAGTCAGTCCACGTCACCTCAGCATCCCTCTTCTCCCCAGGATAAATCTTCCACCACTAAAACGCTGCTCACAACACTATTCTTATAGCTAGAAGAACCCAGTACTCCATCGGAGCATGGATCATGCTGAAATCAATCACCAGCTCTTCTAGCCAGCTCTTTGTCTCCATGTCTAAGATGCTGCCCTCATACTCCCCAAGGTTCTACCACTGAAAAGCACAAAGCATCCTCTTCCACTGATCATCCTCATCCTCTCAGTCAGCCCTTTTTCAATCAGCCAAATAATCCTCCTGGTCCTCGATCTTATGTACTACCCATGGTGGCCGTCTTGTTTGCATAGCTACAAGGTACATTAGAAAGGCCTAAGCTCGAGTAGTGTAGAATATTACATTTAAATTTTTTAAACATATTAATCATTTTAAATTCACAAAATACCCAAGAAACACAAGAACAAAAGTAATTATGATGCATGTACCTTTCCTAGGGTATCTACCCTGCAATCAGTGTAGCCTCACTTGGTCATTCGGAAGGCCCCTAGTCCTTGCATTGGATCACGGGGGGCCCGAAAATCCCATGTCCTAGCTGGTCTTCCATGACCTATTTCACGCACCAAGATTGTCCAACACTATTTACCTACCATACCATGAAATACTAACT
Organism: Viscum album; assembly: GCA_963277665.1. NCBI lineage: Eukaryota > Viridiplantae > Streptophyta > Magnoliopsida > Santalales > Viscaceae > Viscum > Viscum album. The sequence continues at coordinate 22,535,203 of OY728131.1, forward strand.
ATTCCTAACCCCAGACTCCATCCTATTCCCCAACCCACCTCTGATACCATTCTGTCATGATCGTCCTTCACCAAGATTAGAGAAGGAACAACAGGTTTCCAGACCCTTCCATCTTCAAGTTGAAAGAGAGATAATGACCCCTGATACCCGCCTTCAATAGGTCCCTGAGTGGAAAATAGCACCAAGGGTATAGAATCACACACAAGATAGAAGGCATTACCAATTTTATTTTAATAGGACCGGGAGATAAGTTAGTAATTCCCAACAAGGCCGAATGTGGAAGAACAAGTAAATCCAAAACAAACCATTACCATATGCATGTTTCAAAAGTAAATGCTACAAAAGTACATGAAAACCCCAAAAGAAAGTACCAAATAAAATAAAAACAACAACAAAAATTGTCCCATCATCCGAACTAGTGTGATCCTGCAAAATCCCCGAAGTCCTCTTGGAAACATGATATCAGTTTTATATATGTAGGGCGAGCATACAAGTATACTTAGTAGGGAAGACCAAACAATCTCTTGCACAAGTGGGGAGGCACACTAATTCCTCGTGAGAAAAGAGATAACCAAAACATCCATTAAAGAAAAATATCCACCAAAACCTCACCAAGGCACACTGCCGAAATAATACGAGTCATGTAATGTAGTAGTAACAACACATCGATGTTTGGGTACCCCGCGCCACGTCCCCGCTGGTTATTGAATACATCCTACACATCAGACCTCTCCTGTCATTATCAACGCATTCCCACTTATATCCCCTCCCACACACACCTGGGCTATAACAACACATGCCTCCCGAAAAAACCTGGGCCACAACAACCACTACCACGCCCGAAGACACCTAGGCCTCACCCCGATGACACTTGGGAGATAACCTGCCCGCACAAACCTGGTCCAACCACCACAACTACCATGACCAAAAAATATTGGGCAATAATGGACCTTTTTCCATCAAAGCCTTCCCAAAGGGTCTTGATACACTTGGGAAAGGGAGCAGAAAAGGAGGTAATAACCAGTCACTTGTAAAAGTGTTGGAAAAAACACCCTCCCCCATGAAATGGGGGTGTTCGACACAAAGTGATCAACTTGAGAGGGGAGAGAATATGAAACACAAGAACTACAATTATATATATAGGGACCAAGCACTCATCCCATCCTAGGTGTTCTAAACCAGCCCAAAAAATCACCTTCATTACTATTCATTCACAAGTAGCACCGAACCCACAGCAATGCCACCACTCAATCCTGGAAAACAATTCCCCATTGAACCCATTTTTGTTTTAATGTTCCAATGATTCCATTTAGGTAAATTATTCACTACTTGGAAAGGTTCAGGAATAACCACAATCTATGGAAAAGAAAACAACCAAACATCACTTTTAAGCATTCACACCCGGTTCTCTTGTAAAGTCACATCAACCAAAAGATTTGTGAGATCTTTAAAAGTACTGGAACCAAACCAAGCCTCAAGATACTGCCCCGCACGGTCTCAGGAACTGAAACAACATAGGATCACATCCCATCACTATCACCCCATAACAATCAAGTAAAAAAATCACACATACCGCCTAGAAAATGAAAGGGAGTTTCTATATTCAAGCACATCATTCATTTAGTTCCCATTTATGTTTGGTTAACCAGGGTGATCACATAGGGGTTGTTTTTTACTGGACATCCATTTAATCGGCATAATTTATTTGATTAATCAAATTTCCATGTTACATCCATTAAATCATCACAGAAGACATGGGTTCATTAGTGGACAAATAAAGACCCCCAACGGTCATGATTTTCAGTGGGAATAAGCCCATACAATTCACAACACAAAGTCAAGGATAAAAAGTACATCAGAAACATAAACCACACCCCATTTATTATTTAAAATTCCATTTATTATCTTTGTTAATTTTTGGTTTCATCCATCCCTACAGGAACAACAACATACCCCCCCCCCCCATGCTTGACACATAGTAAAGAGAGACGAAGTTAAACCCTACCTGGATGATCAAAGATCAAAGTTTCTCCTCCCTACACCAAGAGCTGGGGATGCGTGACTTGAATGGGAAGAGATCCAAGGTCTCCAATAATATATATATAAGGGACTCTAGCATAGGCACACAACTAGCCTCAGGAAGGAGGGTATTCAATTCCCAAGGAGAGGAAAAGAGACCATCCATGAAGAAAAAGAAAAGAAATGAATTCTCGTGCAATAAAAGGTGAGATCCTAGAATTATGGGATATGGAATTTTAGCTGATTTAGAGAAGGATTGTTGTTTAACCACGCGGTTGGGTGGTTGCACATGATAGAATTAAATGTCATTTAAAAATTCTTATCTGATAGGTTGATTTAATAGCTGTGTGTTTAAATGGTATCCTTTAAATCGCATAATAGGGGAAGAACTGGAAAGTATGTGGAAAGGGTGTGACACCGAGGAAATGCCACGTATTTTGGTAAGTTAAGGGTCTTAGGGATCTTAGGTTATTTTTTATATTATTTATGGTATTTAATTGTCTTTTAAAGGGGATATTACATCATTTTATTACGTCAACAAAAACATTGCGAGAGCGGAAAAAGTTGGGAACTGGAAAAAGAACGAAGACCGCTTGGCGAGGACACAATGACATTGTCCCAGTGCCACCGTCATGGTGCCACCATCATGGTGCACCCTCACAGTTCCACCTTCATATTGCCGCCATCATGGTACCACCATTTCGGTGTCACCCTCACGATGCCACTGTTTTTGTGTCACCCACATGGTGCCACCATTTCGGTGTGAGACCATGACTGATGCCACCTTTTTTGTGGAACCATTTGATGGAACTGAGTTTTAGTAATGTATTGAACTAGGAGGGTCTGAGCCAATACAGTTTTTCTTATCAAAGGAAATTATTTCATCATGTAGCTTGTGTGAGAAAAACATATCTTCTCCCTTATAAAAAATTCCTATCAGATTTTATGCCATGTTATATGAAATAGAATAGGTATTTCCATAGCTCTTGAATGAAAATTTATCTCTTCCTCGTTCATTGAAAAAGCCAACTGTATCATGGAATTCAACCATCTATTCCAGATACAACTGATCATATGCTCTTGTTTTTGATATGAAAACACTCTCCCATCTATTCATCTTGATATTCTTAGACATAATAAAGTCATACCTGGCATAAAACGTTGGATAGACTAACCTTTCATGGCAGATCTTCCACTTAGATATTTCCTTAACACTTGACATATCTTTCTGATAATAGGCTTCAGCAGACATTCAGAAGTAAGAAATCTTTGAAGACCTGTAATGGATTCTAAAAAAATAGGCATATCTTCAGCACGTGATGTGTTGAATTTCAATGTGGTACAACCATTGGGGAATCCATTATATAGGCAATCGATGTGAAGATTCAGCTTCTCAAATTGAGCCAATGATTGAAAGAATCTTTAGATGTTCTAATAGTTGAGATAATATCCAAAGAAGGATTTTGATTGATTCTAATCTTTTGAGTTTATAAAGATAAAACATTCATATTTAAGGAAATGTGAATCCGAAAATTTTGAAAACAAAAAGAGAATACCAGCAAGGAAAAATTGATTATGAAGACTTAGAAAAAGAAACATACCTTTCAGATTTCTTGGAAAATTATTCTTAATGAGGTAAAATCTTTTTTGAATTACTTTAGATTCAGAAATTTTGGTTAAAAAACATTTTAGACTATGAAAATTTTTATTATGAAAATTGTAACAATGAACATTTTGACTAGGAAAATATTTTCTAAGAAAATTTTAATTACTAAAATTGTAAATACAAAAATGTTAATTATAGAAATATTCATTCTAACTAACAAGAAAATGTACTCCCCCTATGAAAAGAAGTTTGTTACTATAATGAGATAGATTTCACTAAGAAGTTAATAAGGATGATTAACTTACGGTTACCATTCCTAACTTATTTTTTATTTATTCAAATCTATTGGATGGTGAATATTTTGTGATAATTTCTGAAAGTTGATCTTGAGTTTAGATAAATTGAAGAATGATATCTTCTATCAATGTGTGATCACTAAGAATGTGATTCATAATAACTTTGTGTTTTACATGGGAGTGACGTGAAAGGTTTTTTCTTAAGTAAATTGCACTAGTATTATCACACAAATGTTATGTATTGGTAAAAATCATACCATAGTCTGTGAGTGTGTTTTTCATCCACAAAAATTGATCTCAACAACTTCCAGCTGCTACATATTCATCTTTAGTGGTGGAAAGTGCTACTAAGTGTTGATTTTTTCATGACCAAGAAACTCATGAATCTCCTAAGAAATGACATGTTCCGGATGTACTTTCTTATTCATTCTACATCCACCAAAGTCAGCATCCAAATTTTTTTTAGAACAAAATCATTTCCCGAAGTATAAAAGATTCCTTGATCCATGGTTCCCTTTAGGTAGTGAAAAATCCTTCTCACTTCCTTTAAATTATATTCTAAAGGATTGGATTGATATCTTGTACATAATCATACAAATAACATTAAGTCTCTATGACTAGATATCAATTAAAGTAGACTTCCTATCATACCTCTAAAAGATGTTTGATCTATTGGTTTCCCATCTTCATTAAGATCAATTGAATTTGAGGTACCAATGGGGGTAGTTATACTTTTAGTGTTTTCATATCCATAATTTTAAAGATGTTCTTTAATATACTTTTTTTGGGATATATAGATTCCTTATAGTTTTTGATAAATTTGAAAATGAAGGAAAAATCTTAACTCACCCGTCATACTCATTTCGAACTCATATTTCATTAGATTCACAATGGAATCAGTTAAGTATTAAAGATTTGAAAAAAAAATAATGTCATCAAAAAAATTATAAAAAGCAAAACATTTTTATTTTCATTCTTTCTAAAAAGTATTGGATCATCATTTCCCTTAAAATAACTGTTTTGAAGTAAAAATCCTGAAACTCTATCATACCAGGATATTGGGGATTTTTTATGTCCATATAAATCTTTGGTAAGTTGAAAATAATGTTCAGGATGGCTTGTATCATTAAAACCAGGAGGTTGTTCAACAAAAACTTCCTTTTCAACATAACCATTATGGAAATCACATTTAACATCCATTTGAAAAAGTTAGAAATTGAATAATTCTTCAATGGCAAGTAGAATCTGAATAGATTCAAGTCTAGCTACTGGAGCATAGATTTTCTCATAGTCTATTCCTTCTTGTAGATTATATCCTTTAGCAACTAACGTAGATTTATTTCATACTATGATTCCATTTTCATCACACATATCCCTAAAGAATTATTTTACTCCAAAAAGAATTTCCTTAATACTTTCAACCAAGGTCCAGACATTATTCTTTTCGAATTAATTTAGCTCATCTTGCATAGCTTTTATCCAATCATCACCACCTAAAGCTTCATCAGTGATTTTTTGTTCTTATTGGAAAAGTAAATCTAGATGTTTTATTTCTTTTGTAAAGGAACTTCAAGTCCTCACATGTTGATTTACATCACCAATGATACAATAACTAGGATGATTCTAAAGAAACAACTTATTTGGGTTTTGTAAAACATGTTCACCAATGTATGGTAAGATGTTTTCTAGGGTAAATAATTTAGAAATATTTCCTTGGACATTTTCCTTATCAAAAATATATTCTATCAAGGGTTTATAATTAGTTTTTGAAAACACATCTAAAGATGTAGGGTGACGATGTTTTAAAACAAAAGTATCATTTTCGTCGAATTTTACATGTACTGTTTATTAAACATTACAAGTATTTTTATTGAATACTTTATAAGACTTAAAATTTGTGGACTAGCCTAAGAAAATTCATTCATCAGATTTAGGTTTAAATTTGTGTAGATTATCTATATTATTCAGAATGAATAACTTGAAACCAAAAACCTTGAAGTAGAAAAGTCTAGGTTTTCTACCATTCCGTAACTCATAAAGAGTTTTATTATGAAAATTTATAATCAAAACATTTTTTATAGTGTAACAAGAAGTACATACAACTTCAGCCCAAAAATGTTTGGCTACAAAATATTCACTAAACATGGTTCTCGTTATCTCTTGAGGAATTATATTTCTTCTTTCAATGACACCATTTTGTTGAGGAGTTATTGGTGATGAGAAGTTGTGAGTAATGAATTTTCTACTACAAAAAGTTTCAAATTCATAATTTTGAAATTATCCTCCATGATCACTATGAAAATTTATCAATGGAAGGTTTTTCTCATTTTTAACTTGATCTCTGAAAATTTTGATATAAGAAAAATCTTCTAATTTCTTTACTAGAAAATAGTCCCATGTAAATCTAGTGTAATCATAAACTAAGAAAAATACATTATAATTTCCTCCAATGCTTCCAGTTTGTGTTGTAACAAAAAGATCCATATACACCAACTGTAATGCATCAGTGGTTGATACTTCACAGTCTGATTTAAAACTTGATTTATATTGCATTCCATATTGAAAAGGATCTCACACATTTGAAGAATCAAATCTAAGCTCCTGTAGGTCATTAAATAGTCTTTTCATAGAGATTTTTCATAGGTTCTTATGGTTACAGTGTCCTAAACCTCAATAAAATAGCCAAGAATGATCTTACATTTCACTAAGACATGGTATATCTTGGATCATAATGTCTTCTATGTGTAGTGTGTAAAAATCTCTTGCCTATGAGTAGAAAGAATAAACTCTTCCTTGTAATTGTGTACTAAACGCTTGTCATTCCTTAAATTCACAAGGTAACCTTCATCACATAATTGACTTATGCTAATAAGTTTGTTGTTAAGTCCATTAATGAATAAAACATTTGAAATCAAAGTGTTACTAAGAAGAACAGTGTTACCTATACCAATAATTTCTCCCTGATCATTATCTTTGAAAGTTACATTTCCTCCCTTAGTCTTGATAATATTTTGAAAGAAGTTTCTATTACTAGTCATATGCTGGGAAAATACACTATCCATGTACCATGTATTGATTTTGGTATTATCTTTAAATTCTTGAAAAAAAGGGCGTTAGAATTTCGGAACCCAAACATTCTTGGATCCGGAAACGTCAGAAAAAAATCTTAGGAATCCACATTTAATTTGAGAAATAAGCTTTTAAAAGACCTAGAGACTGAGTTTTTTTTAAGGAACAATTTTTTCCCAATGCCCATAACATTGAAATTTAGTGTAGAATGGAACACTTTGAGGTACAAAATAATTGATATTAAAAATATGTTTTGAACAAGTATAACAAAAAATATAATTATTCTTTAAAGGTTGAATTTGGGAATACATCTTATCAAAAAATTTCTTACCTAAGGTAAAGTTTGAAAAACACTTTTTCAAGGAAAATATTTCTGAATTTAGTTTAATAACTAGGTTTTTATCCTCAAAAAGTTTATATTTATCACTAGAGTTAGTCTCGAAAACATTTTTCATTGAAATTACTTTTTCTAGATCTTTATAAAGTTTATCCATCTCAGAATTAACTTCCTTAAAATATTTTTAAATACTTCCAAAATCATAAATTTTTTTGTCATGATCTTTAAAAAGATCTGATATTTCCTTAGTAGTAATATAAATCCTCAAATTTCCCTTATCAATCTTTTTCTTTAATTTGGAATTTTTTTTCTAAAGGAGTTTAGGAAACCGATACACTTTTTCATAAGTCGGTAATTTATTATCTTAATTAAAATAATATTCTTCATATGAGGATTCATAATATTTACTATCATTATAATTAGTGTTCAGGGATTCATTTGTTATTGATTCAACATTGTGTGCCTTAGTCATTAAACAATGATTTTCAATAGGTAACTTGGAAATTAAACCAAGATTCTTCTGACCAGAAGATTCATACTCTGAGGATTCTTTAGAAGAGTCACCACCACTAGAACTACAAGTTTTACTAGCTTTCAAAACTAATTTGATTTGTCCTTGTAGTACTTCTTTCTATTCCTCTCAGAATTTTCTCCTTCCTGTCTTTTCTCTTAAGCATCGGACAATCTGGCCTTATATGCTCTGCTCTTTTGCATTTATAACAAGTGACTTATTAGTCTTTCTGGAATCTTTTTCCTTTCTTCCTGTATCTATATTGAAAGTTCTTCAATCCAGAAATCTTGTTCATCCTTCGAGATAAATTAGATAACTAATTCATGGTATATTAACTTTCACTAGATTCAGATTGAATAATAGTCCTCTTAGATTTGGATATTGTAACTCTCTAATGAATTATATCTTTCGTATGATTTGAAGTAGTTGTAAAAGAAAAACATACATTCCAATTCTTCTTCTTATTTAGATTATAATATCTTTTCATTATAGTTTCATGTTGAATAAGAGTTCCAAAAAGTTCATCAAGAGTAATCTGTGATACCTTCCTATTCTCATCTATAGTTTTTCCCTTTGATTCCCACTCATTAGGCATTATACCTATAATCATTTCCACAAGTGCCTCATCATATAAACCTTTTTCACCCTTGGATTGAAAGCTGTTAAAAATAGTCATAAACCTCTGTTGTACCTTACACACTAGTTCTCCATAAGGAAAATAAAAACCATGATACTCAGCTCTATGAATAGCTCCTTTATTTTAAATAACTTTGGAAGTTACACAATGAGTCACTTCAAGCTTCTTCCAAATATAATTTGCAGCTTCACAAGATAACATTTGGCTATATATATTCATAGTAATGGAACACAAAAAGGTATTGCATACCTTATAGTTATGTTGATATTCTTACTTTTCTTGATTAGTAAAACTTTTGACACCCTTATCATGAATCTTGTAATCTCCAGTAAGTATTACAAAGTTGTCCAATCTAGTATTAATGACAAAATTCATCATACAATCTCTCCAATATTCATAATCATTCATATCAAATATAGGTTGTCTAGTATGAATAAGATTTTCAATCGAACCAACATTCATTCATTCCATCTCAATGAAAACAACTTTCCACAGAAACGTGTTAGTAAAAAAATTTGTAAACAAGCATTAAAGTATCATAGGCAAGGAAAATATAGAACAAAGGAACACATGAGCAAGAAAACATATATGTGAATATAAGTATTTTCGAGACCTCCTATGATACCAATTTTATGATCAGAATAATGATTTATATGATCAATATAAAAGAGATATGGTATTTTATACTTAAAAAAAATTCCTTTGTAACTTTTAGAGATGGTAATGTTTAGAAAAATTAAACAGGGTAAATTCACAAGACCCTTTCGTTCTACAAACTTGCTTGATTCCGGAAATATGGTTCCAGAAATGAAACTTAAAAATGTTTACAAGGAAAAATATTCTACCTTAAAGCGTATAGAATCTAACTAATCAGAGTATACAAGTACAAGAAATTATAATATAGTTATACTTTCCTTGTAAATCAAAATGCAAAGAAAACCAAAATTGAAACAATACAAGTAACAAGTAGTAAATCTTTTAACCCAAGGAGTAGGATATCCAACAACCTTGGATAAAGGTCCCTTGATTTGTACATTCAAGAAAGTATGTCTTTCCCATACCAAGGTAATCCCTCGATAAGAATATCAGATTCTGTCATGTTATCCACATAAGCCCTTGAACATCAAAGTAGTCAGCACCACTCTCTTCCTATCTTCGAATGCCCTAGAAATTTAAGGTTGTCGGAACCTCTATCTTCTTATACACAGAAGCCCTTGATTGTACATAGAAAATATCGAAGTCGCATGAAATAATTCTGAACATGATGTTTAGTACACAGAACGCATGAGATTCTCTCCCTAGAAATCACTTAAGTAGCATATAATCTCTATAGTTGTAGAATAGTACTGAGCTCATTCAAATGAGATCTTATTTATAGGAACATTTCCAATGGTCGATTCCCTTATACAATAGTCATATTTTTTCTTGATTCTTGGAGGAACCTGTACACATGTCACTCAAATAATGGTTAGTTAGTAACAGATAGCATTACATAATTTTATAACTAAAACAAGAGTAAGAAAAATATGGTTGCTCAACCAAATTAAAATTTTCATAGTCTAAGGAAAAAATAGTTTTCGGAGTATAAGTGAGTAAACCTTCAGATTCTATGTTACAAGGATATATGGATTCTTTTTTTCAAGGAATTCGGAATCCTAATTCTATAGATTTTAGAGTCTGAATTATAAGTAATTCAGTGTAAAGATTCTGAGGAATTTGGGACCCAAATATTCAGGAATTCAGAGTTGGAATTCATGGGAATTTAGAGTCTGAATTCTGAGGAATTTGGAACCAGAATTTTGAGGAATTCAGATTCTCACATCTGGGGAGATTGGAGTCTGAATTTTGAAGAACCTAGATTTTGAATGTCAGAGAATTTTGAGTCTGAATTTCAGAGAATTCAGAGTCTAAATTTCAGATAATTCAGATCTTGAAAATCAGAGAATTCGGATTCTGAATTTCAGGGAATTTTGTTTCTGAATTTTAGAGAATTCAAGTTCTAAATTTTAGTGAATTTGGGGTCTGAATTTCAGAGAATTCGGAACCTGAATTCAGATATGTAAAAACAGAATAATCTATATATATGTATTTATAGAATATCTAGTTTTTAGATGTGAAACTGAATTTTTACTTAGGAATAAAAATAGTTAGATGAAAATATGAAAAATTGAAAACAGGAAAGGTTAAATTTTCTTTGGAGAAGGAAAATTTTCCACATTAAGAAAAATATTAGGGAAAATGTAATATGCCTTAAGATAGAGTGTTTGTGATTTTAAAAATATGAAGGAATGGAAAATTCATAACGAAACAGTATTTACTCAAAAAAAATATATACCATTAGAATTTTTTTCTATTTTTTCCATAGATGTAAATTTATAACCCTTAATGATTGAAAAATATTTTACTGTGGTTATGGATAAAAACGATTAACATGTGGTTAAGTTAATGTGATATAGATTTAAATTGCCTATAAACTTGTATAAATAATATTGTATGATATTATTTAGATATTATATATTAATTAATCATAAATTATTCTAATTTTTAATGGATTTAATATGAATTTTACATTATAATATTTTAATGTTTTTAAAAATCCCAAGAGTGCACCTTCCTGCCACTATAAAAGAACACCTCAAACACCTTTATTTACACTTGTTTGAGCCACATAGCTCACGTGTATCAAAAAAATAACATATAAACATATATATATATATATGAATTATAGGCTTTTTAAAAATTAAAATAAAATTCCAATGTTCCATAAGAAATGATTTAAAGGATGTTTACCAGAGAATAGGTAGTCATCTTAGCTGATGTGTTTTAGTTTTTATCCTCTTCTACATCCTTTAAATATGTGGTATTAATAATAACATATAAAAATCAATATGATAAATATATTTATATGTTATTAGGATTATTGTACCACTATAAACCACCTAAAATTCTATCAGATGAGAAATGAAATTATTGCTTGTGCGTATGTGGTGTCTACCACCTTCACCTAATGGTATGTTTCACTTTTCATCACCAAAATTAATCGTTGGTTATTATGATAGAATAAATTTGTATATATTTTATTTGTGAGATAATTATTAATAATTAATTTTAATATATTTTCTATATACATACATTTCCATATGTTGTAATGTGATAACACTACTTGTGTGAACGTGTGGATAATCCGCTCTATGAAGTGATATGATTTATTTTCCATTTTCAATTTACATGACTATTAAAAATATGTAATTTAATAAATATATACAATATTTATTATATAATAATGATTTATAATTATTATTTATTATTTATAGTTCTTTCACCCTAACCATGGAATGTTGGAAAAATCACTCATGCGTACGTTCAGACTACCATATCCAAAAAGTGATGTAATTTATTTTTCATCAAAAAATTATATAAATAATTATAAAAGTTTACAAGATTAATAAATTTTATTTTTATTTCATGATTAAGATTATAGAGATGAAACCATGACCACAGAGAATGTATCAAAACCAGAAGACCGAAACATACATGGAAAATAGACATGTTTTCTCCCAAATGTTCATTTTAATGATGAAATTCAGAAAAAATGATAATATGAAACTATAGAGAAATTATACAAAGTATGTTATTTATTTATGTGATTATGGAATATATGTATAATAAATATATATTTTTTATACATGATTACTGAATTCATATGTAGGAAGATAAGACATAAGGTAAGATATATATGTTTTAATCCCATTCGGATCGAAATTTTTTATGCTTGATTTTCCATTGAAGGAAACTATATGATCTTTAAAATAGAAATACATTCCATTTTATTATACTATGGTAACTTCCATCATTTTTATTTATTTGTACAATTATTTATATTTTTCACTCACAAGGGCTTAAAAAATATATTTAAGTAGAGCATAACTTATTTCTCTTCTATTGGTTGGAAACCCATATTCTACCATATTTTTGTTTATTAAAATGTTTTCAATAATATATTTTACTGTTGTTCAAATATAGTTTAATGTAAATCTCAGAATCTTTTTTATTTGAAATAAAAATTTACAGGAATATTCTATAGATTTTATGATAAAGTTACTTTTTACCAATGGAGTGAACCAAATATTTAATTTAATTATTATGGAATGAATGTAATTTACTTAAATCAGGATATATCAATTATTTAGGATTAATTTTAATTTTAAATGTTTATATTTATTTAAGATTGTATCCAGAATATTTTGTAATTATTTTGATTTTAAATAAGTGATTTTAAATTGCAATATATTTTTATTCATGAAAAATTATAGGGATATTTTGATGGATATTTTCATCATTGAAAAAAAACAGAGACATTAATTTTATTTTAATAAGGACATGATCATATGATACTATCCTTATTCATTATCATGATGGTTTATGATGTTGATGATGAGATGTTTATGAAAACCAATTAGTTTCTAGTGGTCATGCTCTGATAATATAATGGACCTAGACTTTTATAAAAATTATTAAATGATTTTAAGCACTATTACCCTATATTTAAAATAAAATGATCACAATTACTAGTGTCTTTGTAATATTCGGTACAAAATTAAAAATCTTGAAACAGAAACAAAAAAAATATATTATTTAATCATTAAAATGATATCCTAACTTCCTATGAGCACTTAAATATCCATAGGATAACCTAGGGAATACATGAAAAAATGGATGATCTAAAAATCTTAGTAAGGGGATAATAATAATAATAAAACACTTTATGTGGGTTAGAGGGAATAAAATGATGACCGAAAATGGAATGGAACATGAATAAACATATGAAAGCATAACATAAATAAAATGGAATCATGGAATCATTGAATATTATAAATTTGGAAAAACTATAAAACATGACATAAAAATGTGTCAATTATAACCTCCAAGACTAATTCACATGGAGGAGAACTAGTAAAGGCAAACCACCCAGACCATTTCATCTAGAAAATCATGAGTCAATGGTAATTGCTAAGACAATTGCACATGACTTCTCATGAGACTAAAAATTACCCAAATTAGTAGATCTCTATCTAGGGGTAACCATCATAACATGTTCATTAATATGGGTTCCATATGAAGAATCATATATAACTAATCAAACTAAGAAAGGGTCACCCATCAAAACAAATAGGTATCATAATCTTTTCAAAATGAATAAGAAAAGAAAATATCATAATGATGACCCTAGAGTAATGGATTTATACCATACATGGACACTAATAATGTAAAATATTAATTTAACCTAATAAATGATGTCAAATTGAAGTTAAAACATTTAAAAGTGTGTTTATGAAATTTTATTTATAAATCATTTTACCCAAGTTTAAGGAAAATATTAATGATTATTTAAAACAGAAAAACATAATTATTTGTATAAAAACAAAAATAATCCAAGATAGATTTTCATGATAAAATGGTTGATCTTATAAAAATAATTTTATCATGAAATAAATTATAGAGAGCATGTTAACATTGTTAATAAATTGGCAAGTTCCCTTTAATTGGGATTTCAAATATAGAAGAAGTGAGAAGGGAACCTTTTTAGACATGTATTTCCCCATCAATGAAAGAATAATTGAGATAGGTAAATATGATGGGAACATACCCCTATAATTTTTAAAGATTGCATATTAATATTTAATAATTACATTAGGGTAAATAGAGAGAAAGGCTAACCTTAAGGAAAAATGGAGGTTCAAATAGAATCCCTTACCTTATGTCGGAAACTGCTTTGCACATGAATGTAATGTCCTGGAAAATAAAATTAAATCCATTAATTAATTCCGAACCTTTTCAAATTTAGTTTTTTTACCAAGAAATTATTTATATTCATTCATGTCATTTATGATGAGTCATAATATAAAATATCATTGTTTGAGAGTGTTAATTTTCTTGGTTTTCATGATCGGTTCAATTTTATACATGAATGGGAGATAATGTAAAATGATGGTAGTTTCTTAGAAATGAAATATTATGTCCTTTATGAACATACATGATATTAAATGGTCTTTTATAACTTTTTTTCAATATATTTTGAAAAATCATTAGATAAAACATTAATGATAACTGTTAGGATTATATTGGTGACTTTTAGATCTTCACAAATAAGTTCTACATTATTATCTAATATTATGTACATATACTGGATAGATAACATAAATTAGGTAGTAATAAATATATGATAATATTTTTTAGTAGTAATAAATATTTTATGACTAGTCTATATGGTGAAAATGGTTATTGAAAATTGATCATCTTTGAATGTGCTTAATCAATACATCACAAACAAGGTTTTCATTTTTATAAACAAATGATACAGAAGAAAAATGATGATGTGTAATTCTATTAACAAAATAAAATTATATTATATGAAAGATATTGGAGTTATAATGTCACATGGATAAGGGTAGGTGGGGATAAGAAATTAAATGAAAATAAAATGGAACAAATTTAGAAGAAAATGTATGTGGTTTTTATCTCTTGAATTCTTATCCATGAGAACCTCCTTAAGAAAGATAATTTTTGTATTTTATTTAGACAAATATAATTATAGGCATGGGGGAGAGACTTGGAAATACTTTTGTGTATACATTCGACAAGATTCAAGTATTTTTTGGTCTCAAGAGAAGAGGTGGAGAGGACTGGTATTTATATTGGATAAGAGGGGTGTTTTTGAATTTTTTTTAATATGGTTAATATTTTGCCTCCATAGTATGAATATTTTTACAATTATCACTAAATATATTAAAATAATTATAGAGAGTTCTAGGTAATTGAATTACATAATTCATTATATAATGAATTGATTTTTCTGTGTATTGTTTTTATATATTATATTGATTAATTTCCAGACCAGGCATTGAGATTGAGGGCGATGTTGAGACCAGGTGTGTTTAGAATAAAATTTTGAAATATATTAAAATATTAAATAGCATGCACACACATTTTTTCAGA
Organism: Viscum album; assembly: GCA_963277665.1. Lineage (NCBI taxonomy): Eukaryota > Viridiplantae > Streptophyta > Magnoliopsida > Santalales > Viscaceae > Viscum > Viscum album. Next base: position 22,550,674 of record OY728131.1, read on the forward strand.
AAAAGTGTAATAAAAACTAAAATTGTGCTTTCACAAAAAATATATGGGCATTGTTGAGTTCAAAATGGATGCATTACCCTAGGAATGATCTAAAGATGGTAGGCATGGGTCATTTATAAAGAACATATCGAAGGAATAAAATGAATAAAATTATTTAATTATATTAGCTTAAATATTTTTCTTGATGAATTTACCTAACAGTCATTAAATGTATACATCTATTTAGATATATTCTAAGACTCAAAACCATGGAATATATACAGAGCCTCTGGAATGATCTTATGAATAATTATATTGAACAAATGATGAAGGATAACATATTGATAAACAGTGCACACCAATTTTGAAGTATCCCTCCAATGATGAAGATTCGATTAACGTTATTCATTAGAGATCAATCGAAATTTAGATAGGGCATGCTTTTTTGATTTTATTTTCCACTATTCTTGAATTCTATGATGACTGGAGACCGATCGATGAATAGATTTTCCCATGGATTGATATTTATTTGGGATGGGTTGTTTTGTGGGATTTATCAAGAGATTGATCCTATGATTTATTGGAATTTTTTATCATTCTAACAGTGATCAATCGAGATTTACATGAAGATCGATCGAGGTTTATCTATCTTTATTCGGTTTCTACTTTTCTACATCAATTCATTGTTCTACATGGTATTCATCATTCTTGTAATGACCCGACCCATGTCGGGGATCGATCTGCAACTACCCCAAGCCCGACTCTATAGGCCATGGGATATCGATAAGCATCAAAGGAATAACAATATTAGGGAGGACTTTTCCCAAGTACATGTACACACATAGACAACCAACTCAATGAAAAGGTTCTAAGTCAAAGGAAAAAAATGTACAACACTGTTATAAACAACCCACAAGTATGCATCGACGTCGAATAAATTCATGTATAGGTGATGAAAAGTAAACTGAAAGGTAAAGGGAAAAAATACACACCTAACCCAAAAAGTTACCCAACCCAACTAAAGGTGGAAAAGTAAAATAACTTAGAGATCCCCACTATTTTATCCCAATATATGTCCACTTGAAGTTGTCCATGAACCATATATCCCTTAGCTCATTATATGTCTTGATCAAAATATTTTTCATATACAAGGGAACACCAAGCGTGGGTAAAGCCCAATTAAGGATGGGTATAAAAATACCCAAAAGGATGTCTGAAAGGATCAAGAGTGAAAAATATATATACTGAAGAGGGGAGTAGTAGATAAAACAAGGTACAATAAAAGAGTACAGATCAACCCAAAAAGAGAGTGAAGTAAACTCATCCAAAAAACAAGGATATAGAAATGTTGATAATATTAACTTATAATCGAGTTTTCGCTACCTATTTTAAGAGAGTGGAAACGTTAAACTGTTAGATGATAAACCTATAAAGCACGAGGCATACCCCTTGCTTCTTCGCCTCTCTTATAAGGAGATAAAACAAACCCAATGAGTGGATACTAAAATATGATAAATATATATGCTCAGTCAAAGAAGACCAATCAAGAGAGTAAGGGGATATCCATCTCATAGCCCAACCTAGGTAAAATTATTCAATAGTTTCTGAAGTTAACACCAATGATTCCCAACATCCCTCACATCTTCCCTAAACAGTAAATTAAAAATAAAAGGATCACCATAACTTAATACTATCCGATTTTGGATGTTCTCTTCTAATCGTATGAATTTAGGTCATGTCACATGGACAAGTCTCGGTGAGGAATGAACCCCTCTTACACATGAATTAAAATTAATTTCGATGCATGTCTCAAAACTAATCCAATTATAGAAAGATTAATCCCAAATCAGAGGACCCCCACCCATGTTTTTCAGGGTAAGTATTATTTAATATTCATTTTAGAGGAACCACACCCTAATGCATTAGGGGGATTCCACACTGGTTCATCAAGGACCCTGTCCCTAGTGAATTAGGGGGATTCCATTAAAAAGAAGCTGATATAGAACTGATGCTCCTGCTGATGGGGGTTTCTGCTATTATTATCCTAGAGGACCCATGCCTTGGTGCGTTATGGGGGTTCCACTCTCATAGTAGTCAAGAGGTCCCACACCCATGAAAATGGTGGATTCCACTCTAGGTCATAGAGGACCCCCACCCTACCTGGTAGAGGTATTCCACTCACAAGATATCGAAGAACTATACTGGCCATCCCTGCTGAATGGTACCTCTTAAAAAGAACTAGTACACCAAAACCTGATCAGTACTTTCATCGGACGACACTTGAATAGGCGTCACATTTAGAACATCTCGTTTCGTATCTCCAAATCCACTACAGAGGGCCTAATCGTGTTTTATATGAATAGAAACTCAGGACATGCTACATTCATGCCAAAATATGTGTCCAAACAAAGGAGATATGAGATGTACATGATTTCTAGTGTGGTACATAGAGTGTGTGAGGCCCACACAACTCATGGAACATCCAAATTGCTTGGACATGCACCCAACCATACTCAGGTACAAAACTTCTACAAAAGTACCCCTAGGCATGCCCATGCACTCTTGGAGTACATCGCATCTCTAGAACAAAAATGCCGAAGGAGCACTCGATGCTCGCCATTGGTCCAAAGGGAAGAAATGTAATTTCCATCGATATGATTTTTCAAATGGCCCCAGGTACCGAAAAAAATCACACCGTTACGATCCTTATAAATAAGCACATGAGATTGACTATGCATTCACTTTAGTTAGAAATTCGGTGGAAAATATGCATCTCCTAGGATCAAATGTGAAAACTACATCATGGGGCCCACACCTCGATCCTGGAATAAGTCGATAGGATCAAAACATTGTGATACTTTCAAAAAACACTTGTAAATGACAGCTCCTTCATCCCAAATGGAGTCGAAGATGTTTCATTTTACCATACCACACACAAGCAATGTTTTGTCAGATCCACGTTGTGATCTTGAATCACATAAAATGGGACATGCCATTGTGATCCTCTCAGAAAAGAATACATGATTGTCTATTCACCTGTCCTAAACGGACACTCGGTGACGAAACTCCAATTCCCCACCAACGCCCAAAACGAACCTCATGCGGCCCACACCACATTTTCACTTTATGCTCCCAAAATTAGTATTGGAATGTCCGCCTCGACTCCAGGGTCACAACACCTCTGAGGGCGTTTCAATAAGATGTCATATGTAGATGAACGACACGAAATAATGAACATTAAATAATAATAATTAAATTATAATTATTTAAAATGGGGTTTCGAGCCATTAAGATTCAAATATAGAAATTTAAAAAATCCCAAAACCATCTCAAAAGGTTCGCCTCAAAAAGAGGGTCATGTAGCCACATACGTCATGTGAAACAGATGCCTAGATTATGAGAAAGAGTCATTTTATTTTTCATTGGCCTAATTAGAAAGGACCAACCTGGTCCAGTAGGCCCGACCATTAAGAGTCGTCCCATTCCAATTGTCCTATGACTCAATGGTTCACTGTCGGTTCTTGGCCACACCGTCCCCATAACCTCACGCCATTGTGTGCAGACCCCACACCACCACATAGTGACCCTGTGCCTCCATTCACTGGCCCCAAATCACTGGTTACTGCAAGTCTGCTCACCCTGTCCACCACCTTTGTTCGTGCCACACTTCCCATCCACACTGTACCATCACCAGTCCACCGCCTCACATCGAAAAAAATCTACTAACCACCACGAACACTTTGGTGATCTAAAAATGAAATAGATAAATAATCTGGGATCCTTAAGACCAAACATACATAGTAGGAACATTTTTATGAAGAATCATCGATGTTTCAACATGATGAAAAGTTTCTAGATCATCCACTCACCGCCTAGCCTCCTCCAGTTCGCAAAACATGAATCTGAGCATAGATCTATACTCCTAGGGTAAAGATCATCATATAAATATGCCCCACTCCACAGTTTATCAAATATTTGATGGATCAAAATTTAGGTGGATTAATAACATGAAGAATGATCAATCAAAAGTTCAATTAGATGATGGCCATTGTTAGTTTTGTTATCGATAAATTTTTTCAAAGAAGAAAAATTGATCATAAGATAAAAATGAAAACAAAATTATCTATTGGGGGATAAAGAATATGAAATAGAAACCTAACACATTCCTGATGTAGGGAATGGAAAAAATTATTTCCTAAGTTAAAAATGTAGTAATTTGGTTGAACTAGGATGTATCCCAAAGAGGAGTGCACACAAAATAGTTTTTCAGTAATTAAATGAGGGTAAAAATGTGGTGTATTTAAAGGATATTCGAAATTTAAAATGATTGAAAAAACTATGATATTAAAAAGGGTGATTAGGATGGGGTCGGTATTCTAATTATAATGCAATCCTTTTTCAATTTAATTCATACATCTTTTTCTTAGTTGATTAAATTGAGTTTCCACAATCGATTCCTCTCACTTCCTTGGTGAAATTATGATGGTGAGAGAAAACCTTACCAATATCTCAGTTTGGTCAACTCTCCTTCCATGTGAAAAATAGTTGTATTGAATAACCTTAATTGAAATGGGAATTACCCGATTGGGTTTTGTTTATCCCAAAAAATCAAAAACATTCACTACACCTTTTACACGTACTGACGATCGTCGAGTACTTCACCACTAATCCCTGGTTTATTCCATCGTATATAAACCAAAAATTAGTGGAGGGGGATAATTATTATTTTACCAAGGAATAAATCAATAACGGAAAAAAAATTCAAGAAAGATCTCACTTGATAATAAAATTTTCTATATGAAATTTAAAACAACATTGAAAAAGAAAGAAATTTCATTCAATTACATCCAATAACTCAGGCATTACAAAATTGAAAAACAACTCTTCCTCAACCACTCCTAATTTTTACCCCACCATGGTAAGGGTAATAGATATGAATAGGGAAGAAGAAAACATTACAAAATAATGAAAAAGAAATTAAATAAAAGAGATATCTAAAAATTTCTCCTCTTTTGTGTCCCATAAGGAATGGGGTGGAATAAGAGATGCTTTGAGAGGGGGGACTTCTCCTCCTTTTATAGCCAGGATTTGTCCCACAAATATTGATGTGTTGTAGCCCCATTAAATGAAATTTTCACGCATTTCACCTTTCATTAATGTTGTTAATAATTATCTTTGGCGTTTCTCCTCAAATTATAAGAGAATTTGGATAAGTATTTCGAGAGTTATTCTCATTTTACTCTGACCATTTATTCTGTCCAGCCAGACTCTCCAAAACGCCTACAACCAGATTAAGATGCTTTAAGAACCCTTGAAACAGAAAATTCTCATGGATTTACTTTAATGAATGATGTTACATAACTCCTTGGCCGTCCATGCACCAAATTTCACAACAATTGGGCCCACCAAAAATTAGTTATGGACCCCACACCAAAAATCAGCAGAATTGTAAACAATTTTCTTCAGACAACTTGTGAGCTTATTTTGATCTTTCATATGGTCGATTAATCTTTTGGTCAAAAAACTTTAAATGAAGACCTGGATGTTTAGAATCCTAAAAAGACATAATTTTTTAGTTTGGAGTATGGTTTCAAAATGTTATGACTAAACATCTAAAATAATTTAAAATAGTTAAAAACACAAAATGGGCCATTTTTACTGTTCAGCTCAAAATAACACCAGTATCATAAAAATAAAGAAATTCATCTTAGAGTAAAGCTTTTTTAGGTTTAAAAAAATTAAATTCAATGTAAATTTATTTGAAAATATTTTCTCTATCAATTCCCCCACACTTAGAAAATAGACTCTTGGACAAGTAAAAATCAAGTCAAATCTAATCTAAAACATATACCAATGAGATATACCAAATTCATACAATGAAAAGAAAAGATATAATCCCTTATCATATAACATGAAGAAAATGAAGAATGAGCAATCAAAAGTTTAATCCGATGATGTCCATTGTTAGTTTTGTCATCGATAAATTGTTTCAAAGAAGCAAAATTGATCATAAGTTAAAAATGGCAACAAAATTATCTATTGGGAGCTAAAGAATCTGAAATAGAAACCCTACATGGATTTTTGGCCTTGTTGTTGTGTTTTCTACACTCTGATATACCAGTTCCTGATGTTTTGTCATGATCTAACAATGAATGAACATTGAATCACAGTCGGAAGGGTGAGAGTTTCTTTTCTAGGGACTAATAAGAAGTGAGCCATACCCCTGCTCAATTCAAAAATATTATCTTTTTAGGAAACTGTTAGTGGTCGCGGGATCCTAACCTTCTGAACCTTCTCACATTAGGTTTCCTCTAGGGATAACACTACTCTACAAACATAACAATGCTCTTGGATTTGTTATCGAAATATTCTTTCTAATGTAATTTGATCTGGCATACAAAATAAATTAATTATTTTAGTTACTTTATTTATTAAAAGGCCCTCTATAGAGTTTTCCCTAAGAAGCATGTGCCCAGAAAAGTTATACCCTGCCTCGAGAAAATGGAATGCTCCAGACTCAACTGTGCCCTAAGATTTCCGGGCTGAGATATAATATGTGATATATCTCGTTTCTCTATGTGCATAGTGTAAAAACAGAAAATATTTTTATAAAATTTATTTTGAGCACACCGGACCTCAAAATCACACGTCGTCTCAGAGCTTTATTCAAAAAGTATGTGTAAAAATATTTCAGAGTCATGCATGACAAAAATTGGGTCTCTAAATCAGTCTCTCCCTCAATAGTTTCATCCATGAAAAGAAATATTAGAGAAAGAAACTCAGGATATTGAGCTTTCTCTTAGATCTCCCACTCCCAAGAACTCTCATTCACGTTCCCGTGCTACTACAACCTAAAAACTAAGGGGATGATTTGTCTTCGTAAGCTCCTCTCTCATCAATGTCATGCATCTATTCAAGAACACTTCTCCTTATATGTGACATGAAGAAAATTTCATGCACCCAATCATAGATGGGGGAAGAGAAAGGAGGTAGGAAACCTCACCATCCTCTATATGATCTCAAATGGAACAAAGGAAAATGGTGGAAACTCACCTTCCTGACTAATAAACCAACTCTAAATCCCATACCATATCCTCTAACACCTCCATAGCATGCTCGGTTGGATTATCGGTCTAGAATTGAATAACTGTACTCATTCTCAACTAGGTCAAAAACCCATTATTCATGCCTCTCCACATTCTTAATGTAAACCTATTGTTATGATTAGATACTAATATCAAGGGTACCCCCTAAAGGTAGACTTTTTCCCCAACGTAAAATTGTCCTAGACACTCTTCCGAGCTTTACTCCATAAGAAATGGGGTACACCAACCTTGTGAGTTGGTCTACTATCACCTAGATAGCATTATGATCCTTAACTTGGTGCTGAATCCCTATGAATATGTTTATGTATATTCTGTCATGTTTTCCCTCTGGAATTTTAAGATGCTGCAACAACCCGCCAGAACACAGTGCCCTACCTTCACCTACTAATAGGTGAGGAATCATGAGGTGAACTCAGCTATGCTTTATCTCATGCCAGTCCACCAGAACTACCTCTAATGATCCCTATAATGTTTTCCACATTGCGATGTAAAAATTAGGGAAAGTTAGAACTCTCACATCACTTCTTCATGTACCACAACTGGTACCACTGGTTGCCCCTGAAATTAATTCGCAAGAATACCCCTTTTAGAATAGCCATTGGGTACATTGCATATGGAAATATTATATAAGAATGATTTCATAGTCGGTGGGTGACATCTAGAACATTATATCGCACTCAAGAATCGAAGGATTCAACACCATCAACTATAGAAAATTATACCCTCCAGCTTACCAACGTCTGCTATAGGGAAAAAGCATTTCGAAAGATTCTCACACTAAGCTAGCCCGTGAGTTCCTTCTAAGAGGGTCTACAAAAACATTTCCCCTTTCCTAAAGAATAGACTAACACAAAGTCTTATCCCCTAAGGAATTTAAACAAGCATCACTTCCTTAGGTTTGGGTATTTTTGAGTGAATACACACCTGAGACTACGATGGTTTGTAAAAACCACAAAATGCTCTCACAAAAGGTTTTGTCTCCCCAATATCAAGGAGAAGACTGCCACCATCAACACCAGGTAGTGAGTTATGTAGTTATATTCATGGGATATCCATCACCATTTACTGTATTTGACACAATATATAATGATTGATGATGGGAACTCAATGTACTAACGCACTGGGGGTGAGTAAACTCATCCAACAATAAGATTATAGTCACATAAATCACATGGAATACCCTTTGCACCATTACACCTCTTGGAATAAGATTAATCACAAAATTAGGAACTCCACCACACCCAGTAGTCGAATTCCATGAAAAATGTGGTTAAGCAGAAAAACTCCATAGGAAATGTCTGGACCTGCTTCAACACTCCAATGCAAAACACGTCCATGAACAAATAATTCATAGGGACTCTTCTACCACACTATGAGACTATCCTATTTGGTCATCATTGAATCTCCCTCAATATTTTTCTCACATAAAAAAAATGTTTCTTGGTTGAGGAAGAACCCCTCTTTCTCGAGCATTCAAAACATCATAAAACAACACAAACACTAGGTTACACCATCACCATTTGTCACCAGGGTAAATACACAAGAAAGAATATGGGAGAAAAGATTGCCTCACCCAGTTTCTAATAATTTATTTTACAAAAAATTTAGAAAAGTCATAGAGAATACATCTTATCATATCACATGCTTCATGATCATAGGCATCCAAAACATGAAACTAGCCATGGCCCCGATCTCTAGATCCCCAAGCATAATGTCGGCCGCTTGGTGGTGGTTGAAGGACCACATAATATCTTCCACCAACCAAAATTTATCCTTCACATATACCATGATTTCCACTATATGGTCCACCCCATCCATTCCTAGGATATCCATAATAAAGAAACTATATTGGATTTGGTGGTGCATCAACCATCTTCCTGAGATGCTTAGTACGTCTGGTCGGTTAGTCACAGGCCATGTGACCTCGCCCATTACAAGAATAGCACGATTCCACCCTATTGTATCACAGAACATTACAATTTCCTTAACCACATGTCTAAGTAAGAATATTAGATGTAATCATATGGTGGGGACCTACCAACTGGCATCTTCTAGCTACGACAAACATCTCAGCTATGACATGCAGACTACCAGAACTAGCTTACTGGAGTTCCACTAACAAAAATTTCTCTATCACCAATGTCTATTCCAACACCCCTACATAGGTGGAGATGATAACGAGGACTATGTTGAAATGGATCTCTCTAAAAATACCATGATCAAACATTTGTTCTCAGATGTAGCGTCCATAGATCATGTCTAGAGAGAAGCATGCAAGGTCTGTGAATCTATTCGTGTACTCAGAAACTATCATACCTCCCTACTTAGACTGAAAGGGATATTGAATCTAGATGTATCATATGTAGAAGTGGTATTATTCCTCAAAATAGTTGTCCAATTTCCTCTCACATGAGAACCTACACACACAGATCTATGTAACCAAACTCCATCATCATCCATCCACTCCGCTGAAAAGACTGGCTGTCAAAGCCACCATCAGATTCATCGGTGTATGAACAAGCCTAAAGTGGCAGAACACAAACTCTATACAATTATATACTACCTAAGGATATGGATCACTATAGAACCTCAGAATTCTCTTGCAGTAGAACATGATAAGTGTGCTCATCTTGCGCACATCCTTAGCCTACTCTGATGGGACTAACAGCTGCTCAATAGGTGGAGGTTCTCTTATCTATCCACCCACAAGAAGGTGGATTGAATGATGGATCTTGAACTAAGTCCTTTTTTCTTGTGTAATAATCTTCATGAATTAGAGATAGTATGATGAATATCTGTCAACATAGATGAATCCCATATCCATCAATGAGTATCAGAGTCAAAAAGAATATATATATATATATACATATCAATAACAATGGGAGATGAATCAATAAGGATAATAAAACACTCAATCCAATATAATGCAGGTACCAACGTTCCCTGTAAAAAAATGTCTCGGCATTCTGGGATGACAGGCGGGTAATCATTGCCTTAGTGAATGGTTACATTGGTCATAACAACATCATTGGACTCCTTGGTCTGAGAAACTCTCTTGGGACATGTTGAAAATGTTTCCCTAAACCTAACCCTGAAATTTTTTGGGAAACATCCAAACAAAATACCAAGGGTCGAACCACCTTTGATTCTACTTTTTCATGTCTTGAACCAAGTTTGTGCTCGAGACACAACTACCCCATGCCTTCTTCCACAGGCCAGGGGCTGATGATAATAACTGAATTCATAATAAACCCATAGAGGCATTTTCCTAAGTAACTGTAAACTTTCACACAACCAAATCAATGAAAAAGTGTATAGTGAAATGAAAAAAAATTACAATGTTTCAATAAAAAATAAAAAATTATGAATCAAACTCTAAATAGTACAAGTATAGGTGCTAAAACGTTAATTGAAATGTAAAGTGGAAAAATACATTTCCAAATAGAAATGTACCACAAAATAGCTATAGGTGGAAAAGTAAAATAGCTGGGTGATCCCCACTCCTAGATCCCAAGCTACAACCACTGCAAATGTTCAATGCACCCCTTATCCCTAATATCCGCAAATGTTATGATCCACCTATTTGTAATCTGCATGCTGACACCAAGTGCGGTCAAATATCATGTTCGTGTGAGTATAAATATACTTAGTAGGATTCCCCAAAGTCTCAATGGAGTAGAAAAAGATATACTAAAGAGGGGAGCACTAGATAGAACAAGGTAAAATAAAAGAGTATAGCTAAACCCATCAAGAGTGTGAAGTAAACTCTTATAAGAAACAATTAGATAGAAATGGTGCTGAGTCAGTAAGGTTTTCCTTATGACATTTCCATTCCTTATTATTTTGAAAATCACAAACACCTTATACTTAAGAAAATTGATATTTTACCTCCATAAGTAATGTTTCATTCTTTAAGGCATTTTACCCGAACCTAGATTTTCTTATACCTATAAATATTTTTCTTAAGTACAAAAACAGGATTCATACCTAAAACCCCGGAATCATATAATATCAAGAATTGGAGTATTCTGTTTTTAGGATCCAAATTCTGGATGTGAACTATAATGAAGTTCCACTCAGAATTGTAGATATAAAATTTCATGAGTTCGACTCCAAACTCTTATGAAGTTCGACTTAGAACTTTCATGAGTTCGACTCCTTTCATGAGTTTAACTCCGAACTCTTATGAAGTTCAACTTCGAACTTTCATGAGTTCGACTCCAAACTCTTATGAAGTTCGACTTTGAACTTTCATGAGTTCGACTCTGAACTCTTATGAAGTTAGACTCCGAACTTTCACTAGTTCAACTTTGAACTCTGTAAGTTTAGATTCTGAACTCTGGTGAAACCAAACTCCAAATTTCCTTAGAAATTCATACTTCGGACATCTACAGATTTCAGGTTCCGAATTCCTATAAAATAGAATCCGAACATTTTTTAACATACACTCTGAATTCCATTTTGGTTAGACTCCGAACTTTTATTTACTCACATTCTAAATTCTAGTTTTGCTTATTCTTACACTTGTTTCATTGTAAAATTATATCATACTTTCAGTTACACATGTTTTGTTATAAAACAATGTCATCCATTATTTTTCTAATTAACCGTTGGTTTAGTGAAACATGTACAGGTCTCTCCGATATTCATGGAAAATATGACCATTGGAGGAAGGAGCCGATCATTCCAACCGAGCCAATAAATAGGAGCTCATTTTAAAGATCTCAATAACAAGTTTACCACTCTAGAGACCACACACTATTAAGGTGATTTATAGAGATAGATGCTTTTCATACCTTATGCATATTGAACCGCTCGTTCAGATTGCTTCGTGCAACTCCGAATGTTGGTGATTACATGTTAGGGCTTCCGGGGATTGGAAGACAGAGGTACCAACTACCTTGAAGTTTGAGGGCTTCCTTGCTGAGGAAGACAGAGGTTCCAACTACCTTTAATTTGAGGGCTTGTAGGGATAGAAAGACAGAGAAACTAATCTTCATATCAAGGGCTTACCCTAGTGTGGGTAAGACAGACTTGCTTGAAAGTATAAATCAAGGGACCTTTATCCAAGGTTGTTGGATACCCTTCTCTTTGGGTTAAAAGACTTATATCTTGTTACTTTTAGTTTTTACTACTTGTTACCCATTTCATTTCATATTGTAAAGAAAGTATAACCTTCTTATATTTCCTTACACTTGTACTCTGATTAGTTTAGATTCTATACACTTTAAGGTAGAATCTCATATTGTAAACTTTGGTTAAGTTTAAATTTCCAGATCCATATTTCTGGAACCTGTTTTTCATAATCACTTTCCAGTTTTAAGCAAGTACATAGAACTAAAAGTTTGTAACTTCATACCATATACCAATCCTTCAATTGGTATTAGAGTTGTTGTAAATTTTCTTAGTTTAACTTTGTTAAACTTAGATCTTTCATTGTTTAAGTAAATTTTTAATGTTTACAATTCACACCCCCATATTGTATATTGAGAATCTACATAATTATTTCGATCCTACAATTGGTATCATAGTAGGTTAACTCAGACCATAAGGGTTATGTAAAATATGAAGTAATCTCACGATTATGTTCAGAAGGAAATTTTATGATTCATAATTTGGATTCATAATTCAAAATCACGGTTCGGATTCATTTTTTTCATAGATATACAACTTTTCTTGCCTAGAATATTTTCACTTGTTTACGATCTTTTTCAACTAACAAGTTTGGTTTCCAAAGTTTTTATTAAGAATGTCATGAATCAACGTTGGTTCTATTGAAAATCTAAACCCTAAAAGACCACCAATCTTTTATGGTAATGACTATGAGTATTGGAGAGATCGAATGAAGACTTTCGTTATCAATACTGGAGTGGATAATTTTGTTATGCATATTGGTGATTATAAAATTTCTGATAAGGAAGTTAGAACTTTCACTAACCAGGAAAAGAAAGAATATCAACTCAATTATAAGGAACGAAATACATTACTATGTTCAATGACTAGAAATATATATAGCCAAATTTCTTCTTGTGAAGCAGCTAATTTTATCTGGAAGAATTTAGAGGTTACACACTTTGGCAATTCTAAAGTGATTGAAACTATGAGAGCTATGTTAGAGCTGAATACCATGGATTCAATTTTCCATTTGGAGAACCCATTTGCAAAGTTCAACTGAGGTTTATAGCAATCATAAACAGTCTATGATCTATGGGACAGAAAGGTCTGGATGATGAATCTCTTCTGGATAAGATTATTGATATGATTCCCAATGAGTGGGAATCAAAGAGAACAACTATTGATGAGAACAGGATGGTTACTCAAATTTAGTTAGATGATCTATTTGGAACTCTTTTTCAACATGAAACAAGAATGAAGAGGGATGCTGACAATATCAAAAAGTAGAATAAAAATGGTACTGTTGCTTTTACCACAACTTCAAATCATATGAAGGCTAAGACTCCTGAGAGAGTAACAAGATCCAAGTATAAGAATGTGGTTATTCAATCAGAATCTAGTGATAGTGAAGTCTTAGAGAATGAGTTAGAAAATATTGCTCGAAGGATAAACACGATAGCTGGCCAGAGAAATTTCCAATCCAAGTATAAGAAAAAGGAAAAGAAATATAGGAAAGATGGATAATTTACTTTTTCTGAATGCAAGAGAGTTGTACATATTAGACCGGATTGTCCTTTGCTCAAAAAGAAATAAAGGAAAGGGAGGCATTCTGAAAGGAACAGAAAGAAGTATTACAAGTCCAAAGGTAAGAAAGTTATGAAAGCTAATGACACCTGGAGTGCCAGTGGTGGTGACTCTTCAAATGAATCTTCTGATTATGAATCTTTAGGACAGAAGAATATTGGTCTTATATCCAGATTACCTATTAACAATCATTTCTTCATTGATAAGGTACACAATGCTAAATCATTGACAAATGTTTCTTTAAATTCTAATGATATTAAATATTATAACTCTTCAGATGAGGAATCCTCTTCTGATTAAGAAAATACTTCACCTACCTATGAAGAAGTTTCTAGGTTTTCTAAACTTCTTGAGATTGATAATTCCAAACTCAATAAAAAACTTGATAAAAAAACTCTAGGAATTCTATTCTTACAAAAGAAATATCTGATCTTTCTAAAGATATTGATAGAAAAAATGCTTATTTTATAAGTATTTCAAAAAATCTTGAGGAAGTATGTTCTGAGAATAACATGCTTTCTAAAGAATTAGAAAAAGTAATTTCTATGAAAAGTGTTTTCGAGCCTAGCTCTAATTCTAAATCTTACAATTTTGAAGATAAAGACTTGGTTATAAAACTCAGGTCTGAAATTTTTTCCTTAAAGAAGTTTTTATCAAACTTTACCCATGGTAAAGAAAATGTTGATAAAATGTATTTACAAATATGACCTTTAAGAAACAAATCCAGATTTGGTTATACCCATGAAAACCCAACTTTTAGTAACAACTATTTTGTTCCACAAAGTGCCCCATTTTGTACCAAGTTTCAATGTGGTGGTCACTGGGAAAAGAATTTCTCTATAAATGAAACACAATCTCTATGTTTTCATCATGCTTATTTTTCTAAGAAGATGTGGGTGCCTAAAATTTTTATTTCTGGATATCCCGGATCCAAAAAAGTTTGGATTCCTAAAGTCTAAGTCTTTTCTTGATTTCAGGAATCAAAAGGAAGTACCAACAACAATACATGGTACATTGATAATGGATGTTCCCGACACATGACTGGTAACAAAATCTATTTTGAAAAGACTATCAAGTTGAAAGGAGTAAATGTAACTTTCGGAGATAATTCATAGGGAGAAATTGTTAGTATAGGTAATATTATTCTTCATGGTAAAACTTTGATTTCAGACATTGTATTTTTTAAGGGTCTTAAGAACAACCTCATTAGCATAAGTCAGTTATGTGATGAAGGATACCTTGTGAATTTTAGGAATGATAAATGCTTAGTTCACAATTCCAAGGAATAATTTATTCTCTCAGCCAATAGGCAAGATAATGTTTACACTTTGAACTTAGAAGACCTCAGGATCCAAGACCTACCTTGCCATAGTGAAATGGAAGATCATTCTTTGTTATGGCAGAGTAGACTAGGTCAGTGTAACCTTAGAAACTTATGTAAACTTTCTAATAAGAAACTAGTTCAGGATCTACGGGATCTTAGATTCGATTCTTCTAAAGTGTGTGATCCTTGTCAATATGGAAAGAAACATAAATCTAGTTTTAAATAAATCTGTGAAGTCTCAACAACTGATGCATTACAGTTAGTGCACATGGATCTTTTTGGTCCAACACAAACTGGAAGCATTGGAGGCAAATACTATGTGTTTTTTCTAGTTGATGATTACACTAGATTTACATGGGTCTATTTTCTTGAAAATAAGTCTGAAAGTTTTTCTTATTTCAAAAGTTTTAGAGCCCAAGATAAAAATGAGATAAACCTTCCACTGAAAACTATTCATAGTTATCATGGAGGAGAATTTCAAAATTCTGATTTTGAAACTTTTTGTAGTAGAAAAGGTATTACTCAAAACTTCTTAGCACCTAGAACTCCTCAAAAAAATGGTGTAGTTGAAAGAAGAAATAGAATTCTTCAAGAGATAACTAGAACCATGTTGAATGAATATTCTATAGCTAGACATTTCTGGGCTGAAGCTGTAAGTACTGCTTGTTATAATATAAATCGAGTTTTGATTACACCATTTCTTAATAAAACTCCTAATGAGTTATGGAATGGTAGAAAACCTAGAATTTCCTACTTCATGGTTTTTGGTTGCAAGGTATTCATCCTAAATACTAATGATAATCTACACAAATTTTCACCAAAATCTGATGAAGGGGTTTTCTTAGGCTACTCCACAACTTCTAAGGCTTATAGAGTTTTCAATAAAAATACTTGTACTGTTGTAGAAATAGTGCATGGAAAATTTGATGAATTTGATCCTTTTGTTTTTAAACCATCCAAACCTACATCGTCAGATGTGTTTTAAAAAAAATGATTATCAACCTTTGATAGAAGATCCTACTGATAAGGAAAATGTTCAAGAAGATACTTTTGAAACATTTACCCGAGAAGACTTTCTACCCTATGTTGATGAACTGGTTTTACAAAACCCAAACCAGGTATTCCTTAAGAATCATACCAGTGATAGTATCATTGGTGATGTAAATCAACCTGTAAGGACCAAAAGTTCCTTGAGAAATAAAGTAGAACATCTATCATTCCTTTCCCACTTAGAACCAAAAAGCACTAATGAAGCTTTAGGTGATGATGATTGGATCAAAGCCATGCAAGATGAACTAAATGAATTTGAAAGGAATAAAGTATGGACCTTGGTTGAAAGACCGAAGGAAAATTCTGTTATTGGAGTAAAGTGGGTCTTTAGAAACAAGTGTGATGAAAATGTAGTCATTGTAAGAAATAAATCTAGACTAGTTGCAAAAGGCTATAATTAGGAAGAGGGAATAGACTATGAAGAAACCTATGCTCTAGTAGCTAGACTTGAAATCTATTAGTATATTACTTGCCTTTGCAGCATTCTTCAATTTCAAAAATTTTCAAATGTATGTGAAATGTGCTTTCCTTAATGGTTATGTTCAAGAGGAAGTTTTTGTTGAACAACCTCCTGGATTTGAAGACACAAAATACCATGATCATGTTTTTAGACTTACCAAAGCTTTGTATGGCCTTAATCAAGCCCCACGAGCTTGGTATGATAGACTTACAGGATTTTTGCTTCAAAATAACTATGTTAAGGGAAATGCATATCCAACCGTTTTTATAAAGAAAGATAAGAAAAAAAATTCATTGTTCAAATTTATGTTGATGACATCACATTTGGTTCAACTCAGCAATCTTTAACTGATTCTTTTGCAAGTATAATGAAATCTGAGTTTGAAAAGAGTATGATGGGTGAGTTAACATTTTTCCTTGGCTTCCAAATTTGTCAAAAACCATAAGGAACCTATATATCTCAACATAATTATATTAAAGATCTTCTTAAAAATAATGTATATGACAGCACTTAGAGTATAAGTACTCACATCAGTAACTCAAACTCTTTAGATCTTGATGAAGCTAGCAAACCAGTAGATCAAACATCTTTTAGAGGTATGATATGAAGCCTACTATACTTGATAGCTAGTCGACCAGAATTGATGTTTTTAGTATGCTTATGTGTTAGATATCAATCCCATCCTAAGGAATCTCACTTAAAGGCATTGAAAATAATTTTTTGCTACTTAAAGGGAACCATGGATCTAGGATTATTTTATACTTTTGGAAATAATTTTTTTTAAAAAATATTTTCAGATGCTGACTTGGGTGGATGTAGAATGGATAGAAAGAGTACATCCAGAATATGTCATTTCTTTGGAGATTCATTAGTTTCTTGGTTATGCAAGAAGCAACACTCAGTATCACTCTCCACTACTGAAGATGAATATGTAGCAGCTGGAAGTTCTTATTATCATGTGTTGTGGATGCAACACACACTCATAGACTATGTCTTCAGTTTTACAAAGACTCAAATTTTTTTTGATAACACAAGTGCTATTTCCCTTAGTAAAAACCATGCACATCACTCTCGTGAAAAGCACATAGATATTAGGCATCACTTTCATAGGGATCACACACTTAAAGAAGATATCATTCTTCAGTTTATCAGAATCCATGATCAACTTGCTCATAATTTCACAAAATCATTACCCTATAATAGATTTGAATACATTAAACAGAAGTTAGGAATGATAACCATGAGGTAATCCTTATTCATTAACTTGTCGTTGAATAATTCTCCTTATAGTAATAAACTCCTTCTCAAAGGGGGAGTACATTTGCATGTTAGTCAAAAAAAATTCTCGGTGTCAGTTTTCTTTTCATACTTATGTAAATTCTCGGAATGGATATTCTCGGAATGAAAACTTTGGGAATGGAAATTCTCGGAATGAAAACTTTCAGAATGGAAATTTTCAGAACTGCAATTTTCATAATGAAAATTTCCAGAATCAAAGTTTTCCGTAATGAGAATTTTTGTAATGAATTTTCCGTAATGAGAATTTTCGTAATGAATTTTCCGTAATGAGAATTTTCATAATGAATTTTCTGTAATGAGAAATTTTCGTAATGAATTTTTGTAATAAGTATTTTTTCATAATGAGATTTTTTCCTTCAAGAAGAATATTACCAATTACGAACAATCTTTCTAGCCAATCCAAATGGTATGATTTACCTAATTAAATTTTCGTAATCATATTTTTCTTGCTGGTAAATCAACTGTTAGATGGATTTTGGAAGACCAAAAAATTTTGGATTCCGAAAGTCTAAGTCATTTCTTGATTTCAGGAAGCTAAAGGAAGTATCAACAACAATACATGGTACATTGATAATGGATTTTCCCGGCACATGACTGGTAACAAAATCTATTTTGAAAAGACTATCAAGATTAAAGGAGTAAATATAACTTTCGGAGATAATGCATAGGGAGAAATTGTTAGTATAGGTAATATTGTTCTTCTTGGTAAAACTTTGATTTCAGACATTTTATTTTTTAAGGGTCTTAAGAAAAACCTCATTAGCATAAGTCAGTTATGTGATGAAGGATACCTTGTGAATTTTAGGAATGATAAATGCTTAGTTAACAATTACAAGGAATAATTTATTCTCTCAGCCAATAGGAAAGATAATGTTTAAACTTTGAACTTAGAAGACCTCAGGAGCCAAGACATACCTTGACTTAGTAAAATGGAAGATCATTCCTTGTTATGGTAGAGTAGACTAGGTTAGTGTAACCTTAGAAACTTATGTAAACTTTATAATAAGAAACTAGTTAAGGATCTACTGGAGCTTAGATTCGATTCTTCTAAAGTGTGTGATCCTTGTCAATATGGAAAGCAACATAAATCTAGTTTTAAATAAATCTGTGAAGTCTCAACAACTGATGCATTACAGTTAGTGCACATGGATCTTTTTGGTCCAACACAAACTGGAAGCATTGGAGGCTAATACTATGTGTTTTTTATAGTTGATGATTACACTAGATTTACATGGGTCTATTTTCTAGCAAAGAAGTCTGAAAATTTTTCTTATTTCAAAAGTTTTAGAGCCCAAGATAAAAATGAGAAAATCCTTCCACTGAAAACTATTCATAGTTATCATGGAGGAGAATTTGAAAATTCTGATTTTGAAACTTTTTATAGTAGAAAAGGTATTACTCACAAATTCTCAGCACCTATAACTCCTCAACAAAATGGTGTACTTGAAAGAAGAAATTGAATTATTCAAGAAATAACTAAAACCATGTTGATTGAATATTCTATAGCTAGACATTTCTGGGCTGAAGCTGTAAGTACTGCTTGTTATACTATAAATCGAGTTTTGATTAAACCGTTTCATAATAAAACTCCTTATGAGTTATGGATTGGTAGAAAACCTAGACTTTCCTCCTTCAAGGATTTTGGTTGCAAGGTATTCATCCTGAATACTAAAGATAATCTACACAAATTTTCACCAAAATCTGATGAAGGGTTTTTCTTAGGCTACTCCACAACTTCTAAGGCTTGTAGAGTTTTCAATAAAAATACTTGTACTGTTGTAGAAACAGTGCATGGAAAATTTGATGAATCTGGTCCTTTTGTTTTTAAACCATCCCAACCTACATCCTCAGATGTGTTTTCAAAAACTGATTATCGACCATTGATAGAAGATCCTTCTGATAAGGAAAATGTTCAAGAAGATACTTCTGAAACATTTACCCGAGAAGACTTTCTACACTATGTTGATGAACTAGTTTTACAAAACCCAAACCAGGTATTTCTTAAGAATCATACCAGTGATAGTATCATTGGTGATGTAAATCAACCTATAAGGACCAATAGTTCCTTGAGAAATAAATTTGATCATCTATCATTCCTTTCCCACTTAGAACCAAAAAGCACTAATGAAGCGTTATGTGATGATGATTGGATCAAAGCCATGCAAGATGAACTAAATGAATTTGAAAGGAATATAGTATGGACCTTGGTTGAAAGTCCAAATGAAAATTATGTTATTGGAGTAAAGTGGGTCTTTAGAAACAAGTGTGATGAAAATATAGTCATTGTAAGAAATAAATCTAGACTAGTTGCTAAAGTCTATAATTAGAAAGAGGTAATAGACTATGAAGAAAACTATGCTCCAGTAGCTAGACTTGAAATCTATTCGTATCTTACTTTCCTTTACAGCATTCTTCAATTTCAAAATTTTTCAAATGTATGTGAAATATGCTTTCCTTAATGGTTATGTTCAAGAGGAAGTTTTTGTTGAACAACCTCCTGGATTTGAAGACACAAAATACCCTGATCATGTTTTTAGACTTACCAAAGCATTTTATGGCCTTAAACAAGCCCCATGAGCTTGGTATGATAGAATTACAAGATTTTTTCTTCAAAATAACTATGTTAAAGGAAATGCATATCCAACCGTTTTTATAAAGAAAGATGAGAAAAAAAATTTCATTGTTCAAATTTATGTTGATGACATCACATTTGGTTCAACTCAGCAATCTTTAACTGATTCTTTTGCAAGTCTAATGAAATCTGAGTTTGAAATGAGTATGATGGGTGAGTTAACATTTTTGCATGGTTTCCAAATTTGTCAAAAACCATAAAGAACCTATATATCTCAACATAATTATATTAAAGATCTTCTTAAAATTATGGATATGACAGCACTTAGAGTATAAGTACTCACATCGGTAACTCAAACTCTTTAGATCTTGATGAAGCTGGAAAACCAGTAGATCAAACATCTTTTAGAGGTATGATATGAAGCCTACTATATGTAACACCCCAGGTAAATAAAGAATATAACATCTTTATATTTATCCATATTTGTGAATCAAATATTAATATTACTTTAATGGGGATGTAATGCTCGATGGCGTACCCAATACGTGACAACGAGTTTCTTGGGAATCTTACGTTGCACTCTAATAATTAAATAATATTATTTTAAATGGCAGTTAACATGTAGTCGTTGTATTAGCGGGAATGGATCGAAATAACTAAAATATGATTATACATGTTTTTAAATGTTTTTACATTTATCCAATAAAACATAAAGGCTTAAAATACGGAAAGAATTCAATTTTAGGCGTATATGCCCTAATTTTCACTAAAGGATCACTTATCGCCTTTTAATGGAGAACTGTCATTAAATATAGTTTTGATCACTCTTATAAATTCTTTTGGAACAAATAAAACTCTTCTTTAGAATCGGGACATCAAATTTTACTTTGTGTAAATTTTTGGTAATTTTCCGATAACGTTCATTTTTTTAATGAATAGTGTAAAATGTTGCATTTTAATTCAAAACCTCTTTTTAATCTAATTTATTTATATTATTAGATTATCTTTTGAGTTGGTTTTAAATTGAAATTAGAAAATATTTTTACCATTAAATCCAATAGTGGTCGTTGGAATTAATTTCACTTTGAAATCGGACTTAAACTAGTGTCAATCTTTTGATACTTATTGTTTCATAAAAACACGCTATTTACTATGACAGCGGGAATTAATTATTAAATTAATTAATGCAACTTATATGTTGTGAATTTTGTAAAATGGGATTCATTTTTGAATTCGGAATATCAAATATAGCTTAGGGTGAATTTTTGGGATTTTTCTGAAAAACTTCAATTTTTGATGAATAGTGAAACCACTAAGTGGTACTTATAAAAACTGATTTTTCCATTTAAAGGAAATTTTTCCATCTTTGTGATTTGAATTTAAAAAATCTTACATACATGGTTGTCATTAAGAAGTAAAATGTGATTCAATGGGATAAAAATAATTTTTTGGTGAATAGTAACTTATTAAGTTTTTAATCGCGATTAGTGGTAATTAGTGTAGTTTAAGGTAAAAATAATACTTTAATAAACTAAGATGAGCATGAAACATGTCCTACCCTAATTGGTTTTGTCATGGACGACCAAGACAAGCCATGGGTCAACTTGGGGATCCCATGGAGCCACTTTGGTTGGGAAATGACATAAATAACATTTTATTTAATGTAAAAGTAAAAATGACACAAACATAATATGTTTTACGAAAACAATTTTTACATGGGGTTATAAAGCTCATATTTTTTATTATAAATAGTAATTATAAAGCTAAAAAGATTTCATACATCATAGTACTTTTTTTATAATTTTTAGACACTAAATAAATTCAATTATTTAAGACATCATGATGATGCAACGATGACCTCATTATTTAATGATTTAAATAAAAGGGAAAGATAATGTAAACTCTATGAACTAAACATGTCAAAAACTTATTGGATGGGTGGATTGCGAACCCTTAACACATTATCCACGAATTATATCAATGTGGGACCTTTTAAAGCCGAAACACATTTTCATATAAAGTAATATTTCTTTACTTTCCAAAAGTGCCCCTCCTCTCCTCTTATAAAAGGCCCCCACCTCTACCACATTACCCACACTCCCAAAGCCTTTGGCTCGGCCAAACTCTTCCCCTTTTGTCTCTCCACTTCCCTATCTTACTCCTTGAAGCCTCACTTTGGGAATAAGTATTCCCGAGGAAGCTTTTGAGCTCAAACCAAAGGGAGTTACCCGATTTTAAGGTAATGTCTTCTTTTGAGTCCTTTTGTTTTATTTTGCTTCTCCAACCCCATAAACTCTTTTTATTCTTTTCTTTTGTAACAACTCCAGTATACTAAATATACTAGGATGTTGTTATATTAAGGATTCGAGCTACACTTACACACACCTACATCTAATGGTTAACGAACATACTATTTCCGTGGATGGCGAATTTATGCCTTCCGAAACGATGATTGTTCAACATTCTTTTAACACTTTCAAAGGTGTCCATTAAGATTTCAATATATTTATATATGATATATAATATGTTTATGTTTTAATTAATCTTCTGTATTTTTCATTTGTGTCTTACCTTTACGGCTTCCATTATGGGTATACGCGATATCTTCATTTAAGGAAGTGCGGACTACCTCCCCCTCAAAGTGATTTGATTCGTTATTACCATATGTGGTACGTATAAAGGGTATATTTAATGATATTATATATGATTCCATACTGGAATTAAAATACTATTATGTATAATTATGTTTTAATTCCATTAAATATGAAATAGAAATGGAAGTAGCGTTCATGTGTACGTACGACTTACCGTCTCCATAAACGGTACATTTCATTTCTTATCTCAAAATATCATGTACTATTATAAGTACATATATATAATGGATATATATGATGTATGATACATATAAATGATTAATATAATTCTGTAATTAAAATATACATACCTCTCAAATAGTTTTAATTATATTAATACGACATAGAAATGAAAGTAGCGTTCATGCGTACGTACGGCTTACCGTCTCCATGAACGGTGCATTGCATTTCTTTCCTATAAATGATTATGTGATATTATTAATACATGTATATGCTGGATATATATGATATATGGGATATCCAAATCAGGAATTTCATTTTGGATATAAAGAACCTTTGACCACACGAACAACATGTAATTGTAAGAAGTCCACTTTCGACTTAAGCACCAAATATCGATAAAACAATCATTATTAACTTAATGATTACATAATGTTTATAACATGTAAACAAGTGATATAAAAGGAATAATAATCTTGAAAAAGGTTCTTAATCAAGTATAAATTAACTCAAGTTTATTATTCAAGAGATTAAAGAACGATCGAGTCAAGTCGGACCCGAGGTAAGGGATCATACTCCTCTATTTCTTTTTAAGTATACTCTTTTATGTCATTCCCTCTAAAGCTCATATTTCTTGTTATTGTGATGTTATTTTATAATAAAATTACTGTAATTTTTATGTTCATTTGATGAGATACCCTATTCTCTCTCATCAATCCATTTTGGAAGTTTTGAGTGGCGCCGTTAGGCTGCCGAATTTTCGTAAGAGATCTAACCTCTCTCTTTCTTTTTAAGTACTCCCCTTTATGTCAGTTCTTTTAAGCTCCTTTTTTTATGTTGCGGGATGTTATTTTATATTCCTCTTTCTATAAACTTTATGTTAATAGGATGAGATACCCTATTTGATCTCATCAAACAATTTTTGTAAGTTTTCTGTGGCGCCATTAGGCTGCCGAGTTTTCGCAAGGGATTTTTCATCTCACTTTTATTCCCATTAAATTTATTCTACATTTGCCACAATTTCCTTTGAGTGGTGTATTTACTGCCCATTATTTTACTCATTGTGTAATATTCTTTAATTTATGAGTATTTACATCAATGTTGTAATGTCCTTCCTTCACGGGGCGTATGTTTTGGAAGATACCCAAGTCGGTAAGGGAACCTTTCACCCTACTCTTTTTAAAAGACTTCTTTTGTTGGGTATTTTAATTTACATATTATTATGTTGGGATATGTTCTCATATATCCTTATTTATGTAACTTTTATGTCCAAGTTATGAGATACACTTTTTATCTCTCATCAACTCATTTTGATGTGACGCCGTTAGGCTGTCAAGAGAACTTCTTAACCCAATTTCGATTTCTTTGGGTTCAACATGTAGTTATTGAATATGTAATCCTTTGAATATGTGTGAATGACCTTTGATTATTTTACACTTAATATCCACTTATATTTGGTGTATTCATTTGTCACACGTAATTATGTAATTGAATTATCCTTAAACCAAGGATACCGTCTTTGTAAGGGACTTCGTCTCAATCTCCTTTCATTGAGGCATATTTCGTTTTATAGACAACTTTCTTTTATACGGTGTATAAACCCCTTTGACATTTACTTTTATACAAATGGAATCTTTTTCTACGAATCGTTTTACTAAACGACAAAAAGGAATGTTTTTTTAACGTATGCGGTGACAACGACCTTTTCCGCCGCTGCGATTATTATTTGGTCTTTGGCTTCCTCAACAAGCCGTAATGTTTTTAAAATAAAATAAATACCATATACTCTTTTATGTATTTTGGTATTGAAAATGGTTTTGATAAAAGATTCTATTATTTCAATATATTTATGATATATTGTGATTGAAATGTGTAAATGTTATCTTTCCTTTATATTGGTTTTATGTTTTATGATTTTATATTGGTACTTGGACATTTTAACGTGTGGTTACGTTATAAACCATATCACGGGTGGTGCCGTGAATACCAGGACGGGTGGTTACGTTATAACCTCCAATGCATTGGGTATGGAAGTCGGTCGTATGGCTATTCCATTAAGTATGTATGGAAATTGGCCGTATGACTATTCAATTAAGTGTTATGTGTGGAAGTAGACCGTATGGTCATTCCACTTAACTATGTTTACGTCCCAAGTTACCTTTATATATGTTATGTGTTCTTTATATGGGTTTTATAGTAATCCTTCGGTTACAAAAAGGTATGTAATGATGCTTTTTTCAGTGAAGAGTTTTTACTACTTCATGAAGGTGAAAAGTATTACTTTGATAAAGTATACATGGTTTACTTGTTGTTTTGAAAAACTAACAGTTTTCATTCTTTGTGTATCCCTTACTGAGTTTTTATGCTCATCCCAAGTTTTTGAAATGTTTTTCACAAGACTTAGCGTGGAATAAGTTCAAGGATGGGATCAAGGGAAAGTCATTCTACCTAAAACATGGAACTAGACATGTTTCTTTTTAAGAGTTTTTATTTTATGGAAATTTAGTAGAAGCGACTACTTTGTAATCTTTTGAGATGTAATAGTTATGTCCTAATTCTCTAAAACTCTAAACCTGAAAAGATACTCAATGTGAATTACTAATTTAATTCAATATTAAGTAAGGTTTAAGGATGGGGCCTTATAGTTGGTATCAAAGGTCGGTTTAGATAACTTTAGAGGTTAGGGTATTCTCTAAGCATAAATGACATTACCATAATGGTTAGGATTTCAGAAAGAGTCATAGTTTTAGATAAAGTGAATGAGTAAGTATATCCTAGTGTTTATCTTCCTCATTAGTACATTATGGTTATGTTGATATACTCACGCTGACCTTTTTGGTTTTAGTAAATGGCTGGATCTAGCAGGCACCAATGTGACAACAGGTTTGAAGGAAACTGTGGTGGTTCTCTGATTAAGATACTAGATAAAATGGGGGATTCAATGAGGAAACTCGTGGTTGTTCTAACCCAACTATCAAGGAGTCATGATCAACCACTTTAACCTTGGTATGTTCTGTGATGCATCATGTATGAGATGACCAATTGATGTGGATGTTCAGGTAATAATTATAATGGTAACCATTAGAGTTTATATGATCCTTACTTTTGAGGAAATTATGGGTTATTATATGATATGATGGAAAATGAAAGGCATGAGATAAACTTGAGGTTAAAATATGTTATGATTATTTTTTAAGATTTTATCTCATTTTGGGGAATGTTTAAAGAATTATATATAGTTTTGGAAAAAGGACAACACACAGACCGTGTGACAACCCATCGCGTCGGACAAAGCTGCGGGAATCGAACCCACAACCAAAGTGCAACTGGTATTTATCGCCTACCACTGGACTACATGAAGTCCCTGGTTAGTTTGACTGATTCTTTTTAGTTGTATGATTTTATGAATTAATAGTAAGTTGACTTTGGGTTATTTATGGAAATGATTAACCTATCATGGAGGATATGTTATTAGGTTAATTACTTTTCAATACGAGACTTTAGGAGCAACTGATTTTGTTTGGAGATAAATGTTACGATTTAACATGGAAGACTATGTGACTAAATCCATCAAATATTTGGGTTTCAATCATAGTTTGGTTTACTTTGAAGAATTTTATGGACATATTGTTTATCGAATGGTCCTCATTGAAATTTGGGTTTTTTTGGACAAATTTTGGAGATTAAGAATAGATTTTCTTTTTATAAAGTGTTATCCTTTTCTGGATTATCTGATCTTGTACTAACCTTTTGGGTTTTGGTTTTGGTTAACGTCTAAACCCATAGGAAGTATATAGTTCTCTTTTTTTGGGTTAGGTGATTTTTTTGAAGTTGATTATAGTACTCTTAATGTGAAAAAGTCTTCCTAAATACTCATCTTTTGGAGAAAATATGAGTTTGTGTAAGGAATCTAATAAAAGTTGAAAGTCAACATTATAAGTGATTATGTTTCCTTATGAATAAATTCCCCAATAAAAAGTAACTTTAAACAAAAATGTTGTCTATTAAATTTTCCTACTGGGGAATCAAATACCGTTTAACCCATCACAAGTTTGTGATTTTCTTGTGGTTAAATTTATCCTAGACATGTTTACTATAACTCTCCCTTAAGAACATGACCCTTTGATTTTTCTTCCATTTCCATGTTTTCCTACACGGAATCCTATTATGGGTTAACTCGGGTGACCTTTGTACTTATCTTTCTTTATTTTAAGGTGATTTTTTTACCGACTCTTGTTCCGATGTGGGACTTTCAAGGATGTTTCGAAGCCCAATTTTAAAATTGCGAGGACGCAATTCCCAAAAGGGGGGAAGGATGTAACACCTCGGGTAAATAATGAATATAACATCTTTATATTTATCCATATTTGTGAATCAAATATTAATATTACTTTAAAGGGGATGTAATGCTCGATGGCGTACCCAATACGCGACAACGAGTTTCTTAGGAATCTTACGTTGCACTCTAATAATTAAATAATATTATTTTAAATGGCAGTTAACATGTAGTCATTGTATTGGCGGGAATGGATAGAAATAACTAAAATATGATTATACATGTTTTTACATTTATCCAATAAAAGATAAAGGCTTAAAATACGAAAAAAATTCAATTTTAGGCGTATATGCCCTAATTTTCACTAAAGGTTCTCTTATCGCCTTTTGATGGAGAATTGTCATTAAATATAGTTTTGATCACTCTTATACATTATTTTGGACCAAATAAAACTCTTCTTTAGAATCGGGACATCAAATTTTACTTTGTGTAAATTTTTGGTATTTTTCCGATAAAGTTCATTTTTTAATGAATAGTGTAAAATGTTGCATTTTAATTCAAAACCTCTTTTTAATATAATTTGTTTATATGATTATGTTATCTTTTGAATTGGGTTTAAAGTGAAATTAGAAAATATTTTTACCATTAAATCCAATAGTGGTCGTTGGAATTAATTTCACTTTGAAATCGGACTTAAACTAGTGTCAATCTTTTGATACTTATTGTTTCATAAAAACACGCTATTTGTTCTGACAGCAGGAATTCATTATTAAATTAATCAATTCAACTTATATGTTGTGAATTTTGTAAAATGGACTTCATTTTTGAATTATGAATATCAAATATAGCTTAGGGTGAATTTTTGGGATTTTTCTGAAAAACTTCAATTTTTGATGAATAGTGAAACCATTAAGTGGTACTTATAAAAAATGATTTTTCCATTTAAATGAAATTTTTCCATCTTTGTGTTTTTAATTTCAAAAATCCGACATACATGGTTGTCATTAAGAAGTAAAATGTGATTCAATGGGATAAAAATAATTTTTTGGTGAATAGTAACTTATTAAGTTTTTAATCGCGATTAGTGGTAATTAGTGTAGTTTAAGGTAAAAATAATGCTTTAATAAAATAATATGAGCTTGACACATGTCCTACACTCATTGGTTGTGTCATGACCGACCAATACATGCCATGGGTCAACTTGGGGACCCCATGGAGCCACTTTTGTTGGGAAATGACATAAATAACTTTTTATTTAATGTAAAAGTAAAAATGACACAAACATAATATGTTTTACTAAAACAATTTTTACATGTGGTTATAAAGCTCAGATTTTTGATTATATATACGAATTGGAAAGCTAAAAATATTTCCTACATAATAGTGTTTTTTTTATAATTTTTAGACACTAAATAAATTAAATTATTTTTGATATCATGATGATGCAGCGATGACCTCGTTATTTAACGATTTAAATAAAATGGAATGATAATGTAAAATCTATGAACTAAACATGTCAAAAACTTATTGGATTGGTGTATTTAGAACCCTTAACACTTTATCCACTAATTATTTGATTTTGGGATCTTTTAAAATAGAAACAAATTTTCAAATAAAGTAATATTTCTTTACTTTCCAAAAGTGCCCCTCCTCTCCTCTTATAAAAGGCCCCCAACTCTACCACCTTACCCACACTCCCAAAGCCTTTGGCTCGGCCAAACTCTTCCCATTTTGTCTCTACACTTCCCACTTTTACTCCTTGAAGCCTCACTTTGGGCAGAAGTCCTCCCAATGAAGCTTTTGAGCTCAAACCAAAGGGAGTTACCCGATTTCAAGGTAATGTCTTCTTTTGAGTCCTTTTGTTTTATTTTGCTTCTCCAACCCCCTAAAATCTTTTTATTCTTTTCATTTGTAACAAATACAGTATCCTCAATATACTAGGATGTTTTTATAATAAGGATTCGAGCTACACTTACACACACCTACATCTAATGGTTAACGAACATACTGTTTCCGTGGATGGAGAATTTATGCCTCCTGAAACGATGATTGTTCAACATTCTTTTAACACCTTCAAAGGTGGCCATTAAAATTTCACTATAATTATATATGATATATAATATGATTATGTTTTACTTAAGCTTATTTATTTTTCATTTGTGGCTTACCTTTATGGCTTCCATTATGGGTATACGCGATATCTTCATTTAAGGAAGTGCGGACTACCGCCCCCACAAAGTGATTTGATTCGTTATTACCATATGTGGTATGTATAAAGGGTATATTTAATGATATTATATATGATAACATACTGTAATTAAAATACTATTATGTATCATTATGTTTTAATTCCATTAAATATGAAATAGAAATGGAAGTAGCGTTCATGTGTACGTATGGCTTACCGTCTCCATGAACGGTACATTTCATTTCATATCTCAAAATATCATGTACTATTATAAGTACATATATATAATGGATATATATGATGTACGATACATCTAAATTATTAATATAATTCTGGAATTAAAATATAAATACCTCTCATATAGTTTTAATTCCATTAATACGACATAGAAATGAATGTAGCGTTCATGCGTACGTACGGCTTACCGTCTCCATGAACGGTGCATTTCATTTATTTCCTCTAAATGAATATGTGATATTATAAATACATTTATATGCTGGATATATATGATATATATGATATCCAAATCAGGAATTTCATTTTGGATATAAATAACCTTTGACCACACGAACAACATGTAATTGTAAGAAGTCCACTTTCGACTTAAGAACCAAATATCGACAAAACAATCATTATTAACTTAATGATTACATAATGTTTATAACATGGAAATAAGTGATATAAAAGGAATAATAAGCTTGAAAAAGTTTCTTAATCATGTATAAATTAACTCAAGTTTATTATTCAGGAGATTAAAGAACGATCGAGTCAAGTCGGACCCAAGGTAATGGATCTTACTCCTCTATTTCTTTTTAAGTATACTCTTTTATGTCATTCCCTCTAAAGATCATCTTTCTTGTTATTGTGATGTTATTTTATATTAAAATTACTGTAATTTTTATTTTCATGTTATGAGAGACCCTATTCTCTCTCATCAATCCATTTTGGAAGTTTTGAGTGGCACCGTTAGGCTGCCAAATTTTCGTAAGAGATCTAACCTATCTCTTTCTTTTTAAGTACTCCCCTTTATGCCACTTCTTTTAAGATCCTTTTTTGGTATGTTGGGGGATGTCCTATTATATTCCTCTTTCTATAAAATTTATTTTAATATGATGAGATACCCTATTTGATCTCATCAATCGATTTTTGTATGTTTTCTGTGGCACCGTTAGGCTGTCGAGTTTTCGCAAGGGATTTTTCATTTCACTTTTATTCCCATGAGATTTATGATACATTTGCCACAATTTCCTTTGAGTGGTGTATGTAATGCCCATTATTTTACTCATTGTGTAATATTCTTTCATTTATGAGTATTTACATCATAGTTTTATTGTCCTTCCTTCACGGGGCGTATGTTTTGAAAGATACCTGAGTCGGTAAGGGAACCTTTCACCCTCCTCTTTTTAAAAGACTTCTTTTGTTGGGTCTTTTAATTTACATATTGTTATGTTGGGATATGTTCTCATATATCCTTATTGATGTAAATTTTATTACCAAGTGATGAGATACACTTTTTATCTCTAATCAACTCATTTTGATGTGACGCCGTTACACTGTCAAGAGAACTTCTTAACCCAATTTCAATTTCTTTGGGTTCAACATGTAGTTATTGAATATGTAATCCTTTGAATATGTGTGAATGACCTTTGATTATTTTACACTTAATATCCACCTATATTTGGTTTATACATTTATCACACATAATTATGTATTTGAATTATCCTTAAACCAAGGATACTGTCTTTGTAAGGGACTTCGTCTCAATCTCCTTTAATTGAGGCATATTTCGTTTTATACACAACATTCTTTTATACGGTGTATAAACCCCTTTGACTTTTACTTCTATACAAAAGGAATATTTTTCTACGAAGCGTTTTACTAAATGAAAAAAAGGAATGTTTTTTTAACGTACGCGGTGACAATGAACTTTTCCTCCGCCGTGAGTATTATTTGGTCTTTGGCTTCCTCAACAAGCCGTAATATTTTTAAAATAAAATAAATACCATATACTCTTTTATGTATTTTGGTATTGAAAATGGTTTTGATAAAGGATTCTATTATGTCAATATATTTATGATATATTGTGATTGAAATGTGGAAATGGTATCTTTCGTTTATATTGGTTTTATGTTTTATGATTTTATATTGGTACTTGGACATTTTAACGTGTGGTTATGTTATAAACCATATGACGGGTGGTGCCGTGAATACCAGGATGGGTGGTTACGTTATAACCTCCAATGCATTGGGTATGGAAGTCGGCCATATCACTATTCCATTATGTATGTATGGAAATTGGCCGTATGGATATTCCATTAAGTGTTATGTGTGGAAGTCGACCGTATGGTCATTCCACATAAGTATGTTTATGTCCCAAGTAATCTTTATATATGTTATGTGTTCTTTATATGGGTTTTATGGTAATCCTTCGGTTACAAAAAGGTAAGTAATGATACTTTTTTTCAGTGAAGAGTTTTTACTACTTCATGAAGGTGAAAAGTATTACTTTGTTAAAGTATACATGGTTTACTTGTTGTTTTGAAAAACTAACAGTTTTCATTCTATGTGTATCCCTTACTGAGTTATTATGCTCATCCCATGTTTTTGAAATGTTTTTCACAGGACTTAGCGTTGAATAAGTTCAAGGATGTGATCAAGGTAAAGTCATGCTACCTAAAACATGGAACTAGACATGTTTCTTTTTAGGAGTTTTTATTTTATGGAAATTTAGTAGAAGCGACTACATTGTAATATTTTGAGATGTAATAGTTATGTCCTAATTCTCTAAAACTCTAAACCTGAAAAGATCCTCAATGTGAATTACTCATTTAATTCAATATTAAGTAAGGTTTAAGGTTGGGGCCTTATACTATAATTGACAGCTAGTCGACCAGAATTGATGTTTTTAGTATGCTTATGTGTTAGATATCAATCCCATCCTAAGGAATCTCACTTAAAGGCATTGAAACGAATTTTTTGCTACTTAAAGGGAACCATGGATCTAGGTTTATTTTATACTTTTGGAAATGATTTTGTTTTAAAAATATTTTCAGATGCTGACTTTGGTGGATGTAGAATGGATAGAAAGAGTACATCCGGAATATGTCATTTCTTTGGAGATTCGTTAGTTTCTTGATTATGCAAGAAGCAACACTCAGTATCACTCTACACTACTGAAGATGAATATGTAGCAGCTGGAAGTTCTTGTGATCAAGTGTTGTGGATGTAACACACACTCATAGACTATGTCTTCAGTTTTACAAAGACACAATTTTTTTGTGATAACACAAGTGCCATTTCCCTTAGTAAAAACCCTCCACATCACTCTCGTGAAAAGCACATAGATATTAGGCATCACTTTCTTTGGGATCAAACACTTAAAGGAGATATCATTCTTTAGTTTATCAGAACGCAAGATAAACTTTCTCATATTTTCACAAAATCATTTCCCTATAATAGATTTGAATACATTAAACAGAAGTTAGGAATGATAACCGTGAGGTAATCCTTCTTCATTAACTTGTTATTGAATAATTCTCCTTAGAGTAATAAACTCCTTCTCAAAGGGGGAGTACATTTGCATGTTAGTCAAAATAAATTCTCGGTGTCAGTTTTCTTTTCAAACTTATGTAAATTATCGTAATGGATATTCTCGGAATGAAAACTTTGGGAATGGAAATTCTCGGAATGAAAACTTTCGGATTGGAAATTTTCAGAACTGCAATTTTCATAATGAAAATTTCCAGAATCAATGTTTTCCGTAATGAGAATTTTCATAAAGAATTTTCTGTAATGAGAAATTTTTGTAATGAATTTTTGTAATAAGGATTTTTTCGTAAGGAATTTTTTTTCCTTCAAGAAGAATATTACCAATTACGAACAATCATTATAGCCAATCCAAAAGGTATGATTTACCTGCACATCACTCTCGTAATCATATTTTTCTTGTTGGTATTTTCAGTTTTTCAAAGATTTTGCATATCGAATCCCTACTTATCTTCTTAAGGCCGGTTCCGATCTTTGCAAATTCGTTCTGAATCTTTCAAATCTATCAGTTCCGAATGTCTGTTGAAGCAACATCCCAAGATATGTTTACCTCAAAACCAATCTCAAAGTGGTTAGTTTCAGGGAAAGGTTAGTGCATCCAGCTTTCTAAAAGTTTTCTTCCCTTATATAACAGTATATTAGATTGAATGGATGGAAGGATGTTTGCTTAGAAAAGTTAGATAAACAGGTTTCGGTTTATACTTATTTGTTGTTTGAGTTCTATGAGTCCATTTCTTTCCAAAAGTAAGATGGCAGAGACTGGTTTTCATTCAAGTCTTATGGGAAGACTTACAAGTTATCTTACACCATGGCTGCGAGCTTGGTTGGTTTATCGTATGAAGGGGAAGCAGATTTTTGCTCACATAAGCTTCCGGATGATAAAGGAGGTTTCAACAATGTGAAGGCATTAAAATTTCTTGGGATTAAGGATGCTACGACTACCAAGATTTCTCATCTCACTCCGAACAATAGAATTCTACAGCTATGGGTACACGGTTTTCTCGTATCAAGAATGTGTGACAAGGATAATCTGAAAAAAATGATATCTATGTCTTAGTTTTCTTGGTAAATCTAAGAAAGATAAATTTGATGAGGGATGTTCTGATTACGATCAAGAACATCAAGGAAGGAAACCTAAGAGCTCAGATAATCATGTTTCCTACCTTACTATCTAAGCTAATAGTTCGGTGTTTAGAATCCTTCAAGGATGAATGCAAATCAAATGTCCGGAATTGTAAACTTATTCTAGTAAGTGATGATACATTGAAGAGGATGAAGATGGGTTTTTCTAGTGAATCCGAAGAATTATACCCTCTATCTGTGGAAGAGGTTGAGGCAGTTCAGAAAGATACAGAGACTCCGGAATCATCTAAAAAGGAAAGGAAGAAGATAAATCTTAAGGAAATGGTTACTGATGAAGATAATTCCATGTCTATGGAAACTCAGTCTTCTCCCCCCAAAGCGAAGAAACAAAAAGCTTATCCTGATGAAGTTGCTGTGAAGTGGAGGGAAGAGAAAGAGAAGAGGAAAGAAGGGGATCCACAGTTCGGATTGGACCCTGCTAAGGCTATGGCCTTAAGATAAAGAACATATGATCAGTTAGAGAAGTAAGAGAAATAAAAGAAGATGAAAAAGAATTTTTCTGAAGCTGAACTGGTGCAATATCAATTGAGAGATACTGAAATATCTTCTGAGAATATTCCGGTTTTGGAAACTTTCCTTACAGAACCTTCTTTACCAGAAACTCTAGCTAAGAACTATATCACTCCGAAAAAGTATAAGGGGGACGATTTTGTTGATGAAGTAGAAAAATAAGCATCTGAAGAATAAGTAGAGGAAGAGGTTGAAGAAGAAGAAGAAGAAGAAGAGGGAAGTGAAGATTTGTATGCCTTGATCAAGAAATTAGAGGATTGTCAAGATAAGGCAGAATCCGCAAAGTTAGTTTTTCCATTAAAGGGAGTTGAGGAAGATAATAAGGATGATGATAAGAAACATCAAGAAGAAGAAAATGTTTTATATGATGAGGAATAATACTATGAGAAGGATTTTCAAGAGGAAGGAGTAGAAAAGGAGAAACAAGATGAAGATCAGATTATTCAAGTTTCTGAATCTAAGAAGAATATCCTAATGAGGAACCAATTCTGAAATCTAATAAAGGGAAGAAAGTTCTCATGGATACACCAACAAAAGATATTTTCAGGAAGAAGGAGGTTGGTTGTTCTTCTAAAAGGAAACTGGTGCAAATTGAAGAAGACCAATATCCAAGAGAATTATCTGATTCGGTGTCATCAACTCATGGGCATGATTTTGTGGTGGAATCACTAGAGAAGTTGGTGGACACCATTCTGATTTTTCCAACTATAGATTCCAGATTCCAGATGCTGCAGCATAGTATGAATCAGAAATCGGATTCCTTATCCATGTTCATGGATAATTGTATAATGATTGAGGCCAACCATAAAAGTTTTCTTATCAATTATGATGTGCATAGAAAGTCTTGCAGAAAGATAACTATGTGGTCTAAGAAAGCTGAAGAAGACTTGGTTGTGTATGATAATTTTCAGAATGAGGTGAAAGATGCATTTGACACCAAGGATAAAAATATTAAAAATCTTCAAGATGAGATGATTGTTGAGCAGAGTTCTCAGAGTCAAAAAGTGAAGGAACTAAATGATAAAGCTAAATATCTGGATCAAAATTTTATAAGTAATAGAAATCTCCGGATTGAGCTTGAGAAAATACTGGTAAAGCAAGATAAATTAATAAAGATGCAGAAATAAGCCATCGAGGCTCAGGGAGAAGCTTTAAAAGCCCAAGAAGAATATTCAAAATCCTTGGAGAGGCAAGTTGAGGAAGACCAAAGAGACTTGAAGAAGCTCAAAACTTTGTTAAAGAAGCTTAACCCAAAGGAAAATAGAAGACAAATAAATACATTCCGATCTTTTGTTGTATTTTTCATTCTTTGTAAAATTTCCTCAACTCTAATGAAAATTTTGTTGGTAGTATCTTGTTATATATTAATGTTTCAGGTACCATATTTTCTTTTCCATTCCCTTCAGTTATTTTTTAAAATCACAAAGGGGGATAAGGAAAAAGAACTACTCCTAAGGGGGAGAAGAAAAAAGAACCACTAAAAAAGAGGATAAGGAAAAATTTAAAATGAAGAAGAAAAATTTCTAATTGAAGATATCCTTAAAGTAAGGGGGAGTTTCTCACTATGAAGTTTTTCATTCCCATGATAATGAAAACTCCACTTCGTAAATTCAGAATACAATCCTTAGAGTCTCAATGATTAAGGGGGGGTAGTTGTATTCACATTCATCCATGAACAAAGGGAGATAAGTTTTAATTTCAATGTCTAATGAAATTTTTCAAAGTCCTTATATTCTTTTTCGTAAGGATGTTTGTGCTTTCCAAAAAGGGGGAGATTGTTGAGTCAATAAGGTTTTCCTTGTGACTTTTCCATTCCTTCTTATTTGGAAAATCACAAACACCTTATACTTAAGCAAATCGATATTTTACCTCCATAATTAAAGTTTCCTTCTTTAATGTAATTTACCCTAACATATATTTTCTTATACATATCAATATTTTTCTTAAGTACAAAAACCGGATTCATACCCAAAACCTCGGAATCATATAATGTCAGGAATTGGAGTATTCTGTTTTTAGGATCCGAATTCTGGATGTGAACTATAATGAAGTTCCACTCCGAATTCTGGATATAAACTCTCATTAGTTCGACTCTGAACTCTTATGAAGTTAGACTTCGAACTTTCATGAGTTCGACTAAGAAATTTCATGAGTTTGACTTCGAACTCTTATGAAGTTCAACTCCGAAAATTCATGAGTTCGACTCCGAAATCTTATGAAGTTCGACTCCAAACTTTCCTGAGTTCGACTCTGAACTCTTATGAAGTTCGACTCTGAAATTTCATGAGTTCGACTTCGAACTCTTATGAAGTTCAACTCCGAACATTCATGAGTTCGACTCCGAAATCTTATGAAGTTCAACTTCGAACATTCACTAGTTCGACTTTGAACTCTGTAAGTTCGGATTCTGAACTCTGGTGAAACCAGACTCCAAATTTCCTTATAAATTCAGACTCCGGACTTCTACAGATTTCAGGTTCCGAATTCCTATAAAATAGAATCTGAAATTTTTTTAACATAGACTCTGAATTCCATTTTGGTTAGACTCTGAACTTTTATTTACTTACATTAAAAATTCTAGTTTTGATTATTCTTACACTTTCTTTATTGTAAAATTATCTCATGCTTACAGTTACACATGTTTTGTTAAAAAATGATGTCGTCCATTCTGTTTCAAATTAACTGTTGGTTTAGTGACACGTGTACAGGTCCCTCCAATATTAAAGGAAAATATGACCATTGGAGGAGGGAGCCAATCTTTCCTACCGATCTTATAAATAAGAGCACATTTGAAGGAGCTCAATAACAAGTTGATCACTCTAGAGACCACACGTTGTTAAGGTGATTTCTGGAGAGAGAAGCTTTTCATGCCTTGTGCATACTGAACCGCTTGTTCAGATTGCTTCATGTGACTCTAAATGTTGGTGATTACATTCGAGGGCTTTCAAGGATAGAAAGACAGAGGTTCCGACTACCTTGAAGTTCGAGGGCTTCCTTGCAGAGGAAGACAGAGGTTCAAACTACCTAGAAGTTGAGGGCTTGCGGGGATAGCAAGACAGATAAACTGATCTTCATATCGAGGGCTTACCGTGGTGTGGGTAAGATAGACTTTCTTGATAGTATAAATCAAGGGACACTTATCCAAGGTTGTTGGATACCCTTCTCTTTGGGTTAGAAGACTTATATCTTGTTACTTGTAGTTTTTACTACTTGTTTTCCAATGCATTTCATATTGTAAAAAAAGTATAACCTTCTTATATTTCCTTACACTTGTACTCTGATTAGTTTAGATTCTATACGCTTTAAGGTAGAATCTCATATTGTAAACTTTGGTTATGTTTAAATTTCCGGATCCATATTTCCGGAACATGTTTTTCAAAATAACTTTCCAGTTTTATGAAAGTACATAGAACTAGAAGTTTGTAACATCATACCATATACCAATCCTTCAATTGGTATTAGAGGTGTTGTGAATTTTCTTAGTTTAAATTTGTTAAACATAGATCTTTCCTTGTTTAAGGAAATTTTTAAATTGTACAATTCACCCCCACTCTTGTATATTGAGCATCTACATCATTATTTCGATCCTACAAATTTTGGTAAGATAAACTCCTCGTTGACTTTCTTCTACCTATTGTAGGGGAGTGGACTCATCCAACCACGAGAAGGTAGAAACGGAAATCACGTGGCATATCACATGTGTTTGCACGTCTTTTGGAAGGAGAGTAATAAAAAACCAAGGAGTGGTTAGCAAAATATGCTACACATATATGATTAGTCAAAAAATACCAAACAAGAGAGTAAGGGATCTTTATCTCACAACACAGTCCAAGAAATGAGTCGCCAACTATTCTATTGGTAACCACCAATGATGCACATCAAACCACTCATCTTCCCTAAACATGCAAGTTAAGGGAACTCAATCACCAAACCTTTATGATATTCACTTTGGGTGAGTATGTCTCTCTTGCACAGTTTTAGGTCAGGTCACAAGGACCCATCTTAGTGGATAAACCTCCCATGTTACTCCTGATTTCAAAGTAATATCAAAGCGTGTCTAAACTCTGATGCACAATCGGAAAGAGTAAACCCAAAGTATATGACCCTCACCCTAGTGTATTAGGGGTGTTTTAAATATAATAGTCATTGTAGAGTACCCACACCCTTATACATTAGTGGGATTCCACTCTTGTTCATCGAGGACCCTTAGTCTAGTGTATCAGAACGATTATACATAGAAGTAGTTGATAGAGGAACCATGGCCATGAAGATGGGTGATTCCACTCTTATTTTCATAGAGTTCCCACTCCCTAGTGTGTTGTGGGGACTCCACTCTCATAGTAGTCATAGAGAACCCAAGACCATGCCATTTTAGGATTCCACTCTAGGTCATCGAGGACCCACACCCTACCTAGTTGGATAATTCGACTCAGAATTTATTGAAGAACTGTAATGACCATCCCTGCTAGATGGTACCTTTTGAAAAGCACCGGTATGTCGATTCCTGATCATTACCATCATTGGATATCACCTAAATATGAATCACATAGAATAACATCTTGCATCATATCTCAAAAGACACTACAATGGGAACCATAACATTCTACACAACCGAAACTTAGGATAGGTGATTCACATGCCAAAATATGATTCCAAATAAAGGATATTATAGAGTTATAAGATTCATAGTGTTGTACATAGAGCGTGTGGGGACCACATGATGTGTAGACTCGCCTCCACGTTAGGTTATGTACCAAGCCATATATGGGTAATAAACTTCTACAAAAGTACCCAAAGACATGCCCACGTACTCCCTGATTACATGGAATCTCTAGCCCAAAAATGGCAGATGAGTGCTTGATGCTCGTCACTGGTCTGAAGGGCCAAAATTTTATTTCCACCGATATGACTCCACCAATGGCTTGACTTACCAAACAAATCATGTCGTTGTGATCCCTAAAAAGAAGCGCACATGATTTACTATTCATTATCTTGAATCATACATTCGGTGTAGAAGTTTCATCTCCCAACATCACACATAAATCGTGCTTCATGGTTCCCATGCCTCAATCATTAAAATTTCCAAATGGATCACACCATTGTGATCCTCTTGGAAAAACAAACGGAAATGACTACTCATTCATCTCAAACGGACACGCGGTGACGAAGCTTCATTTCAACATTCCCCACATGAGTGGTGCAACATGGGACCCATGGCACTATCCTAAAACACATCAAAAGAATCATTCCATTGTTATCCTCTTAAAAAATAATATGATATCGACTATTCGTTTGTCCTAGATGGACACCCGGTGATGAAGATCCAATTCACCGCCAATGCTGAAACTAGGCGTCATTGGTATCTCACCACATTTTCACATCAAGAAACCAAAATAGGTATTGGAATGTATTCATCAACACTAGGGTGACAACATATCAGATGGCTCATTAATCAAACATCATATACTGACGTAAGAACCAAAACAAGAAACCCCAAATAATAATTAAAAAAATATTATTATTTAATACAAAGTTTCATGTCACCATGATTGAAAATTGGAAATTAAAAATTCTCAAAACAATATGAAATGGTTCATATCAAAGTGAGGATTCTTTCATCTCAAATGGAAAATAAATCAGACAGAGAGATTGAGAGAAACATTCATTTGATGTTTTTTGTGCCCAACGGGCCCAATTAGGTCAGACTGGCATGGTCCAGTCTATTCACACCGCCTAGGTCAACCCATATAGATCAGCCCGCGTCCCACTGGTCTAGTGTCAGCGCCTAGCCGAGCCCCCTAATGTGACCCCATGCAACCACAAGTTGACCCCTCACTGCCTCGTGTTATCCCAGTGTCGTAGCGTGCTGACCATGCTTTGCTGACTCCTTGCGGTCCGTTCACCCCGACCACCACCTTCCATCATGTCGCATCGGCCCGCTACACCGGTCTACTACCAGTCCGGCTCCCCATTCAAGAAACCCTTATGCAGACCACTTCGATCACTATGGGGATCCAATAATGAAACAGTGACCAGATCCAGGACCCTTAGTACATGGCATACTTAGCAGTAACCTCTGATTGAAGAATCATTAATGTTTCAACGTGAAAAAAAGTTACCAGATCTTATGTTCATCGCCACACCTCCTCTGGTGCCCAATTCATGAATCCGATCATAGATGGGGGCTCCTTAGGTTGAGATCTTCCCAATTATATGGCCTTATCCAAATTTCATTGAAGATATGATGGATCAAATATTGGCTAATGAAGAACACAAAGAACACAATGAACATGAAATAAAAATTTCAATCAGACGATGTTTATTTTATGTTTGGTGATCGATAAATGTTTTCAAAGAAGAACATTTGATCAGATGTTTAAAATGATAGAAAAATCATCAACCAGGCGATTTGTAATCCGAAATAGAAATCCAACATGTATTTTTGGTTCCAACATTTTGTTCGCGGCACTCTGATCTACCAACATCTGTGGTTTCAACATGATATGATGAAGAACGAAGGTTGAATCGCCTTCAAAGGGTAGAGTGGCACTACTCTCACACCTAAGAGGAAATTATCCAAAACCCAACTCATTTCCATTACCTCGTCTATAGGAGATTGTCAGAGGTTGCGGGATCTGAACCTCTCGTTCCCTATCACATGAGGATTCTCCTGGGGAAAAAACAACATTAAGAACTGAACAGTGTCCTCAGATTTCTAATATGAATCTATGTTCATATTTAATTTGATCTAACATCAAAAATAAATTAATTATTGTAATTTATTTATTTAAAAAACCACCTTGATAGAATTTTTGACAGGAATCCTACACCCGCAAAAGTTATACCCCACCTAGGGTAAACAACATGCGCATGACTCAATTGTGGCCTCACATTTCCAATATGAGCTACTGTTTGTGAGATATTTTATTTACTCTGTGTGAATAGTGTAAAAACACTTGTTATTTTTATAAAAACGATTTTGAGCACACCAGGCCTCAGAATCGTACGTCTTCACAATTATTGGCTCTAGAAATATATGTCGAAATATTCCATAATCTCATGAGTGGAAAACCAAGTCTACATAATTCTTCCCTAAAGGATTAATTTTCATGAATGGTTTATCATTATGCATCAGATTCATGGAATAATGATCGAAAATTATAAATCTAACATCGGTGCGACTCTATGAAGGTATGACTATGGTCGCATCAGCTGATCGAACGATAGTGGGTGTCAATTTCATGTTCTTTGTGTGTAATTAATAACATTTATAGTGTTTTTTTGTAAGACGATTGAATTCCAAAATCTTTTTGATTCGGTGATTGGAAGGTATGACGACCTCAGATCTCAAGTTTCCTTGCATGGAGATCAATGAAACGGAGTCTAGAGAATCAGCCCTGGTGTGTTGAGGAAGAAGATGTGTTTCCTGAAAATCTTGATTCACACGGTATGTAGTCCTTGACTACATAGCTTGTAGCTCCCCTAGATGTACTCAATATGAACCAATATAAGTACATAGACATGGTTTGAAGTACACAGATTTCCTACAAATCATGTACTTCCCCCCACATGGCATGGGTTAGACCATGTACATGCGAAACATCATGTACTGTCACACAAGTACAAATACATGGGATGTCAACAGATACTAGAACATGGTCGGATTACATGGGTGGATGCCAAATTTAGGGACACGAGGTGTAACCCTTCCACACACCACGTACTATTATGCACATCATGGTTTGAATGACATAGGTTGTTTTACAAAAGCAGTACCTGGGGTCAATGGACACAACATATATTAATTCTACAATTCATTTGACCCTTTATACATGGATTTAATATCTTTTCCATTGTATCATATAAATGTTTTGTTAGGGTTAATTCCCATTATCATTTCCTTGATGGTTGGTGAGAATTGTTTCCTACACCCAAGACTATGATCCCTTTAGCAGGGCTTCCTGGATAGAGATTTTGGGATCCACCATAGAGGCTTATATTGGGATCCTAAATTCATATTTGGTCCCTTTGTGTAGTTATTAGTATCTATGTGACCAACAGTGCGTGGGAGCTGATCCTCCACCCAGTGGGTTAATCTATATTGAGTTCTTGGAATCACCCCATGGACTAGTATGTGATCCTCTCCAGTGTATCATGTTCTCATCAAATCTATCTGTGAATTTCTCTCTCATAATAGTACATGATGAAGAGTAGCTCTTGGATGGGTGTCATCATTTTAATCAGACTCAAGAGTGTGCTCTACTAGAGGAGTCCATGTGGAATCTTTAAATTTAAATTCTATCACTGGTATACAATAATTGTGGCTTACCTCTAGACTATTTGTCTTGGATTTGGTGTATCTTGATATTCATGGTATATGTAATGTAGAAATATAACTTAATAGAGATTACAATAGTTTTCATTCATATATTTATTTGTGGTTTTGGGGTTCCCTACTGAGTATTGTTATACTCACCCCTGGATAGGATTTTCCCACACATGTTTTTATGGTGAATATGATTGAACTCTTGACAA
This sequence comes from Viscum album, assembly GCA_963277665.1. NCBI lineage: Eukaryota > Viridiplantae > Streptophyta > Magnoliopsida > Santalales > Viscaceae > Viscum > Viscum album. The sequence continues at coordinate 22,594,174 of OY728131.1, forward strand.
AGTCCAATAACGACCATGACCAGATAGTACATATTGATACCCTATATAAGGGGTTGTGTTACTGAGGATTTCAGATAACTATCCCAGTACATATTATATTATAATATAAATTTTTTATTGACTCACTGTGGTGTGATTTTATTTGGACCTTTTTACATTACTATTATCCCTTCCATACTCAACTTATGTGATATAGATATAAGCGTGAATTGGTTTCATAATGGTTTTTCGGTTTCATAATTTTGTGAGCGTGCATATTTGTGTGTGTGTGTGTGTACAAGTAAATATACAAGCCACCCATGTTAGAGATATACCAACTAGGTTCTAGTCACCTTCCCCTGATCTATTAGAGGAGGGTTTGGGGAGTTATGGAATCGTCCCCACATATATGGGTCATTAAATAGTGGTATCAGAGTGGTCAGTTTTAATTTAATAATAGGAGTCTATGAATTTTTTTAGGGGAATAAATGTTATGTGTTTTGAGTCTGTATTTCAAGGAAGGGAATCTTTTGTTGGTCTAGTCATCGACATATCCATACACACAATTTCTGACCAACTGATTTTAGACTCATGGCATGGGAAAACTAGTTGTAGGGAACAACAATGGTACATGAATCATATAAGAATGGGGTTTTAATTCATATTCTTCTTGAGTCATATCTCTAGATATACTCATTGAAAAAGGTATATCTTGTTTTATTTTTGGATGCCTCAATGTATCCAAAAAGATAGGATTCTACTGTGTAATCATGAGGATGACCTCATCCGTGATGAAGCTTCAATTAGGGACCCATTCCCAATTTTTTACATCCATGTGGTGCTCTGGTCATACCACCACCTCTATAGGGTAACATGATACCCGAAGTTCCAGCAGATGAGGTGTGCGGGCTGTGTGTACTCAACGAATATCAGTGGTAGATACACATCAGGATTCGAGGTGAGCCTGACCTACAGGTGGTTCATGACTAGCTTGATGAGGTGACCCAATTTTTCCATTTGGTCAAGACTATAGCAGATCAAACGATGATCCTGGTGGTGATCCATCTTCATGACTCAACAGGATGGTGGCAGAGTTTGGTTACCCAGACATACGATGAAGGGAATCTCTCATTTAATGAGTTTGAGCATCTCATAGGAGATGATTTTTTACCAGATAAATTTTGAGATATGTGGTTCTATGAGCTTCTGAAGCTCGAAAATGGAATAATGTGAGTGTATGATTATTCATTTATTTTTTCCACCCTTTATAGCTACTTGATGGATATGGTTATAGATTATTACTTCTGAGCTTGGACCATTGAGCGTGGTATGTGTAGGGTCATCTGAGACAATGTTATCCTTCTATTCATTCCAACATATTCTAGGGTTCATGAGTAGACTTTGGTGGTTGAAAGATTCTTGTCTGAGAAGATACAATCAATGACTATCAGTAATGAGAAAATAAGAGTAGAGACCTTGGATGTAAGGATCCAATTATAGTCTTAGTGAATCGAATTTGGGATACATTTGAGTATGAGTTACCATGATATATGATCTATAGATTTGGTCACATTGGGTGAATCCTCCCAACCTAGAGAGAGGTGGGGATACTCATGTGACAATAGAGGACATCTAACTCGAGATTGTCTAACCCATCATATTGCTTACAGAGAGACTATGTATGGACCACCATGGAAGAGGTAGTGATGAGAGAAGGAATATCTAAAGTTTAGTGGAAGTAGTAGAGGATCTAGGAGACCATTAAGAGTTTGTCATTGTTTCAACAAGTTACCACCACCTCCTCCAAGTGGTCCACGCCAAGACCAGGGAGCTAGAGTATAGGTAAAGGGACAATTGAAGGTGGTCTAGGTTTATAACCCAGGGGTTGCATGAATGATTAGAGGTTTGATATATATCTTTTATACTTTAGTTGTAGTTGTAATAGATACAAGTGATATCCTTTCCTTCCATGAAACATACATTTAATGAGACATAGATATCCTGGTTGAACTATTGACTTGACCCTTACACTTAGAGTCTTATACTGGAGAAGATTCAGAAATCATGAAATTATGTCAACGGTGTGACCTGACTATTAGAGGGGAGAATTTCAATTAGAAACTCTTGGTAACAACATTGAGGGAATGTGACAAAATTCATGGTAGAGATTTGTTATATTATGTTCATTCCCATGATGAATATTTTAGGTGAAGGTTGGGGTGTGTCAGTGGTGACATGACAAGTTTTCTTATTGTCAGTGAAAAGGAAACCTAGGTAGTGTAGGTTTCACTCATGAATAAGATAGAGAATCCTATTAATTATCAATTGGATAGACTAAACCTTCATTCAATTAGTATTGTGAGTTACAAGTTTTCTTCCTTAGTAAAGGATTATGGGGACATATTTCTGGAAGATATTCCAGGTTTACCACCCCGCCAAGTGATAGAATTATGTAATGATCTATACCCTTGGATGACATTGATATATGTTCCAAAAATTCGGTTGTCCCCCATAGATCTTTGTGAGACAAGAGTGAAGATGGAATACTTTTAGATGAAAGGATTCATGAGGCTCAGTGTTTTTCCCTTGGTAGCCCCAAATTATTTTCAAGAATACAGAAGAGAGATTGAGGTTGTGTATGGACTGTTGGTTCTTGAAGTAGGAGGCTATGAGGAATAACGATCCCCTTCCAAGGATAGATGACCTATTTGACCTATTGATGTGGTAATTATGGTTCTCAAAGGTTGAACTCGTATCTGGATATCACCAAATACGAGTATGGGATGAGAATATATTGGAGACGACATCTGATGTATCTACGAGCACTATGATTTCTTGGTGATTCCCTTTGGCATGATGAATTCCCATGATGTGTTCATGGGACTCATGAACCAGATATTTCATAGATACGTTGAATAGTTCATGGAGGTCGTAATAGATGATACCCTTTTGTAATCGGTGACCATGTAAGAGAATTCAAAACACATAAAGATGGTTCTTGACAAACTCTAAGATAACCATCCTTATGGAAAGCAATTGATGTTCCAATTATTGATTCATGTAGTCCACATGATGGGACACACCTTCTCACCATGTGGCATTATAGTGGACCCAGCCAAAGTTGAGGAAATGTTAGCAAGAAATCCACTTAAGAGCATGACAGGGGTGAAAAGTATCTATGGGTTGAGAGGTTATTACTGTAGATGTATACTTGATTTCTGTATAATATCATCACCCATAATATATTTGACTCATATGGGGTATCAATTTAAGTGTACATAATAGTTCCAGCTGACTCTTCAGCAATTTTGGAAGGGTTTGACGAGCAATCAAATCATGATATTACTCGAGGAAGGTGTTGAGTACGTCGTGTTCTCAATTTCATTAGGAACATGTATTGGTTGTGTTATGATGTAGATGAAGTCGATAATTTCCTATGATTCATAGTAGTTGAGACCATATGAGCAGAACTATATGAACTATGATCTTTAGTTATTATTTTCATTATTCTCATTGAAAATGTGTAGAAAATACCTGATGAAAGAGTAGTTCATCATGTACTCTAATCACAAGAGTCTCAAGTATATATTATCTCATAGGGATCTCAACTTGAGATAGAGGTTATGACTAGAGTTCCTCCAGGATTATGACATCAAAATTGTCTATAATCCTAGGAATGGGAATGTAGTGGCATATTATCTCAACAAGATATCTTGTTCATAGTATCTTAATGAGGCATAAGAGCGGTGGGCCTAATTGAAATTATGTAATGCGGATTGATATGAAGCACCCTATCCTCATTTAATGGTTTTCAACCCTCCACTCTTTTAGTGAGTAAGGGAGGAACATCTAGGGGAAACTGAAGATAAGACCATATGTGTTCAAATATCCATAGGTCATGCTCTAGGTTAATTTTCAAAAGTTAGGGAGCACATCATTGTTTTCAAAAAAATAACGATGGTATGAGTGATGTTGCAGGAAAAGGATCTTAGTGAGTTTCACACATCATCCTTGGTTGTACATCCATGTCTTGTAAAGAGGTACCAAGACCTATGATGTTAGTATTGGTGGCTTGGGGTGAAGAAGGGAGATGCAATTTTTTTTCTTGATCTCTTACATTCAAGAAAGTTAAGGCTACGCACCAGGTTCTAGTGGTTTTAACTCAACCCCTTGAGGTTCCATAATGGTAGTGGTATGGGATTTATATGGACTTCATGATAAGAATACCATGTATATCTAGGGGACATTATGCCATATATCTAATAGTTTACTGACTCAACAAGTCGGCCCACATCCATTCTATTTGCGAATAGTGTTTTCTATAGAGATCGAGTCATATATATATTATGGAGGTGGTTTGACTATATGGAGTTCCATATACGATTTTTTATAATCGTAATTATCACTTTATATCCTAGTTGTGAAAAAGATTACAAGAGGATTTTGGGATGCAGTAACCCTTTAGTGTAGCGTTTCACCCACAAACTAATGGCAAGACAAATCAAACCATTCAGGTTACGAAATACAATTAGAAAAAATTCATGTTAGACATTGTTTATAGTTAGAAGGATTACCTACCAATAGTGGAGTTTAGCTAAAAAATATTCTAAAATTACACTATTTGTATGTCAGAATTCAAATCATTGTACGGGGAACACTATAGGTCACCACGTTGTTATACGGAACTTGAAGAGTCAATATTATGGGCCTTGTGATGGTGAGAACTATAATAAAGAAAGTAGAGATCATACATGAGGGTATGAAGACTGAACATATCATTAAAAGGACTTAATTAGACTGGATGTAAAGTATTTTAGAGTTTGAGGAATGAGACCACATATTCCTACGAGTTTCACCTGGATTTAAGATAATTGGTTGGGATGAAAAGTTATCTCTGAGGTTCATCATTCCTCGTCCTGATGTTGTGTGTAGTTAGTGAGGTGGTGTACCACATAGCTGTACCCTTATAGATAAACTCGGTACAAGGCGTCTTCCATGGGTTGCAGAAGAGTAAGTATGTGCATGACTCATCACACCTTATGGACTGGGGAGAGATGGACATCAAGGATCGAGAAACTTTTGGTGTGTACCCAGTGGAGATTGATGATCGAAAAGAGAGGATCCTTCATGGGATATTGAATAATTTGGTGCATGTATCGTTGCAGAATAATAATATCCATGAGATTACTTTGGAGTGGGAGGCTTCGATTCATGCTCGATGCCCACATATTTTTTAGTAGACCCTGTTTTTTATTTCCATCGATGTAAAGCCCCATGGTGGGGAGAATATAATCACTCAGATTTTGCATGTATTTTTTTATAATATTATAAGGACTAATTTTGAGAACAGGTGCTAAGAAAATGTGTGATTTTGAGACCCAGTGTGTCTGAAATAAATTTTACAAAATATAGAAATATTAAATACAACACATGTGTGGTTTTCTTGAAAAATTGAAAAAAACATAAAAACATGTACCTGAATTTGTAATATGATGGAACCATAGACTTAAAAATAATTTCATTACCCTACACACGTCCTATCATTGGTCGGTGTTGGTGGTTTGTGAAAATGTTTTCCTAAGAGTAAAATTAATGGAATAATTTAAAAAAAATATTTTAATTAATTGTGTTGAAAAAAAAACAAATCCTCTTTAAATGTATCATTATGTTGTGATCTATGGTTATTCTGAGAATTAGATAATCTATAGAGAGTCACTGGAGATAACCACGATTGAATTAACTCAAACAAATGGTGATCAATCAGGGATCAATGATCTATGCGCAATGATTTTGAATGATCTTGACAACAACAATGATTAAATGATCATTCTTCTTCAGTGACCAATCCGAATAGAGTTGGGATATATTATTTTTATTTCCTTTTCCCCTATTATAGATTTCCATGATTAACACAAACCAATAAATGAATTTATTGCACTATGGATTGATTGTTACATAAGAAGGGTTATTTTTCATGATTTATTAGGAGTTTGATCTTGAAATTTTTTGGATTCATTTATCATTCTAATAGTGATGGAATAATATACACAAGAAAATTGATCAAGGTTCATCTATCTAATTTTGGTTTGTTCTTTTCTCCCATGATTAACACTTCTTCCTGGTATTCACCATTATTCCCATAAGTTCTATTTTTATTGAATGATCTATCATTGCAAATCTGATTCATGGTGTAAGGATCCAAAATTATTGATTCATAATTGGTAAAACTTAATGGAGGTGTGACGGTTGTTTCAGAAGTGGATCGAACGACATTGGTTTCCAATTTCCCATTCTTTGGTGGTAATGGAGAACGGTGAAGATCTCATTTTCCAGTAATACTGAAGGCTCTAATATTGTAGATTCATTGATAGAATATCTATATGTACTTAGATATCATCTTTCATTGTAGAGTGATTCACAAAGCGTAGGGTGGAGAATTATCAAAGGTGTGTGGAAGAAGATGTTGGGTTTATGAAAAAACTCGATCCAAACAATGTTTAGTCATTTAATACCTGGCATGTATCCCCCCAATATGAACTCGACATGTACTAGAAGAAGTACACGAGCATGGGGCGGATTACATGGGTTGACTACATGGTGTGTTCTCCCCCACATGGCATGTATTAGGACATGTATATGTTCTACCTCATTTATTGGTACACAGGCACATAAACATGGGTTGACACAGTGTAGTGGCACACGACCGGATTACCTGGGAGGACCCCATATACAGGGGCACAACATGTAACCCTTTTACATGACATGTACTACTATACATGACATGGTTTGAATGACATAAGTATTTTTACATGGGAAGAACCCAGGGTCACAGTACAAGCCATTTACCTTACAACACTCCATGTACCCCTTTTTAAATAGCTTGAATCTCTTTCCTCCATATATTGGATAGGCATATTTTGGGTTCATTCCCATTAATTTTTTCCCGGATGTTGTTGTGAATCATTTCCAACACCTATGAATATGATCCATTCAATAGTTATTTCTAGATAGAGTTTCTGAAATCCCCCTGAGAGGCCCCGAGTAGGATCATATATTCATCATCATTCCATATTTAAAGTTCTTAGTATCGACGTGACCAACACTATGCAAGCACTGATCTTATTCTTATTGGGTTAATAATGATTGAGTTGTTGGTTTCACCCCATGTACCTGGAAGTGATTCTTATATGTGTATCATGTTATATTCTAACATATCATCATATATCTCTATCATGATAGGTCCTGATGAGCAATACCTCTCAGAAGGACATCATCAGTGTTATCATACTCAAGAATGAGTTCTCCCGAATGAGTGATTTGTGGAATCTTCAAGATAAAATTATAATGATGTTATACTATAGTTGAGGGTAACATATATAATGTTTGTCTTGGATTGAGTATATCATTATATTCATGTTTTATATTTTGTAGACATATACTTGTGTAGAGATGATTTTACTTTCCTTTTTTAAATTTCTTTATGGTTTCAGTGTTTCCTACTGAGTACTATTATAATAAACCATACTCAGGCTTTAACCCATTGTGTCATGTCTTGAGTATAAGAACTATCTATTGATGGGGTCCATGGTAGACTAAGACCAGATGGTACTTAGTGATACCATACACACTAGGGTGATTCCCTACTGTATTCAGACAGTAGTCATAGTACCTATACTCTTAGGTAGGACATATTTTACATACTTTTTATGGTGAGCCTGTATTTGGACATATTTTAAATTACATTTATTGATTTCATACTCCAATTTTGGGAAAAATATGTATTCATGCATGTGTTTCTTGGTGGATTTTACATTCCATCATTTTCTGATGTTGGAGATGTGTGTACATGTATAAGTACATAGGAAATTCCTTCCATTATAGTGATATTTTTACTCGTTGCTAGTCACCAGCCCCTGGCCTATTAAAGTTATGCTTGAGGAGTTAGGGAACGAGCCACACTAGGATGTGTCATGAAACATACATCATCTAGGACTCAATAATTCATGTATTTGGTAAATACCATAAATTACCTTATTTCATTATTAACAAAAATTTAGCTAATTTAGATTAATCCTGAAAATTACATGTAACCATATTTAGACATGTAGAATTCGAAAATGGGCTCCATGTTATGAAAATAATTTTATAAAAATGATAAATTTAATTTGTAACTAAAATCATCATTTTTTAAAATAATACAAATATAAAATTTACAAATGATTTTATAACACTTTGAAAATTTAATTAAGTTCTTGTAAAATTATCCTATAATTATAATATAACAAAATATTAATTTAAGAAACTATTTTATGAAAATAAATTTACTTTTAAATCATTATATTATTTATAAAACTATAAATAAATATTTGTGTTTTAAAAATACATAAATACTAAATTTATAATTTTTTAAACATTTAATAACATATACTATGATATAATTATATAATATTTTTATTTATAAGATGCGTAAATTTTATTTATTATTTCATAGGTGAGGTTACTATTCTACTGGTCATCTTACTATTTCTTTTCAATGGAGTTACTATCCCAAAGGCCATGTTACTATTCTTTTGGTATATGTTCCTTAACATCTATAAATACCTATTATTATACCAATTATTAATTTATAATGTTTTTGTTGATTTATATATGTGATATTTTTTGGATTTACCCTATATAAAAAATTATAAGAAATTAAATCTCATTGATTGAATTTTGGGCCGTCATATTCTTCCCCCATTTGAAATTTCATCCTCAAAATTTTGGTTTACAAAATTAGGGGGAAATGTGAGGGTACTTATCCTTCATTTCTTCCACCAATTACCATGACGTCTCTTCATACATAGGGTTTCACCATAGTATATTGACCAGGTGTGTATTATTGTTATGTAAATTTTTATCTATATGGTCTAAGATCTTCAATTGATACTCCGCGTAAGAGAGATCATTTTCCAACTATAGGACCTATAAATTCATCTAATGTTGGTGATCTGGTATATAATTCTTGAAGAGAGGTATGATGAATATATCTTGTACATGAGAAATGGTTAGTTGAAGTGGTAGTCAATATTCCACAACATAGACATTATAAAGAATCTTGAAAGTCCCAATGTACCTTGAACAAAACAATCCTTTCTTCAGAAATCACATGATCCTCTTCTATGATGGTAGTGGATTGATCGACTGTAATCATTGATGAGATATAAAAATCTATGTTGGTTCATATAAAGATCTTTCTATGTGAATATATATTTTATCCTCTTATGATCAGTATATATTTCACATTTCTCCCCATAGAGATATTGTCCCCAGATTTTCAACAAAAATATCACAGCCTCCAACTCCAGATCATCTATGGGATAGTTTTTATCTTGAATTTTCAGAAACCTTGAGTTGTAGGATATAAATTTATCATTTTCATTCATTTAAGAATCTAATAAATTCATTTAATCATATTTTAATACCACAAATAGCTCCCCACTTGTCGTAAGTGTGAAGGCCAGTGTAGTCATAAACAAATTTTTAAACTCTTTGAATAAATCCTCACATTTATTTATCCTGAAAAACTTTTCTCCCATCTGAGTCAAGCTTGGTTTGTGGGTTTGAAAATCATGATAAGTTCATCAAAATAATTGGTAATGCTCAGATAGACCATAGAAACTATGGATCTCCATTATAGATGTTTCCTTAGGCTACTCATTGATTTCTTTTCTCTTGGAAGGGTCCATAGATATTCCATTATAAGGGATAATAATCCCCAAGAATAAAACATCATCCATACATAAATCATATTTAATGTATATTTCATATAGTTCCACCTTCATAATTTCCTTTATAATTTTCTTAGATAATTATTCAAATTCTCCTCATATACCTCCTTTCTCATAGATTATTTCAAAATATGATCTATAAATACTACAACAAATTTTTTGTGGTAATATCTAAAGAATATATTGATTATGTCCGAGATTATTTCTAGACAATTAATGAGTATAAGAGCCATCAAAGTGAACTCATAATTTCCAAATGTCATTCAAATGGTTGTCTTGGGAATATATTCCTTCCTTTCCATTAATTATTGGTATCCTGACCAATGGTTCACATTTGATAAATAATTAACCCCACTTAATTGATCAAGAAATCCATATGTCCATGGAATGGGATACTTGTACTTTATAATGATTTTATTGATCTCAATATAATCAATTAAAATGTGAATTGATCCATCATTTTTATTGATGAAGATGATTGGTGTGCCCCATAGTGAAGCAATTGGGAATATAAAGTCCTCATATAGATCCTCTTTTAACTGATTCTTCAATTTTTCAAAATCAATAGTAGAAATTATATAAGGTGTATTTGATATAGGTTGATATCCATTACGAAGATAAATATTGAAGTCAACATCTCGGTAAGTTAGAATAAAAAGAAATTCTTTAGAGAATACATTCATGTAGTTGCTCAAAATATAATATCTTTAAGCATGATACTCTTATTTATCACAACAATTTTGGGAAATATATTTCCTAGGAAACACAATCAATAATTGAGATGATGATTATGAAGGAAATTAATCCTCGTCATTGAAATTGTATAGAATTAGAGGATGATTTAGGAAGAAAATATTGACTTCCATTTCACGATAGTTAATGTTGAATTTGTATAATGATATCCAATAAATACTGAAAATACCATCAAACTCCACCAAAGGAAGTACAAAATGTTTTTATAGGAGGTTCATTCAATAAATATTAACTTGAGGAGTTATAAACATTGTATTCAATAATTAACCTATTTTTTATTCTAGAAAATGACTCAAACTCAATATTATGATGTAGTTTTTGAATAGTTATACTAAACTTGAAATATTTGAAATAATGAATTAATGTAGAATCAAATATTATGTTTTCTATTCTTGAATGACTAATTTGTGTACCTATCACCACATAATATTTCGGCTCCACCTCACCAGTATTTATAGTTTATTCCATTCCTTACTTCCATGGAGGTTTTTGATGATTATTTCCTCCAAGAACACATGGTTACAATAAATGGTTAGGATAATGGCAATTTTCCCTACACTTGAAACACTACACTAATGGTTGATTGTTGATCTGAACCTTCCCTTATTCTTCCACAATTGTGGGAATATTTATATCCCTTTGGAATTTATTATCCAGATTCCCCATTCATCAACATTTTAATAATTTTTTATTACCCTTTAAAATGTCTCAATTATAATTATTCCCACAATTTTGTGAACTGGTATATTTTTATTTATTTTTATAATGGGATTTGACTTTTGATATACCCATATTAAAATCAATTTTCTTATTCTTATATCTGGCCCCATGAGATCATGGAGAGTCCTTGATTTCAATTTCAACATTGAGGGAAAAATATAAAATCTGTTTCTATATATCAATGTCATGAATTTCAAATTCATTACTTAAACTTGGATTTAGATTGATAAAGAAGAGAACCACCTTGAATTTGATGCTTATTACAAAGACAAAGCCGTATCGATCATGCCTTGTAAGGTTTTCTACATATGACCTGATAGATTTTTTCAGCATTCTTTTTTAGTCTGTGTAATGATTTCTATATTGAGTAATTTGTTTTTTGAAAATATTTCCTGAAAAGTATTTTCATGAATTCTTCCCAATCTATGGAATCAATTTCTTTTTTGGACATTGTGTTATTAATAATTTTCCACCATTAAATAGATTTACCTTAAAATTGATAGACCGACTTTAAAACATTAAATTAATATAATCCCTAGAGTTCAGAGAATATATTTTAAATACATTTATTTAATTAATCACTAAATATGGGATTTGAATATCCCATTAACATGGGGTTATTTTTCATATGACGGATTCGAAATAAACATGGTAGTTCTTAGATGAAGGATGGTGTTCCATGCAATTCATGTTATTATTAATAACATCATCTATTTGAGTATGTACTTTAATGACATTTTGAAATCCCATTCCCATTATATTTTTCATTTAATTAGAAAAATCATCACATTTACAATCACATTGATTATTAGAATGGGTTAACATATTAACATCCATTAACTTAGAAAAGTGATTAAAATTAGAGGGATTTAATACATACCTAATAAGAATATAAAAATAAACATTAAACATAGAAGTATAAACTTTAAAATGAAAATTATAACTTAACATGTGATTTCATTTTACAAATATAGATTATCTTTGGTGACATAATTATCCATATGGTTCTTACTAAAGTTCTCTATTCCTAATATACAAAAATAACTTAAAATTTATATGATATGAACTATAATAGCCCTATCATTTTACTCATATTATGACTTGATTTTAAGTATAATTAACCTATAATTACAAGCCAAATATTGTAAAGTCGAGTGTCTTTGGAAGATATGGTACATAATTAAGCATCAAGACACCAAAATAAAAACAACTTTTATTTAATCGTCATAATGGTCTCGTAACTTCATTGGAGTCCGAAATTCTGTGTATTATAATCTAAATATTAAATTAATAAAGGGATTTTTTAAAATTTCATGTAATGAAATAATTATAATAATAAAGCATAACACAAGTTGTAAAGGTATTAACATGATGACATAAAAAGGAATGGAACATGAATAAACATATAAAAGCATGACATATATAACATGGAATCATGTAGTTATAGAATACCAGATATGTGGAAGCAACATACCACATGAAATAAGAATTATTATAGTCTTACTAACAAGACCATTTCACATGGAAGAGCATGAGTCAAGGCTAACCGCAATGAAAATTACACATGGAGGATCATGAGTGAAGGACAACCTCTAAGACCATTTCTCAGGATGTATCATGAGAGTAAGCATAATACAATTTATTAGACCACCATATGAGATAACCCATCATAAAATGTTCATGAATATGTGATCCACATGATGAATCATACATAAGGATTGAAACATAAACATAACGGTTACCCATGAAAAGAAATCAGTATCGTAATCATATATAAAGCCATAAAAATGAAAATATCACAATGATATACATAAATGAATGTATTTTAATCAAACATGGAAATTTATATTGAGAAATTGGATTATATCCGGATAAGTAAGGTCAAAATTTTTTGAAAACATGTAAAATATTTATTTAATAAATAATATAAATAAAACATTTTACTGTGGTGTAAGAAATATATTAATGATTCCATAAAACCCAATATTAATAAATTATCTATAAAAGTATAAATGAATCGAGATATTTTTTAATGATAAAATGATCAATTTATAAAAAATAATTGTTTCTTTAAACCTATTTTCAAGAGCACTAGAATATGGGTATGAAATCAAGATGTTTCCCTTAATGGGGCTTACTTACCAAGAATAAGTAAGAAGGGAGTCTTTTTAAAAAATGTATTTACACATAAATGAAAGAAGAATAGAGAGAGGTAAATATTTTTAGAATATATAAAAATAATTTATGATGGTTAAATAATAATATTTAATAGTTACATGTCGGTAAATAGGGAGAAATATTAACCTAAAATAAAAATAAAGGTTCATAGAGAATTACTTACCTTATGTCTGAATGTGTTCTTCACCCGAACATAATGTTATGGAAAATAAAATTAAATACATTAATTAATTATTTAAGAAACTTTTATACATTTAGTTTATTTATTTTCATTTTATTAATTTTATTCATTTCCTTTTTTATGGTAAATACGATACAATTTCATTGTTTAGAAGTGATCATTTTCTTGGTTTTCATGATTGGTTCACTTGTACATGTGAATAAAAGATAATTTAAAATGAAGATAGTTGTTTTGAATAGAAATTATATGATATTAATGAAATTTTAGAATATAAAATTGTATTATATTCTATTAGATTCAAGATATGATGATTAATCAATAGATAAAATTTTAATGATACCCATTTAGATTATTTTGGCGTCTTTTAGAGCTTCACAACCTATTTTTGGATTATTTTCTAATATCATGTATATATACAAGTTCCAAAACACCACATAGTTTTTAATAAATATATAATAATCTGGTTTATCCTTATTAATGGTTTTATTACCATCCTATTATGTAGTAATAGAAATTGAAAACTCATCATTCTTGAATGCAATAAATCAACCCAAAAGGGTGATGTTTTCATTTTTAGAACAAAAGGAAAGGGGAATAGAAATATTGATGGGTTATTCCATAAAAACAAAAAAATTAAATTATATAAAAGATAGTTGAGTTACCATGTCACTTATATTATGGGAGAATATAAGAGTAAAGGAAAAAAATAAATTGTAATAAAATTAAAAGAAAAAAAATGAGTTTTTTACCTATTGAATTATTATCTTTGAGAACATCATTGAGACACTTGAATTTTATATTTTGTTGATACCAAATTTTATTGGACATGGGGAAAATAAATTTGAAGAATACTTGGCAAAAATTGTATAATATACAAGGCTTTCGAGGTGTGAGTAGAAGAGGTCGTGAGGTGTGGTATTTATAATGGACGTGAGGGGTGTTTTATGAATATTTTTTCATTTGTTTACTATTTCTGATCAGTACTATGAATATTTTAGAATCATAACACAAAATATATTAATATAATTAAATAGGTTTCCCTATTGTGGGGTTAAATCAAACATAAATCATATATGACTCAATAATTCTTGTATTTGTAAAAAATAGTAAATTATCATATTTCACTATTCTGAAAAATTGAACTATTTTAGAAAAATGCCATAAAATAACCCTAAAGATTTTTCTACGTTTATAATTAAAATATAGATTTTATTTTATGAATATAATTTTATAAATATGTGAGATTTAATTTTTATTTTAAATCAACCTTTATTTTAAAATTACCAATTTTAAAATTATAAATCATTTTATAACCCTTTTAAAAACTAATTAAGGTTACATAAAATTATCTTGTAATCATATATAAGTATAATATTAATTTAAATATATATTTTATTAAAATAATTTTTCATATAAAAAATTATATTAATTAAAAATTTGTAATTAATGATTTCTGTTTTTAAAAAATAATAATACTTAATTTATTATTATTGAAACATTTAATAACTTATTATATAATATAATTATATAAAATTGTTATTTTTGGGATTCAAAATTTGGATTTATACATTTTCTAGGTGAGGTTACAATTATATTTGTCATATTACTATTAATAATGGCCATGTTACTATTCCAAAAGAAATGATTTTATTCCTTCAAATTATGTTCCCTAACATCCATAAATTCATCTTATGACATTAATTACTCATTTTAATTTTTTCATTGTGTCCTCTAGCCAATGTTTATGTGGTTTTTAATATATACTTAACTATAGGAAATAAATTATTGTTGATATAACTTTGGGTCGTTACAGATAATACGATGAATGTTTTATAATCTCATGAATTAATATAAATAGATTTTGATTATGTGACATTTCAGTTTGATATATCCCTAAAATTAATTAAGAAATATGTTATTTCTATCTCATGAGATGATGATGATATCTATGGCAAAAATTAAATGAATATTTTTTAGTATAGGATTTGTGAGTTTGATTTCTTTTAGGCTATACTCATTAGATTATGCATGGACATGGGTTTTAATTTATTTTTTTATATTTTGGCTCAATATTTTTATATATTTATAAATTTTCTCAGAATATTATGCATTGGATTAATCATGAGTATCTATGATCAAAATATTATGGATTTATATTCTTATGATTCCACATATCTAGGTTATGAATATTGAATGATGATTACTACTTTGAAACCCTTATTAATCATGAGCCTAGATATGACTGGATTTTTGATTTTTTGATTTATAATTTTTTGGTATGATTATTTTATATTGGCAACATGTACTTTATTATGTTGTTATACTCTTATAATCTTATATTCTCACATATGATTATTGAAAGATAGATCCCATGTTTTCCCTTACTAAGATTCTATGATCTCCCTTTCATATGTTTCCTTTTTCCCATTTTATGATGAATGGTTTTATTTATGATATTCTTATTAAGGGTACTAGATCTGAAATAAATTGTGGGAGATGATGTATATTTTTTTTTATGTTTTTTATGTATCAACATTTCCTAATAAACAAAAACTATACAAATTCCCAAACTTATGTTGTTATGAGTTATAATGAATATATTTTATAAACAATTTTGTATTTATATATATAATGAATGGATCATTAAACTATGAATATAAAATATCTATTCTTATATATAATGAATAATTTTTTAATAGTTTTTTCTTGTGAAACCATAGATAAAAACAATTGATGAACATTATATAACCATTAAAATGTTTTTACAGAATTGGTGGGTCAAATTAAATGTATCTGAATAATGTTAAATATATATAATTAATAAAATGGTCATTATTAATGATAAGGTATCAATGAATTTAATAAGTGTAGATAAATAGCTAAAAAGAATAATAAATACAATAAAATGAAACCATTCCAAAAAATTATTTTTCATGAGTCAAAATATATTACGGATAAAATATATTTTTGATATGAATAATATATTAACACAATTTTGATTAGTAATTGATTGGAAAAAAGAGCAAGGTGTCTTAAAAATTTTTAAATGTTATTTTCCTCTAAAATTTATTTATATTATATTTTTTATTAAGAAGTTAATTTCAAAAAAATTATTATTTTTTTCAAAATAATATTCATGTTTATATTCAGAATATAAATGATATATTATTTTTAATTTTGTGGAATTTTTTTAAAAAAATATAATTCTTGCATAAGACTAAAAAATAGAAATTTTCCCAAAACTATAAAATTTATTACTTTATCATTATATAAGTATGATCTAGAAGTTTTTAAGAAATAATTTCTATTCATGTTCTAAAAAAATACAATTTGAAATAAAATTCAGAATTTATAAAAAAATATGTTTAACAATTTATGAACATATGTAATATTTTCCAACAAAAGAGAAGGTTTTTGGTTTTTTTTATTAAACACAATTTCAATGAAAATTTTGTTTTTATATGATATATAATTCATATAACATTTATTTTTTTTATACTAAACAAATTTTTATTATGAAAATGAAATAAATTGATAATTTTATCCTACAAATAACTTTTATTCTAAAAAATACTGTTTTTATAAAAATATGTTTTTACACCTTAATTGTGCAAATGATAAATATTGTTTTTATTACACCTAAAAATATTCTATAATAAAATGTATTTAAAATTTGGAATCATTAGGTTAAAATTATTTGATAAGGGAAATTTTATTTTGAGGCATTAAAGGTAAATTACTTAGCTAAAAAGTAGTTACTGAAATAAAAAATGGTAAAAGTGAATATTATAAGACTAAATGACTTAAAAACATATTTAAAACATATTTTAATGATAACTTTAGAGTATTTATAGAAATTATATCACCTCACACTTCATTATTTCCCACTTTTGGAGCCTTTGAACATTGAATAGTGACAGAAAATTATTGAAATTTAGTGGTAAATCCCAAAAATAACCTTCTCGTCACTTATAATAGGGGAACACTTACACCACTTCCTGAGACCCTTTTTATAAACCTAAATGCATCTATAAATTTCATAATCATGTGGTATCAATTAGTTTACCAATTCCCTCCTTTTCCAAGGAGGCTTTGAAGAGAATGGTCAATGTCACAATGTGAGTATTAAATAATACATAACATTTATTTATTAATATTTATATTCCAATACTATCATTACTGTAATAATATATTTAACTCATTACTATTATTATTATATATTTGTGTTGTTATATTAATGTAATAAACATTATTTAATCCTTTATGAATACATTGAAAAATAAAAGAAAATCGATTTCGTGTTTGTGTAGACTACTACCTTCTAAAAGAGACATATTTTATTTTTCACCACCACCTCTATTAACTAGTTATAAGAATGTAATTGGAGAATAAGAGTGATATATATAATATAAATAATATTATAGGGATTAAAATTGTAATCCACTTAATTTGTTTCTCATTCATTGAGAAATGAAAATGTTAATCGTGCAATGTTCACACTACCCCCTATACAAAATATATTATCTTATTTGTTATATAACTTATTTATTATTTATTTATATTTCATAAAATATTATTAAGTACCTTAAAAATATAATTATTAGTCTGTAATAATGATATTTCTCCAAATGAAACCTTAATTGAGCATACTTTTCCATTAATTATGTTATGTTCATTTTTAGGATTAACAAACAACCTACTGGAATAGTAATATAAAATAATATCAGGGATGAATATGATAAATTATTTACCAATGATAAGTGATAAAAATATAATAATATTTGTATTATTTTGTTTTTTAGAATATATATTTAATATTAAACTCGTTCATTAAGAAACCATTTTTTATTTGTTAAAAATTGCTGAAAAATATGTGTCAATATTTTTTGTACAAGAACCATAAATAAAACTAAAATAAATTGAATTAAAAACATGATAAAATTTAGTATACAATTACATATAGTACCTTTTATGATATGGTAATAGTGATATTTGGGAGAGAAATGAAGAAAAACACTGTATTGATGAATCTTGTTCAATGCGATCATGATTACTCACACCTAATAGTGAAAATTGATAATAAATAACTAATATAAATATAGAGAAAATAATAAAAATTGTTTATATTAGATTATATATATCATTATTCTTATATAATAATTTATTATTACACTTTTTTTTATTATACAAGAGTATTAAGAATGATTTAGTTAGTGAGAATTCAAGGATATAGATTTTTGTCTCAATTTTTACCCCTTGAAACATATTTCTCAATATACACCATGTTTTATTTGGTATTCTGTATATACTACCCTTTAATATTTCTAATCAAAACTGTGTCACTATATAAGTTATTAAATTTTTCAATTGAAATTATAACTTCTAATGTTATTTTTATTTGAATGTTACTAAATCTGAATGTTTTATTTGTCTCTATTTTCAATTCCATGAGACGTGTTTGATATTTCACACCATGTTTTATTTTATATAGTGTATTTATTACACTATTTTATTCATGTGTAATTAATATCATTTATTTCATTACAATTTAATTTCTTTGAATCCCAATAATTTATATTGATTCTGACTTTCCTATTTCTATATGGGTGTTTTCATCTCAATATTATATCATTGAGATATTACTCATATTCACACTATGTTTCCATTTTATGGTTTATATATTATTTATGTGTTAATTTCTAAATCCTTCCATAATATTTTAATTTTTTTGGATTAAACTCATCTATATATAATATTAACATTTTCTTTCCAAACCATCTTGTATTATGGGAATGATTTTGGTTCCGATTTCTTTCTTCAATGAATTACCTATTTTCATTAAATTACTTGAAGGGAATTCACCTAATCATCCATAAAAAAATTGGTTGGTAATATTATATTTCAATACTTATACCATTACTCTATCTATTTTATATTGAGGATGATTATATATAAATCTATTCAAATTTTTTTTGTTATGTAAATTTTAATAGTTGGTATATATGATAATTCTCTAAACAAATTTATTAACAAAAATGGGAATAAAATAAATTATTGTCAAACAATACAAATTATTTAATAGGATGACTTATGATCATTAATTAACATGAAAAGTATTTAACTTCCAAATGTATTTATATTGATATATATTTTAAAGGATTATTATGGTAAAATGGTCATGCATATTAATTATTTTCATATATTGTTTATCGTGAATGAATTTCACATAATAAAGTGACATGTAGGGATTGATATTATATTTCCAATCATTTCATTAATTTGTTTCATGAGAGAAAATCTTTTGGTATTCTGTGTATTCATACTAAATGTAATCAGATTTTTTTTGGAATGGAAAATTTTGAAATGATTAATATAATGGTTACATAAGTCATGGTAAAAATAATTTATTTGTAAAGGCATTGATGGTAATGGTAAAGATATTTTTATTATGAATTACATCACATTAATTTTGATTTTATTTTAAATGTATTTGTTTATAATTTTAAGCACGATTTAATTCATTCTAAAGTGATAGTATATATGGAATTATTTGATTAGTATTTTGTTCCTTCCATAATATTATTTCCATGATCATTCAATTATATATTCTATTATACGTTTTCCCTTACTGGTCATTTTATATCACCACTCCCATGATCTCATTTTTCATGATATGAAAATAATTATTAAAAATCATGTGTTTAAAATTGTAACAATCTTTTATAATTATTTAATAGACACTGAAGACATGGAAAAGATTATATAGTTCCTCTATCATTAGAAAAAATGTCTATTTCATTAGAAATACAAGAAATTTGTTATATATTATTTTGTAATTGAATTAATCTCTATACCTAAATAGTCATTTCAATGGAGGTGAATTAAAAATAATTTTGTGATATTATAATTATTCATCATTAAAATTGGGTTACTTATATTATTTTCAATGATGTTATGTAAATTAGGTGTTTATTCACACCAAATTCTGGGAGTATGAGTTCATTGAATCAAAGGAGCTTGAAAAAGTATTTGTCTAAAAATATAAATAAACCAATGGAAAAAATAAATGAATTCATGGTGATAGAATATATAATATAAAATATCTTCATAATTACCATCAAGGCCTCACCCAATACATTATTCGTTACATTGAGGTTATTGATAAGTCATCACTCTTACCACTAAGGTCACAACTAATACATAATTCTTTCATTGGGTATGAATAAAAAAACCTATTGTCTCATGAAACCAACTGATACATTATGGGGATATAAAATATTGAGAGACACTTATCACTCCATTAAGATCAATGCATGAACTGTATGGAATATTGGAATATCAATACAATGCATTATCAAATTGCTTTGTTAATTGGAAATCCTCCATATTTATAAAAAATGAATGGAAATAAAATTTCAATCAATAAATGAACATATTACATAAAGATAGTGGTGTTTAATAGTTAAAAAATACATAATTAACCTTACAAATTAGCCAATTTTCATCCATATTGGAATAGTTGGTCACTCATTTGTCAATATTTCTGTATTAAATATGTGGAATAGAATAATATTGATGGTTCATAAAATAAACACTCTAAAGAGTAATGGTACAAATATTAGTATTTTTTTCAAAATAAATACATTTATGGATATCTTTGTGAATTCCCTCAAAACAATGTAATGAGAAATATGGAATTCATAGTGGATAGAAATTGAAAGAAATATCATGCCAAAAAGATAGGATGATTTGTAAAAACATTTTTAACGATATATTTTCACGAATTTTACACTAGTACAAAATGTATTTATCACATTGGTCATTTAATTTTTTTTATAACTAAAATGAATATCCATGCATATTGATTTTTTCAAGTTTCATATTATATAACCTACATGATAAATGAAGTATCTCTCTTTATCATGTCAGTTATTCTATATCCAACATGATAAAGTTCATGTTTTACGTTTGATATAGAATAACCAACACGATAAGAAACTATAATTATTTTACCATGTTGGTTGTTGTATAAATGACATGATAAATAGTATGTTGTAAACTGTTTCTAGAATAACCTAGGTGATAAAGAAAATTTTATTGATTTACCATGTCGTTTATTTTATCACCGACGTTATAAATCAATTTATCATGTCAATTACTATATAACCGATGTGATAAATATAATTAAAATTTTATTATCATGTCTATTATGTAATAACTGATATGATAAACCCATTAAAATTTTAGGAATCCCCATATCAATTCATTAATGTGTTTTCTAATCAGGTGATAGCAGAATTAGTTATCTCTCACACAAAAACCCTAAAATCATTCTTCAATCCCATAAACTCCAACCCCATTTTCTAGATTAATCTGTCTTCTTTTTTCCTTTCCATATCTATATAATCAACTCCCAACACTTTATTAATCTTCACATGCCTCTATTCTAGAAATTATATTTCGTGGATTCCCTAAACCTCCATTTTTCTATTTAAATTTCAAAAATATCACAGTATCATCTTTTTAAATATCTAAATGTTATCGCATTGCTTGGATAGTTATAACATGGAATAGTCTCCATAAAATAGTATCATTTTTTTGGATAAGGCACATTAATGTTCTATTCACATTTTTAATGTGAATAAGTGTTCTTTCATAATTTTTTCATGGACAAAAAATGATGTATTTTATATGTTTTATGATACATGTTATCATTGACACAAGTTTTTTAAAATTAATTTCAATTATTGAATTCAATTTTTATAATTTTATTACGTATAAAATCTCATATTTCATTATCCGGTATAAATTATTTAAATCATTATGATGTGTTTTGTTATTTAGATTTATACATACAACCAATATATTTCAACATGTTATATTATCATATTTCATTTAGTATATAGTGTCCTATAAACTACTTTGATTTCATTAGAAATATTAATAAATACTTCAAGAAAAGTATCATAAACCTATAAATATATATTTAGATTGTATAATATGACCAAATTCCTTATTTTAATTTTTTTTTCATTGACTACAGCTCCTCACCCAATAAAATCCAGAGCCTTGGCTAGTGTTCTAATAAGTTATAGAAGATGATTTCAATGTGTTGACCCTTGGAAATTAATCATTTACCACATCTCATTCAAATATGTTAAATTATAGTATGGAATAAATTGTGAGTGAATTATTATATGTATTTAAGGGTTTTATTCTTATTTATTTAATTTTACCTAAGTTACATTGACCAAAAAATTGTGATAGGTTAACAATACCTCACAATAGTGGAGAATACATTTCATATACATATAAAATTTTAATTTCAGACTATATTTTCTCTTTTAAATTATTTCTATGCATATATTATACTGATTTATGATTGATATTTAATCTTATCTACCATTATTTTATTTTATTTATAATTATATTGTTTAAATAATCTTATATTTATTTTATTTTTCAAAATTGTGTTACATTCAAATTATGACATAATTTTTATAAATATAAATTTTGCGTATCTTAACAAGACATATAATGTTGATATTTTTTATAGTTAATAATGAGTCCAAGTTGGATTATGAAACATAAAATGAGTGTTGAATATGAGGAAGGTGTTTATTATTTTTTGAAAATTTCTAAACAAAATATTCCAAACATTGACATATTTTTATGTCTATTAAAGAAATGATTAAACCTGAAGAAGTTGTAATGTATAGAGATCTAAGATAATTTAATTTTCCATTATTTTAATCTAAGTTGCAACCCTTGGATTTAGGCATGGTGAAACTTGGAAGTATTTCATATCTACTGATGATGAGGTTTTATAAGATGTTAACTTGGATGAAATTCATGTAATGATTCATGAATGACTGTAAATCATTTTTTAATTATCAAAAGCCGGTTTAAGAGAACCGGTGCCCAAACATACAACCACAATCCCAAAAAAGGAAAACACAAACTCGGCCACCCAGCCAAGATCGAATTACACATCAGAAAAACCATAATCATCTCTGCATCCCCTGCTGGATTCATCTTTACCAGTAGTTGTAGCCGATTCCAATTCTGGCGACCTCCACTAGCTTGCACATTGGACCCGACACCTGAGTTGTTCCAATGCTCACTGGTCTGGAGAAGTCCCCTTGATCAATCTACCCTTCCTAATAGCCATGGTCACCTGACTATTCCCCTTAGAGGCGGACCTTGTCCGCGTCGGTCGTGGTAGACAAGAATAATCTTTCCTTGGTCGTCTTCTTGGTGTAGTCGAAACAAGCCCTTCAACTGAATCCCAAGGCTGCTTCCTTCCTTGAACTACTTCACTAAAAAGTGACCCATTGGACAACTCACATTTTTTTTACCTCCTCCAGAGTTCCCCTTAACATTACCGATTTGATACCCTAAACCTGATACAGGACTCCCAGCATTTTCCTCCCTCCGTTGATCTGGAGTATTAAACTCCATAAAAGGAAGAAATTCCACTTCTGTAGACACCTGTTTCATAGTGTGATTTTCTTCCACTGACAAACCAATGATAGCAAGCCCCCTGCCTCCAGCCAGAGTGACCTCCACTGACATACTCTCTGGAGCCGCCTATCCTTCCGTAACTCTACACACTTCATCCGCTTGACAAACTGGAAGACCCATGCCTCTTTCAATTTCATCATCAAAGCCTTCCATCGGTCATCTCGCTGCTGGAGTCTCCTCACCATCATTCCCTCCAATAGGACCAGCCTCCGCCAAACCCTCAGCCATCAAGCCCTCCGCCAAACCTTCAAACCTTTTTCTAAAAGACAGAAAAGGTGGTGCTAGAAGATCCAGACCTCTAGAGTCCTTAGCACCAACCGAGTAAACTGCATCTATAGAGATCAAAATCCCCCCGTCCTGATCCTTCCCTGCACTCACGCTGTCCATAGAGGATCCAGACCTATAATGAATCAAAAATTGAGTGTAAATATAGTGATGGTGAAAACCCATTTTATCTAAGTTGTACAGATTTTATGTTATTTTTTTAGATGTTTAGATTGATTAAATTGAATGGTTAAAATCGTTTCAGGGATAAATGTTTTACTGATTTTCTAAAATTATTGAAATATATTCTTCCCAATGAAAACGATCTTTCCAATTCACAATATAAAGAGATTACAATTTTATCCCTAATGGGAATAGGATACAAAAAATACATTCCTCTCTAAATGACTGTCTGATATATATGAAGTAACATGAATTTCTATTAGATTTTCCTAAATGTGGGACATCATAGTATAAGATGAAAATAAATCACAGGTTTATTTAGATATTGTAGGGACCCCTACCAATGTATTTGGGTATCATCCTATTTTTCCTCATTTGAAACATTTATCTTCTCATTCAAATGATGAATAATGATTAAGAAGACATATTGATGATTATATATATGTTGAAGAAATACGTCATCCAGCTGATTGTCCACTATGGAAAAAAATTGATCAGAAGTTTCATACATTTGGAAATGAATTTTGAAATCTCAGAGACGGACTGTGTAGGGATGGGATGAATCCATATCGATGCCTTAGTAACACACATAGTTAATGGAATGTTTTATTGGTAATTTAAAAATTATCTCTTGAATTTTGTATGAAGTGAAAATATTTCAGGTCGTGTTTGATGATCTATGAACCAACACTACCCGAAAATGATATTTCTGTTTTTTTATCACCATTAATTTTTCATTTGGAACACTTAAAGGAGGATGATATTAGGGTGTATGATTATAATAAAATGAAATATTTTCAACTGCATGTCGTGATTATGTTCACTATAAATAACTTCCTAGACTATGGAAATTTTTATGTATAGAGTGTTAAGGGGCATAAATCATGTCCAATTTATAAATAACAATCTTCATATTATAAATTTCACCATGTGAGAAAAATACTATACATGTGTCAAAAAAATTCTATGGATCAATCTTATAGAAAATTTGAAAAGAACTTCAATGGACCAGATAAATTTAGTATTTCTCCAAAACCATTATCCACTAGTCATTATTTTGATAGGGTGAAAATCCATGATGTGACATTTTGAAAGAAAACAAAGTATGTTAATGATAGAAATATTTGGAAGAAACACCCAATTTTTTTTACCAACCATATTCGAAATCGAATGAAGTGAAACATAACATTGATAAAATGCATGTGGGGATACATATATGTGCCAACATGATTGTAACTTTGTTGTATAATAATGTAAATACTTAATATGGGTTTAATGAAAGATTAGACTTACATTAAATGGGAATACATTTAGAGTTATCTCTCAATCTGGATGAAAGAATAACTTTTCGTCCCCTTTATTTTAATACGTTATCCATGAGGGAAAAATTATATTTTTTCTATTACTTCAATATATTTAAGTGACACAACTTTATTCCTAGGATTTAAAAATTTGTGTGTCATAAAATGATTTAATATTGATAGGTATGGATCTCATTATTATCAAGTCATGATTTAACAAATTCTACTGGTTGCATTGTGTGTAATATTTATCATTTGTGTCAGAAAGACTATCATAAAGGTGTGTTATTTTACAAGTCAATTTGTAATAATTTTATTGATCTAAATGATTTGAATATTTTGTAAAATCAAGAAATTTCAATACATTGTCAACAGGAAATGTATTTACTCTATCTTTTTTTTATATAATGGTGCATTTAACGGTTCATTTGGTTCAAGAAATGAAGTCTTTTAGACATACATATATACATTAGATGTATCATTTTTAATGTTATATGGATATATTAAAGGGGTGTCTTAAGAAGTAATATCTTCCTAAAGCCTCCATTTTTTATAAGTGTATTTCTGAGTAGGTTTTAGAGTTTCTTACAAGCTACTGGTCTACTATCGAACACATTTTTTTGGATCTATATTTACATGAATGAGTTAATTATGGGGGAATGAAGATTCTTGGCCCGGAATTTAAATATTTGTTAGGTGAACAGATATTGAAGTTATATTTATACAACTAGAATAACATATACGACACTCAACCATATATAAGATTTTTTATTAATTTGTTGAAATAATTTCATCCAATGAAGAAAGAGATGTGGATTTTGAATAAGAATAAAAAAATAGCATGTTTTAAAAAGACCATTCTTGTTAGATAATATGCATAATAATATTTAATATGGTTTGGGGGTGGTCCATGTTGAAATGTGATATAATGGACCATGTAAGAAATTAAGGGCTATAAATTTCATATGAATGATCAGGACAATAGAAGTGTAGTTTAGAATAGTTTAATATTGGTTTTCACAAATGCAATGAATTTTTCATGTTTTAAATAAAAAAACCAATTTATTCATCAAGTAAATATTATTGAGTCATTAAATAAATTTTGGGGATTATTACTTTAAATTTAATGTTCTAGTGTGTAACTCCAATTGGTTTATCTGTAAAAGTATTTCTAGAAAAGATGAACATGGAATGACATTTTTTAATATAAATAAATTGGAAGACACAACTGGTCCTTTTATAATATAAATACATTGAATAAAAAATTCTAACTTCTTGATCAATCCGAAATGCAATGGTATATTGTGTTTCAATGAAAAAACATATATGTTGTTGATGATCAACTTTATAAAGATGCTTATTTATGTGGTATCCCTACTTTTGTGGAACTATTAAAAGATAATAATGATAAACATGATATAGACATGGTTTGATCCATAAGGATAAATCATAACGATGAAATTTGGAAAAACAATCCATTAGTACGTTCCTAATATTACATTTAATATATGCTTATTTCTCATTTACTTTTATTTAATTTATAAAATGTTAGATATGTTAATTTTTTTCTTTATTTAAACTAATATGTTAATGTGTTTGTTTATAATAGTTTTATTTTTTATTTTAACATGTTTACCATTACATAACTTATACATTTATTTATTTTGTTGAAATAATTTTTTTTTAAATCAAATATGTTAAATAAAAAAATCTTTTATATTTTTATATTAAAAAAATATTAATTTTTTTGTAAAAAATGATTTATTAGGTTAGATCATTTTTAATATTCTTACACCAATTTTAGATGTATTTTAATTCATTTAAATGAAATTTTATATATCATTAATATTATTATCATTTTATTTAACTATTACAATAATAAATAATAATAATTTATGTTTTAGTTTAATTTTTTGTTTCATAAATGTTTATTTTATATTTACATTACTATAATAATAGTTTAATTTTTATATTTTTGTACTGATTGTTTGTTTATTTGATTTGAAGGAAAATGTCATATCAATAAAGTGATCAAACACACACTTCTAGAGATGAGAATACCTATAACTCTAGGAAGGAACAAGAATATGTTCCAATTGATGATCCCCAACCTTTTATACAAGCTTTTTATACTCCCATGGTTCAAAGAAGAGTTCGATGGTTGGTAAACCAAGCAGCACACATTTACAAAAACATTAGCTTCTCTTAACTACAACTACTAGATAGTGGTAGATTTTGATGATTATGATATTCGTAGAGGTATAAATGAAAAACAATTCAGGGGATTTGTATCAGTTGAGGGTAAAAGGAAAGCCAGTTTTTTGTTTAATGATTAGAGAAGTGTTGAAATGGTAACACTGTAAGAGTTGTGAGAGACCATTTCTGTATGATCTATTTATATTTTTTTTACTAATGTTGATATTTTTATAGTTATACATGTCTTCCAACATCTTATCAGATTACATTTGATATTCCCAGTACTGGAATTCCCGTTTTTTTGCAACGGGCTATTTTCCAAGTGATCCCGTCGCAAATATCCTTTTGCGACGGGCCCCCGTTGCAAATAGCCGGTTGCAGAAAATGGCGTCACAACAAATATTTTTTGGGATAGGCCCGTTGCAAAAAATATATATCGTGATGGGAATTTTACCCATTGAAAAAAACCTCTCAATTATATACATTATATACCTAAAAACATTTTGCAACGGGCCCGTCGTAATAATTTTTTGCGATGGGTAATTTCCCCATCGCAAATAGTCTTCCGATTATATACATTATATACCCAGTAACCTTTTACGACGATCCCGTTTTCCCGTCGCAAAAAATAATTTCAAAAAATTTATTATTTTTATTTTCGATGGGGCCTCGTCGCAAAAGACCTCGTCGCCAATACTAAAAAAATTAAAAAATAATAATAACATTATGATTAATGAAAAAATTATATTATTATTATAAAATTAAAAAAAATAAAAAAAATATTATTATTATTAGTAAAATAAGCAAACATTAAAAAATATAATACTAAAAAAATATATTTAATAAAATTATGATTAATAAAAAATTAATATTAATATTATTAATATTTTAAAATAATAAAAAATTATTAAAGGTTTCGATATTTTCAAAAAAATATATAAATATAAAAAAATCACAAAATATTATTATTATTATTTTTAAAATAAACAAATATTAAAAAATATAATACTAATAATAATTAATAAAATATTAAAAAAATTAAATTATACAATATTTAAACCAATATAAAAGACAGAAACTGTAAATAGTTCATATTATTACAAAACATGAATTAAAATGTTTTTAACATAAAAAAAAATCACTGGGCGTCATCTGGAAGAGGTGAAGGAGACTACATCCCTAAAATATGAGTCAGACGGCGCATGTACTCCATCTGCTCGTGGTAGTCCTGCTGCCGTCGCTGCTCCAATCAACGGAGCTCCTCCTCGTGATACTGGTCATGCTGTTGTTGTCACTGATACATCTCTTCATGTTGCTTCTACAAAGTCTCTATAATCTCAGCCTGAGTTCACAACTGCCTATGATACTGTGAGCTAGAAGATGGTGTCTCTCCACGAGCTCCTCTCGAGCTGGATGCTGACATTGCAGCAGTACCATAATAAGTTCCAGGAGTCAAATGAGATCCAATACCAACTACTTATCCCTTATCAAAGCCATACTGAGTCGCCTGCATCCTTGCTGCATCATCGAAACAGTGAGCACCGGTCTGATCAATCTTCTCGTCCTAACCCTCAGCCTATGTCTGATAGGTCGAAGCGTCACATGACTCCTTAAATTCCAATTTAAAAATTAATATTGTGAAAATATTATATGCAGTTAATTGTCAAACTGAAAAAATAATACTATCCACAATCTTATGCTGGTGATCACCTCTAATCTCTCCAGTGGTTGGATCTCTATACATCCTTAGATAAAGGTCGAATCCATAATATCAGGATGCGTTACTGCCTATAGAAATATAAAATAAAATGTTTATATTTAATGTTATATAAAATATTTAAAAAATATATACTTACCATATGCTCTCTATTCAAACTGACTGTATGGCTACCTGCTCGATGCGTCAACTCCTGTCTCCCCTGGTTCTGTCATCCCATTGAAGATATCCTCTGAAACCCACCACCCAATCAGTTTAAACATAATCCATCCCAAACCTGAGATAAAATGTACTCTGGTAGGTGAGCTCTACCCTACTCATCAAATTCTATCAGTCCTGCTTTCTCAATGGTTGTCCTTCTCAAATTGTGCAAAAAATGATGGAAATGGTCACGCATAGAAACCTTCCATGCCGCGTGGATATCGTCGCGCATGCTATCATAAATAGGATACCATAAACCCTACAAATAATTTATTATATCATTTTATTAATAAAAAATATTTCAAAATAAATATTATTTATTTACGTACCAGCCAATGATGGAACATGTTGCATCGCACATCAACGAGAATATGTTCCCATGTGATCCATGGATGAGTAAAATAATTGCGCAAGATATCACTCCCCTGTCCAATATCTATATGCGCAAAACTGTGAAAAAGGAGTAAATAATCAAACAATTAGTATATATATAAATAAATTAATGAAAGGTAACTAAAATATACAGGTTACCATACCTCCGTGTGTGTGGATCGAAACTAATATGTGGACGTCGCTTGAGGATAGGTTGAGTAATCATCAATCGTGCAAGACCGTGCCCCCTCCGCGTACCCCCTGAACCGCCAGTAGGATGAGGGCCAGATGATCCAAAATCTTCCTCATCCAATGGTAGCTCAACCTCCTACAACTCACGATATAGATCAGGGTCCATCTGAACCGAAAAATGATTTTTGTTAGAAGATAGTTGAAAATAAGTATTATATATAGATATATAATAGTTATGATTATAACCAGCATTTAACTGTTTCAATGTTCATCTTCATCATCTTCTCCATAGTTTTTAATGTCAATGTCTTTATCTTCCTCCTCAGCATCATCAATATCCATATGAGTTTCAGTTTCAGCTCTTGTCATTTAAAATTCATTTGTAACATCATTAAAATCTTCATCACCATCAATCCTTAATTGTGGGGTGTCATTATCGATATTCATGTCTCTTTGTGAATCATATTGATTTTTAGCAGTCTCTTGAAAAATTTCATTTCCTTCCACTTCAGCAGAACTACATTTAGTTTGAGTAAACTGATTTTCCTGAGATTTCATTTTTATTATGCTCCACCAATCGCTCAAGTATCTTGAAGTAAGAAAGTACTGTGCATAAAAAATTTGATGTGCCTATTGAGCCAGAAAAAATGGTTCATTTACTGCAAGAAAACTTTTATATTTAATATCGATGATTCCATGAGTCAGATGAACACATAAGCCTCTCTCAATATCCTACCACTGACATTTAAACATTGTTAAGTAATTCATTACTTGATAACACAGCTCAATAATTTCATCCAAATGCCCTAAAAGTCAACATCAGTTTCTCTGTGATGTAATACTCTCAAGAAAACTCAAATGTTCATTTTTTTATTCCTCATATGCATTTTCATGAAATCGAAAACCATTCACCACATATGCATTACAAGCTTTAACAATTTTGGATGGTGGGTTACTTAATATACATAGTCGGTTATCAATTTTATCAGTATATTGAGACACTTGAAATTTTTTAATACAATTATCAATATAATTAATAATAAACGGAATTGATATTAAACCATCAATAATTTATGTTACTAGTTTTTGAAACCATTTAGAAATGTTTTTTTTTCTGTGCACTTCAAGAGCAGCTGCTGTAATTTGTGAAAGTTTTTTCTTGATACGATTATCATATAACATAAAAATAAAATAAGTTTAAATACTGTAACATAAATTATAGAATAAGTGATAAAAGCACTCATATGACAAATGATGTCATTTCTTCACAGTTGAGCAGAACATATGTATGAGCTCTGTGATGTTCATCATCTGAAATCCATCATTCATGAACTCCACCGAAACTAATATTTGGTTGTTTAAAAACTATTAATTGATTTTCCATTTCAACATTAACATTCCTATCATTTATTCCCATGTGATTATGTTTTGAGGGATATTGAGATTCAAAATAATGAGAGCAGAAAAAAGAAATTTCCTCTTGAAAATAATCTTCAGCAATTGAGCCTTCAACTGATGCTTTGTTATGTACTATTTTCATCAATTTCTGTAAGAATCTCTCGAATGGGTACATCAATCGAAACTGTACTAGACCTCCACATTTAGCTTCATGGGGAAAATTTAATATCAGATGTTCCATTGATTCAGAGAAAGCCGGTGAAAATATTTTTTCCAGTTTACATATAATTAAAACAACATCTTCTTTTAGTTTTGTTAGCACATCATAGTCTGTTTTCGCTGCACAAATGTCTCGAAAAAAATATGATATGTCTGTTATCGAATCTCAAATCATAGAATTCAATAAACCTCTGAATCCAATCAGCATTAGTCTTTCTATTATAACATGACAATCTTGACTTTTTAATCCAGTAATATTGTTGGGAAAAAATCCCTCAAGATATCATTGAAGCATTTTTGAGGTGATTGTGTTTGTTGATAAAGTAGACATTTGAGTGGTGATTGTTGAAAAATCAGAAAAATGACATAAAAATTTGTTGACAAAGAGTATTTCATGATAAAATGTCAAGTTCAAGAGCTGAGGTCAACGATCCATGTTTTATTCAAGAACGTCAACAAAAGGAATGGATGGTCTGGAGGCGGTACAAAAGAACAGATACAAGGTGGCGCTGTTTTCCAGTGTTTGCCAAATTTATGGGCCTAAAAATCGACAAATGAAGAAAAGTGGTTTTTGGAAAAAGTACTTGTGCAACGTGTACTTGAAGGCTTGAAAACTTACGCGCCATATTTTTTTCAAGATCAGATCATCAAAATGTGGAAAACGTACAAGTGTCGCGCATTTATTGGTGGTGTCGCGCAAGTGTCATGCGCGCCGTGAAAGAGACATGCGCGCCGATGCCTTGGAAGCTTGAGAACTTACGCGCCAGTTGTTTTCCAAGATCAGAAGATCAAAATATGTAAAATTAAAGAGGTTCGCACAAGTTTGGAATTAGGTCATGCAAGTGACTTGTAGAAGAAGAGACCTGTGTGCCGAGACTTACGCGCCGAGAAGAGACTTGCGCATCGTCACGCAAGGGTGACCAAATGCCTATAAATACAGGACCACCCGTCCTCATTCTTCACTTGAGTTCAAAAAATTGAGAAATCAGAGCTCCCGTTGCGCAGGTGTGGTGGTCACGTAATTGGTGTGTGTTCGTGCAGGTGGAGTTGTCTTCCAGTGTGAGAAGTTGTGTGCCGGTTGGTAGTTGCGTGCCAATGTTGCTTTGGGCGTAAAAGTAAGTGAGTCGCGCAAGTTTTCAGTTGAGGAAGCTTGTGTCGTGCATGTGTGATAGGTGGACTTGCATGCCAGTTGTGACTTTCATGTCGATACTTGCGCGCCGGCTTAAATTTGCACGCCAAGTAAGATTGATTTTCCGAATGTGTTTTCGGGCTGCGTGGAAGTTGGAAGTTTGCCCGATACCTTCGGTGCAAAAAGAGATTCATCTATGGGTGAAAGTTGGGCTTCAACAAAGAATCTACATACAGTGTAATATGCATTCCTTCATGAAAATGAAGAGACCTACAGGTCTATAAACTGTGATTGGATCCTTTCCGACG
The DNA here is from genome assembly GCA_963277665.1 of Viscum album. Classification (NCBI taxonomy): domain Eukaryota; kingdom Viridiplantae; phylum Streptophyta; class Magnoliopsida; order Santalales; family Viscaceae; genus Viscum; species Viscum album. Next base: position 22,627,759 of record OY728131.1, read on the forward strand.
TATTGCGAAAAGGAAGAGGAAGAAGGTGATCCTCTCAACCGGTAGTGTGCCAGAAAGAGAGAAATAGGGAGTGACCCTTGGGAAAGCTGTGAGCTGACCCTAATTCTTGTAAAGGTTGTGAGCTTGGGATAGAGTGACTGTACCCATACCATTGTATCCACATCTAGGGAAGAATATTGGAATTTGATACGACTAGAAACTTGTCGGCATATGCTCCTTGGACATTGCCCAGTGAGGGTGAACCAAGTAAAAATCTTTTTTTCTGCTTGATTACTTCCCTGCATTGCATTTAAAACATCATCATCAGATAAAGAATAAAATAAGTGAACATAATAAACACACAAGTGAAAAAAAAGTGACCCTTATAACAAAGAGGTCAAGATCCAGTGGGGCAGGAAGAAATTTTAAATAGAATATCCATACCATGATTCACCCCCCCCCCCTCTCAGGGTATATAGGCCCCTATTGGTCCTAACAAATATAACCATTCTTAACACATCTTCCCAAATTGGAAGCATAGACATCTGGAAGTCTCAAATATGAAATCCACTAACAAAATAATAAAAGACTCTCTTTGGACAGTGTATAAGCTTCTTTTGGCTTCATTAACCTCTGTGATCTGACATTTTCTAATAGTTCTAGTTCTGGTCACCTGTAAATTTGGGCAATATCTAATCAAGCATTTATAGTATCTTTGGTCTTACCTGGTATATCCAAAACATTATGAAATAAATTAGCAAAACTGTTCTTCTCAATATGCATAACATCCAACATGTGATGGACCAAAAAATCAGACCAATATGGAAGAACCCAAAAAATGCTCTGTTTTATGAAATTATGTTTTCCCCAAAGCCATGAATTTTCTGCTACATTACTATTGGTCTAAAGGTGATGGGAGGTAATGAAAATACAATTGATTTTAACTCTGTACCTGATATCATCTTTGGAGCTTCATCCCTTTCAATTGTACCTTTTCTAAAATGAGATTTGTTCCTCTGAAAAGGATGATCGGTTGGAAGAAATATATAGTGACATCAAAATAGAAAGCTTTTTTTTTTCATTGACGAGCATAAATGCTTTGTGGTCGTTCATTCAGTAAGGACATCATGTCAGACCATGTGTACTCCAACCAGATAACATGTCATATGCCAGAAAGTCACTAATCGTCCACATCAATGTAGCATTTAATATGAAATTTTTTTCTCAACTACATCATATGTATTAACACCACCACTCCACATTATTTCTCATTATTTCTAATTTATTTGTAATTATTGTTAATTATTGCTAATTATTACAAATTTATTGCTAATTATTACTAATTTATTGCTAATTATTACTAATTATTCCTAATTATGGCTAATTATTGAAAATTATTCCTAATTATTCCTAATTATTATTAAGTATTGCTAATTATTGCAATTTATTGCTAATTATTTGTAATTATTGCTAATTATTTTCTAATTATTTCTAATTATTACTAATTATTGCTAATTATTACTAATTATTACTAATTATTACTAATTATTACTAATTTTTACTAATGTTTACTAATTATTACTAATTATTACAATTTACTACTAATTATTAATATTTATTATAACTTATTACAATTAATTACAATTTATTACAAATTAATACAAATTCATACAAATTATTCCTAATTATTTCTAATTATTTCTAATTATTTCTAATTATTACAACTTATTACTTATTATTACTAATTATTACAATTTATTACTAATTATTACAAATTCTTACAATTTATTACAATTTATTACTAATTATTCCTGATTATTCTTAATTATTTCTAATTATTGCAAATTATTTCTAATTATTTATAATTATTTCTAATTATAAATAATTATTACTAATTATTACTAGCAATTACTAATTATTACTAATTATTCCTAATTATTACAATTTATTACAATTTATTACTAATTATTACAATTTATTACTAATTTCGCAATACTTAGCAATACATAGAAAAATGAAAACTTCTTGAATAATGAAAAGAAATTTGGTAATCATCATTGTAGAGATGATTACAAATTTTCCCTTCATAATCCAAGCAGTTTTCGTTTACTAATAATTACTAAAAAAATTATATTATCAATATTTATGAAAAAACAATATTAATATCATTAAAATAATAAAAAAATTATAAAATATTAAAATTATCAATATTCGCAATAGGAATTTCTCAATTCTTAAAATGTTCAAATCTCAAAGGGTCACCAATTGTCAGGTCATGCGAAATAAAAAGTTTGTGTCATCCATGTCCAATGTAAACACTATAATCATCATTGCATGGTTGATCACCTCGCAAGTAGTGTTGCAATTGGATTACAAATGTAATGTCATTCTCGTCTCTAAGAATAATCTCACTCACTCTACATAGATCATTCTTCCTTAAAAATTTGAGGGGACATCAGTATCTTTTATTTAAATTTTCAAGGATGAATGGTCTATGTAAAGGGTCATGTGAGATAATTCTTATAGATGAGAATGACATGACTTGGGTTGTCCTATTGCAATGCTACTTGCAAGGTGATCAACCAAGAATATCTAATTATAACTAATTATATCTAATTATATCTTATTATATCTAGTTATATCTAATAATTTCTAATTATTTATAATTATTTCTAATTATATCTAATTATATCTAATGATATCTAATTATATCTAATTATATCTAATTATATCTAATTATATCTAATTATATCTAATTATACCTAATTATATATAATTATATCTAATTATATCTAATTATATTTTATTATATCTAATTATTACTAATTATTACTAATTATTACTAATTATTACAAATTGTTACAAATTATTACTAATTATTACTAATTATTAATAATTATTACTAATTATTACTAATTATTAGTAATTATTAGTAATTATATCTATTTATATCTAATTATATCTAACTATATCTAATAATACCTAATTATCTCTAATTATATCTAATTATTACTAATTATTACTTATATCTAATTATATCTAATTATATCTAATTATATCTAATTACATCTAATTATATCTAATTATATCTAATTATATCTAATTATATCTAATTATATCTAATTATAACATATTATTACTAATTATTACTAATTACTACTATTTATTACTAATTATTACTAATTATTACTAATTATATCAAATTATTACTAATTATTACTAATTACTACTAATAATTACTAATTATTACTAATTATAACTAATTATTACTAATTATTACTAATTATTACTAATTATTACTAATTATATCTAATTATTACTAATTATTACTAATCATATCTAATTATTACTAATTATTACTAATTATATCTAATTATTACTAATTATATCTAATTATTAATAATTATTACTAATTATTACTAATTATTACTAATTATAACTAATTATTACTAATTATTACTAATTATTACTAAATATTACTATTTATTTCCAATTATATATATTTATATCTAATTATACTGAATTATTACAAATTATACCGAATTTTTACTAATTATACAGAATTATTACTAATTACCCCTAATTATTACTAATTACCCCTAATTATTACAAATTACCCCTAATTATTACAAATTACCCCTAATTATTACTAATTACCCCTAATTATTACTAATTTCCCCTAATTATTACTAATTACCCCTAATTTTTATTAATTACCCCTAATAATTACTAATTACCCCTAAATATTACTAATTACCCCTAACTATTAATAATTACCCCAAATTATTACTAATTACACCATATTTATTACTAATTACCCCTATTAATTTCTAATTACCCGTATTTATTACTAATTACCCGTATTTATCAATAATTACCCCTATTTAAATCTAATTCTGACCAAATTCCACTAATTGTCTATAATAATCTATAATTGTTGCAAATTAACACTAATTATTTGTAATTATCACAAACAATATCAATTTCTTACTAAAAATAAACATATATTAAAATCAATTTAAATCTAATTTAAATACAACTAATAAATAACAATAAAAATCAATATAAAAAATAAAAAAATATAAAAAATAAAAAATATAAATACCTTAAACATTGATTTTTTTAAGGTATTGGCATCTTCTAATTGCTCTCGTATAAAAAAATTTAACTAAAAGAAAATTTTCCCTTCAAACTGGAGAATGAAGAGATATGGAGAGGAAGATATGAGTGATTTGGAAAAAACGGGTGGGGGTATATATAGGTTAGATTAGTTGCGACAGGAAACCCGTCGCAAATGGTGGTATTTGCGACGGGCCCTATCGCAAATACCCTCGCCAGCATTAATTACAGTCGGCGGTTAAAAGGGTATTTGCAACGGGACCCGTCGCAAAAACACACCTGCCGACAAACTATTTGCGACGGGGAGCTTTTCCCGTTGTAAATAGTACATACCGCCGCCGGGATTCTGCGATAGGCCCGTTGCAAATACCCTCACCCGTATTAATTACAGTCGGCGGTTAAAAGGGTATTTGCGACGGGACCCGTCACAAATACACACCAGACAACATACTATTAGCGACGGGAGGCATTTCCCGTCGCAAATAGTATTTACCGCATCCGAGCTTTTACGACGGGGATGCATCCCCATCGCAAATACCCTTCCCGTGTTTTGGTGCGCAAACCGCGCCAGTCCTATTGCGACGGGTCGACTATTCCCATCGTAATTAACCTACTATTTGCGACGGAAAAAGACTCCTATCGCATATACATATTTCGTGGGACCTTTTGTGACAGTCTATATTCCCGTCGCAATTTACCCGTCGCAAATACCAACTTTTCCCATAGTGACCGGGCATTGGGGGAGTTAGGAGGAATTGTTTATCAATGGATTCTAGGAGATGGAGGGATTTCAAATCAACCATCACACCTGATTTCGTTTTTGGTCATAAGAAACACCACAATCCATGTGATATATATCCTTTTATAGATGAATACACATAGAAACAAATTCTTTTAATGTTGAAGAGAAGAATAATTTTATGTAACTACAATATAAAACTTTAATGGTTTTATTATATTAATAATCCTATTAATGATTTATTAATGATTTCTTATTCTTGATTTACATCAATCGAGGAGATCTCAGTAGGATATCCAATCTAGAAACATATACCCTCATACTTTATCTTAGAGAGTTTATACTTTATTTGAAGAAAAAATGATGGATGAAAAATTACCAGAACCCACAGCTGATTCTTCATTCTCTAGAGAGAATGACCCTCCACCCCCACAATCTAGACATGAAAAATATAAGAGGGTCAGATGAGAAAAAAACATTTTCAATTAATCAATGGTTGTAACTGAGAGTATATTAAGATGTTTATTATAATTACTTATTTATGTTAATTAAATTATTTTTATTTTTTTAATCATTATAAAATTTACAAATAATTTATACCGGATTCTCTTGAGGAGAATATAACATAAAGGGTCTTTTTCACTGAGGGGAGGTCAGAAATTTTATCTATAGCATTAGGAAATCCTGAACACACGGGTCTTATTCAAGGATACCCGGTAGGTGTAAAAATGATAAATTGGTTACCACATTCTTCATCATCTTCAATGGAGGGTATTTATAAAAAAACATTGGAGGATAATTTTCATAATATTAATGGGAATATAGATTTAATGATCAGAGCATCGGTACAGTCCATATTTGCAAGCATGAAAAGACAATTTCAGACTGTAGCTCCCACTCGTCCACCTCTACCAGTAACTCCCACTCCTCTACCTCTTCCTATAGAACCCATTTTATCCTAATACCACACCTTCTCCTGTACCTCCATATGTAAAACCTATTTATTATCCTACTCTTACACCCCCTCCTCAACAGCTTATAAGTTATTGTGAGTTATATTTTGATGATCCCCAATATCATATTATTGAATATTGGATAATATATGATATTTAATATACCATTAATCATCAGTAGTTAGAGATAGATAATTATAGTTTCATTGTACAGGATATTATAAATATTTTTTCTAGAGAACCATTACTTATATATGGGGAGAGTACAGTTGTCCAATGTATCAGCCACTATAATTTGGCCATATATACTTTTGTGACATAATACCATATAGGTATGTGTATATTTTATATTTTAATTAATTTTTATATTTATATTATTTTAACATTATAAATTTAATATGTTTATATATTTATTTATAAGAGTAATTTAAAGGTAATGAAATATTTAATATAGAACAACAAATACAAAGTGCAATGACTTCAGATGCATGTTCTAGTAGTCTTGACCAATTGTCCGGATATTAAAATTTATTAGAGGGTGTTTGTGAGGATCGAATGGAACCTAATCTATGTTAGTGTGGAATGAATGTGGGGATTCTGAAAATTGATATCATTGAGATTGTAACTAAAGATAAGTAGGGCATCAAATCGATACAAGTTTTTTCCATGTAAATCTTAACAATAATCATTCCCTCCATTATTTTTTATTGAAAATTGATACTTATGTCTGTTTTATATTATATATATTTATAAAATGTGTGAGGTGAGTGAAAAGATATATGTATATGGATTTGTGGACACAAATTTCATTTCACATGATGGGTGTACAATTAATGAAGAAGAAGGAATAGTTTATATTGTTGAAAGATTTGAACAAGATATAATTATGCAGTGCTATATGTACCCTTATATTGAGATGTATGAAAAATATATCTCACAAATTGTAACCTATATTTTAGAATAAAAAAAATAACATGAAATTTATTTTTATATCAAAGACCATTTAATGTTAGGTGTTTTTTTTCTAACAGAGAAGTGACTTTACTGTATATTCCCTATCCATAGCGATGTGTGAATAAATTTTATGAACATGTTTGAAACGTATGGTCTAATTTATTAATAAATGTTCATATTATACTTAATATTAATTTTTTATTCATATTATTTTATAATAGGGGATGGTATTAATTTCAAAAAACACAAAAATAAAAAGTGTGTAAAGGCTCAAATTTTTCCTAAATTTATTTTTGGAAATTATTTGGGAAAATTCTGACACTGGGCGCTGAGACAGTGTGACATTCCAAGGCTCGGTGTGCCTAGAATAAATCATTGAATAATGTTACATTTTTAATTAACAACCCTCAGGATGAAAACATTGAAAATTAATATATTTCAAATAGATTCCCAGATTAAAAATCGAAGGGAACCATTTCATTCAGAACAATGGGTTTACCCTAGGAGAGACCTAACCTCGACCAAGACAGGTCGAGGGTGATGCCAGATTTTGGTCATAATCATCATTAAAATATTTATTGAATAAAAATATTCTTTGATGCATTGGAGACATTATTTTTAAACAAATAATTGTTATAGATCTAGGATTATCTTCATAACCATGGTGTTTCCGTGTGAGGAAGTGGATACACTCTCTCAGTGTAGAACACTAACAGATTGATGGATTGAGTTCAGAACGCAGATTAGAGAGCGGTGTATCCAATGAATCATGAAATAAGGAATGACGATCAAACCCCAACGCCGACCGAGGAAAACTATAGATTTGGTAGTTTTTATCATTTTGGTTTTTCTTTGTTCTTATTTCCTATAACAAATTTGAATCAATTGATAAATGTATCGTTTGAAGGTTAATTTGTATTATGGGTGGGGATGAATCATTGCAGATTTTTAATGGGAGGTTAGTCATGGTGATTTATTTTATTTTATTTTTATTTTTTTCTAATGGAGATGGGTCAACATTGACACAAACATTGATAGAGTTTCATTACTCTCTTGGGTCATTGTGATTTTCTACCTCAATTCATCATTTGTCACAGGAGTTCTTCATTATTCCTATAAATCGACACGTCCCAATCATTTGATCATTTGGTGATTGTTTCTTAGCACAATGATATGAGATCACAGTCCTCAGATGTATGAGGCATGAATGAGTTGCGATGATAATGGTGGTGAATGGATTGAGGCAGTGCGAAAAATATCACTACTTGAATGACATTTCACTGGGATGGATGGTGGCATGGATTTGATCCCACTGTAGTGAATATTATGACCTCAATATTTAAGAACATCTTATGGATCAAATAACTGACCACTGTAGCGTATACAGAGGCATGTGGAAGATCCCACTAATGTGTTATTGTTGATGGTTGATGTGGGTGTTGATGGGTGCACAGCCAGTGCGGGCCGTAGTGGAGTGGGCCGACAATGCGGTTACGTCGCCTCGAGCCAGTGGCACGTGGTAAACGGACAAAGTGTATGAATCCTGGTGCATGTAAGAAAACTGGATAGAAGAGTTGGGGGTGGCACACCCCCTTGCACTAGGTGACATGACTTGTGGTCGGTCCGCGTGCTAGAGGATATCATCTCGCCAGATGGGGGTTGAACCGTGTGAACTGGGTCAGAGGGAAGCCCAGCGGGCAGAACCACATGGCTTAGATGAGGCAGGTCGTGCCCAGCGTTTTGGGTCAAACCTGTTGAACAGGGTTAGGTCGACAGACCCCAGGCTGGTTCTTATCGATCCGACCGATTCGGACCGGGCTTGGGGGAAACTAGCCCCTTTTCTCCAAAATACCCATAACAACCAAACAGAGAATTTGTTTGATGATCCTTCTACAGGGTTGGGATCGTTGCAATGAGACAATACTCTTGAGATTCTTCATGTTAGTTTTTCTAGAATTAAAAAAATAGACTAATGGTTTGAGGAGTAGGCCCTCCTAGTACTAGCTTTCTTGTGCGGAAATCAGCGTTTTTCGTAATGATAACTCTCCCCACATAATGGGAATGAGTTCTTTTCCTTTATGTATCCTCCTATGGGGGTGCTACTCCCCTGAATGGCTAGGGTGGGGTTCCCTGGCGATGTTTATGAAGGAAGAGTAAGTACTCCCCTGTGGGACCTGGGAGTGGTTCCTCTATCTCCGGAGTCGGAACTCCCCCATAAAACTAGGGTGTGGATCCTCCATATCTAATGTACATAGATTCGGCACACCCCTACCAAGAAGGGTGGGGTTTCTCTATTATAGGAGTTATTACTCCCCTTTTGTTACATGGTATAGGTCATCCACATATGAATTAACATATCCAATACTCCCCTTTCATACCTGTTCATGGGTCCTCTATCCACAAAGTAGTACTCCTCTACCGGGAAGGGTGCACATCCTCAACATACGTAGTCACAATCCCTTGTGGGATCAAGGTACATGTCCTTCATGAGTCAAACTCCCCTTCCAAATTAAGGTGTGGGTCCTCGTTTATGGAGTTGCTCTCCCCCATCTGTAGAAGTGTTGGGGATCATTCCTTCTATAGAATTTGGAGCTCCCTCGGCCATCGGACACAGTTACGAGGAGCGGACCCACCCACTCGATGTAAACGATACCTGGATAAGAGATAGTTCTCCCTCGATGGGCTAAGGTTTGGGTCACTCTATATATGAGTTTAATTGGTTCCAAAAGATTTTTTTGAGTAGGTCTCACTCATCTATGTATAGTAGTGAGGGCAGGCCTCTTTACTTTTGTTTTCATTGCCCGGCGTTGGGCGCAAGAGGACGATGATTGAACCACTAGGGATGAGCACTATAGATTGATCTAGTAGGATGTTCCTGATGGAGAGAATTCACTCTGACGTACTATTAGGAATTTTATATTTGGTCCTAATAGAGTGTTCCTCTTGGACGGGTTACAATTAGGATGGCTGAGCTCGTGGAGTGCCATCTCTTTGGTTTAAGTGCTACCTTGTGAACCTGCGATGAGAATCTTGTTGTTGTTTATGTGGTTCGAATCTCATGATCCTTAGTGGCTGTCATGACCCGCCCTCGGTGTCCGTGCCGTGACTACCCCATGCCCGCCTCCCATAGGCCAGGGGCTGGCGACTAGCACCAAGGCATAAATCCCGGTAAAAAGGGAATGCATTACCTTTGTAAAGTAAACAAACACCACAGAGTAAGCAAGCGGAAAGTAAACACTAAGTAAAAACAGAGTACAACTGAAAGTGTGGAAAATTAAATGGGCCAGTATACAAACCCAATCTGAAAGTATGTACAACTCGAAAGGGAAAACAGCCACTATAAGTAAAAGCCGCTACACCGAGCTGTCCACTGGAGATCCCACCTGAAGGGTGGGTACATATAGCTCCACAGATCCACGGGTCCCGTCGTCCGCTCCGAACACGTCCCGCCCAGTGGTCCGCCTCCAGGTACCGTCCTGCTCTGCAAGCCTCAGCCATGATCAACGTTGTCCGTCGTCTGCAACCAACACAACGTAGTGCGGGCATAGCCCGTGCAGGGGTGAGTATAAGCTACTCAGTAGGGACCCCAAGACCCCCGAAGGTCTCACAAAATCCAAAAAGGATAAACCACAAAGGAAGATACAAACACAAAGTAACAACTGACACTGCTTAGGTATATGCCCATACATATACCTAAGTCATCAATTCCAACATGCTCCATCCTCCGAGCCCAAGTACAACTCATTCCACACAAGAAAGTAAACGTATTCCACACAGGAAAGCAAAACGAAATCCACATAGGATAGCACAACTCAATCCACAAAGGAAAGCAACAGGATTCATCTCACACAGGTATACCTCTTCTAAAGATGATAAATATGATCTCTGATCCATCTAAGTCGTCGGACCCACGAAGGATCGATAGGTAACTAACCCCCGCAAAAGACCCACACAGGATCGGGCCCACATAGGACATGTAGGCGCTGGTTCACACACGACCGTTGAGCGCAAAGACCCACACAGGATCAGACCGACACAGGATCGGGCCCACACATGACCTGTAGCACTGATCCACGTAGGATCGATGTGTGCTGTAGTCATCGTCGTCGAATCCACACATGATCTCTGTACTGTCGTCGTCGCAGTCACAGTAGCAGTAGCAGTAGTAGTCACAGTAACAGTCGCAGCCAGCTCTAGGATTCCCGCACACAGCAAGCTCGTACAGGAGGGTCCGCTCCACGATCCGAGAGGCTGATACATCAACTGTCTCAAAGTCCAGAGTTGATGTATCCAAAAGATCCGTATCGTCAACAGGAACTCAACGCAACAGACGGCGCGTCGATCGGACGGCCGGTCTGAGAGTTATTGGCTTTTTCGTCCCAGGGGCCCGGTTGGTTTTTTAAGGAAAAACCAACTCGACCGTACTCCACCTGCGTCCAAATCTTGTGCGGAGTATACCAAAAGATCCGTCTCAATAAGAGGAACACAACCAAGCTGACGGCACGTCAATCGGACGTCCGTAGCTCAAGATATGAGCGTTTCTGCTCCGAAGGCCCGGTTGGTTTCGTGAACGAACCAACCCGGACGTACTCAAAATATTCCGAAACTTTGAGTACGATATACCGAATCGACCGTCTCGATCCAAGGATCGCGTAGCTGCTGACGATTCGTCAATCGGAGGTCCGTGTCTCAAGTTATGGCCAAAAGACCGAAGACGATTCGAAAACGGGGGGTCCGGGTCCGGGCCGACCTGGCCCGGCCGGCGGCGGTCCGGCGCGGCGGCGCAGCCTGGCGCCGCTGGGGTCACGCGTGGGGGGCAAGTCCCCCGCTTCCTGCAGGCGGCGCGGCTTATAGTCGCGCCTTTTTGGACAACCGACCCCCATCGTGGGGGCCTGCTTGAGGGAAACCGGGGGGCCGCCTGCCCCGCATCAAAGAAACCACCCCCCCTCATAAAAGGGGGGGGATTTAGAGTTGACCGGGGGAATTAATTTCCCCCGGTCTTTGACCTTCCGGCCGGCCCACCTGGTCGGCCAGTTTTCTTCAACAGGACCGGCAAAGCCGGTCCCCTTCCGGTCTCTGACGCCGGCGGCCCAGCGAGACGCCGATCCTCTCGTCCCGCCGCGGCCCGGAACCGGCCGTGGTGTTCGTCGTCCGGTGCGGTGCGAAGGCTCCGCGCCCCTCTGCCGCGGCCCCGCTCCGGCTGCGGCACCTTTGGTTACCTTCGACGCGGCGCGGCGGCGTCGCGTTCGTGATGATTCTTCCACGGTGCGAAATTCCGCGTGGTGCGACGGCACCATGCCATCTTGTTTCATCCGCAAGATAAATCAACAAGAACAAAGGAGGGGGTTCGGCCGTGTTCATGCGGTCCGCCCCCCTCACGTTAAACGATAACACATATTTAAATATCCTCACGTTTGTCATGCTAGAACTACGAACGTGAATAAATAAATAAATAAATGATCAACAACAACCCCTACCTTGGGTTCAAGTTCGAAGATCGTCAACGACCTGCGGAAGACAACGTCGCAGAGGTCGGGCGTCGCGGAAGTCGTTCATCAAATCCGATGACGAAGAGGTGCGTCCGAATAGGTACGTCATTGGCGAATCTTCGTATGCCGACGAAGGAAGTCCGAGGAGGAAGCGGCGTTCCCTTTCGTTGACACGGAAGACGTCGTCGATCTTCGGAAACAACGGGCTACGAAGATGAGAGGGGCGGCGTTCTTCGTCGGAGCTTGAAGGTTCTTCGCGTTCTTCATCAAGGTTGAAGAAGAAGAAGGAGCTCCCAAAATCCTCTCAAGAAGGCTAGAGAGTTCTAACCCAACAAAATAAGATAGAGTCTTATTTTATTCACAAACATAACAAATTGAATTTCAATGGTTTGAAATTCAAATAAAATAACTCCAAATTAAATAACAAGTTTCATGTCATTTAAAGAGGGGTTAAAGGAGTTTTGAGAGGAGATGGAAGGTTGGGTTTCATGTGGGCCCCACTACACATAATCCTCTCAAGGGAGGTTAAGTGGATGTGGGTCCCACATTTATCTTCCTTTGAGAGCAGTTAACCAACATGTAAGAAAAATAAAAATGTGTTCCACATTTTTATTCAACTTTTTATAATTCTCCCAAAAACTAAATTTCGTCCCACAACAAACGCAACTACGGAAAAGGTCTCCTTAAGAGAATATCGGCACTGCGAGTTCATCGGTGCCATCAGATTTCAATTCCGAGCACCGGATCAAAAGTTAGAAATTCCCGCTCGTTCGTTCACTGAACGTACCCGAGCCAAACTTCGGAAATTGATTCCGGGCACTCCGGGCCTCGGAAACAGGTGCCGTCAGAAACCGCGCTCTTGTAAAATTCCAAAGAAAATTAAGAAAAAATTTCCCTTGAATTTTACGGGTCTTTACATTACTCCCATCTCAGGGATTTACGTCCCCGTAAAGATATATCAAAAACTAGGGAAACAAATGAGGGTATTGAGCACGCATCTGAGCCTCCCGCTCCCATGTGCTTTCCTAGAGGTTCCCATGCTTCCATATGATGCGCACAAGAGGAATCGATCGCCCACGTAGGACCCGCTCCTATCGATCCTCTATCTCTACCGGGACCTCCGTAAATGTCGCCCCATCATCAACGACAAGCTCCCCATGGTCAATGATGTGCGTCGGGTCATGCACGTATCTCCTCAGCTGAGACAAGTGGAAGACGTCGTGCACCTGGTGCAACTGAGGTGGCAGAGCCAGGCGATAGGCCACCTCTCCAACCCTGCTGAGGACCTGGAAGGGTCCGATGAAGCACAGAGATAACTTGCCGCCTCGGCCAAATCTCCGAATACCACATCGAGGTGAGACCCGCAAGAAGACGTGGTCACCATCCTCGAACTCTAGTGGCCTCCGCCTCCTGTCAGTGTATGACTTCTGCCGGCTCTGAGCTGTCCTCATCCGCTCCTGGATGACCTGGACCATCTCTGTCGTGGCCTGGACCATCTCCGGTCCCACCAGTGCTGACTCCCCAGGGTCTGTCCAGCACAAAGGAGATCTACAAGGTCGGTCGTACAACGCCTCATACGGTGCCATCCCGATGGTGGAGTGGTAGCTGTTGTTGTACACAAACTCCACCAATGGTAGGTGGTCCTCCCTACTACGACCAAAGTCAAGGACACATGCGCGGAGCATGTCCTCGAGAGTCTGAATGGTCCTCTCCGTCTGACCATCCGTCTGAGGGTGAAAGGCTGTGCTCAGACGTAGCTGAGTCCCGAACGCCTACTGCAACCCCTTCCAAAGCCGGGAAGTAAAGTGAGCATCTCGATCGGAGACGATAGATTATGGCACGCCGTGGAGCCGAAAAATCTCCTGAACGTAGAGACGTCCCAAGCTCTCCACTGAGCCCTGCTATCTGATGGGTAAGAAGTGTTCTGACTTGGTGAGTCGGTCAACAATCACCCAGATGGAGTCGTGACCTCTGGAAGTGCATGGAAGTCCAGTCACGAAGTCCATAGATATGTCGTCCCACTTCCACTCTGGGACCTCCAAGGGCTGTACCAAGCCTGCTGGTACCTGATGCTCCACCTTCACCTACTGGCAGGTGAGGCATCAAGAAACGAACTCTACTACTGCCTTCTTCATGCCTGGCCACCAGTTCTGTCGTCTGAGATCATGGTACATCTTCGCCACTCCAGGATGTACCGCCAAAGGAGAAGTGTGAAACTCTCTCAGCACTTCCTCTCGCAAAGCGACTGGTACCATGGTACATCCTCTGAAAATGATGTCGTGCTCTACTCCAAGGGAGAAACCATCAGGTGCCTTTCCCGAGGATATCAGTGCACGCCGTGTCTCACAGTCAGAGTCCTCAAGTTGTGCCTCTCTGACCCGCTGCAGTAGTGGAGGGGTGACTGTGAGAGACTGGAGGAAGGTTGCTCCATCTCTATCCACGAAGGATATCTGCAAAGAGGCTAGCTGCTCCGTCGCCTCCTCAAGTAGCTGAATGCCCGTCCTCCTGCTGAGGGCATCAGCTACCACGTTCCCCTTCCCATGAGTATAGACTATCTCAAAGTCATAGTCCTGGAGGAACTCGAGCCATCGCCGCTATCTCAGGTTCAGGTCCTTCTGTGAGAAGATATACCTGAGACTCGGATGATCGTAAAAAACTGTAAAGCGCTCACCCATCAGGTAGTGTCTCCATGTCTTCAGAGCGAAGACCAATGCTGCTAACTCTAGGTCATGGGTAGCGTAGTTCTGCTCATGCGGCATCAACTGACGTGATCCATAGGCGATCACTGCCCGCTCCTGCATCAGAACACATCCGAGTCTGGTCCCTGATGCATCGCAGTAGACTACGTACCCTACTCCCTCCTCAGGCAACCTCAAGATAGGTGCGCTGGTCAATCTCTGTCTCAGCTCCTGGAAGCTCTGCTGACATCTGTCTGACCACACGAAGGGTTTGCCCTTCTTTGTCAAAGCTGTGAGTGGTGTCACAACTCTAGAGAAGTCTGGAACGAATCTCCGATAGTATCTAGCTAGTCCCAAGAAACTCCGAACCTCAGTCACGCTCCTGGGTGGCTACCATGATAACACAGCATCGATCTTCGCAGGATCCACTACAACTCCCACCTCAGAGATAACGTGTCACAAGAAGTGGACCTCACGTATCCAGAACTGGCACTTAGAGAGCTTACCATAACGCTGGTGCTATCGGAGTGTGTCTAGTACAACTCGCAAGTGATAGGCGTGCTCCTCCTCAGTCGCAGAGTAAATCAGAATGTCGTCGATAAAGACCACGACAAACCGATCGAGGTTTGTCTGAAAGATCATGTTCATGAGAGTCATGAACAATACTAGAGCATTGGTTACACCGAAAGGCATAACCAAGAACTCATAATGACCATACCGACATCTGAAGGCCGTCTTCTGCACGTCCTCGTCTCTGACTCTGAGCTGATGATAACCTGACCTGAGGTCTATCTTCGAGAACCACCGTGCTCCCTTGAGCTGATCAAAGAGGTCATCAATCCTCGGTAGCGGATACTTGTTCCTCACTGTCACCTGGTTCAGGCGACGATAGTCAACACAAAGCCGTAGGCTCCCGTCCGCCTTCTTGGAGAACAATATCGGGGAAGCCCAGGGTGACACACTGGATCGGATGAACCCCTTGCCCTGTAGGTCCTCCAACTGTACCCGTAGCTCTCGAAGCTCGGCGGGGGCCATCCGATATGCTGGAGTGGATATCGGGGCTGTCCCGGGGTACAATTCAATATAAAAGTCTACCTCTCTGCGAGGAGGTAGCCCTGGAACGTCGTCGGGAAAAACGTCCGCAAACTGATCCACCACTGCAGGAAATCCAGGACTCCGCACGTCAACTGCTCCAAGGATGAGGCTAGCCAACTGATGAGTAATGGGCTGTCCTCTCCTCTGCGGAAGACCATCCTGTGCTGCAAAGGCTCCCTTCTCGCCGGTGAAGGTGAACCTGCTCCCGTCGGTGCGTACACATCGCACCTTGCGCCTAAAACAGTCAATCTGTGCATGGACCGTAGATAGCCAATCCATGCCCAAGATGACGTCGTAAGGCCTCGACGCTGCTACAAGAAGATCCCAGCCAAAGCTCTCGCCTCCTAGAGTGAGCTCACACTGCCGGCACCAGTGCGTAATCGTCTAGTATGCTCCCGTAGGAGTCTCTAGCCATAAGGATCGAGCCAACGGCTCTGTCGGAATCTCCGAGCTCCGAACAAGGGCAGCGGATATGAAAGAGTGACTCGCTCCTGTGTCTATAAATACTGCAGCAAAGGTGGAATAGACACAGATAGTACCTCGAATCATCTCAGGTGCGCCGTGGTCGTAGGCCTCTGCTTCCTGGAGCTGTGCCTGTCTCTACTCTCCAGCTCCCTGTGGTCGGGGTGGACCTCCTGGTGGTGGTGGTGGTAGAGCCTCAAAGCGTCGCCCACCACCGGCTGCTCGTACAGCTCCTCTGCCTCGTCCGCCTCCTCCCTGCGGACCGCCACGGTCGACCCTCTGCCTCTGCCTCGGTGGTCCCTCAATTGTCTGCTGCTCCTCAGCACAGCGGGTCGGGCAGTCACGAGCCATGTGGCCCTGCCCGCCGCACGAGTAGCACTGTCTGCCTCTCGAAATACTGGCTCCTCGCTGTGTTCCCCGCACTGCTCAGCCAGTGTCCTAAGGTCGTCTGCCTGAGGGTCTAGTCTGTCTGGACCCCTGAGTCACCCGTCGACTGCCTGCTGCAGATGAATCTGCCACGTGCCGCCCTGCGGTGGGTCGCTGCGTTGGTGTAGACTCAGCAAGGAAGCTCTCAATCAGAAGGTCCAGCTCCAGTACTCCTGTCTGAGTCGGTATT
The DNA here is from genome assembly GCA_963277665.1 of Viscum album. Classification (NCBI taxonomy): domain Eukaryota; kingdom Viridiplantae; phylum Streptophyta; class Magnoliopsida; order Santalales; family Viscaceae; genus Viscum; species Viscum album. Next base: position 22,644,843 of record OY728131.1, read on the forward strand.
CTGAGGGAGATCAGCGATGCCCTGATCTCGTGTCTCAAACCCTGCTCGAAGGTCCGGGCCCGGAAGAATGAGTCCTGTACCATGTCAGTCGAGTAGCGTGAGAGATCAGTAAATCTCACCGAGTACTGAGCGACCGTCATGCTGCCCTGCCGCAGCTGAAGAAGCTTCTGGATACGCACCGTACGAAGGGTGGCTGGGACGAACTCCGAGTGGAAGAGTCTCTCAAAGTCCGTCCAAAGTAGAGATGCCTCATCATGCACCTATAGAATCAAGCTCCACCATCATCCTGCTGCTGCGTGTAGTAGGCTCGCATCGAGTATCACCATGAGGTCTGCTGGTGTCCTTACTAGCCTAAACACACGTACCACTGCCTCCAGCCAGTCCTCGGCTGCCTGGGGATCCATCTCCCCGCGAAACCTGGGCGGTCGCTGGCGCTGAAACTCATGCAGTGTGCTGAGGCAACGTGCATCGTCAGCGGCTGGTGCTAGAAGCATCGGGGGCTCGGCAGGTAGAGCTACCGCCGGTGCCACTGCTGACAGAGGGCCCTGCACCGAAGCCTCGTCGCTCGGTGGGCTGTCGTCACACTTGACTCTCGGAACCGTAGCTGGCTGCCGTCGTGGGGCCATCCTGAAGAGAAAACAGGTGTGCCACGGTCAGAACAGTATACCTGGTGAGCTGATAAAAGTAATCACAAAGAAATCTTTGAAACACACATGCAATCAATGTTTTCGTGCATTAAGTCGGAAATCAGAAGTCAGGGTCCTGTTGTATGGATACGTCGGCCACCGCACCAACACTGGACTCCCTGGACTGATAACCACACTCAATACGCTAAACATTATTGCTTCACATAGAAAAGATCAGAGTTCGCGGTAGAACCGAACTCCTCTGATACCAATTTGTCACGACCCGCCCTCGGGGTCCGTGCCGTGACTACCCCAAGCCCGCCTCCCATAGGCCAGGGGCTGGCGACTAGCACCAAGGCATAAATCCCGGTAAAAAGGGAAGGCATTGCCTTTGTAAAGTAAAAAAACACCACAAAGTAAGAAAGCGGAAAGTAAACACTAAGTAAAAACAGAGTACAACTGAAAGTGCGGAAAAGTAAATAGGCCAGTATACAAACCCAAACTGAAAGTAAAGTACAACTCGAAAGGGAAAACAACAACTGTAAGTAAAATCCACTACACCGCGCTGTCCACTGGAGATCCCACCTGAAGGGTGGGTACAGATAGCTCCATAGCTCCACGGGTCCCGTCGTCCGCTCCGAACACGTCCCGCCCAGTGGTCCACCTCCAGGTACCATCCTGCTCTGCAAGCCCCAGCCAAGATCAACGTTGTCCGTCGTATGCAACCATCACAACGTAGTGCGGGCATAGCCGGTGCAGGGGTGAGTATAAGCTACTCAGTAGGGACCCCGAGACCCCCGAAGGTCTCACAAAATTCACAAAGGATAAATCACAAAGGAAGATACAAACACAAAGTAACAACTGTCACTGCTTAGGTATATGCCCATACATATACCTAAGTCATCAATTCCAACACGCTCCATCCTCCGAGCCCAAGTACAACTCAGTCCACACAGGAAAGTAAACGTATTTCACACAGGAAAGAAAAACGAAATCCACATAGGATAGCACAACTCAATCCACACAGGAAAGCAACAGGTTTCAGCTCACACAGGTATACCTCTTCGAAAGACGATAAAGATGATCTCTGATCCATCTATGTCATCGGACCCACGAAGGATCGATAGGTAACTAACCCCCACAAAAGACCCACACAGGATCTGGCCCACATAGGACCTGTAGGCGCTGGTTCACACAGGACCGCTGAGCGCAAAGACCCACACAGGATCGGACCCACACAGGATCGGGCCCACACAGGACCTGTAGCACTAATCCACGTAGTATCGCTGAGTGCTGTAGTCGTCGTCGTCGAATCCACACAGGATCTTTGTACTGTCGTCGTCACATTCACAGTAGCAGTAGCAGTAGTAGTCACAGTAACAGTCACAGCCAGCTCTAGGGTTCCCGCACAGAGCAAGCTCGTACAGGAGGGTCCGCTCCACGACCCGAGAGGCTAAGACATCAACTGTCACAAAGTCCACAGTTGATGTATCCAAAAGTTCCGTATCGTCAACAGGAACTCAACGCAACAGACGGCGCGTCGATCGGACGCCCGGTCTGAGAGTTATTGGATTTTTCATCCTAGGGGCCCGGTTGGTTTTTTAAGGCAAAACCAACCCGACCGTACTCCACATGCGTCCAAACCTCGGTCGGAGTATGCCAAAAGATCCGTCTCACTAATAGGAACACAACCAAGCTGACGGCACGTCAATCGGACGTCCGTAGCTCAAGATATGAGCGTTTCCGCTCCGAAGGCCCGGTTGGTTTCGTGAACGAACCAACCCGGCCGAACTCAAAACATTCTGAAACATTGAGTGCGATATACCGAATCGACCGCCTCGATCCAAGGATCACGTAGCCGCTGAAGATTCATCAGTCGGAGGTCCGTGGCTCAGGTTATGGCCAAAAGACCGAAGACGATTCGAAAACGGGGGGTCCGGGTCCGGGCCGACCCGGCCCGGCCGGTGGCGGTCCGGCGCGGCGGCGCGGATCGGTGCGGCGGCGCGGTCCGGCGCGGCGGCGTGGCCCGGCCGGCGGCGGTGCGGCCTGGCGCCACTGGGGTCACGCGCGTGGGGCAAGGCCCCGGCTTCCTGCTGGCGGCGCGGCTTATAGCCGCGCCTTTTTGGAGAACCGGCCCCCATCGTGGGGGCCTGCTTGAGGGAAACCGGGGGGCCGCCTGCCCCCCCTCAAAGAAACCGCCCCCCTCATAAAGGGGGGGGGGCTTTAGATTTGACCGGGGGAATTAATTTCCCCCAGTCTTTGACCTTCCGGCCGGCCCACCTCGCCGGCCGGTTTTCATCAACGGGACCGGCAAAGCCGGTCCCCTTCCGGTCTCTGACGTCGGCGGCCCAGCGAGCCGCCGGTCCTCTCGTCCCACCGCGGCCCGGAACCGGCCGCGATGTTCGTCGTTCGGCGCGGTGCGACGGCACCGCGCCCCTCCGCCGCGGCCCCGCTCCGGCCGCGGCGCCTTTGGTTCCCTTCGACGCGGCGCGACGGCGTCGCGTTCGTGATGATTCTTCCACGGTGCGAAATTCCGCGTGGTGCGACGGCACCACGCCATCTTGTTTCATCCGCAAGATAAATCAACAAGAACAAAGGAGGGGGTTCGGCCGTGTTCATGCGGTCCGGCCCCCTCACGTTAAACGATAACACATATTTAAATATCCTCATGTTTGTCATGCTAGAACTATGAACGTGAATAAATAAATAAATAAATAATCAACAACAACCCCTACCTTGGGTTCAAGTTCGAAGATCGTCAACGACCTGCGGAAGACAACGTCGCGGAGGTCGGGCGTCGCGGAAGTCGTTCGTCAAATCCGATGACGAAGAGGTACGTCCGAAGAGGTACGTCATTGGCGAATATTCATATGCCGACGAAGGAAGTCCGAGGAGGAAGCGGCGTTCCCTTTCGTTGACACGGAAGACGTCGTCGATCTTCGGAAACAACGGGCTACGAAGATGAGAGGGGCGGCATTCTTCGTCGGAGCTCGAAGGTTCTTCGCGTTCTTCGTCAAGGTTGAAGAAGAAGAAGGAGCTCCCAAAATCCTCTCAAGAAGGCTAGAGAGTTCTAACCCAACAAAATAAGAGAGAGTCTTATTTTATTCACAAACATAACAAATTGAATTTCAAAGGTTTGAAATTCAAATAAAATAACTCCAAATTAAATAACAAGTTTCATGTCATTTAAAGAGGGGTTAAAGGAGTTTTGAGAGGAGGTGGAAGGTTGGGTTTCATGTGGGCCCCACTACACTTAATCCTCCCAAGGGAGGTTAAGTGGATGTGGGTCCCACCTTAAACTTCCTTTGAGAGGAGTTAACCAACAAGTAAGAAAAATAAAAATGTGGTCCACATTTTTATTCAACTTTTTATAATTCTCCCAAAAACTAACTTTCGTCCCGCAATAAACGCAACTACGGAAAAGGTCTCCTTAAGAGAATATCGGCGTTGCGATTTCATCGGTGTCCTCGGATTTAAATTCCGAGCACCAGATCAAAAGTTAGAAATTCCCGCTCGTTCGTTCACTAAACGTACCCGAGCCAAACTTCGGAAATTGATTCCGGGCACTCCGGGCCCCGGAATCATGTGCCGTCAGAAACCGCACTCTTGTAAAATTCCAAAGAAAATTAAGAAAAAAATTACCTTGAATTTTACGGGTATTTACAGTGGCTGTGAAAAGTATATCTATATTTTCATGGTATATGTATGAGAATATACTTATTTAAAGATGACTGCACATTGTGTTTTTTTCATTCTGGGGTTCCATTTTAGTTTCCAGGGTGTCCAACTAAGTATTGTTTTACTCACACCAATAGGATTATTCCCACATTTTTCATGTATTGTGCAGTTTACCAATGCTTTGGTGGAGTCTTATGTGGAGAAAGATAAGGACCAGGGCCAGAGTATGCCTTTTGAGACCAGATGAGCATAGGTATTTTCGGCATCTTCATAGAGCAGCTTCAGTACCCATGTTTATAGGTCATACTTTGCAGTTTTCTTTCTTTTAGTGGTATTGTCTTTTGGCCTAGTAGTACTTTATTTCATTGCATGATGTCAAACTATATTTTTTGGGTTGTAGTGGTATGCCTAAATTTTCAATAATTTGTTTTTTATCTCACCATGCACAATGGATTGGATTTGGGTGTGTGTGTGTATGTTTTTGGGGAAAATGCCTCCCATTTGTGGGATATCCATACTCAACAATCATCGCTAGCCCCTAGCCTATCAAATCTATGATTGGGGTAGTCACGAAATGGGCCCCAGAGGATGGATCATGACAATTATTTCCATGATCAAATATGAAAATGTAAAGGTTAATTTTCATTTATAATTAGTACATCATGAATATATTTCATAAAAATGTTATTTTTAATTGAAAAACTCATTTAAATAGAATTTTCATAATAAAAAATGTGTCAATGAATGAAGATAATATTTTTTAATAATTATTTATGAAATAATTACAACTAGAATAGTCATGATGTTCAATCGGGTTAGATTCTCTTGAAAACTATTCCTTAATATTTCATTTTTTTATTCATTATAGATGTTAAATAATTAAAATTTTAATTTTTATCTTTTTTATAACTCTCACCCTTATAGTTCACAAGATATTACACACTTAAAAGTAGAATGGGAAAATCATTTTACAATTTTAGTTGTATTTTAGTTTCTTTTTAGTGAATATTTTAATTTTAATGTGATATTTGTAAATGGGTAATTTCTAGTTGTTTTTTTGGGAATTATGATTGTTTTTAGTTAATAATGTAATTTTTAATGTTATTAATATAAATGTGTATTTCCTAGTAGTTTTTTATACATGTTTATATTTCTTTATATTTCATCATGTTTGTGTATTTTTTTCATTTGGGTGGTAGTGAAGTGAAAGGGGAAAATGAAAAAAAAAATTAAAATATATGTTAGATATTTTATAACTTATGTCAAAAACTCATCATCTCGAAGCATTTTTATGTTGGTTATGTAGATACTGAATTAGAATAGAGATTTTTACGTCATTTATTTAATAATTATAATAAAAACGCTTCAGGATAAAGGGATTCCATGTTTATTCCTATATTAAATTCATGGAATATAATTTTTTGCGCCATTTATTTATTAAATGATATAAAAAATGCTTTAGGATGAAAAGTTTCCATATCAGTTATACAGGAATAGATTTGGTATGTGGTTTCTTAATTCGGTTATTAAATAACCAATGTAAAGAAACCCAGTTCCATTTTAGATTTAGAAAGTTCATTTTTTAACCGATGTAAAAGAAATATTTACAATGTATCCTTTACTAACCACAACTAACAACCGACGTTAAAAATGACATTAAAAATAATTTCTTCACTACATTAATCCACCAAATGAATATAGTATGAAGGTGTTTATAAAATTTGATATATATACTAGAAAACGGAAGCAAGTAGTGAATATAAATAATTTCTCAATAAACTGAAATTGAGAAGAAAACAACCATATGGTAATTGTAATGTTAGAATAAAAAGAACAATTGAGGGACTCCTAAAAATTAAAATATAATAAAATTAATGATATTAATAATTTTTAAATTTAATATTGTAAATAATTCAAAATTGTAAACTAAAATATTGTATGAAATATCAAAAAAGTATTAATGATTTGAAAATAGAGGATAATAACACTGACAATATTTGAATTATTCTAATTAAAACCAATTGAATGGTATAATTTCTTATGAAAAATTATATACCATGAATAAATATTGGATCATGATATAAATATTATTTTCAATGTAGATAAAAAATAAAAAATAAAACATGGTGCATAGTTTTCAATATATCTCAATGGCTGAAAATTAATACAAGAAACCCCTACCTTATATTCTCTCTTACTCGAACATCATCTAAAATCCTGTAAAATAAACATAACCATATTAATAAATTATTATATTACCATAATAGTATTTATAAAAAAATTTAAAAATAGTTTATTATTATTGTATACATGTATGTATTTAGTTATTATCTATTTTAAATATCAGGTGGGAGTAAAATTTATAATTTTGAACTAGTTTTAGAACAGTAGTGTTGTTTTCAATATCTGAAAAATGTCTTCATTACCAAAAAAAATAGGAAACATAATTTATTTTTATGATATTTGATAAATTTTTAATTTGATTAAATTATTATTTTCTTTATGGTTATAGTAGAATTTTTTTGATAAGTATGTTTTAATGACTTTTGTCCAAAAAATTATGGTATCATAATTTGAGAGTTTAATATAAAACATTCAATTAAAGAAACAAAATCATATAATTATTTAATTATACATCATATATCATCGGTAATTATTCTTTAATTTTCATCAATGATATTATTCTCTAGAATTTTCCATGATAGTGGTTTGACAAACAAAAACATGGAATTACCATAATTAATACATGATTAATGAAATAAATGTTTTTTATTTTATCATAATATAACTATTATAAAATAATATAGATATTATTTTCATTCGATTAATAAAATGATTTATATTTTATAATTTATTAAATATAATAATCAAACTATATGAAAATTTTTAATTTCTATTTTGTGGACACGGTAGTCTGCACAACACATGGTTAACATTTTAATTTATTAGTGAATGATTGGGAAAGTATATAAATTATAATTTGTCAATAAATAGTAATAATTATGTTATATATTTTACACTGACTCTAAAATTCCATATTTATAATGAAATAAGTGGAGAGATGGTGAAAAAGATAAGACATTGCTATATAGAGGTGGTTTCTCACACAAACTCAAGATCAACATTTTTTTCTATACGAATTAAAGGGAATAAATAATGGTTTTTAGATTAATATAATAAAAAATTATTATTAAATGACACTTATTTCTTTAAATTACTTTTTATTGGATATTTTTTTTATGATAATGAATAATATGAAATAGTTATGGATAAATTAATAATCACATTTGGACATTTAACATTCTCTTGATGGTATCAGATTAAATGAAGGTATTGGATGACTTATTGAGACCAATGGATTTTTAACATTATAAATATTTCAAGTAGTAGATAAATGGTATAGTTTCATAATAAAATTTGAATGAATAGTTTGTCACGAAGGGGTGGGGTTGTTCCCCGTTTATAAGTGTAGAGAACAATAATTTTGGGGGTACCAATTACGTTTATATAATGATATATAACTATTTAAATGAAAAGAGGCTCCAAAAGTTGTAAATAATGAATTTTTACATGGTATATGTTCGATAAATCATATACCATTCATTTTCAAACATATTTTAATAATTTATCACGCATTTTAATATTATATTTTTAACTTTTACCATTTTTGTTTAAAACAATGAATTTTATTTTTAACAATATAATTCAATATTAATTCCTTAAAATAAAATGGATTGAAATAATTTTTATAAATATGAGATCCATTTAAAAAATTTGTTTGAATAAAATTTAATCTAAACATTAGTGCATTTTCGGTGTAAAAACCCTTTTTGGATGATGTTTTTTTCGATTAAAATTTACGTGTATGATAAACTTTTCTGTGTTTTAAATTTTAATAATATAAATTTGATTTTTATAAGTTAACTAAAATTTATATTTAATTAAATTAATTAAAAGAATTAATCCATAATATAATTTTATTAAAATATAATAAAATAAATCTTTTATTGAGAAATATTACCTAAGTTTATAAAATGCTAAACATAGGTATTATAAATAATAATATTATTTTTAAATGTATAGTTTTACTCCCAAAAGATCAATTCTAATCAAAAATCTATTATATAAATTTATTTATACATAAATTGTGATATATCCAAGTATTATATAGATTTAGTGAAAATTTTATTCTTCTCTATTCAACGATAAATCAATTATTTAAGAAAAATGTCAAAATTTATTCATATAATAGTATCAAATTGTTTAATGTTTTCTCAATTAAAATTCAAAAAAATTTAAATTTATAAATTTATCATTTCATTGAAAATTGAGTGCATAATGAAAAATCCACACTTTTTTTAAATAAGATCATTTATTACTATATGTTTTATTAATATTATTTTTATTCATTTAAATTTAATTATAATATTTTTATTCACTCATTATTATATTTTTCATATAATATAAATATTTCATGGTTTAGTTTAGTTAGACTTTGTGTTAATTTTGTTAAGTGTGTGATGCTAGATATCGATTATTTTAGGTTCATAATGTTAATCAATTAGGAAAAAACATTCACAAAAAACCCATTCCTTCTACAAGCTACATAAATTTTTCACACAATATGATTAACTGATTAACCCATAATAAGTATTTTACATCTACAATAGATTCTCTAAAAAAGATACTCTTCTAAAAAATATGATCAATTATTTCCTTTATAACACATGTAAATGGGAAAATATTTAAGGGTTTATAAAAAACGCTCATTAAGGGTAAAATTAAGTGATAATAATTAATGGCCACGAGGGGTCAAAAGATGATAAAATTGGTATTATTAAAGTAAATAATGATATTTCTACCCACCAAAACATAGATAATAAAATATTACATATATAATACCATTATATAAAAGTATGGAATATCTTATAAAAGGGGATAAACATAAAATGTATCATTAAAAAAAGAAAAGAAACATTAGAGTGTGGCATAAAATGATAAAAGCAATGGCTATATTGAAAAAACATATGATTAAGAAAATCATTTGATAATATTCATAATACTCATTCTAATATGAACAAATTAATTATTCTCCTACTCGAATATCTCATTAGATATAAAATCAAACTAATGAATAATAGATATAGAACCCCCACTGATTATTAACCTTTCATATATGTTCTATATAAGAAAATAATTCATAAAAACCCTATGTAAGGAAAAAGAGTCTCATATACTTTCTTAATGAAATCACATAATGAAAAAAATTCATAATTCCATCAATAATCGTAACATGATATACGAGTGGAAAATAAATATGTAAAACTGATATTAAGAAACATTATCAGTAAACACCCATTAATTAAGATAATAGAGAATATGGTATTTACACTTTATAGATAATGGGTATTGACTTAATTCAACAATTTCTCCCAAAAATAGTTTATGTAATGTGGATGAGCACCCTTTAAAAAAACAAATGAAAAATTTTATTCATAAAGGATATTGAAAACATGAAAAATTATTTATATAAAACATCAATTACATTAAAAGGAAATGGTGGTGATATATAATTTATATTATAGAAATCAACATTTCATAAGGAATTATGAGAAAAATGTTCGATGGTATCATTTAAAGAATAAAAATAATCATTAATAATATATATCATTGGATAATTAATTAGATAAACAATACTAATTATAAGTTTAAAATCAATTAGGAAATATGAAATATCCTAGACATTTTAAAAGAATTTAAAATAATATTTTATAAATATAGGATAAAAATAATTTATTTTATAATCTAAGAATATGTGGAGGTAATATTTTATATAAAATAAATATATGATTGTAAACATGTGTTTACATTGAAACACTAAAAATTTATATTAGATAAAATCTTTGAAATATTCATAAAAAATTATGTTGTGGGACACTTTGAAAACATATTTCAAAAAAAGTGATGTGAGAAATATGAAAAAGATTAATTTTTAAAAATAAACATAAATAATTGATCATTGAAAAGGAATATATCTTATGAAAATAAATGTGGGACGGAAGGTAATTTTTTTTTGAATGGACAAAATACCATTATAAATATTTTAAAATACCTTTGTTTAAAACCCCACATCATAAAAATATAATCAAATATTCCATTATAAAATTTGTAATGAGAATTAATAGGATCATATAAGGTGAATTATAATTTTCCTCTACATAATAATAATCATATTATATATTTCACATTTATTCTTTAATTTTATCATTATAACCAGTGATGATAGGTAGTTGTGAAAAACACATGTCATTGCTTCATGGAGGCGGTATTCTGCCCATTGCACGAATTATGATTTTTTTTCTTAATGGAAAATGGTAAATGTGATTAATATATCAAACTATAATTTTTATTAATAAAATTTTTCATCTTATTATATTAATATATAATACATAACAAAATTATCAAAAAAATGTTATTGTTTAATTGTCATAGTGAGCATGGATACAAAAAACCTATTACATAAGAGTTTTGAATCATCTATCTGTTATTTACTTATAACCAGAACCCTTCAAATACATATCATACTCAACACATTTTATTTATATCACGGGGAATGAAAAACATAAAAAATATTTATCTCATATTTTCAGTAATTGTAATCAAGGGAATTATCAATGATCTCTTTAGGATAACATAATAACAATGGTATGAGAATATGAGATTGAAATTTAAGAAACATATAATATATATCATAAATCATAATATTGAATCACGTCATAATGCATGACAGTTCATAATATAATATCAGCTAAATTTTACTCCAATATAAAATGCTGAAATCATAAACAGTACACTCCTATCTTTGATACTGATGAAGGTTGCCTAATCATCCCCATCCAAATCATACAACTTCAAAATGTACAAATGAACCACTTATATTCTTAATGATATTTTTGGTTTAGAGTTTTAGAAAATTAATATAAACTAATTCATAGAAAATATAAAATAATTCTAGAGAAAATATTTCACACTATACCCAACTTTTCATATTCTTTATTAGGTCACCAGTATCGACCATATGAATCAATTGTAGATATATTTCATTAAAAAACATACATTATAACCAGGGAAAATGAAATATATGAAGGGGGACTTTAAATTCTATGTAGTGGTAAACATAAGCATTAAAAATTATTATTCATAAACAACTATAAGAAAGGAATAAGGATATGATGACATAATCATAGTGCAGGATCATAACATAAGAATATTCAAACTCATCAATACCTAGATTATAAAAAATGGAAAAATGGAAGAAAGATATAATGAATGGAATAGTAATTAAAATTAATAATCATGAGCCTTGTGATATCCATCATTATCATTTTAATAATTTATATACTAGAGAATGAATACTAAAAATGTGATGTTTTCTTTGGATATCAAAATCGTATAAAAGTTAACGAACCCTTAAATAACCCTTAAAATTTTAATAACCATACTATATTCTTCTAATAAAATTAATGAGAGAACATAATTATTAACCAATGCATTGGTGTGACTTCTGGGTGAACCCTTCATTTAAGCTATATTTATTTAGATTGACGTTATCTGGGTTTACCCATCATATAATCTATATCAGAATCAACTTACACTTTCTCAGATCACCCATTGTATATGTTATATCATGCTCACCTAAAACTATCTGGGTATACCAAACATATATAATTCCTAAAAACCATAATATGAATATGGTACATAGATCAGGAATTTTATAGTGAAACTCATAAAATATCCTTTATTCTTTTCAAAAAATGATTAACCCAGGGAAAAATTCAGTTCCATGATAATATCACTGAAACATTATTAAACTATGAAAACAATGGGTTCTATAGAAATATCCTTGAAAGATGACTATTTTTTTTGAAATGAAATAGGTTCCATAAATATCTATTTGAAACATGATTAACCCCTAGAGAATAAATAGGTTGCATAAAAATCCATTTAAAACAATCATAATCCATATAAAAAATAATAAAGATGATATGATTACAAAATATCCACATTTGAGAATAATTAACAATAAAGAATATCAACTTAAGAAGTAAAATGTATTTGAGAGTTCACCTAGAACATTTCTTGGGGAATATAACACTACATGGAAAATCACATTATAAAATAAAATATTCATAAAATATTTTGTAAAATATTTTATTTGAAAATAAAATTAAAATTCAATTAATGAATATTTAAAAATATTTTAAAACATTTCTTGATGAAAATATCCAATAATTTTTGAAAAGAACATTTTAGAAAAATAATAAATTTAAGAACAATTTTATTTTAAAATAACTTTAATAACATATAAATAATGATTGAAAATAATTTAAAATATATCTTGAGAAAAATATAATTTCTTTTTCAAAAACAATTTTTTAAATCATAAAAATTAATAAAAGAACAATTTATTTGAAAATATCCATGAAATCATATAATGGAGTCTTCAAATAAAATAATGGTCATGGTGAAGGGTTATTTCGTTCATACTTTACACATTAAAACAAATATTTCTTTCTTATTTTCAATAACCACAAAATTTGCATTGACTGGAAAACAATGTGAAGATTTATTTTAAAACATATTGTAAAAAATAAAACATGGGTAAAACTATCGTTAATAAATAAATTGAATAATTTTAAATACAATTTTGAAGAAATTTTTAGGAACCATGGTTTTGGGAGAGAAAGTGTTTTTGAGCGAAAAGAGAAATAAAGAATAATTTTCATAAAAGAATCCCTTTGATATTTTGAGTATATAAAGAGAGTAAAATTAATTTAAAATAATTATTCTCATGAAATAACTATATTATAATATATTTAACTATTTTCTTTAGATATATTTTATAATATTTCATAATCAAAAGCACAAAGAAATAAAATCCTTATAAATGATGAGAAAATATCATACAAGGATTACCACATTGGTAAAATTTATTCATAAGAAACATCCATTAATAACATTAAATTAATCATAAAATATAATTATAGTATGTAAATTCATGATATTTCTATTCAATTGGGATGTGTATACACCTCATATGTGATGTTAGGTATATAACATAATAAATGACTCAAGGATGGATAAAAAGACACAAAAATAATTTCCAATTTGGTATTTTTTGAACCATAAACCCCATCAAAGAGAGATCCTCACATTTATATATATATATATAAATAATTAATATCAGTAGAATAAGCATAATATAAATTTACAATAGTTATATACACAAAATAAAATAAATTTGTGGTGAATACGTAATGTGTATCATAGAAGTAAAAATTCAGAAAAAAATTCCCTTACCTCGAGTCCAGACATTCCTAATATGTGCTTTAAATCATGGAAGATAAGATTAATTCGATTATATTATTTATTAATTAAATTTTCCTTTTAAAAAAATATACATCAATCATTTCTTAATTTCTTATAATTACATAATAAAATACATAATCATTTTACTCCATGTCTCGTGTTTTGAGGATGTTCAGTTCATTGTCTCAAAATGTTTTTTGTGTGTTGATTGTGGTCAAATAGGCCATTTTACCAAAATCTACATAATAATACTAGTTCAATAAATATCATATTTATTCATCAATTAAACATAAAAATCTAATATAAAAATGTATGAAAAATGAACTACGTTACGATGATGGATATGGTTGGTTGTATGTACGCTCCAGTAAAATTTTTATTTTCAATGATCGTTATGAAAATAATTTTATATTATTATATACATAAAAATATAAAATAATATCATAAAATTAATATTATTTCCATAAAAATACTTCAATATATCATTTATGTGATGTGGTGATGATAAAATAATAACATTGCTTTGTGGAGGCCGTAGTCAACACGTACACGAATGACATTATCAATTTTTTATGTAAGAAGTAAAATGATATATGATATATTAATAATTATAAAATTTCCATTAATACAATAATTATGTCACTTATATAACATATATTTATTATTTTTGTTATTTGTTTCATGACCCATCCCCCAGGGCCCATATCGTGACTACCCCAAGACAGATTTCCATAGGCCAGGGGCTGGCGACTTGCACCAAAGGCATAAATCCCTAAGCTAGGAAGGAATTTCCTTTATACAAAGTAAACACACACAATCAGAGTAAACAACTGGAAGAAAAACACTAATCAATACTATATACAGAATAAGTGATGGAATGTAAAAGGGCCCGGAAATACAAGCCCAATAGTAAAGTACAAGGAAAAGACAAACATGTATAACTAAAAGACAAACAAATGAAAAGTGTCTAGTATCTCTTGGATTGTCCACTAAGGATCCTACCTAAAGGGTAGGTACATATAGCCTCCTCAATGCTCCATGTCCATCTGTCTCCTCCGGGTACCGTCCAATCCTCGTACACTCCACCTCGGTCCGCATTGTTCGTCGTCTACATCTAATTCAACAAGGTGCGGGCATATCCCGTGTAGGGGTGAGTATAACCATGATCAATAGGGACCTCGAGACCCTCAAGGTCTCACAAAATCCAACAAGAATAAACCACAAAGTATGAATCAACTGATAACCATTACTTAGGTATATGCCCATACAGATACCTGAGTTATCTAGTAACCCATCTCAATCATGAGGAAAACACAAAGGTCATATACCCAACTCAAACCAGGATTTTCATTATCGAAACCATGGATACTAGATAACTCCTCCTCTGTCGAGTATATTGGGATTGTCACGACACCGGGGTGCTTCTCACGAACCTTAGTATACTGAGGTACTCCTCTTGTCGAGTACCGCGGGTATGCTGCCAACTACCAGGTGCTCCGTCTGATTTGGTTCTACTGCCAAATACCGGGCCCTCGCCCTAAAAGCCTATAGAGTTACTCCTCCTATCGAGTATTGTGGGTCTACATCCAACTACCCGGCGCTCCATCCGCCATGGGTCTGCCACCAAATACCGGGTGCTCCGTACACTAGGCCAGTCGAGTCACTCGGAGTCGAATCGGTCAAGCCGTCGTCAGGTCTGTCAGCTACTAGGTCTCCGCACTCTGCCTGATTGTTTCCGGGAGGATCCGCTACCCAATCTACTAGTCTACACTACAAGTGTTATGAATTCTCACATGGAAGTATCTCAAAGGACCGCCATGTCATAGGGGTCTCAATGCAATAGACGGAACGTCAATCGGACGCCCGATCTATGAGTTATTAGCATTTTAGTCCCGGGGGCCCTGTTGGATTTGTGTATGAACCAACCTAGCCTTAACTCAACTATACTACGAAATCCAGTGGGGTATACTCAAAGGGACGGTAATGATCCAAGAACATCGGCGCCGCTAACGTTACGTTAAACGGACGTTCGGTGCTAAAGATATGGCCAAAGCAAGCAAAGTGTCAATAATGGGCCTGGGTTCGGTCCGACCCGGTTGGATCGACTCGGCCAAACCCAGTCTGGGCCAACCTGGTCTTGGTCGACTTGATCAGACTCGATGGGTCGGACCCGGCCTAATGGGTGGGTCTGCCCACTATGTTTTAACCTGGTCCGTTGGGCCTGACCCAGCGGACTGCGAGGGCGGTTCGACCCGATAGTCGCCACGTAGGTGGTTCAGTGACTCATCCGAAAGACTGGGTCGGTTCATCTAGAGACATCGCGGGGGATGCCACGAGTTAACTCGAGTGGCAGGTGGTCGAGTGGGCAGCAAGAAGGCAACGCGGGGCGCTGGTAGGCCGGTCGTACGCCGGGTAGGCTGTGGGTGCACGGGCAGGGCGCGATAGGGTGTGAGGGCACCGGGCAGGCCACCGGCAGGGTGCGGGATCGCCAGGCAGGCCGCCGACAAGGTGCGGGGTGCCAAGCAGGCCACCGGCGGCGCCGAGCAGTATGCCAAGGGGGGGGGGGGGGGTGTCGGCCGGGCCGGGCAGCACGTCGGGGCACGATAAGCATTCTGGTAGGGCCGGGCAGCGAACCGGTGGCACCGGAAGCAGATCGGAAAGGTGCGAGTAGTGCGCTAGGGGCATGGGCAATGCACGAGGGTGTTGTGGGTAGGCGGTTCGGGCGCCTCTTGGCTAGACATTTTTGGACGAGATCACCAGTGTGCGGAGGGTGTTGTGCAGTTCGCGGAGGCCGCGGGAAGCGCAACCTCTTCGTTACGGCCTTCATCACCTTGTCGTAGAATGCCACAAGAGTGAAGAATCAATGGAGGATGTCGGGCCATGTTAGGTTGGCCCGAATCCTCTACGTTTAAGGTGATAACAAATGGCTTGCTAGAATGAAAATCAACTACCATCATTCTTCATTTTTGAGAGAAAGTAAGAACATGGGGAAACTCCATACATTAAAATAAAATCAAACCCCTACCTTGCTTGTTAAAGGATGACGGAGTAGAGGGAAATGGGTGTCATTTCGTTGACGTCGGGAAAGAAGAAGCTGAGGAATAATTATCATCAGCATTCTTCATAGTCAGATCCTTTTCTTTTGGATCAGACAAAGATCATTGAAGAAGTTCATCCTTCTTCAGTGGTGTGTGGCATTATTCGTTGGAAGAGAAAAGACTCTTCCCTAGCTCTCCCCTTTCTATGTTCAACCCAAGAATAATTCCCAACAAAATAAAATAATAGGTTTTCCTATTATTTTATTGTTGGAACGAATTTAAAAAGATTCAAATTAAATTAAGTTACTTTACTTAATTAATGGGTGAAGTTATCTTAATTAATTTGGGTGAGGAAGGTGAATAATTCAATTAATTCATTAAATGAATTGGCACAATAATGAGGGGAAGGTGGAGAGTTGACATCTGACATAAATGGGGGTTTAGAGGGGTTAAAGGGGAGTTAGAACCCGTGTGGGTCCCACTATAATTATATCCTCCCAATGGGAGGTTATGGTGTGGTGGCCCCCACCACTAACCTCCTCTTGGAAGTTTTAACCACTATAGAATAAAAATAAGTTTAACTATTATTTTATTGAATTTAACTAATAACCTCAAAAAATATCTTCCACTCTTGATGAAATGAAACTATGGTGAAGGTCTCACTAAAAAATTACCATCTCTGTGAATTCAATGGTGCCCTCAGAATTCAATTCCGTGCACAGGTTCAAGAGTTATAAAACGCTACTCGCACGTTTACTGAAGATACCCAAAAAAGTTCAGAAAATTATTTTCAATCACCCTAGACACACTACGGTGGAGGTTAGGCTCTTCTTAGGTGAAAAATGCCCCAACGAACCCAACGGTACTCTCGGAGTTTTAATCCGATTTACCGTTTAAATATTTTGAATTTTACAATAAAATAATTGTCACTTAATTATTTTATTTGTAGCCAAAAGCTATCTTTTTCTGTTGGCCCCCACCAGCCAAAGTTAGTATCTACTTAAATAAATAAATCCCTCATGAGTTCATCGGTGGTCTCGGATTTTTAATCTGAGCTACTGTTTGTGAGTAATATGATTTTGAAAAACAAAATAACTTCATTTAATTATTTTATTTAAGGTTATGCCATTTTCGGGATTTCTCACAGGTGTTTCGTGCCGACTAATCTTAAGGAATGCCTAGGGTAAACCCGCCATCCTAAGCACAACGGTGGATTCATATTTTTTATATGAGTAACCATTTAAGAGTTATTCCACTTTGTCAGGAAAACTGCTTATGCGCATTAATTCAAGCTTAACAAAACATCGACGGATCATTCCGGGCACTCCAGGCCCCGGAATCGCTCTCCGTCAGAAACTGCGGACTCATAAAATTCCCATTTATTTTTTTTTAAAATTACATGGAAATTATGGGTCTTTACATTCTCCCCACCTTAGGGATTTACATCCCCATAAGCTACAACTCGAACTAAGGGAACCAATGGGGGTACTGAGCACGCATATGAGCCTTCTGCACCCATGTTCTCTCCTGGAGGTTCTCGTGCTTCCAACGAACGCACACTAGAGGTATAAACCATCCATGTAGGATCTGCTCTTGTTGATCCTCAATCTCCACTAGGAGATCCAAAAAAGTCACCTCATCATCGATTTCCATCTCCCCATGGTCGATGATGTGATTAGGGTTTTTCAAGTATCTCCTCAGCTGAGATATGTGGAAGACATAATGCACCCAGTGAAACTGAGATGAAAGAGATAAGCAGTATGCCATCTCGTCTACTCTTCTGATTACCAAGAATGATCCAATGAACCGCATAGATAACTTTCTGCCTTGGCCAAATCTCTGTAAACCTCATCAAGGTGAGACCTGTAGAAAGACGTGGTCACCATCCTCAAACTCCAGAGGTCCCCATACACTGTCATCATATGACTTCTCTCTGCCCTGTGCAGTCTTCATCTGCTCTTGGATGATCTGCACCATCTCCTTGGAAGCCCTTACGATCACCGGTCCCACTAGTGCTGACTCTCCTGGGTCTGTCCAGCACAGTGGTGATCCGCAAGGTCGACCAAAAAAGGCCACAAAAGGTGTCATACCGATGGTGGAGTGGTAGATGTTGTTGTAGGAAAACTACCCCAATGGTATGTGATCCTCCCAGCTGCGACCGAAGTCGGGGACACATGCATAGAGCATGTCCTCAAGAGTCTGAATGGTCCTCTCAGTCTGACCATCCATCTGAGGGTAGAAGGTGGTGCTCAGATGAAGCTGTATCCTGAAAGCTTCCTACAACCCCTTACATATCGGGGAAGTAAAGCGCGCATCACGGTCAGAGAAAATAGAAGAAGGTACTTCATATTAAAACACTATCTCCTGTGCATAGAGGCGTCCCAAGATCTCTACTGAACCTGCTATCTGATCGGTATGAAGTGGGCCGACATTGTGAATCGGTCAATAATCCACCAAATCGAGTCATGACTCCAGGATGTATGTGGAATACTTGTCATGAAGTCCATGGATATCTCATCCCACTTCCACTCTAGGACCTATAATGGCTGAAAAAACCTGCCGGTACCTGGTGCTCTGCCTTCACTTACTGACAAGTGAGGCACCATGAGACAAAATCTGATACCACCTTCTGCATAACTGACCACCAATGTTGTCATCGAAGGTCTTGGTACATCTTTGCAAAACCTGGATGTACCGTTAGAGGTGACGTGTGGAACTCCCTCAACACCTCCTTCTGAAGTGAAACCGATACCATTGTACACCCTCTGAAGAGAATGAAGTGCTCCCCACCTTCAAAAAATAAATCAGGTGTCTGCCCTGTGGATATCTAAGAACATCGTGTCTCACAGTCAGCGTCTCCACACTATGCCTCCCTGACTCGCTGATGAAGTGGAGGAGTGACTGTAGAAAGGATGCTCCATCCCTATCCACAAAGGATATTTTTAAGGAATCCATCTACTCTGTCTCCTTGCCTAGCAGCTGTATACCAGTCATCCTGCTGAGCGCATCTGCAACAACGTTCCCCTTCCCAGGAGTATAGACAATCTCGAAGTCATAGTCTTGCAGGAACCGAAAACACAAAACTTCTGCTGCCATGAGGGCAGGGTTGGCTGACTCAAGAGTGATCGACTGCACCCTCCTATGCATGAGTGTAACCTGTGCTACCTGGGTTTCATTTTTTTATGACTAAGGAAAACCTCATCTCAACGTTGTAGATAAAACACAATCTTTTTGCCTAACATAGTCAATCTATGTATAAACTCTGGTTTCCCAGTCCATACCCAAACTAAATTCGTAAGGCCTCGACGCTGCCGCCATGTGGTTCCAACTGAAACTCTCTCCTCAAGGGTCAGATCACACCGTCAGTGTACGTGTGATTATTGAGTCTACTCCCAAAGGTATATCCAGACGTGAGGGTCAAGTCAACAGTTTAACCGGAAACTCTAGGTCTAGGACAAGATTCATGGTAGGAAGGAATGATTGGTACCTATGTCTATTGATATGGCAGCTAGTAGTAGACATAGACCATACCTATAATCATTCCTAGAGCCCTTGGTCCACACTCCTTGACCACATGTAGCTACTTTCTTCCTCTTCCCTCTATCTCCATGAGCCTGGCAGAGACTACAAAGGTGGGTTGTTGTAACAGGTCAAAATGTACACCACCTCATGCTTCTCTCCTAGATCTACGTCCATGTCTGCTGCCCTGTAGATTCATATATCCCTATCACATCCTCTTTCTAAAACAGTTTACATGCCCAATTCTCTGAGACTGGCACTAGTTTCCTGCTTTCCACTTCTAACATTCACTGTATGTATCTACTCTGCCAAAGAACATTCACCTGCAAAGGATATATCTAGCATCCTAACATAGGTAGGTGTGCATAGAGGAAAATTAAAATGTTGGCTCGGATATCCCCAAACACATCTCACTCGGAAGTCCATGCTCCTAAGAACAAATCGTATCGTATTCATCGAGTTCCAGGAATGATAGGTATGCCTCAATGAATACTCATATACTGACATGTCATCTTGCCGAACTTGTAGATGTTATAGAGAACTCTCACCCACCTCCTTAGTCTAGTCCTCGGCTACCTGTATGTTGGGCTCGCCTCGGAACCTGAGGGGTATCTGATGCTGAAACAAGTGTAACGCACTAAGCCTACATGTGTCATCAACCGGTACCGTCGTTTGAAACTCCTGACCAACAGGCAGTGATATAGCTGACACAATACCTGAAGGTACATTCTCGGGAAAAGGTCCACATACCAAAGATTTGTCACTATGCGGACCAACCTCATGGTCACTCACTGGGAAAAACTAGTAGCTAATATCACCATCTATTCTACTGGTGCCTCAACTAGATGAAGAACCCTAGCAATCGCCTCCATTCAGTCCTCTACTACCTGGGAATCTGTCTCTCCTCATAACATCAAAGGCCTCTGCCGCTGGAACTCGTCAAACAGGGTCAGTCGGCATGCACTGTCTTCCAGTGCAGCTGGTGGTATCTACTGCGCAACGGGTGGTGGTGCTGCTGGTACACCACTCGAAGGTGCCAACATAGTAAGAGGGCCCTGCACCAGAACCATGTTGCTCGATGGGCCGTCATCGGGTACTCTCTCGAAACTACAACTGGCTGTCTGTGTGGAGGCATCCAGAACAGATGTGACACGGTCAAAATACTATAACTAGTGAGCTGACATGGTTTTATCCGACTTAATGAAAAAAATGAAAACACACACGCAATCAATGTTTTTATGTACTATGTCGAAAATCAGTATTCAGGGTCCTGGTGTATGGATACGTCAGTCGCCAGACCAACCCTAGACACCCCGAACTGAAAACCACACACAGTACCCTTAACATTATTGCTTCACAGAAAGAAAATATCATAGTCCAATGTTCTGTGGTACAACTGACTCCTCTGATACAAATTTTTCATGACCCGTCCCCCGTGTCCCATATCGTGACTACCTCAATCCCGCCTTCCGTAGGCCAGGGGATGGCGAATAGCACCAAAGGTGTAAATCCCTAAGCCGGCACTACTGTAAATTCAACATTTCCCAACAATTCTATACCAATGGTTTGTATAAACCGTTGTTATTGGTCCCCTTTCCCAATGGTTTGGCCAAACCATTGGGAAAGCCCATATTGAGGTCACTTTTCCTAACGGTTTTCCAAAACCATTGGGAAAGGGTATGGCTTTCCCAACATTTTGGCCAAATCGTTGGGAAAATTCCACTTTGTGTCCACTTTTCCCAACAGTTTGGCAAACCCGTTGGGAAAGGGTGTACCTATCCCAACGTTTTAGCCAAACCATTGGGAAAAGTGTCCCATATACGAACGTCACTCCCAAACTCAAAGGACCTATACCAACGGTTTTGACAACCGTTGGTATAGGTCCTTTGAGTTTTTATTGAACCTTCTTACCGAGAACATTATATAAATCACAATTTAAAATAATTATGATAATACCTATATATATTTATGAAATTATGATCACAAAAGTCATGTTAGGTTAGTGGTTAGGTCGTTCGCTGATAAAATAGAGGTCTTGGGATAAAATCCCATCGAATTTTTTTTGAAGTACATATACCAACGGTTTTATGGAACCGTTGGTATAGATTTTGGAAAAACTTATACCAACAGTTCAACCAAATCGTTGGTATAGTTTAATGTAACTAACCTATCCCAACGGATCTACATAAACCATTGGGAAATCATTTTCCCAAAGGCTTACTTCCATATGGTTGGCAGAACCGTTGGTATAAGATATACCAACGGTTCTGCAGCCTATCCCAACAGTTCTGAACAGTTGGGAAATATACTATTTCCAGTAGTGTGGGAAGGAATTTCCATTACACAATGTAAACACACACAATCAGAGTACACAACTAGAAGCAAAGAAGAAAGCAATACTGTATACAGAAGAAGTGCAGAAAAGTAAAAGGGTCAAGAAATAAAATCCCAACAGTAATGTACAAGGAAAAGACAAAACATGTACAACTAAAAGACAAACAATTGAAGGGTGTCTACTAGCTCCGGGATCATTCACCACTGATCCTACCTAAAGGTTAGGTATAAATAGCCTCATTTTTGCTCCATGTCCATCTGTCTCCTCTAGGTACCGTCTCTTCATGAGGTCCACCTCTTGGTACCATCCAATCCTCGTACATTCCGCCTCGGTCAACGTTGTTCATCATCTGCATCCAACACAATGAGGTGCAGACATAGCCCGTGCAGGGGTGAGTATAACGATACTCAGTAGGGACCCTGAGACCCTCAAGTTCTCACAAAATCTAACAAGGATGAACCACAAAGTATGAATCAACGGATAACCATTACATAGATAGATGCCCCTATAGATACTTAAGTTATCTAGTATCTCATCTCAATCATGAGGAAAGCACCGAGGTCATTGACTAAGCTCAAACCAGGATTTTCATTATCGAAACCACAACTACAGGAGAACTCCTCCTCTATCGAGTACAGTGGCCAGGTCATCACACTGAGGCGCTTCTCATGAACCTTAGACTGCTGAGTTACTCCTCTAGTGGATTACCGTGGGTCTGCTGCCAACTACCAGGGGCTCCGTCCACTGTGGGTCTTCTGCCAAATACCGGACGCTCCCCCTAATAGCCTACAGAGGTAATCCTACTGTTGAGTACTGCAGGACTACTGACAACTACGACACACTCCGTCCACCATGGTTCTCCCACCAAATATTGGGCGCTCTGTCCACTGGGCATGTCGAGTCACTCTGAGTCGAATCGGTCAAGCAGTCGTCAGGTCTGTCAGCTACTAGGTCTCCGCACTCTGCATGTTTGTTTCTAGAAGGATCCGCTCCATGAGCTACTGGTCGAAAATCCATGTTTCAAAAAGACTCACGGGGAAGTATCTCAAAGGACCGCCACGTAATAGGGGTCTCAACGCAATAGACGGCGCGTCAATCAGACACTCGGTCTGTAAGTTATTAGCATTTTAGTCTTAGGGGCCAGTTTGATTCGTGTACGAACCAATCTGACCGTAACTCAACTATACTCCAAGCTCCAGTAGGGTATATTCAAAAGGAAAATAATGCTCCAATAATACCGACACCTCTGACGGAATGTCAAACGGACGTCCAGTGCTAAAGATATGGCCAAAGCAAGCAAAGAGTCAGTAATGGGCCTGGGTCCGGTCCGACCCAGTCAAACCAACTTGGCCCAACCCGGTCTGCGCCGACCCGGTCTGGGTCAACCTAGTCAGACTCGCTGGGTGTGAACCAGCCCAATGGATGGTTCTGTGCACTATGTATCAACCTGGTCTGCTAGGCCCGACCAAGTGGACCGTAAGGGTGGTTCGGCCTGGTAGTCGCCACGTAGGCAGCTCGGTCACTTGGCCCGGAAGACTGGGTAGGTTCATCCAGCGACACTAAGGGGGATGCCGCAGGTCGGCTCGGGAGGCCGGTGTCCTTGTGGCGAGCAGGCAGGCTACGCAGGGAGCGGGCAGGCCGGCTGGACACCGGGAGGGCCGCGGGTGCACCGCGCAAAGCATGGCAGGCCATGGGGATGGCTGCGAGGGAACCAGCAGGCCGCGGTAGGGTGAGGGGGCACCAGAAAGGCCGCCGGAAAAGCTCAAGAGTGCCAGGCAGGCAACCGGCATGGCGCGGGGCGCTGGGCATGGTGTCGGGCGGGCTAGGCCGCGCGCCAGGGGAGCGGGCAGGGTGTCGGCCGGGCCAAGAAGCACGCTGGGGGCGCGGATAGCGTGCTGGCAAGGCCGGGCAGTGCCCAAGTGGCATGGGAAGCATGTCGGTGGGGCACGGGCAGTGTGCCGGGGGCGTGGGTAGTGCACAGGGGCACCGCGGGTAAGCATGTCGGGCGTCTCTTGGTCGACGCTGTTTGGCCGGGAGCACCGGTGCACCGCAGGGGCGGCGCAGTTCACGGAGGCCACGGGTAGCGTGACATCATCGTTTACACCTTCGTCGCCTTACCTTAGAACTCCAAAAGAGAGAATAAACGACGGAGGATTTTGGGCCATGTTAGGTCGCCCCAAATCCTCCACGTTTAAGAAGATAACAAACGACTCGCTAGAGTGAAACTCAACTACGACCGTTCTTCATTTTTGAGATAAAGGAAGAACATGGGGAAAGATCATACTTTAAAATAAAATCAAACCCCTACCTTCCTTGTTATAGGATGATGGATTCGAGGGAAACGGCCATCGTTTCGTTGACGTCGAGAAAGAATAATTCAAGGAAGAAGCGTCATCCGCGTTCTTCGCGATCGGCTCCTTTTCTTTTGGATCAGACGAAGATCGTTGAAGAAGTTCGCCCTTCTTCGGTGATGTGTCGCGTTCTTCATTGGAAGAGAAAATGCTCCTCCCTAGCTCTCCCCTTTCTCTGTTCCACCCAATAATAGTGCCCAAAAAAATAAAATAATAGATTTGCCTATTATTTTATTGTTGGCACGAATTTGAAAAGATTAAAATTAAATTAAGTTACTTCACTTAATTAATGGGAGAAGTTTTCTTAATTATTTTGGGGGAGGAAGGTGGATAATTCAATTAATTCATTAAGTGAATTGGAACATTAATGAGGGGAAGGTGGAGAGTTGACATCCCACATAAATGGGGGGTTTAGAGGGGTTAAAGGGGAGTTTGAACCTGTGTGGGTCCCCCATTAATTATATCCTCCAAAGGGAGGCTATATATGGGTGGTCCCCACCACCATAACCATTAATGGGAGGTTATGGTGTGGTGGACCACACCACTAACTTCCTCTTGGTGGTTTTAACCACCATAGAATAAAAATAATATTAACACTTATTTTATTCAATTTAACTAATAAACTCAAAAACTATCTTCCACTCTCGATGAAACGCAACTACAGTGAAAATCTCACTATGCAATTACCGACGCTTCGAATTCAACGGTCCCCTCAGAATTTGATTCTGAGCACCGGTTCAATAGTTATAAAACGCCGCTCCCATGTTTACTGAACATACCCAAAAAAAATTCAGAATATTATTATCAGTCACCCTCGACCCACTGCGGTTGAGGTTAGGGTCTGCCTAGGTGAAACATGACCCAAAGAACTTAACGGTACTCTCAAATTTTCAATTCGAATTACCATTTAGAAGTTATGAATTTTACAATAAAATCATTGTCACTAAATTATTTTATTTGCGGCCAAAAACTAAATTTTTCTGGTGGCCCGCGCCGGCCAAATATAGTATCTTCATAAATAAAGAATGCCCTCACGAGTTCATCGGTGGTCCCAGATTTTTAATCCAACCTACTGTTTGTGAGTTTTAATCATTTAAAAATTAAAATAACTTTATTTAATTATTTTATTTATGGTTATGCCATTTTTGGGATTTCTCACAGGAGGCCTACACCGACTAAACTTAAGTCAAACCTAATGTAAACTCGTCATCCTAAGCACAACGATGGCCTCAGATTTTTGATCCGAGTAACCTTTTAAGAGTTATTCCATTTTTTTCAGGAAAACTTCCAACAAACATTATTTTACGCTTAACAAAACTTCTACAGATCATTTCGGGAAATCAGGGCCACGGAATCGCCCGCCGTCAGAAACTGCGGACTCATAAAATTCTCATATATTTTAAATACAAGTTTACATGGAAATTATGGGTCTTTACAATTTTTACCTTCTATGTAATTTTCTAGTGAATAAAGATTCATATAACTGTGCGAGATGATAGTCCACAATAAAAACGAAGGACATTCTCATATCCCCAATGAAACCAATAGTAAGAAAGTTATATGTGATATAAAAATTCTAGAAGTATAAATATTATATAAATAACACATAAATAATTTAAATACCTCATTATATCAATACATGAGAGGCAATGAAGAAAAATAAATGGCATTTATTCGAGCGGTAAAAGTCATTCATTCACATGAAAGATGTTTTCATATTTCATTTGATAGAAGAAGAGATTTATTTAGGTTATTAAAATATATTATAAAAGTATCATTATATAGAAGATAAATTTTCTATTATACGAGTATATTTGAAAAATATTTTTAAGAGTTGTATATAGAAAAAATTCATAGTTAGGAATTTTACCTCTTCTCATACCACCACTTTTGGATTATACCAAAATTATTAATAAAATGGATTTCATAAAAATAGAATTATATTTTGATTTTATGGAATTTTTGAAGTTATTTGGGTAGTTATTGGATGAAAAAAAATGGTATTAAAGAGGTAAGATGAGAGGAGAGGGGATTCCCCTTTAGAAGTGATGTGGGTAGAAAAATAGTAATTTTTAAAATAGAAAGTAAAACCAATATTTTTCACATGATTAAAGGATCAAAAATTTATAATTATAGACCATTATACATTATAGAATTAGAATAGTGCCACAAAATATTTATTAGAATATTTTATTGGGCCATTTGAACCATTTTCATTTTAGTATAACCCATTAAGAAATCGTTTTACGTTAATAGTGATAATTAATTTTTACTGTTTTCACAATTCATTATGAAAGAAAATATGTTGAAGTTATTAGAATATGTAAATTATAATAAATAAAATTATTTAATACATTTTACCAAATTTAGTTCAAATAAGTTGAAAGTTTCATTTCAAAATTAAACATGACGATGCGATAAACAAATTTCATTTTCTGATTTGTATTTTAGAAGAAAAAGTTGTTTTCATATTAACACTATTACTAATAATAATAATAATATGGATATAAATTAAGATTTATTTATATATAATCTATAAATTTAATTTTAATAATTCCACATTAGGGTTGTTTTAATTAATTAAAAAGGAAAAACATTATGAAATTTAAAATAGATTTAAAAAAATCACATTATAAAACCCAAGGACAAACATATAATAAAATAAAATATGATTTTCATTAAAAAAATAATTATATAATATATAACCAGGTAACAATTATTTTACATTAAATAATATTAAAAACAAAAATTTATTTTTTAATTTCTTAATTTATTGAATAAATGGCATTTTTAGAAAAATATGTATTTTTCACTCGTCACAAAAAGTAAAACATTTCATAAAAAACTCCTACACATCACCCAATGTAAATTATCATATTATCATTTATAAAATGATTTTTATTTTATCAAATTAATTTTATAAAATTTTCAAAAAGAATTAATTATGATAATTTTTAATGTAATAAAATAAAAAACATTTTAAAATAACAAATTTCAATGAATATATTTATATTAATGAAAATTGATTGATTATTTATGAATATTAATCTATAATTTATATTTAGTTAGAAATATATATATACTTTTCATAAATAATTTAATAGTATTCAAATACATCAATTTAACATCTAATCAATAAATATTATATATGTATGGGTCATAATAGATTAGTGTTGTGTGTCGAATAAGCTATCGAACATAGTTTATAATTTTAAAATCTCAGGGTATTACAGCCTCCCCACCATTTATTATATTGTCTCCTTGATATTTTAACTTTATTATGGAAGTCGAAGGTTTTACATTTAATATTTCTTTTTTTGTTAACCGAAATCATAAAAATAGTTAATAAAACACCATCTTTATAATAGAACAATGGAAAAATAGAGGTCATTGGGAATAAAACATACAAGGATTACATTGAGGATAACATAGCTAGTAAGTGAATATTTGGATTTTTATTAAATGTTCATTTCCTAAATAATGATTTAGAGTGACATGGATTATTTATCATAAAAAAGTGATGCATCAAAATAATATTAACAATTAGAAAACCATAATCTCAAGAGGTTTGAAAGATGTCATTGATTTCATCAGATATGATGGTAATGAGACAAATATTTTTCAAAATCCTTTTCCATGAGTTGAGGAATTATTATATATCTATAATATTAAAATAACGATATATATATATGATGAATATTATTTCATACTTTTGTAAATTTCCACCAAAATCTCATCTTTTTCACTAAACGTTTAGTATTCATGATTATTTTATCATCCATGATGAACTAAAATAAACTTTTAAATACCTCATAACCATAAAAGGGGTAAAAATACATTCATATCATACTTATACATGAAAAATATAAATGGATAATAATTAGTAAGATAATTCCCAAAATGTATAAACCTTCATATGATACATTTTTCTTAAAAAATCAACAGTATTACCAAAAGATTAAACTAAATCATTCCTTTAATGAATAAACCAATATTTAAAGTAACCTCAATAACCACAAATTCAAAGAGTGTTTTAACATTAAATGTTATCTCATACATTTTACCTTATGATAACAAAAATATGGTGATCTATTTTTGAAATTATCTTAATCTCTTCATCACCAAATATCTATTAAATCCCATTGTTATATATATAATAAAACTACTATTCCCATAATTACCTCAATATAGAAGATCCAAAAATATTAATGGTTATGAGTACCATAAAAATTATGTGCAAAAAATGTAAAGGAATATATTAAAATAAACTAAATAATTACATATTCATCAACCAAATAAAGTTTCTACTAATGTTTCATTAATCACTATATGATAACATCACTTAAAAAATAAAAATTTTCTCAAGGAATTTGAATTTATGATAAACCTTAATATTATAGAGCTATTAGGGTATCCATAAATCATAATATAACATCACATTATGATATATTAAAATAAAAATTTATCTAAACCCTACAAGGATACTAACTATAACAAAACCAAACCTAAACTCTCGGATATAGAGCTAAAATAATAAATATTACATTTTCGACTATGATACCAATAAACGTGACCCAATTTTCACCATAAAAAATTACAATATCAAAAGGAAAAATGGGAGCACATAAATTCTCAAGGACCTTTTATAATTAGAGTTTTAGATAATTAGGATGAAATCGTTCAAAAAAATACCCAATAATTAAAGATAATGTCTTTACCACTGTACACATATTTTTATATTCTATATTAGTTCATTAACACCATCTATATGAAACCCTTAAAGACATAATCCATTCAAAATCATACATGATGTTGTGGGGAAAAAGAAACATAATAAGGGTGATCTAAAATTATTTTAATCTTAAACTTACACATTAATAATTAAATTTTATCAGGGATTATAGGAATATCATAAAGGTATGATGAAATAATCAAAGAGAAAGAGAATAACATAAAATAAATCATACCCATCAATACCTGGATTATTAAACATGAAAAAATAGAATAAGTCTTTAGTGACAGAAAGATTAATCATTATTATTAATCCTGAGAAATGTGATATCAATATTTTTTTATGGAAACATTTATAACCCATAAAAATAATAAATAATGAGTTGGTATCTTTATACATAATATTCATTGAACACTTACAAAACCCTTCAAAAACCCATAAAAATTGAATAATCATACAGTCTAATTCTGATATAATTCTATAGGAAACATAATCATTACAAAATTCCACAGACCAAAATCTTGGTGCATCCTTAATATAAGATATATCAGGATCACCTGATAGTATATAGGCTCACCCTTCATATAAGATATATCAGGCTCACTCGACATTATCTAGGTACACCCCTTATATATATTGTATGGGGATTAACTAAGGCTATTTGGGTACAACGATATTATATAATATGTAAGAAAAATAAAATTAATAAGGTATATGTAAATTTAATGTTATCATAAAACTCATAGAAACCGTAATTATTTTAAGAACATGATTAACACATAGATAAGAATTTTTTTTAATGATAATCTCTATGAAACATGAATAACCCAAGGAAAAAATGTGTTCTGTAACAATCTACGTCAAATATCATTATCCCAAGGAAAAAAATGGTTCCATAAAAATCAATTTAAAATGAAGTTAAGAATTGGAATTAAAACAGGATTCGTAATATTTTATATAAAATAATCCCAATACATCTAGAGAATGAATAAGTATTGTATCATTAAATAATATCATCATTGTATTATAAAACCATTACCATTTTTGAAAATTTTATTTCAATAAAATGAAGGAATCACATGATATAAATCATAAAATCTCATTAAAATAAGTAAATTCATGATATTTTATGTCTAATGGGAGGTATATAAACCACATAAGTGAATATAGGCTCAGAACATAACATATGTCTAAAAGATGGAAAATTAGATAAAATCCATTACCACTTATGTAACATTTTAACCATAAAACCCATGAAAGAGAGATTCATAAAATGGATATTCAAATACCAATAATTTATATTTAAATCTTTATAATATAAAATCATGGGAATTATATACTCAACAAAAAATAAATAGGTGGTGAATTTGGAATGTGTCCTACAAAAGTAAAAAGTGAGAGGGAAATCCCATTACTCGAGTACATACATCCCTTTTGTGTCATTTAACTCCTTTATAATTGTAACGCCCCGACCCCAGCTACCTAGAGCTGGTGCGTTAGTTCGTAACATTGGAATGATCACAAAAGATCAAGTCTCGAAAGACCGATTAGTTTAGTAGCCTTGGAAACACTAGATACATTCGTAAACGTTACATTACATCATAAAGTGAAAAAATAAAATAACAAAGTCTCCATAGTCCACACTCATATCCTCTTCTGACAATCCCTATAGGTCATTCATAAAATACTTCTTCACATCCTGGAAAATATTAAAACATTGAAAAGGGTGAGATCAGAAGCTCAGTAAGGATAACAATATAGCGGAAACGTTCATAAATAAACATTAACATTTAAGGAAATGTATAACTAAAACAAAATCCTTTTAAACTTGAACTTCAACATAATATGTCAAAAGTAAAATGAGATAATTCCATTCAATTCTTCACATGGATATTCTAATGGTCAAATAATCACATGCAATATCAATAACCACTTTCATAATGAGGGAATGTATAATGCCAGACATTCTAAAACATTTTGTCAAGGCCTCGGCCAAGACGTCTAAAATGATTAAGGCCTCGGCCAAAACCATAAATCAAATTGGGAAAGGGCCTCGGCCAATTCCACGTCTAGTTGTCTTATGAGACATACCGAGGCATCGAGGAGCTATAGCGGGCTCCACCCGTCACTTATTAAGTCCAATAAATTCCTCATATGAATAGGTTTAAACATATCATAAACCATAACATAATCGTATCACATAAAACATGCATAAAGGAAACATAACATTTCCACATTTTAATCAAAAGATATCAAAACAAAACATTGATATAATAAAAACGTTTTAAAAACCATTTTCAATACCAAAATAAAATAAAGTTAAAACGTTGTATTTATTTTTCATTAAAAAAAAGTGATGGCTTGTAGAGGAAGCCGAAACTCAAATAATGGTCACGGAGGCGGAGAGGTCGTTGTCGCCGCATAAGTACGGAAAGAAAAACATTCCCTTTTGTCATTTAGAAAAATGCTTCGTATAAAAAAAATTCCTTTTGAATAAACGTAAAAGTCAAAGGGGTTTATACACCGTATAAAAGAAAGTTGTGTATAAAACCAAATATGCCTCAATGAAAGGAGATTGAGACGAAGTCCTTAAAAAGATCATTTTTAAAATAAAATAGATCTGTTATGTGTATTCACTATAGGTACACATAATGAAAGTAAATAAAAAAAATAGGACATAATAATATCATGACATAATTTGAAAGTAGGAGATTAACCCAAAGAATGGAAGTTGGGTTAAGAAGTTCCCTTACCTTGCGTCCTGTCCTGACTCGACCGTTCTTTAAACTCCTCAAAATTGGGTAACTCTTTTTGATTTGAGCCAAAGGCTTCCTTGGGAAGAATTATACCCAAATTGAGGCTTCTAGGAGTAAGGGAGGGATGTTGGGAGAGTATTTGGGCAGAGTTTGGCAGAGCCAAATGGCTTGAAGGTGTGAATAAGGTGGGAGTGGTGGGGGCCTTTTATAAGTGGAGAGGAGGGGCTCTTTTGGAAAGATTGAAATGTTACATTATTATACAATGCTTTTTCGGATTATAAAGGTCCCACACTTATATAATTCGTGGATAAGGTGATATGGGTTTGAAATCTACTCATCCAATTGGCTTTGGACAAGTTTAAGCCTTGGATTTTGCATTATCTTCTCATTTTATTAAAATTGTTAAATAATGAGGTCACCGATGCATCATAATGATGTCATATATAATTTAATTTATTTAATGTATAAAAATTATAAAACAAATACTATGATGTAGGAAATATTTTTAGATTTCTAATGAATATTTATAGGCAAAATTTGGACTTGTTTAACCCCACTTAAAAACTGTTTTAGTAAAACAACTCATGTTTGTGTCAATTTAATTTTAACATTAAATAAATATATATTAATGTCAGTTTCCAACTAAAGTGGATCCAGGGGGTCCCCAAGTTGACCCATGGGTTGTCTTGGTCGTCCATGACTCATACAATAGTATTAGGACAAGTGTCATGCTCATCTCATATTATTAAAACATTATTTGTACCTTAAACTACACTAATTATCTCTAATCGCGATTAAGAACATAAAAGTTACTATTCACCAAAAAATTATTTTAATCTCATTGAACCACATTTTACTTCTTAATGACAACCATGTATGTCGGATTTTTGAAAATCAAATCACAGATGTGGTAATATTTCATTTAAACGAAAAAACAGTTATTTAACTACCACTTAGTGGTTTCACTATTCATCAAAAATTGAAGTTTTTCAGAAAAATGCCAAAATTTCACCCTAAGCTATAATTGATATTCCAAATTCAAAAATTATGTCTATTTTACAAAATTCCAAACATATAAGTTGCATTAATTAATTTTATAATTAATTCCCGCTGTCACAACAAATAGCGTGTTTTTATGAAACAATTTATATCAAAAGATTGGCAATTGTTTATGTCCAATTTCAATGTTAAATTAATTCAAATGACTACCATTGGATAAAATGGTAAAAATATATTCTAATTATACTTTAAAACCACCAAATTGTATAATTTATCACTATAAATTATTTTGATTAAATAAGTTGTTTTTAAGTAATTTTCACTATTCATAAAAAATTGGAAGTTCTCAGAAAATTACCAAAAATTCAACTTTGGATAATTTCGATATTACGAATACAAAAATGAAGGCCATTTTAAAATATAAAATTTCTATAATTTAAAAAAGTGGTTATTACTATTCATAACGGCTACTCTGATTAGTCGCGGTGTTTTAGAACTCGAAGTTGCGTACAATGCAAGCTATTGCATTATTGAATGAGAAGCGTATCATGGAAGCTCAGGGTGTTACAATAATAATATTAAATAAATTATATTATTTCTTAAGAAAAATTTTCTAGTGTAGAAAACATATACATAACCCATTTTTTCATTTCATTATAATAAAATGTTCAAATACATAATTGGTTATGTCCACATCAGATCTTTTGAGGATTTTCGACTCATTTTTTTAAAATGACATCAATGTGTTGGTAGTGGTCAAAAAGAACATTGATTTAACACATATATACTAATTATCATGAAATAATTATATTATTTATTAATAAAGTATACTTTCCAAACCATTCATGAAAAATGGTTATTTAAAATGAACTATGTTAGGAGCATGGAGATGGTAGGCCATACGTATACTTGAGTTACAGATCCATTTTTCAAAGACCATAGTGGAAAAAGGTTTGAATTATTTTATAATTAAATAATTATCCTAATATCATAAATACCATATTATATAATTAAATATTCATATATATATATATCATTCTTATTATGTGATGAGGGAAAAAGAATGACGTCTCTTCTTGAAGGTGGTTGTCCGCACGTACACAAACAATGTTAACAATTTTTTTGTGTAAGAAATCATTGAAAAACTATATTTAAATAATAATAATATATATATATATATCATTATTATCATTATTATGTCATTTATATCACATATATTCAATATATTTACTCTAATTTCCTTCTATGTAATGTTGATTGAAAAAATGAATCGCATCACTTCGTGATGTGGTAGTCTGGCGTACAAAGGAGAGACATTTTCGTATCCAAAAATTGAATCAATTTTTGGGAGGAATATGGGATATATAAAGTTAATAATGATAAATACTATATATATATATAATATTAACTTTAAATCTATAATTATATCTATCCATGATAGGAAATGATGAAAAATTAATGACATCAGTTTATGTGGTGGTGGTCCGCTGTAAACATAAATGATTATTTCGTATTCCATTTAGTGGAAAATGAGATGGATTTTTTTACAATGTTAACATTGTAGATACCTGAAGCTTATCGTACATGGACATTACATTACATTTGCGGAATACTTAGTACATAACAAAAACACACACACAAGGATCGTAATAGTTTAGTGTCTTTGGAAACTCGGAACGTAATCTTCTAATCGTGGTGAAAGATCTTCAATATCTCCCATAAAGATCTTCCCTTTTTTTTACCTAAAACCTTTCTTTATATCCTGTGGAAAAGAAAAACATAAAAGGGTGAGCTCAAATGCTCAGTAAGGGTATACAAAAGAAATAAAAATCATATCATATCTTTTTGAAAATCATAACCTGCAAAAGAGATCATAAAATCTTAACATGGAACAAATCATAGAAGTAAAAATGAGATCACCATAATCATAACATGAAACTTGAAACTTTGTGGCATGCACACATAATCATGGAAAATCATTTCTTGTTAGTCATGACTCATTACCAAGACTATCTTAGTGGACAAAGTCCCTTTCTGAATCGAGTAACCCTCGTTTCAGTCCTGTTTCACTGAACCGGTATAACCTACCATTCCAGCCATGTCTATCTCATGAGATATAAAATATTTACCCAATGCATTTGAGGGAGATATAGGTCCCACCCATCTTATAATGAATCCTTTCTTATGTGTGCCACATAATCATAAAACATACATCATCGCATAACACATGTAACAAAAATGGGATTCTTGAAACATCATGACATCATAAATCAATTCATATAAGATAAAGGAATTCATAAACATAATTCCATCACAACATAGTCAAATCAATGTAAAAATATGGATAGAAACAGAACCCTTTATTATCTTAGATGGAAAATAATTTTGATAAAACACTTGAATTGAATTCTTGAGGAAAATATCCTTTCTTCTTCAAAATCAATTTCTTTTCACAAAACATCATGCAATTTTAAAAGAAAGAGATTTTATTGAATATAGTCATGAAATCTTTTAGAGGAAGCTTCATTAAAATAAGGCTTTATAAAACAGTAGAAATTTGTTCGTGCCGTATAAGTTAAAAAAAACATTCTTCGTACTTTTGTCGGAAAAGTCAAAAAGTACCTCGTACGAAAAACGACAAAAGATTCCTTTCATATCTTTTACTAAAAACTCACTGAAGGGTAAAATTGGATATAAACTATTGTAGAAGGATGGAAATAATATTACATATTGAGGGAACATGGATGTGGATGATAAAATAAACCCCAGTAATTACTTACGAATAAACAATCTCGGATAAAAAGTGAGATTGTGATATTTCCCTTACCTTAGGTCCGACTTGCTTTGTAAGTGTCCGAACCTCCTGTATAATGATTTAAATCATGTTATTGACTTATTACAGAATCATATTAATTGTTATGATATCATATATGGTTCACTTATGACATTATATTACCCGTTCTTTTGTAAATTCCATGTTAAAGAAGCGTTTTGGGTAAAATCGTTTCATTTATCGTAGGTTTTTTGACTTGTTGTTCTTGACATCATTATTACTTATATCATGATTTACTTACTTCCAGAATATAAAATATGATTTATATATCATATATATTCAGTATATATATATATATATAATAGATAGATAAATAAAATGAAAAACACCGTTCATGGAGACGGTAGTCCGTACGTACGCATGAACACTGTTTTACTTTCCTTATTGTCTTGAAATGGAAGTAAGTAGATGACATACATATATATATATACATAAATAAAGTAGATTTATAATGTCATATATTTCATTATTATTTCTTATATATACTTTATAATCATTCTTAAATGGTTAACATGGAGAATGAATCTCATCGCGTCGTGGAGACGGTTGTCCGTACGTACGCACGAGCGATGATATCATTTCTATAAATATTGAATTGAATTGGAGTGGATTATACAATATATCAGAATCAATATGATGTTGTAATAACTATGTATAGTTATTCTTTACACCATTATACCCATCCATGTAAGGTGGTGGTGGAAAATAGATTACACCACGGCGTGGAGACGGTATTCCGTACGTACGCACGCGCGGTGATTTCTTTTTCCGTAGGATGGATAGATGGTGAAATAGGGTTGTTTCATACATATAATAACATATAAGTATATGAGTGATACTGATGTTATTACTTCATAATGAAACAACCTAAGAAGAAGAAGTGGAAGAAGAAATAAAGATGAAAGAATTGGTAACGGTAATTACCTCTTCTTTGAAGTGCCTCTTTGAGACCTCCTCTTAGGGCACTAGAATTGGTCTTTTAGGAAGACCAGAACCTCTAGGATGTTGCTATGGAATTGGAGAAGGGATTTTGTCAGGGGTTGGCCGAGCTTGAGTGCTCAAATTGGTGTGAGGAGGAGAGGGAGGAGGTGTCCTTTTATAAGGGAGGAGAGGGGCACCTTAGGAATATCTCAAAATATTATTTTATATTAAAGTCAAAATCGGTTTATAATGGTTCCAAAGGGTCTTATTTCGAAGCTAAGGTGGGGAAGGGTCGAAATCATATCAACCAATAGAATTTATACAAGTTGAGGATATTATTTTAACCTTATCAATTAGATTTAACTCCAAGTTAAATAATTTAACTTTTACCGTGTCTTTTTGTTTTCTTTCACTATATGGTTAATACACTTACTATAACATGCCAAACGAACCCCAAATTGTTTATTATTAATATATATATCCTTATCTAAGTCATTTTGCCGAACCATAGATTTTTAGGAATAAAATAACAATTAATAATATAATATTTGATTTAAAAACTATTTTGTGTCAATTTTGACACTATTTGATATATGATTTTTGTGAAAGTCATAACAGAATTAAATGTTCGAAGAAAGTTAATTAAATAAACATTAATATATCATAGTAACCTAGAAAATTAGTGGAATTCATAAAAAGTCTCAAATTACATTTATTTTGGTGTTTATAACATCAATTATGTCAATATTTCATTAATAAGATAATTACTACATCATCATTGTGTCATAAATAAATTAAATTATTTAAAGTCTAAAAATTACAAATAAAATACGATTATGTAGGAAATATTTTTATCTTTCTAATGAATATTTATAATCTAAACTCCAACATATATAACCCTATGTAACAATTGTTTTTCTAAAAGATATATGCTTGTGTCATTTTTGTATTCATTTTAACTTAATTAAAATAAAGTGTCATTATCACTTACAAGTGGATCAATGGGGTCCCAAAATCGACCCAAAGATGCCCATGGTCGACCATGTATCAACCAATGGGGTTACGACACGTTTTAGGGTAATTTAATATTATTATAATATTATTTTTTAACCCTTATTTACCGGATTTACCCTTAACCATGGTAAATAAAATATTTACCGCAGTAATTATTCAAAATGTCTAAAAATAAAAGTTACCTATTTACACAATTTGAACATCCTGATTCCAAATATGGAATCCATTTTTCTAAATTCAAAACACATTAGTGGCAGAAATTAATTTAAAATTAATTCCCGCTGTCAAAACAAAAAGCGTGTTTTTAAAAGATAATAACTATCAAAAGATTGACACTTGTTTATGTTCGGTTTAATTGTAAAATTGTGCCCAATGACCAACATTATATTAAGTGGTAAAAATATATTCTAAATATACTTTAAAACCATTCAATATTATAATTTAACCACATAAGATATTACGATGAAAAAAGTTGTTTTTAATTAAAATATAGCGTGTTTTTACTATTCATCAAAATATGAAAGTTGTCGGAAAAATATCAAAACTTTATCTAATGTAAATTTTTACATCCTGATTCAAAAGAAGAATATTATTTTGTCAAATTGAACATATAAACATGTCAAAAACTATATTTAAAGTGGGTGCGCCATCAAAAGGCGGTAAAACTGCATTTTTTGAAAAATACTTATTTTACCCGAAAAATTTATTTTGTTCTTATACCATATTCTAGAAATGTGTAAGATGAATAATAATGTTATAAAATTCAAAATTTAGTTAATACTATTCATAACGGCTAGTTCATGACAATATTATAATAATATAACATTGTTTATTAAAACCCGGTATTGCGTACAACACACGCTATCGAGGGAGGTCGTGATTGTGTGTAATGCAAGCCAAGTCAGGGTTGCGTGTTGTGAAAGAATCCTTCGTTGTTTCGTATAACAGAATCCAACCATATTTCATTTATACATTTAATATATATATATATATACTCAATGTTGCGTAGAATAACTATTATCAAAATTGTGTGTAACACGGTCCAAGAATAGTGTTGCGTATACTACAAGATAATACGGTGTTGCGTATAGCGCAAGGTGATCTTGGTGTAGAATACAACGCAAGACATTAATGAAATTAAAAGAATATTTTTCATAAAATCTCGAGGTGTTACAAACATCATATAATAATGTTACATATTATATAATGGTTTTATCATATAATCATATTTTAACAAAATATTTATGTGTTGTAAGACGAAATAAAACAAAAAAAAATAGTCATAAATTTTACCTTTTCTCTAGACTCCTGTTTAATATTATACCTTGACTATTCATGGAATGGATTTAGGACAAAAAAATGCCAATATGATGAATTTATGTATATTTGTAAGCGATTTTATCATATATCATCTAATACAAAATGTTTTTATGATTTGAAGAGGAGAGGAGTGTGGGGTGACCTTTTTTAAGTAAGGTGAGTGGCACATATGCTATTCATCAATATAAAAAGTGAATCCCAAATTTTTCACAAGAAAGAAGAATATAAAATGGATCATTCACAACCATTATAAATTTTAGGATCTAAATATTTCCTTAAAATATATTTTATTTATGTTTTTTGTTCTTTTAAACACATATCTTTTCAGTTTAACTTTATATTAAATCTGTTTTCACCTTAAATGTGAAAATTGATTTTTACGATTTTTACTATTCTTTATAGTCATAAGTTAAGTTTATGTTATTATATAATATAAATTGTGGTGAATAAAAATATTAATTTATGTTTATGAAATTTAGTTTTCATAATTTGAAAATAATAAGTAAAAATTAAACCTATAGATATGATGTAAAAATAAGTTTTTAAGAAGTGTATATTTCCAAATAAAGATGAATTTATATTATATATTTGATTAATAATAATAATCTCATGAATATAAATTAATATTTTTTTATATATAATATATATATTTCATTTAAATCATTCATAAGTAGGTGTTTTTAGTTATGTGAAAATATGAAACATAATAAACATTAAAACAGTTCTTAGAAAAATGTCTTCTTAAACACGAGGACAATATTATAACAAAAATATGAAATTGAATCAAAATAAATTATTTGGATTAAATATAACATAAAAATAATTATGTTAACTAAACTAATATTTAAATTATAATGTGAATTGTAAATATATTAATTTATTTGAAATTAATTAATTTAAAGAATCACTACAATTTTTTCCCTTCATTGAAAAATTAATATTTTTTAAAAAATTAAAAAAATATAACCAAATTAATTATTTATAGTCAAATTTCAAAAATGATGTTAATTTTATAAAATTAATATTATAAAATTTATAAAAAATTATGATAATTTTTTTCTTTGAAAGAAATAAAAATAAATTTTTTAGAAACTATGTTTGGTTGAATAAAATTACTTTACTAAAAATGTAATGATTATTTAAAAAAAATTATCAATAATTTATATTGACTAGAATATATATATATATATATATAAACATATCATTAATTAGTTAATACAATTTATACCATTCAATTAAACTATTATCTTATAACGATAAAATATTTCATGAGTCGTTTAAGCCGGAGTTGTTTGTCGAATATACAATCGAACACAGTTTTATTTTCTAAAATATCATGGTGTTAAACATAAGACATGAATCTTAAATTAATCAAATAAAATGATTCATGATAAAAAAAAATGGAATAAATCAAATCGTTTTGGTGTACACAGAATAATATAAAATGATTTCATTAGATAATGATCACTACCAAGAAAATTATAGTGGATTGGGATCACTCCCCATTCTATTATATCATTAGTCATGTCTCACTCTTAAGAAAATTATAGTGGACAATTTCACTTATATAATTAGATGTACTCGAAATATCTCTCTTTAATATGTCATGGGATATACATCCTTAACCAATCCATTATAGTGATATATAATTCTATCTCTACCCATATCATAATGAAAATCATACATATGTTTTATAGAAGCCCATAAAATATCCATCATATCATAATCTAAGGAAATAAAATAGGAAAAGAAAAAATTAAGTGTTTAGTTATAGAATAACCCAGTGAAAAATAAATTTGGCTCATAAACATATTATAAATACAATCATAAAACTTACACATAGAGAATGATGATGGTATAATCGAATCAAATTACTAGTAAAGAAAAAGTAACATCAATGTATGTTATCCTAGATGACAAATTTTCAAAAAATATTACTAGAATATATCTTGACGAAAATACCCAGTGCATTTTAAACAGATATATTATAAATAAAAATATTTCAAAAATATTATGGAAGTAATTTACTATGAAAATAGCATTGGATAAATTTAAATGAATCATAAAAAACATTTATCAGTCATGATGATGGTAAGTTTTATTTATACTATATCTATTAAAAAACATTCCATTCACATTTTTGGTAAAAAATCAAAAGTACCACATTTAGAAAAAAAGAAAACATATTTTAATTGAAATTTTTTTTAAAAAGTAAATCATCAGTAAATGTTCTTAATCATTCATATTATAATAGTGAATCATTATTGAAAACATTTTAAATAAATAACGGACATGGAATAAAAATGATTTTCGACTAAAGAGTGAAATGAAGTCATTTTCCATTAAAACAAATTCATTCAATCTCTTGATTTTATAATGATTACAAAATCAATGAAAACATTGTAATATTAAAAAATAACATTAGAAGAATAAAATTTATGGATTGTTGAGATATAGATCAAAAAATATTATCATGAGAAACATTATCATAATCAATCTTGATAAACAATGAGATTGTAACATAAATCCCTTTACACATGTTAAATTTTATTTGATGTCACACTAAACTACACTATAATAAATTTATAATAATTATCTACCAGAAAAATATAAATATTTATAATAATAGATATGATAGAATTAAATAATTCCAAAACCCATTTATTAATATTTTCCTATAAAAATGTTTCTTACTAGGTGTTAATTATTTTGGTTTTCTATGAGAATTTCTATTCGGTTGTTCTTGTTCTTGTACAATCATCTGGGTTCCATAATCTATATAAATAATTATATGGTATAAATAGAAAATATACTAATTATATATATATATATATATTTATAAATTAAATATATATATATATAATAATATATCACATCATTCATAGAGACACTAGGGTGTACGTAAAAATGAATGCTATTTTCCATTTATTAATGATGGAATGAAAGAAAAGTAAATATTAACTATCCTTATATATAATAATATATATATCATATATATATTATAAATTTATTAAATATATCACCATTACCATCCATGTAAATTATAAATGAAGTGTTAATTACATCACTTCGTGGAGGTTGTAATCTAAATACACGCATACATGACATTATAATTTTCCAACAGATTAGAAGGTAAAAAGTTAGATATGATTTTATAAATTTATAAGAATATTTATTTCCTAATTATAATATATAATCATAAAACAAGCATTATTACCATGCATGACTAGTGGTGATAGAATATGAATTACATTTCTACGTGGAGATGGTAAGCCATACGTATGCGTGAGGGATGTTATAACTTTCTGTAGGATGGAGAGAAAGTGGATATTATTTCTCGCATCGTCAGAATAACAATTATGTAAATTTAATTAATTGAATCCATTTTTTATAATTCATACCATGTATTTAATGGAGTTAAGAGAATAAATAAATTTTAAAATTCTCGGTTAAGAGTTATACATCTTCTTTGAGAAACAACTTTTTTATTACACATTAATCCATGAAATGATGGGCTTTTGGAAATAAAA
Organism: Viscum album; assembly: GCA_963277665.1. Taxonomy (NCBI): domain Eukaryota; kingdom Viridiplantae; phylum Streptophyta; class Magnoliopsida; order Santalales; family Viscaceae; genus Viscum; species Viscum album. The sequence continues at coordinate 22,687,864 of OY728131.1, forward strand.
AATTATATAAGATGTGGTGATTAATTATGGTAAAGTATTATGAATGGTATTTTCTGATATATAGGGATAAAATGTTTTAAAAAATTAAGGAATTTTGGTTCCCTTTTACAAGTGAGGGTAGTGGAACTCTTGGAATGACATAAAGGAACAAATTAATATAAATTAATTTATATAATCAAGTTATTATAAATTGGAATGTATAAATATATGATGAATATATAACTATAATAAAACTAAATAATATAATCTAATAAAATTTGGGGAATTTTATGGCCATTTTAACACTTATATTTTTATTTTAATCATGGTTATCTGTTTTCATAATTACCAAAATATCACCGTTTTTTATGATTTATAGATCATGAATATTATAATAAATTTATATGTGAACAATAAATTTACAACGGTTGAAAATTCCAACAATATACTATAAACTTGGACAAATATATTTCTTTAGTAAAATTTAAATCATTTAATAAAATATTGTTTATTATAAAGTATCATTGATATATTTTTTGGAAATATTATTTTACTTTGAATTTAAAATAATAAACATAGTATGTTACTTAGAATACAAACCATTCAAAAATATTGAATATTTTTTATTTATCTAAATTTATTTGGACCCCAATACATCATCAAAATTTGGTAAATTTATTTATTTATTAATGTTATTTATTTTATTTTTCTAATAGCTGAATAAATAAAATGTAGGTGTTTTATAATAATTGAAAGTAATTATAAAATTATTAAAAATATTAAATAATTTACCATGATACAAAAATTAATTCAAATTTTAAATAAACACTTAGAATTGACATATCATATTTTCACTATATTTATGATTTGAAGAGATATTAAACTCAAGGGATTTACATTTTGTATTTTCTTTTTTCTTAAATGATATAAGTTTTATAATCAATGATAAATTACAAGAAATGGAATTATATTTGATAATTGGATGGAAATTGCTGATATCTACTCATAAAATTGGATAACATAATGTTTTAAAGAAATTATAAATTTTTAACCCAATGCTTAAACCCTATTTCACATGTTTTACCCTTATAGAGGGGAAAAATATTTAAAAATGTTACAATTAATAATGAAAAAAATAAATAGGACCTATTTAAAGATTTTAAAAATACTTATTCTAAATTGGGAATCTATTTTTCAAGATTGAATTTGTATTTTTATAATAATATAATTTAAAATTAATCTCAAAAAATGAAACAAAAATACTTTTTTCTAGAAAAATGTTATTGACTGTATAAAAATATTTATATTAAAAAATGTAACCTACTATTAAATAATATGTCCTTAATTATATTGGTAATAATATAGGTGAACATATTTTAAATTTAAATTTATTTAAAATAAAATGGAACTTTTTTAATGATTTAGAAGTAAATACATTTGTGTATATAAAAAATATTTTTTACTATTCAATGAAAATTAATCATTTCATAAAATTATCAAAAAAGTTAATGTAATATAAATAAAAATGATTATTTTTTAAAATTAAGTCCATTTTGTAAAATATTTTTCATACTGTGGTAGAGATTAGTTTTCTTATTTCCCCTCACTAAACAATAAAAACCATTTTTCAGGATAAATGTATTTTTAAATAATATAATGCTTTTACTAAAAATGAGTAATTTTTATCAATATATTTTACTTATAGAAAATCTTTATACATATATTATTTTTAATTTTTTCAAAATGTGTTTCATTATATTAAATATTGAAATTTAATAGCTTGGTTATAACGGTATATAAAAAATTACGATTCATTTAGACATGGTGTTGAGTGCAAAAAAAGATATCAAAGAAATTAAATTTATTTAAAGAGAAATATGAATTAAAAAATATTTGGGTGTTAAATTATAACACCAATAAAATTTATTTACCCTATATAACTTCGTTACTCTAATAAAAAAATAATAATATATCTATTTCATGACATCATCTACTCTGTAAGTAGCTTCTTCGAATTTTTTATTTGTCGAGAAAACATTTAAAGTATAATAGCCTTGTTCTATTACACATTATCTCTATTATTCAATATTTATATGGGAGTTAATTCAATGTAAAGATAATTTTACAAGGGTATAATATATATGTATAAAACATTTGATGGATCTGGTATGTACTTCATCCGAAGAGATATATGGAACATGTCATGAAAATGAGAGAGCATCAGTGGATGTTCAATGCGATGAGCTGCCATCCCTACAAGATCTAGAATTGAAGGGTCCTATATACTATGGGATCAATAATCCCTTAATTATGAATCACATAAATAATTTAAAATGATAAATTCATAGTAACACCCTGTCAACAATATTGAATATCAAATTTCAATGAGATTTTCCAGCATAAATTTTTTATTGACTCTAAGATGTAATTATGTGTTGCTGAATATCCATAACACTCTCTAATTTTTACTCAGATAACTAAAGTCCGAGTATATTTATATCTCCAACATTGAACCAACACATTGGAGTTAAAAACACATTTCAATAGTCTGTTTCTTAAGGACTAATTTGAGTACTTGAGTGAAATATATTGTTATAAAAAAACTCAACTAGAGGAATGTGTTTATCCAAACCACCATTAAAATATATAGAATAAGATCTCAAAAGATATTCTTTGTATTTAATGGTCATATTGAACTCTACCTATAGATAAAGATGATAACATGTTTTGGAACCCAATTATTATTCCAAATATTGATGATAACATTACCAGAACACTAATTTAAACCTCATATTCAGATTAGATACAATTGAGAGTGGTGCATTATGGATTCTCACAAATTCTATAATCTATATCTTGGAAATCTAATCAAGATATAAATATTCTCTCATAACAATGATGTGTTCCAAATTCATAATGTGATCTACTAAAACCCCAATTTTATAACCTCTAAATGTTCATGGGTTAAAATAATAATTGATATGACTTATTTTAAAAATGTTCTCCTTTTTTATGGAGAATAAATGACTAAAAATCAATAGTTAAGAATACCGATCATTTTAAATCGTTTGGGGGGTTAAAGATTATTTTTCTCTCATATACACAGTTTATATGTAGGATTAGTAATGTAGGGTGGTGACCCTATCATAATATCCCATCTTTGACTGGTTTCCACATGTATACAGAATGAGTTAGAATATTTTCCCAATATCTTTCCCTTTCTGCATCTGGAATAAATGATGATCTATAATTTTTTTCATGAAGTAAGAGGCCTTATTTCTTGATGATACTACACAAATAATCTAATTGGATTGGTTTAAAATCCTTCTTTGTGTGTAAAATGAAACCATAGAATAAATAGAAATGAGAAATTATTCATACTCAAATATAAAAAAGGTCATGGAGATTTTTATGGAATGGAACAATCATGATCATTATCCATACATAATTCCCCCAAAGGATTGGATCAGAATGATTCCACTCTATAAAGTCTCTAATGTGTTCTATGATTTATTTAATTAGTCATTTCAATATTCCAAACAAGGGAAATACAATATGAATGATCCAACAGAGTAATTTTGAGAAGGACATGTCCATAATATCATGTATGAACTAGTATCCCTCATAATGATAATATGGCTACTAAAGAACTAGGTTCTCTGATGATGAACCTTCTTTTTATCAAACTCGTTTAAGAATTTGTATACACGAAACCCAACTTCCTTTTTCCAAAATTTCAATCTATTTTCTTGATGCCAAATTGATTGTGAGGTATACTATAGGGATTTAATACTAAAATGGAGATGACATGTATGTTTTTTCACCCTATAGAGGGACATATGTTTCACCTATTATGGTTTATAATTCATTATCAAAATAATTCAAAACATTTCATTCATCCTAAGTGATAATCGCCACTATAGGTAAACCTGAAAATTATTCATTAAGCTAGAAATCTGGAATATTATTATCCTTCATCGAATAAGAAAAAATAATATGATACATCCAAAAGTAATGATACCAGAAAAATCCATTGAAATTTTCCCATATAAAAAAGAAAAACAATATCAATGGAGTGCCATATTTGAAATAAATGAACAAAAAAATTCTGACATAGATTCTATAATACTTGGAAACCCTAAGAAACATCAAATCAAAGCAAACCCTAGGAGAACCACTGAATTGGAGAGTGAACAAACATGTACTTACATACATTTATATTCACATATACATACACAAACATACACACACAATCATTTCCATAAAAAAAATACATACACACAAACACACAAAATAACACATGTATACACATACAAAATATACAAATATACTCACATAAAAGAATACACATTCATCTTTATATATACACATTCATGAATATATATATATATACATATATATATATATTCATTTATGTACATTTTAAATTATATAATTTGAATATAAATATAAAAATTAAAAAATAATTCACATAATTAAATAAATATATTAAATATTTATATAATTGATCAAATAAAATATTGATATCTCATATGTATATTAATTTTATATGAATTTTTAATAATTTTATAAAATTATACTATTAATAATTTCCATTCGTAATTATATATATATATATAATGTAATCATGAAAATAAGTATGATAATTACGTTATTAAATATTATATGAATCATATCGATATATTATATTTAAAAATACATATATATTTATTTTACTATAAATATTATATAAAAATATATAAATATGTATATATAAATTAAATTATTCACTCTCTCCCTTTGTTGAGATATTTCTCATCTATCTTACAAGTAGGGGTGAACATGGGTCGGGTTGGGTCGGGTTTGGGGAGTTTTTGGACCCGACCCGACCTAAAGAGACAGGGTCGGGTCGGGTCAGGTCAAATGCTATTTTTGTTTCAGACCCGACCCGACCCGACCCTTCTTAGTTCGGGTTGGGTTGGTTGGGTCAATCGGGTTATGTAAAAAAAAATCGGCTCCTAGATTAATAGCCCACCGCACTCATCTGCTTCATTTAGCGTCTTCCTCACCACCACGTCCGGAGGAACTCGACGAAAAATCTACGTCCAATCATGCTGGGAGGATCTTGATGAAAAATCCACCCCCAATCCCAAATGTAGATGAAAACGATGCCGCCGATTCTCGATCCGTGCAGAAACTTATATGTCCGCCGTCGACCCCCTTCGACGACTGAAATCTCTCGCCAACGTCTGCGTTCCCCTGTCTTCCACTCCCAAATCCACCGATATTCAAGACCCACCAGCATTTGTCTTCCCATACAACCCACCGCCGAGCCGAACCAACCTCAACTTCCACGACTGATGGCGATTCACGATTGATTATTTATTTAATTTTATATATTTAGTTCCTGTGTTTTATTTGTTTATCATATTATACTGGATTCATGGAGGCCGTAGTGGTAGAGACGATGGTGGAGCTGAAGGCGGGAGGGGGAATTCTCCAGTTGTTCTAGGGTTGCGGCGGTCGTAGTGGGTAGATGAAGGCGAAGGCGGATGGGGGTAGCCTCTCTAGCGGATTTGGGTTCTCAACGGTCTCAATAGAGACAACATAGGTGGAGGTAAAGGTAAAGGGAGTAGTCTCCGGTGGATCTGGTTTGGGGTCACGGCGGTCACACCGTGCGGTGGAGGTAGTGGAGGAGGAAGATCGCAGCAAGGGCGAGAAACACACCGTAGTAGCGACTACGGGTGGTGGCGAGGCGAGGCGGTGCACGCTGGAAGTGCAGGGGGTATTCCGTCGGGTTGGTTGGGTCGGGTCGGGTCAATTTTTTCTCAACCCGTGACCTGACCCAACCCGAGCACGGGTCAACCCGAAATGACCCGACCCACACATATGCAATCTTGAACCCGACCCAACCCGGCCGGGTCGGGTCGGGTCGGTCGGGTTGGGTGGGGTTTAGACACCCCTACTTACAGGGGTTTGTCTTTTACTAGGGCCTTCTTAGTTTCGGTATATATGTGGTGGGATTTCTTTTCTTTTTTATTCATCAATTTTTCCTTCTAATTATTGAATGACACGTCTTATACACAACAATGAATATATTATAAATCATTTCATATATCATGACATGAAATAAAATGGTGGAATATCTTATAAAAGGAAATAAACATAAAACGTAACATATAAAGAAAATAAAACACACATTAGAGTGTGGAATAACAAGAGAGAAACCATGGATATATTGAAAAACCGTGGGATTAAGAAAATAATTTGATAATATTAATTATACTCCTTAAAATATGAAAAAAAATTATTACTCTCTTTCTTTAATATATCTTTCGATATAAAATCAAAATGATGTATAGTTGATACAACATACCACTAATTATCAACCTTACATATATGTGCTATATGAAATCAATCATTCATAAAAAAACCCGTGTAATAAAAAATAATTTCACATACATTCCATATAGAATCACATAAGAGAAAAATTCATAACTCAATCAATCATCATAACATGATATGCTCGTGGAAAGTAAATAAGTAAAAATTATATTTAGTAACTTTTTTTATAAACACAATTCAATTAAGATAATAGAGAATATGGTCTTTAAACCATGTAGATATAGGAAATGTAGTAAATTCAATAAATTCCAAAAAAAATTGTATATGTAGTCTCGACGAGAACTATTTAATAAATGAGATGGAAAAAATTTATCGATAATGTAAATGAACTATATGAAAAATATGATATATAAATAATAAATTACTTTGAATGAAAAATGTGGTGATATATAATTTATATGATAGAAATGAACATTTCATAAGACATCCAGAGAAAGGCAGTAAATGGTATCATTTGTAGAAAAACATTTATCATTAATAATACATATAATTGGACAATTAATTTTATGAATAATACTATTTAGGAATTTTATAAAAATCTATTTGTAAATAATAAATATATTCTATCTTTAAAAAGAAATTTAAAAAATAATTTATAAATATAGGATGACAAATATTTATTTTAGAAGGTATGAAAATGTGGTGGTATTGTTTTATATAAAATGATGAAATCATTGTAATCATGTGTTTACATGTATACCATTAAAAATTTAAATTAGATGAATATTTTGAAATATTCATAAAAAATGAAGTTACGAGCCACTTTGAAAAGGTATTCACAAAAAAAAGCGATGTGAGAAATATTGGAAAAGTTTAATTTTTCAAAATAAACATCAATAATTTATCATTGAAAATGAATATATGTTATCAAAATAAATGTGGTGTGGATGATTAAAAATTTTGAATATAAAGAAAACCATTTTAAATAATTTGAAATACCTAAGTTTGAAAACCCACATCATGAATAGAACGTCAAATTTTCCCTTTGAAAATATGTAATGAGAATTATTAGGATCATTTAAAGTGGATTATAATTATCCTTTAAATAATATTAATTATTTTATATGTGTTAAATTTATTCTATAATTTTATCATTGTATTAATTAATGAGAGGATGTGGTAAAAATACATGTCATCACATCGTGGAGGCGGTAGTCTGCACAATGTCTGAATGGTGATTTTTTTCATAATGAAAAATGGGAAAGGTGATTAATATATCCAACTATAATTTTTATAAATAAATGTTACACCTTATTAGATGAATATGGAATACTTGAAAAAATTACCCACACAAAAATCTTATAGGGTTAGTTTAGTAGGAACATGGATACATAAAAAAAGGTATATAAGTGTTTTGTTTGATCTCCTAGTTAGTTACCAAAAAATATAACACTTCATAGAAATATAATACACAAAATAATTTCTTCATATCATGAGGAATAAAAATTTATGAAGGATTGATCTCAGATTCCCAGTAAGGGTAATCATGGGAGATATTAATGATTACATTATCAAAACATACTCATAAAGGTATGAGAATATGAGATTAACATTTAATAAAAATATCATAAAAATTATATATCGTAATATTTAATCATGTCATAATGAATGAAAGTTCATAATATAATAGCCCAAAAAATTTACTCTGGGATCTGATGGTAAAATAATAATCATTACACTCCTAGATTTATTACTGATGAATGTGACCTAATTTTCTCTATTGAAAACATAAAACATTCAAATGTAAAATTGGATCACATATATTCTCAATTAACTTTTCTCTTTAGAGTTTTATATAATTAATATAAACTCATTCAGATAAAATATCAATGATTTTAAGAGAGAATGTTTCGCACTATAACCATCTTTTGATATTCCTTATTAAGTCATCAACATCATTAAATTGACTCCATTATAGATATAATTCATTCAACAACATACTTTATAAAATGGGGAAAAGGAAACATAATAATCACGAGCTAAAATTCCAAGTTATGGTAAAATTAAGTATTAACAATTAAATTTCATCAATGTGTATAAGAAGAGAATAACGATATAATGAAATAATCACAGTGCATGATCATAAAAAAATAATATTTATACTCATGAATTCCTAGATCATAAAATATAGAAACATGGAATAATTATTTAACAAATGCAAGAGTTATAATAATTAATAATCATGATCCACAATATATCCATCTTGATCAATGGATAAATTTATAACCCATAGAATGAATAAAGAAAATGTGTTGTTTTTTTAAGATATCAAATTCATAGAATAGTTACAAAAACCCTAAATAACCCTTTTAAATGGAATAACCACTTTATATACATATACTATTATTCATCGTATAACATCATTATTACCCAATTCATTATTGTGCCATTTGGGTGAACCAATCATTTAAGCTATATTTGGATCACACGATGTTATGTGGGTGTACTAATCCTATAATCTATATTGGAATCAACTGAAAATATCAAGGAACAACCATTGTATAAAAAATATCAATCTCATCTTGAACTATTCAGGTTTACCCCACATATATAATTTCTAAGAACTATAATATGAATAAGGTAAATAGATATATAATTTTATCACGAAACTCATAAAATTACATTTTTTCTTTTCAAAACATGACCAACCCATGGAAAAAAATTGCTTCCATGATAATATCTTTGAAACATGATTAAACTATGGAAAAATGGGTTTAATGGAAACTCTTTGAAACATGATTAACCTGTGGAAATAAAATAGGTTCCATAACAATATATTTTAATCATGATTCTTCCATGGAAAAGAAATGGGTTCCATAGAAATATTATTAAAAAAATAATAATCCATATAAAATAGAATAAGGATAATATCATTAAAAATATTCGTATTGGAGAATCATTAATAAAAAAGGATGTCATCATAGATGGAAACCTATTTTGATAGATCACCTAGAAATTTTTTAATCAAGATAACATCATTTGGAATATAACCTTTTAAAATAAAACATTCATAAAAAATATTTGGAAATCATTTTCATTGAAATTAAATATTACAAATTATTCAGGATGTTTTAAAAATATATTAAAATATTTCATGATGAAAATATCCTTTTATTTTTGAAAAACACTCTTTAAAACATATTTAATTTAAAAACCTTTTTTATTTAAAATAACCTTAATAACATATTAGGAATACCTTACAAACTATTTAAAATATTTATTGAAGAAAATATTTTATCTTCTTAAAAATACTTTTTAAATCACAAAAAATTATTAAAACCCACTTATTTGAAAATTTTCTTGAAAAAATATATTTTAATCTTAAAAAATTTTCATGATGGTGGGTTATTTCGTTCATACAAGTTAAAATAATATTCCTTTCAAATTTTCAGAAATATCCAAAAGAGTATTGGTTGGAAAAAAATAAGTATTTTCGTTTTAAAACATTTTGTAAAATTTAAATCAAAGGTAATACTATCCTTAATAAGTCATTTGAATAATTTTATATACATTTTTTAAAACATTTTTAGAAAACAGGGTTTTGGATGAAAAAGTGTTTTTGACCGAAGAGAGAAATAAAGAAGATATTTCCTAAAAACATTCGTTTGATATTTTGAGTATATAAAGTGAGTAAAATGAAATTAAAACATGTATTCTCACTAAATAACTAGATGAGATTATATACAATTATTTTCTGGAGATATGGATTTTAATATTTCTTAATCATAAGCATAAACAAATACAATCCCAATAAATGATGAGAAAGTATCATAAAATGTTTACCACATTGGTAACATTGAATCGTAAGCCACATCAATGAATAAATTTAAATTAGAATATAAATATAAATATAATTATGAAATTAATTATATTTCATCTAAAATTGAATTTGTATACACATCATAAGTGAAGTTTGGTACATAATATAAAAAATTTATTAAGGATAGAAAAAATGAGACAAAAATCCCTTATCAATTTAGTATCTTTTAAAACATAAACCCTATGAAAGAAAGATACACAAATTTACATATAAATAAAAATTAATATCATGTAAGGCATCATAATATACATTAACAATAATTATATTTACACCATTAAATAAATAGTTGGTTAATATGTAATGTGTATGATAGAAGTAAAAAAGTCAGACAAAAATCTCTTACGTAGAGTCCATACATTCTTTATATATCCTTTAAATAATGAATGATAATATTAAATCTATTATATTATTTTTTAATTAAATATTAATTTTTATTAAAATATACAGAAATATTTTATTTCATTTTGTTATTATTCCGTGTTTAAATACTTAATCATTTAACTCCATGTCAAGTGTTTTGAGGGTTTTCAGTTCATTGTTTCAAAATGAGTTTTGTCTGTTGACAGTGGTCAAATAAGTCATCTTTTAAAAATCTACATAATAATAATAGGTAAATATTTATTCTATTTATTCATCAATTATATTTAACAACCAATAGAATTTGTTATAAAAAATTAAATATGTTACGATGATGAATATGGTAGGTCGCACTTACACATAATCTAAATTTTTATTTTCAATTATGGTTATGAAAATAGTTGTATATTATTTTATCCTTAAAATTTTATAATAATAACATAAATTTCTTATTATTTATTTAAAAATACATCTATATATCATTCATGATATATGGTGATGAAAAAATAATCACATCTCTTTGTAGAGGCCATAGTCAACACGTAAACGAATTGCGTTATCATTTTTTTGTGTAAGATGTAAAATGATATATTATAAATTAAAAATCATAAAAATTCCATTAATATCATTATTATGTCACTTATATCATGTTTATTAATTAATGTTATTATTATTAACTTCTATGTAATGTTTTAGTGAATAAAGAGTCATATCACATCGCGAGACGAGAGTTCACCATAAACACAAATGAAATAATCCTATCCCTAATTTAATGGAATGTAAAAGAGGAATATGTGATATAAAAACTATAGAAGTATAAATATTTTATTAATATATCATAAAAATTTAATTACATCATTATATCAAGACATGTGAGTCATTAAATAAAAATAAATGGCATTTGTTCGAGAGGAAAAAGTCCTTCACTCACATGAAATATGATTTCATATACCATTTGATTGAAGAAGTTATGTATTTAGGTTATAACAATAGAATATAAAGGTATCATTATATAGAAGATAAATTTTCAATTATACTAGAATAATTAAAAAAAATTAAGGATTTGTATGAATAAAAAATACATAGTTTTGAATTTTACCTCTTCTTATACCACCAATTTTGAATTATATCAAAAGTATTACGAACATAGATTTTTTTAAAAAAATAGGATTATATTGTGATGTCTTGTAATTTGGTATGTGTTAAATGTAGTTATTGACTGAACAAAAATTATTTCAATTTGTGAAGAGGAGAGGAGAGGGGATTTTCATTTATAAGTGAAGTGGGTCGAAAACTAGTAATTCTCAAAATAGAAAGTAATACCAACGTTGTTTACATGCTTCAAGGATAATAAATTGATAATTATAGAATATTATACGTTATTTAATCATAATAATTCTATAAAATAGATATTATACAAATATTTTGGTCATATTAACCCTTATCTTTTTGGAATAACCCCTTAATAAATAGTTTTTTCGTTAATAGTGGTAATTAATTCTTGCCAATATCTCTATTAACTATGGTAAAATACTTCGTTGAAATTATTATATAATAAAAATTATAATTATTATAATTATGTAAACAATTTGACCAAATTTTGTTAAAATATGTTGAAAAAATCAGTTTAAAATTAAACATGAAGATGTGATTAAAAATATCTCTTCATGTAGTGTGTTTTAAAAGAAATAGTTGTTTTCATATAAACACTATTACTACCAATAATAAAAATATGGATAGAAATTAATATTTATTTATATATAATCTATAAATTTCATTTAAATAATTATTCATTATGTGTTTTTTAAATTAATTAAAATAGACAATCATTATAAAATTCAAAATAGTTTTCGAAAAAATCCCATTATAAAACCCAAACACAAAGATATACTAAAATTATATATAAAGTTGATGAAAAAGAAATTAATTGTATAACATATAACTAAATAATACTTATTTTACTTTAAATCATATTAAAACACAAATTAACATTAAAATATCATAATTAATTGAAAAAATGACATTATTAGAAAAATTTGTATTTTTCATTAGTCACAAAAACTCAAAATTTTTTAAGAAATCCTTAAACATTAACCAAATAAAATATTCATATTATTGTATATAAAATGATGTTAATTTTATAAAAATAATTTTATCAAAGTTTCAAAAAATTAATTATGATAATTTTTCCTAGAAGAAAATAAAAAACAATTTCAAAAAAAAATCAATGAATATAATTACCTTACTAAAAATTGATTGATTATTTATGAATATTTATAAATAATTTTTATTGTGTTAGAAATGTATATATACAATTTTCATCAATAATTTAATATAATTTAAATAAACCAATTTAACCACTAATCTATAATGATTATATATTTATGTGTCGTAAAAGATCGATGTTGTGTGTCGAATAAGCTTCCAAACATAGTTTACATTTTCAAAATCTCAGGGTGTTACAACCTCCCCACCCTTTATTATATTGTCTCATTGATATTTTAACTTTCTCATGGAAATCATAGGTTGTACATTTAAAATTTAACTTTTTGAAAACCCATATCATAAAAATAGTTAATAAAACATATTCTTGATAAGAGAACAATGGAAAAACCTAGGTCATTAAGAATAAAACATACTAGGATTCTATATAGGATAACATAGAATGAAATTGAATATTCAGATTTTGAATAAATTTTTATTTATCAAATAATGATTTACAGTGACATGGATTATTGATCACAAGAATGTGATGCATCAAAATAAAATAACAACTAGAAGACCATAAACTCAAGAGGTGTGAAAGACATCATTGATATCATCAGATACGATGGTAATGATATACCATTTTTTTTAAAATACGTTTCCTTTAGTTGAGAATTTTTTTTCTATATATATTAATATAATAATGATATATATATACATGGCTAGTATAAATTCATCCTTTTGTAAATTTCCACAAAAATCTCATATGTTTTTTCTAAACGTAGAGTATTTATGATGATTTTTTCATGCATTAAGAACAAAAATAAGATTTTAAATACCGCAACACCATAAAAGGAAAAAAAATACATTCCTCTCATATTTATACATTAAAAATGTAATTTTATCCAAATGGTATATTAATTCTAAAGATTTATAAACCTTTATATGATACATTTATCTTCAAAAATCAATAGTAATACCCAAAGATGAAAATAAATCATTCCATTAGTTAATAAAACAATATCGAAAGTAACCTAAATAACTTAAAATTCAAAATAGTGTTTTAACATTAAATGTCATCTCATACATTTAATCATATGATAACAAAAACAAGGTGATCTATTTTTGAAATAATATTAATCTTTTTGTCACCAAATATCATTTAAATTCCACTGTTATATATATAATAGAACTTATATTCCCATAATTACCTCAATATTCAAGATATAAAAATTGTAATGGTGACAAATACCTTATAAATTATAATAAAAAAATTAAATTAATAGAAAAAATTAAACCCAATAATTATATATTCCTCAACCAAATATAATTTCTACTAAAGTTTCATTATTCATTATAATATAACATAACTTAAAACATCAAAACTCTTCTCAAAGATTTTGAATTTATTATCAACTTTAATCATATAAATCTACTAGGGTATCCATAATTTATAATATTACATCACATTATGATATACAAATATCCAAATTTATATAAACCCTCTAGTGATACCAACTACGAAAACCCCAAAACAACACTCGGGTATAATGTTGAAATAATAAAGATTACATTTTCGACTATGATACGAATAAACTTGAACTAGTTTTCATTATCCAAAAATTACAATATGAAAAGAAAAAATTGGATCACATAATGTCTCAAGGAAATTATATAATTATATTTTTAGATAATTATGGTAACCACTTTCATAAAAAATACTAAATAATTCAAGATAGTGTCTTTCCCATTATACCCATAATTTAATATTCCATATTAGGTCATCAACATCATACATATAAATACCTTCTAAATATAATTCATTAAACATCATACATGATGTCCTAGGGAAAAGGAAACATATTAATGGTGATAAAAAATTTATTTAAGGGTAATTTTACACATTAATAATTAAATGTCATCACTAATTATAGGAATAATATAACGGTATGATGACATAATCTAATTGAAATGGAATAATATAAAAGTAATAATACCCATCAATACCTAGATCATCAAACACGGAATAATAAAATAAGTCATTAACAGTAGAAAGGGTAATCAGAATCATTAATCATTAGCATTTTGATATCAATATTATTTGAAGGAAACAATTATATCCCAAAAAAGCATAAAAAATGGGTTGTTAACTTCAGACATAGTCCTTATAAAACACTTACAAAACCCTTTTGATTCCCTTATAAATGGAATAATCATACAGTCTAATTCTGATATAATTCTCTTGGAAACATAATAATTACCTAATTCATTAAGCCGATATCTAGCTGCACCCATAATATTAGATAAATCATGCTCACCTGACACAATATATTCTCACCCATTGTATAAGATACACCGTTCTCGATCTGCATTATCTAGCTACACACATTATATATGTTGTATGGGTCTCAATTGATGCTATCTAGGTACACCGATATTATATAATAGGAAATAAATATAGTATTAATAAGTTACATGTAGATTTAACGTTACCATAAAACTCATAAATAACATTTACTCTATTAAGAACATGATTAACCCATGTAGAAGAAACATGTTCAATGATAATATCTCTAAAACATGAATAACCCAAAAAAATAAATGGGTTCCATAACAATCCTTTTGAAATATCATTAACCCAAGGAACGGAAATGTGTTCCATAAAAATTTCATTGAAATGTGATTATGAATTGGAAATGAAACTGGTTCCATAATATTCACTATAAAATAATCATTATTCATCTAGATAAAGAATGAGGATTATATCATTAAAAGATATCCTAATTGTTTTATAAAACCATTACAATTTTGTTAAATATTATTTTAAGAAAATGAATTAATAACATAAAATAAATCATAAAGTTTCATTAGAATAAGTAAATTCATGATATTGTTTTTCTCTAATGGGTGGTATATAAACCACATAAGTGAATATAGGTTCCTAACATAACATATGTCCTAAATAAGGAAAAATGAGAAATAAAATACCTTACCTCTTTGGTAACATTTGAACCATAAATCCCATGAAAGAGAGATTCCAAAAATTAATATGAAAATCCCCAAAATATTTATTGAAATATTCATAATATAAAATCTTGTAAGGTATATACACACCAAAAAATAAATAGGTGGTTAATAGGGAATGTGTCCCACAAAAGAAAAAAGTGGGAGGGAAATCCCATACCTCAAGTACATTCTTCCCTTTAATGTCCTTTAACTCTATAATAATAAGATTAAATCAATTATTTTATTTCTATAGAACAATTTTATAGTTTAAAAACATATACAAAAATTATTTATTTTATTTCATTACAATTACAAATTCCAATACTTAATCGGTTATGTCCACATCTAGTCTTTTGAGGATATTCGAATATTTATTTTTAAACGACATCAATGTGATTACCTTGGTGAAAGAGAACACTGTTTTAACATATATAGATTAATTATCGTGAAATAATTATATTATTTATTATTTAGTTATACTTTCCAAATCAATCAATAAAATTTTTATGGAAAATGAACTATCTTACGAGCATGGAGATGTGATGACATACATATACTTGACTTACAGTTCCATTTTTCAATGACCATAATGGAAAAAGGAATGTATTATTTTATAATTTAATAATTATAATAATATACTAAATAACATATTACAACCATAAATATTATTATATATTTCATTCTTGTTATTTGATGAGGAAAAAGGAGTCACATCGCTTCATGAAGGTGGTTGTCCACACATACACGAACAATGTTAAAAAAATCTAGTGTAAGAAATAAAATCAAATATTATATTATAATAATGATATAAATGAATTTAATATCATTATTATGTCTTTTATATAACATATATTCCATATATTTACTCTAATTACCTTTTATGAATTGTTTTAGTGAAAAATGAATTGCATAGCTTCACGAGGCGGTAGTGCGGCATACAAAGGAGCGATGTTATCGTATTCAACATGTAATGGGATTTAAGGTGGAATATGGGATATAAAAACATAATAATAATAAATATGTTATATATATAATATATTAATTTAAATAAATAAATATATTATTTCATGATAGGATATAATAAAAAATGAATGACATTAGTTTGTGAGGCAGTAGTCCACTACAAACATAAATGATTATTTTGTATTCCATTCGGAAGAATATGAGATGAATTTTTCTTAATAAATTAACACAATAACATATAATTACATATTTTATAATGATTTTACGTTATGATCTTATTTTGAAAAAATTTTAAGGTGTTGTAAGAATAAATAAATCAAAAACACATAGTTAGAAATTTTACCTCTTCTTAGGCCACCTCATTAGGATTATACCTTGACTATTCATGCAATGTATTTTAGAAAAAAACAATCCTATATGATGAGGTTATTTAAATTTGTAAGTGATTTGATCATATATTTTCTAAGACAAAATGTTTTGAAGATGTGTAGAGTATTAGAGAGTGGGGTGAACTTTTATAAGTGAGGTTAGGGGCACATATGTAATTCATCAAAATAAAATCTTAATCCCACGTTTTTCACAAGAAAAAAGAATATAAAATGGGTCATTCATGACCATTATAAAATTTAATGTCTAAATATTTCCATCCATTATATTTAATTCATGTTTTTAGTTATTATTAATAGTTATTTTTTTAGTTTATATCTATATTAAATCTGTTTTTACCTTAAACCTGAAAATTAATTATTAATATATTCACTATTCATTATGGTTAGAAGTTATGATAAACATATTATATAATATAAATTATGGTGATTAAAAATATTGAATTAATTTTAATAAATTTAGTTTTTAGAATATGAAAACAATAATTAAAAATCAAACATGTAGAGATGATGAAAAAATATGATTCTAAGTAGTTTATATTATAAGAAAAATATAAATTCAAATTAAATATATAATTAATAATAATAATTTCATGAATATAAATTAAAATTAATTTATATATAATCTCTGTATTTCTTTTAAATCATTACTAAGTAGGGTTTTTTTATTATGGGTAAATATAAAACATAATACACATTAAAACTGTTTTCAAACAAATATCTTTTTAAACATGAGGAAAATATTCTAAAAAAATACAATATAAAGTTTATTCAAAATAAAATATTTGGATTAAATATATCATTAGAATACATATGTTACAAAAAAATCATATTCAAATTATAATGTGACATTTATATATATTAATTTGTTTACAATAAATGTTATTGTTAGAATAATAACAACTTTTGACCCTTCACAATTTTTTTTTCTATAAAATCAAAAAATATAACCAAATTAAATTTTCATATTCAAAATAAAAAAATTAAGTTAATTTTATCAAATCAAAATTTTTAATTTTTTTTAAAAAAATATTATAATTTTTTTCATCGAATGAAATAAAAATAAATTTTGAAGAAACCATGTTTTGATGAATAACAATAAATTACTAAAAATCTATTGATTATTTTAAAAAAATTAAATATATTATATTGACTAGGAAATTTATATATATATATATACATTTCATAAATCAGTTAATACAATTCATACCATCCAATATAATAGTTATCTTATAATGGTTTTATATTTTATGAGTCGTTGAAGTCGGTGTTGTGTGCTGAATATGCTATCCAATATAGTTTTATTTTCTAAAATCACCAGGTGTTGCACAGAAGAAATGAATAACAAATTAATAAAATATAATGATCCATGATAACCTAACATTGGAAAAATATGCAACGTTTTTTTGTACACATACCAATATAAAATCATTTTATTAGACAATGATCACTACCAAGACAATCATAGTGGATTGGTATCACTCCCCATTTTATAATATAATTAGTCATGTTTCACTCCTATGAAAATTGTAGTTGAAATTGTCCTTAATAGAATTGGATGTACACCCAATTTCCCTCTTTATTATGGCATGGGATATTTGTCCCTACCCAATCCATTATATGGAAATAAAATTCAATTCCAACCCATCACATTATGAAAATCATGTATTCATTTTGTAGAATTCCATAATACATTTATCATATCCTAACCTATTGAACTGAAATAGGAAATAAAATTTTTTAAGTGTTTAATTATTAAATTTCATTTGGAAAATAAATGGGTCTCATAATGCTATTTTAAATAAAATCATAAAACATATAGATAGAGAATGATGATGGAATCATCAGATCATATAACCAGTAAATAATAAGTAACATCAATGAATGTTATCCTAGATGAAAAATTCCCTAAAAAGGTTAATGGAATATTTATTGATGAAAATACCATTTTCATTTTATCCTCGTATATTTTAAATAAAAATATTTCAAATATAGTATTGAAATAATTTTCTCTAAAAATAAATTTGGATAAGTTTAAATGAATCTTAAAAACATTTATTAGTCATGATGATGGTAAATTTTGTTCATACTATGTCTGTTAAAAACATATTCCATTCCCATTTTTGGTAAAAAGTCAAAAGTATCACATTTATAAAAAAAATATTCTGATTGAACCATTTTGTAAAAATTAAATCATTGGTAAAAATTATTTTAATCATTCATACTATAATAGTGGAACATTTATTAAAACATTTTAAATAAATCATGGGCATGGAATAAAAATTATTTTCTATTGCAGAGGGAAATGAAGTCATTTTCTATTAAAACAATTCTTTCAATCTCTCGATTTTCTTTATGATCAAAGAATGAATGAAAAACGTGTAATCTTAAAAAAATACCCTAGAAGGATAAAATTCATGGATTATTGAGATATAGGTAATAAATTTCATCACGAGAAACATATTGATAGACAATATTGATACAAAATGAGATTGTAACATAAATCCCTTACCAAAAGTTCGACTTTCTTAGAAATGAATCTATACTACACTGTAATAAATTTTTTATAATTATATACCATAAAAATTTATTTATTTATAATATCATATGTGATAGAACTAAATAATTTAGAAACCCATTTATTAATAATATCATATTAAAATTCAATTTCTAGGTGTTAATTATTTTGGATTTCATGGGAATTTATATTCGGTAGTTTTGGTTGGTGTACAATTATCTAGGATCCATCATCATTATAATTACATCTATCAAATAAATTTAATATATATGAACTATATATATAGATTTATAAATTAAATATAGATATATAAAAATATATTGCATCATTTATAGAGATGGTTGGGTGTACGTTTAACTGAATTTTCTGTTCACATTCTGATAGATGAAAAAAATGTAAGGTAAATACTAATTTTAATTTTTATAATAATCACTATATCATATATATCATATTATCATGACCCCCTCCCACCAAAGATTCCCCTCCTGAGCTAGAAATGGTGAGAGGTAGATAATGATGTAAGAACCCGGTTTTTGCTATGAAAGACTTTGGAATATTTTTGATGATATTCCAGAGCAGCGTCTTCAGACAGTGGGCGATTCCGAGCCCCTGAGTGGCCGGAATTAAATTTTCAGTGAGTTCACACTGGAAATGATAGATAAATGGGATAACTCCTAAACGGAGCTTCAGATCAGAGATCCGAGTGTACGGATGGGTCCCGAATGGGGTTTCTACCCTAGTAACGACATAAAACTTGTCGGCGCGGGACGTTTGTGCCCCTTTCCCGCTTCTGGAATGCTAGACGGATAAATTATTTAATTAATTAATTATTTTAATGGTGAAACTCTAGTATCTCTTAAATGGTGGCTCGGATTGGAAAATTGAGGGCACCGTTGAGTTTGGAGCGTGTCGTTTACCCTAGGAGGGGTATAAGTTTCGCGGGCGTGGGCCGTATGTGAAAAATGGCCCCATGGGAGTTTTCGTAAGTTAGCGGCTTCGGACGTTAAATTTTATAACTTTTGAATGGGGTCTTAGATTAAAATTCTGAGACCTCCGTTGTGCTCGGGAGGGCGTTTTTACCCCAGGGGCACCCTCATTTTTGTCTGCATCGGCAGTGTAGTCGGTGGTGTGCCGGGCGGGGGGTTTAAGTGTTTTCTACTTAAACGCACCCCCACCCTCTTCTTCTCCTTCTTCTAAATCAAACCCTCCCCCTCTATTCCAACTTCGGTGAAGAACTCTGGCAAGGCAGCTCCGACAAGGTGATGGCACGGCGGCGGATCGCCCGTAAATCTTCGGGCAACCCCCCTGCAGCTAAAAGTTATTTCATTTTCATTTTCAAATTCTGGCAATATTTGAGACCAATTTATACTGTCGAATTGTTGTCCGATCATCGAACAAAGCCCGCATATGTGTAGTATATGTTCTAAGGTTTCTGACGCTCTTCTCGGATCTAAAATCCGAGTCCCGGGGTGCCCGGGGCAGTTCCGGCTAAAATTTTGGTTTTCTGGCCGTTCCTAGCGGCGGACGGTGGTTCTAGGACGGCGGCGTGGTAGCGGGCGAGGCGGAAGACCGGGCGACCATTCGGTCGGCTGGGTGTCACCTCGCCGGTGCAGGCGGTCCGGCAGTGGCCGTCGGTCACGGGCGCCGACGAGAGGAGGCGGTCGGGGTCGTAGGCGCGCGGCCCCGCGGGGAGACAGAGACCCGCATGACGCGGGTCTCCGCGTGGACTCGACCGGTCGTGTCGGCCGGTCGGTGGAGGCGCCTGCGCGGTGCGTGGGCGAGGCAAGCAGCGGGCCGCGATGTGGCGGCCTACGGGGTCAGCTGGGCCGGACCCAGGCAGCTGGGCCGCGGTCCCAGCGGGCCGGCCGGAGCGGGTCGGTCTGGCCCGAAGGGTTCTCCCCTAATACCTTCGGACGCCCGTATCATTAGCTACGGGCGTCCGTTTTGTGTGCCGTCTGCGGCGGTGCGGACCTAACAGCAAGGCGGGATTTTTTAAGATGGTCTTGAGCAATTATAATTCCTGAGAAGGGGGCCTCGGTGGCATGACACGTTTGTCGAGGGGATTAACGTCATTTAGGGAATCTTGTTTTGGGCGGGGCGGACGGATCCGACGTTCGTTTAGAGCGCCGTTAGCGGCGTTGGAACCCTGGCGTCGAGGAAGAGGTTTGCAAGGTGGTTCTAGGAATTGAAGATGGATTTGAGGCCTGGGACCCACGAACCGTCTTTCGAGCTGCGTGCAGCGTTTCACGCCTTTCTCATCGGGCGTCCGTTCGGGGCGTGCGAGCAGTCGATTCTGGATGATTTTCCGAGGGGATTGCATTGGTGCAATCCGCCCGCTCAAATTTGGAAAGATGGTGCGGGGCCCATGAGGGCCGTTTGGGCATCGGCGGTGATTTTCCATCTTTATCACCGGGAAACTGTTTTGGAGAAGTGAACAGACCATTTTTTGTGCTTTTTCGAGAGGATCGCAATGGTGCGATCCATTCATTGAGTTTTGGGACCGGGATGCGGGTCCCACGATGCACCGCTCGTGTGCGGTGCGCCGGAATACACCTTTTTCTCCGGATATCCATTTCACTCATGTGAGTAGTGCTTTTGATGTGTTTTCCCGAGGGAATCACAATGGTACGATGCACCCGACTGTTTTCGGGGCCGAGGCTCGGGATCACGGGGTGCCGTTCGGGCGTGAGGCAGTGTTGGTGACTTTTCCGTCGGAAATCCGTTGGAGGCGAGTAAGTAGTCGATATCGCGTGTTTTTTCGCGAGGATTACAATGTTGCAATCCGTTTGGTTGTGCGGAGCCTCTTTCACTATATTGTTAAATGTGAAAATGTGGAGGTTCCCCGGTGGCGGTCCTTCTACCGTGTTTGTAGCGGACCTTTGGCGAATGTTCACGTGCACTCCCGTGTGAGTGATGTAAATGCTTGAAGTGACGTGGTTGGTCATGCCTGGGACTTTGAGGTGGAGTTGTTACGTCACGCCTTCTCGTTGACGTTGGGTGTCGTGTGCACGATAGCCCTTGGGCTGGAGACGAGCTATACTCTGGGAGTATACGGGAGCGCTTGGAGGTACGTGTGTTTTGTACCTAAGACGTTCGTGCGCTTGGTTGGGGTTGACTTGGGGCCACACATCGTGTGGGCCCCACGTGCATGTCGTGTTCTACTTTGCGTACTTGGACCTCTAGCGGAAGCGTAGAGGGTCCCTTTGTGTTCGTTTGTTTGACTAGCAGGGTGGAGTTTATTTCCCCTAGATTTGGGCTTGTTTGTTTGACCAGAAGGGTTGAGTGGTCTCCCCCTGGTTTCATTCTCAATGGATTGGCCGGTAGCAGTGCTAGTGACACCCAGTGATGGAGCAGGTGCTGAACCCCTTTTGGGTGAGTTGTTCTGGAGTTAAGTGGTTGCGCGATACCCCCTTCGTGTTCAGTTGGCAAGTGTTGTACCCTCCAGTGGATATGGCCAGAGCAGTTCTGAGTTTTACCCTCCAGTGGGGCTGGGCAGTGGGTTACTCATCGGCCTCTTGGGTCTACTCTCCAGTAGAGACTGGGCAGTGGGTCACCCGACACTCTTAGGGTCTACCCTCCAGCAGAGACTGGGCAGTGGGTCACCCGACACTCTTAGGGTCTACCCTCCAGCAGAGACTGGGCAGTGGGTCACCCGACACTCTTAGGGTCTACCCTCCAGTAGGGCTGGGTAGTGGGTCGCCTGCCGTCTAGTTCCAGGTCTACCCTCCAGCAAGGCTGGGTAGTGGGTTGCCTAAAAACTTATGCCAGGTCTACCCTCCAGTGGGGCTGGGCAGTGGGTCGCCTGCTGATGTGTAAAGCTCTACCCTCCAGCGGGACTAAGCAGTGGGTCGCCTGATGATGTGTTAAGGTTTATCCTCCATCGGGGCTGGGCAGTGGGTCGCCTGATGATGTCTTAGGGTTTACCCTCTAGCGGGGCTGGGTAGTGGGTCACCCGATATATGGTTATTAATTACCCTCCAGTAGGGCTGGGCAGTGGGGACACCGGTCGACATTCCAGACTCTGTCCTCTCGACTAGGCTGGTCTGTGGCTTACCTCTGAGATTACCGAAGCAGGACCCTTGGTTATATGGGTTAGTGTTGTGACGGCTTTGACTTTGAGGAGACCTCTCGACTGTAGGGCAGTGAAGAGTTGTGGTTTTACTTTCCCTAGAACTCTCAAGTTTGAGGGGCGCTTTCCCCACCGAGACGCGTTCTTGTGACGCGATCTAAAACCTTGCGGGCAAGTCAGTGCCGCCCAAAGTGGATAGTGTCGAAGTGTGGCGATTGAGCAGCTTGGCTTACGGTTCAGGGCAGAAATGCGAGATGCTGTGCATTGATGGAGTTTACCTCTGAGACTGTTGGATACTCTTTTCTTGGGCTGAGCTACGGGACAAAGATCGCCATATGATGATGTTTTGGCTTCTTGATTGAGCAAAGGGATATGTATATACCTTGTTCCAGTACCCACTGTTTGGGTTTGGTTACTCTCCCTCCAGGAGAGGCGAAGATGCGCGGGGTATGCCATGTGCTTTCCGTGTCTTTCTTCTCATGGTTGGATGAGTATACTCTCCTGCTACAGGTAGTGAAGACTCGATGAGAAGTTCATATTCTCACCGTTTCCAGCTCCTTGTGTCTGGATGAGTCTACCTCCTTTCTCTTGTTGGGTTGAGCTGGACTCTTTACTGCACTTTCAGTTGTACTCCTCTACATTTCCTGTTCTCTCTACTGCTCACCCCTTCAGTACCTCCTTTGTTGCTCCCTCGAGCCTTGGGGGTATCCTACTGAGTATTTTTATACTCACCCCTACTTGGGATTTTCCCACACTTGGTGTGCCCTTGCAGACGACGGATAGGTGGAGCGTGACTTCAGTGGAGCATAGGAGCTTGGGAGCTTGGACCGCATGTGGTGGTTGTAGTCGGGTTCCATGTGGGAGACCTGTCAGCTGTTTCTTTTTTTTACCTGTTGCCGGGTTGTGGCACTTTTTGGTTGGGCACGTGTTTTTCCCCTTTTTCCTTTTCGGCACTTTTCTTGTACTTTTTAGAGCTCGATGCACTATTGTTGTTTTTTATAATAGTTTCCTTTTTGATTTCCTTTTTACTCTGCACTTTTTCATTGAGTGTGCTGCATGTGTGTGTACAGGTACTTAGGAAAAGGCCTCCCAGAGTTATTGTGCCTTCGGTGCTGGTCGGCAGCCCCTGGCCTATGGAGGCGGGCCTGGGGTAGTTGCGGCTCGAGCCCGGGAAGGTTCGGATCGTTACAAAGTGGTATCAAAGGTGGTTCGTTCATTGGGGAATTGTGCGGACCTCCCTAAAAGAGGAATTGGTTGGGATTTAGGGGAACAATTCTAATGTGTCTCGAGAGTGGCTCTCAGGCCAGGGAGTCCAGTGATGGTGTGGCGGCTGACGTATCCGTTCACCATGACCTTGATAACCCGCTTGTTGACTCAGCATGTTGAGACACATGTTGCAGGGAAATTTGTTTGTGCATCACATAGGACTGAGTCTTGACTATCCTTCTTGATTCAGCTCCCCATCGTTGTTATTGGTATATACATATATGCTCAATTGACCGCGACACTCCTTGATAATATTCAAGATGTGTCCGCGAGGATAGCCAGCCAGGATACCAGCTTTGGTTCATGACGATGACCATGCGAGCTACGAGGCCACAGTCCATGACTCATCATGCGAGCCCCTTTATCTAGGTGGGCCGGTAGCAGCACCCCCACCTGTTGAGCAATAGATAGTTTCAGCATAGAAGGTTGTGCTTGAGCACAGGTTGAGCGCGCTCCGTGACTTCCAGTGGTAGAGACCGCTGAGGTTCAGTGGTGAGCCAGACCCTCAGTCAGTAGAGGCTTGGCTCGAGAGAGTGGGTTTCCTTTTCAGGCTTGTGCAGACGCCGATAGATCAGAGAGTGGCTCTGGCAGCCACCCCTTTTTGTGGAGCATCTTGGCATTGGTGGAGTCTGGTGACTCAGTTTCACGACGAGTCGTCGCTTTCGTGGGACGACTTCCAGTTGACGTTTCAAGAGGAGTTTTTCCCCTCATGCACACGCTTCTTTCGGATTCAGGATATCCTGTAGTTTCAGCAGGGAGGGATGACAGTACCCGAGTACGCGGCTAGTTTTGCAAACCGTGCACGCTTTTACCTGGACTTGGTCCATGATGACAACATTCGAGCGCAGATGTTTGATCAGGGTCTCCGCCGAGAGATTTGTGCTATCATAGTACCCTTGGGAATTTCCACATATGCCGGGGTGATAGAGTAGGCACTGATGACAGAGGGCTTCCTATCACGTTCTAGTGTTGGTGGTGGCAGCATGCACGTTGGAGCCGAGACGTTTGTCGCAGCTAGTGGGCGTCAGCAAGCAGAACCTCGACGTAGGTGGCTTACTGACAACCGGACTCAGGGGAATGGTCATACACTATAGTGGCACCGAAGGGCACCAGTGCAGCCCATAGAGAGTCAGTGTTATGCTTGTGACGGATGAGGTCACTTGGCATGAGACTGCCCAACCCGAGATGCTGAGAGTTTCGGGAAGGCATTAGGTGCACCACCACAGCAGATGCAGAGCCGTGATCGGAGTAGTACCCAGAGAGGTGGTGCTAGAAGAGGAGCGGGAGGAGCTAGTAGTGGGGGATGACTTTAAGAGATCTCCCCATCACCACTCGGCGGTCCACAACAGGCTCCGGGAGCTGACAGTTGGGACCACGGACAGCCGCGAGCCTTGGATTTCTACGATCCTGCAGAGCATGGGATGGTGAGAGGTACCCCTTGAGACTCTTCTACTTCTTGCAGTATAATTATTGGGCTCTACATGTGAAAGGATTTTCTCACTGCTCCTTGTTTGAGATGTTACCAGGGTGACGCAGGGCGTCGGGTGTAACCCTGTGTTGGTAAGGAAAAAGGCGGGGGACCTTTTCCTTTAGTCGATGGTGTTGACTCCTTCACTTCCGAGCGTGTAAGAGAGTCTTGGTTGAGAGACATCGACTGTGGAAATCTTGCGTGACTAGATATCTTTGGGTGATTCACCATATGGATATTCTGAAGGAGGGAATCACCGAGCCTTGTTCCAGGTGCAGGCGGTGATTCCAGTCGTGGTGTGGGACTTAGAGGTTTGACCGGGGAGGTGAGCTACCCCTGAGGGCCTTCAGGCCGTTTGAGTCCATGCAAAGGGATGGAGAGGTACCCTACTGCCTTGCCCTAACCCCAATGTCTGGAGTGGGTGAATGACATCAGCAAGGGACGACTTTGCGTGAATGGATCAATCCTTTAGTCTGTGTGCGGTGACGCGGAGCTATGCGTGGGTTCTTCTGGGTACGGGAAGCCAGGTGTGGGATTAGTACCCTATGTTGCTCCCTATTTTTTCTTTTCGGAGATGAAGAGATTGAAGGAGGGAATGATGTAAGAACCCGTTTTTTCTACGAAAGACTTTGGAATATTTGTGATGATATTCCAGAGCAGCGCCTTCCGACGACATGCGATTCTGAGCCCCGGAGAGGCCGGAATTAAATTTTCAATGCGTTCACCCTGGAAATGCTAGATAAATGGGATAACGCCTAAACAGAGCTTCAGATCAGAGATCCGAGTGTATGGATGGGTCCGTAATGGGGTGTTTACCCTAGGAACGACATAAAACTTGTCGGCGCGGGATGTTTGGACCCCTCGCCTGCTTCTGGAATGTTAAACAGATAAATTAATTAATTAATTTATTCGTTTAATGGTGAAACTCTATTATCTCTTAAAATATGGCTCGGATTGGGAAATAGAGGGCACCGTTGAGTTCGGAGCATGCTGTTTACCCTAGGAGGGGTATAATTTTTGCAGGCGCGGGCCGTTTGTGAAAAATGGCCCCAGGGGTGTTTTCGTAATTTAGCGGCTTCGGACGTTAAATTTTATAACTTTTGAACGGGGTCTCGGATTAACATTCTGAGACCTCCGTTGTTCTCGAAAGGTCAATTTTACCCCAGGGGAACCCTCATTTTTGTCTTCATCGGCAGCGTAGTCGGAGGCGTGCCGGGCAGGGGGTTTAAGTGTTTTCTACTTAAACGCACCCCACCCTCTTCTTCTTCTTCTTCTAACTCAAACCCTCCCCTCTCCTCCAGCTCCGGAGAAGCACTCCGGCGAGGCAGCTCTGGCAAGGCGATGGCGCGGCGGCGGATTGCCCGTGAAGCTTCGGGCAATTCCCCTGCAGGTAGGAGTTATTTCATTTTCGTTTTTAAATTCTCGCCATATTTGAGCCCAATTTATACTGTCAAATTGCTGTCCGATCATCGAACGAAGCCCGCAGATATGTATTATATGTTCTAAGGTTTCCGATGCTCTTATCGGATCGAAAATCCATGTTTTGGGGTGCCCGGGATGTCCCGGGAAGTTCCGGCCAAAATTTTGGTTTTCTGGGGGTTCCTGGCGGCGGACGGTGGTTCCGGGACGGTGGCGTGGTAGCGGGCATGGCGGAAGGCTGGCCGGCTAGGCGGAACCTCGCCGGTGCGGGACGGCACAGACGGTCCTGCATTGGGCGCCGGCCGCGGGTGCCGGCGAGAGGAGGCGGTCGGGGTCGCAGGCGCGCGACCCCACGGGGATACAGAGACCCGCATGAGGCGGGTCTCCACGTGGACTCGATCGGCCGTGTCGGCCGGTCGGTGGAGGCGCCAGCGCGGCGCGCGGGTGAGGAAAGCAGCGGACCGTGGTGAGGCGGCCCGCGAGATCGGTGGGGCCGGACCCAGGCATCTAGGCCGCGGTCCCAGCGGGCCGGCCAGAGCGGGTCGGCCCGAGCAGGGCGGACCGGCCAGACCGGGTCAGTCCGACCCGAAGGGTTCTCCCCTAATACCTTTAGACGCCCGTCTCTATAGATACGGGCATCCGTTTCACGTTCCGTCTGCGGCTATGTGGACCTAACAGCAAAGCGGTATTTTTGAGATGGTCTCAGGAAATTATAATTCCCGAGATGGGGGCCTCGGTGGCGCGACTCGTATGTCGAGGGGATTAATGTCATTCCGGGAATCTTGTTTTGGGAGGCGCGGATGCATCCGATGTCTGTTTAGAGCACCGTCAGCGACATTGGAACTCTGGCATCAATGAGGAGGTTTCCAGTGTGGTTCTGGGTGTTGAAGCTAGATTTGAGGCGTGGGCCCCACGGCCCGTCTTTCGAGCAGCGTGCAGCGTTTCACGCCTTTCTCACCGGCCGTCCGTTCAGGGCGTGCGAGCAGTCGATTTTGGATGATTTTCCGAGGGGATTGCATTGGTGCAATCCCACTTCTCAAATTCGGCACGATGGTGCGGGGCCCACGAGGGCTGTTTTGTGCGTCAACGGTGATTTTCCAGCTTTATCACCGGGTGACCGTTTTGGACAAGTGAATAGTCCATTTTCTGTGCTTTTTCGAGAGGATCGCAACGGTGCGATCCGTTCATTGCGTTTCAGAACTGCGATGTGGGTCCCCGGAAGCACCACTCATGTGCGGTGCGCCGGAATGCACCTTTTTCTCCGTATATCTGTTGCACTCGTGTGAGTAGTGATTTTGATGTGTTTTCCCGAGGGGATCGCAATGATGCGATGCGCCCGACTATTTTCAGGGCCGTGGATCAGGATCACGGGGCGTCATTCGGGCGTGAGGCTGTGTTGGTGAATTTTCTGTTGGATATCCATTAGACACGAGTAAGTAGTCGATCTCGCATGTTTTTTAACAAGGATTACAATGGTGCGATCCTTTTGGTTGTGCGGAGCCTCTTGCACGATCTTGTTAAATGTGGAAATGTGGAGGTGCCCCAGTGGAGGTCCTTCTACCATGTTTGTAGCGGACCTTTGGCGAGTGTTCACGTGCACTCCCGTGTGACTGATGTAAATGCTTGAAGTGACGTGGTTGGCCTTGCCTGGGCCTTTGAGGTGGAGTTGTTATGTCACGCCTTCATGTTGACATTGGGTGCCGTGTGCACGATAGCCCATGGGGTGGAGACGAGGTATACTCTGGGAGTATACGGGAGCGCTTGGAGGTACGTGTGGTTTGTACCTGAGATGTTCGTGCGCTTGGTTGGGGTTGACTTGGGGCCACACGTCGTGTGGGCCCCACGTGCATGTCGTGTTCTGATTTGCGTACTTGGACCTCCAACAGAAGCGTAGAGGGACCCTTTGTGCTCGTTTGTTTGACTAGCAGGGTGGAGTTTATTTCCCCTGGCTTTGTGCTTTTTTTTGACCAGCAGGGTTGAGTGGTCTCCCCCTGGTTTTGTTCTCGATGGATTGGCTGGTAGTGGTGCTAGTGACACCCAGTGATGGAGAAGGTGCTGAACCCCTTTTGGGTGAGTTGTTCTGGAGTTAGGTTGTCGCGCGATACCCACTCCGTGTTTGGTTGGCCAGTGTTGTACCCTCCAGTGGATATGGCCAGAGCAGTTCTGAGTTTTACCCTCCAGCGGGGCTGGGGAGTGTGTTACTCATCGGATTCTAGGGTCTACCCTCCAGTAAAGACTGGGCAGTGGGTCACCCGACACACTTAGAGTCTACCCTCCAACCGAGACTAGGCAGTGCGTCACCCGACACTCTTAGGGTCTACCCTCCAGCAGAGACTGGGCAGTGGGTCACCCGATGACCTCTTAGGGTCAACCCTCTAGCAGGGCTGGGCAGTGGTTCACCCGTCGTCTAGTTCCAGGTCTACCCTCCATCAAGTCTGGGCAGTGGGTCGCCTGTCAACTTATGCTAGGTCCACCCTTCAGTGGGGCTGGGCAGTGGGTCGCCTAATGATGTGTTAAGGTCTACCCTCTAGCGGGACTGGGCAGTGGGTCTCCTGATGATGTGTTAAGGTTTACCCTCCAGCGGGGCTGGGTAGTGGGTCACCTGATAATGTCTTAGGGTTTACCCTTCAGTGGGGATGGGCAGTGGGTCACCCGATATCTGGTTATGAATTACCCTCCAGCAGGGCTGGGCAGTGGGGACACTGGTTGGCATTCCAGACTCAGTCCTCTCGACTAGGCCAGTCTGTGGCTTACCTCCGTGATTACCGGAGCGGGACCCTTGGTAATATGGGTCAGTGTTGTGACGACTTTGACTTTGAGGAGACCTCTCGACTGCAGGGCAGTGACAATGTGTGGTTTGACTTTCCCTAGAACTCTCAAGTTCTAGGGGCGCTTTCCCCACCGAGACACGTTCTTATGACGCGATCTAAAACCGTGCGGGCAAGTCAGTGCCACCCAAAGAGAATAGTGTCGAAGTGTGGTGATTGAGCCCCTTGGAATGCGGTTTGGGGCGGACGTGCGGGATGCTGGGCATCGATGGAGTTTACCTCTGAGACTGTTGGCTACTCTTTTCTTGGGCTGAGATACGAATGGAGATCCCCTTACGACGATGTTCGGACTTCATGATTTAGCAAAGGGATATGTATATACCTTGTTCTGGTACCCACTTCTTGGGTTTGGTTACTCTCCTTCCAGGAGAGGTGAAGACACGCGGGGTATTCCATGTTCTTTCCGTGTCTTGCTTCTCGTGGTTGGACGAGTCTACTCTCCTGCTATAGGTAGCGAAGACTCGATGGGAAGTTCATCTTCTCACCGTTTCCAGCTCCTTGTGTCTAGATGAGTCTACCTCTTTTATCTTTTTGGGTTGAGCTGGACTCTTTACTGCACTTTCAGTTGTACTCCTCTATTTTTCCTATTCACCTTACTGCTCACCCCTTCGGTACCTCCTTTGTTACTCCCTCGAGCCTTCGGGGTATCCTACTGAGTATTTTTATACTCAACCCTGCTTGGGCTTTGCCGGCACATGGTGTGCCCTTGCAGACGATAGACAGGTGGAGCGTGACTTCAGTGGAGCATAGGAGCTTGGGATCTTGGACCGCGTGCGGTGGTCGTAGCCGGGTTCCAGGTGGGAGACCCGTCGCTTGTTTCTTTTGTTTACCTATTACCGGGATGTGGCACTTTTTGGTTGGGCGCGTGTTTTTCCCCTTTTTTCCTTTTAGGCACTTTTATTGTACTATTTAGGTCGATGCACTCTTGTGGTTGATTATAGAAGTTTCCCTTTTGTTTTCCTTTTTTACTCTGCACTTTTGCATTGAGTGTGCAGCGTGTGTGTGTACAGGTACTTAGGCAAAGGCCTCCCCGAGTTATTGTGCCCTCGGCGCTGGTCGCCAGCCCCTGGACTATGGAGGCGGGCCTGGGGTAGTTTCGGATCGAGCCCGGGAAGGGTAGAGTCGTGACAAATGACCCCAGAGTCCCACCTCTAGTTGGCCCCGGAGTGGTGACTAGCACCAAGGGTATAAGTTTTCACAAATATGGGAGGAATTACCCTTTGTATTATTCATGATCGGGATATAGGATGAGTCAAACACCAAAAAAAAGGAACAAGTAAATGAAAATAAACCCAAAACAATCCCACATACATGATTAAAAAATTATGAAACAAAGTACAAGTAAAGAAAAACTCAAAAGTACAATACCAAAAAAAACAAGAGTATAGAAAATCGCAACAACTCCAACTATCCCAACTAGTAGGGTCCTACACGGTCTTGGTATTCTTCCTGGAAACCTGAAAGTAAACATAGGGTGAGAATGCAAGTATACTTAGTAGGGAAACCTAAAGCTCTCGTGCACAGGTGGGGAGACATCCTAATGTCCCATGAGAACAACAAAAGAAACCAAAACCTAGCAAGGAATTCTATCCACCCAACCCCATCAGCCACGCTCACCAAAAACACAAAACAATAGGTAGTAGTATATAAGAACAATAGTATTGGGTACCCTGCACCATTTCCCCCCACTATCTAGCTGCTCTTCCTAACAGCAAACGTCCTGACGCTACCACACTCTTCATTCCCGCACACACTTGGGCCTCACAAACCACATATCCTCCCCGCACACACCTGGGCCTCACAAACCACATTTCCCCACGCAAACACCTAGGCCTCACAAACCACAGATCACATCCCTACCCAAACACACCTGGGCCTCATCCTGTAGGTTCTTGGGAATAGTAAACCTGCCCGAAGAGACTTCAGATAAAAATCTCACCAAAAATACCTACCTGGAGAGTCTTAGGTGTAAGGTCAACTCGATACATCACAGCCTATGGAAGAAGGAGCAATAAAGAGCTAGTAACTAAGGGGAAAACACCCTCTCCCATGAAACGTGAGTGTTCGACACTAGGTGCTCAACATGGGTGGGGTGCAACAAAACAGAAATATACAGATACACATATTTATACCAAACACATATCCCAACCTATGGCTTCTAAACAGAGAAACTGGGCACGTGCCTCGGCACTGCTACTACGAAGCATGCATACAACAAAAAATCCCAACCCAATTTAGGTTTTCATGTTTCAATAGTATTAGTTTATTTGTTCCTTAAATACTGGTCAATTATCAAACCAGATCAAGGGTTTCGTAGAAAAACTCTTCCAACCACAAATCAAGTTAGATAGAACACAAGAAACACAAAACAAACCTTTTTATCATC
Organism: Viscum album; assembly: GCA_963277665.1. NCBI lineage: Eukaryota > Viridiplantae > Streptophyta > Magnoliopsida > Santalales > Viscaceae > Viscum > Viscum album. The sequence goes on from OY728131.1 coordinate 22,720,918, forward strand.
AATAAATCCCCATTGATTATTCCTGCGTATAATTCACTATCGTTCTCCACAGTTCATTTATCAACTTTCCACTTTACTTTAATATCACGACCCATTACTGCAGCCAAGCTGCTGCTATAACCACATCTCCACAATCATATCACAAAACAAGGATCGTGCCACATCGTTTCCCCTTTAATATCATTTACTGCAGCCCTGCTGCCCATCCTATTCCTAAAACCCAGGATTCACCCCCCCCCCCCACTTTCACACACCATGTAACCAAACCAACACCCACGTGTTCATTATTCCATTTTTTTCAACTGGGGTGATCACACAACGGTTCCAGATATTCAATTAATCAGAAAACTTTATGTGAATAACCAATTTCCATATTCCACAAAGTTTCCATCCAAAAAACGGTCTAGAAAGATAGGGATACATTTAATTGCGCAAGAAAAGGCCCCCAATGACCGTTATTTTCAGTAGGCATAACCCTATTCAATTCACAACATAAAAATAGGATAAAGAATGATAAACATAAAAACTTTCCCCATCCCTGTTCTTTAAGCCCGTTATTATCTTCATTAAACTAGTTCAACTATGTCTCGTGAAAGCAGGAGGACACTCATCACGGATTATGGACAAATTAGAGAGACGAAGGTAAAATCCCTACCTCAACAGGTTCTGATCACAACGCTCCCTCTGATCAACTTTAGAAGATGTCCATTGGTGTCTTTCACTTCTATAAAAACCCGAAAAAAATCTTCTTTGGTGGATGCTGGGAAGTAATGGCCGAAGGGAAAACAACAGATCCCAAATTAGAAGTTCCGCCTCATCGTTAAGATCTCGTGGCCACTAACGGATCATAAATTGGAGATCGGACGAAGAATTTATGGAAGAAAGGAGCTTTGGAGTCTATCTGGAGGGCTTTGCTTGAAGGAATGGGGAGGAGAGTAATGGTCTGAAAAGGAGGAGAGGCCCCCTCCTTTTATAGGTTATAAAAACTAAATTACACGGTGTGTACTTCCTAGTACACGCCGTGTACTTGGCCATTCCACACGGTCGCCACGCGACTTCCAACACGGCATTCACCGCGACACACAGCCGTTGACCGGTCAACACACGGTTTGAGGGTAACACATGCATAGGGAGAAACTACATGGAATGTAAGATGGGATACACGGCGTGTACTTATTTATTTCATGTGGCAAGGATACGCCTTCAACATGGCACATGGCCTTTTACTGGTCAACACACGGTAACGTTTACGCAGGGAGGAAATACACGGCGTGTAAGATGGGCTACACGGTGTGTATTTATTTATTTCACACGGTAAGGACACAACTTCAACACAGGGTATACTCGGCAGGAGGTACACGACGCGTACTCACAATATAGGTCGTGTAGTTTCAAAATTCTGAAAAGTGTAGGAAAAGTCCATTCTACCCTCTAGAACTCTTCATGACCTTCTTTTCAACAAAGGAATGGGCCGAAGAGGTCTGGGCCATTACACGAGATACCTCTTAAGACATTATCGTCCCCGAGAATTCAAAAACAAACCCAGAGGAATCCAACATGATACCACTTAGGGGTCTTGATATAACAGGAACCCAACCAACAATCCTAATCATATGTGTTAGGAATTCTTTCTCCTATGTTATGATATTATCTGCTTTAGGCGACACTAACTTTCCTGCATGGGTTTAATCGCATCCGCATTAATGTGTCTCGATTAAAAATTGTGTCTTCCCACTTCCATATATTAGGATTTTTCCAACGTACACTGCCCCCAACACTGTACAACCGGCACACTTCCCAAACACATGGATTGGGGAATTCCTTCTCCCATATCGAGATATTATCCGCCTTATGCGGTACTGACTCACCCGCATGAGTTCAATCGCATCCACATTAATGCGTCTCAATTAAGGATCAGGTATTTTTCTTTTCCCCACACATCCGGACATGTTACACACTTCCAGAGAACAAGGAATCAAAACATCTCACAACCGACAAACCAAGCGTTCCATATATCAAAGCTACAGAGTGTAACATCAAAAAAAAGCTCATAAGAATAAAGAAAAACACAAGTCAAAACATCTACGGGTTCTGAGCGTGCATCTAAGCCTCCCTCTCCCATGTTCCCTCCTTGAGGCCTCCATGACTCCACAACACATGAACCAAGGTGATGGTTCATCCACAGAGCACCTTTTCTTTATGATCCTTGATTCTGACCGGTCGTTCCTTGAAGGTCATGTCGTCTCTCATATCTAACTCTCCCCAGTCGATAATGTGAGAGTCGTCGTGTAAGTAACGACGAAGCTAGGAGACGTGGAAGACGTCATGAACCTTCTCCAACTATGGTGGTAGGGCCAGCTGATATGCCACCTCGCCGACTCGCCTCAGCACCTCGAAAGGTCTGATGAACCTAGGGAAGATATTACTCCACTTCCCAAAACTATGATTCCCCCATCAAGGGGAAACCTTCAAGAACACATGATCCCCCACCTAGAACTCCTAGGGCCTCCTCCGAAGATCATCATAAGACTCCTGTCAGTCCTCAGCCACTTTCATCCTCTCAAGAACAAGCTGGACTTTCTCTGTGGTTCTCTGTACTACCTCTGGCCCAAGAGCACATGTCTCACTAACCTCTTCCCAGAAAATGGGTGAACGACATGGTCTTCCATACAAAGCCTCAAACGGTGACATGCCAATAGTATATTGGAAGATGTTGTTGTAGTAAAACTCTACTAAAGCCAAGTGTCTCACCCATGATCCTCCGAAATCTAGAACGCATGCTCACAACATGTCCTCCAATGTCTGGATAGTCTGCTCTGTCTGCCCATCGGTCTGGGGATGGAAAGAAGTGATAAGGCTTAGCTGGGTGCCAAAAGCATGTTGTAACCCCCTCCAGACTCGTGAGGTAAACTGAGTATCCCGATTTGACATGATAGTCTTTGGAAATCCATGCAAACACACCACCTCTCTATGTACCTTTATGCTAAGGTACTCACCGGGCCCGACTCCTTAATTTCTAAGAAGTGAGCTGATTCCGTTAGTCGATCCACCAGTACTCAGATAGCATCATAACCACCCTGAGCTCTAGGTAGTCCTATGACGAAGTCCATTGATATGTCATCCCATTTCCACTTGGGGACATATAAAGGATGCAACAAACCACTGGTAACACGGTGTTCAGCCTTTACTTTCTATCACTCTAGGCACTTAGCCACAAACTCCGCCACTGCCCGTTTCACCCCGGGACACCAAAACTATTCCCTCAGGCCTTGGTACATTTTTGAAACTCCCGGATGTACCACCAAGGCTGTTCTAAGGAAATCACTGAGAACTCCCTCACGCATATCCTCCAGAACAAACAACCTTCCATGAAAAATCATCTGATGTCAGCTGTCCTCTGACCATCCTTTTGGAGCGTTTCCCTGATCGATACGATACCACATTATTTATGCCTCGGATTCTCCCCACTTAGAATCTTCCACCTGCTGCAATAAGGAGGATTGCACGATCATCAGAAACAAACATCCTCTAACACCCTCTACCCTTGCATCCAAGTGCAAGGCAGCCAACTCTACCATCGCTTTCCAAGCATCAGAAGACTCATGAACCACTTCCTTATGGGACTTCTTACTCAGTTCATCAGCCACAACATTGCCCTTACCTTTAGTGTAAGAGATCTCGAAGTCATGGTCTTGGAGGAACTAAACCCATCTCTGCTGTTGTATGTTCAGTTCACGCTGGGAGAAGAGAGAACGTAAGCTCTTGTGATCTCAGATGACCAAGAAGCTCGCCCCAAAGAGGTAATGTCGCCACAACTTTAGTGCGAACACTACTGATGCAAGCTCTAGGTAATTGGTGGCATAGTTACGATCGTGAGGGCGCGACTGCCTAGAACCATAACATATCACACCCTTCTTCTGCATCAGTACTCACCCCAAACAATGGCCAGAAGCATCACAAAACACCTCATAAAAACAACCCTTCCTCTGGAAAGCTGAGTACTGGATCACTGACCAACTTCTCCTTCAAGTATTCAAAACCATTCTGGCACTGCTCGCTCCATAGGAAGACTTGGTCCTTCCTGGTCAAAGTTGTCAATGGAGCAGTAACTCGAGAGAAGTCCGAAACGAACCTCCGATAATAACCTACCAGTCCCAAGAAACTACGAACTTCTGCCACACTCTTGGGTGCCACCCAAGAAAAAACTGCATCCACCTTTTACAGGTCCACTTACACTCCATGCTGAGACACCACGTGCCCAGGGAAATTTACTTCTTATGTCAATAACTTACACTTCTACAATTTCCCACAAAGCTGGTGGTGTCGAAGGACTTCCAAGACTGCCCTGAGATTCTCAACGTGCTCCTCCTTTGATCTTGAGTAGATCAGGATGTCATCGATAAACACAATGAAGAACCGGTCCAGAAACTATCAGAAGACAAAGTTCATTAGTCCCATGAACACATCTAGTGCATTCGTAACTCCAAACGACATCACTACAAACACGAAGTGCCCATACCTTCACCTGAAAGCCGTCTTCGAGATTTCACTATCCTTTACCCTTAGCTGATGATATCCAGATCGTAGATCAATCTTACAAAACCAACCTGCTCCACTCAGCTAGTCGAAGAGATCATCTATACTTTGAAGGGGGTAACGGTTCTTAGCGTTACCTGATTCAAACATCAGTAGTCTATGCATAGCCTGAGATGACCATTTGCCTTCTTCACGAACAAAACTGGAGCACCCCATGGTGACATGCTGGGTCGAACAAAATGCTTCTCCATCCGATCATCAATTTGAATCTGCAACTCCCTCAACTCTGAAGGTGCAATCCGATAAGTGGCCATCAAAATCGGATGGACACCAGGCTGTTAGACTATCCCGAACTCAACATCACATCGGGGGGGGGGGGGGGGGGTAGAGTCACAAACTCCTCTGAAACACATCGAGGAACTACCAAACAACCTCTGGAACATCCATCATCTCTATATCAGCTGAACCCACTGATAACCCGCCTAACAAAGAAAGGGGAGGCTTCACATGCCATCTTCCCACCTGATAGATCCTCTCGCTAACAAAAGCTACACGCTGGCCATCCACGTCGGAGAACATGACTCTTCTTTGAATGCAGTCGATAATGGCACTAACAGAAAACAACCAGTCGATGCCTAGGATGACATCAAATGGCTTCATCTATAGTAAAAGAATATCCCCACTAGATCTTTGTGGTCCCAATGTCATCCCACATCCCTGGAAAACAGAAGATACGCTGGTCTAACCTACAACTGGTGTACTCAGCACCAGGGGTACTAAAAGTCTCTCTACGTCTAGACCGAAATCATGGGCTAGGCCGGGTACAACAAAGTAGTGTGAATATCATGAATCGAACAAAGCAAAAAACGAGAGTGTTGAACAAACAAATCGTACCTCGCACCACCTCTGGTCCTACCAGATCTGCCAACTCGGCTGTGTGCAACTGTCCACACCCAGCTCCTCTGCCTCTCTGATGTCAACCACCTCCCTGACCACGCCCTGGTCGAGGTCCTTGAGGAGCACCCTAAGGTCGTCCTCCTCCGGCAAAGTCTGATCTCGGAAGAGCGGGGTCCTGCTGCTACTGGAAGGGCCTCACCGACAACTGGTGTTGTTGAGGCAGGTGCTGAACCTTCCCACCTCCACCGTACTGAGCTCGGGTCGGGCACTGACTCTGAATGTTCCTGAAAACTCCGCAAGAGAAACACTTCGGTCTTGGGCTCGTGAAAAAGGGACGAGGACCCAAATATCTGAACTGCAACTGCTGGGGCCTGCTCCCTACTGGCTTGAATCTGAAAGGTCCTGTCGCAGGAGATCTGCTGCTGACTGCCTTCCCCTTTGATGAACCCGATTGGATCCCCTCTCGTGGTGCACCTCCCTGCGAGTGCATCCTCTCTACAACCTCTTCCTTCTTCTACACTACCAAGTATGTCGGAAGGGTGAAGGGGGTGACAGCATAATGGAGCGAAGGACGAAGCACCTCCTCCAAACATCTCACCCGAGACTCTTCATCCGGAAAGAGATCCCGTGCATAGCGTAGCTGACCCTTGAAATTGATCCCAAATTCTCGTAATAACATACTTTCCGACTGGAGGGAGAGTAACTACTTTCACTTCTCTGCCTTGATCATTGAAGAAATAAATTACTCTCGGATCTCTTTCTCAAAGTCCACCCAAAGAACCTCTGCCTCTGACCTCTCCCCGAGGTAGAGCATCCACTACTGACGCGCCGCACCTCTCAGCTAACTGACTACTAGGGGAACCCAGTACACCCTTGAAGCATGTATCAAAGAAAAATCGATCCCTAGCTCCTCAATCCACCCCTCCATCTCCATATCTAAAGTAATACCCTCGTACTTATTGAGTGTTTGTCATTGGAAAGAACAGAGAGTCTTCTTCCACTGATCATCTTCCTCCTCTCAGTCAATCCTCAACGGATCGACCGCCTGAATCTGCTGGGCCTTGACTGTCCGAGTCACCCGGGGATGAAGTCCAGGTGATATAGCTGTACGGTAAAAAAATATCACCTAATCCCAAGTAGTAAGGAAATTTCTCAAGGTTTTATTTTATCACTTTATTTCAAATTCTTTCCCAGAACACCCAAATCATGTAAAACACAAACATGATGATGCATGTACCTTCACTAGGGTATCTACCCTAGAGTCAATGTAGTCTCACTTGGTCATTCGGTAGGCTCAGAGTCCTTGCATAGGATCACGGGGGGGCCCTTAAATCCCGTGTCATATCTGGTCTTCCCAGGCCTATGTCATGCACCAAGATCACTTAACATTGTTTCCCTACAATCTCATGAAATACTCACTGTTCCTAACTCTAGAATCTATCTTATCTCTAACCCATCACCTCTGATACCATTCTGTCATGACCCCCTCCCACCAAATATGCCCCTGCTGAGCTGGAAATGGTGAAAGGGAGATAATGACCCCCCGAGTCCCGCCTTCAGTAGGCCCCGGAGTGGTGACTAGCACCAAGGGTATAAGTTTTCAAAAATATGGGAGGCATTACCCTTTTTATTATTTAAGATCAAGAAAAAGGATGAGTCAAACACCAAAAGAAAAAGGAACAAGTAAATGAAAATAAACCCAATCCAATCCCACATGCATGTTTAAACAATTCTGAAACAAAGTAAAAGTACAAGAAAACTCAAATGTACAATATGAAAAAAAACAAGAGTACAACAATCTGCAACAACTCCAACTGTCCCGACTAGTAGGGTCTCACACGGCCCTGGTAGTCCTCCTGGAAACCTGAATGTAAATGTAGGGTGAGCATACAATTATACTCAGTAGGGAAACCTAAATCTCTTGTGCATAGTTGGGGAGACATCCTAATGCCCCGTGAGAACAACAGAAGAAACCAAAACCTATCAAAAAAGTATTTCCACCCAACCTCACCAGCCACGCTAAAAAAAAACAAAAAACAACAGGTAGTAGTATAGAAGAAGAAGACTATTGGGTACCCCACACCATTTCCCCCCACTAGCTCGCTGTTCTTCCTAACGGCGAATGTCCTGATGCTACCACACTCTTCCTGCCCACACACACTTGGGCCTCACAAACCACATATCCCACTCTCACACAACCGGGCCTCACAAACCACATATCCCACCCGCACACACATGGGCCTCACAAACCACAAATCGCATCCCCGCCCAAACACACCTGGGCCTCATCCCGAAGGTACTTGGGAACAGTAAACCTAACTGAAGAGTCTTGGGCTAAAAATATCACCAAACGAAACCTACCCAAGGAGTCTTAGGTGTAAGGTCGCCTCAATCCATCACAGCCTATGGAAGAAGGAGTAGGAAGGAGCTAGTAACTAAGGGGAAAACACCCTCTCCCATGAAACAGGAGTGTTCGGCACTAGGTTCTCAACATGGGTGGGGTGCGACAAAACACAAAGATACAGATACATATATGTAAACCAAAAACACAGCCCAACCTATGGCTTCTAAACAGAGAAACGGGGCACGTGCCTCGACACTGCTACTACGAAGCATGCATACAACAAACAATCCCAACCCCATTCTGGTTTTCATGTTTCAACAGTATTAGTTTATTTGTTCCTTAACTACTAGGAAATTATCAAACCAGATCAAGTGTTTCGTAGAAAAACCCTGCCAACCACAAATAAAGTTAGATAGAACACAGGAAACACAAAACCAACCTTTTTATCATCAATCAATCCCCATTGATTGTTCCCACGTATAATTCATTATTGTTCCCCACAGTTCATTTATTGGCATTCCACTTTCCTTTAATATCCCGACCCATTACTGCAGCCCTGCTGCCACTATAACAACATCTCCACAACTGTATCCCAAAACAAGTATTGTGCCACATCCTTGCCCCTTTAATATCATTTTATGCAACCCCTCTGCCCATCCTATTCGTAAAACCCAGGATTCAACCCCCCCCCCCCCCTTCACACACCACGTAACCAAACCAACACCCACATGTTCATTATTACATTTTTTTCAACCGAGGTGATCACACAAGGGTTCCAGATATTCATTTAATCAGCCAACTTTACGTGATTAACCAATTTACATATTACACAAAGTTTCCATCCACAAAATGGTCTAGAAATATAGGGGGAAATTTAATTTCGAAATCAAAGTCCCCCAATGACCGTGATTTTCAGTAGGCATAAGCATGTTCAATTTATAACATAACAATAGGATAAACAATGATGAACATAAAAACTTTCCCCATCCATGTTATTTAAGCCAATTATTATCTTCATTAAACTGGATCAACTGTGTCTCGTGAAAGCAAGAGGTCACTCATCCCACATGATTGAAAAAATAGAGAGAGGAAGGTAAAATCCCTACCTCAACAGGTTCTGATCACAACGCTCCATCAGATAAACTTTAGAAGACATCCATCAGCGTCCGTCGCTTTTGTCAAAACTAGGAAAAAAACATCCTTGGGTGGAATCTGGGAAGGGAAGGATGAAGGTAAAACAACATATACAATCTTAGATGTTCTGCCTCGTCGTTACAATCTCTTGGATGCTTAAGGATCGTAAATCGGAGCTCGGACGAAGAAGTTATGGAAGAAAGGAGCTTTGGAGTCTCTCGGGAGGGCTTTGCTTGAAGGAATGAGGAGGAGAGGAATGGTTTGAAATGGATGAAAGGCCCCCTCCTTTTATAGGCGTGAACAACTAAAGTTCACGGCATGTAATTCCTAGTACACGGTGTGTACTCGCCCATTCCACATGTTCTCCACGTGGCTTCCAACAGGGAATTCAACGCCGCACACAGCCGTTGACCGGTCAACACATGGTTTGAGGGTAACGCGTACACAGGGAGAAACTACACGGCGTGTTCTTGTTTATTTCATGCAGCAAAGACACGACTTCAACACGGGGTATACTCAGCATGGTGGTACACGGTGTGTACTCACAATACATGGCTTTTAGTTTCCAAATTCTGAAAAGTGTGGGAAAAGTCCATTCTACCCTCCAGAACTCTTCATGACCTTCTTTTCGAAAAAGGAATGGGCTGGAATGGTCCGGGCCATTACACATATATATTCATTAAATATATCACCACTACCATCTATTTAAATTATAAATGAAACTTTAATCACACCACTTCATTGATTTGGTAATCTACATACATGCATGCTCAACTTTATATTTGTTCAACAGATTGAAAGGTAAGAAGTTAGATACGATATTATAAATTTATAAGAATACTTACTTTAAAAATATAATATATAATGATAAACCAATAATTATTACCATGAATGACTAATAGTGACAGAATATGGATTACATAGCTACGGGGAGATTGTAAGTCATTCATATGCATGAGGGATATTATCAATTTCTGCAAGATGGACAGATAGTGGATACTTTTTTTCCAATCGTGAAAATATCTATTATTTATATTTAATTATTTTAAATCTTTTTTTATAATTAATAGCATGTATTTAAATGAGTTAAAAGAATTAATAAATTTGAAAATTCTTGGTTAAGAGTTGTGTATCTTTTTAGAGAAACAACTTTTTTATTACCCATTAAATCTTACAATTATGGTATTTTTAAAATAAAAAATGATATAAGATGTGGATATTTATTATTTTAATGTATTATTGAATTAATTTTATGATATTTAGGGATCAAAAAACTTTAATAATGAAGGAATTGATGTTCTGTTTTACATGTTAAGGTGTGGGAACTCTTGTAATTACATAAAGAAACAAATTAATATAAATTTATTTATATAATAAAGTTATTATAAATTGATATATATAAATATATGTAGAATATAAAATTATTATAAGACTAAATAATCTCATACAACAATATTTGGATAAGTTTACGGAGGTTTTAACCCTTATCTTTTTGTTTTAAGCCTCATTAATTGTTTCCATAATTACCAAAATATGACAGATTTTTACTCCTTAAGGAACAAAACTTTAATAATAAAAAGAAAAGTGACCAATAAATAGACAATGTTTGATATTTTAAACAATATTCTATTAACATGGACAAATATACGAGTTTAATTAATTTTAAGTCATTTAATAAAATATTGTTTACTATAAAAATCATTAATATATTTTTTGGAAATATTCTTTTACATTAATATCAATGTCATAAACATACATAATTACTTTTAAGATAAATCATTTAAAAATAACCAATATTTTTTATTTATATATAATTATGTTGAACACAATACATAATCAAAATTTTAATTTTTTTTATTTATTAATTTTTTTTCTAATAGCTAAATAAACACAATGTCAGTTTTTCATAATAATTAAACATAATTATAAAATTATTAAAAATTAAAAATAATTTACTATCATACAAAATCTAATTCACAATTTAAATAAACACTTCAAATTAACATATCTTATTTTTCACTTAATTTATAAATTTTAGAGATAACAAAGTCAAGAGAGTTACATTTCATATTTTCTCTTTTTCTAAATGATATAAAGTTCATAATCAATGATAAATTTCGAAAAGTGGTAATATATTTGATACATGGATGGATGTGGCTGAAAAATAATCATAATATTGGACAAAATAATGTTGTATAAAAAATATTAAGTGTTACCCCAATGTTTAAACCATATTTTACATGTTTTACCATTAAAGAGGGGAAAAATCTTTACAAATGTCATAATTAATTATAGATAAAATAAACAGGACCAATTTACATAAATTATAAACCCATATTATAAATTTGAAATCTATTTTTCAAGGTTTCATTTATATATTTATAATAATTTAAGTTAAAATTATTCCTAAAAAATGCAACAAAAATACTTTTTCCAGAAAAATGTTATTGACTGTACAGAAATTTTATATTAAAAAATATTACATAATATTATATCCAATGACATTAATTATATTACTAATAATAAAATTGATCATATTTTAATTTTAAATTCATTTAAAATAAAATATATCTTTTTTAATGATTTTAATGAAGATACAATAGTGAATAAAAATCAGTATTTTTATCAATTCATTTAAAAAGTAATTATTTGATAAATTTAACAAAAAATAAATGTTATATAACTAAAAATTAATTTCATTTTTTGAAAATATTTTTCTTGATGTTGTAAAAATTAGTTTACTTATTTTCTCACCATATTCAATAAAACCCATTTTTGAGGAAAAATGTACTTTTAATACATATCATTCTTTTACTGAAAATGAGTAAATTTTTATCAATATATTTTATTTATCTAACATATCAATACATATTTTTTTTTATTTTTTGAAAAGGTGTTTCATTCTATTCAATATTCATATTTAATATATTGGTTATAATAATATATCAAAATACATATCATTTAGACTTGGGGTTGTGTGCGACAAAAGATATCAAATAAATTAAATTTATTTGAAGAGAAATATGAATCATAAAATTTTTGGGTGTTAAATTATAACACCATTACAATTTATTTATACTTTAAAACATCATTACTTTGATACAAAAAATAAGAATATCTCTATTTCATGAAATCATCTTGTCCCTAAGTAGCTTCTTTGAAAGTTTTTTATTTGATCATAAAACATTAAAAGGGTATGGTGTGTTCATCCATTTCACATTATCTCTATTATCCAATATTTATATGAGAGGTTATTCAAATTAAAGATAATATTCTAGGGTATTAAATATTTCCTTCATTCTGAATCTAATATAAATTTTAAAAGGATAAATTCATAGTAACACCCTATCACCAATATTGAATATCATATTTCCATGAAGTTTGTCAGCCTAAATCTAGGGTAGACTCTAAGAAGCAATTATGCATTTATGAATATCTATAAGTTTCTTAAAAATACCCTCAACTGAATAAAGTCCAAATATATTTATTTCTCCAACATTGAACGAATACCTTGGAGTTCAATTTTCATTTCCATAATCTATTTCTTAAGGAACAATTGGAATACTCTAGTGAAATATGTTATTATAAAAAACACATCTAGTGGAAAGTGTTGACCCCAACCACTTTTAAAATCAATAGAATAAGATCTCAACATATTCTCTAGGTATTTAATGGTTATATTGAATTTTCCATATTTCTAAAGATGATAACCTATTTTGAAAGACAATTATCATTCCAAATATTGGTGAAGTCATTTCCAGAACACTGGTGTAAACCTTATATCCAGATTAGATACAATTAAGAGTGGTACATCATGAAATATCACGTCTTCAATAATCTATATATTGGAAAACTAATCAAGAAATAAATATTCTCTCACAATAATTAAGTGGTCCAAATTTATACTGTGATCTAATACAATCCCCATTTTATAACCTCGAAATGTTCATGGGTAAAAAGAATAATTTCTACCACTCATTTCAAAAAGGATCTCCTTTTTTCAAGAGCCTACCTAATTATAAATCCATAGTTAAGAATACAGATCAATTTAAATGGTATGAGGGTGGGGTTATAGATTAATTCTCTCTCCTATAAAACCTTTATCAGTAGGATCTATAAGGAGGTTTTTTTATCATATCCTAGTATCCCATATTTTACTGGTTTTCACATGTATATATAATGAGTTAGAATGATTTTCCTAATCTCTTTTCCTTTCTACTTCAGGAATGAATAATGATCTATAATTATTTTCATGAAGTAAGAGGTCGTATTTCATGATGATAATACACAAATAATCTAATATGATTGATGTAAAATACTTATATGTGTGTAAAATGAAACCATTGAATAAATATACATGGTAATTATTTCATAATCAAATATAACCAAGGTCATGGAGATTTTGATGGACAGGAACAATCAAAACAAGTGTGTGAGGGTAACATCAATCATGATCCTATTCCAAAAAAAAATTCCCCAAAGGATATGATATGAATGATTATACACTATAGAGTATCTAATGTGTTTTATGATTTATCTAATAAGTCATTTCAATATACCAAACAAGGGAATTATAATATGAATGATCCAAAAGGGTAATTTTGTGAAGGTCAAGTCCATAATATCATGGATGAACTAATATCCTTTATAATGATAAGATTGATACTGAAGGACTAGGGTATCCCATGATAAACCTTTTTTTATCACACTCTTTGATGAATTTGAATACAAGAATCCTAACTTCCATTTTCTAAATTATCAATCTATTATCAAGATTCTAAATAGATTGAGAAGTATTCTACAAGGAGAGAATATTAAAAGGTAGATTAGATGAATGTTTTCTAACCCTACGGAGGGATATATGATTAACCTATTAGGGATTATAATTCTTTATCAGAATAATTCAAAACGTTCCATTCACCCAAAGTGAGAATCCCCACAATAGATTAACTAGATAATCATCCATTAAGCCACACATCTGGAATATTATTATCCTTCATTGATGAAGAAAAAAGAATACGAGACATCCAAAATCAATGATACCAGAAATACTGATATTAATTTTCCTATTGAAAAAATAAAAACATTTTCAATGGATACTGTCTATTGAAATAAATGAAAAAAACGTTTCTGACATAGATTCTTCAATCCTAGGAAACCCTAGGAAACTTCAAATGATAGAAAAACCTATGAGAACCTTTGAATTGGACAGTTAAAAACATGTAATCTTGTAAACGTATAATTACATGTACAATCAGAAACACACACATGCATACACACATAATTAAATCCATACAAAAAAAGACACACACACAAACATTCAAAATAACACATGTATACGCATACAACATATACATATATGATCACATACAAGCATGCATATTCATCTTTATATATAGATATTCATGAATATATATATAAATATTCATGTATGTACATTTTAAATTATTTAGTTAAAATATATAAATAAAAATTTAAAAATAATTCACATAATTAAATAAATATATTAAATATGTATATAATTGACTAAAAAAATATTTATATATCATATTTATATTAATTTTATAAAAATTTAAAATAATTATACTATTAAACACTTTCATTGATAATTATATATATATATATATATATATATTTAATCATGAAAATGAGTCTGATAATTACTTTATTAAATCTTATATGAATAATATCAATATATTATATTTAAATAAATAAATAAATAAATAAATTTATTTTAATATAAACATTATTTAAAAATATAGAAATATGTACATATTAATTAAATCATTCAGTATTTTCCTTTTTTGAGTTCTTTCCCTTAGGTCTTACAAGGGATTAGTTTTTACTAGGGCCTTCCGAGTTTTGGTATATACTTGGGGGTAATTATTATCATTTTTATCCATCTATGGTACCTTCACATTATTTAGTGACACTTATTATACCCAAAATAGAATATATAATAAATCATTTCATTTATCGTGACATGATATACAATGGTGAAATATCTTATAAAAGGCAATAAACATAAAATATAACCAATAAAGAAAATATAATACACATTAAAGTGTGGCATAACATGAGAAAAACCATGGAAATATAGAACAAACATACGATTCAAATATCATTGGATAATTTTAATTATACTCATTCCAATATATACAAAATTCATTATTCTCCTTCTTGAATATCTCATTAAATATAAAATCAAACTAATGTATAGTTAATATAACACCCCACCAACTATCAACCATATATATATATGCTATATAAAATCAATCATTCATAAAAAACTTATGTATTTAAAAAAAATTCAAATACTTTTTAAATAGAATCACATACAAAAAAATTCATAACTCTATAAATTATCATAACATGACATACTCGTGGAAAATAATTAGGTAATAATTTTATTATCTACTTTTTAAGTAAACACCCTTCAATTATGATAATAGATAATATAGTATTTACACCATATAGATAAAGGATGTAGATTTAATTCAATAATTCCCCAATAAATATTTTATGTAGTATAGATGAGAACCCTTTAATAAATGAAATGTAGAAAGGTATCCATAAAGGAAATAAATTAAAGTAAAATAAGTTTTATAAATTATCAATTTAAAGGAATGTAAAAGCTGGTGATATATAATTTATATGATAGAAATGAACATTTCATAAGACATCCATAGAAAGAAGGTTGATGGTATCATTTGAAGAAAAACCATAACAATTAATAATATATATCATTGGACAATGAATTTGATGAATAATACTATTTAGTAATTTTACAAAAATCAATTTGGAAATTATAAATATCCTCGATCTTTTGAAATATTTTAAAAAATATATATTATAAATATAGGATAACAATAATTTATTTTAAAAGGGATGAAAATGTTGATGTAATGTTTTATATAAAATAGAGAATTCATTGATAATATTTGTTTACATGGAAACCCATAAAATGTTATATTAGAGGAATATTTTTAGATATTCATAAAAATTGAAGTTATGGTCCACTTGGAAAAAGTATTTCTATAAAAAGTGAATTGAGAAATATAGATAAAGATTAATTTTTAAAAATAAACATCAATAATTGATCATTGAAAATTAATATAGGTTATTAAATGAATAGTGGGATGGATGATAAAAATCATTTTGAATAGAAAGAAATCCTTTTTAAATAATTTGAAATACCATTGTTTGTAATCCCACATCGTAAAAAGAGTATCAAATTTTCCCTTTTAAAATAGATAATGAGAAAAATTAATATCATATAAAGTGAATTATAATTATCCTTTACATAATCTAAATCATATTATATATGTTACATTTATTCTTTAATTTTATCCTTGTAACGAGTGATGAGAGGAAGTGGTGAAAAATACATGTCATCACATCGCGGGGTCAGTAGTCTGCATTATGAATGAATGATGATTTTTCTCTTAATGAAAAATGGTAAAGGTGATTAATATATCAAACCATACATTTTATAAATAAATGATACTTATTATTATATGAATATACAATACATGACAAAACTACCCACGTTGAAATCTTATAGGTTTAGTGTCATTGGAAACATGGATACCTAAAAAACAGGTAAATAAGAGTTCTATATACATTTATTATTTAGTTACACAAAACTGAAACCCTTCATAGACATATCATACTCAAAATTTAATCTTCATATCATGGGGAATGAAAATTTAAGAATTATTGATCTCAGATACCTAGTAAGGGTAATCATGGGAGATATCAATGATTACATTATCATAATATAATCATAAGGGTACTAGAATATGATATTAACATTTAATAAACATATCATAGATATCATATATCTTAATATTTAATCATGTCATAATGAATAATAGTTCATAATATAATAGCCAAAAAATACTACTCTTAGATATGATGCTAAAATCATAAACATTACACTCCCAACTTTGATACTGATGAATGTGACCCAATATTCTCCAACTAAAACCTAAAACTTCAAAATGTAAAATTGGATCACTTATATTCTCATAGAAATTTTTTCCTTAATGTTTTAAATAATTAATAGAAACTCATTCATAAAAAATATCCAAGAATTCCAGAGAGTATCTTCACACTATACCGATCTTTTCATATTCAATATTAGGTCATCAACATCATTAATTTGAACCCATTATATATATATTTTATTCAACAACATAGTTTATAATATGGGGAAAAGGAAAAATAAGAATCATGAGCTTAAATTCATAGTAATGGTAAACTTAAGCATTAATAATCAAATGTCACCAATGTGTATATGCAAAGAATAAGTGTATTATGAAATAATCATAGTGCATTATCATAATATAAGAATATTTATACTGATCAATAACTAGATCCTGAAACATGAAAACATGGAATAATTATTTAATGAATGAATGAGTCATCAAAATTAATAATCACAAGCCATGTAATATCCATTTTGATCAATGGAAACATTTATAACCCATAGAATGAATAATGATAATGTGTTGTTTTCATAAGATATCATCTTCATAGAACATTTACAAAACCCTTAAATAACCCTTACAAATGGATTAACCATACTATATACGTCTAATTTATTTCATTAGAGAACATAATTATTACCCAATTCATTGTTGTGCCATCTGAGTGAACCAATTATTTAATATATATTTGGATCCCTCGGTGCTATCGCACCCATCCTATTATCTGTTTCAGAATCAACTGACAATATCTAGGTACACCCATTGTATAATAAATATCAGGCTCACCCAAAACTATTTGGGTGTACCCAACATATATAATGTATAAGATCCATGATATGAATAAGGTAGATAGATCATCAATTTTATCACCAAACTCTTAAAATACTTTTTCTTCTTTTCAAAACATGATTAACACATAAGTAAATTGGGTTCCATGAGATTATCTTTGAAACATAATTAAACTCTGGAAAAAATGGGTTACATATAATATCAATTAAACACAATTAACCTGTGGAAACAAAAAATAAATGGTTTGTAAATTTTTAGATAATTCCCGAAATTTATAAACATTTATATGATACATTTATCATCAAAATTAAACAGTAATATCTAATGTTGAAATTAAATAATTCAATTAATGAATATACCTATATCGAAAGTAACCTCAATGACATCAAATTTAAATAGAGTTTTAAAATAAAAGGACTTCTCATGCATTTCATTTTATGATATGGAAAATAAAGATATCTCTTTTTGAAATAGTCATTATCTCTTAGTCCCCAAATACCATTTCAATCCCATGGTTATATATGTGACAATTGTTTTTTCATATTTACCTCAATATATAGAATCAAAAAATAGTAATGGTTATCAATAACTTGATACATAGATTAAAAAAATGTAAAGGATTAATTTAAATTAAAAAAAATCATGACATATACTTCAATCAAATAAAATGTCTCATGATGTGTCATTAATCAATATAAGATCACAACACTTAAAACCACAATAGTGTTCTCTAATAATTTGTATTTATGATCAAACATAATCTTGTAGAGCTGTTAGGGTATCCATAAATTGTTATATAACATAAATGAATATATAATATTATCCAAATTTATCTAAACTGTTAAGTGATACCAACTATAACAGCCCCAAAACTGCACTCTCAGATCTAGTGCTGAAATAATAAACATTGCAATTTCGACATTGATACCGATGAAGGTGACCCAATTCTCACCATCCAAAACTGACCATATTAAAAGGAAAATTTTGGTCAATTAAATTCTCAAAGCCCTTTTATATTTATATTTTTATATAATTATTAAATACTATTACATAAAAAATACCAAATAATTTAAGAGAGTGTCTTTCCCACAATACCAACATTTACATTTTATATCTTAGGTCATTAACACTATCCATATGAAACCCTTCTAGATAGAATTCATTCAATAACATAAATAATGGCCTTGGGAAAAAGAAACATAAGAAGGGTGATCTAAATTTATAGTAAGGGTAAATATACACATTAACAATTAATTTTATCACTAATTAGAGGAATATAATAAGGGTATAATGTCATAATCAAAGAGAAAGAGCATAACATAAAAGTAAGCATACCCATAAATACATGGATAATCAAAAACATAATAATGGAATATGTCTTTACCAATAGAAAGAATAAATAGTGTCATTAATCATGAGAAATGTGATATCAATCCTGTTTGAAGGAATCATTTATAAACCATAAAAAATGTAAAAAATGAGTTTGTTTCGTGGGAAATAATATTCATAGAAAAAACACAAAACCCTTATGAAACTATTAAAAATGGAATAACAATATAGTATAATTATGATATAAATATAGTGCAAATATAATAATTACTTTATTCATTATGCCGATATCTAGGTTCACCCACCATATAAGATATATCGGGCTCACCCGACAGTATATAGGCTCACCCATCATATAAGATATATCAGGATCGCTCACTGCTATCTGGGTGAACCAATTATAGATGTTGTATAGGGCTCAAATGACGCTATCTAGCTACAACCATATTCTAAAAATGGTAATAAAAAAAAATAAGGTACATTTTGATTTCATTTTATCATAAAACTCATAAAAATCCATTATTATCTTAAAGAACATGATTAACCCATGGTGAAGAAACATTTTCAATGATAATATATTTAAAACATGATTAACCGAGGGAAAAGAAATGGGTTATATAAAAAGATTTTTGAAACATCATTAACCCAAGGAAAATAAATGTGTTCTATAAAAATATCTATGAAATATGGATAACCATTGTAAAAGAAACAAGTTCCATAATATTCACTTTAAAATAATCATAATCCATCAAGAAAAATAATTAGTATTATATCTTTAAAAAATATCCCCATTGTATTATAAATCCATCACCACTTTGGTAACATTTTATTTTACGCCCATGAAGGAATTACATGAAATAAAACTTAAAATAAAATTTGAATGAATAAATTATTTGTCTTTATGTAAAATATGCTTAATATACACCACATAAGTGAATATTATTTCCTATCATAACATATGTCTAAAAGAAAGTAAATGAGAATAAAAATCACTTACCTCTTTGGTAACATTTGAATCGTAGAACCCATAAAAGACAGATTAATAAAATGGATGTATAAATCAAAATAATTTTTATGGAAATAATCATAATATAAAATCATAGAAAGTATATATACAACAAAAAATAAATAGCTCGTGAATATGGCATGTTTCCCATAAATGAAAAAAGTGAGAGATAAATCCCAAACCTCGAGTACACACTTACCTTGAATGAACTTTAACCTAATTATAATAAGATTAAATAATTTATTTTATTTCCTATGAACAATTTTCTAATTTAAAAACTTATAAATGAATCATTTATTTTATTTCATTAAAATTACATATTCAAATACTTAATCTCTTAAGTCCACATCAGGTGTTTTGAGGATGTTTGACTCATTGTTTTTAAAATGAATTCAATGTGTTGACCATGGTCAATGTGAAATTGTTTTAAAACATATAGTGTAATAATCCTGAAATAATTATAATATTTATTAGTAAATTATACTTTTATACCCAATCATGAAAAATGGTAATGAAAAATTATCTATGTTACGAGCATGGAGATTGTAGGCCATACGTATGCATGAGTATCAGTTCTATTTTCAATGACTATTATAGAAAAAGATATTTATTATTATATAAATAAATAATTATCTTATTGTCATATATACAATTTTAATTATTCAAATATTCCTATATATATCAAACTTGTGATGTGATGTGGAAAAAGTAATCACATCCCTTTATGACGGTGGTTGTCCACACATACATGAACAAAGTTAATCATTTTTTAGGGTAAAATAAATGATATATTATATTTTATGGATGATAAATACATCATTAATATAATTATTATGTAATTTATATCACATATATTCATTATATTTACTATTATTACCTTATTTTTAATGTTTTAGTTAAAAGTGAATCACATCGCTTCACGAGGTGCTATTCCATCGTACACATTAGAGATGTTATCGTATACCATATGGAATGAAATATTAGGATGTTGGTCGGTCGTTTTTCCGAAGGTATGTTATCCGTGTACCAAATTGATTTTACCCAATCTTAAACTTAGTACAGTGCAAGTGTGGGGTCGATCCATAGGGAACTTGGTATGTGCATGAATTCAATTGAGTTTAGAATTAATTTGGTGAGTTATGCTGAATTAAGAGTGGATTTTCTTTGTTTAGATTAAGTAACTTGTTTTTATTACTTGGGAATGATGATATATTATTAAGAAGAAAACAAAAATGGTTTTTAACAATTTAAGAGAAAACAACAAGTGAAATTTTGATGTATTTAGCATGAAAAAGAGAATGTTGGGGATATAGAGAGTATGGAATTTTAATGCGGATTCCATAAATGGTTGTGGTGTTCATGATAATTAAATATTCTAGATCTCGATTATGACAAGATTCCCTTGGCCCAGTTAATTTCTTCTTGGAGTTGAAGAAATTTGACTCCTTGGTCCGGTAGTCAGTGTTTCACAATTCTTATTTTCAGTTCAGTCCAATAATGAATCGAAGAATGCATTTAATGATCGTGAATTTGTTTCATTGTTATTATTCTTTTAGATATTTGAGAATTCTGTCCTTGGTCTGGTTCAGAATTCCCTATAGTACTTAACAATGGTTTAAGAAGAATAAGAAGATTTTAAATAGAACAGACACAACCACATAAATCATTACAACATGCAATCATTCATCATCCACAGCCCCAACACAAGGGGTGTTTAGTTACACATATATGAAATTATGAAAACAACACCTTCGATACCTGATGAGATCATTGAGTAAGATACAAGGAGAGGTGTCAGAAGGTGGAATGGCGGAGTAGTTGTATAACAGTGGCTCAAGAGTATGGCAGCAGAAGTTCCCTCCTCTTCATGTGTTCTGGCACTCCTTGGTCTGGAGGCTAAGGTCTATATTTATAGAAAAATAATGTACATGGCATGTACAAAAGTACACACCGTGTAGTCTTTTCAACTCACGTTTTCCACGGTTTTTCTCCGGTAGGTGGCCATCCACGCCATCTTTGACTCACATGGTGTTGGCGGCCGGTTGGTGGAATGTACACGGTGTGTAATCCCTTGAAAGAGCCACCAACTGCATCTAGAATATGGTACATGCTGTGTATTAGTAATCCACACGACATGTTGTCTCTGGCTGGTGACTTGGGAATGTACTCCCCCTTTTGATCTGTGTCCCCGTCTAAATGTACACTGCGTTTACAAAAGTACACGCCGTGTAGTTGAAAAATTTCCACAGACTTCCCTTGATTTGTTTATCTTTGTCAGAAACTTCCTGAGAATAAACAGAATCACCAAAATCAAATAATATGTTCACAAAACATCAGATATTTTCTGAAAACATGGTTTTATTTTCAATAATAAATATTAAAATGTATACACAAATCGGGTGCATAAAACTCCCTGACACTTGGTCGTTTTCTTTCCCTCAAGAAAAATATCAGTATATAATTAAAAGTGTATATTTTTAAAAGGAAGGCATTCAATTAATCAAAATTATAAATGATACAGTTACTGAGGAAAATTCTAAAAGTCGAAAACAAATTCAATTCATAAGATAGTTGAATCGTGCCTCATATATAATAAAATTGACTACTTACATCCTCTTTAAACACATGTTTTAAACTTACAAATATAAGCAATCCACTTGATGATTTACCTCACCAAAAGTATACTCATCACTCAAGAAGTTTTTAAACAAGGGTACGCTCAATCAAAGACATATAAACACTATCCATAGGTTTTCAAGAATTCTAGTTCTCCACTTTAGAAAAAAAAATTGAAAAATCATGAGGACTTTTCAAATATGATCAGATGTTTTTATGGCTAAAGGTTAGTAGGTAAAGATGTGAAAAATAACTATAAGGCTTGAAAATTGAGGCTAAATTCATAAATAAAAATGCATTATATTCAAAGTTAAATTCAATATAAAAACATCATCAAAATGATGAATAAAACAATCTCATCAACTCCATCTCCTTTAGTTGAGTAGGAGTCACAAACTAGAAAGTGTGTATAAGGTCCCTTTGTTTGTACCATTTTTTTCACAATGGGAACCCTTCTAAATTTCCAAAATAGAGGTTTTGAACTCTTTTCTTTTCTCCAGAAATGATCAAGAGTCACTCCCCCATACTTAATTTCTAGAAAATTCACAAATTTATAACATGTGTTGCAAATCCTTTCTTTTGAGATCAAATAAATAATCATGAAAAATCATAAAAGAATTAGTGTAGGAATGAAAAATAGGCTTGTAATATGGCTTCCTACAAAGGCTATCCATGGTCTCTATGGGCTTCACTAAGATAAAATATAGGGTAGGCTCAAGATAAAGGTGTTAACAATCTTATGCCTCAATAATTTTAATGTAATTAAAAAATTTCTCAAGTTTCGAAAAGAAAATGTCCATATTCTCGTAATTGAGTATATTATAAAAATCTCTCAAGAAAGAGGGTATTAGAATGAATATGACAAAGTGGTTTAGAATACCTCTCAGAAGTGGGAAAAATAAATAAAGGGACAATCAGGCCATGACATGAATATAAATGATTATCCTAATCGATGTAATTAGCCAAGGATTAAGGTTATAATTTAAACTATATCAGTAATCATTTTAAAAAAACTTAAGAATTAGAATAAGCATGCACCCCTCAAAAAGTTCATAATGATAACTTTAGCATTTATAAATATAATTAACCAAAATTGCATCAAATTTTCAAATATATAATCTAATAATTATGTCTCCTAGATTAGGTCAAGGGAAAATACTAAGGTGAAATAGAGAGAGGCTCCCCCACACTTAATACCGCACATGGCCCACCATGTGCAATACCAGGGGAAAGGGTGGGAAAAGGGGGAAAAATGGGGAAAAGACAAGGGAATGTAGTGGAAAAAGTAAAATCAGAGAGATAGAAAATAAAAAAAGTCAAAATACTCCCCTCGTGAAAAATTATTCCCAAGTCACTCAATGATACCTGTGACTGTCGATGAAAAAGAAAACTACAAGCATGCACAATATCACAGGACAAAAAAAAGGATAAAAGAGATATATAAACTAGAAAAGTAACTATCATGGAGTCACCTCAGGGGAAAACACGACCAATACTGGTGGGTTGACATCAGCGACCGTAGTAGTGGAAGAGCTAGGGGCCTCGGCCTGTGGGAGGCTCACTACCGCAGGAACATCTGGAACTACGAGCTCGGAAAGAGGTTATGGACCAGCACTTGTAGTGAAAATGAGAATGGAGTCTGTGGCCAAGGCAGCATTGGCAGGTGGGATGGGTGAAGCTGTAGGCATGGAGGAGGAAGCAGCCAACATAGGAACGAGAAGCTGAAGATTCTGTAGGAGCAGCTCCATCATCGTCTCAAGATGGACCGGGCACTGAAGGATAGTAGCCTGCTGATACTACATGCAAGTCAGGAAAAGGGTCATCTCAGCAAGGTGGAGGGTGAGGGGTGGGTCAGCCGAGGGTGTAGAGGGTGAAGGAACATGGGAAGGGCCAGGAGGGGGAATGTTAGAGGAAGACGGAACATGGGAGGTGGAAGGAAGGGGCGGGGGAAGGAGGTGCAGGGGAAGCCACAGGGGCTAGAGGATCGGAAGCAGGTGGGGGCTGGGCGTGGGCAATGATGTAGGTGCCCCATGCTTCTGGACCAATCCCATGCAAATATGCATGAGAAATTCCATCCACTGAGGGTTAAGAAGGCGATCATGTGGAAAAGAAGGCTCAATGACAACAAGGTGGGTGGGAAGGTGAGTGGCATAAAATCCACCGTTCAGGTTGCCCTAACAGCCTGTGAACATGGCATGGAAATATGAGGCTGCAAGGTAAAGAAGGTCCAGGTAGGCCTGTGTGAGAACACAAATAATGGGCTCCATGTCACGGGCATCCATGACCCCCATATCCTCATGACGTGGGAAAATAATGACGATAAAGCACCAGTGAGTGAAGCGAATGAGAGGGTTGAGGATGAGGGTGCTCTTCTAGGAGGTGGGGTGTAGGGGTGGTCAGGCCTGGTAATATCCCACCATGCATCCATGAGGGTTGGGCGCTCAGGGTGGAGCAAGGTGGAGAGTCAGGGTGGGGTGACTAAATGGGGGTAGAACCCACACCCTCAGCCAAAGTCAGGTAGGGAAAGGGGAAAATAGCGACCGTCTAGCCGAAATCTAACTGCTGGGACGGTATCACTCGGTGTCTCCCGGTACTCAGGTCCATCAAACTTGAACGATGCAACAAAATCCAAAATTAAATCTCTATAGATTGGAGTGTTGACCTGAACGATATACAACAACTATGTGTGGTCGAGGAGCTCATGAAACTCCTCCCAGATGCCCAACTGCTGGGGCACGAGACATGGTCTAGATAACAACTACTCAAGGGGATCGGGCGGTGAGAGAAATACCAGACTCTGTCGTGCGCCAAATAGGTAGCTGGGAACACCATACATGGACAGGGGATACCCATAGAATCTTGTCCAGGTGGTGCTGTAGTAGGGGCTGGGTCTGGGGTTGGATCGGTGACAGTAGATGAAGGCTCGGTGGAGGAAGCGGTCTATGTCGGGCCATCTTCTGATAAAGATGGAGTAGGGAGAGCAGCAGATGATGTAGTGGAAATGGTGGTGCGCAGATGATCTATGCTGGAAGGTGGAGGTACAACTATGCTAGGCCCGACCTCTACTGGGGAAAGGGGTGGTGGAAGAATGGCCAACAGAGGGAGCTTGTAGACTGAAGCGTCTGGGTCTGGCTGCGCTGGAGGTCGGAGTCGAATCCGTCGAAAAATGGGCATCTCGGCCTCAGTGGCAGAGGCCAGCCGCTTCCCCTGGGAAGGATCGAGATCTTTCAAATCCTGATGAATAATGAAAAAGAAAACAAACGAAAACAGGAGGAAAATAAAATAAAAAGAATAAAAATAGAAAAATATGATAAAAATAAGAAAAATAAAAGTACAAGGCGTGTAATTAAAGAGTACACGACATGTACCGGTAGCGGCAAGCAACCCGTGTATTCTGGAAAGACACGCCGAGTTGGTGAGTCACTTGGACAAGAAAGGGTACACGACGTGTATATACATTAAAAATTGTGTATAAGAATATAAGGGCCTAGCCGTGTGGAAAATACAAATGGGTTGGGCCATAGAATATACTACACGGCGTGTACTGAACAAACACGCCGTGTAGGGGAACATGGGATGTATGGTCGTGCAAAAGGAAGGACTCGGTCACAACTTTGGATAGTACACGGTGTGTACCTAACATACAAACCTTGTAGTTTCAAATTTAGAAATTTTTATTGTGTGGCTGTGTACAAGAGTACACGGCGTGTGTTCTTCATGTGTGCCCATGTATTGGCAGAAGCCAAATGGTCGACTGATCCGAAAATCACCCTAAATGATTCTAAAAACATGAAATATAGGGTGCAGGAGGGCATACCTAGATCGAGGATCACAATGCAAGAAGAATCTAAACATGAAATGAACCAAATCGACAGATTTAAGAATGGTGGTTCGGGTGGCGTTCGGGATAAGAAAATAGGAAAAAGAGGAGAGGGGGAAGTCGCGCGACACGGCGTGAAGCCAGGTGTCCCACGACTTATATAGTCATGGTACACAGCGTTTAATTCTAGAGTACACGTCGTGTATCTCATATTTTTTTATAAAAAGAACAATATATATATATATAATTATTATAGAAAACTTTATAATAATTATTATTAATAACTAAAATAAAAATAGATATATATAGATATATACATATTTTATTACAAATAAAACTATACATGATGTGTATTGGGAAATACACATTGTGTGTTTTAAAATAGGAAAAGGAGAATTACAGCCTTTGGTCTGGTGCTTAGGGCGAGGTTCGAACCCACGATCGGACACTCCGAACGGAAGCCTTCATCCACTAGAGAGAATGTTGTACTATTGTCCATATTTATTATTTATATAAAATTTAATCAATACAGCCTATACACACGGGAATAAGAAAATGCATGGCGTGTGGTTTTTATTTATAAAAGAAGGGGATGAAGCAAGGAGATTATCCGAGTTCAAGCCCGGGTCTTTTCGATCCAAAGCTGAGACTTTACCTATCATTCAACGTCATCGGAATGAATTAATTTATATAGAAAAGTGTTTTTATATTTTTTTAGGAATAAAATAGGGCACACATGACATATATCGGAAGACATGCCGTGTGGTTTTATTAAAAGGGTAAATGATGGAAATGGGACGGTTGTTAGGATTCGAACCCAGGTCTTTTGGAATCGGGTTAAGATCGCAGCCAACCGATCCATCCCCAACATGGGTTTCTATATAAACAAATATATATATATATATATATATAGAAATTACTACACATGCCGTGTATGAAAAGGAGGAACCCCATGCCGAAGGTAGGTCGGGAGGATTCGAACCAGGGAGGGCTCGGATAAACTCCAGTGACTTTACCATCGACACCGGCATCATCCCTGGTTATTTACTAGTTATTCTGTATATTTATAATATTTTGATTATAAATTAAAAATATAAGTACACACCGTGTATATATTTGGGACACGGTGTGTAACCTCTAGGTTGCCTCCCAGGAAGTCACTTTGTTTTAGGTCGTTGTCTCGACCTTCTTACCATGACGTACATGATATTCATGGTGGATAATGGTCCCAATAGTATCTGCACTGGCCTTCTAGGAACTGCAAGTTTTCTGGCTCTTCTCCAACAAGAATGTCTGGAATAATAAAGTGATAAGAAATAAACTTACATACAAGATCATCCACCAAGCGATCGTCCACAATTTCTATTGCAGAATAGTCTTCAAGATCGGGCAACGATGCTTGTTTGACGGCCTTTAGAACATTGTAGGCGACTCTCTCATCCCCTACCCAGAAAATCAACCCCCCTAGTGCTCATCAATCAAGACTTTTCATGTGGCCAGGAAAGGCCTCTCCAATATAATAGGTGCCTCTTGATCCTCCTCCATGTCTAGGATAATAAAATAAGCTGGGAGGATCAATCATCCCACCTTCACGAGCACATCCTCCAGTAGACCTTTTGGATATTTAACAAATCTTTCAACAAGTTGAAGGGAGACTAGGGTAGGCTTCAGATCGTGGAGCTCGAACTTTTAAAAAACTCGGAATGGAATGAGGTTGACACAGCTCCTAATTCACTTAGATATTTTTCAAATTCACAGGGTCTAATTGTACAAGGGATAGTAAAGCTACCTATATCCTGAAGTTTTGGAGGAATAGAATGTTGTACGACTGCAGAGCAGTCCTTTGTCAATGCTATGGTGCCCAAATCCTCCATCATCCTCTTATTTGAGAGGATTTCCCTCATGAATTTTTCATATGTGGGAATTTGAGTCAGAGCCTCTGCAAATGGGATGTTGATGTGTAACTTTCTGAATACTTCCATGAATTTTTCAAACTGGTGATCCATCTTTATTTACTTTATACTCTCAGGAAAAGGTAATGTAGGCTGAATGATTTGATGACCTCTTTTCCTTTACCTATTTGAGCCTTCGGTGATGGATTTTTGGATGAAGAAGGGTTTAAAATTGTACCATTATTGTCAGATGGAAGTATAGGTGCAGTTGAATGTGTTGGTTCATGCTGATGAATATTCTTTCCACTTCATAGAGTGATGGCATGGGCCTCCTCCCTTGGGTTCTTATTAGTGTATCCTGGTAGTGTACCAGGATGCCTCCTTGAGAGATGGTTTTCTTATTGGATGATTTGGTTCTCGAGGCCTCGAATAGAAGCCTCCTGGTTCTGAAATCAGGTCTTAGCCGTAGAGATAAATTTCGTCATAAGATCCTCTAACCTGGAGGTATTTTCTTGTTGAGGTCGTTGTGCAGGTGGTGGAGGTGGTTGCTGTCTTGACTGCTGTGGGCAAGGGTTTTGATACCTTTGAAACTGGTAAGGTCCATGTTGGGGCTGTTGCTGCCACTGGTACTGGTTCTGATATGGTGGAGGACTGTAGTCGGGCGGTCGCTTGGGTGGAGGATTCTGCTATTGTTTTCCCCAACCTATGTTCTGATTATCTCGCCATGTCGGGTTCTGGTATTGTTGATACTCATTCAACCCAATGTTTTGAGCAACATAGTTCACCTCGCTTGTCGAAGGGTCGACTAAAGGTCCCGAGAATTCTCCCAAGATGTGGTTGTTACTACAATCACCAAATAATGGATGATTTGCTGCATAGATTTGAGGTTCTCCCTTGAGATTTAATGCGTCGATCTTTTTGGATACTTCATCCAACTAGGAAGAAAGCATGGTAGTAGCATCAATACTATGCATACCTCGTTTTTAGGTCCCCCACTAGGAATTACACTAGAAGATGTTGGTAGACATATCTTCTAGCATTTTGAAAAGTTCTTCGGGGGATTTTCTCATCACCATCCTCCAGCAGCAACATCCACCATGAACTTGGTAGTAGTAGTAAACCCGCTGTAGAAGGTTTTGACTTTCATCCAAAGTGGATTTCCGTGGTGTGGGAATTTACTAACATCTCATTGAATCGATCCCATGATTCATACAATGACTCTGAGTCATGCTGCTATAATTTGTGGATCTCATTCCGTAGGGTTACCGTCTTCGATGGTGGGAATTTTTTGGAGATAAATGCCTGGGATAAATCCTCCCAGGTGCGAATAGATCTTTTTGGAAATCCTTTGATACAAACTTTCACCTTTTCCCTTATAGAGAATGGGAACATGAGAAGATGGATGGCATCCTAAGAAATGCCATGGTACCTGAATGTATCACAGATCTCAAAAAAATTGGAGAGATGGGCGTTTGGGTCTTCACTGGGAAGGCCGCCAAATTGAATAGTGTTCTGGATCTGCTGCATGATAGCGGGCTTGATCTCGAGGTGCTGGGCCTCTACCAGAGGACGAACGATTCCCTTATCAGCTTCGTGGGTCGATGGCAGGTTGTACTCCATGAGAGTACGACGTTGAGGTGGTTTCTGAGGAGGGAGAATCGGCAGATACTGTTTGTCTTGAGGGGTGTATTATGACCCCTGACCTTGTTTGAAATATGGCATTCTCTCTTGTTGGAATTTTTGGAGATGTGGTGGGCCATATGGTGGAGAAAGAGGGGATTGTTGGTTCTGGTTTTTATCCTGACCTAACTATTGTCTAGCTCCTTGGACAGCAGCTGGATTTCCTTCCTCGTTCTGTGTCGTGGGGTAGTTTTGATTTTTTTTTCAGCCACGAGTGATCATTGGCACCTCAAAAACGTTCATTCAATCTCCGGATCAGTTGGAAAAACCCTTATGACTCCGTGCTCATGGAAGGTGTGAGGTGGCCACTAATACACCTATGGACCTGCACAAAACAAAGAAAACTTCCAAGAGTAAATGAGTAAAATAAAATATAAATAGAAATGGGATTCCGAAATAAATTTTTGGGAAATTTTAATTTTTATTTTCAATTAATTAATTACTAACGCAATAAAATTTTAGCACTTAAATCGTCGGTTCCCTGGAAACAGCGCCAAAATTTGGTCGGTCATTTTACCGAAGGTATGTTATCAGTGTACCAAATTGATATTACACACTCTTAAACTTAGTATAGTTCAAGTGCGGGGTTGATCCACTGGGATCTCAGTAAGTGCGTGAATTCAATTGAGTTTAGAATTAATTTGTTGAATTATGCTGAATTTATAGTGGATTTTATTGGTTTGGATTAAGGAATATGTTCTGATTACTTGGGAATAATGATTAATGATTAAAAATAAAACAAAAATGTCTTTTAACAATTTAAGAGAAAACAATAAGAGAATTTTTAATGTATTTATCCGAAAAAAGAGCGTGTTGGGGCTTTAAAGAGTATGTAATTTTTATGCGGACTTTTTATATGGTTGTGTTGTTCATGATAATTCAAAATTCTAGATCTCAATTATGACAAGATTCCCTTGGTCCGGTTAATTTCATCTTGGAATTTAAGAAATATGAATCCTTGGTCCGGTAGTCAGTGTTTCACAATTCTTACATTTAGTTCAGTCCATTAATGAATCGAAGAATACCTTCAATGACCATGAAGATGTTTCATCGTTATTATTCTTTTATATCCCTGAGAATTCTTTCCTTGGTCTGGTTCAGAATTCCGAGTAGTTGTTAACAATGGTTTAAGAAGAATAAGAAGAATTTAAAAAGAACAGACACAACCACATAAATCATTACAACATGCAATCCCTCATCATCCACAACCCCAACACAAGGGGTGTTTAGTTACAAATATATGACATAATGAAAATAACACCTTCGATACCTGATGAGATCATTGAATAAACTATGAGGAGAGGTGTCAGAAGGTGGAATAGTGGAGTAGTGGTACAATGGTGGCTCAAGAGTATAGCAGCAGAAGTTCCCCCCTCTTCAAGTGTCCTAGATCTCCCTGGTCTGAAGGCCAAGGCCTCTATTTATAGAAAAATAAAGTACATTGCGTGCACAAAAGTACACGCCTTGTAGTCTTGACAACTCGCTTTTGCTGAGGTTTTTCTCCATCAGGTCGCCAACTATGCCATCTTTGACTCAGATGGTGTGTGCGGCCGGTTGGTGGAACGTACATGACGTGTAGCGCCGCCACACATGGTGTGTAATCCCATTCAAGTGCCACCAACCGCATCTAGAATCTGGTACACTGTGTCAATTAGTAATCCACATTGCGTGTAGTCTCTGGCTGGTGACTTGGGTGTGTACTCCCCCTTTTGATCTGTGTCCCCATCTGAATGTACATGGCACGTATAAAAGTACATGCCGTGTAGTTGAAAAATTTCCACAGACTTCCCTTGATTTGTGTATCTTTGTTAGAAACTTCCTGAGAATAAACAGAATCACAAAAATCAAAGAATATGATCATGGAACATCATATATTTTCTGAAAACATGTTTTTATTTTCAATAATATATATGAAAATCTATAGACAAATCGGGTGCATCAGATGTATATGATATATAAAAACATAATATGTATAAATATGTTATAAATATAATATATTAACATTAAATCAATAATTATATCAATCCATGATAGGCAATGATAACAAAAGAATGACATAAATTTGTGAGGCGGTAGTCCTCTATAATCAGAAATGATTGTTTTGTATTATATATGGTGAAATATGAGATGGATTTTGTTTATGACAATAACATAATAACATATAATTATATATTATATATTTATGATATCCTATGATAATATTGTTACAATATTCTATGGAAGTGGAAAATGAAATAAAAGAACTCATTGTGATAAATTTTACCTCTTCATGGGACACCTCTTTAGGATTATACCTAGACCATTCTTGGAAAGGATTTCAATCATAAAACATTCCTCTATAATGAGGGTATATAAATTTTGAAGTTATTTGACCATATATTTTTGAATACAAAATGTTTTTAAGATGTGAAGAGGAGATGAGAGTGGAGTGACCTTTTATAAGTGTGGTGAGTAGCACATATGCAATACATCAGAATAGAAAGTGAAACCCGTGATTTTCACCAGCAAAAAGGATGTAAAATTGATCATTAATGACCATTATAAATTTTAGGGTCTAAATATTTCTATCTAATATATTTTTTACATGTTTTTAGTTCTTTTGAACACTTATCATTTTAGATTAACCCTATATTAAATCTGTTTTTAACATAAATGTGAAAATAAATTTTTATTATTTTCTCTACTCATTATGGCTAGAAATTATGTTGAACATAATATATAATATAAATTATGTTGATTAAAAATATTCAATTAATTCTAATAATTTTAGTCTACATAATATCAATACAATAATTAAAAATGAAATCAGCAGAGACGATGGATAAAAGGGTTTTCGATAAGTGTATTTTGCAATAAAAAAGTTGATTTTATATTAAATATATAACTAATAATAATAATTTCATTAATATAAATTAATATTTGGTTATAAATAATCTATATATTTCATTTGAATTATTTCTAATTATGTTTTTTTAATTACTTGAAAATATGAAACATAACACACTTTAAAACATTTTTCAGAAAAATATAATTTTAAATAAAAAAGGCTATATTATAGAGAAAATCCAATATGATGTTGATTCAAAATAAATTATTTGGATTAAATATAACATAAAAGTAATTATGTTACCTAAAATCATATTCAAATTTTAATTTGAATTTTTAATATATTAATTTACTTAAAATAAATGATTTTTTACGAATAATATGTATTTTTCACCCTTCACCGAAAAATAATTATTTTATAAAAAATCCAAAAATGAAACCATATTAATTTTTTATTTTCATATTTCATAAATTAATTTAATTTTATATAATTCATATAATAAAATTTCCAAAAAATAATTATAAATTTTTTCCTCATATGATTTTTTTAACAAACCATATTTTGATGAATAAAATTAATTTACTAAAAATTAATTGATTATTTATTGGAGTTTATCAATAATTTTAATTGTCTAGGACATTTATATATATACATATAAATTTCATAAATTATTTTATACAATTCAAACCTTCCAATTTAATAGTTATCTTATAATGTTTAAATATTTCATGGGCCATTTAAGCCGTTGTTGTGTGTGGAATACGCTATCGAATGTTGATTTATTTTAAAAAATATCATGTTGTTACACATAAGACATAAATCATAAATGAATCAAATAAAATGTTCCATGATAACATAACATTGGAATAAACCACATGTTTTTGGTGTACACATAAGAATATAAAATCATTTCATTAGTCAATGATCACTACCAAGACTATCATAGTGGATTGGGATCACTCCCCATTTTATTATATATGTAGTCATGATTCGCTCTTATTAATATATAGTTTAAAACTTTTCTTATATAATTAGATGTACTCCTAATTTCTCTCTTTATTATGTGATGGTATATCCATCATTACTTTTTCGATTATAGGTAAATACAATTGTCATCCCTCCCATCACATAAGTAAAATCGTACATACGTTTTACATAAGTCCATAAAGAATTAATCATATAATAACCTTTGAAAATAAAATATGTTTTAGATACATTTATGTATTTAATTATATAATAACCCATGTAAAATAAATGGGTTTCATAAATACATTTTAATTACAATCATAAAATGAACATATAGATAATGATGATTGAATCATTGTATCATATAACCTGTAAATAATAAGTAACATCCAAGGATGTTATCATAGATAAAAAATCCTTAAAACTATTACTGGTATATTTATTAAGGAAAATATATTTTTCATTCTAATGCTATATTTTAAAAAAAATATTTCCAAAAATGTATGGAAATTTTTTTCCCTAAAAAAACATTGGATACTTTTAAAGGAATCATCAAAACATTAACCAGTCATGATGAAGGTAAATTTTTTTCATACTGTGTATGTAAAAAAAAATCCTTTCACATTATTCGCAAAAAGTATAAAGTTATACATTCATAAAAAAAGACAAAATATTCTGATTAAACTATTTTTTTTAAAATTAAATATTGGGTAAAAAATTGTCTTAATTATTCATATTATAATAGTGTAACATTCTTGAAGACATTTTAAATAAATTAGGGATATTTAATAAAAAATATTTTCTACTGAAGAGGGAAATCAATCTGATTTTCCATAAAACAATTCTTTCAATCTCTCAATTTATTAAAGATTGAAAAATGAAAGGATAAAATTTAATCTTGAGAAATAACTAGAGAAGAATTAAATTCAGGGATTATTGAGATATTGGTCATAAATTTTCATTATTAGAAAATTAATCATAAATTTTTTTGATAAACAGTGAGATTGTAACCTAAATCCCTTACCACATGTTAGACAATCTTTGAAATCACTCAAACCAATACTATAATAAATTTATTATAATTATCTTCAGAAAACATATAAATATTTATAATATAATATATGTTTAACCTAATCAATTTCAAAACCCATTTATTAATAATTCCTTATTAAAATGGTTGTTTCATTGTGTTAATTATTATGATTTTCTTGAGAATTTCTATTTGGTAGTTCTGGTTGTTGTACCATCATCTAGGTTCTATCAACTATGTAATTACAATTTGGATATAAATATAAAATACAGTAATTATATATATATATATAAATTAAATATAGATATATAAAAATATATTATATCATTCATGCAGATGGTAGGGTGTACATAAAAATGTAGGCTATTTCCACTTTATGACAGATAGAACTGGAGAAAGGTTAATAATAATTTTCTATTATATAATCATTAAATTATCATATATATCATTTAAATTCATTAAATATATCACCATAACCAAATATGTAAATTATAAAGTAAAATTTAATCACATCACTTCAGGGAGGAAGTAATCTATATACTCGCATGCACGACATTATATTTTTCCAATGGACTGGAAGGTAAAATGTAAGATAAAATATTATAATTTTAGAATAATTTTTTTATTAATATCATATATAATCATAAAACGAATCATTAATACTATCCATGAATAATGGCGAAGGAAACATAATTACATCTCTACATATAGATGGTAAGTTGTATGTATGCACGAGGGATGGTATCAATTTCTGTTGGATGGAGAGATGGTTGTTACTAGTTTTTCCATGTTCAAATTTAAAATTATGTATAATTAATTCACTAAATAAATTTTTTATAATTCATATCATCTATTTAAAGGGGTTATAAGGATAAATAAATTTTAAAATTCTCTTTTAAGAGTTATACCTCTTCTTTGAAAAATATCTTATTTATTATACATTGATCCATAAAATGATGGCCTTTTTCAAATAAAAAATGACATAGGATGTGGTGATTAAATATTGTATGGTATTATGGAATGTATTCTCTAAGATAGAGGAAACAAACATTGTGAATAACGACGGAATGGAGGTTCTCTTTTACAAGTGAGGGTCGGTGAACTCTTTGAATTTTAAAAATAAACAAATTAATATTAATTAATTTATATAATAAACATACTATAAATTTATATATATACATATACATATATATAGAGTATATGACTATAATAAGGCTAAATAATCTCATCCAATAAAATTTTGTGATGTTTTGGGTACAATTTAACCCTTATTGTTTTGTTTTAACCCCCATTTACAATTTCGACAATTACCACAATATCAATATTTTTTACTCTTTAAGGATCATGTATATTATAATAAAAATAAATGTTCCAAGAAATGTACAATGGTTTGAATTTTCAATAATATAATATTAACCTCAACATATATATGACTTTAATGAATTTTAAATCATTTGATAAAATATTGTTTATTATAAAACATCATTGATGACTTTTTTGGAAATATTCATTTACAATGATTTTAATGTAACAAACATATTAAATTAATTTGAATATATACAATTAAAAATACATAATATTTCATATATATTTATTTTTTTGGAACACAATGTATCATCAAAATTTTATTAAATATAGTATTTAGTAAAATTATTTATATCCTTTTCTTAGTAGATGAATAAGTACAATGTTAGAGTTTCATAATAATTAAATAACATTATACAAACATTAATAATATAAAATAATTTACTAGGATAAAAAAATAATTTATATTTCAAATGAACATTTAGAACTTATATATCCTATTTTTCACATTATTTAAAAAAATTAGAAATATTAATTTCAAGAGAGTTATATTTTGTATTCATTCTTTTCATAAATGATATAAAGATCATAATCGATGATAAATGACACAAAGTGGTAATATATATGATACTTTTGTGTAAATGGCTGAACTCCACTCATAAAATTGGATAATAGAATGCATTAGAGAAGTTTTAAATTATTACCCCATTGCTTAAACCCTATTTTACATGTTTTACCCTTAGAGAGGGGGACAATATTTACCAATGATACAATTCATAATTTAAAAAATAAATGGGAACAATTTACATATTTTCAAAATATGGAATCCAAATTTGGAATCTATTTTTCAAGATCAAAATTGTTGATTTAGAATAATTTAATTTAATGTTAATCAAAAAAATGCAACGAAAATACTTTTTCTAGAAA
The DNA here is from genome assembly GCA_963277665.1 of Viscum album. Taxonomy (NCBI): domain Eukaryota; kingdom Viridiplantae; phylum Streptophyta; class Magnoliopsida; order Santalales; family Viscaceae; genus Viscum; species Viscum album. The sequence goes on from OY728131.1 coordinate 22,758,007, forward strand.
AATGATATCTACTGTATAAAAATTATATATTCCTAAATCTGACATAATATTAAATCTAATGGATTTATTTATATTATTAATAATATAAGTGATCATATGTTAATTTTAAATTCATTTAACATAAAATGGAATATTTTTAAAAATTTAAACAAAAATTCAATTATTAATAAAAATAAGCATTTTCACTATTCCATGAAAAATAAACCATTTCATAAAAGTATGAACAAATAAGTATAAAATAATTAAGAAATGATGATTTTTTAAAATTAATTTCATTTTCAATTTTTTTCACAATGTTGTAAAAATTAGTTTTATTATGTTCTCTCACAAATCAATAGAAACCATTTTGAAGAAAAATGTATTATTAAAGAAAATAATTCATTTACTAAATAAATGATTAATTATTTATAAATATATGTTATATATCTAAAATATTTATGCATATATTATTTTTAATTTTTTCTAAAGGTGTATCATTCTTCTCACTATTCTAATTTAATATCTTGGTTATAATGGTATATCAAATTATGATTCATTTAGACTTGGGGTTGTGTGAGACAAAATCTATCGAAGAAATTAAATTTGTTTGAAGAGAAATATGAATCATAAAATATTAGGTTGTAACATTATAACACCAATAAAATGATTTTATCCTTTATAATTTTGTTACTTTGATACAAAAAATAAGGAAAACTGTATTTCATCACACCCTCTCATCACATAGTAGATTTTTCAAATTTCTGATTTTTCTAGATAACATTAATAAGGTAAAAAGGATTATTTCATTTCACATTATCTCTATTATAAAATATTTATACTGGTGGTTATTAATATTAAAGATAATTTTCTAGTGGTAGAATATCTATGTTTAGTACATTTGACGGATCTGGTTTGTAATTCATCAGGAGAGATACATGGACCACATCATGAAATTTATAGTGGGTCAGTGGAAGTTCTATGAGATAAGCTACCATCCCAACTAGATCAAAAATCTATGGGTCCAATATACTATGGGACCCATATTCCCTTAATTATGAATCTCATAAAATTTTTAAAATGATAAATTCACATAAATTCCTTATCACTACTATTTAATTTCATATTTCCAAAAGGTTTGTCAGCATAAATTTTTTATCGTCTATGAGATGCATTGATGTGTTGCTGAATAACAGTAAAATTTTCTATCACTTCCTCATCTACCAAAGGTACCATATTTGTATTCTTCAAATATTGGACCAACACCTTGGTATTCAAAACATCATTTAATAGTTTGTTTCTTAAAAGAACCATTTGAATGCTCGGGTGAATGATATTATTATAACAAAACGCAACAAGGGGAATGTGTTGATCTCATCCGCATTTAAAATAAATAGAATAATATATTAACAAATCCTCTAGGTACTGAATGGTTATACTAATCTAGCCATATTTGTAAAGATGATAACTAGTTTTAAAACCCAATTATCATTCTGAATATTACTGAAGACATTACTAGAATAGTTATGTTACACTCATATCTAGATCAGATACAATTGAGAGTGGTACATCATGAATTCTCACAACTTCAATAATATATATCATGGAAACCGAATCAAGAAATAAATATTCTCTGATAACAATAATGTTTGTTGAATTTATAATGTGATCAACTACAACCAAAATTTTATATCCTCAAAATTTCCATGGGTTAAAAGACTAAATGATATGAGTCATTTCAAAAATGTTCTTTTTTTTCTGAGCCTATCGGATTAGAAACCCATAGTTCAGAAAACTGATGAAATTTAATGGTTTGGGGGGGGGGGGGTTATAGATTCTCTTTCTCTCCTAGACACCCTTTCTCAGTAGGATTATTAATGTAGTTTTTTACCCTATTCGGATACCCTAGTATTGACTGGTTTCCTCTTGTATGCAGAATAATTAAGAATTATTTTCCCAATCTCTTTCTCTTTCTACTTCTGGAAGAAATAATGATCTTGAATTTTTTTTAATGAAGTCAGAGGCCTTATTTCATGATGATATTAGACAAATTTACTAATATGATTGATTAAAAATCACTCTCTATATGTAAAATGAAACCATAGAATAAATAAGAATTGGAATTTTTATCATAGTCAAATATGACCTAGTTATGGGAGATTTCCATAGAAATTAACACACCCCAAAAGATCGCTAGGGTGACAATGATCATGATCCTAATCCAAAAATAATTCCCCCAAATGATAATATCAAAATGATTTCAATTAATAAATAATATAATGTGTTCTATGATCTATTTAATAGTTCATTTCAATATACCAAATGAGGAAATTATAGTTTGAATGATCAAATTTGGAAATTATGAGAAGGTCGTGTCGATAATAGCATGGAAGAAATAATATCCATCATAATGATAAGATGGATGTCGAAGTACTAGAGTCTCCCGTGATGAACCTTCATTTTATTGAACATGTTGAAGAATTTGAATAAAATAATTCCGACATCCGATTTTTGAATGTTCAATCTATTTTCAAGATGCCAAATAGATTACGAAGTATTATTTATGTAGATAATAAAAAAAGGATGACCACATGAATGTTTCCCACACTATGGAGAGACATAGGTTGCAGTTATTAGGGATCATAATTATTTATCAAAATAATCCGAAATTTACCTTCATCCAAACTGAGAATTGACAATATATATTAAACAGATCATTACCCATTGAGCCACACATTTAAAATAATATTATCTTTCATTGATGAGGAAAAAATAAAATGAGAAAACCATAATTAATGATACAATAAATATTGATTGAAAATTTCCTATATAATAAATTAAAACATTGTCAATAGAGGATCCTCAATCAAATGAGATGCACAAAACCTTTCCAACATCAATTCTCTATTCCTAGGAAACTATAGGAAACATAATGTCATAGAAAGCCTTACGAGAAACTCTGAATTACTTTGTGAAAAATCCTGTACTTATGTACAAGAATATTCACATATTCATACACAAACATATGCACACATACAGACATAATCAAAACCATACAAAAAAACACACAAGAAAAAACATGTATACACATACAACACATACATATATGCTCACATAGAAACATACACATTCATCTATATATATATACATTCATGCATGTATATAATGATTCTGGTAAGTACATTTTAAATTATTTAATTTGAATACAACTATAACAAATAAAAAAATATTCACATAATTAAATAAATATATTAAATATGTATATAAATAATTAAAAAAATTAATATATCATATTTAAATTAATTTAATTAGAATTGTTTTTTTATTGCATATAATTATAAAATTAAATATTTTTATTGATAATTATTAATATATATATATATATATAATTAATTTATCATTAAATTAAGTCTGGTAATTACATTATTAAATATTATATTAATCATTTTTATATATTATATATATAAAAATATATATACCTATTTTAATATAAATATTATTTAAAAATATATAAATATGAATTCATAAATTAAATAATTCACTCTCTCCCTTTAATGAGTTCTTTCTCAAAGGTCTTATAAGGGTTTTGGTTTTAATAGGGCCTCCCTAGTCTTGGTATATATGTGTTGGTAATTCTTTTCATTGTTATTTATCTATGGTACCTTCTCATCAGGGAGTTCGACTTCTTATCCAAATTTATATGGACATGAAGACTGATTAGGTAAACTAGTAGCAGTGTCTCTCAGTTTAAAAAATGTAAAATATACTAATTACTCTAATAATGGATGAAGATTTATTTTTTATTTGTTTATTGGTCTCAATAATATGATAAAATTAATACAAATTTTAACATAATTTTATTTAATTGAATAATATTAGGAAATTTGTCTGACTCCAAGTGGGTGGATTGGTTATACGAGACATTGGATAGGGTCACTTTTTCATTAAATTATTTAATGAAAAAGTTAAAAAAATGTTATTCTCATGTGGAATTAGTCATTTTATAACAAAATTATCATGAATATGGATTTGAATAATGAGAGATAAGTCATTGATAAATATTTCTCTTGGATTAAAATTCGGATTTAGCTTATGGGAATTACTCATTATAAGTGATGAGAAAATGTACATAAGGAAATGGGAGAACAGATAAGAATATTCATCAAATGTGATTGGTCAGATGACATTTTTTTGGAACAATATAAGGAACATGAAATTAGATGAATTTTATTTCCGTATTTTATAATTTATGCTCATTTATTCCAAAAATTATGGTGGTAGGATTTCATGTGAATTTGATAAAAAAAATTCATATACCTTGTATATTTTAAAGACTGATTAGACACAATAAAAAGTTGAATTTTTAATAAGTAAGTGGATGGATATAGTATATTAATTATAAATAATTACATTGGTTACATTGAATTAATCCGTGTCATTGGGAGGATAATGATGTTAAGGATGGGTGTTTTGAGAAAATCTAGAATATCCCATGGCTTTTTATGGTGGTGGATATTTGGAAACATCCAATATAGTTGATGGAAAGGAATATGATATAGTCAAAAAATTTCTCAACAATATTAGAGACGGATAGTTCAATTAAAATATAGATTAATTCTTTAATATAAATGATTAAATTATTATTTGTAGTATCCCATGCATAAGGTATATTTTTCTAGACCCCCTTCTCTAGAAATTTGATAATTTCACCACTTATTATGTCAAATTTGGCTATAATTCATCCCTTGAATTACCCCCAATGGGGTCAGATGATATGTTGAAATTCCATTGTCAAATTTTCATCCCACTAATGTCATGGTACTTTGTCTCAAAATATTTATCAAGGATCCACCCCAAAAGGATTTCATTGTCTTTCCCCATGGAACTAACTTCCCATATTGACCATTCTAATTTTCTCCATCAGATTTCTAACTGAATTCCATCAGTCATTCTCCAAGTTTTAGGGAAGTTTTTATTGAGTGGAGAATATATGTGGATGTTCTCCCTAACATGTCACTGAACCTTTCTGTATTAGTCCTACAATGGTATACATCTCTATACATGGATAATATGTTCTTCATATGTATGGTGGAATGGATTATATGGGACTATAGAAATGAAATCAAATTTAATTAGATTGATTAGTCCTGCTATCTCTAGGATTTTTGGGTGATACAATCATTGAGTTCATGGAAATTGTATTATCTATTAAATAATGTCTAATTAGTTCATTATTATCCATGTCTTTCGATATACCTCCCCATGTAGAGTTTAATGATTAATATGGATGAATGTTTTTCTGGTAGTGTCACTTTATGTTTCACAATAATTTTTAGGTACACTTCTTGATCTGTTATCATGTATAACTAAATTTCCATTACCATAAACTTGGTTCCATAGGTTGTGGAAGTCCAACCCATCCATTAGGGCCCTGTTTTTTTATTTGAGAGAGTTAAAAATCCATAATTTTACAGCATGGATGCTTTCACATTTTCAAAGCTATCTCATCTTAAAAGGATACAGTCCCACTGTATGGGAATATTGTCTGGAATATTTGATCAATTTTACTTAGTGTTCCTTATTTCTCTTTCTCTTTCATCAAAACTTTAGAGAATATGGTGAGACATATTTTTCCTATTCATGGCCACTATAGAGGTTCTCACATTTTGATGGAGTATTTCTATTATTGGAATTCATCATTTGTTTTATCTAACAATAGATCTTATATTTTACGTGTCTTTCCGAAAAAAAAGAAATAACTTACTTTGACCATTAATATCATTTTTAGGCTTCCAATGGTTGAGATTTTATAATTTATATGAAATGATATGATATAACTAATCATAGTCCATTATCCCATTTAATTATTTATATGACATCAAATATGGTATATTTATTTTAAAAAAAGATTTGTTGTTTTGTTATCCAATAAATAAATATATAATATATTCATAAAATAGAAAATAGTAATTTATTAAATATAAATCTCAAAAAATATTCTCTGAAATAATTTTTGATGAAATATATTGGATAAAAAACATGGATATTTATTGATATATATGTGGGAATAATATTTATTAAACTTGTTAAATTATAAATAACAAACTCATTTAAATGATTTTTGGACACACATAGTGTGTGACCCTCTAGGCCTCTATCTCGTCTCCATTATGTGTTGCTTTAAAATTTTAATGGTTAGAATCAAAGAACAGTCAAAGGAATCCATAGATAATGATGTATATGTTTCAATGATATAAATCCCCATACAGACACTTAATGTTTAATATATTCCATTTATCTCAATTACTGTAATAGAAGAGGTTTCATGATGATTTCATAAACCTACAAGATTGATCTCTCTTTAATTGAATATCCATATTAAAAACCCTGACTGTGTATTTATTTAGTCTATATAATATCTACAAAGGGTCCTTAAATATCAACTTCCCTTAAATAAAAAAAAGAGACAAATTATTTCTCACATTAGTCATTAATGAAATATTAATCTTATTTCAACCAATGTAAACTACTTATCTGTTACCATATTTTGTCGCATAATTCACGAATACATAAATATACATCACTCATAACATCCATTAATAATATTATTAATGCATAATGACCAATACTCATATATTAATATAGAAAAATAAAATGAAAAATATAAATTTTTGTTTCTTATCAATAGGAACTATTGTCAAAATTTCGTATAGTAGAAATTTTGAAGGGTGTACACCCTTAAAAGATTCCTCAAATTCAAATTTTTCAATATTATTTATATCCTACATAATTTATTCCCCTAGAATTATTTCCTCCAACTATAGAACATATAATTTAAAATACTTTAGTGGAACATCTGGAATCTCATCATATCAGGTAACCAGTTTGACCTTTTAGTTTGAATGCTAATATAAGAAAATTATGACATAATGTATAACATAGAAGAAACAAAACGATGTAAATATCAGTTTACTAATATAAAAAATAATTAATGTAGTTTATCATATATTTTATAGAAGTTGGATCTAGGTAATTGACTCCAACCGACCGTCATTTTATCTTTTCTAATAGCAAAAAACCCATTTGTCTACTTTCTATCACATGATACTCATACATTATCTGATATTTTCCATTATTCATGTGTCCTTTATCATTTTATTTCATGAAAACTCTTCCTAAATCCTCTAATAAAATTACAATAATAGGTACTAATTTAAGATTTTATGCTTTGTCTAATCGCAAGACCTTTCCCCTTTTGCAACAGATACCACTTCAATATTATCGAAATACAATTTAATATAGTCTTTACTACTAGGTACCACCTTAATATATAGGAAAACGTTTTTTTTCAAATTGATATTCCCCATTAGATGCTACTATATATTTTCACTCAACCTTAGATTTTGACATAATTGTAGGCTTTGAATTATCATAGATAAAAACTCTTCTATTTATACATTCAATATATCCTGATGATGATTTCAGATCATTTTGATCTATTTGATAATGATCAATTGTTTAACCTATTATTGATAAGCTCCTCATCTCAGACAGATATGAGAATCATTCATTATATCATCACAGAATCTTTTTTAATGTCTTAACAGTAGACTAATGTTTTTCTCCTAGATTATCCTTATATCTTTCTACCGTGCACAATGTATAGTAAACATAAATTATATCCCATAACATGTTATAAATAATTGACCTCAATTCTATACTTTATGTGATATTATGAAATATCTCTTTCCCATATTTTTTCATGTAAAACATTTTAATAGAAATACATTTAAAATGTCAAACCAAAACAAATATATTATTTGATTGTTACACACATAACATATTTAGTAAATATTCAATGTATTCACCTTTAATCAGTATATGAAACATTATGGATCTAGCTGTAATGATCATCATCCCTATAATATACACAGCTTCACTTATGTCCGTCATAGGGAAATACTATATAATCATGTCTTTAATAGATTGTAAGACAATTATTTCATTTCGATGAACTAATGTGTCACCAAGATATACTACTAGTATAATGACATTGTTTCCAATAAAATTCTTGTAAACTCATGGTTCACATTTAATATGAATGAAAAAAGTAGTTTTTAGATTCATCAAATTTAATGTCTCATGACTGAGATTCTTACATCAATCCAAAAATGGATACCTGCTACTTGAATATTATTTTGGAATCAACTACATTCATAAGAAAAACTAGTTATTACTTTTAGAAAACATTATAAAGGTTCCAATTATGGAATGATTTTTTGATATGAATCCACCAAATTTGACTACCATGGTAAACATCTCTAACAATTATAGAAATTATGGACTTAAACATGAAAATGTTAGAAAACGTTTTTCAATAGTCAATTACATGATATAATATAATTTATTTCAAATATATTCATTATTTATAGGTATTTAATTAACCTTCCATGAATATATTTCTCTTAAATATATATTTTCACCCAACATTCATTACATTAACTTAATGATTAAAAAAACAAAAACATGGTTATTATAAACAATATCCAATTTAGAATTCATATAATCATGAAATATTTAATCTTATATTATATATACTACCTATTTTTAATAGAGAGGATCATTATTGTCAACCAATAATGAGTAATAATAATTGGTTACTAGAAAACAATGTATCTATCATTATCTTACCACTTTAGTGCATAAACATAATACTTCTATTTTTGAAATATATTCTTCGATGGGGACCAATGGAATATGATCCTATTCCTACACTTGTTTATATAAAAACAACCTCATCAAAATTAATATTCATCCAACAATATTTCATGATGATGTGCTCCCTCTCATAAAATAATTATTGGCTAGTGAAAATATCTTTCCAGTATAAAAAGTTTTATATGTAATATCCTTTTTTTGTTATGATAACCTATTAAGAATATCATTGTGCCCTATAAGTATATTTTCTCACCTATGAAGGAATATAAAAATTATTAGATAGTCAATACATGGTAATGTGGTTGAATGAGTCTATTTTTAATCCATAACATGATGGAATTTTGTTCCCTAAATAGTTATTACTAAGTCTAGTGTGTATGATACAGTTTTTATATCATTTTTATCAAAAGGATAATGGAAGATCTGTATGACCCATCATAGACCATACCATTTCTATAATGGAATGCTTCTTCCTTTCAATAATTCCATCCCATTATGGTGTGTATTGTAGTATGAGCTGAGATAAAATCCAAAAATACCATAAAATGGTGATAAAATCAAAGGTAATATAATCAACACCTCGACCAGTTCATGTATTCTTTATAATATTTCATTTCTCATTCATTACATAAATATTGAAGTATATGAATTTTTTAATGGTATCGAACTTATACCTCATCATGTATTCTTATATATATATATATATTCAATTAATTAGTAAAAGTTATGAAGTAGAAACACCCACCTCTGAATTCTATTAGAAATGTTGCACAGTCATCAATGTGTACCAATACAAGATGATATTTGTACTTCTCATCCTATCCAAAAAATTGTGGTTTTTTAATTTTTCATTGTAATGTTCCATGATATCATAAAATTTATTTTACTTAAAAATAATCTAAATAACCATCTCAACATAGGTTTTTCAAACTCTTCTCGTTTACATGACCAAGATAGGGATTCCACTATTAGGTTTTATATGATTTATGAAAACAATATTCATTTTCAATATCCAATAATTTCTTTCCTAATTTTTGAAACAAAGGCCATAATATTAATTTTACATGGAATAATGTATTCCATATTTTTAAAATAAATAATTTTTATTTACAAATTGTAAATTAAATCCTTAATTATATATGAAGGATATTGAATTTATGTTCTTGGTAAAAGTCATCACATTGTAAAAATATCTTAAAATCTGTATCATTCTTATTTTAAATGAATGTTGGTAATATACAAAGGTCGATCACCCTTCCTTGCAGCATTTGTAGCCCAAAATTCCACCATCCATGAAAAATAATTCCAAATATTCCTGATTTATACGTATATATATATATGTACATTTGAAAACTAAAATTTGTATTTAATACCCAAAGAGTGTATATTGAAATATTTCACTAGATAATGAACAAACATATAGCTACCCATTTCATCTATGTTTGGTTCATCATCTAGTGGTATGTCATTCCTCATAAAGAACATTGTAATTCCTTTTACATTATTTATATTTCGGTATTTCACTTCATGGATGGATTATTCTTATGAGCTATATAATTTTTATGATTACTTAGACACATTTACATCATCCAATTTTTCTTATAAACTACAAGGTAAAAAGTATTATTATTCCCTATTAAATTTTCTAAATAGAGAATCATAAAAATAATTTCATAAAATATCGTCTCATTATTTATCATATAATAATTGATAATAAAACATGAAAAGATATTTTTTAGTGAATAAATATTGAGATGTAGTCAAAAATCATCTGTAAACTTAATTTATTACATGTATAAGTATTCAATGTTAAAAAATATTTAGTACATGAGTCCCATATTGAGATAAATATCAACGCTTGATTTTAAAATGAGCAATAGAGATCATGAATCTATATCATCTCACATTTTATTTATTGAGACCCCTAAGGTGTGACATTACTCTATATAAATATACGTTCTTTTGTTACTTTAGAAACTCACTATTCATGGATGATGACATGAAACACATAACATCTGTATCATAATTCAATCTTTTCACATGGATGGATAATAATTTCTTACTAGCCACTTTACATAGTGTTTCTAGAATAGTTTATTTAATCACAGACAATTTCCATTCATAGATTAGGATAACCAGTATGTTCCTTTTCTACTCTAAATTTGATCCCATAAGATTTATATCATTATCAAGGATTGATCATAGTGATATTTTTGAATCCTTGTCCTTTTAATTTATATGAGTAACTAAAAAAATAATCTTAGTACTCTCTCTAATGATAATAGAAAAATAGAAAAATATTCTATTTTTAAGTCCCCATTAATTTATTGAAACCCAATAGCCATAAAAATTTCTTTTTTTAATATCTTATCATATTGATTGTATATTTTAATTGATATATAATACACTTCTAATTTACTCAGAATTGGAGAATCAAGTTATTTGAACTGTTTATGGAATTCATTCCAAATTTCAATTTCAATAACTCACAATTCTTTTATCTATTGAGAGAACTACCAAATCCTGAAAAACAGAAAATAGATTTACTCAACCATTTCCACATAGTTACACCAATAACTAAATTGAAAAAAAATCTATTGTGAACTATGTTATGTTAATCAAAAACATCATGTTATAATTCTTTGATAATTGAATGAACCACAACATTGGCCTATTAAGTATACAAATATTTTATTTTATTTTAATTAATGAAGTTGAATAAAAATGAGAATTAATATATATAATTGGTTGATTTTATCATTATTTGTTAATTTAACATTTTATTTTAATTACATGCTTATTAATATTAGGTTGATTTATTGATGTTATTTTTTCTCACATAAAATTTATATGTAAAAAATTATTTTAGTTATATCTTACATGCATGTTAAATAATTAATTTAAATCACCCTGAAAAACAATTTATAATGTGATAATAATGGACTTGAATGAAATAATATAACAAATTCATATGATCTTGATCTTTTTCAAATGGTTTTTTTATCTAGAAGATAATAAAATAAAAAATCGATCAAGGGAAAATATACAATGAACCATTTATGGTTCACATTACAATTGTCCACAAATGTTCATATTTATCTCTCTAGGATCATATTTCACTCAATGAAAAACATAAAATACTTACACTAGATTTGGAGCTTCATCCCTTTCATGTGATTTTACTCACATGAATGTAAGGTGAACCATTGTTCTTGATGAATGGTTTAAATAATTAAAATGAATCACTGAGATATACATATAAGAAAAGTAAATGATAACGAAATTTGCTATTATAATAATATATTTTGAGTAAATTTATTTAAATGTGTATAAAATGTAGAATATATTTCATTATATTCATAAATATAATATAGAATAAATTTGGAGTAATATGAAATATTAAAACCATCTCTTGCTGGAATAAACACATGGATTATTATAGAATCCATGTTTGTTGAATTTTTTATCAATAATTAAATTTAAATCTCAATCACCATAAAATGGGTGAGATATTAACTATCATGAATTTTCCAAAAAATAGAAATATATTCATTTCACTCAATGAATATTATCATTAGGATAACTACTATGAGCTTTTCAAAGCGATAAATACTGTAGTCAATTTCTATATAAAGATACACAAAAGTGTAATCGACATATGATAAGAAATCTATTATTATTTTTTGTATTTTAATATATTTTCTAATCTAAATTACATTGTTGTTTCACTAAAAAATAACTTATTCTATTATAAATCGAATGATGGATAAAATATCCATTGAAAAAATGATCAAATCCAGTAAAAATTACGTTTTTATAATAAATTTATGTACAAATATTTAAATTTACTATAAAGTATATTTATTTATATTAAGTGTTTCACAAATATATTTCTAATAATTAAATCAGTTTATTTTGCATATAAATATGAAAATTTATTTTTACAACATATAAATATATATTAAATTTTTATTATCACCATCCAATTTTTCATCACATAAACATGTCACTGTTATTCAGTAACTATAATTAAAAATTTTATTTTTTTTCTTAATATTAGCTCAACATTTTACTAAAAAAATATGTTTTTTTAAATATAAAAAAATGGTTATAAGAATAATGTTTAATTTAATCTCTAAAAAATATGTTTCTATAAAATAAATTCCATTAAAAATTTTTATATGGGATTTATAATTTCATGTATGATAGATTATATGTGAGTATTAATTAAAATTATATTTTTTACATATATTACTTTTGATGAAATATATCAAGAATAAAATGGTTTAAAAAACATCCATAAATGTTTGAATGAAATAATTATAATGATTAATCTCTTATGAAAAATGAATTCCCTATGTATTATGTGTTCTCTCTATATGGTAGTTATTCCCCTCTCTATTTGTATTTATTGGCAGTATCTCTGCAGTACCCATCATTGATGTACAATACGCACCAACACACCTTGTTCCTTGCATTATCCCAAAATGACACCTACTGCTTCAGTTTTTTATCATTTCATAAAAAATCCAGTCTTATTCATTTATGTTGGGTGGATTTTTCCCCTTTTAAAATATAAATATTTGATATTTGGAATAGTATGGATAGAAAACCAAATAAATTTAGTTTCAAAAGATTTAACTTTGAATTTTTTATTTATTACCATCTAGTGATTGGTACATGAGGTCATTGGAATCCAGTGTTTAACTTAAATTATAGATGGAATATCTATGTAATTCTTAAAAATGATATTTTTTTGGTTTATTTTTATGGTGATTTTACTATACTAATAGTATTTTGTTCCAGAGCCTACCTAAAGTTTTAGTGATTTTACCACCTCCACCTATTTTGATCATCATCTATCAAGGTACTATATATCAGGCACTTGAATGAATCAATTCATGTCTTTAAAAATGAGTCATCTAGTTTCATGTAGAACTAGATTTTATATAAATCCATCAATGATATGGTGTTTCTTTACTTTCTATTTATAGTAAAATACATTACAAAAACATGATGAGTTTCACCATTTACATTTAATAACCTCATAATTCATTAAAGGGTTATGAATTATATTTTAGTGTGGTTACATTTTATCTAAAATCGTTACTTAGAAGTTTTTAAAAAATATTTTGATAATTATTTTGTGTGATTTTTTCTTGTAAAAATTCAAAAATGTGTTGATTATTTTCTAAAATTATGGTTGCTGAATAACGAACATTTTATTTTAATCTATATTATTAAAATTATTACCCAAATACCACAAATTATAAGTTTAAATTAATGTTAATGAAACAAAACCCATTCATTTTCAACATGTACAATTTTTTATTTGTGGATTAGTGATTATTTTCCATTAGAGATTATCATGGATTTGAAAAGACTTAAAAATCATAGGTAATCATTTAAGTCCACTCTCTAATGTACACATCCTTTAGAATTAGTTTTTCTAATATGGACGTATGGTCCTTGAGACAATACATACAATTATTAAGAATATAGCCACTTGATAACAAAGTATTATTTAAAAAATCCACCTATTTTACTTTGCCGAATTTTCAAAATGAAAAAATTATAATTTTTATCATTTTTTGTTGACAAAAAACATGTAGTTCCAGATCCAACGTATTATGTACTATTTTATACTAGAAATTACTATTGAGTTGTTATTATGGGTTAATTTTTAGTAGCAACATGTTTATATGGTTTTTATTTTGGAAATTTATTTGGGGTTTTTATTTTATAAACTATGCATTTCTATTTATAATTTCTTGGTGGATTGATTGTGGAAAATATTTTATTAATGTAATTTACTTTTTAGATCATATATAACTTATTTTTCATCATCATAATCTTTTTATTTTCTAACACATCACCCATGTAATTGTAGTAGTTGTAATCAATGTGACATGAACATTTTTTCTTGGTGTCTTGTATTGAAAAAATGGTCTCGTATTTCACCAATAATGTATATATTCCTACCTATAATTTATAAGAATATATTTTAATATTCCAACTATTTTATATAATATATATATTTTTTTGAGAAAAAATTATATAATTCTTTTTTAAACATTATACCTTTTTTAGTTATATATTAACAGATTTTTTGAAATTTATAAATAACCAAATTTTAGATAGTGGGACCATATAAAATAATATATAACTAAGTGAAAGGAACATAATATTATTACTATGCACCCACCCAATCATAAAAATGTGCCATAAAATAAAAAATTCAAATCACCTTTTATCTCAGCATAGTCACTTCAGATCAGAACACATCCCGCTAAAATGGGTCATCCTTGCATCCTCTCCCATAATTTTTTTGAGATGATTCTCCCTTCACCAAATGAGATGTGCTATGTTGAGTCTAGAAAAGGATCAAGATAAATAATATTTTACATGGGTCAACTGATCGATCATCGTTTTAGATGGATAATGAAATAATATCCATGTCATAAAAAATATTTTGTTCACACCTATATAATAATCAGTTTACTATTAACAATGGTTATAACTAAATTCACATGAAATAAAACATGGTCCTTCCCCAATTTCCATGGTAGAATCATCATAATTTTTTATTTCAAAATGCTATAATCATTCATTATTTATTACTTATATTTTTATAACAACAATTCTAACCATTATCTATGTAATAAGAAATCATAATTAAACGTAATACATAAAAAAGTTTCAAAATCATTGTGGACCTTTTTTTTCAGTTGATAAAATATCCATAATTTTTTTGTCATGTCTGAACTACACCACATAAACTCTAGTATAGAATAAATAAATAAAAACATGGATTTATTTAATTTTATTGATGTTCATGGATGATTAAGGATTTACAAATGTATTAATTCTCATTCCCATGATTTAATCATATTCTATGTGCTCCCTTATATGACTACATCATTAATATATTTGTTTCATTTTTTTTCTTATAATAAGGATTTAATTGAATAATAAATTTAACTTCAACTAATAACTGATAATTAAAATCATGATTTTTTAATGAGGAAAATAAATAAAAACAACATTAATAGAGAATTGAAATATTTGAATAATAGATTCATCATTTTATGTTACTATATTTAATTAGTTTCAAAAATAATTATAATACATTCAATACATATTGAAATATAATATAAGTATGTGTGGTGTTTTATTGATTCTATTGAAAATTGATTATATTATTTTTATAGTTGTGTTTATTGTAGTTAAAAATCATGGGTTTCATTCCATGTAATATATCATTTATTAAACTTGTAAATAAGATGTTTATAAAAAAGATATAAAATTATAATTATAATTTAAAAAAATGAAAAACATCTTTACATGGAAAGGGAATGATGATTTAGTTTTTTCCTATTATAAATTTAAATTTGGAGGTGTTGAGAATGTATTATAATGAAATAAAATTAGAATGTACACCAATGGTTGAGTACGAAAAGCATTAATATCTAGGATATTATATGGCTCCCTATGTTTATTAACAAAAAAAATTCCCTACAATAGTAGATGGCACTCATTGTAAACCAATTTACATAACATGTAATAATATTTCCTAAGTATATAATCAGAAATATTTTTATTACAACACAATATTTATATAATTTGAAACCAAGGTAAAACTATAACTATAATAGTTTATTATTAAGAAGAATAGTTTTTCATAAAGGAAGATATCAAGAATCAATTTTTTCTACAATGCTCTCATAGAATATTATACAATTTTTGTTGTATGTTATGACATGATATTTTATCATATTATATGTATCATTGTTTTTATGATTCCATCCAAACGTTTATTATTATGATTCAATAATTATTAAATAAATTCTATATTTTTCATATATGAATATTAATACTAAAATTTCATTCTATTTTTATCTATAAAAATGAATATGTTGATCATTTCCTCCAAATAAGAATATAAGTCCATATAAAAATATCACATATAATATTCCATATTTTAATGAAACATAGTCTACTTTTTTTATATGATGTAACATGAAATCATGCTTATTTTGAAAATACAGAATCCATCCAAATCATAACTGAGACTAAAACCATTAACTTATGATTCCCATACTACATCTCAAAAACATGATAACGAATGGAAAGACTAATCAAGGTATTGTATGATAGATAAAATACTTCAACATTAGTGAAAATAAAAAATATCATATTAATAAAACAATTATTCATTATATGTTAGGATTTTATCAATGGTTATTTGTAATTTAAAAAGAAATTACTGGGTATTCAGACATTTAATTAACTTCCAATAATCCCAAAAACATCCACTTAACATGTGTACAACATATGTAGACATTATTATATGAGTATATAATTTTATATAATTTTAATTTTTAGTATAATTCTTATTTAAATCACTCTATTTCATAGAAAATGTATCTATTATGTTTTATCTCACTTGGGTGATCATTTTTCATTGATGTATGTCCTTAGAATGATTACATAAAGGTATGTACAAAAGATGTTCCACATATTTTTTGGAATAAAGGATTGAATTATCTTCAATTTCCTTGTTATTATATTTCTGGTACAATATCATATTTTACATGTATCTTTTATTATAATAATTAATTTAATTAAATTTATATTTCTTTATATCCATATTTGGGTGTTCTCTAATAACTATTAGTGTAATGGACATATTTAATTTATGTAGGCTCATTGTAGGTTATCCATTGGTAATTTATACCATAGTTATATGGGAAAATATTTTTTGAATCGTTTTAATTTTGGTGGTTTTTATTGTTAGGACATGTGTGAATTTCATTTTTTTATGGAAAAAATGAAAAGTTTTACTGACTAATAATGATAAAAAATTAACATTTTATCATCAATAATCATAGGATTTGAAGAACATAGTTATGATATATGTGATTTTTTAAATAAATTTGTGATTGGTAATATTTTTCATTACTAATTAAATTTTGGTGTTTGGTCATAATTTATTACAGGCTTTGAATCAATTTTTTTTCATATTTATTAAATTTTAAACAAACTATTGAATAGTGATGATTTTTAAGGAAACTTTTCCCTATTATTAAAATTTATAAATGATGTAATCTGAATGAAAAATAATTTATAAATATATCATTTGAATATTGTCACTCAATTTTTAAGACATATGATTAAAGATATCCAAATTTTTCATTTCAGTTATATTTTATTAAAAACTGATTATTTCTATAAATGATTACTGTAAATATTCAAGGGTAATACATAGAATTTATGATATTGAATCTTTTATGGTGTTTGATAATGTTACCAAGAATTTGGAATGCTAATAGTCGAGCATTTAGAATACAGATGGTGACATTCATCATGTGTTTAGGCCAACCACATTGGACACTAAAATATTTTTTTTTGTTACAAACTACAATACTATTTTATTATAATTAATTTTTATATTTTATTAATAATTAAATTATATCATTTTATTTTTTTGTTTATTTTTGTTTTTTCATAAATCAATCATGTCGGTTCATAAAAAATAAGGTTTATGTGATTTAGGGGTTTGAATATTCTGAAAAGTTTCACTAAACCGACCATTTTCTCACCCCTAGAGTCAAATTTGAGAAATCTAGTTTAATTTTAATGGTCTCATATTTGGTTTTACTTTCAAAGATATTTACAACATTATTGTAATGAAATGATTATATTACACCATTCAAATTCGAATGAATTAATAATGGAAATATGAGACAGTTCATTCAATTATTTAACCATGTCTATTTTCAAATAATTTACTTATGATCATAGCAATCATACTATAAAATTTATAGGACTAAAATAATTAGTATTCAGTGTATTTTTTTTTGAAAAATTGGTAACAAATAATGAATCCATACTTGGAGGATGTACAAAATTGATAAATAATCCTATTTTTCATTGAATCCAAAACCTCCTCTATTTTATAGAGGTAAAATACATTACAGTCAATGAAAAAAATAAAACCACCCTACATTGTGACATTCAAAAATTAAAATATATAAAATATATTCCATTATTCAATAAGATATTCCTTGAAATTTTTTCATACGTCATGATCCTGTAGAAAATAACGTCTTTCATTTTATTGTGTGATCCTATAGCAATAATACAATTGACATAGAGTATGATTTTTTGAAAATTTGAAGTATATAGTTTATCCCTTGTACAATATATTGAAAATTATTATGTCAACATTATAGTTAGGTTGACCATATAATACATGATGTCCAATTCATAAGGGACAAGAATTTACATCATCTGGCCGATTCATCTTTTTTGAAAACAGTGCAGTGGAAATTTGTTTCTAGAAGAGATCTTTGGGGGTGTTATTATGACCCCTTAATTATTATATGATGTGAAACCAAGGTAAAACTATAACTATAATAGTTTATTATTATGAAGAATAGTTTTTCATAAAAGAACATAACGAGAATCAATTTTATCTACAATGCTCTCATAGAAGATGGTACAATTTTGGTTGTATGTTATGATATGCTATTTTAGCATATGATATGTATCATTTTTGTATGATTTTATCCAAAAATTTATTATTATGATTCAATTATTATTAAATAAATTCTATATTTTTCATATATGAATATTAATACTGAAATGTACATATTCTATTTTTATCTATAAATATGAATATGTAGATCATTTTCTCCAAAGAAGAATATAAGTCCATATATAAACATCACATATAATATTACATATTTTAATGAAACATAATCTACATTTATTATATATCATGTAACATGAAATCACGCTTATTTTGAAAATACATAATCCATCAAAATCATAACTGAGACTAAAACCATTCACTTAGGATTCCCATACTATATCTCAAAAACATGGTAATTTATGGAAAGACTAATCAAGGCAATGCATGATTGATAAAATAATTCTACATTAGTGAAACTAAAAAATATCATATTAATAAAACCATTATTAATTATATGTTAGTATTTTATCAATGGTTATTAGGAATTTTAATAGAAATTAATGGGTCTTCAGAAATTTAATTAACATCCAATAATCCCAAAAACATCCACTTAACATGTGTACAAAATATGTATACGTTCTTATATCTGTATATAATTTTATATTATTTTAATTCTTAGTAAAATTGTTTTTTAAATCACTCTATTTCATAGATAAATGTATCTATTATGTTTTATCTTACTTGGGTGATCATTTTTCCTTGATGGATTTCCTTAGAATGATTATATAAAGGTATATACAAAAGATGTTCCACATATTTTTTGGAATAAAGGATTGAATTATTTTAAATTTCCATGTTATTATATTTCTAGTACAATATCATATTTTACACATATCTATTATTATAATAATTAATTTAATTAAAATTATATTTCTTTATATCCATATTTGGGTGTTCTCTGATAGATATTAGTGTAACGGACATAGTTTATTTATGTAGTCTCATTGTAGGTTATTCATTGGAAATTTATACTATAGTTATATGGGAAAATATTTTTTGAATCGTTTTAATTTTGGTGGTTTCTATTTTTAGGACATGTGTGAATTTCATATTTTTTTTTTGTTTTGGAAAAAAAGAACCGTTTTACTGGCTAATAATGATAAAAAAAATTAACATTTTCTCATCAATAGTCATAGGATGTGTAGAAAATATTTATGATATTTGTAATATTTTAAATAAATTTGTGATTAGTAATATTTTTTTTCATTTCTAATTAAATTTTGGTGTTTGGTCATAATTTATTACAGGCTTTGAATAAATGTTTTCTTCATATTTATGAAATTTTAAACAGACTATTGAATAGTCATGTTTTTTTAAGGAAAATTTTCCCTATTATTAAAATTTATAAATGATGTAATCTGAATGAAACATAATTTACAAATATATCATTTGAATATTGTCATTAAATTTTTAAGACATATGATTAAAGATATCCAAATTTTTCATTTCAATTATATTTTATAAAAAACTGATTATTTCCCTAAATTATTATAGTAAATATTCATGGGTAATCCATAGAATGTATGATATTGAATATTTTATGGTGTTTGATAATGTTACCAAGAATTTGGAATTCTAACAGTTGAGAATTTAGAATACAGATGGTGACATTCATCAGGTGTTTAGGCCAACCACATTAGACACTAAAATATTTATTTTTTGTTACAAACTACAATACTATTTTATTATAATTCATTTTTATATTTGTTTAACAATTAAATTATATCAGTTTATTGTTTTTTGGTTATTTTTGTTTTTGTTCATAAATCAATCATGTCGGTTCATAAAAAATAAGGTTTATGTGATTTAGGGGTTTGAATATTCTGAAAATTTTCACTAAACCAACCATTTTCTCACCCATAGGGTCAAATTTGAAATATCTAATTTAATTGTAATGGTCTCCTATTTGGTTTTATTTTTAAAAATATTTACAACATTGTTGTAATTATATGATTACATTGCACCTTTCAAAATAGAATTAATTAATAATGGAAATATGTGACAGTACATTTAATTATTTAACCATGTTTAGTTTCAAATCATTTACTTATGATTATAGAAATCATACTAAAAAATTTATAGGACTAAAATAATTAGTATTCAATGTATTTTTTTTGAAAAAAGGGTAACAAATAATGAATCCATACTAGAAGGATGTATACAATTGATAAATAATCCTATAACATCTTTTTAAATGTCAATATGAATGATTTATTAGTATCCCATATGTATATTTTTTGGAAAACATCAATTATATAGATGTTTTCTTAAATAACAACAAGGGAAAAAATCATTATCTCATCTTTAATGAAACAATTATAAATTTATCTATAATATTTCATTATAATAAGATGGGAAATAGTCAATTACATTCTATTTGTGGTTTATTCCTCATAGAATGAAGAAATGGAGATTCATGTAATTAATAATATCCTTAATAGTATATTATATATAATTTAACACTAGAGCATTCACATTGAGATTATTGAAATGATTTAGGATCTTTCACGTTTTGAGTGTATTATCAAAAAAAAAAAACAATACAAACTTTATCCATATGATTGTTTATGATATTTTATTTCTTCTTAATATAAAATTTTCATGAACCATTATATGTACCCTATAATAATTTTAATTATTTTTAATTTAATAAAAAAATATATCTGGATAATGCACACCATGAAACACAAATAGAAGTTAATTTTTACTGAGAATTGATGTTTGTGAAACATCATGCTGGAAGTGAGGGATGGGTTTGGTTGAAAAATAAAGGTTCTTATCCTAAACACGCTTTTATCCTATAATTTTCTAATGGTATGGTTTAAAGAAATGGGTTCTTATAGAAAAAAGTGAAATATTATGTTAATTATTTTATTTTGGAATTTCTAACAAAGTTAATCAGTTTTTTTGGTATTCTGGTTCTTCATCTTATATTCAGTTCCCACATCATTTTTTAGAATTTTTTATATTAGTTATGAATTTAATTTCATGGAATATCCATGTAAAGTTTTTTAAAAAAATAAATGGGAATTTTACAATTCTACGAAAATTGGCAAAACATGATTCTGAGGCTCGGTGTGCTCGAAATCAATTCTGAAGTTTTGTTTGGGTACGTTTAGTAAACATACGAGTGGGATTTTATAACATTTAAATCGGTGCTCAGAATTGAAATCCAAGGGCACCGTTTAACATGCAGTGTCGGTATTCTCTTAAGATGACTTTCACCTTGACGACAGTTAGTAGAGGGAGGAAGATAGATTTTGGGTCTTTGTGAGAATAATAAAATAAAATAAATGCATGTTTTGTTTTATATTTATTTGTTATAACCACCCAAGTGGATGTTGGAGGTGGGGACCACCACACCTTAACCTCTCATGAGATGTTATAGTGGTGGGGCCCACCCGAACCTAACCTTCCATGAGTGGTTACGGTGTGGGGACAACCCATGACTAAACCCCCCATTTAAATGAGGGAAACCCCTCAACTCCCTCTTAAATGAGGGAGAGTCTCTTGACCTTCTCTACCCAATTAATGGTGCCACCACCTCCCTTATTGAGTGTGCCAACTCCCCTAAATTAATTATTCCAAATACTCATCATCAATTAATTGATATAACTCTTTCAATTAATTGATTAACCCATTTGAATATTATCCCAACAATATAATAGGATATTACAATCTTTCATCTTTGGTTGGAATTTGAGTTTGGGCGGAATCGGGGGAGAGAAGGAACATAGGTAGAAGGCTCTCGAACGAAGAAATTCCTCCACAAAGAATGTCGGTGAGGAAAATCTTCGACTTCTTCCTCGGAAGCCCCTTGTGGAGGAAAACGATGTGTTAGTTTGATTTTTCTTTCATCTTCTTTTCTTGATAATTATTTGAATTTCAAGAATGAATTGAACCTCTTGCTACCACCCTCAACATGGAGGGTGTGGGAAAAACCAACATGCCCCGACCCCTCAGCCGTTCTTGTTTGTGATGTTATTCGAGAAGGCGATGAGACGATGAGAGGACGAATGCGATGAAGGAAACGGTCGCGCTACCCGCGGCCTCCGTGACCTGCGCTACCCACCGGTCGTGCCTCCCGCTGGTCGAACCAGCCTTGGATACTCCGCACTATGTCCATGCTACCCTGGCCTTGCCCTCCACCTAACCGAATCGGCTGAACCGGCCCCGACCACCCCATATGTGGGCCGAACCGAGTCCGCCACCCCGGGCAGAAACGCGGCGCCCTCCCTACCACCAATGCCCTCCCGGACGCCCGTGCCTCACTACTGCCCGTGCCCTCTTTGCTTCCGACGTCTCCCGACCGCCCGCGCCCTCCTGATCCCCAGAAAAATCATTACCTCGCAGTCCCCTGCCAATCCGGCCTCCCATTCCCTCGCAGTGGCCCGACCGAGTCGGCCTCCCGTGCCCCTCGTAGTGCCCCTCATGGCGCCCCGGCCGTGCCGGACTCCCGCCCCCCTCTCAGCATCCTGGTCGAGCCGGCCTCTTGCGTCCCTCGCGGCATCCCAGCCAAGTCGGCCTCCCGTGCCCCTCGCTGCGCTTCGGCTGAATCGGCCTGCGCCCTTGCGGTGCCATCCAGGCTGAACCTCCCACGTGCCAAACTTCTGCTGATCCGCGCCCTCGCAACCAGTCTGCGCTCTCGCGGCCTGCTGGGCCAGGCCCAGTAGGCCGAGCCAAACCTAACATGCTGGACTGCCTAATGGGCTAGACCAGACCCAACGGTTCGGGCGGGGTCGACCCAGACTTGGTCGGCCCATGCTGGGTCAGGTCGGGTTAGACCAGACCGAGGCCCACTAAGACCCTTTACCTTCTTTAGCCATATCATTGGAAGCGGGCGTCCATTTGATGAATCGCAGTAGCCCTGGTAATCATGTAGCATGAAGGTCCCTTTGAGTATACCCCACTCTAGTTTGGGTTATAGTTGAGATACGGTCAGGTTGGATCGTGCAAGAATCCAACCGGGTCCCCCGTACTAAACGACTAATGACTCAGAGATAGGGCGTCTGATTGACGTGTGTTTTGTTGCGTTGAGACCTCTATGATAGGGATAACCTTTGAGATACTTCTTTGAAGGACTTCGTGATAGTAGGAGTATCGACCAGTAGCTCGTGGAGTAAATCCTTCCAGAGATGAGCAGACAAAGTGCGGAGACCTAGTAGCTGGATGAGACTTGACGACTTCTGACTGATTGACTCGTATTGACTTGACTTGACCAGTGGGGAGCATTTGGTTGTGGTGGAAAACCCACGTAGGAGGAGCTCCTGGTTGTGGCGGCAGACCCGCAATACTCGATAGGAGGAGTGCCTCTGTATGCTGTTTGGGGGATCGCATGGTTGTGGCGGCCGACCCATGGTGGGGAGTGCCTTGGTGACGCAGCAGACCCACGGTACTCGAAAGGAGGAGTACCTCAGCCATCCAAGGTTAGTGGGAGTTCCTTGGTGTCAAGGCAGGCCCACTGTACTTAAGAGAGGAGGAGTTCTCCAGCAGCCGTGGTTTCGATAATGTGAATAAAAATTTGGTTGAGCCGAGTCATTAAATTTTGTGTTTTCTTCAGGATTGAGATAAATCACTTGATAACTTAGGTATATTTACTTGCATATACCTTTGTAAGGTTATCTATTGATTTCATACTTTGTGGTTTATCTGTGTTGGATTTTGTGAGACCTTAAGGGTCTCGAGGTCCCTACCGATTATCGTTATACTCACCCTTTCACGGGTTGTTCCCTCACCTCGTTGTGTTGGATGCAGATGATGGATAGAGTTGACTGACTCTACTAAAAAAACGGGCAACAGAAGCACTACCCTTTTATCAGCGCTAAAAAAAGGATTAATAAAGGCCCCCCTTTATCAGGGCTTTTTTTAGTAGCGCTAATAATAGGGGGATTTATCAGTGCTTTTTTCTACCGGTGATAAATTTTATTTTCCATAAAAATCATAAAAGATTAATTATTATTATATAAGTACATTTATATTGATATAAATATAATATATATATTTAAAATATATTTTAGATACATATAAATAGACTATTACATTTAATATATAAATAATTTAGTGAATATGGATTTAAAATATTTTAAAAAATGTTATTAATTAATAATTTGCTAATTATTATTTATTAAAAATCATTTAATAACAATTTGAAGATACAAAAATTCAAAAAAATTATTAAAAGATCTAAAATAAGTAGAAAATATAACTCATTCTTCAAACGGCCATAACTTTTGACCCAGGTGTTCATTTGAGCTCTACAACATATCAAATCGAAGCCTACGACGATCTCTATGCGCTAGTGTCCCAAGGAATACATCCGTCATATTTTTCGATGCAGAAAAAAGCTCATAAGGCCTCCAAAACTGAGATTTTAGTTGGGATACCCCGATTTGTTACCATTCAAACAAGTATAACATCTGATCCAGAAGTCTATTTGGCATATACCACATATCATATCGAATATTTTTTCATTTTAGTCGATTTGACTAGTTTTGGAGTTGAAAAGTGATTTTGGATTATAAGTTATGGTCGTTTTAAAATTCTATGGCTTTTCAAATACACATATATATGTATTTATTCATAAATATATATGTGTCTATGTGTGTGTGTCTCTATGTGTGTGTGTGTTGTATATATGTATGTATGTATGTATTTATTTATTTATAAACACACATAAAAAACATATTTCATAAATGTATTTAAAACTAATCTCATAAGTATATATTAATATTCAAATAAATATACAGATAAAAAATTATAATTAAATATATATAAATAAATAAATATAAATAAATATAAATATAAATTAATATATGAATGAATATATATATATATACTAATATATGAAGAAATATATTTATATTAATATTAATCTCTATGAATATACAAATAAATATAACTATATATATATAAATAAATACATATATCATTAAATAGAAAAAAATGAAATGGCTTAGTGGTAAAGGGGCAGTCATGAAAGGGGGGATGTCACGGGTTTGAGTTTGGGCGGAAGCAAAGGGGTGCACGCATGTGTTGGTGCGGCGGATGACGTATCCATACACCAGGACCCTGACTTCTTTATTTCTAACTCAGTACACGGAAACACTGATTGTGTGTGTGTTTTCAAATGTTTTAATTAATTATGCTCAAGTAGGTCAGATCACCAGGTATAATATTATGACAGTTTCAAATCTATTTTATTCAGGATATCTTCCCATGGATGACTAGCTAGAGTCCCGATAGTTGTACTCACAGATTGCCCCCCGAGCGATGAGGCCTTGGTGTAGGGCCTTTTTCCAGCAGAGGCACCAGTGGTACCACTCCCCATTGGGACACCGATTCCACCAGACCCAACATCAGATGATGCACACCGCATGAGCACGTTTTATGAGTTCCAACTCAATAGGCCACCCGAGTTCAGGGGAGAGACATACCCATAGGTGGCTTAGGATTGCCTGGAGGCTGTGGTGAGAGTTTTCTGACTAGTAGGGACACTATCCGACCTCATGGTGATTCTGGGTACCATCCTTCTAAAATGAGAATTGAACAGATGGTGGAGTTTGATGCTCCAGGTTCACGACGAGATAACGCTTCTCTGGTCAGACTTCGAGAGCCTGTTTTGGGCAGATTTTTTTTCCAGCGAATCTTTGTGTCGTGCGCATATAAAAGCTACTTCGTCTATAGCAGAGGAGCATGAATTTAGATCAGTACTCATCGAGGTTCACAGACCTCTCACGATACTCCATCGATATGGTATGTGACCCATTGTTCAAGGCCCAGACCATCGAGCAGGGACTCAGGTGAGAGATCAGAGCATCGGTGATCTCAATCAGTATCCCGATGCAGGCATGGGTATTAGAGAGGGCCCTCCTAGTAGAGAGTTTCCTTTCCAAGCATTCTCCATCAGTGACATACATTCCAGGTGAGGGTAGTGTTTCACATGCGGTGGGCATTGTCACATGGATTGTGACTATCCAACCCGTTGTTCAGATGATCAGTAGATGGTTGAAGGACCACCCATGTAGACAAAGAGATTCGATCGAGGCGGTTCACACGGAGCAGGAGGACGTGGTAGAGGATATGGTCGTGCATCTAGCGGTGGACGACGTTTCGAGGTATTACCACCAACACCACCAAGAGGTCCACCCTGACCACATAGAGCTGGTGGATAGGGGCGAGCTCAGCTCTTGGTAGCTGAGGCCAACAATCACGGTGCTCCATATATGATACAAGGTATGATCTGTGTCTATTACACCTTATTTCAAATTCTTATAGACACAGGTGCCAGTCACTCTTTCATTTCCACTGCCCTTGTTCAATTCTTGTAGATTTCGACAGAGCCGTTAGCTTCATCCTTACCACTAGAGAGTCCTATGGGAGAAGACTCAAAGATTATGTACTAGTGCCGGAAGAGTGAGCTTACTCTAGGAGGCGAGAGCTTCAGCTAGGACCTCCTAGTAGTGGCGTCGAGGCCATACGACGTCATCTTGTGTAGGGACTGGTGATCAATAGTAAATGCTCAGATTGAATTTATTAGGCACAAAGTGTGGTTTTTTCACACTGATGGGACTCGGTTTACCTTCACCGGTGATATGGGAGCCTTTGCAGCGCAGGACGGACTTTCCCGGAGGAGAGTGTAGCTGATCACTCATCAGTTGGCTTCCCTTACCCTCGGAGCAGTTGATGTGGAGTGTCTAATCTATCCTGCAGTGGTGGACCAGTACATGGATATTTTCCCTAATGATGTCTCAGGTCTACCACCCCACAGAGAGGTGGAAGTTTACATTGACTTGTACCCTAGGACGACACAGATATCTACACCAGCGTATCGGATGGCTCCTGCTAAGCTTTGAAAACTACGAGTACAACTTGAGGACTTGTAGAAAAAAGGATTCATCCGGCCTAGTGTTTATCCCTGGGTAGCCCCGATTATTTTCGCCAAGAAGGAGGATGAGAGCTTGAGGCATTGTTTTGACTATCAATGTCTGAACCAGGTGATTATGAAGAACATGTACCCACTCTCAAGGATTAGTGACCTATTTGACTAGCTGAAGAGGGAACGATGGTTCTTGAATATAGACCCCGGGTCAGGCTGTCACCATATCAGAGTATGAGACGAGGATGTGCAGAAGGTGACATTTAGATTTCGGTATGGCCTCTATGAGTTCATGGTTATGCCATTCGGTATAACCAATGCTCCAGCAGTGTTCATGGTACACATGAACAAAATCTTTCAGATGTACCTTGATCTCTTTGTCCTAGTCTTCATCGATGACTTTTTGATTTACTCGACTAATGAGGAGGATCATGCCTACCATTTTTGGGTAGTACTGGACACACTCCGGGAGCACCAGCTTTATAATATTCTCTCAAAGTGCTAATTCTGGATCTGAGAGGTTCACTTTTTAGGACATGTCATCTCGGAGGCTAGATTTGCAGTAGATCCACTAAAGATTGAGGCGGTACTTGCTTGGGATCCACCCAGGCGTGTGACGGATGTACGATGTTTCCTGGGTTTGCCTGGATATTACCAGAGATTTGTGCTCGATTTCTCCAGAGTTTCAGAACCACTATCAGCCTTGACGATGAAGGGGGGCCCTTTTTGTGGTCGGAGAGATGTCGGAAGAAATTTCAAGAGTTGAGACAGAGGCTGACTAGTGCCCCCATCATGAGGCTTCCAGAGGAAGGTATTGCGTACGTAGTCTACTACGACGCATTAGGGACTAGACTCAGATATGTCGTGATGCAGGAGTGAGCAGTGATCACATATGGATTTTATCAGCTAAGACAAAATGAGCAGAACTATGCTATCCATGACCTAGAGTTACCAGTATTAGTCTCCTCCTTGAAATGTGGTGACACTATCTAAGGGGAGAACGTTTTATCATTTACTCTGATCACAAGTTTCTTAGGTATATCTTATCTTAGAAGGACTTGAACCTGAGACAATGATGTTTTCATGAGTTTATCTAGGACTATGACTTCAATATAGTCTATACTCTTGGGAAGGGGAATGTTGTTGCAGATGCACTCAAAAGGAGATCTGGTAGACAGCTTCTAGGTGAGTTGACAGAGCAGTTGGCTTCTTTATAGATATCCTTTTTAGATAGAGATGGAGAAGCCTTCCTTCAGTATTTTATAGTCACTCCCCCACATCTTCAGTAAATCAGGGAGGTGCAACGTGGATACACTTAATGCGAGACACGACGTGCTATGATATCCATAGGGTAGGTACCTAATGGATTTTTAATGGTGAGGAGCATGTCATCCTCTTCATAGGACGTACTATGGTACCATTGTCACTTAAGGACGAAGTGTTGAGGGAGTTCCACAAAACCCCTCTAGGGGTACATCCAGGATTAGCGAAGATATACCAGGATCTCAGACAACAGCACTGGTGGTCGAGAATGTAGAAAGCAGTTGCAGAGTTTGTTTCTCGGTACCCCACTTGTCAACAAGTGAAGGCAGAGCATCAGGTACAAGCAGGCTTGTTTATACCATTAGAGGACCCAGAGTGGAAGTGGGATGGTATATCCATGGATTTCATGATAGGACTTCCATGCACATCTGGAGGCCCAGACTCAATCTGGGTGATCGTCGACTGACTCACCAAATCAGCCCACTTCCTATCGATCCAAGAGAAGGGTTCAGTATAGAGCTTGGGATACCTCTATGTGTAGGAGATTGTGCGGCTACATGGAGTACCCATGACGATTGTCTCTGATTGTGACACACGTTTTACTTTCATTTATGGAAGGGGTTTCAGGATTCCTTCGGAACACAACTTCATTGGAGCACAGCCATTCATCCTCAGACGGATGGTCAGACTGAGTGGACCATTCAGACCCTCGAGGACATGCTACGTTCTTGTGTCCTCAACTTTGATCACAGTTGGGAGGACCACTTACCTTTGGTGGAGTTTTCATACAACAACAGATATCACTCCACTATAGGGATGCCACCTTTTGAGGCGTTGTACGGGTGACCTTGGAGATTACATTGGTGCTGGACGAACCTAGGTAATTCCGCACTGGTGAAACCAGAGATGGTACAGGCTACCACATAGATGGTAAATATCATCTAGGATAGGATGAAGACTGCACAGAGAATGTATAAGTTGTATGTTGAGAGGAGACAAAGACCTCTAGAGTTCGAGGATGGCGACCACGTCTTTCTATGGGTCTCACCCCGATGTGGTCTATGGAGATTTGGATGAGGCAGAAAGTTATTTATGACATTCATCATACCTTTTTAGGTCCACATAATAGTGGGATAGGTGGCATAACGCTTAACTCTTCCACTTCAGTTGCACCGGGTGCATAACATCTTCCACGTATCCCAGCTGAGGAGATACGTGCACGACCCTTCTCACATCATCGACCATGGAGAGAATGACTATAAGGCCCCAGCCTAAAACCATACTTAATCTTGAGTTATTACAAGATTTCACGTTGAGGATCTTTTCAGGTTTAGAGTTTTAGTGAATTAGATCATAAAACTTGCATTACAATCCACATATAAACAAAGTGGTTACATAAAGATGGTATTCTTCATTCCCATCAATGGAAACACATTTAAAATAAAACATTGATTATTTCTTGACACATCCTTGACTCTATCATCTTATCATGTACCTTTCCCTTGACCTGTAAAAAACATTTCAAAAACTTGGGATGAGCATAAAAACTCAGTATGGGTTATAAAAAAAATGGAAAGGAAACATGAGTTCATATATACATAAGAATGAAATCATACTTTACCCATAAAACATAGGCACTTTAACATACCTCATAAAATCATGAATAAATCATAGAAATCATAAGACATAAAGGTAACTTGAGGCATTCATAACATTATTACGTAGGGAGTAACCCTCTTGGTTACGTTTGGAATACCCATCATAGTATATTCCCTAAAATCTCTTCGGAGAAACCTTAACGTTTCACTCCTTCGCGTTACCCAATGCATTGGAGAGATATATCGGGCTCACCTGCCCTTAGTTTATCACGGAACCACCCGTTTTCATAATGATGCCCAAGAACCTCAACATAATCATATCACATAAAACATGCATAAAGGAAACATAACATTCCCACCTTTCAATCACAAGATATCAATACAACACATTGATATAAAAACATTATGAAATCCATTTTCGATACAAAAATAAAAGAAAAGTAAAACATGGTATTTATTTTTCTTTTAAAAAGAAGGTATGGCTTGTAGAGGAAGCCGAAACTCAAATAACGGTCACGACGGAGGAGAAGTCATTTTCGCCGCATACGTACGACAAAAACATTCCCTTTTGACGTTTAGTAAACGCTTCGTATAGAAAAGATTCCTTTTGAATAAACGGAAAAGTCAAAGGGGTTTATAGACCGTATAAAAGAAAGTTGTGTATAAAATAAAATATGCCTCAATGAAAGGAGATTGAGACGAAGTCGCATACCTCGTATCCGACTTGACCCGACCGTTATTTAATCTCCTGAATAATAAACTTGAGTTAATCTCTACTTGCTTAGGAAGCTTTTTCAAGTTCATTATTCCTTTTATACCATGTTATGAACATCATGTAATCTGTTAAGTTAACAATGTTCATTTTGTCAGTATTTGGTTCTTAAGTAAAAAATAGACTTCTTACACTTACATGTTTTTAATTTGGTCAAAGGTTCATTATATCTAGAATGGTATTAATGATGTAGATATCATATATGTCATATATATCCAGTACATACATGAATTTATAATATTAAATCACATTTAGAGGTAAGAAATGAAATGCACCGTTCATGGAGACGGTAAGCCGTATGTACGCATGAACGCTACTTCCATTTCTATTTCATATTTTCTGGAATGGAATCATAATGATATAAGAGTATATTATAATTCCAGTATAATAACATATATAATATCATTAACTTTATCCTTTACACATCCCAGATATGGTATTAACGAATCAAATCACTTTTAGGGGGCGGTAGTCCGCACTTCCTAAAATGAAGATATCGTGTTTTACCCATAATGGAAACCATAAAGGTATGCCCAAAATGAAAAAAACAGAAGCTTAAGGAAAACATAAACATATTATATATCATATATAAAAATAGTGACATCATAATGGCCACCTTTGAAGGTGTTAAATGAGTGTTGAACAATCATCGTTTTGGGAGGCAGAATTTCCCCATCCACGGAAACCGTATGTTCTTTAACCATTTGATGTAGTTGTGTGAGAGTGTAGCTCAAAAAAATATTATAACAACATCCTAGTATATTGATGATACTGGTGTTGTTACAAAAGAAGTAAATAAAAAGAGTTTAGGGGGTTGGAGAAGCAAAATTTAACAAATGAACATGAGAGAATGAATTACCTTTAAAAGTGTAACTCCTTTTGAGTTGAGCCTAAAGGCTTCCTTTGAAAGGATTCTGCCCAAAGGGAATCCTCTACGATGAGGAGAGGGATGTGGAGAGAGAAAATGGGCAGGGGTTGGCCGAGCCAAAGGCTTGAAGAGTGTGTGAAATGAGGTAGAGGTGGGGGCCTTTTATAAGAGGAGAGGAGGGGCACTTTTGGAAAGTAAAGAAATATTACATTATTTGAAAATGTGTTTCGGTTTTAAAAGGTCCCACATTGATAGAATTCGTGGATAAGGTGATAAGGGTTCGAAATACACTCATCCAATTGGTTTTGGCCATGTGTAGTTCATAGAGTTTACATTGTCTTTCCATTTTATTTAAATCGTCAAATAATGATGTCATCACTGCATCATTATTATGTCATATATAATTAAATTTATTTAATGTATAAAAATTATAAAAATATACTATGATATATGAAATCTTTTTAGATTTCCAATGACTAT
The DNA here is from genome assembly GCA_963277665.1 of Viscum album. Taxonomy (NCBI): domain Eukaryota; kingdom Viridiplantae; phylum Streptophyta; class Magnoliopsida; order Santalales; family Viscaceae; genus Viscum; species Viscum album. Next base: position 22,791,094 of record OY728131.1, read on the forward strand.
TTATAATCAAATTTTGGACTTGTATAACCCCACATAAAAATTGTTTTCGTAAAACATATTATGTTTGTGTCATTTTCACTTTAACATTAAATAAAAAGTAATTTATGTCATTTCCCAACAAAAGTGGATCCATGGGGTCCCCAAGTTGACCCATGGAATTTCATGGTCGGACATGACACAACCAATGAGTTTGGGAAATGTGTCTAGGTCATTTCATTTTATTAAAGTATTATTTATACCTTAAACTATCCTAATTACCACTAATCGTGATTAAGAACTTAATAAGTTACTATTCACCAAAAAATTATTATAATCTCATTGAACCACATTTTACTTCTTAATGACAACCATGTATGTCGGATTTTCAAAATTCAATACACATTAGTGGTAAACTTTCATTTAACTGAAAAATCAGTTCGCTTGATTACCACTTAGTGGTTTCACTATTCATCAAAAATTGAAGTTTTTCAGAAAATTAACAAAAATTCACCCTAAGCTATATTTGATATTCCGAATTCAAAAATGAAGTCTATTTTACAAAATTCAAATCATATAAGTCACATTAATTAATTTAATAAATAATTCCCGCTGCCAGAGCAAATAGCGTGTTTTTACAAAACAATAAGTATCAAAAGATTGACACCAGTTTAAATCTAATTTCAAAGTGAAATTGATTCCAATGACCACCATTGGATAAAATGGTAAAAATATATTCTAATTTCACTTCAAAACCAATTCAAAACATAATATAATCATATAAATAAATTATATTAAAAAGTAGTTTTGATGTAAAATGCAGTATTTTTCTCTATTCATTAAAAAATGAACATTGTCAGAAAAATACCAAAAATTCACACAAGGTAAATTTTGATGTCCTAATCATAAAGAATAAGTTTATTTTGACAAACATAGTTTATAAAATTGTCAAAATATAGATTCAAAAATGGTTTTCCATCAAAAGGCACTAAAACAATCTTTTAAGAATATTAGTGTATTCCATGCATAAGATTGTATTTATTTTCATTTTAAGCCGCTATAACACTATCTTAATCATTAATAGACATAGATAAAAATATATATTATTCATTACTTACTTGGGATGTTACATCCTTCCCCCCTTTAGAAAATTGGGTCCCCGCAATTTATTTACTTATCGAATAAATGGGGGTACTTATCCCTCATTGCATTTTCAGATTCCCATGTTGCCTCTTCAATCATGTGGTTTTTCCACAAAACCTTTACCTGCTTAATAACCTTATTCCGTAACACTAGCTCCCTGTGGTCAAGAATCTGGACCGGTTGTTCCTTATAAGATAGGTTCTCTTCCAGCTGAACTACCTCTGGGCTCAAAACATGAGATGGATCTGGCATATACTTTCTCAACATCGAAACGTGAAAAACATTGTGTACCTGAGATAAACTCGGAGGTAAATCCACTCGGTATGCAACTGATCCAACTCTCTCCAGAATTTCGTATGGTCCAACAAACCTTGGACTGGACTTTCATTTCTTACCAAATCTCATCACGCTTTTCCAAGGAGAAACATTGAGAAAAACATGATCACCTACCTCGAAAGATAGATCCTTCCTCCGGTTATCTGCATAACTCTTCTGCATGCTCTGAGCTGTTCTCATGTGTTTCTGAATCAGATGAACTTTTTCTGCCATCTCTTCTACCAATTCTGGTCCCATCAACTTTCTTTCACCCACTTCATCCCAGAAAGCTAGAGTTCGACACCGCTTCCCATATAATGCTTGAAATGGTGCCATCTGTATACTAGAATGGAAACTGTTATTATATGAAAATTCAACCAAAGAAAGATGTTGGTCCCAACTTCCCTGATAATCCATAGAACAAGCTCGTATAATATCCTCCAATGTCTAAATTGTTCGTTCTGACTGCCCATCTGATTGAGGATGAAAAGCTGTACTAAAATTTAATTCCGTACCTAACGACTTCTGAAGGCCTTTCCAAAAGTTATAAGTAAACCTGGGATCACGATCCGATACAATGGAGAGAGGAACTCCATGTAACCTGAATATCTCTTTAAGATACAAACGGGAAAGTTGATCTAGAGAGAAAGTATCACGTATAGCAAGGAAATGAGCAGATTTGGTCAAGCGATCAATAATAACCCAGATGGCATTATTACCTCGAGATGTCTTCTGTAATCCATCAAAAAAGTCCATGGATATATTCTCTCATTTCCACTCTGGCACTGGTAAAGGCTGAAGCATCCCTTTCGGTAACTTCCGCTCTGCTTTAACCTGCTGACAAGTCAAACACTTCACAGTAAAATCAGCAATATCTCTTTTCATTCCATCCCACCAGTAATACTCCCGCAGATCTCTATACATCTTAGTACTGCCCGGATGAACTGAAAACGGAGAACTATGAGCTTCACATAACAGCTCTCTCTTCAACTGTGAATCACAAGGCACACACAAACTCTTCCCAAATCTCAAAACGCAATCATTATCAATGTTGAATTCAGGCAACTTACCTTTCTGAACCAGCTCTACCTTTTTCTGCAACTCACTGTCTTGCTTCTGTGCCTACTTGATTCTATCTGATAGAGAAGATCTCACTGATACCTGAAACAAAACAGAAGGATATCCTGCACCAACAACTTCTATGCCAAAGTTCATCAAATCGTTAACCAAAGGATCACGTTCCAAACACAACATTGTTAATGAAGCATTACTTTTTCGACTCAAAGCATCAGCCACTTTATTTGCTTTTCCCGGATGGTAATGAATTGTACAATCATAATCCTTGATTAATTCCAGCCATCACCATTGTCTCAAGTTTAACTCTTTCTGAGTGAATATATACTTCAAACTTTTGTGATCGGTATATATTTCACACTTTACTCCATAAAAATGATGCCTCTAAATTTTTAAAGAAAAAACAACAGTAGCTAGTTCCAAATCATGTGTAGGGTAATTTACCTCATGAGTTTTCAACTGTCGTGAAGAATAAGCAATTACCTGATCATTCTGCATTAGGACGCAACCAAGTCCTTTCAATGAAGCATCACTGTATATAACAAACTCACCATTCCTGGAAGGTAGTGCCAAAACTGGAGCATTCACCAAACATCTTTTCAATTCCTGAAAACAATCATCACATTCTTTCGTCCAGATAAACTTAACACCCTTACGAGTTAGATTAGTCATTGGACTAGATAACCGTGAAAAATTTCTAACAAACCTTCGATAATAGCCCTCCAAACCAAGGAAGCTACGAATCTCGGTTACATTTGTGGGTCTTGGCCATTCTTCCACAACTTTTGTTTTTGCAGGATCAACAGTTATTCCATCTTTAGAAACAATGTGACCAAGGAAAGAAATTTGTTGTAACCAAAACTCACACTTGCTGAATTTCCCATAAAGTTTATTTTCTTTTAAGGTTTGCAAGATAACCCTTAAATGTTTTTCATGCTCCTCTTTACTTTTAGAAAACACCAAAATATCATCAATGAAAACCACCACAAACTTATCCAAGAACTCATGGAAAATTATATTCATTAAGTCCATGAATACAGCAGGTGCATTGGTTAACCCAAAAGGCATTACTACAAATTCATAATGGCCATATCTCGTACGGAACGCGGTCTTCGGAATATCTGCCTCCTTAACCTTCAGCTGATGGTACCCCGATCTCAAGTCAATCTTTGAAAAAAAACTGAGCTCCCTGGAGCTGATCAAACAAATCATCGATATGAGGCAAAGAATATTTGTTCTTAACAGTGATATTAATCAAGGCTCTATAATCAATGCAAAGTCTCATAGAACCATCTTTCTTTTTAACAAATAAAATAGGAGCACCCCATGGTGATGTTCTAGGTCTAATGAAACCTTTATCTAATAAATCTTTCAATTGCTCCTTCAACTCTAAATGTTCAATTTGTGACATTTGATAAGGGGGTTTTGAAATTGTCTTAGCACCAGGAACTAAGTCAACAGTAAACTCAACTTCCCGATCTGGTATTATTCTAGGAAACTCATCAGGAAAAACATCAGGATACTCATTTATCACTGGCACATCATTAATTTGAACAGTTCCTTTATTTTCAACGACGTGTGCAAGGTAACATTCTTTTCCATCTTTTACAAGTTTCTCGGCCTCTTGATATGTTATCAAAAGTAAGGGTTCATTCTTGTAAACAAACTGAAAGTCTTTCTGAAAAGAACTTCTTTAGCTCTACAGTCAATCTTAGCATGGTAAATAGAGAGCCAATCCATACCCAGGATAACATCAAACTCTACTAGAGGTAGAACAATAAGGTTTGCAAGTAGGTTCTTTCCACAGATAAGGATAGGAAGATTATTATAAATTCTTTTTTCCTCGACACATCCCCCAGGTGTTTTTACCAAAAGTTCAGGATTCATTTCTTGAGATGGTATTCCCATTTTACTAGAAAAGGTTTCAAAGATGAAAGAATGTGTAGACCCCGAATCAAACAACACACTAGCATAATCTGAAAAAACAAACAATGTACCTGATACAACTTCATTTTATGGCCCGACATCTGCTGAAGTAGTTGCAAAGGATTTCACCACCCCTTTCTGCTTGTAGTCTAACTGCTTCCCATCACTCAAGCTCCTTGTCGGACACTCGTTTGCATAGTGACCCATCTCATTGCACTTATAACACTTCACTAACGGTAAATCAAATTTGTTCTTACCTTCATCTTGATCCTTTTCAGTGTAATCATGAGCCTTATGTCCCATCTTACCACATCGGTAGCACTTTCTAGAATTCAGAAGACATTCCCCAGAATGCCTTTTTCTACATTTATCACAAACTGGAAACTTAGTTCTCTTACCATCATACTTTTTTGAAGAATTCTTACCTTTCTCCTGCCACCTCGGTCTCTTCTTCTGCTGGTTGTTATAGAAAACTTGGTCATCGGCAAATTCCATTTCCACCTTCTCAGCACATCGAACAAGCTTTTCATAACTTTTAAACTCACAAGAAGATAATGCCCTTCGATATTTTGTCTTTAATCCTGAGTAAAAACGATTTATTTTACTATCAAGGTCCCAGATAAAATTTGGAGCATACCTTGCCAATCGAGTGAACCTTTCTTCATAGGCAGCCACTGAGTCTTCCTCTTGCCTCAATTCCAAGAATTGATTTTCCATCCTAAGTCGAACAGCCTTAGGAAAATACTTCTCAAGAAACATACCTTTGAATTCATCCCAGTCAAGAGCATCAATCTCATCGGCGTCCCTGATATTTTTAACCATAGACCACCACTGATCTGCTTCTCCCTCCAAACGGTAAATAGCAAGACTAACCTTTTGATTGTTTGAACACCCCATGACATCAAAAATCTTCTCCAGTGCTTTAATCCACCCTTAAGCTAGCATGGGTCAGATGATCCTCTGAATGATGGTGGATGTTGCCTCATGAAATGTTCCACCACTGACATGTTCCTCTGCGGTTGATCTGGCTGATCTCGTGCATGGATACCACCGCCATTTATCGCTTGAGTCAAATGCGCCATTACTGCAACAAACTGTTCAGTTCCAATTCCGACCATTTCTGGATGCTGATTCGGAAGGTTATTTCCTTGTGTATGCCTTCCTAGCACTGCTTCCCTGTTTCCTCTACGGAAAACCATTCTGAACAAACATGTCTTAGATGAAGCAACATGGTAATCTTTAAATGCTATATCATTTCAAAAAAAATATTTTTGGATAATCATTTAATAGAATTCTAACTCCTAAAGTTATCTAAACCGACCTTTGATACCAACTATAAGGCCCCAGCCTTAAACCATACTTAATGTTGAGTTATTACAAGATTACACGTTGAGGATCTTTTTAGGTTTAGAGTTTTAGAGAATTAGATCATAAAACTTGCATTACAATCCACATATAAACAAAGTGATTACATAAAGATGGTATTCTTCATTCCCATCAATGGAAACACATTTATAATAAAACATGGATTATTTCTTGACACATCCTTGACTCTATCATCTTATCATGTACCTTTCCCTTGACCTGTGAAAAACATTTCAAAAACATGGGATGAGCATAAAAACTCAGTATGGGTTATAAAAAAAATGGAAAGGAAACATGAGTTCATATATACATAAGAATGAAATCATACTTTACCCATAAAACATAGGAACTTTAACAAACCTCATAAAATCATGAATAAATCATAGAAATCATAAGACATAAAGGTAACTTGAGGCATTCATAACATTCTTATGTAGGGAGTAACCCTCTTGGTTACGTTTGGAATACCCATCACAGTATATTCCCTAAAATCTATTTGGAGAAACCATAACGTTTCACTCCTTCGCGTTACCCAATGCATTGGAGAGCTATATCGGGCTCACCCGCCCTTAGTTTATCACGGAACCACCCGTTTTCATAATAATGCCCAAGAACCTCAACATAATCATATCACATAAAACATGCATAAAGGAAACATAACATTCCCACCTTTCAATCACAAGATATCAATACAACACATTGATATAAAAACATTATGAAATCCATTTTCGATACCAAAATAAAAGAAAAGTAAAACATGGTATTTATTTTTCTTTTAAAAAGAAGGTATGGCCTGTAAAGGAAGCCGAAACTCAAATAACGGTCACGACGGCGGAAAAGTCATTGTCACCGCATACGTACGACAAAAACATTCCCTTTTGTCGTTTAGTAAATGCTTCGTAAAAAAAGATTCCTTTTGAATAAACGGAAATGTCAAAGGGGTTTATACACCGTATAAAAGAAAGTTGTGTATAAAATAAAATATGCCTCAATGAAAGGAGATTGAGACGAAGTCCCATACCTCGTATCCGACTTGACCCGACCGTTCTTTAATCTCCTGAATAATAAACTTGAGTTAATCTCTACTTGCTTAAGAACCTTTTTCAAGTTCATTATTCCTTTTATACCATGTTATGAACATCATGTAATCTATTAAGTTAACAATGTTCATTTTGTCGGTATTTGGTTCTTAAGTCAAAAATAGACTTCTTACACTTACATGTTGTTAATTTGGTCAAAGGTTCATTATATCCATAATTGTATTCATGATGTAGATATCATATATGTCATATATATCCAGTACATACATGCATTTATAATATTACATCACATTTAGAGGTAAGAAATGAAATGCACCGTTCATGGAGACGGTAAGCCGTACGTACGCATGAACGCTACTTCCATTTCTATTTCATATTTTCTGGAATGGAATCATAATGATATAAGAGTATATTATAATTCCAGTATAATAACATATATAATATCATTAACTTTATCCTTTACACATCCCACATATGGTATTAACGAATCAAATCACTTTTAGGGGGCGGTAGTCCGCACTTCCTAAAATGAAGATATCGTGTTTTACCCATAATGGAAACCATAAAGGTATGCCCAAAATGAAAAAAAACAGAAGCTTAAGGAAAACATAAACATATTATATATCATATATAAAAATAGTGACATCATAATGGCCACCTTTAAAGGTGTTAAATGAGTGTTGAACAATCATCGTTTCGGGAGGCAGAATTTCGCTATCCACGGAAACCGTATGTTCTTTAACCATTTGATGTAGTTGTGTGAGAGTGTAGCTCAAATAAATCTTATAACAACATCCTAGTATATTGATGATACTGGTGTTGTTACAAAATAAGTAAATAAAAAGAGTTTAGGGGGTTGGAGAAGCACAATAAAACAAATGAACATTAGAGAATGAATTACCTTTAAAAGTGTAACTCCTTTTGAGTTGAGCCTAAAGGCTTCCTTTGAAAAGATTCTGCCCAAAGGGAATCCTCTAGGATGAGGAGAGGGATGTGGAGAGAGCAAATGGGCATGGGTTGGCCGAGCCAAAGGCTTGAAGAGTGTGTGAAATGAGGTAGAGGTGGGGGCCTTTTATAAGAGGAGAGGAGGGTCACTTTTGGAAAGTAAAGAAATATTACATTATTTGAAAATGTGTTTCGGTTTTAAAAGGTCCCACATTGATAGAATTCGTGGATAAGGTGATAAGGGTTCGAAATCTACTCATCCAATTGGTTTTGGCCATGTGTAGTTCATAGAGTTATATTGTCTTTCCATTTTATTTAAATCGTCAAATAATGATGTCATCACTGCATCATTATTATGTCATATATAATTAAATTTATTTAATGTCTAAAAATTATAAAAAAATACTATGATATAGGAAATCTTTTTAGATTTCCAATGAATATTTATAATCAAATTTGGGACTTGTATAACCCCACTAAAAATTGTGTTCGTAAAACATATTATGTTTGTGTCATTTTCACTTTAACATTAAATAAAAAGTAATTTATGTCATTTCCCAACAAAAGTGGATCCATGGGGTCCCCAAGTTGACCCATGGCATGTCATGGTCGGCCATGACACAACCAATGAGGTTGGGACATCTTTCTAGGTCATTTAATTTTATTAAAGTATTATTTATACCTTAAACTATCCTAATTACCACTAATCATGATTAAGAACTTAATAAGTTACTATTCACCAAAAAATTATTATAATCTCATTGAACCACATTTTACTTCTTAATGACAGCCATGTATGTCGGATTTTCCAAATTCAATACACATTAGTGGTAAACTTTCATTTAACTGAGAAATCAGTTTGCTTGATTACCACTTAGTGGTTTCACTATTCATCAAAAATTGAAGTTTTTCAGAAAATTACCAAAAATTCACCCTAAGATATATTTGATATTCCGAATTCAAAAATGAACCTATTTTACAAAATTCAAATCATATAATTCACATTAATTAATTTAATAATTAATTCCCGCTGCCAGAGCAAATAGCGTGTTTTTACAAAACAATAAGTATCAAAAGATTGACACCAGTTTAAGTCTAATTTCAAAGTGAAATTGATTCCAATGACCACCATTGGATAAAATGGTAAAAATATATTCTAATTTCACTTCAAAACCAATTCAAAAAATAATCTAATCATATAAATAAATTAGATTAAAAAGTTGTTTTGATGTAAAATGCAGTATTTTTCACTATTCATTAAAAAATGAACATTGTCAGAAAAATACCAAAAATTCACACAAGGTAAATTTTGATGTCCCAATCATAAAGAATAAGTTTATTTTGACAAAAATAGTTTATAAAATTGTCAAAATATAGATTCAAAAATGGTTTGCCATCAAAAGGCACAAAATCAATCTTTTAAGAATATTAGTGTATTCCATGCATAAGATTGTATTTATTTTAATTTTAAGCCGCTATAACACTATCTTAATCATTAATAGACATAGATAAAAATATCTATTATTCATTACTTACTTGGGATGTTGCATTGACATCAATTATGGGGAAACATATATGGAGGTTCCAGTAGACATTGAGGATCAACATGAGATGGTCCTTCATGGATAGTCGATAACTCTGGTATGCATTCGCTGGCAGCATGGGAACCTCCAGGAGAGAACATTGGATTGGGAGGCTCAGATGCGTGCTCAGTACCCCCACTTATTCCCTTAGTATGAGTTGTGGATTATAGGGATGTAGGGCCCTGATGTGAGGATAATTTAAAGACTATGAATTTCCATGTAAATATATTTTTTAAAATTAATGGGAATATTACGAGTCCGCTAAAATTGACGGCGCAAGATTCTGAGGCCCGGTGTGCCCAAAATCAATTTTTGATGTTTTTTTCAGGTACGTTGAATAAATGTAAGAGTAGGTTTTTATAAATTTTGAACCGGTGCTCTGAATTGAAATATAAGGGCACCGTTGAACTCACAAATCTGGTATTCTCTTAAGAAGACTTTCACCTAGACGCAAGTTGGTCATGGGAGGAAGATAGTTTTTGGGTTTTCATGTGAATAATAAAATAAAATAAATGCATGATTTTTTTTATTTTTATCTGTTATAACCACCCAAATAAAAGTCAGAGGTGGGGACCACCACACCTTAACCTCCCATGAGAGGTTATGGTGGTGGGGACCAACCGAACCTAACCCCCCACGATATGTTATGGTGTGTGGACCACCCGATACTAAACCACCAAATTAAATTAGGGAAACCACTCAACTCCCTTATAAATGAGGGAGAGTCTTATGACCTCCTCTACCCAATTAATGGTTCCACCACCTCCATTAATAAGTGTTACAACTCCCCTAAATTAATGATGCTAAACCCTCCTTATCAATAAATTGATCCAAAGGTTTCAATTAATTGATTAAACTATTCGAATATTATGCCAACAATTTTATAGGATATTATAATAATTCATCTTTGGTTGGCATTTGATTTTGGGTGGAATTGGGGGAGAGGAAGAACATAGGGAGAAGGCTATCCAATGAAGAACATCCTATATAAAGAACACCATTGAGTATCGGCTTCGAATTCTTCCTCGAAAGCACCTAGTAGAGGCAACCGACGTGGGACGTCTTCGACGACCGACCTTCTCTCCTCATCGTCGTCAACGAACTGACATAGGAGCATGGATTGGAAGGTGTGGCAGATGCGACGAACGATGACTACACCATCTTTCTCCCCACAAATCCATCAATGAACAACGAACTCATGTATGGGTTTATTTTGAATATGATATTATTCCATAAATTCTTCCCATCAAAAAACAAAGAAACACTGTGGATGATTTTCCTTGTGGGTTGAGATTTATTTTTGCGGGAAGATGTGGGGTGTTTGTTTGATTTTTCTTTTATAATATTCTCTTGATAATTCATTGAAATTCAAGAAAAATTGATCCACTTTCTACCACACTAAACAAAGAGGGTGAAGTACAAACCAACATGGCCTGAACCCTCTCTCGTTCTTGTTTGTAATGTTCTTCGGAATGGCGACGAGGTGACGAGATGATGAATGTGACGAAGGCAATGACTACACTACCCGCAGCTTCCTCGACCTGCGCCACCCACCGGCTGCGCCCCCCGTGGGCCGAACAAGCCAGAGCCCTTTCATGCCCCAGCTGAACCTGCCTCGGTTGCACCGCACCCGAGCCGTGCTGCCCTGGCCGCGCACTTCGCCTGACCGAACCGGCCCCTACCAACCCGTCCGCCAGCCGAACCGGCTCTACCACCACTGGCCGAATAGTGGATCCCTCACGGCCTCCCGGGCCGTCCCGGCCACCCGCTCCTCCGGTCCGCCCGCACCATCCTAGCCACCCATGCCTCTCGGCCATCTGCACCATCCCGTTCACCCGCGCATCCCTACCGCCAATGCCCTCCTGGCCGCCCATGCCCCCCGAGCCCCTGGCCGAACCGCGCCATCGCGGCACCTCGGCCGAGCCGGCCTCCCACGCCCATCGTGGCGCCCAGGCCGAGCTGTTCTCCTACGTCCCTCATGGTGCTATGACAGAACTGTCTCACGCCCTCACAGTTCCCTCTGAGCCGAACCACCCTCACACAGAACAACGACCGGTCCACGCCCTTGCGACCGGTGCGCGCCCTTGTGGCCTGCTAGGGTGGGCGCAGCGTGCCTGGCTGAACCTAACAGGCTGGCCCACCTAACTGGTCGGGCCAGACCCAACGGGTAAGGCTAGGTCGACCTGGGTCGGACCAGACCCGGGCCCACTACGACCATTTACCTAGTTTGGTAATATCTTTGGCACCGGAAGTCCGTTTGACAAACCGTCAGCGGCCCTGGTAATATTACAGCATGACGGTCACATTGAGTATACCCCACTAGATTTTTTAGTATAGTTGAGATACAGTCAGGTTGGATCATGCAAGAATCCAACGGGGGCTTTGGGACTAAAAGATTAATAACTCAAATACCAGGCATCTGATTAACGCGCCGTCTCTTCCGTTGAGACCTATATGACATGGCAGACCTTTGAGATACTTCTTAGAGGGACTTCATGAAAGTTGGAGTATCGACCAGTAGCTCGTACAACGTATTCTTCCAGAGATGAGCAGACAGAGTGCTGAGACCTAGTAGCTGGCTGAGACTTGACGATTGCTGACCGATTGACTCAGAGTGACTCGACTACCCTAATGGGGAGCACCTGGTTGTTGTGGAATACCCATGGCAGAGGAGCACCTGATTGTGGTGGCAAACCCACGGTACTCGAAAGGAGGAGTACATATATAGGCTATTATGGGATCCCCTGGTAGTGGCGGCAGACCCAAGGCGGGGAGGGCGTTGGTGACGCAGAAAACCCACGGTACTCAACAGGAGAAGTACCTCAGCAGTACAAGGTTAGTGGGAAGTGCCTTAGGGTTGCGACAGGCCCACTGTACTCGACAGAGGAGGAGTTCTCCAGTAGTCGTGGTTTTGATAATGTGAATAAAAATCCTGGTTGAGCTGAGTCATTAACTTTTCTATTTTCTCTTGATTGAGGTGGATCACTTGTTATCTTAGGTATATGTATGGGCATATTCTTATGTATGTTTATCTGTTAATTTCATATTGTGTGGTTTATACTTTTTGGATTTTGTGAGACCTTGAGGGTCTCGGGGTCCCTACTGAGTATCATTATACTCACCCCTGTATGGGATATACCCGCATCTCGTTGTGTTGGATGTAAATGATGGACAACACTGACTGAGGCTGAGAGTACCAGGACCGAAAGATACCCAATGGTGGACCATACGGAGTGACGATACATGGAGGTGACAGACAGACCTGGAGTGCTATGGAGGCGATCCGTACATACCCTTCAGGTAGGAACCTCGAAGGACGACACATCAATAGTTTTTATTTTCTTCAGTTGTACTTTCAGTTTCTTTTACTTTACAGTTGGGCTTGTATTTTCGGCCCCTTTTAATTTTAGCACAATTTTGTTATATAGTTTTACATTGTGTTTTTTCCATATTGTGCTCTGTTGTGTGTGTTTATAGGTTATAAAGGCAATGTCTTCCCTATTTTTTGGGAATTACTCTATTGTTGCTAGTCGCCAGCCCCTGGCCTATAGAAGGCGGGTTTGGGGTAGTCACGAAACGGGCCTCCGAGGATAGGTCATGAAAATGAAATTAAGGTCAATTTTCATTTTCCAATCTAGATAGTCTGATCACTTTATACAAAAAAATTTACAATGATACATCGGTGTCTTCATAGACCATTACAGATTAGTGTTTTTAATGTTATTTTGATGAATGTGAATTACTATTCAGAACAATATTCATTTTCATTATAATATTTATATCCCTTGCCTTTATTTTTATTTTAAGAAGGATATGGTGATAGATTATGAGTTATAGTTTCTTTTTGAAATGGTTTTGAAGGTGAATTAACAGTATGTGGATTTTATAGTTCTGGAAATGATCTTTGGGTATTATTTTTCAATTATGTGATTTATAGATAAAAAATAAACAGTATTGAGTTTTCACAAATGGGACATTTTTTTGATTATTTTATTAATGATGTATTATAATTATTATGATTAATGTTTTGTGATATATTTGAAATGATGATATATATTACTTATTTATTTATAATTTATTGGAAAAATTAATATGTAAGATATAAAAAATATATCAGTAATGATATATTTTTTTTAATAAATATATTAAAATAATCAACCGACACATATATTTATATGAGTGAATCATTTAAAAATAAATTATAAGAGAGTATTATTTGTTGAAATTATTTGTAATGGCATAAATTTTTTATGAATAATAATTATAATTGAAGTGTAATGTTGTAAATGTCATTATAAATAGTGAATTCAAAAAATATAAGGTGTTGCTAAAAATATTTACCAACTAATATATTATCTGTTTGTATTTTTATAATTGTAAAAGAATAGTTTTATTTATTTTCATAACATTTAATGACATAATTTTTACCAATAATTTAATAAAAATAACTTTTTCATCTTAAAACACATTACAATAAGAAAATTCACTTTTACCATTAGAAATTCCCTTGATAGAAAAATTTTACTATTTTTTATGTTGGTTTTAGTAAACCAAATCCAATAACCTCTCACTTTTCCCAGAGACACTCATTAACAAAGTTTGGCTAACATGCTCTGAAATGATATTCATGATTCTTCTAAGACAATGATTTAGTGATTGAGTCCTTCAGGACCTCTTATAATGAAACTATCTATATTAAGATGACATCTATTTTAGAAAAAATGAATAGAGATCGTACATCTAAATTGATTAATCTATAATGGTGACCTTGATTTCTGGTGTAGAGAAAGAAATATTTTTTTATTAGTGTACAATGTGATGACATATTTATTTATATTCACCACATCATGCTCTTCGATGATGTTACATATTTTGCTTAATTCCTTTTGGTGTAGTAGAATCTACCATATACTCGGTCCCTATTAGAGAATCTGTAACCACTACATATTTTCTTACATCAATCAATTTAATTTAAAAAATATTTGGGGATATAATCAATCCATTTTCAAGCCATGTGGTTTAGAAATTTTCTTATCATCCTATATCCTCAATATTTAACTGAAAATTCATTTTATTTTTTTTATTTCATTTTGAATTGGAAGGATATGATATTAAAAATTAAACACTATATGAACTTGTTTAATCAATCACGAATGAGATTTAAATATATTAATTTGGAAATCTGAATAAAATTATTCTTAATAAAATAAATGTGGGGTAAATTAATAGAATGATGTATAAAATTTAAAATAATATTTTTTACATGATTATATATATTTTATAAAAAATAGTAGTTATATGAGCTATTATACCATATCTTTTATTGAATATACCAATCTATTCCCCTATCAACATTATTAGATGTTTATTTGAGAAAAATAAAAAAATTTAATTTGTCAAAATGTGATATTAGTGAGATAATTTCTAAAAAAATTGTATGACCAACTAGAGAATGACCTTCCACTACACGTGGTTTATTAATTATACCATTTGTTACAACTCATAGTTTACAATAAAACACCCTATTATAATTTTGGATGAATATGAGTTCATCTCAATCATTGAAACCAATAATATATTATTAGTGATAAAAATAATATATTCAAATAAATATAATAGTTATTTAAATTAAATATATACTATTAACAATAAATAAATTATTATATGATAGTATATTTTTAAAAATATCTAAAATTATAATTATCTCTTTAGTATTGGCATTGGAAGAATATATTAATCGTAGTGTTGTAATTTTTGAACCCTAGAAATCCTTCTCTACACAATCCTTATTGGATAAAACTTCTCCATATTTCCACACACATCCATTGAACCTTCATAGATAAAGTTATTTCTGCACACATCCCATAAAAACCAAAATTCCCAATTACACCATTAAATAATTTAATTACATTTATTCTTTTCGTGCCATTGCATCATCCAAAATTTTGGTATAGAAACTCATTTCATAGTAATATATTGGGGGATTTCAACTTTTAATTCCATGAAGAACCAAACATAATAAATCAACATGGGCTCATACCCAAGTATAAATAACCCAACATTTAGCATCAAGGATTTGGTTATTCGATGTAACATTATTTTTCCTAGTGAACCCCATAAATTTGACACTAGAGATTGAAGTCAATAACTTGAAAAAAAACATCATGATTGATATGAAAATATTCCCATCATGGAAAAATTCAGGGGTGTGGGTTCTACCCCCTTGAATGGAATGAGAAGAAGAAGAAAAATTATGTAAATAATAGAAGTGTAAGATTATATCTTTTCTATTATTCATGGATATCACCTATGTATGCCAATCTGTAGATAACTAATCCCTCCATAATCAAGTTTCAATCCCCACATCAAAGACTGATATTGATGTTATGGATTTTAGACAATGGATTCAAAATCCCAGGTTTATTCTAACTATCGGGAGATATAAAATAACCCTTTCCCTATAATATAAATGTTGTATGTCGAACATAGAGACAATGAAGCATGATGAATACATTATGGGAATCCAAATACATCGATTATTATTATGATTATGACTCCCAACCCCCTCTTATACTCTTTTAGTAATACTATAAGAGATATTATACAATAAAGAAATGAAGTAAAAAATGGATAACAGTGTGGCATTTATTTTTTTAATGCCTAATATTAATCAGGGAGAGTTTGACATAAATGAGAATTAATATGAAGTAGAAGATAAAACAAAAATGTAAGATGACTATAATGATCTAAATTAAATTTCAATCAATATTCCCTGTACTAATTATTCATTATAATTATGTAAATGTTGGATTATATCCCAATGGCTAGACATGGATGTCTTGATTTTGAATTTTTTAGTATTAGTTTCAGATAATTTCCAACATCTCTTCTAAATTAAATATATATGATTTTCTTATTTATTTGGATTTCAAATTATTAATTTTCATTATATATATAGATTTTGGTTCCTGTTGAATAATTTTTCTCTTCTTTTCAACATATATTCTTAACCGTTATTTTACACTTCAATTTATGTATTATATTCTAAATAATTTGAAATCTTATAGAATATGTTATATTTAATTTATTTTATGAGTAGATTAAAAATAAATGAAGTGTTTATTATTTTCATTCTTATTATTTATTATAAATTTTTTATGACATTCATGTTGAGAATTATGACTCTTTTACCCGAAACACAATATTACATTAAGGTGTACTAAAAAATATGTTGGGTAATTAGAAATTATATTCAATAACAAAAAAGAAATTATTTATATTTCATTTTTATTATTAGTATTATTTTTGCATGTAAAAATGATTATAATTAAACAAAATTAAAATTGATATTTCTATATATATAATATAAATGAAATTTAAAAAAAAACGTTGTTTTTAATGTGAAATTGAATAAATGATAATAAATTTATAATTCATATGCCCTATCCATACTCCTACAAGAACCACAAGATAGAAGGAAAACCCCATTCTTTTTTATTATTTTCATTCTAGAAAATTCATTTTTATTTCATTTTATCAGTTTACAATTTTATAATAAAAATATAAAATATAAACACATTAAATCATTAGTTATTATTTAATAAAAAAACTAAAACAAGGCATTAATAGGTAAATAATTCAAATAAAAGCGTATAAATATATATATATTCGAAATTATACGTTAAATTAATTTATTTTTGACCAGTAATATTTCATGAAATATATACATTGATAAAAACATATTCATGTTTATTTAAAAATAGTATTGAAAAATTATATTTCCATTAAACGTTTATTTTATTTATAAAAAATAAAAATATGTGGGACGTACTTAAGAAATATGCCTTATAGTAGAGACAACATGAAATGAGAAAATTATTGATTAGTCCAAATTTCACTCATATGTATACATGGCTTTTTTTATAAAGTTCCAAGCCCATAAAAACCTAGGGATAACGTGTTTTTCCATAGGATTTCTGACTATTGAATAGTAAAAGTAGTTGTATTATCAGCAATAGTTGAAAATAATGATTTAGGAATTTTTCTTAACATCCCTTCGAGAGTCGTCTCACATCATGATATTCACGATCAAGTTAGAGTGTTACTTCAACAACTAAAAATTCATATTTATTATGTTTTACCTGTTTTTATAGATAAACAAAAATAACTAATAAAGGGATTAATTTTAGCAGTGATAAGTAAAATCAGTAATAAATTTGATATATATAAATGCTAAAATTTTAATGGAAACTTAAACTATTTCATGGAAACTCTTTTGACATTGATAAATATTTATATTTAGTACCACTTTACGTGGAACTGATAATGTATCCCCTTTGACAACACTAATAAGGTTACTGTGATTAATATATATATATATATATGTTAAAATAATATTTACATAGAAATAATATATATATATATATAACATATAAATATAATTTCTTTATGTCGTGCTTTTTGGGTAAATACATTATTTGTTCATTGATAGTTTATCTCTTTTTAATCAAATGGATTTAAATTTCTCAGTGACATGATTTTACCATTTCTAACTAGTGCTTCCTAATTATATTATTGTTGTTGTAAATATATATATATATAGTTAATTAAATTAAATAATAATGATAATAAAATTTATATATTTAATTATTAGTTTTAAATAAGATGAATTTGTATTATTTTTTAAAAATATAAATAAAAACTAATAAATGTGTTGTTAAATAAAAAAGACAAATAAACAGAATAATATATGAAAATATTTTTCCAGTCCATAATAGAATTAAATGATGAAAAAGTAAAAAAATGGTGTTTTTAAAGTGAAGCACCAAATTTGGTATTGCGTTGAACCAAAATACCCTAATGTTGTTGGGGATGACGAATGATGGAGTTCAATTTCATGCCAAAATAGCATTTTCACATAGAAATTGTGTAGATTTTAGATGGGTGTATATGAGTCAATTATATAAATTTTAATAATATTAAAAATATTAAAACCGAATAAAAACATAATAATAATTAATTATATAAATTAAAAACATATTGAAAATATTAAAAATTATTAATATATATATATATTTATATATATTTAAAAATTAATAAATTTAAAAAAATATTACATATATTAAAATATGAAAAATGATAATAATGTAAAAGAAATAATATTAAAATTTAGTAAATAAAGTTAAATAAATCATAATAAATTGAAAATATTTAATTAATAACCCAGATTATATGAATTGAAACACATAAAAATGAATAAAAATGAACAATTATGTAATAATAATATATCTAATTTTATTTCTAGGCATTGTATTGACTTCATTTATGAAATATAATTAATTATAAACCTTAAGGAATTTTTATAATAATTAATAATATTAATATGTAATTAAATATACACCTTTTAAGAAATGTATAAATAACTATTACAATTGAATAAAAATAATAAGTGATTTTATATTAAAAATGAATAAATATAAAAAATGAGTAAATTTAAGAAAATATTAAAAATAGAGAAATATATTAAATGAATAAATAATATTAAATCAGTAAATGGACATACACGTACACACATATATACGTATACACATTCATATACAGATACATATACATACATATACACACACACACATACAAACAAACGCGAACACACACACACATACACACATACACACATACATATGTATAAACATACATATATACAAAAACATGCACATACATGTACACACACAAATATATATGCATACACATAATCATACATACACATACACATACACATACACACACATATACCTACACATACACATACACATACACATACACATACATACAAATACACATACACATTCATACATAAAAACATACACACATATACATACATTCATATATAGACACATACATAGACACATGAACACATGTATACATATGTACATGTATACAATTTCGTAGAAGTTTGAATACATACACATACATTGGAATATATAAACAAAATATATCAACATACACATGAAACAGAAACATATATACATATACATATACATATACATGTGTCATATACATATATACACATAAACAAACATACACATGCATATACATCCACTTCCCCCACATATACATATATACATGTGTATGAACATATACATATACACATACAAATACATATATGTATACACACAAAACATACACATACACAACAAACACACACAAAACACTCATGGATACACATAAAAAACATACATACACGTTTTGATATAGACATACATATACATCCACATAACAACACTTGCATACATATAAATAAAAATATATGTACATAATCATTAATTTATTTAATATGAATATAATTTTATAAATTCAAATATTAATGACATATTTAAATAATTATATTATATGTTTAAATAATTATTTAAAAAATAATAATATATCCTATTATATTAATTAAGTACAAATTCTTTATGTAATGTATATCAATTTAGTATAAACCATTTTCATTTATAATTATATGTATAATTATTTTTAAATTAATTGATAGAATATTGATAAACTTTTATTATTAAAATTCATATATATCATATTTATAATTTATATTTAAATACATATACATAATGTAACAAAAACCAAACATATAAATATACAAATATGTGTATTTGAATTAAATTATTGGCTGGGACATTTAACAACCTTTTTTCACACTATTAATGGTAGATTTTTTTATCATTTCTAAGAAAAATATTTATAATGATAATATAAATCCACCATTCCTCCAAAAATATTTATTGTACATTATATAATGAATATTTATGTATAAATTAAATATCAAGGAAATAGTATGAAAAAATTAAATAAATATTTTATTCGAAAAATAATGAATATATATTTATTAAATTTTATGCTCACAAAATATTTCTCTTGAATAACTGGTGACAGAGTAAATGATAACATGAAAACATGGATAATTATTAATCCATGTGTAGGAATAATATTTATTCAACTATTTAGATAATTAATAATATTATTATTTAAATACATCTCTCTATATACTTAGTCGGTTACCCATAAGGCCTCTTTCTTAGTATAATTATGTGATATAGATCAATGTTCAAACTTAACGTCCTATAACATGCCATAGAATCCATAAATAATGAATTTAATGACACAATACATTTAGTAAAAATACTATTGTCTAATGAGTAATATAATCTCTTTTAATTGATATCTCAAATCAAGATGGTTACTTTCAGGTAGTATAAAACTACATGCTCGATGTCTATTTATTTTACATTCATGAAAGTGAACTTGCCTTCCAAAAAACGTGGAAATTGATTTATTTATGCTCTATAATTTCAATTCATGATTTTTTGGTATCAAATTACCATAAAATAGTAGAGGTGAAAAATCCATTCAATCATTATTCCTTAAAGAAATGTTAATTTTGGTGTACACAAAATATCACACTTCACTATGAACACATGTTATCATGGTTTTTTAATACATCAAATTACATGACTCATATCATCCATTGATAATAACCATAATTTATAAGTGACATTATAAACATATTTAAACACTTACATTCAATACAAAAAATATATATGTCTATTTCCTATGGGTTGGTATTTTTCTCTAATATCCTATACTATGAATTACTAATGGTGTACACCATAAGATGGTGCCTCTATGTCCTATGAATCTACCAACCTTATATCCTATAACATATGGGAACATAAAATTATATCATCTAGATATAAAAAATATATTTAAAAATAAATTTTTGTTAATTATGGTTTCTCAACATAGTACAGATCTATTAGGACCTCTTAGTGGGATAACTACCATTAGGTCATCATCAGAATCTATGTATTATAGAAGAATAATGATTATGTCATAAAGAGTTTAAATTACATTAAAAAATTAATTTATATTATCAAAAAAAATGTAAAACCATAAAGAAAAAACTAAAAAATAATCACACATGAAGTAGAGAAAACTACAAAAAACATTAAATTGACTAGATCATGCTTGATAGACATTATTCTTATGAGATATGAAACTATCCAAATAGTTTACAAAATTTTTTTCTATTGAAACAATAATTACTAAAAATTTACCACTTTGATAAAAACCCCTTATGGGGTGACACATATTTACCATATTACATTCCCATTTGTGCAATCTTGGCCCTTTTGCAAGAGACACTATTGTAGTATTATGAAAATATAATGTGATACCATCTTTATAGATATATAAAAAATTATGTTGATTTATAATATTTAATAAACAAAAAAATATTTTTATATACCAAAAGATGATATAGATTCATAAAGCACTATATAATCAGTGACAATCGACTAATTTTTGTTGTTTTATCTTACAACTCCCCTATTGAGATTAAAAGAATATCCAAACTTTGAAACAATATAATTTTGTTCTATTTTAATACATGATTTAGTATATACTTAATGTCTAGTTCCTAGAATAATCCATATGCAAAAATCATATCCTTATGTACTCTTTCATAATTAATGATAGTCTTAATAGATGTCCAATATTGTTCTCCTATATCATTATGATATATTCCAACCATACCCAATGTAGGGGAAGAATCATGTATAGTAAATAACATTGAATACATGATTGATCATGTTGTTGATGAGTATATGAATTTTCTCATTCTATCTATCTCATAAATTATCTGAAGATACATTTTCATAGAAATATATTTTCCGTGTGACAATAGATCCAGTATCCTCTTTGATTGTTATATAAAAAATATCTATTTTTTCAATATATATACCTTTACATAGAACAAGAATATTAATGTATCTATTATAAATGATGTTAATCCATTAAATACAGGATACATTACCTACATATTTCATGGGGAAATACTTTTTTATCTTTGCATTAATATACTGTAAGGCTTGTAAGTATTTTAAAATATGTAATATTTCAACAAAATATACCATATGGATAACCACCATATTCTAACTACTGTTTTTATACAGAAAGTTTAAATTCATTATTAATAAAACGAAAATCATTTTTTTGAATTATTGTATCAATTTTACCCTTACATGTATAGTATCTTAATTCCATTAATGGATCTCTAGATCCAAGATATCATTTTAGAATCACCTAGAGTCAAATACCCTTCATCTTGTGTCTTGTATACATCTTCCTCAAAGTTCCCATTATGTATTTATATTTTTTCATACATCTTCCAAATTTCATTTTAGGGAAAAATTCTATAAAAAATTAATTTTTATATATTTGAACATGTCAACTAGTGAATGTTTTTATTCATAATTAATTCATTGATGTAATTTAATTATTTTTTGCACTTGCCTTGATTTATAAGAATTTAATTAACCTTCCATGTCAGGTTTTCTCTTCAATACCCATTTTAACTAATCTTCTTAACATAAACAAGTGTACTAACAAAAACATAAACATTGATCTGACACATGAACTCCATTTCACAATTCATGGAATCATTCTATCTTTCAAATTGTAATCTCTCTATTACCTCTTTATAGGTCAGAGGTTTATTACTGTTTACTAATAATGAGTCACCATCTTTAGTTACTAGTTAACCATATCTCTATATATATCTAACCACACTAGTAATGATATAATGTACATCTAATTCAGGAACAAATTCTTCTATGGGGACCTATAAAATATGTGCCTGAAAAAAATACTTTTTTATCATGTTCATTAAATTCATTGAAACTATATTGTTTTCACTATCATTATCCATTATGTTCTCCCTCCCCTTTAAGAGTAATTTTCGCATGAAAATAACATTCTGGTACCAAGGATTTTATTGGTAATATCCCTTTATTTATCAAGGAAATCATATAACTATACATATTGTGACTAAGGCTTATATTATTTTTTATGATAAGTCCATAACAAATTATTCATATCCCTATAAATATTTATGTAATATAGTGGGTTTCCATCAACTCCAAAACTCGAAGGGAATTATCATTTCAAATTTTTATATTACTCAATATATTTCGTACTCAATATTGTTTAATTTATATCCCAAAAAGAATAATTGAAGATATTCATGAATCATCATTGAAATTACTGAGTCTAAAAATGATTGGTTCCCATTTTCATTAAAAAATTCAACTATGCTCTGTAATATGTTTTGAGTTGATATAAAATCTAAAATTCCCATAGAATAAAAATAAAACCATAGTTAAGATATTTATAACATTGATCTAGTTGAATACTATCAATACTCATTCAATGTTTATTCTATACTTCATTCTTCAATTCATTGAATTTATCAAAATACAATAACTTATACTCCATAAAGTAGATATATACATATTTACTCAGGACTACATTAAATGTTATAATTTAATAATAGTGATGTATGAAATCTACTTGATATGGTTCACACACTTTGGTGTGCACTAATCCAAGAAGTTATATGTCACTTTCATCCAATCAACTGAATGATAGTTTGGTCTTTATTCCTTTTAAATAACCAAGACATTATTCAAGTGGTTTTATCTCAAATAACTAAAAATATAAATTTTTATTGAGAATTTTCAAATGATTCTCAATCATATGATCAAGGTGGAGATTCTAAACCTTGGTGTTATATGATTAATTTAATGTGATTCATCATCAATTTACGAAACATGGTTGTTTCAATTTAATACATAAAGAATATTTTTTAAATGTTTTGTTCACTAAAAAAGTAATATTTATATAATAAAAAAAATTAATTTTCAAATTTTCGAATTACACCCACATTATCATAGAATAATATATAAACTCTATTGTTGGAAATAGTCTATACATAATGAAATTTTTTTAGAAGAAGTATCATAACTAAATGAAATGAAAGTTTTTATTATCCAATGACTAGAGAAACAATCCTCTCACAGTTAAGAACATGATAATACACCTCTCCTCTTTCAATCATTCAGAATCTACATGGTTCTTATATTTGGATAAATATATAGGCACAAAAATATTTATCTAGCTCCCATTGAGTAGATATGGACTGATTAGTCCTGATTAAAATTAAAATTTAGTTTCCTATGTCTTCTATGGTTTGTTCCCCATAAAGTGTCCTTTCTTTCCAAATAAAAACTCAAAAATCACTTGTTTGTTCCCTAACTTTAGATATTACTCTTATTGTAGAGATAGTGCTCATAAACTATATACTTATAATGTGTTTTGGACCCCTTGGATTATTTTTCCCCATCTTATTCACTATAATGATAATAGGATTTTCATTTCCAATGTCTATTTCCACTTTTCAATCCTGAGTAATTAGTTCTGAAAGAATCTTCCCATTACTAATCATATTATAATCGATGATAATACTAGAAAAGGTCTTCTTTAGTGAGTATTTAATGAGATATATGTTAACTCATGTGTAAATTTAGTCTTTCATATGTCTTACTATTCAATATAGACTATAAATATAATTGAATAAGGTCTAGAAGGTGCATGACCATGATAATTGGTTTGAAATAGAGCCTTTTAGATGTCATATCTCTCTTGTCCCATATTCTCTTGATAGATATCTCAAATATGAGACATAATGATATACACATACATGTGTTCTTGTTTCTTCCGAATCTCATTGCTCATGGATGATATATTGAAATAATGAACTTCTATAGATTCATTCAAATTTTTCACTTGGAGAGATAACTCTCCCTAACAAGACTCTTCACCAGGAAAATATATAATAGGATATTCAAGTACCTACAATTATATTTCTTAGAATAGGATAAGGAGAAAGAACAATTGACACACATAGAATCTTTTTCTTTTGAAATGGTTATCGTTATCATGTATAAATCATTGTGATATTCTAATAGTCATATTTATTTTCATTTCTACTAATATGTAAAATGTAATTTTATTAATTTATCTAATTAGATTATACAAATAAATAAATACTATATTTATTAATCTTCCAATATGATATTTATGCCCAATATCCATCAAAATTGTCTTCAAAATATATTGTTTCATTGACATTCTTTTTGAAAGGACCAATATCCCCCTTATCATCACCAAATAATTGGTTGGACAATAAATTTGGTAGTTTTTATTTAATAACTATAAATTCGAACTGAATTATCTCGTAGTTATTTGATATATTGAGTGAGTGTCCACTATCACAATTCTTAAATCACATTTCCCAATCCATTTCATGTAATTTATTCTATGTCCTTCATTGGAATCCAGTCCTAGATGCTAACTATGATAATTCAGCACAAAAGATCATGTTATAATTCCCTAATAATTATAATCACCCTACCATTGGCCTTCTAATAATTATGAACTCTTTTTAATAATAAAATAACTAAGATTTTTATATTATTAATTAATATATATATATAATCAATAGATTTGATCACATGAATTAATTTCTTATTTTATCTTTATTATATTATTGTTAATATCAATCCGGTTTACTTATATCATTTTATCAAAGAAATAATTTATTCATAACAAAAAATATTTAAGTTCTATCCAAACTAATCATTAATTCATTAATTTATTTGATCATAAAAAATACACCATAAATAAATAAACATAAAACATGATATTAATAAAACAACAATGTTGTGTCATTATGTTGTTTTAAAAATAGATTTTTTTTTTCAGTGGATGTGAATATATCCATTTACCTAGTGAAAAACAACTTAAACCATATATGTTTAATGCTATATTTTTTCACCAATCCACTATTTTATATATATTTTATTTGAATCTCCATATATGATAAAATATGCTTAAATAAATTTCTTAAATTCTTTAATGAATAAATTAATTTATCATAATTCATATCAAATTTTTTTCATGGGATATCATCATTAATAATTTCCACTAATGTAAAATAATTTTTTAAAAATTATTTGTGTGAAAAATTATCCTTTGAGGAAATAGGGTGAGTAACCGAACGAACTACGCAAAGTGTACTATATTTAGATAATGTTCACTAATTTAATTTATGGGACCCACATATTAACATGTAGTTTTGTGTTGTGTACTAACATCACAATGACCCCATAAGACACATGATATTTACATATAATGTTATGTTTCAATTCACATAGAGTAATCGTTGTATTATGGATTATACCACATATGTAGTTTTAGACAATACACAAATAATAATAAGAAATTTAATATATATATATATATATATATAAGATGTTACATGGTGTGTAATGTTAACATATTGACCACATAAAAAATATGTTGATAAGGTTTAAGTAGTATAGTAATTTTTTTAATTATGTGTAATCATGTAATATATATATCATGTACAATAGAGCTACATGATGTGTAATATTCTCACCATCTATCTGTGCCACAAGCCTATGAACTTGATGTGTATGTATTCTAATGAAAATAATAATGTTGTTTGTGTGAAAAAAGGATAGACAAAATTTTGTATCTAATAATAATTGTCACCAGTCATGTAGTGGGTGTAAGAAAATACATGACCCATAATTAGCTAATGGACAACAAATCATGTAAAGATGTAACACAATGATTATAATTGCTGATTGCACAACATATTGGACCTGTGAGAATGTGTTATATTTTAATACACACCATGTTTGATAAATGAAAATGGATTTAATTAGTTCCTAATTAATTATTGGTTCATTGAAATTGGGTACATGACATGTACCATGGAGCTACACAGAGTATACTCTTTTTCCATCCTTTATGAATCCTCAACGCACTAGATGAGTTATTTTATTTTTTTTCTATAAAAAAAATCAGTTATTTTGTTTATTCAGAAAGGAATAGAATGTAGAGAATATCTCATGATTAATATTATAGAATATTCAATCAGAATTTAAAACTAATTATAAATTTGTAATCTAATCAACTGACACTAAATTATTATAAATAATTAGATAAACACTTTGATACAACAAGAATGATTCATTCACGGTTTATGTATCATATGTTTCATAACCAAATTATAATTTTCTAATAATAAATTTTTAATATGTGACATACATTATAGAAAATTCTATATTTAACAGATATGAATCAATGAATAATCAATGATTGGACACTGGATCCATTATACAATATCATAACACATTAGTTTTAATAAATTTAAAACAATTAAAAAATTTACCCCATCGATGGAATCGAAAATTTTTCTTTATCATACTATCATTGTGTTGTGTAGAACAATAGTGGATTACCTTTAATGGTGATCCACACATGATCAAAAAACATCATAACATTTCCATAGGATTCTCCAGGTTCTAAATTTGTAAATCCTGATTCCTTTTTAATTAATCATTTATAGCCCTAATAGTTTCTCTAAAAAGTATTCTTATTGATCTTTCTATAAGAGAGAGTAGATAAGGAGGAAGATCACTCTCCATTACTGAGAGTGTTCTTAGATTTGGTGTTCTTAGGACTTCAAGAAAATACTCTTTGGATGTTCTTATGCACACAACATTGTATGAAGATTCCATAAGAAAATAATATAAGTTGGATTATATACCTATGGGGTAAAAAAATAATAATTAAAAATATTTCATATTATTCACCATAACCCACTCAATAAATGTTTTCAAATATAATAACAATATTATTATCTCATGATATGTTTTATACTTCAAAATTAAATTAATTATAATTTATAAAAAGATTTATCAATATATATTATTTCTTGTAGATAATTAATATCAGTCTATCATTCAACAATAATAATTAATAAACGTAAATGAATGAATAATTATTTAATAAGTAAATGTAAATTCTTATTTAAAATTTAAGAAATCTATATTATATTCGATAAATAGAAAAATTTATTAATTATTTTTCTCACAAAATAATGACTCAAATAACTAGTGATGAAATATATGCAATCAAGAAAACATTAATAACTATTAAACATAAGAGGGAGTAATATTTAATCATCGTGGTAACTAATTAATAATATTATTATTTAACTAATGATTCGAATACATATTATGCGAGATACTCTAGGCCTCTATCTCAGTGGTATTAGGAAAATCTTCCCAATTCCAATGGATAAATTCTATATACACATTAAAGGACTAATATATAATAAAGTCAATTTCACAATGACATTAAACCGAATATATACACATTTAATATAATCCCTTAATCATGTTATCTTGGACCCAAACGATTGTATGCAGGTTCCTTCAACCTAAATTCTAGATTTCTATACATTTTACTTTTTCGAAATTGATCGTTCCTACAAAAAACCATGGCCATGATTTTATTTAGGCTATAGAATTTTCATCAAAGTTCATGAGATATAAAGTTACATTAATAAATAATATAGGTAAATAATTTTCGACATTATTTCATTAATGATATATTACCTATGATGCAACTCACGTATCCTAATTCACTATGAAAAAATATTTCATGTTTATCAATGATACATCGTTGTATAAAACCTAGAACATAAATTATTAATAATAACAATGATTAAGTTTCAATTAAAATATCTGTATATGGGAACATAAATGACCCATATAAATGTGGAATTCCAATATTCGGGTCTCATATCTAAATTTCATTCACTTGTTATTTACAAAGGAATGAACAATAAATAGGATTTTTATATTCCTATCAGTCTCCACACCAAGGAGAATAAATCATTTATGTCCCTCAATATATTTCATCCAGCAATTGAACATTTACTAAAAATTATATCGTGGAACTTCTGGGTTCTCATAATAGAATGACACAATTATTACCTTTTAGTGTGATAGCTACTATATGAAAATATTCTCAAAAATATTATGAAGGAATCAAATTATGATGTGATAATTTTTTTATTAAAATATAAAATTATGAAAAAATATTATTATATTGTACAAAGAGGTTTGTTTTTGGGAACCACATCCATCATAGTTATTTTTATTTATCACTGATGAAAACATCTACTGAACATCACAAGATCTAAAATATTTTTGACTTTATATTCATATTGATTTTTTATTTCATTTACACTTGGATGGATAAAATATATAAATTGAAACTTTATGGAAATATGACTAATTAATCTAGTTTTGAAAAATTCTCTTGAAAATTCTCATGAGTGAGATTTTATATAATGAAATGGGTATGTTAAATGAAATTAGGAATAAAAATGTAAAATAAACATATGTAAAGATGTATAAAATTTAAAATTTAATAGATTAAATTCATATTCATATTTTAGAATAATAGAAGAGTAACATGAATTCATAAAACCATCACTTTGTGAAATCTAACCATGAAAAATGTTTATATATCCGGAACAATTTCGTCATATATAGGTGGTGTTTGTAATAAATTTCCTCGATTAATAGTTCTTTACCAATATAAATATCAATAAAGAATATTAAATTAAAATCATTATGGTAGATAATAGATTGTTATAAATTTTTGTTGTCAAAATTAACAACATTATAAATGAAATTGATAGAGATATTTGTGGGAACCTAACTTAATATATCTTCGATTTTTTTTTATATTATCATATGATTGGTATACCTCAAATAATTTGTTAAAATGATAATTTTTCTGGTACACTCTCAATTTCTCAATAGCCACATGGAATGGAATTTGGATGGGACAAATGCCAAAAATAAAAAAACATCACTATTATGTAGAACACCACATATTGATTAAATGAGATGAAATGAAATTAAAAAAATACTATATTTTATAGGAATTGTGACTAAACATGTTATATATAAATTTATTAAATTAATAAATAATATAATATAGTTTTATAAAATGCATTAATAGTCGGTTTCAGCAAATTGTCACTAAATTTTTTCACTAAAGTAAATGATTCAAAAAGGGATCAATGATTTTTTTTTTAAATTATTCAAAATAAAATTTCATGATAGTAAATCATTTTATAAAACATCACAAAATCACATGAAGGGAAATTTTAATGTAAATAATTATTAATGTTATCAATTTTACCACAACTCGAAATAATCCATATACATTTGAAATGTCAATCCTTGAGTAACCATATCATATTAAGATCAACTAAAGCATTAATCTTTTTAGGAAAATACACTACTGTTATTTACATTTCCAATAAAAAAGTGAGAAAATATTTAGTTCCATAGAAAATGAAAAAAACATTAAAAATTAAAATTTCATGTGCATTAGAATATAACTAAGTGGGAGGAGGTTAGAAAACATATATACCAATCCCGTATCAACATAACCAAAGTGAAATAATGTTGATTTGAATTTATAAGTGTTATCATAGACAAGTGTGATTATAATTATCATTCTATAAAATACACTCACAAACACATATATAATGTATATATAGGAAATAAAGAATTATAATTAAATAATCATAAAAAACAAATACCATAATATATAGGGTAGTATATAAAATTTGTATGTGGATTCATATTCAATAAAACCTGCTTATTTTTTTAATGAACCAAGTTTTTTTCAATCATTAGTTTTTAAAATTATAATTTTTATCCCATAATCAAAAAATTTAACAGAAAATTCATCTTCAATTTTTTTATTTCTGTAGAAATTTTCTAATAAATAGATAAATTGAGATCCTATGTTCAAAATCTAAAAAATATCATTCTGAAAAAATCTAAAAAAATATCATTAGGTATATTTAATGATAATGAATAGGATAGATAAAAAAAAGTTACTATAAATATTATAAATTTATGGTATATTTATTGAAATATGTTGATTAATTATTATAATATTAATTATATTATTATTTTCAATTCTAAAAAATAGAGGTGTAACATGATATATTAAAACAATAAATTAAAGAAATATACAAAATGATTCTACTAGAAACCTAGTTATATTAATTTTTAACAAAAAAATTAATTTTAATTTAACATGCATTGTTATGGGTGTGACATTCACTACCAATAAAGCAGTTGTCAAATAAAAATATTGTCATAGAACCTCTGGGTTCTTATTATTGTGGAATTTCTATGACCATTTTTTAGAGACACATATTCAGGTCCATTTTTACATTAAATATTCATTGATTAACAATCAATATGGGATTATAATTTTACTAATATTTATATATTTGAATATTTATGTAATATAAGGTAAAAATT
This sequence comes from Viscum album, assembly GCA_963277665.1. NCBI lineage: Eukaryota > Viridiplantae > Streptophyta > Magnoliopsida > Santalales > Viscaceae > Viscum > Viscum album. The sequence continues at coordinate 22,822,588 of OY728131.1, forward strand.
TGATTGTGATACATTAAAAACTCCAATATAATCTCATTTTTTTCTAGATACATCTTACAAAAACAATTATATTTATATCCCTCACATGATATTCATTATTCTAATAAGATATGTATTTATTCATTGGGTACTTCAGGTCCTCTTCCAACAGAACTCTGCATACTGCGACTATAAGATTCTGAGAAAAAAACACTATAGAGATTATACTTATAAAGTGATTTATCTATTTGGGTGACCCTGATTCCTTGATTAGAGACACTACTATTTTATTATTATTGTAAAATGTGATTGTATATTAACTACTATGAAACACATCAAAATATTCTATGAATATTCTTATCAACACTTGTTATTTTACTACATCAGAAACCACAATGTACTCCAACTATTTTATAGAATTAATGAACATTACATTATTTTTCCCATTGTCCACATTAATTTCAATAATATTCAAGGATATTATTAATATTATCTCAATATTTACTAATCATTTAATTAAAATCATATATTACTAAATATTAGTTAAATATTCATCCTAAATTTTTTCCATCCTATAGAATGTGATGTATATAATTAATAAATATAAACCCAAAAAAGACATATCCAAAAAATATTTTCATAGTAAAATATCTAAAAACTAACATGTTTGAGGTATAACATTATGAAAATGGAATGATAAATAATGTTCTTATTTATATAATAAATTTGGAGAAAATTCAAAAAATTGTTGTAGAAAATAAAAAATAAAATTCACCACATATTTAACCATATTTCAGTGGAAAACATGATTAATATGATTTGTAAACAAATATCTTTATAGAATATAACTATTTATTATAATAGAAAAAAATTAGTTTAATTTTTATGAAAAATATTAATTTTAATTTGAAACATCTTGAAATTGGTATGATAATATTTATCAAAAATTATCCAACAAACAAGTGAATTATTTTTCACTGCTCAAGGTTCCAAAATTAAATCTTGTGGTAACCAATCATAGATTAAAAAAATTGCATTCCCTAATTTTATAAATCTAAATAGTATTTTCAAACATTTCAACAACTAAAATATTTTTAGAGATAAAAAAATAAAATCATATAATCTAAATTTTTATTTAAATTAAATATATATTAATAACTAATAATAAAACATTTTGTAGTAATATAAAAAAACTACAAAAATTATAACCATCTTTCTTGTTTTCTATTTTCAGTAGATCATACCACCTAGGGTTATAATTTTTAACCCCTTTTCATTAAATTTGATTGTCCCTTAAATACAAATATTTCTACACCTTCTTCCAAGCATTCATGCCACATTATTCTCTATAGTTCATTCAATTAAAATGATACAAAAAACCCAAAATCAAAAACAGTTCTTCGGATAATTCTCTTACCAGGATGTCACTGTATTATATTATGTCTATATGGAATTTTACATAGGAAATTTCTTGGCCACAAGTTTTCTGTGTTGGAAATCATGTTTCACTATAGAGGCCAAACCATAAATAATTAGAATAACCCCAAAACCAAAGCATCATTAGACGCATCTATACATCAAGGATTGAGAGGTTCCCTCTCTCAAGATTTTTATCATTTAACACCATTATAATGTATCTAGAGATATATTTAAATCCCCAAAAAAATGAACATAGTGTTTCTCAGAACAAAATTCCCATCAAATAAAATGTTTATGGTGTGGGCTCTGCCCCCATGAATGGAAATAAAAGAAGAATTCTTTTTGGAATTGATTTATAGAAAGGATTGTAAATTTTCTAATTCTTATTCCATGTCAACAATACTTAACAATATGATGTAATAACATACCATCCATGATGGTATTTCAATCCACACAAAATAGACTCTAATTAATGTTATGTAATTATAGATATTGGATGAATCGGCTCATGGGTTTTTAGCTATATGTTTGTAAAATAATAACCCAACAACAAAAAATTCAACAAAGTACCTCAATCCCTAGCATAAGGAAACATGTTGAATTCATCACAATAATTCCTAACCATTGATTCATACTATAATTTATACTCCCTACCCCTATTAATGTACAATGGCATAACAATTATATTATATTGCAATCATAATAAATGAACAAACAAATAGAAAATAATTAGTCATGAATTCTATTGAAACCTAAAAATACAAAAATAGATTTAGAAATATGGAAGAATTGTCTTGGATAATTAGATCAACTCGATGTAGAACATGAATATAATGATAGGAATTCAATTTCAGTTAATCTTATCTCTACCATTTATTTATCACCATCATGGACGTCTTGGAATATATCCCCATGACTAGACATGGTTTTCTTGAGTTAGAATGTATTTGACTTTATGTTTAATGACATGTTCAACAATTATCTAAAAATAACCATAAAGTATTATTTTAAGGATTTATATTATTAATGATTAGTTTATTTTTATTATGGATTTTGTTTCATATTGAATAATTTTCTTATTAGTTTCAAAATATAGTGTTTGTTCTTATTTTACGCATCCACTATTTTATTTTATGCTAAAGAAATGTAAATATTCATACATATGTGAGATTTATATGATTTTATGATTATTATTAAAATCAGTGAAGGGTTTATTATTTTTATTTCATATTTTTTATTACAATTCTATCATGAGATTCATATTGAGGATTAAATCTTCATTAATCAAATTCAATAAAAAAATACTATGGTGTACTATAAAATAAAATAACTAATTTGGTATGATCCCTTATCAAAAAATACAATATATATATATACAATATTATTTTTATTTTATTTTATTTTTTTTACTATGTTTAATTTTTTAAAATGAAATCAACAAAGGATATATTTTCTGGTATGTAAAAAATTATTAATTTAACTAAATGGAATTTTATCTTTTTATTTACTAAAGTTAATTCTAATTTCATAAAAAAAATATTTATTTTAAAAAATGATATTCGGTAAAAAATTATAAATTTATAGTCCATATACCCTAGCCCTAATATTGTTTCACCCTTTGTAATGTGATCTCATCTACATAATCATTCATTCTATTTAAACAAAAAAAATTATTTATTGAATGTTATAGGTTTAAATTCTTTATGATAGGAATAAAACAATTAAAAAATAAAAAAAAATTGAAACTATTTTTTAAATAAATCATACAATTTAGAAATTCGATTATAGTAAAAAAATAGATTCTATAAATATATTAAAATTAAAAATTATATATTAAATAAATGTGTAGTGGGACTATTGTATTTCTTGTTAAATATAAATTGTTTAAAATTGAATCATGGCCATTAGAAAATAAAAATAAAATTTTGTATTTTAGTTATAATATATATATATATTTTCTACAAAATCACATATATGTGGGTCACATGTTGGAAATAATTCATGTACACGAGTCCACAAAAAAGTTAATATTTTCAACCATACAAAATTATACTATAATTTTTAGGTGTTTTTCATAGTGGGCCAAGTAAAAATGTATTAGGTCTAATAGGTCATATTATGAGCTCACAATCTTTTTGGCAGAAAATGTGCTTGAATTTCATAAAAATTTCTGAAAATATAGATTTAAAATAATATTCTATAACATCCCAACCCAACTCATCTCCCACCATGCTATCACATATCAAGTTGGAGTTTTACTTTGACTACTACATAATTAAATTTTTTATTTACTAATGATATCCAACACTAAAAAATCAACGATAATGGAGATGGATTTAATCAACACATGGAAAAAGTGCATATAAACATGGTCATTATCAATGTTAAAAATAGATTGAAAAAATATACTCTTCCATAAATTCTTATTTAACATTGATAACGGTACACCATTTCTTTCGTTTTTCCTATCATTGATAAAATATCCCCCTTTATGATTGTTAAAACTGGAACTGCAAATAAATTAATTTGTGTATTCATATTTATATATATGTATATAATATTAATAAAAATATAACATTGAATATATAATTATAATTTATTGTATATAAACCTATTTTTTCATGTAATCCTAAATTTTTTCATTTCTAGTTCATATAATTTTAATAAAGTGTACTTTAATTTTCATTGATATTTATTGTCATTCATGAAATCTTTTTAACAATGTGTGGGAATATGTGTTTATGTTCTTATGTTTTTTGGAAAAAATTATTTATTATAAATATATATATATATATATGTACGAGAATTTTATTGTACAATTTTAATTAAAACAATAGTTTTATAAATCATTGAAAATATATATGATACTTTTTAGTTTATTCTATTACCTTGTTTGACTAATTATTAACATATGTAAAATATTATAAAATTTTATAAAATTTTATTATATATATTTTTTATATTAAACATATTTTTATTATTATAGAAATTTCTTTGTACGTATTAAATACATATCAAATAAAATAATTACGAATACACATTTTATATATTTAAATTTTATTTTTAAAAACAAATAAATCTACTAATATTTATTTTATAATATTAAAAACAATATGGGAGTTCCTTCGAGTTTGATATACGATAGGGTTAGGTATGAGGATTGTGAGGAAACTATCCATTTAGGGCCTTAGTGGGGATACTAATGTTTAGATGAACCTATTCTTGGTGGACTCTAAGATAATTTCTTAGACCTATTCTAAATTAAGAAAATCATATATCTAATGTGAACTAATTGAAAGAGGAAAAATTATAAAAATTTATGAAATTATTAATATACTATAAGGTTTCTTGATAAATAATATCTCTATCTGGATATTATAGTTGGATGAATACACTAGAACAGTTTTATATAATGTATATAACCATAAATATTGTGTGTTGGGTATTATCTCAACTACGAACCAGTACCGAAAATAGATTCCTAACTATAATCCTAGATTGAAACTCTCAATGGATATGCTTTGGATAATTCACATTCTCTTTATAAACATAATTACATATTGTAAATAGCACCATGAAACATATATTTCCTCTATTGGGATTCTAAAATAAATAATAATAATATCAGAAATACTTAATATAAATATTTCTATCTTTGATCAGGTTTTATTATAATTAATTTTTTATAATATATAACAAATATGATTTCCTATATTAATTGAAATAATGAAAAAACTAACACTTAAAAAGGGTGTGGTTAAAATATAAAACAAGAAACTATTACGAAAATTATAGTGTTCATATTCGGAATACATTAAATTAATGATTAATCTACTGAATAAAATTGCATGTAATCATCTTATAAATACCATCATAAGTCTAAAAGTACAATTTAGAGATATATTGTGTCCTATAATCTAAATGGTAATATGTTTTTTAAAAACAATTAAAAAGGACGATGTTAATAATTTTGTATGTATATTCAAAAGGTGAATGATATTCTTTTGCCTTTCGGATTTATTGAGTAGTGTCCCACCATTGGCTTCCCTTACCTATCAATGATCTGGATCGATGACATGGAAAAGGCAGTTGGAGGGAATTTTCCTTTCACATAAAAATAATGTGAATGGATGTTTGTGATGGGTTTCATTTTTTCTAACATAATAGTGAAAGAAGACACACCCCCTAACAACATTCCCGTATGGCCCTAAAAAAGGGAACCCACCCCATAAACACATTAAATGGAAATATTTTAGTCTCTCTAAATTCAATACTCTGTGACATCTATGACATTATTTAATATATTTTTCTATTCGGTTTTTCCAATATTTATAATTCAATTTTTGGTGAATAAGAGAGAAATTAAGATTGAAAACATGTTGAAAATGGATGGAACATGGTTAGGTAAAATGTACACCCTCCCCTATGTAACCATGTGGCATGTTTCATCTAAAAATGGTGGAAAATAATATGGTAATCTCATGGTTTGTAAACCATGTAGGCTAATTGTGCAACAAGTATTTCACGGACAGTATGGATCACATGATTTCCGCATGGTTTGGAAAATCATGAGGAAAACTGTGTGGTCTAAACGTGTCAATAAAAGTTGGTTTTTTGTTTTACTCTTACCCAATTTTATCCCTTTCTCCCCCTATCAATCTCCCCACACGGGATTTTCTATGCTATGTGCCTCACTGAATCTCTCTCCATCCATTAGATATCTATCATGGAGGTGGATTTGGGGAGGAAGCTCCAATAAATCTTTTAGTAAGTGGTTCACCATATGATTTCTCCCTATTTTCGTGGTTTCCCATCTTCTTACATTCGGTGTAAATTTTTTAGCAGGTTTGGTAGAGTTTTTATAGATATATCTTCATTTTAAGGATTGATGTTGATGTTTATGGTTTGATATTTTTTATACAGTTTTCTTAATGTGTGTTTCTAGTTCTCCACTAGATTTTGGAAGGTTCATAATTTGATGTAGGTTATTCCATTATTAAAAATTATTTTATGAGTTTTATATTCATTCTTTACTTCATGTTTTAATTCTACATATTATGTAGTAGGTCAAAACTATTTTTTCAAAATTATTTAAGGTATTGTGGGTTGAAAATGGATTTTCAAATGAAACGTGTTATGTTTCAAGTGTTGTTCATATATGCTTCCTTATTTGATTGTTTAAAGGTGTTTGATGAACTTTTTGGGTACTGAAAAACATATTTTGAAATGGGTTGATGTGAATTTTTTTATAAGATGTTTTGGATGGGAAAATTGTGTTTTACCATGTGTATTATATTGTGTGGATTGGGTGTAAGTGAAAATGTTGTTGTGTGTGATATGTTGATTGAAAATTGATATTAAAGAAAATCCAATATTACTAGGTGGGAATGATAGGACTAGTACAATATTTATTTTAATGTGGAAAGTCTTGTTTTCACTTATCTCGTGTTACACATACAACACTAAAAATACTATGATGATGATTAGAGACCATTAGAAGTTTGGATGTAATTATATCCAGTGGCCCGTGCATGGTAATGTTGTGGGTTAAGGTTACATTTCAATTTTTCTCTAAGATATGCTGTTCCTAGATACCAAATAGAGTTGGTGCATATATGGATTTCCCACAACTTATTGTTCATGTTAGGAATTATACATACCATTAGCATACGATACACATTATATTATATATTAGAATAAGGTCTTGTATTTTCTATAAATGTGTCCCTCCAATGAAGATTATTTCTATAAAATTTCATTGTATCTTTCTATCAAACCCTGAAGTTTAATTTTACTTATAATGTTTTAATATGGAATCTTTTTATTGTGTGGCATCCTACAGGGCATTGGATCACAACCTACATACACCTTTTCTGTATGTATACTTGGTTATGATTTACATAGGTAAATGAAAGGTGTACCATAATGGTTGTTTGGGTTGCTAGTGGTCTTACCTTGTAGGTGTCGTCGTGGTGGCTTTAGGATGATGATCCACTCATTTCATGGTGGTTTTTTGGGATATTTTCTTTTTCTATTTTCATTTTATTCCTCTTAGGGGTTTTTTGATGTTGTAAAAAATTGAATTTTAATGTTATTATGCCTTTTTTATGATTATTTAGTTATTTTTTGGTTATAATTGTTGGTTTATTATTATTATTATTTGAAAGGATGAAATTGTTCCCAAAGATAATGTTTCATGCCTATGAAATTACTTCCAGACTAAGGAATCAAAAATTCCCTTCGGGGTTTATCACAGACAGGTTAGGTGCCAGGTCAAATGTTTCTCTGGCTTTGTTTCGGTGATACCTATGTTTTCACCCATTCCTCAATTCCTATTATTTGGGATGAATCTGGCTAGATCATATTCAGGTATTTGAGGGCTTGAAACTCCTATTATGAGTAGGGTTCCAGGCCACCAGACATCATGATTGATCTTGAGTTACCATGGGATGTTTGGATTTGGTTTGACTTTACCACCAGGAAAGACACACAAGCTGCAGACTGTGTATTGACACTGAGTGGAGGTGGGTCGGTTTGGATGAATTTTTATTGTAAAATATTTGGATATATTTTAATTTTTGGGGGTGATTATGTTTTTCTATAATTATTGAATAAATTTTAGAATGTGTATTGATTATTATATTGATGGTTTTATTTGTCAGTTTTGCATGTTATAGCAATATTCCACCCCAAAAACTTGTAGTGAAACCACGAGAAGAGGCCAAGGAATTTTTTCCATCAAAAAATGATCAAATATTAGTATAGTCTATGGTTTGGGCTATCGATGATTTGGGATTGGGAGTGGGTTATGGTATTTCTCCTATTTGTATAACTAAATAAGGTCCTAAGAAGTATAAGGATTATGAATTTATTAGAAATAATCATCCTTCTTTTTGAGAAAATGCAAGACCTTATGAAGGAAATTAGTGGATTGAGATGATAGAGAAGATGTTTAAGTTCCTGAATACCCCTGTTTTCGTCACAGTGAAATTTGATTCATTATTTTTAATGGGTCCAAATCCAAGATTGTTGTAATCAATGGATAAAGATGAATAAAGAGAGAAAATGAGTTATAAGTATTTCAAGGTAGTTTTAAATAAGTAGTATTTTCGTGAGTTCATAGATTATTATATATCCCATGAGTTTGTGGATCATATGAAAGGAGATTAGCCCATGATGGAATATTCCAACTAATTTGAATAATTGGAACAATATGGACTAGATATTGTTTCTAATGAGAGGATGAATGTTCCGAAATTAGAGTAAGGGTTGCATTAATAAATCTAAACCCTTGAATTTTTTCAAGTTAAAAACCAATTATGAGGTAGTAGATTGTTCATGAATGGTTAACATTTATCATTACAGAAATAATGATCCATTTGGAGTTGTTTAAATCTCAGGTAGTAGCAGTTTTTATGAAATGAAGATGAAGAAGGGTAATTAGGGGAAGTAGGATGGTGGTAGATCTGGAAATCCTTCTCACACATCGTCATCCATGGATTTTGATGCATGGTCAGTTGGCTGACATCAGCATAGAGGAATATAGTACACATGACCAAAGTTTACTACTCCTCCAAATTCCTATCAAAGATGTGGAGTTATGAGGTAGTTTTAGTTATTATGTAGGGTTCTGGTTTCTATTCATATTGGCATACAATTTGTTTCTTCCAGGGGAATGCTAGCCCAGTCAGATCAATATAGGACAGAGGGTTCTCGATTCGTCGGTCATGGAGGTAGGGTGGGATAAAATTCTATGTAAATTATTTTAAGGGAAGATCCATAGGCCATCAATCAATATCATGTTGAGTATGAGATGATTTACCATCATGTGGTTGACCAAGAACTAGCCGAATAGGATGTAGGACCCATGAAGGTTTGAGGTATCATTTCTATTTCATCGTCCATAGATAGAATTTTGTTTGATACTAGTAAATTTATATCATTTATCTCTCATCAACTTGTGGAAACCTTAGGTTTACCAACTGATATATTTCTATGCTCAATGAATTTGTTAATGCTAATGAGTTAGAAGAAAGATCAGGGTTTCCAGTCTATATCACGTGAAATCATCGTGTCCGAGGTCGATTTGGAGTGGGATTTACATTTTTTTGAGATGTATCTATTTTATGTGATCCTAAATATGGATTAGATAGTGAAATTTAAGGTGCACATCTACCTTTATCTAAGGATGGTGATTTTCTTGGAATCTAATGGTATTAATAATGTTTTTCAGGGTGAATTTGATCCTCAATCGGGCCTTTTTGGACCTCCACATCTGGATATGGGAAGCCTAGTTTATCAGTTTTCTTTTCTTATGTTGGTGGAAGATCGTGGTGTTCATGAATATTAGCTACCTGTTGTGGTGGATTAATTTTTAAAGATATTCTTGGATGACCTCCCAGGTTTTACATCAGAGAAATATGGGGAGTTCTCTATGAATATGGTGTTTGGAAGACAACTGATATCTCTTCCCTCATACTATATTCCCCACACTGTGTTGATGGAACTACAGATAGAACATGATGAGTTTGAATCCAAAGGATTCATCCTCCCCACTACCTCACCATGGGCCTCCCATGTTCTTATTGCGATAAATATTGATGGATATCTCACATTATGAATTGGTTACAAAAAACCGAACAAGGTAATGATTAATAATAATAATCCCTTTACCCAAATTGATGAGTTATTTGATCTTTTTAAATGGGGAAATTTATTTTTAAAATCAGACTATGTTCAGGATATCACTAGGTCAGAATTAAAGATTTGTATGTTTCTAAGATAGCTTTACAAAGAGGGTATGTAATAATTGAGTATTTATTCATGTTTTTGGGCTAAAAAATGTTCCAAAAACCTTTAGAGTGGTCATGAATTGTGTGTTACACTAGTATAATGATTCCCTCATCATGGTGTTCATTGATGATGTTATTTCCTACTAAGGGATAGAGTAGAAACATGAGAAGCATCTAAGGATTGTGTTAGTAATTCCTCCTTGTCATCGTTTAAATGGAAATAAGTTCAAGTTCACCTTTTGGACTAAGGAGGTGATGTTTGGGAGTCACTTTATAATAGAACAAGGGTTTTTAGTTGACCCTAATAATATCTATGCAGTTATTTCATGGGGATAACTGTTTTTTTAGATTAGATGATATTTGGTCCTAGAAGGGTATTTCAGGAAGTTCATTAGTGATTTATATCAACTTGCTTCACCCATGACGATGCTCACCCAAAAGGGAATAATGTTTGAGTGGTATTATAATGTTCAGGAAAACTAAATGTAGGATAAACAATGTTTTACTACCACTAATGTGTCGATATTTCTAGAATAGGGGAAGGGCTATGTGATATATGGTTATTCCTCAGTTATGTTCCTTGGATGTGTTCTTATATTGGATGATCATGTGGTGGAATAATGTTCTCATCAGTGGTGAAAAAATGAAAATAATTACCCAACCCAGGATTGGGAGCTTCCAGTTGTGAGGTATGCCATGAATTCATGGCACCATTATGTTTTTTGTGATATTTTTTAATTTGAGCATAATAGAATATATTATATTTTATCCCAAATAAAATATAAATCTAAGGTTGATATATTGGGTTTAGTACCTTCAGGGGTTTGATTTCGATATCATTGTTACCATGGAAAAATGTAACATGGTTACATATTATTTTAGTAGGGAAGTGCATGTTCGTGATTTTATTTATTCCAGTGATGAGTGGACATTGATTGTGATATTTTCTTAGATGAACTTGGAAACCAAGGATCACATTATAGGTGAGTAAAAGTTCACTGTACAGTTGACAAATTCTCCCCTAGAACTAATATTCCAGGAGAATATGAGGGATGAGTTGTGTTATCATTCTATTGAGTTTCTTCATGGTGGGGGAGACACCTTACGAGTGGTCATTCATTCCTGAGGGTGTTTTTTTATTCAAGAGTCACATTGTGTTTTTGTTTTAATTGTAGGGGTAGTGGTGTTGGATATCCACCGGTGTTATTTGTTCATTTATCCCGGTACTACCAAGATATATTATGATGTTTTCACCACTTATTATGGCTAGGTATGAGATGATATATAGCTAAATTCTTATATCAATGTTCTACATGTTAGTAGGTGAATGAAGAAAACCATAGACCCTCAATTTTTCTTCATCCATTACTCAATCCTAATGGAAAATGGGATTTGGATTCCATGGATTTCATAATTGGTTTTCCTCATATAACTAAGGGGAAGAATTCTCTATGTGTATTGATTGATCATCTGAACAAACCATATCTTTTTATTCAAGTCATGGAATCAGAAAAATTTGATGAATTACGCCTCATATAAGATCAAAAGGTTTGGAGGATTCATTTGGTTATGTTAGTAATTGTCTCTGATTGAGACCCCTATTTTAACTCAAATTGTTAGGAAGTCCTTCGAAAGGAATTAGAGTCATAATTCATGTTGAGTATGACAAACCATTCTCAAAAAGATGCTTAGATGGACCGAAAAATCAAATCGTATAAGATATTCTCTAAGCAAGTGTTTTAGATTTCATAGGTTCATGGGATATCCATTTGGTAATTGTTGTGTTTTCATAAAACAATATTTAATAATCCTGATTCATATAAATTCCTTTGAAGAACATTATGTATATCCATGTTGATCCACTTTTATTGGGCAGATTTCCATGAGACCACATTACTGGGACTGAGTATAGTGAAATAGTCATCTATGAAGGAAAATATTATCATATAAGAGAGATTGATATCTCAGATTCAGTAGAAATATTATTCCTATTATAGACTCCATGATCTAGAGTTTAGTAAGGGTGATAGTGAGTTATTGAATGTGGAAAATGACATAGGTCATCGTTGTTTGGTTAAGAAAAGAATGGTACCTCCAAGGATTTTCGGGCTATTTGAGATAATCGAGAGGTTTGGTTGGGTATAATTTTGGTTGTATTTACCCACTCATTTGAAATCATATCATGAGGTTTTCCATGTATCTAAACTGAAAAACTATGACCCAAATCCCTCTCATGTGTGAAATTGGGAAGAGTTATAAATATAGCCAGAGTTTTTTGTGTTGTATTGGCTTGTAAGAATTGTAGATTCCAAAGAAAAAGTGATTCATTGTAAGTTTGTTATATTGTTCTAGATCCTTTGGCATCTTAGAAATGATGATCATGATACTTTAGAGTAGAAAACATGGGTTGAGTAATATTATCTTTTTCTATTATCTGATCAAGATTTGAGAAGAATATATGAGAACAGGAACTCTTCATGGTTGAGAGAATTGTCACATTTTTGAGATTCATAGAGGTATCATTCTATTTATGTTTTTCCCTAAATTTATCAAATAGTTTTTAGTGAAAATTTGAGAAACGGGGCTTGATAATATGTGGTGCACAGTTGGGACACTATTTTGGAAACAATGCTTATTACACCCGGTAACTGTGCAATCGATGTCATCATTGGGACGTGGGAAATCACACATTTAGCACATAGTTTGTAAACACTATGGGATAACTATGTGGACCTATCATCATAGATAGTTAGGGGCACACAGTTTCCACATGATTTGGAAAATATGTGGGGAATCATGAATTATATATAAGTCATTAAAATTTGGAATTTTATTTTACAAGTAAACCAATTTTCACCAATTTTCCCCATTCTCTCCCCAAATAAGGATTTTACACCCTAGTAACATCACTGACTCAATCGTCTTTCATTAGATATTTATCTTTAAGGAATATTTAGTATGGAAGCTCCCTGAAATCACCATGCATGTGGTTATCTTGATTTATCCCTATTTTCTAGGGTTTTCATTCCTATTCAATGGGGATTCTATTTTTCAGTGGGTGGGTGACATTTTTAGGGATCTATCTTGTTTGATAAGGATTGATATTGATGTTTAATGTTTGATCTAACCATTATAGGGTATTATGGAGATACAGTTCTGGTTTTCCATCAGATTCTGAATGTTTCTACACATGAGATAAGTGGATCCATTCATAAACATTGTTTGATGAGTACGATATTCATTCCTTCCATCATGCTTGGGTTCTATATATTACGTATGAGGTGAGTTATATGTTATTAGATTTATTTTGGTTATGTGTGTATTGATTTTTTTTCAAAGTAAATATTTTATGTTTCGTGTGTGGTTTATATATGCTTGCTTGTTTGATACCATAAAGGAGTTTGATGAAATGTGTGGGTGGTGAGAAAACTATTTTTAAATATTTTTTATGTGTGTATAGTTTCAAAAGAAATTTTTAATGAGGTAATGGTGTTTTACAATATCTATTATATTTTCTAGATTTTGTGCAGGTGAAAATGAGGTTTTTTCTGATATGGGGCATGGAAATTGAACATAGTTGAAATCATATTAGACTATGTGGACATACATGGACAAGTATACTAGTTATTCTAAAGTGTACATCATGGTATCACAAATATGGAATTATTCTTACAGGACTACCTAAAATATGATGATGATTGGAGACCACTATAAGTTTTGATGTAATCCTCTCTAGTGGAGAGTGCATGAGAATGTTGTTGATTGTGGTTACTATACCACTTTTCAGTGAGATACAATGTTCCTAGATACCCACTATAGCTAGAGCCTTTATGGATTCTCCGTGACATAATTCCCATTTGTGGAACCATAATGACAATTGGCATACAATGAACTTATTGGTAAATTTTATAATCAAGGTAATTCTTTTCTTTAAAAGTTCCCCTTATATGATAATATTTTCTATAAAATTTCTTTATCCCATTTTTACTACACCTTTCTTGTCAGTGTGACTTAATATGTTTTGGTATGGAATATTTTTATTGGGTGGAATCTTATTGGGCCTTGGATCACACCCTACATAAAAAATTCGGTTTCTATAGACATGGTTATGTTTGACTTAGGTAAATTAAAGGTGTTCTGTGATGGTGGTTTTGGTTGCTAGTGGTCTTCCCTTGTAGGGTTCGTGGTGGAGGCTATAGTAAAATGCTTCTCTCGTTGCTTGTTGGTTCATGGGATAATGTATTTTTCCCTTCTTGTTTCAGACCTCTTTGGGTTTTTTATAAAATTGTAATACTGTGAATTTGAATGTTATTATGCCTTGTTTTTGTATTTATTATTTATATTTTTTTGGTTATCCCTGTAGGTTTATTATTATTATTATTATTTAAATGGTTGAAATCATTCCCAAAGAAAATTGTTCATAACCATTCCCTTGTTTCCATCTTGTGGGGATCAGGACTGCCTTTTGGGGAATTCCATGGACCGGTTCAGGTGTCAGGTTAGATGTCTGTCTGGTTTGGTTCGTGGAACACACACACAAACAATCTCACCTTAAATGAATTCTCCATTGTGTGTGGTGGTTCTGGTGGCCAAAAATATTTGTCTATTTCTTGTGAAGAAACATATAGCGTTGTAAGTTCTTATTTATTTTAAAGTTATTTATTTATTTAGGTGATTTAACTAGTTTTAAATATGTTATTAATTTATTAGTTTAGTTTGTATTATATAGTTTATAATGAATTTTTATTACTAGTAATGATTAAATATATAATAACTCTTGAATAACATACGATTAAAAAATGAGGACATATAACGAATATGTAATAAAAAATCACTAATTACTATCAATTGATCAATAAATTGTTAAATCATTGTAAATTTATGATTATGTAATGTTTAACTAAATATTATTTAATGAATAATGAATTATTATTAAATAAATAGGTAATGATTGTCAAATTAATAACAAATTATTTAGTAATGATTAAGTAATGATAATATAACAATTACATATTGGAAAAGTTATTATTATATTAACATTAAATATTATTTTACTAATAATTGGGTAATATTTAAATAATTATTAATTAATGATTATGGATTTATTGACTAATGAATATGTAATTATTTAGAAATGATATAGAAAAGATTATGGAATTATTAAATAATGGATGATGAATAACTAAATAATGATTAAATAATGACAAGATAATGATTAAAAAATAATGAAGTAATGATTAAATAATGATTATGTAATAACTAATTTATAATTATGAATTGATTATGAAATTTTTAAGTTATTATTGTTTAATGATTAAGAAATTATTATGTGTTGATTATGTAATGATAAAGAAATTATTAATGAATGGTTAAGGATTGAATAAGTAATAATTAATAATTAATAACTAATGATTAAATAATTATTACCTAATGATTATATAATGTTTAAGTAATGATTATCTAATAATTAAATAATGATTAATCAATGAATAATGAATGAGAAAGTAATAGTTATGTAACGATTAACGAATGATTAAGTAATAATTTACTAATGATTAACTAATGATATTAAAATGTTTGGCTAATGAATAATGACTGATTATGGGATGAATAAGGAATGATCAAAAATTGATTAACTACTGATTAAGGAATGTATAAAGAATGATTAACGAATTATTAAGTAGTGATAAATTAATGATTAATGAATGATTAAATAATCGTTATTGAATTTTCAGTTAATGATTAACTAATGATTATGTAATGAGTAGATAAATATTATATAATGATTAACTAATTATTTATTAATGATTAGCTAATAATTATGTAATTATTATGTAGTTATCAACTACTAATTAATTAACGATGAAGTAATGATTAATAAATAAATAATTAAATATATTTGACGGATTATTTAATGATTACGTGATGACTATGTTATTAATAAAGATTTATTAAGGAATAATTAACTAATTATTAACTACTTTTAAATTAATAATTAATTATTTTTTAATGAATAATTCATTAGGTAATAAATAATTATTAACTAATGATAACCTAATAATAAATTAATGATTATATATTGACTAAATTTGAATAATCATTGATAAAACATTATATGAAAATGAAAAATTGGATGATAAAGAGGCTTAACATAACATATTATTTGATTCTCCTATGATTTAGATTTTTCATCCCTTTTTAAATGATGGTTTTCTTAGTGTTGTTGGATATGTTTTAGATGAAAACTTTCTTTTTAAAAATAATTGAACATAACTTTAGAAAAGATAAAAATTGTACTAGAAAACATTAGTGTCAATTTTTTTGGATATAAGAAAAGGTGATAAATTTTTTCTAGCATAAATATTATGTGGTTATCTTGGAAAAAAACCAGTTCTAGATTCAACAAGTGGATTTGGATCTGGCATAGATGTACCATCGAGTAAGACCCAAAAAAACTACATTGAGTGAGCCTCAAACATAAATTGGTATATAATAATGGGACATAGTACACACATGGTTTGAAAATTATAGGGGATATGCTTTAGATAATTCATATTCAAATTAAAAAGAATTTAAATTCATTTATTAAGATTCAAAAATGTACTATGAAACATTAGTATCATATTTTATGTTATAATAAGATATTCTAATATTTCAATATCATTACGATTTTACAATAAACCCTTGTTTTCAATAGTATTCATAGATTGTTTTTTTAAAATCGATGTATAAAATAATAAAAAATGTCAAATGAGTTCATTTATCCATGATAAAATGAAAATTATGATCATATGTAGTGAAATGGAAATAATCATTACCATTAAAAATTGAAAGAATTATTTATAAGGAATATCACATAGATAGACATTTATCAAATAGAACAGATTACAAAAGATATGAGCCTGACATTGGAAGTGATATAAAATCCATCTTCTTTTCATTTGGTAGCATAGAAAATTTATCTAAAGGTATTTAACGAAATTATAAATTTTCAATGGAATTTTACCTTATAATGACATCATCACTATATATAGAGGCCTTTCATAAGAAAGAAAAAATATTTAAAAATTAAAAATTTAGTTACAGCAGTTTGGAAGATGTTATTAAGCTAGCATTTGAAAATAAGAATGATTTTTCTTCACTTATGAAGTGTGGCTCATCACATCAAAACTGTATTTTGTTAAAAACTGTCTAGCTGTTTTTTGACTACTCTAAATCCGTCATGTATTATCAATATGTCTGTTCCTATGCATTTTAATTCATATGATCATAGTTATCGGTATTAATAAAACTATCGTAACCATTACTAGTATTTTTATATATAATTTCTGGTTTTCATTTTTCAATTTCTATGGGGAAGGTATTAAAACCGAGATAGAAAATTCTTATAGTACACAAAATAAAAAATGTTGAAGACATATGATTTTGTAACCATGGTTGAACATCACGAAAAATCATGTTGTTGGTAAAATATAGGTCCAAGTCAAGAGATCATATCTTTTAGCAATTGAAATTTTCAATTCTCATCTACCCTAAGGCATATATCATGACCATTGTTTGATGATTAGTAGTGGTTCTAAGTGAAAAATTTATTTTCTCATCAATAATATAGTTCCATGATGGAGTGATATATTATGGTTTATATTGGGAACATCAACATACAAATGTAAAAAAAATTGAATTAAAATACTTGATGAATAAGGTATCTCAATTGAAATTGAGGCTCAATCCACTATTTTGAAAGAAAATAACTTATATGATCTTACGAATATACATCTTAATTTGATGTATAAAGAGTATTTTTTATTGATTGAAATGATAGAGGCAATAGTGGTGATGTGTATATTGTAGAAAATGTTAGGGAGTATGTTTATATAAATGTAGTAGATAAATGTCATTCTAGAGCCATAATAAACAATCCACCAATTTTCACATCTTAGTTAGTAGAAATGGAAAATTTTACTAAATTTTATTTAAATGTTACCACAACCACATCATAGTTTCATTATGTTTTACCCAATTAGATTAGTGATTTGGAAGAAACATTATATGTTTTATGGGATTTTCCTAGTAAAGATCCATTGAACATCATAATAAACAGATTTCACATTGAGGCAATCAATAGATATTTTTTTCGGGTATCAACACATAAAAAATACCTTATAATGTGTGACATGTATGGGGATGATTTTATATTCTTATTGAGGGTGATTCTGAAAATTTCATTTGGAGATTGGTGGATTTCTATGTTTGAGGTAGCACATACTTTCACTCAACCAAACCAGAAAAAAGAACATACTTCCACTAAAAAATATAATGTAACTGTAAATGTCTATGGTGGTTAGGAATCATATATCAGGTGTTTCCACAACCACATTCCATATTGAGACCCAAAAACCATGTTTTCACCTGTATTCATATAGATGAGCATTTGTCTCTAGATAAATTACATGATCCATAACATTTTCAATTTCATCATTTTTTTGGGTATTCCTCATTGGTATTTACATGTTTCACTTTAAGAAATATTTCATATAGAATAATGGAATGATAATATAATGAAAATTTATTTTTGTATTATTTATTACGGAATCCCAAGATGGAAACTGTTCACATCTTCCTCATTTATTCTATATAATGGAGAATTAAATTTAATAATATTGTAGTTGGATTAAAAATCTAAAAGAAACAATTACCCAAAAATTTAGGGTGACATTTTATATTTTATCAACATTGGGAAAAAACTTTGGTAATCAATGTGGATCGGGATTATTAAAGATCCCCAATTTCAAAACAATTAGCACCAAAAAAGAAACATGACTAGAAATGATTCAAAAAAAACTCATAATAGAAAAATGACGATAAAAATCACAAGTCTTGGTACATAATGTATCCGTTATTTTTCACCATTTCAATGTAAATATAAAATTAATTTATGGGAAATATGACCACTCTCATGTATAATGTTATCATGATAAATGATGGTTTGAATAACCTTTGAAACAAAT
Organism: Viscum album; assembly: GCA_963277665.1. Classification (NCBI taxonomy): domain Eukaryota; kingdom Viridiplantae; phylum Streptophyta; class Magnoliopsida; order Santalales; family Viscaceae; genus Viscum; species Viscum album. The sequence goes on from OY728131.1 coordinate 22,841,786, forward strand.
CTGAGTGGCTAGTCAAGAAGTGAATTGTTATATGATGTGGATTCCAAAAGAGAAATTTACCTTGGTATATGGCACGAAGAAGAGGTATGGACACATGAGAAAAAATCTTATGGAGTGAATCAATGGTTTCTTGGTGGGTCTTCACAAACCATTGGATGTTTTTATTAAGCTACCATTTGAAAATAAGATGTATTTCACTTCAATTATGATGTGGGGATCATCCCATCCAAAATATATTTTGTTTAAATATTTCATTGTATTTATTTATATTATAAATTATTCTTTTTTTATTTAATATATTTGTTCCTATACATCTCCCTTAATATGATCACTATTTTCAATATTACTTACACTATCATAATTTTTACAAAAATAATTTGACGTACATAGTCATGTTTGCATGTGTCTACTACAATGGATGTGTTTGGAAACATGAGAAAAAACAATGTGGAGATCATAAATGGTGTCTTCAAGGGGATTCAAAATCCTTTGAATAATGTTATTAAGCTACCATTTGAATAGAAGGTGAAATTTAATTTACTTCTGTTGTGAGGCACATCTCATCCAAACTCTGTTTTTTCTTTGATATTTTTCTTAGTGTTTTATGTCTATTTTAATTATTCATGTGTTATTTAATTTACATTTTCTCTAAATTTCAATTCATATGGAAATAGTTTTAAAAAATATATAAACTATCATAATATTGAAAATAAAAATTTTTATTTATAGATTCATGTTTTCATGTGTCAAATTTTATGGGGAGTTTACTCAAACTATGCTAGGAACTTATAATAGTACATAAAAACATTAAATGTTTAGGAAATATGAGTTTGAATCCATTAATGACCATATTTTTAGAATTTTTGGTTGGTTAAATTTTGGTTTTGATCAAGTGTTCACATCAATTATCTACAGACCTTTTGAATTCTCATCTACACTATATCATGTAGCACGTTTATTAATTGTTGATGAGTAGTATGTACATGTGATAAATTTATATTCTCATTGGTAAAATGGTGCCAAAATGGAGTTATATATTAAGGTTTTTATTGGAAACATCATCATGTAATTGTAAAAGGACAATTAACTACAATAGTGGATGATGAAGTTATCAACTAAGAAATTGAGGATCATCCTAATGTTGTGAAAGGGGACAACCTATATAATCACAAAAATATAAATATAAATATGACATCTGATGGGTATTTTTTAATGATGTAATAGATAGAGACAATATTGGTGATGGGGATATAAGATAAAAAGTTTTAGACGATGTTTATATAAATATAGTAGTTATACATAATCCTTGACCCATAATAAATCATCCACCACTTTTCTCATCCCAATCGAGAGTAAAGAAAATTTTCCTAAATTCGATTAAACTGTTCAAAAAATACAATTGATTTTAGTAGAATTATATATTATTCAATAAATAATTTTTACAAAACATTACATGTTTGATGGTATTTTCAAAGTAAATATGCATTTAAAACATTATAAAAATACATCGTATTTAGTGGAAATATAGATATTTAGTTTTGGAAAGATGAAAAAATTCCTCATATAGTGTGAAAATTATGGGTATGAATGTATATTCCTCTTGAGGGTGATTTTAGATATTTCATTTGCAGTTTGGATAATTTTAATTATTTAGGAATAATTTACTTATGTTCTTCTAAAATAGAAACAATACCATACTTCATTGGATGGAAAAATAGAATGAAATTGAAAATTTCTATGGTTATTGGGAAGACTCGTATTGGGTGTTGTTCCAACTACATGAAGTATTGAGACAAAACGTCCTTGTAGTCTTCCATATTCATTTGGATGAACATATTTCTAAAGATAATTGACCTCATACATATCATGTACAATTTCATCAGTTGTTCAAGGTATTCCACCCTGGTATTTCCACATTTCATTTCAGCTAATAGTTCATTCAGACTAATGGAATGATTCTATATAGAAAATACAAGGGTGTATTATTGATTAGGGAAACTGAAGATGGAAGATTTTCACCTCTTCCTACTGCATTATCCATTATGTATAAGGAAAACTAATAATCATGGAGTTGGTTTTTCGTACATAAAAGAAAACAATTCCAACACATTCACGGGGGTCAATTAGATATTTGATCATTATTTGGAAAAAATGAGTCAATCAATGTGGATCCTGATAGTTACAGATCCCAAAATGTACATAATAGTTACTACATTAGACACATTACAAGTAAAATTTTAAAAACATTAAATAATGGAAAAAATTAATAAGGAAATCACAAGGCTTTATATGCAATTACTTTATTATTTTTTACAATTTCAATGTAAATATACAATAAATTTATTGGTAATTTGACCACATTTATATAGAATATGAGCTGGATAAATGATGGTTTAAAGAACTATTCGAAAAAATCATAATATCTAATCATTAAGTGTATGATTATATTATGAATATTCAAAAAAAAGAAATGGAAATTGATATATGATTGGGAGAATAGGCGTAGACACATGAGAAAACACATGTTGGGGTGCATCAATAGTGTCTTTATAAGGATTAACAAGTTACTTATAACTACACTAGTTTATGAAAATTTTTATTACTATTTCAACTACATTGAGTATAGAGAAAACTAGAAACATATGAGATTAAATAGTTTCTATGATACAGAAGTCACTTTCAAAAAAAATACTAAAAATATAATTGATTTTTTTTTCGTTATCGACTTTTCTTTTTTCCATAAAAAATAAACTTGATTTAATGATTATGAGTGTTCAGAACCCATAACATGTCACAATGGTGGAAAATAGATGTATTACTAGATGCATGGAAATGTAAATTTGGAAATATTGAGGCATTATGGCTTCCATTCGCACAATGCATCACATCATGTGCCTCATTGACCATATCGTGGGAAGCATATATTGATCTAGTGTAGTAGTTGGACACTATTTCAAATTGGTACGTTTCACCAGGGAAACCTATTATAGTGTTTTTATATTTCCCAAAAACCAAAGACCAGATGACATTGATACCAAACATTAATAGTCTATAGACATGAGGTAGAAAAATGTTCATCACGATCTAGAATGAGATGGAACATCCTGAAGAATAGGGGAAAATATTGAGATGCACCATATGTCATCTGAATTTTCATAACTAAAACCAATTACATAAAATAGAATGATTGAGTTCATACTCTCAGCTACAATGATGTATTATCTCTAATTTTATGTTTTGATTTTTTTAATTACATGGTGCTAAAATAAGATCCTATTTTTTTGACTTTTATAATATATTAAAAGACATTTACTATCAAATAATAATATTCTATTCACATGAAGATTGAATGGAATATAAGAATTACATATGATGTGACATGAACACATATTCCAACTAACCATTGGTAAACTATAAATGTGGAATTTGACCATACAATCCTAAAACATATAATCATGTGAGAAATCCTACATTAATTACAAAACACAAAATATTAGGTTTTGTGATAAAAAATAATTTTTTATTCATTATCTTAATATTTATTAAAATATTATTTATATATTGATCTGAATGTCGAGGTAGAAAAAATAGAAAACATAAAATAAAATTATATATGAATTATAAAATGAATATTATTATTATTTAATGTTTAATGGATAATAATAAACTCATTAAATAATATATGAATTATTTACAAGGGACAAGAAATATTTGGAAATTTTCAAGAGAACATAGATTGTATAATACGTGCCTAACATATGAAGTGATGTAAAATCTATATTAATATCAAGTGGTAGATTAATATAAACTTATAAATAAATTTAATTATCATTTTAATTATCAAGATTTTTCAGCCTCCTTGGTAAAAATATATGTTAAAAACGATTAGAAATATTTTATGAGAAACATGAATACATGCCATTTACTTTTGGTAAAAAACAACATAAAACAATGGTAATTAACATTTCATGTATTAAATTATGCTATTCATAACATTCTACTGACCATAACATTATATTTACATTCTACACTAAATACTTGAATTATTTTATTACATGTAGATTGAGGATAATATACTACAAACTAAGCAAGATATGTATGATTCTCACGCCATGATAGAGGGTCATTTGGTTCGAGGGATCAGGGTGTATGAAGAACCTCGTCATCATAACATTATCCCTATAGTATACATTATAATTTAACTTCGTCGTGATGGTATTTTTGAAATTACAATTTCTGATTTCAAATTCATTGGTAATACCCTACTTTCTTTCCTCTTATAGAGGTGGAGACCAGAGACATAGTCATTAAACCTGCCCAAGGGATTGATGACCATCACCAGTCTACCTATCTAGGTGGATACAATTATTAGACCCACCTATGTAGAATGAATTAAGCATGTATTAATTTTGACATTTATCGACCCTTTCCCAATAATCCTACTACAAATGGTAGGTCGATATCGATGAGGTGGACTAAGATTCGCTTTTCGCATTTACCCAATGAGGACGGAAAGAAGACTGTAATGTTTCATGCTCATGACTATATAAAATAGATAATTGGATGTAAATTGTGTGATTATTACTCATACATGCATGTGAACATTATTTATATGGTTCTACTATAGGATTTGATCTGACTGGGACATACAATTGGGAATCTTCACCCATAGAATACACATACAGACCGCTTTTCATGACATGCCACTTCGACATCACAGATCTTCAGGGATGTTTCATCCTTCATCCCAGGTGGGCATGGGAGAACATCTCATACCTCTAATATATTGTTTTTGGTTAGAATCTTCCTATAGTTGTTCTATATAATGCTCCACATGGACATTGGTATCATCAATCTTCTATATTTTCTTCTGATGCCAATAATATTTATCGAATTTAATTTCTTATTATTTATCAATTTCAATGTGTTAATTTATAGGTTAAGTCAGTCACACCTCTTTTTCATCACTCTGACACACCATATGGGTGCAAACCATATCATGTTGGAATGTCTACAATATGAAGAGGTACGTATATACAATCATTCATTGACTATGAAAATTCATAATATAATCATTTTTATTTTTTTTGTAAGAAATGTTTCTGAAAAATTTCATAGGTAATTTAATTTTTTTTGATACAATACTAGGAATTATTGGCTAGTTTCCTAGATACCTAACTTATAGACATCAGGATGTTTTAGATGTAGTTACACTCATAATTTTTGATATTATAATGTGGCACCAGTATGATTGAGGCACGTGACAGTTTGGATGTGTTCAGTGCATTCCATCTTCCCTATGATAGTTACGTGAGCATTATTTATTGATGATGATAGGGTGGTAGGATGTCAACTAGTGCAGAAAACATGCCAAGTATTGTGACATTGGGGAATATGATCATTGAATCATTTAGAGGGAGTACATATGTTTTGATTCCATCATTCACATTAGGTTGAGTTTGATCTATATTATAAATAGAATTCTATAATGTATCTTAACAGACACTAAAGGAGGATTCATTTAATGGAAAGCTAATAAATTTCCGTTTGTTTTTTTTATAATATTTGCTAAATATTTTTTAATCTCCTTATAACATACTTGTTTTTATTAGATTATCATCATTTTTTTCAAAAGGATAAGGTGGTTTCTATCCTAGTAGTGATCCACACAATAGGGTAGGGGAAGATTCCAACATGTCATGTAGTTCACATCAGTATTCTTGATTATCCACCGTAGGTAGTAAGTGTTCCTACTCAGACAGTTATTGATTTCGAGAGCTAGGATGATGAGGAAGTATACCACGCTATTCTGAACGTGATGCCTGACCTTTTCCACGGGAAGACGTCGAACCTTTAGCAGTATAGCCTTAACTGACTGGAGAATTGCACTAGGAAGAATGAGGTCCCTTTTTTATACTATTTACATACTTTTCTTCTGGTGCATATCATCTGAGATTATATCAAGGGACATTTCCCATTCCTCCAGCATTTGGGATAGATCCTTCAAATGTTGGATGGTTCCATGAAGTGATGATAGAAGGTCCTTGTACTCACCATTTAGGAAAGGATCAGGTGCACATGATAACATCAAGTCGAAATCCTCTTCCCCTTGAGACTCTTGTAAAATATCATATAGTCTATATTTAAGTACCTAAAGATCGTCCCTCTATAGGTTATCATACCCCCACAGTACAGTGGTTGATGATCTTGATTCATGTGTCTCATTCAAAAACCACAAAGTGGAACATGACATCACCATAGAGGGTGACTATACACATTCATTTATATGTTTTCTATATATTAAAATATAAAATTCAATTTATTATAAAACATGTTTACATGTTTTCCAACTATTTCAATTTTCATATAAATTTTAGTAAAAATTTATATTTTATAATCATTAAAATTATACTACATGGAACATAAGAATACATAATAATTATATGTAAGAAACATTAAAATTTTATTGAATTTAAACTATAAAAACAATCTAAATAAAACTAAAAAAATATTATAAGAATATAAAACATTTTGGAAAATAAAAAAATTCCTAAAAATAATAAATAATTGGAAATTAAAGGAATATACAAATATATTAAAAATAAAATTGTAATGATTCGAAACAATAATATATTATTTTTATAAAATTAATTTTAATAAATTTTCTTAATAAATTCATGTTAGTTTGAATTATTTTTTATGTGTTTAGTTACTGTGTCAAATTTTAAATAGATTATATATATATTATTAGTTATAGACGTTTAATGACACAAACATCAAACATTATAATGTTTCATGTAGGTTACATTGAATTAATATAAATTATAAAATAAAATTAGAATCTTAGAGATATTTTACAAACAGACTAAACATATAAACAATTATTGAAAATAATAAAAATCATAAAATATAACAAATAGAATATAATTTAAATTTCATGAAATTTATTGATTAAAAACATCACATTTTTTTTTCAAAAACTAATGATATAATTATAAACAAAATAATATATATATATATATATATATATATTTATGCCATAATATATTAGAATATATATTTATGAATATGAAAACATTTATATGGAAAATAATTTTTTGAATTATGTTGAAAGGAAGTAGAGGACCTACCACTATTCCACATGAGAGAAAAGCGGTAGGGTTTTGAAAGGTGGTAGAGTCTCTATTGCATATCCACTTAACTGAAAGGTGGTAGTTGATACATAGATTTCAAAAAAAAATCTAATGGATGATTTCAAAAAATCAATTAAAAAAGAAAAATTACTCATCTAGTAATGATGATGATGACTAGGTGCACATATTTCCATTAGTTTGTAATCAAGATGATGACCAATTATGGTGTTTTATTTCACCATAGATATTATGGATGTGTTAACGTCATTTGGACTTGGTCTATATAAAGTTTTTCATACAATATAATATGTTGAAGCTATAACATCTCAAAAAGTTCCATAACTAATTGTAGATGTTTTCACACATACACAATAAAATCATTCATATCCAAAAATATCATAGAAATATATTTTATGTAAATTAATCAACATAATTTATATTTTATGGTGGAAAAATTTGTGGAAGAAAAAAATTCTATACAAGAAGATGATTTGGAATTTTAACAACAAGAAAACAAAAAAGAGCATCCTAGGACTACACCTTTGTGGTTTCATTGATATTTTTACCCCCATCAACCATTGTAATGGTGTTAAATATATGGAATGACATTTTTATCCTATTTTTTGGTATATATTTACTCTTATTACATAATTTATAGTAATTGTTTTGGTTTGGGAATCATGTTTCAGTTGAAACAATTTTTTACATTAGACGATATTTTTATTGTAATGATGTGATAAATATTAAGATAAACCAATATGAAATTTAAAAATAATATAACTACGTTATATGAGGTTAAAATATGTCACATTATATAGTTCGGGTTAATGAATTTTATTAAGTATTTTTAATGAATTTGTGAGTTGTAACTACAATCAATTTTTACTATTACCACATTACTAAATTTACCCCACTCACATGTGTCAACAAAATCCTATCAAATTATCATTCATCATTTGATGTTAATTTCAAATCAAATTTTATTATTCACATGATATGTTTATTTCATTAGTATCCAATTTTTTTAGAGGTGGTGGGAATCCAATATATTTTTAAGCATCAAATAACTTTATAGAAGGCCTAGGATACATGATAGAAATTTATTATAATGTTCTTTCTGATCAGGATGTCTCATATCAATTTTATTCAGAAAAAATGGTGATCATTCATTACAACAATCATGTTATCTATAAATTTCATACTATTATTATTTTTAACCAAAAAAAGTAATCTAATGAAGGTATATTTTGATACCTTATTTTACAAATTTTTACCATTTGTATATTCATTTAGAAATTTATAGATGATTATCTATATTTATGGAAAATTTCTATATTAAATTCATACTAGAATGTTATTGATTCCCACCACGCAATATGGTAGTCAGGCCCTTGTACCATTGTCATTTACTCTTTGGAGATGGATAACTTCTCAGATGTGAGTTTTTTCTTTGATTTTCATAGAAAGTTTGTAATTGATGAAAATTTGATTTTTCATATTTCAGATCATCATTGAACAATCATGTAGAAAGTAGAATATAAAAGACCTTTATAGACACCAACCCATTCCCATCATCAAATATGGTTTTTACCCCATTTTAAAAAATCTATAAAAGATTTTCAACAAAGATTCAATGGTGAAATAAATCAATAAAATTAATATGAATATCATTTTTTTATTCATTAAAATAGTTAATTTTATATGTTTTCAGATTAGTTATTATTTGTTTGAATACATGCCTAAAAAGTATGGATTATCATTTCAATGATATTCCTAGAGATAATTAAAAATTTTATGATTAGATTATGGAAATTCTAACGCATAAGTGGTTACAGGTGTGTGATGATTGGAGGAGAAATCACATTATGATAACAAACATTTTATGAATGATTAAATGGGGTATTAAAGGGTGTTCAAAAATAATACATCATATGTAGTCAATAATATTATATTATATGAAAATTAAAGTAAAAAAAATGACTATACAACATAAATTAAATGTTTTATATTTAAATTATGGGATATTTATAATAGTCCTTATATCGAACTGTAGATTATCTTATGGATTGGGGAGAATATTTAAAATAGATTCAAGGTAGAGGGTTGTGATATGGTCAATATTTCCAATTCGATATTGATATATTTGTTCATAAGGCTAGAAAATATCATATTGAATCATTTGACCATGTAGAGAGTATATTTGAGGACCCGGATTCCTATGATCCTATGACCAGTTGTAGTGGTCATGATCATGTCATTCTACTTGAGAAATGTTATTATGATTTTGGTAACGTTCATGCATAATAATATCCTTAAAAACATTTTACTATTTCATGTGATTCAATATTTTTATCAAGGGATAAATTTAGTAATCTAGTTTAGAGACCATGGAGTTTTATTTAATACTGAAATTATGTGTGGATTCATAAAAGGAAAAATCAAGAATTCGGGTTGTTTCTTGAAACACTCACGCCTTAACCAAACAAAACAAGGCTAATCCAAAGAGGGAGGCCAATTTAGACCCATTTTATAAATGAGATGGACGTGATAATGAATGGGCTCTTATACAGTAGTGATGTTTATAGCCAGGTAGGTCACATGTGGTTATATTTCATAAAACTTATAGGCAAATCACCAAATCACTGAAATGATTGATATAGACTATCAATTAATATAAATGATTATACAGGGAGTTAATTATTATAATTTTAATAATTAAATGTGTTGAAGTAATAAATTCCTATATAATTTTACCAATACCATAATAATGACATATGGGTTTAAAAATCTAATAAAAAATATAAAAATAACAGTAAGTCCAAATCATAAATACCATAATTTTCTTCACAACGACATAAGCATAGTTTTCCCATACATAACATTTGTTTAAACTTATGTATCATTATATTACCCTTACATAGCTTCAGTTTTCCCATACATTTTATAATCTAAACTAACATAATAAAATAATTTGGTAATGAACATTAACATAATAAATATACATGTTGACAATCAATAACATTTTAAAAATACCAATTTACACTTTTTAAAATTATGAACATTTTCAGTTACCCTTATGTAATAAAAGAGAATTATGATTTTCCCTTTAACAACATAAGAAAATTTTGAGTTACCCATTATTAATGTAATAAAATACCAAATGGAAATACATCATGTACCAACGGTATGAAACCACTGGTATATGACTCCAAACACTTGGTATATCATATACAAATTAATTGGAGGGCCTTTGGGTTTTTATCTATAATTATAGAAAAATGGCTTCCAAAACCTATTTGTATAGGTAATGAAAAAAGGTTGTCTAGGTGTTGAAGCCAACATGTCGCAGTTATATTTGAATGACCAAACAACTAAGATTAAATGAATTTTTTGATATAATTACTTGAATATATATATATATATATATATATATATATATATTTATGATAAAAAATAATTAAAATTTGATATATTTATTGTTTTTAAAAAAAAATATAATTTACATTTTTTTAGCAACTATACAAACAGTTTTAAAAAATGTTGTTTTAGGTATATAAACATGTTGTAAGGATCATTGTTATAGTATGGAAAAGATACAGATGTTTTTGGTATAACTATTCATAACGGTGCCTTTATGGTACCTATACCATTGATTTTGGGAATCCATTACTATTGGTGGAACAAATACTATTGGTTTTTTCAAAATGATAGGTATATGGTATCATTTTCGTAACTATAACAATGTGTTTCGCTAAACCATTGGAATGATATCTCTCTATGGTACATATGTCGATCGTTTTTTTAGAATAATAGTCTAGGTATCTATACTAATTTTATTAAAACCATTATAATAATTGTGTTTTTATAGATCAATTTTATATTATTAAATTTCAAATTACGTTTCCTGAACATATGTTAAATTTTTTGTTACATATAAATATATATGTGATTTAGTCATCACATATAGTTATATAAAAAAATTATATATATCACAATTTTAGTAATCTAGATATTAAATTAAATATTTAAATTCACATAATTATCAATATTTTAATTTCTTTGTACTGACAAGTTATACAACCAATTTGTACCATTACTCAAATTAATAAAGACAATTAGGACCACCACCAAATTTCAATGCTTCTGACACACCATCAAATGAAATGTTTTGGGACCACCCGTGTGATATTATTGAATTTGGGTCCCACTAGACATTTGGGCTAATGATAGAATAATTGAAATACAAAATAAGAACTTTTCACGACAGAACATCATTAAATAGATCTAAATAATAAATAAATAAATAATATTTAAATACATTTATAGTAATATTTAATGAAACTAGTTTTTTCACCACAGAAAATATCATTAATTAAATGGAAAAAAATATAATTTTAAAATTTTAGTAATGATTTGTGGGAATAATACATTATCTATAAATAGAAATTTGTGTCCACAAAAAAACATTAAACACTCTTATCATTTAACTATGCTTCCATATCATCCCTCCTGATCTCACCTTAATTAATAATTTTTTGTACGCAACCTCTCTCATTCCCCAATCCATCCCCAACCTCTTTCCCACATATCCACATTAGGCATACAAATCCCCACCTCATCATGACCCCATATCCACATCTTCTCATCTTCTTACATATCCACCTTCATCTCACATCCAAAATGCATCCCCACAACTTCATTTCCCTATCTTTATTAGTCATAAATTAATCACTTGTTCCATAAATTGTCTCCTCAATTCTATTTTCAATCCCTATGTATCTCACCAATAGTGAATTCCTGATACTTTAATAATCCATCTATGAATCCAAATTCATAATTTTTCTAACATCAACCCACCCTATTAGGATTCCATAAATTAATTTTTCATATTATGGTGAAACAATATACAAAATATGTTATCTCCACACCTGAAAATAGTTTATATAAATATTAACTTCTATAGATTTAGAGATTTGATATTTTCGTTCCATCTATTTCCCTTTCATTACATACCGTTACATTAGGGTTTTCTCATACCATATTTTAACTTCAATATAATCATGTTTTTTAAATTAGCATCACATAATCTCTGAACCTCAAAAATCTATTATATTTATACTTATTATTTTTCTTGGAATTTTTTAAAATGAATAATATGCATTTTTAAATTAATTATATTTAAACATTAGTAGATATTTTTGTTCTTGAAGATAGGTTGTTGTGTGAGAAAACCATGTTAAGTCATCACAACAATGGATCCATATATACTGACTAGTATTTTGATTTAAAATTTCATATATGTTTCATTTAACAAACATTATTAACAAAATTTCAATAGAAAATATAATAAGTGTATCTTAAATTTAATTTTTAAAACAAGAAATAAAATATTACATATTTTATAAGACATATCATACTAATATTGTATAAACCATATATTACACATAAAAATCCTCCCAAGGAGAATAATGTAATAAAAAAATTTTTAGTTCTCATATATTTCATCAAATAATAGTTTATTCTAATTTTATTTCTTGTAGAAAATTGTTCCCTATCTTTACAGTCATTCAATTAGTTTTTTGTAATTCAGTACCACACACAAACATTATATCCCTATTTACATATTAATTATTGTTCAGTTTGGATGAGATCGTTTTAGAAATGGTGGAGATTGGAAATATTTTGAACATTATTTGGTCAACATACATTAGTAGGATTATTGTCATTACCAATGCCATGTCTGGATACCTACCACTTCACCCAAGGAATATAATCATGATAACTCTATAAAATAGTCCATCATTATCATCATTAAAAACACTGTATCCAATATTCATTATATATAACATTTTATAGTGCATGATACAAGAATTATTTGATTGGTATTTAAATTATCTTATAGATTTACATTTTGATATGTATAGGGATCTATGTGAGTTTCTGTTAGTGAAGATATAGATTTCAATTTGTTAATTTATCATAAGATAATTTCTTCCTTTCTTATGGATTTCTTATGATGAAGTGATTCTTTGTACTTATGATTCATCATTCTACATTTATCTCTACTTCAAACATGGTATTAATATAATCTTAATAATATAATGTAACTATTATTTAATAATATTTCTTACATATATGTGATTTATCTCTTTTTCGGTATGAACATAATGTGTTGCATCATATTTATTATTATTTATTTTATTTTATATTAAATTTTTCAGACTACGAAATCATGGTAATGAAGAATTTTAATTAGGATTCAATGATATCCATGTATTCATTCATTTTTCCAAAAAAATACTTTTTCATCTAATCTCTATTATCATTTTATGTTTTATATAATGAATCAAACTCTATAATGAATAAGATGAGTATAAAAGAATGTTTTTAAAATGAGGTGAGGGTTTTTTCTTACTATTAATATATTAATTTATCTTGAAGGATATGAATATAGCATTGAATCATAATGAAACACCTCATAACTCATATTAAACATTATTTTCTTCTTATCAGTAAAGGTTAGTTGCTTCTATCATATATGATGTAGATTATATTATGAGTGAAAATTTATTCAAATTATTCTTATAATATGTGGTCAACAATATCAGAGAGTGATGAAGTGTTATAAATTTATTTTCTTATCTAATTTTTTTTGAAACTGACTATTTTCAAAATTTATATTTTTTTGATTTCCAAATAATTTTTTCATGAATATAAATAGGCATTACACTAGCCAATATTATTAATATGCAATGTTAATAATCATATATTTGGAAAATTTAGTTTAATTCTACTGCATTGACAAATTATTTACATATCTCTAAAAATATGAATATAAATCACAACATATAACAATTCAGTTGAATATTCTGAAAAAATGTTATATTATTTTTTATTTTATTATTATTTTAAATTTCACGATAATGAATAAAATAAATTATATTATAACATATAATTATAAATTTTCATCAAACCCAATGTCATATCTTTTATTGATGAAACATCTAACTATTTATTCTAAAATTGAGATTTATGGAAGTGAGATTTGAAAAGATATTATCCATTTCTAATAAGATAAAAGTCTCATCGATATGTTTTGTGATTATTTCTTTTTCATATTCAACCAAAAATATCTGAAATTTGTTTATCATTTTGTATCAAATAATTTTATAATTAGTTTTCTGTATGATATATTTTTTCATTTATTTAGTATATTATTCTACTATACATTTAGATTTGACTTCCTCTTAAATAATATTGTATTTTTTTTATTTATCATCCTTCATTAAGAAGTAAATGTTAAATGTTAATAGATCTCTAAATTATAAAAATGTTATTTTGTTTAAACATGTTATTGAGTAATTTAATAACAAAATAATCATCATATATATTTTCAGTGTTCCAATATTATCTATCATTGTAAGTGTTTTACTAAATAATGAACATGATTTCATTATTATTAGTATCATTTCATCATTAATAATGAAATAATATTTTCCATTTCTTTAGGATAAACATATTTTTTATTTCTTTCTATTTATCCACCTATACACATTTATATTACCCTCCATTCAGTTTCATAGCAAACAATCATGTGGGAGTTGACCACATCAACCTCAAGTGATATGACTATCATAGTGTTGTGAATATGGCCTCTTACCCAGATTCCTCTATCTTCCCTGTAGTTATATAATAGAACTAAATTGGATGGAATTATATAATAATGGTTACATTTAAAAAACCATAGTTTTATTCTTCAAATTGGTTTTGAAAATATTATAATAAAACTTCAATAACTATTTTTAACATTGTTATCAAATATCTGTGGTGCAGTTGTGATCCTACTTGTGAATAGAGGAATAGTGAACCACTTATCCTGGTGAATTAATTTGGTGCAGTTCTTGATAATGTTCTATGTTATAAGGTCTCTACATTATGGGTCACATGGTATTTTTGTTGTAGAGGATGGTTCATGGTGCTGTACATAGAATAAATGGCAGTAAACCCCAGCCTATGAATCTAGCACTGCCCTAGACTATCCTACACTACTGATCCCACAAAATCTAGCATACACCACCTCCGACTATATCCCAATATTCTGACACTATAAACACTAACCCCTAAATTCAAATAATGCTTCCCTAAACCTATTATCACAAAGTTGGTTAGACATTTCCACTATTATTTTATATTCCATTTTCTATTACTCCATTTAGATCCCTTACTCCGCCATGTGACATTTCTTTTTATAATACATAAGCCCTCCATTTTTTATTTTTAGGTTTTTTTTTCAATTTATGTGTTTTAGTTAACTTCCATTATATATCCCTTTTATAATTTTTATTTCCTTTCTATTTTTATTATATTTTTAACAATATTAAAAATATTTTTTATTTACCATAATTTTTATCATGTCTTATTTTTTCATCAGTTTTATATTGAACTTATTATATTTGAATTTAAAATATTTTAATTTTTGATCATATATATGTGTTGAATTGAAAAATTAGATTACATCAATTGATCCATTATTCGATAAAAAAGTATCCACCATGGAGTAACTTTTCAAAAACACCCATGACAGTATTTTGGGAAATACAACTCACTATTTTAAAAAAACTTATTTTTTATCTTAATTTCATTATGAGACATGCATGTTATTTTCCCCATGCATATGTGACATTATTAGAGAAATTTCTAAAATAATATTTTCCTAGATTTTCATTATTGTTGTTATTTTGAGAGATTTTATTTTCTCATAAATTAAATATTTGGTTAATTGGTAATAAAAATGTTATAGAGTCCATAACTTAACCTAATGGAGAAAATTGCATTGAAATGTCAAAAATAGTAATAGGAATATTATCTAGTCATAAATTAAATATATATTTTTCTTTTTTAGTAGTTGGGAAAAATCAGAGAGGATCAAAAATGGTGGGGCCCTATTTCCAAAAATGATAAATAATTATTTCATTACATGGATGATTGGTGAATTCATGTGAAATAATTTCTTATAATTATTTTTCCTTGGGGAGTACATTTAATTGGTGGCCAAAATATGTGAACATGTCTTCCTGGGGCATGAATTTGGTGACATCAATAGATCACTGCATGCCTTGATTTATGTGGCTGTAATATCATGTATGAAATTATCTTCATATGAGGACACATCATTCAAGTAGTTGTCTTCAAATTCATAAATATAGTTTTGTTGTTCATTATCTAGGATGAATTTATATATAAATATGTTGTATCACTATATTTTATATCCACCTTTATTGAATTTTTTTTTATATTTATAATTTTTAATATTCTATATCAATATATATTATAATTTTTTAATTTTTATAATATTATCGGTTTATGTCTTATTAATACTATATAAATTTTATAATGTATACAAAATTTTAATCATATTTTTATTCTCTTTTTCATCAAGTTGTTTTTTGAAGAAAATTTTAATACATGAAATATTGACATCAGTATTAATAATCTCTATAAAAAATATTTTTCACTTTTGTTATTTCATAAGATGTTATATATTCTAATTGAGGAATATAAAAATATTATTGTAATGCATTTAAAATAAATAAAAATATTTGTATTTCCTACCATAGATAGATTATTCCTTGGTTTTCCTATTGAATGGGAATTCCCATGTTCTTCCTAGTTTGGGCTGTTTGGTGGTGGCTCTATTTATATTTTGATATTGGGGAAGCTTCCACCCCATTGGTGGCTGGAAGAACCTTCAACTCTATTTTGGGAATTTTTACCTTTAGTTTTTATATGATTCTATTTTATAGTTTTATCATCAACTGTTTTTCATCCATATCTCTCTTTCTATATAATATTTAATAATTAAACACTAGAAATATACTTAAATCACCAACCAAGAAAAATCAATGGTTGATGTCATTACCATTGAGGAAACAAACTTATGGAATATCATTTCACATTTATGGGTAAGAAATATTATTTATAAAGATCCTATAACATGACTACCTTGAAAAATATGATGCAATCCATTTTAAGAATAGAAGATGGAGTTTTTATTAAGTATATTCTTTATGGGTAATTATATTGGAATTAATGAGGGAATTTGAAAATATTCATATCTTGAATTGAGGATCATTTTCATTTTATTACCACCTATTTGTGGTCAATGATTTTAAAAATGTTTTTATATCAACAAGATGGTATTTTAACATTCCCTCTTCTTGATCCATTTTAAAGTGATCTCTTTTACATGTTGTAATGGTCCAGTCATGTGTGGTATTGGATATATTATTGGATATTTCATGGACTCGGATGTTCCAAATCTCATCTAGTAGAGTCATCTAGTGTTAAAGAAATTAATGGTGAACATCACCCATCCCATTATGCGTGGATAATCTCTAAAATTATATGACTCAATGCTATGCATGTCAATAAAATTAAAAAATCCCATATTTCATCATCCTCTATAGAATCATAGGAAATAGTGTTCAAGACCACAAGATAAAAAATAGATTCATAGGGATTACTTATGATGCAATAAAATTCATATATTTAGGATATTATCATTGGTCAACATCCCATTTTGGAGTATGAATGACCAAAGGTGAGGGAATTGATGAAAAAATCCACAAACCATGACTCCTCTACGTCTAAGTCTATGGTTATTTCTCTAGTTAGATCATATTTCCACCCTTTTATAGGGAAATATGGGACTCTTGATGAAAAAACTCTTGATATCGGTATTAGGAAAAAAAATTGTAACGATAAATACTCCCAAGACAACATTTATGCTAGATCACTTCACCAGAGATTAGGTATTCCTCCAAATCACCAGGACAACATAATTTCCTCAATTATTAAGGAGGTATCATAGTGCCTCATTCCATATAATATATAATCATCATGAGTGGGGTAGAGTGGTGGTAGTACCACCATATTTTAGTGGAAGTTAGAGCCTCAATGGTGACCCAGGTGTAGTTTTTCTCACCTTGACTGAGAAGGGCCACTTCACATTGTGACTAAAGGTGAAGAAATATATCAAAATTTATTTCCTTTGATGGAATCCTCTAAATCTATTACTATTAGTCCCATAAAATTTTTCATTCCGCATGATATTTTCACAAAAAATGATAATTGTTTAATGTGTATAACCACAACCAGGTTCAGATTTTATTAATAAACCTACACTTATATCGAAAAGGATATTATCTGATCTCCCTAAATATTCTCTTATCTATGTTATAGGCACTACTATTCCAATTTATAAGAATAATATTATTTGAAATTTTTATGTGTCTATGTTATAATCATCATCGTACAAGTAAAATTATATATAGTGAGTTATCGGGAGTGAAAACCACAACTACAGTTCTAGGAGGATCAAAATATTTCTATTTTAATTTTCTTCTAATGGAGTACCATCCAAAAATATTGAGGGTTTCTTGTGATGTCTATATTCATGATTTCTTAGAGAAAGAGTCTAGAATTAACTAGACCCACATATCGATATTAAAATATTTTTCGAGAAATTTTGTAGGTTTGAAAACCAATGGATAGTTTAGATGCTCTTCCTTAAGAGTACAAAAATTTACCCTGACACTATTTTCTTATTAGAATCTATACTAGATTATATCAATGTGCATAATTTAGTGATCAAAGCTATCATTCATGTCTATCTCCCAATGGATCCCCAATTTTAAAAAGTGGGTCTATATCTTCTCTAGAAAGAGGTTTTGAATTTTAGATTCATGAATATCTATTCTAATCATAGTTTTGTTACAATCCAATCATCTGATACCATGAACTAGGAATTTTTTGGTTTCAATTGGTGGCCTTCCTAGATGGAATGTCAAATGTAGTCGGTGCTTCATAGTTCTCTGTGTAATGGGTTATTTGGTCTCCCTCTTATTGGTGGGTATTTCAATTAAATAATGTTCCATTATGAGAAAAAGGGATGATTGTAGGTAGCCTTTGTATTTGTACGATTTCATGAATGTTTTCATGAATGCCAAGATTATTGATCTATGTTACTTATGATACAACTTCACTTGGTTTCATAGGATATCCTTGAGGATCGTTTCGAAGAGTCCATTGATAGATAAAATGGCTTGACTAATTGTTGATAAAAATTCAACTCCTTCAAGTATTTTCAACTTTTATATGTTGTTTTCAGTCACACCACAAAGTATATTGACTTTTCATGTGACATAATGAAACCCATACCATGTTGTCCTAATAGTTCTGATATTTTATTGTCTAGGGAAGAAGATTGTGTAGATGTGTTCCATGTTTTGTGGTATGGAAGGTATAATGATGTATTGAACAACATTTCCAATGTGGCCTCTTTGAAAAAGCACTACAACATTGCAAAAATTTTCCATATATAAATTCAATTAGATCTAATTTAATAAAGGTTTAATGATCCTGTCTCCCCCCACCACAACCTTTGATGTGTATTTTTCATGTATTTAATGAAATGAATCTCATATGGATTCATTACTCAAAATAATGTATAGTTACTAACCTTTTAAAGATATGTATTTTAATATTAATAATGGTGATGAAAAAATTATTAATTTGATAAAAAAAGGTTTCATTATGGTGCCACAATAACCTTATTCCATTCCTTACTTTTCCGGATGGAAGGTCGATTTTGAATTATGAGTGTATTGGTAATACATATTTGAATTATTTCTAGGTCTAATGTACTATGGGGGATTATTTCTTCTCATCAGATGTTGAGAGATTTATCATCCCAGTTGTTATGGAAGAAATGAAAATACATCTTGTGTGTGAAATTAAAAATGATGAAAACCAGCGGGCCTTCAATAAAATCCTTTCATCTAAGGCTCTATGCCCAAAAGATTTTCATGCCTACTTTTTCAAAAAGTTATTTGATATTTTCAGAATGGATATTTTTGGTCACATGAAGGATCTTTGGATATATATATTTAATTTTAACCCCATAAAAGATAAATTTATTATCCTTATTACTTACAGAAAAAAGTAATTTTTGTAATGGAATTTAGAACCATCATTTTTTTCAATTTCACATAAATTTGTTTCTCTAGAATCCAAGAAAGCCAACATCAGTTATATATTCTTATTTTTTTTCTCCGAGAATTAGAGTGGATATTTCCACAAGAGGTTTGTCAATGATAATTCCATTTGGGTTCATGAATTTTTTTATTACATTAAAACTAAAAATAATTCTAAAATAGGTTTTATGGCATGTATACTTGACATGAAAAAAGGATACTAAATTCGTGGGTGGTCGTTCCTCTAGTTTTTTATGAATATGATGGTTTTCAGCCATAAATATACACACATAATCATGAGTTATGTTTTTTCTTTTTAATTTATGATTCAGATCAATGGTATCCCCTCTCAACATTATACTCCCACAAGGTTTTTTCATTAAGGGGCCCTATATCTTCCATAATCATTATCATAGTTGCTGGGTTTTTCCAATATTAACTCCAAAACACATAATGGTAATTTTAATCATGGATAAATGGTTAACAAAAAAGTTACCACCATATCCCACATGTTTTTCATGGATTATATACTCCTTTTCTCTTAGGAAACTATGGAATAATGAAACTATATTTTCCATTTTATCTAACTATATTAGTTGGATTTGGGAAAATATTTCATCCAATTGAGATATGTTGTTTCATGTAGTTATGTTGTTTATAAAACAAGGAGAAACTATCTTCATATTTATTATTTTATTGGTGTGGTTGAAAAAAACACCTATGTATTCCCACTCTTTATTTGTGGTAAAAAATTTGGCTTCTCAATTATTCATGATTTCCCGATGGAAAACATTTAGGGATGGTCTTTTAAAAAAAATTAAAATTTTTGGAAGGTGGTCACATTCAAAGATATAGAAAAAGAAATACTGACCTATTTTATGTCCATCTTCACGGTCAGGTTTTATTTTGTTTAACCAAATCATTATCGACTATAAATATTTTTGTGAGGTATTTTAATGGGAAGAAAAAATCCCATTGGAATGTTTGTGAGAATCTCTAAAACCCCCAAATAATTAAAGAGTATGGGTTTTCAAGGAATGTGAATTTTAATGTTGGTATCCTCAATAAAAAAGATAGTATCTTTCCAGTGACTGGAATTCTATGTTTGATAGTGTTTTTCCGGATATTTACTTCCCCTCATTCTTGATTCGGTGGGACATAACTCCACCCACGGTATGGCTTCTTTGATAGGACCCTTTGGAGAAAATATGATTTGTTCCTTAAGGGGACTTTCTAGAGGAATTGTTTCATATTTTATGTCATAATATAGAATGTATCATTTATTTTTTATGGTGATAGTTCCTTGAAAACTATAAAATCCATTGTGGGTTGCAACGATGCCACTATGCCAATGTAGCTTAATGATGTGGGTGATGGATGGTGCACTGAGAAGTTGGAAGAGTGGTTTAATGATAGATTTATAATGATTATAAAAATTATCCCTTGTGTTAGAAATATTTTTATGGATTATAATTTTTGGTATTCTAATTTCTATGGTGAAGATATGGTCAGGTCGGGTTACTAGTCGACCTTTGATGTGATGACCATTTGGGTGGATGACATATAGAAAACTTTTTTGGTTCCTTATGATAACTCCTATGTGAACTTATTTTAATTAGAATATTATATTGAATATATTAACTATGATGTAATTCCTTGTCTAGTGACATGTTTAACATGATCCTTCCTTCCCGATATGAAAATTTACATTGGAGACCCCTTTGTATGTCATCGCCTAGTGCCCTAGTTCTAAGGAAGTGTGGCAGGTGTGGAGTGTCGAGGATGATTTCGTACTTGACATGGTTTTATCATTAGAGTCAATACTCTGGAACAAGTATTCTTCCCTTTTAATAGAGAAAATGTTTTTTATATGAATGTTGGCATGAATTATTAGCCATGTAGTAATGATATAATTTTTAACATGGAAAATAATCAATTCTCCTTATAGGTTTATCAGGACAACCATTTGAAGCATTCATTGAAATTATATGACCCACCATACAATTCCAATGGTTTTAATTTGTCTTCTTATTTCTATAATCCTACCCCCGGGGGGTTATGAAGAATAATGTGGATGATTACATTATATTTTGTCGCATGTCTGACAATGAAATAATTACTAGGGATTCCTTTGCATCTTTTGTTGCAACATGTTTCTCATAATTTGATGAAATATATAGACAACCAACAGTGGAATACATAGGCATTCTCTATGGAATTTATTTATATTTAGAGATATCTATGAAGGCTTCAATGTTTGAGTCATATTGCATCCCCATTATCAATGTTATTTCCATGCTAGAATAAAGACTTCAACTATTTTCATTTGTAGTTTTTAATATTCGATTGTTATGCCTCATCACTCTATCTCAGTCTTTCTTATTTTGGTATAATTGAATATACTAGGTTGTTCATTTGTTGGATACCCAAGGCCTCTTCGGCGATTCGAATGTTTTGTTGGATTATTTAAATGTTTTTATATCTTCTTGTGTTGTTTCTAATACCCAATCATCTAATTTAATTTGAATAACTGTTTTAAAACAATCCAAATATTTCAAACATGAATTCCATTCTCTAGGACACTTCCATGTAAAAGTGATTTCACATATGATTAAAAAAGGATACAGAATATGTTTTTTAATATTAATAGTTATTGGATATGTATATAAAAATCTATATACACCACGATAATCACTTTTCATGATATATTTAACGCTACTAACAATGAATGGTTGGCCTCTTTCACATTTTTTTACTATTTCAGGATACTGGTTTTCTGATGTTTAATTATCATATTACATACGAACTAATTTTTTAATTAAAATTAAAAAAATAAAATTTTAACTCTATAAAATTCCTCATAATTCATATCTTTTATGTAAATAATTCATTAAACTCATTTACTAAAATTTAAAAGAATGATTATAAACATTTTTTATCTGTTAAATTTAATTTTTTTTTTCATTTCATCACCTCTCAAATTTTTGTAATTAATTTTCTTATTGTTAGAGTTATTTATCTAATGTTTTTGAAAAATAATGATTTATTCATAGAGATGTAGTTATAATATTTTTCAATAATGGAACTTCAACATCATAGAGGATTCAAAAATAATTGATTACATTGATTTACCCACTACCATGAATAAACGAAACCACTATCAATTGTATTGTATAATTTTATCCATGAAATGTCAGGGATCATTATTTAATGTTTTTATTCTACTTAATGTCATGAATTACATATTATTTTATATTTTATTTATTTATCTTCTTTTATTGTGCCTCTCTAAAGATATTGTTATTTAAATCTTCATTTTCATTGATTTACTCACTATTTTATCTTATTGAACTGGATGGATTGGATTACTAGGAAGGTTATAAGATATTTCCTTTAATCATATAATATTATTTAATTTATTTATTGAGTATCATTAATCTGATTTGGTATATAATATTTTAACAAAAATTTCTCTCCAAAACAAAACATATTCTTTTAATATAATACATTGTATTTTATGTTAAAAAAGTTCATTTTCACTTCACATATTAAAAATAGAATCTATAAATTAGAGACCTCAAAATTCACATAATTTTAATTTTAATTCACACAAAAAATGTTAAAAAATAATGAACCTATATATAGTTAAATAAAAAACCATGTAAACTCTAAAATAAAAGGATTAAAATAATTTCTTTATAAATTAGGAGGAATGACATTTTGAATACCACTAGGCACTAGATCACAACTTCCTTCCATCCTAACATTTCCAGGAACCCCCTTGGAGCCATCTTCATGGTTAGAGTGATTTAATCTCAAACCCCAAAAACAAAAACTCAAAAACAAAATTGTACCTTTAAATTATTCACTTATCCTTAAATATCTTTATTGTGTTTGCATGTTCATTCCATTTTTTTGGGAGATAAAATTACTAGGAGGCTTCTAGATCATCAAATACATTTGAGTGGGGTCATACTACTACCCCTCACTAACCCAACCATGAAGAGGCGTCAGAGACCAAAACCAGGATACCAAAAACCCCATGTCAATAGTCATGGTAAGGGTGGTTCCCTATCACATGGTTTATCCTAATATAATCCATTTTTTGCATCACCAGAGATA
This sequence comes from Viscum album, assembly GCA_963277665.1. Taxonomy (NCBI): domain Eukaryota; kingdom Viridiplantae; phylum Streptophyta; class Magnoliopsida; order Santalales; family Viscaceae; genus Viscum; species Viscum album. The sequence continues at coordinate 22,866,075 of OY728131.1, forward strand.
GAATCCAAGCCGCTAATATTTTCACCTTGTTTTTAATTTAATAATATTATCATTGTAGAAATTGTTTATGATTTTAGTTCCCCCATATGATCATAATTTTCATAAAAATAACATAGTTGGAATTGATGGACATAAGGGATTTTTCCATTTCTCTTTCCTAATTATCATAACCAAAATATATCATTTTGAAGTGATAACAATCCATCCACAATTATTTTTGAAACACTTTTTTTGATATCGATGTTAATATTCAGGCCTTATGGATAATTGAGGCTGCAAAACATATTTTTTCAAACTACCAGCATATCCACAAACCAACCCGGGTCGACCCCGAACTGGTCACCCTAGGAAATCAATAAAATGCCTGAAAGGAATTCTTGATCCTCTTGGGATGGAGACAAGTGCCAAGATAATCATAACAAGAAAAAATGGTAAAAATTTATAAATTTGTTTTAAAAAGTGGAATAAATAAAATATAAATCCAAAGTCAAAGTGATTTAAAAACATTACATTCTTTACATTACAAATGAAAATAAAATAAACTGAAAAAAAACTACACAAGAAAGCTAAAACTAAACCTGAAGACCCAACATATTCATGTGACCCTAAATATCACTCTCCAATACACAAAAAACAATCCCCCATAGTGATCTAACCCATGATTTAACATGTAATAGAATATAAATACATGAAAACACTATAGGCATTAGTATTAAAACTCAGTAGCTAGGCCCAAATAATTAGATTCCTAATACAAATTCTTTTAATAAATAGACATTAATTTACTAGTTTTAAATAAAATATAAAAACATAGGGTTTTTTAGATGTTTTATTTTATAACAAACAATAATAATCTATTTCCCTCATGATTTCGAAGAAGGGTTAAGGGAATAAAGGGAATGGGGAACCATATAACAGTTCATTAAAATAGGTTTTCTTAAAATACTTTTTAAATAATTTCACACACTCATCATTTCATATAAAAACCAAAAGAAATACAAGAAATATTATCCTACACAATGTCTGAAATGGAACTAATCGTTCAAGTATCATAGGAAAACAAAATAACATTGGAACTCAGAGGAGAACCAGAACATAGTAATACATGAGACCTCTTTCTCAGTATCATTCCACACATAATGAAATCCAAACACCCAAACACACATCCTCCCTATCTCAGGACAGACCGAGTGGGCCAATATCAAAACAATAAACCCATGTATCCACCTACTATGGGCCACTAGTCAGTTCTTGAACTACCAATGTAGAAAAAATTCATAGAATTCGTTTTTTTTGTGATATGTTTACTTTCTATATTCATAATGGGATGTTATACATATTCCAAACAAAAATTCTTATATATATTCCACTATACACATCACACAAACATGAACCACTTAGGCCACATGAAGGAGTATTATGTTCTATAAAATAATTATTACATAAGGTAGGTCACATATTGAGGACACTCCCATCTCATGATCAACCAAAAAGTAAAGACTCACTCTCGAAGGGGATTTCCAAATGAATCCATTTTATATAAAACTCCAAATGGGCTTCGAGTAATTTTCAATTGTTAATACCTTTATAAAAAACCACACAAAAATAGTTATCAATATCAAAACAGCATAGAAAATGATTTTTGGAAACACCAACCAAAATTTGAATGGGAAACTATCATTAATAACACCAAACCATTCCATTTAAAAATAAAAATAAAAACATAGCAAAGCCATTCAGGCTATTTAACTGGAATTTGGTGTGGAAAAACTACCAAGTCCATATTACACATATAAATAAATTTAGGAAAAAAATTTATTTCACATTGAACAATCATTCAAAACATGAAATATTGTTATATAATAATTAATATAGGTGATAAATTAAAGAAGTCAGTGAAATCATAACATTAAATAAGTGGTGAAAGGGGAACCTACCTCAAAAATAAAAGAAAACTAAAAAACTAAGGCAAAAAAATCAATTTCACCTAAACCACACCCAATGGAGAAAATATATGACCTAATACCATAATATTGAAAAATAAAATTTTAGATTCAACCCAAAAAATTGGATCCCTCACCATAGGAGAGAGGGAACTCTAAGAAACAAGATGATGAATCTATAATGAAGGGAGAAAATAAGGGAGTGGAGACTTACTTGTTAATCCAGATGAGAAATATCACAAAAGACACTCAAAAATGCAGGTCGAGAGGTGAAACTGCAAGGGAAGGATGCACCTAGATAGGATGAACATGAATGTTGGAGGTATTAGTGTGTTTCGGTATAAAAATCAGTGAGATGGAAAATATTCAACATCTATGACATGACACACTATTACTCTACATGGTATGTCAAACCATGTGGATATTGTGTGACCACTACTACCAAAAAACTGATCGACCACACTACCTTCTTGCACGGTATCACTAACTGTGTGGTAGCTGTGCAAAAAATACAATCTCACCCAAGAGCTATTGTGCATGGTTACCTAGACTAAGGTGCACAGTTAATCTTAATAGTGTGCAAGCTGTTGCCCTTACGTTATCTATCCCAAAAAAAAAACATATTTCCTACAGTGCTCAAGGTGTAAACTAATGAATAAATAAAGGTCATCAAATGAAGTAATAAATAATCCAAATTCTCAAACCCTTCACACCATGTTCTCGAAAAAATAACCAAAAATATGACCTAAACTCAGACCGAAGATAAATTCCAAAACCTGGGTGTGGAAATTCTCCCCAACATAATGCTTTCCTCAATCAGAAAGACAACCCAAGGCTCATACTGAAAGAATAACCCACTAATCCTTCACAACTCACCGATATTTGAAATGAATTAAAATCATAGGGATTACCAAAACACTACGAGAAAGGAAGTACTAACAAAATGAACTCAGGGGACTGAATGGACTCCCTACTAAGTGACACCCACCCCAAAAATCAAAACAAAACTAGTTGACCTATAGAAAAGGTTATAAAACAGTCAAAACACTTTATCAAACCTCGAAACATAACACTCCGAGCATCTTCGATTGGAACTCAATCCATTCTCCAAAAAAAACAAATTAAAAACCTCATCTCATAGATACCTTTATAAATCTATGTTAATGAAATTGTTGGATCACTCCCACTAAGACATTACCACAAATAAAGAATGTATAATTAGGTGGCTTTATACGAGGCTAGAGATCACCAAAACAATACCAAGAACAGAAGTAGGATATTGACATGTAGAGGACCGAACAGATTCCTCTCCATAAGTGACAGGTTCAATATGCTTCATTCTGATGAATTTCAACGAGACCTATAGTGGGTCTCCCCACCATAAGAGCTGTCAAGATTAAATGTACTCGAGAATCTTTCCATAAGAACAAATAATACCCTCCATAGTTGGAGGGGATGGAAGGTCCCAAATAATTGGATAAGAAAACCACAACTGACAACACACTAACACTTCACATCCCCAGAAAACCATAACCCAACAAAACTCAATTATTATAGATGGGCCACCCAAGGTCCAAAAAAAATCACAGTTGGTGGGATATAACCACTGTGATTTTATAGAGAAAAAACAACTATACCTACCCATAACCAAGGGAAATCTTATACACCCAAATGTGTCATAGAATGTAAATGAGGTTCCCACACCATTTTCCACTGAATGGAACCATTAAAACTAGAATAGAAACATTGGAGTCTTAAACTTCCTCCATCATCTACATAAATTAATGTGTTTAAACCAAGGCCTTTCACACCATCGAGGTTCTCTTGACTATGTTCCATATTCACTCTAGGACCTATGACTATAGTTTTGATGGTTGAAGCTTCTCTCGCTTCGCAGTCAAGATTTAGAAACCCACAAACCAATTTTCACCTTATTGTGCCACAATCAACCACACCACATTCCTGCATGATCCAAAAAACCCTAACACACCCCCAAACTCACTCTGTCATATAATGGAAATTTACCACAATAGGGATGTTAAAGATTCACATGCATCATCATTTCCACCTCGAACATGGAACAATGGAAAAAAGGATACACGTATAAACACTTTCATCCAGAATTGAGAATCTCAGAATTCCTGAATGTAAGATACAGTTTTTTCAAAATAGAAGTCCCAAAATTAATTCTCAACATACACACTTTTTCATTTTAATGTGATCTCAACACATTTATATTCCACCAAACATGACCCATGAAACTAAGGAAAACATTTCAGGTAGAGGGATCTTAACCCAGATCCCAACCCTCACCTGATTCTTACAAATGGATATAAAAAACACTTATTCACAAACTCACCACATTAGTGTCCTAAAACAACCTTAGCTAGGAGAAACCAATGAAAGATATATAGCTCCTATCTAGTACATCAGCTAGAACTAAAAGATTAAAACCATGTTTCCCAAATTCATGGCTAGAACATTCCATTCACCGCATTCAAATTTAACCTCCTAACACAACATGGTCAAATTGTACCCTCTATGACTTAGGCCAATCAAGAAACTAATTCCTTCTTCCATCACTCTCACATATTCCCTCCCGCTATGAGAGAATCATCCGAACCAAATAATGAATATGGTAGATTCGACTTTACAATTACAAGATCGAAATATATTCATTGACATACTGGAGGGTTTACCACTAGGGAGGTCACCTATGAAAACACTCTAAACATACATTGAACCTTCATGGGGGAGCACTCTAGCTTATGAGGAGGAACCGAGTACCCAACCTAATTGGTCCGTTGACCAAAACATAATTCTAACGCACATCAAAACATAATGGAAACCACCACTATGATTTCCTAAAACAATTTTTAGAAAAAAACAACAAGTATATAAACTAAAAACACTAATAGACTTGGAAGAATCCTTAGACAAAAATCTCTCGCAACCAATATTCTCAAAACAAAAGAATATACAACACACCACTTATTTAAATAATAAAATTTTTAATTAAAACAAGATTTTTTGGTTTCACACTCACTGATGGCATCCCATGGAGTCCCACACATACATATCATTGTACAATACTAAGAACCCATTCAATTTATCACACATTCCCATGAATGTGGTAACCCATGGAAAAAAAACGTTAAAAAAACATTTTCCACCATTAAAAACAAATAATTCACACCAAATATCCATTTCAAAACATTCAATGATTTTTATAAAAACTGATAACAACAAAATTTCAAAACCGAATTCAAAACTCCCAAAAACATTCCAAAAAATAATTCCAAAATTTCATTTTAAAACCCATATCCAAACCTCACACATTCCAACCAAAAAAATTTACGCAACATAAATATTTATAAAACCTAACAAAAATTTACTAATTTCCCTACAAAACCATTTACGGACTCCAAAACATTATTTTTCAAAATATCTCATCCCCTTAAAAAATTGTTTCCAAATACCAATTTTTTAAACTCAAAACATATTCCAATAGTTTAACTCATCCCGTTAAACCATTTATGTTTTACCTTAGAAAATAATTTCTTGAAAACCCCCAAAATTCCATACCTTCCTTAAAGAATGTCATAATAATCCATTTTACACATATCAAAACAAATCCATTTCCATTTTCAAATTCAGTTATTTTTTAAAATTCCAAAACCGAACATTTCAAATGAATTTCCAGAGTCACAAAAAATACAAACGATTCAAAAAGGGAAAACTAGCATCGTTGTGTGGCTTGACCATATGGTTGGCATCCATAGGCCAATCTAAGAAATTTCATGAGGATCATTATAGGGTAGTTCACCATATCATTATGGATTTACAAGCCCTGTAATCTCATGATGTCCACTTTCCTAACTCCCACTTATTTTCACAACAACAAAAAATCTAAAAAACATAAAGACCCCAACATATTGAGACATCCCATGGTATCCTGACATTAGTAATGAGAGATGTTTCATGATTTCATTACTATTCCAACACATCAAACCTAACAATAGAACTCATTCTAATATCAATTTCCCAAAATAATAGTGGGAACTATAAAATAAAAGGTAATCAAAAGATCTAACCTCCTATGATACAATTTTTCCCTGAACCAATCTAGGTCGACCTTAAACCAGTCACCTGAGCCGATATGTGGCAAGGCCTGAAAGGCACTGTCGGTCCTCCCAAGATGGCGACAAGGGGAAAGGGAATAAGAAGATGCAACAATGGTAATTATTTCACCCAATCAATAAATAAATAAAATAAATCGAAAAAATAAAATAGAAAACCAAACTAAAAGATATTTTAAAACATTATTTCCTTACAATAAAAATGAAAATATAAAATATAAAACATTGAATACACAATAAAACTAAAATTATGCTGGGAAATCAAACGTATTAATGTGACCCTGAAGATCACTATCCAATCCCCAACCAACAATCACCCATGGTGATTGAACAAAATCTAGAACCTACAACAGAAATTAAAAACAAGAAAAGACTATAGGTATGAGTATTAAAATTCAGAAGGTGGGCATGAATAATTATATTCCTTGTGTACATTATTCCAATAAATAATCATTGATAAACATGTTTGAAATAAATTATTCAAACATTTTTTTTTTCACACTTTTAATTTTATGTCAAAGAATCAAAATACATTTCTCTCATGATTTCAAAAAATGATCAAGGGAGGAAAGGTAAATGAAAACCAAATAAGGGTTTACTAAAATAATTATACTAAGAAACCCATTTAGACAAATACAAAAACTCATCATTTCATATGAAAACACTAAAAATATATACAAGGAATATGATCATACACAGCGAGGGAATTAACACTAATTGTACTAGTGTCAGTGGAACACGGGAAAACCAAGGAACATAGATGGGAACTAGACCCTAATAATAAATGAGTCCCTATCCTCAGTATCATGCCACAAATGATGAAATATGAACACCCAAACACCAGACCACTCTATCTCAGGACATATCTAAGGGCCTAATCGCATAGTAATAAACCCATGTATCCACTTACTATGGGACACTAGTCAATGGGTGAACTACCAGTGTAGAAAACATTCACATAATTATTCTTTTCTATTATAGGTTCCCATTTTATGTTCACAAAGGGGTGTGATGCACATTCCTTACAACAATCTAGATATATGTGCCACCATACTCATTACAAAATTCGACACCACCTTGGAATCTTCAAGGAGTATCACTTGTAATAAAACAATTATTATATAAATAATCTACCATATTGAAGAAACTTCTACATCATGATCGACCAATAATTAAATACTCACTCCCAAAGGGGTTTTCTAAATTTAACATTTTTTAAGAAAAATTCCAACGATCTCGGAATCATTTTCACACATAAAACCCTTTATAAACCAAAACAAAAAACCATTTTAAATATCAAACCAACAATAAAACCCATTTTTTAAAACACTAACCATCATTTTAATATCAAACTATCATTTATAAATCCAAACCACACTCTTTACGATCACAAACTACATAAAGAATCCAACCATGAAATTTAACAAGTATTTAACATAAAAACCCATGAAATCAATATCAAACATACAAATTGATTAATAATTTTTTTTATTTCACAGGGAAAAACATTCAAATCATGAAATATTACTATTTAATAACTAATAGTGGTGTAAAAATCAAGAAGTAAATTAAATCATAACTTTAAATTAGAGGTTCAATTGGATCTTACCTCAAATGTTGAAGAACATTTGGAAACCAGTGAAAAAATGCAATTGCACCTAAACCATATGCAATAGAGACACAATATAAACTTTGAAATTAATATTGAACCCAATGATTTATGATTCAACCCTTTGAATGGGAACCCTAGCCATGGATGAGATGAAGCCCTATAAAACGAGAAGAAACCCCTAAAATGAAGGGATAAACTAAGGGTGAGAATACATACGTGTTAGTCCAGAAGAGAATTTGTAACACCCCAAGATTACATGGTATCCATCTCTTTGAATAATACAGTAGTGGGTTTTGTACGCAACTTCGAGTTCTAACACACACCACAACCAATAAAACTATCCATTATGAATTGTAATACCCATTTTTTGAAATTGTATAAATATTATTTTTCAAAATGGACTTCATTTTTGGATTCAGAATATCTAAATTAGCCTAGGGTGAATTTTTGGTATTTTTCTGAAAACATTCAATTTTTGATGAATAGAGAAAAACATTGAGTTATAGTTTAAAACAAAATTATTATTTAAATTATTATTTATTTTATTTAAATTTAATTAAGTTCAAAATAGATACATAATACCTATATAATTTCAATGTAATTCATTGGATTCAGTTTATAATAATTTTAGATATATAAAAATTTTATTGAACTTTTCACCGTCGTTTACTCATCTCCTTAAAGAATTTGAAAATTCACATAAAAGATAAGTTTACCGCTTATGTGAGTGGAATTTCAAAAATACTAGAGAAATGGATAATATCAAGGAGTAAAATGTAGTTCAATAAGATAAAAATAATTTTTGGTGAATAGTAACTTTTTTCTTTTATTTACCACGGTTAAAATTAAATAGGGCAATTAAGGGTAAAATTGTTATTATTATTACCCTAACACATGTCCTAATTATATTGGATAAGTATAATTCGACCAAAAACAACCTTAATAATAAAATATTAACCTCTTTGGTCCACATGGATTAGATTAGGACATTTATTATTATTTAATAAAAGAAGAGTTAAAAGAGATAAAATCAAAGTTAAATAACTACAAAATATTAAATATAGGGTTATACATAAGATAAATTAAATTATAAATATTAATTATAAAGATAATAATATTTCCTATATAATGGTATTTTATTTATAATTTTTAGACATTATATAAAATTATTTATTTATGACACAATGATGATTCAGTAATTACCTTATTATTGAAATATCAAAATAATTGATATTATAAATACACAAATAAATATAATATTAGACTTTTAATGAATTACAAGAATATTATAGGTTAATATGACTTCTTAGGGTTTATTAAATGAATTATTTTTGATGTAATAATTCTATTATAAATTTAGGAAAAACAAAATACCAAATAGTGTCAAAATTGACATAAAAGAATTTTTAAAACAAATATTATATTATTAATTGATATTCTATTTATAAAAATCTATGGATCGGAAAAAAAACTTATATAATGATATTTTTATCATTAATGTACCACTTGGGGGTCTCTTGGAAGTATATAGTAAGTTTATTAACTATATAATATAAAAATACAAAGAGACATGGTAAATATCAAACTATTTAACTAAGAGTATAATATAAATGATAAGGTTAATATAGTGACCCAAACCTATCTAAAGTCTATTGGTTGAAAGGATTTCTACCTATACCCACCTTAACCATTAAATATTCCACTTTGGAGCCATTATAAACTGAATATGAATTTATTATAAAATAATAGTTCTAGCTTTTCCAAAGGTGCCTCTCACCCCTCTTATAAAAGGGCACCCCCCTTCTCTCAAATCCATACCTTCAAAGTCTTTTGGATAGGACAACCCCTATCCAAATATTATCCAAACTTCCCTCAATTAAAGCTAGAGGCCTTATTTTTATCATAAATCCAACTTAAGGAGCCCGTTTGATCAAATCAAAAGGAAGAACCCGAAGAAGAGGTAATGTTTTCACCACCCTCTTTCAAGTTCCTTTCTTCTTCCACTTATTCTTTCTTTGATATTTCCATTATAAAATAATAACTATAGTATATTCTATATACTGTGATGTTATTATAAATATTTTAAAACCATATTCAGTATTCTATCCATCCTTTGAATGACATGTCACCATACGTGCGTACATACGGCTTACCGTCTCCACGTCGTGGTGTAATTGTTATTCAAAACATTATGTTTTTGGATATATATGATAATGATGTGTAATTGATGTAAATAATAAATATAACAGAATAATGATTCTTTATATATGATATAACATCCAATTATATATAATTTTAATATCAAAAGAATGATATTATCACTCGTACATACGTACGGACTACCGTCTCCACGAACGTGATGACATTCGTTCCCCATCGTATCCATTCAAGACTAATTTTCATTTCATGGTTAAAAATAATGTTTAAATACTTAATATCATTATTGATATGAATAAGATACAACCTAATCTTAACAAACATGGCTTCTGTAACGAAACATATAAAAAAACGAGTAAGTTAACACCCAAAATGACGATAATACTAAGATATTATTAACAAAGAAATGTGAAAAGTTCATATATGATATCATATTAATTTATATCATTCATTTAAAATTTAATAACAATTATTTCAAAATTATACATGAGGTTAACCTACCCTCTACAAATTAAAAGTACAAGGTAAAGGTTAATTTCACAATCTCTTCATTACCCGAGGTTGTTTATACGTAATTATCTACTCAGGCCTCTTTATCATCCACATCCATGTTTCATAAAAATGTATTTAAAATAATTATTACTATTTTACAGACTATGGTTTAAAGTCATTTATACCCTTGTTTTACATTTTATAAGATGTTTCTAAAGGAATCTTTCCATCGTTTTCCAAACATGGTCCTTTTTAACCTTTTCGACAGAATTAAGGTAAGAATGTCTTTTTTTAACTGATATAGACGGTGCAGCTATTTTGTGCCATTATAAAATCATCGAAGCTTCCCTTTCAATATTATAAGAATATTTTCAAAGTAAATGTTTTTTTATAATTATGTGACTTTTAAATGATTTAAAAGAAAGAGATATTTCTCTCAAATAGTTTTTATTTCATCTATGTCAACATCCTTTGATGGATTTTAAGCATATTTGAAGTTGATTTTTTATGATAAAAAACTTCCATATTGTGTTGAAGGTTTTTTGATATGTTTTACTATGGATGTGTTATTTTTATACCATTCATGGTTTATGGAGAAAGTATTAACATTTTGTATGCTAGTTTTAATACAAATGTTTATGTTATGTATAAACCTGTTCATATGAGGAATGCATTGGACTTAATAAGTGACGGGTGGAGTTTGCTATAGATCCTCAATACATCAGTATGTCTCATGAGACAAACTAGTGTCTTGGAATAAGGCCCTGAATAAAACCTTATTTTTAGTCTTGGAACAAGGCCTTGAATATGTGGTCATGATAGTCTGGCATTATGCATTCCATTATTATGAGAGTGGTTATTGATATTTAATGTGATTATTTGACTTTTAGAATATCCATGTGGATAAGTAAATGGAATTATTTAATTTTATATTTTCCATATTATGCTGATGTTCAAGTTTAAAAGTCTTTTGTTTTAGTTAAACATTGCCTTAAATTTTTATGTTTATGTATGAATGTTTCCGCTATATTGTTATCCTTACTGAGCATCTGAGCTCACCCCTTTGAATGTTTTATTTTTCCCAGGATGTGAAGAAGTATTTTATTAATGACCTGCAGGGATAGTAGTAGGGGATATGAAGACAAGATTTTGTTGTAGTGTTTTTCACTTTATGATGTAATGTGAGACTTATGAATATATCTTGTGTTTCCGATGATACTAAACTAATCGGTCTTTCGAGAATTAATCTTTTGTTATCGTGACAATGTTTTTGTAATAATGCACCAACTCTAGGTAGCTGGGGTCGGGGCATTACAGTTGGTATCAGAGGAAGTTTAGTATAAACCTTGGAAGCTAGATTTAGATAAACTCTGATTAGAGAACATAGACCTAATATGTACTTTGAGGATTAGTATAGAATAAATTCCTAGAATTTTGGTATTATAGATATATTGTGAGTGTTCTGAGAAATACATCCCTGTCTGGATACGAGCAGGTATAGGTGGCTCTAGCACATGTGTACCTAGGTGTAAAACACAAAAATACTTCTTTGAGCTAGACTCGAACGGGAACTAGTGAATGATAATGGGACTTGCTGCACTCTTGGTTATGACACTCCTGGGGGATATGCTTAGGATAATTCTCATTTTTTACAAACCATTATGAAGGGTTTATGAGTATATACTTCCACAAAGAAAACATTTTTATGATTATGGATTATATCCATAAACTGTTCAATTTATGTTAAGTGTTTTACATGTATGGATTTATGTATTGTGATTCATAAACTAATCTAGTGTATTCCATTGTTTAGAAATGGAGCCTAGTGGAAGTAATGGAAACCGTATCAATGCACGCACTCCATGTGGGGATTTCCCTCCTACTATTGATAATTATAGTGGAGATGGTGATTAACTAGTTCTGATCATCTAATCACCATACTGGGACAACTCACTCAGGTTATGAATAATAACCTTAGCCATATAGAGAACCCTGATCCCCAACTCGGAGGATCAATTTTTGACCTCTTCATGAGGCAACAACAACCAACATTCAATGGGAGTAAAAATACATTAGTGTCTGAGAAATGGATAAATTCCTTAGAGAAAATATTACATGCCTTGGGGAGTAGTGAAAGGGAAAACGTTATCATGGAAGTTTATCACCTCACTAAAGATATTGATCAATGGAGGTTATTGATTCAAAACACCAAGGAATATGATGAGGTATCAAATATGAAATGGATGGAGTTTAAAGATATATTCTTAGAAAAAATACTTTCCTCGTGACCATCAAGAAGATATGGAAAGTAAATTTCTGAGTCTGAGACAAGAGGAGGATGAGAATGTCTCAATGTATGAGGCTAACTTTACAAGGTTAGCGAGGCATGTAGAAGATTATATAAATAACCCAAGGAGTAAGATTGATCATTTCTTTTATGGGTTAAAACCATTTCTTCGTCAATCATTAGTCTCACAATCCTTCTCGTGGTATGAAGATATTTTCTCATTTGCTATCAAGAAAGAAAAGGAATTATCTATGTCTTATGACTTTAAATCAAATAAAGAGTATAAGAGATCTGCTGATCACTCTGGGAATGGGAATAAGGGGAAGAAGGGAAATATTGAATATCCATCCTATAGTAAATGTGGGAAGAAACACCCTGGTACTCGCTTGAAGGGAATGAGAGTCTGTTACAAGTGTGGTGAAAAGGGCCACCAAGCTCGTGATTTCAAGGGGGTGAAAGAAGCTACTGATGTTAAATGTTCCAATTGTAGGGAGATGGGACATTATGAAAATGAATGTCCAAAGGATCAAGGGATCTTAGCTCAGAAAAGGCCAAGGGATTGAGGCCATGCTTATGCTATCACTACTGCTGAGGTATAAGCTTTGAAAGACGTGGTGGAATGTAATTTAATGGTTTCCTCAAGTTTAGAAAATGCTTTATTTGATTATGGATCATCGCATTGTTTCATATCTTCCCAGTTTTCTAAGAAAATTTGATATTTCCAATTTGATTTAACAAGGGAGTTGTCAGTCAAAACTTTTAAGAAAAGTATCATTGAAACGCAGTTTTGTGAATCAGTCCCCATTAGAGCATATAAATGTTCTTTATCTACTGATATCATCGTCATACCTATGATTTAGTTTGATATAATCCTCATTATGGATTGGATTTCAGACCATGATGGGATTATTTATTGTAAGAATAAGGAGGTTACGATTTTTGATGATGATGATAAGGAACACCTTATCTTTAGAGAAGAATCGTCACCACCTAATTATTTTCTAGATCAACCCCCAGTAGCTCAACTAAATTCAATTATCAGGGAGGAAGAGAATGAGATAAATGTGGGTGAGAAAAGGAATGTTCAAATATATTATGTAACTATTGTGAAAGAATAAGTAGATGTGTTTCCAGAAGATTTACTTGGAAATCCTCAAGAATGGGAGGTTGAGTTTTCCATTGATTTAATTAATGGTTCAAGGCCTATATCGAAGACCCCATATAGAATGGAAACTGTGGAATTAGTTGAACTAAAGAAAAAACTAGAGGAATTGAGTAATAAGGGATTTATTCTCCCTAGTTTTTCTCCATGGGGAGCCCCTGTCCTTTTTATTAAGAGGAAAGATGGATCTATGAGGTTATGTATCGACTATAGAGAGATCAATTCTATAAAAATAAAGAACAAGTATCCCATACCTCGCATTGATGATTTATTTGACCAACTACATGGAGCTCAATACTGTTCAAAGATTAACCTTCGATCTGGATACCATCAGTTGTGTGTGAAGGAGGAATACATTCCAAAGATATCATTTCGAATAAGGTATGGGAATTACGTGTTTACAGTAATGCCTTTTGGGCTGACTAATGCACCCTTTGTTTTCATGGATATAATGAACAATGTTTTCAATGAATATCTTGATGATTTTGTAGTGGTATTTATTGGTGATATCCTGGTACACTAAAAAATCTACAAAAGTCAAGACAATTACTTGCGCATTATCCTGAAGACTCTAAGAAGACTTGAATTATAATGGAAGTTTAGCAAGTGTGAATTCTGGCTTCATGAGATTTCTTTTCTTGGCCATATTGTCTCTAAGGATAAAATCTCTTTTGATCCATCTAAGTCAAGAACAATCCAAGAATGACCAGAACCGACGAGTATAACAGAGGTATGCAGTTTTATTGGTTTAGCAGGTTATTATCGACGTTTCGTCCAGAATTTTGCCCGATTGGCTGACCCATTAACCAAGCTCACAAGTAAAGGGGTTAAATTTGTTTGTACAAAAGTGTGTGAAGAATATTTTGAATAACTGAAGAAAATATTAGTCAATGATCCTATATTGACTCTACCATCGGGGAATGATGGGTTCATTATTTATAATGATTCATTAAAGAAAGAATGTGGTTGTGTCCTTATGCAGAATGATAGGGTTATTGACTATGCATCACGACAGCTGAAAATTCATGATCAAAACTATAATACACATGATCTTGAGTTATCATCTATAATATTTTCTTTTAAGATATGGATACATTATCTCTATTGTGATAAATTTGAGATTTATACTGATCACAAGATTTTGAAATATATTTTCTCACAAAAAGAACTCAACATGAGGCAATGGAGATGGCTTGAAGTACTCATGAATTATGATTTCACTATACACTACCACCCGGGGAAGGAAAATAATATGGAAAATGCTTTGAGTAGAAAGGGACATGGATTTTTGAACAAGATGAGAGTTGAAAAGGATCCTATGTATATGGATCTAGTAAAGATAGATATGGGAATCACCATGGAAGGAGAAACATCAATACTTTTTCAAATGTTTGCCAAACCATCTTTGCTAAAAATTATAAAGAGTTCTCAGACCGATGATAAATAATTTCAAAAGAAGATTAAAGCTGTGAGTGATGGTAGATTGAGTGACTTTGGGTATGAAAAAGCCATTTGGAAATTTGGGAAAAGACATTGTGTTCCCGATATACCTGATCTAAAAAGGGAATTGTTGGATGATGCTCATAGTTCCAATTTCTCTATACTCCCTGGGAGCACCAAGATGTATAGATATTTGAAGGACCATTTTTGGTAGGACAACATGAAGAGGGAAATTGATGATTTTGTGTCAAGATGTATGGTTTGTCAACAAGTGAAAGCTGGAAGGCAACAGCCTGGAGGAGTCATGAAACCTCTTCACATACCTGAGTTGAAATGGGATAATATCACAATGGACTTTATCATGGGACTACCAAAGAATCCTAGAAGGAACGATGCAATATGTGTCATTGTTGATCATCTTACCAAGTCAGCACATTTTCTTACTATAAGTGAAGATATACCACTTGAACATCTAGAAAAACTATATATTAATGAAGTTGTGAGACTTCATACAGTACCCATATCGATTGTTCTGATCTTGATCCCCGTTTTACATCATGATTCTGGAAGAGTCTTCACAAGGCCTTGGATACTGAACTTCATTTGAGAACTACCTACCACCCTCAAACAGATGGACAATCAGAACAGACTATTCAAACCATAGAAGACATGTTGAGATCCGGCTCACTTGAATTTCAGGGTATGTGGGATCAATATTTACCTCTGGTATAATTTTTTTATAACAATATCTTTCATTCGAGTATTCAGATGGCACCATATGAAGCTCTATACAGAAAGAGATGTCACACACCAACCTACTGGGATGATGTTGGTGAAAGAAAACTTGTAGGCCCAGAACTGATGGAGGAAACGATGGATAAGTTGAAGGTTATCCAAAGCCACATCAAAGCAGCTCAAAGTAGGAAGAAGAGCTATGCTGACAACCAAAGGAAGGATTTCTAATTTCAGGTAGGATATCATGTTTTCTTGAAGGTATCAATATGGAAGGGAGTTATACGTTTTGGTAAGAATGGTAAATTGAGTCCCAGTTACATAGGACCTTTCGAAATTCTAGAACGAATTGGGGCTATAGCTTACCGTTTGGAAATGCCGCCAAGTCTCTCCAGAGTTTCGATGTGTTCCACGTATCACTGTTGAGAAAATACATGCCTGACCCAACACATGTACTCACCTATGTGGAATTAGAATTGGAACCCGATCTATCTTATTACGAAGATCCTGTCATGATTCTTGATACTAGAGAACAAGTGCTGAGAAACCAGACGACTCATCTAGTAAAAGTTCTATGGAGAAACCATAAGATGTAAGAGGCAATGTGGGAACCCGAGGAACTTATGATGAAGAACCACCCGAGTCTTTTCATGTGGTAGTATTTCAGAAATTTTTAGGGAAAAATTATTTGAAGGAGGGAAGAATGTAACACCCCAATCTTCCATGGTACGCTTTTCTTTGAATAATACAGTAGCGTGTGTTGTACGAAAATTCAAGTTCTAACACACACCACAACCAATGAATCTAGCCATTATGAACAGTAATACCCACTTTTTGAAATTTTATAAATAATATTTTTAAAAATGGACTTCTTTTTTGTATTTGGAATATCGAAATTATCCTAGGGTGAATTTTTTGTATTTTTCTGAATACTTTAAATTTTTATGAATAGTGAAAAACACTGGGTTATAGTTTAAAACCGAATTTTTATTTAAATAATTATTTATTTTATTTAAATTTAATTAAGGTCAAAATAGATACATAATACCTATATATTTTCAATTTAATTAATTGGAGTTAGTTTATAATAATTTTAGATATATAAAAATTTTATTGAACTTTTCATCGTCTTTTATCCATCTCCTTAGGAGAATTTTCATATTCACATAAAAATTAATTTTACCGCTTCTGTGAGTGGAATTTCAAAAATCCGAGAGACACGGTTAATATCAAGGAGTAAAATATGGTTCAATAAGATAAAAATAATTTTTGATGAATAGTAACTTTTTACTTTTAGTTTACTACGGTGAAAAGTAAATAGGGTAACTAAGGATAAAAATGATATTATTATTACCCTAACACATGTCCTATTTCTATTGGCTAAGTATAATTCGACAAAAAACAAACTCAAGAATAAAATATGAACCTCTTTGCTTCACTTTGATTAGATTAGGATATTTATTATTATTTAATTCAAAGAAGAGTTAAAAGAGATAAAATCAAGGTTAAATAAATAAAACATTTTTAATAGAGGGTTATACATAAGATAAATTACATTATAAATATTCATTAGAAATATAAAATGATTTCCTACATAATGGTATTTTATTTATATTTATTAGACATTAAATATGTTAATTTATTTATGACAGAATGATGATGTAGTAATTAACTTATTAGTGAAATATTAAAATAATTGATATTATAAATACCCAAATAAATAAAATATGAGACTTTTAATGAATTACACTAATATTATAGGTTAATATGACATGTTAGTGTTTATTAGATTAATTATGTTTGAAGTAATAATTATGTTATAAATTTAGGAAAAACAAAATATCAAATAGTGTCAAAATTGACATAAAAGAGTTTTTAAAACAAATATTATATTATTAATTGATATTATATTCCTAAAAATCCATGCTTTGGCCAAAGGACTTATATAATGATATTTGTATCATTAATGGACCACTTGTGGGTCGCTTGGATGTATATATTGTATGTTTATTAACTATATAATAAAAAATACAAAGTGACATGGTAAATGTCAAACTATTTAACTAAGAGTAAAATATAAATTATAAGGTTAATATAGTGACCCAAACCTGTATAATATCTATCGGATGAAATGATTTAGACGTATCCCCAACTTAACCTTTAAATAATTTACTTTGGAGCCATTATAAACCGAATATTAATTTATTATAAAATAATATTTTTATTTTTTCCAAAGGTGCCCCTCACCCCTCTTATAAAAGGGAACTCCCCCTCTCTCAAATTCATAACTTAAAATCTTATTGGATCGGAAAAATCCTATCAAAATATTCACTCAGATTCCCTAACTTCAACCTAGAGGCCTTATTTTGATCATAATGTCAACCTATAGAGCCGTTTTGATCAAATCAAAAGGAAGAACCCGAAGAAGATGTAATGTTTTCACCACCCTCTTTCAAGTTCCTTTATTCTTCCACTTCTTTTTTCATTGATATTTCCCTTATAAAATAATAACTCATGTATCTTATATATACTGTTATGTTATTATAAATATGGTACAACCATATTCAGTAGTCTATCCATCCTTTGAATGACATGTCACCATACTTGCGTACGTACGGCTTACGGTCTCCACGTCGTGGTGTAATTGTTATTCAAAACATTATTATTTGGATGGGTATGATAATGATGTTTAATTGATTTAAATAATAAATATAACATGATAATGATTCATTATATATAATATACCATCCAATTATATATTATTTTAATATCAAAAGAATGATATTGTCGCTCGTGCGCACGAACAGACTACCGTCTCCACAAACGCGATGAGATTCATTTCCCGTCGTATCCATTCAAGAATAATTATTAATTTATGGTTAAAAATAATGTTTAAATACTTAATATCATTATGGATATGAATAATATAACACCTAATGATAACAAATATGTCTTATGTAACAAAACATATAAAATAAATCAAGTAAGTTAACACCCGAAACGACGATAATACTAAGATATTATTAACAAAGAAATGTTTAAAGATAATATATGAAATCATATTAATTTATATGATTCTTGTATAATTTTATAACAATTATTTAACCATTATACATGAGGTTAACCTAACATCGACCAATGAAAAGTACAAGGTAAGTGGTAATTTCACAATCTCTTCATTATCCGAGGTTGTTTATACGTAATTATCTGCTGGAACCTCTTTATCATCAACATCCATGTTTCTTAAAAATGTATTTCAAATAATTCTTATTATTTTACAAACTATCGGTTAAAGTCATTAATATCCTTTTTTGAATTTCTATAAGATTTTTATAAAGGAATCTTTCCGTCACTTTCCAAACAAGGTCCTTTTTAACCTTTTCGACAGAATTAAGGTAAGAATGTCTTTTTTAGGTTATACAGAGGGTGCGGCTATTTCCCACAGTTATAAAATCGTCAAAGATTACCTTAAAAGATTATAAGAATATTTTCAATGTAAATGTTTTCTTTTATAATTATGTGACTATTAAATGATTTAAAAAAAGAGATATTTCTCTCAAATAGTTTTGATTTCATCTATGTCAACATCCATTGATGGATTTTAAGATTATTTGAAGTTGATTTACTATGATACAAAACATCCATATTGTATTCAAGTTATTGTGATATGTTTGAATGTGGATGTGTTATTTTTATACCATTCATGGTTTATGGAGAAATTATTGACATTTCATATGCTAGTTTTAATACGGAAGTTTGTGTTATGTTTAAACCTGTTCATATGAGGAATTAATTGGACTTAATAAGTGATGGGTGGAGCCCACTATAGTTCCTAGATGTATCGGTAGGTCCAATGAGAAAAACTAGTGTCTTGGAATAATTCCTGGACAAAAACTTATTTGTAGTCTTGGAACAAGGCCTTGACTATGTGGTTATGATAGTCTGGCATTATGCAATCCATTATTATGAAGGTGGTTATTGATATTGCATGTGATTATTCTACTATTAGAATATCTATGTGAATAAGTAAATGGAATTATTTCATTTTATCTTTTCCATATTATGCTGATGTTCAAGTTTAAAAGGCTTTTATTTTAGTTATACATTGCCTTAAATGTTTATGTTTATTTATGAATGTTTCCGCTATGTTGTCATACTTACTGAGCATCTGAGCTGACCCATTTCAATGTTTTATTTTATCCCGAATGTGAAGAAGTATTTTATGAATGACCAGCAGGGATAGTATGAGGGGATAAGTAGAAAAGATTTTGTTGTAGTTTTTTTCATTTTATGATGTAATGTGAGACTTATGAATATATCTAGTGTTTCCAAGGCTACTAAAATAAATGGTCTTTCAAGACATGATCTTTTTTGATCATGCCAATGTTATGTAATAATGCACCGACTCTAGGTAGCTGAGGTTGGGGCATTATAGAATTTTACCAAAAAACTCTCAAAATTGAGTTTTGGAGTAGCCAAGGGAAGATATCGAGGCACCAAGGGAGGACGAACACGAATGGGGGATGAAAGGGTGTGCATCTATATAAATATTAGGGAGAGAGAAAGAATTTTAATGACCTGGAAAGGTCGACTAGTAAGTTCACACAGTATGTCAAATCGTACGGATACCATGTCACTACTACATCTGAGAAAAAAATCAATTACATGACATAACCACATGGTTTGACTAATTGTGTGGTATTTTTGAGGTAACTACTCTCTCACACAGGAGCTCCCGCATGGTTACATATGCTGTGGAACGTGGTTAATCCTAACTGTGACCAAGTCATGCGCATTAAGTTGTCTTTCCCAAAACACTATTTTCTCCAAAGATGAATGTGGAAACCAATGAATATATTCAGACCAAGAAATGAAAGAATAAATACTCCAAAAGCTCAAAGTAGTCATATTTAGTTCCCAAGGAAATAACCAAAAGCCAACCCAAACTGGTAGAAAAGATATATTCCAAAATCCAGGTGTGCCATGTGTTCCATAGAAGAACCCTTCAACCCAAAATACAAGGTATTTCATAAATCCCTAAATCATGGAAACAAAAGGAAGGATTTATGGGAATCCATTGAAATCAATTAAAATGAGGATTCTTACTCCTTATCCCCTCTTATATTCATGGAGCTACACATTATGGAGATATGGAAATTAGGATAAATGAATAAAATATGGATTAAAATGAGTTTTGAATTTTTTTTGATGCCAGAACACAAGCATTATTAGTTAAACAAATTTAAGCTTAAAGAAGGGGACGAAGGTCAACTGAATGTAGAATATTTCTATAATGATCACACTTCATATTTAATTAATAATCCCATACAAATATATCATCACAATCATGTCTACATTGTATTAGATCCTGATGTCCAATCATTATTTTTATGATTTTGAAGGTTTTTTTAAAAAAAAATCAAGATTTATTTTATATAAAATATATTTAATTCTATTAAGGGTTTTATTTCCAATTGATTACCATTCTTTTTATTTAAGTATTTTATTTCGTATTGATTATTTTTGTTGTTTTTTTGAAAATATAGAGGATGATATTAATATAAATTTTTATTATTTAATTTTATACTAAGGGATTGGAAACCACGAGTCATAAGTGAGATTGATTTTATTTTGTCTAAATAATAAAAAAATAAGGTTTTATTATTATTATTTCCTAAATTTATCACTAGACTCATGTTTATCTTTAGGATGTCTTTGACACAAATCACCAAAATGTAGTAAGGTGTACTTGAAAATATAATAGCTAATTTGAAATGAACTCTTATAAAATAATATATTATTATATATATTCCATTATTATTTTTAATTTTATTTATAATGTTTTATAAAATATATTTATAAAAATAATGTTGGAATTATTATTAAGAGTATGTAAAAAACAATAAATAAGACATCTAAAGGGAATTTTATTTTTTTATTTACAACTATAAAGTCAATTTATATAATTAAATAGTTTTTTATAATTATGTTGAATAATAATTTATAAATTTATATTGGCCTACTCTTTTGGGACTCGAACACAGGCATGTAAGACAATTTTTTTTCTTTTTTTCTTTTTTTATTTTCAAGAACGAAATAATTGTTACATTTTATATGTTTAAATTTCATTATAATATAAATAAAAATAATAAAAATAATAACTATTATTATTAAAATAATGTATACAATGATTATATTGGAATACGGTTAAAAATATGTCATATAAATATACCCCGAAAGTCCAAGAGCAAGGTGAAGACCTGCTCCCATAAGATTAAGTAAAGAAATGTTTAAACAGTACAAACCACTCAGGAAAGGGAATCTTTACACAGCCTTGTAAACACAGTACCAATTCTCTCATTGTGAACAAGATCATTGAAACAATCAGGAAGAACAAAGGACCTGCTAGAGCTCACCTCCATGATTGCTCTTTTTGAGAGTGCATCCGCCACATGATTTGCTTATCTGTATTCATGAGAAACCTCGAGGGAAATAAGTTCAGCAATCTTTAAAGATCCTATCCAAGCAGGGAGCATCCTCCCTGGGACATTCCAGGACCGCTCTTTGAGGATCTTTATGGAAATATAAGAGTCCGATTCTATCCAAATCTTCCTCCAGCCATAGCGAGTGGCATACCTTATTGCCATTATCATAGCCCATAGCTCTGCCTCAAGAGCATGACCCTTACCAATATAATGACATAAATATCCCTTTACAAAGCCTCGGTAGGTCCTGAAGTCACCACCACATCCAGCAGGTTCCGGCACGCTAGAGGCTGCCCCATCCACATTCACCTTTATATAATCATTGATTGTGGGGATCCTCCTAATATATTTCAGCACTTTAGGCTTCCTCTCCCTACCACTTACACCAAGTATTCTCAATAATAGGAAGTCAGACATGTTATGTTCATAGAACCAAGCTGTTTCACCGAAGAAAGTTTAATGCTTCGGTGAATCTCCATCATCCCCTCCTTGAAGGAGGGCCTTCCACCATTGAATACTATATTGTTTCAGGCCTTCCAAATATATGATAAAACAGAAACAGCAGCAACAATGAGTAAGGAGTGAACATGATCACTGTTTTCTTCATGCATGACAGAATTGAACAGGGTACCAACAGAATTGGAGACCAATTGACAATGAAAAATATCCATTAAATACCTCCAGAACCGAGTAGAAAAGGAGCAGTTGATGAAAATATGATCAGTAGATTCATCGGTAGTAAGATAGAAAAAGAATACTGGGGCCAAATTCAAAACTTTTCGTTGAAGGGAAGTTGGATTGGAATCCTGATTTTCCAGATACGCCATATAAGAAGAGAATCAGCTGGAAGGATGAAAGCCTTACTCACCTCCATCACCCAAACAAGATTTGGATGGGAATTTCCACACTGCATGGCATAATACAATCGACTGGAGAATAAACCATTCATAGCAGGTTCTCAAATCAAGGTGTCCTGATCCATATATTCATAAGCAGAGATTTCAATTTGAATATTAGAATTAATTACTACTTGATATTGTGCATTTCCGTAAAAATAAGATACAGTAGTGTTCCTTAAAGATAGAGGAATGTTAGTTGTATAATAAATAAGATAGGACAACCATTGTGTTTTCCAGCAATTTAGCTGGGAGCTGAAACAGACCAGCCATTTAGAATGTGACATAAGATCAGTATAAGTGTTCCTGATTGATGCCCAAATAGAGGATCTCAGATACACCTTCTTCCTTCTATGTAACCTATCAAAAAATCTGTTAGAAAGAAACTCCAAGGCAATGTTAGTACCGGTAAGGAGTCTCCATGTAAATTTTTGGAGTAATGCATCATTAAAAACCCTGACATCCTTGACTCACATTTCACCATTTGAGAGAGGATTGATACAGTCCATCCATTTAACAGTAACCAATTTCCTCTATTGTGTTGAACCAGTTCAAATAAAGTTTCTTATCATTCCATCAAGTTCCTTGATCAAAGCAGCATGCCACTTGTAAAGTGATAAGTAGTACACAAACATTGAGGTGATGACTGGGTTCACAAGACAGATCCTACCAGCCTGGGACATTGATTTCCCTTTCCAGCTGGCCAATTGATTAATGATTTTAAGAGAAATACCCTCCAAATAAGCCCTCTTCACTCTTCCCCAGAACATAGGTATTCCAAGATAAATAAAGGGTAATGAACCCCTTTTAATACCAAGCCTAATAGCCACTCGGTTTTGCTTTACAGTTCGCACTCCTTCACCAAAGACTACAATGGATTTACTCTAGCTTATAACTTGACCTGAAACTTCCTCGTAGTGATTGAAAATAGTCTTTATAGAGGTCATGGTTTTTCTATCAGCTTTAGAAAAGATCATAATATCATCAGCGTAAAATAAGAGAGAGGGAGTGAAGAAGTTCCTTACATACACCATTTTCTAGTAAATTCCAGAATTTACAAGATCATGAAGGAAAATGCTCAAATAATCCTCAGCCATGGAGAACAGTAATCTAGATTAAGGATCACCCCGCCTTACTCCCCTAGAGCACTGAAAGAACCCTCTCGGTGATCCATTGACCAATATGGATAGTCTAGAACTTTCCAAAATGGCTTTAACCAAGCCAATAAATTTACCTAAAAACCCTTGCATATTCAAAAGAGTGAAGATAAAGTCCCATCTGATAGTGTCAAATGCCTTTGATATGTCCACCTTGAGTGCCAAATTACAATTCCTGACCTTTTTTCTCATTATGTTGACACATTCTGAGGTAGTAATGAGACAATTCTGTATATTTCTGCCAGGCACAAAGACAAATTGATTAAAGGAGATGAGAGACCTAGCAATATCACAAAGTATTGTTGCTATAATTTTTCTAATAACTTTGGGGATGGTGTTCCCAATGGAAACTAGTCTTAAGTCCTTTATACAAGAGCATTTTCCTTCTTGGGTATCAGGAAAATTAAATTTAAATTTATTCCAAAAGACATATGGGAATGATAGAAGAACTCCCTTACTACTTCTATCACTTCTTTATGTAAGATATCCCAGTCAAACATGAAATATTTGTTGGAGAAACCATCAGGCCCATCCACACTATCCATATTAAAAAAAATAGAGTATCAAGAATTTCTTTTGTGGTAGGAATGTCAGTATGTTTTTAATTTTTCTCATCATCCAAGCTTGGTTCAATGCATCTTATAAATTTATCTTAATTGCCCTCCCTAGATTCAGAGTAGAGATTTTCAAAATAGTATGGCACAGAGTTAAAAATGTCATTTTCATAGGTATACATGTTATCACCAATTCTTAAAGCCTTGAGATTCCTTCTTAATTTTTTCTCCCTGTTCATGCAATGAACAAACTAAGAGTTCCTATCCCCTTCTTTCATCCATCTTGCACTGAGTTGATTCCTAGCTAGGTTTTCCTTAAGAGCTAACAAGTTATCAAGCCTTGAGGCTGCCTGTATCTCTTGTGAAGATATAGTATCTTTGGACATGTTACATTGTTGACAATCATACAGGTGTGAACCTGCCTCTTTGATGTCCTGATCAAGTCTGGAGAAAGATTTTTTACTCCATTCCCTTATTCTAGCCTTAACAATTTTCAGTTTACTAACAAGAATATGTAAAGCACTGCCTTGGACAGGCTCCTTCCATGCTTCCAAAACAATCTCTCTGCATCTAGGAACCATTAGCCAAGCATTGTTAAATTTAAAGGGCAGGGGTGCTGACCTTAAAATGATAGAACAAATCTCAATTAAAATCGGGTGATTATCAGAGTGTAATCTAGAAAAATTGATTCCAGATACTTCCATTTCCTCACTTCTCTCATCAATCTACACCAATCATCTATCCAATTTACTAGCTTGTCTTCCATTGTGAGTGTACCTATTCCAGGTATAATCCGCACCCAGAATTGGTATTTCAATCAATCTTCATTGATCAATACATATGGAAAAGTCCCTGACTGATACACGACAGAAGTTACTTCCAGTTTTCTCCTCTGGCATCAAAACTGTGTTGAAATCACCAATAATGATCCATCTTTTATCCATGTTCTCAACAATTCCCAAAAGGTTATTCTATAAACTTCTTCTCCTGATATACTGATTGAAAGCATAGAAAAAATTTACACAAAATAAACCTGATTGAAAAAGTAAAGTTAGAGAAACAAATTGGTGATCAGTTTGAAAGGATTCAATAGTCACAATGTTATGCTTTAGCACCCATAGAGCTTTTGTATCATAATCAGACTGATTTACTACAATAAATGAGTATCCTATAGTCAACCAATTGAAGGCCATCAAATTGGAAAACTTCATTCTGGGATCAGCTATGCCAATCAACATTGGTTTGTTGGTCAAAGTAATGTGCTTCAAGGCCTAGAACGTAGGGGAATTTCCCAGACCGTGACAATTCCAGAAGAGGGCTTTCATTGATGAGAGGCATGTTTCCTGGTCCAGGGACCAGCATAACCAGGTGTTATGCTTTCCTTTTATTCTTCCATAATATCCTCTCCTTCTTCATTTGGGGGCCTCCATCAGGAGCATTAGAAACAACATCATCAGAAAAAGATGAGTACCTATTGTCTGAACTGAGTGGGCCTGTCAAGGTAGTAAGGAGTTTCCTCCTTGAAACCTTCGAGGATTGCACTTGGGAGAATTCCCCAGCTCTATCACTGGTTCCTTGTACTGTCATCATATTAATCCCAGCATTAATGGTTTTCCCCTGCTCATCCTTCTTGGCCACTTAATCTTCATTAAAATCAGGAAGCACAGAATTAACATAAGTTTCAGAAGGAATCACATCCTGAGGCCTCTCATCAACTTGAGCATTTACTATTTCAGAATTATCCTCAACCCCTTGTACCTTCTCACAAGAATCTGGGATTTTCCCATCCACATCCTTCTTGGGGGATCTTTATTTTCATGCTGTTCACTAACAGGAGCCTCCACAGTAACTACCACTGGTTCTTTCTGAACCTTCAGATTGTCATTCTATTCACCAGTATGAGCCTCCACAGTGACCTCAGGCTAACCCGTGTCATTACCTTTCCTTCGACAGTGTAATTCATCATGACCTTTGATATTTCATAATGAACATAATTTATTTCTGTTACACTTAGAATGTGTGTGACAAAAAATGTGACAGTTAAGATAGAATTTGGGTTTCCTTTCGTATCCAATATCTCGAGTGATACTATCATCCCTAGTAGTGAAGACAACTTATTCAACTAAAATACCATCCATGTAAACCTCTACCAGTATTCTAGCATATTGACCAATGTTGGGGTTATCAATCTGTTTGTCTAATCTAATGGGATTTCCAACAGATGAAGCAATGTCCTAAATAATCTGGGGATGTCAATATAACTAACTAAGATTATGAATTCTTATACATACTTGTACGAAAGTGTTCCTGATAGATTTGGGATCAATTTTTTTTCCAACTCATGAATACGAAGATACCCAGGTTTCAGCAAGCTAGACCCCAGACTCCAAGCACGCCGCTTGAATTCATTAGTAGGGAAGACGATATGGTAGAACCCTTTCCCCATAGTCATCATCTTCCAGTCGCTGAATCCCCATATCTCTGCCAACCTTCTTGTCAATTCATGAAATGTCCATGGCCTAAAACCTTTTGGAATAATCACCCATTCAATAATTGAGAATTTACATAACCTGACACACTCCTCAACTGCAGCTTTATTTTCCGATACGTGGGCGATACGCCCTTTTCTGATGATTCTCCTAGAACTCTCAGTATCACAATTCATAAAGGAAAATCCCCCATTTTCCTTGAGCACCTCCGCGAAGCTCTTCCCCTATTTCGAGACTTCTATGCCACTCGATTTTCTAATATTCCGCTTCGCGCAGAGTGAAAAAAGATCACGATGCCCTATCAGATCCACATCCTTCACTTCAGCATCGATTTTCCCCGCTTGAACAACATCACCCTGGATAGGATTTCACCACTCTCCCCTTCGAGAGTAGCCATCTCATATAAATATATATAATTAAAAAACTCTACATTAAATTAGTGTAACAATCCAATATATGATTATTGTTTATATAAAAACTACTAAAAATCTAATCATGTTTATTTAGAAACCAGGAATATCATAATAATATACAAAATCCAAGAAGAATAGGGGAACAAGCTTCACTTCGTCCAAATCTAAGGTCCCCTCCCTCATGTTTTCCGAAAAAATTAAACATGACCCTCCACATCCCCTCTCTAATACATATATCATTCACCGTAGAAAATGGGGATCTAGCTTATTATAATGATGAATGAACATGACCGTCCAAGTTACAGGCCAACCAAAACATTTTTAATGATGTCCAAAATGTACAGATGAAGGATTTATATTGATGGGAAATATATATAAAGGTAGAACAATTTTCATCATTGATTAATAGTGTTTGAAATAATTTTATTCTTATAATAATAATTTTACTAAAAATATAGATATTAATTCTAATTAATTAATGAAAACGAAAATGTTAAATATATTATTCTTATAAATTTTAATGATCAAAATTAATAACATTTTCAATGATTTTTAATATGATATTGGGAGATACCTAACTCTAGGGGGATTAAATTTCTCACTCTATCTTCTAAAGATCTATCCTCCTCAAATAATTTTAAAAAAATGTGAGTGGTTCTAGATCACTCTCAATTTAGAAAAAGTAACATGGAAGAACCTAGGCTTGGGCACACAACCAAAAATAAAATAAAAAAAATGTTATATAGAACACCACTTCCTGAACATCTATTGAAAAATTATTTGAAAACAATTCAAGTTTTTTAAAGATAAATGAATAAACATGTTATATATATATATATATATTAATTAATTAATGAAGCAAATAATGAAATTTAACATAATTCATAGAATAGTATTGTCCTCCAAAATACGAAAAATTTGTACACTAAGGTAAAAGTGCATTACAAGATCAATGGTTTGGTGTGATAAGTTTTCCCAAATCACCATTCTTGATAATTAGTTTTTTTATTTGAAATATTAAAATCCCATGCCTGACTAATATTGAAAATGGATTTTTTAAATTATCGAATATTCCAAAAATAAAAAACACTCCATACATGAGAAAAATTTAAAACATAAGGAAATCACTTCTTACTAACCTCAAATAAATAATTATTATTTTTAAAAAATAAATACTATGTTAAACTACATTTCTAATATTTAGGTGGGAAATTATAATAATTCCCATGAAAATTCACAAACTAATAAAATTAGAATTCTAGCTCCTATAGAAAATAATCATGTTGGATGTAGTTAGAATACAAATTTACTGATTTTGATTCCTATACAAACAAAAAAACCTCCATAATAGTGTGCTAAATTTCAATAGATCATCTAAACTATGCATATTTCTAATGATCATTATCTAAAATATACACCAGAACACATGTATTATTTGTATATTCGAATGAATGAATGAATATTAAAATATAAAATAAAATACTAGAAATAATTTAAATGTGATTATAAGGAAATATTAGTTTAGATAACTTTCAATAAATCATTACCATATATTTTTGGTGCACCAATTCTATTTCAGGAGTTGTTTTTTAGTTGTTTACATTTTATCCCATATATTCAAAATCGATCTAAATTTGTACATTGATTTATTAAATATTTTTAAAAACTGAAAGATAAAATTAATAAATTAAAACCCTTTGGAAAATAAGTCTAAATAATATGGTTTTGATAAAATCTTAGTAAAATATAATGACTCTGTTATACACTCAATAAATTGTTTAGTTAATTAAAGTTATTATTAAAAAAACATATATAGATTAAATGTTTTAAATGATTTAGGAAATCTCAAATAAAAATAATTATATTCAAAATCATATATCAGAAGTACTGAAGTGTAACAAGACGTCATATAACCATCTCATTGTTGAATCCACACATGACTTTTTCTATCAACGCATTTTTTTATTTTTTTAAGAAAAAATAAAAGGTAATTTAGTAAAGCTTATTGTTGTTGAGAGAATCATTATAAAAAACCTTCCATCCAATAAAAATATTATCAATGAACTTCATGGTTATTATGATGGTGGGGAATTGAATTGACCATTTCAAAGAGATAGATATATTAGGCCATTTTCACGTTATAGTTTTATAGATAAATTATCAATATGTTATATAAATGTTATTAAAATTTAATATTTGAATATATAGGTTATATATTGTACTAAATGGTTTCTTCTAGAAATCCAAATAAATAATCCTCTCAATTCACTTCGATCCAACTATCATCAACATTTTCTTTTCAATATCTAACATTATATTAGTTATTCAATTGAGATATTGATTTAGTTATTTGGTGATTTATGCCCTCATCCAAGGAAACATTGTACACTACAACCACACCTCTCAGGGAGAAATCTCAATAGAGATTATAATGATGAAGTAATCTATTTTTTGGTGTGACCTTGACTCATAGTAAGATCATGCACAATTGTTTTATTACTATATAATGTGATGTGATATTTACTTTTAAGCACAAAATCATGCTCTATGATGATTTTTTTGTTTCGAGACTACATCATTGTTGCATCAGATACCACAATATAAATAGAATCTATAGTAGAATTAGTGACCACTACTTTCATAGCTGCATCGAGCACCAGATAGTCAGAAATTTTAAATTATCTGATCAACACATTTCCATTACATGGATTCTAAACACATATTTGTGGTCCCATATCCTAAAAATTTATCTTAAATTTTTTCATGTAGAAATTCATGAAATCATTGGTCCAAAACCCCAAACTAAATTTAGGTGTACAATAACATGGAATAAACAATTTGGAATAATCCTCAATGAAATAATATATTATTATTCCTATATATTTCATTCCAATTATTACATTATTTAACTTGTATAACAAAATTTATTTAAATAAAATAGTCAAGAATATATATTTTAGTATGTAAAAAATATATAAATAAATAAATAAATGGTATTTCGTTCATCTATTAAAAAAAATAAAATAATATTTTCTAAAATCAATGTTCCCTTTACAAATATATATTCAATAATAAATGTACATAATTATGGTCATTTTCCCCAAAATGATTCTTCTAGGACTGAAATGCCAGAAATCTAATCGACAAATTTTTTTCTGTTTTTTTCATTTTAGAGATACTATATTTTTTAGATTTTATAGGTTCATATTTTTTATAATAAAAATAAAAAAAATTTAAAACACATAAAAATAATAATTAACATTCATTAAAAAATAATAAGACATTGAAATTTGGAAAAAATTACCAAAAAAAGAATTAATATATATTTAAATTATATATTACAAATTAAATAAATGTATTATTGACCCATGATATTTATTTTGATATGTACTTTCTTAAAATTGGAATCATGGATATTAAAAATTAGCATCGAAGAATAATATGTTTTCTATAAGAAATATTATAATTATTTTAAAAAATAAATATATATGGGCTATAAGTAGGAAATGAGGACTATAGCCCTGACCAAGTGGAATGCGAATATTTTTTATCATACGAGTTGGTACTTGTATTTATATATGACTCTTTTATAGATGTCCAAAACCAATAAATATGACAACCGTAATCATTATTAAATAGTATCAGGTGATTTATTACATGAGATTACTCTTAATAAATCCTTATAAGATCAAGAATTATAGTTTCTTATTTAATTAGGTACAATAGAAATCAATTTTAGAAATTAAACAAACATATTTACTAAAATATCATTAAGATGATCACTATATTAATTCATACTTGACACCACATGGGATAACCATAAGATATACCTATGAAAGGGTGAGATATAAATCCTAGTAAGGAAATAAACATGGAATGAAACAATAATGTTAATAAATGTAGGATAATATACATATCAATATGGAGTAAAAGGAATATGAACAATAAGACATCATATATCATAATATTCATTAAATGGAAAATGTGGAAATAACTTAATACCCCAAATCATAAAATTAGGTAAATGTTAAACCATCCAAAACATAATTGTGGAAAAATTACCATAAACAAATTTGGTAAACCCATATCCCAACATTATGTTCCATGATACTAAACATTTCCCAATGCAATGGAGCGCTATTAGTTCTCAAACATTATATTTGTTTCATTATTATGATTAACTATGACACATAGATCATACTAAATTTATTCATTCATCACCATAAATTATTCCAAAATAATGTTTTGTTGAATTCTTACATATGAATCCGGAATAAATATCATTTTTCTATAATTGTGAACACATTTTATTTGAAACAAGTTGGTATCCACTAAAAAATTGGGTTGGCATGGAAAATCGCAGTGATAATTAGGTAGTATAAAAGAATGCCTTAAATATTCTTAAATTTTTTTTTGATGAGATAGAGAGGGATATATAATCACAAATACATAAAATGGGAACTAAATTTAACACAAAAAAAAATATCCTAACATTATAAATTTGAAATAAAAGGCATAATGTAATGAAGAAACATGAATAAGGAAGATAATCAAAGTTATATTTTGGCATGGTAACTGTTGTACATAAAGGATCACAGGAGGCATAATGATAGTGAATGAGTTATCTCATAATTTATAAATTAAATATATAGTATTCAAATATGGGATAACATATTTTATCATAAGAAAATGGAATTCAAAATACATAACATAAAAGAGTTGTTTGAATGGTTATATGAAGAGAGATATCCATTTGGAAAATTTGTCATAGTAACGACTTAGATAAGGGTCAAAATGAGATATTATAGATGGTTTATCATTAAAATAACATAAATTAGACACTATGGTAATTATAATAAATGAATTATAATATATTTATTGAAATTATAATAACTAATTTCAAATACGGTTTTAGAATTAAAAAAATGATAGGATGTGGAGGATCCATTTAATAGAGTGTGTAGATCCAAATTCTTGTGAGGGGATCATTTAGAGAATGAGGTATCCTTTTGATGAATTTATATAGTGAAGGTATTAGTATGTAAAAATTTCTAGGAGATTTAGTGAAGTGAAGTGGGGCTATTGGTGGGTTTATATAGGAAAAGGTAGGGATTTATTTATTATTTTGGTTTTGGACTCTTCGTAATAAAATATTAAAAAACAAAAAACCATCCCATGGGTTTTACCATTTTTTCTACGAATTTATGTCATTTTATATTATTTTATAATGTAAAGGGGGGAATATATTAAAAAAAATTCATCCTTATGTGGAAGTGAGTCACAATCTTAATGAAATAATTTTAAAACATAAAAATATATTACATGTTTTGAAAAATTGATAATATACTTCTAAACACAACAAAATAAACTCCAAATAACAATATTTTAATGTGAGAACATATATTTTGTGGTATATACACTTTATTTTTTATATCACCTTTCGGACATTATGATGAAATAAAACACAAAGTATATTTATAATGTATTTATTTATCACCCGAAACTTTTATCGTATTTGTAAATTATGAAACATTTCCATTAGAAGATTTAAACATTAGAATTAAAGAAAAAATATTCATTTTATCTAAATAACTTTACCAATATTTTAAATTTTACATATAAATTAAATCAAAAATTTATTAGAAATTTTTGGGGTTTTTTTAAATAACCATTTTTTGATCCCTAATTAAAATTACATTTGATTTATAAAAACAATATATTATCATTTATATTTTATAAAAAGTATTTAATTATTATTTTAATGTACTATTTACTTCTAAAATCTAGTAATTGAAAAATTCATTAAATAAATTTGAATACTAACCAAATATAAAATGTGTTTTTTATTGTATCAAAATAAAAATTATTTATAGATTAACAATAATATGATGAAACATATAATCATTATTCTATAACAAATAATTTACATAATCCTATTTATGTGGTATTGATATGTATCCATTTAATATTCCGGAAAACAACCTTAGAGTATGGTGTGTAATGGTGAGACAATCATGAGGTTGTTCGGAGAAGATTTTTTGGGCCATGATCTCGACGAGATGAGCATATCTTGTAAATAGTTTATCTCATGATAAACATGTTGGATCTTAGATTATTCATGGACAATGAAATTTTTTTGAAATGGTAACTTCCATTATGATCCATTAAATAGGCTTCATAGGGTGTGATTCTACATGTGGAGGTCATCACTTATTTTTTCATTGTTAATTGGAATTTATAAATCCCTATATTTATACTAATCGTGTGATCAGAGTTCAATGGATATATAATCAATGGTAATTCTACATAATGGTATTTTAAATAAAATATAATATAGTAAATAAATTGATGTTTATGTGTTTTATATAACAATAATGAGTTAAATTATATTTTTATTTTTTTATAACAGTTTGGGTCATTATAATCTCCACCCTTAAGAAATTTCACCCTCAAATTTTTCATTCCAATATTTAAATAATGTGAGGGTAATTATATTTCATTTCCTCTTCAAATTCATATGTTACTTTTTTAAACATTTGGTTTCTCCACAACACTTTTTAATGTCATTATTTTATTTTTTAGAAAATTCTCACTACGATCATTGATCTTCAGTAGCTTATCTTCATTGTAATGATCATTATCCAATGGTACCACATCCAGATTGAGTACATATGATTATTCATTAATGTAATTCCTCAATAGGAATACATTGAATACGTCATGTACACGATATATGTTCAATGTGAAAGATAGTATAAATTCCAATGTTATGATACAATAAATTTTCTAAAAGGTATTGATGCATCATGGTCTAATATCTCCCTTCATCACAAACCCCATCACATTACTCTATGGAGATATGTAGAGGAATACCATGTCTCTAACATCAAACTCTATGTTGTTTCAAAGATTGTCTACATATCAGTTCATTAGAATGTGATAATTCATGATATTATGTCAATGGTATTAACATTTTCCACCATTTTCTCACCTATTTTAGTACCTATAAGTTTTAATTCCACAACATCAACCTATAATGCAGGTGTTCTGCACCTCTTCCCATAAAAGATTCATATAGATCTATTTGGAGCCTCGGGTAGAAATTGTTATTGCAAAATACATTGACCAAAGAAAGATGTTGGTCCCACCCTCATTTGAAGTCAATTTAGAATGATCTCAAAATTTCCTCATATTTCTAGATATTCTTCTTATATTGGATATTTGTTTGAGGTTGATATGTTGTGTTGAATTTGAAAATGATTTTTAAGAAATGTTAGAGACTATTCTAGAACATGGATATAAATCTTGGATCTCAACCAGATAAAATAGATTGTGGTACTCCATGTATCCTTACAACTTCTCTGATTTATATATGTAGAATTTAATCTGGTGATAAATACTCTCGAATCAAAATGATTTGTCAAATTATTGTAAAACAATCCACCACAACTGAGATAAATTTATATGATCTATACATATTTTCTAGTAATGTGAAAATTTATATGGTAATGTTTTCTCATTTTCATGTATGTGTGGGTATGGGTTGCCCTATCCCCTTAAAATTCTACCTTTCAACCTTCACATAATATAATTCCAAACACATTGACATATATTTCGTGATATCATTCCTCATACTGTCTCACCAATTGTGCTCACATAGATCTTGATACATATTTTTTATTTCCTTGGTGAATAGAGAGTGTTTAATAATGTGCGTAATTTAATATTTCCTTGTTTGACATAGGATTTTATGGACCACATAGTCTTAATCAAAATCATTTAATTCCATCTTCATTAAATTTAAGATATGGGGATTCCCCCTTTATCATGGCTTACACCTTATTTTAAATTTTGACATAGTTTTTTTAAGAATCATTTTATTTATCCATGAGGGATATTTTTGCATTAAATTGACAATGATATTATTATATTACATCATTAATGATTCTGATGTCCATCCTTTATAAGAAAAAAATATGAGATCTATCTCAGTTTTCACAATTGAAAATTATGCATTCTCATTTCGACACCTACCATCTTCCACCTTATTTTGTTTAATAGGATGGTAGTGTATTGGGAATTTGTAAGCCTTGGTGATATATAACCATATTCAATGGTGAATAATAACCTATTTCTATGTGAAAATATAATTGATGCTATTTTTATTTGAATATATCTCAAAATTATCCCCATAGATATAATGCTGCAAGATTTTCAACAAAAAGATCCTAGATACAACAACTAGATTATGTGTGGGATAGTTTTTAACATTAATTTTCAATTTCATTGAGGCATAGGTTATCACTTTATTATTTTTTTCATTAACACACATCACAAGACCCAATTTGAATGTTACTATATACTATGAAATGTTGTCCAATTTTTGTTAGCGTGAGCATGGGTGCCGTGATATGATTTCGTTTCATAGTTCCTTGATGATCCATTTGAATTCACCATGGAAGAAAAATGTGACTCTCTTTATTGTTAAATTTTTTAATGTATTAGATTATCTTGAGAAGATTATATAATGCAGTCAATAGTAACTATATAATCCAAGGAAACTAATGATATTTTTCAAAGATGTTTTCCTCATCCATCCTTTAGTTTCTCTAATCTCTAAAGGGTCCATAGATATCCCATTTCTTGTGATAATGTGACCAAAAAATACTTCATTCATCCAAAACTCACATTTTATTTAAATTTCATAAAGATTATCAATTCATAATGTTTTTAGCACAGTTTATAGATTCTCCTTAGATTTCTACTTGCTTCAAGAGTATATTAGAATATCATTAATAATAAATATCATTTTATGATGTTATATCTAATAAATCTATTCATTAAGTCAATGATGATTGATGGAGAATTAGTGAGTATTAATGGAAAAACTAATAACTCATAATTCATTTTTCTTGTATAAAAAGTTGTCATTATGATATCTTCTTTCTTCACCCTTACTTGAAAATATCCTTATTGACGATCCACTTTAGAGAAGTATTGTTACCCATGTAGTTGATCAAACATGTCATAAATCATCGGATGTGGATAATTTTTCTTTACTGTGATCTATTTAAGCTCATGATAGTAAAGAAAAATTCACATGAACCCATTTTATTCTTGATAATGAAGATTTTATCAAACGATGCTGAAGAACATTAATGTATGAACCATTTATCTAGATTATCATGTATATGTTTCATCAGATCCTCCAGTTCCAAAATAGCCATTCCATATGGTTTCATGGATAATATTAATTCCCTGGGTATAATTTCCATTGAAAATTCAACCTCTCGAGTATGTGTAATACAAGTTTATTCCATGGAAAATACATCATAATATTAACCTACAATAGGAATGTCTTAAAAAACGATTCATTCTGTAGAATCAATAAATTAATCATGATATTATTTCTTAAATGGAAATAGTTTCCACCTATTAGTTGAGGGAGATAAATATAATTCATCCTCTACTTTTCAATTGTACATAATTTCGGGACAATTCATGATATAAAGAGTGATTTCCTTCTCATGTAACTTTTTGTTGGTTATATACAGGGAATGCCAATCCATGCATAAAATTGCATAAAATTCCATAAAATGTGGTATTAAAAGATAAAATTTGATTTTCATCCCACAAAAGTTTTATAATGGAAGAGTTATATAATTGGTATGAATAAATTTCACCATTTTCAGTTTTAACATACATCTATGCTTCTATGAATTGTGGTGGTTCTTGAATAATTTTACTTCTTGATATGAAGAAATTCATAGAACTACATTTGAAAACCAAAACATTCACATTTTGATTTTTTCAATATACTAACATTATCAAAATCATACTTAGGGAAAAAATGTCCACCAATTAAACACATAAATAGAAATTCAATGACATTAATGGGACAACATAGAAAGTACAAGTATTTCCATAACATTTTATTTTTTAGGCTTCAATATATAGTTTCTATAAACTATTTCCTATCATATATTATTATGGTAATTATTATTCTATTAATTTTTGTTTCTAATGAGATTATGAATTTTAAAAATCATATCCCTAGAGGCTGTCAAATCTTGTGGACATTAAGTCTCATTTTCGTGTACCATGTTACCCAATATTAGGCATGGGACACCTATTAGAGTTGTTACCCATAGGTACATATTTTCTAGAACCAGGTTCACAATTATTATCAACAGAGGTAATTATTTACTTGATAAACCCCATAATATATTGTAAACAACTATTAAGTTTGATTCCATATACTAATTCATATCCTTAATGCATTAACTATAGTTTTGTAATCTTAATTAAAAAAATAAATATACCATCACTCTGATACCAAATATGATAACCATGAAATTTATTAGATATTAACACATGATTTATTACATGATAATACACATAATTAAAATCGAAAATATTGATAAGTATAATGTTAATGGGAATTATTTCCATTAGAAAATAATTTTTAAAATGAAAAAAACCCCTTTATTGAACACTTCTTTAACATGATCACTACATTTTTTCATACATATCTCTATATGAGATGAATTGGGGACATACATAAGTAAAGTGTGTTTATTAAATCTCAGTAATTGAAAAACAATTATATCATAAAGAAGATAATGCATGATAGACAATAAGAATGTCAATTTGGAATAAAATGAACACGAGTAATAAGACATGATATTGAATGATAATCATTACAAGTGAAATGATGAAACAACGCAGAAAAGTGAATAATAAACATAGGTTATGGATACTCTAACCTATAAATAATGGTTTTCAAAGTCCCATAATGGAATTAAAATCACCCCTTACCAACATGACATATCATAATACTGAATATTACACAGTGCTTTAGAGATCTATCTGGTAACACACTTCATATTCTTTTCATTCCCATGCATAAGTGTTCCACATAGATCATACAACATGGATTAATTCATCTCTATAAATTTTTACATGAAAATTTAGTATGAAATAAATAAATTTATGTCCCCAATAAAAATTACATGTAAATAATAGAGAACACACTTGATTGGAAACATGTAGGTATTCACTAACCAATTGGTTTTTCAAGGAAAATCACAGTGATTATATGTCAGCATAACAACACCACATTAAAAATAATAATAATTGTTTATGGAGAGATAAAGTGATTTATAATCACATTGAAACTACATGGTATGTAATAATTATATGTAAAAATATATCCCAACATTATAAGCTAGAAATATAAGGCCTATGGTAATGAAAAAACAAGAAAATGGGGAATCCTCACTATATAATGGAATGATAATGGGTGCACATAAAGGATCATGGAAGGATTAATGAGAGATAAAGGGGTATATAATTATTATTTATAAATTAAATAGAAAATACAGGGAATATGTAATAACATATTCTATCTTTAGAAAATATAATTTAGGATACATAACATAAAATATGTTCTTGAATGGAAATGAGAAGAGTGAAATCCCTTACAAAATTTCAGCATAATAAAGGCTCATGTAAGGTTCAAAATGATAGATTATAATTTTTCTATCATTCACATAATAGATAATTTATAGTAAGGAAAATTTAATAAATTAATGAAAATATAAAAAATTTATGTTATAAATACTAATTTCAAAATTGGATCATGAATTTAAAGAATGTGAGGAAGGTGAGGATCCCTTGATGGAATGTGGGAATCCAGATGCATGATTGGGGATCCTTGAGGGATTTCTATAACATTTATAAAACTCTAGAGAGTATAAGGAATATTATGGACATTTTAAAATAATTTTTAGAGAATTTAAATGAGAGATTGTGTGTGTTTATATAAGAAAATATTGAAATTTCATTATTATTTATGTTTTGGACTCTACATAATAAAATATACAAAACCAAAAACAATCACATGGTTTTTTCCCATGGTTTTTGAAAATTGTGAGTGGATTCCAATATTTTACATTTTAAAGGGAAGAAATAAATCAAATAATTCCCTTTATTATGTGGATATGAGTCACACTCTTAAAAATATATATATATATATATATAAAACCATAAAATATATTATATCATTTGGGGGATTAATAATGTATTTAAAAAATAAATAAAATAAAACAAAAATTACATTATTTTAAGGGGAAAATATATATTTTGACTTAGATATTGTATATATTATTTATTACCTCACTTTTGGGTTATTATGAATTTACAAAAACAATTTATATTTATAAGGTAATTAATTATTACCTGAAAATTTTACAGTCTCAAAAAATAATAAAAAATCAACAGATAGATAATTTCAAAAATATGATTTAAAAAATAATAATAATATTACCTAAATAATTTTCTAAATATTATCTATTAACTTTTAAAATAAAATATTTCATTTATTGAGAAATGTTGGGTTTTTCCGACAATATCCATTTTTCAAACCATTATAAAAATTACATTTGACTCTCTATAAAATTATACGATCTATTATATTTGTAAAAAATATATTTTATAATAATATTAAAATATCATTTATTTCATAAATCCTTTAATTCATAAATTTATAGATTTAATTTAAATATTATACCAAAATACAATTTGTGGTTTGTTGCTTCAAAATAAGAAAACATTTCATATATAACAATAATAGGATAAAAATATATTCATTATTCTATATACAATAATTAAAATAATAATATTTATAAGGTCTTGATATATATACCTTCAATACACAAGAAAATTCCCAATGTGTAAGGTGCATGATTGTCGGACTTTCATGATGCGGTTTGGAGAACATGATTTAGGACATGGTATCAATAAGTTTGATATTCTCTCATAAACAACATTTCTCATGCTTATGTTGTTGGGTTTCATATCGGAAATTGTCAAGGGAACTCCCAAAAACACAATCTCACTTTTAAGCTCCAATAAATGGGATCATTTTTTATGATTATACTAATTGAGGTCATCATTCCTTTTTCTGCATCATTTTAATTTGTTAAAACCTATATATTTATTCCAATCATGTGATCATTTTTCATCTTCTATATTATCAAAGGTAATAATACATAACAATATATTAAATCCAATGGAATATTAGAAATCCAAATAAGTTATTGTATTTTCTATATACATGTTTAATTAAATTAAAAGGGTAGTTATAATTATAATAGTTTGTGTCATTACATAAAAACATAGGGAAAATTGTTCATACGACAGGATTAATGTCTCATTAAAATGTAAAAGAAGTTTTATTTTTATGTAATTTCAAAGCATTATGATTTAGGAAACAATTTTATAACATCCTAAAACAACTATCTTCCTCTCAAGATCTCCCCGATCATGTCAAAGTGAATATTGAAATTATAAATATTTATGTTTATTGAATGTTACCATTTTTTTCTAAACAAAAATTACTTATAAAGGGTGAAGGGGTGGGGGGATTTTTTAATTCTTTTTAAAAGAGATAATAATAATGATCATTATCAGCACTAAATAAATATATGAAAAAATACTCTTTTTTTAGTTCTTTTTATTACATTTATAAAGGAATGATTTTACCATCACATTTCCTAACACTTTTGAAAACAATCATTAATAGTGAATGAAATGGCACTATGAATAATTTAATTTATATATAGATATTTATATATTTTTGAATATTATTAAAATAAAATATGTATATTTATAAATATAACATAGAAATATAATTTTTCTTATGTCTTCATGTTTTGTCATGTAATCCTTTATTTGTTCTTTATCATCTCTTTTATTAAATTGTTTTAAAAAAATTCACTCATAAAATTTTATAAGTTATTACTAGTGCATGTTCATGTGTGCACATATGTTTTTTATTTTCTTTTTTCACTAATATGTAGATCATGTGAAAATTTATATATATATATATATATTATTTTTTAAATTTAACTCATAAGTTATATTTATATATTATTAATATAGCCTATTTTACATTAATTTTTTAAATGTATCACTATAAAGTAGCATATGATTATTATTATTATAAAAGGTGATGATATTTGTTTTTTATATAAATTATATTTTTATTTATATTTTTCTTAAGATAATGTGCCTAGGTTTTTATAAGTGTGGTGAATCCTTGGTTTTCTTCTAGTCTTGAAGGTGTTTTGATTCACTGGTCTTTTGTAGACTCATCTATCTAGGTTTTACTCAATGTGTCTAGTTTTTTCATAACTGATATCGGTTTCTCTAGTTTCAGTGGGTTATCCAAATCAATGGATTGTTCATTTTTTTCTCTAGGTATTTCATTTTCATCGATTTCATCGCATGTTATTATTTTGGTATCATTCCTTCTATCATACCAGATCATAGTGATATAGATGTTGATGTAGTAGATGAATGAAAAAATCTATTTCTGAAAACAAGGGGAAAATTAAGATCAATGCATAGAAAAATTATGTTTCGTTCTTGTAGAACAAGATGTCCCATCTCATGATCTCTGACCTAATCTATGATCTATGTTTTAACATATTCACTATAAAATATATGGTATATAATATATTACATCTTGGAAAAGAAGTACCTTTTAGTGAAATATGAGGAAATCACATATATTTTAAATTTTTTAGTTTTAGAGACATACCTAAGGTGCTAAAATGGAGTTCCTAAATGTATTATAATCATCTCATATGGATGGATGATATAGATAATAGGATAGTGAACCAAAATAATTTATCCCTAAAATTCACAATTCTGGATAAAACATAATGGAATACCCATTTATGGAATATTTGATCATGTTATATGTGGTATTGGAGAAAATTGGAATTTTTATGTAATGGGATTGATTGGATCAAATTCAATGGGGGGATATAATTATATAAAATGGTTATAGTAAATATTTATATGCCACTTATGCATGTTATCTTTCTATCCATGGAGGAATATTACACCATAATCTTTTTTTATACAAAAAGTTACTAATATTATACTTCTTTTATAGTAGATTGGGGATGATGAAGAAATAATACACCTCAAAGGCTACTGATGTAAATGTAAATAACAATTTATTGTAAGGTGTGTGGATGCATGAAAATGTCTACTTGGGTCATTTGTTCCAGATGTTGAAAAGAAGAATGATTGAGGAATGTCCACAAATCCTTGAGTACTTAATCATCTTCTATATAAAATAATACTGTTTTATTATTGATGCCAAATTTTGTTTCTAAAAAACGTTATCATCCTTAAACAAATGATTGTGTGTACAAGGTTAGTGGTTCCAAATTAGAAAATCATGGAATTACACAGATCCCATATATTTATCCTCTGGTTGTGATTTTAGTTATCCATGATAAAAGTATTTTAACATATGATTTAAAAATAATCTCCCATTATTCTAAAATAAATATCATAAAATTATTCAGAGAACATTTTACCTCATCTTCATGATGACTCCATTCCACTCATAAGACCATGTGAAAATCTTGTGGAACCTTCGCTATCTATCCAAAAGAAATATCAAAATTGGATGAGTAAAAAATGTGGTAAAAATGAAATCACCATGAATATGTTATGAAATTGTGGGTCTAAGATACACCTAGAAGAACTGTTAATTATTGTGAGATTTCCCAAAATATGGAAAATAAATTATGATGGATCTTTCACAGAATAGTCATAGGAAGAGGCTAGAGTGAACCGACACCACCAATTACAATGATTACAAGGACCCAGAACTGTCTTGGGATTGGAAATACATAATAATTTAAGACTATTTTATACCATTTCTCTATGAGAGACCATGATATTTTTTATCTATCTAAAACCATTATGGAATGAAATGAAATGAAATTGAAGGATTTATAAAAATACTGGTCTTTCAAGGATGGTTTTTGGTATCCCAGCATGGCTACTCGAGTGTCCTTTGTCACATACATAATGAAAATTTGATTTATAGTTTCTTCTTTATCCTAACACCACGTGTTCGCTTCCATT
The DNA here is from genome assembly GCA_963277665.1 of Viscum album. Lineage (NCBI taxonomy): Eukaryota > Viridiplantae > Streptophyta > Magnoliopsida > Santalales > Viscaceae > Viscum > Viscum album. Next base: position 22,909,987 of record OY728131.1, read on the forward strand.
CATCTATCTAGCATATGACTTGGTCTTTTGTTGGATTCTATGGGTGGCCTTATCAATGGGATAACTAGTAATCTTGGTTTCGTCATTATTAAATGCATAAAAATTTTCCTTTACCAATAAATTATGGAGGTAATCTCATAAAAATATTGTTCCTTTATGAAAATAAGGTTTTCAGTTTTAGACCATTTTATTAATTACATGAATTCCATAAGTAACATAGTTGAATAATCTTGAATATTAGGGGTGCACTAGTAATCTATTTACTTGGTTGAGAGGAAATTTTGAAAACACCCAAATAAATGAATGTATCAGTAGGATTATGGGATCAATATAGTTTTCCAACCTCTTTATGAACACCCTTGTTCCTCCTATGAATCCCACCACTTCCAACTATTATCTGATCACTATTGATACATTATATGACTAATGGAAACTTTCTTATGAGAGATTTATTATATTTTAATATAATTGTTTCAAGGGATATTAATGTGATGTGATGGATCTCTCTTGTTTCAATGTGATAGATTATGATAGATAATGTAAACATGATAATGTGGATTCATTCTTAAGAAAATGGAGCAACCTTTAGTATCACCACCCAGATATTGTCAGTGAAAACATTTAATGGAGGGTGAATTATCTCTTCTTCTACCCTTACATATATTATACTATCTTTAAAATTATGTTTCTAGAATATGAAATGGATGTGTCTCTTCACACTAAATAAATATTATGTCCATTTAGAACACATGATACTCACATTAAAGAGGGAAACGTGAAAACCACCTATGATTATCAGAAGGCCTCTACAATCTATCGTCATTTTGGCATGAAAGAAAATTGACTAGAGGATAAATTCTCTATTTGAAAAAATAATATTTTTCATCACTAATTACAAAAAGACATAGAAAAATAAGAGAAAAAAATGGTTTCATTGAAATTTAATTGTAGAAAACAATAAAATTGAATGGATTAAAAAATCATGTTGAAATACTATGAAAATCCAATATGAATTAGAGTATAAAGATTCCAAGTAGAACCCCAAACATGAATTAAAAATATATCATAACAAATATTTTTTAAATTCACTCCTTGATATACCACATTCATCTCTTTTATAATCCTTCTATGACATGAAATCAGCATTAAAAGATCAAAACTGAACACACAATGTTGATTTATCACCTTTGTTTATAACCTGATATGTGGTTGAGCACTGCTTCTCATAATAAAAAAACCATCACCCATGTATTTATTTCAAAACAAAGAATTAGTTTCCCAACTTACAACAAAAACTCTTCTCACTTTCATAAGAAAAGAAAACCCTAAAATTCTTGTGTTGTGTTGCATCCTTTCAAATATTCAAAATAGATATAATGATTAAATCATAAAAAATATTAGTAGGAAATACTGATATGTCGATCATATTACTCTACATTTAAGCCACATATAGAAGGATTTTTTAAAATAGAAACCATAAAAAATATCATCTACTATCTATAATAATTTCATCAATCGCCCCTTCGACCCATCAATGAAGGAGATGAAATCACAGTGAAATTAGTTGGATCGTATGCATGTTGGTGTCACACCCACCATCAACCTCTACAAAAAATATGACATCCCAATTTTTATCTCTAATGTACACATAAAATATCCCCCATATAAATGAAATCGAAATTTAAATGTCTCCGTTATAATTTTGACTCCATTGAAATTATAAGAATAAAAAAACTCGGCTCTTGTGAAATTGTAATCTCTACATAATCTGAAGGACATATAGAAATTAATTACTACCTATAATAAATATAAATCAAGTAGTCTGATAAATTCCATTCATCACCCAAATATATTATTTTAATTCAATCTTCACTAGTGGAACTCTTTGATGAAAAATAATTATGTGTGAGAACTGAAACACCTAATGTGACATGTTTTAATATCCAAACAATATTCACTATAGTTTTTTGTCTTCTAATCATGGGATATGATCACCTATTACACAAATAAGATGAGGTAACCCTCAAAAATACATTTATTTCATCATTTCATGCCTTTACAATTTTTCCAAAAAAATTATCTATTCTGCCTCATAAATATACCACCATTCCTTTTAACAATGTCCATCTTCCAATTCCAAATGACTCCTAAATCCATCATTATCAATAGTACAATAAGATATCAAAATATTGTTTATACCTTTAATGTTTCATACATCTGTCAACATTAGCATGCAACCATCATTTGTATAGATAAAAATTTCACGAACACCCATGACATTAGAAGAACCTCCATTTCCCATATTCAATGTACCAAATATGCCTTCTTCGTCAAAAGAAAATAATTCCTACAATCAGTGTAATATTGGAAGAAACTACTAAACGAATCACCCATATTGTGCCCAGATATGTCCCCTAACAATCAAGACCTAATAAATATAAATCACCCTCACCATATATATGAATTATGCATGTATCATCAAAATCAGTGTTGTGTTCCTTACATTCCTCCTTTTACATTCTAAATACATAGTATCATATTGGAAATTGACCCTCCTTATCACTATGTATCACTCGACCAACCTTCTTATAATCAACTAAATTTCATAATTAACTTGTCCATGTACCACAACCATAATACAACTATTACAATGAGATTAACCAACATTTTACATTCTTTGAGTCTCATTCATCTATAATTATGAAATAATGTATTCTATTTTTAGTGTCTCATTCTTGAATAAAATTGTGTTGTTAATATTATCAAATTATCAGATAATGATCCCAAATGATGAAATTGTTTTCTTCTTCTTGGATTTCAATATGTATTTTATTACCTTATCATCGACCTTGACCACCAATGAAGACAAAATATAACAATTTTTTATGATTCACGCTCCGATATGCCTCCATCACCTCTCTAATAATTATCTCAATAAAAGAATAAATTCTTTAGAGAATAAAACCTAATGTATAGTTTCATTTCAAAACCTCGTTGTGTAACACTATTTCCACTTGTTTCTAGTTTTATTTCTTAGAACCCATCATCCACATATTTATGACACACAACCATATTTTCTCTCCAATATCTAAGACACTTACATCTCCCTTTTACGAGAAAATAATTCCCTTAAACATATATAGTACATATAATCCTTTAAATTATTCAGATTTTATATAATTATATTATCTTAAACAAATTATAGGTATGAAATATATATTTGATGAATATATCTATCTATATTTAAACTATTTTTATAAATCCTGAAAATATTGATCCCCTAAAATATCATAGGAAATCATGTTGAATATCAACATGTTAAAACTCTATCAAAAATCATTAAAACATGGAAGGACTGTTAATTTCCAAATATATAGAGATCCCCAAGAATTATCACCATTTTCTTCAAGAATTATTACATGGAGGGTGATTCATCAATCTTAATAAATACTTGTTATTATTTTAAATGGATGATCATTGAGACGATGAATCATTATTTTACTCATGAATTATTTGCTGAGGAAATATTGAGGCCACTAAATCAAAATCACTAACCCAAATCTCTTGCCTAGATGATATTATTTATCACTTCTAAAATAGATTTTACCCTTATCATATTTTATATATTAACCCTTATGTATGATCTTTTGAATGGGATACCTAATTTCTAATCCCTCAATGAAATTATCATGACTGCCATCCATAAAATTAAAAACCCCTTTAAGGACTAATATATCAGGTCCATTTGATTGCGAAATGTGATTTAAATTATTTTCTATATAGTTTTGTTGAAAATTGTATACTCTTGTATTTCCACTAATTTCATTATAAATCATAACACATTTTCCACTAAAAGGCTCATTATTGATAATTTTGATATTTCATGCGATATATTTAATTCCCTAAAGACATTATCTATTGAAAGAGAGGTATCTTGTCGTTAAAAATTATATAAAAAGTATAATATTCGAGTGTCATTTCATTTTATGTATTTATTCATTAAAAAATTGGGTTTTAAAAAAAAGATATATATAACCACGAAATGTGTCAAACATTGTATTTTATAATCAAAATCAATGTGTGTATTTCCAAGAGATTCACCTAATATAGGGGCCTATGAAAAAAGGGATACACTATCATCATTAATCTTTATTTTATTCTTATATATTCTATATTATTCTTTCTAACATAGAAATAAATATAAAAATTCAAGGATGAAGGTATATAAATAAAGCGGTCTGGGGTGTAATCTTTTTTTAGTGACCTTTAACATTTTAATGATACCCTCTTGGTCAAACAAGGATGGTGACTTTTGATTCACTCAGACTCTCACCATGCTCTTATTCTAAAATAGAAATTTTCAACCATTTTAAATTTAGAGTCGTAGCCTCGAGCGCACGCCATATCATCTTATGGAGAATCATTTGGTGATCACAAATGTTACTATGTTTTCATATCAGCTAGATATTTTGTAACTGATCAATGGTATAAACCTATAAAGATCATTGAATGTTTGGCGATGATGTTTAGATGGAAACCTCTATTGTTTCCCCAATTAGGGGGATGTATCTTCTTTCACACAATTAAATATTGTTGTTCACAAATTATTCAATTATAGAATGATAATGTCATCAAATAATATTGATAGAAATATATTTTTGAACATTTATTTCCTCAAATATGTGGGTATGGTATCAATTATTAGTCCAATGACTGTTCAAGAGTTATTAAGATAAGATTCATCTATTCTTTAGAAAGATAACTATTATATCCTATGGGGGTGTTTGGAAAAATTTATGATATATATTGGTCACTCCCAATGTCTGAAATTTAGGTTTTTTACACTTTGTAGTGGAATCCTCCCCTACATTTTTTTCTTCTCAGAACATCACACAATTTACAACCCCTCAAGATCTCAATGCATGAGAGATTTGGAATCATGTAGGCATACAATATTTCAGTACACTGATGATAGGGTTTCTTGAAATCATGGTGATTAAATATATAAAAACATGTTTCACTAGATCCTAACCATCCTTCATTTTTTATGTTATGGTCCACCTATATCCCTATAGAGATGGTGTGGTCCTTATCTACTATTGGATGTGACATTTGTGTGAGAAAAATGATCAGGTTTTCAACAAAATTTCAAGAGAATACACCTTCTCTGTTGAGTAGGAAGGTCTGGAAAGACATAAGGAATCAATTAAAATCCCAGTATATTTCCCCATGCTCTTGTCCTATAATTTTCACATTTAATCCCCCCAAATGGGTGTCCTTAAAATAAATGTGTATGAATCAAATCTCAAGAACAACCATGATAGTAAATATGATCTAGCTCCTAATTATTGTTGTAAAATTACGTTGGGTTTACATGATTCATAGAATGCCATGTTGGACCCGCTGATAGCTTAATCCCATTCTATATAAGGAGGAATAACTTTTTTATTAATTTTTTCTAGAAATAAATCATTATTTATTTAGGTTAGCTAATGGTTGTAAATTTAATATATGAAATTAAATGGGGCATTAAATCTTTTCAACAGAAAATGTTTAACATACAATATCTAATACACTACATATCTACATTGCCTTTTTATATTATTAAAATATAGAGGAATAATGTATCACACATTGTTGTGAACTAGGGAATTTTTTATTGTTCTCATATTTTTTAGGATGATTTTCCACCATGGATGTTATCTCTTGTACACTAAAATGATTTTCACATTAATTTAAATTCTCCTTTTCTGTAAAACAAATACATATATATAATATTTATTTGTTATTTAATAAATTATTTTATTTTATCATATCCTTTTTTATCTTTTGTGTATCTTCAATCATTAAATAGTTTCCATTTGAAATAATTTAAAAAAAATAATCTATATAAAACATAAAGAAATTTATAAAAATAATACATTGATTTTTAAAGGAAAAAGTTGTCTTTTTTAATCAACACGTGAATTAATGGAATCCATAAACCCATGTTATCTAAATAAAAATAATATTAATTGTGTTCATCCCTCACAATGTCAATAATTTTTACCCTTTAATTAGTTAACATTATAAATTTTAAATCATTAAATTGAAAATTATATGTAATATAAAAACAATTAAAAAAACAGAAATGAAATGTTAGAATATATTATGGGTAAATAAAATTACAGTGAAAACCCAAATCATAAAATTAATCATCAGAAAAATGGTTTTCCCATTCATTCCTAGATCTAGCCAAACAATTAGACGTATGCTTTTTTCAATTAATTAATGAATAAAAACCAATAAGGATAGAATTCAACCAATAAGAAAAAGATCACCATAAAAATATATTAATAAGGTTGAAGGTCATATCCATTAATTATTATGTATTTTACCACATAGTGATAAATGAATACATCACCACTTTATGAAAACCATTCAAATGATAATGCAGAGTACCATGAAGGATTATGGACACATCCTTCGCAGTGGGGTCCCAATTAGCCTAAAAAATGAGGCATTGTTCCACCGAAATCTTCTTATATCATTGGAATGGAATGACCCCAATTACAACACTATAACCAATAGAGAAGACAACATTCATATAAATTTGGGTGGATTTCATTAGTTTTTGAGACCTCATGAGCTATCTCGTCCCCTTACAGACATTTTATCCTTCATAGACACTTCTATGGAACCACCTGCATTATTATAGTTCCTTAATATAAAATCCAATGGAAAAAATCCAGAGATTTGAATCTTTATCATCTCATGAATTTATTTAATTATATTGTCATTACTAATAAATTCATTGGGGGATCAACATCACATGATAATTCTAGATCATTTAATTATATATAGGGAGACCATCATGGAAATGGTGTTCCCCTCTTACATGATAATTCCCAACGAACATCATTCCTGTATCACCATAAATGTAATTAATTCCCCCAACATCCATAGATCCATTAATATAATGTGATGAGGAAGAAAACTATTGGAACTTATGGATGTGGATGATTATACATCTTATCATTTATCTTATTAGACACTAAAATGTATCAATGTGAAAGAACGTGAATCCCAAACATAGGAAATCAAGTGGTAGGTTTTATTGGAATACATAGATATCGATTCAAATCGGGATTCTTATTCCCCACCCCTCTTAGAGTCCTTAAACTACACCATTTCATGATATTGTAATTAAATTCTATTATGTAAATTTGTGTTACATGTGGGACTTTAGAAATTGAAAAGAATTTCAACGATATGTAGAAGACAAATATAATAATCAAAATTTATTTTCATTTAGGAATACCCTCCCCATTCACCATCACCATCATAGCTGTGTCAGATTAGATTATGATGTCAGGATTTGAAATTTTTAAATAATTTTTTAAAATTCAAACTATAATTTGACAAAAATCAAATGAATTTTTTATGTATTTTGTTTCCTAATGATTAATTTTATTTGTATCTATATATTTGGATTCTGATATATTAATTTTATTGTTTATTTTACAATATAGTGGCATTAATTATTTTACATTTTCCTTATTCAATATTATACTGAAGAGTTGTAAATATACTATCATATGTGATATTTAGTTGATTATATGAACAGTTCAAAATCATTTGTTCATTAATTTTATTTCTTATTATTTGTTATAAAATTCTCAACAGATTCATGTTGAAATTTACGTTGTCTTTTACCCATGCAAGAAAAATATTGTAAGGTGTACTCCAAAAAAATAACTAATTTGAAATGAACACGAATATAATGATATAATATTATATATATTTAATTTTTGTTATTACTTTTATTTAGAATGTTTGACCAAATCAATATAAAAAATAATGTTGGAAAATAATATTTTTGATGTTAAAAAGAAAATAGTTAATCTTAATTTTATTTAAACATAGTACTCGTAAATATAAAAATAAATAAATTAAATACATCTTGTTTTTCCAAAAATTATAAATAATTAAAAATATAAAAATCTATATTACATAGACCTAGACATTCATATTTTTGGATCTTATATCTAGCATGTCGATCTAAACCATTTTTAAATATTTAATAAATTTAAAAAATTAGTAGTCATTTCATTTTTTTAAATTTATTTATAATAAAAAATTAAAATTAAATTTTTTTTAAAATATTAATTATAATTGTTTAAACAAATCATAAAACATATAAATTGTAATGCAATTTAAAAAACATCATATGAATTTATATAAATTTAATGATATATATTTAATCAGGGTATTTTATGACCCATAATATGACTTGTTAAATATAGTATATTAAAATTTTAATCGTGATTATTTATAAATTTTTCAACTTGTAATAATATAAAAATCCCAATGTAATATGGAAGTATGTGTCACTTTGTCAAATTCCTTGATTCTTATCCCTCATGATTTCATAATCTAGGCGATTGGTCCTTCCATTTCCCCTCACCACTCCTGATATCTTTCACTTTGGGTAATGGAAATCCATCTTATCATTATTATGGATGATCATCGATGATTGATGATGTTACAAGTAAACCTATACATATTGGGTGGTGTACAAAATTTAATGATGGATGAGGGTATATATTGGCAATATATATAGTCTGATGTCTTTTTATCATAGATAAATAGTGTTTGAAATTAATTAATGGACATAATAATAAATTTGTTACTAATATTTAAACTAATTCCAATAAATTAGATTTAACATCAAAACGGAATGTAATTAATCCTTTTAAATTTTAATCATCTAAACGAAATACACTTGCATAGAAATTGAATGAAATTTTTGGGGAAACCAACCTCGTGGTTGATGCCTTTGATCCATATTACTTATTATGATCCATCCCCCCAAAAGAATTAACAAAATTGGGATTTTTTGGTTCAATCTCAGTTTATAAATATTCACATGGAATGGATTTAGTTTGGTCCTGATTCAAAAAATAAAATAACATCGATGTTAAATAGAACACAACATATTGAGTAGCTAGAAATTGATGTAATTCATATCAAAACAACGTTTGGTTGGAAACATGAATAAATATTTTAATTATTAATTTATTAATTAAATAAATATTTAATTTAATTTAACTAAATACATAAAATATCAATGTCACCAAAACAGAAAAAAATTATACACTGTAGAAACCAATGTAATATAGTATTAATGACATGGTGTTATATATTTTAAAAAATATATTTTTTAATAGTTAGTCATTTTATTATGAAATATGAAAATCACATTCATGTAAATTTCTAAATTATTAATTATTTAATTTTTTTTATTGTTCCACAACTAAACAAACTCTATATAAATTCCAAATGGATACCCTAGGGTATCCACCCCATCATAGGATCAGCAATTACAGTACAACTATTTTGTAGATGTATACATGGTTAAACTACCATTCTAAAACACTAATAAGAAATTAGGTGACACCCATGAAAATTCACATACTAAAAAAATTAAAATATCAAGTGCTATAAATTATTATTGAGGAGGAACGTAGACAAATAATTTATATTTTTTTATATACTCCACAAAAAGGAAGCATAACTTCGCGTTGAATTTCATAAAATAATCATATCCATTTGGAATTAAAATTATAATTCTTAAAAATAGAAAAATGTAATCATTTATATTTTGTATATACGAACAAAAAAATATTACATCAAAAGTTAATAAAATATTGAAATATAAAATTGATAAATTGAAACAATAATATTTTATATAATTAATATAGAATATATAAAATATTCAAAAAATATGATGAGAGAGATTTAATTATTTAATATGAAATTTAAAATAAATTTACTATTAATAAAATATTTTTGGGGTAAATTTATTGAAATATGTAGTATATTTTAAAAAAAATATAATATATGCACCCAATATTTCAAAAGAAATATGAAAACTTAATTACAAATATTTGTTGAATATAAAAATTATTACAATTATTGACCTAGTTATTTATATTATTTTAAAAAACAAATGGTAATATAACATTCCATGTAATTACAATGAGATTCACTATCAAAAAGTATCTGGAAATTATGAATATTATCATACCACTCCATGTATCATTTCATTGGGGGGATACTAGGAACATTTAAATGAGATAGATACTTCATTGCAATTAAATATTAATGATAGACATAATAATAATCAGTATGTGATAAGACATTTATTATTACTCAGGTCATCAAATATATATATAATATATAGTACTAAGTACATATTTCCAGGGCACCAACTCCAACAGAAACTCATTTTCTCTAGATACACATTTCAATAATCAATAATTAATATTTATCTAACAAGATTTTAATGCTTCTACTAAGATATGGATTTAGAAATTGGGTCATTGGGGTCCTCCTCTAAGAAAACATTTCTTAATATGGACACACCTCTCTAAAAAATCCATATAGTTATGATAAATTCGAATTGATTATTTTATTTGAGTGACTTTACATATTTTTCTATATCATCCTTTATTTTATTATTTATATAAAATGTAATGGGATATTTATTTACAAGAACAAAAATAAACCATTAAATTATGTTCCATATTCAAACTACTTAAGTAGCTACATCAAAAGAGATAATTCAATCAGAATATTTTGTAGAAGGGTCATTAACTATATTGGTAGGTGCATCTTGAACATAAAATTCCAACATATCCAATTATATTAAAAATAAATTTTTAAAACATTTTTTTAATCCTTTATTTGGAATCCATTATCATCAAATATTTACTAAATAAGAATAAGATTGCTTGAATTGAGGGACATGGATAATTTTGGATTTCTCATTATTCATGCATGTGACATTAACGTCCCAATGTGAACGAAAAAGAAATCCCTCCAAAATAATATTTTATTCACCCCATCAAATTTCGATATTGATGTTTAGGTATTACAGATAATGTTGGTTGAAACCCTTCATTTTTCTAACATCCATAGGGGAATATAATAACACTTCACAATGATAGTCAAGGAATTTTGTTGATCCCTAACATATGGAATAATGTGGAACACATTAATTCAATACATATCCATCGACTCATATTATTATTCATACTCACTAAACCCAACAAAGTCTCTTGGAATCCCCATTAGAAAAATTAGCAATTAGCAAAATCATGGAAAAAAATTGATAATAATGTGTACATTAATATTTTTCTACTGAAGAAGATGAAAGGAATGTTATATCTGTATATGATAATGAAGATAGAAAAAAAGTTTATCCATATATGGAATATCACTATAGTGATCTAAATTAAATATCATTTAATCTTCCCACTCCCAATTCTACAACATTTTCATGCCTATGTTAGATAAACTCCCCTTGAACAGACACAGTTGTAATGATTTGGGATATTTTTTATTATTAATTTTATATTTACGACATTTATTTTACTTTAAATATTGAGACTTGTCATAAGAATTTTTTTTAGTAATGAATAATTCTATTTGTATATATGTATTTTGTGTTCTTGGGATTAATTTTATTGATTTCACCAAAATATAGAGGCTAATCATATTTTATACTTCCGCTATTTTTTTTATCCAAATACCTTAGAAATATTCAGTTATATGTATGTTTTTTTATTTTATGAATAGTAAAAAAATCAAGGAAGCATTCGCGTTCTTTTTAACTCATTATTTGTTGTGAATTTATCAGGACATTTTTGTTGATAATTATGACATATATGACCCATAATAATAAAACATAGAAATATTTATATCAAAATAAATAAATTAATTTGAAAAGATATCCATATAAATAATTTATTATTTTATAAGATTTATTTTAATAAATAATATTATTTAGAATGTCTTACAATTTCTATTTAAAAAACATAAACATGAAAATATATTTTCAAATGTAAAAATCAATAAATAAAAATAATTAGAATTTTAAAATTATTTTTACATATATATAATTAGTTTCCATAAAACACATTACTAAAAATTAAATTTAATAACAAATTATAAAGTTTTACTAAAGCGTCCCTAGCACATCTCTTGTGAGACCCACATAGAAGCGGCTGGCCCATGCAATTTTTTTCTTTATCATTTCATTTCATAAGAAAAATATTTATAACATTTTAAATTTTTAAATTTCATTATAATAAAAATTAATCAACAAAAACACTATAAGACAATATATATTATTTTGTAGATAAATCACATGACATATAAATTGGAATATAATACAAAATACAGTTTATAAAAATATAAATACATTTATATATAGAAATAAATTACATTTATTAATTTATGACCCATAATATTATTTTTTATACATAATTTGTTAAAAAACTAAATATATTTATAAAAAAATAGCATTGAAAATTTATATTTTCATTTTATATTGTATTATATTTAATAGAATGCATGTATTCGGGTCACAGGTTGGACACAAGGAATGTATATTAGACCAAATATTAATGTTATTATTAAATATGGGAAAAAATAGGGCTCACATTAATATAAGTCATCGTTACAGAGGGTCTCGTCTACTAATATGTAGTTCCAATGGGTCATACCATTGGATAAATAGATTTTTAATATGTAAAACCGGCTGTATTTCATATAAATATCATAAAATAGAAGATTATGCTAATTACTTTGAAACATACTAACCTGCCTTTTCTCCCATCAAGCTCTCCCAGATCAATTTTATAGGTGACTTGCACAATAATAAAATCATTTTTATTATACACTAACCTTTTTTAGTGGTATGAAAATGCTAATAATATGGGGGGATGTTATTAATGCTTGATAAAAGTGATGAGAAATTTAATCCTTATCAGTTTTAGAGTGAGTGATGATGAAGGAAACTCTTTTATTGTGGAAATTTGTTATGGTGATAATGGTATTCCAAATCTATCACTAGAAAAATATCCCCATTTGACAAATCTAAAAGTCACTGAGACTAATGTAATTTATTTTTTTATTTACATATTATTAAATATTATTGATATAAAAAGATGAATATATATACATTATAAATATATATATTCTAATATCATCATGTTTTATCATGTAATATGGTATTTGGGAATTTTTATTTTATATGAGTTAAATTACATGTCATTTAGTTTTTAATGATATGTTTTTATAAATTATAACCACTACTACTTCATGTGAGCACATTTATTTTTATTTTGTAAATTTTTCAATAAAATTATATATTTTATAAATTATAATATATATATATATATTTATAGTTCAATTATATTACCTATTTTTTTGGAAATCACTGATATAATCTATTGTAATTTTAATTTATTTTCATTCATGTGTCATTAAAAATCAATATATAATAATTATTATAATAATAATTTACTATATATGTTTTATCAATTAATTATATTATTATCATTAAATAAATTTCATTATATATTTTTAAAACGGATAAAACTAAATTATTATGAATATAAAATATATTTATTTAGTAATATTATTTATAAAAAAATACAATGACTTATATCTATTTTTTAAATATAAAAGTAAACCTTACTAAATATATTACTAAATTTAAAAAACAAAAAACAATGATATATAAAATGGTGTGTATAATTAATAAAATAATATAAAACTTTGGAAAACAAAATAGCATTTCTATAGTGTTTACGAATATAGTTATTCTTTGAGGTATGGATCATGAAATTGTTTTCTATTCCTTGTTTAAATGATTAAATATGGCCTAATATGGAATCATTTTGAGGTCAAGTGAGGCTTGAGGGTGTTCGCGTTTTGTTAGATTCCTGGAACCAATACTCATGGAGAGTTATTGGCCTACCGTGCAGTTAAGAGAAACCATTGGGGCATGCTGCATGATTTATCAAACCATGCGAGAGGAGGAAGTGGAGGTAGTAGCTTCCACACTGTTTTGATAGACCATGCGGTGTTGACAACATGGTCGTGAAGATGGTTTATAGAAGTTGCAGGAATTGGACAATTGATACAGCATGATTAGGCAAACCATGTGAAGTAACCATACAAGTTCCCTTTTCTCATCCAGTGAGATGAGTGCGGCATCCGCACGATTATGAAAACCGTGCGCATAAACCATGCGACCCATATATTTTTGTTAAAATGACCATTTTCCCCCAAATTTTTTTATATTAAAATTTATTCTCCCCCTTCTTTTCATAAAAGAGGAGAACTGTGGTAGAGCTCGAGGGGAAGTATATTTCTCATTTTCATATCCCTACACTGTCCAACCTCCGAATCGAGCATTGTTCTTCTCCAGGGATCGCAATGGAAATTCCTCGATTAGTTTTTCAGTAGTATTAAATCATTATAGATATAGATTGTGATATTTGGATTTTGGCTCATATGATCGAATATCTCATTATTCATATGTTCTTCATATTTCTCCCAAACCAGGGTGAATCAGAGCCTGATACTAGACAATCTATCTATCACGAGTCTAAGGTAGGTAGTCTCATGCCTTTCATAGATTGGAAAGTTGTTTATATATGTCATAGTGTCACACACCCATTTTTTTGGGTGCTAATTTGATCTATAAATCATGTATATCGAATCCTATCATCGGTTAGTTATTTAATCTATTATTTCAATGAATGAATTATGTTTTATTCCTAGATTTACCCCCCCCCCCTCGGGTGAGTGCCCATTTTGACAACATTATGGTTGTGTGCCCTTGGTTTCCTATGTGTTTTCCTGGAATCCCTTTTATGGTTATTTAAACTGGAATTAATTTTTAAAATAATTATTCCATCTTATTAGAAGGTATTATTATTGAATATGGTTATTCATAGATGAGTTTCCCATTTGAACCAGGATATGCCTATGCTTGATAAATCATGATTGTATTATTTTGTTCCCACTAAGAATATTCCCATGTGATTTAATTAATGTTAAATCCATGTAATAATTAACATTTCATTCGTTTATTGTTATATTACTTTTACCCATGTGAATAATGCTGGCCCAATATTTTGAGGTTGTTCATAGCCCGAGACACCATTAATGGTAAAATGATAAATGCTTATCGATTGGACCCTAGCATGTCTAATGAAATTATTAAAAAAATCTATTATGTTTGAATGGTAAATAGTATTGAGTTATCCCTGGTTTTGATGGAATGATATAGAGGGATTATATGTCTATTTTAGCATAGTCTCTAGAGTTAATATTATATTCTTTGGAATCTTTAGATGACCTCAATTTGATTATTAATTAAATGATAAGTCATGAGTGAACCATGTATTCCATGGACGGACTCATAGAGTCTCTATAAATGCCGATTGAATCTTAGAACATTATAGGATTCAATGTATGGACTCAAAATGTTTGGTTTATGTCATGGGTGACACATGAGATCCATATAGGACCTCCAAGGATGGGCTCAATGAGATAGGTTATACCACACCTAGAATGATACAAGCTTTTCCATTATGAGGTTCACTGAGCATGGGCTCGTAGGGTGTTGGTGGATTTTCACCTAGAGTGGCCATTGAATTCTACATTAAGATTTTCAAGGATATGATCGAGGTTATTTGGATACCAAATGGTTTATTACATGTCTGTCATGACAATGCATAAGATTTCTTTTATTCATTTCATATACATTCCTAGATGGAATTCTGAGGCATCTATGGTGCTTACTTCTATACGGTGGAATTATGGACTTAGGTTGGATCTCAATACTAATAAAATCAATGTAATTTAATTGTTAATTGAATATAAATGGAATATAAATGGAAAACATTACCTGTAAGACTATTTTCCATTGAGTATTTCTTAGCCTGCTTATTTAACTATTTTACTCATTCTATTTTATATATATTCACGGATAGATTGGAATAGACCTTATGTGGTTTCTAATTGGCATTTAATCTCACATCCAATTACATCATGCTTTGGGCCCAAATAGATCATAGGGTTTCATGTGTTGATAAGGTAAATCTCACTCATATAGGTACATGATATTCTATTCAGAAGCATGAGAGCATGAGACTAAGCCAAAGCTTGCGATGTTGTTGGGATACTTTTTTGGCTTATTGTACCTATGGATTCAGTATTGTATCTCATAGAATCTTGATTTCTTATATTTTTTATTCAATATGTAACTTGTTAGTATCATCATTTTTATAATAGGACTTCTTATTATTTATTGTATTAGTCTTTTGTTGTTTACTCTTATTATATGGTATCACTGCTTCCATTATTAATTTTTTAGTTTATCTACTATTTTACACTCCGATAATGAGGGCATAGATTCCCCACTATCATACCTAGTCCCTAAATACTATTCAGAAGCCTCTGGAAGTTTGGGAGATGCGCTTGAGGCCATATGGCCAGCCGGGCTCGAAGCAATGTTAGGAGGAACCCAGACATGGGACGTTACAATGTGGAATTAGAGAAGTCTTTCAGGTTTTCTTTATAAATTGGCACAGGTATACTATGATAGTAAGGAAACGGAATTTGGTAATAAGTAGTTCTTGGGAGCAGCTACCTCACGTACATGGAAAATCCAATTTTCCTCGAATCAAATTATGAATTTTGGAATTTGATTTTTTATAGTTGTTTACTTTTCATAATGGGGTGATGCACATATATTGTGATGTTATTATTGATACTATTTTGGTTTCTATTGTGTTGAAACCTAGTTGGATGAGGGTATTAAATCTCATGAATCATATTATCAATTGTTATAAATCACATTTCATCATTCTTATCACACCATTTAGTAGAATTAATGATTCCATGCAATTGTTATAGGTACTATGATAGATATTACTTCTGTTGTGATAGGTGTTTTGGTACACATATGGTTCGAATTGGATTAATTCCATTATTTTATCATTAAGGTGTATTGGCCCTCTTGGATTGGAATTTGGGGGATCATGTTTCAGCCTGATATTGAACGTTGATACTGGGTTGTATACTTTGAAGCCAATATTTTAATAGTGGGGAGTATTGACCCCCATTGGTCGGAATTCAGCATATCATTGGTTAAACTTTTATAAAGGAATGTTATATGGTTTAAATGACATCCAATTGTTGTTTTGAATGTGGAATTATCCTAAAACATGTAATGATTGTTAAAACCTAGTGAACATAAATTGTATTTTATAGAGAACATGACCATACCTGACCTTAATAGTGGGATCTCGGGATTGGTTCTCTTTGTTTTATCCATAGACCTGACCCATGGGGAAGGTAGAGGAATATTTCTGTATAGAAAGGTTTTTGACCTATCCTATTTGTTCGTTTTTTTGATCTATGACATTGTTTTGATCTATAACTAAGGTGTGTACGTGACCATGTGGAGTCATACCACAACAACGACCTATATTTTTATGCCAGTAGTGTGGTAACGATCATACCCAAGAGGTGGTAGGCCATGAGCTACCATTAGATACTCCAGTCCTGCCAGTTGTGGAACCAACTATTTTGTCAGATGGAGGTGCAGATGCATAGCTCCGTTAATGTTTAAATACTACAAAAATGGGAAAGGGAAGTGCCCCCTTATATCAGCGCTAAGAAAAACCGCTGATAAAGGTTACCCTATATCTGAGCTAAAATATTAGCGCTGATACATGGATTCTTTATCAGCACTTTTCTAGACCTGATAAAGAGGCCCTATATCAGCGTTAGAAAAGCACTGATAAAGTATCCCTGTATCAGCGCTAAAATTTTAGTTTTCACACAGGGTAACCTTTATCAGTGCTGATAAAACGACCCTTTATCAGCACTAGAAAAGCACTGATAAAAAATATATGTATCAGCTCTAAAATTTTAGCGCTGATACAATAATTCTTTATCAACACTTTTCTAGCACTGATAAAATTGTAGTCCATTTTTTTATAAAGTCAGTCGCACAATGACCTCGTTTTATCGCGACCTAAATCTCTTGCGGTATTGGAACCCTGCGACTCCCCTCTTCCACCCACTGAGTTCACATTGTCGGACCTCCTCCTCCCTCGCTTCTCGTTTCCGGACCTCCGCCTCCCTCACTTCTCGTTTCCGGACCTCCACCGCCCGCAATTCCCTCTTCGGTTTTCCGGACCTCCCTTTAAGGAATGTTTTCCAAATAATTTTTTAATATTTTTCTTGTTGTTGGTTGAATCATTGATGGATATTGATTGTTTTATTTCATTTTGATTCATTGGTATGTTTTCAGTGTACCTTTATGTAGGTTTTGAATTATTCTCTTAGTGGTTCTTCGTGGTTAGTGGTTCTTTATGGTTAGTGGTTGTAGTCTCTTATTTGGGTGAATGGTTGTGTTCTTAGTATATTTCCATCTAATTTCCCACCATTTTAGTGAAAATTTAAATGGTTGGGTGACCTATGCTAGGTCTCTGGACATTATTGGTATTTTCTCTCTTCTTAGTGATGTAGACGTGTCATTTGGAGATGTATCATGTTCTTGGAAGATATACATTAAGGGTTCTTGGGAATATTGGTTATCTGTTCATTTTAATTTTTTTGTAGTGGTCCTCTATTCAGTGAATCTTCCCATTTGACCCTCTATACCATGGTGAAACTCCCTTCCTTTCTCTCTTCCCTTGGGCTCTATTTTAGGGAGATTTGGCCTTTTATCTATAAGGAATCTCTAAGTAGGAATCTCATATTCTCTTTTATTCTACTTTCTTGGTCACTAATTTTTTCTCTCTTGGGTTATTTTTCTATAGAAAGGGTTATGACCTAGGTTGGATTTAATCTCATTTATTTGGGTTAAATCTTTATGGTTATGGTTTTTATTTGCATCCTTAGGGCCTTTCCTTAGTTCAGTTGGTGGTTTCATTCTGGTTTTGTGAAGATATCATGAAATAGGTAGGTTGTTCCATATTTTGACATTGTTCTAGGTGTTTAATATGTTTTATTTGGTTCTAAAATGGTTTTATAAATTGTCTGGGTTGTGGGAAACATGTTTTCCAATTTTTTTGTTGTGCGTAAGGGTTTGATAATGATTTGACTATTGTAAATGGTTGCTTTTCATGTGTGTTTTTATTATTGGAAGTGTGATTGTATAAGATAGATATAATTTTATATAGGGGGTGTAATTGAGCACAATGGAATCCTAGTTATCTAGGTGGGTAGACTAGGTCTAGTATATTAGGATAATTAGTCAGGCCGATGACTGGTCTCCTTCATAAGGATATACATAACAACACTAACTAAACATTCATGTGCTAGGGATTGGAGGCTCAAATAGGACCTTCATGTCTAAGAGATGCGATCAACAAAAGTACGAGGATCCTAGGACCCTAGTAACCCTTATACCTTAGAGATTTTCTATAGTGCTCATACTATTCTTACCATTATCTTGTCATGTTTACTTTATCTTTTATTTCAAATAATTTTTTATTTAAAATGTATCTTCCTTTTTCTTAAAAAATAACATGTTAATGTTTATCATAATGTCATTACATGGAATCTATTTTTGTTGTGTCTTACTGGGTATATTGGATCACACCTTATATACTCCCTCAGGTTTATGTAGACCTTATTATGTTTTACCCAGTTAAAGGCAAGGTTCCCTTGGTGGTGATGGTGGATATATGTGCTACTAGTTCCCTTTTTGGTGACTGTTATTGGTTGTGGAATGGGGATGTTGACCCTCATGTTTCATGGAGGCGTGGTTGTATTGTTGGTTCCCTTACCTTTTTTGTTATTTTGGATTTTGTTGAAATTGTTAAATTCTTATCCCCTATTACAGTGTTATCTTTTGGTCTATTATATTGTGAAATATGGTTATGATATGGTGTTTGATTATTATGTAATATTTATGGTTTTTTACATGAAAAAATCATTCCCAAAGGTGTTACTCAATGTCTAGGCACTAGTTACAACCCATGGGGATTGGTAATTCCCTTTGGACCTTCCCACGAGTTGGGTCAGGTGTCAAGTGGGATGGCAACCTGGCCTAGTTCATGACAAGAAGTGTACAACATAGTATGGTTTTCTAAATCCTTTATGTACCGTGTCCACGGGAGGTTGCAACGTGGTATCTTTTTTTATAGTCATAAATTCCATGATCACCATTTTATATTCTTTTTTCTCCTACACAACTCTCATTTGAAATCTTGATTCTTTAAGGCTTACAAAAGTCATTTTAACTCCTCCAAAATCCCTTCTTCTTAGAAAGAATCTCTAGTGGATGTGTTTTGTTTCTCTATGATAAGGGGATCTCTCATCTATTGGAAATCCTCTATCTCCTCTTATATCCTCCTTATAGAGTGATAGATCATCATCATTTTAGTGAATCTAATATTAGTTTTTATGAATCTTGATTATAGGTTAGACTAATTGATCTCCTACACCTTCATTATTCATTGAAAAATCCCATTATGGGTGTTAAGCTGGGTTGATCACTAATTAAAGGCAGCTGGTTCCATAATGTTTCTTCCACACAATTGAAACTTTTTTTCTTGATTTATTCAATATGAATTATAAAAATAATTTAATATTATTTAAATTAAAGTGGTTTTTTTTATTTTAGAGGCATGTATTTTTGAAATAAATCCCCTTCATAGTTGTTTTTTGTGTCATGGAATGATTTGAGATACTATATATTTTAGTGGGAATATTTTATAAAATAATTAGCCTTGATTTCAAAAAAAATGATTAGAATATAATATGATTTTAAAAGGGAATATTTTTTATGAAAACCTATGATTTGGTTTTGAAATGAAAATTCACGTTGAAAACTAAAATTGGGTATTTGAATGTAATAAATGAAATTATTTGTAATGATTGATTTTCCAAAGTTTAGATTATTATTTGATTTGAAGTATATGAAGCCAGGGTATTTAGTGGTAATTTGGTTAAGAATGTTAGGATATAATCTCCTAGCACTACATTTATGATGAAAATACTAACTTAAACATAGTATGACATGAATTTTTCCCCAATGGGAATTTGAGTCCCAATGACCTGAGTCGTGGGATGTGTTCACACATTGAGCCAAGATCACTGATTGAGTTGTGTGAGGATCATATTACTAGAAACTAAAATACCATAAGGTTTGATACATGTTACTATGATATAATATTTTTTTATTATTACATGACATTGATTATAGAACTATTTTTTTCATGACAACTCATTTATATAAGAATTTTATATAGATTGTTCATTTAAGTCAGTTTTTATATATCTTCCATATTTTTGATTATGAAATAATCTGATGTTGGAAATATGTAAATACTAAGATACCATATTGGTACATGTTACTAATATTTATGTGTGACTATATAATTATTATATTTTCTTATTATTTCTTACACACCACCACTTGAGTTGAGTAACCTGATTGAAATCCATATTGGTACTTTGGTTCTGATGTGGATATGGTTTTTATGTGTTTGTGACATGTGTATGTGTGGATATATGGGTAATTATGCATGATGATATTGAATGTAGGGTAGAGACCTAGGATTGGTAGATGTATAATTGTTGATTATTCTTGTGTTTGGTCTGGGGTGATTTGAGGAAACTATAGTGAATCTAAAGTAATTATATTTAATGAAGATGAATAAATACTAATGGTTAGGATCTATTAATCACTATTTTTATAAGGAATTGGTTCTCTTCTACTGTATTTGGAAGTCTTGTTTAGTGTACTTTAACCATAAATACTAATATTTGAGATTCAAATAGGATGAAGATGAATAAAGATTGGATGGATGCTAATCGTTTAACAATAGAGTACGAGAACGGAGTGGAAGAGTTCATCAAGTTTATAAAGGATCATGGGAATGATCCTTCTCAAATCCTTTGTCCATGTTTACATTGTTGTTATTCTAGACTACTTACTCCATATGATTTGGAAGAACATTTGATATGTCACAGAATAGATCAGAGTTATAAATGTTTGAATAAATATAGAGAAAAAGAGAATGTAGCTACTAGCTGAGATAAAACTGTGTTTTATGGATTGTCAGATATGAATAAAAATATGGATAATGAGGAAGACTCTATGGAGGATGTGATTATAGATGTAAATGATGATGAAGATCATATTGAGGAAATGCCAAAGACAATTCAAAATGAACTCTGTGATTTCCGAAAATTGTTTGAGAAGTTAAAGAGTTGTGAAAATACACCATTCTATCCTTCTTGAACTAAGTATACAACATTGTCAGTTGTACTGAAGTTTTATAAATTAAAAGAAGGAAACGGATGGAGTGATGTCATTTTTACGGAACTACTTTCTCTCTTGAATTACATGCTCCCAGAAGATAATGATCTCCCAAGCTGGACATATGAAGCTAGACGAATTCTACGCTCGATGGAAATGATTTCTGAAATAACACATGCCTGCCTGAAAGATTGTATATTGTTCCGCAAGGAGAACAAATCACATACAGAATTCCCAAAGTGTGGTGCTTCTCGATACAAGAATGATAAATACAATCCTACGAAAGTTCTGTGGTACTTTCCAATCATTCAAAGGTTTAGGAGTCTATATGGAAGTGAAGAAACTGCAAGACAATTGTCATGGCATGCAGATAAAAGAAATAAAGATGGGTTATTACGTCATCCAGACGACTCTCCTCAATGGAGTAAAATTGATCATGTGTATCCTGAATTTGGAAAAGAGCCGAGAAACCTTCGTCTTGCATTATCTACAAATGGAGTTAATCCTTTTGGTTTTCAAACCAGAAATCATAGTACATGACCTGTTATGTTGGTAAATTATAACTTGTCACCCTGGTTATGGATGAAGCGGAAATTCATTATGTTATCTATGCTTATATCAGGACGAAAACAACCAGGTAACGATATTGATGTTTATCTGGATCCTTTGATCGAGGATTTAATGTTATTGTGGGACTTAGGTGTAATGTTGTATGATTCTTATAAAAGTGAATACTTCACGTTGAGAGCGATATTGTATGGGACAATAAATGATTTCCCTGCTTATGGAAATATTTTAGGCTATAGAATTATAGGAACTCAAGGGTGTCCCATGTGCGAAGAAGATACAGAATCAATTAGGTTTAAACATTCATAAAAATATGTGTTTCTAGGACATCGTAGATTTCTACCTCATCGGCATAAGTATCGATCTTGGAAGACATAATTCAATGGATGTTCATAAAAACACGCAACACTGTATCCACTAACAGGTGATCATCTATTTGAGAAAGTAAAAGATCTTAGCATTGTTTTTGGTGAACCATTTTCGAAAAACCTTACGAAAATCGGTTTGAAAAAGAGATCAGTTTTTTTAAATTACCATACTGGAATTGTTTGTACGTCAGACAATTTCTTGATGTGATGCATGTGGAAAAAAATGTATGTGAAAATGTTATTGGAACGTGGATAAATGCCCCTAGAAAAACAAAAGATGGAATTAAGGCAAGGTTGGACATGGTTGACATGGGAATACGAGAAGAGATGGCTCCCATGAAGGGTGGAAATCGAATGTTTTTTCCTCCAGCTGTTTATACACTTTCTAGGGAGGGGATATATCAGTTTTTAAAATTCTTCAATGATGAAAATGTTCCATAGGGGCACTCATCAAATAACAAGAACATTGTGTCAATGAATGATTTAAAGTTAAAAGGTTTGAAATCACATGATTGCCATGTTTTGATGCAAGATCTAATTCCTTTAGCTTTACGTTGCATTTTTCCCAAGAATGTTCGTTATACGTTAACCAAAGATTGTTTCTTTTTCAAATCTATATGTAGCAATGTTTTAGACCCGGGGAAATTGTAGCTATGGAAAAAGAAATTTTCATCATATTATGTGAATTAGAAATGTTCTTCCATCTATCATTTTTGATATGATGGTTCATTTAATGATTCACTTGGTGATAGATATTCAACTTTTTGGTCCTATTCACTATAGATGGATTTATCCAGTTGAACGGTATATAAAGATTTTGAAAGGGTATGTTAAAAATCGAAGTCGGCCAGAGGGTTGTATAGTGGAGTGATATATTGTTGATGAATCCATTGAATTTTGTATTGAATACCTATCTAATGTGGAAAGCATTGATCTCCCAAAATCTCTTCACACTGGACGCATTGAGGGTGAGAGAATTTCTGGAAGAGAAGTTGTGACAATCCGTATTACAGATCGGGAGTAGGCCCATCTTTATGTTTTGCATAACAGTTTGGAGGTTTCTCCATATATTGAAACTCACAAATAAATTCTTAGGAAGTTGAATCCACAAAGGGATGAAAAATGGTTATCAGATACACATAATCACCAGTTTATAGGATGGTTTCATGACCATATTTTTAAGTAGTTGGATGAAAATCCAAATTCAATTTCAGAACGACTTCGATGGCTAGCCGCTGGACCAAGTGTGTATGTATTATCTTATAGTGGTTATGTAATTAATGGTTATACATTCTATATAGATGAACATGATGATGATAGTACCATGCATAATAGTGGAGTTACACTACTGGATGAAGCAATGCATGTTTCTGGTAGTAAGGATAGAAATCAAATTTATGCAAATTTGTCATACTTTGGAATTATCAAACTAATATGGGAGTTGGATTATACGACATTCCAATTGCCTATTTTTCAGTAAAAATGGATTGATAACAAGAGTGGTGTTAAAATAGATGAATGGGGATTTGTGAAAGTTGATTTTAGTAAAGAAGGGAACAAAGATGAGCAGTTTATAATGGTCTCACAAGCGGTACAAGTTTTTTAGGTTCCAGATCCCGCAAACCGAAAGTGGTCGATTGTTCTATTATCATCCAAAACTACTGAAGTTTCCGATGAAAATTCAGTTGGGGATGATCCTTTTAGTGGTATGTCGAAATCATTTCAGAGTAGTCCCAATGCAGATGATGTTTTTTATGTTAGAGGAGACCACAATGAATGGATTTGGATAGTCGATATAGGTGTTAAATCCCTTCAACCTTTGAAAAAAATAAAGAGAGTTCAGTAAACATGTTATATTTTGTTTTTAATATAGATATTGTTATCTCATGTTATTATTTTATCATTACTGAATTTATGTGATCTGAATTAACTATTCAACCACTTTTGCAGATAATGACTTCTTCACATTCTGGTGCTCCTAACCTAGTGACTGGTCAAGTATCTCAAGTTGCTGCTGATGTGGCTGCTGCTGCTCTTGCTACTCCTGAAGCTCATGCTACTGCTGTTGTTGCTCCTACTGCAGCTCCTGTTGCTCCTGCTGCTCCTCCTGCTGTGGCTCCTGCTGCTCCTGTTGCGGCTACTGTTTCTCCTGTTGCTGCAGCTCCTGCTGCTCCTAGTGTTGAGGTCCAACTACCATCATCACATGCTATTGATACCATTCCAAATGAACATATATATTATTTTGATATTGATGAAATGGTCAGGAATGAAGGACTAACGTCGCAGAAAACACATGTGCGTCGAAGTTTGACGGTGTTAGCCAAAATTCATAAGGTGAAAAGCAAAGGCATCAAATTTGAAGTCGGATGGAATGCATGAGGCCAACATGTGAATACCAACAAGGCTATGTTTTTCAGCTATGTTGGAGTTTTCACTTGTCAATGCATGTTTATTGACATAGATTCATGGAACCATGTTGTGTTCGGGCTGACGGCTGTGATCTGGGAAGAATTTATGGTAAAATTATGAATTTATTTCTTTAATTTAATAGGAAATAAAATAATGAAACAATGTCTTACTCTTCTCAATCTCTTGAAAAGTATATTTATAGTAGATGATTCACACATGGATTATGTACTAAGGCTTGCAGGAAAGATTCATCAAGGTTTTCACACTATTTTAACAAGAGTCCACCTGAAAGATTCTATAGGTAAAATAAACTTGCACCCACCCATTGTCTACAATCACTTGATATACCAAGAAGCATGGGATGCATTTATTGGCCGTCGTGGGGATGAGAGGTTTTATGTACATTGTGGGTGATAATACGTTGTTTGAGGATACCTGTATTTATCACTTTGATTGTCAATATTTCATTTATGAAACAGAAACTCTGTACTGAAAATAAGGAACTTGCATCAAAACCAACATACCCCTATCTTAAAGCAAGGATGGGGTACACTTCATTAGAAAAGAAAATGGTACATATTTTAAATTTTCAGTAATATTGTCAGGTGAAAATAAACAACATTCTAATTATCTTTCTATGTTTATATGTAGATTGATGAGTCTAAAACCAAATACACTTCCCTCCCACGTCATGTTCTATGGAATGAGGCACGTGTGAACAAAGAAGGGAAGATAGTAGATGAGAACACACAAAAAGTGTCGGAAATATGTGTAAGTATGACATGACGATAAAAATATTTGTTTAAAATTGATATTACATAAAAATAATTAGTTATTTTCCTATATCCAACAGTCACAGGAATCAGCTACTCATGTAGAGGATATAGACCTATTATCGACGGCTTTGAAGCAGCCATAAAAATATGGTCGAGTCAGAGGTGCAGGGTTTGGGTTGACACCCCGAGTATATTTTGAGAAGAAGAAAAAAATGGATGATACAGATGAAAAATTGGAACAAATGAGCAAAAAAAATATCAACCCTTAAAGAACGATTGCAATGGCAGGGAGATTTGCTAGCAACTTTTAAGGGTGGGAAGCAAAGGGAAGACACAACTCAGGAACAACCAGCGCGTGAACTTCCCACCCCACACCCCACCAGCTTTGAGGCGAGCCATTCACCTCAATGAACTGTCTTAGCTGAGGTAATCAATATTCTAATAATTGTTCCCATGAAATGTGAATCAGACAAATACTGATAATTTTTCTGTACTGATCTTCTATATGGTGATAATGATTGCGATTTATATCTTTCAACACCCTCCTATCACCTTGTAGCGAGGGCTACAGTGTTCAATATCCCGGATGCCACACTGCATAATAGACCACATAAAATGATCATCTGAAAGTAGCGATTACTGTATCTCATGAGACAAATGCTGAGCTACCTATTCCACTTGATGACGATGATATTCATACGGTCGAAAAGGCTATTATGACATTAATTTCATGGTCATCACAACTTGAAAGAGTACATGCGGACAAAGAGGTATTTATTTCCTTTTTTTTCAAGCTAAACCCCTAACAATTAATGAAAAAAGGGTCTGAACCAATGATTGTTGTTATAGATGGAGAAAGGGAAGGGGGTGACAAACGTCGGCTCAAAACCATCTAAAGGATCGACCAATCGATCCCAAGGAGCTACTGAAATCACAATAACTCCACCTGTTCTCTATCCACATTTAATAACATTGAAGACTCATGTTGATACGAAGAAGAAATATGGTAATAGTCATATAGTAGTTTTCGAAGAAAATATATACGGAGAGGAAAGTCAATATTTCATTGCTGCTAAAAATTTATATGAAATCCTTGAAAATGGTTGGATAGGCGTCATAGTTGTAAATATATATATGAGGTATGTTTCCATGAATTTATTTTCTAAAAGTTGATCTAATGTGCAAATTATGACTAAATGCATTTTATATTGTCGATAGAAAAATTTATGAAAAATAGTTGAAGGAATTTTCCCATGAGCCAAGATTTGGACTCATTAGTCCTCATATAACATCAACACACCTAACAAAAATAGAGCCATCAATAAGGGATGCAATAGTGAACGACTTGCTGAAAAAAATTGAAAGCAAGATTACAGATGATAGACTTTTCCTAATACCAACTATGTAGGGCTAATACTCTACGATTAAATCATATCAATTATATTTTCACTTATTTTATTAATTATTCCTTTTTGTGTTTTTAGGCAACATTGGCTGCTAATTTCGGTGAACATGGATACTCTAAAGATTTATTTTTTGGATTCAAAGCAAGGATATCCATCAAACCGACCACACATAATAAAGTTTGTGAATATGTAAGAAACTATATCTTACATTTTTGGTCTAAACATCATGTAATATAATTTATATAATCTTTTACTAAGGATTATGTTATGATTGGGTGGTGTATCATTATAGTCTAAAAAAGGAATGAGGACATGGGCTAAGCATAGGGAGGTGAGCAAGTACTACGTCTGGAAAAATATCAGGGTATATATAATAAAATCTCACTATCCAAACACATCTCAACACAAGTTACATATTCTCCTAATGATCAATTTTTTTGCAGTGTCCAAAACAAACAAATGATAATGATTACAATTATTATGTTTGTAAATTTATGAAAGAGATCGTTTTTCATCAGCAAACTAGCATCCCTAAAGAGGTATTTTCAAAAACAACTACTAGTTCGTTTAAGTTATTTATTAATTCATTATTTTTATATTTTACAGTACTACTCTGACTGCCAAAAAGCCTCATACTAACAAGACGATATAGATGTGTTCAGAAATGAGTGGTTTGCATACCTGATGGTAGATTGTACACAAATACAATGAAGATTTGACTTGGGGACATGTACAATTGGTGGTTATTTTTGACAGGGGTTAAGGGGATCGAAAGATGAAACATTGTTGTATGTAAATGTTCATAGGAAAATTGTAATTGTTATTAAATAAAACATCCTTTATCCAATGAGTCATTTTTCCATTTTAACATAAGATATGCACCAGCAACATGTATGAATGATAAACCACTGAAAGGGTCTCTCTTTTGTTTTAAATGGACATGAATTTAAGTGAAAACAACAACTGACCTACATAAATCTGACCAAACGCATTCGGATTGTGTTGATCTTTTAGGAGAATGATCCACAGGTCCTTCATGATGTGTACGAGTAAACCCCGCCTCAATCTGAGGCACGGTGTGGTCGGTACCACTCAAATGGTCTCTCTTTTGATTAAAATGGACACGATTTTTAGTGAAAACAAAAACTGACCTACCAAAATCCAAGCAAACACATTCGGATTGTGTTGATACTTTAGGAGAACAATCCACGGGTCCTTTTTGACGTTTACGAGCCAACGCAGCCTCAATCCGAGGCATGGTGTGGCCGCTACCACTAAAAGGGTCTCTCTTTTGTTTAACATGGACACAATTTTAATTGAAAACAACAACTGACCTATGAAAATATAACAAAACGAATTAAGATTGCCTTTATCTTTTATAAGAATGATCCAAGGGTAATTGGTGATGTGTATGAGCCATCCCCACCACAATCCAAGGCATGATGTGTTCGGTACCACTCAAAGGGGCTCTCTTTTGTTTAAAATGGACACGATTTTAAGTGAAAACAACAACTGAACTATATAAATCTGACCAACGCATTAATATTGTGTTGATCATTTAGGAGAATGGTCCATGGGTCATTTGTGATGTGTATGAGTCAACCCTTCCTCAATCCGATGCACATTGTGACTGCTATCACTCAATGGGTCTCTCTTTTGTTTAAAATGGACAAGATTTTAATTGAAAACAACAACTGGGCTACAAAAAACTGACCAAACGCATTCGTATTGTGTTGATACTTTAGGAGAACGATCCAAGAGTCCTTTGTGACATGTATGAGTCAACCCCTCCTCAATCTGAGGCATGGTGTGACCGCTATCACTCAAAGGTCTCTCTTGTTTAAAATGGACACGATTTTAATTGAAAACAACAACTGGCCTATGAAAATCCAACCAAACACATTCCGATTGACTAGATCTTTTATAATAACAATCCAAGGGTCCTTGGTGACGTGTACAAGTCATCCCTGCTTCAATCTGAGCCATGGTGTATCCGGTACCACTCAAAGAGTCTCTATTTTGTTTAAAATGGACACAATTTTAAGTGAAAACAACAACTGACCTATAGAAATCTGACCAAACACATTTGGATTGTGTTGATCTTTTATGAGAATGATAAACTGGTCCTTTGTGACATGTAAGAGTCAACAACTCCTCAATCTGAGGCACAATGTGAGCGCTATCACTCAAAGGGTCTCTCTTGTTTAAAATGGACACAGTTTTAATTGAAAACAACAACTGACCTACGAAAATCTGACCTAACGCATTTGGATTTCCTTGATCTTTTATAAGAATGATACAATGGTCCTTGGAGATGTGTACGAGCCATCCCCGCCTCAATCCGAGTCACAGTGTGGCTGGTACCACTCAAAGGGTCTCTCTTTTGTTTAAAATGGACACGATTTTAAGTGAAAACAACAAACTGGCCTTCGAAAATCCAACCAAACGCATTCAGATTGGGTTGATCCTTTAGAAGAATGATCCAAGGATCATTTTTGACAAGTAAGAGTCAACCTCACCTCAATATGAGGCACGGTGTGACCTCTATCACTCAAATGGTCTATCTTGTTTAAAATGGACACAATTTTAATTGAAAACAAAAACTGATCTACGAAAATCTGACCAAACGCATTTAGATTGCCTTTATCATTTATAAGAATGATCCAAGGGACCTTGGTGACGTGTACGAGTAAATCCTGCCTCAATATGAGGCACTGTGTGTCCGATACCACTCAAAGGGTCTCTATTTTGTTTAAAATGGATACGATTTTATGTGAAAGCAACAACTGACCTACGGAAATTCGACCAAACACATTCAGATTGTGTTGATCCTTTAGTATAATGATCTATGGGTCCTTTGTGACGTTTACGAGTCAACCCTGCCTCAATATGAGGTACGGTGTGGCTGCTATCACTCAAAGGGTCTCTCTTGTTTAAAATGGACACAATTTTAATTGAAAACAACAAATGACCTACGAAAATCCGACCAAATGCATTTGGATTTCCCTGATATTTTATAATAATGATCCAAGGGTCCTTGGTGACATGTACGATCCAAACCCGCCTCAATCCGAGGCACGGTGTGGCCGGTATCACTCAAAGCGTCTCTCTTTTGATTAAAATGGACACGATTTTAAGTGAAAACAACAATTGTCTTATGGAAATATGAACAAACCCATTAAGATTGTGTTGATCCTTTATGAGAATGATCCACAGGTCCTTTGAGACGTGTATGAGTCAACCTCGCCTCAGTCTGAGGCATGGTGTAGCCGCTACCACTCAAAGGGTATCTCTTTTGTTTATAATGGACATGAATTTAAGTGAAAACAACAACTGACCTACGGAAATCCAACCAAACGCATTTGGATTGTGTTGATCCTTTAGGAGAATGATTCACGGGTCCTTTGTGATGTGTAATAGTCAACCCTGCCACAATCTGAGGCACGGTGTGACTGCAATCACTCAAAGGGTCTCTCTTTTGTTTAAAATGGACACAATTTTAATTGAAAACAACAACTGACCTACAAATATCCAACCAAATGCATTTGCATTGCCTTGATATTTTATAAGAATTATCAAAGGGTCCTTGGTGATGTGTACGAGTCAGCCCCGCCTCAATCTGAGGAACGGTGTGGCCGGTACCACTCAAAGGGTCTCTATTGTGTTTGAAATGGACACGATTTTAAGTGAAAACAACAACTGACTTACGGAAATCCAACCAAACACATTCGGATTGTGTTGATACTTTAGGAGAAAGATACAAGGGTCCTTTGTGATGTTTAAGAGTCAACCCCACCTCAATCTGAGGCACGATGTGACCGCTATCACTCAAAGGGTCTCTCTTGTTTAAAATGGACACAATTTTAATTGAAAACAAAAACTGACATATGAACATCCAACCAAATTCATTCACATTGCCTTGATATTTTATAAGAACGATACAAGGGTCCTTGGTGATGTGTAAAATCCATCCCTGCCTCAATACAAGGCACAATGTGGCTGGTACCCCACAAAGGATATCTCTTTTGTTTAAAATGGACACGATTTTAAGTGAAAACAACAACTGACCTACGAAAATCTGACTAAACGCATTCGAGCTTTTTTGATCCTTTAGGAGAATGATCCACGGGTCCTTTGTGATGTGTATGAGTCAACTCTGCCTCAATATGAGGCACGTTGTGACCGATATCACTCAAATGGTCTCTCTTGTTTAAAATCGACACAATTTTAATTGAAAACAACATCTGACCTATGATAATCTGACCAAATGCATTCGGATTGCCTTGAAATTTTATAAGAATGATCCAACGGTCCTTGGTGATGTGTAAGATTCATCCCAGCCTCAATTGGAGGCACGTTGTGTCCAGTACCACTCAAAGAGTCTTTATTTTGTTTAAAATGGACACAATTTTAAGTGAAAAGAAAAACTGACCTACGGAAATTTGACCAAACACATTCGGATTGTGTTGATCCTTTAAGAAAACGATCCATGGGTCATTTGAGACGTGTATAAGTCAACTACACCTCAATCCGAGAAATGGTGTGACAACTATCACTCAAAGGGCCTCTCTTGTTTAAAATGGACACAATTGTAATTGAAAACTACAACTGACCTACAAAAATCTGACCAAACGCATTCGGATTTCCTTAATCATTTATAAGAACGATACAAGGGTCCTTGGTGACATGTAAGAGTCAACCCCACCTAAATATAAGGCATGTTGTGTCTGGTACCACTCATAGGGTCTCTATTTTGTTTAAAATGGACACGATTTTAAGTGAAAACAAGAACTGACCTATGGAAATTCGACCAAAACCATTCCGATTGTGTTGATCCATTAAGAGAACGATCCACTGTTCCTTTGTGATGTGTACGAGTCATACCCGCCTCAATAAGAGGCATGGCGTGGCTGCTATCACTCAAAGGGTCTCTCTTTTGTTTCAAATAGACACAATTTTAATTGAAAACAACAACTGACCTATGAAAATCCAACCAAATGCATTCGGATTGTCTGGATCCTTTAGGAGAACGATCCATGGGTTATTTGTGATTTGTATGAGTCAACCCCACCTTAATACGAGGCACGATGTGGCTGATATCACTCAAAGGGTCTCTCTTTTGTTTAAAATGGACACAATTTTAATTGAAAACAACAACTGACCTATGAAAATCCGACCAAACAAAGTCGGATTGCCTTGATCTTTTACAAGAACTATCCAAGGGTCCTTGGTGATGTGTACAAGTCAACCCCACCAACCCCATAAACCGCCCCACCCCCAGGACACCAATCCACCTTACGGACCCCCCACCCCTCTGGACACCCCCACCCCCTGTAAAGCCCCCCGACATGTTGGACACCATCCCACCCCTATGGAAAGCCCCCCTAGACACCAATCCACCCCCTGGACTTCCCCCACCCCCCCTAAACACCAATCCACCCCCACTCCTCGGGACACCCCCACCCACTGTTAAGCCCCCCGACACCTTGGACACCAGCCCACCCCCTAGAAAGCCCCCCCGGACACCAATCCACCACATGGACCACCCCCACCCCCTAGACACCAATCCACCCCTGGACACCCCCACTCCTCTGGACACCCTCACCCCTGTAAATCCCCCCCGACACCTTGGACACCATCCCACCCCCTGGAAAGCCACCCTGGACACCAATCCAACCCCCTGGACCGCCCCCACCGCCTGGACACCAATCCACCACCTGGACACCCCCACCCCTCTGGACACCCCAACCCCCTATAAAGCCCCCCTAACACCTTGGACACCCGCCCAGCCCCATGAAAAGCCCCCTGTACACCCCCTACCCCCCTTGGATAGCCACCCCAAACCCTTGAACAGCCCCCAACCCCCTGAATTCTGAATTGAATTCTTTATGTACATAATTAACTTATGAATTATGTGTTAATGGTGTAAGGGTAAACTTGTTGTATGGGTATACTTGGACTAAGTAGCTTATTATTTATGAGTTAATTTTGTATGGGTATACTTGCTTTTATTATCTTATTGTGATGTTGATTTTTTTGCAGGTGTTCAGGTGTGCTACTGCAGATTCTTTCGTAGCAGTAGAGAGGGCATTTATCAGCACTAAAAAAGCACTGATGAATCGTGCTTTTATCAGCGCTAAAAAGGCGCTGATAAACTAAACCTTTATCAGTGAAAAAGGAGCATTGATAAAGGGTACCCCCCCCCCCCCCTTTATCAACGTCGAGCTTTACAACACATTTTAGTGCTGTTAAATCCCGTTTTTAGCGCTGTTAATTCCCGTATTTGTAGTAGTGTTTATGAGGACCAGGAAAACATTTTAGGTAGAAACATATCATGCCACATTCATGGATGAGATGTCGCGGGTCTTCCAACAGTAGAATCCACCCATGTTTTCTGGGGATGTCGGACCATAAGCTTCAGATTCATAGCCAGAGTCCATGTTTTCAATCTTTGAGAAGCTAAAGAAGACTCCCTATATATGGGTAAATCTCACAAGTTATATGATTCATAATTCCTCCAAGAGATGGTGGGACATGAATACACAAATATATCATCACTGGGATATGTTTTGGTTATATTTCTAAATATTTTTTTATGATTACTACTATCCTGAGAGGATATGGGATGGTATGGTCTGGAAGTGTATGCATCTGGAGTAGGTTTCTTTGTTAGTAATGGAATACTCGGCATGTTTTACTGAACTCCAGTGATTCGCACAAATCTTGATGGGTAAAGATTTATCGAATGACAGACGGGTTGAGGATGGACTCAAATATGAACTCAAATCTCATGTAAATGTCTTCAGGTTGACTTATATATATATTCTATAGTTAATTAGGCATTGATCAGAGAGTTCAATCTGATTGAATCTGGATGTGTGAGCCAAGGCGGTTTGGCACCAGGATTAGGTAATGTCTCGATAGGCGGTAGGAAGCATCATCTAGAGCTTCCCCACACTGATGTGATCAGTAAGAATATCTCTTATGGTATCTATGTGAGATAATACATGTGTGACTGACTAGGGAATAAATATATGCAGTGTCTGTAGGACCCAAGTGAGTTCCAATATTGCAGCATGATGGGACATCTTCTGTGCTTTATTTTGGACTTTTCCTCTAATAGCTTGTGAGAGAGGATCTGTATCGTCTCTATGTCCAAGAGTAGGGTATGGACCTTCTCACTAGTCAGGGAACTAGAATGCATTTGTCCATTTGGAATGAGTTTGTGTTCCTGGACATGGTATACAAACACCATGTTAATAGAGACTTCATGGTGGATCATCTCAAGGTAGACATGCAGTGTCTGAGGATCGTGGTATAGGGAAAACATATGTAGTTCAACATACCTATCATGTGTAGGATCCCTGAACTTCTATTGTTATAGGTACTATTCTAGTATCTTCTATTTTAGCTTCTACACTTTTTGATACTTGTTCCTCTCATATATTTATATCAATGCTCGTTATGGAGATCCTTGGGCTCGACATCTTTACTTATGATTACATTATGACACTAGAAACTCTTTTAAGGGTTTTAATGAAAGGTTTGCGTCAGTGCAAGGAGTTTTCCCAAGAGTTTGGTGGGTTTCACTTCTCATGGAATATACAAATCATATAAATGACCATTTTTGATGTCATTATCTAGATGTACATGATAGTTTCCTTTCAGGAATTTGTTGATGGATATCGATGTAGGATGATTGTCACATCACCAGAGGGAAAATAATTTCTACACAAAGGTGAATGGGATTTCCTAGTCAGTCGAGCTGAACCCGAGAATCATGGGTTAGGCGTGATGACAACCTAGGAGGAATGATTATATCTATATGACTATGTAATAGGTCAGATTGATTTATCTCCACAGGTTGATCATTTACAGAATGATTTCCCAGATTACTTTTCTATTTTACCCCTGGTGGCATAGGTGGGTTTCTCTATCAAACTCGTTCTAGGAGAAACATCAGTTTCCATACATCCTTATATGATGGCTATGATAGATTTAAAAATCTCAAGAGGTGTCTTGAGGACATGGATGATGATGGTTTAATCTAACCTAGTAATTCTCTGTGGGGTTTCCCGATCCTTTTTGAAATAAATATGGATGGTACCCTTATAAATTTCGTGGATTACCAAATGTTGAACTAGTTAATGGTTAAAAACAATATCCATTACCTGACTAGAAGATATTTTCAACCAGATCATGGAAAAATAGGTTTTATAAAATATTTATCAAATATCTAGTTATCATCAGGTGCATGTTAAATCAATATACATAAACATCAAAACCATTCAGAATAGGTATGGTCTATATGAGTATCTCATTATTTCATTCCGTATCACAAACACACCAGTGGTTTTGATAGAGATGATGAACCATGTGTTCTATTCTTATCTTGACTCATTTTTTTTGGTTTTTTTGGATCACATCTTGGTGAACTGTCATAATCAGCACGACCATTACAAAAATCATGATATTGTATTGAGTATATTGAGAGAGCATCAGTTATATTCCAAGCTTATAAAATTACACTTTTGTATGGATTAGATTCACTTCATGGGTCACATCATCTTAGAGATAGAAGTATCAGTGGACCTATATAAGGAGAGGGAAGTAGTTTACAAGGACCATCCCAAGAATGTATTTTCAGTGCAGAGTTTCTTAAATATGTATGGTTATTATATGAATTTCACAAAGGACTTATCACAATTAGAATCAAAATTTACAGTCATGAATAAAAAGGGTGTGAAGTCTATTTGGATAGATTAATGTGTGATGAACATTCCAGATATAAAAGGGAGAATGAATTTAGATCCACGAATAAGTTACATTGTGTACTATGACACATCAAGTATCGATCTAGGAGCAGTTCTTACACAGGGGGATCAAGTCATCACGTACAGGTCTCGCAAGTAGAGGCCACATGAGGGGAATAACATGAAACATGATATGGTTGATCATTATTTATGTATTTTGAGACATTACATATTGGGAGAGAATTCTGTGGTGTTCACAGACCACAAAAGCCTCAATTATATATTTACACACTGTGAACTAAATATATGATTATAATGACCTGACCTTAAACATTGCATAATCATTAATTAAATAAATAATTCACATTGAGGATCTATTCAGGTTTAGAGTTTTATAGAATTAGGCCACAACAATTACATTACATATCAATAATTAAAAGGTAGACACTTCTACTCAGTTTCCAATTTTTTCATTAAATAAAAACACTTGAAAAAAAGTCAAGTCTAGTTCCATGTATTAGACAACATGACTTTTCCTTGATCCCATCCTTGACCATGTTCATCTTTAAGTCATATGAAAAACATTTCGAAACAAGGTATGAGCATAAAAATCTTAGTAAGGGCTATAAAACAATGAAAGAAAACATTATTTCATCATTACATACATAAAAGAAGCTCATTAACATACCTCATAAAATCATAGGATTTATGAATCACACATAGAAATCATAAATAAAAAGGTTACAGTGTTTCATCCATATCATACGTACATTGTAGCTATCACTGCTACCTAGGGAGTTACATGTGGAATATCCATCATAGTATATTCCCTAAATCTCTTAGGAGAAACATTCACGTTTACCTCTATCATGTTACCCAATTCATTGGGGAGCTCTCTCAGACTCACTCGCCCTACAGTTATCATGGAACCACCCATATATGTAACAATTCCAAAAAACCATCACATATTCATAACACATAAAAAATATAATGGAAGGATAAAATTCCAACATTTCAATCACAATATATCATTTAAATTTATTGACATAAAAAATTGATTATCAAAACTGTATTCAATAACAAAATATGTAATAAAGTACATGGTATTTATTTTCCTTTTAAAAACACTACCACTTGTTAATGAAGCCAAATGATCAAATAATTCTCGCGGCGATGGAAAAGGTCGTTTTCACCGCTTACGTTAAAAGAAATACTCATTGTTGTCGTTTACTAAAACGAATCGTAGAAAAAGAATCTATTTGAATGAAATGAAATTACAAAGTTGTTTATACATCATATAAATGTATGTCATGTACAAACAAAATATGCCTTAATGAAAGGAGATTGAGACGAAGTCACTTACCTCATATCTGACATGACCCGTTCATTCTATAATCTCCATATTAATAAACTAAATTTAATTTCTACCAGATTAAGATCATTTTTAAAGTTTATCATTATTTTTAAATCACTTATTCCCATGTTGTAAAAATTTTGTAATCATTCATGTTAATAATGGTTGTTTTATCGATATTTGGTACTTGAGTAAAAAATGGACTTCTTATAATTACAAGTTGTTCATGTGGTCAAATGTTCATTATATCCAGAATGATATTCATGATTTAGATATCATGTACATCATATATATCCAATATACACATGTATTTATAATAGTACATAACATTTGTAGGTATGAAATGAAATGCACCGTTCATGGAGACTATAAGCCGTACATACACATGAACGCTACTTTCATTTATATTTCATATTTAATTGAATTAAAACAAAAAGATTCATAGGTATAATTATAATTCCATTATAATATCATATATATAATCTCAGTAACTCCATCCTTTATATGTTCCATGCATGGTATGAATGATTCATATCACTTTGAGGGGGCGGTTGTCCACACTTCCTCAAATGTGATTATCGTATTTACCCACTATGGAAACCATATAGGTACTATATAAATGAAAAATATCGAAGAATAGAAAAAATATAAATATAATATATATCACATATAAATACAGTTCCATCATAATGGCCACCATAAGAGGTGGTAGAAGAATATTGAACAATCATCATTTTGTGAGGTGTTAATTTTTCGTCCAGAGAAACAATATGTTCTTTACCCATTAGATGGAGGTGTGTGTAAGTGTAGTTAGAATATTTCTTATAAAAACAACCTAGTATATTGAGGATACTGGTTTTGTTATACAATAAAAGAATAAAAATATTTTAGGGGGATTGGAGAAATAAAATAAAACAAAATAGTTTAAGAGAAGATGTTACCTTTAAATCGGGTAACTCTCTTTGGTTTGAACTGAAAGGGTTTATTGAAGTGACTTCTGCCTAAGTTAAGGATTCTAGGTGAAAGAGAGGTATATTTAGAGATTATTTGGTAAGGGTATGGATGAGACAAGGGGCTTGAGATGTGTGAGTAATGGGATAGAGGTGAAAGATTTTTATAAGGGGGAGGAGGGGCTCTTTAGGAAAGTGTGAAAATATAATTCTATTATATAATCATTTTGGGTTTCTAAAGGTCCAAAACTAATTAAATTAAATGGTACGATGAATTATGGTCGAAATAAAATCATTCAATAATAATTTAACAGGTTTTGGATATTTCTTTATCCTTTATAATATTGTTTATTTAAATCATTTATTAATGACGTAAACACTGCATCATTATTATGTACTAAATAATATTATTTATTTGATGTCTAAAAATTAGAAAATAAATACCATTATTTAGGAAATATTATTATATTTCCAAATAATATTAATAGTTAAAATTATAACTTATATAACCCTATGTAAAAATTAATTTAACAAAAGAAATTTTTTATGTCATTTTGTCCTTTATATTAAGATAATTAAAATAAAGTGTCTTTATCACTTTTAAGTTGCTCTATGGGGTCCCAAAATAGACACAAAGATGTCAATGGTTGGCCATTACTCATCTTATAAGGTTATTACAAGTGTTAAGGTAATTTTTTATAATTATTTAAATCTTTTTAACTTATATTACCATATTCACATTTAACCGTGGTAAATAAGTCAAAAGTTACTATTCGCCAAAAATTATTTTGATCTTATTGAACCACATTTTCCATAATAATAAAAACCATGAATTTTTTATTTTCGAATTCAATTCAAAGTACTAGTAAATTTTCATTTAAATGAAAATATCAGTTTTTAACTACTACTTAGTGGTTTCACAATTCATCCAAAATTGACGTTTTTTAGAATAATACAAAAAATTTAGCCTATGCTATATTTGATATACCAAATTAAAAAATGATGTATATTTTACCAAATTGAAAACATCGATGTTGGATTAATTAATTTAATATTAATTACCGTTGTCAAAATAAAAATTGTGTTTTTAAGAAATATTAATTATCAAAAGATTGACACTTGTTTATGTCCAATTTAATTTTGAAATTGATTCCAATGAAAAATATTGTATTAAATGAAAAAAATATAATCTAATTACACATTAAAAAATTAGAAAGATAATATAAACATATAAATAAATTATATTAATATGATCTTTTTAATTAAAATACATTATTTTCCACTATTAACCAAATATTTAATATTATCAGAAAAATACCAAAAATTTTACACAAAGGGAATCTTGACCACCCAATTCTAAATAATTATTTTATTATTCAAATAGAACATATAAAATTGATCAAAACTATATTTAAAGAGGGTTCACCATCAAAAGGTGGTAAATCAACATTTTAAAGTAAATTGAGCTTAAATTAGATTCATTCACATTTTAAACCTCTATCATTTACTGGAAAAATGTAAAAACATTTAATAAACATGTATAATAGTATTTTAGTTAGCATAGTTCATTTACAC
This sequence comes from Viscum album, assembly GCA_963277665.1. Taxonomy (NCBI): domain Eukaryota; kingdom Viridiplantae; phylum Streptophyta; class Magnoliopsida; order Santalales; family Viscaceae; genus Viscum; species Viscum album. Next base: position 22,950,274 of record OY728131.1, read on the forward strand.
CAATACAACGGTTATGAATTAACTACCATTTAAAATATTAATATTATATCATAATTTTTTTAGTATGACTCAGCCTTGTGTGCAACGTAAGATTTCAAAGAATCTTGTTGTAGTGTATCGGGTACACCATCAAACATAGAAACCCCTTTAAAGTAAAATTAATATTTAATTAACAAATATTACTAATTATGAAAATGTATTACTCTTTATTTACATGGGATGTTACATCTTTCCCCCCTTTTGGGAATTGTGTCCTCACAATTTTTATTCACATTTTAAATAAATGGGGGTTTTTATCCCTCATAGAATTTTCAGATTCCAACATTGCCTCTTCAACCATATTTTTTTTCACAAAATTTTTTCCGGATAAATTACATTATTCTTCAACACATTCACTCTTTGGTAAAGAATATGAAATGGTTGTTCCTCATAGTAGAGATTCTATTCCAACGGAAATACCTCTGGACTCAATACATGAGATAGATCTGGCATATATTTTCTCAACATTAAAACCCGAAAAAAAAAATTGTACCTAGGACAAACATGGAGGTAAGACACATTTTAGGCAACTAATCCAACTTTCTCCAAGATTTCATAAGGTCCAATGAATCTCAGACTCAACTTTCCCTTCTTACCAAAACACATCACACTTTTCCATGGAGATACTTTGAAAAAGACATGATCACCTACCTCAAAAGAATGATCCTTCATCTGGTTATCCGCATAACTTTTTTGCCTACTCTGATATGTTGTCATGCACTTATGAATGAACTGATATTTTTCTGCCATCTCTTATACCAATTATAGTCCCATCGTCTTCCATCCACCTACTTGATCCCAAAAAATATGTAGTTCGACACTGCTTCACATATAATGCCTCTAATGGAGCCATATGTATACTGGATTGAAAACTGTCCTTATCAGAAAATTCATCCAAAGAAAGATGTTGGTCCCAACTTCCCTGGTAATGCAGTGAAAAATCATGTAGCATATCCTATAAGGTCTGAATTTTTTGTTCTGACTGCCCATTTGATTGCAGATGAAAATCTATTCTAAAATTTAATTCAGTACCCAACGACTTCTGAAGGAATTTCCAAAAGATAGAAGTAAACATGGGATCACGATTAGATACAATGGAGAAGGGAACTCTATGAAACATGAATATCTCTTTAACAAAAAACAGAGAAAATTGATCTAGGAAAAATTATACCAAATAGGAAGGAAATGAGCAGATTTAGTTAATCGATCAACGATAACCTAGATTTCATTATTCCCACGAGATGTATTTGGTAATCCCACAATAAAGTTAATGGATATATTTTCCCACTTTCACTCTAGAACTGATAAAGACTGAAGAATCCCATTCAGCTATTTATGCTCTTCTTTAACATGTTGACCAGTCAAACACTTCACAGTAAAATCAACAATATAACTTTTTATTCCATCCCACCAGTAATACTCTCAAAGATCTCTGTACATATTAGTACTACCAGGATGACCTGAAAATGGGGAACTTTGAGCTTCACATTAATACTCATTCTTCAACTGTGAATCACAAGTCACACATAATCTTTTTCCAAATATTGAAAAACAATCATTAATAATGTTAAATTCAAGAAACATACTCATATGAACCAAAACCACCTTTTTCTCCAACTTATTGTCTTCCTTCCGTTCTTTCATAATTCTGTATGATTGAGATGATATCATTGACACCTGTAACAATACATAGGAATTTCATTCACCAAAAAAATCAATGAAAAAGTTCATAAAATAAAAAACTAAAGGATCTTATTCCAAATGTTGCATGGTTAATGAAGTATTACTTTTAGACTCAAAGCATCAACCACTTTGTTTTCATTTCCCAGATAGTAATGTATCGCGCAATCACTGTCACGACCCCCTCCCCACAAAGTGTACCCCTCCTGGGCCGGCAATGTGAAAAGGGAGATAATGACCCCCGAGTCCCGCCTCCAGTAGGCCCCGGGTTGGCGACTAGCACCGAGGGTATAATACACACACAAATGGGAGGCATTACCCTCTAAGAGAACACATGCAGAAGAGAGAGATAGAATAGAATCCAACCAACTCCAACTCATAACTGAAATGTAAAAGAAACCCAAGTACATATATGAAATGTCATGCAAAAGTACTACAACTGAAAGGGGAAACTAAAAGTACCCAAAAGAAAGTAAAACGACAGCGACCACAAGCCCGAACAACTCCTCCTCCAACCGCAAGCTAGTAGTAACCAGCTTGATCTCCAACCTTCTCCAAGTGACCTGAAAAACATTTTATATGTACATAGGGTGAGTATAACAGTATACTCAGTAGGATCCTCCCCAAGAATCTCGTGCAAAAGTAAAGAAAGCATGCTAAAGCCCAGTGAACAACAAGTGAAACTAACTCGTCACCTAAACAGGTATACTATGTTCCCAACCTCACCATGGCTACTCTCACCAAGTAACACATACAAGAATATAGCATATAGTAAAGAATGTCAAGGGTACCCCGCTACTACTTCCCCACTGGTTTGCCGCTTTGCCCCAACGACATACGTCATGTGCATCTCTCTCCAAAGGCTTGCCCGTATCAACATGGGTCAAGCTCCACAATCTGCACCACGTGCACCACATAGGCTTGCCCGCAGACACCTGGACTAAGCTCCACACAATCCTCACAACCAAAAGTAACCAGGTAGTTTCCGGGAGCCACCACAGCTCGCATAACGTGTATCATACGTCGGGTATTATACCTGAAGCCATTACAGCCCATACACCGAGTAAGGATCCTCAAGCCATCACAGCCTATACACGTTACACCTATAGTAGTCCATAGGATACTATATCCAGAATATATGTGTGTGAAATAACCACAAGCCATTACAGCCCTCTACACACATATATGGGTAAAACTAACCACTGTGCCTACCAGCACTAAGATCTACCAAGAGAAGAGAGCGGGGCCAAAGGGGGTAGTCAGCCATTCAACCTCCCATCAGAATGTTGGGGAAAACACCCCCCCAGGGCTCAGAATCCCCGGAGTGTCAGTTGCCCTTACCGACAGGGTGGAGTAGCATATAGAAACACAAAAAGTACATAATATATAAGTAACTCACATCCACACTATGGGCATTACCTAGTCATAGATACAACTGCAGCTAACGTCTCTCAGACTCCAGGCTGCTACTTCTAAGACTAGGTATCCTATAAGCACACAACCAATTGAAGAGCTTTATTAGATTACTCCATTCTCATTTATCAGTTCCACTGTACATTAGTTAATTCTTTAAGCATTAATTAAGATTGAACAATTCCCCATTTAACTGAAATGGCGTCACTTTCAATACAACTGCTCCTTTTTAAGATTCACATCACCTTTAAATTCTAGCATCTCCATCCCCGTGGATTTTCACCATTTAATCAAACATTCAATACAGAAATACTTTTCCACATTCCCAGGCATTATAGAAAAACATCCTATGCTTCTAAACACAAAGGAGGCTCAACACGGTGAGTAGATATACTACCCGTCGAGTCTTTGCCGCCTATAGAAAGAGCATAGACCCATCCTCCATCGAGAATCTAAACACGGAAAGCACGTGGCATACCCCGCGTGTCTTCGCCTCCTTCAGAATGAGGGTAAGCAAGACCAGCTGCCTTGAGTAGTGGGGAAAAGCAAAGAAGATTAACATTCAAGAAAACCACAAGCAACCAGCAACCACATCCGTCCCATTCCATCACCCCCGGTGTCCTCCCTGACACCCATATGCATAAACCGATGCATCTCGCCACACTAGGCATCATCCGCTGCCACAACTATAAGGCCTCCATGCCTCCACATATCACAACAACCATCCAGGCTCACATCACAGCACAAGCAGCAGGAAAACAAACATCACAAAATGGGCTCTCGGCCCTTTAACAAACAAGAGGGTAACTCAGAACCCTTTTTGAAATTCCCACATAATCTGTTCTCTAAACCATATTGAATTAACAGATTTGTTATTCGTAGGTTCCAATCATGGATACCTAATCAGTAAGCTATCACAATTAAATAACCATGATTACTTCCCTAATTTGATTATCCTCAAATTAGAACAACTACAACAACGACAACAACCAGATTAATTTACATGCCTCTTTATCTTTAGCCAATAATCAACAATTAATTCCGGCTTTACGTTCATTATCAATTTCAATCATGAACGAACAATAAATCAAAGAAACATAGATATCACTATATCTAGGAAAACATGAGGCAAACCGTTATCACGGTATAAAGCAACAACACGCGATCAACCAATTCTTTTAATCCAGTTCAAGTATTTAATTAGGTCAATTTCAATGTGATCCAAAGGAATAAATCATGATAATTCTACGATTGCACATATATAATTAGAGAAGCCATGAATCCCCTACCTCGAAGAGTTCTTGACGTCCTTTATCCACACAGCAGGTCACGATCCTCCCCTCGCGACAACTTATGTGGAAGAATGATCGACACAGTTTGGTTGCATCCAACAGAGCGGAACTGATCCTAGGAGTAAAGGTTGATCGTGAAACTCTTATGGGAAGTATTGAAAGGTTCTAGCGCCTCTTAGTTAAGAACAAAAGGGAAGGAACAAGGGAGAATGATATCTCGTCCCTTTTTTAAGATTTAACGAGGTGACGGTTTAAGATCCGGTTAATTCTCCATTAAAAACGGATCGCATTAACCCACGCGGTTTGACCACGTAAAACAATCCAAGACTTAGGAATAATTAATATTAGGATTTATGGCATTTGAAACGGCCTTATGAGCCCTTAAAATAAGGCTTTAAATGTATTTTACGTCAAAGGACACGTCAAAAGGGGCAAAACTGTAGGAGTCTGGAAACACTGTTCACCCACCGTTACTGTACATGAAACTGATCTGTGAAACTGATCTGTCACACCGATCTGTGAAACTGATCTGTCTCACCGATCTGTCTCACCGATCTGTCTCACCGATCTGTCTCACCGATCTGTCTCACCGATCTGTGAAACTGATCTGTGAAACTGATCTGTCACACCGATCTGTGAAACTGATCTGTGAAACGGATCTGTCACACCGATCTGTCTCACCGATCTGTCTCACCGATCTCTCTCACCGATCTGTCTCACCAATCTGTCTCACCGATCTGTCTCACTGATCTGTCTCACCGATCTGTCTCACCGATCTGTCTCACTGATCTGTCTCACCGATCTGTCTCACCGATCTGTGAAACTGATCTGTGAAACTGATCTGTCACACCGATCTGTCTCACCGATCTGTCTCACCGATCTGTCTCACCGATCTGTCTCACCGATCTGTGAAACTGATCTATGAAACTGATCTGTCACACCGATCTGTGACACTGATCTGTGAAACTGATCTGTCACACCGATCTGTCTCACCGATCTGTCTCACCAATCTGTCTCACCGATCTGTCTCACTGATCTGTCTCACCGATCTGTCTCACCGATCTGTCTCACTGATCTGTCTCACCGATCTGTCTCACCGATCTGTGAAACTGATCTGTGAAACTGATCTGTCACACTGATCTGTGAAACTGATCTGTGACACTGATCTGTCACACCGATCTGTCTCACCGATCTGTCTCACCGATCTGTCTCACCGATCTGTCTCACCGATCTGTGAAACTGATCTGTGAAACTGATCTGTCACACCGATCTGTGAAACTGATCTGTGAAACTGATCTGTCACACCGATCTGTCTCACCGATCTGTCTCACCGATCTGTGAAACTGATCTGTCTCACCGATCCGTGAAACTGATCTGTCTCACTGATCTGTTACTGTTCATAAAACTGGAAACACTGTTCACAGAACTAGAAAATTGGCAAAGTGTTGGGGATAAGTCCCCTTGACCTCCCGGAACAGCTCCAACACCAACATTTCACAAAGTAATGGACCAGAGAGGTCCGGGCCATTACATTAGATACCTCTCAAAACATTCTCGTCCTCGAGAATTAAAAACCAACCCAGAAGAAAAGAGGGGTCCGAACAACCACCCCATAAGATACCTCTCAGGGGAAAACCACCATGAGTTGTTCGAAAGCTGGAACAAAACTATGACATCCGGGAACAAACAATCCATACCCAAACAATTCATTCACAACATCACATCAAAGGTACATAAATAAAACATGAAAGGTCCAACCACAGAGAAAACATCATTACATGAAAGGAGTTAAACATTAAACAACTCTGGGTACTGAGCACGTATCTGTGACTCATGCTCCCAGGTACTCTCCTCCATGCCACCGTGTCGCCACAAGACACGAACTAAAGGAATAGAACGCCCACGCAACACCTTCTCCTTGTGGTCTTGGATCTCCACAGGTCGCTCCTCGAAGGTTGCATCATCATCAATATCGATCTCTCCCCAATCGATAACATGAGATTCATCATGAAGATAATGACGGAGCTGTGATACATGAAAAACATCATGTATCTGACTCATCCGAGGGGGAAGTGCTACTCGATAAGCCACAGCTCCAACACGAGCTAACACCTCGAAAGGCCCAACAAAACGGGGAGAAAGCTTACTTCCGCGACCAAACCTTCGCTGCCCACGACGGGGAGTCACCTTCAGAAACACATAATCCCCAACATTAAACTCTAAGGGTCTCCTTCTTTGATCCGCATAAGATTTCTGACGATCTTGTGCTGTCTTCATCCTCTCACGAATCACTTGAACTATCCCCGTCGTATTCTGCACTAGTTCTGGTCCGAGAATTGCTGACTCTCCGACCCCAGTCCAGCACAACGGAGAACGGCATGGCCGGCCATACAAGGCTTCAAACGGCGCCATGACGATGGTAGAGTGAAAACTATTATTGTAAGCGAACTCTACCAAAGGTAAGTGCTTCACCCATGAACCTCCAAAATCAAGAACACAAGAGCGCAACATGTCTTCAAGAGTTTGGATGGTTCACTCTGTCTGACCATCCGTTTGAGGATGAAAAGCAGTGCTAAGGCATAGTTGAGAGCCAAAAGCATGCTGGAGACCTCTCCACACCCTCGAGGTAAAACGAGGGTCTCGATCAGAAATGATCGTCTTAGGAACTCCGTGAAGCCTCACCACTTCCTCCAGATACTGCCTCGACAAAACCTCCAATGAGCTCGACTCCTTGATTGCTATGAAGTGGGTCGATTTAGTTAAACGATCCAATACCACCCATATAGCATCATGTCCTCCTGGAGCTCGAGGTAAACCTGTAACAAAGTCCATTGAGATGTCCTCCCACTTCCACTGAGGAATCTCTAAGTGCTGGAGAAGACCACCAGGAACACGGTGTTCGGCCTTCACCTTCTGGCAGACTAAACATCGAGACACACATTCTGCAACTGAACGCTTCAGCCCAGGCCACCAAAACTGACTCCTCAAGGATCGATACATCTTCGTCACACCAGGATGTACATCTAAGGGCGAGCTATGGAACTCTCGGAGAACCGTCTCGCGCATCGCCAAGGGAACAAAAAGCCTGTCATGATACAACACTCGGTGTTGTTCATCCTCTGACCAACCATCATGGGCCTCCCCACAAACAACTATGTCTCTCAAAACTTCCACCTCTAGATCACCCAACTGAGACTCTTCCACCTTTTGCATCAGGGATGACTGCACCGTCATCTGGAAAAGACAACCTCTTCCTCCAACATCTCCCATATCAAGATGCAAAGCTGCTAGCTCTTCCATCCCTCTCCAGGAATCACCAGATTCACGTAGAACATCATTATGTGACTTTCGGCTCAGTGCATCAGCAACAACATTTCCCTTCCCAGGTGTATACGATATTTCAAAGTCGTATTCCTGCAAGAACTCCATCCACCGACGTTGCCGCAAGTTCAAATCCCGCTGAGAGAAAACATACCTCAAACTCTTATGATCGGTGAAAACCACAAAGCGCTCTCCAATGAGGTAATGTCTCCACAACTTCAGCGCAAACACCACGGCTGCCAACTCAAGATCATGGGTGGAATAGTTGCGTTCATGGGGACGCAACTGCCGAGACCCATAAGAAACAACTGACCTCTGCTGCATGAGAACACAGCCTAGCCCCAGATGTGAAGCATCACAGAAAACATCAAACTGGACTCCCTCCGTTGGAAGACAAAGGACTGGAGCACTTACCAACTTCTCCTTTAGATACTCGAAAGCTGTCTGACAATGATCAGTCCATATGAATGCTTGATCCTTCCTGGTCAAAGCTGTTAGAGGAGTCGCAACTCGGGAGAAATTAGCCACAAACCTCCTATAATAGCCTGCGAGACCAAGGAAACTTCGCACCTCTGACACGGTCTTGGGGGCTGGCCAAGACACCACTGCTTCTATCTTCGAAGGATCCACAGCTACTCCCTGTTGGGACACAACATGTCCCAAGAAACGAACTTCTTGAGCCCAGAACTCACACTTGGACAACTTCCCAAACAACCGATGTTGGCGATGAACTCCCAAAACAGCTCGTAGATGTTCTGCATGCTCTTCTTCAGATGTGGAGTACACAAGGATGTCGTCAATGAAAACCACAACAAACTTGTCCAAGAATTCACGGAACATAGCATTCATCAACCCCATGAAAACAGCTGGAGCATTTGTCACGCCGAATGGCATTACAACAAACTCATAATGCCCATGACGACAGCGGAAAGCAGTCTTCGGGATATCCTCATCCTTTACATGCATCTGATGATATCCTGACCGCAAGTCGATCTTTGAAAACCAACTTGCACCCTTCAGTTGATCGAATAGGTCATCAATCCGCGGGAGAGGATAACGGTTCTTTATTGTCACTTTGTTTAAGCGACGATAATCGACGCACAAACGCAAACTGCCATCAGCCTTTTTCACGATCACGACTGGTGCACCCCACGGTGACACACTTGGCCGAACAAAACCACACTGCAATAGACCATCGAGCTGAATACGTAGCTCCCGTAACTCAGAAGGGGCCATCCTATATGGAGACATAGAGATGGGAGACGCTCCTGGCTGTAGCTCGATCCCAAACTCGATCTTCCGTCGAGGGGGTAAGGATACAACCTCTTCTGGAAAGACATCAGGGTACTCTTCTACGACCCTAGGAAACGCCAGCTGTTGAACCTCTGAAGAACTCAGCATCATCCCAGCCATCATGGATGATAAGGATGAAACTCGTCTATGACTCATCCGAGGATCTCTCTCACCAACAAACACTACTTTCTCTCCATCTTCATCAAAGAAAACGACCTTCTTCTTGTAGCCATCCACAATAGCCTGCACCGAATACAACCAATCCATGCCGAGGATGACATCATATGGTTGTATTCGTAAACATAGGAAATCTCCCCAAGAGCGGTGCTGCCCCAACACTAGCTCACAGTCTCTACATACTTCAAACAAGCTAGCTCGACCTCCAACTGGCGTAGTCAACGCCAAGGGCACTGGAAGCCTCTCTACCTCAAGTCCCAAAGCGTGGACAAGGGTAGGGGATATAAAGGAGTGTGTCGCTCCTGAATCAAACAAGGCATACACCAAGGTAGAAAACAAGAAAAGGGTACCTCGGACGACGTCTGGCTCGCCTGGAGCTGGCAACGCTAGAGCATGAAGCTGACCACGACCACATCCACGGCCTCTCTGACCCTGATGACGACCACCACCACGGCCACGCTCTGCTCTCTGAGGACGGGGAGCGTCATGGGGCTGTCCTCTGCCTGCTCCATCTACCCTCTGGTGATCTAAAGCTGGTGCAACCTGCTGCTGTTGCCTCGGCTGGAACTGCCTCAACGGAGGAACCTAGAGTGGAGCGCCTGGTGCACGATGACTGCTCTGAAAAGTTGGGCACTTCCGCTGCTGATGACCACGTCCACCACAAGAAAAACAAGCACCTGATCCCTTGGCATAGGTCTGAGAGTTGCTACCTCCGGAGAAATGAGATGGGAAGGGCCGGGACCTACCCCCAGGTGAACGGAAACTCTTCTGTCCTGAAAACCGGGAACCCCGGACCACAGCTCTGCTTCTTGAGGAATCATGAAGATTCCCCTCTCGTGACGATCCGATCCTATCCAAAGTCCTCTCAACAACCTCTGCCCTCGCCAGTACCTCAAGATATGTCTTCAGCATAAATGGGGTGACCTGGCGCTGGATCTCTGGACGCAAAGCCTCCTCGAAATGCCTCGCCCTGGCCTCATCATCTGGTAACAGGTCTGAAGCATATCGTAGAAGGTTCCTGAAACGGATTCCAAACTCCCGAACTCTGGAGCTCCCCTATCGAAGGGTAAGAAGCTCCTGGCGACTGGATGCCTTCGCAGTCGAAGAAAGAAACTCGACTCTAAACCTGTCTCGAAACTCCTCCCATGAGATCGCTGACTCCTCACGATCCCCGAGGAACAAGAACCACCACTGTCTCGCTGCTCCATGCAACATCGTCACAACCAAGGACACCCAGTGTTCCTTCCGAGCACGAATCGAACTGAAGCCTATCTCGACCTCCTCCAACCAGTCTTCTGTGACTGCATCTGAAACGGAGCCCTCGTACTTCTGTAGACTCTGACGCTGAAACTCTCGGAGTGTCTTCCTCCAAGTGTCATCGTCGTCAACCTCTACCCGGCGGCGATCTGCTGGAACAGCCTGCTGGGCACCTTCTGCGCAAACCTGACGGGGACGCCGACCTGGAGCCATACCTGTAAAATAACAATCGTTAGAGCTCCTAAGCCTGGAACATGGAAGACTCAACATTAATTAATTAATTATTTTGTTTTATTAATTTTAGGTTACCTATCCCAAGGTCTACCCATTCAAACACAGGCGCAAGGAATAATGATGCATGATCCTTTCCTAGGTTTCTACCCTGCAACCAGTATCACTTTGTTTAGTAGCCATCGTAAACTTAAAGGTCCGTGCAACAGATCATAGGGGGCCCTGAACGCCTATGTCTCTGCCGGTCTCCAGTGTTTACCCCACTTGCTAAACATGAATGACACCGTTGCCCGACCATCCCATGCATCCTCACCTGTGCCTAACTCCAAACTCCATCCTATCCCTCGACCAACCTCTGATACCACTCTGTCACGACCCCCTCCCCACAAAGTGTACCCCTCCTGGGCCGGAAATGTGAAAAGGGAGATAATGACCCCCGAGTCCCGCCTCCAGTAGGCCCCGGGTTGGCGACTAGAACCGAGGGTATAATACACACACAAATGGGAGGCATTACCCTCTAAGAGAACACATGCAGAAGAGAGAGATAGAATAGAATCCAACCAACTCCAACTCATAACTGAAATGTAAAAGAAACCCAAGTACATATATGAAATGTCATGAAAAAGTACTACAACTGAAAGGGGAAATGAAAAGTACCCAAAAGAAAGTAAAACGATAGCGACCACAAGCCCGAACAACTCCTCCTCCAACCGCAAGCTCGTAGTAACCAGCTTGATCTCCAACCTGCTCCAAGTGACCTGAAAAACATTTTATATGTACATAGGGTGAGTATAACAGTATACTCAGTAGGATCCTCCCCAAGACTCTCGTGCAAAAGTAAAGAAAGCATGCTAAAGCCCAGTGAACAACAAGTGAAACTAACTCGTCAACTAAACAGGTATACTATGTTCCCAACCTCACCATGGCTAATCTCACCAAGTAACACATACAAGAATATAGCATATAGTAAAGAATGTCAAGGGTACCCCGCTACTACTTCCCCACTGGTTTGCCGCTTTGACCCAACGACATACGTCCTGTGCATCTCTCTCCAAAGGCTTGCCCGTATCAACATGGGTCAAGCTCCACAATCTGCACCACGTGCACCACATAGGCTTGCCCGCAGACACCTGGGCTAAGCTCCACACAATCCTCACAACCAAAAGTAACCAGGTAGTTTCCGGGAGCCACCACAGCTCGCATAACGTGTATCATACGTCGGGTATTATACCTGAAGCCATTACAGCCCATACACCGAGTAAGGATCCTCAAGCCATCACAGCCTATACAGGTTACACCTATAGTAGTCCATAGGATACTATATCCAGAATATATGTGTGTGAAATAACCACAAGCCATTACAGCCCTCTATACACATGTATGGGTAAAACTAACCACTGTGCCTACCAGCACTAAGATCTACCAAGAGAAGAGAGAGGGGCCAAAGGGGGTAGTCAGCCATTCAACCTCCCATCAGAATGTTGGGGAAAACACCCCCCCAGGGCTCAGAATCCCCGGGGTGTCAGTTGCCCTTACCGACAGGGTGGAGTAGCATATAGAAACACAAAAAGTAAAGAATATATAAGTAACTCACATCCACACTATGGGCATTACCTAGTCATAGATACAACTGCAGCTAACGTCTCTCAGACTCCAGGCTGCTACTTCTAAGACTAGGTATCCTATAAGCACACAACCAATTGAAGAGCTTTATTAGATTACTCCATTCTCATTTATCAGTTCCACTGTACATTAGTTAATTCTTTAAGCATTAATTAAGATTGAACAATTCCCCATTTAACTGAAATGGCGTCACTTTCAATACAACTGCTCCTTTTTAAGATTCACATCACCTTTAAATTCTAGCATCTCCATCCCCGTGGATTTTCACCATTTAATCAAACATTCAATACAGAAATACTTTTCCACATTCCCAGGCATTCTAGAAAAACATCCTATGCTTCTAAACACAAATGAGGCTCAACACGGTGAGTAGATATACTACCCGTCGAGTCTTTGCCGCCTATAGAAAGAGCATAGACCCATCCTCCATCGAGAGGCTAAACACGGAAAGCACGTGGCATACCCCGCGTGTCTTCGCCTCCTTCAGAATGAGGGTAAGCAAGACCAGCTGCCTTGAGAAGTGGGGAAAAGCAAAGCAGATTAACATTCAAGAAAACCACAAGCAACCAGCAACCACATCCGTCCCATTCCATCACCCCCGGTGTCCTCCCTGACACCCATATGCATAAACCGATGCATCTCGCCACACTAGGCATCATCCGCTGCCACAACTATAAGGCCTCCATGCCTCCACATATCACAACAACCATCCAGGCTCACATCACAGCACAAGCAGCAGGAAAACAAACATCACAAAATGGGCTCTCGGCCCTTTAACAAACAAGAGGGTAACTCAGAACCCTTTTTGAAATTCCCACATAATCTGTTCTCTAAACCATATTGAATTAACAGATTTGTTATTCGTAGGTTCCAATCATGGATACCTAATCAGTAAGCTATCACAATTAAATAACCATGCTTACTTCCCTAATTTGATTATCCTCAAATTAGAACAACTACAACAACGACAACAACCAGATTAATTTACATGCCTCTTTATCTTTAGCCAATTAATCAACAATTAATTCCGGCTTTACGTTCATTATCAATTTAAATCATGAACGAACAATAAATCAAAGAAACATAGATATCACTATATCTAGGAAAACATGAGGCAAACCGTTATCACGGTATAAAGCAACAACACGCGATCAACCAATTCTTTTAATCCAGTTCAAGTAATTAATTAGGTCAATTTTATTGTGATCCAAAGGAATAAATCATGATAATTCTACGATTGCACATATATAATTAGAGAAGCCATGAATCCCCTACCTCGAAGAGTTCTTGACGTCCTTTATCCACACAGCAGGTCACGATCCTCCCCTCGCGACAACTTATGTGGAAGAATGATCGACACAGCTTGGTTGCATCCAACAGAGCGGAACTGATCCTAGGAGTAAAGGTTGATTGTGAAACTCCTACGGGAAGTATTGAAAGGTTCTAGCGCCTCTTAGTTAAGAACAAAAGGGAAGGAACAAGGGAGAATGATATCTCATCCCTTTTTTAAGATTTAACGAGGTGACAGTTTAAGATCTGGTTAATTCTCCATTAAAAACGGATCGCATTAACCCACGCGGTTTGACCACGTAAAACATTCCAAGACTTAGGAATAATTAATATTAGGATTTATGGCATTTGAAACGGCCTTATGAGCCCTTAAAATAAGGCTTTAAATGTATTTTACGTCAAAGGACACGTCAAAAGGGGAAAAACTGTAGGAGTCTGGAAACACTGTTCACCCACCGTTATTGTACATGAAACTGATCTGTGAAACTGATCTGTCACACCGATCTGTGAAACTGATCTATGAAACTGATCTGTCTCACCGATCTGTCTCACCGATCTGTCTCACCGATCTGTCTCACCGATCTGTCTCACCGATCTGTCTCACTGATCTGTCTCACCGATCTGTCTCACCGATCTGTGAAACTGATTTGTGAAACTGATCTGTCACACCGATCTGTGAAACTGATCTGTGAAACTGATCTGTCACACTGATCTGTCTCACCGATCTGTCTCACCGATTTGTCTCACCGATCTGTCTCACCGATCTGTCTCACCAATCTGTCTCACTGATCTGTCTCACCGATCTGTCTCACCGATCTGTCTCACTGATCTGTCTCACCGATCTGTCTCACCGATCTGTGACACTGATCTGTGAAACTGATCTGTCACACCGATCTGTGAAACTGATCTGTGAAACTGATCTGTCACACCGATCTGTCTCACCGATCTGTCTCACCGATCTGTCTCACCGATCTGTCTCACCGATCTGTGAAACTGATCTGTGAAACTGATCTGTCACACCGATCTGTGACACTGATCTGTGAAACTGATCTGTCACACCGATCTTTCTCACCGATCTGTCTCACTGATCTGTCTCACCGATCTGTCTCACAGATCTGTCTCACCGATCTGTCTCACCGACCTGTCTCACTGATCTGTCTCACCGATCTGTCTCACCGATCTGTGAAACTGATCGGTGAAACTGATCTGTCACACCGATCTGTGACACTGATCTGTGAAACTGATCTGTCACACCGATCTGTCTCACCGATCTGTCTCACCGATCTGTCTCACCGATCTCTGAAACTGATCTGTGAAACTGATCTGTCACACCGATCTGTGAAACTGATCTGTGAAACTGATCTGTCACACCGATCTGTCTCACCGATCTGTCTCACCGATCTGTCTCACCGATCTGTCTCACCGATCTGTGAAACTGATCTGTCTCACCGATCCGTGAAACTGATCTGTCTCACTGATCTGTTACTGTTCATAAAACTGGAAACACTGTTCACAGAACTAGAAAATTGGCAAAGTGTTGGGGATAAGTCCCCTTGACCTCCCGGAACACCTCCAACACCAACATTTCACAAAGTAATGGACCAGAGAGGTCCGGGCCATTACAATCACAATCCTTGATTAATTCCAACCATCTCCTCCATCTCATGTTCAATTATTTATGAGTGAATATATACATCAAAATTTTGTGGTCAGTATATATTTCACATTTTACTCCATACAAATGATGCCTCCAAAATTTTAAAGCAAAAAAAAAATTGAAGACAATTCGAAATCATGTTTAGGGTAATTTAACTCATAAGGTTTCAACTGACGTGAATCATAAGAAATTGCCTGATATTTTTTCATAAGGACACAACCATTTACATTCAACGAATAATCACTAAAAATAACAAACTCACCATTTCTAGATGTTAGTGCCAAAACTAGAGCATTTACCAATCTTCTTTTCAATTCATGAAAACAATCATCCCATTCTTTTGTCTAAACAAACTTAACACATTTTCGAATTAACTTAGCCATGGGTTAGATAACCATAAAAAATTCTCAATAATACCATGGTAATAACCTAACAAACCAAGAAAACTATGAATCATAGTTATATTTGTGGGTCATTGCCAATATTCAACAGATTTTGTTTTAGAAGTATCAATAGTTATTCCATTTTTTGAAACAATGTGACCAATGAAAGAAATTTGTTGTAACCAAAACTCACAGTTTCCAAATTTCCCATACAGTTTCATTTTACCTTATGGTTTGCAATGCAACCATTAAATGACATTAATGATCCTATTTACTTTAAGAATTTACCAAAATATCATTAATGAAAACAACAAAAAACTTATCCAAGAACACCCAGAAAATTCTATTCATAAGATCCATGAATACCGCAGGTACATTGGTTAACCCAAAAGGCATGACTAAAAATTCATAATGGACATATCTAGTATGAAACATGGTCTTAGGAATGTTTTCTTCCTTTACTTTTAATTGATGGTACCCCAACCACAAATCAATCATCGAAAAATACATATCTCCCTGGTGCTGATCAAAAAAATCATTGATATGAGGCAAAGGATACTTTTTCTTAATAGTGATGTTATTCAATGCTCTATAATCAAGGAAAAGTATCATTGAACCATATTTATTCTTAACAAATATTTTAGGATCACACCATGGTGATGTGCTAGGTCAAATGAAAACTTTATCTAATAACTCCTAAAATTTCTTCTTTAACACTAAATGTTCAATTTGAGCCGTTTGATAAGAGGGTTTTGAAATTGGCTTAGCATCATGAACTAAGGTAATAGTAAATTCAACATCCCGATCAGTTATAATACCTGGAAACTCATAAGGAAAAACATAAATATACTCATTTACCACTCGCACGTAATTAATTTGAACAGTTCCTTTGTTTCCAACAATATTTGCAAGGTAACATTCATTTCCATCTTTTACTAGTTTTTCAGCTTCTTGAAATGTTATCAAAAGTAAGGGTTCATTCTTGTACACAAACTGAAAATATTTTTGAAAGGAAACCTCATTAGATATGCAGTCAATCTTATCATGATAAAAAGAATGAAAATCCATACATAAATAATATCAAACTCTACTATATGAAAAACAACAAGGTGTGCAGGTAGATTATTTCCGCACATAAGGTTGTGATGGTTCTTATAATTTCTTTTTGAATCAAAATTCCCTCTTGGAGTTTTTACCATATGTTCAGGATTCATTCCTTGAGATGGAATTATTAATTTACCAGAAAAATTCCCAGAAATGAATGAATGTGTTGACCTCGAATCAAACAACAAATTGTCATAATCTATACAAACAAACAGTGTACTTGATACTACTTCATTTGATGTCCCAACATCTATTGATGTAGTTGAAAATGAATTATCCACCCATTTCTTCTTGTAGTCTGGCCTAATTTCCCTTAGTTAAGTTCTTGGTTGGACACTCTTTTTCATAATGACCCATTTCCTTGCATTGAAAACATTTTATAGACTGTAAATTAGATTTTATCTTAACATTACTCTGATCTTTTTCATTGCAATTACATGATTTATGTCCAATTTTACCACATCGGTAAAACTTACTAGAATTCAAAAGACATTCCCCAACATGATTTTTACCACAATTTTCACAAGTTGTAAACTTATGTTTCTTTCCATCAGAATTATTTGAAGAGTTCTTCCCTTTAGCCTGCCACCTTGACCTATTATTTTGTTGTTTGTCAAAGAACACATGATCATCAAAAAACTCCATTTCCACCATATCTACACATCGATCATGTTTTTCATTACTTTTGAACTAACAAAAATATAAATACCTTCAATAAATTATCTTTAATCATGAGTAAAAACGATTGATTTTAGAATAGAGATCTCGAATGAAATTTGGAGCATACCAAGACAATCGAGTTAATTTTTCTTCATATGCAGCCACTAAGTCATCCTCCTACCTCAATTACAGGAATTGTTTTTCCATCCTAAGATGAACCACCTTATGAAAACATTTCTCAAGAATCATACATTAGAATTCATCCCAATCAAGGGCATCGATCTCTTCACTATCCCTGATATTTTTCACCATTTATCACCACTAATCAGCTTCTCCTTCAAAACAGTAAATAGATGGCCTAACATTTTGATGTTCTGAACACACCTTGACATAAAAAATTTTATCCAGTGCTTTAATCCACCCTTCAGCTCGCACAAGGTCAGATGATCTACTAAATTATGGGGGACATTTCCTCATGAAATGCTCCACTACTAACATGTTCCTCTATGGTTGATCTGGCTGATCTCATGCATGGATACCACCACCATTTATAGCCTGAGTCAACTATTCCATCACTACAAAAAACTGTTCAGTTTCGATTCTGACCATCTTTGGTTTCTCATTTGGAAGGTTGTCTTCCGCTTAATTTCATCCCAACATAGTTTCCTTGTTTCTTCCGTGGAAAACAATTATGATCACAGAGATATCTAGGGCGAAGCAACATGGTAATCTGCAAATTCTATCATTCCAATATTCACATAAATTAATTTATGGATATTAATTTAACTAATACCCTATATCCTAAAGTAATATAAACCGAATATTTATACCAACTATAAGGAATTGGCCATAAAAATTACATAATCATGATTTAAATGAATAATACACATAGAGATTCTTTTCAAGTTTATACTTCTAGAGAATTAGGCCATAACTATTACATTACATCAAGAAAATTACACGGTATACACTTCTACCTAGTTTCCATTTTTTCATAATATAAAAACTCTTGAAAAAAAGATTCATGTCTACTTCCATGTTTTAGATAGCATGACTTTTCCTTAATCCCATTTTTGACCCTATTCATGTTTAAGTCCTATGAAAAACATTTCAAAACATGGGATGAGCATAAAAAGCTCAGTAAGGGTTATAAAACGAAGAATGAAAACACAAGTTCATAATTACATAATAACATAAGCTCGTTAACATACCTCCTAAATTCATAATATTTTTGAATCATATATAGAAAACATAAATCAATAAGGTAACTTGTGGCATCCATATCATACTGACATTGTAGTTATCACAACTACATAGGGAGTTAAATTTGGAGTGCTCATCACTATATATTCCAAAAATCTCGTAGGAGAAACATTCACATTTACCTCTATCACGTTACCCAATGAATTAGAGAGCTATCTCGAGCTCACCCGCCTAAGTTTATCACGGAACCATCTGTATACGTAATAATTCCAAAGAAACATAACATATTCATAACACATAATCAAATATAAAGGAAAGATAACATTTCTACATTTCAATAACAATATATCATTTAAATATATTGACATAACGAATCCATAATGAAAACCATTTTCAATACCAAAATACATAATAAAGTATATGATATTTTGTTTTCTTTTATAAACATTACGACTTTTTAAGGAAGCCAAAAGATCAAATAATACTCATGGTAGAGGAAAAGGTAATTTTCACCTCTTACGTTAAAAGAATTATTATTTATTTTCATTTAGTAAAACACCTTGTAGAAAAATATTACCTTTGAATAAATAAAATCTGAAAGGTGTCTATACAGTGTATAATAAAATTTCGTGTATAAAACAATATATGCCTCAATGAATGTATATTGAGATGAAGTCCCTTACCTCGTTTCCGACGTGACCCGTTCATTCATTAATCTCCGGAATAATAAACTAATGTTAATTTCTACTTTATTAAGAACATTTTTAAGTTTATAATTTTTTTTAAATCCCTTATTACCATGTTATAAACATTATTAAATCATTTAAGTTAATAATGGTCATTTTGTCGATATTTGGTACTAGAGTCAAAATATGGACTTCTTATAATTACAAGTTGTTCATGTGGTCAAATGTTTATTATATCCAGAATGATATTAATGATTTAAATATCATATATATAATATATATCCAGTATATACATGTATTTATAATATTAAATTACATTTTGATGTATCAAATGAAATACATCGTTCATGGAGATGATAAGTCGTACGTACACATGAATGCTACTTTACTTTTTCTTTCCAATTTAATTGAATGAAAACATAATGATACATAGGTATAATTATAATTACATTATAATAAAATATATATAATCTTACTAACTCTATCCTTTATACATTCCACATATGGAATGAACGAGTCTTATCACTTTGAGTGGGCGATAATCAGCACTTCCTCAAATGAGATTATCGTATTTACCCACTATGGAAACCATAACAGTATTCTATAAATGGAAAATATAGAAGCATATAAAAAATATAAATATAATATATATCACATATAAATATAGTTTTATCATAATTTCTGCCATTAGAGGTGGTAGGATACGATTTAACAATCATTGTTTCATGAGGCGTTAGTTTGTCAGCCACAGAAAAAATACATTATTTAACCATTAAATGGAGGTGAGTGTATGTGTAGTTTGAATATTTATCATAGAAACAACCGAGAATATTTTGGATACTAGTGTTTTTATAAAATAAAGGAATAAAAAAAGTTTAGGTGGTTTGAGAAGTAAAATAAAAAAAAAGAACTTCAAAGAAGACGTTACCTTTAAATTGGGTATCTCCCTTTAATTTGAACAAAAAGGGTTTTATGAAGTTCCTTCTACCTAAGTTAAGGATTCTAGGTAGAAAAGAGGGATCTTGAGAGATTATTTGGTCGGGGTTTGGTCAATCCAATGGGCTTGATAGGTGTGATTAATGGGTTAGAGGTGAGGGATTTCTATAAGCGGGAGGAGGGGCTATTTAGGAATGTGCGAAAATATTATTTTATTATATAATTTTTTTTGGTTTATAAAGGTCCAAAACTAATTAATGAATAATATAACATTAATCAAGGTTGAAATAAAATCATTCAATAAAAATTGGATTGTATTTGGATATTTTTTTAATATTTATAAAATTATTTGATTAATTCATTTATTAATGAGGTAAGAATTGCATCAACATTATGTCATAAATAATTTTTTTGATGTCTAAAAATTATTAAAAAAATAGAATGATGTATGAAATATTTTTAACTATTAAATGAATAATATAGTCTAAAAGATAACATATATAACCCTATGTAAAAAATAATTTACCAAAATATATTTGTTTACATCATTTTTTCCTTTAATTTAATTAAAATAAAGTGTCATTATCACTCTTATGTGGCTCCATAGAGTCCCAGAATAGACCCAAGGATGACCAAGGTCTGACTTGACTAATTAAACAAGGTTAGAATAAGTTTTATGATAATTTTTTATTATTATGACATTCTTTTTAACTTGAATTACCCTATTTACCTTTAACCGCAACAAATAAAAGTCGAAAGTCACTATTCATCAAAAATTACTTTCATCTTATTGAACCAAATTTTAATTATTAAAAACAACCATGTATGTCGGATTTTAGAAACTCAATTCACAGAAGTGGTAAATATTCATAAAAATGTAAAAGTTAGTTTTTAACTACTACTTAGTGGTTTCACTATTCATAAAAAATTGATGTTTTTCAGAAAAATACAAAAAATTCATCCTAAGCTCTATTTGATATTCTGAATTCAATAATGATGTCTATTTTACCAAATTCATAACATAGAAGTTGGATTAATTATTTTAAAATTAATTCTCTTTGTCAAAACAAAAGGCGTATTTTTAAGAAATATTAACTATCAAAATATTATCACCTATTTATGTCCAATTCCAAAGTGAAATTAATTCCAATGACCATAATTGGATTAAATGGTAGAAATATAATCTAAATACACTTTAAAACTAATTAAAAATATAATCTAACCATATAAATAAATTATATTAAAAGGTAATTTTGAATTAAAATACAGAATTTTCTACTATTCATCAACAATTAAATTTTATCAGAAAAATACCAAATTTTATTGAAAGTGAATCTTGATTTATAGATTCTAAAGAAGAATTTTATTTGGTTTTATATAACATATAAAAGTGACCAAAACACAATTTAAATATGATTCACCATCAAAAGGTGGTAAATCAACCTTTTAAAGTAAATTATGCATCAAATTAGATTAATTCAAATTTTAAGCCTCTAACTTATATTGGATAAATGTAAAAACATATAATAAACATGTGTAATCATATTTTAGTTATTTCAATACATTTTCTCTAATAAAACGGATAGTATTTAACTACCATTTAAAATAATAATATTATATTATTATTATTTTAGTATGACTCTGCCATGTGTGCAACATAAGATTTCAAAGAAACCTGTTGTTGTGTATCGAGTACGCTATTGAAAATAGCAACCCATTTAAAGTAAAATTAATATTTAATTCAAAAATATTAATAATTAATAAATTTTATTATTCTTCATTTACTTGGGATGTTACAAAGATAATGAAGGTGGGTTGAATAATTTCAGTCTTTTGACATTGAGCTTGCTTAAATTTATAGGTAAAGAAATGTTGTGGATGATTCCATGACCAGGAGGACTTTGTTACGAGATGTGAAGTATGACAGTAGTGAGTAGAAAATTATATAATTGTTCTATGAGATGAATTTGGAGGTTCACGATAATCAGGTATCGATTTTTCTCTCATCTTTAGCATTTACCTCTACCCCACTTGATAGAGTGAGGATGAGGCATCTATTAGATTATGAAGGCCTTGTTCTATGAGAGAGTGTAGAATGTGATAACCCTCTTCCAGGTTGGACCATAGGTGAGTATTAGGTTCTACATTTACAAGGCCACATATGGGTTTCAGCAGATATGCACTAGGAGATGATACAAGGCATTCAATTCGCTGTATATGCAGTGCATCCAAGCATCACAAAGTTGTATTAGGATTTACATCATCAGTATTGGTTGCCTGGTATGAAAAGGGATGTTTCTCAGTTTGGCATGTGGTGTTCTACCTATCAGTAGGTGAAGAAGGAACACCAATGACCGACATAGATTCTGTAGCAGTTACCCATTCTTGAGTGGAAATGGAATGATGTCATGACGAATTTTGTGACGGGTTTACCGAGGTCCCCTCAATGCAATGACGTCATTTGGGGTGTCATTCATAGTCTCATGATGGTTGAAAATTTTATTTTTCATCAATAAACCTTCACTATTAATGAACATTGGATTTTTTACATCCGAGAGATTGTACTTTTTCACATGGTCCCACATTCTATCATTTCAGATAGGGATTCCAATTTCATTTCTAATTTCTGAAAAGGGATATAGAGGGATCATTGTACACATGTTCTTTTGAGTGTAAATTACCAACCTTAGACAAATGGTCAGTCAAAGCACATGATTCATGTTCTTTATGACATTCTTTGGGCGTGTGTCTTGGATTTTAGTGGTTATTAGGAGACACACACCCCCCTTATTGAGTTCACCTAAATCAAAATCTTTCATCATACTATTCAGATGGAAGCATATGAGGCTTTATGTGGTAGGTTAGTCCAATCACCCCTATGTTGGATAGAGGTAGGAGAGGAAGCTATGATGGGATCTCATGTTGTCCACGAGACCACTCAATATGATCAGTTGATTCAGAAAATGATGGATACTACATAGTCTCATTAGAAATCTTACAATGATCACCGCAGAAGACTGTTGGAGTTTGAGGTCCTGTGTCAGGTCTTCTTATATGGTTCACTAAGGATGGAAGACAAGAGGATCTGGAGAAAGGGTTTTATTTCTTCATGATACACTAGATTATTGAGATTCTGGGGAGGGTTGGGATGGTTGGCTACTGGTTTTAGTTACCTTAGAGGTACTGATCTATAAATTATGTCTTCAATGTTTCTCAGTTGCAACAATAATATTTAGACCCGTTTCATGACTTTCTACTGAGTAGGTTGAGTTACAGGTAGATGAGTCCTTTGAGAATCAGTCGATAATAATATTGGATCATAGCATGAAGGTTCGTTTGGGCTGGTGCGTTCATTTAGTACAGGTGTTATGGAATAATGACCGAGTGAACGATGAGACCTGGGAGGGAAAAGGCAATGATTGATTACATTGACCAGATTTGTTATCAGAAACTTCTACCCCACCCTTGGAAGGGAAATTTGGGGACCCGTTTATTTACGGGGTGAATTTTTTAATAACTTGTATCTCTTTTGGGGTATTAATTGTGATATTTTCATTGATTCCTCATTAAAAAACTTACATATGGCCTACTATGTAGGTCTGTTGATTTCAAGGGAGGATCGGGGGTGTCTTGGGCTCATTGGAAGCCTAGAACCCAAATCATAAAGAGTATTCGGCCTGCTTCATGGTTATAAGAAACCATAATGGGAAGGCCACAAGGTTAATCTAAGCGTGCGAGAGGAGGTAGTGGAGGAATTAGCTTCCTTGCAGTTCTGATAGACTATGCAGTAATAGCCGCATGGCCGTTTAGAAGGTCTAAAATTATTTATGACCTCTAACAAATAGTACTGCACATTTATTTCATTGTTAGAAAAACCGTGTGGAGTAACCGTGAAGGTGACCCTTTCTCTTCTAGTGATATTAGCACAGTTCCAACTTAGTTAGGAAAACCATTCAGAGATACCGTGTGACCCATATACTTTGGGTTAAATGAAAATTTTCCCTCGAAATATATTTATCATTAAAATTCATCTCCTCCTTCATTACATAGCAGTGTATAACAATATGAGAGCTCAATGTGAAGCCTATATTCCAATTTTTGATCCCTTCTTCTTCCGACCACCAAATCGAGCATCATTCGTCTCCATGGATCCACAAAGGTAATCACTCAATTCCTTTTTAACCTTATTCAATTAATATTGATATCGATTGTGCTATTTGGACCTTGTATCATATTCCATCATATTATGTTCTTCACCCATTCTTTAGATTTCTCCAAAACCTGGGAGAATCAAATCCTGATAGAAGAAGAGATATCTAGAACGAGTCTACGGTAGGTGTTCTCATAAATTTCACTGATTTTCAAGCTATTTATATATGTCAAAGTGCCACACACCCATTTTTGGGGTGTCTCATTGAATTATAAATCATTTTTTTATTTACTATCATCATTTAGGTATTAAATCAGCTATTTCAACTCATTTATTAGGTTTTATATATAAGTATCCATCCTTAAAACATAACATAATTTTGAATTAAATGGATAATTAACATTGAAAATCTTTTCAGGTTTAGAGTTTTATAGAATTAGGCCATATCAAATAAATTACATCTCCAAAAATTACCAAGTATAAACTTATACTTAGTTTCCATTTTTTCCAAAAATAAAAACACTTCAAAAAAGTGTCATGTCTAATTCTATGTTTTAGATTGCATGAGTTTTCCTATATCCCATTCTTGACCCTATTCATCTTCAATTCTTGTGAAAAACATTTCAAAAATTTAAATGAGCATAAAAAGCTCAGTAAAGGTAATAAAAAAAATAAAGAAAAAAATATATGAAAAATACATACATATCATGAGCTCTTTATCATACACCATGAAATTATAAGATTTATCAATAACATATATAAATCGTAAATCATAATGGTATCTTGTGGCATCCATAACATAATTATTTTGTAGTTTTCACATCTACATAGTAAGTTACATTTAGAATACCCATCACAACATATTCCCTAAATCAATTTAGAGAAACATTATCATTTACCTCTATCACGTAACCCAATGTATTAGAGAGCTATCTCGGGCTCACCCACTCTAGGTTTATCACAGAACCACCCGTATACATAAACAATGACCAAGAACCGTAACATATTCATAACACATAAAACAAACATAAAGGAAAGATAACATTTCCACATTTCAATCACAATATATCATTTAAATATATTGACATAACATATCCATTATTGAAAGTATTTATAATAAAAAAATATATAAAAGAGTATATGGTATTATTTTCTTTTTAAAAACATTACATCTTGTTAGGGAATCTAAAGATCAAATAAAAGTCGTGGCGGTGGAAAACGTCATTGTCACTGCTTATGTTAAAATAAAAATTATTTTGTGACTTTTAGTAGGATTCCTCATAGAAATAAATTACCTTTGAATTAAATTAATATTCAAAGGTGTTTATACACTATATAAAAGAATGTCGTGTAAAAAACAAAATATGCCTCAGTGAAAGTAGATTGAGACGAAGTCCGTTACCTCATGTCCGACATGAATCGTTCATTATTTAATCTCCTGAATAAAAAATTAAAGTTAATTTATATTTTATTAAGAAACTTTTTTAAATTTATTATTACTTTTATATCAATTATTTCAATGTTATAAACATTATTTAATTATTTATGTTAATAATGGTCAATTTGTTGATATTTGGCACTTGAGTGAAAAATGAACATCTTATAATTACATATTGTCCATGTGGACAAAATTAAATTATATAAAAAATGATATACATGATTTAGATATCATATATATCATATATATCCAGTATTTATATTTATTTATAATAGTACATAACATTTAGACATATGAAATGAAATGCACCGTTCATGGAGACTGTAAGCCGTACGTAAGCATGACTGCTACTTTCATTTCTATTTCATATATAATGTAATAATAAATTAATTATACATATGTATATTATATTTCCAATATAATATAATATATAATTTCAGTAACTCTATCCTTTGTATGTTCGACCTATGGAATGAACGATTCATATCAGTTTGAGGGGGCAGTAGTCTGCACTTCCTCAAATGAAATTTTCGTATTTAACCACTTTGGAAACCATAAAGTTTTTATATAAATGAAATATAAAGAACCATATAAAAAATATAAATATAATATATATCACATATAAATATATTTCCATCCTAATGGACACCATGATATGCGGTATGTGAAGATTGAACAATCATCGTTTCGTGAGGCAGTATTTCGCCGTCCACAGAAACAAAATGTTTTTTACCCATTAGATAGAGGTGTCTGTAAGTGTAGTTAGAAAAATTCTCATAAAAACATCCTAGAATATTGAAGATACTGGTTTTGTTATTAAATAAATAAATAAAAATATTTTAGGTCGTTGGTGAAGTAAAATAAATGAAATGAACATAAGAGAAGATGTAATCCTTAAATCGGTTAACTCCCAATGGATTGAACCAATACAATTTATTGAAGTGAATCATGACTAAAGGAAGGATTATAGAAGGAGGGGAGAAATTTAGGTAGCTTAATTGGGCAGATATTGGATGATCCAAAGTGCTTGAGCGGTGTGAGTTATGGGTTAGAGGTGTTGACTTTTTATAAGGGGGAGGAGGGGCTCCTTAGGAATGCTTGAAAATATTGTTTTATTATATAATTATTCTTGGTTTGAAAAGGGAAAAAACTAATTAAAGTAAAATATAAGATGACTCTAGTCGAATAAAAATCATCCAATAAGAATTAGGCAGTTTTTAGATATTATTTTAATTTTTATAATCTTATTTATTTAAATCATTCATCGATGAGGTAAACTCTGCATCATTATTGTGTCGTAAATAATTTTATTTATTTGATGTCTATAAATTATAAAAAAAATAATGATCTAGGAAATATTTTTAGCTTTAAAATTTATATTTATAGTCAAAGAGAAAACATAAATAACCTCATTTAAATATTTATTTTGTAAAATATATATGTTTTTGTAATTTTTGCCTTTACTTTATGTAGTGTCATTATCACTCCTATGTGATTCAATGGGGTCCCAAAAATTTACCCATGGATTCCCATGGTCAGACATGTATCCGAAAATAATAATAGGATATGTGTTGGGGTAATTTAATATTATTATAATATTATTTATTTACCATTATTTACTATATTTACCCTTTAACCATGGTAAATAAAATAATTAATGATGTAAATATTAATAATGTATAAAAATAATGGTTACATATTCATGAAATTTGGTCCACCTAATTATATATATGGAATCAATTTTTTAAAATTCAAAACAAAAAAGTGGCATAAATTTATTTAAATATAATTTTTATTGTCAAAACCAGAAGTGTGTTTTTAAGAAATAATATCTATCAAAATATTAACATTGTTTATGTTCTATTTAAGAGTAAAATTACATCTAATGACCAAATATGGATTAAATGGTAAAAATATAATGAATTTAAACATTAAAATCAATTAAAAGATAATCTAGCCATACAAATAAATTAGATTGAAAGGCAGTTTGGAATTAAAATAGAGTATTTTCACTATTCACCAAAAATGAATTTTATCTGAAAAGTAACATAAATTTACCCAAAGTAAATTTTTATGTCCTGATTCTAAAAAAGTATTTTTTTTTCAAATATAACACATAAATGTGACCAAAACCTGATTTAATGAGTATTATCCATCAAAAGGTGGCTAATCGGCCATTTAATGAATATTAAAGTATTTATGGTTACAATTAGATTTATTAAAATTTTAAGCCACTAACTATTATTGGATTAATTTAAAAACATTTGACAAGCATGTATAAACATATTTTTGTTATTTATTTTCATTATCTCTATTACAATGTCTAGGAATTAACTACCATTTATAGTAATAATATATTATTATTTTTCAGTATGACTCCGCATCGTGTGAAACATTAGACTTCGGAGAAACCCATTTTTGTGTGTTAGGTATGCCATCAAAAAGAGAATCCCATTTACAGTTAAATAAATATTAAATTAAAAAATATTAAAATAAGCATGAAAGTTTCTTATTATTTATTTAAGTTGGATGTTACATCCTTCCTCCCTTTTTGAAATTGCATCCTCCCAATTTTTTATTCACTTATCAAATAAATAGGGGTATTCATTCCTCATATAATTTTCAAAAACCAATGTTACCTCTTAAACCATATGGGTTTTCCAAAAAAAACCTATACCTGATAAATTACCTAATTCTTCAACACTTTCTCTATTCAGTCAAGAATCTGGACTGGTTGTTCCTCGTAAGAGAGATTCTCTTCCAACTGAACTACTTGTGGGCTCAAAACATGAGATGGATCAATCATATACATTCTCAACATTGAAACTTGAGAAAAATTGTGTATGTTGGATAAACATGGAAGTAAATACATTGTGTAAGAATGTAATCCAACTTTCTCCAGGACTTCATAAGGTCCAATGAACCATCGAATCAACTTTCCATTCTTACCAAAATGCATTAAACTTTTTCCATAGAAAAAGATTGAGAAAGACATGATCACCTATTCCAAAAGAAAGATCCCTCATCCAGTTATCTGCAAAACATTTCAGCATGTTCTAAGCTATTGTCATGTGCTTCTAAATCAAATGATCCTTTTCTTCCATATCTTCTACGAATTAGGGTCCCATAAACTTCTTTTCACCTACATCATCCCAAAATTCTAGAGTTCGACACTGCTTCCAATATATTTCAAAAAATAGAGCCATTTCTATACTGGAATGAAAAATGTTATTATAATAAAATACTACCAAAGAAAGATGTTTTCCCCAACTTCCCTGGGAATCCAATGAACAAGCACGTAGCATATCCTCCAAAGTCATAATTTTTCATTCTGACTTCCCATCTAATTAGGGAAGAAAAGTTGTACTAAAATTTAATTCAGTACCCAACGAATTCTGAAGGACTTTCCAAAAGATAGAAGTAAAATTGGGATCACGATCAGATATAATGGAGATGGGAACTCCATGAAACTTGACTATAACTTTAATATACAACCTATAATGTTGATATAGATACAAATATCTCTAATACGAAGGAAATGAGAAGATTTAGTCAATATATGAATAACAAACAAGATTGCATTATTACCTCGAGATGTCTTTTGTTATCGCACAACGATGACCATGGATATATTTTCTCATTTCCACATTGGCACTGGTAAAGAATAAAGCATCCATTTTGGTAACTACCACTCTGCTTTAACCTGTTGAGAAGTCTAAAACTTCATAGTAATGTCATTAATATCTATTTTCATTCCATCCCACCAGTAATACTTTTGATAATATTTGTACATCATTGTAATGCCAGGATAAACTAAAAATAGAGAACCATGAGCATCACATAACAACTCATTCTTCAATTATGAATAAAAATCCATGCATAATTTCTTTCCAAATCTAAAATTACAGTCATTATCAATGTAAAATTAATGCAAATTACCCTTGAGAACCAACTCTATTTTTTTCTGTAACTCACTGTGTTCCTTATTCTCTTGCTTAATTATGTCTGATAAAGATTATTTCACTAACACCTGGAACAAAATAGAGTAATTTCTTTCATCATAAACTCTTATGACAAATTTCATAAAATATTTAATCAAATTATCTTGTTCCAAATGTAACATGTTTAATGTAGCATTACTTTTTCGACTCAAAACATCATCCACTTTATTTTCCTTTTCAAAATGGTAATGAATTATGCATTCATAATCATTGATTAATTCCAGCCATCTCCTCTATCACATGTTCAATTCTTTCAGAGTGAATATATTCTTTATACTTTTGTGTTTAGTATATATTTCAAATTTCACTCCATAAAAATGATTCATTAAATTTTTAATGAAAATAAAACAGTAGGAAATTCTAAATCATGTGTAGGGTAATTTAACTCATTAGGTTTCATCTAACGTAAAGTATAAGAAATTACCTTATCCTTCTTCATAAGGAAAAAACCATGCCCTTTCAACAAAAGATCATTGTAGATAAAAAAACTCAACCTTTCTAGAAGTTCATTCCAAAACAAAAGCATTCACCAATATTATTTCCAATTTATTAAAACAATCATCACATTCTTTAGTCTAATTGATCTTGATACATTTTATGTTAACATTGTCATAGGGCTAGATAACCGTGAAAAATTCTCAAAAAACCATCTTTAATTACATGCCACACCAAGAAAAGTAGTGATATCGATTATATTTGTGGGTTTTGGCCATTCTTCAAATATATTTGTATTAGAATGATCAACAATTATGAATTTTTTTGATACAATGTGACCAAGGAAAGAAACTTTTTGTAACCAAAATAGACACTTGATGAATTCCCTTATAGTTTCTTTTCTTTTATGTTTTTCAAGACAACCAATAAATTAATTTCATGATCCTCTATTATTTTAAAATAAACCAAAATATCATCAATTAACACAACCAAAAACACATCCATGAACTCACAGAGTATTCTATTCATAACATCCATGAATATAGAAGGTGCATTGGTTAATCCATAAGGCATAACCGCCAATTCATAATGCCATATCTAGTATGAAACATGGTCTTCGAAATTTCTGCTTCCTTTACCTTCAACTGATGCTACCTTGAACTCATGTCAATATTCAAAAAATACTAAGCTCCCTGGAGCTGATAAAAAATCATAGATATGAGGAAAATGATTTTTTTAATAGTGATGTTATTCAATGCTCTAAAATCAATGAAAAGTATCATTGAACCATATTTCTTTTTAAAAAACACGACATGAGCACCCCATGGTGATATTCTAGGTCAAATGAAACATTTATCTAATAACTCATGCAATTTATTATGTAACTCTAAAAGTTCAATTTGTGCTATACGATAAGGGGTTTTTGAAAATGTCTTATTATCAGGAACTAATTCAATAGTAAAATCAACTTCTTCATTAGGTATTATACTAGGAAACTCATCATTAGAAGAATCAAGAAACTCATTTACCACTGTCACATAATTAATCTGAATAGTTTCTTTTGCATTCAACAATATGTACATGTTAACATTCATTTCCATCTTTTACTAGTTTCTCAGCTTCCCGAAATGTTATCAAAATTAAGAGATCATTCTTGTACACAAACTGAAATTCATTCTGAAATGAAACGTATTTAGATCTGTAGTCATTCATATCATGATAAACTGAACTACTTGTGGGCTCAAAACATGAGATGGATCCATCATATACATTGTCAACATTGAAATGTGAAAAAAAATTGTGTATGTTGGATAAACCTGGAAGTAAATACATTGTGGAAGAATGTAATCCAACTTTCATCAGGACTTCATAAGGTCCAATGAACCACTGAATCAATATTACATTCTTACCAAAATGTATCACACATTTCCACAGAAAAAGATTGAGAAAGACATGATCATCTATTTCAAAGGAAATATCCTTCATCCGGTTATCTGCAAAACTTTTCGGCATGTTCTGAGCTATTCTCATTTGATTCTAAATCAATTGATCCTTTTCTTCCATATCTTCTACGAATTAGGGTCCCATAAACTTCTTTTCACCTACATCATCCCAAAATTCTAGAGTTCGACACTGCTTCCAATATATTTCAAAAAATAGAGCCATTTCTATACTGGAATGAAAAATGTTATTATAATAAAATACAACCAAAGAAAGAGGTTTTTCCCAACATCCCTGGGAATCCAATGAACAAGCACATACCATATCCTCCCAAGCCATAATTTTTCATTATGACTTCCTATATAATTGGGGATGAAAAGTTGTACTAAAATTTAATTCAGTACCCAACGAATTCTGAAGGACTTTCTAAAAGATAGAAGTAAAATTGGGATCACGATCAGATATAATGGAGATGGGAACTCCATGAAACTTGACTATCTCTTTAATATACAACCTATAATGTTGATATAGATACAAATATCTCTAATACGATGGAAATGAGAAGATTTAGTCAATATATTAATAACAAACAAGATTTCATTATTACCTCGAGATGTCTTTTGTTATCCCACAACGATGACCATGGATATATTTTCTCATTTCCACATTGGCACTGGTAAAGAATAAAGCATCCATTTTGGTAACTACCACTCTGCTTTACCCTGTTGAGAAGTCAAAAACTTCATAGTAATGTCAGTAATATCTCTTTTCATTCCATCCCACCAGTAATACTTTTGATTATATTTGTACATCATTATAATGCCAGGATAAACTAAAAATAGAGAACCATGAGCATCACATAACAACTCATTCGTCAATTGTGAATCAAAATCCATGCATAATTTCTTTCCAAATCTCAAATTACAGTCATTATCAATGTAAAATTCATGCAAATTACCCTTGAGAACCAACTCTATTTTTTTTCTGTAACTCACTATGTTCCTTATTCTCTTGCTTAAATCTGTCTGATAAAGATTATTTCACTAACACCTAGAACAAAATAGAGTAATATCTTTCATCATAAACTCTTATGCCAAATTTCATAAAATGTTTAATCAAATTATCTTGTTCCAAATGTAACATGTCTAATGTAGAATTACTTTTTCAACTCAAAACATCATCCACTTTATTTTCCTTTTCTAAATGGTAATGAATTAGGCAATCATAATCATTGATTAATTCCAGCCATCTCCTCTATCACATGTTCAATTCTATCAGAGTGAATATATTCTTTATACTTTTGTGGTTAGTATATATTTCACATTTCACTCCATAAAAATGATTAATTAAATTTTTAATGAAAAAAACAGTAGGAAATTCTAAATCATGTGTAGGGTAATTTAACTCATTAGGTTTCATCTAACGTAAAGTAGAAGAAATTACATTATCATTATTCATATGGAAAAAACCATGCCCTTTCAACAAAATATCATTGTAGATAAAAAAACTCACCATTTCTAGATGTTAATTCTAAAACAAAATCATTCACTAATATTATTTTCAATTTATTAAAACAATCATCACATTCTTTAGTCCAATTGATCTTGAAACATTTTATGTTAACATTGTCATAGGGTCAGATAACCGTGAAAAATTCTCAAAAAACCTTCTTTAATAACCTTCCACACCAAGAAAAGTAGCGATATCGATTATATTTGTGGGTTTTGGCCCTTCTTAAAAAAATATTTGTATTAGAATGATCAACAATTATGAATTTTTTTTATACAATGTGACCAAGGAATGAAATTTCTTGTAACAAAAATAGACACTTGATTAATTCCCTTATAGTTTCTTTTCTTTTATATTTTTCAAGACAACCAATAAATGAATTTCATGATCCTCTTTTATTTTAAAATAAACCAAAATATCATCAATTAACACAACCAAAAACATATCCATGAACTCACAGAGTATTCTATTCATAACATCCATGAATATAGAAGGTGCATTGGTTAATCCATAAGGCATAACCACAAATTCATAATGCCATATCTATTATGAAACATGGTCTTCGAAATGTCTTCTTCCTTTACCTTCAACTGATGCTACCTTGAACTCAGGTCAATCTTCAAAAAATACTAAGCTCCCTGGAGCTGATAAAAAATCATAGATATGAGGAAAATGATTTTTTTTTAACAGTGATGTTATTCATTTCTCTAAAATCAATGAAAAGTCTCATTGAACCATATTTCTTTTTAACAAACACGACATGAGCACCCTATGGTGATGTTCTGGGTCAAATGAATCCTTTATCTAATAAATCCTGCAATTTATTATGTAACTCTAAAAGTTCAATTTGTGCTATACGATAAGGGGTTTTTGAAAATGTCTTATTATCAGGAACCAAGTCAATAGTAAATTCAACTTCTTCATTAGGTATTATACTAGGAAACTCATCATTAGAAGCATAAAGATACTCATTTACCATTGTCACATAATTAATCTGAATAGTTTCTTTTGCATTCAACAATATGTACATGTTAACATTCATTTCCATCTTTTACTATTTTCTCAGCTTCCAGATATGTTATCAAAAGTAAGAGATCATTCTTGTACACAAACTGGAATTCATTCTGAAATGAAACGTATTTAGCTCTGCAGTCATTCATAGCATGATAAACTGAAATCCAATCAAAAACCAAAATAACATCAAACTCTACTAGAATAAAAACAATAAGGATTTTAGGTAGATTCTTTCCGCACACAAGGACATGGAGTTTTATATAATTTCTTTTTTTCTCAACATTTCTACCCAGTGGTACTATCATACGTTTATGATTCAGATCTTGATATGGAATTCCGAATTTAATATAAGAAATTTCAGAAACAAATGAATGTGTAGACCCTGAATCAAACAACACATTCTCATAATCTGAACAAACACACAGTATACCTAACACTACTTCATTTGATGTCCCCAAATATACTAAAATAGTTGCAAAGGATTTCACCACCCATTTGTGAGTATATCCCGACTACTTTCCCTTAGTTGAGTGCTTCATTGGGCAATAATTTTCATAATGACCCATTTAATTACACGTAAAACATTTTACTGACTATAAATCATATTTTTTATTACCAATTATCAGATCTTTTTTAGTGAAATTATGAGCCTTATGTCCCATTTTACCACATTGGTAGCACTTACCAGAATTGAATAGTCATTCCCTAGCATGATTTTTACAACAATTTTCACAAACTATAAACTTATGTTTCTTACTATAAAACTTTTTTGAAGAGTTCTACCCTTTCTTTTTCAACATCAACCACTTATTGTGTTGTTTATCAACGAAGACTTGATCATCACAAAACTCTATTTCACATTTTCGACAAGTAAAAAAAGTTTTTCATTATGGTTGACCTCACTTGAAGCTAAATCCCTATTATACTTTGGCTTTAATCCTACTTAAAAATGGTTGATTTTACTATCAAGATCTCGTATGAAATTTGGAGCATACCTTGCCAGTCGACTAAATTTTTCTTCATAAGAATCCACTGAGTCATCATCCTACCTTAATTCCAGGAATTGTTTTTCCATCCTAAGACATCCCACAGTAGGAAAATATTTTTCAAAATACATACCATTGAATTTATCACAATCAAGAGAAACAATCTACTCACTATCCTTGGTAATTTTCATCATCGACCACCACTGATCGACTTCGGCTTCAAAATGGTAAAAAATAAGACTAACCATTTGATGTTATAAACAACCCATGACATCAAATTTTTTTCTTGCTATTTAATCCACCATTCTACTAGTACAGGGTTAGATGATCCTCGTAATGATAGGGGATGTTGCCTCATGTAATGATCCAATACTGACATGATCCTTTGTAGTTGATCTGGTTGATTTAATTCAAGGATACCACCACCATTTAAATTGTGATTCACCTAATCCATCAACACAAATAACTGTTCAGTTCCGATTCAGACCATCTTAGGTTGCTTATTTGGAAGGTTGTCTTCCTCTTGATGTCATTCCATCATAGCTCCCCTATTTCCACTATGGAAATGCATTCTGAACACAAAAATATCTTAAAATAAGCAACATGGTAATCTGTAAAAGCTATATCATTTCATTATTACCATAAATTAATTTATGAACATTAATTTAACAATAATATTACTCGTAATGTTCTCAAAATCGACCTCTGATACCAACTATAAGGACCCATCATGAAAACATTACATTATCTTGAATTAAATGGATAATTCACATTGAGGATATATTAAGGTTTAGAGTTTTATAAAATTAGGGCATAACTGTTAAATTATATCTCAAAAAACTACACAGTAGAAAAATATACCCAGTTTCCATTTTTTCAGAAAAGAAAAAATCTTGAAAAAAGGGTCATGTCTAGTTTCATGTTTTATACCTTATTATTGTTCCTTGATCCCATCCTTGACCATATTCATCATTATGTCTTGTGAGAAACATTTCAAAACATGGGATGGTGATAAAAATCTGAGTATGTTTTATAAAATAAGGAAATAAAACATTACTTCATCCACACACACATAACCTAAGCTCTTTATCATACGTCATGAAATCATAAGATTTATGAATAACCCATATAAATCATAAATCATAATGGTAAATTTTGGCATCCATAACATACTTATGTGGTAGCTTTCACAACTACATATGTTGTTAGATTTGGAATACTCATCACAGTATATTCCATAAATATCTTAGGATAAAAATTATTTTTTACCTCAACCATGTTACCCAATGCATTGGAGAGCTCTCTCAGGCTCACCCACCCTAGGTTTATCATTGAACCACCCATACACTTAAACAATCCACATGAACCATAACATATTCATAACACATAAAACAAACATAATGGAATGATAATATTTTCACATTTCAATTACAATATATTATTTAAATATATTGACTTAAAAAATTCATTATCTAAACCATTTCCAATACAAAAATACGTAAAAGCGTATATAGTGTTTATTTTTATTTTAAAAACATAACAACTTGTTAAGAATGATAAAGATCAAATAATACTCACGGTGGCAGAAAAGGTCATAGTCACCACTTACGTTAAAACTAAACATTATTTTTTGTTATTTAGTAAAACGTCTCATAGAAAAATATCCCCTTTGAATGAAATTAAAATTCAAGGTGTTTATACACCATATAAAAGAATTTAGTGTATAAAAAAATACGCCTCAATGAAAAGAGATTCAGACGATGTCCTTAACCTCATATCTGACTTGACTTGTTCATTCATTAATTTCATGAATAATAAACTTAAGTTATTTTATACTTGATTAAGAATCTATTTAAAGTTTATTATTACTTTTATGTCACTTATTAACATCATATAAACATTATTTAACCATTTTAGTTAATAATGGTCATTTGGTCGATATTTGTTACTTGAGTCAAAAATGGACTCTTTATAATTAAAAGTTGTTCATGTGGTCAAAATTCCATTATCTAAAGAATGATATTAATGATTTAGATATTATATATATCATATATATATTGTAAATATTTTTATATATAATAGTTCAAAACATATGGAGATAAAAAATGAAATGCATCATTCCAGGAGTTGGTAAGTTGTACGTACTCATGAATGCTACTCACATTTCAATTTTGTATTAAATTGATTGAAAAATTAATGTACATAGGTATATTATAATTCCAGTATAATATCATATATAATTTCATTAACTACATCCTTTATATGTTCCACTTATGGAATGAACGAGTCATTTCACTTTGAGGGGGAAATAGTCTACACATCGTCAAATAAAATTATCGTATTTACCTACTATGGAAACCATAAAAGTTTATATAAATAAAATATACAAAAGAATAGAAAAAATATAAATATAATATATATCACATATAAATACAGTTCCATCAGAACGTCTATCATGATAGGTGGTAGGAGAATATTGAAAAATCATCATTTCATGAGGCAGCAGTTCTCCGTCTACAGAAACAGTATGTTCTTTACCCATTAGATGAAGGTGTCTGTAAATATAGTCTAAATACTTCTCATAAAAACATCCAAGTATATTAAAGATACTGGTTTTGTTATAAAATAAATAAATAAAATGATTTTATGGGGTTGAAGAAGTAAAATATATGAAAATAACTTAAGATTAGACGTTACCTTTAAATCGGTTAACTCCCTTTGGTTTGAACCAAAAGGCATTATTGATGTGCCTTATGCCTAAGGGAATGATTCTAGGAAAAATATAGGGATGTAGGGAGCTTAATTGGGAAATGTTTGGATGATCCAAAGGGATTGAGAGGTGTGAGTAATGGGGTAGAAGTGATGGATTTTTATAAGGGGGAGGAGGGGCTCTTTAGGAATGTCTGAAAATATTATTTTATTATATACCGATTCTCATTTTTTAAAGGTAAAAAACTCATTAATGTAAATGATAAGATGACTATTGTTAATAATAAAATCATCTAATAATAATTGGAAAGGTTTGGAATATTTTTTTAATTTATATATTCTTATTTATTTAAATTAATCATTAATGAGGTAAACACTGCATCATTATTTTGTCAAAAATAATTTTATTTATTTGATGTCTAAAAATTATAAAAAAAAAGCATTATGTAGGAAATATTTTTAGATTTAAATTGAATATTTATAGTCGAATATAAAACTTATATAACCCCAGATAAAAAATGTTTTATTAAAAGATTTATATTTATGTAATTTTTGTTTTCATTTTAAATTAATTTACATAAAGTGACATTATAACTTTTATGCGGCTTTATGGGTCCCAAAATTGACCAAAGGATGCCTCTCGTGGGAAATTTATCAGACAATAGGATTAAGACACGTGTTAGAGTAATTTATTATTATTATAATATTATTTTTTTACCCTTATTTACCATATTTACGTTTTAACCATAGTAAAAAAAATATTTACATATGTAAATATCCATAATGTCTAAAAATAATAGTTATCTATTCACAGAATTTGGACCCCCTAATTCCAAACGTGGAATCAATTTTTCCAAATTCCAAACACATATGTGGCGGAAATTAATTTAAAAATAATTCTTGCTGTAAAAAAACATGTTTTTAAGAAATAATATCTATCAAAATATTAACACTTTTTTATGTTCAATTTAAGAGTAAAATTACATCCAATGAACAAAATTGGATTAAAAGGAAAAAATATATTCTAATTAAACATTAAAACAAATTTAATGATAATCTAACCATATAAATAAATAATAAAAATGGTAGTTTTGAATTAAAATATAGTATTTTAAACTATTCATTAAAAATTCATTTTATCAGAAAAATACAAAAACTTTAGCCAAAGTAATTTTTGATGTCCCGATTCTAAAGAAGAATTTAATTTTTTTCAAATATAACATATAAAAGTAGAAAAAAATAGATCTATCGAGGGTTCTTCCTCAAAAAGCTGTAAATCAAAATTTTAAAGAATATCAGAGTATTTATGCTTAAAATTTGATTAATTCACGTTTTAAGCCTCTAAATTTTATTTAATAAATTCAAAAACATTTATCAAACATGTATTGAAATATTTTAGTTAGTTCGGTTCATTCCAGCCATTTCTATAGCTCGACGTTAGCTACCATTTGAAATAATATTATATTGTTATTTTTTAGAATGACTCAGCATTGTGTACAACATTAATCTTCAGAGAATCCAATTGTTGTGTGTCAGGTATGCCATCAAACATAGCATCCACTTTAAAGTAAAATTAATTTTTATTTCACAAATATAAAAATAATCATGAAATTTTTTTATTCTT
The DNA here is from genome assembly GCA_963277665.1 of Viscum album. Lineage (NCBI taxonomy): Eukaryota > Viridiplantae > Streptophyta > Magnoliopsida > Santalales > Viscaceae > Viscum > Viscum album. The sequence goes on from OY728131.1 coordinate 22,989,825, forward strand.
TATTTACCTGGGATGTTACAGTATAACTGGATTTAGGGCCACCCCTTAGGAAGGTGCCTATTTTGACCACCTTATAGTCATTTGGTCTAGGATAAATTTGTATTATGACTTTTATCCCTTTTATAAGTTTCTTAAAATAAAATTTACTAATATAATGATTGTACTATGTTGTTAGATGGTATTTGTACTGGATAGGGTGAGGGAGAGATGGATTTTCCTTTAACCCGTGTAATTTTTATGCTTTATAAACCAGAATTGGAATATTTATTTCTAAATAAGTACATTCCCACGTGATTTAATTCAGGTTAAAGTGATGTAATAGTTTAATTTTCATGTGTTTCTTATTACATGAGTTTTTCCCATGTGTGTAATGATTGTCCTAGACATTGAGGTTAGTCCTAGCCTGAGACCCCCTAGTGGTAAGATGTTAAATGCTTATGGTTTTTACCCAAACAAGCCGAATGAAATTGTTAAATGAACATGTTTTGGTTGATTAGTAAATATCATTGAGTGAAAAATGGATTTTATGGAATTCTAGTGATGGGAATATATTTATATTATACCTTGGTCCTTAGAGTGATACTTTGATTCACAAGAATTCATTGGATGTGCACAATGGGTTTATTAATTAAATGATAAGAAGGGAGTGATCCATGGATGCCATAGATGGGCCCACATTGGCTCTGTAAATGATGAGTGAATCCTGGATCCTTATAGGATTCCATGGAAATAATCAAAATTTAATGATTATTTCATGGGTGATACTTGGGCTCCCTGTAGGACCACTAAGGACGAGCTCGGTGACATAGGTTTTTACCACACCAAGAGTGATACCATATTTTCCACTATGTTGTTTGCTAGGGACGGGCTTGTAGGGTGTTGGTTGATTTTCACCTAGAGAGACCCTTGTATTCCACATTAAGAATATCATGAATAGGATAGAGGTTATTTGGATATTGTATGGTTTATGACACATTTTTTAAACCAAAGCACAAGCATGCTTTCGATCACTACCTAAACTTTCCTAGACGGCATTCTGAGGCATCTATGGAGATTACTAATATACGGACAATTTTCGGGAATATGCTAGATCTTGAGACTTATACAATCAATGTAATTGAATTTTTAATTCAATATCAATGTAATATAAATCGAAACCATTTTTAGGACTCTTTTCTTTTGATTATTTTCTAGATTAATGCTTTCACTATTTTATACTAGCTAGTATATATATTCACTGACAAATTAGCATAGAGCATAGACGGTTTCCTACTGGTATTTAGTCTCAATCCCTATTTGGTACATGCTTGTGGCCCAAATAGATTATATGGTTGTAGGTGTAAATAATGGAATTTTCCCTTCTACACGTACATGAAATGTTTATTAGGAGTAAGAGAGCATCAGACCAAGTCGAGCCTTGTGATGCAGTTTGGATACTTTTAATATTTATGTACCTTTTTCTTCTGTATTGTATCCCATAGCCTTATGAATTGTTTGGATTTTTATTCAACATTTAAATTATAGCATCATATTTTTTAAGACATGACTTTTACTTATTTAAAGTTTCAATCTTCCACTTTTTACTCATGTTGTGTGGTATTACTACATTTGATATTTATTTGTTATTTTCACCACTATGTTACACTCTTCTAATGGGTGAATAGTCTCCCCACCATCACACCTCAACCCTCCCTACTAGTCGGTAGTCTCTTGAATTTTGGGGGATGTGCTTGAGGCCATGTGACCAACCAGGCTCAGAGCATTGTTAGGTGGCACCCTAACCCAAGACATTACATAATGAAACACCAATGTTGGTGTTTCACTGTTTCAAAACATCTAAATGTTGTTTTGGGTAACATACACTGTAGTTAAATATCATGATAAAATGGAAATTTCATGCCAAAATGATTTGGATTTGAGACAGGCTTACAGGAATCAATTATATAAATTTCAAACAAAGAAAAAATAAAAAAACATAATATACAAAGATGGTTAAATATCAATTATATAAATTACCATCATATAAAAAATAGTAAACCATATTAAAAAATATTTATATATTTCAAAAAATGAATAAATTCTAATATTAATAATTTAAAAAATTAAAAATATTTTAAATATTAAATGAAAAATATTTTAAGAATGAATAGATAAAATTTTATAAATTAATCTAATACCTTAAAAAGTCCAATCAAAATCAGTAATTAAGTGAATAAAAAACATATAAAAATGAATAAAAATTATTAAATAAATAATAATATTATTATTAATACTTCAAACAATTGATTTATGCAATATATCGAATATAAGTAAAAAATATTATTAATTATTAACAATTTGAATTTTTAACAATAATTAAAAATATTTTTATTTAATTAAATATATAAATATTTAAAAAAGTATATATTTATATATACCAAAATTATTAACATTAAAAAATATTAAAGTAATTTATTTTAAAAAAATGAATACTAAAATGTATAAATTACAAAAAAATACTAATAATAATGAAATAATAAAAATGAATAAAAAATTTTAAATATATAAACATTCGTATATATACACACATACATACAGGTAGACATACATATACCGATATATACACACACATTTAAAATTATATACAGACACATATTCACTCATGGAAACAGACACATGTACACACAGACACACATTTGCATTGAAATACAAATGTACAAATACATGCACACAGACACACAAATAAATGTGTATAAACATACACATACAATTATACATACATACACATACATAGAAAAATATATGCATATACACATACATATGGATATATACATGCATACACATACACATACACAGACACATACAAACATGATTACCCATACACATTCTTAAAATTACATACATGTGTGTATGAATGAACATACAAATGATAACATACACATACTATAAAAACATAAACATTCTATATTAACATATATACACATACATGCACATATACCCATTTAATTTACATACATGCATATACACATACACATACACATGAAAAAACATATGCATGCATTTGCATCAACATAAGCACACAAATACATATATATAGATATTAGAATATATATATATATACGAACACATTTATATATACACAATCTCACATAAGCATTCAAATACAAAAAAATATTCATACACACACAACCCAACACAGGAGTACACATAAAACACATACATACACATGCACATAAAGATATACGAATATATCCACTTACACACACAATAATACATATACATAACCATATATTATATATTATATAATTTGAATATATATATATATCTATATTATTTCAAATATGAATAACATATTTAAATAAATATATTAAATATTTATCAAATTGTTTAAATTAATTATTAATATATAATATTAATTTTAGTTATATACACATTTTTAATTTATGTATACAGATATAATATTAATAATTTTTATTGACATTTATATATTTGTATCTTTGAAAATAAGACTGAAAATTATTTTTTCAAATTTTATGTAAATCTGATTTATATATTATATTAACATGTCTATACTTATATTAATATAATTTTTATTTAAAAATATAAAAAAAATTCATCGAAAACAATTCTTCTATGCTATTAATGGTTTAGATATTATCTGTTCCTTGAAACAATATTATAAAGTGGAAAACTTATCAGCACGAAAATAAAGCACTGACAAATACTATTATAAGGACCCAGCCATAAACCTTACTTAATATTGAATTAAATGAGTAATTCACATTGAGGATCTTTTCAGGTTTAGAGTTTTAGAGAATTAAGACATAACTTTTACATCTCAAATGATTACAAAGTAGTCGCTTCTACTAAAATTCTATAAAATAAAAAGTCATAAAAAGAAACATGTATAGTTCCATGTTTTAGGTAGCATGAATTTCCCTTGATCCCATCCTTGACCCTATTCCACGCTAAGTCCTGTGAAAAACATTTCAAAAACATGGGATAAGCATAAAAATCTCAGTAAGGGATACACAAAGAATGAAAAATGTTAGTTTTTCAAAACAACAAGTAAACCATGTATACTTTATCAAAGTAATACTTTTCACCTATATGAAGTAGGAAAAACTCTTCACTGAATAAAATATCATTACTTACCTTTTTGTAACCAAAGGATTACCATAAAACCCATATAAAGAACACATAACATATATAAAGGTAACTTGGGACATAAACATACTTAAATGGAATAACCATACGGTCGACTTCCACACATATCACTTAATGGAATAGCCATATGGCCAATTTCCATACGTACTTAATGGAATAGCCATACGGTCGACTTCCATACCCAATGGATTGGAGGTTATAACGTAACCACCCGTCCTGGTATTCACGGCACCAACCGTCATATGGTTTATAACGTAACCACCCGTTAAAATGTCCAAGTACCAATATAAAATCATAAAATAGAAAACCAATATAAAGGAATGATAACATTTCCACATTTCAATCACAATATATCATAAATATTTTGACATAATAGAATCCTTTATCAAAACCATTTTCAATACCAAAATACATAAAAGAGTATATGGTATTTATTTTATTTTAAAAACATTTCGGCTTGTTGAGGAATCCAAAGACCAAATAATACTCGCGGCGGCGAAAAAGGTCGTTGTCACCGCGTACGTTAAAAAAAACATTCCTTTTTGTCGTTTAGTAAAACGCTTCATAGAAAAAGATTCCTTTTGTATAAAAGTAAAAGTCAAAGGGGTTTATACACTGTATAAAAGAAGGTTGTGTATAAAAAGAAATATGCCTCAATGAAAGGAGATTGAGACAAAGTCCCTTACAAAGACGGTATCCTTGGTTTAAGGATAAATAAATTACATAATTATGTGTGACAAACGAATACATCAAATATAAGTGGATATTAAGTGTAAAATAATCAAAGTTCCTTCACACATATTCATAGGATGGCATATTCAATAACTACATGTCGAACCCAAAGAAATCGAAACAGGGTTAAGAAGTTCCCTTGACAGCCTAACGACGTCACATCAAAATGAGTTGATGAGAGATAAAAAGTGTATCTAATCACTTGGACATAAAATTAAATCAATAAGGATATATGAGAACATATCCCAACATAATAATATGTAAATTAAAATACCCAACAAAATAAGTCTTAAAAAAGGAGGGTGAAAGGTTCCCTTACCGACTTGGGTTTCTTCCGAAACATACGACCCGTGAAAGAAGAACAATAAATCATTAATGTAAATACTCATAAATGAAGTAATATTACACAATGAGTAAAAAAATGGTCAGTACATACACCACTAAAAGGAAATTGTGGCAAATGTAGCATAAATCTCACGTGAATAAAAGTGAGATGAAAAATCACTTACGAAAACTCGACAGCCTAATGGCGCCACATAAAACTTTTAAAAATGGATTGATGAGATCAAATAGGGTATCTCATCACATTACAAAAAAATTTACAGCAAGAGGATTATGAAATAACATCCCCCATCATAACAAATAGGAGCTTAAAAGAAGTGACATAAAGGGGAGTACATAAAAATAAAGAGAGAGGTTAGATCTCTTACGAAAATTCGGCAGCCTAACGGCGCCACTGAAAACTCACAAAATGGATTGATGAGAGAGAATATGGTCTCTCATAACATGAACATAAAAATTATAGTAATTTTAATATATAATAACTTCCCATTAACAAGAAAGATGAGCTTAGAAGGAATGACATAAAAGAGTGTACTTAAAAAGAAAGAGAGGTGTAGGATCCCTTACCTCAGGTCCGACTTGACTCGATCGTTCTTTAATGTCCTGAATAATAAATTTGAGTTAATTTATATTTTGTTAAGAACCTTTTTCAAGTTAATTATTCCTTTTATATCACTTATTTCCATGTTATAAACATTATGTAATCATTTAAGTTAATAATGTTTGTTTTGTCGATATTTGGTTCTTAAGTCGAAAGTGGACTTCTTACAGTTACATGTTGTTCGTGTGGTCAATGGTTCTTTATATCCAGAATGAAATTCCTGATTTGGATATCATATATATCATATATATCCATCATATACATGTATTTTTAATATTACATAATCATTTAGTGGTAAGAAATGAAATGCACCGTTCATGGAGACAGTAAGCCGTACGTACGCATGAACTCTACTTTCATTTCATTGTCATATTAATGGAATTAAAACTAAATGAGAGGTATGTATATTTTAATTACAGAATTATATTCATCATTTATATGTATCATTCATCATATATATCCATTATATACATGTACTTAAAATAAGACATTACATTTGGGGATAAGAAATGAAATGCACCGTTCATTGAGACGGTAAGTCGTACGTATGCATGAACGCTTCTTTCATTTCTATCTCATACTTTAATGGAAAGAAATAATAATAATATAGAGGTATATAATAATTAAAGTATAACATCATATATAATAACATTAAATCCATCATTTATACATCCCACGTATGCCATTAACGAATCATATCACTTTGAGGGGGCGGTAGTCTGCACTTCCTAAAACGAAGATATCGCGTATACCCATAATGGAAGCCATAAAGGTAAGACACAAATGAAAAATACAGAAGCATAAGTAAAACATAAAAATATTATATATCATATATAAAAATAGTGACATCATAATGGCCACCTTTGAAGGTGTTAAATGAGTATTGAACAATCATCGTTTCGGGAGGCAGAATTTCACCATCCACGGAAACTGTATGTTCTTTAAACATTTGATGTAGTTGTGTGAGAGTGTAGCTCTAATGAATCTTATAAAAACATCCTAGTATATTTAAGATACTTTTTTTGTTACAAAAGAAGTAAATAAAAAGAGTTTAGGGGGTTGGAGAAGCAAAATAAAACAAATGAACATGAGAGAATGAATTATCTTTAAAAGTGTAACTCCTTTTGATTTGAGCCTAAAGGCTTCCTTTGAAAGGATTCTGCCCAAAGGGAATCCTCTAGGATGAGGAGAGGGATTTGGAGAGAGTAAATTGGCATGGGTTGGCCGAGTGAAAGGCTTGAGGAGTGTGTGAAATGAGGTAGAGGTGGGGGCCTTTTATAAGAGGAGGGGAGGTGCACTTTTGGAAAGTAAGAAATATTACTTTATTTGAAAATGTGTTTCGGTTTTAAAAGGGTCCTAAATTGATATAATTAGAGTATAAGGAGATAAGTCTTTGAAATCCACTCATCCAATTGGTTTTGGCCATGTGTAGGTTGTAGATTTTACATTATCTTTCCATTTTATTTAAATCGTTAAATAATGAAGTCATCGCTACATCATCATTATGTCATAAATATTTTAATTTATTTAAAATCTAAAAATTATAAAAAAACTACTATTACGTAGGAAATAATTTTATCTTTCCAATTACTATTTATAATCAAAAATCTGATCTTTATAATCCCATTTAAAAATTGTTTTCGTAAAACATATTATGTTTGTGTCATTTTTACTTTTACATTAAATAAAAAGTTATTTATGTCATTTCCCCACCAAAGTGGCTCCATGGGGTCCCCAAGTTGACCCATGGCATGTCTTGGTCGGCCATGACACATCCAATGTGGGTAGGACATGTGTCAAGCTCATCTCATATTATTAAAACATTATTTTTACCTTAAACTACACTAATTACCACTAATCGCGATTAAAAACTTAATAAGTTACTATTCACCGAAAAATTATTTTAATCCATTGAACCACATTTTACTTCTTAATGACAACCATGTATGTCTGATTTTTGAAAATCAAAACACAATGATGGAAAAATTTCATTTAAACGGAAAAATCAGTTTTTATAAGTACCACTTAGTGGTTTCACTATTCATCAAAAATTGAATTTTTCAGAAAATTACCAAAAATTCACCCTAAGCTATATTTGATATTAAGAATTCAAAAATGAAGTCTATTTTAAAAAATTCAAAAAATATAAGTCACATTAATTAATTTAATAATTAATTCCCGCTGTCAGAGAAAATAGCGTGTTTTTATGAAACAATAAGTATCAAAAGATTGACACTAGTTTCAGTCCGATTTCAAAGTGAAATTAATTCCAACGACCACTATTGGATTTAATGGTAAAAATATTTTATAATCTCACTTTAAAAATAATTCAAAAGATAATCTAATCATATAAATAAATTATATTAAAAAGAGGTTTTGAATTAAAATACAACATTTTACACTGTTCATTAAAAAAATGAACTTTATCAGAAAGGTACCAAAAATTACACAAAGTAAATTTTGATGTCCTGATTCTAAAGAAGAGTTATTTTTGGTCTAATAGAATGTATAATAGTGGTCAAAACTATATTAAATGACAGTTCTCCCTCAAAAGGTGGTAAGTGAACCTTTAGTGAAAATTAGGGTATAAAAGCCTAAAATTGAATTCTTTCCGTATTTTAAGCCTTTGGATAAATTTAAAAACAGTTAAAAAACATATATAATCATATTTTAGTTATTTCTATCCATTCCCTCCGATACAATGTCATCATGTTAACTACCATTTAAAATAATATTATTTTATTATTAGAGTGCAATGTAAGATTCCCAAGAAACTCATTGTTGCGTATTGGGTACGCCATCAAGCATAGCACCCCCTTTAAAGTAATATTAATATTTGATTCAAAAATATGGATAAATATAAAGATGTCATATTATTTATTTACCTGGGGTGTTACATCCTTCCCCCCTTTTGGGAATTGCGTCCTCGCAATTTTAAAATTGGGCTTGGAAACATCCTTGAAAGTCCCACATCGGAACAAGAGTCGGTAAAACAATCACTTTAAAATAAAGAAAGATAACTACAAAGGTCACCCGAGTCAACCCATAATAGGATTCTGTGTAGGAAGACATGGACATGGAAGAAAAAAGAAAAGGGTCATGTTCTTGAGGGAGAGTGATAGTAAACATGTCTAAGAGAATGTTAACAATGAGAAAATCACAAACTTGTGATGGGTTAAACGGTATCTGATTCCCGAGTAGGAAAAGTTAATAGACAACATTTTTGTTTTATGTTACTTTTTATTGAGGAATTTATTCATAAGGAAACATAATCACCAATCATGTTGACTTTTAACTTTTACTAGATTACTTAATAAAACTCATCTTTTTTTTTCAAAAGATGAGTATTTAGGAAGACTTGTTCGCATTAAGAGTACTATAAACATCTTCTTAGAGGAGAACCTAATCCACAAAAAAAGAACTATACAATTCCCATGTCTTCAAACCTTAACCAAAACTAAAACCAAAAAGGTTACTAAATGATAAGATAATCCAGAAAAGGATAACCCTTTAAAAAGAAAATCTATGCTTAATCTCCAAAATTTGTCCAACAAAACCCAAAGTTCAACGAAGACCATTAGATAAACAATTTGTCCATAAAATCCTTCAAAGTAAAACAATATAAGATTGAAACCCAAATATTTGAAGGATTTAGTCACATAGTCTTCCAAGTTAAATCGTAACATTTATCTCCAAACAACATCAGTCGCTCGTAAAGTCTCGCATTGAAAAGTAATTATCCTATTCACATATCCTCCATGATAGGTTAATCATTTTCATAAAAAACCCAAAATCAAATTACTCTTAATTCATAAAATCATATAACTAAAAAGAATCAGTCAAACTAACCAGGGACTTCATGTAGTCCAGTGGTAGGCGATAAATACCAGTCGCACTTTGGTTGTGGGTTCGATTCCCGCAGCTTTGTCCGACGCGACGGGTTGTCACACGGTCTGCGTGTTGTCCTTTTTCCAAAACTATATAATTCTTAAAACATTCCCCAAAACGAGATAAAATCTACAAAAATTATCATAACATATTTTAACCTCAAGTTTATCTCATGCCCTTCATTTTCAATCATATCATATAATAAACCATAATTACCTCAAAAGTAAGGATCATATAAACTCTAATGGTTACATTTATAATTATTACATGAACTTCCACATCAATTGGTCATCTTGTACATGATTAATTACAAAACATACCAATGTTCAAGTGGTTGATCATGACTCCTTGATATTTGGTTTAGAACAACCACGAGTTTCCTCATTAAATCCCCAATTTTATCTAGTATCTTAATCATAGAACCACCACAGTTTCCTTAAAACCTATTGTCTCTTTGGTTCTTGTTAGATCCATCCATTCACTAAAAACAGAAAAGCCAGTGTAAGTATATCAACAAAACCATCATGTACTAATGAGGAAGGTAAAAACTAAGACATACTTACTCATTCACTTTATCTAAAACTATGACTCTTTCTGAAATCCTAACCATTATTGTAATGTCACTTATGCTTAGAGAATACCCTAACCTCTAATGTTATCTAAACCGACCTTTGATACCAACTATAAGGACCCAGCCTTAAACCTTACTGAATATTGAATTAAATGAGTAATTCACATTGAGGATCTTTTCAGGTTTAGAGTTTTAGAGAATTAGGACATAACTATTACATCTCAAAAGATTACAAAGTAGTCACTTCTACTAAATTTCCATAAAATAAAAAATCTTAAAAAGAAACATGTATAGTTCAATGTTTTAGGTAGCATGACTTTCCCTTGATCCCATCCTTGACCCTATTCCACTCTAAGTCATGTGAAAAACATTTCAAAAACTTGGGATGAGCATAAAAATCTCAGTATGGGATACACAAAGAATGAAAAATGTTAGTTTTTCAAAACAACAAGTAAACCATGTATACATTATCAAAGTAATACTTTTCACCTTTATGAAGTAGTAAAAACTCTTCACTAAATAAAATATCATTACATACCTTTTTGTAACCAAAGGACTACCCTAAAACCCATATAAAGAACACATAACATATATAAAGGTAACTTGGGACATAAACATACTTAAGTGGAATAACCATACGGTCGACTTCCACACATATCACTTAATGGAATAGCCATACGGCCAATTTCCATACATAATTAATGGAATAGCCATACAGCCGACTTCCATACCCAATGAATTTGAGGTTATAATGTAACCAACCATCCTGGTATTCACGGCACCACCCTTTATATGGTTTATAACGTAACCACCCATTAAAATGTCCATGTACCAATATAAAATCATAAAACAGAAAACCAATATAAAAAATTGATAACATTTCCACATTTCAATCACAATATATCATAAATATATTGAAATAATAGAATCCTTTATCAAAACCATTTTCAATACCAAAATACATTAAAGATTATATGGTATTTATTTTATTTTAAAAAAAATTCGGCTTGTGGAGGAATCCAAAGACCAAATAATACTCACGGCGGCGGAAAAGGTCGGTGTCACCGCGTACGTTAAAAAAACATTCCTTTTTGTCATTTAGTAAAACACTTCATAGAAAAGGATTCCTTTTGTATAAAAGTAAAAGTCAAAGGTGTTTATACACCGTATAAAAGAAGGTTTTGTATAAAACGTAATATGCCTCAATTAAAGGAGATTGAGATGAAGTCCCTTACAAAGACGGTATCCTTGGTTTAAGGATAAATCAATTACATAATTATGTGTGACAAATGAATACACCAAATATAAGAGGATATTAAGTGTAAAATAATCAACGGTCATTCACACATATTCAAAGGATGACATATTCAATAACTACATGTCGAACCCAAAGAAATCGAAACAGGGTTAAGAAGTTCCCTTGACAGCCTAACGACGTCACATCAAAATGAGTTGATGAGAGATAAAAAGCGTATCTAATCACTTGGACATAAAATTTACATCAATAAGGATATATGATAACATATCCCAACATAATAATATGTAAATTAAAAGACCCAACAAAAGAAGTCTTAAAAAAAGGGGGGTGAAAGGTTCCCTTACCGACTTGGGTATCTTCTGAAACATACGACCCGTGAAAGAAGGACAATACATCATTGATGTAAATACTCATAAATGAAGTAATATTACACAATGAGTAAAATAATGGTCAGTACATACACCAATCAAAGGAAATTGTTGAAAATGTAGCATAAATCTCATGGGAATAAAAGTGAGATGAAAAATCACTTACGAAAACTCGGCAGCCTAATGGCGCCACTTAAAACTTCCAGAAATGGATTGATGAGATCAAATTGGGTATCTCATCACATTACAACAAAATTTACAGAAAAAGAATTATGAAATAACAACCCCCATCATAAAAAATAGGAGCTTAAAATAAGTGACATAAACGGGAGTACTTAAAAAGAAAGAGAGAGGTTAGATCTCTTACGAAAATTCGGCAGCCTAACGGCGCCACTCAAAACTCCCAAAATGGATTTATGAGAGAGAATAGGGTCTCTCATAACATGAAAATAAAAATTACAGTAAGTTTAATATATAATAACTTCACAATAAAAAGAAATATGAGCTTAGAAGTAATGGCATAAAAGAGTGTACTTAAAAAGAAAGAGAGGTGTAGGATCCCTTACCTCGGGTCCGACTTGACTCGATCGTTCTTTAACGTCCTGAATAATAAATTTGAGTTAATTTCTATTTGGTTAAGAACCTTTTTCAAGTTCATTATTCCTTTTATATCACTTATTTCCATGTTATAAACATTATGTAATCATTTAAGTTAATAATGTTTGTTTTGCAGATATTTGGTTCTTAAGTCGAAAGTGGACATCTTACAATTACATGTTGTTCGTGTGGCCAAAGGTTCTTTATATCCAGAATGACATTCCTGATTTGGATATCATATATATCATATATATTTATCATATATATGTATTTATAATATTACATAATCATTTAGAGGTAAGAAATGAAATGCACCGTTCATGGAGACGGTAAGCCGTACGTACGCATGAACGCTACTTTCATTTCTTTGTCAAATTAATGGAATTAAAAATAAATGAGAGGTTTGTATATTTTAATTACAGAATTATATTCATCATCTATATGTATCATTCATCATATATATCCATTATATACATGTACTTATAATAGTACATTACATTGGGGGATAAGAAATGAAATGCACCGTTCATGGAGACGGTAAGCCGTACGTACGCATGAACGCTACTATCATTTCTATCTCATACTTTAATGGAAATAAATAATAATGATATAGAGGTATATAATAATTCCAGTATAAAATCATATATAATAACATTAAATCCATCCTTTATACGTCCCACGTATGGCATTAACGAATCACATCACTTTGAGGGGGCGGTAGTCTGTACTTCCTAAAATGAAGATATCGTGTATACCCATAATGGACGCCATAATGGTAAGACACAAATGAAAAATACAGAAGCATAAGTAAAACATAAACATATTATATATCATATATAAAAATAGTGACAACATAATGGCCACCTTTGAAGGTGTTAAATGAGTATTGAACAATCATCGTTTCGGGAGGCAGAATTTTTCCATCCACGGAAACCGTATGTTCTTTAACCATTTGATGTAGTTGTGTTAGAGTGTAGCTCGATTAAATCTTATAACAACATCCTAGTATATTGAAGATACTGGTGTTGTTACAAAAGAAGTAAATAAATAGAGTTTATGGGGTTGTAGAAGCAAAATAAAACAAATGAACATTAGAGAATGAATTACCTTTAAAAGTGTAACTCCTTTTGATTTGAGCCTAAAGGCTTACTTTGAAAAGATTATGCCCAAAGGGAATCCTCTAGGATGAGGAGCGGGATGTGGAGAGAGTAAATGGGCAGGGTTTGGCCGAGCGAAAGGCTTGAGGAGTGTGTGAAATGAGGTAGAGGTGGGTGCCTTTTATAAGAGGAGGGGAGTGGCACTTTTGGAAAGTAAGAAATATTACTTTGTTTGAAAATGTGTTTCGGTTTTAAAAGGGTCCCAAATTGGTATAATTCTAGGATAAGGTGATAAGGCTTCGAAATCCACTCATCCAATTGGTTTTTTCCATGTTTAGGTTGTAGAGTTTACATTATCTTTCCATTTTATTTAAATCGTTAAATAATGAAGTCATCGCTGCATCATCATTATGTCATAAATAATTTAATTTATTTAAAGTCTAAAAATTATAAAAAAATACTCTGATTTGTGAAATCGTTTTATCTTTCCAATGACTATTTATAATAAAAAATATGATCTTTATAACCCCATGTAAAAATTGTTTTCGTAAAACATATTATGTTTGTGTCATTTTTACTTTTACATTAAATAAAAAGTTATTTATGTCATTTACCAACCAAAGTGGCTCCATGGGGTCCCCAAGTTGACCCATGGATTTTCTTGGTCGGAAATGACACATACAATAACGGTAGGACATGTTTTAAGCTCATCTCATATTATTAAAACATTATTTTTACCTTAAACTACACTAATTACCACTAATTGCGATTAAAAACTTAATAAGTTACTATTCACCAAAAAATTATTTTAATCCCATTGAACCGCATTTTACTTCGTAATAAAAACCATGTATGTCGGATTTTAGAAAATCAAAACACAATGATAACAAAATTTCATTTAAACGGAAAATTCAGTTTTTATAAGTACCACTTAGTGGTTTCACTATTCATCAAAAATTGAAGTTTTTCAGAAAAATACCAAAAATTCACCTTAAGATATATTTCATATTAAGAATTCAAAAATGAAGTCTATTTTAAAAAATTAAAAAAATATAAGTCATATTAATTAATTTAATAATTAATTCCCACTGTCAGAGCAAATAGCGTGTTTTTATGAAACAATAAGTATCAAAAGATTGACAGTAGTTTAAGTCCGATTTCAAAGGGAAATTAATTCCAACGACCACTATTGTATTTAATGGTAAAAATATTTTCTAATCTCACTTTAAAACCAATTCAAAAGATAATATAATCATATAAATAAATTTGATTAAAAAGAGGTTTTGAATTAATATACAACATTTTACACTTTTCATTAAAAATGATCTTTATCGGAAAGGTACCAAAAATTTACACAAAGTAAATTTTGATGTCCCGATTCTAAAGAAGATTTATTTTTGGTCCAATAGAATGTATAAGAGTGATCAAAACTATATTTGATGACAGTTCTCCATCAAAAGACGATAAGTGAACCTTTAGTGAAAATTAGGGTATAAAAGCCTAAAATTGAATTCATTCCGTATTTTAAGCCTTTGGATAAATGTAAAAACATTTAAAAAACATATATAATAATATTTTAGTTATTTCTATCCATTCCTACCAATACAACGTCTACATGTTAACTATCATTTAAAATAATATTATTTTATTATTAGAGTGCAACGTAAGATTCCCAAGAAACTCGTTGTTGCGTATTGGGTACGCCATCGAGAATAGCATCCCCTTTAAAGTAATATTAATATTTGATTCAAAAATATGGATAAATATAAATATGTCATATTATTTATTTACCTGGGGTGTTACATCCTTCCCCCTTTTGGGAATTGCGTCCTCGCAATTTTAAAATTGGGCTTGGAAACATCCTTGAAAGTCCCACATCCGAACAAGAGTTGGTAAAACAATCACTTTAAAATAAAGAAAGATAAGTACAAAGGTCACCCATGTTAACCCATAATAGGATTTCATGTAGGAAAACATGGACATGGAAGAAAAAGCAAAGGGCCATGTTCTTGAGGGAGAGTGATAGTAAACATGTCTAGGAGAAAGTTAACAATGAGAAAATCACAAACTTGTGATTGGTTAAACGGTATTCGATTCCCCAGTAAGAAAAGTTAATAGACAACATTTTTGTTTTATGTTACTTTTTATTGAGGAATTTATTCATAAGGAAACATAATCTCTAATCATGTTGACTTTCAACATTTACTAGTATCTTTAATCAAACTCATCTTTTTTTTTCAAAAGACGAGTATTTAGGAAGACTTGTTCGCAATAAGAGTACTATAAACAACTTCTTAGAAGAGAACCTAATCCAAAAAAAAATAACTATACAATTCTCATGTCTTAAAAGCTTAACCAAAACTAAAACCAAAAAGGTTACTACAACATCAGATAATCCAGAAAAGGATTACCCTTTAAAAAGAAAATCTATGCTTAATCTCCAAAATTTGTCCAACAAAACCCAAAGTTCAACGAAGACCATTAGATAAACAATTTGTCCATAAAATCCTTCAAAGTAAACCAAGCTAATATTGAAACCCAAATATTTGAAGGATTTATTCACATAGTATTCCAAGTTAAATCGTAACATTTATCTCCAAACAACATCAGTCGCTCCTAAAGTCTCGCATTGAAAAGTAATTATCCTAATCACATATCCTCCATGATAGGTTAATCATTTTCATAAATAACCCAAAATAAACTTACTCTTAATTCATAAAATCATATAACTAAAAAGAATCAGTCAAACTAACCAGGGACTTCACGTAGTCCAGTGGTAGGCGATAAATACCAGTCGCACTTTGGTTGTGGGTTCGATTCCCGCAGCTTTGTCCGACGCGACGGGTTGTCACACGGTCTGCGTGTTGTCCTTTTTACAAAACTATATAATTCTTAAAACATTACCCAAAACGAGATAAAATCTTCAAAAATAATCATAACATATTTTAACCTCAAGTTTATCTCATGCCCTTAATTTTCCATCATATCATATAATAACCCATAATTACCTCAAAAGTAAGGATTATATAAACTCTAATGGTTACCTTTATAATTATTACCTGAACTTCTACATTGATTGGTCATCTTGTACATGATGAATTATAGAACATACCAAGGTTCAAGTGGTTGATCATGACTCCTTGATAGTAAGTTTAGAACAACCACAAGTTTCCTCATTGAATCCCCCATTTTATCTAGTATCTTAATCAGAGAACCACCACAGTTTCCTTCAAACCTGTTTTCTCTTTGGTGCCTGCTAGATCATCCATTCACTAAAAACAGAATTGTCAGTGTAAGTATATCTACAAAAACATCATGTACTAATGAGGAAGGTAAACACTAAGCTATACTTACTCATTCACTTTATCTAAAACTAGGACTCTTTCTGAAATTCTAACCATTATGGTAATGTCACTTATGCTTAGAGAATACCCTAAACTCTAAAGTTATCTAAACCGACCTTTGATACCAACTATAAGGACCCATCCTTAAACCTTACTTAATATTGAATTAAATGAGTAATTCACATTGAGGATCTTTTCAGGTTTAGAGTTTTAGAGAATTAGGACATAACTATTACATCTCAAAATATTACAAAGTAGTCGCTTCTACTAAATTTCCATAAAATAAAAAGTCCTAAAAAGAAACATGTATAGTTCCATGTTTTTGGTAGCATGACTTTCCCATGATCCCATCCTTGACCCTATTCCACGCTAAGTCCTGTGAAAAAAATTTCAAAAAATGGGATGAGCATAAAAAGCTCAGTAAGGGATACACAATGAATGAAAACTGTTAGTTTTTCAAAACAACAAGTAAACCATGTATACTTTATCAAAGTAATACTTTTCACCTTTATGAATTAGTAAAAACTCTTCACTGAATAAAATATCATTACTTAACTTTTTGTAACCAAAGGATTACCATAAAACCCATATAAAGAACACATAACATATATAAAGGTAACTTGGGACATAAACATACTTAAGTGGAATAACCATACGGTCGACTTCCACACATATCACTTAATGGAATAGCCATACGGACAATTTCCATACATACTTAATGGAATAGCCATACGACCGACTTACACACCCAATGCATTGGAGGTTATAACGTAACCACCCATCCTGGTATTCACGACACCACCCTTCATATGGTTTATAACGTAACCACCCGTTAAAATGTCCAAGTACCAATATAAAATCATAAAACAGAAAACCAATATAAAGGAATGATAACATTTCCACATTTCAATCACAATATATCATAAATATATTAAAATAATAGAATCCTTTATCAAAACCATTTTCAATACAAAAATACATAAAAGATTATATGGTATTTATTTTATTTTAAAAACATTTCGGCTTGTTGAGGAATCCAAAGACCAAATAATACTCGCGGCGGCGGAAAAGGTCGTTGTCACCGCGTACGTTAAAAAAAACATTCCTTTTTGTCGTTTAGTAAAACGCTTCGTAGAAAAATATTCTTTTTGTATAAAAGTAAAAGTCAAAGGGGTTTATACACCATATAAAAGAATGTTGTGTATAAAACTAAATATGCCTCAATGAAAGGAGATTGAGAGGAAGTCCCTTACAAAGACGGTATCCTTGGTTTAAGGATAAATCAATTACATACTTATGTGTGACAAACGAATACACCAAATATAAGTGGATATTAAGTGTAAAATAATCAAAGGTCATTCACACATATTTAAAGGATGACATATTCAATAACTACATGTCGAACCCAAAGAAATCGTAATAGGGTTAAGAAGTTCCCTTGACAGCCTAACGGCGTCACATCAAAATGAGTTGATGAGAGATAAAAAGTGTATCTCATCACTTGGACATAAAATTTACATCAATAAGGATATATGAGAATATATCCCAACATAATAATATGTAAATTAAAAGACCCAACAAAAGAAGTCTTAAAAAAAGGAGGGTGAAAGGTTCCCTTACCGACTTGGGTATCTTCCGAAACATACGACCCGTGAAATAAGGACAATGCATCATCGATGTAAATACTCATAAATGAAGGAATATTACACAATGAGTAAAATAATGGTCATTACATACATCACTCAAAGGAAATTGTGGCAAATGTAGCATAAATCTCATGGGAATAAAAGTGAGATGAAAAATCACTTACGAATACTCGGCAGCCTAACGACGCCACTTAAAACTTCCAGAAATGGATTGATGAGATCAAATAGGGTATCTCATCACATTACAACAAAATTTAAAGCAATAGTATTATTAAATAACATCCCCCATCATAACAAATAGTATCTTGAAAGAAGTGACATAAAGGGGAATACTTAAAAAGAAAGAGAGAGGTTAGATCTCTTAAGAAAATTCGGCAGCCTAAAGGCGCCACTCAAAACTCCCAAAATGGATTAATGAGAGAGAATAGTGTCTCTCATAACATGAACATAAAAATTACAGTAAGTGTAATATATAATAACATACCAATAACAAGAAATATGAGCTTAGAAGGAATTACATAAAAGAGTGTACTTAAAAAGAAAGAGAGGTGTAGGATCCCTTACCTCGGGTCCGACTTGACTCGATCGTTCTTTAACGTCATGAATAATAAATTTGAGTTAATTTCTATTTGTTTAAGAACCTTTTTCAAGTTCATTATTCCTTTTATATCACTTATTTCCATGTTATAAACATTATGTAATCATTTAAGTTAATAAAGTTTGTTTTGTCGATATTTGGTTCTAATGTCAAAAGTGGACTTCTTACAATTACATGTTGTTCGTGTGGTCAAAGGTTCTTTATATCCAGAATGAAATTCCTGATTTTTATATCATATATATCATATATATCCAGCATATACATGTACTTATAATATTACATAATCATTTAGAGGTAAGAAATGAAATGCACCGTTCATGGAGACGGTAAGCCGTACGTACGCATGAATGCTACTTTCATTTATTTGTCATATTAATGTAATTAAAACTAAATGATAGGTATGTATATTTTAATTATAGAATTATATTCATCATTTAGATGTATCATTAATTATATA
This sequence comes from Viscum album, assembly GCA_963277665.1. Classification (NCBI taxonomy): domain Eukaryota; kingdom Viridiplantae; phylum Streptophyta; class Magnoliopsida; order Santalales; family Viscaceae; genus Viscum; species Viscum album. The sequence goes on from OY728131.1 coordinate 23,009,470, forward strand.
TATCCATTATATACATGTACTTATAATAGTACATTACATTTGGGGATAAGAAATGAAATGCACCGTTCATGGAGACGGTAAGCCGTACGTACGCATGAACGCTACTTTCATTTCTATCTCATACATTAATGGAAAGAAATAATAATTATATATAGGTATATAATAATTCCAGTATAACATCATATATAATAACATTAAATCTATCCTTTATACGTCCCACATATGGCATTAACGAATCACATCACTTTGAGGGGGTGGTAGTCCGCACTTCCTAAAATGAAGATATCGCGTATACCCATAATGGAAGCCATAAAGGTAAGACACAAATGAAAAATACATAAGCATAAGTAAAAAATAAAAATATTATATATCATATATTAAAATAGTGACATCATAATGGCAACCTTTGAAGGTGTTAAATGAGTATTGAACAATCATCGTTTCGGGAGGCAGAATTTCGCCATCCACGGATACCGTATGTTATTTAACCATATGATGTAGTTGTGTGAGAGTTTAGCTCGAATAAATCTTATAACAACATCCTAGTATATTTAATATACTGTTTTTGTTACAAAAGAAGTAAATAAAAAGAGTTTAGGGGGTTGGAGAAGCAAAATAAAACAAATGAACATGAGAGAATGAATTACCTCTAAAAGTGTAACTCCCTTTGATTTGAGCGTAAAGGCTCCTTTGAAAGGATTATGCCCAATGGGAATCCTATAGGATTAGGAGAGGGATGTGGAGAGACTAAATGGGCAGGGGTTGTCCAAACGAAGGCTTGAGGAGTTTGTGAAATGAGGTAGAGATGGGGGCCTTTTATAAGAGGAGGGGATGGGCACTTTTGGAAAGTAAGAAATATTACTTTATTTGAAAATGTGTTTCGGTTTTAAAAGGGTCCCACATTGATATAATTCAAGGATAAGGTGACAATGCTTCTAAATCCACTCATCCAATTGGTTTTGGCCATGTTTAGGTTGTATATTTTACATTATCTTTCCATTTTATTTAAATCATTAAATAATGAAGTCATCGCTGCATCATCCTTAAGTCATAAATAATTTAATTTATTTAAAGTCTAAAAATTATAAAAAAACTACTATGATGCATGAAATCTTTTTATCTTTCCAATTACTATTTATAATAAAAAATCTGATCTTTATATCCCCATGTAAAAATTGTTTTCATAAAACATATTATGTTTGTGTCATTTTTACTTTTACATTAAATAAAAAGTGATTTATGTCATTTCCCAACCAAAGTGGCTCCATGGGGTCCCCAAGTTGACCCATGGCTTTTCTCGGTCGGCCATGAAACATACAATGAGGGTAGGACATGTTTCAAGATCATCTCATATTATTAAAACATTATTTTTACCTTAAACTACACTAATTACCACTAATCGCGATTAAAAACTTAATAAGTTACTATTCACCAAAAAATTATTTTAATCCCATTGAACCGCATTTTACTTATTAATGAAAACCATTTATGTCGGATTTTTGAAAATCAAAACACAATGATGGAAAAATTTCATTTAAATGGAAAAATCAGTTTTTATAAGTACCATTTAGTGGTTCCACTATTCATCAAAAATTGAAGTTTTTCAGAAAATTACCAAAAATTCACCCTAAGCTATATTTGATATTACAAATTCAAAAATGAAGTCTATTTCAGAAAATTCAAAACATATAAGTCACATTAATTAATTTAATAATTAATTCCCACTGTCAGAGCAAATAGCTTGTTTTTATGAAACAATAAGTATCAAAAGATTGACACTAGTTTAAGTCTGATTTCAAAGTGAAATTAATTCCAACTACCACTATTGGATTTAATGGTAAAAATATTTTATAATCTCACTTTAAAACCAATTCAAAAGATAATATAATCATATAAATAAATTAGATTAAAAATAGGTTTTGAATTAAAATACAACATTTTACAGTATTCATCAAAAAAAATGAACTTTATTGGAAAGGTACCAAAAATGTACACAAATTAAATTTTGATGTCCCGATTCTAAAGAAGAGTTATTTTTGGTCCAATAGAACGTATATGAGTGATCAAAACTATATTTAATGACCGTTCTCCATCAAAAGGTGATAAGTGAACCTTTAGTGAAAATTAGGGTATAAAAGCCTAAAATTGAATTCTTTCAGTATTTTAAGCCTTTGGATAAATGTAAAAACATTTAAAAAACATATATAATCATATTTTAGTTATTTCTATCCATTCCCGCCAATACAACGTCTACATGTTAACTACCATTTAAAATAATATTATTTTATTATTAGAGTGCAACGTAAGATTCCCAAGAAACTCGTTGTTGCATATTGGGTACGCCATCGAGCATAGCATCCCTTTTAAATTAATATTAATATTTGATTCACAAATATGGATAAATATAAATATGTCATATTCTTTATTTACCTGGGGTGTTACATCCTTCCCCCCTTTTGGGAATTGCGTCCTCGCAATTTTAAAATTGGGCTTGGAAACATCCTTGAAAGTCCCACATCGGAACAAGAGTCGGTAAAACAATCAATTTAAAATAAAGGAAGATAAGTACAAAGTTCACCCGAGTTAACCCATAATAGGATTCCGTGTAGGAAAACATGGACATGGAAGAAAAAGCAAAGGGTCATGTTCTTAAGGGAGAGTGATAGTAAACATGTCTAGGAGAAAGTTAACAATGAGAAAATCACAAACTTGTGATGGGTTAAACGGTATTCGATTCCCCAGTAGGAAAAGTTAATAGACAACATTTTTGTTTTATGTTACTTTTTATTGAGGAATTTATTCATAAGGAAACATAATCATATATCATGTTGAATTTCAACTTTTACTAGATTCCTTAATCAAACTCATCTTTTTTTCCAAAAGACGAGTATTTAAGAAAACTTGTTCGCATTAAGAGTACTATAAACAACTTCTTAGAGGAGAACCTAATTCACAAAAAAAAGAACTATACAATTCCCATGTCTTCAAACCTTAACCAAAACTAAAACCAAAAAGGTTACTACAAGATCAGATAATCTAGAAAAAGATAACCCTTTAAAAAATAAAATCTATGCTTAATCTCCAAAATTTGTCCAACAAAACCCAAAGTTCAATGAAGACCATTAGATCAACAATTTTTCTATAAAATCCTTCAAAGTAAACCACGCTAAGATTGAAACCCAAATATTTGAAGGATTTAGTCACATAGTCTTCCAAGTTAAATCGTAACATTTATCTCCAAACAACATCAGTCGCTCCTAAAGTCTCTCATTGAAAAGTAATTATCCTAATCACATATCCTCCATGATAGGTAAATCATTTTCATAAATAACCCAAAATCAACTTACTCTTAATTCATAAAATCATATAACTAAAAAGAATCAGTCAAACTAACCAGGGACTTCACGTAGTACAGTGGTAGGTGATAAATACCAGTCGCACTTTGGTTGTGGGTTCGATTCCTTAAGCTTTGTCCGACACGACGGGTTGTCACACGGTCTGCGTTTTGTCCTTTTTCCAAAACTATATAATTCTTAAAACATTCCCCAAAACAATATAAAATCTTCAAAAATAATCATAACATATTTTAACCTCAAGTTTATCTCATGCCCTTCATTTTCCATCATATCATATAATAACCCATAATTACCTCAAAATTAAGAATCATATAAACTCTAATGGTTACCTTTATAATTATTACCTGAACTTCCACATTGATTGGTCATCTTGTACATGAAGAATTACAGAACATACCAAGGTTCAAGTGGTTGATCATGACTCCTTGATAGTTGGTTTAGAACAACCACGGGTTTCCTCATAAAATCCCTCATTTTATCTAGTATCTTAATCCGAGAACCACCACAGTTTCCTTCAAACATGTTGTCTCTTTGGTGCCTGCTAGATCCATCCATTCACTAAAAACAGAAATATCACTGTAAGTATATCAACAAAACCATCATGTACTAATGAAGAAGGTAAACACTAAGATATACTTACTCATTCACTTTATCTAAAACTAGGACTCTTTCTGAAATCCTAACCATTATGGTAATGTCACTTATGCTTAGAGAATACCCTAACCTCTAAAGTTATCTAAACCGACCTTTGATACCAACTATAAGGAACCAGCCTTAAACCTTACTTAATATTGAATTAAATGAGTAATTCACATTGAGGATCTTTTCAGGTTTAGAGTTTTAGAGAATTAGGACATAACTATTACATCTCAAAAGATTACAAAGTAGTTGCTTCTACTAAATTTCCATAAAATAAAAAGTCTTAAAAAGAAACAAGTATAGTTCCATGTTTTAGGTATCATGAATTTCCCTTGATCCCATCCTTGACCCTATTCCACGCTATGTCCTGTGAAAAACATTTCAAAAACTTGGGATGAGCATAAAAAGCTCAGTAAAGGATACACAAAAATGAAAACTCTTAGTTTTTAAAAACAACAAGTAAACAATGTATACTTTATCAATGTAATACTTTTCACCTTTATGAAGTAGTAAAAACTCTTCACTGAATAAAATTTCATTACTTACCTTTTTGTAACCAAATGATTACCATAAAACCCATATAAATAAGACATAACATATATAAAGGTAACTTGGGACATAAGCATACATATGTGGTATAACCATACGGTCGACTTCCACACATATCACTTAATGGAATAGCCATACGGCCAATTTCCATACATAATAAATGGAATAGCCATACGGCCGACTTCCATACCCAATGCATTGGAGGTTATAACGTAACCACCCGTCCTGGTTTTCACGGCACCACTCGTCATATGGTTTATAACGTAACCACCCGTTAAAATGTCCAAGTACCAATATAAAATCATAAAACAGAAAACCAATATAAAGGAATGACAACATTTCCACATTTCAATCACAATATATCATAAATATATTGAAATAATAGAATCCTTTATCAAAACCATTTTCAATACCAAAATACATAAAAGAGTATATGGTATTTATTTTATTTTAAAAACATTTCATCTTGTTGAGGAATCCAAAGACCAAATAATACTCGCGGCGGCGGAAAAGGTCATTGTCACTGCGTACATGAAAAAAAACATTCATTTTTGTCGTTTAGTAAAACGCTTTGTAGAAAAGGATTCATTTTGTATAAAAGTAAAAGTCAAAGGGGTTTATACACCGTATAAAAGAAGGTTGTGTATAAAACGAAATATGCCTCAATGAAAGGAGATTGAGACGAAGTCCCTTACAAAGACGATATCCTTGGTTTAAGGATAAATCAATTACATAATTATGTGTGACAAACGAATACACCAAATATAAGTGGATATTATGTGTAAAATAATCAAATGTCATTCACACATATTCAAAGGATGACATATTCAATAACTACATGTCGAACCCAAAGAAATCGAAACAGGGTTAAGAAGTTCCCTTGACAGCCTGACGGTGTCACATCAAAATGAGTTGATGAGAGATAAAAAGTGTATCTCATCACTTGGACATAAAATTTACATCAATAAGGATATATGAGAATATATCCCAACATAATAATATGTAAATTAAAAGACCCAACAAAAGAAGTCTTAAAAAAAGGAGGTTGAAAGGTTCCCTTACCGACTTGGGTATCTTCCAAAACATACGACCCGTGAAAGAAGGACAATACATTATTTATGTAAATACTCATAAATGAAGGAATATTACACAATTAGTAAAATATTGGTCAGTACATACACCACTCAATGGAAAGTGTGGCAAATGTAGCATAAATCTCCCGAGAATAAAAGTGAGATGAAAAATCACTTACGAAAACCCGGCAGGCTAACGGCGCCACTTAAAACGTCCAGAAATGGATTGATGAGATCAAATAGGGTATCACATCACATTAAAACAAAATTTACAGCATGAGGATTTTGAAATAACATCCCCCATCATAACAAATAGGAGCTTAAAAGAAGTGACATAAAGTGGAGTACTTAAAAAGAAAGAGAGAGGTTAGATCTCTTACGAAAATTCGGCAGCCTAACGGCGCCACTCAAAACTCCCAAAATGGATTGATGAGAGAGAATAGGGTCTCTCATAACATGAACATAAAAGTTACTGTATGTTTAATATATAATAACATCCCAATAACAAGAAATATTAGCTTAGAAGGATTGACATAAAAAAGTGTACTTAAAAAGAAAGAGAGGTGTAGGATCCCTTACCTCAGGTCCGACTTGACTCGATCATTCTTTAACGTCCTGAATAATAAATTTGAGTTAATTTATATTTGGTTAAGAACCTTTTTCAAGTTCATTATTCCTTTTATATCACTTATTTCCATGTTATAAACATTATGTAATCATTTAAGTTAATAAAGTTTGATTTGTCGATATTTGGTTCTTAAGTCGAAAGTGGACTTCTTACAATTACATGTTGTTCGTGTGGTCAAAGGTTATTTATATCCAGAAGGACATTACTGATTTGGATATCATATATATCATATATATCCATCATATACATGTATTTATAATATTAAATAATCATTTAGAGGTAAGAAATGAAATGCACCGTTCATGGAGACGGTAAGCCATACGTACGCATGAACGCTACTTTCATTTCTTTGTCATATTAATGGAATTAAAACTAAATGAGAGGTATGTATATTTTAATTACAGAATTATATTCATAATTTAGATGTATCATTCATCATATATATCCATTATATACATGTACTTATAATAGTACATTACATTTGGGGATAAGAAATGAAATGCACCGTTCATGGAGACGGTAAGCAGTACGTACGCATGAACGCTACTTTCATTTCTACCTCATTCTTTAATGGAATGAAATAATAATGATATAGAGGTATATAATAATTCTACTATAACATCATATATAATAACATTAAATAAATCCTTTATACGTCCCACGTATGGCATTAACGAATCACATCACTTTGAGGGGGCGGTAGTCCGCACTTCCTAAAATGAAGATATCGCGTATACCCATAATGGAAGCCATAAAGGTAAGACACAAATGAAAAATATAGAAGAATAAGTAAAACATAAACATATTATATATCATATATAAAAATAGTGACATCATAATGGCCACCTTTGAAGGTGTTAAATGAGTATTGAACAATCATCGTTTTGGGGGGCAGAATTTCGCCATCCACGGAAACCGTATGTTCTTTAACCATTTGATGTAGTTGTGAGAGTGTAGCTCGAATAAATCTTATAACAACAATCTAGTTTATTGAAGATACTGGTGTTGTTACAAAAGAAGTAAATAGAAAGATTTTAGGGGGTTGGAGAAGCAAAATAAAACAAATGAACATGAGAGAATGAATTACCTTTAAAAGTGAAACTCCGTTTGATTTGAGCCTAAAGGATTCCTTTGAAAGGATTCTGCCCAAAGGGAATCCTCTAGGATGAGGAGAGGGATGTTGAGAGAGTAAATGGGCCGGGTTTGGCTGAGAGAAAGGATTTAGGAGTGTGTGAAATGAGGTAGAGTTGGGGGCCTTTTATAAGAGGAGGGGAGGTGCACTTTTGGAAAGTAAGAAATATTACTTTATTTGAAAATTTGTTTCGGTTTTAAAAGGGTCCCACATTGATATAATTTGAGGATAAGGTGATAAGGCTTATAAATCCACTCATCCATTTGGTTTTGGCCATGTGTAGGTTGTAGATTTTACATTATCTTTCCTTTTTATTTAAATCGTTAAATAATGAAGTCATCGCTACATCATCATTATGTCATAACTAATTTAATTTATTTAAAGTTTTAAAAAAATACTATGATTTAGGAAATATTTTTATCTTTCCAATGACTATTTATAATCAAAAATATGATCTTTATATCCCTATTTAAACATTGTTTTCGTAAAACATATTATGTTTGTGTCATTTTTACTTTTACATTAAATAAAAAGTTATTTATGTCATTTCCCAACCAAAGTGGCTCCATGGGGTCCCCAAGTTGACCCATGGCATGTCTTGGTTGGCCATGACACATCCAAGGAGGGTAGGACATGTTTCAAGCTCATCTCATATTATTAAAACATTATTTTTATCATAAACTACACTAATTACCACAAATCGCGATTAAAAACTTAATAAGTTACTATTCACCGAAAAATTATTTTAATCCCATTGAACCGCATTTTACTTCTTAATGACAACCATGTATGTTGGATTTTTGAAAATAAAAACACAATGATGGAAAAATTTAATTTAAACGGAAAAATCAGTTTTTATAAGTACCACTTAGTGGTTTCACTATTCATCAAAAATAGAAGTTTTTTAGAAAATTACCAAAAATTAACCCTAAGCTATATTTGATATTAAAAATTCAAAAATGAAGTCTATTTTACAAAATTCTAAACATATAATTCACATTAATTAATTTAATAATTAATTCCCGTTGTCAGAGCAAATAGCGTGTTTTTATGAAACAATAAGTATCAAAAGATTGACAATAGTTTAAGTCTGATTTCAAAGTGAAATTAATTCCAACGACCACTATTGGATTTAATGGTAAAAATATTTTCAAATCTCACTTTAAAACCAATTCAAAAGATAATCTAATCATATAAATAAATTAGATTAAAAAGAGGTTTTAAAATAAAATACAACATTTTACACTATTCATTAAAAAATGAACTTTATCGGAAAGGTACCAAAAATTTACACAAAGTAAATTTTGATGTCCCGATTATAATGAAGAGTTATTTTTAGTCCAATATAATGTATAAGAGTGATCAAAACTATATTTAATGATAGTTCTCCATCAAAAGGCGATAAGTGAACCTTTAGTGAAAATTAGGGTATAAAAGCCTAAAATTGAATTCTTTCCGTATTTTAAGCCTTTGGATAAATGTAAAAACATTTAAAAAACATATATAATCAGATTTTAGTTATTTCTATCCATTCCCGCCAATACAACGTCTACATGTTAACTACCATTTAAAATAATATTATTTTATTATTAGAGTGCAACGTAAGATTCCCAAGAAACTCGTTGTTGCGTATTGGGTACGCCATCGAGCATAGAATCCCCTTTAAAGTAATATTAATATTTGATTCACAAATATGGATAAATATAAAGATTTCATATTCTTTATTTACCTGGGGTGTTACATCCTTCTCCCCTTTTGGGAATTGCGTCTTCACAATTTTAAAATTGGGCTTGGAAACATCCTTGAAAGTCCCACATCGGAACAAGAGTCGGTAAAACAATCACTTTAAAATATAGAAAGATAAGTACAAAGGTCACCCGAGTTAACCCATAATAGGATTCTGTGTAGGAAAACATGGACATGTAATAAAAAGCAAAGGGTCATGTTCTTGAGGGAGAGTGATAGTAAACATGCCTAGGAGAAAGTTAACAATGAGAAAATCACAAACTTGTGATGGGTTATACGGTATTCGATTCCCCAGTAGGAAACGTTAATAGAGAACATTTTTGTTTTATGTTACTTTTTATTGAGGGATTTATTCATAACAAAACATAATCACTTATCATGTTGACTTTAAACTTTTACAAGATTCCTTAATCAAACTCAACTTTTTTTCCAAAAGACGAGTATTTAGGAAGACTTGTTCGCATTAATATTACTATAAACAACTTCGTAGAGGAGAACCTAATCCACAAAAAAAATAACTATACAATTCCCATGTCTTCAAACCTTAACCAAAAATAAAACCAAAAAGGTTACTACAAGATCAGATAATCCAGAAAAGGATAAACCTTTAAAAAGAAAATCTATGCTTAATCTCCAAAATTTGTCCAACAAACCCCAAAGTTCAACGAAGACCATTAGATAAACAGTTTTTCCATAAAATCCTTCAAAGTAAACCAAGCTAAGATTGAAACCCAAATATTTGAAGGATTTAGTCACATAGTCTTCCAAGTTAAATCGTAACATTTATCTCCAAACAACATCAGTCGCTCCTAAAGTCTCGCATTGAAATGTAATTATCCTAATCACATATCTTCCATGATAGGTTAATCATTTTCATAAATAACCCAAAATCAACTTACTCTTAATTCATAAAATCATATAACTAAAATGAATCAGTCAAAATAACCAGGGACTTCACGTAGTCCAGTGGTAGGCGATAAATACCAGTCGCACTTTGGTTGTGGGTTCGATTCCCGCATCTTTTTCCAACGCGACGTGTTGTCACACGGTCTGAGTGTTGTCCTTTTTCCAAATATATATAATTCTTAAAACATTCCCCAAAACGAGATAAAATATTCAAAAATAATCATAACATATTTTAACCTCAAGTTTATCTCATGCCCTTCATTTCCCATCATATCATTTAATAACCCATAATTACCTCAAAAGTAAGGATCATATAAACTCTAATGGTTACCTTTATAATTATTACCTGAACTTCCACATCGATTGGTCATCTTGTACATGATGAATTAAAGAACATACCAAGGTTCAAGTGGTTGATCATGACTCCTTGATAGTTGGTTTAGAACAACCACAAGTTTCCTCAATGAATCCCCCATTTTATCTAGTATCTTAATCAGAGAACCACCACAGTTTCCTTCAAACCCGTTGTCTCTTTGGTGCCTGCTAGATCCATCCCTTCACTAAAAACAGAAATGCCAGTGTAAGTATATCAACAAAACCATCATGTACTAATGAGGAAGGTAAACACTAAGATATACTTACTCATTCACTTTATCTAAAACTAGGACTCTTTCTGAAATCCTAACCATTATGGTAATGTCACTTATTCTTAGAGAATACCCTAACCTCTATAGTTATCTAAACCGACCTTTGATACCAACTATAAGGACCCAGCCTTAAACCTCACTTAATATTGAATTAAATGAGTAATTCATATTGAGGATCTTTTTAGGTTTAGAGTTTTAGAGAATTAGGACATAACTATTACATCTCAAAAGATTACAAAGTAGTCTCTTCTACTAAATTTCCATAAAATAAAAAGTCTTAAAAAGAAACATGTATAGTTCCATGTTTTAGGTAGCATGACTTTCCCTGAATCCCATCCTTTAACCTATTCCATGCTAATTCCTATGAAAAACATTTCAAAAACTTGATATGAGCATAAAAAGCTCAGTAAGAGATACACAAAGAATGAAAACTGTTAGTTTCTCAAAACAACAAGTAAACCATGTATACATTATCAAAGTAATACTTTTCACCTTTATAAAGTAGTAAAAACTCTTCACTGAATAAAATATCATTACATACCTTTTTGTAACCAAGGATTACCATAAAACCCATATAAAGAACACATAACATATATAAAGGTAACTTGGGACATAAACATACTTAAGTGGAATAACCATACGGTCGACTTCCACACATATCACGTAACAGAATAGCCAAACGGCCAATTTTCATACATACTTAATGGAATAGCCATACAGCCGACTTCCATACCCAATGCATTGGAGGTTATAACATAACCACCCATCCTGGTATTCACGGAACCACCCATCATATGGTTTATAACGTAACCACCTGTTAAAATGTCCAAGTACCAATATAAAATCATAAAACAGAAAACCAATATAAAGGAATGATAACATTTCCACATTTCAATCACAATATATCATAAATATATTGAAATAATAGAATCCTTTATCAAAACCATTTTCAATACCAAAATACATAAAATAGTATATGGTATTTATTTTATTTTAAAAACATTTCGGCTTGTTGAGGAATCCAAAGACCAAATAATACTCGCAGCGGTGGAAAAGGTCGTTGTCACCACGTACGTTAAAAAAACATTCCTTTTTGTCGTTTAGTAAAATGCTTCGTAGAAAAAGATTCCTTTTGTATAAAAGTAAAAGTCAAAGTGGTGTATACACCGTATAAAAGAAGGTTGTGTATAAAACGAAATATGCCTCAATGAAAGGAGATTGAGACGAAGTCCCTTACAAAGATGGTATCCTTGGTTTAAGGATAAATCAATTACATAATTATGTGTGACAAACGAATAAACCAAATATAAGTGGATATTAAGTGTAAAATAATCAAAGGTCATTCACACATATTCAAAGGATGACATATTCAATAACTACATGTCGAACCCAAAGAAATCGAAACAGGGTTAAGAAGTTCCCTTGACAGCCTAACGGCGTCACATCAAAATGAGTTGATGAGAGATAAAAAGTGTATCTCATCACTTGGACATAAAATTTACATCAATAAGGATATATGAGAACATATCCCAACATAATAATATGTAAATTAAAAGACCCAACAAAAGAAGTATTAAAAAAGGAGGGTGAAAGGTTCCCTTACCGACTTGGGTATCTTCCCAGACATACGACCCGTGAAAGAAGGACAATACATTATTGATGTAAATACTCATAAATGAAGTAATATTACACAATGAGTAAAATAATTTTCAGTACATACACCAATAAAAGGAAATTGTGGAAAATGTAGCATAAATCTCACGGGAATAAAAGTGAGATGAAAAATCACTTACGAAAACTTGGCAGCCTAACTGCGACACTTAAAACTTACAGAAATGGATTGATGAGATCAAATAGGGTATCTCATCACATTACAACAAAATTTACAGCAAGAGAATTATGAAATAACATCCCCCATCATAACAAATACGAGCTTAAAATAAGTGACATAAAGGGGAGTACTTAAAAAGAAAGATAGAGGTTTGATCTCTTATGAAAATTCGGCAGCCTAACGGCGCCACTCAAAACTCCCAAAATGGATTGATGAGAGAGAATATTGTCTCTCATAACATGATCATATAAATTACAGTAAGTGTAATGTATAATAACATCCCAATAACAAGAAATGTGAGCTTAGAAGGAATGACATAAAAGAGTGTACTTAAAAAGAAAGAGAGGTGTAGGATCCCTTACATCAGGTCCGACTTGACTCGGTCGTTCTTTAACGTCCTGAATAATAAATTTGAGTTAATTTCTATTTGGTTAAGAACCTTTTTCAAGTTCATTATTCCTTTTATATCACTTATTTCCATTTTATAAACATTATGTAATCATTTAAGTTAATGAAGTTTGTTTTGTCGATATTTGGTTCTTAAGTCGAAAGTGGACTTCTTACAATTACATGTTGTTCGTGTGGTAAAAGGTTATTTATATCCAGAATGACATTCCTGATTTGGATATCATATATATCATATATATCCAGCATATACATGTATTTATAATATTACATAATCATTTAGAGGTAAGAAATGAAATGCACCGTTGATGGAGACGGTAAGCCGTACGTACGCATGAACGCTACTTTCATTTCTTTGTCATATTAATGGAATTAAAACTAAATGAGAGTTATGTATATTTTAATTAAAGAATTATATTAATCATTTAGATGTATCATTCATCATATATATCCATTATATACATTTACGTATAATAGTACATTAAATTTGGGGATAAGAAATGAAATGCACCATTCATGGAGACGGTAAGCCGTACGTACGCATGAACGCTACTTTAATTTCTATCTCAGAATTTAATGGAAAGAAATAATAATGATATATAGGTATATAATAATTCCAGTATAACATCATATATAATAACATTAAATCCATCCTTTATACGTCCCACATATGGCATTAACGAATCACATCACTTTGAGGGGCGGTAGTCCGCATTTCCTAAAATGAAGATATCGCGTATACCCATAATGGAAGCCATAAAGGTAAGACACAAATGAAAAATACAGAAGAATAAGTAAAACATAAACATATTATATATCATATATAAAAATAGTGACATCATAATGGCCACCTTTTAAGGTGTTAAATGAGTATTGAACAATCATGGTTTTGGGAGGCAGAATTTCACAATCCACAAAAACCGTATGTTCTTTAACCATTTGATGTAGTTGTGTGAGAGTGTAGCTCGAATAAATCTTATAACAACATCCTAGTATATTGAAGATACTGGTGTTGTTACAAAAGATGTAAATAAAAAGATTTTAGGGGGTTGAAGAAGCAAAATAAAACAAATGAACATGAGAGAATGAATTACCTTTAAAAGTGTAACTCCTTTTGATTTGAGCCTAAAGGATTTCTTTGAAAGAATTATGCCCAAAGGGAATCCTCTAGGATGAGGAGAGGGATGTGAAGAGAGTAAATGGGCAGGGGTTGGCTGAGCAAAAGGCATGAGGAGTGAGTTAAATGAGGTAGAGGTGGGGGCCTTTTATAAGAGGAGGGGAGGGGCACTTTTGGAAAGTAAGAAATATTACTTTATTTGAAAATGTGTTTCGGTTTTAAAAGCGTCCCACATTGATATAATTCGAGGAGAAGGTGATAAGGCTTCGAAATACACTCATCCAATTGGTTTTGGCCATGTGTAGGTTGTAGATTTTACATTATCTTTCCATTTTATTTAAATCGTTAAATAATGAAGTAATCGTTGCATCATCATTATGTCATAAATAATTTATATTATTTAAAGTCAAAAAATTATAAAAAAAAATACTATGATGTAGGAAATATTTTTATATTTCCAATGACTATTTATAATCAAAAATCTGATCATTATAAACACGTGTAAAAATTGTTTCCGTAAAACATATTATGTTTGTGTCAATTTTACTTTTATATTAAATAAAAAGTTATTTATGTCATTTCCCAACCAAAGTGGCTCCATGGGGTCCCCAAGTTGACCCATGGATTGTATTGGTCGGCCATGACACATCCAATGAGGGTAGGACATGTGTCAAGCTCATCTCATATTATTAAAACATTATTTTTACATTAAACTACACTAATTACCACTAATCGCGATTAAAAACTTAATAAGTTACTATTCATCAAATAATTATTTTAATCCCATTGAACCGCATTTTACTTCTTAATGTCAAACATGTATGTTGTATTTTTGAAAATCAAAACACAATGATGGAAAAATTTCATTTAAATGGAAAAATAAGTTTTTATAAGTACCACTTAGTGGTTTAACTATTCATCAAAAATTGAAGTTTTTCAAAAAATTACCAAAAATTTACCCTAAGATATATTTGATATTACGAATTCAAAAATGAAGTATATTTTAAAAAATTCAAAACATATAAGTCACATTAATTAATTTAATAATTAATTCCCGCTGTCAGAGAAAATAGCGTGTTTTTATGAAACAATAAGTATCAAAAGATTGACACTAGTTTAAGTCCGATTTCAAAGTGAAATTAATTCAAACGACCACTATTGGATTTAATGGTAAAAATATTTTCTAATATCACTTTAAAACCAATTAAAAAGATAATCTAATCATATAAATAAATTAGATTAAAAAGTGGTTTTGAATTAAAATACAACATTTTACAATATTCATTAAAAAAATGAACTTTATCGGAAAGGTACCAAAAATTTACACAAAGTAAATTTTGATGTCCCGATTCAATAGAAGAGTTATTTTTGGTCCAATAGAATGTATAAGAGTGATCAAAACTATATTTAATGATTGATCTCCATCAAAAGACGATAAGTGAACCTTTAGTGAAAATTAGGGCATAAAAGCCTAAAATTGAATTCTTTCCGTATTTTAAGCCTTTGGATAAATGTAAAAACATTTAAAAAACATATTTAATCATATTTTAGTTATTTCTATCCATTCCCGCCAATACAACGTCTACATGTTAACTACCATTTAAAATAATATTATTTTATTATTAGAGTGCAACGTAAGATTACCAAGAAACTCGTTGTTGCATATTGGGTATGCCATCGAGCATAGCATCCCCTTTAAAGTAATATTAATATTTTATTCACAAGTATGGATAAATATAAAGATGTCATATTCTTTATTTACCTGGTGTGTTACAACTTTGCTTTTACAGGGGTTTTCCAAATTTAAATTTATCTCTTTTCTTTTTGTAATTATAAAATTCGCCGATTTTCATGGAGTATTGGTGAGAAATGATACAATTCAGTGCTCAAAATTTCACAATCTGAAATATTGTTAACTAAATAATCACCTTTTTTATTTTTTTATGTAAAATAAGGATACAATAAATAAATAGAATCTCTATGAGGAATTTTATTTTTGGATGATATTTAGAAAAGCATCATGACTGGTATTTAATTATATGAAATGGTTATGTTAAGGAAAATTAGACACAATAAAACTAATATGGATTAAATTCAAGGAATTGTGTAGAAAATTTCATATAAAATGGACTATATTCTTAGAAAAATTTCATACGAAAAGAGGAATAATTATTATTTTTAAAAACCATCACTTTTTGGAATCTACCAATTGCATTATCTTTCTACCTTGCTAATATATATTTCTTGAATAATATAACGTGCAATGTGGTATACCATGAAAAAGGATGAGATAAGCACTATCAATAAGAGGTCATCTAACTAGTGATTCAACTTCCACTCCCCCTAGTTTTTAATTAGACTATAATTTTACCTACAATAGATTATAATTAAACTTTTTATCTAGTTGTAGATGGTTCTCATGTCTTCTCGAACACTACAACAGACATTGTATTATTTGAGTAATGGAAATAAAATAAAATAAAATAATTGTTCATTAAATTGATCATATTATATTTACTAATATTAATATTTTTTATTGTAATATATTAACATAAATAACTAAAATTACTAACATCCAAAACATTATACAGTTAGACTATTTATAATATTATAATTTGTATTTATTATTGTTAATAATAGTTATTAATAAGATTATATATATTCATATATATATATATATAATAATGTTTTTATTAAAAATATGAATATATAATATTTATTATTTATGTTTATAAATATATAAAAATATTACACTAATATATATTAAGATTAAGGTAATATAGAGTTAAAATTTAAAATATAGATTCACATAATTATGTATAATAATCTCATATTATGGACACAACTTAGACAATCATTTCATACAATTAGTCAAATTCCAAAGGACCTTAGGGCCACCATGGAATGTTAAATCATTCCATTCACCATCCAATGTTATTTATTTTTTGAAAAACCTTTTTACATATTGTCCATTGTTTCCACTAGGAATTTTAGGCAAATGAATAATAAATAATAATTTTTTTCAAAATAAAATCCTTAAATGGGTGTTTATTAATATATTAATACTATTGTCATAAAAATATTTATATTCATATTTTTTGAAATTAAAATTTTCATTTACTTATAAAATAATATTTCATATATTACATATATAATATTGTTGCAAAAATAGTTCCCATAAATCCTTAAATAATTTCTTTAAGTAATACATTTCATTTTATGAGAAAAAAATGTTCCTTTTTACTCTATATGTAAACTAATGGAGTCCCTAAATCAGAGATATTAAAATCCGAAAAAAATTTAACTATACATCACTCATGAATTGTCAAGAAGGTTGACTAGTTATTTAGTTAAAATTATGTTTAGAATATAAATGATATTTATCTACATATGTATTAGATTCTATAAATCATTTATAAATTAGGGGGAAGGTCATTAGTTTTTGAAAAATCACATGCTATCTCTATATGTTATTTACATCCTCACAGTTCCTAAAATACCTCGGGATCCACCTTCATACCTTTGGTTCATTAATATTAATTCTCGCCAAGAATAACCCAAACACCAAATGATGCCTTTGTGACATTCTATTATCCTGATGTTACTAGATGGTATTGTCTATATTTACCATTTCATTTGGAAGTTGTCATCAAAAGAGTATTCTATGTCATATAAATCTAATGCGGGTGACCATCATTCTATTTCATAGATATCCAATATTAAAGATTTTGTAACGACCCGAAATCGGTTATCTACATCCACATATCCACCATCGAGTTCATGGTGTTTCTAAAAAATATTTTTCATCTTGATATCATATTTCATCAAACAAGATTCCCATCTCATACAAACTTCAATGTGTTTTTTCTACTTCCATGAATGGATTGGGAGGTATAATTACATAGTTGTAACTGATGGACATGGAGGATTATGCCACATTACTTTCTTAATACATGTTACAGAAACATCTCAATGAGATGTAATGGGATGTCCATATGTATACAATTTTAATCCCTATTTTGTGGTGAATATTTTTTTATATTCTAATTTTAAGTGGAAAGGGAACGAACTCCACCAACTATGGATGACCATAACAATGGGTGATAAATATTCTATATGAGAAACCTATGGTTCATTGGTATCTATGAAAAGCTTTCTGTTTTTGAGGGTTGGAGGGGGAGATCCGTCAAACATGAATCGTACAAAAATGGAAATAAAAAATAAGGTTATGGGGTATTCATTGATCAAATCCGATACATAGATCTCCATTTAATTATAGTTCCTTAAGATCTCCAAGTGAGGGAGAGAGGTGTAGAGAGAGAGGTTTTGTGTAATATTGATATCTAATTAAAATAAGTATGGTTTCTACCTCTATTTATATATTTTATTTATTATATAAAATCATTATGTTGTATCAAATCCAATTGCATCAAAATGAATATGAGCATTAGATATTTTCTAGTGACCATAAAATTAATGTTTCTCAAAATTGAGTTTCGATGTTTGATTCTAATAGTTCTAGTCAAAGTTATTCCAATGGAATAAACAATGTAAAAATGGATCAAAAAAAGATCCCTATGATTGGTCAAATTTTGGTGAATGTTTAGGTGCTACAATAACCCCTCGAAGTAGAATATGATATTGTTCTGTAACTTGCAACAATTCCAGTCATAGTTTGGTAGCTATCATGCTACACCACATTAACAACAATTAATCACCATTTCATCGGTTGATCTTAGCCATTTAATCAAATTTCATTACATCTTGATCAAGGAGTGTATGATTTCAAAGATCTGTAAGAATATTCCACAATTGTTTACTATGTTGAATGCAATGGTACACTAGATTGTTTAATATTATATTGTTGTATTCACATAATAAAAATTCAATGTATGGTACATCCACTGGAAGGATAAGCATGTTGACTTAGTAAAAAAAATCAATTTGTAATTCTCCAATGGATAATCTCCTTAATGATATGTATCATTTTGATTAAATTGAAAAAAATGGGACTCAACCCCAATTACACCAATGAAGTAGATTCGAAAAAAGATGAATAATATAATGACCAATAAAATCTACCATGGGATCAATAAAAACTTTTATATCTAAGTCACTAAATAGAATGTAACATATCAAATTTGTATGAATTTGGATAATATATTCCAATCAATGAAAACATATATCATTGTCTTAATGTTAATGAATTTAAGAATCATTAATTTCAATATGATAAATCTATAGCTGAAGACCACATTGAGTCCGAATGCAAGGAAAATCAAATGGTGGATTCATGTAAGACTATGGGAGTTGATAATAAGGTGAACCACATACTTTACACTCATAAAAATAGTTGGGATATTCTCTAGGTCACACATAGTAACTTATCCCTCAAATAAAAACATTCCATGGAAATATTAGACAGTGTGCTATCAAACAAGGAGTCCAGAAAGAATGATGCGTGTTATAAACATATAGAAGCTATTTTCATACAGAAGGGATGAGAAATAAAAGGATTATGTCATGGGGTAGGATGTATAGGCTGACACAATAGTGTATGAAAGTCAATAAATGATATAAATTCAATATACAAATTCAAAAATTATAGAATGGAGCTACACCTGAATAAGAAAATATAAAATTTCTACAATAAATGGGTAAAATTTAAAACCAACAAATAAGAGATGAATATTTCATTTATAGAATCACCAAAGAAGTTATGATTTTATCCAAATATGAAAAAAAACATTCATTATGTCATCAATCCATGAAACCAAATGTGTGTGTCAATAATGATTCATCATTCAACACCACTCTTCATCATGTGTATTTTGTATTTATCAAGAATATAACTTTGGTGGACTAAACACGGGAGCACTTGTTCAGAAGAGAAAATTATCATGGATGATAACCAGGTTTGGATGAGTGTTGGATACCAAATCACCCTGAAGGATTTTCAACATGTTACATGTATTTAGGTCAATCTATTCTCTATTATAGTACTTTATCATCAAGGATATGAAAAAGACTTTTTTAATGAAGATTGGATGTTGAAAATGATACATTACAATCGCTATAGAACACATATGTTGTATATTTTAAAAATATCATGTAAAGATACATGAAGACAATCTCAACATGATGGATATAATGAAGTCATCTAATATTTGGCATAAGATACTTGACAACATCAGTGATAAATGTTTATCTACCCTAATGAAAAAGAAGTACATCATTATTAACTATAATTCATCACTTTATCCATAAAACTATTTAACATAAGGGAAAAACATATACTATTATTCAATTCTTCTTCATAATCAATTTCATATTATTTGAATTTTTCCCATTCTGATGTATGTAGACCCATGAGGTAGTTTCTATAGGTGGTAACATATAATTTCTATCCTTTGTTGATGATTATTATTATATGGTGTGGGTTTTATAATTGTGGATAAAGTATTATATACCATAGTACATAAATTTGTTCATTGCCATGGTGGATAGTGAAATTTATTGAAATTCAATGTGTTATAATTCAAAAAATGGAAGAGTGTACACATCCAATGGTCATGACGCATATTTTATGATTCAAGGAATCCAACATTGGAGGATAGTCCCACATGACTCACTACACAAAAATTTCATGAAAACGATGAAAAAAACATCATTGAGATATTTAGAATCATGACGAGTTTAGCTATGTTTTCAAATCTATTATGGGGAGAAGAACATTTTGTTATATGAAACCTCATCAATAGAAAACAAATTTTCCCAGTGAATTTTTATATTAAACACATGATGTGATCTATTAGAAATACATAATACAATAATTTATAGTTATTTTTATGTCTTTATTTTTCACATGTTTCATCTGAGATGAGGTAGAAAATATACATGATATATTTTCTATGAATCGGTATTTTTAATGGAGATGATGTGTTTGGTTACTAAGATTTGGTGACATATGAGAGGAAGCTTAGACGATGTAGGTATTTCTTATTCCATGTCAAATATATGATCAATGACATTGAAAATAGTTTAATTCCTCAAAGGAAATCTGTCAAGGAATCAATTCATGATCAAAAAATAGCTCCAACACCACTTATCAATGGAGAGGATGTGAAAAAGCACTCATTGAAAATGT
This sequence comes from Viscum album, assembly GCA_963277665.1. Classification (NCBI taxonomy): domain Eukaryota; kingdom Viridiplantae; phylum Streptophyta; class Magnoliopsida; order Santalales; family Viscaceae; genus Viscum; species Viscum album. The sequence goes on from OY728131.1 coordinate 23,030,646, forward strand.
ACCAGGAGGTAGTGGAGTTGGATATTGATAAAGGGAGACTCAATCCTCCCAAAAATTATGTTTTCGAACTATCACAAGATCTAGTTGATGTTTTTTAACATGAAAATAAAATTTAATAAGATTGAATATATTTATAATGAATGAATCTATCAACAAAATATTCCAAGATGGTGAACCTATTTCAAAATGGTCAGGGGAATATAGATGGATATCATGAAACACATCGACACTATATCATTCAATATTTTATGTGATGGATTTACATATACCGAGACTTATAAATATACACATGAAGAAGAACCAATCAGATTTTTTGAAAATGGTTGTTTTTCATGAGTAGTTATACCTTTATCTAGGATCTCGTGGATTAAAGCTAATGGTTAAGAATTGATTGATATTTTTCAAAATGATATTATTTAGATGAAGATACCCTAACTCATTCCACCATGGTAGACAACATAATTTGGTTCAGAACAACATATATGTGCCTCCGTATTACTTTGGATACTATGAGAAGGTGTGTGTTGTAGGGGGATAAAGGGGGATTTGTGTCAAAAATGAATCTGCCCACCAAGGAAACAAAAATAAGTGAAAGAGAGCCATCATTCATCATATTTGACTCAAATAATTCAATTCCATTAGTTTTTTCGGAGTTCTCCTTGTTATAGAGTGACTTCTATAGATAGTATGTTTTTTAAATCTTTATTAGATTGGAAATTAATCCTGGTTTGTACCTCTATTTATCACTATTTTTTTTAATAAATCATAATTGTATGGAGATCATGATTTAATTTAAGCCCTTAAGGATGGATGAAGTTGTAGCGACCCATGCTTAACATACAATTATTTTAAATCATTTTAGTTGAATATCCAGTAACATACAAAAATAAATGCAAGAGAACTGTAATAGTTTAGTGTCTATGGAAACATGGTAAGAAAATCATCTATCCTGGTGAAGCATTTTCAATATCTCTCATAATGATCTCTACCTTTTAGTACATCCACCTAAAACATTTATTTATAACCAGGATAAAGTAAACATAAGAAATTTGTGAGATCAAATACTCAGCAAGGGTAAACAAGGGATACATGTAAAAATAAACATGATCATAAGGGGTATGAGAACATAATCATTAAAATAGAAGATCATACCCGACATGTCAAACATCATATTCTAGATCATAGAATTAATGTTTCCAATTCATAAGACATGAATCATAATTAAATTAATACTATAGTAGAAGAAAGCATAACATAGGAATAAGATATGGAATTGTGGAATACATAAACCTTAGGTATCATTCATTGTAATTAAATATGCATTTATAGAACATATCAAGGCCCTTCATGGGAATTTCACCAACTAGGTAAGACACACCACCATCCCCAGTTTATGTTCTTTCCTTGTAATGGATAGGGGTTTCCTAGATTCTTGTAATGGATCTCATTTCTCAATCATCAATCATCATGGTTAATACTCCTATTGGGTGGGACAAACCACCATTATCAGTGGGATTCCAGTATTTGTACCAGATCAGGTTTCCCCAAATTCCCATAGTGGATTAGGCCCATCGACTCGATTCCCATAATTATCTCTGGAGATATAAATCATCACTCAATGTATTAGACAGATATATAGGTCCCACCCATAATAAAATGAAATTATACATACTAGTACCACAAGATCATAAATAATCATATCATATTCCATGAAATGATATGGGTATAATAAAAATGTATACAAATTATAACATATGGAACAATACTAGTTTCATAATCATTTCATCATAAACATAACCCTTGAAAATAATTGGGTGTAAAAATCATATAACCTGTGAAATAAAAATAGGTTTCATAAACATATTACCCATTAAGAATAAATTGGTTTCATAAAGACCATGTCATTAATAATAACTTATTCATAAGAAGGATATTAATATAACTTTTTTTAATTACAAATAAAGTTTAGAGTAACATAATTACATTTCTCCTTAGATGGAAATTTTTTAAACATACTCTAAAATCATTTCTTGAGGATTATAATGATTATTTTTTGAAAAATGGTTTTTAATACATAATACTAGTTGAAAATCATTTTCATAGAAAAAAATGAAAAAATATAAAGAATACCTCAAATAATTTTGAAATTTTTTTATGGAGAACATTTAAATTAAGATTCCAGACATTTTAAAACCCTTTTTCATTAATAAGACTTGAAATTTTTTAAAGAAAGTATGAAAATGTTTTGAAAACCATTTATTTAAAAATACATTGAAAATTTATAAATGAATCATGAGAATGTTTTAAAATTAATTTTTTATGAAAACTCATAAAGAAGCTTGAAAACATTTTGAAAACCATTTCTTTGAAAGCACTAAGAATTCTTGTAAATAATAAATTAGCCATTTTGAGAAACTATTCCTATGAAAACATTTAAGTGAAGGTTGAAACAATTTTGAAAACAATTTTATTAACAATTATTTTTTTAAAACAATTTCTAAAATATATATTAATTTAATAATGTAATGGGAGCTTCGTAGAAATGATAGTGGGAAAATCCATAAATGTCATACGTGGTCAAAAGATTATTCATTTTAGACGGTAAAAAGGATAGAAAATTTCCTTGTTCATAAAAGTACAATAATATTCCCATTAAAATATTTTAAAAGGAAAAAATGTTAGAATGTATTTGAGATATTATAGTATAGTGGTATAATATTCTTGGAAGAACTTTTTATAAAACATTGTTTTCTAACCAAAAGGAGGGTAAAATATGAAATTCCTAATAAAACATTATTTACTATATTATATACCAATGATTAGATAATGGTAGAAATAAATAATTATATCATTAAATAACAGTGTATAAAGAAATTGATGAATATTATTTAGATATAGATCATAATATTTTATCAATGGAAGCATAAAAATAAACAATATCGAAAAATATGAGATTTCTCAATAATATTTATAAGAATATATCTTTGGATCCTGCACTCCATGCAAGGAAAAGAAATTTCATGAAGTATAAAATATCATGAAAATATTTAGATTAATGATATTTAATGTAAAATTTAAGTATATATTCCCAGAAAAAAGGTTAGGTGCATAACAAAACATGAATCTCATGGAAGTAAAATTGTGATAAAATCATTTTTACCAATTTGGTAACTTTTGAAACATAGACCCCATGAAAGAAGTATCATCAAATGGGAATGTGAATACCCATAAATTTAAGTAGATGATACATATAATATAATCCGAAGTAGTAAATACAAATCACATAAGGAAAAAGTGGCAAACATAGCTTGTATCTTGCATAAAATAATTGTGATATGAAATCCCCTTACCATATGTCTTGACTCTCTCCATACTAGTATGGTCTTCCTCTAAATCAGTAAATCCTTTTTGTTTGTGCCCTAAAGGATTCCATGATAGGGTTTATACTAAAAATGGAGTCTTCAATGAATAAGGGTGGGTCATTGAGATGCTACATGAAAAGATCTTGGATGAACATAGAAGGTTTGATAGGTGTATGTAATGGGTAGATGTAGTGGCCTTTTATAGGGAATTAAAAGGGAATTTTTAGAAACAAATATGGTGTTCACATGTTAATATATAAAAAATTCATAAAAAACTAACAAAACTAAATAATAAAAGGTTTATGGACGAAATATGGACATCCAATTGGTGTTAGAAAAGTGTCTAGGTCATTTGGACCCTTAATATTATGGTGTTGTCCCTAATTAAGATTAATTTGGCTTTAACAACTATGATTAATTTTAATAAATTTTACTTATCATTTTGGTCAAAAATCAACATTGTCTTATTATAATATAAATATTAGACCTAATTAAATAGTTATAGATAGATTTTTTTTATTTCCAATAAAAAACATGAAAATTAATATTATTACTAATCTTGTAGATGGGACAAATAACGAGGTTTTGAAGTAGGAAAAAGGTAAATGTTTGTTCATATTTTATATTCATTTTTAAAGTGAGATTGATTATAAAGAATGATATTGTATTAATAGATGTAATATTCATCTAATTTTAGCACAAATTGTTTTTATTAGAGCATTTATCATTAGTACTTATTTAGAAAAAAGATAGTTTTAAAATCAAAAGCAGTATTTTTCACTATTCATCGAAAAATTAATTCTCTCAAAAAAATCTCAAAAATTAAACCTTGGATAATTTTGACATTATGAATTGAAAATTGAAGTTTATTTTATCTATTTAAATTTCAAAAATTTCAAAAATTACTATTATTATTAAAAGTGATTCATTTAAGAAAACAATATTTTTAACATAAAAGGACATTACCAAATATATTATCATTCACTATTAGCATATTTTATTTATATAAACCATTAATACTTGAAAATTATTTATTACTAACTGTAATGTGTAGGTAATATTTATCTTATTTAAATAATTAAAACAACGAAAATAAATATTTCGTAGAAACTCGGTGTTGTGTGTATCATACCCGTGGTCAGTGTTGCCTTTAGCGCAAGACATGTTTGTATTTAAAATAGTAGAATCCAAGATGGTATTTTGTGTAAAGGGAATGTTTTAATTAGATTCATAATATATATATATATATAATTAACTATTTCTAGTTCCATGTGAAATCAAAAATATTCCAAATTTGATTTAATTCAGAAAAAAATAATTCTCAAAATCTCAAGGTGTTACATTCAACCCCCATTAAAATGAATTTCACCCTAGAAAATCATCTAGGTTATATAAGGTTTAATACATAAATTTTTATTAATATAAACCCACATTATAAAAATTTATATAAAAACATCCCTTAGAAAAGGAAATTTTTAAAGATAAGGGTTACCCAAAGTAAAATATATTTCATTTCCCACATTGGAAAACATAGAATGGGAGGGAAGATTGAACATGTAGGAAAAATGTAAACATTTATAGGGAGGGATAGAGGTCATAAATCACAAACAATTGAATGATAAAAGGAATGTTGAGGGCCTCAATTTCATAAATCTGTGAAGATTTATGAATCTAATGGTTCAACAGAATTTAATGTATTAGGAAAACATGTTTTGTATCACTTTTCGAACAACAAATAATTCTGAATAAATTTCTATGAATAAAATTAATTTCTTTGGTTTTTCATTGAAAAATTATTAAAAAATACATTACCTCATGAATATAATGTTCAGAAATATACTTCTTTGATTAAAGCACCAAAATATGATTTTATCATATATTATGTCTGATTAAGTAAAAAAAAGTCTACAATTTTGTCTCTTAAAATCAACATTCCTTAATCTATAAACACAAAAAGTAACACTAATATTTCATCATTAATTTTTATTCATTAAAAATAAATACACATTAACTAGGAAATAGTGTAGGCGAGTTGGTGGCGTGAAACCCTTATCATCCTTCGGCCATGGGTTCATGACTCATAGCCTTGCCGGATATGATTAGTTGTCACCTAACATACATGATGTCCTTTTTATTAAACCAAAATAATATAACAAGTAATATAGAAATCCCTAGAATAATTTTAATCACTGATTATCATTTTAACCAAGGTTTTAAACATAATCCTATTGCACAAATACTTCCTCTAAATTTTAACATAAAAATTTCATGAATGAATTTCCTTAAAATACTTTAGAAAGATGAAATTCCAAAACTGTTGAAAGAGTGTCATGAAATCGGATTTACATTTATCCCATTTATAAAAAAGCATCTATTAGTTATAACATTCTAAACATGTGAATACACTTATTTAATATTCCCTTGAAACATGGTAACAACCTGAATTACCATAAATCCTTTTGAAAACATGCTTGCATCCTCATTCCAAAGTATCTTGATTTACTCTTTAAATCCAAAAATGTTTTTCACTTCATTAGTGGTAGCATAAACCACCTATAAAAAGGTCCTTACATATCTCAAAGGTAATTAGTACTATCTTATTTACTTATTTATATCCTAATTATCTTTTTCTATAAAAAATTATCTTAACATAAAGAACATGTTATGGGTTATCATCCCTTAGTCAAAATGTTAAAATTAACGAAATAAACCTTATCATCCCTCGTAAACATTTATATTATTATTATAAGGCCTATGAAAAACATAAACTTAAAAATCCATACATAATATACCATTTTTAAATATGGATTCCAAACATATAAATTCTTCAATTAATTCAACCTTAATCCATTAACAATGATACCTCATCCTATTACACAATAATTTTTTTTCTTCACATTTCATTTTTAGTTTCTTCATCATCAAAAAATGGAACCATTAATCACACCACCTTTTATATTCTATTCATGAAATTTCATATTGGGAGAATGAGTTTCATAATGTCCATTTATTATACACTAAAAACACATAACCTTTTTTGAAGACTCAGAGAGGCCAAAATTCCCATCTATTTCATTAACCAAACTTTTCATTTTTCCCTTGCATTCAATTTCTTTGTATATATCATTTCCACAGTCAAAACACCTTCTAATTACTCTAAGACATTCAGTTAGTTGATTCTTTCCACATTCCTAACACAAAGAAATCAAAAACATCATTCTTCCAACGACTTCATTACCCAAAATCTCGACGAACTCTTTATTTATCTTCCTTGGTGAGTCTGAGAGTTGGTTAAGGTAACCATTGGCAGTCATGTCCTATGAAAACTAGTTAGGCATGATAAAAAAATCATTCATGACAATTATCATCCCACTTTACTTCTCATTATAAAATCTTCCATCACATTCAACATTAATCCGGTTCCTTTTGGTTCCCTCCATTGACTAAAACAAAAAGCATTGTGTGAGCATTACTTATCATAGAAGAAACCCACATAGTCATGAAAATAATTTCTTATAAGATGTATAAATAATGAAACCTTCAATAATATATGACACCATGGTTTTATCCAAGGTAATTCATAGAAAAATTATATCTAACTCTTTCATAATGGTTCATGAAGAGTTTGTGAATTCCAAAAAAATATCCCCAGGCGTGTCAAACAAGGTGTGCATCAAGGACCATTGTCAGGTACCTGATTACCACATGTTATTCCCAAAACATGTTGTCAGAGTCTTTACCCTTAGGTAAATCTATGCCTGATCTACATCAACTTGTCGTATCCCTACAGGGATGCAATTCATGGAAACCACTTACTTTATCCTTTACCAAAATTCTAGGACATTTTCCTAAATGTTAACTCACCCTTATACATATCCTTAAATACATCCCTAGATATCCTTAAAAATAATCAAAGGGATGTCACTATGATTTTTTCATCCTAGTTTCCAATGGATGACTAATCATTTCCATCGATACCAACTATAGTGACTCATGCTTAAAATACATGGATATTACACCATTTTAGAATAATATTAAGTAAATTAAAAGAATAAATTCCAAAAGACCATAGTAGTTTTCTGTATTTGAAAAAATGGAAACAAAATGTTCTATACTAGTGAAATATCTTCAACATCTCCTATAAAAATATACACCTTTATTAGTTCTACCTAAAACCATTCTTCATAACGTGGATAAAGTAAACATAAGATAGGGGTGAGCTAAAATGCTCAGTAAGGGTACACAAGGGAGACATGTAAGCACAAAAATGATCATAAGGGGTATGAGAACTTGATAATAAAGATAAAAGATGATACTATTCATATAAAAGATCATAATACAGATCATGTCTTAAATATTGGTATTTTATAAGACATGAATTACAATGAAATAAAGACGATAGGACATGAAACTATAACATGGAAATAAGACATGAAATTGTGGGATAAAAAACATTAGATATCATTCCCTATAAGTCAATAAAAATTTCTAGAACTTATCAGAGAACATTATGGGAGCCCCACACACTGGGTGGGACACACCACCATCCCCAGTCACGGTTCTTTCATTTTAAGGAATTGGGTTTCCCCATATTCCCATAATGGATCGAGTTTCCACATCTTCCATCATCACTATGACTACACCTAGTCAGTGTGACAACCCACCATCCACATTATATTTCCTTTCATTATAAGGGTTCTGTTTTCTCCATCCTCTCATAGTTGATCATGCCCATTAACTTGATTCCCATCATTATTTCATGAGAAACAAATCTTTACCCAATGCATTAGAGGGAGATATATGTCCCACCTATCAGATAATTAAAACATACATAATTTTCTAAAATATCATTAATAATCATATCATTACCCATGAAATTAAAAATATATCATAAACATGTAAACATATAATAACCTATGTAAAGGTACTAGTTTTTTAATCATGTCATCATAACCATAACCCATGATAAGAAGCATGTTTAAAAAGAATATAACTCATTAAAGAAAAAGGGATTTCAAAAACATATTACCCATGAAGAAGAAAAGGGTTTTATAAAGACCAAAAAATTAATTATAAATCATTCATAGGAAGGATATGAATGAAAACATTAGATCATTTCTTGAATGGCATGAGTAACATAAATAGATTTCATCTTAGTTAGAAAATAATTTTCAAATATAAACAAAAAACATTTATTGATGAAAATATAATTTCTGATTTGAAAAAGGATTTATAATACATAAAACAAGTTGAAAATTATTATATTATAAAATAACAGGAAAATGAATAAATAATAGCTGAAGTCATTTTAAATAATTTTTCATTTAAACCATTTAAAATAATCTTCAAATGATTTTAAAACCCATTTTTTTAAAACACTTGAAATATATTAATGAAATATTATAAATGTTTTTAAACCCATTTCATTAAAAATAATATGAAAACATATAAATAAATATTTAAAAGGTTTAAATTTTTTTTTCCAAAAAACATAAAATGAAGATTGAAAACATTTTAAAATCCATTTCTTGAAATTCACATTGAAAACATGTAAATAAGACTTCAAATGTTTTTAACACTTTTCCCTTGAAATCATTTAAAATATGTTTGATATAATTTTTAAAGAAATTTTTATTTAAAAACAATTTTTAAAATAACTTTCCTTCATATTAACCATTATATATATGGAAAGGGAGCTTCTAATAAATGAAACGGGTAAATTTTTACATGGAGTACGAGGTAAAATGAACATTCCATTTGCACTATAAAAAGGATATAAATGTACATTGTTTGAAAATTGCTATAAATATTTCATTTAAAATATTTGTAAAAGATTTTTGTTTAAAGAAATTATTTAGATATTATAGGGGAATGGTATTATTATTTTGGAAACCCTTTTTCGAAATCGTAGTTTTTTTCTTCTGATGCGTGGGTAACGTTGGGATTTCTTAATATAATTTTATTAACTATCTTATATACATAAGAGTATAGAATGTTAAAAATACATAAATATATAATGAAATTACATGGGATAAGGAATATAATGAATATTATTGATAGTTGGATGATAATATTTCATCAAAAGAAGAATAAACATAAACAACCTTGTAAATCAATGAGATTGTCTCAATAAACTCTTATAACATGGTATCTTAGGATCATGCTCTTCGTGCATGGAAAGGAATTTACATGAAGCATATAATATCATGAAAATTTTGATATTTATGATATGGCATGTAAAATGGAAGTATATTAATCCCACAAAAATATTTGGTGCATAAAGAAACATGAGTCTCAAAGAAGGAAAATTGGGACAAAAACATTTTTAACAATTTGTTTTTTTTGAAACATAACCCACATGAACTAAAGATCATCAAATGGGAAGGTGAATACACATAAATTTAAGTACAAGATACATAGAATACAATCACGGGAATTAAATACACCACAAAAAATAATGACTACGGAACATATATTATATCTCATAGAAATTAAAAGTGATAATAAATACCCTTACCATGTGTCTTGACTCCCCTTTTACTCGTATAGGCTTCCTCTAAATTGGGTAAATACTTTAGGTTTGATCCCAAAAGGTTTCGTTGGGAGGGTTTATCCCCAAATGAAGGATTAAAGGTCGAAAGGAGGGTTTATAGGGTGATACATTGGTAGATCTTGGATGAACATAAAAGGTTTGACTAGTTTATGGAATGGGTAGAGGTGGAATCCTTTTATTGGGGAGGGAAAGGAATCACATGGAATCTTTAGAAACAAATTAAGTGCTAACAGGTTCATATCTAAATAAGTATTACCAAACCTACCAAACTCAATAATGAGAGGTTTATGGTAAAAATATGGGAAAAATGGGTTTCTGACATGTATTTAGGTTATTTAGACCCATAATTTTAAGTATTAGTCCCAAATTAAGCTTAATTTGGCCTTAACTGTTGTGATTAATTTGAATCACTTTTACTAAATATTTTAGTCGAAAATTAACATGGTCCTATAAGACACTAAATATTAGACTGAATGCAATTGTTTAGGATATATTTTTGAAATTCCAATAACATAAGAAGAAAAATTAAGATTAGTGGCAACCCCGTAGATGGGACGAAATAATGGGGTTATAAAGTAGGAAAAAGTTAAAAAGATTGGTAAGACTTTTCATTTAGTTTCTATGTGAAATTTATTATAATGAACTAATTTTTATTAATATATAGAATATTCATCAAATTTTACATTAAGAAGTATATATAATATATTTTAATATTTAAGTAAAAAAGGTAGTTTTTTTTAAAAAATGTAGTGTTTTTAACTATTCATCAAAAAATGACGTTTTTTAGAAAAATTCCAACATTTTACCTTGGGATAATTTCAATGTTCTAAATTCATAAATGATATTAATTTTATCCTATTAATTTCTAAATGTGTCAAAAATTAATTTTATTATAAAATTTATTCATTCAAGAAAACAATGTTTTTTACATAAAAGGACTTTAACAAAAATATTATCTTTCTTTATTAATATTTTCTATTTATATGAAAAAAACATTTTTAAAAATATTTATTAAAAATTTTAACATCTAAGTTATAATTTTATTATTTTAATAATTAAAACAATTAAAAGATATATTTTGTAGAAACATTGTGTTGTGTGTATCGTACACCAAGTCAGGGTTGCTTGTAGCGCAAACCAAGTTAGTATGGTGTGTCGTACATCCCAAGCTGGTATTGAAAGTGTAAGGAATGTTTGAAATAGTTTTTTAATATATATATATATATATATATATTCAATTTCATGTAAAATGAAAAATATTTAAAATTTAAATTAATTAAAATAATAATAATTTCAAAATATCAGGGTGTTATAGTGTTTATAACAACTATTTTTTATTAATGTTAGGTCATGATAGAAGAACCCTTATCCCATCATGTTAATGTGGTCTTTCGAGCCTTGAAATATGAAAAAATATGAAGAAATTGTGGTAATTCTAATAAATTTATTCAGACTAGTCTTCATACTCCCCAGATAACAATTATTGCAAAAAAATCAGTATACTGTAATAAAAATAAATCAATTTAAAATTAATCCAAATCGTTCCATGATTTTTTGGTCACCTAAAAATATGAATTAGTAGTTTTAAATTTGGGTGAATGATGATATATATGAAGGTTGACTAGAAGTAGATGATGACTATAACAATAAAAAATCATTTTCATTCAATACTCACCTCCCTGTTCCCCATCACCACCACTTAAATGATGGATTTTATATCAATAAATAAATATGTTTATCTTAATTTTAAAAACAATTAGTTGTTTTTTAAATAAATGAAAATTTCTCTTTTATAAAAAACATAGAGACTTGTTTTGATAGTTTTTTTCATAATGATTAATATTATATGAATATAAGGATTTGGTTTTGTAGTGATTTTTTTTCATTTAAACAATTAATAATTAAAATAAAGGGAATTTGATCACTATATTTTAAAATATAACATTCAATTACAAAATTATATAGAATTTTTAAAAACATTATTGAATAAATAGTGAATAAATATATATTTCTTAGTCCATATCCCTACTCGTTCTAGACCAAAAGGAAAAGAAGATGACCCACATGATTTAAGTATTCCTTTATTCATGTTAAGAAAATAATATTATTTAAAATATATATTTTTGAATTTATTTATGATAAATACTTTTTAGTCTCTAGGTATAATAGATGTGTTAAATTGTGCATGCCCAACAGTGATTTTCCACATAATCAATGATTAATTTGATATTTAGATGATAATAAACACTAAGATCAAAAATATTGAATCAAATAATATAGCTAATAGATAAATCTGATAACCAAGGAATATGATCTTAAGATATTATTTATAATTCTTTTAAGATATTAAAGTATTACTTTATGAGAAATTATTTCTCCAATTACCAATCAGAAAATTTTTTTATGTCATACCATCATTATGTCATAGGAATCAAGAATGGATTCTCTCATGTGGTGATCAACAATTTTTTTGAAAACCATTAAACATCACTATAGGAATTTCCAAGAGCTATGATGACACATAATAATTATTAGGTTATTTTCCATTTATCTCCCCAATAACTACATCATGACATTTTTTGACTCAATAAATCATGACCTGATAGTGGTGGTGAAATTGGATCATTCGTCATTCTAGATGTAGTTATTTTTAAGGTATCTCTCTACTGTTTTCAGAGTATTCTATCAGGTTCTTATTACGAAAAACATGAATGAATTAGTTGTCTAGAAAATTACTATAGGTGGGTATATATAACACCAGGGTTATAAAATAGTTATTTTACATGAACCCTTATTATTTTCACAATCCATGTATGATAACATGGCTATAGTAATAATAATATTTTTTTTATTAGCTGGCATGCGCTAAACATGCGAATTAAATAATTGTTTTAAATAAAATAATATTCACAATATATTATGTCTCATAAAACCATTAAACTCAATCTCTAATTCCTCCATAATATTTATCGGGCCTTGAATAATGACTATTTATTTGATAAATAAATATCACAACACTATTAACCAATAAACAAGTAAATATCATTTTATCTAAATAAAAAATAGATAATTGTTTAATATTATTCTCACAAAATATTGTCTGTATTAACTGGTGACAGAGTACATTTAATCACGTAAAACTGAATAATTAATAAACCACACGAGGGAAAATATTTATTCAATATTTTAAACAATAATTTTATTTAACTGAGACCCAATATAAACTTAGTGTGTGAACCATTTCTTATTTATCTCAGTTTAATTAGGTGATATAGCATAGAGTTGAGGGATAAAATCTAGAATCATGCCAAGGGACACATATAGAAACAATCTAATCTAGAAACAATATAACACCTCATATGAACTCTTACTAGTTAATATATTCCCATAATATTGATATATTTAATCAAGTATCTTGCATGCTAGTACCATCAAGCTATGGGTTCGATGAATCATTCAATAAATTACATGTGATTGAAATTATCTAAAGAACACTAATTCTGTTGATTTATCATGGTAATGTCATTTTTATCAAAGATTAGGAGATATCAAATATTTTAAATGAAGGGAATAAAAAAATCATTTCCTAGATTTCTCATTAATAAAATATTACCCATGATGAACCCAATGTATCATACCTCAGAACAAACATATTTCATCAAGGTATTCAACAACCCAATAATGTATGAATCCTATAATACTCAATAATAATAATAATAATTTCCTAAGATCAATTAACATGTCTGTAGATAGGAACTAAAAATTACACGTATAAATTTGGATTTCCTAGTGGTGGATATCATTTTCATAATATCCTAAATTGGATGTTACAAGGGGTATAAACTATGATAAGGGCCTCAATGTCCTATGATTTTAAACCCCTGAGAGATTGTATCATCATTTTCCATAAAATTATTCAATCCAACTATAAAAAATTAATATATAAATTATTATATGGCAGTTATAGGTGATCATCATAGGGAGGAACATCTATGATGGTTTAGGGAAATGTCTATACCAAATACATTATTTTAAACAATTTAATAATGAAAAAAAATATTGATGCAAAAAAATTAATATTAATATTAAAAAACAAGGAATATGGTTTTTTATAATGTAAAATAATATTTTTAGATCACCAAGTTCATAAGACTCACAATTTCATGAGGGTTAATGGATAAAAACCGTTAGATCAATGGATCTCTCAAGATAATAATTATTCTTCTGAAATAGGACTTTATTGATGGGGGCAATCTTGGTTTTTATGTGAAAACTCTAAAAACTACAAAATCACCCATCTATTAAAAATACAAGGAATGGGGATACTTTTTAAATATTTTCTTTTCCTAAAAGTTACAACACTGAAATATTATCACAATACAATGTGATATGGTGGCTACAACAAGTTATGAAATCATAATTCTATATTATTTTTCATATCCAACTGACTTAGTAAGCTATATTATAACTCAATACATACTTGTGATCTACTATAGAATCAATGAAAATTTATTTATTTTATGTCTTTTAGCTCACAGATCTATTATTGAGTGCAAAAAATCATTTTTTATGAACTCACTTCATCTTGATATGTCCTAAAACAAGAATTAGTATAATCCTTAATGGCAAGCTCCTCATTCCCTGTATAGATCATGAACTTATGAATAGATTTTCCCACATACATAAGGATAACATTAACAGTGAACCAATGTTTTTCTACTCAATCTTCTTGATTTCTTACTACCATGGTCAATTTTATATCAATATCATGTCTATTACATAACATGAGATACATAAATAATCATGTCACCAAACCACATGTGATATTACTCATTATCTCTTTCCCTTTATAATGTCTTAGGATAAATTTTCTAATAAATATTTAAACCATGTGACTCTATAATCAATTATATCATGTATTTCTCCATAATAAATCTCTTTTGTATTTGTTAAACTGATGTAATTTTACTATGTCTAAAGAGCCTATTCGATCTATCACATATGATCAAGATAATTCAAATATATGATGTATTAATTATGTTCATCATGGTAAAGCACTTGTTTATCCAGACCATAGTTCACTGTATGACTGAAATGTTTTTTACAATAATCAATATTTCAATAATATATACTCATATGATAATTACTAAATTCTCACTAAAACGGTTATAAATTCTGGGATCTCATTTAATATTAATGAAAAAAATTTATTTCATATACTAATTGAATATAATTTTCTATTCCCAATATGATTTCATCAATCCAAAATGATTATTTGAATCGTAGATATCATTTAGACATGACATGGAGTCACAAGTCCTTCTATTTATTCCATGTACAGTTATTCAAAATAGTTCACATTAAAAAAATATGTTTTAAAATCCATAAGAAATATTTTATAGTAATGGAAATATTATATATAAAGTATAATTATAATGAATTTCAACATGAAAACTAGTTAAAAGGTTTCATTTTAGACAATTAATTCCAGTAGATTATGAAATTTATCCACTAGCCTTGTTTATATCTATTTATCATAACTTATAATACCATATTTATATTGAATATCAATTTTCACTCTACCACCATTACACCAATTAGAATATTGAAGAGAACGTAGAAATTTTTATAATACATGAAATCCATTTTATAATTCATGCATTTGTTCCATTATGTAGATTTTGATCTTTCTACAACCTATTTAAAGAGATAGGTTCATCATTTTCAACAAAAAGTGAGTCACCATCTTCGATGACTAGAAACACATATATATCTAGATTTCTCACCTCTATATTGATCAAATACAATAAATTTTTTATGATGTATTTATTCAATGAGGAACTATGTAATATATTCCTATATCAAATCTTGTGTATCTTGGGCTTTAGCCTCATCGATGCTTATATTACCCCCAATATGCATTTAATGGATGTGCTCCATAACAAGAAATATCTCTTGAATGATAAAATCCATTTTTATATTTGAGGGGTTTCATAGATTTTATCCCTTATTGTTAAAAATAATCCATATAAAGGTACACATTATGCCCTATTGTATATAACTAGTTATATTATACATCGATATAAAATTACCCATTTCCCTATGTATGTGTTTCCCAAAAAAAGTTTCTTCCCACTCCAAAACTAAAAAATAATTCCCCTTTCCACATTATTTGGAACAATGTTTAATATATATACTATGTTTTGTAATTTATAAACAAAATGTTTAATGGATGATCTATAAGAATAATCATTAACCTTATAGTTTCAAATATGCTATGATTCTTCCTTTAAGTTATACCATTCTGATAGGGTGTATAAGGTGCGGTGAGTTGAGATAGAATCACAAAATCCTATTAAATGTGGAAAACTATTTGTTAAGATATTTAAATTTCAAATCCAATTGAATCTAATTTTTCATAATTTTATTTATATTATCTACTTTACTATTTAATTATTTATAATTTAAAAATGAATTCGACTTATAGATTATCAAGTAGAAATAGACTTATCCAATCAAGTCATATGTAAATGTTTTAAAGTAATAATACTCCACCAGTAGATTATACTGTAAATGGTCAGCACACATTAGTGTTTTACAATCCTAAAATATCTTTTCCTCTTTTAACATGTCTAACAAATAGATATTTTCTCATAATTCTTCATATAAAATACATATTTCAAGTGGGTTTATATCAAAAGGTTCTAAATAATTATATTTACATTGATTTTTCAAATCCTTCTTGTTTACATGACCAATATAAATAATTTTATAACTAGGTGTACTATAACTCTTGAAACATTATTCATAATCTATTTCCAATACATATTTTTCATACATTAAACCATATTGTATTTTATTTTAATTTTCAATACATTATCATATGTTTTATTTATAAAATAAAAAAAATTATCTTAAAATTTAAAAATTTATCTAATTACATATAATCATGATAGAGAATTCATATAATTTGTAATAAATTTTATATAATAACACTCTACTAAAACAAATATAATTAATATTTGAAATTAATGTTTGTATTCACCAATTGATAGAGCTTCTAGCCTCACACCATTTCCATCTTGAAAATACACCCACCCAATAGTTATCATTTAGAATTTACTTGGTTTTTTCATTTGGATAGAGGTTTGAGAAGAAATTTGTAGATACTTGAATGTTAAACTCAATAAAAAACAGAACATTATCCTTCCAAAGATTCTAGTGGATGTTATTTTTCAAGTGGTCCTGCATTCCATTTGAAAACCAAAATTATTCCTTCTTAATTAACTACATATCAATCTTCATCTTCTTTGAAGAAATGGTTCATAGGAGTTTTAGAGTTTTTATGATTATTTATAACATTGTACCTACTATTTATTCCCTTAGTCACTATAATAAATGAATGTTTTTAAAACACCATGTCTTCATCCAGTTTTAGCATTATAGAAAAAAATTAAAATAAAATTTCTAGAATTTATCATCTTATAATTAGAAATAAAACTAGAGATTGAATTTGATAATGATGAATGATTTTGTTTTATGTTAAAATCATCTAGTAATTTAATTCATAAGATTCCTAGTAATTCAATGCAGACAATAAAATTTACTACATAAATCCCTATAGGTGGTGAATCCCCATAGGTGGTAAATCCCTAATATTAGTTGTAAACAAGGAATTTGAGATCCTGTATCTCTCTTATCTTCTCATCTTTGACAGAGAACATAAATGTGATACATCATTCTAGACACATCTATGTCCTCATGCTTCTTCATAAGGTAATTGTCCATGGATGGTATTCGGAAAACCTAAACATCTGTATAATTAGTCAAATTTTTTCATTGATATATATTTATTCTTTGTTAGCCTATTTAGCAGGAACATAAGGATTAGTTTCTTCTGGAAGGGTTAATTTCCTTTCATGGAGTTGGATAACATGTATGTTACTTTTCCACTCATTTAAATTTTTCTAGTGTAAAGGATACCATTATCATGTATGGATCACAACTATATATTTCCAGTGATTTTAATTTCACTTCCTAAAAATAATATGATAAGTTTTTTATTAATTCATATTTTGAAAATTTAATAAATAAATTAATATTATATTTCTAATCTCCCCCAATTATATTATATTCCAAAATTCCTCACCCTTTGATTAGGAATACCTTGTTATTTTTATATTATAGTGGAAATGATTTATATTCAACTTCGCATAACACCAACATTGGATGTTTAGGAAATTTTAAGGGTTTTAAATATGAATTCAAAATTAAAACTAAATTAACTTATACTTCCATAATCACAAATATGTATTCTATAATCTTTAAATACATACATTTTATTTCCTCAACATTTTTCTCCCAATTACATCATGTTCTAGTATGGATGTTAACCATGATGTGAAATATATTAATTAAACATAAACCATCAAATTAAAATTCCTAATAATAGAAAGTACCCCTACAGTTTCTTTGTAAATCACATTTAACAACGGTTCATGTTTAACTAATATAGTATAAGGCTATAAGAAATTAAAATAATTTTAATTAACATAATTTAACATTTATGTATAAATTTAAAATTATTTTAATTATTACAATATTTATAATATTAAATGAATTTACTAAAGTGATTAGCCACATTTAAGATAATTTATTCACATAATTAAATTAATACTAGTTATTATTACATGATTTTTAATTCGTTATTTCATGTTATTTTTAAAAAACCTTTATAATAAAATTACCATGATAAATGAACTAAATAAAATTAAAATGATGTCCGATCATGATATTTTACTAATTGTTAGTTTATCAAGAGGTTGATAAAAAATCATTAACCATTGGAAAAACACCACGAACCATATACATTTTATGTTACATATTTCTACATGTCCAACTATATATCATTATTCAGTTTGTTTAATCTCTACTAATAATGTTAACCACCTCCACTAGATTGGTTTATATATCCCCTACATATTGTTGTACAGACACACAGGGAAGGGGTGCCAAAGGATTGGATATGTGGTTTTTATAAAAGAACCCTTGGTCACACATTTCCAAACATAATATGTTGAGTGATGACATACTGGTCATAAATTTAATTATATAATGAATAAAAACAATCCAATTACATAAAAAGTCTTTTATAGGTTCATTATCATCCACACACATGAACCAAATTACATATTTTATAAAATTATCATTACATTATAATCATTCTTATTTAACATAAATTACACTCTACTCAATTAATTAACGTATTAAATTAATCAATTCATTTATTCTAATGCTAATCCTAATTATCTTGATATTGTTATCCATTTTACGTTTTATAAAACATAATAAACTTATATAAAACTAATTGTTTACATATAAAGTGTACCATGGAGATAGTATGATGAGTAGCCATACAAACTACCTAATTTTCATTGAAATCATATATTCATTACTCTTGTGAGATGTGTCATAAATATCTTATCAAATAATTTCCCACAGTGAACTATAAAACTAATTCCTGCACGGAATAAATAAAATTTACGTAGCACGTTATTCTTCAAAATGAATATACTAATAATAGTAATATTACTTATACGCAATATACAGATCTAATAATTAAATATAATTTAATAAGAAATATATATATATATATATAACTAGTCACATGATTTGTAATATCATTATAATGACCACAATAAAGAAATGTTTAGATGTTTTGAACAATATAATAAATTAATTTTCAATTATTCAGAATTAGGTTAATGTAAATAGTGTGTACATTGAAGAAACATTTTGTGTATTACTATTTATATCTATCCACATCATATACATAGGGCCACAAGATATAATTGTTCCATGGTAAACAGTTGGGTATAGTGCATGTAGAAGGGATAAATGACTTATTGTCTCCCAACTAATTGGAAAAAAGTCATGTAGGCTATTTAAAAAGATACATGGAAAGTCTATGGTTAATGTACTACATTAAATGTACAAAAAAAATCCAAGATGTGTAATCGAATTAATAGTGAACTGTGATGGGAATGTCAACATGCGTTTTTTAATTAAATTCATAATGTGTTGTAATTTTACACACATTTAATTAATTGTGAATTAATTATTGATTTAGTAAACAATAGTACAAGGATAACACCTCTCGGTTACATGACATGTTTATTTTTTTGTCCATATAGACTATATTTCACCTTTGAATGATATTGTAAAATTTATTCATAAAATTATACAATTTGGTTTCATTATTGATAAATTAAGAGAAGGAAATAAGTCCTCAAAAATTAGAATAAAAATATAAATCTAGAACTCAAAACTACTGAAAAATGTGAAATTGAATAAATGATATTTAAATAAATATTAATAAATATTTGACCTATATTATATCACTCTTAGATTTTGAGTTTAGCAGAAGTGTTTCATGGTGTATGCCCAACTAATATTTTTTCATGTGTGATGATTAATATATGAATTATAATACGATAAATTTCGGGATATGATGAATTAATCAAAGAATATATATAATTTATTTATACTATAAAAAGTAAAAGATCATAAAATATTATTTTAACTAATTTATACAACATAATAATTACGTTTGGAGATGTTATTTCATTATGTATGGATATAAAGATATATATACATCATACCATCATTGCATTATATGGATGAAGAATATATTACCTCAATCAGTGATCCACATGTGTGCCCTAATACTCCAAATTCCACCATTGGAATCTTTAGGTTCTATAATGACATATCCTTTCATCATTTTTTTGATAACCTTGAGAACCATATCAACAGAGTGTTCTCATCATTCTTATTAAACAAGAGAGTGGCGGTGGAGGAGGATTTCTCTTGGTTTGTTGGAGAATTCTTAGAGATGGAAATCTATAAGTCTTTGAGAGTATTTTCCCAATATCATATTGTGAACATCACAAGTGAATTGTCCCTATATAAAAATAATATAAACTGTTTTATACAATTATAGGGTTCAAAAATAATAATTTCACATACCCCCATTATATTATCATAATACCTATATGACTCTATGTCCATCGTAATAATAATAATAATATTATTTCTTGACATGATGTAAAACCTTGAAATAAAATAAATATTACTTATTAAAATAATATTATATATATATTAGTTCTCACTAGACCATTAAACATGATATTTGATTTCTCTATAATATTTATCCATACATGAATAATAAATATATATTTCATCAATAACATAACACTTCATTATTCACCAATAAATAAATATGAATTGTAGTCACTAAATAGAGAAAAAAATTATTAAATATTATATTGAAATAATATTTTAAAAAATAACTGGTGGAATAAAATATGTGATCAAGGAAACAATAATAATTATTAAACTTCATCTGTGAATAATATTAATTCAATTAGATAAGTAATATTATTATTTAACTATGATTTTTTATATAATTAGTATATGACCGTCTATGCCTCATTCTCATTTATAATTGGAAATGTAGAGTAAAGTCTAATGATATACTTTAGTAACACACAAAGGCACTATAACATCCTAGAATCTACACTTTTGGTTCCAGTGCTAAATACATAATCCTTACAAATGCGACAAAAAATTTCCATAAAAAACGTACAACGTCGAAAGAAAAAATTGGATAACATTGAAACAAAAAGACCATTTAGTTTTATAGTTTTTGATAATTATGAAAATATATTGGCAACATGAAATCATAAAAAGAGGTTTTATAAGAAAGGGTTCATAAAAAAACTATCTCCATTTATGTGTGAATTTTCTTAGTTCACATATTCATAAACCTCTTCCATGTAAAATCCTTCTAGGAAAAATACTAATTGTATATCTTACCTAATGAACTTGTGGAAAAAATAAGATAAGGTTGAGATAAGATAATAATTAAGGTTAATCATAAGTGTAATTAAATAATGATCATATTAGAAAATAAAATGAGCATAAGGGTATATTATTTTTAAAAATAAACTTCCATAATTATACCATGTATAGAAAAGGAAAAAATCTTGAATCATGAATTAAAATTTTGATTTTAATATGGAATGATTTATAAAATAAAACAATAATCCGATCCATGATAGAATATAATAAAACATTTAATTTTTAAAATAACATATAACATTATACAAACATGTTTCTAGGATGACTATTAAGACAATATCACATGGTTGAAAATATCCCATAAAAAAATAAGGTTAACTCAATATCAAAACATGACAATCATGAGACTAATAATTACACAATTTACTAGAGTCGTATCTGGTTACACCCATAAAAACTTGTTCATGAATATGTGTTCCACATAAAGAATAAAGAATAAATATAAGGTTTATTCATGGAAGGAAATGAAATTCATAAACATCATACTTTCATAAAAATAAATAAATTAGAGAAAGAATAAAAATGGTATCCTTGGTTTACATATCTTATAAGTAAGAAAAAACACCAATGAATGTCATCTTAAATGAGAAATAATTTTGAAATATCTTTTTTACATAATTTTTGAGGAAAATATCTAGTCCATTTAGAATAAATATTGATAAGTTATAAATCATTTATAAAACATTTTAATTGAAAATAAACTTTAAAAAAGAATAAAATTATTTTTAAAAACAATTTGAAACATCATTTAAATACATTTCCTTTAAAATGGATAAAATATCATAAAAATAATTTTAAAACATTTTAGAAAACATTTTTTTTTAAGAAATAGATATTTTCATAATTTAAGAGAATAAAAATGAAACATATAATATCATAAAATATATGGTTTTCAAGATAAACATGTAAAATTTATTTGTATACAACTAATAAAAGAATATAGTTATATAAAATAACATTTGTACCAAAGAAGGAAAATTTATACAAAATTCATTTTATAATATGGTATGATTTAAATAGTAAAAAACATGAAAGAGGTATCTCTAAATGGATATGTAAATACACATTAATTTAATGATAGAGATGATATATTAAAATAATGGAAATTATATACAAAAAAAATACTTGTTGGTATATGGAAGAAGTCTCAGAGAAAAAACGTGAGAATAGATACCCCCATTAAAATTATAACATAATTTTTTTCAGGATTATTCAAAAAAATAAATTATGGGTATTAACTATAAATAGACATAAATGAAGTGAAAATAAAACATCAGATATATATAATTATTTTTCCTAGTAATCATAAAATGGTATAATTAATAATATAGAAGTTTTAACCAACGAATAGAAATTTACTAATGAATTCCCTAACAAAGTTAGTATCATTGACAGGATAGTTAATACATGGGTGATTATGTTTAAAAAAATTATATCCATAGAAATATAGTTATAAGAATACATTAATCATTCAATATTTATTCCTTGTATAATATTGGAATAATAAAATCAATGACATTGATAGATAACCTATTGAATAAAATTAGAGTAAAGAAATCCCTTCCCTTGAGTCAGATTTATCAGGTATTTTCATTACATTCTTAAATACTAATCATAGGTTAATTATTTCTTGATTTATATCCTTATTAATTTTTCTTATTACTTTTATATCATGTTATAACAATTACATTATTATTTATTTTCACGTTATATATTTTGATGATATTCTAAACATGATTCCAAAATTAATTCTATATTATTTCAATAGTAAAAGTGGTTATTAATAGATAATCACCATAATAAGATTAAATAAATTATAAAAAAATTTAATGATCAATTATACTATTATATCCATCCATTAAATATGGATATGAAAAATTAACTATGTTGCAATCATAGATATGGTAAGCCGAACTTACTCAGGGGTAACATATCCATTTTTTGATGCTAATTATAGAAAAAAAAATTTATTTAAAATTTAACTTTAATAAATTATAAATACATTATATATATCATATTATTTCATAAAATATTTTATATATATTATCCATGGGATATGGTGTAGAATAATTAATAACATTCCTTCATGGAGGGGACAGTTCACACACACGCATAAACAAATTTGTCCTTTTTTCTTTGCATAGGAAGGTAAGAATTTAAATGATATATTATCTATTAATAATGAAAAATGAATTATTAATATAATATATAGCGTTAAATTCCATCATTATATACAGTATTGTGATATCGTGATGGAAAACTAATTATACCAGTTCGGGAGGAAATAGTTTGTCGTACCCACGAATGACAATCGTTTTCCTATTTAATGGAAGTGAAGATGGATCAGGGTGATGATATTAATATAATAAAATATCATTATATATTGTATAATGGATGTGTTATTTAATAATTGTTGACAAATATTTTATTTAAGTGGATGAATAAATAAAATAGAAAAACTAAATTAAAATGATATATCTTTTTTGGATGATCTCTTTTTATTAAAAAATTATAAACTCATAGGTAAAGAAATAAATAAAATAAAAGGCATGTGTTGTGCGTATGGAATGTGGTATGGGATTTATTTAGATAATTTATAATCCAAATTAGTCTTTAATTATGAATATAAATGATGAAGAGGCGACCCTGTTATAAGAGAAGAGAGTGTTGTTTTTGGAAATTTTAAAAATATTAATTTATAATAAATATATTTTCATTATAAATAACACTGAATGATTATTTATTGTAATATAATATGTTATAATGTTGTAATATCATCATACATTAAAATTTAGACCTGATTGTTTTTTAAATAGAACATCATATTTGTTTTACTAACCCTTAATTAGCCAATTTAATTTTAATTGTGCTAATAGTATTTTTAATATTATGTTTAAACAAAATTAAAATTTTATTGTGTAAATTGTATATAAATTGGAAATTAATAACATTATATACCTCATCAAAACCAATTAATATTTTTAATGTTTTTTATAAAATGTATTTAATTTAATAATACATTATTTTCAGAAAATTTCATTTGTGCCAATTTCTACACTATTAATTACTCTAACATTAAATAAAATAAATAAAACTTGATAACATTATAAATATATATTTCATACACTCCTAAAATTTCATAGTATTATAAAAAATCAGTTTATAACCATAATTAATTAAATTTATATTTATTTTAATATTTTTAATTTCATTAATTATATATGTCTATTTATAAAATAATTACTACATCATAGTTGTGTCATAAAATAATTAAATTATATCATCCCTAAAAATTATAAATAAATTACAATGATGTATATAATTATATTAGTTATAAAAATACTATATTTTATTTATTATATCAATTTTTTATCTATGTATTAAAATTATTATAGCTATAATAAATAAGAGTGTGACATTTTTTCAGTTTCATTGATTTTAATATTACATTTGTATTTTATTAGAAATGTGCCTATTAAATGTTATAAAATTTTTTCTAAGGTGTTAAAAGGAAAATATCATTCATCTTGTAGTAATTTGTAATTTCCTCAATTATTTATATCGCTCATATGAGATTTTGGTTGCACTAAATTACATGATTTACCCTTATCTGTGGTAACAGAATATACCAGAATGATATTCTAATAGAAAAAAATGGGGTATATTAAAAAAATTTGGGTTATAATTTAAAATATTCAATAATTTTTTCAAAATTCAAAACAAAAAATATGTTTTATTTAATTTATAATTAATACCATTGATAGAATAAGAAAACGAGGATTTAAAATAAAAATCGTCCAATGATTTATATGATTTTATATCAATATAGAGAGAAACATTTATTCTAATGACCTAAATTGGATTATATAAAAATAATATTATATATTTATACTTTAAATCCATTAAAAAATATAATTTAACATTATATATATATTCGATAAAATGGTAGTGTTCAATTAAAATGCATTATTTATCACTATTCATCAAAAAATGAAACTAACCAAAAAAATAAAAAAAATAAACCAACGAATATTTTTTTTATTTTAAATAAAAATAATAATTTTTTTCCAATAAAATTTATTAAATATTCAAAAATGTTATTTAAAATAAGTGGACCATCAAAAGTTAGTAAATATGATTTTTTAGAAAAAATTTTATTTTATGCATAAAACTTGATATATTATTATATGATGTATAAAAACACATAAGATGAATGTAACACTTTAGATGTTATATATATATATATATTTCATTAATATAATATAACAATATTTAGTTTATTATTTATTTTTATAAAACAAACTTTTGCTCATTTAAATAGTTTTCCATGAAAACTCATCCTTCTATTTTTATAAAGGTTAAATTTATATTTATAATGAATTGGTCACAAATTAATTTATTATATATAAGTTATCCAATCATATCATCATAATTCAGTTAATATAATTCATTCGTGTCATTCTAATGATTAAGAAATAACTACCATATTAAATAATAATATTTATATATTTGTTTAAGCTCGATAGGTTGTATCATGTATGACATGAAACATAATGATTACTTTAAAAAACCAAAGATGTTAAATTCTACATACCCATGTAAAAAATTTCATTCTCACAATTTTAAATTAGGATAAAAAAATAGGCGTATGACTTTTAAGAATACTATTAGTGAAATCCCCAATCGAAAATTGATTTTTAAAACAGACAATATAAAATAAATAATGTAATATTAAAATGTCACCTAAGAAAACACATATGAGGATTTCATGTAGAAAAACATGTAAATTAATTTTTAAACAATGTATCAGATTTTGATTCTGAGTGATAGAGAACATGGTCATGAGAATTGTTATAATAATAAAACCTTAGATCTATAATGGGTTAAAAGGTCATTTATATCATAGTACGAAAATAAAATGGATAATTTTTTTTGTTTTAAGATCTTGTTCATAGATTTTATGAATTAATTTTCTTCCTAAAATATGATCGTAATGAAATATAATTACATGAAAAGTGTTTTTTCAACCTTTTCCTCAACTACATCATCTTTTTATCCAATCAATGAGTATTTAAATGAGTTTTTCAATCCTGAAGAACTAGAATCATCTTATAGATAATCAAATAATGAAAAAATATTAAAAATATATTTCTTATATTATAAATGATAAACTAAAACCAAAATTACTTTTCTAATATAATATAATTATCCCAAAATAATAAACACCTTTTTAAGAAAAACTACATCAATTATTGAAATTCAATAGTAATACCCAATGTTCAACATAGACCATTCAAAACATAACTATCCTTATGATTCATAAATATAATCTAGACTATGATTTAAAATATAATTTAGAAAGAATTTATCTCACAATATTATAATATTTAATTTTGTATTTATCAAATACACATAATGTCTAACTCAAAAAAATATTTTCCCAAATCATATAATCTCTATGATATGTTATCCATTTCTATTAATAACCCCAAAGAAACAATAAAATAATATTTCCCTCCAAAATAAAATAAAACTTTTATTCATAAAAAAATACAATAATATATTTTTTACCATATTCTTATAAGATTACCATAATATTTAACATCTTTCTAAATAACATTAATCACATGACCAAAAAATCATTTTCCAATCCCATGGAAATATATTTGAAATTTTTTTCCCAAAACTAAATTGTTCTACGTAAAAACTTTTTCTTATATATATCTTTTTTTACTAATAGAGACATCATATACACAAGTCTTAGGAGATGCATCGTTTCCCCCCTTCGATTGTGGGTTTTATTCTTGAAGCCTTACTGGATGTGGTATGTTGTCACCCTTCATATAGGTGATACTTATTTTTAAAATAAGTTAATATAATCTTTATAATTTTTTTAAATGTCTAAAACATCCTAATACATAACATTAATATATTTTAACATCAATGATTATCACATACCATTCCTTTTTCATCAAATAATTTAATAACCTATAATTACCTAAAAAATAAATGAATCTAGAAATATCATTAATTATATTTATATTTCATAACATAAATCCTAAAAAGGTGTTACCAATAAAATATATTTTTATATAACATTATATATTAAACCCAAAATTATATCCATATCTTTCCTAAAAAAATAATGAACTCCGATGATTTATAAACCCTACATAGATTCCAACAATAATAGCCATGAATCCGTACTTCCAGTACTTTTACTAAAGACATAATCATCACAAATGTTACTGAAATATTTAAATCAAAAACATAAAATTCCAATAGAAAATATTTGAAGAATTATATACCCAAGGACCTTTATATTTAGAGTTTTAGAAAATTATGGAAAAAACTTAATGATTTGGTTTCATAAATTATTAGTTCGTAAAAAACTATCGCCCACTATTTACTAATATTATGTATTTCACATGGTTACTAAAATCATCCATGTGAAATCATTACATATAAAAACAAATTTAATATCTTACCTCATTAGATGGGGTAAAGAAACATAAAAAAAGAGCTCAAATGCTCAATAAGGGTAAATATATGTGTAATACAACCATTATCATATCAAAGAATAAGATTAACATTAGGATATCTGATTCATAAACATACCATTTAAAATTTTACCTTTTATATCAATCCTCAAAATTATGAGTCCTGAAAAGAACATGGATGTTTATTAGAAATGGGTAATATAATAATAAAAAAAATTATCAAAGAGTGAATAAAATAAAACATGGAATTTTGGAAATAACATTTAACATGTCATAATAATGAGCGAAGGCCAACTTCCTTGACTATAAAAAATGATAGAAAATTCCCATAAACAAAATAGGTTTAAACCATATCCCAACATGAAAAATCATGAGAATAAACATTGCCCAACCTAATATAGTGATATTTGGGAACACCCATCATAACATGTTCATGTATATGCGTGACAGATAGAGAATAAAACATAATCATAAGAGTTACACATGTATGGATATAATATTCATAAACATCACACATTGATTAACATAAACCAACTAGTGAATATATTATAATTGTATCCTTGAATAAAATCCCTAATATTTCATGATAAGAACATGTGGAAGTAATTTATTATGGAAAATAATTTTGAATGATATTTTTAAATATTTTTATAAGGAAAATATCCTTTACACTTTTAAAAATCCTTGTTAGATCATAAAAAATTGTGATTACATTTTTCATTTAAATTAAATTTGAAAATTTTATAATGTGATCTTTGAAGACTATTTAAAACACCTATGAAATCTTTTTCCTTGAAAATGTATAAAATATCCTAAAAACCAATTTTAAAATATTTTAAAAAAACATTATTCTAAAGAAACACATATTTCTAGATTAATATAGAATAAAATTACATGAAACCTTTACTATCATGAATGGAATTATTTTGATGATACAAAAATTCAAAGAAAACAATATACGCCATCATAAAATAATATAGGTATATAATATAACATATATCACAAAGAAGGAAAATGAAGACAAGATTCAATTACTTATTTGCTATATTTGTAATGGTAAACACCTTGAAAGAGAGCACAAAAAATAGATTTGTAAATACCCATAAATATAAGCATATGGATGGTATAATAAATTAAATGTTGTTATATACACCATAAATAATAATGGAGTGGTAAATGATTAAAATTTCTCAGATAAATAGAAGTTTCACTAGGAACCCCTTGGAATTATTATATCATTAAAGAGAGAATTAATCAATTTAATTGATTTTTTTGTCTTCATTATAAATACACATAAAATAGATGGATATAGAACATAATATAATATAATGTTATTTGAAACCTAATAATTGAATGAAAAATATATAAAATGATATTTCAACCTAATCAATAAAAATTTACATATGAATTCCCTTACAAAGTTCAAATCATTGAAGTGATAATTAATCAATAGTGTGGTTATGTGTAAAAAAATATATCCTAAAAATATAAGTTGAAATAAAAAATAATTAAATCAATATTTATCATAACTAAAACCACTAAAAATTTCTATCATTTCCTCCAACTTCTGTCATTTTTTATAGTTTTCACATTAATTTTTATTGTCATAGGGGAAGAACCAACAACTTTGAAATTATCCACATTGTGCATCGAGTCAGATAAAACACAGAGTGTGATTTTCAAGGTATTGAAATTCCTCTGTAGTGATATAGGGGTAACTATTACCAAATATGTGATTATCAGTGAAATAATTTATTAGCACTATCTAAAAGAACTGAAAAGGTTCAAATTTTTGACATATTTTATAGAATTTTAGAAATTGGTCTTTATTAGGTCTAATTAATCAACTATAATAGGTAAATATCAATGACAATTTACACAATTATGTAATAATATAATAATCTGATAATATATTTATATATTAATATTGACATAGAAAAAATATATTATATTAAATATGTTCTTTAGAGAACTAAAAATGAATTTAAACATAATATATAATATATTTATTAAAAAATTAATTAAAAATTGAAAACTATATATTAATTAGTAATTTTATAAATATTATTGAGTAATAGTAGTTTAATAAAAATAGGAATCCATAAAAACTATTAAATATTTATCTATATAAGATTAGTTGAAATAGGTCCTTTAACATGATCCGACCATAAATTTTGATCTAGGAGTAAATTTTGGATCTACCAAATATTAAGTCTATATATATTAAATTATATATTATTTATTAAATCAGGTAAATTTATCATAATTTTTCATGGATCTATGGTTGTGTCACAAACTATAGAAGAATTTCTTGTGGCTTCTGTTCTTAATGGAAAATGTTTTTTGTTTTCTTTACAAGATGTGTGATGTAGAACAACATGGTAAATCAATTCTAGTTCCCCTCTCTTATAGTGTATAAGAAATCATATTATATCACTATGGATGAGGATTATTTCATGGTGCATCAAATTAATCACATAATGATTGGAAAATACATTACAAAATGACTCATTAATTTTACATCCCTAAAGAACACAATTAAATCAATTAGGATTCTAGGGGTTGGAGTGTACCTAAGTGAAATCATATTTGGGATGTAACACCCCAAGCTTCCACGGTACACTTCTCTTTGAATAATACAGTAGCATGTGTTGTACGCAACTTCGAGTTCTAACACACACCACAACCAATCAAATTAGCCATTATGAATATTCATACCTAATTTTTGAAATTTTATAAATTTTATCTTGCCAAATGGTCTTCGTTTTTGTATTCGGCATATCGAAATTATCGTATGTTGTATTTTTTGTAATTTTCGGAGAACTTCCAATTTTTTATGAATAGTGAAAAATAATTAAAAACAAATTTTTTAATAAAAATAATTTATAGTGATAAATTATAATATTGAGTGGTTTTAAAGTATAATTAGAATATATTATTACCATTTTATCCAATGGTGTTCATTAGAATTAATTTCACTTTGAAATTGGACATAAACAATTGTCAATATTTTGATATATATTGTTTCTTAAAAACACGCTATTTGTTGTGATAGCGGGAATTAATTATAAAATTAATTAATGCAACTTATATGTTTCGAATTTTTTAAAATAGACATCATTTTTTAATTCGTAATATCAATTATAGATTAGGGTGAAATTTTGGCATTGTTCTGAAAAACTTCAATTTTTGATAATAGTGAAACCACTAAGTGGTAGTTAAAAAATGATTTTCCGTTTAAATGAAACATTACCACTTCTGTGATTTGATTTTCAAAAATCTGACATACATGGTTGTAATTAGGAAGTTAAATTTGGTTCAATTGGATTAAAATAATTTTTGGTGAATAGTAACTTTTAATTTTAATTAATCACGATTAATGGTAATTAGTGACATTTAAGGTAAAAATGATATTATAAAAATATGAAAATACCTTTACACTTGTCCTAACCTTATTGGATGAGTCATGGCACACAAAGAAAATCCATGGGTCAACTTGGGGACCCCATGGAGCCACTTTGGTAGGAAAATGACATTAAAAACTTTTTATTTAATGTTAATATAAAAATGTCACAAACATGAGTTGTTTTACTAAAAAAATATAAATGGGGTTATACAAGTCATATTTTTGACTATAAATATTCATTAGAGAGATAAAAACATTTCCAAAATCATTATATTTGTTTTATAATTTTTATGAATTAAATAAATTAAATTATTTATGACACCATGATGATGCAGCGATTACCTCGTTAATTAACGATTTAAATAAAATGAAAAGATAATGTATATTCTAAAACTTACACTTGCCAAAAACCTATATAATGGGTAGAGTTCGAACCCTTATCACCTTATCCTAGAAATATATAAGTTTTAGACCTTTGAAATCCGAAAATCATTATATAATAAAGTAACATTTCATGACTTCCAAGAGTGCCCCTCCTCTCCTCTTATAAAAGGCCCCCACCACTACCACATTACTCACACCATAGAAGCCTTTTGGCTCAGCCAAACTCTTCCCAAATTCTCTCTCAACTTCTCTATATTACTCCTAGAAGCCTCACTTTGGTCAGAATTCTTCCCAAGGAAGCCTTTGGCTCAAATCAAAAAAGAGTTACCCGATTTTAAGGTAATGTCTTCATTTATGTTATTTTGTTTTATTTTTCTTCTCCAACCCCTTAAACTATTTTTATTCATTTATTTTGTAACAAAACCAGTATCCTCAATATACTAAGATGTTGTTATAAGAATGATTCGATCTACACTTACACACACCTACATCTAATGGTTAAAGAACATACTGTTTCTGTGGATGACGAATTTCTGCCTCACGAAATGATGATTGTTAAACACACATATAGCACCTTTAAAGGTGGCCATTAAGATGTCACTATATTTATATATGATATATAATATATTTATGTTTTCTTAAGATTATGTATTTTTCATTTATGTCATACCTTTATGGTTTCCATTATGGGTAAACGCAATATTTTCATTTTAGGAAGTGCGGACTACCGCCCCCTCAATGTGATTTGAATCGTTAATGCCATATGTGGGATGTATAAAGGATGGAGTAAATGGTATTATACATTATATTATAATGGAATTATATTATATCTTTATATAATTATTATTTCATTCCCTTAAATACAAAATAGAAATGAAAGTAGCGTTCATGCGTACGTACGGCTTGCCATCTCCATGAACGGTGCATTTCATTTCTTACCTCTAAATGTTATGTAATATTATAAATGCATGTATATACTAGATATATTTGATATATATGATATCTACATAATGAATATAATTCTGGATATAATGGATATTTCACCACTTTAACAACTTGTAATTATAAGAAGTTTATTTTTGACTCAAGTACCAAAGATCGACAAAATGACCGTTATTAACTTAAATAATTACATAATGTTCATAACATGGTAATAAGTGATATAAAATGAATAATGAACTTGAAAAAGGTTCTTAAGAAAGTATAAATTAATTCTAGTTTATTTTTTATGAGGATAAAGAATGGTCGAGTCAAGTCGGACACGAGCTAAGGGAACTTCTTAACCCTATTTCCATTATTTGGGTTAATCTCATAAATTCAAATTATTTCATGATATTATTATGTACTATCTTGTATTTGTACTTTATTTATGTGTACTTATAGTGGATACACATAATAGATCTATTATATTTTAAATAAATTATCTTTGTAAGGACTTTGTCTCAATCTCCTTTCATTGAGGCATATTTTATTTTATACACAACTTTCTTTTATACGGTGTATAAACCCCTTTGACTTTTATGATTATTCAAAAGGAATATTTTTATACGAAGCGTTTACTAAACGATAAAAGGGAATGATTTTTTGTCGTACGTATGCGGTGACAATGACTTTTCCGCCGCCGTGACCATTATTTGAGTTTCAACTTCCTCTACAAGCCATACCTTTTTTTTAAAATGAAAAATAAATACCATGTTTTACTTTTATTTTATTTTGGTATTGAAAATGGTTTTGATAATGTTTTTATTATATCAATGTGATGTATTCATATCTTGTGATTGAAATGTGGAAAGTTATGTTTCCTTTATGCACATTTTATGTGATACGATTATTTTATGGTTTATGATATGTTTAAACCTGTTCATATGAGGAATGCATTGGACTTAATAAGTGACAGGTGGAGCCCGCTATAACTCCTCGATGCATCGGCAAGTCTCATGAGAAAAAATAGTGTCCTGGCACGAGGCCTTGGCTACGTGGTTATGATTGTCTGGTATTATACATTCCATCATTATAAAAGTGGTTATTGATATTGCATGTGATTATTTGACCAGTAGAATATCCATGTGAATAAGTAAATGGCATTATCTCATTTAAATTTTTCCATATTATGTTGAAGTTCAAGATTAAAATGCTTTTATTTTATTTATAGATTTCCTTAAATGTTAATGTTTATTTATGAAAGATTCCACTATATTGTTATCCTTACTGAGAATCTGATCTCACCCCTTCAAATGTTTTAATTTTTCCAGGATGTGAAAAGTATATTATGAATGACCTGTACGGATAGTATGAAGGAATATGAAGACAATATGTTTTAGTAGTTTTGTATTAACTTATGATGTAATGTAAAATTTATTAATGTATCTAGTGTTTCAAGTCTACTAAACTAATCGGTCTTTCGAGACTTCATCTTTGTGATCATGCCAATGTTAGGAAATAATGCACCGACTCTGGGTAACTGGGGTCGGGGCGTTACATGGGGACCTGATTATTAATTTTTATGATGATATGGAAAATAAATAGTTTTTTAGCAAGAGTGTGGTTTATTTAATTCCAACTTATCCTAATGGGTGATCTAAAAGGTAATAGAGCCTAGAGGAACATTTCCTTATCAAAATCTCCATTTTGTGTTTGAATTTAGGGTATCTCATTTTGGTGATGATTGATTCACATTATAATGTATATTCAAGACTGCATCAGTAAGTTTCTGATTGTGATACATTAGAGTGAATTTCATGGGTTATCATCATATGGATAAGGGTCCTCATTAACATTTTTTCCCTGCATTAAAGGCTTAAT
This sequence comes from Viscum album, assembly GCA_963277665.1. Taxonomy (NCBI): domain Eukaryota; kingdom Viridiplantae; phylum Streptophyta; class Magnoliopsida; order Santalales; family Viscaceae; genus Viscum; species Viscum album. The sequence goes on from OY728131.1 coordinate 23,065,575, forward strand.
ATTATACAACTGGAAAACTCAGTGATATGGATATCATTTGAGTGTGAAAAAATATGTTTATTATTTTTTATCAACATTGGACCTATGAAAACAGTGTTCATCTCAAAGTCCCAAAATTGTAATGTTATTGTTTTCATGAAATATAAATTTTTTCTTTATGTGAATAATCTTGACATACTTTTCATTCAAGATTTGGAAATAAAGAGGGATTGGAAAAAATCATTATCCCACAATGAGTTTATGCAAGCACTGATCAAAAAGAGATAACATTAATAATGTATCCATTATTTATTACATATCTTGGTAGTAATATATGAAACAAAATTTTTAGGGAAGATACACTGTAAGATATACCTCGTGATATGGATAAGGATTATGTCATTCTAGATAAATCAACTTTAAAGGTGATAATCCATACATCATGTTTCATTCCTTCTTATGAGGGTTTTTTTAAACCCACCTCCAGTCCAATTTTTTTTATAATCCAGATGACTCAGATATCCTCCCATGTGAGAACCCTCATTGATTTTCTCTCAGGTAGGTAAATACAAGAAGGGGTTGACAATGAAGGGTTATAATAAGACATAGAAGAGCGATGGTAGAAGGAAATATTGTATAGTATCATTGATGAAGAATCCTTAAGATCTATTTTTTAGAATATTTGGATGATTATTTTCAAAAAACATGGAATATGATGAGAGATTGATCCAATCTTGATTTTTCATAGGATTGGGTTGGAATGAACCATGCTCACTACCTCAATGATAATATTATGCTAGAACTACCGTAGTATTGATAAAAATTTCATTGTACTGATGCTACAACTTTGAAGAACTATAGGTTTACATGATTTTTTTCCCATATGAAACCATGTTTTAATTTAAAGAACATTGTGGAAAAGAAACAAAACAAATAAATCCTAGTTTTATTATGTTTTTCCAATAAAACAGTGTCAGTGAAATTTTCTTCTTTATAAAGATCATTTTTAAGTGAGAGTTATGGATTTTTTTTCAAATAACAATAACGTTATTTTTTCATACATAGTATTTTTTATGGGAATTTATAGATATATGTGGTTTACCTACACATAATGATAAATTGTGATCCTGAGAGTTTAATTGTTCATTGAGTGGGTGAATCCTACAAACTCTCCTTGATGATGGAGACATAGATAAAATCATATATAACTTTGAGAAGAAATTGTTATTTATCCGAACATGAAATTCAATGGAAAACTTCATTTAGGAAAATCTAGATATGGATCTCATATATTTTGACACTCAGTCAATCCCTTTTCTTGGTTTCATGGGATATTTGAAAATTGCAACATTATAGAGTGCGTGGAGATGTTGTTGGGCATCACAGAATGGGTTATAAAGTGTTTTTCCCTTTTGTCTCAAATAACACTAATTTTGTAAAACCATTCAGAAATCCTCTCCAATGCCTCTTGAGATAGAAGAATACATAGATAATATATTCTCATTATATTTTATAGATTCTACATTATAGAGGATGAATGTTATGATGTTGTCCACAGCGCAATGTCTGATGTTTGGAAGACTTCATCCTAAGAGGCCTCTATATGAATGAATTGGATCCATTATAAATTCTACTAACCTAAAAATAAATTTTAATAAATGAAAATTATAATGAATGATATTTATTCACTCCCCCTAGATTGTGGTTATATCCAAAATCGTAAATATGGAATCATAAATAGTTTCTTCTCTCCATGTCATGGAAGGTTTATAGATAATTATTGTGCATGTTTCTTATATTAAAAATGTTGATGATAATACTATCTACATACACCTACAAAATTTTTTCAGATACTAAATTATAATTTTTTCCTATCTCATTGATCCCTGTGGAAGTTTTTTTGAATGATGGATATTTCTAATTTTGTTTTTAATTTTGTCCCAGGTACTCTAATTTTGGTGGAATCCAATAATTTCCTATGATATTAAGGCATTAATTTCCCCAATAGTTATGAATGTGATGAATAAACCATCTTGTGTGTGCTACTGCTACTAATGAAATTTTCTTCGTCCTAAAATAAACCCCCTCATGAAAGGAACAAAGATGAGATGGATATGATGAATTATTCATTAATAATTTCTTGAATATTTACAGACCAAATATTTTGGGACACATGAATGTTCATTTGAAGTCAAAGGCTATTTTGAATCATAGATAAAAAGCCATTATAAACATCATCCCAAGAAAAAAACTATCCCTTGTTATGGATTTCATACCCATGTATTTATGAAATGCTTTATATAAAATTTATTATATGGTATTGTTCATCAATCATCAAATTTGATTTCCATATATTATTTCTTTGAATCAGAGTGTCTTTTCTCCAAAGTGGCTCATCTATGATAAACCAATTTATTTCCCTGAAAATTTTCACTCCATTAAAATGAGCATCATATCTTATTGTGGCACTATTACATTGAAACATCAAATTAATAAATTCTATACTAGAGTTGAATGATTATACAATTAGTTTTCGATAGGGAATATGGACATATTCCCTACAATCATTAAGGCCATTAATAAATGTTTTACATTAATTTCATCAATATATAGATTAATAGTGGTGTTATGTAGTGATTTCCTTCACCAAGAGGGCTCTTCCATGGGGACCCACTATCTCTTATACATTTTATCCTGGTTTTTGATATTTTTTACATTAATTTTTATTGTAGTCTAATAGAAACCCATTTCATGGTGTGAAGGTGTTCCATTATGGGATTATTATTTATATGGTTTTTATAGTACATAATAACTAATTAATATCGAATTCCACATATTTGTAATGTAAATCCATTTTCCAATTTGTCCTCAAATATAAATAAGCATTGGTGAAACTATTAATATCTAAATTTTTTAATTTTATTACATATCAGGTGTTCCTCAAAATTGAAAATATGAGCTCCATTTTTCCTCTTTCATCATTGTGGCTAACATGTATAAAATTATCAATGGATCACCAATTATTTTGGTCACTCAAAAAAATTGGTAAACACAACATTTTTGTATATTATAGGAAAAAATAGAGGGTTGGACAACAAAAAGGATCTCTAAAGATGGTATGGATACCCTCAACAAGTATGTGATTAAATATATTAAAAATAATGTTATGTCACTCTTCAAATATACAATAATTTTTCTTGATTAACATCAATCCCAGTTGGAGAATTTTTTTCCATTCACCCTTGTTAGGAGGAACAACAACCACAATATTTAATGGGAAAATTTCGCCCTCCCCAAAGAATGTTGTGGAATGGGTTTTTATGATATAAATACCTTAAATTATACTCTATTTTCAATGATGGGTGTGGATTATCCATGACAAGAATCCCATTTCAATAATTTCTTTCGGGATGTATAATTCCTCCAGTATGAACTCTTTGTGGATTCTCTCTGCACTCTCCCAAACTTCTTTTATATATAATAATTGAAAAAACACGACCTTATATTTAGGGTGTTGTTCTGGATAATTAGTTATATGGATACTATGGAGATCATGAAGGACCAAAAGATAGTTTAAAGTTGTCAATTTGATGATATGTAGACTATAGTTGACATTTTGAGTAATTATAAAGGTTTACACTTTTTTAATGAGTCTTATAAATTGTTGTTATCCAAGAAGATTTAGTCATGTTTTAGCGATAAAGACAACTCTAGCTTATGTTTTTTGATTATTAGTATAAAAAAATCTTTTTTTCATGTTTTTTATGTTGGTTTCATCACATATGACTCATTTTCATTATTATTCAACGAATTAAAAAAAAGCACATTACTAAAATTATGTGCCACAATTGGCGGAGACCGAATCCCACATTTTTGGAATTTATTTTCCTTCTTGAGAGAGGATGGAATACTTTCCTTTTGGATTTAGACTCCTCCCCATTGACATTTCCATATCTTATAGGAATGTTAGTCTACCACCATATGGATCTATTATCTTGAATATTTTCTCTCTTCACCCACTATTTCTAGTGTGCTCCTTCTCCTTCAAAAAAAGGGATAAGAATCAGGAGTTTCATTTGATAGAAATGTCTGTCATCACTAGTGATTCTCCCATATGGTTGGATGAATTCCACTATTTTCCATGATCTCTTATATATCTTGACCTCAATATATTAATTAAATTTACCTCTTCCAAAAAAATATATTATACTGTAGGTGTAACTATGTGTGTTTCAATGTTGATTTAATATATCATATATAAATGTATGTTTACAAATATGTCATTATTATTAAATATAGTTTGAAAACCTATCTACAATGTATACATATAAATACATTATTAAAAAAAATATATCTATATATACAATTACATTTAAATGTATATATATATATATATGAAAATATATAGATAAATATGTTTCTATAGATTTGTATAAAATTTTTATGTTGATATACAATTTATAGGAATATCAGAAAAATATATTATATATATTATTATAAATGTATAAAAATATATTAATAACTATAAAAACAAAAATTAAACAAGTATATATATATATATATATAAAATATTAAAATATTAAAAAACTCTTGATGGTTTTATGGATATAATATTGAATATAGTCGAACTTGGTTTAAATCTAGGAGGGTAAGGTTTATAATTTCAAATATTCTGCACCAATAGTGTTTGAAAAATTTCCTACAATTTGCGAGCATGTAGAAGGATCATAGACACAAGGTAGAGTGGTTGAGTATCACAAGATAAAACTAATATATGGGGTTCACCATTAAAATAAAAATGTGTGGTATTTGAAAGGCAACATAGAGAGGTGGATGACTTGGAAAATATTACACAGATAAATTCGAGGTTTATCAATAATAATGGTCATGAAATTTAAAAAAAAGTTAATTTTATCAGTGAAAAAAATTGTTGATAATGGATACTAGATATTAAGGCTTCATAACATGTCAATGCGACTTTATAACTAACAAAGACAATTTCAATATCATTTAATAGTGTGGAATGAATCATTTAACAACTTTAGGTACGAAAAATCATTTGTGAGAGAAACATTGAGGCATTAAAAAAATGTTGTGGTGTCGATGATCGAGTTTAGTCTGAAAAAATTCATCATTATTTTGTCTCTATGATACAATAAAATGGCCTCCCTAGAAATCTTCTTGGGAAGCCAAATACAATGCATATAATGATTATTAAAAATAGTGTCCAGAGTCTTCATGAGGAGAGATGGATTTGATGACACTTTTTGTGGTTCGGGATCAGGTGGGTGGGATTTGAAAGGAAATCTCTACAAAATTAAAGGTAAATAAATTTATGATTTAGAGAAGGTGGGGAAATATTATTTAGTTATGAAGGTTAATAGTCAGTTTGTAGGTTTTAAAAAATACCACCACGCCCTCATAATAGTCATGAAATTAAAAAAAAATTATATTCCACCTAATTTATAATGTATTTACAATATCTTTCTAAATTATTGTATAATGTATTTTTTAAATTTCACTACAATGTAAACTAAATATTTGTTCAGATTTTTTGTCCACATGTGTGAAGAGTACAAATATTATTATTAATATTTTAATACCATTAATCTATGAATTCTATACTTACATATTTTTAGGGAAAATACGTTTTTATTAATTTAAATGGATTGCATTATTTTTTAAAAATTATTTAATGTTTCATTTTATATTTTTATATTAAATAATAATTTATGAAAACTATTTCATGATATTTGAAAAATTAAAGATAAAATATTTATGTCACAATTAGTTATTTTATAACATAATTATTTCCACATATTAAAGGAAAATATTTAATATATACATTTAATTAATGATTTTCGGAGTTATTTTCATAGTGAAAATTTTCATTTCATAATATAAAAAAAATTTAATCATAAATGGTAACATTATATTTATTAAAACCCATTTAATGATGTTATGATGTGAAAATAATTCATTTTTTGTTTATCATCGGGCATACATTCTTAGTGGGACCAAAATGACTTTGTTTTTATAGGGTGGCCTGATAATATTACATTGAAATGTTTATTAAAATCATTAACATTGGAGGATGATCCTGAATATCTTTTTCACATGAATAATGTTATGAAATTGTTGTTTAAGTAATCTCATCAATTTCAGATGATTCTTGATAATTAAATGAATTTATATCGATAATTTTAAATTTATACTACCTTAATTTTAATATATATTTGGCTTATATTTATAAATATTTATGTTTAAAATTTCAAAACTATATATGGACATACTTTTAACTAAAAATAAAACATGCACACAAATACTTATTATATTATTAATAACTCTTATAATGTTTAGTAAATATAATGTAATAAAATTATAAATAGGTGAATGGTATAGGATATTAGAAGATTACACATTTTTCTTGTTTTATATTTTATTGTCATACAAATTATTATTATTAGAAAATAGTATATATTTAATTTCAATATTATAATAATTAATTTGATTTTTTTACTTAACTCTAATAATATTATACCATTTTTATTGCTGGTGAAAACATAATATATATGCATAATGATAGAATAATATTTATTTCATTTTATGATAGGTAACCACATGGTGTGACTAAAAAGCCATGAGTAGAGGAAGGTGAATCACTATTTGGCCATCTTTTTTTTATATAAATTCTCACACCCATTTCAAAGTGTGTGATATTAAAATATATAAATTTCCTAAAAATTCAACCACCATTCTAAATTGGAAAAAAATTGGTATATTTAGAAATAGAATCTATAAGACGTCATATTAATCCTCTATTCTTTTAAAATATGATTAATCATATTATGTATATTTTTGAAAAACAAATCTACATAATTACATGAATTTAGTCAAAATTTATTTTTTTAGAAAAATTCACATAAAAATGCCTATTTCATAAATTTAAATCTCAGTAATTATATTTTTTAGTGATTTTATTAATGATAATATTTCTTAAACTAGTTTTGATGGTGTTTCAGTTTTTGTATTTTATATCTCCAAGAGGGTTGGAATGTAAGTTTATAAAATCCATGTTTTTAAAATTTTTTATTATATATAAGAGTATGTTTTAATATAAGGTTATTAATAGAGCTATTGATTTAGGGAATTCTTATTATACAATAGAGACCATATATATTGCGGTTTTGGATACAACTAACGAAGTAGTATTAGTATGAAAAATCATCTAGGAGCCTGATGTGGTGACTAAATTTATTGACCCAATCATATTGTATATAATAATAAAAAATTGTATCTATCAAAGAAGTCATGATCACACCATTAGATTATGAATTATAAGTGTGTTACCTATATAAATATATTTGTTAGAGAAGTGTTTTCATTGTATTTAGTGTCTTCATGATGGAGGACCCTACAGATCAAGTGACTAAATCCTTATCTCATTACGAAAATGATTATCATGTATAACATAGGGGGATAATTTTTTTGGATATATATGTTGAGAAACTAATAATTTTTTGAGTTATTTCCCTTGAGTTGACCACATAGAACATTATGTTAGAAAAATAATCAAATACCTAAATATTAATAAATTTGGTCTCACATAATGATTATTTTTCTATGTAGCATTAATGTGCTAATTTGTTTGGGTATCTATCTGATTGAAAATTGTATAGTGGATCCCACTACGATAATAACTGTGGTGTTAAATGAAAATATTTATTTGGTGGGATAAATTTCGATAATGAATCTCACACCCATTATAGTGTGTGTTAAATTAAAACATATATTTAACTAAAAAAATAACCAGGTACCTTGTAGAATCCATGAGTATATTTCCTAAAGAAATGGTTTTAATAAATAATATTATTCCACATTACATTAAAAATATGATTTGAATTTAATTAATTTTATTCTTATTTTTTTATGGTTTCAATCATAGTGGGAGTGCCTTGGTTAGTGAATAAAAATTGTGGTTTTTGTTGATATTATAGATCATTATAAATATTGTACGTGGTGTGAGTTCTATGGTCAATAATACTTTTCCACCAAATATATTCATGTATAATCCTTGAATAAATAGAGGATCTATTCAAATTAGATTTATCAATAATTATGATTATTGTAATAGTTTAACTCAACAAGGAAAGTTCTTCTATTATGATGACGAATACACATAAACCCTTCTATAATTACATTCATTATGCTTGTAGGATCTATTTTCAGAATCCCTCTTTGAAACGACCCAATCTTTTTGAGTAGTATATTAACTTACTCTTATTGATTTAATAAGATGTTAATGGTTAATGCAGAAAGAGGAGTTGATGGCTTCATCGAGTAGACTCAACCCTTATGAAGCCCACTTAGCAGAGCTTGGGAAGGAGGTAGCATCTGTGGGCTTCACTTTGGACCAACCCCAAGCCGAACTTCAGCGTGTCAAGCTTGAACGGAACTGCCTGCGGGAGAAGTTCAAGTTAGTAGAGATTACTACTAGGGCAATGTTATCTGAGCCTCCCTCATATTCTCTCACCATAGCACACCTTACACTTAGGTCTTATGCCAGTGTTATAAGGGGCTATGTGACGAGACCCTAGCTTCCTTGTGTAATCCTTTCGGGTGAATACATTGAGATTTCTTCCTTTAGTGATATTGTGAAATTTCAAATGTCTAGATAATTTTAGAATGTATTTTATTGATGAATTTTGAAAAAGGGATATTTTAAAATATTTATGTAAACCCTAAATAACTAATGATGTGTAATGATTTTCAAAAAATGGTCTTCTACAAAAGTGTTCAGTAAGAAATTTGGAGTCTAATAAGATCAACTTAATTTTTGATGAATAGTAAATTATGAATAGTGATTTTACGCTTAGGATTAGTAATGTGACCAAATGGATTAGTAATTTCACTCAAAGAAAGTTTTAATATAATTTAGACACCTAGATTAAGTAATGTGATTCAATAAAATGGGTAAATAACGGTTTCATAAATTATTAATCAAGTATTAGTTTTTCCGGGTGAATAGTGTTTTTTTATTTAAAATTTAATTAAAAATAATTAGAAAATTATTTTTATAAAAATGACTTTATTTTTGAACTCAGAGCATCGATATTATGTTATGGTAATTTTTGGTGTTTTTTCTGAAAAAAATGAATTTTGGATGAATAGTGTTTTTATTTAAAAATTAAATTAAAAATATTTAGAAAATTATTTTTATAAAATGGATTTCATTTTTGAAATCAGAGCATCGATATTTGGTTAAGGTGAAATTTTGGGATTATTCTGAGAAAGATGAATTTTCAGTGAATAGTAAAATTACTGTTTTAGGGTTTCAGTATGTTTAATGACATCATAACGGTGTCATGATGATGTCATGAGATCTTTTGAGGGTTGGCCGTCCAAGGGTGATACATTATTGTTTTGGGGGCCCCATGTGGCCTAACTCCTTGATAAATGCCAAGGGAGAGCACATGGGTTTGAGAAAAGCACATGTGAGGTGTCCCTTGGCCATTAATGCATTGTCCCCTCACTTTCCCTATAAATACCCACCCTTTCCTCCTTTAGTTTTCACTCCCAACTCTCCCCCAACGAAGTTCTGGTCTTCTTACCTTCCAAGGAGTCCTCCCAAGGTGCCCCCAAGCCCTCAAGGTCCAATCCATTGAGTTTCAAGAGTCACATTTTAAGGTAAGGGATCCGACCCCTCTCTTTCTTTTCATGTAACCTCTTTTATGTCATTCCTTCTATGCTCCATGTTTTTATGTGAGAGGATGTTCTTTTATATTCCTCTTACTTCCCTTTCATGTTTATATGATGAGAGATCCCCTCTTACTCTCATCATATCGTTTTATGAAAGTTTAAGTGACGCCGTTAGGCTGCCGAATGTTTAAGTGATTCTTTCACCCTTCTCATTTTTCAAGTTCGATTTTCATGTCAAATATTTCAAGTTCCTTTTTATTATGTTGGGGTATTATCTCTATATCTATCATACAGATATCTTATGATCATATGATGAGAGACCCTACTTGATTTGTTCAATTCATTTTTGTTGAAGTTTAAGTGACGCCGTTAGGCTGCCGAATTTTCATAAGAGAAATCAAATTTTTGTCTTCCTTCCATGTTTTTCATTTCAAAGGGTATTTCCTTGAAATTGCATCACCATTTCCATATATCCTTCTTATTCTGTCCCTCTACTGTTTTATGGGTCAATTATGATTGTTCAACCCATGTTCCCTCCCTTTTCAAAGTTTTCTAAAACCTTGTAACATAGCCGTTATGCTGCAGAATTTTCGTCTCAAAATGCCTCTCTTTTCTCAAAATTATTTTATGTTATAAAGTTAATTCTCAAAGCTCCTATTTCTAAAGGTGTATTCACATATATATATAAATGTTCTATTTTAAATTCTGGGATTTACATACATGATACCCGCTTTCACTTTTCGTGGGTTTAAAGTAACGTAAAGATCATATCTTTAAAGCAGTTTTTAAAACGTTATGATTATGAAATGAAACCCATTTATTTTATGATATATGGGTTATTTATGAAATGTTTGATGATGATATATGTGGCTCACATGATAATAAAGGCAAATTTAAGGTTGCGCCCTGATACCACTCCAATGCATTGGGTAAAGACTTAATCTCTAGAGATGACGATTTTAACGACGCCTTGGTGAATAACCTTGGTAATTTTTAACGACACCTTGGGGATGGACTTTGGTGAAACGAAATGATTGTCAATATTAAATGTTTCAGCCACATCTTCAAGTTATGAAAAATGTTATTTTTATTATGATGTATCTCATGATTTATTTCTCATGCCTTAAAGTTCTTTTCATGTCCTTGGTGAAGTATCTCAAGTTCACATATAAAATGTTTCTCTTGTTTCCCTTACTGGGCCTTCTGCTCACCCTTTCTTTTTATGTATGTCCCCAGGTTATGAGATGCATAATGGACATAAGATAAACTAAAGGAGAATCCTATCAAGTGTTTAATAAGAATGTTTTATGTTTTTTTTATGTTTTATGATCCTTGTTTCCAAGACACTAAACCTTAACGATCCTTAGTTTTGTGTAATGTAATGAAAGTTTATGTTATAAAAAGACGGGATGATATAGTTGGTATCAAAGGATGGTTTAGTTATTTGTGAAAATTAGGATATAAAAACTTTAGTAAGAACCCTATATAAAAGTTTAAATATAGGAAAACTTCCTGGTATTTTGGTAAGTATTGAGTAAGTGGTTTATCAAACAAATACATCCCTGTCTGGATACGAGCAGGTAGAGGCGGCTCTGGCACAAATGTATATAGGGGTAAAACCCGAAAACACCGCTTTGAGCTAGACTCGAACGAGAACTGGTGCACGATAACGGGCCTTGCTGCACTCTTGTTTACGACACTCCTGGGGGATATGTTTGGTTAATCACAAGTTTTTATGAATAATTATGAAGGAATTATAGAAAAGTGTAATTGTCTAAGCATGAAGTCTTAGTTAAAAGATTCATAAATGAAATAAGTTTCTTACTAAGGTTTTATTCTTTTAGAAGATGGCGGGCAATAGGAGGAACCGTGCCGATGGTGACCGCAATGCACCATGTGCTGACGGCCCTCCAATGGAAGCCGAAATGGAAACATTCATGAGAATGATGAACCAACTGACTCAAGTTATGAGTAATAACTTAAATCAAGCTGAGAGGCCGACCTCACCACGAAGGGAACAACACTCTGTTGAGTCCTTCATGCGTCAATGACCGCCAACATTCAGTGGATCTACTGACCCATTGGTTGCGGAACAATGGATAAGCTCCATTGAAAAGATCTTTTCTGTACTTCATTGTTCGGAACAAGAAAAAGTCACCCTTGCTGTTTACCGCCTAGAGGGAGAAGCTGATCAGTGGTGGTCACTGATCAAAAACACGAAGCCACGAGGAGAGATAGAAGCTATGGAGTGGGAAGAATTTCGGGGAATTTTCCTTAATAAGTATTTCCCTCGTTCCATGAGAACGAGAATGGAGAAAGAGTTCCTCGAGCTGAAGCAGAAGGAGAACGAATCTGTCGGAAGCTATGAGATGAACTTCACAAGGCTTTCCCGTTATACCTCAAGCTTTGTCATGGACCCTAATGGGAAGGTTGATAGATTCTTTGGTGGACTACGACCTCATCTGCGAAAGAATCTATCCAACATGGACTATGATAGCTATGAAGAAATAGTTCTTAGTTCTATGAAAGTCGAGCTGGAGTTTGGCGAGACACAGTGGTCTCATAAACCAAATGAAAAGAAGAGATCGTTGGAGCCCAGTTTAGGGAAGTCTTTTGATCAGGGAAGAGGTGGAAAGCAAATGCAACTTACCACATGCAATAAATGTGGGAAGAATGATCTGGGGAACTGCTTGAACGGAAGTGGCAAGTGCTACAACTGTGGAAGAGGAGGCCATATTGCTCGGAATTGTCATAGTGAGGTGAAGACTCAGCTTCCCAACACTAACGACAGAGGAAAGATGGTTCTGGCCCTACCCGAAGTCACATGCTTCAAGTGTGGACAACATGGGCACTTGGCTAACCAATGTACAATTCCGAGGGCGGTGGAGGGGAATCACCACCAACCTCAGCAGAGGCCAAGAGAGCAAGGTCGTGCTTTCGCTATCATAACATCTGAAGTTGAAGTCCCAAACGATGTGGTAGCAGGTACTCTTGTTGTCCTCTCAAAACTAGCAAGTACTTTATTTGATTCTGGTTCTACGCATTCCTTTATTTCCTCCAGGTTTGCAAGGAATATAGAATCAATCCCCGAACTGCTAGAAGTAGAGTTCTCTGTCAAGACTCCAGGTGGGATTATCCTTGCATCAACAGTATTTAGAGACTCTAGTGTTTTCTTTGGTGAGCACAATCTTATCGCAAATCTAGTAGTCATTCCCATGATGGAATTTGACATTATACTAGGGATGGACTGGCTCTCAAAGTATAATGCTAAGATCAAATGCAGAAGTAAGGAAATCTCAGTAATCTTGAATGAATGACCTACAATTATCTTCCAAGGAGAGATATCCCGAACTGACCCCTATATAGAAGCACCTCCTATAGCTTTCTTTATGGAGTTAATCGGCGATGATGAAGAAGGAAAAGGGAGCATACAAATAGAAGATGTTCCGATTGTTCAGGAATACATGGATGTATTTCCTGAGGAGTTACCTGGACCTCCCCCAGAAAGAGAGGTCGAGTTCTCCATTGAAATCGTACCTGGGTCTCAACCGATTCAAAGACTCTGTATAGAATGGCAAATGTGGAGCTAGAGGAGTTAAAGAAACAACTCCAAGACTTGTTGGTGAAGGGGTTTATCCGGCCGAGTGTGTCTCCTTGGGGAGCACCAGTTCTCTTTGTGAAGAAGAAGGATGGATCAATGCGGCTATGCATCGATTATAGAGAACTGAATAGGATCATATTGAAGAACATATATCCTCTTCCAAGAATTGATGATTTATTTGACCAACTTCGTGGGGATCAATTCTTCTCTAATATTGACCTTAGATCTAGTTATCATCAACTGAGGGTAAAGAAGGAAGATATTCCAAAGACTGCCTTCCGATCAAGATATGGGCATTATGAGTTTACTGTTATAACCTTCGTCTTGACTAATGCTCCTGCTATTTTCATGGATTTGATGAATAGAGTCTTTAAGGACTACCTTGATAACTTTGTGGTAGTTTTTATTGATGATATTTTGATATATTCAAAAAGTCATGAGGAGCATGAAGATCATCTAAGGGTTATATTGAAAACTCTGCGGAAGGAGAGGCTCTTTGGGAAGTTCAGCAAGTGTGAGTTTTGGTTACAACAGGTGGCTTTCTTGGGGAACATCGTAACCAATGAAGGAATCTCGGTTGACCCTGCAAAGACAATGGTTGTGGAGGAGTGGCCTCAACCCACAACAATAACTGAGATTTGTAGTTTCCTTTGTTTAGCAGGATATTATAGGAGGTTTGTGAAAAACTTTTCACGGCTTTCTAATCCACTAACCAAGTTGACTCGAAAAGGGGTTAAGTTCATCTGGACAAAGGAATGCGAGGAATGTTTCCAAGAGCTGAAGAAGAGATTGGTTACTGCACCTGTGTTAACACTACCCTCTATCGGAGAAGGATTCGTTATTTTTAGCGATGCATCTCTGAAAGGGCTTGGGTGCGTCCTCATGCAAAATGACAAGGTAATTGCTTATGCATCTCGACAGTTGAAGATTCATGAGCAGAATTATCCTACGCATGATCTAGAGCTAGCGGCAGTTGTTTTTGCTCTAAAGATATGGAGGCACTATATTTATGGGGAGAAATGTGATATATACACTGACCACCAAAGTCTAATGTATATTTTCACACATAAAGAATTGAACATGAGACAAAGGATATGGTTGGAGCTTATTAAAGACTATGAATGTTCAATTCATTATCACCCGGGAAGAGCAAACAAAGTCGCGGATGCATTAAGCAGGAAAGATCCTATTGTTTTGGCAACAATGAGGATCTTATAAGATCCCTTGATTAAAGATCTAGTAAAAATGGACATGGGAATTATAAGGAAAGGGACATCATCAACCCTATTCCAAATGATTTCTCAAACTTCATTACTAGAGAGGATCAAGAAGGCTCAAAAAGAAGATCCTTTGCTGCAGGAGAAGTTTGAGGCTGTAAAGGATGGGAAGTTCCCTGATTTCAATATTGATCAAGAAGGTGTATTGAAATTTCGTACAAGACTATGTGTTCCATCTATTCCAGAGATAAAGAAAGAATTTATGGATGATGCTCATAGCTCTATATTCTCTATACACCCGGGAAGCACTAAGATGTATATAGACCTTCGTGATCATTATTGGTGGGATAACATGAAGAGGGAGATTGCTGATTACACTACAAGGTGCCTGGTGTGTCAGCAAGTAAAGGCAGAACGACAACTTCCTAAGGGGGTATTACAACCTCTACCCATACCAGTATGGAAGTGGGATAATATCACTATGGACTTTGTAACTGGTCTCCCAAAAACATCCAAAGGAAACAATGTGATATGGGTTATTGTGGACCGTCTCACCAAGACAACCCATTTTATCTCTATTCGGGAAGATTTCTCTCTGTATCAGCTTTCCAAGATATACGTGAAGGAAGTGGTAAGGCTGCATTGGGTACCACTATCCATCGTATCTGATCGTGACCCAAGATTCACATCAAAATTCTGGAGAAGTCTTCAACATGCTCTGAATACTGAATTGAATTTTAGTATGGCCTATCATCCTCAAACTGATGGCCAATCTGAAAGGACTATTCAGACACTCGAAGACATGTTGAGATTATGCTCAATGGAATTTAAAGGTGGATGGGATCAACAACTCCCATTAGTTGAGTTCTCCTATAACAACAACTTCCATTCGAGTATTCATATGGCACCCTATGAAGCTCTATATGGAAAGTGGTGTAGAACTCCTACTTGTTGGGATGAAACTGGTGAGAGGAAGCTTCTTGGGCATGATCTCGTGCAAGAGATGACGGAACAGGTTCATGCCATCCAACAACACATAAAGGCTGCTCAGAGTTGGCAGAAGAGCTATGCTGACAATCGTCGAAGGGACTTAGAGTTTGGTGTTGGTGACAAAGTCTTCCTTCAAATTTCTCCATGGAAGAGAGTCATGCAGTTTGGGAAGAAAGGGAAGCTCAGCCCTAGGTACATTGGCCCCTATGAAATCCTTGATCGCATAGGAGCAGTGGCCTATCATCTAGCACTTCCACCGAACCTAGCTCAAGTTCATGATGTCTTCCATGTATCTCTCTTGAGGAAGTACATACCTGACCCTTCGCATGTACTGAACCCAGAGGTGGTACAAGTTGAACATTACCTCTCTTATGAGGAGTAGCCAGTGGAGATCTTGGACCATAGAGACAAGGTCCTATGAAACAAGACTACCCACCTTGTGAAAGTGTTGTGGAGGAATCATAAGTATGAAGAAGCGACTTGGGAGCCTGAGGAAACGATGAAGCAAAAGTACCCTCACCTTTTCGACTAGGCCTCAAGTATAAATTTCGGGGACGAAATTTCTTAAGGGGGGAAGAATGTAACGACCCAATATTTTTGAGTTGTATATTAACTTACTCTTATTGATTTAATAAGATGTTAATGGTTAATGGAGAAAGAGGAGTCGATGGCTTCATCCAGTAGACTCAACCCTTATGAAGCCCACTTAGCAGAGCTTGGGAAGGAGGTAGCATCTGTGGGCTTCTCTTTGGACCAAGCCCAAGCCGAACTCCAGCGTGTCAAGCTTGAACGGAACCGCCTGCGGGAGAAGTTCATGTTAGTAGATATTACTACTATGGAAATGTTATCTGAGCCTCCCTCAGATTCTCTCACCATATCACACCTTACACTTAGGTCTAATGCCGGTGTTATAAGGGGCTATGTGACGAGACCCTAACTTCCTTGTGTAATCCTTTCGGGTGAATAAATTGAGATTTCTTCCTTTAGTGATGTTGTGCAAATTCAAATGTCTAGATAATTTTAGAATGTATTTTATTGATGAATTTTGAAAAAGTGATATTTTAAAATATTTATGTAAACCCTAAATAACTAATGATATGTAATGATTTTCAAAAAATGGTCTTCTACAAAAGTGTTCATTAAGGAATTTGGAGTCTAATAAGATCAACTTAATTTTTGATGAATAGTAAATTAAGAATAGTGATTTTACGCTTAGGATTAGTAACGTGACCAAATGGATTAGTAATTTCACTCAAAGAAAGTTTTAATATAATTTAGACACCTAGATTAAGTAATGTGATTCTATAAAATGGGTAAATAACGGTTTCATAAATATTTAATCAAGTATTAGGTTTTCCGGGTTAATTGTGTTTTTTTATTTAAAATTTATTTAAAAATAATTAGAAAATTATTTTTCTAAAAATGAATTTATTTTTGAACTCAGAGCATCAATATTATGTTATGGTAATTTTTGGGGTTTTTTTCTGAAAAAAATGAATTTTTGATGAATAGTGTTTTTATTTAAAAATTAAATTAAAAATATTTAGAAAATTATTTTTATAAGGTGGATTTCATTTTTGAAATCAGAGCATCGATATTTGGTTAAGGTGAAATTTTGGGATTATTCTGAGAAAGTTGAATTTTCAGTGAATAGTAAAATTACAGTTTTAGTGTTTCGGTATGTTTAATGATATCATAACGGTGTCATGATGATGTCATGAGATCTTTTGAGGTTTGGACGGCCAAGGGTGATGAAGTATTGTTTTGGGGGCCCCATGTGGCCTAACTCCTTGATAAATGACAAGGGAGAGCACATGGGTTTGAGAAAAGCACATGTGAGGTGTCCCTTGGCCATTAATGCATTGTCCCCTCACTTTCCCTATAAATACCCACCCTTTACTCCTTTAGTTTTCACTCCCAACTCTCCCTCAACGAAGTTATGGTCTTCGTAACTTCCAAAGAGTCCTCCCAAGGTGCCCCAAGCCCTCAAGGTCCAATCCTTTGAGTTTCAAGATTCACGTTTTAAGGTAAGGGATCTGACCCCTCTCTCTCTTTTCATGTAACCTCTTTTATGTCATTCCTTTTATGCTCCATGTTTTTATCTGAGAGGATGTTCTTTTATATTCATCTTACTGCCCTTTCATGTTTATATGTTGAGAGATCCCCTCTTACTCTCATCATTTCGTTTTATGAATGTTTAAGTGATGTCGTTAGGCTGCCGAATGTTTAAGTGATTCTTTCACCCTTCTCATTTTTCAAGTTCGATGTTCATGTCAAATCTTTCAAGTTCCTTTTTATTATGCTGGGGTATGATCTCTATATCTATCATACAGTTCTCTTATGATCATTTGATGAGATTCCCTATTTTATTTGTTCAATTCATTTTTGTTGAAGTTTAAGTGACGTCGTTAGGCTGCCGAATTTTCATAAGAGAAATCAAATTTTTGTCTTCCTTCCATGTTTTTCATTTCAAATGGTATGTCCTTGAAATTGCATCACCATTTCCATATATCCTTCTTATTCTGTCCCTCTACTGTTTTATGGGTCAATTATGATTGTTCAACCCATGTTCCCTCCCTTTTCAATGTTTTCTAAAACCTTGTAACATAGCCGTTATGCTGCAGAATTTTCGTCTCAAAATGCCTCTCTTTTCTCAAAATTATTTTATGTTATAAATTGAAGACTCAAAGCTCCTATTTCTAAAGGGGTATTCACATATATATAAAAATTTTCTATTTTAAATTCTGGGATTTACATACATGATACCCGCTTTCCCTTTCCATGGGTTTAAAGTAACGTAAAGATCATGTCTTTAAAGCAGTTTTTAAAACGTTATGATTATGAAATGAAACCCATTTATTTTATGATATATGGGTTATTTATGAAATGTATGATTATGATATATGTGGCTCACATGATAATAAAGGCAAATTTAAGGGTTCTCCTTGATAGCCCTCCAATGCATTGGGTAAAGACTTAATCTCTAGAGATGACCATTTTAATGACCCCTTGGTGAATAACCTTGGTAATTTTTAACGACACCTTGGGGATGGACATTGGTGAAACGAAATGATTGTCAATATTAAATGTTCCAGCCACATATTCAAGTTATGAAAAATGTTATTTTTATTATGATGTATCTCATGATTTATTTCTCATGCCTTAAAGTTCTTTTCATGTCCTTGGTGAAGTATCTCAAGTTCACATATAAAATGTTTCTCTTGATTCCCTTACTGGGCCTTCTGCTCACCCTTTCTTTTGATGTATGTCCCCAGGTTATGAGATGCATAATGAACATAGGATAAACTAAAGGAGAAGCCTTTCAAGTATTTAAGAAGAATTTTTTATGTTTTTTTTATGTTTTATGATCCTTGTTTCCAAGACACTAAACCTTAACGATCCTCAGTTTTGTGTAATGTAATGAAAGTTTATGTTATAAAAAGACGGGATGCTATACTCTTATAGTGATCCACATTTGGTTCATTAATCATTAATAAAAAATGATATAACTGCTGGTTCTTGCATGATATATTTATATCCTTGGGTATATGATGTTAATCACTTATAAATCCTTAACACTTTATGGGATCCCACTAGTACTTCTAATTATTGGGAAGGTTAATGGATTACTATTGGAGGAAGGATTTCACTATAAACATGGATTCAGTAGTAACCTTTCATGCTACATATTTGGCATAACCATCTATTTATTGAGCTAGTATTTATGTGATGATATTATTTAATTTCATATGACATATTAAATAATATAATAATTCATAAAAATCCCCAAGTTATATCAAAAAATATTACTATTTTTTTATGTACACTATCATGCAAAATGATTAATATTTTTTACAAACTGTTAAATAAATATATATAATTCGATATGATCATTGTCCACACTATCCCCACTATATATATTTAATACTTGAAGAAATATTTAATTAAATATTCCATTCATTTGTACTTATTTATTATTTATAAAACATGAATAATAATATTTCTCAGTCTACAAAATAATATTTTTTCCATTAATTAAATTCAAATGAAATTTATCAAGATCAATAGAAACACTTAGTGTGTGACCTTTATGTAATCATTCTCATTATAATTATTTTATTTCAGATAATGTATAACATTATTCTAAATCAATGGGTCATGAAACCAATAAGAAAGAACATAATGTCATAATATTGAAAACCACATATGAATTGTCACTATGTAATATAATCCCTTTTCACAATATCTTACCACACAGTTCGCACATATGTGTCATCAACCACTTTTTATGATTCGAATGTTTTGACTATATGAAATAAACAGACTATTTCACAATATCCATGGAATTTAATGTGATTGTTTTTTATAATGAAAGTACGTAGATGTCAAAATACATAAAGATTTAATGGGAAAATAATTATTTGACATATCCATTAATGAAATGAAATTTTTGTTGCACCCCACATACCCTACCACTAGGAAACATATGGAATCATGGTTTTATCATATAAATAATATTTTGACATTCATGATATAAATCAATGATAATGATGTAGTCTATTTACCGTAACACATGACTTCATATAGTGTAATCTTTTGATATAAAAACATGTAGAATTCATATGGTTGCATCTATATCATAATATCTCATATTAGAGATTACTAATTGAAGAAATCATGACATAAAGTACCATATTTATATGATTACATTCACCAGAATGTCTATAAGATATGTTCCATTATAATGCATTATCTTAACATATAGCTAAATGTATGTACATAATCATTTCACATAAATGGATTTTTCATAGGATGAAACATCTATGACCTTATGAGTGTTACAAATAACTTATGACAATATTATATAAATTTCAGGAAGAAAAAAAATAATAAATGTTTTTATTAATATTAAATCCTTCTAATAAACATGTAATCAAAACTACAAATAGTTGGTTTTGAAAACACCAACTCTACAAAATTTAACTTTGACTAGAGACAACTGCCTATACATTTCAATTCAATAGGAATTACATTATAATCATATTTTTTTTAGTCAAGGATTCCGTCATGGGGTTTGACAGACTGTCATCCATGTATATAATAACTGAAATCACACCACTATGAGAAAATTACATCAAGAGATGATAATTATAAGGAATATTCTTCAACCAATGTTATAACCTTGGCTCCATGGAAAGATCCACTATTATATTATTACCACAACAACGTGTGTTGTGTTCTATACATATATGTACCACATCAAGATCTTGGATAAATTCACATATCCATTACACTAATTTATATCTCTCCTATAACACAATGTAATAATACCATTCATATATCTATTTTAGGAAATCATTTTTATATTTAAACATATTTATTTTGATAATTTTTTTTTGTTAATCGTTTCTAATAAATTTAATGATAATTTAAAATTTTGGAGGATAAAAATAATATATGTGTGATATGTAAAGGTAGTATAAATGAATAAATAATTCCCATAAATGATAATTTACCTTAATTACAAGAGAGAATAGAAAACAATTAGTGAATAAACAAGATCAACTAATGGGAACCGAGGTTTCGGTAATGTAAAATGGTGATTCACATCTAGAATCATGTTAAGGATGTTAAATCACTACATAGAGTTAATGGAATATATGTCATGAATAGATTCAAAGGAGGTAAAAAACGCATGGTGTGAATTCATCATTGTACCTATGAATGTATCTAGAAATATCCTATTTGGAATGTTCTTAAACTAATTTAGACAGTGGATGTCAATTAATCACCTCGAGATCCATATAATTATGTAATAAACCAAGCCGCATTTATGACTGAAATTATATGATTTAAATCTATACTGATCCCCATGGATTTCTATGAATAATGTGTCACTGAATTAATTTTAAAGGATATAGATATTAAGAATAATGAAAGTGGAAACAAGCAGTTCTATGTAGGGTCCTCCCCATTCTTCTTTTGTAGTTTTTCTTTCATGTGATCATTTTCATCATTCCATCCCCCAAAATCCCTCATCAATTAGATGTTGGATAATGTAATGGCCCGGACCTCTCCGGCCCATTCCTTTGTCAAAAAGAAGGTCACGAAGTGTTCTGTAGGGTAAAATGGACTTTTCCCCCAATATCCAGAATTTTGAAACTACACACCATGTAGTATGAGTACATGTCGTGTACCCCCTCACTAGGTATACCCTGTGTTCAAGGCCGTTTCCTTGCCGTGTGAAAAAAATGGGTACACGCCGTGTACCCAATACTACACGCTGTGTAGTCCCTCCCTGTGTACGAGTTACCTTCAAGCCATATGTTGATTAGTCAATGGTCGTGTGCCATGTTAGATCCGTGTCCTTTCCGTGTGAAATAAATGGGTACACACCGTATACCTAATACTACACGCCGTGTAGTCCCTCCCCGCGTATGCGTTACCCTCAAGCTGTGTGTTTACCAGTCAACGGCCGCGTGCCGTGTTGAAGGCCGTGTTGGAAGCCGCGTGGTGACTGTGTGAAATATCCAAGTACACACCGTGTACTATAAACTAAACTCCATGTACTTTTTTTTTCTCGCCTATAAAAGGAGGAGTCCCCTCCTCCTTTTCAACTCATTCCTCTCCTCCCCTTTCCTCTGAGCAGAGCTCTCCCAAGAGACTCGAAGGCTCCTTTTCTTGCATAACTTCTTCGCCCGAGCTCCGATTTACGATCCTTCAGTGGCCATGGGATCGTAACGATGAGGTAGACTTCTGAGCTTGGATCTGTTGTCTTTCCTTCGACCTTTCCTTTCCAACGTCCACCCGAGGAGGTTTTTCCGAGACTCGATAGAAGTGACGGACACCGACGGACATATTCTAAAGTTGATTCGAGGGAGCATTGTGATCAGAACCTGTTGAGGTAGGGATCTTACCTTTGTCTCTCAAAATTGTGCATCATGTGGGGTGTGTATCCTCTTGTATTCATGAGAAACGGTTGGTCCAATAAATGAAGATAATAACTGGTTAAAGAACGGGGATGGGGAAGTTGTTATGTTTATCCTTATATCCTGTGATATTATGTTGTAAATTGAATAGGCTTATGCCTACTAAAAATCACGGTCGTTGGGGGCCTTTTCTTGTGCAATTAAATTTTTCCCTATCTTTATAGACCATTTTTGTGGATGGAAACTTCGTTGAATGTGTAAATCTGGTAAATCACGTAAAGTTGGATGATTAAAATTTGAAACCCTTGTGTGATCACCGCAGTCAAAAAAATGGAATAATGAACATGTGGGTTTTGTCTTGGTTACTGGTGTGTGAAAGGGAGGGGTGAATCCTTGGTTGTTACGAATAGAACGGGTAGCAGGGATGCGGTAAATGATGTTAAAGGGGCGATGATGTGGCACAAATCTTGTTTTGTGGGTTGTTGTTGATAGGGTAAGCAGTGGGGCTACGGTTGGCTTGGTTATGGGTTGGGGTGAATAATATGTTGGATATGGGAAGAATGGCTGTGATAAATGGTATTGAAGGGATATTGATGTATGGGTTTCAGTGTGATTGTGGTTATGGTGGTTGGCAGTGGGGCTGCAGGGATGGGCATGAATGTAAACGAACTATGGGTTGTGAATAATAAATAAAAAGAGGAAGAGTTAATGAATGGTGGGTCATGGTAATGGAACAGGATTAATAATCAATGGGTTGGATGGTTAATAAGACGTGAGTTTTTTGTGCTGGTTGTGTTTTCCTATCTTTATTTGTCGATGGCAGGGATATTCTTTACGAACAATTGATGTGGCTGGTTGTGGATAGTCTCACAGTAGTTAAGGAACTAATAAAATGATTCTGTTGAAACATGAAAACCTAAATGGGGTTGGGGTTGGTTGTGGTATGCATGCTTCGTAGTAGTAGTGCTGAGGCATGTGCTCAGTTTCTCTGTTTAGATGGCATAGGTTGGGCTGTGTGTTTGGTATATATATATATATATCTTTATCTTTGTGTTTTATAGCACCCCACCCATGTTCAACACTTAGTGCCGAACACTCCCATTTCATGGGAGAGGGTGTTTTCCCCTTAGTTACTAGCTCCTTCCCGCTCCTTTTTTCCTAGGCTGTGATGGCTTGAGGCAACCATACACCCAAGACTCTTCAGGTAGGTTTCGATTGGGGTGGTTTTATCCCAAGACTCTTCGGGATGGTTTTACTATTTCCCAAGAATCATCGGGATGAGGCCCATGTGTGTGCGGGTGGGATACGTGGTTGTGAGGCCCAGGTGTGTGCGAGCCGGATATGTGGCTGTGAGGCCTATGGGTATGCAGGCGGGGTGTGTGGTTGTGAGGCCCAGGTGTGTGCGGGCGGGAAGTTTGGTGGTGGGGCTCAGGTGTGTGCGGGCGGGAAGAGTGTGGTAGCGTTAGGACGTTCGCTGTTAGGAAGAGCATATAACTAATAGGGAATGGTGCAGGGTACCCAATACTCTTGTTATTATATACTACTACCCATTGTGATTTTGTTTTTGGTGAGTGTGGCTGGTGATGTTGGGTGGATAGAAATCCTTGCTAGGTTTCTTATGTTGTTCTCACTGGATATTAAGATATCTGCCCACCTGTGCATGAGAGCTTTAGGTTTCCCTACTGAGTATACTTGTATTCTCACCCTACATTTACTTTTAGGTTTCTAGGATGACTACCAGGGCCGTGCGGGACCCTACTAGTCGGACAGTTGGTGTTGCTGCAGTTGATGTACTCTTGTTTTCTTTTGGTATTGTACTTTGAGCTTTCTTGTACTTGCACCTTGTTATAAAATTGTTTAAACATGCATGTGGGATTGGTTTGGGTTTATTTCTATACGCTTGTTCTTTTACTTTTTGGTGGTTGAATTGTCCTATTTCCCAATCTTAAAACAATAAAAGGGTAATGCCTCCCATATTTGTGAAAACTCATACCCTTGGTGCTAGTCGCCACCCAGGGGCCTACTGGAGGTGGGACTCGGGGGTCATTATCTCCCTTTCACCATCGCCAGCTCAGGAGGGGCATCTTTGGTGGGAGGGGGTCATGACATAATGGAATCAGTGGTGATGGTTGAAAGATAGGATGGAGTCTGGAGTTAGGAACATTGAGGATTTCATGGGATGGTAGGGAAATAATGTTGGTTAATCTTGGTGCGTGACATAGGCCACGGAAGACCGGCTAGGACATGGGATTTTAGGGCCCCCCGTGATCCGATGAAAGGAATCTGAGCCTACCGAATGACCAAGTGTGACTACATAGATTGCAGGGTAGAGACCCTAGGGAAGGTACATGCATCATCATGATTGTGTTTTACTTTATTTGGGTGTTCTGGGAAAGAAATTGAAAAAAAAATGATAAAATGATACCCTGATAAAATTTCCTTACTACTTGGGCTTAGGAGATCTTTGTTTACCGTATAGTTATGACACTTGGACGTCATCCCCGAGTGGCTCAAACGGCCAAGGCCCAGCAGATTCAGGCGGTCGATCATTTCAGGATTGACTGAGAGGAGGAAGATAATCAGTGTCAAAGGACTCTCCGTTCTTTCCAGATACAGACCCGCAAAAGTACGAGGGTAGTACTTCATATAATGAGGCAGAGGGGTGGATTGAGGATCTAGGGATCACTTTTACTTTGATCCGTGCTCTGAGGGAGTAATGGGTTCCCCTAGTAGTCAGTCAGCTGAGAGGGGCGGCGCGTCAGTGGTGGACGCTCTACCTCGGAGAGAGGACAGAGACAGAGGTTTCGTGGGCTGACTTTGAGAAGGAATTCCGAGAGGAATTCCTTTCTTCCATGATCAAGGCGGAGAAGCGGAAGGAGTTACTCTCCCTTCAGTAGGGGAGTATGTCAGTACGAGAGTTGGGGATCAAGTTAAAGGATCTCCTGTTCCTTGATCCAGATCCCTTTCCAGATGAGGAGTCTCGGGCGACACATTTGGAGGAGGAGCTTCGTCCTTCGCTCCAGTATGATGTTACCCCCTTCACCCTTCCGACGTACTTGGCAGTACAGAAGAAGGAAGAGGTTGTAGAGAGGATGCACTCGCTAGGAGGTGCACCACGAGAGGGGATCCAGCCGGGCTCATCAAAGGGGAAGGGAGTCAGCAACATGTCCCTTGCGATAGGACCTTCCAGGTTCAGGCCGGTGGGGAGCAGGCCCTAGCAGTTCCAGTTCAGATCTTCAGGTCCTTGTCCCTTTTTCACGAGCCCAGGACGGAAGTGTTTTTCTTGTGGAGGTTTCGAGAACGTTCAGAGTTGGTACCCTTCCAGCAGTAGCAGGACCATGCTTCTTCGAGGGAAGACTTTGCGGGAGGAGGCCGACCTCAGGGTACTCCTCAGGGTAATCCTCAAGGACCTCTTCCAGGGCGTGGTCGGGGAGGTGGACGACATCAAAGAGGCAAGGGAGCAGGGCATGGAATGTTTCACGCAGCATAGTTGACAGCTCCGGTGGGACCAGTGGTGGTGTGAGGTACGATTTGTGTGTTCAGCACTCTTGTTTCTGTTTTGTTCGATTTGAGAGCTTCGCACTCCTTTGTTGTACCTGTTCTAGCCCATGCCTTGGGACTAGACGTAGAGAGACTTTCCATACCACTGGTGCTGAGTACACCAGTTAGAGGCTAGACCAGCGTATCTTTTGTTTTCCAGGGATGTGGGCTGACATTGGGACCACCTCAATCTAGTGGGGACCTTCTTCTATTATAGATGCAGCCAAACGATGTCATCCTAGGCATCAATTGGTTGTTTTCCATTAGTGTCGTTATCGACTGCTTCCAAAGAAGGGTCGTGTTCTCCGACGTGGATGGGCAACGTTTAGCATTTGTTTGTGAGAGGAGCTATCAGGTGGGAAACTGGCGTTTGGAGCCTCTCCTTTCCTTGTTAGGTGAAATATCAGTGGTTCTAGCTGATACATAGATGATGGATGTCCCGGAGGTTGTTGGGGGAGTTCCTCGATGTCTTCCCCAAGGAGGTTGTGACTCTACCCCCCGACGTGATGTTTAGTTCGGGATATACTTACAGCCTGGTTCCCGTCCTATTTTGATGGCCCCTTATTGGATGACACCTTTAGAGTTGTGGGAGTTATGGATTCAGATTGATGATCTGATGGAGAAGGGTTTTTTTTCGACCCAGCGTATTGCCATGGGGTGCTCCAGTTTTGTATGTGAAGAAGGAAGATAGTGGTCTCAGGCTATGCATAGACTAACGAAGGTTGAACCAGGTAACGGTCAAGAACCGTTACCCCCTTCCAAGTATATATGATCTCTTCGACCAACTGAGGGGAGAAGGTTGGTTTTCTAAGATTGATCTACGATTTAGATATCATCAGCAGAGGGTAAAGGATAGTGACATCTTGATGACGGATTTCAGGTGCAGGTATGGGAACTTTGAGTTTGTAGTGATGCCGTTTGGAGTTACAAATGCACCAGGTGTATTCATGGGACTTGTGAACCTTTTCTTCTGAGAGTTTCTGGACCGGTTCGTCGTTGTGTTTATCGATGACATCCTGATCCACTCAAGATCATAGGAGGAGCACATTGATCATCTCAGGGTAGTCTTGGAAGTCCTTCGACACCGACAGCTTTATGGGAAATTGTCGAAGTAAGTTTTGACGCAAGAATTACACTTCCTTGTGCACGCGGTGTCTCATCATGGAGTTTCAGTGGACCCGTCGAAGGTGGAGGCAGTTGTTTCTTGGGCATCACCCAAGAGCATGGAAAAAGTTCGTAGTTTCCTAGGGTTAGCAGGTTACTATCGGATGTTCATTTCAGACTTCTCTCGAGTTTCTTCTCTATTGACATCTTCGACTGGGTAGAACCAGGTCTTCCTATAGAGCGAGAAGTGTCAGAAATCTTTCAACTACCTAAAGGAGAAGTTGGTCAGTGCTCCCGTGCTCAGGTTTCTAGAGGAAGGGTTGTTGTATGAGGTGTTTTGTGATGCTTCTGGCCTTGGTCTGTGGTGCGTGCTGATACAGAATAAGGGAGTGATCTGTTATGGGTCTAGACAGTTATTCCCTCACGAGCGTAACTATGCCACCCATGACCTAGAGCTTGCAGGAGTAGTGTTCGCACTGAATATGTGGTGACATTACCTCTTTGGGGAGTGCTTCGTGGTCTTCTCATATCACAAGAACCTGCGTTATATCTTCTCTCAGCGTGACCTGAACTTACGATAGCAGAGATGGGTCGAGTTCCTCCAAGACTATGACTTCGAGATCTCTTACACTGATGGTAATGGAAACATTGTAGCTAATTCCCTGAGCAGGAAGTCACATAAGGAAGTTCTATCGGGAATCCACTGATGCTTGGAAAGGGATGGGAGAGTTGGCCGCCTTGCACATGGATGCAAGGGAAGAAGGTGTTATAGGGTGTTTGTTTCAGATGACGGTGCAGTCCTCCTTGTTTCAGCAAGTGGAAGAGTCTCAGTGGGAAGACTCCGAGGCAGAAGTGATTCAGGATCATTTTTATCTGGGAAACGCTCCAGAAGGATGGTCAGAGGACAGACGACATCGAATGTTTTTCCCTGGAAGGTTGTTTGTTCCAGAGGTAATGCATGAGGGAGTTCTCCATGAGTTCCATAGATCAGCCTTGGCGGTACATCCAAGAGTTTCAAAAATGTACCGAGGCCTGAGGGTACAGTTTTGGTGGCCCGGGGTGAAATGGGCAGTGGCGGAGTTTGTGGCTAAATGCCTAGTGTGTCAGCAAGTGAAGGCTGAACACCGTATTCCTAGTGGTTTGTTGCATCTTTTAGATGTCCCTGAGTGGAAGTGGGATGACATCTCAATGGACATCATCACATGACTACCCAAATCTCAGGGTGGTTATGATTCTATATGGGTAGTGGTGGATCGACTGACGAAATCATCTCACTTTTTAGAAATTAAGGAGTCGGGCCCAGTGAGTACATTAGCACAGAGGTACGTAGACGAGGTGGTGTGTTCGTATGGATTCCCAAAGACTATCGTCTCAGATCGGGATACTCGGTTTACCTCACGAGTCTGGAGGGGGTTACAACATGCTTTTGGCACCCAACAATGCTTTAGCACTGCTTTCCACCCCCAGACCGATGGTCAGAAAGAGCGGACTATCCAGACGTTGGAGGACATGCTGCGAGCATGCGTTTTGGATTTCGGAGGATCATGGGTACGACAGTTGAATTTAGTGGAGTTTTCATACAACAACAGCTTCCACTCTACTATTGGAATGGCACCGTTTGAGGCTCTGTATGGAAGACCATGTCGTTCACCCATTTTCTGGGCAAAGGATGGTGAGACAGGTGATCTTAGTCCATAGGTAGTACATAGCACCACAGAGAATGTTCATCTTGTGCGTGAGAAGATGAAAGCAGCTCAGGACCGACAGAAGTCTTATACTGATCGTCGAAGGAGGCCTTTGGTGTTCGATGTTGGAGACCATGTGTTTTTGAAGGTTTCCCCTCGACGGGGGCAGCATAGCTTCGGGAAGGGGAGTAAACTCTCCCCTAGGTTCATTGGACCATTCGAGGTACTAAGGCGAGTCGGTGAGGTATCATATCAGCTGGACCTGTCACCTAAGTTGGAGAAGGTTCATGACGTCTTCCACGTATCCTTGCTTCGTCCGTACTTACACGACGACTCTCACGTTATCGACTGGGGAGAGTTAGATATAGGAAACGAAGCGACCTTCGAGGAACGACCAGTCAAGATCTAGGATCGTAAAGAGAAGTTGCTCCGTGGATGAACCATTGCATTATTTCGTGTGTTGTGGAGGCATGGTGGCCTCGAGGAGAGCACTTGGGAGCGGGAGGCCCAGATGCATGCTTTGTACCTGGAGTTGTTTTTCCTTGTGTTTTCCCTTGTTGTTCTGAGATTTGTGTTGATGTTATACTCTATACCATTGATATATGTAATGCTTGTCTTGTCGGTTGTGAGACGTTTTGTTTTCCATGTTATCTGGAAGTGTGTAACGTGTTCAGATATGTGAAAAAAGGGGAAACCCACTCCTTAATTGAGACACATTAGTGCGGATGCGATTAAACCCATTCGGGCGAGTCAGTGCCGCCTAAAGCGGATAATATCTCAACATAGGAGGGGGAATTCTTAACACCTTTGATTAGGGTTGTTGGTTGGGTTCCTATTATAATGAGGGCCCTAAGAGGTATCTTGTTGGGTTTCCTCTGGGTTTGTTTTTGAATTCCCGAATATGAGAATGTTTTAAGAGGTATCTGATGTAATGGCACGGGCCTCTCCGGCCCATTCCTTTGTGAAAAAGAAGGTCACGAAGTCTTCTGGAGGGTAAAATGGACTTTTCCCACACTTTCAATAATTTTGAAACTACACACCCTGTATTATGAGTACATACCGTGTACCCCCTTGCCGGGTATACCCTGTGTTAAAGGCCGTGTCCTTTCTATGTGAAATAAATGGGTACACTCTGTGTACCCAATACTACATGCTGTGTAGTCCCTCCCCGCGTACGCGTTACCTTCAAGTCGTGTGTTGACCAATCAACATCCGTGATCCATGTTAGAGTTGTGTCCTTTCCATGTGAAATAAATGGGTACACGCCGTGTACCCAATACTACACGCCATGTAGTCCCTCCCCACGTATGCGTTACACTCAAGTCGTGTGTTGACCAGTCAATGGCCGCGTGCCGTGTTGAAGGCCGTGTTGGAAGCCGCGTGGTGACCGTGTGAAATATCCATGTACATGTCGTGTACCATAAAGTACACGCCGTGTAATTTTGTTTTTCAAACCTATAAAAGGAGGGGTCCCCTCCTCCTTTTCAACTCACTCCTCTCCTCCCATTTCCACCAAGGAGAGCTCTCCCAAGAGACTCGAAGGCTCCTTTTCTTCCATAACTTCTTCGTCCGAGCTCCGATTTACGACCCGTCAGTTGCCACTAGATTGTAACGACGAGGAAGAACTTCTGAGCTTGGATCCATTGTCTTTCCTTTGGTATTTCCTTTCCAACTTCCACCCAAGGAGGTTTTTCCGGGACTTGACAGAAGTGACGGACGCCGACAGACGTCTTGTAAAGTTGATCCGGGGGAGCGTTGTGATCAGAACCTGTTGAGGTAGGGATCTTACCTTTACCTCTCTAAATTTTTCATCATGTGGGGTGGGTATCCTCTTGTTTTCATGAGAAACGGTTGGACCAATAAACGAGGATAATAACTTGTTAAATAATGGGGATGGGGAAGTTGTTATGTTTATCTTTATATCCTATGATATTATGTTGTGAATTGTATAGGCTTATGCCTACTGAAAATCACGGTCGTTGGGGGCCTTTTCTTGTGCAATTAAATGTTTTTACTATCATTATAGACTATTTTTGTGGATGGAAACTTCGTTGAATGTGGAAATATGGTTAATCAGGTAATGTTGGCTGATTAAAATCTGGAACCCTTGTGTGATCACCCTGGACAAACAAAATGGAATAATGAACATGTGGGTTTTTGGCTTGGTTACTGGTGTGTGAATGGGAGGGGTGAATCCTGGCTTGTTATGAATAGAACGGGAAGTAGGGCTACGATAAATGATGTTAAAGGGGCGATGATGTGGCACAAATCGTGATTTGTGGGTTGTTGTAAATAGGGTAAGCAGCGGGGATGCAGTTGGCTTGGTTATGGCTTGGTGTGAATACTATGTTGGAGATGGGCAGCGGGGCTGTGATAAATGGTGTTAAAGGGATATTGATGTATGGGTTTCGGTGTGATTGTGGTTATGGTTGTTGGTAGTGGGGATGTAGGGATGGGCTTGAATGTGAATGAACTATGGGCTGTGAATAATAAATAAAAAGATGAAGAGTTAATGAATGGTGGGTCAAGGTAATGGGACATGATTAATAATCAATGGGTTGGTTGGTTATTAAGAATGGATTTCTTGTGCTTCTTGTGTTTTCCTACCTTTATTTGTGGATGGCATGGATATGATTTATGAACGATTGATGTGGTTGGTTGTGGATAGTTTCCTAGTAGTTAAGGAACTAATAAACTGATTCCGTTGAAACATGAAAACATAAATGGGGTTGGGGTTGTTTGTGGTATGCATGCTTCGTAGTTTTAGTGATGAGGAACGTTCTATGTTTCTCTGTTTAGAATCCATAGGTTGGGCTATGTGTTTGATATATATATATATATCTGCATCTTTGTGTTTTATCGCACCCCACCCATGTTGAACACTTAGTGCCGAACACTCCCATTTCATGGGAGAGGGTGTTTTCCCCTTAGTTACTATCTCTTTCCTACTCCTTCTTCTCTAGGCTGTGATGGCTTGAGATGACCTTACAACAAAGACACTTTGGGTAGGTTTTGATTAGGGTGGTTTTAGCCCATGACTCTTCAGGAAGGTTTTACTATTTCCCAAGAATCTTCAGGATGAGGCCCAGGTGTGTGTGGGTGAAATACGTGGATGTGAGGCCCAGGTGTGTGCGGGCGGGATGTGTGGTTGTGAGGCCCAGGTGTGTGCGGGCGGGATGTGTGGTTGTGAGGCCCAGGTGTTTGCGGGCGGGATTTGTGGTGGTGAGACCCAGGTGTGTGCAGGTGGGAAGAGTGTGGTAGCGTCAGGACGTTCGCCGTTAGGAAGAGCAGCTAAGTAATGGGGGAATGGTGCGGGATACCCAATACTCTTGTTCTTATATACTAATAGCAATTATGATTGTGTTTTTGGTGAGTGTGGCTGGTGAGGTTGGGTGGATATAATTCCTTGCTAGGTTTCTTCTGTTGTTCTCACAAGACATTAGGATGTATCCCCACCTATGCACGAGAGCTTTAGGTTTCCCTATTGAGTATACTTGTATAATCACCCTACGTTTACTTTCAGGTTTCCAGGAGGACTACCAGGGCCGTGCGGGGCCCTACTAGCCAGACAGTTAGAGTTTTTGCAGTTTTTCTACTCCTTTTTTCTTTTGGTATTGTACTTTGAGCTCTCTTGTACTTTCACCTTGTTATAAAATTGTTTAAACATGCATGTGGGCTTGGGTTGGGTTTATTTCTATACACTTGTTCTTTTCTTTTTTGGTGGCTGACTTTTCCTATTTCCCGATCTTAAAATAATAAAAGGTTAATGCCTCCCATATTTGTGAAAACTCATACCCTTGGTACTAGTCGCCACCCTGGGGCCTACTAGAGGCGGAACTCAGGGGTAATTATCTCCCTTTAACCATCGCCAGCTCAGGAGGGGCATAGTTGGTAGGAAGGGGTCGTGATAGATAATTTACCACCTTACTCATGGTGAATGTATTGAAAGGTGAATCTATGTTTAGATTTATGTTTTTTTACATTCAAATATATCGATTTCTGAAATTTTTAAAAAGTAATCACAACTAATTTTTTTTAAATTAATCATGATCATTTATTCATGAACTTTGTAGTACTCATTAATTTTGAAACTGATTACCCAAAATTAAACATTTTTATTGTTTTTTATAGGGTTATAATGTATAAATATTGGGTCGAGAAAAAATATAATTAGTAATTCCATAATGTATCCAACCAATGGGAAATGGGGATTATCATGTCAAAGAGTGGACTTCATAACTATTGAATCAACCTCATCCAAACTCTGAATCCACCATGAACTAATTTATTTAATTTAAAAATATTATTTAACTAATACCCTAAAACTTTTTAATCGTTGAACACTTTAAATCATGATATCATATATACCAATATTATAGTTTTTTATGTTTTCCAAATATTATTCAATACCAAAATTTATTTTTTCCCCATTATATTTATTTTATTCATTTTAATGAATTATTTTTTAAAAGAAATAATATATTGTTTTCAATTGATATGTTGGTCCAAGGATCAAAAATTATTTTTTATACATTTTAATTTATTCATTACAATTTATTGAGTAGAATAAAAAAAATTATTTTATATCCTTATATGGAATTAATGATATCACATGGGTGGCCAACATTTCTTTTGTTTTAAGTGAAAGATGAACTTTAATTTTTAGTTTTTTAATTAATTTTAATTTATTTACTTATTTTATTTTCAATATATTATGTTGGGTTTTTAATGAAATTTTTGTTTTTAATCATTTAATAAACAATAAAATACTATGAAAAATGGGAAATATATTATCGAGGTCATTCGAAATAATGATCTAAACCCAAAGAAAAAATACACAATGACAATGGAGGGAATTTTGAAAAGGTAGATGATATAGGAGTTTTATAAAGATATCTTATGAAATATATGCTCAAAAATTATAGGAATACATAGAATACAAGAATATAACTGAGAATAATAGTACCTCATTTTATTGATAATAATTATAAGATCATATCAAAAATAATAAAAATGATATCGAATAAAATGCAATTCTATGTACTACCTATTAAAGATATGAATATATATCTATGAACCCTTATTGAACCCTATGAAAAATTCCAATTCAATAATTTCATAAGTGATGCTCCAAGGAAATAACTATTTTTATTTTTATTGATGTATTGGACCCATGAAAATTATTTATATTATCCCTTATCATTCCATCACCATGTGAGATGAGTTATAAATGATCATTCTCACAATATAATTCTCCTATAAATGTTTATAGAAATTAATTTAAATAATATTAAATTCAGTAATGTTGAGGTTGAATCACATTACACCACTTGGTAATGATTCAATAATATGATTTGTAAATATCCTCATCACTGTATAGTGTTAGGGAAAATAATAAAAAAACTTCATATGTGATTATTGAATGGAAATAATTTAGTTTTATATGTTTCATCTGGTTGGTCATTAATGATAATGTCACATATGGAATGTTATATCATAGAAGAAAATATAGCAACAAACATCATCCTATGTAAAAATGAAACAAAAGACTCAAAGGGAATACACATGATAAAAAATAATGATTGGATGGTGGTGAAACATAATCCTTTTTGAAACAATATTAATGAAATGATATCCCATTTTAACCTAAAAGATATGTTTACTAAGGAATAAAATTATATTTATGAAATTATATATAATCAATTTCAGGCGTATTCTCCACCGTTGGTGGTGGGGATGTAAGGGTTTATGTGTGGTGAGGGGAAGGTCACAGGGTCAAGCCCCCGTGCCTGCGATTTACTACAATTTTCATCTGTGTGTTGTGTTCTGTAGAGGCAGATATAATCGAACTATAATAGATTTTAATTTCATGTGTAGAGAAAACAATAACTACAATCCTAAGGATTCCAACAAAGGGATTTTAGTTCCAACAACAAACATTCCAATGGATCGTATTAATGTGTCTTCTCAATTCATTAATATATATATTTTCTATATTTATGACAATAATAGTGGGTCTCATCATAGAGATAATGGAATAAATAATGATCTATAAGGATACACTATGATATCTAAATATTCATGTTGGCCATATCATTGAGGAGCTAAGAGGGAGACCCAGAGGAGTACTTTTATAATTCCATGAATTGAATCCATGGATGGATTTTAAATTTATTACTCTATGAAATAGAGATATCAATGATGATCACAATGAATAATGAAATTAATAACATGAAAAAGTTGAAAAACAAGATTATTTGTAGGAAAAGGAAAATGAGAATGTACTTAAGGAATAATAGACACAAACGTACATTTCAAGAATACATTTCCCGAAGAGACTATCATAATAAATGACTGACATGAAATTTGGTGCATTAATTGAACACTTTAATATATTTAAAAATATGATTATTTTTGTAGAATCCCTTTCAACAATGATAATGCATGAATAATTTATAAACGGGTTTGGGGATAATGAAATTATGACACAAGAAATTATCACTATTTATATCAAATGGTATTGTTTGGTGGTGAATTCAATGGAAAATTGAAAAAGATATAAGACCCATTTAGGGTTTTAATTCATATTAAATATGGGTATATTTTTTTCAAATCATTGTACAATATTGGTACCATCATAAATATCATGTCACATAAAATATTAAATTGCTTTATTTTTTAATTGAGGAATAAAACTTGAGTTACAATAATGTTTGATGAATGAAAACAATGTACCCCATAGGTTTAATTGAGAACATCATAATTAACAATAAAAAAACATAACTCTAATTAGATTTAATTGATTTATACAAGAAGTGTACTAGAAAATTCTAATTGTATTATGGATATTCTTTTCCAATGGGATAATTATGATGATATAAAAAGTGGAAAAATCATATAGTGAGTTGGTAGAAAAAAATAAGTTTCAACAAATACCATTAAATAAAGAACTATGATGTTAAAGAAGACGATGATCTAGGATAAGACAAAATAACAAAAATTAAGGTAACTATTGAGATACAATAAGTAATTTAGTTTGTTTCTATTTTACCAGAGGATAATTCATGTAAATGTATAGATAATATGAATGCAATTATGAGTCGTCAATCCACTGAGACATAGATAGTGATTGGCTCTAATATGTTTGAGAGTGTCCAATTGGTATAGATGATTCTATATATTCTTTTTAAAAATTATATATTAAGGAACAAATGATTGACTAGGAAAATGGAAAATGATAAAGTGCTACCAACAAGATGATATAAGCTATTTTTATATAAAGGTTAATGACAGACATATGGAGACCAGTTAGATAAGAGACCATTTATGGTCCCCGACTGGGTAAAATCATTTCATTCACCAATTTCACGTGATGAAGTGAAATTAGTTATGGTTATTAAAATAATATTAAAAAATAGTGCATCCGAGTAGGAACTCATGTTTTATAGATATATATATATATAAAGGTTCATGAGATGTCACTGTAAATTATGAAAAAAACATTTACTATTTTCTATAACATTAATTTTTTATTTTTATATTGTAAGGCCATCAAGACCCTTGTAGGGAGAATGAGAATAATAAGTATGACCAAATCATATCATGAAACCCATTCACATATTGAAATCCAAAGAATAAAAATTATTGAAACTATTCACATCATGTATTTGGTGAAAGAATAACTTGCACAACCTTGTTTATAGAATTATTATAAAGGGGGAAACCACTTCAATTTTATTATTTTTCAAATGTAGTACACAAATTTAACTATATTAGAGATTAAACTTCTAATTACATGAATAATTTTTTTCTTTATTCCTTCATTTGGTCTATGGGACTAAAACTACATAAGATTATTTCCATCCATTATTTTAAATATCATTTTCCATAAAATTTAATGAGAAAATGGGAAAATAAACTTTAGTTACAAACATGTGGTTAGGATTTAGAAAACAATGATTTAAAGGATCATGTAAATTTATGTAAATTAAACTCCCCACATATTTGATATTAATTGAATTTTGGATATTTTCACAAATCTACTTAATTATTTATGTGCATCACCATGAGAATTTATCAAAAGCGTTTTTATCATACACAATACGTCTTTTATGCTTAATATTTCAACTCATTATATTGTATAACTCTTATGGATCATAATCATGTTCTCTTATTAAAAATTTAATCAATCCTAGAAAATTTATGAATTAATATATTTACTTTTTATAGGTTTGAGTTACACTTTATTTCAACCCCTTATCCTTAAACCCACCATTACATAAAAGCTAAATTTTTCTATAAAGTACATGAATGTAATTGTTATGAAATTATATATGTTATAAGAAACATTTATCCATTCATACACGATATATATTGTGTTTCATGATATTTATAATAATAATAAGTGTGGGGTATAGACATTACATGGATGAAATGGACTCAATTCATTATCAATATATTTATATGGGTTTTATAATATTTTGGGGGAGTCCATGATACTATTAATTATATTTATTTCCATAATTACTTTTTAAAAAGGAATTATTATATAAGAAATATATGTTTTCATCGTAGGAGTAAAAATAATAACCATTTCAAAAATATATTCTTTTAATCTTATATGGTTCGACGTTGTATGTGAGATTTATCATATGAATATGATTTGAAGAAGAAATTAATAATGTAAAATAGAAAGGGAGGGTGATTAATTAATTATGATTACGTTTATCATGAGCTCTCTTAATGTTTTTTAGTGGAGATGGATTTTATCTATAAATCTAGGTTTATATAGAGAATATTTTTTGGATACCATAAAAAGTTTAGACTCAAACACCATTTTAGGATTAATTTTTTCAGATCATTTACCTACCAGACCTAAATCTAAAATGATATCTGAGACTTATTGAGAGTGTTAATGATTTACTATAATCTCTATATTAATATAGTTGATATTCTAGATTCTTTTCATGACTAGTGTATGTAACATGTTATTGAGGAATGTTTTGAACTACTTTTATAATTTCACATTTGTAATGATAAAATACACAAACAATGGTAGATTAAAAATAGTATGCATATTAATAATGAATATAAAATAAATTCAATGAATAAAATGTAATGGTAATTTTAAAATAGTAAATTTAAAATACATGGTTGATTTTATTCATTGAAAAGTGAGGCGTTGATGAATTTAATTATGTGATGATAGGACATTTAATTTACTATTTAATAAATTGGTTTTTTACATTGAATTAAAATTATGTTAGGGTGATTTTCATATATAGTAGGTTGAAATTTCATTCTTGGGAGATATCATAAATACAATTTTGCGGTAGTTGATAAGTATATTTAATGAAAACATTTATGATATTTATATATATATATATATTTATTATTTAATTTTAAATTATTTCCAATTCATTTTATGGTATCAGAATATTTATAAGGATAAAAATAATTCAGAG
Source organism: Viscum album (assembly GCA_963277665.1). NCBI lineage: Eukaryota > Viridiplantae > Streptophyta > Magnoliopsida > Santalales > Viscaceae > Viscum > Viscum album. The sequence continues at coordinate 23,103,783 of OY728131.1, forward strand.
ATGATAAAACCAAAATCCTAAATAGATAAATAATCCCACAAAAATGGAAATTTCCTTAAAAACAAATGACATAAGGCATTTCTAAGGCACAAAATAGATGTATCGAGGTGTCATAGAGTGTGCATATTTGGGAAATAGAGATTAAAATAATTAATCATGTTTAAGACATTAAATCCATAAATTTTTTATGCAAATATATGGATATAACCTTTATGAATGATGTATTGATAATCCATAGTGAGAAATCGTCTTTCACACCCTGGTAATGGTCTGAAAGTCATAGATTGAAATGATTGAGATGTTGATTTTGATGGATGAAATGAAATAACGTCATGGGTAGCCATTAAATTATAGTATTTAAATGGATCTCTAATATTTCAATTATGAAGCCATAATTCTAATATTACCCCCATGGATTTCTATAAATACTGAGATACTATTTTCCCTCAGAGGATTGAGATCATGAGACAAAATATTTGGGTGAGGAGAAACATTATATTGCGTCATCACAATTCATCTTCTTTAGTTATTCATTCATGTAATCCATTTCACTATTCATCACCCAATAATAAATCATCACCAGGATGAGGAAGTAACTCATTCATTATTCTAAGGTAGTGTATCCAAATGGGATGTTGGTTTTTGAGTTATATTTTCTTTTTCATCATGTATTATGGTTTCAACAATTTAAATTAATAAATTTCAATTTTATTATTTTTGTTTAATCATGATAATTTAATGATGAAAAAGAAAGAACATTTTAATTACTATACTATTCACCCTAATATATCGATAATTATTGTGACATTTTGTGTAATCTAGTTTAATAATTTTATCATGATAAACATGATTCGGTAATCCCAAAAGGATCATAAAAATTGATTTTATGACTATAATATCTACCTCAACTAGTATCCATCTCCACCATGGAAAAAATTTAATTTCTATATATTATATCCCCCAAACCCTATAACAAGAATAACATATCATACTTTCAAAACAGTTATTAAAACAAACATTTACCTTTTATTTTTATATTTCATTAAACTATATTCAAAACCACATTCAATTTTAAATGTTATTTTTTACCACAAAACATTTATAAAATCAATTTTATAATTCATAATAAATTATTTTTAGTATCTATATGGTATTGAAACAATTACAAGTTGTTTACTACATTTTAATTAAGTAGTTTGAATTTTAAATGAAAAAATAAATAAATAAATTTCTTTATCTCCTTGTGGAGATAACAACCCCATATAGGCTATTAACTATGCTACAAAATCTACAAAAATATCATTCTTTGAGCTTATAAATCATAAATAACCATTATTCATAGTGATTATGTGTCATATTAAATAATTTAAAACATCTTTTTATGTTTTGGAACTATTATATACATATCCATTGATTACTATTTCATCATCTACTCTATAGATATGAAATATATCCTTAACATAGCTTAGATAATAAATGATAGACATGACTATCATCTAATGTTGGTAACCATGGTTAGACTGATATCTTTATACTATAGTTATGTAGTTTGTTACATCTAGATTAGTACGTTGCATATTATACATTATTGAACCAACCTATAACAAAAATTGAATCCTTTACTGTATATATTTTTCTTAATGTGTTTGTGGATACATTTTCATAAAGAGATAAATTCCAAAAGTCATTGGAAACAATACTATTTTGTATTTTTCTATACTGAATATCTTCAATATATTTTATGTACATATACCATGACAGAGGACTAGATTCCACTATGATATATCATGATGGATCTTGATCCCACGAATGCATGTTTCATCTTCATATTCTTTTATAGAGAATAATTTAATCAACCAGGTTTTAGTTAATTATTAGAGTATTATTTAATTTATAATAATGAAATCTCACCATTATATATAATTATAAAAAATAACACAATCACACAAAATCATATAATAAAAAAGGGCTCAGATTAAATATTTATAAAACCAAATTAAATTATTAATTCTTCAAAATTAATGTTCAATGACTATGATGCTTGATTTAATTGATAAATGTGGTTTTTAAATTTTCAAAACTTGTTGGTATCCATTGGAGTCCAAAATTATCTAGATTGTGTCATATATAAATCTTTAAGAAGTGTTTCCATTATGAATGGATATTTTGAAAACTATATTCCTAATATCATAGTCTTATAATAAATTAATGTCATGTAGAATTATAATGGATCATAGCAATGTAAATAAAGAAAATGGTTTTTTTATGTTAAGCTGTGATGACTTTGAACTGTTTTTCAACCAATCATTCCATATATGTATAGAATTTTCCATCCATGTCTATTATTTGTTAAATAAACATTTATTTTCCATAGTTTATACATCCACTATAGTATGTACCATAACATTGAATTTATATTAGTACATGGAATCAATTTTGAAATTCCTAGATTCATTCCACATAGAACCAATTGTGACACATACTGGTTTATTTCCAGATAAAGGATCATTATTTTTAACCAATAATGAGTCACTATACATGGTTTATATAAAAAAGTATTTATCTAGTTCACTAACATCTATTGTAATAAAATGAATTATATACCTCTCTAGATCATATTTTTCTATGTGGTTTGGTGGAATCATTTAATATACCATGTCATGTTTACCACAATGCTAGACTTCATCGAAGTCTATCTTCCTCCCAATAACTCTTTTAGAGATGTTATATCTCCCATTTAATATGTATTTTTTCCAATATTAAAATTTTTAGGGTACGTATATTCAATATCCTCTTTTTTTATCAGGTATTAGATAACATTGAACTTTATGACTCATGGTTCTAATTTATTACATTAAGAGGCCATGCCATATTCTTTATAACCCCATATTTAAATTTAGGAAAACACTTGTTTCATTGAATTACAAATCACATATCATATATAATAATACACATTAAGAGTATAAAAATGAGTGAATTTAGATAATATCCCAAAATCCTATAAGTAATCAATGATGTCTTGAATAATATATTCCCCACTATAGTCTGTGTATATATTATTATTCTTTTTACTATGATGGTTCTAAACATAATTTTTATATTCGACTAATAAATAAATGGAATTTGACTCATAAATCAAGATGTTTTTATAACCATATCTATTAAAATCATCAATAAAATTTATTTAGTAAGAGTATCCACTATATTAATCAACAAAAAATAGACCACACATATCAATATGAACTAACTAATGAAGGTCAATGTCCTTCTCCCCTTTTCCACTAAATATAGATTCATTAATTTTTCATTTTATACACATGTTAACTCAATAAATGTGTTTTTATTTTAGAATAATATATGTATCCATCCTGGTATAATACAATAAATGGTGTTACTTTTACATGAATTACCAAGGGATTGAAAAGTTGAGTGTTTCATGAGTTATGTTGACTTCTTTCATTATCGATTGACACTATGCCATTCATGTAATACAACACAAAAAGATAATTATTTAAATGTTACATACTATAAAATGTGTTATATTTATAAAAAAATAATCATTTATAACTAATTTTTAGAGAATATCCAACCATATAATCACTGGATACAAAAATAATGTTTTTTTAAATGATGGAAAAAAAATTAATCTCGTTGACATCAAAAGGTTCAAGTCCTAGATATCCATAAAAAATCATGGATTTATTTGATGATTCTAGATTTACCTCTATTTTTTATCATTAAATTAAATAAGTTCATAAATATGATTATATATTTTAGAACCATTAGCTGTATCTAATAACAATTTTTTGAAATAGATAAATTCAATCTATAATAAAAACAATAAATGCTTCCCATTTATTCCTTTTATATGTGTATTTTTTCATCATAACCAACTTATTAAAAATAGAGAATATATCTCATCATACTCATTAAAATTTTACATGATATTTTTAATTTGTTAGTACCATTATTAACAATCCTCATGCTTAGATCCATTTTCTAAGACCTAATATTCATTCACGAAAAAGATGGAATAATTTTCATTTTTTTATTTTTATCTACTTGGAGATGATGATTTTATAGTTTAAGAAGTTCTTTCTCATTGTTATTAATATTAAATATTAAAATAAGGTCAATGATGCTCTTAAGTTGAGACGTAATAATGATATTAGAGTGTTGTTCATTTGGTATAATAAAAATAAGTACTTCCTATAGCAAAATATAGCCAACGATATTTAATATGTGAGGACTAGGTCATATTACATCCCAAAGATAACTATAAAAGTATTCTTAGACATATACGTCCATTTATTTTATGATAAATCATAGTAGAGACACCTTAGATACTCAATCATGCTATTATAATCCAATTTTTCCTTTTGGAATCATAATTTAGGATACATTGATAAAATCTTAAGACATTGAATTTTGATAGTTTCTATAATTTATTTTTCATAGATATCAAACTCTTCATCAGTAACCTCGGTTATTGGTGGATTAGGTGAGGAGATTTATAACACAAAATATTTATGTTAATTGAAAAACTCAACCAAAATGAATCTAAAAAATCCATATAAGTTACTACCAATTAAGAGATAATCTTAATCTAATAAACATTGTAGAATAAGTTTTTTCTGAAAAAAATTACATTTTATCATTGATTTAAAAAAATTATATTATATTTTATTTTTTGGATTAAAATTTATGTTAGAAATAATAATAATTAATTTTGTTAAGTCTCCCTCTATTTTATCAAGATCAAGTTCACCCACCATCATAATCAAAATGATTGTTTCAATTTACATTCAAGTGTCAAGTTTTCACACTCCCCTTCAAAAACTATAGTGATATTTGGAAAATATATATTATGGTATGTAGTTAAGAAAGCCTTTTCCAATTATGGTCTTGAAATTCCATGATAAATTTATTTGTAATAAACAATCCATTAAACCCTTACAAAATTATACTTGAGTCATCCCTAATATAAGACAAAGGGTGTTCTAGATCCCCATAGGCTGGTGATTAGATCCAGGGAATCAACAAGTGGTTATTGGAAATTATTTTTCTCTAAGAACAAAGTATCATATGTAAATAGTGAAGGATAAAAAATCTATAACATATATACCAAGAACTACTCAAGTAAAATATAATAACATATGAAAATAGATATCATAATGAATAGAATAATCCTGATGAAAACCCAAATCAATCAAGACAAAAACTCATAATATCGATGAAACAAGGGGACCCGAACCTTATAAGTCACCACCATCACCAAAGGTACCATTGATCATAAAGACCCTTTACAATCCAGTGTAACTTTTATTTTTAGTTTAACTATCCTGAAAAATTATATAAACTCATAATGTAAAATAATTGGGGGATAAATACAACTAAATTTGATTTAAAAAAATTTCAACAAGCAGTTCTATTAAAAATAAAACATATATTCTTCAACATAATGAATGAAAATGAATGAAAATATATATTTCATTTTCATTCATTACATTCTTCTTAATCATATTATAGAATGATATATCAAACAAAGTATAAATAACCATTTTAATAAAATTGAAGGTGATGAATGAAGAAAGAAAATTCTACAATACGTAGAATTAAATAAAAAAAATAAAAAAGTACCATCTCATAAGTCCCAATTTAATTATTTCCTAGTAATTTTATGCCCACACTTCTCTATGAATAATCATGGAATAAGGTGTATAGAGAGCCTAGAGGTTCATGAAATTGGGATATAATAAACCAACACCCCAATAGAGAAATTATTATATACATGTATTTGTTATAGTTTTTAAATAAAAATATTTCTTGGGTGTTAGAGCCCCATCATGATTTTTCTATTTACCCACTAACCAATAGTATAATAAGTTCTTTAATCAATTACAATTTTAATGATAGGAAATTAATTCCTTTACCATTAATTCATTATTTATTTTTAAAATTACTAATTTCATGTTCCAACATTCCATTTCAAATTCAAAACAAAATCATAGTTTTTTAAATATTTAATCCATTCAAAATCATGTTTACCAATATATGAATATGTTATTCACAAATAGATAATTCATGATAAGTAATATTGAATTGTATTCCCATGGATCCTAACCCTCCAAAACAAGCATTCCATCAATTAATGACATGTAGATTTATCACTATCAAAAGATATAAGAAATGAAAAATTCGTATTCCATTGAATTGGGAATTCACATACATGAATGACATTAGATGAATAAAATAGTATTTATATCCAATGGGAAATAGATGGGTGTATCCAAATTCCTCTCCAATGTGCCTCCAAAAGAAAATGTGTCTAGTGATGTTTATTTAGGAGTAGTTTGGAATATGAATATGGGTTAATAATATATAACTCTAAAAAATAGGCAATTCCACGTCCATTGGAACCAAAAAATAGAAATGATAAAATGGGGCCATCCATTTCATTTTATATGATACCATTACATACTCATGTCAGTCAAAACTACATCTGGGAGATGTAATCCACTCCATATCCTATATCGAAAATACAAAGAAGTATATATGTTGAAACCTTTCATCCACACATTAGACATGATGAAATATAATATTGATACATAAGATGAACCCTGATACTCTAGACCACAGGGGACACCCTCCATGTCATAGGACTAACATACTAGAAGAATTCAATTTTATAGCCCATCTCTATGGAGATTTTTTCCCATAAAATGTTATGTCTCTAAAAATCATCCATACAAAATATATATTATTCATGAAATTGAATTGAACTATACACTATATCCCATAGGACTATAACACATACCCTAATTGAAAAATAGATGATTTTGAAAATACTAAAAAATATTTGTACCACACCCAATGAAATTCAGTATTAATGAAAATGGTTAGATGTTCCTAAAACATAGTAACATGATGCTACAACCACCCCATCATAAGATATTTGGACACCTAGAATCCCTATCAAAAAATAACATTCCAAACAGTATACTCCACTACTTTCTCAGTAATGCGGTATTATCCCATGTCTTATTTGAATTAGGACTATGTCACCAGAACATAGGAACTAAGGTTATGGATTTCCCACTATCAAATTTCATCACAAAATCAAAAATATCTAATAGATTCTAAATCAAGGATAAATATTTTTCAACACATATTTCCTCCCATTTCAAAATAGTAGATGGTTCATAGAGATAATTTCTAATATGTGACATGCTAAACATCTTATGAGTTAATGTTATCTGGTGTGGGAAAGACAAAAAATTAAAGCATCATTGTAATCTTATCAAAAACTGAAATTGATAACATGTATCATGATAAACATTTCCCCTTTATTCCAATACATTTGTTACCAATATATAGTGAAAACATCAAAAACACTTGGTCAAAAAATGATAACTCCCATAGGTGTCAACATAAACTAATACAGGATTTATACATGCTCCATGACTTAACCATTAACTGATGAATCGACAGGATCTTTTCTGTCATTTCCTAGACCATGAAAGGTGAATCCATGGATTATTAACCAATATATGACTACCATAATGGATATTTATATTTTAATCAATAAAAAACCTCAAAGAGTTTCGTCTTAATGGAAGAATCAAATTTGTTATGAAAAACACAATCCACATGTGGATGACATATGCACCAATATGTTTAGGAAAATAAGAATAATGCATTTTGTTAGGAATATGTATTTATCATATAATCTAGAAATATGCATTTATATGATATTACATGATCAAACTCAAAATATATGCAATTACCACTTATATAACTCTCATTAAATGTGATGTTAAATAGGTTACCTTATAATAGACTATAACATAATGGAATCCATGTTGTCTAATGATATCCATAATATACATGCTCCACAACTTGTCAACATTATCTTTATCATGAATGGGGGAAAATTGATTAAAATTTGTGTTCATATCAATAAAAATCCATATTTCATTCATTATTATGGTTAAAGAGAAATAAAAAAAGTTTAGTTCTCTAAAATCATGTAACACATTCCTGACGTCAAGGTATGGGGATGAAATAACATTGATTGTTTCCAGTTCTCAACATTGACATTCTACCATGTTTTGAAACCTCAAACAAAATTATCAATATATTAACTCCACCTTAAAAACATAATCATGAACAAATGTCATAGATTATCTTTCTGGTGATGGGGTTTACTACCTAAATTTAACTATGGATGTCCCCCATCAATAAATTTCTACCATATTATGGAATGATGTACCATATTTAAAATCATATGACACCATCTAGGAAAAGTGGCCACTCATAGATAGTTTCTCTACCATAAATATATTCCATGACTCTATAAAACTAATCATCAATGTAATGATCCAAATGAATTATCTCAAGAAGAGTGGAATGACATAAACACTTTAAAACATCTTTTCTCCTATAAAAAAAGACCTAAAAATTCTGGTTGGAAATGATAACCCTCATGTTCCAATCTTTTAGAAAATCATTCATTTCTGAGGAATGGCATTTATTGTTTATAGAACTATAAATGAAATAACCATTACAAGGTATTTAGGTAAGGTAGAAATCATAATACTATAAGTAAACAACCCATAACCTTAAAAAAATGTTAAAATCATTTTTAGAGAATATATTACTCATTATTTTGTTATTAGAATTGATGGTAAACACTTCACTAAAATGGTAATTTCACCAAATAATAAGATAATTAATCATAATTATCATTTTGAGGTCACATTCGGGATATTTAATTTCTTGTCTTTAATGTAATTGGGAATGGTATGCTAATTAGTAATCACCCTTCTTGAAAACTATGTCGAAAAAAATCCTTTTGAGTAAAAAAGGAAACATAGCCCAAAATAGTTTTTGGAAGTTTCTAATGTAGTGTTAAATTCCAATGGATTTCCTAATACTCAATAAAACCTTATTATTTCATATCAAATAATAATGTTACACATTTCAATGTGACTATGTCAATCAATAAAGTGATCATAGATAAATATTTAACAAACCAGCAATAATACGCAACTATGACTAGGTATATCAAAATCTAGAAAAGATTGTGTGGTTGTTCCCAAATCACAACACCCATAATTTTGTCAGGATTTAACATAATTGAATGAATTGAGACCACATGTCCCAATAAATTCAGTTCATGTTTCTAAAAATTTCATTTAATATAATTGAATAATTGTTTTTGATCATTAAGAATATTATTTACTGCTCTAAAATAATTTACATCGACTATGTCGGTCATATAATAAACAAAGATATCATCCATAAATGTAAAACTGTTTATGTTAGTGGGGTAAGTCATAAAATTCTAAGCTTATTTTAATGATTCCATTAGATAAATGTTTACACAAAATAGCTACCCATTGATATTATATGTCAAGAGGGTGAGAAAAAATAACATCTCACTTGCGGTGTGTTGTAGCTATGAAGGGGTATTTGAAAGATATTGAGTATATATTAAGTTTCATTAATTAAGAAAATAAAATTTCTAAAGGAAAAATATAGAATATGATATCCAAAATGATAAAAAAAATCTAAATTGATGTATATTGTAGTTGGAAATATAATAAATATGAATGTGGACTACACACTAAAAGTGAATGGTATACTAACCTTGATGAAAACTAGCTTATGATTTTCATTTTAATGGATTATAAAAATAATTATAAATGATGGTAAAAAAATAAGTTTATGAATAGTGTGTTATACCTACTATAAATGAAAAATGATAGAGTTAATTTTCTAAAGAAATAAGATCATGGAAGACATAACTGAGTTTTTGAAAATAACAGAATATGAGGAAATGTTTCAAAAATATTATGTAGCGGAATAAATTACTGATGAATTATAAGAACAATTCAAACAATCCACATCTTTTATATAATCTAAACATCCAAGTAAAATACAACACTAGTCCTAATAACTAATTAAAAATGTAAAATCGAGAACAAGAATAGAAAACCATGTTTAATTGGTTTCTGTTTAGAAAAATATATAGAAGATCCAACTAGATTATAAAACTATCGAATTGACCAATATTTTAGTGAGAATATAATGTAAATGGTTTTTTATTGGGATATCATTCAAACCAAAATGGTTGATTCATAGTCGGTCATTTCAAAAATCATACAATGAGGGTCTTCAGAAGACTATGATGAAAGAACCTACCAGGTATAATGTTAGGATGAATGGTAATGGTCACATTTATATTAATATTATATTTTAAACTATTCTTTATAGTATATGATTTATTATAAATTATTTATATTATTGTGTACTTAATGTATCTGTATTTTTTATAATAAGATTCATTATATTGCAATGGATAAAATCATCTCTATTTTGAAAAAAATATCAGTTGCATGATTGTTATTACTATTTAATAACTTTATTGTAAAACTGTTTCCATTTAATGTCATATCTTCCACTAATTTTCAATGACACCATGCAATAAATGAGAATAGTCGAATAATTTAAAGAAACCTCCAAATGGATAATATAAATGGAATTTTCCCTGATAAATTTACTTTTATTACTTCTTCCTACATTGTGATTATATTATTTACTAAATTATTTTTTATTCAAAACATATAGTTTATAGTGTGACTAAATTAATTAATATTTATAGAGATTAATTTATTAGAAATTTCAAAATTTTATAAAGATTTATATGGAGAAACCAATTAATTATGTTCTCCAGTTGAATGAAGAAATACTCATCCCCATCAACACTAAAATGGTACATTAAATATTTTTAATTTTTAATATCAAGTGAATATAATTTATTGAAAAACAGAAGATGTTGTATTATTTAGGTGGTGGTGGACTGAATATTTGTCAGAATAAGGCATTAATATCATTTAAATTTCCCCTCTTTGACCTAAAATAAAATTTAAAAATAATCAATGGTAAAAATAATATTTTTACAACTAATAATACTTGTAGAATGAATTTATTAATGAAATAAAAAATATATATTACTTATTACTTGGTAAATACAACCCCTACATTTATTGTAGAAGACTTCCCTCAATAGGGTGACACACTCGCAAAACAGACAATAATAATTGGTTATCTTATCGAGAATATGAAATGTGATCAATCATACTAGAAAAATATATCCTAATATTAGTTTTAATTTCTATATATTTATATGGTGAGCTGATTTTTTGTATACCCTTATAACTGTTGGTTAGAATCATCTTTCAGATGAAAGAAAATCCAGCTGACATCAGTTTTTTTATTACTCAGATATAAAATCAAGCATTATTTGTATGTATTAGTGACATAATAGTGTAATAAAACATATTTTATTATAGATTCGTAGTAATGTTTTTTTAATATAAAATATAATATTATGATCTTTTCTAATATAGGTAGTCTAAAATAATAATCATGCTACATTACAACCCAAAATCAAAAAATAAAATATGATTTTTTTGATAGTGATAAAATATCATAAAAAACTAATATACTTTAACATTAATATATTTTATTATTAATCTAAAAAATTGTTCTCTTATAGAAGCCCATAAAACCCAATCTAGGTTCGTTAGAAATATAATATATTTAATATGTTACATAATTATGACATTTAATTCTATTATATGAATTGTATTTTTATAAACCTGATTCTCAATCAATTAAAATTCAAAAAGTATTATAAAGGGTTTTTTGTTTGTGTAAAATGTAAAAATATCATGTATATTTTGCCGATGCATCAAAATTTAACCAAAAATAAAATTCATATAAATTTTTCACAAATTTACCTCAAATCCAATTCTATGGCGGTCAAATTCCAAAGAATAAAATCTAAATTGGATGTCTAATCTTCCTGAAAAAGAGAAAAAACAATTTCATAAATTATAGACCTATATGGTGATACTAGTGATATTTCATTTAATAGTTATTTAGCATCATCCATAGAAAAACCTTCTTTTACTTGATACATAATTCCCTATGTGAGAAATATGATATCGTATAAAACAATAACTTTAGAATACTATTAATAAAAATTAAATTCATCATAAAATTAAATCATACGTATTGGCCATGTGTTGATATAACAATTTCATTAATTTGAATTTTATTTCTATGCCAAAAACACCAACATCTATGTTTCCTTTAAATTTTCATTATGAGAATTTAGGGATAATAATTATTGGAATTGTTATATTATTCTCTAATCATTTTCATACATCAAAACCTTTAAATGTAATTTGGTTACTCAATGTATATATACTATAAATGTCTTTATAATATGTCTAGAAAAACTATTTATACAATACATTTATGTCAAATTATTTGTTTGTGTACTCATTTCAGAATGAATGGACGAATGAAGAACCCACATATTAGAAGAAACCCATTGTTTGAGGAACAAACATAAGTTTTATCATCCTTAATATTTCAATAAACCAAATGATTTAACTATTATTTTAATACTTATCACTATAAAGTGTAACCATAAATTTGACTTAATCAATTATGGAGTTTTATATTTTTGATCATTTCCACAATTTTTGAAATTTTCTCACTAGAATTAATCAAATCTTTAAATATGTCTGATAAAAAATTCAATGGCTCATATTAAACAGATTAAATCATTCATATTTTTTGGGTAATCTATCACATTATTTGAATGTTTTAAATTAAAATACTCGAAATATCCCTTTTGATATATTTAGATAATATAGAGAATAAAAAATTCACACTCAAGATAATATATATGTTGGTTATAATGTTTAACAATAGGTTATAATGACAAATTTTTCTGTTAGTAATAATATTACCAACATATAATATATATGTTGGTTAAAGTGTTTAGCAATAGGTTTTGATGAAAAATTTATCTGTTGGTAATAATATTACGATCATAGAATATATATTTATTTATAAATTACATTTGAATAAAAATTATAAAATTTTATTTCTCGTGAAATTAAATATCATTTATATTATTTTATCATATATAATACATCGATTTTATTTAATAAACTGAAAAAAATTTTAACACATGTTAAAACAAGTTTCATATTATAAATATTAATTAATTTATCATATATAATACATCTACATTAATTATTAAACATATAAGATTTTAAAAAATGTTAAATCTTAGAAAAAAATTAATTATATTAATAATGAAATTTAATACAAAAATATCCATCACACCCCACCCACACAACGTCGAGTCCACCCCCGACCCATCCATGCCTCTACAAGAGCATCCCATCCATGTGATCAAACATCCATGCCAGCGAACAACTCCCACACCAGCCACTAGTGAGTACCACCAACAAACCATCCATGGCATGCAAGCGAGTAATACATGCCAACGAATCATATCCATCACTAGTCAATCCATTTCTCTAGAACCATATCATTTATACTGGAGAGCACCAGCGACCCATATTGGTGAGCACCGGGGTGGCATGCAGTACCACAAGGCCACCAGTCTGAAGGAGACTAATCCCGAAGATATCTCACCCATCATAAAGAAATAGTCAGCCTCCAAGACCATGAAACTAGAAAATTACCCCTGCATGAATCCTCCTACAAAAAATCTAGAAAATAGATTAGGAAACCATTAGAAAAACAAGAATTAGTAACATAAAACAACATCATTAGATAAATGGTCCAGGCCTTAGATAGCCACAATTCAGATCAACCCTAGGAACATACAATGACACCTATTACAGAACCACCAAATGAAAGAGAATAAAATTTGAATTTAAATCATGAACCAACATTCAAACCATTCCTTGTAGATCACTAAAGCATGATAGTATACACACAGAACAAAAACTGTAAGAAAACTAAACCCACAAATCGAGAACAAAAATCCAAAAACCACCATCTTTTAAGATAAGATTCCGGTTGGAAAGGACTAACACAGAGCCAGCCTATTATTTAATTCATAATTAGTTGAGATTCAAGATAGTAGCTTCCTATAGATATCTGATTCCATATGAAGGAAACATGATTTGAAGTAAGAGGATGGAGAGTCAGGTGGTATAACATATTTTTAGGTGATATATTGTAGCTACATCAATACAATAGTCATCAACTGCAAACAAATCAATAAAAATTAGAATAAAAATTACAACTCCAAGATTGAAGTACTCAAAACCAATTCAAAACTATTAGGGAAAGATAGACCGAAATTTACTCACTCATGATATGTGCTAAAAAGTGTAAGACACAGAAAAGAAAAATTCAGAAAAACAAGTGAAATCAAATATTAGTTCACATACAACATAATTGTGCCTAAAAATAAATGATATACATTAATAAAATGGTATTGAATAGCATGGAAATGGTAACTACATTGAATTGAATACGTTCTATATACATGCATATCAATAATTGACCAATTTAATGTCATATTAAACACCAATACCGAAGTGATCAAGAGATATTATTGACTTATGAAATAATTTGGTTGATAATCAAATCTTATTCACCCTCGTACAAGATTATATGAACCTGGTCGATTTAAAAAAGTGTTTTTCTTTTCATAATAATAACATGATGAAACATATACATAATCAATTCCCTTTTCAGTCAAAATTCACATCATATATTTTTTAATCATATAAAAAACCTTTATCCACATGAAATATAAGTTGAATGTCATAAATACTTATCATAATAATAAGTGTTATACATAGTTTTCAATATACATGCATCTAATTATGAAACAAATAGACCATATAAAAAAATGAATACAAGAAATAAACATAAGTATTTAATGAGGTTTGTACAAATGGTTAGAATAATCAAGAATAAAAATCAGGGAGTAAGTTTTTTGGATACTTGAGAAAACAATCAACTCATTAGTGTTCATATTCATCTTCTCTTACTCACAAATAAAATAATTGTAATAAGAAAAATAAAAGTCAATGGAAGAGTAAAACCTTACTGTTCAAGGTAAATTGTTTTGCACAATACATGGGCCTTCCTTTGACATCACTTAATCAAAAAAATTATGACTACTCTATATATTGTAATATATAAATTGATTAAGGTCTTCAATTTGTTTCTAGAGTTAATTGGGGATTCATAGAGAGTTGGTTGAGGCAAAAAAGTTGAACCAGCAATGCATTCCTGTTTTCCTCTAGCCCCAAGGGTCACCATGGGTATCCAATATAACAGATTATTAAGAAGCATCATTTTATAGTTAAATACTGCAACCCCAGTGTGGCCATATCTCTAAATTTACAGGTGGTGTATGGCCCATTAACATGCGGGAAACACTTGAAGGTACTGACAATCTTCAATTGAGAAAATATGATGGCCACTTGTAACATGAGTTGAGGTACATATGTTTCTATTAACTATATTACGATAATGTATTCATGAAAATCACTGGTACTATAAAAAAATTAAAAGTGTTTAAAAAAACCATCTACAGAGATATCTATTATAACTAGTTATTCAATACTGGAATCCTTCATTAATATTATATCAGTACTATAAGTGATAATACTAGTAATAAAACATTAGCATCTCAAAATGTAAAGACTAAAAAATTAAAGGGATAAAAAATACAACAAAATAAATGCAATATAATCACAATTGAATGGTGAGAATGAAATCCTTGATTCATTCCAATGAGAAGAATTGAATTAGCCCAAAAAATCAAATCCAAAAGAAAAAGATAGTGGTTCATAGAAAAACCAATAAATTTAAATCTATTATCCAAATTCTATAATCTTAAATTACCACAATACTACTACATATAATCTAGAATGAAATCTACAACTGTTACATATAGTAAATATTAGGGAAATGAAATAAATAAAATGTGATGCAAGAAAATTCCTTCGGGTGGTTGCCAAGGTGCAAAGCTGGAGGCAGGTAGTGAAGACATGACGCCGGATGTAGAATATCAGAGAGGCATCAATATTGGGATTTAAGGAGCAGTGGCGGCAAAGGTATCTAGGGGAGCGGTGGGGATAGTGGGGTCGGGGTGCGATTACAGTGCAGTCGGGGGGAACAAAATTTGGGGCTGGGGGGAGATGGTGGCATGACGCTGCGAAGTCGAGGGGAGCAGTAGGGTCGGAGGGTGGGGGTGAGGGTAGGTAAGTGACAGTTGGCCAACTGTGGATCAGGGGAGTACTGGTTGGATGTTTGGGGAGAGGCGCTGCAAATCAGAGCGATAGGGCATAGTGGGATTGGGGATGGGGGTGGGTGTGTGGGATTTTTTTAGTGGTATAATTTTCCATGTAATAAGAATATAATACTTCGGAAAAATTTAGATATAATCTCAAATTTTGGATCTATTATATTAATTTTATACTATTCTACATCATTTAATTATATATTAATAAATTATTATTATTTTAATTAAACATATATGGATCTATTTTTATTATAAAATGATTCAATGAAACTAAATTATTAATAAAAATATATATTTAATTATTGGTAAAAGATTTTTGACTATTGAATAATTTTTTATAATGCAATTTTTTTATGGTAAAAAAAATATTAGAAATAATAATTAATAACAATAGATTTACATATTAGGAAAAAAATGTTTGTATAGTTATGATAAAACAATCGATATAATTGTTAGTAAAACATCTGTTGGTGTTAAGTAATTAATATCAATAGATATATCTGTTGGTAAAAATAATTTTTGGTATGTATAATTAACACCAACAAAAGTTAATATCTGTTGTAATTATTCAATTTTATTAACAATTATGTTATTTGTCACTAAATTTCTGTTGGTATAAGTCATTTTCTAGTGGGGGTTATATGGAAAATAGAGCCTCCTAGAGTAATTCTTCATGCTTGTGGATTATTACATTTGTGGAGTATACTAGGGGATTCTTGTTCCCTAAACCCCTATAAATAACAATGTTCTTTTATTTTTTATATTCTACTGCTTACTCAAAATTAAGAGAGAAAGACAGAATTACATTACTCTCAAGAGGTATTTTCATTTTCTATAATGTTGTTAAAGTAAAATAATTTACCCCACTTGTCTCTTTTATTTTCCACTATAACTAAACAATTGATATTAGAGGATGGTTTCAGTTGGAATATTTCATGTTTGGAAATCTATGTTGAATTTTTTATTTCCAAGTGATAATGATAATGGGAACCAGAGGATTGACTATAGTGGTTAGATATATATTGAAAAAAATCATATTTAATGATCCTGATAATGATAAGTCTCAATGGATGAATATGGAGAAGCTACATTTATGATGTGTGAAACTTATTTAAAGGTGATAATTATGAATACATAAATCGAACACATGATTATTTATATGAAAAATAATGGAATAATAGTTTAGTTAAAGTTAGTCAATCCATATAAAAATCTTATAGATGATCCAAAAAAATTAATTGATGATAAATATATAGAATATGATATTAATTCAATAATTATTAATTATGTTGTCTTCATGTTAGAAAATAATGAATTTAATTGAGTCTCTGGGGGTGATATTTCATATGAGTTATGGATTTTATTTTTGTTTTCCTATGATGTTTCATAAAATGTCATAGAAGTAAAGTAGAATAATGTAATATTTAATTTGGCACATTTCTAATTAATGATTATGAATTAATCTCAAAGATTAATATAATATTTTAACATTTTTTCAATAATATTGGTTCTCTAGGACAACTAATATTAAAAAATATCATTATTTAAAGGTATATAGAGCTCTAAACTATATGTGGAATGTTATATCTAATAGTAGTCATCAATTAAAACTAGTTAAAGAATTGATATTAAATAATTTATTGTCACATATAAAATATCTGAAATTCAAACTCAAGTCAAAGAGGAAAATAACATTTCTACAAAAATGGATGATATTTCACAATAAACCACTATAAATAAATTACCCCATTCATGTTATAGTGATTATGTTAAAGTGATATTATATCATTCAAAAGGATCTTGAAAAATGTAAAAGATGATATAGAAAAGGATTAAAAAATAAAGATGATTGGAATTAAATGAAAAATGTGGCACAATATCTACCAATCATGTGATTAAAGCTCAAAGAAAATATACATATAAATAAAATGTTAAGAAAATATTGAACAATTACTAGTGTGATTCTTCTTATTCATGTAATGAATCCACTGAAAAACCTAGAATATTACTATGAATTTGAAATTAAAAATATATCTTTTATTGACTATCCTGCTGAGGAATACCCTTCTTACTCACAAAATTATTCTTGAAAAAATTATTCTTATAATGGTAATAATAAATATTTTTGTAATCATCAATAAAAATTTTAATCTTTTAAAAAAAGTCTAAAAATTATAAGAATTTTAGTTGATGTTGTTTCCATTGACAAAGAATTAATATCCAAATAGATAACACATATAAGTTATAATTATCCCAAATTTTCATGAATTTTATATGAAGATAAAATTGAAAAAATGTTAGATGATATTAATATATTAAAACAAGAATATATAAATCTAATTAATTGAGAAGAGTATTTGAATGAAATTAATTTTAAAAATAAAATTCATAATGAAAAATGTGGGACTGTGTTAAGTGATAAAAACTAAAAATATATATATTTTTTTATTCCCATTTCAAAAAAGAAGCACAGATGTTGATTAATGTTTTTAATTTGGAATAAATGGAAATGAAGCTATTGAATATTATTTTAGAGATCCTTTGTTTTCTTGTATCTTTAACATTCATTATTCAAAACAATTATAGATCCTTCATTGATCATTGTTTGCTCAAAGAAGATAGATTTTTTAACCAATATATTTAGTTGTTAACACTACCACACCCAAAACGATATGGGTAATAAATGGAACTTGCATTTTATGTATTTTTGGTATGATCCACTACACTTCATTTTTATTTCAATAATATGATTTTCTTATAATTATTTATTTTTCATGAATTCATTCAATTTGAGACATCATTATAGTTAGAAATACTTGTTAATAAAGAATTTCATTTCTACTATAATATCCATTTTAAATAAAGTAAATGTTTTTTAAAAGGGTAGATAATATTTTAAATTATTTATCTATTCATCCTCTAAGAATAGTTATATTACCATTAAAATATATGTATTTTCCAAATATAATAGTTTATATAATGAATAAATCTATTAAAGTATTATTAATACACTATTAATAATATTTAACGATCAATAAATTATATATTCCGATATGCAAAAAATAGCTAAATTATTATAATATGTGTAAACATTTTATTAATTTTTTAATTTTTTTAATTTTTTTTATATATCATCTAAATTCTATTTTTCTTGAATTATTTATAAATCATGAGGTGTTTGTAGTATATTCTTGAATTTTATAAAATTCGTATGATAAAGATAAGATTATTTAATAAAATAATACTTTTATGAAATTACAATTTATTTCATAGATATTTTATTAATAATATATTTTTTTATGTGTTATTAAATTATGTATATTATTTCACAAAAAAAAATTATTTTCTAATGAAAAAAGTATTTTGAAATAAACAAATCAGAAATTATTACTCTGTATTTTGGCTGATGAATATGAGACATCTCCTGAAAACAATAAAAACAATATTTCATCTTCCTCTTTCTAAATAATAATTTATTCAAAAACACTATCAAACCTTTTTTCTTCATTATTTGAGATTATAAACCCAATAAATTTTTCAGAATTCAATAAGGTTAGCACAAATAATCTAAGGAAATTAATCTCAAGAAAGGGAATTTTAAAAAGATAAACATTCAATGTTTGAATAATTTGATTCATATTTAATAAAACTGGTTAAAATATTTATTATGAAAATTTATTCATTTATTGATTCCATGAAAGATTTATTTTGGAGAATAATAATATTTTTTTGAATTCCATTGAAAAATAATATTGGATTGGTATAGAAATTATTTGTCTTGTATAATCAGAGGTTTAGTATTCCCAAATAACTAATTATGAAATACCCTATATTGATTTTTAATAGATGTTTAATATTTTGAATGAATAAGAGGTGGTGATTCATTATGATATTAAATTTATAGAAAATTTATAAAAGATATCGAAAAGTATTCTGTTTCAAAGTCATATTTTGTTACTCATTAATGAAATTATCAGATATTAGAAGAATGGTCATGTTTTAAATAAAACATTTGTTTGTATAAAATGTCGAAAATAAATCAAATATAGAAAATCAAACATGATTCTATTACCCATAAAGATCTTAATGAGAAAAAATAGTTGATAGTAAAATGTTTATCATTTTCTTTAATGTATCATTAATATGTATATGTTCAAACAAGAATAGAACTTCTATTAAGAGTTTATAAAATGCGATTAAAAGAGTTCCCATTTTTATGAGTGATGAAGATCCATTTAAAATTTTTAGAAGTCTAAATTTATTTTTACCACCATAGCCTACTTATTGAGATATTCAAAAAAATATTGTAAAATAAATATTTCCTTTTTTATTTCATTTATTTTAAGTATCAATTTTTCATAATTTTACAATATAAATTTTTAAATAATCATTTTCGATGTTTTTTGGATGTCACAAAATGGTAGATATGTGTATGGAATGAAATTTATGTTAGAGATTTAAAAATAGGTAAATTTTTATAATAAATTTTATAAAGATAAGGGAATTTATATGTTTAAAGATGTAAAATATATATTTGGTGAATTTTATAGAAATAATAGTTTTCTTTGTAATGGAAAATTTTTGTTGTAATATAAATATTGTATTATTTTTATAATTTCATTTATTATTCATTTTTATACTAATATTAATTTTATGGATTTTTATACAATAAAAGGGCTGATATTGTTGGGTATTTGTTGAAAAAACAATTTTTCTAGTTTATAGTTTGTTTTTAATCTCATATCCACCCAAACTAATGATTCTAATTAAGTTTGTTTTAGGGAATTCCAATATAAAAGAAATGGGGTTAATAATTTTATTCTAGAACTATTTTCATACATTAAACCAAGAATGTTTATTTTAGTTTACAATGTTTATGATTGTTGGAAACACTATTTATACCCAACATTCTAGGAAGAATGTATGGTTTGAGGTCCCTACATTTTGAATGAATGTGTGGAGTAGGAAAACTAATTTTGGAAGAAACCATAAATTTGAGGAAGAAATGTATGGTTCATTAACAATAACATTGTAATACATTGTACATTTTCAATTTTATATTTCATGTTTACCACTTATCAAACAAACTCTAAAATTTACTTGGCCAATTTCAGATTTCTAAATCATGGATTATTTCCATGTTCTCTTTGACATTCTCATTCAAATTAAATATATCATTACGTATATTTTAATATTTATTCAAATTATTAAATTCAAAAATTTAAATCATTCCTATTGTTAAGGTATATTACAACATTCTATGACTTTTTAATTTCAAATACCTAAAATTTATCATGTTGTATTCTTCTATCTGTTTATCCTAATGAATATGACCATCTTGATAAAAAATAATATCTTATTCATCGAATGATATAGTTGTTAGTTTCACAATAAAAATGTTTTGTCACCTATAGAGATAAATATCGGATAGGTACATTTTTTTCTTGTCTGATTGATCGACTCAACTATTCTTGTTATTGAACTTCTTTGTTAATCAATTATTTCATTTCAAAAATGCATTTATCAGAGATATACTTTATTGAAATACATGTTTGACCATATAACTAGTGTTTTATCAATTATTGTTTAAATAACTCTTATTTTATGTTGAATAATGTTTTGTTTTCGTTCTTTATTAATGTTCTATTACTTCTATCACTTTCTACTAAAATTGGGAGTTAAATCAGTATTCAACCTTTTCTTATTAATTGATTTGCTATTAAAGTCTGCACTAATCATAATTGGTTGTATTGGGGTGTAAACATATCATACTGACCTGTCGATATTTTGGCTCTCTATTGATGAACATGAAGTCCCTATAAAAAAATTTATGTAATATGGTCAACTACTTTCAGTTAGTTGTAATGCTATCCAGATCAGAGCACTAACATATGAAAATAACTGAACATATTATGAAGAAAGTTATTGGAGTCAACTATGATATTATTGTATCCTATAATAGTGTAAAAAATACATTTTTTATTTATTTTCCACTAATTACTCATCTTCAAGATAGTTAAAAAGAATCTATTTAATATCAAGAGGTAATTATTTTTCTATTATATTTTTAAAGGAAACAAAGTAATCCCCAGTTGTTTGTTTATGTTTTCCTTTCCAACTAAACAATAACATCATCCTAGAACTGGAATTATTCTAAATTTCATTCAATTATGGCTTCTTTTAACATATTATTTATAATTTTTTTTATTCAGTCCATCTTTATCGTAAAATGATTCTATTTTAAAGAGACCATTATTAAAATTGTGTCATGAAGTTCATTACCAAAAACATTATGCTTTAATATATTTATGGTAGTCAAATTATATATATATTTATTAAAACTATAGAAGGGAATGCCATTACAGATATCTACCTCATAATAAATGGAAATCAACATCATTCCCATTAATGATAATTACTTTTAATTTATTGCAATATAAAACTTTTTGCCATCATTTACATGAGTATAATCCAATCCAATCAATGAAATTTTCCGATCCAATCAGGTCCACGTCCAAAGAATATATTTTTTGGTATTTCTCTAATATTAAAATGTTGAAAATATCTAAAAATTGTTTACAAAGAACCATGATGACTAATATTTTCAACAAAAACATTAAAAGACATTATTGGATGCTTCATATGTTATAAAAAATTTAACATTATATCAAACCATTATAATCACATTAGTCAATAAATCTATTCATTATTTAAATAAAATAAATAAGAATTCCCTATTTACTTTATATTCATGTTCAAATGAATTAAATAACTCATATTTTTATATAATAGAAAAATGGCTCCTTAATTCACTGTAAGTGTAAGAGTTATAAGGAATCATTCCAAAATATTAAATTCCTATATTGATTATTTATACTGTTATCTTCAAAAATTTATCTAATTTCTTATATAAATATACAAAAAAAACATTTTATGATCACAATTCTTCTTTTTTTGTAAAAATTTTCTATTAATTATGTATTATAAAAACCCAATGTTTAGGAATGATTCAATAATAAATGCATCCATTAATTTGAAAAACTGAATACATCATCTATAAATTGGGACATACAATCACCATAAAAAACTATCTGGGAATTCCACTACATTTTAGAGAAATATGAATCATAGTACTAGGACATACAATTATTAAATATAGGTAGGAAATTATATCGTTATTTTCTCAAATTTTCTATATGGTTACGTCCATTTTGTATCAAATGACTCATAGACATTAAGTGTCAGGTTTCCCCTAAATATTGAAAATTTGATTTCATTATTACTACATTATAATCCATCAATATATTTTGACTTATCTTTATTTGATGAACCTGTAAATATTTTTAATCATTCATGAAAAATAACATATAGTTTAATCATATAACATAACCTCCCAAAAAAGAAACACCACAATAACAATTGAGAACCATAAATACACAAAAGGTATAATACCCATTATTAGTTCTTAATGTTGTGTAATAAATATTCATAAATGACTCATTACCTTTCTACATTCTAGTTCATCCTCAAAAATATTTATAATTATGTTATTCCAGAAAAATTGCACTGTATAGAAAAAAAGTTGAACTTCTCTGACATTGTTTTTATAGGTACTCTATCATGCCAAATCAATCAGTAAAACCTAATTCACATTACCACATATTCCATAAAAAATTTTAACAGGTCCACACACATGTACCCCCCAAAATCTCCCCCCTTTAGTAGTTGTCTCCATAGAGAATGAATCCTTTTTTATAATAATTATTAAAGCATTCACATATAACTCAGATACTTGCGATCCTTTTTTATTTCGGACCACATCATATGAACATATTAATTATTGTTCGAGGTTGGATCATTCTATTCAAAAAATAATTACATTCATGTTTTCTAAAAAACAAAAAAAACCAATTAAAAAATAAAAACTTGTATGTATCCCAACACGAGGAAATTTCCCCACGTTATCACATTTATCAACCTTCCTATGAGCTTCTTCGATACAGACATTAGGGTATGATGTGATGATTTATTTATCATTTTTATTATTATTCGAGTATATTTAGTATATAATTAACATATTGAGTACCCCATTCGAAACATAGAGAAATTTTTCGTCATTATGTGATTTGAACATCACCCTATAACGACATTAATATATGTAATACAAAAACAACAACATCATCATTGAATCAACCAGAAACATTGAAACATTGGATAAATGATAGTATAAAATTTGAAAATATAAAATATAATTAATATATTTTTAGAATAATAATAAAAATAACATTGATTATTTTTATATGGGAGTTTGAATTAATATTTCAATTCAACATCTCTAGAAACATCCCCTAGAACATTCACTATAAATTCCAACAGAATCTTCAATCAATCTATTTTAGTGGAAGTTACATGGTGAGTCCTTTTGGTGTTCCAGTACATATGTTTTCATTTAAATTACAGTTGATGTTCCCCTTAAAGAACAATAGAAACACCAACTCACACATCCATTGAAGATTCCACTAAATTCATTACAATAAGTTGTAATGGTTATATTTATTAAAATATAAAAATTATTTATAAAAAATATAAGTTTCATAAATATATTTTTAATGAATTGAGTTTCATAATATATATATAATAATTTTAAAATTTCATATTTCTTTAATCAAATTTACCCTATTAATCAATAAAAACTATATAAATAAAAATTTTAAATATAATTTTTATATCTAAGAAAATTAATATTAATAAAAAATAGAAATATTTTCATAAAATTATAAATAAAAAAAATTTGGAATTAATTAAATTGAAAATAAAGTTTAATATATTTATTAAAAAATAATTATGAATAAGAACAATAAATTTATTTATTTAAATATTCAATAAATGTTTTAAGGGATGCTCCAATGAAAGTTATTGTCGAAATTTTAAGGAATGCGTCACTATAGATTCTAGTGAATCTTCCATCATATCATAAACAATACCATTCACTAGAACATTCACTAGAATTTCCACATAATCATTTTTTTGTAGAAGTTACACAAGATGTACCAGTACAAGTTCGAGTAAAAACTCATGCAAATTCTAGTAAAAGACCCAATGATACTTCAAATGAATATTATACTATAAAAATAAATAGAATTTACATAAAAAAATCTACTAAATGTTTTGTAATAAAAATATATATTTATAAAACAAAAAATATTAATAAAAATATTAATATAAAATTCATTTCTATGATACATATAACATACATGTTTCAAATTATATATTGATATATTATAATTTTCCATATATAAATTATCACAATATATGATTAAAAATGTATGAAAAATATATTTTGGAAAGTACATATTATAAAATATTTATAAAAAAATTTATTACAAATTTATTATTTATATAATTTCATTTTAAATGAATGTTTCAAAAATGTTATTGTTTCAGTGAATACTTTAGTGGATGTCTAACTGAATGTTTCAAAGTAACCCCAAAAATTGGTTTGATTTATTTATACAAGTGTAAGATTCATTATTAGTCATTGTGTCAGTTTCAGTGAATGTTTTAGCCAATCTGTTAGGGAATGTTTCAGCACAAGCTTCAGGAACAGTTTTAATTTTCAATTTTAGTATATATATTACTGAGTTTTTTAGTATAAGATATTTTAAAAAATTCATTGTTATTTTCGTAAAATTTTTATGATTAATCCTCAACATGTGTTTCTTATATTAATATCAGTCCAATTATTAGAGAGTGCATCTAAAATATTTTTGTAATTTTTCTTTAAAACGTCCATTTAATATGTTTACATTAATAAAATCCATCTTTAATAATTAAGAACAAAACTATTTAGGTTAATGCATAAAATATGACATGTAAAAACAACATATAATTATTTAAATTAAAATTAAATTTGGAAACTGTATGAAAAATAAAAAATAAAACCTCAGTAATTTTCAAAATCCAATTGAAAAATATGTCACACTCCCTTGTGTCCACTACAAAAAAATCACTAGACAATAGAAAAAAACTCATTTTCTCCCAATTCATTACAAAACCAAGAAATAATGACCTAAAATTCATGCATATCATTTTATGTACATTGAAAATAAAATAAAATAACCCGATCTTGAAACCAGTGGATTTTTTTTCAATTTAACATCCCTAGAAATCATTTCAACATCCTTTAATATGGGGAAATGATGATGATAAAAACAGTCTATTGGTAGAGCTATTATGTAATTGTATAAAGAGTTAATCTAGAATTTTAAAAGACCTATTCTTCAAGGATTAATAATACTATCATATTAATTTTAATTTTATATTATATTTACATTTTAATTATTATTTTCATATATATCATATATGAAAATATAAAAAACTATTTATAATGTTTAAATTAATCACGGTTGGATTTTTACTTTTTTAAAATGGGATATTTTATCACAACATTGTAAATCATTAATATAAGAGTATCATTATTAATATAAGAAAATCACTAACAAAATATTGTCTTCTGTAGAATTTTTCTGAACATTAATAAATTACAAATTTATTAGTGCTTTTATCAAGAGCCGATAGAATTCCCCAAGTAGAAGTATTCTTTTTTTAGTGATAATAAATTTTAGAAAATAAGAAATATAAATATGTAATAGATTTATAACACTGAGACTTGATCTGAGAGAGCCTGTGGTGAACCGATTTGGGTTAGGTTGTTAAAAAATAGTTTCTAAAGTTAATATTGTCTAATATTTGTAGTCAATATAGATATTTTTAGATGTAAAATAGAATGTGAGAACATGATATGACATGTTAAACCAGTGTTTTTTGGAACATAACCCTCTATTATTGATTCTTTAATGAATGTGAGTAGAATTATTTATAATCTATAAAATAAAAAACCCATGTGGTCTCTCATATAGGCCTTTTTCCCTTCTCGTGACCTACATATATTTATTATTTTTAAAAAATAATATATATTATAATCTAATTTTTTATGCTATTTTAATGTAACCATGATTCAATTTATAATAAATTATAAACCACAATAAATAGTATTATCAAAAAATACTCCAATTTAATATATATTTAACAATTTATATATATAATTAAATGATTTATTTGGAATCATATTCTGAGTTCTACATTATATATATTTCTTAAGAATCACAATTATATTTGGGACATGATTTTTAAATGCTTACTTTTGTTATAAAATATTTCACCCTATAAAATGAAATAATTATTATTACTCTGAAATAGAAAAAAAGGAAAAATAATGTTTTTCAGAACACCTACCAACATGTCCTGTGAGAGTTTGACTAGGTCCTATTAAATATAAAGTTATATATTTATTTTAGTTTATTTTTTGCGAGAAAAATAATTAATTTAATTAAATATTTTAAAATGGAATGGTCAAATTCCAATTTTATTAACTATTAAAATTTGACATACCAAAGTATATTTTCTTGGATGAATTAAAATAATTATTAGGCAAAACAAACAAAGTAAATGTAATAATAAAATTGAAATATCTCTAATAATACATTATTTTCATGCAATTCATTTCAAATTAGATATTATAGTTTGATGTACACCATAATAAAATAAGCTATTCTAGGTCAAATAGGTCCTATAGACTAGCATGAATCCCATGATAAATTCAAAATAAACAAGAAGAAATGAAAATTATAGAACCATCATTGATATTTTAACTTTTAATAAAATTAAGTAAATATCACATATTCTTGATATAATCTAATTCATCAGAATAAATAGAATTAACATATTTTTAAAACAATATAGGGTTATATATTTGGAAATAAACATGAAAATTAATTGATAGGAGACCAAAACCAAGGATACATAAAAATAAACTAGTACTAAACCAAATACTTCATACAATCTTTTATGTTTCATATAAAATAATGTTGGAGATTTTTTTAATTAAATATAAAATAACATACCAAATCATAGAATCTGTGTCTGGTCATGGAGATCTAATTCATCACAGCGATGATTTAGATAGATAATTTGGAGGCGGATAAAATGAATTTAATTGAAATAATTATCAACATATTTTATATATAGTTGATCTCTGTCTATATCTCCATTATTTGATATGTCTAACTCTCTATGATTAATTTTTTGTATCAAAATGATATTTTAATCATTTTTATCCATATTTACATCAATTATTTTAATTAAAGAATCATATGATTATGTTTCCAAAGGTTAAGGGTAGTAAGAATTGAGAAATAAATTAATGTATAATGATTCCCTTAATACCTTATAATTTTTTCTATAATAAATATATCGATGAAGTACCTTTCCATTATATATGTATCGTTATTTTATTACATCCTAGATGTTTAAAAAAAAATTTATGTCTTCTACATTTTTAATGCTTTAAACATAATCTAGGAAAGTGAAATTGGGTTTGAAATTAAATTATATAGGTATTCATGTTATATCATATTGAGGTATTTAGGCGACATAATGAAATAATGAGAAAATGATTAATGAAATGTATCAATTAATTATAATAGTATTCATCATATTATCTTTCCATTCATTTATACAGAACAACCACTATTATCATTTCCATTTATAGCCATTTTGCCGTTGAAATTTTCGTATGGTTTTTGGGGGATAAAATTATATCTATTTTGATATAGGAAAGGTGCTCATTGGAACATTAATTTGAGAGGGAATGACCTCAGACCAAATAGTAGATGTTAGGTTGTTGATTCATGACACTTTTTCTATCTTGATTCATTAATTTAAGGTCTTCATGGTACAAAAAGATGAAATTCTTCAATATATTGTAGTGAAGTCATATTTAATAAGATATTGTAACTAGAGACAATTACGTCTAGATATATCATTAAAATATGTGGATTAGAGTGCACTTTATGGGTTTGATTTCTTTATTGGTGGGAGTTGAGATGAAATCACTACATCCATGTTGGTAGATCTATGGAAGTGTGAGGGAATTATTGAAAAGTTTAACCTGTAATAAAGGTGTAGATATGATGGTACATGGTTTAGAAACAATGAACCTAGGCTCTAATATCATGTTTAGTTCCAAAATTATTTGATTTACAATTAATTTGTAAAGGAAATATAGAATATTTCTAATTTAATGTTTAAAGTTTGTTTATATTTTTCATTAATGTTAACCAAATGATTAAATAGTATTTTTGACCATGTGTGTGAAGAGTAGAATTAATTCTATGTTGATTTTAATATATTTTATTATGGGATACTTCTATGTCTTGTGTGGTGTTAATAAGACCTTATTTATTACTTTAAATGAAATATTTTGTATTTTGAAATTACATAATAATTTTATGGAAGTTATTTACATTAACATTTTATTTATGGAAAATATTTAATACCATTCAATAAATAAAATCTAAAAATGAAATGAAAAAAGAAGTTATTTTATAATAAAATTCTGACCTCAAATCATTAAAAATATTAAAAAATCAATATTCTTTAATTTTAACAAATTAATATGGTTGTTTTGGTGGTGAAAATTTTAATTTCATAAAATATTCAATAAATTGTTTTATAAGACACGGTAAATTTATATATATTCACTCATTAAAACTTTTTATAGTGTCAATAGTTCCATGTTTTTATTTTTATTTGTTTATAGTTTCCCAAAATAAAATTTTGGGATCTAAATTACCTTATGAATATATTTTGGTATGAAAACCATACTTTTATATGTGTGTGAAAAGATTTAGCATTGGAGGGTGGTATACTATGACATTGGAATTTGACAAATAATAATATTGAGATTTTTCTATTTTATAAATAATTTGATTTGATTCATGACAATTACATAAATTTAAATTTATAGTTTTAACAATAGATTACCTTAATTTTGATATATTATTATTATTTTTTATATATATTTTTAAATAAAACAATTATTAGTATGTATATATATTCATTAATATAATTTTAATAAACACACATAGATATACATTAACTTAATAATAGATATTATTATTAATAAATAATGTTGTAAAATACATTTTTTATCCTAGGATTTGTTAATCAATGTAAATGTCTCTTTATTTACATCCATTATTAAAACATGTATCCATTTTTTCATCCAACGTTTTCCATTCTCGAACCTATACAATTCTGTTATTCCATGATTCCAAAGGAATCTTCCCTTAAATCATGCTTCAAAATCTCTAATCATCTCACATCTCTTATTCATATACACCCCCACTGCCATAACTCCCTAATTCTCTATCCTTTTAATGGATTCATCCTCATCCCATGTCTTGGACTCCCACTCCTCATCCCACCTTCAACCTCATTCTTCGTGCTTCTACCATTTAAATTTCATAAAACCTGTGTCCTCTATTCTAACTATCACCACAAACATCCAATTCCCATTACTATTTCCCCCATAATGGGTGAATCTCTCAAAATTTATTCACATCATCCAAATCAATTTCCACCACATTTACCCATTTGTTTTAAATATAAATACATAGAATGTAATTTAGTTTCCAAAAAATCATCCCTCCATCACCAAAAGGACATCCCATAAATTCCACCCCATGTATACTAGTGTATACATTTCCAAACCATAATAATGATTCATCAACCATATATAGATTATATCATATATTATGGTATATATACATTAGTATATATAAATCATTATTCTTCATTTTAAAAATATTTTAACATATTTTTTTTCTTCTTAATTTTATTTTAACTTCTATAATGATTCATCAAATCCTATAATTTTTTATGTATATTTTTATCATATTAATATCATTGATCTGATTTTTATAACACCCCAGTATGTGGTATCTCCCAGTTATTGAATATTATTTGCATAATTGTTAAATTTAATTATATATATATATATATTACCATAGACAAATGACATTATTT
This sequence comes from Viscum album, assembly GCA_963277665.1. NCBI lineage: Eukaryota > Viridiplantae > Streptophyta > Magnoliopsida > Santalales > Viscaceae > Viscum > Viscum album. Next base: position 23,134,876 of record OY728131.1, read on the forward strand.
CACATTTTATAACAGGGTACATTAAAACTTCTAATTTTTTTTTCTTCAAGTATATTTTTCACTCCTACATCGGTTTATTTAAATTAATTATTATGTACGTGCCACATAGATTAATTCAACGGTCTCTGGGTGGACACAATAAAATTTTATAGTTATTTTGTATGTTTTTTATATACTCATTTTCTTAGATTTTTAACTATATGAGTTTCATTTAGATATACACTAAATAAATAGAGTAGATATATTCTAATTTCCTTTAGGTGATCATGGATAAATAATTTCTTTTAATTATATGTATACCTCCAACCATTCCTTATCCAATGCATGTGAAATTGTTGTTATATCCATAATTACACTTCAAAAATATTATAATTATTCCTTATTTGTCTTTCCACATGTTAATTTCATTCTACCAGATCTGTATCAAATGTGACTCTACACCCTAAAACTAGTGAAATTCAAGGTATTATCCATGAATATATGTGTACATAAATTTATATTAATTTCTTCATATAATTTTATCCACATTTCTCTTTTAAGATAATTTATCTGGACAGATTACCTATTATAATGTTGAAAAAAATTCACTCCTTCAATTCAAAAATATTCATTAATTGATAAATAACTGAGGTTAAATATGATTTACAATTCACTCCTTTTAGATCTAGATTATTTATTCTATTTATTAAATCATACATGTAATATTATCTTTTATTATAGTTTATTTTTTATGTTGTGATGTTGGATTACAATTTATAAAATTAATTCTCTTGAGAATTCAACATGGATCCCCAACATTAGAAAATCCCTATATTTTAGGTAATCATTAAAATTTATTATTTCTCATACATCTACATTGACAAAAAATGGTCATATATCGATGTTATTCATTTTATTAGAATTCTAATGTGACCAAATATATATATATATATATATATATATATATATATCTGTGTGTTTTTGGTATTTTTTTGTGGTCTTTTCCAGATTTAATAATTTCATGGGGTTTTTACATAATATATTATATTGTTCATGTAACACCCCAAGATTTCATAGTGTGTTATTTCTTCAAAATAATTCAATAACTTGCACTACACGCAACACTGAGTTAAAGCGCACCATGACTTACCAATCAAGCAGTTCAAAAGAGGTTATGAATAGTATAAACTAAATTTTAAACTTTATATAATCCTTATATTTTTAGAATCCATATTAGGAGTTTTTTAGACATAATGTAAGAACAAATTCCTTTTTTTGAGATAAAAGAAGTATTTTTCAAAATTGAACTTTTACCAACTTTAATAGTGAACCCTTTTTAAATCCAATATTTTAAACTTTTATATATTCAATTTGACTAAATAAATTTATTCTTTAGAATGGGGACATAAAAAAAATTACAATGTAACACCCCAAGCTTCCACAGTACGTTTCTCTTTGAAAAATACAATAGAGTGTGTTGTACACAACTTCGAGTTCTAACACACAGTACAACCAATCAAACTAGCCGTAATTAATATTAATACCTACTTTTTAAAATTTTATAAATTTTATCTCTCAAAATGGACTTCGTTTTTGGATTTGGAGTATGGAATTTAGCCTAAGGTGAAATTTCGGTACTTTTCAGATAACTTTAATATTTTGATGAATAGTGAAAATTACTAAATTTTAATTAAAAACAACTTTTTAATCAAAATATTCAATAGTGATAAATTATGAATTTGAGTGGTTTTAATGTATAATTAGAATATATTTTTACCATTTTATCCAATGGTGTTCATTAGAATTAATTTCATTTTGAAATTGGACATAAACAATTGTCAATCTTTTGATATATATTGTTTCTTAAAAACACGCTATTGGTTGTGATAGCGGGAATTAATTATAAAATTAATTAATGCAGTTTATATGTTTGGAATTTTTTAAAATAGACATCATTTTTTAATTCAGAATATCAATTATAGCTTAGGGTGAAATTTTTGCATTGTTATGAAAAACATCAATTTTTTATGAATAGTGAAACTACTAAGTGGTAGTTAAAAACTGAATTTTTCATAAAACGTAATTTTACCACTTATGTGATTGGAATTTCGAAAATCCGAGAGACACGGTTAATATCAAGGAGTAAAATGTGGTTCAATGAGATGAAAATAATTTTTGGTGAATAGAAACTTTTTATGTTTATTTACCACGGTTAAAAGAAAATAGGGTAATTAAGGGTAAAAATGATATTAATATTACCCTCACACATGTCCTAAATCTATTGGACAAATTTATCTCGACCAAAAACAACCTTAGGAATAAAATATTATCATTTAGGTCCACTTGGATTAGATTAGGACATTTATTATTATTTAATTCAAAGAAGAGTTAAAAGAGTTAAAATCAAAGTTTATTTAGTAAAATATTTTTAATATAGGGTTATACATACGATAAATTCTATTGTAAATATTCATTAGAAAGCTAAAAAAATTTCATAAATAATTATAGTTTATTTATAATTTTTATACATTAAAAATTTAATTTATTTATGACACAATGATGATGGAGTAATTATTTAATTAATGAAAAATTGTAATAATTGATATTATAAATACCCAAATAAATGTAATTTGAGACTTTTTATAAATAAAAATAATTTTATAGGATAATATGACATGTTAGTATTAATTTAATTAACTTTTTTCGAAGTAATAATTCTGTTATGATTTTTACAAAAATCAATTATTGAACAGTGTCAAAATTGACATAAAATAGTTTTTAAAACAAATATTATATTATTAATTGATATTAAATTCCTAAAAGTCTAAGTTTCGGCCAAGAGACTTATATCATGATAGGTGTATCATTACTGGACCACTTGGGGGTCTCTTGGATATATATCATAAGTTTATTAACCATATAATATAATAATAAAAAGAGACGTTGTAAAAGTGAAACTAATTAACTAAGAGTTAATACTTAAAGATAAGGTTAATATAATGACCTAAACCTGTCTAAATTCTATAGGTAGAGTGGATTTCAACCCATCCCCACCTTAACCTTTAAATAATCCACTTTGGAACCATTAGAAACCGAATATGAATTTATTATAAAATAATATTTCTAGCTATTTCAAAGGTTCCCATCACCCCTCTTATAAAAGGGCACTCTCCCTTCTCATTAACTCACACATTCAAAGCCTTTTGGTTCAGAAAACCTCTACCCAAATACTCTATCAACTTCCCTATCTTCATCCTAGATGCCTTACTTTAGTCATAAATCCTACTTAAGGATCCCTTTTGATCAAATCAAAAGGAAGAACCCGAAGAAGAGGTAATGATTTCACCACCCTTTTTCAAGTTCCTTTCTTCTTCCACTTCTTCTTTCTTTGTTATTACCATTATAAAATTTTGAATCCAGTATCTCCTATATACTGTAATAAAATTATAAATATCGTACAACCATATTCAGTATTCTATCCATCCTTTGAATGACATGTCACCATACGTGCGTACGTACAGCTTACCGTCTCCACGCCGTGGTGTAATTGTTATTCAATATATTATTATTTGTATGGGTATAATAATGATTTTTATTTCATTTAATAATAAATATAACATGATAATTAATCTGTATATATGATATAACATCCAATTATATATTATTTTAATATCAAAAGAATGATATTTTCGCTCGTGCGTGCGTACAGATCACCGTCTCCACGACGTGATGAGATTCATTTCCAAGTTCACCATTCATCGACGATTATAAAAATATATATTACTAATTAGTATGTAATATATGAAATAATAATTCTATTGGAGATATATATATATATATATATATATGTGAGGATTTATTTACTTACATATATCTTATTCATTTACTTCCGTTCAATACTATATGAAAATAGAAAGAATGTTTATGCGTACGTACAGACTACCGTCCCCATAAAAGGTGTTTTCCATTTCATATATATGTCTATTTTAAATATTAATATTCTAAATATATATGATATATTTATAATGTTTTATATTTTTAAGTATTTAAATCATGATCTAAGTTATACAACCAAGAGTGACAAGTTAAAACATGTACAATAAAGAAAGTGATTATTACCCAAAATGTTAACTTAACATGGAAATTATTATTAAATGGGTAATATAAATTCATAAATGAATGAGGTATGATATCATATATATTAATATGGTTCTGGTATAATTTAATAACATACTGCGATCTTCGTACAGGAAGTTAAACATACCCTCAACTAAAGAATATTTCAAGGTAAGGGGTTTTCATCTCACTCCTTATTCCTGTGAGATTCATGCCATATTTCCATTATTACCTTTTGTGTGGTGTATGTACTGACCATAATTATATTCTTTGTGTAATAAACTTTAGATTATGTGTATTTACATATTCAATGTATGATACCTCTTTCATGGGTTGTATGTTTCGTATGTTACCAAACTGGTAAGGGTTAATTTCACAATCTCTTTATTATCTGAGGTTGTTTTTACATAATTATCTACTGGGGCATATTTATAATCCATCTACATGTTTTATGAAATAGTATTAGAAGGTATAATTTTAAGGTACTTTTTACTAAAACATCATTTTAAATGTTTTAAATATTTATTCTTCTAAATCTTTATCATTAATGTCCATGTCTTCAAAATGGTTTATATGGATTTATTTATATGGACATGAATGTTTTTTTAAAATGTTAATTCCTTTTAAAAGTTTCAAAGTGGTATGAGACACTTTGATTCAAAAATGTCTTTAAATGACTTCTTTTTTAAATTTTGTGACTTTTAAATGTTTTAATGAAAAGGGGTATTCCTCTCAAAGAGTTTTACAATTCAATGTCTTCTATGTCAAAATCCTTTAATAAATTTTAAACTTATTTTGAAGTTGATTTATCATGATACAGATCTTCCATATTGTGTTGAAGGTTTTGTGATATATTTGACGGTGGATGCATTATTTTTATACCATTCATGGTTAATGGGTAAAGTATTGACATTTCTCATTCTTTTTTTAATACTAATTTTTATGTTATATTTCATCCTCTTCTTAAGATGAATGTGCTGGACAAGTATATTCCGGGATGGGGACCGGTAAAAGTATGCCCTCCGGGTTGTTGTCAGGTTATTAGAGGCACTCCGGGTTGGTGTCCGGTTATTAGAGGCACTCCGGGTTGGTGTCTGGTTATTAGAGGCACTCCGGGATGGTGTCCGGTTATTAGATGAACTCTGAGTTGGGTTCCGGTTATAGTTAGCCCCTAGGCCTTGGCACGAGGCCTTGATAAAGAAATTAAAGTTCATCATTATGCATTCAATCATTATGAAAGTGGTTAGTGATATTGCATGTGATTATTAGATTAGTAGAATATCCATGTGAATACGTAAATGACATTATTTCGTTTTATTTATGCCATATTATGTTGAAGTTCATGTTTAAAAGTATTTTGTTTTAGTTTTATACATTTCCTTAAATGTTTATGCTTATTTTTGAAAGTTTCTGTTGTATTGATTACCCTTACTGAGCATTTGAGCTCACCCCTTTCTATATTTTATTTTTCCCAGGATTCCAAGAAGTGTAATTTGATTGATATGCAGGGTTAAGACAAGGGAATAATGGCATTCATAAAGGATTATTTATGTTGTTTTGTATGTTATGAAGTGTAATGTAACATTCATGTATGTAATCTATTTTCCAAGACTGCTAAACTGATCGGTTCTTCGGGACTTGGATCCTTGTAATCATGAAAATGTATTAAAATAATGCACCGAATCTGGGTCACTAGGGTCGGGGCGTTACAGTTGGTATTAGAGGAAGTTTAGCAATAACCTTGGAAACTAGATTTCGATAATCTCTGAATAGAGCACATATCCCTAAGATAGACTTTGAGCTTTAATATAAAAGAACTTCCTAGACTTTAGGTATTGTAGAGATATTGTGAGTTTTCTGAGAAATACATCCCTGTATGGATACAAGTAGGTAGAGGCGGCTCTGGCACAGATGTACCTAGGGTAAAACACGAAAACACCGCTTTGAGCTAAACTCGAACGGGAACTGTTTCTTGACAATGGGCCTTACTGCACTCTTGGTTATGACACTCACGAGGGATATTCTTAGGATAATTCTCATTTTATTTACAAACCATTATGAAGGGCTCATGCGTATATTCATACTCAAAGAAAACATTTTTTTTATGATTATGGATTATATCCATAAACTGTTCAATTTTCATTAGGAATTATTTATTGCAATTCATAAACTGACCTAGTTTATGATATTGTATAGAAATGGCTCTTAGTAGAAGGAATGTGAACTCTAGTAATATGTATGATCCAAAGAGTAAGAAGGATGGTATCTTTCATGGTATTAAGACATCATTTAGAAGTGAAATAGTCTCCCACGTATTATCATCATATAAAGAAATAGTATCTTGTGTGGATAAGATAACTAAAGAGTTTACTGAGTCCTATGGCTTTTAAGGGAAGCAAGAAAAGAAAAGGATGGAAGAGAGAAAGATGGATAATGGGAAGAGGGAAATGAAGAATTTCCCCATATGTGATAACTATGGGAAGAAACACCCTGGAACATGCCTGAAATGAATGAGAGTTTGTTATAAGTGTGGAGGAAAAGGGCACAAGGTACGTGACAGCAAGGGTAAGAAAATTGTTTCAAATGCACAATGCTTCATTTTCAAGGAGTTTGGACACTACGTGAACTTATGTACCTGTCATCAGACTATGCCCCAAATAATGCTATTGGATAATAATCAAGTTATGATACTACCACAGATGAAGAGGAATGATTAGAGTTCTTATGTTGATTATGCCATTTGAGTGTTGTATCAACAATGTACTTGTTATAATAATTATGGAGTATATAAGTATTGTACTACAGTACTATTTTATTAAGGACTTGAGATTCTGTGGAACAAATAAAAGTGACTCAATAGTAGGATAATATTTTGGAAAATATATGGTTGAGAGAATGATAAAAAATAATATAGTTCTAATACCGAGGTAGTGATTTTAGAATAATACATGATTAATTTGGATAAATTATATTAGATATTATTGACTACATTTAAACTGATTAATGATTTGTATATTCCATCATTGTTGGAGTTTACAACATTTTTGGATTTAAGGAGTATAACCATTATTATTTAAGGAATAAGGGATCATGAATGTAATCAATAAGGTTTTATGGTAATTCAGGATGTTGTAGTGTTATAAAAAAAATACATGATGAAGGTGTTCATGTGTTATTACGCAGCAAAAAGGATCTTCATTTTTGGACTAAATTATTTTGGATAGTTCTAGTTTGGATTATTTTTGGATTTCCATAAAAGGACAACCCGGAGGTTGGGTGGAAACATGTCACGTCCGGAAAGGCCGTGAGACTTGAACCCACAACCGAAGGGCGACAAGGGTGTATCACCTACCACTGGCCCACGTAATGTCCGGGATTAAATAATGTATTTTTTTTAAAGATCTGGTAGATGAATTATAAATTCGTTTTTTAACCCTATACGAATAGGATAAATATAATATATTTCTTTACATTCTATTATCTTTTAGAGTGAAAGATGAGTTTGTGGTTGAAATTAGTTAAAGGATGGAACTCTACTTGTCAAGAATATATTTTTCTTATTCTCTTATTCTATGAAGAAATTAATTCTTATACTTTATTTAAGGAATCCTAAAATAAAAAATGTGTTATCCTAATACCCTATGTTTTGTTGAACCGATGGTATTTCAAATCATCGTAGATTGATGAATTTAAGGACCTCAATTTTACACTTGTTTGTGATTGATGACCTCAATCACTACGTATAAATATTTACATTTTTCTTCCAATTATATGTCTCTAATTTCCACCAATGTTCTCCTAATCGAGATCATAATTTGGTGGTGGCCCTTTCATTTCTCTTTTCCTCATATTAAGACTAAATTTTAGTAACCCAATTTCCGATGTGGGGTTTCACACAAAGATATTTTCTATTTTCAAACTTTTATTTTCGAAGAGAAATCTGAAATTGAGAGGACTCAATTTATTGAAGCAGGGGAGAATGTAACACCCCAGGATTTCATAGTGTGTTATTTCTTCAAAATAATTCAATAACTTGCACTACACGAAACACCGAGGTAAAGCGCAACATGACTTACCAAACAAGCCGTTCAAAAGAGTTTATGAATATTATTAACTAAATTTTAAACATTATATAATCCTTATAATTTTAGAATCCATATTATGAGTTTCTTATACATAATGTAAGAACAAATTCATTTTTTAGATAAAAGATGTATTTTTCAAAAATTCACTTTTACCAACTTTAATAGTGAACCCTTTTTTAATCCAATATTCTAAACTTTTATATATTCAATTTGAATTAATAAATTTATTATTTATAATGGGGACGTAAAAAAATTTACAATGTAACACCCCAAGCTTCCACGGTACGCTTCTCTTTGAATAATACAGTAGTGTGTGTTGTACGCAACTTCGAGTTCTAACACACACTACAACCAATCAAACTAGTCGTAATGAATATTAATACCTACTTTTTAAAATTTTATAATTTTTATCTCTAAAAATGGACTTCCTTTTTGGATTCAGAGTATCTAATTTAGCCTAAGGTGATATTTTGGTACTTTTTGGATAACTTTAATATGTTGATGAATAGTGAAAATTACTAAATTTTAATTAAAAACAAATTTTTTAATCAAAATAATTAATAGTGACAAGTTATAAATTTTAGTGGTTTTAAAGTATAATTTTAATATATTTTTACCATTTTATCCAATGGTGTTCATTATAATTAATCTCACTTTGAAATTGGACATAAACAATTGTTAATCTTTTGATATATATTGTTTCTTAAAAACACGCTATTTGTTGTGACAGCGGGAATTAATTATAAAATTAATTAATGCAACTTATATGTATGGAATATTGTAAATTATACATCATTTTGGAATTCGGAATATCAATTATTGCTTAGGGTGAAATTTTGGCATTGTTCTGAAAAACTTCAATTTTTGATGCATAGTGAAACTACTAAGTGGTAGTTAAAAAACTGAATTTTTTATAAAACATAATTTTTCCTCTTCTGTGATAAGAATTTCTAAAATCCGAGACAAACGGTTAATATCAAGGAGTAATATGTGGTTCAATGAGATGAAAATAATTTTTGGTGAATAGTAACTTTTTTACTTTTATTTACCACGGTTAAAAGTAAATAGGGTAATTAAGGGTAACCGTGATATTAATATTACACTAACACATGTACTAATTCTATTGGACAAGTTTATCTTGACCAAAAAAAACCTTAGGAATAAAATATTATCATTTAGGTCCACTTGGATCAGATTAGAACATTTATTATTATTTAATTCAAAGAAGAGTTAAAAGGGTTAAAATCAATGTTTATTTTCTAAAAAATTTTAATATAGGGTTATACATGAGATATATTAGATTTTAAATATTAATTAAGAAGATATAAAGATTTCCTACATAATTTTATTTTATTTATAATTTTTTAAAATTACCAAAATTAATTTATTTATGACACAATGATGATGCGGTAATTACCTAATTAATGAAACATTGGAATAATTGATATTATAAATACCCAAATAAATGTAATTTGAGACTTTATATAAATACCAATAATTTTATAGGATAATATGACATGTTAGGATTGATTTAGTTAACTTTTTTTGAAGTAATAATTCTGTTATGAGTTTTACAAAAATCAATTATTCAAAAGTCTCAAAATTTACATAAAAGAGTTTTTAAAACAAATATTTTATTATTAATTGATATTAAATTTCTAAAAATATAATGTTCGGCCAAGATACTTATTTCATGATAGTTGTATCATTAATGGACTACTTGGGGGTTTAGTGGATGTATATAGTAAGTTTAGTAACCATATAATATAAAAATACAAAGAGACGTTGTAACAATGAAACTAATTAACTAAGAGTTAATACTTAAAGATAAGGTTAATATAATGACCAAAACCTGTATAAATTCTGTTGGTTGAGTGGTTTTCGACCCATACCTACCTTAAACTTTAAATAATATAATTTGGAGCCATTAGAAACCGAATATGAATTTATTATAAAATAATATTTCTAGCTTCTCCAAAGGTGCCCATCACCCCTCTTATAAAAGGGCACTCTCCCTTCTCATTAACTCACACCTTCAAAGACTTTTTGATCGGCCAACCTCTACCCAAATACTCTGTCAACTTCCCTCAATTCATCCTAGAGGCCTTCCTTTAGTCAGAAAGCCAACTTAAGGAGCCCTTTTGATCAAATCAAAAGGAAGAACTCGAATAAGAGGTAATGATTTCACCACCCTTTTTCAAGTTCCTTTCTTCTTCCACTTCTTCTTTTTTTGTTATTACCATTCTAAAATAATTAATCCAGTATCTCCTATATACTGTAATATTATTATAAATATCGTACATCCATATTCAGTATTCTATCCATCCTTTGAATGACATGTCACCATACGTGCGTACGTACGACTTACTGTCTCCACGTCGTGGTGTAATTGTTATTCAATATATTATTATTTGGATGGGTATAATAACGATTTCTAATTAATGTAAATAATAAATATAACATGATAATTATTCTGTATATATAATATAACATCCAATTATATATTATTTTAATATCAAAAGAATGATATTTTCGTTCGTGCGTACGTACGGATTACCGTCTCCACGACGCGATGAGATTCATTTCCAAGTTCACCATTCATCAACGATTATAAAAATATATATTACTAATACGTATGTAATATATGACATAATAATGTTACTGGAGATATATATATATATATATATATATATAAGGATTTATGTACTTACATATATTATATTCATTTACTTCCATTCAATACTATATGAAAACAGAAACAACGTTTATGCATACGTACGGAGTACCGTCTCCATAAACGGTGTTTTCCATTTCATATATATGTCTATTATACATATTTATATTCTAAATATATATGATATATTTATCATGTTTTATATTCTGGAAGTATTTAAATCATGATCTAAGTGACACAACCAAGAGTGAAAAGTTAAACCACGTACAATAAAGAAAGTGATTATTACCCAAAATGTTAACTTAACATGGAAATTATTATTAAATGGGTAATATAAAGTCGTAAATGAATAAGGTATGATATCATAAATATTAATAAGGTTATATTATAATTTAATAACATACTACGATCTTCGTACAGGAAGTTTAACGTACCCTCGACTAAAGGAAAGTGCAAGGTAAGGGGTTTTCATCTCTCTCCTTATTCCCATGAGATTCATGCCATATTGCCACTATTACATTTTGTGTGGTGTATGTACTGACCATAATTATATTATTTGTGTAATAAACTTTAATTTATGTGTATTTACATATTCATTTTATGATACCTCTTTCATGGGATGTATGTTTCGTAAGTTACCAAACTGGTAAGGGTTAATTTCACAATCTCTTTATTATCCGAGGTTGTTTTTACATATGTATCTAATGGGACATATTTATTGTCCATGTATATGTTTTATGAAAGAGTTTTCACAGGGATTATTTTAAGTTACTTTTTACTAAAACATCATTTCAAAGGTTTTAAATATTTATTTTTCTAAATCTTTCTCATTAATGTCTATGTCTTCAAAATGGGTTTTAAGGATTTATTTATATGGACATGAATGTTTTTTTTTAATGTTAATTTCTTTCAAAAGTTTCAAATTGGTATGGGAAACTTTGATTCAAAACTGTATTTAAATGACTTCATTTCTAAATTGTGTGACTTTTAAATTTGTTCATGAAAAAGGGGTATTTCTCTCAAAGAGTTTTACAAATCAATCTCCTCTTTGTCAAGATCCTTTAATGAATTTTAAACTTGTTTTGAAGTTGATTTATCATGATACAAATCTTCCATATTGTGTTGAAGGTTTTGTGATATATTTGACTGTGGATGTGTTATTTTTATACCATTCATGGTTTATGGGTAATGTATTGACATTTCTCATGCTAGTTTTAATACAAATTTTTATGATATATTTCATCCTCTTCTTAAGATGAATGTGTTGGACTAGTATGTTCTAGGTTGTGGACCAGTAAAAGTAAGCCCTCCGGGTTAGTGTCCGGTTATTAGAGGCACTCCGGGTTGGTGTCCGGTTATTAGAGGCACTCCGGGTTGGTGTCTGGTTATTAGAGGCACTCTGGGTTGGTGTCCGGTTATTAGATGCACTCCGGGTTGGGTTCTGGTTATAGTTATCCCCTAGGCCTTGGCACGAGGCCTTGATAAAGAAATTAAAGTTCAGCATTATTCATTCCATCATTATGAAATGGTTAGTGATATTGCATGTGATTATTTGATTAGTATAATATATATGTGAATAAGTAAATGGAATTATTCTATTTTATTTCTGCCATATTATGATGAAGTTCAAGTTTAAAAGGACTTTGTTTTAGTTGTATACATTTCCTTAAATGTTTATGCTTATTTTTGAACGTTTATGTTGTATTGCTTACCCTTACTGAGCATTTGAGCTCACCCCTTTCTATGTTTTATTTTTCCCAGGATTCTAAGAAGTGTAATGTGATTGATATGTAGGGTTAAGACAAGGGAATAATGGCATTCATAAAGGATTATTTATGTTGTTTTGTATGTTATGAAGTGTAATTTAACATCCATGTATATAATATTTTTTCCAAGACTGCTAAACTGATCGGTTCTTCGGGACTTGGTTCCTTGTAATCACGCCAATGTATTAAAATAATGCACTGACTCAGGGTCACTGGGGTCGGGGCGTTATAGTTCATGTTATCTTTTATATTATATATATATATATATATAATGCATGGTTTATTCCAAGACAAAATTAACAGTAGTTTTCCTTTTACTTTTATTTTGAAAGATTATTCTTTAAACAATAGTAACTTAAAATAATTGGTTATATTTAATTTTTTAAATATTCTATATCTATGTGTTACTGTTAGAGGATACTAAATTAATGATTGTTTTGATATGAAACAACCATATATTAGAGAAAAAATGTTAAACATTAATTTTTTTCATTGGAGAATATCTTCTTCAATAAGATGATTTTCCAATGGGTCATTGTGTTATTAAAAAAACATATGAATCACGGTATATTAGAATAAATTGTATTTTTATGTTTTAATTTCGTAAATAAAATTTCATTACTTTTATATTTTAATTGAAATGACATATTCATTAGCTCCCTTCAGTTTAATTTAATATTTATGTCATAAAATTATATGTCGTGAAATATTATAATCTCATACATTTATTTAATATATAATTATATTATTTCACATCATATTTTGAATTATATTTTATATGTTTCCAACCTTTTCATATTTCACTACATTCTTTTATAATTATAATAAAACATATATGTGGAATTCTATTTACTTATTTTTTGTTTAATCTGAAAAAACTGGAGATGAACCATAATATTTCATAATTCAGATCAGTTCGAACGATTCAATGGAAATATCATTATTATATAAACATTAATTTCATCTAATTTTATTCACATCATATTTAATATTTCAAAATATATTAATTTTAATATGAGGTTTAATATTCTAATATATGAAAAATATTAAATATATAATTTTATTGAAATTGTAAATTTTATTCAACAATTTCTATATATGAATAAGTTTCACACATTTTAACACATATAACCATTTGATTTGTACAACCCCTTATGTTGGGAATGAATGTAACATAATACATTTTTATATAAGAATAATGTTTTTGAATAATTTCCTTATTTTTTGGAATTTTCTAAATTGATGTAAATATAGAAGATTTTTTTTCATTCTTATATATCATTATCATAGGGAAAAACTTATCTCTCTCATTATAATAACACAAAATCATTACATTTTGATATTATACGCATTAATACCACCATATTGACATGACATTCCACATTCACATAATTTGTTTCTAGTAATCATTCAAAATTATATTGTTCTTTTCAATATTTTGGTTTTGTTTTTGATATTAATTTACATTGTTATTAAAATTTTAATTTGGGAAATATTCAAGAAACTTAAGAACCAGACTATAATTCATAATACATCTAATGTTTTACAAGGTATAACTATTTTTTCTCTAGTTTGAGTAATAAGTATGAATCTTAACCACTAATTGTATTATGTCATATTTTATCTTCCATTATACCTCTCAATTATATTGTTAATCAGACATTAGTGAATCTGCTAGTACTCATGTACTGTTATTTATTATTTATATTCATTGTTTTTCATATATTACCTTTCATGGATTTATCAAATTTTCTATTCTGGTGACTCAACATAATTTTCACTATATGACTTCATATATTTTTTCATAAAAACATAACATTGGATTATATAATAAAATTATCATGGTACAATGTGGATAATATTCCAAATTATAAATTTTATAGAGATTTCTCATCATGTGGTCATATAAAGTATAAAATAACAAATTTCTCTATAACATTTCTGGAACACCTTTGTTTTCCCAATGAAATAATATTATACAATCAATTTTTTAATCTAGAAAATGGGTTTCATAGGACGTAAGCCTGTATTCATGAAAAATTATTGGTATTACAACCAAATATTATAAAATATTAATATTCTTTTCTTACAAATATCCTTAATGTTTTTTCAATTATCATTTTCTTTATTCAATAAAACATATTATATATAATTTACACATATATAGAAACATGTATATAAATATTTACATTATAGGTTATGGTGAAATACATTTTACATTGTAAAAATAATAAATGTAACTTTCTTAATGACAATGGTGTAAAGTGTCTTACATATTTCAAAATATTAATAAATATAATTATTTACAATACTGGTAAGTATTAAATTTAAAAAATTTGTAATTTTATATTTACATTAAAAAATCTATCATTTAAATATTTACTTTTAATCATATAAAAATAAATCAATAGATACATCAATAGTTACATCAATAGTTACCCATTTCATCGTAATGTTCTCTTACAAACATTATTGTTTTCATACTTATTTTTTGTCTCTTATAAATTTATTGTCTTAATACACAAATATGATTGAAAATTGAACTTTAAATCATATCTATGTTGTTCAAAAATTCATCAAAATTCCCAAATTAAATAGCATGATTTATTTTAGGGATGTCCCACCCATCAAGCCCTATTTATCTATATTTGAATGCTTTAAAGACATATTACGTAAGATGGCGCAATAGACGATCCAAAGAACCATTTTTTATGTTACTAATATTCCAATTTCCCCAAGACCATTATTTATAGGTGTAATCATTGATACATATCACTCGGCACATTTTCCTCCATCACCCACCCCAAGATCTACATGACCACTGCGTTCTACCATGTGATTGTCTATGAGGAGTAAACAGATCGCACAAACAACATCCCCATCCCGGAAATCAAACTGCACTATTTCCTTATATGATTCCAGACGCACACCATCCTTCCCCATCACCTAGAAGGAATCCACTATCCATATGACCATTGTGGTAAACCATGATACACATCCGTTGTGGAGTCAACACAAATTGAAACTAACCGCATCCCCTAAATCTCATGTCATTCGTCCCCATCTCTTTGATGGATCCCACCATCCCAACTGATAGTCCACACAGAAAGAACCATCCTAAAAGGATAAAACCTCCATTGGAGGTGGCATTCCACCCCCCCTAAATTTCATTGGGGGGGCATGATATTAACGGGTATGGGATTTGAACCCCAGCCGCCTAGATGTCTAGATGGGGATAATACCACATGGATAAATTCCTTGTGTGATTAAATTGAAGGAATTTATTTTCCACTTCCCGAAGAAAATGTGTGTTAGATATTATACATTTACATCGATATTTATAAATAATAAAATATATGTTATGATATACATAGTTCTATGTTTAATTATTCAATATGTTTTCTAACTATCCTTTCATTTTACTCTACCACTTCATATACATTCGTTATACAAGATGTTGTATGTCTATTATGTATTAAATTAACTAAATTTATTAAACAAATATGAAATAGTACTATATATTTGAAAATATTAGAAGGAAATCTGATAATGATTGTTTTTAAATATTACTTGAATTCTTTATCGAATGTAATATAAATCATCCGTGCATAAGGACCTTTATTTAGTAATGTAAAATTTCATATTATTTAATAATTTAGAAAAAAAGTTTACTATATACAAATGTATGCATTTGTATATGAATCTTCACAAATATTATCAATAGATCTTGTATTGTATCTGAATATAAGAGCATATAAATTGACTGTTAACCATACTGAATATTCAATAAGGATTATGTGTATTCATATACATTAATATAATGATTATGTATACTCATACTTTGAGTATATAATCATCAAATTAATAGATGGTCAGTTACAATGAATAATTTTTTTAAGAAAACATTGTTAGTTCCTTTAGGTACAATGTATATATTTTGTATTCATATAATTAATTAGAGTATTCTATAATGATTATATTATACACTATTAGTTCCACATCACTCTACAAAATGTTTAATTTCTTATCTCTCCTATTATGATCACATAGAAATTCAATGTTAACTATGATGAATATATTATTCAAAAATATATATATTTAAATGTGCACAAGATTAAACTATTAGTTACCCCATTAATTTCCTTTGTTTTATGAATTTATAAATTTTACATTTCAAATTTTAAAAAATTATTTTATTAGTAAAAACCATATTATAATTTCATGTTGATATTTTATTAAAACATAACCTTTCTTACAATATGTAAAACCTTTAATCCATGTATTCCATTGATTTTTTTGGTAATTATAGTATTACTATGTTGTTGTACTCTATTTAGTATAAGTATTTATTTGTATAAGAAATATATTTTTATGAGTATAATATTTCTATAGCCTTTAAATAATAATATATATGTTTCTAAGATAGTGGAATTTAACATTTGATAAATAATAAAGAATAAAGATAGTTATTACCCATATATATCTCAAGGAATGTGGGATGTACTTTAATATACATTATTGATAATTTAAGAGTTACAAATAATTTTATTATAAACATGTACATGAAATTACATAACAAATAATGTAAATATATAAAAATATTTTTATAAGGAAATATAAATATCTTTAATATTTTTCTAAATTAAATATTGTAAATATTAACTTTAAAGGTAAATAGTTACATATATGTTCTTACTTTCTAAGTTTTAGAACCATTTACATCTAAGAAATTCCAAATTTTTATAATTATTAAAGTAACATTGCTAATGTTGATAGTCTACATTCTATTATATGAAGAGTATTTCCATAAATATTGGATAATATATACCTATCCATAGGGTCTATAAATCATAAAGAAATAGAGGTAATGTAGATAAAAAATACAGTATATATTTAAACATGTGGTTATAGTTTTCTAACATCATTCCAGTATTATATTTGTTGTTTACTAATCAGTTTTATTTTAATTTTTTATTCAGTTATATTTATAATAATGTTTTCTTTCATAATTGTTTAAATAATTTAAACCATGATGTCTCTTCATATAATAATATTATTTGAAACATAACTACAGTAAAAAATTATTTAGGGTTTTTCTATTTAAGTGGAGTAAACATTTACATCAATTGTTTCACCTCATCATATTCTAAAATAAATATGAAATATACAAAATTTTAAATTGTCCCATATTCTCTATACATATTTCTTGTTCAACTGTCTACTTTTTGAAAATATTCCTTCTATAATTTTGACTTAATATATACTTGGATACAATCCATAAATTCTATATTATGAGTGATGAGTATATATGATATCTACGTATTTAACCATTCATATTTTTATGTTATAAATTTTATATATGAGTAATCAGTGTTGAGATTATACGCTTTTCAAAATTCATTCTTAAGAGAACATTATTTCTACCAATTGGAAATCAGTAGTTATTTTTCACAAAAATAGTTATGTTGATGGTTTCAGGAACATTGTCCACTGGAAAATTGATAATGATTGCAATGAGGTCTGGATGAATTTAGAATATTTAAACTATTAGAAGACAGCTACACGTATAATGTTTTGGGTTATTGTCATATAGATATCTATAGGTGGTCATATTGAAAGTATGGATTCTCTTGAAATGGTCACATGTGGTTTTTATTTGTAATCTATTTTATATATAGTAATTTGTTTTCCATAAACTAATGAAATGACACGAAATGTTCTCTAATACAATTCTATTATTCTAATCTATTAGATACATATGAACTGTTAAAATTTATAATATTATTCAATTATAAAAATACATATTTGAAAAACATTTATAATTTTTTTAATTTATATCCTTTTATTTCAATATAGTCAAATACTTTTATATCATTTAAACCCTATAATTACCACATTTTCAATATTTTGGATACATTTTATACTATATGCATATATATTATGAATTATTTCTATATGTAGTTTAATATTCTTATCATTATTCTTTTAGATTATGAAATTGCATATGATATATAATAATTTTAAAATACATGTATATACTATGCATAATTATTTTGAAATCACATACACATATATGCGTACGATATTCATAAATTGATTTTATTCTCCTATACATGTGAACATAAATTGACATCCATTTCCATATAAAGTACTTCCTACTACAATTTTCACCAAAAACCATTACACCATCTCTACATATAACCAGTACCCCTATTATTCATTTCATCTACCAATTTCCTTCCACTATATCAATTAGTGAAACTCATTCCCATGACTCCATATTTCAACAAAAATTATTTAATATAAACAAAATTTTCCTTTTTAATTAATATATATGTTATTTATATATTATAAACTATTATTATATTAAAATATTTGGTTTTGTGTTATAATCATAATACAATTTTATTTATGCGTATTTACATTGGTTATAAATTTTATTTCCTTAAAAATAAATACTCCATAAAATTATTTTAATGATAGATAAATATGAATTATGAATTTACTATTTTATGTAAATAATAGAGTAAATAATAATGTTACCTGATAGGGTTTTACATATGATGATCATAAAAATAATCCTTAAATGAAAATTCAATAGAATGAACTACTAGTATTTTATATGTCCAAATTTTTCCATGAAATTTATTTGATCTCTATTTAATGATATGATTCTTATTATTTTATTCAATAAATATTATTTACTCTTATTTTTTTCCATTAATATATTTCATCTCTTGAATGGTTTTATTACTTAAATACACATTTTAATTGATTTTCTCACTATCTTGTCTTGTGAAAATTGATTTGTTTAGAACTAGTTATAAATATAAGAATAATATAAGATTTCAAAAAATATTTTATCTTTATATAATTTCAAATAAATTATCATACATTTTATTGGTATTATTATCAAATGTTCTATATTTAATTTAAATGAAAGTTTATCTTATTTTAATTTATTTTATAAAAATATAAAAATATAATTATGGTTATAGTGTTTGATAATTCATTATATATATCCATAATTATAGAATATTCATTATTCCAATCTATAATAGGAAACCAAATTCTTTGAATTAAAAACCATGAGGATTTAAAGGTGAATTAATAGTTGTTTATTAGAATTTTTATAGTGATTCTCACAATAATTTAATAATGTGTTGAAATATAATTTATATTTTACATGTAAATTCAATTTATATTTTACAAGAAGTAATTTAATGATTCCATAAATAGATGTATTTTTACATCATATAATTCATATTTTCTTATAAAATATATTGAATAATGAATTGGTTTTTTTTAAATTTTCTACACAATTCCATGAATTTCCTAAAAAAATTAAGAATAATTATTTTTTTGTTACCAATATCTTAATTTTAAATAAAAAATTTTATATTATTTTAGATGTTTTCTCAACACTATGTTGTTTAGAATTTTTTTCCACATGATTATAATTTATCTATTTTATTCTTACGTATCTAATGGAAATAGAAAAAATTGTACCAATTTTTACTTATTTCTTTGAGGACATGGGAAAATATGTGATTTTTTATGAAATGTATTGATAAATATTTATAATTCCATTAAGTATGTTGAATGGATGGTGTATAACATAGCTATATTAGTAGTGGTCATTGATTTTAAAAGTGATTAATTAGATATCATGGCTTTTGATGCTACAATCTATGTTGTATGGAAGGTAAACTTTTCCAACAAGAGTAATGTAGCTCCTAATCCAAAAGATCCCATAAAATTGTACTGTAATAAACAAATACAGGCGGTTATAGATATAGATTCAATATTGGAAATTTTCATCTAATATGATTGAAACCCTCTCCTTTAGGTATTAATAATGTAGTTATAAAATTTATATTTATATATTATATTTTCGTATATATATATATATAGTAATTATATATATATTATATTTAAAAATAAAAAAAATGAATTAATAAATTATATTACTCACAATTTTATTTTTAGCACTGTTAAAGGATGATATTTTATCAACAATAGATATAGAGATGAAAAATCTGTACACATATCCTCCTTGAATGATTCAGTGACAATAAATTTTGGGATTTCACCTCTTTTTTTACCTCTGGTAAATATCATATTTATGAGTGTTATTTATATACGCAAACCAATGTCTCAATTTATCATCTTTTTTCTATATGGAACTGATAAATTTTAGTGCTCAATAAATTTAAATATATAGTAGTGAAAATAATGCTCTAACATGATCGGGGAGTTCTTGAGAGGAGACGAGTCAAGTCATGTTGTTACAAAACATTTGAAAAATATATAGTTTCTAACATAAACATGTGATAAAAATACTTTTACTTGTCCAAAGCACCATTAGTGCACGGTATAATCCATTACCATTGGTTTATTAGGGCTTGGGGTACTAGAAGGAGGCATGTATAAATACAATTATCATTTTGTCTGATCACCAAAATATGAAATATTCATGGTCTATGAAACAAGGCTTTTGTATATCCCACAACCCACACATATTTATATTATAAAAAATAATATAACTTTTAAAAAATATTATTTCTCTATTTTATTTTTTTATAAAAGTGTTCAATTTCGTAAAAAGAATATATAACAAATAATATAAGGGGAAACATTATAATAATTCAATTTAAAATCATTAATTTAAATATATTTATATGATGTATTTTTAATTTTATTCTAATTTCTACATTTTATAATTTTATTAAAATTAAATACTACTTTTGACATTTATTTAATTTTTTATTATTATAAAAAATTATGTTCATTAAATGAAACAAATATTACTTCTCTAAAAATAATAAAAAAGGAAAATAATAATAACAAATGTCAACCTTTTTGCCTCCAGGTCCTACAAGTGTATGGTTTTTGATAATGAAAAATAAATTCAAAAACTTTTATTCAATATGAATTTAGAAAAAAATATATTTTAATATGTAATTTAATGTCATATTTTTAAATATCATGATCAAATTCCATTTAGTTTATGTATTTATTCTCCACAATCCAAAATATATTTAAATGGTTGAATTTATTAACAATATTATAGATGTGTTGATACATTATCTGTAATATAATTAATAATGATGAAATATATATATAATATGTTAGTTTATTAGGTTTCATTTCAAATTATATACTGCATTTTGATATATAGTGTGCAAAATATTATTGTTTTGTGTAATATTTATCCTAAATATAAACAAGATTCTAATTATAAATTCATAACAAATAATTAGAAATCAAAATAATGAAGCCTTACTTGATTTTTTTACTATTTTTAAAATCAACTAAAATCAAAAAATTCTTGAATATTTCCAATTAATTATTACCAAATATAATTATGGAAGTGTAAAATAAGAAAAACTTATTTGAGTTAGAAAAACAATTAAATTAATAAATAAAAAAATCCCTATATAAAGAAATCAATTTTTTGAAAAAATCCTTCATGAAGCTGTCCATATTTAATATATTATAAAATATTCCAATATTAATTAATAAAGAAAAAAAATAATTCAATATCATGATATCTTTTTTTGGTCTGGTGGATCTAATCCAAAATTTCCATAATGGTGATAGAGAATTGGATGGGGAATGATTAAATGACAATTAATTAAGTTATATTTAGTCTTATGAATATGGCTTATATTTTAATACATACATAATCAATATTAACTCTTACTATCCAATTTCCATTTTATGTTTCAAAATAATTAAGGACTCATACTAATAAATATTTATTTCTTTTCATTAAATTACATAATGTTTTTATGGCATTGCCAGAAGATAGTAGGAGGTGGTGGAGATTAATGATCATGATTTGAATTAATGTCTATTGACTCCCTTTACACAATCTACTAGATTTAATCTCTTATATTTTGATATAATTTATTTAATTTTTAGTTAATTAATTCTTCTATTATATCCAAAGAACTAGAAAAAATCATTATTCACTCAAATCTCATTAATTTTTGGGCGTCAATATTATTATTTTAAATGGGTTTTGAAAATGGATTATAGATGGATTCCTCTAAATTCGCACATTGAATTTTAGGTTGTGGGTGATCATAATGAGAAAATAGAGAATCCTATTTATCCATAAGTTCTATAAATTTTCTTCTTGTAATTCTATAATGAGTATAGAACCAATGTCATTAACATTTTATGTGATATGTATCCTCTCAGATGAAATGGGGGGTTTATTTTTTGGGAGATTGAATTACATATAAGATGATGTAAGAATGTTCCTTTAAAAAAATTTCAGGCATAATTGTGAAACCCGATGATTTTAGTGTACAATATCCGTGGAAAATTCAGTAGGTCCATGATAAACTCGTGGCTATACTCATAGACTCAAAGAAAACTCACCGACCTCATAGAGTAGACTTGTACTCTAAATAATCAATTTTAACAACCATGATAGCATGTGACACCGAACCACCCAGACCTTGATGAGGGATGTAAAGATATCAATGCTCGGGTTTGGACATGTTATAAATCTGTATGTTTTGGTATTCGTCGTACTGTGGGAAGGCCTCCCATGACATTAAAATATATTTTTCTATTATATTTTTATATAATCATTATTAAATTATTAAAAATCTACATATAAAATTTATATTATTAAATTATCTATGCATTTTTAGATCTTCATCATAGGGCCTACTATGGTTCAATAATTCCTATAGTTTTATAGGTAGTTGTGGTGATTTGCTATTATCCTTGCATCTTTTCACTAAAGTACAAAACCACTTTATTTCTTCTTTACATAGTTTCTCTACATGATGAGTGGCATTATGAGGTAAAATCTAATAAAGTATTTTAAAAAAATTCTAGATTATGGAAAAAGGGTGACGTTTATGGAAATGTTGGATGTGGTTGCATTTCATAATCATCTAATTTATATCTTAACAATTGAAATACTTGTGGAAAATTGGACATTAAATCTAGATTCGATATAATTAATTCAATTTTTTTTTCATTTAGAATTGTGTTTAGCTGTTTTAAAAATTGGACTGTGCTATATGAACTTATAAATCATTAATTGAAACGATACATCGGGAGTTCTCATTGGAAGGAAATGGTTCTTCGATATTAAATTCATTCTATTGAAGGATATGAGATCTAAAGAGGATATCTAAATTTGTATTCATTCTACAATACCTTTTTTGATATGATGTAAGGGAATTATTTTTTGAAATATAATAGAGCGATTTATGGGAGAAATTTTTGGATGCATAATAGAATTAAAAGTATGAAATCAATCAAATCCTATTCATAGGGGAACACCTATGAAGATTCATGTTTTTGTTTAAAATTTATATACACTTATGAGGGGATTATTTAAAATGGTAGAGAAGGTAAATGAGTAGATATCATTTAAATTTGAAAAGATAATATTTTTTACATATTTTTGTGTGTCTTCGGCCCAACAAAACAATTGCATTATTTTCAAAGAATATGGATAAAGAAGGAAACACTAGTCGGTATTATAGTCACTGGATATATGAAATAACATTATGTTTAATTCTTCATATATGATACATAAAAACAATGATATCGGTACTGACCTACATAAGACTCGTGTATGAAATATTATAAAACAAATAACATCCTGTTGGGGCCTTTATATTTATTTTACAGATCTCCATGATGATAAATGGGTGAAAATGGATGTTCTAAACCAATACATTGGGTTTTAGATTGCCTAGGATTATACATTAGGAACAAGATAAATTTTTTATAGAGAGGGTGATCCCCAAGCCTTATTATTGTATCGATAGAGAAAAAACTGAAACCATAATCAACCCCAAATAAAATATAGTCATATCCATAAGATCTAAACAATTTCTCAGTACATTTTGGACCCTTCAATCCCATATTTTGGGGGATAGTCATTTTGATTCCCCAATAGGAGGTCCTAAAAAAGTTGATGTAGAAAAATATTGCGGTAGTGAATAATGGAAATTGAATGATCATGGGAGAAATTTCGTTATAAAAGGTTTTCAAATGAACCATTGAATGATGTAGGATATGCTAAAAGGGATAATGTGGTGGGTGATTTAACCTAACATGAATTCAAAGGGGAGGAGTATGGATTAATCCATCCCTACTATTTCCAATTAAAATTTAATTTTGGAATTATTAAGGTCTTGCATACTCATTATCATTTTGAGTTCGTTATTTTTGTTGAAAAAATATTAGAACTAATATAGTTTTGTATTCAAATATGTATAAGAAATTAAAAAATATAGTGTCTAGAAAATATGTATTTTCTTTTTCGTTTCTTGGATTCTCGGCATGTCCATGAATGTGGTATTATCCACATTTGAATTGAGGATGTGGATGTTCGGGGTAAATAATTCACCTCTAATCACATTTGAGAAATAATTCATCAACTAAATACATAAGAATGGTATTTATGTGATTTTATGGATGTGAATAATATGGATTAATGAAACTCCATGAATTTATTCAATAACTACAAAGGGAAAATATCTAGACCTTTTTTAATTAGGGGGTTTAATGAAATTTTTTTAAAGAATGAGAAAAAATGCGGGGAACATGAGCCATATACATTTATGTTTAACATTATGGAGGAAACAAAAATAGAGTTACATTCTACTATAGGATATTCTGGAAAGCAGTATTAATGGTTTTGAATGAATTATAAAAACACTCATATTATAGAGTAATTCGAAAGATTCATTGTGTTAGGATATTGGACAAGTTTTGTTAATTCATTACAAATTTCTCATCTCTATTTTACTACATCAAACTATTTTCATGTTGTAATTCAAATTAATATTGGTTCTAAGAATCCAATGGATAAAATAAAATTCATATTTTATAGGTTATTTAAAATTCATAAGGTGTTCCAATATGTGATCCACTTATTTTGGAATGTAGGTGACCATGAAATCAGAATGAATATTCATATTGTAGATTCCATGTCGAAATGGTAGGATGATCTCAATATTTTTACCTTACAATTCATTATGATATGATTGATAGAAATATGAACGAGTTACATTCTCTCCATTTTATAATTATGTGTTTTCGATTTTATGAAATCTTGAATACAAACTAGATGATGACCTCATAATTAAAGGATTTTTTGAAAATGATCCTAAGAATCCCATATAAAAGAGTTAATATCAAATACCATTTATCTTTATCAGAAGGCCTCTTTAAATCAGTGCATGAACACTATATCTAACATCAATAATTCCAAGGGAATAGATATAATTAGTGAAAATTGAGTACATGATCTTATCAAAAAAATTCATCACCTATTTTTTATCGAAGTTGGGGTAGGGTTTTTCATTCATTCCAATATTTATTCATGTATCATTGTATTGGTTTTGGAAACAATGAATCAAAAGCTCACACATTATTTTCATAATGGAGAGATATTTTTTGAGCTAAAACAAATAAAATACACTGATTTTCCAATATTTATTGGTTTTATTATATTTATATTTAAAAGATATTGTCACATTTTTGAGTCATACAATTCAATTCTCATGAAAGACCATTGAACCCAAATATCAAATCATTTTGCAATTAATAAGACAACTATTATACTGATTATAAATATATAAAAAACCTCATTAATCTATTACATCATGACCATCAGATTATTAAAGGTCACCATACACATTCTAAATATCTATACAACAACATTCCTATTAGAATTTAAGACCATCAGATAAAAAAATGTTACCTACAATCCCTTTTTAAAATAAATTTACTAACCATATATGGTAATGGATACCATCCTATTTTTCTAAAAACCAAATTTTTTTCATACTTAATAAATTCATATATGATTATTCGATTATTTTACCTGAAGTGTTTTACACTATGAAAACAATATCTATTGGTAATATTGGAATACTGATAAGAACAATGAGTATGATAAATTTGGATGGAATTTTTCAAATTTTTTAATGAGAAAAATGGATTTTTACTTTAAATGGATTGAATTCATCATTAAGTGCATCTGCACTATCTCTTTTGGGAATAAAATCAAAAGTTACCTCTCTAAAATTATTTCCCCTCCTATGAGTCTTTGTAAGTGTGACCATCCCTCCCTTTTCCAATTTATTTTTTGGATATTGATTTTTCCCAGTAAATTTTCGTGGTAGCTAGGGAAAATCTACATAATGGGGTGAAGAATATCTGGAAAGGTGTTACTATTTACCACTACTTATTTATAGATGATAATTTATTTTTCTAGAAAAATTTATTATTATCTATCATATTATCCATTGGAATGAGACAACTTCAGTGTAGTCAGTTAATATTTTCATGTCTGAGATCTATTATAGTTATAGAGTTACTCAAATTAAGAAGAATAATCTCCACACCACATCTAGAATTTTAGTGGATAAAATGTATATAAAATGTAAAGACCTGTAAAATTCAAGTGAATTTTTTTTTCTAATTTTTCATTGGGATTTTACAAGAACACAGTTCTTAATTGAACCTGATTCCGAGGCCCGGTGTGCCCAGAATCTTTTTCCGAAGTTTGGCTCGGGTACGTTCAGTGAACGAACGAGTGGGTTTTTCTAAAATTTGAACCGGTGCTCGGAATCGAATTCCAAGGGCACTGATGGAAGCGCAACACCATTGATTTCTTAGAAACACTATTTCCGGAGTTGCGTTTGCTCGGGTGTGGTTTTTAATTTTTGGGGTTAAGTTAAGAAATAAAATAAAAGTGGTGCGACACTTTATTTTCTTTTCACTTAAAGCCACTTAAGCTAAGTTAAGCGGATGAGATTGAACCCACAATATCCTACCCACTTGGTAGGATATTAGTGAGGTGGGGCCCTCATGAGCCCCACCGTTTCTTTTCTTCTTAAGAAACGTACCCGCACCCCCCTATTAATCAAAGTCAACTCTTACGTTTAAACATTTAATGAACGCCTCATTAAATTGGGCAGTTAAATCGTTACAATTAATTCAACGAATTAATTGTTCGTTTCTTATCTTTTGAATTTCAAAAGCATAGGTCAATAATAAAATAAGGGTTAAACTTATTTTATTTAGTTGGTTGGGTTGTGTTGTGTTAATGCTTTGGGAGGGGAAAAAGAGAGGATTCTTTGTTCTTCGGCGAAGAACGCGAAGAACGCTCTACCGCCAACGAAGAACGCTAACATCCATCGGCGAGAGATGCCTTCCTCAGAGATCACCTAACGCTAGCGACGTTCCTTCGGCGGTGATCCTCTTCTTCCGCGGCAATCCTCTTCTTACGTGGCGATCCTCTTCTTCCACGACGACCCTCTTCTTCCGCGATGATTAATTCTGCGACGAACGCTCGTTCGACGACAACATTGAGGTAGGGAATTGTTTGTGAAATGTTAATGAACAGCATGTTAATTCCTTTTAAATCAAAGAACGAGGATCAACTAAACATTATGTTTATCCGAGAAGAATATGTTTCGGGTTGGGAATTCTTGTTTGTGGGGAAAACTGTTGGGGTTGTTTTTTTGTTGTTCGTGATCTCATCTGTCGCCATTCTTGGTTCAAATTGGGCCGCCTGTTATCGTAATAACCGAAGGAGGTCGGACCGCACGAACACGGTCGACCCTCCTCCCCCCGTATTGTTTGAATTTGTTGCGACACATGAAAGGCGGCGCGGTGCCATTGAACCACGCGCAAATTATGAGGAAGGGCTAAGAAGTGTCGCGCCGTCGCGCCGCGCTGTTGAAGTTGAACAAGCCACGGCGCCGTCGCGCCGCGCCGGAAAACCACGAATAGGCCGCAGTTTGATTATTTGATCGTTGAGCGTAGATTGACAGGAGACGACAAACAAGTCCACAAGGTAATTTTGAGGCCTCCTCGGTGAAGGTTGGGTCCCGAGAGGACCATTGGCAAAGGCGACACGAAATTCTGACCACCGGAACTCGTTCGGTGGTCCGCGGAGCAGCCCGACGACGCGCCTCATCGGAACAGCGATGCCAGCGACAGGTGGAGGCGGTGCCCAACGCGACGGCGCGGGACCGGAGGTGACGGGACGTGGCAGCCGGCCGCGTCCGCTAATAAGGGCGGCCCAGCGTGGGGCCGCGGTCTCTCCACGCGGGGGCAGCACGCCCCCCGCCCACGTCGCTCGGTGTTAACGGCCGAGCCAACCCGCTAGCAACCCAACCAGTGCCAGCCGGGACACGCCCAGGCCGGGCCGGGTCGGTCCGGGCCCAGACCCTCCGTATTCGGACCCCTTTCGGTCTTTTGACCGTATCATGGGCCACAGAACTCCGATTGACGCACCGTCAGCGGCGATGCGATCTTTGGATCGATATGGTAATTTCGATGTATTATACTCAAGGTTTCAGAGTGCTTGGGGTGCGGTCGGGTTGGTTCGCACACGAAACCAACCTGGCCCTCGGAGCGGAAACACTCATATCTTGAGCTCCGGACATCCGATTGACATTCCATCGACTTCGTTGAATTCTTTTGATGAGGCGGAACTTTTTTCTTACTCTTCTCGAGGTTTGGATGCCGTCGGAGTGCGGTCAGGTTGGTTCGCTCATGAAACCAACCGGGGCCCTAGAACGAAAATGCAAATAACTCACAGACTGTGCGTCTGATTGACGCGCCGTCTGTCTCGTTGAATTCCTCTTCATGAGATGGAACTTTTGGCTTACTCCGCTCGAGGTTTGGATGCCTTTTCAGTGCGGTCGGGTTGGTTTGCTCACGAAACCAACCGGGCCCCTAGAACGGAAAAGCTGATAACTTTCAGACCGGACGTTTGTTTGACGAACCATCAGTGGCATTGGTGATCATGTGGAGAAACGGTCCCTATGAGTATACCCTATGAGTGTTCAGGGTACAGTTGTGGTACGACCGGGTTGGTTCGCACATGAAACCAACTGGTCCCCTGGGACGAAAAATTTAGTGACTCACAGACCGGGCGTCCGATTGACGCGCCGTCTGTTGCGTTGAGACCCCTATGATAAGGCGGTCCTTTGAGATACTTCTTCATGGGACTCTGAGATACTTAGAGTATCGACCTTTAGCTCGTGGAGAGGACCATCCCAGAGACGATCGTGCAAAGTACAGAGACCGTGTAGCCGACTGAGACCTGACGACGGCTTGACCGACTCAACTTGTTGTGAGTCGACTAGCCCAGTGGATGGAGCACTACTTTGTTTGGGTGTAGACCCATGGCGGACGGAGCACTACCTGTGTGAAAGTGCAGACCTTCGGTACTCGTCTGGAGTGAACCACTTTAGGCTACTAGGGGGTGTGCACTACTGTGTTTGGGTGGCATACCCCGGTGGGAAGCACTAGTGTGTTTGGGTGGCTGACCCGCAGTACTCGACAGGAGGAGTACCTCAGCAGTCCTAGGTTAGTGAGCAGTACATCGGAGTCCTGACAGGACCACTGTACACTCCAGAGACGGGGCTCTTCAATAGTTACAGTTTCGATAATGAAAATTCTGGTTTGAGCTGAGTCTGTGACCTATGTGTTACCTCTTGATTGATATGGGTCACTTGATAACATAGGTATATGTATGGGCATATAACTGGGTAGTGGTTATCCATTGATTTCATAATCTTTGTGTTTCCTCATGATTGAGATGTGTTACTTGATAACTTAGGTATATGTATGGGCATATACCTAAGTAGAGGTTATCTGTTGAGATCTTCTTTGTGGTTATCCTTGTTGGTTTTAGTGAGACCTTGAGGATCTCGAGGTTCCTACGGAGTATCGTATACTCACCCCTGCAAGGGCTATGCCTGCACCTCGTTGTGTTGGTTGAAGACGACGGGCAGTGCTGACAGAGGCCGAGTGTTCGAGGACTAGACGACACCTGGAGGTGGACTACACGACGAGTCAGTATCCGGTGTTGGACTTCACGGCGAGACGACACTCGGAGGAGGTTTACGGGCGAGAGCGTTGTGGAGTCTATCTATACCTACCCTTCAGGTAAGATCCGTGGTGGATGATCCAGGAGCAGCGCCATATGTACCTACCCATCAGGTAGGATCCGAGGAGGACGACCCAGGATCCACTTCCGTTCTTCGAGTTATTGTCTTTTTCTGTTGTACTTTTGTTCAGTTGTAGTTGTACATTTAGTTGGGTTTGTATTCTGTCCCATTTACATTTCAGCACTTCTCTTTGTACTTAGTGTTTTACTTCCTCTTGTACTCTATGGTGTTTTTTTACTTTTATAAAGGCAATGCCTTCCCAGTTATCAGGATTTACGCATTTGGTGCTAGTCGCCAGCCCCTGGCCTATGGAAGGCGGGCTTGGGGTAGTCATGGTACAGGCCCCGAGGACGGGTCATGAAAAATTGGTATCAAAGGAGTCGGTTCTACCGCAGAACTTATAATCCTGATATTATCTTTCTGTGAAGCAATAGTGTTAAGAGTACAGAGTGTGGTTTTCAGGTCAGGGAGTCCAGTGTTGGTGTGGGCGGACGACGTATCCATACACCAGGACCCTGACAATTGATTTCCAACTTTGTTCACGATAACACTGATTGCGTGTATGTTTCGATAAGTTTTTAAAAGTCAGCTCAAACCAGGTCAGCTCACCATGTTTAATCATTTGACCGTGTCACGTATGTTTTTTTTAGGATTCCTTTTCACAGATGTCCAGATAGAGCCCAGAGGGATGTGCATACTGACAGTCTGGTGAGCGATGAGTCTTTGGTATAGTGCCCTCTTGCAGTTGAGGAACCAGCGGAGGCACCATTGGTACTACCATACGATGGGACACCGATTCCACCAGCCCCAATAGTAGACGATGCATGCCATTTGAGCGTGCTGCATGATTTCCAGTGCTAGAGGCCACCCAGGTTCCGGGGAGAGACAGACCCGCAGGCGGCTAAGGTTTGGCTGCAGGCTGTGGTGAGAGTATTCAGGCTAGTGGGGATGCCAGCAGACTTCAGGGTGATCCTTGCTGCCAGCCTTCTTCAGGCAGCAACAGGCAGGTGGTGGAGCCACTTGTTCCAGTTTTGCGATGAGATGACCTTCACATGGGAAGGCTTTGAGACCTTCTTCAGGGTGGAGTTTGTGCCAGTAGCTCTACACCCCGAGCGTGTACAGGAGCTGCTGCATTTGCCGCAGGATTTATGATCAGTACACGAGTCATCTGTGGGTAGTAGATAGATGATTCAGAGGTCCAAGAGGACCAAAGCCAGCTGTACAAGGAGTAGGAAGTGTTATGAATGGGGAAGAAAGGGTCACCTGGCACGTGACTGTCCGACCCCCTGCACAGTCGATCCGCAGGCTTTAGAGGAGCCACCGAGGTGGAAGAAGCGGCGGGTTCTTGAGCAACAACCGAGCAGTGGACAAGGATGTAGAGCTCCAGGAGCAGGTGGAAAAGAGCGGAACTAGTGGATACATCCCTTATACTTCTAGTTCCATATTTCTTTTGTATTTGTGTCCTTATACTATGAGCTGGAATAATAAAAATACACTTATCTTTGTGATATTTGTTTTCCTGTCCTTTTGTTTGGTTGATACTGAGTGGTCCCGGTTAAGACTGTTGACATGACCCTCACTTTTTCGATTTCTACTGGAGGAGACCTAGTGACCTCACACCGATGCCGACAGTGTGACTCGACCCTTGGAGGCGAGAGTGACAGTTGGATCTCTTGGTAGTTACGTCGAGGCCTTACGACGTCATCCATGTCATTAATTCATCATTCATGTCAGGATTGACTATATTAGGAAATGGGCGTGGTCCATCCAGGGGATGAGATCGAGTTTCTCTTTTCGGAAAAGGAGAAATTTTAGCATCTCTTTCAAAGTGTAGGCAAAGAAGGTGCAAATCATCCAGGAACGGATGAAGACTGCATAGTGCAGTAGAAATAGGAAACTAACGCCAGTCTTAGAGACTCATGCATGTTAAATGTTTCCAAAAGAGGAATCTAAAAGGAGATATGAGTCTGTAGAGCAGCAGGCGTGGAGACAATGCTAGGAGGGCAGCATGTGGTGGTGTACGTTTTAACATACAACAACCACCCACCGTTGTTGTCCCCGCCAGGCTCAGGGAGCTAGAGGGCAGGGGAAGAGAGTAACTGCTTTCGGTCAGGGAGAATGACCCAATGGCTCTGAGAATAATTCAAGGAATACTCTGTGTCCACTACTATCTGCCGTAGAAACAGACGTTGATATGAATCATTCATTCCTTCCACGAATCTTGTCCCAGACCTATAGTTCTTGGTGATCCGTGGACTTGACCCTCACGTCTGGTGATACCTTGGGAGGAGACTCGATAATCACACTTACGCCAATGGTGTGGTTAGACCCTCGAGGTGAGTGTTTCGGTTGGAATCTCTTGGTGGCAGCATCGAGGCCTTACGCCGTTGGTTTGAGTATGGATTGGGAAATCACAGTTCATACACAAATTGACGATATTAGGAAAAAAGGTTGTGGTTTAACTACGACGTCGGGATGGTTTTTCCTTTGTCGGCGAAAAGGAAACCCTAAGCAGCACAAGATAAAATCATGCACAGGAGGGTGCGACTGATCACTCTTGAGTCGGTCAACCTTACCCTCATGGCAGTCGTCATTTTGAGTTTAATTTATATCAGGAATTGGAAACCTCTAGAGTTCTAGGATGACGATCACGTCTTTATACGGGTCTCATGTCGATAAGGATTATGAAGATTTGGCCAAGGCGGAAAGTTATCTCCGAGGTTCAACGGTCCTTTCTAGGTCCTCAGCTGGGTAGGTGAGGTGGTTTACCGCTTGACCCATACACCTCAGTTGCACCAGGTGCATGATGACTTCAACATATCTCAACTGAGGAGATGCGTGCATGATCCTTCATCAACCCCAGGGAGTTGGACGTTGATGACATGATGAATTATGCAGAGATTCCAGTGGGGATCGAGGATCGATAGGGGAGGTCCTATGAGGATGGTCGATTCCTCTTGTGCACTTTTTCTTTGTAGCACAAAAACCTCCAGGTAAGCACATGGGAGCGGAAGGCTTAGATGCGTTCTCAGTACCATTTTTGTAACCCTAGTCTGTGATAAAGCATTATGAGGAAGTAAATCCCTGACGTGGGAGTAATGTAAAGACCCATAAAATTCAAGGGAATTTTTTTTCTAAATTATCTTTGGGATTTTACAATAACGAAGTTTCTGTCGGCACCTGATTCTGAGGCCCGGTGCACATGAAATCTTCTTCGGAAGTTTGACTCGGGTAAGTTCAGTGAACGAACGAGCGGGTTTTTGTAACTTTTGAACCAGTTCTCGGAATCAAATTCCGAGGGCACCAATGGAACCGCATCGCCGATAATTTCTTAGAAATACTTTTTCCGGAGTTGCGTTTTCTCGGGTGTGGTTTTTAATTTTTGGAGTTAAGTTAAGAAATAAAATAAAAGTGGTGCAACACTTTATTTTATTTTCACTTAAAGCCACTTAAGCTAAGTTAAGAGGATGAGGTGGAACCTACAATATCCTACCCACTTGGTAGGATATTTTTGAGGTGGGGCCCGCATGAGCCCCACCGTTTCTTTTCTTCTTATGTAACGTACTAGAACCCCCCTATTAAATGAAGTCAACTCTTGCATTTAAAATTTTAATGAACTCCTCATTAAATTGGGCAGTTAAATCGTTACAATTAATTCAACGAATTAATTGTTCGTTTCTTATATTTTAATTTCAAAAGCTTAGGTCAATAATAAAATAAGTGTTGAACTTATTTTATTTAGATGGTTGGTTTGTTTGTGCTAAAGCATTGGGAGGAAAAAAAACAGAGGATTCTTCGTTCTTCGGCGAAGAATGCGAAGAGCGCTCTACCTCCAACGAAGAATGATAACCTCTTTCAGCGAGAGACGCCTTCCTCGGAGATCACCTAATACTAGCGACGTTCCATCCAAGATGATCCTCTTCTTCTGCGACGATCCTCTTCTTCCGCGGAGATCCCCTTCTTCTGCGACGACCCTCTTCTTCCATGGCCGTTAATTCCACGACGAACGCTTGTTCGACGACAATGTTGAGGTAGGGAATTGTTTGTGAAATGTTAATGAACCCCATGTTACTTCCTTCAAAATCAAAGAACACGGATCAACTAAACATTAAGTTGATCCGAGATGAATATGTTGCGGGTTGAGAATTCATGTTTTCGGGGAAAACTGTTGGGGTTGTTTTTTTTTTGTTCGTTATCTCATCTGTCACCATACATGGTTAAAATTGGGACACCCTTTATCGTAATAATGGGAGGAGGTCGGACCGCACGAACATAGCCAACCATCCACCCCCCTTGTTGTTTGAATATGATATGTCACGTGAAACGCGGCGCGGTGTCGTTGCACCACGCAGTAATTATGAGGAAGGGCAAAGAAGCGCGGCGCCGTCGCGCCGCGCCGTTGAAGTTGAACAAGCCACGACGCCATCGCGCAGTGCCGGAAAACCACGAAGAGGCCGCAATTTGATTTGTTGATCGTTGAGCGCAGATTGACGGGCGACGAAAAACGAGGCCGCAAGGTAATTTTGAGGCCTCCGCAGTGAAGGTCGGGTCCCGGGTCGACCATTGGCAAAGATGGCACGCAATTCCGACCACCGTAACTCGTCCGGTGGTCCGTAAATCAGCCCGTCGGAGTGCCTCGCCGGCACTGCGACACCGGCAGCAGGTGGCGGCGGTGCCCGGCGCCCCGCCGGGAGGAGCCGACGCGGCTTCAGCCGCGGCGAAAGGGCATGGTCCTGCGACCACGTGGGACTGGAGGCGACGGGACGCGGCAGCCGGCCGCGTCCGCTAAGAAGGGCGGCCCCACGCGGGGACAGCGCACCCCCCGCCCGCGTCGCTCTGCCGCAATGGCTGAGCCGACCCGCTGGCCACCCGGCCAGCGCCAGCCGAGTCGCGCCCAGGCCGGGCCGGGTCGCACCCAGCCGGGTCGGACCCGGACCCATGTCAGGTCGACCCGGTTCAGGCCGACCCAGGGGGGTTGGGTCGGGTCGGTTCGGGCCCAGACCCCCCGGTTTCGTAACCCTTTCGGTCTTTTGATCATATCTTGGGCCACGGACCTTCGATTGACGCACCGTCAGCAGCGATGTGATCTTTGGATCGAGACGGTCGTTTATATATATTACAATCAACGTTCTGGAGTACATGGGCTGCGTTTGGGTTGGTTTACACACGAAACCAACTGGGCCCTCAGAGCAGAAACCCTCATATCTTGAGCTATGGACGTCCGATTGACGTGTCGTCGACTTCGTTGAATTATCTTGATGAGAAGAAACTTTTGGCTTACTCTTCTCGAGATTTGGATGCTGTCGGAGTGCGGTCAGGTTGGTTCGCTCACGAAACCAACCAGGCCCCTAGAATGAAAAAGACAATAACTCACAAAATGGGCGTCAGATTGACGCGCCGTCTATCTCGTTGAATTACTCTTGATGAGACGGAACTTTTGGCTTACTCGAATCAAGGTTTGGATACCTTCGGAGTGCGGTCGGGTTGGTTCGCTCACGAAACCAACAGGGCCCCTAGATCGGAAAAGATGATAACTTTCAGACCACACGTCCGTTTGACGAACCGTCAGCGGCGTTGGTGATAATGTAGAGAAACGGTCCCTATGAGTATACCCTATGAGTGTTCAGGGTACAGTTGTGATACGGCCGGGTTGGTTCGAACACGAAACCAACCGGGCCCCTGGGACGAAAAAGCTAGTGACTCACAGACCAGGAGTCCGATTGACGCACCGTCTGTTGCGTTGAGACCACTATGACGAGGCGGTCCTTTGAGATTATTCTTCATGGGACTTTGATATAGTTAGAGTATCGACCTGTAGCTCATGGAGCGGACCCTCCCAGAGAAGAGCGTGCAGAGTACGGAGACCGTGTAGCCGGCTAAGATCTGATGACTGCTTGACCGACTCGACTTGGAGTGAGTCGACTAGCCCAGTGGACGGAGCACTACTTTGTTTGGGTGAATACCCATGGCGGACGGAGCACAACCTGTGTGACAGGGCAGACCCGCGGTACTCGTCCAGAGAGTACCTCTGCAGGCTACTAGGGGGTGTGCACTACTGTGTTTGGGTGGCATAACCCAGCGGGATGCACTACTGTGTTTGGGTGGCTGACCCACGATACTCGACAGGAGGAGTACCTCAGCAGTCGTAGGTTAGTGAGCAGTACCTCAGAGTCATGATAGGACCACTGTACACTCCAGAGATGGGGCTCTTCAGCAGTTATGGTTTCGATACTAAAAATCCTGGTTGGAGCTGAGTCTGTGACCTTTGTGTTACCTCTTGATTGAGATGGGTCACTTGATAATTTCGGTATATGTATGGGCATATACCTAGGTAGTGGTTATCCATTTATTTCAAAATATTTGTGTTTCCTCATGATTGAGAAAGGTTACTTGATAACATAGGTATATGTATGGGCATATACCTAAGTAGAGGTTATCTGTTGAGATCTTCTTTGTGGTTATCCTTGTTGGTTTTAGTGAGACCTTGAGGGTGTCAGGGTACCTACTGAGTATCGTATACTCACCCCTGCATGGGTTATGCTCGCACCTCGTTGTGTTGGTTGCAGACGACGGGAAGTGCTGACGGAGGCCGAGTGTTCGAGGACTGGACGGTACTCGGAGGTGGACTACACGACGAGTCAGTATCCAGAGGCGGACTTCACGGCGGGACGACACTCGGAGGAGGTTGACGGGCGATATCATTGTGGAGGATATATGTACCTACTATTCAGGTAGGATCCCTGGTGGATGGTCCAGGAGCTGCACCATCTGTACCTACCCTTCAGGTAGGATCCGAGGAGGATGACCCAGGAGCCGCTTTCGTTCATCCAGCTGTTGTTTGTTTTTCTGTTGTACTTCTTTTCAGTTGTATTTGTACTTTCAGTTGGGTTTTTATTCTAGCCCATTTACTTTTCAACACTTCTCTTTGTACTTAGTGTTTTACTTCCGCTTGTACTCAGTGGTGTTTTGTTTACTTTTATAAAATCAATGCCTTCCTAGTTATCGGGATTTACACCTTTGGTTCTAGTCTCCACCCCCTGGCCTATGGAAGGCGGGATTGGGGTAGTCACGGCACGGGCCCCGAGGACGGGTCGTGACAGAAAATATCTTGGATTCCTATAGTTATGGGTCATTTTAAAATTGAGGTGTTTTTGGTTAACATGGATAGGGTTGCAAGAAAAATTTTGGGGAGGTCCATTAAAAGGGTTCCACTGTGGGTAATGAAATGCTCATAATGGTTGTGGGCCATTCAACCCCAATATATGTTATTCCCCTTATCAAATTACCTAGTTTCTTATTGAAAAATTTAATGATATAATAATAATATTTATGTTGTGTATTAATAATGTATAAATAAAACCCAATGGATGGTGTGTCGCACGATCTAACTTCTGATGTCTTGTGGGGTTATGGGATTTTAAGTCACATAACATTTAAATAATGCTCTTATTTCCATGTAGGTTTGGAAGATTCATGATCAACCAACTCCCCTTAATGCTTGGGTCCTTTACAAAAAATATTTTATGAATTAAAATTTTTACAGGTCAATGCTTATCCCACAACCGAGATTTTTGGTGATGTTTTGGGGGGTCTCACAGTCCACAAAATAAAGGCCTTTACCGGAAGATAGGTTATAGATCCAATGTTGATGTATGGAAACACCCTTGGATTCTAGATAAAAATATTTTTTTTGAAACATCAGTAATTCTGAAGGGTATGGAGAATGTCTAGGGGCACTATATTTTCAATGAGGATAACAATGTATAGTGTACTGAAACGATGATTGAATTGAATAATGAAAGTGATAGAAATATTATATTATGTATTCCAAGTGAAAACTGATTTGGGAATTTACCATATTTGATGGAATAAAAGTTACTCAAAGACTTAATCATAGAAATATCGATACTCGATGGTGCTGGTAAAATTGGAGTCACATTTATCGATGACCAAGAGGGTCTTCATGAAAATTGGAGTCACATACAACAGTGAACTAGATATCCATCTTGAAACACCCATTCCATCCTAAGGATTTATCATTTTTGTGGAAATGATTATCCAGAATCTACTAATTTAAATAGATCCCCACTATTTTCTAGGCTTTATATTATCCATCATTACCACTATGCATTGATACATAAGAATATTCATTTTATGAACCAATTTAATTCCCCAGTGCAGTGTATGTGTCACATGCATGGAATGATAAGTCTTATTCGCATATGGAATTAACACATTACTGTTCAACGATTCTGTAAATGTTTTATTTCACTCATCTCATTATGTAAATGAATATATTGCACACTATGGACCAAAATAATTTGTTTTTGAGAATAGTTTAAATCTCTAATCAAAGGTCCTGACAAATTTTCTTCTAGTTCGGTCAACCCTTCCCCTAGAATATAGTTTACAGTCACAATGATTTCTAGATCAATGGAACTAGATCACATACATGTTTAAATACTGAAAAATATCCCCTAAATGGTAATCTGATGATTAATGTGGATGCATGAATTGCTGGTAGATCCTTTTTAGTTATTGGTGTGGTCATATGGGAAACCCTCTGTTCAAACAACACAGCAATCCAGAAAACCATTTTTTATGAGGTGGTCTCTAAATGTGGCTAAATAATAGGACATTATTTCTTTTTTTGGAGTCAGTTATTATTTGACGATGGAGTAAAATTATACTTGAGTTGGAATGCCTTACAATCTGAAAATCCATATAATCCTTGAAGAATGACTATCAACAATTCCCTCTCGTGTCTTAAAGGATTATCTTTTTATGTCAAAAATTTTATTCTTTCTCTTTTTGTATAATTAATATAGATAGAAATAATGTTTCATGCCTCTTGAAAACACATGGTCTCTTAGAGGAGTCATATTTCTTCTAGCAATATTTTCACATTTGGTTTCATACCAATGTATTGGAATATTTTCTATCATTTATTTAATGAGTATTAAACCTACAAAAAATTATATGTATAAATTTATATTATTTTATGAAAATAAACTAATTAATTATATAATTTTTAATTTATGTATATTTGGATAGCTTATTTTGAATTTTATTAAATATCATTTTTATTTAATTTTTTTTTAAAAATAATAATTATTAGTAATATTTATATTTTTTAATTATTATTATATATTAATTAAAACTATAAAATGAAATATAAATTTTTGTTTCTTAAAAGAATATATGAAAATGAAAATGTAAATGGGTCATCATGCTTCAGTGTATACCTTTAAATAGTAGGTATGTTGTCTCCATAATATATATTTACAATTTTTATTTAAATATAATTTTTGAAATTAATAATACATTTATGTAATTTAATTTTATATTCTAAAATATCATTATCAAATATAATTTTATTTTAATTGTTTTTTTACATGTGAAAATATATTTTCTTGGTTTTTTTAATGCATGAAAAATAATGACTATAAAAATATAAAACATATATAATAATATATTGTTTTCTTTGATTTCATTTCAAATGACTAAATGTATTTGGAAGAACACCTTAATACATTATGGTTTTTTAGGTGATGTAATTACTATAGCTTAACATGAATATTATGATAAAATCATAAGAAATAACAAGGAAAAAAATAATTTTCCCTTCCTTGATTTTATAATGGTTTATAAAGTAATCTAAACCTCACATATTCCTAAAGATTAAAAATTCCTTAAAAAATAAATAGTCGATGTGTAAAATGTGGCAACCCTTTGTATGTTGAAACAAAGATAAAAATTAAAAAATTGGTAAGAAATACATAAATACAACATAATTATCCATTAATAAACCAAATCCATAAGAAAATTTAAATATTTAACTTAAAATAAATTTTAGAAATTTTATATACAAAATATCAAAAATAATTCCATATCATGAAAATCATGCCTAGTCATGGGGATCTAATATAACACATCGATAATGAAGATAAATAATTGAGAGGGGAATATTAATTGAAATTGTCTTATGATTTATATTTTCATGTTTTATATTTTTCTACTTTCTTGTCCATCTCCAATATCCCATACATCTAAATCTCATAACATCTTTTTTCATTAAAACAATCTATGACTAATTGTCATCCATTTTACACTTCATTTAATTTAAATACATAATCCCATAATGGTGTACCCACATGAGTATAAGAATAACGATTATGAATTTATATCATAATTGATTTCCAGGTATTATCATTATATTTTCATCTTCATTCCATGTATTTGGGTTTCATCGAAAGCCTTGAATATCTAGTGAAAGTTAATTTTTTTACATCCCGACGGTTAAAAAAAAATTGTTTCTTCCATAATAACACATAATGACAAAATATTTATCATTATATTTGAAGTAGGGTTTGATATATGATTATGGAGTAAATTATGATCCTTCGCATTGGGATGTTTTGGTGTCTGGTAGGAAGATTGATAACGTGAATAATCATCAATGTCCATCAGTTCAAACAATGTTCTTCTTTTATATTTACATTCATGGTTATATAATAAAAATCATGAACATTTATTTTAATGAGTTTACTATCAAAATAATTGATAGGTATGGTATTCATTGTATTTGTTTCTATATTTGGTGTTTCATGAACAAATCTATTTGAGAAAAATCACGTGATAACAATCCACCTAGGCCATGATGAAGAAAATGTCTCTTAAAATACCCTTATCTAGGTATATGATGATTCTTTAGTATTGGGTTTCTGTGGTACAATAGGAAGGCCTCCTTAGACATCTTTTTGTGCACTCTATTTCTATTTGGAATTTTTATAATAGATAGTACCCTCAAATAAATTATCATAAGAGTAGGATTCAAGGACATGTTTTGGGGTTTGGGTTTTTCTTGGGGTTATTTGAGATGAAACCAATGTTGAAATTAATGTGGATTCATCGATGAGTATGATAAGGTGTAGAATGTTCAATTGTATTGGAAGGTGTATAGAAGGATCACACGGGTATAAAAACAATAAACACATGATCTAATAACTCATGTTGTGCTAAAACTAATGATATTTCA
The DNA here is from genome assembly GCA_963277665.1 of Viscum album. Taxonomy (NCBI): domain Eukaryota; kingdom Viridiplantae; phylum Streptophyta; class Magnoliopsida; order Santalales; family Viscaceae; genus Viscum; species Viscum album. Next base: position 23,176,494 of record OY728131.1, read on the forward strand.
CTAAATTAATAGTGGATTTGTGTAATATTTATAATTTATATTTTAGAGGTTTTTAAATCATTGTTACAAATTAACAAAATTTCATCTCTATTATTTTGACCATGGGTGTGAAGAATAAAACTAATTTTTTAATATTTATATCATTAATATATGGGTTCAGTTCATTAAATTTTAAATATTAAAATAAACTATTAGAAAAAAAAATTATTCCATTAAATCATTAAATTTATTAAAAAATTATTATTATTTAACTATAATAAATGATGGTGGTGGTTGTGGTGGTGAATTGTTTTTCAATAAAATAGAACAATAATTATTTTTACAAACAATGGAAGTAGTTTATTTTTGAAGATCTATTTAATGATTTATTTCATTAAAACATTATTTTTTGTAATTTTTATTTCATTATATTTGGACACAAAGTTATAGTGGTACGAATATAATGAGGATAATCCTCTAGATAGAATTTTTATCTTATGGATTCCTTAAACAATTTCATCCTAGGTTTTGCTTCATTAGAATTTCATTAAGTGATTGTGTTACCCTCTTCCTTATTAACTACTCTTAGTTTTTTTTGTATTTGAATGTCATTATTCTTTTGATTCAATTACATCAATTAATATGGAAGACGACCAATTTTATTATGACCCCCCAGAAATGCTGAAATTTATTCTTTTTATGTTTTCATTTATAGTTTATTTGCATAGTATTTCTTACTAATATATTTTATTATGGGTTGTTGTTTTTTTGGGTGTATTACATGGCAATATATCCACAAGGACACAATTTACATGGCTCTCATTTTATTCTTTCATATATTTTTATCCTCACAGTGTAGCACTTGAATATGGACCATTGATCATGGGAAATCAAACAGATTTCATCAGACTCGGTGATGCTTGTTTTACCTCAGCATCGATCGGGGATTCCCCTTTTATTCCAATGTCACACTAACACGTGTCCCACTTTCATGTGTCCCACCAGAAGGCTTACATTCATCTAGTAATACCACATGTTCCATCTCTATAGTTGACATGGATCTATTCGTATGGTTCTGACTATTTCTCATAACAATCCACTTACTATCCATTATGACAGAAAAACATATTGATTCGGTAATCAATTTCATTATAGATTGTTTTGGTTATTCGTTTCTCATCTAGTTCGTCATCTTTATAGATTACATAGAGTGATTCAATTACTTTGAAGAGAGTATCTCCATGTATAAGAGGGAAGATAGGGTTTCCCGATCATCTCCGCTCCCCTCGGTCCTATTTATTATTTATCATACAATTAGAGTATCGAAACGGGATTGATTCAGAGTATATAGGATCAAAATTTGGTCTAGGATAAATGTTCACCATAGGTAGATAGAGATATTGAACTATCATAATCATAACTAGGATACATTTTATGAATCTTGGCTCTGTAATCAGTTTATTTTTTTCATTTTTGAAACTGTATCCTTCTTGGGTGTGTGCGTGATTCTATCTACAAGTGGATGTAATTGACTCTACATGATTAATTTCATCACTTCCACATAGTTCAACAAGTCCAAACTCCTAAAATTATTAATATGGTTTACTTATTTTCACTTATATTCTATATTTATTAATCGCCATTTTATTAATAATAAAACAAATTCCCTAGGTGGTTTTCTCGTTATGCACGTAGGATCATGATGATCCAAAGGATGTTATATATGGTGTTCATTGCAGATCATTCATTTCTATCATACTATAATTGTGAGTAGAGTTGTTCAAAGATTATGAAAAATAATTTAGCTTTTTTGTGATTCATATTTCAAATTTTTCATAAAAATATGTTAACTCGAATATAAAATTCAGTAGTTCCAGATGATTCATGGGGATTATTGTCTACCTAAAAAATTGATATATGATCCTACTGAAACAAGGGAATCAACCAAATTAAATATGGATCAATTTTATAGTGAAACAGATTTTTATTTATGGAATATTGTAATGACTATATTTTGGATCAGAATGAATGATTTAATTACCTTTCTACAACTAAAAATAAAGTCATTCCCCTTTCCCCAAATGAATATACTATTATAACCTATATAGATTTTAATGAAGAGATATCTAGGAAATCCCATAGTCAATTGGTTTTGTCATTTGGAGAAAATGTTCATAATGAGGTTGAATATGATTTTTCTTTTATGGGTACATATTTTTAAAATATAAATAATGTTATTTGAACAAGTATCTTGTTGGTATATTATACAGTAAATGAGATTATATACATTAAAATTGCATCATGGATATTTATTCAAGATACATATTTATAATATTATAAAATTATTTCTTAATCTTGACATCATAGACATTAAATTGAATGATGATTATTAATACATACTAATTATAACAATAATAGATGATACCTAATATTCAGTTAAACTTATATGATGTATAAAAAAATACACAATTACTCTTGAAAAAGATAAACCAATTTTACTCTCCAATGACAATCAATGGAAAGTTAGTAGTAAGACTAAGGAAGAGGGTCTTCCCATTATGGTTAAAAGTGAGTCTAGTGGTAGAAGTGAGTCCAATGGTAGAAGTGAGTCTAGGGGTCAGTCCAAGATGTAATGATTTAAGTCCAAGAATAAAGATATCAAGAGTTTTAAATGTATAAAACCTAGTTACATTAAGAGGAACATCCTTATTATATAGGTGAATATAAAGAATAAATAAATAACCACTTATTTTTAATTGACTGAAAATTTGGAACTATTGATGTTTTAAATGATTCGGATATTTCCATCACTAATGAATGGATCCTCGATTCTAGATGTACATTAAACATGGGTTTTATGAAGGAGTATATCATTTAATACAGAGAAAGTAAATTTGGATAGGTTTTTATAATAGATAAAAGGAGATATAAATTTTTTGGAATAGACTCGAATTCATTTGAGCTACATGATAAGACTGTTAATACTGTTTTGGAGGTTAGGAATGCACCTAAACATAAAACAAACCATATTCTCTATGAATACATAACTAAAAGGTGTAAACATTTATTTCAGAATATAGGAGTATTAGTAGTGCATGAGGGTCCCTCACTATCATGGCAAGATTTATTTTTAATGGACTCTATGTGACAGATGGTAAGTTATATAGGTGTTAGTAAACACATCTTATGAGTCTGATTTATACAGAACCACCAACTTTCATAGTATGTTATGCAATATTAGTACCAATGTTCATGATGAATATAGAAAATAGAGAGTATGAGTAATTTCAATCTCGGCAGTATACCATACTGTGAGGATTGGGTACACAAACAATCTAGATGCTTCAGTTATAGTATGTCAATATATAAGTCTAAAGAACCCAATGAGTGTGTCCAATATGATCATTGGGGTCATTCTAGGGCCACCAACCAATATAGAGGCTATTAAATAATATCCTTTATTTGATTGTTTCTCTAGAAATATCTGGATTTATATACTCAACCATAAGTTATATACCATTCAAAATTATAGATAATGGAAGTACATAGTAGAAAGTTAATCTCATAAGAAACTCAAATCCTTAATAACTGGTAAAAGATTACAATATTTGTTAACTAAATTCATAGAATTCTGTGAATATGAGAGAATCATGAGATACTAGATGTTTATGGAAACACTATATAGGATGGATTCACAAAAAATAAAAATGATAATATTTAAGAAAGGGTTGTGTGCATGTTGTTCTACCCCCAATAATCCAATTCCTTTTAGGATGAGGATACCTCTATGACAGTCTACCTGATAAATAATTTACCATATTCTGATAATTATTTTCAAACAATAGAATAAATTTTGAAAGGTTCCCCCAGATTCTTTGAAACATTATGACTTTTATATCCATAGATTATGATCATAAAGTAACAAATAAGCTTGATCATTTGGATGTGAACTGTATATTTGTGTTTTTTCTTAAGGGCATTAAGGGTTATTTTCATTGGATAGATAAAACATGTTATATGTTGTTTATAGTAATATATGATGTACTATTTTTTGTATCTTATATCTCAAATGATAATGGAATATAATTTTCAATGCCCTAAAATATGTATGGAGATACCTATTGATCTCTTTCACCAATAAGTGTTGAAATTCCTTTTGAATCTATAGTCCAATCATAGTATGGGAAATACTCTTCCTAATATATTACCCTAACACAAGATTAATCTAATTTTTATTCAATTTTTGAACCTAAAATAGAAGAATTATTTTTTCTTAGAAAGTTTCAACATAATTCATATAGAGGGAGGAGATTAATGAGGCATATATAACACTTTTACCAGGTTAACATTGCATCCTATAAAATTAATATTCCTCACATTTTTTAATTGATGAAACTTAATAAAATAAACAATATTATAAATCCAATGATTCCATAATGTGTCTTGATACTATAATATAATATATTAATTCATTCTTTGAAAATAACACATTTTTTTTGTATCAGATCCTAATACCGAAAGAATATAGATTCTATATTGATATATAAGAATAAAGAAAACACTATTGGAGAAACTACGACCATGTATAAATCTAAAATGGTTACTAAATTATTCCATTAACATTAAGGTATTCATAATAGTGAGACATTCTCCCTAGTTATTAAATAATCATCATTAAGTACTCTTCTTCCTTTTTCTACCAGCAATAATTTTCATATTGAACAATTAGATGTAAAAACTTATTTTTTCATCATAACCTTGTTGAAGCAATTTATATGACTATTTTATAAGTATTATCACATATGTCCAATAAAGAATAATGTTTTCTATATTAATAAGTATTTATATGGGATTAAACAGTCTTCTAGAAAATTGTTGAAAAGGAATAACTTTTTATCATTGAAAATATTTTTTTTGTAATTAATTACGATTAATATGTATAATTTAAAAATATTAAACATGAATATATTTTCTATTATTTCATGTTGATGATAATTTTTTAATATATAAATATATGTGGATTATTAATTCTTTTAAAAAATAATTGAACTATGTCTTTGAAATGAATGGCATTGGGAATTCTAATCATTTTTTCCCATGATCATAATTAGATATATAAAGGCATCAAAAATGAACATTCTTGGTTGGAGTAGAGAACTCAAGAGGGTGTTTAATTTAGTATCTATTAAAAATTTACGTTAAAAATCCTTTAAAAAATTCTTCCCCAATAATAATAAGTACAATCTAGTTAATCAAGGTAATATAGTTATAATAGTTTGACTGTTCAAATAACCTCTCATAAGAATGATTACTTCATAGTAATATATATATGAGTTATTGATTCTACTTTTGAATCTATTATAATAAGGAAAATTGTTATAACTTATATCCAAGACTAACAATCAAATTAAAATCTAGTGTTTTCTGAAATATAAAACAAATCCGGGAAAAACAAAATTAAATAACAGGACATATAAAACAAGTGGTTCAGTATCAAGTGAAGACCTAATAAACATTACTTGGGGATCACCTTCCACCATGATGTTTATAATAATAAACATGATCCAAAACATCAATCGGGGTAAATAACAATGCACAGGACTGTCCCGGTCACACGACCTCTTCCACCTCTCTTTGTGTGTATAAACTACATGGTCACACAAGGACAACTTCCAAATTTATCAGCGGGATTACACAAATTTTATAAATGAGGAGTGTAATGATATCATGTATTCTTCAATTTATTATAGGAGACAGTGTGTGTTTTAATATATACTCACACACTACTCAAAATATTAAAATATTACACAATAAATAAAAGATGATGAAAAAAAGTTGGTAGTTCTCTTAGTGTTATTATCTACCTCTTTGGACATGTAGGATCAAGAAGATTCATGTATTAAGTCCTCTTGTGAAAAAAAAAACAGAGTATCACAAGTCTGTTGCTCTGGTTTATAGTTCGATGGTTTATGTTGTCTATCTCATGTTCTTCTTGAAGGTGGTACTGTGAAGATGTTTTTGGCACTGATCTACTGTAGTCTATCTTCATGGAATCAAGATTTCTTCGTGTGATCTTTAGTTGTTTCTTATTTCATGCATAAGTTCAAATTTTAAAATAATTGGGTGTCTACTGCTCTACTTGTGTGTCTATTTGCAGTCTGTCTTATCTTACCTTTTAATTGTTTTTTCATAGGTTGGAGTCGACATGATGCATGTTTTCTTCCCCTCATACCTTATAATGTTAGGTGATAGAACTATAAAGATACAATAATTATGTTAGTGCCTTAAATGACACAAATATTACCATTAGATATTAAATTGAAAATGAAAAAATAGATTAATTAATGGTGTCACAGTTTTTATTGAAACAGTATCACATGGAAACTGTGTCACCATGAAACAATGTATTCAACTTTTTCATTGAGTGGTGAGACAATCATGATGCTACAGTTGAATTGAGATTATAAACCTGTAGCATAGATTCTGTATTAGGATAATGGTGTATGGTCCTTTTCAAAACATGAAATGGTGTCTTGGTGATGGTAGAAAGGAACCACTATCACAAACTCCATGATATCTGAAACTAGTAATAGTGTCTGAATCATGGTGTATTGGTCACAGTGTTTGGGGTACGATGTTTTGATTATAGTTTCTAAGTCGTGTTGTCTTCATTACTGTGTCTAGGAAACAGTTTTTGGATTACGGTGTCTGGGTCTCGGTGTCTGCGTAATGGTGTCTTGGTGCTTTTCAAGAAAACCAAAACAGGTTGCAGACTCGCAGTTTCTCAGAAATCACCAAAAATCTATAATCAGTCTTAAGTATTAATATTCAGAGAGTGAATTAAACATATTCATTCATATAAGTTATCATTAGAGAACAAAAATAAATATAGTTTGCAATAATAAAACATTATTTATAGGAATCAGGTTCTAGTGGAAGTTTATTGAAATCATATATAAAATAACCATTTATAAATATGATTATAGATAGATTAAACAAGATTAATTGTATTTTTTGTCATTAAAACATGATTGAAACATGAGGATTCAAACAATCTCCCCACTTTTGCTGATAAAAAATCATTTGAATTAAAATTTTGTTCTTAGTGTAATTTTTTACACTTAGTGACTTAGTGTGTTGTGATATTCTCCCCGTTTTGGGATTATAAAAAAAGAACAGGAAAAAAAGAATAAAATTAAATAAGGTAATATACAATAGCAATTCACAATGAATTTTATGGAATAATATTTATCATTACAATAATATGGAATAATTACAAAAATATCCCTATCATGATATGGTTTTCAATGTTTTTATTACTAGATATCTTCTCTTTTCTATTGCTAGGAACATTAGAATGATCCACAAGAGTAGAAGTAGATGTTGAAGATGGAAGTGAGGAAACTGTCAGAGAATGAAGAGTGAGTCCATCAAAAAAAGAGAGTTTCCAAAGTGGGTATGTTAGAAGATCGAGGCAATTTTTGATCAAGGATAACACGTTTACTTTGGCTCCAATCCTATGATATAGAAATTGAGGTAGAGACAATGTTAGTGGATGAAAAATGAGGTAAACTATGTTGAAAAGGTGCAGCTGTAGGAGCCAGAATAGCTATGCTCTGGACATGAAGATAAGGCTTCAACAACTGAATGATATTAGAAATGATCTCACAACCATACTAGATTTCTTTCTCAAAATCATCATTGTTCTACGTGAAAATTTCCTATATTAGAGTGAAAAATTTTACCTTTGGAACTTGAGATTTGAAGGATTTAGTGGCAAAGAGAATTTTCAAATTTTATACAAGATATTTGAAGTGATCGGTCATGTATGGCTTAGAGAGGATCTAATTAAAGTATACATCATTTTTCTTAGTAATTTATTAATGATGATCGTTTTAAATCATTTAATGAGTCTATAGTAATTCAAGGACTTTATCACTATTATTTATAACCATAGATATACATTCCATGTCAAAACCATTGAAAACTTATTGAAGTTTCTCCTTAACTATAGTTCTGAAAATGTCACTGTCAATGGGTTGAGATGACTGTCCCGAGGAATTAGAGGCTGTAATAACTAATGTGAGGGACTTTAGCTGATTGAGAACATTATATAGACATCCCTTTTACTCATAAGTAAATTTTTTGAGACAAAAAATAAGCTCATGTATCTCATTGACTATTTGGACGATTCTCTCATCATCTTTTTCAACTATTGAAGTCATGTTTGGTTGAATCATAGAGGAAAACTACTGTGGAATATGACCACTAACATCCTCAAAAGAATGAGTAGTGGGAGCATGTACCGATTTCAACACTCATTTCATATCATCAACCATAGTTATGGGAGACATAACCTCATCACTCAACTACATGTTCTCAAATCTAACCTCTTGTATTAATGAATCATTTTTATCTTCCACATGATTTTCTTTAAAATAAAGGAAGCAACTTTTTCAATGAGACTTGATACAGGAGAACGTTGTGTGTTCATGAGATTTTTAATTCCAATCAATAAAGAAATTCCAATAGTTTTCAAATCACTTTGACTCATATAAGATGATGGTTCATGTGAAGGATCAGTAAGAGGAGCTGAGACAGGATCAGGTTCCTTTTAAGAGATTACATCCTGAGTAGAAACTAGTTTCAATTGAAACATAGTAGAAAGGTAAATCCGTTTAATTGTGGATTCCAGTGCATTATCCATATCAATGTAGCTAGGAAATTTATACCAAGTATCAATATAGATTTGATCATTAGTATTAATTACTTCAATACATTATAGACTGGGGTGTTTCACCCCCTCAATAAGTACATCTCTCACAGGACTAATAGATTGAGTTCCTTGATCACATTCTAAAATTTTATCTCTAATATCCTCACTCATTTAATTTCTAGATTGTTTTAAGGCTTGTTTTATTCTTTTCTCAATATATACGATAGTTTTTGGATTATCTTGTTCCTTTAAATGTTCCTAAACTACAACCTGTTTTTCAATAGAAAGTTATTCCTCTAGATGCTCCTCGTGTACAACATTTTATCTTACACTAACAATATATTATTTTTTAGAAGCATGTTCTTATTTTAACTCATAATTTTCATCAGTAACAGGTGCTTCATTTTTTACTATATTTTTTAGAACAGGTAGACCACTGGCTTTCTTTTCCATGACAGTTTCTTCCATAGGTGCAACAAATTATTCTTCTTCCACTTCAGTAGGATTTTCAACAATTTTATCTTGTTCCAAACCAGGATCAGATAAGTTCTTAGGCCATGAATAATGCTAAACATGATTAATCATTTCATATATCCTTTTAGTATCCTCTACCCAAATTTTTTCCAAAGATTCCAACTTATTTTCATGTTTTTTACAGTAAACTTTGAGATACAGAATTCATGATATTTGATAAATTTTTGATTTAGTCCAACCATTATTTTAGAATACAGCATATTAGATATTAACCTTGAATATAACAATGTGGTTGACTTTGATGTTGTCTGAATCCACTCACACATCTAATGTATAATATACTTTCAAAAGTTATTCTTGTTTCCAATTTTCATTAGATGTATCATGAATACATCGTGATATTTGAGAGTAGAAAAACATAATTTCCTTTGACTAATCAGATTTTGTATAAACATAAACTAAAACCTCAATTCACCATCCAATTCTGCATCAATCTCTATTCTCTTCTTTTTATTTCTAGTTAAGCTTCCATGGTATTCTTCCAAAACCAAAACATTACTAATAGGAGGATGAACTCTCTGGTATTCCTAAAAAATTCCATCACGAGGTATCACTAGGAAGAATCCCATAACCTTGAATAAGTGGTGCATCTTTGGCCATTATTTTAGCTCCTTAAAACAAAACCATCATAAAAATTGAATGTAAATTGAACAAATCGATTAAACTTATAAAAAAGCTTTGGATAAATTGAAATTTTCTATTTTGTGAACCAATCAAGTCATCCCTTCTCTTTAAAAAATTTCATAACTAAATACTTACTTGTCAACAACCACTAATGAAAAAATTACTTTTGTAGTACTACTATTATATCCACATTATTCGAGTTCAATAGTCCTTCAGGTGCTATCTTCCGTTCTCTTTTCACTTTTTCATAGATCTATGATTCGCAGGAGTTGATGATGATGGCACTTCATTCTGGGGATTCAATGAGGGTTCGAGAGAGAGTGGTGAAGGGTTTTAGTTTCGAGAGAAGAGATCTCGATTGAAGAAAATAGTTAAAGGCATTTGGTTTTTATCATTTAGGGATTTCAATTGTCTCAAATTCAAAATCATGGGATAAAAATAATAAAATAATCAATCAGATTGATATGATTAATAGAATAAAAATAATGAAAAAATACCAGTGAGACCAAAATAGGTTTTCATGGTGATACTAGTACATGTTTTCACGGTGTCATCTATTATGGTGTGACTCTAAACGGTGTGACCATATCATGCAAGAAAGTATATACAAGATAATGATTGAGAGACCGTAACTGTGATACCATAAACCTGAAATAGTAACATCAAGATAGTAAATTCTAGAATTGTAAGAGTGAGAAAATGATTCTAAGAATGTGACTTATAAAACCTTAAACTATGGAAAACTAAGCTGTAAGATAGTATGTTTTGAAAAAATACATTTTCTACTAGAGATTTTTCATTCCTAATTCATGTATGATGTAATCTACCCTTTCATAATTTAATAGTATGGTGAATATATCAGAAATATGATAGTCAGTTCTAATGAGTTCCAAAATTGATATCACCTTTTTGATTATGGTCTCTCAAAAAGTGATGTCTTACATCAATATGTTTTTTCCTAGACTGTAAAATAGGATTTTTTTAAAATTTTAATAGCACTTGTATTGTTACAATTTATAGGTACATGCTTTAATCATTTTCCATAATCTATTATTGCGTTTTTCATGCACAAACATTGTTCACAACAACTACCAACAACTATGTACTCAGCTTCAGCAGAAGATAATGGTACAAATATTTGTTTCTTACTACACCATGATACTATAGACTTTCCAAAAAGTTGACATGTTCTAGAGGTGCTTTATCTGTCTAACTTACAACCACCAAATTCATCATTTGAATAGAAAAATAACTCAAATTATTTTCCTCTAGGGTAGAACATTATTATATTGCTTGTATGTTTGAGGTATTTGAAAATTCATTTAAAAGAAAATGAATTTTATTCCTTAGGGTTTTCTTGAAAACGATAAAACATACATACACTAAAAATAATATCAGGTGTACTAGTAGTTATGTAGAGTAAGCTTCCAATCATACCACTGTAAGTGGTTTGATGAACCGATATTCCATCGTAATCAAAATCTGACTTGCAAGTAGTATTCATTGAAGTATCAGTACTTTATGTTCAATACATGAAAAAAAAATTAGAATATATTTACTATATTTAGATTCATTTAAAAAACCCATTTTGTTCTGAATGATTTTAAATCTAGGAAATAATTTTAGATCGCCCAATTAACTCATTTAAATTTCATTTTACATAATTTTATAAAATTAAAAACATAAGGAATTTTTGGAAGATCAAAAAATAATACCATCTACTTAAATTTGAACTACTAAGAAATCATTATAAATTCATTTTATAAAAATTGTTGGATCATATATACCTTTTGTAAATCCTTTCGAAAATAGAAAAGTACCTAATCCAGCATACCAAGATCTTGGATCTTATTTTAAACCTTACAAAGCTTTTGATAATTTGAATACATGATTTGAAAAGTGAGTATTTGTGAAACCAGGTGGTTTTTCAACAATGAAATCCTTATTTATTTACCCATTTAGTAATTCACTTTTGAAACCCATTTCATATAGTTTGAAATTAAAATGTGGAGCTCAAGCAACAATGATTCTGATGGCTTTAAGTCTATATACTGGTAAAAAAACCTCTTCAGATTCAATTCCATCATTTTGACTATATACTTATGCAACTAATCTAGCCTTATTTAAAACTATATTACCATATTCATGTAAATTATCTCTATAAACCCACTTTGTTCATATTGTAAATATGTATTTGGGTTTGTCATCATGTTTTCAAACATTGTTTTTTTGAAACTAATTTAGTTATTCTCACATAAATATCACACACAATTCATAATTTATAGAATCTGTAAAGTTTTTTGGATCATGTTGTGACAAGATAACATGATGTTCAATATAATTTCATAGATAATCTCTTGATTGAGATTCTTTATATAAATATCTTATATCATTATCTAAAGGATGGGTATTAAGGGTTCTAAAACCTCTAGAAAAAGAAGTGCTAGGGACTTCAGATAATTCAACATTTTCAAGTTCATTTTGACTTGAATCTAGAGAATTTATATAACTATACGTTTTTATGGATTCCTTTACAGGATAGTTATATTATTTTGCATTGATGTCAAGGTTTGACATATCATACTCATGATTTTATAGAAACGTATTAGGTTCATGTGGATCTGTCTCATCAAATATGACATGGGGAAATTTTTCAACACATTTTTATCTTTTTTTAAACAATATATAGTCTTTACTATAGATTGAATAACCTAGAAAAATTTCTTCATCACCCTTGGTTGAACAAATGTCAGGATTGTCCTTAGTTATAAGGATATAAACATTGGAACCAAAGACTTTGAAGTTGTTTACATTGTTTTATCTATTATTCCATAATTTATATGTGGTTTGTTGATTAACATGTATTTTTAACAATCAATTGATAATATAGAATGTTGTATTTGTAGCTTCATCCCAAAAATAAATTGGTATGTCATATTCACTATGTATGGTTCTAGAAATCTCTTGTGAGTTTTTATTTCTTCTTTATTCAACTCCATTTCATTGAGGTGTTCTAGGGGTAGAGAAGTTATGAATATTTCTATTTTTTGAGATAAAGGATTCAAAATCTTGATTTTCAAACTCATGTCAATGATCACTTCTTAGAGACATAATTATAATTCCACTAAGGTTTTATATAGATTTTTCATATTTAGTGAAATGGGAGAAGGATTCAATTTTTTTATCCAAAAAGAAGGTCCTAGAATATCTAGATAAGTCCTCTATAAGAACATAAACATAGTTCTTAAAAATTAAACTAGAAACTCTATATAGTTCAAAAAAGTTTATGTGAACAAACTTCAGAGGTTGAGAAGTTGACACTTCTTTGTTTGGTTTGAATGAAAATTTTGTGTTGTATCCACTTTTGAAAGGGATTACACAATCTATCATTTAAAAACTTATGTTTGGGTAGGCTTGTGACTAAAATTTTTCTACTTAACTTTCTAATGGAGTGAATATTGCAGTTCCAATCCATCAATGCCAAATTCATGAATCATTGTGAAATACACAGAAACATGAATCATTTTTAGAAACTAAAGAATCTATGTTAACAAAATAAACATTCTCATTCCATAATGATTAAAATACTAATTGATTATTATAATTAAAAACATTGCAAGAAACATTTTAAAATTTAACATGAAATCCATCATCACACATATGTGAAATACTAAGAACATTTCATTTATGCCCATCAACTAAAAGTAACTTGAAAATTAAAACTTATTTAGAGTTACAGATTTGGCCAATGCCAATGATTTTTTGATTTGGCATTGTCACCAAAGGTGAAATGACTACCGTCAATTTTTATTAAACTCTTGAAGCATGAATATTCTCACGACATGTGTTTTGAACACCAACTTTCCATGTACCATAAGCTTTTTGAAGATCTCTTTAAACAATTTTCCTATAAAATACTAAAAAAATAGTCTTTGCTATACATATTTGTTTGGGTCCAGTTATATTAGTAACTACTACTTTAGGACCCCACATCTACATCATTGGTTTCCTATAAGCATTATGTAATGTATTTGAAAAATAAACTCAATTTAGTCCTGAATGGATTGAAAGAGTAGAGAGTGTATCATAATTTGAACTATCAGAATGTTTTCTTGAACAAGGAGTAATGATACATATTCTTGATTTAGAAACAAAATTGGTTTTTCCAAAATTGGTTTTTCTAGGTTGATAGCTAATACCAATAGTGTATTTAGGGGAAATATATTTACCTATAATATGTACAAATGCATCTTTATCATTATTAAACCATTCAAGGTCCTTTTTTAATTTCTCATTAGATCGATTTAATGCATTGTTTTCATTGAGTAATTGAAAATTTTACTCTTGTTCTACATTATTTTGATATTTAACAGTTGAGTTAAGAGCATATTGATTCTTTAAGTAATTTTATTTATCTTTTAGTTCATTACATGTCACATAAATCATATATCAATACTAAACCATTTCACAATTAGGCATATTATTAGATTCACATTCATCTTCAGAATAATAGTAATTTTATACAGGATATTCTGTTGTAACCTCAGATGATTTTTTCTTGAAACACATATTGACTTTGTAAGCTTATTCATGATGTGAAGAAATTGAGTCACTTGAACTATCCTCAGAAGAACACCATGTTTCTTTAATAGACATTTTATACATTCTATCTTTGTTCTCTTATTTCTTTTTATAATTGATCTTGGGACATTCAGCCTTTACATGTCCCTTTCGATTAAATTCATAACATACTCTCTCATCGGACATTTCATTTATTTTCCAATATTTCTTCCAGCTTCCCTTTTGATCATATCTTCTTTTGAAGCATGATTTTCAAAAAAAATTCTTCCTTTTGTAAAATTTCTTAAACCGGCTAGCTAATTGGGACATCTCATCATCCCTTTCACGTGATGATTGTTCACAGCTGGTATGTTTCTATAGAAACATACAGTTTCTCGTTTTCATTTTATTTAGAGGTGGTGGTATTAAAAGCCACATATTTTCTATTACGTTCATCACACTCTTCCACGTTGGCCTTCAGTTCCTCTTCAGACATAATTAGTTTCCCAATGAGTTATTTAACATGTAATTTTCTGATTTCACATGAATTTATAATATAGAATGAGGTTCCTATCCATCTATCTTGTAGTCATCTGAGATTCCTTATAATTTGTTTTTTGGTTGTGATTTCTCTTCCAAGAGAGATAGTTGTATTGAAAATTTCATTAAACCTGGGATAATTGTTGGAAATAGGCTCATCATGCTTCATTTTAATGTTATAATATTTAATATTATATGTTTTCAGTCTCATTTTATTCACACTAGTACTTCCTTTATTTGAAATAGACAAGGTATCCCAAATTTTGTGGGCATTTTTACATGCATATATTCTATTAAATTCCTCATCTCCAAAAGAGAAATATAGGGAATTCATATCATTGCAATTGATATTGTAAGCAATATTAGTTGGTTTGTACCATGTAATTATATCAGTTGAAATAATATTATACTCATCTATAATTGAATACCAAATTTCATAGCGCATAATTTTCAAATGAATATTCATTTTAAATTTCCATTGAAAATAATTAGTTCCATTAAATAATGGAGTCATGTTTGTTGCATCACATTCAAGTAAATTATCCATAATAATGACATAATTTTAAAAAAATAGAAATTTAGAATTAACAGAAGTTTATATATCTTTAAAGTAAAACATAAATCATAGTTTAACAGAATAAAAAATAGTGTTTTAAATACACCCTTTGATACCAAATTTTTTTCGGAGTAGAGTACTCAAGATGGGGTGAAGTAAGTATCAAATAAATAAAATAGTAAATGTTTTCTTAAAAATGTTCCCCCAATAAAAATGAATATATCCCAATTAATCAAGGTTATATGGTTATAATATTCTTACTATTCAAATAACCTATCAAAAGATTTATTAATTTCGAGTAATATAAATATGATTTATTAATACTACCATTGAAGCTATTATAATAATGAAAAATTGTTATAAAATCTTTCCTAGCCTAACTATAAATGTAAAATGTTGTGTTTTTTAAAATATACATTAAATAAGAAAAAACTAAATTAAATAACACAATGGATAAAACAAGAGGTTCAGTCTCAAGATGAGACCAAATCCACTCCACATGGTGATTAACTTCCACTAAGCAGTTTATATTAATAAACATGATCCACATAGTGGGTTAGGGAACAAAACTTAGAATAAATGATAAGACAATGTCAGAAGTGTTATGAGTGTTATAATATATATATTTGGACATCTAGGACGTATCAGATACATGTATCGAGTCCCCTTCTGATAAATAGAGTATCAGAAGTCTGGTGCTCTGGTTTCCAGTTTGACAGTGTACGCTGTCTAGCTCATGTTCTTCTTGACAATATTACTAAAATGATATTTTTGGATATAATCTATGTTAGTCTAGCTTCATGGAATCAATATTTCTTCGTATGTTATTTAGCTATTTCTTGTTTCATGTATCAGTTCACTTCTTAAAATTCTTTCCCGTTTACAGCTCTAATTGTGTCTCTATTTTCACACTGTATTATCTTCCCTTTTTAATTGCAGGTTCAAACGTTGGATACTGTAGAATGAATTTATTCTGCATATCGTACCTCATAATTTCATGTGACATTTCTACAAAGAAACATTAATTTTTTCAGTTCTTTTAAATGACTCAAATATGAATGATAGAAATTAAATTAAAAATGAAAAAATAGATTACAGAATGATGTCACAGTCTGTATTGAAATGGTACCACATGGAAAAGGTGTCACCAATAAATGGTGTATTTTGGTTTTCTATTATGCGGTGATACAATCATGATGCTATATATTTATTAAGATCAGCAACCGGAAGCAGATATTTGGTGTTAGGATCACGATGTCCGGTCCATTACCAAACATTGAATGATGTCTTGCGGATGGTAGCAAGGAACTAGTGTCACAGACATCATGAGATCTAAAATGGTTATGCTGTATGAATCACTATGTCTGGGTCAAGATGCTTGGGTCACTGTGTCTAGATTACAGTGTCTGGGTCACGATGTCTTGATTACGGTGTCTCGCTCACGATGTTTGTATTACAGTGTCTCGGTCACATTGTCTGGGTCACACTGTCTGTGCCTTTTTCAAGAAATCCAAAATCGGTGAAAACTCACAATTTCTCAAACATGGACAAATATATATAATCAAACATAAGATGTAATATTCACAGAGTGAATTAGACTTCATTATTGATATAAGAAATAATTATAGTAAAAAATTAAATATAATTTTCAATAATAAAACATGATTAATAGCTACATGGATCTAGTGGATGTTTTTTTGAAAGCATATATAAACCTACCATTTTGACTGATGATTTGAGATATATTAAACAAGATTAACAGAATTTGTGATCATTATAACAAGATTAAAACATGAGTAGTCCAACACAAATGTCCATGTTTTCTTATTCTAAGAAGGAATTAAAAAAATACCATTAAGAACATTAAAGTGATGAAAATTACATTAGGTCAAAATTTGAAATATTCTTTGGAAAAATCCACTAATAATGATGAGGTGGCTTCCTTCATGAATATGATTACATGTAAAAATGTGTTGGGATGTCATATGTATGATCTATTATGTTCTAAACTAGATATACTGTTGTCATTGTGTATATTGAGTAGGTTTATAGGGAACTGGTAATACAAAAAATAATGAAATAATGTGGATAATTAGTTATATACTTATTCCTTCTATTTCATTAATTTAATATGGATTAATTGACATTTTTAGTATTGATATTCTTGGTTTATTTGAAACATATTATGATATATATTTTGAAACACAAAAATCACTCATTGGTTTTTTATTTATTTCTTATAGAGGACTGGTATCCTTGAAGTGAAATATTTAATCAATGTTTTCCATCTCCACAAATTAGTATGGGATTATATCCTTGACAAAATCCATCATATAATCTATATGGTTGAATGACATGATTTTTGAGTCATAGTTATGTATTGATAGCATAATGGTTCCCTATGATAGCCAGTCAACATTGAATCTATATAATAATTATGTATTTTATTCTATGTCGAGGTACATTATCAACATAATTAATTATTAGGGACATTATAGAACCTAGGATAGTGAGAATCACTATGATACCCACATGGGATTGTCCAGATGATATTTTGACTAAGGCTGTAAAATTATCTATGTTCATGCAATAACATAGATTAATGATCATGATTCCAAATATATTACATAGGTTTTGAGAACTCCATGATGAAATTAATTTAATTTCATGGAGTAAAATTGTTGTTTACTTCCACTTATAAATGTTTCAATTTAATTATTTTTTGTTTTCCACTATGGTTTGTTTACAGTGGATTTGATAATTATAAGTCTTATTATGGGTTGTTGTTTACATGAAAAAATTGAATGGCTATATAGTTTTATAGACCCTGCTTATGTGGTGTCTATTTGATTTTATAGTATATTTCTTATACATATTATCTATTGATTGAATATATAACATTGATCATGGGTTATCGAATGGATTTCATCGCATTGTGCTATTCTTGTTTTCCTCAACATTGATATTGGTCAATTCTTTTATTCCTAATGGAATTTCGACACATGTACCACCATCTTGTATACCTTCTATAATATTAACTACCAGTTCCATATATACCCTCAATGTGTCTCACTTATTGAAAATATAGCCATGCTCCATTACAATATGTTGAAAATATGTTATGGATCATATTTATTTCTATATGAGTATTTATTTCATTTTGTATAGTCTTGGTTCTTTAGTTTCCATCTGGTTATTAAACTTTAAGGATACCTAAGATAACTTCTCCTACTATGAATAGTGGATATGAAAGTATAAAGGGGAAAAGGGGGTTACCCATTCATTTGTTCTCCCCTCGGTCCTGTTTTCACTTCCTTCTTCTACTGGAGTGCATTTCTAATGGAGTTTCAGTGGAGCTCTAATTGAACATGGCTCCATGATGATTGTGTAACTGAGAGGGTTTCTAATCATGAATTCTATTTTTTAACCATGTTTCGTTTTTTAATCATTTATCTAAAATGATTGTGTAACTGAGAGGGTTTCACTCCCTCATATATTCTGCAACTTTGTTTTTAATTTGAATAAGAAAAACATTTAGGAGTGTCTATTTGATCTTATTATCATCATTCTCAATGGGGGCAAAGATATAAATTACTAAAAGACTTCTATCCTTAGGGTGAATAAGAGGACATATAATATGAAGATATTCTAGAACAAATCTTCTTCAATCCCTTAATAAAAGAAAATAAAATGTGAGGTATAGGAAGAAGAAGATGTTTGTTTCACGTGTGGAAATAATGGCCGCTAGAAGAAGAACTACAGCCATCCGAAGAAGCCAGTGGATGCATCACGTGAACTTGTTATTGAATGTAATCTATTTGTGTCTACAAAGTGGGTATTATATAAAACTTGTGGTGGTAACATATGTATCCAAATATAGGAACCACGTAGATTCAGGTAGATTGATCGAGGGGAGGTACATCTATGAGCAGCCAACAGAGCCAGACATTCTATTGTAGTTGTTGGGGAATACCACCTCACATTTATAATTGGTTTGATCTTGGTGTTAAAGGGTTGTTATTATGTGTCGTCATTTCAAAAAAAATATTTCAATATACACATTATATTCAGATTGATTTATTTTCATCTTTGACATATAATTTTACTTCTTTTACAAAGATAGTAATTTTTTGGCTGGAAACATTTATACAATAGACTTTACGTATTGGATTACACAAATCAAGTAATAGAAATCAATAAAAAATATACTTAGAATTAATCATATTGCACCAAACTTTGAAATCACCGGCTAGGTCATGTAAACGAGAAACACTGAATAAATTTTCATCAAGATGAAAATTTTGATTATTTTTAACTAAAACAACATCACATATGTCACACATGTTTATAAGGAAAAATCACCAAATCCCCATTTTGTGGGATAGGTGAAAGTCCTAAAGTGATTCATGAATTTGTTCATACTGATGAGTGTGGACCATTTCTTGTTGATGAAAGGGGATGGAACTCATACTTCATAACATTTAAGGTTGATTTTAGTAGATATGGATATATCTACATAATTATATATAAGTCATATTTTTGGATAATTTCAAATAATACAATAATGATGTTGAGAACCATCTTGGTATGAATATTAAAAAACTCCACTCAGACTGAGGTTGAGAATATCATAATCAAGACTTCATT
Organism: Viscum album; assembly: GCA_963277665.1. Classification (NCBI taxonomy): domain Eukaryota; kingdom Viridiplantae; phylum Streptophyta; class Magnoliopsida; order Santalales; family Viscaceae; genus Viscum; species Viscum album. The sequence goes on from OY728131.1 coordinate 23,196,650, forward strand.
GATTACTTATAAGATTTGGGATCCTATCCCAAATCACTAATTCCTTACATGACCTAGTGGAATGGTGTCAGTGAAAGGAGGAACCACACCATGTGGGACATGGTGAGATCAATGATGAGTCATACAAGACTTCTATTATCCTTTTAGGGATATGCATTATAAACAACAATTCCAAAACTAAACCAAGTACCAAAAAATTGATAAATAGAATTCAATACAAGTTCTCGAGTGGAATGATATCCATGTTTTCAAATTTACATGTGTGTGGAAGTGAATAAATTTTTATGTCCTCTTCTAGTAACAAAAATGCACCACAAGAAAAAATGTGTACCTTTAGATGATAACCTAAGGAAACAAGGGGATATTACCTATAAATCCCCTCATACAAAAAGTTTGCAGTGTTAAGACAAACCATATTCCTTGAGAAAGAGAACATCTCCAAAAGAGATTGTGGGAGCGAGATAGACATTGATGAAGTCGAGGCTCAAGGTAAACTATAGTTGGTGCAGGAATAAATTCCACAATGCACTGTGGATGAATGAACTATTCCTTTGACACATGAACTGCATAAGAGAATAAGATAGGTTAGAGAACTATAATGGTATCATTTTCAATTTATTGAAGATGCTGACTCATTATAAGTTGATAATAATGATCCTCTAACCTAAAAGGAAGCATTAAGTGGCACAGATGTGGCCAAGTTGCATAAAGCCATGAATTATGATATAGATTCCATGTAACAAAACCAAGTCTGGATTTTTGTAGATCCTCTAGATGATGTAAAGCATGTCAGTTTCAAATATGTATTCAATCAAAACTTGACATCGGAGGACAAGTCAGTTCCTAAAGGCATGATTGGTTTCGAAAGGGTTCAAGCAGCATCAAGGCATTGGCTGTGATGAAACAATTTCACTAGTTTCAATGCTGAAATACCTCAGAATTCTATTGGTCATCAACGCTTACCATGTCTATGAGATTTGGAATGTATAAGTCAAAATATCCTTCTTTAGTTGAATCCTTCCAGAAGATGTCTACATGACACAACCTGAAGGGATTATGACTCCAAAGGATGCCAATAATATATTCAAGTTATAGAAATCCATCTATGGATTAAAGAAATCATCTAGGTCCTAAAACATTCATTTTTATAAAGCCAAAATGAAATTCAGTTTTATCAAGAACTAATGTGATCTTTTATTCTAAAAATAGTATAGTGGGAGTGTATTCATTTTATTAATAGAATATGTTGATGACATATTACTTATTGGAAATGAAATAAAAGTCTAATACTCTGTTAATTAATAGTTAAATCAATGAATCTCCCTAAAGGACATGGATGAAGAAACATATATTCTTGGGATCAAGATCCATTGTGATAGATCCAAGAGATTTTTGGGCCTTGGACAAAGTACATACATTGAAATGATACTCAAGAGTTTCAGTATGGAATAAATCAAGAAGTTTGGATGCAAAGATTCATCCAAGAGATGGATACTTAGAAGTAAATATCACATCACACTATATTGTGATAATATTGTAGTGGTGGCTCTTGCAAAAGGGACAAGGTCACATCAGCCGTTGAAGCACCTACATTAGAAGTATAATATCTTGAGGGATTTTTCTCAGAGAGGGGAAAATTCAATGAGTAGTGTCTACATGGAAGAAAATGTGGTGGACCCCATGACTAAACCATTACATAGCAGAAACATGATCATCATGTGAGGTCTAGAAGACAGAAATTCATATGCATCTATCTATAGTCCAATTGGGGTTTTCTAAGAGTTTGTGTCCTAAAAAAATCTATTTGTACTTTAATTACTTGAATAGGTAATATAGTTAAATATTAAACATATTATTACATATCATTCATTTTTTTGCTTGAATATAGTGTAATAATGTCCTAGATTTATTTGTCACATTGACAAGGTCATAGCAGTTCCCTTCTATGATAATAACCATGAAGTGAGATGAAAATATTCTTAAATTTAGTTGCGTGGTTGAATGAATTAATATAATGGTACACATAGTATAGAGATCATCAGGTGAAAGTACTTTTACGTAGATAATACTTCTTCTCATAAAGTTAACACTTGTTAATCTCCATGATGAGAGATTATGAGAACCAAACCGCCAGTAAGAATTACTCATTTTTTGGTGTAATCAAATATTCTGAACTGTGATCATGTGTAATGATCCTTAGACATTAATATTATCATTAATATGTGTCATGCTTCACACACATTGATTTTATGATGAAAACTTCCATACAAATAGTTAGCAGGAAGTAGGCCACACTTGGTTCGTCATGATGACATGTTATTAATGGACAAGTCATGTAATGATTTTTCTCTTCCATTAATGTATGTTGACATCGCAGTCCTTTTATTAAAATAGAACCATCACACAAAATTTCATTGCCATGGTGTAACAATGAGTTTATTTCAGTTTCCCAAATAACAACATATCAATCAAAATGGTTGATGACTCTATCATAAAATCATCATGATGAGATATTGAGATAAATTTATTATATTACATAGTGATATTTCATAGATTGATGTCGTTGTTGCCACATTAAGTTCTTTCTATTGGGTTCCTTAACCCATTTCTACATAGTACTAATGGACTTTAGGCAATCCCGCATAATGCCAATGAGAATAAATCCTTGAGGGTCACATACAAAGGGTTTCTGGTGGACTCAGTTAAATTATATTTGAATCTAATTAATGGACTAAACATTATTCTCATGATAATGGAATAATGTTATTCATGTTAAAATGTTATTATAAATTAAATAAAAATTTATTCACTGGATTGTGGTTAAAATATACTTATTTATTTTATTGAGATTTTAATAAATATTTATTTAGAATTTTGTAAATAACATATTTATTTAAGAGAATAAATAAATTATTTATTTATTTATTAGAGTGTTAAAAATATTGATCTGGAGTTTGAATGGACCAAGTTTGGTCTGGTAGTGAAATAATTATTTGTAACATGACAAATAATTATTTAATTAGTTGGAACAAGTTAAAATTATAAGAAAGATGCTATTATTTTGTGACGTGGAATTTTATTTATAATTTTCTTTTGCACAAGTTGGCACACCATAAATAATGAAACATTATTATTATAAAAATCATGGGTTTTCTCTATTGTTATGAATGTATTTTATTGATGTTACAAAATAATATATTGTAACATAATCCTCATTTCAATAAATAAACACGTATGTTTATTGTTCCATGTACTGAACTGCATTCCTGTTGAATTAAGAATTGTTGAGCTCGACGATTTATCTCTAGAAACCTCTTCCCTCCCCTCTCAAGAATAAGAGACATTCTTTATGAATGATGAACAAGTGATCATGAACGACCGACATAATACACATGCTTCACTAGGCCGAAAACTAGAGAACATGCGGAATCGATCAGAGGTTATGTGAGCATTTGTGGAATACCGCTTGAGAGATACTGGTTTGGATCCTTGACAGCTCAATTAGACAATCTAGAAGGGTCAATCTAGATGATCAACATCATCAATGAAAAAAGTAGATAACATCCAGTAATTATTTTCATTAGGAAATTAATAAAATTAATTATAATCATTATGTGAAATATCATCTCAAATGATTTATGGCCTCTTCCTTATTTATCTAAATATTTTATTTTATTTCATGGATAATGTAATTTATCTTCATATTGATCCCATAATAATAATTGATCATGGAAAAAAATTGTTTCAGGAAAAATAGGCTTCTGTTTCACTCAAAACATACATGATTTACAATTTTCATCACAGCTACTAAGTTTTACAATGTCAGCCACCTTACAAAGTTTCTCAGGTTAACATATTTAAAAATTATGTCGATATTTCTCATTTTTTATGTTTCATAATAGCGAAACAACTTTATTGGGTGGTATTATCCCAATTCACATTGGATAACACTGACATGAACCTCATTATATATGATGTTCATTACAGTTCATTCAATTTTGACTTTCTATTCCTATGATTAAAGTGAATCACATCATAAAAATATAATTTGGTGTTCCATTAATAAATTTATCATATTATTCATACCTATCTTGATACCTGAATATACTTGTAAGTTGTTACTATAAATTCATGTGGACTACTGTTTAACTCCACATGGAATGATCAACAACTAGAAACATTTTTATCTTACTGGGAAAGATATTCTATCAGTCACTACTAATGAAAGACTATATGAATCTAACAAAAAAATGATGATCCATTACCCAATTATATAAATTAGTTAAATTAAAGTTGTTTACTATTATTAACATGAGAAATATAATTAAAATGTTGTAAAAACTCAAGAATGTGATTTCTCTTTAAAAAATAGAATTTTGAGTGATTATTTTTAAGGATTCATCTATTTTGATAAAAAATATGATTAGAGATTCTAAACCAAAGTCATTTGAAAATTATTTAATTGTGATTTGTGAAATAGGTTTAGAATTTAATGTATTTTAATATAATTTTCCATTATCTCCTTTTGGGTTATGTAATAAATGGATTCATTTTTCACAAATAACTAAAAAGGTACTAAAAGAATCGATAATGTTGTAAAAAATTGGCATATAAGAACTATATTGTTCCAATTTACATGGATCATCAATCAAGGTGAAATCCCTCATCAATTAAGAACTACAAATTCTATGAGGAAGTATTTATAAGGATAAGGATTATTTCCCATTGGTATAATTTTAATAATAGAGGCCCTCAATTAATTTCTTTTTTTTATTTTATTCGTGTGTTACTTTTAGTGTAACTATGATATTATGTGTGTGATATCTTGAGGATAAATTTTTTTCATGTAAATCTCCAGGATCTAAATGAAGGGCTTGGGTGGGTTTTCCATATTGGAGGGGGAGAAGCAAAAATATTGTTAAAATTTAGATAATGATAAAGTGGCTGGATTGAAATCCCATCAATGGAAATCAGAAGATACCTTTTCAAGTCCACTTACTATTTATCATTCATACATACATTATGGACACATCTACAGGGATATTGGGGAACCCCTAGGGTAACATGGTTTAATCAATGTGGTATATAAAAAAAATGATTCCCAAAATTGCATGAGAATTATTTAAAATAAGGCTAGAAGTTATGAGTCTCTTCCATGGGAAACAAATATAGTATCTTGAATTGGGTTGTGTGTAATATTTAATGATTTAAAAAACTATAAATTTTTTTTGGGATAATATAATAGTGTTCAGTCATGAAATTATACCTCCATATAATGTGCATGATGATCTGTCTAGATATAATTCCATTGTTCCAGTTTCTATGGGCTCAAGGATCCATATGAAGGATACTAATTTTTCTCCTGTAAAAGATCTTGGGAGAAGTAAATAAAATGGCAGATCAAAAATAATATAAAGGCCTTAAAATTATTTATCATCTATAGAAAATGGGCCCATGAAATGTTTTTTTAGGTGGAGGAACATTATTTCCATATAAAATTGATGGTTGACTGGCAAGTGATGAATTCCTAGATAAAGGCAGAGGCTGGTAATTCCCATATCACCTTGGGAAATGAATATAATAAGTTTTAATTTTTGGGGGAATAAAAAACCATGAATAGTTCACATGATTTTCTATTAGACCACAAAATACTCATTGATATTGGCTTTGTATACAAGATAATATTACAAAAAAGGATGCTCATGTGTTGGGTTATAATAATTTGTTAAATAATTTCATCTGTATATGAATCCAATCGAATGATAGAGGTATTTTAATATTTTTTAATATAGTTCCATATGTTAATTATAAATCTATATTGAAATCAAATTGTCGATTTGATTTCATAAATGTGGTCCTTGTCGTGCAATTTATTTAGTGTTAATGGATGTTACATCCATAATGATTTGGCTATGAACTATATCCTCTTATGTATTCTATTCATTTTACGTACAGAAACTCTCCTAGTTTGGGGGTATTTTAACAAAGTTTATTTATTTTTTAAAAAAATAATAAAAAAGTAGTATATATTACATGACAGTTAAATTCGTTGGGAACATTCTCATTGTGATTTATCAACATGGTTGTGGTTTCTCCAGGACAAACATTACTTATTTTAAAGGAATACAAGTATTTTGTCACATTATATAATGAATGGATAGATTTGGGGGATCTAATGAATGTAGATCCACTTTTTGATTATTTTTAATATATCATTTTTCACTAGATTCCAATGATCATATATTAGTCAATGTTTCTATATATTTTCATTTGGATAGGGGAGAAAAAAGTGGAAATTCCTCTTCTAATTTTGTTGGATCTATCAAAACACATGGGAGGAGGTGTTTTGATCATATTGGTATAGAGAGAAAGTGTATTTCACACATAAAATAAAAAAATTTAAAACCAATTTATATAGCTAGAGTACTTTGTGGTACATATATTTTGATATGTACATCAATTCAACAAAAAAATTATGAAGGGATTTTTCTCCCTCAGGTGAAGAGATATGTTTATAGAAATATATTTTTTCGAGAAGGATATGAATGAGTCCATAATTGAAATTGTGGAAAATGGTTCTTAATAGAAATATAATCCAATATTAGTTATGGAAATAAATATTAATTTTTCTCCACTAATAATCATACTCATAGAGGGAAAACCAGAATTATCACATAGAAGATATAATGGGTAAAAGATTTAATGATTCCATTGAAAAAAAATATCTTTCAAAATTTCATTCCTCATATATACATCGTTAAAATAACTGAATTTAATTTTTGGATGAATAATCTCATCCTGAATCATTTTACTGATGAAATGAATCAGATGACGGAATAAGATATCTTTTATATAGAAATCATCTATGATCTTCAGCAACTTCCCTCTATTATGTTGCCTTAGTGATACAGTTATCATGAATTATTTGTTAAAAAAGATCATATTGATGAAAATTAAGTGATTTGTCTTATTAATGATATTTGGACAGGTTGTTATTTCCTCAACACATTTAATAATAATTTTATTACCCTAATTCCAAAAATATATAGTCTTTATAAAATAATAGACATCCATCCTGTTATTATTGGAAATATTATTTTAAATATTTTCTATATGAATTTTTTGAATCTGGTTTATGGAATCCTCCCTCTTATTATGAGTAAAAATACATGTTTTTTTATGAAGTGATCAAATTCTAAAAATGATGTTTTCACATATTCCACTTTCAAACCTATAAAGACTCTCTATTGTTGGAAAATATGATTTATCATGAGAAATCATGACCTGAAAAATGCATATGATATGGATAAATGATCCCTTATTGGCAAGATAATTTCAATAATGGGGATTGGGTATATATACATGAAGGTTTTAATTAATTTTATAACATCAATATATTTCATGAATAACAATAATGAGATCTATAAAATGCATTGAACCATCTTGGGGATTATGGAAATGGGATCTTTCAACTCATTACCTCCTTATCTAGGAGAAAACATATTTTCTCATTTCTATTTAAATTTCTTGTATAAATGGGTATTTCATTAAGAAATTTTATGCCATAACAACCAACTTAAGTATTATTTATTCTTTCTAAAATATAGTCATCTCTTTGTGCATGCCACTCTATTGTACTGTTCATTAGTTTTTACTATTATCATTATTTAAAAAATGGATTATGGTTAATGTAATGTTAATTAATTGATATAAACTCATTTTATTAAGGTATTTTCTCTATTATATAATGATAATTTTAATTATCTATTGATATTTCTAGTGGTTGTAACACACCAAAATCATTTCTGACTTCTGAATATTTTCAAAACATCACAAAAAAATTTATCTCTTCCATTATTAATAATATAGATGAAATGATTTCTTCAGTGAAAAAATATTTCAAATGAAGGTACAGGGATTAATATTTTATAATTAGCTCGTGATATTCCATAATATTCCATATATTAGTTTAGATTCTAGAATTTCCTTTTCAACTAACTCTATTGTCTATCAGTAAATATTTTGTGGGGTGGAACATGATGAAAATCATAATTTTCATTATGAATCATGGGAATTATTTTTCTAAACAATTTTCTAGATAATTTTTGAATTATGTTAGGTTTTATATTATTTTTATATTGAATAAAAATTTTTATTTATCTTCTATTTTTATTTTGTATTTGGTTTCATGAATTAAAAACATTCCTTTTAATTTATATGATCAAAATTTTATAGGTTCATATTATAGTATCTGTGGGGATTATTAGTACATGAATGGTCCTCTTTATATTGAATTATGATCAAATTTTTTCCCACTAAGTTGACCATGGTCTTATTCACTAATATTTGTGTTATTTCTTTGTTCATTGCCCTATAATAAAACCTAATTGATCTTCACCATCAACTTGTCTCATCTAATTGAGTATGTGGTCAAGTGATTTGGATGTCAATTTTTCATTTCCTCTCTAGTTCATTTATTCAATTCAAGGATGTTAGGGAAATGTTTACTCATTAATCAATTTATCAGTTTCAAATTTGATAATTTTGGATTAACCTCTCTTTTTTTGGATCTCGGTTTAGTCTAGGGAAACCATATCACATGAAAACCATTTTCTTCATTACATCACAAGTCCTGGCATTTCATCCTCTTCATATTCACCTCATGTTCTTCATAAGGTGTATATTATTTACTTCCTCAATGGGAAAAGTGAGGAATTTTATTAATAGTTCCCTAATAAAGGAGTTAATATGGATTCCTTTAATCAAGGTGTCTAGTGCATCCAACTTCTTGCTTCAAGTGATTTGGATCACCAAGGTGATTTCCACTACATATCTTTATGTGTTGTATTAAGGTTTCATTTAATTTAAATCATAAAAATACATGATACGTTATTTTATCATTCTTTATTTCAATATATCATTTTATATAATTTTAGTCACTGAAAATAAAAAAATTTATGATTCTTGGATGTGTTCTTGTCATGCACATAATTCTAATGGGACTAAAGAATGTAAATTTTGTGTACTCAGATGATTTATTAAATTATTTAATCTTGAATACATAGTTTCTATTGATTTCAACTAACATGGAAGAAATAAAAATTCATTAATACAAGGGTTCATGTGTTATTCTTCTATTCGGTCTACGCATACCCTTTAACATGTTGTATTAGACTTGACTGGTTCTCTATTACATTCAATCCCATTTTTGGTTTCAATAATTTTTTCTATTAAATTTATGCATTGAGTTCTCTACATATATCACATATTTGTATCTAATATATTCAATTAGTTCCATATTCCCTTCAATATTTACTCCCAATTTGAATAAATGTTGATAAATGTAGTTTTCCCTTGAGATTGATCAGATTTTTGGGGGATATTCTTAACATTCTCCATATGAACTTGTCATCTACATGTTATATAAATATGTCAAAAATCAGGTTATAAACTATGAATTACTTTTGAATTAATGATTTTATTCTTTATAAAATTAAGATTATATCTCGTTTTGTTATGTAGGGATTAAATAATTTTCTTTATGGGCTTATAAAACCTAGGGTTATTATCAATAAGAGATGTTAATCCATTAATTAATATCATGTTGTTTCTCCAAATGTGTGAGATAATTCTCATATTTCACTTCTTCATTATTTTGGAAAAAAATCATAAAGAAGTTGCTTATGAATCTACATATTATATAATATACCCTATACTTGAATAAATATACAAGATACCATATTTATTTTTTGGTCTTTATAAAAAACGCCAAATTTTCACTATTAAGATGAAATGTAGTAGTTCTATAATGGTACATTAAGATTATGATAAAAATGTTATGTTATTATTAACAAAAAATGCAACTGGAAAACATATAGATCAATAAATGATCATTTTAATTTCTTTTGATAACTCCTACAACACCTTATTAGAAACAATGATGTAAATCTATGGCTCATTAACAATTGATGAAGATAAGAATTCACTTCTCTCCAAATCATTACACTATAAACCAAGAATAAAGGGTGGGGATGAGATATTATTTACAACGGGTATCCCATAGTCTAAAGTTAAAATAAATAATATTAATAAAGATAAATAAATGAATATTATATAATCCAAATCAATTTTTATTTCATGGGATCAAATAATTTTTTGTTTCCATTGTTGAAATACAGGGAATACTAAGACTATACATTTGGATTATAACCAATAACATGTATCAAAATATCTAACTGACCAGTCCCTTCTAGTTGACTCTAATTATGACATTTCAAATGTTTAAAATGTGTCTATACATGAACTCAATCATCCGTGGGTCCTTCACTGAATATGTATTTTCACATGTATCCCTTTAGGAACTCAGTCATATACTTTATAGAATGTTTATAAATATGTTCCTTACTAGGAAGTAATATGAGGTGTATTGTTTAATAAATAGGTTAAATTTTAGTGGAATTATATAACCATTCTATTAAAACTTTGAATGCTTTTAAGTTGGTTCTTAAACATCATAAAAACCAAATTTTATTTTGGAATCATAGACTGAAATGAGATAACTTTTAATTTTGAAAGTGGCTATATAAAAATCTCCTAAGTCTCTAGAACTATCATAAAGGGGTCTCTCATTAATGGGTTGTCTATATTGAATGGATATATGCATTAAAGGATATTTAGTGGTTCGTAAAAAGAAATACTGATAATATTATTCTTTGCAATAGGATATTGGGGAATGTGAGTTATAAATAACTAGAATAAATTATTAATAAATGGACATTGTGTGATTTTACATCTACCAAACATCCATTTTTCATGATTGGGTGTGAAGAAATGTTACGAATGTTTCTTATAATAAGTCCTCCATTAAAAATATCAACCCCTTATTATAAATATATTCTGACTTATGAGGACTACGAGAGACTACATCCCATGGTGAAGGTCCTTAATTTTTTTTAAATAAACATTATAAATAAATTGATGGATTTATATTGAGATAAATAAATTTGATACATTTAAAACTATGAAACCTAGAAAAGTTTTTCTGAAACATTGATTGGGAGAAAAATTAAAACATTGAGAACCAATAATTTCGTAGATTACATATTCATTGAGTTTGTAAAATTTTGGTAATATGAGGGTATTAAATTAAATAATAATGTTAGGGACCCCCCACAACAAAATTTTCATGAAGAGAGAATGAATAAAACTATTTTGGAGATAATATGATGTATGTTTCTAGGCCTATCCCTGCATAAATATTTTTGGGTAGAGGCCTTAATCAATTTTTTTACCTCATAAATTTATTTTCTATCACTACCAATCAATCTGAAAAGCTTAATTAAATGTGTAATGGTAAGCCAAACATAAATAGATACTTAAGGGATTCTGGTTTTACTACTTATGAACACATTAAAAATTCTAAATTGGAACAAGGAGACCCTTAATACAACTATATAGGGTATCCTAAAGCTGTAAAGGCTATAAAGTATTTATTTAATAAACCCTATAACTAAAAATGCATTATATGTAGGGATGTAGAGTTTTATGTGTCATCATTTCCAGAGTCCAATAATGTTTTGTCTGGAAGTGTTGATCTAACCCATGAACATGATGACAAAAGAAATCCAACATCTCATATTGAGGATAATATCTATCCAAATCTATATCAGCTTCATCCAAATACTCAATATGATTCTAACAATATTTTTGGCATAGATTCTAAAACATAATCTCCTATTAATTAGAGGGACTATCAATTAACTTGAGATTGAAATTAAAGAGGCCTTAGACCTCCTCCTCAACTCAGTAAATATTATATAGCTTCCAAAACATTTTGAGTTCCCAAGGATCTAGTATAAGGAGATTCACATATTTATAGGGGAGATATAAATTACAAATACTTTAAAGAGAGGTTCCTTTCCATTGATGAATAAATACATTCTTTATGAAAAAACACACTCCCTATAATGTATATAAACTACCCAATGATAAAATAATTGGTTGAAAGTGGATTTATTAAAGGAATTAATAAATAATTGATTAAAATAAAATTAAAAATAGTACAAAGCTATTTTCTGAGGGATTCTTCAAAGGGAATGAATTGGATATTCAAAAAAATCCTCTATAATAAACAATTCATCTATTTGAATCTGAATTGATTTCCCTACCTTTACTGTCCATAAAATTAAAATGAATTATGTTAAAAATACATTATTTCATGGTGATTTATCTTAAGAGAATTATATAAAGGCCCCCTAATAATTATACCAAGGAATTAAAATCAATTCAGTTATTCCTATTGAATGACCATACTATGGGTTAAGGAAAGCCACAACGAAATGGTATAATAAATTTTATTCCTATATGTGAGATTACCAAATTAAATGGTGTCAATATAAATCTTGTGTTTATTTAAAATCATTTAAAATTTATATGATTTATTTGATAATTGATTTTGATGTTGGTTATATTATTTTAAAAAAAAACTAATTATTGTTGTTAAATCTCAACTAAATGGAATGTTATAAATTAATTCATTAGGTAACGCTTTGAAAATTTCATGAGTTGCTATTATTTGGGATATACATAGTTAAAAAATTTTATTTAAACATGCATAAATTTTATTGATTCATAAGAGATAAATGTTTCAATCTCATTAATAAGGAAATATACCTATTAGATTATAGATTAAATTTTCATTATAATAGAAACCCAAAACAATTTATGATATTATATTTATGCATCAAATATATTTTTATATCAGAGTGGGAAAAATAATTTATAATAAGAAATTCACCAGTTCTGACACATCCTATGAAATCATTACCATTATTAGATTTATCTAAAATCATGCGAAGCCACATTTTCATGACCTCAAATAGATTCTAACATATATTTCATGTATTTATTATATGCCTTTATGCTATTGTAAAATTTTTGATACTTATGAAATTATAGATAGATATGAAGATGTTGAATATATGGTAAATAATGATACCTAAAATTTATTGATGGATATTTTTTAGTAGTTCTGGTTGTTCCATTTCTTGGATGTGTGATATGAATTCCATGTTTAATCCTTCAACCATGGAATCAGAGTACATTACTTTAGAAGGGGTAGTATAATAATAATTATGGATTAAAATATTTCCTTAAGAAATTGTCCTTTTAATTTTTATTATTGATATTTATTCAGATTATTAATATACTCTTCATCTATCTATAAATTTATTATATCATGGTAAATCAAGAAAAAAAAATATTTGGCTACACATTATGAGAGATATTAATGAATCTAGGAAAACATGTGTCAATAGAATACACATTGATAATAACATGACTAATAGTTTGACTAATGTTGTGGTATTATCGAAAATAAAATATTATTTAGATGGTATGAATTTTATCCCAATTCTATAACTATAGGTGTAAGAAAAAAATGCATATTTCAATTGAAAATGGATGATATTTGTGAATTATGGTATTCATTATTTTTTCATATTTAATTGAAAATATTTTTTATCATTTATTTTTAATTTTTATTTGTTTCAATCATGATGAAATAATATTATATTTTAAACGCTAAAAAATTAATCCTATAATATTATGCTATATTCTGGGTATTTTATTAAAAACAAGGTCCTTTACTTTTTTCCATGGCCTTCGACTGACCCATTAGATCATTCATCTACTTAGTCAATGATCTACATGGGATTTTTCCTGGTCTTTGATCAATATCACCACAAGATTTATCTTTACAATCAACATGTCCCAATTTATTGGGTATGTGATCTGGTATTCTAATCATCTATGTTTCATGGAGCCTCCATATTAGGTTTATTGTTCGATTGTGTTAGAGAATTGATGATCCCTACTTAAATTTTCTGATTTCTAATTGATAATTTTCTGTGTTCCTCTATAGGTATGGATCTGTGTTCCTTTAGGAAAAAACACTTTATTTCCAACACTATTATGCTTCATCAGAGCAACAGTCATGACCTATTTAAGACTTTGTCATCACCTCAAGGTTGTATTATGGTGATGACGAAATTAATTTTTTGTGGAAGAAGTGTGGCCATATAAATGACTATTCCATTTGCACATTGGAAATAAAGAGTCCACAACTCGAGTTTTTAAGTGAATATATCTTCCATATTCATGATATTGGGACCATGAGATTTATTCATACTTCATACCAATAATTATTAAATTTATGTTTTGTTAATTCTATTATTACAAACCTTTAATACTTTGATTTCCCATGATTTATTGATGGATTTTATCCTATATCATTTTATTCATTTATAATAAGAAAATACATGATTTGAGGTGGTGTTCTTCCAATTGAAGTGTGTCCCAAATGGACCAAAGCACATTGATCATTTATTCTTTACCACATTTTTTATTTTTACCATCTATAATGATAGGACTCTATTGATTTTCACATCAAAATGGAAAATCATTGTTCTTTATTTTAGTGTTATAGAGTACTACTTATGTTTGGTCCACTTGTACCCCTCACATAGACTATGATTAATAATTTTAATTTTTTTAGTGGTTCTATTCAATATATTTTTGGTTATATTATTTTTTCATCAAAGACACACTATTATCAAAGGACTTACGAGAGAAATAATTTTTTCTATCTATTTTCTTCAAATTTTAAAGTGGAATTGGCCAATATATTTGTAGAGGGGTGTTTTTGAAGATAATAATATTACTGAGAAAGGAATATATTGTAGTATTTTGAAGTGTAATGATTATTTTTAGAGGAATACATGGTATGTAGATCTATTTTATTTGAGATATTAATATATTGTTATCTCATAATTTATAAAATTGTAAAGTGATGAATTTATTTAATGATTTTTTGTATGATTGGGATTAGGGTATTATTTTTATTTTGATAAATGAGATGGACCATCGCCTAAATCCTAAAATTATTATTATATAATATATATGGAATGGAACAACTATGTTTCAATGGGGCATGCTAGAAATTTATTATATTTGTTCTGACTATAAAATTTTGGTTGAAGAAGTACCACATGGTCCACCGACAGTGTGAAAAAATGTTATTTTGTCTCTTAATTCACCAAAAATGTTACATTTTTTGTGGAAGAACTATTATGATATTTTTAAAACATTAATGCTTGTTGATTATTTATATTATTCATTAAATGAATCTTGTCATGTGTTTCTTTTTTATGTAAAATAATTTTTGCATGTAGTATGTATTTTCCATATTATGGAAGGGGATTAGTTTGAATGGAGGTAAAATTTCCAACATGTATCTGATTCATCAATTTATCCTCCTAAAAATTTTCATAATTATATAACCTCTCCTAATCCTCATGTGGTTGGCCTGATTTTTACATTTTTACAGTTGGTTAGGATAAGATATAATGAATGGGTTTTCCAAGATAATTCCAAATGTGAAAACATTTGATATAATAGCACCTTGTAATGGGAAAATAATTCTACTTATAATAGAGAATCATCCAATGATGAGAGTATCCACTAGAGAATTGTTTATTATGATCCTCTCTTAGACGGTTCTCACAAGATGTATATTGATTTTGTTGTTGGATCAGGATATGTGGTGGGAATTTGAAAAGAAAGTTAACTAAAAATGGGATACATTGAATTGCATAATGTTTCTATATTCATGATGACATTGATGCTTTTGTAATAGTGTGAACTATATTCTCTATAGCCTTCACCTTGCATGTTCTAAAGGATGGGACAAAGTGATTATTGAATCTCACAATATTTTTGTGGTTCATTCTATTTTAAATCAGGGAGTGGACTTTATTCATATGAAATTATTCTAATAAATTTATATTCCATATTGAATGACACAAATTGTATTTTGTTCATTCATTTGTATATTAGGAAATCAACCAGCCCATAATTTTACCAGATTTGGTAAAAATTAGTGTGTCTATTTTTTTAGTGATTAGTTCACATATTGTATTTATAATTTTAAATAGATTTATTATCAAAAAATTACACATTTCTCATTATAAATGTTCTATTAGGTCTGGAAAGCATTAATTTTCAAAGGGTGGTACAAAATAATTACAATTATTGGTTATTGAAATGATTTAATATTAGTGGGTGGTTCCCAGGGCCTTTTTCATTTTCATAAAATTAACAATGGTTAGTATACATTTTTCTGAAAGTGTAACCTGATTCAAGAATTATTACATGAATATAAATTCAAATTTATACTCTATATTACATTAATTATAACATATATTATTTTAATATTTATAATTATTTATAATTATAACTACTAAATAGTGTACATTAATGTTTTAATTACAATATTTACACACAAACACACATTTGTATTATCTTGATAAAATATAATATTATTTGTAATAAATATAATAAAAATTTATATTATAGTAAGGATATAAGATTTAAAAAGTATATAATTTTAGTTATTATTTATTATATTAGCCAAAAAAGTATTATTATCCATAAATATTTTATATTTTATTTATATACTATTTTTTATTTAATTTTTTTAATATTATTACATGTATAATATCGGTTGCAGTGTTATATAATACCTGAGCTACATCCATAATAAGATAATATGATTTTTTTCTTGCTATGATAGGTTACCACATGATATGATTTAGGAAACACAAGAAATATAATTTGAATCATAATTTGTTAGACTTCATTTTGATGTCTATTATCACAACCATTTCATAGGGTTTCAAATTTATATTTATAATCTACTTAAAAATTATATGAATATGGTTTCACGTATATTAAATGGGTAGACACTATAAATACATGTATTAAGGAACCATATTTCTCATTTCTTCTTCTAAAAACTATAGAAACATTTAATGAATTTTATTTTAAATTTTATTCATCATTCAAAAAACATAAACAAAATTTATTCCATTATAAATAATTATCTTAATCATACACATTTTATTATGTTAAACTCAGTAATTTTTTTTTATATTTTCTATGAACTAGATTTTTCAGAGGTTTTTCAATTGGGTTTCAATTGATCTATTTATACATCCATTTCTATAATAAATTAAAAAATGAAATTATATATTTAGTTAAATTTTGAATCTATTGGATGAAAAATAAATGTATGAAAATAGTTTCTTGAAAGAGTAATGATAATTTCCTTGAGTATATTTTACTTTTAGGTGGTTGATATAGCAGAAGATGTAGTGTTCACTAGTTTTACAAATTATTTCATACATATTATATATTGTGATATCTAAAATTAAGTGGTTTGGAATCAAAAATGAATCCCAAAGTTAGATACGGTGACCTAAAATAATGATCCCATAATATTGTAATGTAATAGTACGGTATTGGTTGCTCTATAAGGGGATTAAAGGTTACACTAGAAGACGATGAAATTAAGAAGATTATCTATTTAAATATATTTCCCATAAGGGTGTTTTCATAGTATGTAGAGGTTATTTTGAGGAGGACCTAAAGGTACTAATGAAACAAAATCCTAACCTCAATAGAAGAGTTAATAACATGTGAAAACTAGAAGAAAAAATGAAATTGACAGTTTTATCTAGAGAAATTGATAGTCTATTGGATTTAATGCCCTAAAAACAATAACATAGTACTTTAGATGTCTAATATATTAAAATACCTAAATAAAAATTTGTTTCTTATCACAAATATACTATTATACTAGGTAAAATTAATCTGGCAATGTCATGGAGTATTTTTTTTCATTGAAAACATTATATTAGTTTAATTCTATGATAAGAAACACTATGTTATATGACAATATTATTTTTTTTTGGTTTCATTTCGATAGTAATTCCCTCACCCCATGCAAGGTTTGTTAAATTATAATTTATATCATTATATAAAATTCAGAAAACTAGGTTTCATGTATAATGTGTGGTAATATTCCACCACGATATAGTTTTATGAATTTATATTAATCATATTTTTTTAATTTTTTTTAAATATATAATCCATTTTATTCAAAACAAATTACATGTTTTCATGAATTTAATCAATTTTTTTTATAAATTATAATATTATTTATCAATAAAATTATATATATATAATTTCCAAACATTTGTTTTTCTAGATATTTTATCATAACTGTATTTTTTAGAATTTTCCCATTGGTTTTACATTTTATACTTTATTAGTCAGTATATTTATGAAATAATTAAATAAGAATAAATAATCAATTAAATTAAAAGGCTAGGATATGAAAATTAACTGTTTCAAATGTATATCTTGAAACATAGATTGTTTTAAATAAAATAATATCAAGATTTATTGAAAAATAACTCACATAATAATTACTTATAGAAGCATATAAATTATAGTCACAATGTTATTTGTTTTTATAAACTCCATTCATTATTTCATAAATAATAATTATACATGCATGTTTGTGTGTGTGTATTTATAAGAATAACCATTAGTATTTATCTTTTTCAATAAGTCCATTTATATTTTTTTTTCATTTTAAGAAGTGGATACAAATTTAGTAAATAGATAGACTAAATTATTACATCTAAATTATTTATTTACAGACCAAAAATATTATTTTTGGGGGTTTGTAAAAATTTGTGGAAAATAGGTCTAATTTTTACCTTATAAGTAGAAATGTATTTTAATTAAATGAAATTGAAATTTAATTAATTAATTAATTATAATTAAATACTATAGAGTTCATCAACAATGTAAAATCATCCAATGAAACTTGTGAAACACCAGACATTCCATGGGTTCTAAGAAAATGTGGATCCTTGTTCACCTATGTCTTGATAATGATGACCATATTGGAAAATGGAGAGTAATTTAGAGAATATACCAAACAATAAAGAAAAATATTTATGGTTACCAATATCTGGTGAAAATATAACAATGATAATGGTCACACAACCAAAATAAAGACTGAAGGACCTCCAAATTCTATCAATAAAGATTTAAAACAGAACAATAATGGATTGGGATTCAGCCACCATTGGTACTAATTTTTATTAATTTTTTTTATATGTCACTAAAAAAGAGTTAGAAAATTCAAATTTTTATTCCAACTCAAGTAGAGCCTATGTAAGTTTGATTTCTGTTAACATTAATTTAAATCACACACATATGATGATGGTTGCAATTGCATGGTTCAATCTATGATCCTAGTTTTTTATGACGTTTTTCATAGTGGATCCATATCATTGACCAAACAGAGGATCATTCATCCTAGATGATCTTTTTCCTTTCAATATGAGTAAATATAACATCAATTTTATATTTATTCAACATATAATTGAATTAATTTTCATGATTAATATTTTTATGTACCTGAAGAAGAAGAGTAGGAAGAACTAGATAATTATTCTCAATGTTTTTCACATAAAATATTACAATATAGTTGAAAAAACATTAAGGGTGTAATATAATAATGAGATTGGTGAGATGTTTATTAGTTATTTGAAACCATAGAACATCTTGGAATTTAATGTACCCAAATATCATTACAATGTGAGGCCTAGATCTCATCCCCTCCCCATGATTATAATTAAATATTTCATTGGATATATCAACCACTTATTTCCTTTATCCTTCAATGTAATGACCTCTGAGATACTGAAGAATTATTTAAAAATTCATTTTCTAGGTGAATTTATAAAATTTCCTATAAATATAAAAAACAATCGAACATGGAACATTGACTATGTCTTTCATGATGTTTTCATAGATATAAAACCCTTTATTACATTCATCATTATATGGTGGATTAGGTATTGATAATTCTATAATATCATATCTCTATTCATAGTGAAAAGAATCCTAAAGGCAACTAAAACGTTTATAGATGTAAATGACTATGAGGTGATGATAATTCAACAATATAAACAATAGGGATAAATTAGATGAAAAATCATTTTTACCTACAACATAAAATATTATATATTTTTTACATTCCATTATTATAAATCATTTGGGAAATAATATTAATAAAAATAATCATTATTCAATTTATTTTTTCAATCCCAATTCCCATCACCATTGGAATCAAAATGTTTATTCTCATTGAAATTCATGTTTCAAAGATCCATATTCGGTTGAAAAAAAATTAATGAGAGTTATTCATGATACATGAAGGTATATTGGTAGGAAATAATTTTAAAAACTATGTGTTTTATACTTCACGATACTTCGATTTATAATAATCCATCTGCAATACCCACGTACACAAGAACACGAGACATCCATGAAATTTCCCAATGGGTGTTCCTGACCTCGATGGG
Organism: Viscum album; assembly: GCA_963277665.1. Classification (NCBI taxonomy): domain Eukaryota; kingdom Viridiplantae; phylum Streptophyta; class Magnoliopsida; order Santalales; family Viscaceae; genus Viscum; species Viscum album. The sequence goes on from OY728131.1 coordinate 23,216,932, forward strand.
CTGACGACTAACACCAGGCGTGAACAAGAGGTTAAAGGGACTGATTTTTCCATAAGAAAAAAATCATTCAACATAAATTACAGAATATAAATAATAAAAAATATCTATAAAAAACAATCTTAACAGATAAAATAATAGAATAAGAAATTAGACATCCCCGAAAAAGAATTATCTAGATGAAAATAGAAGTAAATGTGGAAAAGTAATCATAATTTCCATGAAATATGTAGACCAATGATTCATTCATCCCCACCATCTCCCACGGTCCCGGTTTTCAAGAACACCACTCACATTGTAGTGTAACATTCACATCCCCTAAACCCAACTTAAAAACATCTAAAAATTCTCGATGTCAAAGAATAGGTGTGAGAAAAAAACAAAGTTATATTTCACCAATGGTTCCGTATGAAGCTCCAATAAAAATAAACCGTATATTGATAAATTTAAAGATAGAAAAGGAATGAAAATCATAATTTTATTTTTAGTAATTACATGCTTCCACAATATATTATTGGAAAATATATCAAAAGTATCCTAAATTTAATTTTCAATAAATAGGTGGGGTGGAATAAATAAATATAGTTCATTAATACCTAGAGGAATGTAGTATCATAAAATCAAATCACAATCTCTTAAGTATTAATGTTAATTTTTTCTAGGTTATAGGTCATTATACTTATTAGTAAAAAAGCAGGGATCATTTTGAGCAGACATCCCTATGGATCATTCCACTGGGATAAAAATAATCAACACCATGTTAGGGAAATCATGTTAAACATGGTTATGATAGTGTTTTCACCTTTAATACATTTATAGGATGTTAGACTCCAAGAATTAAATTCGTTTTTAACAACTAAACTCTTATTAAAACATGTTCTTAAATTTAATAAGAAATTTATTATTAGAAATTCATTTATTTCACATAAATGAATCATTTACTAATCATAATATCAATTTCATGTTACAACATTACATTTCAAATTTAAAATGAAATCATGGGTTTCATAAAATTCATTATATTAATAAATATATTCTATTTAAAAACATTTCTCCATGGATATATCATCAAGTAATTTCATTATTTCATTTTCAATTCCTTGCATCATTCTAAAAATACAATCAATTTTTAAATGCCATTAAATTTGTGTTTTGTTTTACAAATCCATGCCATTTAAAATCAAACATCAAATATAGAAAAATAAATTAAATATACATTTCTAATATGGTACGGAATTCATACATTTAAGTAAAGGTAAATGACTCATGGGACTACGTACCTTTTATCATAGGAAAAAATGGACCAATCTCATAATATAAAAAATTAAAAATAGATAATCAAATGTGAGTTTGATAAAAGATGAATAACTAGAATAATAACCCATAAAGATAGGGATTAAATAATTTAAGTACATGATTATATATCACCTTAAATGGATAGAATAAAATTTCAAAAATGGGGACTACATGTTAAGGGTATTTCACTTACTAGTTATAGATCAAATGCATACACTGGATCATAGATCTGAGAGAAAAGGTATTATAGAAACATAAATCCTCTCTAGACAACCCCAAAATCCAATGGATCTATTTAATTTTTTTATTAGTTTAGAATATAATAATGTTATAGATATTTTTTACACTGGAGATTAATATACCATGCCACATTCAGTGGTACCATGACACAAAAATGTTGAAATAAGAACAAAAGAAGTGTATTGTTAGAGACAATTACAAAATTGTTCCGGTCAAACCCACATCTTAGAGGCGTGGTAAAATCTATAAAATATATCTAAAACCCCAGGATGAGACTATAATATTACAATTCAACCAAGAGTCTTCTATACCAATATAGTTTGTAACAAAAAATCCAAACCCTCAGACTTCACACCATAGCCAACACCCTTTCATCGTAGGGCTAATCATATAGAAAAAGAATATTACATATTCTAACTATATGGTGAATCTATATCCTAAAATGGTAAAACTATAACCATCCCCCCCACACACTATAGCTAGATCATCCATGTTGAAGCTATTCTATCCACACCATGACCCCTCACACTATAACACATATCCCTATAAAAAATAAAAAAATTTGTAAAACACTAAAATTGACCCATCTCACACCAAAATAAATATTTGAATAATGAAACTACATAAAATTACATGAATGATAGAGGTGGGATACTACAGACTTCCAATTATAAATTATTATCACCCCCAAAAATGCTATAATGCAGACTCCATGCCAAAGAGATTTAGCCATTAATTTATCATCTATTAAAAATAAACCAATGCATCATGTGAATCAGAACCATGCAGCCATAACACCCAAACTAAGGGTATGTATTTTACACATTGAATTTACATATCCAAATAAAAAATATGAACTATCTACAAAATCAAGGATAAATCTGGATCATCATCAATTTATTACCATCCCGAAACATTAGATGGTCATAGAAATACTCTCGATGATGCTTCCTGATATACATGTTAAATTATTATATCACATGATGTGGGAATAGAATAATAGTGTGTTGTATTTCCATTATTCTTAGAAACCTCAATTGATCCCATGTATCTTGATGAATGTTTTCCCTTTTTTTCCAACACATTAGTGGCCAAACATGGTGAAACTATCAGAATCCTCTGGTCGCAAAATGATAACTCAAATTATATTCAATGCAGATCAACATACGATTTATATAACCTCTATGAATTTATCATAAATTGATCATTAATATGTGATAATTTCCATCATCACTTGGAAAAATCTAGGAAACATAGATAATTATTCCACATTATATGACTAACATAAGGGATATTTATATGGGATGCAACAAAAGGCATAAGTGTTATTCATCAAAATAGATGAATATAAATTTTAGTTATAATAAAAATTAAGTATTTACAAGTGCCTATACTAATCCCCAAAAAAGTTGATAACAAAATAATGAAGCATGTCCTCATGAATATATAGTGTTCATCCAGCTTGGACATTCCTACAAAGAAGATATTCCATTCTCAAACTCATCTAATATCCCATTTTCTAATGGAAGCTACTTAAAAAATTAGATGTTAAATAGAAAACCAGAACATATAGTATAACATATGGGAATCCATGTTCTATAATGAGATCTAGAGAGTACATGCTTCATAACTCATCAAAGTTATCTATATAATGAATGGGTATAATTTTTCCTCAATTTGTTAGAATATGAATAAAAACACATTGTTCATTCATTCTATAAGGTTCAAGTAGAAACCATACATTTAGGTCCACTAAAATCATGTAACAAATTCTTGTCAGCTCATGAAGTGGTTGAAAACCCCCTAGGATTCTAGTGATCTATATTTTCATGTTGTCTTCAATATAAAAATTAAACAAAATAATTAATGGATTGTCTCAAACATAAAGAATAGAATAATTTCAACAGTTCATAGAACAATTTTATTATTCTGTGGTAAACTACCTACTAGGAACTATGTAAGTATGCCATCGTGAATTTACTTATACATGATGGTATAATGTACTATTTTTTATAATGTAATACACCATCCATGAAATATGACTACATATAGATGGTCTCCCCAAATAAATAAAGTCCCTAACTATATGAAATTCGTCATCAGTCTACATATTATAAAGAATCATCTTGAGAAGAGTGGATTTCACCTAAACAGTTGAAAACACAACCTTAGTCTAATCCTATCAGACACCCAAATTTATTGGATTAATAATATCCATCATGTTCCATGCATAAAAATATTTCATTCATTTCAATTTTTGAAAATTTCATGATCAAGTAATTGAAAATGAAATTCCCATTACGAAGGTTATAGGTAAGATTAAAATCAATATACTATAGTAAATCCCCACATCACCTATAACAGATGTTTAAATAATTTTATGAAAAAAAAATCATTCAGGATTTTGTAATCATAATAGATGTTAAATATTTCACATATATTATAATGACACAAAATCTTTAGAAAATGCATCCGTACAATGAGTCTGAGGTCATGTGTAGGATAGTTCTTATTGTGTTTCATATAATAATGGGAACCCTAGGCTATTAAGATATCACCCAATATGACAAAATAGTCTAAAACCAATATTGATGAGTAATAATATACCACATAGCCCTACCCAGCCATTTAAATACTACACATTGGCATGAAAATCAAATTGTATTTCGAATTCTCAAAAGGACTCTAAACATTCATATTGTATAACAAAATTACCCATTTTTTAGTTAGAGAAGTCATCAATGAATTGATAAATATGTTAAAAACCAAAAATAATACCTCAGTAATCCAAAGTATCTATAAATAATGAAAACAATATGTGGTTTCTCTCTTATCATAAAAACCCTCATATTGTTAGGATTAACAAAAAATTAATATTTTGAGAGAAAGTGTCACAAGAACGTCACTTCCTTGTTAGAGAAACATCATTTTACCATCTTGTATTAATGAAAGTGGTATCTGAGAAATTTTAGGTCTATTCCCAACTTATTAAAAGTGTATTACTAGGTATTATAATCAACCATGATATCATCAACAATATTAAAACAGTTTAAGGTTATGGTTTATGTCTCAACATTAAAGTCCTATTTTATTGATTACATAAAAATATGGGTTACATAAAATTGATTCCCATATTTCTTATATATAAACAGGGTGCAAAAATAACACCCCCCTTGGGATGTGGTGTTGTTTCTTAAAGAGTCTATGAAGTATGAAAGTGATAAAAATATTATTAGAGGTATAAAATAGTATTTTTAAATGTATACTAGAGAATATGGAGACGAATACAATGAAAAAGTTAAAAAACATTTATCATTGAATTGGATTAGTGTTGGAAACAAAAAATGTAATGTGGACTAAATCATAAAAGGGAATAGGATAACACCAAGAAAGAAAACCAATAGATGTGTGCCATTATAAGGGAGAAAAAATATTGGTGAATATAAAATACAAACTATGAAGTGATAGTTATCAATAAAATCATAGACCAAAGATAGATATAATATCATAAGGAAAGACATATCAAAAAAATTAATACTATGATCATTAATATAATAGAATCTAAGCTAGAATTCTATAAATATTACAAAGTAGACAAATGACAAGAAGAAACAGAAGAATAATGCACCCCAACTGCATTGAGTAGCACTTATAAAATTACAAGACCAAGACAAGAACAAACCCAATCAGTAATTAGAAATGTATAATCATGGATAAACAAATAAAAAAATGCTATAATAGGAATTTTTATGATTATATAATAATAATAAGAACATAAATAAAATAATAATAAAAATCAAAGGAAGAGACAACTGTTTTCTAAAAAACTATCATCGTAAATAGTATTTTAGTAAAACTAGAACATATAAGGTTATTATAGGATATTTTTTCATACCTAAATGAGTGATTCAGAGTTAGGTATTTCGAATATCAAAATATGTGTGACATTATATTTTTCTTATGTAGGATCCTACATAGTATAATGGTAGATCCAAAGAAAATTCCCACCATTGATTTAAGCATTTATATTAAATTTATCTTTATAGAAAATGATTTACTATAAATAATTAATAATGTTGTTTAGTGAATATTTTTTTAATTTTTAAAATTATTTTCAATTCATTTCTAATGGATGAAATATTTTCTCTTTTGAACAAAGAATCAATGAGTATATGGTGATTCATTATGTTTAACAATATTATTATAAAATAATTTTGACATTTTATTATGTTATCATTTAATTTTTAATGATAACATTTAACCAATGAGAATGGTCAAATATTAAAAACAATGTGTCAAATGAAGAAGGAAAATAAAATTCTTCTAAATTAATTGTCATTTATTACAATAGTTTCCAGGGAGAGTATATTATATCCATCATTATTGAAGTTCCAAATATAATCATTTATATATTTTATAACTTTATTAATATTTAATTGAAGGGTAAAATAATAATTTGTTATATATTAATACCGAAAAACTAATTAATGATGCACCCATGATGAATGGAAACATTTTCATCCCCGTCAACCCAATTATAGGTTCATTGTAAGTTATTCATTTTTACAACGAATATATAATATTTTTTCGACTAAAACATGATGTTGACTTATTTACGTTATTTTAGAAATGATATTTATCAGAATCCTAAATTAATAAATATAAAATTTCTACACTTTAACAAGAAATCCATTTTAATATTAATCAACTATGAGAAGTAAATTATTAAAACTATACACAATTGAGGAATAAATTTATCGATGATATCACCAAAAATAGTTCCCTGATTACTTGGAAAATACTACCCAGATTTTCATTATTTAAGATATCTATCAATTGGGTGAAATAATCTTGGAACATTCACTAATAATTGGTTTTCTTGTAAAAAAATAGAAAATAATAAATCATAAAAGAAAAATATATCCTATGATGAAGATTATAATCTATGTATTTATATGAGTGATTTATTCCTTTTCAGCTCTTATAACAGCATGTAAGATTCAACTTTTAGAATAATGAGAATAAAACTAACATTAGTTCTACTAATAATTAGATACATTATCTATCAATCCTTGTTTTCAGTTGTTATATGAATTTGAAATAATTTTTATGTTATTGTAATAATATATGATTTTTTTATAAAAAATGGAATGAAATGATATTTCCAGTATAACTGGGATCAAATACAATTCTGGATAAATTAAAATAAAAAAAAATATTTTTTTCTCTATTTTAAATTTTGAGAAAATATCATCATGAATTGTTTTTAAAACATTCAATCTCACAATATATTATTTGTATATTTCAAAAAGATTACAATATAAATTGACTCAAATACCAATCTTGGTACCTTACAAATCAAAATAGTTTCTAGACGTAAAACAATTAATATATACCACTATCCAATATAAACTGTGATTTCATAAATTAATTCCCAAACCATTAAATTTAGAAAAAATTATAAAATGTTCATTGAATGCCTAAAAATTCAAAAAAAACATTTACATTGTGTAGAAGAATCAAAATTTAGAAATAATTGTATTTTATACAATGTATTAAAAGATATACATATCATCCAATTTTAGGGTTGTCTACATTCAATGCTGAAGTTGAAAATTTGTTTTTTTTGCCTTCATGAAATATATAAACAAAAAAAAATACATAAATTATATACAATGATGATGATACCTATGAAGTTAAATTTATGGGTGATTTTTTAGTTTTCATAATAAAACTTAATTTTTCTTGATCTAAAATTCTCTATGTCAAAAAGTAATATCAAATACGACATTAGATTTAGAAAACAATTCATAATAGCTATAGGAATAATAAAATAAAATAATAACTAAAAGTAATCAGTTAATATGAAAATTTATTTAATTTCTGTTTGATTTTGGTGCTCATAAACACCCACATCTTTGTTGTAAAAGAAATTAATTTATGTGACTTTTAGTATAATATTCATTGGAATAGTTATTATATTCAAGAATAAATTTTTGGTCTTTATTTACATATAATGTTATTTTTACTTCTCAAAATATAAGTATTTGGGATATGTTTATATGATTTCAGGAAACATTGTTTATACCATACATTTAAGCATAATGTATGGTTTCTGTTTCCTATATGGAATAAATTCATATATTAATAACACTACATTTATAATATTACTTTTTTAGGAATAAAAATATAGTTCATAATCTCTAATATTCTAATCTAATATATATTATCAACAAAAATTTTTGATGTTTCCCAATGTCGAAAGAAACACTATTTTTAACATGTTAAATTTTGTATTTTTGTATTTTTGTTTATTTCATTGTTCTTTACAATGGTTTCACTTGAATTAAATATCCATTTAATGTGGTTAAAATACAAAATCAATGGTCACTATGAAACAGATTAAATAATTCATATATATGTAGAAATTTATGAAATTCATTGAATGTTTTAGGATTAAATACCAATGATTTATCTTGTGATATTTACATATCTATTTCACATAATGTAATTCAACATCCACGATAAATACCGAGAGTTATTATTGTGCATAAAAAATTAATATATTAAATATTCACATTGGAGACATACATGTTCTAAATTCATCCAAGTGTTTCTGCTAATATTGTTTAACTATATCTTATTTAACATTGTATAATATTCTTATACTACAGTTTATTAAATATCATTTACATACATCAGTTGATGCTACAATTGTGAGATGAATTTTTATTAATACTCTTTATATATTTATATATATATTTTATTAATTTTTTTGTAAATCATACTCAATCATTATATAATTTGAAATTATCATACTAAGCTATAAATATTTTGGTTCACAATAAAAGAACAAAAAATCCAGGTAAATGTATTGTTGTAAAAGATTTATTTCTCTACACTCAGTTGAGGAGGTCTGTGTATAAATGTACTTTCTAGTGGAAAGGACCAAACATGTGGATTGGGAAATCAGTAGAGTATAATAGTGAATTTTTATTCCCTAATACACTTTACAGTGATGTGTTATTTTCTATATTTATTTTCTATTTCATATAAATATTTAATAGATAATTAAATAATTTCATTATTATAAATAATGGAATATATTTTCATTCATGTTTTTTAAGGAACATGAATCACCCCCTCTTATGCCATTTTCTTTTTCTACTCGAAATCAATTATCTGAATCTATGGTTGGGATGGGTTGGATAAATTTCATTTTTGAATGTACATGAAGATAATGCTATATATACAAGATATAGAAAATTTTTATCATATATTAGACTCATATCATTATATAATTTTTTCATAAAATGATAGATATAAATATCTAGAAGAAGTTAAATCTCAATGGTAGATTTTTGTAAAGGTATGTAAATAATCTATTAACCTTATTTAATAGTGATAATTATGGATACTATAAATAAAAAATGATTATTTAAATGAAAATTTATTTAGAAAGATTTTTTTTAATGGTAGTCAAGATCTGTGAGATTCCTAATCATGATATTGTAAAATGAGTTAATGATCAAGATAAATAATATGATCATAATTGAAGATCTATAAATGATATTTCCTTTAGAATGGAATATAATGAATTTAATTGAGTCTCTTAGTATGAGACCACATATTGTATTTGGAAGACCATTTCTATTGCCAGTGAAGGAATTAAAATGAAATACAAATAATGTATTACACTAGAAAATAGAAATTTGATACATATATGATGTGTGAATACTAATGAATATGTTATATCATTATAATATTTAATGATGTTCCAAACCATATTACTACCCTAGGAGATCCAATTAAATAACCTGATCATGATTTATAGTTACTCTATGTATTATCCACTATTTATAATGGGATATGTTTTTCTATTCATCAATCCACGCGAGTTAAAGAGTTGAAAATGAAATAATTTATTGCAACATTGATTATGTATGAATCTCATATATAAGACAAAGTAGAAAATAAAATTTCTACAAGAATATGAAGATACAACACAAAAACTAAAATAGATTAAATACCAGATTCATGTTTTAAAGATTCAATTTACGAGATTATAGGTCATTCTAAAACTTTTAGAATATTTTATAATAAGATATAAAAAGGAAATAAAAAATATATATGCTATGAATGAGAGGATAAATTTATCACAATTCCTTATTGTTTAGTGATTAATCTCATAGAAATGATATTTTCAAAAGAATAGGTATGATGTATTCAATAAAAACTGGTTTGACACTTCTGGTTCATGTATTTATTCCCCTAAATACTCTGAAAACAATCATGAAAATAATAATAAAGATCATTGTTTTAGGGGTAAAGGTGATGTGTCACCATCTAAATACAATCCAAATTCTTATTTTTAAACTTTTTCTTTTGATGGACACAAAAAAATATGTTCTTATGCCTCGAGAAAAATTTTAACATTATAAAATTGTACACGAAAATACGAGAAGAAATAATGATTTTATTTTCATTGAAAATAAACGTTTTTCAAGAAAAATAACAAATATACGATATAATTATTCAACAAATTCTTGAAATTGGCATGATGATAAAGCTAGGTAACTATTGGTTGGAGCTAATATATTAAAAAATTGATCTTTTATGTTTATTAATTGAAAAAATTATTTGAGTGAAAATATTTCTAAAAATAATATTCATAATGGGAGACTTGGTATTATGTTAATAGATAAAACCTAAACTATATAGAAATTATTTTATTCCCTCTTTATAAACCAAAAGGATATCTATTCTTAAATGGTTTTACTATGGAATAAATTGAAACTATACTATTGAATACTATTTTAGAAAACTTCATTTAATTGGTATCAAGAGTGAAAATTATTCTGAAGTGTTATCAATCCATAATTAAGGATTCCCTTCTCAAAGTAAAAAATGATTTGGTTTCCAATGTATTTTTATATTACCACTTTCTAACCCTCAAGAATATATGTACCAATAGGTACTTGTAATTTACATCATTTGTGTATGCACCACTATATTTCATTATCACTTCATTATGTTATTCCTTAAAAATTATGAAAATTTCATGTGTTATTTTTAATGGGAACATCATTATAGTTGGAACTCTTAATATACAAGTTAATTCATTTCTATTTCAATATAAGATTTAAATTAATTATATGTTATATATAAGGGAATAATTTTTTTAAATGGTTTATATTCTGTTCTTATGTATTTAATTATTATTTTTATTTAAATTGTTATTAATTTCCGACTATATTTTATTACTTGATGAATAAATATATTGAACTATTGTTATTATATAATATATACTCATTATATTTTATTTAATTTCATATTAATATATGAAACAAAAATTATATTGTTTACAAATATGAGTAAACATTTTATTCTCTTTTTGTAAAAACTGTTTTATATATCTTTATATGTGTTATTTCATGGGAAGTGTTATAATTTATTATTTGTGTGAAGTAATTTATTATATTAATTTAAAATTTCATGAAGAAATATATGCATATTTTAAAAAAATTGTTTTCTTAATTACTAATTATTTCATAAAACTAGATTATAGAGGTTATTCCAAAAAAATTATAGAACTATTTAAAATTGTTTATTCAATATCATTTTCAGTGATAGAACTATCTTTGGAACTATTAAAAATTATTGCAATGACATTTTGTTCATTAAATTGAAATGTCACCTGAAAACCATCTGAATTAATCATTTCATCTTCCTATATTGAAACCATAAATTATTCTTAAACCCTCTCAAACCCTTTGTATTTATTAATAGAAATTCTACAATCAATGATTTTTGAAAATAATAGTTCAATATGTATAAAGTAAACTAATACATTAATCACAATGAAGTTTTATTCTAAGGATACCAATGTTCAACATTTTGATTAATTGATACAATTTTTAGAAATTTCTAAAATGAATTATGTAAGCATATTAATTATATTCCTAATGAAATTACTTATTGGTTTAAAAATTAGTTAGTTTATTTTGATGAGTATTCCATGGAAAATCATTTTGGAAATGTATATAATTTATTGGTTCAGATGAATAAAAATTCAAAAATTCCCAAATAACCAATTATATAATTCCCTATATATATATATTTAATGTTTGTGATTAATATTTTGAGTTAATAGGTAGTGAATCGTATTATGATCTAGATATATCAATAAAATTTTACCTATAGATTGATATGTTTTATATTTTAAAGGATGAATATATTACTCATTAGTGGAGTTGTAATAGTTTTTAGGAATGACCTGTTTCTAAAGAATGTGATGATTCATTAAAAGTGGAGATAATAAGTCGAATTGATAAAATCAGATGTGAAGTTGTTACTATGACACATCAAAAAGATATAAATGATTTTATATTTAAACAATTATCTTCTTCGTCAATGGATCAATGATATAAAAATTTAAGGAAGAATAGAACTATCATTTTGAAATTTAGAAACTACGAGTAAAAGAGGTAAAATTTCATTGAGTGAAGATGAACAACATAACATTTCAAAAGTTATCAATTAAATTCCACCACCACATCCTATTCAATGTGAAAATGAAAATAATTTTATTGTAAAATATGAATGTCTTTTTTTATATCACTATGTCTATGTATCATATTTATATATATTTTTTTCACACCAAATGTTATTTAACAAATTCCATATTATTTTGTTGATGTCACAAAAAGAGGGATAAATATATTAGATGAAATTTTTGTGAGAGATGTAAAATTAGAATAATTTTGAGGAATAAATATGAAAAATGTATAGGAATGTATATATTAAAATAATATAAAATATATATGCAAAAAATTTATCTGCAAAAATAATTTTTTTATGATGGAAAAATATTCTCTTTAGTTAATTTAATATATTATTTTAAAAAATTTATTTATTATTTATGATTATTTAATTTTGTTTAAAGGGTATTGTGATAATAAATTAGGTATATTTTTAAGAATTTGTTGATCAAACAATTTAGTTAATCAATTTTATTTTGAATCTCAAAACAATTCACACCAATGATTCTAAAAAAGTTACATTAAGTGAATTTTAGTTTAATAATAATTTTGTAGAATTAATTATCTTTAGAAATATCTTTAAACATTAATATCCTGGAATTTTATTTGATTTATGAATTCATAAGTATTTTCCAGTTGTTATTTGAACTCTATAAACACTATTTATTCACTACATTTTAAGTGGAATGTAAGGTATGTATACTATAAGTTTGGAATGAACGTATGAACTAGGAACCCTATTATTTGAAGGCGTTCTACATTTGAGGAAGAAATATATTTTATATCAACCATATTTTTTTTATTGATAGTATATTGTCAACTATACTTTTTATATTTAACGCTTTGAAAATAAACCCTTAATTTTACATGGTCAATTATAGTGTTTGTTATTATAGATTATTTCGATGTATTTGGAATAAGTCGCACTAAAATTATATAAATTATTAAATATATCTGACCATTAATTACAAGAATCATATTCAATATATTAAATCATTTTTATTTTTAATGTAATTTCATACATTCATATAAAGTTTTAAATTCAAATACTCATGAATTTTCATGTTATATTTCTAGGGTATTGTGATTTAATGTAATTTGACCTTCATGATAAATACATTCTGTATATTATTATAAAAATATAGATGTGATTTTATAAATATTAATTTCTCGTTTCCTATATAGGTAAACATTAGAGACAAATATGGTTGGATTCTTATATGTTGGATGAACTTGATTATTATTGTTGTTGTATTTATTTTTTTATCCTAAGAGTATTTCAAAAAATCATTTATCAATTCTATTGTTTAGAGACATGCTTGTTTGATTATATAAATAGTTTTTTCTCTAAAATTGTTTAATAAGGTACTAATTTATGTTGAAGAGTATTCTATTTGTATTCTTCATCAAAGAACACTTACAATAGTCAATTTATGGTTCAACTATGATATGAATCAGTATTCATCCTATTCATCTTAATAGATTTACTATTAGTGTGTGAATTAACCATAATTATTAGTGGTGGAGTGCTAGATTCTCATACGATGATGTGGATATTTTGGTTCCCTGTTAATGAAATAGAAATACCTATCAAATCCATTTTGTAAAGGTTTCAAATCCCTACATTCTATTGTATATGTCTCATGATATGAGGACTAGACTGTGGGAATCACTATGATAAAGGAGTAAAGTATTTTTTAAGTGGACTAGGGGAATAAGGTTTCCTAGAAACTATAAATAATTGTGTTATTTAATTATTTTATTTTCTATAGCATACTCATATTCAACTGATAAGGAAATAATTACATTAATCTTAATAGTTAAGTATTGTTTCTATGAGGATTTAGCATATGAACATTCCCTAGAGCTAAGTCATCTAGATTTTGGATAATGGGAGGGTATGGAATTTTTCATTTGGTTTTAGATACGTGAATCCCTACATAGAACAGATATATAAAAATCATTGCAAAGGTAGAGAGTTGACTTCATTGAATAGATGTTAGGGAGGATAAGTTTCAAGTAGTCGTAGTCTGGGATGTATTCTTCTAAGACCTTCGGGTCATGAAATATGTGGCATAGCCTAAATGCCTTATTAGGTTTCCCCCTCATTTTTTAATAGGGGGATAATCAGAAATGAATAAAAATGAAAGGCCTTCAGGACATTTATGTAATGGAATACAATTCATCCACCACTGTGTCTTCATATTTTATATTTTTATCAATAGTACCATCATCATAAATATGTACTTATTTTTAATTTTAATCTATTGTGACTCCTTTAAAACTATAATTTATAGAAATAATATCATTATATATGTATTTTTATTATTTTGATATTATTATAAATGTTACCATTCTTAAACATGTTTCAAAACATTCATTACTAACAATTATATCCATAAATGTATTTATACTAGACAATACAACTATAAAATTTCTAAAATTACATAAGGCAATGTCATAATCCGCATATATCTCACAGAAAATGTTAATCAAATTCTATCACATTAGTGGTAATTATTTTTTTTGTTTTTCTATAAGATACATTATATCATAATTCAAATCAATATAACTTTATTTTAACACTAGAATATTTATACTTGATCATGCCTACCACCATAAAATATATTTTTCATGTATTGGCCTCACACTAGGAAGATAAAAAATTAATACTCGACATAATAGAACCCAACTAACTCTAAATTGAAAAATAAATATTAAAAATTAATTGGATTCTTCATATGATGTATGGAAATGATCATCACATACAACCATTTAATGAAATAAGTCAATAATCCTCATCGTTCATTAAATGATATCTAAAATCAAGCCCCTGTCAATTGATTTTCATGTTGAAGTGAATCAAATAACATGGGTGTTAAAATAGTCACAATATGCCACATTATCAAATGGTATGACTAAGGATTATGAGAATACCCCTCATATATCTCAAATATAACCAATTATTTTCTATATGGCGTTTTAAAAATTTCATCAAATTGATTACATAAATAAAAAAAACCATTTAATGAAAATATTATTTTTATATTCCATTTAAAAATTCACTTATTTTAGTGCATGATTACATAATGCTAAAGAATAATTTAAAAATAAATTTTTTCATTTAAAAAATTCTTAATACCACCAAAAATACAATTTTTTTATTAATCCCAAGCAACCCCATACATAACACAAAAAGCAACAAAACCAAAACAAAAACAAAAACAAACGCAGACCCCTCCTACGGAGGGAGAAAATAATATAGTCCTAGTACATCTCCACTAATCAGATTGACCCCTTAAGTCTAATTGGCAACGTGTTATCCACCCAAACTGAAATATCCCCCGGAGCTGCATTAGAAGCAAAGTATTCCGTAACCTTGTTCCTTTCCCGCCAGGTATGAGTAACCCTTATGTCGTTCCCCATAATCGCCCTGCACTGTCTGATAGTATAATAAATCATCCACGGCATCGTACCCTATCCATGTAACACATCATGTATAATTTTCGAGTCAGTCTCTATTTTCTCCACCATTAGTCCTTTGTCCAGACACACAGATATCCTTGAAAGGACTGCTAGGGCCTCTGCCTGCACCGAGCTCCCCCTCACGTAGTGCACAGCGAAAGCCAGCAACACACTACCACTGCCTTCTCGAAGCACCCCACCACCACGCATATTTCCTCCTGCGCATGCCCCATCGACGTTCAGCTTCAGACCGCCCACTGATGGAATCCATCGAACCCACGACCCCCGCCTCCTGAAAGTCTCCTCCCCACCTCCCATCCACTGGGATACCAATCCCCGTAACGATGGAACTCTCTCCCCACACCTCGCCGTTTCCACCATATCAATCAGAAAACACCTTACCCTTGCCACCACCACCCTCCCAGTGGATACGCGCCCCTCATACCTGGCTCGGTTCCACGCATCCCACAGAACCCAGCTCCCAACATTGTAAAACACTGATCGAACCTCTTTATCCTCCACATTGCCGCCACCCCCATGAAACCACAAGCCCGAGAACTGCTCCCAGGTCTCAACAAGCCCAGAGTACCCTATGAGGTTTCCCAAAAAATCCAGACCACTCTGGCCCATTCTCCTACGCGAAAAATATACTGCATACTCTTCCCCTTCCTCCGTTTGCAGCAATGACAACCAGACGCTAGACTAACGGCCAGGCGTTTGATGTTATCATCCGAAGGGATATCGTTTTTCATGATCCTCCACGTTAAAAAATTCATTTTCAAGGGGACCTTTCTGCTCCACTCCACCCCGCTTCCCGCCACCTACGTCTGCTAGACGTTGGAACTCATGCAGAAGTATTTTAGATTGAACTTACCCGAAACCAAGGGCGTGAAGACACATTTGTCCCTCTCATTGTTAATCACCACCATCTCAAAGATTCTTCGTGAATCCGCATCCAGCACTGCGCTGAAAAACAGAGGGTGACGCTTTGCCTCCCTAAACAAGATCATCGGGGCCGGGCACCCCGGAAACGCATGCACCCTCCCAAACCAGTTGAAATCCCAGAATCTGACCCTCCCCTCCCCGATGATCCACTGAGCATGATCCCTCAACTCTGGGACAATATTACACACCTCTGCCCACATGGAAAAACCTCTCACTGGGATGTCTGTGGAACTATCCTCGTACCTGCCCCACATACACCTGCCCCACAACGTATCTCCCTCTGTAATTTCCCATGCCAGCTTCGCACGTACTCCATGCACCATATCCACCATGAAATGAACCCCGATCCCTCCTTCTGTGACCGGTCTCGCCATCTTCTTCCAAGAGACCCACTGTCTCCTCCCCTCCCGTGAGGCATCCCAGATGAAACGTGCGAGCACCCTATCTATGGACTTAATGACCCCCTTGGGTACGTTAACCGCCACAAGTGCATGCACCGGTATTGATGCCAGTACACTGTTTACTAAGGAGATCCGACCCCCGATGGATAGGAAGTGATTTTTCCAATCCGTAATCCGGGCCAACAACCTGGCCACAACCCTGGCAAAATCCATGTTCCGCAACTGACCAGTAGACACCGGCGCTCCCAGATACTCCATCGGTAAGGACCCTCTCCCCATGCCCAACTCCGTTCTCACCGCATCCAACCTGTCGTCTCCACACGAAGCTGCCAGATAGAAACAGCTCTTCTCCCGGTTCACCAGCTGTCCGCTCCACTTATAGTAATCCTTCAGAAAGTCCTTAAACTTCCTTATAGACCTCATTCCAGCATTCAAAAGCACAATAGTATCATCCGCATACATGAGGGGGGATAACGAGAGACGCCCATGTTTCCTGCGGAAAGGCATTATCTCCCCCTGACAATTCCCTTGTTGATAAGTTTACTTAAAGAATCCTGCATCAGTATAAACAAACGAGGGGATAGAGGGTCCCCTTGTCGTAGGCCACGAACGGATTTGAAAAATCCATGCGATCTCCCCAGGAAGGATACAGCCATCCACGGCGAGCTAACGCATCTAAAGAAAATATCACAAGCCCCAGCCGAAAACCCCATCCTTCGCAGGACTCCATTCATGAAACCCCACTCCATTCTATCGTATGCTTTACTCATATCCAGCTTTACTACCATATTGGCACCTCAGACCTTCATGTTTAAATCCCTCATCAGCTACTGAGCCAGCGCCATAGCACCCTATATTGACCTCTCTTTGACAAAACCATGCTGCTCTGACGACACCCGCCTCGGTAGAAAATTAGACAACCTACTATTGATAACCTCCTCTAGGACTTTATACGGGAAATTACACAAACTAACCGGACTGTAGCGACTGAGTGAGGTCGGGTCTTTGCACTTAGGTATTAGGACCAAGGTAGTCGCCGCCGCTACCCGAGGAAGAAATCCCCCTCGGAAAAAATCCTGGATGGCCAACACCATATCATTCTTCACACAGTCCCAGCACCCTCTGTAGAAACACCCCGAAAAGCCGTCCGGCCCCGCAGCACTATCCTGTTTCAATTGCCACACCGCCGCCTGCACCTCCCTTTCATCGGGAATGGCCTCAAACTGTTCGTTCTCCATCATTGACACCACCTCCGGTATCGCTTCCCATAACCTAGAATCGCCAGATGGAAACCCCTCACGCCCATCACCTCTCGGACCAGCCATCAGATTCTTGAAATACTCCATCGCTCTACCCCCGACCTCCTCCCTGTCATCCGAGAACGAGCCGTCCTCCAACTCCACGTTAGGCTTAACCTCCTGCCTTTTCTCCCTTAAGAATGCATGGAAGTAGGCTGTGTTCCTATTACCCTCCCTGAGCCATCTCACCCTCGACCGATCCGTAGCCCTGCATTCCTGGGAAAGCAGGCTCAACGCCAGGGCGTCCTTCTTCTTCGATAGCTCCTCAAACACCCCCTTGTCCCACCTGTCTTCCAGACTGACCTCCAGTGTATCTATGTCTGATTTAAGAGACTCCAACTCCCTATCCCACGCTGGAAGAGAACTGGCCCAACGTAAGATCTCCTGTTTCAACCGTCGCAACTTGCCATGAAATGCCAGCCACGTGTGCCCCCTAAAAGGCTCTCCCAAACCAGTGTAACCAGCCCAAGGAAAGACAAGTCGTCCATCCACCACTTGGAAAACCGAAAGCCCTCCTGGGGCCTCTCAGTCCTTCAAAAAGATAAAAGCAGCGGCGAGTGATCCGAAACCCCCCTCGCCAAATGGAGAACCTTCACCTCCCTAAACACCTCAAAAGCGCGGAGGTTCGCGAAGCACCTGTCCAGCCTGGCCCAGCTACGGTTCACCCCTCTGCGGTTGTTTCACCAAGTGAACGGGTCCCCTGAGAAGCCAACCTCCTTGAGACCCTTCCCCGCGATGCACTGCACAAACACCATGCTCGCCCGGCTCTGAAACACGCCCCTCCCCTTATTCTCTTCCAGTTCAGCAACAATGTTGAAGTACCCTCCCACAATCCACGGGCAAACCCCTGGGTCGAAATACTCTAGCTCAGTCCAGAGACCCTCCCTCTGACGCGCATCACAACTCGTGTACACAACTGACATGAGCCACTCCAGCCCGTTCCACATCACCTTCATCGTGATAACTTGATCCCCTACCCTCAACAATGTTACTGAAACATCCCTCTTCTAGAACAACCAAATATGGTTATTCGACGGGGCTCCATGCATGGCTCCATGCATCTTCAGTCTTCTAGAAAACTCATGTAACCTTTCACTCCATGATAGAGTGACGTGCATCATGGAAATGTTACATAAACATTTTAATTATATAAATAAAACTACCTCAAATATTAATCCAATTATATAAATAAGTTTTTATATTTTTCATCAAATTACACATACAATGGTAGTTTCTAGTTTCCCCATTAACATCAGAAATGAATTTTCTCATTACCACATCCTAGACCATATTTATATTCTGATGTATCTTCATATGATGAAATAATAATTTGTTTTTATATATCTATGAAAAATAATATTTAGTTTAAAATTATAATATAGCTTCTCCAAAAATTATAATCTAACGATGATAATAAAAATAAAAAATCACATAAGCAATTGTAAACATTATATCATATGAATCTGATATCAAAAAAACATCTCTATATAACTCAGAATATTTTTTCATTTTTGGTTGAGAATAGATAATATTTTAAAATTTCTCATTGATGTCAAACTGCATAGTATAAAATAATGGATTTTCTAAATTTCATTTCCAGGTACTCTAACATAAAACATGAATCTCTAGGGACTAATTCCATTTCCCATTAAGGATATATATAATTCAACAGATCCACATGAATGTACCTAATTAAATGTTGACCCCTTGAAATAGTTGTCACACAAGAGAAAGGATCATTGGGTTTAATACCTCCAAATGAATTCACATATAACTCAACACCTTGTGATTTTGTTATTTTTTCTATAGTAACTCATCATATAAATAGACAAAAGATTGCACGATGGATGATTATTCCCTTAATCAAATAATTGACATTAATATTGGATAAAAAACAAGCACCTATTTAATAATGAAAACCTATACATGTCTCAACATGGGAAAATTTCTCTCTACTATAAGGTTCACATACTTCCTAAGACCTTCATTTCTACATGAATTAATGAATGTTGTGAGGATTGAATTATTATTTTTCCTTTTATTCATGTATTATTGGAATACCCAAGACATATTTAACTTCCATACATATCATAAACACATTATGTATTGTCATGATATTTAGACTTTATCCCCGCAACTAGTTTTGTAGATGTGATGAAAAGTCTACATCATTGTCATTTGAAGAACCAAAAAAGATGAAACAATTGTTTAAGTAGAGTATAAAAATTTAAAAAATCAAATATATTTAATAAAAATTTTATTAAAATGTTTTAAATAAAATTTATAATCCGTTATAATGATGTTTTAATAGATTTTCTAGTCAAAAATCCATAGAACTTTTAATAGGAATATTCACTATAACATAAAATCGAACATAAAATAATATAATTTTGCTATATGTTACACGGGATGTTCCCGTGGAAGTTCATGTGCATGATTTTATTAAAATTCCATTAGTTGTTCCCCTAAAACATCCATATAAAAATTCAATAAATCTTACATTGAAACAACCACTAAATTATTCATAATAATCTATAATTTTTATATTTGTAAACACAAAAATATATTAATTAAAATTTTTGTTTAATATATATATATATAAGAAATAAAATTTTATTAAATATAAATTATAATTATTTAAATTTTATGATTTTAATGTAACTAAAAATATGAATTGTTAAAAACTATATGAATAAATATTTAAATAATTTTTCTTATTAAACATAGTAAATATTTTGATATATAAGAATTTTTTTTGTAATATTATAATTAAAAAGAATTATAATACATGACATTGAAAATTATATTTAATATGTTTATTATAAAATCATTATTACTAATAATTAAAAATATATTTTGTACAATATTTTGTTATAGTATTAGTGGAAGTTATAGGGAATGTTATTATGGTATTTTTCATGAATGTTTCAGAAAATTATCTAGTGATACTTTTATGAAAGCGGTCATATGAAGATTCCATATACTGTTCACTAGAGAATTCAGTAAATCAATTTCAGTTGAAGTTACACTAGATTTTCCAATGGATATTACATTTTAATCTCCTAGTCATATTTTAGTTGATGTTCCACTCATACTTACGAGGAATCATATAATGAAAAAGTAATTGTAACGTCCATAGAAAGATCCAAAAAATGATTTAAAATAAAACAATATATTTATAAAAACATATAAATAAACATGAAATTTAGTAATTAAATTTATATAAAATTCAATTCAAAGAAATATATATTATTTTTGTTATAAAATATCTATATATTTAATAAAATTTACCAAATAAAAATAAATATAATATATGGATAAAAATTTAAAACTATTTATATTTAAGAAAATTCATATTATAAAACATATTTAAACCTTTTATATATTAATTATATATATAATTTCATTTTTATTGAATATATTTGAGAAATTTTTAGTATTGATGAATGTTTAAACTATGTTTTCTTGAATATTTTATAGTATAATTCAACATTATTTTCATTTATTGATTTTAGTGTAAGATTTAGAGAGAGTTTAATGATTTTTTTATTGAATGTTTTAAATAATGTTTGAATGAATATTTGATCATGAGATTTAGGATCAATTTTATTAATTTATGTTATTATTTTTATCATTGAATGAATGAGAGTATGATTCAGTAAATATTTCAGTGTATGATTCAATATTGTTTTAAGAATCCTAAACATCATTTTATGTAATTTCATCTAGTTTAAGGATTCAGTAGTTTTTCTGAAAGCTTATCTGAAACATTTGATATAAATTACAATGAATCACATTATTTCACTAAATTTCAATATTCAGTATTAAGAATAAAATGACTATTAGTAAAATAAAAATATAATATTTATGAAAAATATATAATTATCCAAATTAAATTTATATTTATAAGTTATAAAAAAGAATTCCAAAATGAATAAAAATCAATTTTTATTACACATGTGAAAAATATTTCAAAATTTACAACTTTATAACAAAGAATTTGTCCAAAATGAAACTGATTTTATGTTACTTCCCCCAACAAAAGAAAATTAATAGAGTACTTTAGGGAAATTACTCAAAAACATCACACTACAACCCTATTAAACAATATTATAATTCCTTAAGAAAAAATTCACTATAAAATAGAAACAATTATTTCCAGCCAATTCCTGGCCTCACCATGTGAAAAATGATTACTAATTCTTGCATTTTTTTTCATGTTAGAGAAAAATTACTATAAATAACAGGAACTAATAACTTGTAGAAATATAATCATGTCTGCATCCCAATACATCATAAGAAAATCCTTCAAAATTGGGACCCAGATATTATAAAATGAAGTTTACTGTTTGAGATATGGTTTCATTAATGAAAGATCTAATCTGACATGCTAGTAGCCCTGTTCTTTAAGGATTTATAAATTTTTTTGAAAATTATTTATTTATTTAGTTCAAATATAAAAACTTGTTTATATATAGATAATATTTTAAAATATAAAAATGTTTATATATACATTATATCAATCATTGTTCTATTTTTAGCATTCTCAAAGTTTATATTTTATCAGTTCCACGTAATGAATTGGTAATGTTGTACCTTTACCAATATTTTTTTATGAAATATTATGTTTTATCAATTTTCTTTTTGAAAACTGATAAAATATTTTTTGATCAATGAATTTAGCATGGAATCTGATAAGTCTATATGTATCTGCATTTTTTCTTAGTGCTTATAAATTTTAGAACATAATTAATTGGAATCTATAATTTTGCATGTACAACTAGGACGTAATCTTAGAGAGATAGAGGGGAAATGTGTTGGGTTGGGATGTTAGAAAATATTTTACAATATATATATATTTTTGAAATCCATAGGTTTTACAAATATTTTGACCTATCAAATAGAATTTGAGCCCATGGTATTACCTATTAGACCAAGTGTTTTTGGGACATAGACATCTATAAAAGATACTTATGTTATTGTGAGTATCATTTTGTCAGATATACATAATCTAAAATATGAATGGTATGGGATACAAGCCTTGTGTCCATCCCTCGACCCACATATATGTATTTTATAAAAAATTATAAATACCTTTATAACATGACAATTGGTTTTTATGCTATTTTTATATAGCCATGATTCAATTTAAAACAACTCACATATAATATGTAATACTATGGCACATCAATATAATAATTTAATATATTTATAAATTAATTTATATTTAGATGATGTATTTATAATTATATTTCAAAATTTACATTGTATAATTTATTTAAAAAATCATAATTTATATTTCTTCGTATTATTTTTTTATTAGAAAAATTACACACCATTTGAAATGAAATATTATTATTTTTATAAAATACAAAATAATATGTGGGTTAGATTGATTGTCCATGAGTCCCATGAGAGTAGTGAAAAGGCCTATGAAATATATAATTATACATTTTTTTCAATATCATTTTTGAAAAAATAGTTTTTAGGTAATTTCATTTTATATTTGAAAATTTCACGATCAAATTACATTTATATTAATTATTAATTTTATATGTATAAAAATATATTTTCCAGGATGATTATTTTTACAATGGATTTGTTCTAACCTGGATAATAAAAGATATAAAAGATATAATATATATAATAATACCTTACATTCATAGATATAAATTCTAATTTGCTATTATATCTTTTTGTACACCATAATAAATTTTAGTGAATTCGGAAAAAGGCCTCTTAATGATTAACACGAGTCTCGTGATAAATTCATTACGAAAAATAAGTAAACAATGTTATGGACCCCCAATTTATTTTTTATTATTCCTATAATATACTTAATGTCACATAGTCATGATTATTTCTGATTATTTAGAATTAAATAAAATAAGTGACAATTAAAATAATCAAGCCTCTATATTTGGAAACTTACAAAAAAATATTATGAACATGAATACAATTACTTGGATTAAAAAACAACTCACTATTAATAATAAAAATTATTTAAACAATACATTATAATTATTATAAAAAAACATTGAAA
Source organism: Viscum album (assembly GCA_963277665.1). Taxonomy (NCBI): domain Eukaryota; kingdom Viridiplantae; phylum Streptophyta; class Magnoliopsida; order Santalales; family Viscaceae; genus Viscum; species Viscum album. Next base: position 23,241,158 of record OY728131.1, read on the forward strand.
AATATTTAAATTAAATCATAAAATTAAATTACAAACCTTGAATTACATGTCAGGTTATGGGTATCAAATCAAACATGGCTAGGATATAAATGTACAATTGGAAGGGGGAGACCAAATAAAATTGAATTTTAATAAATATTTTCATCTTTTATATATGGATTATTGTCATCCATATCAATATTCTCCCAAATTTCTAACATTCGAAGATTCATTTTAGGAATTAAAATAACATTTTACTCATTTTAATCCATTTTTTTTAATTTCATTTAATTTTATAATATATTAATGATGATAAATAAGGGTACTTGGAGAAATAATTTTGATATGAATAAATGACCAATGATTCCCTTAATGTCTAACACTTGTTTCACGGTGGAAGTGGTCGATGAACTACCTTCACATTTTAGGTGAAAGGTTCTTTTATTGAATCCTAATAGTTTTAAAAACAATAATTTATGTCTCCTCCAATCATATTTCATGAACATAAATCTTTGTCTATGAATTTTGATTTCGAATTGATTTAATTAGGGCTAAATGTTCCTTCACTTTTAAATGTTTAGGTGAGAGGATGAAAGAATGATAAAATAAAGAATCATAGATTTTCATCTATTACAATAGTTTTTTCATCTTCTCCTTTCATTCATGTGTCTATAAGGAACAAAATAAAACATTTCCACGTTGGTCATTTTTTTCAAGTGAAATGTGGGTATTGTTAATGGGGAATAAATTATATTTGTGGTCATATATGAATTGTGTTCATTTGGGAAAAACATTTGAAATGGAACCACATAGTACTTGACTATAAATGTGGTGTTGTTGATACATGAATTTGGGTCTATGTAAATTCATAATGGTTTGGTATTTATGGTACATCATGACGACATTATGCAACATATTTCAGAAGAGGAATTTTTCCTATGATATAATGAAAAAAGACATTACAGTCCAAAGATTTCATTAGAAGAGTATGATTCAAGGGTGTGTTTTGGTGTTTTGTTTTTTATTGGTGGAATTTGAGATTAATTCACTATATCAATGATGTTATATACATTTATGTGTGAAGGAATGATAGAAAATTTCATTAAAGGAAGGTTTATAGATTGTTCATAGGGGTTCAAAAACAACACCCCTTATCTCGAATAACTTACTCAATTAGAAAACTAATCAAATTCAACTTAATTTATAGTGGATTTACAAAATCATTCTAATTAATTGTTTAATATTTTTAATTTTTTATAATGTTAACTAAACATTGACTTAGTATTTTTATCTATGTGTGGAAAGAGTAAAACTAGTATTTTCATGATTATAAGATATTTGATTTCGTGATTCTTTTATTTCTTATGTGGTGTGGAAAAAGTATTTATAACCTTATATAAAAGGTTTTATTTTTTAAAATTACTTAAATGTATATTGAAAATTATTTATGACAAATTTTTAATTATGGAATCTATTTAATGTTACTTACTAAATAGTATATAATAAATAAATCAAAAAAATAAAATTTTTTATAACATAGTTATTCAATGAAATCATTGAAAAAATTAACAGATTTATATTATATATTATTAAATAACGAGGACGATGGTTGTGGTGGTGGTGATAAAATTAAATTCATAAAATACAACAATAAATGTTCTTAAAAAATAATTATAATTTTAAATTTATTTACTCTAATTTATGTATTTTATGGTGCTCAAAGTTCTTGTTTTTTAATTTCATTTGTGTATTTATTTCCCCAAAATAATTATTGGGATCAAAAATATTTTATGATTATATCGTGATCTAAAAACATTAATTCTTACAGTGTGTGAAAGTATATACAATTGTAATGTTTTCTTGATATCCTTTTTAATTTGAGTAATGGTAATATAGTATTTTTACTTTTTATAAACAATGTGATCTCATTCTTGATAAATAGGTGAATTTATATATTCAATTTTAACTATAGATTACCATAATCTTGATATTTAATAGTTTAATATTAATATATATTTATAAATATATCTATTAATAGTTTATATACATATTTTTAATTAAAATATTTTCATGCACAAGCATACATTTTCTTAATAATAAATATTATTTATTTTATTAAATAGAATGTAAAAAATTAATTTTCTATCTGAGGATGCATGGCTCTATGAACATGTGTCTCCATTTTTTCCCTCTTCAAACATGTTTCACTATTTTTTCCCTTCTTCTAGTTATTGAAATCTATTATTATTTGATTCCATGATTCCTAATTAGTTTTTCCTCCGATTATCCTCTATATTAAATTATCGCATTCCTTATATACATATCGATATCCCGCCCAACCACCATAATTCTCTAATTTTCCATCTTCCTCATAGAATACTCCTCCACATCCTTTCTAAAAGACACCCACTACTACCCAAGCCTTCAACCTCCTCTTCCATTCTTCTTTCATTTTATATTTCATTCACATGAATCATATTTTCCAACTACCTCAAAAATTTTGAAATCCCATTAATATTTCCCCAACAATGGAAGAATCTTTCACATGGTCTTTGCATCATCCAATTCATTTTCTTATACAATTATAATTTATTTATCTTTGTAACATCATCAAATATATTTGAGTGTCCTAAAAATATATCATCCATCATCATAAGTCCATCCAGTTAATTATTCATCATTAATAGTAGTGTATACATCGCCAAATACTAAACTATATTTATCATCCATTTAGAGTCTCTACAATATATTGTGAAATATAGCCTTTTGTATTTATAAATAATGTTTCTTCATTATGAAATAATATTTAAATAATTTTTTATTATTCACTGTATTTTTATTTTTATAATGATTCATAAAATCAAATAATTTTTATTTATGACCAATTTGATTGATTTTATAGTAATAGATTTGATTTTCATTGCTCCATATTCTGTGATCTCTCCCTGATATTGAATCGTACAGGTTTAAAAAATAAATTCAATAATATTATTATATATAATACCATATTAGAATGACATTATTTCACATTCCTTGATGTTTTACATTATTGCATCTAAATAGTTATTTCTTTTTACTATATGTTTTCACTCATTCATCAGAATCTTGAAATTATTTATCATGAAAAACCCTCATAGAATCTCTCTTATGTATTTGGGTGGACTTAATATAATTTTAACATAATTTTTGTAAAAAAATATATAAATTAATTACAGTATGATTTCTGTTAATTTTTTTTATAAATCAATAGAATACATATTATAATTCCCCTAATGATAATAGGGATGAATAATTGTCAGGTAATTATATGTATACCTCTAACCACTATTGATAATTCTCATGTACCATTATTTATAATTCTAAATTCAATTCAAAAAACATGTATGGATGTCTCCATTGATGATGCACATTTTCAGTTCATTCTACCTGGTCAATCCCAACCGTGAATCTACAACCCATTACTAGTACAAGTAATGATATTCTCCATGATTTTATAAAAATTTAATTTTATATAATGTTTCCATTATATATTCATCCCTCAATCTCCCTCATAATAATTTATCTCACTTGGTTCACTCCTTGAGTTTTGAAAAATTATATCTCCTTGAAATCAACTCTATGCATAGAGTGCTCTACACATGCAGTCAAATTTGATTCACATTTTACTCGATGTTAATTTAGATACATTATTCTCATTATTAAATTAAATATTTCGTAAAATATATTAATTTCATTTATTTGTTTCATATTATTTCATGTTTTAACAAATAATTCTCCAGAAAATACAATTTTGATCCCCTACATTAAGCAATACCTTCATGTCAAGTACACATTCAAATTAATTATATCTAATTATTCTCTATTAAATGATAAAGGTGATTTATCTATCCTATTATATTTCACATAATTCAAATGTGGATTCATATATAAATCTTCATATGTTTCATGTTTTGGATTGATCTTATTAGGAATCATGATATTCATGGTGTTCAAGAATTATTTATTAAGTGGGTTTAATATTTTTTAAAATTTTGGTTGTATTATTCTAATGCATGGTTTATTCAGAAAAAAAATTCATAATGGTCTACCATTTACATTTAAAATATTTGAATAATTTATAAACAAAAATAACATAAAATAATTGTCTCTCTTTAATTTGTATTATTCTTATATATCGATGCGTTTCTTCCAGAACATATGAAATTATTAAAAATGATGATATGAAACATCCATGGATCATATTGAACCAAGGAAGCCTCAATGGAATTAATCGAAAATGATAGTATAGAATATAATTATTTGAAATTTTGTTTCCGAATTTGTGGAAGAAAAAAAGAATAAATCATTATAATTTAGATGAATTCGTAGTGACACATTTTAGTTTTATAAATAAAATTCTATTTTTTAAATTGAAAATAGTCTTTCATTATTTATCTTTATTTTATATTATGATTTTATGTCAAGAAATTCAATATTGTAATTTTATTTAACAAATCCATTTATTTGATATTTTATTATATTATTTTAAAACATTACATGACTTATATTTTATATTGTTCGACCATTTTAATATTTCACAATATTCACCAAAAATTATATGAAATTATATACGTTTCCTTCCATTGACATAATTATAGTTTAATCCTACAAATAGTAATTATGGTTAATCCATAATATTTCATAATTTAAATCTTTTCGAATGATTAATGAAAATATCAATCTTCTATTTCTTTTAATTTCATCTAATTATAGTTATTATATATTCACTGTTTCTAAATACGTTATTTCTAATATTATGTTTTATATTCTAAAATGAGAAGAATTTAAAACATAGAATTATATTAAAATTGGATTTGTTAGATAACAATTACCACCCATGTTTAGGTTTCACACATTTCTACCACATATATAAATTTGATTCGTACAGTCCCTTAAGATGTTCCCATGAATGAGACATAATAAATTAATACTTATGACTATAATCAATGAATATTTTCCATATTATATGAAATTTCCATATTGGTTCCAATTTTCAAGATTATTTTTTCATTATTAAATTTCTTCATTATATGAATCAATATATTTTATGCATAATCATAATAATAAAAACTCATTAAATTTTATTATTTTACTCATTAAAACCACTATATTAATTCACAATCCAAAATTAAATAATAATTTTTAATAGTATTCAATTAAAATTTAAAAAAAATTATCAATTTGAAGGATTGTTTGAAATTCATTTTCTAATTTTTTTTATTTTCCAGTTGGAAAACCCTAGTGATACTCTAACACCGTACTGCAATTCATATGATGTCTAATGTTTGATGGGTTATGACTAATATCATATTCCAATTTCAACTTCTATATATAAATTCTCTCCCCCAATATGTTCTTTTATATTTTATCTTCAATTGTACCCCCTCAATAATATACTCCATTATAAATTAGATAATATACTATGAATCATGTAAAGTTCTAAATAAATCAATTATCTACATTTTCCCTATATAAAATGCATCATTTCAACATTATGACATTAAATATTGTTTCTTGAAAATTTTCCCTCAGTGTATTTAATAATTGTTTGTAGAAGAATGTTGATATTCAATGAAATTATAAATTCCATAATAGAATTTCAATGTGTGTTCAAATAGAATATAAAATAATAATTTTTTGATAAAATTTGATAGAATTAATTTGTTTTCACACTGACACAAATTTTTACAATCAATATCTGATTCATGAATTTTGGGACCACAAGAAATAATTATGCATTATTTCTATACTTTCGGCCTGAAAAAAAATTATTCTAAAACATTAATATTTTTATTTACCCATTTACAGTTTATTTCAATGTAAATTCTCTCAAATCATTGAATCATATTAATGATATATTATTCTTTTATAGAAACATGTATGCAAAAATTTAATTTATTTGTTATATAATGATACTTTTGTAATTTATTATAAATATATAAATGATATTCCTATTTCCAATGGTGTAAGCTTTGGTAATAATTTAAATACATCAATAAATATTAATATTTTTCTTATTGGAAAATATTTACATTATAAAGGAAATAATTTTATATTAAATTATTAAAGGTGCTATCCAAATATTTTTCAATATTATAATAAATATAAATCTATATTGATATAAATAACTAATAATTTCATAACAATGTTATCTTAAAAAAAATACTTTGTTCATTATTTATTTTATTTTATATTAAAATGATTTTTGAAAATTCTATTAAAATAAATAAAAAATAATGAAGCTGAATAATTGAAAATTAAAGTACGCATATTTAAGATATGGTTCACCTAGTCATCAAAACTATTATATAGAATAACTTCAATACATTTTTCCTTTAGTGATGAAAATGTGAATTAGATATTATATCATCCGATCAATATTTATAAATACTAAAATATATGATATGATATAATATAATTAGTGCTCCAAATAATTTCTCTATATTTTTTATAATTAGTTCATCATTGTATTTTATTACTTTGTAATCATTCTATCTACTTAAATATGTATGTATATTATTTATAACATGTATCAGATTTAAGAAAATCTTCTGAAATAGTACTAAATATGTTAATATCTTATAATGGAAATTGGTAAATGTTATTTTTATCATTACATGAATACCATATGGAATTATATTAAACATAATATTACAAATGGTCCATGATTCCTTTATTCATTCACTGAAAATTATTTATAATGATAGATAAAAATATATAATATTTATAAAGGTATACATTTTTATATGTTATTAAAAAAGTTCATCGGCATATATTGTACTATATCTGAATAGAAGAGCATATATATTAAATTTTAACCGACTTGAATGTTATATTGAGATTATATGTATTAATATACATGAATACAATGGTTATATATACACTCCATTTGAGTATATACTCGGGAAATTAAAATATTTTCATTTCTAATGCACACTACTTATATGAAATCATTGTCAGTTCCGTTATGTACATTTTATATTCTTTGAATTCATAAAAAGAATTAGTTTATTTTGTAATAATTATGTGATAAATAAACTTTTATTTCCATTTCACTCTTCTCGTTGTACGATTGTACTATCTCTCTTCTTATCATCACATAGATATTCAATGTCAACCATTATGAATATTGGTAGATAAAATATATAAATTTAAATATACTAAAATAGAAACAATCATTTAGGTCATCATCTTCATTAATTTTTTAAATTTGTAATTTTTATCTTTACAATGAAATAATAATTAATTTATTTTTTATTCTATTATATTATAATTGCATAAATATATTTTTCTACTATATAACATTTCAGAGGATTTTAAAAACCATAAACCTTGTTTTCCATTTAATTGGTTGTAATGCATACATTTATATATTTTTTTCCAATATTTTCTATGTATATATTATTAAAATAATGATATTTTTAATGAAAATTATATTTACATTACCTATAAATATTTAGATATACATTTCTTGGATAATAGAATACAACATTAAAATAACATGTAATGTATAAGGTGTGGTATTACACATCTGTATCTATGAATGTAAAAAGTACTACACTATATATTATCGCCATTGATAATGTTACATTTACATTTCTATAAATGTAGTAAGTAAATTCCCATAACCAATAATTTAAATATTGAAAATTATGTTTCTAGGAAAATTGATTTAACCATAATATTTTTATCAATTTTATATTATAAAAATTTACTTTTCTAGTAAATTTATGGATATATGTTGCTACTTTATCAATTATAGAACCTTCCATAACAAATAACAGTTTTACATTTTATAACTTGATAAATACGTTTCTCAATTCCATAGTGTGCACACTACTAGTTAAGGAACCTTTCCATTAATATGGGATAATTAATATCAGTTGTGATGAACTATAAATCATTATGAAAAATATGTATTACCCACGTCAAATAGAGTATAGTTGTAAACATGTGTGTATATATTTTTAATTTCGTTCCACTATTATATATATTTTTATATGATCATTTTAATATTAAGTATATATTAAATTATATATAATATTATTTTCTATTTAAAAGTAATAAATATCATTAAAACCATTTGGTTGATTCTTATAATCATTATATTATAAACTAAAAAACTGGAAAAAATTGTTGGGAGTTCATCTATTGCAATAGAAAAAATGATGAAATTAAATTTCTCAAATCAAAACTATATTAATTATATATAAAAAAGATACAATTTTAATTAATATTTTCACATATTCTCTATAACTTCTAATTTTTTAATAGTATAGGTTGTAGATATATATCTTCACTAATTTATACATAAATCATAATAGCAGAACATCTAGAAATAATTTCTTGTGAGTTCTTTTTATATATAATTACTAAGAATTTATCCATTTTAATATTATGATGTATATATTATATATGAGTACATAGTACTGAAATTATATAATTTTTGTAGAAAATATCCCATCACATTTTACTAAAAAAAATCAATAATGGATCCTCTAGTGATGGTGTCAATATTAAAAGAGTTAATATAGAATGATTGGTACCCTATGGTTCAGGAATTTAAAATATAGTTATATAATTTATATTTATAATATACATACATATATATATATATATATATCATATTTAAAAATATATAAAATTTCATATATAAAATAAATAGTCACAATGTCATGTTAGCACTTCTAAAGGAGGAAGGTTTATCAGATACAGTTAAAGCAATGAAGAATTTGTACACATATCTACATAAGAGAATTAAATAAAAATATAGTTAATTTTATTACCCCCTTTAAGAACTGATTAATGTAACATTTATTAGCACTAATTTTAAATGCTAATAAAAGACTCCAATTAGAAATTTTTTCTTAGTGGTGATAAATATTGGTGTTTATGAGATAAAATCTATATTAGATCATGTAACACTCTATCTTTATCTGGGAGAAAATGAGGGGAGACAATATAGGTTGTTGTGTTTCAAAATAATTTCCCAAATATTCATTTTCTGACATTCATATGTGACACAACTACTTTTACCAGTAAAAAAGATAGTGATCCCATGTTATGGACAATTACCCTTAGTTTTCGTAGACATACACATCATTAAAAATGGACTCTACAAATACATGTATCATTTTGTCTAAAATCTGAATTACAAATTCATTATAGTCTATGTATGGGGACTGTGTCTATCTGAAATCCCCTAAATATTTATATTTCTATAATAATAATACCAATAAAAACATTGTTTTTCATTTCTATTTCTAAATAAAATAATTTCATTTTATTAAAAAGAATATCTAACAAGTAATATTATGGTTAGAAATTAATCTATTTTAATTTTAAAAAATTAATATATATATATTTATGATGTATATTTAGTTTTATTCCAATTTCCATATTTTAATGTTTATTTAAAATACAATTAATTATTTTTTGACATATTTAATTAATTTTATTTATTATAAAAAAAGTTAATCCTAAAAAACGAAATTAATACACTTTTATTCATGTTCGAAAAAGAAAAATAAAAAATTATATAGGTCGGACTACTTGACTTATTGTCCCACAAGTCTATAGATATGTCTTATGAAATAGAAACATAGCCAATTTTTTTAGAATATAATTTTGTAAAAAAATTATTTATTCATGGAATATGATTCAAGTGTATAAATATCATGATGAAATTCTATATAGTATAATTTTTTATTTCATAAATACAAAAAAAATATTTTATTTGTATATTTTTTTAATAAAATTTCTGAAACAATAACACTTGATAAAAAAATTATAAAAAAATTATATATAAATCTATATTATATTGATGGAGTTCATTTCAATTAGATATTCTATATTGATGAACATCTTACAAAATTTTGTTATTTTGGGTCATATTTGTCCTAAATTTCAACATGAATTTAGATAAAAATTCACAACAAATAATATGAAATAATCATAATGAAACCATACATGAATGGTTAAAAATTAATCAAATAAAATAAAACTCTGAAATTTATAAATATTTCCAAATCCTTAGCAGCAAATATTGTAATTGAAGTATAAAATAGTAAAAAGAAATATTTTTTCAAACAAAAAAAATTATTAATCAATAAGAAACCTTATCCATGGATACAAAAAATTAATTCATTTGTAAAATATTTCAACATAACAACCTCTATATTTAATGTCAAATAATTTTTTCAATAAAATTAAGAACACAGAAAAACATTTCAAATCATTAAAACTGTTTTGTTTTATGAAAATTTAATATAACACATCCATGATGGAGAATGATAATTGGGTGGGGAATGATTAAAAAATACTTAATTGAAATTATTTTATCCATCATACACGTTCGGTTTATCTTCTTATCTATATTTAATCTAAAATATTTCAAACATATCATGATTGTTTTTATGTATTTGAACAATCAAGGACTAAATATAATAAATTTACACATCATTTTATTTATTTTATGAATCTTCTTATGGTGTTGTCCTTAGATAGTAAAAGGTGGTGGGGATTAAGAATCATTATCTGAATTGATGGAAATGGTCTCCTTTAATTCCTTCCACATGATTCCATGTGTGATGGTATGAATAAATTCAATGAATTTATTGGTGAATGGTTCATCTATTACATCCATAGAGTTATAAAAAGTAGATGTTTCCCACACTAAAATTATTATTTTTAACATCAATATTGCTTTCTGAATTGGGGTTTGAAATAGAATTTTATAGGGGTTCCTCTACATTCACATAAAATGATTTAGGTGGTGGGAAGGAAGAATGAGGGAAGGAAAAAATCCTTCATGTCCATTTATTCAATAAATTTTTTTATTCACATTCAATTAATTAGTAAATAAACCACAACATGAACATTATCTATGATAGGGATCCTATCAGATTAAAAATGTGTTGTATTTGTTAGGATCATTGAATTACATATATGATAACATTGGAAGAGTATATTTTGAAATACCATTTGAGTAGGAACCTCAAAGGCCTTAATGATGATCATGGGGATACCAATGCCTGGGTTTGGTTGTGTTCAAATTCCCTCTATTTGGTTCTATTTGGTACAATCAAATAGCCTCCCATGAACGAACAGAGTGAAGAAATATCCTATATGTAATGTTAACCACATAAAATATAATCTTGATACATAATGATAATATAATTACTCAAATGAATGATTTGGGGTTTTGGTTTTTATTGGTGGGTATTGAGACGATTGTGGTAAAACCACAATGGTGGGGGCATGGGAGTCTTAGTAAATGGGTGAAATGATTTGTTGATAATGAATATTTAAATCTCGATTATTTGGGATCCAAAACAACAACCCTTGGATCAATAGAATAATGTAGTTCTAGAACTAATAATATTCCCTTAAAATTTTAAATTATTTATATATTCATTTTTTTATATTTTAAAGTTTTTTATTTATTTTAAATGTTATTTAAATGTTGGATTTCTCTTTTTGAATATCAGGGTAAAGTGTAATATTACTGTTTTGTGGATTTTTATATGTTTAATTTATGGATACATTTCTTTTATGTGTAGCATACAAAAAAACATTTTCTATAAACATAAAGGAAATGTATTATTTTCATTAATTACGTATCATTCTATAGAAATTATATATGTTAAATTATTATTTATGTATTATAATTAACATCTTCAGATAAATAAAATCTAAAAAGGACACGAAAATCGAAAATATCATAAAACTGAATTATTCCATTAAAATATTACATAAATTAGAAAATATTATTATTTAATTTTAATTAATAATTATTGTGATTGTGTTGGGTAAATTTCATCTCATATCCACTCGTGAACCTGACCGTTGGGTTCATGACTTGTTGGGAAATGTATGAGGGTTTTTTTGATGTGGTGAATGATTATATAACCCATATTTTTTTCAAAACACATTATAAAATTATTAATAAGAATCTGAAAACATCCTTTATCCATTTTTAGTTTACACTAAATTTTTATATACATATATAAATTGTAGATATATATACTGATATTAAAAATGTGTATTTATCAATAATGTATATTTATTAATTTGTAATTTTAATTTTTTCTTATGTATTACAGTGAATATTAACACTGGATAAAGATTTATATGATTAAATATTATTAAATTTATATTAATAATTTCATACACATAAATTGAAATAAGAAATAGGTAATTTATGTCAGTGTAAATATTTTTATACATGTAATTTATATTGACAATTTATATTGAAAATTTTCGAATAATAATTTAAATATCAATATATTTATAAAATATTGTTTCTATATTATTTTAAAATAACCAGGATTCTATTATTAAAAAATTAACTATAAAATAAAATTATATAATCTTCTCAACTGTTTGAGATCCAAATCATATAGATACCTATGTTTCTATAATTCTTAGGGTTTTTATTTTGTGGTGGTGGTTGGATGACATACTTGTATCTGTTGGTTGAACTGTTTAAACCTCATTCTTTATTCATCAGACAATTTCCATAAATGAGGAGCATATTAATGGAGTATAATTAGTGAAGCCACTATAAAAAATTTTCACGAACAGTAGAGGTTGTTGCTAAGAAGGATGAGGATCCATTTTTTATGCATCGAATGTCACTCCATATCTTTTGAAAAATCTTGCTCAATTTTTTCCTTCAATCCAAGTACCATAAAAATAGACTATAAAATGTTTGATTTTTAAAGAATTATATATCTATAATAGAACATGGATTATGCTATTAGATATTTGAATTCATTAACGACAATTATAAATATAATGTTATCAAGGGAAGGTCGTGATCCATTAATAACCAACTCATTCCAATAAAGGATATATGAGACAAAGATGATATCCAGAATCCAATTATATCCAAAATCCCATTTAAGATAATACTTTATAGATTTTTATTTTGTAGTAGAATGGAGCGAGATTTTTGTGATGTTAGTGGACACATAATAGAATTTGGATAATCGTGTCGATCAGATCCTATCACCGGAGACCTGATGTGTGAATAAAGTTATTGGTTGAGAATGTACATCTACTTATGATTGGATTACTTGAGATGATAGAGGATGTAAATTCATGGATATCCATTGAATATTAAAATCATAAAACCATTATCATTTTGTGGGTGTCCATGGAATAAATATAAGGATTCATTTTAAATAAGGCAGATGAAGAAAGAAACATCTTTATGTTGTATAATGCCGATATAACTGTCATCATTTTCATCCATCATTCATATCAAACGAATAAAAAAATAGATATCAATAGATAATTTCAAAATCCATATGTACGAAATTTGAGAAATATAAAAATAATCGGATAATGGTAGGGAATATTTCCATTTCTACATATGAGAAAAATGAATCATAGATGGAATAATGAGAGCTAACAAATATACATAGTGGGTTCTAGAGTCTCCCTGATTATGCCTATGGTCCATGGTCAATTTATTATCAATAGGGCCACCCCAATCGTTCTTACAACATCTGTGGAGGAAGAAACGAAACCATCATCCAATGAAAAAAAATCTACTCATATATTCCAAATACTAACACTCCCTTGATACAAATAGGACCCTTTTTCCCATCATGTAGTTGGTGTGTCTTATCAATTATTCAATATCCTCTTCTCAAATAGTTGTTAGAGAAAAATAAATTTAGTTAGGATAATATTAAGGTAATTATTAATGGGGGAAAATAATAGAATAAAAATGTTGTTTGGATGGACCACTGATTAATGATTCATATTAAGAAAAGGATGAATGTGGTGGGTGGTGGAAGATTCCTTTAATGATCAGTGGTAAAGGAATGATTGAGCTAGCCCAACCGATTCAAATAATTTTTTTTGAATTATCTTGCTCTTGTAAACACATGATCAGTTTGAATGCTTCAACATCATAGAAAAAGAAGTAATTTTGATGTTTTTTAATTCTAAATCATAATAAAAATATTTACATGGATGGGGTTGCAAAAAATATGATTTCAATGTATCATTCAATTTTTTTCATGTCTATTTTGGTACTCTTAGCATCATTTAGTGGGAATATATGGATGTTAGGTTCAAATAATCCACTTATAATTGCTTTCATGTAGTCATCCATCAACCAGATGTCCTGATATATGATTTTTTGAGAATTTATAAATGTACCTCCCATGGATTATATGAGCTCCACGAGGTGACTAAATACACTCTGGAAGAACATTTCAAGATATATTTTAATTGGGGGGATTTTAATGATTTTTTTTTCTGGAATTAGAAACATGTAGGGTAACAAAGGAAATATTCTTCTATAATTGAATTAAAAGAGGTAAAAAAACCATTTTCAAATTTTTATCGATGATATTACTGAAATAATTATTCATGGTTCAAAGGTAATTTGAAAACAATTTCATTATAGATTTGTTGGATATATTCTTAGGGTTATCTAATTGGAATAGTATTTTTAATTTATTACATGTTTTATATATTTATCCAACCATGTAAGAATTTTTTTGTCCTCATTGAATTTAGTCATTGGACATGTAAGATAATTTAGAATAATCATCAAGTTTTATTGATTTAGTATAAATGATACGGTGTGTCAATATGTGATATAGAAATGTAGTATGGTGGGTTATCCTGACTTTGAATGGAAAATACACCTTATGGAATCTAGGTTAAAATGGTGTGGTGATCTCATATTTATTAATCTTGGTATTCAATGTGATGTTATTGATTGAAATATGAATGAGTTATATTTTATCCTCTTCTGATTATCATATCTCTTTTTTCACAATTGTAGAAGAGAACCTGAATGTAGCACGTATAATAAATTATTTTTTTGAATAAATATTTTCAAGAATCCAAAATAAAACAGGGAAACTACAATACATTTTATTTTAACTAGAATGCATCTGAAATGCGGTTCATGATCTCTATCATTAGCCCCAATAATTCAAAGGGTATAACTACATCCAATAATATGTGAATCTATTATCTTATCAAGATTCATTTCATGAGTTCTCATTGGAGGTGAGTGATAGGTCTTCCATTACTTCTGATAATGCCTTTGGTATCAAAGTAGTGGGTTTGGAATCAATAAATCCCTAACTCAGATGTTATTTTTCTAATAGTGATATTCTATTTGCACTGAAATAAATACACATAACTGAGGATCTTGAACTGAATTTCTTCTAGATTTGTTTTTTAAAAAACATTATAATAATTTTAGTAGGACACTTGAAATCTCATGAATGACCTTTGAACAAAAAATAAACACATTTTCAACTTAATTGTACCATTATTAGACTCATTCTATATAATAATAAATTTCCATAGGTGTCAGACTATAAGACCATAAGTTTCTAAAATGTTACCTATAAAATATTTTCGATTTTTTAGTAAAATGTCTATGGTCATATATATAATCCAATATATCTACAAAATTAATACAAATTCATCCAATATAGACTAATCTCTTATAATTCCATTGATTTCCTTTATGTTTTTTACATTATGAAATCTGGATTTTTTTTCTAAAATATGTATCGTGGATTGGAAGCTGGATATAACAAAGCAGTATGATATAGTTCTATGACCTTTTATCTGGTTTTTTCAGATAAATGAGTTTATACTATAAATAGATTTATTATTCTCTGAAATGAACCTCTGTTATATGTTTTTTGATTGATATCCATTTTAGCCTATCCGAATGAATTACCCCACTATGGGTCATCCGTAGGATGACCCTCTATCATCTTTGATTATTTATTTATGTTCATATTGAGTTTCAATGTAATTTTTTCTTATAGAAAGAAAAATATTTCATATAGGGTAAATGATTGTTGATAGAGACCAAATACTTCCCATCACTTCTTTACATATGAAAACATTATTTTTTGGAGAGATAATTGTGAATATTGTGGAAGAATATATGAAATTTTCTATATGTATTTGACATATTTTCTGCAGTCAACAAACATCTATATAATTTAGATCTTCTATAGTTCTATTTCCACTCGTAGTATACATGATAATCTCTACTTTTATACTAGAATTTGAGTGTTTAATATGTACCAGAAATAGCTCAGGATTCACATTATTTTTTGTAATTCAAAAATCTATTATTTTCATGGTATCCTGTATAGTGTTTTTAAAATAATTCAAGAGTGTTTCGGTAAATGTGTTTCAAAAGTGGGTAAGGAAGTTCTCATCATGTTTGGGGCCTAGTCTATCACCACCCATGTTATGTCGTGCTTTAAAATAAAAGTTTTTATATTCTAGTTGAATGTTATACATGTAAATTTCTAGTGGGGTATTAATAATGGAATAAAAAAACTCAGTGGATGGTGTGGCCTAGGCATTACATCAGAATGACTTTTGGGGTTATGGGGACTCAATATATAATTCATTATGAAAATTATATTGTTTCCAAGTATGTTTAGATCAATCCTGATGACACAGATTCCCTTTATACATGGGTTATTTTCATATAATATTTTTCATATTGAGAATTATTCATGTTGATGCATGGATGATGACCTATAAATATAATAAGAATTTTTTGGGATGTCTCTTGATATTCTAAATAAATCCTTCTACTATAGGATATTTGACAGATCTAGTACTTATATATATAAAAAGCCATGGATTATTGATAAAAGTATCTTTTTTAAAACTTCAATGATTTTCACAGTTATGGAAAATGTTAAGGTGGACTCATTTGGTTTAATGTGGATGATACTGCCTAGTGTACTAAAAAGTTGGGGAATTTTTTTTATCAAAATAGATATAAATATTATATTAAGTATTACATGTGATAGAATTTGGTTGTTGACCAACATTGATAGATTAAAAGTTCCATAATACCTTACTCATTATAATCTGGGTACTCACTGGTGCTATAATGATTGGAGTGGAATTTGGTATAGATGTAGAAAGAAATATGAACCCCCCCAATCCCTCCTAAGGCATGATTCTTATTATTGAAATCATGATTAGGAATCCTCCATGATATGTATCTCCTCATTGTTTCCCATGATTATGACATTCCATTATTCCCTATCAATATAGATATACGAGAAACCCCACTGCACACAATTTTTTAGTTCCTAAGTACCATGGTTTTATGGAATGCATGTAATAATATAGTTGATTCTCTTCTAGAGTTTATATAATGACACATACTTTACATACATTGTTATTGATTAAAAATTAAAGCACACTTATTACAACATATAACAAAACCATGAAAGAACCGTATAGGTATAGTGTCTTTAAAAACTGGGAAACATAAACAAGTGGTTCATAAAGCATCTATATTGTCTCCCATTTATTTCATCATATCTAGAGTTCCTTTTGGAATATCCTACTTAATAACCTTGTTCCTAACCTGGGGAAAGAAAACATACAAAAGGGTGAGCTCAAATGCTCAGTAAGGGTAAACAAAAGAAATATAAATCACATCATATTCATAAGAAAATAACATTTTGAAAATCTTAACCCGCAAAAGAGATCATAATTTCATAACATGGGATAAATCATAGTAGTGAAATGTAATCCCAATAATCATAACATAAAACATGATACTTTTTGGTATACACACATAATCATAGAGAATCATTTCTTAGTAGTCAAGACTCATTTCCAAGACTATCTTAGCGGAGAAAGTCAATTTTTGAACCGAGTTCACTCCTCGTTTCAGTCCTGTTTCACTAAACCAGATTAACCTGCCATTCCAGCCATGTATATCTCATTAGATATAAATATATACCCAATTAATTGGAGGGAGATAGAGGTCCCACCAATCTCATAATGAAATCATTCTTATGTGTGCCACAAAATCATAAATCATACATCATAGCATAACCCATGTAATAAAAATGGAATTCTTAAACATCATGCCATCATAACATAATCCACATAAGATAAAAGGACATCATAAAATATATTCCATCATAACATAATCAAATCAATGTAAAAATAGGGATAGAAACAGAACCCTATATTATCTTAGATGGAAATTTTTTTTGATAAAACACTTGAACTCCATTCTTGAGGAAAATATCCTTTATACTTTAATTTTTTTCCGTTCTTAATATTTCATATAATTTTAAACTAAAACAAGTTGATTAAAAATAAACATGAAAACTTCTAAATGAAGCTTCATGGAAATAATTTTCTAAATATCCATTCATGCCGTATAAGTTAAAAAATCATTTTTCTCGTACTTTGGCCAGAAAAGTCAAAAAGTACCTCGTACGAAAAACAAGAAAAGATTCCTTTCATATCTTTTACTAAAAACTCACCTAAGGGTAAAAATTGGATTTAAACAATTATAGGAGGATATAAATAATATTAAATATTGAGGAAACATGGATGTGGATGATAAATATTCCCCAGTAAATTCTGAAGTATAAACAATCTTGGATAAAAATTAAGATTGCGAGATTTTCCATTACCTTAGGTCTGATTTTCTTCGTACGTGTCCAAACCTCCTATATAATGATTTAAATAATGTTATTTAATTATTACAGAATCATACTCATTGTTATGATATCAAATGTGGTCATATTCTTAGCTTCTTATTAGTAATATTTCATTGTTACTTGTTATTCGGGTGTTTATTGCTTTTTGTTCTTATGCGTGTTTTGCCGAATAAATTCTTATTATTCTTTTAGGTTATAGATACCTAATATCCAGAATGGTATTAGTGTAATATATATCATATTTATTCACTCAATTCATTTATATAATAATTATGCAATGATGATCATGTAGAACGAGTCGCATCACATCGTGGAGATGATAGGCTGTACGAACGCATGAGCGATGATATCAATCCCATGATCATGGAATTGTATTGAAGTGAATGTATACTATTTCAGAATCAAAAAAAATTTACAATAATCATATATAGTTATTCTTTAAACCATTATACCCATCCACGTAAGGTGGTGGTGGAAAATAGATTACACCGCGGCGTGGAGACGGTATTCCGTACAAACGCACGCGCAATGATTTCATTTTCCGTAGGATGGATAGATGGTGAAATAGGGTTGTTTTATAATTATAATAAAATATCAGTATATTAGTGATACTTATGATATTATTTCATAATAAAACACCTAAATAAGAAGAAGTAAAGGAAGAAATAAAGTTGAATGAATCGGTAACGAACATTAGCTCTTCTTTGAAGCGCCTCTTCTTAACCTCCTCATAGGGAACTAAAGATGGTATTTGAGGAAGACCAGGACCTCTATAATGTTTCTAAGGAAGTGTAGAAGAGAAATACATAGGGTTTGGCCGATCATTAAGGCTCAAAGTGGTGTGAGGAAGAGAGGGAGGAGGTGCCCTTTTATAAGGGAGGAGAGGGGCACCATTGGAAAAACTAAAAATATTATTTTATTATAATGTCATGTTCGTTTTTTAATAGCTCAAAATTGATTTATCTAGAAGATAAAATGGGGATGGGTCGAAATAATTTCATCCAATAGAATTTAGACAAGTTTAGGTTTTTATTTTAACCTTATCATTTTGATTTAACTTCAAGTTAAATAATTTTACTTTTACCGTGTCTTCTTGTTTTCTAACAATATAAGGTTAATAAATTTTCTATAACAAGAAAAACGAACCCCAAGTTGTTTATTATTAATATATATAACTTTATATAAGTCATTTGGCAAAACCTTATATTTTTAAGAATAAAATAACAATTAATAATATAATATTTATTTTAAAAACTATTTTATATCATTTTTTACCCTATTTGGTAATTGATTTTTTTTCAAAATAATAATAGCATGATTAGTTCTAAAAATGTTAATTAAATCAATACTAACATGTTATATTAATCTAAAAAAATTGTGTAATTCATAAATAGTCTAAAATTACATTTATTTGGGTATTTATAACATCAATTATGTTAATATTTTCTTAATAAGGTAATTAATGCATCATCATTGTGTCATAAATAAATAAAATTATATAAAGTCTAAAAATTATAAATAAAATACCATTATGTATGAAATCTTTTTATCTTTCTAATTAATATTTATAGTCTAATTTATCTTATGTATAACCCTATATTAAAAATGATTTAGTTTCTTAAACTTTGATTTTAACTATTTTGACCCTTCTTTAAATAAATTAATAATAAATGTGCTAATCTAATCCAAGTGGACCTAAATGGTCATAATTTATTCCTAAGGTTGTTTTTGGTCTAATTAAACTTATCCAATAGAATTAGGACATGTGTTAGGGTAATAATAATATCATTTGTACCCTTAATTACCCTAATTACATTTAACCGTGGTAAATAAAAGTAAAAAGTTACTATTCACCGAAAATTATTTTCATCTCATTGAACCACATTTTAGCCCTTGATATTAATCGTGTCTCTCAGATTATCGAAATTCCACTCATAGAAGCGGTAAAATTATGTTTTTTGTAAGTTTGCAAAAAGCTCCTAGGAGGTAGGTAAAAGACGGTGAAAACTTTTTATACATCGAAAATTATTATAAAATGACTCCAATGAATTACATTGAACTTATATAGGTATTATTTATCAATTTTGAACAAAAATAAATTTAAATAAAATAAATAATTATTTAAATAAAAATTTGTTTTTTAAAGAGTAACCCAGTGTTTTCACTATTCATCAAAAATTGAAAGTTTTCAGAAAAATACCAAAACATTACCCAAGGCTAATTTCGATATTCCAAATCCAAAAATGAAGTCCATTTTGAAAGATAAAATTTATAAAATTTCAAAAAGTGGGTATTACTATTCATAACGACTATTTTTAATAATATTTTAATAGCATATCATTGTTTAGTGAAACTCGGTATTGCGTACGAAGCAAGGTATCGAGGAAGGTCGCGATTGCGTGTAAAGAAAGACAAGATAGTGTTGTGTGTAGTGAAAGATTATTTTATGATGTATATAACATAAAAAAAACATTTCTCATAAAAATCTAGGGTGTTACATTCTACCCCCCTTAAAATTAATTTCGCCCTCAAAATTCGTCACTTTCTAACAAACACATGAGGATACCTCTCCCTCATCATATCCTCAAGATCCCAATTATAATTGGTGGTTCCTCCATAAAACTTTCACCAAGGGAGTGGTCTTGTTCCATAGGAATTTTTCGCTACGATCGAAAATCTCTATCAGTTGATCTTCATAAGAAAGATCTTGCTCCAGCTGTATAACTTCTGAGCTGAGTACATGTGAAGGATCAGGTATGTACTTTCTCAGGATAGATACATGGAACACATCATGAACTTGAGAGAGATTTAGTGGAAGCAACAATCGGTAAGCTAACTTCCCAACATGATCCAGTATTTCGAAAGGACCGATATACTTAGGGCTCAACCTTCCCTTATTTCCAAATCTCATTACTCTCTTCCAAGGAGATATTCGTAAGAACAATTTATCACCCACTTCAAACGTTAGGTCTTTTCTTCGGTTATCGGCATAACTTTTTTGTTGAATCTGAGCTACTCTTATGTGTTGTTGAATAGATATAAACTTTTCTGCCATCTCATCTACAAGATCATGTCCTAATATCTTTTTTCCCCAACTTCATCTCAGCAAGTTGGAGTTCGTAATTTCTTTCCATAGAGAGCTTCATAAAGAGCCATATGAATACTAGAGTGAAAGCTATTACTATAAGAAAATTCCACCAAAGGATGGTGTTGATCCCAACCACCTTTTAAATCCATAGAGGAAGCTCTTAACATATCTTATTGAGTTTGAATTGTTCTTTCAGACTGACAGTCTGTCTGAGGATGATAAGCAGTGCTGAAACTCAACTCTGTATCCAGAGTATGCTGAAGACTTCGCTCGAACTTTGAGGTAAACCTCAGATCCCGATCAGATATAAGGGAAAGTGGTACTCCATTCAATCTTACCACTTCCTTTACATATATCCGGGCAAGCTGATCTAGAGAGAAATCCTCTCTAATAGCAATGAATTGTGCAGACTTTGTAAGACGATCAAAAATGACCCAGATAGCATTATTGCCTTTGGATGTTTTAGGAAGACTAGTGACAAAGTCCATAGTGATGTTTTTTCATTTCCATTCTGGTATGAGTAATAGTTGTAACATCCCCTTAGACTTCTATCTGTCAGCTTTAACTTGCTGACAAACCAAGCATCGAGAGACATATTCAGCAACATCTCTTTTCATGCCATCCCAACAGAAGTAATCTTTCAGGTCCCTATACATCTTCGTGCTTCTAGGATGAATAGAGAATAAAGAACTCTGAGCCTCATCCAGTAGCTCCTTCTTTAATTCTGGGATGGAAGTAACACAAACCCGATTCTTGAACATTATTATCCCATCACAATCAAGGTTGAATTCAGGAACATTTATCACCTCCTTTTGTAAATCTACATCTCTTTTATGTGCCTCTTTAGTCTTCACATGTATATATGGTTGAACATTAATTTGATAAAGATAAGATTTTTCCCGTTCCATTATAATTCCAAGATACATCCTTTGTAAATCCATAAATATTTGATCTTTTGTGATCCTCGTCATGGATAAGCTAGCATGGTCTTGCCAACTTAATGAGTCTTCTACCTTGTTTGCTTTCCCTGGATGGTAATGAATTGAGTATTTATAATCATTAATCAACTCCAACCATCTTATTTGGTGCATATTCAGATCCTTTTTTGTGAAAATATACATTAAACTTTTATGATAAGTATAAATATCACACCATTCACCATAAAGATAATGTCTCTAAATTTTTTATGCAAATATTTCCATAGCTAACTCCAAATAATGAGTTGGTTAATTTTACTCATGTATTTTCAACTGTCGTGAGGCATAAGCTATCACCATAACAATTTGCATGAGAACACACCCCAACCCCTTCTTGGATTCATCACTGTAGATCACAGAACTTTCTCCACTACAAGGCAGTGTGAGCACAGGTGCACTGGATAACTTTCTTTTCAAATCCTTGAAATTCTCTTCACATTCCTCCGTCCACATGAACTTAACTCTTTTTCGAGTCATCCTGGTGAGTGGATTAGATAATCATGAAAAATCTTTCACAAAATGTCGATAATATCCATCCAAACCAAAGAAAACTTCGGATCTCAGTTACTGTTGGCGGTCTCGACCATCTTTCGATAACCTCTGTTTTTGCTGGATCCACATATATCCCCTCTTTTGAGATTATGTGACCCAAAAATGCAACTTTTTGACGCCAAAATTCACACTTGGTAAATTTGGAATAAATATTATCCTTTCTTAGGGTCTTCAATACAATTCTCAAGTGATATTCATGTTCTTCCTTGCTCTTTGAATAGACAAGAATATCGTCTATAAAGACTACCACAAACTAATCAAGATAGTTCTAAAGACTCTATTCATTAGATCCATGAATATAGCAGGGGAATTAGTACGACCAAATGGCATCACTATAAATTCATATTGTCTATACCTTGTACGAAAAGCCGTGTTTTGTATATCCTCCATTTTAACCCTTAATTTATGATACCCTAAGCGAAGATCAATCTTGGAAAAGTATTGAGCTCCGCGTAGTTGGTCAAATAAGTTATCAATGCCTGTGAGAGGATATATGTTCTTGATAGTGATCTTGTTAAGTTCTCGATAATAAATGCGGAGTCTCATTTATCCATCTTTCTTCTTAACAAATAGAACAGGTTCTCTCTAAGGTGACACACTAGGGCGTATGAATATATTATCAAGATTCTCTTGGAGTTTCTTCTTCAATTCCTGCAACTCAATTGGGGCCATTTTATAAGGTGTCTTTGAAATAGGCAAAGCACCCAGTATGAGTTCTATTGAAAACTCAACTTCATGATTTGGTGGAAGACCCGGAAATTCCTCTGGAAAGACATCATAAAACTCTCGTACAATGGGAATACTCTTATTCGTGAGTTTCTCACAAACCATTTGAAATAAATAACCTTCATTTAGTGGAATCAAGACCCATAAGATAGAAGAAATTTACACTGGAAGGTTATGTTCATCCTTACATAGATTGATGATCGTAGATTGATTTGGAATATGAAATGTGACTTCCCTTATTTGGAAATTGATATGAGCTCCATATAAATAAAGCCAATCCATGCCATGAATCACATCAAATTACACTATAGGAAGGATCACAAGATTTACAGGAAGCACTTTCCCACAAAATTCAATCGGAGAATAATTGTAAACTTTTTATGCGACTTTTGTTCCATTAGGGGTTGTCACAGCTAACTAAATATCTAAATGTTGAGGTAATATGGTGATAACCTTAGAAAAGTCTTTAGAAATAAAAGATTGGGTGGATCCAGAATCAAATAATACATTTTCTACTTTAGAGTGGATGGTAAGTGTACCTTTCACCACTTCTCTATCGTACTCCACATCACTGATAGAAATTGCATGTGACATTCATTTATCTTTAGCCTTAAGAGTTTGTTGAATTCGATCATCACAAACAACCCTTGGATCAGGGAATTTATTAGCATAATGCCCCATTTCCTTGAACTTGTAACATTGAGGTGTAGGAGGTGCACTCTGCGTAGCCTTTTCTTTGTTCGCATCACCAGACATTTTTTTCCCATCATTGCAGCATTCAAATTCCTAATGAACATCTTTTCCATAGTTGAAAATTTTACATGTCCCTTTAAGACAACTCCCTCCATGTTTCTTTCTACACTTTGATCATATGGGAAAAATCATCTTCTTTTCAGTGTGATCTTTAGATTTCCATTTGAATTCCATTTTCCTCTTCTTATCAAACGCATATGACTGGTGGGTTACTCCAATCTCCATCTCAACTTTGAGAGCACATAGAACGATTTCCCCATAGCTATTGAAGTCCCTTATGGATAACACCCTTAGAAGACTTGGTTTTAAGCCACTAAAGAATCGATCGATCTTACTCTCAGGTTGGATAATAACCCCAGAAGCGTACTTTGCGTGTCTTGTAAAATTTACTTCGTATGTACCAACAGATTCATCATCCTTTGGCATTAGGTCAAGAAAATCCTTCTCCATCTTTGTTAAAATAATATGAGGGAAATACTTATTGAAAAATAATTTCTTGAACTCGTCCCATTCCATGGACTCAATTTCATCTGTTTTCCTCGTATTCTTGATAAGATTCCACCATATCTCAGTATTACCTTCCAAACGATACACTGCTAAGATGACTTTGTCATGTGCAGAACATTTATGAACTGAAAATATCTTTTCATTAGTACTGATCCATTTTTCATCAACTAATGGGTCAGTAGACCCGCTGAATGAGGGTGGAAGCTTCCTCATGAAGGATTCAAAAGAATGTTGCTCCTTCCTTTGCTCATTTGGAAGTCCTGCATGATTCATAGCTTGAGAAAGTTTTGTGAGAATGGCTATATGATTTTTCATTCCAGCTCCCATAATGTTTGGTTTCTCAGGGGGACACTCATTTCTTTGCCCGTTGCATTCCACATTAACATGGTTCCTTCGGGTTCCAGCCATTGACTAAATCTCAGTAGAATAGTTTGAGCAACACTAATTATAATAGGAAAACCACATAATCAAGAATAAAATGTCACACTTAATGTCTTATCATAGGTTGTTCATGGCCATTTCTAAAACACTAGGATTGTGTTCTATGCATAGACTTATCCTTAGGGTTCTTACTAAGGCTTAAACATCCTAGATTCCAAGGGTTGACTATACCTTTCCTCTGATACCAACTATAAAAACCCATTATTTACATACATTGTTATTTCTTCAAAATTAAAGCACACTTATTACAACATATCACAGAACCATGAAAGGACCGTATAGGTATAATGTCTTTAGAAACTGGGAAACATAAACCACTGGTTCATAAATCCTCTACATTGTCTCCCATTTATTTCATCATATCTATAGTCCCTTTTGGAATATCCAACTTATTAACCTTCTTCTTGACCTAGGGAAATAAACCATACAAAAGGGTGAACTCAAATGCACAATAAGGGTAAACAAAAGAAATATCAATCACATCATATTCATAAGAACATAACATTTTGGAAATCTTAACCTGGAAAAGAGATCATAATTTCATAACATGGGATAAATCATAGTAGTGAAATGTAATCCCAATAATCATTACTTAAAAAATGAAACTTTGTGGCATACACACATAATCATATAGAATAATTTCTTAGTAGTCAAGACTCATTTCCAAGACTATCTTAGCGGACAAAGTCCATTTCTGAACCGAGTTCACTCCTCGTTTCAGTCCTGTTTCACTGAACCAGATTAACCTCCCATTCCATCCATGTATATCCCATGAAATATAAATCATTACCCAATGCAATGGAGGGATATATAGGTCCCACCCATCTCATAATGAAACCATTCTTATGTGTGCCAAAAAATCATAAATCATACATCATAGCCTAACCCATGTAATAAAAATAGGATTCTTAAACATCATGCCATCATAACATAATCCACATAAGATAAAAGGACATCATAAAATATATTCCATCATAACATAATTAAAACAATGTAATAATTGGTATATAAATAGAACCCTATATTATCTTAGAAGGAAAATAATTTTGATAAAACACTTGAACTCCATTCTTGAGGAAAATATCCTTTCTACTTCAAAAACATTTTCCTTTCTTAACATGTAATATAATATTAAACTAAAATAATTTGATTAAAAATAAAATAGAAAACTTGTAAAGGAATATTTATGGAAATAAAGTTCTAAAAATCCGTTCATACCGTATATGTTAAAAAAAAAATTCTTCTCGTACTTTGGCCGGAAAAGCCAAAAAGTACCTCGTACGAAAAACGACAAAAGATTCCTTTCATATATTTTATGAAAAACTCACCGAAGGGTAAAAATTGGATTTATAAAATTGAAGGAGGATATAAATAATGTTACATATTGAGGAAACATGGATGTGGATGATAAATATTCCCCAGTAAATTCTGAAGTATAAACTATCTCAGATAAAAATTGAGATTGTGAGATTTTCCCTTACCTTAGGTCCGATTTGCTTCTTACGTGTCCGAGCCTCCTGTATAATGATTTAAATAATGTTATTGACTTATTCCAGAATCGTACTAATTGTTATGACATCAAATCCGGTCATATTCTTAGCTTTTTATTAGTAATATTTCAGTGTAACTTGTTATTCGGGTGTTTATTGCTTTTTGTTCTTATGCGTGTTTTGTCGAATAAATTCTTATTATTCTATTATGTTATAGATACCTAATTTAAAGAATGTTATTATTTTAATATATATCGTATTTATTCATTAATTTCATTTATATAATCATTATGGAATGAAGATCATGTAGAACGAGTCGCATCACATCGTGGAGGCGGTAGGCCGTACGTACGCACGAGCGATGATATCATTCCCATGATCGTGGAATTGTATTGAAGTGTTTTTATAATATTTCAGAATAAATATCACTTTACAATAATCATATATAGTTATTATTCAAACCATTATACCTATCCAAGTAAGGTGGTGGTGGAAAATAGATTACACCACGGCAGGGTGACGATATTCCATACGTATGCACGCGCGGTGATTTCGTTTTCTGTAGGATGGATAGATGGTTAAATAAGGTTGTTTCATAATTATAATAACATATCAGTATATTAGAGATACTGATGTTATTACTTAATAATTAAACAACTAAAGAAGAAGAAGTAGAAGAAGAAATAAAGTTGAAAGAATCGGTAACAGACATTACATCTTCTTTGAAGCGCCTCTTCTTAACCTCCACTTAGGGCACTAATGATGGTATTTGAAGAATACCAGGAACTCTAGGATGTTTCTAGGGAAGTGGAGAAGAGAAATTGGCAGGGTTTGGCCGAGAATGAAGGCTAAAAGAGGTGTGAGGAAGAGAGGGAGGAGGTGCCCTTTTATAAGGGAGGAGAGGGGCACCTTCGAAAAAACTAAAAATATTATTTTATTATAAAGTCATATTCGGTTTTTAATAGATACAAATTGATTTATTTATAATATAAGGTGGGTATGGGTCGAAATATTCTCATCCAATAGAATTTATACATGTTTATGTTTCTATTTTAACCTTATCTTTTAGATTTAACTTTAAGTTAAATAATTTTACTTTTACCGTGTCTTCTTGTTTTCTTACATTATAAGGTTAATAAATTTACAATAAAAAGCCAAAAGAACCCCAAGTTGTTTATTATTAATATATATAACCTTATATAAGTCATTTGGCCGAACATTAGATTTTTATGAATAAAATAACAATTAATAATATAATATTTGTTTTAAAAACTATTTTATGTCAATTTTGACACTATTTGGTAATTGATTTTTGTGAAAATCATAACAGCATGATTAGTTAGAAAAATGTTGATTATATAAATAATAACATGTCATATTAACCTATAAAATTATTGGAATTTATAAAAAGTCTAAAATTACATTTATTTGGGTATTTATAACATCAATTATGTTAATATTTCCCAAATAAGGTAATTACTACATCCTCATTGTGTCATAAATAAATTAAATTATATAAAGTCTAAAAATTATAAATAAAATACCATTATGTAGGAAATCTCTTTATATTTCTAATGAATACTTATAGTCGAATTTATCTTATGTATAACCCTATACTAAAAATGATTTACTTATTAAACATTGATTTTAACTATTTTAACCCTTCTTTAAATAAATTAATAATAAATGTCCTAATCTAATATAAGTGGACATAAATGGTAATATTTTATTCATAAGTTTATTTTTTGTCGAATTAAACTTATCCAATATAATTAAGACATGTTTTAGGGTAATAATAATATCATTTTTACCCTTAATTACCCTATTTACTTTTAACTGTGGTAAATAATAGTAAAAAGTTACTATTCACAAAAAATTATTTTCATCTCATTGAACCACATTTTTTCCCTTGATATTAACCATGACTCTCATATTTTCTAAATTCCACTCACAGAAGCGGTAAAATTAAGTTTTATGTATGTTTGCAAAAACCTCCTAGGAGGTAGGTAAAAGAGGGTGAAAAATTTTTATATATCCAAAATTATTATAAAATGACTCCAATGAATTACATTGAACTTATATAGGTATTATGTATCAATTTTGTTCTAAAATAAATTTAAATAAAATAAATAATTATTTAAATAGAAATTCGGTTTTTAAATAGTTACCCATTGGTTTCACTATTCATCAAATATTGAAAGTTTTCAGAAAAATACAAAAAATTCACCCTAGTCTAATCTCAATATTCCGAATCCAAAAATGAAGTCCATTTTGAAAGATAACTTTTTTAAAATTTCAAAAAGTGTGTATTACTATTCATAACAGCTAGTTTTAATAATATTTTAATAGCATATCGTTGTTTAGTGAAACTCGGTATTGCGTACGATGCAAGCTATCAAGGAAGGTCGCGATTGTGTGAAAAGCAAGCCAAGCTAGTGTTGTGTGTAATGAATGATTCCTTTGATGATGTATATAACATAAAAACCAAACATTTCTCATAAAAATATCGAGTGTTACAGTTTACACCTGACCATTCAGTTTTCCCACGATGTCCGTTAATATCCCATTTCCCATAGCCTATATGATTTGTACCATGAGAAATTATTTTTTTCATTAGTCATAGGTGTAGACTATGCTTCTTTTGGTTCAATCGATCCATCTCTTGTCCTTTGAAAATGGGTGAAAATGATGCTCTAAACAACGGTAGTGGCACTCATACAAGTTCATGAACCTAGAAACCTCCCCTGAATGGTTCAATGATGATTAATGTAGATACATTAGTTGCTGGTAGATCCTTTTAAGGTAACATTGTTTTCATATGTCATGCCCTCGGTCCAAGCATCACAATATTACAAAAGTCCATTTTTGTCAGGTGGTTTCCACCTGTGGAAAAATTATATGATATTATTACTATTTTAGTGTGTTCTATTTACATTAGATGGAGTGATATTATCATGGCATCCAAATTCAATATTTCTCAATTCTTATTCATTACTAGATAATAACCATATATTGTTTGATCAGGTGGGTTGAATGAATCTCTATTTATGTCGCCAATTTTCTTATTTCACTTTTGTTCTCATAGAAAGTTATATAAATTCAATTTCACTTCTCTTAGCATCACATGGCCTATCATGTCAGTCACATTTCTAGAAGCATTGTTTTCTTATTTGGATTAATATCATTTTATTTTAATATTTTCAATCTTGTTTTTAATGAGTATTATACATTCAAAAAAATATGTAACAATTAATATTATCGGTCAACAGTAAACTAGTTTATTTTATATTTATTAATTTATATATCATTATATGATTTAATTAGAATTTTATTCAATTAATTATTTATATAAATTATTTAGTGAATAATATTTATTATTTTTTCAATTTTTAATGTTTTACATTTTCTTATATAAAAATAAACTAATAAAATTAAATAAATATTATTTTAATAAATATAAAAAAATTAGAAATAAAATATAGGTGGGTCATCCCACATCCATGTAGGTCATACCTGAGTATGGATGGGGAGTATGTCATATAAATATATATGTTTTATAATCAATGTTGTTTTTCAATGACAATTTTCTCATGTAATTGAATTTCATATTTCAAAATAGCATCATAAAATGTCATTTAGTGTGGAATACTAATACTATAATTCACAATTCTCATGTAAGGATACACTTTATGAGTGAATTTATAGAATATGGAACCATGTCTATTTATTGTGGCATACTAATACACTTTATGAGTTAATTTATAGAATACGGATCCATGTCTATTTAGTGTGGCATACTAATACAACTTATAGAATATGGAACCATGTCTATTTTGATTTAGTGTGGCATTCTATAAATTCACTCATATTTCAAAATAGCATCATAAAATGTCATTTAGTGTGGAATAATAAAACTATAAATTTTCTCATGTAATTTAATTTCATATTTCAAGATAGAATCATAAAATGTCCATTAGTGTGGTATACTAATACAATAATTCAAAATTCTCCATAATTTTCAAATTAAATTTTTGATTTTTTTACACCTACAGTTTTAAAATGCCTATTTTGATTTAGTTTGGCATTCTATAAATTCACTCATATTTCAAAATAGCATCATAAAATGTCATTTAGTGTGGTACTCTAATACTATAAATTTTCTCATGTAATTTAATCTCATATTTCAAAATAACATCATAAAATGTCATTTAGTGTGGCATAAAAATATTATAATTCACAATTCTGCATAATTTTCAAATTAAATTTGTGATATTTTTACACCTACAGTTTTAAAATTGATATAAAAATATCCCACATTAAAAAACAATTTTATTTACATAATACATTTTATTTTTTCAATCTATTATTCGATTAGTCCTTGGTGTTTATCCTATTGATAGACATGGTTCCATATTCTATAAATTCACTCATAAAGTGTATCCTTATATCATTCAATTTTGATTTAGTGTGGCATACTAATCAACTAATAGATTGAATAAATAAAATTTATTATTTAAATTCAAATGTTTTTTAATGTGGGATATTTTTATATCAATTTTAAAACTGTAGGTGTAAAAAAATCACAAATTTAATTTGAAAATTATGGAGAATTGTGAATTATAATATTAGTTGTTTTTAATGATGTATTTAAAATATTATTTATCTTCAATTTTTATTTTTTATTTGTTTCATGTATTAAAAATATATGAATTTATTTATATGAATAGAATTGGATCTTTTAGAATTAATAATTTAGATTGGAATTTTATTACAAATTTTTCCCTTTTATAACATTTTTGGGCCTCTACTTTTGGAATTTTTCCATTTGTCAGCCTATTGTATTTCTTCTCTACTTAGTCACTGATCCATGTTGGATTTAATCAATTTTTTTATCCTTTACACGATCATATTGATTAGTAACATCCACTTATCCTCACTAATTGAGTATGCCATCAAGTGTTTTGGTCAGTGTTGTTTTGTGGCCTCTTCTGATTGGTGGTGTTGATTGAGGGAGTCATGGGACTGATGACCCCTATTCCCCTTCACCAAATAGTATTTTATTCATTTTTAATATTCCTCTCTCAGTTTAGATCTCGGTTTTATTTGGATAAAACCTATATTTCCAACACCATTCTTCTTTATTGGAGCACCAGTCTCGGCATGATTTTTTCCTCAACATCACCTCATTACCAACATATGGAGAAGATAATGTCCTTCCTCAGTTGCTGAATTGGTTCCTTTTACATAAAAATTCTAGAAGAACATTTCTATGAGTGAGTCCTCAAATAAAGGATTATATTTCATCTGTCTTCATGATAAAATATATCAATACGAAAAAATGATTTCCACTCTATAACTATATGTATTTCATTTATTTTTCATTATTTTTAGTCTTAATAATATTTTAGAATTCCCTTTTAATTGAATTATATATTTATTTCATCTCGTAGAGTTTTATTCTTTGACAGTAATTAAATTCACGAGCATAGGTGGTGTTCTTTCTATACACAATGGCCCCGAAGGGACCAATGTATGTAAATATCATGTTTTTTACATCCATATTCAATTCATTCTTCATAAATATTTTCTTTTATAGATCATTACTTCTAACTGAAAAAACAATGATCGGTCATATTTGGGTTCTATTGTTCTAATTATATTTGGCCCACCTTTACCCCTCATAGTGCTTATGTTCATGAATTTGAAATATTTAATGGACATATTCTAACTAAGTAAGTATGGTGAATTTTTCCTACCCAAACACACTCTAAGAAATAGTATTTGAAGAAAAATATTTTTATTCTACTAATTCTCTTTCATCATTAATGATTCCTCAAATAAACTATTTTTAGTAGTATCTAGTGAGATAATACCCATATTGATAAAGTTTTATATTATAGTATCTTTAATGGGAATTATTTATTTATTTTGAGGTTTCCTTCACTTGAATATTGATTTAATTTTAGTGTTTCCACTGAAGTTATCTTTTGTTTTAGAAAATTCATGAGTCAGGGATTTATTTAATAATTATTTGAATGATTTCGATCATGGTAATATTTTTAGAACATCCAAGGAGATGGAACACTACCAAATTATTTATATTCCACTTAGATTAGATATATAGAATGGACCAACTATGTTGGAAGGTGTACATTTCATATTTTAATTTATCTATAATGAATATAAAATATTGGTTATTGACACCCCTCATGGTCCACCAGCCAGATAATGGAATGCAACTTGGTCTCACAATGCACCCTCAAAATTATAATTTTTGTAAAACACCTATTATTAGATTCTTCATAAATGTGGGATTTTTTATTCTCTTAATCCTTGATAGGATAAAACATTCCAAGTGTTCCTTTTTTATATATAATAAAATCTAATTTTAGTTCTCCATATCTATTAAGAGAGAGGGGTTCGAATGTGATTGAGGTTTTATTTCCAGGACATCATTGATTTATCTCCACCACTAAATCATAACTCTTATAAATGTATTTTCCCAATCGAGTTGCATTTGGTGGGACTAATTTTTAGAATATTATCATCAATTAAGAATTGATATAATGGATGGGTTTCTGTGAGAAGTCCACCCAATTACATATTTTCATTTATAGGGCCTTGGAATGGATGAATTATTGAACATGTGATAGTTCTTCTTCCTCTAATGAGTGTATCCATCATGTAATTTTTTATGGATACTCTCCCAGATCGTTTTCTCATTATATATACAGATGTTATTGTAACATCATTAACCATGGTGGATATTAAGATCATTTCCGCATGAATAATGGAATTATTTTGGATGATAAATGTTTTTCCATTAGGGATGATTGGGATCCCTCTATAGTTGAGGTGTCCCTATCATCTCTATCCTCATTAGAATCCTCCTTCCATGGCAAAAAGTATCATATATTGTCATTGTTGAATCTAATTACCTTTATATTGATTTTTATTTCTAAAAATCAAGAGGAATTGTAGCCATATGAAGATAATCAAATAATTTTCTATTTCTTATGGTGTAACTTCACATGTATTTTCTTCAATAATTTGGTGAGTATAAAATCAAGCATCCCATAATTTGGCAATATATGGGAATGTTTTGGGTGAACCTTTTTTGTTCAATATGTTCCCTAATTTAATTTTTAATACTACATTAATTTGTACTTAATATGGTTCAATTTTACAATTACCAATAGTCTTAGTGGGGCCCAAATGAATTTATTATTAGAGGGTGCTCTAAAAGGATTACATTGAAATTTTATTGCAATGTATTATAGTTAGAATTTTTTCCCATTCCCCTATACATATGATTAATGAAATGAAATGTTTGTACAAGTTTTTGAAATATTGTGACATGATTTCTGATGATAACACGAATATATATTATTAATTTAACTACAGTTAAAATTAATTATAATATATATTAGTCATATACTTCATTATATTTACAAATACAACTAATAAGTAGTATATATACATGTTTCTAACTACAATCTTAACAAGAACACCCACATAGATATATAAATATATATATATTTTCGTATTAATAAATATTATTAATTTTATAAAATATAATATCAAAAAAATTATACATAAAATAATGATATAGTTTTTTTGAATTATATAATTTCAGTTATTTTTTTATATTATCTTATAATTTATTATTATCAGTAGACATTATATTTTTAATTAAATTAACAAAAAAATTAAATTGATTTTATCTTATTTAACATTATGTATATAATGTTGGTTATAGTTTTGTATAGTATTTGAGATACACAAACACTACAACAAAACTGTTGTTTGGCGGCGGTTCTTGGAACTGCCGCGAAACATTGTTTTTTTTAATAGCCCGACCCTTCCCCCCACCCGACCCTCCTCACCTAGATTCCCCCGGCACCCCGCTTCCCCTGCGACCCTGGCCCCACGCGACCCTAGCGACCCCGCTACCTCGGCGACCCCCACCCCTCACAACACCGGCGACCCCGTGACCCCGGTGACCCTGCTTCCCTGGC
This sequence comes from Viscum album, assembly GCA_963277665.1. Classification (NCBI taxonomy): domain Eukaryota; kingdom Viridiplantae; phylum Streptophyta; class Magnoliopsida; order Santalales; family Viscaceae; genus Viscum; species Viscum album. The sequence goes on from OY728131.1 coordinate 23,276,222, forward strand.
GACCTATACGAAACCCTAAGGTTTGAAATTCTTATATAGCATGTTATGCCCATAGATATATGATGAGATTCCAATATAGTGATCTATTCCAATGGAAACATGTTGAAATAATTATATATATGGAAATTCCCAATGGATGAAATTCTTATATAGAGGTATATTCCATGTTTTTTAATTTTTCCATGGTTTATTATTATTGTTGGCATGGTTCTGTAATAAGATCAGAGATAATCTGTCTTGGTTCTGTATTAGGATGAATCTTGTATTATGTTGATTGATTAATTAATATTCATTCTTATCCCCTTACTATGTACAATATATATCCAACTTTTTTTTATATGAATAATGGTGTTGACCTAATAAGATTTACTCACAACCTACTCATCTCAACATTTTGAACCCTAGCAGATTGCATGGATGTAGGATTCAAAAAGGTAAAGAGACCTTTATGTTAATTTTTTTCATATAGGATGGGTTGGATTTTGGAGAAGGGATTGAAATGGGGATTGGGATAGTGGACTTTTGTGACGCTATTTGAAACACATAGTCTTTTACTATATATTACAACCATCAATAAATTCATTTTAATTACATCATCTCATTACATTATTCCATTATTATTTATTGGATTCTTTAGTTGGATTTTTTTGTTTACATGTTTTATTATATGGTATCCTCTATGGATATTTATTTTATTATAGTTATTTATGTTGATTTTTACACTTCTATATAACTACATACCCGAGGGTATGGTCTCCCCACTATAACTATCACACTCATTTATAGTCAATGACCTGTGGAATATGGGTAGGAATGCATGAGGTCCCCTAAAAAACTTGATTTGGCCACATGAGAGAGTGATGGATTGGGGGATGTAGCAAAGTGGTATCAAAGAATCTTGTTTTAATTTCTATTACATTAATACTTGTGGAAAGGTATAAGAGATAATAGGATGTGTCAAGACATATCAATGAGCTTCTGAATAGGAGTATCTAACCAATGTATTGGGGAAATATTTTTTCAGATGGACATGATTGGTTCTAATGTTATTTTATTGAAAAATTTGTTGTTATTTCACATGGGGTGATTTGTATTTTTTGTGATGGTATTCTTTAGTGATGAATTTTGATTCTTGATATTTATACTCACGACCCAGAATGGTGTTAAATGAGTATTCATGCATCATGATAGGCACATAGGAATGTATATATTGACATTCATTCTTCATGGTAGGGACATATTTATTTCATGTTCTATGTTCTTTCCATTATGATGTGTTTTGATAAACCTATTGTATCTGATAAATGATTTATTCTACCAAGCCTTTAATATTGGGAAATGGATTTGTTTTTTGTGAATAAATATTATGGAACCCTTCACCTTTGTAATGATTACTGAAAGATGAATCGAGTCATATTAAAGAACAAGTTTCTATTGCCTTAGACTGATGATATGTTTGATCAGTTGAAAGTGATTAACTGGTTCTCAAATATTTATCACCATTCTGGTTTTCACTAGCTAAGAATAATAGAGTTTGATATATTAGAGGATTTCTTCCAGAGTAGGTATGGACATTAAAAGTATATTTCTATGCCTTTTGGTCTAACAAATGATCCCATATTTTTTATAGTGTTGAACAACATTATATTCCATGATTATCTTGATTCATTTTAGCGGTATTTGAGTATGAAATTTTGGTTTAATATTAAACTGAGGAGAATCATGTGAGTCATTTGAGTCTAGTTTTGGAAATTTTTAGAGATCACTCTTTTATCCCCCTATTATCATGTTTCATATACATGTTCTCATGTTTCAAAAATGAATTCACGGTTTGCTCCTAGAAACCCATCCCACAAAGACAAAGCATTTACATCACAATTTATCCCCCTATTATCCTGTTTTAACTCCTCTCCAATCTGTATTTTCCAAACGAGGTTCACACTTATTGGAGGTGGTATTTCATAATAACTTATAAAAAATGAAGGTTTAAAACGAAAAGTAATTTTGGTTTCATTAGTGACTTCCTTGTTTAATTTATACTTTTTTTGTATTTTATTATTACTTTTATATAGAATAATTAGGCTTTATTTTGGGTATTTAATTGATATCGTTCATTCAGATATTATTGTTGTCCACTGTAATTTTAAAAAAGGATTCATTAGTTCTTATTCCGACCTAGAAGATGTGTTGATTTGTTGATGTTAAATCATTTTCAATCTCGGACACCATCATAGGATTTCTGAATCACTATCTTCCTTCATTATGTGATTTTCAATGGTCAGTGGAAGCTGTTAGGTAGTTGGAACAAATTGAGGTGATCCTCAATTATCTTACAGGACCTGATACTTTGTGGGTGAGAATATTGTAGAACTGGAATTATAGTTTCAGTAGATTCTTGTGGGAGTCAGTGGTACCTTCTTAAATTCATGAATGTATGAATTAGAATCTCATCATGATTGATTTTTTTAATGGTTATTTCATAAGGGAATGAATGTAGAGAAATAGACTAAGCTCATGAGACTTTTTATTGGTGACCGATCAGTATGGGAGTATGTCAAAAACCTTTCAAGGTTTGGTATATATTCTCCAAAGATAGGGGTCATCAATTATGAGAAAGATCATTTCATTGGTGATGGTCTTCACCAAGACCTTGGTACATCTCTACTTTCATTGGGAATAACATCCATTTTGGAGGTTATCACTAGGGACATTTCAATGGAAGATAAATATTCTTGGCAATTGATGGTTGTTCATTCCTTAGTTTTATCAGGTATGCAAAAAATTAATAGTGGGAATGAATAGAATCCAATGTGCAAGGAGTAGAGGCCGGATGAACCATAACATGATGAAATGTCCCATTATTATAGAAAGATTTCATCCATTTTGTGCTTCCAGTTTAGGGACTTTGAAGAATTCTGAGACCCATTTCTTGATATATCATTGAATTTTTCTATATTATGGAAATTTTGTTCATCATTATTTGTTTTTGATGATGGTGTTATAGAAGATGTCTCATGTTTTATTCCTTGTTTTTTGTGTAGGAACATTGTTATATACATGGATAAAAGCTGGATCACATTACTGAGGAACACACCTCAGTATGTTAAGGGATTGAATGAGTTTTTTGATTTTGCAATTTCTAATCGATCCGTTGAAGGGAGAATAAAATGTCCATGTTCTAAATGTAAATTTAGAACACGATTGAAGAGAGATGAGGGTTATGAACATTTAATACTGAAGCAATTACCTGCTCAATAATTGTGTTGGATTTGGCATGGAGAATCGAGCGTTATAGAAAGATTGAGCACTGATGTTAATCTGCAGAATGATGTCCCAATTTCATCGACAATGGAAAATGAAATGCAAAACCTAATAAATTATGCATTCGACACTGCAAGACACCACTATCAGCATCAAAACATATCAGAACAACCCGAAGAGGGTGATACAAATTGCAACGTGATAAGTGATGTTTTTGAGACTGTAACACATGCAGATTAAGATTGTCACATATCATTGGATCCTCCTCTTGATTCTGTGGAGCCAAATGTAAGAGAAAACCTCACTGAGGAAAATGTGTTTCATGATTTAGTTGATGATGGAAATCAAGAGTTGTATAGTGGGTGTTTGAAATATTTAAAGCTTTCATTTCTTATGAATTAGTACCATATCAAATGTCTACGTGGAATTACAAATAAGGAAATATCCATGATATTGCAATTGATTTGTGATGCATTTCCTGAAGAAAAAATCTCAGAATCTTTTTATGATATTAAAAAAGTTGTTAACAAGCTTGATCTGAATTATAAAAAAATACATGTGTGTCCCAATGATTGTATGCTTTATTGGGGAGAGGATTCAAGTAGATAAAATTACAAGAAATTTTCTTCTTCTAGATGGAAGGAAAAGGGTGATGTTGGAAGTCTGAATGAACATAATTTCATGGAGAAGAAGAAAAGGAGCACACCAGAAAATGTTTTGCGTTACTTTCCTTTGAAGCCTCGATTTCAAAGATTATTCATGTCATTGAAAACCTCCGAACACATGAAGTGGCATTCTGTAGATAATAACAATGATGGGTTAATGAGACATCCAGGAAATTACCAATCGTGGAAGACATTTGATTCATTACATCTCGATTTCTTAGCTGGTCATAGGAATTTTTTATTGGGATTGGCTGCTAATGGATTCAACCCATTTGGGACTTTGAGTACCAATTATAGAATTTGGACAGTTGTTTTGATCCCTTATAATATGCCTCCGTGGATGTGTATGAAACAAACATCTTTTATCCTTTCAATTATTATTCCTAGAAAACAAATTCCTGGAAATGATATTGATGTATAATTTTATCCATTGATTGACGAATTTAGGAGTTATGGAGAAACAGTGTTGATACATTTGATGTTCTTCTAAAACAATGTTCAAAATGCATGCTGCTTTAATGTGGAACATTAGTGACTTCCCTAGACTTTAGAATTTATCCAGTTGGAACACTTACATGGGTTTGGAATTTCCCGTTTTTAACTTTGATTTTGATCCAAAACGGATACCTCGCATTAGAAAATGGTGTTTCTTGTGTCATCGTAGATTTCTCGATGCATCTCAAAGATTTTGGCTGAACAGATCAAAATTTAATGGTTCAATTGATCGTAGACCGACTCCAAAGTTGTTAAATGGTTTTGAAATATTGAAACAGCTTGAAAATGTTGAAATAGAATTTGGGAAGGTTCATCATTTGAATGATAGCGGAAAACGGGTCCGAAGTGCATCGTCAAGCGAATCCGGAACACAATAATGGAAGAAAAAAAATTATATTCTTCAAACATCTGTATTGGGAATTTAATTTGTTGCGGCATAATCTTGATGTTATTCATATTGAGAATAATGTTTGTGAAAATTTTATTTTCACATTTCTTAATGAGCATGGAATGTTGAAGGATCATTTCAATGCTTGCAAAGGCTTATAAGCAATGAACATAAAATGCGATCTCTGGCCAGATGAGAATGAAAAGTATCCTCCAAAAATTTTTGCAATGAAAAATATCGATAGAGATACATTCATTAGAATGTTAAAGAATGTTAAGGCATCTGATGGGTATTCAAGTAACATCTCTATGTGTTTTGACTTGATGAATCGTAAGTTACATGGATTGAAAAGACACAATTCACTTATTTTGTTACAACAGTTACTACCATTGGCATTGCGTACATTATTACCTAGAAAAATTACTGCTGTTGTACTCCAGTTCTGCACAATTTTCAGAAAACTATGTGAGAAATCTCTACATCCATTTCATCTTTACAACCTCCAGGATAGGTTTGTATTTACCCTTTTCACAATGAAGATGATCTTTCCTCCAACATTTTTTAATGTAATGATGTATTTAACTATGCATTTGGTTGAGGAAGCTAAATTAGGAGGCCCCATTCATTATCGATGGATGTAACCAATTAATAGGTACTTTATTTATATGTTTTCCAGTTAAGTAAATAATTTTTGTTACTTAATTAAATTCATAATTATGATTATTTTATTTCACATATATCTTGGGAATTTGAAATCATACGTGAGAAATAAAGCTAAACCAGAAGGATAAATTGTTGAAGGATATGTGGCTGAGGAGTGTCTTACATTCTGTTATCGATACTTGGATGATATTGAGACAAGATTTAATCAAGTTGGACATGTTGAGGACACATCTATTCAATCTCAAATACATCAGAAATCCAAAATATTTCATCATATTAGCCGATCAGTTGGGAGGACCTCAAATGTGACACTGACTGAATTGGAATTATTACAGGCATATAGATATGTGATGATGAATAGTGAAATTGCAGATCCATTTATTGAAGATTTGAGGATACAAACAAAGAGACGAATTAGAGGCCGAACATGAAATGAGAAAGATATAACGAAATATGTTAATAAAGATCTTGTAGAATGGTTTCCACGACGTGTAAGTTCATAAATATTGCAATAAATATGAATATTAGTTTGACACATACATTTTGTAAATCTAATAAATTATATTTCTTTTTTCAGATCACGAATAATGATAGTCGAGCATAGGTGTCAGAAGATTGATGTTTCTTGCTAGAGGTCCTCTAAAAGAAGTTAGAAAGTTTGACACTTATAATGTGAATGGATTTAGATTTCATATAGTCGATCGAGAAGTGGGGTTGAGAACACATAATAGTGGTATATTTACATTTGCTGAAGTGGAATACTATGTAAAGTTGCATGATATTATTGAGTTAAACTACCACGGAAATTTTTCGGTTGTTTTATTGAAATGAAAATGGGTTGATATTATCAGAGGTTTTTAAAGAGATTCCTTTCAATTTACTTCTGTGAACATCTCTCGCTTGATGGATGTTGGTGATCGTGAACTGAATGTTCCATATATCTTAGCATCGCAAGAAAAAATGGTATATTATGTGAATGATGCTGCCTATGAAGGGTGGAGTGTAGTTTCTCACGTAATACAAAGAGATTTGTATGATATGGGCAATGAAGTGGAAAATTTGACCTCTGAAATTGAATTTAATCAGCAACAGGAAGCATAATTATTTTTCCATCATGATATTGAAAATATTCGTCTAGAAAGGATGAATGAAGTGGATGAAGAAATGGAGTAGGAAACTGACATGATTGACGGGGATAATGATTGTATTTATAGGTATTTATTTATTCAGAAACCACTTGTTTCATTTATGCAGTCATTCATTATCATTGTTATCTATATTTTGTCTGTTATTACTCCATCTATTATCATTTTTAATTTTTTTCTGCATAATTGTTTTGAAATATATATTATGAACATAATTTTATTTGATTAAATGACAGGAAAGCCAAGGAAGAAGAGGTACATTATTTCATCCAGTTCTGCGAGAGATGACGATCCATCTGGATCCCTCCCCATGACATCTGAGGCACCAATTGCCGACAACCCTGCACCATCTCCCCCTACACCATCTCTCACGCCATCTATAGATGTCCCAGCAGAGGCTGAGTCGTCAACTCCACCTTCAGGAGCCTCATTAGTGGGGCAGCGACGCGACCCTTCCAGTTCATCCCGGACATACTAGAGTGTCATTTTCATAGGTACAAATTTTAATTAAATAAATTTATTTCATTTTGTTTATACTAATTTATTGCTCAGTGAATATGAAAAAAATGCAACCGTGGAAAAAAAACAAAAAAAGTTTAGATGTTTGGAATCTGAATGGTGAGAAGATTGTTGTTCCATTTGATTCTTACGGGGTCCCTACGGATGATTCTGTGGGGTTACTTGGCCAGATTCTAGGCCAGCTGGCAGTGGAGCCCATTTCCTTTCCCATTTCATATGAAAATTGGAGACATATTCCTCCAAACTAGAAAAATGAAGTGTTTGATTCTAAAATCAAGGTAAATTTATTACATTATGGTTTAATTGAATGTAATGTTACTAATATGTTCAAAATGAATTTTTGTATACAGATGTTCTTCCACTTTACCGTTGCTGATGTGATAGCACGGAAGTGGACATTGAAAAATCTAGGTATGATGTGGAACAATTTTAAATGCAGATTGTGGTGTGATGTCAACGATGCTTCATTGACTGTGATGCAAATGAATGAGAAGCTACCCAGTGGGGTACCGAAAGAGCAGTGGAAAGTGTTTGTTGAGAGGCATCGAGATCAGAAGCGGATGGTATTGAAATATATATATTATTATATTATCCTCATTTTACATTTATCCATTTATATGAAAAGGAAATGACATTCAATACATTAGTATTAAATTGAATTTTATTTATTTCAGGATCTCTCAAGACAGAATGCATTAAACCGAGCGAAGCAAGTCATCCCACACACTATAGGCTCAAAAAGTTTTTCTAGAAGTCGAATGACATTGGTAATATTTTAATTATTTTAGATAATTAGAAGACAATATTATCTGTTTAATATATTGAATTGTTGATTTATCTTTGATTAATGTATTCACAGAGTTTAGGCCATGAAGCATCCAGAACTGAACTATGGTTGGATGTTCACAAGATATCATATGGATGTTTTTGTTAATGAGTTTGCTAAAGAAGTTGGGGTATGAAGTCAAGTTTTTATCATAATAACTTATTATCAGTTTTTACTGTGTTAACATATATTGATATTTGATTTATAGGTCAAAATTAAAGAACTATGGGATGCCAATCCTGCACATTCCTACTCTGTCTCCCACGATGACCTGGTTGCTAAAGTACTTGGGAAGGAGCATCCTGGGAGCATGTGCGGGATGGGTTTGGGACTCGTGCCATCTGAGGTTTTTAGCAGGCCACCGGGGATAACTGCTGCATCTACTCCTGACTTTAGTCATCCAATACACATAGATGCTAAGAAAGAGATTTTTTCTTTACAAAACACAGTTCACCAGCAAGGGGATCCGATATCTGCATTTCAGAAAGAGTTGACTGAAATACGTCAGCAGATGATAATATACGCCCCCAGTGGGAGTGCATCGATTGGTGGTATGAAGGTAAATCACAGAAAATCAAAATCATTTAGTTTTCTAACTTTCATTGGTTTTAAAATTTAATATAAATATGCAACCATATTTAATTTTCAATATAATGTTCTTACAGGTGACATCACAAAGTGGAAATGAAGGTGGAGAGGGTGACGATGCATCATCAGACCCTAAGTAGTTGTATTGATGATGTGTTGAACAAAAATGGAAATAGTTGGTTTGTATATGTAACATTTGTGGCACATAGTTTCCACCACACATTTTCATGTCCTAAAATTTCGTTGATTTCTCATGTTTCTTTTTAAGCATTTTATTGATTTTTTATATTACTTTTTATTTCTTCATTTCTCGAGTGTGGTATACACCATTTTATTTAGGTCTGTGTTTGAATTGGTAGTCATGATTTTGGATGACAGGGAGTTAAACCCATTGTCGATGTGTTGAAAAAATTATATCCTTTCATAGTGATCAAGGGGATAGTGTTGTGGACACTTTTGTTAGGCCCATTGTTGATGTGTTGAACAAATTAGTTTATTTCTTGTTAAATATGAAATTATAAATAGTAATGAAAGTGTTCATGTGGTATAGAGTTAGATTTGAAACTCAAGTGGTGTAAAAGCCCTATATAAAGTATTCCATGCAATCAATCAAAATATGGTGATAAAAAGTGACATTAGAACATATAAAGTGGTATCCAATTGAGGATATGGAAGAAGATATCTTCATGGATACCACTGGATTTATTAACTTAAGTTCTTATTTTTTAAATTAAGATCTAGATCATTGGGTTTAAAGGATTTATTTATAACTAATTTCCAAGTTGTAAATTCACTCACTAAAAATCTATAATAAAATGAAGCTATATGTGATAGAGGTTTTCAGATAAAAAGAAAATTTAGATTTTTTTTAAGACAAGTGATATCAAGAATGGAGATATAACGAGGAGTAAAGGATGAGGTTAAACTAATGTTAAAAAATGATAAACGTTTAGTGATAAAATGAAAACTTAGTAGCTAAATACAACCCTCAAGTGGTGAACAGAGTCGAGAGTTTTGGAGGATATTTTACATGTGGTTGTAAGAGATCAATGGTTCTAAAATAAAATCAACAAGAGGATGAAGTTTTATGTAGAGTTCCTTCATAGAGTGGTACTTTATTGATATGACATGGTGTTCAAAGGATGAATTTAGAGTTCATACAATTGGTTATTTATGGTGTGTCTGCCTCTATCATGACACAAGGACCTAGATGTCAATTTATAATGGTTCTTCCTGGGGTGATGTTATATTGTAGTTCTTTTTTTATATTGTGACCTTCCTCAATGATATTGATTTAATGATTTTTAACCATGTATCAGAGGGGTTGTACAGTGGATTGGATTTGGTTTTTATGGGAAATAACTATGTTTTAGGTTTATTAAGGCTCTTCTCATGTCTTTTAGGTCACAATATTATTTTTCTCATATATTACACAATAGGCTTAATATATTTGGTTGAGGTAGAATATTTCTAAACTTATCTTCTATATTTAAGAATAAATTGTTTGACTAGCCTACTAAGAACTTTTCCTAGGGTCCCATTTTATTTTTTGTATATGTGTTTGGTTATGACTACTTTATTACTCATGGTTATGTGGTATAGGCACATGGGGGAACACTCTTTAAAGAAGAACAACCTAAATAATGATAGTAAAATAGTTAAGAGTAAATTAGAAGGGAAAAGTGAATCACTTCTACTTTATAGATTTTCATGATATTACTAGGCATTGAATCTTATTGATTGATAATTGATGATATGGATTACTTCTTGTTTTTATCATTTAAGAAACTCTCAGCCATTATAATAAGATAATTTTTTAAAGATGGTAGTAAAAAGAATGTTTTTGGAAACTAGAATATAATAATTTATATTACATACCAATGAATTTAATATTTATGTATCAGTGTATAGGTATGAGACTATACATGTTTGAGTATATAGAAATGGACATCCATGGTGGAACTTTCCCAATTGAATGGGATTACGTACCCTAGATTTGACAGTCATCTTAGGTTTGGTTTACTACATTTGTGGGTGTGTTTTAGCTATGTTGATCAAATTGTTTTTTATTACACTTTTATCGGAACAGTTATAGGTTGTTTGTTGGGGTGTCCTAATGAGATTATTTATCACTCCTATATGTACACCAAGATGTATGTTTAGCCTTTATTTTCCCTTTTCACGTTGATCATAAGTATCATGGGGGATATGGACAAGGCTTAGTGTTGCATGATCGAGCAGAGCTACATGAGTGGTTCTACTAATCGGGCTAGTGCAGTTTGAAAATGTATGGAGATCATGTATGTTGTCTAGAATAGAGTTTGTAGTTGATCCATATAATTTTACATTGATTTTATTTCATACTATTTTATTTTTATGGTCAGCCTAGTGGGTCACCAGTGTTGTATCGTGTTGTGTAGTTGTTCAAGATTTTACATCAATGTATTATTGATGTTTTTTATTTTTTAGTTGTGTACATCTTATGAATTCATTTAATTTCCCTTATTCATGATAATAATATATTTTTTATTTTTTATTAATTTTATATGAGGTCATAGTTCTCCAAATATTACCACTTGGGTCCTCGCTACTAGTTGGTGGCATCTGGCGTACGGGGAGGTGTGTTTGATGCCTAGTAACCCATTGGCTCGGAGCATCAGTTTAGTGGAATCCAGTTTGGGATGTTACAATGTTGTATCAATGGAGTTGTATCTTCCTAGTATTTACTATTTAGGATATTGTATACATGAGTATGAGGAATGTGTTGGAACCTTTGATGGATATCTTACTGTTGTGTTAATAATACTTTCTCTAATAGGAAGTCTTATTTTCCAGGGTTTCAGATTTTTGTTCTATTCATAAATATTAAAGTCGTATATTATTTCTCATTGAGAGAAAAACATGTTTTTTGGATGTTGTGATTTATTCTGGATATTTAGCTCTTGGTCATTGGTGGGAGGATAGGGATTGTTTTTGACTCTTGGGTGGGGAATAAAGAGGACTCTCATGAATCATATTAGGCATGTAGTATTCACATCATATATATTTTCTAGTGTTTGATTTTACTAATAAAGGAGTCATTTGAGCCTTCATAAACAGATAATTAACTTTCATGGAAGTTTATGTGGGTCTATGTTGAAACATTTTTTTGTGAGGTTGATGACTTTGTCCTCCTACACAGGAGGTGTAGTGACCTGGTTGGTCGATATGATATGTGATTACTTCTTATTGATCCCCATGTTGGGTGTTGTTTCTCAGGTTGTTCTCCATTGGTTTATATTTATGGTTTTATTTGTTTTTTAGGGAAATGGTGCAGCAGAAGAAAAGAATTATTTTTTTATTCTGGGCACATTTCACGGCGGTTTAAACCACCACTAAACGGTGAAAACCACCGGTAAACGTAAAATAAAATTTACGTTTAGTGGAGGTTATAACCGCCGTTAAATAGGAGCAACGTGGCTGCCTCATTTCGCGGCGGTTCCCGTGACTTTAGCGGCGGTTTTACGGCCGCTGAAATTTGAGTTTATTAGTGGTGGTTATAACTGCCACGAATAAAGTGATATCCAGGGCTCGTAAATCCGCCGCTAAATTCAGGTCAACCACCATGAAATGAGGCAGCGACGACGCTTTCCTGAAACTTCCGCTAAATGCAAATAACCACCGCTAATAGATTGGCGACGCCCTATTAGGTGGCATTTTCTGTAAACTGCCACCAAACAATGTAGCGGCGGTTTAAACCGCTGCTAAAGGAAAAAAACGCTGATAAACGGTGATTCTATTATAGTGAAATAATGATAGTGTAGGATTTATTTCATGCTACTTTAGGTAACCACTTGAGATGATTAAAAATGAGGAGCAGCAGAATGTGAATGAAAATTGTTTGAAAAATTTCTAATTGGTATTCTTACACCGATATAATGTTGTGTAAAATTATAGTTTATTACATTATTGAAAATTAATCTAAAAAGTTATTTTTTATAATAAATATGTAGATTCGATAAAAATAAAGTTTAAGACATCATATTTGTCATCTTTTCTTCTGAAATATGATTAAGCATGTAATGAAATTTATTTTAATTTTTCAACATCATTCCAAAACTTTACCAAAATTATCATTAATTATGAATAATTATCATTAACATATAAATTTTATAATGGTCATCCAACCTCATTATATATTTTTTTGATATCTTCACAACACTAGATTATTTATACTTGTCTCAATAGGGTTTAAATACATTAATTTTATGCTATCCAATCTATATGTAATTTAAAAAATAATTTTGTATTTTTAGTTAAATTTTTATGATATGGGATCAAAATTAAATGTTTTAAAATAATTTATAAAAAAATGATTGATAATTTCTTAATGTGTGGTTGACTATCAAGTGGTTGATGTAGCTAATGAATTTGTGGTTTCTAATTTTATATATGAGTCCTAGTGTATCACATATTTTGATATAGTTAATGTAAAAATATGGACTAAAAAATGAATCCATGAGTTTGATATAGTGCATAGAAATAATGATCCCATCACATTGTAAGGTAAATGTACAATATTTGTGGCTCTGGTAAAGGAGTAAATGTAACACTAATAGATGAAGCACTTTAGACGTATAACCACAATAGTGATTTTCCATATAGAGAATTTTCTCATTAAATAGAGTTCCTTTGGAGGGGGACATGATAAACATGATTAAAAAACAAAACTATATTGATAAATTAATAACAAGTGATAAAAACGTGGTTAATAATCAATGATGATTAGATCATGAGTAATTCATAGTCCCTTTATGATTGTCTCCTAGAACCAATAACAATTTAAAATGAGTTATTTACTCAAAGACGTAATTATAAATTAATATCTTGTCACATATGTAGTACTATTCTTGGTAAAATTAATGTGATGATTTCATATAGTATTTATTTCATTAAAAATTCATTTCATTTCCACACAATGATAAGAACGATGATGGGTTTTTAAAATATTCATAGTGGTTGAGTTCATTTTGATAATTATCCAAACATCCCTTGCATGGTGTGTTGAATTATAATTTATAGATTTTTTATAAATCCTAATGACTTAGATTAACATATAATCCATGGGTATATTCAACCATGATATAGTTTTACAAATATATATTAACCCTCTTTTATTTTGAAGTATATTTCTGTATATAATTAATTTTATTCAAAATTATATACATATATTCATAAATTGAAAAATAAATATCATTTATTAATTTTAATCTTAAAAAACATAACTCATTAATATATGAATATCCCTGTCATTATATTTTCTCGATATTTTCTCAATAATTTCTCTAAAATATATTATTTAAACTTTTTTTCATAGGTTTACCACTTATATGTTTTATCATTCAATTGAATTATGAAATAAATTTATCAAGATACATTTTATGTTATATTTTGTTTCTTGGGGATGAAAAATAAAGAATTGAAAACTATGTCTTAAACAATAATTGATTTACTAATAAATGTAATCCTGATTTATTGAAAAAATAAATCACCTCATACTTCCTTATATTAGCCACGAAATCATTGTCACTATTTTAATAATTTTTTAAATTTTCATTAATTTTATCCTATATACACATTATAGATGTATTTGAAGGTATTTATTTTTTAGAATGACCATTATAATTGTTCGTGGATAAGATGAACTATTTAGATTTTTAAGAAATGTTTTCTGTAATTTTTTGATGTTGATACAGAATCAATAAATACCTAGAATGACATCATCCCTATCAATTATTTTATAATACACTATTAATAGTGATATTTAGAGTTGGTAAATAAACATGGACAATGGGGTAATTTATCACCTATTTAGTTTAATTATATTATCTTAACTGAAAATTAAATTAAATTTATAGATGAAATATTAGAAAATACTAATTTCTCTAGTAGCATTGGAAAATCATCCAACAAAACTTGAAAAACACCAAAAGACAACATGTTAATAGAAAATGTGTAACCTCATTCGCATATATTTAAATAATGTAAAAAAGGAAAGTTTATAAAATGATGCTAAGGGACGAAATCATAAAAAATATCAACCAAATAAATGGATTACAATATATAGTGAATATGTAGCATTGAAAATTGTTAGGTAGTCTGACTCCATAATGATAGATCTCTAACCTAACCCCATAGTCATTTACATGAAAAAAATAATTGATAGGGAATCATTCATATGTGGACACTATTTTTATTAAACATATTCACTACTACAAAACTATGTTTATCTAGTTCTAGGTTTTTAACAGAGCTAGCTCAAAACATTGTTAAAGACCTCCTTTGTCTGTTCCAAAAAAAATTGATTCTAAAGGGGGGTATTTAGCATCACTTTTTTAGTAGTATTAAAGGGGATATTTAAGAGTGAAAAAATTATATTAATGGGAGACCATTATCAGTGATTTTTTAAAAGTGATGATAAACGTGGTCTTATATTAGTGCTTCTAATAAAACCATAGTGGGGGGTTTACCAGTGGTTTTTAGAAGCACTGATAAAATTATACATCAAAAAACATTCATTGAAGATAATATATATATTTATGAATATATTTATATATTTATATTGGTATATATATATAAATATATTTATGAGGATATAAATATAATATATATTTTTTGAAATACGTTTTTGTTAAGGTAAATAGAAATTTTCACTAAAAATACAAGATATTTAAACAAAATGGATTAAAAATAACTAATAATATATTTTTAATTAATAATTTGATTATTATTACATATTAATAGTGATTTAATAACAATCTGGGAATTAAAATTTCAAAAAAGTAATAAAAGATCTCAAATAATGGGAAAACGTAACTCAATCCTCAAATAGCCATAACATTCAATCATGTTGTCTATTTGGGATCTACCGCATATCAAATATAATCTTTCAATGATCTATATATATTCATGATTGAGGGGTACCATCTTTAATAAATATTAGAGGCCAAAAGGCCCAAAAGGCCTCCAAAATAGAGTTTTTAGTTAGGGTTCCAATTTTTTTAACTATTGATGGATTTTTCCTCATTTATCAGGGTCTTTAATCCCTTTTTTAGTTGAAACTGAATTTATTCATAGGTCTTAAATTCATGTTGTTATTATGAATTTTAATTTTTATCATTTTTAAAATTTTAATGGTACATCTAATCAAATATATAACAATATATACATATTTTTATATATATTCACGCATAAAAATTTAATTTTATAAATAAATATATTTAAAATATTTAAATAAAAAATATATTTATTAGTATTTAAACATATATATAAACATATATATAAATATATGGATAAATATATGGATAAAAAATGTAATGAAATATATATAAATTTATAGATATATCATAAAATGAAGAACAAAATAGTATAGGGTTATGGTAAAGGAGATAGATGTATAAGCGGGAGGTCTTAGGATCAAAACTCGTTGGAAGTATGGGAGCACATGGGAGGATGGTATTATCTAAAAAACTGATATAGGGGTGAGAAGGTGTGAAGAGATGATAAAGGAGGGTTGTTGTGGCATGGAAAAAAATTTATATACCCTTTATTAGTGGGGCCTTTATTTTCACTAAAAAGAGTGATAAAAGCTACAGGATTTTAACCGTGCTTTGATTATCAATAAATTTTTAGGACTAATAAAGACATTTTATAGAACCGTTAATGTCCTATTTTTTAGTAGTTATTTTAGTTATAGTGATAAATTAGAGCCAAAAAAATTAAAAAGATGCACCAACCCCTGTAGAGCCTCCTCATGATCGAGATGTGTCCACGTTAATTTTTTTAAGACATATAGAAGGATGGTTATAGTTGGATGGTTAAAACAGTGCCTCTATATTGTTATTAAATATTTCAGCCTACTTCTATGTAGTCAACAAAAATAGAGTCTTGTTCAACATAGATAAATCTTGACCATGCCAGATGAATAAATATAAGGAATTTTCTTCTATGAAAAATAATCTAGCCCACTGTAAAAAGGGAACTCAAATCCTCTATAGAGTGTGATTATTAAAACTTCATCATATAATATATAAATAAATAAGAAATTTAAATAATGTAATTAGGGTAAATTTTCTTCACATTAAAATTAGACCTATCCACGGATCAATAAATGATGGCATGTCGGGAAGATTATGATGTCAATATGAAAAGTATATAGTGTCAGATCTTTAGGTCACATGGTGGAAAACTAGTAATTCCTTATATTAAAGGATCTGTAAAGAAACATGTCACCCAATGTTTGGGGCCTTGTGTGGGAATTGGAGGTCCCAAGGGATTCTCCAATAGTCACGATGGCATGGGTTTAGTAATCACCATTCCATCCTATAACCATTATTTTCTAAAATTACACCACACCACTTTTTATCCAATCATAACTAATTGTGTCCCAAGTTCCTCACACAAGGGATTCATATAATAACACTATAATATATTTAATTAAACAAAAAAAATTATATGTTCACTATACATTCCCAATTTCATTAGATTAAGGAAATTTTGTAGTATCTTCAAAACAAGAAAAAAGGGGATGTTTCCATAAATCTACAACAATGGAACAACCAAAAATCATTTCAAATCCTCATAGATAAAACATTTAAAATTCTATAACAAATTACAAAATTTAGAATATAAAAAAAATCCTTATGTGCTTTAATGAAGATAAAATAGTTAATGGATTTAAAATAACTCCATAAAAGACCATGTAAAGAAAATATTTCTCATAGAGGGCCATAGCACACATAGTGTCTCTAGAATGAAAAATTTGTTATCCCTTCTTAGTATGAAGATAATCTTTATAGAGACACATATCCTCAAATCCATTACCCACACATTATTTAGGGAGGCATATCATATCCCAATACTCCAACAATATTTTTATCCACCTATTATTGAGGCACAAAAAATTTAGCGATATAGTAATGGAGATATTCAATAACAAAAATATGATGTTTAAAGTGGGAAATCATATAAGTCAGAATAGACTGGGAAACTACTTATTCATCGATTTACTATAGAAGTTGAGAAGGATTTAATGAATTTGTAATGGATATAAAAAATATATTGAGCTATTTTATGAATATTTAAATGGTTAATGATGAGGATATTTAACAAAAACCCACCATTCAAAAATCATTCCTTCAACGAAAGTATCTGATACACATAGACTTTTCACATGACACTTCTATATTGAGCTTACAAATTTCTATTCCATGATACAAATTTAATTTGTGTGGTAAGTTGTGAAATTTAATCCCCCATAAAAGGAATATAATATTATGGTAAACCCATGTCTTCTAGGCCCCCCACAAACTTAAATTCATTTTTTGGGTGATAAGTGACCTCCAAGAACCCAGAAAATGAAAATTCATTGTCATGGTGAGGAGGGAAATTTCCCCCTCCCCCACTCACAAATGAGATTTCATTTGTTGGATGAGATGTTATCATAATCCCATTGAAAACAAAAATCATTAAATCATGAAGTTTTCATTATTTACAGTCAAATTGGGATGAAAGTTGTATCTAAAAACAATTAAAATCCCACACATTGATGGTCATATATAGAAAAATAAAGGTAGAAATGAATATATAATTATGAGAAATGTAGAGAAATAGATCATGAATTTTATTTGAGTAGTTAATGATTTAATGAATAAAATAATTTAATGTAGGGTATAAGAATACTTCCACATTGAAAAAATACATTTTGGAAAAGACTAAAAAATAGATATATCCTTTTTGAATCACATTTTTTTAAAACATATATCATTGGAGTCTTTTCAAAACAAAATCCCACCATGAAAATAGTTCATAGGACAGAGTCCTTTGGTCTTGGTACCCTTCCTTGTAGCAGTTTTCCATACATCATCTACTCTGGGAATTGTTCAAATATCCCTCTATGTCAGCCTATCCATAGAATCAAACGACTGAATATTTTACCCTTTTTGAACCAATCAAGAATATCATACAAAATTCTTGTAGACATCAAAAACTATGAAAAAGAAAACATTAAGCTCTTCCCCATTTTATTTTTCATTCCCTCATCAATTTTTTTCCTTACATATCTTAACTAATGGCTAAGGTCTTATAGATAACAAATGTTTTGAATAACCTCAATAACAAGGAAACCAACCATGGTGGAAGTCCCAAGGACCTCACTATTTTAGATAGTCAGGGGCACTACTTTCATTTCCATTTTATGATGAATTGTTCAAGATCATTAACATGTATTTTATGAAATCAGGTTATTTTCATCCCATAGAAAGTTATCCCATAGTCTTCCATGTGGGCCATATAAACATTGGTGCATTAGTCCCAACTCGGGTTAGGAAAAAAAGGTAGGGTATACAAACATCAATTACTATTGTCTCTATTTCATCCCGAAACTCATCTACTATCAGATTAAAGAGATTGTACAGAATGAAATATCATCAAGTTTCACTTGTTCATCATAATGAGCATGAATCATGTGGACTATGTGTTTTGTAATAGTCATGAAATCTACATGATTAAATAACTATCTTATAGAATATATTCCTCTCTTTGATACTCATCTCTCTTTCTAGTATGGGTCTCCTATTCTGTGTAATCCGCAAAAACCTATCACCATCCTCTTAGTGTTTCATATTTCCAATGAGAAACATTTTTATTATCTGTACACCATGTTTGCAAGACACGACCTGATGAACTATGAAGGGGATATGTTGGGAGCCTCCCAAATGTCCAAACTCATTACCCAAAAATCCAGTTATATATTATATAGTCCATATTAAAAGTAGGGTCAAATTCCACATAGGAGGCAACATTTTTTCTAGATCTCTTTGGTTACATTGCTGTATTCCATAAACCATACATGACTAGGAAACATTCTTGTATACATCCTCACCACATGATGTGAAACGACAAAGTGTAAACTTTTTCACAAAAACACAAAACTTATGATGTGTCTTTTTATATACCATTGAACTAAAAGGGGTCAAATTACTATCACTGGTATATGTGGCAAGCTGGTCTAATGGGGCTGATCATTACATCAACACTGCTTCCATCTTCTGGGTTGACTTTAAATTACAGAGTTCCAAATTTCAGGATATAAAACAATCATAATGATAATAAATGAAAATAGAATTGCTAAGATGGTTAAATAAGGGAACCATTGATGGAGAACATATGATAGATACTGATTAATACTTTGATGAAGAACCATATATATATATATAAATTTTAATATGTAGTTATTACATGATAATAATTGACTATTACAACAATGAGGAGTAGACCCATATTTTGGATTTGATAAAGTATTTTGAAATACATTTTAAACCTATAAGAGAGTCCAAGAGTTTTTTATAATTCACCAAAAAAATATTTTGTTGAGCTGACATCCCATCCTATTAGACAACACATTTTCTAATATTTTATTGGAAAATACAAATTATTGCATACCTTTTGAATGGAGGTCTGTATCAACTCAAAATTTTTTTTTGTATGAATCCCAGGAAAAAAAAATAATTATCCAACTTAATTTAATCTGTAACCAATATGAAACTGTCTCCCACATCTCATACCAACGTCATGGAAAATATTAAAGAAGATAAAACATAGATCCAAACAAATAATTAAAAAAATTAAATTATTTATATAATTCATTATTAGGATTTTTTTCATTTATTTTTCATATGAATATAGTAATTTTTGACATGATCCCCATAAATATGGTGAAATACTCATAGCTATCATAATTATACCCATATACTACTACACATGAAATGTTATCATAACGTTAGAAGGCGTTTTCACTAACCCATTTTCTTCAATTCCAGGTGTTAAATGTTTGGGTTTTGGAATACCATCTCCATGGACCCATCACATGCCTGTAGGTAATGTTTAAAAACATTAAACATATGAATCCCAAACATCCATCCAATCAATGATGAATGGTGGCTGAAAATCCAACGACACACACATCTTTGTCAAATTATTTCTAGAGATTATACCTAGAACACAACAACAAGTTACTCCATTATAGTATAGATAATTGTTAAGAGATCCCTTATTGCCTTGTCTAGAGAACATATGGGTCCCTCAGAAGGGAAACATTCATTAGATACAACTAACAACACCACTCTCCATAAAAAACTCATCATGATGAGGGTGAAACCATCAGGAGACTGGTCTAAGTCACTCATGCTCGAGCAAATAAGGTAGAAAACGGATAGTAGTGATATATGAAAAGGAAATAGAACCATACCTTTGTTCATATTATATATATTTTCTAAGACATGATTATTTTATTAGAGGTGAATATAATTCAAACACACAACCTTACCCATTATTTCCTATTATCATATCATCATAATATGATCATTACATCAGAGGAGATGTGTATTCTATCTCCCATCCATGAGGTTTGTTGGTAAAATAAACCGATAAATGGAAAATTGGATTGGGCCCATATCCATGTTCCATCTGAAGACTATCATTCTACTCTAATATCTATTCAAAGAAAATTAAAAACACAAATAAATATTATATTGTCTTATCATCATATTACAATCATAAAACATAATCTAAAAAATCATCCACATTTAAAATAATTCACACGTAGCTAGTGTCACCAATCACTAGTAGGATTGAATCTAAAAAATAGTAATCAATGTTTATTGACAAATGTTGATTTGTTCCATGACCTTTTGTTCTTGAATTATTTTGTTCATGAATCTCTCATAAAAACACATATATATATATATATATGTTAGACCAAGACCATATTCCTCCTCTACCAAATTACAGAGATAATATAAGTAATTTATATAGTCCACCCTACAACCATGGATCCAAAAATTCGAGAGGTACTCCCTAGGAATAATTCCCCCAATACATGATCCATGTCTAGAATATGGCTGATCTTGATACCCCGTCTCATTATGAGGGATTTGAAAGCACTCTTCATGGCTAAAAGTTTAAACAATAAAAGTTCCTCCCCTTGCAACCGTCTTATTTGATTTTCCTACCAAGAGTAAACACAATAGACTATCTCATTGAATTGGAAATTTAGGAGTGATGGTATTCCTCCTCATCATCGAAATCACAATAAATATAAATTATTAATTAAAAATTCAATCCATCATTAGGGTCCAACCCATAAAAAATGAACTCTCACAATGCCTGCCAATCACGAGGTTCTTGAAAAAATGAGGTTAGTCATTCCTGATGCCATATCCTAGACATGTGATATCCATTCTTAATCTGAATAATTAACAAGGATATGGTATTTCTTATAACTACCCATAGATCACAAACCCTCTTAGATAATAGATAAACTACCTAATATCCCATTTTTTATGACTAAGAAACTGGTAGGCTTCAACTATTGTTAGATCTGGCTGATGAAGCTCTTGAAAATGATGAAGATGATGTATTCCTCTCTAGGGGATAGTTGGCTATGGATAACATAATTGTAATTCTATAAACTTTATGCACTAATTAATTCAGAATCGATGAAGAAATTATTGAAGACTATGCACAAAAATTTCCCCTAAATATTTGGGCTTTATTTCATTACCTAAATAAAAAGACATAAATTTTCAAGAATGCACAAATAAAATCAATGTAAAATAAGTGATTAACTATAAAATCATACTAAAGAACCTCCTAGTTGTAAGACATTCAATGTTTAGGAATTAATAAGGATCCATTCAGTGTGCATGTTTTGATAAAATAAACATATTAAGTTAGTTAATAGACAATGAACAATCCATTATTATTAAAATAGGATGTATAAAAACAATATAAATTGAATTTTAAATATCTCATTGATTGGAAAAACCATCAAATGGTTACATCATGAAATTTCATAGCCTTATGATGAATTCATGAAATAATCTATTCTAATAAAAATTGGTATTCTCAAAAATAACTGACACGTAAAAAATATCAAAGATATCTAGATATAAGAGATAAATCAATCAAAAGAATATTAGATCAAGCATATGAGAATATTTAGAATGCTTTCATCTTTAAGGAAGATAATCATCAGATAATCCAAATATCTTCAAAAGTTGATGGATTTTGGAACAAATCATATAATATACAAAACCCATGTTAATGAAAATATATATAATTTCATAAATAATATAGAAAAGAATATTTTGTGGTAGTATAAGATGATCCCCCTCCCATAGGGTTGGGATAATTTTTACCACAACCCTAGAATATGACAAATCTCACCCAAAATGTTGTAAATGTTGAATATAAGCACTTAAACCCACAAGGATGGGGGAATATTTTCCAAATCTGCAATAACACAAATTTTTTAATCAGTTGGGAGGAGTTAATCTGAATAAACGTTCCTAGTTCATCACAATCCATGAAACAATTCCGTCTTTACAGATATGAAAAACAAAATCCTTTAGATGTTCTCTTTAGTTAAACTATATTTAGATGGCCTTGATGTGATCCATGAAGGAAATGATTATTTCAATTGATAGTATCAATCAATAATGACCATACAAGAGCATAACAACTACCAATAATCTCATATATTCTAGTATATTCTCTAGAAACAACCAGTTATCCTATTATTTTGAGAGTGGTGGAATTATTATGTTGTATTTTTCATCTATATATGAAATTAGAACTAATTATTATAATGATGAAGAACATCAGGTAAATTTTATATAAAAAATAGAGGATATGTCTATTTGAAATAAACCCAAAACTAAAATGACCAAATATGGTGTTTATAATAGAAGTCATATGATTTCCCAAAATATGAGATTTCGTTCGATTACTCTATTACCACCTCAATGAGAATCTTCGAATGAAAATGGTATAGATATTGTCTAATACCACACATTCTCCTATATTGTTTAAACCCTCACACTTGAGGATTGAAAATATTATTATCACATATGAAAGAAAAAATTAAAAAGGAATAATATCGACTCTCTCTTGTGTAATATTATGGTTATAAATAACCTCTAATAAAAATAACATTTCACTCCCCCAGTTGATATCCCATGAAAATAATAGCATAGTATACTAGATATTGTAGATTTAGAATTTCCCATAAATCTACGAGTATGTAAATAAATCTATTTGGAACAAGTTATAGCTGAAAATTGAGACTTCCATCTATGTTACAAAGATATAGACCAATATCTATCAAATTACAAATGGCTAGATTATGTACAAGAGTAGATATGACTAACACATCTAGTATAGCCTCGTGTATCATCTGTACTAAACCATGATCAGTTTTCTAATCCCATATGATTTTTTGGAACTATTGAATCATTATTATCCTTACTATATGCTATATTGAGATAACATGATATAGTACAGCTGGAAATAAAAATATACCCCTAGGTGGTAAATTGGACTATTCCCCTACATAATTTTATAAATCCTATGTTTCCAACATTTGATGATTCAGGTGATTCAAACTATCATCTGACACATTATGGGTCATTTTTTTCCACTTGATGGGAAAATGATTATAACAAGAATCCAAAAAACTCAAGTGTTCTGTGAAAACCATATAGGTAATAGCCTTCGTATGGTACACTAGTTCCCATGTAGGGTCGATAAAAGAATGAGAATATATTTTCTAGAAATTTCATTATCATTAATGATTGTAACTATAAAAAAAATGGTATTAAAATCTCAATTTGAAAATACTTAGAAAATGGCAGTGTATTAGACTTCATTTTAGGGAGGAATTGTCCTAATTACAACTAGAATCTATCATTTCCAAAAGAATTTTTGTTGGGTATTTGGACAAAACATTTCATTGAAGTGTTTTATACACTAGTCATTATCATCAAATAGACGGTTGGGTTCTAAGAAATTATTGACGTCTGAAAAATAATTTAATACTCAATAATGTGAAAAATATAAATTGAAATCAGTATAAATAATTCCTTGAATGATAACTAAAAAAGAAGGAACTTCAATTGTCACTCTAAAACTAGTTCCCACACTAGATCATACTCGGAATCCTACACTTTGTCATGCATCACACCCTCTAGAGTGAAAATAGTAGAAAAAAACTCATATATATCAAGGGAGAGAGTTGAAATGATTCTAATTTGAAGACCATAAAATTAGGATCTATTTGTTCATAGATGAATAGGTTCCTAACTAACATTTTGTGCATTGGGAAATAACATGCTAACATTTTCAAACCCCAAAAATCTGATTTGGTCATCCTTTAGGATAAAATTATTATTTTCCTAATTAATAGAATATTATTAAACACCATCAAATACTATTTAATTTTCAATGATAACCTACAAAAGAGGGTTCATTATGGGAAGGTGAAATTGTGAAAAACCCCAACTCATGTTGCATTTTTTTCTACCTCTTCTCTTAAAGAATATGGTGGACGAAAAAATGTTACCAGAAAAGATGCTTAATATTTCAATAATTCAATAACTTGAAAAAAACCATCCATATTTATTCAATCATATGAGACTTATTAAACTACCAATTGTTCTCCCTTTAACTTCTATTATGACAGAACCGACTACATCAACCAAAATATCATCCAATGATAATTCATCGAAAAAATTTCATGGATGGAAGAATGGGAATCAAACACAATAGGATGAAACTACAACTAACATGACATCCTCCTTAACACTCTTGGAATTCATGCCCTCATTCCAAAGAAAACAAGCATTTCTCTGCAAAAAAATGTACAATGGTTGTTGCCCTGCCAATTGGTAAAATGGGTAAAAAACCATCAAATAGAGTCCTCATTAGATGAAAAAATAATATTTTTATAAATTAATGTCATTAATTTATTGAAACCCTTATTTGATGTTGATTTTTATTATGGAAATGATTTTCCCACACCAAATTGAGTAAACATGGATCGAGGCCACAAGATTTATGGAAAAAGTGGGAGGAGAAACTATAGCTCCACAAATATGACTCTTTACATATGATAGTGCAATATATTCTATAGAACCTCATGTGATATCTATTTTACAATATTTGAAAGAGTAATAATATGAATCTGTTGATTTAAAAAATCACACATAGTCGATCATTTTGGTTGACCGACTGATAAATAGGAAAAAAATTCTTAAGCACGTGGGAAGGCCAATGAGGATCAATCAAGAAGTAGACAAAACAACTTATACATCTCATAATCGACCTGAATCATATACCCCAATCATTTAATCTCCAAAAATACCTTCCGAGGAATAGTTTCACATAGGGAAATATAGACTATTGATCCAAAAGTATGATATTCTGAAAAAAATGGTCATAGTTCTTAAAATTATTTTGATTATAGATACTCTAAATATTACAAAAGATTTGTGGGGTGTACATATATATGCTCTTATATTTAAATAATATTTTTAGCAAGATGTTTCATTAATAATGGTATATTATATAAAGGTAGACCCTATAGAATTTCAAGTAGTTATATCGTTCATAGAATAATATGGAGATGATGTTATATATGCATACATCAGGACCCATTACATATCTAAATGATTAGAAAAAATTGAAATCCATCAACCATTCATTAAAAATGGAATAATATTCAAACTAATACTGTTAAAAATGAATCTCAAATTAGGATTCATTGAATCTAATATACCCCTTCCTCTCTAACACACAAAGGGTATGATAAAATCCAATGAAGACCCTTTAGATGAATCAAGCTACGATATCATTTTTAGGATCTGTTTACCAACACTATGGTCTTGGTCATTCGGAATGAAAAAACATTCACTATCATATATATATATATAAGGAATTTGTTACTTTAGAATGAAAAAATACATTCATTTTGGAACAAAGGTTGTTATTTGCTTGAAAAAAATATGGTTTTTGTTTGTTTCAAATCCTCATTGGGTTGATCAAGTAGTTTTCATGGAATATGGTGTTGCGATTGAGGACGAAAAAAAATATTGAAGGTCATGCAATTTCTTTGTGTATGTAGAATATTTGAGCCTCAAAATCAAGATTTTTTATTATGAAAAATATGGAAGTACATGGAATGATATTTCAAGAAAATGTTCATGGATAATGAAATATTGTATGTAGGGTAGAAAACCATGAACCACCTTATGGGAATTGTTTTTGGAACATAAAATGGTGTGTGGAATACATAAGAGAAACAATTTGTAGAGTTAAGGGGTTTCATGGGAAGGACAATAGTTCATGGAAGTAAAACATTTCCAAGGATGGGGTGTCATTTGTAAAAATGAGGCAGAGTTTGGGGATGCATGGAAGTGTGTCATATGCATAAATCAGTTGGTGATTTGTTCCACCACCTATAGATAATAGAAATACATGGAATGTGTAGGGAATATAGTTCTTGTGAGATTCACAGTACTAGGTAAAGATAGTGTAGTATCAATTATATGGTAAATATCTATTTTTGGTATTATGTGGTTCTATTTCCCTATATGAGTATAAAAAATCCATTAAATATAAAAAAACTCAGATTAATGTATATGGGGAGGAATATGGTTCGGTCTATATTGTATTGCGGGAAGACCACCATATATATGAGTCTTTGATTAGAAATGTGAAAAGAATTCAACATTCAGAAAAATGTTTGTGGAATACAGTTCAATGAATGACTGTTCATAGAGGAGTATTTGGTTTTGGAGATGAAGAGGTACCAAAAAGAGGTACGTGGAGTGGTATGTGAATGTGGTGTGTAGAAGTAGTATGAGGACATGGTTTGGGAAGGATGTATGTGGTCGTGGTTTACTAAGGCAGTACATAAAGTACTCACAATACACGGTATGGTGGGTATGTGGATTAAGAAGGTCAGTTCGGGGAGGTGGTATGTGAAGCAACCACTGTACACAATTATTTGTGGTATGTGAAGGAAGAAGAAAAGTTTGTGGATTGATGTTCGCAAAAAAGTAGTACATGGAATAGTAGAGTACATCTGTAGGGGAATACGAGACATCAATGAAGAATCTACCTATTGTTTACAATGTAGTATTTAATGCCAAACCATTAAAGAGACCTTCATTTCAAAAAAATAAGTTCACATTTTTTCCAATGTAGTGAGAAATGGGGAATAAAATGATGTGATATGAGGGATTCAATGTGTTATCCCAAAAACCATGTAAAATTATTACGCATGGCATAGAGTAATTTTTCTAATATATTTTACTCCACAAATAGTGAGGATTACTGGAATTTGGAACAACCAAAAACCTATCATCATATTTTACTTGAATGTAACCCTTATTGTTAAACTATATTAATTTGTTGTGTCTTTACTTTGCATGTGATTGTTTGTTTTCTGTTCATTCTCATAAGACAAGTTTAACAGGTTTCTACCAACATGGGAATAAGATCCATAAGTTTAGAAGAAAAATGTGACACTCTGATTCACACCTCCCCTCTCGGGGTGTTCCAATGTCCATCAATAAAACAATAAATGAATTAAATACTATAAAAACAATATGATTGGGTCATTACATGGTGTCAAATATTGGTTTGAGTCTTCTAAAAATTAATATATTGTTTTTTGATTCCCCTAAAGAGAATAGAAAAACCAATAATTAATGGTTTCACTATATTTACTACTCTATATTGTTTGTAAATGACCCCATCTAGCCCATTTAAAGACCCCACTGATTAATATGTGTTTCACATCATTCATTTTAAAGATAAAAGAACATATTAATTGATTTGTTAATTAGTATTCATGATATCATCCATGTGAGGTGAACCAAATACAAATAATGAAAGAAATTATTCCTTTGTAGTAAGATGAAACAAAAATAGAATCACTCCACCCATATACTCATTATTTTATATAGACAATACCACATCTGATAAACCAGTGGAATTCATGATATCACCATTAAAAAATACCTCAGAGGAAACTAAAATTACATATAACCATAATGATTCATTTTAATCCCTCTTCAATTGTTATTTGTTCAAATAAGTAGAGGAAGTGTTAATATAATAATAAAGAGAAAATATCCTCAATGATTCTCCTACATACTTTGTGGAAGGAGATTTACCACTGTAGATTAACATTGACAGATAAATCTAACTATAAAAGAGGATCTACAACAAACATTGATTAATGTATCTATCCCTATCGAAGAACAATAAATTTACGTATATTTTTAAAAGGGACACTAATAAATGTTTTCAAATAATTACAAATACATCTGATGAAATGATCCTAATGTGGATGCCCATTAAATTGGATTTCTAGGGGACCACCATGATAAAAATAGGGCTATCAGAATGAAAAATATGACACATGATTCAAAAAGTGAATCATGAATTGAAAAACTCATTCAGTATGATTTAATTTTGGATTCCCAATATATAAAATGGATCACCAGCATTATCAATATCTTTTAAAAAGAGGGGTAATATCATGTATTTCATTGATTTCAGTGACTTTAACCAACATGTACTAAATGATGACATATCTGTTCAAATCACAAAACTTCAGATCGATAAATCATGTGGATTTCAATACCTATCCTTCATGGATGCTTATTTAGGGTATTATGAAATCTATATATACAGATAAGATGAATAAAACACCACTTTTAGGTCCCTAAGGGAGAATTATGCAATCAGGTGATGCCTTTCGAATTAGTGAATGATGAAACTACAAGTTAAAGAACCACACATCACATATCCAAACATCATTTCAGTATTATTTCAATGATATTGTGGTAAAATAATTTAAAAATTCTAATAACCATTCCAGTTTTAAAATTATCATGGAAAAACATTGATACCATACTCTAAAAATGAATCCATTGAAATGTGATTTTTCTTTTACTTCAGGAAAATTTCTCACTTCATCATTGGACATATTGGAATCAAGGTCAACCCCAAAAAAGAGTAAGAAATTTATTATTATGTAACCTCATAAAACATAAATTACTTAATTTTAATCCAAGGGAACCTTGGTAACATTAGAGTTTTTATAGAAAACCTTAGGGGAAACGGTTTTCCCTTCACGGTGTTGATTAAGGGAGGGATTTTGTTTTAGTGTACCAATGACTTCTAAGAAAAATATAATAGACTTAAAAAGAATCTATTGATCCAATATATTTTGATGCCTCCCATCAATAGAAATATAGTCATCATATATGTGACAACAATGGAACTATCATTTAGTTCATCCTTGTAAAGAAAAATGATGTAGGTAGAGAATGAAATATTTATTATCTTAGTCACACCATGATTGACACTAATACTTACTATATAGATTTCATGATGAACTATTTTACATTTATTTTTTCAATTCATAAATTAATACATTACTTTTAGCACCACAATTTCCATCCAATATGACAAAATTACCCAATCAAATATACCCTCCATAGTCCAATATTGACTGTATGTTTGGCATGATGGGTAATTGATCCGAAATAGTTCAACATCTGATTTATATCTTAGACAAAAATTAAAGGTTCAGCCTATGAAAATTTCATAACAGAGAATCCCTATTTGGAATATGTTATAATGTGTACCAAACAATTATATATGGGTATATTATCTATTGAAGATACTAAATAGATGTTTAAATGTACTTTTATGGTGCCTCTAGTGTCCCAACAATAAATTGAATGGATGCTTCCAAGATCAGAAAAGTCATGTTAGTAATTATTCTCATTTATTCATCGATGATTGTTCTTCCATACTCATTTTATCTATTAGAAGTATGAAATAATAATAAGTTCGATTACCTAGAACTTATTTTAGGTTTGGATCTTTCTATGAAAATACTAGAGACTCAACTAACAATCAAATATGATTTGAGATCGAACCTAAGTAGAAAATGATGATTATTCTATTAGGAAATAAGAGTTTATCCCACTGCCTAATTATGTTTGAGGGATTATGGATGAATTTTATTACAATGAAATAATAACTCATGTACAATAATCAAAAAAATTTTAAGTATATGCATTATTAAATGATGAATTTGTAAAATCGAGACGTTTTTATGAAATATTGTCTTTAAATTATTTTAATTCTTCAATGGATTCCATTTCACAAAGTCATGAGTTTAAACAAACCGTGTCATGACCTTAGTATAAAATGACCAATTTAACCTTGTCGTTATGTTATCAGAATTAAATATAACTATCTTATGGAAATATATGGAGATTCCATTCGTTAACAATTATTTATGAAAAATATAAATTGATAATATTTTTTTAATGGTTGTATTAATAAATAGAGTTAATTAATATTAATATATTAAATTAATTAAATCTATACTTGATATACTTAATAAAATAGTTTTTATATTCATAGAATACATACTTTTTAATGGGGTACGAGTAAACCCTATTTAATGTATAAAAACATATTTTTCTTAAATGGGTAATTTTACACCTTTTAATGGACCACACCATTTAAATTTTGATTTTGACACATTAATAATTTTTATATCACAACACAAAAAAATTATTTGTAAGTGGGATATAAAACATTACTTGTAAATTTAAATATTGTTTTGATACATTTCAAATTTTGATGAATAGTACAAATAATGTAAAATTAATTTGAAAAAAAAAATTTATCATCGAAATAATTTATATGGTTAAATTATAATATTTAATGGTTTTAAATTATAAATAGAATATATTTTTATTAATCAATTTACTTTATATCATTATAACTAATATTAAATTGAATTCTGATGTAAAAACATTTCAATCTTTTGACGTGTTTTAACATTTAAAACATGTTCTCTCTTTTCACCAACAAGATTAATTCTTTATTACGTACTACAAATTCTGTGTTTTGAATTTTGACAAATGGATTCCATATTTGGAAATTGTAAATCCAAATTATTTAAATATCTTTAATTCAATCTTATTCATTATGAATTGTAACTTTTTTATTTTTAATTAATATGGTAAAAGGGTAAATATGATAATTATGGGTAAGAATACAATTATAAAATTACCCTAACACTTGTATCGATATCATTGGATAATTTTTAGATGAAAAAAAATCATCCTTGCGAATAAATGGTTTCAATTGGAATCCAATTTTATGAGATTATGATATTTGACTTATTTTATTAAATGAAAATTTAAATATTTCTTACTCATATTCTAATAACTATTACATTTTCTATATATAGTTATACAGAAGATAAATTAGATTATAAATACTCATTTAAAATATACGATTTTTTTATTTTTCATTGTAAATTATTTTTCATTTTTAGAATATAAATAATTACTATTATGACATATACTGTGATGATTTAAAAATTAATTAATTAACGAGACATCAATGAAATAATTTTTATTAAAATGATATTAACCATAAAAAGACATACAAAAAACATTAAAAAATATTATTGGTGGAGTATTTTTAGACCATAAACATCTAAGGGTATATTTTGTGACTATTTAGAGTTTTATTGAAGAGTTTACGACACTTATATTATTTTATTTTAAGTGACGTTAATGTTGTCACATTCATAATTTAATAATTACAACAATTTAAATTATTATTTTCATGAAGATAAAATCATCTAAAAATATTATTCTAAAATATATTATATTTCCATTCATCATAGTATTTTTTTTAATTTTTATTAGAAAAATAAATAAATTAAATAAATAAACATAATTGATGTAGTAATTATTTTATTATGGGAGATAAAAAAACTTTTATTAAAAATATTAAAATAATTATAATTTTAGATAATTAATATGTCAAATTAATTTTATTGGTTTCTATTACATATTTTATGTATACTAAAATAGTTTTTTATATGTTAACTTATTATCGTAATATTTTGAAAAATTAATGAATTGAATAGTTTAAAAATTAACACTATGGAATATATATCAAAATAATGTTTAATTTAATTATTTAAATACAATATTTTTTTAAAAAATATATAATAAATATTATAAGGTATAAAATTTTACAAAGGTATTTATTTATGGTCTAATTAACAATAAATAAGTAAATATTGTATCATTTTAATATTGAATTATTTTTTATCCTAGTAAAATATTGAATAGAATAATTAGGTGTTAATTAAAATAAAAATGTTTAAATTAATAGAAAATTTTTTCTAAAGTATACTTTTTGAGGTTACTACAAACCTATCTCAAATAATCATTGAAATTATGTTATTTTGGAAGTTTTTTGATGGTGTTTTATTTTATAATAAATAATATTTTTTGAGATCTCAAAAGTTACCCTCACGTCAATTATAAATTAGAACATCCACCCTCACCTATTCACTTTACTATGACCCTTAAATATCTGCCATACCATAACCATTTTATTTATCAAATTAAATATTTAAATTCTAGGGGTTTTGGTATTATTAATATTCAATATCGATTTCTTTAAGAGAATATTTAGAGGAATCACATTGAAAAAGAGGTAATCCCCACTACCGATTAAATCATTCTTTTTTCTTATGCTTCATCATCTACGTGAGTTATTTCATTATAAAGTTATTATAGTAGTATCACTTATGTATCGATATGTTATTATTATTATGGAACAATAATATTCAACTTTTTTATCCACCCTATAAAAACGAGAACCTCACGCGTTTTTACGTATGACTTATTGTCTCCACACTATGGTGTAACCTTTTTTTCACCACCACCTTACATGGATGGGTATAATGATGGAAATAATAAATATAAATTATTATTATAAAATGATACTAATTTTGAAATATTATACACCATCCAGTTCAATACGATTTGACAAATATGAGTTTGTTATTATCGGTCGTGCGTATGTATGCATTACTATCTCTATGATGCGATGTGATTCATTTTACACTATCATCATTAAAGCATGATTATGTAAATTTAAATAATTAATAAATACAGTAAATATTGTGTTAATATCATTTTCTAAGATATAAATAAGACCAATGAAGTAGAACCATAACTTATAGAACAAAACATTCATAAGAACATAAAGTAGGTAATATTTGAATAATGAGTAACAATGATTTTTTTAACAAAAGGATAATAATATGATCATATATGATGTTATAAAAATGAGAATTATTCTCAAAAAATTAAATAAAATCATTTATCTCATTATACCGTAGGTTCTGATACATATAACAGAAATCACACCTAAAAGCTAAGGGATAATTTCACAATCGCTTTATTATGTGATATTGTTTATACATATGTATTTTCTGCGGTATATTTATCATCCAAATACATGATTCCTAAATATGTAATATTATTTTCTTCAAAATATTTTATTTCATGTTTACCCATTATTAAATTTCCTTTAAATGGTGTAAATAGAATCTATTTTTGTTATTCAATACGAGGTACTTTTTGACTTTTTCGGGAAAAGTACGAGAAAAATGTTTTTTTAACTTATATATCATGAATAGATTTTTACATTTTCATACTGTCTTATTTCCATTATGATTCCTGTAAATAATTTCAAGTTTATTTTCAAAAATAATCTATTCTTTTAAAATTGAGTGACATTTTAAGATAAGAAAATGTTTTTGATGAAGAAAAAATATTTTCCTCAAGACATAAGTTTATGTATTTTAAAAAAATTATTTTCTATCTAAGATGACAATATATAAAAGGGGAAATGTTATTATTCATCATTTTTACTATGATATTATTGTGATTATATTGGAATTATAATTATGAAATCCATTTTCTTTATATAAATTATGATGGAATGATGTTTAAGAACCCTATTTTATTTCATGGGTTATGCTATGATGACTGATTTATTTTATCGTTGAAAACATATATATGGCTATAATAATGTGATTGGTGGGACATATATCTATCTATAATGAATTGGATATATATTTATATCTCATGAGATAGACATGGATGGAACATAAAATGATCCCGGTTCATTAATACCGGGCTGGAACGGGTAGTTAACTCAGTTTAGTAATGGAATTTGTCCACTATGATGGTCTTGGAAATGATCCTTGAAAAATATGAGATGATTTTCTATACTTATGTTTATTCTAAAAAACTTCATGTTTTTGTTATAACTTTTGGGATTATGTTTATTTACTTTATTTTACTTTTCGGATTTATCATGTGGCATGATATCATGATCTTTCCCATACGGGATAAGATTTTCGAATGTTATGTTCATCTTTATTCGGATTATGATATGATTAATATATACCATTTTACTCTTACTATTAATTGAAGATCATTGTTTCATATGTTTCTTTTCCCTATTTCATAAAAAAGTTATTACGTAAAATATTTCATAAATTGGTCTACTTATGGTGATATAAGTGGGAGACAATGTAGATGTCTTATGAACCAGTTGTCTATGTTTCCCAATTTTAATAAAATTATACCTATAGAGTTCTCTCATGTAATTGTTATATTTTTTATCTAATATTCATCAATTTTGAAGTTACATCTATGTATGTAATGTATGAGTTGTTATAGTTGGTCTGAAAGGAAAGGTATAGTAAACCATTGAAAACTAGGATAAAAAACCATAGGAAGAACCCTAAATATCTGACAAAGTATATTTTATAATCATAGTGTTTTTGAAATAATTATGAGTATCCTAGGATAATATTTAGTGTCAAAAATTGAAATTTTATTCTTAATTATGTATTTTTTCCATTATTATTAGCGTTTCTCAAACTATGCTTCTTGGTTTTAGTCAATGGATAAAACCTGAAGGAACCACGTCAATGGAGAATGCGAAGACCGATGAAATAATTGTTCTCAAGAGAAACCAAATGTAATGGGATCTTTAAGGAAAAATATTATATCAATGATCACACAACATTCTCAAGATATAAATCATGTGGGACTTTCAAATGATAAATGGATGGAACAAAATTCGGGTGAGTCCTTTACGTAGTAGCGTCCACCTTCTTTCAGCAGTTCTTCTAATCCATTAATGTCTGAACTATGTATTCATACCACTAAAATAATATTTTCATTTTTCAATTATTTAGAACTTGATAAATTCTTCTTATCAGTCTATCATTTTTATATTGAATATAAACAATGGTAGACCCTTATCAAGAATATGAGGCAATGATATGCAATTATGTCCATGGAATTTTTTGAGTTCAAGAACATATTTTTCAATAAGTACTTTCCTAGTATTAATTGAACAATTACGGATAAAGAGTTCCTCAAACTTAAGAAAATGTATGATGAATCTGTTGGTACCAATAATAAGAAATTTTGAAGACGTGAAAGGTAAAATTATGGAATTATTATCCAACCGAAGAGTAAAATTGAACGATTCATTAGTTGATTAAAACCATGTCTTTGATGGGAATTATCCCTATGGGACTACAATAGATATGAAGAAATCGTTCGATCATCTCTTAATATTGACATAGAGATTAGAGAAAAACATCAGTCTTATGTCTATGATAAGAATAGAAAAATGGAATTCAAGGGAAATTCTAAAGACCACACTGAAATGATTATGAGTTTACCTTATGTTCAAATTCGTGGAATGAAACAAGTAGAATATTTTCATAATAGTAATGGTAAATATAATATATGTAGAAAATTAGGTCATCATCCAGTCGCATACCAATGTGATGGAAAAAATATGTCAACTGATGTGAATAGAGAATAGTTTATTCATAAATCACATACTATACTTAATTGCTACAAAAAATATAAAAGATGTATTATGCTAAAAAAAATTCATAATCCAAGGGTTATTGATGAATATTGATGTCAGAAAATTATTAAGTACAATGAAAAAGGCATGTCACATGTGATCACTATTGGTGATGTGGAGTATGATAATGTAGTGGTGAAGCGTACACATACTATCCACTCTAATGTAGAAAATTTTTTAAATGATTTTGGATCCACACAATATTTTATTTATGAACAATTTTCATAATTTATGTCCATTTTACCACAACAGTTAGATGATGGGTAAGCTGTGACAACTACTAATTTCAAAATCGACACATCAAAATTTTATAATTCTTCTCCAATTGATGTTTGTGGGAATGAGATTCATGTAAATATATCCATACATCATACAGTGTAATTTTATGTGATTCTTGGCAGGGGTTGGATTTATCTATATAGAGATCATATAAATTTCCAAGGATGGGAAGTCACATTTCATATTCAAGATCAATCTATGATCATCTACTAATTCAAATATGAATATATCCTTCTAGTATAATTTTCTTCAATCTTATGTTTCTTGATCTCTATAAATGAAGGTTATCTTTCTCAAATGGTTGGGGAGAAACTCAAAAAATAATAATACACCCCATGTAATGGATCCTGATGATTTCTTTCTAGAAGAATTACTATGTCTTCCACCAAATCATTATGTTGAATTTTTTATTGAACTCATATTGGGTTCTATTCTAATATCAATGACCCCTTATATAATGGCCCTAATTGAGTTGTAGTAATTGAAGAAGAAACTCCAAGGGATTCGTGAAAAGGGATTCATACGCCCCTAGTGCGTCATCTTTGGGATAACCCATTATGTTTGTTAAGAACAATGATGTATCAATGAGACTCTTTATTGATTATAGAGAACATAACAAGATAAGTATCAAGAAAAAATATCCTCTTCCCCCAATGATGACATATTTTACCAACTATGTGTAGCTCAATAATTTTACAAGATTGATATTCATTCGGGATATCAACTACTAACGGTCCTAAAAGAGGATATAATAATGATGACATTCCATATAAGGAGTAGACACTATGAATTTATAGTTATTTCATTCAGTCTTACTAATTTACCCACTATCATCAAGTATATAATGAATATTGTATTTAGAGACTATCTTGATCTGTTTTTGGTAAAATTTATATATGATATTCTTGTCAGTTTTAAAATAATTTATGATCATGAAGCTCACTTGAGAATTGTACTGAAGACCCTAATAAAGGTGGGATTTTCAAAAAATTTACCATGTTTGAATACTGACATCAAAAAGTTTCTTTTTTGGTCGCATAATCTCAAGATTTGGGTTATCTGTTGATCCAGAAAAAAAGAAGTTTTTGAATGTTGGACGAGAAGAACAACAATGACTGAGATCTGAGGTCTTCATTGTTTTTATGGATACTATTGACATTTTTTTAAATATTTTTCTTGATTATATAATACAATTACCATACAGGAACATAAATGAGTTGTGTTCATGTAGATGTAGGAATGCGAAGAGAATTTCAATGTTCTCAGAAGAAGGTTAGTCAGTGAACCCGTTCTCACATTTCCTGGTAGTGGAAAAGGATTGTGATATACAATGATGTATAAAAAAATGGAATAAAATGTTTTAACATGAAAAATCATATGGTGACAGAATATGCCTTGTGAAAATTGAAAATCAAGGAGAAAATTTACAATACTCATGATTTTTGTGTCAGCTTCCGTAAAGATTTAATTAATGACATAGTGGAATTATCTTTATAGTGAAATGTGTGATATTTATACTAATCATTAAATATTAATGTATTTTTTGCAAAAAGGAGTCCAATATATATCATAGAAGATTGTTGGGTTCGATTAAAGATTATGACTGCTCAATACATTACCACCGTTTGAATGCTAACAAGGTGCAAGATTATTTGAGTCAAAAGGACCTTGATATCCTATCCATGATGAGGATAACAAAAGATACAATATTTATATATTCTCAAAGGAAATACACTGAAATTTTAATGGAAGGGGAGGAATCTTCTATTTCCAAAATGAATGTTCAACCATACATACAAGTGAAAATTAAGGATGTGCATAAGGAAGATTTAGGGTTATAAATGAGGTGATAAATATTCCTAAATTCAATTTTTATTATGATAGAAAAATAAGGTTTAGTAATCGAGTTTGTATTTTACCATACTACAATTTAAGGAGCAGTTGGATGAGCCTCATAGTTCTTTATTCTGTATTCAATATGGACGAACAAAGATGTATAGGGACCTAAGATATTATTTTTGGTGGGATGGCATGAAAAATGATTTTGTTGAATATGTTGCTTAGTGCCTGGTTTGTCCGTACGATAAGGAAAAGAGACAGAAGTATCATGGGATGTTACAAATATTACCGATACCAGAATGAAAATGGGAAAACATCACTATAAACTTTTTCATTGGTCTTACTAAAACAGATAATGGCCATAATTCTATATAGGTTATAGTTGATAACCTTCCGAATTTAGAAACATAATTTATATTATAAAGGTTTTCCCTCTTTATTGGATTTACAAGATATATATTATGTAAATGGTAAGAATGTGATGAAGAAAACCATCCATTATATCAGATAAGAATTTTAGATTTACCTCTATGATCTGTAGATGTCTTCAACAGGATATGGATAAAAAGTTATAATTTAGTACTGCTTTTCATCCATTGATAGATGGTTTGTACGAGTGGAAAATTCAAACACTAGAATATATACTGATATATTTCTCTATAGATTTCAAAGGTTGTTGGGATCATCACCTACTGTTGGTATAATTTTCGTATAAAAATAGATTTCACTTCAGTATTCGGATGGCTCCTTATTAATAACTTTATGGAAAAAAGTGAAGAATTCAAACATGCTGGGATAAAGTTAGGGAAACGATTCTATTATGACTTGATCTTGTTGATGAAATTTATGAAATGGTCAGATCTATTCAACAACACACAAGATCATATCCGAGTCGACAAAAAATTTATTCTTAATACAGAAGATAAGACCAAGATTTTGAAGTGCGGAACAAGGTATTTCTAAAAATTTCTCAATGGAAGATATTAATAAGATTTGAAAATAAATTAAATCAAAACACTATATATATTGGTCCTTCTGAAATACTGTATGGTGTTTTTATGGTAGCTTATCAATTGGTGCTTCCACCAAATCACACTCAACTTCATTTTTTTAAATCTATCCTAATAAATTACTAACCTTAGACTTCAGAAGTACTAAACATAACATTACTACCTCTTGGGAGTGATCATTCTTAGGAAGAATAATAAATTGATAATCAAGATCGTTGCAAAAAAGTTCATTAAAATAAGACCACTCACTTGGTTAATGATCGGTGGAAGAACCACCAATTTGAGGATGGTACATGGGAACATGTGGATATGATAAGAGATAGATATCCCCATCTATTTTTATTCAATTGGTGAATTTTGGGGATAAAATTCAGTTTATGGGGGGTAGAATATAACACACAAATGTTTTAATGAAATATTTTCTCTAAATAATTTTAATTCTTCATTAGATTTCATTACAAAAAATCATGAGTTTAAAAGAAAAATAAGATTATATTTGTATAAAAAGACTATTTAATACTAAATATTATGTTAGGGTTAATAAATATAACCAACTTATGAAAATGTATGGTCAATTCATTCACTTCCAATTATTTATGAAAAACATAAATCCATTATATTTTTCTATTTTTTGTATTAATAAATTGAGTAAATTACTATTAGTAAATTAAATTAATGAAGTAAATATTTTATATACTTAATAAAATATTTTTTATATTCATCCAATATATATTTCTGGTATGGGGTATGAGTAAACCCTAATTGATGTATAAAACCCCATTTTAAAAAAGGGTAACTTTCCTTCTTTTAATGGAGAAACCCTTTTAATGTAATATTTTGACATATTAATAATTTTTATATGACCAAAAAAACTTTTTATTTTGAAGCGGGATATAAAAATTTACTTTGGATGAAATTTTAATATTTTTTTGATAACTTTCATATTTTGATGAATTGTAAAAACAAACTACTAGGTAATTGAAAACAAATTTTTTCATAAAAATAATTTATATTGTTAAGTAACAATATTAAATGGTTTCAAAATATAAATACAATATATTTTTATCATTCAATATAATTTAGGTCATTGTCATCAATTTTACATTGACTTCAGATTTAAAAACAATTCAATATTTTGCATTGTTTTCACTTTTAAAATTCTTTCTATTTTTTAAAACATAATTAATTTTAAATTAATTACAACAAATCATTTTTTTAAAATTTTTAAAAATGGATTCCATATTTTTAATCATTCGGTAGAAATTATTTTAATACCATTATTTTATTTTGGGAAATGATGAATAGTAACATTAGTAATTTTTATTATTACAGTAAAAGGGTAAATTTGGTGATTAAGGGTAATAACACTATAATAAAATTACTCTAAAACTTTTATTATTCTTATTTCATGATTTTTTTTCTACCTCAATCATCCTTGAGACTATATGGTGTCATTTCAAAGCCACATGGATGAGATTAGAATGTTTAATTTATTTTATTTGAAGAGAAATTAAACGTCTTACTCAAATTTTAATAATTATATCATTTTTATATATGGTTATACAGAAGATAAATTCATTTAAAAAAAATTTAAATATTAAATGTTTTTATATATCATAGTATGTTATTTTTAATTTTTTGAAAGTAAAAAATTCCATTAGAGTCTTATACTTTAATGATGTAAATTTTAGAAAATTGATGAGAATTGAATATTTTTTTTAATAAAATCAAAATAACCATCAAAATAACCAATTTAACGCCCCTAACCTAGTTACCCAGAGTCGGTGGATTATTACCTAACATTGGAATGATCATAAAAGATCATGTCTCAAATGACAGTTTTGTTTAGTATCCTTGTAAGTACTAGATACATTCATAAGGATTTAATTACATCATAAAATGTAAAACAACAACAACATTATTTCCATATATAACACTAATATCCCAAAGACTATCCCTACAGGATAGTCATAATATTATTCTTTGTATCATGGGAAAAATAATACATAGGATGGGGTGATCTTGGATGCTAAATATGGATAACAATATAGCATAAAAATTCATAAATAAGCATAAACATTTAAAGAAATTTATTGGACTAAAAGAAAATCCTTTTAAACATGAACTTTAACATAGTATGACAAAGATAAAATCAAAATAATGCCATTTACATACTCACATGGATATTTTACTAGTCGAATAATCACATGCAATATAAATAGCCACTTTCATAACGATGGAATGCATAATTCTAGAATTTCATAACCCTATAGTCAAGGCCTTGTGCCAAGAATACAAATAATATTTTGTCAATCACTTATGCCAAGACACTAGTTTGTCTCATGAGACCTACCGATGCATCGATGAGCTATAGCGGGCTCCACCCGTCTCTTATTAAGTCCAATGAATTATTCATATTAAAAGGTTTAAACATAACATAAACATTCATATTATATCTAGCATACGAAATTTCAATAATTTATCCATAAAACATTAGTAGTGTAAAAATAACACATCCACAATCAAACATATCACAAAACATTCAATACAATATGTATATTTTGTATTATAATAAATCGAATTCAAATATGCTTAAAATCCATCAAATGATGATTCCATAGATGAAATCAAAACCTTTTTTAGAGAATTATCTCTTTCTATTTTAAAATTAATTAAGAAAACATTTATTTTGAAAATAGTATTATAAGCCTTTAAGGGAATATTAGACGATTCTATAACGCTTGAAAATAGTTGCACCCGCCGTATAAGTTATAAAAAATATTCTTACCTTATTTTTGTTGAAGAGGTCATAAAGTACCATGTTTGGAAAATGATAGAAGGATTCGTTTAATTTTTTTAAAAAAAAAGTAAAACAAGGTTATAAATGAATTTAACCCATTTTCTAGTAAATATTTAAAATGTTTTGGAATACATTTTTAAGAAACATGGAAGTGGTTGATAAATAGTTCCCAGTATATAATTACATATAAACAACCTCATATAATGAAGAGATTATAGAATTAACCTTTAACTTGTAATTTTCCTTAGTTGAGGGAAGGTTAACATACTGTATAATTGTAAAAAATGGTTATTAAATTATACAAGAATCATATACATTAATATGATATCATATTTGATCTTTTAATAGAGCTTTGTTAATAATATCTTAGTATTATCGTCGTTTCTGGTGATAAATAATTCATTTTCCTTCATATGTATTGGTATGTATGTAATGTTCGTGATGGATAGGATGTCTCATATTCATATTATGAATGATTTTAAGTCTTTAAAGATTATTTTTTATCATCTAATGAAAATTAGTCTTTAATTTATACAATGGGGAATGAATCGCATCACGTTCGTGGAGACGGTAATCCGTATATACGCAAGAGTGACAATATCATAATTTTGACATTAAAATAATATATAACTAGATGATATATCATATATACTGAATCATTATCTTATTATATTTATTATTTACATCAAATACACATCATTTTTATACCAATCCAAATAATAATGTATTGAATAACAATTACACCACGACATGGAGACGGTGAGCCGTACACATGCACATATGGTGACATGTCATTAAAAGAATGGATAGAATAATGAATATGGTTTTCCCATATTATTATTAAAATCACAATATATATAAGATACTGGAGTAATTATTTTATAATGGAAACAACAAATATAGAGGAAGTGGAAGAAGAAAGGAACTTCAAAGAGGTGATTAAATATTTACCTATTCTTATGGTTCTTCCTTTTGATTTGATCTAAAGGGAACCTTAGGTTGGCTTTCTGACCAATGGAATGC
The DNA here is from genome assembly GCA_963277665.1 of Viscum album. Classification (NCBI taxonomy): domain Eukaryota; kingdom Viridiplantae; phylum Streptophyta; class Magnoliopsida; order Santalales; family Viscaceae; genus Viscum; species Viscum album. Next base: position 23,319,413 of record OY728131.1, read on the forward strand.
CTCTAGAATGAAGGGAGGAATATTTATAGGGTATTTCAGTAGGGGTTGGCCGAACCAAATGGCTTTGATGGTGTATATTAGAGAGAAGGGAGAGTTCCCTTTTATAAGAGGGGTGAGGGGATCCTTAGGAAAATCTTGAAATATTATTTTATGATAAACTCATTTTAGGTTTCTGAAGGCTCCAAAAATTAATTATTTAAATTATATGGTGGTAATGGATTAAACACCACTCAACCAATATGTTTTATATAGGTTTGGGTCACTATATCAACTTTATCTTTTAGATTTAACTCATAAGAAAATAGTTTGACATTTTACTTTCCTTTTTGTATTTTTATATTATATGGTTAATAAACATTATATAAACATCCAATCAAACCCCATGTAGTGTATTAATGATAAAACTATCATTATATATGTCTTTAGGATGATATATATATTTTTAAAAAAAGAATATAAATTAATAATATAATATTTTTTTTAAAAATTATTTTATGTCAATTTTGAAACAATTTGGTATTTGGTATTTTATAAATTAATAACAGTATTATTAGTTAGAAAAAAATTCATCAATCTAACCCTATCATGTAATATTAACCTATAAAATTAGTTTAATTCATAAAAAATATAAAATCACCTTTATTTGGATATTTATAATATCAATTATTTTAATATTTCATTAATTAGGTAATTACTACATCATCACTGTGTCATAAATAAATTTAATTAGTTAATATTTAATAATTATAAATAAAATACCATTATGTAGGAAATATATTTATATTTCTAATGAATATTTATAGTCTAACTTATCTTATGTGTAACATTATATTAAAAATGTTTTAGTTATTGAACTTTGAATTTAACACTTTTAACTCTTCATGGAATTAAATAATAATAAATGTCATAATCTAATCCATGTCGACCTAAAGGATCATATTTTATTACCAAGGTTGTATTTGGTCGAATTATACTTATACAATAGAATTAGGACATGTGTTAGGGTAATAAGATACTATTCACTGAATTTTTTTTTTCATCTTATTGAACCACATTTTACTTACTAATATCAATATGTCTCTCATATATTGAAATTATACTCACATAAGTGGTAATATTATGTTTTATGTAAATTTTCAAATGCTCCTAGGAGTTGGGTAAAAGACGGTAAAAAGTTCAATAAAATTTTTATATATCTAAAATTATTATAAACTGAATCCAACAAATTAAATTTAACTTATATTGATATTATGTATATATTTTAACCTAAAATAAATTTAAATAAAATAAATAATTATTTAAAAAAAATCAGTTTTAAACAATAACGATGTGTTTTTCACTATTCATCAAATATTGAATGTTTTTAGAAAAATACAAAAAATTCATGCTAAGATAATTTTGATATCCAGAATTAAAAAATGAATTATATTTTACCAATTTAAAATCATAGAAGTTTCATTAATTAATTAAAAATTAATTCTCATTTTTAAAACCAAAAGGCTTATTTTTAAGAAATAATAACCATCAAAATGTTGACATTGTTTATATCAAATTTCAAATTAAAATTACTTAAAATGACCATAATTTGATTAAATGGTAAAAATATAATATAATTATACTTAAAAACCATTAAAATTTATAATTCAACATTATAAATTATTTTTATTAAAAAAGATGTTGTCAGTTAAAATATAGTATTTTTCACTATTCATCCAAATATAAAAGTTATCAGAAAAACACCAATAATTTATTGAAACTAAATTCTTATGTCCCGATTCTAATGAATATGTATATTTTGTCAAATTGAATATATAAAAGTTTCAAATATTGGATTTAAAAAGGGTTCCCCATTAAAAGGTGGTAAAATTCTATTTTTTGAGAAATAATTCTTTTATTTTAAAAAAATGAATTTGTTCGTACATTATGTCTAAGAAACTCATAATATGGATTCTAAAATTATAAGGATTATATAAAGCTCAAATTTAAGTTAATACTATTCATAATTGCTTTTGAACAACTAGATTGGTAAGTCGTGGTGCGCTTGAACCTAGTGTTGCCTATAGTGCATGTTATTGAATTACTTTCAAGAAATAACATACTATGATATCTTGGGGTGTTAAATTCTTCCCTCATTCAATAAATTTTATCCTTGATATTTGAAATTGTTAATTGAAAATAAATGTTTGTAAACAGAAAATACCTTTGTTGGAAAACCCACATCAGAAATTAGGTTAATAAAATTTAGTATTAAGAAGAGGTAAGGGGGAATGAAAAAGTTACCAACAAATTATAATCTCAATTAAAATAAAATTAGTGAAAATAAGAGACAAATAATTGTAGGAAAAACCAAAATATTTATAGGGAGTGATTAGGTCATCGGTCAAAAACAATTGTAGAATTGAGGGCCTCAAAGCCATCAGCCTATGATGATTTAAAATATCATCGGTTCAACAAAACATAAGGTATAAGGATAGCACATTTTTAGTTTTAATAACCCTTATCTAAAGTTTAAGATTTAATTTCTACATAGAATAAGAGAAGAAATATATATATATATATATATATATATATATACATGGCAAGTAGAGTTCCATCCTTTAACTAATTTCTACCCCAAACTCATCTTTTACTCTAAAAGATAATAGAACTTCAAAAATATTCTATTTATACTATTTTTATAGGGTTCCCAAAAAAATTAATTTATAATTCATCTACCTAAAATTCTAAAAAACAACATTATTCAATCCAGGACATCACATGGGTCAGTGGTAGGTGATACACCCTTGCCGCCGTTCAGTTGCGGGTTCAAGTCTCGCGGCCTTGTCAGACCCAACGGGTTACCGCCTGATCTCTGGGTTATCGTTTTAGTGGAAATCCAAAAATAATCCCAAACAAGAATTATCCAAAATACATCTGTCCAAACTCACAGTCCAAAATTTATAAATAAGGTAAACAGAATGAAAATATATTTTTTCCACATAATAACATGTGAACACCTTCATCATGTATTCTTTTAAAACACTGTGACATCTTGAATATACCTAAAAACTTATTTATTACATTCATGCTCCCTTATTCCTTATAGAATACTGGATATAATCCTTCTTTCAAACAAATTTATAAACTCCATCAACGATGGAATATAAAAATCATTAATCGGTTTCAAGGTAGTCGAGAATATCCAATATAATTTATCCAAATCATTCATGTATTATTCCAAAATCACTACCTCGGTATTAGAACCATATTATGGTTTATCTTTGTCTCAACCATATGTTGTTCAAAAAGTTAACCTGCAATTTAGTCAAAATTCATGGTTCCACACAATCTTAATTTATTAATGAAATAGTACTTCATTATAATCCTTATATACTCTATAATTCTTATAACATGTACATCATTAATAAAATACTCAAATGACACAGTAGTTTAATAACAACGTAAGAAATCTAATCATTACTCTTCATCTTCGCTAGTATCATAACATTATTATTATCCAATAGTATCATTTGGGGTATACTCTGATTATTTGGATATTGATTCACGTATTGTCCCAACTCTTTTCAAATGAAGCATTATACATTTGAAACTTTTTTCTTACCCTTCCAATCACGTACTTGGTGTCCTTTTTCTCAACACTTATGACAAACTCCCATTACCATCAACGATTTACCAAGGTGAGTCTTTCCACTACTGTCACATATGGGAAAATCCTTCTTTTCCCTGTTCCCTTTAACTATCATTCTCTCTTCATTCCTATTATTATCTTTCTTCCATTCAAATCCATTGGACTCAGACAATTCAATTCTTATTTTATTAACACATGATACTATTTCTTCATATGTTGAGAATACATGTGAGACTATTTACCTTCTAAATGTTGGATTAATACGATGAAATATATGATCCTTCTTACTCTATGGATCATACTTATTGTTAGAGTTTGCATTCCTTCTATTGGATTCCAAATTTATACAATGGAATACACCAGGTTAGTTTATGAATTGCAATTAATAATTCCAAACATGTAAAATACTTAATGTAAAGTGAATAGTTTGTGGATATAATCTATAATAATAAAAATATTTTCTTTGAGTAGGTATATACTCATAAATCCTTTATAATGATTTGTGATGAAAATGAGAATTATCCTAAGCATATCCCCCGGGAGTGTCGTAACCAAGAGTGCAACAATGCCCATTTTCATAAACCATTTCCAGTTCGATTCTAGCTCAAAATTCTTGGATGTTCTTATGTATTAATCCTCAAAGTCTATCTTAGGTATATGTTCTCTAATCAAGGATTATCTAAATCTAGATTCCATGTTTTTTACTAAACCTCCCTCTGATACCAACCGTAATTCCCCAATCCTAGTTACCCAAAGTTGGTACATTATTACATAACATTGTCATGATCAAAAAAGATCAAGTCTCGAAAGACCGATTAGTTTAGTAAACTTGAAATTACTAGATACATTCATAAGGCTTACATTAAATCCTTAAATGGAAAAATACAACAACATTTTTTCCATAAACAACACTAATATCTCATAGACAAACCCTACAGGTCTGTCATAATATACTTCTTTGCATCCTGGGAAAAACAAAACATAGAATGTGGTGAGCTCAGATGCTCAGTAAGGATAACAATATAGTAAAAACTTTCATAAATATGCATAAAATATAAGGCAATGTATACGACTAAAATAAAATCCTTTTAAACATGATCTTCAGAATAATATGAAAAATATAAAATCAAAATAATTCCATTTACATACTCACATGGATATTATACTAGTCCAATAATCACATGAAATATCAATTTCCGCTTTCATAATGATGGAATGCATAATTCCAGACTTTCATAACCACATTGTCAAGGCCTTGTGCCAAGACTACAAATAATATTTTTTCAAGGTCTTGTTCGAAGACACTAGTTTGTCTAAAGAGACCCAATGATGCATCATGGAGCTATAGCGGGCTCCGCTCGTCACTTATTAAGTCCACTGTATTCCTCATATGAAAAGGTTTAAACATAACATAAACATTCATTTTAAAACTATCATTCAAAATTTAAATACTTTATCCATAAACAATGAAAGGTGTTAAAATAACACATCCACAGTCCAACATTTCACAAAACCATAAATATAATATGGATGTTTTGTATCATAACCAATCAACTTCAAATAAACTTAAAATCTATAAAAGGATGTTGACATAGATGAAATCAAAACCTTTTGTAGAGAAATATCTCTTTCTATTTTAAAATCATTTAAGAAAACATTTATTTTGAAAATATTCTTATAAGCTTCTATGGGAAGCTTCAACCATGTTATAATTGCAGAAAATAGCCTCAACCTCTATATAAGTTAAAAAATAGTCTTACTGTAATTTTTTCGAAAATGGCATAAAGTACCTAGTTTGGAAAACGACAGAATGATTCCTTTCTATCTATTTTATGAAAAGTCAAAAAATGATATAAATGACTTTAACCCATTGTCTAGTAAATATTAAAAATGTTTTGGAATAAATTTTTATGAAACATGGATGGGATGATTAAGAGGTCCCAGTAGATAATTACATATAAATAACCACGGATAATGAAGAGATTGTAGAATTAACCCTTACCTTGTACTTTTACTTAGTTGCGGGTAGGTTATCCTCCTATATAATGGTGAAATAATTGTTATTAAATTATAAAAAAATAATATAAAATAATATGATATCATATATGATCATTTAACATTGCTTTGTTAATAATATCTCTACAGTACCGAAATTATAGGAAGTTCTTCTATAATAATCCTCAAAGTCTTTCTTAGGCCTATTTTCTCTAATCAAGATTTATGTAAATCTAGTTTCCATGATTTGTACTAAACCTCTCTCTGATACCAACTGTAATTCCATGACCCTAGTTAGCCAGAGTCGGTGCATTATTACATAACATTGGAATGATAAAAAGAGATCAAGTCTCGAAAGATCGATTAGTTTAGTAGCCTTGAATGTACTAAATATATTCATAAGGCTTACATTACATCACTAAATGAAAAAATACAACACAATTGTTTCCATAGACAACACAAATATCTCATAGAATATCGCTGCAGGTCAGTAATAATATACTTCTTCGCATCATGGGAAAAATAAAACACAGAATGTGGTGAGCTCAGATGCACAGTAAGGATAACAATATAGAGAAAACTTTAATAAATAAGCATAAAATTTAAGGCAATATATACAACTAAAAAAACGCCTTTTAAAATTGATATTAAGAATAATATGACAAAGATAAAATAAAAATAATTCCATTTACTTACATGTATATTCTACTAGTCGAATAATCACATGAAATATCAATATCCACTTTCATAATGATGGAATGCATAATGCCAGACTTTCATAACCACATAGTCATGGCCTTGTGCCAAGACACTAGTTTTTCTAATGATACCCACTGAATCATTGAGGAGCTATATCAGGCTCCACCCATCACTTATTAAGCCCAATGCATTTCTCATATGAAGAGGATTAAACATAAAATAAACATTTATATTAAAACTAGCATAAAAAATGAAAATACATTATCCATAAAAAATAAAGGGTGTTACGATAACACATCCACAGTCAAACATATAACAAAAACATCAATACAATATGGAAGTTTTGTATCATAATAAATCGACTTCAAAAAAACATAAAATCCATAAAAAGATATTGACATAGATGAAATCAAAACATTTTTTTAGAGAACTATCTCTTTACTTCTTAAAATCATTTATGAAAAGATTTATTTTGAACATATTCTTATATGATTCTACGGGAAGCTTCGACGATGTTATAATGGCAGAAAGTAGACGCACCCTCTGTATAAGTTAAAAAAATAGTCTTACCTTAATTTTGTTGAAAACGTCATAAAGTAACTTGTTTGGAAAACAGCAGAATGATTCCTTTCTAATAATTTTATAAAAAGTCAAACAAGGGTATAAATGACTTTAACCCATTGACTAGTAAATATTAAAAATGTTTTGGAATAAATTTTTATGAAACATGTATGGGGATGATAAAGAGGTCACAGTAGATAATTACATATAAACAACCATGGATAATAAAGAGATTGTAGAATTAACCATTACCTTGTACTTTCACTTTTTTGAAGGTAGGGTAACCTCCTGTATAATGGTGAAATAATTTTTATTAAATTATACCATAATAATATAAATTAATATGATATCATATATGATCTTTTAATATTGTTTTGTTAATAATATCTTTGTAATATCTTCATTTTATTTGTTAACTGATTTGTTTTACTTTATATTATATTTTACATAAGTAATGTTTTTTGTGGATAGGATGTTTCTTATTCATATTCATAATGATATTAAATCTTTAAAAATTATTTTTAATTATCTAGTGAAAATTAGTCTTGAATGGATATGATGGGAAATGAATCTCATCGCGTTCATGGAAACGATAATCTGTAGGTACGCCCGAGCGAAAATATCATTATTTTTATATTAAAATCATATATATTTGGATGGTATATCAAATATAAAGAATCATTATCATGATATATTTATTATTTACATCAATTACACATCATTATTATACCCATCCAAATAATAATGTATTGAATAAAAATTACATCACGACGTGGAGACGGTAAGCCGTATGTACAGACATATGGTGAAATTTCATTCAAAGAAGGATATAATAATGAATATTATTGTAACATATTTATAATGAAATCACATTATATAGAATATACTTGAGTTATTATTTTATATTGGAAACAACAAATAAAGAGGAAGTGGAAGAAGAAAGGAACAAGAAAGTGGTGATGATATATTTAGCTCTTCTTCGGGTTCATCCTTTTTATTTGATCAAAAGTGCCCCTTAGGGTGGATTTATGAATAATGGAAGGCTTATAAGATGAAGGGAATATAGTTGATAGGGTATTTGGGCTGTGGTTGGCTGATCCAAAGGGCATTGAAGGTGTGAATTAGAGACAAGGGGGAGTGCCCTTTTATAAGAGGGGTGAGTGGCACCTTAAGAAAAGAAAGAAATATTATTTTATAATAAAATTATTTTTGTTTTTTAATGGCTCAAAAATAAATTATTTAAAGGATAAAGTGGGGATGGGTCGAAAACAACTCAAACAATTGGTTTTAGATATTTTTGGGTCACTATATTAACTTTGTCATTTTGATTTAACTTTAGTTAAATAGTTCGACATTTACCATGTCTCTTTGTATTTTTATATTATATTGTTAATAAAAATAATATAAAAATTCAAGAGAAACCAAGTGGTTCATTAATGACACACCTATAATTATATAAGTCTTTTGGATGATCCTTATATTTTTAAAAATATAATATCAATTAATAATATGATATTTGTTTTAAAAATTATTTTATGTCAATTTTGACACTATTTGGTATTTTGATTTTTCTAAATGCATAACATCATTATTACATCAAAAAAATTCATCTAACAAACCCTAAAATGTCATATTAACCTATGAAATTTTTTTAATTAATAAAAAGTCTCAAATTATATTTATTTGGATATTTATAATATCAATTATTTTAATATTTCATTAATTTGTTAATTACTGCATCATCATTGTGTCATAAATAAATATTATTATTTAATGTCAATAAATTATAAATAAACTACCATTATGTAGGAAATATTTTCATATTTCTATTGAATATTTATAGTCATATTTATCATTTCTGTATCCCTATATTACAAAATGTTTTATTTATTAATCTTTGAAATTAACACTTTTAACTATTCTTTGAATTAAATAATAAAAAATGTCCTAATCTAATCCATGTAGATATAAATGATCATATTTTATTACCAAGGTTTTTGGTCGAATTGTTATTATAAATAGAATTAATAAATGTGTTAGGGTAATAATAATATCATTTTTACCCTTAATTACCATATTTACTTTAAATCGTGGTTAATAAAATAAAAAATTTACTATTCACCAAAAATTATTTTTGTGTTATTGAACAAAATGTTACTTACTGATATCAACCATTTCTCTTGGATTTTTGAAATTGAACCCACATAAGCTGTAAAATTACGTTTTATTTAAATTTACAAATGCTCCAAGAGGTTGGTAAAAGACGGTAAAAAGTTCAATAAAATTTTTATATATCTAAAATTGTTATAAACTGACTCCAATGAATTAAATTGAACTTATATAGGTATTATGTATCTATTTTTACATAAAATAAATTTAAATAAATAAATAAAAATTTAAATAAAAATTTGGTTTTAAACAATAACTTATTGTTTTTCACTATTCATCAATAATTGAATGTTTTTAGAAAAATACCAAACATTTAACCCATGCTAATTTTGATATTCCAAATTCAAAACCGATTTTTATTTTACCAATTTAAAAACTTAGAAGTTCCATAAATTAATTTATAATTAATATCCGTTGTCAAAACCAAAAAGCGTATTTAAAAAAAAATTAACTATCAAAAGATTGACACTTCTTTATGTCCAATTTCAATGTGAAATTACGTAAAATGAACATAATTAGATTAAATGGTAAAAATATAATCTAATTATACTTCCAAACCATTAAAATTTATAATTAAACAATATACAAGATTTTTATTATAAAATTTGTTTTCAGTTAAAATATAGTATTTTTTACTATTCACCAAATATGAATGTTATCAGAAAAACAACGGAATTATATTGAAACTAAATTCTTACATACCATTTCTAAAGAAGAAGTTTATTTTGACAAATTGATTATTTAAATGTTTCAAATATTCGATTAAAATAGGGCTCTCCATTAAAAGGAGGTAAAATTTCATTTTTTGAAAAATACATCTTTTATCTGAAAAAACGAATTTGTTCTTACATTCTACCTAAGAAACTAATAATATGGATTATAAAATTATAAGGATTATAGAAAGTTCAAAATTTAGTTAATATTATTCGTATCTGCTTTTGAACGGTTAGTTTGGTAAGTCGTGGTACACTTGAATTCAATGTTGCGTGTAGTGGATGTTATTGAATTACTTTAAAGAAATAACGTACTATGAAATTTTGGGGTGTTCAATTCTTTACTCCTTCAATAAATTGCATTATCTCAATTTAAAATTGTTCTTTGAAAATAAATGTTTGAAAATAGAAAATACCTTTGTGGGAAAAACCACATCCGAAATTGGGTTAGTAAAATGTAGTCTTAATAAGAGGAAAAGGGGAATGAAAAAGTCACCAACAAATTATGATCTTGATTAGGGGAACATTTTTGGAAATAAGAGACACATAATTAGAGGAAAAACATAAATTTTTATAGGGAGTGATTGAGATCATCAGTCACAAAAAATTGTAGAATTTAGGGCCTCAAAAGCATCAATCTATGATGATTTAAAATCTCATCGGTTCAATAAACCAAAAAGTATTAGGATAACACATTTTTAGTATTAAGATACCTTACGTAATGTTTAAGAATTAATTTCTTCATTGAATAAGAGAAGAAAAATATATATATACACATGACAAGTAGAGTTCCATCATTTAACTAATTTTTACCCCAAATGCATCTTTCACTCTAAAAGGTAATAGAACTTAAAAAAATATTCTATTTATCCTATTTATATAGGGTTACCAAAAAAATGAACTTATAATTCATCTACCAAGACATATAAAATAAAACTTCATTATTAAATCCAGGATAGAACATGGTCCTGTGGTAGGTGATACACCCTTGTTGCCCTTCGGTTGCGGGTTCAAGTCTCACAGCCTTGTCGGACGTGACGATGGCTGCCCGACCACCAGGTTGTCCTTTTTTTGGAAATCCAAAAAATAATCTCAAATAGGAATTATCCAAAATACTTCTGTCCAAACTCACAGAACAAAATTTATAAGGATGTTAAACATAATGAAGATCTATTTTTCCCTGTATTAACAGGTGAACACCTTCATCATGTATTCTTTTACAACACTGCAACATCCTGAATTACCATAAAACCTTATTGATTACATTAATTCTCCCTTATTCTGTATAGAATACTAGATATACTCCTTCTATCCAAAAATGTTTTAAAATCCATCCATAATGAAAAATAAAAATCATTAATCAGTTTCAAGGTTGTCAAAAATATCCAATATAATTTAACCAAATCAATCATTTATTTTTTCAAAATAACTACCTATGTATGAGAACCATATTATGGTTTATCTTGCTCTCAAACATATATTTTCCAAAAATTTAACCTGCTATTGAGTCAATTTTCTTGGTTCCACAAAATCTCAAGTCCTTAATGAAATAGTACTGCAGTACAATCCTTATAAACTCTATGATTCTTATAATATATACACCATTAATTAAATACTCAAATGACACAATACTTTAATAACCATATTTTAAATCTAATCAATCCTCATCATCTTCAGTAGTATCATTATTTTACTATTATCCAATAACAACATTTGGGGTATACTCTGATGATTTGGACATTGATTCGTGTAGTGTCCCAACTCCTTGTAGATGAACCATTGTACATTTGAAATTTTTTTCTTACCCATGAAATCACGTACATGATTTCATTTTTTTCCACACTTATAACAAACTCCCATTCCCTTCATGAATTTACCAAGGTGATTCTTTCCATAGTTATCACATGTGGGAAAATCATTCTTTTCCCTCTTCCCTTTATCAATCATTCTCTCTTCCATCATTTTCTTCTCTTTCTTCCCATCAAATCCATATGACTCAGAGAATTATTTAATTATCTTATTAACACTTGATACAATTTCATCATATGTTGATAATACATGGGAGACTATTTTCCTTCTAAAAGTTTGATTAATACTGTGAAAGATATTATCAATCTTACTCTTTGGATCATACATATTGCTGGAGTTCACATTCCTTCTACTGGGTTCCATTTCTATATAATGGAATACACTATGTAACTTTATGAATTTAAATGAATAATTCCAAACTTGTAAAATACCAATCATAAATTGTCCAGTTTATGCATATATTCCATAATCATAAAAATATTTTCTTTTAGGAGGTATATAATTGTAAATCCTTCATAATTATTTGTAAAGAAAATAAAAAATATCCTATGAATATCCCCTGGGAGTGTTGTAACCAAGAGTGTAGCAATGACCATTATCGTGCACCAGTTCCCGTTAGATTCTAGATCAAATAAGTGTTTTCGGGTTTTACCCCTAGGTACATCTATGCGAGAGTGGCCTCTACCTGCTCGTATCTAGACAAGGATTTATTTTCATGGAAAACTCAAAAAATCTCTACAATACTAAAATTATAAGAAGTTATTCTATAATAATATTCAAAGTCTATCTTTGGGATATGTGGTCTAATCAGAGTTTATCTAAATCTAGTTTCCATGGTTTGTACTAAACCTTCCTCCGATACCAACTGTAATGCCCTGACCCTAGTTACCCAAGTTCAGTGCATTATTACATAACATTTTCATGATCACAAAAGATCAATTCTCGAATGACAAATTTATTTAGTATCCTTGTAAGTACTAGATACATTCATATGGTTTAAATTACATTAGTAAATTAAAAACTACAACAACATTGTTTCCACAGAACACACTGAGATACAATAGACTTTCCCTGTAGGTCAGTAATAATATACTTCTTCGCATCCTGGGAATAATAAAACATAGAAAGGGGTGGCTCAGATGCTCCGTAAGGATAAAAATATAATAGAGACTATCAAAAATAATCATAAACATTTAAGGAAATGTATAATAATAAAACAAAAGACTTTTAAACATGAACTTTAACATAAAAAGGAAAGGATAAAATAAAAATAATTCCATTTAACTACTCACATAGATATTATACTACTCAAATAATCACATGCAATATCAATAACCACTTTTATAACAATGGAATGCATAATGCCAGACTTTCATAACCACATAGTCAAGGCCTTGATCAAAGATTGAAAATAAAATTTTTTCAAGGCCTTTTTCCAAGACAGTAGTTTGTCTCATGAGACCTACTGATGCATCGAGGAGTTATAACGGGCTCCAACCATCACATATTAAGTCCAATTCAATCCTCATATGAAAGGGTTTAAACATATCATAAACATTCATATTAAAATTAGAATCCGAAATTTCAATACTTTATCCATAAACCATGAATGGTGTAAAAATAACACATCCACAATCAAACATATCACAAATCCTTCAATAAAATATAGAAGTTTTGTATCATAATAAATCAATATCAAATATGGTTAAAATCCTTCAAAGGATGTAGACATAAATGAAGTCAAAACATTTTTTAGAGAAATATATGTTTATATTTTGAATTCATTTTCGAAAAAATTTATTTTGAAAATATTTTTATATGATTTTAAGGGAAGCTTCGATAGTGTAATAATGTCATAAAATAGCTTCACCCGACGTATAAGTTAAAAAAATATGCATACCTTAATTTTGTCAAAATGGTCATAAAGTACCTTATTTGGAAAACAAAAGAAATATTCCTTTAAAAACATTTTATAAAAAGTCAGACAAGGGTATAAATGAAATTAACCCATTATCTAGTAAATATTAAAAATGTATTGGAATAAATTTTTTAGAAACATGGATTTGTATGATAAAGAGGTCCCAGTAGATAATTACATATAAACAACCTCAGATAATGAAGAGATTATAGAATTAACCCTTAATTTGTACTTTTCTTTAGTCAAGGGTAGATTAACCTCCTTTATAATGGTGAAATAATTGTTATTAAATTATAAAATAATCATATACAGTAATATGATATAATATATGATCTTTTAACATTGCTTTGTTAATAATATCTTAATATTATCATCGTTTCGGGTGTTAAATGATTCATTTTCCTTTATATGATTTTGTTACGTATGTAATGTTTTTTAAGAATAGGATGTATATTATTCAAATTCATAATTATATTAAGTCATTAAACTTTATTTGTAATCATATAATGAAAATTATTCCTGAATGGATATGATGGTGAATGGATCTCATTGGGTTTGTGGAGACGATAATTCGTACGTACGCACGAGCGAAAATATCATTTTTATTATTTTAAAATAATATATAACTGGATGGTATATAATATACAAATAATAATTTTTATTTTATATTTATTATTTACATTAATTCCACATCATTATTATACCCATCCAAATAATAATGTATTGAATAACAATTACACCACGACGTGGAGACAATATGCCGTACGAACACACCTATGGTGAAATGTCATGCAAAGGATAGATAGAATAATGAATATAGTTTTACTATATTTATAAAAACATAAAAATATATAGAAAAAACCTAATTTATTATATTATAATGGAAACAACAAAGAATGAGGAAGTGGAAGAAGAAAAGAACCTAAAAGAGGTGATGAAATATTTATATCTTCTTCGGGTTCTTCTTTTTGATTTGATCAAAATGGCTCTTTAAGTTGGATTTATAACTAACAGAAGGCCTCTAAGTGAATGTAAGACCGTTAATAGGGTATTTGGGTAGTTTTTGGCCAATCCAAATGGATTTGAAGGTGTGAATTAGAGAAAAGGGGGAGTGACCTTTTATAAGAGGGGTGAGGGGCACCTTAGGAAAAGATAGAAATATTATTTTATAATAAAATAATTTTCGGTTTATAATGCCTCAAAGGTAAATTATTTAAAGGTTAGGGTGGTGTAGGTCTAAAATCACTAAACCAATAGGTTTTAGATATGTTTGGGTCATGATATTAAATTTATTTTATTGATTTAACTCTTAGTTAAATATTTTGACATTTACCATGTTTCTTTTTATTTTTATATTATATGATTAATAAACATACTATTAACATCCAATAAAACACCAAGTAGTTCATTAATGATACCAATATCATTATATAAGTCTTTTGGCCAAAACATCATATTTTTAGGAATATAATAGAAATTAATAATATAATATTTGTTTAAAAAATTCTCTTATCTCAATTTTGAAATAATTTGGTATTTTGTTTTTTATACATTCATAACAGCATAATTACTTCAAAAAAATCCCTATAATAAACCCTAACATGTCATATTTTCCTATAAAAATATTGTAATTCATAAAAAGTCTCAAATTCATATAATTTAGATATTTATAATATCAATTATTTTAATATTTCATTAATTAGGTAATTACTACATCTTCATTGTGTCACTAATAAATTTAATTATTTAATGTCTAAAAATTATAAATAAAATATCATTAAGTAGGAAATATTTTTATATTTATAAGGAATATTTATAGTAGAATTTATCCTATGTGTAACTATATATTAAAAATGTTTTGGTTATTAAATTATGAATTTAACACTTTTAACTCTTCTTTGAATTAAATATTAATAAAGTCCAAATCTAATCCATGTGGACCTAAAGGATCATATATTTTTCCTAAGTTTTGTTTTGGTCGAATTATTGTTATTTAATAGAATTAGAACAAGTTTTAGGGTAAGAATAATATCATTTTTACCCTTAATTGCCCTATTTACTTTTAACCGTGGTAAATAAAAGAAAAAGTTAGTATTCACCAAAAATTATTTTCATATTATTGAACCACATGTTACTGATATCAACAGTGTCTCTTAGATTTTTGAAATTCAACTCACAGAAGTGGTAAAATTATGTTTTATGTAATTTTGCAAATGCTCCTAAGAGGAGGATAAAAGACGGTAAAGAGTTCAATAAATTTTTTATATATCTAAAATAATTTTAAACTGACTTCAATGAATTATATTGAAGATATATATGTATTATTTATATATATATAACTAAAATAAATTTAAATAAATTTAATAATTTTTTAATTAAAAAGTCACTTTTAAACAATAACCCAGTGTTTTTCACTATTCATTAAAAATTGAATGTTTTTAGAAAAATACAAAAAATTCACCCTAAGATAATTTTTATATTCCAAATTCAAAAATGAATTATCTTTTACCAATTTAAAAAAATTTAATTTTCATTAATTAATTTAAAATTAATTCCCATTTTCAAAACCAAAAAGCGTATTTTTAAGAAATAATAACTATCAAAAGATTGACACTTCTTTATATCCATTTTCAAAGTGAAATTTATTACAATGACCACAATTAGATTAAATGGTAAAATTATAATCTATTTATAATTCCAAACCATTAAAATTTGCAATTCAACAATATAAATTATTTTGATTAAAAAAGTTGTTTTCAGTTAAAATATAGTATTTTTCACTATTCACCTAAATATGAAAGTTATCAGAAAAACACCAAAAATTTATTGAAAATAAATTCTTATGGCCCAATTCTAAGGAAAAAGTTTATTTTGTCAAATTGATTACATAAAATTTTCAAATATTGGATTTAAATAGGGTTCTTTATTAAAAGGCGATAAAATATCATTTTTTGAAAAATACTTCTTTTATCTGAAAAAATGAATTTATTCTTCCATTATGTGTAAGAATATCATAATATTGAATCTAAAATTATAAGGATTATATAATGTTCAAAATTCAGTTAATAATATTCAAAACCGCTTTTGAACGGCTAGTTTGCTACGTCGTGGTGCGCTTGAACTCAGTGTTTCGTGTAGAGAAAGTTATTTAATTACTTTTAAGAAATAATGTACTATGAAATCTTGGGGTGTTACATTCTTTCATCCTTTAATAAATTTTTTTCTCGCAATTTTAAATTATTCTTCAAAAAGAAAAGGTTGAAGATAGAAAATGCATTTGTGTGAAAGCCCACATCAGAAATTGGTTTAATAAAATGTAGTCTTAATAATAGGAAATGGGGAATGAAAAAGTCAACAACAAATTATTATCTCGATTAGGAGAACCTTGGTAGAAATAAGAGAGAAATAATTGGAGAAAAAACATAAATATTTATATGGAGTGATTGAGGTCATCAGTCACAAAAAATTGTATAATTAAGGTCCTCAAAGCCATCAATATTTTATGAATTAAAATATCATCAGTTCAAAAAAACATATGGTATTAGGATAACACTTTTTTTTAGTTTTAACATCCCTTACCTAATGATTAAGAATTAATTTCTTCATAGACTAAGAGAAGAAATATATATATTTGTATATACATGACAGGTTGAGTTCCATCCTTTAACTAAATTTTACCCCAAACTCATCTTTCACTCTAAAAACATAATAGAACATAAAAAAATATTCTATTTATCATTTTCATATAGGGTTTCAGAAAAAATGAATTTATAATTCATCTATCGGAACCATTAAAAAAACTATATTATTCAATTGAGGACATCACATGGGCCAATGGTAGGTGATACACCCTTGTCTCCCTTCGGTTGCAGGTTTATGTCTAGCGGCCTTTCCAGACGCGACGGGTTGCCGCCCGACCTCCGGGTTGTCCTTTTTGTGGAAATGAAAAAATAATCTCAAAAAAGAATTATCTAAAATTCTTCTGTACAAACTCCCAATCCAAAATTTATAAGGATGTTAAACACAATGAAGATATTTTTTTCCATGTGATAACACGTGAACACCTTGATCATGTATTTTTCAAAACACTGCAACATCCAGAATTACCATAAAACCTTATTGATTACATTCATGCTCTCTTATTCTTTATAAAATATTGGATATACTCCTTCTATCCAAAAGTGTTTTAAACTCCATAAATGATGGAAAATACTAATCATTAATCATTTTCAAGGTATTCAAAACTATCCAATATAATTTATCCAAATCAATCATGTATTATTCCAATATCAGGACCTCGGTATCAAAACCATATTATGTTTTATCTTTCTCTCAACCATATATTTTCCAAAAATTTAACCTGCTATTGAATAAATTTTCTTGGATCCTCACAATATCAATATTTTAATGAAATATTACTGAAGTACAATCATTATATACTCTATAATTTTTATAACATGTACATCATTAATACAATACTCATACTATACTATAATTTAATAAAAACATAAAAAATCTAATCATTCCTCTTCATCTTAGGTAGCATCATAACATTATTATTATCCTATATCAGCATTTGGGGTATACTCTGATGATTTGGACATTGATTCGCATAGTGTCCCAACTAATTGCAGATGAAGAATTGTACATTTTAAATTTTTTTACCCTTGAAATCGCGTACTTGGTGTCCTTATTCTCAACACTTATAAAAAACTCCCATTACCTTCAAGCATTTACCAAGGTGATTATTTCCATAGTTATCACATATAAGAAAATCATTCCTTTTCCCTATTCCCATTATTCATCTCTATCCCTTCCATGCTTTTGTTCTCTTTCAACCCTTCAAGTCCATAGTACTCATAAAATTGTTTGCTTATCTTATTAACACATGATACTATTTCATCATATGTTGAGAATATATGGGAGAATAATTCCCTTCTAAATGTTGGCTTAATACCATGATAGATATGATCCTTCTAACTCTTTAGATCATATGTATTGTTGGAGTTCACATTCCTTCTACTGGGTTCCATTTCTATACAATGGTATACACTAGGTCAGGTAATGAATTGCAAGGAATAATTCTAAACTTGTAAAATACCTAACTTAAATTGAACAGTTTATGGATATAATCAATAATCATAAAAATATTTTCTTTGAGGAGGTATATACTCATAAATCCTTCATAATTATTTGTAAAAAAATGAAAATTATCCTAAAAATATCCCTTAGGATTTTCGTAATCAATAGTATAGAAAGACTCATTGTCGTGCACCAGTTCCCGTTCGAGTCTAGCATAAATCGGCGTTTTTAGGTTTTACCCCTAGGAACATCTGTCCTAGAGCCGCCTCTACCTGCTCGTATCAAGAAATGTATTTATTTTCATGGAAAACTCAAAAAATATCTATAGTAACAAAATTCTAGGAAGTTTTTCTATACTAATCTTCAAGATGTATCTTTGGGATATGTGCTCTAATAAGAGTTTATCTAGATATAGTTTTCAAGGTTTGTACTAAACCTCCCACTGATACCAACAGTAACGCCCTGACCCCAGTTACATTGAGTCGGTAGATTATTACATAACATTGGAATGATCACAAAAGATCAAGTCTCGAAAGACCGATTAGTTTAGTAACCTTGGAAGTAATAGATACATTCATAAGGTTTACATTACATCATTAAATGGACAACTACAACAACATTGTTTCCATATACAACACTATGATCCCCTAGACTTTCCCTATAAATCAGTAATAATATACTTCTTCACATCCTGGGAATAATAAGACAAAGAAAAGGGTGAGCTTAGATGCTCATTAACGATAACAATATAATGGAAAGTTTAAAAAATACGCATAAATATTATAGGAAATGTATAAGGTTAAAACAAAATCCTTTTAAACATTAAATTCAGCATAATATGGCAAATATAAAATCAAAATAATTCCATTTACTTACTCACATGGATACTCTACTTGTCGAATAATCACATGCAATATCAATAGCCACTTTCATAATGATGGAATGCATAATACCAGACATTCATAACTACATAGTCAATGCATTGTGCCAAGACTAAAAATAAGATTTCTTCAAGGCCTTGTGCCAAGACACTAGTTTTTCTCCTGATCTCTACAGATGCATTGAGGAGCTATAGTGGGCTCCACATGTCACTTATTAAGTAAATTCATTCCTCATATGAAATGGTTTAAATATAACATAATCATTTGTATTAAAACTAGAATACGAAATGTCAATAATTTATCCATAAACCATGAATGGTGTAAAAATAATACATCCACATTCAATCGTATCACAAAACCATCAATACAATATGGATGTTTTGTATCATAATAAACTGACTTCAAGTAAGCTTAAAATCCATCAAAGGATGTTGACATAGATGAAATCAAAACCCTATTTAGAGAAATATCCCTTTCTATTTTGAAATCATTTAAGAAATAATTTATTTTTAAAATATTCTTATAATCTTGTAAGGTAATCTTCGACGATGTTATAACTGCCGAAAATAGCCACACCCGCCGTATAAGTTAAAAAAATATTCTTACCTTAATTTTTTCAAAAAGGTGATAAAGTACCTTATTTGGAAAACGACAGAAAGATTACATTCAAACCATTTTAAAAAAATTAAAACAAGGGTATAAATGACATTAAACAATTTTGTAGTAAACTGTAAATATGTTTTGGAATACATTTTTAAGAAACGTGGATGTGGATGATAAATAGGTCCCAGTAGATAATTACATATAAAAACCTCAGATAATGAAGAGATTGTAGAATTAACCCTTACATTGTACTTTTCAATAGTTGAGGGTTGGTTAAAATCCTATATAATGGTAAAATAATTGTTATTAAATTATACAAGAGTCACATACATTAATATGATATCATATATGATATTTTAACATTGCATTGTTAATAATATCTTAGTTTTATCGTCGTTTCGGGTGTTAACGGATTTGTTTTCCTTTATATGCTTTGTTATGTAAGTAATATATTTTATGGATAGGATGTATCTTATTCATTTTAATAATGATATTAAGTCATTAACATTATTTTTAATCATCTAATAAAAATTAGTCTTGAATGTATACGATGGGGAATGAATCTCATCGCTTTTATGGAGACGGAAATCTGTACGTATGCACGAGAGACAATATAATTATTTTGATATTAAAATAATATATAATTGAATGGTATATCATATATGCACAATATCTATCATGTCATATTTATTATTTACATCAAATAAACATCATTAATATACCCATCAAAATAATACTGTATTGAGTAACAATTAAACCACGACGTGGAGACTGTTAGCCGTACGTACGCACATACGGAGACATGTCATTGAAATGATAGATAAAATAATGAATATTGTTGTACCATATTTATAATAAAATTACAGTATATATAAGATAATGGAGTTATTATTTTATAATGGAAACAACAAATAAAGAGGAAATGTAAGAAGAAAGGAACTTGAAAGAGGTGATGAAATATTTACCTCTTCTTCGGGTTCTTCCGTTTGATTAGATAAAAAAGGCTCTATAGATAGATTTCTGACTAACGGAAGGCCTCTAGGATGAAGGGAGGATTGTTGAGAGGGTATTTAGGGAGGGGTTTTCTGATCCAAATGTCTTTGATGGTGTGAATTAGAGAGAAGGGGGAGGTCCCTTTTGTAAGAGGGGTGCGAGGCACCTTAGGAAAAGCTAGAAATGTTATTTTATAATAAAATAAGTTTCGGTTTATAATTGCTCCAAAATGAATAATTTAAAGACTAAGGTGGAGATGGTTCAAAAACCCCACATCTAAGATGTTTTATATAGGTTTTGGTCACTAAATAACTTTATATTTTAGATTTAACTCGTAGTTAAATAGTTTGACATTTACCATGTCTCTTTGTATTTTTATATTATATGGTTAATAAACATACTATAAAATCCCAAGATAACCCAAAGAGGTTCATTAATGATAAAAATATTATTATATAATTATTTTGGATGAAACTTATAATTTTTTGAATAGAATATCAATTAATAATGTAATATTTGTTCAAAACATTCTTATATGTCAACTTTGACACTATTTGGTATTTTGTTTTTACTAAATTTATAACAACATTATTACTTCAAAAAGAATACATATAACAAACTCTAACATGTCATATTAATCTATAAAATTACTTTAATTCATAAAAAGTCTCAAATTACATTTATTTTGATATTTATAATATCAATTATTTTAGTATATCATTAATTAGGTAATTAATGCATCATCATTGTGTCATAGGTAAATTTAATAATATAATGTCTAAAAATTATAAAAAAATACCATTATGTAGGAAATATTTTTATATTTCTAATTAATATTTATAGTCTAATTTATCTTATGTGTGACCCTATAATAAAAATGTTGTAGTTATTAAACATTGAATTCAACACTTTTAACTGTTCTTTGAATTAAATAATAATAAAAGCCCTAATCTAATCCAAGTGGACCAAAAGGATCATATTTAATTCATAAGGATGTTTTTGGTAAAATTATACTTATCCAATAGAATTGGGACATGTTTTAAGGTAATAATAATAACTTTTCTACCCCTATTTACCCTATTTACTTTTAACCGTGGTAAATAAAAGTAAAAAGATACTATTCACCAAATATTATTTTTATATTATTGAACCACATTTTACATAATAATATGAACCATTTCATTCAAATTTTTGAAATTCAACTATAGAAGCGGTAAAATTATGTTTTATGTAAATTTGCAAATGCTCCTAGGAGGTGGGTAAAAGACTGTAAAAAGTTAAATAAAATTTTTATATATCTAAAATTATTATAAACTAATTCCAATGAATTAAATTGAACTTATATAGTTATTATGTATGTATTTTAACCTAATATAAATTTAAATAAAATAATTAATTAAATAAATAAAAAGTCGGTTTTAAACAATAACTAATTGTTTATCAATATTCATAAAAAATTCAATGTTTTAAGAAAAATACAAAAAATTCACCCTAATCTAATTTTGATATTCCGAATTAGAAAATTAATTATATTTTTACCAATTTAAAAACATATAAGTTGTATTAATTAATTTAAAATGAATTCTTGTTGTCAAAACCAAAAGGAGTATTTTTAAGAAATAATAATTA
Source organism: Viscum album (assembly GCA_963277665.1). Lineage (NCBI taxonomy): Eukaryota > Viridiplantae > Streptophyta > Magnoliopsida > Santalales > Viscaceae > Viscum > Viscum album. Next base: position 23,342,093 of record OY728131.1, read on the forward strand.
TCAAAAGTTTTACACTTGTTTGTGTCCAATTTCAAAGTGAAATTAGTTACAATGACCATCATTGGATTAAATGGTAAAAATATAATTTAATTTTACTTCCAACCCATTAAAATGTATAATTTATCACTATAAATTATTTTGATTAAAAATGTTGTTTTAGTTAAAATATTGTATTTTTCACTATTCACCCAAATATGAAAGTTATCTAAAAAACACCAAAAATTTATTGAAACTAAATTATTATAACCTGATTCTAAATAAGAAGTTTATTTTGTAAAATTGAATATAAAAAAGTTTCAAATATTGTATTTATAAAGGGTTCTCCATTAAAATGAGGTAAAATTCCATTTAAAAAAAATACTTTTTATATCTGAAAAAAATGAATTTGTTCTTACAATATGTCTAAGAAACTCATAATATAGATTATAAAATTATAAGGATTATTTAAAGTTCAATATTCAGTTAATACTATTCATAACCTCTTTTGAACACCTAGTTTGGTATGTCGTGGTGCGTTTGAACTCAGTGTTGTGTGTAGTGCATGTTATTGAATTACATTAAAGAAATAACGTACTATGATATCTTGAGGTGTTACACCCAAACAATTGTCCCAATATTATTGTTAGATTATATCTCAACAAAAACAATTTATGGTAGACTTAGTGATCATTTTGAGCCTTATATAATAGATTGTGACACTTATATTATTTTATTTTAAGTGATCTTAATGTTTCCAAATTCATAATTTAATATGTATGACCCTTTTAATGTTGGATTTTACAGAATATATATTTTATTAAAAATATTTCTCTAAAATTTTGTAGATTAATATTCTTAATATTATTTTATTTTAAATTTTTAGTTGCCAAATAAGTATATTATATAATTACACAAAACGTTTTTGGTAAATATTTTATTTATGAAGTTAATAATTAAATGTTTTTAAAAATATTCAAATAAATATATTTTTGGAAAATTACCTTGTATAAGTAATTATATATATGACCATGAAAACATTTTAATATAATAAAAAAATTCAATGTTAACATGTTATCATGGTAATTTAAAAATCAATGAATTGAAGAGTGTCAACATTGACACAATTGATTGTTTTTCAAAATAATGTTTTTTTAAAATATTTAAAAATCATAAAAAAATGTTATAAATATATATTATAATTATTATACGGTCTAAAATGTTATAAGGTATTTATTTATTGTCTAATTGACAACAAATAATTTAATATTTCACCCTTTTAATATTGAAATATTTGTTACCCTAGTAAAAATTTAAATAGTATAACTAAGTATTAATTAAAATGATAAGGCTTAAATTAAAAAAAATGTCTAAAATATGTTGGTCTATGATATTAAAACCATCTATAATTTCATATAATAAAATTTTAAATTTTATCTATTTTTTAATGTTGTATGATTTTATTATAAATTTATATTTTTGGATATCCCAGAAGTTCCCCTCACCTCAATTAGAAAAGGGAACCTCCTCTTTCACCTATTAATATTACATTAAACCCTCATGCTCGAAAAACACATGAACTTTTCTCTTATAATCATCATTTGATACATTCTAGATGTTTTTGTCTTATTCAAAGATCAACTCTATGTATTTAAGAGAAGATTTAGAAGAACCACGTGGAAGAAGAGATAATTTCCTCTACCAATTGTTTGAAACTTACTTCCTCTTTTAGTTCTTCTCCAAGAGTTATTTATTTATAAATTATTAACTATATTATCAATTTTATATTTATATTATATTATAATTTTTGAAAAAAAATATTCACCTTTCTATCCATCCTACAAAAAACAAAATCACTACGTCTGCATACGTACGCCTTACCGTATCCACACTGTGGTGTAATCTGTTCTCACCACCGCCATAATAGGATGAGTATAATGATGGAAATAATAAATATATATGATAATTATAATATTATATTAATTATTAAATATTGTACCACATATAATTCAATAACATTCAACTAATATGGGAATGGAATTATCGCTCGTTCAGACATACGTCATACAATCTCAACGATGCAGTGTGATCCATTCTACATGATCATCATTAAAGAATGATTATGATAATTTATAGACTGAATAAATATTCTATATATTATATTAGTATAATTTTTTAATGGTATAAATATATCATATGATGAAGAACCAGAACTTATTCGATAAAATATACATAATAACATAATGTAATTAATTTCTGAATAACGAGTAAATATGAAATGTTTTTAAAAACAAATGATAATATGATCATATATGATATCATAAAAATGAATCTTATATTGAAATAAGTAAATGAAACTATTTAAAACATTATATAGGAGGTTCAGATATATACAATTGAAATCGTACCTGATAGGTAAGGGATACTTTCACAATCTCATTATTATCAGAGATTCTTCAAAAGTAAGTATTTGTTTGACTATATTTTCCATCCACGTCCATTTTTCCTAAATATGTAATAATATTTCTATTCTTATATAACTGTTTAAATTAAATTTTACCCATTGTTTAATATTTATTAAACAGTATGGAAGGAATAGTTTAACATTATATGATATGATGCACTTTTGGATTTCTCTAAAAAAGTATGAGAATAAATTTTTTTAACTTATACAGAATGAATGAATTTCTATGTATTCATAACAACTTATTTCCATGATAATTTCTCAACATGATTTCATGTTTATTTTTTTTTAAATCATTTATAATTATGCGTCACTTTGAGAAAAGATAACATTTCTGAAAAAGAAATGATATTTTTAGCAAGAATAAATTTCATGTGTTCATCAAAATAATTTTCAATCTAATAATAAATTATCTAAATGGGATTATATTTTCATCCCCATTTTTACTATGAATTTATTTTCATTTTGATGGGATTATATTTATGTAATCTATTTATTTTACATGTATTATGATGGAACAATGTTTAAGAATACCATTTTATTCTTTGGGTTATGCTTTGATAAATAGATTATGTTTATGCGGAACACATATTTATGGTTTTTATTATGTGATGGGTGGGACCTATATATTCCTCCAATACATTGGGTAAAGATTTATATTTATGAAATAGACATGGATGTAATGTAAAATGATCTATGTTCAGTAATATATTCTAGAACGAGGACTGAACTGAGTTCAGAAATGGAATTTGTTCTATATGATGGTTTTGAAAATGAGCCTTGAATTTCATGATATGTTTTTATACTTATTTTTATTCCACAAAAAATTATGTATTGTGTTATGAATTTTTGGGATTATGTTCAATAATTATTATGAACGTTCATAATTAATCCTATGGAATGATATCACAATGTTTCATTTACATGATAAGATCTTTAAATGTTATGTTCTTATGCCGTATGATTATGATATGATTGCGATCTCCCTTTTTTACCATTACTGGTCTTATGAGCTCACCCTTTCCAATGTTTCTTTTCCACAGGTCATAAAAAAGGGTATTAAGTATGATATTTCAAAATCAATCTAGTTATGATAAAATAAGTGGGAGAAAATGAAGATGTCTTATGTACCAGTTTTTTATGTTTCTAAGATTATAAATACATTATACCAATATATTCGTGTTTTTTATTTTTTATTTTTGTTAATTAATATTCATCAATTTTTAAATAATATCTATGTATATAAAGTATGGGTGATTATTGATTTAGACGTGAAAGATCTGGATTTATATGAAATACTTATAATCATCATCCATCACATAAAAAAGTTTCCATTGGTTTGATGTCATGAAAAATAAATCAACAAGATCAGTTCATCCACTAAAATATATATTTACTCGATCATGTGGATGAAAAACATACTACAATATATCCAAAAGGGGTTCCTTCTTCCAAAAATTGTAAAAAACAATAGATCATATGAAGGGATCTCAGTTTCAACCTTTATGATAGACAAGATCATCAGAATACTCTTTATAATAAATGATTTAATGGTAATCACCTCAGGATAACTAATAGATAGGATATTACTACCCCTTATGATGATGTTCATTATGGTAATTATTTGTCCAATTTTTTTTAACCAATAAAACTCACCATATTCAGCGACATGGGTCTTTCTATCCAATGATGACATGAGATTACACAAAATTTGAAAATAGAAATTCCTTCCAGCTAAATAAATTCCAACTTTATCCATCATCCCCCATTGTTGAAACATCCCGCTAAATACTCTGTGATGTATGATATATGGTTAATATATTTTGTATGGTTTTTTTCCACTTGTTATTTCCATGTAGTTAAAATACATACATACTAATACAAACTTTATCTCAAATTTGGATGAGTTAATACATCTTATAGAATTTGGGAACAAAAATATCATCAATATCATGATGTTAAACATCATCACCAGATTTAGTTTTCCTCAAATTGTATTGATAGAAATAAACACTATATATTATTCATTGAAACTGAAGAAGTATTATCAGTACTACTACATCAAATCAAATAATTCATATCACAATCGTGCAATATCAAAAGCACATATAGGGGATTTTAACAAAATACAATCAGAAACTATCTAGATAATGGTTGGTAATGAATATAAATTTTTCTATACAATCTCTTACTTACATTGTGATCCTACCAAACCATTATATACACTACTATAAGGGAAACACCATATTGTTTTTTATATATTGTATAGAGAGATAGACCCATCAAGGTCCAATTTCCCTCACATCTAATAGTTAACTATTAACATCTCTCATATAATGGAAAATCATATAAGTGAGTTAGAAAGATTGATAGTTTTAATGATAAATTCAGGTATACCACACATCTTTTAGAAATTTTCTAAAACATAATAGCGCTATATTTTAATAAGAATGTTTAGCTCCATTCATTTTTTCAGGAGAATTAGTTTTCACATTTTTGACTATAATGATGCTTATGATGATACATCCAATTATTTAACAAAAGTGGGGAGGAACTTATGACCAAAAATCCTATATTAATGGTGATTACTCAATAACTAAAATTTATGGGGAATGCATTGTGACCCCTAAAAATGTTGGATTTATTTATAAGTACATCATGTGATAATTCCATGTACCATATTCACAGTCACTTTATGTTAAACATCATGGAAATATCTTAGTTTTATTATGTTAAAATGTGTAGCATAGTTTCTCCTATATGCATGAACTAAATTTTAACAAATAATTTTCCCAATCGTATGACCTAATCCTAAATAGATTCATATTTTGAGTTGTATGACTCTAAAATACATAGAATAACTTCCTAGACATTAGGTATTAAACTATATGACATTTTAATTCCATCATTATTTGAAATTAAATGGTTTACATACTCATTGCACATCATAAAATTGCATATATTTTTTCTCCATGCTTGAATGGATAAAAATAATTATTGGTGTTGTCCAGCCACATATCTATTCTAAATCATTGTTAGCCTTTATTCTCATCTCAATGTGATACATAGTTATTTTTAGACAATATGTCATGTTACTAATAATGAAGTAATAAAAATATCTCATCTCCTGCATACAATAAATGATTAATGAAGGGAACCCCATTACCAATTTCGCATGATATTTGAAAGTATTCGTATGTGCATAGATGCATTCCTAACATAAATTATACTCTTTATCTTTTGAAAATTTGGGTTTCTACAAGCATTCCATGGACATCATTAATAGTGTGTCAGATTCATGTGAAATTTATTTTTACATAGCATAATATGCCTTAGTTTGGTTTTATATAAGTCTTCTTCAAAATCCTGATCAACCATAAAAACATTCATCCTAAATAGTGGCATCTTCTTTCTTCGTAACCTCATAAATTTTATGTTACAACTACTATTTTTACATGTTCCATGGTAATTCCATACATATGTTTCCCCTATCAATTCTCCTGATCTAAGAACCACTATGCTCTTTGTTTATAATTTTTATTCTCATATATAAAGAATTTTAGAAAATCTATGGTTGGATAAACCTTGTATCACTTATCATTCCAATGAAATTGGGTAACCTTAATCCTTTATTTTTTATGTAAATCTTCATGGTTTCAAATAAATTTGTAATTATTGATACTCATACTACTTATATACATAATTATTCTTAAATCATAAAACATGCTCCATTAACCACCTGATCAAATGACTTTTGGAATTCATTTAATCGTCTCTTTGTGGTGAAAGAATCCATTGCAACTCCTTGTTTCTCACACTGATAAAGGATCTCATGGGCTATGTATTTTTTACTAGGACCCCTGAATGGTCATGGAATCATTTTTTTCGTCATGGTTAACAAGGTCCTAAATGAAATACCTTTTAAGGAACAACAATATAATATACTATAAGATGTTAAAATGCATGGTTAATGTCCCTTTCATGATGTTAAATTTCACATCACCATATAATTCATCCAAGATGAATAAAATATTGGGTTTTAGTCTCTAACCACCCCCACATCCAAGAACTATGTGTGGAATCAATCTATCTTTGACAGGATACATATTGATGCTCGGATCCCACATCATTTTCAAGATGAAATATAAAACTAATACACCCATATTATTCAATGTATGCACTAGATAATCATAGGGGGGACAATATAGATTTTCACCCCTCTCATAAACCCACATTCATTAATATATACCTTCTCTAAAAATATTCTATCAATGTGGAGAATCAGTCGAATAACTATTTATGGGTTGATTCTTGCATTAATGAGATATGTAAAAAATCAAAAAATTAATGTCTTGACCACATCCATTGTAAAAAAACATTTCCCCTACCTGTGTTTATATTATATTGACATTAGAAACATCTCTTCACATTCATTAGTGATTTTTACATGAAATTGATCTTACATATTTAGTAACCTTCTTTACATAATTCAATTTTTTTGTCTAACTAAATCAAACTTTACATAATATTCCCCCAACAATTGGTGATGGGAAGTTACATTCTAAAGGACACCATTGTTTTGACTATCCATAATATAATCTATTTTCCCCCTCAGAGGTATTCCTTATAATTCCTGTTGACCATAGGCACATTAATCATCAAGAGATAACACTTCTCTATATGTAATCCTACAAAAGCTTATGTTGGAATCCACTTTTGAACCTCCTTCGACATTCCTTCCATACTTATCCAATATCAGTTTTTTGATCCTAATTCCCACTTTTCATCTTATAAACATCCATTTTTATTCATGAAGGGGATTGGAACTTTACCAGTAATATCCCAATGGAATGGAAAATCATTATTATTTTTGTTAAATCCTTGTGAAATTAAAATACAATAATAATTTTTCCCTATAAAATGATGTAAACTAGGAGGGGAATGTCATTATCACAATTAAATTATGTTGTATGACACTCACCCAATCCATATCGATTAAAAAATTATGGAATGGTCCTCATCACATGAATAAAAATTTTAGAACATTTATGTTCTTATAGAGTGAAATTAATCTGTATTATCCATGATCAATTCCATATATCCCATTTTCTACATTAGATCATGATTTATAAAAATGTACCCAGTACTGGCTTTCAAGACTCTAATTATTCCAATCCCATAATTTAATGATATATGAATGTTCCCTACCCCTATAAAATAATTCCATCTATATAGGGGACCCATCATTATTCAATGATTCATTGGTCATGGATACCACACCCAACCATTATTTTACATTTCCCTCAATTAGGTACCTCCAAAATATCAGATATGGTTGACAATTTCCACACATGTTCTCTATTTAGAATTCCCATGTAAATATATATGAATTACCATGATTCCTATTATTTTTCATGTTGAGAAGGGCTTTTTTTGGAATATAAATGACCTAGAGAGTCACCTTGATTAACACAAATATGTTTTATTTAATATTAAAAATAAAAAATATATCCCCTACGTCATCAACATAAAATTATAATTAAAATCGGACCCATATGACTAAACACCACTTGGATGGCCCAAATATTTGTGGAATATTTCTCAAATACATGAGATCTTGGCCCATGTAGTTATCTTTTGCATAATAAATTTCCACACCTCAAATTTTTAGTACCACATTTTTTTTGTATGAATTTGATCTACATAAAATATGCTGATGCTTTTTTTATAACGTATGAATATATAATAGGAATAAAACAAACCTCTACCTTCGCACAGGTGTGATCTATTTATAGATTTTCATATTCATGGGAATAAATCCATGATTGAGATTATTACATTCACAAATATTAGTCCAATATGTTCAACTTAAAACTCATATTGCATTGGTTTCTCCTACAATACATTAAAACTACCAATTAATAGATATTTGTTGATCGTAATATTGAAATCATGCAATGTATTACATTAGAAAAATTTGACTCCTGCCTATTTAGGTTACGTGACCTATGAAATATGTAAATTCCTATAGATTTCTCATTATTTCAAGTTAAAATCAATAATACATGGTCATTCTAATAATATATACATCGCCAGTATTATTGTTAATATAGAAATGGAAATTCATAATGAAGAGAATAATGATTCAAAAAATAATTTCCATTCATAAACAAAATTGTGGAGGAATGTCCACATTTTGGATCCTCTCCATGCCATTATTGCAGAATGAGATGAAAATTAAGGGAATAAATTAAAATTGACCTTCATTATTCAATAGATTAACTTTTTCCAGACAAGAAGAATCAAGTGTCGACTTGAGATTAGTTATCCTCATACATTCATATTCTCCTGATGGATTCATTTTATTAAAAAATAAATTTTTATCCTGAAATTTAAATCTAATGGTAACTAGACAAGTAGTTTTAAAAAATATTTATGCATTTTATCTAGCCAGTAGAAACTCACATTCTCAAATATTTACAATCATTACGGTGCTCTAATAGTGAATTTGTGCTTCCTCAGTGGCTAAATGATGTTGTTTTGTAGAAATATACCTTATATATTTATACATCATTATTGGAAAGATTAAAAAATATTAGATAACATTAATTAGAAAGAGTCTCCTCCCATGAAAATGTAATTAGATGAATATGTATGACAAACATTTAGCAATCGAACCCACCTATTCATTTGATGAGGAAGAGTTAATGAATGTTTTAAACTTTATCAATGAAATTTTATTAAGGATTTTCCATGATTATCATGTAAATTTGTCACCAAAACAAAATTCAAACCACCTAATGTTCAATAATGACACTATGATCTAGGCTTTTTTGACCTATAACTACAAGAATATAGTTTTGGATTGCATTATCTGTAGACATGATTTCTATGAATTTCGATACAATTATACGAATTTATCCCCCCAATAGATCTTATATAATTTCATTGACTAAGTTGGTATGTCTGTTGTATATATGTGAAGTGACTTCCACTATTCTAAAAGGGCCAAATATTGGTGGGGATGTTAATAAGGTAAACCAAAAATGTTGGGTCTTCCCGACTCTTATCATGAGGTAATACAGATGTTGAAACCTCCCAATAATTCTTTGAGGATTTGAACATACAATTTTATTCCTTACTAACTAATGATGAAAATATAAAACTCAAGGATTCAAGGGAATACAATGGTTTACAAACCAATAATATCAATATCCTGTACCCCCCATATAGAAATTATTCCACCCATATTTTAGTATTACCTGATGATATGTTTTTTGGATCATCAATGGAATGTAATGACATTTCTATGTTGAAGTCCCCATGAATCAGAATCAAACATATATGGATTACTATGACCGAATGGGATTTTATCTTAATCCTAATAAAGGATAAGGATGTAACTTTATATAGATATAATTTTTTATGTGAAAACCATTAACGATTATATGACTCGAAAATGGTCACCCCATATATCCGAGAAACTATAATATCAAATCTCAATGAGACAATATAGTTTTTTACTTCTAAAAACCATAAATAGTTGTCTATAACCACTCCAAATATTGTTGGATAATGTGTTGAAAAAAATTTGTGAGATCTATTAACAACTCGTTACAACTAACGATGGCCATTGATGTTATAAGAATAGTATAAATAATTAGCAGTATAGAGAAAAAGAGGAATTAGAGATCACCATGGTATACTATAATTCATAACATTAAAAGTATTCTACATCACATCAATATCGAAATTTAATCATTCTTCTATGGATTCTCAGGGGTCTTCCCTCATATATAGGACCAATCAATTCATAAATAAGTGTGTGGGTGAGTAAAACTAGGTTAATGGGTTCTCCCTAAACCAATGTGGATTCCATTATCAAGTTTAAGACAACAAAACAAGTATGAGAATCATGATATGGATAGTGAAATGCACTAAAAAACAAGGTCATATATCATGACATCCAAAATTCTGAGGATATATCAAGCCAGATCCTATAACCCCATGCCTTATATTGGCATGCCTTAATAGTGTCCCAAAATAATCTTGTAAGACCTTGAGATATTTGAGAAGGATGAGTCATGAGTTGACAAACCATTATAATCACCCCTAGCTTTCAAGATATCTTTATCTATTAAATAAATTGAATAACATAATGGGTGTGAAGGGAACAACCCAGTAAATTCTCTACCATGATCAGTTGACATCTCTCCATGGGAGAATTTTTTGATTTTACCCATGTTTTTGTTGTAGGAAGCAACTCATCATAAATACTATAAATAATGGGAATTAAACCAAAAAATTTGATATTCAAAAAACTAATCCCATCCTCACAATGATATAGGTGGGTTGTGTTTGTTCTCGAACCAAAATGGTTGTATGATTCTTGAGAAATTCTATCTGGAATATACAATGTGAAGTAGTAAATAAAAACCACTTGTATTATGATGAATACCCCCTAAAATTATTTAGATTCAATGTTATTCTAGAACACCAATAATTCATATGCCCATTAATCTAGAACCCCCCCCCCCTAACTGTAGACCCTAAAAGGAGAACCACCATCCATTAGGAGCATCCTGTGAGATGTTTAAAATTAATAACTATTCCTGAATAGAAGACGGTAAAGATATATTTTGATATTATCTATATCAAAGAGTATGTAAGGATCCTTTCAAAATGTAGATTTTTCATTGGCTCAATTCAGGTGTGATGCTTCCTACAATAGAAACATTCACCTGAACATGATTTGTAGGTATGTAAAACCAAATGGGTGGAGGGTTTTATAATCTGATGGAATTGGACCGCATTCATGAATCTTAAGGTTTTATAGGTATAATCTGTTGGAAAATAGATAATCTAGAATATCATGCAAATGTATAATGTTTATAATTCCCAAATGAGGGACGGTATGATATCGAAGGTCAGTTTCATTATTTTTGAAAATAGTAATTATCTACTCAGCCATGATCATCGATGTTTTCATTGAAGAAGGTAATTTTTTTAATAAGATACTTTTTTCACAAAACAATTAGAAGAAACCCACAAGGTGTGTTATATGAACAACATGAATGCCGAATTTTTGTATGTAGTGTTTTTAATTTTAATGTATTAACCAGTCAACTGCAAAGGAAAATTAATATATTTTTGTGAAGATAACAATTCGTGTATGATATTATTATGTGTAAGAAAGGATTTTTTAAATGGGAAATTAATATGCGTGGTTGGATTCTATCCTAGAATATTGGACTAGAAAATAGAGAACAAGATTCACTATGTGAAAAATCACTCAATACTATCACCTTTTACAGTTGTGGGACGTTATATGTATCCACATTATCCCCATAAATAGTCTAGCTGAATAGATTTATTCATTGAAATTGACTCCTCTTCCTACTTGTCAAACGACATTTTGTTGGGTGCATTTTCTGGGTGGTAAAATTGTTTACATGGAATATTAGAAAGAATTTATGCAATTGGAATGGCTAAAATAAAGTCATTTAATCCAGTTGATAAATATTGAAATGGGTATGGCTAAAAGGAGGAAAGGAAACCATGTGTTCTGCAAAGAACTTTTTCTATTCTAATTTCCTCTCTATATCAACCTCCCACATTTTATTTATATATTACTATTTAATATATCACCCCAAAAACACATTTTTGTTTCTATGTGGGGAGTGATATCTGAGTCCCCATAAGTGAAATTTATTTTCCATGGGAAGTCTTCAAACCAGCCCCTCCCACAGAATTGAAAATTATTTTTTTGAGTGAGGATTTACTTTAATGCCCCCAAAGGCATAAAATCATTCTTGGGATGAGGATGGAGTTCATGGCCCATTAAAAATTAGATTTTTTTTGGGTATGAAGCATTATATTCATGCCATTAGTAATGAAAAATCCACCAAATTCATGGTTTTTTTATTTCTCATCAACCCAAGATGATGCTTACATCTGAACCTGATTAAATACACACGCATGGACATAGGTATAGAAAAATAAATATATGGAGACATGTGGAAAAAGAGATATAGAATATAAATAAACAGTCTAAGAATTCTATTTTAGAAGGTAGTCATTTACAACATACTTTAATGTAAAATATAGAATAAGTATCAATTCAAAAAATAAATCCTTCATAGATAGACATTCAAATATAAGGATCAATTTCACAAAACCTTTATATGGACTATATGTAGGTGGAGACATTTCAGTCCACCATCATGCATAGTAATTATCATATGGTATGGATTCCTTCTGTCTCGGTATCTTTTCCCATTGCGTATAGACTTTCCTAAGACCCTCTATGTAATATTCAATCAATCCTCTCTTCCAACCTCTACCATGATGTTCAAGGTCCCATACTAGCCCCATCACGAAGATATGTATAATATGAACCAAAAAGTCTTCCAGACATGCATTATTAGTGAAACATACACATCAACATGTCCCACATTTGGCAGCGCATTCCCTCTGTAAAATTTTTCAAACACATATCCTACCTAATTGCTATGTCCTTATGGATGACCATTGTTGTGAATCACCTTGCTAATAAGGACCCTAAAATTGGTATAAGTTCTAGTGACATTCCCATTTTAGGTAGTAAGGGGGCTACATAACATTCATTTTTATGATGGTTAGTGCTTGATCTGTTTCACATATGCACTAAAATTAGTGACATGGAATTCCTCGTGTAGTAATCCCCTAGTATTACTTTCAAGATGTATCCACATATGTGAATATTTCATGACCTATGTTATGAAAACAATAGAGGATATGGGAACATAAATTCCCATTCTCATTCTAATAGCCCTGATCCCATCAACTAGTAGATAAAGGAGTCTTTTTGGTTTTATAGATCTTCCACAACCTCTTGTTTCTCACAGCATGCATGAATAATGTTGGATTATAGTTTAGTAATGTCCATGAAATCTACATGATCATATACATATCATAAGAGGAGATTCTTATTTACAATCATCATCTCACCTTAAAGTATGGATCTCCTATTTGGTTTAATCCCTAATGTCAAGTCACCATACTTTCAATGGTCCATATTCCATACTAGAAAAATGCCTCCAGAATATGTGTAATCCGCAACCGTCCAAACTATGTTGTATTTGAAAACATTCCAAATGGGAGACATAAGAATCATCCCTAAGCCACTAAATCATCACAAAAAAAATCACCCAAATCATATACGGGCCATATTTATTATCTGGTCATATCCCACCTTGGACTAAACATCCCTTCCAAGTCTATTATAGTTCTTTTTTGTAATCCCCAGACCATAATTTACTGGGAATAGTTCTGCCATATGTCCTTGTATAATCACATTAAGCTCGAGGATTCGGTCCTTTTCACATACCCTTAAAAGGTATGATGTGTCCCATTATGTGGGAGAAAACTACATGGGTAATGATTCCATCCAAAATGAAATATAGTAATCCTATCTCTTGGGACTCATCTCAATATCAACACCACTTCCATCTTCTGGGATGATGTTAAATTCATAAATGGACCAATTCTTGAGATAAAACTAGAATAATGATAATAAATGACACACGAGAATCTAATATTCCTACAAAATGGTACCATCAATAGAGAAACATGAATATATAGAAATTCCTCCATCGATGAAGAACATCGAATATGTACAGATTATTCAAATGTTAACATGTGATAATAATTAATTTTTAATATAGATGAAACCCGATCCACTTTAGTACATAATAAATTGATTATTAATACTTATTAAATCTATATGAGTGTCCCAAAGTAGGATTATATTCCCCCCAAAAGGGATCAATGAGGCAGACCACCCATTCTCATGTTCAAAGAATTTCTAATATTTCATTGGAAAAATTCAAGTGAATGAGAACTATTTGAATAATGGTTTTCATTATGAAGAAATGAGTGTGGTAATGAAATCCATTAGTAACAGCCATATCCTTGATGATAACTTCATTCCACACTTTAAAAATTCTTCGAATTTTCCATAAATCCATTTGTGGGCCACCCTATTAAAAATACAAAAAACCCACCTTTTTATGTTGATCAATGATTCTGTGAAGTTTGAAATATTATCGGTGCATATCAATTACTAGGAATACAAATTCATTATGATGGTCATCCTGCCTACCCAATATAAATCCCAAACTATTTTTTCAAATATAGTGGAAGTTTCCAACTACTAATAATTTATCTCAACCCTATTGATAAGTTTATGAATAGGAAAATATTCTTCGAATGTAGACACCAAGATTAGTAAACTATCATCTTCGATGAAGAGATAAGAAATAGGTGTCCCCCATTGCTAGAATATAACACCATAGATAAGGGTGTCATTAGATAAAACTAAAACAAGTTTAGGGAAAATATCATCCACAAAAATAAAATGGAATGGAGTTATAAGAATAATTGTATAGAGGCCCCTAGTGGAGTTAAAACTATTTTAATGGTCATGATTCGTTTAGATTTTAATGGAAAAAAATGTATTAGATATCATGAAAACATCAATTCATTTAGAATGGATACATGTCTCATTCATCAAATACATAACGAAAGACCATTACCCTATCTTAGAAGCTTCTATCATATAAATTTTCCCTTCCATAGCTCATTATTACATTACATATCATATTTACATGGAGTGAAAATTATCATGAGTGCTAATAGCATTATCTCAGGTTACTCTCGTAAGAAAGAAAGGTGTCTGATTTATAAAAATCATAAATAGAATCTAAATATGGAATCATTTAATAATAATCTTTGAAAATATTAAATAGATAACCTTACATAAACACATGGGCCTAATGTTTGAATCCAATAGAGAATTTTCTGACCATCGTGATGAGTGTAATAAATGATTCATTAATATAATAGAATTCAGTTGTAGCCATATCGAGAACATTGATATGATTTAGTTTTTCTGATCAAAAGTGTACCATAAATGTTAAAATACCAGGGTGTTAAAACCATCATGTTATGATAATTTTATTGAATAGACAAGTTTTATGGGAAATAAGGTTTCTTAATTTGTGATGTCAAGATAAATATGGTAAATCATTACATATGTGACCACCGGTCTAATGCACATCAATATATCCAAATAGATTATAGATTTCCCATCTAAATAATGATCTAATAAACAATTAATTTTAACAACATGATAGTAAATATAATTCTAAAAAACACTACCATCAAAGTATTATGAATGAAGATAAAAATCTTTTGGAATATCACAAAATCCTTGTGGGGGATTTAATATACGGTCAAATAACCTTCTTAAACATGGTAATTGTTTGCAATGATGGTCTATATGATATTTTAAATTCTATGGGTTGCATCTGACTCCACATAAGGTGAATAAATAATTGATTACCTTACATCTATAAGGGGGTGAGAATAGATATAATTCTTCCACCTTTAAATTGTATCATATTGGATTTCCAGCTGGTGAAATTTATTATCACTGAATATTGTTATATAAGCCACAATAAAAAAGATTTTATTCATTATTTCAAAATCACCTACATGAAACAGAAATTGATCACCCCATTACAGTGCACCTCTATGGCCTAAAAATCAATCATGAAGGGACACTTGTGTCTAGGATTCATTAAACATTAGGTAAAATATAACGAGGATGGGGGAAGTGATCCGACAGATTTGAAGAAAGATGTGTAACCTACAATATATTAAACAGGTTGATACATTTTATGGAAACTAAAAATTTATACAAATAATCCACTATGTTATCAATATTTTTCTTTAAATAAAAACTGGTAAATGGGTAACTAGATTATACCAGTTCAAAACTACTTATAGTCTAGACTATATTTAGGGATCTTCTGCATCGAACCCAAAGACCTACTAATTCCCCCTTTATTTTCATTTTGGTTCATTTTTTATTAGTGTCTACAAAAAATAGATGAGTCTCATATATACTCTCCTACTAACACATGATATTATCCCATGATATCCATTTATCCTTTTGAGACACCTAACCATTAAAACCCATGAATTCTGATGAATGAGAATCATTTTGATGAATAAAGGCATAAATGTGTATCGAAGAGGAAATATTATCTTTTATTTATATATTCTCTTTCTATATATGGCATAGGACCCTAGGTTAACATTTCCCTGAAACTAGTAGACAACCACAGAAACCTTACTTTTTAAAATATTAGAAATATCTTGTCACAACCCGTCCTTGGGGCCCGTGCCGTGACTACCTCAAGCCCGCCTTCCATAGGCTAGGGGCTGGCGACTAGCACCAAAGGTGTAAAATCCCGATAACTGGGAAGGCATTCCCTTAATAAAAGAAAACAAGAACCATAGAGTACAAGAGGAATCAAAACACTAAATAAAAAATAAATGCTGAAAAGTAAATGGGCCAGAATACAAACCCAAAAGAAAGTACGGCAACAACTGAACAAGGTACAACAGCAAAAAAGACAAACAACAGGAAGAAGGAAGCACCTCCTGGGTCGTTCTTCTCGGATCCTACCTGAAAGGTAGGTACAGATAGCGCAACTCCTGGTCGTCCACCATGGATCCTACCTGAAGGGTAGGTACAGATAGCCTCCTCCACGCTCTCGTCCGTCAACCTCCTCTGTGAGTCGTCTCGTCATGTAGTCCACCTCCGGGTACTGAATCATCGTGTAGTCCACCTCCGGGTACCGACCAGTCCTCGAACACTCGGTCTCCGTCAGCACTGCCCGTCTTCTGCAACAAACACAACGAGGTGCGGGCATAGCCCGTGCAGGGGTGAGTATAACGATACTCAGTAGGGACCCCGAGACCCTCAAGGACTCACTAAACCAACAAAGATTACCACAATAAGATCTCAATAGATAACCTCTACATAGATATATGACCATACATATTCCTAAGTTATCAAGTAACCCATCTCAATCATGAGGAAACACAAGGATTGTGAAATCAACGGATAACCACTACCCAGGTATATGCCCATACATATATCTAAGTTATTAAGTGACCCATCTCAATCATGAGGAAACACAAAGGTCAAAAGTCTCAGCACAAACCAGGATTTAAATTATCGAAATCGTAACTGCTGATGAGGTCCGTCTCTGGAGTGTACAGTTGTCCAATCACGACTCCGAGGTACTTCTCACTAACCTAAGACTACTGAGGTACTCCTCCTGTCGAGTACCGCGGGCCTGCCACCTCACACAGTAGTGCATCCCGCTGGGGTCTGCCACCCAAACAAAGTAGTGCTCCCCTCTCATAGCCTACATAGGTACTTCTCCTGTCGAGACCGTGGGTCTGCCACCTCACATAGTAGTGCTCATCCGCTGTGTGTCTGCCACCTCACAAAGTAGTGCTCCCCACTGGGCTACGTAAGTCTCTCCAAATCGAATCGGACAAGCAGTCTTCAGGTCTTTACCGGCTACATTGTCTCCGTACTCCGTACGCTCGTCTCTGGGAGGGTCCGCTCCAATAGCTACAAGTAGATACTCCAAGTATCTCAAAGTCCCACGAAGAAGTATTTCAAAGGTCCACCTCGTCATAGGTGTCTCAACGCAATAGACGGCGTGTCAATCGGACGCCCGGTCTCTGAGCTTCTAGCCTTTTCATCCTAGGGGCCCGGTTAGTTTTGTGAGCGAACCAATCCCGGCCGTATCTCTACTGTACCCCGAAATCTCATAGGGTATACACATAGGGACAGTTTCTCAACGTGATCACCAATGCCGCTGACGGTTCATCAAACGGACGTCCAGTCAAAAAGATATCAGCTTTTAAGTTCCAGGGGCCCGGTTGGATTTCGGGTACAATCCAACCCGGCTGTATCTCAATTGCAACCAAAACTCGGGCGAAGTATGCCAAAAGTTCCGTCTCATCAAGAGGAAAACAACGAGACAGACGTCGCGTCAATCAGACGCCTGGTCTGTGAGTTATTGGCTTTTTCGTTCCAGGGGCCCGGTTGGTTTCATGAGCGAACCAACCCGACCGCACTCCGACGACATCCAAACCTCGAGCGGAGTAAGCCAATTGATCCGTCTCACTTAGAGGAAATCAACAAAGATGACTGCACGTCATTCGGACGTCCGATACTCAAGTTACGAGCGTTTCCGCTACAAGGGCCTGGTTGGTTTCGTGTACGAACCTACCCGGCCGAACCCAAAGTTTTCCGAAACCTTGAGTGAGATATACCGAAACGACCTTCTCCATCCAAGGATCGCGTTGCCGCTGACGGCGAGTCGTTTGGATCCCCTTAGCTCAATTTATGGGCATTTGACCGAAAGTGGCCCGAAAACGGGGGTCTGGGCCCGGGGCGACCCGGCCCGACCCCCCCCCCCCCCCCCCCGGGTCGGCCGAACCGGGTCGACCCAACCCGGGTCCGACCGGCCGGCTGCGGCTCGACCAGTGTGGCCTTGCCGAATCGTGGGCGGGGTGCGCGGATTCCCCGCCCTTCGCCGCTAATTGAGGCCGGCCGTTCGCCGGCCCCCTCCCTTTCCGGCGGCGCGCCGCCGCCGCCGCCTTCCGCGGACCACCGGACGCACTCCGGTGGTCCGTTCCTTCTTCCGTCTTCGCATATGGTCCCCCGGGACCCCACCTTCAATGAAAAAAGATTCAAACTCCCAAACGGCCTGCTTCGTAGTCACCCGTCAATCCGCACGTCAAAAAAAATTGAACGCGCCATCTTCGTTGTTATTTTGCGCGGCGCGACGGCGTCGCGTCCTTGTTCTTTATTTTCACGGCGTGGCGCGACGACGTCGCGTAATACTTTTCGTGTGATTCTCGTGTGGTGCGACCAAACCACGTCATTCCGCTCCATCCACAAGAATCAAACATGAACATAGGAGGAGGGTCGGCCGTGTTTGTGCGGTCCGACCCCCTCGCGTTATTCAATAACAATAGGTTTTAAAATTCCACGAAGAAATTCAGGAATGTAACACGAACAATAGAATTAATTACAATCCCCTACCTCGGTTCAGGAACGGTGTTCATCAATGACCCGCAGAAGACAAGCGTCGCAGAGGTCGGGTGTCGCGGGAGAACGTCGACGTCGCGAAGCGGGATTCGAAGTCGTTGACGGAGAATCTGTCACAGAAAACCGTTGCGGAAGAGACGATGTGGAAGAAGAACGTCGCGTCGCGGATACAGCGTCGTGGAAGAACCATGTTCTTCGGCGGAGAAGTTCTTCATTGAAGAATGGTGTTCTTCGCGTTCTTCGTCGATGTTGAAGAATGTGTTCCCTAGCTTTTTCTCTAAAAAGCTCTCAAACAACCCAACACCAACCCCTAATAAAATAAGTTCTAAACTATTTTATTAACACAACAATGGATTTGAAATTCAATTGTTTGAATTTCAAAAACTTACATGTAACTCACCAAATTAAATACAACAAGTTGTCAAATATTAAAGAAGTTGAGTTAATGGGGTGTTAGGAATGTGAGGGGATAAGAGGGGTTAGGGATTTAGGGAAAATTTGAAAAGGTGGGGGGTTCGTGTGGGCCGAACCCTTTTAATTATCCACACATGGGACGTTGGGTGGATGTGGGCCCCACCACCAACTTCCCATGGGAGAAACTAACCACATTGAAAAAGAAATAAAATTGACTTAACAATTTTATTTACTTTTTTTAATTAAACCCCATTAATTAACTTCTTCTCCCACACAAATGCAACTACGGTAAAGGTTCCCTTAAGCGATTACCGGCGTTGCGAGTTAATCGGTGCCATCAGATTTCAATTCCGAGCACCGGTTTAAAAGATAGAAAAACCCGCTCGCTCATTCACTGAACGTACCCGAGCCAAACTTTAGAAATTAATTCCGGGTACACCGGGCCTCAGAATCAGGCTCCGTCAGAAACTGTGTTCTTGTAAAATTCCAAAGAAAATTAAGCAAAAATTTTCCTTGAAATTTCGGGGACTTTACATATCTAAACTTTAAATTATTGTTTTAGTCCAAATTACTTTTTGAGGCCACTTTTCATGATCCTACACTAGAGAAAACTATTTTTTAATGGGTTTCTATGCCCATGAAATTGATAGATTAATGGTTACATTAGGGTATGTGGGGCTGTCTCACTCAAGATTCTACCTCTATATATTTACGGATGGATCCACCCTGAAAATTTTCTTCCATTTAGAATTTCTCTCAATAACATTTGGAGACACCATAATACATTGCATTAGTGGGGCTCTACAAATTTAAATATTATTATATAGATATAATCACCAAATCATCCTCTATGTACAGTTATCTTTTGGGCTAGCTATAATTATCTAATTATTATCTATCCTAATTGGTAGAAGTGAAGAAAATAATCAGAAAATAGGATTAAAACATAGTTAGGTGGGATAAATCATAAACAGTTTAGACTAGAGATATGTTTTGAGTCACCCTCAATGGTTTTATAAAAGTTTCCATTGGGGATAGAGATCATTATAGTAAATTTATTATATTCATCACATTTGTTCTTAGATTCACTAGAAATAGTTTTGGAGGCTGGAAGAACCACTACCACAAATTAAAATATAATGGAACTGAAAAAAAAAATCTTTCCTCGAAAAAAGAATGTGTTCACAACATAATATATTTTAGAACTTCTCTAACATTATACATCAAAGTATAAAACTGATAAATGGGTCCACTGTCATCTCTTTTAATAGTGAAGATAAAGATCATGCAGCTATTATATGGTTGTAGTAACCTTGAATTATCCTTAAAAAATAAATCCATATCAGAATATATATATATATAAATACAAATATATAAAAAATTAGAATAAAATATAAATACAATATAATAATAAAATTTCAATTAAAAAGTTAACAAACCATTATATTTGAAGTTATATTTATAATAAGTCTAAAAAATTACAACCAATATAAAAATTTGAAACCCTTATAGTAGTATATTTTTGAAAAACATCCTCACAAAAAATTCCCCTTAATAAAACAAATATTGATTTTAGTAATAGTAAATAAAAAAAAGAAAAAAGTAAATATTTTATGCATCATTTTCTTAGAGATTAAAAAAAATATGTGATAATCTTATTGATTATGGACATGTGATACATGTTTTAGACTAAAATGGATATTTGATATTTATAACATTCCATTGATGTAATACCATCCCCAACATGTATTCTATTGTTGTTTGGTTGATTCTTATATGTCTCAAATGAATTATGGATTGTAATCTTATTTATTAGAATCATTCTGAGATTGTTTTATTTATTTTGTCTATGTTATGTTCATTTTAAAATGAAATTACACTTTTATATTGAATACACACATTTGGGGTCAATCCAACCACATTTTTTGTCTTATTGATATGAATTTAATTCCAATAAATAAAAAATTTATTATGGATCAATTTTATGATGATTCAAAATATTGTGTTCGCTTCAACTTTGTTTTGGATGTATGATGCAATTATTAAACTAAAATGACATATTTATTTTAAAAAACAGAAATTAACTTATATAGAAAACATAATGAGTTGGATTGAAAATTGATATATATATATATATATATAAATGAATTTTATTTCACTATCTTAGTGTTCAAAATCAGTCTGATATGTTTTTCTCTTTTTGGGGAATGTGACTCATGATTCAATGTAAAATGATAAATATATATTCAAAACATGAACTTATAGGCATAACTACCATATCATCTTTAGGATTAATTCACAATTTGTTATTTCACATCACAAAATAATTATAGGCCATTGTCAAAATGTTTGAAGAAAATACAAGCTCTTTTTCTTGGATTTGGCTATGTGACATGTGTTAAAATATAATGAAACCTTTATATTAAAAACAAATACTATGATTAATAAAATTGATATCCTATATCAAATTGATGTGTGGTATATTTTTACATTTCACAAACTATAAATTAATTTTTTTCCAAATTTTTAAATAAAATTTGAGCTCACTTATATATTTTTTACATTATATTTGTTTTAAAATTAAATTGAACTCATATATTAAAAACACAAACTTCGAGTAATACTGGCCATAGAGCGTGTCAGAACATGATAAAAATGTCTTATAGATAACACTACTAATGTATCAAAATGTTATTAATTAATTTTCCCATTATTGAGTTCTTAATGTATATTTTAACTAAAATATTAATTTTAAAATAAATACATATACATTGTGTCATACCAAGAACATGTCTTGGATTGAGGTGTAGTTGATGATTAAACATAAAAAATGTGTTATATATAATTACTATAATGTATTAAAATAAATTGAAGGTTTTTTATTATTTTTGGGTATGTCTTTTGTGTTTTGATCTGAACAATCAATTTTGAACTACATACAAGAACATCAAGTTATACCTATCACATCATCTATCATTTCATGTGCAGTTAGTTCCTACTTATAAAAATTTAATTATGGATTGTTTTATTAATTTTTTAAAACAATTAAAGATAATTTTATTGGGATTCACTATATGCAGTGTGTCTTATACTAAAATTTCACTTCAATATTGAGAAAACAAACATCGGGTCATACTAATGACATCATATTTTTTATTTATGTATGATCGATTCAGAAATATCACAAATGAATTATGGATTTTAACATAATGTTTGAAAATAACACAAGATTTTGTGCCCTTAATTTTGTTATGTGATATATGTTTTAATCTTAAATGATATTTTTTATTATAAGAAAACAATTCTGGTCATATCAACCGCATCATGAATTAGATTTATCTGAAGTGGATTACAACACATCACAAATGAATAATTAATTACCATTATGATGTTTGAAAATAATTAAATAAATTTCTTTCTTGATTATGGTGTGAATGATTTATACATGTAAAAAATATGTTATAGTTTGTTATTTAATGTTTTAAAATTATATGAATATTTTTTCTTGGTTTTGATTATGTGTTCTGTGTTTGAGGAAAAATAAAACGATCATTTTTAAAGTAGAAAAATACACAATATCTCAATACAGATACCCCAAATATAATATTTGGGTTATGTTGATTCTGACACATAACTACTAACTTATGTATCATTGTTCTAAAGAATCAAAATAATCTGCATATTTTGTTTGTTTGAAGTATTTCATTTTTTTATGATAAATATGTCAATGATAAAGTGAAATCATACAATTTTAATCACAAAAGACACAATATTTGTCGAGTTGAGGATTAGTTAATTCATACACATCACAAATGTTTTGGGGGAAATTTCACTAATTTATCAAAATAATATGAGTACTCTTTTATAATTTTTGAGTATGTGATGTGTTTTTTGATCTAAAATATAAAATAATAACTAAAAACTATAGTTTGAGTAATAATTGAAACATCATCTATTATATTGAGGATATGATTACTCTTAAATATCAAAAATTACATATGGAACATTATGTTAATGTATTTAAATAGTAGAAATGATTTTGATCGGTTATGAGTATTCCATGATTGTTCTTGACTAAAGTACAATAATTGAGTTATATGGTACAATAAGTGTATTAAATTGAGTTATTTATGATTCATACATGTCACAAATAGATTTTAGATTATTTTCCTAATGTATAATTTCAATATATATTCATTTTTTCATCTTTTAGTATGTGATGTTTCTATTGAAAATAAAAAAATTATAAATAAAAAACACAAAATTTGAGTCATACCAAACATATCATGCATCATATTGATGTTTTATTGATTCATATATTTTAAAAAAAGGATTTATGGATCATTTTTTCAATGTATCAAAATAATATATATGTGTTTGATTATTTTTTAGTAGGTCACATGTTTTCTGAACTAATATGTCAATTCTAAACTACAAACTCACACATTTAATCATATTAGACGTAGAATATATTAGAATACAGTGTTCTTGATTCCAAAACATTACAAGTGACATATGAATCATTTTACTAAGGTATCAAAATAATCTAAAATTGTTTGATCAATATTGATTATGTCACTTTTGTTTTGACCAAAATAATAAATTATAAACTAAAAACATACTATTATATACATTCTGAGTAATATTTGTATTAGATTATGTCATGTTTGATTATCAAGTTGTTTATTCCCACATTGTTAATGAAATATCTCGCTACAAATATCTTGGGAAGACATACTATTACATAAACTATGTACAATATCTTTATAGGAGAGATAATCTATTTGAACTACAATGTGTCATTCAAAAATGAATGGATGAAAAATAGTGTGATCATATATTTTATAGATCCATCCTTATGATTCATATAAAATTTTATATAGCATGTGGATTACCCTTCCATCTGAATGGTATATGTTATTTCTTTTTTTGTTGATTGAAAATAGTTTAATGTAATGTAAAAAATCATAAAATATCAGTGAAAAAAACCCAATAAGTATCAAATATAGCTGATAAGGAAATTAAATATAAAATAATAGAAAAAATGAAAAAATTAAATAGATAAGTAGTATGAATTATTTTTTTCAGGATGTATATACAAATTAATTACCCATGTCTCTATATCCATTATTTAAACCGATGTATAATATTTCATGATAATATGATGCATCGAAGATGTCACTAGCTATGTCAGAATCAATATAGTGTAACCCTCCATTTTTCTTATCTTTAAAAAATATGTAAAAAATAATATATATGATTGAGATAATAATCCATCACATCCCAAATGTATCCCTAAAGTAATATCATGAAAAAAATAATATAATATAATATGTAATTACCTAAATTTGATTTTAGAAAATAATATGAGACAATATACTTTACCTAGTCATCTCTAAAAAATAAACATTTTCTTTTGAGAACATTTTTGTTCATAAATATTTATATTATAGAGAAGATAAAAAATATTAATAACTATTTTTAATGAAATTAGAATTCTATTTGGGAATTTCCTTTTTAGGGGTGCGAGTCTTTTGATGGTAATCATAAATTTCATGAATTTTAAAACATAATATCTCAATTTATTTTCATAATATTATTTTGAAACTACAAAACTATTGATAGAAATAATTAAATTTTCATGAAATATATTTTTATAGAAAAATATTACTATATACACATTAATTTGTTTCAATGTGATGAAATTAATAGGTTTATTACATTTAGACATTGACCTCAAACCATGATTTAGACAATAATTTTATATCACGCTATCATAACTAAAATATAATTAAGGATAAATTGAAACATATTATTTGATTTTTATCTATAAATTGTTGGTAGAAGGGAATAAAAAATTCATGATAGTCATCATTTGTTGTTGGATTGATGGAAACCTAATAATGGGATCAATTGAATAAATATTTTTGGTATCCAAAGTGATTTTGGTTAGCATCAAGTTCTTTATAAGAAAACATATTAGTACCGAAAAGATATATATATTATATATTATTAAATTTTAGACTTGGACCCCTTTGATGTAGGAACCATTAATATTATATCATTTTATATTCTCTCCTGAAATTCCTCACTTATTTAAAATTTCTTCATTTCAATTTATTCACCTTCCAAATGAAAATATATAAATAGAAATGATACATGTACTAACGAGTCTAATAGTTACATTATACGGTTATTCATTTATACAATATTAATATAAATTCCAACATATAATATAAATTGTTTTTATTGTAATGAACATTGAATATAATTATTTGGAAATATTTATATTGACACTGTACCTCATGTATTAATTCACAACTAAGATTTGCATCCACTCAAACACGATAATTTCATATACACTCTTTGAAAATACCTTCTCTATAATTTTATGTCCAACTATTTCTCCTTCATATTGAATATATGACACATTTTCTTCATTAATTATTATTTCTCTAAAAACATTAAATGTAAATATATAAGGTAGTGGAAATTATTTGGATAGTGTACTTCAAGATGGTCCTATTGTTTT
This sequence comes from Viscum album, assembly GCA_963277665.1. NCBI lineage: Eukaryota > Viridiplantae > Streptophyta > Magnoliopsida > Santalales > Viscaceae > Viscum > Viscum album. Next base: position 23,368,445 of record OY728131.1, read on the forward strand.
CTTAGATGAATCACTAGATTTTTCTAACTTGGAAATATTTTTCCAAATCATTTTATCTATCTATAGTTTGATATATAATTTCATAAATGTATTATGAAAAATTAATGTTTATACATTTCAGAAAAATTAATGACATACATCAATTATCATTATAAGATTATATGGTTATGTTATGAAAGTTCAAATTGCATTATTGTGTATTAAAACAACTGGATTGTCAATAAGAACATGAAAATAAACTGTTAGCTCATGGGATACACCAATACCCACTCTCATGTGAACTTTTATGAGTTCAATATTTTATAGCAAGTCTCCTGTATTATATATACCATACCCCTTACAAAAAGGTGATTTCTAGGTGTTCATAGAAATAAATCCCATATAATGTTACCATATAGAATTTTATTAACATATCATTATCATAATCTATCTTATTAATATTTTTTAGAATTATTACTAGAAAAACTGATTTCCTTGGTTATGTTCAGTGGTTTAGGGAATTAGCTAGCCTCAAAGCTAGTGGGTTAGTTTGGAATCTCATGTACTGATCATTGTTCCACTACTAGTTCTATTTGATCTCAATAAACATATTGATCCAACAAACCATTTCAAACAGTAATATCCTTAAATGTATCATTTTTACCTTATGGTCATTTTATTATATCATATGTATCTCCCTACATTTTTATCTTCCAAAAACTTGTTTGAGGTGAAATTAAAAAAACAACACCTCTAAGGTGGCCATATTATTCTTGCCACATCAAAGATACTGAATGTAGTTTTTATTCATAAATAGTCAATACATATTCTTTTGTCTAAAAAATATATAAAATATATGAAAAAATTAGTTAATTTTGTGTAATACAATTATAAAGAATAATTAATTTCTATAATGTAATACATACACATTCTTCTCATAATGCCTTATGTTTTCATGAACTATTTTTTCATTAATATGTAAACATTCCTCCTTCTTTAGGACATAACATTGGATAAAAATATCTCCATATTTTGATTCATAAATATTAGTACAAATAATGCCAACATTTTATTTCACATCATTGAAAAATCTTATTTTATATTTTGAGTATATAAGATATTCATTTAAAGTTTAATGTACCCATTTAATTATTTTTCAATAGGGATACATTTTTTATCTAAATGTTATTATTTTCATCAATCATTTACGATTTTTTAAAATAAATCTTTTGAATCAATGCTGATAAAAAATAAATTTAATATAAAATATTATCAATAACATTTTACCTGAAATTATTCCTCATCGTGAATGAAATGAATTATTTCCTTTTTCGAAATTTATAATGTGGTTATATAAAACTACTTGTGGGGATTCATGTTCCCCATTAAATCCCTAAAATTAGGCTTTATAGGACGTTTTAGGAATCCCCAATTTGATTTTCTAGTGGCCCTTATGACATATTACTTATGAAAATTATTTAGAGTAAACACACACTGTAGGGGATAGTAAGGTGTAAATAAAATTTTAGTAATATTTTTTTCAATAAAATAGAGAAGGTGTATCATTCCATTTTCTAAATATCAACCCAAAGGGTTTCTATTAATAAATTATTTACATGATTCCACATATCAATACCAGTGGTACATGCATTCAAATTGCGACCCCAAAATTACTGAAGAATGATGACTTGTTTGGATCTTCATGTTTACCTTCTTGACTCCAACAAACCTCTACTTTTACACCTTTTGTCAATTTATTGAATTTTTTTTATCATGTTGACTATATATTGATCATTTTTTCATCACATTTTTAAGTATTCTATATTAATAATAAGGTTTCAGCATCAAATTCTAACTCTTCCTCAGGACTGGTAAGATCATCATGTGTAGAAGTCATTATCTGCATGTGTAGTCAACCATTTAATTTATGTCATTTGTATGTAGTTGTTAAGACATCACATTATGATGAAAATAATATTATATTAAAAACATTAACCTTCTCAATTAATGCCTTTTATTTTTTTAATTTTCACATGAAATTACTCTATTGAGTATCCATGTCTCCTATTTGTGGTCCGTGTTCGCTCATGAGACAATGAATATATTGGGACCACCATGATATTATTGTAATCTCTTAATGAAATGTTCATCCTCAATTGAATTTTCATATGACCCTTTATTTTTTAATGTCCCTGACAAAATAATTGACTAATTATTTTTAACTAGATCTAATACATAAAATACATGTGCAACTTTTGATGCCATTATAAATACTTCATTAATATACCATTTCACACTAAAATTCACCATAAAAATTTTAATTAAACCCCTGAACTCATTCTATCAACCTATTTTAAATTTAAATTAATTCGATGAAATTAATTATAAAAAAACTAATATATATTATACTATTCTAAAATAGGACTTATTAGAATAAAATGTGTTTGTATCCTTGGATCAAGATACATGCATCACTTTCATCACAAAATGATACACCACAATTGAATTTTTAGACACTCATTTTCTTTGATGGTGCGATGATGTGAACATATTTTTGGTAATCAATAACAAATTCAGTAGCCTCTTAAAATATATATCAGTCTACAATAAAAACTTATATCAGACATTGATTCTTGATATAACCCTTCAATATAATCATATATCATTTAATTCGGTACATCAATATATAATAGAAATGACCACATAGTTAAACCTATTTATGAAATTGGACTATCAGGTGGACCATTATATCAAATAACTATGATGGAAAGAATATATCTAATTCACAAAATATGACTTCATTCTCAATTTTTATGATTGTAAATCCTGTAGATATATTGATTTAGTACATATGGATTTGGAAATGAAGTAATAACATGTTAGTGTTTGTGATAAATATTCCAATAGAATTAAAAATAAAGTGGAAGGCATTGAATATTACATCAAAAACTGACAATAAATTTATTGTAGACCCTTGTACATTGAATTATTCATTTTCATATCATTAATGATATTTGATTACTTCGCATTTAGAACCAATACAATATTACTGAAAGTGAAATATTGTCATTTTACTTGTCTAGATCGTTTAAATCTGATGGAGGAATAAGATAAAACTTTGTATTCTTAATTGGTTAAAAAATTTCATTTATTTTCTTGTCATTCATGTCAAACCATGCCTTGATTAAATTATTTCAGGAACATATAGTAACATTACAATAACACTATCAAAGAAACTTTTTTCCACATCAATGAAAAACAGAAAATGTATAACCTACACACAATTCTAGTGTGGTAATTCATTAAAAATTTATATTTTTTACTAGATTTTTTATTTTTTTGTAATGGGTTTTCTATAAATTGTTTCAATACCATAAACTTTTTCAAATAGGAAATCACCCATTATTGGAAACAATATCGTAACTGGTTTAATATTCCCATTGAATATATTTGTCAGTGATCAGTATTTATGTTTTTATGGTAAATATTCACGATTTACTAAAAGGATAGTGTTTAAGGGGTGTTTCAATCAAAAAGAGTGTAACAGCCCGAGATTTTATGAAAAACATTCTTTTTAATTTTATTAATGTCTTGTGTTGTACGCTACACCAAAAGGAGCTTTCACAACATGCATCTTTGACTTGCCTTGAATTACACACAATCGCAACCTTCCTTGATAGCGTGTGTAGTACGCAATACTGAGTTTCACGAAACAACGATATGCTATTAAAATATTATTAAAACTAGCCGTTATGAATAGTAATAACCACTTTTTAAATTATAGAAAATTTAGCTCTCAAAATGGACTTCATTTTTGGATTCAGAGTATCGAATTTAGCCTAAGGTGAAATTTTGGTACTTTTCGGATAACTTTCATATTCTGATGAATAGTGGAAATTACTAAATTATAATTAAAAACAACTTTTTTAATAGAAATAATTAATAGTGATAAATTATTAATTTGAGTGGTTTTAAAGTATATTTAGAATATATTTTTACAATTTAATACAATGTTGGTCATTGGTTGTAATTTTAAATTTAAACCAGACATAATCAAGTGTCAATCTTTTGATAGATATTGTTTCTTAAAAACACGCTATTTGTTTTAACAGCGGGATTTAATTTTAAAATTAATTAATGCAACTTCTATGTTATTAATTTGGTAAAATAGACTTCATTTTTGAATTCGGAATATGAAATATAGCTTAGGATGAAATTTTGGCATTTTTCTGAAAACCTTCAATTTTTGATGAATAGTGAAACTACTAAGTGGTAGTTAAAAAACTGAATTTTTCATAAAACTTAATTTTACCGTTTCGGTGAATGGAATTTCAAAAATCCGAGAGACACGGTTGATGTCAGTATGTAAAATGTGGTTCAATGAGATGAAAATAATTTTTGGTGAATAGTAACTTTTTACTTTTATTTACCACGGTTAAAAGTAAATAGGGAAATTAACGGTAAAAATGATATTAATATTACCCTAACACATGTCCTAATCCTATTGGACAAGTTTATCTCGACCAAAAACAACCTTAAGTGTAAAATATTATCATTTAGGTCCACTTGGATTAGATTAGGACATTTATTATTATTTAATTCAAAGAAGAGTTAAAAGAGTTAAAATCAATGTTTATTTACTAAAACATTTTTAATATAGGGTTATACATAAGATAAATTCGATTGTAAATATTAATTAGAAAAATAAAATGATTTCCTAGATAATGGTATTTTATTTGTAATTTTTAGACATCAAATAATTTAATTATGACACAAAGATGATGCAGTAATTATCTTATTAATGAAATATTGACATAATTGATATTATAAATACCAAAATAAATGTAATTTTAGACTTTTTATGAATTCCACTAATTTTCTCGGTTACTATGATATATTAGTGTTTATTTAATAAACTTGTTTCGAACATATAATTCTATTACGACTTTCACAAAAATCATATATCAAATAGTGTCAAAATTGACACAAAATAGTTTTTAAATAAAATGTTATATAATTAATTGTTATTTTATTCCTAAAAATCTAATGATCGGCCAAATTACTTGGATAAGGATATATATATTAATAATAAACAATTTGGGGTTCATTTGGCATGTTATAGTAAGTTTATTAACTATATAGTGTAAGAAAACAAAAAGACATGGTAAAAGTTAAATTATTTAACTTAGAGTTAAATGTAATTGATAAGGTTAAAATAATACCCTAAACTTGTCTAAATCCTATTGGTTGATATGATTTCGACCCATCCCAACTTTAGATTCGAAATAAAACCCTTTGAAACAATTATAAACCGATTTTGACTTCAATATAAAATAATATTTTGAGATATTCCTAAGGTGCCCCTCTCCTCCCTTATAAAAGGGCACCTCCTCCCTCTCCTCCTCACACCAATTTGAGCATTCAAGATCGGCCAACCCCTGCCAAAATAACTTCTCCACTTCCCTAGTATCATCCTAGAGGTCCTGGTCTTCTTAAAAGACCAATTCTAGTTCCCTAAAAGGAGGTCTCAAAGAAGCACTTCAAAGAAGAGGTAATATCCATTACCGATCTTTTTCAATTTATTTCTTCTTCAACTTATTCTTCTTTAGTTGTTTCATGATAATGTAATAACATCAGTATTTCTTATATAATTATATGTTATTATAAATATGAAACAACTCTAATTAACCTTCTATCCATCCTACGGAAAAAAGAAATCACCGCGTGTGCGTACGTACGGAATATCGTCTCCACGCCGTGGTGTAATCTATTTTCCGCCACCACCTTAATTGGATGGGTATAAAGGTGTAATGAGTAACTATATATGATTATTATAAAGTGATATTGATACTGAAATAGTATACATACACTTCAACACAATTCACACGACCATGGGAACGATATCATCGCTCGTGCGTACGTACGGAATACCGTCTCCACGACGCGATGAGATTCATTCTCAATGATTAACCATTCATTAATGATTATAAAGTATATATAATAAGTACTAATTAAATATATGACCTAATAATGATACTGGAATTATTTATATTTATATGTATGTCATCTACTTAATTCCATTCAATTAAATAAGGAAACGAAAACAGTGTTCATGCGTACGTACGGACTACCGTCTCCATGAACGGTGTATTTCTTTCCATTTACTGATTTATTATATATGTATATTCTGAATATATATATATATATAAATCATGTTTTATATTCTGGAATTAAGTAATCATGATCTAAGTAATCATATGAATAATTACAAGTTAAAAACATGAACGACAAATGAGACGATTTTACCCAAAACGCTTCTTTAACATAGAATTTACAAAAGAACGGGTAATATAAAGTCATAAGTGAACCATATATGATATCATAACAGTGAATATGATTCTGTAATAAGTCAATGACATTATTTAAATCATTATACAGGAGGTTCGGACACATACTAAGCAAATCGGACCTAAGGTAAGGGAAATATCACAATCTCATTTTTATCCGAGATTGTTTATTCGTAAGTATTTATTGGGGTGTATTTTATCATCCACATCCATGTTCCCTAAATATTTAATATTGTTTCCATCCAATTACAATAGTTTAAATCCAATTTTATCCTTCGGTGAGTTTTTAGTAAAGAATATGAAAGGAATCTTTTGTCGTTTTTTCGTACGATGTACTTTTTGACTTTTCCGACAAAAGTACGATGAATGTTTTTTTAACTTATACTGAATGAATGGATTTTTAAATCATTACTTCAAAGAAGATTCCTTTACAAGTTTTCAAGTTTATTTTTAATCAAATTCTTTTATTTTAAAGTCGTATGACATGTTATGAAAGGAAAAATGTTTTTGAAGTAGAAAGGATATTTTCCTCAAGAATGGAGTTCAAGTATTTTATCAAAATTATTTTCCATATAAGATAATAAAAGGGTTCTGTTTTTATCCCTATTATTAAATTGGTTTGATTATGTTGCGATGGAAATATTTTTATGAATTCCTTTATCTTATATGAATTGTTTTATGATGTCATGTTTTTTAAGAATTCCATTTTTATTACATGGGTTACGCTATGATGTATGGTTTATGATTATTTGGCACACATAAGAAAGGATTCATTATAAAATGGGTGGGACCTATATCTCCCTCCAATGCATTGGGTAACGATTTTATATCTCATGAGATAGACATAGCTGAAATGGTAGGTCATACCGGTTCAGTGAAACAGGAATGAAACGAGGGCTACTCGATTCAGAAAGGGACTTTGTCCACTAAGATAGTCTTGGCAATGAGTCTTGACTAACAAGAAATGATTCTCTATGATTATGTGTGTATGCCACAAATTTTCATGTTTTAAGTTATGATTATTGGGATTACATTTCACTTCTATGATTTATCCCATGTTATGATATTATGAGCTCTTTTGCAGGTTAAGATTTCCAAAAGCTATGTTCTTATGTATATGATGTGATTGATATTTCTTTTGTTTACCCTTACTGAGCAATTGAGCTCACCCTTTTATGTTTTCTTTTCCCCATGATATAAAGAAAGGTTTTAGGTAAAAAAAAGAGATGATCTTTATGGGAGATATTGAAGATCTTTCACCACGATTAGAAGATTACGTTCCGAGTTTCCAAAGACACTAAACTATTACGATCCTTGTGTGTGTTTTTTTGTTATGTACTAAGTATTCCGAAAAAGTAAGGTAATGTCCATGTACGTCAAGCTACGGGTCTCCACAGTTGGTATCAGAGGAAAGGTTTAGTCAACTTTTGGAAACTAGGATGTGAGAACGTTAGTGAGATCCCTAGAGATATTTCTAAGGTATGTCTAGGGATGTCCCTAAGGATAAGTATACGTATAGGATATATTCCTAGAACTATGGTAACGATATTAGATTAAACCTAAGATGTAAGATATTGAAGTTACTCCCCCTTTATTATGATTTTTTCCTCTAACACTATTCTTTTTGGGTTTTAGAAAATGGCTGGAAAAAAGATGATTCACGATAATGGAGGATATGATGGACAATGGAATGATATTCTTCATAATGAAATGGGATTTGGAAGTCCAAAAATAATTATTATGCCGAATCAGAAATATCATAATATGATCAATAAAGTAAAATTTGGTAAGTTTCCTGACTCGGATAATAAGAGAAAGGTGGAGTTTCATGATGATCATAGAGGAAAGAAAGTTCAATTTCCCCTATGTAATTCATGTGGGAAGAGGCATCAAGGAGAATGTTTCAAAGGAACTAGAAGATGCTTTGGGTGTGGAAAAGAAGGACACAAAGCCAGTAAGTGCAAAGGAAAAGGTTCAGTTAACACCAGAAATGAGGATAATGGTATTGCTACGACATCAACAATGGTTAAATGTTTTAAATGTGGAATGTACGGGCATTATGAAAACAAATTCCCTAAGGGAAAGTCTCATGAAGAGAATCAGTATGGTCGTATGGGAAGTATTTATGTTGATGATGATGAAGAGACTACAAATGATATGTGAGATGAAAGAATTGTTGAATCTTGGACAATGGTTTAAGAATGTGGTGGAGTGATTACATATTTATCATGTGTAATGTTGGAATAACGAGACATCTAAGGATTTGTTACACTATTGTCTTTCCTTGAGTTTTGAAAGTGTATGATTAATGTTACCAGTATCCATGGAAGGTTATTCAGATATTTTTGGAATGTAGATTATATACGCATAATGTAGGGATAAGGAGAAAATTAAATGGTTGATAGTATTAATGAGCTCATGACTGATATAAGGAGAAGGTTATATTATGGTTTGAGTATATAGAGTTTTTGGCTTTTGGTATGTGGAAAGTGTTAACTTTTAACAGTATTCATGATTTCACTAAGGTTCAATGGGTATTCATTCTTCAAGTGAATACATGATTAAGGTCTTTGAATGTTTGGAATGTGACCAACAAGACATATCTTATGATATATGGGGATCAACGACAGTATTAAATCTCTGGTAATCGTTTTCACTATATTATGAGAGTGGACTGCAGTATTATGGATAAGCCTAAAGATTACAATGGATTATGTTTGACATAAGTTAGTATTGTTTAAGGATAGAAGTTTTTTTTTGATATTATTGATGTGATGTTATAGTAATATAGTTTTAGAAAAAGGACAACCTTCAGGACGGGCGAAAGCCCATCGCGTCGGACAAGGCTGTGGGAATCGAACCCACAACCGAAGTGCAACTGGCCTTTATTGCCTACCACTGGCCTACAGGAAGTCCCTGTTTAGTAGAAACTAGTTTTATTATATTAAGCAGTATGATATATAAGCCGATTTTAGGAACCATATACGATTAATCCCACTATAGACCGACTTATGTATATAAACTTTGCTAACCTTTTGAGACAGATGGAATGACCCGTCATTCTATCACATGATCTGCTAACACTTCACGAATAAAAAATTCAAATTCATTTATTTAAGAGATGAAGTGGAAATTGTTAAAGGCACGAACAACAGTGAGATTGTACCAAAATAAAGTAAGTATTTATTCTAATTCAAATTCTTTAACTTTAGGGAAACGATCTTGAAAACCAAAAATGTTGTCCTAGTGCTCTTATATCTGATAAATCATATGGTACCTTATATTGTCACAAATCTATGGCTTGGTGATTGTTGGCTATTTCATAGACATGTTCTCTACCACTCTCCATCAGAACATGATGGTTAGATTTCTCTTCCATATCCATATTTTCACCTATGTCGAAACCCAGTGATTAGTTTATTTGGGTAACCGTTACGTTTCATACTTTTGTTTTTAAAGATTGGTTTTGATATTCCTTTTTACGAGGTGGGTTTCTATTAAAGAAACTTTCGAATAGTAAACCATTTATAACCCCGACGAATTTTGAGGGCAAAATTCATTTTAAGGGGGGGTAGAATGTAATAGCCCGCGCTTTTATGAAAAATATTCTTTTTAATTTTATTAATGTCTTGTGTTGTACGCTACACCAAAAAGAGCTTGCAAAACACACATCTTTGAATTGCCTTGCATTACACGCAATCACAACCTTCCCCGATAGCATGTGTATTACGCAATACTGAGTTTCACGAAACAACGATATGCTATTAAAATATTATTAAAACTAGCTGTTATGAATAGTAATAACCACTTTTTAAATTTTAGAAAATTTAGCTCTCAAAATGGACTTTATTTTTGGATTCAGAGTATCGAATTTAGCCTAAGGTGAAATTTTGGTACTTTTCGGATAACTTTCATATTCTGATGAATAGTGAAAATTACTAAATTATAATTAAAAACAACTTTTTTAATCGAAATAATTAACAGTGATAAATTATTAATTTGAGTGGTTTTAAAGTATATTTAGAATATATTTTTACAATTTAATACAATGTTGGTCATTGGTTGTAATTTCACATTTAAACCAGACATAATCAAGTGTCAATCTTTTGATAGATATTGTTTCTTAAAAACACGCTATTTGTTTTAACAGCGGGATTTAATTATAAAATTAATTAATGCAACTTCTATGTTAAGAATTTGGTAAAATAGACTTCATTTTTGAATTTGGAATATGAAATATAGCTTAGGATGATATTTTGGCATTTTTTGAAAACCTTCAATTTTTGATGAATAGTGAAACTACTAAGTGGTAGTTAAAAAACTGAATTTTTCATAAAACATAATTTTACCGTTTCTGTGAATGGAATTTCAAAAATCCGAGGGACACGGTTGATGTCAGTAAGTAAAATGTGGTTCAATGAGATGAAAATAATTTTTGGTGAATAGTAACTTTTTACTTTTATTTACCACGGTTAAAAGTAAATAGGGTATTTAAGGGTAAAAATGATATTAATATTACCCTAACACATGTCCTAATCCTATTGGACAAGTTTATCTCGACCAAAAACAACCTTAAGTGTAAAATATTATCATTTAGGCCCACTTGGATTTGATTAGGACATTTATTATTATTTAATTCAAAGAAGAGTTAAAAGAGTTAAAATCAAAGTTTATTTACTAAAACATTTTTAATATAAGGTTATACATAAGATAAATTCGATTGTAAGTATTCATTAGAAATATAAAAATATTTCCTACATAATGGTATTTTATTTGTAATTTTTAGACATCAAATAATTTAATTATGTCACAAAGATGATGCAGTAATTATCTTATTAATGAAATATTTCCATAATTGATATTATAAATACCAAAATAAATGTAATTTTAGACTTTTTATGAATTCCACTAATTTTCTAGGTTACTATGATATATTAGTGTTGATTAAATAAACTTGTTTCGAACATATAATTCTGTTATGACTTTCACAAAAATCATATATCAAATAGTGTTAAAATTGACACAAAATAGTTTTTAAATAAAATATTATATAATTAATTGTTATTTTATTCCTAAAAATATAAGGTTCGGCCAAATGACTTAGATAAGGATATATATATTAATAATAAACAATTTGGGGTTCGTTTGGCATGATATAGTATGTTTATTAACCATATAGTGTAAGAAAACAATAAGACACGGTAAAAGTTAAATTATTTAACTTATAGTTAAATCTAATTGATAAGGTTAAAATAATAACCTAAACTTGTCTAAATCCTATTGTTTGATAGGATTTCGACCCATCCCCACTTTAGCTTCGAAATAAAACCCTTTGGAACCATTATTAACCGATTTTTACTTTAATATAAAATAATATTTTGAGATATTCCTAAGGTGCCCCTCTCCTCCCTTATAAAAGGGCACCTCCTCCCTCTCCTCCTCACACCAATTTGAGAATTCAAGCTCGGCCAACCCCTACCAAAATATCTTCTCCACTTCCCTAGTATCATCCTAGAGGTCCTGGAATTCTTAAAAGACAAATTTTAGTTCCCTAAAAGGAGGTCTCAAAGAAGCACTTCAAAGAAGAGGTAATATCCATTACCGATCTTTTTCAATTTCTTTCTTCTTCAAATTATTCTTCTTTAGTTGTTTCATGATAAAGTAATAACATCATTATTTCTTATATACTGATATGTTATTATAAATATTAAACAACTCTAATTAACCTTCTATCCATCCTACGGAAAAATGAAATCACCGCGCGTGCGTACGTACGGAATACCGTCTCCACGCCGTGGTGTAATCTATTTTCCGCCACCACCTTAATTGGATGGGTATAAAGGTGTAATGAGTAACTATATATGATTATTATAAAGTGATATTGATACTGAAATAGTATACATACACTTCAACACAATTCACATGACCATGGGAACGATATCATCGTTCGTGCGTACGTACGGAATACCGTCTCCACGACCCGATGAGATTCATTCTCAATGATTAACCATTCACGAATGATTATAAAGTATATATAATAAGTACTAATGAAATATATGACCTAATAATTATTCTGGAATTATTTATATTTATATGTATGTCATCTACTTAATTCCATTCAATTCAATAAGGAAACGAAAACAGCATTCATGCGTACGTACGGACTACCGTCTCCATGAATGGTGTATTTCTTTCCATTTACTGATTTATTATATATGTATATTCTGAATATATATATATAAATCATGTTTTATATTCTGGAATTAAGTAATCATGATCTAGGTAATCATATGAATAATTACAAGTTAAAAACACGAACGACAAATGAGACGATTTTACCCAAAACGCTGCTTTAACATAGAATTTACAAAAGAACGGGTAATATAAAGTCATAAGTGAACCATATATGATATAATAACAATGAATATGATTCTGTAATAAGTCAATGACATTATTTAAATCATTATACAGGAGGTTCGGACACATACGAAGCAAATCAGACCTAAGGTAAGGGAAATATCACAATCTCATTTTTATCCGAGATTGTTTATTCGTAAGTATTTATTGGGGTGTTTTTTATCATCCAAATCCATGTTCCCTTAATATGTAATATTGCTTCCATCCACTTACAATAGTTTAAATATTATTTTTCCCTTTGGTGAGTTTTTATTAAAGAATATGAAAGGAATCTTTTGTTGTTTTTTCGTACGAGGTACTTTTTGACTTTTCCGACAAAAGTACGAAGAAGGTTTTTTTTAACTTATATGGCTGTTAAGTCAAAAGTCTTCTTTTGACTTCTATATCATGTTTTGGAAATCACAAATGTATTCTATCATATGTTTATAATTTACAATTGTCTTTTATCATGTTTGTCGTATCGTACGATGTTGATCGTACCGACCAAATCTTATCGTATTGACTCTGTCAATCGTATCGTACTGACTCTGTCAATCGTATCGTACTGACTCTGTCAATCGTATCGTACCGACTCTGCTATTTAGATGATCATTATTTGTTTTGGTACTTTTTCAAAAACACTCTCTGCATTTGAATCGTACTCATGTTTTTCATTTCTATATATCTCTTGTCCTAACAAAACGATGTCATTGAGTTAGTTACAAACTAATCAAAATGATGTCGTGCTTTCTGTTTCAATATGACCGTTGGAGGCAATATGACCGTTGGAACCCAAAGCCTATAAATAGAAGGTCATTTGAAGCTGAGAGAATAACGATGAACGAAGAGAACGAATGAAGAGACTCTGTGAACTACCAAGATTCTAGAGAGAGACACTGTGACTTCTCTCATCAGCCTTGTGCGTCCGATCATCGTATCGAGGGATTTCTAGTAATTGAAAGACAGAGGTGCTGATTACCTACAAAATTGAGGGATGTCGGGGATAGGCAGACAGACGTGCCGATCATCGTATCGAGGGCTGCCGGAGGTAGGCAGACAGACGTGTCGATCATCATATTGAGGGCTGCCAGGGATAGGCAGACAGACGTGCCGATCATCGTATCGAGGGCTCACCAAGGTATTGGGGAGACAGACCATTTATCCTAGGTGAAAGGATAACCCTTCTCTTTGGGTCAAAAGATTTGTAATACTTTTACATTTCCGCTGTTACTTTTATTAGAAAGGGATTTTTATTGTTTCCTTTCTTCTTTACATTTTCAATTGTAATTGTTTCAATTACAATCATTCTATTACTTATTGTATTGATTGATTCTATACGCTTTAAGGTAGAATCATTCATCTTTGTATTACTCTGATTATTGTGTTCACCTTGAATACAATTGTTTTACTTTACATTAGTATTACAATACATCATACCTTTTATATTCAATACAATTGTGGTTGTTTATATTTGTATTAGTTTAATATCATTTAAACTAATCTCTTTGTTGCAAAAACTCGAAAGTTTTTAAACCTACAATTAACCCCCCCCCCCTCTTGTATTGTTCCATATAATAGACATATATATCTACTATTCGATCCAACAATTGGTATCAGAGGAGGTTTTCCACTGATTTGTATTACTTTTTATATTTCTTATTACTAACGTGAATACTTACTACACTAACGTGTAGAGTGGAAAAGTTGTTTTTGTTGTATTAGATGGCAGGAATGAATATCGGATCAATAGATAATCTGAATCCTTCTAGACCACCAATCTTTGATGGGAATGATTATGAGTATTGGAGAGATCGTATGAAGACTTTCGTTATCAATACTGGTGTAGACAATTTTATTATGCTTACTGGGGGTTACAAAATTTCTGACAAAGAAGTTAGCACTTTCACCAACCAAGAGAAGCAAGAATATCAACTGAATTACAAGGTACGCAATACTTTATTATGCTCTATGACCAGGAATATATATAGTCAGATATCTTTATGTGAAGCAGCCAACTGTATTTGGAAGAAACTAGAAGTTACTCATTTTGGTACATCCAAGGTTATAGAAACAAGGAGAGAAATGCTTCGAGCAGAGTATCATGGATTTGTTTTTCCTTTTGGAGAACCTGTATGTAAAGTTCAACAAAGGTTTATGACTATTGTCAACAGCTTACAATCTATGGGAGAAAAAGGACTTTATGATGAAGCTCTTGATGATAAGATTATAGATATTAGGCCAAATGAATGGGAGTCGAAAAGGACAGCTATTGATGAAAATAGAAAAGTTTCCCAGATTACTCTTGATGAACCTTTTGGAACTCTTCTACAACATGAGACAAGAATGAAGAGAGATGTTGATTTCAACAAGAAGAAGAATGGGAATGGAAGTGTATCTTTTGCATCTAAAGCTAAAACACCTGAAAGGCTTACAAGGTCTAAATCCAAGAAAGTTGTTATATCTGATTCAAGTGATTGTAATCTTTTGGATAATGAGTTATCCAATCTTGCTCGAAGGATGAACAAGATTGTGGGAAAGAAATATTTTCAATATAGATTCAAAAAGAAAGACAGGAAAGATAGGAAAGATTCAGAGGTAACTTGTTATGAATGCAAGAAAGCAGGACATATAAGGCCTGGTTGTCCTTTACTGAAGAGGAAAGATAGAAAAGAGAAACACTATGAAAGAAACAAGAAAAGGTTTTATAAGACAAAGAAAGGCTTGAAAGCAAATGATACGTGGAGTGCAAGTGGTAGTGATTCCTCAGATGATTCTTCAGAATATGAGACATCAGGACAAAGAAATACTGGACTTCTAGCCAGACTACCAATCGAAGATCATTGTCTCATGGATAAGGTACATAATGCTGAAGCTGTTACAAATGTCTCTTTAAATGCAAATTATGTTGATAATAGATATTATGAATCTTCAAATGATGAACCCTCATCATCAGAAGATGATACTTTACCTTCTTTTGAAAAAGTCTCTAGATTTTCTAAGTTACTTGAAAATGAAAATTCTAAACTCAAAAAGAGATATGAAAAAGCAAATTTGAGAATTTCAATTTTGACTAAAGAAGTATCAGATCTTTCTAAAGATCTTGATGTGAAAACTTCTGATTTTGAAAGTATTTTGAAAACCCTTGAGAAAGTTAAATCTGATAAGGATAAACATTCTAAGGATCTTGAAACTGTAATTTCAAAGAAAAATATTTTAGAGCATAACTCAATTTCTAATTCAAATGTTTTGGAAAATAAGAATTTGGTTTTAAAACTAACGTCAGAGATTTTATCCTTGAAAAAGTGTTTGTCAAGCTTTACTCATGGAAAAGAAAACTTTGACAGGATGTATTCTCAAATTAGACCTTTGAGAAATCGTTCTGGTCTTGGTTATACTTATTCCAAACCTGTTTTTAGCAATAACTATTTTGTTCCTAAAAAACCATTTTCTGTTCTAAGTGCCAATGTGGTGGTCACTGGAGAAGTGATTGTTCTCTTAACAAAACTCAATCTTTAGGATTTCATAAGGATCATTTTGAAAAACAAATGTGGATTCCTAAAATTCTTTTATCTAACCCTTCTGGATCCAAACAAGTTTGGATTTCAAAAATCTAATTGCTTCTTTTTCAGGAAAACGAGAAGTGTTTCTATAAGAACATTTGGTACATGGATAGTGGTTGTTCTCAACATATGACTGGAAACAAAAATTTCTTTGAAAAGGTTATCAAAACAAAAGGTGGAAAAGTTACCTTCGGAGATAATGCTCAAGGAAAGATTGTTGGTATAGGTAATATCGTTTTTCTTGGAAAAGTTCTTATTTCAAATGTTTTGTTTGTTAAAGGTCTTAGGCACAATCTCATCAGCATAAGTCAATTATGTGATGAAGGTTACCTTGTGAATTTTAGAAATGATAAGTGTCTAGTTCACAATTCTAAGGATGAATTCATTCTATCTGCCCATAGGCAAGAGAATGATTACACTATTAACTTAGAAGACCTTAGGAACCAAAACATACCTTGTTTAAGTGTAATAGAAGACCAATCGTGGCTATGGCATAGGAGACTAGGACACTGTAATTTGAGAAACCTAAGAAAACTCTCAAAGAAAGGACTTGTAAAAGGGCTACCGGACCTTAGATATGATTCTTCAAAAGTCTGTGATCCTTGTCAATTTGGCAAGCAACATAAAACTAGCTTTAAATCGATTAATGAAGTTTCAACTTCTAATGCATTACAGCTTGTGCATATGGATCTATTTGGTCCTTCACAATCTGAAAGCATTGGAGGCAAATACTATGTATTTGTTTTAGTTGATGACTTTACTAGATTTACATGGGTCTATTTTCTCACAAAGAAATCTGAATCCTTTTCCTATTTCAAAACTTTTAGAGCCGAAGTTAAAAATGAGAAAAACCTACCATTGATAACTATCCATAGTGATCATGGTGGTGAATTTCAAAACACAGATTTTGAAACTTTTTGTAGTAAGAAAGGTATTACTCACAATTTCTCAGCTCCATGAACTCCTCAGCAAAATGGGGTTGTTGAAAGAAGAAATTGTATTCATCATAAAATGACTCGAACCATGTTGAGTGAATACTCAATTGCTAATCACTTTTGGGCTGAAGCTGTTAGTACTACCTGTTATAATATAAATCGTGTTTTAACTAGACCATTTCTTAATAAAACCCCTTACGAGTTATGGCCTGGCTGAAAACCTACAGTTTCATACTTCAAAGTTTTTGGATGAAAAGTATTCATTCTGAATACAAAAGACAATCTACACAAATTTGCACCAAAATCTGATGAAGGAATCTTTCTAGGCTATTCTACAACCTCTAAGGCTCATAGAGTTTTCAATAAAAACACTTGTACTGTTGAAGAAACAATACATGTAAAATTCGATGAAACTAACCCTTTTGTTTTCAACCAACCCAATCCTACATCCTCGGATGTTTTTTCCAAAAATGTTTATCAACCTTTATTAGAAGACCATTCTGATAAGGTAAATGTTCAAGAATGTATTCCTGAAACATTTACCACAGATGATTTTCTACCATATGTTGATGAACAGGTTTTACAAAACCCAAATCAATTGTTTCTTAGGAATCATCCCAGTGATAACATCATTGGTGATATAAATCAACCTGTAAGGACCAGAAATTCCTTAAGAAATGAAATAGAACATCTTGCTTTACTTTCCCAATTTGAACCTAAAAGTCCAAGTGAGGCCTTAGGTGATGATGATTGTATCAAAGCAATGCAGGATGAACTAAATGAATTTGAAAGGAATGAAGTCTGGACTTTAGTTGAAATACCTAAAGAAACAACTGTGATTGGTGTAAAATGGGTTTTCAGAAACAAGTGTGATGAAAATGGAATCATTGTAAGAAATAAAGCAAGACTTGTTGTTAAAGGCTATAATCAACAAGAGGGAATAGACTATGAAGAAACATATGCTCCTGTAGCTAGACTTGAATCTATTCGTATTCTATTAGCCTTCGCAACATATTTCAATTTCAAACTATTTAAAATGGATGTCAAATGTGCTTTTCTAGATGGTTTTGTTCAAGAAGAAGTATTTGTCGAACAACCTCCTGGTTTTCAAGACCCAAAACATCCTGATCATGTTTTTAACTTACCAAGCCTCTATATGGTCTTAAACAAGCTCCTAGAGCATGGTATGATAGACTCACAGGATTTCTTTTACAAAACAATTATACAAAAGGTACAACAGATCCAACTCTTTTTATCAAAATGGAAAACAAAAATGTTTTGGTTGTCCAAATCTATGTTGGTGACATCATATTTGGACAACTCAGAAATCATTAACCGATTCTTTTGAAAATTTACTGAAATATGAGTTTGAAATGAGTATGATGGGTGAGTTAACATTCTTTCTTGGTTTTCATATTTCTCAAAAACCAGAAGGAACTTATATATCTCAACATAAGTATATTAAAGACTTACTCAAAAAGTATGGATTTGACAAAACTAAAATTATTAGCACCCCAATTGGTACCTCAAATACTCTTGATCTTGATGAAACTGGGAAACCAGTAGATCAAACACTTTTTAGAGGTATGATAGGGAGTTTGCTATACTTGACAGCTAGTCGACCCGACTTGATGTTTTCTATATGCTTATGTGCAAGATATCAATCTAATCTAAAAGAGTCTCACTTAAAAGCCGTAAATAGAATCTTTCGGTATTTAAAAGACACTATGGATTTAGGCCTTTTCTACTATTCTGGAAATGATTTTGTTTTAAAAAGCTTTTCAGATGCTGACTTTGGTGGTTGTAGAATGGATAGAAAAAGTACATCTGGAACATGTCATTTCGTAGGAGACTCTTTGGTTTCTTGGTCCTGCAAGAAACAACACTCAGTAGAACTCTCCACTGCTGAAGCTGAATGTGTAGCAGCTGGAAGTTACTGTGCTCAAGTATTGTGGATGCAGCACACACTCACTGACTATGGTTTGAGTTTCTCCAAAACTCAAATTCTTTGTGATAATACAAGTGCCCTAGCTCTTAGTAAAAACCCAGCACATCACTCTCGTGCAAAACACATAGATGTTAGACATCACTTTCTTAGGGAGCACACACAAAAAGGAGATATTATTTTACAATTCATCGGAACGCAAGAACAACTTGCTGACATTTTTACAAAACCTTTACCTTCCGATAGATTTGAATTTATAAAACAGAAGCTAGGAATGATTACATTAAAATAATCATTCATATCTACTTCCGGTTTTAAATCTCTCCTAATAGTAAGAAACTCCTCGTAGAAAGGGGGAGGACATTTCTTTCTGTCTTTATGGTTCTTTTAATCTTATGTTCTTTAACTTTTTACTCTTTGGAATATGTATCTTTTTCTGTTTATCGTATTGACAGTTTTATTGTTTCATTCAGTTTTTTTATTATTCTGTTTATCGTATTGACAGTTTTATTGTTTCGTTCATTTTTCCTGTTTATTGTATTGACAGTTTCATAGTATCATTTCGTATCGACCGATGATGGTATTCAAATTCTTTTCCATCGTATCATTCAATAGTTTTGAATTGACCGATGATAGTATTGAAATTCTTTTCCATCGTATCATTCAATAGTTCTGAATCGACCGATGATGGTATTCAAATTCTTTTCCATCGTATCATTCAATAGTTTTGAATCGACCGATGATAGTATTAAAATTCTTTTCCATCGTATCATTCAATAGTTTTGTATCGACCGATGATGGTATTGAGATTGTTTTCCATCGTACTGTCAGTTCATCATAACAAGATTATTTTCCATCATACGGTCCGATCATAGTAATAACTTTGTTTTCCATCGACATCATATTTTTCTCCATACGATTGTATTTTCTTTTGATTCTTACCAAATCCAACAATCACCTTATGTTCTCTGACAGGTATCTTTTTCATTTTTTTCCCTTTCTTTGTTTTAATCCCAACCATTGATCTGGTTTTCTCTAATCCTGACCGTAGAATATCAACAGTCACCCTTTTTCGACCGTAGAAGATCAACAGTCATCTCTTTATAGCCTATAAATACCCCCCTCCCCTCCCCAAACCCACATTGGTTTTTCAGGATTTGAGACGTAGATCTGCTCTACTAGATATATATCATCGTACGATCTTCTCAATCGGCATCACCTTTATGTATCAATCCTCTGCTAACACTCCCGCCGAAATGTCTTCAAAGACTTTTACAAAGAAAGACTTTAACAGAGAAAGGTTAGTATTCCAAGACTTTTTCGATACTTACTATTCTACAATCAGGAGGATCATTTTGTTTCAAGTATGGGAACATCTGTGTGTTAAAAAGCATGATATTCAAGATCCAGTTCTTTTTGATGAAGTTTGTCAGTTTTACAAAACCGTTTCTTTCGACAAAGATATGACTATAAACTTCGCTGTGTACGATAGAAAATTATCTATGTCTGTGAAACTAGCGGCACATTTTCTGAGTGTTTCTGTAGAAGGAGATTCTTTTTGTCCATCTCACAAACTACCAGAGGAAGTTGGTACGTTTAATAGAGAAAATGCTGAAAAGTCTTTGTTTCTTATTAATAAAGAAAAGAGGAAAGTGTCTCATCTTTCACTGGACAATCGTTTTGTCACTTTATGGATGCAAGGTTTTCTTATCCCAAGGAAAGGGGATAGAGAAACTCTTAAAGTTTCTGATATATTCATGCTCGACTATCTTGTAAATTTGAGAAAAGTAAATCTCATGGGGTATATTTTTGAAACCATCAAGAATGTCAAGACAGGAGGGATCAAGTCCCAGATGATTATGTATCCAGCCATCCTTACGAAGTTCATTATTGAGAGTATGAAGTTTTGTAACATTCCTTTGAAAGGAAAACCCATGGATTTGAGGCCATCTTGGATTAGTAAGAGTACGATGAAAAAGCTGAATGTTTGTTTTGATTCAAATTCAAAACATTTTGTCAGAGATGTAGAAGCTGAATTGGCTCAGAATCAATCGGCACCTATGCCAGCCAAGGACATTCAATCCACCGGTGTTACTCAAAAGTCTGATCCGCAAACCATTTTGAAGCCGAAGAAGAAGCCAAGGTACAGTAAGGAGGTTGTAGAAAAATGGAGAAATGATAAGGAATAGAGAAAAGAAGGTGATCCGAAGTTTGGTCTTGACCCTGCTGAGGCTTTTGCTGAAAGAATAAGGGTAGAAGAAAACCTTCAGGCTGAAAAGAAAAAGAAGGTTTTTTTGAAAAGAAAGGCTCAGGACTTTGATGTATCTAAAGTCTTGAAAGCGGTTGAAGATGCTAGTGCTCAACTAACTGAAGAAGTGCACCAAGATCCCATCGTACAGAGTCTTCCTGAGAAAGAAAAAGGAAAACAAGTGATGGAAGAAATAGAAGAAGAAGAAGAAGGAGACTTTCTTTTAGAATTTCTTCAAAACTCAAAGAAGAGTAGAGAGGAATCGGTTCAAAAGCTGAGTGAAGGTGTTCAACAAATCCTTCATGCCGATCAAGCACAATCTCCAGACAGAATGTCTTTTCAAGAAAGGCAAGGTGATAAATCTTCTCATTCTGATAAAGTTGTTGTCATTAGTGACAAAGTGGAAGAAGAAAGAAAACAGAAAGAAAAAGTGAAAGGGAAACAGCCAGTTGTTGACTCAAGGAAATCATATGAACTACCATCGTATGATGAGGATACTGATTCAGATCACACAATATCTCTCAAGAAGGGTGATCACATTGTTCATGTTTTGAGAAGGGTGGAGAAACCATTCCTTATTTCCCGAGGCTGGAAGGGAAGATTGATTTTATTACTGAAAATCAAAGGAAGAAGTTTGGCTCTGTAAAAGAATTGAGGAAGAAAGTTTTGTCAGTAGAAGCCGATTTGAATGTTCTTTCAGAAAGCTCGGTTGCTCATAAGAAGGCTTTCAATAAGATGACCAAGTGGTCATACAAAACAGAGAGCTCAATCAATGATCATGAAATAGTTATTTAAGATATAAGGAGGTTATCTAATGAGCTTGCAATTTCATTTAACAAGCTTGATAGAGAAACGGTTGAAAGGCTGAATCTTTTGTCTTCTCAAAGAGCCGATGTTCCTTCAGTGAAAGACTTGCAAGAAAGAATGTATTTTTTCCAATCTGAATTCTCGAAGGTTTCATATTTCAAAGATGAAATGGTTTTACTGAAGAATCAAAGTTCTGTGTTATCCAAAGATAAAAAGAATTTGAAAAACATGATTGATACCCTTGAAGAAGTAATCAGAGTCCAAGAGGAGACCATCATAAATCAAGATCAGATTTTTGCGGATCAACAAGAGCTTCTCAAAACTCAGGGTGAATCAATTTCTGAAGACAATAAGGAGATCAAGAAGATGAAAGCTGTTCTTCATGAGCTTATAATGAAGGAGAAGGAAAGAGAAAACAAATGATTGTTGTATTTTTTTCTTTTGGAACTTGTCTTTTTTTTGTAATAACTCTTTTGATCTTTTTTATTTTATCCATTTGCTTCACTAACTCTTTCAGACAATTCAAGATTACTCCTTTCTTTTTGTAAATCACAAAGGGGGAGAATATTTACAAAGCAAAGATTGTTTTACAAAGGGGGAGAATGCTTTACAATGCTCTTAAGGAAAATCTACGAATACACTCCTTAGGAAAGTCCATACCTAAGGGGGAGTTAGTTGTATTCAATTTCTTATTCAGAAGTGTTTTCAACAACTCAGGGGGAGATAAGTATTTCTTGTTACATTTACTTTGTGTGTTGTGCTTTCCAAAAAGGGGGAGATTGTTATGTCAAAAGTCTTCTTTTGACTTCTATATCATGTTTTGGAAATCACAAATGTATTCTATCATATGTTTATAAATTACAATTGTCTTTTATCATGTTTGTCGTATCGTATGATGTTGATCGTACCGACCAAATCGTTTCGTATTGACTCTGTCAATCGTATCGTACTGACTCTGTCAATCGTATCGTACTGACTCTGTCAATCGTATCGTACTGACTCTGCTATTCAGATGATCATTATTTGTTTTGGTACTTTTTCAAAAACACTCTCTGCATTTGAATCGTACTCATGTTTTTCATTTCTATATATCTCTTGTCCTAACAAAACGATGTCGTTGACTTAGTTACAAACTAATCAAAACAATGTCGTGCTTTCTGTTTCAATATGACCGTTGGAGGCAATATGACCGTTGGAACCCAAAGCCTATAAATAGGAGGTCATTTGATGCTGAGAGAATAACGATGAACGAAGAGAACGAATGAAGAGACTCTGTGAACTACCATGATTCTAGCGAGAGACACTGTGACTTCTCTCATCAGCCTTGTGCGTCCGATCATCGTATCGAGGGATTTCAAGTAATTGAAAGACAGAGCTGCCGATTACCTAAAAATTCGAGGGCTACCGGGGATAGGCAGACAGACATGCCGATCATCGTATCGAGGGCTGCCGAGGATAGGAAGACAGACGTGCCGATCATCGTATCGAGGGCTGCCAGGGATAGGCAGACAGACGTGCCGATCATCGTATCGAGGGCTCACCAAGTTATTGGTGAGACATACGTTTTATCCTAGGTGAAAGGATAACCCTTCTCTTTGGGTCAAAAGAATTGTAATACTTTTACATTTCCGCTGTTACTTGTATTAGAGAGGGATTTGTATTGGTTCATTTCTTCTTTACATTTTCAATTGTAATTGTTTCAATTACAATCATTCTATTACTTTTTGTATTGATTGATTCTATAAGCTTTAAGGTAGAATCATTCATCTTTGTATTACTCTGATTATTGTGTTCACCTTGAATACAATTGTTTTACTTTACATTAGTATTACAATACATCATACCTTTTATATTAAATACAATTGTGGGTGTTTATATTTGTATTATTTTAAGATCATTTAAACTAATCTCTTTGTTGCAAAAACTCGAAGGTTTTTAAACCTACAATTCACCCCCCTCTTGTATTGTTCCATCTAATAGGCATATATATCTACTATTCGATCCAACAATGGCATGACTGGATTTTTAAAACATTACTTCAAAGAAGCTTCCTTTACAATTTTTCAAGTTTATTTTTAATCAACTTCTTTTATTTTAAAGTTGTATGACATGTTATTAAAGGAAAAATGTTTTTGAAGTAGAAAGGATATTTTCCTCAAGAATGGAGATCAAGTATTTTATCAAAATTATTTTCCATATAAGATAATAAAAGGGTTCTGTTTTTATCCCTATTATTAAATTGGTTTGATTATGTTGCGATGGAAATATTTTTATGAATTCCTTTATCTTATATGAATTGTTTTAAGATGTCATGTTGTTTATGAATTCCATTTTTATTACATGGGTTACGCTATGATGTATGGTTTATGATTATCTGGCACACATAAGAAAGGATTCATTATAAAATGGGTGGGACCTATATCTCCCTCCAATGCATTGGGTAACGATTTTATATCTCATGTGATAGACATGGATGAAATGGTAGGTCATACCGGTTCAGTGAAACATGACTGAAACGAGGGCTACTCGATTCAGAAAGGGACTTTGTCTACTAAGATAGTCTTGGCAATGAGTCTTGACTAACAAGAAATGATTCTCTATGATTATGTGTATATGCCACAAAGTTTCATGTTTTAAGTTATGATTATTGGGATTACATTTCACTTCTACGATTTATCCAATGTTATGATATTATGAGCTCTTTTGCAGGTTAAGATTTCCAAAAGCTATGTTCTTATGTATATGATGTGATTGATATTTCTTTTGTTTACCCTTACTGAGCATTTGAGCTCACCCATTTATGTTTTCTTTTCCCCATGATATAAAGAAAGGTTTTAGGTAAAAAAAAGAGATGATCTTTATGGGAGATATTGAAGATCTTTCACCACGATTAGAAGATTACGTTCCGAGTTTCCAAAGACACTAAACTATTACGATCCTTGTGTGTGTTTTTTTGTTATGTACTATGTATTTCACAAAAGTAATGTAATTTCCATGTACGTCAAGCTAAGAGTCTCTACAAAGAGTGTTTGAATTATTAAAAATTGATACACCACAACATTCCATTATTGTTATAGCTAGAGAAATTTCCATATACAGGACTGACAATTATAGTCATCTACAACATGGCTCTCAAGGTGAATTATTCAAATTTATGAGCATTATACAAAGTAAAAAATTTATCCATTATTTTAATTATTCAATTAATAAATCAAAAAAATCATTATCATGTTATTTTAGTCTACATATAGCGAGTAACAATATAATATTTTTTTCACTTCATTATATCTATGGTGGAAATTTTTTATTTAGAATCACAACTATCCATGTACTATGAGTAATACTCAACACAAAAAAGGATTTTCGACATCTATGGATAATTTAATATTTAGTTTTATAAGGTTATTTAGAAATTAGGAATACTCATCACAAATTTTCTACTATTGAGGATAGTATGTGGGATGATATTGTAGCACATCATTATTTATTGAATCTTATTTACATGTCATTAACATAGGATTTCATATAACATTTATTTTTTTATAAAACATGTAATGATATGAATTTACAATTAATCTTTTGGTGGAAATGATTCATCTTTCTTATATCAATTATTTACATGTATAGGGAATTTCATGAGTGATTCCTCATTTTTACCAAACAATATAGAATCATTTTTATGAGAAAATATTTTCAGATATCATGGTTATTGAATGAATTATTCATTTATAATCAAAATTTTTATAATTAATATTATTTTCTTTAAAAATTATATTATCACTAGCACTAAAATGGAATTCCATAGTGCCACCCTTTATGAGCTCTTTTTGTTTAGCGTTGTTAAATGGGACCCATTTATCAGCACTTTTTTTAGTAGCATTTATAAATGGGGGGATTTATCAGAGCATTTCCCTAGCGCTGATTAATTTTATATTTCAAATAAGAAATCATGAAAAAGAATATATTCTAATATAAAAAAATTTATATCGATATAAATTTAAATATATTTTTAAATATGTTTTAGAAAATTATAAATAGACCCTTAGATTTAATATATAAGAAATTTAGTGAAAATTGATTTTAAATATTTTATAGAAAATTATTAATTGAAAATTTTCATAATTATCAATGATTAATAATAATTTAATAACAATATTAAGACACACAAATTAAAAAAAATCAATAAAAGATCTAAAATATGTTAAAAATGTAAGTCAAATTCAAATGACCATAACTTATGATCTGAATGTCCATTTGAGCTATAAAACGTATCAAATCGAACCTTGCGATGATATCTACATGCTAGTAACCTGAGGAAAACTTTTTTCCCATTTTTTAAGAACAAAAAAGGCCTAGAAGACATCTGAAACTGAGTTTTTATTTGGGAAACCCCAATTATTTGACACTAAAAATGGTATAAATTTTGATTTGGATGCCTTCTAGTCCTATACCACATATCATGATAAAAATTGTATTATTTTCTTTAATTTGACTAGTTGTAGAGTTGAAACAGACTTCTGTATTATTAGTTATGGTCAATTTATCATTCTATGGATTTTCAAATACACACACACATATATTTATTCGTAAATATATATATGTGTTTCTGTGTGCATGTGTGTATGTGATTGTTGTATGTATGTATGTATGTATGTATTTATTTATTTATAAACACACATAAAATCATATATTAAAAATTTAATTAAAATGAATCTTATAAATACATAGCAATATACATAAAAATATATGGATAATAAATTATAACTATATATATGTACAGATTAATATATGAATAAATATATATACTAATATATAAATAAATATTTTTTTATTAATATAAAAAAATATATTTATAGTAATATGAATCTATATTAATATACGAATAAATATAACTATATATACAAATATAAATAAATACAAATATATATTAATATATGAATAAATATATATGTAGTAATATAAATAAATGTATTTATATTCATATGAATCTATATTAATATACGAATAAATATATATGTACTAATATAACTAAATATATTAAAATTAATATGAATCTATATTAATATATGAATTAATATAACTATATATATATAAATTAACATTTCATTAAATATATTCAGTTACTCCACTTGTTTAGTCCAACATAAATAGGTTTGATCTATTCAATGAAAAATAAAATATTATTTTAAGTCTTACTAAATAATTTTTCCCAAATGAAAAAAATGGAAACAAGGAAAAAGGAGTTCAAAAGGGTCGTATTCATGATCCATTAAAAACATGATGAAATATATAACTACATACTCATTATTTTTTGTCATATGATTTGTGTGAATATACAATCAATTAATATCCATCTTATTTGGTTCATAAAATATTCATTATGTATAAAATGATAAGTAAATTTTCATAAGATATTCAATGTGAAAGGAAAATATTATTGATAATTCTAGTAAGGAGAACCTTATTCATGAAATTAACTATGGATGATTAAAGAAAATATATCATTTTACAATGGCGGGTAAGAAAACAAATCACCTAGGGTAAACATGTGGCTATTGGTCTAGGTTCATCAATTCATCTTTTATGGGAAAAAAGGTTGTAATTGAAGGGTGATTTATTTTACATTTCTTGGTGGGATTCAAGCAAGAGGGAACAATTAATGATTATTAATTTCATCCCTTGGTACATGGTATGCATGGTGGTGATTCATATACATGGTTCTTATAAAACAATTTTGATTCCCTTTTATCATATGATGAAAAAATCAACTCCAACATAATTTGATGGAATATCTATGTGCAGTCAGTGGATTGACTTATCTCAAACTAATGGTTACTGCATATTGTCAGGAACCAACCCGGGTCGACCCTGCTCTGGTCACCCGAGATTGTCTGCGAGAAGTTCATAAAGGCATTCATGATCCACATAGGCTGTAAACTAGTTTCGGGCATCAAAACCTAATCTTTGGAAAAGATTTGACCCAAAAAATAAACAAATAACCATGAATAAATAGTTTAATAAAACTAAACTCAATCAGTAGAAAAATAAATAGACAGAACAACTCAACATACCTCAATATGATCTTCTAGGTCACCTCCCAACCAAAGGCAGACCTTTCTCTAATAATGATAAACTCAACCATGAAAACATGAGAAAAGGAAACATACAATAGAAATGATAAAAAGGCATGATCATTAAAACTGCTCAGTAGGGTTTCCAAGATAAACCACAGAATCCAACATCACCACTGTCGAAACAATACACTACCACATGTTTCAAATAAAAATATAAAAGTAAGGTTTTTGCATTTTAAAATAAGAAATATGATTGTATCATTTGGAAATACAACACACATGACATACCATTTACAAAATCATTTTTCATTTTATAAACTAAAACCAAACCAATGTGTACCAAAGTTGGGATAATGTAGAATAGGTAGACAACGCAAGATGGATATAAACATGTATAATGAAAACTACACCAAAAAAATTAATGCAATAACCATGGTTGATCCTAAGCATCACTAGAAGACAAATAGGTGCACTTGATTTCAGATCCACCTTTCTGCGTATGGTGAAGCTCTTAAGTAAACAACAAACTGGCCGCCCTCTGACTGAACAATCCTGTGGAAATAGCCTCCGGGCCTAACAAACAATCTAGGGGGTACCAAAACATCTATTCAGGGTTAATCAGGAACTCCAACTCGATCATCTAAATGATTCTCAAGATCCCAGGGTGGTTATAATAACATTGTAAAAGTAGTAAGGCCCTCGAATGAGTGACTCCTCAAATAGAACTTTCCTTCCCTAAATAAAGATTCTTCTTATGGAATCACCCAAAAAGTGTTACCGTAGACAAGAGCACCCACAAATAAAAATTCAATCATTTTATATTAACGATGTTCCAATCGAGCTGTCATTCCATTTAATATATAAACCATTTCATAAAATGTTCAACGTTTCTAATCGGACATACACTTTTTCCAAAACACAATCTCCCTTGAAAGTTAATAAAAACAATACCCTTGGGGTAAAAGTTCCAAACATCCCTTTAACTCAACATGTCTAAAATTATTACCCAAAACATCACACAAACACCTATTTTTTCATTACAAAGAAAATATGAATAAGTTCAAGGAAATAATTTCAAACATTTTCGTAAATCACAGAAAGAACCTAATGTCATTTTTAAAGAAAGAATCATGTCAAAAAAATTATCACCCTCATTCAAATAAAACCCAAATGCATGCCAAACACATTTCACTCTTATTTCACATTTCAAAAGACATTTAAAAATTTATTCACTCATTTGATAAAACATTTCAATACGGCCAAGTAGAGATTTACATTGTGATCTCAACAAGTTCACAAGATAATTCCAATTTAAAATAAAATGATTACCTAAACCATTATGAAAAATACATTCTCACAATTCAAAAACTAAAACCCTCCAATAGATCCTCCAGAAGAACCATTTTCACAATTAAAGAAAACATTGTCCCCATTTACTATATTACTATGAACAATCATTAATAAATTTTAAGACGAAACCCATGACATAAAACACAAAAACACCCTCAAATTTTATTTTGTGATGAAAGACACATCGACGCCACACCGAAACACAGTTTTAAGTCCTTGCACAGTTAAATACACTAGTTGCACGGTTCATAAAAATAATAGTAGAGGACACGCTATGGGTTTTCATCAAGAATGCACTTCATATCATACAATATTGTATAAGGATATATCAAGCATACTAAACATAATTGAAATCTAATTTTTCACTAGATAAATTAACTAAATAACATGTTTAATTAATTATATAGGATAAATAATAATTTATCAACATTGTATCTATACAAATATACTGACACATAATGAAATAAATATTTCAAAATATTTCCGTAAAAGATATTAACTAATAAAAACCCAAAATGAATTATCTACAATAATTATAGATTGAAAATGGTATTTAAAAATTAACTTGAAACACACATGTGTCATAGATCAAGTTGGAAAAGAAAAGTCCAGAAAACTCCAACATCAATGCAAGAGAGATTACAACAACACTTCAGTGGGAGGAATAACAAAGCCCCGCGGATTAACCACACACTGAAATAAATGAGAAAAATATGTAGAACCCAACTAATGGTATAAGAATATAGCGAAAAAATAAAACCATTAATGGAATAATAATAATAACAATAAACCACAACCAGAGAAAAGAGGGGTTCAGGGCGTGCATGCTGGAGTAAAGTAGAGGAGGGGGTTGCCAGATTTTGGTTAGCTGCTGACTAGAAGGTCGAGAGAATGTTGGATCAAGGAGGTCTAAATGTGGCTGTGATATAGACGACCTAATCAGAGTGCGGGAGGTTAGTGGTGTCTCAAGCTAGTTACAGATGAGGAAAGAGGGGTCGACACTGGTGGGTCGCCCGGCTGTCCATCGATTGGAGCATAGAGGCTGGGTGCACTGAGGGTGTGAGGATGAGGTTGAACAGGGGGATGTGGGGAGAGTGAGGGTGAGTTCATGCCGTGCGGAAGAGGGTGAGGCATGTTCGATGGGGACCTGCAGGGCAAGATGTGATTTTAGAAGAGGTGAGAGGAGGCAGGGAGCAGATGCTGGATGAGGGTGAGGTCGGTGGCCTGGGGGAGGTAGCCTGCTTGAGCGGAGAAGGCTGAATAGTCGGAGGCGGGGGTCCTGGTCATAGTGAGCCACACACCGTGAGGATAAAGAGAGGGTGAAGTGGGGGGACCAGGTAGCTAGGGTTAGGGTTTTTTTCATTGTTATAAAAATAATATTATTACAATAATAATAAAAATAACTAAATAATAATAATAAAATAATAATGATAATGTTAATAAAATTGAATAACAATAAAAATAATACTTATAAGAATCTAAATAATGACACTTTAAACAAAAAAAATAAAATTAGTATGAATAATGAGCGATTGCACAACACCTGGACTGACTGTCCGGCTACCGCCAATCGTGCGATGACCGTACATGGGTCTGAAACCCAATAAAATTGTTAAATAAATTTTTTTAAACCAGGACAAACCTGAACCCTGTCACGAGAACCAGGTTCCTTGAAATAATAAAATCTAATATAAATTTAATTTTTGGGTGTGACAATCCTCCCCACCATCGAAAATTTCTTCCACCTAAATTTTACCCAGACAAACAATAAACAAAACCAAAATCTTTTCCCAATTCGAACCCAATGAAACCACAAATCAAGAGAATGATATAAAATGAGAGGGTTCTACCCACCACAATAACTGAACTAGTTATGAAATTTAACTCTCAAACATACCATCCCGGGAAGGGTTCTATTGTGGAAGCTCCAAACTAATCGAAAATAACTTCTTATTGCCTGAGAAAAACCACACCTTCGCTGGAACATGGAACTCTCAACCTAGACCAAAACCTCCAACACTAGAGAATATCCTCTGAACAAATCATGATCCAAGTAGTGGAACCGATCCTAACCCCCACCATCGATTATTCTATAGGAACATTAATCTCCAAATGAACATAGATAAAACAATGTCAACCCATAGAAAGGACACACAATATTTAAAAAAACACACGATTTGGAAGACCACGTCTACACAAACAGGTCTACTTTGATTATAATAAATAAAATTGATCATAACTTCAGGATAAAAAATGAACTTACAAAACCATAAAATAATTAATAATAGAAATAAAGAAAAAAAGACTTTAAATGTTCCAGTGCCAAAATAAAACACAAAACCCGAACTAAAGATTCACACCCCCGACAACTCCTTACTGCACGCGGGAATCACCCCAAGACCTATGTTTGGGGATCTGATTGCTAAATAATATTATGCATCATAGTCAGGAACATGAATTATTTTTGTCACAATGGATTCTTTTGGAGACTCTTCCTGCAGAACATCTCTAGATATCCTAGATAGCAGCATCGATGACATGCCTTCAGAGGGATGTGACATGAAAACTTCATGTGCCCAAACTAGCCACACTAGTGGCACACTAGTGAATAGCCTAATGAACTCAAATCTATAACCACTACAGAAGACTCATTAGAAATAAGTCCCTCTGGTACACCCTACTCACCAGATGGGGATCCTTCACATGCAATTAGATACGCTAGATTTCCGACCATCTATGCTCCAGAGACCATTTCATCTAGAAACACCTCTTCCACCAGCTTATCGAAATGATGTTCCCTAGAAGGGAGGGACCAATCCATAATCATTGGAGGAATACCCTTGATAATGAGGAATGTCTTCATAAAATCTTGTGATGATACCTCCAGATAAAAGGAAACCAGTTCCTTTAAAGGGTCAAAATACGCTTTCACTGTCTATTAGCCTTGTTGAATATGCAAGAGATATTGTCTTTTCTTTGTCATAACCTATTCAAGTATAAACTATCAGATGAAAATGGATTCAAATGCATCCCACTTCATCTCATCTTTTGTTGATGGCAGAGAGAAAAACTATTGTTTGTCCAATGATGGACCCTAAAATAGACACATAACGACACACACTCTTATAGCTTCAGGATATCCAAATACACTAAATATACACTCGAACTCTTCAAGCCACTCTGCTGCCTCTAACGGACCCTGATCACCATGAAATATAGGAAATATATGAGAGGGACCAAAACTGGGCATCACGTATCAGAAACCATGGGGACCTTTCTAGGCGGAATTTTCTGAACAACATATAAAAAACAAAGACAAAACTAATATCATGATTTGGAAAAATCAATGAAAGCACCTTCATCAAAAAATAAGCAGCCCAAGAAAACAAAAAAATATAAACACAACCCATATTTACCTTTTTCAAAAAAAACCTTTTCATTTTATTTTTCAAAACCACTTTGTTTCAAGGCATCATTCCAAATACCAAGCCCACTTTTCAAACCAACTTCAATTTGAAAAATCTTTTCCCCTTTTAAAATCACATTAGAAAAACAAGGTCAAGCCTAAAATTACATGTACACACCCCAGTAATCCCATGAACTGTTGCAGGTGTCTTTATCTGCTTTCATCTATACGCACCACCATGCACTTCCAATGCATTCCCTCACATGTTCAAAAATTCATAATGAGTACCCGAGGATGCACCCAAACCATTTCTCAACAAGATCCAATAAAACACTATATTTTTAGACCAAGATATATATTTCTTTAAAAACTATTTCACGAATTTATGGTATTTAAAATAAATTAGTTTAATTTAAAAAAATCATTTTCAAAAGTGCACTTACACTAACCCGAACCAAGACAACACTCAACCTGAATCAAAATACCGGATTGAGGGACTAGTAGTCATGCTTATCCTAGATACATGGTTGTGGTCCATGGCCTATGTAAACGTCAAAACTAAGACCAAATTAAACCATGTACTCGGACTCCACATGGGTCACTACTCTATGAAAAATCACGACGCAACATCATCTTGCCTCTGTTTTCATCTCTCTATCTAAATCAAACCAATACAAAACTAGGACTCAAATCCCTGGCTACCCCTGGTGAATCGAGGTTCAGAACAAGGAAGGGTTCATGACGTCCTTCCAAAACCTACATCATGAGTCCCGAAAGTTATAATCTCCTTCCACCAGACACCCCAGATAACAAGGTCCTCCTGTGATACCATTTTGTCACGTACCAACCCGGGCCGAACCTACGGCGGTCCTAAGAGTAAGTACTCGACAAATCCAGAAGGGAATTCCAAATCCCCTTGGGATAGAAAATAGTGCCACGAATCAAAACCTAATCATTGGGAATTATTTATCCCAAAAAGATAAATAAATAACCATGAATAAACTGATTAATAAAAAAACTCGAGTAGCGGAAAAAGAAATAGTCATAACAACTCAACATACCTTCATGTGACCTTCTAGGTCACCTCCCAAACAAAGGACATCCTTTTCAAAAATAATGAACAAATCGGAAAAGAAAACTAGAAAAAGGAAACCTGAATCAGATATGATAAAAAATATGTGAGCATAAAAAATTCTTAGTAGGGTTTCCAAGACACACCACATAATCCAATGTCTCCTTTTCCGAAACAATCCACTAACACATGTTTAAAACACAAATATAAAAGTAATTTTTTACATTTTAATATAATAAATATGGTTTTCTCATTTAAAAATCCAACACACATGACATAAAATTTCGAAAATCAATTATCATTTTATAAAATAAACCCAAAACAAAGTATAAAAAATATGGCCTAATATAGAACATGTATGCAATGG
The DNA here is from genome assembly GCA_963277665.1 of Viscum album. Classification (NCBI taxonomy): domain Eukaryota; kingdom Viridiplantae; phylum Streptophyta; class Magnoliopsida; order Santalales; family Viscaceae; genus Viscum; species Viscum album. The sequence goes on from OY728131.1 coordinate 23,402,931, forward strand.
AAGCTGGAAATAAACTGGTATAACGCAATGTAAACAAGCAATAAAAATAATCCAGTAACTAAGAGTGATTCTAAACATCACTCGAAGACCACTGGATGTACTTGGTTTTGGAACCACCTGTTGGCTTATGTTGAATCTTCGAAGACTATAACCAACTGGCCACCCTATTACCGACCAATCCAGTGGAATTTCCTGCCTATCCTAACAAACAATCTAGGGGGTACCAACCAGTATAATTAGGGTTGATAAGAAATAGTCACTAGATCATCTAAAAGACACCTAGGAACCCATGGTGGTTATAATAATACTTTGAAATTAGGAAGACCCTCACATGTGTAACTCCTCTTACCACACTTTCCTTCCCAAAAAATGGATGCTTCTTATGAATTCACCAATAATGGGTTAACCTAGACAAAAGCACCCCCAAAGACACATCCAATCATTTCACATTAACAATGTTCCAACCGGGATATCACACCATTTGACATTTAAACCATTTCATAAAATTTTCAATGTTTCAAATCAGGCATACACTTTCCGCAAAACAAAATATCCTTTAAATGTTAGTACAAACATTACCCTTGGGTTAAAATTTCCAAACGGGCCATTAACTCAACTTGTATAATATTATTACCCAAAATATCTCACAAGAACCCCTTCTGCCTTTACAAATTTAAACAGGCATATGGTCAATGGTTTCATTTCAAACCATTTCATAAATCACACAATGAACCAAAAGTCATTTACAAAGCAAGAATCATTTTCACAAAATTGGCACTCCCTTAAAAATAAAACCCAAACGCATGGTGAAACCCATTACACTGATGAATGTTATGTGAAACATCATTAGATAAATCATTTACTCATTTCATAAAACATTTCAAATAGACCAAGAAGAGAATTATATCGTGATCTCACCAAGTTCACTTGTGAATTACATTTTTATATAAAATGAATTCCAAAACACTTAAGGAAACTACTTTAAATGCATTAAAAAACTAACTCACACCACTTAAACAACCAAAACAACCATTTCCACAATTAAATAAAACAGTTTCACCATTAACTAGACTACTATGAAAGAACATCAAACAATTTTAAGAAGAAACCAATGACGTAAAACACAAAAACCCACTGAAATATTTTTTTGTAACTAAATACACATCGATGCCACACCAAAACACAATTTGCAGTCATTGCATAGTTAAATACACATGTATTGAAGTTCATAAAAACAGTAGTAGAGGAAACACTATGGGTTTTCATTAAATTATTCACTTCATATCACACAACATGAAACAAAGATAAATCATCCATATTATAATTCCTTGAAAACTAAGTTCTCACTAGTTAAATTAACTAAAGAACATGTTAAAATAATTAGATAGAAAAAAAATTATTTATCTTTAATATTTCCTTGAAAAACTACGTACACATAATGAGATAAGTATTTTAAAAGTAATCTTTATCAATATTTAAGTAATTAAAACACCATAAATAATTATCTACAATACATATGGTGATGGGAATGGTATTTAAAAATTAATTTGATACATACAAGTGTCATAGATGAGGTGATAAAGTAAATGATGAGAAAAAATATACCTTGAAGAAAGAGAGGACGCAACAACACTTCATAGGGAGGAATAACAACACCACGCTGATTAACTGCACACATAAAAATTTTAGAATACGTGTGGAACCCCAATCAAGGTATTAAAATTTCCCTAAAAAATAACACCAAATATGGAATAATAATAATAATAATAATAATAATAATAATAATAATAACATAACCGGAGTGAGGAGTGGTTCGGTGCGCTGATGTCTAAAGTAATGGGAAGCAGGGGGTCGCTGAATTTTGGTGCGATGCTGGATAGATGGGAGAGTGCAGGATAGAGCAAGGAGGCCAGAGAGTGGCCTAACTGAAGATCGCCTGACCGAAGCGTGGATGGTCGAAGGCATCACTGGCCTGTTGCTGACCAGGATAAGAATACCAGAATTGGTGGGTCGTGAAGCTAGCCATCGGCTGGAGCATGCAGGCTGGGTGCAATGAGGTGGAAAGTTGAGGTTGAGTTGGGGGATGCATGGAGTGTGAGGGGGAGTGCGGGCTGGGCGCAGGAGGGTGAGGTGAGGTCGGTGTGGACCTGCGGGGCGAGAGGTGAGTCCAGTAGTGGTGAGAGGAATCATGGAGGGGATACTAGATGAGGGTGAGGTTGGTGGACTGGGTGCGACAGCATTCTGGAGCATGGAAGGCCAAAGAGTCGTAGGTGGGGGTCCTTGTGTGCCACGCGCAGCTGGGAGAAGGAGAGGGGGAAGTGGGAGGGGGCACCAGTTATCTTGGGTTTGGCTTTTTTTCATTATTATTATAATATTATTATTACAATAATAATATTATTAATAATAAAATAATAATAATAATACATATAATGATAATAAAACCAATAATAATAATAATAATAAAATTAATAAAATTTAATAACAATAAAATGAATAGTTATAAATATTATTTTAATTAAACTATAAATATAATAATAAATATAGTGTGAATAATGAAAAATTTCACGACACTTGGGGTGATTGTGCGGCTACCACAAACCAGGTAGTGATCATGTACGTGTGTGAAACCCAGTCAAATTGTAAAATGACAAACCATTTAAACCTTACAAAACACAAACCTTGGCGCAAAAACCCAGTTCCAAAAAATAATAAAATAAAATATAACTTTAAAAGTCTAGTGTGACTTATAAGAATAACCATCTTTGATAAATTGGAAATAAAACTCAACCATTGTGGAACTAATATAGAGATTCAAATATAGAAAAATATTAAACTATAAATTGTGATAATGATTTAAGCACAATGGAAATAGATGTGGAAATTCTGAATAATGGTAATTATATATATTATGAAGTAGATGAATGTTTTAATGGTTAATTAAATAGAATTTTGAGAGTCCCCATTAATGGGAACAATGTTTATATACAATTGTTTGTATGTATCAATAGGATGGATATATAAATTGGACTAGATAGAAAGATAAAAAAATAATGATGAGGTAATGAGACCCAATGGATGTTTGGATGAATACAAGTGATGTAAAGATCAAGATTTAACTAAATAAATAACCCACATACTAAATAGAACTGAGATAGAAGTGGATACATACATTCTATAATCATAAACATATTCCCTATATAACTATATACAATAGATAAAATATTAAATGATCATGTTTATGAATTAAAATATTTCATTATTTTTTTAATTAGTCGTAAATATAATGTTAATAATTTTATAAAGTCATATATGTGATTGGTAATTTAAAAAAAATAGTCAATACAAATAATTATTTTAGTTACAATGATAATACATAATCTATTTGATGAATCTAATTGATAAGCATTCATTGAGTTGGTGAGAATGCTCTAAATATATCAGGGACCCCCTATGATCATGTCTCTCCTTCCCCAGATCCATATCTAAAATATCATTAGAACAATGTATGAATTCACTCTTGAGATTTCATGATGTTGAACCACAAATAATCTTCTTAAGTCATCTATAAACGTCTAATAATAAATTCAATCCACTTAAAAATAGATGGATATTTCAACTATAGTCATATATAATATGGAAGAATGGATTTTAATTAAATATTTATCAATTATTAATCATTTTAGATGTTACATGTCTAAATTGTATTTATTAATGAATATACTGGGCAAGAAATTTCCACACATATTGTGTGAAACCCAAAACATAATCAAAAAGGGAATTTATACATTTTTTAAAAGCAATTATTATTCTTCCTCAAGAATGTTATTCCTATTATCATATCAAAAATTAAAATAATTAATTTTCTTATTTTATAAAATAATATACTTGCTGGTTGAGGTAATCTATTTTGATGTAAAACTTATCATGTTCAAAACACTATTTTTATAAGAGTTAGTTGTTACAAGGAAGATTAAACATATATGCACGTAAATCAAAAATGATAGGTGAATTCAAAAGAATATATATCCAAATAGAAATAAATTTTTTTCTAATAGTTATTATAGACATTCCATGTTTCATTTATGGGAGAAATGAATAGAGTGAAAATAAACGATATCTATATATTGAGAATCTATATTGTAAACACATGTTTTTAAAACTATCTCTACGTATTTATGTTAGTTGTTGTGTTATTTTAAAATTATAGTATAAAAATATTTATATATATTCCATGAAGTTTGTATATTGGTTATTCTATAGGACATGATAAGAGAAGATGAAAACAAAATGTAACACCATATTAATGATTATGAATTTTTTTTGGAAATATATTTCAATCCCTCCAAAGCATACCATTTCCCATAGAATCATCCATACCAAACGACAAATAAGATTATGATATCGAAGGTGACTATGTGTGGAATTTCTTGGTATACATGAGGGAGGTGAAATGTGTCAAGGATATCCTAAAAACACTAATAAATGAGAGATGATTATAAATAATAACATTTCACAGGTTTTCAGAATGTTATATGTTTGAGAAGGTTGAGGGTGACCCATGGTAGATGTATCCTTATATTGGAGGTTGAAGAGAACAAGTGAACATGATGTGGTAAGGGATATATTAATATGACTGAGAAGGGATTCATCCGCACTTACAATCAATTATTGATTACACGGTGTTTTATCATCTCTAAAAAATTAAGTATAGATTAAACCACTCTTTATTAGTTCTGAATGAGTACTGAAAAATACCAGTCATTTTTATTACTTGTATATTATAATTGATTAAGATAACTTCAATAAGCGATATATGTTTTAAAACTTTTGAAGATATACATTTATAAGTTATTTTAATGTGCTGAAAACAACATATCATTATTATCACTAAAAAGGTGTTGAAAAAACCTATGTAATTAATATTTATAAAGATAATTAAGAATATTAAATTTATAAAACTATAAATAAATATAAATGTTTATAATTATAAATAAATATTTATATATTTATAAACAAATATTTATACAATTAGAAATATATTTAATGGCTATAGATATGTATTTATAAGCATATTTGTAAATAAATATAAACAAATAAAATTATTAATAAATAATAATTTCTATTATTGTAAATATATTAGAAGAATTGTAAATATGTATTTATAAAAATATTCATAAATATATATTGATAATTATATTTAGAAAATAGTATATTATAATATATATATTTATTTATGATTATAAATAAAAAATATATTTATTATTTAAAAATAATTATTTTATTTTTATATTTATGTTTTTATATTGAAATAAATAAATTTTAAAACATTAAAATTTAATTATAATTATAATTTTATACTTTTATAATTATTTTAATTATAAATTTATAAATATAATTATATATATGTATAAATATATATATATATATATATATATATTTATCTAAAAATACAATTTAATAAAATAATTTTTAACATTATCAATGAATATATAATCATAAATGAATGAATATTATATAACTAAGGGTGAATAATTTAAAATGAATACACTTTAAAAATATTGAAAAATACAGAAATTTTATTAATTATACAACTTATAAAAAAATATTCTTATATATTGAAATAAAGAGTGATTCATATTGAAAATATTAAAATCTGGAAAGGAATAAGGATGAGAAGAAATTAATAATAAATCAAAATAGAAATTTAAATCTAATTAAGAAAATTGTCAACCAAATAATGTTTTCTAGAATCTTTCCTAATGTTATAGAAATAATTTGACACTTGATTTCCTTCACGTGTAATGAAAGAGAACTTACAGGATGAGAAATCAGCCAATAATGACTACATATTCCTGAGAATATGTCCATAAGGATGTTAATCATCTGTATATTTAGAAATAGTGTTAACCATATAAATTAAGTCCAATTCAAAAATCAATTTATCCCACTATTTTGAATGAGATAGATGAAGACCATCAAGAATTGATGTCACTTTTACCAAAATGGGATATAAAAAATCCTGAATAGGAAAACATTGAGGTACAAGATTCAACCTACTATTTTGGTAGACAATGAACCCAAATCCCACCATGGATCCTAAAGTAATAGTATCATTAGTATTAACCATAATAAAAAATATGTGAGATGATCCCAAATATAGTTTTTGTTATTAATACAATCATCATAGAAAACATCACTATTCGAATTCCATGTACCCATCCATTCAAAGGTACCAAAATATAAAATTTGATCTCAAGTAGACTAATCTTGGAAAAATAATTAATTCCATCTTTTCATATAACCATCCTGGACAGGCATCCATCTGACCCAGTCTGCGGCATGGCCCGAAGGGTGTTCTCTATCCCAATTGGCTAGAACAAGTGCCTGAATGTCATAAAGATATGTTTGGAATAAATTACCTGAATTTATAATCACGTTACAACCAAAAATATACATAACCATAAATTGAAAATATGAAACCAGCAGGCCTTAATCCATTCCCAGAGTTAATCTAGACAGCCTTACTCAAAAAACTTAAAAAAGGACAAACATTGACAGAAAATTTAAACATAATCTATAACCTCTATTCCATAAGAGGATCAACTTTCTGAAGGCTATACACCAAGATCCTCACTGAATTCCACTAGGAACACAAACGACCACAATAAATACCCTACTTCTACATGGAAAACACAGTGAACAAGATCTATACACACAAAATGTTGTATGTAGCATGTGATCCAAATCCAAGTAGGATTCCAACCAATAAATAGGTTCCACGTAAAAACATTAATATGAAATCTAACAAGCTCATTTAAATAAACTAATTTTAAGAGAACATTTTTAGGAAAAATTTTATTAAGAAAAAATATTTGAAAGAGATTATTTCCCTAACTATCCATTTCCTATTTTTGTTTAAATTGAAATATGATTATAAATGAAAAAAACACACACGCATGCACCCAAGAGGTCTATAATATACCGACAGTTTACACCACATCATATATAGTAGAGAACGAGGGGTAAATCATCTAGGTTTAATATAGATTGATTGGGAAACTAGAACCTCGTACATTAGTGTAACGTGGATTAGAAACAAGGAACACCAACATTCTCGTGCATGAGATACTGGTAGGGGACACCCCCATAACCTAGTGGTCTCCAATCATCATAGTTTATATAGTGTTGTAATATTCAATCCTCCTAAGAAAAACTGGGATGAAACACTTACAAATCATTATAATACTAGAATATTCCATCCCACTTAGTTAAATGGTATTATCATTGGCTCATGTTCATCTTCACATATCACACACACCACTAATTTCATAAATAATTGTCAATCATTTCAAGGAAACCACTTATTTTTATAAAACATACTATTTCAGATTTTACAAACACCAAAACCACTTCTCAATGCATTAATCATCACTAGCATAATTCAAATATTTCCCTTTCTACACATCATAATAAAAATACACCATCGATCAAACAATTCTACGGGTCATTCCCCTTATTAAAATTATACTCAAACCAAGATCAATTTTGAAACATGCTTTTCATTATTTAAATTGTTTATGATTTGAATTCAAAGGTTCACAACAAGTTCAACATGTGAATATAATAAATTTTTCCTTTAAAATATCATTATTAACACACTCTCATCTTAAGTTTGTTAGAAAAAATTATTCAGACCTTACAAACTATTCATAAAACAATTCCCTAATACGTAACAACTAAATACTCTCACAAAATATGGATAATTGCTTTTATAAAAGGTATTCCAAACAAATAGGCATGCTAATCCCATCAAAAACATATTTCTCATCACTAAAAAATTTTAATTAAACATTTTAAAAATATACAAAATACATTCATGAATCACAACAAGACATTACCAAAAGTACCCATAATTTATTGTTGAACGATCATTTCAAAACCAATTTATCAGAAAATCCTTTTGAAAACCACATTAACACGCCTAAACCATATTTCAAGATTCTCAATAAAAATAAACATTCCAAAATAATTTGTTTTCTTTTCGAAATCCCTCTTTATCCACACTCACACCTCAAAAAGTTTTTAAAATACATTTTCACACTTTATGTAATTAATTAAACACTTCCATGATTTCCATGAAAAAATCCATATAAAATTCATGGCCATTTCCTTTAGAAAATATGAAACATCAAATAGTTATGCTAAATTATATCCAAAACTCTATTCAAACAAAAACATTTACTATAGATCAAGTTAATATTAATTAAACATGTAAATAAAATATCCTATAAATGTTGGGGCATAGAACCACCTTCCAAGGGTGAAGATGCTTCTGGAAAATGATTTGAAATCCATCATCACTGCAACCACACATTATGAAACAATGATCAGACATTAATAATCATGTTCGAACAAAAAGAAATAGGGTTAGAACCCCTAAAATGAAATCCAAACCGCTAGAAAAGTAACCCCTAACCAAGAAGAGTAATTAGATACTTGAGGCAGAAGAAGGGAGGTCAGTCACGCCCCAAGGAAGAAAGGATAGCAGAGGGGAGTATTTTTATAGGCGGTCGATAGATAGGAACTCAATTGAGAAGGTGGGGGGGCACACTAGCTGATGAGTGCTCTAGATGGAGGTATGTGTTGTAGTACAACTGTGGTGGGGTCATGTGCATCAGATATGAAAGTTGCACCTTCTAGAGGTGGAAGAACCAATGGTTGGTGTGGCATGATGGAAAGGGATGTTGGATGGGGAAGGATTTTATAGGGAGAGCACTCGGCTATGATGGTGGAACACACACAATAGGGAGGAAGAGCGGGGGGGCATGATGTATAGGGGAAGAGACAAAGAGAAAGAAAAAAAGAAACGAAACTCTAAAAATATACTAACTTAAAAATAATAATAATAATCAGAATAAAATAAAATAAAATAATTTTTAGAAGGTACGGTATGACAATTTTCCCCACCATAACGCTTTCCGCCCCCAAAAAGCCACAACGAGGTTGTTTATAAAACAAGAACATGTACTTATTATTAGGCTAAGGAGATTCATGATAAAAAACAAATTATTGTGATGAAATAACACAACAACCTAAGAAAAGTACCTATAAATTGAACTCATGACCCAAAATGAAATCCCCACTAAGTGTCAACCAATTGAACAAATTTAAACACCTAAAGATGGTCAATCGAAGGGATAACATCAACACAGCCAATAATGAAATCCCATAAACCAATACACTTCAAATTTTATAAATATAAAATTCACTAGTAGCTTGAAACAAGCATACATGGTCTCCAATTTCCAATTCAATAGTTGAAACATAACTGTGTAACCAACATGGTATCATGAATAGAATCGATTCCATATGATATAGGTTAACATTGATTCACTCCATATGAATTCTTGAAATACCCATGGTGGGTATCCCCACCATATGAACCAAACTAGATGAATAAATTATGTGGGCTGGCATCGGATCCCGACATTGGACTACTTGAGAAATACACACACCAAAAAACAAATACTAACAAGAACACACATCCCATATCAAACTCCCCAAACAAGGGGTCTGATGAAAAATAATTGGAATCAAAAGATAAAATCCTCCTGATTCAATACTCCCATGGGTGATCACCGTCCTCAAATAAGCCCAAACCAGAATAGAGGATGATCTATAAGGATGTCCATTCAAGTAACACCAAACAAAGGCTCACAACCACAAGGGTACATGCGTTGAGGTCCAAGAAAATGATAAAAACATGCCTCGTTATAACCAAAACGGGAATCATCATCCCACAAGAGTCACAACATGGAAGGGAGGTCATCATACCTCTTTTTGAAAAATGAAGAAAATTTGAATGAATAGTTACATATGGCACAAGTTTTCTTTATTTCCTATGTAAATGATAGTTGTTATAATAGGATCCCTTACACCCTGGGGTTACTGAATACACACTAGATTTACTCTGGGGCCCATGAACGAGACCTAATGTATAAACCATATCATTAATCACAATCCGACCTTGAAGACCCCCTAATAGAACTTATAGTACTATTGAAACACAAAACTACAACACAATAAGAAAACACCAATAGAACTCCACCATCCTATGACTGACTTATATTCAACATGATATTTCACAGCGATGAGATATTAAAGGATTACCCCTTTCACCACAATCAAGAAACAGTAAATGAAGGGTCACATGGAAGACACCTTCATTTAGAACAACGAAATTTAGGAATTCCCAGAAGAATAACACGCTCATGTGAAAAATTAATCTCTCAAAAGGTTCTACAACATCAACCTTCATGTATAAAAAAGAACATAACTCTAAAATATGACAACAGAAATGAACCTTACAACTAATAGAATCATTAAAAGGAGAGGGTCCTTAAACTGAGTCTCAATTAGCACACAATTCATTCATATAGAAACACCAGCCTATTATGACAAAACTTGTCACACTGGTGACTCATCATGAACCCTTGATCAAACGAAACTAATGAAATTTACCATGGCCCTTTCAGAAAATGGCCCACACTAATGACCCAAACTTTATTCCACTTTCCACCGTAGAATTCCCTTCACCGCCTCTAGAGAGGATATTCAAATTTAGTGTTGTAAAACACCAAATTTGACCATAAGATAAATTAAGGAATCCTAGACTTTATTCAACCCCTCTCGTATTAACTATATTGTTGTGAGATGTTACACCTATCTAGAAAATAATAGGTGGAATGATTTCTAAAAGAAAATAGGGATGTCCGTAATTTGATCATCTAGAGGACCTACCAATGGTGAATCCTCCACGGGTGGATTTCAAAAATAAAATAATTTCTTATGGGGGAATTCATTGGATATTAAAGGAAATCCATCTAAAAAATCAAACGTGACATTTTCACAACATGTCAAAAAAACACCAACAACACCAAGGGAACCTACTCAATGGTATCCCAGACATTTTTTCCGAAATAACCAATTAACCATTATATCAATCCGACTCACCAAAAAAACAAAACCTCAAACATCTCAACAACAACAATAGTATTAAAACTTGAATTACCTTGAAATTAATAGTTCAAAATCACAAAACACACACCACAGAATCACCAGTTGAAAGTCACCAAAACAACCAAAGAAATTATTTGTGAAACTTGCAATGTTGGTTGGATAAACATTCAACGATGTTATCATGTGGGTCTCACACATGCATGTTCCTATGCCACATCGAGAACCCACTTTATTTCCATCCAGTAACTCATCTGATCATACCATTGACCATCCACCATACCACATATACACATTCATATGGCCACCTGCGAGAACACCAAATACAATGACAAAACCATTCCATTTTTTTAATAAAAGCATCAACACATATATTATTTTTCATAAAACAACTAGCCATAAAAATCAAAACCAAATTCAAATAATTCTTGTTTTTACACTCTTCGAATCAATTCCAAAAGATTTCACCCCTCTTAAAAAACATATAGTTACATAAAAAACCCCCCATTGAAATAAAAACATAATTACTTTAATATAATGTTTTTTAAAATTCCAAAATCAGGGTTCTTAAAATGAACATGGGAACCCCAAAATAAACAAAACAATACAGGAGGAAACTAGTGTTGTTTTGAAAAATTAGACATATGGTTGGCAGACATATTCCAAGTGCACCAATATCAAAAAGAGTGTTCTTGGATAATGTTTTCGGCTCCACGGGGATTTTCAGGCCCTACGTTCTCACTAAGACCATTGAAATCAATCCCATTCCATTTACCCATACAAAAAACAACCACAAAGTCCAAAGAAAAAATATTGAACTCAACTTCCACTAGTAATTCATGTGTTTCCATCAGTTGTGCTCGCTAGACATGTTACTCATAACTAGAACATCATGATCCAACAATCCTTTCTCTAGACTACTGAGACACTATCCTAATGAACAAGACCCAAAAACAATAATACCTCATTTGATACTATTTTCCAATAAATCCATCTAGGTTTCCATCCGACCTGACACCTGACCTAGTCTGTGGAACGACTTTTAGGGAATTATCCTTCCCTACGGTCTAGAACAAGTGCCCGAATATCACAAGGAAAGAGTGGGAATGATTTACCAATTCAATAAATATGGTAAAACTAAGAATATAAATAATGAAAAACTAAAAATACACAACCAATTTATCCTTAAATTATTCCAAGAATAAATTTTGAAAAACTACCTAAAATTAAAAAGGGACTACAATGGAAAGAAAATTAAAACTTCATCTCTACCCTCTATTCAACAAGAAGAGTAATGTACTCAAGCCGCCACCACCAAGATACAAATTGAACGCCATTGGGAACTAAAACCACCCCACAACATAAAATATATTTACCTAGAAAATAAATTGAAAAAGATACATAAAAACCTACGAGTGTATGTCGGCTGTGATCCGAAGCCCGGAAGGATGCCTCCCAAGAATGAGGTTCCATATCAAAAAAATTGATTTATAAAATTATAATCCATCACATAGGCATACCAAGACTTTCTAAATAATATCTTTCCTCATTAACATAATTAAATAAACCATTGAAAATATTTATACAAGACTTGCATGATGCAAAATAATACATTAAACTAAATGTACACACAATTTCATGTATAAAAAATATTTCAAAACCAATTTCTCATCAAATAATTTTGAAAACCTCCTTCAAAACCCTAAACCATATTTTAAGATTCTCAATAAAAACCAACCTTCCAAAATAATTTTTCTTCTTTTAGATAACACACTTTAGTCACACTCATACCTCAATCATTTTTTAAAAAACATTTTACATACGATAAAAAAAAAATTGAAGAACCAAGCTATTGATATATAGAACATGTCTAAATTAATTTAACATGAAAATAAAATCACCTAAAAATAATAGGGCCGGGAACCACATCCCATGGGTGAAGAACGTTCCAGAAAATGATGAGAGATCCATCCACATCTAAACCACACCTAATATAGCCTATAACAGACCCTAATCAAGAAGAAAAAATAAATAGACATAATATTATAACCCCTAAAATGAAACCATAACAGCATGAAAATAATACCTAGACCATGAGGAGGATGAAAATACCAGAAGGGGTGAAGGAAGTTTAGCCATACTACAAGGAAGGATGACCGAAAGAGGGGAGAACAATAAGAATTTTATGGTGGATAAGAACTCATTGAAGAGGGAGGTCATTCCATCTATGGATGGCGCCAGTCAGAGTTGAGTTATAGAGAGACATTGCGGTTGGGTCTTGCTCATTAGAGAAGAAGACAACACTTCCTTGAGGTGGATGCAAAAATAGTTAGGGTGGTGTAATATAGAGTTCTTATGACTATGGGTGGAGTGTGTAGTGAGGACACTTGGCCAGGAGGGTGGTGTGTGTACATTAAGGATGAATAGGGGGAGATATGATGGATACTCGATGGAGGGAAACCGAAAAAAAAATCCCTACAAAAAATCTACTTTAAAAAACTAGTAATTATATTTATTATATTTTTAATAATAATATATTTATAATGACATTGACAATAATATTAATATTAATATTCTAAAAAAATAATATTATAATTTAATAAAAAAAATTAATTTATTTTAAATTTTTTAATTTCATTTAATTTTAATTTTATTATTATTCATCAAATTTTATTTATCTTGAACATCAGGTAGGCTACACGGTTACCAGGGCGAAGTCACATGGTTTCCAATTCATTCTTTTCACGTTCACCAGATACCGTGAAGCCTATGAAACTTTTTTTCAATAAAAACTCCAAAATTCAAATCAGGACTCAACCAAAACCCCACTGAAAAAATAAAATTCTAGAAAATATTAAAATAAAATAATTTTCATAATTCATGGTGGGAAATGTTAAAACCAAACATGAAATTGTAAAAATTAGTCCCAAAACTCATCAACCAATGTTGTATAGATGGTTAAAAATTTATTGAAAAACATCAAGAGAAGAATGAAAAAATTCCAGGAAATTATCTTTCCAATCCATCAACCCACTTATGATTTAGTAAAATAAAGATTTTCATGAAATAGTGATTATACATCATAAATATATAGATGAAATATATCGTTCATGTAATGGTGATAATAGGTAAGAATCATGCATGTCATAATAATTCCATAACATGCCTCCCATTTATAAAATCATACTTTAAGTGATACCTTGAGAGACTAAATATCATTTCAAACACCTTCTTGTGGAATGTGTGTGATTGCTCCATCAAAATCACATATCTAAAACGAAACAATTAATTCCTAATGTTTCCCATTTCTGAAAAAATTAATATATATAAATAACTAGGGTAAGTGGAATACCATGAATGTAGTGATGATCTATCACATTGAACTAACTAAAAACCTTCTCTTGATCCCAAATAAACTATGAATATTCAATCAAATATCAGACTCAAGAATTATGTAACCCCGTGATAATAGGAGATAAAAATATCAAATCATAGATATAAACTATCCATGTATTCCACAAAATAAGAACATAATAAAAATTTCTCATCCACTAATAATTTAATTTCCATGTAGGGAATTAGTTCCCCAAATATTCTATTGTTAACAGCTAATCCTAGGTCCCTAGCAAGAATGATGAAAACCAGCAATAGGGAAATATTTAGCTCAAAAAACCGATGATTGGATGGAGTTCATACAATAATGTAGATTCCAACTCCCCTTATCTAAAATATATTAAAAAATAATCTTTAAATTACAGAAATCAAGTCTATTAGAAAGATTTTATATAGAAATATTTTCATAAGCTACAAAATGGATATTATCATTACCATTACTTTAAAGCTACAAAAAATTTTCCAATAAATAATTATGGTGGTCAAAAAAGATATCCTGAAATATGAATAATTATATCGCATATGATGGAATATCATGATCTTCTACTAATATTAGAATATATATTAATTCATTTTAAACCATCCTTGTTTACCATAAAAAATTATTTTATCCACATTATCAAAAAAAAGATATGGATAATTTTTTCTTTAATCTTCAAATATTTATCATAACTTAAAGATAGTTCTAGTGATTATAAAGCATTGTAAATAAAGATAATTTATTTAAAATACACTTCTAAGATGGAGATACTCTCTTATTATAAGAAATTTTTTTGACATCACAAGATTATCCCATTAAATATAATCCATTTTAAACATATTGAAAATCATAAACACTGATTATACTTATTGAGTTTTGGCATTCACAATTAGAATACTATCATATTACGATAATATATATGAAATATGTTTAATTGTGAAATAAATTAGCTATTTGAATAACCCCTTGCACTGTTGAGATTGAAAAAATATGAATGAAGACATCCTCCACCATTTTAAAGAGGAAAGGTGACAAAATGTTCCTTTTTCCACAATCATAATGGAGGATTGAAAAAAAATTGAATTCCTTACATTAGCATTAACCATGAAAGACACCAAGGATACAAAATTCATTATAGAATTATCTAGTGTTCCCCCAAATCCTTTTCTCATTTGTATAATTTCAATAGAGGTCCCTTATTACCTGTAATAAAATTTTGTAATATCATGTATCATCCCCCTAACTCATCTTCTAAATGATAAATGAGTTATAATGAGGTGATAAAATTCATAGGAAATAGATTCATTATATATAATACATCACTTTGGAAAAAAATTATGGATAGTAAATAACAGTTAGTGGGTCGAAGACCCATATACAATATTGATAATTTAATAAATATAAAAACAACATTGGAATGGTTAATGGGCCGGAAAACAATGATTCTCAAGGTGTTATGGACCTTTTAAATAAGGTTATAAAAGTATCATTTTTGCATTAGATATAATCTCACCTTATCTAAAAAATCACTAATAAGACAAACCATATCAATTCCAATAATATGGCGTATACTTTAAGAGAATAATGTGTCCAACCCATCAGGATTAGGTGCCTTCAATGAATGAATATGCTAATGTGAACTTAAATTTCCATAATTAGTGATATTAATTTCCATTATCCAATTCATATCATTGGTGCCATAATGTTTTTTGAAATTTATTAGAATATAAGTGTAATTTTTGCTCTTAGCCCAATAAAAATTTAGAAATAAACTCAAGATTATATGATTTATTTTACTCACATAAATATAAACTCTATTCATCAGATCCACTAGTTGAGAGATCTAGTTTACCTCATCTCTATATATATATTTTATGGAAGAAGTAGTATTATGATTTCCATAAATAATATGAGATTATATATCCCTCATAAATCAATAGATATCTTTCTCTATTAAAGACACATTATTACCCTTCTCAAAACATGATATCATTTTAAAAACAGAATCATTTCATGGAAGAGAAAATGATTTCTAGAAATGTTTTTCAATTGAATTAATTCCCCTTTGAAAATCTCCATAATTAAATGAACGAAACCATTAATTTTTTTTTCCACTTCTCAAATTTTAGAAGTGAATATATTGATCCAATAAACCTAGTATAATCAAACAACCCCAATTATTAGTCATCTTGAATCCAAAAAGAATCAAAGTGGAATACATACCTTTGGATACCATTATCCCTATGGGAAATCGTGGAAATATGAAATTATTAGTGATTAGAAGATATAAAGAAAAAGAGGGAAATCATGAATGATTGAAAATTATTATCCCTATAATTAGATCAAAATAATTTCTCCCAGTATTCAGTAATATAGAATGAAACTGATCTACATATTAACCATGTAAACATCCAACTAATAAAGTCTGCATCATGTAAGGTATTTACAAGAGCGGAGTCCAAAAACATGTCTTTTACAGAATTCCATCCTAAATTTACACTATATGTTTCATGGAGGAAATGAATTTCATTGAAATATGCCACAATAATTAGAGGCATAATAATTAAACAAAATAACAGTGTGAAGATTATTTATGTCTTGGGTTCATTGTTATGGATAAGACAACCAAAAATGACTACAATGGTCCATGGTGGGGACCCAAAAATAGAAATCAAATCATCAAAATGATTATAATAGTAGTTAACAATCATTAAAACCATCTTCGCATTCCAGAATTGGAAATGGATTCAAGCATGACCATAACATCCAATTGGAAAAACATTAAAAACCCAATCATTGATGATGGAGTGAATTCATGAATATATTCCAATATGGTTTTGGGTACGAAAAAATTGTTACAGTTGAATTTTGAACACAACAAATGGAGTGTGAATTATTTAAGGATCGATACGCCCATAATAGTTATAGAAATGGATTTTCATTTTCCCAATAAAGTTTGGGGTGTATATGCCTCCGACCCTATAGAATACTACATCACAAAACAATAAAACTACAACATATATATGGGGATTAAATTTTCCTCTTCAGAAGATGATGCACACATACTATTGATGATGATGTAAAATATGAGGATAAAATTAATGAGTAAGGAAAATGATGAAATAGAGAAATATGAGGATGAATTCATCCAGTGATATAAAGAACCAAAAGTCCAAATAAACAAAAAGACTCAATATCTTAGAAAAATTGTGATTGGTTGTTTATCTAATTGTCCATTGATCAAAAAAATGAATTGATTTCTATCTAGTAATCATGGTCTGAAGATCCCCATATATTCCGATCCAGTAAACAAAAAATGTTTTAAAAAATCTAAAATTTGTGTGTTTGAATAAACAAACATAAACATTGATTCAAAATGATGATGGATTACTGAAAACCACAACAAGAACAAATGATCCAGGAGAAATTGATATGTGCATACAAAAATGATAAATCCAGTAGGTAAAGGGTTCCCTTATGATTTATAGAAAATGGGTTAGAAAACATCTAGTAGATCAAAACAGCCAGTGAAACATGGTACCAAAATCAAAAACTAGGAAAATAAATAGATATAAACTCCTCTAGAGATGATAAAAAGAATCATATGGAGTGTACAAATTTTATATATATATATGATTATATTAGTTACGTAAATATGTGGGTGAAGTTAATCTATGAGTAAATATATATATATATATATACATATTTCTTTATCATTTCCAAATTTGTGGAATGAAATTATTTAATATAAAATATACGTTAATAAAACAAATAACTATAAGAATGGATAAAGTTAAGTAAACAATATGTGTAATTATTTATATATATTAATAATAAATAAAATTGAATTTTTATAAATATATGATTTAAAATGAAAATGATTACATTTAATTATATAAATTAAAATCATATTCAAAACATTAAATGTTACTTAACAAACATGTATAAATACATATTAATATTTTCATAAATTTCATAAATATTTTTAAATTAAAAATGAAAAATTAAAAAATTTACAAAATATTAAACAAAAATATGATTAATAATAAATAAATAAAAGTAAAAATGAATATATTTGAAAACATATTTAATGTTGATAAATAGAATATATTGAAAAACCATATAAAAAAGGAATAATATTTATCCTTTAGAAACATAATATATATATATTATTTATAATTATTATTTTAACATAAATATGAAAAATTTAATAAAATATTGTTTTATTATGAGTGTGTGTATTAAATTTTTGAATGAATTAATTTCGAATATACATGTGTGAAATTAATTATTATGTGGAAATATCATACTCCCATGTGGAACAAAATGAGTATCTTTATATATTGATAACTTCAACCTATGATTCTCTATAGTTTTCAATTACATTGAATTATTGGGGTATTAGTATTACGCATGAGTATCTATGGTTACTATACAGTTTGTGACTCCTCTAACGATAAAATAATCAGCTACTCAGTGTGGTTTCTAGTGGAATAGAATCCAATCTAATAACCTGATGATAGATTCTTTCACTAAAATAAAAGGAAACGTATTAAATTCTTTTTAAAAAGGATGGGGATGAATTACTAGTGTATAGAATGTCACTTTTTATCATATTTACATTCAAAATAAAATAACCCATCAACCAAAACTCACAAAAAATATTTATTATAATGTGTGGAATTTGGATGATAGTGTGGCCATAAGAGAATATAAAGTGGGCCTTTTGATCTTTAAGTTATATAATGAAAAGGATATGGAAAAGATTCGTAGTGGTAGTCTATAGTCCTTAGATAAACATATTATTTAATGGATTATCATGAAAATGGAAAAGATATCTCAAAATAACACATTTTTTAAAAAACCCATATTTTAGATTCCACTAGTAGTAATTACTTTTTTTAGTATATTTGAACATATTATGAGTAATATTGGTGGAGAAATCATTGATTTTATGGAATTGATCAATTAGATCATATTTAATGGGGTCCAGACATATGGATTTTGGCAAATATTGATATAATTAAACTCTTTAGGATTGGGGTAATTATATCCATGGAGGGATTAAACACTGGGGTCTCATTCCAATATGACATGTTACCCTTATTCATCTTATTATTTTCTTTGTGCATTTGAAATAAAATGAATGATTGTTCTTTGATGTCGATAATTGGGGAATATAACACTGTTTTTTTAATGTTATTTTGTTGGGAGGAAAAAATATGTGTTCATTATTTAATAATAATGTAGAAAAAATCAAGAAAGGAGAGATATTATAGATATTTTATCCTAAAAACTAATCTAGATCTGAGAAAAATCATCATGATGTGGTTTCTAGTCTTTCTTGTAGATCAAAAAATTTTAGTCTGATCAATGTATATTGATAATCACACAATTAAATGTGTCACACATGATATGGTAAATCCTCTAGAAACACATGTAATGATCCATTTGGTTATAGATGTGTACCCTACAGAGTGAACAATATCAATTAATGATTAATCTAAAAGTAGCTTCTTCAATAAAAGGGTGTATTTGGACCTACCATGAGAGTCTATTATCTAGATATTTGACGTTACCATACATCCCTCCCTTCAATTTTAAGCACATTTGGATCCATATTTTCATGGCCCTAATAAAAATATGATGTTGAAAAAATAGAGATATGATAATAGAATTTTATTGGTTGTAGTATATATATAATATTCCCAAAAAATAATGTAGGATATATTGGATAATGATAGACACACCAAAATATGGGAAGCAATGTAAGATAGTACATGTTTTTAATTTTTTGAGGAACAATTTGGCATGGACCAGACCTACCTATCACATTTAAAACCATATTATTGAACTATCACGCTCAGGGAAATCCCAGATCAATTTGGATACTGTTGTACTAGTGTTCTACAATCTACATTAGTATAGTTTAACATTATAAAACCATATTTTATGGAAAGAAATAGTATGTATGTGATAAAACAAATTCTTAGTTGTTACCCATCTCCCATCAAGACGTCTTGGGAGGTAAGTTTCTTATTTTGAAGGATTAAATTTACATAAGGGTTCATGATTTCTCTCACAATCACATTAAAATCTCTATACAATATTTTAACACACTAGGACAAGTATTTTGAACAATTTTATGGATTGACCTATTATAGGTATAAATTTAAATATTGATATTTCTAAGACATTATCTGAGAGCTTAGTAGGGCCTATTCTTGTAAGAAGAAAATTCAAGGAAATTTTGATCTTACTTGAGAAAAATTGCGGTCGTAAAGAACCTATAATTTCCAAGAAGGATTTTTATAAGGAAACTTATATTACATTACTTTCTGATCTAGTGTATTTAGGTAATCTTCACACATGGTTGAATGGGAACAATGATTTTATGCTCATCGTATAGTGTCTAGATAGGTTCTTGGGGTCTAGTGAATGGATTCGTATTTTTAACTTATATGTGGTTTCTCATCCTTCACTTGATAGTTTAACCATATTCACTATCCTAATCATGTATTATTATATGATTCAAAATATGAATCATGAAATACCTCACATATTCTACATCATCTTGGAAAAGCATAAGGTATTAGAGGATGTTATTAATTCCTGATGGAAAGGTAAGGGATCATAATAAAGGATGCAATATACCCATTATGGAAGGTAATTTAAAAAACCAGAGAATCATTTTGTTAAACCAACAAGGTTCTATTTGTAATACAATCGAAAGGAAACTTAATGAGTTATATACTCACCTCACCACAAGAGAATGTATTCAGTGTATATTATCCATTGATGGAAAAACCGATGTGGGACATAAAATTAATTAATTATTTTTTGTCGTACAATCTAATGAAACCCATATCATTGATAGTGACACTAATACCATACACTTTCATTGGAAGGCTTCATCAATGCGACACTAGAAGACAAAATATTATTTCTTAAATACATAAGGCATAGATGTTTCCTATTCATGCGGGGACTATGATAATATCATTCATTGTTACACATAGCTCTATATGGATAGGTTATGTACCTATTCATATAACATTTATTCATGCATTAAAATGGTGTTAATATATATAATAAACCACTATCTTGCTCTTGAAATCACAGATTATGAATTTTTATGGAACCCAAACTAATTGATTCAACCATAGTAATAGGTCCAAATGGTTTCCACACAATCCTTTTTAAAAATATATCATACATTGAATGTTGTATTATATCGAGACTCATAAAACAACAATGGTTGGGAAATGCATACTTTAATGTGATGAATAATTCCATTATTACACTCATTACTATGATCAATAAGACCTTTTTGATCTTGGAAAATAGACATATCAGTTTATGCATTTTTTTTATAATTGTAAGAATGATTTTAGTTAACCTACTATGCTTTGGGTTTCCCTCCATTATTCATAAATATCAAAGTTCATTCATCTCTACGAAACTCATATTGGGTAATTACATTATCTCCCATTATGTGATTCACATTATGAAAACATATTATTCTATATGTACATGTATTATGGATTGGATAATATATTTAGACCAAGCCAATTACATAGTTTATTGGCTCCTACAAATATTTTTTTGAGAAAAAAGAAATTACACACAAGATGGATTTATATTATACATAAATTATTACATTAAATTTTTTAGGTTTAAAATAAATGGTGGCCACTATGTGTGTTTTACCCCTTTAAAGGTTTTTTATTAGGGGAACCACTTTTCCCTGTCTAATTTATTTTCGAAGATAAGGTGTTCTCAAATCGTATTTTTGAAGGAGAAAAAGATAACATTGTTAAAGGGAAGATGTTTTGCATATAAAGGCTTCCAATTTATGATAACTTTTTATGATACAATTATGTTACCAAGATATACCATTGAATAATATAATTTTATTAGTTTCTCAATTCACATGCATGCGAGGGAATTGTAATAATTTTTCAACCATGGTAAAAATATTATATATTTCAATTACGTGATCCTCTTGAGTAGTAAGAAAGAACTCAATATATCATTATGTATTCATATTATTGGAAGCCATTATAAATAAATTATGTTACCCATTATTTTTTTGTGTTCTAAAAGATTGATTTTTTAGGTTTGTAGGACATAGTTGGAATAAAATATATAGATGGTCCATTTCGAGAATATATATTGTAGGGATGGAAACATTCATCTTGTTCATGGTTCATGGGAGCATAACCTATGTTATATCCATTTTTAATTTCCCAATAATTGTTCTTGACCAGATCAATTCCCACAATGATATCTTTTATTTTTTTCATAATATATTTTGAAATATTTTTCATTGGTTAGATTAGGATAATATATTCTAACCGAATGATGGTGAGGCAATTGGATTTTGATACATGTGATGCTTCAGAATTTCCGAACATGTGAAGTAAGGATAGATTCTATTTCACCCCCTAGACTCTCCATGCATGATGATCCACCATTCCATATATTTCCCTCATTAAACATTTTTTAAACAAATAATTGGCCACATACCCAATTATTTCTTGAGTAGAGATTGTGGGAGTGAAAGTTCATTTACACTAATTTTTATAGGAGAATATGATATGAAGCCACAATCAATTATTGGATGGAACCGTGGTAGGATGACTAAAATGACATGAAGGGGACTTCACTGGTGGTTCTAATAGGATTCATCCCATTATTGATTACCAATTTTAGTTAATAAAGTAATTTTAATTTGTGATTTCTTCCTATTACAAAGATAATCATGTATTTTTGTGGAGATATATATATTTTATATCTATTTATATACGATAGTATTTCTATTCATTACATGGTAGTTACATGGTGTTTTTTTAATATAAAATTTAGTATTTCATATATTTTATATATATTAAAATTTTAATTGTGAAAAAATTAAAGGTATATTCAACTGGAAGTGATAATAACATATTTAGAGAGAGAGATCTGAAAAATATATATTCAACTGAGTTCGATGAGAAATGGTCTCCCACAATTTTGGTATCCTATACGGGTAATAAACTATTAAGAACAAGGCATCAGTGATGGGCTAATGTGGTGATGGGATACAAAAATTATGTTAGTATCTATAGTGAAATGATATTAAGTCATTACGAAGCATTAGTGATTAAATTTTTGATCTAATCCATATATCAAAATCCTTATCAATTCTGATGATTAGAATGTGTTTCCAGATTGATAATTAGTGGTACATAATGCTGGAGTGATTTTAAGAAATAGAAATCATTTATGTGTTTAAAGATGATGTGAGGTTAACCTTTTTTGGATAAATAACTCTAAGGTAGGTGTGTTTAATCAATAATAGGATGATATTATTTTGTGGATGGATCTTTGAGCATTTCATTTTGAAAAAGATATTTTTTATATAGATAAATAAGGTGTATCAGGGTGTGGTTATTTCATATATTTATGTACACTATCTTTGTAATATAATATTATGAAATACATGAATTTTTTAGCCTCAAATACATAATGGATATTTCATAATTGCATTGTTTTTTGACCCTACACATTGAATGGGGGTTCCATGTTAAAAATATTGCTAGATGATTTTTTAATTATAATTTATATCACATACATATTTCATTGGGTTTATCAAAAATTCTTTGGGATCTGTTTCCACCCTGAGATTGATATTTTCCATCAACTAGTTTTATCCATGGAGATGGTTCATGTTTGATATTTATATTGTGATTATTGTAATTTTTCAAAAGTATTGATAGAAAGTGATGAAGACTAGGGTCTACAAAATAATGATTGTTATGATAGTAGTTTTAAGACATAATCTTATATATATTTTTTCCATAATGTGTGACTGGTGAAGAATAAATGAAAATTATGGATCAATGTGATGTGAATAATTCTTGAGATTTAACGCTCGTGGAAAAATTTCTTTCCATGTGATCTCCAAATAATGATGAAATAATTTTTGGGGAACCATATATTTTATTGGTATTTTCTTTTTTCAAAGGAAAATGAAGATTCTTAAATAGAAATGAATTTATATTTTTTGATTTATTTTGCTGGGGGATTAGATGGGATTCAATTACAATTACAAAAGGGTGTCATAAATGTTTTCAAGAGAGGATTATCGTTGGTGAAATTACAAATGATTTTCTATAAAAACTATGTTTTTGGATGGAATCTCCATTATTATACTGAATGGGATGATTAGTAATATTAACCATATTTGTGATTCCAAAATCTAGGAAGGATATTAATTTGAACATGAGATTCCTTTTATCCTATCACTCCGATATGTATGAATGTGTGGGGAGACATATATATTTTTTAGTTCAGATGACAAAATTCTTTTATTATTAACATGGAATATACATGGTGCTTTGGTAAATGATGATATAATAATTTTTTTTTATTTAAAAAATGAATTATTGAAGGATTTAAAATTATATGTGTCTGGTAGAAATAAAGAGAGAGAGAGCGCTGGTCAATATGTTTTCTATATAGGTCAAAGGGAAAGGGGACACTGCATTTTTTGTAGCCCTTCTGGGCCTTCAACAATTGTAAATAAGGCATCGATGTTGGTTCTCATATGTGACGGGATACCATATTTTTTTATTTATGTGAAACGCGTGTATATTAATATGAAGCAAAGTGTTATTAGTGAAATTGATGATTGGGGGTATGTATATGATGTCTTCGTGATTATTGTGATTAGGTGGTATAATATGGTTGGAGATCAGAAAAACATCGTGATGGTGAGATCATGAGAGAGATAAATCCTTAAAGTGTGACAATGTTTTGAGATCCTAACACATGTCTAGTTAAGGATCTCTACATAAATGTAGTTTTATTGACAAAAGGGTTTCATTTTAATATAGAGAGATCGTTCATCATTATATTTTCAATATGCTGATTTTGAGAGAGATGAAAGAGTCGTATCAAGGAGAAGTGTTCACATATGTTTTATTATGATTTATATTAAAACACATATCATTTAATCCATTCATGTAATGATTATATTATAAATTTATAGTCCATAACTACACTTAATTACAGGGAATAGTGAAGTGGTAGTGTGGGGATGAACCCATGAGGATCACAAGAAGATCAGTATCCAACCGAACAAAACACATAGAAATGATTACTCACACTCACTCTAGAATTTTATAATATCTAAATCTAATTAGTTTTAGTTTAATTAATATTACAAATGAAGGGATCAATGTTCATATTAAGGCTCTTGACATAACTTAATCCATGATCAATCGAGGTATAGTCCTACAACATTGGTTATGAGGAAGTGAAAGATTCACCAATTGGTTTTGGTCAAACAAATTAGATCCACCCATGACACATCTATCCAATTATATTTTTATAATATAAAACATAGGGGTATTACAGATAACTTATATATAGAAATAATCGTAGTCCAAAAGTCATACTCCTTATCAAATCTAATTAGTTTAAGATCATTCATTTTCACTTTCCATTGTCATGGTTGTGTAATTGAATGTAATGAACAAATATTATTAACCTAATTACTATATATTGGGTTAAAAAGTTTCATTTTATATATTCATTAGGTTAAAAAAACACCCCTATTATTAACCACTAATTATAGTTCCCCATGTTTGATAGTTGTATAACTGAGAGTGGGATGTGGTGAATAAATGATAGATTTTTCTTTTCTATTTCCTAAAAAATGAGTCAAATATATCCTCCTGTTAAATAATTCATTCCATTATAAAAAAAACACACATCTATAGGAACATAAGAATTTAAAAGTATCACTATTTAACAAGAATTTATTTGTCATTGTTATAGTATAATTATTATCCAATAACACACAATCCACTAGAAAACAAATTTTTTTTGTGGGATAGTGTGATTAAGAAATGACATTGAACATGTGTAGATCAATGATAAATACAAGAAATAATATTTTTCATGTATCAATAAATTATATAAGATAATTTTTTTGACATACATGTTATTATTCATCCAAATAATCTTTGGAAAATATGATCTTTCAATACTTTTCCTCACATTCACACCCACAAGTTATGAAGAACATCCTAGTCATCCTAATGATTCATAGTTTTAATTACAAGTACAATTAATCAATATGGAAAATATAACTCTTGTAGAATACCTTTGAATCAATTTTGAACTTACTTATCATTCATTCTGAAAACCCCAATCTGTTTTGTCAGTTTGGTCGAAAAAACCTGAATATCATCTTCTGTCTTCTCCTTCCTTTATTCTAGCAGGAAAAATGATTTCAACATAATAGAATCTGGAAACATCTTCATGAATAAATTGTGGATATTAGTTTTTTCCAACATGAACAATGACTATCACTAAACACACAAGTTTATCTACTTTTTATATAGTCACACAATCATTTTATAGGTCGTATCATGAAAAGAATTTCGCACATAACCAAAATTCATAAACCTTAGAACATCATTATTTCTCAAAAAATTCATTGAATTTTATAATTATTTCTCAAATAATAAAAAATCCTTAAATCTATTAGATTTATTTGAATTATTCAAGCTTCCATGAATTGTAGATCCTTCTATTAATTTATCTCCCTTTATTCATTCTGACAAATAATTAATCTGATTTTGATTTTCAATTCAGATTTTCCCATTATGATTCTCCATTATGATGGTCATCCTAATTTCATGAACCTATGGTAAATATTGAACTAAGTACCTATTCAAAGACATTATTCTAATTTTATATCCTTATTTTATTTTCTTAATATTATTTCCTCATTATGATAATGTATTTTTGGTCGCTATGATTTTCTTGATCAACTTGAAAACAAATCAACACTTAAGATATGTATTTATGGTTCTCTGGACCACCAAAAAAAATATCATCCCATCTTAAATTATTTATTATGATGGTGTGAATATATTCAACAATAGTTTCATCAAAGATTTTCTATACACCAAAATGTAATAATGAATGTGTATGTCTACTCATTATAACTATCATAACCAACACTAAATTAATTTCCTCATTATGATGATAAAAACCGATTTGTTCAAACTTCTTCAACCACTAATAAATATTTTTTTATTACAATTATTATCAAATTCATTCACAAAATATTTAAATTATTTTCCTTTTGGTTACACTAAAATAAATAACCGTTGGTTTCTCTCATTGCGATCAAAGTAAATCTTCACATCCATAAAAGAACATGAATCTAATGAATTCAGATTGAAAAAATTTTACATCTGAAACATCCTTACTCCAAATAACATTTAATGTAAGAATTAATTACTTCATGAAAATAATTACATTTAACATCAACTCTAGAATCTTATGAATTATTTTTAATTGTATTGTAACATCTTATTCCTCCAACAACTTCATTCTTTCTATGAACCTAAATACGATTAACCTAAATAAGTTTTGTAGAAAATCCCCCCATTAGTTTCATCAATATCACATCACAAGATTAAAAAATATCATCTGATTTGTGTGAATTTAAAAATATAAATGAATAATTAGATTCATATCGAATCTGTGCGGAATTCGACCCTCATTCTTATTATTATTAGAACCCTATTCTAGACCAAAGGTGGGTTCAATGATTGTTATCCTCTATATAACATATCCCCTTTAGGATGGATATTCATAAGAATTGTGAGACTAAATTTATGAATATGATTTTTATTCTATTAATTAAAAGAAACAATGTGATGTGATTTTTAATTCTGTTTTATATCATTGAAAACAAATAGAAATACATAAATATAATAATTTTTCTTATCTTATTGGCCCTAATAATATCCCTTTTCGGATTTTGTGATCAATATATATTCATAAATCACTAAACTCTACAAACTTATGAAATGGATTACTTATCAATAGTTATAATCATACATGAGATAACTCATTGTAATAAAATAGAATCATTGACAACAAAACCATGATATCTGAAAGTAGAAACTTATGAGAAACTTCCTCATCTTATTCTCTCAATATTTTATTAGTTTATCTTACTTGGATTATTTCATTAGATTTCTTACTTTGGGTTTTAACATTATATTCTTCGTCAACTTGTATTGAATTCTTGACCTTCCCTTGAATACAGTATTTATTTTCCAAAACCCACTTTAGTGAAAAACTATAATAGTTCACACATTTAGATTAATGTATTATTTTACATTTAGTTTAAATGTACACACAATTTCATGTATAAAAACTATTTCGAAACCAATTTCTCATCAAATAATTTTGAAAACCTCATTCAAAACCCTAAACCATATTTTAAGATTCTCAATAAAAACCAACCTTCCAAAATGATTTTTCTTCTTTTAGATAACAAACTTTTGTCACACTCATACCTCAATCTCTTTTTAAAAAACATTTTACATACGATAAAAAAAATTGAAGAACCAAACTATTGATATATAGAACATGTCTAAATTAATTTAACATGAAAATAAAATCACCTAAAAATAATAGGGCCGGGAACCACATCCCATGGGTGAAGAACATTCGAGAAAATGACGAGAGATCCATCCACATCTCAACCACACCTAATATAGCCTATAACGGACCCTAATCAAGAAGAAAAAATAAAGAGACATAAGATTAGAACCCCTAAAATGAAACCATAATAGCATGAAAATAATACCTAGACCATGAGGAGGATGAAAATACCAGAGGGGGTGAAGGAAGGTTGGCCATAATACAAGGAAGGATGACCGAAAGAGGGGAGAACAATAAGAATTTTATGGTGGATAAGAACTCATTGAAGAGGGAGGTCATTCCATCTATGGATGGTGCCAGTTGGAGTTGAGTTATAGAGAGGCATTGCGGTTGGGTCTTGCTCATTAGAGAAGAAGACAACGCTTCCTTGAGGTGGATGTAAAAATAGGTAGGGAGGTGTTCTATAGAGTTCCTATGACTATGGGTGGAGTGTGTAGTGAGGACACTTGGCCAGGAGGGTGGTGTCTGTACATTAAGGATTAATAGTGGGAGAAATGATGGATACTCGAAGGAGGGAAACCGAAAAAAAATCCCTACAAAAAATCTACTTTAAAAAACTAGTAATTATATTTATTATATTTTTAATAATAATATATTTATAATGACATTGACAATAATATTAATATTAATATTCTAAAAAAATAATATTATAATTTAATAAAAAAATTTAATTTATTTTAAATTTTTTATTTTCATTTAATTTTAATTTTATTATTATTAATCAAATTTTATTTATCTTGAACATCAGGTAGGCTACATGGTTACCAGGGCGAAGTCACATGGTTTCCAATTCATTCTTTTCCCGTTCACCAGATTCCGTGAAGCCTATGAAACTTGTTTTCAATAAAAACTCCAAAATTCAAATCAGGACTCAACCAAAACCCCACTGAAAAAATAAAATTCTAGAAAATATTAAAATAAAATAATTTTCATAATTCATGGTGGGAAATGTTAAAACCAAACATGAAATTGTAAAAATTAGTCCCAAAACTCGTCAACCAATGTTGTATAGATGGTTCAAAATTTATTGAAAAACATCAAGAGAAGAATTAAAAAATTCCAGGAAATTATCTTTCGAATCCATCAACCCACATATGATTTAGTAAAATAAAGATTTTCATGAAATAGTGATTATACATCATAAATATATAGATGAAATATATCGTTCATGTAATGGTGATAATAGGCAAGAATCATGCATGTCATAATAATTCCATAACATGCCTCCAATTGATAAAATCTTACTTTAAGTGCTACCTTGAGAGACTAAATATCATTTCAAACACCTTCTTGTGGAATGTGTGTGATTGCTCCACCAAAATCATATATCCAAAATGAAATAATTAATTCCTAATCTTTCCCATTTCTGAAAAAATTAATATATTTACATAACTAGTGTAAGTGGAATACCATGAATGTAGTGATGATCTATCACATTGAACTAACTAAAAACCATCTCTTGATCCCAAATAAACTATGAATATTCAATCAAATATCAGACTCAAGAATTTGTAACCCCGTGATAATAGGAGATAAAAATATCAAATCATACATATAAACTATCCATGTATTCCACAAAATAAGAACATCATAACAATTTCTCATCCACTAATAATTTAATTTCCAAGTAGGGAATTAGTTCCCCAAATATTCCCTTGTTAACAGCTAAGCCTAGGTCCCTAGCAAGAATGATGAAAACCAGCAATAGGGAAATATTTACCTCAAAAAACCGATGATTGGATGGAGTTCATACAATAATGTAGATTCCAACTCCCCTTATCTAAAATATATTAAATAATAATCTTTAAATTACAGAAATCAAGTCTATTAGAAAGATTTTAGATAGAAATATTTTCATAAGCTACAAAATGGATATTATCCTTACCATTGCTTTAAAGTTACAAAAAATTTTCCAATAAATAATTAAGGTGGTTGAAGTGCACTGTGTTGCATTTGTTGTCAATGAGGTATGTTGTTGTCAAGGAATGAATGGATGGATGTCAAGGATTGTCAAGATGTGAATGACAAAGGATGTGATGGTGATGGTGATGAAGGAGAATGGCCATGGTACTAAGATGCATGTAACTTAGGAGATTCACTAAGTGACATAGGAGATTATGGTTGAAACATTCTCTATGTATATCAGACGATTGTAGAACTGATCTTAATGTTTCAATACTTGTATCAAGATGATACTTGTCAATGAGGTATGTTGTTTTCAAGGAATGAATGGATGGATAACAAATACAAAGGGGGAGATTGAAGTGCACTGTGTTGCATTTGTTGTCAATGAGGTATGTTGTTGTCAAGGAATGAATGGATGGATGTCAAGGAATGTCAAGATGTGAATGAAAAAGGATGTGATGGTGATGGTGATGAAGTAGAATAGCCATGGTACTAAGATGCATGTCACTTAGGAGATTCACTAAGTGACATAGGAGATTATGGTTGAAACATTCTCTATGTATATCAGACGATTGTAGAACTGATCTTAATGTTTCAATACTTGTATCAAGATGATACTAAGTGACAACACTTGAAGAATGAATGATGATGGAGCATCATTAAATCAGACGATTGTTGAGCTGTTCTTAATGTTCCAAGAACTTGTATCAACTGGATACAATGTCACAACAATGTTTGAAGACCATGCATTGTACTGACAATGCATGAGGAGATGAAGAGAGCCATCCACAACTTCTATGTGGATGAAGTGAGAAGAAGAAGTCCATCCACTATCTCTTAGTGCATGTGAATCAGAAGAAGATCCAATTGATCTCTGATTAGATCAATGAAGCACATTGAATAATTTAAGTGATTCAGGAGTTCGGTTGAAGAAGAAGAACCTTTTGAATTCCATATCCTAAGTGAAGATCATATGAGGAGAAGTAATGGAATTCTTAAGAAGAGAAATGGAAGAAGAAGGTAGAAGAAGAATGTCTTAGAGAAGTGGCATGTGGCATATTATACATAGGCACATTGTTTTTAACAATGTCCTCATTCATGCCTTTGCCAAAAAATTGGCCAGCCAAGGCACCTTGAGGGTTCAACCCCAAGGCATGGGCGCTAGGGCACCACGCCCATGGGGGAACTCGTGGGGCGAGCCAGGGCGGCAGGGCGCACCCAAGACACCGCATGGGCGCCTGGGGCATGCCCGAAGGAGCGCGGCAGGGGCGTAGGGAGCGAGCCCCCAAGAGTGTCACCGTGCATAGTGGACTCCAGTGGCGCGCCCGCAGGGAGCAGAGTGGGCGCAGAGGGATGTTGCATTTTTTGTCAATGAGGTATGTTGTTGTCAAGGAATGAATGGATGGATAACAAATACAAAGGGGGAGATTGAAGTTCACTGTGTTGCATTTGTTGTCAATGAGGTATGTTGTTGTCAAGGAATGAATGGATGGATGTCAAGGAATGTCAAGATGTGAATGACAAAGGATGTGATGGTGATGGTGATGAAGGAGAATGTCCATGGTACTAAGATGCATGTCACTAAGGAGATTCACTAAGTGACATAGGAGACTATGGTTGAAACATTCTCTATGTATATCAGACGATTGTAGAACTGATCTTAATGTTTCAATACTTGTATCAAGATGATACTAAGTGACAACACTTGAAGAATGAATGATGATGGAGCATCATTAAATCAGACGATTGTTGAGCTATTCTTAAAGTTCCAAGAACTTGTATCAACTGGATACAATGTCACAACAATGTTTGAAGACCATGCATTGTACTGACAATGCATGAGGAGATGAAGAGAGCCATCCACAACTTCTAAGTGGATGAAGTGAGCAGAAGATGTCCATGCACTATCTCTTAGTGCATGTGAATCAGAAGAAGATCCAATTGATATTTGATTAGATCAATGAAGCACATTGAAGAATTTAAGTGATTCAGGAGTTCGGTTGAAGAAGAAGAACCTTTTGAATTCCATATCCTAAGTGAAGATCATATGAGGAGAAGTAATGGAATTCTTAAGAAGA
The DNA here is from genome assembly GCA_963277665.1 of Viscum album. Taxonomy (NCBI): domain Eukaryota; kingdom Viridiplantae; phylum Streptophyta; class Magnoliopsida; order Santalales; family Viscaceae; genus Viscum; species Viscum album. The sequence continues at coordinate 23,435,823 of OY728131.1, forward strand.
GAAATGGAAGAAGAAGGTAGAAGAAGAATGTCTTAGAGAAGTGGCATGTGGCATATTATACATAGGCACGTTGTTTTTAACAATGTCCTCATTCATGCCTTTGCCAAAAAATTTGCCAGCCAAGGCACCTTGAGGGATCAACCCCAAGGCATGGGCGCTAGGGCACCACGCCCATGGGGGAACCCGTGGGGCGAGCCAGGGCGGCAGGGCTCACCCAAGACACCGCATGGGCGCCTGGGGCACGCCCGAAGGAGCGCGGCAGGGGCGTAGGGAGCGAGCCCCCAAGAGTGTCATCGTGCATAGTGGGCGCCAGTGGCGCGCCTGCAGGGAGCAGAGGGGGCGCAAAGCGCGCCCGTACGGAGAACACGGTGCGGGGCGGCACCGTGGAGGGAGAAGATGCAACTGAGGTGAGGATGGGAGCGCTTGGGTGATAAACCGCGGAAAAACAGCGCGTCGTTTTGATGTGGGACGCGCAATTTTTCTGCGGAGCAAATCGTGGGCATCCATCTGATCTCGCGGACGATCCGAGCCGCTCATCTAATCGCACCGTTCGCGATCTGATCCAGGCCGTCCGAGATTATCTGATCACCTGATCCGACGGCTCCCCGTCCGTCCTCTTCCTTGAGCTCGCTCAATGCCACCCGCGAGCCTCCGACGAACCAGGCGCCATCCGAGGGATTATTTCGAGATTTCGTTCACCTCCGATCGAAGTAAAGCGTCCATGGTGATCGTCTGGCCAAGACGAACCGATCCATGCTTAAAAATACACTTGCATGCAATGTTTGGAGAGTTTTGGTATCCGGCCGAGGCAAGACGAAGTTGCCGAGGTTTGGGTGTTTATGCTTGCATGTTTTGGATCGAAGGAAGGTCGTGCATGCGTTCAAAGTCGCATGCACGTAGAGAAAAATGAAATGAGAAGAACCCGTGGAGAACCGAGGAGAAAGTTCAAGATTTAAAAAAATCTTAAAGATCCGAAATCTTTGGGTTTTTGAAGTTAAACCACGCGGATGGGCCGAAGAATTCCTTGCCTATAAAAAGAGAGCCCGAGCCCTATTAGATGCTTGCTGATCCTATGAAGAGAGAAGTCTCGCGAAGCCTCTGTGCTCAGCGAAGTAAGAAGCTCCGCGCAACCCACTTGCGCGACGAAGCAGCCCGAAGCCATTCCTGGTTTCGTGTGTTCCTTTTGCGCACTTCTTGCGCGAAAGAAGAAAGGGAGGTCCTCTGTGTGCCTCCGTTTCACGGCAGGAAGAACCCGGGGCCGCAGCACCTTGCGCGCCCACGGTTGAAGCCCGCACTTGCGCGGCATTTGGTGTCCTTGACACCCTGCGCGCCCACGGCTGTCAGAGGAATTTCACGGCTGTTGAAGGCAGGAAGGCCGAAGCTTGTATTCAAGCACCTTGCGCGATCCAAAATTAAGAACACCCTGGGCAGTGTGTGTGCTTAGTGCAACATGAAGATGAAGTTCATTACATACCTACGGGTTGTGTGCTAAGTGAGGAACAAAGCCACATCAATTGAAAGACATACACCCTAGCCGTTAGTGTGCAAGAAGAGGAGGAAGACCGAGGCCATACCTTGGTTGTGCCAAATTGAAGAAAACTCTTTGTGTGTGTGCATTTGAAGAAGAGGCAGTAGCCTTTGAGTGTGTTTAAGAATTGGAGAAGGCCCTACGGGTAGTAGCTTGTGCAAAGAGGGAGAACCCAAGGCTTAGTGCCCTTGTGTGCAAATTGAACAAGTGAAGTCCGTAGCCTTGTGGTTTTGCACACTTGAAGATTAAAAGAGAAAAACAAAGTGTGTGTGCAAAGTGGAAGAGTACAAGAAGGGAAGAAGGACATAGGCATTTGTGTGTGCAAAAGAACTAAAAGGCCGAACCTAGTGTGTGTGCACTAAGTGAAGTGAACACACTTAGAAGAAGGAAGAAAGTGGAGACCCTCACACTAAAGTACAACACACTTGTGAGTGTGTGAACAAAAAGAACAAAGTGTGAAGAAGGAAGAAGGTGTGTGTGCTAAAAGTATTTACACCCATTGTGGGTTTATCACACCAAGGAGAAAAAGGAATTGCATGCATGCATGCATGCACATGCGCACGTAATCAAAGTTCAAATCTGCTTGTGTGCATTTGAGTTGACCAAGACCAGAGGATCTTGATGAATTTGAGAGACCATGCAATCAGTGCATGAGGATGCAGAGATTCCATGCACTCAGTGCATGAAGTTGATGTGAACTGAGACTGGACCAGACTGAAGTTAAAGACATCATTTGTCTGAGTATTCAGTAGTTGGAGAGAAGCCAGGTCATCCTTAGAAGAAGGAGATAAATCCTGAGCAATACGAGAAGACCTGATCATCACAAGTGATCAGAGGTACAGAGCAAGGCCAGCAGTCTTTATCCCAGACTACTGAAGATACTTGAAGAAGCTTAAAGAGAAGAAGAGATACTCGTGTGACTCGAGGAGCCAGGAGAAGCCCCCTGTGAGACTCAGGGTGGAAGAAGTCTTCAGTGGGATTCTGGAGCAGGCCAGTGGGACTCTGGTAACACTGTTTGACGCAGTATAAAGACCCTCCTGTGGGACTCAGGAGAGATACAGTGGGACTCTGTATCGACCATTGTAATACTAACAGATTATAATGGAAGAAACCATGTTGAGGTGTATAACCAACATGGCAAGGACGTAGGCCTTTGGTGCCGAACCTTGTAAATCCTTGTGTCCAGTGCCTTTATATTTACAGCATTATTCGAGGAAAGGTTGAGAGACACAAGAAGAGTGGATCGAGGCTTTAACCAGCCATAGAGGTTTAATTGATAAGAATCAATTAGTAAAAAGTTTTAAGGGATCACTGATTCACCCCCTCCCCCTCTTAGTGATTCACACTGATCTGGGCACTTCAATTGGTATCAGAGGGAAGGTTGCCTCTAAAAGATCCAAGGGAGTCTTTATGAAGTGCAGATTTGAGGAAATGAGCGACCATCCTCAAATGGAGATATCTGCCAAGACTCAGAAAAATAGAAAGAAGAAACAGTCCAAGAAGTTGAAGAAAACCTGTCCTAGCTGTGATGAAGTTGGAATAATGAAAGATCTTCAAAGTGCAATCGAATATCTTCAGAAGACAGTCCCCAAGGAAGTGGCAATGTGTATAGCTACATGCATCCTTGATCTTCAAGAAGAAAAATCACAGTTAGAAGAAGAATCCAATGCAATGGAAGATCAATTGGCAAAAAGGGTTGGCATAACCAACACTCTCAGAAAGCTGGTGAAGGATAAAGATGAAACCGTTTCTCTTTGCAATGAAAGATATGAAGACACTGCTGAAGAATTGAAAAGAAGCCTTTCTGAGAAAGAAATATTTATGATAATGATCAAAGAAGTTTTCCATGCACTGGAGAAGTTGCACAAAGTGTCAATGAATGTCAGAGATGCTAAAATTGAAGACAAAGTCAAAATGGTGAAGGAGCTTGACAACTCATTGCATGAAATAAAGAATGTGCATGATGACCAGATGGAACAGCTGAAACAGAATTGGGAAGGTAGGCGAAGATTGGTTGAGGATGAGAAGAACTCCCTCAACATGAAATGCTTTGAACTGGAGGTGATATTGAAAAATCTGCAATCACCCAAAGCTGAAGCCTCCCAGTCAGCTGAAAGAAGAAATGTTTCTACTCAAGTGAGCTTTGAGAAGGATGATTCTAAAAGAAAGACATCCTCTAATGAAAGGGAAACATCTTCTAAAAAGAAGGTAACATCCTTCCCATCTTGTACTCATGCTTATAAATGTGTTTCCACAAAAAGTGCAGGATGGAAGAATAACTCTGAACAAGTATGGATGAAGTCAATGACGAAAGAAAGCTCTCCTGAAATAGCACAACAAGTCAAGAAAAGTACCCTATAATCAGAAGGACTGAAGAGGTCAAGATTTGTGGGTCAATGTTGGTGTTGTAATAAGTATGGGCACTATACAAATGATTGTTGGTACAATCCACTGAATGTAAAAGCTCAAAGGAATCCCATGCTAAAGGGGAGCAAGCCAGAGGAAAAGAAGCAGCATCCACAGGTCCAGAGACATCTGTTTACTGCAAATAGATTTGGATTACTTGACAACATCTGGGATGATTGCAAAAGTGGTCAAATAGATACATGTCAATCTCCAACTGTATCTAGAGCTAAAAAGAAGAAAAGATCACAGAACCTGGCTCAGAAAGTGTCACGAACCAACCGGGTCGACCCTGAACCGGTCTCCCGAGCCGGTCCGCGACATGGCCCGAGAGGCGTTCCCGATCCTCCAGGGCTGGCGACAAGCGCCAGGGCATCATTAGAGACTGTGGGAACGATTTCGCCCAATATAAATAAATAAGAATGCAAAGATAAAACAGAGCAGCGCAGAAAAAAGATAAACTAAACAAAGTGACTAAACAGGAACAAACAAGAAACAAACTAACCAAACACGACGTGCGAACAAACTCCGTGCGACCTCGCGGGTCGCTCTCCAACTCAACGATCAAGCGTCGCCCTAGGCGAGCGCACTCAAGCTATAGCCTGCACAAACCCTAAAAACAGAAAACAACTACAGGCGTGATTATTAAAACTCAGTAGGCTAGCCCGATATCTATTCCCATTGCACTACCTTTAAAATAAAAGAAACATCATTTCAAGTTTGAACTACAATCTATAAAAGTATGTTTTTAATAATATTCTACTTAAAAACAAAGTACGAACCATTGCCCTTAGACATTTTCCAAATTCGTGTTCATTTCATTAGTGATAATGACATTTCAGGAAAAGGGGAAAGTGATGTTTAAATTTTCAAATTTGTACAAAAGGGATTAAACACTTCCATTTGAAAACAATTTTTAGAAACCCATTAAAAAGAAATTTATCAGTTTCCAAGGAAAACAATATGCCAGAATGCACAAAGTAAAACATACAGAAAGGGAAATGTAAGTATACACGTGAGCATCATAATCATTACTGCAAGCTACAAAAGCTGAATAGACATGGGTGAACCTAGGAGATCGAGAATAAACCAGAAGACACCAATACATGAGAAATCATCCTTATTGACATGTCACGATGAAATCAAAACGCACAAAACGCTCAACCATCCACTCACAGGCAGGTCGAGGGCAAATCCCATAGTAATAAACCCAATATATCCACCTACTATGGGCCACTGGTCAGTACCATAACCAACCAGTGCAGCAATCGTTCTTAGAATATTCTCTCAATATGCCAGATTCCCATGTCTCAAGTGTTTTAGAAAAAGGGGTGAGCCAACCGATGCCAACCGAGCATCCAATCAGATATATCTATATATAAAGAACAACAGGCATTCCCTGAGCCACTCCATGGGACAACCTCTTGCCTTTAACTACTCAAGTACCCGGGAGCCTCTAAGCGCGGCCTCCCAAACAATCCATTGCAACCAAGGCATGAGAGTCGCCCTAAGAGGGTTTTTATCAAAACATTTTTTTCGCTTTCCATAAAGTGCCAAACGGGAATTTAATACATTTCACAAACACTACTCAAAGACAGGTACAACTTCTTTATGAGACAAAATCCAGTTTAAAACCGTTTAAAGAACCCCAAAACACTACGTCACAGGCTAACAATCTTTTTATAAACCAAACCAAACCATTTTCTTTCTCCAAATAATCTTTAAGAGCCAACCGGGCAATTTCTCAAACGAACCAGAGTATTTGTTCATGCTTCAAAAGAAATTATTTCTCATTAAACCAAAACTCTGTTTTACATTCCGTGAGTTATGTTTAAAAGCCAAACGGACATTCTTTCATTATTGGGTGTCCGCTCATAAAAAGGATGCTTCATGTGTCGTGTATAAAATAAACGGCTCCTTTTGACATTAAATAACCATTTAAAAATTAACCATCTTATATTAAAAATTAATTATCGCATATTATCTCGTATTTATTACAATTAATAAAATGTTGATTTTGAACAATTAGGGTGGGAAAACAGCATGAAATAATATAACATAAATTTTAAAAGCAGTGCAAAGGGGACCTACCTCAAAATCAAGCGCGTCGACAAACAACCTCGGATCCAAGGCGCGATGACACGACGTGTGTCCGAGACTACGTGACCAAGTCTAATACTCTGCATAAACAAAACAGAGGACTCAGACACATCCAAAACTCACCAGAGCATTCGAAACCAAGCGGCGAGAGTAAACGCTCACCTTGAAACCAAAGCGCGGCGACGACGGAACCTCAAATACAAGGCGCGGCGGTGGCGCTCACTCGGAAACGCCATGCGCGGGTCCTAAAAGTCCTAAGCCAACAAATAAAAACCCACAGTCAATTAAAACTCATGAACCAACAAGAGTACAATGATGAAGATAATAATAATAATGATAATAATAATAATAATAATAATAATAACAACAATGATAATATGAATAATAATAATAGTAATACTAATAAGAATAATAATAATAATTTAGCACAATTAAAATATAACGATATAATAATAATAACAATATTAATATAATAATAATAATTATTATAATAGCATTCCCATAATATAATAATGATAACAATAATATTATTATGATAATAATAATAATATCATAAACATAATATTAATGACAATAATATAACAAAAATAATAAAAATTATATCATAATAATATTAGCATGAAAATAATAATAATAATAATAATAATAATAATAAAATAATATCCATAATAATAACAACAAAATAATAATAATAATAATGAGAAGAAGAAGAATAACATAATAACAATAATGAAAAAAATAGTAATAATAATAGAATTAATAATTATAATAATGATAGAAACAATAATAAGAAAACAATAATAATAATAATAAGAATGACAATAATAATAAACAATAAGAATATATAAAAAAAACAAAACAATACAAACATGCGGGCTGCTGCGCGAGATAGGAGGGCGCTGGCCTGCTCGACGCTGCAGAGGAGGGAGAAAGAAAAAGAAGAAGAAGAAGAAAAGAAGAAGAGGAAGAAGAAGAAGAAGAGAAGAAGAGAAAGGAGAAGAAGAGAAGAGAATAAGAAGAGGAAGAAGGAGGGGGCGCCGGTGCAGCAGCTGCTGCTGCGGAAGGAGGCAGGGGGCGCGGAAGTCGTCGCGTAGGGGAGGTGAGGAGGGAGCAGGCTGGATCGCCGGACGCAGGGGAGGAGGCTGAGCGGGGTTGCTATATGCGGGAGAAGGAGAGGTATGGTCGAGGGGTTGCAAGCTGCAGGAGGGCAGGCCGGAGGCGCGGCGGAAGGCTGTCGGGCGCCGAAAGAAGGCCGGCAGGGGGGCTGGTCCGCTACGAATGCAACAGGGGAGCGGCAGTGTGTGAGGGCAGCAGCGGCGTGCAGGAGCAGGCCAGGGTGAGGGGGTGCGCGCTGACAGGAAGGGAGCAGGGGTGCTGGTTGCAGAAGGTTGCAACAGGAGGGGAGGCGGCTTGCGGAGGAGAGGGTGACGCCGGACAGGGAAAACCAGGGAGAAAGCGGGACGAGGCGGAACCGAGGGAAGGAGAAGGGAGAGATGAGGGAATAAAGGAGGGGGTGGCGGCGGCTCCAGCGGGGAGAAAGAAGAGAAGAAAAAAATATATAAAGGGGGCCTGCTAGGGTTAGAAAAATAAGAAAATAAAATAAGAAGAGAGAAATAAATTAAAACAAATCAAAATCATGATAATAAGAAATTACAATAATAATAATTACAATAATAAAGATTAATAACAAATCATATTTAATAACCATTATACTATTATCCGCAACATTAACAATTTCATTAATTATTTATTTATAACATAATGATAAAAATAATAATAATGATAATAATAAACATAGCGATAAAAATACAAATGATAAAAATATTCATTTCATCTTAACTAATAAAGATAATTATTAATAGCCATAAAAATATTAAGACAATCTAAATTGACAATTTCTAATTTATTTTTAATTCCTCTAACCCGAAGAGGCCACGCAGTTGCATGGGCGAAGCCGCGCGGTGTTGCGCTCTACCCGCGCTTCCGACGATGTCGAACCCAAGATGCATACTTTTTATCAAAACTCAAAACATTCATCCGAGACTCAACGTGAACCACATCAAAAATAATTTAAAGCTAAAGAAATCATAAAATAAAATAAACGCACGGGTTGGGGTGCGACAATTCTCCCCACCATAACGCTTTCCGCCCCCGGAAAGCCACAACACCAACCAGTCGATCGATCAACACCTAAGGATTTCACAGAACACGATCCAACCTCTTATCTCAAGGACATCACAACGACTACCAGCGGGACTAAACCTCATTTCCCAAGGTAAATCACCAACATAGGAAAGGCCCGAACGGGCTCCCCACCATAAGAACTCGACTAGCATTTGATAACGACTTAAGAGAAAACCCAAAAGACTCATGGTGGGTCTCCCCACCATAAAGAACCGACCAACTAACGACCAAACGGGAAACCAGCTTAGACATGCACGAGACCTTACTCAAGCTAGAAAGAGCACAGTAAGGACCTTTAAACCACTTACTCACGTCCAAAAGGGATAGAAGCTTAAATGGATACTTTTCACAACTGAAACCCCAACCCCATGGGCGGGGAGGGTGGGCCCAAGGATCAAATCACTGAAACTACGACGTACGACTACTCACGACCCATCACTTCGGGATGGACCCAAGCCAGGGCCGCAACTGATTTACATCAGTGGCCCATGAAAAGTCACTGGTCAGTAACTTACATCCAAGAGGCACGATTCCCGACACTACGTGAGGGATAAGTCCATCGCGCGCTTTGCGACAAGAGGACAACTACAATGATAGAGGAACCAGAGCAACAACACCAAAACTATCTCACCACGACGTTAGAGGCACGACTTTCACCAGACTCTTTAAAATTTCCCCGGGGGTTCCTGACTACGGGCCAGCTTCACTCCGAGACCTTTTTGGCTGGAGCTTTGATGGATGAAGCATCTTCTGCCTCGCAGTTAGGTTCTGATAATCCCAATGAGATACATACATCTTTTGATCTGACAGATTGAAGGACAAGATTTTAAAATTAAAACACACCAGCATTGAAAGCCGAGGTTCGTCAAAAGACCCATGAAGTTCCCATACATTTCAAACCCAAAACACCACCAGTATAACTACAACGATAAAAGATCCGTTAAACTGAAAGGAAACTTACACCAAGAACTCTGAAAAAAGACCCAATAGCACATTACTTCTGAGAACACCCTCTGCGACGCTTTCTTGCAACACCCCGACAAAATCGTCGCAAGTGACCCAGACGTCCACATGTCTGGCAGGGCTTCGGAGCGCTTGGGCACGATGACTTCTTGTGACCCCGCTTGCCACACTGATAACACACAATATTCTCTCGCTCCGAAGAGGTTGATGAAAGATCTCGAGGCCTCTTGATTCCACGACCTGATCCATCCACTTCCATTTGCTTACTCATCTCCTTTCCAGAACCTTCACCAGTGCTCATAGGGATCGAATGAGGGAGAACTACCTCGAGCACTCCTGCCATCGCGGCTTCGATACGAAAAGCTTGTCTCGCCACATCAACAAAAGAATTCAGGTTGGACTCTGAAACCTTCGACTGTAAATCAAGGCGGAGACCCGCCTCGAAGAGTTGAGACTTCACGGGGTCATTTGTGGCATACTCTGAATCATAAGGTACTAAATCTACAAAGCGCTGGAAATATTCCAACACGGATCCCTCGCCCTGCTGCAGACAACACATTTCCATCCCCTTCCTCACCCTTTCTTCCTCAGAGAGATACTGACGAATGAACAAAGACTTGAAGAACTCCCAAGTAATCTCTTGACGAGGCTTGTTCTGAGACACTGACTTCTACCACATCCACGGTGAACCTTCAAGCATGAAGGTCGCAAACTTGACCTTCAACGAATCAGGCAACTCAATGAGGCTAAAGTCCCTTTCAATCTTCCGCATCCACTCCTCTGCCACAGAAGTTTCTGCTTGACCATAAAAGAGAGGTGGATCCAACATCCGAAACTCAATCATAAAATCCTTAGGTTGATCAACCGCACTACGATCACCCATCGAAGCTTCAAAGGGATAACCGCTGGACAAGGAAAGGTCAAAAACCCAATCAACGCCAACTCAACGAATGAATAAAAACCTCAAAATCAAACACTGCATCGGTGATAAGTTCAAAACACAAGAAAGCGAGTTATCATAACATCAAAACTTTTCTCTTTGAAAACATCTTTAATTTAAAACAATCTTGGTAAGTTAAACCCTCGCCACTTGTATCCCTTAGAGTCTCACTCACATGCATGTATCTGTGCCACCCAGGGCATCCATCCACCATACCAGAGATCCATCCACATTTCCAACATACCACAATGCATGTGAGCACTCATCAGAACACCAGGGTCAAAACAAAGCAACTTCATTTTCCAAAAACAATTCATTTATACCACTCATTTTAAAACAATCCACAAATTAAACATGTTATTTCAAACAACACTTTTTTTCTTCAAAACCAACTTTTCTGATTCAAACCACTTTCAGAAATCAACGGAAACCCAAAACAAATCAAACAGGGGACTAGTGTCAGTGGGCAACTTGACCATATGGTTGGCGGCCATATGCCAAACACGCCACTGACACAGAGAGCCTTCTTGGACCATGCCCCTAGATCCACATGGCTTGCCAGGCCGCGCGGGTTAGGAGGACTAATGGCCCAACTCCCTTTGTCGTACCCCAATCGCAAAACATTACCATAAAAACCCAAACAAACAAATTAAACTGGACTTCCCCTGGAAACCTGAGGATCGGTACGGGCAAGAGTTCACGACGCTCTTCTCGCACCTACCCCTCAAGTCCCGACAATCCTACTCCGTCTACCTTGACATCCCAAATAACAAAGGGTGCTCTGAAAAATGAGGTCTGCTAAGAGAAAACCTGCCTCTGATACCATTTTGTCACGAACCAACCCGGGTCGACCCTGAACCGGTCACCCGAGCCGGTCCGCGACATGGCCCGAGAGGCGTTCCCGATCCTCCCGGGCTGGCGACAAGCGCCAGGGAATCATTAGAGACTGTGGGAACGATTTTGCCCAATATAAATAAATAAGAATGCAAAGATAAAACAGAGCAGCGCAGAAAAAAGATAAACTAAATAAAGTGACTAAACAGGAACAAACAAGAAACAAACTAACCAAACACGACGTGCGACCAAACTCCGTGCGACCTCGCGGGTCGCTCTCCAACTCAACGATCAAGCGTCGCCCTAGGCGAGCGCACTCAAGCTATAGCCTGCACAAACACTAAAAAACAGAAAACAACTATAGGCGTGAGTATTAAAACTCAGTAGGCTAGCCCGATATCTATTCCCAATGCACTACCTTTAAAATAAAAGAAACATCATTTCAAGTTTGAACTACAATTTATAAAAGTATGTTTTTAATAATATTCTACTTAAAAACAAAGTACGAACCATTGCCCTTAGCCATTTTCCAAATTCGTGTTCATTTCATTAGTGCCAATGACATTTCAGGAAAAGGGGAAAGTGATGTTTAAATTTTCAAATTTGTACAAAAGGGATTAAACACTTCAATTTGAAAACAATTTTTAGAAACCCATTAAAAAGCAATTTATCAGTTTCCAAGGAAAACAATATGCCAGAATGCACAAAGTAAAACATACAGAAAGGGCAATGTAAGTATACATGTGAGCATCATAATCATTACTGCAAGCTACAAAAGCTGAATAGACATGGGTGAACCTAGGAGATCGAGAATAAACCAGAAGACACCTATACATGAGAAATCATCCTTATTGACATGTCACGATGAAATCAAAACGCACAAAACGCTCAACCATCCACTCACAGGCAGGTCGAGGGCAAATCCCATAGTAATAAACCCAATATATCCACCTACTATGGGCCACTGGTCAGTACCATAACCTACCAGTGTAGCAATCGTTCTTAGAATATTCTCTCAATATGCCAGATTCCCATGTCTCAAGTGTTTTAGAAAAAGGGGTGAGCCAACCGATGCCAACCGAGCATCCAATCAGATATATCTATATATAAAGAACAACATGCATTCCCCGAGCCACTCCATGGGACATCCTCTTTCCTTTAACTACTCAAGTACCCGGGAGCCTCTAAGCGCGGCCTCCCAAACAATCCATTGCAACCAAGGCATGAGAGTCGCCCTAAGAGGGTTTTTATCAAAACATTTTTATCGCTTTCCATAAAGTGCCAATCGGGCATTTAATACATTTCACAAACACTACTCAAAGACAGGTACAACTTCTTTATGAGACAAAATCCAGTTTAAAACCATTTAAAGAACCCCAAAACACTACGTCACAGGCTAACAATCTGTTTATAAACCAAACCAAACCATTTTCTTTCTCCAAATAATCTTTAAGAGCAAACCGGGCAATTTCTCAAACGAACCAGAGTATTTGTTCATGCTTCAAAAGAAATCATTTCTCATTAAACCAAAACTCGGTTTTACATTCCGTGAATTATGTTTAAAAGCCAAACGAGCATTCTTTCATTATTGGGTGTCCGCTCGTAAAAAGGATGCTTCATGTGTCGTGTATAAAATAAACGGCTCTTTTTGAGATTAAATAACCATTTAAAAATTAACCATCTTATATTAAAAATTAATTATCGCATATTATCTCGTATTTATTACAATTAATAAAATGTTGATTTTGAACAATTAGGGTGCGCAAACAGCATGAAATAATATAACTTAAATTTTAAAAGCAGTGCAAAGGGGACCTACCTCAAAATCAAGCGCGTCGACAAACAACCTCGGATCCAAGGCGCGATGACACGACGTGTGTCCGAGACTACGTGACCAAGTCTAATACTCTGCATAAACAAAACCGAGGACTCAGACACATCCAAAACTCACCAGAGCATTCGAAACCAAGCGGCGAGAATAAACGCTCACCTTGAAACCAAAGCGCGGCGACGACGGAACCTCAAATACAAGGCGCGGCGGTGGCGCTCACTCGGAAACGCCCTGCGCGGGTCCTAAAAGTCCTAAGCCAACAAATAAAAACCCACAGTCAATTAAAACTCATGAACCAACAAGAGTACAGTGATGAAGATAATAATAATAATGATAATAATGATAATAATAATAAAAATAACAACAATGATAATATGAATAATAATAATAGTAATACTAATAAGAATAATAATAATAATTTAGCACAATTAAAATATAACGATATAATAATAATAACAATATTAATATAATAATAATAATAATTATAATAGAATTCCCATAATATAATAATGATAACAATAATATTATTATGATAATAATAATAATAGCATAAACATAATATTAATGACAATAACATAACAAAAATAATAAAAATTATATCTTAATAATATTAGCATGAAAATAATAATAATAATAATAATAATAAAATAATAACCATAATAATAACAACAAAATAATAATAATAATAATGATAAGAAGAAGAATAACATAATAACAATAATGACAAAAATAGTAATAATAATAGAATTAATAATCATAATAATGATAGAAACAATAATAAGAAAACAATAATAATAATAATAAGAATGAAAATAATAATAAACAATAAGAATATATAAAAAAACAAAACAATACAAACATGCGGGCTGCTGTGCGAGATAGGAGGGCGCTGGCCTGCTCGACGCTGCAGAGGAGGGAGAAAGAAAAAGAAGAAGAAGAAGAAAAGAAGAAGAGGAAGAAGAAGAAGAGAAGAAGAGAAAGGAGAAGAAGAGAAGAGAATAAGAAGAGGAAGAAGGAGGGGCGCCGGTGCAGCGGCTGCTGCTGCGGAAGGAGGCAGGGGGCGCAGAAGTCGTCGCGTAGGGGAGGTGAGGAGGGAGCAGGCTGGATCGCCGGACGCAGGGGAGGAGGCTGAGCGGGGTTGCTATATGCGGGAGAAGGAGAGGTATGGTCGAGGGGTTGCAAGCTGCAGGAGGGCAGGCCGGAGGCACGGCGGAAGGCTGTCGGGCGCCGAAAGAAGGCCGGAAGGGGGGCTGGTCCGCTACGGATGCAACAGGGGAGCGACAGTGTGTGAGGGAAGCAGCGGCGTGCAGGAGCAGGCCAGGGTGAGGGGGTGCGCGCTGACAGGAAGGGAGCAGGGGTGCTGGTTTCAGCAGGTTGCAACAGGAGGGGAGGCGGCTTGCGGAGGAGAGGGTGACGCCGGATAGGGAAAACCAGGGAGAAAGCGGGACGAGGCGGAACCGAGGGAAGGAGAAGGGAGAGATGAGGGAATAAAGGAGGGGGTGGCGGCGGCTCCAGCAGGGAGAAAGAAGAGAAGAAAAAAAATATATAAAGGGGGCCTGCTAGGGTTAGAAAAATAAGAAAATAAAATAAGAAGAGAGAAATAAATTAAAACAAATCAAAATCATGATAAAAAGAAATTACAATAATAACAATTACAATAATAAAGATTAATAACAAATCATATTTAATAACCATTATACTATTATCCGCAACATTAACAATTTCATTAATTATTTATTTATAACATAATGATAAAAATAATAATAATGATAATAATAAACATAGCGATAAAAATACAAATGATAAAAATATTCATTTCATCTTAACTAATAAAGATAATTATTAATAGCCATAAAAATATTAAGACAATCTAAATTGACAATTTCTAATTTATTTTTAATTCCTCTAAGCCGAAGAGGCCATGCAATTGCATGGGCGAAGCCGCACGGTGTCGCGCTCTACCCGCGCTTCCGACGACGTCGAACCCAAGATGCATACTTTTTATCAAAACTCAAAACTTTCATCCGAGACTCAACGTGAACCACATCAAAAATAATTTAAAGCTAAAGAAATCATAAAATAAAATAAACGCACGGTTTGGGGTGCGACAGAAAGAATCCTTGGGAAGCAAACAGAAGAGAGGTGACAATGCTCCCAAGAAGATGTTGAAAAAGGAAGAGAAGTCCTTGGAGTCTAAATCCAAGAAGGGTGATGCATCCAGAAGGACCACCAAGAAAACATGCTTCTACTATGGAATGAAAGGACACACCATGGATCTTTGTGAACAAGCCATGGAATTAAATAGAAGCAGACTGGACTCAAACAGACAATCAATCCAGAAGAAGCAGAAGGGATTGATTGAAAACAAGTTGCCTAATAAAGGTAGCTTGACAGCATCAAAATAACCATGTGGAACTTCCAGAACTAAGGCCACACTTCCAAATGACTTGTTAATCATATGGCCAAATCAGTTGCAACTTGCCAAAGATCTGCAGAGAGCTGAAGATGAAGTTCTGGAAATTGCTAAGGGAAGAGGGAAGAAGAAGATTTCACATGAAGATGTGTTGAGATCCACACCAGCACAAACATCATTGAAGATCAGATGTGCAAGTGTGAAGAATGGTGAAAATGGGGCATCTCGGTTGAGAGAATCTTCTCAACCTTGTTGTTCACATTGATGAACCAAGGAGGTTCCATATTATTCCATAATCACTTGTATTTACATGTGCTAACATTACAGGGAATTGAAGATGATGATCATTCTCAACTGGAGGATGGTTTGGACAGAATGGAGTTCACCCCTTGAGGGGGAGCCAATCTGAAGAAGATGGGATTCTTATATTAATACCATCTTGAGAAAAGTGAAGGTATTCCAATCATACTTTCATTTCTTGTTTCATAATTTTATTCATCATAACAATTAAGGGGGAGTATTGATTGAAGTCAAATGGATGAAAGGGGAAGCTTTATCTTTGCACCTGAACTTTCTAATGAGTTTTGTGAAGTTGTGCAGGATTTAGAAAATTCAATGTTATATCTCAAAAATTTCAAACCCCTAAAGCATGATCTCACATGTGTAGAGAATTATGGACAGCTTTGAATTCCTTGGTCATATCACTCTTGTTTTCTACACCTGGTTAGCCCAAGTAGACTTAGATCTGATTTACTAATGGTTCATTGCTCAAGTGAACATGTGACATCATCCCTCTCTCAGTGTTTTTCAAGAAAATACTTTTCAAAGGGAGGAAGATATTTTTGAAAGAGAACCACACCACACCTTTTCATTTGATTGCCAATAAGGGGGAGAAATATTGGCACACATATTGACCCATTCATATGTGCTCTAGTGTATTGCCAACAAATACAAAGGGGGAGATTGAAGTGCACTGTGTTGCATTTGTTGTCAATGAGGTATGTTGTTGTCAAGGAATGAATGGATGGATAACAAATACAAAGGGGGAGATTGAAGTTCACTGTGTTTCATTTGTTGTCAATGAGGTATGTTGTTGTCAAGGAATGAATGGATGGATGTCAAGGAATGTCAAGATGTTAATGACAAAGGATGTGATGGTGATGGTGATGAAGGAGAATGGCCATGGTACTAAGATGCATGTCACATAGGAGATTCACTAAGTGACATAGGAGATTATGGTTGAAACATTCTCTATGTATATCAGACGATTGTAGAACTGATCTTAATGTTTCAATACTTGTATCAAGATGATACTAAGTGACAACACTTGAAGAATGAATGATGATGGAGCATCATTAAATCAGACGATTGTTGAGCTGTTCTTAAAGTTCCAAGAACTTGTATCAACTGGATACAATGTCACAAAAATGTTTGAAGACCATGCATTGTACTGACAATGCATGAGGAGATGAAGAGAGCCATCCACAACTTCTAAGTGGATGAAGTGAGCAGAAGAAGCCCATGCACTATCTCTTAGTGCATGTGAATCAGAAGAAGATCCAATTGATCACTGATTAGATCAATGAAGCACATTGAAGAATTTAAGTGATTCAGGAGTTCGGTTGAAGAAGAAGAACCTTTTGAATTCCATATCCTAAGTGAAGATCATATGAGGATATGTAATGGAATTCTTAAGAAGAGAAATGGAAGAAGAATGTAAAAGAAGAATGTCTTAGAGAAGTGGGATGTGGCATATTATACATAGGTATGTTGTTTTTAACAATGTCCTCATTCATGCCTTTGCCAAAAAAATTTCCAGCCGAGGCACCTTGAGGGTTCAACCCCAAGGCATGGGCGCTAGGGCACCACGCCCATGGGGGAACCCGTGGGGCGAGCCAGGGCGGAAGGGCTCACCCAAGACACCGCATGGGCGCCTGGGGCACGCCCGAAGGAGCGCGGCAGGGGCGTAGGGAGCGAGCCCCCAAGAGTGTCAGCGTGCATAGTGGGCGCCAGTGGCGCGCCCGCAGGGAGCAGAGTGGGCGCAGAGCGCGCCCGCAGGGAGAACACGGTGTGGGGCGGCACCGTGGAGGGAGAAGATGCAACTGAGGTGAGGATGGGAGCGCTTGGGTGATAAACCGCGGAAACAACGCGCCGTTTCGATGTGGGACGCGCAATTTTTCCGTGGAGGAAATCGTGGCCATCCATCTGATCTCGCGGACGATCCGAGCCGCTCATCTAATCGCGCCGTTCGCGATCTGATCCAGGCCGTCCGAGATTATCTGATCACTTGATCCGACGGCTCCCCGTCCGTCCTCTTCCTTGAGCTAGCTCGAAGCCACCCGCGAGCCTCCGACGAACCAGGCTCCATCCGAGGGATGATTTCGAGATTCCGGCCACCTCCGATCGAAGTAAAGCGTCCATGGTGATCTTCTGGCCAAGACGAACCAATCCATGATTAAAAATACACTTGCATGCAATGTTTGGAGAGTTTTGGTATCCGGCCGAGGCAAGACGAAGTTTCCGAGGTTTGGGTGTTTATGCTTGCATGTTTTGGATCGAAGGAAGGTCGTGCATGCGTTCAATGTCGCATGCACGTAGAGAAAAATGAAATGAGAAGAACCCGTGGAGAACCGAGGAGAAAGTTCAAGATTTGAAAAAATCATAAAGATCCGAAATCTTTGGGATTTTGAAGTTAAACCACGCGGATGGGCCGAAGAATTCCTTGCCTATAAAAAGAGAGCCCGAGCCCTCTTAGATGCTTGCTGATCCTATGAAGAGAGAAGTCCTGCGAAGCCTCTGTGCTCAGCAAAGTAAGAAGCTCCACGCAACCCACTTGCGCGACGAAGCATTCCGAAGCCATTCCTGGTTTCGTGTGTTCCTTTTGCGCACTTCTTGCGCGAAAGAAGAAAGGGAGGTCCCCTGTGTGCCTCTGTTGCACGGCAGGAAGTACCCGGGGCCGCAGCACCATGTGCGCCCACAGTTGAAGCCCGCACTTGCGCGGCAGTTGGTGTCCTTGACACCCTGCGCGCCCACGGCTGTCAGAGGACTTGCACGGCTGTTGAAGGCAGGAAGGTCGAGGCTTGTATTCGAGCACCTTGCGTGATCCAAAATTAAGAACACCCTGGGCAGTGTGTGTGCTTAGTGCAACATGAAGATGAAGTTCATTACATACCTACGGGTTGTGTGCTAAGTGAGGAACAAAGCCACATCAAGTGAAAGACATACACCCTATCCGTGAGTGTGAAAGAAGAGGAGGAAGACCGAGGCCATACCTTGGTTGTGCCAAATTGAAGAACACACATTGTGTGTGTGCATTTTAAGAAGAGGCAGTAGCCTTTGAGTGTGTTTATGAATTGGAGAAGGCCCTACGGGCAGTAGCTTGTGCAAAGAGGGAGAACCCAAGGATTAGTGCCCTTGTGTGCAAATTGAACAAGTGAAGTCCGTATCCTTGTGGTTGTGCACACTTGAAGATTAAAAGAGAAAAAAAAGTGTGTGTGCAAAGTGGAAGAGTACAAGAAGGGAAGAAGGCCATAGGCATTTGTGTGTGAAAAAGAACTAAAATGCCGAACCTAGTGTGTGTGCACTAAGTGAAGTGAACACACTTAGAAGAAGGAAGAAAGAGGAGACCCTCACACTAAAGTACAACACACTTGTGAGTGTGTGAACAAAAAGAACAAAGTGTGAAGAAGGAAGAAGGTGTGTGTGCTAAAAGTATTTACACCCATTGTGGGTTTATCACACCAAGGAGAAAAAGGAAGTGCATGCATGCATTCATGCACATGCGCACGTAATCAAAGTTCAAATCTGCTTGTGTGCATTTGAGTTGACCAAGAACAGAGGATCTTGAAGAATTTGAGAGACCATGAAATCAGTGCATGAGGATGCAGAGATTCCATGCACTCAGTGCATGAAGTTGATGTGAACTGAGACTGGACCAGACTGAAGTTAAAGACATCATTTGTCTGAGTATTCAGTAGTTGGAGAGAAGCCATGTCATCCTTAGAAGAAGGAGATAAATCCTGAGCAATACGAGAAGACCTGATCATCACAAGTGATCAGAGGTACAGAGCAAGGCCAGCAGTCATTATCCCAGACTGCTGAAGATACTTGAAGAAGCTTAAAGAGAAGAAGAGCTACTCGTGTGACTCGAGGAGCCAGGAGAAGCCCCCTGTGAGACTCAGGGTGGAAGAAGTCTTCAGTGGGATTCTGGAGCAGGCCAGTGGGACTCTGGTAACACTGTGGGACGCAGTATAAAGACCCTCCTGTGGGACTCAGGAGAGGTACAGTGGGACTCTGTATCGACCATTGTAATACTAACAGATTATAATGGAAGAAACCATGTTGGGGCGTATTACCAACATGGCAAGGACGTAGGCCTTTGGTGCCGAACCTTGTAAATCCTTGTGTCCAGTGCCTTTATATTTACAGCATTATTCGAGGAAAGGTTGAGAGACACAAGAAGAGTGGATCGAGGTTTTAACCAGCCATAGAGGTTTAATTGATAAGAATCAATTAGTAAAAAGTTTTAAGGGATCACTGATTCACCCCCTCCCCCTCTCAGTGATTCACACTGATCTGGGCACTTCAGTGGTCAAAAAAGATATCCTGAAATATGAATAATTATATCGCATATGATGGAATATCATGATCTTCTACTAAGATTAGAATATATATTCATTCATTTTAAACCGTTCTTGTTTACCATAAAAAATTATTTTATCCACATTATCAAAAAAAGATGTAGATAATTTTTTCTTTAATCTTCAAATATTTATCATAACTTGAAGATAGATCTAGTGATTATAAAGCATTGTAAATAAAGATAATTTATTTAAAATACACTTCTAAGATGGAGATACTCTCTTATTATAAGATATTTTTTTGACATCACAAGATTTACCCATTGACTATAATCCATTTTAAACATATTGAAAATCATAAAAACTGATTATACTTATTGAGTTTTGGCATTCACAATTAGAATACTATCATATTAAGATAATATATAGGAAATATGTTTAATTGTGAAATAAATTAGCTAATTGAATAACCCCTTGCACTGTTGAGATTGAAAAAATATGAATGAAGACATCCTCCACCATTTTAAAGAGGAAAGGTGACAAAATGTTCCTTTTTCCACAATCATAATGGAGGTTTGAAAAAAATTTGAATTCCTTACATTAACATTAACCATGAAAGACACCAAGGATACAAAATTCATTATAGAATTATCCAGTGTTCACCCAACTCCTTTTCTCATTTGTATAATTTCAATAGAGGTCCCTTATTACCTATAATAAAATTTCGTAATATCATGTATCATCCCCCTAACTCATCTTCTTAATGATAAATGAGTTATAATGAGGTGATAAAATTCATAGGAAATAGATTCATCATATATAATACATCACTTTGGAAAAAAATTATGGATAGTAAATAACAGTTAGTGGGTCGAAGACCCATATACAATATTGATATTTTAATAAATATAAAAAAATCATTGGAATGGTTAATGGGCAGGAAAACAATGATTCTCAAGGTGTTATGGACCTTTTAAATAAGGTTATAAAAGTATCATTTTTGCATTAGATATAATCTCACCTTATCTAAAAAATCACTAATAAGACAAACCATATCAATTCCAATAATATGGCGTATACTTTAAGAGAATAATGTGTCCAACCCATCAGGATTAGGTGCCTTCGATGAATGAATATGCTAATGTGAACTTAAATTTCCATAATTAGTGATATTAATTTCCATTATCCAATTCATATCATTGGTGCCGTAATGTTTTTTGAAATTAATTAGAATATAAGTGTAATTATTGCTCTTAGCCCTATAAAAATTTATAAATATACTCAAGATTATATGATTTATTTTACTCACATCAATATAAACTCTATTCATCATATCCACTAGTTGAGAGATCTAGTTTACCTCATCTCTATATATAGTTTTTATGGAAGAAGTAGTATTATGATTTCCATAACTAATATGATATTATATATCCCTCATAAATCAATAGATATCTTTCTCTATTAAAGACACATTATTATCCTTCTCAAAATATGATATCATTTTAAAAACGGAATCATTTTATGGAAGAGAAAATGATTTCTAGAAATGTTTTTCAATTGAATTAATTCCCCTTTGAAAATCTCCATAATTAAATGAACGAAACCATTAATTTTTTTTTTCCACTTCTCATATTTTAGAAGTGAATATATTGATCCAATAAACATAGTATAATCAAACAACCCCAATTATTAGTCATCTTGAATCCAAAAAGAATCAAAGAGGAATACATACCTTTGGATACCATTATCCCTATGGGAAATCGTGGAAATATGAAATTATTAGTGATTAGAAGATATAAAGAAAAAGAGGGAAATCATGAATGATTTAAAATTATTATCCCTATAATTAGATCAAAATAATTTTTCCCAGTATTCAGTAATATAGGATGAAACTGATCTACATGTTAACCATGTAAACATCCAACTAATAAAGTCTGCATCATGTAAGGTATTTACAAGAGCGGAGTCCAAAAAAATGTCTTTTACAGAATTCCATCATGAATTTACACTATATGTTTCACAGAGGAAATGAATTTCATTGAAATATCCCCCAATAATGAGAGGTATAATAATTAAATAAAATAACAGTGTTAAGATTATTTATGTCTTGGGTTCATTGTTATGGATAAGACAACCAAAAATGACTACAATGGTCCATGGTGGGGACCCAAAAATAGAAATCAAATCATCAAAATGATTATAATAGTAGTTAACAATAATTACCACCATCTTTTCATTCCAGAATTGGAAATGGATTCAAGCATGACCATAACATCCAATTGAAAAAACATTAAAAACCCAATCATTGATGATGGAGTGAATTCATGAATATATTCCAATATGGTTTTGGGTACGAAAACATTGTTACAGTTGAATTTTGAACGCAACAAATGGAGTGTGAATTTTTTAAGGATCGATACGCCTATAATAGTTATAGAAATGGATTTTCATTTTCCCAATAAAGTTTGGGGTGTATATGCCTCCGACCCTATAGAATACTACATCACAAAACAATAAAACTACAACATATATATGGGGATTAAATTTTCCTCTTCAGAAGATGATGCACACATACTATTGATGATGATGTAAAATATGAGGATAAAATTAATGAGTAAGGAAAATGATGAAATAGAGAAATATGAGGATGAATTCATCCAGTGATATAAAGAACCAAAAGTCCAAATAAACGAAAAGAATCAATATCTTAGAAAAATTGTGATTGGGTGTTTATCTAATTGTCCATTGATCAAAAAAATGAATTGATTTCTATCTAGTAATCATGGTCTGAAGATCCCCATATATTCCGATCCAGTAATCAAAAAATGTTTTAAAAAATCTAAAATTTGTGTGTTTGAATAAACAAACATAAACATTGATTCAAAATGATGATGGATTACTGAACACCACGACAAGAACAAATGATCCAGGAGAAATTGATATGTGCATACAAAAATGAGAAATCCAGTAGGTAAAGGGTTCCCTTATGATTTATAGAAAATGGGGTAGAAAACATCTAGTAGATCAAAACAGCTAGTGAAACATGGTACCAAATTCAAAAACTAGGAAAATAAATAGATATAGACTCCTATAGAGATGATAAAATGAATCATATGGAGTGTACAAATTATATATATATATATAAGATTATATTAGTTACGTAAATATGTGGGTGAAGTTAATCTATGAGTAAAAATATATATATATATATATACATATTTCTTTATCATTTCCTAATTTGTGGAATGAAATTATTTAATATGAAATATACGTTAATAAAACAAATAACTATAAGAATGGATAAAGTTTAGTAAACAATATGTGTAATTATTTATATATATTAATAATAAATAAAATTGAATTTTTATAAATATATGATTTAAAATGAAAATGATTACATTTAATTATATAAATTAAAATCATATTCAGAACATTAAATGTTACTTAACAAACATGTATAAATACATATTAATATTTTCATAAATTTCATAAATATTTTTAAATTAAAAATGAAAAATTAATAAATTTACAAAATATTAAACAAAAATATGATTAATAATAAATAAATAAAAGTAAAAATGAATATATTTGAAAACATATTTAATGTTGATAAATAGAATATATTGAAAAACCATATAAAAAAGGAATAATATTTATCCTTTAGAAACATAATATATATATATTATTTATAATTATTATTTTAACATAAATATGAAAAATTTAATAAAATATTGTTTTATTATGAGTGTGTGTATTAAATTTTTGAATGAATTAATTTCAAATATGTATGTGTGAAATTAATTATTATGTGGAAATAACATACTCCCATGTGGAACAAAATGAGTATCTTTATATATTGATAACTTCAACCTATGATTCTCTATAGTTTTCAATTACATTGAATTATTGGGGTATTAGTATTACACATGAGTATCTATGGTTACTGTACAGTTTGTGACTCCTCTAACGATAAAATAATCAGCTACTCAGTGTGGTTTCTAGTGGAATAGAATCCAATCTAATAACCCGATGATAGATTCTTTCACTAAAATAAAAGGAAACGTATTAAATTCTTTTTAAAAAGGATGGGGATGAATTAGTAGTGTATAGAATGTCACTTTTTATCATATTTACATTCAAAATAAAATAACCCATCAACCCAAACTCCCAAAAAATATTTATTATAATGTATGGAATTTGGATGATAGTGTGGCCATAAGAGAATATAAAGTGGGCCTTTTGATCTTTAAGTTATATAATGAAAAGGATATGGAAAAGATTCGTAGTGGTTGTCTATAGTCCTTAGATAACCATATTATTTAATGGATTATTATGAAAATGGAAAAGATATCTCAAAATAACACATTTTTTAAAAAACCCATTTTTAGATTCCACTAGTAGTAATTACTTTTTTTAGTATATATGAACATATTATGAGTAATATTGGTTGAGAAATCATTGATTTTATGGAATTGATCAATTAGATCATATTTAATGGGGTCCAGACATATGGATTTTGGTAAATATTGATATAATTAAACTCTTTAGGATTGGGGTAATTATATCCATGGAGGGATTAAACACTGGGATCTCATTCCAATATGACATGTTACCCTTATTCATCTTATTATTTTGTTTGTGCATTTGAAATAAAATGAATGATTGTTCATTGATGTCGATAATTGGGGAATATAACACTGTTTTTTTTAATGTTACTTGGTTGGGAGGAAAAAATATGTGTTCATTATTTAATAAGAATGTAGAAAAAATCAAGAAAGGAGAGATATTATAGATATTTTATCCAAAAAACTAATCTAGATCTGAGAAAAATCATCATGATGTGCCTTCTAGTCTTTCTTGTAGATCAAAAAATTTTAGTCTGATCAATGTATATTGCTAATCACACTATTAAATGTGTCACACATGATATGGTAAATCCTATAGAAACACATGTAATGATCCATTTGGTTATAGATGTGTACCCTATAGAGTGAACAATATCAATTAATGATTAATCTAAAAGTAGCTTCTTCAATAAAAGGGTGTATTTGGACCTACCATGAGAGTCTATTATCTAGATATTTGACGTTACCATACATCCCTCCCTTCAATTTTAAGCACATTTGGATCCATATTTTCATGGCCCTAATAAAAATATGATGTTGAAAAAATAGAGATATGATAATAGAATTTTATTGGTTGTAGTATATATATAATATTCCCAAAAAATAATGTAGCATATATTGGATAATGATAGACACACCAAAATATGGGAAGCAATGTAAGATAGTACATGTTTTTAATTTTTTGAGGAACAATTTGGCATGGACCAGACCTACCTATCACATTTAAAACCATATTATTGAACTATCACGGTCAGGGAAATCCCAGATCAATTTGGATACTATTGTACTAGTGTTCTACAATCTACATTAGTATAGTTTAACATTATAAAACCATATTTTATGGAAATCAATAGTATGTATGTGATAAAAAAATTCTTAGTTGTTACCCATCTCCCATCAAGACCTCTTGGGAGGTATGTTTCTTATTTGGAAGGATTAAATTTACATAAGGGTTCATGATTTCTCTCACAATCACATTAAAATCTCTATACAATATTTTAACACACTAGGACAAGTATTTTGAAGAATTTTATGGATTGACCTATCATAGGTATAAATTTAAATATTGATATTTCTAAGACATTATGTGAGAGCTTAGCAGGGCCTATTCTTGTAAGAAGAAAATTCAATGAAATTTTGATCTTACTTGAGAAAAATTGCGGTCGTAAAGAACCTATAATTTCAAAGAAGGATTTTTATAAGGAAACTTATATTACATTCCTTTCTGATATAGTGTATTTAGGTAATCTTCACACATGGTTGAATGGGAACAATGATTTTACGCTCATCGTATAGTGTCTAGATAGGTTCTTGGGGTCTAGTGAATGGATTAGTATTTTTAACTTATATGTGGGTTCTCATCCTTCACTTGATATTTTAACCATATTCACTATCCTAATCATGTATTATTATATGATTCAAAATATGAATCATTAAATACCTCACATTTTCTACATCATCTTAGAAAAGAATAAGGTATTAGAGGATGTTATTCATTCCTGATGGAAAGGTAAGGGATCATAATAAAGGATGCAATATACCCTTTATGGAAGGTAATTTAAAAAAACAGAGAATCATTTTGTTAAACCAACAAGGTTCTATTTGTAATACAATCGAAAGGAAACTTAATGAGTTATATACTCACCTCACCACAAGAGAATGTATTCAGTGTATATTATCCATTGATGGAAAAAACGATGTGGGACATAAAATTAATTAATTATTTTTTGTCGTACAATCTAATGAAACCCATATCATGGATGGTGACACTAATACCATACACATTCATTGGAAGGCTTCATCAATGCGACACTAGAACACAAAATATTATTTCTTAAATTCATAAGGCATATATGTTTCCTATTCATGCGAGGACTATGATAATATCATTCATTGTTACACATAGCTCTATATGGATAGGTTATGTACCTATTCATATAACATTTATTCATGCATTAAAATAGTGTTAATATATATAATAAACCACTATCTTGCTCTTGAAATCACAGATTATGAATTTTTATGGAACCCAAACTAATTGATTCAACCATAGTAATAGGTCCAAATGGTTTCCACACAATCCTTTTTAAAAATATATCATACATTGAATGTTGTATTATATCGAGACTCATGAAACAACAATGGTTGGGAAATTCATACATTAATGTGATGAATAATTCCATTATTACACTCATTACTATGATCAATAAGACCTTTTTGATCTTGGAAAATAGACATATCCGTTTATGCATTTTTTTATAATTTTAAGAATGATTTTAGTTAACCTACTATGCTTTGGGTTTCCCTCCATTATTCATAAATATCAAAGTTCATTCATCTATACGGGACTCATATTGGGTAATTAAATTATCTCCAATTATGTGTTTCACATTATGAAAACATATTATTCTATATGTACATGTATTATGGATTGGATAATATATATAGACCAAGCCAATTACATAGTTTATTGGCTCCTACATATATTTTTTTGAGAAAAAAGAAATTACACACAAGATGGATTTATATTATACATAAATTATTACATTAAATTTTTTAGGATTAAAATAAATGGTGGCCACTATGTGTGTTTTACCCCTTTAAAGGTTTTTTATTAGGGGAACAACTTTTCCCTGTCTAATTTATTTTCGAAGATAAGGTGTTCTCAAATCGTATTTTTGAAGGAGAAAAAGATAACATTGTTAAAGGGAAGATATTTTTCTTATAAAGGATTCCAATTTATGATAACTTTTTATGATACAATTATGTTACCAAGATATACCATTGTATAATATAATTTTACTAGTTTCCCAATTCACATGCATGCGAGGGAATTGTAATAATTTTTCAACCATGGTAAAAATATTATATATTACAATTACGTGATCCTCTTGAGTAGTAAGAAAGAACTCAATATATCATTATGTATTCATATTGTTGGAAGCCATTATAAATAAATTATGTTACCCATTATTTTTTTGTGTTCTAAAAGATCGATTTTTTAGGTTTGTAGGACATAGTTGGAATAAAATATATAGATGGTCCATTTGGAGAATATATATTGTAGGGATGGAAACATTCATCTTGTTCATGGTTCATGGGAGCATAACCTATGTTATATCCATTTTTAATCTCCCAATAATTGTTCTTGACAAGATCAATTCCCACAATGATAACTTTTATTGTTTTCATAATATATTTTGAAATATTTTTCATTGGTTAGATTAGGATAATATATTCTAACCGAATGATGGTGAGGCAATTGGATTTTGATACATGTGATGCTTCAGTATTTCCGAACATGTGAAGTAAGGATAGATTCTATTTCACCCCCTAGACTCTCCATGCATGATGATCCACCATTCCATATATTTCCCTCATTAAAAATTTTTTAAACAAATAATTGGCCACATACCCAACTATTTCTTGAGTAGAGATTGTGGGAGTGAAAGTTCATTTACACTAATTTTTATAGGAGAATAAGATATGAAGCCACAATCAATTATTGGATGGAACCGTGGTAGGATGACTAAAATGAAATGAAGGGGACTTCACTGGTGGTTCTAATAGGATTCATCCCTTTATTGATTACCAATTTTAGTTAATAAAGTAATTTTAATTTGTGATTTCTTCCTATTACAAAGATAATCATGTATTTTTGTGGAGATATATATATTTTATATCTATTTATATATGATAGTATTTCTATTCGTTACTTGGTAGTTTCATGGTGTTTTTTAAATATAAAATTTAGTATTTCATATATTTTATATATATTAAAATTTTAATTGTGAAAAAAATAAAGGTATATTCAACTGGAAGTGATAATAACATATTTAGAGAGAGAGATCTGAAAAATATATATTCAACTGAGTTCGATGAGAAATGGTCTCCCACAATTTTGGTATCCTATACGGGTAATAAACTATTAAGAACAAGGCATCAGTGATGGGCTAATGTGGTGATGGGATACAAAAATTATGTTAGTATCTATAGTGAAATGATATTAAGTCATTACAAAGCATTAGTGATTAAATTTTTGATCTAATCCATATATCAAAATCCTTATCAATTCTGATGATTAGAATGTGTGTCCAGATTGATAATTAGTGGTACATAATGCTGGAGTGATTTTAAGAAATAGAAATCATTTATGTGTTTAAAGATGATGTGAGGTTAACCTTTTTTGGATAAATAACTCTAAGGTAGGTGTGTTTAATCAATAATAGGATGATATTATTTTGTGGATGGATCTTTGAGAATTTCATTTTGAAAAAGATATTTTTTATATAGATAAATAAGGTGTATCAGGGTGTGGTTATTACATATATTTATGTACACTATCTTTGTAATATAGTATTATGAAATACATGAATTTTTTAGCCTCAAATACATAATGGATATTTCATAATTGCATTGTTTTTTGACCCTACACATTGAATGGGGTTTCCATGTTAAAAATATTGCTAGATGATTTTTTAATTATAATTTATATCACATACATATTTCATTGGGTTTATCAAAAAATCTTTGGGATCTGTTTCCACCCTGAGATTGATATTTTCCATCAACTAGTTTTATCCATGGAGATGGTTCGTGTTTGATATTTATATTGTGATTATTGTAATTTTTCAAAAGTATTGATAGAAAGTGATGAAGACTAGGGTCTACAAAATAATGATTGTTATGATAGTAGTTTTAAGACATAATCTTAAATATATTTTTTCCATAATGTGTGACTGGTGAAGAATAAATGAAAATTATGGATCAATGTGATGTGCAGAATGCTTGAGATTTAATGCTCGTGGAAAAATTTCTTTCCATGTGATCTCCAAATAATGATGAAATAATTTTCGGGGAACCATATATTTCATTGGTATTATCTTTTTTCAAAGGAAAATGAAGATTCTTAAATATAAATGAATTTATATTTTTTGATTTATTTTGCTGGGGGATTAGTTGGGATTCAATTACAATTACAAAAGGGTGTCATAAATGTTTTCAAGAGATAATTATGGTCGGTGAAATTACAAATGATTTTCTATAAAAACTATGTTTTTGGATAGAATATCCATTATTATATTTAATGGGATGATTAGTAATATTAACCATATTTGTGATTCCAAAATCTAGGAAGGATATTAATTTGAACATGAGATTTCTTTTATCCTATCACTCAGATATGTATGCATGTGTGGGGAGACATATATATTTTTTAGTTCAGATGACATAATTCTTTTATTATTAACATGGAATATACATGGTGCTTTGGTAAATGATGATATAATAATTTATTTTTTATTTTTATTTAAAAAATGAATCATTGAAGGATTTAAAATTATATGTATCTGTTAGAAATAAAGAGAGAGAGAGCGCTGGTCAATATGTTTTCTATATAGGTCAAAGGGAAAGGGGACACTGCATTTTTGGTAGCCCTTCTGGGCCTTCAACAATTGTAAATAAGTCATCGATGTTGGTTCTCATATGTGACGGGATACCATATTTTTTTATTTATGTAAAACTCGTGTATAATAATATGAAGCAAAGTGTTATTAGTGAAATTGATGATTGGGGGTATGTATATGATGTCTTCGTGATTATTGTGATTAGGTGGTAGAATATGGTTGGAGATCTGAAAAACATCGTGATGGTGAGATCATGAGAGAGATAAATCCTTCAAGTGTAATAATGTTTTGAGATCCTAACACATGTCTAGTTAAGGATCTCTACAGAAATGTAGTTTTATTGACAAAAGGGTTTCATTTTAATATAGATAGATCGTTCATCATTATATTTTCAATATGCTGATTTTGATAGAGATGAAAGAGTCGTATCAAGGAGCAGTGTTCACATATGTTTTATTATGATTTATATTAAAACACATATCATTTAATCCATTCATGTAATGATTATATTATAAATTTATAGTCCATAACTACACTTAATTACAGGGAATAGTGAAGTGGTAGTGTGGGGATGAACCCATGAGGATCACAAGAAGATCAGTATCAAACCGAACAAAACACATAGAAATGATTACTCACACTCACTCTAGAATTTTATAATATCTAATTCTAAGCAGTTTTAGTTTAATTAATATTACAAATGAAGGGATCAATGTTCATATTATGTTTCTTGACATAACTTAATCCATGATCAATCGAGGTATAGTCCTACAACATTGGTTATGAGGATGTGAAAGATTCACCAATTGGTTTTGGTAAAACATATTTGATCCACCCATGATACATCTATCCAATTATATTTTTATAATATAAAACATAGGGGTATTACAGATAACTTATATATAGAAATAATCGCAGTCTAAAAGTCATACTCCTTATCAAATCTAATTAGTTTAAGATAATTCATTTTCACTTTCCATTGTCATGGTTGTGTAATTGAATGTAATGAACAAATATTATTA
The DNA here is from genome assembly GCA_963277665.1 of Viscum album. Lineage (NCBI taxonomy): Eukaryota > Viridiplantae > Streptophyta > Magnoliopsida > Santalales > Viscaceae > Viscum > Viscum album. Next base: position 23,466,651 of record OY728131.1, read on the forward strand.
ACCTAATTACTATATATTGGGTTAAAAAGTTTCATTTTATATATTCATTAGGTTAAAAAAACACCCCTATTATTAACCGCTAATTATAGTTCCCCATGTCTGATAGTTGTATAACTGAGAGTGGGATGTGGTGAATAAATGATAGATTTTTCTTTTCTATTTCCTAAAAAATGAGTAAAATTTCTCCTCATGTTAAATAATTCATTCCATTATGAAAAAAACAGACATCTATAGGAACATAAGAATTTAAAAGTATCACTATTTAACAAGAATTTATTTGTCATTGTTATAGTATAATTACTATCCAATAACAGACAATCCACTAGAAAACAAATTTTTTTGTGGGATAGAGTGATTAAGAAATGACATTGAACATGTGTAGATCAATGATAAATACAAGAAATAATATTTTTCATGTATCAATAAATTATATAAGATAATTTTTTTGACATACATGTTATTATTCATCCAAATAATCTTTGGAAAATATGATCTTTCAATACTTTTCCTCACATTCACACCCACAAGTTATGAAGAACATCCTAGTCATCCTAATGATTCATAGTTTTAATTACAAGTACAATTAATCAATATGGAAAATATAACTCTTATAGAATACCTTTGAATCAATTTTGAACTTACTTATCATTCATTCTGAAAAACCCTATATGTTTTGTCAGTTTGGTCGAAAAAACCTGAATATCATCTTCTGTCTTCTCATTCCTTTATTGTAGCAGGAAAAACGATTTCAACATAATAGAATCTGGAAACATCTTCATGAATAAATTGTGGATATTATTTTTTTCCAACATGAACAATGACTATCACTAAACACACAAGTTTATCTTCTTTTTAAATAGTCACACAATCATTTTATAGGTCGTATCATGAAAAGAATTTCGCACATAACCAAAATTCATAAATCTTAGAACATCATTATTTCTCAAAAAAATAATTGAATTTTATAATTATTTCTCAAATAATAAAATATCATTAAATCTATTATATTTATTTGAATTATTCAACCATCCATGAATTGTAGATCCTTCTATTAATTTATCTCCCTTTATTCATTCTGAAAAATAATTAATCTGATTTCGATTTTCAATTCAGATTTTCCCATTATGATTCTCCATTATGATGGTCATCCTAATTTCATGAACCTATGGTAAATATAGAACTAAATACCTATTCAAAGACATTATTCTAATTTTATATCCTTATTTTATTTTCTTAATATTATTTCCTCATTATGATAATGTATTTTTGGTCACTATGATTTTCTTGATCAACTTAAACACAAATCAACACTTAAGATATGTATTTATGGTTCTCTGGACCACCAAAAAAACAATCATCCCATCCTAAATTATTTATTATGATGGTGTGAATATATTCAACAATAGTTTCATCAAAGATTTTCTATACACCAAAATGTAATAATGAATGTGTATGTCTACTCATTATAACTATCATAACCAACACTAAATTAATTTATTCATTATGATGATAAAAACCGATTTGTTCAAACTTCTTCAACCACTAATACATATTTTTTTATTAGAATTATTATAAAATTAATTCACAAAATATTTAAATTATTTTCCTTTTGGTTACACTAAAATACATAACCTTTGGTTTCTCTCATTGCGATCAATGTAAACATTCACATCCATAAAAGAACATGAATCTAATGAATTCAGATTGAAAACATTTTACATCTCAAACATCCTTACTCCAAATAACATTTAATGTAAGAATTAATTACTTCATGAAAATAATTACATTTAATATCAACTCTAGAATCTTATGAATTATTTTTAATTGTATTGTAACATCTTATTCCTCCAAAAACACCATTATTTCTATGAACCTAAATACGATTAACCTAAATAAGTTTTGTAGAAAATCCCCCCATTTGTTTCATCAATATCACATCACAAGATTAAAAAATTGCATCTGATTTGTGTGAATTTAAAAATATAAATGAATAATTAGATTCATATCGAATCTGTGCGGAATTCGACCCTCATTCTCATTATTATCAGAACCCTATTCTAGACCAAAGGTTGGTTCAACGATTATTATCCTCTATATAACATATCCCCTTTAGGATGGATATTCATAAGAATTGTGAGACTAAATTTATGAATCTGATTTTTATTCTATTAATTAAAAGAAACAATGTGATGTGATTTTTAATTCTGTTTTATATCATTGAAAACAAATAGAAATACATAAATAAGATAATTTTTCTTATCTTCTTGGTCCTAATAATATCCCTTTTCGGATTTTGTGATCAATATATATTCATAAATCACTAAACTCTACAACCTTATGAAATGGATTACTTATCAATAGTTATAATCATACATGAGATAACTCATTGTAATAAAATAGAATCATTGACAACAAAACCATGATATCTGAAAGTAGAAACTTATGAGAAACTTCCTCATCTTATTTTATCAATATTTTAATTGTTTATATTACTTGGATTATTTCATTAGATTTCTTACTTTGGGTTTTAACATTATATTCTTCGTCAACTTGTATTGAATTCTTGACCTTCCCTTGAATACAGTATTTATTTTCCAAAAACCACTTTAGTGAAAAACTATAATAGTTCACACATTTATATGCTGAATTCAGAGCTTACCCATAACTATCCTTTTTTATATGATTTTACAAGGTTTTATTTATTAAATAATTATCATCCTTTTAAAACACTATCCAATGATAAGTTAAATTATGATAAAATTGATATAACTAAATCTTGATGAGAAGGAGGCCGAATTCCTATGTTTGACATCAGATTATAATAATTTTCCATCGGTGATAGCTTTTTGAAAAATTTAAAAAACAATTAATGTAGGAACATACTCTAGAATCTTTTTATTCTTCTTTATAAGCTTTAGGATGATGTAGTACATGAAATAATTATTTTTTGAATGATAATTTTTTACTAGATTCTTGGTAAGGTTGAGGTCACTTTGATTATCACATACCAGGAGTAAGGGAAACTTCACATCAACAAGTAAGTATTCTAAAAATAATTTCATCCACATATGTTGAGAATCAACTTGAGTGGTAGAAACATACCCATCATTATCCATAATATGATTTTTGGATTTTGTTTCACTATATGATGACTCACTTGGATCTTTCCTAAAGAGAAAACTACACCTGATGTAGATCTTCTATCATCAATATTCAATTCTCAATTAACATCAGATTGCTCAAACAAGTCAATACATTCTGAGTGTTCATACATGAATCTAAATTTTTCTTTTGATATATCTCATTGTTATTTTTCGAGCCATCTAATGAGATTATTTTGGAGAACTATGAAATATTTAACATTATGTAATGATATAAATAATGTACAGTCTTGAGGATGTGAAATATAAAAAAATTACAATAAATTTTTGATACATTTTATGATCAATTTCCTTAAACAATCCATCATTACTCAACTTGGTTCTAATTAAAATAGGTATGGACACCAATTTTGGATTATCTATTCCAAATTCCTTAAAAATATACCTGGTATATATTTGTTCAGAAATAAAAATTCTATTATTTTTTGTTTATATTTGTAACACAAAAAAGTATTTCATTTAAACCAAAATAGAATCATAAAAAATCATCTCTTGAAAAATAAAAGTTCACTCACCATCACCGGTAAAATGAGATATCACCAATATAAACAATTAAAATGAGGGAAACCTTCTAACTTTCTTTAACGTAAATATTGATATCGATAATTCATTTCATGAAACTCATATTCCATATGAAAGTATCTAATTTGAAATATCATGTTCACATATCTTGTTTAATACCATACAAGGCATTTTGCTTCATGTAAAAATTGTTTTCATCATTCACATTAATAATTCCCATAGTATTTTCCATGTCATATTCTTCATCGTGTTTAGCATTCCAAAATGTAGACTTAACATGCATATAAATTAATTTGTAATTTTTTTGTTAAAAAATATAAATAATGATTCGTATTATTTCTAGTCATTCTACATGAGGCAAGGTTTCATCAAGATCATTAACATAAATTTTATAATTCCTTTTGAAGAAAATTATTTCCTTTTTCCTATTAACTTCAAAAAGAATATTCAACTTGTTCCATGAAACCCACTTTGAACCAATAACATTATTGTTATCATCATTTTTTATGACTTCAAAATTATCAATTTTCTTAATCTGATTAAATACTTTATTCATGGCTTAAACCCATTTTGGATAGTCAAAAGCTTCATAAACATATCTCTGTTGTAACATTGAATACAATGATGCGTGTGTAATAGATAATGATGTTATACTTGTTTGGAAATTCTAATCTTGATCACTAATAATGTTCTTAGCTTAAAAACTATTCCTCATCTTGGGAAGTGATTTTTGAACTTCTTCCTTGTCACTAAAAATAGTTTTGTACGATTCTTGAATAGTATTAAAGTTTAAATATCCTTACCAAAATCCTCATCAAAATTCCTTTCTACCTGATCAACTTCTTATCATCATGATTTTGATTATCATCCTCAGCCATTTTAGAAACTTTCACATAAAAATAATAAAATATTATTCCTATTTATTTATTGAAACACATGTATCCTCTTTTTGATAGATCATTTCAAAGAACAATTCCATCATAACCTTTTTTCACAAACATTACAAGGTTTGCACCTTTATTTTTTATAATGCATGTACTCCCAAAAAAACTTTAGTGTTTAAAAAATTGATTTTTTAATAAAATATTTCAAATAGGGTCACATTAGAGCATGGTAGTCGAATTTTTTTTGAATACACACAACAATAATCATTTCATTAATCCAAATGTAATGATAAATACCATGTTAATATAATGTAGTTATCCCTATTTTAACAATACTATTATTTTCCTTTTTGTAACCCCATTTTATTGAGGAGTGTCAAGTGGAATATACTCATATTGATTTCCACACATATCAAGATAACATTAAAATTCACTATTACTATATTCAAACCCATATTTAGTTCGAATATTATTCACAGAATACTCACTCTCATTCATTATTTTCCTCCTGGAACATTAATTTTTTAGAGTAACTGATTTATGTTTAATTTAAATGAAATATGTAATGTGAGTAAATTCATCAATGAAAATTATAAAATACTTATCTCCATTTTTTATTTTTTATTTTCTTATTGGCCCATAGATATTGGAATTTATAACTTCAAGGGTTTTTTTGAACAAATATCAAATTTCTTATGCATAGAACTAGTAATCCTTCATCTCTAAAAAATATTGCAGCCCAAATTTCTTCTTCAATATGTATTAAAAATTTCTTGGAAGATGTTTCTTTTAGATAAAATAATCATGTTTCTTTGACGCGTGTTTATCAATATTTTATACCATAATTTATTTTCTTCCAACATGCCTATGTAAAAGGATTTTGGTACCTCCCCAACATGGAGATTTTTCCCTTTTTACATTGGAATCTTGTCACTATTTCTCCAGCCTTTTATCTTTTCAATAAAACTCCATTATCCAGAAAAGTAAATTTATTACCATTTTTATATTATTATGAAGCACTCGATATCTTATGTTTTACTATATCAATATATAATACATTCTTATATGTCAATGTTTCCTTCCTAATGACTAATAATCCAATACCATTGATTCTTAGTGATTCATCATTGTCAAATTTCATAGTTTATTATTTGAATTTATTTACATTATTCATCAATTTGATGTCTCCCATAAAATGTTAAGAAAACCCACTATCAAGAATATATGGTTTATCTTCTTTAATATCTTTGAATATTATTTTAAAAAAATAGCTTTTTGTATCCATTATAATTCATAACTTATAGATTCTATCAATTGTTAATAACCATTTCTATTATAGTAACACTACAAGACAACCCATAGAAAGCATCCTAGGTTCACACCTTTTGAAAATAGTTTCAAATGTTTGGAAACTATTTTCAATTTTTATCCTTATTATGTTAAATTAGTACATCCTAATCTAACATTATCTAAAAATATTTACCAGAATTCATTCTTTAGGAGTACTAAATCCCTCTAAAATCCTTCCGTAAATAATTTTTTTGATAATATTATTATTTTTATTAAACAAACATATATTTTGAAAATGTTTGAATCTACAGGAATACCAAAAATATCCATAAACTGATTATTTTTCTAGGAAACATCCATACCGACTTATGTTTTGAATACGTTTCATATTAACATAAAAAACATAAATTTTTTTATCGCCAAATATTTTTTTTTCAAGTGATACATTCATATTCATCTCTAATATCTTTTCGTCCTTATTAGAACCAAAAGTTATAACAACGTATTTGAATTCAGTATGTTTAAAAAAATATTACATAATAACGTTATTTATCAAGTCTACATTCATACCATTTGATGATTTGTTTTTAGTAGAAACAATTCTAGTATTCTTCTCAGCCACTAAAGTTATCATTTTTACCATTCTTAGGTCCACAGATATGATAAATTTTTCCAAATCATAGATAGAGTATATGAAATGTGTACATATATATTCATATTTAGAATGTGTTGGCTAGATATGTTCCTCATCCACTTATTTTTAATTAAGATTTACCTCTATGTTGTCATTACAATTATTTTCCATATCAATGGATTTCGCCAAATATTCAATTTCTACTAGCATCATGTTCTTCACATCTAAATAATATACTTGATTATTTGTTCTAGAAAATTAATTTTCCAACTTCTAGATTTTACATTCAAGAATTATAATCATTCTAAAACATTTTTTAAATTCTCCTTTCAAATAAAAAAAAAAATTTGGGTTTTCATCAATATAATTTCTTCTTCAAAATTCTTTATCATTCACTGTTTTCATTAAAATATTATCACCCACATTCCCCATGAAATTTTCATATTCATCCTTAGTTTTATCTTCTTCACAATCATTATATATGAATACTCTCTTTTTATTTTGGTTAATGTTTTATGATTTCTGTTTGAAAAGGATTTAGCATTCTCAACATATTTCTTATATGATATTCCTTTCCTTAATTATTCTACATCTCAATATTTATATTTAATTCATTTTGGTTAATTGGAATAAAAATATAACGTGGATAAATATTCAAATCATATTAGGTGAATGTTTTACTAATATTCTATTATAAATATTTTTAAAATATTAGAATAAGAAGAATAAAATTTCAGATAAAATCTTACATGCATGTTTTTCAATGTTAATGTTGGAAACATCATCCTTGTTAAGATTATCCATAAAATTTATATTCTTGATAGTTTATAATGGTATTTATCGATCATAGTTTTTTTACTTCATTAATTTCTCCCTTGTCTTTTCATAATCATTGATATTAATTTCTATATTATCAAGCGATAGAGTTTTAGGATCTCTATCATATAATGAAGGAAATGTCTCATCAAAATTATTATTAGGTTCTATCAAGATAATTTCAATAACTAAAGAATATTATAACTTTTCACCATATTATATAATAGTGATAAAAATATCATTTACCCTTGTTTCAAAGTCACTAACATATTAAAATTCAACTTTCTTGAGATTTCCATACTTCATCCTTTAATATTTTTTCAAATTTTGTATTGCCTTAATATATGTTTTTCAATTTCTCTAAATACATTTGGTTGTGGAAAAACCCTTCACCATTAAAGGCCCAATTTCTTTAAGTGATTATAGTAAAGCATTATTTTCTCTTCCATCATTCTCATGATAGATCTTATGAATAGATTTTAGAGGAACTTTATCATATATTGGAGGAAATACATTTTTTGTTTCTTCAAAAATATAATATCCAAGAGGCATAAGATATGGAAACCTTACAACTTCATGTTTATAATAATTCTTACTGTAAAAAAACCAGAATACCATTATTGTTGACACAATACATATTATCTATAAAATTCACATAAAAACATTATAAATGAATAAAAAAGGGTACCTAGATCTGATACCACTGTTAATTTACTATGTAATATAGTTATTTCATTGAGAATGGGATGGGGTAAATTAGTGATAAAAATTTATTTTATATTTTATTATGAAACGACCATAAAATCCTAGTAGAGATTTAATTTCCCTAATGAAAAAAATAAACACACATTAAAAGGAACATAATAATTTAAACTGATCAATATTCAACAAGAAGCTCCATCCTTTTTATAGTAAGGGAAAAATCCAACACCATAGAATCCACTATAAAAAAATACTTATGTGTGGAATATAACAACAAGGATATGCCCTTACACTCATATAGCACTATGATCAGTACAAAATATCATGTTCTCTAAGATTAATAAAATTATATAAGATAATTTTTATGACAAGAACATTACGATCCTTCCAAATAATATTCAATGAATTTGATATTTCCATTCTATTCTTCACTTTTTTACCCAGAAGATGGTATGAGCTTCTTAGACTTCCTTAAAATACTCAATATAATTATCCAATCTAGTTCTTTAGTATGATTACTCAATAAGGAAAATATAATTCTATAAAAATACATCTGAAACAATTTGGAACATTTTTATTCTTCAGTCTCAAAAAACCAATCTCATTTTTCTGTCCATTTCAAAAACCCTAAATATGGTATTCTATCTTATCCTTTATTCTTCCTAGAAATTCATTAAAAAAAAATTTCAAAAAAGATTCTATTGAATATACGTTTTAGATTATCCCTCTTATTTAAGAAACAATTAAATTCACAAAAAAAACACAAAGTTTTCTACTCCATTCATATGCATGTAACAATGTTTTATGTGAGATCTTGAAAAGGATTCCCACATCACAAAAATTACAGAATCTTGTCAATTCCATAAATATCATATCTCACATTAAATTTCATAATAATTTTTAGAATATTAAAACCTAATAATATATTTTATATTTATTTGAATTATTTATCCTTTCATCAATTTCAGATCATTCCTTGACATCCCCCCTCTTCTTTCCATCTAAAAAATCTTTAATCTGATTCTGATTTTTATTTCTCAATTTCCCATTACGATTCCCTATTATAATGGTGATCCTTATTTATTGATCCTCCTGTAAATATGGATTTGAGGACATCTTGAAAAACATTAGACCTATTTTTATTCCATATTTTTATTTATTAATATGATTTCATCATTACGTTAATGGGTTTTACGTGACTTATATATTTCCAGACCACAAGGAATCAAATTAAAAGTGAATATATTTCTTTATGTTTCTCTTTAAAACCTACAAGTCTATATATTTATTTTTATTTACTCATTATGAAGGAAAAATAAGTTTAACAATATTATCACAATTACATTTCTCTATCCCAAATATAAGAATTATGATATATAACTTATCATTAAAATTATCAAAACCAACTATCTTTCTTATTTCTTTATTACAATGAAGAAAAAATATTCATGAAAACCTATTCAACTAATTTTATATCTTATATTATGTTTATAATTATTTTCAAAATATTTTTTCAATGATTTAAATCATTTCTCTATTATTTTGAATGAAAACCATCACCTTCAGTTAGTTACATCACAATCAGGTAAACTGTCCCAACCTTCACAGAAATATAAATTCGATGTGTTCAAACCAATTAGTTTTTACAAAATAAAATTCATTATACAAATTATTTTTCTTGTAAGAATTATTTCCATCAGTACTTGGACTACGTTTAAGATCCAATTTTTCATCATCTGAAATATATTGAAAAGTATTATAACTCACCATTCTTATAGAAACATGTTTCATTCGAACCACCTAAATGTGATTGACCATAAAATGATTGGCATTATCTTTTCTCCCCAGTTGTTTCATCATGTTTTCATCACATTTTTTATATCTTACATATTTTTTTTAGTAAATAAAAAATATAATAGAATATTTAGATTCATATCGGATACAAGTTGAATTTGATTTTCATTCTAATTATAATCAAAACCACAATATGATCCCTAGAAGAGTATAATGATCTTTTCTTCCAGAAAAATCTTCCCATTATGATGAGATTCCATATTCATTGTGTGGGTTATTATTAGAATATGGTGTTGAGTACATCTTTTAAAAAAATAAAAGTGATATGATTTATACTAAATTGTTATTTCATTGAAAAAAATTACAATACCATATTATAATAATATTCCTAATCAAAATGGACCTCACACTAAACTAGTGGATTATTATTTCTTGTTTGTGATTTCAAAATATAAATATTTACTAATCATGAAATAAATAATCATAAAAAAATTGAGAAAGAATAAATATAGTATTATAAATACTAGGAATCAATATGAATGAGTTGAATGAATCATTAACCAAATAATAAAAATCACTAAACATGAAAAATAAATTAAGAACGTTATAGAAGATTATTATGAATAGAGTGAAGATAAGAAACAAATTTTAAAAACATAAGTTGATTCAAAACTGAAGTACAATGGGTGTAGAATGGATGTAGAATATCATAAAACTAAAACGGATTTAACAAAAAATATAAATGACCGAACTCAAATGTATTTATAATATATGTAAATGAAACATGATATATCTTACAATAAAACACGAGAAAATTAATTTGATGTACACTCTGTGTATGCCGAGGTGTATTGAAATCTTAATAGTTCAGAAACATACATGAATTTGGACTATACATCATGTATGGGGTGTGTAAATCATGTTTTTCAATTTATCATAATTTATTCCATTATGTCGAAAATTCAAAATTTCATTGAAAAAACAATAAATAGGGAATCATTAAATAAAAAATGAATAATATTTAATTAAATAAATACAATAAGTGGATGTAAATTCAAATTATAATATTCCTCTGCAATTGAAGAATTTATTATCCTCACACAATAAGAAAATATATAGGGATTCCAAATAAAACAATTTTCAAAATTGGAAATATTCATTACAACTAAGAACATAAAACCATATGTGAGATGAAATTTTTAGTCATTCAAAATCAATAATGTAAGGAAATTATTTTATTCCTCATACTTCAGTTCTTAATTTAGATTATTTATTCCTTTAATTATAATTTCATAACTATTCTTTATATTCTTTACACATTTTTCAAATTACCACACAATTCATTTTGTCTCATCATTCAAGGTAAAATGAAATCTTAGTTATACACTTACCCTAAATACGTGTTCATAATCATAACATTTCATTGGTTATAACATCTTTACTTCATAATGAAAAGTAAAAAATAAATCATGATGGATCCGACAAAAAGGGTTCAAATGCATATTAGGATTAGGGTAAGTTGGGAAGTGATAAGAATATAGCTTAAAATTATGCTAAGATCTAATTTTAATTTCTTGATAAATGTGATAAGTGTGTTGTAGTGACTCTTATTGGATAATGTGTTCCCATGATCCACACCTCATGTTTCATCCATGTGTATATTAATTGTGTAAGTAAATTTAACTTATTCTTTTCTTGTTCTTATATTATTTATTATTCAAAAAATATATCTAGTATAAGTCTTACATTAATCCCCTCACCACAGATGATCCAAAATGGGATTCATCATTATGGTAATGTGGATTTTTCACCTTCATAATACAAAACCCAATATCTTTTACATTTTCATTATATAATCTTTTCAAAGGAATACATCAGCTGTAGAAAACAAAATAAGTAATCAATGAAAACATCATATATTATTGAAAAATATTCATAGTACATCTCCTTAATAATTTAATCACATGTCTTTTGATGAGTGGGGATTATCCAAAAAAACTACAAATTATTATCATGAATTTTTGAATGTTTATTGTATTAAGGGATAATTGACATGAAATTTCTCAACCTAACAATGTTATTCATGGCTACTATGGGTTAAATAAATAATGATGTACATGTGGGTATTAGGAAATAGTGGTACACAATAATTGTCATAAAAAATTTATTTTAATTATTCTTCATTGACATAAAAAGATCACAATTCATGTTTTTATAGGTTAACATGCCCCGAGTGTCTCATAAGAAATATGATCATAAAATAAAATGAAATCATATGCCCATATTCCTCTTGTGAATGAGAGTACACATATGTTACAAGAAATCACTCAAGGTATAAAATAAAGTAACAAGTCAATCAAAATTAATTGTAATAGTTTAGAATTTTTGTTAATGTAGAAATCATTGCAATCATGATAAATAATATAAACATGAATAAAATGGACTTCAATAATAGTTAAAAAATTATCTATTTTATTTAAATAGTTTTTTTTGAATTATCCTATTTAAAAAATTAATTTAGTGATAAATGTCTCCTAGATACATTAAATCATGAAATAATTCAAGTGTATCGATAATAAATATCAACAAAGACACCCCCACGCATAATAGGAGACAAGGTATACACTATTGTAGAAAGAATTGTGGGAGATATGTGAATAAAAACATTGGAAAAAAATTAATTGAAAATGTGAACTAGTATTAGAGAATTAATAGCACCCTTTAGTGAATTTTATGACATGTGGTAACTTGTTGGATTCTGGGTGGATTTCTTATAACCATGAACATTTGTTAGAATGAAACAACCTTATATTGATAAACATCAGTTCACATGGTAATCTATTTTGAATGTATTGAAATTGGTATGGTCATATAGTTAAGAACAGCAGAAATAAACTCATATTAATACAATAATGTGATTACAATGATGTTAATGAATTAATTATGAACATTAGATGTAGTAAAATAAAATGAAAATATCCTAATGAGGTGATTGAAAATAAAGATTTTTTTTTCAACCACTAATGAACTAAAAATAAAATCTTTCTCCAGAAAGATTTATAAATGGATCTAGTATTTTATTCTATTATCTATGATGTCTTTAGTGTTTGGTAGGAATATGTTTCTATTTCATCTAGATCTCAGGGAAAATGGTTAAGATTAACCACATTTGGATCTTACCGAGCTATAACATCATGATGAAATAATATCATCCTATTCTCATCATTGTGGGAATATATATTGAGAATAGAAATCAATTGAAATATTCACAATATGGTTATCAATGTCAACCATATGATGTGAAATCTGAATAAGTAGTGCATATGGTTGTGGGATAGGTGAATTAATGACCATAGAGTAGGTATATGAGTAAGGCATGGATATAAAAATGCATAAATTAAGTAGATAAATTTAAATCAAGAAATGGAGTCCAAAAAGTGTGTATCGTTAATAAATATGTCAAATAGAGTACAATAGGGAATCATACATACACTGAAAAAATAATAAAAAGACATTATATAGTAGGGAGCGGTAAAATTTAAAATTAAGACTAAGGGGGAAACTCAATGACTTATTCATATAAAGATCCCTCTCAAACACTAGGTATCTCATTTTCGACCACCATATTGATGCCGTCAATTGATACAAAAATTGGATCATTGATGGACATTGAAGGTGTCACATTACTAGAAGCTATGTCAGTAGATAGTGGAGGTGATGTATTCATATTTATGGTGGTTTAGTGTATAGATGTAGGGTTGAGGAAATTGACATTGGTTGACGGTTGGATGGATATGCCCTTACCCCACAAAGACTACTCCATAATAAAATATTTTTATTATGTATGATCAGTGAGCTCTAAGGGAATGTCAGTTGTGTTACCGATGATGGGTGATATAGAGGCAAAGGAAGGGTCTGTAGTGGGTGGTGGATGGAAAGAATATAGTTTTGGTGGTGTGGTGGGGGTGGAAAATCATGCTGTTCCAATCAATGAGATACACAAATATGAAAATATTTGATGTAGGTTCTTCAATATATTGTAGTACATGTTGTAATTATTTGTTGGAAATGATGGGGTGGGTGATTTTTTGGGTGTTGTCATTTTGGATTCTGAAGGGATATGAGTGGTGTTAGAGGGTTTCTATGGGTGTGGTAATGATTCCTAAATGTGTTTAAATGGGGGTAAGGGATGAAATAGAAATGAAATGGATAGGGAGTGATGTTGTTATGGTGGTAGTATTGACAGTAGGGGAATGAGCATGGGAGGCTCATGTTTCTAGGTCAATGGTAGGATTATCATGGTCCTTGTCAGCGTTATCCATATATATTTGTTCCCATCATTATACACTATTTTTTTTTATGATTAACACAATATTATAGGGTTTATTAGGCTTAGTCACTCGTTATAATCGAGGTAACGGTTAGTATGGGTTTCCATAAAGGCACCTGGATGCTGACCAAAATTAGTAATGATGGATCCTCCAATCGACATACCATGAGTCGTCTTCCCTATGGTTTTGATAGAACACACAGAACAACATATCCTTGTTGAAAATTGGGATTCCCATGGATTATGAGAGATTTATCTCCTTGATCAGAATCAACCCCCCCAATGAGCACCATCATTGAATAGCCGTGCATGGTAAAGGGACATGTGTAGGATATAGGGGGAAGAATCATTTTAGTGAAGTGCTCTTTATGTTGTGAGGATCATTTACACTCAGGTGAAATTTGGTGATCCTAAATCATTTTCATATATCCATGGAATTCTTATTCTTTAGCTACATTTCTTGTATGGCTGAATAAGTGACAAAGATGTTAGATTAGATGCCTATGTTGATTCCCAAATCACTGTGGCCGAGCACCCATAGTCTAAATCTATGTTTGAAGTGTAAAGAATCAATGGTGAACTAAAAGGTGGAAAATAAGCTAAGGAAGAGTCCCCTGAATCCACCCTCTCACACATTAATTATCATAGTCTCATGGAGCTATCCTATGAGGTGAAGGAACATATTATGTATGTTGATGTTCTCAAGTACAGTGGCCTCTAATGCCCTGTTGGTCAACATAGTCTTATCATAATGATGTACCAGGAGAATATCATGTAATAGTATAGAGATGTGGAGTTAGGGATGAAGGTGGAGATACGTGGACCTATGATCCACTGGATGATGACTGTGTGTCCCTTGAAGTGGAATAATATATTGTGATGTAAGAAGATGATGAGGTGGAGGACTTCACAGTTGGTGGAGCATGAGTATCCTTCTTCCTTTTGTGTGTAAGAGGAGAGTCATCATGATAGGTAATATATTTGGAATATTTGGTGAAAAAAGTATTGGATCAATCCATTTTAGAGTAAATGGTATGAGGATTATGGAGGACAGGATGGTGAAGTGGTCATGGCTGGCGGGATGGACGGAAAATTGAAGGATGTGGGGAAGAACATCAACTTTCGACGGAGGAACTAGGTGAGGCATCAAAAGAGTGGTGGATGAATCATAGAGAGTTATGGGGTGGTAATTTTGGTATGAACATTGAGTAAATGGTATTTTAAAATAAACCACACAAATTAAAATTCTTGTAATTACTACATGATGTGGAAATTTTGTTTTTTTGTGATTAACTTTCTCAAAATTTACACAGCATATAAGGATTACACACTATTTATTTTGAACCACATTCCTCATTTATACAAGGTTTTCATGAAAAAGATTTCAGTACACTTATTATTCCTAAAGACAATACTAACCTATGAAATAATATATATCCATCCAATGTTTTACTCATATTCAACACACGGTTTATTGTCTAGAGATTTAGATTTTTTTAGAAAAATGATTCATCATTTAATTCAATCCAATTATATAATTATTATTGAAAACATAGAGAAGAATTGGTGTCACGACCTCCATTGTTTGATGTGTTGTTCTATTATAACTCTTGTTAGAACTAGATCACTTTTAAATATTTGGGGATTTATTTTTATCATATTTACTTTTCACATGATCCTCTTCTTTATTGACATGATAGATTGTTCAACAATTAAACAACCCATTTCTTTTATTAATAGGATTATCAACATAAAAGACCATATGTTATTCATACACACTAAAAGTCAATATCCACAGGTTATCAAAAATAAATGTCATTAAAATGGGGATAAATATTTCTCCTATAATTAGGTGAATATCTATTTCTTCTTCAATATTATGGATGATGAAATCAATAAGAAATATTAATTTTACGACATTCATTATGGTATCATTATGCAATAATTGAGGATGACTGACTGAGCAGTCATCATATTGTAGTTCCAACACTATTTGTTTTAGTTCTCCATTTCCTAGCTTCTAGTAAACATCTATTGGTATTATATTTATTCTTCATCATAGAATGGAAAATGATTTTTCAAAATTTTATGTCCCTATAGTGCATGGAATTGTGAAATTACTAAGGTATTTCAATTTTATAGGTTATTCCAATGGAAAACTGAATGGAATTATTCATTTATGAAAATTACTACTATGTCCATAATTTTAAATTTTATAAACAATATGTTTCTTATGAATATATTATATGTACTGAAGTAATAAATTTTCTCTAAAAAGAGTATTTATTTTTTATTTATTGCAAATTACAAGAAAATTTATATTGTCTCTATTTAATATATTATGTCACCCTCTATAGAAAGATGAGATTGGTCATATAGGGTAGAAGGTCCACCCATACATTTCACTTTTTAGGCTGCTCCTCAACTAGAGTTTTCCCACCTAGTTCTATATCATAGGTATTCTCCTAACATGTTTTATTTTATTCCTATAACTAATTTATATAAACTCTTTTTTTGAGAAAATTGATCACATTTTCAATTATAACACGTACATATTTATCCGTTACCCTCTGATGATATTTTTTATTCATAGGGAATTTATGTTGTGCCATTTATGATAAGGTAATTGAGATTTACCCCATTTTAAGCTCTAGGTTGTGTAGGGTAGCCTGGTGGTTTATCAGCACCATTTCATGGTTTTTCATAATTTGATATTCTTTATAAAAAATACTAGAATCTAGTTTCCAATAATATTATAGACAGTTTTATCATGTTTTAGTGGTCTAAGTGGAAAACTGATGAACTTTTTTTGTGCTATAATGTAGGTAAAAACAGTATATGTCTAGTAAAATATTATTTGAATTACCACTGATGTCTAGAAACTAGACCTAGTCGTGAATACTCAAATGGTCTTTAATTCCTTGGTGATTCTTATACACTAATCTACTAAAAATAACATTATTTTTTCATATAAGAGCTACAGAGCATGCATTTGATGATTTTTTTCTATGGTTTAAATTGTTTGGGCAGCAGATACTAATGAATTCTGTTGTTTAAATTGAAATCTATAAATCATTTAATTGGATTTCCTCTCAGAATTTCCATATTTCATGGTACCAGAATATAACTATGCACTTCTCGAAGGATTGGATTTCAATTACAGGAGCATGAGTTTGTGGTGGTGAATCAAATAGTTAAAAAGATTCAATATTTTTAATAAGATCCTATACATGACCCTCCAGGATGTTAGTCTATTCTAGTTGGTGGATACAGACTAAGGGGACGCTATGTCACTTTTTGATGGACTAACATTTTTGGAGATATCATCAACAATTAATTGAACCACTCCCTAAATCGTTAATATTATTATTCCACTAGAAAAACCATCTAGCTTAGTATGACAATCAAGTTGAGTCCCTAGTAAATTTTCATCAATTATAGCCACACATCAAGTCCATGATATAGGAATTTGCAGGTTATCTCCTTAAATCTATCATGTTCTTCTCCAGATGATTCTCATTTCTCTAAATTAATATTGTGATTTTCATTTTAATTATTTTAGGATTATATTGGTGGAAAATATTTGTCTAGTAATAGTTTGGAATGTTTAATCCAAGACATAATTTAATAAATAGCCTAAATATTCATCTTATATTTTCCATTATCATGCATGGATATTGGGAAAACATTCAATCAAATGGAATTTGATGATATACCAAGGTTTAGAAATGTATCACAAACATCATAAAAATATAAAATATTATCATGGGGTTTTAACTATGTTGTCCACTAAATAGAACTTTATTCGGGATCTTATTAGTGGGTCAATGTTTAATATAAAAAGGGTGATATGGAATAAGAAGACACACAATATTTTTCAATACACTACTAATAGACAACATGTTGTAATCCATTATGGTGCACTCTAGTAGTGCAATATTCTAAACTTATTTAGGAAGTGTAACATATTGTATGTTTTAAGGGTGTGGAATAACATGTTCAGTACACTCATCCATTTTACATAGTTAGCACGCACAAAATGTTCTTTCACTCTCAGGATCAAAAAGAAGTTATTCTTGTACATCCATACTTTTTGATTCATCCAGGGGTCCTTGGAACACACACCATCCATGTAGAAGAGAGGGAGAGAGATATACCAAAAGATAGAGGAAATGGGTGTTCCTGACAGGGAAAAATGAAAATGTAAATGCGGAAGGATAAGATAATAAATTGGTTTAGAATGAGGTAATTTGTGGTTTTTCTGAAGGTCAAATTTCATTAAAAACATTAGTCTCCCAATATGGTTCCAAAAATTTATGTTCAGACATACAATATTCAATTTTTACCACTAGTGGTGTGATTATAAATTTATATTCCCAAACTCTAGTTACTACTAGGTTGTATTAAAGTGGCAGTGTGGGGTTAAATACATGAGGTTAACTAGTAGGTCATTAAACAATTGAACAAAACCCTTAGAAAAGATTCATAATGATCACTCTTTATGTTTTTAATTTTGTAAGTATATTATGTTTCTATATAATTATTCTAATTAATGAATGGATAGGGGTAAATTTCAAGGTTTATAATCTAAGATAACACATGATTTATATTGGGATAGTCATATAGATTAAGTTATGAAATGGTGAATGATTCACCCATTGGTTTTGGTAAAATAAATTTGATCTTACCATGCTACCACAATCCCATGGTCAGAGTATGGATGACATCACAGATGTATTATGACTTTCTTCTATATAGAATTATTTAAAGTCTAATGATCATAATACTTCCCAACTATAATAACGTATGGTCTATTTAGTTAAACCTCCCATGATCAATGTTGTTCAAAATAATCAGATGAACAATTATTATTAACCATTTTACTAGTCATATGATTACCAAGGATTAATCAAAAGATTAATTATGTCCCAAAAAAACCATACACTCAACACCTAATGCAACGTGGGTTATCCCCACATGATAGTGAAGATAAAAAGTGAGGAGATACTAAAATTTCTATGAAAAATTGTGCACCATTTGAATATTGAAAAAAAAACAAGGTTAAAAAACTAAGAATAAATATAAAACAACTATAATGAAAATAAATCCAATAATAAACTCACAACCAATGAATAATAACATTATATGAGTTGATTAATAATGGCCAGAAGTAATGAAATAGACATTGAAAATTAAATAAGACTCACAAAGTATGTAGATTGGGAGTAAGAATAATGTTCAATAACGATGAAATAAAATAAAAAAATTAGTGAATTAAGATGGGTTTATAATGAATGTATACGAAAAAATATAAAACTAATGAAAAAAATAGTGGAAATATAAACTATGTGACACTCGTTGTATGTAGGGGAGAAATGATATATTAATAGGATGGAAAAGTACACATCCTCGAAACCATGCAATTTGTGTACTAGCATACGTAACTTGTACCTTAACATCATTACATCATGTATATTTTTGGAAAAGTGCATGGCTTCGAGGATGGGGTCTGAATATAGCATAATTTATCAACAAAACAAATTAAATTTTTATGGGCCTATTTTTAGGGCCAATGATCATCAGTCAGGGGAAATGGGTTGTGAACATAGCATAATTTATAAGAAAAACAAATTAAATTTTTCAACAAAACTACAGGGATAATGAGAATAACATTCAATCACTGAATCAAAAGAATATGTTTAATTAAAAATAAATCGTTTAAATAAACTCGATGAAACAGAAAATGTATGAGTGAGACCTCATTTTGGGATCAGTCATTGTTAAAAAACATGTGTTATCTTGGGAGGTGAAAGTAATGCTACATTCACATCCACTCATTCCACCTACGATTTGATCAAAAATACTATTTCAATATAATTACTCTAATGAAAATGTCTGAGGCTCTTCTCCAATCTGTCAGAGTTATGTAGTTATTCCCATATAATTTATAAAAATATCAATTTAATGTTAAAATTATGGGTTAGGGTAATAACATATTTAAATTAATTAATTACTCCACTTAATGGCCCCACCAAATTCTAACTCATGTGAATATATAATGTTGATGAAATATAGGTTATGTTTTGTGTAAACATCATATTTCATATTTATCACTAGACTCATATTTGTAATCCAAGACACATTTTTGGTGGTTAAATCAATATTTCTTAAAAATAGTGTTGTCATGATATTATCCTAATTAATACTTTATCAAATCAATTTCAATATAAAAATTACTTTAAATCATGAACTTTATCAATTTGTAGATTTATAGATATTCTACAATATATTTCAATGTGTAATAGAAATAAAATAAGGTCATTGAATTCTACCGTCCACAAATGATTTTCACCCAAAAAATCATAAACTGAAAAAAAATGTTGGGATTCTATATCTACATATAATTCTCCCACTCCAATTATATCTCCCGCACACTCCCATATCACCACAACTCATGACCCAATTGAATTTTCCATCCTCACAGGATCCTCTAATACTGAACCTCAGCAAACACCTGGTACTCTGTGAAGGTGGATCCTTCATAGATGACCATGTCCCCCAGTCAATAACATGCTTTATATCATACTTTTATCTCCTCAACTATGACACATGGAAGACTTCATGAACTTTATCCATCTACATGGGTAATGATAGATAGTAAAAACCTTAACATCCCTCTATAACATCACGAATGGACTGATGAGCCTCAGTTATAGCAGGCCTCACTAAACTATCCATTTCAATCATCCTCTATAGTAGAATCATAGTAAAACATGATATCCACAATCAATCATGAAGGGGTTATGATTTCAATATGTGTTTCATTTATCTCGGTTCTGTGCAATCATATATATTTTCGTAGATCTCATGAAATTTCTTTATCAGTACCTTAACAATATCAGTCCCAATAAATGATATCATTCTAATAGCAGTTCTGTACAAGGGTTACCACCAAGGTCTCCCATACATTCCCCTAAAAAATTACATACAACCTTGATAGTGATATATATTATTATAAGAGAAAACTATTTGTCTAATGTGATCCTCCTAGCTCCAAATTAAGTCTATAACATAGGCTCATTGTATTTCTTCTAACATCTAGATAGTTTGTTCATTCTGACCATCCATTTCGGTGTGAAATTCCAATATCATCATAATCCCAGTCTTGAATTTTCCATTAATACCTCTATATAAAATTAGCATAAATCATCCCAAAAATTAAGAGATAAACCACATGGGAACCACATGGAGGAAAACAGTCTCCCACAGGTACATATTTAGATGGATATCTATCATAATCTTCTACATGATATAATGTAACTGTGGAAATAAAAAAAATTCAACTATAACCCATATGGAATCATATAATCATGATTTCAATGGATTTACTATCATAAAGTCTAATTTTTTGATCTCCCATATTCAATCTAGGATCTAGGGAGGCAGTATGAAACTTGTCAGAACCTAGTTCATACTTTAACTTACGGAAATTTTAGATAGTAAGAGATGAACTCAGTAACATTATCCCTCATTCCATCCCATCTAAACTACCACAAAATGTAATTTTATATCTTCACCACACAAAGATTTAAATTATATATATAATTATGAAGCACCCCCATCATCTGATCGCACATCTTTACTGGAACCATTGTACATCCTCATAAAATTATGACATGCTCCCCTCTATTAGATAAACCAGCCGATGCATCCCCAGAGGACATCTTGTTATGAAGAAACTCACAGCTAATGTCTCCAAAATTGGCCTCTCTCAATGTTCGTAAGTGTGAAAGAGTTAAAACCATTAATTAAAAATATTTTATACCCCTCTTCACCACTAGGGTAAGAAGCAAAAAAGCCAATTGATTAGACACTTTCTCCACCGTGCATGATTGTGACATCCTACTAAGAGTATCATCGACCACATTACAATTATCAAGATTGTTTCCAATAAAAAAGTCAAATTACTAGAGTAAATACAACCAACACCACATTATACTGTTTATATCTCTATATATAATGATTTCCCTGAGACACTAGAGGAATTTTAAAGAATAAAATACTATCTTAAAAGACAGTCCCACCACACCATCAGAGAAAAGAATATCACTACCAACTATAAGAAATTCATAAAATAGTTATTTTAATGGGGATACAACTTTTTATACCCTTACACATAGACGCAATACCTTCCAGTGCATCAATTACTAGCTGATAGCAACTCAAAATTCTTTACAAAACACAACATACTCACAACCACCTCTGGAAGTCTCAACATAGGCGCACTGGTCTACCTTCACCTCAATATCGTGAAGACTCTTTCACATTGATTAGTCCATATAAATGGTTTCCCGTTTCATTCTAGTGTTGTTAGTGATAATGATACTCTAGATATACCTTGAAAAAACATTTCCAATACCCATCCAGGACATGAATTATACACACCTGTATCATGACCATGGGTGGATCAAATGGTATAACTAAATAAATCTTCAATGGGTCTACAACTAAATATTGACCCTAAATTAATTTCCCAAGAAATTTAAGCTTATAAATATAAATATGATACTTTATAAGGATACCATATTGTCAGTTCCCCAAGAAAAATTCTAGGATCATCCTTAGGTTATCATTATGCTCCTCCCCTATTATTTAGTTAATGGGTTTGTAATTAGTGAAGATGACCACAAATAGTACCATGAATGGTTAGAAGATCTAGTCCATCAAAGCCAAAAATTAAATATAGTAATTGAACAAACCAAAAGTCTTCTAAAATAAATCATAATGTCTATAACTACATCATAATTATTTCATAAATATATCATCTTCTTGATCACCCAACTAGTGGTAGAAGTAACCATGATCGATCCTTGATAATTAACTCACTCCTCATTACTAGACAAAGGGGCCTTCAATTGTTGGTATTATGACATTTTTTTATTATAATTACCATCATTAGGTAATTATAATAAAAAAATGTCTTAATTTATTATCCATCTTTTTATTGAAATAACTAGAGAGACAGAGGGGCACAAATGTTTTGATGAAACACTTATCTATAAGGTCCTTCATCTGCACCCTTTGTCCAAAATATTGATAGGGGACATCTCTTATGGAACTAATGATTCAATTTGTTACCATGGAAAAATTCATTGAAGCGTTATATCCCTTGATGAGGATGTAGTCCTAAAACATCCTCATGGATGATTTTCATATAATGATCTACTACCGTTGGAATCTTATTACTGGAAGATTCTATTTTTACAAGGGATAAACTGAAAAACTATTTGGTAATGGGCTATAGACACCTTCTTGTTTGGCCCACTCACTCATCTATGGGATCTCTCTTTCGCATAAAAGAGAATATCATCCCATAGGTAAAAATTAATCTAATTCACATATGTAAAACTACTATTCTATAACCTATATGATGTTATAAGGTTTAATTGTGACGAACAATATGTCACATGAAAAACACTCCCCACCAAGATATTTATCTCTCATAAAGATGATATGTGATTTGAAATAATTTTTTCTTTTATAAATCTATATACAAAGTAGTTGGGATAATATCTCATTAGGATCATATGACTCTCTCATTTGAAATAAGAATATGATGTAATGACACACATTGATGTCTAATAGAAATTAGGAAAGAAATAAATGAACAAAAATCATCCCTCGTATCATCTCATGTTGATTTTGGTCATAGCCTTACAATGCCAGAAACTACCCCTGGCCCCAAACACTAGCTCTGTAAAACTAATTTAATCCAAATGGTGGTTGGGGTGGTTAGAGATTGTAATATTTTCCTCTATAAAATCCTCCTTAATCCAAAATAACTTCTAACCCTATGCTTGCACAGACACTCGGTCGGCCACCCTAGACATGTATAAGAGATCCTTAATCATGGATTTTACTTTATAATTGGTGGTTGTCTACTATACTGTTGTACCAATCAACATAAAGAGTCAATAAATCATGACATAAGTTACCTCACCCATATAAATCATAGAATATTCACTCATCAGACTAACTAAGCCCTTTGTTTAATCCCTAAATTGTATATCCTCACATCTGAGTCTGATACTTATAATTAAACCATATCTAGAATCATTATGTATGATACACACTACATGTTATAGATTACTCAGACACATGATGTCCACCAATATCTCTAACTTCACAAGGTCCCTCTTCTAGGAAGATCTCATTCAATTCAATCTACTCTAGAACTCTATCATAGTTGTATAGGAATTGGGAAACAACAATGGATCAGTGACTCTATAGATACCCATATTAAACTTCTTTTCAAGGAACAATCCATCTCATACAATATCAATGGAGTAAATAATATTTACAGTGAATCATGATTAATTAATAGTTACTAACATATCAACCTACTGTAGATCAGAATTCTAATGGAAATAAACAATGTTCCAACATGAAGGGAAGTACGACACATTAATATGTATTGGAAAATATGACCATTAGAGTGTCCCCTAATTATGGGAATGCATAAAAAACATTATTATTGACCAACTTCCCCATAAGAATAGACTACACAGTAGTTCAATGATATGATTTTTTAAGGATGGTATGAGCTTAAAGACTCAAACCAGCTACTCAATCCATTAATTTAATTATTGAGGATTTGGATCATCATGAATCATCAATGAAATCCAATAATATAAGACACATATTTTGGTAATAATTCATCCATTGTTAGCCATAAATTTTGATTCTATCTACTTCTCGAAATTCTAGGCTTCTTCTCCCTGACATCCCAAAGGAAACACCTTATGAAATGACTGCTGAACCATGGACTCACCACTAAACAAATTATCATCAAGATACTAAATTGGTAACTTGGTTATCTATATTCATTGAGGAATATTGATTGTGATCTTCATGTTACCTAAAAATATTTGAATATAATATATACATATATATATATGGGGACACTACTGAATAATGGTATTCAAATGACTCAATCATATATGATGAATTTAACACTATTTAGTGAAACAAATGTCTCTATATGGAATGTTGAAAATTTGGATATCAAATTCATGGTGTATGGAAACATAAGACACCTTAACAATACTAGTTTTCCTAAAATAAAAATTCAAACTCGAGACACATTGAATTTTTTTTCAAAAACTCTATACCAATATATGTTAGGTAAAAAATGCATACACCATAACAAAAAATAACTCTTTCAATAGCACTCTATAATGAATCAACCCACCAGGGTCCACCTATATAGTAAAGGGATGTGTTTCCCCAAACCCAAGACTACTTCTAATAGAGTAGTGGCTAGATACTAGATCAGGTAAAAAATAATATAACATGGGAGGCCTTTTACTAATGTATGTTCACACATTCACCCAAATTCAAAAAAGAATAGTTGTTAATGAATATTAATATATAATAATACCTAGAGAATACAACAAATGTAATAACCAATATGAAATACACCAGAGTATGATAGATAAAAACAAAACATTAAAGTGGAAAAATAGATACCCAAACAGAAATAAAGACTTAAAAAGACATCTACATGAAATATAGTATGATAAAAGAGTCTTACTTCTTATATATATGCCCAGCCATTATATGTGGTAAATGCACCCTGGTATCACTATGGTCCTCTAAATTCACTGTAGATATAACTTTTATATACATAAGATAGAACATATGTGGGAAATACCAATATAGGGGGTGAGTAGATACATACCTAGTAGAATTTTATGAATTTTAAAATGGTGTAATAGAAGGATACAATATTAGTTATCGAAAAAAAACATAATAAGGATACAAAACCCAATAAATTCATATATATAGTTTTATCAAGAAACCTAGATGAGAGAGAAAGGGTATATCAATCTCATATCCCATCCAATGTGACGAGTAAGCCCTGATATCTTGATTTTTTTCATCGATTCTCAGCAAAAAAAGTTCTGACTAAAATATGTGTGTAGGGTGGAACTCCCCACATCTACACTTTGACACAAAGGGAAAACAAAATTCCATAGAGGACCTACACTACAACATAGCTTGATGACATGGGAGTAATGTTCTGTAGAAAGAGTACCCACTCCAACAGTAGAGGAGTAATTTCTCACTATATATATATAATATGGGGAACCTATACCAAGGTTCTTCAAGAGAGTACATACCGTAGTATCTCTTAGACGGTATAGGGAACTCTCCCCATAGTGCCACCGAGCTATACTAACCAAACCATATTCCAGATGATCGTACCCTAATAAATTTGATCATATAGAATCACCTAATAATGTTTCATTCTTGTAACATCTTGGTGGCCATAAAAAATTCAACAATAATGTTGTACATGAAAAAATACTAATGTTATGATAAATGATTTCCAAAAATCTGAGTTCAAATGAAGAATATGTGAGATAAAGATGATGAAGGTTGTAATACATGACAAGTATAATGGTCCACATGTTATGTGACCCAACCTCATTAATCAGTAGTGTTATCCTTTGTAAAATAGTTTAAACCTATTTCATCATACATGAATTGTATGGCTTAAACACTGGTTTCCTTTTCCTTGTAGTACCTACCCATTTCCTCCTGGTCATGCTTGAGTACATGTCTATGTAGAAGGTCGTGTACTTGGACATTCCTGGATGTTGGCCCATGCATGTGTTCTCTCAGATTACAGAGCATGTTTGACCAAACAAGGTATTGGTCATGTTCTAACTAGTACAAACCATGATACATGTGTAAGGTTACCAAACTTGTGGGTCTAGCCACATTGTGTGTGATTTTTAACTTCTCTCAAAGACTTAATGTATTATATAGGGAATACATGTTTCATGTTCATCTAGGGGATATGATGTGTAGTCATTTTTCACTTAATCATCTTCTTTTTTACACTTCTTCCAATTCTTGTCTCGTTTATATGGATCTCACATGTTTTCAAATTAGAACTGATGGGTAAAGCATCCAACAATCTTTTCTCAACCTATGATGGCTATAAAAAATAATATGGTTGTAGGATCAGGTTTCTGCATGTGTCTTGTCAGATATTGTTATTTTTCGATGCAAGAAACATGATTTAACACCCATAGATCATCTAGATATTCCTGGAAAACAATGAATAATTCATTATTCACCAATACACCATGAATCATGGTTTTCAACCGTGCTAGAACCCACCGTGATAATTTTTAACTATGACATTGTTGAAAGATCAGGAAGAATGTGAATAATGGGTTACCGATAGGCATAAGAACAACGGTAAAAATTTTGTTGTTCAATTTTAATTGTACAATTACCATAGATCTGGGAAACCATGGTGAGAACATTGTATAATTTGAGAATAAAATTAAATTGATATTTTATCATTTTTATATGGATCATGCAAAGAATATGTGTTCATATATTCAAAATAATATAATATATCAATGATTGATATTTTAATCGAATGTTAGAAATGTAAAGAATTTCTGTCTTAACTACATTTTAGATGGATTATTGGAAAAGAATGTGATCTCCAATGATGAAGAAGTCATGCAACATTCAATGTCGATAGATCCTCCTTGGTTTTGATCAACTATCATTATCTGATAATAATCCACCAATGAAGAATGTTAGAATCAAATCTTTATTATGGAAAGGTTATTGTTATCACCATTTAATTTTTTATGAAATGATATGTTAAAAAAATAGGGGTTTTGGTATTATATGAA
Organism: Viscum album; assembly: GCA_963277665.1. NCBI lineage: Eukaryota > Viridiplantae > Streptophyta > Magnoliopsida > Santalales > Viscaceae > Viscum > Viscum album. The sequence goes on from OY728131.1 coordinate 23,494,508, forward strand.
TTAAATTAATTTATTAATTTATTAATCCACTTAACATACCTACCATGGACTACCTCATCCAAGCATCTAGTTTTGCCTAACTTTATATCACACATAGGAAAAACCACACATTCTAGATTCAACCATCGTCAGGAATTTCTAACCTGAGAAGCTATATAAGGTGTTATTCTTCTATTTTGTAAAAAATAAACATGCCAGATTTTATTATATTTAATATTTTTACAGTATAATTTCCAGGTAAACTAGACCTCTAAATATCATGTATTCTTAGTTCGCAACTAAAAAAATATTCTTTAATATATTCAAAATTCATTTAACCAAAATAGAGGGTAACTACAATAGAATTTATGTGAATGAACTCAAAATATAAAAGAAAAACCATATATAATAAGTTAAAAAATAATAAATAAATAACATAATCATTCTATAAAAATTCATTTAAAGAATAATAGAGTATTAATGATAAAACAAGGAAATATCATAAAATATTTTCATTGGGACCATGGATTGAATAGAATTAAAAAAATAATATGATATGAAAATGATGTATTTAACCCCTATTTTATAGTACTCAGGAACTCCAAAATTAAAGTTAAAATAATTCTATAAAAATATATGAAATTCTATAACATGATTAATTTCATAGCCACATTCTGATAAAATATCATCCTTCTTGAATCATATCAACATAGTATATTCTTCAACAAGAAAAACATGTTCATCAAACTATCACAACTAAAACATGATTGAATTTCCATGCATGTTCAACAATTATTGCTCTTACACTCTATAGTCCTTTGGGAAATAATAAGCAAGATAGAGTTTGGTTCTTAAAAAAATTTGGATTTAGAGCATTGGACTCACCATTTATGAATATATGTTTTTTTACTAATTTGTGTTTATAATATCCAATACATTATCCAATATAAATGTTCTTCATAAAGCTAATGTAAATGAATTTTCCCATTATATAAGAATAAACTGATCAACGTTTTTAAGAAACCCAGTGGAGATTATTTCCATAAAAACCATTAATTTATAATAAATACCCTGTTTATGAGATGATGGGTTTGATTAGGTTACTATTGTTGGACTTATAGAGTCATTAGGTAGGTTTGTTGTACTAAGGATTCACTATTGGGATGAGTAAAATAAATATTAGAGAAACATTGGTGTCTTGATTTTTTTTCAACAACATCGGAATATGTATCATTCCCATTAATAATTATTTCATATATAGGGTTCTATACCTCTTCCACCATCTGATTTTAAATAAAGGATAAATGATGGTGAGAAGAATCCAATCCACACTGCCACTCGGATCTGTTAACAATAGCGTTCAATAAATTAAAAAATTCATGCCAAACCGAAGTTGAATAATATTTAGTTGACCAATTAACCTCAAATATAATTACCTTGAAAATTTAGTCATTTTATAACAAAAATCACATCTAATTAATGATATGAAACAACATTATTTTGTTAAAAAAATCATGTGGCCACAACATCTCCAAAAATTGGGATTTCCCATTCAAATAATATTATCAAATATGGAATCCATAAGCCATATTATGGGGGGTGGATCAAACAACTCATTCCCCACTTTCTATGATTTTTTAAAAATATCTGAATATGGAATCTATAAAATTATACATGATTAACACCACAAAAACACTTCATATAAATTTACTGACTATCCTCTAACTCTCTACCATTGATCTACATGTATCACCCACATGAATGACCTCAATGATCATACAGAATACCGAAGGGCGATAAAAAAACTGGGTAGATGAATTCACATTTTTTGGTGATTCTCATGAACAATAAATGTCTATAAATCCTCATTAATTAAAATTTGAATTCATAATAATTAGTAGCATCAAGTAGTATCACACTATATGTATAAACTCATATATCTTCTGTAATCGATATTCCGCCATCCCTAGGTCTTTTAGGCCCACAACATAATCCCTTCTTGGAATTCATAATAACAGCCAAGTGAGATATAAGGAATTAAACATCAAAGATTATATGTGAGGAAATCTATATTTTGTAAAATGACGTCAGATTGGTTTTCCCGCCATTAGATCCACTTCAAACTAATTAACACATGACTAGGTTTCTCTATCAATGATAATCCATATGATCCAAATTTGATTTAACATGCCCTACTCTTTTCCCTCTACTGGGACACATGAACACCCCACTATTATTAGATTGAATTTTAATACATTTAACCACCATGAATCCACAATCTCAAAACATATATCATTCTAAAACTAGTTCTCATGAATACTCTACCCTACATAACACCGGGGAAGTATTATGCCTCTAATACCACTTGTTGCAACCTAACATCCTAAGACAACGAACCAAGTTAAATGACCCCATGGGAGTCCTATAATATCATGATTTAAGTTCCATCAAACAACATTTAATTACCTAATAGGATCACATATTAGACTATTGACTTCCCCGTATACCAACATATGTTTATTTAGAGCTCTTTTTCCTCACTCACACACAGCCATGGAAACATAACAGGGGGTCACCCATCCTGATCACTAATGCATGAAAAGAATGCATAACTGTATATTTATTTCAGTCCCAAAACATAATAACTTCTAGTGTTCAATCCTAAAAACCATTGGTGCAAGGATAAAATTTCCATATAAGACTATATGTGAGCCACCGTCCTTCATGGAAACCAATGTGGTGTTTGATTTTCAACCAATAGTATCCCACCCATTAATTATCATGTTATATATTAAATTTTATAATAAATTAAAGTATAATTTATTGAACGAAATTGTCACATATTATCTCTTTCATGATATGTAAATTTACTATGATGAGAAACTCATGAATATAGAAACTACAAGACAATTTTTAAATTGAATTTTTTCACTATTCTATGTGGTTAAAATAACATCTCTATTTATTTGTGGACATCAAAATAATTATTTTATATTCCTTGGTCAATATACATAGATTTTGTATTTAGTAGAGGTTTTAAAATGGTTAATTTTTTTGTACATAATAGTGGTTATTTATTTGTGAGGTAGATGTTTTTTAGAATAATAAGTTAAAATTCAAATTCGAAAATTAACGTAACCGCAACTATATACTATAGTAGATGTTATGTCTATATATTGTTATAAAAAAAATTACCACTAAATAGATAAAATAATGTCCAATCAATTGTGAGTATTAGAAAACACCGGTAAATTATTTCATGAAAATTATATATTTTGTTAAATATTTAATAAAAAATAACATGCATTCATAAACTTCAATCATATACTAAATTAAACTATTCATGTAAAATAAAATAATCATACATACATAACGATATATCAATAATCATAAATATATACAGAAAAAACGAAAACCACAAGTCAAGAAATAACCTCAATAATCAATATTTGCATATAAAATATTACCAACACCCACTATCAAATCATGTCCAATATGAAAACCCCACGACCTCTACTAAATTCTTCTTCCACAATAACTACAGTAATCATATGTGAAACTAACCAAATTATGTCTCCAAATGGAATAAATAAATTGTATAAATAAGAACTAAAAATAATAAATAATAATTATAGTACAATTATTGTTAAATTTATCCATACCAATAAAGTTAATGACTATCCCCAATATTCGATGAAGAAATTCTAGGGTCATAAATTTTAATCTCCTACCTAAAACATTTTTTATTTAACTAAAATTTAACCTAGAACATTTATGAAATGAAATAAAAAAGGGAATAGAAAATTATATATATAAAAAATATGGAAAATAAAATTGGTTATTTTATTAATCAATCAAAACTCAATTTATGGGAAAATAATAATAAATAATGATAAAAAATAGAACCATAAAATTACATATTTATGAATTTATTAAACACATAGAACTTAATGTGGACAATGATATAACAATCACATAATTTTTTCTCAAAATTACCCATTAATAAAATTTTTATATATTTAATTTTTCATCATATCCTATATTTTAAAAATTATTAAAATATGTGTGACCCGTATTTTTAATTCAATATGATGTTGTTATAAATTGATTTGACCGCTGTATGCTTTTTCCAAGGATTAAAACCACTAAAAATATTTTACAAGAATACCAAGAAAACATTAGCTTAGATTTACATTATTTCAATTCATAAATTTCAATAATAAATATATAGTAATTATTTATTGATATAGTAGATATCCAAGGTTTTTTTCATGGTTTTGACACTCTAGAGTGAGTTTTTTAAAGAAGTATATGTCCTTAAAAACTTATCATTGAGTTCTTGAGAGCACACTAATTATTAAATATATTAGTTTTCTATTAATACACAAAATAATAATTATTCAATGTATGTTAACACATTAATTCACATCAACTTTTTGTAATTTATAATAGTTTTGTCCATCACACACACATTTCCCTATTTTAAAACTCTAAAACAATTTATGGGAATCATTGTAAATCATTAACTTAGATTTATGGGGTTTCATTTCCCATATTTAAAAAATAAATTTATAGTTATTTTACAATTATTTTATGACCATTGATTGTTTTATATTATTTTTTCCCACCATACGGCCCATTTTTACGATGGTTATATCATTCAAAATATATTATTAAGTCATTCCAAAAACAAGGAATATTAGATATAGTATTATTCTTCTTATACACATTGAAAAAAAATCATTAGTGGATTTCCCATGATTTCATATCAATGCATTATCTTTTCCTTTAGTTTTGACTGTCATATGAGTGATTTTGTGTTTTAATATGCTATAAGCGTGGTTAGTATAATCCCCAAAAAATGTAACTTGGATGGATGTGGGATCAGTTCAGGCATTCATTTTTTAATCTCAATTAGTAATCCTATTATTTCATGGCCATTCAATGTTATTTTCAATGTTTTGACCACATAGTGAAATTTTTAAATTACTTTTATATCTTTTAATTTCAATTATTGAGTATTTCAGAGGACACTAAAAGATTGATTGTTGTTTTCTCAACTTATAAATGACTCAAATAATCCATCTATTATGGCACATTATTTCACAAAAAAATTGAGGATATTTACTATGGTTTTCACCTTTAAATAAATTTGAATGTTTTTTAAAATAAAAAAAAAATTTAGGCATACCAAGAATATAATACCCCTGAAATATTTAGAGTATATTCCTATATTATATAAATGAATCTATTTTTTATACGATTTAATTTAAACACAATGTTTTTTGTCATATTTTTGACCCCTGATGTATGTTTTTAAAGAATTCGATATCTATTAAAACAGTTTATTGAATCATTATAAGAACACAACACATATATGGATGTGTTTTTAGATTGAACACAACACATATAATCATAGGGTGGTTTCTCATTATTTAACATCAATACAAGGTTATTTCTTATGGGTTTTCCATTAAAAATATGTTTTAGTGTTTTAAAACACTAAAAAAGTTTACATGAATCCTAGGAAAACCATAACCCAAATTGGCATGGAGTTGGTTCATATATTTACGAAGTAAAACAATGTGGTTATTTCCTCAATATTTCACATCCATCTAATGTCATTTTATTTTTTTCACCATAGGATAATGTTTTAATGTCTTTGATAACAATTAAAACAACTTATTTAGTTATAAAAGTTACACCACACATTTGATGAACATGTTTTCTACACATACATGTAAAAAATAATCTTGCAGTATTTTACCTACAATTTTACATCAATCTTGGGTTGTTTACTATGGTTTTGACAATTACACTCAAATTTTAGAGTTTTAAAACATTAAAAAAATATATGATTATATTAGAAAAATAGTTACTCAGATTTATATCAATTCATATCATACTGTGAAAAATAGATCTATGACTTTTTCATGTGATTTCTTATCATCTGATGTTATTTTAATTTTTTTTACCCCCATGGTTTATGTTTTTATAGAAATTGATATCTATTAAAACAACTTATTGAGACATTATGATAACAAAACACATCATATGGATGTGGTGTCTACTCATTCATGTATAAAATTATTCAAAAAATATTATCCCATGATTTCACATTAATGTAATGTCATTTATAATGGTTTTGAATGTTACATGAATGTTTAAGTATTTTAAAACTCTAAAAATGATTTTATGGGCATCCTATAAAAAATGTTACTAAAATTTAAATGGATTCAGTTCTTACAAGTTAATATTTAATATACAGTCATTGTCTAATGATTACACAACCATCATATGCTATTTTCAGTTTTTTAATTCTAGGTACATTTTTTAAAGACTTCGATATATTTTTAATCCAATTATAAATTCATTTTAAGAGTACTTCTTGTCATATAGATTTTTTTAACATGTACAAATAAAATATAATTTACAAGTTTTAACCCATGAATTTAATTTATTCAGATACCATTTATCATTATTTTGACCATTACATTAATTATTTCATGTTTTAAAACAGTAAAATGTTTTTATGTTCATCCTAGAAAAACTAGAAATCAAAATGCCTTAAAGTGAATTAAAATAGTTCAAAAATCATTCAAGTGTAATTTTCCAATAATTTACTTTTTAGCCAAAACCATGTTCCTAGACTAAACTCCAGGAAGCATGTTTTTAATGACTGTTTTTGTCTTTTAGAACGTATTATAATTTCATTATAGATACACCACAAGTATTTTGGATGTATTGTCTACTCATAGATTTCATAAATAATTTAATAGTGGATTTCTAATGTTTTAATGTAAATATATTGTCATTTAAAATATTTTTTATTGTTAAACGCATGTTTTAGTGTCATAAAACACTAAACCCGCATTTATGAGCATCCTGTGGAAATCGTAACATAGATTGAGATAAATTGGGTTCTTACGTTTCAAATAAAAATCTATGACCATTCTTCCCCGACTTAATATTAATAAAAAATATATTTATTATTTTTGATTCATAGATGAATGTTTATAAAGTCTTTAGTATCTTATAAAATTACTTATTGATTTATTCCAAGCACACCATATATTTGATATAAATTTTCTCTTTTAGGTTAATTTAAAAAAAATTCAAGAATGGTAATCTTCTGATTTAACATCATTGTGATTTATTTTTCTATGGTTTTTACCATTATATTGATATTTTAGTGATTTAAATCCCTAAAAACATGTGCATTCGAATCCCATTAAAACTATAACTCATATTGACATAGTGTTTTTTCGTACATTTCAAAAATTAATCTATGGACATTTTCCTGTGATTTTATAGCCATATGACGTAGTTTTTATGGTTTTGACCTCCATATTCTTGTTTTTATAAACATCATATCTTTTAAAATTGTTTATTGAGTCCCATATTTAAATATAGAAAATATGAAATTTTCTAGTTTTGAATGACACTAATATAATTTTTTCTATAGGAGTCATGTTCATTAACATTTTCATCCAACCTTGCAATCATTCTCTTTAACTCATGATCAATAACACTACATTAAACCCCTCTAGGTGTTGTAATTATTGATGATTATTCTATACCAGAGATTATAGAGATCCATGATCATTATACATTTATATTGTATCATTTTAGATGAATATTCATTATATTACAAATATACAAGCCAGAGGACTATAATAGTTTTGTTCCCTTTGAAAATTAGAAGAAAAATATTTTTTCATGGTGAATGATCATCAACATCTCATATAAATATATCTACATTTAAAACTTATAGATAATACCATTCATTATAACCTCAAGAAAGGAAACATAAGAAAGGGGTGATCTCAAATGGTCATTAAGGGTAAATATAAGATATATGTAATCATAATTATGAGAATAGTGGTACTAGAAAATTATCATAAAAATAGAAGATCATTCACTATATATAAAATATCATATACATGAGTTATTATAGAAAGAATGGAAGTTAATAATACATGAATCAAAAGGAAATAAATAACTTAATACATGAAAGCATAATATAGGAGTAAAACATGAAATTGTGGCAAACACATAAGAATATAACATGGTGAACATGTATAAGTTGATATAGGTTAACTGATTATGTTAAAGACAACAAATTAGGCCCTCATATAAACTAACGTAAAGGAAACCAGGTCCATTCATAACATTCTGAATATGTTAACATGTTCACTCATATTATTCACAACATTTATTCTAAGGCCATCTTGGTAGTACGGGATCACTACCCAGGCCGTATTGGTAGTCATTGTTCACTCACATGGCCATATTAGAATCATGATTTCACTTATCATACCCACATGGCAGTCATGGTTCAACCCCATGGCCAACATAGTAGTCAATGTTCACATCCAAAACCATCTTATTCTATATCATGAGATATAAATCTTTACCAAATTAATTGGAGTGAGATATAGTTACCATACATCTCATAATGAAATCATACATACATGTTTCAAAAAAATCATAAATAATCATATCATAACCTATCACATGAAATGGGTATTATAAACTTGTAAACATATCATAACCTATGAAAAAAGTTACAAGATTCATAATCATTTCATCAGAAGCCTAAACCATTATTGAGAAATAACTTTCATAAACATATCACCTGTTAATGAGAAATGGATTTCATAAATACAATAATATTAGGTATAACCCATTCATAGAAAGGATATGAGTAAATCCTTTAGGTCATTTCTTACAAGGGAATGAGTATCATTAATAAATGTCATCACAGGTGGAAATTTTTTAGAAATATCATTAAAAAACAATTCTTGGGAAAGATACCCATTATTGTTTGAAAAAATAGTTTAATACATAAAATAATTTGCAAATAATTTTCATATAAAATATTTTGAAAAATAATTACTAAGATATGAAGTCATTTAGAAAACCGTTTTCTTTATAAACTTATAATATAATATTCAAAACATTTTAAACACCATTTTCACTGAAAATACCTTGAAAACCTATAAATAAATATTGAAAGGGTTTTTAAATCCATTTATTTGAAAATAATTTTAAAACTTATAAATTAGTATTGATAAATTTTTTTAAAAAACATTTCATTGAAAACATATATAATAAGATTGAAAACATTTAAAAAAAATTTCTTTATAAACATAAAAAAGAAGCATGAAAATTTTTTGAACACCATTTAATAAAAAACTACTTTGAAAACATTCAATGGAATAATTGAAAACAATAAAAAATTATTTTAAAATAATTTTTGGAAAATTATCATCATGGTTCATTTGAAATCATTTTTTAAAATATTTTTCAAAACATGGATTCTGAAATAAAATAGATTTTCGACCGAGGAGAGAGATACGATTAGATTTAAAAAAATAGTTTTATTGTCTTATGTACCAGAAAGTGGGAAATGGTTCTAATAAATTTTTATATATTGAATAAAAAGTTCATAATTAAAATAATGAGTGTTTATGATTTATGTATCATATCATTTAATCAAATAAGTATAATCATTAACATTATCGAAAAGCGATGAGATTGTTTCCATAAACTCTTTTCACTTAGTAACTTTTGATTATACTCTCCATCTAAGAGAAGGAAATTAAATGAATAATATAATATCATTAAAATTATAATATTCATGATATAAATTTTAAAATGTAATTATTTATTCCTGAAAAATTAATTTAGGTTCATAAAAAAACATGAGTCTCAAGTAAGAAAACTGAGGAAAAACTATTTTACCGATTTTGTAACTTTTTTTAACATAAACCCCAATAAAGAAAGATTATAAAATAGATATTTTAATACCCATAAGTTTATGTATAATATAAATTGAATATAATTTTTTTATTAGATACAAAAAACTAAAGGAAATTGTGGTGAACACAGCATGTATCTCAAAAAAATAAGAAATGAGATGAAATCCCCTTTCCTTGTGTCTTGAAACTCTTCGTACTCGTACTAGCTTCATGTATAATAAATATGAGTTTATTATAAATATTTTAAATAATAAAATTATTATATAAAATACCATATATGGTTTTATTATTACTTTATATTACCCACTTATTAAGTATCCTTTGTTAAGGTTTAACTTCAGGTAATATTCAATTTGTTCTTCGCATGTGTCATAATTTGTTATATCAGTGGTCCTTATAATTATCTCATGATTAAATAATGTAAAACATGATATAAATATTATGTATAAAAATTATTCTAAAATTATAATAATCTATTCAATAAATATGTATGAGATGGAATAAACTATTCATTGAGATGGTAAGTCATACGTAAGTATGAACGTTGTTTCCATTTTTATTATCATAGTGAAAAACTATACAAATGTCATATATATATATATATATCATTATTTCATTAACATAATTATATAATATATTTCATGTATTTTTACTAAACCCATCATTAATACATTCCATGTTGTTTGTGAACGAATCACATCCCTACGTGGGGGCGGTTGTCCACACCTCCTCAAACGAAATTATCATAATTACACAAATGGAATGTAAAAATGATGTATGTTTTAAAAGTAAAAAATACGATTAAATAAATAATAAATAATAAATATTACATATATAAATATAGTGTTCATCATAATATCCACCATGAGAGGCAGTAAAGGACAAATGTACAATCATCGTTTAGTTAGGCGGTAGTTCGACGTACATGTAAATAGTATATTCAATATCCTTTAGATGAAAGTGTATGTAAGTTTAGTTAAAACCCATAAATAATATTACTATATTGGGTAAACCGGTTTTATAAAATAATAGAATAAATATATTGTATGGGGCGGAGACAGAAAATGAAGGAAAGCTGCTTGAGATAAGACATTACCACTTAATCAAGTACCTCTTTTTTGTTTAAGCCAAAAGACATCCTTGAGTAGACTTATGCCTTGGGTATGACTTCTAAAAGGAATGGAGGAATTTTTCTTGCTTATTTTAGCATATTTTGGTGGATAAATGGGGCTTGAGAGGTTTAAGGGTGTGGGTAGAGGTGGTAGCCTTTTATAGGAAAGGGAAGAGACATACATGAAATTTTAGAAACAAGTTACATGAAACCATGTTATTACATTAAAAAAGTAATAAAAAAACCAATAATGGAAGTTTTATGGCCTAAATATGTCTAACCAATAGGCTTTGGAATATTTGAAAGGCCATTTGGGACCTTAATATTATGGTTTAGTTGCTAATTTAGATTAATTTGACCTTAATCGTTGTTATTAATTTATATCAATTTTACTAATATTTTTAGTAAATAATTTAGTTCATTTTATTAAAATATAAATATTATACTGATTATAATGACGATTATCAGCTTTTTTAAATTCAATTCATAGAAGCAAGAAAAATTAAGATTAATTCTTATCACGCAGACTAAACAAAATTATGGGTTTTAAAACTAGATAAAATGATCAAATGTTGGTTTTGTTTTTACATTTAATTTCAAATATAAATTGTTTATAATGACATAAATTTTATTAATAAATTTCTAATCGATCTATTTTTTATTTTATAAAACATTTAAAATATAATATAATTGTTATATTTTTTAAACAAAAGGTAGTTTTTAAATAAAATGCCTTAGGTTTCACTATTCACCAAAAAAATAAGTTTAAAAAAACATTCCATATACACTAAAATTGAAATTACAATTTAAAAAATAATTTAATTTCTTTCAAATTAAATTTCAAAATGTGTCTAAAATATTTTTTTTATATTTTATTGGAAGGATATAAAAAGTGGTTATTTGAAGAAAACACTATTTTTAAACAAAATAGGACGTTACCAAAAATCATATTTTCAATTATAAATATTTTTTATTAAAATAATAAATTAAAAAAAATTATGTTAAAAGTAGTTATTACTATTACTACAACTATTTTGAACCTCTAGGTTATAATAACATCATTTAGATAAAAAAATGTTTTGTAAAAACTCAGTGTTGCATTCATCATACGCCATGTTAGTGTTACATGTAACGTACACCAAGTCGGTGTTGTATGTAGTGTAAATTAAGTTAGTGCTATGTGTAAATTACACCATGTTTTTTGAATGTGAATGATATTTTTGACTTAGTGCAATTCAATACAGAAATGAAAATTTAATTTACTAGGGTAAAACTGCTTTCTGACAATAATAATATTTATTTTTATATTCTATCAGGTTCCATATTAATTTATAATTAATTGGTAATATATGAAATCATATAATATTTTGGAATCTATATATTTTCATAATTTAGTCAATACTATTCATAACCACTTATTTAACATCAATTTATTATCTAATTATATAAAATAATAGTATTTTAATAATTTATTATTGTATGGTATGCCTCGGTCTTGTGTGTTACAGAAGTCATCAAAGAATGTCATTATTGCATAAAATGAAAGAGAAACATTGTTCTTTAATATAAAATAAAAAAATTTAGTCTTTAATGAAATTAAAAATATCATAAATTTTAACTAATTCATCGAAATACAATGAACAAATCTTGGGGTGTTACATTCTGCCCCCAATAAAATTATTTTCCATAAAAAAAAATCTAGGTTATGAAAGTATTAGTATTTAAAAGCTTTATTCATAGAAACCCACATCATAAAAGTAACTACTAACTCTTTCATTAATAATTTTATGTTGGAATAATAAAATTTACCCAAAGTAACTCATAACAAGATTCCCACATAAGAGAACATTGGTGGGAAGTGAAAACTCGAACATGGAAGAGAAATATTTCCATCATGATTTGATGGTGAGTGATATAGAACAATGTCATGAAAAAAATGAAAATCACATATCAATAAATCTAGGATGACCCAAGGGACAATCTAATTCATCAGAAACAAGGATACTATGATAATAATTTTTTCATGAATATCATTTTCCATATAATTGAAAATTGTCATGAAATGATATTCTTTCATGATTCGTAGAAAACATCAATTTTTTTTCTTTGATGCACTTTGCCTCTTTATCTAAAAAGGAAGGTGAGTTTTTCATTCATGAAGTACTAAAAGATCATGATATCCATGATATTCCATCCAATTTTTCATCATTCATCATCAACAAATTACCTGATATTCCTAAATTCTCAGGTGTTGAGATTATACTTTATTCTCAAAAATCTCATCAACTTTTTTACTTAATAATTCATAAATTTTTATCCTTATAAACATTCTAAAGGATATAAATCAAGAACATTAGAATGAAATCCCAAAAACATCATAACATTGATCCCCCATATACAACAAATTAGATCTTTGTTTTTATATTACAATCATGTTAGTAACTTTATCATATACACCCTTAGAATATGTTAATAACTTTAATTTCCATAGATCCATTTAGAAAACATATATTCTTCCTCATACTAATGATTACTGAATATATCAATTAATTCTAAGAAGTTGTAATTATCATCCTTGATGAAATAGATAATTTTTCAATAATTACTTCTAGTGTAATTTATTCCTTCCAATTTAATAATTCATATCGATTATATCATTCTCCAAACATCATTATCTTAATGTCACTCATGAATTAAGGGTTACCTTAACTTAATAAAAATTTCCACTTTCCATGAAATCACTTTTCTAGATACTCGTCACTCTTCAACACGTCCATTTTTACATTTAATGAATGACTATAATAAAAATACATTAATATTCTATGTTTCATAAAACATAATTATTGAATTTATAAACAAAAAATACATCATTAATCCAACATTATTCTTAAACTATCACTATGGATTCATCAAGTTGTACCTTTCCTAAAATATTAATAATTTTATACGGTTCCTTTATCGCAATCTAATCATTATTATTCTATTTAATGAAAACAATATTGGAAGAGCATCACATACCTTTTACATGTCATTTTATGTATCTTTATCCTCATAGGTATAACCAATACTCGTACCACTTTCTCAATTTTATTTATGATATTTCCACTTGGGAAATCAATACTCTTAATTTCCAAGATTTACACATATTAAATGTTCAATGTTAACCATTTTAATTCTGATTCTCACCATAGACTAAAACAAGAATACATAGTGTGAGAAATATTTATCTAAATGAAATACCACATATTTCTGAAAAAGTATGTATATGATTCATAGATTATGGCTCATACTTCATAATCTAAGACAAAATAAGTTTATACTATGCTACTCATATTTATCTTCTATTTAACTCCTACATAATGGTTTGTAAAGTGTTTGTTCATTTTCCAAATAATATCCCCTAAGTGTTTCATACAAAGTGTATAGCATGTCCCATTATAATGTACCAGATTACCCTACGTCCGACCCAGAACATCTTTTTCGAGTTGTTACCCCAAGATATTTCTATTCAATATCCAGTCCACTTTTATTATCCATAAAGAGATTTTTTTATAGGTACTACCCACATTATCCTTTACTAAAAATTGAGGACTTTTCCCTAAATGTTGACACATCCTTATAGTTATCCTCAGACACATCCCATGACATATCCTTGGAAATATACCTTCTGACCACATTAATGTTTTCTCACCCTAGTTCAAAAATTTTATATAATGCGTTTATTTTATGCCACTTATAGCATCCCATGATTAATATAAATAGATATTACATCATTTTAAATAAAACAATTGTACATTAAAAAAACACATGCCTAAGTAATGTAACTTTTTAGTGTCTCTGGAAACATAGAAACAAAAAATTTTATGTTTTTGAATGATATTGAACATCTCAAATAAATATATCATCTTTCTGTAATTGTACCTCAAACTGTTCATCATAACTAGGTGAAATGAAACACAATAATGGGGTGATCTCAAATTCTCAATAAGGGTATATAGGAGAGATATGTAAGCATAATTCTAAGAATAAGTGTATGTGAACATGATCATGAAAATAAAAGATCATACCCAGTAAATAAAAGATCATATATTTGAGTCATGGTAGAAATCATGGTAGTTAATAAGACATGAATCATAAATAAATAAATACCATAATCAACAAAAGAATAGTATAAATGTAAAAGAAGGAATTGTGGAATCCACGTAATCATAAAATTTGGTGACAAGAATAAGTTGATACAAGTTCACAGATTAGGTTAATGAACTGCAATCAAGACCTAGACTAAGCTTATTGACATTCAAATAGGTCCACACATAACATTGTGAACATTTAATCAGGTTCACTCATAGTATTCAATGCTTTGCTGCCAAGTCCATCTTGGTAGAATGAGTTCACTCTAAATACCATCTCGGTGGTCATGGTTCTATCCTGTGGCCATTATTTTATCATGGGATCACTTCTCATTCCATATTGGTAGTCATGGTTCACTCCCATGGAAATCATAGTTTTAATGTTCTATCCCAAGACCATTTAGTATATCTCATGAGATATAAATGTTTAACCAATGCATTTGAAGGCGATATAGGTCTCACCCATCTCATAATAAAATGATATAGAACTGTGCCACAAATTCATAAATAATAATGTCATTTCCCATGAAATTAAATGGGTAATATAACCATGTAAAAATGTACTAAAATATGGAAAAGATACATGTATCATAATCATTTCATCAAGGGAATGACACGTGATATAGTAAACAATTTAATAAACATATAAACATTGAAAAAGAAATAGATTTAAAAAAGACAATGACATTAATAATAATAGTGTAATAGATAGGATATGTATGGAACCTTTAGATAATTTCATATAAGGTAATGAATAACATCAACAAATGTAATATTATATAGAAAATAATTTTGAATTATCATTCAATAATGTTTCTGGAAGAAAATATCTATTATTTTTTGAAAAATGAATTTTAATACTTAAATCAATTCGAAAATAATTTTCTTATAAAATAACATGAAAGATTATGAGGAATATTTTAATTAATGTTGAAAATAATTTCATTGAAAACTTATAAAATAAGGCTCAATTCATTTTGAAAATATTATTCATTAAAAACACATTCAAATCATATAATGAAATAATGAATTTATTTTTGAAAATAATTTCGTTGAAAATACATTGAAAACTTATAAAATAAGGCATGAAATAATTTCTGAAAGCATTTTACCTCAAAAACATCTAAAATATGATTGAAAACATTTTTAAAATAATTTTACACTATAACATATAATTTAATCATTATAATCTTTTGAAAACCATTTCATTGAGAATATATTTGAAAAAATAAAAAAGAGTATTTTTTAAAAAATAATAAAATTAATTCCCTTTACATTGAAAATTAGCTTCAGTTTTCACTTGAAATATTTTTCTAAAATAATACTGAAATCACGGGTTTGGAAATATAATAGATTTCTTATCAAAGAAAAAGATACATGCAAATTTTAAAAACCTAATCATAATTGTCTTATGTTCTAAAAAGATTAAAATAATACTAATACATTGATATATAATAAATAAGTATAGGAGAAGAAAACTCATGTGTTTTATTGAATATGGATCATAATATTTAATCAAATAATCATAATTAGTGAAAATCACAAAAAGTACTGAGATTGTTTTAATTAACTCTTATTACTTGGTAAATTGTGATAATACTATCCTTATAAAAAATGAAATCATATTTCGAATAAAATATCCAGAAAATTTTTATATTCATGATATAACATTTTAAATGTAATTATTTACACCTCATAAATAAATTTATGTGCATAAATAAACATGAGTCGGATGAAGGTAAATTGAGACAAAACTATTTTACTGATTTGGAAACTTTTGAAATTTAAACACCATGAAAAAATGATCATATAATGGATATTACAATATCAATAAATTAAATTATAAGTTATCTTGAATAAAATATTTTTCAGTATATATACCGCACAAAAGTAATGTGTGGAAAACATAGAATGTATATCACAAAATTGAGAAGTGAGATGAAATCTTCTTACCTTCTGTCTTGATTCTCTTTATACACATAAAAGCATCCTATATAATACATATAAATTTATTATAAATATTTTATAGAATAATATTCATATATATATATATATATATTTAATACTATATATGTTTTCATTATTAAATTATATTACTCACTTGGTATTGATCCTATGTTAAGGTTTCACTTTAAGTAATATTAGGTTTGTTCTTCGCATGTGTCGTAATTTGGTATATTGTTTTTTAATACTTATAACATGATTCCAGAATGTATCACATGATATAAATATTATTTATATCCATTATAATTATATTATAATAATATATATAATATGTATGTGCGAAATGGAATACACCATTCACAGAGACGGTAATTCATAAGTACGCATGGACATTGTTTCTATTTTTATTATCATATTGAAAAAAAGTATGAAAATGAAATCCATGTGTGTGTGTGTTTATATATATTATTATTGAAGTATAATTATTATACATTATATATAATATAAGTTCATTGAACCCATTCTTAATACATTCCATGTTTTCTTGTGAATGAATCGCATCGCTTTGAGGGGGTGATAGACCACACTTCCTCAAATAAAATTATAATAATTAAACTAAATGGGAAGTAAAAAATACATGTTATTGAAAAGAAATAAATAATATTAAATAAATAATAAATATAAAATTTTACACATATTAAAATAGTGTCCATCATAATAACCACCATGAGTGGTGTAAATGGAGAAATGAACAGTAATTATTTAGTGATGTAGTAGTTCATTGTACATGTAAACAATATATTTGATATCCATTAGATAGAGGTATGTGTAAGTTTAGTTGTAACATTTATAATAAAAAATCATATTATTTTAACGATAATGTGTTTTAATAAACTATTTGAATAAATAGAGTCATGTGGTGGGGAATGAAAATAATATAAATGAGCTTATGAGAAGACATTTTCTCTTAATCGGGTAAATCCTTTTGGTTTGGGCCGAAAGGATTCATTGAGTTTCAGTCTATATAAGTAAAGGATTATAAAAGAAAACGAGTATAGATGGAAGATTATTTGAGTAGTGTTTTGGTGTTAAAATGGGATTGAGAGGTGTGAGGAATTGGGTAGAAGTGGTGGCATTTTATAGGAATAGAAAGGACATACATTAAATATTCTTAAAGCACATTTGGTGTACACATGTTATTATATAAAATAATTAATAAAGAAGAAAAAGACGATATAACTGAAGTCTAATTAATGAAATATTTCCATAAAATAGGTTTTTGACAAGTGGATATCTCAGTTGGGACCTTAATATTAAGTTTTAGTTTCAATTTATGCTTGATCTAACCATAATCGATGTGATTAATTTTAATCACTTTTACTAATATTTTTGGTCGAAACTAAATATTAAATTTTTAGTATAAAAATATTATACAGATTAAAATTTAGTATGTTTTATTTCAAAATTAAATTCATAAAATAGGGAATAAGTAATATTAATTTTTATCATACAAACACGACAAAATTAAGTGTTGTTAAAGTATAAAAATTTTCAAATGATTGTTTTGTTTTGTAATAAATTTCAACGTAAAATTATTTATAATGAACTAAAACACATTAATAGATGTATAATTTATCTAATTTTAATTTTAATACAACATTAAAATATAATATATCATTAATAATTATTTTAACAGAAAATCATTTTTTAACTAAAATTCAATTGTTTTCACTATTAATCATGGAATGATGTTTCTCAGAGAGAAATAAAAAAAATTCACTATAGGATAATATGGAAATTATAAATTCAAAAATAAATTTATTTTATAAAATTATATTTTTAAATTTGTGTAAAATTAGTTTCATTATTTTTTTATAGAAGGTCATAAATTGCAGTTTGTTCTAGAAAACAACATTTATAATCATAAAGGGAATTTACCAAAAAAACATATACTCCATTATTAATCTGTATTATTTATCTAAAATAGATATAAATAATATTAAGAAATTATTAATTATTTTTCCTATTACTAGGTTTAACAACTAAGTTATAAATATATCATTTAGATAAAGGAATTTTTTATAGAAACTTAGTGTTTCAGGCATCATATGCCAAATCAGTGTTGCATGTAACGTACGCGAAGTCGGTATTGAGGGTAACATCTTCAATGAAGGTGTTGCATGTAACAAATACCATGTTGGATCTATGTCAGATTATTGTCTAACATAGTTGATTTCAAGACTAAAATGAAAATTTAATTTATTAGGGTTAACAGCTTTGCGACCATAATGATATTTACATTTATATTCAATTAGTTTTCAAATTAATATATAATTAAGTTTTAATATATTAACATATATTATATTATGAAGACCATACAATTTCATAAATTAGTCAAAAATATTCATAACCTCTATTTTCATGTCAATTATATATCTTATTATACTAAAAAATCATATTATAATTATATATTTTTGTTCAGAAAAACTCGGTGTTGAATGTTACCAAAGTCATCGAGGAATATCATTATTTTTTATAACACAAGAAAAACATAGTGATATAGTATAAAATAAAATATCTTTTGTTTGTCATGATATGAAAAATTTCAAAAGGGTAAAATTAATTTGAGAAAATAATAATTCACAAAACCTCGAGGTGTTATAATGATAGTTGACGAAGTAGGCCCATAACCTATTTCTTGTACATTCTCAAGATGGTTATTCAATAAAATGGTTACACTTTAATTATTCTGGGATATCGATGCCGATTATAATTTATTCAAATACATGGATTGTAAAATTTATATATATTAAAACAATAAAATTTTATTTTATTTATATATATATATCAGAATATTATAATATTTTCTACATAATAATTTTTTCATTACTATTTGATTTTATTTCATCGATATAAAAAATGGTAAAGAAAAATAAATTATAAAACCAAATAATACATAAACCCAAATAATTGGGGCCAATAACACGAATCTAGAAATTATAATAGAGCTAAATAAAACCTTTTAACTTTTGAATCCATACTGGACTATTTGCATATAATGTTTCACTATTGTTGTGATTTATTTTCAGTTTTTTTATTATAATGAAATGAAATTAAAAAATAATTAAATGTACTTACTCTAATTTCTCTTATAGGATCATTCAAAAACCTATCATCTTATTTCAATAAGAATTTAATCTATATCTCTATCTGACCAACTGAGAGACGTAGTATATTAACATTTAAAATAATACACACATATTTGAAAAGGAAAATTTTTAAAATAAAATATTATTGTTAATATTGGGTAACATATGACCTGTATTTTTTATGAAAAAAATGTGACCTGGTGATATGAAAAATGACTAGTTAGTCATTATTTTCTATATTTATATTGATATTTCATGACGAAATAAAAAATTCAATGATAATTATAATTTTATTGTGTTTATGTTATTATGATACTTTAAAAAAATGTAATTACCTTATGAGGTACATCTCTATTAATATTGACAAATATCCTGCTCTACCCATGAGAGACACCTTCCCGTATATTGTCATAATATTGTTGATATCTTCATGGTGTGTCATCGAACTCATTCCATGATCACTATTTAATATCTATAAAATTATATCCCAAAATTTTCAGATTCCACGTAAGTGAAATTGAGTAAGGGATATCAAAATGTAAAAGCATCCAGAAATAAAATACATATAACTCTATAAAAATGTCAAAATATTTAATCATTCCTTTTAAATTATCTATCATTATTTTAAATTAAAATTACCATTAAATTTTTATCAAAAACCTAATTTTTTTAAAACTACGTTAATATGCCTCTAATAATTTTAATTATTGGTAAAAATTACCTTCTTATAGGAAAGATTCACAAGAATCTATCTACATAGTCTAACAATATTACCGGTTTGCACCATTAACTATTTAAATTATATGGTAATTTTGTATTATTTCTCTACCCATGTGCCTACTATGTTATCATTTAGATATCTTCTATTGATATATTTATCTGTTTGAAAAATTCATTAAAATTAATAATATATATATTTTTTGTAAACTAATATACATACCATTAATGGTAACTCTCTAATATACCTTATTTATGGTGGGTAACAATTTCTCTATCATTATAGGTGAATAATATGATGGGATACCAATATAATCTAGAGAATATATTTTTTCATTAGATGTCGATTGAAGAGTGGAATCACTCTTATCCACCAAAACCTATGGTAGTGGTTTTGTGCTCTATGATGTTGATCGACTGGGATGTTAGTTTTTTCTTGACCTAATGACAATTAAAATGGTTTAGAATATATTAAATATTAATGAAATTATAAGAATTATTTTTCTGAAAAATGAACGAGATATTACAATTAAAATAAGCCCAAAACACTTATAAATCATAAATTATAATATATTTTCACTACTAGTTTAAAAATTGAATTATTTAAATCGCAATTTTATAAATTTTTATCAATAATAATTATGAAAATTAATTCATTTTTACCCACTAAATAATGTATAATAGATTTAATATTGAAAGGAAAATAATTTTTTAGTATTTTTGGGTTGATGATGTAACCTGTTACAATATAACAATTTACCTTCATTTCCCATATTATACAACTATCAATGTTTATTGTGTACAAAAGCACTTCATCCATCATTTATGTCCTCATCTAAAAAATAATATATCTTATCTTGTTATTATAAGTGAAAAGGATCATTCTCTACTTCCAAAATATTTTATATCAAGTGAATTATGTTGAAAAAGAAATGTAAAATGTTATGAATCAGTCATCATAACCCTATTAATGTCAACCTACATGAATTTGAATTATAAAATTAAATAATTTCCCTGATTATTTAATTAAATTAAAAATTTCATATTTTTATATTGTCTTACATATGTAAGTAACAATACACCATGATATTGATTTTTCAAGACATATTTACAAAAACTTATGTGAAACATAAAACCATGAATAATGTATTCAAAGAATCTGTTAGCCTTCCTTCAAGGACCTCAAGCCAAAAACATTAAATCATGTGATATCTTATCACGATTTATAACATTTATTCTAAATAAAATTATATATATGGTAAAAATTTTAACAGATAAAATATAACTACACATCAATAATATGAATATATATATACACAAAAACAATTAATGAACAATTTATAAAAATTCACATTAATTTTTTTGTTAATTCCACCTCATTTCATGTTCAACCACATAATCATCCCTTTTTTATAAATATAAATTAATCATTAAATAGATATATAATAAATTTATTAACTATAACATATCTATGAACATGCATTATCTCAAATTATGTTATTGTAAATTTTGACCATTTTACAACTAGTCATCCAATAGTAGTATATACCAATGAATTTTCATGAGAATGATAATTATTGTATATGTTTTAGAAAAGTATATAATTATTGAAAATAGTCTCAATAACATCCAAATACTATAATAAGAAGGAAATAACTCATTAGATATGTATCCTTCTGTAATAGAGCTGTCTAGTTGGGATTTATACTAACAAATGGCTTTAAATGACCTATGTATAAAAAAAATATTTATATTTTTAAAAAATGATTTGACATGATTTAATTCATAAATTAAATGAAAATAACATTAATGATCCTTTAAATTGGATAAATCCATCATTAATATATTTTGCACCATTTTTAGATTCTTCAAAAAAATTAATAGTCAAATGACCCTTGATGGAAAAAGTATGGGGGGAAATAAGATATCATATTAAAAAAGATTAAAAAACATTTATTGAATTTTATCAAACTCATAAAGATTTAAAGATTTTTTTTAAAAATCTCTCTAATGAAGGTATAAAAAACATCATAAACTATAGTTACTATTTCAGGTAATCAATTATGAAATGAAAATAACCATAACTCCTCCATAAGAAAATGTGTGTCATAACTTAAAGATAAATGTAATATTCAATGTTTTATGTCAACACACCCTAAAATGTTACTTTAATATCCATCTATAACTATTCCATTCTTCAATGATGAATGTAATAAATCATTCTCCATATTTTGTTTCCGAAAAATAGAACATGGATACATTCCATTCTAATTTTTTCCAAAAAAATGTTTTATAAACATTGATTAATATTAATTTTCATTTTTGTGGAAATACTTCAGTTTACTCAATTAATTATGTATTGTAATAATTACTGAGTCATATATGTTTTCTCAATATGTATTATGTCAAGAATATGACATACCGAACTGAACTCCCAATAAATAATATTTAAAAATATTCTATTTTTCATCTAATTGTTTATTCCATTTTATTATAATATTATACATCATACCATCCCCCATTCATTAAATTGATTACAAATTCAATATTCTACAATGAGATTTGTTAATTCCTCTGCGAGTTTTAAACAATATAACACCTTCAATGACATTATAAATTCAATATATCCTTTTAATAGTGTCTTGATAAACCTAAATTTATAATATTCATCATGAAATCACTAATTATATATAAAAAAGATTTTACAATCTAGGCTAATCATTGAGGTTCAAATTAGAAATAAAAAACTAATCAATAAAAGTTAGTATGAGTGTTCTGATCATATGATTTTTATATATAGGGAAATTACTAATTGTTTTATTAAATAAACATGTATTTTGAATAGTTTAATCATTTAGGCCTCAAATGTTTCAAATATATCATCACATTATTCTTGAAATTCATTATTTAAAAGATGAAGGTTAGCATTATTTTCATTTCAAGGAATTTTCATTCCATGAAAAATAATCAATATAATAAAACAAGTAATCTCTATAAAAACTTATGGATTCAAATTAGAGGCAATTAGAATAACTATCCATGTTCTATAATAAGTACATAATTTTAAAAAAGTTAAATAATTATTAGATAAAAATCCAAAACATACATTCATATTCTCAGACAAATATCTTAATATAGTGAATTTTAAACCTTCCATGATTTTTTTTTTGATGTCTCATCAATAAATAATTTTCTCTATCATGGGACATCAACTTCAGGACGTATTAAGTCTTATAAATAATTAATAGTCATTGAAATTTGGGTTTTCATTGAAATTACAGGAATAATTTCACAATATCTTTCTGCTTCTGCTTCAGCAACTTCCCAGTGTTAGAAATTATTATTATACTCATTATCACTTTTGTACATCAATATTATTATATAAAATCATACTAATTCTTCATTATCAGACTTCTATCCCTATTAAATCATGTAACTCTTATGGTATTCATGAATATTTGTAGAATGAAATCCATATCTATTGATGATCTTCTTCATCAAATTTTATGGAGGGGATATATTAGCTTCACTAAATGAATCATGAAGAAACTATAAAATCATAGAAAAATTAATCTCTAGTAATTCCATAGAGAAACTTGATCTAGTAAAACTTTGGTATAAATGGTAACTTTAAATACAAGTCACACACTATAAATTTTTCTTTTTGTACAAATTTAACTAATTCAAAAAACTCATTATATTCTCATTAAAATTATATTTATCATTAACTGGATCATGGTCAACTAAATGTTCTATCAATTAATGAATATCATGAAAATTTTATGCTTAAAATCTAAATTTATGATTATTCATGTCTGAAACCAAATTCTACACTATAAGGTCCCATCATATTTCATTAATAGGAAAATAATTGATTTGAATTTATAAGATCTTCTATTTTCCAGGGATATTCTAATTGACATGTAAAAAATGGGTCTATATTAATTATATTATCTCAATTAAATTGTTTTTATTCTTGAATTGAATATAATGGTATCACCCAATCTTTAAGAAGACTACAACAATGAAAAATGATTATTGAATTAGTCAATGTCACTAAAGTGTATTCATGTGACTATAATATTATCCACATATTTTTATATTAATTACCTAAACTATAGTCATGAAAATTTATAAATGTATATATATATATATATATGTATCAATCCACTCACATAAGGTTTTTTCATAATGAAAATGAATGATTTTACAAAATCATTGTCTTACATATATATGTCATGACCCATCCTCGGGGCTCATTCAGTGACTACCCCATTCCCGCCTTCCAAAGGCTAGGGGATGACTACTTGCACCAAAGGCGTAAATCCTAATACTGGGAAGGATTTCCCTTCATAAAATTAAACAAACACACCAGATTACGCAACTGAAGTAAGAACTAAGCAAAACTGTATACAAAAGTAAGTGCTGAAAAGAGAGAGGGGCCGGAAATACAAGCCCAACAGTAAGTACAGTACAACTGAAAAGCTAGTACAACTGCATTAAAGTAAAATAGAAACCACCGAGTCATCCTCCGGAAATCCCACCTGAAGTAAGATATAAAACACGGTGCATCAACCAACCCTACTTCGTTATATTCCCATACATATACCTAAGTCTTTTATCGAGTTCGTCTCTAACTCTCGAGCCCAAGCACAACCTAGTCCACACAGGAAAGAAGTCAATCACATCGATGATATTGATTGAAAGTTATGACTCAGCTCACACATGTATACATCTATCGTATAATGATAGAGATGATCAGATGTAGTCACTAAATCATCAAAGCTCTCAAAACCACGTAGGATACTAGACCATCTAAGCTGTCGGACCCACATAGGAGACTAGAGCAGCTACTTTGTTGGACCCAGGTAGGATACTAGTACATAAGTCAAACTATCAGACCCAATTAGGATACAAGTATAGTAGTCATCCCTGTCGAACCCACGGAGGATTCTAGTATAGTTTTCACATCGTCGAACCCACTGAGGATTCCAGTTTGGTAGTCTTCATCGTCAAACCCACGAAAGATTCCAGTACAGAAGTCGTCGCAGTCGCAGCCAGCTCTAGGGTTCCCGCACACAACATGCTCGATTTCGGGAGGGTCTGATCCTCGATTCAAGGGGTCGATACATAAATTATCACAAATTCAAGATTTTATGTACCCCCGAATATCTGTCTCATCAAAAGGAACCCAACACGACAGACGGCGCGTCAATCGGATGTCCGGTCTGAGAGATATTGGCTTTTCCTTTCCAAGGGCCCGGTTAGAATTACGCTCGTTCCAAACCTGTACAATTTTCAAAAGTTGTTCGAAACTCACTTAGAGCATCGCAAAATCATTTTCTCGTCATGAGGATCCCAGTTCCGCAGACGGCACGTTGATCAGACGCATGGTCGTAAAGGTATTTGAATTTAAGAAAAATGGTCCTGGTACGTTAATCCTAGTGGGATTACGGGTTGGGTCGACACGGTTCTGGCGGGTGCGACCTGGTTGGTGTCGGACCGGCCCAGTGAAGTGCGTGGCCCGGCTGGTGGTGCACGGCCTGGCCCGGTGGTGCGCGGCCCGACACGAGGGGCGTGGCCCGACCCAGAAGGTTGAGCGGCTCGACCAGGGTGGTCGATGGATGCGGGGGGGGGGGGGGACTTCCCGAACAGGCGGTGCCGCCCTACTGCTCGGCCAGCCGATGCCGGCCGGCTCCCCCATCATGAGCGGCACGCACGGGCAGGCCGCGATCCTTCCATGTGGCATATGTGGGTGCCACGACCTCCATAAAACTGGCCACCAGATGGCCAGCCGCCTCACTGCAAAAGCGGCCCACGGAACGTGGGCCGGGGGCCGCGTTCCCTTGCAGCGCGACGCCCCTTGGGGCACTGCGGTCTCTTTGGTCTGGGCGGCTTTAGCTGGCCTGTTCTTCTTCGGCTAAGCGGAACGCGGTTGTGGGTCACTGTCTTTCCCTCTACACGCGGCACCCGGTGCCGCGGTCCTCTTCGGTCATTGCCACCTCTTCCGTCACCACCTCCATAGAAATAATTCGAGGATCAACGTAGGGTTGTTCAGCCGTGTTAATTCGGCCCACTCCCTTCGCATTAGGCGGTATTATATGTCCGACGAAAAAATATTGTTTCAATGAAGAATGAAGAAAAATTTTATGCAATTAAAATTGAAGAAAACACCCTACCTCGATAATTAACGCCACACGTCATCGAGCCGCGGAAGACGAGCGTCGCGGTAGTCAGGCGTCGCGGAAGACAGCGTCGCGGAGAACGGTGTCATCCCATCAATGTTGGAAGTCATTTCCGTAGGTGACGATTCTTACAAGTGGTGTCTTCTCCCTTGGATTGATGTAAGAATATGGTAGGAGAAGTCTTTGAGAATTCTTCGCTAAGTGAGGATTATGTTCTTCATGGAAGAATGAAGCTCCTCTAATTCTCTAAAGCCCCCCCCCCCCCGAAATTTTTTTTCTATGGAACATATTATAATATTCCTCAAAAATTTTAAAGAAATTCCATGCAAGTAAAATTAATTTAAATGAGAGGTTCTAATCCATTAATTGATCATTAAATGAAAATGTGTTGCCAAAATTTATGGGAGAGAGTGAAGGAGGTGAAGAATAAGAATTAAGGATGAGAGTTAAATGGGGGTTTCAAGGGAGTTGAGGGGAGGTGATAAGTTAGGGGCTTGTTTGGGCTCACCACCCTTAGTTATATCCTCCCATGGGATGTAAGGTGGGGTGTGGGCCCCACCCCGACTTCCCTTTGGAGGAATTAACTTCCACTAAAAATAAAATTGTAACACAAAAATTTTATTTAATTCTAAATGAATTCCCAAATTTAACTACCACATACAGCAAAACGCAACTATGGTAAATGTCCCCTTAAGAAAATATCGGCATAGCGAGTTCATCGGTGCCCTCAGATTTCAATTCTGAGCACCGGTTCAAATAATAGAAATACCCGCATGTACTTTTACTGAACTTACCCGAACAAAACTAACGAAATTGAATCCGGGCATACCGGGACTCGAAATCAGGCGCCGTCAGAAACCACAGACTCGTAAAATTCCAAAGTATTTAAGAAACAAAATTCTTTGAAATTTCCAGGTCTTTACATTACTCCCACCTCTGGGATTTATGTCCCCGTAAAGCTAAACACACACTATAGAAACAAATGGGGGTACTGAGCTCGCATCTGAGCCTCCAACTCCCAAGTGCTCTCTTGGAGGTTCCTATGCTGCCACTGAATACGAACATGAGGAATCGACCGTCCATATAGGACCCACTCCTGTCGATCCTAGATCTCTATCAGGACCTCTATGAATGTCTCCCCATCATCGATGTCCATCTCCCCGGGATCGATGATGTGGGTCGGGTCGTACACATATCTCCTCAGCTGAGATACATGGAATACGTCCTTCACCCGATGCAACTGAGGTGGAAGGGCCAGATGGTAAGCCACCTCGCATACTCTACCGAGGAACTGGAACTGTCTAATGAATCGAAGAGACAACTTTCCACCTCAGCCAAATATCTGCAGACCTCATCAAGGCGAGACATGTAAGAAAACGTGGTCACCATCCTCGAACTCCAGTGTTCTCTGTCTCCTATCAGTATAGGAATTCTGTCTGCTCTGTGCAGTCTTCATATGCTCTTGGATGATCTCCACCTTTTTTTTCATAGCCTGAACCATATCTGGTTGTACAAGTGCTGACTCCCTTGGGTCAGTTTAGCACATAGGTGATCTGTAAGGTTTCCCGTAAAGCGCCTCATTTGGTTCCATCCCGATGGTGGAGTGGTAGCTGTTGTTGCACTCAAAGTCCACCAAGGGTAAATGATCCTCCCAGCATTGAACAAAGTCAAGGACACATGCACGGAGCATGTCCTCGTGAGTCTGAATGATCCCCTCTATTTGGTCGTTCGTCTTAGGATGGAAGGAGGTTCTGAGACAAAGCTGCATCCCAAAATCCTCTTGTAATCCCTTCCATAGCCGAGAAGTGAAACGAGCATCATGATCGAAAATGATAGATGATGGCAAACCCTGAATCCATACGATCTCCTGAATATTGATAAGTCCCAAGTTCTCTACCAAGCCCTGCCCTATGATCGGTAGGAAGTGGTCCGACATGTTGAGTCGGTCTATGATCACCCAAAAAGTGTCATGTACTCTAGATGTACGTGGAATCCCCATCACGAAATCCATGGATATCTGGTCCCACTTCCACTTTGGGACCTCTAAAGGCTGTACCAAGACTGCTGGTACCTGGTGATCCGCCTTCACTTACTGACAAGTGATGTATCGTGAATCAAACTCTTCTACAACCTTCTTCATACCCGTCCAATAGTACTTTCGTCTATGGTCCTGCTACATCTTTTCCACTCTTGGATGTACTGCTAGAGGTGAAGTGTGGAACTACCTCAGCACATCCTCCTGTAGTGCGATTGCTACCATGGTACGCCCCCTGAAGTGGATGACATGCTCCCCTCCTTCAGAAAATTCATCAGGTGTTTGTCTTGAGGATATCTGAGCACGTCACGTCTCACAGTCAATGTCCCCACGTTGTGCCTCCCTGACTCGCTGAATAAGTGTAGGAGTGACTATGAGAGACTGATGAATGGATGATCCATCTATATCCTAAAATGATATCAAAAACGCGGCTAGCTACCCTATCTCCTCTCCTAGCAGCTGAATGCCCGATCTCCTACTGAGAGAATCAACTACAACGTTCTCCTTCCGAAGAGTATAGAATATCTCAAAGTCATAGTCCTGAAGGAACTCGAGCCATCACTGATGTCTCAGGTTCAGGTCCTTCTGCGAGAAGATGTACCTGAGACTCTGGTGGTTAGAGTAGACTGTACAGCGCTAGCCCATCAGATAGTGCCACCACATCATCAAGGCGAAGACCACTACTGCTAACTCCAGGTCATGGGTATAATAGTTCTACTCAAGTTGTCTCAACTACCGCGAACCATATGTGATCACCGCCCTCTCCTACATCAGGACACACCCAAGTCTGGTCCCTGATGCGTCGCAGTAAACTACATACCCAACGCCCTCCTCCGGTAGCCTCAAGATGGGTGCACTGGTCAATATCTTCCTTAAATCATGAAAGATCATCTGGTATCTATCTGACCACATGAAGGGTTTCCCGTTCTTCGTCAAAGGTGAAAGTGGTGCTGAAACTCTCGATAAGTCTTGAACAAATCCTTGATAGTACCCAGCCAGGCTGAGGAAACTCTGCACCTCTATCACACTCTTGGGTGGCTCCCAAGCATGTACTGCCTCGATCATTGCTGGATCCACTACAAATCCAGCCTCCGAGATGACGTTTCCCAAGAAATTAACCTCTAGAATAAAAAACTGGCACATCAAGAGCTTACCATAAAGCTGGTGCACTCGGAGTGTATCCAGTACTACCCGCAAGAGGTAGGCATGCTCCTCATCACTATTCGAGTAAATCAGTATGTCATTGATGAAATCTACGACAAATCGATCGTGGTAAGGATGGAAGATCTTGTTCATGAGAGTCATGAAAACCGTTGGAGCATTGGTTACACCGAAGGGCATAACCAAGAACTCATAGTGTCTATATCGACACCTGATGGTTGTCTTCTACACATCCTCCTCCCGAAATCTGAGATCGTGATAGCCTGATCTGAGGTCTATCTTAGAGAACCATCGCGCTCCATTCATCTAATCAAACAGGTCTTCAATCCTCGTAAGTGGGTAGTTGATCTTCATGGTCACCTGATTCAGGCGACAGTAGTCGACACACAGTCGCAAGCTCCCATCCACCTTCATGGCGAACAATATCGGAGAATCCATGGTTTAAACTATGGGTTGAATAAATCCCTTCACCTGAAAGTCTTGCAGCTGTACCTGTAAGTCACGAAGCTCAGTAGGGGCCATCCAATATGATGGAGTAGATGTTGGTGTTGTACTGGGGTACAAGTCTATGTAGAAGTCTACCTCTCTGCAAGGTGGTAGTCCTGGAACGTCGTTAGGAAAAACATCCACATACTAATCCACCACAATAAGAGAACTCAGACTCCACACATCAACTGCTCTGTGGATGAGAATAGCCAACTGATGTGTGATCAGCTGCCTCTCCTCTGCGAAAATACATCATACGCTACAAAGGCTCCCTTCTCACCGGTGAAGGTGAACCTGGTCCCATCCGTGCGGACACACCGCACATTGCGCCTAATGCAGTCGATCTGAGCATGGGGTGTAGACAGCCTGTCCATACCCAAAATGACATCGTAATGACTTGACGCCGCTACAAGAAGATCCCAACCGAAGCTCTTGTGTCTTAGAGTAAGCTCACACTACCGGCACCAGTGCATAATCGTCGAGTCTACTCATGTAGGAGTCTCTAGCAGTAAGGATCGATCCAACGACTCTGTCGGAATCTATAAGTTCTGAACAAGGGAAAAATCAATAAAATAATGACTAACACCTGTGTCGATAAATACATAAGAAAGGGTGGAGTAGACATATATATTACCTCGAATCATCTCAGGTGCACCGTGATCGTAGGCCTCGACTGCCTGGAGATGAGCCCGCCTCAATCCCCTAGCTCCCTATCCTCGGGGTGGACCTCATGGTGGTGGTGGTAGTGGTAGAGCCTCATAATGTCATCCACCACCCGCTGCTCGGTCATCTCCTCTGCCTCGTCTTCCCACTCCTGACAGACCACCACGGTCAAACCTCTACCTCGACCTAGGAGTTCCCTCTACTATCTGTTGCTCATCCGCATGGCGGGTCGGGCAGCCCCAAGCCATGTGACCCTACCATCACATGCATAGCACTGCCTGCTCCTCATACAGATGGCTCTGTTCCCTGTTCCCTGAACAACTGAACATGTATCCTGAGGTATCACACCTGATGGCCTAGTCCTCTTAGACCTCTGTATCAACTGTCTACTACCGACTGTGTAATACTTTTCTACGTATCGCCCTACGGTGGGTCTCGCTACTGGTGTCGGCTAAGCGAGAAAGCTCTCCATAAGAAGGGATTGCTCCAACACTCCCCCCTACGTCGGAATGATGAGAGAGATCATCAATGCCCTGATCTCATGTCTGAGTCCTTGATCAAAGGTCATGGCACTAAAGAATGGGTCTCGTACCAAGTCTTTGGAGTATCACGAGAGTTTTGTAAACCTCACTGAGTACTGAGTTACTGTCATGATGCCCTGCCACAGATGAAGTAACTCTTGAATCCTCCCCACACAAAGGGTGGCTTGAACAAACTCCAAGAAGAAGAGACTCTCGAATTTCTTCTAGGGTAATGATGCCTTGTCATGCACCTGGAGCATCAAGCTCCACCATCTACATGCTGCAGCGTGCATGAGACTCGCGGTAACGATCACCATAAGATCGCCTGGTGTACCTATCAGTCTTAAAACTATGACGACAACCTCATGCCAGTCCTCAGCTGCTTGTGGGTCTGTCTCACTACAGAACCTAGGAAGCCTCTGTCGCTGGAACTCGTGTAATGCACTCAGGAGGCGTTCACTCTCTGCTACTGGGGCTGGTGGTATCGGTGGCCTAGCGGGTAGTGATACCGTTGGTTCCTCCGCTGTGATGGGGCCTTGCACCAAGGCCTCTTCGCTCGGTGGGATAACATCTCGTACGTAACTTGGAACCCTAGTTGGTTGCCTTCATGGGGCCATCCTGAAAATAAACAGGTAAAAAATGGTCAAATATTATACCTGTTGAGCTAACACAATGTAATCACAAAGAAAACAGTTGAAACACACGTGTAATTAGTGTTTTCGTGCACTGAGTCGGAAATCAGAGGTCAGGGTCCTGGTGTATGGATACATCAGCCGCCGCACCTTCACTGGACTCCCTGGACTGAAAACCACACTCAATAATCTTAACATTATTGCTTCATAGTAAGATAGATCAGAGTGCTAAGTTCTACTGTAGAACCGACTCCTCTGATTCCAATTTATCACGACCCATCCTCGGGGCCCATTCCTTGACTACCCCAATCCCACCTTCCATAGGCCAAGGGCTGGCGACTAGCACCAAAGTCGTAAATCCAAATACATGGAATTCATTGAGTTTATAAAATTAAACAAACACTATGGAGTATGCAATAGAAGTATGCACTAAGAAAAATTGTATACAAAAGTTTGTGCTGAATGGAGAAAGAGATCGGAAATACAAGCCCAATAGTAAGTACAGTACATCTGAAAAGTTTGTACAACAGTAGTAAAGTAAAACAAAAACCACCAAGTCATCCTCCGGGAATCCCACTTGAAGTGTGGGTACAGATGGTCTCCTCAGCACCTTGGGTCCGTCCGTCTACTCCATGTACTTATCGTCAAGTGGTCCACCTCCGGGTACCGTCTAACTCCACAAGTCTCTAACTCGATCAGTGATGTCTGTCATCTACATCCAACACAACGTAGTGTGGGAATATCCCGTCTAAAGGTGAGTATAACGATACTCAGTAGGGACACCAAGACCTATAAGGTCTCACAATATCCACTAAGGATAAACCATAAGTAAGATATAAAACACGGTGCATCAACCAACCATACTTAGGTATAAGACCATACATATACCTAAGTCTTCTATCCAGTTCGACTCCAACTCTTGAGCCCAAGCACAAACTAGTCCACACAAGAAATAAGTCAATCACATAGATGATATTGATTGAATGTTAAGACTTAGCTCACACAGGTATACATCTTTAGTATGTCGATAGAGATGATCAGATGTAGTCATTGAATCATCTAAGCTCCCAAACCCATGTAGGATACTAGACAAGCTATGTTGTCGGACCCACATAGGATACTAGACCAACTACTGTGTTGGACCCAGGTAGGATACTAGTAAATAAGTCATAATGTCAGACCCAATTAGGATACAAGTACAGTAGCCATCGCTGTTGAACCCACGAAGGATTCCAGTACAGTTTTCGTCATTTTCGAACCCACAGAGTATTCCAGTATGGTAGTCGTTGTCATTGTTAAACCCACTGAGGATTCCAGTACGGAAGTCATCGCAGTCGCAGCCAGCTCAAGGGTTCCCACACACAGCACAATTGATTCTAGGAGGGTCCGCTCCTCAAGCCAAGAGGTTGATACATCAATTATCACAAAGTCTGGTGTTGATGTATCCCGAAGTTCCGTGTCGTCAAATGGAACCCAATGAAATTGATGGTGTGTCAATCAGACGCCCGGTCTGAGAGATATTGGGTTTTCCGTTCTAGGGGCCCTGTTGGAATTACGCTCTTTCAAAACCCGGACGTTTTCCAAAGACATACAAAACTCATTTAGAGTGTCGCAAAAGGGCCGTCTCATTAAGAGGATCCTAGTGCCGTAGATGACACTTCGATCGGACGCACAGTCATAATGTTATTCGCATTTAAGAGAAATGGGCTCGGCCGGTTAAGCCTAGTGGGTTGGCGGGTCGGTTCGACCCGGTTTTGGTGGGTCCGACCCGGCTGATGTTGGACCAGCCCAGTAAATAATGTGGCCCGGCCCGGCGCTGCACGGCGCGTCGCGGCCCAGCGGGGTGCGGCCCATCCTGGCGCGGCGCGACCTGGCCTGGCTGACCACAGCTCGACTCGGGTGGCCGAGCGATGTGGGGGGGGGGGAGAATTCCCAAACCGGCGCTGCCAAGCGGCACTGCCCTCCTGCCCGATCGGCCTACCTCCCCAGCGCGAGCAGCCCACACGGGAGGGCCGCGATCCTTCCGCGCGGCACCTGCGGGTGCCGCAACCTCCATCAACCTGGCCTGCAGGTGGCCAGCCAGCTCACTGATGAAGCGGTCTGTGGAACGCGGTCCATGCTCTTCCATAGCGTGTCACCCCTTGTGGCGCTGTGGCATCTTTGGTCTGGCCGACTTTAGCCGGTCGGTTCATCGTCGGTGGAGCGACTGGCATTTCGGGTCGCAGTCTTTCCCTCTCCACGTGGCACCCAGTACTGCGGTCCCCTTAGGTTGCCTCCACCTCTTCTGTCACCACCTCCATCTAAATAATACGAGGATCAACAGAGGGTCGTCGGGCCATGTTCGTTTGGCTTGCGCCCTCCGCGTTAGGCGGTATCATTTATCTGAAGATAAAACATGGTTTCAAAAAAGAAAAAAGAACAATATTATTCAATTAAAATTGAAGCAAAACCCCTACATCGATAATTGACATCACACTTCACAAATCCATGGAAGACGACTGTCAAGGTAGTCGGGCATCGCGGAAGATGGCGTCGTAGAGAACGTTGTCGTCCTGTTAACGTTGGAAGTCATTGTCATAGGCGACGCTTCTCGCGAGCGGTGACTTCTCCCTTGACGCAAAGGAAGAAGAGGGTTGGAGAAGTCGTGGAGCGTTCTTTGCCGAGAGAGGATGATGTTCTTTGTGGAAGAATGAATCTCCTATAATTCTCCATGGGTTCCCCCACCAAAATATTTTCTAAGGAAAATATTATAATAGACTTCTCAAATTTTAAAGAAAATCCATGAAAATTAAATTAATTCAAAAGAGAGGTTCCAAATCATTAATTGATCATTAAATGAAAAATATTGGCAAAATTTATATGAGAGAGAGAAGGAGTTGAAGAACCAAAATTAAGGAGGGGAGTTAAATGGGGGTTTCACGGGAGTTAAGGGGAGGTGATATGTTAGGGGATCGTGTGGCCCCCACCACCCTTGGTTATATCCTCCCATGGGATGTTGGGTGGGGTGTGGGCCCCACCCCAACTTCCCTTTGGAGGAATTAACTTCCACTTAAAATAAAATTGTAACACAATATTTTTATTTAATTTTAAATGAATACCCAAATTTTAACTACCACATACGACAAAACATAACTGTGGTAAAGGTCCCCTTAAGCGAATACAGGTGTTGTGAGTTTATCAGTGTCCTCCGATTTCAATTCCGAGCACGGGTTCAAAAGATAGAAAAACCCGCACGTAAGTTTACTGTACATACCCGAAAAAACATTAGAAATTGATACCAGGCACACTGGGCCTCAAAATATTGCGCCGTTAGAAACCACAGACTCGTAAAATTCCAAAGCATTTAAGAAAAAAGTTTCCTTGAAATTTCTAGGTCTTTAAAATATATATATTCTTTTTAGGGAAATTTTTATTATATTATTTTATAAATTATATATTTTAATATAATTTCAATTTTAAATAGTCATAAAATAGTGTGTTTTGAATTTCTTATAATTTGAATTAAAATATTCATGCTTTATATATATAGTTATAAGTAGATTAAAACATTATATTCGTAATATATGTGTTATGAGTTTATAGTGGATATACCTCAACAAATAGTATGCATAGTATAAATATTGTAATATTAAATTAAATGATTCAAGGATATTCTTGTAAGGTGTAAAAGTTTGCAGTTTTATACTGTATATATTTTATTAAATGTTATCCTTGTTATGCAATTTCAAAGAATATATGCACACTATTTAGAAAACATTTATATAATTAAAAATATATATTTATAAAAACTGTGAGTTTTTATCGTAATGAAGCATATTTTATTTTGATTATTGTGTTTTTATAACTCCAAGAACATTCATAATGTTATTATATAAGGTAACACATAATTTTGTTCTATGAAAATGCTCATTATTTGAATTAAATAATAATAAATGTGTAATGAATAATGGTTTTCTAAACTATTGTAATGTTTTTCATTTTATTTCTAAATATTAATATGGTATCTAAATAATCAAGTTACGAATACGATTTTTTTATTTTTTTATTTTCGTAGATGTAAAATTTGGATTTTTTGTGAAAATAATTTAAATGAATTCAAGATTAATTAAATGATATTGGAATTTTTGTAAATATATAATGAATTAAACTATTTATATAATCAATAATTAAACTATATAAATATTAACAAAATGTATGAATTCCTATGAATTTCTATCATTTATAATCTCCGAGAAAACTTAAATATAGTGTAGAGTAATTGAGTATATACTACCAATAATTATAGCCATGGAAGATGTTTTTCCCAAGATAGTGGTCTGATTATTTTACATTGAATCTTTAATTTTGGTAATGTCCTAGAATAAATGAATATTTTTAGTATGTAAAATATTATAAGAATATTTTTTGTATTTCTTATTCTATAATGGGATATTTAATCCCTATAAATAGTATGAATGAAATAAAAATGATTGTTGATAATAATGCATAATATAATATACATGATACAAATTGTAACTAATATTTACCTGGAAAATTTTTAAGTATGTTAAGTAAGTTTAACATCCTTCTCATTTTGAAAAAAATAATTAATCAATGATTTTTTAAATTGACAAATGGGAACATTTATTTGTAGTGTAAATATAATTGGATTTATTTATTAACAAAAATGACGATTTAATAAAATTAATTAAATTTACTTGTATTTTATAGAAGTTGGTGGCGATGATCTATGAATGAAGTCCACTATCTAAGAAGATGGATGAAAATAAAATTTCTATATTAAAATAAAGGGCAAAGTGTATGATATGGTGACATATTACATTTATATGAAGATTGTATTATGGGAGACAAATAATCATTGAGTGTATTTACTATGTAATACTACAAATTTTTATATATCTTTTATTAAGTATCATCACAGAAGAATGAGATCCCAAAAAATTTTATAATCATTGCACAATCTCGAGAAGAAATATAAAAAAGAGATAAATACCAAATCAATTAGTAATCAAGTCCTCCTTTAAAAATCATCAATAAGATTCCTCATTTACAATAAGATAAAAAACGGTATCATGATGGAAAAATATTAATAAGATAGTAATTTTTAAACTATAACTATCAATGTACCGACAATACATATTATCCCATAATAATATACAATAAACTAACTTATCCTAGTGAACTATAAAAAAGCTGATTGTACCACCATATTATGTATCTCTACACAATGAATTAAATAAGTGAATAATATGTATTCAGTTATCCACAAACTGAATTAAACCAACAAGAAAACATAATTAAGTTATTCATAACCTATATCTACACAAATGGAAATAAATTTACAAAGTAAATCTCTACATCCTTGCTTTCAAAACCACATATGTTCATATAGTGTAAAAAAATTTAAAATTATTAACTCATTTATTGTACCAATTTTTGGATGATGATAATTTTTGAGAACATATTAAAATTTGTTAGAACCCATAGAAAAATATTTCATTCCCATAAAATAATGAACAAGATATCTGAATCCGATTAACATCACCAATAAATTTTAATGACCACAAAAATAATTATAATTTTAAACAAGAAGCACAAAACGTTAAAATTAAATTCATATTAAAGTATTGTAGAAATTTCCTTCAACTACTGATTATTTATTTTTTATGCTAAGATGAAATACATTTTATATACAAGCAAAAATAAATAAACAGCATAACAAAATTTCATAAAGGACTTGAGAATAGATTACAATATTAACATATGAATTAATTTTATGTTTACATATGATTGTACAATAACATGTGGATAATATGACTTTTTAATTAATATTACTCTATTATTGAATATTTAGTTACTAATATAATTAGATGGTGGAGACTGTTTTATTTTTATTTAGTTGAAATTGAAATTTGAAAAAAATATTACTTTTTATAACTTAATCAATTGAATGTTGATAAATTTAGTTAATGTTATGGTTTATATAATATTATGTACAAAAAGTAGTCACTATATAATATAT
Source organism: Viscum album (assembly GCA_963277665.1). Taxonomy (NCBI): domain Eukaryota; kingdom Viridiplantae; phylum Streptophyta; class Magnoliopsida; order Santalales; family Viscaceae; genus Viscum; species Viscum album. The sequence goes on from OY728131.1 coordinate 23,533,007, forward strand.
ATATATTATAATAAAATTAATCAAATCCCTCTACAAGAAAAAATTAAACAGTTATCGTTAAATCACCCATCTTATCATAAATTATAATCACACAGAAAGCATTAAAGGAGATAATAACTTGAATGAAATCAAAAATTTCTATGGAATAGAGAAAAATAATAGAGAAAAATAACTATTTAAGCATTAATGGAAATTAAAAAATTCAGAAAAAAACATTTTCAGGGAAACTAACCTATGTGAAATACATGTCATTGAAATTAGTGTTTATAAAGATTATTGTCCACACATGTATAACAATAAATGGTTGTAAATATTATAAGAAATATTGTAAAATGGAATTCGTATAGAAAAAAATTCATATATGTACCAATTTCATAACATAATCTATCAAATATGATAAAATATAAAAATGTTCAAAAAGAGAATGCAGCTAAAACAACCAAGAATAAAAAATAGAAATCAATACTGGAGAACATAAAAATATATAAAGAAAACATAATAACAAATAGAGAAACTATATTTTGGGAATTTTTATCTTATGATAATGATTTTTTTAAATGACTAAGCAATTGCTATAGAAATTGGTTAATGAGTAAAGTAATAATTGGAAATAAAAATTACATAATGAAAATGTGAACAAATTGTATTTTCATTGTTTATTACATGTACATTGTGCTTCGTATTCGAGAAATGAGGAATTTACTCTAGTAGTATGGGAATTTGATTATTGGATGAAGGAGATAGATTTGATTCAACATTATCTAATGGTTATTCTTAAATTATACACATTCAATCAATTTTCTTCTTCCCATTAAATAATAAAAATATGATTTTGAGGACTTCATACGATACATGATAGATTTATCATATTTCAAGAATATATATGGATGATTGATTTATTAGAAAATATAGTATTTATGATGTATGGATGATTTTTTTGGAATATATATCTCATTCTATGATATAACATTCAAAATTAATCTCGAATTATGGGGGATATATAATGGGATGTTGACATTAACTTGTTATATATTTGGTTTTTTTTGAAGAATGATGTAGGGGAAGCAATGTTCTTTAGATTTTGAATTAGTAATTACCTGGTAATGTTAATATGATGAGGAATCAATTTTTTTTTTATGAAAATAAGAAATGGGATGTTAAAATTTAAGTATATGATGGATTATAGGACTCATGCATAGGAGCTATTTAATTGTTTCAAGGGAATCAAAGGACGTGAATTGGAATTTTGGTGAAAATTGAATTGGAATATGAATCTGTATTTTTTTATGAAAATTTTGAATGTGCGATCTAGAAATATGAAATATGCTTTGGAGGATGAGGTGATGTATAGAGGTGTAAACATATTTGTTTAAGGATGTGGTGGAGCCTTGTGTATTTAGAAGGAATTCCCATTAATACGAGATGAAAAATATGAAGAAATTTTAGATTATGTAGTATGATAATGATCCTAGAAAAAATAAAGGATAAGATCATTATTTTAATTGTCATTTTATGGAACTCCTCCCTTGGGAATAGAGATATGAGAGATAAAATTCTAATGGAATATGAAGAAATAATTTTTCTGTAAGTTAAAAAATAATAGAATCTCCTAATTCAATGTCCCTATCATGAGAAGGCATAAAAAATGTATATTCTTATTTTTTAGGGTCATATCTAACTATTCTTTAAGGGATGAAATTATAGGTAACGCTTCATTCGAAGGGTCAATAGTAGTTCTCATTTTTCCCCATTTCAATGGATTCATATTGGATGTTAGGTTTTGGGAATTTCTTATCACTTTTTCTTTTTTCTTCATAGAAGTCACATGGAAGATAATATTCTTAACATTCGACTTCCCTATTGCCCAAACCGAATAGAACACTCTTTTTCAATCCACATCTATCTACCAATAAATCAATCCTAAATATAGACTCTTGTATTATATTCATGGACCCTAATAACATGTTAATGGGGATGGGGATGTTACCATACATAATGGGAGAAATATAGGAAACCTAAATAATATTAAATACGTCAATCTATTAAATATAACCAATGAATATGTCTAGAAACCCTCCCATGAAATTAAATTATTTATGTTAATATATTTAAAAGGATTAACCATTTATCTTAGATAGAAAATAACTGTAGTTTGGGTTGCTTGTATGAAATTCAGTATTGAACATGATTTGTTATCACCCCCTTCCATTCCATTTTGAAATATGATTTCATTAAAGTTTCCTCCTTTTGATAAAGACAAGGTTGAGTCTCCCAAAAATACTAGAGAATCTCCCAAGGCATTCATTTATCAGTATATGATGGACACCCATAGAATCCAACAAAATAAAAAGGGATTGGATCATGTGGATGGATATTGGAAGAAATGAGATTCAAAGAAAAATGGTTAACCCAAATATCCACATGCTCTTTACAAGTAAGGCATAAACAACTACTATGTCTATTTCATGAAAACAATCATAACCGATGACTTTTTTATAAAAAAACTATGCATGTCATTAAAATCAATAATTTTTCGAACATATAACCTCATAGAGGCTATTTTCATGATATATCATTAAAAAGAATGAATTATTCATGGTTATCCATGACCATGATATTTCTAGCATAATATTTTCATTATGATGGGAAGTTCTGGCTCACTCCAACCTCCCCCTATATATATTCATAGAATGATCCATTCCTCATCATATTAAAACTTTTATTGTATCACTAAAGAGCATGAATATACTATTTATTTCTTTCCTTGTAGTTGGGTTGCACTATAGAAATATCAACACAGATATATCATCAACATATCATCCTCTGTATCCAATTCCTTTTCAAAACATCCATCATAGTCTCATTGAATCCCCACATGACTATATATATAGAAAACAAGGATTAAAACATAGAAAAAAACCTACTTAGGAGGGACAAAAAAATCCTTCTTATATTAGAATGTGTTTTTGGGTAACCCTCAATGGTTGTAGGAGAGCATGAAACTGGGGTGGTGGTCAGCATGGAAAATTTAATGTGGTCATCAATGGTCAGCCCACAATCACTAGAAATTGTTTAGGAGGTTAGAATATCCAAATACTTTTATCGAATATGAGTGTTATGGTCTAACAAATAACACGATGGTCACATCATAATTACATTATTTTGATAATTATATTAATTTTCCCATAAGAACTTAGTATTTTTATATGTATACCTTTTTCTCTCTTCCTCACACACAAAATACCTCACACGGTTTCTCCCAAATCCATGGACCATGCTACATGAAAATATTACCCTCTCTATCAACAACATTATAGATATTGTCTCTTTTCTGTATGTCTGTGTAATCCTTATACATAAAAAAGATAGGCGATTTCTCATATACAAATGTTACAAATCATTTCATTCTCCCATATAAATGAATGATTCAATCATAAGTGGTTGCACGAAATCATCTTGGACCTGGATATTCGTTAATGAGTCAAAAACAATGTGATATGATTTTTCCAACCCCATACATTAACTAATATAGACTCTAACATCTATCATAGATCGTTCTAATTTTCTTCAAAATTGGATTCTTAAATGTAAAACCTAAAATGTTGGTTTTGAGAAATTGATATTAGAATCATACCCATTATCTATCATATCCAACATTAGAGTGACATAATTACCAAATGATCATGGTTTCTCAAGAAATACATTTAATTTATTTTTTTCATTGACGAATTCAAAGATCTTATCCCTATATCCAGTTTGTCTTATTGAAATGTTGTCCCCTAGATGTCCTACAGATTGTATCTGATTTTATATGTAAATCTTATTAAAGTTATTATTGGTTTTTATTTTTTGGGGGAAATTATATTTAACCATTTATCCTACAAATATTACTACGTTGTTTTAAATTAAAAATATCAAAAAAGTAAAATCATAAAATCATAAGACATAGTTATGTTAGATTATTTGGTTCATATTGCGGAATGGGAACAGAAAACATGGAATAAATATTTTATTATTCATAATGAGCTCCTAAAATGCATTTTTTCTCCAAAAAATACATGGTATCACATAAGGTATATTTAAATAAATTTTTGGAATATAAAATCCAATATGGGGATATACATGACTATGAATCATAACATCTGTGTCAAAGGTGTAACATCATATCATACAACAGAGAGATCACGAGGAATGAGATTTATTCATTACAAGAATTTCATGTTATAATAAGATAAATTAATCCAAGGATATGTGGTAGAAACATATAGCATGATATAAGAATGATTCAAGGATAGTTACATATATCATATCACACTGCATTAAAAGTCACATTATGGATTTTTATTATTCCCTAATCTCATACATGGCACCTCATGGGACTAATTTTTTACCCAATAGATCGGGGAACTATATTGGTTCACCTTTCATAACATGTTCATGATATATGCATTCGAAATAAGGTATTCAATCATTATGAATAACATAATACTTGACCATGAAATGAGAATGGTTTGAATAATTATTCCATATATCATTATCAATTTAAATGTAACAATAATGGAATTTTACAAATGTTCAAAAAGTAATATTTACACATAAAAATAATGAGAATAATATAGGTATATATGTGACAAACATATAAATATATATAATTGAAAATAATTCCATAACATTAAATATAGAGATAAAGAGTGTTTGAGAGATAATGTTCACAAACTGAATGAATGGTTGGTATTGGAGAGATACTTTACCTCAATCATGAATTACCCTGTTTGTTCATTATCTTCTTAAAAAATAAAATTATTTTAATAATATACTCACTTATTAACAATTTTAATTTTTTATATTACTCTTTTATTTATTACATGTTATTCCTTGTTCAATTACATCACCAATTAGTTTCATGCTGGACGTTTAAATAGTAAATGGCTTGTATATCAGAAAATTGTAATGCTATGTTGAATAATGTCAATGTGATTATAATTCAACCATATATAAAAAATTTATAATAAAATAAATATAATTTATATATATATATATATTTTAAATTTTAATAAAAATGATAAATTATTTCTTAAAATGAACTATGTTTCATTCATGTAGAAAGTAAGTCTTATGTACGCATAGGTAACAATTCCATTTTTCAAATATCACAATAGAAAGAAGGTCGGTATTATTTTATCATTATATGATTATATTTATATCATAAATGACATATTATTTCATAGAAACCCATTTAATATTACCACTATGTTATATGGTAATAAAAATGAATCACGTCACATTAAAAGGTGGTAGTCCACCATACACATGATCAACATTATCATTTATTCAGTGGATTGTATGGTATAAAAGTATATAATATATTTCAATTTAATAATTATTATTATCTAATTAATATCATGTTTCAATATAAAATAAATCCTTATGAACTTCCTTTTAATGTGAATGTGATAAAAGAATCATATCACTTCGCGATGCGATAGTCCACAATACACATTAGCTATGTTGTCGTATTCCCTATGGAATGGAATGTAAAAAAGTTTGTCTAATTTTATAAAAAATTATGTATAATAATTAAATAATTAAATTATATAAATATGAAATACCTAATTTTATAAATCTATGAAAATTAGTGATGGAAAAGGATCTACATCGGTTTGCGAGGAGGTAGTCCTCAGTACACACGATCAACAGTTAACTATCCAATTCAAGGAAGGAGGAGATGGATGTAATTCATTACATTATCATAACAAACAATAAGTATATTTATGAAAATTTAGTTATTATATCAGCATAATTAAATAATATATGGATTAAGGGAAATAATAAATAAAATAATATTCTAGTTTAATGAAGATACATCTTTATGGAATAACTTCTTTTGGATTGCCCCAAAATATATACTAGTATAAATTTCATATCAATTTCAAGGAATAAGGGTTGAGGGGAGGATAATAAGTATGTTATTCATATAGTTAATTGAATATCCAATAGGATTAGGATGTTTGTAACTGATAGTAGAGTGGGTGACCTTTTATATTTTTGGGTGATGACACACATTGAATTTTTTACAATTAAGAAATATTTCCATGATTTTTTCATTCCAAAAGGATCCAAAATAGACTATTATCGAACCATAGAGGATATAATGTAACAATATGACCAAAATTTCGTAATTATATAATATTAGTATCATTATTAGCCCTTATAATATTAGTTTAACTCATTATGAACCCATTTTTTCCATAACAACTGTAATATTTTTTTGTTTCACTATTCAATATGTTCAAAAATTAAGTTGAACATGTTAGAAAATATAAATTATGATGATTCAAAATATTTAATCATTTTTTTGAATATTCAATATACATAATTTTATGTTTTAAAATTAAAAATAAATCCATGGTCATGCTGGAAACATGTTTACACGAAATGCAATTTTTAATGAAAACATGATCTCATATTATTCATATCACAAGTATCTATAATTAAATGAATTAAAAATAGTATTTATATGTAAATAAACTATATGTATAATTGAAATTATTTATAAACATGTTTTATTTTAATTATTTAAAATAGAGTAATATTAATCAATTTTAAAAGGTTTTAAAAATAAAAGTTTTTTAAAGAATAAAAAAATATTTACAAAAATAACAAATAAATATGAGTTAAATGTATTTCATTGGATGAAAAAAATAAAAATAATACATATTTTGATTTTAAATCTTACTAAAATAATTAATCTATACTAAATTTATAAGATTAAATGATAATTCTAGATAATTTATTACATTAACTATCAACATAAAAAATTAATATTTTCCATAAAAACCTAAAAATTTACTTTAATAGAATATCGACATGATGATTTTAAAAATTATGTTCAACATATATATATTTAATTTCTCAATGATAAAAATTTAACTATCTTAATTTCTCAAAAAAAAATGATTATAATTTTTTTAAATAAATTATTTTATTAAATAAGTTATGACTTGTTCTATAAAGTTGTAAAATACATATTTTTTGGTGGTATATTATTACAAAATTTATAGATTATTTTTTCTTTTTCATATCTAGAAATTTAATAACTTTGCCATAGTGGTATTAATTAAATAATTTGTGTACATTTGGTTTAATTTTTTTCTATTTCATACACTATCCAAAATATTTATTTTTTTAGAAATGTGGGGTGCTTTATTAATTCCTCAATAATGAATTTCTTGCGTTAAATTTGATATTAAATGATAATATGAGAATAGTTGATGTTATTTCAACTTAATCTCTAGTTAAGTTTCCCATATTTGTTTCATAAATATTTTATTTCTTCAAAACACATTAACCAGGTTAGTTGTTTTGTTTCTTAGAACATTGTCCCTATGATATAAGATATTCATTGGTGGATCCTCATTTGAAATGACTTTTCATAATTGTATCAACTCTATTTTATTTATATATTAATGTAAAGATATGAACTTACTTAATAGGTTTACATGGAACACACAATCTACTTGAGATAGGATTGGTGGGAGTTTCAGTCAGAATGCCTTTTTTTCAATGTGATCAAGGATATAAATGAGGTTGATAGATCTAAGACTAATATTTCACTTTTTTAAAAACATAATTAATTTTTTCCATGGTGCATATATAAAGGAACAACTTATATATAATTTCTAATTAAAGGTCTCACCAATGTTTCTATTCTCGTTTCATTTTTCATAATTTCACTGATTTCATGTCATATTGAATGTACTGAATCTTCTATATCATATCTTAAACACAATTAAGTCTGGTCAGTGTTCAATCTCCAACTTCATCATGAAAAGTCAGATTCTTATAGTATATCCCACATAGTGACTCATATATATCCATATGATTAAAATATTGGAAGTTGTTGTTATATGAAAACTCTGTGAGAGGAATTTGTTAATCCATACATATATGTAAATCCAAAGAGCAAGATAATAGAATTTCATATAAAGTCTGGATGGTTCGCCTATAATGACTATTTTTTCATGGGAGATAAGAAATATTGAAATAGGGTTATATACATATTTATTTCTGATGTCTTCTAGAGAACCATGAGGTAATCATCGAATATCAATTAGACAATATAGATAGTGTAACTCCTTTCAATCTTTCCACATCCATTATAGATGTCATTGTGTGTTGGTCAAGAGGGAAATATTACTTGATAGAAATTAAATGTGTGGACAATGTAAGGTGATTTACTACCACATATACAAAATTATAACCTATAGGTGTCATGGGGAGTCTTAGAATGTAATCCTTTATTCTATTTTCATATTTCAATACTAGTGTGGGAAATTTTTTAAGTACACCCTTGGACATCTATCATTCATCCTAGACTTCCAAGATTACCAGGAATTGAGATATAAATTCTCTAAGCTCCCACTCATTATTTACACCATAAGAATCATTTATATCACTAAACATCATAGTTAATCCCATATTAGTAGAGAAGTATGAGCTATATGAGTCATCCAGAATATGCCTCTTCAGAACTTGTGTTGATGGTAGACATATACGGGTTCCAAAACATATAAATCCATCTCCAGTAAAGTTGAACTCAGGAGTGTTCCATACATTTTTGGTTATCACATCATTATATTTATGGTCCTCCATGATCCTATAAGTAATGAATGATTGATTTGTAATTTGATCAAGGTATGATGATTATTCTTTTAATATTTAGACATCATTCCATTTTAAATATATATAATGGATTATTCTCAATTTTGATCACTGATAAAATCATAGGATCCTTTATATATAAATTATCCACCACCATATATTTTTCTATTATTGTAATTGACTATGAATTCCTAACCCTCAGTTAGTTTTAACCATATTCACTAGATCATGTTAATGTCATTTAGTGTGAATACATATTTTAGGCTCTTGTGATCTATATATATTCCAAATTTCTCTTCAATAGTGTTATTTTTTCTAGGTCTTGACGGTAAAGTTCACGACAACCTCCTCCAAGTTATGCTTGGGATAGTTATTCTCATAAAATTATAGTTTCCATGGGGAATTGGATATTACTTTATCATTCTACATTAGTACGAATCACAACCACTTATTTTAAGAGTTTTTTTAAATTACGAAAAAAATCCCTAATTGCGGGAAGTATAAATACTGGTTCAGTGATAAGTCACTTTTAAAAATCCTTAAATCTGACTCCACATTTACTATCCTTGAAATAAATTACAATTTTCTATGATATATTTTCTAATTAGTTTGAAAATAAATATATGTTCCTCAGATATTATTAATATTACCAATATAATCAATGGAAAATCTATTTATACATTACAGATTTTGGTCTATGACAGTTCCCAGTTAAATTTTCCTTAGAATGACTTGTATATATCACTTTTATAGTTATAATATTATCTATTTAGGATAATTTCTTTATTCATAACTCACACTAAAAGTATATTTCATACAAAAATTACTTTCTCAATGTATTTAGAATAGTATTAAAATATTCCCCTTTCTCCTCATTCATTTATGATAAAATCAGTATGTTATCTATAAATATGACCTCAAATTTTTCAGGGTAATACCTAATGTCTCAATTCATTATGTCTATAAATATTTTTGGAGAACTAGTGAGACTAAAAGGTGTCACTATGAACTCAAATAATTATAAACAATTTTATAGTTACTATTAGTAATATCATCCATCATTACAGTTAACTGATGATATCCCAGCCAAATATCGTCCTTAGAGAAATGTTGACCTCTACCTAGTTGATAAAATAATTAATCTTTCCATGGAAGTGGATACTTTTTCTTTATTAGGAATTTTTTTATTTCATTACAGTCAACACGGAGCTATGATGACCCATCCATTTTTTGAGGAAGAGGATTTATGCTCCCAAGGTAAAGAACTCTAGAATATTATACTATTTCACATATACTCTAATAACTACTTTTTCATTACATTTAACTAGATGGTGGTGATATTTTAAAGAGACTTTAGTATGGTTAATTAATAAAGTTTATGTTTTATTGAGAAATCAACCACTCATTATCCCCCATTTTATGATATAGTTTTTTCTAAACATCATGCTGGGATGATTGCATCCAATTTAAAAACTGGATCAATGAACTATGATGTGTCTGATCATGTGATTTTGAGATCACATGGAGTACGTAGTTAGGGAAATAATCCATTTGTGGTTAACTATATCAGGTGGATAAAACATATTTCATGAGGTATAATATTAAATGTGGATGGGTTACTACAGGTTCACCATGACCCACTAGTTGTGGTGACGATTATAACACTCATTGTGGTCACAGTAAGGTTTGTTTCATCCATTTCATTGGAAATGGGATGAAATTGAAACAAAATTTAGGGAATTGATAAAGTTGATAAGGTATGTTGTGAATTATTATTTCAATTCTTTATGGTTCGAATAATATTCTATTGTTTTTGTAAAAATTCTTAGATTGCATTTCTGAAATATACCATTGAATATGATTTCATATTGGATTGACTGCCTCTATTCATGATTTAATTTCTCTTGAGGGGACTCATGTTTACGGGGAGGGTAATGAGGTTGTTGATTTCCTTTATAAGTGAGAAATTCTAGAGGCCATTTATATCTTGTATTTTGTTTTACTAGACTACTACTCTAATCTGGTTGATGGAGAATATCATGGATTTTTTCATTACTGCTTTTTTAAAGCTTCTCAGTAATGGACTCTTTACATTTCTTTTTTGAAAAAATTTTACTGAGTCATCATGCTTGAATCCTAAACCTTCTAGAAATATTGTATTTTTTCTCATTATTATTTACAGTTTTTGGAGTGAAATATGGATCGAAAATACATAAAGTTTTAAGGCATGTGATTGAAAAAAATTTGATTGGTTACTGGTGGAATGTTGTGATGTTGATGCGATTTAGAACTATTGAGATGAAAGGTATATGAGTGATCAAAGAGAGATGATGAATGATAATGTCATTCATATATTGATAAAAATGAAAAAATAATGACACTCTCAGTAATGATCGTTTTTCAATGGTGGCTATTAGTGTTCCCATAATGTCTTCCCAATTTTCATAATATAAAAATAAAATTATGTAATTAAAATAATAAATCAACCAAAAAATTTATCACTACAATAACCCTTTTAGAATTGAAACTATATGAAATGGAGACGTGTTCTATTTTTTTAGAGGTGGTATGACAAACCATGTGAATATGATTAATAATAAATATATTTATTATAATATCATATTAAACAAATAAACACAAAATTATTCAAAATTCACATGTGAGTGGAAGGAAGATTAGTATGACTATTATGGTGAAAACAGTGTAATAAAATATCAATTATTTAAAAAAAATATATTTTATAGAATCATATGTTGAAAAAACTTATCTTTTTTGAAGATAGCACATAGGTCAGCCCGCACCTGAGGGAGGTAAACCTAACTCACCCCACACCCTTCCTGCTCACCCATAATTGGCTCGCGCTTATAATAGTAAAAATCATTAGGTCATCACTACCCCGCATCTGCCCCATATCCATGAATCTAAAGTGTCAGGAGCCCATTTTGCATTACTACATGGCCATAGTGATAGTATATTCTATTGATTCCATAGATTTTATTCTACTAAATGACACTAAAACCCCTTTTCATATGGAATAGGCTTTTCCAATGCCCATGTTCCTTGGAGTTCAAATATTGTATAACATGCATAGTGTTGACCTGATGTTTTTTTACACATTTTCATTAGTGGGATTATTGATTTCCATTCAACACTAATTATCTGGTTGTCTATATTTTCAGTACATGAAAAATATTTTTTCCACATACGATGTGATTGGTATTCTTCCTCCATACATTTAACACGTGGGATGTTTGGTTTTACAACCTCAATGAAATTTTTCATTTGATACCATGAAAATAAAATGTATTTTATGATTTTTGTATCTATTCCCATGATACATATATGTGTCTTAGATATCTATATCAACTTTTACATAATAACAAATAGTCTCCTTATAGTATTCAATTTCTGAAGTGGAAAATTATTTAAATAGACATGACATTTACCCTGTAATGGAGAGGTCCACCTTACAGTCAATGATTATGTAAATAAAAGAGGCATATTGTGCATGCCTTATGAATTTTTAATCATACCCCAATAGGCATTTCATCCTTTTGTTTCATACTAAGGAACTCCCTATCCATTTTACATTGGAAAGATTGTGAAAATATTTTTTGAATATTAATTTATTAATGTCTTCCAAATCCATGGGATCAATATTCTAAATGGACTTTGTTTTTTTCATCATATTCCCCCACTGATTATCATCACCCCCAATGTCATAAATGGAAATAATAAAAATCACTTTCCCCATGAATTGCATGACATAGAATATCTTCTAAATAGAGTAAATCAACTACACTATAATGAGGGGATCAAAATTTCCACTATATGAAGTTATAATTTGTCCCAAAAAAAGTCTCAAATATAATTATATCCTTTTTAAGAGTAGTAGGGAAATTATAATGATTTAGGTTATTATTTCTAACATTATATAGTTGAGCTGGTACATTCATGAAGTCCATAACTCCCACACCATTAATATTAGGTATATCATTTGAGAAATCATCACATAGGCTATCATGTTGGTTTCAATAATGTTTTCTTATATTTACTACCATGAACTCGAAAAATATTTATTGTACCTTAACAAATAAACATACTCAAGGTAATATTATAAACATGGATAAAATAACATATATATGATATTTAAATATGACCATATGCATCTCTTAGTTTCAACCTAGGACATTAATAGTAGTTCTCCTATTAGGTTTTCATACATACTAAATTTTTTTCGGTTCTTTATAATGGTTCATGGAGAGTTTGTGAATTTCTAAAAACAAAACCACATGACATTAGAACCATGTGAAATGTAAAGACTATTTTTTAGGTACTACATAATTCTATAGATAATATCAATATCAATTTCTCAGATTAATCACCCCCAAGAACATCTTTTTCAGAACCACATCTACATATAGGATAAAAAATGGACGCAATTTCTTGGAAACCACTCCCACGACAATTCACCAATATTATAAGATATTTTATTGTACATAGTACTATTATTTTCCTTATTATTAAGGTTATCAATTTATTTTTTTCATTTAATTTTTAAAGGATAACAAAAATATTATTTGATACCAACTATAGAAACCCTTGAATTTTACACATAATATTACATGATTATTAAACACAAATATCCAACAAGTAAAATCTCAAAGATCATGAGTCCTAGTGTATTTGTAATACATTTTCCATATTACCTGAAAATGAAAATTAAATCTGGAATCCCTATATTAATAGTCATAATGAGGTCCTAAAATCCAATTGAGATCTATAAATAGCATGGGATAGTCTAGGGAATACATAAAAATTGGGTGAGATAAAAAAACCAATGGAATAAAAAGGAAAATTAAACAAAACATGTGAATCAAAGGTATAACATGAAATCATAAAAGGGAAGTCACGTGAGTAATCACATGGAATAATAAAATAATGAACCTGGTATCATAAGAACATTTCATCATGGGAAATTTCAGCAATGTAAAAAAATTATGTAAAAATTATTCAAGGATAATTACCTAAATAAAACCACATAGTAGATAATGTCCAATAATAGATTAGGTTTAAAACATAATCCTATATATTTTGTAATGAAAAAATGTCAGATACCCTCAAACCCGACACCCGACCTGATTCCCAACATACCTGAAAGGAATTCTTGATCCCCACAGGTTGGTGAAAAGCACCCCAGCATAGAACATCCAATGAAAGGGAAGTAATTTCTCCCAACCAAAAAAAAACACATTGTATGTATATGTATGAAGAAAAAATACATTTTTAATATAAATAGATATGCATTCCATTTGTGTAAAAAGACTGTGGAAACAGAAAATTAAAATGTTCCAAAAACTCAAAAAAGAAATGTCAAATTGCAATGGAATGACACAATCAGCTACTCCAAGTGATGATATCGATGAAATCAATCAAATTTATTCCAGTAACCATCCCAAATGACCCGAAGCATCCCTGAAACTCTACAACCCCTTTCCATTCCCTAAAATGGAAGACATACAATGTTATTTTCACTACTAATGAAATGCGTAGCATGTGAGAAAAAATTCTTAGTAAGATCCCAACAAGTTGTTCCAGAACAAGTATACGTATAATTATTCATGTATAATAATTTTAAATAAAACATGGCAAGATATAAATTAGAGCAATGTTTATAGAAAACAGGGTTGACCTTCCCTTTCGGAAACACTTCTAAAACAATGAAGTAATATCAATTTCTATTGAATATTTTCCATATCACATTCATATCAATGATAAAAATCATATCCAAGAAAATATAAATCAGAAGAACATGTATCAAAACATAAAGGAATACTACAGGTTATGGCATAGAAAACTCGTACTAAAACTATAAAGTGAATAAATAAGATCATAAAACATATGCCCATGATGTATAGGAATACCCCAGTAGTAAAACCCCAATGATGTTAGTTTCGATCCCCTAGAAAAATTGGACCAGGAAATAGATAAAATCCATATGATAAATCCCCTTGATAATCACACAACATTGGAAGATGGCTTCATAATAAACCTTCCTTCTAACTACCCAAGGTAACCCATGTGATTTATTTGCAATTCATTCCAAATATTTGAGAACAATTTCAAAACCTTTTACCTAACCCATTTAGATTATTTTTAAAAAAATAAATTTTCATTCCATTTATCATCAACTATGGAAAAACTATTTTTATATAAAATCCCCGTTTTCAAAACACACTAAATAATCATTCCATCTTCAAGTATAAATAAAATTATAAGGCATGGTCAATAAGATTCATCAACAAAGTCTGGAGAAGGAACCACCAACCTAAAATTGTGGGTTGCACACTATCGAAATGGATCCCATAATAATGAAATAAAAAAATGCCTTATGAGACCTTATAATCCAATAGATATGAATTAGTATTGATTAAAATGAAAAATAAAATGTCCAGTAGAGAATAAAAAACCATATACCTCAACAACGAATGAATTTCACACCATGTCCAACAAGAACGACCTCTAGAACGAGATCTCAGAATGTATCGTAGAAGAAGGAAAGAAATTAAATAAACGTAGATCAATTGATTTGATTGAAAAACCTAAGGGCACAACCAAGATCAATATAAACAAATAAAAAGAAAGGCTACTGATCTGGAGAGATGCACTGTGTTTAAAATGAATATTATATGTCAAACATACCAATTTGGATGGAATGGTGTCTATGAAAATTGACTATGAGAATCCCTAAGATGAGTGTGATGAATAATAGAGAAAATAACCAAGAAAAAACTTCCATGTGTGTATTTTAAAACTGGATTCTTTCCATTACATGAAGTGTAACCCTAGTTCATGATGTGTTGCTGCCATGTCCTATATAAGCCGAAAAGTCCATCACCTTGTATTAAATAATAGTTTCGTAGATAATTCACAACGTGAAACCTCTATTCATGATGTGTAACCATTCAAATCATGATCCCCATCATGAATTGTACCATGTAATGATTACATGTCATGTATCCTACTGAAATGGCTTGATGAAAATCCAAAAACCTATTGAAAAAATTGGTTAAAGCTAGATGTCCATAAAACCCTTACTTCCCCATTATATGGGTTTTCTAAATTTCTTCTCAACACTTTTTAGATATTGAGAAAAGGAAAACCAAAATGTGGTTAATAGTGTTCCTGATTGATCGGTAATAGGATGTTACAAAGTCCCCACCATATAGACTTTCAATCCCTGATAAGTCATGTGGATGATGTAATCCCTCGAAAAAAATATGAGCTGATTGCTCCCTCGTCAATAAGTTACATTCCAATGAATGACTTTTACTTGATAATCAACGGTCTAAAATGGTTTCTCCAAAATAGAAACATCTGGCGAAAACATGATTTCTTTCTAATTCAGAATGTGAGTGGGGCTAGGGTGATACTTTGATATTTGTAATATATAGAAAACATCATGAATTAAAGTAAATTGAACCTATAATTCTACCCTATATGGAACCTTCTTGAGCCACTCAGTGACTTCAAATGGTCCAACATATCTCGAAGACAACTTTCCTTATATTCCAAGTCGGTGATGACCCAATCGAGGAGAAACCTTCAAGAAAACCAATTAACCAACATAAAACACTATAATATCAGATTGTTGATCTTTATAAGTCTTTTATCGACTCTGGGATGTAACCAGACTTCAATTAACAACTTTAATATTTTCTGATGTTTGCTGGACAAAACATGGTCTTACCAATGACACATATCCTACCTCTACCCAACAATGAGGTGACATGCACTGACGACCACCCAAAGCCTAGAAGGGATCAATTATTATCAACGAATGATAATTTTTTAAAAAATAATTATATTGTCCCAGATGGTTATCCCATGATCTTCCAAAATCCAAAACATAGGAATTATGCATATCCTCCAGGATCTAAATCACATGATCCATCTGACCATCTGTCTTTGGATAGAATGTTGTTCCCATAATGGCCTATGTTTCAATGGTCTATTAGATAATCCCACAAAATCTTGTGGTAAATATAGTATCCCTATCAAAAATAGTGGAATACTAAATCCCATGTAACCAATCCATATCCTATATATAATTCTTACTTAGATCTTTAACCTTAGTGGGATCCTACATCACAATTAAATGAGCAGACATCATCAACTGATCAAAAACCAAAAAGATATAATTTTTAACATGGGGCATATATGGTAATCCAAACAAATCCAAAGATACCACATCCCATTTCCAAAACATCCCCAGAAGAGGCTAAATAAAACCAGAGGGTTTCAAATGCTTTTCCATAATTTGTTGGTTGGTGTAACAGTATCACACAAAATATTCAATGTCATGATTCATTATTGGACACCATAATCATCATCTTATTTCATAATACATCTTTGTAGATCCTGAATTAAAGACCCATGAAGAGTTATTACAATCAAACAAGACTAAAGTTATCACATGTGTGTGGATAAAATGTCACTTCCCCATGTGATGTTTTCCATATAAAGATATAGACTAACTATAAACAGTCTTCCCGCCATAAAGGCTTTCTCAATCTTTTCTAAACTTGGTATCATGCTTTTGAATATGCAAAATAGACATCAAGAAAAATGATGATAACTTATCATTATTTGAAAAATACATGAATCACCCCTAAGAATCCATGAGATATTAAACAAGAATCCTAATAATGTTTTACTCCACCATTGATTCTAGAAATGCCTATGACTCCACCTTTCTACATAGAGCATTAAAAAAAACATTCCCTTTCCTCGGGGTATAAGAAATTTTTAATTCTTGCATCTATTAATATTCTACCAATCACCTTTGTTTGAGATTAAAGACTTTTTGAGGAAATATATAGCTGAATGTTTAATTATCAGAGAAAACTATAATATTCTCCCTAAAAAGATACCGCCAAAAATTTTTAAGCGCATTTAAAAATTAAGAAATATATAAATCATGAGTGGGGTAATTAATCTCATGTGTTCAAATTCAATGATAGCCCTAAGCTACCACATGGTCTTCTTACATAATCAGACATCCCAAAATACCACAAGATACCTCACAAAACTCTACTTACCCCTTACATGGATCATGTAAGATCATGATAAGAGTGAATGTTAGACATCGCTTCAGCTCATTGAAGGTTGAATGACACATAGCATCCCATGTTAATTTCTTCATTTTCCTAGAAAGAGCAGTTAGAAAAGATGACAATTTAGAGAAATCCATAACAAAATCATCGATAGTATCCAACATGACCAAGGGAGCTCTTCATTTTAAACAAATTTTGTGGTTCCTTCCATGACATAATCGCCTTCTCCTTATCCGGATTAACTGATATCCCATGTTTAAAAATCATGTGTCCCATTAAATTTACTTATATTATACAGAAACTATGTTATGAATGATTTCCATTCAAATGGATATTTCATAGGATTACTAGAACCCATATCAAATGGTGCTTCTTCTGACGATCATATTTCTAATAGAACAGAAAATAATCCATGAAAACTAACACAACAATGTCGAGATAATGATGGAATATACAATTCATCAAATCCATAGAAACAGAAGGTGCATTTTTTAAAACTAAAAGAATCATAAGACATTCAAAATGGAGAATCATTCAATAGAAATATATCTATAGTTTATTACACTCTCATAATCATAAATGATGATAACCCAATAGAAGTTTTATCTTTTAAAACCACTTTTAACCTTTATTTGTTCAAAAAAATCATCCACACGAGTCAACAGATATTTTTTCTTAAATGTTACGTAATTAAAATTCTCATAGATCAGACAAAACTGAAATGAACCATATTTTTTCATCAAAAAATGAACAAGGGTTTCCCATGTAGATACACTATGGAGAATGAAACCTTTTATTAATAGTCCATTCAACTGAATCTTGAGCTCTTTTGGCTCTGATGGTTCTATACGATAAAGAAGGAATTGATATTGGTTGTGTTTCTTACAGTAGGTCAAACATGAAAACTACCTCTATATATTAGAAGGAAATATGGATATGTCTTTTGTAAAAACATCAATAATGTCTAAAAAAAATATGGGAAGATCAACAATATTAAATACATCATCAGGCTCAAACAAAACAGCAGACAACAACACCAGAGCTCAGGATAGGAAGGCCCGACACAACCTGATCTCAAATCCTACTCCCCCTAAAACACAAGAGAGAACCCAACGATAGAATAAAATGATGACAACTAACGATAATAGTCAACCTCAGATCGATGATATTCTATCCAATCTATATCGATTATTACGTCAAATAGTTCCAAATCAAGAATGAGAAAACAACAGAAAAACTCTATATCAGCCATTGTGAACAGAAAAGAAGGAAACTGAAATACCTGTTATCCCCCCTTGAAAATAGGTGTCACTAACTCCATTTAAAAGGGAATACGTTCTCTCAGCTCTTTATATATACCATAAAAATGTGTATATATAAACAACGGGAGGCAATGATATCATTGTAATTTATTTATACTATAGATAAAATATGTATAGAACCTCTCACTGTTTTCGGGACTATATCAACTTCCATTATAAACTCATATACTACATGTAAGTGCATAACTCATATGGCCTATGGATGGATCCCTATAATATTCGAAGCATCTAACTGCTCTTTAGTAGCCTTTGGAGCTGGTGAACCCTAACAACAATAAGGCGTAGTTATATCCTGATAGGTGTGTTGTAAGTAAACAACGTGTCTATAACTGTTGTCTGTCATTAGAGGAATAGAAAATGAAAATATGTTGTGTCTAACCATGACACACTGATTTCAAGTCATAGGAACACAACTACTTTCAATAGATGTTACATAGGAGGCTTGATATAGAGGCCAACCTCCACCACTCCTTCGATGATCCTGCCTGTTCCACTTCTTCCAATGAACACCATTGAAGTTGTCACTAGATAGAAGAGAAGTGGTGTTAGAGCTGACCATGACTTCCATATTCATCTCTTCCATCACATATATATATACTATCTCTACATAGTTAAAAATTTTCATCATAAACACCTATGATCTGATATACACTAACAGACCTTATAAGTACTTCTAAGACATCAACTGGTCATTCTTCACCACATCTGAAGAAAAACACAATAGAACAGTAATATGGTTTTTGTATTCCAACAACGAAGGTTCTCCCTATTTAACAGAAATGAAATCCAAGTACTTTTCCATCATCAGAAACTATTGAAATAATTTCTGGAAGAACAAAGACTTGACGCCCTTTCAACTCAGGTTCACATGGCTATCATTAAATACCATGGAATCCCACCATCCCTTACTGAAAATCACAAGACTGAAAGCTAAAAAATTCACCCTGATATTATTAAGTATCTCCATGAAGTCAAACAGCTAAGTGATTTTTTCCATATCATCCTTCACCTCTTGGGGTTCATTCGTCACATTAAACTATCATGGAATATCACATAAGAATTTTAGTAATCTTCGTCTCTTTACTCCAACTCCTAGATGTACCTCAACCACTACATTCTAAAATTGTGGAAAATATAATTTAATAGAATTAAATGAACATATAATATTCTTAATTAGGTTTTGATCTGCTTACAGATTTTCCCTTGGAGAATTGGTTACACCTTCCTGAGGAAATTGTGGAAGATTTCTTAAATTAATACTACGACAGACTAAAATAGAATGAATTATAAGAAAATGAAGAAAATATCTGTTAAAAAATCCATAAGAAGAAAATGAGATTTAAATAAAAAAACAAAAACTAGAGACAGGTATCTCGATATCCCATGGAATCTTGTGTCTCGTTACGAAATGATATTGATAGGAACATATTGTAACATACATCTAATGTATTGAAAATCCAACCTCCAGTCTAATAGATGTCCCAAGGATAGGACTCTTGGGGAAAACCCTCATTTGACACCATTTTGTAATGAACCAACCATGGATACCCTCATATTCCGCACCCTTTCGGATCTGCCACATACCTAAAGGGAGTTCCCAATCCCCTTGGGGTGGTAACAAGAACCTGGGCATAAAAAATATAATGAGAAAGAAATGATTTATTCTAACATTAATAGACAAATGGAATATATATGTAAAAATGAGTAAAAGATATCAGAACAAAAATAAATATACATGCCATAGGATTAAAATGATAATATAAACAAACAATTGGAAAGTAGCCAAAAAAATTCAAAGAGACAAGTGCAACTTCAACGGGATAAAACCAATAGCTACTCTAAGAAATTATGTGGAAGAACTCCCACCATCTCACTACCAGCTCCCTATCCAAGATGAAATTAAACCTTACCACATCACTGTGGTACATTTCCTTTCCATGCACTAGAAGACATAAAATGGACTATACACCACTAAATGGGTGCATAGGGTGTGAGTTAAAATGATCAGTATGATCCAACCTAGGGGTTCCACAACATGCCCTTTTATAATAATTCATGTAAGATAATTTAAAATAACACATGGCATGATAAATAGTAAATCATATTTTTAAGAAATCACGGTAAACCTTCCCCTTTTTACCACATTTATAAAAAATATAGGCATATCAATTTCTAAATAATATTTTACATATCATATTCATATCAAGGATAAACAAAAAATATAAGAAATAAAATAAAATAGACACATAGGTATCATAAAAATATGGAATAATACAGGCCACGAGGTATCATATTTATACCAAATTAAACATGGGCACATATATGATCATAGAACACAATCCCAGTAAGAAGAGTAATACCCCATCAGTAAACCCCACAATCAATGTTAGTATCAATCCCCATGAACAATAGGTCTAGAAAATAGATAAAACCAACATGAGACATCCCCCATGATAATCACATGACAATCGATGATAAACTTAAGATAAAACATCCACAAAAGTACCTATGGAAACCCGTGTTCTCTTTTCACAATTCATTCCAATGCTTTAAAAACCGTTTCAAAACCATTTCCCAAACCCATTTTGATGCATTGAAAAATAACCATTTTATTTCAATTTATCAACAACTATGGAAAGTAATTTTTCTGTAAAATACCATTTTTTAACAAACACAAATCAATAAACCCAACATCATGTACAAATAATTTTATATGGCTTGAGAAATAATATTAATATTTATATTCTAGAGATGGATCCACCTACCTAAAAGATTAGATTAAACACACCACAACGGTATCCACCACAAAAAAACCAAAAACACCATAAAATTAACTATAATAAAATACACATGCCTTAGGGTTTATTAAGATTTAAAAGAAAAGGATTGGAGGAGAAGAGGAAAAAAATTCCACAAAAATGAATGCGCTCTCAACTATAATCAACATGGAGCGTCCACTGGAACGAGGTCGCACAGTGGATACTAGAAGAATGTAGGAGAGAAAAAACATATATCATCAAATAAAATTGTGCATCCCATGGGAGATAACATGATAAATAGAAATTATGAAGAAAAAAGGCTACTCACATAGATACACAAACCATGACCGCAATATTGATCATATGCTGAACATATCTATCCGGAAGGAATAGTGTCTCTAAAAAACATATAGGAGAAACCCTGGGTCGATGGAGTTGATGCCTGGAGAAAAGAACTGAGAAAACTCTTCCATGCACTTTATTTAAAATTTGACATGGGCCATTACACGATGTGTAACCCTCATTCATGTTGTGTAACTTCCACATCCAACACATACAGAAAAACTCATCGCCTTGGCCTAAAAAGATGTTACATAATACTTTCATGACATGTAACATTTCACAGTGTGATACCTCTCATGACCTCTAATTATCAGCCATTAAACTTTATGTAACCTATTTACATGGCATTAAACACCCCTAGAAGATGTAGAAAAATCCAGTTAAAGCTGGAAGCCCAAAATAACCGACTTCATCATTAGTGGTATTAGCACAATTCATTCTCGGATATATTTATTCAACAATAAAAGTAGAACTACAACGTGGTAAAAGGAATACATGATAGATTAGTAATGGTATTTAAAAATGGATTATTCCAATCCCACATAAGAGGATGTGGAGGAGAATGAAGCACCCATTTATAAGGTGGTGTTGAAACCTCTCCCATCATGAGGGGTTTTCCTATGGGATGCTTAAGTTCTAGAGTCTAGGGAATGAAAACCCATGCATTCTAGGAAAATATTAGAAAATATAATGTTCATGATTTGGATTGGGACATTACAAATGGTAACCAAGATAATGTCCATTCGATGTGCCAGTGAAGATGATTTTCCCTTTTGGGGGGATTATCAAAATCCCGCATTGAAGGATGAGAACCACGAAGAACCCATTTATAAGGTATTAGAGATACCGTTCCCATAATGAGGTCTTTTTCTGGGATATTCTTAAGGGCCCGAGACCAAGGATGTAAATACAATGTTAGTAGGCCCAGAGTGGATAATATCATGATCGTGTGGTAGACAGGGCCATTACACATGCGGCCTCAGGAAAATGATGTTTTACCCAATGCGTTAGATCACTATGTTGGTGAAACCATCCCAAATTTTTGATGATCTATGTGTTCAAAATAAAGGAACCAATAAAATATATTATAATAAAAATTACCCATGGTATGAAAATTTTTATCATTATATTATTTTGTATCACAACAATTAAAATCACATTGTAATTTAATTAATAAAATGATCTTATGGCATGTATTGGACTATAAAACTAAGGAATATTATGTTATTTATGTATATTTAGGATATATATATATAGAATTTAGTATTATTTGATAACATTAAAGAGAGATATAATGTGAGTTAGAATTGGAAAGTCCATTACCCATAGGAAAGGGTGGTTTATAGAGATCTCATACATCAAACCTAATTTGAAATGAATTTTATTTATCATCATGAATAATAATCATATATTAATTATTTACTCTCTTAATAACATTTTCCAATTTTATTAGTAATTAAATTTTATTTTTTCACCTTATCATAATATATTTCTTAACCAATTAATTTCATTTCGAAAATTTTAATGATAATGGGATAATATGTCCTAAATCACATTGGTGGATTGAATATGGTCAAATTTATTAATATTTAATCACATATAGAATTTTAATCATAAAATAATTATCATTTTTTACACAGATTATACTTCTTATCATAATTATAAAATTGGTTTTTGAAAAATGAACTATGTTTCAATCATAGTAATTGTATGTCGTACGTACACAGGAGTAACATTTCCATTTTTCAATGATTAGGGGGGAATGAATGTATGTAATATTATACCCTTATAGTATTGTTATTATAACATAATTTTAATAATATTTTTTAATATATCCTAAAATATATCATCCATTTGATGAGGTAAAAAAAATTAGTCAAAATGCTTAGTGAGGCATGATTCATCTACACACACGAATGACATAGCCATTTACTCAAAGGACGTTAAGTTAAGAATAATGATGACATATTTATTTTCCATATTTATTATTAATTCTTATATATAATATCTCATCATAAATATTATCCATGTTACCATACCTATAAATCTTTAGTGAAAAAATGAATCACACCACTTTCTGATGTAGTAGTCTACCGTACATACAAACGATGTTATCATATTCCATACGAAATGGAAATTAAGATGGTTTATGTGATATTATTAGTAGATAAGTATAATAATAGAACAATTATATTTTATAACATTAAATGAATTTTTATATCAAAGAGTGATAATTTATGAAGGAAAACAAATTACCTATGTTCACGAGGCTGTAATCATCTTTACACACAATCAACCATTTCATTTCCCATGGTTGGTAGTAGGAGATAAATGTTAGTCATTAACATAACAATACAAAATATAGATATATTGAATATTATGAATTTATTATATATTGTTTATCATATAATATCTTAAATATTTTGTTAAAAAACAAAATGATCGGTTAAGGTCATTACCTTCTATTCGTAAAAAAAAATTAGGATTTTATTAAAAACCTTAATATGTTGGATTTTAGATAAATATTACACTTTTAAGATGAGGGGAGGGAGGTAAGGAAGTGATTTGGATCATAATTATCAGAACAAATGGGTTTTTGATGTTTCAAAATGAGATGAGATGGTATAACATTTTACAAATGGGGGAGTTGACATAGAGGGAATTGTTTAAAATAATGATTTACACTAACATTTTTCTAATACAAGAAGGATCCAAAATAGGCTATTATTTCCCTTATAAGATATTATGTTTAAATATGACTATAAAATAGGAATTATAATTGTTTTTGGTGATTTTTATCCCTTATAATTTTAGTTTAATACACAGTAATATCATTTTCACCATAACCATGGTACTTGATTTTTTCTATATTCACTGTTCATTATGGTCAAAAAATAATTTGACATGATACAAAATATTCTAATTCAAAATATGGAATTCACGTTTCAAAATTTAACTCACTCATGTTAAATAATATAATTTAAAAATAAACTATAATTCATGACAGAAAGACAGTTTTCAAGAAATAAAATTTTTAAGGAAGAAATTTTCTCATATTAAAAATATTAATAGTAATAAAAATTAAAATAATTTTAAATCATATTTATTGGAATATATTGAATTTATTGAATTTGAATAATTCATCATTAAGTGTTGTTTTAGTTATTTAAATATGATTAAATTTATGCAAATAAAAATATTTTAAAAAACGTTTTTGGAGCCTCAAATATTCTTATAAAAAGTATTATATAATGTTTATTTAAATTTATGTAATCATTTTTTAGGAGAAATTAAATCATATTTTAATTATATATTAAATTAAACAAATGAATTTTACATATTTTATAAAATATATGTGGTAATTATACAAAAATGGGTTTTTAACTATTCAGTGAAAAATAAATATTTTCTTAAAAATACCAGTGTTTTACCATATGTTAATTTCTCCCTGATTATTTTAATTTTTTTTAAAATTAATAAATAACATTTCGATGTGTTCCAAATAGTAGTTATAATATTGTCTAAAAACCAATTAATACCATTTTCAAATAATTATTTTAGAAATGTGCAATTATTCCTATGTGTATACAAATATATTTAAATTGGATAGTAACATTAAATAGATTTTAGAATCTATTTAATTGTATTAATACCTTCAATGTTCTAATCTAGTATATAATAGTCTTATATAAATAATTTTGGTTTGTTTTGGTTCAGTTTTGTGTGTCAAATGAACTACTAAACATAGTTTCCTCTTATAAAAACATACAATAATACATGATTCATCACCATCCTAGTCTATCCAAGATCAAAAAATCCATTATGGGGATCCATCTTAAAACCAATTTGACACAAGATTAATTCCACGTCCAAGTTTATATTTCATAAACCTCTCTTTACGAATGTCTATGTGGGATTGAGCTTTCACCAAACAATCCTCCCATAAAACCAAAGACCGAAAAACTAGTACATCACTTCAGTGACAATCCTTCTAATCCAAATAACCTTACACTTGAAACAAAATGTCTATCTTAAATGATTCATAATGTCTACCCATTGTTATCTTACATAATTTTGTCACAAGAATCCACCATTAATCAACATGTTCTAAAATGATCCATCATTTTTGTTAATAAATTTGTTTAGCGCCACTCACATCACACTTGGGATACACCTCAACATTGATAAAACATTTTGGGAGATATTCATCACCAAAATTGTCCTTTTTAAAAAACCCTTATTGTGATCCATCATATAAATAGTTGTTATAGGAGGACCAAACCTTCCCTGATTATATTTTATCCACCACTCCATAACGAAACATATTTAGTATTGAGTTTTTACCCAAAATAATTTTTCCATGTGGTGCAGATACATTTGATTCACTAGGATTAAATATTTGTCCTTTTTAGTAATAATTTTCAATTATTACTTATTTTTAATTGATATATTAAACATTTATCTCACAATATCATCTTCTATAGTTCCACCCATCTTGAATATAAGAAGTCAGCACGATTGGGAAAGACACATGATCGATAATAACAACTGCGTCGAAGCCCCCATGGTGATGAAAAACCTAAGGAAATTTCCAGAATCACTAAATCCTAGATATAGTTTGGAACACGGTCTCACATATTAATAACTAGGATGCCTCTCAGTCTCATAAATAACTTATTTTTTCCTGAACATTTGGTGTCTCTTCCAAAAATCCCTCACCATGACAATGTATTTGTTTTCTTCATCATTATACAGAGTTAAAGATCAATATGGAAGGATTATTATTTCATGTCAATTATAGGTTAGAGGTCATGGGCATGGATAAAGATTACACATTGTTTTTTCTTTGATATCATCTTTTGGAAATTAAAATTTGTTATAGTCTGAATCTAATGAAATGAAAGCTGCAATTAAAATGTCCATGGAGAAGAATATCAGGCATTCTACATTAGATAATGAATCCTTACTTGTTTTCAACTCATTACGTGGTCATATATCAAAAACATGTATAATATTTTACCAGTTCTGTATGTGAACAAACATAACAAATAGAGGATTTATAATCATCCACATTAAGAGGGAGGTAAATAAAGAGGCCTATTATCAAGACTCCTTGGCTCAGCCTTCTGTCTCCATCACTCTTTTCAGTTATATAAAATTTTTTCCATAGGATGGATCAATTTTTTTCATTAATGATTATCTCGGTCTTCACTACAATATGCCCCCATGATTCTTTGTTCCCTTCCCTATCCCCATGTTTCTGATCTAGGTTTCTTCTTCTTTAATAAAATCCATTTTGGGTGATGAAGCAATTTATCCTAATAAAATTTCGATAAAAAAAAATTCATTGGGTTTATCGTAGTATGAGATTGTTACCCTATGTTTGACATTTTTTTTGTATGTGGAGTGTTCTGAGTTGTTAAAAAATTAAAAATTTAAATAAATTATTATTCATTAAATATCAACCATGTGATTACCATATTTTAAATTAAAAGAGTAATTATCAACAATATTGATTTCGAAAAATTATTTATACCAAATTTGTTGTCCTGGATTAGATCATATTCTTTAGTTGGAAATTTTTTTGAGTATTATAGGACATTTTTTTATTAATTTTATTAAATTAATTAATATAATTAATTAATTAATATTTTATTGAGAAACATGTTTTTTTATGAATCTTATAAATCATATCTCTTGTTTGAATTATGTTTGTGGGAATATTTTTAGGAAGTAGAGTTCTATTTAGAACCATTATTAGGTTACATTAGGCTCCTAGACAAACCCAATCCTACTTAATGTGATTGATATAGAGCCTGGATATATCCAATTTGGAACATGATTCAAGGAATAGAGATCTTAAGTTAATAGAGGGAGAAAAGTTATCTCCCTTGAGGTTGGATTACCAAAATATCTCATTCAATTCCATAGAATATGTTTTTAATTGTGTTGATTAATAATTATAAGAATAAATTAGTTTTAATATTGATTTCAATTAATTAATATGAATTAATTTCAATATTTATAATAATATTCACAGTATGTGAATAAATCAATTTTCATGTATTTTTATCCATGAATAAAAGGGTTCTAGCTGAATTGATATTTTTCATCGATATCTCTCATCCATATTTTTTATTTAATAAACCATTCAACATTTATTACCTTTCATATAAATTGTTCAGTAGTCATTTCATATCCATAACAACAATAATATTGATCACCATTCCATAGTGAATGATCTATTGGGTGATGAGGGTCAATGAATGGTTAGTTCACATTGATTGGGAAGTCATGTGGAAGGAACTATTAGGATTTTGGTGAAATAGAAAAATGATTTAGAGAATCATTAATATAATACACATTCTTCCACGCTCTTCAATTATTTGGTATATTATTTCGAATTTCTCCATTTTAAGATAATACCAATTCAATAAATAATGTAGAACCTTATAACAACAAAATAATCTAAATTTTTTAATTTATATATATTTATATGTCAATGTTAAATTTGATTTTAATTTATACTTTGTATAATTTTTTTATAATTTAATAAATTTTTTTTTTCAAATATTATTTACTATCAACTTTTTATTATAAATAAATTGAATTCAATAAGATGAAATAAATATAATTTTCCTTAAATAAAAAAAATGAATAAGAAGTAATTCAGTTGGGCCACTTGCATGTGGGTTTATAAAAGAAGGGCTAGGTCCTACAAAATATAATTTTTTTAGTTTTTTTTCAATATAATTTTATCATGCAAAAAATGATTTCATTACATCAAAGGAACATTAACTAAAGAATCCCTAATTTATTCTTCAAAAATAGATCCTACAAACCAATTGAGCTCTAAAAAAAGAATTATGTAAACTAGGGAATACATGACGAAAGTAGTAAGCTATAAATCCTAGTAAGGGAATAAACAAAGAATGAAAAAACTCATGAGTCAATTGTATAAAATGATACCATAATAGAGAACACTCATGAGTAATCACATGGAATTATAATATAAGGGAAATAATATCATAAGATCATAGAATAATAGAAAATATCATGGTAATATATAACATAACATAAACATGGTGTCATGAAAACAACCTATAGAATATCACATGGTGGAAAATGTCCTATAATGGATTTGCTTTACCCTTTAATCCCATACATGAGACCTCAAGAAACAAATGATTTAGCTAATGCAGTGGATATCTATATTGGCGAACCCATAATAATATTATCATGACCTTGTTTTCCAAATAATGGAATCAATCATAAATAATTTCACAAAAAAAGTTCATTTAAGGAAAATGGGATTCATAGTAATATTTCATATCCAAATGAAAAGGAAAAAAATAATAAAGGAATTTGAGAAATGATCATAAAGAATTTATTTCCTCATAAAAGTAAGAGATAATAAGCTATTTATATATTAATGTGACATATACTCTTAATTTTGTTGTATTTCATGAGTAGGATAAAAATTGAGTGAGAGAGAGAAAGTTCAAAACCTGGAGGAAAAGGTGGTTTAGAGTGATCCCTTAGCCTGAGCTGGATTTTTCATGTGTGTTATTTATCTTCATGAATGATAAAATAATGTTAATTATTTTCTCTATCAGTATCAATTTTCGTGTTTATTATTAATATTATTTTATTTTTTACAATATCATATTCAATTACTTATAGAGTTAACTTCACATTGGGTGTTTTAAAGATTAATGGATTATATGTGCAAAATCACATTGGTATTTTGAATATTGTAAAATATATAACTATAAATTCATATAATGAATTTTAATAATGGAAACATTATCATTTTTATACATAAAATATACTTTCTAATCAAATCCAATGATATGATTTTGAAAATTTAATTTTTTTTGCAATCATTGTGATGATATGTCAAATTTCTGCGAGAACAACGATTCCAATTTTCGATGATAATTATATGTTTAAGGTAAGTTTTATTTTATCATACCGTGATGATAATTATATCTTAAATAGAAAATTATTTGTATAAATTCTTTTAATGATATCATCAATGTTATTCAATAATAAAAATTAATCGCATTGCTTCATGAGGAAAGAGTTATCCACACACAGGAACGACATCATCATTTATCAAATTGATAGTAAGTTAATAATGTAGATGAAATATTTATTTTAAAAATCTACTAATATGTACCAAATAACATATATAAATTGGAAATTAATCCTGAATACCATTAATGTAATTCTTAATTGATAAATGAATCGCATCGTTTCGTGAGGAAGTATTTTGTCATAGACAAGAGCGATGTTTTAATATTTTGTAAAAAATATAAATTAAGATGGTGAATTTGATATTATAACTAAATAAATATTAACATATCATAAATATCATATATAAAAACTTCATCCATCCACATACCAAGTCGATATAAGATGATATGGAAAATGAATTATGCCTATTCGTGAGGAAGTGGTCTATTGTATACATGATCAATAGTTTTATTCCCCATTTCTAAGAGGTGTAGTTGAAAGTATTTAATTAAATTGAAATTAAAACAGAAAAATATGTGTTATATACTATGATTACTATATCATTATGATATTATAGGATTTTAAGAATGTTCATTAAAAAATAAAATAATTTTTTTTAATGATGTTAACTCTTCTTCGGACAACTTCATATGGTTTGCCACCAAATCATTACTAGGATGTATTTATATCCAATAAAAGGACTCCATGAAGAGGTGAGGGACTTAAGGATGATATTTTGGAATGTAGTTTCCAAACCAATGGGTTTTTATGTTTATAAAATAGATGATAGGGTGTGGTAATTTTTAAGTGAGGGAGAGGATAGATATGTAATTTTTGAGAAGAAGAAAGAATTACACCGACATTATATTCATTAAAAAAGTATAAAATATGGAACTACTTAATATTAGAAAATAAAAGGATGATATATTACTATAAAATATTAATTATAAATTTTGTGCGTAATTTTTATCCATTATTAGTTTAGTTATACCTCCCCCGAAAAAACCATATTTACCAAGACCACGATAAATATTTTTTTATTTTAACACTTAATTATGGTTTAAATATAATTTTACATTATATAAATTATTATCATTCAAAATATGGAATTATTAATTTCTAATTGAACACATAAATGTCTCATATATTAATTTTAAATTAAACTCTTAGAAATGTCAAAAAAATTGCTTTAAAGACATATATTTTTATGGAAAATATAATATCATATTAACTATATGATGAGTAATCATAATTAAATGAATTTAAATTAATATATATACATATATATTATTTAAATTTTAATCAAATAATTCTTTATTAGGTTTTATTTTAGTTATTTAAAATGTAAAGACATTATGCCCAAAAAAATTATTTTTTAGAAACTTTTTTATTGCCTAAATATATAGTATTACTATAATATTATATAAGAATTATTTAGATGTAATTAATTTATTTTTATTAATATACTTAATATTTTGTTAATTAAAAATAAAATTAAAATAATAATGGGAACTAATTTGTTAAAAATAAATAATTATTTCACAAATATCATTATTCCTTGATATTCCTTGTAGAATTAATATTTTTGAAAAAATCCCGAAATTTTAACATTATTAGATATCAATATGATGACTTAAAATGGGTTCATTTTATAAATAAAATTCCAAAAAGTTAAAAATATTTTTTATTACATTTTATCAAAATATTAATTAATATTCATTTTTAAATAAATGTTTTTAATAAAAATGAACATTTCTTCTAATGTGTTTAAAAATACATTTATATTTGGTAGTACAATTATATACCTAAAAAAATTAATTATATTATTACTTGAAAATTTATCATCATGCTTATAACATTCTCATTTAGATAATTATCAACAGTATGGGATCAATGTTGTTTTTCGTATGAACAATTAATCATAGTTTTCTATTATAAAAACATGCAGTGTTACAACATTCATCACCAACCGAGTCTAGTTAGGCCCAAAACATAATCCATTCTTATGTTGCATCCTAAAACCAATTATTATAGGAAGAATAACTCATTCATTCTTATATTTCAGCAACCAGTTCCCGTGGAAATCGATTTGGGATTAAATTAACACCCAATAAGCCACCCATTAAATCAGTGATAAGAAAACTTATCCATCTATTCAACAGGAATCCATCCATTCCAAATTGTATCACTATATCAGCACCATTTCTAACTTCTATGCAACATTCCACATTACCATGGTTGTAACACCCCGAGATTTTATGTGATATATTATTTTTAATTTATTTTATGTCTTCTATTATACATTAAACTAAGATTAGGTTGTACTATACGCAACATCGTATTAGCTTGCAGTATACGCAACACTATTCTTGGCTCGTGTTAAACACAATTTCAAGTTTGTTTTGTGGAAATTATTCTATGCAACATTAAGTATCGATTTTGTTACTGTATAAATTAAATAAGTTTTGATTATATTATATGAAACACCAAACGGAGCTTTCACTACACCCAGCCCTGACTTGGCTTGCATTACACGCAATCAAGACCTTCTTCGATAGCATGTGTAGTACGCAATACCATGTTTCACTAAACGAGATATTATTATAATACTATTATGAACTAGCCGTTATGAATATTAATACCCACTTTTTGAAATTTTATAAATTTTATCTTTCAAAATGGAATTAGTTTTTGGATTCGGAATATAAAAATTAGTCTAGGTTAAATTTTTGGTAATTTTATGTTAACTTTCAATTTGTGATGAATAGTGAAAACAGTGGGTTACTATTTAAAACCTAACTTTTTATTTAAATAATTATTTATTTTATTTAATTTTGTTTAGGTAAAAATTGATACATAATACCTATATAAGTTCAATGTAATTCATTGAAGTCATTTTAAAAAAATTAGATATATAAAAAATTTATTGAACTTTTCACCGTCTATTACCTACCGCCTAGGAGCTTTTTGAAAACATACATAAAACATAATTTTTCCGCTTATGTGAGTGGAATTTAAAAAATCCGAGAGACAAAGTTAATATCAAGAAGTAAAATGTGGTTCAATAAGATAAAAATATTTTTGGTGAATTGTAACTTTTTACTTTTTTAACCGCGGTTAAAAGTAAATAGGGTAATTAAGGGTAAAATGATATTATTATTACCCTAACACGTGTTATAATTGTATTTGATAAGTTTAATTCATCCAAAAACAAAATTAGGAATAAAGTATTTCCCTTTAGGTCCTTTTGGATTAGATTAGGACATTTATTGTTATTTCATTTAAAAAAGAGTTAAAATAGTTAAAATCATATTTTAATAACTAATATTTTTATATACAGGGTTATAAATAAGATAAATTCGATTATAAATATTCATTAGAAATATAATAATCCTTCCTACATAATGGAATTTTATATATAATTTTTAGACATTAAATAATTTATGTTATTCATGACACAATGGTGATGCAGTAATTACCTAAATAATGAAATATTAAAATAATTGATATTATAAATACCAAAATAAATGTAATTTTAGACATTTTATGAATTAAAATACATTTCTAGGATAATATTACATATTAGTATTTATTAAATTAACTTTTTTTGAACTAATCATTCCGTTATGATTTTCACAAAAATCAATTACCAAATAGTGTCAAAATTGACATAAAATTGTTTTTAAAACAAATATTATATTATTAATTTATATCCTATTCCTAAAAAAATAAGGTTAGTCCAAATGACATAACTACGGTTATATGTATTAATAATGAACCACTTGGGGTCCGTTTGGCTTGATATAGTAAGTTTATTAACCATATAGTGTAAGAAAACAAGAAGACACAGTAAAAGTTAAATTATTTAACTTAGAGTTAAATAAAAACAATAAGGTTAAAATAGTAACCTAAACAAGTATAAATCCTATTAGTTGAGAGGGTTTAGACCCATCCCCACTTTAGCTTAAAAATAAAACATTTTTGAGCTATTTTAAACCGAATATGAGTTTATTATAAAATAATATTTTATGTTTTTTCAAAGGTTCCCCTCTCCTCCCTTATAAAAAGGGCACCCCTTCCCTCTTCTCTTCACACCCTTTTGAGCCTTGAAGCTCAGAAACCCCCTTCCAATTCCTCTTCTAAACCTCTCTAGTTACATTATATAGGTTTTGGTCTTCTAAAAAGACCAACTCTAGTGCCCTAAGAAGAAGTTTAAAGGAGGTGCGTCAAGGCAGAGGTAATCTCTTCTACCGAATCTTTCATGTTTCTTTCTTCTTCTACTTCCTCTCCTTTATTTTTCTCATTATAAAGTAATAAAATCAGTATTAATAATATAATTATATGTTATTATAAATTTGAAAAAAAAATCTATTTCACCTTCTATCCATCCTACGGAAAACGAAATCATCGTGTGTGCATACGTACGGAATACCATCTCCACGCCGTGGTGTAATCTGTTTTCAACCACCACCTTAATTGGATGGGTATACTGGTGTAAATAAATAACTATATATGATTATTGTAAATTGTTATTGATTCTGAAATATTATACATACACTTCAATACAATTCCATGATCATGGGAATGATATCATCGCTCGTGCGTACGTACGGACTACCGTCTCCACGATGCGATAAGATTCATTATCCATGTTAACCATTAATGAATGATTATAAAGTATATATAATAAGTAATAATGAAATATATGACATAATAATTATACTGTATTTATGTATATATATTTATGTCATCAACTTAATTCCATTCAATTCAATAAGGAAACGAAAGCAGCGTTCATGCGTACGTACGACCTATCGTCTCGATGAACTGTGTATTTCATTCCATTTATCGATCTATCATATATATATGAATATTATGAATATATATTCTATATAAATCATGTTTTAAATTCTTTAATTTAGTAAATCATGATATAAGTAATAATATCAAGAACAAAAATTCAAAACACGTACAATAAATGAAACAATTTTACCCAAATCGCTGCTTTTAAATCGAATTTACAAAAGAACGGGTAATATAAAGTCATTAGTAAATAATTTATGATATAATAACAATTAATATGATTCTTTAATAAGTCAATAACATTATTTAAATCATTATATATGAGATTCGGATACATACGAAGCATATCAGACATAAGGGAAGGGATAACTATTCCAATCTCGCCCTTATCCGAGATTGTTAATTCGTAAGTATTTACTAGAGTTTTTGTTATCATCTATGCCATTGTTTTATAAACATGTTTTCATGTATGTTTAATGGAATTTTTACCCATTTTTTAATTTTACCACATTTTATGAAAGGAATCTTACTTTTTTTACCACACGAGGAACTTTTTGACTTTTTTGACAAAAGTATGAGGAGAATGTTATTTTTAACTTATATGGCGTGAATGGATTTTTACGGTTTCATAACACCTCATTTTCATGAAGCTTCTTCTATAAGATTGAATTATTATTTTCAAAAAAAAACCCTTTTCTTTTAAAATTTCATGGAATTTTGTGAAAAAAATGATTTTGAAGAAAAAATGATATTTTCCTCAATAATTCATTTGAAGTGTTTTAACAAAACTATTTTCCATATAAAATGACGTTATTTAATATGTTTGTGTTTCAAGTATAATGTCTCCAATATTTACATGGTTTTATTCTCTTTATGATGAAATGATATCCATTTTTTATATGGATTATGTTATGATGGCACGATGTTTAAGAATCTCATTTTATTACATGGGTTATTCTATGATATATGATTTAGGATTTTGTGGCACACGAAAGAATGATTTCATTATGAGATGGGTGGGACCTATATCTCCCTCCAATTCATTTGGTAATGATTTATATATAATGAGATAGAGATGGCTGGAATGGTAAGTTAATCCGGTTCTGTAATACAGGACTGGAACGAGGAGTGAACCCGATTCAAAAAGGGACATTGTCCACTACGATGGTCTTGGAAGCAATGCCTTGGCTAATATGGAAATCATAACTTGTGCTTAATGGTTTCCACAATCACATGTTTTATTCCCATGCTATTTTATCATGATTGATGTTCCTTTATGATATATGCCTTACGTACATCCAAGAGTTATGTCTTTGCTCAAGATTTTGATGTTTAGATTTTATGTTCATGTTTTTCCATTAAAATGTTTATAGATTGTTTTATGTTCTATATGATTACCCATAATGAGGATTTGAGATTACCCTTTTTATGTTATCTTTTCACCAGGATATAAAGAAAGGTTTTAGGTAAGAAAACCAAAAGGTGAAGATCTTTATGGGAGATTCTGATGTTCTTTCACCATGATTAGAAGATTACGTTCTGAGTTTCCAAGGAAGCAAAATTAATACGATCTCTGGGCGTCTGTTTTTTGTCATGTATTAATTATTCCGCAAAAGTAATGTAATTTCCTTGTACGTCAAGATTTGGGTCTCTACTGTTGGTATCAGAGCGAAGGTTTAGTTAAACTTTGTAAACAAGGATGCGAAAACTTTAGTGAGATCCCTAGAGATATTTCTAAGGTATGTCTAGGGATGTATCTAAGGTTAAGTATAAGTATAGGTTATAGTCATATAATTACAGTAAGGATCTTAGAATTTAACCTAAGATGTTAGATATTAAAGGTAATCCCCCTTGATTATGATTTTGTCCTCTCACACTATTCTTTTTGGGTTTTAGAAAATGGCTGGAAATAGTAAGATTCATGATAATGGAGGATATAATGGACAATAGAATGATATTCTTCATGAGAAACCAAATGTAATGGGATTTGGATGTTCAAACATCGTTATTATGCCAAATCAACAATCTCATAATACGATCAATAATCTCATCTTTGGTATGTTTCCTGACTCAGCTAATAAGAGAAAGATGGAGTTTCATGATGATTATAGAGGAATCATAGTCCAATTTCCCCCATGTAAATCATGTGGGAAGAGGCATCAAGCAGAATGTTTCAAAGGAACTGGAAGATGCTTTGGGTGTGAAATGTAAGGACACAAAGTTAGTAATTGCAAAGGAAAACGTTCAGTTAACACCATGGACAAGGATAATGAGTATTGCTATGACATCAACAATGGTTAAATGTTTTAAATGTGTAATATACAGGCATTATGAAAACCAATTCCATAAGGGAAAATCTCATGAAGAAAATCAGCATAGTCAAATGGGCAGTATTTATGTTGATGATGATGAAGATACTACAAATGATATATGAGAAGAAAGAATTTTTGAAGCTAGGTCAAGGGTTTATGAAGGTAGTGGAATGATTGCATGTTTATCAAAAATAATGTATGGTACTGTGGAATAATGAATGTTCTAAGGATTGTTACACTATTGTTTTTCCTAAATTATTTGAAAGTATATGTTGAATGGTACTAGTAACCATGAAATGTTATTCAGATATTTTTGGAAAGAAGATGATATGCACATAATGAATGGATAAGGAGAAAATAATAAGTTTGATAGTATTCATGAGCTCATGATTGATATAAGGACTAAGTGGTAGCATGGTCTGAGTATATAAATTTTTTGGGATTTTTGGTATGTGGAAAGAGTTAACTTTTAATAGCATTCATGATTTCACTATGGTTCAATGGGTATTCATTTTTTAAGAGAATACATGATTATGGTATTCACATGTTTGGAATGTGACCAAAAAAGATATACCGCATGATATATGGGGGATAAATGATGGTATTCACATGCTTGGTTGATGAAATTTCTATTAATTGTTTTCTTTATACTATGAGATTGGGCAGATGTATTTGGGATATGTCTAAAGACTGTAATAGATTATTTCGGACATCAGATATTATTGTTAAGGCTAGAAATTTTTTCGATATTATTTCTGTAATGTTATAATATTAATGTTTTAGAAAAAAGACAACCTTTAGGATGGGTGAAAACCATTCACGTCAGACAAGAATGCGGGGATCAAACCCACAACCAAAGTGCGACATTCCTTCATCGCATATCACTGGCCTACAGGAAGTCCCTGGTTAGTATAAATTATTTTCAATTTATTATGTAGTATGATATATGAAGTATACATCCATTTTAGGAACCATATACGATTAATCTCACCATAGATGGAGTTATGTATATTTAATAACTTTTTCTAACCATTTATTTGAGATAGATAGAATGGCCCACCGTTATATCACATGATCTTCTAACTCTTCACGAATGAAAATTTTAAATTCATTTCTTTAAGAGATGAAGTGGAAATTGTTCAAGGCACGAACAATAGTGAGATTGTACAAAAATCAAGCAAATATTTCTTTTTAATTCAACAATTGTTCAACATTAGGGAAATGATCTTGAGAAATAAAAAAACATTTTTCTAGTACCCTCATACCTGATGAATTAGATGGTACCTTAAATCATCTCAAATTTATGACTTTTTGATTGATGGATTTTTCATAGCCATGTTCTCTACCACTCTCCTTTAGAACTTGATGGTTAGACTTTTCTTCCACATCCATATTTTCACCTATGTTTTCCTATGTGGAAACCCTGTGGTGAGTTACTTTGGGTAACCATTATGAATCTAACTTTCTTTTCAAAATGATGTTTTAGTATTCCATTTTACTATGTGGGTTTATATGAAAGAAACATTCAATTAGTAAACCATTTATAACCCCGACGAATTTCGAGGGCGAAATTAATTTTATGGGGGGTAGAATGTAACACCCTGAGATTTTATGAGATATATTATTTTTAATTTCATTGATGTCTTCTATTATACACTATATCAAGTTTAGGTTGTACTATATGCAACACTGTATTATCTTGTAGTATACGCAAAACTATTCTTGACTCGTGTTACACACAATTTCAAGTTCATTTTGTGTGATTTATTCTAAGAAACATTAAGAATAGATTTTTTTAATATATAAATGAAATAAGTTTTTATTATGTTATATGAAACAGCAAACGGATCTTTCACTACACGCAGCCTTGACTTGGCTTGCATTACACGCAATCAAGACCTTCTTTGATAGCGTGTATAGTACGCAATACCAAGTTTCACTAAACGGGATATTATTATAATAATATTATGAAATAACATTATGAATAGTAATACCCACTTTTTTAAATTTTATAAATTTTATCTTTCAAAATGGACTTCATTTTTGTATTCGGAATATCAAAATTAGCCAAGGGTGAATATTTGGTATTTTTCCGAAAACTTTCAATTTTTGATGAATAGTGAAAACACTGGGTAACTATTTAAAAACCGACTTTTTATTTAAATAATTATTTATTTTATTTAAATTTATTTTAGGTAAAAATAGATACATAATATCTATATAAGTACAATGTAATTAATCGAAGTCATTTTATAATAATTTTAGATATATAAATATTTTATTGAACCTTTCACCGTCTTTTACCTACCTTATCGGAGCTTTTTCCAAGCTTACATAAAACATAATTTTACCACTTCTGTGAGTGTAATTTCGAGAATCCTAGAGACAGGGTTAATATGAAGGAGTAAAATGTGGTTCAATGAGATAAAAATAAACTTTTGGTGAATAGTAACTTTTTACTTTTATTTACCACGGTTAAAAGTAAATAGGATAATTAAGGGTAAAAATGATATTATTATTACCCTAACACATGTCCTAATTCTATTAGATAAGTCTAATTAGACCAAAAACAACCTTAGGAATAAAACATTTCCCTTTAGGTCCACTTGGATTAGATTAGGACATTTATTATTATTTTATTTAAAAAAGAGTTAAAATAGTTAAAATCCATGTTTAATAACTAATGAATTTTTAATACAGGGTTATACATAAGATAAATTCGACTATAAATATTAATTATAAAGATAAAAAAATTTCTTACCTAACGGTATTTTATTTATAATTATTATATGTTAAATAATTAATGTTATTTATGACACAATGGTGATGCAGTAATTACCTAAATATTGAAATATTAAAATAATTGATAATATAAATACCCAAATAAATGTAATTTGAGACTTTTTATGAATTACAATAATTTTATAGGTTACTATGACATGTTATTATTGATTTAATTGACATTTTGCGAACTAATTAGGCTGTTATGATTTTTACAAAAATCAATTACCAAATATTGTCAAAATTGACATAAAATAGTTTTTAAAACAAATAATATATTATTAATTTCTATTCTATTTCTAAAAGTCTAAGGTTAGTCCTAATGACTAATATAAGGTTATATATATTAATAATTAACCACTTGGGGTCCATTTGTATTGTTATACTAAGTTTATTAACAATATAGTGTATGAAACAAAGAAGACACGTTAAAAGTTAAATTGTTTAACTTAGAGTTAAATAAAAAAGATAAGGTTAAAATTGTTAACTAAACTTGTCTAAAACCTATTGGTTGAGAGTATTTAGACCCATAACCATTTTAGATTCTAAATAAATCAATTTGGATTTATTATAAACCGAATATGACTTCTTTATAAAAAAATATTTTAAGTTTTTCCAAATGTGCCCCTCTCCTCCCTTATAAAAAGGGCACCCCTTCCCTCTTCTATTGACACCATTTTTAGCCTTAAATATAGGAAATACCCTGAAAATTCCTCTTTTAAACCTCTCTAGTTACACCATAGAGGTTATGGTTTTTTCAAAAGTCCATCTCTAGTTCCCTAAGATGAAGTTTAAAGGAGGTGCGTCGAGGAAGAGGTAATCTCTTCTACCGACTCATTCAAGTTTCTTTCGTCTTCTACTTCCTCTTATTTAGTTGTTTCATTATAAAGTAATAAAATAATTATTAATTATATACTTATATGTTATTATAAATATGAAACAACAATATTTCACCTTCTATCCATCTTACGGAAAACGAAATCACCGCACATGCGTACGTACGAAATACGGTCTCCACACCGTGGTGTAATCTATTTTCGACCACCTCCTTAATTGGATGGGTATAATGGTGTAAATAAATAACTACATATGATTATTTTAAAGTTTTATTGATTATAAAATATTATACATACACTTCAATACAATTCCATGATCATGGGAATGATATCATCGCTCGTGCGTACGTATGGACTACCGTCTCCACGACGCGATGAAATTCATTCTCTATGTTAACCATTCATGAATGATTATAATGTGTATAAAATAAGTAATCATGAAATATATGAAATAATAATGATACTTGATTTATGTATATATATATGTATTTCATCTACTTAATTCCATTCAATTCAATAAGGAAACGAAAACAGCGTTCAAGCGTGCGTACAACCTATTGTATCCAAGAACGGTGTATTTCATTTCATTTATCGATCAATCATATATATATGTATATGATGAATATATATTATTTATAAATCATGTTTTACATTTTTTAATTAAGTAAATCAGGATATAACTAACAATATCTAGAACAAAAAGTCGAAACACATACAATAAATGAAACGATTTTACCCAAATCGCTGCTTTTACACCGAATTTACAAAAGAACGGGTAATACAAAGTCATAAGTAAACCATATATGATATAATAACAATGAATATGATTATTTAATAAGTAAATTACATTATTTAAATCATTATAAATGAGTTTTAGATACATGCGAAGCATATCAGACATAAGGTAAGGGATAACTATTCCAATCTCGCTCTTATCCGAGATTGTTTATTAGTAAGTATTTACTGGGGTTTTTTTATCATCCATATCCCTGTTTTCTAAAAATGTTTTCATGTATGTTTAATGGAATTTTTACCCATTTTTAATTTTACCACATATTATGAAAGGAATCTTACATTTGTTTACCACACGAGGAACTTTTTGACTTTTCCGGCAAAAGTACGAGGAGAATTTTTTTTTAACTAATACGGCGTGAATGGATTTTTATGGTTTCATAACGCCTTATTTTCATGAAGCTTCCTATAGAATATTGCATGATTATTTTTAAAAAAACTCTTTTATTTTAAAATTGCATGGGATTTTGTGAAAAGAAAACTATTTTGAAGAAGAAAGGATATTTTCCTCATGAATTCATTTCAAGTGTTTTATAAAAACTATTTTCCATCTCAAATGACTTTATTTAATATATTTATGTTTCAAGTATAATGTCTTCATTATGTACATGGTTTGATTCTTCTTATGATGAAATGATATCCAATTTTTTTATATGGATTATGTTATGATGGAATGATGTTTAAGAATCTCATTCTAATACAAGGGTTATGCTATGATGTATGATTTATGATTTTGTGGAATGCGAAAGAATTATTTCATTATGAGATGGGTGGGAACTATATCTCCCTCCAATGCATTGGGTAATGATTTATATATCATGAGATAGACATGGCTAGAACAGTAAGTTAATCTGGTTCTGTAATACCAAAATGGAATGAGGAGTGAACTTGATTCAGAAAGGGACTTTGTCCACTAAGATGATATTGGAAGCAATGCCTTGGCTACTCTAGAAATCACATCATATGCGTAATGGTTTATAAAATAATATATTTTATTCCCAGGCTATTTTATCATGATTGATTTTCTTTTATGATATATTCCTTACATAATTCCAAGATTTATGTCATTGCTCATGATTTTGATGTTGTGATTTTATGTTCAAGTTTTTGCATTCAAATGTTTATGGATTGATTTATATTCTCTATGATTACCCTTACTGATCATTTGAGCTCACCATTTTTATGTTTTCCCCCAGGATATAAATAAAGGATTTAGTTGAGAAAAACAAAAGGGAAGATATTTATGGGAGATGTTGAAGATCATTCACCATGATTAGAAGATTACGTTACGAGTTTCAAAGACACTAAACTAATATGATCTTTGGGCGTCTGTTTTTGTCATGTATTAAGTATTCTGAAAATGTAATGTAATATCCATGTACGTCATGCTTTTGGGTATCTACAATAGTTTTTATATTGTCTTTTGATACAAGGAACAACCATTAATATACATGATCCCAAATGATCCAACATTATCATTTTCAAACAAGTTTGAAGACACCCGCATCATACATGGGTTACACCATGCCACATATACCACTTCATTGCAGAGAGTTTCATCACCATACATTTCCTTCAATTCCAAACACATAATCCATACTATGGTTCAATAATAAAACCAATTGATTGTATGAAGGGTGTCATATACAAGCTTATATTTCACCCACCACAACTTTCAAAAACTGAATTATGATTGAGTTTTCACATAAAATTTATTCCCATGGTGAGGGGGTACGTTCGATGCACCATAACAAATGTTTCATCAATTTTCATAATAATATGTTATTTTTACTTATCATTTTGTGATATATTTCACCATTGATTCGCCATAATTGTTTCCATCACAACACTCATCTTGATGATAACTATTCATCCCCACCGATAAAGAAACATGAT
The DNA here is from genome assembly GCA_963277665.1 of Viscum album. Lineage (NCBI taxonomy): Eukaryota > Viridiplantae > Streptophyta > Magnoliopsida > Santalales > Viscaceae > Viscum > Viscum album. The sequence goes on from OY728131.1 coordinate 23,576,646, forward strand.
CAAAAATAATAATTGCAACACAACAACCACGGTACATTATATCCTAGGAAACCCCTATGAACCCCAAAACCTATAGAAACCTTAATAAAACCCTAAAAATTGGATATATTTTTTAAAAATGACTTTTAACCTATTATATTTTCCAAACAACTAATTCTACTGTTTATCATGGGATGTTATGGTTACCCTAGATTCAATAACCGGAATGTAGGGGTTTGAGTTGTGGCAAAATTTATATGTTAAAAAAATAGTCATTTTAAAATGGCCAAGCTTGTGATTTTCAGATTAAAAAAATGAGTTATTTTTGTGACAGTAGTTTTTTGAAAAATTCATTAGACCATATCACTGGTCTCTGACAACATCATTTACCTTACTATGCATATTTTTTGATTTTTTGGAGGATATTGATTTTTTATTGTATCTTACTTATTTAATTTAAAAAAAAATTAATTAATATATTCATACAAAAAAATATAAGTCATGTTTCCTAAAAAACATATCTTTAATTATAATTAAATTTGTGTTGTGTATCAAAGGATGTGGTGTTCAATTTAACAATTGTGTTAGTTTATTTTATGTTCTCAACCCGAGCCTAGAACATTAAATGTAATTTTTTTAATAAATTTTTAGATTTCATTGAAAACACATGATTTGATGTTCTTACAACATAATATTATATATGGAGAAAAAGAAGAACCCTAAAGGAAGTTTTACAACAAATATCTCACTCAATTCCTTAGAAATTATCTTAATTGGGTTCATTAAAATTTAAAATAATGAATTAGGTACCATATCTATTTTAATTGATTAATTTTAATTAATTTCAATATTTGATAAAAATTTAAATTAGGCGAATATATTAATTTATAACTATAATTATCAATGGTCAGGATTTTTATGGATGTATATATATTTTTCATCGACATATCTCATCCATATTTTGAATTTGGTACACCATTCACCAAGAATTGGATTGTATGTAACTTTGTCTTTCATAGATGCTTGTCCATTATGATAAAAATATATACAACTATTATCCAAATTGAAGATGATACTGAGTGGTGAGGGTCAATGGAAGGCTAGTTAACATAGCTTGGAAAAACATGAGGGATGTCCAGCTAGGTTTTATTGAATGTGAAAATGGATTTAGAGAATTCATAACTATGTACACATGTTTCACTACTGTTCATGTATTTGGTATATTAGTACAAGATACACTATTTTAAGATAACTATAGTTCATTTATTATAACAAGTCAAGAGTTCACCATCCTACTATATATTTTTAAATTCGTGTATATTTATATAGTGTACCTTCAATTGTATTGAGATTTCTACAATTATAGAAATTAATTATAAAATTATAATTATTTTTTTTGACATTTTTTAATGCATTCTTTTTTAATAATTAAATTTAACCATGAAAAAGTAAATGAATATTATTTATTAAAAATTAAAAATACAAATATAAATAATTATGTTGGTTTTCCTTCTTTCATACTATTACATAAGAGTAGGGATAGGGCCTATGAAATATATATATATATTCATTTTCTATTCCATATCATATTAGAAAATAAAATATGTTTTTTTATAATATAGTTTTATATTTTTAAAATTATTAGATTCCACGTAGATTAGTTATTAATTTCATAGATAATAAAATATATTTATTGGGTTGTGTTTTTAAATTATATTTGGTCAAACATTATAAATATAATTAATCATAATAATGAGACATATATAATAATATATTATTTTTATATAGTTCATTTTAAATATGTTATCTTATTTTGATGTATACCTTACTAAATTTTGGTTTATTTAGTGAATACATCCTAATGCTAATAATGAATCTAGTGATAATTTTATATCAAATCTTAATAAATCTAAATAAAAAACATATCCTTGATTTTCATAACATTTCATAAAATCATCATGATGATTCTCCATTGCCTAAGAATAAATATTAATAATCATAGTTTAAGATAATTCAAGAATCAGTGATTTGAAAAAAAATGAAAATAAATCCTCAGTAAATGAAATCATTAAATACAATGAAAATTTATAATTAAGAACCACATCCTTAATAAAACCCTATATATTTTTTGTTACATAAATTATTGAATTTATTTTAAGAAAACGTATAAAATTACATCTCAACTCATGAATACCAGGAATAATCATGGGGATCTAATCCATCACATCTCTGATAGTGATGGATAATTAATGGGGGTAGTATTTATGGAAACAAATTGGGAGTGTTATAGTCATTGTCATCATCTGTTTGACCATCTTATCCCATTTCAAGTTCAAATATTTCTTACCTTTATTTCCCAATTTTTTCCTCAAAACAATCCACGTATCTTATTAATTTATTTTAACTTTATTTTATTTAATTTATGAATATTACTTTTGGTGTATAAACTGGACTGTAACAGGGGGTGGGGAGTATGATTCGGGATAGAAACCATTGGCATGAGATTCCATTAATTCCTTCCACATTTTTATATATCGCTGCTCAATAAATACTTTGATGACTCTAGGGGTGATGGTTATGTTATAAAAAACAAGGGAAACTACCTCTACCATCCATAAGGCCTAAACATCAATCTCGGTCTCTGAACTACAGTTTGTAATAGAAGTATAGGGGGCCTCTTGTCCCTTGACATTGAAATGTTTTGGTGAAATGCATGAAGAATGAGAAAAGTTACAATCCTCAATATTCATAAAAATCTATAACCTTGGGCTAGAAGAGAAATTTTGATATGATCAAAATTCTCCAAAATTTATATATCATTTATAGAATATTTATTGTTTGTTTATTTATTTTCTTTAAATTTTTATTTAATGTAAAAAAAATATGGATAATATTTTTCACTTTGATAAAATACGATAATTAATATTATGGGTATTTTATGATATTTTAATTAGGTAATCTATTATTTTACATGAGTGAAAATAGAATCCTTATTATCGCATTAAATACTATGTATTGAATATGGGAATTACTTAATGTTTTTTTGAAATTATTTATGAACAACTATTATTTTTAGAAACTATTTTAAGGTAGTTGATAAATAAAATATAAAAATAGAGACGATTAAAAATTCTATTTAATTATTCCTTTCAATAATATAATTAATAAAAAAAATTTAAATTTAAATTTTAATTAATGATGATGTTTGTGAACAAATAATTATCCTATAATTTTACTATAAATATTTTTTTATAAATAAAATTGTAAATTTATATTTATAGACACATATTTAGAAATTTTATGGTTTTAATAGTTCTTATTTTTAATTTTATTTTTTTTAATCCGTGGCCCAAAATTCTTAAGGTGGCCAGAATTCCTTTATGTTTAGATGTAGGTTTGATAATATTTATTTGGATGTTGTGTGAAATGCATTAACAATAGAGGGTGGTCCTAATGTCTATTTACATTTGAATAATGGTTAGAAAGGGATGTCTATGATTTCTCATGAATGAAAGCATAATCTAAACAATTACCTTAAATTAAATTAAATGTATTATATATGAATGTTACATAATGTTTTATTGAAAAAATTTATATGAAATTATTTTAATTTAAACTATTTAATTTTAATTGATTAATGAATGATAAAAATGGTGATGATAAAAGAAAGTATTTTCTTAATTATGCTTTTCAATAAACACTATTATTAGAAAACTAATAAAAAACCTACAAACATCACAACATGATCACTAAAAAATATTTTAAATTTTATGAAAAGTGAATATCTATTGGTAAATGATGATTTTCTGTTGGAATAACATTTTACACTCATATATATCACTATAAATAAATTGTTGGTAACAAATATGTCACTAAATGTTATTGTGAAGGATGAAACGATTAAGTTTCAAGTATAATAATACCAACATATATTATATATGCAGGTCAATACGCTTATAAATAGATTAAAACAATTAATATATCTATTCATAATATTATTATCATTTATAAAAAATTATAGAATTTATTATCTACTGGTAAATTTTTTTTAATTGTTGGTCTTCCAAATTGTTTTGTTCATTTTTTTACATTTACTAATATTATGATATAGTATATATTTTTATAATTAATAAATATAATTTATCATTATATTTATTGTATATAATTTAATATTATATTTAATATATAATAATTATAAAATTATCTTTAATAAAATAAAAAATACATTTATTGTATTTGACGTTTGAGTATAATTTAAATATATGGGGCTCTATGAAAATACATGTAGCTGAAAGAAAAACTTCACCATCTTAGTACGTCGCCATTCAAGGATTGAATTTTCACCATTTCAATCTTTGATTTGCCTACACAATATGTTTGATTGTAAATTACCTCCATAATTTGAACATGCACAACTTTTATTTTTTATTGCAATGAACCATAATTATCGTAGATCTAACTATCCCATCACCTTTCATGATATCACAATTTCCTCATTGATGTAAGACCTATCCTAAAAACTATCAAGAAAGAAAATTGGCTGAAATACTATAACAATCATTTTAAACAGTGAATAACATTATCAATGAATGTGAAATCACATTTCTATGATCTGAATATAGAAAGGTAAATATACGCCCCAATTTTTCTCTACAAAATAGTTAATAGTTAAAAAATTCACATGGATGAATAGTTTAGTCCAAGATCTCATTAGGTTCATATAAAATGAATCATACTAATCAATATACATGATTTTGTTCTTGAAACCCATTTCATGAATTTAGGAATAAAACTTTTAAAAACTAATTTAAATAAGGTATGAAAACAATAGTAATTATACCTAATGTAAAAAATGTTCGTAGAGAAAATAAATTTTATAGTTATTTAGGCATGAAATATCCAAAAAACCATTTCATTTTCTATCTCTACAAAAAATATTGGATTTTATACCAGTTGAAAATCAACTATAATGGTAACATGAAATATTTACTCTAAATTAAACTATATATGATAATATTAAATAATTGGGAAAAAGATCTATTGGTTTTCAGATTTAGTTATAATCAGGGATAATTGATCTCTTTTACACGACTAACAATTTATCTTTATCACATTCTAATATTAATATATTACATTATATAAAAGTGGATTTTTCCACATACTAACATAGAGAGGGTGATTTTCCTGTAGTTTCTGAGAGGTGTATTTTTTTCAATGATTATTCTGTCCAATGTTAATGGAAAAATAGAATTCGGTTGAAAAAATCTATAGTTTTATTATTGAAACTTTTTTAATTCATTTAACCTAGTTATACCTCAAAGATCAAACTCTAAATATCTTTATTAAGATTTAATTCTATTGTTCCAAAATTTTAAAGTTTATATGTTTTTATGAGTGTTTGAGGAACATAAATATGTTAATTGAAATGTATGAATGTGGGGGGTTGGAAAAAAATATTCAATTGTAATTAAATATGAAACATTAATTAAATTATAACAGACCAACCTGGATAAACCATAGCAGTCACCTAGGTCTTCCCACCACTAGGTGGGGTAACCAAATATTACAAAATAAGTCTCATATATATAACAAATCAGAGAGAAAACTAGAGAGAAATGTAGAAAAAATAAGAGATACAACTGATCCAACAATGGATAAACCGGAATGAAATCCATTTCTTGAAAATAATCCTCTATTTGACCAATGATCACCCACACAAACTATCACCAAGTGATATTTCAATGTAAAGAGAAGTCATTTTATTAAAAAATTCTCTTTCCTTTAACCAAATTTGGAGAAATTGTTTTACATAAAATCCCATGCAGAATGAGGGTACAAGACACATATACAAATTAGATAAAACCATAGAATTTATATAAGTACTAATTATAGTAATTCACACGTCCAATATATAGAAGAAATAAATTATAAGAATTTTTTTAAATAAAAAACATGAAATCCATTTCCAAAACAAATATTGAGCATTCAAAAATTTAATAACATGATTCAAGAAACAATAAAAAATTACGTAAATATAGTAATAATAAATAAAAATGTTAGACAAACAACCGTGAAATGAACTATCTTGTAACAAAAAACAAGAAAAAATTGCACCTTCCAACCCAACTCTACACTATATGAATATACATAATAGACACTTGTATGAGTAAAAATGAATAAATCTAAATACAACTAACATCAAGGCCTTCCATACACTATCAACGTTCAAGAGATTACCTCCTTGTGGGGTCACACACACTAAGGAAACCAGTGTATCAATTTTAACATACAAAGGGTTACCTCTATGAAATGTTTGTCAATTTATTTTTTAAATACCATGCACTCCTTTTAGAAATAGAATGTTAATTTCCATTATAGTTTTCTTACTGGTTTGAAAAACTATTTTCATTCTCAAATCATCTAAATTCTATTTTCAATGAAAAAATTCCTTTTTAAAATGGAAAAACATGAACTTTTCAATTTTGATATTTGAATTTTCATTTCAGATATCAAGGAATAAATATGAACCACAATAAATTTAAGAATCAAATATATTGTAATGTATCCTTTAACATCAAGAGCGTTAAAAATCATACCGCCTTCAAAAATACGGATATGAAACCCATGATCTTCCTTAATAATGTAATGCATGACTAGAGACTAAACCTGATAGATATGAAACATAATATAATTACTAATCTATATAAAAAATAGTTCCATAACCACAAAATCTTTAGAAATCGACAGAAAGGATTACACGGGGAGACATAGTGCCTAACCATATTGATCATTTGCAGCACATAAGGATCAAGTCAGAAGGAAAACACCCAAAATAAAAAAGAGAAAGAGATCTATTGAAGAGATGAAGGATGAAAAATAAAATTAATCATAAAAATTTAGCATGACAGTCAAAAAACTACAACTTCAGTAATTACATAGAGTGTAATCATTTTACACATTATGAATCCCTTTTATTTAATATTATGGTAGAAAATGTGTCACCTCAGATTAAAAATATGATTTCCCACATTAACTAATATGGTATTACAAATCATGTAACATTATCACTTTTGTAATCATGTTCAATACAACTATACAATGTCCATTACACATCATGACATCCCATTACACATAGTGAAAAATAAAATGGTACAAGATAAAGTTAAAAATACTTCTAATCACTGACTCCAGCATTATAGGTTTCGTCCCAAATTGATGGTTGAAAACACATGATCGATGGGAAAATCAAACCAATACAAAATATTTTATCATACATGAATGAATGGTAATTCAGCATTAAAATATACTCGTTATAAAATATTATATCCCTACAAAAAGCACAAGATCCTTGATCTACAAAAAGTGAAGTCCACAACATACTCATCTAATATCTATTCTATCACATTTCATTTAAACCCTATGTGAAATACCATACTACACAGATATGTGGATAATTTTATCATGTGGTATACTATCTTGGAGATCCATAATCTGAATTACTTGGTCAACCAATGTTGTGTCGATATCATGAACTACATAGTCCTATAAAATCACATGGTAATGATCTAGTATATACCTACTCAATAAGGAAACATGAAACAAATTGTGTATTGAATTCATGCTAGGAGGAAACAAAAAATGATAGGCCACAGAATTCATTATCACAATGATCTCATAGAGGCCTAGAGACCATGTTTTTAACTTACACTACATACCCAACTATCAGGGTACTTAGTGAGTTGAAGCTTCGAGAAAGTCATGATCACCATCCTCAAAGTCATGTGGCCAATGAAAAAGGTCCAAATATGATTTATGATTACTCAGTGTCATGATAAAATGTCTATGGATCAACATTACTACCACTTTAATATCCTAAAAAAACTTATCCCAACCAAAAAAATCACACCCACATCCACTCAGTAAAAGGGATATCGATATCTCTTCTTATACACAGACTCAATGAAAGCCATGTTGATTAATTCTAGATAAAAATTCTTATAGTAAAATTCCATCAAATGAATTTTTTTCCCATAACCCACTGAAATAAAGCACACAATCCCACCTCAAATCTTAAATAATTTGGATATCCTTCTATGCATATAAATCAATTTTTTGAAGATAATCCATGATCAATTTAAATATTAAAACCATTACCATTTTAAGAGATGTAAACAATTAAGATTTGAACCTAGATCCCATATCAGAAATAGTTGTAGAGGGATCTCCATTAAAATTCAGAGTATCTTTAACATACAAGTTCCAAATATGATTAACTTCTACCATCCACTCTAATGGTATGAAATGTGAATATTTAGAAAGTGTGTAAAAAATCACCAAAATTGAATCTATCCCACTATGAGTTCGTGGTAAAATGACAAGTAAATATATTGAGATCTCATCCAACTACCATATCGTAATGGGTAAAGTCCACAACAAACTTACATGTCTCTATTTTTTCACCTTAACTATTTAACAACTGGAAAACTGTGATATCAAATCCATATCTAAACACCCAATCCAGGGCCACCATTTAATATATTTGTAATCATGCTACATATTTATAGCCCAATGGTGTATGAGCCAACATGATTGGTTTCCAATTTCTATAAACTCATGTATCAAGGAAAACAGAACAACCACCCTATTATGGATACACAATGATCAGTTGGGAAACAGAGATAATTCGCCTGAGGTCTCACAACCATTTATGATTTCACCAAAGCATAATCTCTCAGTGTTCATACTATTCCTAAGTCAAACTCTCTCATAAAAATACTTGCAATGATTTATCAAAACCAAGAACACCTATACATCATTATTCTCCACCCACATACTTATTTTACCGAAAAAACACATCAGTGACCACTACTCAACAGATTTGTTCACTACTTGGGTTTGAAATATTCTGAATATTGCATCAGCTATCAAATTTCATTTCATGGTGGTATATATGATATCAAAATCAATGCTCTGAAGATACTGAATATAGTTTCATGGTCTTATGTTCTTTTTATTATTACTGAAAATATAAATCTGGGTTATTTGGCCATAATATATCATCAACTTCTCTCCAAATATATAGTGATTCCATGTCTTGAGAGAATGCATAACAGCTACTAGATCAAGATCATAGGTTGGGTAGTTATTCTCTTGAGTGAATAATTTGAGAGTTCCATAGGCCAAAAACTATTTCTCCTGAATGAAGACATAACCTGAACATGTATAGAAACATAATAGAATACATCATAACAAGACCCTTGATCTATAATAATCAAAATTCCTCCTGAAGTCAACTGTATCTCCTTGTCCTTAAAATATCTCTGACGTGCTTTTTTATATTCAAACATTACACCCTAACTATTTAATGTTATCATAAAAGATAGAATGTTGAGGAAGTCCTGATAAAATTATCTATATTAACCTACTAACACCATTAGTATTTAGATATCAAACAAATTTCATGGCATATCGCAAGACAGAAATGCATGCACCTTTTTAGGATCTACTAAGACACCCCTCTCAGATGTCACATGCCCATAAACATCACATCACAGATCCAAACATCAAAATTGGAATGAATATAATACATAGGATATTCCCTAATGATCTTTATAATGATGTCCACATGATCTATGTTTTCCTCTATAGTTTGGATTACACCAAGACATCAACTATGAAAAAAATAAAAATATTTCCACGAACTAATAGATGAGTCAGTTTATAAAATCCATGAATGTGAAAGGAGAATTACTAAGAGTGAATAGAATGAACAAAAATTATGAATTACCACATTGAGTATAAGATGTGGCCTTGTGTATATCCTCTTTTTAAAATCTCATCTGTTTTACCATGAATAAGGAAAATATTAGAAAACCAGTGAGATCTGCTGAGTTCATTAAAGAGGTTATCAATTCAAGGAAAAGTTACTTGTTCTTAATGGAAACTTGATTCATATATTGATATTTAATAGAATGTATAATTCCACCGTATACCATATGAGGAAATAGTACAAGAGAAGACCCTGGTGACACACTAGGATGAATAAATCCTTAAACCTCCATATCCTCAAGCTAGAATTTATGTTCAATTAACTCAACATGTGTTAGTTGGTATGATGGAATAGAAAAGGGAATTGATCCATGTAACAAGACAATTGTATACTCAACCTCTCTATGTTGTAGTATGCAGTAAAATCAACCCAGAAAGACTAATTTAATGAATAAACAATATAAGTTATTTGAATTCCCAGGCATGGGTAATCTTATTCAAGAATCATTTCTAAAATCTAGAATGAGATTAATCCATTAGAAAGAACATCTGACCACTACCATTACAATATTGATTCCTACAAATATTTAACAACATGAGTGACCCCATAATTATATAATATATTCACTCGATAATAATAACATTATATCAAGGCTTTTATGATAATTATTCAGTTTTTTGCAATAATATGTTTTATGATGGAACGATTGGGTAGTTAAAGGACTAAAACCACCTCAATGTTTCATATCACCACCTGAATAACAAGGCATATGAAACCTTATTTATACCTATTTCCCAAATGCATGGAATGAAACAATAATAATGACATAGTATCAGAATGAAAATATAACACTTCAAGAAAATTTCGCATTATAAAATAATTAGTATCCCTGGTATTAAACACGTATATCACTATAGAATTTGAAATATTCATTATAGAATTAACTACAAGAGGAATTGCCTTAGATTCATATGTCGAACACTATATTGCATAAATAAGTCCTAAAATATCCTCCTAGAAATCCCATTTATCCTTAGAATGATACCAACCAACCATGGAAGCATCAAAATGAACCTACGACCCATTACTGAAATTGGATCCCACTTTACCTAGAATATCATATCATAAAAACACATCATATTTCCAGATCATCCCCAAGATGATAATTTGTAAGTGCCTTTGTACACTGAGGCTTCGTATGTGCACCCGAACTGACAGTTGAAAAAATTAACTTGATTTTGTGCTATAAAATCCCTAAAAATCAGTCCTGCAAAAAAATGACCACTCTTGCAGCTTCTTTTTTAAATAGATGAAGTACACTGCATAACAACTGCACCCAATAAAGCTTCACCTATTCCAATCCTTCTAGTTAATTCTACTTTTGTAAATGAATCCTTAAACAATACATCCACACATTTTTGTTGGGATAAAATTTCTAAAATCAACAAATCATTGTCCCTCATACCCATATAAAACCGCTGAGGCATCAGGTATTCATTGGTTTCAAGATCTAGTGCCAAATATACCAACTCATCAATGCTGGTGGTGTACTCCAGAATGGAATTATCCTTATGATACATAGGTAGAAACACCAGGTTCTATTAAACATTTAATTTATCTAGTTAAAAGTATGGATTAATGATTTTCAATAAAAAACCTCAGGTAAGATATTCCTGAATCATAGATTACACTATTGAGTACCAAAATATTCTTTATGATCGTTCGACAATATACATGTCAAAATCATTATAAGAATCATCAAGAGTCATATAATATTTAATGATCATCTCAATCCATTCAATACAATATTATGAATCTTTTGGTCCCCTGTCTCCTACGAGGATAGGTGGATGTTACTTTGAGAATTCTAGTCTATTATCCAATTCCCTTATCGAATTAATTGTGCTCACTGACCCCAATGTGTGATTGGTACAAATAACTATGTCAACAAATGAGTAGTCCACCATAGGATTATCCATTGGAACCTGACTCACAGCTTCCTCTCATTTGTTTGGAAGATCTCTTAAAGGAGGCATTGTATATTAAACATAATTCAATAACCAATCAATCATGATAAAATTACAAAAAAATTGAACCAAAACAAAAAAAAGACCAATTATTTAAAACTATAATAATATAATATAGTTATGAATCCCTACACAATAAGGAAATTTAATAAATTGAATAGGACGAAAAAAATTAATTCCACGGTCAATTTATTCAAATGACCTTACATGATTCACGTACTCAAAAAATTTATATATCTTAAATTAAAAAAAATCCCATATAATTTATTCAAATTATCCTTAATACTCGGTCATGGACATAGTAATGATTTTTCTAACCACCCATGGAAACTCAGATTAAGTCATGGGAGTGGGTTATACAGTCCCCTTTTCCGCCCCTATTATCTAATTTTAAAATATTATACTTCTTTCTAACCATGAAACATAACCATATTAGGTAGTGTTGACATGATTCCAGATGATAAAGATATACTTTCACTGAAAGGAACATTGATGAAAGAAAATTCATCTTCCTTCATGTCAATTTGAAGGGATAAAGAACCATGATAAATACTTAAAAGAGAGGGGAAGATGTTATTTTTGTGGGGAAAATGGTTATAGAGTGGTGAGTTGTCATAGAGTTAAATTTTTTATCTATGGAGAACATGGGAATTACACAACACAATGCCCTAATATATGGAATTTCTTGTAAATCAAGTAAGAAAATATTCCATTCCAAACATTATAGTTGAAGGATTAATGTATATAAGTTTTTTATTCAATAATTACGAATGTTGAATTATATATGGATTTTATAGTCTTTGTTTGTGCTAATGATTTTCAAGAATATTTTGAATGGTCATGGTGGAATATATAAGAGATAACATGAAAGGATACATTTTGGATAAGGTAATGTAACCCTAACAAAATATATGGTATTGTGATACATATGTTAAGATAATGATATGATGGATATGAATAAGTAAATTGGATGGTATGGATTACCCTTCAACTAATTATTGGTAATGTGTTCTATGTCAGGAAGGATAATGTTTATAACTTTATGGATTTAAATGATATATCTAGTAGTCATTGGAATAAGAAGGATTATGTGTTTTCCAAATGGATATTTGGTATTTACCATGATTCCAAGGAATTTAGGATGAGGTTATTCACATGTTCTAAATTTGAAATCCAAGTGGAACATTATGATATATGGGGGATCAAGGTTGTGCATTTTTCATGACCTTATTTCTAATTCCTTGATTTCCCATCTTTAATACGGGTTATGAGGTTAAAAATTTATGTAATTTTTTTGTTGAGCTTCTTATTATGTTAGTAATACTAAAGTATTATATTTTATATAATTATTTAGGTATATTGAATAGAATTTTTAAACTACATTGTGTGTATCTAAACTAATGGAAAATGGGATAGCATATCATGGAACACAGTATCTGTTAGTACTTCAAGAATGAAATAGTAACATTCATTATTTATAAGGAGATGAATTGGATAATAAAACAATAAAGGGAGATGTTATCTATAAATTTGGGAAGTCTATATTTTAATTAAATCTCTATATTGTTTATAGAACAAAAATATTTTGACCTATACACACATTTTCAATGAATTAGAATGTCCCATATATAATTGTAGTTTTATGTCTATATGGTTGTTAACATTCTCCTAACCTTTTTCTCTATAACCCCCCATCAGATCCTGATGGTAACATTTTTCTTCTATATCCAGGTTTTCACTTCCCACACATGTTCTCCCATGTGGAAATGTATTTATATGTTACATTGGAAAACCGTTGTGGTTATAAATTTCAATTCATAGGGGAATTTTTAGAATATATTTTCAAGATGTCAGTTTCTATTTTTAAAAAATTCAAGTATTAAACCTTTCATAAAAAAACAATGTCGAGGGAAAAATTCAATTTATGGGGGGTAGAATGCAACACCCCAATATTTTGTGAAATATTTTTTTCAAATTATTTTATCATTTTGATATTTAAAATTTTATGTGGCACTACAAATAGATACTATATATATATATATATTAACATATTAAGTAAAAAATTAATTTCACATGAAATACTATCATGGCATGTGCTACGTGCAATACCAACTTGGCTTGCACTATAATCAACACAGTCTTGGTGTACGATGCACGTAACATTAAGTTTCTATAATATATATATATATATTAAATGAGATAATTATAACCTAATAATTAAAATTATTTATTTCAATAGAAATAACTGATTTGAAAATAATTATTATAATCTATTTATACAAATAAAACATATTGACAATGAAAGATAATAATTTTGGTAATGTCCTTTCTTCTAAAAAAAGTGTTTTCTCGAGTGAATCGATTTTAAAATTATAATTAATTTTAAAAACATTTTGAAAATGATGTTTTTTAACATAATGTTTTTTAATTCAAAAAATAGAAATTAAATAAGGGTGAAGTTTTGGTATTTTCTTGTGCAGCATCATTTTTTGATGAATAATGAAAAATACTACATTCTTGTTCAAAAATATCATTTTATCTAATTAATTATGAATTATTAATGATATTATAAATATTTTTTAAAGTCAAATTATCTAAATAAATCATTTACTAATATAATATAATTAATTTGAATCAATTTCACTTTGTAACTTAATATTGAATCTTAATAAACATTGGATCATTTTTCTACATTAAACCCCTCTTATTTAGCCCCATCTGTGGGATTAGCACTAATCTAACTTTTCTGATTCTATTTTTTTTATTTTCAAATACTGAACATAATTTTTTTATTTAGTCTAGTATTAATAGTCTAATAAGTCCATGTTATTTTTCATATCAAAATGATTAGATGAAGTGTTTAAATTAATCATAGTACTTAAGGCCAAATTAAGCATAATTTGAGAAAAACATTAAAATTAAGTGCCCAAATTGCCTATACACTTTTCCAACACACATTGTATGTCCATATTTTGTACATAAAACTTCAATTATTGATTTTGGGTTTTTCAATTTTTATTTAGGTAAGAGCATGTGCACATATAACTTGTTTCTAACGATTCAAAATGAGTACTTTTAATTCCGTATAAAGGGCCACCACATCTACCCATTCCTCAAACATCTCAAAAAATTGATGTTTCGAAAATATATGACCATGTATCCTTCCAAAAATTATATCTTTTACATTAATATTTTCTTTGGGACTAAATCTTCTCAAGTAATTCTTTTTGGAATAAACCAAACAGAGTTGCCCATTCAAGAGGTAACTTATTCTCTCAATTTCATTTCCTTTATTTCCCTTATTCAACACATAAACACTATTTATTCTATTATTCTATGAAAAAAGTATCCTCCAAACACAAATTTGTTTTTATGAAAACGATCTGACATACACTTACACACACCTTAATCAAATAGATGTTGAAGATAATGTTTCTTTGTACATTGAACTACTACCCCACGAAACAATGATTGTTCTTATCTACTTTTCCACCAATCATGGTGGCCATTGTGATGAAAAAACTATTTATATATTTAACATATTATATTTATTATGTATTTAAACTTATGTATTCCTTTTACAATACACATCTCTTTACATTACATTTATAGTTAATGCGGTAATATAATTTGAGGATGTGTGGACCACCTCCCCTTCAAAGCGATTGTATTAATTCACAAATAACATTGAATTTATTAAGGATAGTTTTAATGAAATTATATGATATATATGAAATATTAAAGATACTGGAATATTTATATATACATACATATATACATTCATATATATATATTTTATATACATTCTTTCCATACAACAATAACAACAGAAATAGTGTTCATGCGTACGTATGACTTACTATATCCATGAATGGTGTATTACATTTCATACTTATTTATTATATAAATTATTATAATAAGAATATAATAGATATAAATAATAATTATATCATTATGCATATTATTTAATCATGATATAAATATAAGAACCAACAATATAACAAATTAAGACAAATGCGAAGAATGATGCGAATATTACCCATAGTGAAACATTAACATAGGATCATTAAAAATAGGTTAATATATGGTAATAATAAATCATATATATGTTATTACCTATAATAATATACATCTGTAAAACATTTATAATATCTTATATTTATTATATAGGAATCATGTATGAATATAGAGAGAGTCAACACACTAGGTAAGGGGATTTCATCGCACTTTTAAATTTCGTGAGATAAATGTTATGTTCAAGAATAATTACATAGGTGTTGTGTATGTAGTTAATGTGATTGAATTATTCATATCATTTAATTAAATATATTTTTTTAAATTCCAATGTGGTGATCCATCTTTCACGGGGTTTATCTTTCAAAAGATACCAAAGCAGTAAAACATGTTGGTCTCAATTTGAATTAATTAAGACTCATGTTTTCATATGCACCTAAAACCTTTTATTAAGGTGTCTATACAATAATTTTTTGTTTCATTTCATGAATCTAATTATTATAATGATCTAATAATTTTCATGTAATTTCATTTTCATTCATAGAGAGTATATCCCAATGATAGCATGTTATAAGTGTTTATTGAGACAATCAAATCACTTTACAAGATTGTTTATGTTATTTCTTCCCATGATGAAATCATGTGATCCATATCTCAAGAATATTCATGACTTCACATATCCTCTGATATTTCATGATATAATTATGTATTACTATAATATTCTCCTTTTGGTACATAATATAGTTTATAAAGTGTTATTAAAAAATCCTGACATTACCCTCCCTTAGATCGTAAATCAATTTTTTCTAAAAGGGTTTCAATGAATAATATAACATTATCCTACACTCTATTAAAGTAATTTTACCATTTTTGTCCTTTACTATTATTTTCATTGGAATCTTCTTGTCACCTTTCAAACATGTAATTCTATTTATCCTTTTTACCGTGGAAAAAATAATGTTCATTTTACCTCATACAACATGTACGGATTTACCCATCATAATTCCTTTAATGATTACATTTAATTAAAAAAATGTTATTCTTTAAGAGATTGTTTTAAAAGTAATTATCATGGAAAAACATTCCAATATGTTTTAAATTTTTCTTTATATGTTTCATGTTATTTTGTGATAAAATTGTTTTTAAATAGATTTATGTATTAACAAGACTTTTTTAAAGAATTATATTCTTCCCAAGAAATTGTTTCGAAAGTTATTTCAAAAATATTAGCATCTATGATGAAATATTTTGATGTTACACATTACCTTTTTGAAAATTCAGTAAAGGTATTGTATATATGTTATCTCTGAATGGGTCATGCATAATGTCATGGATTTTATGAAACTTGTTTATCTTTCATAGTTTATGTGTTTATGAAATCCTTTTCCCTTTAAAGGGTTATTATTTAGTGAAATTATTATAACAAATATATATTTTCTATAGGTTATGATGCGATGAAATTTTAATGATACCTTTTTTATTTCAAGGGTTATGATTTTCTATTTATAAAAACTATATATTTTTATGGGAAATTATATGATATCATCTATAACATGTGTAAATGATTTTATTATGAGTTTTGTAGGACTTATATCTCCCACCAATGCATTGAGTAATGATATTTTTAATATGATATCAAAGGGTACACATGCTGTATCGAAATTCCAAAATGAAATTGGGTGTGTGGGATATATCCCAAGCCTGAAATAAAATAGGTATCATGGGTTGTATCCCTTGCCCGAAAATAAATTGGTTGTACAGGTTGTAGCCCAAGACTAAAAGAAATGGGGTACACTAGTAGTAGACTAAGACCGAGAAAAAGAATCTTTATGGTTTGAATCCCAAGAATAATAGAAAAATGGTACATGGGTTGTAGCACAATATCGAAAATTAAAATATATATGGGTTGTATCACAAGCCTAAAAGAAAGAAGGTACATGGGTAGTAGCCCAACCCAGTAAACAATAAGGTACATGGGGTGTAGCCCATGCCTAAAAGAAATAGCCTACACATGTTATATAACAATCCCGAAAACAATAATGCACATGGGTTTTAACCCAAACCTAACATAATGTGGGTAAAAGGGTTTATATCTCATTCCCAAAGTAGGTACAACGGTTGTAGACCAATCCTAACATAGTATAAAGGTATTGGTAGGTATCCCTATCATAAAAGATTATATTCTTATATATATGCCAAAAATATTATGTATTATTAATTATTTATGATTTCATTCCTCGTGATGTTTATTTCCTTATGATTCATGTCATATGAACTGCCAATTGTTATCCCATCACTCATGTTTATGACATCTGATATGAAGGGTATGATCTCCAAATGTTACGGTCACATTAGCATACAACAATGTTCATGTTTATTCCTACATGTCTCCATTTTTTATCCTTACTAAGCATCTGAACTCACACATTTCTTATGTTTCCTTTCTCTATGTTATGATGAAAGGTTTTTTGGTAGAATTACTAAATGTGGATATCTTTATAGAAAATGTTTAAGATCTTTCATTAAGATAGAAAATTTTGTTTCGATGTTCCCAGAGATAGAAAAATATTTTGGTCATCAGAAATATATTTTTGTAATGCACTGAATATTCATCTAAAATGATGAAACACCCATGTTTGTTAAGATCTGGTCACTATAGATGATGTCAATGTAATGGTTTTTTCATGCATTATAAAATATAATGAGATAACATTAGTGAGATACCTTGTTATCTTTATTAGGACAGGTCAATGGATTTCTCAAAAGATAAGTATAAGTATTATTTAAAATTTAAGAAATTCTTCTATAATTTTGGTAAAATATAGAGTGAGTGTTTTTTTAGAAATAAATACCTTTCTTGATACTACATGTGGTTTTCAGTCTAGGTAATATGTACCTATGGGAAATAAATTAGACAAGATGTTCTAATCTTGACCCAGGGTGATCTGGTACATGACAATGGGACTTGCTACACACCTAGTTTGACACCACTAGGGGATGTTCTTTGGGAATTCCAAAACACATCACAAACCAAAATAAAGTATTTTGATATATGTTAGCTATGAATAACCTAGGATAAACATATTTTGTAATATATTATGAATGGTTTCATGATTTATACATCCTAAAAGTAATTATTTTCTAATCTATGTGGTTTTATGCTATGATAATTATTGCTCACACCACTATTCTATTTTTAGTCAATGTGAAGAACCAGAAGAAATTGGATTATTTTTGAATGTGAAAATATATTCTTGGATGTGTTGTCAAAAGTGATGATTAGTGGAGATAAATATAGTGTGATTATTCCGGATCAGATATCGCAATATATGATATATAGTGTCTAATTTTGGGGATATTCTTCAGAGGTATAATTAAAGAAAGATGTAATTTAATTGTATGGAATATGGATGAATGAATATTTGGCTTCCTACATGTCAAGAAGATGGGATGAAGATCCTTGAGGAATGCCTCAATTGTAGGAGAAATTGTTAATTGTGGAGAAAAAGGGCTATAATGTGATGAGTTGTCACATATTTCGATGTCTTATCTGTGGAGAACATTTGCACCACACAACACAATGCCCCGATCTATGTATTTACATATAAACCAATTAAGATCCAATTCTATTCCAACATTCACATTAAAGTATTGAATTATTTATGTATTTGGATTCCAGAATTCAGAATGGTGATTTATGTATGGATTGTTCATTTTATGTTATTTCTATGGATTTACAAGAATATGTTGAATGGACCCAATGAACTATAAAGTTTAAAAGATGAAATTTGACATTTTGAATAGGGGTAGGTACCCCTAAATAAATGTTTAGTATTGAGATATTGATGTCAGGATAATGATATGATGCATATGAATAAGTAAATTGGATGGTACAGATTATCCTGGAACTAATTAATGAATAATTGTTCAATGTCAGGAGGGTTGAAATTTATAACTTATTGGATTTAAAAAAAATCCGATATTCATTGGAATTAAGGGAAATACATGATTTCCAAAGTATTTGGTTAATTACCATCTTTCAAGTGAATATTTTTTGAGGTTATTCACATATTTGGAATGTGGAGACCAATTGGTACTTTATGGAATATGGGTTATCAATGTTAAGATGATTTCATGAACATATTTTTAAACCCTTGAATCTTTATCTTTCATAGAGGTTAACCATTTATGTAAAGATTAATTTAAACATAATATTATGTTAGTAAGATTAAAATGTTATATTCAACAAAATGATTTATGCATATTGAATAGCATGTTTAAACTAATTATTGTTGATGGTAACTAATGAAAAATGTGATGGAAAATCATAGCACGTGATCTATAAATAGTTCGGGAATTAAAAAGTAACCTTATTTTTTTATAGAGGGAGGTGAAGTGGATAAAAAACAATAAATTTTGGTGTTGTCTTGAAAGAATTCATGTATATATTTTAATGAAAACACTTTATATTCTCTTGAAACTGAAAATGATGTCATATACCTATGTTTTCGATGAATTATATGGCCAATTAGGTAATTGTAGATTTATGTATTTATTGTCGATAAATTTTTCCCGATCATCTTCTTTATCACTCTCCATTAGAACTTGATGGAATGATTTTTCTTCCATATCCATGTTTTCACTTTCCACTTATGTTCTCCCATGTTGAAACATATTTTTATGTTTCATTGGGTAACTATTGTGGAACTGAAATTCCCATTTTAGGGGATGTTTTAGAATCCAATTTTACGATGTGGTATTATATGAATAAAACATTAAAGTATTAATTATTTGATATCACATTCAAATTTTGAGGGTGAATTAATATTTAGGGGGTAGAATTTAACACTCAACTATTTTGTGGAAAAAAATAGAATGAATTTATCTTTTTGAAATTTGTCAGTTCATGTGAAACTGAAAATAGTTATATATATATATATATATTAAAAATGTAATTCAATTATTACTTTAACACACAATACCAACTTTTCTTGTGCTATATGCAGTAATAACCTTGTTTTCCCAACAAGAAACACAGAATTCGCATACGATGAATGTTACATTGAGTTTCTATGAAATATATTTATATATATTATTTAAATGAGATAATTATAAGCTAAAAATCAATTATTTTTATATTAATAGTAATAAATAATTTTCAAATTGTTTTTATAATAGATTTATATAAATATAACATATTGATAATGAATGATAATAATTTTGGTAAAGCCCTTTAAGGTTAAAATTATTGTTTTCTTGAGTGAACAAGACATAATAATAAAATTAATTTCAGACACATTTAGAAATTTAGTTTGAAAAAATAAACATCATTTTTGAATTCAGAACATTGAAATAATCTTAGGGTGAATTTATGAAAATTTTCTAAGAAACTTCAATTTTTAATGAATAGTAAGAAGTACTGCTTTATAGGTAAAAATATTATTTTTTATAATTAATTATCAATGATAAATGATATTATAAATTTATTTTAAGGTAAAAGTATATAAATACTACATATATTAATACAATTTAATCCATTATAATCAATTTAACTTCTAAACTGAAAATACATTCTTAATAAACATTTTAACGTTTTCTTACTTTAATATCATCTTATTTCGTACAGTCTTTGAGATTAGCACTAACCATAATTTTTACTCTTTTGTGATTTGAATTCAAAAAATTTGTGATAAACAATGTTATTTATTCTAAAGAAAATTGATAATTTTTGACCAAAATGATTAGAAAAAGTGATTAAAATTAATCACAATAGGTATCGGAAAATTAAGTTTAATTAGGGACAAAACCATACAATTATGGTACAAATGACCTATAAACATGAAAAAACCTATTTTAAATCCATAGATAGACTATAAACCTTTTTTTTATTATTTTTGGGTTTCTTTATGTCTTTTTTAGGTATGAAAATGTGCACACCTAACTTGTTTCTAAAAATTCAAAATTAGTCATTTTCCTTCCTAATAAAAGGCCTCCATATCTACCCATTCCTCGCACATCTAAAATGTTTGAAGTTCTTACAATATTATCCCTGGTATCCTCCCAAAAATAAAACATTTAAACATGAATCCTCTCATTGTGAATAAAGCATCTCAAGGATTCCTTTTATCATTAACCAAAAGGAGTTACCCGATTAAGAGGTAACATCTACTCTCAAGTTCTTCTCTTTTATTTCCTTTATTCACCACATAAATCTTATTTATTATATTATTGTGTGAAAAAACGGTTTCATAAATACTAAATGATTTTTTATGTTATAGGTATGACCTAAACATACCAAAACATCCATATAATGAATTGTGAACATATTGTTTCTATGTAGGATGAATTACTACCTCACAAAATTATGATTGTTCATTTCAACGTTATAACTAATCATGGTGGACATTAAAATGGAAAATATATTTATATATGTAATATATGATATTTATTATTTATTTTTAATTTATTTAATAATTTTACAACACAAATCTCATTGTATTTCATTTGGTGTTTATACGATAATCTCGTTTGAGGAACTGTGGACTACAGCCCCCTCAAAGCAATTTGATTCATTCATAAACCACATGGAATGTATTAAGGATGGTTTTATTGAAATTATATTATATATATGAAACATTAATTATATTGGAGTATTTATATATATAAATGCATACATATATTTACATATTTCATTTACATACTTTCTTTCAATATAAGAATAAAAACAAAAACAATGTTCATGTGTATGTACGACTTTCCATATCCATGAATGGTGTGTTCCATTTTTTAATTAATTATGATATAAATTATTATAACATGAATATAATATGTATAAATAATATATATATAATTATTTAAATAATTTAATTGTGATATAATAATAAGGTAAACAATTTAGCATTTTAGGACACATGTGATGAGTATAGCGAATACTAACCGATGTGAATCATTAACATTGGATCGTTAACAAGAGGGTAATACAAGGTTGTTATCAAAAAATATATGGTATTATGTATAAGAATATTACACTGTAAAATATTTATAAAAAACATATATTTATTATATGTTAATCTTGTATGAAAACATACAGTGTCAAGACTCAATGTTAGGGGACTTCATCTCACATTCAATTTTTGTGAGATAAATGTTTTGTTCACCACTCATTATTTTTTTTGTGGTTTATGTAATTCACATGATATTATTCTAATTATCATGTACTGAAATTTATGGGTATTCACATTCCAATTTTATGATCCTTCATTCATGGGTTAAACTTTCATAAGTTACCAAATCGGTTAAACAATTATTCCTCAATTTTCTTCTTCGAGGATCATGTTTTATTATGCATATAAACAATTTTTGTGTCTTATATACATTAATTTTACATGTTCTCTCATAAATCTAAATTTGTTAATGATCGAAAAATTTAAATGTAATTTCATTTCCTTACATAGAGAGTATGTACCCATGTTACTAAGTTAAAAGAGTGTATTGAGACAGTCTAATCACCTTCTAAGAATGTTATTTTATTTCTTCAGTTGATGAAATTTTATGATTCACATCTCAATAATATTATTGAGTTTCCCTATCCTCTATTATTTTAGGATATACTTATTTATAATGACCATTTTCTACTATTTGGTATATAATATAGATAAGAATGTTTTTTAGGAAATCTTGTAATTACCCTCCCTTTTGTTAGAAATCTATGTTTTCTAAAAATGGTTTTCAAGAATACTATAATATTATCCTAAATCCATTAAAATACATTTTACCCATTTTTATTTTACAAATACCTTCAACGGAATCTTCTTACCGCTTTTTAAACAAAGAATTCCTTCTAATCATTTTTCCATTCATATTGAATGTTCATTTTACCTTGTACAACATGTATAGATTTACCCATCGTCGTTTATTTGAAGATTCATTTTAGTTATTAAAATGTTAATCTTTTGAAAAAAACATTAAATGTAATTTTCATGGATTTTTTTTATAATTGTTTCAAGTATTCTTTATATGTTTTAATGGTATTTTTTGAGAAAGTTATTTTTAGATGGTTTTATTTATTAACTAGCATTTTTCAAATAAGAAAATATAATTTACTCAAGAAACAATTTTGAAAGATATTTTTAAAATATTTTCCATTGGAGATGAAAAACATTGATGTTACTCATTCCATTTTTGGAAATTCTATAAAGGTTACATTCATATATTTTATATGAATGGATTATGCTTAATGTCATGGTCTTTATGAAACATGTGTCTATTTCATTGATTATATGTTTATGAAATCTGTTTCTCTTAAATGGGTTATTATTCGATACAATGGTTATGAAACCTTTCTATTTTACATAGGTTATGATGTGACAAAATTTTAATGATTCCTATTTCATTTTATGGGTTGTTATTTTATGTTTATAAGACCTATATATATTTATGGTTCGTGATATGATGAATGTTTTATTTTACTGTGGAACATGTGTGATGATTTTTATTATGAGATAGGTGGGACCTATTTCTCTATCAAATGCATCATTTAATGATACATTTTATATGAGATCAAAGGGTACACAAGTTGTCTCCAAAGTCAAGAAATAAATAGGGTGTATGGGTTGTATCCCAAGCCAATAAATAAATAGGGTGTATGTGTTTTATCCCAAGCCCAAAACAGAGGGTGTACGGGTTGTAACAAAATCCTAAATGAATGTGGGTACACAAGTAGTTGTTGAATCATGAAAAAAATAAGGTACATGAGTTTTAGCCCAGTCCTAAAAGAATGATGGTACGTGGGTTGTATCCCAAGCCTGAAAATAAGAAGGCACATGGGTTGTAGTCCTAGCATAAAAGCAATTGGGTAAAAAGGTAGTAGCCAGTGCCTGAAAACAAGATGGTACATGGGTTGTATCCCAAGACTAAAATAAATAAGGTACACGAGATGTATCACAAGCTAGAAAAAAATGGTACATGGGTTTTATCCTCAATCCTAAATGAATGTGGGTTCAAAGGATTCTAGCACAATCCCGAAGTAGGTAAATAGGTCATAGCCTAAGGCTAACATGTTATAAAGGTCATGATAGGTTTCCAGGAGATAAAAGATTCTTTATTATACGTATTCCAAAAATCCTATGTCTTATTACTTAGCTTTTATTTCATGGATCATGATGTTTACTTACTTATGATTAGTGTCTTATGAACTAAAAAGTTTTTTCCCATAACTCATGTTTATGGCCTTTGATATGTAAGGTATGATCTCATAATGTAACGATCATGTTATCATACTAATATATTGATGTTTAAGCTTAAATTTCTTCCATTCTTAATGTTACTTAGCATCAGAGTTCACCCCTTTCTTATGTTTAATTTATTCAGGTTATGAAGAATGGTTTTAGATAGATGTATTAATGGTTGAGATCATTATGGGAGATGTTGAATATTTTCACCATGATAGAAGATATTGATTCAATTTTTCTGAAGACAGTAAACTATTATGGTCCTCTGACATTTATTTTTTTATGTACCAAATATTAATAAAAAAAGATGTAATATCAATGTATGTTAATCCTCCATTGCTAAAAGCACCCCCGCAAAATGATGAGAGGGATAATACCAGCTCAAATGTCTTTACAAATGCTGCACTTGATGGTTTGATCCCTAAAGTACTGATCTCTGACCATATGCATCAAGTAACTAGAATTCCTTGTGCTCCTCAATGAGTAATCAGATAAAATCATAATTCCCTAATGGAGACGTATAAGGTCATGTATAATTATAAATATCTATGTTACTTGAAAAAATATATCTTTGAAGTGTCACTGAAACTCTTTCCACAAGAGATTCACATCATCATGAGTCTGAATAGCCAAAATCAATCATCACTTAGCTGATACACACAAAAGGCTTTCCACCAGGATCACCATTCATTCAGATGGTGTCCTAACTATATGGAAAACTCAATTAACTACCTCAATCATATCCTTATCTTCCTGAGGTTCGACCTCACCTTTGAACCTGAGAGGTCCTTATATATGAAAATCATGAAGCATAGTCAACCTACGCGCATCATCTACTAGTATTTCATGTTCTATAAGTATATCCACAAGTTCCATTATAAAGGGTAAAACACCTAGTGGTAACAATTTAGAAACAAATCCATTTAATAATTCCTAATCACTGTGGGGGAGATGATCATGATCAATTTTCTAGATCCTAGCTCATTTTCACCATAGAGGAATCTTGTAATAAAACAATATGTACCATGGTCAATGAGTACATTTGGATATTTGACATAAAATAGAACTGGAAATCGCAAACCATTCTATTATGATGGATGTATTGTAGTTTTCTCTACCACTTGTGTTCTCATGTACTAAGTCAAAAAATAGTTTATTAGCGTCCAGGTGTATGGATATGTCGACTGTCTCACCAAAAATGGAGTCTCTATACTGTAATATAATCTCGATACCCTTTACCGCATTTCCCCTAACCAATATCAGAAGTTCTCGGTCCTAATGTAGAACTGAACCACTATTTTATGACCCATCTTAGTGGGGATTATGTCGCAAATACCCATGCCCACCTCCAATAGCCAAGTGGCTGGGGACTAGCACCGAGTAGGCATATCATTAACATGGGAAGTATTTCCTTTGTACCTTTAAGCTTGCAAAAATATCCAAGCCCCCAAATTTCTTAATGTAAAATTCACTAAGTACAATACATCATACATATAACTATATCCCAACTACAGTACGACTATAATGTAATGTGAAGTAATTTAAATAAGTCAAGAATAAAATACCACCAAATGTTTCTGTAATCCTAAAAGCCCATCCTATAAAAAAGGTATTGGGAATGCTATCTAAATCTGTAGGAACACATCAGCCTATCTGAACTCACAAAGTACCATATAGTCTGAGTCTTGGTCTAGGTCAACATAGGACTCCATCAAAAGTGACTCGTTTTCACAAGACATGACATTTACTAGAATATTCTCTATAGGGTTGATTACAACAATACTCAGTAGGACCCCACAATAACCAAACAAGAATACAGAAAGGGAAGACACATAAATATGTACACAAGTATATATATGCATCATATTATAGGTATATCTAGATTTACTCTAACAAATATACACAGACTATACGTAATACAAAACTAGAGCATACCACAACTGGGGATCCATCTCGATGATTGAAAAAAGCACTCATCTTGGAGTATGCATTCTTGAGTCTAAAAGAACTGATGATGTTTATACAATATGTATTGTTCTACGGGAACTGTCATGAGAGATAGAGATATGTTGAATCATATAAAGATAGATACGATATGTCATATGAATATCACAACCTGATTCATGGGGTGATACCAACAAGACCATCTATACAAATCTGCTATGTTGTGAATTTATAACTGATGAAGTTGATCACTTAAATAATGAAGACTCTATATAGGTTAAAAATATGTTTTAATGGATACACTATGATTCTCTTAAAAGTCTCCCAAAAATCTACTTGTAAGTCCAATTGATGGGATGTTACTAATGATAGTATGAAAGGATACCTGCCTACCTTCAGGGAAATGATAAAGCGCATAAACTCTAAACACATGTCCATTATACTGTGGAAAAGGGATAAAATCTTTGTAAAAAGGGATACATGGTGTGTTGTATGGTCACACGTTGTGTCCCTTGACACTGGTTACTACCCGAGTTCAACATCATGTGTCAGGAGAACATTTCATATTGAAATATTATACATGGTGTGTAGAAAGGGCCACACACAGTGTCTTACTATCTGGGTCCTGCTCCATGTACACTGGTCATGTGCAAGTAGACAACTTTAACCCTTTTATGATTGTCAGTTTACCAATACACGATGTAGTCCATGTGATCTGTTGCAGCAAATTCGTGTAATGTTTTCCATTCTGTGTAGTCAGACCTTCCACTCCACCTTATGTCCATGTATCTTCAGAGATACATATCAAGTCTTGAGGAAGCGACCCAAGACAGTGTGAGAGTTTCCACACGATGTGAGACAATTCACTACCTCCCAAAACCATAGCCACCACTCAAGGGACCCACATGTAGTGTATCATAAAATACATGACCCATTCTTCATGATTTTATATATTCACTATTCATCCTCCACACGCCACGAAGGATTCTATGATGTTCAATATGATGGTATATTCATCCCAAAATATAATATCAAAGATCATCTGGTTGTTATATCAATTAATCAGTGAGTTTCATTCCTTCAATTAGCTTTGAAATATGATTCTGATCACCTACATAAAGATCACCTGAAGAATTAAATATCTCGAATCACTTTGATCCATCTGTTTCCATCACTATCTCGCCTCCTCTAAGTCATCCAGATGCCAGATCTACAATTTCAAATTATTACGTCAAAAATCAATTATTCAAATATCATCCATTCATATCCCAGGAAGAACGAAGAACACACATGAAAATAGGGGAAGAAATCACATTGAACAATCTTCAGGAACGAACCTCATCCTTTGTTAATTTCGTTATCGATTCATTTAAAAAAATAATCAATAAAAACTAAACATTATTATAAACAATACCCATCAACAATTCCATGAAATCATATACATACTACTAGAATGATCGAACCGGGTGTCAACCTGTGTGGGTTGAGCTGCATTTTTCACTGATTCTATGAAAGAGAAAAAAAATTAAATCATAATGACCTGCCTAGTTGAATGAATCGTTAATTGTTGAGGATTTATTTCCATTGGCGTACAATCAAGAGTGATCCATATCCACCATCCCATCAGCATCCGTCGAGTGGTTTCTCCAAGGTTCCTCTCCAGAGCCTCTAGCAATTTATTTAGGGTTATGAATTCTCACCATGGGTCCCAACTGAGCTTCATATTTAAAAAGATAAAATGATTCACTATATCTCTATGTAACATCAAAGTTAAATAAATTGTTATTTTATTTTATTCTTCAAAAAAACCTGTAAATGTCTATCACAACCAACCCACATCAGTTGATGTTAGGCCTCACCTTGTTTAAAGTCTCTTCTTCGAATGATATGGAACCCTCAAATTTCTAATCTGGGTACCCATTTAGAAGTTATCAAACTTTTTAGAAAAATTTCACGTGCTTGCTATTTAATATACATAAAACATTTTTCCATTCACAATGATCCTTGGAACCGCATGTCATATCAGTTCTTGGTCTCAAATTAATTCCATATAATATATAAAAATAATACACAAAATATATGGGATGTTACATAGAGGATCCTCCTAAGTGTGATAAGTAATATAGAAACAAAGTTAAATTATCATTGATTTCTAAAGGATTCTACAAAACCATGAGGAAAAAATCAGATATCAGTTAAATTATATATATAGTGGAGATCCAGGAAATCATAGACCATCCCTTATGTATACCCTATTATGTTGTTCAAGAGGTAAGTCTTCTAAGATAGGGATGAAATGTGTCAAATTTGTATGATGATCGACTACCGCCCAAATGGAATTATTATCAATAGGTGTCCTTGGGTGTCTCAAGATGAAATTAATTATTATGATTTATTATTCCAATACTAGTATGGGATAGTTTTTAATTATAACCTTGTAATTATATCATTCATCTTTGAGTTCCATGAACAAAGCTTTGAGACCAATAATTAATAATCTACCTCTTCATGATTCCCAATAGATTTTTTATTCTGGACATTATTCAACTTAGTGATTTAAATATTAATAGAGAAAGATGATCAATATGAATAATCTAGAATCTCCCTATTCATTTCTGTTGTTGATGGGACACATATACAGGTTCTAAAACATAGAACTACATCTTCTGCAATGTTAAACACCAGAGTACTCACTACCTTTTTATGTAACACCACATCAACTTTTTGTCCTCCTTAATCCACTATGTTGTTTATTTTTGTTTAGAAATTTGATAACGTTATGAATATTATACATTTAATATTTCTATATCCTTTAATTTCTTTAATTCATCATTTTTATTTCAAAAAAGATATCACTTTTAATTATTATGAGAGAAGCTTCTCAAAATGTCACCATTATAAAAACAAAACTAACCCTCCACACCAAAATCAATAATCCCTAAAAAACACTATAACCACAAAGAATAAAATATCATAACTGATCGTTTAACAATTAAAATCATATTTTATGTCTATTAAAAGAATTAACTATATATAATATCTAGTGTAGAGCAAGTACCCTTTTTTGGATCATCCTTGATAATCTCTTCAATGTAATAATCTGTATTGTCCAACTATTGAATAAAATCCTCTATCTATTTCATCTATTCATTGAATAATATTTTCAAAATACATTATTTCTGGAAGGAACATTAGAAGTGGTAATTATTTGTTTCCACTAGAAGAAATATTTCAATAATCCAATCTGCATTCTCTAGGGAAGCATTAATTAGTAATTCCTCCACCACCATTTATTGTCAAAAGAGTATGATTAGTATCATGTATATCGTTATTAACTGAAACACCTTCCATTTACTTTATTATATTCATTTTATCATACATTTTACTCATTTTTTTTAGAGATTTGGAATAATACATCCTTCCATAATATTTTCATTAGATTACAACTACCTGAATACCTGTTTCTAATTTTCACTTTCGTCCATATCGGGTAGTTAATTTCTCGACATTGGCATCCCTTTTTATTGTCTCTAGATAATTATATTAAAATTTCATCTTATTTCGCTTCCCGATAGGTTCTTTGTTCCTCATTGAATAACTATGCCTATGCTTAACCTCTTTTCTCTTGTTCCCAACACTCAATTTTCAACCGTTGAAAATAGATACCATGTTTATCATTCCCATGATCCTGATAAGACATCATATATTCTATGTTTTCATTAAAAATTCCTATTCATAAAATACACCATAAATTTAAATCTCTTGGTTATTACATCTATTAAGAAAACGTTGTGTTTTGGTTGTATTTTTTTCCAATCAATCAGTATGCTGATTAAATAACAGATGTTAAAAATGACGATGAATGAGAATTTGGATTGAAAGGGATTGAATGAAAGATGAAAGGTATGATGAATCATTTTGTTTTTAGGAAGAATTTTATTGGTTTCAATGGAATCATATTGAGGATTTTTTTTGAAAAGAATCGGATCTATGTTTTGAAAATAATCGAATCCATGTTTTTAAAAGCAATAGGAATCACTGTAAAAGATCATTTTAGTGGGAAGTTGCAGCTTTGAAAGTGAATCCATTTCTCTAGAAGTAAATGGTCATCATATTCACTCTAAATACGATGAGAATGTGGTTTTTTGCTGTATAATTTGAGTTATTATGACAATAATTGAATCAATCATTAGCATTATTTGATGGTTTGTATTTCATATAAATCATGATTTGATGTGTGAACTTGCGATTAAATATTGATAGAAGAAAGGGGGAGTGAATGAAATTCTTCTAACAGAAAAATAATTGTAATCAGATTTTTTTAAACAATCACAAAAGATAGAAGTGGTGCCGATTGTTTTTAAAAAGCAATCAGAAAAGAAATCAGTATAGAATATTTTTTTTTTCAAAACAATCATACAAGAAATCAATGGTGCCTATTTTTTCAGAAAATAAGCAATGTACAATCGTAACTATATTGTATCTATTGTCATTTACAATAATTGTATACCGTGTGGAAGTGAATAATGATGCCAATGGAAAAGGTGATGCTCGTGGTACGTGGTGCCGATCGAAGTGGTTCTGATTGAAGATGAGATTCCGATTTGTTTTAAAAAAATCGTGATCTATAGAAGAAAATAAATTAAATGGTGTCAATTCAGAATGAATCATATTCAAATTTTTATTTATAAAATTTTGGTAGATCATCTTTATCATATTGTTTTGTATCATATCCGGGATGATCTCTGTCTTCATATTGTATTTGATCATGTCAAGAAATCCTAACACATATGACCACATCTAGAAGGATAGTAACCAAAACAATCGTAACTTGAATTATCATATATAGCATGATCGTAATCATAGTGATCGTATCCATAATGATTGTAATCAGAATGATCGTATGCAGCATGATCTTATATAGAATGATCGTAACCAGAATGATCATAACCAACAATCGTATCCAGCAAACGTATCCAGAATGAATGTATTCAGGTTAATAGTATTCAGACCATTTTTATATCGAATAGATCAGGATTGGGTTGAAATGAAAATAAATAATCTATAATGAATGGAAAGTTACAATACTTTGCATCTAAATTTAGATA
This sequence comes from Viscum album, assembly GCA_963277665.1. Lineage (NCBI taxonomy): Eukaryota > Viridiplantae > Streptophyta > Magnoliopsida > Santalales > Viscaceae > Viscum > Viscum album. The sequence continues at coordinate 23,608,717 of OY728131.1, forward strand.
TTGCTAAAGCTAATCCCTAATGATTTCAAAGTCATAAATGTTTTCATGATACATGCACATGTTGGTGAATTAAGTGTATTTTCTCATGTGGGTAAAGAGAAAAGCAAATAGAAGGAGATTGATGAATTTTTTTCAAATGGGAGCCTTTCATTTCAAAAGAGTGATTTTATCTCAAGTGGAAGTGAATTTATTCAAACACAATCTATTTGTATCGTATCAAGAATTATTCTAAATAAATCAATATGAGAGAATTTTTTTTCAGACCCACGTATTTATTATCAGTTTTAGTTGTATTAAAATTTAAAATTGGTGTCTCGAATAGAAAATATGTATATTTTAAGAGATTCATGAAGTATCTATAAGCATTGATGAAGACCTAATTGCTCTTATATTTGAGGAGAAATTCAGATTTGGGTAAATTTAAGATAGTGGAAAAGAGTTTTGGGATTCCAACTAAACATGATTTGGGTGACCTATAAATGTCCTGACGTATAATGTATTTGAGTGACTTGAATAAGAGATAGAAGCTATAGGTTTTCTAGTGAGAAGAATAGATCCATTCTATTCTGATTGACAATTATTTTAGGTGGTGCTTATTTATTCATATTCTATTCGGTATGAAAATTTAATTTTGTAATTGAAGTGGTACTGATTCAACTCTAATTATTTCTATCTAAAAATAATATTGGGATATTTTTATTGAAAAATTAGTCTGGGATCTTTATTCTGAAAGAATTTGAATTGGAGAATTATATTGAAAAATTCAGATCAGAAGATTTGTTTTGAAATAATTGTACTGAGAGCTTTGTGTTGAAAAAATCAAGCTGGAAGCATTGATTTGAAAGAATCGTAATGGGAGCTTTTTATTAAAAAAAATTAAACATGGATCTTAGTTTTTAAAGAATCATAATGGGAGCTTTGTATTGAAAAAAATCATACTAGAAGCTTTGTCTGGAACGAATCATACTCAGAGAAGATCAGACTTAGTACTTTATAACAATGTTTGTGTGGATCTTACCTTTCATTGTGGTAAGGAATTGATGAATTTTATTAAAATTTGAATACATTTGTTTAATTGAAATGAAGAAAAAGTAACATGAGTTGTTATAAAACAAATTGTATTACCCTATTTTTATAAGAGGATACACACCCACTAGTGGGATTGTTTCATAATTCTAAACAAGTGTAAGGGTATTTCAAACTCATTTTAATCCAAGGATTGTTTTCATAGTAGATTTTATGGTATTAGATCATTTCCAAACCATACCAATAACGTAGCTATTCTTATTGAATAGTGAACCTTGTAAATCATTGTGATCCTTTGGATGTGTGTGATTTGTTTCTCAGCAGGGAATTATAATCCATAACAGGAGGGGAAGGTTGTTTCAATTGAAAAGAAATATACAAGAAAAAGAGTATCACAGATTCACCCCCCTCTTCGTGATACAGTACTCTGACTAGCCACCTTCAATTTTTATCAAAGGTATGATAGCATCATTATTCTTTGATTATGGAGAACATGAACTGTGTGAACAATAAATCTATTTTTGTCTTTGATGTATATAACTATCATATCTGGAATGATAGAATGCTTCCATATGTTATGTCTATCAGTTATGATGATCATGAATCTGTGTCAGTTAGGTTTCCTCCATTTGATGATAGTGCTCCACTTACACCCATTGACAATAAGTTTCATGAAAATGATAGAAGGGGAAATAATTATATATTATCATAACTTTATGAAAGTGAATTCAAGAGAGTGAAAGGTGTTCCCACCACTAATGTTATATTGTATAAGTTGAAAAATATACACGAAGGAAATACAAAAGTGAAAAATAAAAATTTACAAATATGGAGATTGATGTATGAATATTTAATGATCTGTGAGAATGAATCTGTTGGGGAATTCCTTACTAGGGTGAATGACATTGTTAGTAATATTAGATGTCTTGGTGAAAATATAAAATAATATATAGTTTTTGAAAAGATCTTAAGAACCCTACTATACAAATTTGATGAAAATGATTCTTCCTTGGATGATAGAGATCCTGAAACATTATCTCTTTATGATTTACAAAGTTAACGTATCACTTATTAAAGGATAACAGAGAATGTTTTAAGGAGAAAAAAAATTTTGATAGAGAAATTTATTTCAATGCTACTAATAAAGAAAAGTCATAGAATATTTTCTTTGAAGTTGAAGCTGATGATTCTGACTATGAAAAAGAGCTGTGTAAAAATATTGATTCAATTTTTTCCTGATTTTTTAAGAACATGAATATTGGTACATTAAGGTATAAAGAGAAAATTCATTTATACTTATTTGGATTTGAATCCATTATAAAATTTGCTTCCAATTTTCCTCAAAGTGAGAATAAAGAATAAATTGACGAAGAAGAATGTGAATACAAAGAAAGAAGTCCAAGAAGCTCTTCCAAGAAAAAGGTGATACAGAAAACTTCTATTCCAATTGAAAAGATAAGTGGTTCTCCAAATCCAAAAGGAGAATATATTTTTTTAATGCAGGTGATACTGAAGATGATTCAATTTACGATGAAGACAACAAACTCATTTCAATAGTAAATGAACAATGAACTTCTAGTGATAAAAGTAGCTATTCTGAAGAAGAAGAAGGATGTGAAGTTGAATCCAAAAATTCCATTAAGAATATTGATGAAAATACTTTTATTGAAACAATTAATGATGGTGAATTTAGAAGTAGTAGTTTTGATGAATAATACACTAAACCTGAGATTTATTTGTAAGAAGAGTCAAAATAATTCTTTAGTAAGAGAATAATACTTGAAAATAAAAATAAAAATATGGAATATAAATGTTCTTAAAAAAGTAATCATGAATGTTTTTATGATGATAAAATGAAGCTGATGGAAGATATTGATGCTTCAAATATTTCTATTGAAGAATTGAAGAAACTAAATGAGCATCTGTAAGGGAATCTGAAAAGAAAATAAGAAATGTTGGGAAATTTCCAAAAAAAGTTATATGAAACTGAGTTGAAAAATACAAATTTCAAAAAATCTATCACTAAAATTAGTGGATTTTTTCAGAATGAAATACCTGAGAAGGATCAACAAATGTTAGCTATTAATTTAGGGAATAAGAATATATTTTTTTTTTGAAAGAATAAAGGTGATAATGTTATGAATGTAGCGAGGACCAAAAAGGATAGGAATTAAAAATTATCAAAGAACCATGAGTCCAAAAAGGTTTTGAAACATCATGAATATGGAAATGTTTTTAATACTTATGGTTCCTATATTTCAAAAAATTAAAGGAAGAATCTAATTTATAATATAATGGTTGGGGGATTGGAAAATAAAGAGAATAAGGTTTTTGATAAACACATTCAAAATTCTGGATAATATCAATTTTTTCGAGAAAAATACACCTTTTATGGATATGGATGGTATTGTGGTAGATTTGGGCATTAAGGGAAAATGTGTTGGTTCAACCAACAACACAAATATTTTCTCATAGGATATAGAAGTCATTATTTTAGAGGGAGTCAATTCTTTCAAAAGGGGAATCCTAAGAAAGTTATGTTAGTGAAATTTTCGAAGAATGAAGTAAATATTTAAAATAGGTTCCAATCATTGGAAACTATTTGTGAATGGTGTGTGAAACTTGAAACCTTTCTAAAGGATGTATCTTTTTGATACCGTCACAAAAAATATTATTGACATTTCTTAGAGGTCGGATGTTTTGGAAGTCATGAAAGACAGATCTACAAAATTTCAAAAGAATGAGAGCTTATTTGTTTGTCCAAAACACATTGACCTGACTAGGAATATCGAGGAATCAAGAAAAAAGTAAAATAATAATGGAAGAACGAGACATCTAATGATATGATAAATACTGAAAACAATGTATCCACAAATTGTTAAGATGATAAATAAGGGTACTATTTGGTAACATTTTCAATTATCTTTCTAGAAAAAATATAGTAATTGACAAAATAGAACAAACTGATTGCAACTAGAATGTTCCTAAATATGAAGATATGTTGAAATACTTATCAAATGATTCGATAAAAAAGAGGAAAGTTGTTACAAATCTTGAGAAGGATGAAAATATATTGAATAATCGAAGAAGAAGATGTTGAAGGAATGACAGAGAGACTAATCTTCGTATGATTGTTGTTTCTAACAAATAATCGAGGTTCCTATTTATTTCTAATATCTTTGTATACTTGTGATAGAATGTAAGGAATTTAAGGAGTGTAAATAATAATGATATAATTGATGATTCTATTACATTTCTCAAAAAAATAATGTAATGAGTATGAGAAAAAATTGGTTTGATATGTTGTGTTTTTATACATATGATCTTTTTGATGTGTTTGTTGAGTCTGGTGAAAGTTACTTTATTCTTAAAAAATTTCATTCACGGTTTTCCCCTATTCATGAGAATGTTGGAATAAGTATGGAAAAGGTATTACATAAATGTTTTGTTAAGGAAAACATTGATCACATTTATTATACATTCTTCTTTTCTACACCGAGTTCACCCACATATTCTTAGAGTTGTTTAGTTAAAGGTTCATTGTTATTGAAAACATGTGATACTGATTTCAAAAAATTATAAACCTCTAGAAATTGAGATCATCTACAAATAATGGAAAAATTATCATGATGACCCCTTTGAATTTTATTGTCAATAAGGGGGAGATATAAGAGAAAGGGGATGAAGAAAAAAGCAGTGTCACTAAGAAATGAACATATACAACTTATTGTTTTCATTTGGTTGTAGTGATTGAAGTGGGTTTCGACAAAAAAATACAAAGGGGAAATTGTTAGGATCATGTTGGGTTTTGGTTGTATTTTTTGTCAATCGATCAGAATGATATTGAATGAAAGGATGTTGAGAACATTGATGAATGGGAATTCAAATTGAAAGGGATTGAAATAAAGAAGTAAGTTTTTATGAATCTTATTGTTTTCAGTATGAATTGTATTGGTTTCAAAAAAAAATTTATTGATGACTTTTTTGAATAGAATTGGATCCATGTTTAGAAAAGAATCAGATCCATTTTTTTAAAAGAAATAGAAATCATCATTAAATTTCATTGTAATGAAAAGAAGCGTATTTGAAAGTGAAAACATGTTTTATTGATGTATATGGTCATAATATTCACTCTAAATATGATGAGAAAGTGGTTTTTGTTTTTCTGGAGAATCAGAGTCATTAGGACTACTATTGAATCAATTGTGATGATACTTTTCTGGTTATTATTTCATATAATTCATGGGTTAATGTGAGAACATGTTATTCATGCTTGATATAAGAAAGGGTTGGTGAAATATATTCTTCTAATATAAATATTATATTTATATTGTTTTTTCAAAACAATCAGAAATGAATGCAATTGTGATGATTGTTTTTTTTAAAAAAAATGAAAAGAATGTAGTGGTGCATATTTTTTCAAAACAGTCAGAAAAAAATGCAGTGGTTCTTATTGTTTTTCAGAAAAATCAGAAAACAATCATTTATATAATGTATTGATTGTCTTACAAAACAATTGGATATCGAGAGGAATTTAAAAGTGATGTTGATGGAAAAAGTGATAACAATGGTAAGTGGTGTCGATTTAAGTGGTCCCGATGGAAGGTGGTCCACTAATTGTTTTTCAAAACAATCATATTCGTGTATAAAAAAAGGAATGAGATGATTTCAATTGAGAATGAATCATATTAAGATTTTTCTGTATCATATATTGGAAGATCATCCTTATGAGATAATATTGTATCGTATTGGGGAAAATCATTGTCTTCAGATTATATTAGTTCTTTTCTAGAAATCATAACCAAGATGATCATATCTAAAATGATAATAACCAGAACGATCATAATAAGAATGATCGTACCTATAATGATCATATTGAAAATGATTTTAATCAGAATGATCATATCCATCATGATTGTTTACAGAATTATTTTAACCAGTAATCATATTCAGAATGATTGAATTACAGATAACAGTATCCAAAATTTTTTTATTCAAAAAATATCATTCCTGGGTTGAGATGAAAAGAAATAATATATAATAAATGAAATGTTTCAATACATTACAACAAAATTTAGACTATTATAAAGCTAATCCTTGATGATTTCAAGGTCATGAAGGTAGTCATGATACAAGAACATGTTGGTGAATGAAGTGTGTTTTCTCATATTGCTGAAGAGAAAAGAAAATATAGGGACACTGATGAATAAAATTTCAAAGGGGGAGACTTTTATTTCAAAAGAGTGGTTGTATCTAAAGTTGAAGTACATTTATTCAAACACATTCAATTGGTATGGTATCAAGAATTGTTTTGAAGAAATCGGTATGAGATATTCAGTTTCAGGACCATGCATTTCTCATCAATTGTAATTGTATTGGAATTTGATATGGGAGTCTGGAAAAGATGAGATGAATATATTAGAAGATTTATGAATAACCGAGAAGCCTTAACGAAGTCATATTTTCTCTGATATTTTAGGAGAAATTCGTATTTTTATGAATTTAAGTGAGTAAATTTTTTTCAGGATTCTCACCTAAACATGTTTTCGGTCACCAATAAAAGGCGTTATGTACATTTTACGTGCATGAATCGTAGAAGAGAGAGAAGATATAGGTTTTCAAAAGATAATAAGATATCTATTCCATTGTGATTGACAATTTTTTTAGGTGGTGAGGATTCATTCATATTCTATTCGGCGTGAAAATTTTATTCGGCAGTTGAATTTGTTTAATTCGACCCTATTATTTTCCTATCTGAAAATCAGATTGGGAGCATTGTATTAAAAAAATCTATAGAAACTCATCTCATTATTACACACTTAAACATGATTTATTAAATAATACCTTCAATTAATACTACATAGAAGATCGATAGGTCTAGTGTCTTCAGGGATTTGGGACATTACATAAGAAATTAAATCATAGAATTTATCATCTTATTGAAAACATCCTTTACATGACCACTACATTCCCTCATACTTAGCATTGCATGGGATAACCTGAGGACATGCATATAAAAAGGGTGAGCCATAAAACCTTGTAATGGAATAAACATGGAATAACATGTGGAATACAATACATGTTAGAAAATATGCATATCAATGGACAACAATAAAAATATAAACATGAAGGAATGATGAAGCATGATAAACATAATACGTAAATGTGGAAACAACACATAACATGGAATTATCATGATCCAAGGATCATTACACATGAAGCATGAGTAGACCCTCATTCCACATGAATAATGAGTAAATCCTCGTTGCACTTGAATTAGCATGACTCAACATTCATTGCACATGTCTTATCATGATACTATACATCACCCAATGCTTTTAAGGGCTATTAGGGAACACCCTTGTTAAATATTTCATTTCATGCATAAGTGTGCCACATGTATCATATAACATGGAATCAATCAACATCATAAGTTATTAAAGGATTAAGGAATGTAGATTAAATACATGAAAATACCATTCAATATATACATGTTCATAATGATGAATACCCTTGATAGAGAGATGGGTATGGTATTCACTGCACAATGATCATGGCTTGGGAAAACGTGGTGCAATTTCGGTAGCATAACGACGTGACCTAAGAATTCATAAAAATGGTTGATGAGAGAGAAATTTATGTATCATAACATGTACATGAAATGGAAAGTAATTTCATTCATATAGATACATGTCACAACAAATGTATTGGATTTTAGATATGTAATACCAAATAATTCATTGAATGTTAATGAGGAGAGAGAAATTTCTTACGGAATTTCAGCATGGTAACAGGTATAAATGGAAGGCACCGTTGAGAGAGAAAGGGGTATCTAATAATTCAAACATAAATAGGATAGTATGGGAGAGGTGATAAACTATAATCCAATATTTATAATTGAAAATAAAATGGAATAACAATATTATAAAACATTGTTAAAAAGATAAAGGTAGGCTCCCTTAGTTGTAAGTGCGATCCCAAAATCATAGAAGAGGCTTGAGAGAGGCTTATAGGGAGCTTGGAACGACTTTGAAGGATTCTAGAAATAGGAGGGCAGGGGTTTTCCAAACACCAAAGTCTTTGATTAAAGAAGAAGTGGGATATTGGGTGGGTTTAAATAGGAAAAGAGGGGGAATTATTAATTATTTTGGTTTGGGACAACTCACATTAAACTAATCAAAACTACAAACCAGCCAATGGTTTTTTCCCATGGTTTTATCCAAAGAGGGGTGAAATAAATATTTTATAAGGCCAATGGACAAACATCTTAAAATAATGGGGCTGCTTATTTGGAGGTGAGTAACACTCTCAAGGAAAAAAATTTTAAAAAGGAAAAATGATTTATAATACTTGAAGGGTACCCTTAAGCAATGTAAAATAAATCAAACAAATGAAAAATCACATTATTTTAATGGAAACACATATATGATACAAACTTAATGTTTATAGTGTTTTATTAAATCACTATTGGGACATTATGATGTCAATAAAAACATTATATATTTAAACTGTATTTAATTTTTACCCAAACATTCGATAGTCATTGAAAATTATGAAAAATTCATCGTTGGATAATTTCAATGTCCTGATTCAATAAAATATATTTATTTTATCCAATAAATTTTCTAAATATGTCCCTTTTCATTTTAAAAAAAACCAACATTTATCTAAAATTCATGGATTTTGGAAAAAATAAATTTCAACCCTTAAAATCCAATTTTATTTATAAAAATCATATGATAATTTATATTTAATAAAAAGTAATTTAATAATAATAAAAATATTTTATTAAAACATTAATTAATTCACAAATTCATTAATTCATCAAAATTGATTTCTTAGTTGAATATTAACTAAAAATATTATTTATTCTTTAAAAACTATTTACAAAGTAACAATAATAAAAATAATGTGTATTCTCTATACAAGAATAATGAACACTATTGTTGTACTAGGGTCTTGTTACATAACCCCTTAATACACCCACATATGACCTTAGGGTACGGTGCGCAACGGTGACAGATACTTGGGGTGGCTCAGATAACATTGCTCGAGTGGTAATCATTATCATCTTCTACTTATATCATTGGCGGTTCTCCTCAAGATTAACATATTAAAGATCAGGTTGGGCTTGGTCAAGAGAGAATCCCAATGACGCCACCTCTATTCCGAGTTCCGACCAATGGTCTTTGTAGAGCCAAGTCTACTGGATGAGGCCATCACTTCCTTTTTCTGAGTAAATTGGAGTATTAAAGCATTATATTTATAATAATCATGTGATCACTGTTCAACGGCTATATTAACAATGGTCACGATTCATAATGGTATATTAAAATCCAAAACATAAAACAAAATAAGTTCATACATTTTACATAACCATAAGAAGACATTTAAATAGACCAAGGGAAATTTTCATTAATAAATTATTGGGTCGTTACAATCTTCCCCCTTAAAAAAGTTCTTCCTCGAAATTTCTTTTCCACACACAAAAAAATATGGGTAACTCTTCTTCATCACTTCTTCCGATTCCCACATTGCTTCTTCAAACATGTTGTTTTTTGACAACACATTGATGAGCTGAATTGTATTATTTCATAGAACTTTTTCTTTATGATCTAAGATCTTCACTGGTTTCTCTTTGTAGTAATGTTCATCGTATAGTTGTAATACATCTAAAGAGAGTATGTATGACGGGTCAGGTATGCAATTTTTTAAGTGGGATATGTGAAATTCATCATGTACCTTGGACATGGTAGTTGGAAGTGCTAGTTTATAAGTTGTAGCCCCAAAACGATCAAAAATATCTAAGGGGACGATGTATGTAGGAAATAATTTTTCCTTCATTCCAAAACTCATTACATTAATCCATGGATATATGCAAAGAAATACCATGTATCCAACTTTAATCTTAGGGTCTCGTCGACGGTTATCTATGTAACGCTTCTATTGACTATGGGCTTCCTTGATATGCTGACTGGTTTTTACCTTCTCCAACATTTCATCGACCATTTCCGGTCCTAGCAGCTTATGTTCACCGACTTCATCGCAAAATTTTAGTGTTCTTCACCTCTTCCCATACATGGCTTCATAAGGTTCTATTGGGATTCTCAAGTGGAAACAATTATTATAGGAGAATTCAACTTGAGGAAAATGTTGATATCATCCTCCTTTATAGTCCATTGATCATGTTCATAACATATCTTTAGTGTCTGAATAGTTCCCTATGATTGTCCATCAATTTGAGTATTATAGGCCATACTAAAGTTAAGCTCAGTATCCAGAGTATGTTGAAGACTCTTCCAAAACATAGAGGTGAATCTTGGATCACGATCAAATACAATAGATAGTGGTACTTCATGCAGCCTTAAAACTTCCCTGCTATATATCTCAGCCAGTTTATGAAATGATAAATCCTCCTAAACTACAATTAAGTGTGCATACATTGTAAGATGATCCAAAAAAACACAAATTGCATTGTTCATTTGGATGTCTTTAGAAGTCTGGTGACAAATTCCATGGTGATGTTCTCCCATTTCCATGCTTGTATGGGAAATGGTTGCATCATTCCCTTAGACTTCTTCCCCTCTTCCTTCACATGTTAACACACCAGTCACATTGATGTATATTCAGAAATATCCCTTTTTATATTATCCCACCAATAATTCTCCTAGAGATCTCGATACATCTTTGTGTTTCCAGGGTGAGTAGAGAAATTTGAACTATGGAATCGTCCCAAAGATTCTTCATAAGCTCCAGACATGATAGAACACAAAGTCATTTCCCAAATATCACAATTCCTTCTACATTATCATTTAACACTATGGATTTCACTTTTTCTAATAGATTCCACTTTATTCCGTATCCCACATGATCATTTTGAGCATCCTATAATCATTCCCAAAGAGATGGTTGAGCAATCATTTTTGAAAGTATTGATTATGTTTTCTTATTTATGATTCTCATGTCTATCTTCATCAATTATAAGAAGATTGGATCCCTATAAATTCTCATCAATGATAGAATCCCTGGGTCCTTTCTACTTAGAGCATCCACCACCTTTTTCACTTTCCTAGGGTAGTAAGGGATTGAGCGGTTATAGTTTTTGATCAGATATAACCATCTTTGATGGTTCATGTTCAAATTTTTTTTTTGTGAATATAAACATGATGATTTTTTGGTCCATATATATTTCACACTTCTTCCCAAAGAGATCAAGCCGCCAAATATATAACGATAAGACCACCATCGCCAACTACAAATCATATGTTGGATAATTCTGCTCATGAACATTCAACTTCCCTGAAGCATATGCAATGACTTTATCATTTTTCATCAACTCAAAGCCCATGCCCTTCTTAGAAGCATCAAAGAATTCCAAATAAAGTTCACCAATATTTGTTAAAGTGATCACACGTATGTTGATAAGCCTCTTTTTCAACTCCTAGAAGATTTATTCATATTTGTCCCTCAATGAAATCATTACTCCCTTCTAAGATATCTTGGTAAGAGGGTTGGAAAATCTTTATAAATTTCTCACAAATCATCAATAATATCCATCTAACCCCATAAAAGCTATGGATAGATGTTGTCGATGTTGGCCTCGAATTTCCCACTATTTGATATGTCTTAGAGGGATCCAAAGATATCCCATTGATTTTGATGATATCTCCCAATAATGATACATCCTTAAACAAGAACTCACAATTGTTGTACATTTCATAGAGCTTCTCCTTTTTCAAGGTCTCTAGTATAGTTCTTAGACTATCTTAATGATCCTCTTTTTTTGGATTATATAAAAATATCATCGATAAATACTGCCAGAAATTTGTCCAGGTAATCAATAAAGACTCTATTAATCAAGTCCATGAAGATTTACAGTGCATTGGTGCTTAAAAAAGGTATTACTATGAATTAATAGTGCAAGTATCTTGTATGAAAAGCAGTCTTGGGGATATCTCCCTTATTCAACCTTACTTGATAATATAATGACCACAAATCTACCTTGGATATGTATTGTGCTACATGTATCTGATTGAAAAAGTCATCAATTCATGGGAGAGGATACTTGTTCTTTATTGGGATTTAGTAAAGCTAGTGATAATTGATGCAAATGTTCATTGAACCGTACTTCTTCATGAAGAAGAGGACCGGTGCATCCCATGGTGACACACTTGGGAATATAATCCCTTTATCAAGATTATCTTGTAGTTTTTTCTTCTGATCCTCAAGCTCCAAAATAGCCATTCTATACAGAGTCTATGATATTGGTAATTCCCCAGGAATAAGATCAATTTATAATTCAACATCTCTTATAGGAGGACATCAATGCAATTCCTTGGGAAACATTTCAGCAAAATCCCTCACAATAGGCATGTCTTCAATGATGGTTTCCTCCATAGACTCAATAAACTACGCCAGATACGCATGATCACAGGGAAGTAATATCCACAGTTATGATGATGGATCTAAAAAGATTCATCTTCCTCTATGCAAATGTACAGAATCGGGGGTCGATTCTCCATATGGAGAGTGGTTTCCCACTCACAGAAATTTATGTTGGCTCTATATAGGGAAAGACAATCCATGCCAATAATTGCATTAAATTCCACCATAGGGAGTATAATAAGGTTCAATGGGACGTCCAATCCTCAAATTATTATAGTGGATGAGTTATATTCATGGGATTCAATGATTTTCCATTTTATATACTCACCGACATCTTTAATTCAATGATTTGTGGTGGTGTTAAGATTAATCTACTAAACATTTGGGATATAGAAGAATGTGTATAACTTGAATCAAATAGTAAATTCTATATTATTGAATTAATAACCAACATACCTTTCACCATATTTTTTTCGGGGTTCAATTCGGCGGTAGAGATGGAAAAAGCTCTCCCTTATTGCCTTGGAGGTTACCGGTTGCCTCTGAAAACCCTTGTCTTACAGAACTAATTTACAAGATGCCCCTATTATTTGCAGTTGAAGTAATGAACAATGCTTTAATAGTCGAATGGATTGTTCCTCTCCTTTTTCACTACCATGGGTTTTTTCTTGTCAGTAGTTAACAACTATGTGTCTTTCACTTCCACACCTAAAACATTTCCTTGTCCCCTTCAGGCAATTTCAAAAGTGACTCTTTCCACACCTTTGGCAAGTGGGGTGAAGGATATTCTTAACATTTTTGGATTTATCTATCGTACCACTATAATTTAAGACCACATTACACTTCTTATCCCCATGATACCCCTGATATTAGCCGATCTCCACTTCAACCTTGATGGCACATCAGACAATTTTATCTTAGCCGTCGAAGTCAAGGATCACCAGTGCTTTCCGTAGGCTAGGTTTCAGCTACCCAAAGAAGCGGTCAACATTGAATTCAGGGGTAATGACAATGTTGGATAAGTATCATGCAAACCTTTTGAAGTATTCCTCATATGCTCTGATGGATTTTTCGTCTTTTTCTTGAGGAAATGTAAGTCCCTTTCCATCATAAGTAGGAGGGTGTGTGGAAAATATTTATCAAAAAACATCTTCTGGGAATCCTTCCATTACAACACCTTGATATCCTTCTCAAGCTTCATATTTTTTATTAATTTCCACCATTTATCAGCTTTACCCTCCATATGATAAGCATCCAGAAAAACCTTCTCTTGTTAGGAACATTAAAGGATGGATATGATCATTTCAATGGATTTGATCCGTTGTTCGGAAATTGAGGGATCAGATGATCCATTAAAGGTATGAGTCCTTTATCTCATGAAGGTCTTGATAGTGACCTTTTCTTTCTTAATGGGGGTTGAACATTCATCTAGACCCATGTTTCTATTCAAAGATGGAGTTAATTGAGAGAGAATTGTGACAAAGTTCTCGATTCCCGCTCCCATTGGATTGGGAATCTCATTAGCAAAATCATCACATTGATCTCCGCATCAGTTGTTAGGCCAAGTCCTCCTATTACTAGACATTGGATGGAATAAAATAAAAATTATGGGTAACACATAAAGTCTAATCTAAAGACAAAACGATTGACTTATAAATTGATTTTATTTATTTATCCTATGAATCTATATTTTTCGATCTATGTTATCGATGATTTACTTTCTAACATATATTCATAGGAGAATTTTCATTAATTCCATTAATAATGGTTCATACTAATCTTGTGAATTTACCGATGCATATCCCATGGGAGTGTCATAACCAAGAGTACAGCAAGGCCTGTTGTCGTGTACTAGGGTACCCCTGGTCATGCCTGAAACTCTTTATCAGGGTTTTCACCACGAGGTACATCTATGATAGAGTCACCTCTACATACTCATATCCCGACGTGGATGTATTTTCTGGATAAATAACTAACTAAATAACAAAAAAAAGTATAGGTATTCTTTTATTATACATATATTTTCTCTAAGACTACACTATGGTTTTCTAATCCAAATCCCAAAAATAACTAAACCTATACAATCATACCAACTATAACAACCCAGTTCATTATCACACATTTAAACATGATTTATTACCTAAAACCTTCATTTTATTCAACATAATATATCGACTGGTCTAGTGTCTTTGGGTCATAGAAACATTATTTAAAACATAAATCATAGAACGAAAAATCATATTGAAAACATCCTTTTGAGGACCAATACATTCCCTCGTACTTAGAATTTCATGGGATAACTTGAGGACATGCATTTGAAAAGGGTGAGCTATAAAGCCTAGTAAGGGAATAAACATGGAATAACATGATTAACACAACACATGTCAGACAATAGGCATATCAATGGATCACAAGAGAAATATGAATATAAAGGAATGATAAAGCATGATAATCAAAACATGAAAATGTGGCAACCACACTTAACATGTAATTAGCATGAGACAAAGCACTTTTCACATGGAGAATAAGTAAAAAATCATTGCACATGAAGCATGAGTAAACCTAAGATACAGGTTAATTAGAATGAGTCAACACTCATTAAACATGACTTATCATGATACAATACTTTTTCCAATGCATTGGAGCTCTGTCAGGGCGCACCCTTCTTAAATATTTCATTTCATGCATAAGTGCGCCACATGAATCATATAACATGTAATCAATAAAAATCATAAGTTATTCCACTATTAAGGAATTTGGAATAAATATATGAAAGTACCATTCTATATATATATATATGTTAATAAAGGTGAACACCATTTATAGAGATATGGGTATGGTATTAACTACACAATGATCTTGGCTTAGAAAAACATGGTGCAATTTCGGCAGCATAACAGTGTGACATAAGAATTCATTAAAATGGTTGATAAAAGAGAAATTGTAGTCTCATAACATTCAAATAAAATGGAAATTAAGGGAGCTCATATAGATACATTACCATCAAGTTTTATGGAATTTAGATACGTAATACAAATGAATTTCATGATTGATAATGAGGAGAGACAAATTCTTAACCGAGATTCATCAAGGTAACAAGTATATATGTAAGGAAAAGATGAAAGAGAAAGGTTAGTTCATTATTAAAACATAAATAAAACAATATGGGGATGTTTGAAATCATTCCCCAATAGTTATAGTTGAAAAAAAGATGGCATAACAATATTAAAAATCATAGAAAAAAGAGAGAGGTAGGAAACCTTTACGAGGAAGTGTGATACCAAAAGACTAAGAAAGTCTTGAGAGAGTCTTATTGGGAGATTCAGCGCCTTGGGAGGATTATAGAGAGAATAGGGGATGGGTTGGTCAAACATTAAAGGCTTTGAGTGGAGAGGAAGTGGGAGATTTGGTGGGATTATATAGGAAACTAGGGGGAATTCATTATTATTTTAGTTTGGGACACCGCACATTAAAATACTAAAAACCACAATCCAGACCACGGTTTTTGCCCATGGTTTTGGCCGAATGTTTGTGGAAGACAATATTTTATAAGGCCAACGGAAGTAATTTTTAAAATAATAGTGTCTCTTATGTAGAGGTGAGTCACACTCTCAAGGAAAACAATTTAAAAAGAAAAAACGTTTTATAAGCTTTGAAGGGTCCACATAAGCTTTTTAAAATAAATCAATCAAACCCGAAATCAAATTATATTAATTTTAACATATATATTATCCTATGATAATTTTTATAGTAATTTATTACATCACTATTGGTTCATTATGATGTCATAAAACACATTATATATTTAATGATATTTAATTTTTACCCAAAAATTCGATTGTCTTAGAAAATTATGAAAAATTCACTCATAGATAATATCTATGTAACGATTCCAAAAATAATATTCATTTTATCCAACCAATTTTTTAAATATGTCAATTTTCAGTTTTAAAATAAAAACCTACATTTATAAAAAATTCACAGGTTTTGACAAAAATAACTTTCAAACATTAATTAAAATTAAAATATTATTCATCAAAATTATAAGATAATTTATATTTAATAAAAAATTATTTAATAAAAATAATGATATTTTATTAAATTAATATTTAATTTAAAAATCTCTTAATACATCGAAATATATTTCTTAGTTAAATATTAACTAAAAATAAAATTTGTGATTTAAATACAATTTAAAATGTACTGATAATAAAAATAATGTATATTCTCTATTAAATAATAATGTACATAATCGTAGTACTATGGTATTGTTACCTAACCCCTTAAAACACCCGCATATGTCTTTAGGGTAAGGTGAGCAATAGAGACAGACTCTTGGGGAGGATCAGATAACATTGCTGAAGTGGTAATCTCTATCAACTTCCACTTCCCTTGTAGGCAATTCAACTCGAGCATAATGTATTGAAACTCATCTTGGTATTGGTCAAGAGAAAATATCAATGGTGATGCCTCCATTCTAAGCTCTGAAAAATGGGCTTCATACGGGGCATGTCGGCTGGATGAGGCCATCGCTTCCTTTGTCTGAGTAAATTGGATTTGTTAATGCCCTATATTTATACTAAACATGTGATCACTGTTAAATTACTATATTAGAAACAATAATAATAATTAATTATTTTTTAAAAATCCAAATCATAAACACAAATATGCAAATATTCATTACATAACTATATAATGGAATTTAAATAGACCAAGAGAAATTTTCATTAATGAAATTCTGGGAAGTTACAAAATTAATCATGGATATTTGTTTGGAAATGATCATAATGGGAGATTTGTAATGAAATATTAGGACTGGGAGTTTTGATTTCAAATAATCATAATGTGTGTTTGTATTGAAAAAATCATACTGCAAGAATTTTTCAAAATAATAGTAATAGGAGCTTTGTATTGAAAAAATTAGACTGGGAGCTTTGTTTTGAAATAATTATACTCAAAGAAGATCAAACTCAGTCCTTCGTAAAAATTTCCATATAGTTCATATAATTATTATAGGAAATCAATTAATTAATTTTATTACAATTTTAAGACATATTTTTTAATTAAAATGAAGAACAAGTGACGTGAGTTGTTGAAAAACAATTTTTTAACCTTATTGTTCTAAGAGTGTGCACATGAACTAGTGGGATTGTTTAATAGTTATACATGAGTGAATTGGTATTTATTACTTATTTTAATCCAAGGATTGTTTTCATAGTGGATTTTATGGTATTAGATCATGTCCACATAACACCAAGGATGTAACTATATTTATTGAATAGTGAACCTTATTGATCATTGTGTTCCTTAGGATGGGTGATGATTTGTTTCTTAGTAGGGAATTGAAATCCTTTAAAAGATTAGAATGTTGTTTCAATTGAAAAGAAACATAAATTAAAATGAGATTCACTGATTCACCCCTACCCCTCTCAGTGATACCACACTCTAACTGGGAACATACAACATCTGTCTAGACCACACTTTCATATCTCCCATACCATTATTTATGGATATGATCGCATAAATGTACCTAAACCTCTTTTTAAGAGGAAACAATCATTACACTACTTATAAGGATAGATGAAACACCTTAATTCACCCCCTCATTCCCCCTTTGAACCATCCTAGCTCACTCTTAATAGGATATGGTCACTCAAGTCATACCATAGATGATCATAGATATCTATAATCCTCATATATTAATATGCGGTTCTTGACTCTTTCTGTATTCCATTATGATGGATCATATTGTTAGTTCCTAACTAGTCAAGATCAAGGTCATCTAATAAATCTAGAACCATAACTTTCCCATCCTACACACCATGCCCATTGTAATTCAAAAAACAAAAGGATGAACCAAAATAAACCATCTAACATGTGCATGAATAGTAGTTTATCTAACATTTCAAAACTTATGGTTTATTTCAATAGAATTGTATTAAAACTATTATCAACCCCCACTCTAATAGTGGCATAGAAACATCGACCTCCACACAAACATGAGGAAAAATTGGATGACTTACTAAATACATTCAACTATTAGAAAAAATGTATTCATTGACCTTATATTCAATATATGAATATAGTGGGGGGTTTAGAAGGGTAATGAGAGTTCAATGAAACTTAAACAAATCACTATTTAGTGTGTGATGTCACCATCCTAAGATACACTAAATTACTAGTTTTATCCAAGTCACTACATGACCTCAATCACACCTCCACATTCTCTAGGGGTTTCTGGATTGTAGAGAGGTTCTAATAAGTCGTGAAGGGACACTATACCCTCATTACTAGAGTAAACCAAAGAAGATAATGAATTAATTTCTATAAATAGTATGTTATAGCCAATTAAGATTAATAATCAAACAATTCGAATAATTGGATACAGTTCAAAAAACAAAAAATAATTTTGTCATGTCACGTTAATAGTGTCAAGAGTGTAAGAAATCCCAAAATAAAGGTGACTACTAATTCCCTATGATTGTCTTGGCCCCATGTCGGTCGCCTCATCCATGTTTATCCAAATATCACCTTTCCTCCCTAGAATTGGCCCTTAATATTGTCTCGACCTTCAAGAATAAGGAATTATTGGGTACCCAATAGTGCTTGAGTAGGGTGTGAGTAAAACACAGTAGGCCACCACCAAAAGTGCCTACTAAATGTCCATTCTAAATTGACCATTAATGAAACTACTATATAACTGTAATGTAAAAAAAATACAACACAAGTTCCATTAGTTATTATCTATACCTTAACCATTTAAAAATATTATTTACATTTCAATATTTTATACTCTTTTCATTACTTAATCAATTTCCCTAATTTGTTCATTGGTTTAGGTATCTTAATCATCTACACAACATATTGAACCCAAAAATCTATGCATAATAGATTATATAAAGTCCCTATATCATTAATGGCATTACCATAATAATGAATAAACCACAATCACCATGAAACCTTAGTCTCGAGGGTATCGTCAAATGTTACCATTATGGAAATAGAGCCATCATCCCCTTCCTTAATCAATATATTGTGGGGTCATGTTTATAGCCTAACTCTACATCAACCTATGGGTGTAGATCCTTAAGTTAATACTTCACACTACCAAGCCATGTGGACATGCTTATATAACAATTCCAAAAATTAACAATATCTCAAACTATACGCTAACAATACACAGTACAACCACAATCCATTACAATCATCATTGGAATTAATATTATTTCAAACCATTATCAATTTTATCATTTTCATTACATATACCATTTATCCCAGTTCCTATTCCCTTTTCATAACCCATTAGGATTGTTCAGTAATTCCACACTATTTACCCATATAACGTATTCATAAATGCCCTATTGATAACCCATTTTACATATTCCTCAATTCAAAATCCATGACCCATTTAACATATTTATCTTTTATATTCACTAAATCAATTAATAATTTCATCATTTTTCATTATTTATTTTCACTTATTCTCTTTAACCCAATTAACCCAGTTAAATTCTAGCCAAAAAACACCTTATGCCATTATTAAATCCTTGGAAAACTATAATTAATCCATTTCAACTCAATAAAACAAGTTCAAATCCTCATAATTGATCTACATTATCTAACATAAATTTAATATATAACATTAACATTTAACATTTTCTCATGTTTTGGCACACCCTAAAGGTAGCTCCCAAATCAGTCTAGTCGAACTCAACACATATCATAAGGATTATGATGGGTCAAAATCAACATTTATCACACCCTTTTACCAAAACAAACTAAAGGAATCAAATTGAAATCAAGGGAAAAGAAATATCCCAACCATATATTCATTAATATAAAACAAAACTATGGGTTTAAACATGCAGACATCAACCTCAAATTCAACGATGAACGCTCTCTTAACAGACACCATAGAAACATATTCAAAACAACAAACAAACACAAACCTTTATTCCCCCAAAAAATTGTTCTAGATCATGTGAATAAGACGGAGGAAAATAAAATAACTAATCTGAAAAATAGAAGTAAGAGGAAGATTAGACTATCTCGGGACATCGATCTTCAGACAATGGTGCTCCAAATGGCCATGAATCTAGAGATATTGATCCTTGGGAGATCTAGAGGATTTTGTTTCATCACTAGGGCTGGAGGTAAAAGAATGGAGAGGAAAATATTGTGATAAAATATAAATATTGGGGGGAATGTCTGGTAAATTTTCACATATTAATGGGTCACATGGTTTAGACGTACATTTTTCCAAATTGTGTTCCAATACTACACATTCCACTATCAGGAGGAATTTAGGTCACATAGTTTCCTAGGGATATACCATGGTTTGAAATACCATTTTCAATTTTGAAAATTACATATGTCCATGGTTTCATGGTTTTCCCTTCCATCACACATAATTTAATTAATGGTGTGTCAACCGCGAGCCTTGCATAGGCTGGCCCAATTTCCCTTCCTATCATGTTCAAAAACCCTAGAACACATTAAGGGCCCCTCACAGTCTAAAGAAACATTCCATTATCCACAATAATGTTATTAATCCTCAAAATTAAAAATTAAAATACATCAACAATATCTAAGAACTTATAAATTTCCAAACATATAATGGCTCATCCTCGAGCCACAGTTCCACGAATCAATGAGTCTATAAAAAAATGATATCAGACCACCAAACCATCATATCCAAAATATAATTACCATGTTTCGCCCTCAATGTTTCAGTGATGCCACAAAAATCCTCCCAATGTAATAACCATTCCCTACAATAAATTATTACTATGAACCATGATAGTAACTAGATACTCATAAAAAAATCAACCACAAACATCACATCCTCATTATTAAGAACATGTGTTGGGATGGGGTGATACTTCTATAGTTTTGAAACATGAAACACCTCATTTATCCCATTATTATTGGGGATGATTTAATCTATAGAACACCAACTTGATACTCTTCATAATATCAAACAACCCCTCGAACCTAGGTGTCTACTTTCTCTATTTCGGAATTATATGGTGACCCATCTTTGGAGAAACCTAAATAGAAACATGATAGAATACCGTAGACTCAAAATAACTATCACTTTGATCTACATATGTCTTTTTCTTAATTTTATCTATTTTCTTATTATCATGAATTAACAAAACATCCTCTGATGTCTCCAACACAAGACTTGTCCCCATCAACTCCCATTATCCATCCTCTAACAAACAATATGGTAATATACACTATTCACCATATAGTGAATCATATAGTTCCATCTGAATCACAGTTTGAAAAAAGGGAAAATCAACCAACGATAAATGATTTTCCGAAAAACAACCAATGTCCATGGCAGAGTCCCCCAACATGTACTCTTGTAAAGGACTAGTTTGTCCTGTCTACTCATCCATGTGTGGGTGAAATACGTACTCAAAACTCTTGGGTACCATGCCAACATTGATATCCCTTACAAAAGAATGAGATAAAATATATATCTTGATATGAAACTATATTATTTTGTACCTCATGTAACCAAACTATTTCACAAACATATAACTCACCAAATTGGTCAATGGTGAGAGTCTGTTGAATATATAAAGAATGTGACATTTTTGTCAACTAATCCGTGACCACCTATATTGCATCATTCTTACAAGGTATCTTCAAAATACCGACCAAAAAATAAAATGTTGAATCATCCGATATCCATTTAGGAATGGGAAATGTTTGTAATAAAAAAATAGGCCTCTTTATGATCCTTATTTAACTACTAACTGGTATGGCATCATTCCATAAAAATTGAAACTACTTTCTTCATTCCAGAACACCAATACTACTAAATAATATAACAACGCATTTGGGTTAAACTAGGACACACATCCAACTTTGAGGCATGAAACATGTTCATGAGTTCTTATCATATATAATAAGGCACAACATCATGGAAATGATTGTTATCAACCCCATAATATACTATGGTCAAACTAAAAGGTTACTCCCCACATATATGGATTTCCAATAAAACCAATCATTTTGAGTCCTCATGTTATTTCTCCATAATCCATCATAGAAGTACAAACATAGCTACCAAGGATACAAGGTTGATATTCCCATTCCCATACTACACCTAATGGTGAATCTCAAAAAAAAATATAATCATCCACATTGACATAATTTATGAACTAACAAATTTTTAGTCTTCCAACTCAATGTATTAGCAAAAGTATTTCCCTTTTCATTAGTATATATGAGTTTAAAATCATATGATTTTATGCATTATACGTTTATTCAGAAACAAAGATTCATTTTAGATGGATAAAAATTTTATTTATGCCACTTATGATTTTATATATGGTAAACTATTCTACCAACATATAATACTACCAACACATCAGGGTGTAAACCACTACATCAATTTCAAGATCATGCATAGGGTAATTTATTTCATGAGGCCTCAGATATCATGATCTGTATGCCACAATATTAGCTGCTTATATACACAAGGACAAAAGACGAACTCTAGATGGATATCAAAACATGGAATACCCTTACCCGGCTTAGGTAAGATCAGAATTGGTGTCGTAGTTAACCACTTATGAAACTCTTGGAAGGAATCCTTACATGACCCATAAAATTGAATCATTACACTCTTCCAAGTGAAACATAAATATGGAGCTTCCAAAAAAATGTCCTTAATGAACACTCAGTAATTTCCTACCAAATGCAAAAAAAATTTACATCAGATACATTCTTGTGAAGATATTATGGAACAACTACTAGAACATTCTCGAGATCTACCCATTTATTAAAGGTAATGTGTCCAAAAAATTATTATTTTCAATCTAGAAATGTCATTTTGATGGCTTGGAATGTAGCATATTTTCTCATCGAATAAAAAATTTGATGTAATGATATTTGGAAATATCAGCATGAGTTATTGGGTACACCATGATTTCATCAACAAAGAAAACACCAAAATGGTCCATGTTAGAATGGAAAATCTTATTAATTAGATCCATAAACATTGTAGGCATGTTGGTGAACACTAATGTAATTTTTGAAAACTCATACAACCCAAATATACTCTTTAATGCATTCCACAACACATTAGAATATATAACCCTCGACTGATTATATCTTGATAATAGTTCAATATTGACGAACCCAGAAGGACCACTCAACTAGCAACGAAGAGAATCTATTCAAGGAAGTGGTTATCCATTTTTAATAATAATTTGATTCAACATTATATAGTCGACATAAAATGATAAAAACCCACCAAAATTCTTGGAAATAAATACTAGATATCCTCACACTGACATACTAGGATGCATAGACCCCTTAATTTTCAACCCCTCTAACTATATTTTAATATTTTAGTTTTCTTCTGGTGTAACTCAACAAGGCGTAACGGAAACTGGTTCCACTCCCTATAATAAATCCATCAGGAAATCAATTTCCCTTTTGGGTGGCAGCTCTGAGAAGTCCTCAAGAAACATGATCCAGAACTGATCCACCACAAGAAGATGATTTGCTTCTCTACTACACCATAATCAAGCATAAGACAAGAAAATAGGTCTGTGAGCCCACACTACTGCTGAAAAAGTCTCCCTATATTGTCTTCCTAGACATCTTATTCAACACGATCGACGTAAATGGTTCCCTCAAAAGATGTGAATACTACCCTTTTATGGTAACAATAAATATTGTTTTATTACAACACTATCCACTCTATTCAATAAATCAAATCATATCATGTCATCTCAAGAACATACTTTTCCCATAGTAATCAATATCCACCAACATTAAGGGTTCATCCATTACATTATCTAATATCCTTAGATCTCTCCACTAATGGCATATCAGTCAACATAACTTCACACACACGTTCCACAACTACTCCCTTCAAAAATAAAATAATAGAGTGTGTGGGACTTCTTTCAAAAAAAGAACTCAATATTTTCGAAGCTTTAGGGATCATACATTGAATTGTTTGTGGTCAAAAATTTCCACATCTAACTGTATACTAAACAACATGAAGATGGCTTGACACCATTCCATATGCTCTATCATGTGACCCAGCTGCTAAAATAATATGTTTATATGGACCCTCTCACCCATGATTACCACATTCACCACCTCTAATAATATGACTAGTTGATCTCCAACTACTTACCTATTAAATATAAACTGATTCCTTCCATATATTCAACTCCAACATTGACAATGCATTTGTTCCCCACTGATGAGGGTTCCTATAGAACCTATGATAATTCCCCCACTATTTGCATGACTGTCACTATACTGGTGGTCAGTGTAATATACCTTGAATGTACCCCATATTACCACATTGATAACAGAACACATTCTCTCTGCCATGAGATGTTGATCCTCTTTTATGACTACTCTCATTCCTCCATATAGATGTAAATTTCAGAAACAATGCTACATTCCCTCATATGTTTCACCACTAGTATATCCAATTGGAACCATATCTCCAGTCCCTAATTTCACCTTTAGGTTCTCTTGTGGGATAGGTTCCTGATCCAACACTTCTAAAAACCTCTATAAGAAGAATAAATTTACCTGGGATGCGATCTCATTGCTAAGACCTTCGTGGAAAATGTTTTACCTAGATTCCTCATCCCATTCCAATAGTGCCAAAAGAAACTCAAATTATTGAAATGTTTAGTGTAATCCAACACTAACATAACCCCTTTGGTCAAACTTATAAACTCTACACACTTCTCTTGTCTCAAGGTCTTTGGATAAAAATTATCATGAAAGAATTCCTATACATCCATCCACATCATTCCATCAACATTATGTATCTAAACCAGAATTTCCCTCTAGGTCTTCGCTTTCCCCAATATATTATAAGACAACATCATGAACCTGTTATTAGGAGGAGTCTCTATATGACAAGGAATCGTCAGGATATATTCTACTCATTATTTGACTACATCTAGTTCACCCACTCTGGAAATAATTGGAGGGTTTTGCATCTGAAAATCCCTATTCAACTCGAACATACTCGGCTCCACCCTCCCTTGGTCCTCTTCCATATATTTCATAAATTGTGAAAATTTCTCATGGAACCCCTTTTATCTCCTATTATACTGGACCGTTGGCTTTTCTGTCCCCACCTATAGAAGAAAACTCTTTGTGACATCCTCTCATCTCTCGACTAGAACATGTCACCATATCAAAAAAAAATTATACAATTCCAAACATTAAGACATAGAACAAAAAACATAATTCACCCATAGTTTACATAAGGAAAACACATCATTAACAAAACAAAACCCATCTCACATACATTATCCCAACAAAAATCATCACATTTATGGAAATCCCCATAAACATCCCCCCCATGGTTATGGTCCACATGGGTTAAACCAATATACATTATGCTGATCCCTTCACTAGACAACATTTTTATTCTATTTCAATTTCTATAACATATAATTTTATATATTAGGCATCTTTCCCTTCTCAAAACATCCCATATTTAAAAATTATAGCTCATTTCAAACCCTAAATCAACCAAAATCCTCTTAAAATTCCCTAATATTATTTACTTGACCTATTTATAATATTATATTAGATACCATTTTATTAAAATTTCATATAATAGAAGTGACATTTAACCATTTCTGTCCCAAAAACAATATTTAGTGTGTCTATCATGATGCTTTCTACCTATATCCCTAGGTTCCTATAACAAAGCATTAATGCACACTAGCATAGAATATAATAAAAAGTAAAATATCATAAGATAGTCACATCACAGAAAAAGTGAATCACTTATTGGTGAAACATTATCCAACTCTAACAACAAACATCGAGAGAAACAATTCCAACATTAGGTTCTTGTGTTTTCCCTTATACATGGTTTAGTTGCTCACAAGCACAATCTTATTACTAAGAACCAAAAAAATATATCCTCATATCTACCATTCCAAAATAAAAATACCATAGAAAGAAAAAAAAACTCTCTATGATACCTCTTTGAGACACCCCTGACCCAAAAACCACTAAACTGGTTCCCGAGTTGAGTTTCCACATGGCCTCAAGCACACCGCCCCATACACAAAAGGTTGCGACTAGCTGTGAGGGTCTAATAAGTCATGTGGGGAAGACTATACACTCATTACCAGAGTAATCCACTATAGATAATAAATTAAATATAAAATACCATAGGTAATATCCAACAAACATTCATAATCAATCACCTCCCAGAATTGGCTACAAACCACAAACTAACAATAACTATGTCATGTAAGGCTAATATAGAGAAGAGTGAATGATTACCTAAAATAAAGGATATAGTTGAATCCCTAAAACGTTTATGACTCCGATTCCACTTCCTAATCCATTCACATCCCAATCATGACACAACACCCTATCATGGGCCATTACTTTCCCTAAACTGCATGCATGAAGTCAACTTGTGTTCTCAATAGTTCTTGTGTAAGGGGTGAGTACTACGTAGTAAGGAAACTCTAATGGTGTATACAAACAAATATAGTCTAATTATATATTTAATTCACATAATAAATAAATTACAAGTAAACAAAATAAAATATGGGTGACATTATTGAAATTATCTAACATAACGATTTGTAGAATTATAATAATTGTCCTCATTTATACAATCTTAATTACATTATCCATTTCCATCATGTGTTATAAGGGTTAGGTTTATAAATAATCAATGAAATAGTTTAAACCAATCCATAACTATGAATAAGAGAATAATTAATGTCCATATATCACCTGGGGAAACAAGATCATAATGAATACATCAGACTCATCTTAAATCCTTATTCTAGGTTGATTCATCAAATGAAATTATTAGGGGAATGAAGCCGCCACACCATCCTTAATTCATGCATTCTGTGGTGGATTTTAGAGCCTCAATATAACTTGACTAATGTTTGTAAGACCTAAAGTCAATACATCACACTACCAAGACACGTGCACATGCTTATATATCTATTGACAACACATAACATACAAAAAATCACACACAAAAAATACTCATCACAATAAAAATACATAAAAATCAACAAGGGAATTAATATTATTCCTTAACACATTAACAATTTTATTATTTTCATTTTGTATACCATTACCTTGAGTTCTCAATCCATTTACAAAACCCATTAGGATTGTTCATCAATTCCCTTACATTAACACGTTTACCATATTAATCACCGACTGTTGAAAAAACATTTTATGTATTGGTTAATTCATAAACAATTAATGATTTAACCTATTAAACATTTCATATGAACTAATTATCTTACACATTTTGACATTTTTCATTAAAAAACTGACATATATTCAATTTATCTAAATTAACACATTTACATACAATTCCAAACAACCCCTTATTACATAATCAAAACCTTGGAACAAGTAACATTAATCAATTTTAACTCATATAAATATATTGACATGTTCATCAGGGCCTTTATATTATTACACATCAATTTTATAATTATATTAACATTTTCACTCAATGGGTTGCACCCAAATCAGTCTAGTCAAACTCAACACATCCCATGGGGATAATGAGGCGATCCAAATCCATGTTTATCCAACCATTTTACAAAAAATTACTTATAAAAAATTCACATCAATGGGGAAGCAATTTCACAACCACACATGCACAAATCAGCAATGAAAAAGTGGGTTATAATATATAGACCACCTACCTCGATACCAATGTTGAACACACTATTTATAATATAATAAAATAAATATTCAAACAACCATTTTACCCCAAACATAATTTCTACAAGAGAAATTTTATTTTATATCTTTGGAATAAGATGGAGAAAACAACCATCCCTTCTCAAAAGATGAGAAGTAAGAGGAAGATTAGACTAACATAGAGATTCGATCCGCAACCAACTATGCTCCAAATGTCCTTGATGCGATGGAGATCAATCCTTCAGATCTCTTGATGGATTACATTCATCACTAGTTCTATATGTAGATTAAAGGAAAGTAAAATTGTGTGGGAACCTAAATATCCTATGGGGATGTTTTTTAAATTTTCACATTACAATGGGTCACATAGTTTGGCCACATGGTTTTCCAAACTACTCACAAACAATTCACCTGAAAATATCAATAATAAATCATGTCACTTTGTTTCACGGTGATATCATATGGTTTGAAAAACCACACACCAACCTTGGGGAAATTTTTATGTCCAAGGTTTTGCAGCTCATCCTGCCACCACACACGATTTTCATGACCTTGTAGTTACTGTGTTCCATGCACATGTTAGAACAATTTACCTTCCTTTCAGGTCCCAACCCCGCAAAACACCCAAGAGGACCCTCATTTTCCTAGTAAACATTCCTTTATACATATTAAAAAGATTAAAACAAAGAATTAAATGATTTCATACAAAAAAAAATTCCATGATCGTATACATTGAGCATCATGGATCATAAGGGAATCATATGACCATTAGATGAGATAAAAATAACCCCCACTACATTTGTGAGGAGATCTGGACCATGATAAAATCAAATCATCTAAAGAAAAAACATTATCATGATATTCCACTTTTTTGGAATCCCCATAATGATTTTTTATTGAAATCCATCAGAATGAAAAATGAAATTATGAAAATCGTTAACTGAAGAAAACTAAACAATCAATAGAGCCAACATATCTAGGTTTAGGAGACTTGAAGCATATGAGAACCCCAAAGGTAATAATGAATGAAGAGGTGAGTCTTAAAATTGATATTGTAATTTTTTATTATTAAATTATCATAAACATTGTAAGATAATTATGATTTGAGAATGGGAGAGAGGATCGAGGATAAGCTCTTGAGGATGATGAGGGCTGGGCACCCCTTTCAATTTAGAGGGCAGTCAAAACCACATTCATCATTACAATGTGATTGAATCATTGAATATAAGGGAGAAGCATATACATAATTTTCAATTCATAGAATATTGGATCCTTTACTATTCTCATAATTATAAAAAATTTTGGATCCTTTCATGTAAGATAATATTCCACCATAATTTTTTATGATGGTAGTATATTTATTATTCATAATTTATGATCAACACTATCCATATTTCATGGATTGTGTTATTATCGTAATATGATAACAAATATTTGAGGCTCCTGTGATCTGTAGCTATTTCTCTCTATTCCCTCATAAACATAATTTTACAGATTCTTCTATGAAAAGATACCTACAACCAACTCTAGGAGATGCATGGGATATTTATGCTCATGAAAGGACATCTTATATAAGGAATATGAGAAGAATTTTACAATATAAATTATTACATAAACCAATATTATCTTTGATGTATTTCTATAAACCACAATAACTTCCCTCCTTGATGGAAGCATAAGTACTCGTGTAGTGATAAACAACTTTTTTAACTCCATAAATATATCTTCAAATTTAGTAACTGAGAAAATTAATACACCATTCCACGATTTTTTGGTCAGTGTTTTTGAAGATAAAGATATTTTATGAATAATTTTTTTGAATTACCGATATAATATAAGAAAACTATATATATTAACTATAGATTCTTCTCTATCCAATTTCTAGATTTCTGTTTTCATATAATTGTCCACATACATCACTATTCGTGTGATAATACGACATGTAAATGATAATTGTTTCATCAAAACAATCATACTTATAGTACATTTCATATATATTATTCACTCAAAAAAACCTTTACCGCGTATTCAAATAATCATCATGCACCTCATTGATTTTAGAGAATAAATAATTTTTATATATAAGACCAAAACAAATTTATCAACCTAATCCCTAGAGTGTCTATTCATTAACTCCATAAATATTTTTGTATCCTTTTTTTGTCCAAATGGTTTCACTATGAACTCATATTGTCCATAACTAATTTCAATGGCATTTTTTTGAATATTATTATTCACTACACAGATCTGATGATATCCAAGACAAACTTTTACCTTAGAAAAATATTGGATTCCACCTGGTTTATCAAATAAATTTTCTATCATTGAAGTTGTATATATTAATTATTATGATTTTTATAGTTCATTATAATCAATATAGTGGAATGTTTACCCAACTATATTCTTGATGAATAATTCAACCACACCTAATTATGAAGCATTTGGGTATATAAATACCATTAATAGATTCTCTCATAACTTCTTATTACACTCGTCCAACACAGGGGTGGATATACTAAAAAAATCCCTCGATATAGGAAATGATCCAAATTTAAATTTGATTGAGAAATAAACATCTCATTCAGGAAAAATTCAAATTAACTCTTCCAGAAATAAGACAGTATTATATTTTATATTAGGAATAAAATCAAGAATTATTCACTCAATTTATTTAATTATTGGTCTATATAATATTCACATAAACAAATAATACCTATTTTTGATCTTAAAATTCCATCTGTGACTGATCCTAGTCTTTAAAATTTTATAGAATCTGTGGGATACATGGGACCTAGAGATTTATCCCCTATAGTGAAAAGTTTATCTGGGATTTATATAAGGATAGTCAATCCATGATAAAAATTTAATCAAAATCTAATAAAGGATGTAATTCATGATTTTGTGGAATATTAACTCAACAATCATCGACTAGGGAGGAGTTATATACAATTGATGAAACCATCACTATATTTAATATTCCAAGAAAAAGATCACCC
Source organism: Viscum album (assembly GCA_963277665.1). Lineage (NCBI taxonomy): Eukaryota > Viridiplantae > Streptophyta > Magnoliopsida > Santalales > Viscaceae > Viscum > Viscum album. The sequence goes on from OY728131.1 coordinate 23,639,841, forward strand.
CCATTGTTTTGAGTTGGTGTTTGAACAATTATACTAAACATATATGATATTAGATAATGCATAGTTCCAAAATCAAAATGTTATTTTTCTATTTTCAAGACTTAATTACCAGTGTACTTTTCTCTCCATCATTTTTGGTATCCACATAATACTAAGTGATGCAATATACCATTTGTTTCACCCTTGGTGTTTTTTCATTGATTATATATACAACCTCTTATCTTATGGAATAAGAAGATATATTTACAGTGTTCCTTGTAGTTAATGAAACGTATGATAGGCATAATGTTGATCTAACACTTCTTTTATTCCTCCACATTAGTGGGATTCTTTTTTACCCTTTGACATATATTTTACTGATTCCCCTCATTTCCATTCGTGGAACATATTTTGTCTACCCATATGGAATGTCTGGGACTCTATATCCTATATTTTTTACATGTGTAATGTTGGGTTTTCATTCCTTCACGAGATTCATCTATTGAAAAACTTAAAGAAAACATTATCTTAGGTATATATTCACTAGTAAAACAAGTCCATTGGGTGTCTTATATCTCTTAATAAACTATTAGGTAAAAACATACTATATCATCATACTTTCTAAATTCCTAAATGGGTGATTTTATTCATAGCCTCATATTTAAACTACTATTTTTTGACCACCTTATATTCAATGTTTATGTCAAATCTAGAGGCATACCATGCAAGCCTTGTGAATTTTTCCTCATATTTCCCCAGAGACTCATCTTCCTTTTGTTTTAGGCCAAGTAATCCCATCTCCAAGTTATGATCGAGTTTTTCTGAGAAAATATTATCTAAATATATTTTCTTAATGTCTACCCATTCTATAGAAACAATATCCTCTTTGGAGTTTTATTTCATGATGAGTTTTCAACACTGATCAGATTCACCCTGAATGTAAGAAATGGCCATCACAAAATTCACTTTCTCTATTCAATGGCTGAATTAGAATATATTCTCAATGGATTTAATACATTAATATGTGATGATGAAATCAAAAGATCCACTAAAGCTAGTATGACTTGACTACTACTTTATCCTTCTTAAGAGGAGTAGGTCACTCCACATGGTTCGTGTAATTATTCAAAACATGACCTAGTTGAGATGGTACATTTATGAATTTATCAACTGACACACACCTATGATGAAGAATATAATTGATGAAATCAATGAAATTGTTATCATATATTTTTTCATAATGGTTTATCATAATCTCTTCCATTATCTAGATGTCATAATTGAGCATACCATAACAAATAAACATACATAAGGTATACTTATAATCCTATAAGAATTTTCATATTAATGATATGTTTACACTATCTTATGAGTCTCTAGGTTTCAACCTAGGAAATCCATAGAAATTATTCTATTAGGATTTCAAACATAATAATTTTTTACCTTCCTCGGAATGGTACATACGGTGTTTATGAATTTCCAAAACCTATATCTCGGGAGTGTCCAAGTAGATGAATTGAAAAGAAAATTTTCATGTATCGGTTAATTAAAAATTTAATCCTAAAAATTATTTCTCAACGTAATTACCCTGAGTTACATATATTTCAGAACCATGTCCACATATAGGATCAAAGAATGTATGTAATTACTAATAAACCACTAACTCTATACTTCACCAATATTCCATATTTTTTTTAATATTTAGTATCATACTTTTACTTTCCATATAGTTCATGCTAAATTTTCATTTATCCCATTTCAAAAGTTAACTAAACCCTTTCTATAATACCAACTATAGTGATCCATTACTATTACACATATTTTTACAAGATTGGTAACCATAAATATCCAATAAGTACAACCCCAATGATCATATGTCCATGTTTTTCTACAAGACATTGTTCATATTATATCAAAAAGTTCATTTATGTTGGAATCCATTTTTTATTATTAATATTGAGATCCAACAATTAATTATAGATTCTAGTAAATTATTAGATAACATGGGGAATACATAAATAAATGGGTGATCCAGAAATCATAGTATGGGAATATACAAGACATGGAATAAAAAAATGTTTGTCGATTATATTTCATGATATCATAAAATCGAAGGATGATGAGCTATCAAATGGAATGATAACATAATGTAATGGTTATAATAAAATCATTGAATAAAATTTAAATAAACAAAAATATATAGAAATGCATAAACATGATTCAAGGATACCTATATAGAGAATATCACAAAGTGGACAACATCCCACAATGGATTAGGCTTACTCCCTAATCAAATACATGACGCCTCACAATAATAAATATTTAACATATTAGATCAATATCTATGTGATACCATAATTAAATGTTCATTATATATGTGTTATACAAAATGGAATCAATAATAAGGTATATAATCAAAATCCTCTATATAAATAAACTATTTGTAATAATCTTATTTCATATCACAGTTAAAGAGAATTATATAATTATGTCATTTTACATATGATAACAAGGAATGTATTACCCCACTAAAGAAAGGTAGAAGAAGATAGTTATTTTTTACGTGATGTATATAAAAAATTTACTATTATTCCATAATATCATATAGATAGATAAAGTATATAAGATAGGGAACCTTCATAATCCACCAAAAATGATAGTTTAGTGAGATTCGTTACCGTGAGCCCGATTTTTCAGGTGTGTTATATATAATCCAAAATAATAAATATATTTTCATTTGTTTACCTCTTAAAAATAATTTCCCTTATAATTATTACTTTTATTTTATTTTTTACCTTTTCGCATTGAATTACATAACCAATTAATTTCGCATTAGATGTTTTAATGATAAAAGTAATATATGTCCAAAATCACATTTTTATGTTAAATAAGTTCAATGTTATTATAATTTAATAAGATAAATAATGTTAATAATTAAATAATTATTATTTTTATACATAAATAAATTTTTTTGAATGAACTCTAAGACATTTTTATGAAAAATGAACTATGTTACAATCATTGAGACGGTAGGTCGTACGTATGCGTGAGTAAGGATTCAATTTTTCCAAGTTATTTTTGGAAAGAAGGTGTGAATTATATTATATTCATATAATGATAATTATATCAAAAATATAATATTATTTCTTTAAACACCCTCAAAAATATCATCCATGTGATTTGGTGATAAAAATGATTCACATCGCATAAGGAGGTAGAAGTCTTCCCCACACATGAATGATGATATTAATTTTTAATTGGATGTTATCATAAAAATGTAGATGAAATATTTATTTTAAATAATAATTAATTTTTCATTAAAAAAATAAATATATTATGTTAATCATTATTACCTTTCATGTATATTTTATGTCCAGAATGAATCACATCTCTTCGTGAGGCAGTAGTAAGTCGTACACACAAGCGATGTTATCACATTCCCTACAGAATAGAATATAAATCATTGTATGTGATATTGTAATAATTATGTATAATTTTATCATAAATATCATATATAACCATTAAAAAATCAATATATTTATTTTGAAAAGCTATTAAGGAAAAGAAATTACATATATTCATGAGGTAGTGGTCCGTTGTACTCACAATCAACAGTATTGTTCCCCAATTGGTTGAGGAGGTGGTGAATGTAAGAAATTACCATAAAATAAAAAAATATAAATATATTTAATGTAATTAAATTATTATATAATCTTTATATTATATGATCTTAAGGATGTAGATGAATAAATAAAAAAAATTGGTCACTGAAGGATGTTGCATCTTCTTCTGACAACACCATTAGGTTTTCAGCAAGAACCTTACTAGAATGTGTAATTAATCAATACAAATCATATATAATTTGGGTGTGGAATTAAGGGAGATATTTTCGAAAGGATTCTCCAATCCAATTATTTTTTTATTTTTGGATAATATATTATAGGGTGAGGCATCTTACTAGTGGGGGAGAGGACACACATCATTTTTATGGAATGAATTACAAAAAAAAATTTCTGAGACCATACGGCACTGAAATTGACCATTATAACTATTTAGGATTTCCAAATAAAATATTACAATAATAATTTAATTATAAATTTTTTTGATCATTTTTATCCCTTATCATTTTAGTTTTACCCGCCCCCCTTGTAAACCCGTTTTAACTATAAATGTGGTATATAATTTTTTTATTTATTTATTATGGTAATATGTTAATTCTTGACAATATATGTTATCTGATTCCAAATATGGTAATTATTTTTCTATAATAAAATCATGTTATTGATATAATTTAATTAAAAATTAGTCTCATAAATGTGTCAAAAAGATGGTTTTTAACAAACACATTATTTATCAAAATGATCATCTCATATTAACTATATGACTAGAAATCATAATTAAATGAATCTTAATTGATATTTTTAAATTTATAATTTATAAAATTAAATTAAATAATTTCTAATTATGATTAATTTCAGTTATGTAAAATGGATAAAATTTATGCAAATTAAATAATTTGTTTTTAAAAAGAAGCATTTTATGCATAAGAATATATATATATACAAAAATATAGTTTAAAGATGAATTAAATGTAATAAATTGGATTTTATAAAAAAATTATAATGTTAATTATAAATAAAATTAATTAATAGTGGGGTATAAATTATTAAAAATAAAAGGAAACATTAATAAATTGGTATGGTTTACTGTTCGTTAAGAAATTAATGTTTTCTGAAATAACACAAATTCTTTATTTATGTTAATATCAATATGTTGATTTCATAAGTATTGTGGATTTTATGAATATCTTCTCTAATGGTTACAAATATAATGAATTATATTTACCCACATATATCAATAAAAATCATTTTTTAAATAAGTTTTTCCTTAAACAAATTATCCCATATACCTAAGTGTTTACAAATTCATTTACTTATAGTAGTACCATTATATAAATTAAAATAAGTATATGTTTCTATTAACACAAACCAATTTAATGTCTTCATTATAAAGATATTATTTAAATAGTCATGTTTCAATTGGGTTCTGTGTTGTGTGTCAAATTCACTATGAAACAGAATTTTCCTTATTAAAAATATGTGACATTACATGATTCATCTCCAACATAGAACATTTTGGCCAAACACATGATACATTATCATGAACCATCCTAAAAATAATTGTTGATAGGTGGAGTATCTCATCTTTACTTGTATTCCAGTAACTAATATGTGTGTAAATCGACACGGGATTGTGTTTCCCCCCAACAATCATTCCATAAAATAATAGATTGAAAAAAATTGACATCCCTTCAATTATAATCCATCTATCCAAATCTTCATTCATGTGAACCATAATTTCACTTATCAATGAGATCCAACAAATCCCTGCTATGATCTGGATGTATATAGATACAATTCATAACCAGGAGTACACATTCTCTGAAATGATCCATCATTATCATTCTCAAACATGTATGGTGATCCCTGCATCAATGTAGGGTTACATTACATCACAAATTCCAGTTTATGGTGGAGATTCATCAATATCATTATCCTTAAAATCCACACACATAATACCTTATGGAGTTCCATCCTAAAACAAATTTTTTATAATAATAGTAACACATAGAAGCTTATATGATAGACAAAACTCCCTATATAAAAAGATTTAATATTAGATTTACAAGAAAAATAAGTTTTTCAATGTAAAAAGCATCATTTGATGCACCAGGATAAAATATTAATCCATCTACATAATAATATTATATTTTCCCTTATAATTATTAGAGATATTTTACCATTGATTCTGTAGATATTTTACCATCATTCTATTCATCTAGGATGGAAGTAGACAACACCATTAAAAAAGAAAGCCGATTAACTGTAATGATTTTGGTCTATCTCTTATAGTAATTCGAATTCTAGGAAAATAATAGGAATTTTCAAGTCCTAAAAATACATAGGAAATCACTATCACATGTTTAGATACGTTATAATTAATTTAATTTATCCTAATAGATGCCCTAAAAAATAATTTATTTCATTTATTTTGGGATAGGGTGGTCACCATAGAATCATAATTACAAATGTATTAGGATTGTTTTGAGTTGGGTAACAAAATATAATTTAAATAAATAATTCATTAAAATTTTATAGGACTGTGAATTCCATATTTTGAATAAAATTATTAACTAACAGGAATGTTTATTTTGGATAATTCCCCAAACCAAAAGAACATTTCCTAGACTATATCATTTTCCATGGTGTAAAATTTTTTAGAGTTTCAGAGGCCATTGAAATTTTCTGTATTTTCATAAATTAAATAAAATAAATATTTAATTAATAAATTCATGTGAAACAATTTTAGTCATGTTATATACAATACATAACTCTTATTTTAATTACATTTGTTTTATGATTCTCACAATGCATAGTTTTATTTAACACCAATGTTATTTTATTTTAGTCTCTCATCCCAACCCTAGCCCATTACATGTCACTATTGATTTGTTGAAAGTGAGCCTCAACAAACCCCAATTTGTTACATGAAATTAGGTACATGGATCATAAGATGATAGAGGGAGAAAAGGAATCCCCCTCAAGGAATATTTACTCTAATTATCTAATTCAACTTCATAGAATATGTTGTTAACTATGTTAATTATGATTTATATGAATAATTTAGTGACCATATTAATTTAAACTCATTAATATGGATTAATTTAAATTTATTAAAAAAAATTGAAATATCTTTATATTTTATCTTACAATTATTTTTATCTATAATGAAAAGTGTCTGTGATCTAAAGTGATTTATAATATTTATGTCTCATCTATATTCTGAATTTTGTATGCCATTAAATATGTATTGACTTTCTAGTTACATTGTTAATCGTCGATGCACATCCATAATAGTAATAATATGGATGAACTATACTCATAAAGAAATATCAATGTAGTGGTGAGGGTAAATGGGTTGTCAGGTCACATAGCATGGGAAAACTTGAGAGAGGTGAAACCAAGAATTTTTTATTGTGATACTGGATTTAGAGAATTTGAAACCTCATACCACTATTGGCTTAATCTTCAACGACTATGTATATTATTACAAGATTCCATATTTTTAGATTTTCATAATTTATCTGATATTATATGTCAACATCCCACAAAATTAAGGAATATGTTTCAATTTATATATATTTATACAATGAATTTTTTTTAAATTGTATTTTTTTCAATGAATTTTTTTAAAAAAATAATACAATTTAGGTTGTAATTTTTTATTGTTTACATTTTATTATAGATAAATTCAATATTATAAAATTCAGTAAATAATATTTTCCAAGAAATAAAAAATAAAAAAATAAGTAAGTGGGTTAGTCTAATTGCATGTGACTTCATAAGAGTTGGGATAAGGCCTATTAAATATAATTTATACTTTTCCATTCAATCACATTTTATAAAATAAATTGTATTCAAATAATTTAATTTTATATTTGAAATATCATGAAAGAATTCAATTATTTATTAATTATTAATTTTTTACATAATAGAATATATTTTTTTGTGTTAATACCATATTAAAAAATAAATTTCATCAAACATGCCGAATAAAATTTTAAAAAAAAAATTAAACATATAAAATCCTATATAATCTTCATGGATTCTTTTTTAAGCTAGTTATTTTATTTTGTAGTAAGCCTTAGTAAATTTTTATGCTATGGATAATTGATTTTATAAATCATTTCATCAGTCTGGTGATGAACACATAAAAAATTATAATAAATGAAAATGAAGAACTCATCCTTGATTTCATAACTATTCATAATGTCAAAATGATAATTTTATATTCTTAAATATGATATAAAATAATGATAGTGTAAAACAATAGAAGCCTATATTCTTTGATATAATTAAGAAAATTAGTCATCAGGAAACCAAATCTGTAAATAAACAGAAAATATACAATTTGGAAATGAAGTCATTATAAATAGATGATATATTTTTTGTAATTTTTTTTTTCGAAAATAGACAAAATAATAAAATAACCACCCAAATCATGACAACCACGCCTTATTATGGGTATCTAATTCATCTCATCCTTGATTCTGGTAGAAAATTTGGTGTATTTTATTTACATGAAAATTATTTGTGTTCATTATAGTCATATTCAACCTCTAGTTAGATATCTTATCTAACTTCATGAATTCATATTTCAAATCCCAATTCTTCATTTTAGGCCTTAAAACTATCATAGACTATTTTTGATCCATTTTTACTTCATTTCCTCAAATTGAAGAATCTGGTAATTTTTTAGCCACATGAAAATAAGGGGGGAGTTGGTATTTGTAATCTGGATCTGAGTCAATGGATTTTTATTCCATTAAGGCCTTCCACTTGTTTGTAAGTGGCAAGTATCTATAGAGTTTATTGTCTTTTTGGATGAATGGGATATTATGAAGCATGTGTTGTTTCTTCCACAACCAATAATGCATGAAATTCAATATTGGTATCTGATTTGTGGTTTTAAAAAAAATATTGAGTCATTTATGTTCGGTGACTTTGATATTTCTATTTGATGTCCATGAAAAATGGAAAAATGTAGAATCCTACATATCCTTTAGTTTCGATAGTGTTATTCATATTCTCTTTCCATTCATGGTTTAAGAACCAACACCATGAATATTTTCATTGAGGATCATCCAATCATAATAATCATGGGGAAAAATGTCGATGTGTTGATATCCATCATAGGTGATGTCGGAATTATGAGTTTCAGGAAAATAATGTGGGAGGGAACCACCCTAGCCTTGATAGTAGATAGAGGGCAGGTGACTCCCGAGTTTTGGAGGGTAAAATATTATTCATGGTTGTTTCTTCATTATAAAATAAGATGACCTCCCTCTATTGATTTCAGAAATCCAAAAGCCTCTATGTGATTATATATGAAATAAAAATTCTAGACAATTACAATTAGAAGTTTTTGGATAAGATAATGATTGAGAGAAACATTTTTTGAATAGGATTTTCAATTGGTGATATTTAGGATACAAGCACCACAATAGTGTTTGTGAATAAATGGAAACGATGTAGAAGGTGAGGAATGATTAGTGTGTAAGTAATTTACAGATTTGGAACACATGGGTTCATAAATGTCAACCTTGGACTTGATGGAAAATGTCATCATGAACAACATTGACAAAAATTTATATAAAATTTACAAAATCATTATAATTTTTTCTTTAATGATTATTAAATTTTAATTCAATTTTTACAAAATATGTATTTTTCCTTTTGGATCCATGTAAGAATACTAAAATTAATATTTTGAAGATTTTATGATATTTGATTTAGGAATTCTATTTTATGATATTAGTATAAAAGACCTCCATTTTATCATTAAATTTTAATTTATTATATATAGAAATGACATAATGTTGTATTTAAATTTTTTATGTACAATTATTATTTATGAAAACTATATAATGTTAATCGATAAATAAAATCTAACAATAGAGAAGTTATATGAGACTATTGTATAACATATTTATTCTCCACAGTCAATACTATTATTAAAAAGCTATAATATAGTAATATCATTATAATTACATGATCATTTTATTAAAAAAATCAGAGACACACACACACACAAAATTGTTGTTATGGTCTCTGGAATAAATGTCACTCATTAGGACAGTTGGAGGAAATTGTATGAAGAAATAAAGTAATAGGGGTTCTCTTGAATCATTGAAATGGTGTGAAGGATGTTGGTGGCATGTGTAGTTGGAAGCATTATATGTGACTATAGATGTTAATTTATGTGTAAAAAGATTATATAAAGTAATTCTATTTATTCATAAAGTATTAATACATGTATATGTGATTTAAAACAATGCATTCTTATTGTATACATAATACTATATCAAATTTGATTATATATAAGATGTGTGGGTGTAAGCTTAACTCAACGAATAAGAAATGTATGCTATAATTTCATTCAGTATATAATGTATGAATATATTATTGGAAAAGTGGGGGATATGGGTTTAAAAGGATATATAATATTCTATATTGAAATATAAATTTTTATAACCAAGAAACTATGTATTGATTTTATAGATATAGTTTACTATTATTAATGAATATTACAAACTTTACCTCTTCATATAGAGATAAATAATTTATGTAACAGAAATTTTATGGAAAACATAACATAGTGTTAAATAAGTTTATTGAAATCTCATAATCATGAGTGAATGTGAATTAGGAGATACCACATGATCCATTAATTTAGAATTTGTACTTTTTTCATGACCACCTTTAATGATATATCTTATAATTCCCCGAAACCCCTTATTTGTAACCACATACAGTGAGTTTGAAACTACTAAATACCACAAGACTGACTTCCAATATCTGTTTTTATTTCAAAGAATTGTATTTCAGAAAATAAATTCTCACCTATTTAGGAAACATTAACCAGTTATTTCTATCCCATAATCACAGGGTTCACTAATGTCTAAATTTTAATAAAATATATAATTTTAATTCATAGTGATATAATATAAATATATTATAAATTATATATAAATAGAAATAGTTATAATAGTAAGAAGAACAAACTATTAAACAATGTGTAATAGGTAATTATGCTAGATTAAACAACTACAGTGACTTATGATTGATTAATAAATTATTTCTAGATTGATTAGAATGTGGGAGATACATTCAATGGCTAACATGAAGATCCTCAGAGAAGATTATTAGAGGTCAAATTCTAGGAAATTGATTGGAAAAACACTAATTTAATTAATTTTCATGTAACAAACATGAAAATAAAAATATTGTTCATATTATAGTGGAATTGAGAAGTAATATCCTAAAAAATAATATCAATGACATTCCATGAAACACCAATAAAATGAGATTCATGATAATGCACTAAATCATTGAAATCATGTATTACCAAGTCAATGTAACTAGTTTTTACTTGATAAAAGATATAGATTATATATAATATACTAATTAGAATAGAGTTCAAAAATTTTATGACATCAACATCATCATCAAGAAATGAATTAGATGGCGTTTAGAAACTAATTATTTTATAATTATGGTTATATCAATTTAAGAATATAGTTATCGAATTTTAAAAAAACATGAAGACTTAATTATATATAAATTATATAATTAACATGAAAATTACTAATTTAACAACTTTAATAGCTAAATTATTTTTACTAATAAGATACTCAATCAATCTATTCTTATACTTAATTTTGTTGTTGTCATAGTTTAATATTTTTTAATGAGAACTTATAGGTTTTGTATGAATCAAAACTCAAATTATTGGGATGTGATAGTTGATTTCACAATATTTAAAGTAAATAATATAAAACACAATATTATTTCATACTATAATTCTATTAAGAGAAGTCTTGATCATTAATTAATTAATATATAAGGCTACAAGAAAAATAAATAAATTGTATTTCGTTATGGTTCTATGTTAAGTTTAAATTCTTTCTAAAAAAAATTCATATAGTTTTAGTCAAAGTCATCATAGTTTATTCATGGGGCTATATAATTATTCTTATAGATGATAAATTTTTTCCTAAAATGTAATCATGTAATTGTATAAATATCCATTTAGGTGTAGATGAACTCATAAATGCTAAATCTGGACTGAAATATCATGATTTTATATAATGAATTAGTAATATATATATATATACTATTAGAGAAAAATGGTATAATATTTAGGTATCCATTATTTATTTTTATATAACTTCAATTTTAAATAGTCCAATAGAAGTATGTTTACAATTTTCTATTATTTTAATTAACATAAGAATACTTTATGTATACAACTATATGTATTTTGAAACATTGAATTTATACTATATGTGTTATGTGTGTATCATGGGTATACATTACGACATAGTATAAATAGTAGATATAAAATAATTACAGATGATATAATTCTAGGATATTCAAGTGAGGTGTGCAAGTATGCAATCATATACTATCTTCAGTTTACCAAATGTGAGTAGGATTATGTAATTTCCCTGAATATATTCATACTATATGAATATTGATTTATATAATTTCTAAATTTTTATAGATGAAACCTGTGATTTGTTTTTCATAGGGAAGCATGTAGTTTTTTGGTTTATAGTGGTTTTCTCAAATTTGATATTTTTTATACATTATGAACATTGTGGTATATAAACTAGTAAATTTTAAAATGAATCATAGAATGAATTCAATTTGAATAGAGATGTAATGATTAATTCTATTATATTGAAAACTTGTAATGTTTATTATAATAGATAAAGGAATCAATATTGTATGTAAATTCTCAAGTTATGAATATAATTCTCCTGTTTTTCAAAATCATCGAAGTAAAATTGGTAAAATTCGTGATCAAAATTATAAATGAATCCAACAGTACATCAATGAAACTGATTTTTATGAAAATATTGAGTGTCTCTAATTATAATGTAGGATATAATTAAAGTATAACAATTATAACATAAAAATTAAAATTCCATGGAGTTTCACCATTTCTCATCTCCTAGAAAAGATTATATTATAAATTAAAAGGATATGTACAATAAATTAGTTTGTCCAAGGAATATATTTTTCAATAGTTATTTTTTTGATTTTTTACATTGATGTTTCGACATTTCTAATCTCCTATAAAAAATATTATTATTTTTCAAAAAAGTATAGGAATATTTTATTATTTTCATTCTTATGTCAGAATAAGATAATGACAATCTATAAAAATCAATGACTGAAATGGAATTTATTAAAGATAAAGAATCATCATATAATATAAGAGATCACATTTGTAACTAACATTTATGGGTTTTATTTTATAGGTCATGTGATTAGTTTATTTTATATCTCATGCTGTATAAAAAATCAATAGTCAATGAATATCTTCATTGTTTCAAACCAAAACATGTAGTGATAGTTTTAATATTGTCTAAATGATTTAATAACACATATGATGATTATAATAAATATATATATATTTTATCAAATAGAAGATGTTGTTGAAGAACTATGAATGAATTAAATTATCTATGAAGTCCCATAAAAAAAATAAACACATTTATGTAATGAGGTAAATTTGCGATATTGTGATATATTATATTAATGTGAAAAAATTTAAATGGAAGTCAAAATTCATTTAGTGTGTCTACTATGTAATAGTATAAATTATTGTGTATTTTGATTTATGTAATAATATTGGTGAGTTAGACCCCAAATCATCTTTAATCACAACACATTCCCTAGAAGAAGAATAAAAAAGAGGAAACTACTATAAAATTTAGTAATAAATTCCACCTTTGATAATCATCTATGGGATTCCAAATTTACATCAAAATAAAAAATTTATCATGGTGAAAAAAATATCACCAACCCAATAGTTAAATAGTACCTCTTATCAAAGTAAAAAAAAAAATTCCTATAATAATAAACATTGAATTTAATTATCCTAGTACACCGGAAACTAGCTAAGTGCACATCTATAATATGTATCTCATCCCGATAAATTAAATTAGTGAGGAATGTGCATTGAAATAGATGAAAATAGAAATATATCATCAATAAACTGAAATTAATGATATAAAACATACATATCCACAACAAGAAAAAAATTATCCATGTAAAACTCCACCTCCTACATATAGATCCACTAAAGTATAAATTAATATAATAGTTTAATGGAATTAATTTATTTATTCTAGAAAAGAAAGGAAAATGGAAATATTAAATAACATGGTTCAATATGACAAAAACCCCAAGAAAAATATTTTATTTTAATATAATAATAAACAATAGACATGGATGCAATCAAACTCCCAGTTAATTTTTAATTAAAACCAAAAATCATTTCATTTTTCATCAATCAGTATTGAAAATAAAAATTAAAGTGTTACAAAATAATTATTGATAGAAAATACCACTCATAGATGATCATTGTTTCTCCCATGATGGAAAACATGTTATATAAAATCCAATAAAACAATATATTTAGACCCATACATTGAGTATTTTAGAAAATATTTCCAATGAAATAAATGCTTCAATGTTAAGAGTACATATGTAGGCAAAAAAACATGAGGTAATTAATATTTTTAATTGAAAATATATACAATTGAATTATTATTTATGAATAAAATAAGACGGGATTGACCATTTTATTCGTTTTTAGTTAACATTTACACTAGAAAAAAATAATTTTTTTTTATAAATTGTGTAATTGTATAAATAAAAACCGACTTATGGTAATGGGATATGTTATAATTTACTCTATAATTAATATGAGAAATTGATATTTAAATCAATATATATATATATATGTATGAAATATATAAACTAATAATCTTACCCCACCACACAAAAAACATTTATTTTTTAAATTATAAAAGATATCATAAATTATAATCGCCCCAAAATTATATAGGGAGATGTTTACATTAATGAAATCATAAATGTACATTAAAGATATCACAAATTTTGATGAAAAATATTTTTAATACGAAAATGGTAACTTCATCTTGAAGAATAAAACCATGACTATGAAAGAAACTTATATGTAATTCATGTCATTGAAGGAAGATTTTTCATAAAATGATGTCCACATGTATATTCTAATAAGTGATTGAGAATATTATAATAAATTATTTTAATATATAGTTATTGAGAAATTATAATCCAATATATACTAATTTAATAATAAATAAGATATTGGATGTGGAAATTAATTTTTTATTTAAAATGGAATTCATACAAAAAAACCAATCAGAAAAAATCTAGTAATATATTGGAGAACATACAAAATATATAAAGAAAACATAATAACATAGTTTAAGCCTATTCTTTCATAACAAATAATTTTGGTTAATTATTTTTGTGAAAACATCTGTTTTCTGAACAAAAACCTGTTCATGACAAAAATAACTAAATGTATATATAAAATAACATTAAGGAAAAATTAAATAATAATAGTTGGTGGGTTACATACATTTGTATTATGGTTCAAATTTATGAAGTGATTAATCTACTATAGTTTATAAGGATGGATCTTCTTAGAAATAAGAGATATATTTGATTTATCATTTTCTAGTAGTTCTTATTTTTCACTACACCATTAGTTGATAATCTATGCCTCCATTGATATGGAGAAAAATATATGATTTGGTGTTCATGAGATGATACATGAGATATTTATTTGGTTTTGATAATTTTCCATTAGGGGGATTTGATAGAAAATGTAATTTCAATGATATATGGTGGATTTATTGAATGATATTTATCATTTTACATGATATCATTAAAAGGGAATATATAACTTTAGATGAAATAAAATGGGGTGATGAAATTACATTTTGATAGAATAGGTATTTCTGGATGAATGAATAATGGGAAGTAGTGGTTAGTGGAGGATGAATAAATATTTACTTAGGAAAGACAATAGGGGAAATAATCACTATTATCTCGGGATATAATGAAATGGGAAGTATAAATTTGTGAGGACTATAGGTTAGAGGATGTGTTGGTTGAATCTATTGGATGGTATTCATGTAATAGTGGGAGGAGAACTGTCATTATGGGAGGAAATATAATATACAGATGAATTAGTGTTTTCTAAGGAAATTTATGAATGTAAGGAATATTAATTAGGATAATGTGTTAGATGATGAAACAATATAGATATATGGAAACATATATGGTAAATGCTATGGTGGAGCAACAAGTTCTTGGAAGGCGCACCGTTTAATATACGAAGAGATAAAAGATTCTCCACTATAATAGATATCCATGAAAAATTAAGGATAAGAACATGAGTATCCTTTTCATTCAAAATATCTTCTCCATGATGAGTAGTGTCATTGGAGATAGAATTCATATGGGATCTCATGAAATAATTTTGGTGTAACTAATAAATTCTACAATCACCATCATTAATATGTGAATCATGTGCATTAATGAATCCAAGGTTGTTTTTAAATTTTATGGTCACATCCAACTCTTATTAAAGAGATTAAATTCAAGATAAAAATACATCCAAGGGGGGATAGAGTAGTTGTCATATAGACAGCGTTAAGTGGACTGGCCATTTTGTCTATTTGGTGATGTTAATTATCACTTCATCTTTTGGACTTAGAATCCAAATAAAGTATTTCATTCATGACATAAAACTCCCCCACTATCCCACCTGAATGGACCACCCCTTGAAAACCTAACACAGTAATCCATAACCATTAAATATTAAATAT
This sequence comes from Viscum album, assembly GCA_963277665.1. Taxonomy (NCBI): domain Eukaryota; kingdom Viridiplantae; phylum Streptophyta; class Magnoliopsida; order Santalales; family Viscaceae; genus Viscum; species Viscum album. Next base: position 23,656,120 of record OY728131.1, read on the forward strand.
ATACATAGCTTTAGTATTCTTGGTCCCTTGGAAAATAATAATGAGGTTGGTGAAGGTGTTTGAAACAATTGGAGAAATAATGGATACCTAGATAAATTTAAATAGGTCAATCCATTCTATCGAACAAAAAAAGAGGTTAATATGCCCCTATATGAGAGTAAATTATTCCAATGAAAATAAATTGAAGTTTTTACTATGTATCCAACATAATAAATACCTAGTTTATTAAGAACATAAAGGATATCTGGCATCGATGAACACGACCTACTATAACCCCCCATATATCACGTTGTTACATGGATTCATTAAATTACACACCTATCCAATAAGATATGTTTGATACTACCCAAAATACATGAGAATCACCTTATACATTCAGTTATACTTCTATAATTTCTACACATATAAACACATAAAATAACATTTGATGGAATCAGTATGATGAATATGTGAATCAATGTTATTCAAAGATAAAATCTAAACACTGAAATAAATAACCTCTTTATAGTGAAGGTATTACCACTAGAGCGACCTTCTATGGAATTTATCTAACACCCATGGAGACAAAAAAATTGAAATAGAGACACATATTACAATAATATCGAATAAGATTTTTGAAATTTATCTAGATGGGGATTAAGTTTATGCTCTAACATTAGAGGGTCTAAACAATACATGTGTCTCTAAGCCCTTGACAACTCCAAATTAAGATTTTCATTAGCATGCGTGGGACACACACACACCATCCTTTTCCACTATTTATTATTAATTGGATCTATACCCTTCCATTTTCACCATTTATATTATCACTCAATAGTATGACGAGACTCCATAATTCATTTCGAGTGGTTGCATTCAATGAAAAAAATATCATTACGGATATACCATCGACTTATCATCCTTAATTTCCAATTTATTTATAGGAAAACCATCATTGTCTAATCCAGATACTCACTTTACTGGGAGATAGAAATTGAGTATAAAAAAACGGAGCAAAAACATACTTATTATAGTTAAAATACATTCTTTTTAGATTGGAAGCAATTTTTTGGGTTACCCTTAAGGTCTTAAATAATGCATTTTCATCGGTGGTGATCACCACGAAAAATTTGACATGGTATTCCATGGTATTTTTTAAATCACTATAAAATATTTGGGAGGTTGTAATATCTAAAAACATTGATAATATATTAATGTTTTTGTTTATAAAATAAATTGGTGGTCCCATTCTATTGACATCATTTTCATCAAGATCATACTTTACTCATAAGGTCATAATGGGTTTATTTTGTATCCTTCTGCCTTTCTACCTCAAGCACAAAATTCCTACCATGGTTTTTTTCACAAATCCATGGAATATATAAAATAAAACATCACCCATTATATTTACAAATATATATAGAATATTTCTCATTATGTCTGACACATCAATACATGAAACAAAATACATCATGTATTTCATATACAAATGAGATCAAATCATTTGAGTATTCCATTGAAATAAAAGTACCCATTATATGAGGTTTTTATATATAAAAAAGAACCTTGATATTGAAAAAATTCCCCCAATTAATTGGATCTATGTGACCCCACTCCCCATCTTCATTTATACGAACTCATATATACTACTTAATTCATTTTAATCGTTCGTAAAATGGGATGCCTAAAATTAAAACAAGAAATTGTGATTTATATAAATATTATTTAAAATAATACCCATAATCTCTTAAAATATCTCGTAGAATGAGGCAATTATAAATTTTTCATGGAATCCTAAGAATAAATTTTAATTTTACCATTTCATTGATGAATAGAATGATCAAAGGCATGTCTCTATTTTCTATTATTGAAATGATGTCCCCTACACTCCCTAATGATTGAATATTATTTTCTATGGAAATATGATTGATGGTATGACTAGTGATAAAGTTTTTAAGGGAGATTTATAGTGACATAATAATTTTACGTGTAATATTTTATGATTTTTATAAAATATATCTAACAAGTACCATCAGAAAGACAATTATGTATATTTTATTTGGACGATTATTTTCATATTACATAAAATGTAATATAAATAATTGAATCATTAATTTATTATTAATAATAAGCTAATAATATACATTGTATCTCTTAAAATAAATGGGATATCCTGGGGGATTCAAAAATAAATTTGTGATCTAAAAACAGATTATGTGAATAAACATGACTAGAAAACAAAACATATGAGTCAATTATGTAACATGATATCATAAAAGAGAGGGATGAAGAGTAATCGCATGTATAAAATCGCAATGAACATGGTTTAATTTGACTATGAAATCATAGGATATGTGGAAGCAATAAATATTATGATATAAATATTAGTCAAGTCTATTTTTGTAATAAATTACTACACTATGCACAAAGTCTCGTTATGGATTTGGTTTACTCCATAATCCCATACATGACCCCTCATGAGTCTAAAGCTTTACCAAATTATTTAGAGATATTTTCTTGTACAAACATCATTAAATTTTCATGATTTATGTGTTTCACATAAAGGATACAAAAATAAGGAATAAATAATAATTATTCATGTATATAAAATGGGTTTCATAAAATTGAAACATATCATAATCAAATGGAATTTTAAAATTTATACATCGGATAAATGATCATAAAATATGTATTTGTCATTTAAAATAATGGAGAATAATAATGTTATATGTGTGAGATATATATAAATATATATATATATCTAATTTAAAATAACTCCATTATATTATTGATAGAGATAGATAAAGTGTGTTAGAGAAAGAAAGTTTATAAAATAAAGGAAATGGTTTTTTGAGGAGTCCCTTATCTCAATCCTGATTTGTCATGTGAGTTATTTATCATTATAAATATTAAAAAAAATAAAATTTTCAGTCCTATTAAAATCTTTATTTTAATATTATTCCTTTTATTTTATTTTTTACTATGACATTTTAATTTATAAAACCAATTAATCTCATGTTCAATGTTTTTATGCTAAATGACCTATATATCCAAAAAAACTTTGGAATATTGAATAATGTCAATAAGATTAATTATTAACCATATAAATAATTTTAATAATTAAATTTTATACCTTTTTTTACATAAATTATATGTTTTAAACAATCTATGAAATATATTTATTAAAAATGATCTACCTTATAATCATCGAGATGGTAGAATGTGTGTACACATGAGTAAAATTTCAATTTTTGAAGATGATGATGGACATAAGGTAAGTATTATATTATCTTTATATGATTATAATTTTAGGATGAATACTATTTTTATTTATTAAAAACCCTTTTACATTCTTTCCTTGGGATGTAATAATAAAAATCAATTACATCGCTTTGCAAGGTATTAGTCCATCGTTCACAAGAATGATATTATAATTTATTCAATATATTGGAATGTAAGAAAGTATATGATATATTTATTTTCCATAGATGTTATTATATCATTATTAAAAAATATCAAAATAAAACTAATCTTTATTACCTTTCATGTAAATCATAATTGAAAATTAAATCACATCGCTTCAAGAGGCAATAGTCTGTCACACACACATGTGATGTTATCATATTCCGTGGAGTGAAATGTATGAATGTGTATGTTATATTATTATTAAATGATTACTGTTATAGAAGAAATATTATATATAATAAATAATTATATCACTATATTTGGCCATGAAAATTAGTTACCGAAATAGAATTACATCAGATATTGAGGAGGGAGACCTCTGTACACACTATCAGTGGTTATGTGTCCCATTTGAGGATGGAGGATATTGATGTAAGTCATTACCATAACATAAAAACATATAAGTATAAGTAATATAATATGGTTATTCTATCATAAAGATATAATAATATATGATGTAGGTGAAATAAGAAATAAAACAAATTTCTCGGTTAAAAATGTTTCCTCTTCTCTGAAGAGCTTCTTTAGTTTTGCACAAAAATCCATATCGGGATAGATTTCTAGTATGTTCGAGTCATATATGATTATGGGAGTGGTATATTTAAGTAATTTCTATGGTTCTTGTATTATCCAAGGGGTGTTTAATGTGTGTAAAAAATAAGATAGTTGGAGGCGTTATATATGTGGGGAAGAAGAATCACATGGAATCTATTAAAATATTGAAATACACACATGATTTTATAATGATAAAATATTATAAAAAAACCATTATATAATTTTATAATATATATTGTAAAATTATTATGATTAATTTGTAATTTAAAAAGTTCTTGATCATTTTTAACCCTTATATTATTAGTTTAACCCCTAGATTACCCATTTATACCATTACCATGATAGATAATTTTAACAATTTTTACTATTAAATATGGTTACAGAATAGATTGAACATATTGGATAATATAATATTTTATTATTATAAATATGAAACAATTTATTTCATTTTATACTTAACAAAGTGGTGGAAATATATTTAATATTAAACAAATAGATGTCTCAAAAAATGAGTTTTCAAGTAATTCTTTTTATACAAAATAGATTATCTAATGTTAACTATATCATAAGTAATCATAATGAAATTTATATTAATTAGTTTTTTGATATAAATAATCTATAAATTTTATTTAAATAATCTCCCAATACGTTTTTTGGTAATTTAAAATTGAGAAACATTATGCAGTTTAAAATAATTTTCATATTTATAGAATTTTAAGGCCCATAATTTGAATTTTACTAAAATATACAATAAATACAATTTATATGTAATGAATTGGATGAAAAATAAAAAATAATATTTAAATTAATTTTATATCCAATTAAAATAATATATATTAATTAATTTTTTTAAAATAAGTGGAAATTTTATAAAAAATAGAATTATCATTATTAAGAGATATTTTTAAAACACAAAATTAAACTATTTGTTTATAATGATATGATTATATCAAAAAATATCATTTTATAAATATATATACTAAATTTGAAAAAAAAAATCATTATTGTTTTTTCTAATAAAATCATTAAAAACAATTTTTTAAATAAATGTTTTTACATAAAATTGACCTTATTCCTCTGGGATTAAAACACAATCTGTAGTCACATTATATACATTTCATAAATTATTTAATATTATTCATGCACTCATATTTATTAGCTAGGTCATAATGGTTTTAATTAAATAAACATGTTTTTTGTTCAGTTTTGGATGACCCATATTCTATCGAACATAGTATTCTCTTTTAAAAACAAAGGAGGTTTCATTCCCACCCCCCAAAATAATTTCAAACATGAAATGATAGATTAAATTTTAAGGTGAAAACATATGATGGTATTTTATATTCATCTTGACTTTATGTTCATTGTTTTCTTCCTTAATCATGTGGTTTCACCACAACACATTGACCAGGTGAGTTCTCTTGTTTCATGGAAAATTGTAACTATGGTTTAAGATAGTCACTTGTTGATATTCATATGAAAGGTATTTCCCCAATGCTATCACTTCTTAATTCAATATATTTTATGGTTCATGTATATAATTACTTAATATGGATTCACAGAATATATCATGTACTTCATAAAGGTTAGGTGGGAGTGCTAGTTAGTAGGTCACAACTTTAATGAGACCAATGATCTCAATGGAACTGATGTATTTTGGAATAAGATTTCTATTTTTTCCAAATCTCATTAATTTATTCCTTGGGAATGTATAGAGTAAAAAAATATCTATAGCCACAAAATTATGGTGGAATCCGTGATTATATAAATGGATCATCTATCGAATTTTTATGGATTTTATTTTATATTGATTGGTTTTAAACATATATTTCATTACATTAAAAATATCAGCATACACTTTATAATTTCATATCAGAAAGTAATATATTGAAACTACATCCCATACACATCCTTGTATGATCTAATATGAATTCCGAAATGGAAGTTGTTATTATATGTGAACACTTCAAGGGAAATATATTAATCCCAAAAAAATTAGAAATCAATTTAGTGTGATCTTAGAATTCAATCTAGAGTGTGTGTGGTTATCTTAGAAAGACCATCATCCTTAGGGTGATAAGCTACGATGAAACAGAGTTCTTGTTGGATTGAATATGTAGTTGTATATGTATATTAGATGGAACAATACAAGAGGGGGGCGGGTTAATTTTAGGTTTAAATACTTAGAGTTTAAACACTTAAAGATATTGTTGAGTCAAAAGTCCTCTTTTGACTTCTGTTTTTTGTTTTGGAAATCACAAATGACTTTTTAATCATACTGACCTTTTCTATCGTATCGTGTTGATCATGCTGATCATCCTGACCATAATGATCGTACTGATCATGATGATCGTACTGACCATGTTGATCGTACTGATCCTGCTGATCCTATTGACCATGCTGATCGTACTGATCATGCTGATCGTACTGACCATCCGTATCGCACTGATCATACTGATCGTACTGACCATGCCAATCGTACAATGCCGATCTTACTGAATATGGAAATTGCATTGACTCTACTACTCATATCTTTCATTAAATAGTAGTTTCGGTACTTAGTCAAAAAACACATGTTTCATATAAATTGTACTCATGATTATCTTCTTCATATATCTTGTTTTAACCAATACGATGTCGTTGAGTTAGTAACAAACTAATCAAAACGATGTCATGATTTCTGTTTCAATATGACCGTTATGATGCCAGGTGTCCATGTCCCTCCGAGTTTTTTGGAAAAATATGACCGTTGGAGGAGATGTGACCGTTGGAACCCGAGGCCTATAAATAGGAGGTCATTTGAAGCTAAGAGTACAACAGGCAACTGAGAGACTTTTGGAACAACTACGATACTCTACATCTAGAGAGAGACACTTTGACTTCTCTCATCTACCTTGTGTGCCCGATAATCATATCGAGGGCTTTCATGTGATTGAAAGACAGAGGTGCCGATTACCTACAAAATCGAGGGCTACCAGGGATAGGCAGACGGACGAACCGATCATCGTATCGAGGGCTGCCAGGGATAGGCAGACGGACGAACCGATCATCGTATCGAGGTCTTACCAAGGTGTTGGTGAGACACACCTTTTTATCCTAGATGAAAGTATAACACTTCTCTTTGGGTCAAAAGAATTGTAATACTTTTACTTTTCCGCTGCTGCTTGTATTAAAAAAGAATTTTTACTGTTTCCTTTCTTCTTTACATATTCAATTGTAATTGTTTCAATTAAATCATTCTATTACATATTGTATTGATTGATTCTATACACTTTAAGGTAGAATCATTCATCTTTATATTACTCTGATTATTGTGTTCATCTCGAATACAATTGTTTTACTTTTCATTATTATTACATTACGTCATACCATTTAGTCTCAGTAAAATTGTGGGTGTTTGTATTTGTATTAGATTAAGATCTTTTAAACTAATCTCTTTAAGTGTTTAAACTCTATGTATTTAAACCTACAATTCACCACCCTCTTGTATTGTTCCATCTAATATACATATACATCTACATATTCGATCCATCAATTGGTATCAGAGGAGGTTTTCCACTAATTTGTATTACTTGTTTTGTTTATTTCATATTTTTTTAACTACATACTAAACTAACATGTGGAGTGGAAAAGATATTGTTTCTTTACATGGAAGGAATGATTATTAGGTCAATATACAATCTTAATATTTCTAGACCACCTATCTTTGATGGGAATGATTATGAGTTCTAGAGAGATCGTATGAAGACTTTTGTGATCAATACTGGCATAGAAAATTTTATTATGCTTACTGGAGGTTACAAAATTCCTGACAAAGAAGTCAGTACTTTCACTAACCAAGAGAAGCATGAATATCAATTGAATTACAAGGTACGCAATAATTTATTATGCTCTATGACCAAGAATATATACAGTCATATATATTCATGTGAAGTATCCAACTGTATTTGGAAGAAATTAGAAGTCACTCATTTTGGTACATCCAAGGTTATAGAAACAAGAAGAGAAATGCTTCGAGCAGAGTATCATGGATTTGTTTTTCCTTATGGAGAGCCATTATGTAAAGTGAAACAAAGATTTATGACAATTGTCAATAGTCTACAATCCATGGGTGAAAAAGGCCTTTATGATGAAGCTCTAGTAGATAAAATTATAGATATAATGCCAAATTAATGGGTGTCAAAAAGGGACAGCTATTGATGAAAATAGAAAAGTATCCCAGATTATTGTTGATGAACTCTTTGGAACTCTTCTACATCACGGAACAAGAATGAAGATAGATGTTGATTTCAACAAGAAGAAGAATGGGAATGGAAGTGTATCCTTTACATCTAAATCTAAAACACCTGAAAGTCTTACAAGATCCAAATCCATGCAAGTTGTTATATCTGAATCAAGTGATTGTGATCATTCGAATAATGAGCTAGACAATATTACTCGATGGATGAACAGGATTGTGGGAAAGAAAGACTTCCAATATAGATTCAAAAAGAAAGATAAGAAGGATAATAAAATTCAGAGGTAACTTGTTATGAATGTAAGAAAGTAGGACATATAAGGCATGATTGTCCTTTACTAAAGAGAAAAGATAGAAAAGAGAAACACTATGAGAGAAATAAGAAAAGGTTTTATAAGACAAAGAAATTCTTGAAGGGAAATGATACGTGGAGTGCAAGTGGTAGTGATTCTTCAGATGATTCATCAAAATATGAGTCCTCAGGACGAAAGAATATTGGACTTATAGCCAGATTACCAATAGAAGATCATTGTCTCATGGCTAAGGTACATAATGCTGAAGCTATTACGAATGTCTCTTTAAATGCATATTATACTGATAATAGATACTATGAATCTTCAAATGATTAATATTCATCATTAGAAGATGATACATTACCTTATTTTGAAGAAGTATCTAGATTTGCTAAATTACTTGAAAATGAAAATTCTAAACTCAAAAAGAAGCTTGAGAAAGAAAATTCTAGAATTTCAATTTTAACTAAATAAGTGTCAGATCTTTCTAAAGATCTTGATATCAAATCTTCTGATTTTGAAATTATTTTGAAAACCCTTGAGAAAGTCAAATCTGTTAAGGATAAACATTCTGAGGATCTTGAAACAATGTTTTCAAAGAAAAATGTTTTAGAGCCAAAATCTAGTTCAAAATCAAATGTTTTGGAAAATAAATGCATAGTTTTAAAACTAAATTCAGAACTTTTTTCCTTAAAGAAGTTTTTTTCAAACTTCACTCATGGAAAAGAAAACATTGACAAGATGTATTCTCAAATTAGACCTTTGAGAAATCGTTCTAGTCTTGGTTATACTCATTCCAAACCTGTTTTTTGTAATAACTATTTTATTCCACAAAAAACCTCTTTTTTTATAAGTGCCAATGTGGAGGACACTGGAGAATATATTGTTCCCTTAACAGAACTCAATCTTTAGGATTCCATAAAGCTCATTTTGCAATACAAATGTGGATTCCTAAAATTATTTTATCTAATCCTTCTGGATCCAAACAAGTTTGGATTCCGAAAAAATAATTGTTTCATTTTCAGGAAAATGAGAAGTGTACCAATAAGATCTTTTGGTACATGGATAGTGGTTTTTCTCGACACATGACCGGAAACAAATATCTCTTTGAAAAGGTTATAAAAACAAATGGTGGAAAAGTTACCTTTGGAGATAATTCTCAAGGAAAGATTGTTGGTATAGGTAATACCGTTTTTCTTGGAAATGTTCTTATTTCAATTGTTTTGTTTGTTAAAAGTCTTAATCATATCCTCATCAGCAATAAGTCAATTATGTGACGAAGGTTACCTTGTAAATTTTAGAAATGATAAGTGTCTAGTTCACAATTCCAAGGATGAGTTCATTCTATCTGCTCATAGGCAAGAGAATGTTTACACTATTAACTTAGAAGACCTTAGGAGCCAAAACATACCCTGCTTAAGTGAAATAGAAGACCAATCATGGATATGGAATAGAAGACTAGGATATTGTAATCTGAGAAACCTTAGTAAACTTTCAAAGAAAAGACTTGTGAAAGGACTACCATACCTTAGATATGATTATTCAAAAGTATGTCATCCTTGTCAATTTTCTAAGCAACATAAAACTAGCTTTATATCAATTAATGAAGTTTCAACTTCTAATGCATTACATCTAGTGAATATGGATCTTTTTGGTCCCACAAAAACTAGAAACATTGGAGGAAAATAATATGTATTTGTTTTAGTTGATGACATTACTAGATTTACATGGGACTATTTTCTTACAATGAAATCGGAAACCTTTTCCTATTTCAAAACATTGAGAGCCCAAGTTAAAAATGAGAAAAACATACCATTGATAACTATTCATAGTGATCATGGTGGTGAATTTCAAAATTCATAATTTGAAACTTTTTGTAGTAAGAAAGGTATTACTCACAATTTATCAGCTCCAAGAACTCCTCATCAAAATGGTTTTATTGAAAGAAGAAATCATATTCTTCAGGAAATGACAAGAACCATGTTGAGTGAATACTCAATTGCTAAGCACTTCTGGGATGAAGCTGTTAGTACTGCCTGTTATACTATAAATCGTGTTTTAACTAGACCATTTCATAACAAAACCCCTTATGAGTTATAGACTGGCCTAGATCCTAAAGTTTCATTGTAATGCACCGACCCTAATTACCTAGAGTCGGTGAATTATTACATAACATTTTCATGATCATGAGAAAGATCAAGTCTCGAAAGACCGATTAGTTTAGTAGCCTTGGAATAACTAGATACATCCATAAATTTTACATTACATCATAAAAAAACATCTTGCCTTCATATCCCCTCATACTATCCCTGCAGGTCATTCATAAATTACTTCTTCATAATCCTGGGAAAAATAAAACATTGAAAGGGGTGAGCTCAGATTCTCAGTAAGGATAACATTATAGCAGAAGCTTTCATAAATAAGCATAAACACTTAAGTAAATTTATAACTAAAACAAAAGCTTTTTAAACTTGAACTTCAGCATAAAATGGAAAAGGTAAAATGAAATAATGCCATTTACTTACTCACATGAATATTCTACTAGTCGAATGATAACATGCAATATCAATAACCACTTTCATAATGATGGAATGCATAATTCCAGACTATCATAACCACATATCCAAGGCCTCATGCCAAGACTACAAATAAGATTTTTCCAAGGCCTTGTGCCAAGACACTAGTTTGTCTCATGAGACCTATCGATGCATCAAGGAGTTATAGCGGGCTCCACCCGTCACTTATTAAGTCCAATGCATTCCTCATATGAACAGGTTTAAACATAACATAAACATTCGTATTAAAACTAGACTATGAAATGTCAATACTTTAATCACAAACCATGAATGGTATAAAAATAGCACATCCACAGTCAAACATAACTTATTCGATACAATATGGAAGATTGTATTGTATCACATTAACCTCAATCAAGAATAATGAAGGATGTTGACATAGATGAAAATAACCATCAAAACTATTTGAGAGAAATATCTCCCTTTTTCTTGAAATCATTTAAAAGTCACACTATTTGTCAAGAAGACATTTAAAAATAGATTTTTGAATCAAAGTGTCCCATACCACTTTGAATCTTTTTAAATGGAGTTTTAATTTATAAACATTAATGTCCATATAAATAAATCCTTAAAACAATTTTTAAAACATGGACATTAATGAGAAAGATTTATAAGAACAAGTCTTTAAAACATTTGAAAATGGTATTTTAGTTAGAGATTATAACCAAAAGAGCGACACTTGAATACAAATAACTGAGGTAATCAAAACATTGTAATATAATGAGAATAAGGGAATTCATGATATACTATGTCAAAGTACATTATATACACCACATAAAAGTGATTTGGTGTATAACAACAAAGAAGTATAAATGGAATTTAAATTGAGATGAAATCTCTCATAAAGGCTGTATCCTTAAGTTAAGATTAAATCAACGACATAATAATGTGTGAAAAATATAAATACACTCAATATTATTGGATATTCAGTGTAAATCAATCAGATGACATTCACACATATTCTTGTAAAAACAACACCAATGAATGGGATATTTAACTCAACAAATGGAGATTGAGTTAAAATTACTCTTATCAAGTTCATACCGATCACTTGAGAATTTATCAATGGAGTGATTATGTGTATCAAAAGTATATCCACAGAAAGAGGAGTGGAAAATATGACATAAGAAAATGAATAGTAATTCCACACATAATCTCAGAGTAAAATAATCAATGAAGTTTGCGTAAAGCCGAATAATTGGAAATTGAAATTTCAAATTCCCTTATTCATTTGGTAACTTATGAAACATGAATCCATGAAATAAGGATCATACAATGATGATGTATATACCCATAAATTAATGTATATTACACAATTAATACAATCATGGGCAGTACACATACACCACATGCAATAAATAAGTGGTGAACAATGGGATTCTCACAAAATTAAGAGTGAGATAAGAAAATCCTTACCACATTAATCAACTGAGTCGTATGGACAAAAGTTAATAACCACCAAATTATTTACAGAATAATATGAATATAAATAGAATCATGATAATGTATATTAAATGTAAGTACACAATACACCACTTTCAATAATTTAGTGGCGAACAATGGAAATCTCACGGAATTGAAAGTGAGATAAGAAAATTCATTACTTGTAATTTTTCCTTGGTAGATGGTAGGTTTACCTCCTTTATAATGGTGAAATAATTGTTATTGAATAATAAAAGAATCATTTACTTTAATATGATATCATATATGATCTTTTAACATTGATTTGTTAATAATATCTTAGAATTATCGTTATTTCGGGTGTTAACGGGTTCATTTTACTTTATATTCTTTTTTTTGTGAGCCATATTCGTTATTAATGGGATGTATATTATTCATATCCAGAATGATATCAAATCCTTAGATACTATTTTTAAATCATCAACTTATAATTATACTTGAATGGATATGATGGTCAATGAATCTCATCGCGTTCGTGGAGACGGTAGTCCGTACATACGCACGAGCGGCAATATCATTATTTTGATATTAAAATAATATATAATTGGATTTTATATCATATATACAGAATCATTATCATGTTATATTTATTATTTACATGATTTACACATCATTATTATACCCATCCAAATAATAATATATTGAATAACAATTACACCACGACGTGGAGACGGTAAGCCGTACCTACGCACGTATGGTGACATGTTATTCAAAGGATGGATGGAATAATGAATATAGTTGTACCATATTTATAATAACATCACAGTATATATATTATACTGTAGTTATTATTTTATAATGATAATAACAATGAAAGAGGAAGTGGAAGAAGAAAGGAACTTAAAAAGGGGTGGTGAAAACATTACCTCTTCTTCGGGTTCTTCCTTTTGATTTGATCAAAAGGGCTCCTTAGGTTGTCTTTCTGATCAAACTAAGGCCTCTAGGATGTATTGAGGGAAGTTGGGAGAGTATTTGGGCAGAGTTTGGCCGAACCAAAAGGCTATGAAGGTGTGAAGAAATGAGAAGGAGGAGTGCCTTTTTATAAGAGGGGTGAGGGGCACCTTTGGAAAAGTTAGAAATATTAATTTATAATAAATTCATATTCAGTTTCTAATGGCTCCAAAGTTGACTATTCAAAGTTTAAGGTGGGCATAGGTATAAAACCACTCAAAAAATAGAATTTAGACAGGTTTGGGTACTTATATTAACCTTATATTTAAGTATTAACTCTAAGTTAATTAGTTTCACTTTTACAAAGTCTCTTTGTATTTTTATATAATATGGTTATTAAACTTACTATATACATCCAAGCGACCCCCAAGTGGTCCATTATTGATGAACCTATCATGATATAAGTCTCTTGGCCGAACCTTAAATTTTAGGAATTTAATATCAATTAATAATATAATATTTTTTTAAGAACTCTTTTATGTCAATTTTGACACTATTCAGTAGTTGATTTTTGTGAAACTCATAACAGATTTATTACTTCGAAAAAAGTCAATTAAATAAATCCTAATATATCATATTATCTTTTAAAATTAGTTTAATTCATTAAAAGTGTCATATTATATTTATTTGGGTATTTATAATATCAATTATTTTAATTTTTCACTATTATAGTAATTACTGCATCATCATTGTGTCATAAATAAAATAAATTATTTAATGTCTAAAAATTATAAATAAAATATAATTATGTATGAAAGCTTTTTATCTTTCTAATTAATATTTATAATCGAAAATCCAACCTATATAGCCCTATGTAAAAATTGTTTTTCTAAAAGATATATGCTTGTATCATTTTTGTATTCATTTTAACTTAATTAAAATAATGTGTCATTATCACTTACAAGTGGATCCATGGGGTCCCAAAATCGACCCAAAGATGCCCATGGTATACCATGTATCAATTAATAGGGTTAAGACACGTTTTAGGGTAATTTAGTATTATTATAATATTATTTTTTAACCCTTATTTACCGGATTTACCCTTAACCATGGTAAATAAAATATTTACCGCAGTAATTATTCAAAATGTCTAAAAATAAAAGTTACCTATTTAAACAATTTGAACATCCTAATTCAAAATATGGAATCCATTTTCCTAAATTCAAAACACAGAAGTGGCAGAAATTAATTTAAGATTAATTCCCGCTGTCAAAACAAAAAGCGTGTTTTTAAGAGATAATAACTATCAAAAGATTGACATTTGTTTATGTTCGGTTTAATTGTAAAATTATGTCCAATGACCAACATTATATTAAATGGAAAAAATATATTCTAAATATAATTTAAAACTACTAAAATTAATAATTTATCACTATTAATTATTTTGATTAAAAAAGTTGTTTTTAATTAAAATTTAGTAATTTTCACTATTCATCAAAATATGAAAGTTATCCGAAAAGTACCAAAATTTCACCTTAGGCTAAATTAGATATTCTGAATCCAAAAATGAAGCCCATTTTGAAATATAAAATATATATAATTTTAAAAAGTAGGTATTACTATTCATAACGGCTAGTTTGATCGATTGTGGTGTGTGTTAAAACTCGAAGTTGCGTACAACACACGCTACTGTTTTATTCAATGGAAAGCATACCGTGGAAGCATGGGATGTTTCATTTTAAATTTTTTTTGATGTCTCCATTTAGTCAAAAAGCTTAAGATATTGTATTTAAAAAGTTTTCACTATTAAAAGTTGATAAAAGTGCAATACTGAAAATGAATTTGTTCCTACATTATGACTAAGAAACTCATAATATGGATTCTACAATTATAAGGATTATATAAAGTTTAAAATTTAGCTAATACTATTCATGACCTCTTTTAATGGCTTTTTTTTGTAAGTCAAGGTGTGATTGAACTCGGTGTTGCGTGTAGTGCAAGTCATTGAATTATTTTGAAGAAATAACACACTATGAAATCTTGGGGTGTTACATTCTCCCCTCCTTCAATAAATTGCGTCCTCGCAATTTGAAATTGTTCTTCGAAAATAAAAGGTTGAAAATAGAAAATATATTTGTGGGAAAACCCACATCGGAAATTGGGTTACTAAAATTTAGTCTTAATATGAGGAAAAGAGAATTGAAAGGGTCACCATCGAATTATGATCTCGATTAGGAGAACGTTGGTGGTAATTAGAGACATATAATTGGAGGAAAAACGTAAATATTTATAGGTAGTGATTGAGGTCATCAATCAAAAACAAGTATAAAATTGAGGTCCTTAAACTCATCAATCTATGATGATTTAAAATACCATCGGTCCAACAAAACATATGGTATTGGGATAACACATTTTTGACGTTTCAAAATATCTTAGTTGAAATCCCACATCTAAAAATGAATTAATGATGCCTCTATTTAAAATAAAGAATGGAAAGTATGAAGATTACCAAAAATAACACATACTAGGGTTCCATGTAGGAAAATATGGATATGGAAGAGAAATCTAACCATCAATTATCTGATGGAGAGTGGTAGAGAACATGGCTATGAAAAGGCCAACAATCCCAAAGCCATAAATTAGTGATGATTTAAGGTACCATCTAGGACAACATTTTTTTTTAAAGTTACATTACATAAGGAAGAGGAATTCATTTATGATATTGACTAAGAACATTATGAGATATACTTACATTTTAAGTATATTTTCATTCTTTAATAAATTTCCACCACTAACTCAATTTTTTTTAAACGATAAGTATTCAAGAAGACTTGGTCACACTGGAAGAGCTAGAATAAACTTCTATAGAATCACATGATCCATACAGGATAAACCATATATTTACATTGTCTTTGAAGATTAATCAAAACCAAAATGGTTAGTGAATGATCTAATGATCCCCCAAAAGGATATTCATTGAGATAAATATGTACTAATCTTAATTTCTAAAATTAAACCAACAATACACCAAAGTTAAATAGATACCATTCAATAACCAATTGTCCTTAAAATCCTTTAATATAATCCAAACTAATATTGAAACCCAAAACATAGAAGAATTTGATTATGTAGTCTCCCATGTTACATTGTATCTGCAAATGACATCAAATACTCTTAAAGTCACATACTTAAAAGTAATTAACATCATCACATATTCTCTGTTATAGGTTAATCATTTCCATAAATAACCCAAATCACTATAAATCAACAATATAAACGTAGATAAAAATCCACCATTACTCTACAAATGAAACCTCATTGTATTCTATTTTCCTTGGGCATATAGTGTTCCTAAAAAACGAACATCTTCCAAAATAACATTTATCACTTAATCCCCAAATCATTTTCCTATACCAAGGGTATTCATTTGATAAGACATAAGAACCCAAATCATCTTATTATTGATCAATAAAATCATTTAACAAAAAAAAATAGTCACACTAACCAGGGACTTCACGTAGTCCAGTGGTAGGCGATAAATCCCAATCGCACTTTGGTTGTGGGTTCGATTCCCACAACTTTGTCTGACGCGACGGGTTGTCACACAGTCTACGTGTTGTCCTTTTTCAAAAACTATATTTTATAATATTACCAAAATGAGATAAATTCCTCAAAATAACATAATTTAAACACAAATGTTATATCATACTTTGCATTTTCATCCCAAATTATAATAACTTATCATTTTCTCAAACCCCAATGATCATATAAAAACAAATGGTTATTTATCCCTATATCCACAAGAGAAGAGACAATTCTTCCTCAAATATCATTCTCACATGGAAAACAGCGGGGTTACAAATAGAAGAGAAAATTATTCCAAAGTAAACCCATCAACAAGGAGTTCTAATACTTTTTAAATTTTTCTCCAACTATTTATTTCCACATAGCTTCTTCTTTGACCAAGAAAATATTCTATAGAATAGGACATTCATTCGGGTAATGGCCAGGTCCCCTACATTTACAGCAAATGACTGTAAATGGACTCTTGGGACCATTTTTATCTTCATCCATAGTAATCTTTATTTTTCTTCGGCAATTCTTCACATTATGTCCTTCCTTCCCGCACGTAAAACATTTCGTTGTCCCATTGAGACACTTTCCCGGGTGTCTCTTTCCACATTTCCTGCATGATGAAAATTGAGGTTTCTTTTCTCCATGGTCTCCATTGCTGGAGATCTTATCATTTATCACCTTTCTCTTCCTTTTTGAGTCTGGGAGTCGGTTAATATATATGTTGTTGATCATATTTTTGGAGAACTTATTTGGCATAAAGACGATATCTTTTACGCCTATCAACATTCCATTTTTTTGCTCATTTCCACCACCGTTCCCACCTTGTACATCATTCTCAAAGTCACTATGACTTCCTTGGAATCCATCCATTGACTAAAACCAGAAAGCATTGTGTGAGTAATAGTAGTCGTAAAATCATTTAGAGATTAAAATGTCACCATATTCTCAATTTGAAACATATAAGGATTAACCATGGTCATTTACTCTCATCTTATGTATATATTACTTAAATCGGTTTGTAAAGAAAATGTAAATTATCCTAAGCATATCCCCCAGGAGTGTCGTAACCAAGAGTGCAGCAAGGCCCGTTGTCGTGCACCAGTTCCCGTTCGAGTCTAGCTCAAAGCGGTGTTTTCTGGTTTTACCCCTAGGTACATCTGTGCCAGAGCCTCCTCTACCTGCTCGTATCCAGACAGGGATTTATTGCTCGGAAAACTCACAAAATCTCCACAATACCAAAATTCTAGGATGTTCTTTTATGCTAATCCTCAAAGTTCATCTTAGGTCTACGTGCTCTAATCAGAGTTTATCTAAATCTAGCTACCAAGGTTTGTACTAAACTTCCTCTGATACCAACTGTAATGCCCCGACCCTAATTACCTAGAGTCGGTGCATTATTACATAACATTGGCATGATCACGAGAAAGATCAAGTCTCGAAAGACCGATTAGTTTAGTAGCCTTGGAATAACTAGATACATCCATAAATTTTACATTACATCATAAAAAAAACATCTTGTCTTCATATCCCCTCATACTATCCCTGCAGGTCATTCATAAATTACTTCTTCATAATCCTGGGAAAAATAAAACATTGAAAGGGGTGAGCTCAGATGCTAAGTAAGGATAACATTATAGCAGAATCTTTTATAAATAAGCATAAACACTTAAGGCAATTTATAACTAAAACAAAAGCCTTTTAATCTTGAACTTCAGCATAAAATGGAAAAGGTAAAATGAAATAATGCCATTTACTTACTCACATGGATATTCTACTAGTCGAATGATCACATGCAATATCAATAACCACTTTCATAATGATGGAATGCATAATGACAGACTATCATAACCACGTAGCCAAGGCCTCGTGCCAAGACTACAAATAAGATTTTGCCAAGGCCTTGTGCCAAGACACTAGTTTGTCTCATGAGACCTACCGATGCATCGAGGAGATATAGCGGGCTCCACCCGTCACTTTTTAAGTCCAATTCATTCCTCATATGAACAGGTTTAAACATAACATAAACATTCGTATTAAAACTAGAATACGAAATGTCAATACTTTAATCACAAACCATGAATGGTATAAAAATAGCACATCCACAGTCAAACATAACTCATTCTATACAATATGGAAGATTGTATTGTATCACATTAACCTCAATCAAGAATAATGAAGGATGTTGACATAGATGAAAATAATCATCAAAACTATTTGAGAGAAATATCTCTCTTTTTCTTGAAATCATTTAAAAGTCACACTATTTGTCAAGAAGCCATTTAAAAATAGATTTTTGAATCAAAGTGTCCCATACCACTTTGAAACTTTTTAAAAGGATTTTTAATTTCTAAACTTTAATGTCCATATAAATAAATCCTTAAAACAATTTTTAAAACATGGATATTTATGAGAACGATTTAGAAGAATAAGTCTTTAAAACATTTGAAAATGGTATTTTAGTTAGAGATTCTAACCAAAAGAGTGACACTTGAATACAAATAACTGAGGTAATCAAAACATTGTAATATCATGAGAATAAGGGAATTCATGATATACTATGTCAAAGTACATTATATACACCACATAAAAGTGATTTGGTGTATAACAACAAAGAAGTATAAATGGAATTTAAATTTTGATGAAATCTCCCATAAAGGCCGTATCCTTAAGTTAAGGATAAATCAACGACATAATTATGTGTGAAAAATATAAATACACTCAATATTATTCGATATTTAGTGTAAATCGATCAGATGACATTGACACATATTCTTGTAAAAACAACACCAATGAATTGGATATTTAACTCAACAAATGGAGATTGAGTTAAAATTACTCTTATCAAGTTCATACCAATCACTTGAGAATTTATGAATGGAGTGATTATGTGTATAAAATGTATATCCACAGAAAGGGGAGTGGAAAATATGACATAAGAAAATAAATATTAATTCCACACATAATCTTGGAGTAAAATAATCAATCAAGTTTGCGTAAAGCCGAATAATTGGAAATTGAAATTTCAAATTCCATTATTCATTTGGTAACTTATGAAACATGAACCCATGAAATAAGGATCATACAATGATGATTTAAATACCCATAAATTAAATTATATTACACAATGAATACAATCATGGGCAGTACACATACACCACATGCAATAAATAAGTTGTGAACAATGGGATTCTCACAAAATTAAGAGTGAGATAAGAAACTCCTTACCACGTTAATCAACTGAGTCGTATGGCCAAAAGTTAATAACCACCAAATGATTTACATAATAATATGAATATAAATAGAATCATGATAATGTATTTCAAATGGCAGTACACAATACACCACTTTCAATAATTTAGTGGCGAACAATGGAAATCTCACGGAATTGAAAGTGAGATAAGAAAATCCCTTACTTGTACTTTTTCCTTGGTCGATGGTAGTTTTACCTCCTGTATAATGGTGAAATAATTGTTATTGAATAATAGAAGAATCATTTACTTTAATATGATATCATATATGATCTTTTAACATTGATTTGTTAATAATATCTTAGAATTATCGTTATTTCGGGTGTTAATGGGTTCATTTTACTTTATATTCTTTGTTATGTGAGCCATATTCGTTATTAATGGGTTTTATATTATTCATATCCAGAATGATATCAAGTCCTTAGATACTATTTTTAAATCATCAACTTATTATTATACTTGAATAGATATGATGGTCAATGAATCTCATCGCCTTCGTGGAGACGGTAGTCCGTACATACGCACGAGCGACAATATCATTCTTTTGATATTAAAATAATATATAATTGGATTTTATATCATATATACAGAATCATTATCATGTTATATTTATTATTTACATGAGTTACACATCATTATTATACCGATCCAAATAATAATATATTGAATAACAATTACACCACGACGTGGAGACGGTAAGTCGTACGTACGCACGTATGGTGACATGTTATTCAAAGGATGGATAGAATACTGAATATGGTTGTACAATATTTATAATAACATCACAGTATATATATGATACTGGTGTTATTATTTTATAATGGTAATAAAAAAGAAAGAGGAAGTGGAAGAAGAAAGGAACTTAAAAAGGGGCGGTGAAAACATTACCTCTTCTTCGGGTTCTTCCTTTTGATTTGATCAAAAGGGCTCCTTAGGTTGGCTTTCGGATCAATATAAGGCCTCTAGGTTGTAGTGAGGGAAGTTGTGAGAGTATTTGGGCAGAGTTTGGCCGAACCAAAAGGCTTTGAAGGTGTAAAGAAATGAGAAGGAGGAGTGCGTTTTTATAAGAGGGGTGAGGGGCAGCTTTGGAAAAGCTAGAAATATTAATTTATAATAAATTCATATTCAGTTTCTAATGGCTCCAAAGTTGACTATTCAAAGGTTAAGGTGGGGATGGGTCAAAAACCACTCAACCAATAGAATTTAGTCAGGTTTGGGTACTTATATTAACCTTATCTTTAAGTATTAACTCTAAGTTAATTATTTTCACTTTTACAAAGTCTCTTTGTATTTTTATATAATATGGTTAATAAACTTACTATATACATCCAAACGACCCCCAATTGGTTCATTAATGATGAACCTATCGTGATATAAGTCTCTTGGCTGAACCTTAGATTTTTAGGAATTTAATATCAATTAATAATATAATATTTGTTTTAAGAACTCTTTTATGTCAATTTTGAAACTATTCAATAGTTGATTTTTGTGAAACTCATAACAAATTTATTACTTCGAAAAAAGTCAATTAAAGCAATACTAATATATTATATTATCCTAGAAAATTATTTTAATTCATTAAATGATTCATATTATATTTATTTCGGTATTTATAATATCAATTATTTTAACTTTTAACTATTATAGTAATTACTCCATCATCATTGTGTCATAAATAAAATAAATTATTTAATGTCTAAAAATTATAAATAAAATATAATTATGTAGGAAATCTTTTTATATTTCTAATGAATATTCATAATCGAAAATCCAACATATATAACCCTATGTAAAAATTGTTTTTCTAAAAGATATATTCTTGTGTCATTTTTGTATTCATTTTAACTTAATTAAAATAAAGTGTCATTATCACTTACAAGTGGATCCATGGGGTCCCAAAATCGACCCAAAGATGCTCATGGTCGAACATGTATCAATTAATAGGTTTAAGACACGTTTTAGGGTAATTTAGTATTATTATAATATTATTTTTTAACTCTTATTTACCGGATTTACCCTTAACCATGGTAAATAAAATATTTACCGCAGTAATTATTCGAAATGTCTAAAAATAAAAGTTACCTATTTACACAATTTGAACATACTGATTCCAAATATGGAATCCATTTTCCTAAATTCAAAACACAGAAGTGGCAGAAATTAATTTAAAATTAATTCCCGCTGTCAAAACAAAAAGCGTGTTTTTAAGAGATAATAACTATCAAAAGATTGACACTTGTTTATGTTCGGTTTAATTGTAAAATTATGTACAATGACCAACATTATATTAAATGGTAAAAAAATATTCTAAATATACTTTAAAACTACTAAAATTCATAATTTATCACTATTAATTATTTTGATTAAAAAAGATGTTTTTAATTAAAATTTAGTAATTTTAACTATTCATCAAAATATGAAAGTTATCCGAAAAGTACCAAAATTTCACCTTAGGATAAATTAGATATTCCAAATCCAAAAATGAAGTCCATTTTGAAATATAAAATATATATAATTTTAAAATGTAGATATTACTATTCATAACGGATAGTTTGATCGGTTGTGGTGTGTGTTAAAACTCGAAGTTGCGTACAACACACGCTACTGTTTTATTCAAAGGAAAGCATACCGTGGAAGCTTGGGATGTTTAATTTTATATTTTTTTTGATGTCTCCATTTAGTCAAAAAGTTTAAAATATTGTATTTAAAAAGTTTTCACTATTAGAAGTTGATAAAAGTGCAATACTGAAAATGAATCTGTTCTTACATTATGACTAAGAAACTCATAATATGGATTCTAAAATTATAAGGATTATATAAAGTTTAAAATTTAGTTAATACTATTCATGACCTCTTTTAATGGCTTTTTTTTTGTAGGTCAAGGTGTGATTGAACTCGGTGTTGCGTGTAGTGAAAGTTATTGAATTATTTTGAAGAAGTAACACACTATGAAATCTTGGGGTGTTACATTCATACTTCAATATTTTTTGGTGCAAAGTATTCATTCTGAATACAAAAGATAATCCTCAAAAATTCTCACCAAAATCTGATAAAGGTATCTTTCTAGTATACTCCACAACTTCTAAGGCTTATAGATTTTTTAATAAAAACACTTGTACTATTGAGGAAACAGTACATGTAAAATTTGATGAAACTGATCATTTTATTTTTAAATCATCCCAACCTATATCCTCATATGTGTTTTCAAAAACTATTTATTAACCTTTGATAGTAGATCATTCTGATAAGGAAAATATTCAAGATTTTACTTCTGAAACATTTACCACATAATATTTTCTATCATATGTTGGTGAGTAGGTTTTACAAAACCCAAATCAATTGTTTCTCAGGAATCATCCCAGTGATAACATCATTGGTGACGTAAATCAACCTGAAGGACCAGAAATTCCTTATGAAATGATATAGAACATATAGATTTTATTTCCCAATTTGAACCTAATAGTCCAAGTGAGTCCATAGGTGATGAAGATTGGATCAAAGCAATGCGAGATAAACTAAATGAATTTGAAAGGAATAAAGTATGTACTTTAGTAGATAGACCTAAAGAAACAACTGTAATTAGTGTAAAATGGGTATTCAGAAACAAATGTGATGAAAATGGAATCATTATAAGGAATAAATCAACAATATTTACTAAATTCTATAATCAAAAAGTGGGAATAGACAATGAAGAAACATATTCTCCTGTATCTAGAATTGAATCTATTCGTATTCTATTAGCCTTTGCAGCATACTTTAATTTCAAACTATTTCAAATGGATGTAAAATGTGCTTTTCTAAATGGTTTTTTTCAAGAAGAATTTTTTGTCAAACAACCTCCAGGTTTTCTAGGCCCAAAACATCATGATCATGTTTTTAAACTTACTAAGGCTCTATATGGTCTTAAGAAATCCCATAGAGCATGGTATGATAGACTTACATGATTTCTTTTGAAAAAAAATATACAAAAGGTATAGTATATCCAACCCTTTTTATAAAAATGGAAAATAATGATGTCTTGATTGTTCAAATCTATGTTGATGACATCATATTCAGATCCACTCAAAAATCTTTAACTGATTCTTTTGGTAATTTAATGAATTCCGAGTTTGAAATGAGTATGATGGGTGAGTTAACATTCTTTTTAGGTTTCCAAATTTCTCAAAATCCATAAGTAACATATATATCTCAACATAAGTATATAAAATATTTACTCAAAAAGTATGGTTATGACAAAAATAAGAGTATTAGCACTCTAATTGGTACCTCAATTACACTTGATCTTGATGAAAATGGGAAACCAGTAGATCAAACAATTTTTCGAGGTATGATAGGATGTTTGCTATACTTGATTGCTAGTCGACCCAAATAAATGTTTTCTGTATCCTTATGTGCGAGATACCAATCTAATCAAAAGGAGTCTCATTTAAAAGCTGTAAAGAGAAACTTTTGGTATTTAAAAGGCACTTTAGATCTAGGTCTCTTTTATTCTTCGAGATAGGATTTTGTTTTAAATAGTTTTTCAGATGCTGACTTTGGTGGTTGTAGAATGGATAGAAAAAGTACATCTGGAACACGACATTTCATAGGAGGTTCTCTGGTTTCTGGGTCTTGTAAGAAACAACACTCTGTAGCACTATCCACTGGTACTGCTGAATATATAGCAGCTGGAAGTTGTTGTGCTCAAATGTTGTGGATGCAACACACACTCACTGACTACGGATTGAGTTTCTCCAAAACTCAAATTATCTGTGATAATACTAGTGCCATAGCTCTTAGTAAGAACCCATCACATCACTCTCATGAAAAACACATAGATCTTTGGCATCACATTCTTAGGGATCACACACAAAAAGGAGATATTATTCTACAATTTATCAGAACGCAAAACAACATGCTGACATTTTTACAAAACCATTACCTTCCGATAGGTTTGAGTTTATAAAACAAAATCTAGGAATTATTACATTAAAATAATCATTAATATCCACTTCCTGTTTTACTTTTCTCCTTACAGCAAACAACTCCCTTTGAAAGGGGGAGGACATTTCATACTATGTTTCTTTTTATCCTATGATCATTAATTATTTACTCTCCTGGTATGTGTTTTTGTTTTTATGTTTATCGTATTAATAGTTTTATGGTATCATTTTTTTTTGTTTATCATATTAACAATTTTATCGTATCTTTTGTTTTTCAGTTTATTGTATTAACAGTATTATCGTATCCTTTGTTTTTCTGTTTATCATATTAACAACTTTATCGTATCATTTGTTTATCTGTTTATCGTATTGACGGTTTTATCGTATCATTTTTTTCCATTGTATTGACTGATCATGGTAATTAATTTCTTTTCCATCGTATTGACAAATCATGGTAATGAATTTCTTTTCCATCATATCGACCGATCATGGTAAGGAATTTCTTTTCCATCGTATCGACCAATCATGGTAATGAATTGTTTTCCATTAAATCGACCAATCATGGTAGTGAATTTCTTTTCCATCGTATTGTCAGTTCATGGTAATGAAATTGTTTTCCATCGTATTGTCACTTCATGGTAATGAAATTTATTTCCATTGTATTTTCTGATCATGGTAATGAAATTGTTCTCCATCGGATTGTCAGTTCATGGTAACAAGATTGTTTTCCATCGTCTTGTCAGTTCATGGAAATGTAATTTTTTTCCATCGTTTTGTCAGTTCATGGTAATGAAATTTTTTTCCATCATATTGTCAGTTCATGGTAATGAAATTGTTTTCCATCGTATTGTCAGTTCATGGTAATGAAATTGTTTTCCATTGTATTGTCAGTTCATGGTAATGAAATTGTTTTCCATCGTATTTCGATTTAATGGTAATGACTTTTATTTCCATCGGTATGATGATTTTTTTTCGTACGTTTTTGTTTTCATTTTAACTTTACTAAAACCAACAATTACCTTACGTTCTCCGGCAGTTACTTTTCATTTTTTTTTTAAAACTTTCATTTTAATCCTAACCATTGATCTTTTTTCCTCTAATCTTGACCATAGAAGATCCATGGTCACTCATATATCGCCTATAAATATCCCCCTCTCCCCAAACCCACATTGGTTTTTCAGGTTTTGAGGCGAAGCTCTGTTCCACTGTTTTAAGTCCTCGTACGATCTTTCTTCGGCAGCATCCCTATGTCTCAGTCTTCTGCCAACACTCCTGCCGATATGTCTTCGAAGGCTTTCCCGGAAAAAGACCTTTTACGGGAAAGGTTAGTTTCCCGCGACTTCTATGATTCATATGATTCTACTATCAAGATGATTATCTTGTTTCAAGGATGTGAGCTCTTTTCTGCTGAAAGGCCTATTTCATAAGATCTGGTTCTCTTTGATGAAGTCTGTTAGTTTTATAAAACTATATCTTTCAACAAAGACATGACTATCAATTTTGCTGTGTATGATAGAATGTTATCTATGTCTGTGAAACAAGTGGCTCATTTTCTGAATGTCCCATTAGAAGGTGATTCTTTCTATCCATCCCATAAACTACCAGAAGAGGTTGGTACGTTTAATAGAGAAAGTGCCGAAAAGTCTTTGTTTGTTATAACTGAAGAGAAGAGAAAAGTCTCTCATATTTCATCAGACAATATGTTTGTGGCTTTATGGATGCACAGATTTCTTATTCCATGAAAAGGGGATAGAGAAACTCTGAAAGATTCTGATATCTTTATGTTGGACTATCATGTCAACATGAGAAAAGTGAATCTCATGGGATATGATTTTTAAACAATTAAGAATGTAAAGTCAGGGGCAATCAAATCTCGTTTCATTATTTATCCAGCCATCCTTACAAAGTTTTATCTCGAGATTATGAAGTTTTGCAACATTCCTTTGAAAGGAAAGCTGATAGATATAAAGCACTCCAAGATTATCAAAAGTATGATGAAAAAGTTGAATGATTCTTTTGATCGAAATTCAAAACTTTTTGTCAAGGATGTAGAAGTTGAATCTCCTCAGAATCAATCGGCTCATATACCAGCCAAAGACTTTCAATCTTCTGGTATTACTCAAAAGTCTAATCCGCAAACCATCTCAAAGCCTAAGAAGAAGCCCAAATACAGTAATGAAGTTGTAGCCAAATAGAGAAAAGATAAGGAACAAATTAAGGAAGGTGATCCAAATTTTAGACTTGATCCAGCCGAATCATTTTCTAAAATAATTAGGGTAGAATAAACCATTAAAGGTGCAAAGAAAAAGAAAACTATTTAGAAAAATAAAGGCTCAAGACTTTGATATCTCTAAAGTCTTGAAAATTGTTGAGGATGCAAGTGCTCAACTAACAGAAGAAGTTCTTCAAGAACCCATCGTAAAGAGCCTTCCTTAAAAAAGGTAAAACAAATGTTAGAAGAGATACAAGAAACTGAAGAGTAGGAAGGAGATTTTCTTTTAGAATTCCTTCAGAGTTCGAAGAAGAGTAGAGAGGAATCAGTTCAATAGAAAAGTGAAGGTATTAAACAAGTTCCTCGTGCCGATCAAGCACTTTTTCAATCTTCTGAAACTCCGGATAGAATTTCATCTCATGTAAAAGAAGGTGCTCAATCCTCTCACACTGATAAAGTTATTTTCATCAGTGACAAAGTAGAAGAAGAAAGAATATATAAAGAAAGAGCGAAAGGAAAACAGCCAGTTGTTGACTCATGCCGATCAAATGAATTGCCTTCGTATGATGAGGATAAAGATTCAGAACATACAATCTCTCTAAAGAAGAGTGATTATATTGTCCATGTTTTGAGAAGGGTTGAGAAGACCATTCCATATTTCCCTAGGCTATAAGGGAATATTGATTTTATTACTAACAATAAGAAAATGAAGTTTGGTTCTGTAAAAGAATTAAGAAAGAGCGTTTTGTCACTCGAAGACGATTTGAAAGTTCTTTCATAATGTTCGGCTGCCCATAAGAAGGCATGCAACAAGATTACCAAGTGGTCATACAAAACAGAGAGCTCAGTAAATGATCATGAGATATCAATTGAAGATATAAGAAGGTTGTCAAATGATCTTGAAATTTCTTTCAATAAGCTTGACAGAGAAACGGTTGAAAGGTTGAATCTATTGTCTTATGAATGAGACGATGTTCCTTCAGTAAAATACTTGTAGGAGAGAATGAATGCCTTTCAGGCTGAGTTTTCAAAGGTTTCATTTTCAAAGATGAAATAGTTCTCTTGAAGAAACAAAACTCTGGGTTATCCAAATATAACAAGAATTTTCAAGACAGAATTGAAACTCTTGAAGAAGTAATCAGAGTTCAAGAGGAGACCATCATAAATCTAGATCAACTCTTTGCAGATCAACAAGACCAACTAAGATCACAGGGTGATGCTATATCTGAAGACAATAAGGAGATCAAAAAGGCAAATGCAGTTCTTCATGAGTTGATCAAAAAGGAGAAGGAAATAGAAAACAAGTGACTTTTATTTGTTCTCAAGTTTAGCATTGTTTGTTATCATAATAAAATTTCTTTTATCCATTTTTTTGTGTTTATTTTCTAACTCTTTCAGAAAATTCATGTTTACCCCTTTCTTTTTGTAAATCACCAAGGGGGAGAATGTTTTATAAAGGGGGAGAATGTTTTAGAAAGGGGGAGAATGCTTTACATCACATAAAGGAAAATCATCGAATACAATCCTTAGGAAAGTCCATACCTAAGGGGGAGTTAGTTTTATTCAATTTTCTTATTCAGAAGAGTTTCTAATAACTGAGGGGGAGATAAGTATTTCTTTTATTTTTTTTGTGATTTGTTCTTTCCAAAAAGAGGGATATTGTTGAGTCAAAAGTCCTCTTTGGACTTCTATTTTTTGTTTTGGAAATCACAAATGTCTTTTTAATCATACTGACATTGTCTATCGTATCGTGCTGATCATGTTGATCGTACTGACCATAATGATTGTACTGATCATGCTGATCGTACTGACCATGCTGGTCGTACTGATCATGCTGATCGTACTGACCATGTTGATCGTACTGATCATGCTGAGCGTACTGACCATGCATATCGTACTGATCAAACTGATCATACTGACCATGCCAATCGTACAATGCTGATCGTACTGAATATGAAAATTGTATTGACTCTACTACTCATATCTTTCATTACATACCATTTGGGTACTTAGTCAAAAAAACATGTTTCATATAAATCATACTCATGATTATCTTGTTCATATATCGTGTTTTAACCAATACGATGTCGTTGAGTTAGTTACATACTAATCAAAACGATGGCGTGCTTTCTATTTCAATATGACCGTTATGATGGCAGGTGTCCAAGTCCCTCTGATTTTTTCAGAAAAATATGACCGTTGGAGGAGATGTGACTGTTGGAACCTGCGGCCTATAAATTGGAGGTCATTTGAAGCTAAGAGTACAATAGACAACTGAGAGACTTTTGGAACAACTTTGATACTCTACTTCTAGAGAGAGACACTGTGACATCTCTCATCTGCCTTGTGCATCCAATCATCGTATCGAGGGCTTTCAAGTGATTGAAATAAAGAGGTTCTGATTACCTACAAAATCGAGGGCTGCCAAGGATAGGCAGACGGACGAACCGATCATCGTATCGAGGGCTGCCGGGGATAGGCAGACAGACATACTGATCATCGTATTGAGGGCTATCGGGGATAGGCAAACGAATGAACCGATCGTTGTATCGAGGGCTTACCAAGGTGATGGTGAGACATACCTTTTTTTCCTAGGTGAAAGGATAACCCTTTTTTTGGGTCAAAATAATTGTAATACTTTTACTTTTCCGCTTCTTCTTGTATTAGAAAGGAATTTGTATTGTTTCCTTTATTCTTTACATATTCAATTGTAATTGTTTCAATTACAATCATTCTATTACATATTGTATTGATTGAATCTATACATTTTAAGGTAGAATCATTCATCTTTATATTACTCTGATTATTGTGTTCATCTTGAAAACAATTGTTTTACTTGTCATTAGTATTACATTACTTCATACCATTTAGTCTCAATAAAATTGTGGGTGTTTTTATTTGTATTAGTTTAAGATCTTTTAAACTAATATCTTTAAGTGTTTAATCTCTAAGTATTTAAACCTACAATTCAACCCCCTCTTGTATTGTTCCATCTAATATACATATACATCTACATATTTGATTCAACAGTTCTATACCCAAGGCTTTTGAATGATTCTCAAGAACCATGACATAAATATCGATTCTCAATTAAATAATATTTGAGAGTGGAACTCCATGAAATATTACCACATTCTTTATGTATATCATAGAGAGTTGGTGAAGAGGAAAATCATCCACGATAGAAATAAAATACATCATCATTTTAAAGAGTTCGACTCCCACCAAAATCGAATATTTACAAATCGGTGCCATGTGGAGTATTAGGATGAAATCCATGATTCTGTTTTTTGAAATCCATAATGGTATGTGAAATTACTGAATTATACACTTGGTTTTCTATCATTTATCTTCATCTTCATGAGATACCATGAATTGAGAACAAAATTCCAGAATCCTCCTCTTCATGTTACCCACCAAAAGATTTTATTTTGATATCTATATAAGTAACTGCTTCCTCTATGAATAGAGAAGAATGATCTATATGCATCATCTTGAATCTATTTCATTTAATCTGGTGTTTATGGGACACATATAATAAGGATACAGCCTCAAAACATTACTTAATATTTAATTTAATGAATAATTTACATTGAGGATCTTTTCAGGTTTAGAGTTTTAGATAATTAGGCCATAACTATTACATCTAAAAATTTACAAAGTAGACACCTCTACTCCGATTCAATTTTATTCATAAAATAAAAACTCTTCATACAAAAATTCATGTCTAGTTCCATGTTTTAGACTGCATGACACTCTTTGATCCCATCCAGGACCCTTTTCCACTTTATGTCCTGTGAAAAAACTTTTCAAAAACATGGAATTAGCATAAAAAGATCATTAAGGAATACACAATGAAGGAAACTATTAGTTTTTCAAAAAAACAAGTAAACCATGACTACATTAACATAAGTAATACTTTTCACCTTTACTATGTAGTAAATACGCTTCACTGAATAAAATATCACTACTTCCAATTTTTTAACAAAGAGAAAACATAACACATAATGGTAACATGGAACATATACATACTTAAATGGAATAACCATACGGTCTACTTCCACACATGTCCCTAAATGTAATATCCATACGACCAACTTCAGTACCCAATGCATTGGAGGTTATAACGTAACCACCCGTCCTGGTATTCACGACACCAGCCGTTATTTTGTTTATCACGTAACCACTAGTAAAATGTTCAAGTGCCATTATAAAATCATAAGACAAAAGTAAAGTATAAAAGAAAGAAAAAATTTCCACATTTTAATACAAATATATCACATAAATATATTGAAATAATAAATCCATATTCAGATCCATTTTTCAATAACAAAATACAAAACGCAGTATATGGTATTTATTTTCTTTTAAAAAAAATTTAGCTTGTTGAGGAAGCCAAAGATCAAATAATACTCGCGGTGGCGTAAAGGTTGTTGTCACCACCTACGTTAAAAAACATTCCTTTTTTGTAATTTAGTAAATCGCTTCATAGAAAAAGAATCCCTTTGAATTAATAGAAAATTCTAATGTGTTTATAAATCATATAAAATAATGTCTTGTATTAAAACAAAATATGCCCAAATTAAAGGAGATTGAGATGATGTCCCTTACAAAGGTGGTATCCTTATATTAAGGATAAATCAATTACATAATTATGTGTGAAAAATTTAAATACACCAAATATAAGAGAATATTAAGTGTAAAACAATCATAGGTCATCTAAACATATTCATAGTACAACATAATCAAGAAGTGGAGGTTTAACCCATAGAATTGAAATTGGGTTAAGAAGTTCACTTACAGAAATTCGACAGCCCAACGACGTCACTTTAAAATCCATAAAATGAGTTGATGAAAGATATAAAAGAGTATCTCATCACTTGGACATAAAATTTATATCAATAAGGATATATAAGAACATATCTCAACATTATGAAGACGTAAATTAAAAGACCAAACAAAAATATTTCTTTTAAAAAGAGGAGAGTGAATGGTTTCCTTACCGATTTGTGTAACTTATGAAACATACACCCCATGAATGAAGGGTCATACAATAAAGATTTAAATACCCATTAATTAAACTATATTACAAAAATAATACAATCATGGGAAGTACACACACCACACAATAAGAAATAGTGGAAAATGTAGCATGAATCTCACCGGAAAAAAGTGATATGAAAACCCCCTTACCTCGTTGAAATCAATCGAGTCATATGACCAAAAGATAATAAACACCAAATTAATCACATAATTCCATGAATATAAATATAATCATGATAATATATATGAAATGGAAGTACACAATACACAAAATGCAATTAATAATTGGTGAACAATGGAAATCTCATGGAATTAAAAGTGAGATAAAAAATCTCCATACAAAAATTCGGCAGCCTAATGGTGCCACTTCAGCATTCTTAAAATGAATTGATTAGAGAATTAGTTGGTCTCTCATCATATGGACATGAAAATTAAATTAGTTAGAATATAAAATAACATCCCCAACATAAGAACATG
Organism: Viscum album; assembly: GCA_963277665.1. Taxonomy (NCBI): domain Eukaryota; kingdom Viridiplantae; phylum Streptophyta; class Magnoliopsida; order Santalales; family Viscaceae; genus Viscum; species Viscum album. The sequence continues at coordinate 23,689,055 of OY728131.1, forward strand.
GGTCATAAAATAAATGACATTAAGGAGATACATGAAAAGAAAGAGAGAGGTAGGATCCCTTACCTCAAGCCCGACTTGACTCGATCGTTCATTAATGTCATGAATAATAACATAAAGATAATTTCTACTTTATTATTATACATTTTTAAAGTTTTTTATTCCTTTTATATCACTTATTTCAATGTTATAAACATTATGTAATCATTTAAGTTAATAATATTTGTTTTGTCGATATTTGGTACTTATGTCAAAAATGGACTTCTTATAATTACCTGTTGTTCATGTGGTAAAAGTTTCAATATATCCAGAATGATATTAATGATTTGGATATCATATATATCATATATATCCAGCATATAGAAGTATTTATAATAGTACCTAACATTTAGAGGTAATAAATGAAATGCACTGTTCATGGAGATAGTATGCCGTACGCACGCATGAACACTACTTCCATTTCTATTTCATATTTAATGGAATTGAAACATAATGATACATAGTAGTATTATAATTTTAGTATTTTATCACATATAATATCATTAAACCAATCCTTTATACATACCACATATGTAATGAATGAGTCATATCACATTGAGGGGGCGGTAGTCCGCACTTCCTCAAATGAAATTATCGTGTTTACACATAAATGAAACCATAAAGGTTTTCTATATATATAAAAAAATTACAGATGCATAAATAAACCATAACCATAATTTATATCATATATAAATATAGTGACATCTTAATGGCCACCATGATAGGTGTTAAAAGAAGATTAAACAATCATTGTTTCGTGAGGCAGTAATTCGCCATCTACAGAAATCGTATGTTCTAGAACCATTAGACGGAGGTGTTTGTATGTTTAAATAAAATACTTATTATAAAAACATCATTGTATATTGAGGATAATGGTGTTATCATGGTATTAAAATAATAAGAAGATAGTGGTGTGTTAAGAATGAAAATAAAGGAATGAAACTCGAGAGAAGACATTACCTCTAAATCGGGTAACTCTTTTTTATTTGAGTCAAAGGCTTCCTTGGAAAGACTTATACCCAAAGTGAGGCTTATAGGAGTGATAGAGGGATGTGTAGAGATAATATGAGCCAATTTTGTATGAGCAAAAGGCTTTATAGGTGTGGTAAGGGGGTAGAGGTGGGGGCCTTTTATAAGAGGGAGGAGGGTCACTTTTGGAAAGTCTTGAAATATTACATTATTATAAAATGATTTTCGGATTTAAAGGGTCCAACAATAATATAATTCGAGGATAAGGTGATAAGGTTTAGAAATAAACCGATTAAATAGGTTTTAGACAAGTGTATGTATTTTCTTTTACCTTATCTTTTCATTTTATTTAAATCGTTCATTAATGAGGTAATCACAGCATCATCATGGTGTTATAAATAATTTTATTTACTTAATGTCTAAAAATTATAAACAAATTACCATGATGTATGAAATATTTTTTATTTTTTAATTTATATTTATATTTAAAAAGATATCTTATATAACCCGATGTAAAAATTGTTTTAGTAAAACAATACATGTTTGTGACATTTTTATTTTTACTTTAAATAAAAAGTTATTAATGTCATTATCATACTCAAGTGGCTCCATGGGGCCCCCAAATTGACCCATGGATTTTTGTGGTCAGCCATGAATCATACAGAAAATTTAGGACATGTTTGAAGGTATCTTTATATTTTTATAATATTATTTGTACCTGAAATTACCCTAATTACCTTTAATTGCGGTTAGTAAAACTAAAAGCTACTATTGACCATAAATTATTTTCATCCCATTGAACCAAATTTTACTTAATATTGACAACCATATATGTCGGATTTTTGAAATTCAATTCATATAAGCAATACAACTTCATTTAAACAAAATATTCAGTTTTTAAGTTTTATTTAGTGGTGTCACTATTCATAAAAAATTGATGTTTTTCAGAATAATACCAAAAATTCACCCTAAGATATATTTTTTATTCTGAATTCAAAAATGATATCTATTTTAAAAAATTTAAAACATAGAATCTACATTAATTAATTTTATAATTAATTCCCATTGTCAAAACAAATACCGTGTTTTTAAGAAACAATATCTATCAAAAGATTGACAGTTGTTTATGTCAAATTTCAAAGTGAAGTTAATTCCAATGACCACCATTGGATACAATGGGAATAATATATTTTGATTACACATTAAACCATATTAAAACTATAATCTAACCATATAAATAAATTATATTAAAAGGAGGTTTTGAACTAAAATACTGCATTTCTCACTATTTATTAAAATAATGAACTTTATCGAAAAATACCAAAAATTAACAGAAAGTAAATTCTGATGTCTTTATTATAAAGAAAGATTTTATTTTGTCAAATATAAAATATAAAAGTGACAAAAGGTATATTTAAAAAGGGTTCTCCATCAAAAGGTGGTTAATCGACCTTTTAAAGAATATTATAATATTTAAGCATAAAATTGAATTCATTTAGATGTTAAGCCTCTATAATTTATTTGATAAATGTAAAAATATATGAAAAACATATAAAATCATTTTGTAGTGATTTTTATTCATTCCCTCCATTACAACGGTTAGGCGTTAACTACTATTTAAAATAACAATATTATATTATTAGTGTGCAACATAAGATTTCAACGAAAATCATTGTTGCGTATTTCGTAGGCCATCAAACATAGCATCCCCATTAAAGTAATATAAATATTTTTTAAAAAATATTAATCTCTATGAACATTTTTTATTCATTATATTCCAAGTATGTTACATCCTCCCCCCCTTTTGGGAATTTCACCCTCGCAATTTTATAATTGGTATTGGAAACATTATTGAAATCCTTACATCGAAAAATTAGTGAATAAAAAATTCAATTTAAAATAAATAAAGAGAAGTAAAAAGGTCACCCGAGACAACATATACTAGGATTCCACGAAAACATGGATATGGAGGAGAAAAAAACCATCTAGATTTGATGGAGAGTGATAGAAAACATGTTTACGAGAAAGTTAACAACCAGAAAATCACAAACTTGTGATGGGTTAAACATTATTAGATTCTCTAGAAGGAAAGGTTAACAGACAACAATTTTGTTTTAAGTTACTTATCATTGAGGACCTTATTTATGGGCTTTACTAAAACATAATTAAACATACATACTTTTCATATAGACTTTCATCTATTACTATATTTCTAACACAAACACATATTTTATACAAAAGATGAGTATTTAGGATGACATGTTCACATTAATAGCACTATAATAAACTTCTAGAGAATCACATAATTAAAAAAAGAGAACTATATATTACCCATGTCTTTAGACCTTCCCCATAACCAAAATGGTAAGTTCAAGATCAGATAATCTCCAAAAAGGATAATCTTTTTCAAAAAGAAAAACTACTCTAAATCTCCAAAAAAAATTCAACAAAACCCAAAGTTCATCAAAGGCCATTCAATAAAAATATGTCCATAAAATTCATCAAATTAATTCAAAATATGATCAAATCCCAAAACTCAGAAGATTTTCATCACATAGTCTCCCATGATGTATCATCACATTTATCTCCAAATAAAATTGGCTACTCTAAAAGTCTCATACTGAAAAGTAATTAACCTAATCACATATCCTCCTTGATAAGTTAATCATTTTAACAAGTAACCAAAAATCAACTTATTCTCAATTCATAAAATTATCTAACTAAAATGAATTAGTCATACCAACCAGGGAATTCACGTAGTCCAGTGGTAGGAGATAAATACCAGTCACACTTTGGTTGTGGGTTCGATTCTCACAGCTTCTTCCGACACGATGGGTTGTCACATAGTCTGCGTTTTTTCCCTTTTTAAAAAACAATAAAATTTTATAACATTCCCAAAAATAGATAAAATCATAAAAAATAACCATAGCATATTTTAACCCCGAAGGTTACCTAATTACTTTCATTTCGTATCCCCAGATGTATAAACCTGTAATTATATCAAATTCAAGGATCATATAAACCCAAATAGTTCTTTATAACAATATCCAAAAAATCAAATATAATTATTCCATGATGAAAATTTTCATATATCAAACCTCAGGGTTACACATACTATAAAAAGTCTTCTAATGTAATCCCATCATCAAAATATCCTTAATAATTTTAAGCATTTCAACATCCTAAAATCTTCCATAACTCTTGATTACCTTATATGTTGACTTCTTACTCATTCAACATTATTCATGATCCATTAACCATTCCATTCAAAATTATTATGAAATAATTCTTTCTTACAAACAAAATCATGAATCATATCCTATGATTTCGATGATAAGAAAACATATGTTAAGAAATAATCCATACCTTTCATTGGTCATTGTCAGTTTCTTCATCCTCAATTGGAATGAAATTGGGTATTGGAAAACAAATATTTGTACGATCCTGGTGATCCCATTCCCGAAACATTTTCTTAGGAGAATCGTTTTCATAATGACCGTGCACACCACATTTAAAACATTCAATCGATCCCTCATAAATTACTTCATTCCATTTCCTAGAGTCAATTGGATGCTTCTTTTTCCATGGTAGGTTCTTTATTTATGACCATAATTTCCACATTTATAGCTTCTTTATGTCCATTTGAAACATTTTCCTAGGTGTTTCTTTCCACATCTTTTACACGTAGGTTTTTGAACACACCTACCTTTATGATTATTGCCTTAACTTCCGTAGGGATTTGTTTCTCGCATATATCATGCCTTATAAAAATAACTAAGGTTATGGTGGTCAATAATTGCTCTGGATAGTTGGTTGAGAATATCCACAATAGTTTTCATTACAGGTCCCATATCATTCAGTTTCTCGTTTAGAAAACCGTCACAATTTTCTTCACATACATTGTTACTTTGGTGCCTCCTAGATCCAGCCATTTACTAAAACCAAAAAGGTCAATGTTAGTATATCAATAAAATCGTCATATAATATCATATTAGGAGGTTAAATACTATGATATAATTATTCATATTATCTTATACTCATTTACATTATCTATATAAAAAAGATATGACTCTTTCTGAAATCCTATCCATTATGGTAATGAAACTTATTCATAAATAATACCCTAACCTCTAAGGTTATCTAACCCTCCCTCTGATACCAACTATAAGGACCCAGCCTTAAAACATTAATTAATCATTAATTAAATGAATATTTCACATTGAGGATCTTTTCATGTATAGAGTTTTATAGAATTAGACCATAACTATTACATCTCATAAGTTACAAAGTAGAAACTTCTACTCAGATTCCATTTTTTCCTAAAATAAAAACTCATGATAAAAAAATTCATGTCCAATTCCATGTTTTAGACAACATGACATTCATTGATCCCATCCATGACCCTATTCCACTTTATGTCCTGTGAAAAACATATCAAAAACTTGGGATGATCATAAAAAGCTCAGTAAGGAATACACAAAGAAGGTAACTATTAGTTTTTCAAAACAACAAGTAAACCATTAATGCTTTAACATAAGTAATAATTTTCACCTTTATGATGTAGTAAATACTCTTCACTGAATAAAATATCACAACTTACCCTTTTGTAACCCAGAGAACACTTAACATTTAATGGTAACTTGGAACATAAACATAATTAAATGGAATAACCATACGTTCGACTTCCACACATGTCACTAAATTGAATAGCCATACGGTCGACTTCCATACCCAATGAATCAGAGGTTATAACGTAACCACCCATCATGGTATTCACGGAACCACCCATCATTTGGTTTATCACATAAACACCCATCAAATGTTTAAGTACCATTATAAAATCATAAGACATAAAACAAGTATAATGGAAGGAAAAACTTTCCACATTTCAATCACAATATATCACTGAAATATATTGACATAAAAAATCCATTATCAAAACCATTTTTCAATACCAAAATTCATAAAATAGTATATGGTATATATTTTCGTTTAAAAACATTACGGCTTGTTGAGGAAGCCAACGATCAAATAATACTCGCGGCGGGGGAAAGGTCGTTGTGACCATATATGTTAAAAGAAACATTCCTTTTTGTCCTTTAGTAAAATGCTTCGTAGAAAAATATTCCCTTTGAATGAATTGAAAATTCAATGTTGTTTATACAGCGTATAAAATAAATTCTTGTATTAAAACAAAATGTTCCTCTATGAAAGGATATTGAGACGAAGTTCCTTACAAAGACGTTATCCTTAGATTAAGGATAAATCAATTACATAATTATGTGTGAAAAATATTAATACACCAAATATAAGTTGATATTAAGTGTAAAACAATCAATGGTCATCCACACATATTCATAGTATGACATAATCAAGATGTTGAGTTTTAACCCAATGAATTGAAATTGGGTTAAGAAGTTCCCTTACAGAAATTCAACTACCTAACGACGTCACATTAAAATTAAGATAATGAGTTGATGATAGATTGAAAAGGGTATCTCAAAACATGGACATATAATTTACATCAATAAGAATATATAGGAACATATCCCAACATTATGAAGATGTAAATTAAAAGACTAAACAAAAAGATGTCTTTTAAAAAGAGGAGGGGGAAGGGTTCCCTTACCGATTTGGTTATCTTTCGAAACATACACCCCATGAAAGAAGGGTCATAAAATGAAAATTTAAATACCCATAAATTAAAGTATATTACACAAAGAATACAATCATGGGAATTATAGAAACCACACAAAAGGAAATAGTGGAAAATGTAGCATGAATCTCACAACAATAAAAGTGAGATGAAAAACCCATTACCTCATTGTAATCAATTGATTCATATGACCAAAATATAATAAAAACCAAATAAATCACATAATACCATGAATATAAATAGAATGATGATAATATATATGAACTTTCAGTACAAAAAACACCACATGAAATAAATAAGTGGCGAAAAATGGAAATCTCACGGAATTAAAAGCGAGATAAGAAATCCCCTTACAAAAATTCTGCAGCCTAACGACGCCACTTATACATTTTTGAAATGAATTGATGAGAGAAAGAGGGGGTCACTCATCATATGGATATGAAAAGAAAATTAGTATGAATATAAAAGAACATACCCAACATAAGAACAAAAAACTTAAAATAAATTACATAAAGAAGAATACATGAAATGAAAGGGAGAGGTAGGATCCCTTACCTCGTGTCCGACTTGACTCAGTCGTTCTTTAATCTCCTGAATAATAAACTAAATTTAAATTATAATTTCGTAAGAATATTTTTCATGTTTATTATTCATTGTATATCACTTATTTCCATGTTATAAAAATTATGTAATCATTTAAGTTAATAATGTTTGTTTTGTCAATATTTGGTACTTAAGTCAAAAATGGACTTCCTATAATTACATGTTGTTCATGTGGTTAAAGGTTCATTATATCCCGAATGATATTCCTGATTTTTATATCATATATATAATTTATATGTAGAATATACATGTATTTTTAATAGTACATAACATTTAGAGTTAAGAAATGAAATGCACTTTTCATGGAGTCGGTAAGCTGTACGTACGCTTGAATGCTACTTCCATTTCTATTCCATATTTAATGGAATTAATTTTTTTATCATAATAGTATTATAATTCCAGTATTTTATCATATATAATATCATTAAATATATCCATTATATGTACAACATATGGTATGAACGAGTCATATAACTTTGAGGGGCGGTAGTCCGCACTTCCTCAAATGAAATTATCGTGTTTACACATAATGGAAACCATAAAGGATTACTATATATATATATATATAATACAGAAGCATAAATAAAACATAAAACTAATATATATCATTTATAAATTCATTTAAATCTTAATATCCACCATGATAGGTGTTAAAAGAAGATTGAACAATCATCGTTTCCTGTGGCAATAATTCGCCATCAACAGAAATAGTATGTTATATTACCATTAGACGGAGGTGTGTGTATGTGTAAATAAAATCCTTCTCGAAACAAAATACTAGTATATTGAGTATACATGTTTTATTATGGGATTAAAATAATAATAAGATAGTTTTGTGTGAATAATGAAAATAAAAGAAAGATACTTGATAGAAGACATTACGTCTAAATTGTGTAACTCTTTTTGATTTGTGCAAAAGGATTCTTTGGAAAGTCTTATACACAAAGTGAGGCTTCTAGGATTGAGATAGGGATGTGAATAGATAATATTACTAGAGGTTGGACGTGAACAGGGCTTGAGAGGTGTGGTTATGGGGGTAGAGGTGGGGCCCTTTTATAAGAGGGAGGAGGGTCACTTTTGGAAGGTCTTGAAATGTTATTTATTATAAAATGATTTTTGGATTTTAATGGTCCCAAAAAGATATATTTAGAGGATATGGTGATAAGGGTTCTAAATCCACCAATATAATATGTTTTATACCAGTTTAATTCTTATATGTTACCTTATATTTTAATTTTATTTAAATCGTTCATTAATGGAGAAATCACTGCATCATCATGGTGTCATAAATAATTTTATTTATTTGATGTATAAAAATTATAAAAAAAATTACCATGAAGTAGGAAATAGTTTTATCTTTCTAATGAATATTTATAGTCAAAATTATAACTTATATAACTCCATGTAAATTTTTTTAGTAAAAAAATACATGTTTGTGACATATTTTTTTTACTTAAAAAAAGGTTATTAATGACATTATCGTACTCAAGTGGCTCCATGGGGCCCCCAAATTGACACATAGATTTTCGTGGTCATCCATGAATCATAAAATATTGTTAGGACATGTTTCAAGGTATTTTTATATTTTTAAAATACTATTTTAACATTAAATTACCCTAATTACCTTTAATCACGGTTAATAAAACTGAAAAGTTACTATTCACAAAAAATTATTTTCATCCCATTGAACCAAATTTTACTTACTAATGACAACCATGTATGTAGGATTTTTGAAATTAAATTCAAAGAAGCTGTAAAATTTCATTTAAATGAAAAATTCAGTTTTTAACAACTACTTTGTGGTTTCACTATTCATCCAAAATTGATGTTTTTCAGAAAAATAGCAACAATTCACCGTAAGATATATTTTATATTCCGAATTAAAATATGATGTCTATTTTAAAAAATTTAAAACATATAAGTTTAATTAATTAATTTTATAATTAATTCATGTTTTCAAAACAAATAGCGTATTTTTAAGAAACAATATCTATCAAAATATTGACACTTGTTTATGTCCAATTTCAAAGTGAAATTAATTTTAATGACAACCATTGGATGAAATGGTAAAAATATTTTTTAATTACACTTTAAACTAAATTAAAATAATAATATAACCATAAAAATAAATTATATTAAAATGCAGTTTTGAAATTAAATACTACATTTTTCACTATTCATTAAAAAAGATGTATATCGGAAAAATAGAAAAAAATTCACAAAGAAAATATTGATGTCTTCATTCTAAAGAAGTTTTTTATTTTGTCAAATATAAAAAATAAAAGTGACAACAAGTATATTTAAAAAGGGTTCGCCATCAAAAGGTGGTAAATCGACCTTTTAAAGAATATTAAAATATTTAAGCTTAAAATTGGATTCATTCACATTGTAAGCCTCTAACATTTATTTGATAAATGTAAAAATATTTGACAAATATATATAATCATTTTTTAGTCAGTTTTGTTCATTCCAGCCATTTCAACGGTTAGGCGTTAACTACTATTTAAAATAATATTATTATATTATCAGTGTACAATGTAAGATTTCAAAGACTCATTGTTGCATATTGGGTAATCCATTAAACATAGCATTCCCATTAAATTAATCATAATATTTTATTTACATATATTAATATATATGAACATTTAATATTCATTATTTACCTGGGATGTTACACATATCCATATTTCAAACATTATAAGACAATCATTATAAATGATGAACACCTAAGTATTCACAACCTTGTTATGTAACACCTCATCATCTTTCTAGCCTTCAATGATCATCAAAAAAACGGTTGGTTGAGAAGGGAATTTAGAAAGTAAGGATAAATATCCTTTTAATATTACTATAATTTCACTCTAAAAATATAAGAATATTAGACATGTCTCAATTCTCCTCACTAATAAATATGTTGGATTTATTCTATATAGATGATCCACCGTCAAATTTTATTCCCCATTCATATAATAGATATAGATTTCATACTACTTAATTACCTCTAACCATCTTCACCTGATCATGTTAAAATAATTACGTGTGAACATACATGTCCTGGTCTTCTGATCTATATATATTTCACACTTCTATAACATAGGGAATATATTTTCATATCATTTATGAAATTCTCATGTCATCCAAATCTAGTTCATCCATGGGATATTTTTTCTCAAGAACATAATAATGAATTGATGTATTGTCTATTACTAGATCATTCTATATTAGTGGTCAACCTAAAACCCTCATTGAATCATTTCTACAAACCAGATTATGTACAGACTAGTGGGAATCATATGTAATGATGCAATGATAAGACACCATCTCAACTCAGTAAATCTATCATTTAATTCACTATCCCAAAAAAATATTACACCTTTATGAGTTATATTAGTTAGTTTGTTTTAAAATCAAGAGAAATTAATCCTTAATGAATGGTATTAGCTATATATTCGAAAAAATCTATATATCTATGTTATAAATACTGGTGTAGGTCATTACATGATTTCCTTCTTCATAGAATTATTCACATATATCTATATTACAGTGATAATATGCCCATAAATGTTAATTTATTCATCCATAACTCACAATTTCCATATTTTTATAGATTATAAATTCACAAATCAATTATCATATTTTTAAACAATCTTCATGATCCTCTTTAATTTAATAGAAAATTAATGTTTCATCTGTATATTCCATCACAAACCTATCAAGGTATTACCAAATTTCACAATTCATTACGTCTATAATGATTTCTAGAGCATTAATGATTCCATTGAATTTCAATATGAAATCAAATTTTTAATACCGTATTGAAAATTAGTTTTGGTATTATCATTCTTCCTTGCACCTAACTGATGATATAATTGCTAAAGATCCACCTTAATTAAATAATCAACACCACCTTGTTGATCAAACAATTCGTCAACTCGTGGAAGGGTATAATTGATCTTTAATGATATTTACTGATCCATTAATAGTCAATACAGAGGTGAGTAGATCCATCCTTCTTCTTAATGAAGAGGACTAAACCACCAAACGGTAAAGCCATCAGACAAATAAAACACTTTTACATCTTGTATTGTAACTAATATTATACCTCATACAAGTCAATGGTGGACATCCGATAAGGATTCATTGATATGGTAAATCTTACAACTATACATTTGGTTATGAAATTATCCTCTTTCTCATGAGGAATAAAAATTCACCCTTTCAGGAATACATTTTTATTACATTAAGCATGTATTTTTTCACTACCCTTCCCTTTTCCACTATTATTTGGGAAACATATGATTTCACATAAGAGAAAATAACTATTCTTGATAAAAAAAATTCAATGAGAGATTAATCCTTCTATTTACATTAGAAAATAATTAGTGATTGACTTGGGGCCTCAAGAGTGATTCCCAACACTCAATAGATGATGTTGAAGTTATATAAGGATAAAAAATCCATGAAAAAATAGCATCAATCTCAAATAATGTATGTAAGTACAAATTTTATGGAATATTAAATCAATATTCATTTACTGGGCAGTATTTATATACATGGGATGGAACAATCACTATGATCATTACTCTTATAGAATTCTCATCCCCAGTATATTGAGGTGGTGTTTGATAATGTTTATTAAACTTATAATATATGAAATAAAGTAAGAAAAAAAAAATCAAAACCCATGTTCTCTTTTGAATAATGAATTCATAATGTACCCATCAACATAGATTTATCACCATCCACCACATCCTTAGTGATATAATATTCCCTTACTTGTTTCCATGAAGGTAGTTTTCACTGATTTTATTTACAAACTTGTTTCATAGATCATTAGATTTTATAGTTAAAATTTTCTTTGGTGTTCACTGTATGATAGTCATAATGTTGATACAAACATTCTTTTCATCTTCCTCATTAGTGGGTTTCTTAATTACCCTCCAAAACACATTATCCAAATGTGCCTATTTTATATACTTGAAACACCTTTGTGTCTATAATATGGAGTATTTTGGAATCTTTTAACCACACCCTTGACACATAGTATATCTGGGGTTCCTTCCACCATGATATTTATCTTTTTATTCCACCAAATAAAAAAATAGATTTTTTTCTACTTAGAGTCCCAAGAGACCAATAAAAGTATTGATTTTTCGTACCAACTTTGAGGGAACAATGGACAATATCTTTATAGTTATCAAATTACTAAATAGATAATTCATTTCAAATACTCGGCTTTAACCATAAAATGATGTGATTCACCTTACTTTCATTGTTGTTGATGATGATATAGTTATATTATCAAAGCCTTGTGATTTTTCCTTATATTCTTCCATAGACTCATATTCTATTTAATAAGACTAAAGAAATAACTCTCTGTTTTATGATGGATAGATTGGTGAAATTATTATTAAAAAATGTTTTCTTAATGAATTCTAATTCAATGGATTCAATATCCTCTTTGGGAATTTTATTATTGATATGAGTCCACTGTTGATCAGTTTCACCCCCAAAGTTATAAATTATCATCAACACATTCTTCATAATCATACATTAGAAAACAAAAAATATATGTTCAATTGAGTTAAACAGTTACTCTATGATGAGGGGATAAAAAGATACATTAGTGTTATGCGACCTTTGTCTCATAAACATCTCGACTGTAACATGATAATTATTAATAGGAGTAAGTAACACCATATGATTCATGAAATTGTGAAGGACATGACATAGATTATCTAATTTATCAATTGTTTTATCAACTCCCATTCCACTAATATTAAGAATTTCAATGGTGAAATCTTCACATTACCAATCATGTTGGATATTGTAATAGTTTTCCATATTCCATATAAATAACTAAAAATAAAAAATGAGAATACATTAACAAATAATCATATAGTAGGCATAATTATAAACATATAAGTAATAAAATATAAATGATTAGTATAGCATAACATATGTGTCTCTTTTTTTCAAATTAGGAAATCCATAGTAATTTCTCTATTATGTTTTCAAACTGAATAATATTTTTAAGTTCTTCATAATGTTTTATAAGTAGTTTGTAAATTTAAAACCTATCTCATAGGAGTGTCAAACTAGGTGAATAGTAAATCCCATTTTTATGATCCACGTAATGATCTAGTTTACCATGACATGCCTTTTAAAGAGATATTACCCATAGATACATATAATATTGGACCTAGTCCACTTGAAAGATCTAGAATATTTTGTAAAACATTGGAGGCTATACGACTTGTTCTTCACGCATATTCCATGTCAATTTTTTTGTAATCATTCCTATCCTTAGACATATCTAAACAGTCCTAAGTAAATTTTTCACATCGCAATTCTAATGTTTGGTTAAAAAATTTCTCTGATAGAAACTATAGTGACCCATTTATTTTAAACATATTATTACATTATTATTAATTATTAAAATCTAATATGTACATTCCCAAATGACGTGATGCCTAGTGTCTTTGGAAGGCTGGCTTCATATTACATCAAATTGAAAAGAAAATATGGAATCATTATTTTATTAATCCAAATATTCTACATAAGTCTATTGGATCTCATAATACTACATTTTATAACATTAGGAATACTAACAAAAGTTGATCTATAAATCCCTTAATGCCAATAAACCCAAAAAGATAAAAAATCATGTGAGTTAAAGGTATAACATGATATCATTAAAGTGAAGGCTCGTGATTAACCACATTAAATTACAACATAATGAACATGGTATCATAATATAATGGAATCAAAATAATTGACACAACAATATATAACACTCCATAAACATGATTTAAGTCTAACTACCTAGAGAATATCACATGATAGAAGAATATCCATAATAGATTATGATTACTCCCTAACCCCATACAAAATAACATTTAAAAATAATAATATTTATAATTAATTAGATCACTATTAGGGTGAATCCATGAAAACATGTTCATGTTATATGTGTTCAAAATTATAAAAAAATCATAATGAATTTCATAAAAATAACCGATTGAATAATAATTGGTTTCATAATAAAATTTCATATCACAATCCATTGAAATTAAATTATATTGTCCTTTGAGAAATGACCATAAGGCATGTATTAGACCATAAAAGGAAGGGATAAAAAGAATGTTATATATGTGAGAGACATATATACAGAATTTAGTAGTAATATGTAACATTTATTTAAGAGGAAATGTGTGTTAGATAGAGAATATTCATAAACCAATAGAAATGGTAGTTTATAGAGATCCCATAGCTCAAGAACAATTTTTCAAGTGTGTTTTTTATCATCAATAATAATACATATATTTCAATTATTTAATATATTAAAAATATTCTAATGTTTATCATTACATTTATTTTAATTTTCACCATGTCTTATTCAATTACATAACAAAATAATTTTTTATCGGATGTTTTAATGATAAGAGGATCATGTAACCTAAATCACATTGGTAAGTTGAATAAGATCAAATAGATTATTACATAATAATATAAATAATTTTAACAAAAATATAATTATCATTATTATAATTTAAATATACTTTTAAACCCAACACTAAAATACAGTTTTATAAAATGAAGTAGGTTATATTCATAGAGATGGTTGGTGGTATGCACAGATTAGCAAGGTTTCCATTTTTAAATGAGCATGGTGTAAAAAAGATAAGTGTAATTTTACCATTAATTGATGATAATTATGTCATAAATATCATATTATTTATTTAAACACCATTAAATGTCCCATATATGTAATATGGTTGTAAAAATGGATCACTTTGATTAAAAATGAAAGATTCATCCGCACACATGAATGATGTTATCATGTTTTCAATAGATTGTAAATTTTGAATGTATAAGATATATTTATACTAAATTTTTTTATGATTTTATGAATAAAACATATCAATATATAATTAATCCTAATTATCAACCTTGTAAATATTATGTGATGAATGAATCACATCACTTTGTGAGGTAATAGTCTGTCGTACACACGAGTGCCATTATCTTATTCCCTATGGTATGGAAAGTATGAATGAAAATTTGATATTAGGATTATATAATTATAAATATATCATTAATGTAATATAAAAAAAATAAAATATATAATTATAAAATATGTTGATGAGTGCTTATAGAAGATAAATTATGTCTATTCATGAGGCGGTAGTCTACCGTACACACAATAATCAGTTTTGTCCCATTTGGGGGAGTATGAGATTAATGTATGTAATTATATTAACATTAAAATATATAGATATATGTAGTATAATATTTGTCTTACATACTGTTGAATTAATAATATTTGAATAATTTAGATGAACCAGTTGTACATAATTCTCGGTTAAGGAAGATACATCTTATTTGGAAAAGTTCACTATTCTTTCAAAATATATGAACTAGGATGGGTCTATAATAAATACATTCATTCTACAATGAACATGGGTTTATAATGACATGATTTAGCCTTTTATAGTCCTATATATTTTTTTTCAAATGTTTTAATATGATATGAGAGTGTGTGTCCATTTATATGTTGAGAAGAGGACGCAAATTGTATTTTCTAGATGATTAAATGAGACAAACATGATCCCCTAAAATAAGGCTCCAAAATGCACATATATTAACCTTATGAGATAATAGGTAAATAAATTACTATAAAATAAGTATTTAAAAATCATTGGGTAATTTAGTACACTTATATGTTTAGTTTAACCACCCTGGGTAAACCCATATTTACCATACCATGGTATATAATGTATTCTATTTTATAAATTCATTTAAATATAAAATTAATTTTAAGTAATATAAATCAATATAATTCCAAATAAGGAATTAATTTTTCCAAAATCAAATCAAATTTTTGGAAGAATTTTATTAATAATAAAACAATTATACTTATCGAAAAGAAGGTTTTCATGAAATAAATGATTTAAGGAAAAATTATATCATATTAACTTTATGACTTAAAATCATAAATAAAAGATTTATAAATCATATTTATAGATATATAATGTATATGTTTCGAAAAAAATGAATATTTAGTGTTTATTTTCTATATTTAAAATTGGGGGAAAATTATGAGCATTATAATAGTTTTTAGAAAAAAAATCATCTTTAAAGACTAAAAATACACTTATACTAAAATATTTTATAATGAATATTTATATTAAATGAAATTGATGTTATAAAACTAGATAATACGTTTGTTTATAAAAAATAAAACTAGAAAATATTATAATGAGGCTCTCTTGAGAGTTTATTCTCACGGGCTCCCCATCTATTGTTTATTGAGGTAGCGTTATGGAATTTCATTGAATGACTTTCATAGGGGTGCTCATCACTTTATATGGTTGCATGAGTATTTCCTTCATCATGTGAGGCATCAAAGGAGGCATTATATACTATGGAAATCATCTATGAATCATTATAACGGAAATATATGATTCTTCATGTGGTGTTCATGAATTTGTGAGGTATTTTACTAGAGTTTCCATCATCGGTTTGGAAGATCTATGATTGTTATTCATAATAGTATACCTAGATGGATTCCTTATATGTATGGAACTCGGTGTGGTGGGTGTAATATATGAGTGTTATATTTAATGCATCTATGTTATATGACTCTTGATATATTCCACAGTTGTCTTTATGGTAGGTGGATGATTAGAAGTGACGAGCGACTAGGGTCAGACCAGTGGGGTGTGGATGTTATGGATGACTGAATACTTCAAGATAGAAACACATAAATTATAGGAATCCACATCAGATCATTGGGAAGAATTAGAACCTCTTTGGTAAAAGGACAAATTTAGACTATGATAGGGTGAGCATAGGCCATGTGTGGCTTGATCTGATGGTAGGGTCGGGGTTGGCTGGTCATGTAGGCTGGAAAGGGATAGTATACAGCGCTGTGGTGGTGGGGTCATAGTGAAGCTGGTTTGACGAATGAAATTTAATTAAGGTATTGGGGAATGAATAAATGTTTGGTTCTGTTATATATGAGTTCTTAAAAAGATTTTCTTCCGTTGGGGCACGCTCTTGATCTACTAATTTTTAAGTCTATGTGCCTCTAGAACATCAAGTGTGTAAAGGGTTCTCCCTTAACCCAGTACAAAAAGGGGATTAAAGTATGTGTTCTCTTGGGGCATCAGGAATGTAATAGGTTATACCTTAACAAAATTCTAAAAGGATATAAGTTTTTCTTTTCTTTTTTAATTAACGGGCTGGTCCCCACCATGTTTCATAAAATTAAATAAAAAATAAGACTTAATTAATTAGAAATAGATTATAATTTTATAAAAAAAAGAATATTTTTTATTACTTGTTTAAAATTTAATATTTTGTGAAAAATAGAAAAGAAATATGATAGTTTAATATCAATATAATGATTTTATTAATAGTTTATATATGATAAATAAAATTTCTAATGGTTAAAAACAGTATAGATAATATTTTCCCACCAAAATTAGAAAATATTTTTGAAATATATGTTATTTCAAACAATTGTGGCTATAATCGAGAGTGTTTACAAATAAAATTTTTCTGGTAGTAACATTATATAAATGTCAAAATGAAGATGATTATAATTGTATTATTTAAATAATCATGGTTCCTTAGGGTTTTATGTCATGTTTTATATATAAAATTGAACATACATTTCAAATATAAAAACATACAACGTTAAAAGATTCACCACCAACCCAATCCATTTATTCCCAACACATAATCCATTTTGGGGTCCCATTATACAAACAATTAGTGATAAGTGGAGTATATCTTCAATAATGACATGTCAGCCACCAATCTTTTTGAAAATCGATGTGGGATTGAGTTTCCACACAGAAAACATCCCAAAAAATCAAGGACCAAAAAACAAGGACATCCCATTAATGATATTACATCAGATCCAAATCACCATAAAATTATACCATCATTTCTCTCTTCTATGAGACATCACTTTTATCCCCTTTTCTCATGCATACATTAAAACAAATTCTCTACCATGAGACAACATGATTCAAAATGTTCCATCATTATCATTATAAAGCTAGTTTGGGCCTACCCACCTCACACATGAGAGACACCATGGATCTAATAATAGTTTAGGGTAGAGATTCATCATTATTCCAATATTTAGATGAAAAACACATATTATATTTTTTGGTTCCATCATCTTAACAATTGGTGATAGGAGTAGTATCCCATATGATATTATATATCATACACGACTCCATGAAGAAACTAATTTTGGAATAAATATATACCCAACCGAATTTTCACATGGAGATGAGGGTCATTCGATGCACCATGAAGGATGATTCATTTTTCATTGTAATAATAATTTATTATTTCTCTTCTGTAAGTTAGTGATTACACAATTGATTCACTAGAACATTTTATATCATTCCACTAATGTGGAAGATATTATCCATCCTCGCGAGGAAAGAAACACAATCAACAACAATGATTTTAGTATCAGCTATATGGTATTGAAAAACCTATAAAACCCCTAAGAATAACAAAAACCAAGAAAACCATAAGAAAAACTCTAATAATTATAGTGATTTTATTAAAAAATAGATTTAACTAATAGATATATAAAAAAATAATGTTTTAAAATATATTTGGGTGGTGTTGTTACCCTAGGATCGACATTCGGTCTGTATTATGTGTATATTGAGTTTTGGAACAATATATAAATTAAATAAATAATTATTTAAAAATGTTCATGCATTTTATTTTTGAACTTTTAATAAAATGAGTAATAATTGGGAATTTTGATTTTGAAAAAAAATTAGACCAAAACATTGGTCCTGAAAGGCATAATTTACCTATGTGTGTAATTTTTTTTATGTTTTTGAAGACATTGAATATTTATGCCATTTATAAAATTAATGTTAATATTTATTTTGATATAAAATCATAAGAAACATTTGTTTTCCTATTTCCAAAAAAACATAGATCTGATTTGAATTATATTTTTTTCCAATATTTTCAAGGTGTGGTTCTCTATGGAACTCTGATGTAAGTTTATTTTAGGTTCACTACCAAACCCTTGTATGTTCCATGATTCTGTTGAAAATTTAACAGAGATCTTGAATAGATTCAATTTTGGCTCGTAATTTTAGGTATATAGATCCCTGAATAATAAAGGTAAAAAATGAAGCTATCTTGAGGCATGACTTCTAAAAATATCCAATTCACTTTCATAAAAATGTATTAAATTATATTTATTAATTTTTTTTAGAATAAATAATTTACCATATTGATTCCCATTTTATAAATGGATATAATATCAATATTTTAACAAAATTCTCAATATGTGAATAAATTAATTTTCATCAATGTTTATATATTATTAAAAGTGTTACATATGTATAAAAATTTCTCATCGATATGTCTCATTGATATTTTTAATTTATTTTACCATTTATATTATATTGGAATTCCTGTAACATGTCTGGTCATCATTTCTAATCCATCGTGATAATAATATTGATAAAAATTATCCATAGTGTAGGAGTTATAGAATGGCGAGGGGTAATGGAAGCTCTAGTCTCTTAGATTGGTAATACATGAGAAAAAGATAGCTATTAATTTTGGAAAGTGGAAATAGATTTGGTGAATTATTAATCAGATATACGTTCTACCATTCTCTTTAAGGGTTTTATATAACATGAAAATAGACACTATATTTTTATAATCATAATTCAAGTTATATTATTGGTCATCAGTTAAACAACATAATGTATATTTGTTAATTTATATATATTTCAGTTATGTATTTGAAATAATTTTTCAACTTCTATATTATAGAATTTATTAATAAAATAATAGTTATTGTTTTGAATTTTTATAATCATTTTTTTAATACTCAACCCTATATAATGGAATTAATATTATATTTCTAAATATAATTAAATATAAAGATGGTGTAAGTGGGATATCCCTCTAACATGCTAGTTCATAAGAGTAGGGTTAGGTCATTTGAAAAATAAATTTGTTCATTTTTTGTTAAAGATCATATTATAAAACAAACCATGTTTTTATATAATTAAATATTATATTTTTAATATCATGATAAAATTCTATTATTTTTTATTATTTTTTTTATTAATAAAATATATTTTCTGGTTTGATATATTAGAAAAAATTTATATGTTTCCATATATAGAAAATAAATGTAATAATAAAAATGAAATATATATAAAAATATATTAATTTGTCGGATTTAATTTTAAATTAGTTATGGTTTTTTGATGTACAAGTCATTACATTTTGGAATTTTTGGTTAATGACATTCTAAATCTCAGCATGAATTCGGTGATAAACTAAAAATAAATAACAATTATTCAAAATAATGACCACATACTTGATTTTTTTCTTGAATACAATATTAATATAAATTATTCCAATTCCCTAGAAAAAAATAAAATAATGACTGTTTGAAATAATAAATGCTGATATACATTGAAACTACCCAGAAAATTCATCCATATGGAAAAAATGAAAAAATACAAAGATAATTCACAATTAGGAAACCCAATTTTTAATAAAAGTCTCTATGTTTTTTTATAATTATTATTGGAAAATATTTTCATTATAAAAAACCATAAAATGACATACCAAATAAATGCATTCATGTCTCTTAAGGGGCATATAATCCAACACATACTTAATATTTATGGAGAATTAAGAATAGGATGATAAAATAAAATAAATTTTGGTTGTTATACTTATCTGCTACATCCATTTAAACATCTTAAGAATATTCTATATCCTATATTTCTATCTATCCATGCTTCTATTTATCACTCAATATAATATTTAACCCATTTTTTCATTTTTACATCTTTTCTTTTAATTATATAATTTTATAATTGTTTGGACACAACACTATAAGAGGAGTTGTGGGGTAATAGTTGAGATCTAATTTGATGGATCGATTTCCCATAATTCCATCCACCTTTTACCATGTGTCAGGTCTCAATAGTTTTCCTTTATTTTCTTGGTGAAGGTGTTGTAAAAGAAAACAAGGAATGCTTCTTTCATCATCAATAATAAGTGATGGTTAATCTTGGAATCCAAACTGAGGATTAAAATAATATTAGGAATGGATTAATTTTTCTTAACATTTATGTGTTTGGTGATGAACGTGGTGAATGAAAAAAGGTAGAATACTCTATGTCCATAAAATCTAATATTTTTCTTATTATTTCATTCCATTAGTGGAGGAATAACCAAAACTATGAACATTGTTTTTAGTGGTCATCATATTATTAAAAAACATGGGGTTCATATTTAGGGGGATTAAAATCTATATAAGGTGACTGAGGAATCATGTTAATTCAGAAAAATAATGCATGAGGGAACCACTAAAGCCTTATTGGCATATGTGGTGTTACTGATTTCCATGTGTCAGACCATATAGAATCTTCTTGGATGGGACAATATGGGACAACAAGGTAGACTCCGTTAATATTTTGTAACGATCCACAATTCTATGCTGGATTAAATATAAATTGAGAATTAGGACAAATAAAATTCCATAATTTCAGGAGAATAGAGTAATTTAATAGAAACTTTTGGGGTTTTGGATTTATTGGTGATATTTGAGATATAATCACTAAAACCATGATGGATGAGACATGGAATCAATGGTGAGGGTGAGGAATGTTCATTTTTTTATAGAAAGTAGAGAGCTGACGCACATGGGTTTGAAAACTAAAACCATGGTCTTGAAGGTAAATAATGATATAAACATAAGTATACTTAATTTATATAGTATTTACATAAACATTCTCATTTAATGTTTAATGTTTTCTAAATTTACATTTAATTATTACTAAATATGGAATAATCATTTTGACTCTGTCATTTAAGACATAAATTAATATTATATAGATTTTAATGTCTTTGATTTACAAATTCACTTATTTTACATGAGTTAGAAAGGACTTCAATTTTTCACTTCAAATTAAATTTAGTGTATATTTAAATTAATTAATGTTTTAGTAAAATTATATATGTACAATTATTATTTAAGCAAACGATTTTTTATTAATCAATAAATCAAAGATAAAAATGCAGATTACATATGAAAAATTTGATTACCTATATTATTCCCTTCAATCATTATTATCATTTAAAAATAATACCCAATCATGGGATCTTAATTGAATAAGAATTTAATTAATAATTTTCAATAAAATTCTACAAACATTTGTGGTGCAGATCTATAGAATCTATTTAACTTGTTGGGGGTGATGTGTGGTCGAGATACAAGCAGCAGTAAAAATTACATATAACTATAGAGGTGACTTTATGTGTGCTGGTGTATAAAAAATAAATCAATATTTACATAACATATGGATACATGTTTATGTGACATTAAAACAATGTATTCATGCATTATAAATAGAAATTTTTAGAAATTATTAATGTAGAATAGCGGTGGGGGGAATTATAATCTATAATAAGAATTAATTCAAAATAAAATTTCAGGCGGTATATTATGGTTGATTCCAGAACATGTAAAATAAATAATATTGAAACACATGAATATTACATACTATAATTCCTATAAGTGATGCCTTTTATATAAAGTAATTAATATAGAAGATTCCTAATGGAAAAAATTAATATAAGTTAATCATAGTGTCATTCTATTTGAAAATTCATACAATAAAAAATTTATATAGGTGTAGTCGGTTAAGTGTAATTGTGTAACTATTGAATTATCGAAATATACGAATGTTTATTAAATTAAATTTAATGATTTAACTAAAATATTTTAACCAAAAAATATATATAAAGGTTTATATGAACTCAATAAATAATTATGTGTGTTGAAATTGAAATATTTTATAGAATTAATGCCTAATATATTAATACTATTGGAGGAATGTTTTATGATATTTAATCATACATTATTTATTTTCATATAGATTTAATTTAAATTAGGCTTGCAGTAGTTCGTTTTCAAATTTCTCTAATTTGAATTTACATATTCATAATTTATACATATAATTGTATGTGGTTTGAAACATTGTGTTTATATTATATGTGTTATATAAAAATAGTGGTTAAACCTTAACAAGTAGTAGACACATTAGAAATTTTTTAATAGTACTTTTAATGAATCATTGAAAATCATGTGAGGTGTGCTTGTATGAAATTGTATAATGTGAAAATTATACCATATCTAATCTATATTTGGTTATTTTAAAAAATAGATTCATACAACGTGGATACAGATTTATGTAATAATGAAATTTATATAACTAAAACCTATGAATTGTTTTCACAATGAAGAACATAGTTGTATTTTTTTTACCACCTCATAAAGTTTTCATATAGTATGAATACATAGTCAGGCATACTAGTGTTATTTAACAATGATAATTTTATAAATACAATATTAATAAAGGTGAAATATATACTGCTATTTAAAAAAACAATGTTTATTAGAGAATTTTTAGATATCAATATTGCATCTAAATTCTTATAGAAATAACATGATTCTCATGAAATTTTAAATTCATAAAAATAAAATTAAACATTTTGTGAGAAAAAAATTAAATGAAATCCATTGTAATTTAATGAAACTAATATTTGGAGAATATAGTCTATATTTAATTCATGAAATGTATTCAATTAAACTATGACAATTTTATCATTAAATATATAACTCTTTGATGTTTCTCAATTTCTAATAATCTAGAAAAAATGAATACAGAGTGTGTAAAAGGGTTATGCACAATCAATTTTTCTATCCAAGGAAGATCTTTTTCCCAAATATAGATGTCTAAATATTTTTCTTTTGATGTTTCTAAATATCTAATATCCTAGAAAAAAACAATATTACTAGTTAATAATATATTGTAGGATTATTTTTTTATCATTATAGTGTTGTAATGGACAAGTGAATACATTTAAATAGTTATTAATGAAATGAAAAATACTTAATATAATGAAGCATATTTTCATATAGAAAATCAATTTGTAACTAATATTTAAGGATCCAACTATTAGGTCAATGAGATTGGTTTACGGAACTTCTCATGTTGTACTAAAAATAATTAATAAATTATGATTTTCACTATTAAAAACAAAAAAATGTACTAATAATTTTAATATAAATGGAATGATTCCCTAACATAGATGATGATTATAAGAATTTTTTTTTTGTAAATTATATAATATAGTGGGGATGATATGTCGATCAATTCCATTATCTGATATGTTTCATCAAATGAAACTCCCTATATTGGAATAAATGAAAAAAGTGATATATTGTGATATATTATATTTTTGCAAACATTGTTTAAATGGAAATTATGTAACAATTACGATCTCTCATATGTAATACTAGAATTTTTTATATGTGTTGAAATAACTATACTCATTTGATAGTGAGAACCAAATATAATTATTAATCAAAACACACTACACGGATGTAACATAAAAAATATACATCTGCTATACCGTTCAGCAATCAAGTTCACCTAAAAAAATATTCATTGGAATTATCTATTAAAAAAAAGGTATGATGAAGAAAAATATATCATCAAGCTGGTAATTTCAACAAAGAAATCTATAAAAGTACCTCTAATACAAATTATCCTATTACAACATACAATTAATTAAAGCTTTCTAGTTCAATAGAAACTATTTATGTGCACCTCCCTAACCTGTATATCAACACAATGAATTTAATTAGTAAATGGTCCTCATTTAATTATCCAAAACATGAATTAAATAATCCCAAAACAAATATTAAATGATCCATTACCAACATCTACATAAAAAATAATTAAATTAACCAAGTAAAACTCCATTACCAACTTCTTAAGCCACATAGGTCAATAGATAATGAATAATTTAATAGAACGGAATCAATTATTGAAGAAATGGAGGTTTGATGAATTTTTTTTTGTAACATAGATAAATATGATATCAAACCAATAAAAACATTTAATTAAATTAAAAAAATGAAAAATAGTATTGAAACGAATCAAAATCAATAATATTTTTTAATGAACACCACAAATCATTTCAATTTTAATGAAGCATCACTGAAAATCCAAATAAAATTTTTAGAAAATCATTTTATAAATGTAATTTCAATATAGGTTATTCATTTTTATTACCGTTGGTGAAACACATGTTATATATATGTAAAAAAACAAATATACTAACATACATGTATTAAAGCGTGGATAATTGATCACCAAAGTGGAATATGATTTTTTGTTAAGATTTCTTTTGAAGGCATAAGACCATGAAGTAATGAAAATTTTAAATTGAAAATGTCTACATATTGAACAACTGGTTATTAATAAAATATGGTAATAGATACCATATTATATTTATTTAGTTGATATTTATATAAGGAAAAACAATGTGTACTTTTTTTTATAAATTGATCAATTGAAAAAAGAAAATAGTTTTATTTTTAAGGGATATATAATATTATCTAGTAAAAAATGGATAAAAAATAATATATACATATACACATATATATATATATATATCGTATTAAATTTTAATCAAACCCCACCACAAAAAAATAATTATGTTATGTTGAATTCATCTATGCTATGAAAAATTATTATCTTAAAAAAAGTATGTAGGGATAAATTTACATGATTGAAATATAACATTTCTATTGAATAGATCACCAAACTATAGAAGATAAACTATTGATTCAAAAATAGAAATATCATATTCAATTATAAAACATATTAGTGAATCTATGATATGTGAAATTCCTATCATTTCATGAAGAGTTTCTAAAAATTATTTCCCACAGATGTATTCTAATAGCAGGTTTGAAAATTATAAAAAATATATGAAAATGGATTGTTTTAAGAAACAAAAATCCATTATTTTTCAATTTAATAAGACATAAATTCTTGTATGTTTATATAGAAGGTTGAAAATAAAGTAACATTATCCAAAATACCATGCACAAAATAAATCCATAAAAATACATGAGAACATTACAAAAATAAAAATTGACATAATAATATATTGGAAGACTATGTTTTTTGAATGTGGAACATGGGATAAGGAATTTTATGAAATAATGATATATTTGAATGGAAATTAGATCTATATAAAATTCATAAATGTAAATAATATATTTAACTATGAAACATTGAACAACCAGTAATTTGATGGACACATACATGTAAATTATATGTTAGAAATTCGAAGTAATTACTCTAACATAGTAAATGAGGATGTATAGAGATACTAAATATTTACACATTTTATTACATGATTATGAACATAATAATACACAAAACTAAACACAAAATTCATGGTCTAGTCTATTTGGATGATTAGATAAATAATTAAACAAAAATAAACAAAAATGAAATGGTCTTTTATCTAATTTTCATAACAATCTCGTATCTTTCATTGAGTCCCAATATCTATATAGGATAATTAGGGGAATACATGAAAAATTTTATGATATAAAAAGTCTAGTAAGAGAATAAAAATATAAATAATGCATACCTCATGGGATATAGAGGATAAAAAGATGGAGTAAAAAGTCATGAATAAACATAAGGAAGCAAAACATGTATATCATGGGATCATGTAATAAAGTAATTATAGGAAATGTGTCCAGAATATAAAACATGACATAATAATGAGTCAAGGAACTATTAACATGGATAATGTGTCAATTATAACCACCATGAATTTTTCACATTAACCATGAGTCAAGGATAACCACCGAGATCATTGAACATGGATCATAAGTCATGGAAAACCCCAAAGACCATTACACATGTAGTGTCATGAGAAATGAATTTTCCCAATGAATTGGACCACTATCTAGGAAAACCCATCAGAACATGTACATGGATATTTTTCCCACAAAAACAATCCATCATAAACATAACGGTTACACATTGAAATAAATGAGTATCATAATCATGTCATAAATCCCAAAAATGAGAATTAAATAAGGGCGTCCATGATTAAATTGATTTAAAACTTGCATTAAAATTATTATGGTACAATAATCATATTACATAATATTTTGTGTCAAAATGATATGGAAACATATAAAAATGTGATTATGAAACATTATAATTGAGTTATTAGTGTAGTTTTAAAAAAACCTTTAATGATTATATATAAGAAAAAAAGAATAATTGTTTGTATAAATAAAAAAATGTACAAAGATTGATTATCATGATAAATTTAGTGATTTTATAAAAGTAATTATTGATTGAAATATATTATTTGTAGAGCATTAAAATGGGAAATAATTATAGAAGTTTACAATAGTAGATTTTTATTTTTAGTAATAATTGAGAAAGAATCTGTTTTAGAAATATATTTCCCCATTTAATAAGTATTGTCAAAAATGGATTCATTTTTTTTAGAAATTTTAAATATATGTGAGAATAGTTTCATATAAATTAATAATAATTAAAAAACTATAAATTGAGATAACGTGAAACCCGAATGAAAAATGTGGGTCTGGGTAGAATCCCTTACCTTTTAACTGAAATGGTAATAAACATGTACATAATTTATTTCATTATCAAATTAGATAAATTAATTAATAATTAAAGAAAAATTTTACATTTAATTGATTTCTTAAAGGTTATTATGTCTATTTATGGTATTTTTAATAGACTATAGTGTACAATTTCATCATTCAAAAGTGTTTGTTTTCTTGTTTTTTCTGATATGATTGCTTATATATGAGTATAGACATTGAATTAAGTGGGAATAAATCACCATAATTGTAATTATATGTTATTAATAAACAACCATAAGATTTAATGGTCTTATATATTTCTTTTTTTATGGTTTGTATGATTCATTAGATAATATGCAATGATAATCATTTGGATTTTTTGGCATTTTTTATCTTCACAATCTAGTATTTTTTTTATTGGTTAGTATTATGTATATATAGTGATTATATAACATTAAATAGGTGGTAATACATATATTATAATCTTTTTTTAACAATAAAAATATTTTTTTGAACAACATTGATTGTGTAATTAATGAAAAACACATCATATGTGAAGGAGTTAATTAGTAACCTCATAGAAGATATTTTCA
Source organism: Viscum album (assembly GCA_963277665.1). NCBI lineage: Eukaryota > Viridiplantae > Streptophyta > Magnoliopsida > Santalales > Viscaceae > Viscum > Viscum album. The sequence continues at coordinate 23,717,445 of OY728131.1, forward strand.
TTTTATTTAATAAAAGGAAAGGGGAGAGAAATAATGATGGATTATTAAATTATCTTGATAATATTAATTTATATATACGATAATTTATTTTTCATGACACTAGGATGAGGGGAGGTCAGGAGAATAAAAAAAATAATGCTCTTGAAAATAAATTAATGAAAATGAAAGAGGTTTTTAAAACATAAATTATCCTCCTAGAGAACCTCATTAGAAAAATGGTTTTGTCTTTTCATGATACTAATATAATTTTTATTTGGGTAAGAGGATGAGGAGATGAATTGGGTATAAACTGGGAAATTATAATGGGTTATTATGTGTGGGGAGAAGAGGTGTTGAGGGATGGTATTTATAGTTTATGAGAGTGGGGTTTTCTCATTATTTTAGACATAAGTTTATTATTTTTCCCCATGCGAATGAATATTTTCATATCCCGTTAGTAAATATAGTATAAATTGATTGAGGCTTCTATATTAGGTTATTATATCATCCGTATATCAAAATATTACATAATAATTCATGTATTTAGTTTATTTCGTAAATTACAGTATTTCAATATTCACAAAAAATTCATCTATTTTAGAAAAATTGTAAAAATTCACCATAACCATTTATCAACATTAATTATTCAAGAATGAAATCCATTTTATGAAAATAATATTATAAATACTGGAATATCATTTTTTTAATAAAATAATCATTTATTCAAAAAAATACCAACATTAAAATTATAAATTATTTAACGACACATTCAAAAATTAATATAAGGAATCATAAAATTATCTTATAGTAAAGAGAAAAAAATATTAATTTATAAAACTATTTATTTAAAATAAATTTTCTTTTCAATCATTATAAATATTATAAAATTGTAAATAAATATTTTTGTCTTAAAAAAATAAAAATAAAAATATATCAATTTTTAAAATCATATTTAATTTCTCAATGATATGCCTATATCTCATTTTTATTTATAAGATTCATAAATTTTATTTATACATTAAATATTTATTTTTCTATTCTATTGAGCATAATCGTATTGTTAATGGCTATGTCACTACTCCAAAGGTCATGTTACTATTAATTCATAATTTGTTACTTATCTTCTAAAAAACCTCTTATTTAATTCTTTATTTATTTATAAATACTGGATTATGTTCTCTATGTGATTTTATGATATTTATAACATATAGTATATTAATAATAAGGAAAATTTCATTGATTGAATTTTTGGTTGTTACATTCTTCCCTCTTATGAAAATTGACCCTTGAAATTTCGTTTAGCACTCAAAGGGGGAAATTTGTGACGATACATTTCTTTCATCGATTCCACCAATTTGAATGACTCAAAAAAGTACATATGGGTCCACCATAGTGCTTTGATCAGGGGAGTAGATTTGTTTTGTATAACATTATCTCTATATTCCAAGATCTTCACTTGCTTCTCCTCCTAGGAGATATCAGTTTCCAACTATACCAACAATTATTTTAGTATATGTGAGGGATATGATATTTAATTCCTCAAGAGGTATACAAGGAATACATCATCAACATGGGATATGGTTAGTGAATATTCAAGTCAATATGAAACAACTCTAACAATATCATAAATCTAAATGGGGCTAATGCAAATAGGATAGGGATTCCATTCATCCCAAATCTCATTACCCACTCCCTTGAAGATATGTGGAGGAATAACATGTCTCTATACATAATCTCCATTTCTCATTGGCAATTGTTTGGAAATATATTCTATCTACTTTTTTGATGTATAAATATAATATTGACTGGTTATCTACTTTTTCTACAATTTGTTTGACCATTTCACATCCTACCATCTTAATTTCACCGATATCACCCCACCATGATTGTATTCTACATATTTTTTTTATAAAGGGATTCATATTTAGTGGTTTTGATGATCGAGTGGAAATTATTGTTGTTGAGAACTCTGATAGAGGTATTTTATTCTCCAACCCTCCATTGATGTTAATAAAACATGCTCTCAACATGTCTTCCAGTGTCTTAATAGTCTACATGGATTTTATAGTATTTTTTATATGATACATTATAATAATGTTCAATTCAATGTTTAGAGCATGTTAAAGACATTTCCAAAACTATTAGTTACTTAACATTTATTGATCAGATACAATTGATAGTGGTACACAATACTGCCTCAAAACATCTTCAATATATATATAAATATATGGATTCTTGTTAATCTAGTGATATTTCCTCCTAAATTATGATAAATTAAGTTGTATTGGAAAGAAAATACACAATAAACCATATTGAATTGTTTTTGTTTGATATATTTTTATTCCTGTGACAAAGTCCATGGTGATTGTATCCCATTTCCATGTAAGTATGGGTAATGGTTTCATCACCCCATTAGGAATTATTCTTTGAAAATTTAATTGATAACATACTAGGTTTTTTGATGTATATTTAGTAATATCCTTCTTCATATTTTCCCACCAATAGTGTTATATTAAATATCTACAAAAAATTTTGATCCCTGGGTGAATAAGGAAATTTGGGATATTAACATCATTGAAAATCCCATTCATTTCAATGTACCAGATTTTACACATAGTCATGACCAACATAATAAAACATTATCCTAAAATATTTTTAAATTCAATGAATTCCCATTTATAATAGCTTTAACCATTTTTCTAAATATCTATACCATTTCTTTTATAATCCTTCATTTTTACCAGGAGTGATGGTTGATAAATCATTTTAGAATGGACTAATGATGTTCCCTTTATAATGATTTTGATTACTATCCATTGAAAATCTAATTATATTATATCATTTTCAATTATCATCATTTATTATGATGCAATATATTTTCTACACAGAGCATCAAACACCTTATTTCTATATCAAGATGGTAGTATATTGATCATTTGAAGTATTTAATGAGATTTGATCATCATCACTGGTCCATATTAAGATTATCATATTTTATTATATATTTTATTCTCTTATGATAATTAAATATCTCATACCTCTACCCATATAGATAATTCCCCCATATATTTATGGAAAAGATTACAATTGCTAATTCTAGATCATTCGTATGATAGTTTTCCTCATATATTTAAAACATCCTCGAGGCATAGGATATAACATTATTATTAATCATCATTATGCAGCCTAATACCTTCGTTAAATCATTTATTTACGCAACAATGATTCCCCCACTAGATGGGAGCGTGAGTATTGGAACACTGATAAGCCTCTATTTTAAATCCTTGAAACAGTATTCATAATCACATGTCATGAAAAAAAATTACTCCTTTCTAACTCATCTGGTTTTAACATGATGATATGTTCATAAATATAAAATGGTAATTCCCTACTAGACCAAGGAATATATGGATGTTCGTTATATATATTGTTCAGGGGCACTTTTCTATTTTCATTATATTGGAAGGATCCATTGATATCTCATCAATGATGAAAACATGCCCCAAGAATCACATATGTTCCCTCCTGAACTCAAATTTATTATAATTTTCATAGCAATTAGCCCATCCACTTTTCATTGGAATAATATTAATATTCTCCTCATGTCCTCATTGTATTTAGTGTATATTAAAATATCATTGATAAATATAACCACAAATTTGACGAGGTAATCTCTAAAATCTTTATTCACTAAGTCCTTGAAAATATCTGGATCATTAGTGAGTCTGAAAGGAATCAGTATGAACACTTAGTTTCCACAATAAATCCTATAGGAATTATTAAGAATATTTTCATTTATCAACAATAATTGGTCAAAACCTGACCAAAGGTCCACCTTAGATAAAAAATAGTCCCCATGTAGTTGATTGTACATGTAATATATCTATGGGGGGGATACATGTTATTTATTGTGTCTTTATTGAGCTAATTATAATGAATGCATAATCATATTGATCAATCCTTATTCTTGAAAAATATGATTTTTGATCACATGTTGAATCACTCTAGAACATAAAATATGTGTCAAGATTCTCTTGTAACTTAATCTTTCATTCTATCATTTCATCAGTTGGCATTGTATAATGATTCTATGACATAGTCAGATAACTAAGAATATGTTCGATTGAGGAATCAACTTATCCGTTAGAAGGAATACGAGACAACTCTTTTGGGAACAAATTAGTTAATTTATCAAAATGATAATGTATTAGAGCATGATTCTCTCATATAACTCTATAATTTGAACTGAATATTATTTCTCGAAAGGGAATAATATTTTTACAATAAACAATGATTATGAAGGATATTTATCTTCCTCCTTTCAAATAAATTGAATCAGATGATTCATCAGGATGTGAAGACTGATCACCCTTTCCCAACAGTTTATGTTAGGTTTTTATAAAGATACATAATCCATAACTAGAATAGAATTAAAATCTACCAATGTTTATAAGAAAAGATCTACATCTAGTTCCATTCCACACACATTAACTGAATTGGGGTTATATACATTGGATGCAATAATTAACCCATTTTAAATTCTATTAGATAACTCAACCACCATATTTTAAGGTGTTGTTTGAATAGTTCTACTAATATATTTTGATATGAAATATTGTGTAGAACTAGAATCAAATATAATTTAAATTATTCTTGAACTAATAATAAGTGTACCTATCACAACATTATTTTTAGGATCCACAACAACAATAGTTATAGAATATTCTCTTCCATTCTACAATGTATTTTTTGTTGACAGCCTCCAAACAACACTGTATTAGAGAAATGGTTCACATAATGATTATATTTTTTTTGCACTTGAAACATCACACTGTAGGCTAACTGTTAATAAAGAACACTCATTCCGATTCTATATTTTTTATCTTCTACATATCCCTTTATAAATTAATATCCAGATTCTCGTCACGTGAACATTTGATTCATTTTTTGGTTCCCTTTATACAGTTACCAAGATTCTTCTTTCATAATATGGATAGGTGGGATGATGTTTTATTATTCCATGATGGTATTTAACTATCCATATTATCATATAAATTTCATTTTCCAATTTCTATCTTGAGGTCCATGATACCACTGAGATTCCCTAATTCCTATTTTGACCATATGGGAAAAATGGAAAATATCTTCATATCTATAGAAGTCTAGAATCCCCAATGATTTACGTAGATCTGGCTTCAGTACTATAGTGTTGTGACCCACCTTAGATTCAGTGTTCATCAAAAATCCAGAGGCCTATCATGAAATCCTTGTGATGATTGCTTCGAGGACCCCAATAGACTCTTCTTTATTTTTCATTTGTCCAAGGAACTCCCTTTAAATATTAAGTTGAATAGTTTGAGGAAAATATTTACAAAAAAATATTTTCATGAAATCATCAAATTCCATAGAATCAATTTTATTTTTTGAAATTGTGGTATTGATAAGTTTCCCCAACTGATCAATTTCCCCATCATAATGATACACCTTCAATCAAAACCATCACCTGTATTGATAATTATTGGACAAAGAATATATTTTCAAAGTAGTTAATCCATTTTTCCATGATGAGGTGGTCAAAATATACTCTATAATTGGTATTCCATTGTCCCATGATGTGTTTGAAGAAAATAATATACTTTTTAAGAGTAGTAGGGAATCCCACTTGATTCATGTGATTACTATTAACTTAAGCTAGTTGATAAAGTAATGTTGTAAATTTTTTAACACCCATTCCCATCATGTTTGGAATATAAATAGGGAAATTATCACATTTTCTATCACATGCATAATTTTCATGAGTTCTCCTATAGAAAATGATTAACTATGAAATATAATTTATAATTAGGTTGGATTGAATATATAGCTTATAATAATTTAAAAATAATTATATTACATAAAAGGATAAACTTTTAATGAAATATTATGATTACTATGTTTCAATATAGGATATAAATGGTGATATAATTATCCATAGGGTTATTACTACAGAGATCTAGTCCTAATATCCAAAATAACAATACCATGTTGTGATAATAACTATTGAAACCCTATAAATTTTCACATATTATTACATGATTTTTAACATAATTATCCGACAAAAATAGAAATGTATGATCTAGTGTATTTGGAAGATTAGGTACATAATTAAACAACATGTAACTAAAATGAAAATGTCTTTTATTTAATCATCATAATACAGTTAAAACATGCATTGAGTCATTAAATCAATATAGGATAACCTATGAAACACATGAAAAAACTGATGAGTCTAAAAACATAGTAGGAGATTAAACTTATAAATAAATCATAAAACATTGGTTAAAGAGCATAACATTATTCCAAAAAAAGGAATAGATAAACAAAATAATAATAATTTATATAACATGGAATTATGTAATCAATGAATCATAGGATTTGTTTTCACAATATAAAACATAAAATACAAATTATTCAATGATAATTTTATGTAGATACTAAGTCAAGGATAATGACCAATACCGTTTCACATGGAGCACAATTCAAGGTTAACCACTGAAACCTATACACATGAAGCATGGGACATGGATAACCGAGAATTATATTTCAAATGATGTATCATAAGACTAAACATAACCCAATGATTTGAAGTGCCATCTGGTTCCCCCAATCATAAAATGTAGAATAATATGTGTTCCATTTGAAGAATCAATCATAAATATAAGGTTTACCCAGGGAAGAAAATGGTTATCGTAATCAGGTCATAAGGAAAAAAATAATAATTTCATAAGGGTTTCCATTATAGAGTGAATTTATAATAGAAATGTACATTAGTAAGTAAAAAAATTTATATAACAAGAAAATTGATGTCAAAATAAATTGGAAACATGTAAAATGATTTCTTATAAAACATTTTAAATGATCTTTTTACTGTGCATTTAAAGAAAACATTTAGTGGTTATTTAAAACATAAAAGGAATAATTAATTGTGTAAAACTAGAAATGATCCAATAATGTTTATAATGAAATATGGATTAATTTTAGAAAAATAAATATGGATTAAAATTTATTATGAATATCACTTGAGAATGGGTAATAAATCCGGATGTTGTGTTTAATCGGGCTTGATTTCCAGGAAGAATGTATAGGGATACTTTTTTAAAAAGATATTACACCATCAAAAAATAATGATCTAATATATATTAATAAATTTTAAATTTATAAAAAAATATTTAAAATAATTAAAATATAATATTTACATTAGTTTAAAGAGTGATAATGGGTAACTCTAAGGAAAAGGAGGTTTGGGTAGAAACCCTTACATTATATCTGGAATGGTTCTGCACATGTACATAATTTCATGGATAATGAAATAAGATTCAGTAATTGAAAAGTCTAGAACCAATTATATATTATCATTAATATTTATAATATATGAATTAATTTAGGTCAATTTTGATGGATTATTGAGTTTAGTTTCATTGTTCGAGAGTGTTTGTTTTCTTGGTTTTTATGATTATTACTTTTATATATGAATATGGATGTTTATGTAAGTGTGGATAACTATCCATAATTTAAATTATATTTTATTAATTATCATGAAAAATATTAAACGTTCATATATATACTTTGGATTCCAAAATCACATATTATTAATCAGATTAAATGTCAATGATAACTATTTTGCTTATTTTGGGATTTTTTATCACCACAAACCTATAATTTTTTCCTAATTTGTACTATATATCAAATAATTAAAAAAATGAATATTTCCTAATAAAAATATAATAATATTTTTCAAACCATATAACAGTATAAGTACCACCATAAAATTTGAAATTGAAAGAAACAAACATGTCATCCACGACAACGATAATTTAGCACCTCACGAATGATATTTTAAATTATTAGGAATAAAAGTAGAAGAGGAAAAACGATGATTGATTATTTAATTATTATGATAAGGGTCTATTATATATAATATACTAGTGATTTATTCAATCTTGGATAAGGATATGTGAGGAAAAGAAAAAATAAATTGAAAAAAAATTAATGAAAAAGAATGAGGGTTTTACCTCTTGATTTCTCCTCCTTGAGAAGCAATATAAATAAATGTTTTTTTCCTTTTGATGATACCAAGAACTCCAAGATATGGAGGATAGTATTAGGAGATGATTTGGGATGAAATTGGGATATATTCAATTCATGAGATCTTTGAAGATAATAGGTGGCGGGGTGGTATTTATAGTTGGGGAGAGCGGTTTTTTCCATCATTTTATTTATTATTTTATTATTTTTACACAATTAAATTAATTGTTTAGATTCCCATAGATAAATACAGTAAATAGATATATAGGGTAAAGTATTATGGTCTTACTTTAACCATAAATTATCCAATGACATAATAAATCTTGTATTTAACTAATACCCTAAATTACCATATTTCACAATTCGCCAAAAATTCAACAATTTTAGAAATTTCCCAAAATTCAACATAACCATTATTAATTTGTGGATTTGAAAAATAAAAACCATTATAATAAAATAATTTTCTATATATTAGATATTTAATTTTTAAATTAAATCACAATTTATTCAAAAAATAATTTTTATAAATTATAACTACTTATATAACACTTCGAAATATTATTTAACAACTCCTAAAATTATATTATAACGATAAAAAATACTAATTCATGAAAAATAATTAAATATAATTTTACTTCAAAATAATTATAATAACTATAAAATTTTAAATAAGTATTTATGTTTTACAAAAAAAAAATTTATCATTTAAAAAATAGTTATTTACTTTTTCCAATATGTATATATATATCATATTTTTATTTTCAATATGCCTAATTTTTTTTATGAATTCAATGGTGGGGTTACTATTCTCTGTGTTATATTACTATTACTAATGGTATGGTTTCTACTACAAATATTAAGATATTATCCATTCAGTATATGTTCACTAACTTCCAAAAAACCTCATATTTCATTAATTTATTATTTAGAAAGTATTTGTTGTGTTTCCTCAGTGATTTTATATGATTTATATTATATAACATAATTATAAGAAGTAAAATTTCATTGATTGAATTTATGGTCTTTATATGATGTTTTTCATTATAGGAAGGAACAAAATTTGACTTAGTATTAGCTAATTGTTTTTCTTGTTCTTTATACCTTCATTCAATTATCTACTTCATCATCAATAGAAAGAATAAAATATGATCTAAGAGTATTTATATGATAGATGATAGATTTTTAGGGTTTTGTAAATTTACATGGAGGATAGATTCGATTGAAAATGATGTTACAATGATATTGGTAGGATTCATAAGAAGATATATATCATTTGATTCAGTCCCATTCTAATTGAATATGGAATTCTGGAAGAAATATAATGGGATAATGATATTACATTTTGATGAATTCAATATTTATAGAGGAATGGGGAAGGGGAAGAGTTTATTTGTGAAGGATAAATCGGTATTTACTAAGGAAAGGGAAAAAGATGAGGAATTAGTATTTTACAATGAAAATTAGAAATAGTATGTGGATATTTGACATGAAGATAGATAAGAGAACAATTGGTCTAGAGTTATTGAATACTTCAAAAGAATAGTGGGAGGTGAACAAGTATTTCGGTATGAAATTTAATTTTTATATGAATTAGTATTTTATATGAGAAATTATCAATGGGACGAATTTAATGGAGTAAAATTAAATAAAGGGTGAGTGATTCAGGATAGATGGACATATATGTGGTAAAGGTTGTGGTGGAGTTGCGTGTTCTTGGAAGGAATGCAATTTAATTAATGATTCAAATTTCAATGAGATTGTAGATTACACCTTTGAATACATATCGTATAAAATCAAGGATAAAATCATGATTATCCTTATCATTCTAAAGAATTAAACAATCATGAATAGAAAAAGAATAGATTTCATTCTTATGGGATCCCACAAAATCCTTTTGATTGAGTTAAATAACGTTTGAAAAAATTTCATTAACATGTGTAGAATGTAAATTATTGTTACAGAAGATTTCCATAATTTTTATTTCCACATATAATACAATATTAAATTATGAAATTATCCATAAAACTACATTTAAGTGGGGTAGATTAGTGCTTATATAGTCACTTTTCAATAAAATATCATTGGAAATTTGGTATTTAGACATTTTTATCACATTTTTAATCTATATTTTATACTAGGAGAATTATTTTATTCTTGATGTCATACTCCCACAACTATTAAACCCTAATAGATCTCACATCACAATCCACATAAAAAATACAATAATATTCAATCATAATGATAGACTTTTGTCTTGGTTTCCTGGACATTGGGAAATTTTTAATGGGGATTGGGAAGTGATCCAACATAGTGGAGAAATATTGGACACCTTGATAAAAACAATGAGGTTGATCCATTCGATCTGACATTATAATTTCCATGATGCCTTGAAATTAGAGTACAATCTTCCCTTGAAAATATCTTAAAGGGTTGAATTTGTATCCTAGAATAGAAATACATAGAGATTTTACTTATTGAAGGAAGTTAAGTTTTTGGGAAAATGACTTCCTATCTCCCCCACCGATTCTATTTTGTTATAAAATTTTACTAAATTTACCACTTATTAGAAGTGACTAGTTAGAACCTCCCCCCATGTACTTTAGAATCTCCTATGAAATTAATTTATAATTATATTAAGGCATCCATATAATTCCAAATAATAAAATATAAAGGAATCATGATGATTAATATAGAATGTAATGATATTCAAAGATAAACTCTAATTCTGGAAATCAATATAATCCTTCCAGAGAAGGAATAAAAAAAGATTAACGTTTTTTTTTGTAAACTATCAGTCCCCCATGGAAAAAAAATAATCGTTACAAATCTAAAATTTTCATTAATATAATTTTTCCTTTAAGACATAAAAAAATTAGGGCCACTTTGATACCGTAACATTGGGGAATCTGAACAACATGTGGGTTTCCAAGACAATGATAGTTAGAGCTTAAGAATTTCATTGACATGGTCTTGTTTGGATCACTCTAGTATCATCCTTCATATATTAAAGAATGGATCCATTCCACACTATTTTATAACTTTTATATTATCTCCCAATGGAATTATTAGCCTCCATAATTCTTTTGAAGTATCTGTTTTCCACTAATAAAATATAAGAACTACGATCCCCTGAACCTATCATCCACCAAATTAGATATTTTTAGGCCATCCATCATAGTCTTATTTTGATCCTCACCTGAATAGAAGGATATAAAAATATGATCAAAGAATTGACTGAGAACCTGGTTTAGATGTTCAAAATATATCATTTTTAGATTGGAAATAATTTAAGGAATACAATCAATGGTTGTAAGAATTCATTTCACATGGTTGGTGATCATTTATAAAAAATTAACATCGAAATCAATTTTATTCCCAATATCACAAGAAATAATCTGGGAGGTAAGAATCTCCAATGAATTTGATCACATTTGAATTTTGTGTTCTATAAAATTATTTACAGGTCCCATTATAATGTCTTTATTTTTGTTTGGAACAAATTTTGATAATAAGGCCCTAATGATTTTATCCAAATCCATTTGTCTCACTGCCTACAACACAAAATTCCACCAATGGTTTTTCCCAAATCCATGGACCATACTACATGAATATATGACATTATCCATTTCACCACATTAGAGACACAATCATTCTACATATTTCAAATGCATCCATAAAGTAAACAAAAGACAACTAGTTTTTCAATTTTAAATGATATCATATCATTTGAGTCTTCCATAAAAAGTAATGTTCCCATCATAAGTGGTTGTCATATGCAATTTAGAACCCTAATATTCAGAAAAAATCGCAAATTAATTGAATTTGAGTTATCCAAATTAAAAAATTCCCTAATAGGTACTCTGATATCATTTATAATTGATTTCAACATTCTGAAAAATGGGCTACCTAATAGTAAAGACTAAAATTGTGATTTGTAGAAATTAATTTTATAATCATAAATTTTATCTCTTAGAATGTAAATTATAATAAGATAATAATCAAATGATCATGGTCATTGGAGAGGAACATTTATTTTATCCTTTTCATTGAAGAATTCGAATATCTAACACCTGTATAAAATTTCTCTTATTGAAATTCTATCCTCTAGTTTGCATACATTTTATATCATATTTTTCAAAAGAAATCTAATTGAAGGAATGAATTGTGATGAATTTGTGATGAGAAATTTATAGTGAAATAATATTTTTTAAAATATTTTTAAAATATTTTTAAAATAAATTTTTCAATAAGTACATTCTCTAAGATCATGAGGCATAGTGTCCTTTGATGATTAGGTTCATATTATGTCAAAAAATAAAACATGTAATACATCTTTATTATTCATAATGATCTACTAAAATACATGGGATAACCATGAGAATAAATAAATAAATTTTTCTACTAAAGAAACAAGTAATGGAATAAACATGACTACTAAACATGACATTTTATTCAATGGTGTGTCTTGATATCATAAAAGAGTGGTCCCATGAGTAATCACATGGATTTATAACATAATTAAAATGGTATAATAATATTAAGGAATCACATTAATTGTGGTAGAAACATTTATGTTGTTATAATCATGATTCAAGGATAATTTATTAAATGATATCACATTCTGGACAATGTCTCATAATGGATTAGGTTCACCGCATAATCATATACAATAATCTTTATGAGGATAAATAATTTTCCATTTCATTTGTTCTCTATATGGGTGCACCAATAATAACATGTTCATTCTATATTTGTTCGAAAAAAATAATTAAATCTTATTAAATAATATAATAATTTCCCCTGGATAGAAAATGGGTGGCATAATCTTAGTATAGATCATAATCAATGGTAATATCACAATAGATGTATTTGAGAAATGATCATAAAACATCTCTTTTCACTTATAAGTAAATAAGAATAAGATAATTTTATATGCGAGATACTTATATAGGCTATTTAAATTCGTTTCATAATAATAATAGTGGGATAAAGTGTACTAGAGAGAGAATATTCTTAACAAGAATGAAATGGTGATTTGGAGACATCACTTACCTCGAGCTTGACTTTTCATGTGTATTTTTATATTCCTAAATAATAAAATTATGTTAATTATTTACGAACTTAAGAACTATATTCTTGTTTATGATTATTTTTTATTTTTATTTTTACTATTTTTTTATTCATTTATATAACCAATTACATCCACATCAGACATTGAAATAATAACTGTATTACATGTCTGCAATCACATTGGTATGTAGAATAACATCAAATAGATTATTATTTAATCATATCTATAATTTTAATAATGATTGAATTAATAAATATATTAATATATGTTAAATTTTAAACCATGAATGAAATATTGTTATAAAAAATTATCTACATTACAATCATCGAGTCGGTGGGTCATATGTATGTATAATTAACATTTCCAATTTTCAAAGAGAATTATAGGAAGATAGAAAGAATTAAATTATCCTTGTAGTATTATAATTATATCACAAATAAGATATTTTTTCATCATATACATTTTTACATTCTATCCATGTAATGCCATAATAAATATTAATCACATCAGTTTGCAAGGTGGTAATCCATCATGAACACAAATGACATTATCAATTATTAAATAAATATTAAGTAATGAAATTATATGATATATTTCAATTTAATATTTATTATTATATCATAATAATCATTTATCAACATAAAATTAGTCTATAACACCATCCAGGTAAAGCATAGGTGAAAAATGAATAACAACACTTCATGAGGCGACAGTCCGCCATACACATGAGTCATGTTATCGTATTCCCTACAGAATAGAAAGTAAGAATTTTTTTATATGATAATTAAAGAAGGATAATTAGATAATGTGTATTTTATATAATCATTAAATACATTATTATATCTAGCAGTGTGAAGTGATGATGTAAAATGAATTTCATTAGTTTGCGGTTAGGTAGTCCCCTGTACACGTGATCAACAATTAAGTATTCTATTTGATGGACGTTGAGACATATTTAACTAATTATCTTATCCTGAAAGTATGTTATTATATTTATATTACAAATGTAATTATGTATCGATTATTTATCAATAAATTATGGAGATGAAATAAGAAATAAAAAAATGCCCATATAAGGACATTACTCCTTCTTTCAACAACTACTTTAGATTTCTCCCAAAATCTATATTAGGTTATGTTTATGATAATTTTCATCTAATATAATATGATGGGAATGAAATAAATAAGTGTTTTTATAGGAATTTTATATTACAATGGGATTTTTAAGTGTGTACTATATTGGATAATGGGTGGCCTTTTATAAGTGGTGGAGAGGAAGCACATTGGATTTTTGAAATGAAATAAAATACACCAATTATGTTTTCATGACAGGTGAATTGAAAATGGTGCATTATGAAGAATTAAAATATATAGTGATAAAATATTACCATAAAATATTAATTATATTATTTTTTATCATTTTTAACCCTTATCAATTTATTTTAACTTATGGTAAACCCATTTTTACATTCACCAGTGTAAATAGTTATTACTGTTACAACTATTTTTTAGTGTTAAAAATTATTTAAAAAAATTAAGATAATATAAATTATAATTATTAAAAATCAGTAATAATGTTTTTCCATATTCAAATTACATAATTGGTTGAATTTTTTTTATTATTAAACATACTGATGTGTCAAAAAATTATTTTTCATGAAATGCAATTTTTCAACAAAAGAGGGTCTACTATTAAATATATCAAAATTAGTCATAATTAAATTAATTAAAATTAGTATTTATATATAAATACTCTATATATTTTATTTAAATAATTTCTAAATATGTATTATTTTAAATATTAAAAATGGATAAACATTATACACTTTATAAAAATTTTCAGAATAATTTTTTTAAAGCCTAAAAACAAATATTTTCCAATGTATATTATAAATAAGATTTAAATGTAACAAATTGGATTAAATTTTACTATATAATATTTATTATTATTTTTAATGAATTTAAAATAATTTTTTTAACTTAATTATTTAAAAAGAAATGGATGTTTTAGAAATTTGATATTTTCTATATTCGTGGAGAAATTTTTTTCCCCAAAAAATATAAAATTTACTATATGTTAATATTGGTATTATGATCTCAAAAACTATGATTATTTTAAAACTAAAACATCAAAATTTTATTTAAAATATATTATATTCTTTTCTATTAAAATTCATTAAATATATAATTGAAATATATGTTTTTATTAAGTAAATGTGGACTTATTCCTACATTTTTAATAATAAATTTATATTTAAATGTAAATTTCTATAAATTTAATAATTTATTTAATTAAATTCATACATGAAAATTTCATAACTATGTCATAATTTTATTATATAAATATTTTTTGTTTGTTTTTGTTTACTGTTGTGTGTCACAACTACTATCAAACAAAGTTTTTTCATTTAAAAAGATAAGGTGTTTCATTATTCACCCAATAAGTAATTTAACTTTTGAAATTTTATATTGAAATCTAAGGTGAAAATATGTGATTGTAATTTTTTCATCTCTATGTATGTATACAATGTTTGTTTCTTATACTTTTTATTTCTATATGTCACATTCACCAGGCGAGATGCCTTGATTCATAAAACTTTAGGTCCAAAATCAATGTTATTAGCTGAATAATCCACATATGAAATGTATTTACACAATGTTATCACCTCTAAATTTAGTAAATTTGAGGGTTATATAATATACATACATATGAGGGATTCTGGGAACACATCATGTACTTGATATAGGTTTGGTGGTAGCAATATTTTATAGGAAACTGATTCGGTGTGATCAGGGATTTCAATGTTTTAATTTTAACTAGGAATTGTCATTTAGTTTTAAAAATCCTCATGAATTTCATCCATGGGTAAATATGGATGAAAAACGTATCACTGACCTCAACATCCAAGACACATAAATGACAGTCAGTGTGGATATTTTATCCAAATTTTACAGATTTAACGTGATGGGTAATGTTTTGAAATTTTTCTATCACATTGTGTAATATATAAGGTAGAATTAGTGTTCACTCTCCAGATTCATCCCTTAATGTTGTCGCCTAACACTAATACCGATAGATATCCTCATATGGTGCCATATGAGTGCTATTATCGAAACTTTTTTTAGTATGAGAACTCTCTAAGGGGATGGTGTTAGTCCCAATATTCTTGTAAATCCATTTAAAATATATTATCATTTATTATATAGTTTGGATAGTTCTCATAGACTAACAATCCTCTTGATGGTGATAAAAAAATATTAAATAGAGATATATAACAAATGCATGTCGATGGATTCTACAGACCCATGAGGTAATCATCAGTTATCAATTATATAGTATATAGAGTGTAATTACAAGAAACAATACCTCACCCCTTATGTTTATCATGGTTATTTTGTCAACAAAAAAATATTCCTTGATAGAAATGAAATGTTTCAACTTTTCATGGATAACAACTAGCACCCATATAGAATAGTTAACATTTATTTTCCTAAAGTGAATTACGGTGAAATTCATGATTATGTTTTCTTATTTATATTGTGTTACTTTAAATTGTTGAATTATATCTGAGGACTTATATCATTTATCATTTAATTCATAGAAAACATAGAATGGATATAGAAACTCCATAGTCTCCATGTTCATTTTTCCAACCAAAACATTTTATTCAAATTTTTATATATCTATGTCCTTCTGATATGAACAAAGAAGTATAATCTACACACTTCATCTATAATCTCCATTTACATCACTTGTGTTAATGAAATAAATATCCAAGATCGGAACATTATAACTATGTCTTCTGTAATGATGAACTCTTGAGTATTAACTACCATTTACTGTAGCCCCTCATCATTTTTGGGTCCTCCCCAATCCTTCAAGAATTGAATGTTCAAAAGTAATTCTAGACTATTAGGATGATTAATCTTTTAAAATTACCTTGTCCATATTTATCAAATCTAATAAGATTTGATCCTTCCCAATTATCATCATTTATATAATTTTAGGATCCTTTATACTTTGATCATTTGTAACCATAATTTCATTACTAGGATGGTAAGATATAATGAATTCATACTCGATGACCATATCTGACTATATTAAATGGATAATGTTATTCTATTTCTAAGATATTTTATCTTTTATACAATTTAAATTTGCATATATTTGACACATCACCCCCATAGAAATAATATCACAAAATCATCAATAGAATTTTCACTACATATAACTCTAGTTCATGCATGGGATAGATCTACTCATAAATTTTTAGACTCTATAAGAAATTAGAAATCACATTATAATTATACATTCATATTCCAGAAAATCCCTTATTTGAATAATTTATTTAAACCAAGAAAGGTTTCCTACTTGAGGAAATCATAGGTATTGTAACAGTGATAATCCACTCATTCAACATATTAAACCTCACTTTACACCAGCTATTGTATAAAAACATTACTCCTTTATAATTTATTAATTTTAGTGGGATTGAAAATCATGATGGAGATACTCATAAATTTCCATGATTGCCTATACAATCTAGGGAAACTATACATATCCAAAAAAATGATGGGCTATGCCAATCGTGAATTTACCGTAACTAACAATTTTCCATATATATAAATTTTATATGGATATAATTCATTATTAATGATAATTTCATCATACATAACTTACACATACTATACATTTCATATAATTTCTCCTTTCACATATTCTTTAGAACATTATTCAAATTAACCTCACGTTCCACATTTATTTTATAGAATACTATATTTTTATCTACCAATACCACCATAAATTTATCAACGTAATACATAACGTATAAATACATGAAGTTCATAATGATTTTTTGGGAGTTAGAGAGTATAAATGGTGTAACTATGACTCATATCATATATACATTGTTCGAAATATATTTTTGGGAATATTTACTATATTTTAAATTTATTGATGATATTCCATACAATGATCCACATTATATAAATACAAACCCCCAAATTCTTGATCAAAAAATGTAATTCATCTCTTGAAATGGATATTTTTCATTATTGTGTTTTTCTAATTTTACAATAATAAATACAGATGAACATTGACCCATGCTTCCTCTTGATGAAGAATACTTACACAACCCTCAATGAGGAAATTAGGAAAATAAAACCATTTTAATGAGTTTCATGTAACTACTTCTTCATCTCTTACAACCCAATGGTTCCAATCCTCTCTATATTTTTGGGCATATGTAATGATCAAGATATAAGTATGATTGAGAAATAAAATTATCATTCAGGTGGAAGACCAACTAAAAATTTTAAGAATTTATCTATATAATTTCATACATTAGGAATGTCTTCAAGCCTGGCCGGATAATTTTCCTTAATTATTTTGAATTTATATGATTTCACACAAGTAAATAATAAAAGATCAAATATATAATCTTCCATGGGAGATTCATGCTCCTTTTTACATTTGAATAGAATGTGTCTGTGTCTTGGGACTAGGATAGTGACCCCCCACTATTAACAGATGATGTTATATTTATATATGGATACAAAATACATGAATAAAATAGTATGAAAATAAAATAAACGATGTTTGTTGGTATTTTATGGAATATTAACACCATAAGAATAAACTAGGTAGGATTTATATACATATGATGCAAACATTTCAACATTTACTAATATATGTTTTGAAGTGGTGTATGAAATTTTCTACTAAACATATAATATATGAAATAATTTGTAGAAAGAAAATCGAAAATTTTGATTTTATTATTGAATTAATTACTATTGTACTCGTCACCACATTCTCATTAGCCATATTGATAATAAATTCCCTTCTATGCAGATATGGAGGTTATTATTAATGGTTTTGTCTAAAAAAGATTTTCTTAAGAAACTTTCCTACATAGTTACACAACTAATTAACGTTAAAATGATGTAAGATAGGAATATTATTGATCTAAGACATAATTTCATTATCCACATTAATCATATTATTGATGTCCCTTTGACACTGATTTTTCGGATCCCCCTATATTCCATACCTGAATCACATTTTCGTTTCCACTAAGAGGTTTTTTTATTATTCCTTAAATTTTTACATATGGTATATCGGGTTTTATTTCCTCTATGATTTTATCTATTGATTCACATGATGAAAAATATATTTGTTTTTTTTGTATTTAATAAAATCCGACCATTGGGAGTCTTGGATCTCCATATCAACTTAGTGGTAAATAAACAGTCTCGTCAATATTTTCAAATTTATAAATGGACAATTATTTTCCATGAATCAAAATCAACATAATATTTAATTGTACCATTTTAAATTAATCGTTTATGTGAAATTTAGATATGTATTTCAAAATATTTTCGATGTTCGCCTCATATTCCCCCAAATAATCATCTTCTTGTTGTTTCAAACTGAGTAACTCCCTCTATATTTTTTTCGAATAGTTAAGGGAAAATATTTTGTAGTAATGTTTTCATAAACTCTAAAAATTTCATGGATTAAATATCCTCTTCAGAATTGGTGTTATTGTACCCAGTGAATGTTTTATTATTATTTTCGAAGCACATTTTTCTAATAAGTGGAAAACCATTATGGTCTAGGCATAGTCATGATACACAATTAATGTTATCAAAAAATTAATAATGATTTGAAAAATATTGTTTTTATAATAATATTTATATAAATTGCAGTAATGGGTATTTACCTAGATTTATGGATCATTATAGATAAGGTCTTCGATTTTATTATCCATCTTTTTCCATATCATTTTATATATCTCCAAACCGGTCATCTGTCCATTAAAACCTCAATAAAAAATCCGTCCTTGCTTTCTAATCCATAACTTTTTCTATTAATTAGTAACCACTCAAAAATTAGTATCAAAAATTCCATTTACCTCCTCCATCGTCACATTGATTCGAATGAATCAGTCATTTATATCCTCTTTAGATTGTAGATTAATATCCAAAAAAACTATTCTTTCTACTTCTATTTCTCCTTTATTAAATTCTAATATATAGTAGAAATTGATTTATGGACATGTCTAGTAGTATCACATCCAGACCCAAAGTTGAACTCACTTTCAGCTTTTTACACCACCTCAACATGATCCTAATTGCCATGTTTACCAATTTTTTTATAAACATTCTTTATTCTTGTCCCAAATTTCCTTATTTTACTTAATAATCAAGATAGTAATGTCTGTGGTAAATTAAAATAATCATTGGGGGGTATTGATTACCCCCATTTGAGAGGGAATCTTTCTACCTATCAGGTTTGGTTTATTCTCATTTTGTGATCTATTTACAACAATGGTGTGTCTGTGGGAGTCATGATCATAATCCAACATTGTTTGTGAATCAATATCTTTTTCACTCATCATGGTGCCTTTATTAGACAATGATATGGAATTTTTCTTCATCCATCTTGGCATAATTTTCTACCTCCCTTCGGAGACCATAGATTAAATCGCACTTCCAATCTCAGATGATAATTATTTTTGAGACTGTATTGTAAATGAAACATTTTTATTTCCATATGGTTCATGTTCCTTGGAAACTGAATTCATTTATTATGGAGACGCCAAATTTGAATGAGGATGGATAAAATCATAATCCCTTTTTATCTCCAGTCATGGAATTAGCACAATGTACAATGTCCTACCCATTGTGCATATTTCCAATATTGATGATATCAACAATGAATGGAGAAGAACTCAAATTTTTCGATATATAAACTTCAAGAGAATGATTTTATAGATTGTTAACACAAAAATCACACTTAAAAATTAAAAAATATATATCAACAACCCCCAGATCAAAACTTACTGGTCATTTATCATTTGGAAGAGGGTAAATACACAATTCATTTACGATAAAATTGAAAAGAGTGGGACCTAATGGTTATCCCAATTCACTCCATGTAGCGGGAATGTCCTTCCCAAAATCAGAAATGTGTCTAAAAGGGAAAAAATATGATAAATTACCAAAACATTGACATGAAGGATAGTATCCGGACCATGATTCCCATGTCACTGAATAGTTACAAAGAAACTCAACCCCCACTATGATCTAGAAAAAATAAACATGTGGATTAGAATGATCAAACTCTAGATATTTATGAGGGGATATGGTATGATTCAAGGAGTTTTATGGGATATTAGATCATAAGAAACACCTGACCAAAAATGAAACATAGTAAGACCTATTCTGATATACCGTGTAATTCTCTGGCTAATCCATTCATGATTTTTTCAGAGTTATTTCCCCTAGGTACATAAGTGTTGGAACCATGTCCACTTGTAGGATCTGGAAAGAGATGTAATTACTTGGAAACAATATTCTTTATACTTATCCCATATTCCTAGATATTTTTTATACTTAGTCCTATCCTTATACTTATCCTTAGGGTTCCCACTTATATTTTTTGATCCCAATTATAATGTATAAAACATAATTTAATCTGATAAAAAATATAACATCTCATACCTTTTTCAAATATTATTACATTATTATTAAATATATATACAACATGTACAATATCAATAATCATGAGGCATATTTTCATTATAATTTTTGGTCTATATTAAATCAAAATTAAAATTAGACAGGGTATGAATATTTTTTTTACCCATAACAGGCATGTAATGGCCTTTAGATCTCATAAAACGTCATTGGATGACCTATGGAATACACAATGAAATGGGTGAGATAGAAAAACTATTACATTAATATATATGAAAAGGAAAAACAAGTGAGGTAAAGGTATAACATGGCATCACAAAAGAGAAGGATCATGAGTAATCAGATGTAGTAATAAAATAAAATCATGGTTAGAAAAGATCATGGATCCATAGGAAATGTCACAGAAATATAGAAAATTACACAATCATGATTTTAGGATAACTAAATAGAAAATATCATGAGGTGGAAAAAGTACCATAATGAATTAGGTTTACTCCCTAATCCATTACATGGTGCCTCATGAAACTAAAGATTTACATATTGAATTAGATCCCAATTTGTGTTTAGAAATCATAACATGTTCATTATATATGTTTTTAGTATAATGGAATCATTCATAAGTAATTTCATAAGAATTACTCATGGAATGAACATGTGTTTCACAAAATTATTTCATATTATAATCAAAGTAAATCACATAAAAATGGGATTTTATAAATGATTATTAGACATGTTTTACCCATCTAGAGGAAGAGAGAATATAATAGATATAAATTATATATAAACATATATACAGAACATAGTAGTATTCACTATCACCAATGTGAGTGATAAATTGAGTAAGATTTAGAATGTTCATAACCCAAGGGCAATGGTGGTTTTGACAGATCCATTACCACATGATCGATTTTTCACAAAGATTCTCTATCATATAAAATATTAGACTTATGTTAATAATTTAGTCAAGAAATAATTTTTTTTCATTTATATTGTTTACATATATATTTTTCTCACTATATTAAATTCCATTATATAGAAAATTTATTTTACAGTGTATGCTTTAACGATAAATAGATTATATGTCTAAAATCACATTAGAAAGTTGAATATGGTCCATGATATTTTTATTTAATCATATAAATTTGGTAATACCCACATAACTATCTTTTTTAATCATAATTTATACATACTAAAAAATATTGAGATACAATTATGAAAAATGAACTTTATTACAATAATGGAGACGATAGGTTATATGCACGTGTGAGTAATGTTTCCATTTTTAGAATATTATTGTGGAAAGAAGGTATTTGCAATTATTTTCATCCTAGATGATAATTATATCATAAATATTATATTATTTCTCTAAATAACCAAAATTATTTCACCCATGACATGTGTTAAAAAAATAACTCACATTGCATCACTAGATAGGAGACATTCCTACACATAAATGACATTATCATTTATTAAATGGATGGTAATTTATGACTTTATATGATTTATTTATATTATAGTTTGATAATAATTTCATGAATTATTTTTTTTATATACAATAAATCCTTATTTACATATATATATATTAGGTGAAAAACGAATAACATTACTTCACAAGGAAGTAGTTTTCCATAGAGATGATCGATGATATAATATTCCCCACAAAATGTGATGTATGATGTAGTATATGATATTATATATCAATAAATATAATTATATCATAAATAACATATATATATATATATATATATATAAATACATCAGTATAGATAGTTGTGATATGTGGTTATGGAAAATAATTTACGTCTGTTTGTGAGGCATTAGATCACCGTACACACGGTAAATAGATTCATTTCCCATTTTGGTGAGAATTATATTAATTTAATTCATTCTAGAGACACATATATATATATATATATATTACACATAATTTAGTATTTGTTTTGGTTTTATAAATTTTAAGGGCGTGGATAATGAAACAAAAATATGCCTGGGTATGTATGTTACTTCTTCTAGGAAAATATTTGTTATGTTTTCACCAAAATCATTACTAGGTGGGAGTTATGATAAATACATGGCTTCTAGGATTAGATAATGGAATATAAGATGTTATTAGATTTTTATAGGTCTAGTTAAAGGGGTTTTTATTATGGAAAATGAAATGATAATTTGTGGCTTTTTATAATTGGTGGTGAGGACATACTTCAAATTTTTTAAAAGAATGAATTTCACAAAATTTTCTCTAATGAAAAAGGGATCTATAATGGAAATTTTTTAAAAATTATAATAATTAATGTCATTATATGACTGTTCAATAGAAATAAAACCTCTTTAGAGTCATTTTTACCATTATCGTTTTAGTTAAACCCCCACCTGGGTAAATACCTTTTTACCATAACCCTAGAAAATTATTTTCCCTATTTTCAATGTGGTCAAAAACTAGTTAAAAAAATTGAAAATTATTCCCATCACAAATTTAAAACTATTATTTAAAAATTCAAATCATAGATGTGGATTAATTTAATATAAAATTAAACTCTTTAACATTTTGAAAAGATGGTTTTAATGAGATGAATATTTAGAGAAAAAATTAAATCATATTTTTATTTTAATTGGGAATATCTAGGTGTGTCCATTTGTAACCTTCCACGTCAGAAAACCCCCCTCACCCTGAAATGGTCACTCTGAAGAGATCCCTAACTGGGACGGTGGTATTGCAACCGAGATGGAAGAGTGTCATGGAGGGAGATGACCTGATTGGTGATGGTTTGACAAAGAAATTTGTCTACAATACTAGGTCACACCCCGTTTTACCCACCTAGCTGGAGATTGGGTGGCCCGCCAAGATGAGTAAATCCCAGGGGAATGACAAATTTTCTTAAAAGCTAGATCCTAGGGAATGATGATCTCTTATCAACTATATGAATATTTGTCATAATTATCTTAATTTCAATTAAATTTTTCAGATTTATAATTTATAAATATTATTTAAAACAATCCTCAAAAGGTATTATAATAATTATATAAAAGGGAGGACCATTATGAACGTTTAAAATTTTTTTAGAAAAATTTGTTTAATACCAAAAAAATTTACTTATTATAAAATATTTTTTGAAGATAAATTATATATAATTAATTTTATTTTATAAAATTATATAGTTGTTATGTTAAATTTAAATCAAATTAAAATAATAATGGGACTTATTTTATTATAAATTAATTAAAATTTAATAAAAATGGCTATATTTCAATATTAATTATAAATTATAATTTTCTAAATAATCCAAAAAATTATTATGTTAATATCAATATAAAAATTTCCTATTTTTTCGTTTTCTAAATAGCAATTCTAATGGATCTAAAGAGTAGTTATATTTGTTTCTCACAAATAGAAATAAAAATAAAGTTTGATTGTATTTTTTTATAAATGAGCCTTTTTATTAATAGTTTCCAAATAAATTTCTATTGAGTAGTACCTTTATATTTATTTCAAAATTTAGTTAATTCTATTAATAACCACAAATTTAAAAACTAGGATATAAAAATGTTATTAAAATAATACTTGTTCATTTGTGTCCATCATTGTGTATCACATATGATATTGAAACCAATTTTCTCTTCTAAAAACATGCAGTGTTACAAGCTTAATTCCCCACACAGTCTATTCAGGACCAACACATAAGTCCTTATAGGGTACCGTCCAAAAAACAATTGTTGATAAGATTAATTACTCATCTATTCATATATTTTCTCCTCCACTCCTTTTGGAAGCCAATGTGTGATTGTGTTTCACCCAAAAAAAACTCACATAAAATCAATTAAAAAAATGGGTCATCCCAATAATGATAGTACATCTGATCCAAATAATCCTGCACTAATCCCATTATTTCTCTCATCAATTAGACATGCCAATATCCCACTATTATCCGAAATACTTTTGAAATGACGAACCACCCTAAATAGACATGATCCCAAAAAATCTATCATTATTGTTCTCAAAATAATTTAGGGCTACCCACATTGCACATGTGTTACACAATTACACTGATACCAGTTGTTGGGGAGATTAATCACTAGCACTATCCTTCCAAGAAGGAAAAAATAATCCCTTTTTGGATGCATTCTAAAAAAAATATTGATATGATTGGAATCTCATCCTACTTATATGTCAACCACCAATCCTTATGGAAGAAACTTTTAAGTTAAGTCATCCAACAACATAATGTCCCCATAATAAGGAGATATAGTTGATTCATCGGGATGACATCTACATTCCTCATCATAATAATATGTTTTTTTTTTCATTATCATTAATTATGGTATTCGAACTTTGATTCACCAGATCATTTTCCATAACACTGCTCATCTGTAATAGAAGCCGAAAACACCATTGGGAAAGAAACACGATTGAAATATAATGATTTAAAAGTCACCCCCTGTACTGACAAACCTATGAAAACCACGGGAATAAAAGAATCCTAGAAAAACCTAGTAAAACACTCTCACAAGTGAATATTTTTTTATTAAAAATGTGATTTTACCTAATATATGTCCCAAAAAAATGATTCTTTGGTTGATTATGGGATATGGGTTACCTTATGTTTTACATTTTAGTATGAAGTAGTCGTGGTTTTAGTTAAGGATTAATCTGTAATATAAATAAATTATTATAGAAAAATAGAAAGGCATGTGATTTACATATTTTAAAATAAAAGAGTAATTATAGGGAATGTTTATTTTTTAAAATTCATCAGACCAAATCATTGATCTTAGATTTCATTATTTACCATCGTGGGTAATTATGTTATTTTTTTAAGACATTAATTTCTTTTCATATTATTAAATTAATATCAATATTTTTTATTAGTAAAATAATATGATACATGATTAGTAATCAGGAATACATAACCTAGCCCTGATTTTAATTATATTGGTTTCCTTATTCTCTGGATGTCATGTTATTTTTTATACTAATGTTATCTTATTTTCGAATCTCATCCAAACCCAATCCTATCCCATGTGGTTTTTGATAAATTAAAAAAGATCCTCAAGAGATTATGTTTTGTAAATTGATTCACGGTATATAGATCATAAGAAGATAGATAGAGCAAAGTAATCTCTATTGATGTAGGTTTACCCCAAATATCTCAATAAATTTCACGGAATATTATGTTAAATATTTTTATTAAAATTTATAATAATCATAAAGTTATCATATTGATCACAGTTCATTGATTTGAATTAATCTCAATATTTTTAAGAAAATTAAAAATATGTGAGTAAACCAATATCCAACTATGTTTAGCAATGAGGGAATGTGTTCTTTCCATATTGATATTTATCATCGATATCCTTCATCCATATTTTGAATTTAGTACACCATTCAACATGTATTTGATTTACTATAACATGTTCAGTCATCTATGATCATCCATTATGATAATATTATTTATCATTTTTACCAATAGTGAATGTGATATTCTGTGGTGGGGGGAAATTGAATTTCAGGTCATATCACTTGGGAAAACATGAGGGAGGCGCAACCCTGAATTTTCTAATATGAAACTGGATTTATCAAATCCTTAACCTAGTAAACATACTACCTTACTGATCATGTATTTGGTATATTATAATGAGCTAAACGATTTTTATATAATAATAATTCAAGTAATATTAATTTTCACCGATACACAATCATAATGATTTTTTTTTAATTAATATAAATTTATAATAGGTATTTTAATTTTTTTTTGTAATTTCTACATTGTTGAATTAATTTATAAATTATTATTTTTATTTAAAAATTTAATAAACACTTATTATTTATTAATAATAAAATCCAGGATCAAATATTCAATAAATATATTATACAGAGAATAGAAAGATAAAAAGAAGAATTAAGTCAGTAAATCCTCTTGCATGCGAGTTTATATGAGCAGGGTTATGGATTATAAATTATAAATTTATTCATTTATATTGCATATAACTATATGATATTAAACTAAAATTTTATAAAATTTAATGTCATATTTTTAATAGTATTATAGAATTTAATTTAGTTTAAATATAATTTTTTAACAAATTATTTTTATTATTATTTTTTTAAAATATTTAGGTTTGGAAAAACATTATAAAAAAGGTAATAATAAAAATAAAATTTATATAAAACAATATTATTTTATTAGAGGCTATTTCAATGTAGATATATTACTTTGATGTACACATTATTATATTTTGGTGTTTTGGGTCAAAGAAATCCTATGTCTCAACATGAGTTTGGTGATAAGTTCATAACAAATAGTAACGAATCAAAATAAAGGAACCATACTAGATTTTTTTAACTATTCATAATTTCAACATGATAGTTTCCAATTCTATTTCTTAATGTAAATAATGAAATTCTATAATAATACAGCCCTCTATAAATTGAAACAATATATAAAACTAATTATCATGTAACCACATCCTTAAATATAAAGATAAATTATAATTAAGAAAAAATCATTTATAAAAACCCTATATGTTTAATAAAAAATAGATAGAAAATTATATTTTTTAAATCATCATGAAATAAATTCCCAAATCATGACTACCTTGTCATTTCATGGGTGTTTAATATAACATGGCCATGATGGTGATGGTGAATTCTAGTGGGGGTTATGGAAAATGAATTGCAATATTTATAGTAATATTCTACATCTAGTTGAACATCTTATATATCTTAATGATTCTATATATCTAGCTCCATACACTACTTTTTGGCCTAAAAAATATAGGACTCCGTTTTATCAAATATTAACTTGGTTATTTTAATTGTGTTATATTCTAATTTAATAGCCACATGACATTAAGAGTGAGTGGGGTGGAATAATTATGATTTGAATTGATTGATTAGGACTCCATTAATGACTTACAATTATTTCTATGTGTCAGGTCTCAATGAATTTTCATGACGTTCGAGAAGAGGGGACTGTTAGAAATAAAATGGATGCTACATTCATAGTTCGTAAGTCATGAAAATAAATCAGTTTCTCCAAGATGGGATTAACATAGGATAATATATAGCTTCTTATTCCATGACATCGATATATATATCTGACGACCATGAACAATGTGGAAATACAAAATCCTCTATGTCCATAATTTTGGATAGTGTTCATATTATTATATTTCCATTTTGGGGGGAAAACTAACACCATGAAAATTTTATATGATAGTCATATTGTTTTAGTAAACATGAGTTTGCAGATGTTGGGGCTTGATGAACGACACTAGGCTGTTTGTGACTAGGATTTGGATTGCATAGATTCGTCAAGGTTAGATATCCATGGGACTGACGGATGGCAACCCTCAGAACTTTCAGTAATTTGGAATCCTCAATTTTTTTATATAAAATATGAAAAGTAGGGAAAATAGCATCCAGAATTTTAAGATATGAGAATTATTCAATAGAACATCTTATGTTATTTGTTTTCTGTATGTGAAACTCAAGATGAATGTTCTTCAACAACAATTGACAGACCATTGAAATCATGGGGATGGTGAGGAATGTTTATTAGGTATTAAAAGTGAATAGATGGTTTGTGGGTGTTCATAAGCTATATCCCCAGGCTAGACAAGCAATGCAGATATAAAAAATATTATCCCTAATGTATATAGAATTTAAAAATAATTCTCTTTTATTTTTAAGATTTTTACAAATTTTTTTCAATGATAAATATATATGGATAATTATATCTATCTCTAGCTTTAAAAAAATTAATTAATAATATGTTGATTTTATGATCATTGATTTAGGGATTCCATTATTTCACATTACTGAAAAAGATAACCTTTTATAGCATTAATTGAAATGTGTTACATATGGAATCTAATTAATGTTTTTTGAGATTATTTATATATATTTATTATTTATGTTAATTAACTAATGTCAATTAATAAATAAAATAATATAATATAGACGAGAAAATAAACAATGGTCTTACCTAATTAGGTAATTAAATAATTACTATTATTAAAAAACTAATACCCATCCCATACATTTTCATTAAATATGAATTTAGTTATTAATATTCATACAGATTCTAAAAAAAATTATGGTGATAATCATTCAAATCCACGCCACTTGATCATATAGCGGCAAGAAATTAGATGAATAAATTTAGTGAGTGGGTTACTCATGAAACATGGAAATGGAGTAAAGGATGGTGGTGAGTTGTGTAGCAGGATGCATTATATATAACTATCTATGTGAATTCATTTGAAAATATTTATATAAAATTAGTCAGTGTATGCATAATATATGCATACATTTTTTTGTTATGTCAAACAATATATCATTTTCAATGAATAATACAATATTCAATTTGTTAAGGTAGATGATATATGATAGGAATACTAACATAATGTAGATGGAATGAATAATATAATTTCCTGGAATATATAAGGTATGATTAAAATCATGACATCATGGTGAAATTTGTATTGAAATGATATAGTTTTTTTCAATATTTAAATATAATGATTGATAAACTAGAAAAATCATATAGATCTTTTATAGATGTTTATTAATATTTAATGAATTTCACTTTTTTACCATTTGATATAGAACTAAAACATTTAAATTAATAAAAATTTAATTTAAAAGGTATATATTTGTTAAATAAGTATTTTAAAACCCCATGATCACGAGTGAATGAGATTTAGTATGTTTCACATGTGTTGTTATAAGAAATGCCATACTTTTTTCATTATAGACTTTAGTGATCAAACTTTTGGTACTCAAAACCCCTATATGTTTAACCACAAATGGTGAGAATTAAACTAATATAGGCTACTAGAATTCCTTCTAATAGCCGACTTTATTCCAAATATTGGTATTACTGAAACTGTCTGCATACCTATTTTGATGGAGATTTATAAATGAGGCATAACAGATAATGTGATGGTTTTAGAAGCACTAAATTTTGGAAATGAATGATTTTTTGTTCCAATTACTATAATATAGATAAAAATACATTCTATACAATTAGATATAGGTTTATTTAAACCCAAAAAATATGATTTGACAAAGGGTAATAGGTATTTTTGATATTGAAATATATATGGTAACCGATGATTGAACAACGAATTATTTATAAAAGGATGAGAATATGGGATACATTTACAATGGATAACCGAAAAGTCCTTGTTAAACATAGTTGGAGGATGAACCCTTAGAAATTAATGGGTGAACAATTCATTTTTCTAAAATATTCATATAACAATTAGGATGTGAAAAATATAGATTATATTTTAAATTAATTGATATTTTATAACCGGAAAAACATTTCAATTTTTTTTTCCTTAAATCTCAAATAGAATGTGCTTCATATAAATATACTAAATTAGAGAAATCATGGATTAAAAAACCAATAGAAAGTTTTTATATTCATGATAAAAACTACATAATATATGAAATATATGTATTAGAATTAGGATAATGAATTTTAAGACATCAACAACATGAAAAGATGAATACTTTTAAATAGTGTATAAACTAAAGATTTTATAATATGTGCAACATTGATTTCAGAATATATTTATGTAATTTAAAAAAAATTCATGAAGAATAAAATAAATACAAATTGAATAATAAAAATGATAATAAAAAATATATCATGTATAATAGCTCATTTAAATTTACTTAATAGATACCGAATAAATTAGCTCCTGTACATAAATAAATTGGTAATCATTGTTTAACAATTTTAAATGATATTTTTTATTTTTTGTACGATAAAAACCTTAATGTATTAAAATTTGATAGTTAATTTCATAATATTTAAATAAAATTACATTGAAAAAGATGAATGTTGAAAAATATAATATCTATATGTGAAGCCTTATGCATAAGGTAATTATTGTAGAATACTCATTAGTGACAAACTAAATTGCAGACCCTCATAGTGTCGAGAAAATTGTAAAGGCATACTATAAAAAATACATATAGGAATTTTCAAAGTAAGTGAAGTGAATTCATGAAAGTATAAAATTATCCATATTGATATGGATTTATTACCTATAATACTATCATGTTATTGGGAAAAAGTCATAGTATAAATATTTATTAAGATGTAGATTCACTCACTGATTCATTATGAATACTGAGATTGCATGTATTTAGAAAATTATTTCATAATATATAAATACTATAAGAGGTAAATAGTACAATATAAATGAAATAATTATTTATTTTAATACATATTAATAGTGAAATATGAATATAGTAGTGTATACACAATTTTCTGTAATTTGAATTAGCTAATGCATACTTTATTCATACATTTGTAATTTTGTTAAAAAATTGTATTTATATTACTTGTTTTGTTATCATATATTATATGTAAATTAACATATAGTAGAAATTTTATACATACTATAATTGTAAATGAAATGATTATAGGACATTCATGTGATGTGATATAGTATTCAATTGTAAACTATATAATGTTTACAATATCTTATCAGAATTATTTAATTTCAAATAATAGATGAAATTAGTGTAGAAATAAGTTTATATAATTACAATATATATATATATATATATAATACCTATGAATGGTTTTCCCAATGAAGCACATGGTTGTCTAGTTTGTGGTGGTTTTCTCAACAATGAAAGGTCACATACACCATGCATAGATGGTAATTTATACTTTTGTTATTTAATTATGATCATGGATAAATTAAAATCTGAATACATGTTTTTTGAATGCTTATTTTCTTAAAAATATTTATTTTTTTTAGTATAATGTCAATAATATATATGGTATATAAAAGGACAGGGTATGTATATGATTCTAATGTTTTTTTTAATTTAAAGAAGTAAAATTATATATTCTTATTATCAAATTATAAAATAAATTTACAATTAATTGATTGAAAATGAGATTTTTAGAATATATAATGTATTTAGTTAATGATATAGGGTCCAATTAAACTATAACAATATTTGAAAAAATTGAGATTAATCGAACTTTTACCATTCATAATCTCATTCAAAAACTGAATAGATTTTATGATAAAGGGGAATGTATTTTCTAGTAATCTAGGAAAGTAACATTTGTTCCCAATATAATTTTTCTATATATTTCACTTGGATGTTTTAGAGTTTTTAATCTCCTCAGAAAACCGAATATTGTTAGTTATAAAGATATTATTAGAGTATCATGTTTCTTATTTAATGTTTTTGACTGAGTTATTAACTAGATATAAATAGTTATTAATGAAATAGAGATTATTTAAGATAATGAAGATTTATGTATAATTGCTGATCTAATGTTTAACTAATATTTACAGGGCCTATTTTTAGATTTATAAGATTAGTTTAGTAGACATATATTGTCACAATAAATCCATTAATCGATGAATTTTTTCCCTATTACAATTACAAACAATTATTTATAATATTTATATAATTGTAATGATATTAAACCATAAATAATGATTATAAGGTTGTTATTTAAGGTGTTTTAGTTTTATAATAGATGATGGTGTTTATAACACACTGAGAATATATGAAATTTTTTTATATTAATATTATTTAAAATATAAAATTCAATATTAAACTAGTTATAATTTTTTTATGCTACTCTAAGATAATATGACAGTAAATGCAACATATTATTGGTCTACATTTCATTCAACACTGATTTTCTATGAAACAACACATTATAATAATAAATATTTAAATAAGATTGTTAAAACCAATAAATTAAGATTGTTAATATAAATAGTAATAAATAATTTTAAAATATTATTTTTGGTGGTTTCATATAAATAAAATATTTTGATAATAAGGTATCTAATTTACTGAAAAGTATATATTTTTTAAAAAATGTTATATTCCCAAGTAAGAAACCTTTTATTTCAATCTCTATGGAATCATACAATTAATTGTAGACACTTTTATAAATTTAATATGACAAAATAAACTATTTTTTTCATTTTTAATCTCAAAATTATCTTATCATGAATATTAGGTGTTTTGAAAAAAAAATCATCATTATTAGATGAATAGTGAAAAATACATAATTATATTTGAAAACTATTTTTTCTTGTAATTTATTTATGTTTTTAAATTATATTATAATTTATTTTTTCAATGAAATTATATCAATTTTACATCAATTAATATAATTTTGGTAATTCGAACCAATTCAATAATGAAATTGGATATAAAAAATACCTTCTTTTGAACTTGTCTTCTTTAAAACCCTAGTTTCGTAACATGTCTGTGAGAATAATTTTAAATAAATTTGATCTATTTTTATGATTATAAATTCTAAAATTGGATTAAATAAGCATTATAAACCTAATTAATAATTCATATTAATGTAATCAATGTTTTTTACAACAAATATTTGTGAATATAATTTAAATCGAATACAATGATTAAAGGTAAAACAAGATTATTGAATGATTGGACCATAATTTAAGTTCCCAAATAACCTATACACTTGTACACAACAAATTGGATGGTTATAGTTTAATCTAATACCCTATAATATAAAAATGAAAACATATTGGAGGCACATTATATAATTTAGAAACATTAATAGTTATTACATTTTTATATTTCTTAGAATGTCACTCCTCACACACTATAACTGGGTACTCATCCCCTTAATTCCTAAAACCTTTTAGGGTATTTGTATAAGAACAAAACTACCCCATTATCATTACAGATTACCTACATTCATATTATAAGCCTACCATTGGGAAAAAATCCATCCTTGTAAGCCCCTTTGTGAATACTATGCGGAGTTACCCTAAGAAGGGGAGGCATCATTCAACATGAACTAATATTTTATTTCTATATCTAACCCGTATGTTCTATTAATTAAAGGTTTACATAGTGAATTAATTTTCCTAAAAATAATTATATGTTTTTATTTAAAATATTTGAACTATAATCACACACACTTCTATAAAATGGGATACACACTCATCATTCGTGTGTATGAAAGACTACCACCTCGTGAACAGATGTCCCTCGTTCTTCCATTTGATCGTTTAATGGTTGGAAATAATGATGGATGTTAAGTTCATATATGATATATATATATATATTAATTATAATGTATTTATGATTTTTTAATTATTATATTACAAATAACTTCATGATTTTCATATATTGGAAATATGAAAAAATCATTTGTGGATGTGTGGACTACCATCTATTCAAAGTGATCTGATTCATTCAAACGTTCCATATAAAGTATTAAAGACAATTTTAGTGAATATATATTATATATTTGAGATAATAATTCATAAATAATGATATTATATTTAAATATACCTTTATTTCATTTACTATCCTTCTTTAAAATCATTAATAAAATTGAAACAACGTTCATGTGATATAGGGACTACAGTCTTCAAG
Source organism: Viscum album (assembly GCA_963277665.1). NCBI lineage: Eukaryota > Viridiplantae > Streptophyta > Magnoliopsida > Santalales > Viscaceae > Viscum > Viscum album. Next base: position 23,752,463 of record OY728131.1, read on the forward strand.
AGCAATGAATTTAAATTTTTATTTATATATTTTACTGAAAATTATTAAAATAAATAAATACTGAATTCTACTATATTTATATCATAATTTAATAATTGTAGATTATGATATATGTATGAGTGATAAAATTATTACAAATCAAAGCACATGTGAAAAACAAGGCGGTTATTACCCAAAATGTACCTTTAACATGTAAAGGTTAATAAATGGGTAATAGAAGTCCATAATTAAATAATAAATTGCACAATAAAATTGAATTAATTTCGTTTATATATATATAATAAAAGTATATTCATTTTCCATGAGGCTTTAATGAGTGTGATGATAGTCAAGACATAAGGACAAGGTTTTCTTGTCACACTTTTATTTCTATGAGACTTATGCGATATACCCCCATGTTTCCTAATCATGGTGAAAACTATTCACAAGATATTATTATATAATTATTATCAACCACATATATGTTTTTTTAATTCCAGTTTTATGATATCTATATCAGGCTATTTTACTGTTCAAATGTTTCCAAATTTTTGAGGTAGTTTTGTATCAATTTTCTTTTATTGATACACAAGTTTTTTATGCACATATATTCATTTATGAACTATACATAGATAATTTTAATATTTTATATCATGAAAATAATTCTTTTCATAATATTTTATAAATCCATTACTTTCAATATCTTATATGGGTATTATAAATCAAGGTTACTAACGTGGTAAGAGTTTATTGTGACAAAATCACACTTTATTTTGATTTTTTTATGATTATTCTTTTTTTGAAAAAAATATTATGATCCATATCCCAATAAAATTATTTAATTTTATTCTAACATATTTATTCATTATATATTCACTTGTTATTATCATTTTCCCATTCTTTGTTCCAAAATATAATTAAGAAAACATTTTAAGAAAATCATTCCTTATTTCACTATTCGGTCAGAATTCTATTTTATTCTAAAATTAATGTTTTCAAAAATTTTATTCAAAAATTTTATTTTAGAAATTATATTTTAATCTCATTTTCATTGAATATTTTTTAAAAATATTTTATGGTTATAAAATATTCCTTTATAATTTATCAATGGTAATTTTGAAGAACATATTTATTATAATTGTTTTATCTTCTAAAAAGTGTTATTCAATGAAGAATGTTTATATAACTGATGAAATTTTTTTAAAAGTTTATTCCAAATTTTTTTATCAATTTTGACATCTTTTTATTGTCACACATGCCTTTCTGGGGAAATAATTCAATGGTAAAATTCATATTCATTCACTAAATGGTTTATGTTTTGTTTTCAAGATGCATTAGAAACTCGTTCCTCTTTCATGGGTTATATACTTATATAAATCACTTTTTTCATGAGTTATACATTGATTATATTATTAATGATGAAAATAAAAATATAGATTATTATATTATTACATGTTAATGATACACATTTTATATGATGAGTTGTGATGTGATAAATGCTTCTGTTCTTGGGTAACATATATGTATGATTTTATAATATAAGGGGTGGAACCTAGGTCTCCCAGTAAATCATTCGGTATAGATTTATATCTCATGAGATATATATGGAAACAACGATTACTGAAATCTATTTAGTAATGGATTATGTTGTCTAATATGGTATTTGTAGTGATCTGTGACTTCTAATATAGAATCAGGAGTAAACCCATTCTGCTAAGATGGACATATAAGTAATTCTTTTTACCCTATAGAAATCATTTTATATGCTTATATGTCTCCCATAAATCCAATTTATATTCCAATTTAATGATTTCATGTATTATTATATTTAATCCCTTATGAGTCACATGTTATAATATACCAATATTTATATAATAATTAATTTTTATGAACTTTAATATATCAGGTCGTATCATATAATGTTATTATTATGTTATCATACCCTTAGTCTCATGATTATTCTTACATATCTACCATGTATACCCTTAATGATCATGGAATCTCACCTAGTTTCTTATTTCCTTTATCTTGGTTATAGATATATTTATAATGTATGATGTTTCTAAGAAGGTTTTTAGTCATGAAGAAACCTAGTTTGAAATAAATTACCTCACTTATGCACCAAAGTTTATGTTTACATGTTTCCAAAGGAACTGAACTAAAAATGTCCTTGGGTGTCTATTTGGGTAATGTATTAAATATTTTAAAAAATTAACTATTGTTTACTCATTTTAATTATGGTTCATAATAATAGGTATGAGTGATAATATTTAGATATCCTTTGGAAAATAGGACGAGAAAGACACAGTGAGAAACCTAATGATATTTCTAAGGGTTTGTATATGTATAATGAAAACTATTGGATAATGTCCACTAATTTTGGTAATGGGTTGGGAGATTGGTTTCCCAATATTATTTCCCTCTATAGATACTATGAGCAGATTTGGATCAGGAATATATGTACATAGGTGTAACAACTCCAAAAACACCATTTTGAGTATGAATTACATAGGAACTATTGTACAACAACGAGCCTTATTGCACAATTGGTTTGAAACTCCCATAATATTTTATTGGTAATTAAAAAAATCTTTAGGAACCATCATAAATGATTGAAATAGATGATAACAATGAATGAACAAAGACAAATATACAGTGTAATAGATTAAAGAAGGTGTCATTATTTAGACATCCTATAAGTAAATTTTTTCATGATTATTTAGTTCTTCATTATGGAAATTATTTAATACTCTATATTTTTTGGTTTTATTAAATGGTAGTAACCTAAAGGAATCATGTTAATGGAGATAGTGGATGAAAATACAATGATTATCTTCATGAGAAACTGAATTCTATGGGAGATGGAATGTGAAGACAGGTTATCATGCTCAACCAAATTTCATAAAATATGAATCATGTTGTACATCATAATGAGAAATGGAGGAAACATGGTTATGTTATGAACCACATGAGGAAAAGTACAGATTCTATATGTGGGTCATCTGATCCACTAGTTACTGAAAAATTGATCATTTCCATTGAAAATATATCCCATATTCACCTGTGTTTGGAACATGGGAAATTTATTTTTCCTATTTATCTATTAGAAGGAGAATTAGAACAGTGGTTAACTATATTCACGAATATGAGTAAGAAATATGGTATTGAATACATGGATTAGAAAAATTTCAAGAACATATTATTCAAAAAGTACTTTGATCATGTTAATCATAAAAAGACAGAGAAAGAGTTCCTTTAGTTAATGAGAAGGGTTGATTAATCAGCTGGTACCTAGAAGGATAATTTTACATGTCCCGCCAGGCATGCTTCTGGTATTGTTACCCGACTTGAAAGTAAAGTTGATATGTTCTCCAGTGTCTAAATGGAAAGTCTAATAACTGTTATTACCTTAAGATACATTAGTAGCTATGAAGATATTTTTCATTTTGAAATTAAGGATAAAATTTTTGTTGCAGTAACATATCAATCTCGTTTTTTTGGAATTAATAGGATGATTTACATCAATGAAAAATCAAGATACCATTGAGAGAAGAATATGAGATTCAAATTATGATCTATGGGTGGGAATAAGAATGGGAAAATTATATTATGTGGAATAATAAATGTTTTATGTGTGGAAGATATTCTATCACGAATTTAATTTCCAATTTGACGGGATGAAGTCAAATAATTGCATGAATTGAGTGACAGATACACCGAACGCACCTTCCCCACTTCACTTCTTCAAGTGTATGAAAAATGGGAATTATACTAATGAGTTTCCAAACTATAATGTTCATGATGATCATTATCGTTAGAAAACTTTTAAACCATGGGAAAAGGTGAAATATTGGGTTATCACTCATTTGATGATGTTTTCGATGATGACATGGTGGAAGGTAATCACACCATCTAATCTGGAACTATTAATTTCATAATTGATTATGGATCTAAAAACTCCTTCATATCTAAATAATTTTATAATGATATTATGATTACAACTAAATAATTAGATTTGTAATTACTTTTGAATCCCCCATTCTTATGATGATTTCATCTCAAGTATGTGATTCATCTTTTGTTGACGATTGTTGGATTTGCTTCCTAAAATCATACCATTCTTTCTATACATTAATATAATATCATCCTAGGAATGGATTGTATTTTTCAACATAAATACCACATCAATTTTAAAGTAATATATGATATCTTTGGCATTTAAAACCAACAGATGATCATTTATAAATGTAATGGTATGTATGAACATCTTATGTATATTACATCCAGTGTATGTGTCTTAAATAACATTTATAAGGGTTGAATATTACAATCTTTGGGGAGAAAATCTGCATTAATGATAAATTATTATTACAGAATCTATGGATTTATATTTGAAAGTGTTTCATATCCTCACACTAAAACAAGATATTGAGTTTTAAATAGAACCCATACATAGAACCACAACAATTTCAAAGACATCTTATAGAATGGATCCAATTGAGTTTCATGAATTTAAGATTTTATTCACAGAAAAGCTTTTTAAGTGATCCATTCAATACTATGAGTAACATAGGGTTCACATACTCTCTTTTTAAATAAAAATATGTATTAATGTGAATCTGTATTGTTTATTGGGAGTTGAAAAAGCTCATGATCAATAACAAGTATCCTCATCCAAAAATATATTTTTGTTCAATAAACTATGAGAAGCTCAAAACATTTACAAGATTGACCATTATTTATGATATCATAAATATAGAGTTGATAAGGAAGATATACCCAGGAATATACATTATACATGTTATGGATACTATTAATTTATATTGATGCTTTTTGGTCTTACTAGTCACCTACTTTCACACCTAATTTTAGTATTAGAGAGTTTAAATATTACATTGACCTATTTATGGTAGTCATAATAAATGATATTCTTATATATTTAATGAGATACAATGAGCATGAACAACACTTTATAATTGTAATAAAGACCCAATAGAAGGGTAAACTATATGAAAAATTTACAATGTGTGAATTTTGGATGTATGACACTTCATTTTTGTGTAATATAATCACAAGAGAGGGTATAACAGTAGATCCATCAATGAATAAACAAACTTAATGTTTTTCCAAACAATCCATGGTGACCATGATCAATTGTTTTCTTAGTCTAACTAGATATTATTGATTTCTTATCGATAAAATTTCATTATTATCAAATCCACTAATAAATTTAACTTATAAGTGTGTCAAGTTCCTCTACAAAGATGATGTTATGGAATGATTCATGGAACTGAAGAGAAGGTTTGTTATTAAACCTATTCATGCATTTCCATGTAGTGGATAATTTTCTATAATCTATAATGATACATAATATAATTGGATTGGGATGTTTTCTCATGCCGAATTGAAGAGTTATAGCCCATGCATCATAAATATTTATGACTCATGAGTAAAAATAAACAATTTATGATTTGAATTTAGTTATAGAAATATTTTCATAAATGGTATAGAGGAATTATCTTTGTTCAGAAAAGTATGATATATATACAACAAATAAAATTATATAATTTATATTCATATAGAACGAATGGAACTTGTGCTAGAGAAGATGGTTACTGATATTAAATGATTGATATTGGTTAATAAATTACCACAATAGGAAAGAGTGCAATCTAGGAGATGATTTGTGTCGATAGGGTCATGTTATGTTATTGATGATGAGGATTGTAGAAGATCCAATAATTATGGATTTTCAAATTATAGATCTAGAAAACAAAAATGAATGAAAAAAATTGTATATTTCTAAATTGAATTTTCATCCATATATCCAACTGAATATTAAAGAGGCATATAATGAAGATGTATAACTAGAAATAAAGGAAAGAAATGTCTTTGATTTTAACCTTGGTTTGTATGAAATGATGTGTTTTGGGAAACATGTATTTGTTCAATCCATAACGTATTTGAGAAAAGATATGTTAGTGGTATATCATGGATCAACATTCTCTATTCATCATTGAAGTATGATGATGTATAGAGATTTAAAAGAATATTCATGATGGGTTGGAATGAAGATAAATATCACGATGTTTGTTTCTCATTGACTATTATGACAACATGTTAAGACTAAATGATACATTACTAAGGGGGTGTTTTATCTATTACCCATACCAGAATTGAAGTGGGGGACCATCTCTATGGTTTTTTTCATTGGGCTCCCTAAAACCACAAATGTGGGTCAATTTATATGTGTTTTATTCAATCACCTAACAATGATAGAACACATCACTCATATCATAGTGGAAATCTATATGGATTAGGTTCCAAGGGTATACATTAAGGATGAGGTAAGGTAGCATGGAGTACTATATTCCATTGAATCTAAACTATATATGAGAATTACCTCAATTTTTTAGAGATGAATTCACTAATAATATTATACAATATTTAGTTTCAACACTAATTTTCATCCATATATTGATGGTCATCCTTATTGACAGATTATATACCAAGAGGATATATTGATATCCTGTTAATTGACATTCAATGGTTGTTGAAGTAGTACCTTTTAATAGTTTAGTTTTCTTACAACAATATATTTCACACATGAATTTTTATGGTTTTTTATGAATCCCTATATGGGATGGAATTTAGATCTCCAACGTACTAGAATGATGTTATAGAAAGAATGATATTGGGACCTAAGATAGGTCAAAAAATGGTTGAGATGGCTAGGACCATTAAGTAGATTTTCATGGAAGCTCGAATTCGGTATACATTTTATACTAATAATAATTTGTGAGGTATATAATTCAAAATCTATGAGAAATTGTTTCTATGAATATCTCTCGAGAAGAAGGTTATTTTATTCAGGAATAAATAGAAACTAATCCTTAGGTATATTGTTCCCATTGATACTCTTGATCGTATCAAGATGGTATCACATTTCATTGAACCTCCTCAAAAACTATCTGAGGTCCATGATGTGTCCCATGTATCTCTCCTATATAAATACAGACCAAAACCATCAGATACATAGAACTCAGAGGTCAAACTGCAGGTGCATGATCATTATTATGAGGAATAACCCGTCGAAATTATGGATCATACAAAGAATGTTTTATGAACCATGAATTCCCACCTATTAAATGTTTATGGTAGAAATAACCAATTAGTCGAAGATACTACATGAAAACATGATTATATGATGAGGACTAAAGATCCTCATTTTATTGTACAATAATGATGGATTTTTAGAGAGAGAGAGAGAGAGACATATTTATTTTATGGGTGGTAGAACATAACACCCTGAGATTTTATGAACATTTTATTTAATTTATTATCATTAAATTCATTTCTTTTGTGATACACCTAGTAAATATTTTTTTACATGTTACACAAAGATAATCTTGTGCTAAACTCAACGCTCACACTGTGTGCATTACACAAAACACTATGATTATATAAACAAAATACAATTATAATTATTTGAACAACTATTTTATTACCTAGCCAATAAAAATATTAATTTGAATAATAATAACTAATTTTCAAATATTCAAAAATAACTTTTTCATATAAATTAAACATATTTATAATGAAATATTTAATTTTCTGTAAAGTTTACATGTTTTTAAAAAATAATATATTCTCAAAAGAACTTTTTTATGTCTTTTTGTGATCAATAATAAAATTAATTTTTGAAAAAAATATAAATTAAATTTTATAAAATAAATTTTCTTTTTTTATTTCAAAATTTCAAAATTATTTTAGGGTGAATTTTTTGGGTTTTCTAAAAAAATATCATTTTTGTAAGAATAGTGAAAAATACTGAATTATAATTAAATACTGCCCTTTCATCTAATTTATTTTTTGTAGATAAATTATATATCACATATGTTTTAATGTGTAGTTAGATAAATCATACAAAAAATATTCCATTTTAGGGGATTAGATATAATTTCCCATTAAAATGCGATATAAAAACAATTTAATATTTTAAAATTTGAAACATTAAAAACCATATTTCGTGACATGTATAGGAGATTAATTTTAATTGAATTTATATGAAATACATGAGTAGAATTTGAAAAATTGGATTACATATAAAAAATTTGAATAATTAATAATTTATAATATGGTAAAATTATTTTTTGACCAAAAATATTTAGAAAGTTAAATAAAATTAGTTACAATGATTACATTAGAAACAAGTTTACATAGTGGATAAAAATTAATTTAAGGATCTAAATAACATAGAATAAGGTAAAAATCCATTTTAGGGATATATTGTGACCAAATTCCATCATTTATAGAAAATAGAAAATTATTGGAGCCAATTTTCAAAAGGGGTTCCTATCAATAGTGATTGATTTTTTATATTTACAAGAATGACACTCATCCTCCTCTATAAAAAGGAAATCACCCCCAAACACCTTCAAACCTATCATTTTCATTAGCTCAAAAAACCCTGAAAACGTATCCTCTTGAACTCCTTATCTTATTCCTAGATTCCTCCCATATGGATAAAATCAAAAAACACATTTCCTTCAGTGAAAACAAAGAACAATTATCCAAATAAGGGGTATAATCCTTCAACAAGAATATTAATTTAATTAGTTTATCCACCCACTCAATTTTTATTATTAAATGATTATATAAAAACCTTAGTACCCTGATATTATTGTATTTGTTTATGTTAATTTTTTGACTAGAAATCCTAGTCACTTCTATCAAATGGGATACACAATCCTCATTCATGTATACGACGAACTACCACCTCACAAACCAAAGTTATTGGTTTTTAAATTGCAACATTTCATGGTTAGAAATAATGATAAGTAATTTTTAGGATTTTTATGATATATTTATTCTTCTCAAATTATTAAATAACACATACCTTCGGGAATTGTACATTTTTGAAATATGATAACTTTGTTTATGGATGTGTGGAGGACCACATCCTCAAAGCAATGTGGTTCGTTCACACCAAACATGGAACATATTAAGGATACGTTTCGTGAACATATATTATAAATATCCCATAATATCGGTTTTGGAATGATTATATATATATATATATATATCAATTACATTCTTCATTTCCAAATGAAATGAAAATCGAAACAACGTTCATGCGTACATACAGCCTACCATCTCAATAAAAGATGTATTTAATTTCATATTTCTATGTTTTATTGATTATTATAAGTACATATATAGATAATTTATATGATATTTATATCATGATTTACATTCACATGATTATGATATGAGTACCCAACCATTAAACATTACAATATCTTGAGTTAATTCATGAATTTTAATTTATCTCACATTAAGGAACTTTTCTTGTTTATATAAATAGATAATTTCTCAATTACTCATACATACCAAATATATAAAATAAAAAGTGGAAACCTTCTATCAATATACATTATTAGACCATATAAAACATTAAAAAAATAAATCATGGTATCTTTTATGAAAAAACATGATGACTATCAACATGAATTATTCGAATCTCTTACTCATCCTTCAATCCTGTAAAATACATTTAAATTTTTTTGATGGGAATAAATAACATAGTAAGGGATATAAATGGAAAAAAATATTATTCCATTATAATAATAAATTAAATTTTTAAAACATTAGTATAAATTAATTAATTTCTAATTAATAAGTTAGAATACTTTCCATTCATAATAATCTCATTTTATACCTTTATTATAATAATAATATTACCCTAAAACCATAGATATAATAAAAATTACATAAAGGTGACATGGAACAACAATAAAATTTTTAATCTTATAAATGGAATAATCTTATGTTATACTTCCATACATGTCACACATATAATTGAATTGTCTTATGGCTGACTCCCATACCCAACTAAATGGAAGGATATCATAGACCCACCCATCATTGGTTTATCAAAGAACCATCCATTATTGTTTTATTATTAATCCACTTTTCAAATTTCTATGTATTATGATAAAGTCATATCATTTAAAATATTAAAATTTTCAACATTTGACTCATAAAAGTTTATTTTCAATCACATGAAAACATTTTAATATATTGAATAATAAAACCATTTAAAAAAACAACATTCAACAATGAAATAATTAAAAAGGAAAAAAAATCATTTTCATTAAACATGAAATCCTGAAAAACAATCCAAACATAAAATAATAACCACAGTGGTGTAAAAGTCATTGTCGCTATGTATGATAATAATAGAACATTCCTTTTGTCATTTTATTGATATGTTTCATTTAATGCACATAGGAAGAATAATTTTTAAAAATAATTAAATTCAATTAAAAATAAAAATAAAATATCCATTATATTCATTCTATATCTGTGTAAATAAATATGTAAAATATTACCAATAATATTTGATATCAGGATAGGATTACATATTTAAACAGTCAATGTGTCCCATGCCACATTGAACATTTAAATCATAATCCACATGAAAGAATACTATTTAGTAAAAAAAATTAAATAACATGATAATTGATAAAATATGGATATAGAATTTCAAGGGGTCTGTATATACACCATATAAAAGAATAAATGTAAACATCATAATGAAATGGCTAAATGAATTAAGATAGAGACGAAATATCTTACCTTTAGTCTAACTCATATCGTGTGCCTCTACCTTTTAGAATAATAAATTTATTTTAATTATCTATTTGAATGATACACTCTTTCATGTTTATTATTACTTTTATTTCACATATTATGATTTTGTTTACAACTACTTAAACAATTATGTTTATGCTATTTGTTTTTTCATATTCGATACATGTGTCAAAATGAATTTGGTTGGTCAAATATGGTATAATTGGTTATCATATGAACATATAAAAAATAATAATCATGAAATAGTTGTAATATTTTTACATAAATTACAATTATTAATCCAATCATGATTTTTTATGAAAAGTGATCCCACATTACAGTCATGGAGAGGGTAGGTCATATATAAGCATGAGTAACTTTTTCATTTATCAATGATCATTATGGAAAAATAATTTGTATGAATTTGTCTTGATCATTATATAATATATACCATTTTATTTTGTCAGATATAATTATATATATAATTCATGTGATAAAAAATGAATCACATCGCTTCGAAAAGAAGGTAGTTCATACATCCACGAACGATGATATCACTTTTTTATGTTTTGAAATGTGTTAAATAAAATGATGAATTATGTTTATATAAGTGTAATTATGTCATTAATATCATATTTATTTATTATAATATATTTTTATTTAAATACAACCTTAATACATTCCATGTACTGTGTGAATGTTTCACATCTCTTTGAGGATGTGGTTGTCCACACTTCAATGAATGAGGTTACCATTTTTATACAAAAAGGAATGTATCAAGGTATGAAGTATATATGAATTAAATAATCATAAGATATTATTAAATATCATACATGACGCATATAAACATATTTTATATCACAAAAAACATCCATGAATGGTAATAAATGAAAAAATAACAACATCATCTTGTGAGGATATAATTCATCGAACACATAAACAATAAGTTTGTTACCAATTAGATGGTAGTGTGTGTATTTTCACATAGAAGCCATAATATAAAAATATAATAGTATATTGAGGATAACTATTTTCTTATATGAACAAAATATATGAATATTTTTTGGGTTGGATAATGAATATAAAATAATGGATCTTGAGGAATATTTTTACATCTTATTTCGGTAACTCCTTTGGAATTTCACAAAAAGGATTCCTTGGATAAATTTATATATATAGTTTGGATTATATTATTAGTAAATAGAATTTTGGGAGACCATTTGGGTAGATCATTTCTGAAATTATGTGGTTTTATATGTGTGTGGAAGTGGGAGAGGTCATACTATTTTATAAGGAAGGGAGGGAACTCTCCTGAAATTTTTTAAAAGAATTTAGTTGTACACAAGATTTTTCCTAAAACACGTCATTTAAAACCACCCAAAACACAAATTGATTGTTTCTGGATTATATATGGCTAGTAAATGGGTGTTGTAATAGATTATAGGTCATTATATTCCATTATTTTTAATGTTTAGTCTTGTGATAGGCTTAATTTTAACATAATCATTGTAATTAATTTTTACCACTTTCACTAATCATCTTTGATAAAAAATCAATTTGTTCTTATTAGACTATAATTACTATAATGATTATAATTATTTATGTTCATTTTTTAAAATTCCATTCATATAAGTAGAAAATTTAATTTTAATGTTAATCTTATAGACATTGCAAGAAAGAGGGATGTTAAGGTAAGAATGTGGAAAAGATCCATATAATTATATATATATATATTTAACATTAAAATGATTAAAATGAAATTATTTGGATTTATAGTTAAATAATTGATATACTATGACATTAAATACAAATTCAAATGTATTTTAAATCTATTAAAAAATTAAATGAAAATGAGTTTTTGAATTTATATTCAATATTATCACTATTTATCATAAAAATGATGTTTCACATAATATTCCCAAAAAACCCTAAGATGATATTTACATTATAAACTAGGAAATTAATGTTTGACAGACATATAAAATAAATTTAGGTTTCCAAAATTTAATTTATAATTGTTTTTCCATTTGAAGGAGGTAAAAAAACTTTTATAAATATAGATATTTTTATGATTAGAATTTTATTTTATTCTTATTTCAAAGCCTATTGAATTTATTTGATAAATTTAAAAAAATTAATAAGAATGTATATACATAATATAGTTATTCCGATTTATTCATTACAGTACAAATAATTCCTTCAATTATAATTTTACTATATAATTCAAAAATATAAATAAATATGAAAAAGTTCTGTACAATAGTTAGATAATTTGTTACATCCTTCCCCCATTTTAGAAATTATGTCCTTGTGATTTTATTCACTTTTCAAATATGTCTGTGCATTTTTCTCTTATATAATTTTTATATTCACATGATTCCACTTCAACCATCTGGTTTTTACATGAATACTTAACATGGTGAATTTCTTTATTCTGAAAAAATTTTATATGTGGTCAAGAATCTGAAAATTGTTATTCTTCATGAAAAATATTTTATTCTAGCTAAAATATCACATGGCTGAAAACATGACATGAATCTGATACATACTTCTTAAAAATTGAAATAAGATAAATAATGTGTACCTAAGAAAAACATTGCGTTAAGGAAACAAGGTCTGAAAATGTTCCTACATTCATTTGGATTTCATATGGTCCAGTGAATTGTGGACTCGGGTTCATCATCTTACTAAAAAAAATCATATGTTTCCATGGAGATACATTTAAAAAGAAATTATTACCTACCTGAAATTAAAGATATTTTCTTTTATTATTTCCATTTCACTTTTTTCTTTTATGAGATTTCCTGATATGATTATAATTAAAATATAAATTTTTAGTTGTATCATCTACCAACTATTGTCTCATTAACATCCTATATCTTCCATCATCTAAAAAATTCAGTGTCCGACACCGATTTCAATAAAATTATTCCAATGGTGGTATTTCAAGAATGAAAGCTATAATTGTAAAAAGAACAAAGAAAGAAGATGATAATCCAAACTTCTATAGTAATCCATTGACAAAGAATGAAGAAAATATTTCAACTTCAAAATCATATGATCGAACTATCTATCTAATTGAGGATGAATTTTCTTATAGATATTTAATTCAGTACTCGATGACTTTTGATGTCCTTTTAAAAAAATGGATGTTATCATAGGATCATAGTCCAAATAAATTGAAGGAGGAACTCCATGTAAGAATCACTTTTAAATATACATTATAAAGATAATGTAATGTCACTGTATCTATAATGGGAAGTAAATGTGTATATTTAGTTAATCAATCAATAGTATCCAAATCCCATTAATAACTTGATACATCATTGAAAAACACACCATGAAATCCATTTATATATTATCCCATTTCCACAATAATGAAATAAATGTTTGTATAATACCCTTATGTAATTTTCCCTTTGAATTAACAAGTCGATAGGTAAAACACATAATGAAAAATTCAGATAAAACTTTTTTAACTCATTCTTACTAGTAATACTCTCTAAGTTCCTTATACATATCAATGCATTTCGGATGAATAGAAAGCAATGAACTATTAGATTCAGTCAAAAATTCATTCCTTAACTAGGAAACACAACTCACACAAAATATTTTACCAAATCATAAAATAAATTAATTGTCAATATTAAAATTAGGGTATATGGCATTATTAACAGATAATAACTTTTCATGAAATTATTGAACCATTTTCTAACTCATCATAACTTATTTTTGAAAATTTGAAATGCAATGAAACAAAAAAATAGGATAACCCAACATCAAAACATTATAGGAAAAAATTCATCCAATCATTAAGAAAAGTATGACATACCAAATGATACATGGTTAACGTTGAATTATTTTTTCAACTCAATGCATTCGTAAAATTGTTTACATTTTTAAGATAATAATGATGAATGTACCATGCATAGTGGAAGCGTGTGGGTGGATGTGACCACTTGTATTTTTTAATTAACAATGATCAATCCAGGATCAATACGACGATAAATAGCAGTCTCCATGGATCGAGTCACATAAATAGACAAAGAAAAGTAAAGTCTCGGAACCAAAAAGTAGGATCATTACAGGTTTATTACAATTAATTTAATCAATTAAAAAGGAGTACCTTTTGGTGTTATTTCATTATTGATATTCTTTATCATGTTCAGATGTGATTTATCGTTTTGTCACATAAGCCAAGGGTATACTTCCTCTAGCGGTGATCCACATGCTCACCACGTATCTCTGGACGTCGCTAAAGGTGTCTCTGGGTGCTAGCGTAGAGAAACCATTTCTTGAATTTCCCACATTAGATCGTTTTGATCCGATGAATAGGATCTCTCTCGGTATTGACTATGTTCATGGAGGAAGGAGTCCATTCGATCATGAGAGAATTCCCTAGAATTGTCCTACATAATGATTCACTTGTGTGAAAAGAGTTGGGGTTGTGAGGATATTTATAATAAGGTTTGAGGTTGTAGAGTTATAACAATAAATAAACACGTCACATGTTTTATTTATTTCATTTACTCTTTTAGAAAACCCCCTTGTTGAATAATTAATTCCATGCTATGAACCCATGGTGATTATAATTAATATAAATTAAAAAACAATATTATATCCTCAAAATACCAACTGGAAAACTACACGGCGTGTATTCATTAATACATGGGGTGTACTTGTTTTACATAATACTACATGGCATGAAATCATTAATACACGACATGTACTTGTTTTTTCATTTCCTTTCCAAAATGAAAACTACACCGTGTGTAACCATTAATACAAGACGTGTACTTGTTTTCCATGATAAACTACACGGCGTGTAATCATTAATCCATGGCGTGTATATCTTGTTTTTCATTTACTTCTTTCTCCATCATTAAAATTATTTAGGATTCCTTGAATAATTATTAAACCACGTAAAAGAATAATCATTATTCAACTTGAGATACTTGTCTACACTTAGTGTGTGAACCTCTAGGCCTCTTTCTTGTTGGCATTAGGTGAGCATGTCTAATCTCCAAGATTACTATCGAGCGAGGGGTCAAAGAAACCAATGAAAAAGAAGTTGATGTTGCATTCACTTGTCACCTTATACGAATTCTTACTGTGTAATTTAATTCCTTTGTCTCAATATCTCATCAAGCAGGTTTCATGGTAGTGTCATAAACCTAAATGCTTGATATGTCATTCTTTGACTTCAAGAAATAAACTCGCCGTTACACCATGTCCATGGAATTTGTTCGACAGATCTATTTCAATAAAAGGGCTCGAGATATCTACTTCCATAAACATGGAAGGGACAAATCGTTCCTCAACTTATCCATTAACAACATGTCATTAGTGATGCACCGAACATACCCTAATTCTCGACAACTCTCTTCGTGATAGTTTTAATTAGAAAATCTAAGTGCGTGAGTCATGACATGAGTTAATGATAATCTTCCAGTCTAAGGACCATTATACGAGTTCATAGATAGCAATGTCCGATGACACCAAGACATGCCGAATTACTACCGACGTGTCTGTTCTCATAATATCCAAACTTGGAGATTACTAAGTGCGAACTCCATGGGAGAGAGTCTCGTATTCTTATGAGTACCAGCACATGATGGTCTGTATACTATGTGTCCTATAATATTATGTCATCCAACTGCATAACATTTTTTAAGAATATCATTATAGCATTTTAAGGTTATCATCATAGAAGGGATCTTCCATGACCTTATCAATGAAACAAATATTTCAGGATATTATTATATTATCATCATGTAGAACAATGAAAAATATATAATAAGTGAACATTCATGTAATCAAAATACAAAATAGTTGGTTCTCATGACACTAACCCTAAAAAAATCCCCATTTGACTAGACCCAACTGCCTACGACTTTTAGTCTTCTCTACCTCACATGATGATCATGTTTATTCTGTGTCAAGGATTTAGTAAAGGGGTTCACCACGTTGTCTTCCGTGGAAATACTACTCACTACAACTTCACCTCTCTGAGAAAAATCCATCAAGAGAGGACACTTATGAAGTATGTGCTTTGTCCCCTGATGTGACCTTGGCTCTTTTTTAAGTGCCACTTCTGCAGTATTATCAAAATAGAGTGGGGTAGGATCATTACTCCTAGGTACTACATCCATCTATTGGACGAAAATACACTTCCATACTACTTATTTAGCTACCTCAAAAGATGTGATATACTCAGACTCTGCTGTAGAATTGGTGACCACACCATGCTTTGAGCTCTTCTAGCTCACTGCATGTAACACCCCAGGTAAATAATGAGTATGAAATTTCACATTTATCCACATTTTTGAAAAAAATATTAATATAACTTTAAAGGGGATGCTATTCTCGATGGCGTACCCAACACGCGACAACGAGTTTCCTGGGAATCTTACATTGCACTCTAATAATAAAATAATATTATTTTAAATGGTAGTTAATGCCTAGCCGTTGTAATGGAGGGAATGAACAGAACTAACTACAAAATTATTATATATGTTTGTCAAATATTTTTACTCTTTACAATAAATGTTAGAGGATTAAAAATGCGAATGAATAAAATTTTAAGCGTAGACAGTCTAATATTATTTAAAAGGTCGATTAACCGCCTTTTGATGGCGAACATCTTTTAAAGACACTTTTTGACAATTTTATGTGTTATATTTGACAAAATAAAATTCTTCTCTAGAATCGACACATCAAAATTTACTTTGTGTAAATTTTTGGTATTTTCCTTATAAAGTTCATATTTTTTATGAATAGTGAAAATGTTGTATTTTAATTCAAAACTTCTTTTTAATCTAATTTATTTATATGAATATATTATCTTTCAAATTGGTTTTAAAGTGTAAATAGAATATATTTTTACCATTTAATCCAATGATGTTCATTGTATTTAATACCACTTTATGGTTGGAAATAAACAAGTGTCAATCTTTTGAAATATATTGTTTCTTAAAAACACGTTATTTGTTTTAACAACGGGGTTTAATTATAAAATTAATTAATGAAAATTCGATGTTATGAATTTGGTAAAATAGACATCATTTTTTAATTCGGAATATCAAATATAGCTTAGGGTGAATTTTTGGTATTCTTCTGAAAATCATCAATTTTTGATGAATAGTGAAACCACAAAGTGGTGGTTACAAAATTTGATTTTTAGTTGAAATGGGACTTTACCACTTCTGTGATTTGAATTGAAAAAATCCAATTTTAATGATTTTAATTTTTAAGTAAAATTATGTTCAATGGGATGAAAATAATTTTTGACGAAAGGTAACTTTTATGTTTTATTAATCGCGATTAAAGGTAAAGTGTGATTTAAGGTAAAATGATATTATAATAAAATGAAAATATCTTGCCACTTTTCATAACCCTATTGGATGAGTTATGGACGACCCAGACAACCCATGGGTCGATTTTTGGTACCCCATGGAGCCACTTGGGTTTGATAATGACATTTATGCCTTTTATTTAAAGTTAAAATAAAAATGTCACGAACATGATTTGTTTTACTAAAACAATTTTTACATGTGGTTATACAAGTCATAATTTTGATTATAAATATTAATTGGAAAGATAAAATGATTACATACCTCATAGTATTTTTTTTATAATTTTAAGATATTAAATAAATAAAATTATTTATGACATCATGATGATGCAGCGATGACCTCATTATTTAACGATTTAAATAAAATGGAAAGATAATGAAAAATATAGGACCTAAACATGTCTAAAACCTATTGGATGGGTGTATTTCGAACCCTTATCACCTTATCTTTGAAACACATCAATGTGGGACCATTAAAATCCGAAAACCATTTGAAAATAAAGTAACATTTTTATACTTTTCCAAGAAGGCCCCTCCTCTCCTCTTATAAAAGGCCCCCACCTCTACCACCTTACCCACACATCTCAAACCTTTGGTTCGGAAAATCTCTGATCATTTTGTCTCTACACATCCCTATCCTCATCCTAGATGCCTTAACTTAGACAGGAAGCTCTTCAAGAAACCCTTTTGGTTCAAACCAAAGGGAGTTACCCAATTTTAAGGTAACGTCTTCACTTGTGCTTTTTTGTATTATTTTGTTTCTCCAACCCACTAAACTATTCTTATTAATTTATTTTGTATAAAATACAGTATATTAAATATACTAGGATGTTGTTATAATAAGTATTCTAGCTACACATACACATAACTTCATCTAATGGTTAAAGAACATACAGTTTCTGTGGATGGCGAATTTCTGCCTCACGAAAGGATGATTGTTCAACACTCATATAAAACCTTTAAAGGTGGACATTAAGATGTAACTCTATTTATAAATGATATATAATATGTTTATGTTTTCCTTATGCTTCTGTATTTTTCATTTGTGGTATACCATTATGGTTTCCATTGTGGGTAAACACGATAATTTCATTTTAAGAAGTGCGGACTACTGCCCCTTTCAAAGTGATTTGATTCGTTAATGCCATATGTGGGACGTATAAAGGATGGATTTAATGTCATTATATATGATTTTATACAGGAATTATAATATACCTCAATATCATTATTATTTTTTTCCATTAAAGTATGAGATAGAAATGAAAGTAGCGTTCATGCGTACGTACGGCTTACCGTCTCCATGAACGGTGCATTTCATTTCTTATCCTCAAATGTAATGTACTATTATAAGTACACATAATGGATATATATGATGTATGATACATATAAATAATTAATACAATTCTTTAATTAAAAATACACACATCTCTCATTTATTTTTAATTCCATTAATATGACATAGAAATGAAAGTAGCGTTCATGCGTACGTACGGCTTACCGTCTCCATGAACGGTGCATTACATTTAATACCTCTAAATAATTATGTATTATTATAAATACATGTATATGCTAGATATATATGATATATATGATATCCAAATCAGGAATTTAATTCTGGATATAAAGAACCTTTGACCACACGAACAACATGTAATTGTAAGAAGTCCACTTTTGACTTAAGAACCAAATATCGACAAAACAATCATTATTAACATAAATGATTACAAAAAGTTTATAACATGTCAATAATTTATATAAAAGGAATAATTAACATGAAAAATGTTCTTAAGAAAGTAGAAATTAAATCATGTTTATTATTCAGGACGTTAAAGAACGATCGAGTCAAGTTGGACCCAAGGTAAGGGATTCTACTCCTCCTTTTCTTTTTAAGTACGCTCTTTTATGTCATTACTTTTAAAGATCATCTTTCTTGTTATTGGGATATTATTTTATATTAATCTTACTGTAATTTTTATGTTCATATGATGAGAAAACCTATTTTATCTCATCAATCCATTTTGGAAGTTTTGAGTGGCGCCGTTAGTCTGCCAAATTTTCGTAAGAGATCTAACCTCTCTCTTTCTTTTTAAGTACTCTCCTTTATGTCACTTATTTTAAGATCTTATTTGTTATGATGGGTGTTGTTCATTTATATTCCAATTTCTATAAACTTTATTTTAATATGATGAGATACCCTATTTGATCTCATCAATCAATTTTTGTATGTTTTATGTGGCGCTGTTAGGCTGCCGAGTTTTCGTAAGGGATTATTTAATCTCACTTTTATTCCCTTGAGATTTATGCTACATTTGACACAATTGCCTTTGAGTGGTGTATGTAATACCTGTTATTTCACTCATTGTGTAATATAATTTCATTTATGAGTATTTATATCAATGTTGTATTTTCCTTCTTTCACAGGGTGTATGTTTTGAATGATACCCATGTCGGTAAGGGAACCTTTCACCCTCCTCTTTTTAAAAGACTTATTTTGTTATGTCATATAATTCACAAACTATTATGCTGGGATATGTTCTTCTATATCTTTATTTATGTAAATTTTATGTCCAATTGATGAGATCCCCTTTATCTCTCTCATCAACCCTTTTTTGTAAAATTTTATGTGACGCAATTAGGCTGTCGAATTTTACCAAGGGAACTTCTTAACCCAATTTCGATTTCTTTGGGATCAACATGTAGTTATTGAATATGTCATCCTTTAAATATGTGTGAATAACCTTTGTTTGTTTTACACTTAATATCCACTTATATTGGGTGTATTTATATTTTTCACACATAATTATGAGATTGATATATTGTTAATTTAAGGATAACTTCTTTATAGTGGATTTCATCTCATTTCACTTTTATTTTGAGACTTCATTGTTGTCATGCAGTAATTCACTCTTATATGGTGTGCATACTATCCTTTGACATATTATATTATGAATCCCTTTATTCTCATGATATTATAAAGTTTGGATTAAATGTTATTCCGTGATTATTTGTATTCAAGAGTATCTCATGTTGTTAAAAACTCTTTAACAAAAATATCGTTTTAAATGTTTTAAAGATTCATTATTATAAATCATTATCTTTAAGGTCCATGTTTTCAAAAAAATTTCAGTATTTATTTATATGGACATTAATGTTTTAAAATTATATTTCCATTAAAAGATTCAAAGTGGCACAGGACACTTTGATTCCAAAATCTCTTTTAAATGGTTTTTGAAAGTAAGTTGATTAATTCAATATCTTGGAATTACTTATTGTGATCGAAATGTGGAAATGTTTTCTTTCCATTATATTTGTTTAATTCCTTATGATTTTATAATGGTACTTAGACATTATGGCGGGTGGTTCCGTGAATACCAGAATGTGTGGTTACGTTATAACCTCCAATGCATTGGGTATGGAAGTCGGCCGTATTGCTATTCCATTAAGTATGTATGGAAGTTGGCCGAATGGCTATTCCATTAAGTGATATGTGTGGAAGTCAACCTTATGGTTATTCTACTTAAGTATGTTTATGTCCCAAGTTACCTTTATATGTTATGTGATCTTTATATGGGTTTTGTGGTAATCTTTTGGTTACAGAAGGGTAAGTAATGCACTTTTAATTAGTGAAGAGTTTTTTCTACTTCGAAAAGGTGGAAAGTATTACTTTGATAAAGTATACATGGTTTACTTGTTGTTTTGAAAATCTAACAGTTTTCATTCTTTGTGTATCCCTTACTGAGCTTTTTATGCTCATACCAAGTCTTTGAAATGTTTTTCACATGACTTAACGTGGAATATGGTTAAGGATGGGATCAAGGGAAATTCATGCTACCTAAAACATGGAACTAGACAAGTTTCTTTTTAAGAGTTTTTTTATTTATTACAAGTGACTACTTTGCAAACTTTTGATATGTAATAGTTATGTCCTAATTCTCTAAAACTCTAAACCTGAAAAGATCCTCAATTTGAATTATTCATTTAATTCAATATTAACTAAGGTTTAAGGCCAAGGGAATATAGTTGGTATCAAAGGTCGGTTTAGATAACTTTAGAGGTTAGGTTATTAATTAAGCATAAGTGACATGACCATAATGGTTAGGATTTCATAAACAGTCCTAGTTGTAGATAATGTGAATGAGTAAGTATATCTTAGTGTTTATCTTCCTCTTTAGTACATGATGGTTTTGTTGATATACTCACACTGACCTTTTTGGTTTTAGTAAATGGCTGGATCTAGCTGGCCCCAATGTAACGGTGGATGTGAAGGAAACTGTGACAGTTTTCTGAGCGAGAAACTGAATGATATGGGAGCTGCAATGAGAACTCTTGTATTTATCCTCAACCAACTATCTGGAGACATGATTTACCACATAAACCATGGTGATTTCTATAAGGCATAATATATGCGAGAAACAAATCCATACGGAAGTACAGGTAATAATCATAAAGGTAAGTGTGTTCAAAAACCTATATGTCATAGATGTGGAAAGAAACACCTTGGAAAATGTTTCAAAGGGACAGAAATATGCTATAGATGTGGAAATGAAGGTCATAAAGCAAGAACCTGGCATTGAAAAAGGAAGCATCCAGTTGACTCGAGGAAAGGGAAAGAAGATATTTCTGATGGATCAATTGAATGTTTTAAATGTGGCGTGCATGGTCATTATGAAAAAACATGTCTTTTGAAGAAGTTTCATGAATGGGATCACCAAGATCATACAAATACTCATTTACCAATACCTAGTGCCATTCCGATTGAGGATGAAGAAACTGACAATGGCCAATCAATGGTATGGATTATTTCTTAACTTTTGTTTTCTATTTTGGAATATTAGGATATGATTCATGATTTTGTTTGTAGGAAAGAAGTATTTCAGAATAAGTTGGAAAGGAATGGTTAATGGATCATGAAGAATGTTGAATGATTAAGAAGTAAAAATATAAGTGCTTTAAGAGTTATGGTGAAATTCATAAGAGTATTAAGTGTGTCTTGATGATGCGGTACATTAGAAGACTTTTTATAGTATGTGTAACACTGATGTTTGATATATGAAAATTTTATTCAAAGAATAGTAATCTGTTCTTTTGTGGACATAGTTATAAAGAACCATTTGGGTTTATATGATCCTTACTTTCGAGGTAATTATGGGTTACTATATGTAATGATGGGAAGTGAAAGTCATGAGATAAAATTGAGGTTAAGTTACATTATGGTTATTTTTGAATATTTTATCTCGTTATTGTGGAATGTTTTAAGAATTATGTAGTTTTGGAAAAAAGGACAACACTCAGACCGTGTGACAACCCGTCGCGTCGGACAAGGCTGCAGGAATCGAACCCACAACCAAAGTGCAATGGGTATTTATCGCCGACCACTGAACTACATGAAGTCCCTGGTTATTTTGACTAATTCTTTTTAGTTAAATGATTTTATGAATTAAGAGTATGTTGATTTTGGGATATCTATGGAAATTTATTAACCTATCATGGAGGATATGTGATTAGGTTAATTACATTTCAATACAAGACATTAGGCGCAACTGATGTTGTTTGGAGATAAATATTATGATTTAACTTGGAAGACTATGTGAATAAATCCTTAAAATATTTGGGTTTCAATATTAGTTTGGTTTACATTGAGGAATTTTATGGACAAATTGTTCATCGAATGGTCCTCGTTGAACTTTGGGTTTTGTTGGACAAATTTTGGAGATTAAGAATAGATTTTCTTTTTATAAAGGGTTATGTTTTTCTAGATTATATGATCTTGTACTAACATTATTGGTTTGGGTTTTGGTTAGAGTCTAAAGTCATGGGAAGTGTATAGTTCTCTTTTGTGGATTAGGTGATTCTCTAGAAATTGATTATATTACTCTTAATGTGAAAAAGTCTTCCTAAATACCCAACTTTTGGAGAAAATATGAGTTTGATTAAGGAATCTAGTAAAATTTGAAAGTCTAAATGACAAGTAAGTATGTTTCATTATGATTTAGTTAAGCTCAAAAAATAAAATCCTCCATGAAAAGTAGTTTAAAACAAAAATGTTGCATGTTAACTTTTCCTACTGGGGAATCGAATACCGTTTAACCCATCATATGTTTGTGATTTTCTTATGGTTAACTTTCTCCTAGATATGTTTACTATCACTCTCCATCAGAAAATGACCCTTTATTTTTCCTCAATGTCCATATTTTCATACTTGGAATCCTAGTATGGGTTAACTCGGGTGACCTTTGTACTTTCCTTTCTTTCTTTTAATGTGATAGTTTAATTTACTCTTTTTCCGATGTGGGGCTTTCAATGAAGTATCCAAGCCCAATTTTAAAATTGCGAGGACGCAATTCCAAAAAGGGAGGAAGGATGTAACACCCCAGGTAAATAATGAGTATGAAATTTTTACATTTATCCATATTTGTGAATAAAATATTAATATATCTTTAAAGGGGACGTTATGCTCGATGGCATACCCAACATGCAACAACGAGTTTCTTGGGAATCCTACGTTGCACTCTAATAATAAAATAATATTATTTTAAATGGTAGTTAATGACTAGCCATTGTAATGGTGGGAATGAACAAAACTAACTACAAAATTATTATATATGTTTGTCAAATATTTTTACTCCTTATAATAAATGTTAGAGGATTAAAAATGAGAATGAATCCAATTTTAAGCGTAGACATTCTAATATTCTTTAAAAGGTCGATTAACCACCTTTTGATGGAGAACCACTTTTAAATACACTTTTTGACAATTTTATGTGTTATATTTGACAAAATAAAATTCTTCTTTAGAATCGACACATCAAAATTTACTTTGTGTAAATTTTTGGTATTTTCCTGATAAAGTTCATATTTTTTAATGAATAGTGAAAAATGTTGTATTTTAATTCAAAACCTATTTTTAATCTAATTTATTTATATGACTAGATTATCTTTCAAATTGGTTTTAATGTGTAAATATAATATATTTTCACCATTTAATCCAATGGTGGTCATTGTATTTAATACCACTTTAAGGTTGGACATAAACAAGTGTCAATGTTTTGTAAGATATTGTTTCTTAAAAACACATTATTAGTTTTAACAGCGGGGTTTAATTATAAAATTAATTAATGCAACTTCTATGTTATGAATTTGGTAAAATAGACATAATTTTTGAATTTGGAATATCAAATATAGCTTAGGGTGAATTTTTGGTATTTTTCTGAAAATCTTCAATTTTTGATGAATAGTGAAACCACAAAGTGGTGGTTACAAAATTTGATTTTTCATTTAAATGGGACTTTACCACTTCTGTGATTTGAATTTAAAAAATCCAATTTAAATGATTTTAATTTTTATGTAGAATTTGGTTCAATGGGATGAAAATAATTTTTGCCGAAAAGTAACTTTTTAGTTTTATTAATCACGATTAAAGGTAAAGTGTGATTTAAGGTAAAAATGATATTATAATAAAATGAAAATATTTTGAAACCTGTCATAACCCTAATGGATGAGTTATGGACGACCAAGAAAACCCATGGGTCTATTTTTGGTACCCCATGGATCCACTTGGGTTTGATAATGACATTTATGCCTTTTATTTAAAGTTAAAATAAAAATGTCACAAACATGATTTGTTTTACTAAATCAATTTTTACATATGGTTATACAAGTCATAATTTTGACTATAAATAGTAATTGGAAAGATAAAAAGATTCCTTACATCGTAGTAATTTTTTTATATTTTTTATACATTAAATAAATTAAATTCATTATGAAATCATCATGATGCAGCGATGACCTCATTATTTAACGATTTAAATAAAATGGAAAGATAATGAAAAATATAGGACCTACACATGTCCAAAACCTATTGGATGGGTTTATTTCGAACCCTTATCACCTTATCTTCGAAACACATCAATGTGGGACCATTAAAATCCCAAAACCATTTGAAAATAAAGTAACATTTTTATACTTTTCCAAGTATGCCCCTCCTCTCCTCATATAAAAGGCCCCCACCTCTACCACCATACCACACCTCTCAAACCTTTTTATAGGCAAACCTCTGATCATTTTTTCTCCCCACATCCCTCTTCTAATCCTAGAAGCCTTAACTTAGGTAGGAAGCTCTTCATGAAACCCTTTTGGTTCAAACCAAAGGGAGTTACCCAATTTTAAGGTAACATCTTCACTTGTGCTTTTTTGTTTTATTTTGCTTCTCCAACCCCTTAAACTATTTTTATTCATTTATTTTGTAACCACTCCAGTATATTAAATATGCTAGGATGTTTTTATAATAATTATTCGAGCTACACATACACATACCTTTATCTAATGGTTAAAGAACATACAGTTTCTGTGGATGGCGAATTTCTACCTCAAGAAACGATGATTGTTCAACACTCATATAACACCTATAAAGGTGGCCATTAAGATGTCACTCTATTTATATATGATATATTTTATTTTTATTCTTTCCGTAGGCTTATGTATTTTTAATTTGTGGTATATCTTTATGGTTTCCATTGTTGGTAAACACGATAATTTTATTTTAGGAAGTCTGGACTACCGCCCCTCAAAGTGATTTGATTCATTAATGCCATATGTGGGACGTATAAAGGATGGATTTAAAGTTATTATATATTATGTTATACTTTAATTATAATATACTTCTATACCATTATTATTTCTTTCCATTAAAGTATGAGATAGAAATGAAAGTAGCGTTCATGTGTACGTACGGCTTACCGTCTCCATGAACGGTGCATTTCATTTCTTATCCTCAAATGTAATGTACTATTATAATTACATATAATAGATATAGATGATGTATTATACATATAAAGTATGAATATAATTATTTAATTAAAAATACACACATCTCTCATTTAGTTTTAATTCCATTAATATGACATTGAAATGAAAGCAGCATCCATGCGTACGTACGGCTTACCGTCTCCATGAACGGTGCATTTCATTTTTTACCTATAAATGATAACGTATTATTATAAATAAATGTATATTCTAGATATATATGATATATATGATATCCAAATCAGGAATTGCATTCTGGATATAAAGAACCTTTGACCACACGAACAACATGTAATTGTAAGAAGTCCACTTTTGACTTAAGAACCAAATATCGACAAAACAAACATTATTAACTTAAATGATTACATAAAGTTTATAACATGTCAATAATTGATATAAAAGAAATAATTAACTTGAAAAAGGTTATTAATAAATTATAAATTAAATCATTTTTATTATTCAGGACGTTAAATAACGATCGAGTCAAGTCGGGCCCGAGTTAAGGGATCCTACTCCTCTCTTACTTTTTATGTACGCTCTTTTATGTCATTACTTTTAAATATCATCTCTCTTGTTATTTGGATGTTATTTTATATTACTCTTACTGTAATTTTTATGTTCATATTATGAGAGAACATATTCTCTCTCATCAATCCATTTGGGATGTTTTGAGTGGCGCCGTTAGGCTGCCGAATTTTCGCAAGAGATCTAACCTCTCTCTTTGTTTTTAAGTACTCTCCTTTATGTCACTTCTTTTAAGATCCACTTTGTTATGTTGGGGGATGTTCTTTTATATTCATATTTATATAAACTTTATTTTAATATGATGAGATACCCTATTTGATCTCATCAAACAATTTTTGTAAGTTTTATGTGGCGCTGTTAGGCTGCCGAGTTTTCGTAAGGGATTTTTTCATCTCACTTTTATTCCCGTGAGATTTATGCTACATTTGACACAATTGCCTTTGAGAGGTGTATGTACTGACCATTATTTTACTCATTGTGTAATATCCTTCCATTTATGAGTATTTATATCAATGTTGTATAGTGCTTATTTCACGGGGTGTATGTTTTGAAAGATACCCATATCGGTAAGGGAACCTTTCACCCTCCTCTTTTTAAAAGAATTCTTTTGTTATGTCTTATAATTCACATAATATTATGTTGGGATATGTTCTTCTATATCCTTATTTATGTAAATTTTATGTCCAATTGATGAGATCCCCTTTATCTCTCTCATCAACCCTTTTTGTAAAATTTTATGTGACGTAGTTAGGCTGTCAAATTTTACCAAGGGAACTTGTTAACCCAATTTCGATTTCTTTGGGTTCAACGTGTAGTTATTGAATATGTCATCATTTGAATATGTGTGAATAACCTTTGTTTGTTTAAAACTTAATATACACTTATATTGGGTGTATTTATATTTTTCATACATAATTATGAGATTGATTTATCCTTAATTTAAGGATACCTTCTTTATAATGGATTTCATCTCATTTCACTTTTCTTTTGAGACTTTATTGTTGTCATGCAGTAATTCACTCTTATATGGTGTGCATACTTTCCTTTCACATATTATATCATGAATACCTTTATTCTAATGATATTATAAAGTTTGGATTAAATTTTATTCTGTGATTATTTGTATTCAAGAGTCTCTCATTTTGTTAAAAACTCTTTAACAAAAATATCGTTTTAAATGTTTTAAAGATTCATTATTATAAATCTTTATCATTAAGGTCCATGTTTTCAAAATGGTTTTCAGTATTTATTTATATGGACATTAATTTTTTAAAATTATAATTCCATAAAAAGAGTAAAAGTGTTATGGGAAACTTTGATTAAAAAATCTCTTTTAAATGGTTTTTGAAAATAACTTGATTAATTCAATATCATGGAATTACTTATTGTGATCGAAATGTGGAAATGTTTTCTTTCCATTATATTTGTTTAATGCCTTATGATTTTATAATGGTACTTGGACATTATGACGGGTGGTGCCGTGAATACCAGGATGTGTGGTTACGTTATAACCTCCAATGCATTGGGTATGGAAGTCGGCCGTATGGATATTCCATTAAGTATGTATGGAAGTTGGCCGAATGGATATTCCATTAAGTTATATGTGTGGAAGTCGACCTTATGGTTATTCTACTTACGTATGTTTATGTCCCAAGTTACCTTTATATGTTATGTGATCTTTATATGGTTTTTATGGTAATCTTTTGGTTACAGAAGGGTAAGTAATGAACTTTTAATCAGTGAAGAGTTTTTCCTACTTCAAAAAGGTGAAAAGTATTACTTTGATAAAGTATACATGGTTTACCTGTTGTTTTTAAAAAATAACAGTTTTCATTCTTTGTGTATCCCTTACTACGCTTTTTATGCTCATCCAATGTTTTTGAAATGTTTTTCACAGGACTTTACGTGGAATAAGGTCAAGGATGGGATTAATGGAAAGTCATGCTACCTAAAACATGGAACTAGAAAAGTTTCTTTTTAAGAGTTTTTTTATTTATTAGAAGTGACTACTTTGTAATATTTTGATATGTAATAGTTATGTCCTAATTCTCTAAAACTATAAACCTGAAAAGATCCTCAATTTGAATTATTCATTTAATTCAATATTAAGTAATGTTTAAGGCCAGGGACTTATAGTTGGTATCAATGGTCGGTTTAGATAACTTTAGAGGTTATTTTATTCATTAAGAATAAGTGACATGACCATAATGGTTAGGATTTCATAAACAGTCCTAGTTGTAGATAAAGTGAATTAGTAAGTGTATCTTAGTGTTTATCTTCCTCTTTAGTACATGATGGTTTTGTTGATATACTCACACTGACCTTTTTGGTTTTAGTAAATGGCTGGATCTAGCTGGCACCAAAGTAATGGTGGATATGAAGGAAACTGTGACAGTTTTCTGAGCGAGCAACTGAATGATATGGGAACTGTAATGAGAAATCTTGTGTTTATCCTCAACCAACTATCTGGAGTCATGGTTGACCACATAAACCTTGCTGATTTCTATAAAGCATCATATATACGAGAAACAAATCACTATGGAACTACAGGTAATAATCATAAAGGTATGTGTGTTCAAAAACCTATGTGTCATAGATGTGGAAAGAAACACCTAGGAAAAGGTTTCAAAGGGACAGAAATATGCTATAGATGTGGAAATGAAGGTCATAAAGCAAGAACATTCCATGAAAAATGGAAGCATCCAGTCGACTCGAGGAAAGGAAAAGAAGTTATTTATGAGGGATCAATTGAATGTTTAAATGTGGTGTGCATGGTCATTATGCAAACACATGTCCTATGAAGAAGTTTCGTGAATGGGATCACCAAGATCATACAAATACTCATTTACCAATACCTAATGCCATTCTGATTGAGGATGAAGAAACTGACAATGACCAATCAAAGGTATGTATTATTTCTTAACTTTTGTTTTCTATTTTGGAATCTTAGGATATGATTCATGATTTTTTTTGTAGGAAAGAAGTATTTCAGAATAAGTTGGAAAGGAATGGTTAATGGATCATGAAGAATGTTGGCTGAGTTAGAAGTCAAAATATATTGGCTTCAAGAGTTATGGTGAAATTCATAAGAGTATTAAGTGTCTTTTGATGATGGGGTACATTAGAAGACTTTTTATAGTATGTGTAACACTGATGTTTGACATATGAAAATTTTATTCAATGAATAGTAATCTGTTCTTTTGTGGACATAGTTATAAAGAACCATTTGGGTTTATATGATCCTTACTTTCGAGGTAGTTATGGGTTACTATATATAATGATGGGAAGTGAAAGTCTTGAGATAAAATTGAGATTAAGTTACATTATGCTTATTTTTGAAGATTTTATCTCGTTATTGGGGAATGTTTTAAGAATTATGTAGTTTTGGAAAAAAGGACAACACGCAGACCGTGTGACAACCCGTCGCTTCAGACAAGGCTGCAGGAATCGAACCCACAACCAAAGTGCAATGGGTATTTATCGCCGACCACTGGACTATGTGAAGTCCCCGGTTATTTTGACTAATTCCTTTTAGTTAAATGATTTTATTAATTAAGAGTATGTTTATTTTGGGATATATATGGATATTTATTAACCTATATTGGAGGATATGTGATTAGGTTAATTACTTTTCAATACGAGACTTTAGGAGTAACTGATGTTGTTTGGAGATAAATGTTACGATTTAACTTGGAAGTCTATGTGACTAAATACTTCAAATATTTGGGTTTCAATCTTAGTTTGGTTTACTTTGAGGAACTTTATGGGAAAATTGTTTATCAAATGGTCCTCGTTGAACTTTGGGTTTTGTTGGACAAATTTTGGAGATTAAGAATTGATTTTCTTTTTATAAGGGGTTGTCCTTTTCTGGATTATCTGATCTTGTACTAACCTTTTTGGTTTTGGTTTTGGTTAGAGTCTAAAGACATGGGAAGTGTATAGTTATCTTTTTTGGATTAGGTGATTCTCTAGAAATTGATTATAATACTCTTAATGCGAACAAGTCTTCCAAAATACCCATCTTTTGGAGAGAATATTAGTTTGATTAAAGAATCTAGTAAAAGTTGAAAGTTTACATGACAAGTAATTATGTTTCATTTTGATTTAGTTAAGCTCAAAAAATAAATTCCTCCATGAAAAGTAACTTAAAAAAATGTTGTCTGTTAACTTTTCCTACTGGGGAATCAAATACCGTTTAACCCATCACAATTTTCTGATTTTCTTATGGTTAACTTTCTCCTAGACATGTTTATTATCACTCTCCATCAGAACATGACCCTTTGTTTTTTCCTCCATGTCCATATATTCATACTTGGAATCCTAGTATGGGTTAAATCGGGTGAGCTTTATACTTTCCTTTCTTTCTTTTAAAGTGATAGTTTAATTTACTCCTTTTCCGATGTGGGGCTTTCAATGAAGTATCCAAGCCCAATTTTCAAATTGTGAGGACGAAATTCCCAAAAGGGGGGAAGGATGTATCACCCCAGGTAAATAATAAGTATGAAATTTTCACATTTATCCATATTTGTGAATAAAATATTAATATAACTTTAAAGGGGATGCTATGCTCGATGGCGTACCCAACACGCAACAATGTGTTTTTTGGGAATCTTACTTTGCAGTCTAATAATAAAATAATAATATTTTAAATGGTAGTTAATGTCTAGCCGTTGTAATGGTGGGAATGAACAGAACTAACTACAAAATTATTATATATGTTTGTAAAATATTTTTACTCTTTACAATAAATTTTAGAGGATTAAAAATGCCAATGAATCCAATTTTAAGCGTAGACAGTCTAATATTCTTTAAAAGGTCGATTAACCGCATTTTGATGGCGTACCACTTTTAAATCCACTTTTTGACAATTTTATGTGTTATATTTGACAAAATAAAATTATTCTTTAGAATAGGCACATCAAAATTTACTTTGTGTAAATTTTTGGTATTTTTCTGATAAAGTTCATATTTTTTAATGAATAGTGAAAAATGTTGTATTTTAATTCAAAACCTATTTTTAATATAATTTATTTGTATGAATAGATTATCTTTATAATTGGTTTTAATGTGTAAATAGAATATATTTTTACCATTTAATCCAATGGTGGTCATTGTATTTAATACCACTTTAAGGTTGGACATAAACAAGTGTCAATCTTTTGAAATATATTGTTTCTTAAAAACACGTTATTTGTTTTAACAGCGGGGTTTAATTATAAAATTAATTAATGTAACTTCTATGTTATGAATTTGATAAAATAGACATCATTTTTGAATTCTGAATATCAAATATAGCTTAGGGTGAATTTTTGGTATTTTTCTGAAAATCCTCAATTTTTGATGAATAGTGAAACCACAAAGTGGTGGTTACAAAATTTGATTTTTCGTTTAAATGGGACTTTACCAATTCAATGATTTGAATTTCAAAAATCCAATTTAAATAATTTTATTTGTTATGTATAATGTGGTTCAATGGGATGAAAATAATTTTTGACGAAAAGTAACTTTTATGTTTTATTAATCGCGATTAAAGGTAAAGTGTGATTTAAGGTAAAAATGATATTATAATAAAATGAAAATATCTTGAAACTTGTCATAACCCTATTGGATGAGTTATGGAGGACCAAGAAAACCCATGGGTCGGTTTGTGGTACCCCATGGAGCCACTTGGGTTTGATAATGACATTTATGCCTTTTATTTAAAGTTAAAATAAAAATGCCACAAACATGATTTGTTTTACTAAAAAAAATTTTACATGTGGTTATACAACTCGGAATTTTGACTATAAATAGTAATTGGAAAGATAAAAAGATTCTGTACATCGTAGTATTTGTTTTATAATTTTTAGACATTAAATAAAATAAATTCATTATGACATCATGATGATATAGCGATGACCTCATTATTTAACGATTTAAATAAAATGGAATGATAATGAAAAATCTAGGACCTACACATGTCCAAAACCTATTGGATGGGTGGATTTAGAACCCTTATCACCTTATATTTGAATCACATAAATGTGGGACCATTAAAATCCGAAAACCATTTGAAAATAAAGTAACATTTTTATACTTTTCCAAGAATGCCTCTCCTCTCCTCTTATAAAAGGCCCCCACCTTACCACCTTACCCACACCTCTCAAACCATTGGTTCGGAAAATATCTGATCATTTTGTCTCTCTACATCCATCTAGTCATTCTAGAAGCCTTAACATAGGCAGGAAGCTCTTCAAGAAACCCTTTTGGTTCAAACCAAAGGGAGTTACCCAATTTTAAGGTAACATCTTTACTTGTGCTTTTTTGTTTTATTTTGCTTCTCCAACCCCATAAACTATTTTTATTCATTTATTTTGTAACAAATCCAGTATATTCAATATACTAGGATATTTTTATAATAAGTATTCGAGCTACACGTACACATACCTTCATCTAATGGTTAAAGAACTATAGTTTCTGTGGATGGCGAATTTCTACCTCACGAAACGATGATTGTTCAGCACTCATATAACACCTTTAAAGGTGGCCATTAAGATGTCACTGTATTTATATATGATATATATTATTTTTATGTTTTCCTTATTCTTCTGTATATTTCATTTGTGGTATACCATTATGGTTTCCATTGTGGGTAAACACGATAATTTCATTTTAGGAAGTGTGGACTATCGCCCCCTCAAAGTGATTGGATTCATTAATGCCATATGTGGGACGTATAAAGGATGGATTTAAAGTTATTATATATGATGTTATACTGGAATTATAATATACCTATATATAATTATTATTTCTTTCCATTAAAGTATGATATTGAAATGAAAGTAGCGTTCATGTGTATGTACGGCTTACCATCTCCATAAACGGTGGATTTCATTTCTTATCCTCAAATGTAATGTACTATTATAAGTACATATAATGGATATATATGATGTATGATACATCTAAAGGATTAATATAATTCTTTAATTAAAAATACACACATCTCTCATTTAGTTTTAATTCCATTAATATGACATAGAAATGAAAGTAGCGTTCATGCGTACGTTCGGCTTACCGTCTCCATGAAAGGTTCATTTCATTTCTAACCTCTAAATGATTATGTATTATTATAAATACATGTATATTCTAGATATATATGATATATATGATATCCAAATCAGGAATGTCATTCTGTATATAAAGAACCTTTGACCACACGAACAACATGTAATTGTAAGAAGTCCACTTTTGACTTAAGAACCAAATATCGACAAAACAAACATTATTAACTTAAATGATTACATAAAGTTTATAACATGTAAAAAATATATATAAAAGGAATAATGAACTTGAAAAAGGTTCTTAAGCAAGTAGAAATTAAATCATGTTTATTATTCAGGACGTTAAAGAACGATCGAGTCAAGTCGGACCCGAGGTAAGGGATCATACACCTCTCTTTCATTTTATGTACACTCTTTTATGTCCTTACATTTAATGATCATCTCTCTTGTTATTAGGATGTTATTTTATATTACTCTTACTATAATTTTTACGTTCATATGATGAGGGTCCTTTTCTCTCTCATCAATTCATTTTGGAAGATTTGAGTGGCGCCGTTAGGCTGCCGAATTTTCATAAGAGATCTAACCTCTCTCTTTCTTCTTAAGTACTCTCCTTTATGTCACTTCTTTTAAGCTCATATTTGTTATGTTGGGGGATGTTCTTTTATATTCCTCTTTCTATACACTTTATGTTAATATGATGAGATACCCTATTTGATCTCATCAATCAATTTTTGTAAGTTTTATGTGGCGCCGTTAGGCTGCCGAGTTTTCGTAAGGGATTTTTTCATCTCACTTTTATTCCCGTGAGATTTATGCTACATTTGACACAATTGCCTTTGAGTGGAGTATGTACTGCCCATTATTTAACTCATTGTGTAATATACTTTCATTTATGAGAATTTATATCAATGTTGTATTGTCCTTCTTTCACGGGGTGTATGTTTCGAAAGATACCCATGTCGGAAAGTGAACCTTTCACCCTCCTCTTTTTAAAATACTTCTTTTGTAATGTCTTATAATTCACATACTATTATGTTGGGATATGTTCTTATATATCCTTATTTATGTAAATTTTATGTCCAATTGATGAGATCCCCTTTATCTCTCTCATCAACCCTTTTTGTAAAATTTTATGTGATGTCGTTAGGCTGTCGAATTTTACCAAGGGAACTTCTTAACCCATTTTCGATTTCGTTGGGTTCAACATGTAGTTATTGAATATGTCATCCTTTGAATATGTGGGAGTAACATTTGTTTGTTTTACACTTAATATCCATTTATATTGGGTGTATTTATATTTTTCAGACATAATTATGAGATTTATTTATCCTTAATTTAAGGATACCTTCTTTAAAATGGATTTCATTTCATTTCACATTTCTTTTGAGAATTCGTTGTTTTCATGCACAAATTCACTCTTATATGGTGTTCATACTATCCTTTTACATATTATATCATGAATCTATTTATTCTCATGATATTATAATGTTCGGATTAATTGTTTTTCCACGATTATTTGTATTCAAGAGTCTCTCATTTTGTTAAAAACTCTTTAACAAAAATATCATTTTAAATGGTTTAAAGATTCATTATTATAAATCTTTATCATTAAGGTCCATGTTTTCAAAATGGTTTTAAGTATTTATTTATATGGAAATTAATGTTTTAAAATTATAATTCCATTAAAATCTTCAAAGTGGTATGGGACACTTTGATTCAAAAATGTCTTTTAAATGGTTTTTGAAAGTAAGTTTATTAATTCAATATATTGGAATTACTTATTGTGATCGAAATGTGGAAATGTTTTCTTTCCATTATATTTGATTAATGTCTTATGATTTTATAATGGTACATGGACATTACGACGGGTGGCGCCGTGAATACCAGGATGAGTGGTTATGTTATAACCTCCAATGCACTGGGTATGGAAGTCGGTCGTATGTCTATTCCATTAAGTATGTCTGGAAGTTTGCCGAATGGCTATTCAATTAAGTGATATGTGTCGAAGTCGGCCTTATGGTTATTCTACTTAACTATGTTTATGTCCCAAGTTATCTTTATATGTTATGTGATCATAAATGGGTTTTATGGTAAAATTTTTGTTATATAAGGGTAAGTAATGAACTTTTAATCAGTGAAGAGTTTTTTCTACTTCGAAAAGTTGAAAATTATTACATTGATAATGTATACATGGTTTACTTTTTGTATTGAAAAACTAACATTTTTAATTCTTTGTGTATCCCTTACTGATCTTTTTATGCTCATCCCAATTTTTTGAAATGTTTATGACATGGCTTAACGTGAAATAGGGTCAAGGATGGGATCAAGGGAAAGTCATGATTCCTAAAACATGGAACTAGACATGTTTCTTTTTAAGAGTTTTTTTTATTTAGTAGAAGTGAATAATTTTTAATATTTTGAGATGTAATAGTTATGTCCTAATTCTCTAAAACTCTAAACCTAAAAAGATCTTCAATGTGAATTTTTCATTTAATTCAATATTAAGTACGGTTTAAGGTCGGGGCCTTATAGTTGGTATCAAAGGTCGGTTTAGATAACTTTATAGGTTAGGGTATTAATTAAGCATAAGTGACATGAACATAATGGTTAGGATTTCATAAAAATTCCTAGTTGTAGATAAAGTTAATGAGTATGTATATCTTAGTGTTTCTCTTCCTCTTTAGTACATGATGGTTTTGTTGATATACTCACACTGACCTTTTTGGTTTTAGTATATGGCTGGATCTAGCATGCACCAAAGTAACGGTGGATGTGAAGGAAAATGTGACAGTTTTCTGAGCAAGAAACTTAATGATATGGGAGCTGCAATGAGAACTCTTGTATTTATCCTCAACCAACTATCTGGAGTCATGATTGACCACCTAAACCTTGGTGATTTTTATAAGGCATCATATATGCGAGAAACAAATCCCTATGGAACTACAGGTAATAATCATAAAGGTAAGTGTGTTAAAAAACCTATGTGTCATAGATGTGGAAAGAAACACCTAAGAAAATGTTTCAAATGGATAGAAATATGCTATAGATGTGGAAATTAAGGTCATAAAGCAAGAAACTGCCATGGAAAAAGGAAGCATCCAGTTGACTCAGGGAAAGGGAAAGACGTTCTTTCTGAGGGCTAAATTGAATGTTTTAAATGTTGTTTGCATGGTAATTATGAAAACACATGTCCTATAAAGTAGTTTCGTGAATAGGATCACCAAGATCATACAAATAATCGTTTTCCAATACCTAATGCCATTCCGATTGAGGATGAAGAAACTGACAATGACCAATCAAAGGTATGGATTATTTAATAACTTTTGTTTTCTATTTTGGAATCTTAGGATATAATTCGTGATTTTGTTTTTAGGAAATAAGTATTTCAGAATAAGTTGGAAAGGAATGGTTAATGGATCATGAATAATGTTGAATGAGTAAGAAGTCCACATATAAGGGCTTCAAGAATAATGGTGAAATTCTTAAGAGTATTAAGTGTCTTTTGATGATGGGGTACATTAGAAGACTTTTTGTAGTATGTGTAACACTGATGTTTGATATATGAAAGTTTTATTCAAAGAATAGTAATCTGTTCTTTTGTGGACATAGTTATAAAGAACCATTTGGGTTTATATGATCCTTACATTCGAGGTAATTATGGGTTACTATATGTAATGATGGGAAGTGAAAGTCATGAGATAAAATTGAGGTTAAGTTACATTATAGTTATTTTTGAAGATTTTATCTCGTTATTGGGGAATGTTTTAAGAATTATGTAGTTTTGGAAAAAAGGAAAACACACAGACCGTGTGACAACCAGTCGCGTCGGACAAGGCTGCAGGAATCGAACCCACAACGAAAGTGCAATGGGTATTTATTGCCGACCACTGGACTACGTGAAGTCCCTGGTTAGTTTGACTAATTCATTTTAGTTAAATGATTTTATGAATTAAGAGTATGTTGATTTTGGGATATCTATAGAAATTTATTAACCTATCATGGAGGATATGTGATTAGGTTAATTACTTTTCAATACGAGACTTTAGGAAAAACTGATGTTGTTGGGAGATAAATGTTACGATTTAACTTGGAAGACTATGTGACTAAATCCTTCAAATATTTGGGTTTCAATCATAGTTTGTTTTACTTTGAGGAATTTTATGGACAAATTGTTTATCGAATGGTCCTCGTTGAACTTTGGGTTTTGTTGGACAAATTTTGGAGATTAATAATTGATTTTCTTTTTATAAAGGGTTATCCGTTTCTGGAATATCTGATCTTGTACTATCCTTTTTGGTTTTGGTTTTGGTTAGAGTCTAAAGACATGGGAAGTGTATAGTTATCTTTTGTGGATTAGGTGATTCTCTAGAAATTGATTAAAATACTCTTAATTTGAACAAGCCTTCCTAAATACCCATCTTTTGGAGAGAATATGAGTTTGATTAAGGAATCTAGTAAAAGTTGAAAGTCTACATGACAAGTAAGTATGTTTCATTATGGTTTAGTTAAGCTCAAAATATAAATTCCTCCATGAAAAGTAACTTAAAAAATGTTGTCTGTTAACTTTTCCTACTGGGGAATCGAATACCGTTTAACCCATCACAAGTTTGTGATTTTATTATGGGTAACTTTTCCCTAGACATGTATATTATCACTCTCCATCAGAATATTACCCTTTTTTTCCTCCATGTCCATATTTTCATACTTGGAATACTAGTATGGGATAAATCGGGTGACCTTTATACTTTCCTTTATTTCTTTTAAAGTGATAGTTTAATTTACTCCTTTTCCGATGTGGGGCTTCTAATGAAGTATCCAAGCCCAATTTTCAAATTGCGAGGACGAAATTCCAAAAAGGGGGGAAGGATGTAACACCCCATGTAAATAATGAGTATGAAATTTTCACATTTATCCATATTTGAGAATAAAATATTAATATAACTTTAAAGTGGACGCTATGTTCGATGGCGTACCCAACACGCAACAACGAGTTTCTTGGGAATCCTACGTTGCAGTCTAATAATAAAATAATATTATTTTAAATGGTAGTTAATGTCTAGCCATTGTAATGGCGGGAATGAACAGAACTAACTACAAAATTATTATATATGTTTGTCAATTATTTTTACTCTTTACAATAAATGTTAGAGGATTAAAAATGCGAATGAATCCAATTTTAAGCGTAGACAGTCTAATATTCTTTAAAAGGTCGATTAACCACCTTCTGATGGCGAACCACTTTTAAATCCACTTTTTTACAATTTTATGTGTTATATTTGACAAAATAAAATTCTACTTTAAAATCAGCACATCAAAATTTACTTTTTGTAAATTTTTGGTATTTTTCTGATAAAGATCATATTTTTTAATGAATAGTGAAAAATGTTGTATTTTAATTCAAAACCTCTTTTTAATATAATTTATTTATATGACTAGATTATCTTTCTAATTGGTTTTAATGTGTAAATAGAATATATTTTTACCATTTAATCCAATGGTGTTCATTGTATTTAATACCACTTTAAGGTTGGACATAAACAAGTGTCAATCTTTTAAAATATATTGTTTCTTAAAAACAGGTTATTTGTTTTAACTACGGGGTTTAATTATAAAATTAATTAATGAAACCTCTTATGTTATTAATTTGGTAAAATAGACATCATTTTTGAATTCTGAATATCAAATATAGCTTAGGGTGAATTTTTGGTATTTTTCTGAAAATCCTCAATTTTTGATTAATAGTGAAAACACAAAGTGGTGGTTACAAAATTTGATTCTTCGTTTAAATGGGACTTTAACTCTTCTGTGATTTGAATTTCGAAAGTCCAATTTAAATGATTTTAATTGTTATGTAAAATGTGGTTCAATGGGATGAAAATAATTTTTGATGAAAAGTAACTTTTATGTTTTATTAA
This sequence comes from Viscum album, assembly GCA_963277665.1. NCBI lineage: Eukaryota > Viridiplantae > Streptophyta > Magnoliopsida > Santalales > Viscaceae > Viscum > Viscum album. The sequence continues at coordinate 23,792,716 of OY728131.1, forward strand.
TCGTGATTAAAGGTAAATTGTGATTTAAGGTAAAAATGATATTATAATAAAATGAAAATATCTTGACACTTGTCCTAGCCCTATTGGATGATTTGTGGCAGACAAAGACAACCCATGGGTCTATTTTTGTTACCCCATGGAGCCACTTGGGTTTGATAATGATATTTATGCCTTTTATTTAAAGTTAAAATAAAAATGTCACAAACATGATTTGTTTTACTAAAACAATTTTTACATGTGGTTATACAAGTCATAATTTTGACTATGAATAGTCATTAGAAAACTAAAAATATTTCCTACATCATAGTATATTTTTTATAAATTTTAGATATTAAATAAATTAAATTCATTATGACATCATGATGATGCAGCGATGACCTCATTATTTAACGATTTAAATAAAATGGAAAGATAATGAAAAATCAAGGACCTACACATCTCAAAAACCTATTGGATGGGTGGGTTTTGAACCCTTAATACCTTAGCTTCGAAAAACATCAATGTGGGACCATTAAAATCCGAAAACCATTTGAAAATAAAGTAACATTTTTTTACTTTTCCAAGAATGCCCCTCCTCTCCTCTTATAAAAGTCCCCCACCTCTACCACCTTACCCACACCTCTAAAACCTTTGGTTCATCCAAGATCTGATCATTTTGTCTCTACACATCCCTCTCCTCATCCTAGAAGCCTTAAAATATGCAGAAATCTCTTCAAGAAACCCTTTTGGTTCAAACCAAAGTGAGTTACCCAATTTTAAGGTAACGTCTTCACTTGTGCTCTTTTGTTTTATTTTGCTTCTCCAACCCCCTAAAGTATTTTTATTCATTTATTTTGTAACAACTCCAGTATATTCAATATACTATGATGTTTTTATAATAATTATTAGAGCTACACTTACACAAACCTTCATCTAATGGTTAAAGAACATACAGTTTCTGTGGATGACGAATTTCTGCCTCACAAAACAATGATTGTTCAACACTCATATAACACCTTCAAAGGTGGCCATTAAGATGTAACTATATTTATATATGATATATATATTATGTTTATGTTTTCTTTATGCTTATTTATTTTTCATTTGTGGTATACCTTTATGGTTTCCATTGCGGGTAAACACGATAATTTCATTTTAGGAAGTGCGGACTACCGCCCCCTCAAAGTGATTTGATTCGTTAATGCCATATGTGGGACGTATAAAGGATGGATTTAATGTTATTATATATTATTTTATATTGGAATTATAATATACCTCTATATCATTATTATTTCTTTCCATTAAAGTATGAGATAGAAATGAAAGTAGCGTTCATGCGTACGTACGGCTTACCGTCTTCATGAACGGTGCATTTCATTTCTTATCCTAAAATGTAAAGTACTATTATAAGTACATATAATGGATATATATGATGTATGATACATATAAAGGATGAATATAATTCTAGAATTAAAAATACACACATCTCTAATTTAGTTTAATTCCATTAATATGACATAGAAATGAAAGTAGCATTCATGCGTACGTACGGCTTACCGTCTCCATGAACGGTGCATTTCATTTATTACCTATAAATGATTATGTAATATTATAAATACATGTATATTCTAAATATATATGATATATATGATATCCAAATCAGGAATTTAATTCTGGATATAAAGACCATTTGACCACACGAACAACATGTAATTGTAAGAAGTCCACTTTTGACTTAAGAACCAAATATCGACAAAACAAACATTATTAACTTAAATGATTACATAATGTTTTAACATGTCAATAATTTATATAATAGGAATAATGAACTTGAAAAAGTTTCTTAAGCAAGTATAAATTAACTCAAGTTTATTATTCAGGACGTTAAAGAATGATCGAGTCAAGTCGGACCCGAGGTAAGGGATCCTACTCCTCTCTTTCATTTTTAAGTACGCTCTTTTATGTCATTCCTTTTAAAGATCATATTTATTGTTATTGAGATGTTATTTTATATTAATATTACTGTAATTTTTATTTTCATATGATGAGAGACCCTATTCTATCTCATCAATCCATTTTGGAAGTTTTGAGTGGCGCGGTTAGGCTGCCAAATTTTCATAAGAGATCTAACCTCTCTCTTTCTTTTTAAGTACTCTCCTTTATGTCACTTCTTTTAATCTCCTCTTTGTTATGATGCGGGTTGTTATTTTATATTACTATTTCTATAAATTTTTTGTTAATATGATGAGATACCCTATTTTATATGATCAATCTATTTTTGTTAGTTTTATGTTGCGCCGTTAGGCTGCCGATTTTTCGTAAGGGATTTTTTCATCTCACGTTTATTCCCGTGAGATTATTGCTACATTTGACAGAATTGACTTTGAGTGGGGTATGTACTGCCCATTATTTTACTCATTGTGTAATATACATTCATTTATGAGTATTTATATCAATGTTGTATTGTCCTTCTTTCACGAGGTGTATGTTTCGAAAGATACCCATGTCGGTAAAGGAACCTTTCACCCTCCTATTTTTAAAAGACATCTTTTGTTATGTCTTATAATTCACATACTATTATATTGGGATATGTTCTTCTATATCCTTATTTATGTAAATTTTATGTCCAAGTGATGAGATCCCTTTTATCTCTCTCATAAACCCTTTTTTTAAAATTTTATGTGACGCCGTTAGGCTATCGAATTTTATCAAGGGAACTTCTTAACCCAATTTCAATTTCATTGGGTTCAACATGTAGTTATTGAATATGTCATCCTTTGAATATGTTTGAATAACCTTTGTTTGTTTTACACTTAATATCCAATTATATAGGGTGTATTTATATTTTTCACACATAATTATGAGATTGATTTATCCTTAATTTAAGGATACCTTCTTTATAATGGATTTCATCTCATTTCACATTTCTTTTGAGACATCATTGTTTTCATGCACTAATTCACTCTTATATGGTGTGCATACTGTCCTTTTACACATTATATCATGAATCCATTTATTCACATGATATTATAAAGTTCGGATTAAATTTTATTATGTGATTATTTGTATTCAAGAGTCTCACATTTTGTTAAAAACACTTTAACAAAAATATCGTTTTAAATGTTTTAATGATTCATTATTATAAATCTTTATATTTAAGTTCCATGTTTTCAAAATGGTTTTAAGTATTTATTTATATAGACATTAATGTTTTAAAATTATAATTCCATTAAAAACTTCAAAGTGGTATGGGACACTTTGATTCAAAAATCTCTTTTAAATGGTTTTTGAAAGTAAGTTGATTAATTCAATATCTTGGAATTACTTATTGTGATCGAAATGTGGAAATGTTTTCTTTCCATTATATTTGTTTAATGCCTTATGATTTTATAATGGTACTTGGACATTATGACGGGTGGTTCCATGAATACCAGGATGGGTGGTTACGTTATAACCTCCATTTCATTGGGTATGGAAGTCGGCCGTATGGATATTCCATTAAGTATGTATGGAAGTTGGCCGAATGGCTATTCCATTAAGTGACATGTGTGGAAGTCGACCTTATGGTTATTCTACTTATGTATTTTTATGTCCCAAGTTACCTTTATATGTTATGTGATCTTTATAAGGGTTTTATTGTAATCTTTTGGTTACAGAAGGGTAAGTAATGAACTTTTAATCAGTGAAGAGTTTTTTCTACTTCGAGAAGGTGAAATGTATTACTTTGATAAATTATACATGGTTTACTTGTTGTCTTGAAAAACTAATAGTTTTCATTCTTTGTGTATCCCTAATTGATCTTTTTATGCTCATCCCAAGTTTTTGAAATGTTTTTCACAGGACTTAATGTGGAATAGGGTCAAGGATGGGATCAACGGAAAGTCATGCTACCTAAAACATGGAACTAGACAAGTTTCTTTTTAAGAGTTTTTTTATTTAGTAGAAGTGACTACTTTGTAATCTTTTGAGATGTAATAGTTATGTCCTAATTCTATAAAACTCAAAACCTGAAAAGATCCTCAATGTGAAATATTCATTTAATTCAATATTAAGTAAGGTTTAAGGTTGGGGCCTTATACTGCACCTCCATTAAAACTGAAGATGTATCACATCTATGACTTCATTTCATCTTGATCAGTCTCGAAACTAGCATCAACATGTCCTCTGATGAGTAGTTCCTTATCCCCTCCATAGACCAAGAACATATCCTTAGTATGAATCAGATACTTTAGGATAGTCTTGTCTGCCATCCAATGACAATCTCCAAGATCAGCTTGATATCTACCTACCACACTTAATATGTAGGAAACATCTATCCATGTGCATATTATTGCATACATGACATACCCAATCGTGGATGCGTAAGGGATACTTTCCATTTTCTTTGTTTCTGCATGTGTCTGAGGACACATTTTATTGGAAATATGGATGCCATGTGACACTGAAAACAATCCCCTCTTGGATTGTTCCATACTGAATCTCTTCAATATCTTGTCAATTTTTGTACTTTTACTCAAGCCTAGCATTCTCTTGGATATATCACAATGGATCTTCATCCCAAGAATATATTTTGCCCCGCCCAAGTCTTTCATGGAGAAGCATTTATCTAACAATGCCTCAACTGACTGTAAGACCTGCACTTCATTTCTAATTAGTAATATGTCATCAATATATACTATTAGGAAAATTAATGCACTCCACTAAACCTCTTGTAGACACAAGGCTCACATTCATTCATAACAAAGCCAAATTCGATTACAGATTCATCAAAACGAATGTTCCATGACCTTGATTCTTGTTTTAATCCATAAATTGATTTCTACATCTTTCATACCTTGTCGGAATCCTTTAGAGTCACAAACACTTTATTTTGTGTCATGTAGACATCTTCGTGGAGGTTACCATTAAGAAGTGTTGTTTTGACATCCATTTTCAAAAATTTCATTATCATGGTAAGCGGCAATGTCCAATAGGATTTTGATGGATTTCAACATCACAATTGGTGAAAATGTTTCATCATAGTCAATTTATTAACACTATATAAAACCTTTGGCAACTAGTCATGCCTTATAGGTGCTGACTTGCCCCTCCATGTCCAGTTTCTTCTTGAATACCCATTTACAACCAATAGGATTTACATCAACTGGAGGATCTACCAAAACCCAGACATAGTTTTGGTACAGGGAATCCATTTCAGAATTCATGGATTCTTTCCACTTGGCAATGTCTTTGCCTTAAAATGCTTCCTTTTAGGTAATAGTATCATCATTGTCAACCAATAATGAGTCACCATCCTCGGTGATAAGAAAACCATATCGTTCTGGTTTTCTCACCTCTCTCGTGCTCCAATGCAGACCTTGTGTCTCTGGAATAGATTGTTCTTCCAATGGGCATTGTGGAATCTGTTCTTGTACCGACTCCTGTGTATCTTCAGCCTCAACTTCATTGATGTCTATGTCACTCCCACTATCTATTTTGGATATGTTCTCCCTCTCAAGAAATATGGCTTGTCTTGCCACTGTATCATTTTTTTCCGAGGGGTTGTAAAGGTAATATCCTCTTATTTCCTTGGTATATCCTATAAAGATACACTTTGTGCCTCGTGGTGAATGTTTATAACCTGAAGAGGCCTTAACAAATGCTTCACTACCCCACACAGGTAAACTTGATAACATGGTTTTGCATCCAGTCCATAACTCGTATAGAATACCATTTATCAATTTGGTTGGTACTTGGTTTAGTAAGTGTGCTGCTTTTTGTAATGCATATGCCCAAAAGGATAATGGATGACTCGTATGACTCATAATTGATCTCACCATGTCCAACAGCGTGCGGTTCCTCCTTTCACTTAAACCATTCCAATGAGATGTGTATATAGGAGTGAGATGAGATAGAATCCCAATTTCCAATAAGAAATCAATGAAGTCTTGATTATGATATTCTACTCCTCTGTCTGAGCGGAGCTTCTTAATATTCTTTCCAATATAGTTCTCAACTTCACTCTTGAATTATTTAAACCAATCAAAAGAATATGAATTATAGCTCATTAAGTAAATATATCCATATATACAAAAACCATCAGTAAATGTTATGAAGTATGAGAACCCACCCACAACTTCAACTGGAAATGGTCCACACACAACTGTGTGAACTAATTATAAATGCTCTTTATCCCTTTCACCTTTCCCACTAAATGGGGATTTTTTTCATTTTTGCTTGTAGAGACGCATGACATACACCAAGTGGTTTTAGTTCCAAAGAATCTATATACCCATCAAGATATAATGTTGTCAAACATTTCTCATTGACATGACCTAGCTGGTGATTCCAATGTTGGGTGTGGTATGAGTCATGTGAATTGACTTTTTCATTGATTTCCATTACTCGGTTTGTGTACTCTAACACATAAAGGCCATTATATAAATGTGCCCTACCAAAACAAATGATATCTTTATAAAAGTAGAAACATCCACTTACAAATGTGAAGATGAATCCATCAGTATCTAATACGGATACTGAAATAATGTTTCTGGTTACAGAGGGTACACAATAAAATCATTTCAAAACCAAGACAGTTCTAGTAAAAAATGTGAGGTGGTAGTCTCCAATAGGTACAACAGTAAGTCTGGCTCCATTGGCCACTCGTAGATCTACCTCACCTCAGTCAATCTTTCTGAATCTACTTGGTTCTTGTATTTGGATAAATATTTAAGAACCACAAGCAGTATATAATGCCCAATTGGTAGAAACATATAGATTTCATTCGATAACAAACTCATCTGAAGCTTCCCCTTGCTTCCTTGGATGGGTGCAGTTTTTCTTCCAGTGGCCCTTCTTGCCACATGATAAACAAACAACCACTTTTTCTCTTGACTCCCCTTTGATCTTATTTTTATTGGAAGGCCTTGAAGAAGCTTTGGGCTTAAATCTCTTTTCCTTCCCTTTTCTTTTTATTCACCATGATGACATAAGGATTTTCACGCTTCATGTAATTTTTCACTTTCCAAATGAGGATAATAACATCAGACTGAGACTTATCAATGTTTTTCATGTTGAAGGTCACAACAATGTTTGAGAAGCTCGGGGGGAGTGATGTAATAATGAGATCGGTACCCAGTTCTTCGGGGTGTTTAAACCCTAGAACTTCCAAGAATTCATTGTAGCCAATGATCTTGACTATATGAGGCCCGACTTGGGCACCCTCTCCAACCTTGCTTTGAAATAAAGCCTTTAATATCTCAAACCTTTCCGATATTGCTCTCTCCTTTTATAGACCACGGAGGTTCTCAATCATTCTATAGGCATCCATGTCATCATGGGACTTCATGAGCTCACTAGACATTTATGATAGCATAAAACATTGAACATTGAGTGAATCATTCTAAAGATGATCCTAGAACAAAATATCATCAACACTCACCCCTTGGGTAGGAGAATCAGGAATTGAGTACACCATCAGGTAAAATAGTAGTTCATGGAATTGGATAACCCAAAGGTGCCTAAACCATCCCTGAAAGTTACTACCAGTGAGGATATTGTCTTTGACCAAAATTTATCACAGAAAAAATGTGGTTGATGAGTTTGTCAGATTGATTCTAAAAATTGAAAGAGAATATTTATCAATACATTTTGAAAACATATTATGAAAAATAATAGATGAATTTATTAATTCTACCACTATTTTATCAAGCCCCAATGGCTATCACCATTGAACTCGGAATGTCTAGTTGCTTTAACATTCTAGAAGCAAGGATCCATATTTCCCTTCACATAACCCCAACAAGGGTTGGTCATGCTATTTGAAGGTATTTAGGTTGGCATGTCTTTGCTAACAATGATCTTACAGTTCCAAGATCTATTGATTGGGATCCCCAATCCTAAATACTAACTTGGATTTCCTCATATTTTACCTCCAATATTACATCATGTCTAGAAAGGGATACTCCTCTTGATGTAATATGGTTATGTTAACCCGAAACCTTTCATAAGGGCTTCCTTTATAAAAATATGATTGCCAAAAAGGGTTGTCCAAACACATATTTTAATTTAGTCTTTCCGTAAATCATGTAATTGAAGGCTTGGTCTGACTTAATATGGCATTGATGGATTTTAATACTTTATGCATTGTTTCACATTATCAAATACTTGTTAATATTAAGTGATGATTTATTAAGTGATTAACCAAGTTCTGATAATGTTTACCCATTGTCTGGTTTTTATTTTATTCCATCTTTGCATGCTTGTTCATTTTATTGACCATGTGATCATTAAAACACATACATAATAAATAAACCATTCAATCAGACAGAAATAAAATAAGATGGAATGATCATGATATTTTATTGGATAGCTTATCTAGCGGTTTCATAAGTTAACCATGTATTAGGAAAAAACACCTTGAACCGATGGTTCATGTTTTGTAGCTCCCACATATCCACCTTTGCATCTTATTGGGTTGGTTTTGACATCAGCTTCGAGTTTTGGACAGTCTCCTCTGCCTTGAGAGATCCTCCATTACGTGGGGTTTACATTAAAGAATCCATGGGCACACATGTCCTAAATTTTAATGGAAGAAGGCTCGCAGACCAACGAATTTAAATTAAAAAATTTTAAATGAGGCCAAACACACATACAAATGGTCTTTGGTCGAGCTCCTAATCATCCATAGCATGCAATGACACTTACGCATATTTATAATTTAAATTATTTTAATAGTTATATTATTTAAGATAAGTCGTGCTTGAAATTATTTAATTATGATCTTATAATTGATCAATAATTTATCTTAAATTCGTTTCTGAATTTCCTTGAGATTCTTCTCATCCATATCCCTTGTACATGTCTTTTTTACTTTTGGAGTAAACCTGGTGAAATTTCCATTTCTGGAAAGTACACGACATGTAGTTTATATTTACACGGCATGTATTTCTTTTCACCATTTATCCAAAGTACACGTCGGGGGATTTGGCGTGTTTTCTCTACTTTGGAAATTTTGTATTACATGGCGTGTAGATTAATATAACACGACGTGTACTTCTTTGATATGCGGTTACCGTCCTAGAAATACCATGTACACAGAACATGGCTTCTCCTTGTACATGGTTTCACCTGGACTAGATCAGACTACACAGCGTGTTGATTTGACATACCCGTCGTGTATTCCTATTCCCACACGCCATTCATTTCTGGTCAACACTGGGTAATAAATACTTAGGTATAATAAATTAACACGGCGTGGTTTGGTGGACCAGTACTGGTTCGTTGAACCTAAGTTCATGGCGTGTAGTTTTCACTATACGCTGTGTATTCTTGTGTTGTACGGACAGAAAGAGTGGCTCCTCCAGATGAGATCCCAGTTTTTAATTTAATAAAAATTAAAATTAAAAGTTCATTTTTGTTATGTGAATTGATAAAATAAGGAGGAATAATAGATCTCATTCATTCTGTTTTATAGAAGGATTTATCTTGAATTTAAACGAATATAAATCCACAAATTATCAATGAAAATTAAATAACTATAATCAATATTGTAACCTCTCTCTGATAGCAATTGAAGGTTCTAGTCGTAGTGGTAGTGCGTGGGTGGATGTTCCCACTTGGATATTTGTCATTAAAAATGATCAATCCAGGATCAATACGACGATAAACACCAGTCTCCACAGATCGAATCACAGAAATAGACAAAGAAAAGGAAAGTACTGGAACCACAAGGTAGGATCGTTATAGGTCGATTATAATTAATTTAATCAATTGAAAAGAAAAACCTTTTGGTGTTTTTTCTTCATTGGTATTCTTGATCACGTTCTTATGTGATTCGGCGTTGCGTCGTAGAAGACAATGGTAGACTTCCTCTAGCGGTGATCCACACGTACACCACATATCTCTAGACTTCACCAAAGGTGTCTCCTAGTGCTAGCATAGAGAAACCTTTGCTTGCGTTGCCCGCCTTAGATCATCTTGATCCGACTAAGTGGATCTCTCTCGGTCATGAGAGTGTTCTTCGAGGAAGGAGTTCTTTTGTTCTTGAGATAATTCTCCAGAATTTTTGTGTACAATGATTCTTTTCTATGAAAACAGTTGGGGTTGTGTGGATATTTATAATCGGGTTTGAGAATGCATACTTATTACAATAAATAAATGTGTTCCATGTTTTATTTATATCATTGACTCTTATTAAAAACCCTAATGTTGAATAATTAATTCCTTGACATGAACCAATGCTGATTATCGCAAATATCATTTAATAAAATAATATTATATCCTCAAAATACCAACTAGAAAATTACACGGCGTGTAGTCATTAATACACAGTATTTACTTGTTTTCCATAAAACTACACAATGTCTAATCATCAATACACGGTGTGTACTTGTTTTTTCATTTCCTTTAAAAAATGAAAACTAAACAGTGTGTAATCATTAATACATGGTGTGTACTTGTTTTCCATGAAAAACTTCATGGTGTGTAATCATTAATACAGGGCGTGTATATCTTGTTTTTCATTTCCTTCTTCCTCTATCATTAAAACGATTTAGGCTTCCTTGAATAATTTTTAAAACATGTACGGGAATAATATTTATTCTACTTGAGATACTTGGATACACTTAGTGTGTGACCCTCTAGGCCTCTTTCTCGTTGGAATTAGGTGAGCTTGCCTATTGTCCAAGATTACTGGCTTGAAACAGGTCAAGGCACCCAAGAGAATGATGTTGACGTCGTATTGACATGTCATCTCATACGAACTCTTACTGTGTAATTTAATCCCTTTGTATCAATATCTCATCAGGAAGGTTTTAGGGTAGTGTCATAAACCTATATGCTTGTTCTTTCATTCTTTGAATTCCATAAATAATCGCATCGTTACACCATGGCCATGGAATTTGTTCGACAGTTCTATTTCAATAAAAGGGCCCGAGATATCTACTTCCATAAATATGGTAGGGACAAATCCTTTCTTGACTTATCCATTAACAACATGTCAATCGTGACGCACCCAACGTACCCTAATTCCTTCCAACTATCTTCCTGACAATTTTCATATGAAAATCTAAGTGCACGAGTCTTGACATGAGTTAATGATAATATTCCAGTCTACGGACCATTACACACGCTCGTAGATAGCAATGTCCGATGACACCATGACATGCATAATTGCTATTTTCAGGTCTATTCTCATAATCTCTCATCTTGGAGATTACCAAGAGCGAACTCCATGAGAGAGAGTCTTGTCTTCTTACGAGTACTCGCACATGATGGTCTGTATACTATGTGTCCTATCATAGCATGACATCCAACTGCATAACTTTATTTAATAATATCGTTATAGCATTTCAAGGTTCTCATCATAGCGGGGATCTTCCATGACCTTATCAATGAAACAAATATTCCAGGACATTATTATATTATATTCATGCAGAACAATGAAAAATATATAATAAGTGAACATTCATGTAATCAAAGTACAAAACAGTTGGTTCAAAGGAAACCTACCCTAACAAATAAATCAAACAATCATAATCCAAGATCATTTATATAAATCTACTCCATCTATTTTTCAATTTATTATGAGTGAAAATATATTTCAAACTTATGTGACTGGTATTTATTTCACATTTCACTTTATAAAAATGATTTCACTCATTTTTGTAAGCAAAATCAACAACAGATGAATTGAAATCATGTGTAGGGTAATTTAACTCATGATTTTTCAACTGAGATGCATAACAGAAAATTACCTTTTCATTCTTCATCAGGGTAAAACAATGTCTTTTTAAGGAAGCATCGCTATAAATGATGAATTCGTGATTAATGTGAGGAAAATACTAAATAGTTTCATTGACTAGTATTATCTTATTTTCTTTAAAAATCATTACATTTTTCTATCCTGATATACCTAAATCTCATTCATGTTAACATAGTTAGTGGACCAGGTAACTGAGATGTGTTTTCAATAATCCTTTGGTAATAAAAATCTAATAAAAAAATTTATTAATCTCATTTAAATTGGTTGGTAATCACCACTCTTCAACATATTTTATTTTATAAGGGTCAACGGTTATGCCATCTTTAGAATCAAGAAGTAGAATTAATGAAAAAATATTCAACCAAAATTCACTCTTACTAATATTTATATATAGATTATTTTATTTTATGGTTTGACAAATGTCTTATGTAACATTCATGTTGCTCCTAGATATTAGATTAAACAAAAAATATTCTATAAAAACAATCACAAACTAATCCAAAAACATATGGAAAAATCCATTCATATTATTAATAAAAATTAAAATGTGCATTAGATAACTCAAAGGGAAAAACTAAGAAATCCTAATGCTTATATCACGTATAATATTATATCTTCATAATGTCATCCACCTTCAACTTCGGATGATGGTATCCAAACAACATATTAATCATTAAAAAATAAATGGCTCCCTAGAACTATCACTACATTGCTTGATGTCACATCATAAAACATAATAAGAGAATAATATTTGTTCCACAACCTTATTTAATTCAATCCTGATTGTTTCCACCTTGGAAATCAAATTTCGACAGACATTGGAAAATGTTTTAACTCATTGCAACAAAAATATATTACTAGTACCTTTTCATTACTTGTATGATTATCTAAAATAAAGTCATGAACTATATGACCAATATTTCTACATGATAAGAACATCCAACACATTGAAAGACATTCTATAGAATAAATTATTACACACTTCTCGCAAGTTGGGAATTTTAATTTCGTACCTCCAAACCTCTTTTAGGAATTATTTTCAGTTTTTTTCAAATTTTATATCTTCTTATTCTTCTTATTATATGGAAAATGATCCTCGAAAAAAAACATCTACACATCCTCATCACATAGAAATTCTTTCTCATAGATCTTGAAATCCCTATAAGCCAATGATCTTCAACAGCCTGGTTTTAATCCCAAGTAAAACTGATTTATCATTCTATTAATAATTGTAATAAAAATTTGTGCATACAATTCCAACTGAGAAAAGATATCATCATATGTTTCCACCTAATAATCCTCATTTTCTCTTAATTAATAGAATTAATTTTAAATCCTATGTCAATCATCCATAGAAAAATGTTTCTCAAAAAATAAGCTTATATTCATCACATTTTGAGACATAAATCTCGCCACTCTCCGTGATATTTATAACCACTGACACCCATTGATTAATTTCACATTACAAATGATAAATTACAAGAGTTTGTGTTTGTGATCAAAACAACCCATGATATATAATACCATTTGTAGAGAATTAATTAATCCTTCATCTATCACGAGGTCAAATGATCCTATGAATGAAAGAGGATGTTTTCATACAAAATTATCTACTATTTTCAAGTTCATATATGGTAGATCTGGATAATCTATTTTATGGACACCACAACTATTTATAGACTATTTCAACTGATCCATAACTAAAAAAACACCTCAATTTTCATTCCAACCATCTTAGAAGATAATTCAGAAGGATATTTTCCTCCCAATGCCTTCACATTACAGCTTCATTATTTACTCTATGGAAAGGAATTCCGAAAAAACATATTTATGAAAATACAATGTGGTATCATTCAAATTCTATATCATTTTAACACAACCATAATGTATAATATTTCATGTACATGTTATTAACACTATCGAAACATCTAATATTATCTAAACCAATATTTTACACTAATTATTTTCATCTGACTTTAAAAAATACATAATATTGAGTAAAGTAAATATGTTTTACTTTATATAACATTGAGGATTTTCTTAGTTATTGAGTTTTATAAAAATAGTCCATAAGACATACATAACGAGACCAAAAAATACAAAGTGGGAACTCTAGATTTGTATCCATTTTCACCATATAAATCATTTAATTTTTTTTGTTTTATGATAACACTTATTGATTTTCCACATGAATTATTCAAATACCAATCTCATACATTATTCATGTAAAAAACATTTAAATAATTTGGATAACAATAAAATGAACAATAAGGGATATAAATACACAGAAATTATTTGTCAATTATAAACTTTAAAAAACACATGAAAACATTAAAATAATGTAATCCTTTTTACCACAATAATTAGTGAATACATTCTTTTGAAAACTATCTTATATCATACCTTATTTATAATCTCATGATTAACATAAAACACAAAATAATAATAGAAAAAAGCCTAAAGTTAACTTGTGACATCATTATACTTATCACTCTTATAAATGGAATAATCATACGGTTGTATTTCATATATGTGACTCTTAAAATGGAATTTTCATATGGCATAATTCCACACCCAATACATTGGAGGGATATCACATACCCTCCCATAATTATTTTATCATGGAACCAACCATCATTTGTTTATTTTGGAACAAAACATTAAATTTTTAATTATATTTTTATAATCATATCACATAAATTTTTTTAATTTCTAACATTTCACACATAATCATTTATTTGAAAAAACAAGAAAAAGTTTTAGGATTATAAAAGAATATATCCTTTTCTGAAAACTGATTCAATGGAAGAAACAGCTAGAATTTATAAATAAGTTTTTCATTTTTTAAAGAATGACATCTGAAAAGATATTTCAAAAATAAAATAATTCTCCTTCTGTAGAGAAGAAATTTTATATGTGAATGTTATGAAAATAATATTCATTTTGTCACTTATTCATTACATTATGTCTAAAGCATGAAAAACATTAATATTTGAAAATATTTTAGTGGAATTTAATATAGACAAAAAATTTCATTTATATTCCATTTATATCCATTTTAATAAAATATTTAATATAATATCAAGAATATTTGATAAGATGGTGGGATTAGATCTTTAAAAATTCAATGCATCCCATAACACATTAAACATCTACATAAATATCCACATGAATGAATAACATTTAATTAAATATTATATAACATGAAAATTTATAAAATATTGATGTAGAATGTCATGGGGATATATATTAACCTTATAAAATAATAAATGTGAACATTATCAAGAAATGGTTCAATGAAAGAAGATTAATACAAAATCAGTTACCTTGAGTCTGAATCATCTCTTGGGACTCTATATTCCTGAATAATATAAAAAAATTAATTATTTACATTCATCCAAAAAAATTATACTTATAATTAAATTTATTTCACTCATTTCAATATTTTATAACTTAGATAATTAGGTCTATGTCATTTTTAGGTCCATATTCAGTTTATGATTCAAAATGGGATTGGTATGTAAAATATGGTCAAAGAGGGTATTATATAAACTTATATAGAATAATAATAATCATTATCTATATATATATTAAACAATTTAGACAAATCATGAAATATGGTTAATAAAAAATACACAACGTTATAGTAACAGAGACAGTAGGTCGTACGTACGCATGAGCAATGTTCTCATATTTCAATGATCTTTATAGAAAGATTATATGTTAATATTGATCTTTAAAAAATGGAATTTTTTTATATCTACCTCATTATTTAATTATATATACTAATATTAAAAATTTCTGTGATATAAAAGGAACCACATATCTTTGAGGAGGTAGTAGTCCACACATTTATGAATGACTTTGTCACTTTTTTGTGTGAAAAAATGATAAATAAAATGACTCATTATATTTATATAATGGTAATAATGTTATAAATTTCATATAGATATTTTTTATTATCACAAAAAATTAGTTAATACCATCTTTAATACATTTGTTGTAGTTTGTTAATGTATCATATCACTTTTAGGAGACCATCCACACATCAACTGCCAATTTTTTCATAATCACACAAAACAAATAGTTAAATGATATAAGTTATAAAATAATTAATGAATAATAATAACCTAATAATAATAATAATATATAAAACATATAAATAGTTTTTTCATATTAATTACCAACCATGAATGTTTTTAATGAAAACAAACTACATCGTTTAGTAAGGTGTTAATTCACTGTACATATAAACTGTAAGTTTGTTACACAATAAATAGTAGAGTGTGTAAGTGCAGATCAAACCCAAAACATAGATAACTCCTAGTATATTAAGGATAATATTTTTGTAATATGAACATGGAATATGAAGATTATTGGGGCTATAGAATGAGTATAACATAATAGCGATTGATGAAGAATGATATCCCATATTTGGGTAACTCCTTTTGATTTTCACAAAAGGGATTCCTTGGATATTATTATGTGAAAGGTGAAAATTATATGTTTATAGAGTGGATTTTGGGAGACGTTTTTGATATATATTGGAAAATCCTAAGTGGGTTTAGATGTGTACGTATTTGGAAGATGTGGTGGCCTTTTATGGGGAAGGCAATCGACTCACTTGGTATTTGTTTAAAAATAAGTAAGGTGTAATCGTGTTTTTACCAAAATAATATCATTAAAAAGAAATAATACCAAATATTTTAAGGTTTAGGGGTTAAATATGGACAGAAACTATGTTTTGGACAAGTGTAAAGGACATTTTACCCCTATATTTTAGGTTTCTTCCCTTGTAAGACATAATTGTAACTTAATCAGTGTGATTAATTTTAATCACATTCACTAATTTTATTTGTAAAAAATAAATTTTAAATTATTATACTACACATATTATACTGATCAATACCATTTATATAGATTTTTGAAATTAAATTAAAGGAATTAGAAAATTAATGTTTATGTTAATCCTGAATATGTGGCAAGAAAGAGGGTTTTTAATATGAGAATGTTCCAAAGTCCATTATGAGAATATATAATAATTCAACATAGAAACAATTCCAATGACCGAAATTGGATTAATTGTTAAATGAATTATAAATTATTAATTTAAAAAAAATTAAAATAGATTTTACTTTATTAATAAATAAGGAAAAAAATAAGTGTTGAATTAAAATTTTTTATTTTTCACTATTTATCAGAAAATAAAGATTCATAGAAAAATAAAAAACAATTCAGCCTAAGATAAATTTGAAGTTAAAAAGTAAAAAATGAAGATTATTTTTACATATGAAGATGATAATATTTCTCAAAATTGAATTTAAAATGGCTTCACCATGAATAGATGGTAAAACCACATTTTTAAAAATATATAGTTATTTATTCATAGAATTGGATTTTAATCTTATTTCATAGGCTATTAAAATTATTATAAGAATAAAAAAACATTTAAGAATGATTTTTAAACATAATATAGATATTTATATTTATTCACGTTATTACAAATGATATGAGATAATAAAAACATTAAATAATAATATTATCAATATTTTATTTTTTAGTACAACTTAGTCCTACATAAAACATTAGGTTTTGGAGGAACTCACGGTTATGTGTCAGGTACACTACCAAATATAGTATTATTTATAATTTAAAGTTACTATTTTATTAATAAATAATTGTACGTATGAAAAATTACTATTATATAATTATCTAGTATGTTATATTATGTATGAGAATAAAAAATAATATAATTCTAAAAACATGAGTAAAACAATGTTGTAATTACCTGAAATGTAATTTTATCATGGAATTGTAAATAAATGGGTAATATAAAAAACATAGGTATATCATATATGGTAAATTATAATTGAAAATCTTTTTTTAATAGGATAATAATAAACTTAAATATATTATACATGAGGTTTGAATGATAGCGATGACAGTCAAGACAATAGGTAAGGGGTTTGTTATTGTCCTAATTATTCATATGAGACATATGCCATATTAACCACTCAGTTAGTTTTTTTGGTGATGAAAATTCCATTTAATGTATTATATGATTCATTTCCTTTAATTTTTGATAATTTACATGCCCATATTATAATCTCTCTTTCATGTGGTTTTATATTTCAAAAGTCACCAAATCAAAAAGGTAGTTCTGTATTGATTTTCCTTTTTTAGAACACAAGTTTTGTTACACACCTATATTATTTTACGAGCGGTATATACAATGATTTGAAATGTTATATCCTGAATAACCTTATTATAATTATATTTTAATCTTCATTTAAATCCATTTTCATAAATGGGGAGTATCATTCTATGTTAACAAAATTGTAAGAGCTTATTGAAGCAATATCATTGTTTAATGAAATTGTTTATGATTAATCTTATATTTATAAAATATTATGATCCATATCCAAAGAATACTAATGAATTTTCTTGTAAACTATTTATTAATTATATATTAATTTATTATTCCAATTTTTCATTCTTAGGTTGTTAAGATAATAAAAAAATAATTTAAATAAAATTTTACATTCTTTCTATCTTTAGACCAATGTATGATTTATTTAACAACACATGATTTCCAAAAAAACTAAAAATGTTTTTTTTAAATTGATCTTATAATAAAAATTTTAAATAAATGTTATTTTAAAATAATTTTGATGGTTGCCATTGATTATTTTAAATTTTCTCAAATAAATTTTCAATAAAAATGTTTTTCAAAAATGATATATCTGACATAATATTTTTTCAAAGAAGAAAATATATTTTCCACGAAAAATGTTTTCAAAATGTCATTAAAAAATATTGTGTATCTATGATAACATATTAATGTGTAACCAATTTCTTTCTAGGGAATTGATCAAATTGTTCCATTCATATCCTATCTCTAAATGATTTTTTCATTGAATGACGTGAATAAATCATATGTATCATTCATGGTTAATATACTTAATAAAGCCACTTATTTTCATGGTTTATTCATTGATGAAATGATTAAAAAACATGTATATTTTCTATAGGTTATTAAATGTTAAAATTTATATGATACAAATTTCATATCATGGGTTTTGAAGTAATGATTTATTATTATCTTGTGGCACTCATATGTACGATTTTGTTATGTGATGGGTGGGACCTATATCTCCCTCAAATGAACTGGGTGATCATCTAATTGTATGAAAAAGTCATATAAAGAATGTGGAATGAACTCAGTTCAGTAATAGACTATCATATCTAATATGGTCTTGGGATTTAAGCTTGAATGCTAATATTATTTATCGTGTGATCACACTCCACAAATACAGACTTGGAATCAATGAATTTACTATTAGGGAAATCATTCTATAGGATTATGTATCTACCACAATTCCATGTCTATTCCATTGTTATTCCTTCATGGATTATTCTCTTTATTCTTTTATTATTCATGTCTTATAAAATACCAATAGTTATTCCATGAATCGTATTTATAATCTTTGATATTTAGAGTTTGATCTTCTATTGTTATGACTACGTTCTCATTCACTTATTCTCATGATTATGCATACATATCTCACATTATACCCTTAAATAAAATATAAAATCTCACTTTTTATGTTTCATTTCCACATTTTATGAATATTTCTATTATTTATGAAGTGTTTAGAATGGGTCCCGGTTATGAAGAAGCCACTGGGATATTATTTAGCTCACTGTTGTTTAAGTGTTTGTGTTTCTCTGATTCCAAATACTCTCTAAAAATTGTTTTAGTGGAAATTAAGAGACATTGATTGAATAAAGTATGTCATACTAAATATTAATATGTATTTTGAATTATGTATAACAATTAGATAGTGAAAACCTAGATATATTTTTAATTTATAAATACTCTAGATAAGAAACATAAAAACTGACATTTACTATACTAGTTAGTAATGAAGCTCTCCTTTTACTATCTTCAATGGGTTCCCCATTCAGAACAAAACAAAAATTTATCATGATTAATAAATTATCATCAATATAGTAATTTCTACTGTGTAACCTATCAATGCACCTATAATAAATATAATCATATTGGAATATAGAAATAATTAAATAGTCCTAGTGCATAAGTAACTGGCTAATCAGAATATAATATCTTTTGTATCGACAAAATGTATTAAATTATAAATCAATTTATATACAATTTTCTAAAAGTTAATTTGAATTAGCCACAGAAATTAATAAAATAATCTATAACCTAAATTTCCACAATAAATGTTAAATTATAAATGTAATTTTCAACAACCTTTATCTGAAAATCTAAAATGGCATAGTGAGTCATGAATTGAAAAGAATTAATTCAACTATTCTTATAATGGATGGATGATTAAAATATTAAAAATCATATTTCATTAGTCTAAAACTAGTTTAAAATGTTTGATTCCAATAAAACAGTGAAACAAATACCTAATGTAAATCAATACCAATGATGATTTTTAATGAACACCAGAAATAATTTTTATTTTAATCAATCAAAATTGAACAACATAATTCATGTGTTATATAAGAATTTAAGAAATTATCTTCCACTACATCTTCTCCATTTTTCATCACCATAATGATACACATCTTACATATAAATAGTAAAAGAATAAATAGCCCAATATATATGAATTAATGCATTGAGAATATAACACCCAAAGAGAAATATTAGTTGATGTTAAGAGTATATATGAAGGCATAATAATATTAGGTGATTATAATTTTTTTATTGTAAATGTCTATATAAATAAATAATTAGTTATCAAAAAGAAATGGTTGTGGAGGCCATCTTATTTTTATGTAATTGAAACTGATATTAGCAAAAAATTTAAAAAGTTTTTTTTATAAATTGAATATCTAATAGATGAAAATAGAGTTAATGTTAAGGAATATGTCATATTATCTAGTAAAATGATTCAAAAATAATATATATATATATATATTTGATATAAAAATTTAATCAAACCCATCATATATATAAATAAAATAAGTATATTTAAATAATCCAAGCTATTAGTATTTAAAATCACAGAAGAATTATGAAATTGGATATTTACATGAACGAAATCATACATGTCTGTTGAATAAAGAATTTTTATGGAGAATAAAAATCATTTATTCAAAAATGAGAATTTGAAATTTAATAATATATTCTTGTCGGTGAAACCAGAATATGTGAAATATATGACATTTTATGGATATTTTCTAAAAATTTGTTTCCACACATATACTCCAAAAGTCAGTTGGAAAATTATATAAATACATTAAAAGGGAATGTCAGCAAAAAACATAATCAAATATATAAAAATAAAATAATATATCCATGTCTATATGATAAAATGAAGGATGATAAAAAATATAATGAAATAAAAAAAACAAGTATAGAAAAATATAGAAAAATTTTGGAGAACAATTCAAAAATATAAAAAAACATAACAACTTAGTGGAATCCTATTCTTATTGAACGTCGTTATTAGGATAATGAATTCTGTAAAAGCCTGGACTATTTGAAGGAAAATCGAGTAAATAGGTAATTGATAAAAATAAATATAAAATCGAATGAAGAAAGATTGTAAAAATTGTAATCGGTTGTTTTATTAAATATAAATTATGTTTCATATTTGGTAATTGATGACTCTACTCCAATAAAGGAGGATATATATTTTTAGAGGTAGGAGGCAAATTTTATTGATCATTAACTAAGGGTTCTACTTCTTCATTACAACATTAATCGATGATCTACTTCACCATCGATAGAATGAAAAAATTTGATCATGCCGTCTTCTTATAGTACATGAGAGATTTGAAGATGCTTGGAAAATTTCAACGAGATATTCTTTTGAAAATGGACTTGTGATGATAGAGGGAATATTTTTAAGATGATGGATCACATTCCATGAGGACATTGTGAGTCTTAATTTTCATCATTTGTTAATTAAAATAAATATTCATTTAATATGCCTAATTTTTAGGATTTTTTTTACTTTTGGATCATGAGAACAAAAAAACATATCTATGTAATCCATATTCCCCTGTATTACTTGAACATCCTCATAATTATAGTGTGGTCCTCCCATTATTAACATTAATGTAGGATTTGTTTTTCTAATATGACCAGTGAAATATCCTGCAATATTAGGAGGATCTATTTTCCAGAGATAGATCAGAGGGGGGAGATTACCAACCCTACTCTATTCTAGGTGAAAGGAAAAGTTCAATGGAAGAGTCATACAAAAACATTGCAAGTGTAAGTGGCTCTTTTGGTCCAGCTTTTCAATTTCATTTGAGAGAGAGGAGGTCATTGAATGAACCAAAAGCCTGATGATGAGTAAGAAAATTATTCTATTCCAGTATCTTCTATAACATAATATCAGCATATGATGTTGATCTGGGGAACCTGTGGTCAATCATGGATCTGATGGGTAATTTCTTTGTTTCTTGAACCCAAATGGAAGCATACAACTTTAGTTGATTCCCTACATCGTTTATATTATGCAAGAATTCTTGTTTGGGGGATTAATATTTAGAACATCATCATCTTGAATAGGATGTTTTCTTCCCTTGATAGTATGGTTGACTGTAGATAGCATAATCCATGGTGGTTTTGACTTTGGGCCATCCTGTAACAGCCTGGACCCGAACAACCACTCGAACAGTGATATACGGGTCGGGTGTTACTACCTTAAGCGCACCCCCTGAATTAGAAAGGCTTCCAACTAGTAGAAATGGTATGATAGGTATAATAGGGAGGAAATACCCTCTCAGAGGAGGAATAAAAATGGCACAGGTCCAAGTAATAATATATAACTTGCAGTAGAAATAAAAGCCTTATTAGACTCAAAAAACCCTCATATTGGAAGGATAATTAATTGTAATAAACCCCAGAATCCATACGTAATCAAGTGAAATGGAAAGTAAACACAAAATCATGTTGACCACTTGTAACAGATACTAGAATAGATAATTCATGTATCCATAGAAATCCAATATATAAAATGGGTTATAATGGCTAACCAATAGTAGCTACAATAACAAGTTCGAATGATGATATAGAATGGAAACTAAACAAAGTAAACTGCATCCTGGAATGACCTCGCAGTACATAATATCTAAATGAAATAGCTAATACAATCTAGCTCCTAATATTGAAACCTTTACTTAATGTAAAACCATCATTTCTACACACATCTTGAAGGTCCTATACTGATTGTGAGCCAAATCACATTAGAGTACCACCCAATGGTGCATAACTAATATATGTGTTTAAAAAAGAATGAAATTATAAGAAAATATTTAAATAGTATGATGTAAAAATAAAAATAATCTCCACTGCTGCTCAGTAACCACCATGGAGTGTCACCTGCTTTGGCTAATACAGGAATCTCAGTCAAATAACCTGACACCATGTTCCTCCGGACACAACGTGTCTCAATTAAGAATATCCCAAAGGAAAACTCAAGAAGTAGAAACTGAGAGGAACGTTGATTCCTATAATAAAATAAGTAACCATAGGGACATAATTTTCTACCCTCAATAATGTAACCAGAGGGATAGTGGTGTCTTCCCTCAAATATACAACCCAAGGGAATGGGATGTCTTCCCTAATACCACGGCTAGCCTCTGGTCTCACCCTGATAACCTCAACACTATCCCTGGGAGGCTCATCACCTTACACATGGCATCCTATGAAAAGCACCCCCAATACAATAGTACTTAAACCACAACTAACGAGGAGATCTACCCACATGATTGGTCAAAACAACATCATCACAGAGCCTCTTTATGTGCACACTACTTAAAGTTCCTAAGTGAGTAGTTTTTACACAAAAAAGTACCCAAGACACAATGTCTCTAACACCTCATGTTTATGCGACCATGTCACTCAGGTAGGATAGACTCTCCATCAATGTAACCCAGGCCCTTCCCAACCGGACAGTCACACTACCTGAAGTCGACGTCCATGATGCACAATTCCATGGTCAGAACAACCTAATGAAACCAAGGCCACTCCCAACCTGTGATCATCATCAGTCTAGAATATTCAGGCCACAACAAACACATCCTGAAGGTTCCATGATATGCAGAACTACACATCACTTATATATTTAATCAAATAAAATACATAAAACAAGAAAACAAACTAAACTATTGAATTTCACTAACTATGTGTTGTCCATTACCAGATCTGAGGTCTTTAAGGCCTCTAACAATTCATATCATAACTTAATAAGTTAATCTCGGTAGTTAAATCATAAAAAATTCATTTAACACGTTTTTTCATTCCTGGCCAAAATGCCTAAACCGAGAAACGACCCCTCACCTGACCCTGCTTAAGAAAAACATGTGCAGTGTATGCCCAAATGCATCCCATAGATCAAATAAGCAATTTAATATGCAATAGCAGATAAAACATGGTCTCACTGAAAATACCAAAAACGGGCATTAATCCACGCAACCCAATGGTCTTTGGAAACAGAAAAGAAGGTATGGACCACCATCCTCATACTATTATGATGATACTCTTCCGATAACAGTCTCTATTTATGTTTAATACGAGGTATATCTACAAAATAAAAAAAAAGACCAAAACCCGTAAAACATTATTTAGACCATAAATCAATAAGAACTTCTCAAGATGAATCAAGGAATTAGAAAGGGGTTCCAACGCATATGATGGGGATCAAAACATAATTTAAAAGAACATCCATGAGAAAAAATGATATCTAAATGTTTCTCTTTGATAAAACTCATTGAGGTCATGAGTTTCTACTTCAAAACGAGGCTACTTCCTGATTTAGAAAAAAAACGGAAATACACGGCGTGTACTTAGGACTACATGCCATGTGTATTATTTTACTCTTCATATGATGACTAATATTTCACAGTGGAATTGCTGACTGAATACATGGAATGTACCTAGAGGGTACACGATGTCGAGTTCTCTACCCAGCTGACATCCCCATCATGCCATGTATATCCCCATACACGGCCCCACTACACAATGTGGACAAATAGAACACGATGTGTACTTTATAAAATATTTCTACCCTACAAACAGTCATACATGCCATGTGTGGTCTTCAAACACTGTCATTAGTACATTGTGTCTGTTAATAGTACACAATGTGTAGTCTAGAATTTTCCATAATCTTAGTAGTTTCTCCTATTTTCTCAGAAACTAGTTAAAAATTCAAACAGTGTCGGGATTTTGACCCATTCTAAACACATGGGTTCTTAAAATCTACCGAATTTAACATAGCTCATCCCCGAGCTATCAAATGAAACATGTATATTGTACTGAACATACCACTTCGATCAAAGTAAACTGGACTACCTTGTTTTAAAGGTTCTGGAAAAATTCCACATGGGGATCCCCTCATTATGATTTTCCTAACCAATTATCTACCCAAAAAAACTCCAATCATGAAAAGGATTACTAACATATTTATAGGCTCATGGTTCTCTTCTGAAAAATCATCACCCCTATGCCTCAATGATGCTCCAGTGTCGTTTCTGACACCCAAACGCATCCCGCAATGAATCAGTGTCCACCTCCATGAGGTCCTCCATCCCATGGAAGCTCAAAATGAACCCATTTCCCAGCACCTCAAGTAACCTTCATTTTTGATTCCCACGATTCCATGAATCTCATATATATATATATATATATATATATATATCCCTCACTCGATATGGTTCCAATCACACTGAACAACCTCTAGTTTATCCACATAAATTATCTGCACCTTGTGCACTCAAAGTGTAATGCCCCAACAGGCCATTCTAAAACAAGTAAAATACAAAACCGATCATGGAAACACCTGTGGTGTACCTCTAACCGGTATTACCTCACTAGCCTACTCATCCTATAATAGCTCCACGACATGCACCTGGCCTATAGTACAATTGTTTGATGCCTGACCACCCTGCAGTGCTGCTCCAGTAACCTGCCATTGAACCCTCAGTTGGGTGTCATTATCTCTATCTTTTCCTCCACATGCAAGTGAAATTGGGATACCCTCTCCTGGTACCGAACCAGAACAAACTAAAGATACCATAGTCTATCATAGTCATTGATTACCGGTTGTCTGAGAGGATTTCCTGTAGAACCTCTCATGATTCCCAACCTATCCACATTCTCGAAATTCTTTTGGAGGTATATCACACTGAGTTGAGACATACCATTTTGATCCACACTGAAATGAAAACATTTATGAAATACCACAGGGAGGTTTAGCTAAGTCCATGACCTGACTTCCCTACTATAAATCATCTCATCCTCGCTTCCTGTTGTCTAAACCTTCACCTAAAGCTATCTCTCATCCATCCTAGGGCCTATCCCTCTGGTTTCCATTTGATATGAGTGCTTGGTTCACCGCCAATAAGAAAGAACACTACCTGAATATATTTACCTGGATCTGAATGGCATGTCAAAATCCATCCCTAATGTGCCTCACCCTTGTGGAGTCATCTCTTAACAAACCATGGGAAAAGAGAGGTAGCTCAGTGAATGTAGTTGAATAGTACATGACCAACATTGCTCCCTACAAAAAGCTCAAGAACCCCAGAGATCACTCTACCCTCAGTTTTTATGGGTAAATGTGCTTGATGAACCTCTCCTCAATGTACTTCCAATCCAGTCATTCACGTCTATGAGTCTCAACCTGCATATCCCCCAATCACTTTTTCTTTCTTCGCAGCATGTACGTTTCTAGATTGACCATCCCCCCTAGAGGCAACTCGAGCTCCATGAAGACCATCTTCATTCACTATATCATTTTCTCTGCTTTCATTCAACCACCCTCACCCAAAAAAATGGAATGTGATGTGATAGGATCTCCAGCATTAGTTATTTCATATATGGAGTGGTACCCTGTGCTCCTCTATCGATCCCCTGCAAGACACATACTAGAATAGATCTGAGTTTCTTGTTTAGACATGGTCTGAATGCTGCCAAACTCGGCTATTGTCCGGCCTTCACTGGATCCTGGACTTGATCATGTCATTGAGCCTATACCTGCGGCTCATTCTCAGCTTGTCCGTCAACATTTTGAACGTGGTCATGCTCATGCGGCACCGTAACATCCTCCACATGACATTCTATCTGAATCATCTACGATGAACCCACTGAATACCATAAATGGTCAGAAAACCCAAATATATAACAATATATATATAACATAGATAACTATAGCAGTAAAAGGAAGTACATAACTACTACCCTTACTCTCCCCCACTACATCCCATTCCCACGGCATCTCAGCCTCATGGCCTCCTTACCCACCCTCAACATAGCAAAGAATCGATAATACCTCGGGCCATGCTCTTCCGGAAAACCAATGTTTCCACAAACCGATGACTAAGTCGCCCAATCCTACTAATCAATATCACATCATCCATAATACCTTTCTTCTCTTATAAGAGTTAGACCGAAAAACCATGCCACATGCAATTCTACAAATATATAAAACATGGCATAACCCAATGCAAGATACAAGCAATTGTATCAGGAATTCAACCTTTTTCACATTTCAAAGCATAAAAAATCATGGAAATTGATATTATTCACATTCCATTATAACATGAAAATGCTTACAGGAAACTATTAAATTGAAATACCCTAAAAAGTGCATATCAAAATCCAACCAAACAAGCCTTCGCATACTAGGACAAAGTCCAAATCATCCCTTCCCTCACCAGGTCAATCGTCACATATAACAATCAATAAAAGAACACACCATGTCATCCACAAATGTGGAAACCATATAAAATATAACCTGAGCAAAAGGAAAACAACATTTACCACCCAAGGTAACTTGGTCCATCCCTCATACATGGGGATACAGGCACCCTAGCAGAAGATTGAAATCTAGTTCCAGTAATAACCCTTCTCTAGTCTACCATATCTCAAATATTAAAACCATCAAAAATAAAAATACAAGCCCCAATATCATTAATAGCCATCAAAACACATATAGTGAATCCATGTCAAGAACTGCTCTGATACCACTTTGTAATGACCCGAACCCGAATAGCCACCCGAACAACGCTAAATAGGTCAAGTGTTACTACATTAGGTGCAACTCCCCGAATGGAAAAGGATTACAAATAGTACCGAGGGACTGATATTGATAGTGGGGGGGGGGTGCTATACCCTCTCAGAGGAGGAAACATAATTGTACATTTCTGAGCAATAATATATAACATGAAACAGAAATCAACGACTCAAAAGACTTGAACCAGACCCACATAGCCCAAGCATAATCAATAGAAATAAATAATGGAAGCAATAACAAATCATGTACAATAGAATATACACACAACAACAGGTTTACCACTTGTTACAGCTACTAGAACATAAAAGTCATGCATCCATAGTAATTCAATATATATAAGGGGCACCAACGAATAACCAATAGTAGCTAAAATAACAAGTAAGAATGATGATACAGAATGGAAATGAAACAAAGTAAAATCTATCCGTACATGACCTGAAGGTCCATACCATCACTATGAAACAACTAATATAGTTCACCTCTTGAAACTGAACTCTTTCCTACATGGAAATCCATAATGGGGGAACGCATCCCAAAGGTCCCATGCAAGGTGTGAGACAAATCTTAGTTTCATACTGTTAGGTCCACTAGGCTGAATACCCTAAGAGGGGGGGGGTGAATCAGGGTATGACTAATTAAAAATTAATGCCCGTTCTGATCTTGTTTCGCTGTTAAGAAAAACACTCTTCTCTCTCTTCCCTAATACACAATATAAACAAAAAGTAAAGCAAGGGAAGGACACAACAATTTTACTTGGTTCACCGCTAAGGGCTACGTCCAAGGAGCGTACGCCGACAGGTTGCCGGTCGTACAAAATTCCACTAATCTTCACTAGTTGTGGATTACAAGGTTCGAGCTAGATCACTTTTATGCCCAGGATCACTGCCTTTACAAATTTAGGGTCAGCTCACTGCTTTCCCAAGGGTCACTCCCTATCTCTCTCTCTCTCTGGCTCACTGCCGGTGGAGAATATCACCTTCTTCCTCTTCCTAAGCTCACTGCTCTTGGATGGAATCCACTCACAGTTTATAGACCTGTAGGTCTCTTCATTTTCATGAATGAATGAATCTTCCTCTGTGTGTAGATGCTCTATTGAAGTACAACTTTCACCCGAAGATGAATATCTCTTTTCACCGAAGGTATCGGGAAAACTTCCATCTTCCACGAAGTCCGAAAAACACAGCTGGAACAAACATTACTTGGCGCGCAAGTCTACCTCGATGCGCAAGTATCGGCGCACAAGTCACAACTTGTGCGCAAGTCCTTCTCTGACACTTGCGCGACACAAGCTTCCTCAACTATAAACTTGAGTGACTCACTTCCTTTTACGCCCAAACCAATATTGGCATGCAACTCCACACTGGCGCGCATGTTCTAACACCGGAGCACAACTTATACTACTGGCGCGCAACTCCACCTGCGCGACCCACACTCACCACTTGCGCGACCACCACACCTGTGCGACGGGAGCTATGATTTCTCAAAGAGTTGAACTCTGGTACAGAATGAGGAGGGGTGGTCCAGTATTTATAGGAAAACTGACCACCCTACGCGATGGCGTGCAAGTCACCTGCGCGACCCAGTTTCAGCGCGCAAGTCTTCTGCCCTTTTGGACACTTGCGCGACCAACTCCCAAACTTGCGTGAACCTACTTCCTTTGCCATGTTTTGATCTTCTGATCTTGAAAAACATATGGCACGCAAGTTTCCTATTCTCCAAGTCCTCGGCGTGCAAATCCCTTTGCCAAAAACACTTTTCTTCATTTTCCGATTTTCAGGCCCAAAAATTTGGCAAACACTGGAAAACGGCGCCACCTTGTATCTGTTCTTTTATACCACCTCCTTATCGTCCATTCCATTTATCGAAGCTCTTCAATCAATCATATATCGTTGAACTCAGCTCTTGAACTCGACATTCCATCATTAAATCCTCTTTGACAACAAATTTTTATGTCATAGTTTTTCATTGTCAACAATCACTACTCAGATGTCCACTTTGTCAACAAACACAATC
The DNA here is from genome assembly GCA_963277665.1 of Viscum album. Classification (NCBI taxonomy): domain Eukaryota; kingdom Viridiplantae; phylum Streptophyta; class Magnoliopsida; order Santalales; family Viscaceae; genus Viscum; species Viscum album. Next base: position 23,822,521 of record OY728131.1, read on the forward strand.
ACCACAAAAAATGCTTCAGTGATACCTTGATGGATTTTTGCCCAACAATCTCCCCCTTTGGGTTTTTTGACAACTCTTCCAAAACTAAGATACATCGTTGATTCTTCAGCCTCCAATCACCTCATTGCGATTCTGATAGTGATCAAGGATTTACTCAACACATACTCTAAGCCCACATGAGCAATGCTCGGCGTGAGAAACAAGAGTAAATGAAAAGTTCATCAATGAATCAATTTATCTCTGACATCCACTATTGACACCAAACTGATACCAATTTGTACTAAACTGATACCAATTGTCGATGGACTTGTTGGAAGAACAATGTTTGGTTTGGAAATATTCGTACCACTTTCCAACACCTCTCTTCTTCTTTTATCACGATCCTCAGCTATCGTGATATCTATTCTTTGATCGATCACTTCTAGCATCGTCAGATTTAATACACTCCTCTTTTCTCATTGCTCCCCCTTTCTGGATGCTCCACCTGTCATCTTCTCCCCGTATCAAGTATGATTTATCAAATATCTGCACTGTCTCCCCCTTGATCAATCACTATTTTCTCCTCCTTTAACAAACAATTTTCTCCCCCTTTGTCAACGAACCCAAAGGACAGTCCTTTGTAGTCTGCAACATAGTAGAGAACACATATTAGCATATTAGGGAAAAACACATCATAGCTCGGGGATAGAGGGGGGTCCCACATCCACACTATTCCAAGTTCAGGGAATCGACTGAACTCCCAGAGCCAGTCGATGCCTCTCAAAAGCTTCCTTGGGTAAGGACTTTGTCATAATGTCTGCAACCTGTAGCTCTGTAGGCACATACTCCAACTTCACAATCCCTTGCTCCACCTTCTCCTTTATAAAATGATATTTAATCTCAATGTACTTTTTCCTTGAGTGATGGATGGGATTTTTGCTGAGATTTATAGCACTTGAGTTATCACACTGGATTCCGATCGGAGACTTCACTTCAACTCCCATATCTCCAAGCTGCTGCTTCATCCACAATAACTATGTGCATGCTTGAGTGGCCGCAATATACTCAGCTTCTGCGGTGCTTAATGAAATTCAATCATTCTTCTTTCTTAGCCAAGAAATACACAATACACCAAGATAGAATGCACCACCTGAAGTTTATTTTCTATCATCTGCTGAACCAGCCCAGTCTGCATCAGTATATCCCAATAACTCTGTCTGAGATTTGTCGTTGTATGTCAAGCCGAAGTCCACAGTGCCCTTAATATACCGAAGTATTATTTTCACTACAAGCATGCGACTTTCCTTGGGATTACTATGATATCTCGCTGCTTGGCATGTGGGTAAAACAATTTCAGGCCTTATTGAGGTTAAGTACAACATACTTCTAATGATTTGCCTATATTTTGTGATATTAACTGCCTTGACATCCTCATCTTTTTATAATTTCATCCGGGTAGAAACTGGAGTCTTCATCTCCTTGGAATTATCCATTCCAAACCTTCTTAGAACCTCCTTGGAATATTTGGATTGAGAAATGAACGTTCCATTCCTTCCTTCTGTCACCTGTAGACCAAGGAAAAACGTTAGCTCTCCAATCATTGACATTTCAAACTCATTTTTCATGAATTCGGAAAACTGTCTGCACTGAGCTTCATCTGATCCGCCAAAAATTATGTCATCGACATACACTAGCACCATCATCCTTTGATTACTGTCATTGCTGAAATAGAGGTTGTAGTCAACTCCTCCACGCTGGAAACCATGTTTCTTCAAGTACTGATCATGCCTTGAGTACCATTCCCTTGGTGCTTGTTTCAGCCCATACAACGCCTTCTTCAACCTGAAAACTTTGTTCTCATCCTCATGAATGAGAAAACCATCTGGCTGCTCAATATACACCTCTTCTTCCAGAACCCCATTCAAGAATGGGGATTTGACATCCATCTGGAACACTTTGAACTTTCTTTGCACTACTATGGCCAAAAATAATCCGATTATCTCCAGCCTTGCAACCGGTGCAAATGTATCATCAACATCTATTCCCTCTATCTTGGAGTATCCCTTTCACACTAGTCGTGCTTTGTTCTGAATCACTGTGCCATCTTCATTCATCTTGTTGTGATAGACCCATTTAGTCCCGATGACATTCTTGTCTGCTGGCCTCGAAACAATCTCCCATGTCTGGTTTTTCTCAATCTGATCCAGCTCTTCGTTCATGGCCTGAACCCAGTTTTCATCTTCAGCTACATCAGAAAAACATTTCGGCTCCACTTGAGACAAAAATGATGCTTGCTGTGATGATTTCATTCTTCGAGTCTGAACTAGAGCTTTTTGATCCCCAATGATATTCTGCCTATCAATTTCATCTCGACTCTTTGGCTTCCTCGCAGACACCAACTTGACATTTTCCTCTTCAGCATTAGTATCTTCTTCTGAGTCAGCTTCTGCCACTTCTGCTCCCCCTGGGTTTCTTACCTCAACATCACTTTCATCCAGGAACTGTTCACTAGATCTTTGAGTATTCTGCTCATTTTCAACTATTGTGACATCATTGCTTTCAATGTTTTTCCCAGCCTTTTGTTGAAACGTTTATAAGCTTGGCTTTTCCCTGAATAGCCAAGGAATATCCATTCATCTCCTCGTATCTCAAACTTCCTATGATGTTCTTTGTTGAGAATGAAACACTTACTTCCAATGATTCGAAAGTATTTCAACGTTGGATTCTTTCCTTACCACAGTTCATACGGAGTCTTCCCTTACTTCGGACATAACAGGGACCTGTTTGAAACATAGACCGATGTCAAAACTGCTTCCTTCCCAAATTTCTCTGGTAGGTCCTTATAAATAAGCATTGTTCTGGCCATGTTGTTGATGATCCTATTTCTCCTTTCAACCACTCCATTATATTGAGGAGTTCTTACTGATGAAACTTGATGCCTTATCCCATGTTTCTCGAGATAGTTTTCAACCTGACTGTTTGTAAATTCCATACTGTAATCAGTACGAAACTTTATAATTTTCTGCCCAAGAATCTTTTCTGATTCCCTCCTGTACTTCTTTATGCAATTGAACACCTCTGTCTTATGGGTAATGATGAATACCCAGGACATTCTGCTATAGTCATCAATGAAAAGAACATAGTACCTTTTCCCATTTATAGCTCGTGGTGAGATAGGTCCACATACATCAGCATGCACCAATTCGAGCACTCTAGTTGCTTTTTGTTCCTTTGGCCTGTATGTATTTTTGATGATCTTCCCTTGTTGAAAAGCATCACATGTATGAGTGCGATCACGTGATAGTTTGGGAAGGTCTCTAGAAGCATCACACTTTACCAGATCTTCCATAGATGGTTGACATAGATGACCAAGTCGCTTATGCCACAACTGATTTTCTTCTTCTCTGGATAAAAGGCATGAATCTTCTTCCCCACCTACCAGGTAAAGATTACCCTTTTTTCGTTTTCCCTGAAGAATGACTATTCCATCTTTTCCTTTAACAATACACATCTTCTTGGTAAATAGGATAGAGTTCCCGGAGTCACATAGTTGACTAACGCTAAGCAAATTATGACTGAAACCCTCTACCACCAAGACATCAGCACGTCTCATCACTTTTCCCCCAAACTTGGCTTTCTCTGATCCAACAATCTTCAGGCCTTCATCATTTCCAAATTTGAAAACTCCTTCTTTGTCATATTTGATGCCTGTAACAAGATCCTTATTACCCGTCATGTGGGATGTGCAACCACTATCAAGGATCCAAACACCAGATCGATCTGATGCTTTAAGGTCAATCTCCGCCACCACAACCTTCTCATTTTTCTTCTTCTTGGTCCATAATTTTTCTTTCACACTCGGCACGGATTGAGACTTCTGTTCTTTCTCAGAGTATGATGGACCATCTTCATCTTGCAAAACTGCAAATCAGTTCTGAACTTTTAACTCACTTGTCGGTTTACTGATCTGCTGCTTGCGAACATTTTGATTCTGCTTTGGAACATTTTTCTGAATAGTTGGAGTGTAGTACCTAGCCATGTGTCCAAATCCTCCGCACCAAAAACAGTGTCCTTCAAAAAATGTTCTGGAAAACCGTTCTCTGTTTGGCTACCATCTTTGTTCTTGTTCCCTTCGATATCTTTTGGCTATGGAACACACATACTGTGAATGTACCATCTTTCCACAACAATAATACCTGATATAAGGTGCATTCCTTCATGTTACTTCAGCACAACAAGTTTCCCTTTTGGATCTCTGAGTTTTCTGATTCTACATTGTGCTCAAATCCACTTTCAATCTCGGGACAGGTGGTTGCGGTCTAACTTCAACTGCCACAGATTTTTGTTTCTGATTAAGCCATGAATCAGCCTTAACATCTGAGTTCAATTGTTTCTTATTTCCTGTTGAACTACTAGGCTCTTGTTTCTTTTTTTCAGTCTTTGTAACGACCTGATTTCCCAAGAACATGTTGGGATTCAAAGGTTTTTCCTTGTCTTTAACTTTTCTCCGCAGACCGACAACTTCCTCTTCAAGCTCTTCAATAAGCTTGACGTGATGTTTCACTTTTTGACTCAAGCAATCGATCTCCCTTTTTTGATCTTCAATCTTGAGCTTATGCTCATCAACGTTTTCTGTGCGCTCTGGCCTGGAAGACTTAAGATATTCAATTTCTTTCTCAAGATCAGACTTCTCTTCTTCTTGTTGTTGCATGTAGAGTTTGGCATCACATACTATCTTGTTGGCTTTCTTTGTTTTTTCTCGCCAAACATCTATCTCTTCATGAGTTGCTTCTAATTCAGCTTCCATGTCAACTCTCCATTCAATTTCTTATTCTTCTTCATAAGTTTCGGTTTCTTTCTTTTCTAGAGCACTACTGGCAACAGCCACCATCACATTTTGTCCACGATCTTTGCAATTTTCTATCTCTTCAACTTCTTCATCCTCAGACTCAGCTGAACTGTCTATTTCATGACAAAGAATATTCTTCTTCTTAAAGAAATTTCTCTTGAACTACTTCTTCCCTTTCACATAGGCTGAATATTTTTTTCATGGGATTCTCAACTTCATCTTCATCGCTTTCTTCTTGAAACTTTTTGGGGCATCTTGCAGCAAGATGACCAACCTTTCCACATCAGAAGCATGCTAGTGGATGTTTCCCTTTAAACATTCCTTTTCCTCTTTGCAGACTTGAAGAAAGGAATGACATCACCTCATCCGTCTCTTCTTCTTCATTAGAATCTTTAATGGTGAGCTTCTTCATGGCTTTAAATACCACCTCTTTAGACTTCCCCTTTTCCACAACCTCATTATCATCGTTCCTCATTTCATATGCAACAAAGGTACTCTGCAAATTGTCCAATGTCAGCTCTTTTGGATCTTTATCTTCTAGTACTGAAACTTTCGGATTGAACCGAGGTGGAAGTTTCCTCAAGATGCGCTTTACAATCTTTATGTCTTCAATGACTTCTCCAAGACCTCGCATATCTTCCACAACAATGTTTACACTGTCAAAGAATGCGTCAACAGACTCATTCGGGTTCATTTTCAGATCTTCATATTTGTTCCAAAACACCTGCAACTTTGCCTCTCTGACTTTTGTGTCCCCTTCATATATATTCAAAAGCTTTTCCCACATGGCATGTGACGTTTTTCATGGCATCACCTTCATGTAGATGGGATTAGAACGGGCTCCCCGTAAGGCATTGATTGCTTTGGAATCAGCATCCAACTCTCTATGCTCAGCTTTCGATAAAGCACCACTATTGATATCAGCTGTGATACCATGCATAGCTGCCGAAAACACATCCATTCCCAAGGATCGGAAATAGTGTTGCATCCGATTCTTCCATATCTGAAAATTATATCCGTCAAAGATCAGAATCCCTTTATGATTGGTTACCTCCATCGAGAGAAGAAGAACTTTCAACCTGCCTCTGATACCACTTGTTAGGTCCACTAGGCTTAATACCCTGAGAGGGGGTGGGGGGGTTAATCAGGGTATGACTAATTAAAAATTAACACTCGTTCTGATCTTGTTTCGCTGTTACGCAAAACACTCTTCTCTCTCTTTCCTGCTACACAATATAAACATAAAGTAAAGAAAGCGCAGGACACAACAATTTTACTTGGTTCACCGCTAAGGGCTACGTCCAAGGAACATATGCCGACAGGTTGCCGGTCGTACAAAATTCCACTAATCTTCAATAGTTGTGGATTACAAGGTTCGGGCTAGATCACTTCTATGCCCAGGCTCACTGCCTTTACAAATTTAGGGTCAGCTCACTGCTTTCCCAAGGGTCACTCCCTGTCTCTCTCTCTCTGGCTGACTGTCGGTGGAGAGGATCACCTTCTTCCTCTTCCTAAGCTCACTGCCCTTGGAAGGAATCCACTAACAGTTTATAGACCTGTAGGTCTCTATATTTGCATGAATGAATGCATCTTCCTCTTTGTGTAGATGCTCTGTTGAAGTACAACTTTCACCCGAAGATGAATATCTCTTTGCACCGAAGGTATTGGGAAAACATCCAGCTTCCACGCAGTCCGAAAAACACTGCTGGAACAATCCTTACTTGGCGCGCAAGTCTACCTCGACGCGCAAGTATCGGCGCGCAAGTCACAACAGGCGCGCATGTCCTCCTCTGACACTTGTGCGACACAATATTCCTCAACTCTAAACTTGCGTGACTCACTTACTTTTACGCCCAAACCAATATTTGCGCGCAACTCCACACTGGCGTGCAAGTTCTAACACCGGCGCACAACATCTACTACTGGCGCGCAACTCCACCTGCGCGACCCACACTCACCACTTGCGCGACCACCACACCTGCGCGACGGGAGCTCTGATTTCTCAAGGAGGTGAACTCCGGTACAGAATGAGGAGGGGTGGTACAGTATTTATAGGAAAACTAAACAACCTACATGACGGCACACAAGTCACCTGCGCGACCCAGTTTCGGTGCGCAAGTCTTCTACCCTTTTGGACACTTGCGCGACCAAATCCCAAACTTGCGCGAACCTACTTCCTTTTCCATGTTTTGATCTTCTGATCTTGAAAAACATATGGCATGCAAGTTTCTTATTCTCCAAGTCGTCGGTGCGCAAGTCCCTTTTCCAAAAACACTTTTCTTCATTTGCCGATTTTCAGGCCCAAAAATTTGGCAAACACTGGAAAATGGCGCCACCTTGTATCTGTTCTTTTGTACCGCCTCTAGATCATCCATTCCTTTTATTGAAGCTCTTGAATCAATCATATATCGTTGAACTCAGCTCTTGAACTCGACATTCCATCAGTAAATCCTCTTTGACAACAAATTTGTATGTCATAGTTTTGCTTTTTCAACAATCACTACTCAGATGTCCACTTTGTCAACAAACACAATCACTACAAAAAATGCTTCAATGATAACTTGAGGGATTTTTTCCCAATAGATACCACCCGAGGGTGTATACCTATTAAAAGTGATTAATCAGTTAGGAATTTATAAGGATAGATATAAACATTACGATGCACAAATATAGATAAAATTTACTAGTGCTCTGCAACCACATTGGAATGTCACCTACTTCGATAAATGCTAGAATCTCAGTCAAGTAACTCACCACCATGTGTCTCCTAACAGTACATGTCTCAAGTACTGACCACTCGAAGGAATTCCCAAGAAGTATTAACTCAGAGTAATAGTGATGTCTGTCTTCAAATAAGTAACCAGACAGACAATTATGTCTTCCCTCAATAATGTAACCAGAGGGACAATTATGTCTTCCCTCAAATCAGTAACTGGAGGGACAACGATGACTTCACTCAAACCACGAAGAGCCTCTACCCCCAACCCGATAGCCTCAACCCTATCCCTTGAATGCTCCTCTCCTTTCATGTGGATTTCTACGACAAGAACCCCAAAACCAATAGTACCTAAACCGCAACTAACATGCACCTCTACCCACATGGGTTGCTATAACCATCTCATCACAGAGTCTCTATGTGTGCACACTACTCATATTTTCTGGGTGAGTAGTAATAAAAAAACAGTACCCATGCCACATTGTCTCTAACACATCATATCCCTACGGCCATGTATCTCAAGTCTGACGGCCTTTCCATCCACATAACCGGAGACATGCCCAACCTGAATGTCAAAATGCCTCAAACCGACATCCATAACTCCCAATTCAATGGTCAGAACACCCCAATGTAACCCAGAACAAGGCCAACCCTTGATCAACATATATCAAGAATATTAGGGTCACACCAAACACAACCCCAAAGTTCCAGCATATGAAGTATCACACATCACAAATATATTTAGTCAAAAGAAATACTTAAGACAGGAAAACAAACTAAACTGTTGAATTTCACAAACTATGTGTTCTCTCATACCTGGACTGAGGTATTTAAGGCCTCTAATAATTCATATCATAACATACCAAGTTTAGCTCAGTAGTTTAATCAGACACAATTCATTTTAACACATTTTGTCATATCCGGCCAAAATGACGCATTTTAGCAACAACCCCTCGCCCAAACCCACCCAAGAAAAAATAGGATCATGGTATGCCCAAAGGCATCCCATAAGTCCAATAAGAAATTTAATATTCAATAGAAGATAAAACAGGGTCATGCTCAATATACCCAAATACGTGCTTTTAGTCACACCACCCAATGGTCCACAAAAACACGAAAGAAGGTATGCACCAACTAACTCATTCTAGTACAATGATACTCCTTGGATAACATTCTACAATTAGGTCTAAAACAAGGTAGATCTATAGAAGATTCAAAAAAACTCCAACCTATATAACTCAATTTATAACTAAAATCAAGAAGAATGACTCATGTGGAATCAAGGCCTTACCGAGGGGGTTCCAACACATTTGACGACGATCAAAACAGAGTTTATATGATGATTCGTGAGCAAAAAGAAATATCTGACCATCTATCCTTTCTCAACCCCATTGAGGGTTTGGTTTTTACCTCATAATGTGCATACTTTCCCTTTTAATGAAAAAAATAAAAAACACAACATGTACATAGGACTACACCCCATGTATATCATTTTACTATTCATATGACGGCTGATATTTCACCGAGGTCTTTTCAACTGATGTTACTTTCTGATTTTTTTTAGAATATTTATTCCTGAATTTTACCTTATTATGTTTAAATTTCAATTTGGTTGTATATGAAACTGTTTAAATTAGAATTTATATGGGAATTTTTTTCTATTTGATAATGTTGCAGTTACATTCAACCGTTGATTCAATAATTCAATATTGGATTCTTGAATTTTATTTCAAAATTTTTCTGGTTATATTATATTAAGAATGTAAATATTATGTTTTCTAGTTGATTAGAGTTAATTTAATTATTTTTAATTGAATAATTTTCCACTACCCATATGCATTATATATATATTGTGTATGTTGTTGTTCAATACTACATTTTGTTTTTCACCAATAAATTCATTTGAAAATATTTCATTTGATGTTATTGAATTTGAACTCCAACATTATCTATGTTATCAGTTGTAAAGAACTAAACTGAAAATAAACACCATTTTAGCATTTATGATTTTAACCAACCAAAAAAGCAAGTTAATCTAGTGTTATTGCATGGGAACTGTCTCTCACGCAGGGGATCTCATGGTAAAAGACCCATTTAAAGAGAACCTATAATTTTGAAGTGAATATAATTGTATTATGGAATTACCATCTGATGGATTTGGTATTTTTAGAGGATTTGGGTAGCATATGTTGTCATTTTTTAGGATGAGTAGGTATTTATTAAGGAAATGTAAGGGGGTGAAGAATGTGTTTTTTGTGATGAATATTAGAAAAAAGGATTTCTGTTTTTGTGGGGAAAATGATTAATGGATGTGTGAGATTTATCTATTGGATGGTTTTGAGGTAATTGGTGGAGTCGAAAATAAATTTTAGGAGGAAATCGAAAAAGAAGATGAATCCATATTTTTATAGTTAATTTATGAATAGAAAGCGTAGAAGGAAATATGATAGATTGGAGGATGGGGGAATCTGGAGAGGAGGAAATGTATGTGGAAAAGGCCATGGTGGATCCACGTGTACTTGGAAAGAAAAACTCTTTAATATAAGTTACATTATCCAATGATATAGTAAATTCTAAAAATCAATAATTATCCTTGAAAAAATACATGATAAGATAATGTGTAGTCTTTTCATTTAAAGAAACTCCACTATACTATGTAAAGATATGGGAGATAAAATTATCATAGAATGTCATGAAATCCACTTTGTGGAAATAAATAATATTGGAATATCCTTCTTTAACATGGGATACATGTTCATGCATTGGCCATAATAATTTTATAATTTTTGGGTTCCATCCAACTGTTCTTCAATGGTTGAAATTTTGGATAACACTACATCTGAGGAGGATGAGAGTAATGATGATTTTCCCCATTCAATGTAATGGAATTCGATGTTAGGGTTGTGTAATTTATTATCAAATTATCTTTTTTTCAAAGAGACACATGAAATATTTAATTCTTGACATCATAAACACAAAATGTCCGAACTGAATGGATTAATCTCTCAAAACCCACCTTAATATTCAAAAAATATTCAATCCAAAAGATAGTATCATATTAGTATTTATGGAGCCTTAGAAAATGTAAAGGTGGATTGTTAAGTGATCCAATATAGTGGTAGAAATATTGGACACCCATATAATCATTGATAGGATGATCCGTTCAATCGATCCCAAAAATATGTACCTACACATTACTATGAGATTTCATTATTCCCTTGTAATCATGTACAAGTGTTGATAGTGTTTCCAAGATACGAAATAACTACGGTCTAGACTACTTTTATCACATTGAACATAAATAAAAAAGTCCTACTTTAACCCCCACTCTTTTCATTTTTGTACATGATATCATTAATGTACCCATGTATCAGAAGATCCCATTTAGAATCTACATTGTTAAGTTGAGAATCTATCAAGGAAAAAATTTATCCTTCTTTCAAGAAAACCCATATACATTGAATAACCCACATGTCTGGGATTCATGATGTTGAATATAAGAATCAATGTGATTCAATGTGAAACGCTTGACCTTAAAACACATATCCTATTTCCATAGAAGGTAGAATCCACAATAGTGAATGTTTTAGGAAACATGAAGACACCAATATAAACATAAATTTGTTAGAAAACTATGAATTCTATTAATATACAATACTTTTTCAGACATAAACCCAAATCAAGTCCACATTCATGATGGTAAATTGGATTATTTGAACAATATTCGGTTTCCATACCTATGATATTTTCATCTTTTAATTTTCATTGGGATCGGGGGGTCTGGATCACTACGGCCTATTTCTCTATGTAATAAATAAAGGATCCATGCCCCACTATTTTACACATTTTAGAGAATCACTTATTATCATTTGGATCCTCTATAATAATTTTGGATTAACATGGTTCAACTATAAAAATATCAGTATTGAGATTCCCACGACCTATCATCCTCCATATATGATGCCTTTTTAGGCTATTTAGAATAATCTACTACTAATAAAGAACTGAATGGGAGGTGAAAAAATGGGGATCAATACTCGGACTGAAATCCTGGTTTGGAGGGTCATAAGATAACCTTTATAGATTAACATGAATTTGTTGGTTACCCTTAATAGTTGTTGAAAAGCAGGTCATGGGGTGGCAATCACTGCGGTAAATTTAAAATGGTCATCAACGGTCATCCCAAAACAACTATATATAGTTTTGGTAGTAAAATATGAAAATCCTCTGATAACATATGAATATTTTGGTCTATAAAATAATTTGGTAGTCCCAAACTAATGAATTTATTTTGATTAGGAACATATTTCTTACATAGAACCTTAGTGACTCTGTATACAGTTGTCTCTAATCCTCCTACAAAAATACCTCCCATGGTTTTAACCAAATCCATGGACCATATACCATGAAAATATTACCCTCTCAATCCACCAATTTAGGGACACAATATTTCTCTATATGTCTAACGCATCAAAAGAAGAAACAAATAATGGGCGATTTTTCATATAAAAATTATATAAAATTATCTGAGTCATCCAAAATAAATAAATTTCCCCTCATACGTGGTTGTAATACATCATCAAGAACCTTCATTTTCACAAATGACAACTAAATAAATTGATCTATGTTTTTCCACTCCACAAATTCTATAATACATCATCCAATATCCTATATAACATGATTTAATCATTTAGAAAAAGGGATGCATAATATTTAAAAATAATGTACTGATTTGGAGAAATTGAAATTATAATTATACCCATAATCTCTTATATCCTCCATTAGAATGAGATAATTATCAAAAGGTCATAGTTTCCAAAGAATCACTTTTCATATATCCTTTTCATTGACGAATTCAATGATCAAATGACCATATTCAATTTTCCTTATTGAAAATTTATTCTCTAGATGTTATAAAGATGGTATGTAATCCATTATTCCACACTCATCTTCTATATGTGATAAAATTTAAATTAAAATTATAACATTATATGTGATAAAAAATAGTTTTTTTTTTCAGAAAAATTACCTCTTAAGTATTATATAATATCATATTATCTATATGGCAGGTAATAAAAATTAAATTGATTTCAATTAGTACTTCTATATAAATAATCTATAAATTTTATTTAATTCATTTTATCAATAGTTGTTATTTCAATTATTTTATATAGATAATCATTATGCACTTTACAATATTTTTTAGAATAAAAGTGATTGAAACACCAAAAAATAAAAATTTACTAAAATCTAGTATAATAAGTATTTAAAAACAATTAATTGGATTTAATATACCTAAATAATTATTATTATATCATTAAATATATTTAAAATAATAAATATTAATTATGTTTTTCAAAATAAATAGTAATTTTAATATAAAATAAATTTTCATTGATAGAAAAATTATTTTGTTCACAAAATCACAAAATTTTAATGCATGTTACTGATTATATACTAATTAATGAATGTGTGTATATTTTATATGTAAAATTTCTGAACCTTCAAAATTTTAATTGAACTATTTAGTCATGAAAAATAATAAAAAATTATTTTTAGAATAGTTTTTTTTATAAAAAGAGTTAACATATACCTTTTTATTTAATAATATATATGAAACAATTATTAATATATATATTCCATAAATTAGTTAATACTATTCATACTTAGTAGTTTAATTACTAGTTCCTAATGTTCTTATTTAGTGAATAATTGTTCATTTTGGTTCAGTATTTCATTCCATATAATATATTAAACATAGTTGTCTCTTTTGAAAAGATATGGTGTCTCATTATTTCCCCAATAATTAAAATCACACCTGAAATTTTATAGTATATGAGAAGGTGAAATTATGTGATAGTTTTTTTGACATTATCTTCATATTCTTGTAAATTTCTTTCTTCTTTAAACTAATGGTTTCTCCACAACACTTTTTCGAGGTGAGTTTCCTTATTTCATTGAAAATTATCTCTATGATATTATATTTTTGCTGGACGATACACATATAAAAGGTATTTTCACAATGGTATCATGTCTAAACTCAGTACATGTAGTTGTTTTGGTATGTACATACTTAATAGGGACACATGTTACATATCATATACTACAGGTAGGTTTAGTGAGAGTGATAGCTGGTATGCGGATGCTTCTATGCGATCAAGAATCTAAATTGGTTGAGGTATCTTGGACTAGACTTTCACTTTTTATTAAATGCTATGACCATATTACATTGTGATATATAGAGGATCAAATTATCTATAACAAAAAAATCATGTTCTCATCAATTATTATATCAATGGATCACCTATCGAATTTTTACATATTTCATGATATGCTTAATGGTTTTAATATTATCTATCATTTCATGGAAAATATGATGTCTAATCAGTATCCACTCCCCAACGTCATTTTGGAGATTCTTATTCCTACATTACACCTCATTCAAAGATTAATATGTTTCCATGTGAATGCTATAATGGAATCTATTATTGTATGAGAACTCTATTAAGAGAAGTAGTAAATAATAACATACATGTAAAATTAATTGAACAATATCTTATCATTTACACTAGAGTTTGGATGGTTCTTTCTGAAAAACCATTTACCTATGAGGGACAATAAATGTTGATATAGAGTTATATACACAACCCTTGCTAACAGTCTCTTCAAAACCATGAGGTAATGTTTAGATCTAAATTTAAAAATGTAGAGAGTGGAACTGCATACAATTTTACTAAATCTAATATATATATCATATCAATTTGGTGAAGAGATAAATGCTATTTTATATAATAATATGTGTTGACATTGTAAGGTGATCTACTGCCACACAAATGGAATTATTACAATTAAAATTACCAAGGAATATTTGGATGAAATCCATGATTACATTTTCATATTTCTAAACTACTATGGATAATGTTTAATTATACCCTGGAACTAATATAATTCATCATTTACTTTATAGTATAAAAAGCATTGAGACACAAATTTATCAATCACTCTGTTCATTTTTCATCATATCATTTGCTTCAAATCTCTATATATAACAGCGCATAACATATTAATAGAAAATGATGATCTATACACATCTTCAGGAGTCTCCCTCATTAGATGTAGTGTCAATGGGACACATATCTGTGTCCCAACATTTATAATCGTCTGTGATTTTGAGCTCCAGAGTATTCACTACCATTTTTCTGTAGCACGTCATCATCATTATAGTCCTCCTTAATCATCTCATGACTGTTTGTTTGAACATTGATTTTTGAAAGTTAGTTTAAAGATCCTTTAAATATTAATCATATTTTATTACATAGTTCCACTCATCTAGAAGCGAAGAAACAACAATGTAATGAAAGAAAAGTGATTGGGAATATTGGATGTGGTGTCACCTCCTTGGTACATCGAAACCTAGTAAAACCCTAGGAATAGACAAAACATAAAAAAAAATAGGTCCATGCTCTCACATGTTGACTGTTTTTATTAGAAATGTAATTTAACCTACTAGATGTTACAAAAAACGAATGTATTAGATGATCATGGGATGGGGTGGTTTCCCTAGGTTTGACATTTTGTATGTATTATGAGTGTTTTTAAAATTTTTACAATACAAAGATTAAAAAATAATTACAACAAAATTTTCATTCATGTGATTTTCATATTTTAAATAAAATAAGTTATTTTATTGAATGTTGATTTTGGAAAATTCTTTATGAAAAAATAATTGGTCTTTAATTTCAATATTTAACTCAGTGTAATGATTTTTTGTGTTTTTTGGATGTTGAATTTTTAGGATTTTTTTTAAATTATTTTAAATATATATTTAATTAATAAATTCATATTACTAATTTTTGTCATGTTTCATAAAAAACATAGATATGATTTGAATTAAATTTGTGTCTGGGTTGCCTGGGTGACTTGTTCTATTTAATAAATATGGTTTTTTATTTCCAGATCTCAGCCTAACCCTATCCCATTATATGTGTCAATTGATAAATTGATAGAGAGCCTTATCAGATCCCATTTTGTAATTTGATTCGAAGTATATAGATCAGAACATGATAGAGGCACTAAGTTAGCTCTCTCGATGTAGTTTTACCAAAAATAACAGATTCAATTTCATTTAATAGTATATTAATTTTGTTGATTAAAAATTATAAGAATCAATTATTTACAATATTCATTTAAATTCCTCAATTATTATAAATTTTAGCATATGGAACAAAATTCTTAATATGATACTAAATTAATTCTCAACTATGTTTTCCTATATTGAAAATTGTACCTAGTGTATAGTTATTTCTGTCTAACATCTCTCATCCATATATTAAATATAGTACACCATTAAACATGTATTGAATTGTCCTATAACATGGAAAGTCACCTATGCTCAGCCATCAAGATAACTAGAGGGATTTCCTATATCCATAGTGAAAGTGTTATGCATAGGTCAGGAGAAATTGATGGTCAGGTCACATAGCTTGGGTATAAGTGAACGAAGTGCGACCAAGAATTATTGAAACTAAAACTGAATTAGGTGAATCAATAATCTGGTACACTAGCTACCCCACTATTTAAAGATTTGGTGAGTTATTAGGAGATACCATATTTTTGGATAAGCATAATTCGAGTAATATATTACGTCAAATGTACCCCAACATGATCTATATTTTTCAATTTGTATATAGTTATAAATTTATATATAGTATTCATATTTATATTGAAATTTTAACATTTTTGAACTTATTTAAAAAATAATAATTATTATTTAACATTTTTTTACTAATTAATTTTTATTATAAATAATATCAACCTTATAAAATTCTATAAATATTAGTATCTTGAAATAAAAAATAATAAAAATTAGAATTACTTAGGTTAGCTCACTAGGATGATGGATCATAAATGTACTATTAACGATTATTAGATAAAAATTTATTCATTTTTATCAAATACCATTTGGGAAAAGAAACTATTCTTTTTATATAATTTATTTTTATATTTTTTATACCGTGATAAAGTTTTTTTTATTATAATTATTAAATTTTACATAATAAAATATATTTTTTGGATGTATGTTTTTAAAAAAATATATTTTTCGAAACATGATAAATAAATCTAATAATAATAATGAAACATATATAATAATATATTTTTAGGGTTAATTTTAAATTAGTCACATAATTTTAATGTATGCAATTACTATATTTTGATACTTTAGGATAAGGCTTCAGAAGACATTTTTGATGCGTTTGGATAAGTCTGACCTCAATATGACACATGATGTCACTAGTATAACTCCAAATCTACCTTTTTATTTAATTTCAAAATTTAATTAAGTAAATTGAATAGGTCTATTGAAAACTAATAAAACTCAGTCATTTCATTTGTAATCATTATGAAAATAGTCGATAAGTCATTTATGACATTTAGGAATCAATTTTACCTCTGTCTGATGTATGATGTGACTGATATGACACTAATTGGGTCTTTATTTAAAATTGACATTAAATTTAGTAAAATGAGAAAGTGGAATACTATGATCATAGAAAGTGCAATATATTTTTTGATGCTTCAGGAAAATGATCCAGAAGAAATTTTTGTTGTTTAGGAATCAACTACACCTCAGTCTGATCCATGTTGTAACAAGTATGCCTAAAATAATCTTTTATCAAATTATGATAGAGATTTTATTTCAAAACTTGTTTATCTTACTGAAAACAAACAATATGGGTTTAAATATGTGGACATCATCTAATATTCCTATATAATTTTTTAATAATTTAACCATCCCATTCAATAACCCTCATCACCATATGAATTATAACTATAATATTACAAATAGCAATTTATACGGTATTAGTATCAATCTTGTAACACCATTAGATTTTGTGAAATTGCTTTCTCAATTAAATTAATATTTTTATATTTATCACTTCACACAATACTAAAAATATTTTTTCACAAAGTTAAACATTATTTTTACATAGAATCGTCTTGGAATATGATACATACTACCTCAACATGGAATAAGTTATGCAAAACAACAAGGTTATTGTACAGTTTGACCTCACTCAATGTCCACCACAACACAGATGATTGAGTGTTACCTAACTATAATATATTATTAAAAATATTATTATAATGAGATATAAACTAGCCATTAAGTTGATAAATATATGAATAGTATTAAATAAATTATTAAAATATGTGGTTTTTAATAATACAAGATGAAGTCGTAGGTTACAAATTAATTATATATGAATATGAATATAATTTCAATATAAATGAAAATGTTTTTAAAGTCATAAATCATGTTTAACCTAGTATATTAAATTAATTAAAATTATTAAGTGATATTAATGTAATGAATATTTTATATATTCAATAAAATATTCTTGTTTTTATTTTAATATATATGATATATATAATATACAAACAATCCAAATTTTATGCATTAAAAACTATTTTTTTATAAATGTAGTTTTACCACATTTTAATGGAGAAAAAATTTTATATACACTATTATTAAAAAAAATTAGATTTAATATGTCTAAATAAACATTATATTTAAAATTGAGATAGAAAAATTAGGTTATGATAGATTTTTGGTATTTTTCTGTGAGGTTTTTTTAATGAATTGTTAAAAATAATGGATTTTAATTCAAAACATCTTTTTCATCTTATTAATTTAAAATTGAAAATTATTCTGTTAATTAATTGAATAGATAAGTAAGATAATATTTCTACCAATTAATATAATGTAGGATAATGGAAAAAATTTCACATTCACATTAGATATAAAAACATAGCAATCTTTTGGATGTTTTGACTTTAAAACCCAATAGTGTTGTCATGTCAGTAGGATAAATTTTAAATTAATTTCTCCCAATTATGTGATTTTAATTTTGAGAAATGAATTCTATATTATAAAAAAATTATTTTTAATTTATAATAATATAAACTATGTTTTAGATCAAAAATACTATTGAGTGATTAAAATATATTACATCGGTTAAGAGAAAAATTAGGTTAATAAACAAATAAACATTAAATTTAAGACCCAAAATGATCTAAAACAATTTCCAAATACCTTTTTCTAAAAATAATTAAATACCATATTTAATTTTCTCATCTTTGATCCATTATTTGATCCATCATAAACATGAAAATCATGGCGGGGGGAATTCTCTCTTAAATTTATTACAAGTGTGTCACTCCTCCTCAAATATAAAAGGCCAAAACCTCTACCCATTTATCAAAAATCTCAAACATTTTGGTTGTAACACCACAAACATCCATGGTAGGATTTTCTTTGAATAATACAATTGCATGTGTTGTATGTACCTTCGAGTTATCACACACCACAACCAATCAAACTTGCCGTTATGAATAGTAAAACCTTTTTTAAAAATTTATACATTTTAGCTTTTAAAATGGACTTAATTTTTGGATTTTAAATATCAAAATTTACTTAGGATGTTTTTTGGTATTTTTCTGAAAAACATAAAATTTTTATGAATAGTGAAAAACACCAAGTTATAGTTGAAAACCGATTTTTATAAATAATTATATATTTTATATAAATTTATTTTAGGTAAAAATAGATATATAATACTTATATAAGTTCAATTTAATTCATTGGAGTCGGTTTATAATAATTTTAGATATATAAAAATTTTATTGAACTTTTTACCGTCTTTTACCCACCACCTAGGAGCATTTGAAAATTTACATAAAATATAATTTTAGTGCTTATATGAGTTTAATTTCAAAAATCAGAGAGACACGGTTAATATCAGTAATTAAAATGTGGTTTTGTAAGATGAAAATAATTTTTGGTGATTAATAACTTTTATCTTTTATTTACCAAGGTTAAAAGTAAATAAGGTAATTAAGGGTAAAAATGATATTATTATTATCCTAACACATGTCCAAATTCTATTGGATAAGTTTAATTCGACAAAAAACAACCTTAGGAATATAATATGAATATCTTTGGTCCTCGTGGATTATATTAGGAAATTTATTATTATTAAATTCAAAGAATAGTTAAAAGAGTTATATTCAATGAGTTATAACTAAACCATTTTTAATATAGGGTTACACATAAGATAAATTTGACTATAAATATACATTATAAATATATAATATTCACTAAATAATGGTATTTTATTTATATTTGTTATAAATTAAATAATTTAATTTATTTATCACACAATGATGACATTGTAATTATCTAATTAATAAAATATTAAAATAAATAATATTATAAATATCCAAATAAATGAAATTTGAAAATATTTATGAATTACAATAATTTTCTAGGTTAATATGAAACTTTAGGGATGGTTAGATGAATTTTGTTTAATTAATAAGGATTTTAGGAATTTAGCAAGAACATAATTCCAAATAGTGTCGAAATTGACATAAATGAATTTTTAAAAGAAATATTATATTATTAATTGATATTATATTACTAAAAATCTAAGGATCGGCCAAAAGGCTTATATAAAAATTGGTGTATCAACAATTAACCACTTGGGGTTCTAGTGGACGTTTATAGTATGTTTATTAACCTAATAATATAAAAATACAAAGAGACATGGTAAATGTCATACTATTTAACTAAGAGTTAAATTTAAAAGATAAAGATAATATAGTGATCCAAACCAGTCTAAAACCTATTGGTTGAGTTGTATTAGACCCATCCTCACCTTAGCCTTTAAATAATTTATTTTTGAGCAATTATAAATTGAAAATTAATTTTTAATAAAATAATTTTTGTAGCTTTTTCTAAGGTGCCCCTCAACCCTCTTATAAAAGGGAACTCACCCTTCTCTCTAATTCACACCTTCAAAGCCATTTGTCTCAGCCAAAATTGACCCAAGTACCCTCTCAACTGTCCTCCATTCATCTTATAATCCATCCTTTAGTCATAAATTCAACCTAAAGAGACCATTTGATCAAATTAAAAGGAAGAAACAGAATAATAGGTAAATATTTCATCACCACTTTCAAGTTCCTTTCATCTTACACTTCATCTTTCACTGTTGTTTCCATTCTAAAATAATAACTGTAGTGTTATATATATACTTTGACGTTATTATAAATATCGTCCAACCATATTCATTATTCTATACATCGTTTGAATGACATATCCCCATATGTGTGTACGTACGGCTTGTCGTCTCCACGTCGCGGTGTAATTGTTATTCAATATAGTATTATTTTGATGGTTATAATAATGATGTGTAATTGATGTAAATAATAATTATAACATGATAATTTTTATTTATATATTATATACCATCAAATTATATATTTTTTTAATTTCAAAATAATGATATTGTCTCTCGTGCGTACATACGGATTACTGTCTCCATGAATGCGATGAGATTCCTTCCCCATCGTATCCATTGAAAAATAATTTTCATGTCATGATTAAAAATAATGTTTAATGAATTAATATAATTCTGAAAATGAATATGATACATCCTATAAATATCTAACATTACTTACATAAAAATGTTTTTAAAGTAAAATTTATCAGTTAACACCCAAAACGATGATAATATTACGATATTATTAAAAAAGAAATTTTAAAAGATCATATATGATATCATGTTAATGTATATGATTCTTATATAATTTAAAAAAAATTATTTCACCACTATATAGGAGGTTAACCTACCCTAGACTAAGGAAACGTTCAAGGTAAGGGTTAATTTCACAATCTCTTTATTATCCGAGGTTGTTTTTATGTAAGTATCTACAGGAACCTATTTATCATCCACATCCATGTTTCTTAAAAATGTATTCCAAACCATTTTTACTACATATTATACTATGGTTTAAAGTCATTTATACCCTTGTTTGACTATTTATAAAATGGGTTGAAAGGATTCTTTTCGTCGTTTTCCAAACAAGGTACCTTATAACCTTTTTGACAAAATGATGGTAAGAATGTTTTTTTAACTTATACCGCAGGTGTAGGTATTTTCCACTGTAATAATATCATCGAAGCTTATTTTACAATATTATAAAAATATTTTCAAAATAAAAGGTTTCTTTATAATTATGTGACTCTTAAATGATTTCAAAATAGAAAGTGATATTTCTCTAAAAATTATTTGATTTCATATATGTCAACATCATTTGATGGATTTTAAGCTTATTTGAAGAGAATTTATTATAATACAAAACTTCAATTTTGTATTGAAGGTTTTGTGATATGTTTGAATATGGATGTTTTATTTTTATACCATTCATTGTTTATGGATAAATTATTGACATTTCGTATGTTAGTTTTAATACGAATATTTATGTTATGCTTAATCCTTTTCATATGAAGAATGCATTGGGCTTAGTAAGTGACAGGTGGAGCCTGCTATAGCTCATCGATGCATCAGTAGGTATCATGAGACAATCTAGTGTCTTGCCACAAGGCCTTGACGAAATCTTATTTGTAGTCTTGGCACAAGGCCTTGACTATGTGGTTATTAAATTCTGTCATTATGCATTCCATCATTATAAAAGATGATATTGATAATGCATGTGATTATTTGACAAGTAGAATATCCATGTGAGTAAGTAAATGGAATTAATTTGATTAATATTTTCAATATTATGATGAAGTTTATGTTGAAAAGGCTTTTTTTCATTTTATACATTGAGTTGATGATTATGCTTATTTATGAAAGCTTCCTCTATATTTTTATCCTTACTGAGAATCAGATCTCACCCCTTTCTATGTTTTATTTTTCCTAGGATGTGAAGAAGTATATTATGACCGACCTGCAGGGATATTTTATGGGATCTCAATGTTGTCTATGGAAACAATGTTGTTGTAGTTTTCCATTTTATGATGTAATGTATACATTATGAATGTATCTAATACATTAAAAGATACAAAACTAATTGTCCTTTAGAGACTTGATCTTTTGGGATCATTCTAATGTTATGTAATAATGCCCCAACTCTCGGTAAGGAGGGGTAGGGCATTATAGTTTGTATTAGAGGATGTTTAGTAAAACCTTGGAAAGTAGATTTATATAAATTCTTATTAGATCACATATACCTAAGATAGACATTGAGGATTAGTATAGAAGAACATCCAAGAATTTTGGTATTGTAGAGATTTTGTGAGTTTTCCAAGCAATACATACCTATTTGGATACTAGTAGTTAGATGTGGCTCTACCATAGATGTACCTAGGTGTAAAAACTGAAAACACCACTTTGAGCTAGACTCGAATATGAATTGGTGCCCGACAATGGTCCATGATTCACTCGTGGTTATGACACTCCTGGGGGACATGCTTAGGATAATTATCATTTTTTTACAAGACATTATGAAGGGTTTATGAGTATATACTTCCTCCAATTTTTTTATTATTAGTATAGATTATATCCAAATACTGTTCTATTTATGTTAAGTATTTTACTAGTTTGGATTTATGTATTTTGATTCATAAACTAATCTAGTTTATGCCATTGTTTAGTAATGGAGCCTAATGGATGGAATCCAAACATTATCAATGAACACACTAAATATAGGGATTTACCTCCTAATCAAGATAATTATATTAGAAATGGTTATGAAACTGGTGTTGATCATTTAATCACCATAATAAGACAACATGGACATAGAATAAGAGGCCTTAGAGAGGATTCTTCTCTCCTGTCAGTACAGACTAGGGTTTCCCAGTGATTCTGTGCTCCTTCCCTCTCTGGAATCCTTATCTCGAGTCTCCTCTCTAAGAATTTCCCTGAGCTTGGTCGACTTGGTGTTGATGTCGTAGTGTATGAGAATCTTTCAACGAGCTCGGCTTGTGCGGATGAGGGCTTTCCACTGAGGTTGATGACATATCTGGTCTGGTCTGGGGAGGGGAGGTTTTGTTTCTTGTTTCTTTGTTTTTTTTCCAGTATGGAAGGATTCTCTTTTGCCTCTGGTGAAGCGCTTGAAGTTTGTAGTGCTAGGGTTTCTCCCGCCTCCGTCTCATTCCGATGGTAGATTTTTGGCGATTCCTTGGGTGTTCTCTATGGTGGTTTAGTGTATTTCCACTTTTTCTGGGATGTTTCACATTGGGCTTCTTCGTCACTGCTGGCTAGATCCTCGGGAGTAAGACTGGTTGTTCTCCAGCACACTCTTTGGATCGTTCTACGGTTCGCTATTGGTGTGCGTTGATTTCCTGTGGTGGTTCTCTCATCATCTGGTGGTCATCCCCTGTTTTGCGGCAGTATGTGCTTTGAGGCCCGTTGTGGAATTCTTCAGAGGTTGGGTGGTGGATATGGGTTTTTCCGTTTGCGAGATTCCTCAGATCTAGTTGTTTTCTGCTGTCCACTAGTGAATCTAGTTTCGTGTGAGTTGGTGCTGGATAGCATTCATGTCGATGATGGTGGTTCAAGGAGGCAACACTACGAATGTTGGTTACTTTGGTATTTTCAGTTTTAGTTCGATGTTTGTGTATTTTTTTGTTCCATATGATGTTTTTTCTTGTGTTAATGGAAGATTTTGGGCTGGAATACCCTTTTATTAGCACCGGCGATGGTGTGCAACAGAGAGTTATTCCGGTGATAGCGGTGTCCGTTCGTCGGTTTGTCGGTGATAATGGTGTCTGGGGCGCAGCTCAAGGATACCATATCCCAATGAGATATGGTAGTGTGTGTTGAGAATTCTCGAATCGTGGCATGATCCTTTGGATGGTGTGAGGACAGGTGACCGGATAGCGGGTGGCTCGGTGGTAGGTGCACGGCTCCAGGGCCTGTTTCGTTGTTTTGGATTTTTGAATTTTGAAATTTGAATGTATGGGTTGCTGTTTGGTGGTTACAGAAGGCAATGTTGTTCTGTAATGGGTACCGGCAACCCTGAAACCGGCATTTTGAAAATGAAAAAAATGATTAGCCATACTAAGACAACTCACTCAGGTTATGCATAATAACCATTCTCGTATGGAGCACCCTAATATGCAGCGTAGAGGATCAATGTTAGATCGCTTCACAAAGAAAATACCACCTTCATTCAATGAGGGTACAAATCTACTAGCAGCTGAGCAATGGATAAAATCATTAGAGAAAATATACAACGCCTTGGGGAGTTGCAAAATGGAAAATGTGTTCATAGTAGTTTACCACCTCACTGGAGATGTTGATCAATGGTGGTCATTGATTCCAAACACAAAGGAAGATGATGAAGTATAAAATATGGAATGGAGAGAGTTTAATTTAATTTTCATAGAAAAATAATTTCCTCATTACCATCGAACAGATATAGAAAGACAATTTCTGAGTCTGTGGAAAAAGGAGGATTAGACTGTCGCAATGCATGAATCTAACATTACAAGGTTAGCGAGGAATACTGCAGATTATATACATAACCCAAGAATTATGATTGATCATTTATTTTATGGGTTAAAACCATTTCTCTGTCGAGAATTAGTCTCTAAATCCCTCTCATCGTACAAAGATGTTTTCTCATGTGCTATCAAGATAGAAAAAGAATTCTCTAAGTCTTATAAATTTAAAGAAAAGAAAGAGAATACGAGATCTGTTGAACAATCGAGAGCTGGAAATAAGCAGAAGAACCGAAAAGTTGAATATGCATCCTGTAGTAAATGTGTGATGAAACAACCTGGTACTTGCCTAATGGTAATAAGAGTTTGTTACAAGTGTGTTTAAAAAGGCAACCAAGCACGTGATTGCAAGGGGGAGAAAGAGGTTGTCATTTTTGAATGCTAGAATTGTACAGAAAGGGGTCATTATGAAAGTTAATGTCCTAAGCGTCAGGGGAACATACCTTAGAAAAGGACAAGGGATCAAGGCCAAGCTTATGCAATCACTACTATTGAGGTTGAAGCACCGAAAGATGTAGTGGCAGGTAATTTAATGGTTTCCTCAAGTTTACCCAATGCTTTATTTGATTCTAGATCATCAAATTGTTTCATATATTCCTAGTTTTCTAATAAAATTAGATATTTACAATTTTATTTAACATGGGAGGTTTCAATCAAAACTCCAAAAGGAATTATAATTGCAACAAACTTTTGTGAATCAGTACCCATTAAGGCATATATATGTTCTTTATCTGCTGATCTCATCATCATACTCGTGATTGAATATGATATAATCCTCGGTATGGATTGGCTTTCAGACCATGATGCAAAAATTTATTGTAAGAATATGGAGGTTACTTTTTTTGATGATGATGATAAAGAACACCTTATCTTTAGACCAGAAACATCACCACCTAATTCTTATCTAGATCCACCCAGAGTAGCTCAACTAAATTCAATTATTGGAGATGAAGAGAATGAACGAACTGTGGGTGAGGAAAGGAATGTTCAAATAAAGGATGTAACTATTATGAAAGAATATGTTGATGTGTTTCAAGAATATTTACCTGGACATCCTCCAGAACGAGAAATTGAGTATTCCATTGATTTAATTCCTAGATCAAGGCTGATATCAAATTCCCCTTATAGAATGTCCACAGTGGAAGTAGTGGAACTAAAGAAAAAACTAGAGGAATTGACTAATAAGGGATTTATTTTCCCAAGTGTTTATCCATGGAGAGCCCCTATCCTTTTTGTTACTAAGATAGATGGATCTATGAGGTTCTGCATTGACTACAGAGAGATAAATACTATAACAATAAACAACAAGTATCCTCTACCTTGTATTGATTATTTATTTGACTAACTTCATGGAGCTCAATACTATTCAATGATTGGAATTCGATCTGGATATCATAGGTGTGTGTGGAGAAGGAAGACATTCCAAAAACAACATTTCAAAATAGGTACGGGCATTACGGGTCTACAATAATGCCTTTTTGATTAACTAATGCACCCTATATCATTATGGATCTAATGAGTATAGTTTTCAAGGAATATCTTGATGACTTTGTAGTGGAATTTATTGACGATATCATGGTATATACCATAAGCTACAAAGATCATGAGAATCACTTGCACATTATCATGAATACACTTAGAAGATACCAATTGTATGGGATGTTTAGAAAATGTGAATTCTGTCTTAAATAGATTTCTTTTCTTGGCCATATTGTCTCTAAGGATTGAATATTTGTCGATCCTTCTATGACAAGAGCAATCCAATAATGGAAATCACCGACAAGTATAACTGAGCTATGTAGTTTTATTGTTTTAGCAGGTTATTATAAATGTTTCATCCATAATGTTTCTTGGTTGGCTAACCCATTAACAAAGATGACACAAAATGGTGGTTAAATTTTTTTGGTCAAAAGAGTGTGAATTTTTTTTTGAATAATTGAAGAGAATATTATTCAATGCTCTTATCTTGACTCTACCATCCTGGAATGATGGGTTTATAATTTATAGTGATGCTTCATTTAAAGGACTTGGTTGTGTCCTTATGCAGAATGATAGGGTTCTTGCCTATGCATCATGACAAATAAAAATTAATGAGAAAAAATATCCTACTCATGATCTTGAGTAAGCAGCTGTAATCTTTGATTTGATGATTTGGAGACACTATCTCCATGATAAAAAATGTGAGATATATACCGATCATAAGAGTTTGAAGAATATTTTATCACAGAAATACCTCAACATGAGGTAAAGGAGATGGATTGAACTACTCAAGGATTATTATTTCACTATACACTACCACCCGGTGAAGGAAAATAAGGTGGAAGATTATTTGAGTAGAAAATATCATGTAGTTTTGAACAAGATGAGTGTTGAAAAGGATCCTATATACATGGATCTAGTAAATATGGACATGGGAATCACCATGGAAGGTTAAACATCAATACTTTCTAAAATGGTGGCCAATCTATCTATACTAGAAAGGATAAAGAGTTCGTAGACCGGTGATAAAGAGTTTCAAAAGAAGATTAATGTTGTGAATGGTGGGATATTGAGTGTCTCTATGTATGAAGATGGAATTTTTAAATTTGGTAAAACACGTTGTGTTCCTGATATACCTGATCTAAAAAGGGAATTCTTTGATGATTCTAATTGTTCCAATTTCTCTATACACCCTGGGAGCACCAAAATGTATAGAGATTTGAAGGAACATTTTTGTTGGCACAACATGAAGAGGGCGATTTTTGTTTTTGTGTCAAGATGTATGGTTTGTGAACAAGTGAAAGATGGAAGGTAGCAACCAGGAGGAGTCATGAAACCTATTCCCATACCTGAGTGGAAAGGGGACTATATCACGATGGACATTGTCATGGGGATATCAAAGACTCCATAATGGAACGATGAGATATGGGTCATTGATGATCATCTTACTAAGTCATCACATTTTCTTGCTATGAGGGACGATTTACCACTTGAATGTTTAGCAAGAATATATATTAACGAAGTTGTAAAACATCATGGAGTACCACTATATATTGTTTTTGATTGTTATCCCTATTTTACATCACGATTCTAGAAAGATCTTCATAAATCCATGGATATTGAACTTCGTTTGAGCACTGCCTACCACCCCCAAACTGATGGACAATCAGGAAGGACTATTCAATCCTTAGAAGATATGTTGACATTATGATCACTTGAATTTCAAGGTATGTGTGACCAATATTTATCTATAGTAGAAATTTCTAATAACAATAGCATCCATTCATGTATTTATATGGAACCATATGAAGCATTATACAGAAAGAGATGTCTCACCCCAAACTATTGAGATGATGTTAGTGAATGAAAACTCGTAGGCCCAGAACATGTGGAATAAACGATAGAAAAGGTGAAGGTAATACAAACCCAAATCAAAGGAGCTCATTGTCGGAAGAAGAGAAATGCTGATAACCGAAGGGAGGATTTTGAATTTCATGTAAGAGATCATGTTTTTTTGAAGGCATATCTATGGAAGTGTGTTATAAGTTTCATTAAGAAAGGAAAATTAAGTCCCTGGAACATCGAAAATTTCAAAATTCTAGACCGAATTGGGGCTGTAGATTACCATTTGGAAATGTCATCAAGTCTCTCTAAGGATCACTATGTGTTCCACGTATCACTGTTGACAAAATACATGCTTGACCCAATGCATTTAATCACCTATGAGGAATTAGAACTGGAACCCAATATGTCTTATTGTGATGATTCTGTAAAGATTCTTGATACAAGAGAACAAGTGTTGAGAAACTGAACGACTCGTCTGGTAAAAGTTCTACGCAGGAACCGTAAGATGGAAGAAGAAGCTTGGGAACCCAAGTTACTTATAATGAAGAACCAGCCAAGTCTTTTTATGCAATAATTTTCAAGAAATTTTGAAAATAAATTATTTAAAGGAAGTGAGAATGTAACACCCCAAGTTTCCACAGTATGCATCTCTTTGAATAATACAATAGCATGTGTTGTACGCAACATCGAGTTCTAACACACCATAACCAATCAAACTAGCTATTATGAGTAGTGATACCCACTTTTTAAAATTTTATAAATTTTATCTTTCAAAATGGACTTCATTTTTGGATTTATAATATCGACATTAGCTTCAGGTGGATTTTTGGTATTTTATAAAAACTTTCTATTTTTGATGAATAGTTAAAAAAACTGAGTTATAGTTACAAAAGAAAATTTTATTTAAATATTTATTTATTTTATTTAAATTTATTTTAGGTCAAAATTGATACATAATACCTATATATTTTCAATGTAATTAACCAGAGTCAGTTTATTAAAATTTTAGATATATAAAAATATTATTGAACTTTTAATGGTCTTTTACCCACCTCCTAGGAGAATTTGCAAATTTAAATAATACATAACTTTACCACTTTTGTGAGTGTAATTTAAAAAATCCAAGAGACATGGTTGGTATCTGTATGTAAATTTTTTTTAATGAGATGAAAATATTTTTTTGTGAATAGTAACTTTTTACTTTTATTTACCATTTTTAAAAGTAAATAAGGAAATTTAGGGTAAAAATGATATTATTATTACCATAACACAAGTCCTAATTTTATTGGATAAGTGTAATTCGACCAAAAAAACCTTAGGAATAAAATATGAACATCTTTGGTTCACTTGGATTAGATTATGACATTTATTATTATTTAATTCAAAGAAGAGTTAAGAGTTAAATTCAATTTTTAATAACTAAACCATTTTTAATATAGGGTTACACATAAGATAAATCCGACTATAAATAATCTTAAGAAATATAAAAATATATCCTACATAATGGTATTTTATTTCAAATTTTTAAAAATTAAATTATTTAATTTATTTATGACACAATGATGATGCAGTAATTACCTAATTAATAAAATATTAAAATAATTAATATTATAAAAATACAAATAAATGTAATTTGAGATTATTTATGAATTACAGTAATTTTATAGCTTTTTTTGGAATTCTAGAGTTTGTTAGAATAATTTTATTATAAATTAAAATGTTGTTATGAATTTAGGAAAAACAAAATACCAAATAGTGTAAAAATTAACACAATTTCTTTTAAAACAAATACTATATTATTAATTGATATTATATTCCAAAAAATATAAGGTTCAGATAAAAGACTTATATAATTATAGGTGTATCATTAATGAAACACTTGGGGTTGGATTAGAAGTTTATAGTATATTTATTAACCATATAATATAAAAATACCAAGAGACATGGTAAATGTCAAACAATTTAACTAAGAGTTAAATCTAAATGATAAAGTTTATATAGTGACCCAAATCTATATAAAATCTATTGGTTGAGTGTTTATAGACCCATAACCACCTTATCCTTTAAATAATACTTTTTTGAGCCAATAGAAACCGAAAATGATTTTTTTATAAGATAATATTTCTAGCTTTTCCTAAGGTTCCCTCACCCATCTTATAAAAGGGAAGTCACCCTTCTCTATAATTCACACCATCAAAGCCACTAGGATCAGCCAAAACCTTCCAAAATACCCTCTCAGCTGTCTTCCGTATAACCTAGAGGAATTATTTAGTTAGAAAGCCAACCTATGGAGCCATTTTTATCAAATCAAAAGGATGTGCCTGAAGAAGAGGTAAATATTTAATCACCTCTTTCAAGTTCCTTTCTTCATCCACATCGCATTTATTTGTTGTTTCAATTCTAAAATAATAACGCCAGTATATTCAATATTTTTTGATGTTATTCTAAATATGTTATAACCATATTCATTATTCTATCCATCATTTGAATTACATGTCGCCATATGTGCATACGTACGACTTATCGCCTCCATGTCATGGTGTAACTGTTATTCAATATATTATTATTTGGATGGGTATAATAATGTTGTGTAATTGATGTAAAAATATATATAACATGAAAATGATTCTGTATATATGATATAACATCCAATTATAATATTATTTTAATATCAAAAGAATGATATTGTCGCTCGTGCGTACGTATAGATTACCGTCTCCATGAACACGATGAGATTCATTCCCCATATTATCCATTCAAGACTAATTTTCATTAGATTATTAAAAATAATGTTTAAAGACGTAATATCATTCTGAATATGAATAAGATACATACTATCCATAATAAATATTACTTACGTAACAAATCATATAAAGGAAAGCGAATCTGTTAACAACCGAAACGACGATAATAATGAGATATTATTATCAAAGAACTATAATAATATCATATATGATATCATGGTAATGTATATGATTATTTTATAATTTAATAACAATTATTTCACCATTATACAGGAGGTTAACATACCATCGTCTAAGGAAAATTAAAAGGTAAGGGTTAATTTCATAACCTCATTGTTATCTGAGGTTTTTTTATGAAAGTATTTATTGGGACCTCTTTATGATCCACATTCATGTTTCTAACAAATATATTCCAAAACATTTTTACTATTTACTAGACTATTGGTTAAATTCATTTATAACCTTGTTTGAATTATTATAAAATCGGTTGTAAGGTATCTTTCCGTCATTTTCAAAACAATGTACCTTATTACCTTTTCGATAAAATTAAGGTAAGAATGTTTTTTAACTTATACAGCGGGTGTGGCTATTTTCAACTGTTATAACATCGTCAAAGCTTCCATTACAAGATCATAATAATATTTTCAAAATAAATTTTTTCTTTATAATTATGTGACTCTTAGATTATTTCAAAATAGAAATAGATATTTCTCTAAAACAGTTTTGATTTTATCTATGTCAACATATTTTGACCGGTTTTAAGATTATTTGATGTTGATTTATTACGATACAAAACATCCATATTGTACTGATGTTTTTCTGATATGTTTGACTATGGATGTGTTATTTTTATACCATTCATGGTTTATCGATAATGTATCAAAATTTCATATTCTAGTTTTAATATGAATTTTTTTTATGTTTAAACCTTTTCCTATGAGGAATGCATTGGACTTAGTAAGTGAAAGGTGGAGCCCATTGTAGCTCCTCGATGCATCGGTAGGTATCATGAGACAAACTAGTGCCTTGGAACAAGGCCTTGAAAAAAATATTATTTTTAGTCCTAGCACAAGTCCTTGACTATGTGGTTATGAAAGTCTGGCATTATGCATTCCATCATTATGAAAGTGGCTATTGATATTGCATGTGAATATTAGACTAATAGAATGTCCATGTGAATAAGTAAATGGAATTATTTTGATGTATATTTTCCATATTATGATGAAGTTTCTGTTTAAAGGGATTTTATTTAGTTCTATACATTTCTTTAAATGTTTATGCTTATATATGAAAGTTCCCTCTAAATTGTTATCCTTACTGAGAATCTGAGCTCACCTCTTTCTATGTGTTATTTTTCCCAAGATGCGATGAAGTAAATTATGACTGACCTTCACGTATTGTCTATGGGATCTTAGTGTTATCCATGGAGACAATGTTTTTTTAGTTTTCCATTTTATGATGTAATGTAAACCTTATGAATATATCTAGTACTTCCAAAGCTATTAAACTAATCGGTTATTCGAGACTTGATCTTTTGTAATCATGCCAATGTTATGTAATAATGCACCTACTCTGGAAAACTATGGTCGAGGCATTACATTAGGATTATCTAATATCTATCCAATTATCCCCCAATATCCCTCACATAGACCTAAAATTATTTATTTGGGAAGAAATCCTCAAAAGTAATACTTTTGGTACAAACAAAAATGAGTTGCCCGATTCAGACATAACATCATCTCTCAATATCTGTTGCTTTATTTTCATTATCCACCTCCTAATATATATTTATTCTTATATTTTGTGACAAAACATGTGTCTTAAATATACTAGTATGTTTTTATATTATGGGTTCAACCTATTCATACACACACCTCCTTCTAATAGATATCAAACATAGTGTTTCTATGTATGGGGAACTATTGCCTCACTAAACACTGATTGTTGACTATTCATATACCACCGATCATGGTGACCATATTAATAGAAACTCTATTTTTACCTGTTATATATTATTTTTATTATGCCTTTATAATTATTTATTCATTTTCAAACACACATATTATTTACTTTCCATTTGGTTTTAATACGATAATCATGTTTGAGTAAGTGTGAACTACCTCCCGCACAAAGTTGTGTGATTCATTCACATATCACACAGAATGTATTAAAATAGGTTTCGTGAAATTATATGATAAGATAATGATAATGTAATAATTTTATATATATACATATATATACATATACATATACATATATCATTTACATTATTTATTTCAATACAATATTAAAAACAGAAATAATGTTCATGTGTACATACTGCATACCGTCCCCATCAACGATGTATTCCATTTCATAATTATTTAAGTTATTTATTTTTATAATATAAATATACCAGGTATAAATTATATTTATATCATTATTAAAAAATTTTAATCATGATATATGTCTAAGGACTAATTAAATGAAAAATTAAGACATATGCGAAAAACAATGAAAATATTACCCAAACTGAAACCTTAACATATGATCATTAAAAAGAAAGTAATATAAGGTCATAATAATACAATATATTCTATTATATAGATTAATATTATTCAGTAAAATATTTATAATAATGTAATATTTAATATATGTGAATCTTGTATTAGTATAATTTGAGTCAAGACAATTTGTAATGTCATTTCATCTCACCTTTAATTTTTGTGTGATACATGTTATTTTCACCTCTCTTTATTTTTTTGTGTTGTATTTAATTCCCACGATTTATTATTTTTATATTAATTATAACTCTATGGGTATTCACATGTACATTTTATAACCTCTCTTTCATGGGACTCACGTTTCAAATGTTACCAAATCGGTAAAATATTTGTGTCTCAATTATCATTCTTTGAGACCCATGTATTGTTATAAACCTAAAATAACTCATTTAGTTTTATATAATTCAATTTAACATATTATTAATCTAAATATTTTCATGATATTATAATCATCATGTAATTTCATTTTCCAAAAGTATGGTCCCATGATACCATATTATAAGAGTTTATTGATACAATCTCATCACTTATCGATATTATTTATTATTATGATTATTTGTATGAAATATTATAATCCAACTCTCACGAAGACTCCTGATATTAATTATCCAATATTATTTCATGATATAATAATGTATTTTTACCATTTTATATGCATTGGTACATAAGATATTTAATATATTTTTTATGACAGCCCGACTTTACCATCTCTATGGTCATTAATATATTCAAACACATATTTTCTAAAAACGGTTTCCAATAATATTATACTATTATCCATTAATAATTAAAAGTATTATAAACCATTTTATCATTTACCGATCTCTTCATTGTAATATTCTTATCACTTTCTGAAGATGGCATTTTTTTACCATTTTACTGTGAAAAAGGTATGTTATTTATACCTCGTATGACATGTATGGATTTACCATCCATTATTTCTGTAAAGATTCCTTTTTATTTTAAAAAGCACAATCTTTTAAAAAATTTTTTTAAAATTAATATAAATTAATATTTTTTCATGGTGACATTAGGCTTGTTTTATATGTTTTCAAGGGTAAATGTTTTCAAAATGTTTTTAATCCTTATTGATAATTTTTTAAATTATTTTCAAGGAAAAGGTTTTCAAATCATTTTAAAAAATTATTTATAAGTTATGATATTTTTTTCCGTGAAAATAGTTTTTAAAATGTTTTGATTCTTATTTTACATGTTTTCATGAAAAAAGGTTTTCAAAATGATTTCAAGTCGTTTTTATAATATTCCAAGGAATATTCAAAGAAAAGAATTTTCAAATGGTTTTATGTATTAAAAATTTACTTTTCTAGAAATAAAAGATATTTTCATACATAATAATTTTTAAAAGATATTTCAAATTAGTTTCTATTTAAGTTGTAATATATTTACGTTACACAATACATTCTATGAAACAGTCCTAATGGTTCCATTCATATCCTTTCTATGAATAGGTTATGATTAATGTCATTATCTTTATAATAAAAATTTTTTCTTTTATATTATATATATATATAGGAAATATGTTTCACTTTCACAAGTTATGATTTTGATGATGTGATTATTAAACTTGTATATTTTTTATAGGTAATGATATGATTACATGTTTATGATATCAACTAAATTTCGTGGTGGTATGATACATTAATTTATGATATTGTGGAAAATGTATGAATGATTTAATTATGATATGAGTGGGACCTATATACCTATCTAATGCATTGGGTAATGATTTATATCACATGAGATAGATTGGGTCTGAATGAGGTTTTAGTTGTATTTTTAATATAGGGATTTAATGGGGGTTAAATAAGTTCAATAATATATGTAAGGAATGGTTGTTTACTAGATTTAGTAAATGACTTTGTTCACTATGTTTGTCTTGGTAGTGATGCCAGGGATTCTATGGAAATAATATTATATTCATACGTTTCTACCATAATTGCAATTCTAATTTCATTGTTATTATTTAATTGCTTATGTCCTTTATTTTTTTATGATTCATATCTTTTGAACTTCCAAGAATTATTCCCTGACTCATGATTATGTTCTTTGATATACAGGGTATGATCTTCTAATGTTTTTATCATGTTTTCATACCATTATGCTCATGTTTATTCGTACATATCTCCCTTATTTAACATTATTGAGAATATGAGGTCACCCCTTTTTATATTTCCTACCCTATATTATGATGAAATGAAATATGTATGATGTGTCTAATAATGGTTCTAGGTGTGAAGAACCTATTGAGAGATAAAGTAGATATTTTATGTACCAGCGTTTATGTTTCCATGTTTCCAAAGACACTAGAACAATTTCGGTCTTTGGGAATCAATTTTTATAATTTTTTAGGTATTCTGAAAATGTAATATAATGTCAAGGTATGTAAAAAGAGGGTCACTATAATTGGTAACATTGCTAAGGTATATTTAACCTCTGTAAACTCGGATTATAAATATTTAGTGAGATACCTAGGAATATTTCTAAGGATATTTCTAGGGATGTATCTATAGATTAGTATAAGGATGAGGTAACGTTTTGGAATTTGTCTTGGGATTTAGGTAAAGGATAGAGGTAATTGGTTCCTAGGAATATATCCATTTATTAATACTACAAATTTATGTGAATCTAGAAAAAATGTAGCTTGAGATAAGAACTCTAACAAAATGTTTTGGGCCTGACTCAGGGTAATCTGGTATATGAAAATGGGTATTACTACACACCTGGTTTGACACTCATAGGGGATATGCATTGGAAATACATAAACCCACTTACGAACCATCGTGAATGATTTAAATACAAATTGGATGAGTTTAACCTTGGATGAACCTTTGGTGTTTTATATACATGAAGGTGACATGATTTATACATCTTCTAGGTAATTATTTTTGTTTCTATCTTTTTTTCTTCTATGATAAGTAATTCTCACACTATGCTTCAATTTTTAATCAATGGTGGGGATCAGAAAAAATTGGATTACTTTTTAAATTGATGGAAGATTTTTTTATGATAATTAATGTGGGATAATATCTATATTTAATGATTTTTTGATCATTCCGAAAATGTTTTCAGGAACATGATGAAAAAAATTTACCTCAACCAACTCTCAAACTCACCAAGATAAAAAAGGAGTTCACCGAGATTTTGGGTAATGGAGACCATGTGGGAATGACAATTTAGATTCCATTGTGTACAAAATGTGGAATTAATCACCTACGTGAATGTCCTAGAGGAACAATAAGATGATTTAACAATGGAAAAGGACACAAATCACAATATTGTATAAAAAATGTAGAGTTCGGTTAATATAAAAGAATAAAATGTCGAACTCCATAATGTATTTTCATTTTAATCATTCTTTAAATGTGTAAATTATGAGAATGATTAAAATTGATGTCCTGTGTGAAATTAACATTAATAGAATCTGTAATGTGGTACAAGTGATGATTTTACTACTGATAATTAAGCGACTGCAAACGACATGTGAATGTTATGTGATGTTCTTCCATTGTTATTTTCATTTAAAAAAAGTATTATTATATTTATGTTGAAAGACATAAGACATGATTCTATTTTTATTTTCTATGAAATAGGTTTTAATTAACTAAGTTGAGGAACCCTATGAATTTTTTAAGAATAAGGTTGGATTAGTAAAGTGTTTATGTTTTGGAAGTCAATGATTATGTTATATGAACCACGAAATATATAATTATTTTCATTATAAGTTTTTATTAAGTATTGAAAAGGATATTTTTAATGGTGTTGAAGGATTAAAAAATTGAAATATTGATTAAGGGAATTTAACCGTTAATGTGATCAATATGATGAAAAAATTGTGTTTCTCTTGGACAATGAGATTATTTATTTGGATAAAGTAAATTGGATAGCACTGATTATCCTAGAACTAATGGTACATGTCATCCGAGACGATAATTATGATTTCATGTATTTATAGAATATATCCAATAATCATTGAAATATGGAATCAAACATGTTTTTTAAAAGGATTTATGGTAATTATGGATATCACCATGATCCAAGAGGATATATTATGTGGGTATTCACATGTTATGAATTAGGAAATCATGATATACATTTTGATATATAGAGGATTCAATGTTAAGTTGATTTTGTGGCCCTATTTATAAAGAATTGAATTTTATTTTTGAGAGGGGTTATAGGGTTACACATTCATGAAAGTCTTAAGTTAAACATTAGAGGAAGTATTTGTCCACTGAGTTTGTATTGAAATACTTTGTTAAAAGGATCTTTAGTGACTGAACATATTTTAAGGATGAACATATTTTATATTTTGGAAATTATATTTTCATGGTTTTGAGAAAAGGAAAGCATTTATGTCGGGGGACAACCATTGAAGTCTGGAAATCCCTCAGGTCATTAACCCATGGTCGAATTATGATAATGGTTTCACTCCTTTTACAAGCCTACATGATATTATGGTTAATTTATAATTATTCTTGTTTAATAAATATTTGTTATGAAAAAATAGTTTTACTTTTTAGGATTATGGATTAATGCAAGTAGATTTTAATGAAATAAATAGTTATACTTCTCATTCTTTTATGGGACTTAAGATCCATTAAAATATTATTTTAGTTATTTATTCAAAAAAATAAAATTTTGGACATTCATTCAACATGTTAATAGATGTATTGTGTATTTTTTGAACCAAGAACAAATAATGTATTTTTTTATAGAAATGTATCATGAATTACTCAAGGTTCTGAAAGTGATACAAAAAATGTTGTCTTAATAAATTATATTTTATTGAAACAATGGATTGTATAATAATAAAATATTTATGTCATTTAGGACCTCTATATTCCTTTTATCATTCAGTTGTTTGTTATTGGTGACCTTAATAAATTTTAATAAATATTTACGCATTTTCTCAATGTCCAATCTTCACTCCAAACCTGTGCTCTCCTATGTGGAAACTTAGTTATATGTTACCTTGGGTGACCACTATGGTTCCAAATTTACCCTTTTGAGGGATGTTTTATAATCCATTATGACAATGTGGGGTTATATAAATTAAAATTTCAATTATTAAACTTCGGATAACCCAGCCGAATTTCGATGAGAAAATCATTTTAAGGGGTTAGAATGTAACACCTTGAGATTTCATGAAATTTTTTTTGAATTAATTTAATAATTTTCTATTTTTCACTTAAAAAAATATTTAATATAGTTATTAACTAATTTAAAAATTCCCTGGATCCATCTTAGTATATGATACTTGCAGCCCCAACATGGCATACTTTACATAGAACAACATGTTTATCGTACATTTTGACCTTCCTCGATGGCTTTCATGACATGCATGACTGAGTGTTTCCTAAATATAATACATTCATAAAAATATATTTATAAGGAGATATAACCTATTTGTTAAGTTGATATATATGAGTAGTATTAACTGAGTTATTAAAATATGCAGTTTTTAAAAATACAAGATGAATTCATAGGTTACAAATTAATTAAAAACTAATATGAAATATGATTGAATATAAAGGAAAATATTGTTATAGTCACAAAGAAATATTAACATTGTAAATTAAATTAATTACAATCACTCAAATATTTTTTATAATAATCATATATAATTGATAGACATAATATAAGAACAAACCCAATTATATGCATAAAAACCTATTTTTATCATGGCAGTCTTACCATATTTTAATAAGAAACCAATTTTAATTCCACTTTTTAGAAATTTAATAGATTTAATATGTCAAAATAAATTTCTCCTTTTGGAAGAGTCATAAAAATATTGTTATAAATTTTTCTGTGTTTTTTAAGGTTTTAATTTTTTAATGAATAATTAATAATACTGTATTTTAATTAAAAAATTTATTTTCATCTTCTTTATTTATAAGGATAAATTATATTTTTAATTCATTTGATTGTTTAGTTATGTAATTTTTTTAATAACTAATCCAATTTAGTATTTTGGATTTAATTTTAAATTGAAATTCGATATCAAAACAGGAAAATCTTTTGGACATATATACTTTAAAAAACTATAGTGTCGTTCTATCAGCATGATTGATTTTAAATTAATTTAGGACAATTTTATTATTATAATTTTAAAAAACCAATTCCATATTTTTAATCTTTATAATTTTTAATTTCTAATATGGTCAAATATTTTTTTTTATAAAAATATTAGTGAAAGAGATTAAAATTTATTACATCGATTAATAGAAACATTGGGTTAATAAAGTACTAAACCATAAATTTAAAACCCAAAACGTGCCAGAAACATGACCAAAACCCATTGGTTAGCCATACTTCAATCCTACAATTATTTTTATTGGCATTTGTCTATTATTTTATCCACTTGAAACAAGAAAAACGTGGATAGAATTTTCTCCTAAAATATTTACAAGATGTCTCTCCCCCTCTACTCTAAAAGGTCGCCACCTCTACCAATTCATCACACCTCACAATCCTTTTAGGATAAGTGATGATCTATATGTGTTGCCTACAAAAATACCTCCCCACACTATGA
This sequence comes from Viscum album, assembly GCA_963277665.1. NCBI lineage: Eukaryota > Viridiplantae > Streptophyta > Magnoliopsida > Santalales > Viscaceae > Viscum > Viscum album. The sequence continues at coordinate 23,862,588 of OY728131.1, forward strand.
ATCCTACCTTTTTCATAAAGCCTATCTAGGATTCCATTTGGCGCAAAAAAACAAGAGTTACCCGATAAAGAGGTAATGTCTTCTCCTAAGATCCTTCCTTTATTTTCTATTTCCACCCCCAAATCTATTCTTATTAAATTCATGTGTGAAAAAACCAGTATCCTAAACCAAAAAATACATTTTTATTCTATTTTTTTACCAAAACTTATACAAACCTCCATCTAATGGATATCAAACATATTATTTCTTGGTATGGCGAACTACTGCCTCACAAAATGATAGTTTTTCAATTTTCATCTACCACATATCATGGTGGCCATATTGATGGAAAACCTATTTATATATGTTATATATTATATTTGATATGTCATTATGATTATGTATTCCTTTTACAACACGTATATTATTTAATTTCACGTTTTTGTTAATACAATAATCTCGTTTGTGAAAGTGTGGACTACCCCCCCCCCCCAAACGATGTAATTCATTCACATACCACATGGAATGTATTAAGGATGTTTTTAGTAAAATTATATGATATAATCATGCTAATTAAATAATTATATATATATATATATATTCACACAGATATATATATATATATATATATATTTACATATTTCATTTACATATGTTCTTTCAATATTGTAATAAAAACATAAACAATGTTCATGCTTACGTACGACATACTATCTCCACGATCAGTATATTTCATTTCATACTCATTTAAGATATATATTATTATAATATACATATACTACTTAAATATGATATTTATATCGTTATTTTTATTTTAGAATCATGATTTCTGTATAACGACCAGTGATATAACAAATTAGGTCATGTGCAATAAAAACAATGAAAATATTACCCTAAGTGAAGACCTAACATAAGATCATTAAAAAGTGGTTAAAATAACGTCATAATAAAACCATATTTTGTATTATATATAATAATATTCTTATTAAATATATTTATAATAGACTTATATTTATTAAATAGGAATCCTGTACGAGTATGATGACAGACGAGACACAAGGTTAGGGGATTTCATCTCTCATTTAATTTTCATGAGATACCTCTTATGTTCACAACTCTTTCCTTTTGTGTGTTATATGAAAATCACATTATTTTATTATATGTTTCAAATACATGAATTTATGGGTATTCAAATTTCCATTTGATGATCCTTCTAACATGGGATTTAATTTTCAAAATTTACAAAATTGGTAAAAGAGTTTTTTTCTCAATTTTCCTTCACTGAGAGTCATGTATTTTTATGAAATTAAACACTTTATTCGAGGTATATATACTTAAAATTTTAATATCATGAATATAAATCTTTTCATTATATTCTATAATTCATGTAATTTTATTTTTGGAGTGTTTGATCCCATTAAACAATGTTAGAAGAGTTTATTGAGATAATCTCATCATTTTTTGAGATCATTAATTTTTATGGTTCCTTTGATTAAATGAGATGATCCATATCTCACAAAGAACATGTATTTTCTTCTACTATTTCATTCCATGATATAATCATGTATTGGTAATTTTTTCTACTCTTTTTAATATAATATTGTTATGAAATAGATTACATGACAGCTTGAGTTTACACTCTCTCTAGTCAGAAATAAATTCAAAATAATTTTTTCTAAAATGGGATTCCAAAAATATTATAGAATTATGAAATAATAATTATAAGTATTTTTATCCATTTTTTATTTTATCATTCTATTTCAAGAAATATTCTTTTCTCTTTCTGAACAAGGAATTTTTGGACCTTTTTTACCGTGAAAAAGAAATGTTCTTTTTACCTCATACGACATGTACAGATTTACCTACCATCATTTCATTGATGATTTATTTTCATTTTTAAAAGTTTAATCTTTAAGAAAATGTTTTCAAAAGAAATTTCACAGAAAAATGTTTTCTAAAAAAATTTCAATTTTTTTATAAGTTATCCTGTAACTATTTTTGAAATTTGTTTCATGAATTATTCATATGTTTTTAATGTATTTTATATTATATAGTTTTCAAAAAAAATGTAAAAATTTATTTTTATAGTTTCAATGTTTTTTAAAAGAAAACAATATTTAAAATATTTTGATTCTTATTTTATATTCCTTCACAAAAAAAATTCAAAAAAAAATTCATTTATTTTTTATAAATATCTATGGTATTTCCTAATGAAAATATATTAAAATGGTTTTATTTATTAATAAATCTTTTTCAAATAATAAACATTATTTTCCTAAAGTTAATTTTATCAAATATATTTCAGAATTATTTTAGATCTAATATTGTATCTATTTATATGACTCATTCATTTCTATGAAAACAATTTCAAGGAAGCATTAATTTAATTTATATGAATGAGTTATTCTGAATTTCATGGTCTTTATGAATCCCATTTCTCCTTCATGGGTTATATGTATATGAAATCAGTTACTCTTTCATGAGTTATAATTTGGATGAAATGTTTATGAAAACTGTATATTTTTCTATAGGATTTGATATGTTTACATGTTTATGATACAAATTTCATATCATGGCATATGTTATGTTTATTTATTATATTGTGGAACATGTATTTATTGGTTCATTATGAGAAGGGTGGCACTTATATCTCTCTTAAATGCATTGTGTAAATATTTATATCTCAAGAGATAGATGGGGATGGAATATGGGTCTTATCGGTTAATAATATTGGGATGGAACAAGGGTTCACTAGATTCAGTAATACATGGATTTAAATGGGGTTTATGTAATACATTAAAGGGCCTTGTCAAGTTTTATGTCCATAACAGTGATGCCTTGGATACTATGGAAATCATATTATATGCTTATGTGTCTGCCACAATTCCATTACTTATTCTTATGTTAATATTTCATGGATTATATTCTATATTATTGTATAATTCATGTATTATAAACATACATGATTTATTCAATGACACATTATTATGTTTTTTTATCTGTACGGTGTGATCTTCTATTGTTTTGATCATTTTCTCATACCCCTATTCTCATGTTTATGCTTACATGTGTCCCTTTTTTACGCTTACTGGGAATTTGATCTCACCCCATTTTTAGTTTCCTTCCCCAGGTAATAGTGATATGTTTTACCTATGATGTGTTTAATAAGGGTTATAGTAGTGGATAACCTTGTGGGAGATAATTACCTCATTTTTGTATGAGTGTTTATGTTTCCATGTTTCCAAAGTCACTAGACCAATTAATTTCGTCGGGCATTTATTTTTTTAATGATCTATATTTTCCATAAATGTAATATAATGTCAATTTACATAAATTTAGGGTCAATATAAACCCTTTAAATCCATAATTATTTTAAAGTATGTTCAAATACGCATCCAAATCTATCGCCTTTATGATATGTCAAAAGAAAATATATAAAAAACGTTTTATTTAAGATCCAATTATCATTAATAAAATTATAATTGACACAAATATAATTCATATAATGAATTTATGGATATGTTCCCATGTAAGTACATACCATATTAGATAATATATTAAACATATACATTAATTTTCTATTCTCAGTCAAATATAACAAGAAGAAAACTCTATAAATATATTTGTATATGAAACCTGAAATTAATGTCAAACAACTTCAATAAATTCTCTAAATAAATGATTATAAAGATATATAAATGTTTAATCATCAATGATTTTCATTTTAGAATGAGTTATTCTTCACTATTCATGGTTAAAATGTTTTAATGGAATTTTAATTGTCCCATCATCCTTATCTTTACAATTCTTGGAAAGAACAACAATGGTTTGACTTTTCTCAAAAAATTATGTAAATGTTTTACCATGTTAAATCCCTTTTCAAATTTTGAGTTACATAATGGAAAAACATATATGAATTAATTATTCCACAATAATTAAAAATAGAATATCCATTTTTCTTATGAAAATTATCCCAAGATAGAGAAACTCTAGAGTGAGTAGTATATTTTGGAATTGTTACCTTTTTTTGGTGACCACATACCCTCAATTCCCTTAACAAATTTTTACTCCCTAAACCTATTTCATCAGTTGACTGTATAGATGGAGTAGAAAACTTCTGAAATGACTCCAAAATTAAATGAGTATTGGTTTTATTATAAATTGGTTGGTTTTTGACGCTCATACTGCATTATAATTAGTTAGATAATATTTATCCCTAGAGAAGGGGATTCAGAGTGGAAAGCGGAAATGAATGGATAGGTCACATAGCTAAAAAACATGATGGATTTGTGAAAATGAATTCGCGAAAGTTAAACTCTATTTGGAGAATCCATAATATGGAACACATTCTTCCATATTCATTAGGAATTTGGTAAATTATTTCAAGATTCCCTATTATAGATAAGAATAATTAAAGAAAGATAATAAGCCAAATATACACCAATTTAATGTATATTGAATAATTTATATATATTTATAAACTTTATTTTGATTTAAATTTAAATTTTTAAGTTGTATAATTTTTTTTGAAAATAATATTCATTGTTTTGAAATTATTTAATGTTTAATTTTTGTAATAAATGAATATTTCCTTGAAAAATTTGGTTAAAATTAATTTTGGGAAATGTAGAATAAGAAAAATAATATGTAATTATATTGGACCACTTGCTTGGAGGTTTATAAGAGAATGGTTATGGATTTTGAAATAAAAATATTCATTTGTTAATATCATTTTAGAAGAAATGTCTATTTTTAAATAATTTAATTTAATATTTATTATATAATGATAAATTTTTAATTTGTTTATTTATTAAATTTTTACATAAGAAAATATTTTTTGATTAGATATTTAAATTGATTTTATCAAACATACTAAATAAAATTAATAAAAAAATGAAACATATTTAATAATATATTATATTCATGGAGTTAATTCAAATAAGTTATCTATTTTTGAATACTCATTAATACATTTTGGTATTTTGGGTCAAAGAATTTTTAATGATCAATATAAACCTAGGGATAAATACATAACAAATAATAATATTTCAAAATAATGAACTCAGCCATGATTATTTAATTTTTAATAAAATCATCATGATTATTTTCTATGCCTTATAAAAAATAAAATAATGAAGGCTTAAAATAAGACATGACTCAGATCATTGAAAAAAATGATAACATTAAATATAAGTAAAAAAAATATTTAAATATAAATATAAATAACAATTAGGAAACCAAATTGTTAATAGAAGCCTCTATTTATATTTTAAAACTAATTTTCACAAATTTTATTTAATTAACGAAAAAATAACATCCAAAAACAGTCATTTAGAAATAATCCAAAATGGAAATGATGGTGACGGAGAATTGGGAGGGGTTTTAAATGAAAAAAATTGTGATTGTAATAGTCTTTTTCTACATCTGGTTGACCATATCATCCATCTTTATTCTCCCATATTGGTGTATAGGTGTTAGGGAGTAATAATAAGGATCTGAATCGATGACTAATGATTAACATAATTCATTCCACTAGTTTCCAAAAATATGAACTCGACAGTCTTTCATGACTCTCTAGGAGAAGGGGCTATTAGAAAAAACAAGTGAGGCTGCCTCCGTCACCAATATGGAATGAACATCAATATTGGTTTCTGAGATTGTGTGTGAAATTGGATTATGGAGGGCTTCCCGGTGATTAGGTAGTAGGTGTGAAGAATGAGAAAAGTGAGAATACTCCATGTCCATCAATTCTGATAGGTTTCCTCTTCATCTCTATCCATTGGGGTGGGAAGAACTGACACAATTAACATTGATTGGGATAGTAATATTGTGGTAATAATATTGAGCGTGTATTTTTGGGTCTTGACTTTCACCTTTGGCCCATGATGATTCTTAATGGTTATATATCTTATGTACAGTAGGACAACCACCTTCACAACTTTCAAATAATCATAATCCTCCACCAATATATATATATATATATATTAAATGACCAGTAGTGATAATAGGATTTAGAAATTTCAGGAGAGGAGGTTGATTCAGAGAAACTATTTTGGGTTGGGTTTTTTGGGGTCAATTTTTTTATATCACTACAACTATGATGGAAGATCCATGGAAACTATGGGGATGTTGAAGAAAGGTAGGTGGGTTTAAAATGTCAAGAGCCAGTGCATGGGGGTTTAGAAACTACAATTCCAATCTTGATCGAAATTACCAATATGTACCATATTATCCATATTTTATATATAATTTAATTTATCATTATCATTTTTTGATTTATGTTTTTTAAATTTTCATTGAATGCATAATAAATATAATCTTATTTTTTAATCCAACTATGCTGATTGGAATCAATATTTTTAGGATTTTAATATCATTTATTTAGTGATTCTTTTATTTCACACGACTAAAGAGACCAAATTTTTTTATCACTTTAAATGTAATTTTTTATAAATGAAAATTACATAATTTTTTTATTGTAATTATTTATATTAGATTATTATTTATGGAAACAATATAATTTTAATGGATAAATCAATGAAAACTGGAGGTGATAAAAGAAGAAATTTCCCAACAGAATTATCTCTTCCAATCATTAATATTATTAAAAAAAATATTTGTATTTACTTGTAATTAATGATGATGTCATTGTAATATTTTATATCCTAAATTGTCGATGTAAATATTTTTCAAAAAGAAAATGGTCATTTTTTATTTATTGACTCCCATTTCAAATAGTAGGGAGTGACTCATAGACATAAAGAGATATATATAAATACCTATATATATATATGTTATTATTATACAAAAAGTAATAAGGAAATCCAAACGACTTTAAATATATAGGGTGGTCTTAAAACATCTTATTAGAAGATGTGTGAAAAAAATAACATAGGAAGATGGTCACAAATTCCATTTACATTTGAATAATTGTTAGGATGGGTTCTCTAACAATTCTCAACAATGTGATAAAATGGTCGATAATTACATAAAATTAAATTCAATGTATCGTATATTGTAATTACTTAATGTTTTATTAAAATTATTTATGTACAATTATTATTTATTGAAAATATTTACGGTTAATCGATAAATAATATCTAAAAATGATGATGATGCATGAACTGTTTTATTACCCATTTTTTCCATTCAATCATTATTTTTATTAAAAACCAATACCTAACCTATGAAGTTGCTATAAATGTCAATTTAATTACAAATTTTATAAACATATTAAAAATGTTGTGATGATCTATGGAATATATGTCACTCATTGAGGGACTGGGGGGATCATTGGTGAAAAAATGAAGTGAGTGGGTTTTACATGACACATGGATATGGATTTAAAGGATAGTGGGGACACATTTAGTTGGAATGATTACATATATGTATAGAGTTCCATTTATGTTCACCTACAACTACAAACCAAATAAATGTTTTCATAAATCGTGAATACATTTGTAAGTTCTTTCAAATATTGTATCATTATTGTATTCATAACACTATATTGATTTTGTTAATGTAGAAGAGTCATGAAAGGAATAAAAAACTACAAGGGGAAATAATTCACATGATAATTTCATGTTTTATATAACATATGAATATATTATTGAAATATTGATGAGTGTAGGATTACAGAGATATAAAATAGTATATATTAAAATATAATGATTGAAAAACAAGAAAAGGTGTATAATTTTTACAGATATATTTAATTAGTATTAATGAATCTTTCAAGTTTTTCCTGTGTGAAGGGAAGAATAATATTTGAATTCAAGGAATATGTATTGAAAAGTTAACTTAGTGTTAAATTAGATAACATATATCCCATAATAATTAGTCAATGATATTGAGGAGATATTACAAAAATAATTATAGGAGAATCTATATTTTTTGTAATAACCCATGTAGCAATCTGTGATCCCAATCCCCAAAAACACATGTGTGTAACCAGTTGTAGTGAGTTAGAAAATTCTAATTCCTATCGAACTACCATCCCATATCTGACTATTTTTCAATGAATTTTATGCTTGAAACTATATCAAAACCTATTAATGTGATATTTAACCAATGATTTCTATATCATCCCAAAGTTTTCAAATGTATGAATTTCAAAAATGATAAAATTTCAGTACTATATACTATAATATAGACATCATAAAATGCATACAAATAGAAATAGTTCAACAAGATCCCAAAAATTGATTGAACAATGGGTAATAAGTAATTGTGATAGAGTAAACAACTATGGTAACAAATGATTTAATAATTAATTATTTCTATAAGGATGAAAATGTGAGATTCAATTATAATGATTTACCAGATGATTCCTAGTAATGATTATTAGAGGAATAATCCCAAAAAATTGATAGGTGCATAGTTATTTTATTACTTTTCAAATATCAACAAGGTAAATAATAATACATATCATATTTTCACGTAATTGATAATTTATAACCCAATTTCTTTTCTCAATGACATTTCATGAATCATTAAAAGAGTTAACTGTCACAACCCATCCCTTGGGGCCCATCCCGTGACTACCCCAAGCCCTCCTTCTATAGGCCAGGAGATGGTGACTTTCACCAGAAAGACATATCCCTAAAATTGGGAAGGCATTTCTTTTAAAACATTAAACTCACACAAACCATGCACACAACAAGATACAAGCACAAAGTAAACTATATAGTAAACATGGTGTGTATAGTAAGTAAAAGGGGACAAAATAAAAGCTCAACTAGAAGTATAAGTAAAACTGATAACATCTCCTGTGAAAACCCTCCAAGGATCCTTCCTGAAGTGTGGGTATAGCTCTCGTACAGTCGTCTCTGCAGTACATGTCATCTAATGGTCTACCATAGAGCTTCCTCTAGCCATAGTACCCTTGTCCTCGGTCAATATTGTCTGTCGTCTGTACAAGACACGGCAAGGTGCGGGCATAGACCATGCATGGGTGAGTATAACAATACATATTAGGGACCCCGACACCCATGAGGGTCTCCCTGAATCCACAAAGGATAAACCACAAAGCAAGACCTCAGTCCCAAATCAGGAAGCAGTAGTTATTAACACTACTTAGGTATTCTCCCATACATATACCTCTGATATTAATATATAATCATATCACATGTGAGGGGAGTATACCTCAAAGGTAACACCACAAAGGTAGAAGTACCACATAGGTAACACCACGAAGATAGAATTTCCACATTGGTATCACGATGAAGGTATGTAGCAGAAAGGTAACGCCATAAAGAAGAATACCACGAAGGTATCACCACACAAAAGTTTACCTCAAAAGGTAAAAATCACATCACAATCAGTTATAACTTATGTACAGAATTACAAATGATTAGTCAAAAGGCTAAAAAATCTTATTCTGTTAAGTATAACTGCTTCTGACCCACACAATATCGGTAGGTATCTAACCCCCTCTGAGACATAGAGGATCGGTATGCGCTGACCCACACATGATCACTGAGTGCGGACCCACATAGGATAGATGTTCTTTCATCATGTTGTAACTAGACATAGGATTCCTCGCACCCAGTGTGCTTGAGCTCCGTAGAATCTTCCCTCGAGATACGGGTCGTACCTCAAATTCCAATAAGCTCCACAAATGAGTAACCCAAAGGACCGCCATGTCGTAAGGGTTCCTACAAAAGAGACGGCAAATCAACCAACTTCTCAGTCTGTATGGTATAGTCATTTTAGTACCGAGGTACTGGTTGGATTAGTGGTAAGTACAACTCCCCCATACTTCAAATGGAACCAGATAACCCAACCTGTCATACCACTTCGATCCATATGAAAAAACACATGAGATAGACTAACAATTTTTCCAAAATGTATACCTGCTGAAAAAAGTTTCATTTCCCTGCAACAAGTAAAAACCGGGCCTCTTGGGGTCTGCTCCTCGACCTCGACATAAATATTCAAAATTGGCAGTGATGTAGCCGTCTTAATTTCAGGGTTGAAACATCACAGACGGTTCATCATTCTGACACTGTATGAGGGAGATATATCAGATATAAGATTCCGTAATAATTATATTGTTATTATTATTGGGTGTTTCTTAGACCCAAGCCACGAACAAGAATTTTGTACCCAACATTAGACTTGATTCAACCATATTAATGACATGATCACATTACCACTTATGGAAATTCAATTGGATGTCACACATATGAGTTATGGTGGGTCGAAGATTTTATAATAATATTAAATCTATTATTTTCCAAGAGCTTCAGGTACTCGATCCAAAAACATGAAAAAAATCCAATATTAGACTCATAATTTCTGTCTCGAAGTCAGGGTTATACTGCAACTGACTGTTCGTGAAAGTGAGGTAGTATGAATACGTTACACACGAAAAATGGTTTCACAACCAAAAATAATAATAACATTATTTATATTATTATAATTTTGTTTTTATTTTTCTCCATATACAATATCATTTGAGATTCACACATGTTTTATAACCCCTATATGCATGCGGTTTCCGCAGATCCCTCTTTATTTTTCTTATTTATTTATTTTTTAAATTTTAAATCCTTTCAATAGTTTTCTCTCTCTTATATAATTACTCCTATCACGATTTATGTTTCTTTTCGCTCACCCAGTCCGCCACCACCACCTCCGGCTACCCGAGCCATGACGCCTCAAGACTACTGCACCACATGGACGCTTCCTTCTGGCTATCCTCCGCCACTGACATTCACATCATCTGCTACATCACATTGTTTCTCCCCACAACCTACACCCATGGTCTTCTCCGTCCTCTACACCCGTGGGAACCAAACCCGCTATTCCCCTGGACGACATTCCGATTTCAGCCACACCCATTCGGCCTGTGGCTGTTCGGACCTCTTGCTCATGTGGAAACAATCCACCATAGGCTACCACTTATCTGAACCACCTTTCCAGATGCCGGCTACAACCGCGCCGAACTTCTGCCATGTTGCCCCTTTTGTAGGACACCGTAGCACCCTTCTATGATCTAAAATATTGGTAAACACAGATTTATTATCCTTGGGCCGAGTTCTCCACGTTCGTACATTGTGCTCAACGAAACATCGAGTTTTTAGCACACTTAATTATTTGGCGACAAACAACGCGAGAAGAATAAAATATAAAAGGTCCTGGTTTGTGTGCGAAACGGTGGATGAGTTTTTTTTCATCTTAGTTGAGAATAAAAAAACATGAGGGATTAAAAATAGATATTTATCATTCCTCAAAATAAACCCCCTACCTCATTAATTCATTATATGACACTCACGATTGAAGGTGGGTCAGTGTTAATCTTCTTGCAACAAGATTCCAAATATGTCGCTCGAACGATGATCTTCAGTTCCGAATTATGAGATATGTACTTCGTCATGAGCCTCATGATCCTACTCATCCTTTCTCCAACATAAAACCACACCCATTCCCATGGAAGAGTTAATATAACTCTTAGTTTAATAGGTGATTCATTTATTTATGATTAATGAATCCTATTAATTAAAGGAAATTTTGGTTGCACATTTTAGGTAACTAGCCATTTAATTCCAAACATTTAAATGCTCAACCACCGATTTGTGGTCCCTGCCACCCAAAATTAATAGGGGAGGTAGAGGATATATAAAATAAAATATATTTATTTTATTTAATCCTCCAAGAATAATGAAAAAACCTCCTTTTTCACTCAATCCCCTGTGGTTGAGGTTAAAAATCTCTTAAGCGAATCCCGAAATAACGAGTTCAACAATGCCTTTACATTTTTAATCCAAGCACCGATTCAAAATATAGAAAACGCCACTCACGCATTTACTGATAGTACCTTAAAAAATGTTAAATAAATTAATAACATTCACCATCGACCTATTTTGGTTGAGAATAAGATCATATTAAAGATAAAACGCCCCAAAATACCCAACCGTACTCCCATATTTACAATCTGAGTTACCCTTGTGAATTTATAAATTTTAACAATAAAATAATTGTAACTTAATTATTTTATTTAAGGTTAAAAACTAACATTCACTAGTGGCCTGCACGGGCCAATGATATTATCTTCTTTGAGAGATCATACCGTCATCAGCTCAGCGGTTGAAACAAATTTTTAACCTGAGTAACTATTTGTGTGTTATAAGAAATTGAAATATAAAAAACCATTATTTAAGTATTTTATTTATGATTATGCCATTTCTAGTTTTTCCCACTAGAATCCCACCCATACTAAACATAAGTATTGGCTACAATAATCCATCAATCATGAGCACAATGGTGCCCACAAATTTCTGATCCAAGCAAACTTTAAAGAGTTATTCCATTTTTTCAAGAAAACATCTTACACGTGCTATTTAAAGTTTAGCAAAACATTGATGGATCATTCCGGGCACTCTGAGCCTCAGAATCACATACCGTCAAACTTTTTTGTCTTAAAATAATTCCATATAATAAAAAAAATTATACAAAAATTCAGGGACATTACATTATCTCCACCTTAGGGATTTTCATCCTTGAAATCCAAAATATAGTCTAGGGAAACAAATGGGGGTATTGAGAATGAATCTAAACCTCCCGTTCCTATGTGCCCTCATGGAGGTTCTCATGATATCAGAAAATGCGCACCAGAGGTATCAATCTCCATGAATTACTCACTCATATCGGTCCTCTATCTCCACAGAGAACACTGTAAAAGTCACCCCATCGTCAAAGTTCAACTTCTGAAATCCCTGCTGACACATCTCCGTCTACAGGAAAGGATCCCCCTTCATCGTCAAAGTTGACAAGGGTTCCTCTACCATGGGGAGGTCTAGTTTAAAACTCTGATAGTACCCAGCTGTATCAGAAGTCTCTCTCCCTTTCGGGACATAATTCAGGAAACATATTTTGAAATGATGTCCCCACACTCTCCCGCTACTATTGGGAACTGAAAACTCAAAACTCATGCAACCAGAAGGTTAGTTCTGGCCGAATCTATAGTGATCGGATGCACCCTTTCATGAATGTGTTTATCCTGTGAGGCCTGGGGTTCCTTTCTTGCCGACCAACAAAAACCACATTCCAACATTCTAGAGAAACCACAACCTTTTTTCCAAATACATTCTATCTGAGTATGAACTGTGGATGTCCAGTTCATACCTAAACAAATGTTGTAGGTCCTCAACATTACCACGAAGAGGTTCCAACTGAAACTCTCACCTCAAGGGTAAGATCACACCATCGGCATAAGTTTGGTTATCAAGTCACCTCCCAAATGCATCTCCATACGTAAGGGTCAAGTCAAAAGTTTAACCGGAAACAATATGTCTTGAACAAGAATTATGGAAGGTAGGAATTATTGGTAACTATATCTATTGATTTGGAAGTGAGTAGTAGACAAAGATCATACCTCGAATCATTCCTAGATCCCTTGGGTCTCACTCCTTGACAGCGTGAAGCTACTTCCATGTCCGGTCCTCCGGCTCCCATAGCCTGGTGGGGACCACATTGGGGTGGTGGTTGTAACATGTCAAAATATACATCACCTCATGCTTCTCTCCTAGCCATGCTTCCACGTCCGTAGCCCTGAAGATTTATATATCCTTAACACTTCCTCTACTTGAAACATTTTACACGCCCAGGTCTCGAAGACTGGCATTAGTTTCTTGCTTTTCCCACTGCTAACATTCACGAGTTTTTTTCACTCAGCCAATGATCATTCAACCAAAAAGGTTCTCTCTAGCTCCTATACATAATTAAGAATGCACATAGGAATAGTGATGGCCCATATGTCCCTAAACACACCGCGCTCAGAGGTCCGATCCCTAATGTCCTGATCATACTATATTCATCGAGTACCTGGGATGGTCGGTACACATCGATGACTACTCAGCTACCGACATGTCGTCCTGACAATGGTGTAGAAACTCTAGGGAACTCTCTTCCCTTGTATGTTTATGGAATGATAGCCCCTTCTCTGGGGATGGGTCCCGAGCTTATCCACAAAAATGATGCCTCATTTCCAAATCAGGGAAACCTAAACCCTATCATTATCGTGCTGAGCTACATAGAAGACTCTCTACCAAGGCTACCATCTGATCAATTGGTGCCCTGACTAGATGGAATCTCATCCAACTCCTCAATCCAACCAATAGCCGCATGTGGGTCAGGCTCACCTCGGAACCTGAGGGGTATCTGATGCTGAAATATGTGTAAATAAATAATCCTACATGTGTCCTATACCAGTACCACCAGTTTTAACTGATGACCAATGAGTTATGATATAGCTGACATACTACCCAAAGATACTATCTCAGGAAATGGTCCACATACTAAATCATCATCACTAAACGGACCATCATCATGGCTAGTTACTGGAAAATAATTGAAAGTAAGATAACTATTTTCTTTACTGGTGATTCAACTTGGTGGAAAACTCTAGCCACCACCTTCATCCAGTCCTCATCAGCATGCAGGTCCATCTCACCTCAGAACCTTGAAGTCCTCTACCGCTGAATCTCATGAAACACACTCAGTCATCATGGACCCTCTGCTGGTGGGTTGGTGGCAACGACTGTACATAAGGTAGTGGTGCTAATGGTACACCACCCAAAGATGCCAATGCCATAAGGGGGGCCTACACCGAAGCCTCGTCTCTCGGTGGGCCATCATCATGTACTCTCTCGGGAATCCTAGACGGTTGTCTTTGTGGCTGCATCTAGATAAGGAACATGTGAGACATGATCGTCATGTTATACCGGGTGATCTAACTCCAAAGAAACCAAGGAAAATAATTACCAAAATAAACACAATAATTTTTTTGTGCACCGAGTCGGATATCAAAATTCAAGGTCCCGGTGTATGGATACATCTTTCATCGCACCAAACCTAGACCCTATGAACTGAAAACCACACTCAGAACACATAACACTATTTCTCCAAATAGAAAAGGCAAGAGTCCTGGTTCTTTGGTAGAACAGAATCCACTGATACCACTTTGTCATGACCCGTCCCTCGAGGCCCATGTTGTGACTACCCCAAGACCGCATTTCATAGGCCCTGGGCTGGTGACTGGCTATGAAAATTCATATCTCTAAAATTGGGAAGGCATTTCCTTTAAACCTGTAAATTCACACAGACCAAGAACACAACAAGCTACAAGAAAAAGTAAACTACATAGTAAACATGGTTTGTATAGTATGAAAAAGTGGCTAGAATACAAGAAAAACTGGAAGTACAAGTTAAACTGAGAACAGCTCTAACAAACACCCACCGGGGATTCTACATGAATGGTAGGTACAACTCTCGTATTGTCATCCCTGCGGTACTGATCGTTTAATGGTCCACCTCCGAGAATCCTCTAGCCCTGGTACCCTCATCCTCGATCAATGATGTCCATCATCTGCACAAGACACATCAAGGTGTGGGCATAGCCCCTCCAGGGATGAGTATAACAACACTCAATAGGGACCCTGAGACCCCTGAAGGTCTCCCAAAATCCAAAAATGATAAACCACAAAGAAAAACCTCAATATCAAAGCACGAAGCAATAGTCATCACCACTATGTATGTGTATTCTCATACATATACCTATGTTATCAATATATACTCATCTCAGAGGTGAGGTGAGTATACCACAAAGGTTACACCACAGAGGTAGAAGTACCATACTTGTAACACCACGATGTTAGAAGTACCACATAGATATCACTATGAAGGTAAGTACCATAAAGGTAATTCCACACAGAAGAATACCATGAAGGTATTACCAAAAAAAAGTGTACCTTAAAGGTAATGTCACAACTAACAATCAGGTATAACATATGTACATAAGTACATATGAATAATAATAAGGCTAAATGATCTTATTCATCTATGTAGCATTGCTTCTAACCCACACATGATTGATAGGTAACTAACCCCCTCTTACCCACACATTATTGGTATGCGCTGACCCACATAGGACCACTGAGCACTGAACCACACAGGTTTTCACCCACACATGATCAGTATGCGCTAACCCACACAGGATCGATGAGACCTATCCAACATAGGATCGATGTTATTTCATCATGTTATAGCCATCCATAGGATTACTTGCACCCGGTTCACTCGAGCTCCATTGAATCTTCCCTTGAGATACCAGTCACACCTCGGCCACCACTAGGCTCCTCAAAGGAGTAACCCAAAGGACCTCCATGCCGCAAGGGTTCCAATGAAATAGCCGACACATCACCTGGATGCCCCATCTATAAGTTATATGCATTTTAGTACCAAGGGTGTGGTTGGATTCATGTTCAATAAAACTCATCCATAAATCAAATGAAACCGGATAACCCAATGGGCCACACTATTGCAATTCACATGAAGAAACACACGAGATGGACTACCCATTTGTCCAAAATGGATAACTGGTGAAAAAAAGATGAATTTCACCGCAACACGCATGGACCGGGACTCGTGGGGACTATACCTCGACTTCCACTTAAATATCCAAAATTGTTCTTGAATAATCCATCTTAATTTCAGGCTCACAACATAAAGGACACAACGTCATTCCGGCACCATATGAGTGAGATATATCAGATACAAGATTCCATAATAATAATAATAATAATAATATTGGGCGTTTTGTGGACCTGCGCCACAAACACTGAATTTTGTATCCAACATTAGACTTGAATCGAATATATTAATGACAAGATCACGTCTCCACTGATGGAAAGTCAATCGGACAGCACACACAAGATTTATGGCGGGTCAATGATTTAATAATAATATTAAATCTATTATTTTCCAAGAGATTCAGGTACCCTATCTGAAAACTAGAAAAAGACATCCAATATTGGACTCATAATTTCAGTCTCGAAGTCGGGGTCATACTACCGCTGATGGTTTGTGAAAATGAGGTAGTATGGATAAGTTACACAAGAAAATGGATTTACAACCATAAATAAAAATAACATTATTTATATTATTATTATGTCATTTTTATTTTTCTTTATATGCAATCTCATTTGATATTGATGCATGTTTTGTAACCCCTTTTTACATGTGGGTTCCACAACTCCCTATTTATTTTTATTATTTAGTTATCTTTTAAATCATAATTCCTTTCAATACTTATATCTATCCAATCTAATTAACCAATTATCGATTTTTCTTTCATTTCACATGATAAGACTGCTACCACCACCTCTGGCTACCCGAGACACAACACTTCAAGACTTCCACAATGCCTGGACACTACCTTAGGGATGTCATCCACCGCCATCTTCCGCATAACCAGTTGCCTCACATAGTTTCTCCCCACAGCCTGTACTCACGACCTCTTCCTTTATCCGCACCTACGGGAACCGCACCCACTATTTTTCGGGCCGTCATGCCTCTCAGGAGCCGCGACCCTTCAGCCTGCCACTATCTCAGCCTCTCGATCGCACCACAACAAACCACCATGGGATACTGCTTATCCGAACCACCTCGCCGGATGTCGGCCGGAACCGCACCGGACCACTTCCCGGTCACCACTTTCGTAGGACACTCCAGCTTCGTTCTGTGCCCAGAAATTGTGAAGACAACAGATTCATGATCCACGGGCTGAGATCTCCACGTCCATATGCTGAACTCAACAAAAAATTGGGTTTTTAGCACGCTTAATTATTTGGAGATGAAGAATGCGTAAAGAATAAATTAGAAAAGGTCGTTGTTTTTGTGCGTATCGATGGACTTGTTTGTTTGGCCGTCTTCGTTGAAAATCAATAACAGGAAGAATTAATAAACAAATATTTATCATTCTTCAAAACAAACCCCCTACATTGTAAATCCGTTGAAGAACATTAATGATTTAATGTGGGTTGGTGTTCATAATTCCCGAAACAAGCTTATAAAGATGATGCTGGAATGACGATCTTCGGTTCTCGATTGGGAGATTAATTCTTCGTCAGGAGCCTCAAGATCCTCCTCCTCCTTTCGTCAATGGAAATTATGACCCAAACCCAAGGAAGAGTTAATATAACTCCTAGTTTTAAAGGTGACTCATTTATTTATAATTAATGAATATTATAAATTAAAGTGATTTTTGGTCACACATTTTGTGTAACCGGGAATTTATGGACCATCATGTAAATGACTGACCACCCTCTTGGGGTCCGCACCACCAAAAATTAAATGGAGAGGTGGGAGGATAATTAAAATAAAATATATTTATTTTATTTAATCCTCATTGAAAAATTCAAAAACCAATTTCTTCTCTCGATCCACTATGGTCGAGGTTATCCCTCTATTAAGATAATCCCAACACTGCATGTATAATAGTGCCCTCCGATTTTAAATCCGAGTACTGATTCAAAAGTTATAAAATGTCGCTCGTGCATTTATTAATGTATTCTAAAAAAGTTAAATAAATTAATAATTTTCAACCTTCACCTGCACCGGTCGAGGTTAGGATTTGCCTAAGGAGAACACACCCCAACGAACCCAAAAATACTCTTAGGTTTTTAATCTGTGTTTCCATTTAGAAATTATAGGTTTTAACAATAAAATAATTTCCACTTAGTTATTTTATTTTCGGAAAAAAATAACATTCACATATAGACCACACAGAAAAATGTCAGTATTTATCTTGAGAGATTATACCCTTACAAGCTCAGTGGTGGTCTCAGATTTTTAATCTGAGTAACCGTTCATGAGTTATAAGCATTTGAAAAATAAAATAACTTTATTTAATTTTTTTATTTATGGTTATCCCATTTTCAGGTTTTCCCATAGGATACATGCGCCAAATAAAAATAAGTTGTGCCTGTGGTAATCCTGCCATCCTAAGTGCAACGCTGTCCATAGATTTTTGATCTAGGAAACCATTGAAGAGTTATTCCAATTTTTTAAGAAAAATGTACGCATGATATTTAAATATTTACAAAACTTTGATGGATCATTCCGGGAACTCCAGTCCTCGGAATCATGCACCGTCAGACTTATTGGTCTCGAAATAATTCCATATAATTAGAAATTATATATGTAAATTCATAGACATTACATTAACATTAATGTGAATCAACTGAATCATAAAAAATAGGTAATTATAATTAATGAATGTGTTTATTGAAGGATAAAAAATAATGATCTTATGAAATCTATGAATTAGAATTGGGTTATTAAATTTGAAGACATTAGAATCATCAATAGATGAATAATCATAAGGTGTATAGAAACAAATGATTTTATAATCAATATAACATAGATTTGAAAATAGTCTTATAGTATTTAAAAAACACAAAACACAAATATTTAGTTAAATTAAAATTTAATAATTAGGATGAAAATTAAAAAAATAATTGGTATAATAAGTCAAATAAATTTACTAATAAGATTCCAAAACAATCTATTTTTATTAATAAATATATTTTTCAATGTATTTTTAGATTTATTTAATATAATTTTTATGTGTTGTATGAAACATACATCATAATATTTGAATGTGATAGTTCATTTCATAATATGTAAATTATAGAATATTGAAACACATGAAAATTTCATACTATAAATCATAAAATTAATGTTTTATGAAAAGTGATTAATATAAAAGGATCATAAGAGAACAAACCAAATTATAATATCTCACAGTGTCATGCTAAGTCTAAATGGAAAATATAAAATTTCAAATAGGTTATGCTAAAGACACTAAAGTGTATTCCTGTAACTAAAGATTATTACATACAAATATAGATTTAATACCAAAAATTTATTCATGTAATTGTATAAATATAACTATATAAAGAACTATTAAGGTATAGGTGGACTCACTAAAGAATAATGCTTACTAAAATTTCATGATTATATAGAACAAGTTCCTAATGTATATATATATATATACTATTAGTGGAAAATTGTATAATATTTATGTATAATTTTTTAATTTTCAAATAGTTGAAATGATAAATATGATAAAAGAAGTTTGATTAGAATTTTTTTAATTCGAATTGGTATATGAATACATTATGATGTTATAAGTAGTTAGATATATTTTTTATACTATTGTTGTTATGTGTGTAAAGGGAATATACGATAAAATATAGTAGACATAGTTGAAATAATGTAATTTATAATGAAATGATTTAAGGAAATTCATGTGAGGTGTTCAAGTATTCAAATTTTTAATATATATATACATTACCATATGTGATTACGATTATATAAGTATATACAATAGATTTAAATAGTATGAATATAGAGATATATATTTAAAATATTTATATACATAAAATAAAAGAATTGTTTTCACAATGATGCACATTGTTTCCTATTTTATCATGTTTTTACGAACTCTAATAGTTTACATACAGTACGTATACAGGTGTATTCATACTAGTGCTATTTAAAAACATTCATGTGATAAATACAAGAGGAATAAAAGTGTAATAAATAATGAATTTTGTAAAACTATTTAAGGATTATTTGTGTAGCTTCATTTATCAATATGGCATCTAAAAGGTTATGGTATGATTATGATTCTCATATTTGTTAAAATTCAATGAAGTTAGATTAGGTATTTTTGTGAACCAAATATTAAATGAAATCAAGTGAAATTAAATGAAACTAAAAATTTGAAAATATTGAATGTATCTAATTAATCATATAAGGTATCATTACGCTATAAAAATCATATCATACAATATTAAATTACATGAAGTTACACGATTTCTATTCTCATAGATAGCATGAGTAGTGTGTAGTGTAAAGCAGTATTTATCATCAACTATTATAATCAAGTATGATGGTTTTCCTAAGATAGTTTCATGAATTTGTTAAATTGAACTCTCACCATTCAAGAAGTACAAAAAATGGTATATTTTCAGTTTGAAATAGATTATAGGAATATTTTTTTTACCTCATTTTTTTAGATTATAATATTTAGTAACTATAAAAATTCATGATTGGAATAAAAATGATATAGGATAAAGAGACCTAAACTAATTAAAAAGATAAACTTTGTAACTAATATTTACAAGTCCATTTTTTTTAAAATATTAGTTTATTGAACATCTCATGTTTCAAACACAGTTATTAATAAATGAATGTTTTTTCTGTTAGAAAAAAATATTTGGTGGTGTAAATATAATTTTAATGACTTAAGAACACAAATTATTATTTTAAGATAATTCTATAAAAGATTTATTGCTTCGTTGAGAGAGGTGTTGAACTATGTATGAAGTCTATTATATGAGAAGTCGCATCCAAAGAAACAACCCATAGAGAAATAAATGTAAAAAACTAAGATATTGTAATATATTATATTTTTTAGAGCATTGTTCAAGTGGATATTAGGAAAAATTGAGTGTCTATTACTTGTAATATTAATTGTTGTAATATGGTTTTAAATGATGTCTCAACATTAGAGATTGAGAACCCAAAAATATTTTTAATGAGAACACACTACATTGAAGAATCGGAAAATGTAGACATCATCTATTATAGTTAGAAATAAATTCCACCATTGAAAATATTCAATGTGATTCCTCATTCACAAAAAAATGAGAAATGCATCATGAATAAAAAATTATATTCAGTCCATTAATTCATTCATTACTTGATATTAAATTACCACTAATAAAAATTAGCATAAGAATATAAAATGAATTAAATCAACATAGTGCACTAGATACTAGCTAAGTGCACCTTAATACCTAGTATCTCCAAACGATGAAATAAATTTGAGAGTAATATCTACTAAATTTTGTAAAAATTAATTAAATCAGATTCATGTTTGAATAAAATGATCAATAACGGACATGTCCACAACAAAAAACAAAATTATACATGAAAAAACAACCTACATATGAAACAAAAAAATGGTAAATATAATCATGAATTTAATATAACAAAATAAATTATTATATCAAGGGATGAACGATGAAAATATTTTATAACATATTTCTATATGATATCTCCATAAAAAAAATATTTTATTCCATTAAGATAATGAAAAAGAGACCCGATGCCAATCAAAATTTATAGAAATTAATAATGAGAAACAAAAATCATTTCAATTTTAAACATGTAGCATTGAACATAAAAATTCAAGTGTTAGAAAAGCATTATTTAAATGAACTTCAAAAAGTTCTGGTTTATTTTTGTAACCCATGATGAAACACATGTTACCAATATGCTGTAAAACATGAATAGCCTAACATAAATGCATTGAGTATTTGAGACTATATTACCAAAAGAGACATATGATTTGATGTTAAGAGTGCATATAATAGAACATGAACACAGTGTAACTATTATTTTGAATTGAAAATGTCAATATAATTAAACAATTGATTATGAATAAAATAAAATGGGAAATAATATTTTATTTTTATTTAGTTGAAATCGATATTAGAAAAAAAATTGAGTATTTTTTATAATTTGTGAAATTGAAAGATGAAAAATTGTGTTAATATTATAGTATATATAATATTACTATGTAAAATAAGATTAAACATGGAATATATCTAGAATATAAAAAATTAATCATGCCCCACGATACAAGAAAAATAACCAATTTTTTATATCATTCATGATATCAGAAGTTATAATAATATAAACAGTATACATGGAGTTATTTACATGAATGAAATCATATATATCTGCAGAAGGGATCACCAATGTGGAGAAGAAAAACAATTAATACGTAATTTAAATTGAAAAATGTTGTAGAAAACCTTGTAAGTTAAACCAACATATGTGAAGTATGTACCTTTTAAAGAGGAGTATATAAAATTGTTGTCACCCATGTTTT
The DNA here is from genome assembly GCA_963277665.1 of Viscum album. NCBI lineage: Eukaryota > Viridiplantae > Streptophyta > Magnoliopsida > Santalales > Viscaceae > Viscum > Viscum album. Next base: position 23,885,317 of record OY728131.1, read on the forward strand.
CCAATTATTAGTGTGGAAAATTATGAAAAAATCTTATAAAATGGACAAAATTTATTTGGACAGTGTGTGGAAATATTGAACATTGGAGGCTTGTCCAAAAATCCATATATATTAAAATAATAATGAGAAATGGTTGTATAAGTTGCCTCAACAATGTAAGAAGAAGATATATAATTACAACAAAATTAAATTATTAATTTTAAAACTAGTTTCATAAACCCACTACATATAAAAAATCATATTTGATTAAGAATTCAATCCCTAAATAAACAAAGAAATGAATAGGTGAAAAACTACAAAATTTAATGATGAACTCTAACTATGTCAATCCAACAACTATCTAATGTAGTTGTAGCGAAAAATCATATCGATAACATAAATTATGGGAATTTGGATCAGAAATGGAATAATGAAAATTAGAAATGAAAGTGTTTTTCTTAGTATGTTTGAAATTTTCTTGTGAATAGTTCATCTCTTGTGGCAAACAGTTTCTTGAAAACAACTATTTATGATGAGATTTGTTTCCCATCGTAAATAATCTTAAATAAAGAATTATTTTTTATGTGAAAAAAATCAATTCACAAATATCTTTGTGGCATGCTCTTACCAAACCATGGGAAAAAGACGTTTCAATGGGTATTGACCCCCATAGATAAAACCATTAATCAATTTTTTATTTGGGACATGAATTTCTAACACATAAAAAATAATAAGTCTAAATATGACTATTTGAAATGTGACCCATCCCAAATATAATTTTAACAATCTGCATTCTTATTTACCATGGATAGTATTTGCGAGAGGTCCCATCACAAATAGTTTCATCACATATAATCCATCTTTTATATATCACACCTAAATTTTTAGTTGTTATTTTTTTTGAGCACTACTATACTCTACTCTTCATTTAATTGTTTAAATGATTAATTTTTTACATGAAAGAACATTTTCATTTTTTCATTCTAAAAAAGATTCTATTTTGAGGAATTGGTTCTACACTTTTCTTTTTAAACTAATTTATTTTAATTTATATTATAATCATTTGTTATTATTTAGATGTAATTAGTGTTAATTATATATAATAATTTATAATTAGCATTATTTATTTTAAATTAAATATATTTTTAGTTAGTATTAATTAATTTTAATCAGAAGTATTTATTTTTAATTTTAAAAAATTATTAATAGAATTTATAATTTGTAATTACTATTTAATATAGAAATTTTATTAAAATTCATAAAAATTAGTGAAAATTTGTAATAATTAATAGTAATTAGAAAAAAATAATGTTAATTAGTAAAAAATTCCTGTAATTAGAAACAAAGCTCATTAATTGGTGATGATTAATAAAAATTATTTACTAATAAATATACATACTAAATAATGATAATACTACAAAATAATAATAATTATTAAAAAATAGAGGTGATGAATAAAAATTAGAAGTAACTTCCAAAAAAATTGATATGTTTTCAAAATTTTATCTAATAATAGAAATTAGAGGGAATTAGAAAAAATAAATGTAATTAAAAAGTATAAATAAAAATTATTTGTAATTAAATGTAATTAGTAAAAACTTGAAGTAATCATTTGTAATTACTAAAAATAATCAGTACATAGTGTAATATAATATAAATTAGTATTAAATACTTATAATTAATAAAAAGGATAAGTAATAACTGGTACATTTAAAAAATTACATAGAATTAATGATCATTAAAAAAATGTAGGCTTAATTAGTGATCATTAGTAAAATATAAAGGTAATCATCTTTCAATAGTAAAAATAAGTAGTAATTATAATTACATCATAAAAAATTATGCTAATTAACGTTACTTAGTAAAAATATATGTAATTAGTATAAAAGGGTTTTAATTAACTTGTATCAGTAAGAATAAGTGGTAATTAGTAAAAAAACTAGTGGTAATTATCCCTAATTAGTAAAAAAATCTAAGTAGAAGTAATTATTAAAAATTATCTTTATTTATTAAATAGTTATGGAAATTACTATAAATTATTTATAATCAATAAATATTAGATTTAATTGGTAAAATTTTTAAAATAAAGGGTGAAAATTATTAAAAATTAGCAATAATTAAATGCAATTAGTAAAAATAATTGTAATGCATTAATTAGTAAAACAAATAGCAGTAATTAGCATTAATTAGCATTAATTATTGAAATATAGTAGTAATTATTGGTACTAATAAAAAATAGATGGGATTAGTTTAATTAATGGAAATTAGAGGTAATTATTAATAATGGTGGTAATTAGAAGGTCATATTAAAAATTAGAGATAATAAGTAATTATATGTAATAACCAGTTGTAATTAATTATAATTAGAGGTAACTGAATAATAATAATGGTAATTAGTAGTATTTACTAAACATTAGAGGTGATTAGTAAATATTAGTAGTGATTAGTAATCATTTATTGTAATTAATAAAAATTAATAAAAAATATCAATAATTAGTAAAATTGGTTGCAATTATCTGTAATTTGGAAAAAATCACTAATTAGTTAAAATAATATTATTTTTTATTAATTTGGGAAAAATAGTTGTTATTTGGGATAATTAGTAAGAGATATTTGTAATATATGGTACATAGTAAAATTTAGTATTGACCAGAAAAAACGAGAAATACATAGTAGTAAGTAATGATAATTACTTGTGAATAATAAAAATTAATGGTATTTAAAGGTAATTAGTAAACCATAAAAGTAAATAATTGTAATTAGTAAACATTATCAGTAATTAGTAAAAAATTGGGGTAATTATTAAATTTAGTGATATTTAGTAAACATTATCAGTAATTAGTAAACATTAAAAATAATTTGTATAAATTAATTGTAATTAGGTGTGATTATTAAAAACTAATATTAGTTAGTGGTAATTATTAAAAAAATAGATTTTATTAGTTCATAATATCGTTAAATTGTAATAATTAGTTGTAATTACTAATAAATATTTGTACATAGTCAATAATATTGGTGAATATTAAAAAATAGTGTTAATTAATATAAAATAATGGCAATTAGTATACATTTTTTTAACTTAAAAATGATTAGTAAAAATTAACTAACATAATTAAAAACATAATTTATTTTGAAAAAAATATTGGTAAATTGAAATATATTGTATTTATAAGTAAAACATAATGATAATTAGAAAATAAATTAAAAAATCAGTAAATATTTGTGTTGATTATAAATAATTATTGATAATTAGATAAATAATGACATTAAATAGTTAATATTTAGAGATAATTACATTAATATAGGGGTAATTTGTAAAATTTTTTCATATTCAGTAAAAATTAATAATAAAAAATAATAATTTAATTTAATTTGAGATAATTAATGGAAATTAGAATAAATAAGAATTAATAAGTAAAAATTGGTGGTAAATGGACAAAATGTATAGTATTTAAAAGAAATTGGTATTTTTAGTTAAAGAAATATCGAACAAGGATGTAGTCTACAATACTTATTAATGATTGTGATTTGATAAATCATCATAGGAATCCTAATGGTATTTATGTATATCCAAAATATATAGATGGTGTTATTGATTTTTTATCATTTTCATCATCAAAGCCATAATTTTTTTCTAAATGTGAAATTTAGTATCAATTTAATAATTGTTTTATGAAGATTTTTTACACATTTGAGAATGTTGTGGGTCATATAAATGATTTTTATTTCAAAATGAATCTATTTTTTGGAATTATTATAGTGAATGTGGTTTTGGATAATATTCTCCCTATTTTCTTCTATATCCATCACCGATTCAAATTTTAGTATATCATGTTGTTGGTGTGTGTTTCCAAAAATCATAAACATAGGATGATATTTTTGTCATTCCTCTGTAAAAATGATTTTTATTTCATGAGTTTCTAAAATTTACAGAGAAGGCCTTATATCCTAGTTGTACGATAATAATATCTGAACACATGTAAATTTAATGGATTTTAAATGAGATAAGAGAATGTAAAATATATATATTAATAACATATTGACATTGGTTGAATCAGTTTTTCCTGAATGAAATGGTTTCCAACAGATTTCTATGATAAAAAGTGGATGGTTAATAATTTGGGTATTGGTTATCATATAATTCATGCATGTTCAAATGATTAATTCTTAAAATATCCTAAAAAGGAGTCATTATTTAGTCTTCCAACATGTTTTAAATTGAGGTACAAATAGGTTCAACAAGGGTTGTCTAAAGTGTTTCATATTATACAGCAATGTTATTTCCCACTTCACTAAGACCATATTGTTTGTTTATTATACAAATCATAGCATTGTTGATGTAATGCTACCAACCCAATATTTCATCTGGTAAGATCATAAATCATTCTTATGATGTTGATACATAAAAAAATATATTTAATAGATACATCATTATTTATCTTCATAATCTAGTAACATGTTCATTATATCAGTTCTCGATTGGAAAACAAATGTTTTTATGGTAATGATAAATGAGTGGTTTCCATATTGAGGTCAGCTAGTGGATAGATAACATCATCAACTACATAATATGTGTAGCTGATAAATGATTAGTTTTAGGTTATATATACAATCTGTTTGGATCATGAAGAGCTCTATAAACAATAACATAAGTAGGAGGATGAGATGTGAATATTAAAGGAGAAACAACATGACGAAATGATGGAGTACATGCAGCAGTTAGGTTAGGGTGTAGGGATGGGGTTACTCCCCCTATAATACATTATTTCCCACCCCCTCTAGAATAACCTCCAAATCCAATGTGATTGATACATTATGCAGACATATATTATGTTATAATTTGAATGAAAGTATTCTATTTCAATATTTTATTATTCAAGATGTGTAATTTATTATATATTAGTTTTTAATATATTTTTATGTATTTTTGAATTTAATATTTTATTTCAATTTTTCTAAATATTATTTATGACTAGACTACAACCCATCATAAGTACATATTTGTGATGTGTCTATTCGCCCATCACAAATCACTATGTACAATGATTCTTAAGGCATGTCACAAATAGTTCAGTAAATAAACCAATAAAAAACTATTTTCAATGTGCCACCCAACCTTCAGAAAATATTTTTTTTGATATGGGCCATTATAAAAAATACATTTTACATCACAGTTTTCAATGATATGAAATATGTGAATAGAGGATGTCGCAAATATCACCTCACAAATACACCATTTTCAATTTGTTCCCAAACCCCCATATTTTATTAATTATGTCGTACAATGTTTAATTAAAAAGAGTGGGATGAAAATATATGAAATTTTATAACAATATTATAAAGATAATCAAATTCCTCAACTTGATTCTCCTTCTTGAATATTCTCATTAATGTATCTTCTTCAATATAAATGAATTGTTCATCCAACTATAATAATTAAAACAAGATCTCTTTTCCATGCATATTCCACAATAAATTCTCTTATATTTCACACCCCTTTATGATATAGGAATTGAAGTTTGGTTCAATGAATCATATTATTAGAGATTTGAAGCATTGGACTAAGTATTTTTTTAAATAAAATTATAAATATATTATTATATATAAAAATGTATATATATATATATAAATATATTGAAATTTGAGGGGGTGTAACTTCTAGATCAACTGGTTCTCACCATTTTCAAATCCAATGGCACTTTTTTTTGTCTTTGTACATAAAAATTCCACAATTATATAAATCCTATACCATTTTATTTAAAAAAATTCAAGAAACATTTTCTTATAAATACATTATTTTTTATTGCTTTATATGAATTATATTATTTGTGGAAATTACATAATGATTTATGGAAATTATATTAATATAGTTTGTATTTATGGAAACAATTTAATGATTTTCAATAATTAGATGGATCATCTTTATCCGCAGGGAAGGAGATATAGATTGGTGATGGGAAATAGAAGGTTAGTTTATATTGCATGGGAAGACATGATAGTGGGGTGGCCATGATTATTCGAAAGTGAAACAGGGTTTGGGGAATCCTTAATATAGTTCACATGTTTCTATACTCTTTAAAAATGTGGTATATTATTATGAGCTACCCTATTTTTTATAATATAAATTCATGTATTATTATGTGTCAACACCACACCAATATAATTTAATTTTTTTTCATATAAAAATATTTATACATTTTATTATTAAATGCTTTGAAATTTTTAAATTGTAGATTTTTTTATAAAATATAATTTATTGTTTTTAATTCTTTTAAGGTTATTTGTTATATATAAATTAAAAATTATAATATTAAATAAATATTATTTTCTTCAAATGAAATATAATAAAAATAATATGTAATTGGATCATCCCTCTTGTATGCAGGTTTATAAGATCTGGGCTAGGGCCATTTAAAATTGTATTTATTCATTTGTTATTTGGTATCATTATGAAAAACAAAAAATGTATTAAATAATTTAATTTAATTTTTATAATAACATGATTAAAGTTTTTAACAATAATTATTAATTTTTTACAAAATAAAATATATTTTTGGGTTTAATTTTACTAAATATATTTTGTCAAACAAGATAAATAAACATAATATAAAAAATGAAACATATTTAATAATATACAATCTTTATTAAATGTTACAAAAATCAACATGAATATTTTCATTTTGTTAAAATAAAAAAAATAATGAAAGTTTAAAATATGAATAGCATCTACACATTAAAACAAAAAAATATCATAATGAAAATAAATACATAAATACAATAAAAATTTACATTTGGGAATCTCAATCATGGGGATATTATCCCACATGGAAATATTGGTGATAGGAAATTTTTAGAAGAAACTTCTATAAAAAATGGGTTATAGTCATATTCTACATCTTGTTGACCATCTACTCCATCTTTAAGCTTCAATACATCTAAATCTCTAGGATTCTTTTTTTCACAAAATAATCCCTCTATCATTTTGACCAATTTTTACGTCATTTATTTTAATTGCAGAATCATACAGTGGTATAATGGGGGTGTGGAATATGCATCAGGATATGAATTGATGACTGATATTATCTTAATTCCTTCTACTTTTTTCCATGTGTTAGGTCCATCTGAACAATCTTGATTCATATAGTTGAAGGGGTTGTTAAGAAAAACAAGTAATTTTTCCTTCGTCATCATTATGGACTGAATATTAATAATGGTCTACAAACTAGTGTTTGAAATAGGATTACAGATTCTTTTTTCATGTGAATATCAATATGAATGAAAAATATTAGAATCATTTATGTCCATCAGTCCATATAGTGTTATTCTTCGTATATTTCCATTCCGAGAGGCATAACCAATGTTATTTACATTAATTGGGATGACCCTTTTTTTAATAAGCTTGGGTTGTGGATGTGGGGGGATTTAAATGCATCTCATGTGATGTAGGAATGATATTCTAAAAAATAACAAATGGTATTGAACCTCCCAGGCCTTGATAGTTGACATGGGGCTACTGGTGCATGGGGTTGGTACTATGCATATTCTTCCTAGTTTGGTCTCAATCCGATAGTAAGATATCCTCCCCAATAGCTTGTGTTGATTTTGAAGCCTCCTTCGATTTACATATGGAATGAAACGTAGGGATAATTGAATTCACATAATTATGGAAAATATAGTGATATCAAGGTTTTTTCTATAGTTTAGGTTTTTGTTGGTCAAATTTGAGATGAAAGCACCACAAACATGATTGTATATCTATGGAAACGAAAAAAAGTTGAGGATAACTCACTGGGTGAGAAACATATAGATCTAGTGTTATGGGGTATAGAAACTACAAACCTGGTCTTGATGTATATTTCTGATATGATCAACATTTTATATTATTTATATAGCATTACATAATATTTCACATTTATTGTTTAATGTTTTTTAAATTTTGGTTCAATGTTAACTAAATATGGATCAATATTTTTTGAATCCAAAAGAGAATTCTGATATTATTTTTATATTGATTTTAAGATCATTGGTATTGGGATTAGGTTATTTCATGTGAGTGAAAAATACAACCTTTTTTATAACATTATATATAATGTATTATATATAGAAATTATTTATTTTTTTATTCAAATATTTTTTTCACAAATATTTTTGATAAAAAGTATTTAATGTTGCTCAATAAATCAAAGATAAAAATTTATATGATAAAATAATCTATTTCCTTAATTAATTATGACCTACAATCATTACTATTATTTTATAATTATTAGTATTAACTTTTAATAAATCAAAATATATGTGAAAATCTCCAAGCCTAAAATTTTTCTATAAATATTTTTCACAGCTAACATAGAAATTTTATATTTATTAACATCCATTTAATAATGTTATTATATGACATGTTCTTATATTTTTTTGGTCGGCCCAAATGTTATAAAGGGATATGCATGTTTTTAATTGTAGAGGGTGGTCTGAAAAAATTATGTTAAAATGTGGAAGAAAAGCTTTATCATATGAGAGTTTACTTAAAGGAAATTTTTATTTCAATAATGGTGATAATGGGTTGTCTATGTTGTCTCAATAATGTGATCATATGATCAATAATTACATAAAATTAAAAGAAATTTTTTATTTATAGAAATTACATAATGTTTTATTAATATGATTTTTGTACAATTATTAATTATGGAAACAATTTAATGTTAATTGATAAATTAATGATAAAAATATAGATAATAAAATAACTATTGACTTACATAATTATTCCCTTTAATAATTAATTTGATATGTTATTTTTTAATATATATGTGGTATGTGAGTAATACTAAAACTCATGGAGAAGAAATGCATTCTATAATTGAAACATTATTTATTAAATGAATATATTGTTCTCAAAGTGGTGAATGTAGAATTATAACGATATAAAATATTTTATATTGAAATATAACAATTAAATAACTATAAAATGTATGTCTATCTTTTATATATAACTTATTATTGTTAACTAATAATACAAAATTCACTTTTTCATATGGAACTAAAACATTTAACAAAATATAATTTGTATAGAACAGTTATATTAGTGTTAAATAAGCTTATGGAAAGCAGATAATAATGAGTGAGAGAGATTGATGAGGTACCAGATGATCTATTATAATATATTCCATAATTATTTCTCAAGCACCTATAGGGTTATAATATTCAACCACCCATAATCCATTATATGTATCTATATGTGTTGAGTTTGAGAAAACTAAAGAATAATTTCTTTTATCTTTCCATGTTTAAGAAAAAGAGAGATGACATGAATCAGTCACCCAATTCATGCACCAAAAATATTTATTAAATGAAAAAATTACAATACAGACACAAGGTGTAAAGAACTAACACCAAAATTGGATTTAGTGAAGTACAAGATAATATGTCAATGATAAAAATGATTGGATTGCGGAAAACATGAATGATACTTCCTTTTATCAATATATTACTAGCTTCCTCAATAATGTTCAATGTATGATTCTTCCTAATACATGCCACCATAGGAAAAAGCACACGATCATTATAGAAAATATAATGTCGAACATAAGGAGTCTCTAGGATTGATGAGAGGATATTACATCATCTCTCCATAAGTCCAATGGAAATGTGCCAAAACATATAATACATTCAACATTAAAAAACCAGAAGTCCAAAAAATATATTAAAGAACCACCATGTCAATAAGTGATATAAGTATTCCTCTGCATTAACAAAAATCGTAGAAAACTATAAAATTATTATAATCAACCCCCATCCATTATATTCTAGGTAGAACATAAAATCCTATAAATATATATGGAGTTGTAGCCTCCAGTGATATCTAGTTGTTACCCATTAGATATGTTGGGAAGACACAACAAAATAGTGAATTATGTACCCATAATTTTTAGGTCATTCATTAGTTTTCTCTTATAAATTGGCTTTATATGATGAGGTTACAAAAATAAATACACTATCTAGATATGATGAAACAACTTCCCACATATGAATCATCCACTTCAAGAGACGAAATCCTAAAAAATTGATACTAGTTGGATCAAACAACTCAATGAGAAGAAAAAACAATCATGAAAACTCAAGATAGAAAATCTTTTGAGAAGGCCAACAAATCAATCCCTATATATTTATTTAATGTTATTGTCATGGTTTTAATATACTCACCTATAATCCTAATGAAAATATTTTTATGATTTTTAGGTATTTATCAGCCATAATATCAATGTTATAGTACATGTCGAATGTGATAATATCATTGTCATTTATCCATGCATAAAAATATTCCCCCACCAGCTCATCGTTCAAATAAGCATCTTGGTAAAAAGAATAATATTTTGCTTTATCATTATCCTTATATAGGATGTAGATTTCAATCAGGTGATCAAAAACCTTTGGTATTGTTTAGGGTTCAATCATTTTCATACAAGATGCAAATAACGATCATCTAACAATTTTTCATTGAAATTGAATGTTGTCTCTATGCTTCCTCATTTTTATAGGATTTGGGGTAACAAATCCTTTAGCATCCACCGTTGTTTTATTCCCTTATGAGTACATGATTTAATGTGGACTTCCTAATATTTATTAGGTTTATTGTCGTCCTATTATAAATATTCACTTGAATTAGAGAGGTTACCCTAGTTCTTATCTTGTGTAATATGAGATTCAATGTTCATCTTGTGATCCTCCACTAGGATGGGTTGGTCAATGATTACACTTTTTACAGAAACAAAAGATTCAACAAAACATTAAATTCCATTATTTTCATTATATTAATTTTAAGGTTGTAAGGGCTACCCATTATCAACCAATTTCTCTTTATTATATTTAGTATTTTCCCTCTAGTAGGTTCCCTAACTATAGAAGAACCATAATCAGCTATTTTACTAACATCTAGTCCATGTTTCTAGTGGCCTTTTTCAACATATGATACGTTCCTAGGCTTAGGATGAGAAATATTACAATCATAGTCCTTCAAAACATGTCGATTTCTATGAAAAACATAAAATAATCAGAGTGTTTTTAGAGAACAACATCCTGATAGAATCTATATTCACATTTCCTAATCTATATTTTTTAAAGCAATGATTGAGAAATGTCAATTTCAACAATAATTCTATCGATTGATGGCCCTGAGAGATTTCTCTTCCCAAAACCTACATTCAATGGGTATCCAAATAGCATAAATTTTGAAAACATAAAAGATCATTTAATAAAATAGAGTCTCATCCTAGTGAATCATATCAAAATTTAAATAATGGGATATTTAATTTAGGGATACAAATCTAGGGTCCATTTAAGAAATCTTATAGAAAAAACCCCAACAGACCATGAACATCTCACCCAATTTATATAATAATCATTCTTAGAAGAAAGGATAGAAATATCATTTTAAGAGTTTAACAGATTGATAGGAAATACTGACAATCATATGGCTTCATGAATTTTTTTAATAATTTCAATGATGGCCTGTGATTATATATATTCCTAAAAAGAAAAAATCACAAGTCTGATGCAAGATGGTTTACCTCATTTTATGTGAATGAAAGCACCAATTTTCTATGGTGATGAAATTGTTTGGGATTTATAAAAGGGCCAAGGATTATGAAATCAATTTCATTTGTCTCGGTGATTTCAATATCTCTTCATGAAAATCTTATGAGTCTCAGAAATCATGGTATACGAAATTGATGGAACTAGATTTTTAGTGATAAAACCTAAATATTAAATGAATTATAATGGAATTCAAGTATTTGAAGACATGAGAATCAACGTAAGTTTAATAATTAGAATTAGTTATAAAACTAATTATTTTTAATCAATGTTACAATGATTTTAGAATAGAGTAATGGAATTCATAAAATACACGATGATTTAATTAAATTAAAATTGAATAATTAATATGATAAATAATAAATTTAATAGTATAATATCTCAAGTAAATTTACTAATAGGATTCCCAAAAAGTATGTTAATGTACATAAATGAATTATTGATCATAGATTAATATTTATTAATGAAAATTTATAGAGTTTTTATGAAACAAACAACATTGTATCAGAAAGTGATGGTAGATTTCATGATATGTAAATTGTATAATATGAAAACATATCCATATTACATACTATAATTCCTCTATATGATGCCTTCAAAATAATTAAATTAATAAAGAATACTCCTAAGATAAATAATTAAAATTAAGTCTCTCATATTGTCAATCTATGTGTAAATTCATATTATAAAAAATGCATACAAGTTTTGTTGGAGTCACTGGAGTGTATTAGTGTTACAACACAATGTTCCATTAAGATAATGATTTGTTACCTATAATGAAATCACATAACTATACTAATGCAACTGTATTAATATCTATACAGGTCTAGATGCACTCCGGGATGAATTATGCATACTAAAATTTAATGATTTTATAGAATGAATTCCTAATATATATATTATTTGAGGAAAATGTTATAATATTTATGTATGCATTATTTATTTCCATATAGTTTCAATGTTAAATATTCATATAGTAATTCATTGAAAAATATTTGTAGTTTAAATAAACTTACACATACATTATCCAAACATCTATAACAAGTATGAGTTGTTGTGGTTAAAATATATGTGTTTTATGTGTATAGTTCATTAAATTTAATAGATAGTAGACATAATAAACTTATTTTAATTGCATAGGAATTGATTCTAGAACATTCATATGAGGTGTGAAAGTACGCAATTGTATACTATATATCATTTACCAAATGTCATCAGGATTTTGTAGATTCAATAAATCGGTAAAAATGGTGTGGAAACATATTTATATAATTTAAAAAATTATATACATAAAATATTTAAATTGGTTTCAAAACAAAGCATATATTTTTCTATTTTATTGTTGTTTTCCAAAATCTGAGGTTTTTATATAGTATGAATACATTAGTATGAATACTAATTTTATTTGAAAATTTTGATGGTATAAAGACAATATTAAAAAATGTGTAATTAAAATAACACTTTTTTAAAATAATGATTATTACTATAGATTGAGTCATAAATATGGAACCTAAATATTTTTTGTTTCCATATGTTTCTCTCGTTTTCATAAATTTGATGATGTAAATGTATGCATTTTTGTGAACCGAATATTAAATGAAATCAAGGGTAATTGACTCATTGTGGGATTTTTTAATTATATATTATATACAATTAATGATATGTAGTCTAATAAAACTATAATAAAACACATCAGAAAAAATACAATTTCCTTATGTATCCTCATTTTAATATTGTAGAAAAAAATGAATACTGTTTAGAGTAAAGGGGTTTGTGCTATCAAGTATTCATGCCAAGTAATATTATTATCCCTAGTTAGTTTCCGGAATATTTTACATTGATGTTTCACCACATCTAATCTCATAGATGAACATACTATTGTAAGATTGTGAGAGAATATATGAATCTTTTATTCTTTCTTTATTATGTTATAATGTGATATTAGAAACCTATTAAAATTATTTAATTTAAATAATATATTTGAATATAATTAAGAATCATGTAATATTCATGATCAAACATGTATATAATATTTATGGGGCCTAATGTATGGTTTATATGTTAAGTTTACCAGTATTATTATATTACAAAAATGTTATTTAATCAATGAGTATCTCCATTGTATCAAAGAAAAACTTATAGTGATAGAGTTAACATAATTAGAACGATTTATTAACTCAAATGATGAATTGAATAAAATATCTTAATTTTTATTATAATATAGATGATTTTGGAGATGATCATTGGATTAAGTAAATTATAATAGAATTTTCATTAAAATAAACTTCTTGTATTAAGATAAAGAAGAAAACATAGATATGGTGATATATTATATTTCTACGAACTTTGAATTAGTGTAAATTAATAATCATTAAATATATTTTCTATTTAACACTATAAGATTTTATATATTTTGGATTATGAATCAACATTGGAGAGTGAGAAAAGAAAATATTTTTCAAACAGAACACACTCCCTGGACATAACACAAGAAATATAAATCTATTATATAAGTCCTTAATCAAGTCATTAGTTGACAATCATCGATGGGATTCCTAATTTACCACAAAATAAAAAATGTATCAAGAAAAAATATCTTCAAGCCATCAATTCATACACAACAAAATATCAAATTAATTCCAACACAAATTATTATGTAGTAATATACAATGAATTTAAATAATCTATTTCACTATGAACAATCTAGGAACACCTCTATAAGCAGTATTAGAAAAATGATTTAAATTAATGAACAATAAACATTCAATTAGCCACAAAATAAGTTAATAGAGTCAATAATCTAAAATAATAAAATAATTAACCTAGAAATGAATAGATGATTAAAATATTCCACATCATTGTTCAATATGATAGAAACCCAATAAAAGTATTTAATTCCATTAAATCGATGAAAAACATATGTTACGCTAATCGACAACACTAGTAATTTGTAATAAAGACCAAAATTAATTTCAATTTTAACCCATTATCACTAGAACAATTTCTATGTGTCATGAATTATTGAAATTACCTTCCACTATGGCTTATTCCTTTTCGTCATGCATGAAAAACACATGTTTTATATATGGAGTAAAAAATCAATATCCTGACGTACATGAATTTAGTCTTTGAGAATTGATTACCATAGAGACTAATTCCTCAATGTGAAGACTAGAATTAATTGAATAAAAATATGAGGTAAATATAATTTTGAATTCAGTATGACTATATAATTGAACAATTAATTATGAATAAAATACGACACTGGATTCCATTTTAATTTTTTTTCTTAAAAATGAGAAAAATGTAATTTTCATAATATTGATAAAATTGAAAGATGAAAAATATAGTTATATTTATGGAATTTATCATATTATATAGTAAATTGAATCAAAAAAATAAAACATATGTGGTATAAAAAATTAATCAAACCCCAACAAAAAATAAAATTGTCATTTTTAAATCATCCAAGCTATTAGAAATTTTAATCACACATAAGATTATGTAAGGAGGTATTTTATTGAATGAAATAATACATGTTTGTTGAATATTACACCAATCTAGATAATATAAAATTTTGATACATTAATATAATTTGAAAATTAAAGAAGAAAACCATTTTAGTGAAACCATTATATCTGAAATACATGTCATTGAAAGAATATTAACCAAAATTATTTTCCACACATGTATTCAAATAACTGTTTGGAAAATTTATAAAAATATTTTTAAAATGAAAACTTTTTTTAGAAGGCATGTAAAAAGTATTAACATGGGAGGCTGGTCCCAAATACGATTTACATTTGAATAATGGTGAACATGGGTTTTCTAAGTTTTCTCAACAATGTGAGCAAATTCAAAATAATTACATTAAATGAAAATTTTAATTTTAACACTAGATTCATGAACCCACTACATATAAAAATGAATATTTGAGTATGATTTCTTTATCTAAATAAATAGATAAACATACAAGTCTAAAACTATTTAATTTTTTGGTGGACTATAAATATGTCAATATATCTGCACTCTAAGGGAGTAGTATATAATATTATGCACATTAGGATTATAGAATGAATCCTAACAAAATATAAGAAATTTAAATGATGACCCCATTATGGGAAAATCGGATTTGTGATGGTTCTGTCTCCAATTGAAAGTAGTCTTCCGAGAAAAACTATTTTTGATGTGATCCTTTTACCATAAAAATAATCCTATAAAAAAATTATTTATGAAGGGAAACATTCCAATTACAAATACCTTTGGCGGTCAGTTGCGCCAAATCCTGGGAAAAGTTATTTACTTTGGGCATTGACCCTCATCACAAATTTCTTTTGGAATTTTTGTTATTTGTGATGCTAATTAATAACTTGTCAAAAATAATATGTCATAAGATGAAAATTTTCAAAGGGAGGCAACAAAAATATTTTTTTGATCAGAAATGTAGTTATTTACAGTGGGTAGTGTTTGCGATGGGTATCACAATAATTAGATTTGTTGATACTTATCTTACCTATATATATCCCAACCTAATTTATTTCATTCATTTTTATATAATCCCTCCTCTCAACTAGCCTTCTTCTCTACATTTTAAAATTACTTAATTACAATATTTTTTATCATTTTTTGTCTCATAAAAGATTCAATTTTGAGGTTTTAATTTAATGTTTTTATATTATGTTTATTTATTTTATTTCATATAATAATTTTTTAATTTTAATAACCAGTAATAAGAGATAATTAGAAAAAAATTATTTATAATTACAAGTACTATTTTTAATTTCAATATATAGATTTTATTATGAGAAAATATTTTTAGTCAGGAATAATTATTTCTAATTTTAAATTAATAATAATAAAATTAATTTTTAGTAATTAACGTTTACAAATAATATTTTTAAATAAATTATTAACAGTAGTAATAATTATTAATAATTCATAGTAATTAGTAAAAATCAAAGGTAATTAGTTAAATTTTGAAGTAATTTGTATAAATTGGCATTAATTAGGGATAATTAATAAAATTGTATTATTGTTAATTATACTTAGTAAAAATAGTAATTACTAGAAAATATTATCATTTACTAAATAATAGTAGTAATGAGTAAAAATTAGGGGTAAGTACTAAAAAATGGTGATAAGTTTAAGATTTAGTGCTAATTATTATAATTTAGTGGGATTTAGTATAAAATAGTGGAAATTAGTAAAAAATAACTATAATTAGTGGTAATCAGATATAAATAGTAAAAATTAGTGGTAATTAACTAAAACTAGAAAAAACTAGTTTTAGTAATGAATAATTTATAAAAATTCTCATTTCTCTATATCGAATATTAAAAATTAGGGATACTTAATTATATTTAACAAAAAGTAGAATATAATAGTGGAACATAGTAAAAATTAATTGTAATCATGTACTAATACTATATAAATAAGAGTAATCATCTTTCATTAATAAAAAATATACTTACTCAATTTGAAATATTAACAATTATGAGAATTTGGTGTTACATTTAAAATTTTGGGGTAATTAGAATTATCTAGTAAAAATAGAAACAATTAGTAATAATGGGATATAATTAAAATTAATTAATAATAAAATGTAGTGATTTGTTAAATAACAATGTTAATTAGTAGTAATTAGAATAAAATAACCTCAATTAGCTATAATAAAAAAATCATCAATTAGTAATGATTTATCAAAAATTGTTATACATTAGAATACATTAGTAAAATGAAATTTAGTAAAAAATAAAAATTAATAAGTGTAGCAATAAGATGTAAGAATTATCCATAATTAAATGTAATTAGTAAAAAATAGTGATAATTCCTTAATTACTAAAAAATAGTGGTAATTAGCATTAATTAGAAAAAAAGTTGTAATTAGTGGTAAAAATTACAAAATACATGTAATTGGTAAAAATTATTTGCAATTAGTGGTAACTATTAATAAATATCGGTAATTTATAATATAAAAATAGTTTATGATATGTATCTTATTAAATATTTTTTATTTTATCGATACTCTATATAATAGTGATATTAAAAGAAACAAGATCTTATATTAAATATTATTATTTTATTTGTGGTAATTATGTTGGAAGCGGTTAATAGGAGTAAATGAATTATGATAATATAATTTACAGATGAATTCATTAATTGACAATTAATTGAAAATGAAAATAAGAACCAATTAAATATAAAGGATGTTTCTAATAATCAAAATTTTTATACCATCAAAGAAATTAAATCATAAATTAATCAATATTAGTGGAATATGATGATGAAATATATATGTTATATATTCTATCATATTTTATTACATTCATCCAAAATAATTTTATAGAATAATGATAATAATGAATCTAATTTTAGGCATCAAAATGCTATAGTTTCCAAATACAGTTTTACCACATTTTGATGGAACTTTTGATTTAATCATATTTTTAAAACATTTATTATTTATTTAAGAAAAAATAAACATCATCATTGAAATAGGAATACAAAAATTTAATTTATTTTACT
This sequence comes from Viscum album, assembly GCA_963277665.1. Classification (NCBI taxonomy): domain Eukaryota; kingdom Viridiplantae; phylum Streptophyta; class Magnoliopsida; order Santalales; family Viscaceae; genus Viscum; species Viscum album. The sequence continues at coordinate 23,903,407 of OY728131.1, forward strand.
TCTGGGTAATTTCTGATAAGTTTCTTGTCTTAGTGAATAGAGAAAAATAATAAAATTTTAGTTGAAAACAAATGTTTTCATCAAAATAATTTATATAATTAAATTATATTATTTAATGGTTTTAAAGTATAAGAAGAATATTTTTCATCATATAATATAATATAGGTCCTTATAAACTATTTTAAATTGAATTTAAATTTAAAATCAATTCAAAATTTTACACGATTATTCTTTAATAACATATTTTTATCACCCCATCAATGGGAGTAATTTAAATTAATAACTACAGCATATATATTTCGTATTTGAAAAATTTAATTATATAATGGGAATAGTTTTTTCAAATTATATAAATATTATTATTTTATTTTTGGAAAATTTGAATATTATATTTAGTAATATTATTATTAACATGTTTAAGGGTAAATAAGGTAATCCATGGTAAAAATTATATTATAATCACTAGAACATTTCCCTAGATATTTTCCCGATATCATTATATTAGTCAATTTATACATATTCCATCATTTTTTCAGAGATTATAACCAATTTAAAACAACATGGGTTAGAGTACGTCATATATTATATTATATTTAAAATATAGTTAATTATGTCATACTAATATTTCAATAACTATATCATTTTTAATATATGGTTACATTAAAGAAATATTTTACAATAAATAGTCATCTAAAAGATAAATATATTTATTTATAACGGTAATATTTATAATGTTTTTAGGATATAAATATTCACCTTTAGGGATTATACAATAATGAAATAATTTTTATTAAATTGATCGAGATATCAAATAAATGATATTAAAAATATTTAAAAAATATTATACAAGAAAATTAATTTCATAAATGAATTTGTTGGGTCACCTAGACATATTAGGTAGGTATTAAAATATTTTTTGGAATTTATCTAATGTATCGAGATTTTTTTCAAAGTCATGCAGTGAATAGAGTTAAAAGTGACATTAGTGACATATTAAAAAAAATTATTAGATGGTATAAAATTCATAAAATTCTACATTTCATAGAACCAAGATGGATAATTATAAAAATGTAATTAATTTTATATTTATGGTTATTTTGGTATTTTATTGAAAATATATAAACACTTAATGGTTAAATATCCATGTTTTCATTGTAAGAGTTAAATTATTTAACTAACGGTAAAAATCAAAATATAAGGGTAATAATGTGGCATAAAAATGTCAAAAAAAATTATTTGCTGAGATGATTTATACTAATACTCAGCTTATAATATACATAATTATTTTTTTTACCTATTTGTAAAAGTTAAATTAATTTAAATTAATTTAATATTTTTATGGATTCCATGATTGGCCCTCCCTTCTCTAATAAAAGGGATCCACCTCCCTCACTTACTCACACCATATTGAGCCTTCTATAAAAACCAATCCCTAAAAATTTATTATACAAAAATCCATGTAAAAGTTTTATATGTCTATTTCTGCCAAAAATATTTACCCTACATCCCATAGGAAGAGATCTAATGAAATCCCATTGAAGAAGCGGTAATCAATTTTTATAACTCATTCAAGTTCATTATCTCTTCAACTTATTCTTCATTATTTTTTCAATAATAAAGTAATAAATTATGTGTAATATTTTAGCTGATATGATAATATGATTATGGGAAAACAATATTCCATTATATATCAATCGTATGAAGATTAAAAATATCTCATGTGTATATATACTGCTTATCATCACCACATTGTGGTGTAATGTGTTTTTTATTACAAATTTATTTGTATGGGGATAATGATGGATATAATGGATATATATAATTATTAATAAGTGATATTAACTCTATATAATTATTATAACATCAAATTCATTTCAATTTTTACCATTAATGGTAATGATATCATTACTCATTCTTACATACGACCTATTGTCTTCAAAACTTGATGTGATTCATTTGAAATTACAACAACTAAAAAATGATTATTAACATGTATTTAGTGAGTAACTATGACATCTATAACATTACATATTTCTGGAGATTTTTTATATCATTTTCTTAATAAATGAGACATTCCTGAAAAAAATGCATAGGAAAATGAAGTAGTTATAACACACAACATGAGTAATAATAAAACATTATAAACAAACATGTGATCAAATATTATAAAAAGATAATATATGATTTAATAAAAAAGAATATGTTCATGAAAAATGTTAATAACATAATTAAAACCATTATAATGGATTTTTATGTCTGGTAAACTAAAGGAATTGTAATGTGAGGGACTTATTCTCAATCTACTTTTATCGAGGTTTAGTTTCATGTTATTCTCTCTCACTTTTTTCTTAGGTGTATATACATCTCATTTAACTAATTATGTAATTAATAAATTTAAGATCATATTTTATTAAATTTTATTATTCATGGAGATTAATATATAAATATTTTATGTTATATGAAACAACATGAATTTTTAAGGATTTAATTATAAAATATTTTAGCCATGCCAATATTCAGGATATTATGTTAAAAGTTTAATAACATGGGTATAAAATAATTAAAAATGACATTATATGATTTTTTAATTTCATTAAATGGTTTTCAAAAAGAATACTTTTTATCACTTTCCAAATGATGTATTTATAATTTTTTCAGATAAATATTGGATGGAATGTTTTTTAATGTTATATGTAATCTGAGACTTTTTCCTTCATCATTAAACCATGATATATTGAAGAATAATTTAAATTTTTATAAGGTTATTTTAAAATATTATGTTTTCATTAATAATTTTGTGGGGTTTTAAAAAAATTCTTTAAACAAATTGTTAATGTCTCTCATAAATTTTTAAAGATTTTGTAAGTGTGTTTTCATTTATGTCAACATAATCTATGGTATCAAATTCAAGACAGACATTGATCTATTATGACACCATAAAAAATATTTTATTGAAGGGTTTGTGATCATTATGGCTATAAAAGTGCAATTTTGATTCCATTTAGGGTGTATGGTTAATTTATTTGCATTTAATTTTCTATTTTTTTATAAAAATGTTTATATATAAAATGTTTCTACCATTGATATGAGAAATTCATTGAACTTAGTAGGTGACGAGAAGGGACCTTTATAGACCTAGATTTATCAGTAGTTTTCATAAGACATAGTAGTTTGGGTATTGGCTGAGACATTACCTATTTATGTATCATGTCTTGGTCGAGGCATTGAATGTGTGTTTATGATACCTGGAATAATGAATTCCCTCATTATGAGATTAGTTATATATATTCCATGTCATTATTCAACTTATAGAATATATATTGTTTTTTTATAGATTATGTGAATATTTATATGGTGTTATTTATTCATTAAATATTTTGATCAAAATTATGATTAAAAAGTATTATGTTTTAGTTATTCTCCTTGCCTTATTGTTTATGATTATTTATTTATTACAATATATACTCTATTATTACCCATACTAAGAATTTAAGATCACCACTTTCTTATGTATTATTATTATAAGGATAAAAAGATGAATATTCTGATTTATATGATGGGTTATACTATGATAATAAAGGTTCTCTGAATGGATTATACATGTTATATTTTATATTATCAATAGGAATGTATGGTTTATGTATGTAATATGGTTTCCAAAACTAAAACAATGATCGGTCCTTTGGGATTCAAATAATACATCTAAGTCAATGTGATAAATTAATATTTCATATTTATGCCACAATGATTGAGGTGTTAAAAAATCAATGGTACTTTGTAAAAATTAAAGATAATTAGTAAAAAAAATTATAACTTTCTTTAATTGATAATAAGTAGAAGTAATTATTTATTATTATTGGTAATTACTAGTAATTAGTAAAAATTATCACTGATTAGAAAACATTACAGGTTATCAGTAAACCTTATATCTAATAAGTAAAAAATCATAAAAATTTGTGATAATTTGTAAACATTAGCATTAATTTTATAAAATTAGTAAAAATTGTAGTAATTAACACTAATTTGGAAGAAATAATGGTAATTATAAATAATTAGTAAAAACTAGTTGTAATAAATAAAATTATAAAAAATTACAAGTAACTAGTTAATGTTGTTAAAAATAGTATAATTAACTATAATTATCATTATTTTTTTGAAATCGACGATAATTAACAGTAATTAATAAAAAATAGTTTTAATTATTGGTACATAGTAAACATTAATGGTAATCTAAAAAAATATAGAAAACAATCTTTAACTAATAATAATTAGTGGTAAATAATAAAAAGTAATTATAATCATCAATAATTTGTAACAAATAATTTAAATTACATGTAATTAGTAAATAATAGTTGTAATTAATAATCATTTGTGGTAATTAGAAAATATTTGAGGTAATTAGTATATAGTAACAGTAATTAGAAATAATTAGTGATAATAAGTAATGATTAATGTTAAATTGTGGAAATTAGTAAAAAATAATTGTAATTAGCTGAAATTAGTATAAAATAGTGGTAATTTGTAAAAATTAGTGGTAATTTGTAAACCATTGTAGTAATAACTCAAAAATAGACATAATAATTGGAAAAGAGTGGTAAATAGTATTAAATATTTTTAATTATAAACATTAAAGTTAATTAGTGAAAATGAATATTACTTAATGGTAATTCATAATATTTTATATTATTAATTGAAAATAATTTTCTCCAGAGATAATAAGAATGAAATTAAAAAAAAATTTGTTGTAATTCGAAAAATTAATTATTAATTATTAACTATTTCATATAATTAGTAAAAATTAATGATAATTAGTAATATTAATAAATAATTAGGAAACAAATGTTTTTATTAGTGAAGAATTTGCAAAAAATTAATAAAATTAGTGATAATTACAATAATTTAATATAAATTAGTAAAACATACCATTAATTACTTATTATTATATGTCATTAGTGGAAATTAATAGAAATTAGTAACAATTAGTACAAAATAGTAAAAATATGTTGTAAATAGATAAAATTAATGATATATAAAACTAATAATATTTTTATTTTTATTTTTTTTAGAAATAATGAACAAGGATATAGAAAAAATTATTTTTTACATGATCATTAATGGATAAGTCATCATATAATTCCAAATTTATTTTAGATTAAATAATGTATATATTGATGGTGTCCAAGATTTATCATTCACATCTTAAGAAAATTGAAAATGGGGAATTAATAGTTCATTTAGTAAATGTTATGTGAGTCTATTTTTCATAAATTACATTTTTGGTGTCATATAATATATTTTGGTTTACAAAAATATTATTCTCATTGAGATCGATAGGTTGAATATTGTTCAAAATATGATACACATAATTTTGTTCCAGATCCATTGCAGTTTCAAATATTGTAAAATGTTGTTGTTGGTATGCCTTTTCAATAAACTAAAATCATGAAGATATTGATTTCAATCATCAGTTATAACTGTATTGATTTTAGGAGTTACTGATGTCTGTTTTGGATTCCTTATAAGAGAGTGGTATGATACAAAAATTTGAAGCCATTGAAAAATTTGTGGCTATTAAACGAGATAATGGAATATAAAATATATATTTTGATCATATAATTTATTTGGGTTAATCCGTTTTACCAAAAGAAAATGTGTTTCCCATAATTTTTTTGAGATAAAGAGTATGGTATATATTTTTGGTATTGTTTATTAAAAAACACATGCATGTTTAAATAATTGAATTTAATATTATGGTGAAAATTATTCATTAGTCATTTGAACTACATGGTGTCAATCAAGGTAAAAATGTATCAATAAGATAATATTGGATTATTCCCTATTAAATTATTATGGTATTAATCATTCATTATTAATTAAAAAACAGTTTTTCTTTCATGCCCGGGAAGAAAACAAATATTTCAACTAGTAAATGATTAAATAAATTTGGTGATGGTGATTCATGGAAACATTTTAAATTGGTACATCCATCATTATGGCATATGTTTGTATGGTGTTATTTGAATCTATTCTCAGTTGATGCATGATCAGTTTTATGGTACTGATATATGAGACACATCTAACTCCAGGGGTTCTAGTAGTGACACATCAGCAATTACATAATTGCATTAGTAGTATCAACATGTTGTGATGGAGGTTATAGATACCTTGCATATGGAGTAGGAATAGCTCCCTCAAAATCAACATCTACCAGAGGACGTGTTGCGATTATGGTAGGAGAAGTAACATGATCAAATGATGTATTAAATTTGATCGATGGATCAACGTGTAGGGTTGGATTTTCCTCCACCTCATCATCCACATGACCATTACCTCCCCATAAAAATAACACTTCCCCCACATTGAATGATACATTATGCATAGATTTGTTGAGTTAAATTTTTTATCAACTTATTTTGTGTAATATTTACTTACAATAAGTTTCTAGATTTATTTTTTTACATTTTTTAAATTTTATTGATTTTTTATATATTTTTTATTAAATTTATTTTTAAACATATTTGTGAATAGACTACAAACCATAAAAAATACTTATTTGTGATTTGTATCATGGAACATTTAAAATACATATTTTAAATTGGTTTTATGGCCTATAAAAAATAGATTAGTAATTAATCTTGGTAAAAACTATTTGTAATTGGATGACCTCTCATCATAAAGGACACTATTTTGAGATGCCTTATTGTAATAACAATATTTTGTGTTAACTTTTTCAGTGAATATATATTTTTGATGCGACCCTACAACAAATATCCCATCTTGAATACAAACTTCTTCAATTATTCCATAACCCCTCATTTAATATTAATTATGAACTACACAAATGATCTGTAAATTAGCTCTACAAAATATATGAAATTATTTAACATGATTATGATGATAATAACATTCTTATACATGATCCTATTTCCTCAATCATCTCATTATAGAATCTTATTTAATATGAATGAATTATTTTTATTATTATATTAACTGAAACATTATCTTTTTTCCATTCATATTCCATGATGAATTTTCATACACATCACACCCATTTATGAAATAATAATTGATTTTTAGAATAGTCATTCACAACATTTTTGATTGGGAGTGTTAGACACACCATTTATATAAATATATTTATCAAAATAGAAAAAATAATTATAAAAAATAATTTTTTTATTTATAGTAGTATATATTTTTGTAAACTATAAAATTTAGTGGAGGGTGTGATTGCCATGTCAATTGGTTCTCACAATATTTATATCAATATAAACTTCATTGTCACTAGAATACACCAATATCCACAAATATACACACCCTACACCCTTTTAATTTCATTTTTTTGGAAATTTCTTTAAAGAAGACATTTTGCCACATTAAATTAAATTTATTTTTAATCAAAAGTTCTTAATGATTTATGGAAATTATTTATGTACTATTATTATTTATAGAGACTATTTTATTTGTATTGATAAATAAAATCAAAAAAATATTGGAAAAAAGAAATGATTATATAATTATAACAATTATAAATTATAGTGGGTCTAATGTTTGATGTAAAATAGTAACAAATATTCATATATGGAATCCTAAAATTAAGGCATCGTGAAAACATCACTATAAGTATGGTACGGGAATAACCACTAAACTGTGATATATGGAGAAGATATTATTTTTACTAATAAAATTTCATTATTTATTTTTAATTAATTATGATAATGGTGTAAAATTTTATTTATAAAATATAAATGTAAATATATTTCACAACGATAATAGTAATTTTATATTTATTGACATACCATTACATATTTTCTAGTGTGATTAGTTGCTATTATTTATTTGTTTTTTATCATTGGCTTAAATGTAATAGGGTGAACCGCATGACATTATGATTAGATCATGGTCCCAAAATATTATATTAAAACGTGTGTGAAAATATAAAATAAAATTAGAGGGTGACTAGAATCATGTCTCAACAGATTTTAAAAAATGTAAAGATTAGGTTTCAATAAATGATGAACATTAGACATAAAATAAGTTAATTCAACATTTTCTAGATGAGTATCCTCAAATATAATGGGAGTCTATATTTCCATTCTATGAATTAGTGATAAAGAAAACTGATTGATATGGAATCACATCCCAGAAGTTAGATTTTGTTGGTAAAATATGAATGTTGATCAATGGAGGTAATCCCAATACAACTCTTAGAGTAAAAAATGATTTTATTTATTAATATAATATTATCACAATAAACATACATCAAAACCTATATATATTGAAACAAGCAGATAAAAAATAATGTATTAAAATCAAATCAATCAAAAGTACATATATTGGTTTTTATTAGTTCCACCCAATCATCCAGTGCCCAAAATCTCGAGATATCTAAATTTGAATCATTCCATACATTATTTAAGTGGTGGATAATATCTTCAATCCATGGAAAATATGTTTGTTATTAAAGACACCACATTAATATTTTTTTCAATTTTTCTAAGAATTGAGCATCATCCTTCTTCACAAATCAATGTAGGTGATCAATGGGTTAAATGAATTCTACATATTCAATTAATTCAATTTTCATGTTTCCTTTTTAGATTAAAAAATTATATTTCCAAATTTCTCACATTCATCATTTTTAATTGGATATATATTTCCTAAATCTAATAGAAAGAAATGTCACCATATGACAATACAAATACAAATAATCCTCTATATGGTACATTATCTCATAAATATCTTCAAGGATTCAATTATTTTGTTGATATATATGATAATATAATCGTTTAATTTATTCTTATATAGAAATATATGGTCACCTTGTTTTGGGTACATCAATTACTTATTTTACAATTAAAACTTCAACTATGATTTCATAAAATATTTAAGAGAGTCGTGTCTATATAATGTCATAATTTTAATTCAATTTCAACGTATCATTATAATTAATGAAAACATATCTGCACGATAAAAGCGTCATTGTGATTTTACTATACATGATATATTCTATTTCTCAGTCTTTGTATCCCATTATGAGACACTTCACTGCTTTACGCTCAATATTTGTTCTTTTCCCTTCAGTGATCAAAAAAATTTTAATGGAACCAAAAAAGAAATTATCTATTTCACATGGAATATGATTAGACCATTCTTTATTGGGAATGAATCACTTTTCTGTTGGGATTTTTTGAGTTGATACAGAACATAAAAAACAACTTCTTCAAAAAAAGGTCATGAGAACAATATTGTCTTCATTATAGGTTCTTTCCATATTGATAATAGTTTTGTTTTTTTAATTAGGCACCCCATTGAGTAGAGTTGTAGAAGATGATGTCATTTGGTTTAAAATATAATGTTTCATGAAGTACTCTTGAAAATTATCATTCGTTTACTCCCCACATTAATTTAGTCGCAATGTTTTTATGAAATTGTTTCTTTTATTTTCAACCAGTTCGTTGAATACATTAAATATTCAAAAAATTATGACATCAAGTTGATAAATTATATCCATTTACCATTTAAAAATCACCATTAAATGATTATAATTTTCCCCATTTAAATTTTATTTTTTGTATCAATTTACTACACACATTAGTGTGATCTTACTCCAGTGGTATATGAGATTTCCCATATTCCATCATTACAATTTTTTTCCTTCTAGTTATCTTATAACACGACATTCACATATTTGAGGTAGGTTATTGTTGTTCCTCTAAAAAATGGAAACAAGGGTTAACAAAATATATATGAGTATCATGTTGATAATCACATGTGTCAGGGAACATGTTCTTGATAGACACATCTAGTGTGAAGAATTTTCTTGTGTTTTTTAAATTAAATATAGATAAAAGATTGTGAATGAGTAATTAAACATAGTGGATAGTTAGATAAAGAGTATTCTCTAGAATATATATCTCTCCTAATGTACATAAAATTTTGTGGAATTTTTTTACATAATAATCCCATCCATGGAGTTTTTCACATTTTAACATGAAAACAATTATCATATTTGTTTTCTATACATGGATTTATCTGAGTCATCTTTTTATGATATCATCACCTGGATTAGTTATATAGTATTTTATCATGCTTTGAATGATGATTTGTATAACATATTATATGTGGAATATTGATCAGAAGTATTTGTAAGGAAGTAGTATTCATCCCACCCCATAGATACCATGAGTATCTTATGTATAGTGGAGTAGATTATATGGATTAGAAGAAATAAAAACATTTTTAACTACCTCATATAACCATGCACATAATTGATTTATCAAGAATCCTCATGTTTGGCTTCTTATATCTAAAATGATTTTTAGTATAATATAACAGATCCACATCTTGTAAAAATAACATGGAAAGAACCTCTATCAAGAATTATGAAGATTAATGTGAATTCATCCCTTTTTATTGGTTTTCAAAAGGTTTTGACCTTTTTTTGAGATAATGTGTAGTCAATTATCGTGGAATGTGAAAAGTAATTTGTTCCAATAGGATTACGTTGATTAATGAAGACTAAAGTATTTATGGTGTGTTGGAATTCATTATTAAAAAGGGCTCAAAATTTATATTTATGGATTAAAACTATTTTACCATTACCAATGTTATCTATTTGTTAGAGTGTTTTTTACATCTTGGTTTGTTCGTTATGTAGAACTACTCACTTAACCACCTCTTTTTATATTTCATTTTCATTTTCATTAGGAGATAAGGGTATATAGTAGCACACTTGTGGGTGGCCTATTTTCATTCTAGTGAAACACAATTGTTGTTGTATTATTTTTATAATTGGATGAATTTTATTGTATTTCATGATATTAAAACATTTAATTAAATTAATATTTTCCCTTAAAAGTTATATATATTTTGTAATATTAAAATTCTTCAATACAATAAATTAATATATATATATATATTTATATTTATATATTCTTAAATGATTTTTTAAATATATTTCAATTTATTAATTATATAATATGTTTTGAAAAACTATTTTTGACATGTATATAATTTTATTAAGACACCAAAAATATCAATCTAATAAAATGAATAATAATTTATTTCAAAGAAATGAAAAAAAGAAAATGTACATAAGTCAACCAACTTTCCTGTGGTTCCAATAAGGGTTGGGCTAGGTCCTAGGAAATAGAAATTTATACATAGTCATTACATTTACTTTTACCAAATAACTATTCTTTTAAAAATTTATTTTTGATTTTGTAAATATAATAACAAAATTTGGCATAGTTTAATTATTGATTTTAAACATAATAAAATATATTTTTTGTGTTGTTTTTTTAAATATTTTTTCCGAAACAACACAAAAAATGTAATAATTAAAATGAAATATATAAAATAAAATATGATATTTTTATTGCTCATTTGAAATTAGTTATTGTATTTTCATGAACACCTTAATAAATTTTGGTTCTTTGAATCAAATATTTCCAAAATCCCAACATAAATATAGAGATAATTTCATGAAAAATAAACAACTGAATTATTATCCATTCCCTGATTAACTAAATGTACATAAAATCAAATAAATATATCATATTTTTTTATGTTTTTTATGATATTGGTGAAATAGAATAATAATTTTTTTGATTAAGAAATGCCTTTATATTTTGAATCAAATATGAGATTTAATCAACTGTAACCCAAATAATTTACTGTAATGATATTAATCATTATTAAAAAAATATTTTCTACAAGATTGAATATTTAAATTAATTTGAATATTGGATTTTTTAAAAAAAATCCAATTTTTTTAAATAATGATAATAGTGTCTAGTATTAAGGATTTAATCCAATAGAGACATTATTGATATGTATAATTCTAAGGGTGATGATTAAATAAAACAAAATTTTAATCATTATATTAATATTTTACATCTTATTGATCTTATTATTTATCTCCATGGTCCCATATGTATATCTATTCTTTGCAAATTTACTGCATCATACAAAAACATGAATCATATTGATTCATTTACATTATTGAATTAAATTTAAGAATCTTGTAAATAAGTGGAATAAATATTGTTTGTCGAGGTGGGGATTAAGAATAATTATCTAAATAGATATCTGTAAATTCCAGTAATTCATTCAAATTGTTTTTACATGTCATAGATTAGTGGGATTCCTTGAATTTTTTTTGATTAATGGATTTTATTTTCTATCTTTATAGAAATGAAGTACAATGGATTTAGCCATTATTACCAATAATGAGTATTTTTCTATATTATCCCCCCAAGCACGGTTTCATATATGATTATGGAGGGATTATTTTTACATCACATTGACATATTTCGTTGACATGGAGGAAGAATGAGATAAGAAATGACTATCAATGTCTATCAGTTCTAAATGTGTTTTTCACTATATCCATTCACCAGTACAAAAAACACTATTAATGTTGTCCTTGAAATATTGTTTTGGAATAAATCATATTATCAGCAATTAGGGGCTTGAATTCCACCATTGATGATACATGAAGGGTTCTCATTGAGAAAAATCATGTATGAGGGAATTATTATTTCATTATTAATGGACGTGAGGACACTAATTCTAAATTCCATATCTATGTTAATTCCCCTATATTTGTATCTACATTTTTAATAACAAGGCCTCCCTTTAATTCATTCGATGAAGCATCTTTGATTATGAAACCTCGACCTAAGACAATATCAACAAAAAAATAATAAAAAGTGATGGATTAAAGGGTATGTCTTGGGTTTTGGGTTATCTTACTGTATTTGTGATGAATGTTCTATATCCATGATGGTAGAGCTATGGAAGTGTGTGGAAAGGTGGGGAAAGATGAGTGTCTAACAACATAAGGAAATTTACCATAACATATAATAGATTTATATAATTTTATAACTTATATATTAATGTGGTTTTAGTTTTTTTCGATTGTGAGTGAATATAATAATGGTATATTTGAACGATCCAATAAAGAGAAAAAATAATATTAAGTGGTTTTGAGATAATTTATTTATATATTCATTAAAAAAATAATTATTATCATACTAAATTAAATTAATAAATTTTGAATATTTTTTAATGATTTAATGAAATTATTTATGTTAAAAAATTTCCAGAGAAAATCATTATTTTTATTAATTATATTAAATCTAAAAAGCGGAAAATATAATAAACCAATTTATTAAACAAATATTTCTTTAAATAATTAATAAAATTTAAACTTATGAATATTTTTATTTTAGTGATAAATGTGGTGTTGGTGAGGAAAAATTTAATTTCATAAAATTTCAAAAATAATTTTTTTAGATAAATGACTCTTTTATATTTTTTTGGAATATTTAAAAATTTTATTGTGTGACATGTTATATATATTTTATTTTTATATCATAAGACCAAATGTCTTAGAGGGACTCGAATTAGACTATGTTTAGAGGTTAATCCTATATAATTATATCCAATTATGTTTGTAACACTAAAAAAACTGATTGTAATCACAAATCACATTTGTATTAGAGTAATGGTCAGAAAGGGTTGTCTACATTTTTCATATATCAGAAGTTGATTCATGATTATTATATAAATTTAAATATATATATATATATATGTAACTCTAGATTAAATAAATCATAATATATATTATTCTTATATTAATTTAAAATTATAAATATTACTGCTAAATAGTTCATATTCATATTTTCAACTATAGTTTAAGAACGTACAAAAATAGATATAAACTTATTAAAAAAATATTAATTTTAATAATATTAATTTAAAAATATATATTTAGGGTAATGGTATAGGGATTTAAAACATTGAAATTTTAATTTATTTTTAATATGTTAGCACATAATGTATTCATATTAGTATATATTATATAATTAATTTAATGAACCATTTTTTATTTAACTTTTTTATTCTAATATGTATTAATGGATTGTTTGTTACATAAGACATATGATACATAAAAAATGGGAGAAAATTATTAATTATATGATATACTAGGAAACCAAAATATTTTATCATTGAGCTATTAAATAAGAAACACTAATTTATCTACTATTTTTAAATAGAAATTATCATGCCTGTTTTTAGGGTGTGTTAAATTAAAATATATATTTTTAATATAAGTTATAAAAACATGGAATCTAGAATAAGTATTGGGTATATTCCACAAATAGATGGTTTAAAATATAATTTGATATTGTCTCTCTAAAGGTGATAGTGGATTCTTAACTTTTCATTGTGTTCGGAAATTCCTAGGGTTTTCTAGGTGTGGAGTATGTATGGTGGCTCTGGTGGGATCCTGATTTATAGTCGAATTCTATACTCATCAATTCTATTACACTCTAATGGTACTCTACCAAATGGTACTCTTAGAAAATAGTGATCTTCCATTATTATAGTTTCATTTCTCCCAAAACTTTATCTTCCTAATTCTAGCTATAGTGGGGATGGATAAGATGTGTCTTTTTTTAAGCAACATGATAATAGACATTGAGAAACCCACTATTGTGTCCATAAAGGATAAATATTCTAACATAGTACATCTAAATTATATTCCCACCATAATTAAATTTATTACTAGTTACCCTTTAAACATTAATGGTATATGGATAAGTCCACTGTCCTTATGGAATTTGGAATATGGTGTGAATATAAGAGAAATGTGATATGGGTATTTGATATTTGAGTTCATCGATGATGATGATAAACAAAAGATACATCTAAGTATACCATGTTTTTTTGATAACCACCTTACTCTAGTATAAGATGTGATAAATGATGTGTATTTCAAAAAAATATTACCCTCTTAACAAACATATTGGCTATTTATTAATGGTACGACATTATACAAAAGATTATACAGAGTAATGAATTATATTAGAGGACATATCAAATAATTGTTTTTCTGAGATCATTCATATCCCACACCCTAAGAATTTTTTGTAGAAAATAATTCTATAATTGCAGTATCTTAATCACATACGAAGTACATGTTTCTATCTATTGATGGATATATGGTTTATATATAATTTTATTCTAAAAAATAAACATCTTTTATTTAATGTGTGGATGCATGACACATACATATATGGAATACACCTATAAGTTATATTATAAAATTAAAATGTTTTCACGGAATAAATTCCATGTATATCTAATAAAACTATGATACTGACTTTGTAATGGTGTTATAAATACAAATGTATAATTAAAAAAAACTAAGGTCGAAGGTGTGCTATCCTCTTCTAGTAAAATCAATTTCAGCTTGTTGGGGGTTCCAATATTTGTTTCTATTCCCTAATATCATTCCTGATCAATAGATGGGGAAATAAATTAATCAAAGATAATTTTTGTGACATAGGAAATAAAAATTTTGTCTAGGTTAAAAATTATATGGAGATTGCTTCCCCAAATTTATATACTCCTAGGATCACTAAGGGAGAGAACATTTTTTACTATATCCCAAAAAAATATCAATTAACCCACTTAGTTGCGATCCCTAATTAATTGATGATCAATATATGATAAATACATGTTAGATGAGTATTTGTACGAGTCTAAGATAGTTGGCCCAAAAAACATTAGATTTAGTGAAGAAGATGTTTTCTGAATTTTTGGACTAAATTATATGTTATAGAAAATAGTAGATCTGATAGTTTAATTTATTTATTAAAATCTATCAAACAATACTGAAAAATGTAGAAAGAGGTAGGATATGTATATTTTCCTCGATAATAAGTTGTGGGAGATGTAGTGGTCCATACCAATAAATGTCAATGAAAACATTAAGCTACAACTATAATGATCTTTGAAACACACACACACAAGAGATTATGTAATGTTATAGTACTGAAAGTAGCATGGATATTGATTTTGTTTTTGATTCCATATATGATCTCAAGGACATGGGTGGGGTCTAATAAAATTTTTCCTTTTGTGGGGTTCTTTTGGGTTCTCGAAAAGGCCAAAATAATGTAATTTTTTATTTTATGAAATTGGAATTAAACATTAGGAATTTGGTTTTTTTATTGAATCACATTGCCACTTTCATCCGACATCTTGAATCTCATACATGGGAGATTATTGGTCTATATGGGAGGTCTTATTAGAGTGATAAATTAAGATATCTACATCTAATGAGGTCTTTGTGGGAGAGTCTTCTTGTTCCTATTCTTGTAAATGGGGACGTTAATGAAATCTTGTTTTATCACGAGACACGAAGGGGGTCCATCAAGCCTTTCAAATTGAGGTTGGACTTCGGGAATGTTTTCTATGAAGAATATATTTATGACCTAGGATATTTGTGTATCCCATTTAACTATTTTCATGGGAAATCTCATAACACGATCAACTGTGATGGTTGAATATTTATTTGGCATGACTAAATGGGTTATCCACTTTAACAATTTCTAGTTTTCTCGCTCTTCCACATCCATATAATATCACCCCCCCGTCTTCAACAATGATTACCATGATGGTAGATGAACATTATTGGATAGGTTCTTTAGGAATGATATATTATGGTCCAGGAGGAGGAGTGTGAATATGTGATTTGGTTTGGTTAGATGATGGGGTATCATGATGTTGAGAATAATATTTTCTATGTGGATTCTTGGATGAATGTCAGGAGTAATAAAAAATTCAACTTGACAAATTTTTAAAGAGTTATTATTGAAAGGTTGTTGGAAAAGGACTATTATATCCCCCTTCACATATAATTCCAATTTATCATGATTCTCAACTCTCAAAGATTATATGGGTACTTCTCTTAGGAAAAATATTATGTTCCATGTCTTTTGGTGATACACACATTAATTAATGTGACTCTAATGCTCTATAATATTATCTAATGGAACCCATAAGAATTTGAAATAACCTTATATCTAACCTTAATAATTCTGATGGAAGATCAGTCTTAATTAATGGGAGATCCATGACGTGTTCAATATTTTTTCAAGATCATTATACAAGTGGGGAGGCCAATATATAGTAAAATATAAAATCAAAAATTATCATTGAGGTTATAAAATTGAATAATTGTCATCTTTTTATTTCCATTATAGATGGTGACATTATTCTTGCCATCAAATAAATTCTTTTTCCAATGAAACACGACCCCAATGGATTCCCTGCATTTTTTTATATGTATTTGTGTAATGTCACACCTGATTTCATAGATAAAAATAATGATATCTGGTTAGGAAATTCTATTATCTATTTAAAATATTAAACTCATAATTAATGTTAAAAAAAATTATTACAATTCATCCTTAATTAAAATATTCTTATCCAATATTATAGACATCGTTTTTTCAATTATCATTTTTTACAAATATTGTATTTGGATTCCCTTTATTATTTTTTAGAATCGAAGTTCTTTTTATCCGATGATACATATTACAAAAAATTATATTATTTTCTATTAAATTTTCCACTCAATGATAACATGTTTTACACCTAAAATAGGTTCCATGGGTTGGAAACCTGTTATGAAAAATCCAATGATTGGGTGGTATGATGTTTCCTCTAGTTTCATACAAGGAAAGCTATATTTGGTTTCAAATGGATTGATTTTTTTATGAAATTTGTGACCTTATTTTACTTTAGGATTTGGAAAAATGGATGTCATACTTAATTCATTAACCCATAAAGGGGTATCTTCTATGGGGATCATCAATCTCCTTTCCATATCAGTTTTTTTATGTTATTGTCTCTAATATAATTTATGAATCATAAAATGAAAAGAAATTATTTATGTAAAATCATATCAACATTGACCATATATTTTATTTATTTTAACTATTGATGATAGTATTGATTATTCAAGGGGCACAATGGAGGAATTGGGATATATTTTTGACCATATATTTTGGTATAATAATGATTGTCGGTAGTAGTCAATATGTATAAATTAGAAATTTATTTTAGTTCAATATTTCCTTCTAGTAAGAAAAATAACTGTTACAAGGCCTCTTGAATCTAGGTGGTTGATAAGAATTAAAATTATCATGTGCTCACAATTTATTTTATCATTTATCTCAATAATTTTGTATAAAGTGGAAATAATCCATGTATGGACTTCTCTAAAAATATCTAATATGGGAAAATAAATTATTAGTAAGGCTATGGCTCAATAAATCTAGACATTTTTTATGCCCCTATTTTTATCACCTTGGGTTCATAATCAAATAATATATATTCCCTAATGGATAATTAATTTTTTTCTTTTTATTATTGAATAATTGAAAATTACTACATTTTTTTGGATAAACATTCCCATGCAAATTCATATAGGGGAATTGGTTTCTAATATATTATCAACACCAAAGAATACCTTCTTTCCAAAAAGCTTTTGTTGCCGATTCAGAACCTAGATTCATTGTTTGAAAAATTATTTCATGAAAAATTCTTCCTACAATAAAATATCTATGGTGAATCTGTAGGACACCACCCATGTTTTTAAAGAGATGTACATGGGGATTTGGAGAGATATGTTTTCATTTTATTTGTTTAATTATGGATGATGTGGATACAGTTAAGAGTTAGCAGGATTCATGAATTATTTAATGTTTTGGTTTTAAGGATACATCCCCTATGATCAATAGTTTAAATGATGATATGGTTCTATTGTTTGTTTAATTAGGTGAGAGATTTTTAGTTCACTAATAAACTAGAGTACCAGTTTAATGAATGGGATATGATTATCATTCTGATTCTACCATGAGTGAGGTACATGGGGGACTGATTGACCTTGTTAGTTCAATAATTCATTCCATTATTAATTGGTGAATTTTAGTTATAATATAGAATTTGAATAAAAAAATACAGGTGTGGATGATCCATAAAAAATGTTCAAGAACCTCCTGATCCCATGTAAGGATTTATTCTGCTGGTGGAAATAATGTTTTGGATCATCCATTCTATATAGAATCATGTTTTTGTCCATAAAATAAATAATAAAATATATTATCTAATTATGTTCATGAATGAGTCATTATTTCTTGCTATTATACATTGTATAAGGATAAGTTATATGTGTAATGATTGTAATTTAGAAATAAACTTTATATACACGGCTTTTTAAGTGGAAAAATTTCTTTACTACAATAGTATTGAGTTACTTTTTCAAAGTGGAATAGATACATTGGGATATAAAAAACTATCATTTGTTAAATTATTTTTCAAAACCATGTTCCTTAATGGTTTATCAAGATACTCACTGGTTGGGCACATAGAACTGCAATGATGCAAAACATGAAAAAATAAATTAAAATCTTGATCCTTATTTCTAGTTAACTCCTCTTATTAATGTCTTAAAAATTAATGTGGAGTCATTAATCATAGGTGGTGTACATTTATTAATTAACTTGGTCACTAAAAATTCTCATAGATCAGTTCATTCTATATGAAATAAATATTTTACAACAAACTATTTTCTCCCACTAGACAAGGCCCTTTCCATCAATGTTGGGTTGGAGTTTTGTATTAGTAGAGGCTGGGGATAAATCATTATGGAGTCAAACATCCTTAACTATATCAAAATTATATATTCATTACAGTTTGGACTCTTACCACTTTTTTTTTCTTATCATGAATATTTTTTCTATATGAATCGTCTTTTCTATACAAACATTCACTTTTTTAAAGGAATTAGAATTTGGTTTCACAATTTTTTTGACCTTTTCTCATTAAATAGTTAAAATTCATTGCATGGATATGTTTATTATATGGATAAACTCTCTTGTATTTCCTAATCATCAATAGTTAAAAACATTTCACCTAACAGTTGAATTTTTTTTATGCATGTGATGAATTTTACACTATATTTTCTATATCATTCAAGGAATTTACTCCACATTAATTTTATTAATTATAATTATCATTAATATAAACATTTTAAAATGTAAATTATCACTCATGATATATTTTTTAGAGATTTTATGACCACTAAATTATTTTCTAATATCTATATTGGGTTTAAATTAATTTAATATATCATTGTTATTGTACTGGAAACATGAATATCAGGATGAATTTTAAATTAAATATTATTTCAAAGAGGATGAGGTAAATTTTTAATTGCATTATTAAAAAAATTATTGAAAATATCTATGATTATGTTTTACTATAATACTATTAATTTAGATAAATAAATAGTGGTCAATTATTTTACAATTTAGAGTGAGTATATCATGTCTTTTTACAGATCTATAGAGGAATTCTATTTAACCTACATCACTTAAGTGCTCAATGTCACATCTAACAGTAATGATTATAACATATTATATACAAAGAATATAATAATAATGGTTATAACCATAGAGATAATGTTGAAAGTGTGAATCTAGATTTCCAATTACCCACTTTGTCATGGATTTATAATATAGTCATATAAACTATATTTTTATATATTATGTTTATATATATATATATTATATAAAACATATTTAAAAATATATAAAATTGTATAAATAAAATAAATTAATATTTCTGCCATTTTTGGTGTTGGTAAAGTGGAATATTTTCTTAGCATAGTTAATTTGATGATAAAATGGAAACTTTATAAAAAACATCAAAAAAGATTATATTGGGTCAATTATTTTTAAAAAACTAATAATATTATGTTTATTATCACTTTTAGTATGTGCTGTTAAAATTTCCCCTTTATCATTCATTTTTGTTTAGTGGTGATAAATTATAATGTCTAGTAAAACAAAATATATATTTGTGAAGTAAACACTATATGTGGACATGTGAGATCTATATGGGAGTTTATTTATTTCAGGTTGTTACAATTGTTTTCCACAATATCAATTTTCTGGCATTCATTAGATATTCACCTGATTTTTATAGTAAAAAAGTCACAAACCATATAGCATGTCTCGTTAGCCCATGGTATTTATAGACATGAGCCTCTAAAAAAGGGCATGTATAAATGCCATTATCATTTTTTATTATCCATAAAATACAAAATCGACATGATCTTGGATATTCGCCTTATGTCTGTCCGTTAGAATATATATATATATTAAAAATGTAATATAACCTACAAAATGATATGTATAATATAGGTAAATTTTGAATAATTTTTATTAATTTTTTAATAAATTTTACACAATTAATATTATGGGACCACAATAACCTATTTTAATGTATATTCACAATTTATATATAGCTAAATTATGTATGTTGTACTGTATTCACATTTATACATCATTTAATTTAATTAAAATACAAATAATCATTGTTTTGACATAATTTTTTAACACATATTTTTATTATAAACAATTCATACCAATAAAATGGAATGATGTTTTAGTCAAAATAAAAAATGAAAAAGAAAATATAAATTTTTTTAACCTACGTGACTAAGGGATCCATTAGTAAAATTCTATGTAATGTTAAATATAAATTTAAACACTTTTTTCAATATAATTTAATTTAAAAAATAATTTTCCCATGTAATTTTTTTTGTAATTTTTATATGGCTTGATCAGATACATCATACATAAATTATTACTTTCTTTAAAACCAAAATTCAATTTCCTAGTTTATTTTTTACCAAAATATATAGTTAAGGTCATTCTAATTAAATTAAAAAAACATAATATATATATTAATATATTTTATCCGTTGGGATTATTTCAAAATTTTTATTTTAGTTTGAATTGAAATTGACTATATATATGTGTTTTGGGTATAAGTCATCCTTATTATAATATTTATTCAGAATATAAATTCATCACATAAAATATGAAATTGATAAAATTTAACATTCCATGATGTTTTAATTACTCATTAAATCAACTAGAATTAACATATTCATGAAAATTTTAAATTAATTTTAATAAAACTCAATATTGTAAGTTTAAAATACAACAAGACTAAATATTTTGAAACAATGAAATGAAGTAAACAATGGGAAGATAATTCCATCAATACAAAAATGTAATCATTAGTAAAAAATCCTTAAAAAATATTATATATTTAATCTAAAATAAATATTATATTTTTTTGAAAAAAATTCATATTAAAAAATTTCAATTCATGAAAACCATGCCTGGACATGGGGATCATATGTAAAAGAGAAGTGATTATGATGGATAATTGGTATATAAAGATTAAATTTAAATGAATTTTTATTATTTTAGTCCATTCCTATAACAAATTTATATTATTTTCTTTATTCATACTCCGATATGCCTACATATCCAAATTAATATTAGGTGTTAAAATTTTCTAAGAATAATTTTTTATCATTCATTCCATCATTTCATATGATTTTATAATATTTATATAGTGTTTCCAAAAAACAATAAGAAGGTGTGGGGATTAAGAACCATGATATAAATAAATGGTGATTGATTCCCATGACTCTTTAATTTTTTCAATATTTATTGGGATAATGGAATTCCTTTAATTTTTTTTGGTAATGTGGTATTCTATTACATCTCAACATTTAAAAAAGAATAAGGGTTGTTGCATTTATAGTCAAAAATACATGAATGTGAATATGAGTCACTAAAATTGAGGATGGAATTGTATTATAAATGGAATATTATTCCATTATGTTGGTCTGTCTAGGTGATGTTACTGAAGAATGGAAAATATCATAGTCATCTTTGTCAATCAGTTTCATAAATTTTCTTGTTCTTCTTCCATTTACGGGTAAAATATAAATATAATTAACATTATCTCTAAAAGGGGTCATGTTAGATTAAATATAGGTTGATGTATTTAGAGGCATAAATTCCAACACTGGTGATTCTGGAAAGATGTTATTTGATAAAATTCATTTTATGTGGGACTATTATTGCCTTGACGATGGGAATGGGGATACCAATGCTCGGTTTAGGGTATATATATATATATTATTTATTATTTTCTCTCCATGGTATAGTTGGATAGCCTCTCATGAAATCTTGTGGAAAACCCATTTCAATAAATTATGGTGAATAAATAAGATAGTATTTAGAGGCATCATGATAAGATAATTATTAAAATAAATGTTCAATTTTTGTGTTTTTTTGTTGGTTGGATTTGACATGAATGAATCATAGCAATGTTGATGAAGTGATGAAATAGTAGGGGAATGTTGGGGAATTTTAATTTGTATGGATTGTGCGGATCTAGTGTGTGATGTTTCAAAAAATAAAAATGTAGGCCGGAATGATTCATAATATTCCATGTATAGTGTAATAATCCCTGTTTTATAAAGGGATTAATGAATATTTTAAATTATATTTTCAAAATTAGTATTTTTTCAATGATGATTAAAATTTGGGAATATCATTTTTACTTGGAATTTGAATAATGAAATTAATATTATTTGTAGTTTGATATCATTGATATAGTTATTAAATTATTTGTTTTTTGTATTCAAATTTTTTTTTTAATCACTTTAAAAATAATTTATTAATTATTGAAATTACATAATGTTTTATAGAAATTATTTATGTTGTATTGTTATTTATGTAAACATTTAAATGTTTCTCAAACAATAATGGGTGAATATATTAATATTTAAGATTAAATGAAATAAGTTAAATCATCCCTGGTGTAAAATTATCTAACCATACATGGGTAATTCTAAAAGGTCCCTAGGTTACCAAAATAATACCAGAACTATTTTATTCTATCCTGATGAATACGAAATTTTAGGAGAATAATTGTTGGATAATAGACTATATCATCATGACCTATAAGCTGAATGATTTTAGGTATTTCTATATTATAAGAAAAAAATCTATGGTGGTGAGGAAATCAAAATTTGTAATGATGAATTTTCATCCACTCTCAAAGCAATGGTTGATTCTAAAAACAATGTCATGGGTTTCACCAACCAGATGATTTCATAGAGTGTGAAGCTACTCTTGGATAGAATAAACAATAATCCATAGGTATCACACACTATTATGCGAAAACCCATATTCCCACCCATAAATAAAGATTTTTTCATATTATCTTAAATAAATTAGAAGTGGGTCTATGTTGGAAGAAATGTCCAAGATCATGGATTCTAAATAAAATTATCATGGACATTGAACTTTAAAAAGCATGAAATGATAGAGTTAGTCTAAAAATA
The DNA here is from genome assembly GCA_963277665.1 of Viscum album. Taxonomy (NCBI): domain Eukaryota; kingdom Viridiplantae; phylum Streptophyta; class Magnoliopsida; order Santalales; family Viscaceae; genus Viscum; species Viscum album. The sequence goes on from OY728131.1 coordinate 23,927,492, forward strand.
ATAATGTCTTTAAATATGATTAAATATTTGGTTATTCTTCATACAAAATTAATACAATCCATCATGAGAAGTGCATCCACAGTCTATAAATGAAGGGAAGAAAAAAATCTAGTATTTTTAAATAATGAGGCACCATATATATATGATGTTCAGAATTGTATCCTCATTAATTCAACATATATTTTGCAGTATGATAGTGATGACTAAATGAATTTGGGATTATAACATGTCCAATAAAAAATGGAAGAGGTGGTCATTATAATTATTGATTAAATCTATATGTTATATATCTATAACGATTCCAATAAAAATTTACCCAAATGTATCCTAGCTTTGGAGATATTCCAGATGCCACTCTATCTTCCAAGGAATTTTCCATCCAAAATCTATGCTTTATGTGAGAAACGTTATCCCATATTAAAAAAAATAATATCATGAATTATCTTTACTCTAAAAAATATTTCCCATCCCCATATCGTTGATTTAAGGGTTTCGTGAAATAATTCGTATAGCTATGCCCTTAAACTAGGAGTCAAGCCATTCAAAACAGTATCCATTTCCAACATAATCGAAGGGGGAATGTAATGTTTCTTTCCCAAAACATGGGATCACCATTTAAGTATCAATTAAATGATTGATTCATTACTTCATAGGACAATATTGATGTTGACCATGGAGCCATTAACTCATCTCTAAAAGATTCAATCACTAAGTATTTTACACAAAACCAATATGCCTCTCTTGAGGATGTTTGTAAAAATACCTATTGAATATCCATAACTTGTTCAATGAGGGTAGAAATTAGCTTGGAGAATTTTAGGAAAGAGTGTGCTATGATATATTACAAGGCCCAAACAATGTTTTTTCATAAGAGAATAATTACAGTGATAGAGATTGTAGAATACCATTTTATTAAATGATTTTGGTTAACAAAACATGTCAAATTCTAGGTAATATATTTTTTTTGTTTTCCCATTATTATGGCCCATTATAATGTTACTAATGTTGAAATAATTTTTTTCTATAATCCTCTCAAGGATTTTGAAAATAGACCTGACATAGCATGTAATCAGTTGAATAGTATCCATAATAATAGTTTCGATTAATTATTTATAAATTATAATGGATTTCATTCCCTAATTTTTGTTAAATATTCTCAATTATGCATAGAAATGTATTTTTTTAGATTGAACAAAACTCATGAGTAGTCTAGTCTTTTTAAATTATTTATTGACCACCATAATAACTGATGTATGGCCAACATTATTATTCTTATTTAACACAATACCATTACAAAATGTAATTTCAGACATCGAGAGGATAACTACCTAACCTAATGGTTTCTCATATAATCATATCATTTATAAAATTAAATAAAATTTCTCCTTGGTGTCCATTGATAAGAGAAGGCTTTAATTAGAAAAATAGTTATAAAATAGTTAGACTTCATCAATAAAAAAATTCCGCATGAATATTATGATTAGTTACAAATACTAGAATAAAATTAGAAAATACATCATATAAAATAAAAATAAGAAAAAGGGATATATGGCCCCCCATATAAGGGCCCTGAGAGAGGGTAATTCCCTTAGAATTACCTGAAATTTTTAATATATTAAAAGATACCAATGTGATTCTATGAATGCTGAATTTGATGAATTTAGAGAAGAAACCCATTTTTTACATTACAAACTAACGAAATGGAAATTCTAGTATATCATATGTTTAATTCCTATTGGCCTTCCATAACATAATACCATTTTTCATACATGATCATTTTTTCATAGTATATAACACATCATGGGCCACAATATGAGTGCCTTTGATTGGTTTTTTATGATGAATGTACTTTGGTCTCAGATGTAATGTGAAATAAACAAGGTCATTCGGTATTAACTATGATAACATATAATATATTATAGGAGACACTTTATTAATCAATTTTATTAAAATCTGAATCCATAAAGAGATTTATGATATTATGTATAATTTTAATGGTGGTTTCATTGAGAGAGATAATAGATTGGATTTACAAGACATATATTATTCATAATTGAAGAAATATTCTTCCCAAAAATATACCAATTAGTTTTTAAAAAAATTTAAAGGATGTTATCCCACCCTAATATATTCCTGGAAAGTATTTTCTTGAGCACCCATAAAAATTCATCATCAAAAAATTTCTTAAGTTATGTGTTTTCATTTCATCCTAATCATTGGATCAATGAAATATTAACATTCAACTGAGATGGAATACTATATGCATTGTAAAGATTCTAGATGAAAAATGTGAAAATATTATTCATCCCCACATCACTAGTAAGAGATATACCTTTATTATTATTAAGGATATAAATAGAGTTATTAAGTTTTATCATAGATTCATTCTAATGGGAAAAGGTCACATTAGCTTCACCTTAATTAATGTGGGTTTCATGAAAACACATGGACCAAAATAATTACTTAACATAATGAGTCTTATCTATATATTCATTATATCATAAAATTATTTATTGGTTGGAAACCAATGGGGGATGAGAATAATGTGACATAAAAATCATTTTGATCATATCCAAAGTATTTTCAGGTTGGAAATATTTAACATTCCTATGGGATCTCAGTTTGGATTCTTCATGGGGTATAATACTTATACTATCTAGGTCTCCAATAATATTGCACGAATAATTTACATCTTTATATTCATTATCTTAATCCCAAAAGTAATCCAGATCTAAAGGGTCACACATATTTCATATTTCTAATTCCATGTAAAATAAAAATGATGATAGTGTTGTGGGTATCATGTTATATTCAAAATGATTAACTAGGAATAACCCAGTTTTGTAGGTCTATTTGGTTGAGCCCAAAAATATGTTTATATTATCATAAATGTGTATGCTTTAATAATTCTATCATAACAATGTAATTTATTTTTCTTTATTTGTAAGGTCATAGAAATATTCCACTAAATTTTCTTTATATAATTCCATCATTGAGGAATATGATCTTCTAGAACACGTTTTTTTATTCTGGAACCTAATTTCATTGAATTTCATACTGAAGAGGGTGTGTCTAGGTAATCTATCAACCATGTATTGATGATGTTTACAAAACATAAATTTATCTCTTAGGGGAGGAAATACTTAAGAGCTAATAAATGGAAATTTAGTGGTTTCTCATAAGTGGGGTTATTTAGATATTTGGTTAAACAATAAATATTCATCTTTAATAATAATTTCCTCCCATTATAGAAGATAGGGAGAAACCAAGTGTCCAAAGCATAAGACCAAGAAGAATCCCAAAAAACTAGTTTTTTTTATTTTAGATCTATGTCCATGATTTCTAATTAGTTTTTGAAAAAAATCATATTAAGTTGACATAACATGGAACAAAACTGATTCTTCAAAATTTAGATTCAGTATCAATTCCAATGACAGTTCCATCATATTATTTTGATATAACTATAATCTTTTAATGAAAATTGGATACCAAATAATCTTTTAGAATCAAGGGGTTATAACATAGGATCATGAAATATATTACTAAAATGACATTAAATTAAGTTTAACGTGGTATCTAGTTGAATTTATGGGAAGATTCCATTTATTTGTGGTTAAAAATGTCATATTAATCAACTTTTATTCTAAAATATGATTAATATTGAGTTGAATATTTTTTTTAAATTTTCCTAAACATTCAAAAAATATTCTGAATATTTATTTTACTAATTAAAATAGTCACTAGTGTAACCATTAAATAAATTTAAATATAAAAAATTATAGTATTTTAGTGATGTATTCAATATTTTATTTATTAAACATCATTACATTATGTTTCAATTTATTTACATTATCATTCCATTTATACCAGAAATTAAAAAAAAGAGTTAAACGTTTTACTTTTTTCTCAATGGGATTAGAAGTAAATTTATTTAAACAAATTAATGGAACAATATTTATAATATATTTGACTATGATTGAAAAGGATGTGATTTATGTATGTATATAATTAGTTGTAACTTATTTTACAATATATTGAGTGTATATTACAGCTTCTGATGTATTAATGTAATCAGTATGGATACAAATATTTATTCAATAGATTAATGTTATTCTTTTTGGTAGAGATCTCATAGCATTGTATAGTACAAAATAATAGGTGTGGATCAACACAAGGAATCAGTGTCACAAAAATAATGGAAGAACATCAGAATCCTCATCTTTATTTTGATTTTTCACAAATAAGTGTGGTCATAGTAAGAAGAGTTTCCTTGGATGAGGACTGGAAGGATCCATCAACTTAACCCCTATCTCATCAGAAGCATGAAAGACACATGATAGATAGCAGACATAAACACATTGATAGTTGGATATAGAAAATTTAAATATTTGTTGGAGTCTGTTAGAAAGAAACAATCACATAACAATTTTGATTGAAAACTTATTCATAGAAATTAATATTAATTAATGTCTCATCACATATTTAGTATTCTTATTATAATATTATTAAATTCATTATCACTGAAATATTCAAATAAAATTTTTAATATAAGTGTTTAGTTTAATCAGTGATGTTTCTACATGGATTATTGTAATGGAATGTTTTACGGTAATGTTCATTGAATATTTCCTAGGAAAAGTTTCCATTACACATATAGAGTAATTTTTCAATTACCTTTTTAACAAATATTTGGTATAAATTATAATAAATCTATCATTAATAATAATAAATATTTTCAGTGATATTTTCCTTTAAAACATTATTTTGGGAATGTTCATTCAATATTTTTAATGAATGTGCCACCAAAACATCCCAATCATGTTATATTTTATCATTTACATAGTGTTACACAATTAATTCTAGAGAAAATTATAGCATAAATTATAGTTAATGTTCCAGTAGAAGTTCATGTGAATGTATCAAAGGAACATATAAAAAATAGTTTTACTAATAAAATATATTAATAATTTACTCTATAATTTGAATGATATTTCTTAATTAATACATCCACATTAACTTTTAATATAAGACATCAATTGAACTTCATGTGGCACTTCTTATGGGTTTTTTCGTTTGGATTTTTCATTAGAATTTTCTAATAGTCCTTGATAGTAGAATTATTTAGATAATGTTTATGAAACTAATTTCCATTTTTTTTTCATGGGGTTTTAATTATTTGATTTTTGAAATCTAAATTTTCTATAAATTTTTTAATTGTGAAATTTTAGTGGGTTTTAGGCAATAATTTTCAATGGAATGTTGCGCTAGAATTTCATTTTACTATAATTTTCAATAAAACCACCAATTGGATTTTTAAGTGGAATTTTCCATGGGAATTATTGTGTGGATGTTGCAATAAATATTCCAAAAAGAATTTTCCATTTGAAATTTACTATAAATTTTCTAGATAATGCTTGAGAAGAAATTCCCAAGTGAAATTGTCAACATTAATCCAATAGATAAATTTTAAAATTTTAACATTAATTTTTCCTATGAATCTTTCCAATAGAAATTTACCTATAATGTTGTTACTGGAAGTTTATATTGAACGTTTCAAAAAAATATTATCGATTAATCCACATGAATTTTTCAAGGGGACATGAAAAATATACTTATTTATTTTATTTAAACATTATACATTTCACTATTATATTTTCATTAAATCTTTTTATATATTATGTTTTTTAGTATAATGTTGTCTGTGATTTTTTACTAAAAAATATTGAAGAAAAATTTACAACATATTAAAATTGAATTTATCAACAAATTTGTTTCAATTAAATTTTATAAATTAATTATTTAAATGATGTTTATTCTAGATTTTTTTAATAAAAATATTAATATACAACATTATCTTAAATTTTTTGTGAATGTATTTATTCCGATTTATATAGACACCTTTAAAAAAATTTCTAGACTAAAATATCACTGTAAACATTAAACATAATAATCTATTTAATTTTATGAATATAATGTTTTTATTTTTTATGTTTTTTATGTATTGGGTTATATTATTAATATATGAAAATATTATATTATTTACATAAATAACTATTTTTTAAAAAATTTAAAAAATTACAACCTGATTATAGTTATAGAAATAAATAATTTTATAGATTAATGTGTTATTTTATTACTAAAATATTAATAATTTCATGATTATTTCATTATATTTCACCATTTTTAATTATTAATTTATAATCTTTTTTCTTGTAAAACAAATAGTTATTCAAATTTTTATGTTTTAAAAATTTTTTTGATGACTATAAACCAATAAAACAAGTACTATATGCATTAAAACATTATTGTTTTATTTAAACTTATCTTTCTTATTAAAAAATTTATATTAATTTTTTTAAATATTTTTTACTTTAACACACATATACACAAATAATATAGTAAATTAGTTTTTGAAAAAAAATACAATCATAGTTTTTATAAATACATTCAATACAATGGGCAAACATCTTGTTTCATATTTGTTTTATCAACACTGTTATACTCGATATTCCAAAGAATTGGTTCAATGAGAGATTATACCTGTCAAATTTATTAAGGATTTTCATAGAATTTATAATTTATAGGTTAGTGTTTTCATGTTTTCATAATCATTTAGACCATGTGCATGTTGTGTAGAATTCAAATTATGCGTATTTTTTTACATAATTTATGGTTTTTTACTATTATTTGTGGATTGAAAAATATATTTTTTGTACCATTAATTGAAATATATTATAATAGAGATATTTTATAAATCCATGGATTTTATTTATGTTAAATATTTTTTTGAAACTATTTAATGTATTTTAAAAAATTAAAGCTAAAATAGAGACGATAAAAGAAAATTGGTTTTAAAAAAATTATAACCCAAAATCAATACTACAATTAAAATATTATTGTTATTTAATATAAATTAATGATGATGTTGGTGAAAAATTAAATCTCATTAAATATTTTTATAATTTTTTTAATATATAATGTTAATATTATAATTATTGAACCCCATATATATATATATATTAGGGTCTATATAGTTTTAATATTTATTTGTTAATTTTTTTGAACATTTACATGAAAGTATTTGGGGAACCTATATTCCCATAGGTGTAGGGCATGGTCTAAACAAATAAATTTCCAGGTGTGTGTACTGATTTTACATTGGTTGGTGGTCATGAAAATGTTCTAAATTGTAGTAATCGAGTGAATGTTTTGCTAATATGTATCAATATTCTCAATGTATTCTGGATAATTATATGAAATTATTTTTTTATTTTTAATTATATATTACATAAATTTCTATATTTATGTTTCAAATTCCTATATATTATTATAGATATAACCTCAAAATAACATATATACATATTCTTAACTATAAATTTATCAAACTAATATATAATTATTAATAAGAATGTTTTATTTTAATAATTATAATTTATCAAAATTATATATTCTAGAAAGATATATGATTTTAGTTTTTTTTATTTTTGTTAATTTTTTTTAAATTTTAAATGAATCTATTATTATTAATAGATAGTATATATTTAATTTATATAAAAAAATTTCCTTGATTTTATTTTAATTACTTCAAGTAGTATTATTATTTTAGTACTATTGGATAATAACTGAGAAACATCTAGAGTGAGATAATATGCTATATCTTAAGCAATAATATTTAAAAACATGGATAGATTTTTGAACCACTAGAAGTGGATAAAAAATCACTAGTTAGTTAGTACCATTTGTGATTGTGATTCACAAACCCATTTCATTTTTATAAAATTATAATTTATATTTTTCTAAAATATTTATCGACAAAGTTAGCTAGCAAAATAGATGGGTTGATTTCCCAATGAGATGGTTTTGGACTCTATATTACACTTTTTTTATGAAATATATATATATATTCTCATATTGATTTTAATTTTAAATTATTTTTTGGTTTCCATGATTTTTTTCAACATTTTATTTATTTAGAATAATATTATTTAACATATCCATTTCATAAATTTAAATATCATAAATGAAATTTTGTTCTATATTTTCTCAGAATGAATCTTTTTAGACATATTTTTATAGGGTATCAGTTTATCAATTTTATCATTGAATTTATACAACAAATAAAAAATTCAACTTGAGCATTATATTAAATTATGTGTCTAGAGAAAAAAAATTAATTGTTCATTAAATAATAAAAAATTTTGATAATATCCTAGAAAATGTTGGACTTCTTGTTTTCTTGGGGCTTCTAAATGAGTAATGTTTAATAATTTTACTATAGTTTGATAATAATATAGCTACTAAAAAATCAAATGAAGTGTAATAGATTCTTTAATTTTTTGATGATACCAATGTGGTGACTATCAAAAATTATTTTATCATACAATAGAGAAATAATATAGTAGTGTTGGTTTTAGAAAAGGAGTTACGATAACACAAACTATCCAAGAACTTCATAAATATCATCTCTCTATGGATTTTTCTTATGATTCATTTTATCTAGGATATGAATAAATAATTGATGTATGATAGTATGGAATATTTTCATTCATGATTAAAATTGAGGATATATAAAGAATATTTTTCATAAATATTTATATTTTATATCTTGTCTTCAAGGGCACTAAAATATAATTATTTAGGGGTGTTTATTATTTAAATATTTGTTGATTATTTATATTAAAAGATGTAATCTTTATGAAAGAGATGCTCATGAAAATATATTATATGCAATATAATATCGATAAGGTAATGGAATCCATATTTACTAAATGTTATTTGAGTCTCTGGATTAGGAGCTATGGTGGTACATGATAAATTTTTATTAGGATATTTCATAGATTTTTTTTGGAGGATTGGGGGAGGTGTTTGATCTCAATTCAAGGAAGATTTCTTTTTTGTATAGATAATCATTAAATTTGAGTTTTAGTATGCCAATATTTTTTTCTTATATTATTAAACTAATTATATTTTGAAAATATTTTTCCTTGTATCATAAGATCAATATTAGTACTCTTTATATTTTGGTTATATTGGTTATTTATACTGGTCTATAATGTTCATGTTATGGACACCCAATATAGAAATTTAGATAATGGTCGGCCAGGGGAGTTTGTGGGTTATGATGGAAAACAATACCCTAATGGTATTTTCTAGAACCTCGACATATATTACTAGAATTTGATGTTTTAGGGGGTGCACATAAGGCCCAGTAACACTCCAAAATTATTTTAGAGAGGTTCATAAGAGGCAATTTATTTTTGTATGTGACCATAGAATTTCATAAACCATATGTTTATTATATCATATTGTGATACAACATCTTTTACCTCTCAAAATTAATGATATCTTTTCGTATGACTATTTATCATATGTTTTGATTTGAATTGGTTGAATTTAAATTGGTCACCATAATTAAAATTATTATTTATCATGATCTATAAAATTTGAAATCCACTTGGAATGTGTCACATAAATTTTATCCATACAATGATAAATTAATGTATAGTTTTTTATAAAAAAATAACATATAAATTTTTTTATTTTTATATTCTATTTAAAATAATAATGATTATATTTTTAGTAATTTTTATATAAAAAGTAATATTATGGGTCATCAATACAGTAATTTAATGTACTTTTTTAAATATATATATATATGCATAAAATATATATTCCATTTTAATCTAATATTTATATTTTGTTCTTTTATGAAATAAAAAATGTATTTTTTTGACATGTTTTTAATGTATAATTTTTTTGATATAAATAAATTTAAACCATTATAATGAATTAAATACTATTTTTCAAACATTAAGAAAAAATAGAAAAAGTACAGGGGTCATCCCAGATTCCTTTTGGTCCTACGAGTGTAAGGCCAAAAAATTAAATATATATTTATCAACATTAGTTGCAACAACATTTAATTTTTTTGGAATTTTAATTTTATATTTTCATATATCACATTGAAATAATATATACATTACATTGTTAATTTTTTTCATAATAAAGAACATTTAATTATTTTTTAAATAAATTTTCTTTAATGTTGTAAATGAAAGAAACAATAAAAATTATATATAATAAATAATAAATAAAATACTTCTTATATTTCATTTGATATTATTTACTATTTTTTAAAGTACAACATACTTCATTTTGGTGTTTTGGGTCAATGAAATCCTAAAGCACAATATTAATCACATTATAAATTTATTAAAAATAACAATATTATAAAACAATAAAAACATCATTTATCTTATATATTTTCATAAAAATAATTCAATATCAAATAAAAATTTATTAACAATGAATATTTATAAAATAATATACTTGATGTGAAATTGAATAAAGCCTATATATTTTGAAAAAAATTTAATGGTAAACATAAATAAACTAAACACATAGAGACAATAAAAAATAATCATTATGAAACCAAATATAAAAGGTAATACTCTATGTTTAATGTAATATAAATTTAGTTAATTTTCTTAAAAAATCATAATTTTTTTAAAAATCATGACAACCATGTACATATGTGGGTATCTGAACCTTCACATTCATGATGATGATATATAACCAAGGGGGGATATTAAAAAATGAATTGTTATTACTATTTTCATATTATATATCAAATTTATCATCCAACACATCTTCCAGATTTATATGTCTTACTTGCAATGAATCTTGTTACGATTCAAGATAATCTAATAATGATTTTGAACAATTTTTATATTATTTATTTTAATTGTATAATGTTCTAATGGTGTTTACATGTAACTGAAATAGTGTGTGGGGAGTAAGATTCTCTATATTAATTTATTGAAATTGGATTATGGGGGAAATTTTATTCCGTAAAATTTCAATGATTTTCTAGTGGAAAAGTATAAATGATATAAAATAATCCTAATAATTCATCACATAGAAAAATTCTCTTCATCATGTCATTACATTCATGGGGGAAGGACCAACACTATGAACATTGTCTGCAATTATAATCTTGTTCTACGAAATTTATGGTGTGGTTTTTGTAGAAATAATTCTATCTATGGTTATGCATGAATGATTTTTTGGGGGAAAGAATATGAGAGGAAACTACCTAGACCTGGAAGTGGAAATTTGGTAGTCGATGACAATGATTGGGTCTATTTTAGTTCATTATGGAAGATTACATGTGGGAAAACATAACTACAACCCTTAACATTTTATGGAGATATTAAATACTATTGTAAATAATACTTCCATTCATAATTGACAGTGGGTTCAATAGTTTTTTGAGAAGTGATTGTATGAGAGTGATTTAAAGGAACACTTTGGGGGTTTGGGGTTTCTGTGACAATAGAGTTGAAAGTGAATTAGGCACATAACTAGAACTGTGAATTGTGTGGGCGGGTGGGGAATGTTTACAATATAAAGAACGAATAGAGCTGGAATGAAAGTGTTCAAAAACAGCCACCCTAAACATAGAATCCTAGGATTATTATACATGGATATTACATCTTTATAGATGAATGTTCAATTGATTATTTAAACATGAACCTTAGAATCATAATAATGTAGTTCCTTTTGAATCATAGAAAAAAAATCATCTAATTTTATGGAATATCATTAATGTATCGCATAAATATATTCACCCTTACTAATCATCACAAAAATATCTTACTTAAGACGGTTAATAACATGAGTAAATAAAGAATAATAAAGTGTGAGATGGGATTCATAGTAAGGTTAAATAATAGAGAGGCATAAGAAAAACATGAGAATAAAGTTATAAGAACATTTTCATAACATTTGGAAGAAATAACCAACATTTTAATTATTATAATATTCTGACATGTTATAACGATTGAATGTTCATAAGACATGATGTATAAGGAAATCATTGAGCATGATCTATGAGTTCATAATAATGACATATAACATGGGATTTTTTTCATAAACATATGAATGGATATTAATTTCCAAATTAGTCAAGGCTCATTCATAAAAATTATCAATTCACATAATGGGGGGATACACTTACATAGTGGGTTATACAACCATCCCTAGTTCCAACCATTTTAACATGGTGGGATGGGTTCACTCCCAAAACCATTTATTAGAAATTTTATACTATGAAGACAATATATGTTTAAAAAGTACCTCACTTAACTGTGTTTACTTGGTATTCAAGTCCTATCGGACACACTAAGTATAAATATTTACCCATTTCATTGTAGTTATATTATTGATAGATCCATCATGATTATAACATTACCATAGAACTGGGTTATAACATAACCACTATCACTTAATTAAAATTATTCCTTTATGTTCCCCACAATTGTAAAATAGTCATAATATTATTCCCCATGATATTGATTAGGTTTCATAATAATTTTATCCCAACATAACATGTTGAAAATAAAAATATTCATAATCATTTTATTATTTCAAGAGAGTATAATCGATCGAAAAAGAAACACGTTACATAATGATTTTAACTTGGTATAAATTGTTAAATAAAAATGGGTTTCAAAAAAACATTTCATCATAAATATAAAATATTTATGGAAAGAATAAAAATATTATTTGTGTATTATATTCCTTTTATGTCATAGGTAATGTCAATATATAACAACATAAATTGAAAATTATTTTGAAATATAATATAAAACAATTATTGAGGGAAAATACATTTATTTTAAAATTACTTTTAAAAAATTCAACTTCTTTAAAATCATTTATATTTATAAAAAATATTAAAAAATAAAAAATTGAGCCTTTGAAACCACTAAAAATTTTTCATATAATTATAAATTATTATTTGAAAAAATCAACATCAAAAACATCAAAATAATTTTTTATAGAAAATATCCTCCAAAAAATATAATTTTAGATTCAAATCAAATAATGGTCATTAAAGTTAAAATTCTTTTTAATTATTATGAACAATCAATTCACATTTTTTTAAGATACAATTGTGATTAAATGGAATATAAAATAATGTTTTCTACAATAAAAGTTTTTAAAATGAAAAACAATGTTTGAAAATTTCAATAAAAAATATTTGGAGAAATTCAAAAAAAATTGAATTTTTTTAAAAACACATGGTCTGATTAAAAAACGATTTTCAATCAACGAGATAAATATGATAAATTATTCAAAAAATCATTCTTATAATCTCTTGAGAACTAAATGAGTGTAAAATGAATGGAAAAGAGTTTAATTTTGTTATAGATACATAATAATAATATTAATAAGTTTCATTAATGATATATAATATTATTTCCCAATTGGGGAAATAATTATATACAATCTTGATAAATGATGAGATTCTATCAGAAAACTTCTACCACATTGGTCACATTTTATCATAATCAACTTGATAGAATGAAATAAAATAAAAATTATAATATCATTTATATTAGAATATTAATGATATAGAACATCAAATGTTATGAATATTCAAGTTTCAAAATATTTTAGGTGTATAATACAATCATATGTGTCAAAGAATGAGAATTGAGACTAAAATCTCTTACCGTATTGATAAAATTTAAACCATAAACCCGATAAAAGAATGATTTTCTAATGGGTGAATAAATAAAAATTATACATAGGGTAAAAATAATAATATGTATAAATATTTATTACGTACAGCACATAATATAAATAGGTGATGACTATGGAATGTGTACAATAGAACTAAAAAGTGAGAAACAAATTCCATACCACTTTAGAAATATCGTTAATCATAATACCCATTCATGTATAACATCAAATGACAAATTTTATTTGAGGAAAATAATAATATTAATTATTTAATATATAAAAGGGATAGTATATTCACAAAAGTAAATAATTTTTCTGAATATTTTATCGATCTCCCAGAATTAAAAGAATGAATAGAAATCCCTTACCATAAGTATCATCTTTTTTTTGCATAGGTTGAACCAACTGCATAATAAATATATTTATTTTATAAATATAAATTATATAATCATAAATTTATATATATATTATACCATATATGATTTATATATGAGATTGTATTAATTTTTATTATCAATTCCTTGTTAATGTCACATTTCGGTTAATTTCCACTCATCATTTCCTATATGTTTTGATTTTGTATTTGTAGTATTTATAATTTGATCATTGTTGAATTCAATAATAAATAAGGAAAATTAAAAAATTATCATTTTTATATATTTACTACACTTTTAAGACCAATCATGAAATACATTTTTTGAAAATTTTGTAATGTTACGATCACGATGATAGTATATCGTATATACACAAGACTAGCATATAAAATTTTTAGTGATAATTATAGAATGTTTCTATATAATATATTATCCTTATATAATGATCATGTAACATCTTCATCCAAAGCACCGTGTTTGATTCATAAGGCCTTATGAAATCTTTTCCACCTCGTTGTACGTAAAATGCTACCGACCAGAATTGAGGGTATAAATTCAATAGTGTGGAGACAAACCTTATGTTTTCTGTCATCATGTAAGAAATTAAAAATAATAATGGGAGAATGAATAAATAATTAGAGTAAAATATAAACACTTAATATGTAATACATGGTATATAAGTAAGTGCTCCCAATGTAGAATTATTTCATTATAAATGAAAGTAGAAAATAAATGAATGAACCATACGGTCATCTAGGGTATGTCTCATTATAATATTGATATGTTCATTACTAGCATAGTCATCTGCCACATGGCCCTTTCCCATCACTATGTTTCTCATGTAATCTATAATATATTTTAAATGCAGGAGTAGAGTGTGAGTAAAATTCACAATAGTACACAACCGATTCATTCAACCTGCTCTGCTCAATAATAAAATTGCATTCTTTAAAAATAATCAATGCATAATAGGTATATAAACATAAGAATCAATACAGAGTAGTGGTTTGTTATCCAAGAATCCACCAAAACCCCAGATTTACCTATTTTTTATAGACTCTTGAAAGATAATCAAAGAATGTATCGATGAGCATAGAATTATTCATGTTGTATAGAATCCATCCCATGGTAATGTTGGTAGTAAACATAGTTTCCACCAGGATAGTTTGTTTTTTAAAATCTTCTTGGAATTGTGTGTTCTTAAACCTTATAGGGAGCATCATCCTTCATCAAAGGAGTGGCATCCTCTTTCTCCTCATTTTCTAACATAGATCTACACCCCCATACCTAAAGTTCTCTTTGTTCCATATGGTTCTTGATCTTTAATAAGGATGACCTAACCATCCATTATCAATCGCATAGTTTAACGAAGCATTAGAACTTCTAAATCAGACCGTGATTGGTTGATTCTAATTGAGAATGAATTCATTGGACACTGTTGATAGGTTCATATTTAGATATTGATATTTTCAGGATAGGGCTACTATGTGTTTTCTGATAAGAAAGTCGTCATGATCCATTTCTCTCCAGAGGAATACATACTCAATGGTTCTTCTAGTGCACCTCGCAGCTACAACATGTCCATCTTCTTCCTCTATGGATGGTCTTATTAATTCTATATTAATTAGGACTCCCCTAGAGTGTTTATTTGGTCGATTATCCCTAACATACACATTCTATTCTAAATTCCATTAGTTATCAAGATGATAGGGAACCTTATAGGTTCATACATGTCCTGTGATAGCCAAACCAAATATTTTTGTCATCCTGTTAATCGTCAAGTGTGTGTGGATGTTTATTCCTTAATAATGCATTGTGGTTTTTTTGTATTATAATAGGAGATGAATTTCGTTATAAGATGAAGGTGGTGTATGAATTTTGGTTTACTATTGTTCTGACTATAAGTAGATGGTTTATTCATCGAGGACCAGTAGACTTTGGTCTAAACTAGAAAATGTGTAGAAGGCTCTAAGAATATGTCAAACAGAGGATCTTATATCAATTATAGTGGATGGTACCTCTATTCAGGGGGATGTGAGTGTGGAGGTCGAGTTATATGTAGTACACAATGAGCAAAAATATTAGAATACCATTGTGGCTAACATCATCCATCGATTGAGAAAAGAACTATACAATTCTCAACAATATATTGATTTTTTTCTGTAGAGATAAGTTTTTGTGGTGGGGAGAAAGGTTATGGAGTTTTAAACCATCTTTCCCTAGAGGTCCCTCATGGGGAAATTAGGAATAAATTCATATCGGAGATTCAAGGTGAGGGGGCTCCCATTATGGGTGCATTATATGATGAGGTGGTGTGTCGTGGGAGTGGTAATAGTGATAAATACTAGATAGAAGTTGATAAGGTACACATATAGGATATTCCTATAGGTTAATATAAATTGAGACATTGTTTTTCATGGTATGGCCTTGATCAAGAAAAATACCATAAGGTAGGTGGAAGTTATCCAACTAGGAAATCATTTTCTAAAATTTTCTAATGTTAGTCAGATGAAGGTTCTTGAGAAAGACTTGGTCAGGACCTTTATGGATAGGAAGAAGGATTCTATGAACGGATCAAGCGACGATTTCTATAATTATTCTATAGGTGGTATAGGGGATGAGGTACCAGGTGGTAAGATCTGAAGACCGATGAGGAGTAAAAACCAGAGGGCTAACCATAAAGAGAGGAAATATTTATCATATTCTCCACTACTAAGGGAGACTCGATCAAGAAAGATTATGAAATCTATGTAGATGGATAACGATACTCACACTCCCTCTAAAGATTATTTCCTGTAAAGGAAAATATGTGACGATCATGGTAAATACAACGAATTACGTATGAGCTTGGGTAAAGAAATGTTAAAATATGGTTTTCTATTACTAATACAAAGGAATAAGAAGATAGATTGATGGGAATGGTTTTGAGGGTGGCTTCAATGTGGAGCATTGTTCTTGGATTGGAAAATAGAACCAATTTTTTTTAACGAGATTAAAAAATGTGAAGATTAACATAGAGAAGTACATCCATTCGTGGGACAATTTTGTGTTTTAGTTTGACATACATCTAATGGGGGAACTAGATACTCAAGTATGGAATATCTCTTGGATTTTATATAGGGAGGTTAAATCTAGGTGTGTTTAACTATATTTTAATTTCTCTATGATTTATTTTTTATGTTCATCCCATGGTTTCTATATTCTTACGTAAAATTGATTAAATAATGAAAATTTCATTTTGAGTAAAGTTTTGATGCATCTCAGTTCACTCAGGTCCTCATTTATGAAATGTTTTTAGGAATCCATGCATTAACTATTTCACATGTGAATAATCTAGTAATTGATAATGATAATCACATATCAACTACGAATCGAGTGAAATAATAAAAAATCAAATAGTCATCAAGAAACCTGATACTTGAATTCTAGTTCCATAAGTGCATTCTCAATGTTATAATTATATATATGACCTTATGTATTGAATGAAGCTTGAAAAATACCAAGGCATGAGGTACTTCATCAAAAATAAAATATTCATAGATAAACATGATACATATTCATTAAGTAAATTATCAAAATGAAATTCCATTGTATCTACACCCTATGCTATGGTCCATAATCGCATAACAATGTATGTCATGCCTTATCCCCATATAATGGGTAAACATGTCAAGACATTCCACATGTTCTGAGAAAAAATAATGGTACATCAAAATCAAGGAAACATACATACATGATATATCATTCCATATAAAAAATATCATAATATATATCATTATGGGAAATAAATAAGAAAACATGACATCACGTGAAAAAAATCAAGAATGTAATTGGAAACCCTTATATGAATCCTGGAATCACAATAGGTATCATGCCATACACAAACACACACACACCAACATTTGATCACAATCCATCATAATATATAATGAGGAAACACATAAATCAAACATGGAAACATATGTAAACGATATCCCAATAGGTAATGAACAACATTCCTCCTGGTTGTTCTTGTCGACGTTGGGGTTTATAAAGGCAGTTGTCACTCAAACCATGGATACACCCATTGAGAATTTGATGACACGTCAATGATCCCATTTACCATCCACATTTAGAAAGTAATCATAATTATAGATCACATTGATAATTAAAATGATTGAATTAAATCTAAACATATTACATCACATCCTTAAAATAAGAATAAGAAGAAATTAATATCATTTTGATGAACCCAATGACACAAATGATACATCAATCTGATCCATATCAGATATTAAATAGAATATAAAATTAGATGAAAATAAAAAAATAAAATGATGCGAATAGAAGAGAGAGGGAGGGAATATAGAGGGAGACATACATGATATGTGGAAAATATCCTCATACCTACTGCACAATGGTTCTCCCCATTTCCCCAATATATATATATATATATATATATTCTAATTTAATTCCCCAATTAAATTCTTATATTTTCTTATTTATAATTTAACATGTTTATTTACTCGTCTTATTATGTTCAACACACCCATATAACCCTTATACATTTTTTCAACTATACTTTTAATTATATACATTTAACTATTAATAATATTTTAAAGGTCATACTAATAAGTAAATATATATGTGAATTTATCTATATTTGTATTCATTATATAATAACACAATATATGTAAAAATAAAATCATAATATACACATGCACGCACGTGTGTGTGTTTGTGGGTATTGTGCTACACATATATATACCTATATTATAATTTTATCACACACACCAATTATTTTAAAATTTTAATAATAATAATATTGATAATTATAATGATTATTATTATTAAAAATATAACATAGTTAATGTTCTTCCAACAACCATCATTAATTATCGATTAAATGCTGATAATTAATAAATTTATATTAATCGCAACATTGAAATTATGTGAGATGAGTAATAATATAAATATTATTTTTGATCTTCCAAATAATTCACCCACAGTGAAATTCCTTTCATCAATTAATAAATATTTAATTAAAATGAAATATTTTATTCTTTTTCTATGATATAATAAAATTCTTATTATTACATTTAAATTTTTTATCAACTGGAAAATATTCAATTTCAAATTTTCTTAATTAAAAAATATAGGTAACAAAAAAAATTTATTAATATTATTATGTATGTCCAATAATTGATAACATTAATGATTCAAAAAAATATCACTCATTATTTATAATTAAATACGTTGATTCGTAACCTGTTTCAACAGAAAATTGACAATGGAGTAATTTTACATCAATCCATTAATGAATTAAAATATAAATCAGATCTAAAATGGTTTAAAATATAAGGTTTTACACTATATGCATATGAAACCTTGTATTTTTAACATGGAACAATATGAATTAATTAAAAATGATTTTACTTAATTAAAATTAGAATAATTAATATAATAAATTTTAAATTGTTATTGTTGTGTGAGATTGGAACAGACACCCAAGGGGGAATGAATTTATGTCCCACCTAGTGTAAACCCCAATTCCCAGAGATATCAGTGGTCTTAGATTCTTAATATGATGCACCATTTAGTAGATATTCCATTACTTATTATTTAAAACCTTAATAATATTATTATTAGTTATTAAAAATCTATTATCATTTGTGTTGATTACAAACACACAGCATATGAAAAAGTATATCCCACCTCGGGTAAACACCACATTCACGATATAACGATGGCCTTATATTTCCCATAAAATTTACAATTTGGGAGATATTAAATTATTATGAATAAATTATTATCTCTATAATTTATTATATTTAATATTTTCATGCAGTCTACACTAAGGCTCTATAAGAATCAGAATCTCTCACTAACAAAGAAAATGGCTTTGAAAATACTAGATAAATCATTCCATGGTTTTAATATGGAGTGTATCCATACATAAAATCATTAAAATATTCATTAAGTCATTTTTTTGGAAAATTACATTTTCATATTGGAAAAAATATAATTTATAATTGAGAGGGATTTTGTTATAATAATAAATTTAGTATATTATATTTCATAACCAGTAATTACTTATCATCCCGGAATAGTATCCATAGTCTTTTTTCCCGAACAACTCAGACCACCGTGTGTGAATTTTGTTCTCAAGATTTCACATATCCATAACCAGAGGAACATAACATGTCCACGATAGACTATGGGATCATATAAAGTCTTTCCTAGAAGTCTACCTACAACTGAAGTTCTGACCCCCAACGAATTAATTGTTGTCTACATCCATACAAATTAGTCACTATCATCATATATAAATTAACACAACAACATTCTTAGTTTAACTAATTAATTCCAATAATGAAATATCACAAAAAAATAGAAAAGAATTATATCACACAATGAAACTATCTTAAACATATAGTTAATCCAATTAAATTCAATTAATAATACATTACCTAGTATAATAACAGGTATATATATGGAATTTAAACCAATGTTCCTAATCAAGATCCAAGAATGCACTCATAATATCTTAAATCACTTATTAATATATGTGTTTCACCCAAGGATAGTTTAATCAATATTAATAAGAAATAAAAAATTCCCAACATTATGGAAACTCGGAAGTCAACTATACTGTGCAGGATAGGAATTATCATAGCTCCCCTACCAAAAACTCAACCATCAAATCTCTTATCATACATGTAAAAAACCAAGGTATAGAGAATAAAAAATTAGTGAATCCTAGTGATCATATACTATTTTTTAACATCCCTTCCCAGACCACTAAGTTAATGTCGGAAGGCATCATGACCTCATGCACACCTCACCATATGCAAGAGGCTACCGTATATTAGAGAGTGTCTAAATCTGATTTTGGAAAGACTATACCTCATAACTAATTTCACCATGTGGGAAAAAATACTAATAATGAGAGAAAAAATAAATAATTAGGGAAAATTTTGATACCAAATATGGAATACATGGTACATAAATAAGAGCTCCAAAAGTGGAGATCTACTTAGAGTAATGTATGAAGATAATAATTAAAGGAACAGTATGGTCCTCTATTTTCTGTTCTAGTGAAATTTATCTATTTTCCCCACCTTCTCATCCATCCAGTAGATGGACCTTTCCCTTCATTATGTTTATCATGGAATCTAAAAATAAATTTATATTCCCATGTAGGTTTTGGATACAAGACTATATAAGACACCACGAATTATTCCTAATATACTTTTCAAAAGAATAAAAGTATATTACATTCTAATTGTAACAATCATTTAAACCCTCAAATCAAAACAAATTACTAGTGAACTAATCCCGCTACCACTATACCTTTGGGAATTCCACCTTATCGTCAAAGCCAAAAAATAATCATGGAATGTCTCAAGGGGTATAAAAAATGTCTGACACTCAAAATCAATCTATTGGAAAATTTTGTAGTAACCAAATATGAAACCTGAAAAATATATTTATTTCATGAAAACATCATGACATTTCTTATACATGTATATCAATTCTTCATGGGCCTCATGTATGGAATTGTGTTTGGTATATAATAATCGACTGTCCCAGTCACAACGAATCATGGAATACATCATCCGAAATGAAGATCAACTAGGCATTGATTTCACTTCTCGAAAATCAACTAGACATTGTGAAACATGTAACCATGGTTCCATTTCATTGTGTTCATCCTCAACATAGATATATGGTATCATCATACCTCTAATCTCTTGTATTGAATGTTTCTCAACAAAAAAACTAGGCATTGATTATGCCATGTTCAAATATTATTGGAATTTAGAAGCACCATACATAGTCATTAAATACAACATTCACATTACAATCCATCACATCGACACCAAATCCTCATGTCCATAATTTAAAAACAATTCAATTCAATAATACTCCCCCTATATGGGTTAAAAATGTCCATACCATTTACTCAGTCATTGTACATAGAAAGTTACATAAAAATAAACAAGGTATACATACATGTTATAACATACAATAGAAGTAATTTTATAATATATTACATCTTCATAAATAAATAAGAAGATAGAACATCATGTGATAACACTATTACATGGAATATTCTACACTAATATCACTCATGGAATCACAGTAGTTCTCATGGAATACACATACATCCACATGTGATCATAATCATGAAAATTATCAGCTAAGGCAATACATAAATAAAATATGAAAACATGTGTAAATGAGATCCCCAAAGTCAAGGAAATTCATATCTAATTGTTTTCCAAGTCGATGTCAGGGATTTCAAAAGATACTTGCACTCAGACCATTCATTCACCCAATAGTAAGATAATAACACGTCAATGACACTCTGAACCATTATAGTTTAAATATTATATTGAAATATCAATATCTCTTATAAATAAAACGATTAAATTTATTATAAATATATTATCTCAACTATTTTTAAAAATGTTATAAAAAATTATTTTCATTCTGAAGAATCCAATGGTACCAATGAATCATCAATCTGATCAATATAATATATAGTATTTAGGATTGTTTTTTGAGGAAATATAAAAATAAAATAAAATAAATTGAAGAGAGAGGGTGAAACACAATTCTACTTTATGATACATAATTGGTCTCCCAGTTTCCATATTATATATAAATATATTTTGAATCATTTTCTCTGTTAAATTCTTTTATCTTCACAATTCTACTTTATAATTTTTATTTACTCCCATTCTTGTGTGTGTTGCACCCATATAACCCCTATTTATTATTTTATATTCCATATTTAAATACATAATGTAACCTTTATTTATATTTAAATTTGCAATCTAATATATATATTTATAAATATTATTATGTATTATATATTTTTTTTATATAAACAATATATATACACACCCACATGTGTGTGTATATATATATTTCAACATATTAATGTATGTAAACATAATTTAATTTTATCGGAGACAAAAGTTATTTTATCAATATAATAATAATGATAATAACTACATTAATGATGGTGATTATTAAATATCTATCATCATTATCACCATTGATGTTTCACTATAAAAAATAATTAAATATAGATTAAATTATGATATGTATCAAATTTACATACAAATCACCTTATAATTTTTGTGATACAATTATAAAAATCACTGTTATTATTAATCCCTACAAAAATAAACCCATTGGGATCATATTCCTTAAATTATGTAATTTTTATACCCACATGAAATCTTCTAATATTTTTAATTGATTGTAATAATATTAATAAATTTTTTATATTTATTATGTTACAATTAAAAAAATATATTTAATTACCATATTCATAATTTATGAATAATAGATTCAAATTTCCATTATTATTGAATATTTCATAGGATTTCATCAATTAATGTTTAAAAACCCACTATTAAATATTTATAATTTTCTACCCAGATTCAAAACATGATTCGACTGAAAATTGAAGGTGATGTAATTTTAATTCACCCAATAATTGTATTAAAATATGATATTGAATAATCATTGTTTGATACTAATGGTTATAAATTATTTTTCTGTGAAAACATTTATTTTTCACCATAGAAGAAGATGAATTAATTAAAAAGTTACTTTAGTATATTTAAATATTAAAAATTAATTAAATAAGTTTGATATAGTTATTATCGCATTCATTATGACAATATTCCCAACCCATGAAAAATTTATGTTGAACCTAGGGTACTACTTAATTCATGGACATAATGGTGGTCTGAGATTTCCCATATGATGCACCTTTTGAGCAGTTTTTTTATTTATTATTTAAAATCCTAAAAATAAATATATAAATCATTTAAAAAGTATTATCACATGTGATGTGACCAAACACAAAATGAACACAAAATTTATTTCCTTAGTAGGATAATTCTTGAATCCAATACACAATTTATGTTTTATATTTCTCATACGACACACCATTTGAGAGATATTAAATTTAATTGGATAAATAATGTGCATGTAATTTAATATATATAATATTATTATTCAGTCGAAACTGATGCTCTTCACCCTTCATAATCTCACACATTCTTATATAATAAATTAAAATATTTTGTATAGATCATTATAATGTTTTAATGGTATTTGTTTCTTAACAATATCTTTAAAAAATTTAATAACTTTTCTATTAGAAAATTATGATTTCATAAAAAACACTTATAAATAAATTACCAGAGTGATTTTATTATGTTTAAAATAAATTCTAGTATAGATATTAAAATATTAAATACAATATTATATCTTATAAATGTCATTAATGTTTTATGGTAATGAAAATAGAGTCACATCAGTTTGTAAATGATGTTGTCACACGTACATGAAAGAGGTTATAATCTTTGAGACAGTAGAAAGGTAAGAAAAAATATGATAATCTATAACATTAAGAAGATAAAGAAATAATCAAATATAAAATATTCCATTTATTTAAAATATATTAAAAACAATTATCCCTTATTACCGTCCATTTATATTGTTTTTGAAAATGAATCACATAACATACTCAAGTGGCCTTCATCCATACAAAAGTGTGATGATATTGTTTACCCTACATAATAGAAAGTAATCAAGTTATATAAGATATAATTACTCCATATGTAGAATTTGTTTATATGTATAATATATATAATTTTCATTCATCATCATACCCAACCTTTAGATGCGGTAATGAAAGAATAAATTTCATCAGTTCGGGAGGTTGTAGTTTTTTATACACATGAATGCTGATTTTGTAAACAATTGATTGGAAGATATGATTTTTTCGGGTCATTAAATTACTATAAAAATTTATTTATATTTTGTTTATTAACTTAACTATATCAAAACTTTTCAATAATAATTTGATATGATGGTGGAATAAGTAAAAATGATTATTGATGATTGTTACGTCTTCTTTGAGAGTATTACTACGGTGTTCACCAAAAGCCTTTATATGTTGGACTTCTACACACAATAATCATTATATGATGATGGGATATAATTTGAGAAGTTACTATTTTTAGGTATTTTCTATATGAAAAGAGTTAATAGATTTGATTGAGAAATGAGAGTGGTTACCCATTTAAAAGTGACGTGAGGGACATAATTGTAATTATTTTCAATGGAAAATGTGTACCCACGTTATTCAAGTTTTGAAAGGGTCATAAATGGAGTTATGTTTTGAATTATAAATAATAGGGTTGGAATATAAAAATACAATATTTTTTATTCTTATTTATGTTTATTTAAGCCCATATTTTCTTATTTTGACATTATGGTAACCCCGTTTTCACATTAAATGTGGTAAATAATTTTTATTATTTCCACTATTTGTATTAGAATAAAATTATGTTTACCATATCAGATATTATATATTATTATAATTAAAAATATTTTATCTATGTTTCTATAATAATTTAATATATGTGTAAAAATCATTTTAAAAATAATCTCATTGACATGACTGGAATGACAGTTTTCAATGGGAAAATGTTCAAAATTGTACAATGTATTTACATCATGTTTCCATATAGAATTGAATTAAATAACCTAATGTGGATTAATATATATAATTTAACAAATGTTACTATAAAACTATTTTATATATTTCAAAACATTATATATATTTTGAATAAAACTGAATTTCTCAATTAAAATATATTATTTTTTATTATTTATCAAAAAGGTAAAAATTTCCAAAAATTATAAGATATCCAAAATTTGGGAAAAAATTCATGATGAATTCAAAAATGATAATAATTTTTATAATAAATTTTCCATGTTTTTCAAAAATTAGTTTTAATATTAGTTTATAATAAGGTGACAAAATAGATTTTTAAGAAAATATAGTTAATATATTCAAAATATAATTTTTCCTTATCTCTATCTAGAAAAACATAATATTTATTTTAAATTGTTATTGAATATGAAATATATTAATATCATTAAAATACACACCACCAGTTTTTTAAAATATATTAAAGTATAATTACTTATTTATATTAATTTTATTTCTAAAAAAGGTTTTCCTTATTTTCATATAGTTATATATTTCATATTTTATTAATTTGTTCCCAAAGAATTAATTTTATACATATTTTTAAATAAGGTGTTTTCTTAATTTCTATAATCTTATTCTTAACATCCATGAAAATAATTTTTTGATAACAGTCATTTAAAAATATTTTAATTATATGACATGTATAATATAAACACTATGTTACATATAACACAAGATAAACTTGGGTTCACTTTTAAGGAATTCTAATATAGGATTTTAATTTAATAAAAAATATCGATATGTTTAATTTTATTTGAGAAAAAATGTTATAGATTATTAGGATATTAAATTATACCCCCTTAAAATGAATTTTTTCCTTGATATTTGTCACATTGTTATGAAAAATTGATGATTATTCAACACCATTTCATCTTTAGGTTCCCAAGTAGCATCTAAAGTAGATGGTTTGACCAAAAATAATTAACAAGGAATGTGTTTTTTTATAAAATTGACTATATTCAATCTAGATTCTATAAAGGTTATTCCTAATATGATTTATAATTATCGAGTAATATGACCTATGAGTTTAGTACAAATGTTGAATAAGGAAAAAATACCGTCATAAGAGATACATGGAACACATTTTGAACCAAAAAAATCTTTTTTGGAAGTGAATATTTATGGGCCACAATCTCTATAAAATAATGAAAAAAAGTACTGATATACCAAGTGGTTATATTTCATTTATTTCCGATTCACAATTTAATTGAATTTTAGTGACTCAGTAAATTTTCAATTCATCTCTTACATAATGACATGAAGATGATTTTTTTTATAAATTAATAAATACAATATATTGATATCCATATTAGAATTAAAAGTCAGTCTATAAATCTCATGTTATTATCATAATATAATATTTAAAACAAGTTATTCAGTATGCACATATCTTTATATGGGGAAGTAATACATTAATCTCTGATGTCCTTTTTATTTTTAATCAGACTCCTACCCATAAAAGGTTAACCATATAATAAATCGAAAAAATAAAATTTATAAATATAGAAACAAAAATTTCCAAAATTAATGTAATGTTAATCCCTCAAATAATAAGAAGTATCTAGAAACAAGTGAATACATTATTCTTTTATTCCCAAAAACCATGATAATAACATGTCTTTCCATAAAAAAATTATGAACATACTGACTTCTTATTCCAATAATTAAACAAAAAATTACTGAATATATTATATAAAACCAATATTTCTGTAATCTCCATCATTGATTACATAAACCAATTTTTCCAAGAAAAATCATAAATGAATTCAAATTTTATCATTACTATATAGTTTACTTTATTCATATCAATAATATCATTATAGAAAAATCATTATTAGGAGAATATAAAAAATAATTATAAAGTTTAGTTTTCCATAATCATGTATTTTTTATGAATATAACCTTAACAATTAATCTCATTTCTATATAATCATAATCATTAAACATATTCATTAAAATCATTAAAGAATAAATTATACTAAAAATACATAGAATTTTTAAAATTAATTAATAAAAAAAAATAACTCAATGATTGTAGTTCCTAATGAATCCAATATTTATGATTCATCCTATAATTCTTTATTAATTATTTCATTTAGCATTTCATTCAAAATCTCTCCATAATAAACTGTTTAACAATAAATAATTCTAGTTATTTCAATATCTTTAAGATCTTCCCCACTATGCAATTGATTTTCATATTTCCTAAACAACCCACATTTAAAATATCCTTCCATTAACAATAATATTTTCAGAAAGATTTTAAAATCCATTTCATTAATTAACCTATTCATATTTTCTAGGAAATATAATAACTTGTGTCTTCTTCCATACATAAAATATCTTCTCGTTTCATCAATAGAATCCTTTGAGTATTTCTCCCCACATAATTGACATATAGGTAACTGGATCACTATTTCCCTATGGTTTCCATTTCTCTAACTCTCAATGAAATCTTTTATTATATTCTTTTAGGAGTCCGAGATTTTTTATGGTGAACATTGTTAATCATTTATCAAGATAAATTATTAATAATAATGAAAACATACTTTAATACAATCATCACCCCATTTGTATTCCCATTAGAACGTTTTCCATCAAATTCAACATCATCCCAATTACTTCATTTTCATACCATTAAAAGAATAAGGATTTTATGGGGAAAAATAATCATAATAGAAAATATAATATTCATGAAAATAATTTATATGATGTCTAAATAATGAAATATTATTTTTAATCCTTAACACAATATGTTTATCCTAGGACATTCATAGTCAACATCTATTTAAATCCAGCATGATGGTTCATAAAATGTTTTTAATTTTAAAATCATATCCACTAGGTGTGTCAAAATAGGTGTGCAATAAGGCTCATTTTCATGAACCAGGTAATTATATATTCTATTTCAATGCACTGTTTTCAATGTTAATACCACTTGGTAAATATGTTCTATAGAAACATCCAATTAAAGTATCCAATAAATGATAAAATTTTATAGAATGAACATTCTCTATCATTTAAAAAAATGTAGGATAGTTTTCTATACTTTGATTTAGCCATAATACCATCCCTATTTCCATTCATAGATATATATTTATAAATATACTAAGGGATATCCCTAAAAATCATTATAGTTTTTAATGATCAACTAATCATGTCATATGATTCCAACAATAAAATCTTCGGATTATCCTACATGGATATTACATATTCTTAGTTGAATATTCAATACATTTAAAAAAATATACACCTGAGGACCATAATATTTTTCATCATTTGGAATCATAGAACACAATCTTTTTTATTCACAGAAAATATTAAATATCTCTGATAATTATATTCTCATTTAGAAATCTTCATTGATTTATTCTAGTTAAATCATGTCTTTATAACTTGGGAAATGGAATTATATAAAAGGGTGATATCAAATTCTCAAATATGGTAAAAAAGATAGATATAAGAATAACATGACCATAAGGGTATGAAAATATGATCACAACATTTCCAAAAAAAACACCATGTATATTAAATATATTAATCTTGATTAATGTTATAAAAATATAATGTTCATAAGACCATTATCATAAATAATGTAACGAGAATGAACCATCAGATCATAACATCAACATATGGCATGGACTTGTTACATACACATAAATATGAAATATAATATCCCCAGTATTCAATTATCATTTCTAAAACATATTAAGTAACTCTATGGGTGGATATACTTTCTCGGTGGGAGAAACCACCATGCCAAGTGGAATCCCATTCCACCTAGGGGAATTGGTTCACTCCAAAAACTATCATAATAGTTAAAGTTCACTCCCAATACTGTTACAATGAAAAAATAACCTTACATAATAGAGTTCAATCCCCTTTCCAATCATATCTATCTAATGAGGTATAAATATTTTCTAATGAATTGGAAATAGATACACTTCCAAAAGATAATGGTTAGAATGTAAACACTATAATTCTTTATAATATAACCACTATCAAAATAGGAAAATCATAGATATATCTTTCACAATATATTGAAGTTTTTATCTTTAGAATCCTTTATTCTTGAACTGGGTCAAAATTTAAAAATGTTTCTGAAATTCTTTTTCAATTTATCAACGAGACATTAATTTTAAACCGAGATCCAGAATTTTATTCTAAGTGTTAGAACACCTAAATATGCTGTTTTTTCTAACATTGATAGATGTTTTTATGTAAAAGGGAAGTCGCACGGGTGGCACACAGTTTGTCTAACCGTGCGGCCAAACCGTGCGTAGTTGATGTTTTGAGGTAGTAGTTCCCACACAATGGGAGCACATCTAGGAGAGACCATGTGATGAGGCTGTGTGAGTGGGGTGTCTGGGGCAGTAACTAAAGCACGGTTAGCGCACTATTTGTCTAACCGTGCGAGAAAACCATGCAGCCAATTATGTGAGATCCAAAAAAGTGGATCTTACTCGTTTAGGCCTCAAGATGTCTTGTTTTTTCCCTTAAGCATCCATATATCGTTATTACTCTCCCTTGAAGGTTGGAAAACCTCCCCCAAGAATTTTGGAGGTGATCTAAAGGCTTCCCTTGGCGAATCGAAGATGAATTCTTGAGGTAGGTAGATGTTCTTCATCGTTCTTGTTCGGTTTCTTAGATCTACATCTCCTCTTCTCACGTTTTCTTAGATATACACTCATTAAGGGTAAATATACATTTGTGGATGGAATGTGTGATGAGGTTTGGTCTTAGTCTTGCTACAATAAATGATCTAAGGCAGGTTCATGAATAATCAAGCAGTTTCTCTTGAGGGTTCTTTGTTCATTGTGGTTTCCATAAAAACCCCATGGTAGGGTCCCAAATAATTAACACTTTATATTATAATTTGAGGTCCTTTTGATAAAATGAGAAAGCGAGTTTCCTTGATTATGATATGTGGATGGATGTCACTTTTTATGTTATTAAATAATGCCACCCACATGAGATAAATTAGGACTTGAACATGTATTGATTTTAAGCATGGGTTTAAATTTTGGTTAAAGTGATATGATTATACAATTGAATGATTTGAATTGGAAGAATGAGTAATAGGATAATTATTTGTAGAATTAATTATCAATTCATGATTTGGGATAATGTTGTGGCCTTTACAGATTATTGGGAATATTGAATATTTGACATGTTCCGGATATACTTTGGATCATGGTAATAATTAATGGATAGATTAATTATTACATGTTTAATGTAATGTGGTTAACTAATTGATGATTATTTAATGAGATAAGAGTTAATTAATTAATTGTTGAATTAATTAATCTTTATTCATTAAATTAAGATTGTGATTTTATTGTTTGTTACGATTGTTGTCCAGGAGTATCTTTTGTTATGTATTAGTTTTCCAGGCCTTAAGTTGTCTTGGATGGATTTGTTTGAAAATATGATATGTTGTGTGAGATATTTTAAAAATATCTTGGCTTTGTTTAGAATTTTTTGTGATGATTATGTGGTTCTTGTAGATTATTAATGTCTTGGATGAATCACTGTTTGAGTGGACGGGTTCAGGATTGTTAAAGTATTTGGTAAATTAAGTGTTGACTTATTTGAAGAGCATTTTGTGTTGTTAATTAGTTGTTGAATTAATTAATGAAGTTGTATTTTGGTGTTAGAAATGGTGTTCTACACTAATGATAAATTTTTATGTATGATTGATAGATGAGTTGCGAGATAGGGACTGATGCTCCAAATACTCATGGGGTGCTATACATGGCTTTCTACACCCAGCTTGCAAGAAAATGATCTTTTTTGGGACAGAGACTAATGATCCAAATACCCATGGGTTGTGAGACAAGGACTGAAACTTCATATACTGGAGAGGGTGATAGACATGATGTTCTACATTCATTAATTAACATTGGACTGTTGGTCTAATTGTTCATGCATTAAATGAGTTAATGGTTAATGAAGGCTATTGTTACATGATGATTTGTGAATTGATTAAGAGAAAAGCTTTAGACATCTTAATGAATTCGGTGAACCACTGTTAGTGGATGGACCCAGGAGAAAATCTCTTTTTTAGTGGACATGCATAGCCATAATATATGAATGATTAAATTGAATGACTTATGATGCGTTATCCAAGACAAAGCACAAAATTGGATCCGGTCTTTACATTTATTACTTAGATGGTCTTTAGAGACATCTATGGTGACTGACTTATATGGGGGATGTCGAGTGCAGGCTGATTCTCAAGACTTTCATAATAAGATTTGAATAATTGATAAATGAAAAATTATTATATAATGATTATTGAGTATGAATTACTAATGAATAGTGCAGGTTTACACACAAACTGAGTGCTGAAGTAGGTACACTAATATATAGTTACTTTGTACTGCTTACTTTATTTTATCAATGTCATCACGTGTTTTAAATTTTTTATTAAATGTATGGATTTGGGATAGACATCGGTGGTCCTGGCATACTTATATTTATATCTCACACCCTACTCGGGCCGCCATTGCACAAGGAACCAGAGTAGATTCTATTTGGTTGTTGGACTGTGATGTTTTCATTTACATGGGAGATAAGAGCAGAATACTGAGAAAAGTTTTGGAATACTCGAGGAGATCCTCCTTGGGGCTTGGAGTCATTGTTTATTTATTTCTGTATTGGAATGTAAAGAATGTTGTTTTTTTCACTGTTTTCTAATTTTGTATCATTATCATGTCATTCACGAATCTTCTATGTAATTTGGCATTGGACACTTTTATAAAATGAGAATTATTTGTCTTTCTCTGTTTTTCATTTATGAGTTACTTATTCTTCTAATGTTTGTTATCGACACTATTATACCGATGTGAAACTCTGATAAGAGGGTTTAGTCACCACTATGACTATACATAGACCCTCGCTGCTAGTCGGAAGCCTCTGGCATACAGGGAGATGTTCTTGAGGTCATGTGGAGATCTGTTCGGCCATCTGTTTAGTGGTGAGTCAGGTCGGGACATTACAAAGTGCTATTAGAGGTTTAGGTTTCTTTCTTTTCCCTTGTCATGCTGTTTTGGGGTTGCTAGACATGAGACTAGGAATGTATCAGCGCTTGGGTTAATAGTCTTGCTTGGAAATGATCACCTCATGTAAGGGAAATGACCAAGTGGTCAGGGATGGGAATTGATGTTTGTACTATTAGAGGTTACAATTGATATGATTTCACCTGGTGTGACTTGTGTATTTTCAGCTGTTTATTGATTTTGATAATTTTGAAAAGAATAATTTTCATGGCTGGATATTGCATGGAAGTTTCATACATCCATCATCTTAGGCACATTGAGATTCACATTTAATGAACATAACATTCAATGTAGTTTCATTAGTAGGATTCCTGCTAAATTGGATTGTGTTCCCTGGCTGCAATACCATGTTTGGTTTTCTTTAGCATGCCTCTCTAGATATCATGTTACAGTGATTGATTTAACATTATTGAGTGATTATATTCCATACTGCCATGGTTATTATCATGTTTTGTTATTGTGACATGATTCCATGTTATATCATGTTGTTGTGTTACATCTTATGGTGACATGTTAGAGAATATTTGATATGTGAATTGGGTTCTAAAGATAAATTTTTAAATAAATTTCTATTTAGTTAAATGGGAGCCAAACACCAGTGAAATGGTGTACGGGTGGCTTATCGATTGGTATGTGGCCACCCATATAATTTGGACAGTTAGGTTGATCATGTTAATTTATGAATTGACATTTCTATTGATAAATGAGATCCAACTTTCAATCCATGGAGTGTAAGGGCGCTTAATGAATTGGGAAACTAAGACTCATATTAAATGCGATAACTTGATGTCGTGTAAAATGCTTATTAATGTGAAAAATGTTTAATGTTGATCTGAAATAAAATTGAAAGATTATAAAAATCACCTGGACCCAAGTAGGTCAGTTGGGGAGTGTTTTTATGAGATAACTTGTTTGGGTGTTTAATATTTTAAAACTTCTGTGTTTTCTATTGGGTTGATTTATAGTTAACCCAGGTTAGTTTAAATGGGATCCTTGTAGGTCGCCTTAACTTTTTAAAAGAATTTTATTTTGATAAGTTTCCTAAAAATGACGGGATGTCAACTAACGTAATTTTTTTTAAAAGAAAGTTTTATGAAACTTGCCTGTTTTTTCATTGCAGTGTTTTGAAAATGGTACGTTGATGTTTTGATAAAATCGTTTGATGATTAAATAATAAAGGTGATTAAATATAAGAGGAATGGAAATATAACCTATTGTGGATTCCACAGTTTAAAACCCTCATGAAAATAGTAGTTCAAAATTCTCTTGAGATTCCATGGAAAAAAAGCGTGAGTACTTTTTGTTGGCGCTCTTCTCCTTAGCAATGGCCTTATGTTTGGATTTTAAACCTAGTGGGTTGTTGGAAGTAATCAGTTTTGGGTTGACACTTTTTTCTTTGTAAGGGGATAACCTGCTGTCAGTATCACCCTCAGAATTTAAATTCCTTTCTAGTGCTATGTATTTTTTCACTCTTTCGGAGTTATTGGGTGCCATTGTCCTAGGTAGGACTTTCAGTTTACTATGACACCATTGTTTGAATGGGTAGTGATGTGTTTCTTGACCTTTTTGTGGGATTGATCATTGAGTAATGCTCTTTGTCAGCTGGTTAGACGTGCCTCGGGCATGGTTAGTTGATTCTTGGTCGTTTGACTCTTTATTCTTAGTAATGGATGACTGGTTATGTTATCGTCCAGAAAAATGGCCGTATGAGGCAATTTGACTCCATAATAATTCCTTTTGTACTGTTAAGTATGGTATCGGGTCAACTCCATGTATAATAATGAGCGTTAATGAATCATTCTCATTTCAATACATGGAATAGTTTTTTAAAGACCTGGGTGTTTTAATACGCCAGTCTTGTTGTTAATCGAGCACGCTCGTGAGCGGAGGATCTTTTCATGAGATGTCATGGGAAATATTAAGGTGGGTATTTCCACATTGTTCTCGATGAACACATTGGCAGGTGATGCTGAGCTTTTATAATAGAGTTTTCTGGTAATGCTTTGACTGGTCTTCTTCATGACCTCGTTTTTCTCTTTGTGTGCTCTTCTGGACACGATGAGCATGTCCACTATCTTGACCTCATCATGGAGACACTAAGATAGCGTCATTATTAGGCCACTCTATAGTTTAAATGTTTTTGGGCTATATGAGTAGTTGTTATCTGGGTAGTATACAATATGTGTCTGTTCATTGGGAAACTTTTATTTTCATGTTAGGGCACATTTGTTTTTAAAATAGCCTTGTGATGGCTTGAATTGGAATTTGCACTGGATTATGGGTAAGGACTTCGTTATACATGCGGATGGTTTTGGAATAGATTTAATGGAACATCATCAGATAAAAGTATAAATTGGATTATGGGTCCACAATGTCATTGAGGGAAGCATGTGAAACATGTTCCGTTGTTTGATCGAGGTTCATCCATTTATGTTAACAAGGGACTTATGATGACCTTTGATATATGATCTGTTTCGATGTTTGAGCTTTAGAGTAGTCATTGGATCTATTTAAAAGGCTTATCAATCAGGTTTGAGAAGGGTTAATGGTGTGTTTGGCATGGGGAACACAACATGTCATTTCTCTTGAGGGTTCTTCGTTCGTTGTGGATTCCGTCAAAACCTCGAGGTAGGGTCCCAAATATTTAAAATACTATTTGAGAATTTGAGCTCCTTTTGATAAATTGAGAATGTGAGGTTCCTTGATTATGATATGTTGATGTATGGCACTTTTGATGTTATTTAATAATGACACCCACACGATATAAATGAGGACTTGAACATGTGTTGATTTTAAGCATGGGTTACTATTTTAGTTAAAGTGATATGATAAACAATTGAATTATTTGAATGGGAATAATGAGTATTAGGATAATTAATTTTAGAATTAATTATAAAGTGATTAGTTGGTATAAGATTGTGGATTTCTCAGATTATTGGGAATATTGATTATTTGACATGTTCGGGATATAATTTTGAAATTGGTAATTATTAATGGTGGATTAATTATTACATGTTAAATGGTATATGGTTAACTAATTGATAATTGGGTAAAGGGATAATATTTAATTAATTAATTGTTGAATTGATTAACTTCCATGCATTAAATTAAGATTGTTATTTGGCTGTTTGTTATAATTGTTGGCCTAGAGTATCTTTTCATGCGTATTAGTTTTCCTTTCATTAATTTGTCTTGGATGGAGTTTTTTCAAAATATAATGTGTTGTGTTATATAGTCTCTAAATATCTTGGCTTTTTTGAGCATGTTTTGTGATGATTACAGGTTTCTGGTTGATTGTTAATGTCCTGGACGAATCACTGTTTGAGTGGAAGGGTTCAGGCTTGTTAAGGAATTTGTTTAATTAAGTGTTGACTTATCTGAAGAGCATTTTGTGTTGTTAATTAGTTTTTGAATTAATTAAATTTTTGTTTTTGTGGTTTTAAACAAGTTATTCTACATTAATGATAAATATCCATGTATGGTTGATAGATGGGTTGTGAGATAGGGAGTGAATCTCTGAATACTCATGGGGTGCTAGACATTGCGTTCTACACCCAGCTTGTAAGAAAATATTCTTTTTGGGGACAGGTACTAATGATCCAAATACCCATGGGTTTTGAGAGAAGGAATGACACTCCAAATACTCATGAGGGTGATATACATGACGTTCTACATCCATTAATTAACATTGGACTGTGGGTCCAATTGTTCATGCATGAAATGAGTTAATGGTTAATGAAGGCTGTTGTGACATGATGATTTGTGAATTGATTATGAGAAAGGGTTTAGACATCTTAATGAAATGGGTTAACCATTGTTAATGGATGGACCCATGAGAGAATCAATATTTTAGTGGACGGGCTTAGACATAATATATGAATGATTAAATTTAATAACTTATGACGCATTATCGAAGCCAAAGAAAAAGCTTGGATTCATTCTTTACTTTTATTACTTAGATGGTCTCTAAAGACATCTATGGTAAGTTAATTATATGGGGTATTTCTATTGTAAGATTAATCTCAAGACTTTTATAATAATATTTGAGTAAATGATAAATGGAAAATGATTATGTAATGATTGTTGAGTATGAATGACTAATGAAAAGTGCAGGTTTAGACACCAGCAGAGTGTTAAAGTAGGTACTTGAGTATATAGTTACTTTGTACTGTATACTTTATTTTATTAATGTTTTCATGTGTTTGAAATATTTTATTAAATGTATGGATTTGCGGTATACTCTGGTTGTCCCGGCATACTGAGATTTATATCTCACACCCTACTCGGTCCTCCCTTGCTCTGGGTACCCGAGTAGATTCTATTTGGTTGCAGGACTGTGCTGTTTGCATTTACTTAAGAGATATGAGTAGTGGACCGAGCGGATGCTCGGGATGCTCGAGGAGATCTCCAATGGGGATTTTAGTCATTATTTATTTAATTCTATATTGGAATATAAATCATGATATTTGTGTTCAGTGTTTTCTACTTTTGTATCATTAGCATGCCATGCATGCATCTTCATTATAATATTGCATTGGCCACTTTTATAAAATTAGTATTATTTTTATTCTGTTGTTTGTCATTTTTGAGTTACTTCTTCCGCTATTGTTTGTTATCTACACTAATATAAAACTGTACAACTTTGATAAGATGGTATATTCTCCCCACTGACTATCCATAGACCCTCGTTGCTAGTTAGCAGCCTCCGGCATATGGGGAGATGCACTTGATGTCATGTGGCGACCAGTCCGGCCACTAGTTTTGTAGTGAGTAAGGTCGCGATGTTAGATTATCATATCATAAATAATGAAATTAAATGGATTTTATCAACATTTTAACATAAAATACCCTTTGGGAATGAATTTGGTTTCATAATAATTTCATTATTTCATAAGTGTAAAACCAATTAAAAAATTTGTTTTAGGACAATGTAATCATTTTATAACCCATGGAAGTAAAACTAGTTTCATATAAATATTTTCATCATAATACAAAATCATTTAGATAATTAATAAGAACGGTATCTATAGGTCATATCCCTTGTAAGGAATACGGATCATCATTGGATTTCACCATATATGGGAAATAGTTGTGAAATATCAATTAAAAAATTTCTTTATTTAAATTACTTTTCATTTTAAATAAAATTGAAAATGAAAAATGTTTTTAAAATATAATTCTTTTAAAACTACCATGACAAATAACAAAGGGATATTAAACATTATTTCAAAACATCTCTTATAGAAATTTTAATTTTTTTAAAATACAATTTCGTTAATTTTTTTGAAAAACATTTCATTACAGATAAACTATATAAAATATATTGGATCATTCAAATAAAATAAAGGCCATGAAGATATAAATTCCATTGATATTGTACAAATTATTATTTAACATTTTTGGTAAAATCAAAAAAGAGATTTCATGGAAAATAAAATAAGGATTACATTATATAATTTTTATAATAAGGAAAACATGGGTAATAATATATTTAGTAATTCATTCAATGAATATAAATAACATTTATTTATTTTTTTTAAAAAAATGGTTTTGATGAAAAGTTCATTTTGACGGAAGAGATAAACAATGATGAATTTTGATAAAAATCATTATGGGAAACTCATAAGTTTTTAATGAGATTAATTTTTTTTAAAAGAACTATTATTATTAAATAAATGTAAGATATTAAAATCAATGTTTTTATTGATAGATATATCTTAATATAAAATCATTTATGAATAATCATATACAATCCCGATAAATAATATGATTGTAACATAAAACAATTAGCAATTTGTTTATATTGAATAATATTTTCAGTTATAGAATAAAATTAAATAAAATATTAAAAATAATGAAAATAATTAATTTCAAGATATAACATGTAAATGGGGATGCACATATACCTCATAAATGAATAAATGTTTGTAACATATTCATATCTCTCAACAATGGAAAATTTAGAGAAAAATACATTACTGCATCGATCAAATTGAAACCCTAAACCCCATTATCGCGAGATCATAAAATGTATGTATAATTAACCTTGATTTATAGGAGAATAATTATCTTATATGTTAATGGTTTTATATAAACCCCATTACTTAAATACATGGTTAACATGGAATGTGTCCCACATATGTAAAAAGTGGGACGAAAATCCCTAATGATGTTATAAATCTCTCGAATCATAATCCAAATTTAATAATAGAATAAAATTAATCATTTAATATAATTATTATAGTTAGATTCATGATATATCAAATAAAGGAATATAATATACCTCACACAGAATAAGAAACTGCTAAATATGGTGTAAGTCTCCCAAAAGAATAGAGTGTCCAGAATTCCCTTACCATAAGTATCAAATTAATTCATACACATTGAATCCTTATGTATAATAAATATAAATTTATTGAAATTATACTACCTAATCATAAATATATATTATACTATATATGATTTAATTATGACCTTTTATATCATATTTATAAATAATTCATTGTTAACATCACTATATTCCTGATTAGTAATTTGTTTTTTCATATATCTATTTATTTGTTATATTTGGTCATCATCCATTGATTATAGTTATATTATCACCATAATAGTAATGATGAAATAATTATACTATATCTATATTAATTTTAATTCTCCGCTCAAGCAAGAATATTGGTTTTGAGAACTAATATATATTATGAGCATAGAGATGTTAGTTCGTGCGTATGCATGAGTAATGTTTCTGGTATTACTATATCACTATAGAATAGAGGTAATTAATATATAATCATTAAATATTTTTCATATTAAAATAAATAGCATATAATTTATTTTAAGCATCATCTATGTGGTGTGGTGATGAAAAGAGAGTAATATCACTTCTTTAACGTCGTAATCACCACATACAAGAACGACATTATCATCACTTAGTGAGAGAAAATAAAAGAAAAAAAACTGATATATTACCAATCAATAAATATTAATTTATATCAATATTATTTCATTTATATAACATATTTTTATTATCATTTTCCTTTATTATCTCAAATATATATGGTTAGGGAAAATGAATCACATAGCCTCACAAGGTGGTAGTTTACTATACACATGAATGACGTTATGGTAAACCCTTTGGAATGGATCGTAAATAAATATATATTAAATATAATTAATCTGAAGATATATTTATGTTTTTAATATCATATATATACTTTTATTGATCATCATTTTGAACCATGATATGTTGTAATGGAAAAATGAATGATATCGTTTTGTTATGATGTAGTCCTCAATACACATGAATGATTTTTTTTGTAACACATTTGATGGGAGAGGATATAGATTTTGGTAACAAAATTGAAATAAAAAATTTCAATAAATGAAATATAAAAAGGTATAATATCATAATGGATTAATAATAATACATGTCATTGGATTATGAAATAAAACAAAAATCCTTCTTTAATAATGTTGGATTGTATTCTGAAATCCTCCTAAACAATGCACAAAAATCCTTCCAATGTTGACCTTCTACAAAAAAATAAGTCTTCTAGGAGGATATAAAAATTTAGGTAAGTGATTTGGGATGGTTTTGGTAAAAAATAACGATTTCTTATGATGTTCTGTAAGGATTTGGAGTGTCCATTTATAGGTAAGGTGAGTGGCACACTTGTATCTTTTTCAAAGAAAAAGGTGTAACCACATTCTCGTCATTCATAAGTTTACAAAATCGATTATTCCTGATAATCATAAATTAATGAGTGTAAATATTTCTAGAAATGTTTATCAGACTTTTGTTTTGGTTGTTTTATCCATTATCCTTTTTCTATAATTCTCAGTAATCTCATTTTTACCTCAACCGTGAAAACTGACTTTTACTATTCTCAATATTCCATTTGCTAAAAAATATGTAATACATATTTAAGAATTTAAATGATTTTGATCCAAAAGATACAGTAAATTTTTACAGATATGATTCACATAATTTTTAATATTTTATTTAAAATTAATGTCACAAACACAACGATAAAATGTGTTTTCAAAGAGAAAATTATTAAATGAATACACTGTTTCTATATTCAATGTATATATTATATTTAATAATTTTTTCAAAATTTTATTTATTAATATATATAATTTAACTAATAATACTTTGGAAAAAATTTTAATTATAATTTAACTTGACAAAATTTATAAATGAAAAGCTTATTTTCAATTAAAATTCAGTTATTCCCACTATTCATAAAAATATTACACTTTTTATAAAATTCAATAAAATATATCAAACGGTAATTTTTAAATAATTATTTAGAAAAAAATTATAATATAAACAAAAAATTTCGTGGTTTTTTAAAAACTATTTTTTAAAAAATACTAGACATATCTGAAAAAAATGATTTAAAAAAATAGTTTTATTAGAAAAACTAGGATTTATTACTATCTCAAATAAAGGGAACATAAAATACTAATTTTAAATAGTTTATTGAATATGTATAATATTAATATCATTAAAATTATTCACATGATTTTTTAATTTATTGAGGTAAAATGTGTTTGTCATCATACAAATAGAATTTTAGAAAACAATTTATTTTTATTTTTATTATTTTTCCTCTAAAGAAATAATTTTATACACATTTTTATACAATATATTTTTTTAATTTATAAAATAATATTATTATAATCTATCTCAATGGATTGGGGATAACTATTATAAAAAAGTATTTTAATAATATGACATGTTTCACTTAATTTCATTGTTGTGTGTAACACATGTAAAAAATAATGTTGTGTGTAATAGATGTTGAACTATTTGTTTCCTGTATTGTAAAATTTATAAAGGATTTAATTTAGTTGAAAATCATATTTTACAGCATCTTGTGGTGTTACACAAGTCTTGAAGGCCCCATTCAACAAAAATCTATGTACATTATATAAAAGATTTAATGGATATAAAAAATAATTGCAAATTATATTATAATTTTTTAAATTTTATTTCAATTTTAACTAAATATTAGGTCATTATTTTGAAATTTTGTGTGAAGAGTAAAATTAATATAATGTGTATTTTTAGATCTTTCATTTATTGAATCCATTCATTTACATGGGTTGTAAAAATATTTTTTTTC
This sequence comes from Viscum album, assembly GCA_963277665.1. Taxonomy (NCBI): domain Eukaryota; kingdom Viridiplantae; phylum Streptophyta; class Magnoliopsida; order Santalales; family Viscaceae; genus Viscum; species Viscum album. The sequence continues at coordinate 23,969,154 of OY728131.1, forward strand.
TAAAATTAAAATAAATGTAAAATTTTTGTAAATAACATAATGTGTCATACAAAATATTTAAGTTAAATTATTATTTATTGAATATATTTCATGTCATTAGATAAATAAAATTTAATAAGGGGATGATAACTAAAACAAGTACATAATGTAATGATTCCTTCATGTGATCTCTAAAACTAATAATGTATTATTGTTTACCTCTAAAAATGACAATGGAGGTGGGGATATAATTATATTCATAGAATTTTATAGTAATTTTTATAGAAAAATTAGAATCTTATATTTTTGACACACATTTAATGATGTTTTAGTTTGACGTGTTCATATAAATTCTTTTATTATTGACCTCAAATTACAATGGGATCAAAAATATTATTATAATTAGTGGGTAGGTTGAAAACATTACATTGGAAGGTGTGTGGAAAAATTTATCATTTGAAGGTGGTCCCAATTTAAAATTTAATTTGAGTAATGGTAAAAATTAGTTGTTTAAGGTGTATTGAAAATATTGGATGAATCATGATAATTACATGAATTGGAATTTGTAATTTTAAATATAGATTAACCAGATTTTGACACATATTATTCTAATATAAGGTTCACTACATCTTCTACCATAGATCACAATTGTGAAAAAAAAACTTTTTTAAACATTCAGGATATGATAATTGAACCCAAACCTTATGTATCAACCGCAAACATAAACCACTCTACCACTAAACAAAATTTATTCATATTTTTTACAATAAAAATTACAATATATATAATAATATTACTAAATATTTTATATATTATTAAATAAAATTGTACAAAATAATTTACAAAATAATGATACATTATTTAAAATATTTATAATTTTACTTATTTGTTTTAATATATTTTTAAAAAATAAGTTATTTTCAGAAAATATAATATATTAAATTAAATAACAATTTTTTTCTTTCATTTTACAAAAAAAATTTACTATTGGTTTAATTTCATTAGAAGACTTACGATATATCTAAAATGGGAGAGTCATCATTATTACATGATATGTTAGCCAGCCACACTTGGATTTTGAAACCATGAGATATTGATGGTCCGTCACATACTAGTAGGTTTCATTTCGAAAGAGAATTTTTAACAAAAATTACATATTACCACAAATTAATAATAACTATTAAATTTTTAAAAATCTTTAACAAGGTATCTTGGATATGAAATAGGAAGATTATATAATGAAATGGTTTTAAGAATTCATTTTACTACTCTTTTATTGTTATATAAATTTCAACATATAATTGATTTATTTTTAATTTTATACATATTTAAATTAGAAATTTTATTAAATTATCCCGTTTCTTATTGGTAAATATCACTTATGAATAATTTTCTAGGAATTTTCTCAAATTTGGATTCTTTATAATTCTTTCTCCTAGGTTTATATTTTCATTATATTGAATCATTAAATTTTCAGAAAAACAAATAAATCAAGATAATATTTCTGTTAAATTTTGTGTCTAATGGAGAATTGATTTTTTAAAACATAGGCTAGAAACAAATTGACAATATCTAAGGGATTGTTTGACTGTCAGGATATTTATATATCCAAATATGTATTGGTCACATATTCTAAAACATATTGCGAGTATATTATAAATTCTAATGATGTTATTGAATTAGCCTGGCTACACAGATGTTTCCCATAGCATGATGTAGTACCTTGAAACAATGATCAAGTTACACATTAAAATATTAATACTACACTAGTGCCTCTAAACAAGGATCCATGATCACACTAATAAATTAATCACAATATATGTATAATATTTGGTGATATTTTCGAAGAGTGGTGTGGTCAAAATATTCAAATTTTCCGTAGAGGAAGACCTGATGTAATCAATGACTAAATACTTATATCTAAAATATAATGAATATCTTCTGATTTTCATTAGACTAATATTCCATTATAGTTAGCATTAGGAAAACTGAGAGTTTCAAAGATTATGTTCCATAGAAATAAGAAATTAATAATTTAAATTCCATATATATTTATTGAAAAGAATATTAAAAAAATCTTATAATATATTGATTATTATTCATTTATCTTAAACATTACAATGTCCTAGAGTATCTACTACATTGAAATGGTCATTGTAGTTTCCCACTATGATAAGAAGAATCATTTTCTTTGAAAATATTAATATTGGTTGACGGTTTTTCGATAATGATTATCAAAACCATCTTCAAGGTGTGATAAATTATAATTTATATTTTGGAAACAATATCTATGTAATAGGTAGGGAGTTGAATCCATGGGTAGATTCTATTTTGAGATAGTTTTATGAAGTCAAATATCGCTAATTTCATATGAAATAAAATGTGAAAGATAATTCATTTTATTCATAATTCTCTGCATCATTCAATGAATTGAATAAACATATAAATTATTATTATTATTTTTCTTTATCTTAATCATGTCATGTTGGTATGTCTCACTCATTATATTTTTTATATCTATTAAAAAATAAATATATTTTATGAATTATTTAAACATGTTTCTGATTATATTTTTTCTTATTTCTACTAGAAACATTAAAATCGTGATATCATATTATCTAAATTTTTAGGTTATGGGATGATTTTTTTAAAATTATAGTTTGAAAAGTGTTGTTTTTCCAAAAAAAAATCATCGTGATTTATTTAAAACAAGCACAAATTACAATTCATTATACTAGTTTAGATAATGTGATGACAATTTTATTTAATTGTTTTTCATAATTTACATTCTTTATTTCATATATACATGTTATATGATATTGGGATTGTATATTTTTGAGAATCATATTTAAAATTTATTTTTTAATGTTTATAAAATTTTAAATTATAAAAATTATCTATTTTTTTATTGAGGTATATACATAATAAGTAAATATGTTGGATAACTATGCCCATCTAAATTATTTTTTATGTAAATAAAATGTTATTTTTTTTAATTTTCCTTGGAATTTTTGTAATTTCTCAATCAAGAAATAGAATCCTAATTTTACCATGTATACTTCACTAAATAAATTTCAATATCATTAGTTTTTATTATAATGGTGTGGTTACACTAGGTTAAATATATGAAATGTGCATGGAGTATTTTGATTTGTTGAAGAATAAATAATATAAGTAATAAATTATTAAAAAATTATTGTTTTTTTGTTTCATAGATTATAAATATAGTTTTTAATTATGTTGAACGATTATTTTTGGAAAATGATTTATAATTAAACATTGGTCTCATATTCATCATTTACCATAGGGTGACAATTTGATAATTTATAGTGGAAATTTATATTTTATGCATTTTATTTAATTTAATTTAGTAGGTAATTAATAAGTAAATCTAAATGTAAATTTTTTTATCATGTTTTCTACGAAACATACTTCTAACATTAATAACATCCATTTTAGATTAATATGATGAGTTGTTCAACTTCACATCAATGTTAGTTTATTTTGGGATCCAAACCCAACCAAATCTCATTCCATGTGGCTATATATAAATTTAAGGTATGCCTAAAAATTTCATATCTTGGTGCATGATACAATAAATATATATTATAATAAAATAGAGGTAAAAAATGATGAACTCTTGCGCTAGTTTTCCCCTAGTATCATAATTAATTTAATTATAATTTTTTCTATTTATGTTGATTAAAATTTATAATAATTAGTTAGTAAAAATAATTCATTTAATTCAATTAGTTGGCTCAATGAAAATATTATTAATAAAATTTTTATTTTTTTGAGTAAATTAATTTCAAAAAAATAATATCTATGATGTAAATTGGTATGGTTTTATAGATATATCCAATTGATATCCCTCATATTTCATTGAATTTAGTACTATAATCAATGTGTGTTGGCTTGAATGTAAATTGTTATACCTTCAATGATCATCTATCTTGAAAATAATATGGATGCAATTTTCGCACATTTATGGATGAAGAGAGTTATGAGGGGAACTAGAAGGATGTGTCATGGTTCATGGGATGACATAATGGGCATATGAAAATGTTTTGGTGAATGTGAAACTAAATCTATTGAATCATGGTGTTGGGATGTTGGATATGATTGAGGTTAATCATGTTGAGACAAAAAATGAGATGTAATAGATTTCTTGTTTTTAGGTTTAACAAGGTATCTTGTAAAATCAATTTTTGTGTTGCAGATATGATTTTTATTTATTTTTTTATGTTATTATATGGGGTTATAAAAATGGGGCCGCACGGTCAGCACATGTTATCAGAAATATATCCATAGAAACCTGGTTGTAAAAATAGTACATAAAATATATATGGTTGTTTATTTTTATGTTTGGTAGTGTTGGATAATAATAGTTGATTTAGAATCATATATATTGAAGAGTGGGTGGGCGGGATTTATTTTAAAATGATTAAACATAACAAAACACCAAAACAAATATGGATGATCATAATGCTCTATATTCCAATCCATATATTCCCTCATTATGATTATTAGTGTCTATCATCCTATCCCTTGAAGCCCTTAATCTAATGGAGCAGATTAACCCTCTTCTAATCCATAGAATCCATTGATCGTAACAATGATCAAATGTGGTTAAAAAGGAAAATGTTTTTAAGAAGGCAACACTTACAAGGATTCTGTAGAATATCAACTCTGTAATATATTATAATGTCTATGTTGAAAATTTTCATATAGAAAAAAAATTAAAGCATATGAGTTTTTATTATAATGAACTACTAACTACTGAAATGATCGAAAATTTATTGGAAATTCTCCAATTGTTTAATTTTTATGTTAGATAAAATAGACATATACAATTGGATCTTTGACAAATCACAATTCTCTATCATAACATAATTTTCGACATCATTGTTGTTTAACACAATTACACAAATAAAGGTATTATTTAAAATAACATCAAATATTGTAATATAGATTATAAACATAAGATATCTGATGGACTTATATTATATATTTCAATATGACAATCCATATTATGTTCAGTTTGATATATCGATACCCAAAGCATTACAATGTTTATGAATGTTTTCAGAATGATGGGAATGGAATAAGTATAACTATGAGTTAAAAAAGGGAATGTAATATTAATCATACATATACTCAATATGATGATCATAATGAAAAATTATATGTTTATAATTGGAATAGATGAGATTTTTCCCTTTTGATGGTAAAATATATTTTTTTCCAAAAATTTAAATTTTTTTTGACCATAATAAGTAAGTAAACAAGGATTTAAAGAATTTTATTTTGATTTCCCCAAATAATAGATTGGAAACATAATAAGTAATAATTCATAGTAGAAAATATCGCACTTATTGAAAATTAAAATACAAAAATACATAAAAGTAAAAGTTTCATGAAAACCATACATCCATATCATCCTTTAAAAACAATGAATTTATTAATTACAATTTAAAGCACACAAAGTGTCTCATAATATTGTATATGATTGAGGGTATTGAAATATATCACCCCTAAAAAATATATCTCACCCATGGGAATATTTTTCCCTCTACGGATTGTAACCCTTCTTTAAAATGATTTTCCCCATTAATAGAATAATAAACCATTTTGAAGAAAAATCATATAAAACATTTATAAAATATTCTACCCATTTTCATAAAATTTTATGCCCCATTTATAATTTCAAATTGTAATGATAATGAATATGATGTATCCTGAAATATAATAAAAATAATATACAAAACAATATTGATATAATTAAACAACCATGTATGTATGGCTTAATATCAACCCAATATGAATTAGAAATCATTAAATAAAGAAATTTGATGAATAGTAATACATTATAAACTAAAATTCAAAAGTTTTTCAAATTAAATATATTTTGATATCAAAGAATAAAATTATTCCTCTATCATTAGGGCCTTCTTATAAGACTTAATCGTCTAGAAATTAGACACATTTTTTCCCATATTTGCAGTGTCTTTTTCAAGTGATACCTTCTTTAAAACTACTTCATTCATACATTCAATCTCCTCATAATATATCCTATTTCCAACATTCATAATGAAAATTTTATCTCCACATGATCTGATTTGTGTAATTTCCAATGTAAAATTCAGAATATTTTGTTTTATGAAAATGAAATTTTTAGTCCAGTCATTCATAGTATCTGTGAATTCCTCAAAAAATATTATTATATTAGCCATGTCTGATGATAACATCCTGAAAAAATTATTATATTCTAAAATAATTTGAATAAAATCCAAATATACTTTATCGTGCTCCCTAATATCATCAGCAACCAAATTTTACAATTAGACCATCTATTTATATCTAGATTTTTGAGTTTTAAACTTTTCTTAAAAAAGTAATAGTTTGGCCTCAATCTATATAAATTTTTTTGTCACAATCATGAGAGACTCTGATTTCTCATTAATTTCGTCATAAATTATCTTACACCGTGAATAAATATTTAGAATATAATAAATAATATCTTTAAATCTTTTCAGACATTAAAAAATAATTTCAAAACCATTATTTCCAATTTTACCTTTGGAGTCCAATTGACCAGGATCAAGTTCAGGTTGTTTAGCACTACTGGTTTTCATATCAATATCATTATATTTATTACTATCATTCATTTAATATTTCTTACCATATCACCATTCAATAATTTCCATAACCATTTCTGTTTCTATTTTTTAATCTACTTCGTTCATTTATTATTGATATTTTTCCACTTTATATGAGAATGATTGTGAATTGTTTTATGATTACTATTATTTTTACTAGGTACAACCTAAAATATAATTATTATTATTCATAGTGGTTAAATATAATAATTATGAATATTCAAATTATTCCTTATCTAAATGATTTTATTCATCATCATTATCATTATTTTATTTCAGATCATCATCATCTTCTTCTAAATAAACATATTTTTTTAATTATTCCACAAATTACGCTTCATATTACTCATTTTTATCCTCTTTTTCCCCATATAATTATTTATTGACTTCCAAATAAATATCATTTTCTATCTACCTTTCTATTTTCGTACATACTTCACAACCAAACTGTGTTTATGATTTGTTATGATGAAGAATTGAAACTTATTGTTCAATTTTTTTTTATAATTTCTATTAGATAAATCAGAATGAATTTGATCATATATAATAAAGATTACATTAATAGAGAATATAAAATCTATATTTAATTGAACTATATGAGAAGTTGGAAGTAGTGGATTCTTAGAAGATCGTTATACTCCTTTAAACAAACAGTCAATAAGAACAGCTTCTTGTAATATCTTATTTTCCTTTTTTATTTTCTCCAATTATTCTAAAATTTAGGCATCATGTACAATCAATTATTTTTCATCTTCAGAGTCATTTTAAAATTGTAGATCCACAGACATCTTTTTATCTTTAGATTTCATATGTTTATAGAAAACATCACCATATATTCTCTTTTTCTTCTTTTTCATTACCAACAGACAATTCATAGCCTTTATATTCATCTTCATTTCTTCCTAAAATTTGTTTTATTATTTTCTCCCACCACAAAAAATTTTAATTTTTTAACAATCGTCATTTATTTAAAATCAAATACCATATATATTGTTTACATTGTTTCTCCACTTATAAATAAATATTTTCCTTGACCAGATATAATTTTCTACTTAAAAACACCATGAAAATTAAAATAATAATACTAATGAAATCTAGGGATAGTATAATATTTGAAATTATTGACTAAATTTTTATATTATATATTTTAATGAAGAAAAATCTGAGAAAATCAATCTTTATCATGTTCACAAGTTATTTATGAAATAACAGATATGAAACTTTCAACATATCCCTAAAACCAATTATAGGTACCATATAACCTTTCATTTATATTGAAATTATACTATTTTATAGAGTCATATGAAAAATATTTTTACCTTAGATTAAATTTTAAAATAAGAATCATAAAATTTGTTCTTATCAAAGGATTTGTGCCTTTTTGATAGCTTACGTAATGATAAGTTCACTTCTCATTATGATGGAAATAAAAACAATTCTACTACCTCCTATATGAATATTTCTATCTTTCACAAAATAAGTTATTGTAAATATTTTCCTCCCCAACATCCAAAAAAATATGTATGGATGCATAGTATTAGGAATGTACCTTAGGATGGAATAATTTAAAATTATTATCTAACTTCTCAACAAAAATGAATTCCCTTTCTTGGAATGAAATAAATTTTTTAATGTGGAATCGTTATTTTAATAACATGGTCTCTCATCAAGTATTTCCCTAAAAAAATCACATAGCATATTTCTCTTTGGTTTTTATCAGAATTGAATATGAGACTATGGATCAGAGATAAAGGAAAAGAATAAAACTGACAGATTTGAATAGTGTAACAACTCAGGTGATAAATCTCTGAGAGTCAATGTGGGGCAAGGGGTGAACCACACATATATATGAATTGGAGTTTATGATTCATATTACATATAAACACTGATTATAGAAATGTAAACCATTTCTGATCTAATGATTTAGTTCTATTGAAGACCATTTTTAGAAAAATATTTATAATCTCAAAGCCTTTAAAATATAATCAGATTAAGGATCTTCTCAATTAGAGACAACAATTTTTAATTTCAAAAACATTATATTTAATTTTTTTAAAACAAAACGAATGACAACAAAGACTATTACCAGCTAATGTGATGAAATAGTGAAAAAAACAAAATGAATTAAACAGTACTATTTGGATTAGAAATTATTATTAGTACGGTTAAACACTTGTTCATGGTTTTAATGAGATAAAATAATTACGGTGGTTTTAAATTAAGGTTTTATTATTGTCAAGTTTTATGAAAACTGATTAATATTGTTGTTGGTCAGATTAGATGAGTCAAGAGGGGGGGGGGGGAATTGAGTGTCTAAATTTTTTTAATAATTATTCTTAAATAATTTTCCTAAAAAGGTTAAATACAGCCCAGTTAATCAAACTAATATGGTTATGAAGGTTGGACTATTTTAATAACATTTTAGAAGATTGATTATTTCTCAGTAATCTTAATTTCAGTTATTAATATTACTATTGAAGCTATTATACTAATATAATAAAATTATAACTTCTATCCAAGATTAACTATGAAAGTGAATTTATAGATTTCTGAATAATACATTAAATTAGTAAAATAGAGAAGACTAAATTAACCAGCACAGTGGATATGAAACAAGTGGTTCATTCTCAAGCTCAGACCTCATCCATTCCACTTGGTGATCACCTACCACCAAAAACTTTATATAAATATACTTGATAGACACCCTGGATCGGGGCTAAACAATAGTTCACAAGACTGTCCAGGTCACACTGGGACCTCTTCCACATTTCATTATGGGTACAAACAACCAAGACACACAGGGACCACTTCCACACTTATCTATGGGTATTCACAAGTGTAAAGAGTTTTTTGAGTAAGGATATATTGTATCCTTCAATTTTATGTAGGAGACATAATTTTATTTTATAGAAATACACACACTTCTCAAAATCTAGTAAAATGATACCCAATAGAGCAGAAATATTGAGATAGGATTAGAAGTTCTTTGAATGTTATTCTTTGAATCTCTATACTTCCGAGATGAAGCAGATGCAGAAATCAAGTCCTTCTTTGGAAAATAGAGTGTCACAAGTCAGACTGATTAGGCTTGAGTTCGTCGTGATTTTTAAAAGTATGGTGATGATCTCGATTCTGGGATTCAAGTGATATTCATGTGTTCTCCATCATTTTCGAGTTGATGAGACAATTACTTCTTCAAAATATTATCTAAGTGTATTCACAGTTGACGTGCTCACACCCACCTCCTTGTTTCACCTTTTTTTTCATCTGTTTTGTTTCTGATCCACACTATTCTTTTATCATAGAGTGTAGGTGTTTGAGCAGACAGATTGCATGTATTCTACACCTCGTACCTTGTAATGTTAAATGACATGTCTACAAAAAATATTAATTATGTTATTGCATTAAAAATCATAAAATATGATCATTAGAGATTAAATTTGAATACAACAAAACATATTAAGAAATGGATTCACATTATTTCATGAAAATGGTGTCTCGTTCATGGTGTCTGGTTGACGGTTTCTGGTTCATATTGTATGGTTGTCATGATGTCTGGTTTTCATAATGTCTGGTTTTCATGGTGTATGGTTGTCACTATGTCTTCTTCACGGTGACTGGTTGTCACGATGTCTAGTTGTCACGGTGTCTGCTTCACGGTGCCTGCTTCATGGTGTCTAGTTGTCATGGTGTCTAGTTGTCACGGTGTCTACTTCACAGTTTCTCATGGTCATGGTGTCTGCTTGTTCAAGATGTCTCGACTTAGGAAAATATCTATATTCAAACATATGCAGTGATATTTATAGAATTGATTAAACTCAATAATTTGTCAATTAATACATTATAAAGATGATCAACATACATTTTATAGTAATCAAACTAGGTGTGGAGAACTCAAGAGCTACGATAGATTTTACCAAAAAATAGTACTTTTGATGTGAGATATATTACATAGAGTTTACAAGGTCTATAGACTGAATATGATTTGTGATTATTAAAAAATCATTAATACATGATGAGTCCAACAATCTCCCCATTTTTGATGATCACAAATCATGTATATTAACAGTGTATACTTGTTCTAACAACATATATCGAATTTGAATATAACATATATAGAGTGAGTTTTCTCTTAATGAGATCGTCAAATAGAGAGTGTTCTCCTTATTTTAGGATTATCAAAAAGTATCAAGAATAAGAAATTAAATAGTGACATGAAAATTACATAATGTATTTGATAAAAAGAGGGGCATTACAAAATGTAAAACAAATGTGACATTATTCCTATCAAAATAGAGTACGCATTTTCCTTCATCACTGGATGATCTTCTCTTTTCCCATAGCAACATCACCAGAAGAGGAATACATAGGAGCCGAGGATGAGGTAGAAGAAGTAATTAGCTGGTTGATAGAGAAGGTAAAGGATGACCATCAAATACAGAGGGATCAAGACTCTTTGTAGTAGAATACTGAGGGAGATGTTGATCAATGATCACTTCCTGATCTAACTCAGTTTTTGAATGGAAAGAATAGAAGTGGAGACTAGGGTAGAGGTGAATGTTGGAAAACTAGATCTAAGAGGTGGAACCACAGGAGCAACAATTTTTTTTCTATGTTCATGAAGATATGTCCTTAGAAACCTGATAAAATCTTCAATGATCTCTCCACCATACTCCATTGCTTTCTCAAAGCCATCGTTGTTTTCTATAAGCTTATCCAACAGACGAGTGATGTCTATGTGATTTTGGTCTTGAATCTTTAAATATTGAGTAACATGAGGAATCCACAGATTTTCTACAAGATATTTGAAAATATTGGTCATGTTAGTCTTTGAGAAGAATCAGTTGAAGTATAAATCTTATTTCTTGGAAATTTATTTCGGAATATCATTTGAAAATTTTTAATGGATTTGGACCAAATATACAACTTTGTCCCTATTCTTGATAACTTCATATAGATAATATTTATTGAAATCACTAATCACAGTCTGAAGTTCTTCTTTGACCACGGATATGACTAGGTCACTATCTATGGACGGATGATACGATTGTCCAGATACCATAGATGTAGTGATGAATGAACATAGATATTTCAGTTGATTGAGCACTTTTTTTATGGAACGCCGTATACTTATCTGTGAGCTTGTTAATATTAACAACAATCACACGCATTTCTTTCACAATCTGTTTGTTTCTTTCTACTACCTTTTAAGATATGGAATCTAAATGAGGTAAAATATGAGAGGCAATATTCTATGGGGTTTGAGGAACAACATTATCTATTGGATGATGATCAATCTATGATATTGAATTCATCACTTTTTTTTATGTCTTCACACATACCTCTCAGATTATTTACTTCTTCACTAAGAAGTCAATTTTCAACTATGAATTCTTGAATCTCATGAAACATTTTGGGGTGAATTTAAAAAAAAACATTTTCCAACAATTTTGATTCATCTCTTTCACTTAGATTTTTACAGGAGGTGGTTGGGTATTCCAAATTTTTTCAACTCCTGTCAAAAGGGTAGCTCTATAATATTTCAGATCATATTTACTCACCAATGATGGTTGTTTTGGAGAAGGTTCATATATAGGGACTGATACCATCTCTTGTTCTTTTTCAGGGGAAATATTAGAGACATATTTCAATTGTTACATAGTAGAATGGTAAATTCCTTTTACTAATACTTCATAAGAATCATTCACATCACAAAAACTAGTGAACTTATACTGAGTGTCTACTGCTCTTGGATTAATCAGGTTTGAAACATCAATAGATACCAGATTATGTGGTTTCTCCCCCTACAATAGTTTCATCCTTCTCAGGACAGAGAGGCTTAGGGTATTGATCTATTTACACTATTTCATCTCTTAGTTCTTAACCCATTTCTTTTCTAGCCAACTGGAAAGCTAGATCAAGCCTTTCCTCCACCGAAGGAATGAGTTCAGGAATAGATTGTTCCACTATGAGTTCCTTATGGTCATATTCTTGTATAATAAGCAATTCTTATTCAATAAGATGATCCATAACATTATTTTCGGTTTCTTTGACAAAAAATTATATTTCAACTTCGGGTTGTTCTTCCAGATTAACAACATCATTAGAAGTAGGGACATTCTTTTCACTTATTTCTTGAGGGACATAAGAACTGTCATCTTTAACAGAAATAGTTTCCCTAGGAGGCACAACAGCCTATTCTTATTCTTCTTCAAACTACTTAACAACTTCATTTGGTTCCAAAACGAGATTGGAAATATCTTTTTTTCTCTAGGGATGTTCAACTAGATTGGAAATTTCATAAATCATGTCGTTTTCTACCACCCATTCCTTTTTTCTATGATTCCTATATAATTGCATCCTTTTGATAATGGAATTTGAAAGGCAGAACTCACAATCATTGATAACATATTCATTAGTTTTAACCATACCTTTGGCATGAAGCATCGCTGAGATGAGCCGAAAATAAAATAGTAAGGTTGACTTGAATGTGGTTTTGGTCAGCTCAAACATATTCTCTATGACATACTTACACATGTTGATCTTATGCCCATTTTTCAGAAGACGAAATAGAAACAAAACCTAATATTTTAGTAGAACAAAATCACCTTTTCAGGGGCTAATTAAGTTCTGTATAAACTTAAAAAGATGTCAAGATTCTCCATCTAGTTCAAGAGCAATGGATCTCCTCTTGTTTCCATTTTTATTTAATATTTTACATGCGTCTTCCAAAAAATGAATTCACTATAAGGTGGAGGTCCTCTCTGATAGTCCTCACAGATGCCTTCATGAGGTATCCTAAGGCATGCATCCCATAACCTCAAAGAGAATGTGTATTTTTGGCCATTTATTCATCATCTCACATCATAACCATCTTCATAATCAAAGGAAAACTGAACATACTAAGAAAATTGAGCCACTAGAATATGGTAGATAGGTCTATATTTATTCAAAAACCGTTCTAACCAGCATTGCTCTTTTAAAACATTAAATACCACAGACTTACTCGATAGAAGCCACATTTGGCTTATCTCTTTCTCAGGTACCGCTACTCAATTCACCAGATTTGGATATAGAGGACCTTCGGGTGCTAGTATAGGTGAAATCTTCATCTTCTTTGAGCTATGTTTCTCATGAGTCGACGATGAAGGGCGTTTCACCCTAGGAATTCACCGAAGGTTCTAGATAGATAAGGGTTGATGGGTTGAATAAGGGTTACAAATTGTGTGAATATAAGAAATCTCATGTGAAGGACAAGTTGCACTTTCTTTATTTTATCATTCAGGAATACCAAACATCACAAAAGTAAATGTGTGGAAAAATAAAAAGGTGAAATGAAAAATTACACTGATACAGTTTTTAATTTGTAAATAAAAATAAAAAATAATCTTTATGGTGAGACCATATCAGGTCTTTATGGTGAGATAATAAATGAATTTTATGGTGATACAATGATTGATCCTTACAGTGAGACGGTGATTGATCCTTATAGTTAGATAGTGATTGATCATTATAGTGAGACAGTGATGGATCCATACAGTGAGACAGTAAACATAAGATTGTAAGAAGAAAAATAGTAAGACATTTACTTATGATTTATCACGACTATTTCGTGTAGGATATTGACTATTCTTTCATAATATAATGGTTTGGTAAATATATCAGCAAACTGATATTCAGTACCAATGAACTCCAAAGTGATATAATCATTTTTATAATTATCTCTCAAAAATGTATTTCTTACATCAATATTCTTTGTACTAGAATTTGAAATAATGAATTTTTGAGATGTTAATAGCACTAGTGTTTTCACAAGTTATAGGTACATTCCTGAATTGATATCCATAGTCTAGTAATTTGTGTTTCATCCAAAAGATTTGTGAACAACTACCAGAATCTATATATTCAGATTCTGCAGTATATAATGCAACAAAATTTAGTTTCATACTAGACCATGTTACTAGTGACCTGACCAAAAAGTGGCATGTTCTAGAGGTGATTTTTCCCTCTAACATACAACCCCCAATATCAGCATCCGAATAACTAACTAATTTAAACGATTGTCCTCTAGGATATAACATTCTTAGATTGGGTGTATACTTGAGTTATTTGTAAATTGTTCTTCAACCATTTAAATGAGATTCCATTGGATTTTCATTAAAACGAGCACAAATATACACACTAAAAATAATCGTAGGTCGACTAGAAGTTATATAGAGTAAACTTCCAATCATTTCCCTACAAGTGGTTTGATCAATATATTTTTCATATTCATCAAAATCCAACATAAAAGTGGTACTCATGGGAGTTCCACTAATTTAATTCAATCTAATCCAAAAAGTTTTAGAATATCTCTAGTATATTTATGTTTTGTTAAAATAAAACCATCATTATTTAAAATTATTAGAAATATGAGAAAGAATTTTAGTTCACACATTGAACTCATTTTGAATTCATTTTTCACCATCTAAGAAAAATCAACACATAAATAATTTATTGAAGATCCAATGATAATGTCATCTACATATATTTGAACAAATAAAACATCATTAGAAATGAATTTTATAAAAAGGTTTGGATAAGATATTCCTTTTCTAAAACCTTTGAAAATTATAGAAGTACTCAACATTTCATACCAGGATCTTGGATATTATTTTAATCCATATAAATCCTTTGATTATTTAAAAATATTATTTTTAAAATGGGGGTTTGTAAAACCAAGGGTTGTTCGACTAAGACATCCCCCGATATATAAAAATTTAATAATGCACTCTTAACATCCATTTGATATAGTTTGAAATTCAGTTGTGCATCATAAGAAACCATGATTTTGATGGCTTCAATTCTAGATACTAGGGAAAAGGTCTCCTAATAATCATTTCCTTTTTCTTGACTATAGCCTTGTTCAACCAATCTAAAATTGTTTCTAACTATGTTACCTGCTTTATCTACCTTATTTTTCAACACCCATTTAGTGCATAGGTTGAATGTGTCCTTTGGTCTTTCAACATGTTTCCAAACATTATTCCTTTGAAATAGAATAAGTTCTTTTTTCATATCCATCACCAAAAATTCATCATTGATAGCATCATTATTGTTTTTAGGTTCATGTTGTGACTATAAGACTTGATGTTCAACATAATTTCTAAGAGAGGCACTAGTTTGAGTTCCTTTGTCTAGGATTTCTATAACAACATCAATGAAATGGTTCTTAAGAGTTATAAAAGCTCTAGAAAAGGAGGGAATGGTGATTTCAGGTTCATCGACTGGTTCAGGTTCATTGTTTCTTGACACTAAGGAATTTAAAGAACTGAATGTTTTCACATATTCATTCACAGAATGGTTTGGGGATTTCAGATTAATGTTCATATTTGATACATCATCCTTTAGGTTCTCTAGAATGGTTTTACACTCATTTTGATCTATTTAATCAAATTTTACATGGATAGATTCTTCCAAACATTTAGTTGTTCTGTTAAACTCTTTATAGGCTTTACTAGACATGGACTATCGTAAAAAGATACCATCATCACTATTGGATTCAAATTTTTCATGATTTTCTTTAGTATTAAGGATATAGACATTTCAACCTTTAATTGAAGTTATTAACCTTGGGTATTCATTTGTTGCATAAGTCATAGTGATTCCTTGTGAGGATAGGCCAGAAAAATACACTAATGATTATGTAGCATTTGTATTGACAACATCATCCAAAAATAAATAAGTAGTTCATATTCACTATGAATTGTTCTAGAAATTTATTGCATGGTTATATTTCTTATTTCTACAATTCCATTCTGTTGAGGCGTTCTTTTGGTAGAGAAATTGTGACTGTAACCATTTTGGGAGAAAAAGGATTCAGACTCTTGATTTTAAAACACACGGCCATGATCTCTTCGTAAGGATTTAATTCTAATTCCACTATGATTTTCCATAGACATGGCATATTTAGTAAAATAAGAACAGACACGACTTCTGTGAGCTAGAAATAGGGTCCACGTATATCTAGAAAATTCATCTATAAGAACATAAACATTGTTCATTCCATTTAAACTAGAAACACTAGATGGTCCAAAAAGATCCATGAGAACCAGTTCATGTTGTTGATAAGTGGAAACTTCTTTCTTTGGTTTGATGGAAATTTTTTGTGGTTTCCCTTAAGATAGGTATTACACACAATGTAATTTGGAATCTCAAGTTTGATCATGTCATTAATTATGTTTTTTCTAGTCAGAATTCTATTGGATTGAAGATTACAGTGTCCTAGTATCATATGGCAGATCCAAGACTCTTTATGAAATACAATTAAACATGATGGATTTTGAGAAGCTAAAGAATCTATGTTAACAGAGTAATCATTTTGATTTCTTAATGTTGAAAACACTAATTATTCATTATAATTAAGGAAATTGAAAGAATCATTTTAAAACATATAATGAAATCCATCATCACATAATTGTGAGATACTAAGGAGATTATATTTTAATTTATCAAAAAAATGTCTTTAGAAATTAAAACTGAGTTAGAGTTTTTGATTTGGATAAGGATAACAATCATTACTTTGGCATTGCCACCAAATGTGGCAAGTTCTACATCTATTTGTTTAGGTTCTTGATGCATGTGTAGTCTCCAGTAATGTGAATTGAACATCCACTATACAACAACCATAAACATTTATAAGAACTCTTTAAGCAACATTCATACAAAATGATTAAGAAAAACCTGATTCTGGAATCCATAATTTTTTTAGTCCAGTAATATTAGTTATATGTGATTTAGGAACCCATATCTGCCTCAATGGTTACTTATATGAATTATGTAATCTATTTGAAAAATAAACTCTATTTGGACTAGAAAAACAATAAATATTAGAACGTATATCGTAAATTGAATTAGTTTATTTGTTTCTAGAACTAGGAGTAAAACTATATTTCATAGATTTAGAAACAAAATTTGTTTTACCAAGGTTTCTTTTTCTAGGTAGATAACCAATGTCGTTGTTGTATTTTGAGGAAATTTGTTTTCTTAGCATTTGAGTAAATGTATTTTTTCCCACTGGTAAATATTTCTAGGTCATTCTTTAATTTCTCATTAGAAATTTTTAATTCATTGTTTTCTTTGAGCAGTTTTGAATGTTTCTCTTTTTTAGTTGTGAGTTCAGATTCAACAGTCACAGTAAAATCATACTATTTATTCAATGATTTATATATGACGTTTAGATCAATGTGTGTTTCATCAATCATGTTCTAATATTCAAAAATTTCATCATTATTTATATTTTCATAGTCACTCTCATCTCCATGTTAGTATTAATTATGTTTTGGAGAATCCAATGTTACCTCAGATGTGTTTTTCATAAAACACATATTGGAAATGTTATCTTGTTCACCATGAGATGTTTATGAGTGGCTTGAACTTTCCTTAGAAGCACTCTAGGTTGCTTTTATTTAATTTTTATACTTCCTTCCCTTGTACTCATATCATTTTTTTACTTGAGATTTGGACAGTCAGCCTTGATATATCCTTTCCGCTTACATTCATAACAGACAATCACATCAGCCTTGTCACTTTTTTTCCAATACTTCTTCAAACATCATTTTTGGTCATATTTTCTCTTGAAGATAGGTGTTCGGAAAATTTTCTTAATCCTGTAAAATCTCTAAAATCTTCTAGCTGATTGATCCGTCTCTTCATCACTATCTTGTGATGTTGGTTAACTTCTACAAAATTCTAAAGATTCTTCCAATTTACCTTTGTAATTGTGTTTAGAGGTGGTGGTCTTGAATGTAACAGATTTCCTTTTTGGTTCATACTATTTTTCCTTGTTGAATTTCATCTCTTCTTCATAGATCATCAGTTTCCCAATGAGTTCCTTTACACGTTTCTTGATGATGTCACTTAATTCTCTAATAAAGACAATTGTTTCTCTCCATCAGTCTAGCATACATCTGAGAATTCTCATTATATGTTCCCTGGTAGTGACTTCTCTTCCAAAAGACATCATTTTTTTGAAAATATCATTGAACGTAAGATACATGTCAGATATAGGCTCATAAGGTTTCATTTTAATGTTATCATATTTAATAGTATAATAAGTAAGTCTCATTTCATTTTCACTAGATGCTCATTCATGTGAGACAGACATGGTATCCATTATTTAATGGGTAGTTTTACAAGAAGATATTTTATTGAATTCTTCATATTTTAAGGAGTAGTATAAAGCATTCATAGCTTTTCAATTGTTATTATAGGATGTTTTATAGGTTCATGCCATGTGATTCTATAAGAAGGAATCATCTTATATATATCTATAATGGATGACCAAATTTCAAAATACATACATTCTAAATGTATTTTCATTTTAATTTTTTATTGATCATAGCTGGTTCTATTAAAGAATGGTGGTTTTTTGGTTGCATCACCTTCCAATATATTATCCATAACATAGAAATACTTTTAAAGAGCAATAAATTTATAATTAATAGAATTTTACAAATATTAAATGTACAAATACAATCACAGTTGAATAAGTTTAAACAAAATATTAATAAAAAACCTATGATACCAAATTTTGGTCGGAGTAGATGACTCAAAATGGGGGTGAATTGAGACTCTATAAAAATGACTAGTTAAAAAAAATTCTTAAACAGTGTTCCTAAAAAGGTAAAATACATCCTAGTTAATCAATGTAATATGGTTATGAATGTTTGACTATTTAAATAACATCTTATAAGATTTATTAATTCTCAGTAATCTTAATGTCATTTATTAATATTACTTTTTAGGCTATTCTATAAAGACAAGACAATTATAACTTCTATCCAAGATTAATTATCAATGTGAATTTAGAGATTTCTGAATTAAACAATAATGAAGTAAAACAGAGAAGACTAAATTAAGAAGTACATCAGATTTGATACAAGTGGCTCAGTATCAAGAAGAGACCTAATCAACTTTACTTGGTGATCCCCTGCCATCAAGTTGTTTATATAAATATACATGATCCACTCCTTTAATCGGGGTTAAACAATAGTACACAAAACATTCCTGGTCACACAGGGACCTCTTCCATAGTTCATGGTGGGTACAAACAACTGGGCCACCCAAGGACCTCTTCTATGCTTATCATTGGGTATAGAGAAGTGTAAATAGATTTTTGATTAAGGATATCATGTATCCTTATGTTTAATGCAGGAGATAGAGTGTGTTGTTATACAATAACAGAAAATACTCAACAGCTGGTAAAATTATACACAACAGATGAGAAATATTGATATTGGTTTAGAAATGCTCTAAATGTTAGTCATTACAGATCTGTTCTTCTGAGATTAAGCAGATTCAGAAATCAAGTCCTCATATAGAAAACAGAGTGTCACAAGTCAGACAGATCTGGCTTGTGTTCTTTATGATGTTTTAAATTGAGAATATGTTCTAAATTATGGGATTCAAGTGAGCTTCATGTGAACTCCAAAAGCATTGAGTTTCCAGATATAATCCTTTCCTTAAAAATTCTCTATGTGTATTCTTTTTTTCCATTCTCACGCCCACCCGCTTGTTTCAAACTTTTTTATGTGTTTTTATCTAGTTCGCACGACCCTTTCATCTTGTAGTGCATGTTTTTGTGCCAACAAGTTTCATGTATTCTGCACCTTGTACCTCATACTATAAGATGACACGTCGATAAAGAAATATTAATTAAGTCAGTGCTTTTAAAATCATCAAATATGAATATTTGAGATTAAATTCAAAGACGAAAAAAAACATTTTAAGAAATGGTTTCAAAGTATATCAAGGAAAAAGTGTCTCATTAACAGTCTCTGGTTCATGTTGTCTGGTTCATGGTGTCTGGTTCATGGTGTCTAGTTTTCATGGTGTCTGGTTTTCATAGTGTTTGTTATCACAGTGTCTGGTTGTCCTGATTTCTGGTTCATGGTGTCTAGTTGTCATGTTGTCTGGTTGTCAGGGTTTCTGCTTCATGATGTTTTCTTCACGGTGTCTGGTTGTCATGGTGTCTGGTTGACACAGTGTCTTCTTCACGATGTCTTCTTCACGTTGAATCATGGTCATGATGTCTTCTTGTTCACGATGTCTCTACTTAGGCAAATATATGTATTCCGATGTAATCATTGATATTTAAGGAATGGATTAAACTCAACAATTTCTCAGGGAAGACATTATAATGTAGATCAACAGATAGTATATGTAACAACCCGAGATTTTATATGATATATTTTTTTTAATTTCTTTCATATCTTATGTTTTACGCTACACCATGATTATCTTGTACTATACACAATACCGTATTATCTTGCAGTATACGCAACACTAATCTTGGATCGTGTTACACACAATTTCAAGTTTGTTTCATAGTTGTTTTTCTACACAACATTGAGTGTATATATATATATATATTCAATTTATAAATGGAATATGGTTGGATTTTGTTATATGTAACAACAAAGGAGTCTTTCACTACACACAATCCTGACTTAGCTTGCATTACATGCAATCGCAACCTTCCTCGATAGCGTGTGTTGTACGCAATATCAGGATTCATTAAACAATGATATATGATTATAATATTATTATAAACTAGCCGTTATGAATATTAGTAAAAAAAATTAATTTTATGACATTATAATTCATCCTACACATTTTATAGAACACGGTATGGGAATAAAATAATTCTTTCGGATAAAATAAGTATTTATAAAAAAATGCAGTTTTTCCACCTTTTGATGGCGCACCCATTTTAAATAAAATTTTTGATATGTTTATAAGTTAAATTTTACAAAATAAACTTCTTCTTTTGAATCATGATATAAAAATTTATATTGGATAAAGTTTTGATATTTTTCTGGTAACTTTCATATTTTAACGAATAGTAAAAACACGGTATATTTTAATTAAAAACAACTTTTTTCATCATAATAATTTATATGGTTAAATTATAATATTTAATGGTTTTAAAGAATAAATTGAATATATTTTTACCATTTAATATAATTTATGTATTTATCATTGATTTTACATTGAATTCATAGGTAAAATCATTTCAATCTTTTGCAATGTTTTAACTTTTATAACTCGTTTTCTTAAAATCGGGATTAAATTTATATTAATTTCTGCAACTTTTGTGAATTGAATTTTTAAAAATTAATTTCATATTTTTAATCACTAGGTACAAATTATGTTAATAGGATAATTTTTATTCTCGGGCATTATGAATAGTAACTACGATAAATCTTATTTATCATAGTAAAATGTAAATCGGGTAATTAAAGCTAAATATAATATTATACAATTACCCTAACACATGTAATAATATAATTGGATTCCTATATTTATTCCTAAGCCATATTTGGGTAGAAATAGAATCCATAAGAACCCACTTGAAGGTGATTAAGACCTTTATTTTATTTTATTTAAAGGAAAGTGAAAGATGTCTCACTCGACTTTAATAATTAAAGTATTTTTAATATAACACTATACAGAATATAAATTCGGTTATAAATACTCATTTGGAAGATAAAATGTTTTTCTTTATCATGGTAATTTATTTATAATTTTTATGAGATATTTAATAACCTTAATAGCTTATACATTACTGATGTATAAATTATTTATTTAGTAAAAAATAAGTAATATAGTTTTTATTTAAATAATAATACCGATTAAAAGGATCAAAACCTGAAAACAAACTTATTATTAGTGTATATATACACCATAAGCATACAATTATCGAATATATGAACTTTCGGAGTCTTATAAAAGTGATTATGACACTTATATTATTTTATTTTAAATGATGTCAAAGTTGTCATCTTCATAATTTAATAAATATAAGATTTTAAAAGTTGAGTGTTTGAGAATATAAATAAGACTAAAAGTATTCTTATGAAATATATAAGATTTATATTCATCCTAGTATTTTATTTTTAATTTTTATGCAACAAATAAGTATATTTAATAATTATAAAAAAATGTTGTAGAAATTATTTTGTTAAGAGAAGTTTCGAATAAATGGTTTATAAAAATAGTAAAATAAATATTATATGAAATATTTAATGTAATCCACTAATTTTCTATATGAATATGACATGTTAGGAACCTATTAAATATTTTAGTTCGAATATATACTCTGTGTGGATTTTATTTAAATTTAAATAAATGAATAGTTTCAAAATTGACACTATTGTTATTTTATAAAAATAACATATTATTAAATTGTTTAAAAATCACAAAAATATTTAAAAATTATAAATTGAAATTTATATAGTCTAAAGTTTCATCAATTATCTAATTATAGATAATTCATAGCACATACATATTTATTTATAACAATTTAAAATTTAGAATCCTGTTACCAAAAATAAAATTTAAAAGATTAAATAAGGATAAATCATGTTGATAATGTTTAAAATAAATTACCTACATGTCTAAATTTTATTGGTTGATGAGATTACCACCCTTTATCATCTAATATTCGAATATGAGTCATTTTTGGAGGTTTTTAAGTGGGGTTATATTTATTATAAATTAATATTTTTAAGATTTCCAAAGGTGCCACTCTCCTCCCTTATAAAAAGGGAACCCCTGTTCTCTTCTCTTCAAACCCTTTTGAGCCGTGAAGCTCAACTAAACTCTGACCATTTCCCATAGACACTTCCCTAGAAACCTTATAGAGGTAATGGTCATCTAAAAAGTCCAACTCTAGTTCCCTAAGAGGAATTTCAAAGGAGGCACTTCGAGTAAGTGGTAATACCTTCTACCGATTCTTTCAAGTTTCTTTCTTCTTCAAACATCTTTTTCTTTAGATGTTTCATTATAATGTAATAACATCTGTATAACTAATATAATGATATTTTATAATAAATATGAAACAACCCCATTTAACCTTCTATCCATCCAATGAAAAACAAAATCACCGCACGTGCATACGTACGGAATACCATCTCCACGCCGTGGTGTAATCTGTTTTTCCACCACCACCTTACTTGGATGTGTATAATGGAGTAAAGAATAACTATATTTGATTATTATAACATCATAATTATTCTATGATATTATATCATCCACACTATTTCCAATCAATAAATATGGGAACAATATCATCGCTCGTGCGTACGTACAGATTACCGTCTCCACGACGCGATGAGAATCATTTTTCCATGATAACAATTAAATAATGATTATAAAGTATATAATGGATAATAATCAGATATATGAAATAATAATGATACTTAATTTATATATATATTACTTACTTACATCCATTCACATTAATAAAGAAACGAAAACATCGTTCATGCGTACGTATGGTCTACCGTCTACATGAACAGTGTATTTCATTTCATTTATCGATATATTATATATATTTATATTCTGAATATATATTATATATAAATAATTTTTACATTTTGGAAGTATGTAATCATGATATAAGTAATCATATGAATAATTACAATTCAAAACACGTACGGAAAATGAAATAATTTTACCCAAAAAGATTCATTAACATCGGATTGACAAATGAACGGGTAATATAAAGTCATTAGTGAACCATATATGATATCATAACTATGAATATGATTATGTAATAATTCAATGACATTATTTAAATAATTATACAAGATTTTCGGATATGTAATAAGCATATCAAACCTATGGTAAGGGATAAATTTTCAATTTCATTTTTATCCGAGATTGCTTACACGTAAGTATTTACTAGGGTCACATTTATCATCAATGACCATATTTTCTAAAAATGTTTTCATAAAATGTTTACTATTATTCCATGTAAGTTTAAAGTCATTTTTACCCTTTATTTACTTTTTACCACATTGTATGGATGTAATCTTTCTTTTTGTTACCATATAAGGTACTTTTTTACAAATCTGACAAAGGTACGGGGAGAATGTTATTTTTAACTTATACGGCATGAACGGATTTTTACAGTTTCATAACGGCTCATTTTCATGAAGCTTCCTCTACAATATTTCATGATTATTTTCAAAAAAACCCTTTACTTTTAAAATTTCCTGGCATTTTGTGAAAAGAAAATGATTTTAAAGAAAAAAGGATATTTTCCTCATGAATTTATTTCAAGTGTTTTGTCAAAAATATTTTCCATCTAAGATGACATTATTTAGTAAGATAATATTTCAAGTATAATGTCTCTATTGTTTTCATGGTTTCACATTTCTTATTTTTAAATGATATCCATTTGTTTTATAAGATGGGATGATGTTCATGAAACCCATTTTATTCTTTGGGGTATGATGAATGATATATGTTTATGTTGTGGCACAAGTAAAAAATGATTTCATTATGATATGGGTGGGACCTATATCTCTTTAAAATGCATTGGGTAAAGATTTATATCTCATGAGATAGACATGGTTGGAACGGAAACTAAATATTGTTCATTAATCCAGGGTTGGAATGGCATGTAAACCCAGTTCAGTAAGGGACTTTGTCCACTAAGATGGTCTTGGCAGCAATGCCTTGGCTATAATGGAAATCATATCATGTGCATTATGCTTTTCCACAATTACATGTTTTATTACCATTCTATTTTATCAATATTGATGTTCCATTATTATACATGACTTACGTACTTCCAAGATTTATGTCTTTGCTCAAGATTTTGATGTTTAAACATCATGTTTATGTTTTTAAGTTCAATGGTATATGGTTTGTTTTATTTTCTCCATGATTACACTTAGTGATCATTTGAGATCACCGATTATATGTTTTCTTTTCCCTATAATTTCAATAAAGGTTTTAGTTAAGAAAAGAAAAGGGGAATATCTTTATGGGAGATGTTGAAGTTCATTCACCATGATTAGAAGATTGTGTTCTGAGTTTCCAAAGACACTAAACTATTACGATCCTTGAGTTTTTATCGTTGTTATATATTAAGTATTCCGAAAAAGTAATGTATTGTCCATGTACATCAAGATTTGGGTCTCTACAGTTTGTATCAGAGGCAAAGGAGGTAGGAATGAATCTGATCCTTGGGAACTCTCACATGTGAGCGTTGGACGAAGCATGGCTCTCCGCCCAAGGGCTTCAGGAGGAAATGGCTGCCACTGTGTATGGTATTGTGTCCCTCCCAGGGGGTGTAGCCGCCCATGGAGTGTCTAGATAGGTATCAATTATAGTCCACTCCAAGTAATTCCATACCACTACAATTTTTATCAGAGGAATGTTTTAGTCAACCATTGGAAACTAGGATGCGAGAACTATACTGATATCCCTAGAGATATTTCTAAGGCATGTCTAGGGATGTCCGTAAGGTTATGTATACGTATAGGTTAGATTCCTAGAATTATTCTGATGATCATGAATAACCTAGGGTGAACCTAAGGTTTCATGGATTAAAGAATTTTTGATAAGTTAGACATCACAGAAGTGACCTTTTATGATTATGTGGTTCCTCGTTATTTTAACTATTTCTTACACTATGGTTTCTGGTCGTAGTCAATGGAGGGAACGAGAAGGAATTCAGTTAACATTGATTCTAATGGACAAATAGGTGACTATGAGCAAAGAAATTATTTAACGCTTGGAGAGAAAGATAATATGATTATTCCGAATAAGACATCTCGATATATGATTAACAAGGTCTCTATATATGATTAACAATGTGAACAATAGTTGTATTCATATGTCATCAAATAAGAGGAAGATGGACTTTTATGCATGTTCTCATGGTGAGGAGCATAGACAAAGGAAGTTTGAGATTTCTAAAGAAGGGAAGAAGAACCTTGAGTAATACCTCAAATGGAGGGGAAGATGTTATCTATGTGGAGAAAAGGGACATAGGGTGACAGACTGTTATGGAGTCCAATGTCTTATCTACGGAGAACATTGTCATTACCCAACTCAATGACCTGACCTAAGAAATAACTTTTAAATCAAGGAAGGACCTATTTCATGCCAATCATTAAAGAATATGTATTGAAGGGATTATGTATTGGAATTCAATAATAATGTTGTTGAGGTACTTATGTAGTATATTGAAATATCTGTGTATTGGTCCATTGTGGTTTTCTATAAGAATATGATACCGTTAACCATGAAAAGTGATTCAAATATTTTGGAATGCAGATGATATGCACATAATGATGGGATAAAGAGAAAATAAATTGTTTTATAGAATTCATGAGCTCATGGATGATATAAAGACAATGTGATATCATGGATTGAGTATATATAAATTTTTTGATTTTGGTATGTGGAAAGAGTTAACTTTTTACAGCATTCATGTTTTCACTAAGGTTCAATGGGTATTCATTTTTCAAGAGAATACACTACTAAGGTATTCACCTGTTTGGAATGTGACTAACAAGATATATCTTGTGATATATGAGGGATAAATGATGGTATTCACGTGCTTGTTATGTGACCTTTACAGTAATCATTTTCATTATACTATGAGATTGGATAGATGTATTTTGGATAAGTCTAAAGATTAGTATGCATTATGTTGGACATTAGATAGTATTGTTTGAGGCTACAAATTTTTTCGATATTATTGATGGAATTTTATAATAATGTAGTTTTAGAAAAAGAACAACCTGCAGGACGGGCGGCAACCCGTCGCATTGGACAAGGATGCGGGAATAAATCCCACAACCGAAGTGCGATAAGAATTTATTTCCTACCAATGGCCAACAATAATTCCCTAGTTAGTAGAAACTAGTTTTATTTTAAGCGGTATGATAGAAGAAGTATAAGTCCTTTTTTGGAATTATATATGATTAACCACACCATAGATGGACTTATGTATGTTTGATAAATTTTTCTAACCTTTTGTTTGAAATAGATGGAATGACTGATCATTCTATAACATGATCTGCTAACACATCACGAATGACAAATTCAACTTCATTTCTTTAAGAGATGAAGTGGAAGTTGTTTAAGGCACGAACTACTGTGAGATTGTACCAAAATCATGTAAGTATTTCTTTTGATTTGAAAATTCTTCAACATTAGGGAAATGATCTTGAAAACCAAAAATTTTGTCCTAGTTCCCTCATATCTGATGAATCAGATGGTACCTTAGAAAACCACAAATTTATGGCTTTGTGATTGTTGGCTTTTTCATAGCCATGTTCTCTACCACTCTCCATCAGAACATGACAATTATATTTTTCTTCCATATCAATATTTTCACCTATGCTCTCCTATATGGAAACCCAGTGATGAGTTACATTGGGTAATCATTATGTTTCATACTTTAGTTTTTAAAATTATGTTTTAGTATTCCTTTTTATGATGTGGGTTTCTATGAATAGTAAAGGATTTATAACCCTGACGAATTTCGAGGGAGAAATTCATTTTAATGGGGGTAGAATATAAAGACCCAAGATTTTATATGATATATTCTTTTTAATTTCTTTCATATATTATGTTTTACACTACACCAAGATTATCTTGCACTATACGTAATATCGTATTAGCTTGCAGTATACGCAACACTAATCTTGGATCGTGTTACACAGAATTTCAAGTTTGTTTGATATTTGTTTTTCTACGCAACATTGAGTATGTGTATATATATATATATATATTCAATGAATTAATGGAATGTGGTTTTATTTTTTTATACACAACAACAATTGAGTCTTGCACTACACGCAACCCCGACTTAGCTTTCATTACACGCAATCACAACCTTCCTCGATAGTGTGTGTTGTACGCAATACCGGGTTTCACTAAACAATGATATATGGTTATAATATAATTATAAACTAGCCGTTATGAATATTAGTAAATAAATTTTTAATTTTATGACATTATAATTCATCTTACACATTTTATAGAACATGGTATGGAAACAAAATAAATTTCTTAGGTAAAATAATTATTTTTAAAAAAATGCACTTTTGCTGCCTTTTGATGGCGCACATATTTTAAATATAATATTTGATAAGTTTATAAGATAAATTTTACAAAATAAACTTCTTATTTTTAATCATTATATAAAAATTTACATTCCATAACGTTTTGATATTTTGCTGGTAACTTTCATATTTTAATGAATATTAAAAACACGATATATTTTAATTAAAAACAACTTTATTCATCGTAATACTTTATATGGTTAAATTATAATATTGAATGGTTTTAAAGTATAAATTGAATATATTTTTACCATTTTATATAATGTATGTCCTTAGAATTTATTTTACATTGAATTCATAGGTAAAATCATTTCAATCTTTTGTAATGTTTTCACTTTTAAAACTCATTTTCTAAAAAACCGGATTAATTTTATATTAATTTTAGAAACATTTTTGTATTGAATTTATAAAAATGGATTTAAAATTTGGAATCAGTGGGTATAAATTATGTTAATAGGATACTTTTTATTTTTGGGCATTATGAATAGTAATTACGGTAAATTTTATTTACCGTAGTAAAAGGTAAATCGGGTAATTATGGGTAAATATAATATTATAAAATTACACTAAAACATGTATTAATATAATTTGATGCTTATATTTCATCCTAATGCATATTTTGGTCGAAATTGAATCTATTGGAACCCACTTGGAGGGGAATAAGACCTTTATTTTATTTTATTTAAAGGAAAGTGAAATATGTCTCATTCAACTTTAATAAATAAAGTATTTTTAATATAAGTTTATACAGAATATAAATTCGGTTATAAATACTCATTTGAATGATAAAATATTTTTCATTATCATGGTAATTTATTTATAAACTTTAAGAGATATTTAATTACCTTAATATCTTATACATTAATGATGCAGAAATTATTTATTTAGTGAAAAATAAGTAATATAGTTTTTATTGAAATAATAATACCCATTAAAAGGCTCAAAAACCTGACCAAAACAAATTGGTAGTGTATATATACACCATTAACATACAATGACCGAATATATGACCTTTTGCAGTCTTATAAAAGTTATTAGAACACTTATATTATATTATTTTAAATGATGCCAAAGTTGTCACCTTCATAATTTAATAAAGACAACATTTTAAATGTTGGGTGTTTTAGAATATAAATCCGACTTAAAGTATTCTTATGTAATATATAAGATTTATCTTCATCTTAGTATTTTATTTTGATTTTTTATGCTACAAATAAGTATATTTAATCATTATTCAAAAATGTTGTACAAATTATTTTATTAAGAGAAGTATCAAATAAATGGTTTTACAAATAGTAAAATAACTATTATATGAACTATTTAATGTTCTACACTAAATTTATATATGAATATTACATTTTAGGAACCTATTAAATATTTTATCTCCAATATATCCTCTGTGTGTATTTTATTTAAATTCTAATAAATGAATAGTGTCAAAATTGACACTATTGTTATTTTATAAAAATAACTTATTATTAAATTGTTTAAAAATCACAAAAATATTTAAAAAATATAAATTGAAATTTATATATTCGAAAATGTCATATATTATCTAATTATGGATAATTCACAGCACATAAGTAATTATTTATAACAATTTAAAATTTAGAATCTTATTACCACAAATACAATTTAATAGATTAAATTAGGATAAATCAAGTTGATAATGTATAAAATAAATTCCATACATGTCTAAATTTTATTTTTTTATGATATTAAAACAATTTCTCATATAATATTAGAATATGAGTCATTTGAGAAGGTTTTTAAGTGGGGATATATTTATGATAAATTAATATTTTTAAGATTTCCAAAGGATCACCTCTCCTCCCTTATAAAATGGGAACCCCTTACCTCTTATCTTCACACCCTTTTGAGCTTTGAAGCTAGACCAACCTCGGAAAATTTAACTTCCCCACTTCCTTATATACCTTATAGAGGTATTTTTATTCTCAAAAGACCAACTCTAGTGCCCTAAGAGGAAGTTCAAAGGAGGCACTTCGAGTAAGAGGTATTACCTTCTACCGATTCTTTCAAGATTCTTTCTTCTTCAAACATATTTTCATTAGTTGTTTAATTATAATGTAATAACATCAGTATCAATAATATACTGATATTTTATTATAAATATGAAACAACCCCATTTAACCTTTTATCTATCCTACGAAAAACGAAATCACCGCGCGTGCATACGTATAGAATACCGTCTCCATGCCGTGGTATAATATGTTTTTCCACCACCAACTTACTTGGATGTGTATAATGGTGTATGGAATAAATATATTTTATTATAATAACATCATCTTGATTATACTATATTATATCATCCACTACATTTCCAATAAAAAATATGGGAACGATATCATCGCTCGTGCATACGTACAGATTACCGTCTCCACGACGTGATGAGATTCATTTTTCTATGTTAACAATTAAAGAATGATTATAATATATATATAATATATAATAATGGGATATATTACATAATAATGATATTGGATTTATTTATATATTATTTACTTACATCCATTCAATTTAATAAGGGAACGAAAACAACGTTCATGCATACGTACGGTCTACCGTCTCCATGAATAGTATATTTCGTTCCATTTATCGATCTATTATACTTATTTATATTCTGAATATATATTATATATAAATCATGTTTTACATTCTAGATGTAAGTAATCATGATCTATGTAATCATATGAATAATTACAAGTCAAAACACGTACGGAAAATGAAATAATTTTACCCAAAAAGATTCATTATTATGGGATTGACAAATGATCGGGTAATATAAAGTCATAAGTGAACAATATATGATATCATAACAATGAATATGATTCTGTAATAAGTCAATGACATTATTTAAATCATTATACCAGAGGTTCGGATACGTACGAAGCATATCGAACCTAAGGTAAGGGTTAAATTCTCAATCTCATTTTTATCCGAGATTGCTTACACGTAAGTATTTACTGGGGTTACGTTTATCATCCATGACCATGTTTGATAAAAATGTTTTCATAAAATGTTTACTATTGTTCCATGTATTTTTAATGTCATTTTTACCCTTTATTGACTTTTTCCCACATTGTATGGATGAAATCTTTCCTTTGGTTACCATATAAGGTACTCTTTGACTTTTCCGACAAAAGTACGAGGAGAATGCTATTTTTAACTTATACGGCGTGAACAGATTTTTACGGTTTCATAAAGGTTCATTTTCATGAATATTTCCTTAAAAAATTTCATGATTATTTTCAACAAAACCCTTTACTTTTAAAATTGCATGGCATTTTGTCAAAAGAAAATGATTTTGAAGAAGAAAGGATATTTTTCTCAAGAATTTATTTCATGTGTTTTTTGAAAACTATTTTCCATCTAAGATGATATTATTTTGTATGATTATATTTGAAGTATAATGTCTCTATGATTTAAATTGTTTCAATTTTCTTATTATGAAATGATATCTAATTTTTTATATGATGGGGTGACGTTTATGAAACCCATTTTATTCTTTGGGTTATGATGAATGATATATGTTTATGTTGTGGAACAAGTAAGAATGATTTCATTATGAGATGAGTGGGACCTATATCTACATCCAATTCATTGGGTAAATATTTATATCTCATGAGATAGAGATGGTTGGAACAGCAAGTAAATACGGTTCAGTAATACATGATTGGAACGACAAGTAAACCTGGTTCAGTAAGGGACTTTGTCCACTAAGATGGTCTTGGCAGCAATGACTTGGCTATAATAGAAATAATATCATGTTCTTTATGATTTTCCACAATAAATTTTTTTATTCCCATGCTATTCTATCAATATTGATGTTCTATTATGATACATTCCTTACATACTTCCATGATTTATGTCATTACTCAAGATTTTGATGTTTAAACATTATGTTCATGTATTTAAGTTCAATGGTATATGGTTTGTTTTATTTTCTCCATGATTATTCTTAATAAGAATTTGAGCTCACCATTTATATTTTTTCTCTTCCACATGATTTTAATAATGGTTTTTGGTAAGAAAACAAAAGGGGAAGATCTTTATGGGAGATGTTGAAGATCTTTCACCAGGATTAGAAGATTGTGTTCCGAGTTTCCAAAGACACTAAACTATTACGATCCTTGAGTTTTGGTTTTTGTTATATATTAAGTATTCCAAAAAATTATTGTATTGTCTATGTACGTCAAGATTTGGGTCTCTACAGTATATAGTAATCAAACTGAGTGTATTTCACTTAAGTGCTTTGGATAGCTTTTACTAAACAACTGTGCATTTCATGTGAGATAGATTACAGAGAGTTAACAAGTTTTATACAGTGAATTGGATTTTTAATCATTAAAACATGATTAATACAAGAGGATCTAACAATAGTTGTTTAATAAAAATTATTAGGACTCTATGTTACTAAAATATAATTATGATGACTTAGAAAAAACATAATATGATAGATTTTTTAAATCTGATTTTGTTTAATAAAAACAGAGTTTGGAATTTCTATATGAATTATCTTAGTCTAAATATCTCTTTTCTAATTTTTACTCTCAGTATTTTTATTAAATAACTCGTCTATAAAAATGCGTTATGATTTTTTTTTGAAAACAATCAATTTTGAAAACAAATCGTTGTATAAAAATATGACTGTTTGTAAAAAAATATACACCCCCTTATGAAAAATAAATATATTAATGCATAGATATTGGTTAATAAGAATTATTTTTTAATGCTAATTTAACATTGATCATGACTATATTAGGTTTAATGTATTCAAATATATCTCAACTAATGGTTTTATTAAGAATATCAAGAAATAGATCATACATTCCAATGAATTATAAAATCACATATCCTATAGTTTTGTCTCTAAATGAAACTTTTAAACATGTTTCTTTATTATATTTTTCAATAATATTTTTTCATTTATATTCCTAGAAAATAGAGTATTCATTCTTAAAAAATTACCCTTTTTATAATATATTTCATTCCCTAAAAACCGAATAATTATCATTTTTAAATCAGAACATCATGATTCCTATTTTGTCAGAAAATAGAATTTTTGGTAACCACAATTATCTGAAATTATTTTTTGAAAATTTCATTTCATACAAATATATGCGTTATGAAATAAAAAATGTATTATTTAATCAAAAGAAAATTTATTTTTATAGTTCGCAACACACCGACACATTGTGAAAAAGGTTTAATTTATGGATGAAAATTATTTTACTAAAAAGATGTTTTTTTTCTAAAACCAATTCCAATATTATCAATATATAGATGAATTTAATTATAGATCTAATGAAGAATTTCATTTCATGTGATAAACTTCAATAAATGTTTCATTAAAATATAAATATTTTATTTTATTTTTAAAAACAAATATTTTTCATCAACAATAATTGTTTTATAACTGATTTTTTCAAAATCATTTTGCAAATTTTTTATATCATAAACTGATCTCTCAATATATATTGAGATAATATATTTTTACAAATTATTTTAATCAATATATTCTTAATGATATTATATTTTATTTTGTGGAATATATATTTCTGAATATTCCTTCTGATGCTTTTATTTAACATTATCATGTATTTTTAAAGTCATAAATTTTTCATTTTTACAATTTTTTTCAAATACAGAATCTTCATCATAATAGGGAGAAGTATTATCTATTCTAGAGGAATATTATTCACCATAATATTTAGAATTTATCTCATTTGTATACAATTTATTTAAATAAATATTTTATAGGTATTTAGTTGTCTATCCGTTTCCCATTAAAAACATATTTACTATAGTCACATTTGTAAAAAGATTAATTATCCTGGATCCAATACATTCATTTCCATAAGTATATTCAGAAGAATCACCCCCATTTTATATTATTGTTTCAGAATCATTAATTAATTTCCTGAATTTATATTAATAAAATGTCCTAGGTTTCTATATAAATTTATCTATTTTATATATTTCATTTTTGGATTATAAAAATCTTCACAGTATTGATAATATTTTTTTACATTCATAGAATGTGACATAAATTTTTTTCTTATCACTATTATCCTTATTATATTTATCAGAATAATATTGGGAATATTTTGTTCCATATATTTGATCATAATTATGGTGATATTTTGCAACTCATTATCAATAATATTCTAATTTACTCTAATCATACTAAACAACACCATTATTCGTTCATGATTATTTACCATCATTTTCATATGTTAGTACTTTAGAATATTTTTTAGAAGATGTAGTGAAAGAAACATTACCTTTTTATTCTTAGATATCACAATATAACCAATAAATATACCTTATAATTGAGTTATATTTAAAATAAGTTCAACCAAATTAATAATAGTTTGCTTTCGTGTATATTCTATGGTTGTTCATTTGGATTCACACACATTGGGTATGAAAAAAAAATATTTTCAAAAAATGATTACATAATCAAGACTTTTTTCACCAATATAAATTAAACCATTTATAATAGTCATTAACCATTGAAAAATAATTATAAATCAATCTGTATGTGAAAAAAAAGAACTCATAGTATATTCTAAGGATTTATCTTTTTGTACTATAACAATAGAATTGTCAGAATGTATGACATACAGAATTTTCTATATACTATTAGTAGCTTCACATGGAGATATCATAATGAATATATTTAATCACATAGAACACAAAATGATTATCAAACTATATAACTAAACCAATTTTATTTTATTTCATAATGTTTAAAAGTATTGACGTCCTTACCGGGAAGCTAGTTGTATCTAGTAAGAGAACTATTAAAAAACTCATGCATTAATGAGAAAATTAACCATTCTATCTTCACATTACTCATAATCATCACCCTTTTAGATAGGTGATATTATTTGATTTAGATTACCTAATGTGATAAAATTATAACCTACTATCATAAAAATAATAGAAGAAACATTTTTATAATCACTTTAGTTTATAATAATGTAGATACTAGAAGTTTTTATCATACTTATTAAATCATACTGTTGATTGATGAAGTAAAAACTCACCATGTTTAAGAAGTAGAAAATTCTCTAATAGCAAGTGTTAGATATTGAGAGAATCATAATATGGATATATTTACAAGAGGGTTTTAATTTTATTTTAAAAACTATAAACATAATAAGACACAAAACCACTTAATGTAAATTTATTAGACTCATACATTTTTTTATTATTAGAGTGAGTAAATTGGAATCATAGTGAATTCGAATTATATCAAAGTATGTTTAGAATTATAATAGTTATATATATAATTATCTTAGTATAATATTATTTTCATAAATAAAAACATTCAATTACATCAACAATTTAAATTAAACTTGTAGAACTAAGAAATATAATTTCTTATAATAGTAATAATGAATTATAAGATATATTTAATTTTTTGCACTTTTAGATTTAAGTGTAAGGTATTAAATAAAAATTACTTCATGTGTCCATAGTTTTATACTTATTGTAAAGTATATCCTTCCTTACCACAAAAGCCCTTAATTTGATTATGGGATGGTTATGTATTCCCTTCCCTTGAAGTACACTATGTAATGATCAGTTACCATTTTCATAGCATCAATATCACTCAATCAATGGATCTGATTCACCATTTTCATATACCAAGAAGCCATTTTAACAATTATTAGATATTTTTAAAAAATATAATCATCATACGGAAAAAACTAGGAAAACTATTAATTAGATCAAAAACACTATAAAGTATTATATTAACTAGGATCAATTTGGTAAAACATAAAAAATAATGAGTTTAAAATTTGATCATATACCTCAATTAAAATTACCTCATATTTAAATAAAATGGTCAAATTTTCATACTTCCCGTTATTTACAACGACCATAGACAACTGGATCTTTGAAATCTAATAATTATCTATCATAACGCAACTAGTAAGGTTATTTTTAACACCATTATAGTTATAAAGGTATTCATTATGATAAGAAATGTATATTTAATCATATTATAATCATAGGATAGCCTAATGGAATTCCTCAAAGAGTATCGATACATTAATCCTTATAAGGGTTAGTCTGATAAATCGACACCATAATCAGTCTGATGGTTATGATTTTTATTAGTAATATAGACAATACAAAAGTATAACTCTTTCTATGATAATAAGTATGTCTGATTCGATAGGCACACAGTCAAAATGATGATCATAATAAGGATAAATTTTCTTATATTAATAATATATTGTAACATTTTCAATGAATGTTCGTGGATAATATTTTCTAGAAAAACATTTTTAAACTAGGTATATAAATGTTAAAAAAGATTATTTTTAGGAATGTGTTTCCAATTTCTGAAAAAAAAATTGAATGTAAATGTATATAATAATACATCTATCTCAATAGATAGAAACCTATAGTGTGATACAACTACTAATTGGAAATAATTTTATGCAAAAAATTATCAGAGGTGTTGAACTGATAATGTGTGTTTGGTTTTGAACTCTTAAGAGTGGTGTGTTTTTGTGAGATGATTTTTAAAGAAAATTGAGGAGACATATTGGCGTGTTATTTTATATTTTTCCTATGTTATTTTAATCCTCTGGAACATATATTATTTTTGAATTAATTTTTTACATTTATTTATATCATAAATGTTTTTATAATTTTTTTTATTGGATATTCTAATAATATTTTTTTCTATATCATCTAATTATCCTAGGACTTATCAGTTTTCTCATAAATAATTTGTACCATAAGAGGTCAATTTTGAATTATACAGATTCGATATACATGACTCAAACCAATGGATTTCAGCCCCCATCATACTTTTTAATGGTAATAAGAATTTTAATATATAGAAGTAATGTGAAATCAATTTTTTAGGGATATTACAGTGATGAAATTAATGAAACAATATAAAATAACCAAAATAAGATACGTGATAGTGACTTTTTGGATATGAGATATCTAGCAAAAAAGAATAATCTTGTTGTATTTTGATGATATTACTCTATGAGAAGTTATAAATATGGTATATATTATAGAGATCTATTTGAATTATGGATTAAAATACATATATCAAAATCCTTAAAAAAATTGTGTGTGTCTGAAAAATGAATTTACCAGTTTTGGATTCCATAGATTAGTGATTATTGTAACCATCTATATTAGTTCAACGATCTTCTGATGGATCTGTCTTTAATTGTTCTCATGATCAACGGGAAATGTAACATATGTATTATTCATGTTGATGATAAAGACAAATATTTATTATCATGGGTTCATTCTATGTTCATATTATAATATTGGAACCAAATTATTGTTTCTACTATATACTCAAATTTTATAGAATGTGATTTTATCAATTTTGATGAAGGATGCATAAAGAATCTCCAATGACGGTGAATCTTATTGTATTTGTGGTCTCCTAGAAATAATATATGGACATAGTAATCAAATATGATCTTCAAAGATAAGATAAAAGTTTTTGTGCCTATTTTAAAACAAATAGTTCTATGTGTATGGAATAGTTAGTTATTTGAAAAATTTAATGGAATAAAAAAAGATACAAGATAGTAATAATTAGGATCCTGCTATAAATATCAATATGAAAAGATATATTTCGTTATTGTTTTTGTTGATTGTTATAGAGCATATATGTGAAATTAATGAGTTTTTGATTCATCAACCTCATACCATATTTCGCTAAATGGGGGAATATAATCATTATTCAAAAATGGGGACCTTGGTATATTGAACATGGGGAATGAATATTTCAATTGTTTAATTGTTGTTGGTGATACTTGTATCTCTGTAAATGTTATTTTTGTGATCGCCTTGAGTGGAATACGACATACTATATGTATATAAAATAACTTTTCATCATATTTTACTATTTACAATGATATATTTAGGATTTTATTTGGAAATGGAATATGAAAAGTTTATATTTAACCAATTTACTATGAATAAGTTAGGACGGTTGAGAAGAAATATAATAACATTGATAAAATGAATGGTGAAATGATGAATGTAATTGTGTAGTGGGATCCATAATATTTGTTTCCTATATGATCATAACATATGGGATGATGACCATAAAAATGATGATAACTGTTTGGAAGCTAAAGGTGTTTAGTAAGGTGGTTGTGGCCTTAAACACAATTCATTTTCAGGATACAGTTCCAATTATTAATAAGAAATTAAAATAAAAAATGGAGGTGATGTTTTGTGGGATACAAAACTCTTTCATTATGTAGAATATAGGTAAAAAATTATATTTTTAGGTACATATGATTACATGGAGATGTATGTCATGGAAAAAATATGTTTCAATGCTTCCATACTATTAAAATATGTTTGTGAAAACACATTGGTGACAAAAGTATTAGTTTTGGGATTTCTTATGTAGTGGGTATTTTAAGTTTCCATTCAATGATATAAAATGTTTTATTTTCATATTTTCCAATAATGATGGCAGTTAGTGAGAAAAAAATCATTTTTCTATCTAACTGATTTTTTGAATGACATCTCCTTCATTGTGGTGAGGAAGGTAGATGTTGGTGAGGTTCATCCTAAATCATTTATATATAAAAAAGGGATAAAATAAGTGTTTTATTTTCTCTAACGTTCCTCATGTAATAATTTTATATCATGTTTTATGATTGATATATAATTTATCTTTTCAATATGTATTCTGAGTGATTATATAAAACGAGAATTAGTAGATTTATAAATAATAGAAAAAATAGTGAGTAGATGTGTTGTGTAGAGTCACATCGAGTAGATATGTGGGGGATGATTTTTTGGTGTATGTATTAGTAAGAAATGGTCTATTAATGGAAGTGGAAAAATATTTTTGTGCAATGAAATATTGGTGGTTCCTTAATGACTCTATGAGTTTTTTATCTCCAAATAGTGATGTATTTTCACAGGATGACTATTAGGGAAACACTGTATGCATATAGAGGTGTTATTTTAATGGGTTTTCTAGGCTCTTATAATTATTAATGTTATTGGATTTTATAATTTCTTTTTCAATTAGTACATATCATGATTAGCAGTTCTTTAAATAAGTGTTAATCATATTTCCTCTATTATTCAGTTAATTTTTTTCTGAGATTAAAATTTTTTGTGCTTATTAAACATGAATATATTATAGTTAAAGTACAACTTCTACTATATTTGCGAGGGGATATGGGGAGTTTATTTTTGTTATGATGTTTCAAAATAATTTACAAAAGTTCTATTTTATGAAATTCACATCTAATTCAACTATGTTACAAAAAAAAGGCAGCAAGCACATAGTGTGACCCATTAGCTGTTTTTTTGCTATATCCCTCTATAAAA
The DNA here is from genome assembly GCA_963277665.1 of Viscum album. NCBI lineage: Eukaryota > Viridiplantae > Streptophyta > Magnoliopsida > Santalales > Viscaceae > Viscum > Viscum album. Next base: position 24,009,085 of record OY728131.1, read on the forward strand.
TTTTACGATATAATTGTAAATATCATTATGTCAGAACTAAAAATAAAAAACTATCTTGTTTTGGATATGAGCCTTGTGTCTAGATCAATGAACATATATATCAACTTTATTAAAAAATTATATCATCACTTATAAAAAATATTATTCATCTTATGATATTATTAAATAATAATGAATCCATATTTTATAAAGTATATATAAAAAGTAATATTGTGGGTCAAAAATAAACTATTTTAATTTATGTTTTCAAATGTGTATGTCGTATTAAGAATTTTCTTCCAACATATATATTTTATATTGACACATGCATTTCATGGGGTGAGGAAAAAAATTATATAATAAGTTAAAATGAAATTTAGTAAATAACCAAGTTTCGTATCCTTAGTGATGTAAAAATAATTAATATTTCATCTTAAAATTCTAAAAACAGCTGATGTTATTTTTGAAATTGTTTTATTTTTAAATGACTAGAAAGAAACTAAAAAATTAAATGTAATTATGAAAAATATTATGATAAATGTGATAAGAAATTGATTGAAACTGTTATATGATATAATGATAAGGTCAATGTTAATTTTACAAATATAATTATATCACAACTCAACTTACCCAGTTCTCTTATGATAAGTCAATAAAACATAGAATCCATAATATCATATTCTCACTCCCTAGGTCAAATAATAATGGTGGGAAGAAAGAATACTATTATCTCAGATTGGTCTACTCTCATTCTAATGTGAAATATAGTTATAGAGAATAAACCCAATTGTCTTAGGAAATTTAAAATTGGATATTTTTTATCCCAAATAATTAAGATGGTTCACTACTCCCAATAGAAATATTGATGATCACAGAGTACATCACCACTATAAAATGTTTTATTCCATCCTATATAGACCATAATTGGGTGAAGGGATATATTTATCATTGATAAAATCAATAAAAATATAATAATATAAAATCAAATAATATTATACATGATAATATAATCCATTATAATAAATTGGAATTGATTTCACAGAATAAAGAAAATGATCTTAAATCATTATGTAAAATAACTAAATAAATAAAAATGAAAAAATTGTACATCACCAATCACTCTAATTATTACCCAACCATGTTAAAGGGAATTGACAATAATGTGGAATAATAATAAATTTCAAAACTAAGAAGAATAAATGAGACAAAGCAATGAAGTAAAGATATTCTCTTCTTGTAACTGTTCACCAAATGTTTTCTTCTGTTATGCCCACTAGATGGATGAAACATGATAAGGTACCTTCTTATAAGAAGCAAAAAAATTATTTCCCTATCAATCCTCAAAATTTAAAATAATTTGGTCCTATTTAAAAAAATTTATGCCCATCATAATAGAACTGAATTTTTCATCACCCCAATACTATTCAAACTACCCCAATGCGACTAGTTCTTTAGTGGCCTTGATGAAATAATTTCTCCATGAAATTTAATGTGAAACATCAACATGGAGTCTTCTATATATGCCAGATTGAATAATACCATTATGAGTTTGGTATCCTTAGATATGACTCATTATAGGAGGTAGGGTCCATTTTGATAACTAGAATAAGTCATTATGTTTATCAATTTTTTTGGGCTTGTAGAAGTTCAAATGGGATCTTGGTTCGGAAAAAGATTTTTTACCCATGAATAGTGGAATCCTAAAATAATGAATCACCCATACTGGATTCAAAATTTTAATTTTATACTCGAAATATCGTGGTGAATGATAGATTTTAAATTTATTTAATTAACCATATTTTACATTTATGATCAAAACTCCACAAACACCATAAATGATTTAAATAAGATCAAATTAGTTAATTAGATGGGATTAAATCATTGAAAACTCATGAATAATAATTAAAATATTATTTATATAAATTCCCAAACACTTATCACTTGGACTCTTGGAAGGGTAAAAAAATTAAAATCAATGAATATTTAAAACACATATCCATGAGATCCACAAATTTAACAAAAAAAACAAAAGATACCACGCCTCATCAGAAACCATTATTTTATATTCATAATTCCTTTAATTTAATCTATTTATGCATTATCTCTCCTCCCATTCATATAAAACACTTGCCTCACTTTCAAATTATCAAATTACAGAAATGTCAATTTTCAACAATGTATTTCTTGTCCAATGCTCGTGCAAGGGTTACCATAGGAATGATAAATTCCTACATCTCAAACTGCTGTTAGTCAAGGACATGTATTTATCATGAGAACTTATAATAGTTGTGTTGTGGATTTTTTTATTATATATTAATGTTATAAATATATTGGTAGAATAAGGATGGTGTGACTCTTCTTGAATAAAAAATTAAATGATTCTAATTTTAACTCATGTATGGTATCCTCTTCACTCCCCTAGTTACCAATTGATCACTATCATCCTGAAAAGTAAATAAATTCTTAGAATAATCATCATTTTAGATGAAAAATTGTCAATAATTTCATAAATAGTTTTTCTTAAATGATTCATATTTTTACAAATTTATTCCACTTTAGAATCTCTACACAAGCCCTACTTTACATACTTGAATGCTTTAGAAATGGTACAAATTTCAATAAGATTCTATTTTAGAATAAAATTCATACATTTAAAATTTTATTTTCCTCCCAATGAATCCCAAAATTAAGTATCACAATACAACATATCTTTCCCACACGTAAAATAAAATATATTATACAATTTCAATTCAAAAGTAGGCTGGATAAGGAAAATTTTCTTGTAATGTGGCTAACCTAGCAGGATGTTTGTGTATTTTAAGGGATATATGGATCAAATTTTCACAATATTCCACAATAAAAAGGATTATTAGAAAAAAGGGATTTAAAAAAATAAATGCCTCAGAATTAAAAACACATGTACCTCAAACCCTTATGTTTTGGTAGGAATAAAATCATATTCTGGTTAAATCAAGCATGGATTGGTTCTCTCAAGAAGTGAGGTGAATGAATATAATATGAAAAATGGTTTATAATCTTCATGGGAAAGTGATTAAAAGGTTGATTAAATGAGATGTGACATATGATTCCAAATTTAGATTACATTTCATGGAATTAATAAAGATATTAACTTGAATCAAATTCATTTTCAGCAATAATTTTATCTCAGTTTCATGGGAAAAATTGTTTCAAACGTTATCCTCGTTTTCAGAAAATATTGATTATAATCATGTCATCTTAAAAGTTGTGGAATCATAAAATATTGAAGAAAAAACACATTATTTTGAAATATATACAAATACAAAAATTTGAATACCAAACTATAAAGGTCACCACCCCCACAAATTAATGATCCAGACTCTTCAATTCCTTCAAATGGATTTAACGTGTAATAAGATTTAAAAATTAAATCACAACAAGAAATAAAGTTTAAAGGAGAGGTAATACCTCGTGAATTATTTGGATAATCTTATTGGATGATTGTGATATCTTCCACCAGACACTTTTGTGTAAAAAGTGAAGAATATATATTAATGACTGAATATTAAAATTTTAGTCTACTAGATTTAATCTCCATAAATAATTTCCAAGAGATATCATTTACTTGAGTGTCTGGTTCTTCCATAATAATATCATTGCACCGAAGACCATAATGTCCCAATAACTGATATACTACTCAAGAATGATCGTTCCATTATTAAATAACCCAAGTAAGAATAGTTATATCTTTTCAATCTGGGAATATTGGTCCCCATTGGGAGTCACCCTGTAAAATCCCATCCTAGGATCCACAAAATGATGCCTCAAGTCAGTTTGTCACAAGACCTCAAGCATTCCACCCCGTACGCCTGAGGCTGTCGACTTGTATCAAGGGTTTTATAAGACATTCATGGGGTTAATATACCTTCCTTTATCAAATTAAACACCAACAGAAATAATAAAAAATAATGAATCATATATAATTAAAAACAATACTAATATCTGTTGATAATCAATAAATAAATAAAATATTTTACTAGAAAAGGAAACATGCTATGCCAACAAATGTTTCAAGTGTTTAAAAGGTAAAACCAAAAATAAAAAACATAGAAACCCCCATGAGGGTGCTAAACCTTATCTGGTTCCATCATCATTGATCCTACCCAAATGACCCTTCTAACTCAGGGCCTTTTCCCTTAACCTATCCAAAAAACTCAAAGTCAAATCTTGTACCGATCAGGCAGCCCTTGATGGATGTGAGTACAACGCAGCAGGACACCACCGATAGCGGCTAATAAAATTACAGTTAGAAGTAGTGTTTTCAGTAGGAAAAAGAATAACATATAACTAATAAATAAATATTTTACAACTATTCAATTGTCCCTTCTTTAATTGCATAAACCTCTAGGTTCCCAGGAAAACTCGTATCTCAGCACTTTCTTCAGCCCGTGCTGAAATATGATCCATTTTATAATATCAATTCACATTTCATTTAATCCAATGTGAATTCATTTTAAAATTCAATTAAATTAATATAAACTCTAATTATAACTATAGTCTAATTTTAATTAATGGGTGTTGAACAACATGTCTATCACCCTCCTGAATATATGGACTATCAGTCCCTATCTCATAGCCATTTGTATTTTGAACATCAGCTTATATCCCATAAAATAATATTTTTATGCATGATTGGTAAATAAATCCATGTCTATAACCCAATAAGTATTTAGAGCATAAATCACCATCTCACAACCCATTTTTCAATAAATAACATATATCACATATATCACATTATTAATGATTAATCATCATTAATATTTTATCACAATTTTAAAATTTCTAGCACACTCTTTAGTATTTGAATCACCAGTCCCTATCTCACAACCCATTTTTAAATAAGTTACATATATCACATATATCAAATTATTCATGATTTATCAGAATAAATATTTTATCACAATTTTACAAGTCACAAGTATCACAACATCACAATTATTAATTAAAATTTTATTTAATCACAACAACACATTAATTAAAACAAAAAATAATTAATCACATACTCCCATCAATTAATTTATCAATTAATTAATCACATTGTCCAATTTATTACTTCAACAATTAATTAATAATACCTTCACATTAATTAGTGTTAAAAAATAATTCATCAATATCTAAAACTCTAAATCTAATATTTAATTTTAAAATTTATTATCTCACTCACAATATAAAAAATGTATAATAAATTATACAATTATTTATCTCGAATCATCAATTCTGATATCCCATAATTATTACAACTATTAATTACAAATATTACAAATCTCATTTCCATATAAATAATTCAACCACTAATTATTCAACCTTATCAATTAAATACCTCAACCATACACTTTAATTAAATTATTAGTCAATTAATCTAATTTATTCAATTTCACCTTCATATAAATTCTCATTCATGGATTCATAAATTAAATAATATGGCACTTTCTATTTCTTCTCCACAAATAATATCTATTAATAAATTCTTCAATTAATTCATCTCACTCATCCAATTATTATAACATAACCATCCATATTAATTTATTTTCCAATTAATTAACCTAACTCATTATATTATGTCAGCACATCAACCCCTTTTAAATAATTCTACAATTAATTAATCTATCTCGGAAATCATAACATTACATCCATTACTTAATTATCCAATTAATTATTTCAAAATATTCACATTAACTAATTCTCCAATTAATTAATATAACTCAATAACATAAATTTAATCAGTAAATAATTTTCCATGGAATCTCATAGTAATTAATTTAGGATTAATAAATTCACATTCAACCACCCCTTAATTAATCCACCAATTAATTTTTTTCGAGAATTCTATTATTTAGATCAATAATATGATTATTAGATAACATCAATTAATTAATTCATCATTTAATAAATTCCATTATTTAATTAAATAATTAAATAATCACATTTTTCTATTAATTGATTTTTTCAGTTAATTAATCATATTATTTAATAAAAACATTTAAATAACCACATTTATTCAATAAATAATTATTTATTTAATTAATCTCATTTTTCAATACAATAATTAAATAATCAAATTTATTTATTAATTTATACATCAATTAAATAATATCATTATTAAAATCAAAAATTTAAATAGACACATTTCTCACATTAATTAATATATAAATTAATTATTCCACTAGTTTTATTAAATAATTATATAAATAAATAACTAAATCTATAATTACAAAATCCTAATAATTAAATCATTTCTTAATTATTTAAACCATCCAAATTAATCAATCACGTCGTGGTTGTTAATTTATTCCAAAATTAATTAACCAATTCCACCACCACAATGTGTTCATAATTAATCTATCAATTGATTATTTAACAACCCATGTATATTCCAAATTTCCTAACCCCCCCCCCCCCCCCAATTAATTTATTTACACAATTAATTCCTTTAATATATAAAAAATCAAATTTTAATAATGACATAAATTTTCCACAATCATATATGCATAACTGACTCAAGACAATGGGATTGTAATTTAGACCACATACCACAAATATTATGAACACATGATATGAATTTTATACCATTAATGTTGCGTTATTCCGACGATATCCTCTTATCAAGAAAAATCAAATGCCACTAATGGTTTTTCAATCTGATCATAACTAAAAATTATATTGATTGTTGAAGTCTAAAACCAATAATAGTGGAGAGATGAAAATTCTATAAATAATGGGCTTCAATACCATTCCATGGTCCATACACCAAATTCAATTTATAATACCCTTTTCATTAAAAAAATTAGTTATATTTATTAATTTCATCAGTTATTTATTAATATACCCAATTATTTCATATGTCAGCACATCATCTTATTCAGTATTTCATGAAGATTTACCATGACTCTGAACTAAACATTCATCATTTCACTTTAAATGAACACCTCAATTTTAGGGTTTTGCTATAAATGATGTCATGTCAATCTGACACCATATGAAAATTTTATATATGAAATGATGTTTCGAAAACAAATATTTTATAATAATAAAAATAATAATAATAATAATAATAACAATAATAAAAACAATAATAAAAAATTATATTATTAAAATGTATTATTCGCCATTTAATGTTTCGTCGACAACATTAATAAAATGTTGAATGGAGTTGATAATTTAATATTGACTCCACATTATCATTTATTTATTGTTGACTAACAAATTTCACCGCTATAAATTTGATCAACAAAAAATATTTCCAAATGGAAAAAAATGTTTATCAATTAAGTGAAAGAAATATTTAACTACACATAAAATTTTTCTATCATTTTGTTTGAATGAAATAATAAACATATTTTTAATAATATTATTTTTATAAATAATAATACACATATTATTATTTATATTATTTTTATTATTAATAATAATCATATTTAATTAATTTAATTAATTTCTGTTTAATTATTAAATTAATAAAATTGATCATTTAACATGAAAATTAAAATTACATCAAACACACATAATGAATAAATGTTATCCCCCAACTATGGTAAAACCCCCATTCTAGACCCAATTGTGCTCTTAGATTTCACATATCATACACTGTTTGTGAGATAAAAATTATTTAATATAAAAAAACGGATTTTAATAATTAATTTAATATAAAATGATTATTTTCATGAGGGATATGTCCAAACATCAGATACTTACAATTGTTATACCCTTCCTTGGGTAAACACCATGTTGCAGACATAGCGGTGATCTTTGTTTTCGAATATGATGCATGGTTTCAGAGATATTAATAATGTAATATTAAAAAAATGTATTTAATAATTAATTAAAAATAAATGAGTATTTTCATGATAGATACATCAAAATAATCAACGCTTACATATGTTGTACCCTGTTTATTCTAAACACCATGTTCTTGACACAATAGTGGTCTCAAATTTCCCATACAATGCACTATTTTTGATTTATTCCAATAGATTGAATAATAATTTTTCACCTATACATTTTTTTAATATTTTATTATCATTAACGAGGCATTGTGGGCCTCCAAATCTCACAATTAACTCAGTGTCAAACTCAAAAAATGTCCCAAAAAATAATAAAATGTGGTAACTAGGAATTATTTCTCAGGAAAGCCTTTAGTAATTTATTAAGTTGTTTCATTAATAATATATATTTCAACCAAATATAGTATTTTTAAACTATAGAAACAAATAACTCAAAGTAAAACATTCTCTATAAAAAATGGGATTTTATACAACCTCAATGGTCTCCCCGTCATTTTAGTGGATTCTTATTCAGTAGCATGGATTGACATAACCTATTCAACCACTTCTTCATCCGAGATCATGATAAACTCCATATAATTCTCAAGCACATCACCCATGTTAAAATAATTATCCACCATCTTGGAATTCAAATTCTTCGATGACTATGTCTCTATTGGATGATGCAAAGAGTAGTAATCTTTAATATCTCTATGAATAACCTTCCACCCATGCATTTTAAAATATTTAATCAGATCAAATATCTATTTATGATAGATATACTGATGAACATCCTTTTTTGGGGCCACTATACAACTATTTACACTCTCCATAAACCTCTTCTACATGAATCACATTCAACTCAATAGAAGGATCCTGGGACATACCCTCTTCTTCCTCGATTCATCAACATGAAGGTATTAAAATTAATAGAAAACAATAACATTTGAACTGCTTCCTTTAGGTCTCACCCACTTGTATACTTTAACCAACCTATATTATCTTCCTCGTGTACAGGTGCCATTGCACCAAAATTCTACTTCTTCTCAATATCATCCATTGTAATCACATCACATTGTTCCTTGTTAATAATTACAGCTATAGAATGTTAAATTCTATATTTATACTGGGCACGAAAAAACATTTCCCTCCTATGTGGCCCCATCACAACAATATGACCAACTACATTGAGATATCATTTCAAAATTCTATAAATATCTTGGACAATTCATAATTCCCATTGGTTTATAGATGATAGTGTGTTGATGATTTATAATGTACCCCATATTTCTTCATTGATGCCTCTTTTATACTATTAAAAAATTTATTCCCTTAATAATTGATGATGGCTATGGTAACTGTAATCCTTAAAAATATGTTCTCCATACAAAAAAATAACATTATCATGGTTAGTACATGTGGATTTTACATCCACCAATTTTGAAACACAATCACCTGCAAGTAAGATGTATAAATTTCAATATGACATTGGTAAAGGGACCATAAAATATATACCCCAATGATAAAAAAATTTACAAAAATTCAATGGATTTTTGGGAATTTCTTGTATCTGAGATTTTTTTCTAGAAAAAAGACCTTTTTAAACCTATTGAAATATTCAAGAGCATATTTAAAATTTATGCGCCCATAATGTATATATTCTAAAATCATCCAAGCTATCTTTTTAGGCCCAAAGTAACCTCAAAAAGATAATGTGTTATAAAATTTAAATCCAAAATAAATTTCATTTTTAGGAAAACATCATATTATCACATGTCCATTAAAAATAATCAGAAATTACAGATTATCCCAGATGTAATATCTAGATTTAAATATAATCATATGAATTTGGTGGGGATTTAAATGAGATGGTACTTATGATGTTACTATATAATTACCTATATCATTATAACAAGGAACTTCTCCTCTAATCAAGTACAACATCTCTTCTAGAAGGTGATCATTTAGTTGTTCTCTTTCAGGAATTTAATCATCATTAGTGTCATGTAGTTTACTTAATTTACCATCCACATTGTTCCCATATCGCATCAAATCATGTATTTTTATTTTGTTCTCTGGTAGTAGTAACATCAATCTCACTATCCTCATTTTATATTTATCCTTAGTCATTAAGTACCTAATATTTTCATGATCAGAAAACACAATGACTTTTGTTCTAAGAATATATGATCTAAATCATTCTAAATAAAATATAATGGAAAAAACTCTTATTATGTTGTTGTGTAGATGAATATTTCCACATATAAGGTACTTGAGGAATAGTAAATGGCATTTGTCCAACCCACAATTCACAGAGAGTGTACATCATGATCATCTTTATTTAAAACATTATAAAGTAACTCAAATTGTTCTTCCAATTTTGTTGATGCAATATTAGTGGTGTTGTCAATGTCATCTTCAACTTATCAAAGGATTCCAAACATGGACAACTGAAATCAAAATCAGCATCCTTAAAAAGTAATCTATATAGAGGAAGAGAAATGATACTGGAATCATCGATAAACCTACTGTAGACTCTTTCAAGTCTTAAAAATGATATAATATGCATCACAAAAATTTTCTAAGGAAAAAAAATTTCACAATTAAATTTTGATTTATCAACATATATTCTCTTTTGGGAAATGACATTCCCAAGGAAAATTCCACTCTCAACCATGAAATAAAACTTTTTAATATTCAAAATAATATTATTTCAAATGTGTGTTTTTAAAACTTTTATAGGTTTTACAAACAATGGTCAAAAGAATTTCCAGAAAACAATAAAATAATCTAACAAAACCTCTAATAAATATTCAATTGGATCATAAAAAATACTTACTATACACATATGAAATGAAACGAGAGCACCACACAATCAAAAATGGAATCATTTTCTATGAAAATGTTTTGAAGGGACAAGTATATGTAGTCTTATCATAATCCTCATGGTTAATAGGTACCTGGAAATAACCATAAAATCCATCTAGAAAAAATATTGAGTTCTACCTACAGATCTCTTTAATATATAGTAAAGGAAGCTGATAGAGAATGTTGTTTTTGAGTGACCTGATTAAACCTCCTAAAATTTATTCATACTCTCTAGCTATTGTGAATTATTTCATAGATTAATTCATTATTCTCATTACTTACAATGGTTGGGATTAATTTTTGGTAAAACATGAATGGTGGTTAACCATTGTGAATCTAATATTGGATAGATGATCTTATCTTCCATGAGATTCTCAGCCTTCTTCTTCACAACCTCCATCAAGGTTGGGTGCAACCTTCTTTGGGGTTGTCTAATAGGTTTAGAATCTCTCATAAGAATAATTCTATGTGATCATATTTTTCAATTGATTCCTATGATATCACCTAATATCCCTCCTATTACATAGAAAATCACTTTCAAATGATCAATCAATGATTTTTCATGGGTTTCAAATAAATTATTATATGCAATTATCACTTATAATTTCTCTCCCTACATATGGTAAATATATTTTAAACCAGTGGGGAGTGATTTTAGCTCCATATAAAGTGGATTATAAAGAATTGAAATTATGTTGATGTTAAATAATTCCAATTGATAGAAACCCTTCATACATGAAATCATATCGTAGACATCAGGATTTTAAAAATCATCTATGAAATTAGATTTTACCTCTTTCTCCCACGTTAAATCAGAATTTCAAGTTGATTGGTAATCCATGTGTTTGATGATATATTCAATGTATTAATTCTCACCTAAGGATAATTATTAATCGAAAATAACTAATTATTTAACTAGTTAATTTCCAACCACATGAGACATTTCAAATAGTTAATTATTCTATAATTGGTGCCTCATGGATTCAAAGATTTTGAAGGGGACGATGTTGTTTCCAAATCCCATGGTGAGTGTCCCTTTTTAGAAATTGTTGATGGTTTTGGTTGTATTTATTTAAGTTATGCCTAAAATTATGATTCAGTGTGATAAGATACTATCTTATTACATATTCAGAATATAAATATCATGGTGGAATAAAATATCATTGGCTTTCAAAAGGGAATCCTCTAAAACTTCTACGGGAAAATTATGGATATGTTTGCATGTTAGACCACCGCTCTTGTGGGTTTCAAGTATCCCTTCCTCGAATAAGTGTATACTAAGTGAAGAATTAATATAATTTAAGCACATAGATTCCATAAACCATTAGATAAATTTAATGATGCAATGGTGCATTTAATGGAAAAAGTCCCGGGATATTGACATTTGGTTTGAAACTACATTATGATAAGGGTAGAGACACTTCTTCCCAAGATGATCATATAATTGAGTTGAAGAGTGATCTTCTTGGTAAAAATATCACTCAACAATTTAGAATAATTTATACTTTTTTTGAATTCATCAAGTAGGAGATATTTATTTTCACTTCTTGGAAGGTATCTAGAAATTCATTTTGAAGTGCTTCATCCTACAACCTATTTGATTCAACAATCCATGATAGAAATGACAGGGTAATTTATTTCATCCCTATTTATTTTATTTCCAATGATGTTTCTGGTCTCCTATTAATTGTCATATTTATCTCCTCTTCCTATTTAATACCTTCTTTATTGTTCATTTTCAATGAATTTTCTAAATTTTCATCTTCATTCTCCCTTAGCCCAAGTAGTCTTGTTTCTGGATCAATGGTGGTTGCTGGTGGGAGTTATTCTCCATTTATATTTGTTATCATGATGAAATTATATTATGGGATTATGATCTCTACGGAAGATATGTTTCTATGATTTTTATCATAAAGTCCATTAAGCATTTGAAAGTTATGGAAAATTCATTTATGACGTCTTTCAACACCTCAAACTCAGATTTCTATTGTTTTTTTTTTGAATTTGAGGATGTGCACTAGTGGATGGCTGATAAAAGGGTATATATAAAGTTGGGTGTTGTTGGTAAGATGGTTGGTTATAATATTTATTTTATTTAAATGGGGTTTAGTTCTGGAATTGATTCTAAAATGTGGTAGGTTTTAGAAATAATTTTGGTATGTGGGTCGAGCTAAATTATGTTTATTTCCAAATCGATATTGAACATGGTTATGTTCTCAACATATTTTATCTTTCTAGAATTGCCTCAACTAAAAGTATTCTTAACAAATTCCAATTACCTATATTTCAACACACTTTGTTGATTCACAATTTTTCTTATAACTTTTTCATACCTTTATGTCTTGGAAATAAAAAACACATGTTCCTTAATGATATTTCTTTATTTAAGAAATATTATGTTTGTTAGATTTGTATTTATTTTTTTATGAAACTATATTTTTTATATACATATATTTAATTATTTATGAAATTTTATGTTTCTTATAATTATATTTATTTCTTTATGATACATTACATTTTTTAGACATATATTTCATTCATTAATAAACATTATTTTTATTAGATATTTATTTTATTCATTAAGAAAATTTTTGTTTTTTAGACTTATATTCAAAAACATATTTTGATATACATTACATCTATGTCAGACATAGTTTTCATCAGGTCTAATTAGAATCTGTATTCAAATAAAAAAAATAGGATACATGTGTATATAATCAGAATCATTATTTCTTAGATTACGAATCACCTATAAAATCGATTCCAAATCACTATGTTTATCAGATTCTAAATCACTAACAATTATAGATCTATTTTGTTTCTTATATTCCGAAACACCACATTTATTAGATACCTAATAAATCAATTTTTTTACTTGATTCAATTTCTCAATATCGATTTTCCATGATTCTTGAATTCTGAAATCCTAAAAATATAAAATGGTATTTTCTATGTTTCTTAGAATCTAATTATTAAATTTTTTAAAGTTAAAATATTTTCCATAAGAAGTTTATCTTAAACATTGTTAGTATTATTATTTTTTCCTTAAGAAACCTATTTTAAACATTCTTAAGGTAACTATGTTTTTTAGAGAAACCTATTTTCATCATTATCAATGTTACTATATTTTCCTTAAGAACCATATTTTTAAATATATTAAAGTAACTATATTTTCTTTAAGAAACCTATTCTCAACATTCATAAAGATTCTATTTGTTTTAAGAGACATATTTTCAACAATCATAAAGTAACACTATTTTTTTATTAAGGATCTGATTATATATATCTCATAGTGATTCTACATTTTATTAATGTTATGATTTCACACCCTTCTTAGAGTTACTATATTTACATAATGTAATGTTTCTTACATTCAGATTATTACATATTATAACAAAGGTAATGTTACTTGTGTTATTTTTTTATCAAAATTGTTTCATTGTTTCAGTTACATTATAACCATTACAAAAGCTACCTATCCATGTCTCTCCATGGTTTCAAAGAAAATATGTTTTTTGGAGAAAAAGGTGATTGTTAGATATCTCCCCTATAAATACCCAATAATTTGAACATTTATCAGTGTTACAATCTATCTTGAGAATTAACCCTCAACAAGAGCTCTTCCATATTTTCTTCATGTGAAAACCCAGAATTGTTTATGTAATGAACATATTGTTGCATATACATAAATATTTAACATGTGTTTTCTATTTGTGTGATTCTGATTGTTTCTATATATAATAGATGCCTCCAATATAAAGGAATATAGAGGTGTTGGTAACCTTCTTAATCAAGGGATTTCATGTTTATGGAAGACAGAGGTATATATCACCTTATAGATCAAGGTCTTGGTGGGATAGCAAGATAGATACCAATCTTCATATTGAGGGCTTATCTTGTTGTGGGTATGTTATAATTTCATGAATGTATAAATAAAGGGTCCTTTATACATGGTTTTTGGATACCGTTAAGTTAGGGTTAATATATTTAATTATACTTGTACTACTTGTTTAATTATAAGAACGTTTATTCCACTGCACAATTTTATTTAAATAGAAAGAGTAACTTTATTACACATTCTGATTTTTTGTAACTCTGATATAAGATTCTATATACATTAAGGTATAATTTTACTTAAGTATACATGTGTACTTATTTATTTATAATAACATTACATTCTGAACTTAGGAACTTTTGATATCTTTTTTAACGATAGTATAGGGTTTTGTGATTTTTTAAAATATATTCAACAATGATTCCATAAAGTAAAAAAATTATTTTTTTAAACATACAATTCAACCCAATTATAATTGAGTATCTACATATCATATTTCAATCCTAGAAATGGTATCTGATTGGGCCTCTAATATATTTAAATTCATACATAGTATTAAAATTATTTATTTCACTACTTATTATTACTTATACATTTCTTTCATAAATTATTTTTATTTTCATATTCTTTTTTTATGAATACATACTACACAATCCTTTGGAGTGGAAAAGATTGGTTTTAAATGATGGTCGGAATGAATGTCAGATCCTAATATAATCTGAACCCTACGAGACCACTTATTTTTTATGGGAATGATTACAAATATGGAAAAGGCATAATGAAGAATTTTGTATCAAAATTGGTTTTGACGATTTGATTATGCATACTAGTGATTAAAACATCCCTGAAAAGGAAGTCAGAAATTATAATAATCAATAAAATCATGAATATCATCTCAACTATAAGGTACACAATAATTTACTTTGCAATATCACCAAGAATATATATATCCAAATATATTCTTGTGATGATGAAAATAAAATTTCTATGAAACATTATGTTACACATTTTGGTATATCAAATGTTATGAAAACTAGGAGTTCCATTTATAAAGAAAATTATAATGGTTTTTTTCATTATGGAAAATATTCATGACTTGTGAAAATATCATATAGTCAATTGGTTAAAATGGTATAAATGATGAGATACTTGTCGATGAGATTAATAAAATCATGCCTAATGAATGGGAATCAATGAGAACTACTATTGATGTGTCTAGAAAATTTCAACTATTACTCATGATGAGATATTTGGGAATCCCTTAAAACATGAGAATAAATTTAAGAGAGATGATTATAATAAAATTAAGTAAAATGGGAGTGTTTATTTTAATACTTCTTCAAATCACATGAAATCCAAAACTCCAGAGAATGTTGTAAAATCAACAAAGTCTAAGAATGTTGTTATTCAGATAGACCGAAGTGAATCTGAACAATAATAGAATGATTTATCCAATATTTCTCGAATTATGAACATGATTTTTGGAAAGAAAGACTTTTTGTTCATATATAACAAAAAGGATAGGAAAGATAATAATGAATCTGAAGTCACATTTTATGAATTCATGAATGTAGGATATATCAGACCTAATTTTCCTAGTATTAAAAGAAACGGTAAGATTGAAATTTTGAAAGGAATAAGAAATGATATTACAAGTTGGAAGGAACTAATTTCTTGTGTAAAATGATTCCTGGAGTGTAAGTGGTGGAGACTCATCTGATGAATATTCATACAATGAATCAACTATATTGAAGAATATTTGTCTTTCCACTAGAATTCATATTGAAAACTAATTTCTCATGGCTAAGGTACACACTGATGAATCTTTAACCAATATATCATTATGTGCTAACTATCCTAATAGAGAATATTATGAATCATTAGATGAATAATCTTCCTCATAAAAAGATAATTAATTATCTTCTTTTGAATATGTATCTAGGTTTTCCATGTTGCACAAAAATGAAAATAGTAAGATCAATAAGAAACATGATAAAGAAAATTCTAGAATTAATATTTTAACAAAATATGTATCACATCTTTCTAAATTTTTGGATCAAAATTCATTTGAAATTTTTTATATTTTGGAAAACATTGAGGGAGTTAATTATGAAACATATTAACAATATAAGGATTTTGAAAGTGTTATTTCTATGAAATATTTTATAAAGGAAAACTAAAATTCATGGACTAATAACTATGAGGATATAAATGTAGTCATTAGACTAAAAAATGAGATTTTTTTATAAAATAATCATTTGTCGGGTCTTGCTTCTGGTAAAGAAACATTTGATGAAATGTATTCAAAATTTCTTTTTATTATGAATAGTTTTATATTTTTTTATTTTCATTCCAAACATTCTTTTTTCACAATTAATTTGTTCTCAAAAATTCTTTTTTCAACATTAAGCGTCAATGTCGTGGAAATTGGGAGAATAATTATACGCTGAATAAAACATAATCCTTAGGTTTACATGAATCCCACATTTCTATTAAAATATTTATACCTATGATTTTATTTTTGAACATTTACAAATCCATGAATGTATGATTTTTTAAATTCTAAATATTATATTTTTATAAAAAAAATATGAAGTACCAACAATATTACATTGTACGCAGATAGTAGATGTTCATAACACATGACTAGTAACAAAAATGTAAATGTAAATATTATTATGATGAAAGTTTTCAAAGTCTCTTTAGAGATAATGATCAATAAGAAATTGTTGGTATGGGTAACATTGTTCTTCATGGAAATGCATTAATTTAAAATGCTCTATTGGTCAAATGTCTTAAGTATAATAGGGGATATTATTTTCAAATTTATAGGAACAGAAGAACAATGTTATGATATTTTGTAGATAAAATTACATTCAGATAGATATTAATACATTAAACAAAATTTAGGAATGATAAACATTAGTAAATTATTAATAACTAAATTTTTAAATATATGTCCTTGGATTAAGATACATTGTTTCATAGGGGGAGTACATTTTTTCCCTAATAATTTTATTTTAAGCTAATAAATTATTTTTGGATCATAATAATGTTTTTAGAATATAATAATGATTTCATATCCTAATATTTTTATGAACCTTAAAAAATATTTGTTAAACATAAATTTTTTTAAAAAAATTCAACAAAAGTTTTTGGGAACCATGAAAATGTTTTGGAACCTAAAAAGGTATTTGGAATATTAAAAAACGTTTCTTGAACATTCAAAAATGTTTTTGGAACCATTACAAATGTTTTTAAAACCTAATATTTTTTGAAACCTTAACCAATGCCTTTGTAACTTTAAATAATTTTTTTTCGAACCATAAAAAAGTTGTAGGATCCTTAAAAAATGATAATGGAATCATAAAAAATGTTTTAGAAACCTTAACAAAAGTTTTTTTAACCCTAGAAATGGTTTTTGGAACCCTCTAAAATTTTTTCAGAACATTAAAAAAATATTTTGGAAACTATAATACGTTTTTTAATTCTAAAATAACATATTTGAATCTAAGATGACTAAGAAAAATATTATCTAATACAAACAATTCTTCTAAAAAAATTGAAAGGAACATTTTATTTCTGTTTTCTTCTTTTTTTCATTTTTATTTTTTATATTTAAATCGTGTTTTAATAAAAACCTCAATAGATTCAAATTTCATTATATCCGTTTTATTTCATTATGCCATAATATTATTGGAAACTATAAACCTGAATCAGAATCACCAAGAAAATATATTTCATGTTTCTTTTCTGAGATGCTGAATGAGGAACAAGAAATCCCGATGAAAGAAGATAATGACCTGAATTGAAAACTAATCATCTTTGGTTATGAGATAAAACGTAAAATGGCATGTATATATGTGTTGAGAGAAGTAGAACACTGAAGATGAAATGTTTTTATATCCAGAAGAGAAACTTCAAATCATCAACCAAAGATTGATAATATTGAGATGAGAAACCGTGAGAATAATATATTCTTGAGAACTTCCAAGAAGACCATAAAGAGCTAAAGAAGATTAAAACCATAGTCCAGAAACATGGGCCAATGAAAGATAAATTATTCTTGTAATCCAATCATTTTTTGTATAAAACAATTATAATGTTAAGTGTTGTTATCCATTATATCAAATTGTATTTTTCCTAAATTTTTCACGTACATTATATATCCCTCCCTTTCATTTTGAAAATTAAAAAGTGGAGAAGATAAATAGAAGTTATAAAAATGATATAAATCTAAGGAAGATAATTTCTAAGTAATTGGAAATTATATAAGGAAAACATCTATAAAAAAGGGGGGTGTTGTTCCTGTAAGAAAAGATGGAAATTTTACAGAGAGAATTATATGATCCTTAGGGGGATTCATTAACCTAAGGGGAATTTAGTTATATTTCCATTATATCATAACCTTAGGGTGATATATTTATTTCATTAATTATCAATATAAAGAAATTTTGGTCTAAATATTCTTTTTCTAAAAATTATGTTTGTGGTGTCCAAAAAGGGAGAGATTGTTGAGTCAAATATTTCCTTTTGAATTTTCCATTCCTTTATGTTTTTTAAATCACAATAAAACATTTCCATAATGATATATTTTTTCTATTATAATATTTATGTTTGTTATAATTTTATTTCATTATTTAATAAACTATTTGTATTTTTGAACTATATTTCCCTCTGTAAGAAATATTTTGTTGGTTAGACTTATATTTCTTACTTTAAAAATATTTATGTTTGTTAGCATTATATTTCATCCTTTAATAAACATTATCTTTGTTAGAATTATACTTATTTCATTAATAAAAATTATATTTTATATAATTATATTTACTTCTTCATGAAATGTTAATTTTGTTAGCCTTATATATCTTTCATTAAGAAACATAGTATTTTATAGAATAATATTCAGAAATATATTTTGTTATAATTTTCATCTATGTCTATCATAATATTCATTATGATTTATTAGATTCTATATTCAATCTAATAAATATGATACATGATAAAATAATAAGACTCATTGTATCATAGATTATGAAACTCCCCGAAAATCTATTCTGAATCAACAGGTTTCTTGTATTCTGAATCGCTTAAATTTTTTGATTTTCGATGTTTCTTAGAATCCAAAACAACGCATTTCATAGATAAAGAATCTCTCCATATTTTGTATCCGATTCAATTTCTCAATTTTGATTTTTCATGTTTATTGAATTCCGATTTCCTCAAAATATCAAATGAACATTTCCTTTTTTATTAGAATACAATCTTTAACATTTTTTAATATTACAATATTTTACATAAGAAACCAATTTTAAACTTTCTTAATGTTACTATTTTTCCTGAATAAATCTATATTAAAATATCTTAATGTATCTATGTTGTCCTTGAGAAACATGTTTTCATCTTAGTTAATGCTACTATATTTTTCAAAAGAAATCTATTTTGAGCATTCATAAAGTTACTATTTAATCATTAAAAACCTATTTTTAACATTCATAAAGTTACTATATTTTTTATTAAGGATATGATTTTATATCCTTCATAAAAATTATATACCTCTTTGATTTTATGATTTCATTACCTTTATAATTTTACTCTATTCTCTTAATGTAAAGATTCTTACATTCAAATTCATATATATTATTGAAACACTAATGTTACTTGTGATAGTTTTTGCTATCAAAATGGTGTCGTTGTTTTAGTTACAATATAAATATTACAAATAACACTTGTCTATGTCCCTCTGAAATTTAAGGGAAAATATAAATATTGGAAAAAAATGGGACTATTAGAGATATATCCTATAAGTACCCAATCATTTGAATGTATTCAGTGCTGTGAACATTTGTGAGAATTGAGACCCTGTGATTTAGTGCCTGCGGGGATTTCAAGATTAATAGTAATCATCATATCGATGGATTATCTGGGTGTGGGTAAGACAGACTTTATTAAAAGAAGAAATCGAGGGAACTTTATACAAGTTTGTTTGATAAAATTCACTTCAAGTTAAAATATTTTATTACAATTTAACTATTTATTTAACCAGAAGTTGTTTTGTTCCATTGAACATTATTTCAAAAATATAAAGTATAGCTTTCATAATGATTCACATTTTATAACTCTTAAATAAGATTATATACACTTTAATGTGGAAATTTACTTATGTATACAGATGTCGTTATTTCATTATAATTTCATTTTATTTGGACCTTGGAACATTCCTATAACTTTTTTTAAATATAGTAGAGTGTTAATTTAATCTGTTTTGTTTATAATTTTTCAACATATTTTTATTATTTTCAAAAATTATTTTTTAAAAGTTACAATTCCCCCTCTTGTAATTGTGTATTTATATCACATATTTTGATCCTACACACTAGTCAATTTAATGATTAGGTTCTGAGAATAAACCACATACCTTAAATGATTCTTGTTGTTAACTCACTTGTCTCTAGGACATCTGTCTGACCAAACTAGTTCGATCCTCAAAAAAAATTTATAATAATGGTTGTGGATGATTTTTTAGTTCCTCATGAATACCTCTTATTACAGTACCTCTTTTAAAATGTTTTTGTGAGTTATGAGAGGTTTTATTAATCCGTACATTGGCTATTTCTTTTTACTTGTTAATCAATGTGCCTCTAGATGATGTATCCAAAAGGTTTCTATCATTATCTAGTAAGCCCTGATAATATATGACATGATATTGATTCACCTAAATAGCATCATGAAATCATCAGGAAAATAGATTTTTAAATTTTTCATCATACTCGTAAAAAGTATATCAAGATGATTGTCTGATGGCATTGAATTACTTTATGATTTTTGTGATCCTAGGGACAAGAAAGAATCATTTCATGAGGAATATTACCAATTCATACCAATCATTCACATCTCTCGGATTTAGGCCATGCAACCATTCATTTTTATCTCCTCATAATGAAAAGGTAACTCATTTCAATTTACCTTCTCTTCTGCAACACCTCTAGCTCAAAAAGTATAGCAGACATGTGTTGACTCGATAATATGATTGTTTGTGCCTTCACCAAGCAAGACATGAACTATTACGACTAATGGAATCTCGTTCTGTTTAATTTGAAAATAATTTTATAACACTATAAAGTAATGTTTAATGTATTGATTAAGGAAATGTTGACCACATATGTTTCTAAGAGTTTGGTTTTTATTTTCATCCATGATGATAGGCTTATAGTGAACACTTGATGTTTTACTCGAGTCAACATGATAAATTATCTCAAATTCAGATATGAAATTATTGTTTATATTTCTATTAAAAATGGTTCATTATATATTAGGATCTATGGGGGAAGGGTTATGGATTGTACCATAATTCATGTAATATAAAAGGGAAAAATGCTGGCACTAACCCCAGAAATAGAACCATGTTTTGACTTGCTCCTATCATGGGTTGTAGAAAGAACTAAAATTTACTATGTTAAAATGAAGTATAATAATTAACCTAGTTTTTCACCAAAGAGGAGCACAAAACAATTAAGATGTCACCCTAAAATTATTGAAATAACTGAGGTATTTTTTGGAATTTTTGGATTTTGAAAAGACAAGAAAGACACTAAAAATGAAATTAATTACGAAAAATGTTAATATAAATTTGATAAAAACAAGTGACTGAAAACTATTACATGATATTGTGATCATGTCAGGGTTTAAATTCAGGTTGTAATTCTATCATAGTTTAACTTATCAAATTCATATATGCTGTGAACATAAAATAGAGAATCCACAATCTCATCCCCTCACTCTTTTTGTGAAAGAATAATGGTGAGAATAAACTTTTCTAAAATCTCATATTTGTATAATCCCCTTAAAATTTTTAATATATTTTTATCGAATACCCCCAATTGACTTCGGTAATTCCCAATCAGGTCTTGTTTATCCTAAAAAATAATGAACATTCACTACTCTGAACACACCTTCCAACAATCATCGAGTACTTCATCACTATGAAATGATATATTCCATTTTATATAGACTGTAAACTAGTGGATGGATATATTGATCATAAGAAAAAAATAACAGAATATAAAATTAAATACAATCATATATGATAATTAAAACCATTAAAATAAATTTAAACTGATTTCATAGAAGAGTGAAAATGGTCTTAAAACATTAACTGATATAACTCATTAATTAAAAAATTGAAAAAAAACTCCTTAAAAAATCACTCAGATTATTACCCCACCAAAGGATGTCTAATTGAAAAGAAGTGAGAAAGAAAAATTCATTACAAAAAAAAAACAGAATAAAATAAGAGAGAAACAATGTATATAAAATTTTCTCCTCAAGATTCTGTCTTCTAAAATATTGATTTTATTATGCCAATCAGATGTCTGAAACATGTTTAATTACCTTCTAATAAGATGTTCCAAATGTATTTTTCTATATACCCTCTAAATTAAAAATAATATGGAGGTGTCTCAAAAATTTTATGGTTTCCTTAATAGAATGTACTTTTTCTAGATGAATATTACTATTCACCTACCTAATTTTGACACATTTAAGGGAAACCATAATGAATTTATTTATCTGTGAAATTAAATATGGAACTTCCCCTTCCAGCCTTATTTATATAATAGCAGAAAAAATCAAATTTATATGTTGGTATTCTGAGATATACCTCATTAAATGAGGTACGGTGCATTCTGCATACCATAATAAGTGATCAAATTGGTCTATTTGTTTTGTCTTGTGGGTGTTTGAATGGGCTCTTAGGCCAGAATAGGATTTTTTGGCCCACAAAAACTATAATGCTAAAAAATGAATAATTAAAATTGGATCTAAATATTAAATTTTATACTTGAAATATAGAGGTGAATAAAAACTGTTAACTTTTAAAAATTAACCAATTTTCATATTGATGCTCAAAAGTCACCAAAAAACATAAAATGATGAAAATGTGATTGAATTAATTAATAGGAAGGGATTAAATAATTTTATAAAATATGAATAATTATGAAAATATTATCTCTATTATGTGACTCCCCAAACCTTATTTCTCGTGTAATAATAATATTATGGTTTTAATCTATTTAATATTCATATTATCCGAACAAAACATATTAAATAAACACATGGAATTTTTATTAAATATTTAATTGATTACAATGATTCAAAACAAAGAGAATCCAAAAGACCAAAAATACCTAATAAAATACCTATCAAAGCCACTGGGAGCCACCTAACAAAACAAAGAGACCCAGTAAATATTAAAGATCCTTCCGGGTCAGTCAGAAGGAAAAATATCATGGCTATAACCATGACAACTATATTGATAATTAGTGGTATGATAAGTGACATCTTCATCAAATTGTCTTTATTTTGGAACACTCTAATTAGTGTTTTTATAAAGACATAATCTGACTGTTACCTCTTTAGGTGATTATTGTATTTCCACCGGCTATAAGTATAGTCGTTGGACAATCTGGTGGATCAATTTAAAATAACTAGGTGTAATTATTTTTTCAAAATATTTAAAGTGTGTATTGATATTATAAAATTAATCATATAAACTATTTTTATAAATATTTTATCTATACATACTGTGACATCAAAATTAGGTATGTATTTCAAATACTATTGTAATATTTCAAATATGATGAAAAGATTTTATAAATTTTTTCACCCACAGATGTATCAAACCAATGTATTAACTAATAATATGTTTAGACATATATAATACTAATATAATATTTTCGTAACAATGTATTGAACTTTGAAATATAAATTTATGTTTTTAAAGCATTATCATTTATACAACTAAAGGAAATATGATGTTATAAAAGAGGATTCATTTTTTATCCTATATATATTTTTATGAAAACTTATTTTTTATATTTAACTAAAAATAATTATTTATTTAGTAAAAATATAGGGGAGTACCCCACCTAGCCGAGGGCCATCTTTTAGAAACCCTCAAGGCCTTGATATTTATTTCACCTATAACCCCCTTGCAATGGCCTAGGGGAGGTGTTCACGCAGGGTGCATGCTATGTCGCGTGCATGGGAAGCATAGATTTCCCTCAGTGCGAACAGGTGCATGTGCGAGGACCAGAGCACGCCACTGTGCGGAGCGACATAGCAGCGTAGGTGGGCGAAAGAGAATGGCCATAGAAGAACCCGATACGGGGCGATACTGGGAGGGGAGAGAGAGTTATCTGAGTGATTGTTCAAAGACCCAGGCTTATAAGGGATTAATGGAAGAACCTTTGATTTGATGTGGGATGGTGAAAATCTTCCTGAATCAGATCTAGGATGTTTGATCACACTGCACACGATCTGAGATGCCTGATCAGTCTAGCTATTCAACCCCCTTAGTTGTGAATATCTCTTATTTTTTAGGTAATGTTCGATATGATCGAGATCTATTCATAGTCTTCCAAGTAAATTTAAAACACCGCATTGATTTTAGTTTTCAGATCACACATGATCTAATCTGGGTCGTCCGTCCTTCTTAAATATCTGTGTTTCACCGTAGCCATCTGATCTACTCCACATTAGATCCCGTACATTCATTCTTTTTCTGGTTCTCCTCTCTTGCAGAGCCTTCTCTTTCATCTACATGTGATTCACCAGTTGGTTTTCCCCTTTTCTCTTTTTTTTCCACACCCTTGACCTGTTGGTCCCTCCTTGCTCTCATCTTCTACAAGGTACGACCCTCCTCCATCAGTTTTTAAGACATGTGGGCCTAGGCTTTGTATACAAGTGGCGTAGAAAAATATATATGTTATAGTTGATGTATAGTTGTCTTGTTTTCACCCAAAACTCCTCTGATCCACTTTTCTCAAACCTCCAGCATGTTCTCCAAAGCCTCTTTTGATCTTCCCCGAGCCTCTCCTCCTCCTCAAACAATGTATGGGACCCAATTGACTTGTTTTAATTTGGTTTGAGTATTTATATAGATATATATGTATACATATAAATATATATATACATACAGTTGGGTAATTAACCTACTGGTTTTTTTCTAAGATTGTGAATTATTTATTTTAAATGATGATCTTAACTGTTTATCATGCAAGGGTGTCTGATTTATTGTGGTTTTATGTGTGTATAAGAATATATAATTATATATATGTTTTTTTTATAAACCAACCTCATATATTTCATGGATTGATTTGCAATTTATGAACCATTTATTTACTAAGGTTCCTAAGGTGTTTTAAATATACAATTATTATTACACATATGATGTTTTATCCTTATAAAAAAATCCTATAATAAGTTATATATATATATTTACTCATATAGGTTTAGATAAACTTCTATTGTACTCAAAATTAAGAGTCTTTTTTATTTAGATTTAAAGTTTAAGATGTTTTTTAAGATGTATAGAATTATATTTTTTTTTACAAAACTCTTTTATAGTTTTATACATCCATATGTATATGCATCTTTGGGATTTAATCATAAACTAATTATGTTTTCATAAATAATTTTTTTTTGATATTTAATAATATTTGTGTCACCCTAGTGTATTACCTACATATATTTTTAAGAATAATGAAATAATCTATTTATATTTCTATAGAACATGAATCTGCCACAATAAATTTCTACAAAAATTATGTTCTGTTTCGTTAAATAGATCTATTTATCATCACGTGTATTAAATATGAAAGAAAATTTTCCAAATTTTAGAATTGTTCATTCTTTAATATAAAATGTTTTCATTCATAATAACATTTTTAGGGATTTCCATTTTATGTGTTAAACTGGTGTTTAATGTGCTTTAGTTATTGACACATGTGTTTCCTATCAAACTTATAATTCAATTCCATGCATTGATATAATTATTACTAACTATTATGCACATTAATTACATTGTATATGTAAATGCTAAAGAATGCAATAAAACTCATACAACTTCATATGGAATAAGGAATAAATGTTATACAAAGTGGTATGGGACACATTGAATAATATGAAATGTGAATATTAAAATATCCAAGGTGGTATGGGACACTTTGAATAATATAAAA
This sequence comes from Viscum album, assembly GCA_963277665.1. NCBI lineage: Eukaryota > Viridiplantae > Streptophyta > Magnoliopsida > Santalales > Viscaceae > Viscum > Viscum album. The sequence goes on from OY728131.1 coordinate 24,035,586, forward strand.
AAAAGAAACCAAGTAATACGTGACACATGTAATGTTATGTGATAAGTAAATTAATAAATTGATGTAGTATAAGCATATTGATTTATAGAGACGAGGAATGCATTGGACGTAGTATGTGTTGGGTGGGGTCTTATATAGAACCTAGATGCACCAGTAGGTCTCAAGAGACAAACTATGGTCTTGGAACAAGGCCTTGAAAATTTTATTATTTATGTATTTCTGATGAGGCCTAAATATTTAGACGTCCTGGACGAGGGCTTGATGTAGTCCCGCCTTATTCACTTTCATCATTATGGAAATGTAAATTAATTAACCCGAAGAATATTCTAATAATTGAATATTATTGTTTAAAGTTCTTATGTTATGATAATACAATGAAGTAAAATCTTATGGATTATTACTTATTCTGGACACATAGAATTATCAGCCAATGTATGTTTCACAATATATGGTTGAAAATGATGTTATTATTTTTATGCGCCACTCTGATCATGAATTAATCTTTGTTTAAAATTGTGTACTTACATATTCAGATGTCATGCTAATTAAGGTTATAATTGATTTTACATATTATTATGTACACCCTATGACCAGTATGAGAATTCTTATAATTGCAACATGTTTCCTTGTAACTCTGTTAGTAATCCATGAAATGTGCACTTATAATTCTTAGACTAAATGTAATGTTATGATATATATGTTACAAGATTACCTATGAAATCGTTTTATAAATTATTTTTAAAATAATAGGTTTTAATTAGTATATTATGTTATTTTAAAACTTCTTACTAGGCATTCATATGATCACACTACGTTTTCAATATGTATTCATTTACATGTATAGTAGATTTGAATCCCTTTGTTTGGTGATAGCTTAATGGATAATTTTTTTTTCAGTCTGAAAGGAATTTTAAAATTTTTATCTGATTCTCAAAGACCTAAACCAAAACATTCCTCTGAAATGGAACATATGTCTGTGATTTATGCTATTTATTTTATATATAAAAAATTTACACACCATGTTTTATTTCCGCTCTGAAGCAGCATCGGGGCATCCCAGGGCTGGGGTTGAAAGTTGTTATCAGAGTATTGAATTAGAAAACCACGGAAAATTTGAACAATACTAAAAAAATTGTTATGTGTTACTAAGTAGAATATTTCATAAAAATATTCAGATGGATGGTGAATCAATCCTTCTGTCCCTTCCGATATAAATATTAGAAACCATAGCATCCCGAGAATGTTTAGATGTATATGAAACATTATAAAACCTTCTTTGATCATTCCAACACCTCTATCATGTGTCCAATTCTCCTCATGTACTCGAACATTACCAAGGATCCGGATTTGATTACTTTCTCATGATGCATGCCCAACTTCTCGTTTATGCATGTAAGAATAGGTATTATTAATATCTATTCTGATACCTCACCTTGGACGACATTTTTTTTCACTAATGAACATATTGAAATATTCAGAAGAGGGTAAACTATAAGAAACATACATCTTTCAAGTCGTAAACTATGGACATTGAGGTCAGGTCATGGACTTCAAAATTCTGGATGATGAACCTACACATTTAGATTGTAGACTGCATGTTCAAGGAGAAGTATCCCAACTCTATACCCTTTAGGCTTCCCTTTGATGGGACTTTAGATTCCAACATCCGGTTGATAGAGACTTACCATGTTGTATCTGGACCCAGGAGAATGAAGAGTTTGGAACCACTTTGGGAATCATTTTGACTAAAAATTGGGGGATTCCCCAACACCAATGAATTTGGTGAAGTGTATCTTGGGAGACATTAGTAAATTCATAATAGTGGTGTGATAAGTGAGTGATTAGTTATGTATCATCTTGGGTTTATGATCATTGTATAACTGAATAATGTAATGTGTTTTGATACATTAACATTCTTTTACAAATAAAGTGTTTAATTTTTTATGGTTATGCCTAAGCTGAATAAAACATATCTCTTGTTGTTTTTAGATAGAAGACATGAGTTCACCAACTAATCTACTATCACATCCTTCTGGACATTTATGTATAATAATATTCAATACATGCACATAAGAATACAAACCCTATGAAAACATACATCTTACCTACAAAAAACTCCATCGATTGTCAAATCGGCCAAACATCTTATTTCTTTTCAAAGGAATGTTTTTTCCTGTTACGATATTGTAAATGAAAAATTTTCAGAATATAGTTAAAGAGAAATTTATCATGAATCTATTTTTCTATGTTTAACTTCGGCTGATAACTACCAAGCAGTAGGTTTGTTTGTTGAAGCTTCTTCGGAAAGTGACAATCGAGTGACCTACCTGTTCCACATCCTGAGTTTTTGTAACATCCCAAATAAATAAATAATAATACATTTTAATAATTATTAATTTTTGACAAATTGAATATTAATTTTACATTAAAGGGGTTTTTATGTTCGATGGCTTTCCTGATACGCAACAACGGGTTTCTTTGAAAGCTTACATTGCACACAAGGCTGAGTCATTCTAAAAAAAATAATAATATGACATTATTTTAAATGGTGTTAACACCTAGCCATTGTAATGAATGAATGAACATAACTCACTAAAATATGATTATACATTTTTGTACATTTTTTTTACATTTATCCAATAAATTTTAGAGGCTTAAAATGTGAATTAATCTATTTTTAAGCATAAATACTCTAATATTCTTTAGAAAGACGATTTACAACATTTTAATGATGAACCCTCTTTAAATCTAGTTTTTGTCACTTTTATATGTTATATTTGACAAAATAAAATTATTATTTAGAATTGGGACATCAAAATTTACATTGGGTAAATTATTGGTATTTTTCTGATTAAATTCATTTTTAATGAATAGTAAAAAATATTGTACTTTAATTCAAACTGCCATTTAATATAATTTATTTATATAGATAGATTATCTTTTTAATTTATTTAAAAGTGTAATGAGATTATATTTACACCATTTAATCCAATTTTGTTCATTGTAATTAATTTCACATTGAAATTGGACTTAAATAAGTGTTACTCATTTGCTTGTTATTATTTCATAAAAATACACTTTTTGTTTTGTCAAAAGAAATTAATTTTAAATTAATTAATTCAACATCTATGTATTTAATATGGTAAAATAGAAATTGGTTTGTAATTTCAAATTTCAAATTTAGCTTAGGCTGAATTTTTTTCATTTTTACGAAAGACATCAATTTTTTATGAATAGTGAAACCACTAAAAAGTAGTTAAAAAATGATGTTTTCATTTAAATAAAACTTTACCTCTTCAATGAATTGAATTTTTAAATTCCGAAATTTAGGGATGTTATTATTATTTAAAATATGGTTCAATGGGAAGAAAATTATTTTTGTTGAATCGTGACTTTTGACTTTTATTTACCGCAGTTAAAGGTAAATAGGGTAATTCAACGTAAAAAAAATATCATAATAATAAAAAATTACCTTAACACTTTTCATAACATTTTTGGAAGAGTCTCGGTCAACCATAGGAATCTTGGGGTCAATTTTCAAACCCCACTAAGAAACTTAAGAGTGATAATGACGCTTTATTTTAATTAACATTATATAAAGGAAAAAATGACATAAATAAATATCTTTTGGTAAATTAATTTTAACATAAGGTTATATAAGTTTTGATTTATACTGTTAATATTCATTGGTAAGATAAAATGATTTCATACATCATGGTATTTCTTTATAATTTTTAGGCATCATATAAATAAAATGTTTTATGACACACTAATGATGTAGTGTTTTCCTCATTAATAAATGATTTGAATAAATAATATTATAAATATTAAAAAAATTTAAAAAGATAATATAATTCTTATTGGATTATTTTATTTCTACAATGAGTCATCTTATCTTCAAATTTAATTAGTTTTTCACCTTTATAAACCAAAGATAATTATATAATAAAATAATATTTTCACACTTTCCTAAAGATCCCCTCCTCCACCTTATAAAATGTCCTCACCTCTAACCCATTACTCAAACCTCTCAAGTCCCCTGGATCATCCAGCCCCTACCCAAATAAAATCTCAAATATTCCTCTGTTCCTTCTAGAAGCCTTAACTTAGGCAGAAGAAACTTCAAAAAATTCTTTCATTTCAAACCCAAAGAAGTTACCCGATTTAAAGGTAAGGCCTTCTCTTAAGTTCTTTTGTTATATTTTACTTCTCCAACCCCCTAATATCTTTATATTCCATTATTTTATAACAACACCAGTATCCAAAATATACTAGGTTTTTATTATGAAAATTATTCTAACTACACATATAGACACCTCTATCTAATGGGTAAAAAAAATTCTCTTTATGTGGACGACAAACAAACGCCTCATGATGTGATGATTGTTCTATATTCTCCTAACACCTATTCTGGAGGAAATTATGATGGAAGTTTATTTATATATTATATATATTATTTTGATCATTTATTTATGATTATGTATTTTCCATATGTATCATACATTTATGGTTTCCATTATGGGAAAACAATATAATTTAATTTGAGGAAGTCAGGACTACCGCCCCCTCAAAGTGAAATGACACGTTCATGCCATAAGTAGAACATATAAATGGTGAAGATACTGAGATTATATATATGATATTATAATGGAATTATAATATACATATGTATCATTATGTTTTCATTCTATTAAATACGAAATACAAATTAATATAGTATTAATGTGTACGTACGGCTTACCGTCTCCATGAACAGTGTATTAAATTTCTTACCTCCAAATATTATGTACTATTATATGTAGATACATAAAATGATTATATATGATATATATGATATCTAAATCATGAATATCAATTTGGATATAATGAATGTTTGACCACATGAACAACTTGTAATTATAATAAGTCAATTTTGACCCAAGTACCAAATATTGACAAAATGGCCATTATTAACTTAAATGATTACATAATTTTCATAATAAGGTAATAAGTGATTTAAATGGAATGATAAACTAAAAATATGTTTTTAATCATCTAGAAATTAACTTTAGCTTATTATTATTGAGATTAATGAATGAACATGTCAACTCAGTCACGAGGTAAGGGACTTCGTATGAGTCTCTTTTCATTGAGGCATAAGTTGGTATATACAGGACATTATTTTATAAATTGTATAAACACCTTTGAAATTTTATTTCATTCAAAAGGAATATTTTTCTACGAGTAGATTTACTAAATGGAAAAAATGATTATTTTAACATAAGCGGTGAAAATGAAATTATCCACTGCCATGAGAATTATTTGATCTTTGGATTCCATAATAAGCCATGCTGTTTTAAAAAGAAAATAAATACCATATTCTCCTTTACATATTTTGGTATTAAAAATTTCGTTTTGTTACATATTTTTGGTGTAATATATATAAATGATATACTGTGATTGAATTGTAGAAATGATCCCTGTGCTTTATATTTTTTATGCGTTATGAATATGTTATGGTTCCTGAGAATTATTACGTATACAGGTGGTTCTGTGATAAACCTAGTGCGAGTGAGCCCGAGATAGCTCTCCAATGAATTGGGTAACATGAAATAGGTTAACATGAATGTTTATTCAAAAATATTTAGGGAATATTCTATGATGGGTATTCCAAATGTAACTCTCTACGTAGCTGTGATAGCTACAATATAATTATGATATTGATTCCACGAGTTACCTTTATGATTAATGTTTTCTTTGTGTTATTCATAAATATTATGATTTTATGAGTTATGTTAAAAGGAATATGTTCTTGTGGTCTAATGTTCAAATTCATTATTTCATAACTCTTACTGATCTTTTTATGCTCATCCCATGTTTTGAAATGATATTCACAGAACATAAAAATGAATAGGTCAAGGATGGGATCAAGGAAAAGTCATGCTGTCTAAAACATGGAACTAGACATGACCCTTTTTTATGTTTGTTTATTTTGTGAAAAAACAGGAACTCAGTAAAAGATTATACTTTTTATCTTTTGAGATTTAATGTAATATTTATGACCTATTTCTCTAAAACACTAATCCTAAAAAGATCATTAATGTGAATTATTCATTTAATTCAGAATTATTTAATGTTTTAAGAATGGTTCCTTGTAGTTATTATTAGAGGTAAGTTTAGATAACTTTAGGAGTTAGGTTATTGTTATATTAATATCAAAAATTAATTTATGAAGTGATAGAGTTTATATATTATCATGTTACTTCACTTAAGATATCTATATGTTTAGAATGGTTATCCATAGAGGAAACAATGTAGCTATGTTGGGACGACGTCAGGAGGAAGACAACCTTCCAAATCAATAACCTGAGATGGACATAATCAGAACTGAATAGTTTTTTGCAGTGATGGAACAGTTGACTTAGGTGATAAATTATTGTGGTATCCATTATCAATATCATCTATATCAACTCCATAGAAACATGTCTGTAGTGGAGCATTTCATGAGGCAACATGCCCATCCTTCAGAGGATCATCTGACACTGTGCTAGCTGAAGGGTGGATTGAACCACTAGAGAATATTTTTTTATCTCTTTGGGTGTTCAAAACATCAAAGAGTTAGTATCACTATTTACCATTTTGAAGGTTAAGAATATTAGTGGTGGTTAATGGTGAAAAATGTCAGGTATTGTGAGGGATTTATGCTCTTGATTGAGATGAATTCAAAGGTATGTTTCTTCAGAAATATTTTCCTACAGTGGTTCATCTATGGATGGAAAACCAATTACAAGAATTGAGGTAGGAGGATGACTCAATGGGTTATTATGAAGCAAAATTCACTCAAATGGCAAGGTATGCTTTAAATTTAATACTAGATCATGATAATAACATCAACTGTTTTTACTCAAGATTAATTCCAAGGTATCAATGTGAATTAGCTTCTCATGAGTTCAAAAGTTATCACAAACTTTTTCGGTGTGCAGAGAAGGTGGAATTTGTTATTTTCGATGATCATTTATTCTTTGGAAAAAAAGAAAATAAGAGGCCAGAGTGGAAGACAAAAGGGAATAACTCTACAAAAAATTATGATGGTAAGAAAATTATGTTTACAGTTTTTGAAAATTGTGGTAAACATTATGTCGGGTTATTTATTTTGAATTATGGTAAGTGCTATCAATGTGGTAAAATGGGACATAAACTTCATAATTGCACTGAAAATGATTAGGTTAAGGGTAAGATAAAATCTGATTTACCGTCAGTAAAATGTTTTAATTGAAATGAAATCGGTAATTTTGAAAATGAGTGTCCATTCAAAAACTAAACTGAGAGAAAGAAACCAAGATACGTGTAGAAAGGGGTGGTGATTTCATTTTCAACTATTATATAAAATTTTGGGAAAGAAAATTAAGTATTATCATGTACAATGATTTTTTTTCAGATTATGCTAATGTGTTGTTTTATTCAGGGTCTACACATTTATTTAATTCTAAGATGTTTTCTGGAAAATTGAGAATTCCATCTCAAGATATGAATCCTGAATTATAGTTAAAACACCTAGAGGAAATTATGAGACAAAAAATAAATTATATGAACCTTCTTTTCCTTGTGTCTAGAAATAATAAACCTACAAACCATACTGTTTTGCTTCCAGTGGAGTTTGATGTTATTTTGGGTATATATTGGCTTCCTGTATATCATGCTAATATTGACTGCAGAGATGAAGAGGTTTATTTTTAGAAATTTTTTAATTTCTATACCAGAATGAAAACTTACTTTTGATAACATATCAAGAAGATGAGAAACTAGAAAAAGATGGAAATGAATTTTACCTTGCAAAAATTGTTGAAAACATTGGGATTGTTCAGATTAATGATGTTACAATGGTAAATGAGTATCTTGATGTTTTTTCTGATGAGTTTCCTATTATTATATTTGACAGGGATATTGAATTTATAGTTCACTTAGTTCCTGATGCTAAGACAAATTCAAAACAACTTTATTTAATGGATCAAATTTTAATTTTAGAGTTAAACAAGAATTTGAATGAGTTATTAGATAAGGGTTTCATTCAACCTTGCACATCACCATGGGGTGATCATGTCATATTTGTTAAAAAGAAATATGGTTCAATGACTTTTCATTGATTATAGAGAATTAAATAACATCACTATTATGAACAAGTTTCATTTTCCTCATATCGATGATTTTTTTGTTCAGCTCTAGGGACGTAGTATTTTTCGATGATTGATATTAGGTTAGTGTACCATCACTTGAATGTAAAGGAAGCAGACATTCTGAAGACCACATTTCCTACTAGATAATTCCATTATGAATTTATAGTTATGCCTTTTGTGTTAACCATTGCACCTTCTATATTCGTGGATCTTATGAATAGAATTTCTTGTGAGTTCTTGGATAAGTTTGTGGTTGTCTTCATTGATGATATATTGGTTTATTCTAAGAGTAAATAGGAGAATGAATGTAATTTAAGGGTTGTCTTTCAATCCTTAGAAGAAAAGAATATATTTTGTAAATTCAGAAAGTGTGATTTTTGGTTACAACCAATATCTTTTTTTAGTCACATTGTTTCAAGAAATGGATTAACTGTTGATCCAGGTAAAAGAAAAGTTGATGAATAATGTCCATGACCCACAAATATAATGTAGATTCGTATTTTTCATGGTTTGGTCGGTTATTACCAGAGGTTTGTTGAACATTTTGAATAGTTATCTAGCGCAATGACTAAGTTAACACGAAATGGTGTTATGTTTATTATGATAAAAGAATGAGATGATTGTTTTTAATAATTAAAAAGACGATTGGTGAATGCTCTAGTTTGGTCATTACCTTCCAGAAATGGTGAGTTTGTTATTTATAGTGATGTTTTGTTGGAAGGACTTGGTTGTATCCTTATTAAGAATGATCACGTAATTACTTATGCTTCGCGTTAGTTGAAACCTCAGGAGTTAAATTACCCTACACATGATTTGGAATTAGAAGCTGTACAGATATCTTCGAGAGTACTACTGGTGGTATGGAATGAAAAAAGATATATTTCTGAATTTAACTGTGAGGTGGTTGACTTGTGAGCAGGTTAAAGAAGAGTGGAAGTTACCGAACGGGATGTTTCAGTTTTTACCAGAGCTAGAGTGGAAATGGGAAAATATATCCATGGACTTTGTTGTGAGATTACCGAAGAAATCATGATGTAATAATGTATTCTGGGTTATTGTGGATCGGTTGACTACATCTTTTTATTTCCTTTCTATTCAAGATACTTTTTCTGTAAATGAAATTTCTCAGTTGTATGATAAAGAGATAGTCAGGATTCATGGATTTCCATCTTTATTGCATCTCATAGTGATCCCATGTATACTTATAAATTTTGGAGAGGCCTTCATATGTCATTGGGTAGTTAATTAAATTTTAGTACTGCATTTCATCCACAATCAGATGGGCAGTCAGAATGAAAAATTCAGACCATGAGGATATGCTACGTGCTTGTTCACTGGATTACTAGGGATGTTGTATCCAACATCATTCTTTGGTTGAATTTTCATATAATAACAGTTTCCATTGCAGTATACAGATGAATCCATTTGAGGAATTATATGGGAAGTGGTTTCAATCTCATGATTTTTGGAATGAAGTAGGTGAAAGGAATTTAATGGGACCATAATTGGTAGAAGATATACAAGAAAAATTTCAGTTTATTTAGAAACGCATGATAAGAGTTCTTAGTAGGAAAAATAGTTATGCAGATAACCAGAGGAAGGATCTTCCTTTTGAGGAATGTGATCATTTCTTCCTCAATGTTCTCCATGGAAGTGTGTGATGTGTTTTGGTATGAAGGGAAAGTTGATTCTGAGGTTCATTAGTCCTTATGAAATCATGGGGAAAGTTGGATCAATTGCGTACATAGTGGATTTTCCTCCATGTTTATCCCAGGTACATAATGTTTTTCATGTTTCAATGTTATGAATGTATATTCCTGATGTATCTCTTGTTTTGAGTCTAGAGTTAATTCAGATGGAAGACAATCCCTCTTGTGAGGAATTGCTAGACCATATTCTTGACTGAAGAGAGAAAGTGTTCAAGAATAAGGTAATTCACCCATAAATGGTTTTGTATAAAAACCATATGGTTTAAGAGGCAACATGGGAATCTGAATATTCTATGATTGATAAATACCACCACTTATTTGATAAGTGAATAATAATTGTGAGGACACAAATCCCAAAATGGGGGAAGAATGTAACATCCTAAGTAAATAAAGATTAATACATCTTCATAATTATTTATATCTGTGAATTATATATTAATTTTTCTTTATAGGGGTTTCTATGTTCAATGGCGTACCCTATACACAACAAGAGATTCCTTTGAAATCATACGTTGCACACAAGGCTGAGTCATAGTAAAAAAAATTATATAATATTATTTTAAATGGTAGTTAACGCCAGGACATTGTAATGGAGGGAATGAATGGAACTACTTACAATATGATAATACATGTTTGTTAATTTGTTTACATTTTACAAATAAAAATGACAGGATTAAAATTTTAATTAATCTAATTTAAGCATAAATACTCTAATATTTTTTAGAAGGCTGATTTACCGCCTTTTAATGGTGAACCCACATTAAATTGAGTTTTAGTATCTTTTATATGTTTTGTTTCATTAAAAAAATTCTTCTTTTGAATCGGGACATCAATATTTACTTTGGGTAAAATTTTGGTATTTTGTTGATAAAATTAATTATTTCATGAATAGTTAAAAATACTGTACTTTAATTCGAAACTGCCTTATAATCTAATTGATTTATTTTCAGAGATAACCATTTTTATTAGTTTTAAACCAAAATTAGATTATATTTTTATGATTTAATCTAATTTTGGTCATTATAATTAATTTCACTATGAAATTTGACACCAACTACTGTCAATCTTTTGATAGTTATTATTTCTTAAAAACATGATTTTTCTTTCGACAAAATTTATGAATTATAAATTAATTAATGCATATTCTATATATTGAATTTTGGTAAAATTGGAATCATTTTTGAATTCGGAATATCAAATATATCTTAGGCTGGATTTTTGGTATTTTTCCGAAAAACTTAAATTCATTATTAATAGTGAAACAACTAAGTAGTAGTTAAAAACTAACATTTTGATTTAAATTCAATTTTACCACTTTTTTGAAATAAATTTCGAAAATATGAAAAACATGGTTGTTATTATTATGTAAAATGTGGTACAATAAGATTAAAATAATGTTTAGTGAATAGTATCTTTTGACTTTTATTTACCACAGTTAAAGGTATGTTGGTAATTCAAGGTAAAATGAATATAAAAATAATAAAAAATTACCTTAACCCTTTTCCTAACCTTATTGGAAAAGTCATGGATGACCTTGGGAATCCTTGGGTAAATTTGGGGAACCCATGGAGCCATATAAGAGTGATAATGAATCTTTATTTTAATTAACTTAATGTAAAGGAAAAAATGACATAAACAAATATTTTTTAGTTAATTAATTTTTACATATGGTTATATAAGTTATATTTTCAACTATAAATATTCATTGAAAAGAGAAAACTATTTCCTACATCATGGTATATTTTTTAATTTTTATCAATCAAATTAATAAAAATATTTATGACATAATAATGATGAAGTGTTTACAACATTAATAAATGACTCAAATAAAAAATATTATAATGATTAAAACAATATAAAAACCCTGAAAAATTATTATTGGATGATTTTATTTCGACAATGAGTCATCTTATCTTCGAAATTAATTAGTTTTGGACAATTAAAAACGAAAAATCACTATATAATAAAATAATATTTTCGCACATTATTAAAGAGCCCCTCCTCCCCATATAAAAATCCCTCACCTCAAACCCATTAATTACACATCATAAGCCTCTTGTCTCATCCAAGAACTACCCAAATAACCTTTCAGGATCACTATATTCTACCAAGAAGCCTTAACATAGGCCGAAGGAACTATAAGAAAACGTTTCAGATCAAACCAGTGGGAGTAACTCGAATTTAAGGTAATGTCTTCTATTAAGTTATTTTGTTTTATTTAACATCTCCAAACCCATAAAATAATTTAATTCCTTTATTTTATAACAACAACAAAATACTATATATACTAGGTTGTTGTTATGAGATGTATTTTAAATACACATACACACTCCTCCATCTAATGGGTAAACAAATTATATTTCTGTGGACGGAAAACTAAGGCCTTTTGAAATGATGATTGATCAATATTCTCCTATCACCTCATATAGTAGACATTATGATTTCACTGTATTTATATATAATATTTATTATGATTATGTTTTCTTTATACTTCTATAATTTTCATTGATAGAATACCTGTGTGGTTTCCATTATGGGTAAACGCGATATTTTCATTTGTGGAAGTGCGGACTACCGCCCCTCAATGTAATATGACTCATTCATGCCATACACGGAATGTATAAAAGATGAAGTTACGAAGGTTATATATATTATATTATATTGGAATTATAATATACCTATTTATAATTATTTTTTCATTCCATTAAATATGAAATAGAAATGAAAGTAGCATTCATGCGTACGTACGTCTTACCATCTCCATGAATGGTGCATTTCATTTATTACATCCAAATGTTATGTACTATTATAAAAACATGTTTATACTGGATATATTGGATATCTAAATCATTAATATCATTTTGGATATACTGAAATTTTAACTATATGAACAACTTGTAATTATAATACGTCCATTTTTTACTCAAGTACCAAATATCAACAAAACAACAAATATTAACTTAAATGATTACATAATGTTTATAGCATGGTAATAAGTTATTTGAAAGCAATTATAAACGTGAAAAATGTACTTAATCAGGTATATAATATATTTTTTTTATTATTCAAGAGATTAATGAACAAACAGGTCATGTCGGACACGAGATAAGGGACTTCGTCTCAATCTCTTTTTATTGAGCCATATTTTATTTTATACACGAATTTCTTTTATATACTGTATAAACACATTTTAAATTTCATTTCATTTAATGGGAATATTTTTTGATGAGTTTTTTTACTAAATTACAATGAAAAATGTTTCTTTTAACGTACGCATTGACGACGAAAATTTCCGCCGCCACGAGTATTATTTGATCTATGGCTTCCTTAACAAGCTTTAATGTTTTTAAAAGGAAAATAAATACTGTATACTCTTTTATCAATTTTTGTATTGAAAATGGTTTTGATAATAGATTTCTTATGTCAATATATTTAAATTAAATATTGTGATTGAAATGTGGAAATTTTATAATTCCTTTATATTTGATTTATGTGTATTGAATATGTTGTGGTTCTTGGAAATTGTTATGTATACTGGTGGTTTCGTGATAAACATAGGGAGGGTCAGCCCAAGATATCTCTCCCATGAATTGGGTAACATGATAGTGGTAAATGTGAATGTTTCTCCTAAGAGATTTAGGGAATATACTATGATGGGTATTCCAAATGTAACTCCCTACATAGTTGTGATTGCTATAATGTACGTATGATATGGATGCCACAAGTTACATTTATGATTTATGTTTTCTATGTTTTATTCATAAATCTTATGATTTCACGGGGTATGTTAAAAATGTTATGTTTTTATGTTCTAATTTTTACCTTCTTTATTTCATAACCCTTACTAAGCCTTTTTATGCTCATCCCATGTTTTGAAATGATTTTCACGGGACGTAAAGATGAATAAGGTCAAGGATGGGATCACGGAAAAGTCATGTTGTCTAACACATGGGACTAGAAATGACTCTTTTTTAAGAGTTATTATTTTTTAAAAAAAATTGTAAATGAGTAGAAGTGTATAATTTGTAACTTTTGAGAAGTAATGTAATTGTTATGACCTAATTCTGTAAAACACTAAACCTGAAAGAATCATCAATGTGAATTATTCATTTAATTCAAGATAATGAAATATTTTAAGTCCAAGTCCATATAGTTTTAGTTTGTATTCCAACCGTTACGACATCAATATTTTCAAGAACGATGTGGTATGAGGGATATATAGGAAACAAATCCACTCTAAAATCTCCGACCATTAAACCTCTCATGCCTATTTATGGTAGGCTATGTGCTTTATGAAATGTCTGACCCTAGCTATCCACAATGTATCTAGACCCAGGAAATTGATGAGATAGACACTACCCTAGGAATCCATCTGAGTTCATCAGCACCATACCCATTGTAGTGGTTCCAACGAAGGGATTTTGGAGGTATTGTGTTCATATTTTTGTTGCTGGCAGTGATTGATTATTTTGGAATTGCGAGGACACAATTCGTTGAAGGGGGATAATGTGATACCCCCAATCATATTTCTCATGTAATAATAATATTATGGTTATATTCTATTTCATCATCATGTTTTCTGAACAAAAATATGAAATAAACAAAAAGACATTATTATTAAATACTGAAATGATAACATTGCTTCAAAACTAATAGAATCCAACTAAACAAAAATACCTACTAAAATCCTTATCATAGCTACAGTGAAGCCACCTAATGCAACAACGAGACCCAGTAAATAGTGATGATTCATTAGGTTAGTCAGTATCAAATACAACATGGCTAGAACCACGATAGGTATACTGAGCATTAGTGGGATGATAAGTACCATCTTCGTCAAATCTTCTTGATTTGAACACTCTAATTCATGTTTTTATAAATCCTTAATCCGACTGTTACGTTTTTAAGTGACTGATGAGTTTTTAATGGAAAAATGTATGGCCGTTGGTATTTTTGGTGGAACAATTTAAAATTCCATGGTGTAATTAGTTTTTAAAAATATCTAAATTTTGTATTTAAATTATAACTTTAAACATATAAACTCTTTTTAAAAATATTTTAGTTACACTGGGTATGATTTCAAAATTAGGTATATATTTCAAATACTATTGAATTATTTTGAATATAATCAATATATTTTATAAATTTGTTCACCCACGGATGTATAAACCATGGACTTAATTAATAATATGTTTTAATTTTCGTAATACTAATATAATATTTTATTAATTATGTATTGAACTTTGGTTTATCACTTTATGTTTTTAAAACATTAGCATTTATACAAATACTAAAAATATGTAGTTATAGTAGATGATTCATTTTTTATCCTATATATTTTTGAATACATATTTATTATATTCATCAAAAGAATAAATATTTACTTAGTTAAAATATAGGGGAGTACCCCACCATGCCAAGGATCACCTTTTGGTAGCCCTCAAGCCCTTGGTATGAATCTCACCCATAACCCCTGGAAATGGCCCCGGGGTAGTTCCCACATAGGGTTTGAGCTATTTCGTGTGCACAAGAAGAATAACTTTCCCTCAACACGCAAAGGTGTGTGGGTGAGAAAAAGATCATGCCATCTTCTCGAGCGGTAAGACAACGTGGGCAGGTACAGAAGCACGCCCGCAGAAGAACCCGGTACGGGGCAGTAGCGGGAGGGGAGGGAGAGTAATCTGAGAGATGGATCAGAGTCCTAGGATTATAAAGGAGCTGTAGAACCCCTCTGTTTCATTTTGGGATGGTGAAAATCATGCAAGAGAGTATTTGGGCCATTCGATCACGATTCGTGCGATCTGAGCCACCCGATCAGTCCGACTATTAAACCCACATGGCCGCGAATATCCTCCGCAATTTTCTTGCGCCATCCGATATGATCGAGATCTAATAACAGTAGTCCATGTTATTTTAAAATCTTGTGTCGCTCATAGCCGTCATATCACACACAAACTAATCTGGGCTGTCGTTCCTATTTAAATCTCTGTGATTCACCATAGCCGTCCTATCTACTCTACATTAGATCCCAGTTGTTCATTCTTTTACCGGTTCTCTTGTCCTGTGGTAGCCTCTCCTTCCTCCGCGTGCACTACACCAGTGAGTTTTTCCACTGTCTTATTTTGTTTTCAACACCCATGAGCAGTTGGTCCCTCCTTGCTCATATCTTTCACATGGCCGGAGTCTCCTCAATAATTCTTCTAAGACAATTAGGCCTCATCTTTTCTTTCAAGTGGAATTTAAAAATATATATGGTATAGTTTATATATTGTTTTCTCGTTTTCAACCAAAACCCCTCAGATATTCTTTTTTGAAGCCTCCAGCATGTTCTACGATGCCTCCTTTAATTGTTTTCAAGACTCTCCTCCTCTTAAAACCATGTAAGGGACATAATTTCCTTGTTTTTATTTGGTTTGAGGTTGTATATTTATATATATACATATATATATATAGACATACGGTTGTGTGTATAACCTATTGGTTTCTTTCAATGATAGTGAATTGTTGATTTTATATGATGATCTTATCTCTTTATCATACAAGGTGTGTTATGTTGTGTGGTTCTATATGTGTATAAAAATATATAATTATCGATATTTATATATTTTATAAACAAACATTATATATTTCAGGGCCCAATTTGTGATTTATGATCCCTTGATTAACTAATGTTATTAAAGTGTTTTAAATATAATGGTATCAATACACATAGGTTATATGATCATTATGAACTCTTTATATAATCTGTTATATATATATATATATTCATACTAGTTTAGAAAAATCACTATTGTACTCAAAATTAATAATCTTATTTATTGAGATTCAATGTTTAAGAAGTTTGTAAGATGTAGAGAATTATGTTTTTGTATAAAAATCATTCATTGGTATATATTCCCATATGTATACGCATATTAGGGGTTTAATCATAATCTTACTATGTTTTCATAAAAACCAATTTTTGGTGATTTAATAAGATTTGTGTCACCATAGTGTATGATATCCTACTATTTCTAGAAGAATTAAATAATCTATTTAGTTTTCTATATCACATGAATATTCCATAATTAATGTTTTCAATCATTATGTTCTGTTTTGGTAAATAGGTCCATTTATCAGCATGTGTTTTAAATATGAATTAAAATTATCCTAATTTTAGAATTTTCCATTCTAAAATATAAAATGTTTACATTCATAATAAGGATTTTATGGATTTTCATTTTATGTGATAAATTGGTGTTTAATGTGCTTTAGTTATTAAGACATGTGTTGCCTAAAATACATTTCATTCAATGTTATGCACTGATAGAATTGTTATTAACTCTTATTTGCATGAATTACTTAGTATATGTAAATGCTAAAGAATGTAATCAAACTCAAACAGCCTTTTATGGAATAAAAAATATAAGTTATTAAAAGAGGAATGGGACACTTTGAATAATATTAAAAGAGAAAATAAAATTATTCAAGGTGGTATGAGACACTTGGAATAATATAAAATAATAAACCAAGTAACACGTGACACTTGGAATGTTAAGTGATAAGTAATTTAATCAATAAAAGTGGTATGAGCACTTTGACTTATAGAAATGAGGAATGCATTGCAGTTTTTATGTTTTCTGTGGGGCTCACTATATCCCCTCAACGCATCAGTACGTCTCATGAGACAAATTGCGGTCTTGGCACATGGCCTTGAAAAATATATAATTTATGTTTTTTGGTCGAAGCCTTAATCATTGGACATCTTGGTCGAGGACTTCATGTAGTCCCGCATTATGCAATGTCTTCATTATGAGTATGTAATTAAATTAACCAGAAGAAAATTCAACTTGTATAATATTTTTGGATAAATATATTTTATTATGAGAATCAGATAAAGTAAAATATTATAGCTTAGTAATTATTCAACACACCAAGAATTATCATCAAATGTATGTTTCACAATATAATGATGAAATTGATGTTTTTTAGGCACAACATTGTTCATGCATTACTAGTAGTTTTAAATTTTGTACTTACATATTCACATTTCATGCTCATTCAAGGTAGAATGAATTTTAATAATTACTTTTTACACCATATGATCTTTATGAGAATGCTTATAATTGCAACATGTTTCCTTATAACATTGTCAGTAATCCTTGAAATTTCACTTATAATTATTAGACTAAATGTTATGTTATGATACATGTGTTACAAAATTCCTTAAGAAAGTGCTATATGACTAATTTTTATAATAATATTTTCAAAAGATTTTTTTTGTATATTAGGTTATTTTAAAACCCCTTATTAGGCATTTGATTTCTCACCCTATATTTTTCAAACTATTTTATTTTACAGGTTTTTCAGATTTGAGTCCCTACATTTGGTGAAGGCTTAATAATGACTTTTTGTTCAATTTTAAAGGAATTGTAACAATTTTATATGATTTTCCATGACCTAATCCTAAACAATCCTCTGTAATGGAACATGTGTGTGAGCTTTCACCTATTAATTTTATAGAAAAAAACTTACACACCATGTTTTATATCAGCTCCACACACGCGTCGGGGCCTCCTGGTGCTGGGGCGTGACGTATCATATATGTTATTCCAAAAAACAGTAAATATTATTTAGACAGATTTTCTAATTACAAATTTTAAATTTGACAATAATTCAAATCTAAAAAATTTAATAAATATTATTTCTGTCATATCATAAATGATAAGGAAGAATATTAATAGTTAACCCAGTAGCCTATTTTTTCTATAGGAGTTGGGTATGACAGTTGAAATATAGATCATTATATTTAATATCAAATATGAAAAAAAAAACTATGTTTTTATATAATTAAATTTTAGATATTTAAATATAATAATCAAATTTAATTTAGTTTAATTACTTATTTTTAAATAGAAATGTATATTTTCCTTGTTTTTTAAAATATATTTAGTCAATCATTATAAATATAATTGTTAAAAATAAAGATTTATATGTAATAATATTTATTTTTCATGGAGATCATTTCAATTTAGATGTTGTGTTTTTAAGAACACCGTACTAAATTTCACTATTGGTGTTCAGAGATGTCTTAATTATCAACATGAATATAATTATGAATTAATAAAAAGAAATATAAATAGAGATCCCTTCCATTATTTTTTACAATTAATTAAATAAACTATATCTCACATATTCCATGGAATTATATTTTATTAGAAAAAAATATAAAAATGGAAGTGTAAAATAATTTACACCTCTATATTTAGAAAATAAAAATAAAAATATAAATATGAAAAACAATCGATGTATACAAATAAAATTAATCATTAGGGAACAAAAAACATAATACAAGCCTTTATATTTACTATAAAATAAATTTTCTATATATTAAAACTGACAATTAAAAACTCAAAATCGTTACAACTATAATTTTTCATGGGGATCAAATTCAACATATCTTTAATGATAATGGATAATTGTGACGGGGAGACTAAATTAAATTGAGTAGAGATCAGTATATTCAAATTCATGATCTAGTTTATGTTATTATACATCATAAAGAAACCATATATTTAACACTCAGTGTTAATTTTTAGGGATAAACATATTCCTAGACTAATCGTCATCCATTTATACAGTGTATCTTTTATTTGGAAAGACATTATATTGGTAAAGAAATAAGAAATTACGATGGATGTGGGGAGAATGAATCCCAATAGGAATAAATGTATTGGTATTCCATTAATGTCATTCAATTGTTTTCATGTGTCATTTCATGATAGACTATTTTGACTTTCTTTGTGAAGGAGTCTTTGATTTCATCAATATAGTTAGAAAATACAAATGAATTTTCCTCCACCATTATTATTGTATGGAATTAATTCAAGGAATACTTAATGTGGTTGGAAATATTAAATAGATGGATTCAAATAGAATAATGTTTTGGTGTTTAGGTGATGGTTTAAATGAATGTTAATGGAAGAATATTCCATTTCCATCATTTTTTATAGTACATCGCCACTTATTTTTCTTATCTTTGGGGAAAACCAATACCAAAAATATTTTATGTGATCGGAATCATGTTAGAAAATATATGGGGTGTTGTTGTTGAGGGATTTAATTAAATCTCTAGTGATGAATGAATCACTACTTAAAAACTAAATATAATGAGTGCTACCCTTTTTCAACAATATCTAAAAGAACTGAAAAATGATCCCCTTTATCTTCATTCTTTATAATTGATGATGGGTGGTATTTAATAATGATTTTATATAACATAAAGAAGGTAAATTTAATACTAAATATTGTATCCTTATAAAATCATATATTAACGTGTAAATATATTAATATTGATATTAGAATAATATATTTTATTTCATATGTAATATATATATATGTGTGTGTGTGTGTGTGAAAAAAATATTCATTTACAAATAATATATAAGAAATTTGTTCAAAAAGCACATTAAAATATTAAACATAGTTGGAAATTCTCTAGTTATCATTGAGTATTATTAATTTTATTATTGTTGGGTGAAATAATAAATCAATAAATTAATACATCATCTTAGATTCGTTGAAAGTATGAATTCAAATATATTTGACCAAAATAATTGATTCGGGAAATTTTTTTGGATCTACCAAACATTAATTTGACCCCTTCGAAGAGATGTACAATATAGTGACCAACGTACATCTTATGTAATTATTAAATGTTATAAAATGATTGCATGGACACAAAAATGATAGTTTTGTTTGGGTACCTTAATTTTTGAAGATCAATTTTGATTTCGTACCTATTTGAGGGGGTTCATGTAATATTTTTTTTCATTCTAGATTTATTTTATTATCATATGTTACACGCGTATACATTATTATTGAATTTTTCTATTATCCAAATTTTAGTGTATATATAGTTGAATATATTGAAATATTCATATAATTATATATAATGAAACAATTATAAACAATTTTTCAGACATATTATAATTAATATGTATATTTAAATATATAAAACATTAGGAAATAACTATTTACTATTAATTTAATTTTAAATATATATATATCCACAATATTTAACTTATAAAAATTAAATAATATATAGAAATACTAATGTATATACCTATAAAAATAATTATTATATATTATTATTTTTGTGTTAATAAGAAAATATATATTTTTTTAAAACTCCGTTATATGTTAATAAATAAATATTTATAACCATTTTTGTCTTTATGTGTTAAATATAAATGATTGTGTGTGTGTTTAAATATTATTATGTAGGGCTGCATATATGTGTGATAATATTGTGTAAATACATTATATATATATATATATCATTATAATTAAATAGAGTACACAAACGTATTTACAATATATATTTCACATTAAATTATAATCTTTTCTATCTAAATATATAATTAAATGTAAATATATATTTTTGTATGTAAATATTTAGACATAAAAATATACTAATAAATATGTATAATATTTATATCAAAATATTCAATACATAGATATATTATAAAATTGAATTTAAAATTAAATAAATAAACAAGTATTATTATGTCAATAGCTATATGAATGAAATGAATAGTGTATATATTTAATGAAATACCATGAAATATTAAAAATAATTATGGTGTAGGTTTAATAGCATTAGGAATAAAGATAGGTGGTATAGGGTTTAAATCCCAGAGGGGGAGGTATAAATTGAACAAAAAAGATCATACAAACGAGGTTCGGTGAGCCCTTAAATGGGGAAAATGCTTGTGGGGCACTAAGTAATGTAATGTTTTCAGATAATGAGTATATAACACTGATAAATAGAGTGTGTAACCTTAATAGAGGTATAATAATAAGGATTAATCCAATGCTGAAGTGAGGGTGAGTGGCAGATGACAGTTCTGAAAAAGTGTAGGTTTGAGGATTAATAAATATTATTGCTTTTAGATAATAATATTTGAATTTTTTCACAAATAAAAAATGTTGATAATGTAAGAATGATTTAATGGGTTCTTATCAAATAAACACTTTTTAGTTCTATTATTTCCAATCCTTAGTTCTTTTAGTAGTGTTCCTTTTATTAATGAATTATGTTTATTGGTAAATATTATGAGAGAAGGAACAACCATGGTCTTGAATGTATGAATGGGGACTCCAATTCCTGGGTTTTGTCTATAAAGTTTTTTAATATATGAATCTATATCGAACAATAAGAATACACACCTCAATAAGTATTGGTGAGTCTAATCAATTGAAGATGGTCCGCACACATCAGTAAGAACTAATTGAAAAATATATTTCTAATTTTCACCTTTTCCACTAAATTTTTATTTTTTCTTTTTCCCATTTAAAGACCCATGAAATAAATTAAGTCGTTTTAGTTGACAAATTCCGAAAATCCATCTTTATATAATTTAGTCATTTGATTTTCTATTACCTAAAATATATTGTGATGAAAATGTGGTGTTTTTTATGAGATATAAGATATTTTTTAATATTTATTGTAATTAATAAGTTCATGTAATCCCCCTCATAAATATCAGTAATTAATCCTCCCATAGTACGAGAACTTTTATATTTATAAAAAAGAGACAGTTTTTCCCAAATTTGAAAATATATCCATCCATATAATGTTTAGATATTTAAAAAAAGTTTCCTTTATTTAAAGATTATAAAAATAATGATTATTTAATACCATGATCATTATTATCAACAATGTTATGTGGTTTTACTCGATAGACACATAAAAAATACGGGCTTTTCTATATAAACATAGACCATCCTACCCTTGGACCATATTTCAGAATCTAGTAAGTTCATATATTTTAATACATCTGTGAGAACCAGATATAGTATAAAATACCAAATTTGTAAATAATAGTAAATTTTACGCAAATAAAAAACATGAATCATCCCCCTAATTCTAAGAATGTGGTATATTTTTGTTTTTAGTGGTCATTCGTTCTACATGAAAAGACGATAGCATCCTATTCCCTTTGATTCACCCTCAATCTTTCTCTTACATGAGAGATGTTGTGAAGAATCATTGATCTTATAACACTTTTCTTATCATTTATATTTATTATCTATAAGTATATAAGGATTTTCATTCGTATTATCCTTATTAACATCGAAAATAAGAGAAATTTATTCTTAAAAAATATTCAAATTTCTTTTATTATTAATGTTTATAATATAAATGGAGAATCTATATGGTAGTGTTACAAGGATGGGTTTGGTATATGGTTCATTTGGATGATTAAACAATAGAATCTTATGAAACTGAACGTAGAATATGAACATAAATTTGTGAAACCTAACTGGTATATAGTAGTTTGACTTACTTTTATAGAGGTATTTGGATATCTTAAATAACTTCTTCCATTATATATCCAAATAAACACCACATATATTCTAAATAATTCTATAAAGATCCTTGTTTTTAGGTGACTGTGTATGTTCTCCAGATATATAAAAAAGGTTCAAACATTTAATGTCAATTTTTTAATCGACTGTTTTTCATAGACATTGAACAATTATTCTCTAACCTCATATGCAACATGATCTGGTAATGATGACTCAATCACATTAGATTTATAATCAGTATGAAACACAACCCAATTTAATATGAACTATTACTAGGTGATATTTCCAAGGGGGATATTTCCATTCTCCATTATTCATTACAAGGATAATGGGGATGGTGAACATTATATTTATTATACAATTTGAAATAGTTTATAGTTAGTAATGTTTTATTAAAAATTACATGATGTATAATAATATTTAAAAAAATTAAGTCTATAAATGTTATATCATGTCCCCACATCACCCACCATTAAACTCATAATATTTTATTACTATGGAATTATAGTTTTAAGGGTCCACATCCACCTTTTCATATCCCTAATGTGGGTTGGTTAAGGTACATGAAGGTATTTAGGTAAGTACATCACTACAAATGTGGGATTATAGAACCATGATATATTGATTTCTCATGATGTAACCAGAATACCTATAAATGTAGGTACCTGTTTTTTCCCTAACATGATCGAATGGGTGTTCTTGAACCCCATAGGCAAGCAGATAACAACAAGGGATCAATAAGAGGTAAAATGTAATGATTTATCCCAAAAAAATATCATAAAAATTAATATCCAATTATATAAAACTAACAATTGGTATGTTAAACACACCTCAAGTATAATAGAATATATTAATTAGATAGATATATAATATACCAAAACATTATACTTTAGAAAACACAATTTCACAAAGTTGAAAACTCGAATTCACCATGAAAATTATAGATCAAATACCCCCCCATTCACCACCATCAATAAATGTACCATGAATCATGTAGACCCTCAACCTCTTAGTGGTGATTTTACCTTTCATAGAACATGTATAATAAAGTATAAAAATTACTATAGGCAATATATAGGGGTGATAAAATCATCAATATTAATTTTACCAAATGTTCCATAAAAAATTCCAATATAAATAAAAAATATATGATTCAATATAAATAATGAAAAGAAATATATAATTATCTTCACATTTTCATTAAATACATGTTATTTAATAGAATTCATAGAAACTATATCAAAACTATCCTAAAAGGTCATTTCAATATAATAGGAGGAGGGGAAGGAATAAACAAAGCTCTATTATATCAAGATTCAATTAATTAAATTAGTAAAAAAGAACCATTTCTTATGTCACAATGTCACCTAGTTCCTAGATATATAGTACTCACACTTCTCACTCACTCATCAGATATTAAGGTGTGAATGTGTCTCTACCTTTTAGGTCATCAAGATATAATCAATCAACAACCCCATCAAGAAAATCATGATAAACTTTTTTTAGTTAATTATTTCATAATCATTTCATTATTAGTTAGTTTATGTCTGAACTTGATTGTTATATTAACAAAATAACTACCCATGATTACATGTTCTTAAAATAATAAATTAATTAATCTTCTGAAATACAGTAATTAAAAATAAATTCCTTATTCACTATTTAAATTCCTAATATCCTGTTCTAACATTTCATTTCAAATTCAAAACCAAATCACTTATTTTCATCAAATTCCATAATTTGATAAATATTAATATAAATCATTTTTATCAAGGATACATTATCTAATTACCTCATATAATCACTTATCAATTCCATATTTATATCTTGAAATATAATCAATCTATAACTTCCATTAAAAATTTGGTTTAAATTACAGATTCATTCCCTTTTGAATACACTAAATTGAATTGAAAATGAATTTAATATTATAAGTGAAATTTAATTTTCCAATTTATGGGAAATGCCTTATTAACCAACTATAATTTATCACATGATCATGTGTTCAGTTTTTATAGACATGAATAACTGGAATATAATTGAATTTGAAGAATATTATAGAGTTTTAAGTGGGATTTACTCCAACATTATGTCTTACAGGGCTAACAAATAACCACATATTGGGTTCTAGAAATAATACACTATATGATATAATAAATTTTCTATCAAATATTATAAGTTACCAAAAATCAGGTGTAGAACCTAATGTTTATATTTAGATTACACCCAAAAATCATATCCTTAAAATAATGACCATTATGGATTCTATAATGGATTATGTCTCAAATTTAATCCCACATTAAAGATTCCCCTAATAAACAATAGTTTTTAGGATGAAACATTAAACTAGATTATATGCTAGTCTAAGAGTACTAAGGGCTAAAGGGAAATGATATTTAAAAGAGTTATCATAACCATAATGAAACCCATGTGTGATATGGGACGGAGTTTCAACAAAATATTTTTAGATATGATAACAGTTTTCTATTTGATTCATGTGGACACATGGTGCCATGTGCCTAAAGTGTTCCTAATAATTGTGGAAAGGTAGTGAGTCTAGGTGATAAGTAAATAGTTGTGTATGATGGTTAGATCTGGTGTATTTTTATTAACGGTGATCCCAAATGGAGTGTGCATTGGTTTTAGGAGATGCTTTTTATGTTAAACCAAATAATGAAAATGGATTCTATAAAGGATTTTGGTCGACATATAATCATGGATAGGAAATACCACAGACCTCCCATGGGTTTTAAAAATGAAAAAAAAGAGATTATGTATTTATTTTAATATAATTATGGTGAGAATAAAATGATATTGAAAAATATAATGACCTTGAATCATAACCCACCAATATACGTATTCAATCTATCAAGAACATGAGGATTTATCACACTGAAAAGAGAGAGAAAAGGGGAATTCCATGATAAGGGTATATCAAATACAATAGATATATAGAGAGTTCAAATTAATTCAAAAGTACATCAATATGATAGTTATGGGGTTAGAGATGTAAAAATGATATCTATAGACCCTCTAAAATCCATAGTATGTAACTATTTGAGTATGCAAAAAATTTTAATAATAAAAAATTTGAAAATTTTAATATAAGAAAAATTGCCAGGATACATATATTATCACTATGTAATAGAATGGAAATAATATTCTACTCCATGGAGAAGTGTTAGGGTCCATTCCATATTGGTTTTTGTTAAAACAAATATCTAAGAGATGTGGTTGGATCCACTCAGTAGATCTAGAAATCCATGAAGTGCCCACACTGCAGAAATCCGTCCGTGCTCCAACTGGTCAAAAAAGAAGTACCCTGAAAATAAACACCCCCTGAATCCACATCTTAGGAAACTCCCTCCAAGTTATAGGAAATAATTTCTAAAATAAGACATTTCCATAGCAAATCTACATGGTAAATCAAACTCTAAAAATGGAATTAAAAAATTAATACATTATTCTAAAAATTTATTATCTATTTAGTAATATTATTATCCATGTCACAACCCCTTACACTATGTAATTCCCACACAAATGGAACTCGAAAATTTCAAAAACACAAATAAATTATTTGAACCACTTCCAAAATAATATTTTATCAAATAAAATAAATAAAATTAACCAAAATAGGGTAACATCCCTTTTAACCCTCCCAAAAATAAATATGATCTTCCGCCTAAAATCATATCAAGATGAATCTATACAAATGATATGTGGCCACTTCACTCTAATTAGAGACTCATTCTCCCATAAATCATGTAAAAAATATGCATCCATATAACCTGGTCCAAGGTAATTAATTATTCATTATGAAACATACAATAAAAATTATTAATATGATCTAGATGTTTAGACATGAAAAAATTAATCAGTATCATGGTCATATCTTCTTAATACATTACAAGATAAAGGGAGAAACATTCTGACTCATAAGACATAAAACATGTTATTAATTGATATCAACCTAGTTGAAAAACAATAACATGAATACTCAATTATAATACCCTCAACAAATCGAAAATGGTCTCATATAACATGGTGTATTTTTCTAAATTTTCAAATAATACATTGACCCAACCATGGTGAAGAACTCAAGAACATCATTTCACCAGCTGTAAACCGTAATTGTTGATTACAATGATTAACATATGGTTTATATTAGATCATTTCCATTAACATTCATTGTATAATCAATTATATCTTCTTCGTATCCTATTAGAAATTTGTATCCCCAACCAAGGAAGATTCAACAACCTTTTACAATAAAAAAAGAGTTTTTCATGGGTGACTATATAATTCATTAAAGGGTGAAAACATGAGGGTTGTTTGGTAACTATTGTTATTAAAAAATATAGACATGTTTCAAGTGGTTATCCCTAGCCCAATAAATATTTATAACACCCACATGAAACATGTTTCCATGAATATGTATATCTATTTCTCTATATCTATCCATCTACAGATTATATTACATGCTTACAATCAACGAAAATAAAATAAAAACTTCTCGTCCACTCCAATATATAGTGGGAAATGGAGATCCCATCAAAATACTACAAAATATAGGGAATTTTTTAGTGAGTTGTTCTTCTAAAAATACATGATTATTGAGTCCTCAACCATATATATATATATCATGAAGGAAGATTGAGTGATCTAATTTAGTCCTTTAATCGATCAAAACAAATATCACATTCTTTCTTCACTGAGTACCTAGAGAACTAACCATAAAATTTCATTGAAATAACATCCAAATTCCACATTATAACATAAAGTTGTTGAATCATCTTGAAGGATTCTAGTACTCAGCATTTTATTAATAGAATATATAGTAACATGAAACAAAATTAAAAATTTCATATCTCATACATGGTCACTTGATTCATCAATTCATTTAATTTAACATATTTGTGGTTCTGGGATGAACCAAATACTGGGAACAATATAATTCCTCTATCATATATGAACTCATTGGTGAAAGTATTTTATACTAGCTAAAAAATCATAGGATAGATTTATGGGATTATAAACACTCTCTAATTGTAACACAACTCTCATAAATGTCCCTAACACTATAAAACACATCGTTTAGTTTCTTTTATATAAGAATAATCTTGATATTATGGGAGGTAAACTAAAAACATGACCACAAAACTTTTTTCTAATCTACTATTAGTCAAAAAATTTATGCTTGAGAAGGGAGAAATCATGTTCTACTATTTTGGAAATTATTTCTTAGTATGGGATGGTAATTTTCTACTAAAATAATAAGAAATGAAACCATCCTTACCTGGTGTTTAGATAAAGTCAAAACCCAATGAATGATTGTAATAAACTTGTCATATGTAAATGTGTTTAAGATATTTTTTAGAGAATATATAAATCATGAATTTTTTATAATAATTGACGGTAAAAAATTATCCAAAAGGTAATGAAACTATATTTTAAAATCATGCAACACTGTTTTTAGTTTAAGGACATGTGTAAGATAGTTTATCTCATATGACTTATTTTTAATGGAACCATTGACTTCCACATAATCACCCTATATGAGAACATATCCTAAAAAATCCTAATTCTTCACAAAATACCACATGGGGCATCCATACATCTATTGGAGTCAACATTTTCAAATAATCCAAATGATGTTTAAACTTCTAAAAATAAATATTTCATTTTTCATCCCATAAGAAATTTAGTCCAATTTAGGTGAGAGTGTTCATTATAGGTTTTATAATTTAAGAATATGTAGTAAACCATGTATAACACCCCTTTAAGGGATCTGATTTTTAATTATTAAAACATTTTGTGGTTGTTCACATGTCATAATTTATTTTCCCTTTTCAGGATAAACTACAATTCTATGTTATAAGATCAAATTTATGAATAAAATCACTCCTAATTCTATAAATTTATTTTTTTTGGATTTACATAATGTTTTTAATCTTACATAAATCAAATAAATAATATTTCATGAAATACCCGGTCTTCCTTAACCATTAATTAATATAAGATATCATAAACAAATACTACCACAAATGAATAAGTATATTCATCTAATATCATGTTCTTAAGTTACACAAAATATTCACGTACATTGATTAGTGTAAAATACATAACGATGTACTCTTAACGGCCATAACTAATATAAAAGATGGTCTTCGGGATTTTTGAATCATTAATTATCAATCAGTTTTAACAAAACTGAAGATAAATCTTATATAATCACCTCAACCATTTAATATTGTCAAAACAAATTATATATATGAAGAAACAACATCGTATTTTACACAATAACACAATTTATATTTTCGTAATCAAAATATCATGATATTTACCTTGTTATTAATTTTCTAAAATAACATGTTCTTCACAGGGTGACATATACACTCATATAATTTATTCACCCAAAAAATAATCCAATTGAGTATTCTACCCTTTTAGTTCTTGTGGTTCAATAAGGTAAGAGTGAATAGGTATGGGCTGATTACACAGTATTATGTTAATAGAAATCACTTCAACTCTCATTACTGTAAAGCAAGAGAAGTCATATAGAAACACATAAAGAAACTCGATTACCACTGGAGGACAGTATCCACTCAGGGAATGTTTCTCCATATCATTGTAGACCACATGTATTTTCCAAAAAAAGTATGGGAGAGGGGGTCTTACTCTAATCATCATTGGTTCTTATTCTCCCCAGAAAACATGCCACACAAATTTGAGGGTAGTAAATGATACCTATCAAATATAATAACAACTCTAGGATACATGTCAAACCATCTAATAAATCCCATGAATGAAATCAGGAGGATTTATTTAACAAAAAAAAGTTCACAAGTGAGATATTTATTTAATAAATATATACACAATAATAACACTGGATACCCTTTTCTATCATCATTCCTAAGGGCAGTGAAATATTCATTACATAATAAATTATATTCATAGGAAGATTATGATAATTTAAAATATTAATTGTCATAAAGTAGTGTGATTTACAAATTTTATGTAAAGGAGACACTGAAGATAAAGCTATATTGATGGTACATATCACTATCAATAGACCCACATCCAATTCCTCCAGATACTCTTCCTATGTGTGAAGGGTTTTCATTCATGATTCGTGTCGTCATATCCCCTTAGATCATGAATAATATAATTTTAATGTTGTACAATATGTAAAAATTATATCACACTTATATATGGAGTAGAGATGATATGAAAGATCTTCTACAATGTTTCCAAACTACTATAAGAACTATGGATCCTTTGATCCTTCATATGAACTCACATAAAATTCCCAACACTATAGAAGGGAACCATGTCAAGGGATATCTATTATACTCAACATAAGGCCTTTATGAAACTTTGAATCATGACACACCTAGAGAATCATCATTCATCATCTTTCCATTAATTTATGTCATAAAAAATCTACTTGTAGAAATAAACACGCACATCAACCCTGAATTAAGAGGCAGATAATTCATATCCATTGAAACTCTATCCAACATTTACTCCTAATAAGTTATTTAAAAGATGAAAACCACATGTTATATATCATATCGAATAACCATATATGATTTTAAGGCCTTCAGTTTCTCATTTTTCACTACCGCATAATAAAACTAAAAATGTACCGAAACATTTATTGAATATTTTGTCATAGTTTGAACCATTTTATATGGGATGAGATAATCAATAAAATTATCCATAACTATTGATTCGAGAAATAAAATGTCTATTAAAAGTGTCATGATGTCTCTCCACTCTATGCATCTGGGATTCTTTATCATGACTATTGAATCCCACCATCATCTTCATAACCCATTAAGCACAAAATATTCTAAATTCACCGATAAAAAATTATATGTATTAAGTAAATAAGAAATAATTTAAAAATTTTCAACCATTCCCCATCCACATAAGTATTATTAGAGCCTATGAAACCTGGTTAGTTATTGTAATGACACTCTCGAGAATGATCAATATTCACATCCATCTAATGTTCCATGACTAACAACATGAATAAGGATGGGTACATCTACCTTTCCTAGATCATTCACAATGATCACCATAATCTCAATGTGATCCTAAACAACTAGAGGGTTCACAATACATGGTTCATCGGTATCTCCCTTTTAAGGACTTTTCAAAATACTCCTTTAGGTAATGATACAAAAAAACATTACCATGAAAAAAAGTCCATAGAAAAGTTAACCATTTCATAAAATAAATCTATTTATATATGAATATTTGTTCCATAATATTTAATTCAACAATATTGGACTAAAAAACTAAGATCATGTTTATATGTGAAAATAATTAGGTCCCACAGTGGTAGTTTTCAAATCATAAATAAGTTCTTAAGACTCCCTACCTTAAGATACAGACAGTTACATGCTCATAATTACTTCAAATATCTTTATAATCCTACCTCATATTTAATAGGACATACTAGACATTATGAAAATGTAATGAAAATATTCTTAACTTAACCTATCTCTAATTCCACATTATCATGAACCTACCCATTTACATTAGTACATGGATACGTGAGTTAGTCATAACATTACCTGAATGGAATTACTAATCCATATAATCTAGAGGAAGGAAACAGGGGATCAATAAGTGGTTTAAGGAAATGATTTCCCCTAAATAAAAAGGCATAAAAATGTAATAAAAAGGATAATTTTTTTATGAAATTCCTTGTTTATGGAGAATAGAATACCATAAGTATGAAAAAAATTCCCAAGTGAGACATAATTCCAATGATTACACAAATATATCTAAATTACAGCCCAAAATCTTCATAATTCATGTATATAATAGATCCATAAATAATTTCCATCAACCATTATCCGATGAATCTTTCAATCCCACCACCTCCCAATGTCTCCATTCCTTTCCTTGAACATGAGATAAAAATATCTAGAAATTCAGACACAAACCTGCCCCAATACCCTGGTACCCCAACATCTAAGCTAATATAATAATGGAAAAAAGGGAATTATAAATAACCATGTATTTTTCAAAATCCTACTAGATTCATAAAACATAAAAGTGGTAATTTTTTACAACATAGTAAGCATAATTAACCAAAAAAAGTTAGTATGATCAATGGAAACTCCCAAAGGCCATTGTTCATCATGTAAAATAGGTATATCAAACCCCAAAAGGTACACCACTAATATAAATTAAAGAACATGAAAAATAATTCATGTCTAGATAGAAATAACACTCTAAGAAAAAAAATATAAAAAATCTCTACCTTTAAGGTGTGTATTCTCTTTTCATGAACCTAGATGAAATATATATACATGTACCTAATGAAAAATGTAGGTTGTGAGTTGTAATCATATTAGGGTAACACAATGTGTTCCATAATAAGATACAAAAGTAAATAAACTAATTAATTCATTCAATTACAAATAAAACAGTCATGGTAGTAATGTATTTTATCAAAAACAAAACATGATTTATATTTTAATTGATAAAAATATTTCAAACAATGGCTTATCTAATCATTTTATACAAAATAGTATATATAAATATCTAGGCATGAGAAACATAGTTTCATAATAAATGGATTATATAAAAAACTAATATCAATAAGAAATATTTTTATCTTTCTTAAGGTTTGATTGTTTCATGTTATGATATCATAATACACTCAAATATTTGATGACATCAATGTACACTAATTTCCCTCAGCCTCATGCAGAATAAGACCCATCAACATTCCACTGGTGACAAGATCTTAAAATATATGTTTTTCATAGAGTTATAAATAATAAATATATTTCTAGGGAATTACAACATAGTTTTTTATTCCAAATTTCATAATATCTAACCAGGCTGTAATGTTCTCAAGAAATCAATTAATAATGGGAAAATTAGTTCAAAAGTGTAAAAATTATAGCTTCCCCATTTTCTAATTCCAATATTCTATCATCAATTTAAAACTCAAATCATGGGCCCTAAATCAATTCATTCCATTTCACGATATACCAATCATTGTTTCTTATTAAAATAATTTCATCAATTTTTCTAAAATCAAATTGGGGAATAAATTTTAAAAATCCCATCAATTTCCATATCATTCAACAATTTTCTTTTCTATTTGTATTGGGAGGTTTTCCCAAAAATTCTTTACAAATAAATTCTGATCATAATTATTATCGGAGCTGGTTTTCATAATTTTATTGACTGAAATTTAATTTAATTTCAGAAAATTAAATATTAATAACATGGAAACCGTAAATGGATTATTTTGGGTTTTATCATAGAAATCATGTAGCTCAACACCCCCAATGGAAATTACCAACGAATAATGACAGAAATATGGTAATAAAAAAAATCTAGAATCAATATCCAAATCAATGAATAATAGATTTATCATCAACCCAATGATATAAGACTCCATTGGGGAAACAAAGGATGATTGAGAGAGAAGGAACAAGAGGTGACCCATTTCCAGAGAGGAATCGATCATGGTTCACCAAACTTCATTTGACATTAGAAGTGGTTTGTAGGATGCAAAAATGGTTATTCAGAGCTCCAAGGAACTAGAAATACATCCAATCCTGAATTAGGGTTTATTAGGGGTTCAGTGAAGGTACAAATAATTTTAAATTACTTTTCAAAATAAAAAAAATCCACATGCATGTTTTTAGAAAGGGGATCACATGGATTCCCAAACCATAAACCATAAATGTGAACCCCTACAATATGGTGCATGGTTTCACCTTAATGGAATAATGGTTTTCCAAACATTTTTCTAGTAATTAAATACCCCATTATTTGTTTTTCATGACTTCTATCGGTTGGGTGTAGGTATTGGGAAAATTATGTGCCAACTATACACATCCCGAAAATCACCAAATTATTCAAATTTTCACCCAAATCACACCAAAATGAGAACCATCCAAATAAAAATGCGGTGTGAGAAGTTCTAAAAATATTAACCTGATGTTACAACCACCTAAAAATTATAATAGTATTTCCCCTAAAATATTTTCATGATATCCCTATGTCATAAAATGAGGTCATTGTTCTCCCATCAATTCCCCTCTCTCGTAAGCACCATGTGTATCATAACCATGAATCTATAAATCTTATACCAAATATATCGTCCTCCCATTTACTATAATGGTTTCAAAATATAGTATCTTGAATGGATCACTCGTAATAGATAAATCAAGCTCAACATAAATATCACTCTATCTCAGAACATGATATGGATCAGAATGATACATCTATAATAGTGACACATGAAACAAATTATGTATCAACAAAAACTGTGGGGGAAGTTCTAAATCGTAACAAGAATTAAAAACATAATAAAAAAATATAAAAAGTCCAACAAAATGAGAATAATTTTTCCCATGCCTCACACACCACTATGGACACAAACAAGCTAAATCATTTAAGAACACCTAATCAACAACTGAATAGTACAAAGGTATATGGGTATGAACAACATATGAATTATAAATTCTCTGTGTGATGAAAATTCACTAATAAATACACAAAATCATTGATACTTTCTCTTAAACAATGTTATTCCATCTAAGTAACATTCATATATCTCATACCAACATAATGATGATTTTTAAGGCAACCCATACAATTCCTCAAAATGATCCATTTCGATTGAGGACGTGTAATTACTGTATTAATAAAACTCAACCATCCCTAACTGGTCATCCAAATCTACATGAAGTTCAATATTTCAATCATGAAGCATATATTTAAGAATATGTATATTTTTCTATGTCTATACATCCACTATGGATGTTATGACCTACTCAAATGAACCATATATTCCATTTCATACATAAGGCATATCAAAAACTCAAAAGTAATGAAATAATATCTATTATAAACTATAAAATATGGAAGTCAATGAAAAAATTAATCTCTCTAAAAAGTAGTTTTCCCAACTCCTCATATTAGGTTGTATTATGAATGGGTATATGGTAGTCGATTTGGTTTACATCTTGATCAAAACCCATTCGTAATATTCATTAAATGGGTTTGTGTAATCCCAACCACAATGTACATTTAAATCATACCACACAACATCTCAGAACATGAATTGTATAATGAAATCCTAAAGGTCTCTGGTTCACATCCTTAACCAGTTTAAAAGTTTAACAATAAGAGGAAAATTATCCATGTCCCTTATCCTACTAGGCCACAAGAATCATTTCCTTATTTCATATAAAATATTTGAGTTTCCTAGGTTCTATTCCCCCTAGGAATTAGTGAAATCCTCTATCACAACAATTCCCAATGATAATGGCACATAAATATATTCCAAAAAAACATGAATTCAACCTATAGGGAATAACCATTTCAAAACTGTCTCACCACCATAAATAAAGTCTCTAATGGTATAGATTTTATCATCAAGATTCTATTCTAGATGAATCATCTTGTGAATATTATATGTCAAGTGAACATGGGGAAAAAAACCTCATCCCTAGTTTCATGAACTCCAACACTCAATTTTGAATAATGGTCCACCAATTTCTAGTCATCCAATGATTTGTTCATAGAAAAGGTTGATTGTTTCCTACTCAAATCATTTGAAATGAAATTATCTTTCCTAGTGGTATATTAAGTATCAATGTCAAAATATTAAAGCTATTCCATGTATCATCTTTGGAAGATATTCAATTATTTTTTATATAAGAAAAAAATAAAGATTTTGTGATTCAAATACAATGTATTCCATTCTATAAAAATGTAATTCCTCCAATAATTATTTGAATGCATCACGAGTGCGAGTTAATTTTCATTGGATGGATAATTATTCTCATGTTCCCCATGTTAAAGAGAGACATAAGCAGTTAAATAATTAATATAAATAATAAATAAACCCCAACCTAAACCTGATGCCTTAGATATGTACCCAAAGAAATACCTATCCTATTAATTATTCAAAACCAGTGCAGTAAGAAAATATTTTTAGCTAAATAAATAAACCACATGCTTTATTATCTCATGAAAAAATTACCCCTTTTATGTTAGGCTAGTTATTAGAGAATCCACAATTAAATTTTTTTTTAAAATGATTATAATATCCAACTAAACCAAACAATCTATAATTTAAAAAAACAATCTACAGTTTCTCCCATGTCAAAATGGATTTTCCCTTCTCTGGACCTACTAAGATATATTGTTCTGACTTAAACATTCCAAATCACATCACTTCCAGAATCTAATAATCAAATGTCGATAACATATAATAATGTCAATGATTCTTAAAAATTACATATCTTCTCTCAGATGATGCACATGGTACTTTTCAAATATATATTAAATAATGATATCATCCAAAAATACACACATGAATGTATCGAGATACTTCAGGGAGTAAACATCATTAATGATTGGATGGATGATTAAATAGATTCATATTGTACCTCTATATAAATGAATGTGATGTAGAAGTATCAAATAAATATGTCACTTAAGATGATGCTTTATTTTTTTTGTACCTCTCGCAGTCAATAGACTTGTATCTACTTCTTCTGTAGACTCTTCTATAGTGTAAACAAACATTGTTTCAAATATACGTGGTTGGAACCCATTATTTATTAATGATTCTAAATGCACCACTGTAGTTTTTTATGGTGTTGAATATCTTGTGCCACTACATAGATCTGAATAAAAATTAACGAAATCATACATTTGATGTGAGAATCTATGCAAGATACATATCTTATTTGCCTCAGTGATAGTAAAATTCTTGTTCCTAGTCATTCCACACTTAAAGGGAAACTTCCCAAAACTTCAATAGGTCTATTAGAACCCTAATATCTAAAAATATTATTAGGATCTTCACACATTATATTTCTTTTGATGGAACTCGTGGAACTTTCATTAGTTGAAAAAGGAATACTCATCACCCCAAACATACCGACCATGTCAAGCTTGAACATCAAAACTGTATCCAACACATCAACATAAAAAGACATCATCATCCAAATAATCTGATAAAAATTTCATAATGATGTTCAATCTCAC
This sequence comes from Viscum album, assembly GCA_963277665.1. Taxonomy (NCBI): domain Eukaryota; kingdom Viridiplantae; phylum Streptophyta; class Magnoliopsida; order Santalales; family Viscaceae; genus Viscum; species Viscum album. The sequence goes on from OY728131.1 coordinate 24,072,847, forward strand.
ACCATTGAGTCCTCGTCATCTCATTTCATTCCATATCGGGTTACAACTATAAAATCTCCACAAATAGACTTATATACTTAGTTAGTGTCTTTTCATTCTTCTCCAGTTTAATGAACTTTATATCCTTATCCAACACAATATAATTCGGATATAATTCATTAGTTAAAGGAACATAATTATTTTTTTACTATAAAATATTTCTTACTCTAAGAACTCTAGATTTATTTACATTACCATTGTTTACCACCTTCTCCAGCTAGGTCCTTCAAGAATGTGGGTGCATCAATTCACCTTTATGTCCTCAAAAATATCCAAGAACTAAAACAAGATGTCTTCCACTTAGTCAATCCTTATTCTCTTTAGGTTCATTTTGACCTTGTAATGATTGAGGATAATTTTGAAGTAATTCATGTTAACTATTTTGAAAAAAAGTACGTTGTAGTTATACAACTAAATCTGGAATGGGAATAGGTGTATGTTTCTTTACTAGAGCTTGGACAAGATACACAACATCCATAGTATTATTCTGGTCCATGGGATGATTTTATCATTGTGGTTCATTAAAATATTCCTCTTACATCTTTCTTACACATCTTTTTGGAGGAAAGATTCTAAAAAACATCAAAAAAAATAATGATGACATCATAATATTATATAGACCAACACTTAAACATGTTAATATAAGAAAATAATCCCAAGAAATAACAAAACCCGACATATGGAAATAGTTTTTCTCAAAAAATTGACAAAACATTTTTGGGAACCATACCAGATACTCTTGAACCATTAAACGTTATTATATCATCACATAACCCTAAAGGTATTCTTGATTCCCTTCATTTTCAGACAAGAAACATGTATCATACAAGGTAAATTTGTGAATAGTTTTTCTATATAAGAATTGAAAAAAAAAAGTTAGTATTCTCAATGAATACACCAAAAATAGACTGTACTAGTAGTCAAATAGTTAGATAAAAACTAAGTTTTACATACCAATGTGGTAGAATGAACAATAAAAAAACACAATTTTCGATAGACACAGTAGTCCAAGACCAAAATATTAACAACCAACCCAATTATGTGGCAATTTCCCCTTTCTGAATCAAATCCTAAGGAAATATACCAGTTCTCAAAGGATTATTTATGGAATGAGCTATAACCTATGTAGGGTCACAAAAAAATTTCATTAATAAACTGAAACAGTAAATAAACAAATCATGATTTAATATTCAAATAATACATTCATGGAAGTAAATATTTTTAACTTAGACAAAAAATAATTTACATTAAAAATATTTGAAACGTTTCAAACAATTGATTATGTAAAAAATTATATATTAAATATTTTATATAAATATTTAGGAATTACCTCAAGTGTTTTCTTGAACCATAGAAAATATCAATGTAAACAGAACATGAAATATGAACTTCCTCCAAAATATACAATCATTTCTATTTATTACATCATCAAATAATAATATTTCTGATCATGAAAATGCACATACACATACTTCATGCTTTGGCCGAATATGTCCCATCAACATCCCATTGGGGTTAATATCCAATTAAACACATTTATGTTAATCTTATAAAGTGTCAATGCATTCATGGGAATTAAAAAGCAAGAATATTTTCCCAAAATATAATAAAAAAATCATAAGCTAGTATTTTCTTAAACAATCAATCAATAATTGGAAAAAAATTCAAAATAGTTTAAAATATATTTTTTCCCATTTTCCAATTCCAATTTTCCAATTTCAATTTAAAAAATAGAGTTTTACAATTTTCGATTTTTCAGGATAAAACTAATAGAATTTCATTATAGAAAAAATTTAACCAGTTCTCAGATATCAATATCATTATTAATTTCATTAATCCTATTAGTTTACAAATCATATGAAAATTCCCATTTACATATGAATTTAGGGGGTTTCCCCAGAATTTATTCCAACCCAATTCAAATCCATATTTGAATAAAACTAGGTTTTCAAAATTTAATGGAATGAAATTTAATTTTAATTATGGAATTGAAGGGTTTATAACAAGGAATATCTCAATAGAACCACCAATAATTAATCATAGATATCTTGTAGCAATACAGCCCCAACAAGAATTTGAAACAATGATATTAAATAATAGAGATCTACAATATGATCTATAGTCATGATTCAAATCAATAGATATTATATACATCAAAAAAAGTTTATATAAAAACCCATTGGAGGGTATAAAGATATGGCTGGAGAACGGAACATGATAATATCTCTGGTAGTAGTAGAATAATAATGAGGTTCTCCCAGCACTAAACCACTTTGGAAGGGATTTGAGGGATATAATAATTATTATATATATCTCAAGAGTGCTAAAAAATATGTAAATTAATATGCTAGGGTCAAGAAAATGGTTTTATGGGGGTTTAAGAATTTATAAATTGTAATTTTGAATAAAAAAAATCCACATCCACAATTTATATGAGGGGGCTAAAAGGTTTATAAAACTATACACCCTAAACGTATACCCTTCTATGTGAGGTACAATTTATCCTACATGGTACCATGGAATTTCAAAAAATTTTCTTACTATGAAACCACCCAACTTTTGGATTTTCATGGTTTTAGCTTGGTGGGTTCATGGTTTGGAAAAACCATGTTCCAAATGTGAACAACCCTAAAATTTCAAAAATTATTCACTTAAAATCAAAATAACACCTAAATTAGTCACAAAAAAAGCATGAAAATTGGTTAAATGACTACCTGAATATCAAAATTGTAATTTTTTTAAATTCATTATGGATGCGGTAGGGTGTGGAAAAAATGTCATAGTAGGAATGTACTAAATTTTTCATTAGTATTTTTTTACTAATAAACCATATATTTAAAAATTTCAATAATTATGGGGAATCGAAAAATCTATTTATATTTTAATTCATTTATCTATTCCAAATAAATGTTATTTTAAAATAATAAAAATTTAATAAATTGAAAATTTTAATAAAATCAGAGGTCAATCATGAATAAATAATGTTTTATAATTTCTATAATGTAATAATAAAATCAACATGATACACTATATCATAATCCTTGATGTCTATTAATTACATGATATAATATCATCAGAATTCTCAGTTAATCTATAATTACATTGTTTTGTTCATATATGGATTGAAATATTTTTATATATATTTCACAATCCTGTTGTTGAGACAACCTGCGATTCTGAGGCCTAGTGTGCCCAGAATTTCTTTATAATGATAATATATATATTTATATTCAATTATGTGTATGTACTTTATTATGAAAATATGATATATCCTGAAAAAAAATATTTTATAAAAAATTTGAGCCAAAAGTTGATCCTGGAACTCTAAGTTTACCCTAAGAGCAACCTGAAACAGGTTGGTGAGAGGTATTCTGATAGATCTCTCATTGGAAGTAGAATCAGTGGATAAAGTAATTAGTTAATTAAACTAAATGAAATTATTTTAAGAATAATTCAATGGAAAGTTTCCTATTGTTATCATCATAATCCTAAGTCTATCGATAGAATATCCTTCCACCTTCCATTGGAGGATCATATCATATGTCAATTTAACATTGAATTTGAGAAGATCAGTGAATATTAAAATTCATGGCATCCTTCAATAATTAAAACATGTATAATTTTATAAAAAATGATTCAATATCAATGATGAAATCATCATTTTTAGTTTCATGCCACTTATTATTGAATTTATTGAGCAGATCAACCCAATGTTTTGAACGACTCCAATTGTGGCCTCTTTTTGTATTTGGGTACTGATTTGTTTTTTATTAATTTTTTTCTAACCCCAGATAACCTCATTCTTCATCATTGGTCAATAAATATATAAAAAATCAATTAATTATTTTTTTTGGTTCTTTAATCCCAGTTTCTTAATGTTTTTCAACAATATGACATCGTTTACCAGTTCGACATTTTCAGGCGGTACAGAGCTTGATTGAACCCCCAGAATCATCATAAAAGATAATGAGATTTAAGGATTGATGAATAAGGTATATATATGAGTTATTAATGAGTCATGGGTCATCATTGTGATAAACAAAGATCAAATCATGAAACACAGTTGAAACTAAGGCATGTGAGATCGAGAGATCCACCCTTATCACAATGAAAACAAATTTCCGACCACTTAATGGCAAGAAATGATAGAATTGGACATGAAAAACTTATCTCCAATGAAAATTATACGATATATGTAGATTAATGGATGATTGTTTTTGGATCATGGATATAATATTCTAAAAAAAATATTAACTACAAATCATGTAGTTAAAAGAAAACATGGTGTGTCAGGACCTCACCAGGGTGACTATGGTATAAATGTATTATAAGTATTATAAGCCTTATGTGACTCCCACATGACATGTGAAATCATTCCAGTGGCCTTAGAACATATTCTACATTTATATGGTCACGAGAATGGCTAGGCATGTTGCGTACTAAATTACACATAAATGGGGTAATGTACATAGATACAACATGGGTGTGTAAACATGACCAATCACATGGGTGGGATCCCAACTATCATCGGAATGCCACATATATTCACAAAATTACATGTATCACAAAAAAATTAGCATATTTTGTAACTGCAATGGAACGACTAGAAGATGGAGGTGTACCACACGTTTTGTGGGTCACCTCACACGTCATGTACCCCCTTGGATTCTTTGAGGAAACATCAATCCTATATATCTACTTATTTTAAACAATTATTTTTTCATGTTAGTATCAAATGATACGTGTTTTTTCACATAGAATGTGATGGTTCACTAAATTTTGGATTTTTAGATATGATTTAAATTTTTCTAGTAATAGATCTTATTTTGGTGATGCATGCTGACAGCAGTGATTAGGCAGAAGATCACAAATGACACTAGAGTACAACCCCCCATGAACATTGTTGTGGGTCCTATATATATACTTACTATGTGTAACACCCTATCAGATAAGTTTTCTCTCCTCAATGACCACACTAGAACCCATGGTTACACTAGGGCTCTAGTCCACAACCTATATAATAGAATCCTTAATCAGTTTGGGTGAGGGCCCTCTATAAATAGATACAGATACAAATTCTCCAATATGACAGGGAATGGATCCCTTATGACTAGAGTGTAACACCTTGTCATACTAGGGTATGAGTTCTTGAGCCTAGAGAGTGGAAAAACCCATCCACATGGTTGAACACACCGTAACTCCAAATGGAATACATCTATGAGATAGAAGATGAGTCATCATTACACTAGAGTGTAACTTCCCATCATTGTGAGAGTGAATATTATATGGATACATAAAGAGTGGAACCCCATGATTCACTAGAGTGTAGGTCCTTGACATGGATATTTTTCTCCCGATAATGTGTGACAAGGTTACCAGGGGTTGTCCTTCACATAGTTAATTTTAGGTAGACGCATAAAATACTAGGCATTGATGGTGGTATTTTAGAAGCACTCATTATTCATCATCATCAACTATTATATGAGATGGACATCCTTTTTCTCTATATTTTTCGTTTTCTTTGACTGAGAACATATCTCTCGATATGTATCCAGACATTTATTTTTGGAAACTCTACTACAATTTTTTTAAAATACATGCAGGGTGTGACACGTGTTTTTTTATTTAGAATATGATTGTTGCAGAACATCACTCCCCTGATATGGGTAGTAATGAATAATTGTGTATTCAATCAACACACCATGTTGATCCCATTTTTCATGGATGAGGATACTCTTTCTCTATATTTGGTTTATGCTAATATTACTTAATACATATTGTCATGATGTTTTTATTTTATCCCTTACTACTCCACCTTATGATTTTTGGGAATCCAACTGTTTATTCATATACACACCCTTTAATGTGTTTTCCCCACACATTTCATGTATTATGATGAATATGGAAATATAATCACCGACTAAAGAAGATATTAGTGGTACCTTGTTAATTAGATCACATTTTACGGTCACACCGTTGAGTTCATAATCTAAGATATCTCAATGTTTTATATTCATGTATTTTTTGTTTGGGATATATTTTTTTGGGGTGTGTTTTCCCCCTTTACTTTATATTTTTCAATACAATACTCTTGTAATATCTAGGGTTTTTTGAATGTATGATTGTTTCCCTAGAATTTTTATGGCATTTATTATTTCTCACCAGTAACTATAAATTGATATGAATTTGTTTGTGTGTATAGTAATATAGGAAAAGTCCACCCTATGTCAGTTGTTCCTTAAATGATGGTTCCCATTACCTGTCCTATTGAAGTGGGAATAAGTTAGTTGTGGTTCAATCCCCAACATGGGTAATGTAATGAATTATTTTTCTCAATAGTGATTTGATCCTTGGGATGTTTTTTGGAGTATACCCCTTACAGTGATATCTATGTTATTTGAGAAACTATTTCATAGAGTATGGAATGTGGAACTTAGGCCTTGTAACCCTATAATGGTATGGGTAACTAATGTATCTATTCAACAGGACCTTGACTACCTTCTTGTCATCACATAATATTGAAAAATTGGTTGTATGAAAAAATTGTATATGGATCATATAAGATTTATTCGTTCTATTCCATTCATAAGTTAGCATGTCATTGTTTATATATATATTTGTGCACATTTGACTGTGGAACATCATGATAAATTTTAGGATTAATCTGTGATGATAACCAACCATGATACTAGTTCCGGATCATGAAAAAGAACATATGAGATATGTGGCCTTAATTTGGGGTTCATCCTACAATATACATTCTCTAAAATGATAGGGATCATCAATACCATTTGTAATGTAGAATATCATCTCATAAACGAAGGATGAGGATTCATGCATGCTTAGTTTGATCAGTGAGATCTAGTTCATGAGGCACCTATGGTTTATTAGGGAGCCAGATCCTCCGGAATTAGAGGTTTTGTAGAATCATTGGTATGTGTCTTCATGATTATCCAATAATCAATGAATAACGTGGTTTCATACACATATATAATTTTCTATACAGAAAATTGGTGCTACTATAGTCTTATTACCCAAATTCATGATGATTCAATAGTCTCATGGCTTGATATCCAAAAACTATTTTTTGAGGAGTACTAGTCTTTCTTGATATCAGTTCAAATTCATGATCATCTAGAGTTCAAATAGAGTGGGTTGATAATGGCTAATTATATTGTGAGGTTCACAGTCTATACATTGTATTCCTTTAACATTATTTGATATGGGTATATCTGAGCATGGATGTTTGAGTAGGTGATTATTATAGATATCTATTCTAGAGTTGTTCCCCTGTGTATCTCCACTTGTGTATGGGTGTTGGATTAGGAATTGGTGATATAGAGCCTTTGGCAAGAGTTATGTAAGGTAGTTGTAGCTGATATAAGGTTTTATAGGGATGATTCATCTTCTAGATGATATGTTCACGATGTTGGATTCCTCTGAAGAAATGAATCAAGCACATGATCATAAGAAGAAAAAATGGTTAGGGGAGTCTTAAGAAGGGTCATAGTTTTCTTGTTATGGGTGAGGTCATATTGAACAAGGCTTCCTTACCAAATGACTCAAGGAGTGCAAGAAGGTAACAAAGGGATATAAATGAAACATGTAGTGTTGTGATTTGGGATCTCCCAGTGAGAGTATGTTAGTACCATATGAGGACGAGTTGGTAGAAAATGCGAAGATGAGGGAGGTGTATGATGATATTAGTTCCTTCCGCCACCACCACCATACAGACAGCATCAGGATTAAGAAGATTGCCTCCTAGGATGGGGATAAGTAGTGGATTTGGATTCTTATGATTTAGTGACACACAATATTATATCAAGTAAGATCTATTCTTATTCTATGCTTGATTCAGTACTAGTATATGATGGAAAAAAATCTATCAACCTATGATTGTACTATTTTTGGGATGATTATTATTATTGAAAAAGATGGTGGTCATATATAGTTGTGGAGTTCTATAATTTTTATGCATTGGTTATATTTACATTGATCCATGATATTGTAATAGATTCCATTAATGATGAAAAAAATTAGGTATACATGATTCCATTGTTTCCCAATGTTTTCCAAATGTTTGATTTCAAAATTTTGAGGATGGTTCAATCATTGTAAAAGATTGATATCCATAAATACCATGAAAATAGGCAGTGATTGAATGAGAATCATGAAGACTATGGTTTCAAAGGTATAGAGAATTGGAAATGAATCTGGCATCACAATGGTTGGGATTCATTATGTTGTGAAGAATCATGAATACAAAAATGTTATATGGAATGTCTCTTTAATAATGAGATGTGGAGAATTTTGAATTAATTAAAATTTGACAGTATATCTTCAATAATACTATATGTTTTATGAATGTGAAATTTCTTTTCTTGTTTGGGAATGTATGAATCTTTACAAACATGTTTTAAGAGCACTGTGGAAACATTATGATTATGATGGAAGCTTATAGAATGGGAGGAAACACATATAATTTAATATCTAGCTCCTATAATATTGAGAGAAAGTTTTTATGAAAATATGTAGGATCTGAATTCATAAAATATTATCCTAGGATAATGTTCGAAAATAAAGGATGTTCTAGAAGGCATTGAATGACAGGAAAATGATATAAGAATCTTCAATGTTCTAATGTTCAAGAAGGCTATAAAAAGGAATTATAAAGTAGTGAGCTTTGAGAAGAATAATTTATAATTTAGAAATGCAATTTATTAAGGATGTCTATGTGTGATTCATGGATAGAGGATTCTTGGTGAAGGTAATATTAGCTTTATTATTAAGGAAGATTCACGAAGGCTATGTGAGATTAGTGGTAGGAGGTTTCTTTGTGATGTCTATTTGATATTCATTGATGAGTTGATCTCTGTGAAGGTTGTGTTCATTGTGATTGTTTTCAAAAAGATTTTTCTATGTAAATCAATTGTATTGTGATATTTATATTTGAGTTGAATGTATAAAATCAATAGAAAATCTAGCTAAAATTGAGGAATTATTCATTACATATAATGAAAGAAGCTATATTTCAATAAAAATTATCTGAATTCTATCAATAGTAGTGAGATAATGAAGATGAATAATGTAATCCATTCAAATGGTAGTTTATATTTGAAGGAATAATTTAGGGAGTAACCATTTGGAAGTTGAAATCCATACCAAATCATTATAAGGGTGATGATTCTATGCATATAATTGATTTATCCTTAAATTTATTTTTGTAGTGAGCCTTAGTGGATTTGGTACATCAGTAAATTTTCATTGTCTCCTCCTTGGATGTATCCCAGTGAGGGTGAACCAAGATAAATCTCTATGTATTATGCATGATTTTTTTCATGTTCATACATTACTATGGGAATGTTATAGAATAGTTTTTTTATTTAATGATGAAACAAGATCTGAATGAGATGTTGGTTTAATCTATCATACTTAGACAAACCCCCGACATTAGGTATTTAACATTGTTTGCTAAAAAATTGTATTTGAGGTAATAAATAAAATAAGGTGCCTATGTCATGGTATAGTAAATGAATGTTTTCTAATATAAACCTATTATAAAATTTTATGAAAAACATTTTTAGCTACTAAATAATTGAATGGAACTCTTATTTAGATCATTGGATCTGCTGGTATTTATACCCGGATAACATGGTATTTTTTCATTTACAGATAGTAATTATTTATCATAAAAAAACATACTGAATGATGATAATAACAAAGGATTCAATGATTTTATTGAAACCATATCAAATAGAATTTATAAGAAGATAATTTCATGCAATTATTTAATTTCAGTTTGGTAAATGTTTTGAAATATTTATTAGGGTGACCCAAATGTCATAAAAAAACTGAATGTAAAATGAACCATGATTGAGGATATGAGAATAATCCCAAACGAGTCTATTCATGAATTCATGGGCAATGTGAATATTATTTTTTTAATACGTGTATGTTATCTGTGAAATTATTTATGATATAAATAATTTAAATAGAATCTTGAGAAAAGTTACACTCTATACAATACAATTTATTTTCAATTGGAAGATAATGATCTAAAAAAGATTACATTGGATAGCATTCACAATACTCTTATCATATATGAGATTATAAATTATAATAATGATGTTGTGGAAATTGTGATCTACATTAAAGAGGCATTAATGTCCATGATAAAACATACTATTTAAGATAGTGAGGTGGAAGAAAATGTGGAGGAGTTCTGTCAATCGACTCCTAAAATAACTAAATAGGAAGATGATAGTTCAAAGGAAAGCATCCTCTTGTATGGTATCAATGTGCAATGATTTCCCATATTAATGAAATAGTTCTCATGATGTTTCAAGATGATGATGAGGATGATGATGAAACTCCATTGGAGATGTATTCATCTAATATGAACTGTATGAGGAGTATGAAGAGAGTTTTTTTAAATTAAATGCTTATTACAGAAACATATGTTAGTTCATAAGAATATTCTATATAAGAGTTTGAGGAATATTGGGATCATTAAGAAAATTATATGGTGAAACTTGTTTGAAGTACACAAATAAGGGAATATAGAGAAAATAAAAAATAACAACTCAACGGAAGAGTTGAGAATTGTATTTTATTCGATGTTTTGTTTTAAGAGATAGTCCTTTGAATATATAGAATAAATAAAAACAATAGGGTAGTTAATGATTCCGAACTCTATATGAAGTATAAGTAAGAAGAGAAGTTAGAGATGAAGGTTGAAATTGAAAGATTCAAATTTGAAAATTAATAAATGTTGTAAAATATTATTGAATTCAATCTCAAATTTGATGAATAGACCACAATTGATTATAGTCTAACTTGTATAGTAAAAGATCAAGATGCATTCATTTAATATACAGAAGAGGATGTTGTCAATGTATGCTGAAAGGTAAAATAACAAGAAAAAGTTTTATTTTTGGTGTTGTATGACACAATAGAAACATAAATTTTAAAATTTAGAATTTACAGTTCTAGTGAAACAGAAGATAGAGTGTTAGGCGATTAAAATGTTAAATTAGAATGATACAGCTGGTGTGGGTCTTGGTCACAAATAGAAATAAGTTATGCTATAATTTATATCACATGATCTCACTATGATGGTTCAATATTTATTTGGGTATGAATCAAGACCATAAGATCCATAAAACCCTTGATGTAACTAGTGGTGCTATAGTGAAACACATGAATTCACCCCATATTAGATCATAATTTTTTTGAAAAATGGGGAAATCAAAAAATGTTTGTCCCATAGCTAAAATTGACTAAAAGGAACAAGTGAAATAAAGGGTTAAAAATATAGATTAATATTTGAAAAAATAATTTTACAGTAATTGTTTAGGATGTGGAGGATTTGGAAACATGTCTATATATTATACATAAACTATACAATGTGATGAGCCAAAAAACTCATATTAGTTGTAGGAAGCGACTCCAGGAACCCTCAAAAGTGAAAAAACCAAAAAACCGATTTGAATCATTGCATTATGGAAATTTTATAACAAATATTGATAATCATAATGAATTTAATTAAATGGAATGTATAAGAATAAGAATATATGATAATGCATTAGTTGTAGAAATTTTATTCTGATAATCAGATCGTACTAGAATATTGATCATTGATAGTGGTGCACCTCCCATATAAAAATATATGTTTAATTGGTGATTGTAAACTAATACAATAAGGAATGTATTGTGACATTTGGAAGTGATGGAGGCCTAATAATTATTACTATAGGAAAATCCATGTTTGGTGAAAAATACTTGAGACCTTCATATGTCTTAGTTATTGAGTTTCATAGTCCCAAAATTCTATGTGTCAATCAACTATGTAACTCACAGAATTCCATATACATTTTCAAGAAAGAATGTATCATTAACAATAAAATATGGTGCAACAATATTGTTGGGAAACCATGCGAATGGTAATGTTTTCGATGTATGTGGAGAAGAAGATCCGTGTTTTTCCCAACTATGATTAAAATATATTGTGGCATAAACACATAGTTAATTTGATCTAAACTTCATTATATTATATAATGAAATGTGTTGTTTCTTAAGACACACATATGTTATCATTTGACCATACCTATATATTTGATTCTGGTAAACACGTGATGATATCTTAAAATATATATTAGAAAAAATAATCAAGGTATGAAAAATTGATTCCATTGGTGGATATTGATGACTATAAAAATATTTCGCTAATAGATATTTATGAGAGGATTTATTATAATCTCATAATCAATTATTTTTTCCAAAATACATGGTTTGTAGTCATTAACTAAAAGTATGAGGAGTTTATTTTCATAACATGTTATCCAAATGAAGTGAAAAAGATAATAGGTCAAACAATTCATAATATTGTCATAGATAATGGAACAAAGTAAAAAAATATCCATTTGGATGATCAAATGGTCAATCATGGGACATATAAGCATGTTTTAATTGTAATAACAACAAAAAAAATGACTTATTTGAGTGAAGAAATAATATTATCAAAAAGATGGAAAGAAGAATTCTCATTGTTAAAGACCTTCCAAATATGTTCTTAAAAGAGAAAGTGATGAAATTTGTTTTCACATAAAATATAGCATTATTATTTCCAAAATAATAGAGTATTCATTAGGATATATGTTATGGATTGAATCTAGATTTGGGGTATTTTTTATTCTATAGATGTAAGTGTTTCATTTTCAATAAGGAGAAACATAAGAAGTTTGAATCCCCTAGATATGAGGAATGAATTTCATTCTACTCAAGAAAAATCAATGGATATAAATTTTTTAATATGAGGCACAAAAACATAGTTGACTGTAATGATGTAACTATATTATAGAATGTTTAGAATCATCATAAAATACATGAAAATTTGTAGGAGGATAGTGATAAAGAGAAAAGAAGCAAAGTATAAGTTGTAGGTATTGAGGAATACTCAAAAGATGTATTTGATAATTTAAAGGATGAACATAAAAAATATCCAAACAAATAATAATTTATTTGCTAAAATTTATTGTTAGAAAATAATTGGTCATCATACAATGCAAGTGTAGACAAGTAGAATGATGTCTTTTCAAAAATTATTATTCTAATCATAATTATAACCTAAAGATAAGAATGTCATCGAGACTAAATGGGAATCTCATAGTAACATTAATGAAGATAAAGAAAAAAAATCACTTCTGTACAAAGGGTACTTCTAGATAGAGGGTATCGATGAAGATGAATCATTTTCACATTTTGAGTGGAAATAGATAATCTAGTTATTCTTGGACATAATAGTGAAAAAAAGTTAAATTTTTTAAGGATGTATTTTAATTCAAAATTCATGGATGGGTTTCTGAAAAAATGTTATATTGATAATATAGATGGTTTTATTATTCTTTAAGATTTTAATTGTGTTTTTGAGTTTATAATGATACTATATGGGTTAAAGAAATCACTAAGAAAACAATATTTAAGGCTTGATCAATTTTTTAGAAAGATTTGTTTTCATCATGGAGGGAGTTATTACGATCAATATGTAAAAAATGCATCCAATAAAAGGATGATGGTGCCAGTGTATGTCTATGACATATTAAATGGTGGATTAAATGAATCATAGTTCAAGATGTTTACAGAATTCATGAAAATTATGCATGAAATTGAAATGATTGGAGAAATGGACTTTTCCTTGGTTGACATATTACATAAGGGAGGAATGGTAATTTCATTTCTCAATACAAATATTCCAAGGTGATATTAAGAAGATTCAGAATGGATAATTTTAAGGAGATGATGACTCTACCAGCCATCTAGTTGAAATTATCATGAAACGATGATGAAAACACAATAATTATTATAAAATACAAGAAAAACATTATATGCTAATTGTATAAGACAACAACAATAACTAATATTTTTTAACACATTCCATGATGCATGGTAACAATGTAATCCAAAAAAAACAACATAAATTAAATAAAAAAGGAATACTTCAGTATATCTGGGGCATGGTGGATTTTAGTTATCTATATAATGAAAAATATATTCAGGTGTAATTGGATCATACATATTCATATTATGACTGATATGAAGATGAATGAGAATAAACATATATTTTTCCATTCTATATATCAAGATTAATTATTTCATGTCTAAGAAATAAATTGGATTTCATTTCATTGAGTATAGATGAAGATGAATATATTGTGGCTACAAAAGAATGCACGTTGTTATTATGGATAAAGCATCAACATGATGATATAGGAGTTAATGTGATGTGCAATACCTCAAGCGTCCATGATATGCTTCTTTTTGAATAATTCTATATCTTTCACTTCATGAAACATCGAGTAGAAGTGCACCACAACCTATCAAAATAGATGTTCAAATATAATTTATGCATAATATTATCAACATTTGGAAACCTAAAATTATTTATTTTTCAAAATATAAAATATTTTTTGAATTCATATCTTTGAAATTAGATTAAGTTTATTTTCTAGTAAATTTTTTAAAATAATCAATTTTTTATGGAAAGTAAAAAATACTTCAAACATGTTAAAACCCGTCTTTTTCAATTAAATTCTCATTTTAAAATGAATTTATTTTAATTTCAAAATAGATACCTAATATGCAAGTAACCCTAATGTGACTTATTATAATTATTTTTCAATATAATTAGATATGAAAATTTAAAGAAATTTTGAACGCCTCTTTTACCCACCTTCTAAACAAAACAACATGATTAGAATTAAATTTAATTTTAACACATATATAAATTCAATTTCAAAAAATAAACACAAATGATTTTAATTAGTTTTAAAAACTCATTCTTATAAGATCTAAATAAATTATGGTGAATAGTAACTGTTGAATTTTATTTACCAAAATTAACCGTAAACCCAGTTATTAATGTTAAAAAATTTATAAAATAAGAGTAACTCCTTTAAAAATAATATTGGATGACTAAATTTGACCCTTATCACCTAAGTATTTAAATTAAATTATTTAATGTAAATTATTCTAAGAAAATCACATAGATTTGATAAAAATCAATGAATGTGAAAAAATATCACTGACATTTTCTATAAGTGTATTGAATTTAATATGGGGATAACAAAGAGATAACATCAATTATAAGTAGTCTTTGGAAAGATAAAATATTTACTTACATAATATTAATTTATTTATTGTTTTTAGATATTAAATAATCACCATTATGGATGACACAATAGTGACAATGAAATTATTTTATTAATAAAAATATAAAATAAATGGGTTTAAAAATATTAATTGAAATATAATTTTACTTAAAAATGGATCTCCAGTAATTTTGTCATTGACTATGAAATTTTAAAAGTATATTAAATTATTGTTGTTGAAGTTATCTTCCATTTTTCTAATTTAATTAAAATCAATGTATTGAATAGTGTCAAAATTTACACTATTGATATTTTATAAAAATTACATTTTATTAAAATAGTTAAAAATAATATAAATATTTAAAAACCACAAAGTGATACATATTAGGTGTAAAATTTTATAAGTTGTACATTCATGGACTATTTACACCACATATGTATATATTTATAACCTTTTAATATTTATAATATAATTACTAAAATTAAAATTAAAATTATTAATTAAGGATAAATCAAACTGATAAGGTTCAAAATAAACTTCAATCATGTATAAATTTTTTTGGTTGATATAATTAATACCTATACATATTTTATCCTTGATATTACTCACATTGCTTCTATTTAAAATTATAAAAAATATATATTTAATTAATTGTTTTTGTGTTTGAAAAGGATCCCATCCCCTCTCTTATAAATGGGCACCTCTCTGTATCTGTTATTGAAGCCTCTAAATCTTGTTTTCTTGACAAAACCCTGCCCATTTCCCCTCCCATATTCATTAATTTTATCCTATATTCCATAAATTTAAAGAAAATCCCTCTTACGACGTTATTTTGTCCAAATCCAAGTGATATACCCAGAGAAGAGGTAATTTTTTTATCAACTCTTACAATGATCATTTCTTCTTCTACAAAAAATTTCTATATTGATTCCATAATATATGAAAAAAACTTGTATAATATATATTCTGATATGTTATTATGATAATGTAAAAACCATATTCCTAGGTTATCCATCCTATGAAAAACAATGTCACTATGTGTGTGTGTATAAGACATATCGTCTCCACGCTGTGTAGTAATTTGTAATTCAACCCTAATTTATTAGGATGAATTTTATGATGATTATAATGGATATAAATAATTAATATTAAGTTATAATTATTCTCAATAATTAGTATATCATACCATTCAATACTATTTAACCATTAAGGGTATTATATCATCGCTCGTTCGTACGTATGACCTACCATCTCCACGACCTGATGAGAATTAAATGTCTAGGTCAACAATTCCAGAATAATTATAAAATTTATTATATGATTACATATCATCTTCATGAACATAATATCATTCATGATGTGAATAAAATATATCATATTCATAAGTAACCTGACTTATATAGAAAAACATGAATAGGAAAATATAGAAGTTAATACCTAAAATAATGGTAATATTAAAATATTATAAACAAAATGATATAAGAAGATCATACATGTTATCTTAAATATGGATATTGTATATTTATAATTTAATAACATGATTTAAACATGTTTGGTTTAACACAACCTTGAAAAAAGTATAATAAATGTAATAATTAACTTCACAATCTCATTATTATCAGATATTGTATATACGTAAGTATATAAGGGACATATTGATCATCCATGTCCATTGTAACAATCGTGTGCCAGTAACAGAACAGACACCGCGCTTTAACGTGGTCGTCGGGTGCTGGCCCACCAGGTACCACCAGTTGCCCCCGTAGATATGTGGGGCCCACCCTGGGGTCCCCCCACGTTCCCGAATGGGTCATCTAACTAATGAAATTCCCCACAAGCCAACACATGTCCTTTCTAGTGTGCTTTGTCCTCACTCACACACAACCTAAGAAACATCCAAGAAGAACACCAATCCTGATCACTACTCCAGGCCAAGCACAATTAATGATGGAGTTCTAATCGGATAGCGTCCCGAAAAGGAAGGTGAACCTTATTGACATGAGTCATATCATTTAGTCATTTAACCCTTTATTATGCTAGGGTGTTACAATCACCCCCCTTTAGAGCCCAAGAACCTCTTTGTGGGCCCTACATCTTATCCCAGGCAGTGCACCACACATAAGTATGGATACCACCTCTAATACCAAATGTAACAACATGTTCCCAGCGACAGCACATACACCCCTCCTTAACATTTGTGTCGGGTCCTGTCCCACCAGGTACTTCTAGTAGCCCCACAGACACATGGATCCCACCCTAGGGTCCACCCGCGTGACCGGACGGGTCATCTGACTAATGAAATTCCTCACAAGCCAACACATGTCCTTTCCAGTGTGCTTTGTCCTCACTCACACACACCATGAGAAACATCCTATAAGGTCACCCATCTTAGCCACTACTACAGGCCAAACATGCTTGACTGAGAAGTTCTAATCGAATAGCCTCCTGAAAAGGATGGTGCACCTTGTTGACATGAGTCATATCATTTAGCCATTTAACCCTTTATCATTTGGGGGTGTTACATCAGGATTATTAATAATTTACTAAAAAATGTAAATACTATTCATCTATAAAAATTTAATGTAATTTATACCCACGAATCACTATTTATACTATCTTTTAAAGAAATATTTGAGTTTTTTTCAAATGAGGTACTTTATGAACATTTAGAAAAAATAATGTAGGAATGTTTTTTAGCATAAGAAATCAGGGACCGTTATTTTAAAATTTTAGAAAATTAATTTCCCTAAAAAAGTAATCTTTAATATTTTCATGGAATACAAATTGTTTCAAAATAAAAAGTGATTTTCTCTCAAATATTTTTAATGATTTGATTTGAACACATTAAAATTTTTCAACACACATTATTATATGTTATGTTTAATTAAGGTTGTTTTTTGTGAGATAATCTACCATACAATATTGAATGTACTATGATATGTTTTAATATGGATGTGCTATTTTTATACCCTTCATTTCTATTGGTTTTATTATAGGCATTTCTTATAGATGTTTTCATATGATTGTTTATGTTTGTTATGTTTTACCCCCATCATAAGATGAATGAATTGGACATTGGAAGTGTTGGGAGGGGCCCACTATAGACCCTTGATGCATCAATATGTCTCACAGGACAAATAATTTTGGGTTTTGGTTAATTGTTTACCCAATAATATATGGTTTCTTATTCTATGACTTGATGTTATGATTATGATGTTTTTCATTATGAATTCCACCTTTACGAGATTAGTTATTACATTTGATTATTCTACTATTAGAATATCCATCTGTATATTTTTATGGAATTATTTTATTTAATCATTCTATATTATTATAAATATTTTATATATGTGTCTTTTTTTAATATACATTTTTCATTAAAATGTAATCCTAATTTACGATAGTTTCCACAGAATTATTTACCCTTACTGTGCATATGAGCTCACCCCTTTATTATGTTTCATTATCCCCAGGATGAAAATATGTAAATTATGACTAAATTATAGGGATGTGGAAAGGGAATAAGATTGTTTTCAGAAGATTATCTAGGTTTTCTAAATTTAAATAAGTAATTTAAAACTTTTATTTGTGTCTATTCATTCTAAGGCTACTAAAATGATAGGTCCTTCTAGGAGTTATTTCTCATGATCTTTCCAATGTAATGACATAATGAAACATTTCCAGGAATCTGGGGTTGGGTAGTTATAGTTGGTATCAAATTATGTTTTGTATAAACAATGGAATCTAGATTTATAAAAACATTGACTATAGAACATTACCCTAAGATAGAATTTGAAAATAAGTATAGAAGTTCAGCCTAGAATTTGATTACATAAAGATTATGCGTGTTTTACAAGTAATAAAACCTTTTCTAGAGACTAAAATTCGATGTGTTTCTAGAAAATATGTACCTAGGAGTAACAACTATAATATGGTGTTTCAGGCTTGGCTAGGGGTAACCTAGTACACTACAACGTTCCTTACTATTCACTTGGTTTAACACTCCTAGGGGAACTAATTAGGATAATTAACATTTTATTTTCAAACCATTTTGAAGGATTTATGAGTAAATATTTTCCCAAAAAATCATTTTTATGATTATGTATTAGATATGAACAAATATTCAATTTATGTTACGTATTTTATAGGTTTGGAATTATACATTATGATTCATAACCTAGTATATTCTATTCCATTGTTTAGAAATTGAAACTAGTTGAAAGAATAGAAACACAATCAATGCAAAATATCCATGTATATATTTAACTCCTATGAAAGATAATAATAGTGGAGCTGGTGAAACAATTTTGGTTAAACAACAATAACCATATTGGGATAGTTGAAGTAGGTTTTGAATAATAACCTAACATGTAAAGAGAACCCTTATCCACAACATGAAGGATCAATGTTAGACCACTTCATGAGAATATTGAAAATTATGCATCTAACTTTATAATGATGGAAGGAAATTCTTTTGACTACATATATAACACAAGGAGAATGATTGATCAATTCATTCATGGGTCAACCCCATTATTTTGACAGGCAGTAGTCTCACAATATTTCTCCTCATACAAATAAATAGCCTGAAGTTCTATCAAGAAGGAAACAAAATTTTCTAATTTTTATGAAAATAAAGGGAAGAATGTGAATAATAGGGCTACTTAGAATTTTAAGGAAGGAAATAATGTATGAAGGAATAATAAAAATGATGATTTTAAAACCTACAATAAATGATGAAAGAAACATCATGGAGCATGATTATTAAGGATAATAGACTGTTATCACTATTAATAAAATCTCTACCCAGCATGTGATTTCATGGGAACGATAGAAGATTGTAATGTGCAGTGCTTTAATTGAAAGAAGGCATGACACTTAAGATATAAATGTCCTAAGCGTCAATGAATATTTCTGTAAGAATGTATAAGGGATCAATGTTAAGCTTCTGATATCTCAAAAACTAATGTTCAAGATCCAAATGAAGTGGCAGTAGGTACTTTAATCGTCTCCCCAAACATAGCCAATACTTTATTTGATTTATGATCATCAACTTATTTTATATCTTCTCAGTTTGAAAATAAAATTAGATATTTACCTTTTTATTTATTAATGGAGTTGTCAGTAAAAAAACATAAGGGCAGTGTCGTTGTAGAAAAAATGTATTGGTAAGTCCACTTTAGGACACATAAACCTACTTTAGTTGTTGATATTATCAACATTCCAGTTATTGAATTCGATATAATAATTTGTATGGTCTATCATTCAAACTATGATGAAATTTATTTTTGAAAAAAATGAAGAAACAATTTGTGTGGAAGAAGAATAATAAGTTTTATTTAAAATAGAAACAACATCATCTAATTATTATCTAGATCCAAAATTAGTAGCTTTACAAAATGAACTACATGTGGAAGAATAACAAAAAATATCGATGGATGAATAAATAAACTCTCAAATTTAGAATGTAAATATCTATTCAAGTGTGCATTGATTTTTTTGCATTGAATTTACTTTGACACCAACCAGAGCATTATGTTATGTATTTTATTGATTTAATACCTTATTAAAGACAAATATAAAATACTCCATAGAGAGTTGATATAGTTGGATTAATGTAATTTAATAAACTACATGAAGAATTGGGTAAAAAGGGATTTATTTTCCCTAGTGTTTCTCTAATTGTAGACCATGTTCTCTTTCTCAAGAAGAATGATAGATCCATGAGACCGTGTATTTATTATTGGGATGTAAATGATATTATAATAAATAACAAGTGTCTTTTTCCTCTTGTTGATAATTTACTTGATCAACTTCAAAAATATCAATTCTTTTTGTTGTTTGACGTTCGTTCTTGATATAATCAACTTCGAGTGAAGTAGGAAGACATACAGAAGATAAAATTTCAGATGAGGTATGGCCATTAACAATTTACTGTAATGTTATTTGGATTGAATAATACATACATGGTTTTTATGGATATTAATAAAAGAGTGATCAGATATTATATTTACGATTATTTTGTGTTATTAATTAATGATATAGTGATATATTATAAAATCTATGAAGACTAGGAGAGTCACATGTGATTAATTATTGAGACTCTCAGAATGGAAGAAAGATACAATAAATTTATCAATGGTGAATTATTCCACTAGGAAATCTTGTCTCTTAGACATATTGTTTACATAGAAGGGATCAATGTTGATCATATAAAGACAACAGAAATCCATGTATTGCAAGAACAAACGAGCATAACTATGGTACATAGTTTTATTAGTTTAAGAGGTAGCTATAAGTATTTCATCCATAAATTTTCCTGATTAACTAACCCATTATCCATGATCACACGCAAAGGGAAAAATTATTTTGGTCAAAAGGACGTGAATAATGTTTTGAATAATTGAATAGAAAACTATTCAATGGTTATATCATGACATTACCATCATGGAGTGATGTATTTTCAATTCAATGAGATGCATCAAGGAAATGACTTCTTTGTGTCATCATCATGAATGATATTGTTATTTCATATGCATCAGGGAAATTAAAAACACATTATAAAATCTATCCAACTCATGACCTTGAGTTATATACAATTATATTTGCACTAAAGATATTTAGAATTATCATTGAAGGTGAAATGGTTTCATAAGGAAGGACCATATAGTTCTAAAAAAGATGATAGTTGAAAGGGACTCTATGTTCATGGATCTAGTAATGATGGTTATGAGAATTATCATGGAAGGTGAAACATAAAAAAAATTAAATGGTATCTAAACCATCATTAATGTAAAGGAAAACAATTTCTCAGACTGATAAATAACAATTTTTTAAGAATAATAAAATTGTGAATGATGTAATGTTAGAAGACATTTCTTGTAATGGTAGTGTTCCTAAATTTGGAAAGAGGCTCTGTGATCTATCTATTCATGAGCTAAAACAGAATTATAATATAATGCCTATAGATAAAATTTCATTATACAACCTTGTATCATAATGATATTTATGGATTTTAGGGAACATTTTTTGTGGGACAACAAGAATTGAGAGATTGATGATTATGTTTTAAGATATATTGTTTGTCAATAGGTGAAGGATGAAGGAAAACATCATAGGGGAGTCAAGAAACCTATTACTATAAATATGTTTAAATGAGATGATACTATGATGAACATGGTAATATTGCTACGAAATACACAAAGAAGAAATTATGTGATTTGGGTTATTGTTGACCATCTTAACAAATCAACACATTTTATTATTTTAAGAGAATATTTACCACTTGAACATTTAGAATGGATATATATTAAATTTGTTGTAAGAATTTATGGTGTACCAATATTGATTGTTTTTTATTTTTATCATTATTTTACATCATGTTTCTAGAAAATCCTTCAAAAGGACAAATATACTGTTCATTGTTTGAGAACTTCCTACAATATTCAAAATGATGGAAAATCAGATTGGACAATTAAATCATTAGAATAAATGATGAGATATTTCTCAAATGACATTCAAGGTATGAAGGATCATTATTTACCTCTAGAAGAATTTTTATATAATAATAGACTCCATGAAAGTATTCATATGGAACAATACGAATCATTATATGGATTGAGATTTCATAAACTAACTTCATGGGTTGATGTTGGGGAAAGAAAACTCATAAAAAATGAATTTTTCTAGAATTTATTGGAGATGTAGCTAACTATTTAGAAATGAAACCATGTATCTCAAAATTTCATGGTTTGTTCCAAGTATGACTATTAAATAAATACTTTTCATACAAAACACATATACTAACCTATGAAGAAATATAAATGTAACCTGATATATCTTATTGTGATTAGACTATCAAGATTCTTGACACTAGAGAAAAAGTGTTGAGGAATTAGACGACATGAATTGTAAATGTTCTTTGGAGAATCCATAAAATGGAAGAGGTGACAGAGTAACATGATGAACATATGTTGAAGAACCACCCAAATCATTTTAGGATGTGATATTCTAGAAATTTTGAGTGGAATTTTCTTTGAAGGGGGGAGGAATGTTATACCACAAACATCCATGATATGATTCCTTTTAAAATAGTCAATATCTTTCACTACACGAAAAAACCAGTTTGAGTGGTCCATGACATATCAAACTACCCATTCTAAAAAAAGATTATGAATAATATTAACAAAATTATTAAATTTATAAATTTTATTTTTCAAAATAGACACCATTTTTTGAATCCTTGAAATTGAGATTAAAATATGGTGAATTTTTTTGATATGATTCAATTTTTTATGAATACTGAATAATTCAAGAATGTTGTTTAAAACCAAATTTTTCATTTAAATAATTATTTTACTTTATTTTTATTTTATCATCTCAACAAATACATAATACATATTTAAAAATAATTTCTGTCATTGGAATCATTTTTGAAATGGAATTAGATATAAAAATTTATTGAACATTTAAACGCCTATTTTAACCTCCTTTTAGCCACAACAGCGAGATTATAATTTAACATAATATTATCATTTCTATAAAAAAATATATTAAAATGGACATACATGGTTGTAATCATTATGAAAAATTTCATCAAATAGGATCAAAATTATTTTTGGTGAATAATAACCGTTGAAATTTATTTACCTCGGTTAAAGGTAAATCAGGTAATTAAATATAAAACTAATATTATAAAATTGCACTAAAACCTATCAAAATTTTATGGAATGATTAATTTATAATCTTATCACATATTTATTTAAATTAAATTCTTTAATTGACACTTTTCCTTGATAATGAAAAATATCTTAAAAAATCATTGAATGTGACCAAACACCACACTCTCAATTTATATAATTATTTAATTATTAATATATGGATAAACAATAGATAAAATATCTTATACATTTTATATGAAATGATAAAATAATTACCCACATCATATAAATGTATATATAATTTATAAAAATAAAATAATTAACATTAAGGATGACATAATAGTGATGCATAAATTATTTTCTTAATATAAATATAACATAAAAGTTTTTAAATATATTAAAAGAAATTTAATTTTAGTTAATTATTGGGATAAAATAATTTTCTAGGTTACTATTAAAAGATATTAGTACATATAAATAATTTTTTTGAAGTTATCTTCTTGTTTGGATTTTAATTAAAATCATTTTACATAATAGTTCCAAAAGTGACACTAATGATATTTTATAAAAATAAATTATTATTAAATTAGATAAAAATAAATAAAATTATTAAAAACTACAAATTGATAATTAGAAGTGCGAAAATGTTATAATGTTTCCATTTATGTAAAATTGACACTATATAAATAATTATTTATAATTATGTATAATTAGAATATTATTATACAAATTAATATTAAATTGATTATATAAGAATAAATTAAAATGATAAGCCTGAAATTAAACAACAAAAATTGATATATTTTATTGATTGAGAGTATTCCAACCTATCCTCATCTTTACCTCAAAATATCACAATTTTAATCTATTTCAAATCGAAAATATATTTATATTACATTAATAGTTTATTTATTTCTAAAGGTGCCCCTCCCCTCTCATATAAAGGGCACATATCCTTCCCTTTTATTCAAATATTTAAATCCCATGTTCATGGCCAAAACTGACCCATTCTACAACTCAACTTCCCTCAAATCATCCAATAGTCCATATATTGGGTAAAAATCCAATCTATGTAGTCCCTTTGGGAAAATCAAAAGGCCATACCTGATGAAAAGGTAATTATTTAATCAAACATTTCAATGTTATTTTCTTCTTCTACTTCCACTTCTAATGCTGATTATATAATAAGTTAATAAATAAATTATATTGTATATGATATGTTTTTATTAAGATTGTGGGAAAACCATATTAATTATTGTATCTGGCCTTTGAATAACAATATCAATATGATTGTGTAAGTAAAATATATCATCTCCACATCATGGTGTAATTTATTATTCAACAAAAATTTATTTGTATGGGTATAATAATGAGTATAATGGTTATAAATAATTAATATTACTTGATAATTAATCCGTATAGTTAATATAAAATCCAATTCCACCCAATTTATCCATTAATGGAATGATATCATCGCTCGTGCGTACATATGACCTAGCGTCTCCATGACACAATGAGATTGATTCTCCACGTAAAACATTCAATAATGATTATAAAATTTATAATATGAATAAATAAAATACATATTAACATTCTATCATTTGGGATATGAATAAAATATATCCTATTCATAATAAACATGACTTACATAACAAAACATATATATAAAAATGAGGTAGTCAATACCATAAAGATAGGTAATATATATATATTATTATCAAAACAATATTAGAGGATCATATATGGTATTATTAATATAGGTATTATCCTATTATAATTAAATAAAACTATCAATCTATTTTACATTATGATAAAATTTCCTCTACAAAACAAAATTACAATATAAGGGTTATTTTCATAATCTGACTATTATTTCAGGTTGTTTATATACAAGTATCTACATGGACATATTTATCACCCATGTCCATGTTTTCTAAAAATTTATTAATGAATATTATTAATATTACCCAAAATTTATTTAACTCAAGTTTGACCATGTATGATTTTTTTAAAAATGTTCGAATGGAATCATTCAGTCATTTCCCAAACAAGGTACATTATGAAATTTTCAACAAAATAATGAAGGAATGTTTTTTACAGATATATGTAATGAATAGTGTTTCCTTTTCAGGATTAGAAAATTATTTTCACTAAATTTTTTATTTTTTATTTCTGTTTCATTTATATGATTTGAATGTAAAAAGGTGTTTTCCCTTAATGAGTTTTAATGATTTTATTTGAATATTTTTATCTATGTCAACATCCTTTATTGGATCTGTTGTATAATTGAGGTTATTTTATTATGATACAATCTACCATATTGTATTGAATTGTTTATGATATCTTTGACTATGGATATATTATTTTGATACCATTCATAACTTATTGTTTATTTGTTGACAATTTTTATTCTATTTTTAATACTATTGTTTATGTTTGTTATGTTTTACCCCTTTCATAAGTGGAATAAACTAGACTTTTTAAGTGTCATGTGGGGCCCACTATTTCTCCTCGATTCATTATTAGGTATCATAAGAAAAATAAGTTCGGGTTTGCCCAAAAATCATACCCAATTATATATGGTGTCTTGGTTGAAGACTTGATGGTATGTTTAAGATGTCCCACACTATCTAATCCCTCCTTATGAGATTATTTGTTTCATTTTATTATTCAACTAGTATAATAATAATGTTTATGTTAATATAGAATTATTTTATTTATTATTTCCATATTATTCTCATTATTTTTTTCAAGAGGCTTATACTTTTATTATACATTTGTCGTCATCGTTAATGCTCATTTACAATAGCTTCCACTAAATTATTTACCCTTACTGTGCATCTGAGCTCCCAACTTTCTTATATTTTATTTTACCGAATATTTTAAGATGTAAAATATGAATGACTTATCAGGATGAAGAAATGGAGGGTTAATGTTTTAAATGGAGTTTATATATTTTTTTCATTTTAATATGTAATGTAAAACTTATTTTTGTGTTTAGTTTTTCCATGTCTTCTAAAATGATAAATCATTTGGGTTTGTATGTACTTCCATCATGAAAATTTAATAAAATATTGTTACGGATTTTAGCCTATGGGGTATAGGAATTATAGATGTTCCTATTCATTATCCACTACAATAATTCATTTTTTCTTTTTCTTAGAAAAAATCTAGTCCATCACTCTATGAAAATGTATAATGAAATCAAATATAGTATTATAAAGGAGATTATAGAGAATATGATTTTTTTAGATAGAGTATATGCCTACAAAACAATATGTTGTGGAAATTAAAATCATGTATGTACCCAAGAAAGTGTTTCAATACCAATGGATGGGTCGATGAGTTCAATAATCTCCTAACACTTAAACACATGTAATTGTGGGACTCCCTCTAAATGTTGTATGGTGTTTTCCCAAATGTTATAATTTCTGTTCATTTCCCTATTCTATGACGCTGACCTTTTCTAGAGAATTCTTAATCTTGTTTCAATTATTTTTGTATTTTTTATAGTTATTTTTAGTTTGGTTTTACCATGGGGTGTGTTTGGGTGTAAATTTGAGAAATTTATATGAATAGGGCTATTGCATGATTGGAACACTATTTTCCAAAACTATGGACCCATCCAATCTAATTGTTTGATCCTAGGAAGATGGTATTCATATGAATGGTGCATGGTTTCTCAAATTGTTCCCCTTTTTTAGTAACCATGCACCACCCATGTGGAAGATGCAAATGGTTAATTCACGCAGTTTTTCAAATAGTGTTCCCCTATCTATGAAACCATGCAAAAAGTTTTAATGAACCCAAAAATTGCTTTTAAAATCAACCAAACCACATTATTAAGCCCTATTTTACCCCAAATCATCCCAAATATAGGTCTAACATTTTTTGAGGATCCTAGATGAATTACAAGGGCTTTTTGTATCCATTATAAATGATTTATTATTCAAATTAAATATCTAAACCCCTTCTAGAAAGAGATCACAATTTGACGAGGTTTCATTCACCTTTCTCATTAATATATCAACCTTTAGAGGGATTTTTTACCCCCATTTATACTGATCAATACCTAGTATTGATTTATAATGTTATTTTTGATATAGTTTAAAGGTTTTGATTCAATATCAAGCCCTTAATTATATAATTTGAGAATTTTATTTCAATTTATGAAATTTTGGTAGGGTGATCAATCATAAACAACGTGAGGTAGGTGGTCTACATTAAATCCCATTGTCTTGATTTAATTATGTATATGTAATTGTGTGAATTTAAATTTCCATGATTGGGAAATTTCATTGATAATTGAATTGAGTTTTTATTTTAAATATCATTAAGATTTAGTTTAGTAGGAAAAATTGAATGGTGGAATCAAATTAAATTATCATGGAATCAGTTTACGATATTTTAGGTTTCTGAAATTGGATTGAATTTAATTAATTAATTTTTAAATTAATTAATGTTATATTGATATTGAGATGTTTGATTTTTTTGAATAAATCAATTATTTAATTAATTAATATTATGTGTGATAATGAAATAAATGAGATGTAATAATTGTTTAATTCATTAGAATAATTAATTTTCGAGTTAGTTATTCGATTATTTAATTTTTTTCAATTAGATTAATAAATTTAAAAAAAAAATAATAATTTTTTATGATAATTATAGATTTTTAATTATATTTTTTAATTTAAAAATATTTTATGGGAATCTTGTGATTATCCAATAAATTTTATTTATTAAATATTAAATTAACTAATATGGGATTTGGTTGTGAAGTGTGTTATGATGGTTAAGGTTGATTAACCATGATTGATATGATATGTGTGGTATTTTAATTGATTTATAAATTTTAGTGTGACATGGTTTTCTTCTTGAAAGGAAATTTTGGTAGATTGTTTAATAAATATGTTTGGGACATGGTCTATAGTTTCCAGATCCCATATCGATTATTTATTTTATAAATGTATATGGAACATGGTTTGATGCATTCAAATCCAATATCGATAAATTGTTTGATAAAAGTTTGCATGAAATGGTCTGATAATTCCAAATCCCATAGTGATGAAATAATTGGTAAATTACTGTGGGACATAGACTTCTATTCATAATCCCATAGGGTCCAAGTCATGGTGACCTAGACCCAATGGGTTTGCATGGGACCATTTTTTAAATTATCCATATTATGAATTGTGATAAAATGGGATATGATACCCTAGTGTTATAGTGAATGAAAATTGAATTTTTTACATGATTCAACCACAAATATGAGATGATTTTTGTATTGACAGTCTGATTTCCCTTGGAAATATGAGTATACAATTTGGTAAAAAAATTGAAATCAGATAAATATAAATAGGTTACATTATTTCATGTACTGTTTTCCTTATAGAAATTCACACACTTTGTTTGACTATGCAATTTTTTAATCATCATAGGTGGTGGCCTACTGATTTATACTTCACCCTCCTCTGTGTGACTGATTTTTACCCTAATAGATATCATGATTACAGAAGTGGATAATGGAAAATGTCATGTTCTAGATGGATGATTTGGGATGGATCATGGGTGAGGGAACCAAACAATTTTTGGTCCCTTCTTCGGAGTAGTCGGTTTCATTATTTATGATGGATTTTCCATATTAAAACATGACACATATATTGAAATGGAATACCCATTGCCTAACTTTGGATATTATAATTCTTGTTTTTGTAATCTTGTGTTACTAGTGTTGTTCTGGATATGGGTTTGTCACTTGAAAATTGTTTATTTTTTTACTATTCTATTACTATGATAAAGAGGTTATAGTATCCTCATGATTGAAATTATACCTTAGCTTCTAGTCAGTAGCCTCTGAAATACATGGAGACACACATTAGGTCTTTTTGTAAACTAGATCATCGTATTTTTGTGTGGCACCTGAGTTTGGATGTTAAAAAGTGGGATCATAGACTTCTTTTATTTTCAATTATTATATATTAATATATGGGAAAGGTAGATTTGAGTCTATAAAGATTCATTCCTTGGTTATGTGATCAAAAATGGGATTATCTAACCCATATACATGGGGAATCCAAGTACCTATGGTGGGATTGTTGTTATTGGCACTGGATACTGTTCGATGTTATTTCAATTCAGATTATGCACTTATGTTGGGATGTCATTATTGTTCTTGATATTTTTATTGTGATTTTATTTGTCTACAATAATGATATGAGAGTTGATTATGCATTCATCTCTCTAGTCACTCATGATTATATTGTTACATGCGTTAATTTTTTCAATGCATGAAAAAGTCGTTTGTAGGTAAGTTGTCAAATTGAAAATATTTTTGGTTCTTGTGTGACATAAATGTAAAAAGGAAACTGCTATGAAATTTTTAACGGTAAATGATGAAAAATTTGGGAAATTGTTTTTAATAATAATCCTGAATAATTAGAATGAGTTTTGCCAGTTTTAAACATGACCAAGATGTGTTATGCTTAAGGGTAATCATAGAACCACAGTTTGGAATAAGTCACGCAGTTCGAGGGAATAAAATGCTATGGAATATTGTATAACACGCCTATGTAACTGTGAAAATGATGAGTTTTTTGTCATATGATGTGTTCTTTCCATAATTTAAATATTCCTCCATGAAAACAGTTGTTGATGGGATGACATGAGGTAATGGATGGAGATTCTCCACCAGTAGTGAAACCTAGGCAACGATAGTGTAACGAGAAGAAGTAGGAGAGATGTTCCATAAAAAATTTTCCTACCTCATGTTGATTATGAGGAATACCTATAAAGTTTTTTCAATAGTGTGTTTTACCATAAAATGTGTTTCAATTGCATCACCCTCTGATGTCTATCAGAGAGGGTGGTCCTGAGGTTGAAGAATCATTGATTGAGTCCACCTAGACTATACATGACCATTTAAAGAATACAATAAGAAAGGGAATCATTTAGATATTTAAATGTAATAAGGATCGATGAAGTGCTGGTTAGAAATTCACGATCAGGCTAAATAGAAAGATAGTATGACATGGATATACTTTTTATAGAAGATCCATGATCACTTTTACACTAACATTATGAGGAATGAGAGTGTTGCTGAGTTCATTATGTTTAACAAGGGAAATTATGTCCATGATGGACAATGTTTGATGATTTAATGACCTCCAATACATTTATCTAGTGCAATAATGGTATGAGTCTAATTCCAAAAAATTATTTAATTATTTACTTTAATGTGAGGTTATTCTACACAAGAATACCCCATGGTTGATGATGTTTTGAAAAGGGGGGAATTTGGATTCCATTTTTGAGGTGAGCCTAGAAGTGAATCCCAAAACAATATTACTGGTTTCTTCTAATCAATCAATAGATACAATATTCGGGAGAAGGAATGGTCACTATGATAATATTACCAAGGTTGAAAATTAGATGAGCGGCCTCATAGAGCGGTTAATAAGACATGACCTTGTCTAAATGATCACTTACTAGTGTGGTAGGTCATGTAACCTTCACACACATTTCCCCAATAACCGGTAGTGAACTAAAGGTTCAACATGCTGGGACATCTAAGATGTTCTTTATAAACTCATGAAAGCTGGGTAACTACACAGAAACTCGGTTGATCTGGAGTGTAACAAGTTATAATTCTACACCTCATCTATTTGGAACCCGTGATTCTAGTATCCATTGAAAAACAAGAAGTGGGTGTGTTGTTTCTAGGATAGACTGATGGTATAATTCTAGGATTGTGGAATATGGGACTCATACTTTATCATAGGGAATATAAGAAGGGAAATTATATTTCATTTATCATACACTAATGGATATTGAGGTTGCACTATCGATAGTGAGAGGTACTATTCCTATAGCTTTTGTATTATTTAGTGCATTATTTATTACCGGTCCCTCTTATTCATTTATATCTACACAGTTTTTAAATGGTTTGATCCTAGCATTGGAGTTCTAGAGTGTGGTGATGATGATAGATAAACCTTTGAGAGTATTGTCAGGGGACATTATTATATTAAATTGGTGTTTTCTCGGGGATGGGGAGTATCATTTCATTTTGACCCATTACATTCTTGAAATGTATGTCTTTGATCGAATTATATGTATGTACTGGTTAGTAGAAAATTGAGAATACATAGATTTTTACAGTAGGAGAGTCTCATTTACATCTCTTAATAGTGATTTTTTTAAATATTGAGAATGAGATATCACAGTATTCCATATGGTGTATGTTTATCTCCCACTAAGGGATATCACCACCCCGGTTTATAGAATATCGCTGGAATATGGAGGTTTCATGCTGGATGACATTCAATCCATAATTGAATAGTTTGATGAAGTATTTTTTTGATGATTTATTATGTTTTCCACTCGAGTGTTATGTGGAATTTATAATTCATATCATTCCTGGTGTTGATATATTTTCCTTTCCATAATATTGAATTCAAAGAATTGAGACTGAAGAGATAAAGAATCAACTAAAAGTGATGATTGGTAAATGGTTTTCCATCTGAGTAAATTTCCACAGGGTTCCTAGTCATGTTTGAGTATAGGTATATTGTAAATATAATCTTGTGGGTTGATTTTCGAAAGTTGAACTGCATGACAATGGAGAACTTTTATCATCTCCAACATTTTGATGATCTATTAAAACAATTGGGGGAAGATTGCAATTTTTTAAATAGTAAATTGAGGTCTATGTATCATTATATGAGAGTTTTACCATCAGATATACTTCTGACTATTTTTATTATAAGGACCCGCACGTATTTCATACATAATCTTGAATTTATTTAAGAAAACACTTCATTATACATTGAGTATCTTTTCAAGTTTATAGATTTAGAGAATTAAGACAAAACATTCATAACATTACACATTGTTACATAGTTGATACCATAAAATCAGTTTCCATTATCCTCAGAATATAAAACATTAAAACACAAAACAAGACTCCTTGACAATTCTTCAACATTTAACATGTCTTCCTTCCTTGTATTACTCATCATTAACCTGTGAAAAATCATTTAAAAACTTGGGATGAGCACAAAAGCTCAGTAAGGTATGAAAAAGAAGGAAAAATCACATTAGTCCATGAATACGCATGACGTATGAAAACATTTTCAAAAGACATGCTTTCCACCCATAAAATCTTACTTATCATAACATGAGATTTACACAAGATCCACACAAACATAATTATAATCATAGAGGTATATTGGGGCATTACATACATAATCTTGTAACCATCTTGGCTACCTTAAAATTTGTAACCCTCACGGCTACCTTAAATTGTGTAACCATCACAGTTACACTTGGAGTAACCATCGGCCGACCTCCAACATACTCATACCCAATGAATTGGAGGGAAATATAGGTCCCACCCTTCATCATAAACAATTCCCAATAACCAAAACATAATCATACAACCTAAACAATAGCATAAAAAGATTGCCTTTGAATCTTATAAAACAGAATTTTAAAAGAGGATTTTAGAAGACAAGTCCCTTATAAACATCATATAATTGATGTGAGGCTTAATAGAGTGGATGTAATATGTATATACTATATAAATAAACATAATGAAATATAATATAAACAAAACCCATCACACAAAGAATTTAAATATAAGATAAATTATAAAGTAGAATGTTAACCCAAAGAATGGAAATCGGGTTAAGAATTCCCTTACCTTGGGATTGTCTTACTTCAAAATTGTTTAAACCTCCTTTATAATGGTTAAAAGAGTGTTATTAGTATTTTATAGAAAAATTTTCATGTTTATAACATCTTATATGGTCATTTCATAACCTCATTTCACCCCATAATTGTTAGTATTTTGTACCTTGCATTATTTTGGGTGAGTTCTTTTGTGATTTTCACAATCGGTTCATGATGAATCGTTCTTGTTGACTGGAAGTGAAACTCCATAATTGGAATGGAGTAGTATTTACATAATTACAGTACCATAAATTATACCATTTATCACTTTGGTTCTTTATATGATGATGATTTATAAGTTAAAACATTAATTATGTTTGTTTAGATAATTTAAGTGGTTCATTGATAATTACAACTTCATTTAGTCTTATAAATTTGAATCATGAGTACAAAAGAATTCCAGAACCTTATATGAGTCATAAAACATATATTATAACCTGTTTCAACCATATAAATGGTTTCATGACCATACTTGAAAGAATTAATGGAGCTTGAAAATACATCGTCCACGATATCGGTAATTCCACACAAATGGACAATGTTTTTTGATTCTTTAAATAAGTGAGAGAGGAGAGGAATAATGATATTTAATTTTCCATAAACATGAAAACATCCAAAATATACATGATTCTGGAGATTTCATGCCTCTTGGATAAGAGGGGGGTGAAGAACGAAGAGAAGGGAATCTTGAAATGAAGAAAACATGAGAAATTTCTTACAAATATTCGGCAGCCTAACGGCGTCTCTTAAAATTTCATAAAAACAATATTGATGATAGGAATGGAATATCTCATCATCATAAAAAATTTGGACAGTATGGGGAAATATTTAATGAAATATCCCAACAAAAGACAAAGGCAAAGGAAGAGAATAACATAAAATGGAAGGAAAGAATGAAAATGAAAGAGGATGTTTACCTCTTGATCTCTTCTCCTTGAGATCCTTCTTAAGGGCTTTGATTTTGGTCTTTTGGTGAGACCAGCAGCTCTATGATGTGGGGAAGAAGGTTGGGGAGGGAATTTGGCAGAAATTGGACAATGCTCAAGGCTTGAGAGGTGTGAGAGGAACAGGGGAGTGAGGGTGGTATTTATAGTGGAGGAGGGGAGGTATTTTAGATTATTTTAATTATTATTATAATATTTTTATCAAGACTATGAATAATCTCAAAAAAAGTGGCCCTAAATAGTGATAATATCATGTTATTTCGAAGCAAGTGGCCTTGCATCACTTATGATGTCATAAATAGTGCATTTTTACTGATAAATTGATTATACAGTATTTTACTGTATTTCACTATTCACCGAAAATTCAAGAGTTTCAGAAAAATACCAAAAATTTACCCCAACCATTTTTCGATTTGTAGAATTCAAAAATGAACTCCATTTTTCAAAAATAATTTTCTAAATATTATTAATTTAATTTTTAAATAAGGTCACAGTTAATTCGAAAAATAACAATATTGAAGTGCAATTAGTTTTATGTGACATTGGAAAATTAATTAAGATCCCATTATCTTATTGCCATGGGAAAATAAAATAATATTATTATTTACTATTCATGAGGTCATATTATTGTTCATATTACTATTCATAAGGGCATGTTACTATTCACCAAAAAAAAGTTTGTTCCATCAGACTCTAAATAACATATTGAACACAATTGTAGATGACAGTTTCGTGAAATTCAAAACATAGAAGAAATAAAATTATGTTTAAAGGATACTTATAAATATATACCTTAAACAAAATATCAAGCATTTTCAATTTATTTTTAGAAAACCTTGGGATGTTACATTATCCCCACCTTCTTGAAATTGCATCCTCGCAATTTTATTTACTTATTAAACAACTGAGGGTATTTTTCCCTCATAGAATTTTCAGACTCCCATGTTGCTTCTTCAACCATGTGGTTTCTCCACAAAACCTTTACCTGGTGGATTACCATATTCCGCAATACATGTTCTCTTAGATCAAGAATCTGATCCGGTTTTTCTTCATAAGAAAGGTTCTCTGCTAGCTGAACTTCTTCCGGCCTCAAGACATGTGATGAATCTGGAACATACTTTCTCAACATCGAAACATGAAAAACATTGTGTACCTGAAACAAGCTCGGAGGCAAAGCTACGCGGTACGCAACTGTTCCAACTTTATCCAAGATTTCAAAAGGACCGATGAACCGTGGACTTAGTTTCCCTTTCTTACCGAAACACATCACACTTTTCCAAGGAGATATTTTAAGGAAAACATGGTCACCTACCTTGAAAGAGAAGTCTTTCCTTCTGTTATCTGCCTAACATTCCTGCCTGCTCTGAGCTGTCCTCATGTGTTGCTGGATCATCCTCACTTTCTCAGCCACTTCTTCTACTAATTCTGGCCCCATCAACTTTCATTCACCGACTTCATCCCAAAACGCAGGAGTCCGACACCGCTTTCCATACAAGGCCTCAAAAGGTGCCATCTGAATACTGGAATGGAAACTGTTATTATAAGAAAACTCAACTAGTGAAAGATGCTGATCCCAACTTCCCTGATAGTCCATTGAACAAGCTCGAAGAATATCCTCCAAAGTTTGAATCGTTCGTTTTGACTGCCCATATGATTGAGGATGAAAAGCAGTACTGAAATTCAACTCTGTTCCCAAAGACTTCTGATGTCCCTACCAAAATATAGAAGTGAACCTGGGATCTCGGTCAGACACAATGGAAAGAGGAACTCCATGTAACCTGACAATCTCTTTGTGGTACAATCGAGAAAGCTGATCTAATGTCATTGTATCTCGAATAGAAAGAAAATGATCAGACTTTGTTAGCTGATCAACAGTAACTCATATCGCATTGTTACCTGGAGAATTCATTGGTAGTCCCACCACAAAATCCATGGATATATTCTCCCATTTCCATT
Source organism: Viscum album (assembly GCA_963277665.1). NCBI lineage: Eukaryota > Viridiplantae > Streptophyta > Magnoliopsida > Santalales > Viscaceae > Viscum > Viscum album. The sequence goes on from OY728131.1 coordinate 24,109,325, forward strand.
CTGGCACTGGCAAAGGATGAAGCATCCCCTTCGGTAACTATCGCTCTGCTTTAATCTGCTGACATGTCAAACATTTCATTGTAAAATCAGCAATATCTCTTTTCATCCCATTCCACTAGTAATACTCCCGAAGGTCGCTGTACATCTTAGTACTTCCAGGATGAACAGAAAATGGAGAACTATGAGCTTCACACAACAATTCTTTCTTCAGCTGGGAATCACAAGGCACACACAACCTTTTTCCAAACCTTAAAACACAATCTTTATCAAGATTAAATTCTGGAAACTTACCCATTTTAACCAATTCTACCTTTTTCTGTAGCTCACGGTCTTCCCTCTGCTCTTTCATAATTCTGTCTGACAATGAAGACTGCACTGAAACCTGAAACAAAATAGATATATTCCCTACACCAACAACTTCTAAGCCAAAATTTATCAAATCATTAATCAAGGGATCACGTTCCAAATGTAGCATGGTTAATGATGCATGATTTTTCTGACTTAAGGCATCTACTACTTTCTTTGCTTTTCCAGGATGGTAATTAATCATGCAGTCATAATCCTTTATCAGTTCTAGCCATCTTCTCTGCCTCATGTTTAATTCCTTCTGAGTGAATATATACTTAAGACTTTTATGGTCAGTATATATTTGGCATTTGGTTCCGTATAGATGATGCCTCCATATTTTCAAAGAAAAAACCACAACTGCCAATTCCAAATCATGTGTGGGATAATTCAGCTCCTGAGGTTTATGTTGTCTCGATGCATAGGAAATTATCTGATCATTCTGCATCAAAACACAACCAAGTCCCTTCAAAGAAGCATCAATGTAGATGACAAACTCACAATTCCAGGAAGGTAAGGCCAAAACTGGAGCATTCACCAATCTCTTCTTTAGTTCCTGAAAACAAACATCACATTCCTCTGTCCAAACAAAGTTAACCCCTTTCCGTGTTAACTTAGTTATTGGGCTAGATAACCGTGCAAAGTTCTTAACAAAGCGTCGGTAATAACTTGCTAAGCCCAGAAAACTACGAATCTCTGTAACATTTGTGGGTCTTGTCCATTCATCAACTACTTTTGTTTTGGCAGGATCAACTGTTATTCCATCCTTATTTACAATGTGCCCAAGAAAAGAAATCTGTTGCAACCAAAAATCACACTTTCTGAATTTTCCATATAGTTTCTTTTCTTTTAATGTTTGTAAAACAACCCTTAGATGTTTTTCATGCTCCTCTTTATTTTTAGAAAAAAACAGAATGTCATCAATAAATATAACCACAAACTTATCCAATAACTCATGAAATACTCTATTCATAAGTTTCATGAATACAGCAGGTGCATTAGTTAACCCAAATGGCATAACAACAAAATCATAATGCCCATATCTAGTATGAAATGATGTTTTCGGGATGTCATCCTCCTTCACCTTCAGCTGATGGTATCCGGATCTCAAGTCAATATTGGAAAAGTACTGAGCTCCCTGGAGCTGATCAAACAAGTAATCAATATGAGGCAAAGGATACTTTTTTTAACAGTGATGTTATTCAAAGCTCTATAATCAATGCAAAGTCTCATGGAACCATATTTCTTTTTAACAAACAAAACAGGGGCTCCCCATGGTGAAGTACTGGGACGAAGGAAGCCTTTGACAGGCAAATCCTGCAACTGATTTTTCAATTCAATAAGTTCTATTGGAGCCATACGATATGGGGGTTTTGAAATTGGCTTAGCATCAGGAACTAATCAATTGTGAATTCGACATCTCGTTTAGGTATGACACTGGGTAACTCCTTAGGAAAAACATCAAGGTATTTATTTACCACTGCCACATCATTTATTTGAATAGTTCCCTTGTTTTCAACAATATGAGCCAGATAACTTTCATTTCCATCTTTCAGTAGTTTCTCAGCTTCTTGATATGTTATCAATTGTATGGGTTCATTCTTGTATACAAACTGAAACTCTTTCTGAAAAACAACTTCTTTAGCTCTACAGTCAATCTTAGCATGATAATCAGAAAGCCAGTCCATCCCCAGAATAACTTCAATCTAGACTAAGGGTAAAACAATAAGGTTTGCAGGTAAAATCTTTCCACATACCACAATAGAAATATTCTTATAATTCCTCTGTGCTATAACATTCACCCCTGGTGTTTTAACAACAAGTTCAGGTATCATTTGTTGAGGTGATATTTCCAATTCACTAGAAAATTTCTCAGAGATGAAGGAATGTGTAGACCCCGTATCAAAAAAAACATTAGCAAAATATGAGTGAACAATCAAAGTACCTGATACAACTTCATTGGATGGCCCAACATCTGCTGATGTAGTCACAATGGATCTCACTACACCTTTCTTCTTGTAGTCTGGCTTCTTTACATCATTTGGATCCCTCTTTGGAGAGGCATTTGCATAGTGACCCATCTCACCACATTTAAAACACTTTACAGTTTGCTTATCAGGATTAGTCTTTGGATCATTTTCATTGCAATCTCGGGCCATATGCCCAAACTTGCCACATTTAGAACACTTCCCGGTTTTGATAAGACATTCCCCAGGGTGCTTCTTCCCACACTTTTCACAAACTGGAAACTGTATTTTCTTACCCCCAGATTTCATTGGTTGATTCTTACCAATTGCTTTCCAATTGGACCTCTTCCTCTCATTGTTTCCAAATGGCATGAGATCGTTAGAAAACTACATCTCTACCCTCTCAGCACATCGGACAAGTTTCTCGTAACTTTTTAATTCACAGGAGGCCAACACCCTTCAATACCTTGGCTTCAATCCTGAGTAAAAGCGGTTGATTTTGCTATCGAGATCCAGAATAAGATTTGGAGCATACCTCGCCAGTTGGGTGAAGTTCGCCTCATACATAGCCACTGAATCTTCCTCCTTTTGTTTCAGTTCAATGAATTATAGAAAAATTTTCATGTTTATTACATTTTATATGGTCATTTCATAACCTCATTTCACTCCTTAATTGTTAGTATTTTGTTCCTTTCATTATTTTGGGTGAGTTCTTTTGTGATTTTCACAATCAGTTCATGATGAATCGTTCTTGTTGATTGGAAGTGAAACTCCAGAATTGGAATGGAGTAGTATTTACATAATTCCAGTACCATAAATTATACCATTTATCACATTGGTGCTTTATATGATGATGATTTATAAGTTAAAACATTAATTATGTTCGTTTAGATAATTTAAGTGGTTATTTGATAATTACAACTTCATTTAGTCTTATAAATTTGAATCATGAGTACAAAAGAATTCCAGAACCTTATATGAGTCATAAAACATATATTATAACCTGGTTCAACCATATAAATGGTTTCATGACCAGACTTTAAAGAATTAATGGAGATTGAAAATACATCGTCCACGATATCGGTAATTCGACACAAATGGACAATGTTTTTTGATTCTTTAAATAAGTGAGAGAGGAGAGGAATAATGATTTTTAATTTTCCATAAACATGACAACATCCAGAATATACATTATTCTGGAGATTTCATGCCTCTTGGATAAGAGTGGGTGAAGAACGAAGAGAAGCGAATCTTGAAATGAAGAAAACATGAGAAATTTCTTACAAAAATTCGGCAGCCTAATGGCGTCTCTTAAAATTTCATAAAAACAAGATTGATGAGAGGAATGGAATATCTCATCATCATACAAAATTTGGACAGTAAGGGGAAATATTTAATGAAATATCCCAAAAAAAGACAAAGGGAAAGGAAGAGAATAACATAAAATGGAAGGAAAGAATGAAAATGAAAGAGGATGTTTACCTCTTGATCTCTTCTCCTTGAGATCCTTCTTAAGGGATTCGATTTTGGTCTTTTGGTGAGACCAGCTGCTCTAGGAAGTGGGGAAGAAGATTGGGGAGGGAATTTGGCAGAAATTAGGCAATGCTCAAGGCTTGAGAGGTGTGAGAGGAAGAGGGGAGTGAGGGTGGTATTTATAGTGGAAGAGGGGAGGTATTTTAGATTATTTTAATTATTATTATATTATTTTTATCAAGACTATGAATAATCTCAAAACAGGTGGCCCTAAATAGTGATAATATCATGTGATTTCGAAGAAAGTTTCCTTGCATCACTTATGTTGTCATAAATAGTGCATTTTTACTGATAAATTGATTATACGGTATTTTACCGTATTTCACTATTCACCGAAAATTCAAGAGTTTCAGAAAAATACCAAAAATTTACCCCAACCATTTTTCGATGTGTATAATTCAAAATTGAACTCCATTTTTCAAAAATAATTTTCTAAATATTATTAATTTAATTTTTAAATAAGGTCACAGTTAATTCGAAAAATAACAATATTGAAGTGCAATTAGTTTTATGTTACATTGGAAAATTAATTAAGATCCCATTATCTTATTGCCATGGGAAAATAAAATAATATTATTATTTACTATTCATGAGGTCATATTACTATTCATATTACTATTCATAAGGTCATGTTACTATTCACCAAAAAAAATGTTTGTTCCATCAGACTCTAAATAACATACTGAACACAATTGTAGATGACAGTTTCTTGAAATTAAAAACATAGATGAAATAAAATTATGTTTAAAGGATACTTATAAATATATACCTTAAAAAAAATTCAAGAATTTTCAATTTATTTTTATAAAACCTTGGGATGTTACATTTATAATTAGGTATACACTTCATGATTTCATCATAATATCATTTGTGTCCACAAACACACTGATAGTGTTTACGGCCATTATGAACCAAATTTCCCATTCGCATCTAGTTAGGTTTGTGGTAGTATTTGTGTTTGAAATTATAAGGACCCAAAATTTCATACATTACTATTAAGTAATTTATAGATAAAAATTTAATAGTGTTAAAATCCAGGATCAAACTGTATAGTTACTTAGGAAAAACAGGGTCATGCATATGTTTTATATAATAAACTATAGAGAATTTTTTCAGTTACTTATTCTCTAGATTTTTAGTGGACCTCTTGATATCATTAGTAAAATTATTCACTAGAGGATATACATTAATGAAAATGGTGAGATAAAATCCTATTAATTTGGTAGAAAAGAACATGGGTCAATAAAAAATGGGGTGCACATTATCGTCATCATAATCATGTGATGAAACATTAGGTAATGTCATAGAATGTGTAAATGAATAAAAAAGAGACATCATGTATTTGTGGTGAACCAAAACACATATTACACTTTATCTCAATATATATGTCAGATTGAAGAATGCATTAGAGTGATATATAATTCCACGTGATCCATCATATCAAAACATTCTTGTTTTCTATTTTATTATTGGTTCATCTATCACATCCTAACATTTACATTATCATGCATCTCACATAGAACATATACCAAGAATGGATACAAAATTATACATGGAAAGGAATGGGTTACATTGAAAAAAGAATAAATTCATAAATAAAAATTGTGGTTCTCAATATTTATAGGGAACAACATACTTGGTAAATGAATCCATAATCCTTAGTGATGAAAAAACAATCAGTAATGAAGTAAAAGATGTGTTCTTATAGGGAAGTGTTATTTTTTAAAAATAATTTTAGTTGTCAAAAAAACCATATTTGACACATGTATATCTTAGAAATGAAATGTTAAGGACAAATAAATGAAATTTAAAGAATAAATAAATGAAAATCCATAATTAAAGTGCATTGAAATAGAGAACCACGAATGAAATAGTGTTGGGTTCTATAATTACTATTACCTTATTGTTCAGATCTTTCATCACATTAATGTATTTTATATTAAAATTTGATGAATTAATTAAAATATACAGAAAATATTATATAGGTATTTGGTTTTTAATAATTTTATTAATATCATGTATATATTTATATATTAGTTATAGAGTTCAATTTCATCATTCAGACGTTCTCATTTTCTTGGTTATCATGATTGCTTCACATCATTATGTGCATTGAATTATACAGTGAATGAAAATAATTCCCGAGGATTAAAGTATATATTATTAATATACTTAGAGATTTTTAAATTTTTATATATAACTTGGTTAAATGGTATGATAGTTAATTTTTTTATAATGGTTAGCGATAATCAAATAGTCATTTTGGCCTCTTTTCAAACATCACGAATAAGTTTGTGTCATTATTTATTCTTGTATACATAAGTTAGTTACAAAATAGAAAAATGGTTATTCCATAAATTAAAATGTATGTACAAACCATTATATTGGTTTTATGAACATACATGAAAACATTTAATGAAAATTAGAATTCATCATCCACATAGTCTATAAATTGAAACATCATGGGTGATGATTTCATTTTCGGAAAAAAATTAATATAGAAACGAATTTTATGACAGATCCTCCACTAAAATGATAGAAATATAGTACATAAAATATTATTGATTTATCAGGAATATTTTGATATAGTAGGTTATGATATAATAAGAAACAAAATTAAAAAAATTTAAAAAAATTAAAGAGTATATTACCTCTTGGATTATCCTTTTTGAGAAACATATCAAGGAACCAATGTCCTATCATTTGATTATACAAAGAGATCCTAAAATTGGGGGAGAGTATTGGTAATATAATTTTTTATTATTTGGTAATGTATCAAATAATTTATGTGTTGAGAGTAATATTTGGTAAAGGGTTGTTTTGATTATGGAGGAGAGTGGTATTTCTCAATATATAATTCATTAGTTTATTATTTTTCTCTCAGAACTAAGAATATATTTATTGATTTGAGTAAATGTATTAAAATAATGATGTATAATTATTTATTTTGAATTTTACATCAGATATGACCCAAGGAATAGTTTATTTGACTTATAATGTATTTATTGCTTAAATCAACCAATTTCACTATTCACAAAAATTATGGATGTTTAGAAAAATCCCAAAAAATATCAGCCTAACCATTCGTTGACGTTTAGAATTAAAACATGAAATAAGATTATTTAAAATAATTTATATATTTTTTCAATATCATTTGCCCTAAAAATATCAATTTAATAAAAAAATACTAGTTTTATAATTATGACTTATTTTATAACAACATGAAAGATTAATTTTGGTCTTGTAAAATTTCTTTATTAACATAATATAATAAAATAAAAATGTATGAATATGTTTTTTGAGTGTATTTTTTACTTTATTTCATTGTATACATAGTAAAACTAAAAATTAACATTTATGTTTTACAAAAACACTATCATTTAATTAATATTTTTTAAAATATTTATTTACTTATTCGATTATATAATTATATAATATAATCATTTAGAATATGCGTGAATTTTATTTTAGAAATCATAGGAGATATTACTATTTAATTGGACCTATTACTATTACGAATGGTCATATTACTCTTCAAATGGTCATGTTAGTATTCATTTGGTATATGATTCTTAACATATAAAAATATATCTTATTTCATTCATTCAACAATTATAATGTTTTAACTGTTTTATATATATTATTTTATCTGATTTATAAAATAATTCATATTAAAAATAATGTAAATCTTATAAATAGGATTTTTGGTTGATACATTCTTCCCCAATTATAAAATTTCACCAACCAAATTTAGTTTTTACATAAATAGGAGAGGGTGTTTTCCCTTCATCGCATCATCTATTTCCCATGTTTCCTCTTCTTAATTATGGTCCCTCCATATTACTTTTTCTATGTGTGTCATATTTTTATGTATAATATTATCTCCATGGTCCAACATCTTCCCTGGAAACCTTTATAGGAGAATAATTTTCCAACAGTACCACCTCTAGTTTTAGTACATGTGAGGGTTTTGCTGTATATTTTCTAAATAGGGATACACATAATACATCGTGTACTTGAGACATTGTATTTGGAAGTTGAAGTCAATTTTCCATAACTCAGACTTGATCAGGATTCTCAAAGATGTGGATGTACCTAGGACTCATATTTACTGTCTTCCGGAATCTCATGATCCAATTCCATGGAGAAAGAAGTAAGAATACCATGTATCCAACCTTAATATATAGGTCTCTTAAATGATTGTATGTCTAGATATTCTTTATACTTTGGGATGCTTGCATATGATACTAAATGGATTTCATATTTTCTAACATTTCATCAACCATTTCAAGTCCTTGAATCTTAAATTCATCGACTTCATTCTCGCACACCAGTTATCTATATCTTTTCCCATTAAGGGGATCATATTAAGCCATTTTTATGCTCGAGTGGAAAATGTTTTTATAAGAGAACTTATCCAGTTAAGATGTTGGTCCCAACCTCCCTTGATGTCCTTAAATAACCTCTCAACATTTCACTTAGTGTATAAATATTTAACTCTTATTAGATTTTAGTTTGATCATGATAATCCAAACTGAAGTTCATCTATATATATTATGAATATTGTAGACTTCTCTAGAAGATGGATTTGAATATTGTCTCATGAGTGTAAACAATCAATATGGGTACCCCATGTATCCTTAACAATTCTATAATTATATTTATTCTTGTTCATCTATTTATAATTCTTCTATAATTTTTATATTTTGATATGTATTGATATGAATATCCATAAAAACCAATAATAATTTTTTCCCTCATGATCTATTCAGGTTTCTAGTGAAAAATTCCAGGGTGATGTTATCCCATTTCCATGTTGGTAATGGTAATGGTTTAATCAGCCACATCAACCTTTTCTTTTCATCCATAACTTGCTGACATACAATGAACTATTATGTATATTCTGATATCTACATCGTCATATTCTCTCATAAATAATTATCTCTGTGATATGGATACATATTTGTGTTCACTTGGTTGGTAGAGAATGAAAAACTATGTACATCATTCAGAAAGAATTTCATTATCTATGGATAAGATAGTTCATATAATAATTTAACAAATATTATCACTCCAACCTCAACAATTTTTAACTCCAATGATATAATTTTTTTATATATTTCTCCCTTTTTGAATTTCCTAATCACATTATTGAGAAACCTTAAATTTTTTCATTAGGGATAATGGATAAACCATTTCAGAAATGATTTATAATATTCCTTCCATAATGATTCCCATTTCCATCCTTTTAAAATATATTTATATTGGATCCTTATAAATTCTCATCATCGATAAGGTTTTAGGATCCATTCAACATAGAGCATCATGCACATTATTTTTCATACTAAGATTGTAGTGGAATGAGAATTAAAATTACTTGATGATATCTAACCATATTCAATTGTTCTTAATAATATTATTATATGGGAATATATATTTGTGGATATTATGATTCATATATATCTCTCCCTTCTCCACATATTAATAATGATGCCATATGTTAAATGAAAATATCACAACTGCCAACTCAAGATCATGTGCGGGATATCTTTTCTCATGATGTTTCAACTAAAATAATGATTAAGATATCAAATTATCATATTTCATTAGTATATATCCATATAAACTCTATAAATCATTACAATATACCACAAATATCTCCCCACTTTTTGAAAGTGTGAGTACTTGTGCAGATTTGTGCCAATTTTTTATCTCTTTAATGTAGTCCTCACATTAACTGATCCAGATAAATTGTTCTTATTTTTAAGTCACCATGGTTTGTGGGATTTACAATTATGATAAGTTCTTAACAAATCACCCATAATACAAAACTAGACAACGTAAACTATGGATCTCTATCTAGTACTCAAATTTACCATAAATTGCATAATGCTTCTAAATTCTCAATTTCTTTATCATATAATTTAAATTCTCCTCACATTCCTCCTTGATCTTGGAATATATTATAATGTCTTCAATAAATATTACCAAACACTTTTTGAGTTAATCTATGAAATATCTATTCAATATGTCCATTAATATTGATGGAACATTAGTTTGTCCAAAAAGAATCATTATGATCTCATAGTGTCAATACCTCATTTTAATGGTAGTCTTGGGAAAATATTTTTTCCTCACAATTAAGTATTGATATCCCAAACCAAGGAAAACCTTCAAGAAATACATGGCCCCACAAAATTGATAGAATAATAAATCTAACCTAGGAAGTGGAAGATTTTCATTATTGTGATTTTATTGAGTTAATGAAAATCAATGTAGTGGAACTTCTATACATCCTTCTTCTTAACTAAGAGTAATGGGGCACCCCATGGTGAAGCACTTGGGCATACAAAACCCTTGACATGAATCTCAAGTAATTACTTCTTATGTTATTCCAAAGCATTAGTGTAAATTGTATAAGGATTCATTGACATAGGATATCATCTTTGAACATGTTCAATTGAGAACCAGACCTATCAATTAGGAGGAAGACCATGAAATTCTTTGGGAACACATAATTTTTGTCCACAATAGTAGGAATTTCCATGATCATGGTTCTCTAATGATCATTTTTGATATATATTCTTTCTCATAATGAAATATTATCAACAATTGACACATGTATTCTGAAAGATATTCATCCTCCCCCTTACAATTGTTTAAAATTTGATGATGTATCGGGATATTAAAAGTGTTCTCTCTTTCCCAAAATTTTATGTTTTCCTTATATAGTGATAGTGAATTCATGCCCAATATAGCATCAAACCCCACCAAAAAGTTTTGTTCAAAACATTATAGGAGGTTTAGTATAATAAAAGTAACTGATGATGACTTATATACAATGAATTCAATAAATTCCCCATTTTTGTTTTCAAAGATAACTCAACCTTCATATTTTTAGTTGGTGTTAGAATAGTTATACTAATCCTTCTAGATATGAAGTAATGTTTATAACTAGAATAAAATAGTAAATAAATTATAACTAAATTAATATCATTCATACATATCACAACTTCATTTTTGGGCTACACCATAGTTATATTTATAGAATTATTAATCACATTATTCAATGAATTTGCTGGTTGTTTACATTGATTTACCTCAAGGACTCATTGATTAGTTTCATAGAATGAAAAAAATAATTTCTAACTATATTTTAATCATTTATAAATATGTTATTCTATCCTTTTGACCATCATATTGGTAATATTTATTATGTCTCATCGAAATTCGTGAGCATGGTGGTCCTTTACCCCATATAGATAGCATTTCTCGATCCTTTTGAGGTAATTACCAATATTCTTCATCCCATATTTTTTACATATCGGAGGTTTATTTTTCTTCCATCCAATTTTTTTGGATCCCCTAGCTCAAAACTCGATCTTTATATCCTTATCAACATAGCTAGGGGAAAACATCCCAAACTCCATCAACAAAAAGAGAGCATATAAAAAATATTCTTCATAACACCCAAAGTCTCAAATTTCAATATACTTTTGATGGTGGGGTTTTAAAAAATAAATAATCTATCGATTTTGATATCATTGTTGATAATAAAATATGAAGCCTAACTTCTAAGCCTTATGGAATTTTACTCATTGGGTTTGATAGATTCAACTTACTTCTGATCAATATCGATGAATTGTCTCTCAATACTATTACAATGAGTTTGTGGAAAATAAATATAAATATACATTATATTAATTTATTCTCATTCAATCTAATCAATTAAATAATTTGTCTTGGTGTTATTTATCAATGAACAACATTGATCATCTTCTCCATCTAGATGATAAAATGTGAGAGTGGCCTTTTCTTTCTTATAATAACATAGAAATTAAATGATTATCTACATTGAGTTTACCCACTGTTCCAAAACTTATGGATCAAATTATCCACTTAACGTTGGTGGTTGTTTCTACATAAAAAGTATTGATAGAAAACTACACCCTATTTGGTGAGGAGGACATTCCAAATTGATTAGGTTATTATTAATATCACGAGGATGATGGGTGATCATATCCATAAAATTCTGAACTCCACCTTCTAAGGAATTGGGGATGTCATTCATGAAATCACTTCATTATCCCTTGTGTTTGTAGTTGTCCTGCTTTCTCCTAGATCCCGCCTTTAAAAAAATGATTGAAAAAAACATAAGTAAAAAATCATGAATAATCATTTTATTACACTCTGAAATTTAAATGAAAATGAATATATTTTGGGATAACTATTTTTATCATTTTTTTCAAACAAATATTCTTGGGGGTTACTTATACTGAGCCTCTTGCTTATGGTTCTCACTAATGTTCTCAAATCATAATTCCTAAATTAATTATACCATGATTTCATACAAGAAATTAGAACTCAAATTTTAATACATTACTATTAAATAATTTAATTATTAAAAATATAATAGAATTAAAAATCGTTGGTCAAATCATCTATTATATTAGGAATATTAGGACTATACATATGTTTTAAATAATAAAACATCAACATTTATTTAATTGTTTCATCTACGTATTTTTAATTTCCCTCATAATAACCATAGAAAAACTATTCAACTAAGGATATACATCAATGAATGATGTTAGATAAAATCCCAATAAGAGGATATATAATAACATGGACAAATATAACATTGGGTGACAATAATCATCCTTATAATGTCATCATTATAATCATTATAGTATTCCATAGATTAAGGCATGGAATATAACAGTAATGAAAAATGAAACATCATGTCTCAGTGCTCAACTACTAGAAATATTACACATTATATCATGACATATATCACCTTACACAATGAATTGGTTCATTATATAATTATTTGTTCACCCAACACTTCATAATATTCATATGTGATATATAATTTTGGGTGCACCCATCAAATCAAAACAATTACAATATCCAGAAAGCCATGAATAACATATATCATTCCTAAATGTAATACAACTCATTGAAAACAATGGGTTTAATTAAATAAAGAATACAATATTTAAAAAATATTGGGATACCGAAAATATAGAGGGAATAAAATAATTTGTAAACGAGTCTTTATTCATTAGTTAGGAAGAAACTACCTCACGAGATGTAAAAAAATATATTTTTAGAAGGAAGAGTTATTTTGGTAAATAATTGTATTTTTCATAAAACCATATTCTAAATGTGTATATCATAGTAACTAAAATATTAGGATAATGAAAATAAATTTAAGGATCAATAATTTAATATCCATTCTGAAAGTGAGGGGAAAGAGTAGAACTTTTATGAAAGAGTGTTGGGTTCTAGAATTCCTTTTAATATATGTTAGAGTGATTTTTTACTTTAATATCCTATATAATAAAATTTAATGAATTATTATTATATAAATAGCCCTTGATTATTGTTTTACGTGTGTTATAATTTTATTAATGTTATTTATATACTTTTATAATATTTATAGAGTACAATTTCATTATTCAGTGGAGCTCATCTTATTAGGATTTATGACCAGTTCACTTGAATATAAGTATGTGTGTTTATGTATAATGGGTATAATTATATGTAATCAAAATTTCATATTATTAATGAACATGCAAAGGATTAAAATTATATATGTATAATATGGTTAAATGGAATGTGTATTAATAATTATATAAAAGGTTAGTTATAATGGATTAGATTATTTGGTAATTTTTCTAACATCACGAATTCGTAATGTTCCATTATTTATTAGTGTATATCAGCTATTTACTGTAACACCCCGAGATTTTAATGAAAATATTATTTTAATTTCATTGATGTCTTGTGTTTTATGATACAACAATATTACCTTCCGCTATACGCAACACCGTATAAGCTTGCAGTATACACAACACTATTCTTGGATCATGTTACACACAATTTTGATAGTAGTTATTCTACAAAACATTGATTGTATATATATAAATATATATATATTCAATTTATAAATGAAATATTGTTGGATTCTGTTATACGAAACAACGGAGGAGTCTTTCATGACACGCAACCCTGACTTGGCTTGTATTACACGCAATCGCGACTTTCCTCGGTAGCGTGTGTTGTACGCAATACCAGGTTTCACTAAACAACGATATATGGTTATAATATTATTATGAACTAGATGTTATGAATAGTATCAACTAAATTTTAAATTTTATAACATTATTATTCATCTTAAACATTTTCTAGAACATGGTATGAGAACAAAATAAATTTTTCGAGTAAAACAAGTATTTTTTAAAAAATGTAGTTTTGCCACCTTTTGATGGAGAACCCACCTTAACTATTGTTTTTGAAATGCCTATAAGTTAAATTTGACAAAATAAAATTCTTCTTTGGAATCAGGATATAAAAATTTACTTTGGATAAATTTTTCATATTATTCTGATAACTTTCATATTTTAATGAATAGTAAAAACACGTAATATTTTAATTAAAAAAAACTTTTTTCATCGCAATAATTTACATGGATGGATTATCTATTTAATTGGTTTTAAAGTGTAATTAGAGTATATTTTTACCATTTAATCAATTGTTGGTCATTGGAATTAATTTCAATTTGAAACTTGATATAAACAAGTATCAATATTTTGATAGTTATTGTTTCTAAAAAACACGCTATTTGTTTTGATAATGGGAATTAATTTTAAAATGAATTAATTCCACTTCTATGTTTTGAATTTGAAAAAATATAAATCAATTTTGAATTCTAATATCAAATAATTCTTAGGCTGAATTTTTGGTATTTTTCTGAAAAATTTCAATTTTCAATGAATAGTGAAAGCCACTTAGTGGTAGATAAAAAACTGACTTTTTCATTTAAATGAAATTTTACCACTTATGTAAATTGAATTTAGAAAATCCGAGAGACAAGGTTAATATCAAGGACTAAAAAGTGGTCTAATGATATGAAAATATTTTATGGTGAATAGTAGCTTTTTACTTTTATTTACCACAGTTAAAAGTAAATAGGGTAATTAAGGGTAAAAATGATTTTATTATAACCCTAACACATGTCCTAATTATATTGGAAAAGTGTAATTCGACCAAAAACAAATTTAGGAATAAAATATGACCATTTAGGCCCACTTTGATTAGATTAGGAAATTTAATATTAATTTATTTAAAGAAGGGTTAAAATAGTTAAAATCAATCTTTAATAAGTAAATCATTTTTAATATAGGGTTATACATAAGATAAATTCGACTATAAATATTCATTATGAAGATAGAGAGATTTCCTACAAAATGGTATCTTATCTATAATTTTTAGATATTAAATAATTTAATTTATTTATGACACAAAGATGATGCAATAATTTTATTATTAATGAAATATTGACATAATTGATGTTATAAATACCCAAATAAATGTAATTTGAGGCTTTTTTTGAATTACCCTAATTCTATATTTTACTATGACATTTTATCATTGATTTAATTAAAGTTTTTCGAACTAATCATTTTGTTATAATTTTCACAAAAATAAATTACCAAATAGTGTCAAAATTGACATAAAATAGTTTTTAAAACAAATATTATATTATTAATTGTTATTTTACTTCTAAAAATCTTAGGTTCATAAAAATGACTTAGATAAGGTTATATATATTAATAATAAACAACTTGGGGTTATTTTAGATATTTATAGTAAGTTTATTAACATTATAGTTCAAGAAAACAAGAAGACACGGTAAAAGTAAAATTATTTAACTTAAGGTTAAATCTAAATGATAAGGTTAAAATAGAAACCTAAACTTGTCTAAATTCTATTGGATGAGAGGATTTCAACCCATACTCACATTAGCTTCAAAATAAATCAATTTAGAGCTATTAAAAACCGAATATGACTTTATAATAAAATAATATTTTTAGTTTTTCCAAAGGTGCCCCTCTCCTCTCATATAAAAGGGTACCTCAATATTTTCTTCCTTATACCACATTGAGCATTCAGGCTCGGAACTCCCCTGCCAAATTCTCTTCTCCACTTCCATAGAAACATCCTAGAGGTTCTGGTCTTCTTCAAAGACCAATTTTAGTGCCCTATGAGGAGGTCTCAAAGAGGCGTTTCAAAGAAGAGGTAATGTCCATTACCGATTTTTTCAACTTTATTTCTTCTTCCACTTATTCTTCATTAGTTGTTTCATTATGAAGAAATAACATCAGTATAACTCATATACTGATATTTTATTATATGTATGAAACAACTCTATCTATCCTTCCTACGGAATACGAAATCACCACGCGTGCGTACGTACAGAATACCGTCTCCACGCCATGGTGAAATCTGTTTTTCCACAAAAACTATACATGGATGGGTATAATGGTGTAAAGAATAACTATATATGGTTATTATAAAATCATACTGATTCTGATATATTATAACATCCACTCCAATTCTATTCAATAATTATGGGAACGATATCATCACTCGTGTGTACGTACGGACTACCATCTCCACGATGCGATGAGATTCAGTCTCCATGTTAACCATACATGAATGATCATAAAATTTATATAATGAATAATAATGAAATATATGAAATAATAACGTTACTGGATTTGTGTATATATATATATTTATGTCATTTATTTAGTTTCATTCAATTCATTAAATAAACGAAAACAACATTCATGCGTATGTACGGCCTACTGTCTCCATGAATGGTGTATTTCATTTCTTTTATCGATCTATAATATATATATGTATATGATGAATATATATTATATATAAATCATGTTTTACATTCTGGAATTATGTAAATCAGGATATAAGTAATAATATCATGAACGACAAGTCGAAACAGATACGATAAATGAAATTATTTTACAAAAAAACGTTGTATTAACATTACTTTTAAAAAAGAACGGGTAATATAATGTCATAAGTAAAACATATATGATATCATAACAATGAATATGATTCTGTAATAATTAAATTAATTTATTTAAATCATTATACAGAAGGTTCAGATACATACGAAACATATTGGACCTAAGGTAAGGGATAATTTTGCAAATATCATTATTATCCAACATTGCTTATTCGTAAGTATTTACTGGGGTTATTGATATCATCCATGTCCAAGTTTTATAAAAATGTATTCATGTATGTTTAATTTAATTTTTACCCATTTTGACTTTTACCCCTTGGTATGGAAGGAATCTTTCTTTTATTTACCCTACAAGGTACTTTTTTTACTTTTCCGACAAAAGAACGACAAGAATGTTTTTTTAACTTATACCGCATGAAAGGATATTTACGGTTTTATAAAACGTTTTTTTAATGAAGCTTCCTCTAAAATATGTCATGAATATTTTCAACAAAATCCTTTTAATTTAAAATTTCAAGGCATTTTGTGGAAGGAGAATGATTTTTAAGAAGAAATGATATTTTCCTCAAGAAATCATTTCAAGTGTTTTATCAAAAACATTTTTCATTTAAGATGACATTATTTTATATGTGTATGTTTCAAGTATCATGTCTCTATGATTTACATGGTTTCACTTTTCTTATTATGAAATTATATCCATTTCTTTTATATGGATTATGTGATGATGGGATGATGTTTATGAAACCCATTTTATTTATTGGGTTATTATGAATTATGTATGCTTATTTTGTGGAACAAGTAAGAATGATTTCATTATGAGATGGGTGGGACCTATATATCCCTCCAATGCATTGGGTAAATATTTATATCTCATAAGATAGACTTGGATGGAACTGAAAGTTAAACCGGTTCAGTAATAAAGGACTGGAACGTGGAGTGAACTCGATTCAGAAAGGGACTTTTTCCACTAAGATGGTCTTGGAAGCAATGCCTTGGCTACTATGGAAATCATATCATGTTATTAATGGTTTTACACAATTACATGTTTAATTACAATGATATTTTATCACGATTAATGTTTCTTTATGATCTATGCCTTACGTACTTCCATGATTTATTTCATTACTCAAGATTCTGATGTTTAAATATTATGTTCATGTTTTTAAGTTCAAATGTATATGATTTGTTTTATTTTATCCATGCTTACCCTTACTGAGAATTTGAGCTCACCGTTTATATGTTTTATTTTTACCAGGATTTAAAGAAAGGTTTTAGGTAAGAAAACAAAAAGGGGATGTTCTTATGGGATATGTTGAAGATCTTTCACCACGATTAGAAGATTATAATCCCAGTATCCAATGACAATAAACTATTACAATCCTTGTGTGTCTGGGTTTTTATGTATAAAGTATTTCTGCAAAATTAATGTAATGGCTATGTACATCAAGCTTTGGGTCTCTATAGTTGGTATAAGAGTAAAGCATTAGTCAACCTTTGGAAACTAGGATGCGAAACCGTTAGTGATATCCCTAAATGTATTTAAAAGGTAAATCTAGGGATATCCCTAATGTTAAGTATAAGTATAGGTTATAGTCCTAGAATTTCGGTAATGATCTTATATTTAAACATAAGATGTTAGATATTGATGGTACTCCCCCTTTATTATGTTGTTTTCCCTAGAATGGTTTTTTCCTCTCACACTATTCATTTTGGTTTTTACACGATGGTTGGAACCCGAAAGAACCGTGTTGATCAATTCAATGGAAAATGAAATGATGGTCCTCTTGAACAAACAAATGTTATGGGAGATGGAGTGAAAAATCTTATTGCTGTACTTACATAAGCGATGAATCATTCTGGACATCCAAATTAGAAGATAAGGGAACAGTATTCTATTGGGAACATCCTGAGGAAACATCCACCTTCTTTTAGTGGGTCTTCTGATCCACTTGCTTTTGAACAATGGGTCGGTACCACTGAAAAGATATTTTCAGTTCTTCAATGTTCTGAACATGATAAAGTCATCTTAACAGTATATCATTTGGAAGGTGAGGCTGATCAATGGTGGAATCTTGTCAAGAATACGAGGCCAAGAGATGAACCATAGTCCATGGAATGGGGCGAGTTCAATAACATATTTTTCAAAAATTAATTCCCTCGTATTCTTCGAAAAAAGATGGAGAAAGAGTTTCTTGAACTAAAGAAAAAAGATGATGAATCTGTTGCTGTATACAAAGTCAATTTTACAATGCTTTCAAGGTATGCATCTGGCTTTATCATCCAACCTGAAAGTAAAGTTGATCGATTTTTTAGTGGCTTAAAACCAAATCTCCGAAGGGAATTAGCTATAAGAGACTTCAGTAGCTATGAAGAAATTGTGCGTTGTGCTATCAAGGTTGAAATGGAAGTTGGTGTTACTTATCCATCTCATGGTTTTGACAGGAAAGAAATATGGAGTTCAAGGAGAAATCTTAGAACAATGGTGAATAGAAGATGAATGTTTCTTTATTCTCTAAGTGTGGAAAGAAGCATGGTGGATATTGCATAAAAGGTAGTAGAAAATTTTTTAAGTGTGGAATAGAAGGTCATCGATCAGTTGATTGTCGAAGTAATGGGAAAAAGGTTTCTAATGATGTGAATAGAGAAAAGACTACAGAGAACTCTCCACCAACACTTCAATGCTTCAAGTGAAAGAAAATGGGTCATTATTCTAATAAATTCCATACTCCACGGGTTAATGATGATCAACGTGAGCAACCTCTTAAAAAAATGGATAAAGGGAAGACTCATGCAATCACTATTTGTGATTTAGAGTATGAAAATGATGTTGTGGAATGATTTAGTGTTTATATAATGGGATTTTAAAATAGTATCATGGAATCTCATTAATGGTATTTTAGAATTTTGGAATATCTATGTATTAGTTTTAAATAATTATATGGTACTGGTAACCATGAAAAGGTGATTGAAATATTTTTAGAAAGCAGATTAAATGCACATAATGAAGGGATAAGGAGAAAATAATATGATAGTAATCATGAGCTCATGAATGATACAAGGACTAAGTGATATTATGGTTTCAGTATATCGAAATTTTGGGATTTTGGTATGTGGAAAGAGTTAACTTTTGACAGAACTCATTTTTTCACTAAGGTTCAATGGGTATTCATTTTTCAAGAGAATACATGATTAAGTCCTTAGAATGTTTGGAATGTGCCCAACAAGACATATCTTATGATATATGGGGATCAATGATGGTATTATGAAATCTTTGGTAATTTTTTTCACTATAATATGAGATTGGACAGTAGTATTTTGGATAAGACTAAATATTGAAATGGATTATGTTGGACATAAGTTAGTATTGTTTTAGGATAGAACATTTTTTGATATTATTGATGGGATGTTATAGTAATGTAGTTTTATAAAAAGGACAACCTACCGGATGGGCGACAACCCATCGCATCGGACAAGGCTGTGGGAATCAAACCCACAACCAAAGTGTGATAGGCCTTTATCACCTACCAATGGCCAACAGGAATTCCATGGTTAGTATAAACTAGTTTTATTTTATTAAGTGTTATGATAGATTTAGTATATGTCCATTTTGGAATGATATACGATAGATGGACTTCTGTATATAACTATTGATAACTTTTTGATTAAGACAGATGGAATGACCCATAATCCTATCACATGATCTTCTAACACTTCACGATTGACAAATTCAACTTCATTTATTTAAGAGATGAAGTGGAAATTGTTCAAGGCATGAACAACGGTGAGATTATATCTATATAAAGTAGGTATTTCTTCTAATTTTAAATTTTCAAATTTAGTAAAACGATATTGAAAACCAAAAATGTTGTCCTAGTTCTCTTATATCTGATGAATCAGATGGTACCTTAGATCATCACAAATGTTTGGCCTTGTGATTGATGTCTTTTTAATAGCCATGTTCTTTACCACTCTCCATCAGAACATGATGGTTAGATTTTTCTTACATATCCATTTTTTGACCTATGTTCTCCTATATGGAAACCCATTGATGAGTTTCTTTGGGTAATCGTTACATTTCATACATTATTATTTAAAATTAAGTTTTAGTATTTCTTTTTACGATGTGGGTTTCTATAAATAGTAAATGACTTATAACCCCAACGAATTTCGAGGGCAGAATTCATTTTAAGGGCGGTAGAATGTAACACCCCGAGATTTTATGGAAAATATTCTTTTAATTTTATTTATTTCTTCTGTTGTATACTTAAACAATATTACCTTGCGCTATACGCAACACCGTATGAGCTTGCAGTATACACAACACTATTCTTGGATCATGTTACACACAATTTTGATTGTAGATATTCTTCGAAACATTGAGTGTATATATATAAAAATATATATATTCAATGTATAAATGAAATATGGTTGGATTCTGTTATACGAAACAATGGAGAAGTCTTTCACAACACGCAACCCTGACTTGGCTTGCATTACACACAATCATGAATTTCCTTGATAGTGTGTGTTGTACGCAATACCAGGTTTCACTAAACAACGATATATGGTTATAATATTATTATGAACTAGCCATTATGAATAGTATAAACTACATTTTGAATTCTATAACATTATTATTCATCTTAAACATTTTCTAGAACATGGTATGAGAACAAAATCAATTATTCGAGTAAAATAAGTATTTTTCAAAAAATGTAGTTTTTCCGCCTTTTGATGGAGCACCCACCTTAAATCTTGTATTTTGAAATGTATATAAGTTCAATTTGACAAAATAAAATTCTTCTTTGGAATAAAGATAGAAAAATTTACTTTGGATAAAATTTTCATATTATTCTGATAACTTTCATATTTTAATGAATAGTAAAAACATGCTATATTTTAATTAAAAACAACTTTTTTCATCGCAATAATGTATATTATTGGATTATATTTTTAATTGTTTTTAAATTGTAATTAGAATTTATTTTTACCATTTAATCCAATGTTGGTCATTGGAATTAATTTCACTTTGAAATTGGATATAAACAAGTATCAATCTTTTGGCAGTTATTGTTTCTTAAAAACACGCTATTTGTTTTCATAACGGGAATTAATTTTAAAAATAATTAATTCCACTTCTATGTTTTTAATTTGTAAAAATATACAACAATTTTGATTTCGAATATCAAATAATGCTTAGGCTGAATTTTTGGTATTTTTCTGAAAAACATCAATTTTCGATGGATAGTGAATACACTTAGTGGTAGATAAAAAAACTGACTTTTCATTTAAATGAAAATTTACCACTTCTGTGAATTGAATTTCAAAAATCTGAGAGACAAGGTTAATATTAAGGAATAAAATTTGGTTCAATCAGATGAAAATATTTTTTGGTGAATATTATCTTTTTACTTTTATTTACCACGGTTAAAAGTAAATAGGGTAATTAATGGGTAAAATGATATTATTATTACCCTAACACATGTCTAGATTCTATTGGACAAGTTTAATTCGACCAAAAAAACCTTAATAATATAATATGACCATTTAGGCCCACTTGGATTAGATTAGGATATTTAATACTAATTTATTTAAAGCCGGGTTAAAATAGTTAAAATCAACGTTTAATAGGTAAATAATTTTTAATATAGGGTTATAAAAAAGATAAATTAGACTATAAATATTAATTATAAAGATAAAACTATTTCCTACATAATGGTATTTTATTTATAATTTTTATACATTAAATAAATTAATTTATTTATGACACAAAGATGATGTAGTAATTGTCTTATTAATGAAATATTGAAATGATTGATGTTATAAATAACCAAATAAATGTAATTTGAGTCTTTATATGAATTACACTAATTTTATAGGTTACTATGACATGTTATCATTGACTTAATTTATGTTTTTCGAACTAATCATTCTGTTATGATTTTCACAAAAATCAATTACCAAATAGTGTCAAAATTAACATAAAATTGTTTTTTAAAAAAATATTATATTATTAATTGTTATGTTATTCCTAAAAATCTATGGTGCGACCAAATGACATAGATAAGGTTATATATAGTAATTATAAACAAATTTTGGTTCTTTTATATATTTATAGTAAGTTTATTAACCTTATAGTGTAAGAAAACAAGAATACATGGTAAAAGTAAAATTATTTAACATAAGGTTAAATCTAAATGATAAGGTTAAAATGGAAACCTAAACTTGTCTAAATTATATTGTATGAGATTATTTCGACCCATCCCCACATTATAATTGAAATAAATCAATTTGGATCTATTAAAAACTGAATATGACTTTATAATAAAATAATAGCTTTAGTTTTTTCAAAGGTGCCCTCTCCTCCCTTATAAAAGGGCACCTCCTCCCACTCTTCCTCTGATCACTTTGAGCCTTCAAGCTGGGAAAACCCCTGAAAATTTATCTTCTCCACTTCCATAGAAACATCCTAGAGGTTCTGGTATTATTCAAAGACCAATTTTAGTGCCCTGAGAGGAGGTCTCAAAGAGGCGCTTCAAAGAAGAGGTAATGTCTGTTACCGATTCTGTCAAATTTATTTTTTCTTCCACTTATTCTTATTTAGTTGTTTCATTATGAAGTAATAACATCAGTATAAATATTATACTGATATGTTATTATATGTATGAAACAAACCTATTTATCTATCCTATGGAAAACTAAATCACCACACGTGCATAAGTACGGAATACCGTCTCCACGCCGTGGTGAAATCTGTTTTTCCACCAACACCTTACATGGATGGGTATAATGGTGTAAATAAGAACTATATATATGTTTATTATAACAACATACTGATACTGATATATTATAAAATCCACTCAAATTATATTACAAAATTATGGGAACGATATCATCGCTTGTGCGTACGTACGGACTACCGTCTCCACGACGCGATGAGATTCATTCTCAATGTTAACCATACATTACTGATCGGAAAGTTTGTATAATGAATAATAATGAAATATATGAAATAATAATGCTATTGTATTTTTGTATATATATATATTTATGTTATCTATTTAGTTTCATTCAATTCAATAAAGAAATGAAAACATCGTTCATGCGTATGTATGGCCTACCGTCTCCATGAACGGTGTATTTCATTCCTTTTATCGATATATAATATATATATGTATATGATGAATATATATTATATATAAATCATGGTTTACATTCTGGAATTATGTAAATCAGGATATAAGTCATAATATCAAGAACAACAAGTCGAAACACATACGATAAATGAAATGATTTTACCCAAAATGATGCATTTACATGAATTTTAAAAAAGAACGGGTAATATAAAGTAATAAGTGAAACATATATGATATCATAAAAATTAATATGATTCTTTAATAATTAAATGACATTATTTAAATCATTACTCATGAGTTTCAGATACGTACGAAGCATATCGGACCTAAGGTAAGGGATAATTTTTCAAATCTCATTTTTATCCAAGGTTTCTTATTTGTAAGTATTTACTGGGGTTATTGCTATCATCCATGTCCATGGTTTATAAAAATGTATTCATATATGTTTAAAGTCCTTTTTACCGATTTTGTCTTTTACCCCTTGGTATGGAAGGAATATTTCTTTTATTTACCCTACAAGGTACGTTTTTGACTTTTCCGACAAAAGTACGAGAAGAATGTTTTTCTAACTTATACGGAATGAAAGTATTTTTATGGTTTTATAAGGCCTTATTTTCATGAAGCTTCCTCCAAAATATTTCATGAATATTTTCAACAAAATCCTTTTCATTTAAAATTGCATAACATTTTGTGGAATGAGAATGATTTTGAAGCAGAAAGGATATTTTCTTCAAGAATTCATTTCAAGTGTTTTATCAAAACTATTTTTCATCTAAGATGACATTATTTCATATGCGTATGTTTCAAGTATCATGTTTCTATGATTTAAATGGTTTTACTTTTCTTATTATGAAATGATATACATTTTCATATATGGATTATGTGATGATGGGATGATGTTTATGAAACCCATTTTATTTATTGGGTTATTATGAATGATGTATGTTTATTTTTGGGCACAAGTAAGAATGATTTCATTATGAGATGGGTGGGACCTATATCTCCCTCAAATGCATTGGGTAAAGATTTATAACTCATGAGATAGACATTGTTGGAATGGCAAGTTAAACTTATTCAGTAATACAGGATTGGAACGAGGAGTGAACTCGATTCAGAAAGGGAATCTGTCCACTAAGATGGTCTTGGAAACAATGCCTTGGATACTATGGAAATTATATCATGTTCTTAATGAGTTTCCACAATTACATGTTTAATTCCCAGTGTATTTTATCATGATTATTGTTTCTTTATGATCTATGCCTTACGTACTTCCATGATTTATGTCATTACTCATGATTCTGATGCTTAAATATTATGTTCGTGTTTTGAAGTTCAAATGTATATGATTTGTTTTATTTTATCCATGCATACCCTTACTGAGCATTTCAGCTCACCCTTTATATGTCTTCTTTTCCCTAGGATTTAATGAAAGGTTTTAGTTAAGAAAACAAAAAGGGGAAGATCTTATGGGAGATGTTGAAGATCTTTCACCAAGATTAGAACATTATATTCGGAGTTTCCAAAGACACTAAACTATTACGATACTTGTGTGTCTGATTTTGTTATGTATTAAGTATTTCTTCAATAGTAATGTAATTTCTATGTACACCAGTCTTTGGGTCTCTACAGTTACAGCACATAAAATTTTATATGTCATACACTTTATATAATTTAGAAACAATTATATAGGATTTATGTACATCTGTGAATTCCTTAAATGAAAATAAAAATGCATCATCCATGATGTTGTTAAATTGATATGTCACCGACTGTGATATAATTGTTATAATCAATGTGAGAGAGAAAGGATTTTGATGATAGATCAATCATTAAGATATTATATTTATAGTATATAAAATACAATATAGTTATCCTAAATATTTTGATTCAGGGGGTGAGGAGATAATAATAAAATAAAAATAAAATATATGAAATAAAAATAAATATAAAAGGGATTTCACCTCATGAATTATCCACTTTGAGAATATCCTTAAAGAACCATTATCTGTCCTTTTAATGATATAAAGACATCACAGATGTGTGGAAAGAGATTGTGAAAATAATTAGGATGAATTTGAATGGGGAGTAGAGCTTAATATGTTGGATGAGAAGAGATAGAGAGGGGTTGTATTTATTGTGGAGGATATTGGTGTTTTTTCATTATTTAATTCATTAGTTTATCATTTTTTCTCAAAACCATGAATAGATTTAGAATTATTGCTAAATATTCATTAAAAATGAATTATAATTCTATATTATAGTTCTTAAATATTCAATGACTCATGGTATAGTGTATTTATCGTCAAATGTAGTTATTCAGTAAATTTACATATTTCACTATTCATTTAAAATTCGTGTATTTTATAAAAATACATTTGATCATCCCATACCATTTTTCAATGTTTAGAATGAAATAATTTACTCTATTTTATGAAAATAGTTTCTAAATAAGATAAATTCCATTTTTATTTAAAATTGTCATTTATTTGAAAAATTATATTATTAAAATTTTACCTTATTTTATGGCACATAGAAAACTTATTTAAGGCCTCATAAAATAATATTATAAGAATAATAAAATAAAATTATTATTTATGAATATATTTTTAAAATATTTATTCTTCTAAATGAGTGAAGTAATTATAAAATTGGAATAAAAATTTGGTTTTATAAATATTCAAACACTTGACTTATAATTTTTAAAATATTTATTTTCTTATAATATGATATAATTATATTATATAATCATTTATAATATTGTTAAATTTTATTTCTGCATTCATAGTTTTGGTTAATACTCTATTGTTCATATTACTATTAGTAATATTTATGTTACTATTGCAATGGTCCAGTTACAATTCCACCAGTATATGTTCATTAACTTTTATACATAACTCTTATTTCCTACATTCATAATTTATAATATTTAATAATTTATTTTTTGTGTATGAAATTTATTTATGGAATAAGGTATACTTATAAGATTATAAATTTTGTTGAATGATTTCATGGTTTTTACCGACATCTTGGTTCACTTAAAGAATCGTGACGATCATGTAATAAATCATGACATCATTGGATGTACACTAAAAGATAATTGACTATTCAAAATCTATTTAAGTGTTAGTTATGGATTGATCTGTCCCACTTATTTAGTATTATCATCTTAGAGGAAATTTTTGCTAGTATATTGAGTGATGTTTCAAGCAATGGGTTCTTGGGAGTAACCTAAAGACATTATAAATATCCCTAGCATTATGGGGTTGACAGGATATTTTCAGATGTTCATTCAAGAATATTACTATTTGTAAGCACCAACTTCATGAAATATCAAGAAGGGGATAATGATTTAATATTATGATGTATGTGAGAATCCATTCTATGAACTGAATAAGAACTTCACTATGGGACCAATATTGGTCCTGCCCGATCCAGAGGAGTTGAATATGATGTTTTGTGATTCTTCTAGGATTTTACGTGGAACATTGATCATTTAAAGAGATAATGATTTGGCATATGGGTCTCAACAATTAAGGACTCGTCATAGGGACTCCCCTAAGTGTGGTGTTGAGTTGGTATAATTTTTTTATCCTTTAATGTGATGGAAGCATTATCTTTTGGCAGAAAATTTTACTATGTATATTAATCCTGATAGATTAATGTATAACTTTTCTGAACAAGAATAAATGAATTTGAAATATAGGTGGACTGTGTGTATGTGTTAATTTCATATGGAGCTATTATATACACCTGATAATGGAAACCATGTGGATAATAGTCTTAGTAGGATAACTCAGACTCATGTGGTTAATGATTCTTGTTTTGACTGGAAGATGATAGACTTACTAGAACATATGAATTTCTTTGTTAGGAAGAGTTAGGATTAGATGAATCTCATATTAGTTTAAATGGTGTATACACTTTCGAGATGGATCATGGGTAGGTAGTATGAGGATCAAGAGTGGTTGACCTTGTGGGAAATCCATGAAGGTGGATGACACCTTCCTATTCGTCCAAAGATGAACATGATATCACATGTGTTGTAAATTTTGTTATTGTATCTACAAGAACATGGGAGGATCTAATTCATTAATTTGTTTCCTCAACGAGGGTGGTAAATTTATGTTTGAAAAAATGTAGTATAACCTATGACGATATTTTTGGTGTTTGTGAATGAATAAAGAAATAATTGGGTTTTGAGACAATTTTACACCTGTCAACAGGTGAAGGCCTGGGGTCAATTTTTTGATGGTATACTGCAACAATCTCCCAATCAATAATGGGAGTTGGAAAATATTAATATGAATTTTTGAGTAGGTCAGTCAATGAATGTTGCAATAATGACACTATTTGGGTGATTGTGGACTGTTTTAAAAATGTAAAACATTTCTTACAAATTTGGTATAATTCCCCTATTGATAAATTTGAAGTTATATATCTTAGGATGATATTATATTACTATGAAGTTCCATTGAATATAGTTTTTGACAATTACTCTTGCATTTATTCAAATATATGGCTGGGATTTCATAAGGTGTATGATACATAAGTTATATTGAGTATGGATTTCCACCCTTAGAGAGATTGGATGTCGAAAGGTACTATAATGGTGCCAGAGGAAATGGTTTGGCCATTTTTCATACAATACCTTAGGTTGTGGGAGGAGCACCAAAATTTGGTGATTTTTACAATTAATAATAGTTCTCATGAAAATATATAGATGGAACCATATGTGGAACATTATTTTAGGCAATGAAAGTCACCTATATGTTGGATAAAGAAAGGTGAGTAAGATTTCATGGGACCAATTCATAAGCAGGAGGAATCAGATAAGTTTTAGCTTATCTAGAAGTGTATGGATATTAATCATTATAGAGTGTAGTCATTTTTTAGTAGTTATCATTGACCCCTAGAGTTTACAATGGGTGATTTTGTATTCAACCATGTCTCCCATGATTGGCTCACCACAACATAATGAGGCAGGGAAAGATGGAACCAAGGTTTATTGAACCATTTGATGTTATTGATAGAATTGAGATGGTGGTGTACTGATTTGATCTTCCACAATGGTATATTTCAATGATATGAGTATTCATATGTCACATATTCGACAGTATAACCCTGACCCATCTCATTTGATTGATGCAGATGATGTTGAGATTGAGAATGATTCCTCCTTTTAGGAGTAGCTGATACGTGTGTCAGATCATAGTGATATTGTGTTTTTGGGAATTTATATGCCTATTGATTATATATTTTGGTAGTGTGGACATGTTGAATTTGAGAAATGAGAACTAGAAGTAGGTATGAGGGATTATTGGCTCGACCATTTTGATGTGCAATCTTAGTGTTGCATGGGAATATAACTCAAGGAAGTGTTGTTTTAAGGTGGGTACATTGTAAGATCTCAACAATTTTTAGGGAGTTATAAAGTATTTTTTAGGTTCAATTTATCATTTTTTTAGTACATTCCTATTGTTATTTATCTTTTCTGTATTTTGGGTGAATATTTGAAAAATATTATATGAAGTGGTCCAGTGTATGTCTAGCGCATGATTTTACAAAACCATGCACCAAACTAAGAAACATTTGTGAACCAAATCAGAGGATATTTTAATATGTGGTACATGGTTACTCAAATATAGTTCATTTTTAGAATTAACCATCCATCCCCCACCTATAATAGACACATCAATATGGTGAAAAATTTGGAAAACCTTATGGCACATCCCAGGAAACTCTGTGGGCTATATTAATTTGCCTGGAAATTGTTTTTAATATTACTTAAACCCATGTATGAACCCCAAATTAACCTCAACTCAGACCTAATCAAATTATATAACATTTTTAAGTATTATAAATATATTATTAGGTACCCATACATCCATTCCTAGTGATTCATATTCAGGATTGACGATCTTCACCCCTCTAGTAAGAGATCCTAATCTAATGTGGGTTGTTTCCTCTTTAACTTATTTCTCTCATCAATTAGAGGTATATTTCCCACTTTTTCATTGGATATAGATATAGGATTCATGAATTATGGTATGTTTGATATTTATTTAATAATTGGAATCATGGTCATGTTCTTCATCATGGGTTTGACCATTCCATTTCAATTTTGGAAATTTTCAATTGGAGATATAAGGTCAATGATCTTAGGTTGGTGGTCTAAATTACAATCCAATTGTCCGGATTTTATTACATGAATGTAATTTAAATAATTCCAATTTTCCTTATTTCAAACATTCTTCAATTATCAAATTGATTTGTTTTAATTTCCATGTGTTAACGAAGGTTAATTGGGCAAATTAAAATACAGGATTATATTAAATAATTGTGGAACTAAAAATTTAGATATATAGATTGTGAAATTGGATTGAATTGAATTAATTAATTGGATACTGGGATTCTGAAATTTGATATAGTTTATTGTGACCCTTGATTTTAAGTATACATTACATCAATATTGTGGAATACTTAAAACATTATAAAAATGGATGACTAATGACCGTATTAGATTCTTCCCTTGGGATACATGGAAAAGTAAACACTGGTACATAAATGAGCTATATCATCTCTAACTAGGTTATTATAACTAACCCCTTTATTAGAGAGATCAAACATAATACATATGTTCATGACCTATGAGATGGAAATTTAAAAAGGGGTGATCATAGATGCTTATTATGTGTAATCAAGGGAGATACAAAAGATATCATCTAGAGAATAAGGGAATGAGAACACAATAATTAAATTATAAGATCAAAGAACTTATATCAAACATCGTAAATATGAATTGTGAAATAATTATTAATAGTTCATAAGACATGATCATAAGGAAATAAATAACATATGAAATGAAATCCTAAAATAGATGTAAAACATGTAAATGTGGAAAGTACATAATAATATAATATCATATAAAAAGGATATCAAGCACAACATTTATAATATATTTCTCATGTGCTAATCATATGTGTACCTACTCCGAGCTTGTGATTCCATCTCATGTACACTCTTATTTTGGTCATGGGATGACTTCCCATGTACCCTCTTGTATAGGTGCCTTGGATATAATCATATGTACCCTATATATTTTGGGCATGTTATGTTCTCCTCTATAGAATAATATTTTTTTGGCATGGTATGCCCTCCCTTGTACCCATAGAATTCATAAAAAAATTATCATTACCCAATTAACTGGATGTAGATATAAGACTCACCCATCACTTAATTAAATCATACATTCATGTTCCAAAAATATTAAACATATCATAACCCATGAAAATTGATGGGATCTAAAAATAAAAAATCATAATACATGAAATAAAGTTGGAATAATTAACATTTCATCACATAATAACCTATGGAAAAGAAATAGGTTTTCTAAAAATATCGTTAAATCATAACCCATGAAAAGAAGTAGCTTTAAAATGAATATAATAGATTGAACATAAATGGGCTTAAAATGAATCATTATATCAAAACATAAACCATTCAATGTAGAATATCAATGTATCCTTTCAATCATTTCCTATAAGGGGATCAGTAACATCAATATATGTAATATTAAATGGAATATAACATGGAATGAAATTAAGAAAACATTAACCGAGGAAAATATTATATCTTTTTTTCATAAATGATTTTTCAAACAAAAACCCATTAAAATAAAATTCTATGAATACTATTTGGAAACATATAAAAATAAAGAAATCATTTTTGAAAGTGTTTTCTTGAATACATATAAGGTTTATTGAAAAAAATTTGAAATCCATTTTCTATGAAAATTGTTTTTGAAAAAATATATTTAATTGCTAATTTTTTTATAATATATATGAAATCATATAATATAATCGTTGAAAACATTGAAATCATGTTCATTGAAAATATTCATTTTAAAACATGTAATGAAAATTTGTAAAATTATTTTAATACCAAAACATTTTTAAATTTTTTTAAGGAAAATATTTTTCAATGATTATAAAATTTGATTTAAAAAATATAGATAAATTTTAAATTTATTTTAATTTGAAAAATTTCTTTACAGATCATTGTAAATCCTTTTTAATAAAATTTTTAACACAATTTATTTGAAATAAAACATATTTTCGACCGAAGAATGAATTATTATCAGATTTTTCATAAAACATTTTCTTAATTATATTAAGTTACAAATAGTAAAAAAAATGATACTAATACATGTAGATATCATGAATAAAAAAGGATAAGAAAATTCATTAGTGTACTTGGGATATATATCAAACAACTTCATCAATGGAAACATGATTAGAAACAATCTCGATAAACAATGAGTTCATTTCAATAAACTCTAGAAAAACTAAAACATTGAATCATACTTCCCATATAGTAAAATAAAATTACATGGATCGTAAAATGTCATTTATATGTGGATTCTCGTGATATAACAAGTAAAATTTTAATATAAACCCCTATCCAAATAATAGAGGTGAATATAAAAACATTTTTCTAAATGGTAGAAAATTGTGACCAATCTATATTACCAATTTGGTAATATTTGAACCATAAATCCCAATGAAGTATTGTTAATAAAATTTACATGTTAATACCAATAAAATTAATTTAAATAGTAATATAATAAATTTAATGGATGTATATTTACACCACACACACAAAAATAGATGTTCAAACGGTTTGTGTCTAATAGAAATAACAATGGAGATGAAATTCTCTTATTAAGGGTTTTGACTCATGTCGTACTCCTGATAAACTCATGTATAAAAAATAAAAGTTTATTTTGAAAATATCATAGAACCATATTAATATAAATAATACCAAATTATTTTTATTATTACATTATATTACCCATATATAAACAATTCTTTCTTAGGGGTTCACATCGGGTAATATTCCGTTTGTTTTTCACTAGTGTCTTAATTTTTTATATCTTTGGTTCTTATACATATATCATGATTTAATGAACGTAAAATAAATGTTTTAAATATCATTTATATTTATTATATTTTTATTATAATAATCTATAGGATAATGATGTATGAAATGGAATACACCATTAATGGAGATGGTCGGTCGTACATATGCATGAACGTTGATTCCGTTTTATAATTATATTGAAAGAAAGAGGGAAATTCCATATATTTATATATGTAAAAAAATATCATTAATGTAGAATTATAATTTAATATATATCATATAATATCACTAAAAAAATACTTAATACATTCCATGTAGTGTGTGAATAGGTCTCATCACATTGAGGGGGCAGTGGTCCAGACATCCTCAAACAAAATCATCATATTTACAAAAAAATGGTAAGTACAAGGTTATGGGCTGTAAAATAATTAAATAAGATTAAATAAATTATAAATATCATAAAATATTATATATAATTAGATATTACATCATAATGACCACCATGGGAGGTGGTAAACTAAAAAGAAAATCATTGTTTTGTGATTTTGTAGTTTTCCATACATGTAAAGAGTATATTTGTTGCCCATTTGATAGATTTGTGTTTATGTGTAAGTAAAACCATTAGGATAAAAAATTTATATTATATTTATGATTCTATATTTTCTAATAAAATCATGAATAATAAGATATTATGGAGTAAATAATCAAAAATAAATGAAAGGAACTTGATTGTGTGTATTACCTCTTAATCTATTAAAATATTTTATTTCACTAACTGGTTTCCTTGGATTTATTTTGGAGATAATGGAGATATCAAAGTGAAATAGAGGGGATACAAGAAACAATTGGTGAATATTATGGCTACAACTATGTGAATTTGGATGTGTAATTAAGTGGGAGATGTGGTAGCTTTTTACAGGGAAGGGGAATGGCTTATTTTGTATTTTTTTAAAAACGTTAGGTCTACCCACAATTTTACCTAAAAAAATTCTTCCAAGACCTACCAAATTTTTTTTGTAATGTGAATGGAAAAAAAATTTATAGCCAATGGGATTTATAAAAGTGGATTGTTCATTGGTATCATTAGGATTAATTTTTATTCACTTGTTATGATTAATTTTTCCCTAATTGTTATAATTAATTCTAATTACGTTAACCAATATTTTTGGTTGAAAACTAAGTTGAAAATTTTAGAAATTATATTTTATTATGATTCCAAAAATGGAAACCATTTTACAGTGTTATAGTCACAGAAGTGGTACTCATTATTTTAAATGTAATTATAACTGATGGGATGATAGTATAGGTTTTTAAAGGAATAAATGTCAAATTTTTGATATGTTCTTACATCCAATTTGGTTGTGAAATTTGTTCCAATGACTTAAACTGAATTAATTTATAAAAATATAATATAATTAAACTTTGAAACAATTTTATAATATAATTTATCATTGTAAATAAATAAGATTAAAAAGCTGCTTTGAATTAAAATTAATTATTTTTATTCTTCATTAAAGAAAGAAGTTTCTCCGAAAAATACCAAAAATTAAACCTAAGATAATTTCAAAATTATAACTTCAAAAAATGTTTTATATTTTATCAAATTCAATTTACAAAATTTTCTAAGATTAATTTTATTGATTTTTAGGGGAGGATGTGAGAAGAAGTTTATTTGACATATTAATATTCTTAAACATATAGACTTTACAAGAAAATATATAGTTCTTATAAATATTATTCATTTATATAAAAATGTTATAAAAAATATTTCAAAAGTAGAAATTACTATTTATATTACAAAGAATAATGAAAATTATATGACCATATAGGATAAATAAATATAATAATAAAATGACGTTTTGTAGATACTCGTAATTGCGTGTAACTAACACCAAAATGGTTTTACATGTAGCGCATGCCTAGTCAGTGCACGTGAAAGGAATTATAGACATAGTAGAATAGTTAGTATCAAAATAGGTAATATTTATTTTTAACAAACAATAAAATAGTGTTTCTTATACTGAAAGATAATCTAGGTGTTCTGTGTGTCACAATCTTTACCTGGAGTTGCATATAATGAAACCCATGCATAGTATATTTAATAAAAAATGATTTATTCAGTGCTGTGTGAAAATAAAAATATCAAAAATATTTAATTTTATTTGGTAAAAAATAATTCAAAAAATCATAATGTGTTACATTATATCCCCTTCCCCATGAAATGATGTTTTACGTCGAAATTCATCTTGTATATAAATGGATTAACAATTTAATGTTCCATTTAATGAAACCCAAATTGTAAAAATAAACACTAAATATTATTTTAAGAGACGAATATTAGAACCATATTGGTTACCCATAGTGACACATAACAGATTTTTCATGTAGGAGAATATAGGTGGAAAGTGAAAATATTAACATTGATGAGAAATTTAACTATCATGTTTTGGAGGAGATTGACAGACAACATGGTAAGGAAAAAGTTAACAAAAATAATGTAATAAAAATATTATTATCTAAGAAAACATTTGATTCCTTAGAAAATAGTGCACTGTGATAACCTTTTCTAATTAATGATTCATTTCATATTGTTGAAGAATATTCATGAGAAGATATACATAAATTTTCCACTACAATCTCATCAGTTGTTGTGCCTTGATCAATATACACTTTATCGCTTATTAAAGTTAATGAAGGTGTATTTTTCTTTCATGAATCATTAAATTATATTGAGATCCATGATAAGTCATCCCATCTCCCTTTAGTTATCATCATCAGCAAATTTTAGAGTAGGTTTTCTATTATTCTGAATCCTCATGTGATGAGATAATACATTAATTTCACAAACATCATCCAATGTTTAAATTAAAAGAACAATAAGTGGTTAACAATATAATAATTATTATCTATTAAAATCAAAATAATATGAATGAATGACACTAAATCATCATATAAATGGTACCAATACTTCACAAGTTATCTCCTGGTTGTCACATACCAAATATACGAATACATTCATCGTATATTCAATTGATACATTGTAATAACTTGAACAACTATAAATAATTAAGAAAAACATTCATGCTTCCTTATTCAAAAGGTCACTTGAAATGTTCCATAAATATAAGAAGTTATAAATGATATCCTAGAGTATATATACCATATTTTCATCATGTTGGTTTTTAGATCCATGGTAATCTGTGATATATATGTTTCTTTATCTAAATCAATCATCACTTTATCCAGGATAATTAAATTTATTTCAACAACTTTAAGGCATTAATACTTACATTTCCTTATCTAAAAATATCTATTTTCCATTAAATCACTTTCCTAATCAATCAGAACAATTTAACATATTTTTTGAAATTCTTATTGATAGACATAAAATTAATAACCTTTATATAATTCACCATTCAAAAATAAATAATCCAAATACACAAACACAAAATTACCTCAAAATTAATGATTGTTATGGAAGACATCCATAATTTAAAAGAATTAAATAATTAGAATTGGTAATTGTGTTGGGTAATGCGCATGTTCTCCATATATATGATATTGAACTCTATGATAATTCATTACAGTATTCCATTTTTTCTAGCACAAATAACTTTTTCACATCCAACTGAGGTATTCATCAAGCTACTTCATCCCATATTATTGACAGAAATTGATGATATTTTTCTTTACAATATATGTCTTACCATAAATGTTGATAGTTCATTAATTTGATGTATTATTAATTTTATTAATTCTATCATTTTTAATCATGTATAGTTATAGATGATTCGCCATAATATCTATATCACTCTCTCCACTGATCATCCCACTTGAATACTACAACAAATATTTCACATTATAATCCACATTAATATGGTCAGTTCTAGTTCCCTCCATTTACTGAAATAAGGAATAATTGAGTAAGGAATTATTATCATATTGATGAATCACATAATAATGAAAAAACAATTACATGACGTCTAAATTATGGCACCATTATTAAACCATGACACCTTAGGTTTATCCTATTTAATTCATACACCCCATTATTTTAAATAATTCATGATGGTTCTTTTTTTTGGTAAATTAACAATGCATATCACCTAGGGATGCCAAACTAGGTGTTCAGTATGGCCCATTTTTGTGTACCAGCTTACCTCATGTATGGCCGAAAATATCTGGTCAGAGTTGTTATTCCTAGAAGCATATGTGCTAGATTAACATACAATTTTTGTATATATACATTAACGTATTTCTATAAAAATTCTATCACTATCCTATTCCAAAATAACAAGTTATTTTCCTTAATGATAACTCATCGATATACTTATCCATACAAACTTCCCTATACACACCCATAAAATATACCACATTATATCACAATTATTTTCTCTTCCTTATTTATA
This sequence comes from Viscum album, assembly GCA_963277665.1. NCBI lineage: Eukaryota > Viridiplantae > Streptophyta > Magnoliopsida > Santalales > Viscaceae > Viscum > Viscum album. Next base: position 24,146,472 of record OY728131.1, read on the forward strand.
ATGGATAACTAATCATTATATCTAATACCTATTACATATATCATTTATATATATATATATATAATTTCATTACTTTCTCATAATACAGAAAACATTATTCTAATTGGTGCCCATGATTGTATTATAATAGTTCCTTTGGTAACCTGGAAACAAAAAAACCGGTACATAAATAATCTATATAATACCCCATTTTGTAAATATAATCCTTCTTAGACCTGTCAATCATATTAAATTTCTTCCTAACCTATGGAAGGTAACATAAAAAGTGGTGAGGTCATTTTCTCAGCAAGGGAAAAAAAGGGTGACACATAAACACAATCGGGAGAATAAGGGTATGATAACATGGTCCTAAAATTATATTATCATACAATGTATATAAAATATCGTAATCATGAATCATAAAATAATTATTGGTACGTCATAAGACAAGAATCATAATAAAATAAAATAAATGAGTCATGAAATCAGAGAATAGGAAAAAATTGAATTTTAGAAAACACAAAATCATATTATATCATATGTCAATGATAACTACTAATTCCACGGTAACATGTTTTTATTGGGATAATCTATTATATACATACATAGGGAATGGGAATTTATTCCATGGATTCTCTTTTTTTGGGCATGGGATCACTTCCCATGCACCCTATTTTTTTGTGAATGGGATCCCCTCCCAAGTACCCACTTGTTCTGGGATTTATGTTTCCTCCTAGGTACCCTCTTATTTTATGACATGGGATGTCATCCCTTTTAATCAATTTTTTATTGTTGTATAATTCCCTCTTTTGTACCATTTAAGCTCATAAAATCTTTGTCATTACCCAATTCATTAGAGGGAGATATAGGTCCCCCCAGAGCCATAATGAAATCATATATTCATGTTCCAAAAAACATTTATCATATCAAAACCTATATAAAAATATTTTTTTCTATAGACATCAAGTCATATCCCAAGAAATGAAATGGATATCATTAACATTTCATCACATAATTACCAATGGAAAAGATATAGGTTTCGTAATAATTTCATAGAACTATAACTCTTGATAATATGTGGTTTTCAATAAAATACAACATTTTTAAGAGAGGAGGGTGTCATAATAATAATTCCATGAAAACATAAACCAATCGATAAATAATATAATTGAAACTGTTGTATAAATTCTTATAAAAGAATAAGTAACTTCATTATATATCACCTTAGAAGGAAAATAACATTTAACGATATTTTAAAATTTTTCTTCAGGAGAGATTTCATTATTCTTTTAATTTTCTTTAAAATAATTAAATCAATAAAAAAACATTTTCATTGAAATTTTATTGAAAACATATATAGAAGGCCTGAAACCATTTACAAAACCTTTTCTCATGAATACATAAAAAATCATGGAAACATTTATAAAACATTTTCATTGAATATAAATTTAAAATATATAAGGGATTCTTGATACCCTTATTGTTTATAATAAATTTAATAAAAAATAATATTTTATTTTAAAAAAATTATGTTGTGTTATATGAAAATTTTCCTTCTAATACTAATTAATGAAACTTTCAGAAATAAGTTTTTAATATTAACATTTTTTTAAAACAATTTTTATTGAAATTAGATCAAATAGAATATATATGATTCTTTTCAAATAATAGAACGTTTTTAAAAAAATTATTCTTTGAAAATTATCTTTAAATTTCATTTGAGAACATTTTTTGAAAACATAATCTTGGAAATAAAACATACTTTTGATCAAAGAAATAAATATGGTCATATATTTTTAAAAAAAGTAATCCTATTTACAATATGTACTATAGAGTGTAAAAATTATACTAATACATGTAGATATAATAAATAACCATATGATAATAAAATTCATCTGTGTTATTGAGAGATAGATCTGTAGATATTATCAATTGAACCAATATCGTACATAACCTCGATAAATGATTAGATTATTTTAATAAACTCATACCAAATGGTATCGTTGAATCATAATAACCATATTGGAAAATGAAATTAAATTGATATTAAATTATATTTTATATAAGTATATATCATGATATAAGTTGACAAATTAATATATATAACCCTCTTAAAAGTATACAGGTTCAAAATAGATCTTGTCTGTCATAGAATGAAAATTAAAACCAAACTACCTTACTGATTTGGTAAAATTTAAACAATAAATCCCTATGATGTGGATATAATCCAATTAATAAGTAAAAACCCATATAAATAAATATTATAATAACATATTATATTTATTGGAAGTTTATATTTTCTTCAAAAAATGAGAGGTTCCTAAGGTATGTATCTCATTTAAATAAAATGTAAGACTAAATCCACATACCTTGTGCCTTGATTCTGATCATACTAATAAAATACTCTGGTATAATAAATACAACTTCATTATAAATCAATCACTTATTTATATTATAATATATAATACCATATATGGTTTTATTATTACATTATATTACATATTTTTGAAAATTCATTAATAATGTTTCATGTAGAATAATATTTGAATTATTTTTTACATATTTATAAATTAGTTATATAATTGAACCATATACATATATTTGGATATTAATAATTAAAAACATAATAAAAATAAAATTTAAATTCATAATATGATTATTATAATAATCTATAGTTTATATAAGTATGAAATAGAATACATCCTTCATTGAGATGGTTGGTTGTACGTACGCATGAACGTTGTTACAATTTTATAGTCATAATAAATGAAAGGAAAAACAGACTTATATATTTAGGTATATTATATAATTGAAATATAATTATCATTTTATAAATATCATATAAGTTTTCTAAACACATCCTTGAAACATTCCATGTAGTGTGTGATCGAATCACATCACATTGAGGGGATAGTTGTCGACACTTCAAGAGAAGCAATTCTCATATTTACACAAAATATAATATATAAATATATATTTATTAGAATAATTAAAGACAATTAATAAAATTATAATTATATTTTGTATTATATATAAGAATATTTACCACCATAATTCCCATCATGAGAGGTGGGAATGAAAAAATGAACAATCATCCCTTCGTTATGTGGTAGTTCACTGTACACATAAAGAGTATGTTAATTACCCCTTAGGTAGAAGATTTAGTATGTTTAAATTGAATCCATAGAATAAAAACATACTAGAATACTGAGTAAGCTGGTCTTGTTATCAAATAATGAATAATACGATTTGAGTGAGTGAATAAAAGGAGAATAAAAGAAAGGATCTCGAGGGAATGTCTAACATCTTAATCCTGTAACTCCTTTTGGTTTTCTACTAATGAATTCCATGTATTTATTTCATCCATATTGCGGCATCAAATATTAAGGTATATATGTTGGGATACTATTTATGTTGGACTTTTCATAACCTAAGTGGTATGGTATGTGTAATGATGTAGAATATATATTGAACTTTTAAAGGGAAGGGAAATGACATGCTTTGTATTTTTTTAAACAAGTTAGGTGTAACTATATATTTACCTAAATTGTATTCCAAAACCAACACAAATAAATAATTTAAGGTTAATGGTTTAAAATTTTCCATAAAATATATTTTTTACATGTTTTTGGGTCACTTGGGCCATGAAGTTTGTGGTTTAGTACCTTGTATTGTGTAATTCTTCTTTAATATTTGTAAATAATTTTAATTTCATTCTAATTTTTTTTTGCAAAAACTATGTTGAAGTTATTATAAATAGAAAATTATTATGATTACAAATATTTAATTCATTTTTCAAAATTATAATCACATATGTGATGGAAATTAATTTAAATTTACTCCTGCTAGCGGTCTGACACTGTGGGTTATTAATGTATCGAAGATTAAGAGATTGTGATGTATTTATATCCACATTCAATGTGAAATTTTTACCTATAAAATATATTCAAATAATTTTAACGAATATTTTGTAATTATAATTTTAAACCAATATAAAATATATCATATTCGTATAAATAAATTAAATAGGAAATTATTTTTGATATAAAATGTAGAATTTTCCACTATTCATAGAAAAATGATGTTTCTCAGAAAAAATCACAAAAACTCATGATAATATAATTTCAAAATTATAAATAAAAAATATGATTAATTTATAAAATCAGATTTCTATGTGTCTAAAATTAACTTTATTTATTTTCATGGAAGGATGTGAAAAGAAATTTAATTGAAAAATTAGTACTTTAAAACATATAAACATCACAAAAAAATATATTTTTCATTATCAGTTCATTTTATTTATAAAAAATAATAATAAAAAATATTTTAAAATTATATATTACTATTAATATTACTACATTTAATGTCTATTTTATAACTATCATGCTTATGTAATTTTAACAATAAAAATTGTTTTAATGAATCACATTGTTGCACGTAACAGACACTAAATCGGTGTTGCGTGTAGTGCATTACAATATTGTGTTATGTGAACAGAATGTTTTACATATTGTAGTGAATATAATCAAAATAACTATATGTTGTGTGTAACACATGACATTCATAGAGTTTCATATACTTAAAGTGAATCATAGTGTTGTGTATAGCGCAATATTGACATAGAGTTTCATAGAACACAATTCATACACAGTGTTTTTCATATAACAAACAATATATCAAATATTGTGTGAAATTTAAAAATACATATAAATCAAATTATTTCAAAAAAATTTAATTCAAAAAGTATTAGGGCGTTACATAATTAAATTAATTAAATATTGAATTAATTTATTATTTCTTTGATTATTTAATTAACGAGATATATAAATTATAGAATTTTGTGGAATATTTAATTATTGAATAAATAATATGGTTATTTAAATTATTGATTTACATTAATTAATTGATTAATTATTTAATGGTATCAATTTTGGGGATGTTATAATATTAATTAGATTAAATAGTTTTCAAATAAATGTGGATTTTTTAATTATGATGTATATTCAATTGGATTAATTAATTGAAGAATTAATTAATTGATGCCTTGATTGTGAAATGTGATACTAAGTATAAGGTTAAATATAACTTATTGATATGATACATGCGATATTTTAATTTATTGATAAATGTGTATGGTCATGGTTTTGTTCATTGAAAGTACCTAGTAAAAGATTTATTGATATACATTTTTCGGACATCATCTGTTGTATCCAAAAGAACATATCAATAAATCGATTGATAAATGTATATAGGACATAGTGTGATACATACAAACCCATATTGATAAATTTTATTATAACTATATGTGGAAAATGTTCTGCAATAATGGAGCACATATTGATAAATTAATTGATAAATGAGTGTGGAACATAGAAATTAATTTCAAAATCACACAAAATTTTAGGCATCGTGACCAATATCAAAAAAATTTATCATTACACCATTCTAATAATTTTCCTTATTATGAATTCAGATTAAATGGATAATGAATGAAAATTTGTTATAAGGAATCATGAGTTTCTTTCTTTCAATGGTTTAGACTCCAGTACCTGCCAAAATTGCTATTGAGAGTTTGGGTGTCCTATGGAATACAATGATGAAATGTGGTTATATAAATAGACCTTTAATAAATAAAATTTTTTTAATTTATTTAATTTTATTTTTTCATTTGAAAAAATCATACATTTTATTGAATATATTTTTTATGATATTTTTTTTGGTTGCCTATAATGTTGTACTGATTCCCTACTCAAGATACATAGTTGATAACCAAATAGACATTATGTTTGCGGGTCTGGATATCGTGAAAGGATATGTGCTATATAGTTGATTTGGGATTGTGTATAGATGGGGGATCCTGATGTGGTTTTGGACCAGCATGATGGGTATTTATTTTGTATTTTTCATATAGACACTTAATATGTTCATTAGCAAGGAGTCTCTATGCCTTAGTTTTGAATAAAATATTTTTTGTTTTGGTCATAATATGTTTCAGGTATTATTCTACTTATTTTTATATCATTTTATTTTTTTATATTGTATTACTATGATAAATATAGAATAGTATCCGCATGATCAATATTATACCATTGTTGCTAGTCAGTAGTCTCTAGTGTGCATGGAGGCACACATGATTTTACATAGTGAACGAAAACCTGGAACCAGTGTGTGGCCCCCATGTCTAGACATTTCACATGTGGAAGGATACAAGAGAGTATCATTTGGGATTGTTTACAATGTGGGTGAATTATTTTCTATAGATGTGGAAGATAATGACTTAATAACGATAGGGGAGAAGTAGATAAGGGTAGTAGCGAGGAAGGGGTAGTTTTAAATCTGTGATTCTAAATTTGTATATGAATGAAGATAATTAATGAGACAAGTTCATGATGATAGAATTTTAGGATTCATGGATGAAGAATGGTGTAATCCTGATATCCCCATGAAATATTACAATACTTTTCAAGAAATTAGTTACATATATATATGATATTGTCATGATACTTTTGTTTCTCATACTGGGTGTGGGTTAAGTGGTCATATATTTTATGTTAGGTAAATATCTTATCACTCTCTGGAAACATAGTAGGAGAATGTATTTTATAATATATAATAATTACTAACGAGGTATAAAACCATCAGAAGTTGTTAACAAACACAATTAGAGGGATGGGTTGGAATGAAATCCTTATGTTATCATTGTAGTTTTTTTGGTTGATTGTGCTTGATGAATAAGTAGGTGTACATGGATAGTTTTAGAGTTCCAGAATATTTTTTTGGATATGCATGTTTCTAATGATCCAATAAGGTGGAAAGGATACCCTTTAAGAGCTATAAAACATTTTGTATAACAGGTGGCATCATTTCCCTATGTCTTCCAAATTGGTGGGGCCTAAATTTAGAGGATTGATCTATCAATATGAAGGTTTAATTTCCATAAATTACTCATTAAAATTTGCAAATGGAATGAGTTTCATGAAGATTGGAGTTATGATAAGTGAAGTATCATTATTAAATAATCAATTTCTGTATAATCTAGAATTCACAAACGTGTGGATCATTGTTAATGTTAAAAGGGTATATGGTATGGCCCCAAAAATATGTGAAGTATATTATTAAAAAAGGATGAAATGTTATTGATAAATTTAAATGAATATGAGAAGAATATCAAACAAAGTATTTCCCTGCTGCGTCGAAAAAATATGGATTCTTAAGAACGAGTTTTATAATCATCCTGAAAATTTGAGGATGAGGATGGATTCCTATGAAATTAGAGGAACAACCTATAAATTTATCTCTAAAACAAATGAAAAATGGTTAAAACCATTAAAAATTTCATAATCTCTAAATCAAAAATGTATTTTCTATAGATTGAAATCATGATGAAAGGGTAATTTCAAAGTATGTGATATCTAACTAAAAATTTTAAGAATCATGCATTTATTTAAGATCCTTAAGGCTATAAAAAGCATACTGAATATTTGATTTATCATGATTCATGAGTGATATTTTTAGATGGTGATTTATTTGTGAAGCTAATGTGAGTTTTGCTAAAAGAGGATTCTTCGAAAAGGCTATTTCAGAATCATGTAATTGGTTTCTTTATGATGGTTAGGTGTTCGTCTTGAATGGATGTTGCCTTGTTAAGGCTATTTGATGATCATGAAAGAGAAAAACATTATGAAGGTGATGTGAATCATGAATGTTTTAAGAATTTATTTCCTAATGAATCTATGGTAATTTTATATTTATCAAGTTGATGTATCTATAACATCAATGGAGAATCTACCAACAACATTGGATGTATTCATTATTTCTAATTAAGGGAACTATAAGTCTCTAAAATGTGATTGGATCATTTAAAAATTAGTCTACAATGAAATAGGAATATGTTTAAAATTTCCACCATTAGAGAACCATTGAGAGAATTATTGATGGATTACCCTAGAGAAGTAGTGATATGTCCCTAAACATTGTAATGGAATTGATCATGGGTAATGAATTGATATATCCCGAACTATATATTGGAATAGAGCCTCTGTATATTTGGTGCATTGGAACATTTTCATTATATTCTCATCAGATGCAGCCTTATCTGGGTTAATCAAGTCAAATTTTTTGTATCATTCATGATTTCATTTTTTATCATGAATTTATATTGGAAAGGGAGATACGAGTGTTTTTTTAATAAAACAAGATCTTAAAGTTATTTTTGTTTAATCTATCATACCATGATTCAAAACCTCCCCACTCAATATATTTATACTACTTTCTATCATAGTAAACAAGTTTTTATTTCATTACATCATTTATATACTCATGTTGCGAAATATTGAGCTCATATTAGAGGTCTTGCCCAGTAGATTAATCATGAGGTTCCTACAAGGAACACTTATTCTGTATCATTTATATTCTAAGAGTGTGAGATATCACTTGGTATAGAGAGGTTGACATGGAACCTCTTGGTAATAATGATGGAACAATATGATGTAAAAAATTGTATGGATATGTTAGTAATGGACTTAGCCCAAATTTTAAATCACCATAATCATGTCATAGACCTTCATATTGATGGGATGGGATTCTCTTTTTATGGAGAGAGATATCTCATGGAGGGATGAGCGTGTTCTATGAAATGGAGGCCATATCCCATCACACATATGTTGGACAGTATATCCCTTGTTGTAATAGGCTATTCATGCAGCTAGATTTTTTCATTTCTAGAGGATATTATATATATCTTCACAGAAAACATTACGGTACTACACAATAGGTGGTAGAGGGATCATTTAAATGAACTAAATTCCATGATAATATTGTATATAATATTTTATATAAAATGGACCCTACTAAACATTGAAATATGTGGATGTAGTTATAGGACCATCAAGATAAGGGTTTAATTAGCCCATGTGCGTCTCCCTTGGAAGCTCTAGTGTGGTAAATGAAAATGGAAGAAAGGGTCTTTCAGTTTTGTGTAGATTATAATAACCTTAATCGAGCCACTATATAACATGTACTATTTTAAATAAAAAATGATCCATTTTACTACTTATGAGGTATGAAATGGATCTCAAAGATTGATCTCATGTCTATCTACCACTACTTCACGACTCAAGAGGCTGGTATACCGAATAAAAACTTTTGACATCCCAATAGACAATATAACATCATGGTGATTCCCATTTCTATGAATAATGTCTCATATGTGTTAATATAGTTAATAAAACTACTATCTGAGCCTTAAGTGGACATGTTTTCGGTTTTCTACATCAATAACACACTCTTATACTCTCTATCATAGGAGGACCATGCATGTCACTAAAAGGGGGTTCTAGATTTTCATTGAGAGAACCATCACTATGAGAAAACATAAAAATACAATTTTAGAGTCACAATGTTTAATTTATAGGGAATTTTATATTTTTTCATAGTTTATCCTCGGAGACAAAAAATATTGATGTAGTTATTTCTTGGGCACCACCGAAGAGTGTATCATAGGTGAACAGTCTGAGTGGATTTTTTGGGTACTACAAGAGTTTTGTGGAATATATTTCCATATTTCATACCATTTGACAATCCTGATGTTGAAATGGAAACATTTTACATATACTAAGAAGTTAAATAGTTTTTTCGAGGAGTTATTTCTATGGCTGATGAGTTATCCTATGATGATACTACTAGAGAAGGTAGTGGATTTCATACTATATTGTGATGGCTTAGAATTTGGTCTCAGTTGTGTATTCATACAATGAAATGAAGTTATCACTTATTGGTCAATGAATTTGATTCTCCATGAGTATAAATATATGATTCATGACCTAGATATGTAAAAAAATAGTCTTATTCCAGAGGATATGGAGGACCTACCTTCAGGGAGATTTCTTTTTTGTCTAATTAGACTTTCAATGTCAAAGGTACGTCTCCAAGCAGAGAGACAAAGACATGATGTAGCAGTGCAGGTTGGTGTTCCCCAAGGCATATAACATCGAGATATTATATACTAAAAGGAAAATTAAATTTAGTGTAATATTTATTTATTATGAATTACCTATATTTCTCTCTGTAAGAGGCTTCATATAATTTGTACTACCTATATATGACCCTAGTTGAGTGGTAGGGTGCCACTATTTTTTAATTGATGATGTTGACTAATCCAATTCTCAAGTATTTTAGAAATTACATTTTGGGGGACCTTGACTATGAAGTTTATGTGAATAGATATCTATGTGGGATTCTATAAATGGATATTAAAAAGGAAGGAGTCATATCATAAATTTCTAGGGATGGATGGAGGATCCAGTCAGAATATTAGAGTTAGTGAAGTGAGAGTAGCAATCATCTCCCCTAGTTGTACAACCTAGTATCTAGAAGATTAAGAGAGCCCATCGATGGTAGTTTTTGTGATCCTCTATGACATGGATTGTAACTGAGTTATTCTCTCTTTACCACACCTTATATTAGGGAAAGTAAAAAACATAATGTTCTATTATGTATTCTACATCCCCTTAATATCCCATTGGTGATGTGGGATTATCTATCAATGGATTTTCTGATACGTCTTCTTTAGACCGAAAAGGGACCGGACACCATCTAGTTTATCGTTGAGAAACATATAATATTATCTCACTTATATGCTATTAGAGATTGAATTTCTGTGGAGATTTTATGGTTTTTGGGGCATATAATATAATATCCTATTTCAAAGAGTTCTTTCGACGATTGTCCCTATTTGTTAATCAATGTTTACATCATATTTGGGGAAAGGCTCATAAGTGGAAATCAATACTGATATAAGGATGAGTATATCCTTTCATCCCCAAATATACGAGAATAATGAGTTCACACTCAATATGTTAGAGGATATTATTAGGTATTTCATTTAAGACATTGTATAGAGCTGGGAGGATCTATATCCTTTGGTAGAGTTTGTGAACAACAAAAAATATGACTCTAACAATAATATGACACCTTTTGATATAATTTATGGTAGGACCCTTAAGTAATATTTTTATGGAATGATTACATATATATATATATATATAATATGGATAAATATTTGTTTTTGTAAATGACAATTAAGATCCTAGATATCTTTGTGTGGATAAGGACAACTTAAATCTGGCAGATATCTTATAAAGACTGGCATTATAGTTCCTTATAGATCGAGTAGGTAACCATCTTTTCATGAGATTATCTTCATGATGAGAATTTGGGTGGTTTGACCAGGGATAAATTATATCCCAGAGGATTATTGGGTAATTTTATATTGGTAAATATGATGTAAATGATTTTTACCAACATTCCCTACCCCCTCGATTGGAGTGAGTGCACGTCGTCTTCCATTTTTTCATGGTTTATGAGATATGATCATGAAAACTTGAACATCAACGACTACGGTAGGATGGATATTAAAGACGAATCGACCTTCATGGATCACCTAGGGGTGATCAATGATTTATAGGATAAGACCCTATTTATTTGTATCATAAACTAAATTCATGTGTTGTGGCATCACTGAAATGTTCTAGGGAGCTTCGTGGATTGGGAGGGAAAGATGAGGGCTCAATATCACATGTTTTTATCTATTTTTTTATATGGAAATCATATATGAAGTAATGATATAGATAAATAAAATTTCATTTGTAAGACATTGAAATATATATTATTATATTTCTAGGGCCATGTTCTAAAATGGAACGCGAATCAGAAGCCTCGTGTGAAAAAATTTAATTTTATAAATGTATTATAAATTATTTTTATTGAGGACTTGTAGTTTTTTTAATAAAAATGTATAAACATAATTAATATATTTGATAATTATTTTGATAACACTATGAATTTCATAGAAATATTTTTACCCTATGTGTCACCTAAAATTGGCCATCATATGTCATTCGTATATCTCCAACATTGGTGGTACAACACGAGGAAAAATTTAAAAATTTATTTATTTATTTAACCTAATTAAAATTTTAGTATGAATAATTCCATTATGATTTTACATGGGATAACCTCATAATCCTTGGACATTCAATGGCTTCTCGTTCCTCCTTATGTTGGAAGATCATATCAGATGATGAAAAAACATTGGGTCAGAGCAGATCTATGGGAAATAAACACAATGAATTCCTAAAATAATTTGAAATTATTTTATTTGATTAATAATTATCCAATATCTATGTATGAATTGTATATTTGTGGATGAGATACATTTTTATTATGTTTACTGAGTAAATTAATCACCAATTTTGATCTGTGGAAACTGTAGCGATTGAATGTGACTATCTACTAGTTAAATTTTTTATTCAACTATTTACATACCCAAAATATAACTATTATTGATTGATGGATAGATAACTTTTAAATTATAGACTAAATTTTTTTTATGGAACCATTACCCCAAGTTAATTCATGTTCTTCACTAATAGGAACCCTCTATCATAGTTTCACATTTTCAGGTTGTACCAAGGTCGATCAGACACCTAGAGTTATGAATAAATGAGGTAAAAGGGATGGATAAATATATAAAATTTAAATATGGGTTGTTTAATATACATGGGTTATTATTTTCCCAAAAAATATATTAAATAAACAACGATGATTTAAACTATAGCATGTGGGATCGGGTGACGAACCACTGTCAAGATGGAAATAGATTTCGAAGAAACATATGGATTAAAATTTAATATTTGGAATATATTCACTAATAATGATTGGAAATGAGGTAAAATATGTTGTGTATTGGCCATATTAAAAGAAAAGAGTAAGGATCCCAAATTTTAAGAAAATAATAACTACACTCCTTGTAGTTTGACGAACACATCACTTATCTGGCCCAAGATACGACTGCTAGGATTTCAAGTAATTATAAGTATAATAAGTTATGTGGGAACCTGAAAGACAAAAATAACCTGTAAAACCTACTGACCATATACTTCATGAGTACGCGACATAGTACAAGCTATGCATGTTCTATTCTAAAGTAAATAGACATAGGGTAATGTACACTAACACAACATTGGTACATAGACATTGTCAAGAACATGGGTAGGGGCCCGAGTGGGCTGGCACACTCTGTATATCCCCTACATTCTATGTATCCCTACATGATTAGTGAATAGTGTGCCTACAGAAACACATATAGGTTATAGAGTTACACCACATGCCTTGTGGGTCCCTCTAACATGTTCTATACCCCATTGATTTCATTTCGGGAACTTTAATAATAAAAATCTCATTTATTAAACTCATATCTTGTACTGTGAGTATCCTTTCTGATAGATTGTCTATATTAACTATTATAGTTGACTCGAGTGTGGATATTAGGATATGATGTGAATTTTTCTTGGAATGACGCTTATTTAAGCGAAACCTGAAGATGTGAGTGATCATGCATAGGGTAACTAGAGACACTATAGTGGAACCCCACCACATTATCTTCGACATGTGTCCCCTATAGATATTTTCCAAGTAGAATCATACATTATTAGATAGGGTGTGATTCCTCAATAACCAGAGTGGAACCCCCTATCAATCTGAGGTGTGGTTCCATGACCTAGAGTGTGGACCCCCCCATTAGCTTTGGTGTAGTTCCTCTATATATACTTACCAAATGAAACTACCATTCATCTAAGTGAGGATCCATATGTACCATATTAGAACTTCCAATCACACTAGTGCATGGATCCTCAACCTATATAGTACAACCATCCATCATCATGGGCACAATTCCTCTACATTACTAGTTAAAATACGAATTAGGTAGGGTGTGGGTCCTCATGAGACAATAGTGGAACCCCCATAATTTTAGTCATACATTCTCTAAATATTATTATATAGTATAACCCATGATAATTCACTCTAGAACAGGTCCTCCAATTAGAGTTAAAGCCCCCTGGGTTTTGTGGCACTGTAAAAAGTTATAGGACTTCAAAATGTTACTTCATGGAAAAGGCACGAGATGATGGGAATCATTGATGGAAATTTGGGATAGTTGGTTACTCTTATTCTTCGTATGATATATGATATGGGTATCCCATTTCCCTATCATTTATGATTCCTTTTACTAGGAATATATCTATATATCGATATCCATATTATTCTATTTCAATACTCTACTTCCATTGGTTGAGAATACATGTAGAGTATTATATGTTCATTCTATGTTTAGTATCATGTGGTTTTTTGAGTTATCCCCCTTTACATGGGTGGAAAACACTCAATGATTAGTGTATTTACAAATGATATTGAGCCATGTGTTCTTAGATGAGGTTATTCTTTCTTTTTCTTTGGTTGAGCGATATCCTGTTTACTCTCTATAATCTTTATGGTCCTATTATATCTCTTATTTCTCATACTTAATAATTTAGGTCATCCTATTTGGTAGTATGTACTCACCCATGAATGAGATTTTTCAAACATTTTTGACTTATGAAGATAAATAAATGGTTAGTGGTGAATAAAAATGAGAATAAGTGAACCTAGTAGATTGGACTAGATATAGTGGTCGCGACTTTTAGATCTTGAGTTATGAAATATTGATATTTTACTTTCATGTTTTTTTTGTGTTGCGACAATATTCTTGTTGGGTGCGAATATATCCACATAAGTTTTGAGTTTTCACTACTGTACAATTGTACTTCCAATAGGGTTTACATGAATGTTTGTTCCCATATAGTTTCCATCTTCTAAGTTTACTTCTCATAACTTCTACATCAAGAAGTATGGTTGTGTGCATATAGGTACATAGGCAGTGACCTTTGCATGTATGTTGTGAACTCAATGCTTGTCTCAAACCCCTAGCCCATGGAGATATGCTTGGTGTTGTTTCAGATCTTTCTCGGGCATTGGTCAGGACATGACATAATATTCATGGCACCTGTTGTGAAAAAATCCCTAATGATAAACCTATTATTGTTAATTATATCAACACCACTTCGGGTAAATCATTCAAAAATAGATTTATTTAGTTCTTTCATCGTTAATGCATTACAATGGAGATATATTCCCCCCAAAATTGTTATATTCAACTACTAACCACCTAGGAACACATGTGTTTTAATCAATCAAATACTGATTCATTATAAACACATCTATTTCATATAAATTAATCATTAACCGTTCAAATGTCCAATTATAAGGCCCAATTTTTTTTCATTTCAAACCCAAATTAATGTTTTCTTATCAAAATCATGATATTCAAAATAAGTATTAATTTAAATAAAATTTATCATGGATCAATAATCAAATCATTTAATCAATTCATTTCATAATTAAATCTATATTTATCTAAAACAACTAAATTTCTCAAATACATTAAAAAATGGTTTTATTTTACAAATCCATTATATCTTTAAATTGATCATAAACATCCATCAGTGAAACTAAAAGTACATTTCGAATAAATAATTAAATCCTGATTTAATGTTAATGAATATCCTTTATGGATGCACAATAATTTTAATACTTGGAAAATGTTCAATCACTTGATATGGTATTAGAAAATGGATAACTGATGGTGATAAAGATTGAAGTTGAATACCTAGAGTTAAAACCAACCAACATTGGGATTCAATCAATCAAAACATTAGTATTTGTAACCCTAAATCATTTGAAAAAATGAAAATGGAGATTCAGAGAAATGTGAAATTCACATACTATTGATTGATCAAAAACATGCACATAGAAATTAATCTAAGAGGAAAGGGTTGGGTGATCTAAAATACTCAATAAATAGCCTCTAAAATCTAGTGGGTTGGTTATAAATAAAGTAGGTAATTTTAAAAATTTTAAAATGGATTCTAGATTATTAATATTAAAATGAAAAAAACATTAACTCATCCATAAATACAATGAAATTGAATTTATTAATCTGGAAAACCAATGATGTAGTGATATGTACCACACTATAGTGGTTCATGTTAAAAACTAGTCCGAGATTTTCATGTAGCCACGCGATGAAACCAAAAAAACTATAAATGGTCCATGAAATAGTTTTTTGTCCACACCATGACCTATCCAAAACATTTTGATAATATAAATACTTCACCTCATGATTTGATGCCATAACTGACACCCCCATGCCTCATGGACTTGTTCCTAGAGTATGAAAACACATTTTCCTGAATCAAGGAGGAATATAAGTGCTAACATGTTATAAAAACAAATTATTTTTTTAGATTTTATAGATACCTTTCAATATTTTAATGGATGTGGATATAGTGAAGAACATAAATTTTCCCCAAAAAATGACATAGACAAACACAAATATTAGAGAGGACCATTGACCAATAAAAATATAATTTATAAATTTATGATTGAAATAAAATTTTACCCAATCAAGGATGATTCTTAGATGGTGATGTTAATCATATGTAAAATTTTCTTGGAGAAACATTGTTGAAAAAAGAGGATCGATGTTTCTATCATAATAGCAACGATTTACCCATAATCCATTGATTTCCAAGAAAAAAAATAATTTTTTGTGATAGAGAAGTGAATCAATTATATTGTATTGATTATGATGATGTTATATATTAACATTATACATGACGAAATCTTTCTATAAATTTGATTTCCTGATATTATAATAAGAGGAATAATGAAGATACAATTTCTTTTTATTCTATGATTCTAATGTATTAGCCCATGAAAATATAAATAACATTACATATATAGATAGTAAGGATTTTTTTAGAAAATACTTAGTTTCCTAACATACCTTAAATAAAATAATAATTCCTAACAAAACCAATTCTATAATATACTAATAAAAATAATATTAATACTTATTGGAAGGAGTTGTTTTTCAAAATGATAAAAATTATTTACAGGTATTAAAATAACTATTCATATTCAAACATGATCCTTGTATAATTAAACTCCATGTAATTTATTAAATACCTCAATAAATAATTAATTAAATACACATTTCATCATTAAATATTATCAATCTATAAAACATGAATAAAGTTACTACTATCTCAAGAAATGGTATTCAATCAATTATTTAAATTAGAATATAATTTAATCAAGAACAATAGGAAAATATAGATTGTGACCCTCTATGATTCATTCTAATTTGAATTTAGGGTGATTTCATAAGGTCTAAGGTTTCTTCCTTGTAATGGGTAAACACAAAAATAAATTAATTAATGTTGCAACTTCCTCTACCACCTAAGAAAACTCATTATGTAATATAATCTATTTCTCATAATATCTCATAAATAATATTGAACATTTGTGTCATTAACAGATTGTTGTTATTATTCATTCATTTTTTATCTAAAATAAATTTGTTTTTTCACCATGTAAATGGAAACTATGCCCATGGATTTATTCAAATAAATGTTTCATGAAATCAACATCCATAATGAGGTAAAGGAAAAAATCATTCCTTGATATACCATTAACATCATTTTATTTTTTTATTCTCCATATATACCTTACTTCGTGAGAATATACGCTATTGTAGTTTTGGTAAGTAAATATATATTTATAAATCATGAAATGTATAAGAATAATACTACAATTTTAAAATCATTACACATGCTCAGATATTGAAATATATAATTACACCAAAACATGTGGAATTTTTTCTCATTGGTCTGTTCTCATAGTCCCCCCAGATATTCCCTTGTGTGAACATCATTGGATTTTGTATCATATTCTTATTAGTACTGAAAAATGATAGTCTACCCACTATGTTATATATCATAGAATATTATCCAAACAATGAACAATATTTTGTAATATAATCATATACCGTCAATATATTCATAATATTGGGGAACTCCTATGACTTTCCAATTTGAAAATTCAATAAAAACTTATTAAATAAAATTCATATTGTACAATAAAAAATATATAATAATACAAATTATTTATATTAAATAATTTTAATAAACATGTAGTCCAATTTATAAATACCATGGTATAGAACATAAAATTCTACATTTTATCCATATTTCAATTAATATAATAAATAAATATTTTATGAAGAGTATTTATATTTAAATCACAATCTTCATATAGCTATGTTCCCCTATAAGTATTTTACTATAAATTCCCTCAAAATCATATTTTTATACATTCTATCATAGTGTTTTAATTTGTATATTTTTTTCATTAAATTTATACTGGTAATAAATTAAGATTGATGAATTTTTATATATGTTTAATTCTATGGGATGAAAAGTGAATCATTGGAGACTATGGATTGAAATGGCATTATTTATTCGATAACTATTTTCATTGTTTATTAAAAAACAACTCCCTTAGTAATTATTTATATTAGGATTGATATTATGGTCACTATTTTTATTTATTTTTTATTATCTATTTCAAAAATACACATAATTCATGTGTATTATTGTCCATTTAAATTAATTTCCATTAGATTTGTGGTTGAATATGTTTGGAATTCCATATTAAACACAATTTTGTTCCACCATTTTGTGAATTAGATACAAAATTTAAAAATTGGTACACTAGGATCCCTTATATCAATTATCATCTCTATAAAATAAAAATTTATCTTTTAGGGTATGAGTCTTTTCTTGGGCAGGTATATAATTTATAAACTGAGTTTTAGAAAGGTAATTTAAATTATTTTTTTATTATATATATATATTTGATGTATTTTAAATTGAAATAAATTCCTTAAATTACATAATACGTTAAAAATAACAATAATTTTTCTGAAATGTTTTTAATGCCTATTATTAAGTATAAATAAATATAATCATATAGAATAAAATTATTATTACTGTTTGTAAATGATGAAAATAATAAAACAATGATTCTAGGACCACTTTCCCATGAGTTAAGCAAGGGTAGGTCAATAACAAACCAAATATAAATTTTAATTTTTTTATTCAAAATAATTTTAGAAAATAAAAAAATTATGTAATTTATTTTTATATTATTATGCAGAAAAATAGAATTCCTTATTTATATATTTAAATTTTTTTCCTGGTTTTAAATGTTTCATGAAATTATTGGTTTCATTAAATTTTAAATTTAAAAGTAATATTGAAAATGAATTATATATAATGATATATGCTATTTTTAGGGAGATTATGTAATATTAGTAATTTTAGGTCTAAGCCCACCTTACTAAATTTTTTGGGTTTGGTTATTGATATCATAAAGATGAACATGAATCTCCAGATAAATTCATATAAAATAATGTGAATTATAAATAATAACCATGATAATATAGTAGATTTGATTAATAATATTGAAATCTATATTTCGAATAAAAACAATTAAATTAATCGTCATGATACAAAAACCTTAGATATGGTGAAAATCAATCATTATGAAACAAAATATTTATGATAAGACTCTAATCATACAATTCCATGATGTTGATTGTGAATTGGTTGTGGTGAGATAAAATGCAATTGAATTGTGGTCATTATATTCTCATTCATCGTACATTTTACCATATATTCCATCTTCAATCTCTAAAATATTTATGTTATGGGTAGGAAGAATTGAAAAATGTAGAATCCTCCAAGTGTATTAGTTCCATAAATGTTCTTATTCATCTCTTAATAATAATGGGGGATGTTACATTACAATGAACATAGTTAGTGTCAAAGATAATATTAGATGAAATGTATTGTATGAGTGCAGAGGGAACTAATTCAGTATTCAATGATTCAATATTGTTAATCCTCTAGAAATATCATGTGAGAGGGAACCACCTAGGATTTCAAATAAAATGTGAGGTTGTAGATTCTCAGTTTTGGGTCCATTCTGATTATTTATTATTGGTTGTCCATAGGAATTTCTCATATCCAACCTTGATATATTTGGTTATCCAAAATCCTCATTTTATTTACATGTGAAATGTAGAAAATATAAAATATCATCAAGAATCTTCTTATGAATATGGTCATTTTAAAACACCATTTATTTGTTGGGTTTCTTTAGTAGGATTAGAGATAAAATTTCCACAAAAATGATCTTATAGCCATATATATTTCAAGGATGGTGAGGAAAGTATATTATCTATATAATGTGGATAACTGACACAAAAAGATTTTAAAATCACAACAATAGGTTTTACAAACAATTCCAATACTTATGAAATTATTTCTAATTTAAATATGATTTATTGTATTTTTCCAGTTAATATTTTGATGTTTTTCTAATTTATTATCAATACCCAATAAATTTAAAATTAATATTGTAGACTTTTTTTGTATAGAATATATTTAAAATTGTATTAATTTTTGAGAATTTATTTAGGGATTTTATTATATCATTCGTGGAGTGGAAATTTGTTTTTTATTATATTAAATATAATGTATTATTTGTTTTTAAATTACATAATCATTTTTAGAAACTATTTTGGAAAAATTAATATTTATGGAATTTAATTAATGTAAATTTATAAATAAAAATAATTTTTTTGAAAATAAACTATTATAAAACAAAATTATTGGAAAAAAAATTAAAAAAATAAAAAACAATTAAATTTAATTAACAATGATGCTATTTTAGGATGTTGTAAAAAATTAATTTTAATAAAATATATTAATGAAAAAAAATTATAAAAAAAAAGAAATTTATTATTTATTAACAACCTTTTATAGATAATATGGTCTGACATATTATTATTATTTTTATATTTATTTCATTGGCCCAAAATGCATAGATGGACCTGAATCCCTTTTTGTATAATGGGTGGGGAAGAAATAATAGTATTGGATGGTTTGTAGAATACAATAACAATAATGGTTGGATGTGGGAGCCATTTTTATTTGATTAATGGTAATAAATTGAAATCTATGTAGTCTCAATAATGGGTTCTTGTTCATAATGGTGACATGTATTTAAATTTTTTAGTATAAAACCACATTATTTTTATTTTATTGTATATTTACCTAATTTTTATACATAATTATAAATATAACTACTAAACTGATTATAAGATTAATATTAGCATCACATTAATCATAAATATATATATAATATTATTAATAACAATCACTAAATTGAATAAAAATAATTTAATAAAATCGTATATTAAATAATAATATTTGATTTTAGATTATTATAATTTTATTTAATTGATTTAACATTTTGTCATAAAAATTAATATCACTAATTTAAAGATTATATTAAATTTAAATAAATTTAATTTTATTCGATTTTATTTTGTATAAATATAATAATATTGTGTTGGATGAAGTGTTTAAAAAGGAATGAAATACATATATAATGAGATAGTAGGTTTTATTACAATCATTGAAAGGTAATTAAACAATATGATTTATAAATTATGAGTTCTGGAATGTGAATCACTAGTTGGTATGCTACTTTTCAACAGTGATTCTCACACCTATTTCATGGCATGTCAAATTAAAATTTATTATTTTCAAAAAAAATTAGCTTAGAATGTATTTATTAGATCCAAATAAAAAATTCCCCAAATAATTGTTTTAACAAGTCATATAAATCCTCTTTTATTATGAAATGTCAAAGAATGTCATCCATTTTATTTTAAAATTTAACGACTTTTCAATTAATTTAATCCACATTTAATAAATGATGACTAGATTTTTTAAATTTCAAATTAATTATAGTAACATGTAGTCATGATATTTTCCATGTTTTTTCTCATAATAGATGATTCTATCATAGGTTTTTTCATATGGTTAGTATTTTACTATTTTATTCACTAAATTCTATAGGAAATTAGGAAATAGTGATTAATTTTCAAAATAAGGGATGACAAGTAAATTATTAAAATATATGTATTTAAAAATATTGAAAATATTTTAGCGTATTTTAGACTATTAGGTTATTATATAGCTAAAGAAGTACTTGTAGCTGATTCTAGAGTAGATCCATTGTTTATTGCATCTGCTGATGAAACTGATGAACAAATTTTGATATATAACATCATCAATGATCATGAGGTGGTTCCTAGTAGAAAAAATAACATTAATGTTTAATTTAATATTAAAATATAACTTTATTTATTCTTGAATATAGGGTCACATAAATTGATGAATAACTTTAAAATTATAATCTATGTGGATATTTTTCTCCTATAAGTATGGTTATAGTAATTTGAGTTTAATTGTAGGGGGTACATAAGGTCCCATTGATTACAAAATTTCTTTGATGGAGGCATGGATATCATGTGAGTGATATGTGACTAAAATTCATTTCTAGTTTTGTAACAACCAAACCCCAGTTACCATTATTCGATGCATAATTTTAATACATTTGTATGATTACAAAAAATCATGTCTTGAAGGACCGATCAGTTTAGTAGTATTCGAAAATAGATTACATACCCGATCGTTACATTACAAATTCCAACATAAAACACGATATAAAAAATATGTTGAGAAATCCATTATTCCCTTAGCATAACCTTGTATATCAAACATAATACACCTATTGTAATCTTAAGAAAAACAAAACATAAGAAAGGGGTGAGTTCAGTTTCTCGGTAAGGGTAAATAATTTAGTAGATGATATAAAATTTTAAGGAAATATGTGTTATAAAAGAAAATCCTTTAAAAATTAAACTTGAACATAACATGGAGAAAATAAATCAAAAATTACCATATAAACTTTCACATGGATATTATACTAGAAGAATAATCACAAGTAACAATTAATTTCATAATGAGGGAATGACTACCGCTGGACATCATTACCACATAGTCAAGGCCTCATTCCAATACTACAAATAAATTTTTTTCAAGGCCTTATTCTTAGACACTAATTTATCTCCGGAGACCTACCAATGCATCGATGAGCTATAAAAGGCTCCACCTATCACTTACTAAGTCCACTGCATTCCACATATGAAAATGTTGAAACGTAACATAAACATTCATATTAAATCAATCATACGAAATGTTAATACCTAAAACATAAACTATGAATGGTATAAAAATAACAGATCCACATTCAAACATTCCAAAAACCTTCAATAAAATATAGAATTTTTTATTATAATAAGTCATCCTCAGTCATAAATAATATCCAGTAAAATATGTTGACATAGTTGAAAATGATCCGTCAAACTCTTTAAGATAAATATACCAATTTCATGAAATCTTTTATAAGTCACAAAATATAGAAAACAATATATTTAAAAGAAAAATTTTAATTAAAGTGTCCCATACCACTTTGATACTTTTTATGGGAATAAAAATTTTAAAAAAATCATGTCCATATAAATTAATCCTTAAAATCAATTTTAAAACATGGACATTAATTAAAAATATTTTGAAAAAATAAATCATTAAAACATTAAAAATGGTGATCTTCTTAAATATCACCTTCCAAAAAACATTAAAATATTTATCTTGAATTTTTTTTTATAATACCTGGACATGGATTATAAAAATATCCTAGTAAATACTTACCCATAAACTATCACTGATAATTATGAGATACGGAAATTAACCTTTAACTTGTACTTTCCTTTGGTCGAGGGTACGTTCAACCTCCTGTATAATGACCATAGTTTGATATTAAATTATTCCAGAACCATATTCATATTTATTATATCATACATGATTCATTTATTACTTTTACTACCCATTTAATAATGATTTCCACGTTAAATTATCATTTCAGATATTAATTTCTTTTTTATCGAACGTGTTTCAACTTGAAAATATTGTTAGTATCATTTAGATAATGATTAAAATACTTCCATAATATAAATAATGATTTATATATCATATTTATATATAATATAAATTTTTATAATAGTTAGATATATGAAATGGAAAACACCGTTTATTGAGACAGTAGGTTGTACGTATGCAGAAACGTTGTTTCTGTTTTCATATCGTTTTGAATGGAACTGAGTGAATAAGATATATGTAATTACATATATATATATATATATATATATATCTAGTTGAATTATTATGTCTTATATTACATAATTATTAATAATATATATTTTTATAATCATCATTGAACAGTGAACGTGGAAATGAATCTAATCGCATTGTGGAGACGGTAAGTCGTACGTACACACGGGCAAAGATATCATTTCTATAATGATAAAAAGTTGTATGATTAGATGGTATATTAATATTAATAAGAAATTATAATTTTATTTTAATTATTTACATACATATTACTCAACATTATATCAATCCAAATAACATAGTGTTGAATAACAAATTACACCACAGCGTGGAGATGGTAAGCTCTACGTATGCACGCATAGTGTCATTAATTATTCCTAGGGTGGTTAGAATAATAAATATGGTTGTAGAATATTCAAAATTACATAATTTTATGTATATGGTACATTATTTATTATATTATAATTGAAGTAATAATGAAAAAATTTGTAATAAGAAAAGAACTTTGAAGGAGATGATAATATAATTACTTCTTCTTTGGGTGTTTCCTTTGATTTGAACAAAAGGGCTCCATTGGATGGATTTATGCTCAATGGAAGGCCAATAGGATGATTTGGGGGATGTTTGGAGGGGTTTTTTTACAGGTTTTGGTGGATCCAAATGGATTTGTAAGTGTGATTTTAAGAGAATTGGATGTACTGTTTTATAAGAGAGGTGAGGGTCACTTTAGGAAATGTTTAAAATATTATTTTATTATAAAAGAATTATCGGTTATTAATGGCCCCAAAGTGATTTTTTTCGACGATAAAGTGGGTATGGCTCAAAATATCATTAACCAATAGGTTTTAGACAAGTTTAGGTCACCATATTAACCCTATCATTTAGATTTAACTTTTAGTTAAATAGTTTAACTTTTACCATGTCCTCTTGTATTATTATAATAAATGGTTAATAAACATTCTATAAATAGTTAATAGAACCCTAAGTAGTTAAATATTAATTTATCCAACATTATCTATGTACATTTTTCTAAACATAGATTGTAATAAAAATTATATCAATTAATAATATAGTATCTGTTTTAACAAATTATTTATGTCAATTTTGACACTATTTGGTGTTTTGTTTTTGATAAAGTCATAAAAATTTATCACTTCAAAAAAAATTAAACAACCCTAAAATATCATATTAACATAGAAAATTCATGTAAGACATAAAAATCCTCAATTTAAATTTATTTTTATATTTCTAATATCAATTATTTTTATCTTTAGTTGACAATGTAATTACTACATCATCATTGTGTCAAAAATAAATTTAATTATTTATTATCTAAAAATTATAAAAATATACCATTATGTATAAAATCATTTTTGATTTAAAAATAATATTTATAGTCTAATTTATCATATGTATAACCCTATATTAACAATGGTTTAGGTATTAAACATTGAATTTTACACTTTTAACTCTTCATTCGATAAAATAATAATAA
Source organism: Viscum album (assembly GCA_963277665.1). Classification (NCBI taxonomy): domain Eukaryota; kingdom Viridiplantae; phylum Streptophyta; class Magnoliopsida; order Santalales; family Viscaceae; genus Viscum; species Viscum album. Next base: position 24,171,813 of record OY728131.1, read on the forward strand.
ATTTCCTAATCTAATCGATGTGACCGAAAATGATCATATTTTATTCCTAAGGTTGGTTTTGGTCTAAATAAACTTATGAAATAGAATAAGGACATGTTTTAGGGTAATTATAATAACATTTTTACCTTTAATTAATCTATTTACTTTTAACCGTGGTAAATAAATGTCAAAAGTTACTATTGACCAAAAATTATTTTCAAATTATTGAACAAAATTTTACTTACTAATTTCAAATATGTCTCTCAATTTTTTAAAATTAAATTAACAGAAGTGGTTAAATTATGTTTTATGAAAATTCAAAAAGGTGCCAATAAGGGGTGTAAAAGACGTTAATAAGTTTAATAAAATATTATACATATAATTTTATTATAAAATGAATCCAATAAATTAAATTTAACTTATATAGATATTAAATATTTATTTTGACTCAAATATTAAATTTAAATAAAATAAATAATTATTTAAATAAAAATTTGTTTTTATACAATAATAGAGTGTTTTTCTCTATTCATAAAAAATAAAATATTTTCAGAAAAATATCGAAAATTCACCTTAAGATAAATTTGATATTCCAAATTTAAAAAAAAATAATTCTATTTTATTGAATTAAAAAAATATATGTTCCATTAATTAATTTAAAATTAATTTTCATTGTCAAAACCAAAAAGTGGTTTTTTTAAACGTGAAAACTATCAAAATATTAACATGTGGTTTTGTCAAATTTAATTGTAATATTACTTATAAAGACCACAATTTTATTAAATGATAAAAACATATTATTGTTAATAATCCAAACCATTCAAATGAATAATTTAACACTATAAATTATTTTGATTAAAAAAGAGGATTTTAATTATAAATTAGTATTTTTCATTATTCATCAAAATATAAATGTTTTCAGAAAAGTACCAAAAATTTATCCAAAATAAATATCATATCCTTATTTTGAATAATAATTTAATTTCATTAAATTGAATATATATAAGTGTCAAAATTGTTTTTAAAAGGTTTTCTCCAATTAATATGTTATAATATAACACAGTTTTAAAAATACTTCATTTATCTGAAAAAAATGAATTTGTTCTTATATTATGTCAAAGAAACACGTAATATGGATTCTAAAATTATATGAAGTATATAAAATTCAAAATTCTGTTTATTCTATTAATAATCGCTTTTTGGACTACTAGATCAGAAAGTCATGGTTCACTCGAACTCAGTGTTTCTTCTTGCGCAAGTTATTGAATTACTTTGAACAGATTATATATTATGATATCATTGACTGTTAAAGTATTCCTTTGAGAAACTAGGGGTATATTGGAATTTATTTCCTTAAAAACATATAATTTTTTATATTATCTATACATTTAATGGACACTATGTTAATAAATTTCTTATCTAATATTGATTATCCATCCATGTATGTTTTATTTGATAATATATAATAGTATCAGTCATGTTGAGATAGTTATATAATTTCACATTATTTATTAGAACCAATAATAACTATGGTGATAATATAATGTAAAATATTTTTTGAAAGAAATTTACACACTCATCTTACTGTGACATAGAATAAAACATACATAATGATTAAAAATTCAAATAAAAACGTATCAAGAACAATACACGGGTAGATTATAAAAACTTATTGTTTTATGATATAATATTATTAATTTTTTATAATTAAATGTGGTTATTAACCTAATGAATTGTTTTTTAAATTTTATACATCTTTTCATGAATTAATGAATTTTTTTATTAAGATTAATTTTCTTTATCATACCAATTTGATATAGATAAACCTCACTCATAATATTTTGAAATATTTTCCCAAAAAAGTTATTTTTATTTAATTTATTCCACATGGATTTATTTCATTTATTTCATTCTTCAAATTCTTATAGGATATATATATATATATGAATTTTTAGTTAAAATTTTAGTTTATGGGACAAAATGATTTTTTTAATGTATGTCTTCATAAAGATCTTTTTCTTATAAAATAAAATATTTTCTTTATTTATTGAATAAGAAAACACCTTATTTTTTCATATATATTTCTATAAGTATTGATAAATATTGTATTTTATTTTTTATATATCATTCTTTATATAATAGAAAAAATATTGTGTCTAGGTATCTATTTGTTTTTATGAATGATTATTAGAATCGTGTTTTTCCATGAAGCACCATAAAATAATTATGTTACACAATTTTTTGTCATGGATACAAAATAATAAATCAAGAAGTATAATTTCATCCCTAAAAACTATTTTCTAGTAAAGATAATTTTTTTTTGTATTTTGTGTATTTTCATGGGTATTCATGAAATTTTCCACGATACTATAAAAATATTATATTAATCCTATTATATTTCACCTAAAATATTTTTACTATTGAAACTTACCTCTTTATTTGGTATTTACCGTTACTTTGTAATTTTACATGAATTATAAGTGAAATAATTTTTGGTAGAATCTATATATATATATATATATTTAATTATTTAAAAATGTTTTTGCATTTTATTTATATATTTTAAATAAAATGATTAATTATCTTTATAGTATTTCATGTAATTTTATTCAGGCTAAATCATTTATCTTGGAAAGTATCATTTAAATTAGTTTAAAATTTTAGCATGTTTTAAGGAATTTTTTTCTGATTTATTTTAAATTCAATTGAATATATATTTTATGAATAAATTTATATGAAACATGTTTAATTGTGATTTCTATAATGCATTCATATTGTTTGAATTACTAATGTTCCCAGCTACTCAGGAATTGGTGTTCTATCTAACACTAAAGTTAGTTACTTTTAGCATATAGGCCCAACCCAACCATATTTCATGTCACAATTAAATAATTGATAGTTATTCTACAAGACACTTATTTTGGAACATGTTTGTGGTATACTAATCATAAGATGATATATGGAGAAATTGTCCCCCCTTTAATTTTGGTATCCCAATTTATCTCAATAAATTCCATAGTAAAGCATGTTAATTGTGAAGATTAAAATTTATAATAATGAGTTTGTTACCATATTTATTTCAATTCATCAACATGAATTAATTTTTATATTTTTGAGAAAAAATTATTAATTTGAAAAAAAATATTAAACATTATCTATTATCTATGATAAAATTTACTCTATAAATATAGTTATTTACCATCGATATACTAATTCTAATATTGAATTTAGTACACCATAAAAAATTTATTTACCATCGATATCTTAATTCCATTGATTCCCCACTATTGTAAAAAAAATATAGAAGACCTTAATATGTAGTGAAGATGTTATTGAGTTTTGAGGGGTTCTTGATTGTTAGTTCACAGTACTTGTGGTAAAATGAGGGTTTTTTGGATTATATTGAGTGAATGTGAAATTGGAGAGGGGTTATTTTTGATAGATTTAATCACCTGTAATTTATTAATGGATATTATAGTACATACTTGTGAATGGGACACATTATCAAGGTTATTTATAGTCATTGGATAGAAATAGAGTGTGTGGTCTGGTATGAAAAATAATTTAGATATGTGGATGATTTTTCCCATTTCACATAGACAATATAAGAACATTCCCAACCCTTATTTACATTTATTTTTGTGATTCTATTGGTTGTTTCACTACTAATTTGAATAGAAAGACCGTTCTTATTTTTTATTTAAGGTTTTTTTTGCAATTCCCCAAACATTCAAATGTGTGTGGATTATTTCTATTTCAGAAAATTTAAGAGATCCATTATTATAATGAAATTGAACTATTCCAATACTATGTTTTCCTCAAAATAATGGGTTTCTCATCTTAATGTGATACTAGTCGCATAATAATTAATGATCTACCATGTTTCTCCCATGTGACCCTCTATCGCTATATTAAAGATGCAGTAAAGGTAAAATAGGTCTAGTTATTTATTTTTACTAAAACATTTTGTGATATAAAAATTGAAATTTTTATTTTTGATATCATGTTTCATTGGACATTACCACAAATAATTTACTTATTGTATATTCATTAATGAATATAATTGATATTACACTAGTAATTCCTTCTAGTTCAATTGTTCAATAAATATTCAACCAAAATCCACTGACCATAATGACATAGACTATATCTATGATTTGTTTAATACCCACAAAAACAATATCAATACATCCCAAAAACATTTATTTACATGAAAGGGTAAATGATAGATTATTTTTATATTGTATCATTAGTGAAAATCTATAAAAACGTCTAGTAAATATTTCATTTCTCAAATTATTTAATGTTTTGGTGGTTGTGTAGCTCAATTTAATAATTAATGATCCAATGAAATATGTGTAATCTCTTGTAATAGGTTCCATTGGAATCATTGATTTTTTATACTTGTAATTTATATATTTCATCCCCTCTATATGTTTACTAAACATCCACTAGAGAATCCATGGTAAAATAATATTGGAAATTATTTTTTCCTATTCTTGAAATATATTGTTGGATTCAATGACATGATCTGATTAAATTATCCAATGAAATTGGAAGAATACCCACCAACATATTCCATTTAAATTTTATTCAATTTATAGGGTTATTTGGTAGGTATCTTCCTCATCAGAACATTAATGAAATTTCAATGGAACTTCTGGTGGAAATTATTGCGAATATTATGGTCCACATATTTTCATAAGGTCTACTGGGAATGCACATAATGTAATGATAGATAGTCTCACTAAAAACTGATGAATACCCTCTAGTGAATTCCACTAAAATTTTATGGGATTTTAAGTGGTAATTGAAAGTTTAATAATCCAAATATAAATTCTAGGAAGCTTTACTGAAATATCTAGTGGAAATTTTAGTCCATTTATTCATGGAATTTATAAATAGAATCCAAATCAATATATGAATGTAATATTTAATAAAATTGGTGGATCCCCCACAATCAATTTATAATAAAAAAAGTTATGTTTTTAAATGTGTAATGAGTTGGTTTTTTTACACACAATAAAACCCATGGAATTCAAATGGAAAATGAATTATAAATTCTTCGCTTATATCCAATCTTCTAAATATTATATATTCTAGTTGTTATCCAAGTAATGGGATGAGTGAGAGTTCTAAAAACAAGTGTGGAATAACAACCAACACATTCCACTACAATTATTCGTTCATAACATGTGGAAAGTATATGATTCTTTCCCTGTATCTTTTCTATGAGATTCTATTGAAACATCTTGGGGAACATATATTACCACTATTACTATAAGGTTTCGTGGAATCTATCTCATGATACAAATAAATGTTCTAACACAATTTAAAAAACATTCAAAAACCCATTCGAATGATATTTCTTAGTATTGATTGGGGTAACTGAATAGTTTCATCCACTCTAGTATTTCAATTGTATTCCATTATAAGAACTAGTGGATCATCAATTGTAACTACTTATCCCTTTATTAATGTATGTTCTAGTGGGAAGAAACCTCATGGGATGAATGAATGTATCACAAAAATGTATGTAATCCCCACTAATAATTTCAAATAAATACTCCATGGATTGAGATGCAAATTGAAATATTTATTCCGCATACTAATTTCCTCGAAATCACACTAGATATTTTAGTAAAACATCTTATGAAAGTTAAATTACACGCTATTTTGATGTTATTTTGGGGGGTCTTTTAAACAATTTTCTAGAAGTTCAACTATAATATATTGAATCACCACCAAGAATTTACACTGAATGATTTCATGATTGGGATGTGTAATTTATGGGTTTATTCCTCTCAATATCATCTATTAAATTCAAATATAATTTCCCTTGAAACTGCCAAAAATCCTTTTCTTGGAAGTATCATTTGGAATGTTTCTCAAGATATGACTAGATTTTACACTAAACATTTTCGAATCCCAAAAAAACATTCCACTAATTTATTTTATAGCTCCAAGAGGGAAAATAGATAGCTTGATTCCACAATAGAACATCAATGAAATTTCATTTGAACCTCCATTCCTATTATTCTTTGATGTTTCAATGGTAATCCACTTCAAAGGATGACATGATGTTCAACTGAAATGTGTAAAACCATCATGAACACATTCCACCAAAATATATTTGGCTTTAGAGAGAAAATACATTTGTTTATTCATCACATGAACTTCAATTAATTCACACATAGACTTCCAATAGAACATCCAACAGTAATATTTTCATAATTTCTAGGTGTATTCCACAATAAGTTATGGTTTATTAGTCCATTAAAATGTATGGAATCTCCACCAATAATTTCCACCTGAAATATGATTCCATGAGAGGTAAATGAATAGGTTTATTACCCATAATAGACCTCAATAAAATTCAACTAGAACGTCAATTAGAAAATCAAGTCCTCCTATTCAAATTTATATGAATTAAAATTTAATTTTTTTCAGATTCAATTTTACAGAGTACATTTTATATAAAATATAATGGATTCAAAATGACTCATAAAAAAAATTAAAATAAATTTAGAATAGGTTCATATGACTACATTGTAATGTTGTTTTGAAATATATATATATATATAATGTTTATATCTAACAACTAATCATCGTCGTAAAATTTTATGAAGTATGATGTCTATATTGTTTCTATTTATAATAGGTATCATCTATCAATATGAACAATCTGAATTGGTAATGTGGATGCAATGTTTTGTGAACGTTAAAGTAAAAGGATGTTTGGGATTATGGAATTGGAAATTGAAATCACCAACTTATATTCATCCAAACCGTGGAAAGATCCTTAATATATTCATACTTTCATAAATGGTATAACATTTCATATAAAATACATAATAATAACCACAATTATTGAAGATGTTATGGTGGATAAAGAAAAAGACAATGTTGACACATTATAACTCCTTTGTTTATATACATATTCAACTATTTTCTTACATACTAAATGTAATTTTTAATGTTGGTATTTTACCAAATTATAATATATATATATATATATATATATATGATAAATCTAAATTGACCTCATAAAATACACTAACAATGGATGAGTTTTTTCAAAAATATCTTCAAACACAATTATATGGTTTTGGGTTTCATTTTATCATTGATTTTATGGTTGAAAATTATATTTATGATATATAAATTTTCATATATTATTTCATATGATATTCATATTCTATTACTATTTTTAAATATGTATTCTTGTGAAGAAAAATTAAATGGTGAGAAAAATTCATCTATAAAATGATTTCTGGTAAATTGTGAATCTTCTTTCTAGAAGTATATCAAACATCAAAAAATTAATGATAGTATGTAATTGCTTAAAATTAAATACCAATTTTAATTATTAAATATAAAATTTGGTTTTCTAATTCATCTACAGATGACTAGTAAAGATAAATAGTGTTCATAGAAAACAAAATCCCCAAGGGATGTGTTGTAATACTAAAAACGTCTATGAAATATGAAATGTAAATACATATAAAGCTTAAAGAAGAAAAAAATTATTGAAAATAAACTAGAGAATATATAATCCATGATGATAAATAAAATGTAGTTCCTAAATGGAAACAAAAAATAATGAATCCAGTAGAATAAACACTATATTGGAAAGGGTAGTAACCTAGAAGAAAAACAACTGATGAGAAATATTGTAATGTATGAAAAAATGTTATATGTGTTTCAAATAAAAACCATGAGTATATAGTTATCTTGGTAGTGAAATAAAAAATTCCTATGTAACATCCTATAGAAATGTAAATAATAGAAAAATAAAACTATGACATTGACTATATGAGAATCTGATCTATCCACCCCTAAATTTAATAAATTAAGAGTAAGTAAAGAAGACGATGATTAAAAATGAAAACATACCATACAAAGTGTCAACATAAAAAATCATACACCACGAAGTCAAAAAGATAAAAAAAATTATTAAAAAAGGAAATTCAAAAATAAAAAATGAATTGGAGTTATAATATGAATTTCTTTTATGTGGCTATTTCAAGAAGAAGAAAAAAAAGTAAAAATCAATAGAATATCAATATGATATGAAAAAAACATCATCATATGTATTAATATGGAGAAACTAGAATGTAGAAAAGTTATTATATTGAAGTTATTCATGATAAAATCATTTAGTGAATGTAAAAAAATTTCCAAATTAGTCTATGTACATCTTTATAGGATTATAAATTTTGGTCCTTACTATTATGTTGTTATCAGCAAAATTAATGGCCACTAATAATTTAATATATTCAATTGAACATCCCTTGTATGTATATGATTTAATTTTAAATGGTTATTATTATATAGTGGATACATTATGAATCAAAAAAATAAGTTACATTTATTTTCAATGGATATTATTTTATATTTTCTAATAATGAAATAATGAGTTTCATGATGAATATTTATGCTTACCAAGATATTTTTAATACAATCACAACATAATGTCATATCCTATACTCATTTTCAGTTATATCATGTGATATATGAATCTGGTCAAATAATTAAATTAAAGTTTCAAATTGGGAACACAACTTACACTTTGCAATATAAATTGACATTTATTACAATTTATTCCCTGATAAGTGTATTATTTCGTACATTATTTAATATGAAAATGTAATAGTCTATAATTAATAGATATTGATTACTAATTATGGGAAATAATATAATAGAATAATATTTTTTTCATATATATTTAGATATATAAATCAGTTATAGATGAACACAATATTAATAGAAATGTTTTAATCCCCATCAACATTAAAAATTCATAGTGTACATTGTTTACTTTTAATTTGGTGATATATTATTTCCTCCCCTATAATTTTATTATTCTTTAGTAAGGTGGTGTGCACATTACACATTAAAAATTTATTAGTTAATAATCATACATATTTTCATATCGAATATGAATTCTATTTTATAATCAATCAACGATGTTAATTAAATATGTACATGTTTTTGATGAGGAAAATTGAATCTATAAAAATAAATTCATGTTTACTGTCAATGAATAATCTCAATAGGGTTATGAAATTATAGATGATTAAATAATATTTTGTTAACTTGAAGATATGATATAAATCGATCATTTTTAAATGAATAAACCATAAAAAAAGATATTAATGAGTTACAACTTTATATGGTGCACTTCTTACCTGTTATCCCTATTAACACATGGTTACAAAAATCTTTTAGAAGCAAGAGTTTATGGATGGCTTCAAGGCCTAAATTTTTTTGAGAAATAGTTAAACATACTTAGTTTATGTGTTTTATTCAAATGTGGAATAGAACATGTTGTTTGGTTAATTTTAATATTCAATTTTTTTGTATTGAAGTAGTAGTTTGGTTAAAAAAATAAATTGAAGAAAATATTGTGGTCATTATAATCCATTTCTAATACCAATATAGATATATCAAATTAAAAAAAGGAAATATATTTTTAGTTATTTTATATTTTTTAGGAAATAGAAAAAAACGATAACATGTGAGAATATTTCATATATAGTATCTATATGTGGGAACATGATGCATATATAAATTATCCAAAATAAAAATCTAGTTAATATTTAAATTAAAATAGTGCATATAAAAAAATTACAATGTATTTATGGGAAATATAAATTTCATTTTCCTAAACATGATTCCCAATCGATTAAAATTAAAACAGTCATAAAAGGGGTTCATTTGAGAGATTAGAACTCAGGATAAATTGTATATGGTTTTAAGGCATCGATGTTCAACCAAAAAACAACTGTCATCAAATGTCTGAATTTATATTACTCGCTTAAAATTTTATAGATGTTAAATTCAAAGGATGATGTTCCATATTACATCACTGGATTCCTAGTAGTGGATAAAAAATATTTATAGATCTTTTAGGTATGTATGATGCTACAAAATAATTTACATTAAATGAAAATTTGGAAGCTACAATAGAGAAATCAATTTTTTCTTAATCATAAATTCCAAAAGTGTAAATATAAATGATAAATGATACCAAATAAAAATTTTAATATCACTATTTAGAAACAATGAAATATTAAAATTATATCATATCATCATTATAGAACTATACATGTTCCTAATTTTATTCTATTATTTCCATTTTGCGCCTCAATTTTCTTAATAGTATTTGACTCTATCACCCCCATTCATATATTGTATCATTTATTAAAGTATAATTTCATAAAATTTTATTATAAATTTTATGTATAATAACTTTATAAATTTTTTTAATTATGGTAGTAACCCCTTCAACGAAATTACAAAAAAAAAAGAGAATGAAAATACATAACCATTATCTATCTCAAAATATACTGTAAAAAATTCATTCCCATTTGTTCAAATTTAATTAAAATTTTATATAAGTGATTATATTTTATAATTTACCTAATAATAACCTTATTCAATGATTTGGTAATTTATATACAATTTTTGGATCCTCCAAAAAATATATATTACTTGTATTGATCTAACATTATGATAATGAGAAAATTTTAAAACATATTAAACAAGAACCTAGACTTCAAATACTATCATCGAGTCAATTTGGAACATACTTGTATGCTTCATACGATACACATAATTGATCATAACTAATAACCATTACAATGAAATAAGTGTATCATGCTCCACTTTCAACAGTGGATACCAAAAAACAAGAAGTATTCATTCTATATTCATGTTAAATAAAACAAATAACTTGGGAGTATATATATTATAAACTTGGAAAATAATTTTCTTTTTAGGGTAACGATTATGAGGATAATTCTTTTTAATCTAAAATTTGGACTTCCATTATAAATATCATTTTTTTGTCAACCGATCATATTTTTTAAATAGATATACAATAAATATCTACTGATGAATATAATCTTTCATATTTATATTAAAATAAACAAATAATTTAGTGATGTTAATAGTTAATGTTAAATCATATTTCTTAGACAATATTCCCAATTATCTTTCAACATTATGATATTAACTAATAATTGGGGTTTCCATCCCATAATCTTCTATCAGGTTATCCCACTCTTTATCGAAATATTCTGAAACATGGTCCTAGAACATAAACACCTTAAATATAGTTAGAAAACCATATGCTTCATTAGCCAAATTACCTAATTTTTTTTTCCATTTTCAATGCAATTATAAATGAAAAGAAAGTGTCAAATTTCCACTGAGACCTTAGAAATGGATATTTGCATTACTATATTCTTATCAATAAATAATTTTTTATGTCTCTTAATTTTATGAACCTATAAATTATTTAATCAATTTTGAATAGGAACTCTTAGTTCCATAATATTAGAATGATTCGAAAAAAAGACACTCTTAGTTGTTATTTAATCATACAAACTAAACTGTGGGATTATACTATTTATAAGAGTTGAATTTTGTGTGAAACAACATCCCAATAACTATAATATACCATTATTTTTGAGTCATCATAGAAAATATTTTAACTTATACATTCAAGTTAGGAATCATAGTATATATAAAATATGGACATTCTTTACTATTATTGAAGTACAATAGAATTAATATTGTGTTGTAATAAAAAACTATATTTTCTTTTTAGATATTAAACAATTCAAATCATCAACAAACATGTACCCAATTATATCATGAACATATACAATAGTAGTAAACAAGGAGAAAAAATAATTTGATTTTATACCTGATAAATAATTCGAACCTAACACAAATTCTTCTTTATTAGCTATTTTTTCATTGGAAACCCATCATATCAATTGATTCAGTAATATTAAAGGTTTTATTACTGACTTTAATAAATACATCTCAAAAATATTTCCCTTACAATAATAAACAAAACCCCATTTATTCGTATGAACTTATATCTGTCTCGACACTAGGAAATTTCACCTTAATATCATGTTTTCCTTTATTTTTGTGATTTTTTTTTAAATACTAAAAAAATGATGTCAAAAAAGATTAATGTTTTCTCCTTTAATTTGACTATTTTTGGTGTATAATGTACCGATTTATTCCTCCATATAAAATTTGGAAACGTGGTGCATCGTAAATTGATTTGAACTTCAATCCTTCTTCTAGTTTAACAAATCATGATAACAAATAAACATCATATTCATTTGATCAACCTAATAGATAGAAACAGTAGTCCATGTATAGTATAATAACTGCACATAAAAAAATATTTAATATATTTTTTACAAGAAAATTTTAGAAAATATCTATAATCTTTTCCATGGAAGTTTCAATGAATATTCCACAATAAATTTGAGGGAAACATTAATTTAACATCCATATAAACATTCCCAAATGAAGATACAATTTAAGAACAAATATAATTTCTTTTACAAGTATCATTTCACATTTCCATAGAAGTTATTGTAAAATTTCATAGAAATTTTTCCTCAAAAATAAACTGAAGATTCAATTGAAATTTACAATGATTTCTTCAAAATACAATAAAATAATAAGAATATAATAAAGAAAATTATAATTATAAGAATTATGTATTTATTAATATATTTAATTTAAATGTAATTTTATAAAACATAATAATTAATATTGTTACATTATTTCTATAAATATTATATAATTTACCATATACATAAATTATTATTAAAGGAATACACATATAAATAATATTAGTAACTTTTAAAAAAGATATTTACAAATATAAAAATGAAATTATTTTTATGAAATTATAAATAAGATGAAATTTCTAATAAATTTATTTATAAATTATATTTATTATAAAATATTTATAAATAAACATTATAAATTGATTTAAGGAAGATTTAATTGTTTGTAATAATGATTTTTTGAAGATGTTTGTGTGGATGTTTTAGTGGATGTTGCAATCAATCTTCCATGGAAACATGTACTAGAATGTTCACTCGAACATTCACTATATCTTCCACTGAAACTTTTTCTTTAATGTCACACTGGATGATCTGGTTGATGTTCCTATGCATTTTTTGATTCATGTTCTAGTGGAATTTTCACTAATACATCCTTGGAAACATCCAATGAATCATTCAATTAAACTTCCACAGAAACATATAATGAATACCTCAAAATATAACTCCACATATATAATTATAGTAAATATATTCATAAAAAATCTTATTTTAATAAATTTTTTATTATAAATTTTATTTCTATAAAATATTTATTATATTTTTTACATAATTTTTATAAATATTATTAAATTTACAATATAATATTTTTTATATTCTGTGAATAAAAATGAAAATAGAAAATATATATTTATGGAAAAACATATTTAATTATATAATAATAATAATTATTTAATATTTTTTTCATAAATACAATTAAATTTTATGTTAATAATTCAGATAATGGATTTTTTAGAGAAATATTCATTTTATTTCTCACTGAATGTTTAATAGTATGAATCATCATTATATTCATTTATTTATTTTAGTGTGATATTCACTGAATGTTTCATTGTAATTTGTAGTTTGTTTTTTATGTTTCATTGAATGATTCAGAGTAATCATCCACATCATTTTCAACTATTTATTTTAGTTCTTAATTAAATGAATATTTTAAGTTAAGATTGAGTTTATGTTTCATTGTATGATTCATGTAATGTTTATTAGTAAGCCTTAACATTAGTTTCATTTATTTATTTCATTCTATGTTAGAGAGAATGTTTCTAAAATAAAAAATTATTATTTTCAAAAAACATCCACTGAAATGAATTACTTCACTATAATTTAGTATTTGATATTGTGTAGATAATATTTCACCTTTAAAAAAATTATATCTTTCAAAAATTTAAAATAATTAACTAGAAAACCATTATCATTGGAAATTATAAGTGAAGAAAAAATTAAGACACAAAAGATGGGAACATCCTAGAAACCAAATATTTCACAATAGGTAATGGAAACACAACTTATAATCCTAAATTAAATAGACAATAGGCCACGACCGCACCCCCACAAAAGAAATAGTTGATGGAATCATGATAAAATATTCTATAAAATCATTGTGAAACCCTATGAAATAATATAGAGTGGTCACCAATCAAAATCCCTTTTATAATAATTTTTTTTGAAAAATTCATCATCACTCTGATAGGCCCGGAGGGTTTCATTAATTCCCTACAAGTTTATTAAAATTAAAAAATTATAAAAACACAATAGACACAACTAATTAATTAAAATATATAACTATGTATGTCATGTTTGAATGCATATATACGGTCAATTAATATTAGTAGATTTTTAAAGGATTTAATTTCATTATAGAGAAAAATTATGTGAGAAAATATTTTTCGTTTGAATAATAAATAATTAAACAAATAATATTTAATAAATGGTTAAATAAATGATTTTAAAAGTGCTCTAGGGTTATTAATTTAATGGTTTATTTGTAATTGTATTTCAGTAAATAATGTGATTAATTCATTATTGGTGTTGGGGTATATATGAGAAAGATAGAATGGTCATTATATCCCCTTCATAGAATAGAAATCCCATATTTAAAATGCTTCAGTAATTTGAGGTTTCGATGAACCATGTTTTTTTCAATACAATATTTAAAATAGATTTTCAAAAAAATTACAATGGCTATGCATCTTTTTGTGTTGTTAGTTGTTAAATTTTTAGGTTCCCTTATTATTCAATTATCCCTTTTAATAATATATGTTAAATAATTCAATTAAAATTTATTTGAATAATTGATGAAAAACAAAAAAATGAATAAATAAGATGGTATTAATCAAATAAACCCCCCTTGTTTTTACATAACCCTTTTGTAAATGTTTTTTTACCCCCAAATTGTAATGGAAATATAATAAGAATGACGCAATAAAAAATAGATAAATCATTATGAAAAATAGAGATGAAACTATAGAGGACCTATACAATGAAACTTGTCACTCCAAACATAGGTCATCCAGATCACATAAATACTAATAGGATATCTATCGATTTATAAGCTCTAGATGGGCTCTATTATTAATTAATTTTATAATGTAATCATCCAAATGGGGTCTAGGGTGGGTCCCATGACATATTTTTTTCCAAAATTGAAGATACGATGAATCTATGTGATTGAATCCCTTCCCGAAAAATTACATGTGTTTTAAATCATTAAATAAAATTTTCATTTTCATTTTCATTTTTCTTCAATTCACAATGTATACCATGTTTTATGACTTTCACCAATGCATGATTTGTAATTATTAACAAAAAGATAATTTCATTGTTAAAATTTGAATTCCTCTCTCTTCCCGGGATCATCAATTATATCCAATAAAAGTCTCTATGATCACCCTCAATAATATAGTATCCCATTGCAAGTGTCACTTTTCACCATTTTAAATTATCATAAATAACATTACATAATTTAACAAATATATTAAATTATTAAAAATGTGGTTGGAATAATTATTTAAATACAAAAATCAATATATCAAATGATGATAAAATACATGAATGGTATACATATTTCACACCACTCACAAAATATGGCTGAAAATTTATCCATTTAATTTAATGTGAGATGAAAATTAAATTGAATAATAAAATACTTTCACATCTAAAAACATTAATGCATCAACATCCTAATACATCATTGTAATATCTTATAAAACCTAAAACCTAAGATAATAAAAACTGGTCTACAATAGAAGATGCTACATCTTTATTGAAATATTTAATATGGATATCTTAATTCCCTATTCTTCGGGGTTTTATAACATCATATTATGAATTTATTTATATATATTATTTACATTTCTATTATATTATATATATATTATGTTTACGTAAATCGTATTACAAAATTTATATAAATATTAAATTATTCACCATTCTATTATTAATCTTATTAAATGATATAATTTATTAGGGATATTTAAGGAAATAAAAAAGTGATACATTAACCATAATACAAAAAATTATGATAAAATATTATATTTTTATAATATTTTTTAACACTGATCATAATCATGTTTATTAGTGCTTACAAAAAACACTGCTAAAAATTTCGCAACATCAATGTTTTTATTTTTCTCTATAAAATGAATGTTCCCAATAAACTTGAATCCATGTATCAAAAGTAACACTCTATCTTAATCTGGTAGATTTTGTTTAGAAACAAACCAGAAGGGATGTTTTGAATTAATTTATGAAATCCCCATTTTATGAAATTCTTATGGGATGCGATTATTTTTACCTAACAAAAAGGAAGAAACCCATTGGTAAATCCTGTTAGCCCTGGGTTTTTATGGAATTACACCTATATAATCATGTCATATGTAAATAAAATTACCATTTGGTTTGATCCATTAAATCCATAATCCCATTGGATAGGGATATAGATCTTGTGTTTAGTATGCGGCCCACAAATATATAATTCTTTCTAAAAAAATATTAATTTTTTTTTAAAAAAAATTATCCATTTATAAATTACCATTATTCAATTTTTAACATTGTATATAAATTAATTAATATTATTTTGATGGAAGTCAGTGACGACAGCGAAGATATAGTGCTGGGCCCACATCCTGGCACTAACATCGAGCAGGGGTGCAGGGGCACAACCCCCTCGATATAGACCCGGAGAAGAAGGATTGTATACCATTATGCATAAAAGGTTATATCTGTAGTATAGGCTACGCACAAGAAGAAAGTATTGCACACAATAGGGTATTTGTGCGCACAATATGGGATATGTGTGCACAATAGGGGAGATGTGAGCACAATAGGGAAGGAATTTTACACAATATGGGAGATTTACATGCAATGGGGAAGGTGTGCACGCAATTGGACCGGTGTAGCATTGGTGCACCCAAAATTGGGCATAATGGCATTGTTGCGTGGAAAAATAATGTTTTATAAGAAAAATTGGTAACATAAGAACATTTTCACGAAAAAATGTTATTATGTGATCAATATGGGGGGTTTTTTTCACAAGCACATAAAATTAAGACTTATGATCATCACAGTCAAGGCCGACCACCGGGTCCCCTCTTGGTAGAAGGGGTGCACTTGTATTTATAGGTGACACCTTGAATGTCGGTGCGTATAAAATTTCATTCCACTTTTCCGCTCAAAGCCATTTTTCACGCAAGATTCCATTTTTTCATGCAAGATCCTATTTTTTCACAAAAATCCACAATATTCCCCAAAACCGTCCAAGATGGCCATTTCCAGAAGTCGGACATTGAACATATATAACTCTTGAACGGTAACCTTGTTTGGGGTTCACAACCAGTCAAATCGATGCTTTCAAAATGAGAAATGATCTGAGATCATGTTTGGTATAATTCAATGAATTAAATCTATGCTTTTTCCAGTGAGAACAGATATCAATTAAATTTTACATATCTATGGTTTATTTATTGTTGGATATCAATTTTTAGCTAATCATGTTCTATACCATAGTCAATGAAAACATGGTAGTTTGATTTTTCTTCCATTTCCATGTTTTCACTAATGTGTTTCTATGTTAAATCCTAGTTCTATGTCAAACTTTTAATTTCCTTTTCTCTTTTCTTTAGAAGTTTTTTAATTAAATATCTTTATAATGTGAGTTTTTCAACAATAGTATTTTCAAATATCAACCCCACGATTATTGAGATAATTTTTTAATTGTAAAGGAACAATTTATTTAAGGTGTAGAGAATGTTACACCCCAATATAATTTAATATTTTTTATAATAAAATAATTTTTCTAGTTTTCGTTATACACAATACCATGTTAATCATACTCTACAAACAACACAGAGGTAGCTTATGTTACACACAAGATCGAGTTATGATAACTTTTAGTGGCATACAAATTTAAAAACAATACTAGGAAACTTGAATTAATTTTATTTTAAAATAAAATCATTATCATTGAATGTGGGTTTCTAAATTATCTTTGAATGATTTTTATTAGTTTTATGAGAAGTTCCATTTAATTTTGAATATTTAAATATAATTCATTTTAGTAGAAAAAATTCATTTCATTTAAATTAATATTGATATTAGACTGCATTCTAAAATTGTTTTAATGTCAAAATATTTCATTTATATAACTATTAATCTCATTTAATTCATTTGGATCATTTTTATATTTAATTTAGACATGGAAACACAGTTAAATTTTAAAAAAAAATCCCATTAAATACATTCTTTCTTAGCATATTTATGAGATTATTAATAAATTCTATTTTTACAACATTGCAAATTGTTTTTGAAAAAAAATTAAAATAAATGGTTGGAATCATTATAATATTTATAGTCAAATAAGGCCAACACAATTATTTATCAAAAAAAACAAGTAAATAAAATTAATACTAATTATTATGATTATAGTAAAAATTAATTTACTTAGTGTATTAACATTAATCAGAAGTGGGAAAATGACATAGAAACATGAAAAAAAAGCAATTGGATTACTATATTTTGACAATACGAAATCTTGGTTTGAATTTCAAGGTTTTTTGGGATATTATTACATGAAATTTACTTATATAATATATTAAATTAAGGAAAACGTAAATAATAAAGGGTCATTACACTTGACATTTATAGAACATTGAGATATAGAATAAAGAACATATTTTTAATCATAAAATTAATAATTATTGATAAATTATTGATTTTTGTCATAGTGGTTTATCATTAATTTTTTTGTTAAATTAGTTACATTACAGGCATTAAAAATTCAAAAGAATGGATTATTTATTTAGTAGTCCAATAAAATAAATGATGTTAAAAAAATTAAAAATAAATTAAATATAGTGAATTATTATGTTAAATTATTTTTTACATAAATATATCATTTTAAAAAATTGTGATGATAACATATTTTAAGTCATTCATAGTATTTGTATCGTTTAAATTTAATAATTTAAAAAATTTCAAAATTGATATTAATTTTAGTTTATAATTAATTATAATTTATTGGAAACAATTAAAACTGATAGAAATCATATCTTATACCGATTGATTTGTAAATATTAATAAATATGAAGTACTTAATATTAATGGTCCAATTGATCTTTTAAAATTAACATATGGACCCCAAAATCATACAAACATTTTGTATCCCTATTTATGTTAAAGATGTACTTTTTTACATGTTACATGGGTTTGTTTTAGAATTAATTACACACACTTGTGATTTTTATCATGAGAATATTATATTAGATATATTATTAATTAAAACTATATTATATAATAATTTTCACTTTAATTAATTCCAAAAGTTCATATTATGTTGGATTGAAAATTAGTTAATTTAATAAAAACCAAAATGGTAGATGCGGGGAAACATAGATATTATGGGTAAATGTTAAAAAAATGTACCTCTATTTGTTTTTTGTACGCTTTTCTCAACCATAGATTTAATATACTCCATTATATTCTTTTATGCTAATGGTTTTTTTACACAAACACTTCCATCATGTGGGAAACAAAATTATCAATCATTAGTACGTTGGGAAATGACCACACGAAATGCCACCTTTCATTTTTTCATTACCAAATTTCATATATGGTTATTATGATATGAACATTATTTTTATATGATATATATAATATAAATGATTTATTATTACTTTTAGAATACTTATATAACATAAACCCTCATTAATCACATTTTTATAAATATAGTAAAATCATTGGTGGACGTGTGGACTATCGCCTCCTCAAAGCGATGTAATAAACACACAGATTACTTGAAATTTATTAAGGATGTGATTAGATAAAAAAATGTGGAATACATGATATACAAATATATTTCATTGAATAATTACTTTTCTATAAATATAATATATCAATTTCTTTCTTTCTATTATGATTCAATAAAATAATTGATAATGCCATTTGTGTGGACGTGTGGACTACCACCTCTTCAATTTCATGTGATTACATTTATATCTAATGAATTATGTATATATATATATATATATATGTACATATAATTAAATAAAAAGGTATTTATGATATAATTATAATTTTTTAATCATAATATATAACTATACTTCTTTCCATATTGATAATTGTGAAATGGTAACAATACTCATACGTACGTACGACCTACTCTCTCTATGATTGTAACATTGTTTCATATTCATATCCCTAATTCGTGATTAATGTTTTAGTCACAATTGACGTAAAAAAATGATTCTTTTTTACGTTTATTATTATTGAGATATTGATATAATAATCCCTTTAACTATTGTTGACATACTAATGACATTATATACACCTGGACCAAATTTGGTCAAATCAACAGATTTAAACATAATTTTTCAATAATTTATATTAAATATTTAAATATGTGAAGTAAAAATAATAATAAAATTGGAAAGTCTTATGAGAAAATAAAGTAACTAAAATATCTTTATTTATTCATGATGACAAAGAAAACATGATATGGCAGACTCATTGTGATGGATTTTCATCTCACCTTTTTTATTTGTAAGATAAATTTCATAATTACCACTTAATTATTATTTTTGGTGTGTCTATTATACCATTTGGTATCTTATATCATGATTTTTTACCGTAATGGTATCTAAAATACACATTTAATGAAATTTCATCACATGTATTATGATTAAAATGTTTCAAAGTGGTATACGGAACTTTGGATTATTTAAAGACCATTTTCCTCAAAAATTTATTTAAATATATTTTAATGGTATTTAGAAGCATCAATGTCCAAAAAATGTTATTAATTTTACTCCACTATGGATTTTTTTAATTTATAACATTCTTATTATCCCAATATAGGGATTATTATTATTT
Organism: Viscum album; assembly: GCA_963277665.1. Lineage (NCBI taxonomy): Eukaryota > Viridiplantae > Streptophyta > Magnoliopsida > Santalales > Viscaceae > Viscum > Viscum album. The sequence continues at coordinate 24,192,602 of OY728131.1, forward strand.
TCCATGGACAATATTGATATTCACATCCTTGGATGATATTTCATAGTCATTAACATCTCGTTGAGTTACTCACTTTCCATTGATCCTTGAATATTACATTTCACTAAATATCCACATTATTTTCTCTAGATGTGATTGTTACCTAAATAGAATATAATGCTTACATGTTTTCCATCATTCAATGTTATATGATTTATTAGATAAATATTATAAATACATATCTTCTATTAAATGTTGACAATTGATAAGAAACATGTTTCATGATTTAAATTGAAAACATAATATATGAGGAATGAGTTAGATTTCATATATTATAGGAGGGGCCCACTATAACCCCTCTATGAATTGGTAGGTTTCATGAGACAAAATGTATATAATTTTGGATGAGGTCGTACCCAATTATTAGTATCATTGAAATAATTGTTGATACTATTAGATTCTTGGAATGAAGCCTAATTGTTTTATAGATTCATTGTATGATGCCTCAATTGTGTGTTTGAGATATTCATAGTTATGCATCCCATCCTTAAGAATTCACTTATTGAAATTACATATAATTATTCAATTAATAATAATTTTCAAGGTTATTCTTTGTGCTCAAGTAATTGATTATGTGAAATACATTTTATTTATTTACCATCCTAGGTTAATTATGTACATTGACTCACTGTTTATTCCCATGTATGTTTCACATACTATGGATTTTTTGTCTCCCACATTTGTTTTCATTCTCTAGGATATGTAGATAAATTTTTGAATGTGTTTCAATGATGCAGTTTATTATTTTTGAAATGTAATATATTATATATTGTATCCCCAATGTAAAATGGGTATCATTTATGTAATCTGGATTTCCAAAATTAACTAAATTGGTTATTCTCTTAAGAATACGTTCATTGTAATCCTTCTAAAATAATAAAGTAAGGAACTAAATCCGGTCTTATAGGATCAGTGTATAACAAAGTCCATGGTTTATGGACACCTAAATAAAATTGTAATTAAGGAATAATTCCATATTACTAGATGAATGGGTTGAATTTGTAGGGGAGATACCATTGAATTCATCTTTTTCAATCCAAAAATGGGGAAACTGTTTGGGTAAATAAAAGTTTAAGATGAATATAATATGAATATCAATGGTCTCAGAAATTTCAATTTGATTAAATTCAAATGATTTCCTTTATATTTTTATGATATTATTTTTAAATCATTTAAAAACACATTCTGTAGTGAATTTTAAAAACCACCACAAAAATAAATATGAAATGATCATAATGGGTGGTTTATAATTATTCCATGGGTTTTTGATTTTTTAAAATAAGGAATGAATCATTTTAAATAAAACCACATTAACTAAGTATATTTATAATCATTTTGGTATGGATAGTACCAAAGTTGTTGATACTCCCATGAGTACAATATATAAGGTTTATCTTGTTGAAATTGGGAAATTAATTTACTAAACAATATATAGTAGGTTGACAAGAATTTTTCTATACATAACATCTCTATTAATAGATATAATTTTTAGTGTGTGCATATGTGATAATTTTCATTCAAATCATGAAAAAATCACATATAAAAGTCGTCAAAAAAACACAACAAATGAAAAAATATTTTAGGATTACATTTCTATAATAAAAAAAATAATTATAATTAGATTAGTATTATAATTATGAATTTAGTAGCTATAATATTTATTTAAAAAAATCCTCCCAACATTTAAAATTTCACAAAACTATCTGGTTTCATTGTGTCATGAAAAATAACATTTCATTATTTTCTACTACTAAATCTAAATAATTAGCTAAAGATATTTTTGTGCATAGATTCCTTGGATGAAACACACCCTACTATAAATGTATATCAGTTTCATCATTTCCCTATAAAATGTGATAATACTGATTATATCTAAATTTTGAATAAAAAGTATCACATTAATGGAAAAACATATTGTTATATGAAATAAATTTTTTAATTATAATTTTTAAATTGGATAAATTAATCATGAATTCATCATTATTGAACATCATCTTTTTGGTATAATTCTAAATTATCTAAATACTGGGAGAATTAATTATATTTTTAAAGAATTAGTGATGGTTATATATTTATATATCTCTAAAAATAGTTCTAAATCATATTCTGATCAATTTTATTTTAAATTATTATCTTTTATTTTTGGTTTTACGGTAACATTACATATTAGTTCACACAGTTAGCTATGTGATCATGTGTTGTTTATGTAGTTAGTATTTTAACTGTGACATGTTTACTAAGAAATAGTTATACCAACAATGAATATAACAGACGTGGATACTATAATCACCATGATCATTTACTAGTGGAGTCAATATACCTAGCATTAATTCATGTTCAATATTACTTGTTTTTGTTAGTTGTTAGGGATCCATGGTATCAATACCTACCATTTATAACTATACATAGAATTTTTATTATGTTTTTTGGTGTAATTTGTCTCAAATATTTTATTATTTTATCCATAATGAATTTAATCAGTCATGAAATTATAGTCCGAATCAATATGTGTCTATCGAAAAATTCTTTCAAATCCCTTTAAATAATTACAAACTATCAAACCCCTATTTTATATACCTCCCCCACAATCTCTCTCTCTAACTCTCTAATTCTAAAAAAACCTTCTATAAAATCATATTGAATCATTAAAATTATTACTATGAATATAGGTCAGAATATGAAAACACTTACCAAAGAACCTCTTGTGAAGATATAAAAGAATGAAAAATTTAGTATGTGTTTCATAGTTAGGTAACAAACTGTTGTTTCACAGACTGACCATCATGTTCTAAAATATATGTTCATTCTTAGTGGCTATATTCAAGAATAATTCTAGTGTAGAAATTAATTTATGAATAGTGTTATGTGGAATGGATTAAGGAAAATGCTAAACCTGTTAACCTAATTTAGTTTGAATAATTATATGTCCACAAAAAATTTATCTCCTAATATAAATGATATACCATTTAGGGAATGGTTACTAGGGTGTTTTTGAGTTTTCATCAGATCTATGGGGTAAGTGTTTGGGTTTACCTAATAGGGTCTCGCATGGTGGTTATCATATTTTTTCCTATAAAGTAATCCCATATTGAATTTCCAAAATATTTGGAGGAAATAGCTAGGAATTTTACTCCGAAAAGTCTAGCTTCATTGGATCATAGTGATGTATTTTGGTTTCTAGCAGTGTTGATTAACTATTTGATCTATTCTAGGAACATGTGAATTATCATCTTGAAGAATCATGATTTTCATGCTATTCATGATGAATAATTGGTTTTATACTTTCTTATTAATGTATGCAATGAAGTATTTATATGAGTTATTAAAGATATATTTTTATGTACAATTATTTTCAATATCCATAATTTATAAGGGTTCTGTTGGAGTATAAGGGATTAGTTCTTCAGTGGGAGGAAAATATAAATTCATCAGATTGTTTATGCATAGAATAAATGATATTTAAGTATATGAATGTGAAATTAAGTACCTAAAATTGGTTTATATTTTATGAAGCTATATGGGATGTTTATCTAGTCATGTATATAGATAGACCAAATTATATAATCAATCATATTCTTGAAGTACATATGATACCTATGTATTCTTCTGATAATGAATAAGATGTTTGTTTTGATTTAGAATAAGATAAAGATAAAGAAATTAGATGGTCATTGTTGATATTAGATAGGATGTGAGCATACCACATGAGGATTTCTAGGGAATATCTCCTATGATTTTATTTCTATTAATTCACTCTGTTATACCCATAAATTATTTTAATCATGATTTTCAAAATGATGATACCATTGACATTGATTTCTCGATTAGTGGTTTTGTAGATGAAGCTAAATGGTATGACTCAACTCATTTTTATGAGGATAATTATAGTTTAGACAAGTCTCTAATGATTGGAAGAGCTCCTATAATATGTATTGAAGATACACTAACTAAGGGAGAGAAGTCCCTGCAATAAGTTGTTATTGGACTAGACAACTATGAGTCTGATTATGACGGCTATAATAGATGTAGTATATATATGGATAGTGTGAATTCAATATTTTATACACAATGACCTATGGGACATTATTTAATAACTACGAATGAATTTCAAAACATGATTTATCAACTACATAACCATCCATTGATCATGGCATAGAAGTATGTATTTCATATTCATAAACATACTTTGAGGAATGAGAAAATATCATTAAAACCAATCAACGTGAAATTGAAAAAGTTTTTTTGGTTGATGATGAATTGAAATATATTAGCACAAAGTCAATATACATATAGGATGAGATAGACTACTGGTAGATGGATTATGATCTATATCCTTATATACATGTTCTGACCCATTATGCTCCTTCTACATCTTCTGTAGAAAAAGATGATATGAACTAGTTAAAATATGAACTAACATGGTTATTGAAAGAACTATTTATTCTCTGGGGGAAATAAATGGAGCCAATTAAAAAAGAATATATATCGATGAATTATACTTTAGTCAATTATAATTTCAATAATTTATTTCATATCATAGTGGAACTGATAATAACTGAATATAATCATTTGAGATCACATGTAAATTCTATGAAATATGTTCATTTAGAATAGATGTTGTAGTTGGATAAAATATTTCCGAATTTAATGTTGTAGGATTCTACAGCTACTACTCCACCTAATCATCCTCCAATCCCAACTACTATTTATGAATAATGAAATAGGAAAGTCATAATAAATAAGTTAAAATTAGTTTTTATGAGTTTTATAAATAAAAAAAAAGTAGTGTTTTATTATTTTCATACCCATGCTACTAAATCATTTGTTTAGGGAAAAAAACATAAAAAATATTATAGATGATCTTGAAAGACTATTAAATGATCAATTTACACATATTTTTAAAATAATCAAAATGTTAGACATGAATGATTTGAATATATCCTTGGATAGTGAATTTAGTGTGCTTCCCTTGACCTGAGCTTTTTTGTATCATATTGAAAATATTATAGTTCAATCACCTATTCTAGAATCATACATGTAGAATAATGATGAGTATTTTCAATAATATGAACATGGATCCAAATTATTATTAGATGTTAAAAAATTTCTAGAACCATACAATATATTTTCCAACAAACCAATCTCAGAACCTCATTAATTATCCATTACCAAAACACCTCACACAACAAAATCATCCACTGAATATTTTTTTATCCTAGTAAAGTAGTAAAATGCATTCCTCTAGATTCCAATTATGTGGTAATTGCATACTCAAATAATTTTTTTCCAACACTCTATCCCACCTAATCGACAACCCTTACACTCTACTATCAATGTAAAGATCCATATCCTACATTATGAGATCAAGGATGTGACAATTATTAAGAATCTGATTATGATTACTGATGTAGACACTACGAGTATTTGTTTTTGTAAATATTTTGATATTTATATATAATTATATTTTTCTTATTTTTTATATTTTATTTTATAAATATTTTTTTTAAAAAATATCTATATCATTTTTATTAAATCTTCTATTTTACTACTATAATTTTTGATGATCTCAAATATATGAATAATTGTTAAATAAATTTAAGGGAATTAATTTTATATTACTTAAATGAGACACAACTAATCTTTTTTGATAACATATTTTTTTCTATAATAAATTCATTTCAATTTATTAGACATAATTTATGTTCATCCAAATGGATAATAGAGACTCAATTCACACCTATTGTGTTGTCCACTCAAAAAAACATTTTGTTTTAGTGCCTTTTACTTTTTTTAAAATCTATTATAACCAAATAATCTAAATAATTTTATTTATATACATATAAATTTATGGAAAATAGTCTTCTTGGGGGGATGGATATTAACCAAACTCTAAAATTTAATATCCCTAATTTTGATAAAAGTAAAACAAAAATTAAAATATATATTTAAAGTATGGGATTTAATATTTCGATTATAATTATGGACAATTATGAAAAACCCAATGTTATTAAAAATTCTTGTAGTGAATCCACTATAACTAATTATGGATATAATTTTAATGATGTGAATTCTTCATATTTTTCTTTATGAGATGAGGAGTATAATCGAATTTCTTGTTTTTCTGTTGCATATGTAAATAAAGAACCATATGATATTTCCCATAAAAAAACATCCAATGTTAGAAAAATATGTCGGGAAACTTATTAAACTAAATATGTTGAATTAAATATAAGTCTATTTTAATCAATTTAAGATATTTATTGTAGGATCAATGATTTTATAAACATAACTCATTCACATGGGAAGAAAATTGATGATAAATATCGATTGATGTAACTTTTTTATTATTAATAAATAGGTACAGAGGTACCTCTATTAAGATATAGAATACTATGTCATATTTAAACTCCTAATGATGGATCATATTGGAAATATTATATTGTGTGATGAGGAATAAAATGTGAAAAATTAGAATGTATCTAAACCTAAAAGTAAATCACTATCTACTAGGAATTCTTACTAAATGAAAAGGGATGGAATCAATGATTAGAGTTCCAATTAAAATGGAACTCCTATGAATAAAAATATAATTATTGGTAATTTATAAAGTAGAATTATAACATTGTACTAGAAGAATAAATTCATAAAATAGTAAAATTATGATGGAACATATGATCAAAATAGGAACTAGGTAAAGAAAAATCCTTTGGGTTAAGTAACTACATACATGTGAATGGAAATCAAATATCATTTAATAATGTCACATATTTATGTATAAAATTTTATATGAGAAAAAATTAATAAGGTTCACATTAATTCCACATAGAGAACCTATGTAGATATATATTATGATTCTGACTCATGTAAATAACATTGGAATCCGATTAAAGGCTTGTATTTTTTGATAAACACATCTGTGTTATCGAATAATATTATTTCATATCCCTTTTATTTATATTATAAATTTAAAATGTGAATAATTTTTTTAAAAAATAATCATTGAGGAATTATTGGATTATATTTATAATTTTTAAAAAATTAATGATCTTAAGGATTAATATAATGTTGAAAAAAATATACATTATATTATATTTTATATATGACTATTTTTTATAAAAAGGAATTAATGATGATTTTTGAAAACAAAAAATTAATTATTATATTCTAATGAGTAACTAAAAAAGGATCAATAAATATTTAATAATGGTAGATAAACCATGACTATGATTCATATTAAACAAACCACACAAACGTATTAAATAAGAATATGTTGAAAATCTAGATGATGAAATATTTAAAAGAATAGATTTGTTCCATTCTAAATATTTTAGAACAATGTCAATTTTTTATTAATATGGACCGAAAATTTTATTTATTTATAATATTAAAAAATTTCATTATGGAAAACTTGTTAAATAGTTTATTATTTGAAAATATATTAATTTTAAAAAAATATAATCCCAAAAAAATTTGACTAACAAGAAATATTATATAAAAGTGTGTAGGGAACCTTCATCACGGGTACCAAGAAAACACTTATGATATTTTTATTGTGGAAGTTCCTGCACATGAATGGGGATCACTCATTCTTTAAGAACAATATCTACTTATATGGTGGATATAAAATCGTATGTTTTACATATAAGGATATTTAATAAATTTAGAGGAATATTTAATACATTATAAAAACACATGCATGAGGATAGTAATAGTTTAGTTCCATTATAATCTTAGAACACAAAATTATATTCCGATGAATGATCATTAATATTTCCAACAAAAAACTCCACCTTTAGTAACCCTACCTAAATACTATCTTTATAAAATGGGAAAAGACGTACTAAAATCGTTAGCTCAGATGATCAATAAGGGTAAAGAAAGAAAATTCTTATCTTATGTTAATTATGTGGAATAATAACATATACAAAAAATTTGATTGTTTTAACCTAATTTTCAAAGTTTAATATATATTTTCAAGGAATAAATTATATAAGTTCATAAAACATAAACATAGATATTCCTTGAGATCATAACATAAGACATTGAATTGTTACATACAAAAAAAGCATAACTAATCATTTCCACATTAGTCAAAGGACACATTCATGGCCCTCATAGATGATGTGGTCCATTATTGAACCATGATCACTAATTATTTGATCCCTATATTACTGAACTAGGTTTACTCCCTATTCTAATCGTATATTACTGAACTAGTTTCACCACCAGTTATAGTCATGTATATATCATGATATATAAATCACTGACCAATGCATTTAAGGGAGATATAGCTACCACCGGTCATATAATTAAAACCATATGTATGTATTCCATAAAAACATAAATCTTTCCTCATATCTGAACTTATAAAAATAATTTGGTTTCATAAGAATTTCATCATAACATATCTCATGGAAATGAAAAAACTATAAACATAAATCCATTAATGAAATTATCCAATCTGAGAATGAATAAGAATTGTATATGGGATCAATACCATGTAAAACATATGTATCATCAAATATTGTTTACCCTTATGAAAAATTCATCACAATGATCACCTGAAATAATGCTTGAAGAAAATGTCTTTTCCATCTTGGAATATGATTTTGCAAATTATTATAAAAGAAAAAATATTATTTTAAAATAAAAATGTAAGATTTTTGAAGGAAGATCAAAGGTATTATGTTACCATGAAATTGGTATAATCCAATCATGTTTTATAATTTAAAAAACATTCAACGATTATTTTTTTCCCAAAACATTTCATGAATAAATTCATTTTGATGAATAGAAAAATAATTATTTCTAAATGTTATCTAAAAATTAAAACATGAAAGAAATTTAATTTAAAAAATAAAAAGAGAATAATAAAAAAATCAAAAAACTTATAAAAAATTGAGATAGAAAAAAGTGAGATTTTATGGATACATAAAATAATAAATTTTTTAAGAAATTATATTATAAATTTAATAATATTTATTTGTAATTAATAATATGACCAAAATATGGGTATTCACTTTAAATCAAAATAAAAAACTGTTAAAATAAAAATTAATATATTCAAACATCATTTCAAAAATAATATTAGAATGAAATATTAATGGAATTAAAATTTTATCCCAAATAATGGAATTGGGTTAAGAATTATCATACTACTTTGTAATCAGTCAAATCGTATGCCCAATAAAAGTAATTATTATCAAATTAATATTTAATACCCTAAATACAATTAGATTATTGATATAATCAAAAAATGGGAATCATATATAACACAAATAAAAATTAACTGTTGAATATGGAATATATCTCATAGTAGTAGTAGAAGTACAAGAAACCTTTACCTCACAATTCCTTTTGGTTATAAATGATTTAACCACATATTTTTGTTTGAAGATACTTTAGATATACTCTTAGAAACACTATGGATGGTATTTTGAGAATAAAAAAACCTCTACAGTGTTTATAGGATTGTTTAGAAGAGAAATTGGAAAGGTACGGTTGAAGTTGGAGGTGCAATGTGATGTGAAGAAGTGAGGGAGGACGTTCACCTTTATAATGAGGAAATGGTCCATTTTAGAAATTATCGATATGTTTTATTATAATAAATTTAACCAAAATCTAGATACCTAAAAAATGCAGTTGATTTAAATATAAGGATATTTATATTTGTAATATCATCCTCCAATATATTTTAGAAATTTTCTGGTATTATCTTAAACATTTTCATTTCGATTAACCCTTAGTGAAACTATTTTAATTTAAAAAAAATGTAACAATGTTTTTCCTTGTTAAATGTTTTTCATTTTTACTTATGTGATTCCGATTAGACTATAAAGGATCAATTCATAAGATTTAAAATAATGTTATTTTTTTATTTTCAAATTTGGTTTGTTATTTATAAATAATTTAATAAAAATTATTCTAATAAAATATTTTTACTGTAAATTTTGACACTACTATATATATAGAATATTAAAAATATCTTTATAATGAATCAAATATTCATTAATTACTATTAACTATTCAAAAAAATATTTTATTATATCATTAATAGGTCAATACCATTATTAATATTCATTAATCACAACATGTATCTTGTATTATGTTTATTTAAATATTTATAATAACATATTTTTTTTGATAATTAGCTTAATAAAATAACTATTACGTCAATGTTGATTAATTATTTAATATAACTATTTTTCACTAAGAATTAAAAATACACTCCAAGAGGGAAGATAAATATTATTGATTTAAATAGTATATTTATAATTAATATATTGTTTAGGGAAACCTATATTGGAAATGATATATTATTTAAACAATTAATGTGACGTCTTAGGATTTTTTATAAAGAAAACATTATATATATTATAATCTCATCCAACTGGAAAAATAAGTTAATAATAAACATATTTAATGAAAATATTGTTTTTAATAAAATAATTATCATCATTAGTATTTTGTAGAAAATATTTTCCCCATGTGGAGACAAGATGGATATTTAAGACAAATATAGTTACATATTTTGACTATATTTGATTTAAAAAATAATATATATCATTTTTATGAACTAGTCTTCTTAAAAAATAAATACATGTGACCTTTATCTATAACATATCCAAGTATAATAATATTATGAAAATTTTCCTTGTTTTATAGTCATTTTATAGTCTTTATAAATTTATTTTTTACTATAAATTATTCAATTTATCATTTACCATGGTAAAAAAATTCACCAAGGTTATATTAAAAATGGGAAAAATTAATATAGAACAATTTATTAATTTTGGAAAAGGTAAATACATATAAAGAATGAATTTTTAAAAATATTTCTCACAAAACTTTTTTAATTTAATTTTAAATAAAATAAGTAAAATTTTATGAAAAAACAGTTTCTTGAAAAAACCCCTTTTAAACATTAAACATTGTAATAATGATGTCATATATAAAGGCATTTTAAAAATAAATTATTTTATCATGTTAAACATTTTTTAATTAATGAAAATTTAATAATGTTACAAAAAATAATTTTACATTGTCACAACTTTATATAAAAATACAGTTTTCAATAAAAATAATTATTTTAATTAATCCTAGAAAAATAAATGATTTTATAAAATTAAAAAAAAATTATTTTGAGTTTATAATTTCAAAAAATAAATAAATATGGTTACATATATTTTTTTAACATATATAAAATATTATTCATTCATAAAAATTAGAAAACCACTTTTTTGAATAGAAACATATTTTATTAAGAATAATATGGCTTGCTATAGATATTGTGATCACTTTTACAAACAAATAACAATATAATTATATCTTGTTGTACCTTTATGTTCCCCTAAAAAAACATATATATTTCCACGAATTTAATATCTTGTTTAAAATAGATATATAATATTTCACAATTGGTCAAAATGTGATATTATGTGCAATACAAGCTATTAACGAGATAAAATTAATTAAAGAGATATTTCATAAACATATTGAGGGGATACATTCTACAACCTAAAAAATGAATATCACCCTTGAAATTTCTCACCGGGTTATAAATAAATAGAAATAATTATTCCTCATTTTACCCCTATGTTGCTTCCTCAAAATGGTGTGTTTTTTTCGCACAAAATATACCGACTGAGTGGTTTTGTTTCATAGATATTTTTCTATATGATTCATAATATCTACCATTTTATCTTCATATAAAGGATAATTATCTATAAGTTGAACCTATGTGTTTAGAACATTATAATTATTATGTATGTACTAGCACAAGAAAAATACATGTAACACATAATTAACTTGATGGTTATTTGGAGGACTCAAAAATCCATAACTCAGCATCATGATATAATAATGAATAAAAAAATTGAATCATCATACCTTTAAATTTTACATAATAAATAAATGATGAATATTTAAAAAAAAATTTATGGGAAACAAAAATCTTAAATATGGTTGTTAGTACATCCTAATAATACGAGGGAAACTTGAACTGTGAAGGTCTCCACAAAATTAATCTTTCAAATATGTCAAAATTGCAGTAATTTGAAAATCGTGATATTGAAAATAAATGTAAATATCATCTGGGAATGGATAATGATTGGGTAAATGGTAATTCGATTGTTAATGGGAACAAAATCCTAGACCATATAGATATTAAAAGGGTCATTGATAAAACAAATACTAACGAAAATATGATAATGATTTATTTCAAAATACATTGAAAAAATATGCATATATGATTTCATTTTATAATTTCAATATCAAACTATACTTATGCCTTGATCAATATTAACATAATTTCTTACCCAAAAATTGAAACCTAAATTTTAATGACAAAAGAAATAGTGGATCATATGATCCATAATATATAGTTATCATTACAGAGAAATGGTTATCACAGGTAATCTAGAACTCATAAATCAGTAGTGATTGATGTAGTACATCAATCCCTAAAACCTATGACAAAAATAAAACTAGACAATAAAATTTTACACTTTTGAACCATCCAACAGATCAAAATCCATAAATGTTTAAATAATGTCACTAAATTTCGAAAATTAACTTATCAGTTAATCTCTAAGAATCATATTATTGTCTTAATTATGACACACTGAAAATGGAATGTTAGTATCATATATTCTTATGATACATTTTAATAACCACAATTTCCAAAAAATCATAGTAATAAAATGAATAGTGTTGAAAATAAACTCTTCCCATAATCGCAAAATTCTATAAAGTCAATCTACAATAACATAATTTTTTTTCATCATTTCAAAACTTAGTTTTAATTTTATCATTACTAAGTCATTTATTTATAAAAATATAACATCCTTTTATGCAAATATTGAGGTTGACATTTACCTTATCATGTGTTATCAATCACTTCCTTAAACACATTCCATGGATTCCAGAACCATTGAACATATCATTTCAATTCCTTATCAAAAATTACAATGGATCAATCACTAGATTTTTCATTATTCCATAATAAAATATTTTTTTTTACAAAAATATTCTTCAACTCCAATGAATAAACATTAAATCATTCCAACACATCATTTTAAATCACAACATCACCAATAATTATCGAATGAGATTTCCCTTTTTCATTATCTTTGCAAGCTTTATGACCTCGATAATAAACATTTACCCTTGGATTTGGGCACTATTTAGAATAATACCCATTTCCCAACACAAGAATAAATGAATCATGGGGGTGCATTCATTGAATAATTCTCTACATTATCATAATTAGATAACATCATCCCACTACATATGCATTAATTTTCTAGATAACCTTTCTTTCCACAAGTGAAACACTCCCCAGTCCCCTTTAGACTGTTTACATCAATATTTTTCTGTCCCATTGAACATTAAGGAAAATTTTTTTAATTTATCCATTTTATTTATATTTTCAATTAAACAATATCTTTATTTTATTATCAAATCCTTGAGATTGACCCGAAATTCCTTCCTAGAATTCTATATTTATTTCCCATCACATTATTTATTCATATATATTGAATTCCATTATTGATAATTCCCTTCAGAGACATGGTTTTTTGAAACTGATGAATCATTTAACCATATGTTCACCATGATGATATTGCGAGAAGTGTAACTCTAATTTCTTGTAAAATACTCCTCAAATGTACCAAATGATTAATCATACTTTTTATTAATTTTATTAAATCCTTCTTTATCATCATATAATGAATAAGGGGAATGTAGTTAATGAAAAATATATCCTTTAACTAATGATTTTCTATAGTGCCTATTTCTCCTCATTGCCTCATATTATTGATATTATGTCACCATTTATCCCATTCACTATACAAATTATATGTAGAAAAATTTATTCTCTCATGTTGTAAAACTAAATAATGGTAAATATCATCTCAATGGTACTAATTCATCTCACATCCACTAGTGGATTAAAACACCATATATATAAAGCTAAAAGCTACCTCATGAAGGACTCAACAAAATGGAGTTGATTATTTATTGAATTTGAAACTCCTAAATGATTTTTAGATTGAGAAAAATGTGTGAGAATAAAAATAATATTTGTCATTCCACCTCCCAAAACATTTTGTGGTTTAGGACTACAATATTTTTATTCCCGAAAACACTCACCACTAACATGGTTCCCCCGGGTTCCATCCGATTTTTAAATCGAATGTATCATATGAGTAACACTAGTAATATGTAGAAAACTACAAAATTAATGGAAAATTACATTCAATATATAACATATTAGTTTTATCCAATGATAATAATTATCATTATGATAATTCATGGATTATAACATATTCAAAGATTAATCCATAGTTATAATAAAAAGTTTTTATCCTCCTTATTTCCAAATGACAACCAAACCATTGCTATTGTAACAACATTAATGAACCATGATTATCATGTATGAATATTACATTTTTTATGAATAATCATTCAATTACTAAAATACATGATCGGTGAACATAATCGTTTTGTTTTATTGGAATATAAGAGCATTAAATCCTTATATCCTGTTTATAAATTCCCCTTTTATAGTCCTACCTAAAACCAATATATATAACACTGAGAAAATAAAACTATAAAAATGGTTTGCACAAATACTCTATAAAGTAAAAAAAGGTAGATATGTTTCATATCATAATAAAAATGCTAAAGAACATAATAAAAACATTTGAAAACTATATCTTGTATATAGATGTTCATCATATTATGTAATAAAAGAAATAATAGATGTTCATAAAGTGTTAAAGAACATATTCCATGATAGAAAATAAAAAAACATTGAATGATGGATTAAAAATAACCGTATAATGTCATATCAATATTATTAATATTCTCTTTCAAGAAAATCATAGATAACAATGTTAATTAATGAACTGAATTTAGTCCTCATCTAGCCCTATAATACTGAACTGGTTTTACTCCCCATTCAATTATTGTATTACTAAACTAGTTTACTCCCCATTGAATTCATACCAATCTATTGGGATATAAATCCTTACTCAATTTATTGGAGGGAGATATATGTCCCACCATTTACATAATGAAAACGTTAAATATTTATTCCAAAAAAGCATAAATATATTTATCATATTAGAAAACCTAAACTAAAATGGGTATTATAATCATTTCATCAAAACAGATGAAATGGAAATGATATTAAATTCATTAAATTCTGTAAATCATAAAAATAAACCATTCTGAGAATTAATATGATTGGTATCAATGGTTAATTTCCATAGTAAACCATATATACCAAAAAATAATTCTTTTCTTATATGATAAATTATTAAGAAATATTAGTTTATGTGATTATTGTGGAAATAAATTTTCCATTTTTATTTTTTTCTATAGCCGCAATTTTATAATGGAATTTTTTTTAACTAACCGTGTCTAATTATAAAGAAAACTTAATGTTTTTGTGAATCCAATAAAGCAAGAAAATATATACATGGAATAATTAATTAAAAAACATACCTAATGAATTTTGTTTCATAAATTTCATCATGAACATTGATTTGAAAATGAGAAATAAAATATTTTCAAACTATTTTGTAAAAATTAAAATATGAGAAATATGAATTTAAAACCCATAATTGAATTTTAAAAGCAATTTGATACAATTTTTGAAGACATGGAAATAAATAAAAAATAGATTTCTAAGGGAATCATTAAAAAATAAAGTATAAAGATAACTCCTTTATAAATGTCATATCATTTAAATGAGCAGTAATCAAATTAATGAAATATTTTGATTCATTATAAATAAAAATAAACAATGTGAGTGTGACATATAATATATTCAAGTATTTATTAAAATATAATATTTTTATGAAATAGTCAAGAAAGTATAATTTTATCCCAAAAATTGTAATATGGCTAAAAAATTCTATATTAATTTGTAAGAAATATGATTGGATGCCCCGAAAATGTAATAATTATCAAATAAATCATTTAATAAAACGATTAAATGAGATTAATAATATGATATTTCAATGGGATTTATATATAACACATATAAGAAATAAGTGGTGAATAAGGCATTTGTATCCCTGATGTAAAAGTGAGTCGTAATCCCTTAGCTAATGATTCCTTTTTGTTCTATGTGATGTAACCTCCACCTCATTGATGAACATACTTTATAAATCCTCTCTAAAACACTTGTGATTGTATTTTTATAATACTATCAATAGTAGGGTGTGGATTTGGATGTCAAGAATAAAACTTTTTAGGGGATGGTTAATTTAGAAGGCTCAATGTGTTGGGATAAAGTGAGAGAGTAAGTTTTATTTTATAATTGAGGAGAGAGTCAGTATTGCAAATTCTCAAAAGAATAAATTATAAAAAATAAATATCAATCCAAAATACCTCCTAAAGGCTATGGATTGGAAATAAAGATGGTAAAGTTCATAATCACATCAACCAATTTTTTCTAGACATCACTATGTATTATTTTATACCATATCATTTTGATTAACAATTACTTAATCTATTTTAACTTTAACTATGGTAGAAAATATTTCAATATTAAATGGTGGTAAATATAACATATGTGATTATTATGAAACCATAAATGAAAAATTTCTAATTTTTTTGAAAATATTATAATTAATTTTTATTTTTAAAAATTTTGTCTGATATTCAAATAATCTAATATATTATTAATTTTTAAAAAATATCATTATTTTTAATTTCTTCACTATTCATTACATAATCATTTTGTAGTACCATTATAAAAAATTAAAAATGCATCAAAATTTAATAGTAATTTTAAGAGGAAACGTTCATCAATAAATTTATTTGGTCACATTAATCATCTAAAATTATATTTATTATAATATTTTTAAACACAATTATTACATAATTTTTTTAAAAAAAAATTAATACATCGATGTTGTTTAATAATTAAATATATGTATTTTTTTACTATTTTTTTAAAATAATTGAATGATAAATATATATATTCTATATTTATGAAAAATATGTATAGTGAAATATATATTTTGGGAAATCCTATATTAAAACTAATATATTATTTAAAACATTAATGTCAAATCATTAAATTTTTAACAAATAAAAAATTATAAATTTCAAAATCTCATCCAAGTAGAGAAGAAAGCCAAAAATAAATTTATATCACATGAATGTGTTTATCAAGAAGAAAAATTTATATTTATATTTTTTCATAAAATACTTTTTTCACCAAGTGGACACATTATGTAAATTTGAAACAAAAAAGTTATACTTAATTTTTTTATTTGATTTAAATATTATATAAGTATTTTTTATGAAATAGTGTCCATTAAATTACTTCATTTCGGTACATAGGAGTAAAGGGATGAATTATATTCATTCGATAAATTTTAATCATGTGTTTGTGTCATTTTAAAAAATATATCATTTTATTTAATCTTAATTTACCCAATTTACCCTTTAATAGGGAAACAAAATCTGTCAATGTTAAAATTAATATTTGTAAAAAATAAAAGCGAAATATTAACTATATTAATTAAATATATATCCAAATATTAATTCCCTTTTAAAAAACTGAAACAAATAAGTTGAAAATTTAAATTTAAAATTATATCGAAAAATGCTAGGATAAATAGTTTTTCGGAAAATTAATCTTTTTAACAACACATTTTTCTATAATTTATATATATATATATATACCATTTAGAACCCCATAATAATATTATTTTAAAAAAATTAATTAGTTAATATTTATAACTAATCCAAAACATAATTTTACATTATAATGACTTTAAAGAAAAATATAGTTTTTAATAAATATAAGTATTTTCACTAATCCTTGAAAAATAAATGACTACTAAAAAATATAAAAAATTAATTTTTAACATAAATTTTACTTCAGGAATTAAAAATGAGATTCAATTTATTAAATAAATTTTATCGAACATGTATAAGTTTATTTTCAATCAAATATATATGAAAAATTATTTTTTGGAAAAAAGTTATATTTTGAAGAATAAAGTGTCGTACTAAAAGTTATTTGATAATTTTTTTAAGAATGACACAATAAGTTTTTACTGATTTAGATTTTGTATTCATTTAATAATTTATGTATTAATATATATTCTTAAAAATTTAATAGCTATGTTAAATTGGACATATAATACTTATTGGTTCATGTAAACTTGTTTTTCCAAGCACATAAAGTTATCAATGAAATAAAACTTATTAAAGATAATTTTCCAAAAAAAACGTAATGTTGTTGTAGTGGGTATGTAACATTAAAAAAAATAATGTAATGATATAAGGACTTTATCAAATTGAAAAATCTACAAATATTTTAATCATTAATAAATTCTATATTTATGAGTTATCGAATAATATTCTCAGTATCTAACAAATTTTTGATGATGGTTATAATGTGAAATTTGAATTTAATTATTTTAAAAATTATATTTTTTGGAATGATTTATTTTTTTACCCTTTAAAAAATAAATTGGTTAAATAGTTGGTTTTAATTCTTAATTTCATGAACTATTTCTTTTTTAACTACCCTTTACAAACCATATTGGATATGTTATGAGATACTAGTACACTACAAACAACAATCACATAAAAATATGTCTATAATAGAATTAGTATAGGATCAATCTAAATTAGAATTCCCAATATAAAAAGGCATTGTCTCATGTATTCATGGGCGGAAAAAACGTTTTCATTCAAACCAATGAATGAAGTATCAACTTCACAACCACTAGAGTTATCTTAGATCGACTTATTTGGAGGCCATGGAGTATATAGTTAAAATAGCAAACATAGCGATTACATTAATTTATATGACTTTTCAAGAGAAATATGTTCTTTATTTCTATCTCAATAAATTATCATTTTTTTTATAAATATGAAAATCTTTTAGAAAATTATATTGTAATTAATATCATGTCCATATATAGTGATCATGAATGTGTTTTTGAAAAACTTGGAATTCATTCTTTATGCTCAAAATATTGCTACAACAACAAATTTTATTCTCTTAGGACTCCACAATAGATTGTTGTTGTATAATAAAGAAAGGAGATTGCTCAAGTGATTACATGGACGATGATAATTGACTGTGAACTACATGTATATTTTTGGGTAGTGTTTCTTGTCAATGTTTTCTATATTATCAATATTGTACATATAAGACCACATTTAATGAAAATTAGTGGATTTCATTAAATGGAATGTGTTTGAAATTTATTATCTTAATGATAAAAAACCATTATTCCCCTTTTAATAATGCTTCACATGATGAATAATATCATTTTATATAAACATATTACTACCATAATATTTCTGTTAAGAGTATTGGAAATATACCGTTGGTTACCGATCACCGCTACCACCAGCCATAAGTCACCGTTACCACCTGGATGAGATACCGCCAGACTCAAGTCCCCATTAGTTCCAAGATGAGCTACTTCCAAACAAAATTAACTGGTATTTCCAATGGAATTTGTGTCTATAGATTCACCGCCAGATGATGATTCACCTCAAACACTCTTGCAACTATTGTTGTTTGAGATCCTCTTCATGAATGATTGAACGAAAAAATCTATTATCGGATGGTTTAACCAAGTCCTTATGAATTAGTAAAAAATATTTTGAGGAATGGGTATCTACATTAATAAGAACATATATATAATCATGAAGTATAACTCTCTCTAAATAGACCTGATCAATCATATCCAATGGCTACTACTGAAAAATAAAATTGTGTGATCAAATTTGTGAATTCTCTTGAACATGATGATTCAAATTCAATGAATATCAATGACACATAATAACATAACCAATTGCTGATAAATAATTGAGATAATATATAGAGATCATACGAAACATTCCTACACGTTTCTATGATATTATATTTCTCTTCAATTTTTAAAAACAAAGCATAGACATCTAATCCTTTCTGATATAGTTATTGCAAGCATACAGAACACACAAAATTATGCTCAATATATTTTTTGTTTATATTTTAATTTTTATTAGAATGTTGTTTTCATGTTATCCATTACTCACTTTCTCATTCATATTCTTAGAGAACACTTGTTATTACCTACTTCCTCTATCCTATTCCCAAATTTTTTTGTTGAAGAGGTCCCTATGTGACATGTTATTTAATTTCATCCCATGTATAACTGTGGATATGAATTTTTAGCATATATAGATTATTGTTGTTGACTTCATTACTAATCAAGGTTTTGGATTTTTTTTATTATATTTATAATCTACATTGAACAAGCTTATTTCAAAATGTAATGGATTATGTCTCACAATGGGACTGAACCTCTTGTTTATTCCACTATGTGACTGTGTTATTTCTTTTGTTTCTATATTTTTTTCAAGATAACATTTCATTATAACAAACAAAACAATTTCATTGATAATTAATCTTAACTAGTGTTTAGATATATTTATATCTAATTATATTGATCTCAAATGATAAGGTATTTCTAAACCATTTTTTTATTGAGGCCGAATCACCCTTTAAAAAATATATAAAAGAGATATATCTTATATCAATCTATTATTTGGATTTATTAAACAATTTATTTAAATAATTTTTTTTGGGAACTCATTTCATCCACTCTTGAGATACTCTCTTCGACCAACAATTGGTATTAGAGGAGTATTAAAAATTTACCTTTATTTACTGTGATTATAGTGTTATTATAAAATAGAAAATTTATGTCTTTTATAAATTTTAGTTCATTGTGGTTAATAGAAAAGAACGATCTGCTACCAATATACCACTTTAGGTTAATGGAAACAACTATTCTCAGTGGAAAATAAAAAATAAATTTCATTTAGAATGTATAGGTTTTGATATAGGGACTGTAATAAAAGATCAATATGAAATACCACAATCTTCTATAATTTAGTTGAGTAGTTATAAAAAAGTTCATACAATAATTATTTTAAATATATGAATGATTTTTTTTATGATTTAGTAGATGATAAATTCAATAGAATGTCTACTTGAATGTCTGCTTTTAAAAAATGGGATATTTTATCTGTCTCCCATGAAGAAACTTAAAATGTAAAGGAAATGAGATTTGAAATACATAAAATCAAATATAATACATCAAAAATGAAATCTTATGATCCTATTTTTGATATGTATCTTGGGATCAATGAAATTGTGAATACTATAAAATCATTTGGAAATCATGCACAATACAATGATAAACTGATGAGACTACATAGATTTTTACACGACAGATGGAGAGTTACAGATTTTCCAATCATAGAGTCATGTGAAGTAAGTAAACTACCGATACATGAATTTATAAGATATATGATTATGTATAAAAAATAGATTACATTCGACATTGATATTGATGAATATGAACCAAAAGGAAAATCAGTAGCCTTCAAATCTTCTACTTCGAGACAAGAAGAAAAATTTCATGTCAAATATTCTAGTGAAGAAGTATATCTTGATGAAAGTGATGAAGAAATATCACACATGGACAGAAGATTCATGAAATTATATAGGAAAAATAAACTTTATTAAAGAATCAATTTTTGGGAAATTTTTGGTTGACATAAAGATAACTTCACTTTTGGCACAAGGTGGGTGTTTAGAAACAAGGTTTCTATATTTGAAACTATATTAAGAAATAAATCTTGATTAGTTTCAATGGGATATAATAAAAAAGAACTTACTGACAATAAAGAGAATTTTTCACCTCTAGCATGAAATGAAGTTATTAGGATATTGTGTTCTTATGAAGAATATATGGACTTAAAACAATATCAAATGGACATTATATGTGCATTCTAAATTAGATTTAAAATTGAGGAAGTTTTTTTACTAAACCCTAGGAGTTCAAAAACCTCATCTTCCAAATAATTTTTTTAAAGTAAAAAAATTATTTGTATGGTTTAAAAAATTCTCTAAGTGCTTATTATGGCAGGCTTACATGATTATTTATTTTAAAACGTTTTCCAAATGGAATAGTGGATCCAAATCTATTTATAAAACTAATATCAATAGATATTTTTAAAGTTCAAATTTATGTGGATGACATTTTTTGGATCTACAAAAGATTCCTTATGTTATGATTTTCAAAATTAATGCAAAGTGAATTTGTAATGAGTTTAATGGGTGAAAACATTTCTGTTCTTGTATTTCATATTTTTTAAAATATATAGAACTATTTTAAATAAAAATAAATGCACTAATGATATTTCTTAAATGTTTAGGCATGGAAAGTACCAAAAGTAGTGATACTCCCATGAGTGACACGTGTAAACTAGACATTGATGAAATTGGGTAATCAGTAGATCAAACTAGTTATAGATGTGTGATCTGCAGTATTCCCTACTTATCTACTAGTCAACGTGACATTATGTTTAGTGTATATATGTGTCATCATTTTCATGAAAATAAAAAAGAGTAATATTTAATAGTTATCAAATAAATTTTTAAATACCATAAATACAATACCAATTTAGGATTTTTCAACCCAATAATATATTCTTTTTATTTACTTAGTTACTCATATAATTATTTGGGTGGTTACTAATAAGATAGAAGAATCACATTAGGAACATTTTAACTTTTAGTAAAATCTATAGTATCATGGTGTAGTAAGAAGAAAAATTATATTGCACTATCAACTGCTTAAGATGAATACATAGATGAAAATAGTTTCTATGCAAAAATCCTCAGGATGAAACATACTTTAATAGACTTTGTATAATAATTTAGACATGTACCTATTAATTGTGATAACACAAGTGAAATAAACAATTCCAAAAATCCAGTATCACACACTAGAAAAAAACATATTAATGTATGACATCACTTTTTGAGGGATCATCATCAAAAAGGTGACATAACATTAGTACTTATTGGAATATAAAATCTTTTAGATGATATATTCATAATTCCATTGAATTATGAAAGATGACATTGCATCAAACATGAATTAGGAATGATAATTTTTTTTGAATGAGTCCCCAGTGAATGAATCATCTTTGATGAGTCGTCTTTTAATAAGTCAACATTAGAGATTCATCATTAATCGAGTCACCATTGATGAGTCACTATTTAACAAGTCATATTGACAAGTCCTTGTTGATGAGTCATCTTTGATGATTAACTATTGATGAGTCATAGTTGAACAAGTCATCCTTCATTTTTATATTTTCATTATTATTATTACTGTTGTGATTATATTGTACCAATTAAATTTGAATATGTTAATTTTATTATTATTATTCTAGAATCCCTAAATGATAAAAAATAGAGATTACCTAAAACATAATCACTTCTCCTAACCCATGAAATATTGATTCCCTGCCTTCTTCAAGAAAAAATATTCCCACATCCTTTCTCTTATTGAACTAACTCGAATAGCCCGTAGGAAGAGAGTTACCAGATCAAATCCAGTAGTGATTTTTTCTTCTATGAGAAGATGAGTACCCGGAACTATTTTAGAATGCATTTTAGTATAACTTCATATGAAGAAAAATAATTTTGAATTAGAAAAAATATTTTGATTGACAATGGATTCCTATAATCAATATTCTTCTCTTAAATGTAATAAAAAACAAATGTCGATAAATTTGTTTACCTCGAATCATATAATGTATTATTCGAGAATTATATATGAATTTTATCAGAATGAATGATTAATTATTGTGAATAATGGTGATATAATTCATAGTATTATATATAGATAATAAATTTCTTTCTCTTCTAGGGAATGGAAAAAATTACTATAGATTCATCGCAAAGGAGTTTATGAAGATTCAAAAAAAGCGTACCAAATGACTAGTTAGAGGAGGATTTCCTAGAATTAATTGGAGTTGAAACCAATATGATATTGATTGATGTAGAGCTTGTTGGTGAGTTAATGTTTTTGTTTAAATTGGTACAGCATGCATTATATCCTAGAAAAGGGAGTTCAATATATTGAGGTTTCACGACATCTAATTCTTAATATAATGATGGAAAATAATAAATCTTTATAGATATTTGATGGTCCATATGCATGATATGTGAAGGATGATATCTATATAAAACTCCCTCATATATCCCAAAATGATCTCTTCCATTTTATATGCCAAGGGTTGTGTTAATCCTAGCAGTAGAAAATAAAAGGGGTGCTTTATTCATATTGAAATATTTTTTTAGAAGAGTAAATGTTAGTTCAAATCATTGGAAGGGATGTTGGGTCAGGGATAATGAAAAATTATATGATTATTTTTACCCTATTGATCATCCAACTAGGCCATAATATATTGTGGATCCCGATCTTGAACCCTATTATATTCTTGAGTATTCCATTCTAGATGATTTTTATGAAAGAAATTAAGAATAAGAAGAAGGTGAATCATTTGAATAATTGAGTGATACAATGATCCTAAAATCTCCACCAATAGTTTCTAGTGAGTATATCAATTATACGAGATCTCTAAATTCTCGGGAAATACTCTTACATGAAGATGAAAATGATAATGATACGAAATTTTGGAATGAATCTCAATATAAATCATCTACCTCTGAGACCTCATGTGAGGAGAGTAATGATGAAGGAAATGACTTACTATATGAAAATGTAGATAAAGACATTATGGATCCTTAGAAACCAGACGAATCATCTAATGCAGTTGATATGGTTATATAAGATGATGATCTTCATGAAAATCATTATCAAAGATTTTATCAACATAGATTCAATGTTTCTATTCATAAGGGGAAGACACAGAATGGTGTTGATCCTGTTCATCTACACAATAGTTAGTTCAAATTCAACCATTTTCACCATTTTTATCCAGAATCATAGAATAAAGTCAAAATAAGGACACATTGGGGCCTGATATTCAATTTTTTTTAAAGGATAAGGATACTTTGTGTGAGGGGGAGAAATTTCTCAATCATGTTTAGTAGTTATGAAATGGCTCAGATAGAATCAGTGATGATTTTGGAAAGTAGTCAGCTATATGTTATACAAATTAAAACTGCTGGGGTGTTTCCTACCTTTCTATTTATCTAGTCAGTTCTGGTAGGTCATACTACATATATATCTTTTTTCAACTAGAAAAGACCACACATGTTCTCTATATAACTGATGCTGGTCAAAGATCCCAAAATCCCAATGACACGCTAATTCTTCCTTATATAAAATCATTAGTTAGATCCTTTAAAAAATGGGAGATATATATCCATTATTTAAGACGTAAGAATACATATAGTCATTCAGATGATGATTCTGAATTTAAACTAGAAGGATCCCAAGTGAATCAGATAGATAAAGCTGTTGAGTTAAAACCATTCACTCTCAATGAAATAGAAAACTATTTATTCATGTAGTATCACATTATCAAGGAAATATTCCCACACCGTAAATATTTTTTCTTCATAATTTCATAACCCATGATGATTTATATTCCTTACAGAAATATGATCATTTTGATCTGGAAATCATGAGAATGATTTTGGGAATATACTTTTCACAAGTATGGAACAGTCAACCATTTCTCTTTATACAGATTAAAGAAGAAAGTGTTACATATTTTGTTGATCTAGTCATATCTCATATTCAACCCAGTGATTTATTTCATATTAAATACATGTATATTAAAAATAGAATATTGACATATGAGTTAGAATGTTTGATATCATTAGTAGAGGTTCTGCAGCCTCTTTTTCATATTTTATATATTCCACTTCTCAGAAGATGGATAGTTTGGCTTCTATTACCTCTACATCATCTACACCTCATCCTACTCCAGTACTATTTGATTTTGATCTTTGAAAATAGTTTTTCAGAGAAGAAATATGAAATACCTTTGGTGATATTAGTACTCATGAAGTCTATATTTGGAAGATACATCTTGATAGATAACATATTCTTCAATTCCTAAACTATTATGTTGGTGATATCAGACATGGAAACAAAGTGACCAAAAATGATATCATATATTGTATTTCAGGGATATAAACTAAGCATGATATGTTAGAAAAATTTCTCTTTCATTCTCAGAACATGAAAATCCCACCAGTGAAAAGATAATTTAAAGAATATGTAATCCTATTAAAAGTTATTACCCCATCTCTTTAGAGGTTTATATATGAAAAGTAATATTTCATTAATGAAATGGAACATGGGGGTACCATAATTATGGAATTTTAAATTCTCTTGAAACCCTACCTCCATGTCCATCAAATGACTGTTAGTGATCAAAATGATATTCTTATTTTTTTAGATCATTCAACCTTAACCATAGGGAACATTCAGTATTGGCCTACTCTAATCTCTCATTCAACCCCTCTTATGCCTCCACCGTTTGAGCCACTAATTTTATCACCACTTGATGCTATAATATAGACCAAACAAGTAATATTTAGGAAACCACTACCTCTTGAAAATACTCTACCACACATTACATCAATTTCCCCAAATTATACTTTGAACATATATTCCCAGGAAGATGATAGAGACATGGATAAATACAAAGGGAATGGGAAAGATGATTATCTATCATTATCTAAGTAGTGAATAATTTTTATGTTATCTTTTTGATAGGGATATTTATCAT
This sequence comes from Viscum album, assembly GCA_963277665.1. Classification (NCBI taxonomy): domain Eukaryota; kingdom Viridiplantae; phylum Streptophyta; class Magnoliopsida; order Santalales; family Viscaceae; genus Viscum; species Viscum album. The sequence continues at coordinate 24,219,248 of OY728131.1, forward strand.
ATCCGATTCCGATTATATTTTTTATATAGTTAATACAAATCCTTTTAATTTGTTTCATAATTTTTTTATTATTCTATAATCATGAAGGGGGTGATAATTGGGCATTTATGTTTTCATCTGAATTTTTTATAAATATTATATATTTCTAATTATTTTTTATTAATTTTTATTACATGTTTTATAAAATTCCTTGTTTTGTGATCATCAAAAAGGGGAAGAATGTTATAAGGTACATAAATAGAGTTTTTACATATATATATTTTTAATAAACACAATCCATGATTCATCTATTATTGATGTTTCCCATGTTATATGATAGAATTTTATATAAACATATTACTTCCATAATATTTTTTCTAAGAATTATAAAAAGACATTGTTGGTTATGATTCACTGTTACTTCCAGTCTCAAGACACCATTATCAACATGATGAGCTTCTACCAGACACAAATAACTATTACTATCATGATGAGCTAATACAAGACTCAATTAACCATTACTACCATTATGAGATACCACCATACTCAAGTCACTGTTATCTCCAATGGAGATAATGTCAATAGAGTCACCTCTAGATTTTAAGTGTCTACCAACACTTTTACTATCATTCTTTTCTAATATCATTGTTGTTAATGGATAAATGAAAAAAATTCAAAGATTCTATGAGGAATTTATTTAGACTTATTAAAAGTGGTTTTGAGTAAATTTAATCTCCTTCACCAATAAGTACTATATAATCATGATGGATGTCCTCATCTCAAGAGACCCGAACAATCAGATGCAACATTTACTATCCAACATGAAAATTGTATGGTTGATATTGATAATTTTATTGGACATTCGGATTCACATTCTATGAAGATCAGAAATATAGAAGTACAGAACCCATTATTGAGATTGATTCATACAACAGATAAATATCATGTTAATAATTCCTACACATTTCTGTAATCCGTAATTTTTCTTTAATTTTCCAGAACAAAGAACATACTCCTCATCATTGCTGATATAAAAATTATAAATATATAGAACATATCAAAATAAGATATTTATATTTATTGGGCCTACTCTTTTTTTGAAATGTTTGTATTTTTACTTTTACAATAAACACTATCTCCTTTATATTCTTAGAGAATACTTTTTATTCTCATCATCCCCTATATTTTTTCCACTATGTTTGTAGAATAGGTCCTTGTGTGACATGTTATTTTATAGCACCCATTTATAACTATAGAAAGGGATTTTTTCCTAGAAAACTTATTTTTGTTGACATTTTTCTAAATCCAGTTTATGGATTTTATTTATTACATTTATAATTTTCCTGGTAGTCGGTGATTTCCATGTGGAGGTTATTAAGTCTCACCTTGAGACTGAACCTTTTGTTTATTCCTCTATGTCAATATGTTATTTGTTTTGTTCTGTTTTATCTTGTTCATGATAACATTTCATTAAAACAAATAAATGATTTATATTATATTTTATCTAAAGTAGTGTTTATATGTAGATTTTTCTATCTAATTCAATTTATATGAAATTTTAAGGTATTTCTTTAAAATATTTTAACTAAGAACTAATCACTTTTAATAAATATTTTAAAATGATTGATCTTATATCAATCTGGTATTTTGATAAATTGACCATTTTATTTACCAATTTTATTTTTCAGGAACATAATTCACTCCTTATTGTGTTACTCTCTCTAACAAAATAAATTATATGAGTTATGGAATAAAATAGTAAAAAATCTTAATTATTTTTGAAATCACCAATGATGGAAATTTATATTCAATATAAGAGAGTGTTTAGTTAAAATTTCATAGAATTGTGACAAATGATTCTTCCTCAGTTTTTAAATATCCAATAAATCATAACAAGTGTATAATAATATAATTACCATTTTGGGAGAATATGTACATGTAAAATATGATTGAATATATCCACATGAGAGTAAAATATCATAAGAAAACCTTGAGTATTTTATTTAAAATTTTAATATCAACACCTCAAACAATCATAGTGATATTTATGTGAATACTTATATAGAAAAATCACAAGTCTGAAAAGTGTTTTTTAACCCTAACATGATGATGAAAATAATTGTATCCCTATATCCACTTGGAATCATCAAGAACGCACAATAAATGATGTAGTTGGATATATATATATATATAGTAGAACCCTAGCTACATAATTTCATTGAATCCAAGGTGAATATAATGTCTTTTTTTTCAACAAAAATTTACGAAATTTACTGATGTAATAAATTATAAATTTTGGTTAATATATATTAAAATTTTATTGAATCCTTTGGAAAAAAATAAATTCATGGAACTAGTATAATGAATAATGTACTTCATGAATATCGACATTAAGAGCCCATTTCAGAACATGTTTGATGATTCTGGGATAATGCATAGAAATGAAAAATGATTTGTTGGAAAAAAGTCTATACTTAATTAGATGGAATTGAGTATGTTGAAAATTTTACACTAGTTTCAAAACATGAATCCATTAGAATGTTTTATTATGATGAATCATACTATAATTTCAAAGAATTTCAAATAGATTTTATGATTTCCATTTTTAATGGTTATATGACAAAATATTGTTTCCAGAAAAACCACATGGATTTCAACCCCTTCACCATCCAAATCATGTATCTATATTAAATAATTATAAGTATGGTTTTGATGGTTATTATAATTATGTATGATATGTTAAAGTCATTTTTTGATATGATAAATATTTTTTAAAGATATAACTGATCCTACATAATTTATTAAAATGATTTAACATTTTTTTAGAATATCATATCTATGTTGATGATAACATATTTTTGGATTATCCAAAATCCTTTTTGACCTAAATTTCATTAATTATTGTAAATTTAATTTGATATGAGATTAATGGATGAGTTAAAATTCATCCTTTTTTAAAAAAAACCCAATAAAGATAAAATCATTTTATATGAATCCATGTACACCAAGGATGTTTTGAAAAAAGATTGTAATGGATATAACAAAATTTATTTATTTTCCCTTTATTCCATTTTATAATATTTAGCATGATGAATATAAGGATACAAAATGTCAAACTTTCTAGATAGTTGTAATCAGAAGTTTATTACACACAATTAATCGATGACAGTATGATATTTTTAAAATCTCTCTTTGTAAAATTCATAATCAAATAAAAAATAAAGTAATTAATATTATATTAAAATAATTATTAAATAAATCAAAATTAAAAGTACTTAGTATTGTTATAATGTAGAATATTAAGATTAGATTAATCTATTATTATGATACATACATTGGTGTCAATACGTTTGGTAGAAGAATCAACTCTGGATATTTTCCCTCTATGGAAAAATTTCTAGTATCAAAGTGTCGTAAAAATTATAACTTTATTTCATTATACACCTATGAAGAGGAATAAATAGCTATATATAGTCTTTTTCATAGATTATATTGATTAAACACCAATTAGTTGACTATAGATATCAAATTTGACATATAACAAAATACTATGGAAATAAATGTGCAACAATAATATCCAAAAAATCATATCTCAGTAAAGGATAAAAACATATTAATATATGGAATATGTATTTTGATAAATCATTTTCAGAAGGGTTATATTACTCATAATGTAATTGGTTTGGAACATAAGATTTATAATATATAACAAATCCTTTATAAATGTGTGAATGAATTATATTTTAAATAATTAGGAATGATAAACTATTTCTAAATATCACGATTTTCCAATATATTTTATGTTTTTACAAATTATACTTATAACACTTAACTTCTATCTTGGATACTAAAGCAAAAAAAATTACCTAGTTTATATTTTTAGTTATGTGACTATGATTTTTTTTCTCATGTGTTCAACTTTGTAACCATGACTACTAAGTCATAAGACTACTATACATACTGTGGACATAACAAAATGGGCACTAAAACTACCCTATTATTTTACTGGTTATTTCATTATATCTACAGTGAATTCATATTCATAAAATGTACTTCCCTTAAATATGGTAAAAAAATTCTAAATATGCATTAATTGTATATTTGTAATGGAACTTTTTTTTTCGGGGAGTTATTCTTAAATTTATTATTTTTATATCTCTATATTAATTAATCTAATTTGAAATTGATCTCCAAATCAAGACGCCTTTATCCTAAAAAACTATTTTATATTTGAATAAATAATTTCTCTAAAAACACTCATTTACAAAAAACTGCCCCTCTCTTAAATCCAAAATTTTGGATAAATAATATCAATGTGTGATAATTTAGAGAATGAAGTGATATCTGGATATTGATCCTCTTACGAAAGCGACACATATGAAGATATCAAAGAGTGGAAATGGTATTATGATTGTTGTAGCGAACCCATGGAACCATAATTTCTTTGATCATCTAATATGTACTAAAATTGAAGTGGATTCTTATCGAAACGAGTAAATAATATTTATTTGATATATATATATATATATATATTTTAATGTAGGGATACGATGAAGGTTTTTGGGGGAAATAGTAAACTATTATGTATGAGTAAATTTAAAGGATTCTATGTCTATCAAGAATTTATCCCTAGTGAAAAATGTAACAACATCTGGGTAATTATCTATGTTTATATTTTTTAGAATTATTTAAAACATGTGAATATGGTTTTATTATAAAAATTATGCGTGAAAAAGATGACTATCAGAGTTAAGATCATATAAATGAAACCCAATTTTAATTTAAAATAGATCTAGAATAATTGAATATGAATAGTACAGATTGAAGCCAAACTGTAGAAGTGTTAATTATTGAATATATGATATATGAAATGTTCATTTACTGATTGATCAATCTTAGGAATAGATAATATATAATATTGATGAATTATTATCTATTCAATATATTTTAAACGTTGAATGGATTTCAAATCTAGTTATCATGATATCTAAGGATGAATTGAATGTTTTAATTAATACCTCTTTAAAAAAAATTTCTCGTGAATATCCAAAATTTATATTGTACCTTTTATATTATTAGGCATTAGTACTTTAATATGTGGTATATAAATACTCTGAAATTTCATAACCCTATAAATGAAGATATGTTTCAATATGAATGTAAATATTACTCCCTTGAGAATATAATGTGTGGGAGAATCTGAGAATCTATTTAGGAAATTTTATCCTATCATGTTTCATTTTAGAAAAAAGGATATTATAGATCCTGGTAATGAACCAGATTATACCAACGTAAATTCTTTCGATAGTGAAGATGATATTTCTATTAATGTGGATGAAAATCAATATTAGGGATAATGGATGGTCATATATGACATTTATGGAGATTATATTGAATGAAATGGGGATGAAATGTGACCCCCTCTTGTGATTCCATTTGGACAACCTAACTCTCCTATACACATAACATCATTTGAGGAACAATTAACATATAAATATATTTTTGACACTATATATTAGTTTATTTCTTTTTTTGGGATAATTCAGATTGTGAACACTTAATTTAGTATAATAGGGTTAATATACTTCATATAAGTCTCTAGTGAATCTAATAAAACTTTGAACATGTATAACAGATACACATTCTAAGGGGGAGAAGTCCCCCTTTTTAGTTTAGTGAGATCTAGGCTACTATGAGACTAATGATGGTAGTGATAATGGGGTTATTCCATATCATTATGGTGGACCTTCTTTCCCACTTAATCAAAGGGTACACGAATGTTCATTATAAATTCACCTCTTGAAATTTTAGAAGAATATATAGATGATGTGATGGTCCACTTTGTGGGATCTATGAATATAGACACTGATGATGAGATATATAGTAGAATTTCATATTATGTTTAATATTCTTATATATCCATTTCCACCACTTCAATTCCATGCACATCCTATGTAAGAAAATTTCATTTGTATGAGTTCAAATTAGATCTAAAAGGGTTGTTAAAATAAATATTTATTATCCTTGGTCAATCAATATAACCAATAATTAAAGAAGATATTTAAAAAATATTCAAATATTAATTTCAAATCAATTTCATAGAGTCTATATTAGAATTGTATTAATGAAACAATATTTGAATTCCAAGATAACATATAGGTTCTCAAAATGAAAACCCTTCAGATATGATGTTAATGATATACCAAATATTTATCAATTTAATGTATTATGATTATAAATAAATATATCCACCTCCATCTAATCCTTTCCAATCTATTGTTGATGAGGAGTGAATAATGAAACACCTATGATATGAGTTTATGTTGTTTTTTATTAGTGGTTTTAGAAAAAATGAAAAATGGTGTTTTATGGTTTTCAAACATATGGTACTAAAATATTTCTGTTAGTCATAAATGACACAAAACAGGCTTTAAGAGATATAGACTATAATAAAAAATCGATTAAATTTTATTTTAGCATAATCATCGGTATATTAGACCTAAAATATATGTTTTACTAGTTTACTAGAACATTACCTCTACACCACCAACACAACCATACTAGCACCTCATTTTTTACCCATTAAAAAACCACATCATACTAAAACCAATTTCTTTAACCATTCTTCGTTGACTACTAGTCAGGTAGATTAACACATTTTAAATTTTTTCAAGAGTGTTATAATCTGATATTTTCTACAATATTTTCACCACAAAATACACAACTTACCCCACCTACCTTATTATTTAAATAAGAAGGAAATGACCTAATCCTTCTTGATGATGTCAGTTATGTGTCGGGTTTAAATTCTAATTATTATCTCTGATGGTGACACTCCTTCTAGTCCTTTAATAATAATATCATATATTAATGGAATACAAATTATTATATCACTATGTATTATTCATTTATAATTTATTTCTAAAATATCTACTCTATTTTCAATTAATTTTAATGACACATTGGTATACAATTTTATAATAAAATGGGGTATATGTTGTGAAATTTATTGAAGATAATAATGTATTGATGTTTGAAATTGAGTATTACGTGATTTATCTAGAGATAACTTTTTTCTATATTCAATTCATTTCATTATATATTCAATTATTTATGATGATAACAAAGAGGGACACTAATGGATTTTTCAAGACCCTATTTATTATAATGGTCTAAAATAATTTTTATTATGATTCAAATATATTTCAATTTTTATTTTAGCGAACCGTTTATCTAGATGAAAATGATAAAATATAGAATATCTTATCGTTACTTTAAAGACTCGGCCTTAAACATTACATAATCATTAATTAAATGAATAATTCACATTAAGGATAATTTTAGGTTTAGAGTTTTAGGGAATAAGGCCATTACTATTAAATTACATCTAAAAAATTAAAAGGGAAACACTTCTACTCAGTTTCCATTTATTTTATAAAAAACCCCTTGAAAAAAATATTCATGTCTAGTTCCAGGTTTTAGAAAGCATTATTTTCTATGATCCCATCCTTAACCCTATTCTTCATTATGTAATGTGAAAAACATTTCAAACCATGGGATGAGAATAAAAAGCTCAGTAAGCATTATAAAACAAATAAAAAAACTTTACTTCATCACTACATACATAACATAAACTCTTTAATATACCTCATGAAATCATAAGATTTCTGAATCACACATAGAAAACATAAATCATAAAATTTACTTTTGGCATCAATATCATACTAACATTGTAGCTATCACAACTACGTAGACAATTAGATTTGGATTACCAATCACAACATATTCCCTAAATAAGATTGGAGTTACATTCACATTTTCCTCCGTCACATTACCCAATGCATTTGATACCAATCTCGGGCTCACCCACCCTAGGTTTATCACAGAACAACCTGTATACGTACCAATGCCCCAGAAACATAACAGATTCATAACACTTAAAATAAACATAATGGAAGGATAAAATTTCAAAATTTAAATCATAATATATCATTTAAATATATTGACATAAAAAACCCATTATGAAACCAATTTTCAATACCAAAATACGAAATATAGTATATGGTATTTATTTTCCTGTTAAAAACATTACAGCTTGTTAAGGAATCGATCGATAAAATAATACTCGCGGCAGCAGAAAAGGTAATTCTCACTGCTAATGATAAAAGAAACATTTTTCCCATTGTTTAGTAAAATTACTTGTAGATAAATATTTCCTTTGAATTAAATGAAATTTAAATGGTGTTTATATAGCTTATAAAATAATGTAATGTATAAAACAAAATATACCTCAATGAAAGGAGATTGAGATGAAGTCCTTACCTCGTGTCTGACATGAATAGTTCATTCATTAATCTACTGAATAATTAAATAATGATTATTTCAACATTCTTAAGAACATTTATCATGTTTATTATTCCTTTTATATCACATATTATCATGTTGTAAACATTATTTAATAATTTATGTTAATAATTGTGTTTTGTCGATATTTTGTACATGAGTACAAAAAAACTTATTATAATTACAAGTTATTCATGTAGTCAAAAGTTCATTATCTCCAGAGTGATATTAATGATTTAGATATTATATATATATTATATATCCAATATATATATATATATATATTTAATGTTATATAACATTTGGAGGTATGAAATGAAATTCACTGTTCATGGAGACGGTAATCCGTACGTACACATGAACGTTAATTCCATTTCTCTTTGTTATTTTAATGAAATTAAAACATAATGATACATAAGTATATTATAATTACAGTATAATATCATATATAATATCAATAACTCAATACATTATACGTCCCACGAATGGAATTAATGAGTCATATCACATTGATAGGAGATAGTCTGCACTTCCTAAAATGAAATTATCGTGTTTACACGTAATGAAAACCATAAAGATTTGATATAAATGAAAAATATAAAATCATAAATAAAACATAAACATAATATATATCATATTTAAATACATTTACATCTTATTCGACACCATGGGAGGCGGTAGGATATAATTGAACAATCATCATTTCTTGAGGCGTTAATTTTCTATCCACAAAAACAATATGTTCTTTAACAATTAAATAGAGGTGTGTGTATGTGTAGTTAGAATAATTATCATAAAAAATAAAATTATATTGAAGATACTATTTTAAAAAAAATTAATAAAAAAAGTTTAGGGGTTGTATAAGTAAAATAAAATAAAAGAATTTAAGAGAAACTGTAGCCTTTAATTTGGGTAACTCCCTTTAATCTGAACCCGAAGGATTTCTTGATGTGCCATCTTCCTAAATTAATGATTCTATGTGGAATATAGGGTTCTTGAGATTTTATTTGGATAGTTTTTGGATGATCCAATGGGTTTAGAAGTATAAGGAATTAGTTATAGGTGCGAAATTTCTATAAGGGGGAGGAGGGGTCTTTTGGAAAGTGTGAAAATATTATTTTATTATATATTGATTTTTGGTTTCTAAATGTCCAAAACTAATTAATGAAAAATATTGGATGACTCATGTTCGAAATAAAATCATCCAATAAGAATTGGATAGGTTTTGGATACTTTTTAAATCATTATAATATTATTTATTTAAATCATTTCTTAATGAGGTAAACACTTTATCATTATTGTGTCATAAATAATTTTTTTATATGATGTCTAAAATTTATGAAAGAAATACCATGATGTATAAAATATTATTATATTTCAAAATAATATTTATATTTGAAATGATAACTTATATTAAAATTTGTCAAATTAATTTACTATAATATATTTGTTTATATAATTTTTTCCTTTACATTAAGTTAATTAAAATAAAGTGTCATTATCATTATTAAGTGGCTCAACGGGGTCCCAAAATAGATCCAAGGATTCCCATGGTCAGGGATGAATCATCCAATAAATTTAGGACATGTTTGAAGGTAGTTTTTTATTAATATGATATTCTTTTTACCTTAAATTACCTTATTTCCCTTTAAACGCGGTAAATAAAAGTCAAAATTTACTATTCACAAGAAATTATTTTCAATCTTGTTGAACCAAATTTTACTTACTAATAACATCCAAATATTTCAGATTTATAAAATTCAGTTCACAAATATGGTAAAATTTTATTTAAATGAAAATGGTTGTTTTTTAATACTACATAGTGGTTTCATTATTCATCAAAATTGATGTTTTTCAGAAAAATACCAAAAATTCAGCCTCAACTATATTTTATATTCTGAATGAAACAATTATGTATATTTTACCAAATCAAAAAACCTAGAAGTCGGAATACTTAATTTAAAATTAATTTCTGTTGTCAAATAAATAAACATGTTTTTACGAAATATTAACTATCAAATGATTGACACTTGTTTATGTCCAATATCAAAGTAAAAGTAATTACAATGACTAAAATTGGATTAAATAGTAAAAATATAATCTAATTAAACTTTAAAACCTATTAAAAATATAATATAACAATATATATATAATAGATTAAAAGGTATTATTGAAATAAAATATAGTATTTCCAGTATTCATCAAAAAATGATTTTTATTCGAAAAATACAAAAATTTTACCAAAAGTGATTTTTGATGTCCCTATTCTAATGAATAATTCAATTTTGTCAAACATAACATATAAAAGTGTCCAAACTAGATTTAAAAAGGGTTCACCATGAAAAGGCTGTAAATCAACCTTTTAATGTAAATAATGCTTAAAATTAGATTCATTCACATTTTTAGCCTCTAACATTTGATGGATAAAAGGAAAAAACATTTAAAAAAAACTTATAATAATATTTTACTTAGTTCTATTCATTCCCACAAATACAATAACAAGGTGTTAACTACCATTTAAAATAATAATATTATATTATTATTAGGCAACGTAAGATTTCAAAGAAACCCATTGTTGCATATTGGGTACACCATCGAACATCTCAACCCCTTTAAAGTAAAATTATTATTTAATTCAAAAAATATTAATTAAAATGAAAATTTATTATTTCTTTATTTACATGGGATGTTACATCCTTCCCCCCTTTAAGAAATTTTTTCCTCTCAATTTTATTCACTTATCAAATAAATGGGGGTATTTATCCCTCATAGAATTTTCATATTCTTATATTTCCACTTCAGCAATATGGTTTTCCCCAAAACCTTAACCTAGTGAACTACCTTATTCCGTGAGACTTTCTCTCTATGGTTAGGAATCAGGACTAGTTATAAGAGATATTATTTTCCAACTAAACTATATTTGGACATAAAACTTGTGATGGATTTGGCATATACTTTTTCAACATTGAAACATGAAAAACATTGTGTACTTGGGACAAACATGGAGGTAAAGTCAAGTTATACACAACTTATCCAACAATCTCTAGGATTTCATAAGGTCCAATGAACCTCAGAATCCGCTTTCCCTTATTAAGAAAATGTATCACACTTTTCTATGGAGAATATTTGAGAATTATAGGATCACCTACCTCCAAAGAAAGATACTTCCTCTGGTTATCTGCATAACTTTTTTTTCCTGCTTTGATATGTTCTCATCTTTTTCTGAATCATCTGATCTTTTTCTACCATATCTTCTACCAATTTGGGTACCATCAAATTCCTTTCACCTACTTCATCCCAAAATAATGGAGTTCAACACTGCTAACCATGTAATTCCTCAAAAGGATCCATATATATATTGAAATGAAAAATGTTAGTATATAAAAATATATCCAAAGAATGATGTCAGTTCCAACTTCTCTAGTAATCCATTGAACAAGAACACAACATATCCTCCAAGGTCCGAATTATTCGTTTTGACTTCCCATCTGATTGTGAATGAAATGATGGGTTAAAATTTAATTCAACAACCAATGACATCGGAAGGACTTTCCAAAAGTTAGGTGTAAACGTGGGCTCACAATCAGATACAATAGAGAGGGGAACTCTATGAAACCTGAATATCACATTAACATACAACACAAAATGTTTATCTTGAGACAAAGTACGTAGAATTAGAAGGAAATGAGAAGATTTATTCAACCGATCAACAATAACCCAGATTGCATTGTTACCTAGAGATGTCTTTGGTAATCCCACAATAAATCCATGTGATATATTTTCCCATTTCCACATTGGAATTGGTAAATTCTGATGCATCCCTTTTGTTAATTGCCACTTTTCTTTAACCTATTGACATTTAAAACACTTCATAGTAATGTAATCAATATCTCTTTTCATTCTAATCCACCAGTAATAGTTCTGAAGATATATGTGCATCTTAGTACTACCTGGATGAACTAAAAACTGAGAACTATGAACTTCACATAACAACTCATTATTCAATTGTGAATCAAAAGGCATGCATAAACTCTTCATAAATATCAAAATACATTCATTATAAATTTTAAAATCATGAAACATTCCCTTCTGAACCAAATATAAATTTTTCTGCAACTCATTGTCCTCCTTCGACACTTGCATTATTATTTCTAATAGAAATGATTTCACTGACACTTGAAACAAAATAGAAGAATTTCCTACAACAACGTCTTATAGTCCATAGTTAATTAAATAAAAAACCAAAGGATATCATTTTGAACGTATCATGGTTATTGAAGAATTACTTTTTGGACACAAATAATCTGCCACTTTATTTTTTTCCCATATGGTAAAGGATCATAAAATCATAATCTTTGATTAATTCCAACCATATGCTCTGTCTCATGTTCAATTCCTTATAAGTTCATATATACTTCAAACTTTTGTGTTCAGTATATATTTCAACTTTTACTCCATACAAATTATGCTGCATAATTTTTAAAGCAAAAACAGTTGCAGATAATTCCAAATCATGTGTAGGGTAATTAAACTCATGAGTTTTCAACTGACGCGAATCACAAGCAATTATCGAACAATTCTGCATAAGTAAACAACAAAGTCCTTTCAACCAAACATCATTGTAAATAAAAAACTCACCATTTCTGGATGTTTGGTCCAAAACTGAAGCATTTACCAATCTTCTTTACAATTCATGAAAAACAGTCATCACATTCTTTTGTCCAAATGAACTTAACACCTTTTAGAGTTAACTTAGTCAGTAGGTTAGATAGCCATGCAAAATTCTCAACAAACCTCTGGTAATAACCTTCCAAACCTAGAAAACTAGGAATATCGATTATATTTGTGGTTCATGGACATTCTTTAACAAATTTTGTTTTAGTAAGATCAAAAGTTATTTCATTTTTTGAAACAATGTGACCAAGTTAAAAAATTTGTTGTAACCAAAACTCTCAGTTGCTAAATATTCCAAATAGTTTCTTTTTTTAAGGTTTAAAAGACCTCCCTTAAATGACGTTCATGCTCATCATTAATTTTAGAATAAAACAAAATATTATCAATGAACAAAACTAAAAACTTATTCAGGAAATCACAAAAAATTCTATTCATAAAATCTATGAATACAGCAAGTGTATTGGTTAAACCAAAAGACATAACTACAAATTCATAATGGCCATATCTTGTATGAAACACCATCTTTAGAGTGTATTATTTATTTACTTTCAACTGATTATTCCTCGACCTCAATTCAATCTTCGAAAAATATTGAGCTCCGTCGAGATGATCAAACAAATCATCAAAATGAGGCCAAGGACACTTGTTCTTAACTATGATGTTATTCAATGATCTATAAACAATGAAAAGTCTCATTGAACCATCTTTTTTTTAACAACAAGAAAGAAGAACCCAATGGTGATGTGCTAGGTCGAATGTAATCTTTTTTTAATAAATCCTTCAATTTCTTCTTTAACTCTAAAAGTTCAATTTGAGCCATTCGATAAGGGGTTTTTGAAATTGTATTAGCATCAAGAACTAGGAAAATATTAAATTCAAATTCTTGATCAGGTTTAAGAGTAGGAAAATCATCATAAAGAACATAAAGATAATCATTTACCATTGGCACATCATTAATCAAAACAGTTCCTTTATATTTTAAAATATGATCAACGTAACATTAATTTCCATCTTTTACTAGTTTCTAAGCTTCCTGATATGTAATCAAAAGTATTGTTTCATTCTTGTACCCAGACTAAAAATGTTTCTGAAATGGAACCTCTATAGCTCTACAGTCAATCTTATCATGACAAAAAGAAAGACAATCAATACCCAAAATAACATCAAACTCTTCTAGAGGCAAAGAAAAAGGTTTGCAGGTAGATTCTTTCTGCACACAAGGATATGATTGTTCTTATAATTTATTTTTTTTTAAAATTTCCCACTAGGTTTTTTACCATACGTTTAAAATTCATATTTGAGATGGAATTATCAATTTAAAGGAAAAAATCCTTGAAATGAAAGAATGTCTTGACCCTGAATCAAACAACACATTGGAATAATCTGAAAAAATAAACATTTACCTGATACTACTTCATTTGAAGACCCAAAATCTGTTGAAGTAGTGGCCAAGGATTTCACCACCCCTTTCTGCTTGTAGTCTGGTTTCTTTCCCTCGGTTCAGTTCTTCCTTAGACACTCATTTTCATAATGACCCTTTTCATTGTACTTAAAATATTTTACAGACCATAAATCATATTTTATCGTACCATTACCTTGAACTTTTTCAATGTAATTAAGAGCCTTATGTCCCGTTTTACAGCATCGGTAGCACTTATCATAATTCAAAATACATTCCCCATCATTATTTTTACAGAAATTTTCACAAAGTGTAAACTTATGTTTCTTACCATCAGAATTTTTTGAAGAGTTATTCCCTTTTATCTACCACCTCAGCCTCTTATTGTGTTGTTTGTCAAAGAAGACCTGATCATCGGAAAACTACATTTCCACCTTCTCCATAGATCGAACATGTTTTCCATAACTTTTGAACTCATGATAATCTAAATCCCTTCGATAAATTATCTTTAATCATGAGTAAAAATGGTTGATTTTACTATCAAGATATCGTATGAAATTTAAAGAATAACTTTCTAGTCGAGTGAATATTGCTTCATAAGCAGCCACTATGTCATCCTACAGCCTCAATTCCAAAAATTGTTTTTCCATCCTAAGACGAACCACCTTAGGAAAAAATTTCTCAAGAAATATACCTTTGAATTTATCCCAATAAATAACATTAATCTCCACACTATCCTTGATATTTTTCACCATCGACCACCAATGATCAGCTTCACCGACAAAATGGTAAATATTAAAACTAACCATTTCATTTTCTAAACACCCCGTAAAATCAAAATTAATCTCCAATGATTCAATACATAGTTCATCTAGCATAGGGTTAGATGATCCTCTGGATGATGGGGGTTGTTGCCTCAAAAAATTCTTCACTACTGACATGTTCCTTTCATGTTGTTCTATAGGATCTTGTGCATGGATACCACCACCATTTGTAGCCTAAGTCAATTGTTCCATCACGACAACTAACTATTCAGTTCTGATTCCAACCATCTCGGGTTGCTGATTATGAATCTTGTCTTCCTCTTGATGTCTCCCAAACATAGCATCCATATTTTCTCTACAGAAAACCATTCTGAACACAAAGACATCATAGGTGAAGCAACATGGTAATTTTTAAATGCTATCATTTCAATATAAACATAAATTATTTTATGTATATTAATTTAACATTACCATAACTCACAATGTTATCTAATCCTACCTTTTATACCTACTATAATGACCCGGCCTTAAACATTACATAATCTTGAATTAAATGAAAATTCACATTCATGATCTTTTCAGGTTTAGAGTTTTATATAATTAGGCCACAACTATTACATTACATCTCAAAAATTACGAGGTAGACACTTCCTCTAAGTTTCAATTTTTTTATAAAATAAATGTTCGGGAAAAAAACTCGTGTCTAGTACCATTTTTTAGACAGCATGACTTTTCCTTGATCCCATCCATGACCTTATTAATCTTAAAGACATGTTAATAAAATTTCAGAACATGGGATGATCATAAAAAGTTTATTAAGGGTTATAAAAAAATAAAGAAAACATTAGTTCATCATTATATACATAAAACAATCTCCCTAACATAACCCAAGAAATTATAAGATTGATGAATCACACATAGAAAAAATAAATCATAAATTTAACTTGTGGAATCCATATCATACTTACATTGTATCTATCACATCTATACTGGGAGTTACATTTGGAATACCCATCACAGTGTATTATATAAATCTCTTAGGAGAAACATTCACATTTACCCCCGTCATGTTACCTAATGCAATGGAGAGAGATATCAGGCTCACCAGCCATAGTTTTATCATAGAACCTCCCGTATATGTAACAATTCCCAAGAACCATAACATATTCATAACACATAAAATAAACACAAGGGAAAGAAAACATTACCACAGTTCAATCAAAATATTTCATTTAAATATACTGACATAAAAATTCAATTATAAACCCATTTTCAATACCAGAATACGTAAAAATTATATGGTATTTATCTTCCTTTTAAAAACATTACATCTTGTTAAGGAATCCATAAAACAAATAATACTCGTGGCTGCGGAAAAGGTCGTTGCCACCGTTTACATTAAAAGAAACATTTTTTTGTTTAGTAAAATACCTCATTGAAAAAGATTCCCATTTAATGAAATTAAATGTTAATTTTTTTTATAATGTGTACAAAAGAAATTCTTGTATTAAAAAAATATTCCTCTATGAATGGAGATTGAGACGAAGTCCCTTGCATCATATCCGACTTGACTCATTCATTCATTAATCTCCGGAATAACAAACTAATGTTAATTTATACTTTATTAATAACCCGTTTCATGTTTATTATTTCTTTAATATAACATATTACTATGTTATAAACATTATGTGATCATTTAATTTAATAATGTTCATTTTGTCGATATTTTCTACTTGAGTTTAAAATGGACTTCTTATAATTTCAAGTTGTTCATGTGGTCAAAAGTTCATTATCTCCACAATGATATAAAAGTTTTAGATATCATATATATATTATATATCTATTATATATATATGTCTGTATTTATAATAGTACATAATATTTGGGGGTAAGAAATGAAATGCACCTTTCATGGAGACAGTAAGTCGTACGTACCCATGAAAGCTACATTCATTTTTATTTATTATTTTAATAGAATTAAAAAATAATTTTACATAACTATATAAACATTACTATATAATATCATATATAATATCACTAAATCTATCCTTTATACATCAAACATATGGAATTAACGAGCCATGTCACTTTTAGGTGTCAGTAGTCCACACTTCCTAAAATGAAATTATCGTGTTTAACCATAATGGAATCCATAAAGGTATGATATAAATAAAAAATAAAGAAGCATAAATAAAACATAAACATAATATATATTATAGGTAAATAAGTTGACATCTTAATGGAAACCATGAGATGCATTAAGAGATAATTGAACAGTCATCGTTTCTTTAGCCGTTAATTTTCCATCCGCAGAAAGAGTATGTTTTTTACCTATTAGATAGAGGTGTGTGTATGTGTAGCTAGAATTAATCTCATAAAAATTGACTAATTTATTTAGGATACTATTATTGTAATAAAATAAAGTAATAAAAATAGTTTAGGTTCTGGAGAAGTAAAATAAAAAAGAAAATAATTTAAGAGAAACTGTTACCTTTATTTCAGGTAACTCCCTTTGGATTGAACCAAAAAAGGTCTTTTTGAAATGGCTTCTGCCTAAGATAAGGCTTATATTTGAAATATAGGGATCTTGATAGTTTATTTGGGCCATATTTTTATGATACAAGGGTCTTGGGAACTGTGAGTAATGGGTTAGAAGTGAGGAATTTTTATAAGGGGGAGGAGGGGCTCTTTAAGAATGTTTGAAAATCTTATTTTATTATATAAATATTTTCATTTTATAAACGTCCAAAACTAATTAAAGTTCAAGAAAAGATTACTCATGGTAGAAATAAAATAATCTAATAATAATTGAATAAGTTTTGGATATTTTTTTAATCATTATAATATTATTTTTTTAAATCATTTATTAATGAGGTAAACACTACATCATTATTGTGTCATAAATAATTTTATTTACTTGATGTATAAAATTTATAAAAAAATAACATGATGTAGGAAATATTTTTAGTTTTAAAATTAATATTTTTAGTCTAAAATATAACTTATATAACCCTATTTAAAAATTAATTTACAAAAAGATACTTGTTTATGTCATTTTTGCAATTTCCTTAAGTTAATTAAAATAAAGTGTCATTATCACTCATAAGTTGCTCAATGGGGTCCCAAAATAAGACCAAGGATGACCATGGTAGTCCATGACTCATAAAATAAGGTTAGGACAATTTTTAAGATAATTTTGTAATATTATGATATTTTTTTACCTTGAATTACCCAATTTATCTTTAACCGTGGTAAATAAAATTCAAAAGTTACTATTCAACAAAAATTATTTTCATCTTATTGAACCAAATTTATCTTAATAATTACAACCATGTATTTAGGATTTTCAAAATTTATTTCACAGAAGAAGTAATATTTCTTTTAAATGAAAAAGTCAGTTTTAATTACTACTTAATGGTTTCACTATTCATAAAAAATTTATGTTTTTCAGAAAAATTCAAAAAATTAATCCTAAGATATATTTGATACTACGAATTCAAAAATTATACCTGTTTTAACAAATTACAAACATAGATCTTGGATTAATTAAGTTAAAATTAATTCCCATTTTCAAAACAAAAAAACGTATTTTAAGAAATCTTAACTATTAAAATATTGGCTCTTATTTATGTCCAATATCAAAGTGAAATTAATTCTGATGACTAAAATTGGTTTTAATTCTAAAAATATAATCTATTTACAATTTAAAACCAATTAATATGATAATATATCAATATAAATAAATTATATTAAAAGTATTTTTTGAATTAAAATACATTATTTTCCATTATTCGTCATAAATTGAATTTTATCAGAAAAAAACAAAATTTAACCCAAAGTGAATTTTGTTGTCCTGATTCTAAAGAAGAATTTTATTTGGTCAAATATAACATATAAAAGTGAGAAAACTGAGATTTAAATATGGTTCTCTATCAAAAGAGGGTAAATCATCCTTTTAATGTAAATTATACTCAAAATTAGATTCATTCATTTTTAAGCCTCAAACATTTATTGGATAAATGTAAAATCATTTATAATAATATTTCAGCTAGTTCTATTCATTCCCAATAATAAAACAACTAAGCACTAACATTCATTTAAAATAATATTATTATACTATTATTGTGCAATTTATGATTTCAATGAAACTTATGGTTGTGTATCGGGTACTCCATCAAACATAACAACCCCTTTAAAGAAAAATTAATATTTAATTCAGAAAATATTAATTAAATGAAAAATGAATTATCTTTTATTGACATGGGATGTTACAATTACATTGAAAACTTACCCCATATAACATACCCCATATATGATGAACCTACCATTCGAGGGAGCAATGTTGACAATGAATGTTATGTGACCATGATGTAGGTATTTCATGATGAAGTCATGGTAACCACATAAACAATAAATAAATTATGTGTGAAATGAGTTAATTATATCTATTCCACGATGTTATAATGGGTTGACATCCAAGTTGATATTTTTTACAGAACCTACTATTCATTATAGATAATGTGACCACCTAAAGGATTCAACATACCGCATAAACATCCACGTTTCCATGAAACATTTAAATAGAATTTCTTTAAGACATTAACTGATAATGTGTCTATAATTTTGTGAATTCAAAATCATGTTATGTAAACATGTGAAGAAAATAATCTTGAATAAGAAGTAATGAGGCCACCTTATAATGCAATGAAGTTGAAATGTAACGAGAATATGGAACCATTTGAAGCATTAAAGCCACCACATGAAGTCATAATTCTTCCACAATTAGAGATGAACCGACAATATGAGAAAATAAATTTAGAATGTATGGATGTTATATAGACAGAAGTTAAAAATAAGTAACCACAATAGAAAATGATTTTTCATGGGAAATTGTCTATGCTAATTAACCATTTGAAATAATTAGGATCCAGAGTAATAATACTTTATGTGATGACCAAGTGACCTTATCTAACTTAATCTGCAAGGTATTTTGAAATCCCTAGTGGATTTTTTGACCATGATTTTTAGATTTGGAATTTTTTCTATTAAAAATAATACCTTCCAATGAATACATTGATATAGGATTTTCTTTAAGAAGAACAACCACATTTTGTAATAATATATGTTATATATAGTTAAAAGTGTATAGAATAATTGAGAACACACATGTTCCTAAGAGATATGTTTATCGACATTGGTCTTTCTAAACATTCAACAAATTTTTTTAGTACTATTAAGAAAAACATATATGATTTTGCTCAAAGGATACATTTAAAGACCATTGATCAACAGAAGATTCTTATACTGAGTTGTATAGAATATTCATAATTTTTTTACCTTGAACTTTATGTAATATCATACATTGCGAGAATTAATATTTATAAATGTCTAACTCATTAACACATGATTCTATATTATTTTCTGAGTTCTAGAGACTCTATCTAAATCTTTTTCATCCATACTCACCTAGCAGAATAGTGGATGAGTCCGTATAGCATGGACTACCATACTGTAGTTTGTACTCTTATTATCGCATGTGGAAATGTAGAAGAGGATATATATAGACTATAATTCATATGTTATATCGTTATATATACCCATTCTAGGTTATGGATTATAATTTTTAAAAATAAACTACATGGAAGTTATTTCTTCCAAATTATAGAGGACTAGGACTATGCTTTATAATAATTCTATTATTTTAATTCTTTTTTTGGTTTTCTTCTTTCCTAAACTCTATATTTTTAATAAATATATATTAGTTTTAAAAAAATCAAATAAAATATCATTGATTATTAAAATTGATTGTTATAAAATTTTATGATTTATACGTGTAAAAGAGTTTTAAATGTTGAAATATATTTTAATTTGTTCTGCTACAATTTTGACCAAACATGTGAGAATTTTTTGAAAGATTAAAATAAATCCATATAATATTTTAGATATTTTTTTATTTTATAAATTTTGGGAATTGGTTTCAAATTTTCCTATTGTAAATATTAATTAGAATCATCATTCACCCACATATTTGGTTTTCGATTCAGAACAATACTAAATGGTAAATAACATTCATGATATTTTTCTAGATTTTTTTTGAAAACAAAATTTATTATAATTTTTTTCTTGGAGTTTAATTTTATTATTTTATCATTTCATTTATACATGTGATAAATATATAAAGTTTTTTTAGATAGCTAATAAAGTTAAGGGATAAATATTAAATTTTTAAAGAATATATATTGAAAAACTATTAGTTGACCAATAAATATAAGCAATATATATTGAAAAAAGTAATCACCTAAAAATTCTTTATTCTGAACTAAATATTATGGCCACTATTTTATTTTATTTAATTTTTTTATTTATTTACCTAATATAGACACATTATATGTGTGATCATATGTGTATTCAGAGACATAACATTTGAAAAGGGTTTGTATATTATG
This sequence comes from Viscum album, assembly GCA_963277665.1. Classification (NCBI taxonomy): domain Eukaryota; kingdom Viridiplantae; phylum Streptophyta; class Magnoliopsida; order Santalales; family Viscaceae; genus Viscum; species Viscum album. Next base: position 24,240,853 of record OY728131.1, read on the forward strand.
GCCATATTAAATTAAACAAAAAAAATCTTAAAATTTGAGATGTAAATAGAAAATTAGAACATTGGAAAGATAACTGCCATAGTAAATTATTTTCTAAATTAGAAATTTTTTTAATTTCTAGTGTTTTAAATTTTCTTTGGCATTCAATTAAATGATTACATGATTAGATGAAATTTAATTTAACATTGCATCAATCCCCAATGAATATATAATACCATAGTTGATCTTTGGATGTTGTTTTTTTCTGATCATATACATTTGAATTGTATATGGTCTATTTTTAGTTATTTTACAATAAATAAATAAATAAATAAATTTTAAAAATATCATGTGGAAATTATTTTTATATTTTAAATATAGTGATTAATTACTAAGAAATATTATTTTTGTGAAAATTCCATTGACCACATCATTGATCATAAATTGCATCATTAATCTAAGAATGTGAATTATGTCTATTTTGGAGTACATTTACTTTATATTAATTTTATTAATTTAAATTAAATAGATATTTGTTTAATAAATTTATATGAATCATATTAAGTCCAATATCATACAATTTATAGTTCTAATATTAATTACAAAAATTCCCATCTGATCATGATGTGGTGTTTTATTTGACAGTAATGTTATAATATTTTTCAATTTTGGCCCAACTTAATGTTGTTTTATGTGATGTGTGATAAATTGATAGTGAACTTCAGCATTTACCATCTTATAAAATTATTCGTGGTACACTAATCCTTTGATTATAGAGGGAGATAAATATGATCACTCAAGGTTGGTTTCCCATAACATGTCATTAAATTTCATTGAAAATGGTGGTTATTTTTCATATATGATTTTATAAGAACAAATTTGATACTATATTGATTTTAATTCACTAATTTGATTTAATATTAATACTTTTAATGAAATTTTAATTATGTTAAAATTAATTTCCATAAATTCTTATCGATGATGAAGAGTGATATAACAACATTTAAACATCTCATCGATATCCCTCAAAAATATTTGAATTCAGTACACCATTAATGTGTATTGTCTTCGCTATATCATGGTCATATTTTCATACTCATCCCTAATGATATAAAAAAGTATAAGTACTATAATTATTGAAGGAGATATGGAGTGGTGTGGGGAATTATAATATCATGTCCTTCGGCTTTGCTGAACATGAGGGAGGAGTGAACATATTTGGTGAATGATAAAAAAGAAAAATAGAATTTGGATGACGTATTATGGGCGAGGATATTCTCAAATCATGTGGAGATGTTAACAAGAAAAAATAATTTGTTAAAATTTTAAAACAACATTCATGGAATTAGGTCAAAGGATTTTCTGTATGATATATACTTTTAATGTCTTTTTTCTAGTGATTCTAAGGGATTTTAAGAATAGAGAAGTTTTGGTGCTTCATATTGTGAGGAATAAGGGATGTAAATATGTTGCGAAATTTTTAAATAGGAAGATATGTTGGGGATTTATTTTTTATTTTTTATGTAACCTATTGTGAGATAAAATGGGAAGAAAAAAACAAGGTTGTTTAATGGCTTACTAGAGTTTATGAAATAATGTTACATCTTTAGTTTGGATCATTAAAGAGTGATGTATTCTTATGTGATGATTATCACATAAAATGAAGAGGAATATCAATGTGTTCGTTGGAATATAGTTCCTATAATCACATTATATTTTAGGTTTTGTGATTATAAATGTGTGTTTTAAACTATCTTAATATAGGATAATTTTTTAGATATTTCCCACTTCATTAATACTCTACATCTTTGGGGTCATCCATATTAAAAATTTGTGTCATAATTTACTTATAAAATATTTATTGGTATAATATCACCATTGGATATTCCCAAAATTTAACTACCATTATTGATATTTTATCATAGGATATATTTGTTTCCTCTCATTAAATTGGTTTTAGTGGATTTTTCATGTGATTCATTAATATTTGATATGGGTGACTCATGACAATGAGTTTCTTCTAACATAAAAATTTTTATAATGAAAATGATTTTAGTATATATAATGAAACATTATGAAATATTTTGGTTCATGAGAATATAGTGAAGGATCTGGAGAAACTATTATACAATCTAGGGAACATGATAAATAATGAATGAAATGTTATAAATTTTTTTTGATATGTATAATACAGATATATTTGGATTATAATAATTAATTGTAGGTGATGAATATAACAAATATATATATGTAATGGGTGACAATTTAAATAATGTATAAATAAAACAATCTAAAAATAATTTATAATTGAAATTACTATACCATTTGAAAAATCTAAATGATTGCTATTTTGCTAACCGTCTAGATGATTTCTCCAAAATGATGATGAAACTCGCTTATGTCTTGGTAAAAGATCATAGATAGCGGTATTTTTGTAAATATTGAAATGTAATAAGGATGCCATGATTTTTAACAATTAGGTTCATTACCATAATTTTTTGATAATATCATCAACACATTAATGTTCCAAATATAAAATCATATGTTAGATGAGGTGATTTCATCATTTTTTATGAATAATCTCTGTGGAAGAATAATTATTGTGATTCATGCTGTTAAATTATCATTCTGGCATTATCATGTGGAAATTGTAATCTGATAACTAAATTAATGAAATAAAGGAATGTTAAGTGATTATTTTGAGAATGGGAATTCCATGTGCAGAAAAACTATAATCCATTGATAACATTTAGGAATAAAAAGAATGAACTTGAATCTGATTATTAGGATATGATCATAAATCATATAAAGGATAAGGAAAGTCTACATTCAGTTTTCATTGATTTTTATAGGTAAATTCGATACTATTATTGTGTGATTGACTGAAAAACGTCATAAATTGTTTCAATAAATAGGGGATGGTTATTTTCATTTGAAGAAGGATACTTTGGTAGATTGAATTTGAGTAATGAATATTCTTCCAGTTACATTGCATTATATGATATTTGTATCACTAATAATTTATGTTGTATAACGATCTTGAGCGATGTGAGACATATGTAAGGTATAAATCATAACATGGAATTTTATTACGCTCTTGATAATGATGGAATTTAATGTTTATTTGAAAATTAAATATAAGAATTTTATAGGGGATTAGTGGTATACAAATGATTCAGGATGTTTGAAACATCATATCGGAATGATGTAAACATTTTTGGTGATATGGAAATGCATTTTTGAATAGTTAATAGTTAGTTTTATGGATCACATGATGGTTGACGTGACACTCGCCACATATTACTATAAAATTTAAGTAGGAAATGGAGTTAATATATGGGGAGCTAAGAAAGAAATGAATTCACATATTAATATCATGAAAATAAAAACACATCATTCAATCTGCATCTTATCAATTAAACATAAGCTACAGAGCGCTCTATATATATACAAGAAAAGAGGACCCCCAGTTTTACCTCCCTACCTTTCCCAATTTTTTATATAATAGTGAGTACATAAATAAGAGATATATAGTTGAATGATTGATGGATATTATATAATAAATAAGGCTCATAATTAAATCATTTCTGATCTCTTCATAGAGATCTCACCAGAATGCTTGGATTGATGGGTGAAACTATAATATATCAATGAAATTTAAATTCAACACCATACCATAGACACACCATATTCTAGAACCCAAATGAATATTATTCAATGAACTAAATGAAAACAATATACACAAAATTATACCTTCATGGATACATCTTTGATGGGGACTCCCAATAAAATGAACAAATACTCAAGTGTAACAGTCATCTCTCCCACTTGAAAATGAAATTAATGTTTCTTTAGTCTTTATCTCATGAATATAATATAATTGAGAAGATAAAAGATTTTTGTGATGTCACAAAACAATAAATCATATCACACAACATGCTGATGATGTGGGAAGATAGCATGAGGAGGTGAAACATTATAAAAATGATGTGACCATCATACTATAAAAGCAGGAATCTGACACCCCTCTATGAATAGATATAAGATATTTCTATTCACTAATTTGAGAAATAAATGGCCCAAAATCAATAAACTTGATACCATTATAAATTTTTCTAGAATAGTTTTTTTATAAAATTAAATTATTTAAAAATAATTGAAAAATTGAGGTCCATAATTACCATTGATAATTCATCATTAAAAAAAATCAGGCAAACAAAAATATATGACCAATTATGTTGGATTGGACTAGAAATATCTTTTTTAATTATCTCCAACAATGATTTATTTATTTCTAAATAGATCATTTTATATATGAATTTATGTTATTTTATGGGTAATTATTAAAAATATGCTATGTCGTGAAGAAATCATATGATTTATATATTCTTGTTGACATCAATTAATGTGTTTCATTCTCTTTTACATAAAATTAATCATGTGAATCTCACTTAGACAAAAAAATGTTGAGTTTGAGTATAGATATGTCCTCATTTATAATGAATATATATTATCGATTTCCATGTTATATAATACTATTCCAAAATGGGGGATAAGAGGAAAGGACCCCCCCCCCTCCTAGAGTAGGTCATTGATTTCAAATATTGGCGATGAAGAGGTGTTGAGAAAATAAAACTCCATTTCTACACAACATTCAAGAAAATGTGGTGTATTAACCATGTCATGAAGTGTAGATATATTCTATAGCTTCGATTTTACTTCTCGAGTATCCCTAAAAGACATTCAGATTAAAAGTTATGAACTCGAATGATGGTAATGATTTATCAATGAAATTGTGATATTGTGTATCTCATCAATGAAGTCTCATCCATGTATCCCATTCACACAAGCCCCTATATGTAATAAAATATATATAGGTCCACCATAAGGTCTATATATATACACCTCGAAATCAAATTTGGAGATGACATCTGAACTCCCATTCCACGATTCATGGAGATGGATCTGGACACATAGGTCCTCTACCCATGTAATCCATCACCTCATGGGAAACATACCTTGTTATTCCCTCAATAGGTTGAGGCCTACAGCCCAACACTCATACGACCCACATCTGGGAACCCACCTAGGAGAAACACCTACACCACCTAAAAATGCACCAACATGTGCCATTTTCTTGGGTGAAGCATACCAGGGATAAGAACATGGGAGAAGTAGACTTCGGTGAAGCTCCTTAGTGACCTACCTGCACGATCCACCTAGGCAGTCCACTTTGTGGTCATTATGCTTGATAACTCTGGGTTTTATCCCCTGAACCAACTCATTCTTACTACCATGCTTCCATCCTATCCCTACGGGTAGGTCCCTTGGTATCATCACTAACCTCCATGAAAAATGGATATTCTCACCGAGATGTTTTCATGTCGGGCCTAGGATACTTTGGGTTTCACCTTTACAACCTTAAACATGCACCCCTTGAATTCCATTGTTTGAGATACTCTTCCACACTCTATGAAATTCCTTGGGTTTTCATTTTTCTCTTTGTTCCCTTCTTGTGTTCTGAATTTATATTTTCCTCTGGGATTCCTCATGTACCATCAGTCAATACTCTCATCAAGAAACTCTTGAAACCTGATTACCCAACTCCCATGGAAGGTTGATTTAAATGGGACCCCTCCTTAGTAATAATACCTAAAATATATATGGTAATCCATTTTAGGAATAAGAAACATCCTCTAGATGGGCTTCTTTCATTGGAGTAATCCCCAACTAGAACATGGACATCCTCTTTAGAAATAATCCCCAACTACAACATGGGATCCTACTTAGGAGTAATCCACAAGAAAACCTAGTGGGAATCCTCCATTCGTATAATTCCCAACTGGTACATGTGAATCTTCCTCAAGATTAATCCCCAACAAAACCCCAAACTGGAATCCTCTAGAGTTGTAAGCCACATCCAAACCTCACATTGGAATCCTCCATAAGAATAAGTCCCATTCAAACCAAACATGGGAATCTTATATATGAGTAATGCCCAAACCACATTAAAAGGGAATAATACTTATGTTTAAGCCCTAATATTTTCTAAAATCCATTCCTCAATAGATAGAGTAGATCATGTGGTTTCCCAAAACATATATTTCCTCTTGTTCCTCACACCAAGATTGAATCACCTGGGTTTTTCGGATATATATGGTCATGACATCCACATGATCCCAAAACCATCCATTTAATCAATGTGTGGGAATCAAATTCAAGACTGATGCCCAAATTAATCCAACCAAATGGTCATAATCCCCTTTGGTGATATCTTTTAAAGGGCCTACATAGGTGAGGATCCTCACAACTGAACTAATTGGGATTTGATTTCAATCGATAATGGGATATTTTGGAAACCTCCTTGAGGTCCAAAACCAACACAACAAATCAACCCTATTATCTCTATGTCACATTCCCAGTGGGGTTTAATTCAAACTAAAACTTGATATCCTTCCTAGGTTCCCTGGGATACTTCAGCAAAATCCCTACACCAACATTGACTAGGCACCTTTCGCCTAGATGTCATTAACACATGATGTTAAACTGTACGATTATGTCCTCATCACATTATAATAAAATGGTTAATGTTACAAATTAAGTATCACCAATATATGTGGGGTTTAATTACTTCCACAATGATATATAGGAAGCCCATTCATGGGTTTGTTCCCATTATTCAAAGAAATCATGTATCCTTGGATGGTGAAATACTCCAAAGTGACTCATATCTCCATGGAAGGAAATAAAATATTGTGTTCCCCACTATGTGGCTATGAACCAACATAATCTTCATAACGACCAATGAATATCTATGTAGTAAAAATGATGATACCAGCAATGGTTAACATCAGATACATAAATAAATCTCGATTGATGACGGACCTCAGACACATACATATGATTCTAATATATACATGTGATAATAATTGTTTATTATCTCAATAGTGCATCGTGTAACACACAAAAATTTATAAATTATTCATGAAAATATCATAAATCATTAATAGAGTCTCAGAGTAGGAAATTATTCCCCCCAAAAAGGGAGCGATGAGATTGACCACCCATCCTCTCGACCGATGTGCGTTCAGAATCATTGTTAGCCAAAAACCCTAACGAGCATCTACCTTTGGGAAGCAGGTCCATATGGATGTAGAACCATTGTGTTTTTTTTATTCTATTAATAAACTCCTTGTAAACCATTCAAAAATATAAAATCACTATTAGGTGTGAAATTATAATGTAGACAAGGATGGTGATCCCAATTTGACAGATTACAAAAATTCAACCCCCTATAATCAATCATTTGGGCGAGTAATATTCGTTTGTGCATCATAAATGAAACATAATTATAATGGGAACAATAATGTTGAACCAAATTTTAATCGTCAAACAAGATGCTTTTTTCATTTATTTGTTTGGTACCTTCCACTATCAAATGGAATAAAGGCCAATAAAATAATACATCATGCATGTATTTGAGATACTACTTTTACAGAGTCCATTTCTTGTGTTTTTTTTATATATATATACTCTTTATTTAAATAAATCTATTCAATCTAATGGATTCAATTAAATTTTATCCAATTAATTCCCCAACTACTACTCATGTCTGATCCGCGTCTGCAAGAAATACGCCTTCAACAACTTAACTTATTTGAGAAGAGACTCAAAATCACAAGTATGATACTACCATCAACATGGTACCATACTGACCCTAGAGGATGCCAAAAAAAACATCAATTCCACCAAGTCCCACTGATCATATGGTTAATGACGACCTATAGTTCTGAAAGAAATGGTGTAGACTACCATCTTCAACTGTTTCGGGAGTCCATCCCATGATCACAACAACCAATCCCTCCCCTAAATCAGGAAGGTTGAACAAGTGGCTACCAATGAACTCATCTAGAAGACATAGAGGTCCCCACAATAGGCCCATATCAACAATCTCCACCTCCAACAACTTGCGGCAGTAAACCCTCGACATGTTGAGGTTGTTTCCCTCAGCCGACCGACACAGGTTCCTCAAACCTAGACACGAAATAATGTACATTGGGTATAGAAACTAGAAACTAGGGAGTTGGTCCATGACCCACTCCCCATCATAAATGACCACCAATCTAATATGGTGGAAATTATAGAACATGAACATGCCCTTTCCCACCTCCATTAAACCATCTAACAGACTCATCTGGTCATGCCCAATAATACCATCCATTAAAATCTGAAGGAGTACCGTGTGGAGGAACATAATCCTAGTTTCACCCATTAAGACATAAGATAGACTCATCTGACAACATTAGGAGAAGGTCATCAACCTGGTTTGATGGTAAATCACTCATAACTCGGAATACCTGCCTATAGTCATCAAGCCATCCAACAGTCCCATCTGTCAATGGCTAAAAAATTCATTCAAAATGTCATGATGACAATTGGGAAGCAGAACCAACTCCATTAACCCACATACAAGTACAGTTAGTGTCCACTATCTGAAAAATGAGTATGGTATTAGGCACATACACCTACACAGGATACATAATTGGGATATATCCCCATTTCTATTGTTGAAACCACAAAGAAAATCTTTACGATAGGAAAAAGACCATGTGAAAATCCTTACCCAAATACTAAAAACATGTCAGGATATCATCATGGAAACAAATATACTACCTAAAGGATGTACACAGACATATGTTCCCATGAATAGGTTGAATGATCAACTAATCATTAAAAAATTGAGACATACACCTTCTCTCTTCCAGTGAGACATCATGAGGCTAACTCCTCTATTATATGAGGTAAATTAGTCTTAGGATACACACATGTCCCAATCAGTGGAAACCGTCCCATCATAGTATCTACTCCATTGTGGTAAAAAATATCTTCATATGATAACCAATTCCCCTAAAAAGTGGATCTAATTTCATTGAAGAAAAAAAACTAAATAAATCCTCTCCAATGTTAATATATAAGTGAAAAGCCGATCTATGATCCTAGTCCCCTAAAATATTTATTTCAGGAACCCCACAAGAACATATCTACGGTGGCTCAAGATCCTACCAAATAGCTGAAAAGTCATAAGAGTTATAATATTAATTTTAAAAGACCTTCTTATGCACTCCACTATAAAAACTTACGCCATGGACATGACCCTGTTGATCTTGAGAACCAGTCTATTGATGGGATTCATAAAAACCATTCATGTGGAAAAAATATCGAGACAAAATAGTATCCTTCCCTTGTTGAAACCTACCCTGGTAATCCTCCCCATGATGGTTCTTGATTTGAACATTCACTCAATAATAAAATTTATCATTGTCAAGAGAAATCTCCAAATTGAAATGTAGTGAGAGAAATTCCTCTTATTATAAGGCGCTTGCGAAAAAAAATCTAGTCATGTCTTGTGACTTGTCATTGGCAAGTGATGTCCTTTCTCTACTTGAATATAACCCAATATAATGGTCATTATCTGAACCACCCTTCAATTATTTACCTTCCAGTTCTACAGAGGGAATTCATATTGATTTTAATGTCTATGATAAAATGATAGGAAAACTTCCACTTTTCGTAGAATTAGTATAGAGACTTCTATGATTAAAAATAGAATTATTACTATGTATGAGAAAACATTTGTCTAAATATGACATAATGGTCAGGTTTTAGACTTTTTTAACTGCTCAATAAAGTAATCTAGAGGTGTTGTTAGATGATTTTTCGCATGATATCTTCCACAACATAGGAAAACTCTTCCTCATCTAATATACAACTTATTACCTTATAAAGAATACCGAGATCACGTTCTAGTAACATAAAAGAGGCATCCCTAGATTAATGTGGCTTCCCTTCCAGTTATGTAATACCTGAAATTGGGATTGAAACATAGATCCCTTCATTTTTCATTCCTTGGTGAAGATGAAAAACTGTGAATTCTAATCACATATCCCCCATCTAGTTTTTGTATTAGTGGATAGGGTGTACACAGAGAATTCCATTTGATCATGTTGACCAACTAGTAATTACTTCCAAAGGTGGTATCATGAAATACCATATCCCCAGACTAGCTCCATAAAATATATATTGTTCATAAACAATGATATACTCCACATGAACATACACTGACTGACTCTTAACAATGTCAGGTCAGAAGATAGAAGTATTTTGAAATAATTTTTTGTCAAACATCTGAGAACATTGAACATGACTCCCATTTAAAAACTATTATCCTTCAGATAGTGAAAATTTCAGAAATAGAGCAATATTATTTAAAAAACTGGAGACCTAAGTGGGTGATTAGTTATGAAATGATCCTATGTTTAAATAAAACTCCATAAAATCCAAAAAGATGTTGTGGTAATATCATCCACGATAGTTCAGGAGAAACCCCAAACCACAGGGCTAGGTGATTTTTTGAACCAAACTGTTAGGACCATCATTCTAGTCTAAAAACTTTTTGAATACAGAATATGAGTATCCATATCCCTCAGGTCATTGGGCTTTTTTTCTCAACAACATTCTATTCAATTGAGATTTGTTTTTTCTTGAATAAGGAAGATTGTAAAAAATCAACCCTCCTAGTTCATCACATCCTATAATTCATCAACATCTCTGGGGATGTGAACCATTGAGCTATCTAGAGATTCCATTAGGTTATCTATACGTCATACTGCTATTGAATAATAAAAAAAGGATAGGAAATAATCTCATGGTATGGGCGGAAGAAGATAGTCTAGTAATGACAGCAATGAGATTCCTAAAATTTATTGTAGGTCAATGAATGTAATCAAAACTAAAATCTAGTTGAGAATAATGAGTAGGAACATAAACATGCCTTCCCCAATCATCCTACTATCATTGTTTTTTGGAAACATCAAAAGAATTCCACTAATCAAATATATTGGAAAACTATAAGAAGGAACATACACCTACATGACCCAATTCATCCTACCCGAAGAATCATCTGGATGTATCCAAAGTGGTACACCATAAAACACTTGTGGAAAACAAAAAGATTAACATTCCCCTACCAACACCATTCATCATGCCAGTTCAATCCTCTAGAAGCATCCAATGATGTACACCACTCATATATTGTTAAAAACTATGAGAAGGAACATAATCCTACTTGTAAAAATTCATCATTTGAGTAGACTCGTCTAGAAGAATCCATAGAAGTCCACCACTCAAATATGGTTGAAAAATATTATGATGAACATACACATGCCCGCACAAATTATCCTTCATTTAGATTCATTATAAATAATTCAAATAAGACCACCACTCAAATCTCTTAGAAAACTATTAGGATGAACATACACATGGCTAAACCAATTAACATAACAATAAGATTCGTTAGTATAATTCAAATAATTGCACCACTCAAATATTATGAACACTTTGAGTAAAAGCATAAAATTCTCACACCAATCATCATACAAGAACACTCATTTGGATGTATCTAAATAATTCCACCACAAAAATATTTTGGAAAATAGGGAGTTGGAACATACACCAACCAACACCAATTCATCATGGAAACGCACTCATTTGACAAGATCCACCGAATTACACCACTAAAATATGGTGGAATAATATGAACAGAAACATACACCTACCCACAAAAATTATACTTTTAGAAGACACATCTAGCTGCATTCAGAGAATCCGACCACTCAAATCTAATAGGAAACTGTAAGTAGGAACATACACGTTCTTGCATCAATCATCCACATAATTGACTTGTCTAGATTCATCCAATGAAATGAACCACTAAAATTTGGTGGAAAACTATGAGCATGAATATACACCATCCAACACTAATCATCCTTCTAGCAGAGTCTTCTAAAAGTATTCAAATAATTCTCCCACCCAAATTTGGTGGAAGACTGTGAGAATGAACATACGCATTCTCATACCAAGAATACTATCAACTGAATCATCTCACATCATTCAATGAATTCGACAACACAAATATAGTGGAAAAGTGAGAGCATGAACATATCCCTATTTTCAATATTCATATTGTCCACATACATACCTTGAAACATCCAAATAATTAAACCATTATAATCTAGTATAAAAAATATGATAATGAATATATAGTTGGCCACAAAACTATAGTCTATCATCAAGCATGCCTGGCAGTGTCAAAAGAAGTCCCACACTCAAATCTAGTGGCAATGTGAGAGTGGGAACATACACCTATCTATACTAATCATACTTCTCTTAGATATGTCTGGTAGTATCAAAATATTTCCCATACTCAAATATGGTGGCATAGTGAGAGCATGAACGTAAAAATATATCACTAATTAGGTTACTAGAAGACTCACCTACTAGAAAAAAACTATGCCACCAATCAAATCTATTGAAAAATATCGATCGATAACTAGAACCTTCATGACCTAATGAAGTCTCTTAGAAAAAACATCTAGAATCATTCAAAGAATTCCACGACTGAATTATTGTGGATATCTAGGAGAAGGAACATACACATGCCCACACTTATGAAGCCTTTCAGCTAAATCATCTAGAAGAACACAATGAATCCCTCCATTAAATTTCAGGTGCATATTGAGGGAATGAAGATACACATACCCTCATAATTATCCTACATTAAAACTCATCTAGAAGTATACAATGAAGCATGCAAGAAAACTCATATGGTAGAAAATAGAGCAGCCTTGCTAGTAGACTAATCTAGATGAATTTAGAAAAGACCACCATTTTTGTTGAGTGCAAAAAATTAGGATGAATCCCAACCCATATGTATAGAGGATTTTAATTCAATATTTAATGTCCTAGATATATAACATTAGAAAAATCAAACACATCCCTGATTCATGATGATAAACTTTAATATTGGTATTTTTCAAATGAAATGAAAAGGAATGACACTCTTCCTCACCACATGACAACAAACTATAAGAAAAAATCCTTGTTTCATGACATTCAACTACATAATAACCATTATCTTAAACATATATTGTTAAAATACATAGGATTCCAAAAACTATGTATAGACTTATTTTCATCCTAATGAGAAACGTAGTGAAAACCCGATATCTTATATTAGCCCCATCCATAGTGAAAAATAACCCTATTCCATAAGTACAATTCATACAAGTACATGGAAGTTTTTCACGTCCTAGATACATGAAATTACATTTGCATAGCTAACATTCCCATAATTTTATTTCAATGAACCCCATTCACTACCTATTAATGATCCCAAACCTGTACATATAGTAATTTTAAATAACTATGTATGGAATGATTCTCATGACTATAGGATATGTAGTGATGACTAAACCTTTTTTTAGACTCAGTCGCCATTATAAGAAATATTAGTGCCCCTTTTCCTTATATGATAACATTAATAATGTAGAGAGTTTTTTCTCCATGAACTACATGTAGTTTGATTGTCATCCCCATGAGATACTTAGCCATTCCTAGATCCTATATCCTGGCCCAACCTCAAGAAAAATAGTATTCTGTTTTCCTTAACATGTGGTGCCTTTGCATCTTGAAATAATCTTTTACTACTCATTGATTCTCACAATGATCTTAGCTCACTTTATAATATGATTCGTAGAAAAAGAGTCCCTTCCACATGTAAGTAAAATCAATTGATATCATGTTGATATTTTTCCTCACTACAAAACATTAAACTTCATAGTACCTTTTTCCTTATTGCATCTAATAAATATACATGGATCCCTGATATGCATCACTATTCATGTCGAGTCCCCTATGACCTTATTGAATGACATTAAACAATAAAAATTTTCATGAAATATTCATGGATTTATTCTCATACTAATGAGATAGGTAGTTATTCTATGATATCCTATCATAGGTCTATTTGTGATTGATTCATAATAAGCCTCTTTATTCCTAGTTCACATGCTCGAATAATCTCACGTATTTATTTTTATGATCTACATGTGGCCTAATTCTTGACATTCTGATATATGTGGTAATGATCTGGTTTCCATCCTAGGACCCAATCATAAACTCATTCCTCTCTATTTTCACATCGGTTCACCTTTGAACATACCACATGATGATAAACTACATTGGATCTCATGAAAAATTGTTGTCTTGATTCCCACCCTCATGGGATATGTAGCGACTCTTGGAAAATTTTCTTCTGAGCCCAGTCTAAAAATTCATGAAATGACATGGAAACATGTCCTCTATATAAGGCAGTAAAAAATTTTGACAACTCATTATTCTCAAGTATGTAGTGTGGTATGAACCTAAATTTTCAGTCCTCATTCACTTCAGGATTAACACTGCCCAAAGCAAACTAGTTGAAAACATCCCCATTTCACAGTCCACTTTCTATAACAATGAGTATGGATGAATGTTTTTATCATATGACTTTAAACTACAATTTCCCATATTGGAATTGGCCTTCTATCATTCCATCTCAAGAACTATGCTTGGAATGATTCACAACCCTATGAGATACACATCGAAACCTGAATCTCATATCTCATTCCCATCATCAACAAACGAAAAAACCACATGTCCTCCACACTTGGACATAATCAATATAGAGGGATTTGTGTTCAACGATACTTGGGGCTTGATACTTATCCATATGAGATATGTAGTTACCTCTGGATCTTTAATCTCCGATCCAATCAGAGGGAAAAGAAAATAATTCCCTTGTAACACCTCAAGATTTCATTGTACATTATCTAATTAAAGTTATTCAATAGCTTGCGCTATACGCAACACCGAGTTCGATCACACCACGACTTCTTAAACTAACCGGTCAAAAAGCGGTTCGGAAAAATATTAATTTCATTTTCAATATTATATACTCTATATAATTTTAACAATCATATTATGTGTTTCTTAGAAATAATATCAGAACAAATTAATTTTTTTCAGATAAAAGAACTATTTTTCAAAAAATGAAATTTTACCGCCTTTTAATGGAGACCCTTTTTCAAAACCAATATTTTACACTTTTATATATTCAATTTAATTAAATTAAATTATTCTTTTTAATTGGGTCATAAAAATATAGTTTGCATAATTTTTTGATACTTTTCTAAAAATTTCATATTTCGATGAATAGTGAAAAATACTATATTTTAATTGAAACCAACAAATTTAATCAAAATAATTTTTAGTGTAAAATTATGCATTTGAATGGTTATGAAATATAATTTGATTATATTATTATCATTTAATACAATGTTGGTCATTATATGTAATTTGACATATAAATTTGACATTAACACATGTCAATATTTTCATAGTTTTTACTTTTTAAAAACCCATTTTTTGGTTTTGAAAACAGGAATTAATTTTAAACTAATTAATTACACTTTAATGTTTTCAATTTGGTAAAATAGAATTCTTTTTTGAATCTGGAATATCAAATTTAGATTAGGGTAAATGTTTGGTATTTTTCTGAAAACATTCAATTTTTGTAGAATATAGAAAAAACATTGAGTTATTCGTTAAAATTGACTTTTTATTTAAATAACTATTTATTTTATTTAAATTTATTTTACTTAAAAATAGATACATAATACATACATATTTTAAATGTAATATAGGAGTCATTTTATAATAAGTTTTGATACATATAATTTTATCGAATATTTTACCATCTATTACCCACCTTCTAGGAGCATTTGCAAATTTGAATAAATCATAATTTCACATCTTCTATGAGTTGAATTTCAAAAATCCAAGATACACTATTGATATAAGTAAGTAATTTGTGTTTCAGTAATATGTAAATAATTTTTGGAGATTAGTAACTTTTGACTTTTATTTAACACTATTAAAATAAAATAGGGTAATTAATGGTAAAAATGATATCTTAATTACCCTAACACATGTCCTAATTCTATTGGATAAGGATAAATCAACCAAAAAAACATGGGAATAAAATATGATCCTCTTTGTTCCACTTGATTTAGATTAGGACATTAATTATTATTTTCATTAAAGAAGAGTTAAATTCATTGTTTAATAACTGAACCATTATTAATATAGAGTTACACACAATATAAATTCGACTATAAATATTCAATAAAAATCTAAGATAATTTTCTATATAATACTATTTTATTTATAATTTTTAGACATTATATATTCTAATTTATTTATGAAACAATGATGACGTGGTAATTACCATAATAATGAAATATTAAAATAATTCATATTATAAATATCCAAATAAATTTAATATGATACTTTTAATAAATTACACTAATTCATTATGTTACTATTACATGTTAGGGTTGGTTAAATAAATTTTATTCTAAGTGATAAAGTTTTTATGACTCTAAAAAAAATCAAATACTAACTAGTGTCAAAATTGACATAACTGAGTTATTAAAACAAATATTATATTATAAATTGATATAATAGTACTAAAAATATAAGGATCGGAAAAAATACAGATATAATAATATATATGACATTAATGAACAACATGGAATTCTATTTTAATTTTAATTTAATTTTATTAACAATATAATATAAAAATACCAAGAGACATAGTAAATGTCCAACTATTTAACTAAGAGTCATATCTAAGTGATAAGGTTACTATGATTAATTAACGAGTATAAAACCTAATGGTTGAGAGGTTTTCGAACCATACCCACTTTATCATTTAAATAATTCATTTTTAGCTATTATAAAGAGAATATTATTTTATTGTAAAATAATATTTCAACTTTTTTCTAAAGTGACCCTCACCTCTCTTGTAAAAGGGAACTTCCCCTTCTCTTCATTTCACACCTCCAAAGCCATTTCTCTCTACCAAACCCTAACAAAATATCATCTAAAATCCTACCTTAATCCAAGAGGTCTTTTATTAGACATAAATCCTACTTAAGGAGCACTTTTTAACAAATAAAAAAAAGAACCTATAGAAGAGGTAAATATTTCATCACCTCTTTCATGTTCATTTCTTCTTCCACTCTCTCTTTCTTTTTTTCTTACAGTATAAAATAATAACTCCAGTATCTTATATATACTGTGATGTTATTATAAAATAGTTAAAACCATATTCATTCATCATATCCATCCAATAAATGACAAAGTCATTATACGTGGGTACGTACAAATTACCGTCTCCATGACGCGATGAGATTCATTTCCACGTTCACCATTCACCGATGATTATAACAATATTTGTTTCATTAATAAGAATGTAATATATGACATAATAATGCTATTATAGAGATATATATATATATATATTTATGTACATACATATATCTTATTCACTTAGTTCTGTTTAATGCGATATGAAAACCGAAACAGCGTTTATGCGTACGTACGACCTACTGTCTCCAGAAACGGTGTTTTCCATTTCATATATATGTCTATTATACATATTTTTGTTCTAAATATATGTGATATATAAATAATTTTTTATATTTTGGGTGTAATTAAATCTTGATTTAAGTGATACAATATAAGAGTAATATGTTATAACATGTAGGATAAAGAAAGCGATTATTACCTGAAAAGTTAATTTAACATGGAAATTTTTATTAAATGGGTAGTATAAAGTGATAAATGAATAAATAATGATATCATAAATATTAATATTGTTCTAGTATAATTTAATAACATAATATGGTTTTTATATAGGAGGTTGAACGTACCCACAACTAAAGGAAAGTGCAAGGTAAGGGTTAATTTCACAATCTCATTATTATCCGAGGTTATTTTTACGTAACTATCTACTGGGACATATTTATTATCCATGTCCATGTTCTATATTATTGTTTTCAAAATGACCATTTTTAAGAGACTTTTTTTACTAAAACATTTGTTTAAATGTTTTAAAATTTTATTCTTCTAAATCATTCTCATTAATGTCCATTTTTTCAAAATGGTGTTTAAGGATTTATTTATATGGACATGAATGTTTTTAAAATTATAATTCATTTCAAAAGATTCATAGTAGTATTGGAAACTTTTATTTTAAAAATGTCTTTAAATGTCTTCTTTTCTAAATTTTGTAACTTATAAATGTTTTTATGAAAAAGGGATATTTCACTCAAAGATTTTTAAAAATCATTTTCATTGATATGATCATCCTTTGATGAATTTTAAACTTGATTGAAGTTGATTTTTTATGATACAAATATTCCATATTGTATTGAAGGTTTTTTGATATGTTTGACTGTGGATGTGTTATTTTTATACCATTCATGGTTTATGGATAAATTATTGACATTTGGTATGCTTGTTTTAATTCAAATTTTTATGTTATGTTTAGACCTTTTCATATGAGGAATGCATTGGAGTTAGTAAGTGATGGGTGGAGCCTGCTATAGCTCCTCGATGCATCGATAGGTCTCATGAGACAAACTATTGTCTTGGCACAAGGCCTTGACGAAATCTTATTTGTAGTCTTGGCACACGACCTTGACTATGTGGTTTTGAAGTCTGGAATTATGCATTCCATCATTATAAAAGTGGTTATTGATATATAAAGTGATTATTCAACAAGTAGAATATCTATTTGAATATGTAAATGGAATTATTTGGTTTTATCTTTTCCTTATTATGCTAAATTTTTTTGTTTAAAAGGCTTTTTTTAGTCTTAAAAATTGATTTAAATGTTTATGCTTATTTATGAATGATTTTGCTATATTGTTATCCTTACTGAGCATCTGAGCTCACCCCTTTCTATGTTTTATTTTTCTCTGGATTCCATGTAGTGTATTGAGATTGATATGTATGTTTATGATAAGGGAATAATGGCATTCATAAATGATTATTTATGGTGTGTTTTATGGTATAAAGTGTAATGTAACATTCATGTATGTAATATTTTTTCCAACACTACTAAACTGATCTGTCCTTCGGGACTTAATTCCATGTAATCATGCCAATGTATTAAAGTAATGTACTGAATCAGGGTAACTGGGGTCGGGCATTACAATTGGTATCAGAGGAAGTTTCTCAATAACCTTGGTAACTAGATTTTGATAAACTCTAATTAGAGAAAATTATACTAAAATAGACATTGAGGATTATTATACAAGTAATTTCTAGAATTTTTTTAATTACATATTTTGTGAGTTTTCTAAAAAATACATCCCTATCTAGATTCGAGTAGTTAGATGCGGCTCTGGCACAGATGTACCTTGGGGTAAAACCCGAAAACACCACATTGAGATAGACTCGAACGAGAACATCTGGACAACAACGGGCCTTGCTATATTATTGGATATTACACTCCTGGGGGATATTCATAGGATAATTCTCATTTACATTACAAACCATTATGACGGATTTTTGATTATATCCTCTTTCATAGAAAACATTTTTATGATTATAGATTATATCCATAAACTGTTCAATTTATGTTAACTGTTTCACAATTTAGGAATTATATATTGTGATTCATAAACAAATATACAATATTCCATTTTTTAGAAATGTCACCCAGTAGATAGAATGAGACCTCCAGCAATATGCATGATTCAAAGGGTAGGAAGGATCATATCATTCATGGTATAAAGTAATCATTAAGAAAGGAAATAGTCTTCCACATATTATCATCATATGAAGATATAATATCATGTGTTAATTAGATATGAAAATAATTTTTTGTGTCCTATAGCTTTGAAGGGATTCTAGATAAGAAAAGGTTGGTAGAGAAAAATATGGATAAAGGGAATAAAGAAAAGAATAATTTTCCAACATGAGATAACTTTAGAAAGAATCACCTTGGTAAATGCATGAAGGGAATGAGCAGTTGTTATAAGTTTGGGGAAAAAGGAAACAAATTATGTGATATCTAGGGTAAGAAAAAGGTTTCAAATTTACAATGCATCATCTGCAAGGAGTTGGGACACTGCACGAATCAATGTACAAATCATCAAAGTATACCCTAATTGCAGATATTCGATAATAATCAAGTTATGATACTACCAAAGATGAAGAGGAATGATTAAGAGTTTTTATGTAGTTATTAAAGTATTTTGTAATTTGATTATTGTATTAATGATGTACATGTTATAAGAATTATAGAGTATATATGGATTGTACTACAGTAATATTTCATTAAGGACTCGGGATTGTGTGTAACCAAGAAAAGTGACTCAATGGAAAGTTGAATTTTTTCCATAATACATGGTTCAAGGAAAGGAAAAACATTAATATGGTCTTGATACTATGTTATTGATTTTGGATTAAGAGATGCTTGATTTTGATAAATTATATTGGATATTATTGACATCCTTGGAACTGGTAAGTGGTTTGTTTATTCCATCAATGATAGAGTTTAAACAAAATTTGGATATAAGGAGTATATATGATATTCTATAAGGAAAAAGGGAGGATTAATGTAATCAATACAGTTATATGATTATTCATGGTGTTAACGTGTTTTAAAATAATACAAGATGAAGGTATTCACATGTTATTACGCGGAAAAAAAGAATATAATGTTTACCTTCCTTAAAAATTTGATGGTGTGTTTGGAAATAAGTATTATGTATAAGTATAATTTTTGGAATTTGATTAATTTTGACATTGGATTCTATTGTTAAGGTTAAATCATTTCTTGAAATTTTTTTGTATTTCCATAAAAAGGATAACCCGAAGGTCGGACGACAACCCATCGCATCCGGTAATGCCGCGAGACTTGAACCTGCAACCAAAGGGTGATAATGGTGCATCACCTACCAGTAGCCTACGTGATGTCCTAGTTTGAATAAAGTAATTTGTTTAAAATTGTCTAAAAAATAAATTGTAAATTCATTAATTTTGGAACACTATATGATTAGGATAAATAGAATATTTTTTAATTCTATTATATTTTGGTGTGAAATATGAGTTTGTGGTCTGAATTAGTTTAAGGATGAAACTCTACTTATCAAGTATATATATATATATATTTCCACTTATTCTATGAACAAATTAATTCTTGAACATTAGGGAAGGGATTATAATACCAAAAATATGTTATCCTAATACCATATGTTTTGTTGAACCAAGGATATTATACATCCTCTTAGATTGATGGCTTTGTGGCCCTCAATTTGAAACATGTTTGTGATTGATGAACTCACTCACTCCCTATAAATATTTACTTTTTTACTCCAATTATGTGTCTCTAATTGAGAAAAATTTTCTCTTAATCGATATCATAATTTGAGGGTGACTTTTTCATTTCCCTTTCCCACTTATTAAGAATTAATTTTATTAATCCAATTTCCATTGTGGGTTTTCAACAATGGTATTTTTTCTATTTTTAACAATTTATTTTTGAAGAACAATTTAAAATTTTGAGTAAATGATTTATTTATTGAGGGGAGAATGTAACACCCCATGATTTAATAGCACATTATCTCATTAAAGTAATTCAATGGCTTGCGCTACAGGCAACACCGAGTTCGAGCACACCACAACTTATTAGACTAACCATTAAAAAAGAGGTTATGAATTGTTTTTACTGTATTTTAATTCTTATATACTATATATAATTTGAAAGCCCATATTATGTGTTTCTTAGACATAATATAAGAACAAATTCATTTTTTCAGATAAAAGAAGTATTTTTCCAAAAATGCAATTTTACCGCCTTTTAATGGCATTAATTTTTTTAAAAAAACAATATTTTCCACTTTTATATATAAAATTTAATAAAATTAAATAATTATTTATAATTAGAACATTAAAATTTAGTTTGGATAAAATTTTGGTACTTTTCTGATAAACATCATATTTTAATGAATAGTGAAAAATACTATATTTTTAATTGAAAACAACTTTTTTAATCAAAATAATTTTTAGTGTTCAATTATTAACATGAATGGATATGAAGTATAATTTGATTATATTATTGTCATTTAATACAATTTTGGTCATTATAGGTAATTTCATTTTTAATTATGACATAAACACATGCCAATCTCTTGATAGTTTTTAATTTTTTATAACCCTCTTTTTGGTTTTGACAACAGAAATTAATTTTAAATTAATAAATGCAGCATATATGTTTTTAATTTGGAAAAATATAATTCATTTTTTAATTCTTAGTATCATTATAAAATTAGCGTAAAGTTTTTTTATTTTTCTCAAAACATTCAAATTCCGATGAATAGTGAAAAACACTTCGTTATTGGTTGAAATAGATTTTTTATTTAAATAAATAGTTATTTTCTTTTAATTAATTTTAGGTCAATTTAGATACATAATAACTATATATTTTCAACATAATTCATCGAATTCATTTTATAATTTGTTTAGATATATAAAATTTTATCGAACATTTTACCGTCTTTTAACCACCTCCTAAAAGCATTTGAAAATTTGAATAAAAAATAATTTAACTACTTCTGTAAGTTGAATTTCAAAAATACAAGAGACATGGTTGATATCAGTATGTAAAATTTAGTTCAATAAGATGAAAATTATTTTTGGTGAATAGTTATTTTTGACTATTTTTTACCACGGCTAAAATAAATAGGGTAATAATGGGTAAAAATGATATCATAATTTCCCTAACACATGTCATAATTCTATTAGATAAGTATAATTAGACAAAAAACTTCCTTATAAATAAAATATGTTCCTCTTTGGTCCACATGGATAAGATTAAGACATTTATTTTTATTTTATTTAAAGAGGAGTAAAAGATTTAAATTCAATGTTTAATAACTAAACGATTTTTAATATAGGAATAAAAACAATATAAATTCAACAATAAATATACATTGGAAAGATGAAAAAATTTCCCATATTATTTTATTTTATTTATAATTTTTAGACATTAAATAATGTTATTTATTTATGACACAATGATGATGCAGCAATTACCTTAGTAATGAAATATTATAATATTTGATATTATAAATATCCAAAAAAATGTAATTTAATACTTTTGATAAAATAAATTAATTTTATAGGTTAATATGACATATTTTGGTTGGTTAAATAAATTTTATTCAAAATTACAACGTTTTTTATGGCATTTAAAAAAATCAAATACTAAATAGTGTCAAAATTGAAAGAATTGAGTTTTTAAACAAATATTATATTATAAATTTATATAATAGTCCTAAAAATATAAGTATCTACCAAAACACATATATTATAATATATATGACATTAATAAACCACTTGGTATTCTATTAGAATTTTATAGTATTTTTATTAACTATATAATATAAATATACAAAGAGACAAGGTAAATGTAAAACTATTTTACTAAGAGTTAAATATTAATGATAAAGTTAATATGATGACCTGAACTTGTCTAAAACCAATTGGTTGATCTTTTATTGAACCATAACCACCTTATAATTTTAATAATTCATATTGGAGCCATTAGAAACCGAAAATTATTTTTTTATAAAATAATATTTCTTGTTTTCGTAAAGTGACCCTCACCTCTCTTTTAAATGGGAACTTACTCTTCTTTTAATTTCACACCACCAAGTCCATTTGGATCAGCCAAAACCTGCACAAATATCTATCCTTCAATAATCCTAGAGGACTTAATTTTGTCATAAATCCAACCTATGGATCCATTTTGTTCAAATCAAAAGGAAGAACCCAAAGAAGATGTAAATATTTCATCACCTCTTTCAAGTTCATTTATTTTTCCACTTCCTCATTCTTTGTTGCTTACATTATAAAATAATAACTTCAATATCTTCTATATACTATGATTTTACAATTAAAATGTTAAAACCATATTCATTATTCAACCAATCCTATAAATGAAAAAGTCACCAAAGATTCCTATGTACAGATTACTGTTTCCACGATGCGATGAGATTCATTTCCATGTCCACCATTCAACGATGATTATAAAAATATATATGTAAATAATAAGTATGTAATATATGAAATAATAATTCTCCATGAGATATATATATATATATATATACTTACATATATCTTCTTCACTTAGTTCTGATCATTGCAATATGAAAATGGAAATATCGTTTATGTGTACGTACGGGATACCGTCTCCATAAACGGTGTTTTCCATTTCATATATATGTCTATAATACACATTTATATTATAAATATATATGATATGTAAAAAATGTTTTATATTCTAGAAGTATTTCAATCATGATCTAAGTGATACAATATAAGAGTAACATGTTAAAACACGTATGATAAAGTAAGCAACTAATACCTGAAATTTTAATTTAACAAGGAATTTATTATTAAATGGGTAGTATAAAGTGATAAATGAATAATTTATGTTATAATAAATATTAATATTGTTCTAGTATAATTTAATAACATACTATGGTCTTTATAAAATAGGTTAAACGTACCCTTAACTAAATGAAAGTGCAAGGTAAGGGTTAATTTCACAATTTCGTTATTATCCGAGCTTGTTTTTACATAAGTATCTTCTGTGACATATTTATTATCCCTGTCCATGTTTCATAATATTTTTTTCAAAGGGATTATTTTTAAGGGACATTTTTTTTACTAAAAAATCAATTTAAATTTTTTAAATATTTATTCTTCAAAATCATTCTCATTAATGTCCGTGTTTTTAAAATGGGTTTTAATGGTTTATTTATATGGATATGAATGTTTTTAAAATGTAGATTCCATTCAAAATATATGAAGTCGTATGGGAAAAATTTATTTAAAAATTTATTTAAATGTATTCCTTTCTAAATTTTGTGACTTCTAAATGTTTTTATGATAAAGGGATATTTCACTCAATGATTTTTACAAATAATTTTCATCTATATGATCATCCCTTGCTAAATTTTAAACTTGTTTGAAGTTGATTTATTATGATAAAAATCTTCCATATTGTATTGAATGTTTTGTGATATGTTTGACTATGGATGTGTTATGTTTATACCGTTCCTGTTTTATTGATAAATTATTGATATTTCATACGCTTGTTTTAATATGAAGGTTTATGTTATGTTCAAACCTTTTCATATGAGGAATGCATTGGATTTAGTATGTGATTGGTGCATCCCTCTCTTTCTCCTTGATATATCGATAGGTCTCATGAGACAAAAAAGTGTATTCCCATAAGGCCTTGACAAAATCTTATATTTAGTCATGGAAAAAGGCCTTGACTATTTGGTTATTATGTCTGGAATTATGCATTCCATCATTATGAAAGTGGCTACTGACATTTCATGTGATTATTTGACAATTACAATTTCCATGTGAATAATTAAATGGAAATATTTGATTTTATCTTTTCTATATTATGCTGATGTTTTTGTTTAAAAGTATTTTTTTATGTTTATACATTGCATTAAATGTTTATGCTTATTTATGAATGATTCTTCTATATTTTTATCCTTAATGATAATCTGAGCTCACTCCTTTCTATGATCTATTTTTTCAGGATTTCAAGATGTGTATTATTATTGATATCCAGGGTTAATCTAAAGGAATAATGGCATTCAGAAAGGATTATTTATGTTGTGTTTTATTTTCTAAAGTGTAATATAACATTCATGTATGTAATCTATTTTCCAAGACCACTAAATCGATCGTTCCTTTGGGACTTGATTCCTTGTAATCATGACATTGTATTAAAATAATGCACTGACTCAAGGTATCTAGGGTCAGGGCGTTACATCCCGTCTTGCATTAAAAAAAAGATAAAACAACTCACATAATACATCTTCCAACCAAAGGAACCGACTATTTGACTATGCATCATATGCCCCGGTTTTCCTTACATAAAAAATACCCCCTAATGGGTTCATCAATAGTGGTATATTTTCCCATGGTAGAATACTCTTATGTAATTTTAATAATTAAGGAATATATGTCAGAACTATGATTTAGATTAGTCAGTGGTTATCTATTGTATATATCACATACCCTTTGTCATGATCTATGAACCCCCAAGACCATGGTTTACAAATTCATCCTTCAATGTTCAATGCATACAATAATGACCTTGGTCTGATAAAACGACATATCATGTGTTTTAAAAATGTTTATATAGTCCTAGTCATGTGACCTAAAATTGAATAAAAGATATTTCCCATGTTTGGGCAAGACCTGCATAGAGTACTTATGTTCTCTCCAACGGATAACAAATTTCAACTTGGACTACTCATTTTTATTCAGTCAACTTCCTTTAATAATAAAAATGTTATTCCTAAGAAAATACGAGCCTTCATAAACTTCCATCATCCATTAAAAATAATTTATCATAATTCTTGACTACTCTTTTACATGGATATATAGTGTTTTACTCTATTGTTCAAGCATAGTCTTCAACCATAAATGGCATACCAGCCTAAGGATGCCATGAAATAGCTATAAAATACGTGTCCAAGATATCCTTCCATAAAAAATCGCCCATAAATGTTTTTTAAACCAGTGATAATATCTTTTTCAGGAGGTACCTCCTCTAAATTTCGTAAGTTCTATTCTCCATTCCATCATTCATGATCAGATATCCACAAGTTACAGTTTAATTTTTTCCCATTCACAGCTCAATATGACACACATTCCCGAATAGATTACCAATAATTGGAAAGCACTCTAACTTTTTGTTCTATGATAAATACATTATTCAATATCCCCTACAATGTTCTTACTGCATTAATTTAAACTACATAACATTTTGTTCTTTTTTCATAGCATTAAATTTCACAACATAATGTCATTGTCAAACGACCCTGAACTACACCGCATATTTCTCTTTCTGCATGACATTCAATTGCATGTAATATTATCATTAATAAATGAAATTAAACTAAAAAACATAATGTCTTTACTATGTGACATCAGTTTTCACAACATAATTTCTTTTCTGCATGACTTTAAACAATACAATATTATGTCCTTGCTACAATTCCTTAAACACCACAACATACCTTCAATTTTTTCATAAAGGGGCCTTATCTCCATCACTTTATCTATCGAAAAACATTTACCCTCTCTCACAAATCAAATTTATCATAACATTGGTTTTGCATTCATGGCTCTGGTTGATAAAAACGTTCCTTTTTTCATTAAAATCTTTTCTTGGAAAAAACTCACACTCTGTGTTATTGAGAAACATGAATCTCCACAAAACCCCTTCACCAAAGAGAATAATAATGTCAGAATTCTTGGGAACGTATTTACCATACTATGCGGTATATTCCCCCATTGGCCATTCATAAGTCTCCCCCATAATGATCATGTCATCATAATGATTTCGTTATTAGACTATTCAGTATGTTCCCCAGTTGGAATTGCATAAAATAGACCTCATAATGGTCTATCCAACTATTTGTATCTTTGTCCTATGGAGAGACTTATTCTAATCTTTAATATCATGTTTCAGATGTGGGATCCATAATATTATGGAACAGTATTTCTCTAAGGAAGTATCTAAAGGATGTAGAAGCATTCTTAACCATCAGGACTTGTTTCGAATAACAAATAAAAATTTTTGGTCAATTTTGTTCGACAAAAAACACCAGTTTTATTAATTCGGTTTACAAGGAAATAAATTTACCATAAATACAAAAGGGAGAAAACTTGTTAAGCTGAAGAATCGAAAAGGGGTCCCTAATAA
The DNA here is from genome assembly GCA_963277665.1 of Viscum album. Lineage (NCBI taxonomy): Eukaryota > Viridiplantae > Streptophyta > Magnoliopsida > Santalales > Viscaceae > Viscum > Viscum album. The sequence goes on from OY728131.1 coordinate 24,268,373, forward strand.
AAATCCAAATCTCACCCACTAAGTGTCCTCCATATCGAGTTTAATTAATAGATAGGGTGATTTTATAAAACAACATAATTTTTTTAGGGTTGTCCATATGATTCTAGAAATAGTCATACAATACTATCTATGCACAATCACTCATGAAAAAATAAGAGCATATTCTAATACGTAAAGTATAACCCAAGTATGATAAATGATTTTGGAATGAATCAAAGTACCATAGAGTTACCATATAACTAGATTCTTTTCATTCTAAATGAATCAAATTCTAAGGGTGGGACTTTATTGACAAAAAAAATATGTTTCATGGACTTTTTTGAAAAATATATCATGGGATCCTCACTTAGACAAAAAAATTTGAGTCTAAGTAGAGGTTTCCTCATTCCCAAAGAATATACATTGTGGATTTTCATGATCAAATTGGGTACTCCCCAGTGTGGTAAAAGTGGAAATCCCCCGTCTAAGAGTATGACATTGACTGCCAATATAAATGATGAAATGGTGTCAACGAATTCAAATGAAATTACCACAATTTTATTGAGAACAATTTATATATTCAACATATCAACAAACATATACCACTTTGAGAGTTTAAATTTGAATGGATGTGTTTCTAAAATAGACATAGAGTTTAGATGTTATGGCACTCAAAATATGCGAAAATTTTATAATTTAAATTGCACCACCACTATCACGTCCTCACAAGCTCGTCCACGTAACCCATTCACACTACCATCTACACAGGTTAGTCGATATAGATCTATCTGTGGGTAAATAAATAGACCCCTCTCCCTAAAAGTTTTATATGACATTCAAACTCCCAGACCATGAATCCAGGAGATGGATTTGGTTGCATAGGTCCTCTGCCCAAGTAGTCCATCACTACTTTGGTGAGATACCCTGATTCTCCTTCACTAGGGTGGGGCCTCCAAAACAACACTTTTGAAAACCCAATTTGGTTGAACCACTTGGTAAAACTAGGTATGCCGCCAACCTCTATGCACCAGTTTTGTGAAGTACCAGGGTAAAGAAAACATGGGTGAAGCAGTCTTTGGAAAAGAACCTGGTCGGCCCACCGACACGATCCGCCTCAGCGGTCCACCTAAATGATAATAATATTTCATACCATGTGGGATACACCCATTAACCCTCACTCATGATTACTATTGGGTTGTGGTGTCATCCCATTAGTCCATTCCATTCTCAACCATCACTGACCCCATGAAAAAATGTAGAATCGTACCACAATTGTTTTGGGTTAGACCTAGGAAATTGGGGGGGTTTACCATTTAAAACCCATAAAATCCACCACTTGAATACCATTATAATATATAATCCTCTACAGTATATGAAATACCTTGTGTTCACATAATCATCTTGTTTCTTTTCTCCAATTTGGAGTATACATTCTCCTCTTGGATTCCTCAAGATCCTTTAGTCGTTACACTCCTCGTGAACCTCTGGAAACATCATCACCTAACTCCAATTATATGTTGAAAAAAATGAGAACCCTCCTTAATAAAAAACCCCAACATCAAAATGGTAATACTACTGAGTAAATATTTCCAACCTCAAAATTTTTATCCTCGTTAGTAGTCATCACCAAGAAGCATATGAGTGTCCTTCATAAAAACAATCCCCAAACTCAACCAGGGCATCCGCCTCATAATAAATCCCCTAACAATAAAATCTAAATGGGTATCCCCAATATGAGTTATCCCCTAGAAAACCTCAATTGGAATCCTCCATAGGAATATTCCCCAACCTAGACAAGATCATCCTATTCAGGAGCAAGCCCCATAAAAACCCCAAATGGATATCCTACTTAGGATTAATCCCCAACCAATCTTTATATGGGAATCCATCATAGGAGTAAGCCCCATCCAAAATAAACTTGGGAATCCACTTTAGGAGAAATAACCTATCTATTCCATCACTCATTTTTCAACAGATAATGTGTATCATGTGGTTTTCATGACCTTCTATTTTCTCTTGCTTCTCACACAGAGCATGACCGACATGTCAATATTGGTTAACAATGGTCATGGCGGTCACATGATCTCTAAAACAACCATTTCATCAGAGTTTGGGAATTATTTTCAAGATTAAGACCCTACATAATCTTCCCAATGGGATATACTCCCCTATGGGATAGTCTCTAAGAGGGCCTCCATAGAAGATTGATTTATATAACCAAACTATGTTGTCTTTGACTCCCAACCGAATGGGATACGTTGGAAAACTCTCTGACGTCCAAACCCAGCACCTGAAATATAACGTATTTTTTATAGGACACACTCCTAGTAGGGTTTACTTCAATATGGGAATCCATATCAATCATATATTCCATGGGCCAATTTTCCATAATCCCCACACCAAATTTTATTACACACTTTTCCCCTAGACGTTTCTTCGACATTGTGTTAAATCTTAAAATTAGGTCCTTATCAAATAACAATTATATAAATGGTGAACCCAATTAATTGGAATAAAAATACATGGATTCTAATTCCTCTCACTATGATATGTGAGAAGCCCATTTAAGGGTTAGATCACAATATTCAAAAATTCTCATCTCTGTAGATGGCGATATACTTCAAAGTGACTCATAACTCCCATTATGATGATAAAATTTATATCTCCCCACCCTGTGGCTGAAAACAATCATCATCATCATAACAACGAAATAATATCTATTTAGTACATAAGAATATACCATCAACACATAACCTTATAAACATACATTTTATGAACCCTGCTCTTTATTTCACACATATACATAATTTATTAAATAAAACCTCCACTTGTTAAAACATAGATTATTGGGTGGTCTAGTGTATTTGGGTCTTACGAACACTACATAAAAAATTCAAACATAAAACACAAAATCTTATTGAAAACTGCTTTTACATTTCCACATAATTACTTCGTACTTAGCCTTGCATGGGATAACGTGAGGAAATCCCTAATAAAAGGATGGGATATAAAATCCCACTAAACATTAAAAAGGCATAACATGAATTATAAAATAAATGATAGTAAATATTCATATCAATGGAGCACAAGGTAAACATGAACATAAATGCATGATCATGACATAGAAATGTTGTCAAAACATTTAACATGATTTTAACATGAGCCAAGTCTAACTGCACAAGGAGCATGATTAAACCCTCATTTTAATTGAGATATCATGAGTAAAACCTCATTGCACTAGATTAATCGTGACACTAATATGTACCCAATTAATTGGAGCGATATATGGGCATACTCTTCTTAATCATTTCATTTCATGCATAAGTGTGCCACATGGATCATATAACAAGGATTCATTAAATATCATTATTTATTCTATGATAATGGAATGTGGAATTCATAGAGGAAACATTATAATCAATAACTAAATGCATATATTGGTTAATACCCTTGATAGAAAAATGGGAATGGTATTTACTACACAATGTCTTTGTCTTAGAAAATTGTGGTGCAATTTCGGATGCATAACAGCATGACATAAGAATTAATAAAACTGGTCGATGATAGATAAAGAGGTGTCTCATCATATGTAAATGAAATTTAAAGAAATTGGGTCATATAGAAAAATTTTCCAAAATATTTAATGGAATTAATATTCATAAAAAATATTAGTGAATGTAAATGAGGAAAGAGAAATCCATTATGCAATTTTGTAATGGTAAAAGGTGTTCTTGGGAGGAATTAATGAGAGATAAATGGGTATCTCATCAATACAAAATATGGATAAAAGTGTGGGGGAGGTGAGAAATCATACCCAATATTTTGAGTTGAAAATAAAATGGAATAATGAAATAATTAAACATGGACCAAATGAAAAAAAATAAATCCCTTAATTGGATGTATCTTTTTAAAGGCTAGGAAGAAGCTGGAGAGATGCTTCTTGGGACCTTGGGAATCCTTGGGAGGATTATAGGGAGAGGAGGGAAGTGTTTGGTAGACCTCCAAAGGATATGAGGGAAGAAGAAGTGTGATCTTCGGTGGTTTTATATACCAAAATAGATGGAATTTTTTATTATTTAGGTTTTTGGGTGCCACAAATTAAACTAATAGAAAACACAAACCAAAAATTACTTTTTTCCCATGGGGTTTTCCATAAAGGATAGGTAAACATTATTTTATAAGGACAATGTCTGAAATTCTTAAAATATTAGGTTTTCTCATGTGCAAGTGAGTTACACTCCCATGGAAATCAATTTAAAAAGATAATTTTTATTATAAGTCATGTAGGGTCCACTAGTGACTTGTAAAATAAATCAAAAAAACCTAAAATCATATTATTTTAATGGTAAAACATACACTGGATTAAAATCCAAATTTTTTGTATTTTGTTACATCATTATGGGGTCATTACGATGTCATAAAACACATTATATGTTTAAACGGTATAAAATTTTTACCGCAAAAATCTGTTGTCTCATAAAATTATGAAAAATTCACTGTGAGATATTTTTAACATTCTGATTCGAAAAATAATATTAATTTTAACTAACTAATTTTATAAATATATTAATTTTTACATTTAATATAATAACCGACATTTATATAAAATTCATGGATTTTGAAGAAAAACAGCTTTCAAAGTTAGTAAAAATTAAAATTATATTCCTAAAAATTATACAATAAATTATATTTAATAAGGATTAATTTTTAATTATATTTTATGAGAATATTATTTAATTAAAAAATACCACAATTCATCAAAAAAATATTTCTTAATTAAATGTTAACTAAAAACACTATTTGTTCTTTAAAACCCCTTTACAAAGTAACAATAATATAATAAATGTATAGTATTAACAAAAATATTGCGCATAATAACAGTTCTAAGGTATTGTTACATACCCACTTAAAACGCTGTTATATGACTTAAGAGTAAGGTTGACGATGGCAAAAAACTCTTGGGGTGGATCAGATAACATTTCTCAGGTGTTAATCTCTATAAACTTCCACTTCTCCCTTATGTGATTCTCTTCGAGCACAACTTGTTTAAGCTCGTCTTGGGATTTTTGAATAATGAAGCCCAATGACACCACCTCCTTTCTGAGCTCTGAAAAATGGGCTTTGTACGGTGCAATTATGCTTAATAAGGCCATCACTCCCTTTTTGTGTATGAACTGGATTTTTCAAATCCCTATATTTATACTAATCATCTGATAACATTTCAAATACTATATGTTCAGCAGTGAAAATTATTAATTGTATTTTAAAATCCAAAAACATAAAACCATGATATTTCATATATTTTATATTACCATTTTATATAATAAGACATTTAATTAGATCATGTGGAATTTTCATTAATAAATGTTTGGGTCGATACAATCATCCCCCATAAGAAATATCTCCCTCAAAATTTCCATTTCCCTTAGTAAATTGATGTGGGTAACTCTACTTCATTACTTCATCAAATTCCAATGTTACCTCTTCAAACATGTGGTTTCTCTACAACACATTTATGAGGGGGATTGCTTAATTTCGTAGAACTTTTTCCCTCATATTAATGATTTTCTATAGATTCTCTTTATAGGAGAGGTCATTCTTCAATAGTACCATCTCTAGATTTACTACATTTGATGGTTCAGGTATGTAATTCTTCAAGAGTGATGCATGGAATACATCATCTACATGAGATAGGGTCATTGGGAGTGCTTGTTGATAATCCACGGATCTAATGCAATCAAGAATCTCAAAAGTGTCGATATACCTTGTACTGAGCATTCCCTTCTTACCAAATCTCATAACTCATTTACAAGATGGTATGAAGAGGAATATCTTATCCTCGACATCAAACACTACTTATCATCATTGATTATTAGCATAGAACTTCTGTCGACTATGAGTAGCTTTACTATGTTGTTGGATGGTCTTAACGTTATCTACCATTTCTTTGACCATTTCAGTCGCTAAGAGTTCTCATTCCCCAACTTCATCCCAACATGTTAGTTTTCTTTACCTCTTCCCATAAAAGGGCTTCATGTCAGGCCACTTTAATGCTTTAGTGGAAACTGTTGTTGTAAGAGAACATAACTAGGGGAAGATGTTGATCATATCCTACTTTGTAGTCCATTGAGAATGCTCTCAACATGTCCTAAATTGATTGGATAGTCCGCTCATAATGTCCAACAGTTTGAGGGTGATGAGTCGTACAAAAGTGCATCTCAGTATTCAGATCATTTTTAGTAATCATCTAAAAAGATGATGTGAATCTCAGATATCGATCAGATATTATATATAGTGATACTCCATGAATCCTTATCACATCTATGATGTATATCTGTTCTAGTTAATCAAATGATAATTCATCTCAAACTGAAATGAAGTGTGCAGTCTTTATAAGATGATCCACAAAAACCCAAATAACATGATTTCCGTTGGATGTCTTTGGATGTCTGGTGACAATGTCCATGGTGATGTTATCCCGTTTTCATAAAGGTATGGATATGGTTGCATCATCTCACATAGTCTTTTTCCTCACAGTCTTCACTTGCTGACATACTTGTCACTTTGATGTATACTCAGTGATATCCTTCTTCATGTTATCCCACCAACAAATCTCTTAGAGATATCGAGACATATTTGTATTTCCTAGGTGAATGGAAAAATCTGAACTATGTGCATCATCCAAAAGTTATTTATTTGAATCTATATTTGATTAAACACATACAATTGTCCCAAATCATAAAATTCCTTCTTCATTATCATTGATCTTTGAGAATTTCCATTTTTAGATAGTTTCCACTTTTTCTAAATTCCCACATAAACCTTTTTATCAACCCTTATCCTTTATAAAAGATACATTTGAGCAATAATTTGTTAAAGGATTGATTATGTTATCTTATTTCTGATTCCCATGCCCATAGTCCTCAAATATAATAATATTGGATCCTTTTAAATTCTCATAAATGATATAATTGTTGGTTCCTTTCTACATAGAGCATCCACCACATTTTCTGCTTTCCCAAGGTGTAATGGATTGAGCAGTCATAGTCTTTGATCAACTCTAATGATCTTCATTGGAATCTGTTCAACACTTTCTATGTGAATATATTCCTCAAGATTTTTTGATCCGTATATATTTCAAACATCTCCCAAAATAGGTTAGTCTACCTAATTTTTTTTAGAGAATATTACTATAGACAACACTAGATCAAGTTTTGTTTAGTTTTTCCCATGAACATTCAATTGCTTTCAAGCATAGGAAATGACGTTGTCATTTTGCATCAACACACTACCCATGCCCGTCTTCAAAGAATCACTAAATACCAGAAAACGATTTCCACTTGTAGGTAGTGTGATCACTGGCGTAGTGATAATCCACATTTTTAAATCCTTGAGGGTTTTTGGAATTCATCTCTCCATGACATCTTCACTCCCTTCCTGTTTATCTTCATAATCGGGTTGACAATCATGAGAAATTTCTCACAAATCGGCGATAATATCTAGCTAAACCGAGGAAGCAACGAATATATGTTACTGATGTTGGTCTCGTCCACACCTCTATTGCTTCTATCTTGGAATAATCCACAGAGATTCCATTTCTTCTGATGATATGTCCCAATAATGAGATCCCCTTTCACTATAATTCACACATTTTGTACCTTTCATAGAGATTCCCCTTTTACAATGTCTCTAGTAAAGATCTTATATTCTCCTCATCCTCCTCCATGGTTTTGGAGTATATTATAATATCAGCTATAAATACTACCACAAATTTATCGAGGTAATCTATAAAGACTCTATTAATCATTTCCATGTTGATTTATGCAGTATTATTGAATTAAAAATGCATCACTATTAATTCATAGTGCTCGTACCTTGTTTCAGAAGCAGTTTTGGAGATATCCTCCTTATTGACCCATACATAGTAATATCTCAATCCCAAATCAAACATGGAGATGTATTGTACTCCATTTTGATGATAGAACAAGTCATTATTTATGGGAATACGATACTTTTTCTTTACCGTGATTTTTTTATCTCACGATAATCAATGCAAAGGTGAAATGACCCATCCTTCTTCTTGACGAGGAGGACTGGTGCACCCGAGGGTGATGTACTAGGGAAAATAAACCCTTTATCCAGATTCTAGTGTAGTTGTTTCTTAAATTCCTAAATATCCTCAACTTCTATTCTATATGGAGTCTTGGATATTGGAAACAACCCGTGTAAATGATCAATTGAGAATTCAACGTATCTTCTAGGAGGATGGAATGGAAATTCCTCGGGAAACACTTCAGCAAATTCCTTCACAATAGGTGTGTCTTCAAGGATGGTTGCTTCCTTAGACCCAATCATCTGAGATAGATATTCCTAATCAGAGTGAAGTAGTATCCATTCTTGAGATGTTGGGGCTCAAGAAGATTCATCCTCCTTGTTGCACTTGTACAGAATCAGTGGTTGATTCGACATATTGAGGGTGATTTCCCTCTCATTAAATTTTATGGTGGCTCAATATAAAGAAATCCAATCCATGAATATAATTACATAAAATTAAACCAGAGGGATTATGAAGAGGTTTTATGGGATGTTAAATCCACCAATTATGACAGGGAAGGAGTTGTATTTATGGGATGCAATTATTGCCCTATTTTTAGTTCTCACTAACATCATTACTTTCGTAAATTGGGGTGGTGTTGGGATTGTTATACCAAAAATATGGTATATAAAAGAATGTGTACAACTAGAATATAAAAGTGCATTCTCTATTAATGAATGAATAACAAGAATACCTATCAATTCTCCATCGTCTAGGTTCACTTCAGCAGTAGGTATTTCAAAATCACACTCTTGCTTCCTTGTAGTTTATTGGTTGCCTCCAAAATACCTTGGCTTAGTGAACTGGTTTTCAATGTTCCTTGGTTCTTTGAAATTGAAGAAATGAAAAATTCATTGAGGGTCGAATAAGTCATTCCTTCCTTCTATCAAATTCGAGGGTTTTTCTTGTCATCATTTATTGGCCAGGTTCCATACTCTTCCACACATAATGCATTTCCTCACCCCCTTTAGAACATTTCTGTGGTGCTTCTTTCTGCACCTTTGGAAGTGGGCAGATGGATTTTATTAGCACCATTGGAATTATCTTTTGGACCACTAGAATTATATTCCACATTACGATTATTATCCCTATGATACCCCTTAGATTCATAGATCTACATTAAGACTTTGAGAGCACATTAGACAATTTCCTCATAGATCTCAAAGTCACGGATCACTATAGATTTTTGTAGGCTAGGTTTTAACACACTAATGAAGTGGTCAACCTTGAATTCTGGGGAAACGACAAAGACATAGGCGTATCATGTAAGACTTGTAATGATTTCCTCATACGCTCCAATAGATTCATTGTCTTTTTTCTTGAGGGAAAGGATGTCTCATTCCATCTTATGTCAGAGGGTGTGAGGAAAATATTTTACTACAAATATTATCAGAAATTCATCCATTTGAACACCTCAATATCCTCCATAAGATTTGTAAATTTAATCAATGTCCACCAATGATCAATTTTACCCGCCATACAATAAGCAACCAGAACAATGTTCTCTTGTTCATAACCTTTATAGATGGAGAATAGATTTTCAAATGAGGTCATCAATTTTTCTACAATTGAGGGGTCGAATGATTCATTATAACTAGGAGGCCTTTGTCTCATGAAGATCTTGATTTCAACCTATTATTTATTTGGGGGGGGGGGGTTAATTTTTTTCTTAACCATTGTTTTTATTCAAAACTTTTGGTAACTTGGAGATTATCATGACAAACTTATTGATTCCCTCTCCCATCAGATTGGGCATCTCATTAGAATAGTCGTCACATTGATCATTACATTGGTTTTTATCCCCCTTCCTCCTATTACTGGCCATGGTATGGAATATGATGAATGTTTCGGGTAACACATAATGGGAAATCCAAAGATAAAAACATATGACTCATAAATAATATTTTTCCATAAAATATGTATTTATAGGAATCAATATATGTTATCCATGATCTACTTCCCAACATATATTCTTACAGAATTTTTTTTTATCTCCATAATTATGATTCATACTGGGTTTATGAGTTTACTAAAGCATGTCCCTCTAGAGTGTCATAACCAAAAGTGCAACAAGGCCCATTTTTGTGCACACGTTCTCATTCGAGTCCATCTCAAAGTGGTGTTTTTAGGTTTTAAAACTAGATACATTTGTGCTAGAGATGCCTCTACCTTATCATATCAAGACATGGATAAATTTTCATGAAAATCCACATAATCAGTAGTTACTAAAATTTAGGGTTGTTTTTTTATTCTTAGTCTCATCTATATGGATTTCACTGTGGTTTTCTAATCCTAATCCCAAAAATAACTAATCATATCCTATGATACAAACTATAAGAATCCTACTCATTATTTCAGATTTAGACATAATCTCTTACATAAAACCATCACATGATACAAAATATAATATAAATAGGTCTAGTGTCTTTGGGGATTAAGAACACTACATAACAACATAAAACATAAAAAACAACATCTTATGGAAAACATTTATTACATGACAACGTCATTCCTTCGTACTTAGCCTTTAAAGAGATAACCTGAGGACATGCATAATAAAAATGTGAGCTACAATACCCAATAAGGGAGTAAAAATGAATTACATGAATTATATAATACATTTTAGGTAATCGTTATATCAATGGAGCATATAATAAAAATGAACATAAGGGCATGATCATAACATTGAAATGTGGAAACAACATTTAGCATGATTTTGGCATGATCCAAGGTGCATTGAAAATGGATAATGAGTAAACCCTCATTTCAGTTGAATTATCATGAGTAAATTTTCATTTCACTTGAAGTATAATGATACAAATATTTTCCTAATTAATTGGAGTAAAATCTGGGAACACCCATCTTAGTCATCTCATTTCATGCATAGGTGTGCCACATTGATCATATAATAGGGATTCATTAAAAATTATCATTTATTCCATGATAAAAGAATGTGGAATTAATACATTAATATATATAATCAATAATTATTTCTCCCTAAATGTGAATACCCATGATAGATAAATGGGCATGGAATTCACTAAACAATGACTTTGGCTTTGAGAATCATGGTTCCATTTTAGCTGCATAATAATGTGACGTAAGAATTCATAAAAACGGTTGATGAGTGGGAAAGAGGTGTATAAACATTTTTAAATTAAATATATAGTAAGGGGTTATCAATATAAATCTCCCAACATATATAATGGAATTTAGATTCATAAAACAAAATAATTTCTTGATTGTAAATGAGGAGAGAGAAATGTCTTATGAAATATAAGCATGGTAATGAGTGTACATGGGAGGTATTAATGAGAGAGAAAAGAGTCTCTCATAATTCAGACATAAGGAGGAATTCATGGGTGATGTCAGAAATCATACCCCCAACATTTTTAATTTTAAATAAAAGGTCATAACAACATAATGAAACATGGCCAAAATGGGAAAGGAAGAAATTCCTTACATGGAAGTGTGATCCGATGTCATGCGAGAGGCTTGAGAGAGGATTCATGGGAGCATGGGGTACCTTGGGTGTTATAGATAGAAGAGGACATGGGTTTTTGGAGCTGAAAATACTTCGAGTGAAGAGGAAGTGGGATCTTTGTCGGGTTTATATAGGAAAAGTGAGGGAATTCTTTATTATTTTGTTTTTGGGAACCACATATTAAATTAATCAAAACCACAAACCAATCCATGGTTTTTTCCAAAGGGGGGTGCCCAAAAAATATTTTACATTTCCAGTGGCTGAACTTCATAAAATATTAGGCTTGCTTATGTGGACGTGAGTCACACTCTCATGGAAATCAATTTTAAAAGAGAAAATGATTTATAAGTCTTAGAGGTTCCACTAAAACATTGTAAAATAAATCAAAAAAACCAAAAATCACACTATGTTAATGGTAATACATATATTGGCCGAACATCCCATTTATAGTATTTTATTACATCACTATCGGGTCATTATGATGTCATTAAACAAAATATATATTTAAACGGTATTTAATTTTCACCCAAAACATTCTATTTTTCATTAAATTAAGAAAAATTAACCATTGGATAATTTATAAATATTGATTACAAAAATAATATTCATTTTATATAAATAATTTTATTAAATTTCTGAATTTTTTACTTTTAAAATAAAAAACAACATTTATAAAAACTATATGGGTTTTGACATAAAAATAGCTTTCAAACCATAATAAAAATTACAATTATATTCCTTAAAATTATACAATAATTTTTATTTAATAAAAATTATTTAATTAATAATATTTTATTAAAATATAAATTAATTAAAAAATCTACTAATTTATCAAAATTTATTTTTTAATTGAATATTTACTAGACAAAGTAACAATAATAATATTAATGTATTGTCTTTACAAAAATAATGAACATAATGATAGTGTAAGGGGTTATTACACAACCCCTTATAACACCCGCATATGACCTAAGGGTAAGGTGTGCGATGGTGAAATACTCTTCGGGTGGCTCGAGAAACATTTCTAGGTTATCTCTATCAACTTCCTCTTCTCTCATAGGTGGTTCTATTCAAGCATAATGTGTTGAACCTTCCCAAGAGATTGGTCAAGATAAAATTCCAATGATACCACCTACTGGTCTCCAACAATTGGGTGTTATATGAAGAAGTCCTACTGGATGAGGTCATCGCTTCCATTGTTTGAGTCAGTTGGATTTATTAAGAATATATATTTATACTAATCATTTGATCACTATTCAATGGCTATATTATCAATGGTAACAATTATTATCGGGATTTTAAAATATAAATACATAAAACCAATAAAGTAAAAAATGTTTTATATAACCATTTTATATTATAAGACATTAAATTAGATCAAGAGAAATTTTCATTAATAAATGATTGGGTCATTACATATATATATATATCCATTGATGAATAACCTTGGATACATACAGATGATTATAAGATATACACATACTAATAATTTATTGTTAACTCAAGAGTTCTCCATGTCACACTTGGGAATTAATAATTGATTCATGGTGATGTCTTAAATCAATAAAAGATTCCTAGATTAGAAAATAACTCACCCCAAAGGGTGGTGATGATCCAAACCTCCCATCCTCTTTACCAATGAATTTTATTAAGAATTTTCAGACAAAAAACCTAACAAGTACCTGCATTTTGAATGCAGATCCACTTAGATGTAAAACCATTGGGTGTTTCCAGCTCCATGAAGAAACCCATTAGAAACTGTTTAGAAGAAAAATTATTTATGAGGCATGAAATTTTGATGGAAAAAATAATGATGAACCCAAATTAAAATATTACACACAATTAAACTGTCTATAATATATCATTGGGTGCACACTACTCTTTTTCAGATCATGAATGAAAAATAATTCCTTTGGGAACAATCATCCTTAATGAAAATACCTTGTAGCATAAGATACTACATGATATATCCATGTAACCATGTTAGAAGGGAAGAGGATAATGTGTTTAAAAAAACATTGATTCAAAGAATTAGTGGTACTCCATTCTCTTGCATAAATTGGAAATTAAAAAAAATAACTATAAGGTTAAATTATGTGATTTTATGTATAGGATTAAAGACAACTTGTTTAGAGTATAATAATCATGATAATATTTTTTTCTATTTTTTTAATTTTATAATATTGATAATTTTCGAAAATTACATCTCATTCAAAATAGAAATGAAATGATCCAGAAATTTAAGAATACAAAAATATAACATCCAGAATATGAATTTTTTAATATTAATAATGAAATATAAAAAGCAGATTAATGATACCACGAATTTGATCCCCTTAATATAACCATGCGATATTTTTTGATTATTTACTTATATGTGATGAATCATGAATTATGGTCTCATTCACCCTTCTCAAGGACATTCCACATCATTTTACATGTGAGATGAATTTTTTCATCCCCAAGGGAGAAACATGGTAATATTAGAGATATATTTTTTTGGTCAGAAGTCATGAAAAACTATTGATATCACTAAAACGAATTAGTTGGGATTTATAATAATTAAACAGATTTCTCATGTGATACAGTATATCAAAATTTGATTCCCATGATAAGTTCACCATTGAAAAAGATCCAATGACATATTCCCTAGGATTTATTAACATATGAAAATAACCTCAATCATAATACATTATTTTATGAAAGAACAATAGAACATGACATTTATTTTATTATGTTATTTCACTGACTTGAAATATTTTAAATACAATAGAATATTAGGCAATAGTGATCAATGTGATGTAACCTCAAATAATGAAATTATTTTTTAAATATAATAATGAAAAATAAAATACAAAAAAACATGTGTGAATCAATGAAATATAAATTTTTTCAAAAAATATATTATAAATTTACAAGATTCTTATTTTTTTATGATAATGATTATATCAAAAAAATAAAAACATATGAGTTGATAATGAACATGAATTGAATACCGGGGAAAACATTATTTTTAGGTTAATGTATTTTTTCATTTGTGAAGATTAAATTAAAATAGAAAATAGAAAAACAATTATTAAAAATATCATCCAAGTATAATGAATAGAAATCATAATTTTTTATTATTCATCAATTATTTCACTTATTCGTATGCATAATATCAAGAAGATTATTTCAATTTAAAATGATTATAGAATAAATGATTAATGATATGAGTCATTAGAATATTATTTACCTGATTTTTTTTACCCAAAAGTCATTATGAAATTAATTAATAAATGAATTATAGATTAAGAAAAAAAGAAATTAGAAGGACAACAACAGTATCCAAAAACATTTTAATCTTTGAAATGAACTCATTTACATCCAACAAATTATGAACCATTTCTTATCTAGCTCCAATTTTGTATCCATTATATAAATATTCATTATAACTTCTATCTCCAATTTTATTAATTCATAGAATAATATTTTAATATTTAAAAATAATATAAATTATTTCCCCTATTCATTTTTTGATTTTTAATTTGAATAACTCATTTCATTCAATTTTTCACATCGCATGCATCTATAACAAGGAAAAAAACCAAACATTCCCTATCAAACATACCCAAAAATCAATAGAACAATTATTGAAACCTTTTTATTAGAAACTTGTGATTTTTATTTTTTACCATATTATTACGTAAAATATGGTAATAAAATCATCCTCTCAATATCTTGAAATGAATTTATTTAATAGGATCATAACAAAAAACTCATTCCAAGACAACTTGAATTATCTTTGGTATAATAAAAACTCATTTAACCTAATTGTCATGAATGTAGTGTGAAACTAAATTATTCTCCATACAAAAACCAATGAAAAACAAGAAACTGAAACCAATATTCTTCTTCTTATAGTACTGAACCACACAATAAAAACTCTATGATAACACAATAAAAACCAATAATCCACGTCATTCCTCTTATAAAAATTGACACATAACATTATTATCATAATTCACAATTAAAAACTATATTACTTTGAGTATATATATTAATAGATGATTTTGGTAATATAGTGTGAAAAGGTGGAATTTACCAATGATACATTTCCCAAATATAGATTACACTATGGTTCTATTACCAAAGAAGTAACTGAGCATTCCCAAAATAAAAAAGATATACCTTAATTCACACCATCATTCATTTTAATAATATTTTCATGCACCCCTTCTCCAGCACAAGGCCTTATGGCCTTATCCCCCATTAATTTAGTTCTTTTAACCTTCTAGATCTGACTATATATTTTCAGAGGATATCTCCTACTCTTCTACTAGAAACCACCTTGGATTTCATCCTATCTGAACGAGTGAAAATGGAAATTTTTTTATTGATAAAATAATTCATCATCCAATGTGGAAAAATTAGTTTTATAGAACATACACTGAATCTTGAATTATTTTTGAAAAATAGAATATTGGAATTGGTCCCCCACCAATGGATTTGATCAGGTATTGTCCCTCACCATTATCAACATCTAAATTGACTGGAGAAAAATTCTGGGATGTATGATGTCCTGCCACCTATTTCAGGTGAGAAAAAACAACAAATAAAATGTCTATTTGGAATGTTTTTTGTAGTATGAGTTGGTAATATATGGGGTAAATGTGTCTAATGATTTAAAAATACCCATAATAGCATTGATAAAAAAAATTGACTGGTTATATTTGAACGGTAGTGAATTTTATGTGGGTGGTGTTTCACATAGACCTATTGGCCTATCGAAATATTGAAAAGTATTTGATAGGTTTTTCCTTTAAGGTTAATATTGTCATGGGAATAGACATAGACGCTAATTATTTAGTTCAAAGAATCATCCATGTCTGAAAAATCATTTTACATTACTACAGTACTTATTTCAAATGCATTGTAGTTGAATAAAGTAAGTGGTTTTTGGAAATAGACAAACTAAAAGGGGGTTGTTTAGATTGATCCATTCTATTATGAATTACATGATAATTATTTCGATTGTATTCAATATTATTAATGGATTTGTTCCACCTTGAAATGTAGTGTAGATAAACACAAATTATGTTCAATGACATCATTTTTTCATCAATTTGAAGATGGATGGGAGATAAAAATCATTGCATAGTTCCATGTAACAAAAATATACCAATAATATGTTGATAGTGATAAACAATATCATGATCCCTAAATATGGATGTGGGAATCATTTTCTAATAGATTATATCCCAAAACCAAAATTATTTTACTCTATAACTAATGTATTGGTGTTTTGATAAGAGGAAATGAATATAAATTGAGATTCATTCCACCACCATAAATATGACATCAAATATTATAATCATTCATAGGTTGATAAAAATTTACATTTACAATCAAACCATATGACATCAAGAATATTCAAGTATTTGATAATCCCAATATTGGAAATGATGGAGTATTGTTTACATTGTAACGGAAAACATTTCAATATTTGTACATGAACAAATGGTGTCATGCCTTGATAATATAGTGTGGATGTAAGATAATTAATTATCTAATAAATATTAGAGTGATCCCCCTGAGGAGATGAATGAAACACAATGAGTGTGTGAGAAATCCATAGAGTTTTAGTGGAGATGATTTATCTTCCATTATTATATAAAAATAATTAATGATATTTGAATCTTAGGTGTGATTTTAGAACCACATCCCATGTATGGATAATATTATTAATGTTGGGTTAATCTGAATTTTTCTAAACATGTCAGAAACATCCATCCACTATGGGTAAGACTAATTAAGAGTCCATAAAGGGCATCATTACAATAGGAAAAGGAATCAAAAATAAAAATATTCCATTTGGGATTAAAACGATCTCAATAATTTATCTAAATATCTTGGAAATAAAACCTTGTTTTATTATAAATAGTGATAAGTTTTTGAATCAATAATTTCAGGGACTATTGATCTTATAAAATGATAAAATTATGTCCCATGAAAATGTTCTTCCAATGATTCTTTTTTAAATCCAGGTCCATTAATAGAATTTCATAAGTTAATTTATCAAAAATTTTATTAGATAGATCATTGATAAATAAAGTGATGGGTCGCAAATGTTACATGAGGACAACCCTAAAACTCCTCCAAGATGAATCACGTTCCATTTAAATGTCAATGAAAAAATTAAGTACAATGAGGATATGGTAATGTCCCACGAGAAATTGAAGGTGAAGGAAATTAGTTTACATTGAAGAAGCCTAGTTGAAAGCCGCTTCTATTTTCAGGGACATTATTATTTGGGTCAATAATTCATAGATTTTAAAAATAATATGATAATATCCATTGAAGCCAAGTACACTAAAAACTCCTCTACCTATATTAGGATATTTTCAGCCATGACTGTCTTGAATCATAATCAGATCCATTTCCAATTACTAATCCTAAATCAAATTCATTTATAATGCAAGACATATAAGGTTGAAGTTATCTGGGAAAAAAGTTACCTCCATATCAGTTCTATGAACTAAAATATCATCAAATAATGTCAGTAAATATTAAGATTCATGTGATGGGATAAATAATTCAATGACACCATTAATGTAAACATATAATTTTTAAGGATAAAATAAATAAATAAATATTCATGATTTCCTGAAGATTATAGAACATTGTTTTGTCGACATCATCTTAATTCATGTAAATCTAGTGATTACCCAACTTGAGGTTTAGTTTTTTGGAAATATGAGTCAAAATACTACTATTATAATAATTCTATGACCATGGAATTTGAAATTTTTTATTAATGGTTTCATTATTTATTCAATAATAGAGAAATAAAATATTATAAGAATCATCCTTGTTTTTACCCAATAAAACAAGGTTGGATTAAAACACAAACCAAGACATAATTAATCAATTCTACCAGAGGGATTGTACATTTTGTTCAATATTATAAATCATTAATAGAAAATATCGATAAAGATGAATTTTCACTAGAAATTCTCCATGTAGAAGAAAGATTCCCAGATCACATGGGAACAAATGTGGAAAACTATTTGATATTTTAAGAATTGTGAAAACTAATAAATCAATTAAGTAGATTTTAAATGTAATTTTTCTCTAAAATATAAAGATCAAATCACTTATTTTCACCCAATAATTTTATTACCTCCCCTACTCTACTGATATTTTGTTTTATATCTGTAATGATATTTTCATTGGATAGTGATGGGTTATATCGCTAAAATAGTATCATTGACCTCTATCAAAAACATTCACGAACACCATTCACTAATATTTATAGACTACACCCACAGGCCATGAAAAATTAATTCCATGTACAATAACTAATCATTAAATACATAATACATTCTCATTGATGTCGTACACACAGTCACCTATATGTAATGTTAACATTGAAATAATTTCAAAGAACACAATTGATGTTCATACCCGATCATGATAGACATAATTTTGGTATCCAAAACACTTATAATTAGGAGGTGAATCAAAATTATGGTTACAATGTTATTAGAATCACCAATACTAATAAGACATTAGATAAGATGGCCCCTCAATGGGTACTAATCATTTCTGTAATAGTTTTTCCTCCAAAAGACTGGTGGATAGAACACCCATGTTAGTTTTTTTAAATCCACATTGTGGAATCCACCTTACTTTATAGGGGAAGAGACCGGATGATTACATAGTTTATTTTAATTTTCATCACATTTAGAGTCATTTTCCCTATAAATGATGATCTTATGTTTGTGATTATTGTACTGATATGTGATAGATTTAGGTAAACCACACAACAAACAAATCCCCTTATTACATAGCTCATCCCAATCCTGAGCATCTTTTTCATGAATTCCATGACCATATATTGAAAACCATAGATGTACCATCAAGGGATTCCTGGAAGGTCCCTTTATAAGAAGAGATATAATTTTTTGGAATTTATACAAAAATAGGAGGTGGAATCTAGATAGTGGTATCACATCTACCTTTAAAAATATTTCTCACCCAATGATGTGATCTATTCCATAAATATGTGATATTTAAACGAAGTGTGAAATTAAAATATAATGAATTGGTAATGGACCAAACCTTTTGGAAGATTAATTTAAAAACATTTAGATAATTTATGTGTTATAGGGATGTCTATGGTTTTTTTTCTATATGTGGGATATTTGAATTGTGAGACATTTTAATAGTTTTCCAAATTTCTAGTTTTCCAAGAGTGATTCATTTCTAGCAGTGATATATTTATAGTGGTGAGTCATTACTTGTGGTGATTATTTCTAGAGGAGAGTCATTTCTAGTGGTGAGTCATTCTAGAAATGTGTCATTTTTTGTGGTAACTCATTCTCGTGATGATTCATTCTAGAGGTGATTCATTATTTTGGTAACAGATTTCTTATTGTGAGTAATTTCTTGTGGTCGGTAATTTATGGTACTCATTCATTTCTGGAGGAGAGTCATTTCTAGTTGTGAGTAATTCTAGAGGTGAGAAATTCTTGGAAGTGATTTATTTTCAATAGTTTCCCATTTATCTCTAATTTCATTGCTTTATAAAATAATTACAGAATTGAAATTTTGACATCTTTTATGATGAATATTGTGTTTAAATAGATCAATTTTGGGTGTTCAAGCTTTTTCAATTGAAATAAATCAAATCATTAATCTCTAAAATTTCAATATAATTTGTAATGTTTAAACAACATATATTGATGGGTTCCACCTTTAATAATTAGTTAAAACTATATTCAATTTCTCATCCTATCAGATCTGTTCATTCTTAAGAGGGTATCGTTTATTCATTCATTTGGAATTAAAATTTATTAATACTAGATTCCCAATATCCTTCATTATTAGAGTCCTAAAATTTATTCATTAGTAATTTTCAAATTCACTCAATGATGATCCCTCCTATACATGCACACCCATATTTTGGTGTAGTATATTTGTGAAGTGATTCTTCCTTCATGGTAGGATGTCCATCATTTCATTTTAGGTGTATCATGCATGATGGGTAATAATTATTACACATGTGGAGATGGCTTAATCTGGATTATGAGAGATCAACTAATTTGTTTAAATTAATTATAATGGTATAAGGAAATATGATGTATGCTCTTACAACTTCATTGTTATTTATTGATGTTATGGATTACATTGGCTAAATTACATAATTAAAGTCATGGTTTTTGGTGGCCTTTTCTTGATTTATTATCTTATGAACTATGGAATTCATGATTTCTGGTTTCTAAAAATACATATTATGTAATTGGATAAAAAGGTATAGTTATTTAATGAATTAAATTCATAACGATATAAATAAATATGTGATAGAGCCCTTAATTAAAGAATTGAAATTGAATAAGAGATAATTTTGTAAATATAAATTTGTTGTTGGTGTTTTATTTGATATGATCTATGTTGGGGTAGTGGTCATGATATCATTCAGCAGTGGGGTTAAGATAAATGGTAGTTGTGGATGTGGTAGTTGGGATATTTCAATGTGATTCTTTCCATGTGTTTTTTTGTATTTACATTCTTGATTGTATGGATGGTGATAAAATTGATATTGTAATAAATATCGGGGTACATGTTTTAATTGAATGGGTTGGTACAGTAGAATGTGGAAAATGGGAATATGATAATCAAAAAATAAAAACGAATTGTAAGTTGAGTTATTTTTTGTGGTGTTTTTCATTTAGTATTGGAAGTGGGCGTTGGGGGCCATCTAAGTTGGTTGTTGATCTACTTGAAATCCTATAGGTAGAGATTATGTAGATTTATATAAATCTATGTATATATTATATTATAATTTTCAATTCTATATGCACTGCACCAACATTGTGAACTATGTGTCTACACCTACATAGTCACACATGGGGGTATCATTCCCAACATCCCAATGGTAGGATGGATGGTTGGAAACCAAATATTTTATGCGCCTTCTTCACGGTGATAATAACCCAAATGTATTTAGGATAGTTGTGATGTATATTACTAGGTGTCCTCAGAATGAGTTGTGGTGTTCTATCCCAAGTGTCTTTAGGATAAGATATTATTTATGGTCCAGGTTTTTTGTGGGAATAATGAGCTTTGTGTTGAGGCCCAGGTGCATGTGGGAAAGTTGTGATGTGATATATTTTAATGATGTGGGAGGGATAATATTATTTATTTTGGGGTGTGATTGTATCTAATCAGTGGGAAAGTTGTGTGGGGTAACCTATCATAAATTATCATTTTATTATATTGTATTACATGGATGAATTATTTGGTGAGTGAGCCTTGGTGATTTTAGAGTTATGGTTAGTATATCTATTAGGAGTTATTTCGTTCTCGAATTTTCTCACGGGTGCATTAGTGTACTACATCCCCTTGTACATGAGTGGATTAGGTTATCCTACTTTGTAAACATACAGTCCCACCATATGTATATATTTTAAAATAAGGATTCATGTTTTTAATATTATTATGTGAACTATTTAGGGAATTACTAAATAATACCACATGATAGTTATTGTTTGGTTTCTTAGTATTATTTTGTGTAATTACTCTTTTTGGAATTTATCTGCAATATATTTATTTATTCAACCATTGTTGGATGGTTTTGGATGTATTTATTTATATCATAGAGTTGATCAGGATTGGTTTATTCTATATCCCGATCTTGCTTCCTTATAAGGAGTAATTCCTCCAATATAGTTATATTTTCACAACTTTGGTGGTTTTTTTATACTTATATCCAGGAGGAGGTATGACACCTAGTGTCATTTTCTCTCTCCCCTCATTACGATATCTTTGGTAGGAAGCAGTTATTATTGAAGGAGAATTAAAGGTAATGGTTGATTGATAGGATGGTATATAGAGTTTGGAACATTTAGGTTTTCAGGGGTTGTTAAGGAAATGGTTCTAATTAACGTTGGTTTGTGACATAAGTTAGGGAAACGTGGTTGGACAACAGATTTTAAGTCCCCCATGATCTATTTAATGGACTCTATGATTAATCATCTACCCAGTGTGGTGGAATTATTCATATGGCAGTGTCCTAGTAAAGGCACATGTATAATAAATACTCGTGTTCATGTTTGGATTAAGATGATTTTCAAAATTTAAAATTGATAAATGTAAATTTTAATGAATATTAATAAATATTATATAATACAGAGAACATGAAATTATTATTTCATTATATCTATGGATCCTGTATTTCTCCCACATGTGGATTTGGATGAATTGGTTTATTACGAGAATCCATTTGATCACCATAGTGTTGATTCATTTCGGAAGGATGTTTAGTGACCAAGGATAATTCGTGATTTTTAGTGGAAGGCTTTGGCAACGTACGAATGGAGTGTTTATGATTTAGAAACAAAGAGTTTTATTGAGGAGATAGAGATTTATTTTGGTTTTATTCGGGCCATGAGGGATTATAGGTTATTATTTGTAGTGATTTATATGGGATGATTTACATGAAAATAGTGGATGTTATACCTTAGTGGGTAGTGGGAGGAAGTTGTTTCATGTGTCGATGACTAGAAGGAGTTTTGGAAAGGCATCCTCTCATCAAACAAGAAGGATGAGAAGGGGAAGGACATACCCTCCCTATAAAAATGGAGTATGTCTATGAAAGAGATTATTATTATGTTCATGGCCTTTTCAACATCTCTAAATAGATTTTCTTTATCTTGTAGTCCCACGAGGAAAGTCCAAAAGAGGCACTATAATTTTAAATATAGAATGCAGTTACACAATTTACATTTCAAATGTACCTGGAGGTTCATAATATGGTCTAGTTGATCGAGTATACCCACTAATGAGGAGGTTTTCATTGAGAGGGGTACCAACAAAGATTTATAAGGAGAAGAGTTATTAGTGGAAGACCTTAGGTTTTAGGGCCCTTTGGTTTCGAATAGTAGGGGAATACCACAGTTGAATCCCTATAGAACTTATTCTTTCCATAAAATTTTATTGGCCATGGGGCTGATATTTTTTTCTATGGGGTTTGTGGAAATCCTATAGACTAGTTCTCAGTGTCTCCTCAAGGTCATTTTGGTCGACATGGATGGGTTCATCAATATACATAGTAGTGGTTACAAGTTGGGTACTTATAATAGAATGGGAAGGAAAATTATGGTCTAACTATGGAAGATGAGGTTGGTAGAGGTCATCCTAATGATTTTAATCGACATAAAGGACCACAACCCATGTGTGTGTGTGGAGGCATCCATCAGAAGAAAGTAAAGGGAGCTGTGTGTGGTTAGTTTCATGTAGTGGAGGCAGCTTAACCATAGTGTTCATAGAATGTTAGAGGTATGATTAGTTTATCATATACTATTGGATGTTATTTGATTGATCTTAGTGATTTCACTACTTTTAGGGACCCACTATAGTTCATTCTTTGAGTCTAGTTGTATAAAGGATTCTAATTCCCTTAGTGTTGATTACACCTATTGAAGGATAGACCAGGGTTTTTATATTTTTTAAGAGTTTGTACTAATAATGGGAAAACGTCATTCACGTGTGGTCCATATCATAGATGAGATGCAACCATACAATGTTTTCTTTTTCAATTATTGTATGTATTATTTTCATGATTTTATTGACTACATCAATGGGAGAGTTGTGTTCTTAGAAATAGAAGGTTGGCATGTGGATTTTGTTGGAAAAAAGGTTATCCAGGTGGTGAGTTAACCCTTGGATCCCCATTATTCTTTGGTTGATGAGTTTCCTTTTGAAACACTAGACACAGGGAAAGAGGATTATACATTGGTTTTAAATGACTTCCTAGATTTTTTCCCAAGGAGGTTTTCATAATAAAGCCTCGATAATACATTGAGTTTTTGATAGACTTCATAGTTCTTCTCTAATATATATGGAAACCTACCCAACGGTGCCTTTTGAGTTTTGTGAGTTGAGGGTTTAGATAGACGATCTGATGTAGAGGGGTTTTATGTAAAATGTGGTGTCTTTATTGGTTGAATCCGTGTTTTTTCCAATAATGTTGATGATATTATATGATTATTCATAGACTAATTTAGGATGAACCACGAGACGATAAAGAATTGCTATCCTCTTTGAAGGATTGATGATATTTTCAACCATTTTAGCATTTTTAATTGGTTCCCCAAGTTAAATATATTGTCTAGATATCAAAAAATGAAAGGTTAAGGATTGTAAAATAACACCCTAATATTTTATGGTATGTTCTTCTGAAATAATTTCAATTCATTATATATTTTATATGTGCATAACACCAGGTCCTTCTGAAACAACTCTTTATCATAATTATCTTTGAGTGATCGGGATAAACTATGCATTATACATAATTTTTCCACTTCTATGTATTTAATTTTGAAAAAATTACATGCACGGTTGAAATCAGTATGATATTTAGTGTTTGATAGAATCCAAATAATTTTTGCTGTATAGTAACTTAACATTTTGAATAGTTATGTTACCCTTAAGAATAGTAATATGACCCTCATAAATAGTAAATATTAGAAATAAATAGTAACCACACCCAAGAGTATATACATATCATATAAATGAATGTATGATATAATTATATTATAGTATAAATAGATAAATATTTTAGAAACTATTAATTAATTATTATTATTTTTATAAACATAAATGTTTATTTATAATTTTATAAGTTATATAATTATACCAAAGAAAATTTATCTTCATAAAATAGAATCATATGTTAGTATTATGTTTTATTACGATTAGAATACAATTTTTTAGAAGTTATTTAATTTTTCAAAGTATCATAAAATATGTTAAAATTTTAAAATTGGTATTATTCAACGAAATGATTATTTTAATTAATAAATAGATTTGTAATATATATATATATATAATTATTTTCATTAAATTGAAAGAATTTTTTGATTGTACACATCCAAAAATTGTTAGTGTGAAATTTTGGGATTTCCCTAATATACTTGAATTTTTTTAATAGTAAAATAAGATAATTTATGATAAATGCTAAATAATGAATTATTGTGTCATGGATGATGTTTTGATGATTTAAGAACCATTGATTAAAAAACATCAATGTTTTACTATTGTATTCATATTAATCCACACTATTTTATGTCTGGAGTACAATAATAATCAAATGATTAAAATATTAAAAAATCTCTCATCTCCTCCACTATAAACACCACTGCACATCCCCTCTTCTCCTTCAACACATGATGATTGTCCAAAATTTCCCCAAATAATATTTACAATCCTCTATGCACATACATGAGATATTGGGTTTTTTAATAGTCCAAAATCAAATCCCTTAAGGATATTCTCATGGAATACATTTCAAGAGGTAAATCCTCTTCCATATTCTTTTAATTTCATTCGAATTTATCTTTCATTTCTTAACTTATACCCATATACTCTATTCAAATGATCATGAAAAATACATTATAATCTAAATATTTAAATTATTCATTCTAGTGGAATGTACATCATCATTCTTTATACTCTCTCTCTCTTTTATTTTAAAAACAAATTCATTGTCCAGGAGGTGTCGAATTATAACCTTCATGGATGAAGAACTTATGTTCTTCAATTTATCATTAAAGGATGGTCATGAAACCATTATTGTGGGTCAACCAGATTATAAAATATTTATTATATCTTATTAAATATTCTGGAAAAATTATATATACATGATATTAAATAATATAACACAACTAGTTAGTTGTAATAAACAAACCTTTATGTTCATGATAAACGATCATCATTAACAAGTTGTCAAATGGTTCATCCTCATACCATATGACCAAATAATACTTATAACCATATAAAATTCTATATCATCATTAATAAAATATAATTCAAATTCAATATAATTATACACAATTTATATAAACTCTATTACATATAGTAAAGAGAACTAATCATGAAAATCTAGGAAACGAACACTCCACAACGATAGAATTCATTCTTATAACTTATCATAAAATACATAAATGAAATTAAAAAAAAAAGAATAAAGGGTTCTATGTTTATTAACTAATTAAATAATTCGATTTAATTTTACTATATAGGACATTAAGTTCAGGTGTATAACTCATTCAGACATAATATAAGAGGTTTCTCATCTCACTTTTATTTCTGTGATACTTCCATTGTTCACCGATTATTTATTTTATGTGGATTTTTTATGCTGAAATTTGTATATAATATCATTATTCATTTTGTAAACATGTAATTCAATGATTTATGTGATGATTATTTATTTTTTGTCATATCATTTGATTGATTAAAATGTGTTAAGATACTTCATCTTGATTTCCATTTAATTAACACATGCATGGTATTGTGAACCTAATCATTCTTATGTGGTGTATCTACTACCTAATTCATAAATTTTTCATTTGAAATAATAAATCTATTAAATATTTGTATTCATGTATCATGGATATGATTATTTTTTTATCCGTATACTATTTTACATATGGTGTCTATTTTGAATCCTATTTTAACACATGAAATATTGAAGAATCTGTATCCTCTACTAAATATGAATATTTTAATGGCATATTTATTTTTGTATTAAATCAAAATATAAAAAATTATATTTACATTTAGTGAAGGTTATGTCCCACTATAGCCCCTTGATGCATTAACAGGTCCCATAAGAAGAAATACTTGGCGACAAATCCATCGAGTTTGTTTCCAAAACATAATCATAAATGTATCTACAAAAAAACTAAAACTTATTGAAGGAATTAAGAATCATGTTATAGATACCAAGTTTCTAAATAATAATAATTTTATTTATTCAATATTTTGTCATTAATTTCCATGGGTTTTTCACTACAAAAAAGATTTATTGAGACATTTTCATTCTCTATTTATTGATGGAATGTGTTTTTAATTTATTCACCATGCCATATTTAATATGTCTTATTGTTTATTATTCACCAATTAATGATTCATTATTATACTACATTTGAATCTTACTGAGTATTTGAGCTCTTCCTTCCATTCTTTCATTCCCTGTGTTATGAAAAGAGACAATTTTATGAGTTTTCAAGGATGTAGTTTATTATATTTTGTTACATATTATTTTTTGTTTCATTTACCAATGTAAAATGGGTACCATGTATTTGCCTAGTTTTTTCAAGACATCTAAAATGATTGGTCATTCATGATATGACTCCTTTTAATAATTCCAAATTAATAAAAAAACAACCACCTTCAGGATTTTGGGGTCACGACATTATAGTTGTTATCAATGGACATTTAGTAGAAAACATAGACAATCAAATAATAAAACATGATGAGGGAGCATGGCCCTATCATAGACGTTGAATATTACAATATTGGAACATTTTATAATGTTGGTAATGAAAATATTATGTGTATCTTTCTATAAATTTATCCCTATTTGGATACAACAAATCAACGTGGCTCTAAAATAGATATAACAAGGAGTAAGAACATTTACAAGGTATTCCGGGCATAATATGGGTTAACATGATAAAAGAAAATTTCCATTAATATGAACATGTTTTGACACTCTTGGGAGATATTCTTAGGATAATTGAAATTTCCTTACAAAAAATTATAATTAATTTAAAAGTAAATAGAAGATGTGTTTATGATTATGGTATTAGCTATGCATACATTTTCAATTTATGTATTTTTGTGAGTATGAAATTATGAAATATGATTCATAACAAAATTTAGTGTATGCCATTGTTCAATGATGGAACACAATGGAACAAAGGGAATCAAAACCTGTAGATAACATAGATATTTCCCCACTGATCATGTGAAAACAGTTACTATTGGAGATGATCATATCATGACCATATTAGGAAAACATACATAGGTTGTGAATAATAACCATACTACACCTATGTTTGATGATTTCATGTGGTGGCATCCCCCATATTTGAGTAGGACTACTAATCCAGGGTTAGATGACCAGTGGTTCAATTCACTTAAAAATATATTTATGACATTAAGATGCTATGAAAATGAAAAGGTATTAATGGTAGTATATTTTATCAAGGGTGTTGCCTATCAATTGGGGTATTTGATCCAGAATACTATAGATGAAAAGAAATATTAGATATGGATTTGATAAATTTTATGGAAATACTCATCAAAAAATATTTCCCTCAACAACAATTGACATAAAAGAAGAGAAAATTCCATAACTTAAAGCAAAGTGAAGAAGATAGTGTTATGGAGTACGAGTCCTCCTTCCGATGATTACATAGGTATGATATAGATTATGTATAAGATTCAAAATAAAAATATTGATCATTTCTTTTAATGAATTAATCCTTGTTTTTTTAAGGAATGGGATTCTCAATCATTTTAATCATATGAATAAATATTTTTATGTTACATCAAAAAAGGAAAGAATTTTCTGGATCCAAATTTTTAAAGGGAAATCAAGAGAAGGATATGTATTCAATTAACAATTTTAAAAATAAATCTCTAATGAATAAGAAGGGAATAATGTAATTCCAATTAAGGGAGAACTATGAACAAAACTATCCATGAAAATGTATGAATGGAATGAGAGTTTATTTATAAGTGTGGAGAAAAAGGGTCATTAGTCAAATGAAAGTAAGGGAAGGGAAAAGTAAATGAAGTTCAATGATGAAATTTATGGGAGATGGGTACTATTAAAAAGATTTTCCTAAGTCTCAAGTATATTTTCCTCAGAAATGTCCATGGGAGTGAGTAAAAGCTTATGTTATCACAACTGAGGGGGTTAAAGTTCCAAACGATGTGGTGGTAGGTAAATTAATTATTTCCAATAACATATATAATTATTTAATTGATTCTAGTTCATCTCATTATTTATAATATCTTTCCAGTTTTCTAAGAAAAATAGACATTTCCCATTTGATTTAATAAATGAGTTGTCGGTCAAAACTCATAAGGGAAGTATCATTTCAACAATGATGTGCCGGTATGTCCCCTTTATGAAACATAAATGTGAGTTAGTTTAGAAAATTATTATAAAACATATGGTTGGTTCTGATATAATAAATTTTATGGAGTGGATTTTAAAATATGATTCAAAAATATATAAAACAAATAAGGAAGTCACAATTTGTGAGGAAGATGTAAAACCCCTTATCATTAAATAAAAAATGTCATAATCACCTTCTCATCTTGATCCATCAGTAGTAGCTCTACTAAATAAGATTCATGGTGTGGAAGATAAAACAATATCTAGGATGAGGGAAGTAATTCTCAAATTGAGGATGTACCAGTTGTGTATGAATATGTTGAGGTATTTTCGAGAGGATTTATTAGAAAATCCTCTATAGCATGAAATTGTATTCTCAGTTCATTTAATTACTAGTGCAAGACCTATAACAAATAATCCATATAGGATGAAAACTAAAGTATAAGTAAAGATAAATAAAAAAAGAAAGGAATTGAGTGAAAATGGGGTAATTCTCTCTAATGTTTCTCTATGTGGGTCCCCTAGAAATAGATTACGTGACTTTTTTTGGGGATTGATATGCACCCAACAGTTCTTGCAATGGATTTTAATTTTTCCATTCAAGTTTGGGTTGTGTCCACCTCATCCTCTACAGATTTCTGAATCACAAAACTTTCAAACTGCAAAATATCTATTAGAATTAAATTATCATCCTCTGAAAGTGAATCAAACATAATTGTGATAATGATGCAGATTATGCTGATACAAAAATCAAAATGATGAAAATATTGATGAAATGAAATTTTATGAGGATGTCATCTAGTGATAATAAGAACCAATGATCAAAATGAACCAAAAAACAAAATATATTGAAAAATAGTGGTTCGTTGCTTATCTGATGGCCCATTTCTCCAAAAAAAAATAAGTGATTTTTTATCCATAAATCACTGTATGATGATTTGATAATATAATGATCTAATAAACACAAAAATATTTATAAAAAATAATATATGTGTGTCTGAATAATCAAACGAAACCAATGATGGAAAAAATAATTGGGAGTACCGATCACCAAAACAAGAACCAATGATATAGCACAAACATATAGGTTCATATAAAAATGGTAAATCTAGTAGGTATAGATAATACTTTTGATATAGGGAAACTAATGAAGAAATCATCTTGAAAAAACAAAAATCTAGATAAATAAGGATCCAAATTCCAAAATAAGGAGAAGCACGCTATATTAAATCCTATTCGAAGTATAATAAGGCTTCTACTAAGATGATAATTTGTTTTTGTGTATATATACGATTATATTAGTTACGTAAATGTGTTGATGAAATTAATTAGTGAATATATAAATATATATAAATACAATAATAGATTGATATATATTAAATTTAGTAATGTAATTATATAAATAAGAAACATCTTTTAATAAATTAAATAATAATAAAAATAGATATTTTGACTACTGAAAATGTGTTGTTAATTATATATTTCATTGAATAAAAAAATTACCAATATTGTTTTTAAAATGAAATTGAAAACGTTTATTTATTTAAATTATAATCATATTAAAATTATTAAATATTATAGAACAATAAATCGAAAATAAATATTAATAATAGAAAAATTGTCAAAAATAAAGAATAATGAAAACCTAAAATCAACTATATTATGAGAAACATAAAAATAAATATGAATATAAATGAATAAATAATATTTAAAAAGAATGTATTTGAAATCATATTCAAAGGTAATCAATATAATATATTGAATAAAGATTAATTAATTAATAATAATTATCCAGTCAAAAATTATATATACATATATTATGATTATAAATTTTATTTTAAAATAAATATTAATAATAGAATACAATATTTTAATATTATGTGTTTTTTGCTCAAACCTGAAAATTCATTAAATACATAAATATATGTGTAAAATTAATATTTATAAGGAAATAAATGACACCATAGTGGAATAAAAAGAGTCTCTCCATATGTTTACCAATTCCTCCTAGGAGTTTCCATGTCTTTGGGATTCCTGGGGATGTTTGTATTACACAGTTGTATATATGGTTATTTTTCGATTTGTGAATCCTCTACCGATGACACATTCTACACTTTAGTGTGGTATTAGGTGTAATAGAATCTGATGTAACAAACTAATAATAAAATTATGCACTAAAAGGAAAGGAAAAAAATAAATAATTGTCAGTAAAAATAAATAAGATGCATTCCTAATGTATAGAATGTCACACTTTATTGTTAGTGAATTCACAATCATATAAACCTTCAACATGAACTCCTATAAAATATGTCTTATAATATATAGTGTTTGGTCGATGGAGTGTCCACAAGGGAAACTGAGGTGGGAGTTTTGATCATAAAGTTCATTAATGTTAAGGATAAGAATAAGGTTCATTCTGGAAGGTTGTAGTCCTTATTTAAAAATTTTATTTGAGAGTTTAACATGAAATATTTCGGATATGTCGAATAACATGTTTTTCCAAAACCAAAATTCATGATTCACATGATAGAATTAACATTTGAAATAAATTTAAAAATATATGTTTAATATCTTACTCTAAATCATTTATTTTATGGGAATGGATCAATAAGACCATATTCAATGGGGTTAAAACATACAGACTAAGGTTAAAATTTATATTATTAAGAAATTTATGTTTGTGGTATAAATATCTATGAAGGGGTTGAATACCTTAATCTCATTATAATATATCAAGTTACACATATTCTTCTTATTTTTTTGTCCATTCATTGGAAATACAAAGAATTATTGTTCATTGATGTATATAAATGCGGAAGGAAAAACTATTTTTTAGTATGTTCCTTGGTTGCGATGAAAACATATTGGTTCATTATTCAATATGGGAGAAGAATAGAACATGATAAGGATTTAATTTATAAGGATATAATCATGAAAAATACTAAGGATCTGAGTAAAATCATAATGATGTGGCTTCCAGTCTATCATGTAGATCAACATTTCTTGGTATGATAAAATTATATAGATAATCTCACCATGAAAGTTGTGTCATGTGATATGGGAAATCCTACAAAACTCGCCTAATGATCCATTTGGAAATTTATGTCTCCCTTATATAGAGAACAATATCCATTAGAGGGGATGCTAAAATACCATTCATCAATAAAAGGATTTATTCAAAACCACTGAACTAGTTTATTCCCCAGATATGTGATGTTACCATGCATTCCCCTATGAAAGGTGAATAACACATTGATCCTTCTTTTTATGGCACAAAAAACATATGATGTGTATAAGAAAAGTGATATATGATACTAAAATTTTTTTAATTAAAGAAAATACATTAAGATACCAAAAATGGATTGATGATGCATTGGTTAATGATAGACGCACGAAAATATAGACATAATTGTATGATTGTACATGAAATGAAATATTATAGAGAAAGGATGGTCAAGAATAGACCTTACTTTCTCAATGTAAACGGTTTCATAGATCTATCATCGTCTTGGAAATCCATGCTAAATTTTGATACTATAGAGCCGGTGGGCTAAAATAAACCCCAGTATCATTTTCCTATCAAAAACAATATTACATATAATGGACAAGGATGGAATTGATAAAAATATTTTTTTCATAGTTGATTCCCCATCTATCATCAAGAACTATTGGGAGGTATGTGTCTTCTTTAGGGGGTTATAATGTAAATAAAGGTTAAATATTTATCTCACTATCACATCACAATCTCCATATGCTAGCATAAAACAATACAATTATGATTTTTAAGGCTTTTATGGATGCCCCTATCAATGGTATAAATTAAAATCATTGAAATTACTGAAGAAATTATGTGACATCATACCTTGTCTTCTCTTTATTGGGTGTGAATTCAATGAATTTTTTTCCAATATGAGTCAAACATGGGGTGGGGGAAAAATAAGACAATCTTGATAGACAGTGATTTTTAGTAGGTAACTTATATTATAGGAATTTCTGATATGAGGTATTCAGGAAATCATCACACATGGTTTCATAAGAACATTGATATTACATCCACTATAAAGTGTCTAGATGTGTTCTTTGGGTAGAGTGAATGGATTGATATTTATATCTTCTTCTATTTTTCTCACCTTTATTATAAAACATCAAACCAACTTTCTTATCCTTGATAATTTATCTCATGTAATCTGAATCATGAATGACTCATAAAAATGAAATCATCAAAGAAAAGGACAAGGAATGTGGGGAAAATATTCATTCAAGATTGAAGGTTGGGGAACCCAATATACATGTAATATAAACCTTAGGAAGTAGAATTTAAAACATTGTTAAAAAATGTGTGTCCACCATCTAGTTTCTATTTGTGATAATATCAAAATTAAATTTAATGAGTTATATTCTCACATAACCATGAATGAATATATTCATTGTATATCATCCCTTAAAGTGGAATATGATGTGTAACATAAAATTAAGGATTTCAGTTGGGTCTAAGAATATCTTGAAACCCTTCAAATGTATAGTAATTGAAATACATTATACTTAAATATCTAGGATTCAAAAGGATTATATAAGAACATTGTATCCTACTTCAAAAATTGAAATGGTAGAACCGTTTCCAATGGAAGTTGGATCCAAGATATTAACACACATTTTTACCTATATATCTATATTAATAGGTGACATAACATTTCATGTAACATTTATTCATGAATTAAACTAGTGTTAGAAGATTAAATGAATTGTTATATTATACTGAAATCACTGATGATGAAATTTTTATAGCCCCCAAATAAACTTACTCATCAAAAGTGCCAGGGCTAGTTGGCTTCCACACCTTTTTTAAAAAAAATCTCACATATTTTCGGGTGTTTTTTATTAGGGATTATAAAGAACATATGGGTGGGTATATCCAATTATATGTGTGAATTGAATCAATTATTATACTCATAACTATCATCAGAAACAGACATTTATCTTATAAATTTCTCATATAAATTTAAAAAAAATTAAACATTCCAAAATAATTGTAGTTAACCACCTATGTTTTGGGTTTCCCTATATTATTAGTAATAATTAAGGTTCACTCATCTTTAAGGAACTCTTCTATGATAATTCCATTATATCCCATGATGTTCTTCACTCAATGAAATCAATTTCAACTAAAATGAGTGAAATTATGAGTTTGATAACAAATATTCCAAAGTACAATTGTATGGTTTATTGGATCCTCCTTATATTTTTATTGGTAAAATGAAACCCTACACAATATGGATATATATTATAAGAAATGAATCTATATAATTTATTTCATGATTATAATCCATAGTGGCCACTTTGAGAGTTTCATTGAAAAAAAATATATTATTTTTTTGGGGGTCCCTCTCTCCAAATTCAAATTAATTATGGGGGCCAAAATTTTCTGTAATCATTTTTAACTTGGATCAATGGATATCATTGTTAATTTTGAGATTTTTTTATAGGTCCCTCTTATTTGGGATAACTTTTTCGACGATACCATTCCCTTTTCAATGTACAACATTGAAGAATGAAATTCTAATACTCACTTGTTTTTCATGTATGAGGTCAAATTCGAACATTATTTAGAACATGATATATCTAAAAAATATTTTTGTTGAGGATTCCTCATGAGTAGGATGGAATAACTCCATAGTGTGTTAGGTAATCAGGTGGTTGGCTTCAATATTATATATATTGGTAAACCCCTAATTTTTTTATGTTATAAAGGGGAAATTTTTTCATATATATGGGATAGAGTGTCAATAAAATGCAAGGTAGCTCTTTTTGTAGAATATCTAATTTAGGGATGAAAACTTTCATCCAAGTGGTGGTTAAGGTGATCATAACCTATGATATATGATTATTTAAGCTCTCTATATTTGTTTTTCACAATATCAATTCTTGTATTTCCATCTTCTTATGGGTACCGTAATAATTTTATAAAAATTTCCTTATTTGTCCTAGAAAAATATTGTTCACCCAAATGGTGGTGAGGGAATGTGGTTCAAATATAAGTAATTCATAAAAAATCTATTATTAGGGAAGAATGAATAGATTTTCTTGAAATAGAATTACTCCATATGCACACAAAACATCCATTCCAAATATTTACTTGATTCATCCATCAATGGATTACCAATTGGACCCTTCTAAAATTTTTTGTAGAGTAATGTATGGGGTTGTGAATGATCATTATCATTGGTGTTTACTATAGATTAAGATATGGATCCACAATCAATATTTAAAGGGATCTATAATTGGTTTACTGCAATGGTGTGAAGGATACCGCACTAGTGGAAGTGGTAGGACTCTACCTATTGGTGTTTATAAAGTTGAGTTATGATAGCGTTTTATATATGAGATACTTTTTATCCAATTAAAAAATTTAATCTTGTATTTGTTGATAGATATATATTTTGTCTTATTTATATAATATATACTTTTGATTATTTTCATGGTGGATACATGGTGTTCCGAAAATACAAGGTATTGTATTTTATATCCTATTAATATTTAAAAAAAATAAATTATAAAAACATTAAAAGGGGGTGAAAATTGCGGCAATAAATACACCCAGAGAGGGACTGATGAAAATTTTATATTCCAATGAGATCATTGAAAAAAGGTCTCACAAATTTTTCGGAATCCCATTTAGGTTAATCAGTAATGGATAACTAGTCATTATTGATGGATCAATGATTTGATGGGATACCACATTTATGTTATTGTCATCAGTACATTGATATCAAATTTGTGCAAGGTAGTAGTGATAAGATTGTCGATCAGGGCCTTGAATCAAAATAATTATTGATTTTAATGATCTAGAAGTGAATCCATATTAATGCTTAATGCTACATCGTGATAGAGATATTTCATGAGAGAAGAATCTCTTATGTGTTTCCTAATGGTGTGAGGTTAACATTTGTTCAAATAAATATCTCTATGGTTTCTACATTTTATTGATTAATGGGTAATATTTAATTGTATATCGGTCTCTAAGCATTTCATTTTCAATAATATTATTTTTAGAGAGATGAATAATTTTTATAAGGGTGTGGTTTTTTCGTAGATTTATCTGTGATATCATGGTAATATATGTTTGTCTATAAAATAGATTTTTTTTCTTCATATTAGTAGTGGATATTTCATAATTGCATCATTTTTTTAATCATCCACATCAGATGGTTTTTGCCAAATAAAAAATATTCCATGATGATTTATTAATTATAATTTATATTACTTTTTTATTGAATCGTGTTAATCATAGATTTTATTGAATTCATTTCTATACCATGATTGATATTCTACCCCAATAAATGGTATCCAGGGCAATGCTTCTATAGTTATATTTATAATGATATTTTGGGACTTTATTTCCAGAGAATTGATGTCATGTGAGGAAGAATAAGGATTGGAATAAAAATGAATGTAGTCAGGGGAGTTTCAATTTTTACACCTAATTATTTTCATTATAATGTTTTATTTTTTAACATCGAATAAGAATTAAGGATCGATGTGATGTATTTGATGTTTTAAATAAAATTTTTGGGGATAAATTTTTTTTACTTGGGTTCTCCAGATAATTTAGAAATAAAATTATTTTTGCAAACCATATAATTCTGTATTTTTATATTTTTTATCTTCGAGTGAAAATTTGTACATGGAAAATAATTTACTGTTTTGATTTATTTTATAGGGGAGTAGTCAGGTTTCTATTAGAATATGAATAGGGTAACAACAATTGTTTCTATAGAGGATGGTTTTTGGTGATATTTTAATTGTTTTTCTTTCAAACTGAGATTTAAAGATGTTATATAGATTGATAGTCTAAAGTTTATGATAGATATAATTCATCCTCAGTTGGTGTTTCCAATTTTGAGGAAATATACTAATTTGAATTAGAGAAATATTTTATCTTATCACATACATAAGGCTTCATGTTTGGGGTGATATATCATTTTTATCAATTTAGATAAAATAAGTGTTGTATTATTATCATGGAATATACATGGTGTTTTACTTATCTATGATATAATACATAATCTTTTATCTACATTTGAAGAAGGAATCAACTAATAGTTTAAAATAAAATGTATCTAGTGGAAATAAACAAATAGAGAATGTTGTTCAACATGTTTCCCACTGAGGGTAGGGGGGAAAGTGATAAGGAATTTTTAGTTCCCGACATGGTTCATCAGTACTAGAAAATAAGGATTCTATGTTGGATCTAATATATAGATGGGGTTCCACATTTGTGGTTTTTTGTGAATCAAACTTATATGAATCTAGGGTAATGTCGAATTGGTAAAAATGATGATCATTCCGATGTATATATAGTCGTATTTATTTTGGTGATTCGGTTTTGTGATATGGTTGACGATCAATAGTACATCGTCATGGTGATATCACTATAGAGGGAAATCGTATAGGTGTTGCAATTTGGTGCGAATAATATACATGTTTAGATAAATCTATCTGAGGTAGTGGCATGTCATTGACAAAAGGTTGAATTTTTTATATATATATAGATCATTTGACAATTCATTTTTATGATTGAGATTATGAGAGAGATTTTAGAGGCGTATCAAGTGTAGTGTTCACAAATGTTTTTATACCATTTAAATTACAACAAATATCATATAATCAACATAGGAATTGATTAGATTAGAATTTCTTTTGACAAAAAACACCACTTAATACATGGGAATAGTAATATGGAATTGTGTGGTCGAACCCATGAAAATCCCTTGGAAGTTAGGAACGAACTGAAAAAAACATGGAAAGGATTCCTCACATTAACTATTCAATTGGGGGTTTCACTATGTCTAAGTAGTTTTAATTTAATGAAAAAAATGAAATAATGGATTGGTTTCAATATCAAGGATCATGACAGAAGGGAATACTATATATAGCCAGGGATAGTCCTACGACATATGTTGTGATGTGGTGAAAGATTCACAAATTGGTTTTCATCAAGCCGATTGGGTTTACCCATGTTGTAGATGTCCCATTATAAATGTATAAAATAAAACCAATGATAAAATATATTCAATAAATAAATCATCACAAGATAATGTTCATATTTTTACTCAAATATAATTAAGATATGATAATAAAATCTCACTTATCATTGTTATGGTTGTGTAATAAAATGTAATGAAAAACTATTTGAAACCAAATTAAAATCCATAGGGTTACTAAGGATTATTATATATATTAATTATGCTCAAAAACTACCTTAATGGTATGTTCCCTTGTATGATAATTGTATCAGAGAGAGGGGGTGTGTGAATCAATGATAACGACATATTTTATGTTTCCATACATCAGAAATATCCTTCACCAAATTTTAAAAATTTATTTCCCTACTACAAATAATAAAAACAAATATCCATAGGAACATAATAATTTATGAGGGTCACTATTCAACATGAATAACATTGTCCTTGGTATTATATGAATACAATCCAATACCAGTCAATCCTCTAGAAAACAATACTTTTGTGTGGAACGAAATTAGTGGGATATGACATTAAAATAATTTATCTCTATGATAAATTCAACAAATCACGTTATTCAAGTAGAAAAAAATGATTTAAGATAATTTTTATACCAAATAGGTTATGATTCCTCTTGGTCATCCTTTACAAATATGATATTTATATAATTTAGTTAACTTTCTTAACCAGTAGATGTCATGGTCTTCTAATACATAGTAATGAATCTTTGTATGAATATTCAGTTAGATTACTCAATATTTATAATTTAACATTTATAGAATAACTCTAAAACAATTCTAAAGATACTTCTTAATCAGTCTAGAAATCTTAATAGGATATCCAAGACTAGTCTGGAAACCCTAAACATGATCTTCTATCTTATCATTTCATTCTTCATTTTGGAAACCCTTTTTAAAATAATCATAATTTGGAAAATTATTCTTCCTTATATTGTGAATCATCATTCTCTTCATTCACAAATAGAGAAGTTCACTGAAAACACAATGATCTCATACCCTTTTATATTTAGAAAATAATTGATTGGGTGGGATCATGAAAAGGATTTCCCTCTTCACTAAAATTACTGAATCTTTATTCTTTCTTACTTATTAGATCATTCTATGAATTTCTTAATGACTTAATGAATCATAAAATATCCTCAAATCTCATATTATAATCTGATATCATCAACCATCCATGAATTTCAAATCCTTATTGTAATTTAGCTCTTTTTGTTCATTCTGACATGTTTTTTATCCAAATTATAATTACAATATAATTTTCTTATTATGATTCTCTATTATGATGGTTATTATAATTTCATGAACATATAGTATATCCAAAACTACATACATCATAACATAATTTATCCTAATTATAATTCTTGATTCTGAATTCTTAATATAATATCATTATTACTATAAGGGCTTTTGGTTAGTCTGATTTTCTCGAACCACATAGAAACAAATCAGAACAGATGATATATCATTACGTTTCACCTCACCACCGAAAATAATGTCTTCCCATTCTGACGTTATCATTAATATGGAATCATATGTTCAAAATATTTTAATAATTTCACTTCTCTACACCAAATATAAGAACGAAAATATGTGTATCACATTCATAATCTCAAGAAAAACCCTCATTCTCATATCCTCATTATGTTGATGGAAATATACTTGTTATAACTTATTCATCCTCTTATAATTATTCATTTTTTATTATGAATATTATAAAATTATCAATCCAATATTTACATTTTTGGCCTTATGGTTTTACTAAAAACCAGCACCTTCATTTTCTCTTATTATGATCATGTAAAACTTCATAACAGTCACACAAATCTGAATCTGATGATCAAAAATTGATATGTTTTTACATCAACAACATCATTATTTGACATATTTTTACTTGTAAGCATGAAATCCTTTATTAAATTTATTACATTGAAGATCTAATCTAGCATCATATGACTTATGAGGAAATGTATTATAACATCACATTCCTTCAGTAACATCATTCATTCCATCCACCATAATACGATTGGCTTACATATGACTGGAAGAAATCTCCCCCCTTGTTTCATCGTGTTTTTATAACTTGTTGTAAAACATAATTATTAATTTTGGTACGTACAAAATATAAAAGTAAAATCATATTCATCTCAAATCCATAATAAATCTAATTCTCATCCTCATTAGGATCAGAAACTCATTTCATACCCAAGGTGAGTTCAATTATACATTTATTATAGAAAAAATCATTCAATTATTATGTAATTTTATAATTATCACACATCTCATTTGCTTTATGTTATTTTAATTTTAATTTTTACCTTAAAAAAGTGAGGTGATTTGTTCCATTTTTTGATGTCCTAGAAAATGAAAGGCAACACCTGAATATCAAAATCTTCCCTATCATCTTGGTCCTAATAAAACCCCTTTGGATTTTTTTAAACCGTGATTCATAAATAATTGAATTGTGTAACCTCATGAAATTGTTTACATATAAAAAATTCCTAGCCTATGTCTGATAATACATTTTAGGAGACAAGAAGCATTGAAAAAAACTATTTTATCCAAAATTAGTGAATCATATAAAACTTCCTCAGATTTTCTACCTCTTAATTCTTCCTCATATTTTCTTCCACATATTAGTTCCCCATATTTATTCCTTATATTTTCTTCCTCTTATTTCTTCATTTTCATGTCTCCAATATTTCAACTGACATGTAATATAATATTTTTTTTCCACACACCAATCCATAAAATAGTTAGAATAGTTCACATGCTTATATTTGGAATTCGCATCATTCCCACTACTTCAAATTATTTACATTCTTTAATAATGAGAGAATTTTGAATAAATTATCCAAATTTGACAACATAGAACAAATTTAATTTAAGATATGGTAAAAATTAATTCACCCAAAAATTGATGAAAATGAGGTTGGATCCCCATGTTCAACATTTATTTTTAAAAAGGTTTCCTTGGTAAATGTTTTGTGAGAATTTTGGAAACATTTTCCAATGTAGAAATGTAATATAAATTCAACATATTATTCTCTACATGATCTATGATGATGTTGTACATTACATCAATATTTTTTAATTGATTATAGTATACCATATTCTTGGTAATGTTAATGTAACTTTTATTATCACATGACAAGAGCGAGGACAACTTCACTTAAAAATGTATTCTTTATCTGCACTAAGAGTTACTATTTTTTTGTTTATTTTTTCCCAAACTAACATGTCTCTTCCCCATAAAACAAAACTTCTCCTCATGAGGATCCTCTATCGTCAACCTTTCCTTCCCAATCAATATATGAATTCCTAACAAAGTCAATATGTTATGAGCTTTCATACATCATTCAACAATTTCATATGCCTTTGATATATCATTGAATTATTTTTTGATAAATCCAATTTGATTCTCTTGGGTAACTCTCAAATATTTACCATGAGTAAACAACATAAATAATTTCAGATCATGATGAATTATATTATAAAAAACAT
Source organism: Viscum album (assembly GCA_963277665.1). Classification (NCBI taxonomy): domain Eukaryota; kingdom Viridiplantae; phylum Streptophyta; class Magnoliopsida; order Santalales; family Viscaceae; genus Viscum; species Viscum album. The sequence continues at coordinate 24,310,434 of OY728131.1, forward strand.
CTTATCGTGTTCTGATACTTTTAGATAAAAATCTCTTCCTTATCTGTCATTACTCAACTTGGTTACCATTAAAATAGCTGTGAAAACTGATTTTCAATTATATATTTCAAACATTATAAAAACTACCATAACACGCTTTTATTGAGAAAGATATATTATTTTCTCTTAATATTATATTATTAAACAAAGAATGATTTTCATTTAACACAACATAAACACTGAAATTAACATTTCATATCTTTAGAAAATATTTAACATTATAATTCATAATCTCTAGTAAAGATAATAACGTCATTATAACTGATTGCGATGAGGATAAACTCCTGACATTTGGTAATAAATGATTGATGTCAACAATTCATTTCAGTAAAGTCATCTACCTTATTCAAGAATATAGTTTGGAATACTATAATCTTAGATCTTATTTTATCCCATACACAGATTTTATCAACATGAAAACAAATCAATCATCATTCCCATAAAAATTTAAATTGTTTTTTCAATATAAACCTCCCCATAATGTTAAATATTTAAAAATTTAGACCTAACATCCATCTAAAATATTTTATAAATTGATTGTACGACAATAAGAATAAATATTCCAATTATTTATAATATTTCCACTAAATCGAATATTTCATGAAAATAAATAACATCAATTTGTGAATACACATTGCGAACAATTCATTTTCTATTTCAAAAAAATCACAATCCTTATTCATCTTGTTCTGGAAAACCCACATTGTACAAATAACGTTTTTTATCATTCTTGTGTATGAGTTTCCAAGTATCATTATTTCAATCTGATCCAACTCTTCATTCATGGATTGAACCCATTCTAGATTCTCTAAATATTCATAAAAAGATTTTTGTTCCAATTTTTAATACCAAATATTTCATGTAATAGTAACTCATGTTCATCTTGTTTGATCATTCTAATACTATTCACAAATAATTTTTTAATATTTCAAATTCTTCATCATCTTTGGATGTGATTTGTAAACTTCAACAACATCAATGATAATAACTATGTCTTTATCATGAATAATATTAAAATTTTCAATATAATTATCAGAATACTCACGAATATTTCATTATACTCATTCCACATCAGTATATTACTGAGACTATTTATATTCCTCATACATTAATAAACATAACCATCACACGAATCAATAATTTTTAATATTTATTTTTTAAAAAACCATTATCTATTTCCTTCTAGATCATAACCAAGTAAATTTCAATCGTCACCTATTAAAAAAATATTCCATGGTTTCTACATTTATTCTATAATAAGCACGAACTCACAGATAATATTTCATTTTTAAAAAATAGAGTTATACCATAAAAAATTATATATGGTTATATATTAACTGTTATGGTAGAATATTTATTTTATATACAAAACAACACACATTTCATTCCACCACATGTAATGATGAATTCCATGCTCATGTAACATAGTTCTTCACATTTCTAATACAGTTATATTTATCCTTTCAGAAACTCCATTTTTCTGAGGTGTATATGATTAACCATAGTCATGTAAACTTCTATTCATACCATGATAACATGAAAATTCGTAATTTTAGTATTGACTTCCTTACTCAGTTCTCGTCTTTATCATTGAATAATCATGTTCATTCTTTTAATTCATGTTGAATATTTTAATTATTATTAGAGAATCATATTTATGTATCATATACATGACACAAGTAATGATTGTAATTTCATTAATGTAAGTGATGAAATACCTTTATCTATTTTTTCTTCTTTTCTCATTTTCCCACAGATATTGGAATGTTTATGTTACATGGGTTGTTTTAAAAAAATATAAACATTCTTTTAAATTTAATTTGTAATCATCAATTACTAAAAATATTTCAACACCAATTTTTTCTCCTTGACATATCAAAAATTTCATAAAAACAATTTCTTTTATATTACATTATCATGATTATCTAACACATGTTTCTAAAGAATTTATACCATAATTGATTTTCATTCACAATTCCTTTGTAACAAGTGTTTTTACCTCATAAAGACGGAATAAGTTTCCATTTAAATGTTTTCTTGTTGTAAATATCTACCCATCTTATTCACTTTTCCCAAAAAAAATCCACCATTCTTAAAGGTGAATTTTTATCCTTTCTCACAAAATTGTGAAACACTCTATAAGATATGTTCCATCCCATCAACATATTAATCATTCTGGTATTTCAAAGTGTCCTACATCATAATGTTTAATGTAATACCTATGATTCTTAGTGATTCATAATATTCAAAATTCACAATTCCTTCATTGAAGACATTTAAATTCAATATAAACTGAATGTATCCTCTCATATGTTAACAAAACCTATTATCACGAATCCATGTAATTATCCTTTAACATATTTGAGGGAGGTTTAGACATTAAGAGATTATTTTTTTTCTTTCATCATTAGTAACTTCTAGATTCAGAGTTCTATTTATAAAACATTTTATAATGGTAATAATAAAATAAAACCTTTAACATAATGAAATTTGTATTTACATCTTTCAAAAATAGTTTCCAATGGATGGAACCTATTTTAAATTTTTACACTAACATTAGATGGCCTCTATAGTAAATCATTATCTGTCTTCTTCTGAACATCCTAACTAAACATCCTAATTTGATGGAACTAACTCTAATAAAAATCATACTTCTTATAAATTGTGTGATAAAAGTAATGTTTATTATTGAAAAAATACATATTAGTCTAATATTTTAATCCACCAATATACAAGAAATATCCATAAAAGTTTATTTGACACTGAAACATCTAGACTGGCTAGTGTTGTGAATATATTTATAAGCAACATTCATAAAATAAATTCTTTGATCACCCATTATTATGTTTTCAAATAATACATCCTTATTTATCTCATAAGTCTATTCATCTTTGATTGAACCATATGTAAAAATAACATATTCATATTCTAAGTATTTTTAATATTATTCCATCTCAATTTTTTGGATCTGGGACACATACATAACATTAAAATCTTCATTCTCCAAAAAATAGTTCCATATTTCACCTATACCATGAAAGGTTACTTTGGTTAATATTTCATTGGTATGTCTTTATGATAACATTCTCCATCTTCATTTATATAGTTTTTAAAACATATTCCTCGATGTTCAGATTTATAATGTTTATGTGGGAAAACTTCAAATGCCTCTTATCTTTCATTCACCTTGATCTTTATATGTTCATTATTATTAATTTTCTCTTCCTGAGAATTATTTGAGTGGTCAATCTCCAATAGTATCATTATCTTATAATTTGAAAAAAAAATTATGGATTTTTAATTAATGAATATTAATCTCCCATAATTATGATTTAATTTCATTAATTTTAAACTTTTTAAAAACACTCTTCGAAATCATATATTAAATGAAATTTGAGTTGATATTGTACTTCCTTAGAATTTATTTTTCCAAATTCTACATCATTAATTTTTTAAATAATGGTATTCGAAACCGACATTCTAAATGAATTTTTTGGATTTATCATCATATTCATCTTCTTTATCATCATTAGATAAGAAACATCTCCATGTAAATTTGGATAATTGTTTATCTTTTCCTTTTGAAAAGGTTTTGTCCTTCTCAACATATTTCTCTCATGATATTCATGGACTTCTTTATTCTTTTTCAAAATATTATTGTTTTTATATTTGTGGAATATTAACTCAGAATGTATACCTGATCCATATACAAAGCATTTGAAGTGATGTTTTCAATTATATTTTCCTATACCTGTTTTAACATATTTAGAAAACAAGTAAAAAATATCATCAAAATTTTTACATAACTCATTGTCTGTGTTAGAATCAGCAACAAGATCCTCATAAAGATTCTTCTAGGACTATCCATGATAGGAAATATTAAATGTAATATCATGATTATGTTTTTTTGTTCACTTCATCACATTATCCCTTGTAATTATATAAGTATTTGTAGTAAATTTTATTGTTTCAAGAGATACAAATTCAGCATCTCTATCTTTAAATGATGATATTTTTGTATTAGTATTTTTAAAAGTAATTCTCATGATGTTTTCCATAACTACATAATCTAATAACATTTCACTAATAAAACTAATAGTGTTGAAAATATCATTTACCCTATTAAAGGATCCATTCAAAGATTCAAATTCACCCATCATGAGATGTTCATACTTCAACCTGCATATTTTTGGTTTTTACTTTTTGAAATATTGATTGTCTTTTTATATGTTTTTAATCTTATCACATATACCACTTTCTATAGAAACACCATTAACTGTAAAAAATTAATTTATTAATGTAAGGATAATAAAAAATTCTTGAACCTTCCATTATTCATAGGATTCTTATAACAAACATATATGAGAGGAACATATCATATATAGGGGAAATCCATCTATTACAGCTTTATAAACGTCCTCTCTAAGGGGAATAAGATAAAGAAATATTCCATATTTCTAGATGTGATAATTATATCCATTAAAAACTATAATACCTTTATTATTGACACAAATCAGATTGTCCATCAACTTCTCTTCAAAAAAACAAAAAAGAAAAATGAATGGTACTAAGATCTAATAACACTCTTAATTTCCTATCTAAGATTGTTATTTCATTTGGAGGTTATGGGGTGAATGATTGAATTTTTTTAAGTTTCATAAAAAATGAAAAAACATTGAAACCATTTAAGGATTTCATTCCCTACTGAAAAAAACAAACACACATCAATAAGAATAGAATAATTGAAAAGTTCTATTATTCAACTAGAAAATATATGTCCTTGGTTTGGTACGGAAACAATAAAATACCACACAATCCACTAGGAAACAATCCTTTTGTGTTTAATACAATGAGATGGATATTCCATTAAAATCATATATCTCTTTGATCATTACAAAAGATCCTGAGATTCAAGTAGAATAAAATTATATAACATAATTTTTACAACAAACATGACAGGATGATTCCATATCAACATATAAAAATATGATATTTCAATAATTTTCTTTACATTCTTACCCAAAATCTAGAAAGAATTCCCATTAAATCCTACTAATACTCATTCATATCATCGAGTCTGATTCATCCTTAATATTTCTCAATACAAAAATTATATCTCTATCCAAACACCTCTGAATCCATTCTGAACATAATACATCTTCAGTCTAGAAAACCCAATTTCATTTCACTATCTGGGTTTGAAACCATTCATATGATCTTTTCTCTTTTACTTTTTTTATATTATCTGTAAATACTATTTCATGATAACACAATCCAAAAACATAATCTTGAATATATTTTGGAGCATATCTTTATTCTTCCATGAAAAATGAATATCATAGAAAATAAAAGGTCTTCTCCTCCTTTTGTAAGAATTTATGAATTGATTATATGGTATCAAGAATTAGAATTGCCATTTCACCAAAATTCCAAATTCTTCACACTTCTATAAATCTCATATATCTTATTAGATTTCTTAACTCTGTCTCAAATTTTCAAATAATCTTAAATGATTCAATTTTTTTGAACTCTACATCATTATTTGAATATTGTTTCATTCTATAACATCATCCATCCTCTATAATTCTAAGAAATAATAAATCTAATTATTATTTTTTATTCTAATATGACCATTATGATTGTCCTTCATGATGGTATTCTATATTTCATGATTCTCTTATAAATATATAAATAATGACTTATTAAAAAAAATTTAATCAAATTCTGAATCTAGATGTACATTTCTTAATAAAATTTATAAATTATGTTAAATGATTTTTGGTCACTCCAATTTTATTGACCTACATTGAATGAAATCATAACTCAATAAATATCATTATGTTGATCGGCAACACCTGATAAACCATCATCCCATTCGAATTTTCTCATTACAATGGATGAATATGTTCAAAAACAGTGTTATCGATACATTAATATTCACCAAATGTATAAATGAAGACATATTTCCACTCATAAAAATCTCAAAATAATCTCTAATTCCGATTTTATCATTATGATAATTATAAATGATTCATTCGAAAATTCTTCAAAATCATCTACATCATCATAAAAAACATTTTCTAGTAATCATGAATTCTTTTAGGTATTTGATTATGTTTAAGATAAACTATAGAATCATATGACTTATAATGAATACTTTTATAACCTCAAATTCCACTAGAAACAGTATTCATTATATCCATATAAATATGATAGAGCTGAATATGATTGGAATCAATTTTCCCCACCTATTATTTCAAAAATAATTTATCACATATATTACAACTTAATTTTGATTATTTGTAAATAATTAATTTCAAGGCATCATTAGTTTCATATAAGATTCATGTTTAATCTAATTCACATCATTATTTTATTCATAACCTCATTAAAACCCCAAGGTGAGTTTGATAATCCTTTTATTCTAGAAAATATATTTCCATTATGATGAACATTCATAAGAATTGGGAGGATGATTTCATGTATACGATGGTATGTCTTCTTTTTACCACAAACAATGTGATGTGACTTTCCCATATTTATTATTTCCTTGAAAAAAGGAAAATAAATGATTCTGATAATCATCATTATCAAAATAGTACTAACACTAACCTAGTCGGATAACCATCCCCGGTGGTGATGATTAAACCATAATAAATACAAACCATGATAGGAATAATCCTAAAATATTTGAGAAAGAATATATTTTAGATTATAAAAACTAGGAATCATGATCCATCAACATAAATAAACATAAATCCAATCAAAAAGTCATTTAATATGAAGAAATAATAAAGATATTTGTTGGAATTGGGAACTAATAGAGAGCAGTGATTTAATAGAAATTCAAAATGGAAGTTAATTCACAATAGATGTAGAACTTGTGTAGAATGAATATTTAATAACCAAAAGTTCAGATGGATTTGAAAAAATAACTAAATTGGTGAATTATAAAATATTTTTAATAATTGTACATGAATACATGAGAAATATATAAAATAATGTGAGAGAAAAATAATGTGGGAGGCAATCTCAGTGCGCTGAGGACCACTAAAATATTAGAATGCATGACCAGTAAATGACTTGTATTTCATACACATCATGTACTGTAATATGTGAATTTTGTCTCAACATATGATCATTGTGTAAGTTGTGTACACATCATGTATTTATGATCCACAATTTTAAAAAATGAGCTCAAATATTTAACTAGGAGAGCCTTCAAAAATTTCACATCAGGGAACCACTTTACTATTTATGTTTGATTTATTTTAGTTATATTCTATTACTTGAAATATTAATTTTTTGTAATTAATTCACACATCATGTTTTTTCCTCACATCCTGTAGTGGATTCACGATCTAGTTTGTAGCTACGTAGGCATGTTGTGAATGAAGAATACAAAACGAGTATGTTATACATGGCGTGTAATGAAATTTTTTTCATTCTTTTCCTAATTTGATTGATTATGTCCAGAATTCATAATATCCATGAAATAAAATCAAAGAATAGTGAAATATTCAATAAAACATGAATAATATTTTATTAATTAAATGAAATATGTGTTTATAAATTCATCTTATCTAATTCCCACACAAATTAAAAATTGCATATCCTCAAGCTATAAGCATCTAAATCGGGATTCCAAATGACAAAATTTTTATAAACTATAAATAATTCATTACAACCAAGAAAATAATAGCCTCTGTGAGATGAAAAGTTCAGTCCTCCAGAATCAATCCTATAGAGAAAACCAATCATTCTTTAATGTTTAATTCCTTTCCAGATTCATTATCCTTTTATTTATAATTACATAACTATTCATTATATGGTATAACCATTTATCAATTTACCAAAAATAAATTTTAACTAATCATTCCAAATAAAATTTTATGGTTATTATGTACTAACACTAAATACATTTTTATATTCCTAATTTTTTTTGGTTCCATCATCTCTTATTAATTATGAAAAATAGAAAATAAATCATGATGGAATCAACAAAAATACTTTAAATGAATAGGATGATTATGTATGCTAAGAAAGTGATAATAATCATGCTCAAAAGTAGGGTATGATCTAATTTCAAGTGCACAATAAACATGGTTAGTGTAATGAAGTGACTGTTCCTAAATAATGTTTTCCAATGATTCAAAGCTCTTGGTTTGTCTATGATTATATCATATATGTATGAATAATATACCATGTTCCATTCATTATTCTTTTCCTATTTGTCAAAAATTATTTCTAGGCTATGTCTCATATCCATCCCATAAAAACATATAATCCCTAATAGGATTCATCGGTCTGGTAATGGTGATTTTTGACCTACCTAATTCACAACCCTATAATTTTTTCCTTTTCATTCATTAAAATATTACAAAAAAATATAGTAGGTATCAAAAATTGAAATAGTAATCATTTAATATATTATATATTACTGGAAATGATCCATAATACATATCCTAAAAAACAACATATATTATACATCAAGTGTGAGACTTCTACAATTATTTTTAAAATTATAATCACTCATTTTATAAAGATTAGTGTAGGAATGGATATTTGAATTTAAATGGCTCATCCTAACAAGGTTATTAATGGATATTATGGGCTAAAGAGTTAATTATGTACATGTGGTTAATAGGATAAAGTGTCCCAAAAAAATTGACACAATAATTTTTGAATGATTATGTATTATTTCATATTCTCAATAAGATCTCAACGCATATCTTGATAGGGGTACATTCCCCAGGTGTATCATAATAAATATGATCATAAATGAATATAAAATAAAGAACTATAATATTCTTCGGAATGAGTCTACCCAAATGTATTTGGACATCACTCAGTTTACAAAATCCAGTAATAATTAATTCAAAAAGTAATTTATATAATTTAGAATTTGAGTTAGTTAACAAAACATGACTATCATTCTAAAAAAATATAAAATAGAATAAAATGGTCATGAAAAAAATATATCCTAAAATGGCCATTTCATTAAATGGGTGTTTATAGTTTTTATGTTAATATCATTATATTAGAAAAAAATGTCTCATAGATATGTTAAAACGTTCAATAATTAAGTTATATAAATAATAAATATTATAAATTAAACTCCCATACATAATACGAGATTTTTCCCAAACTATTATATAATGAATAATTGGAGAGATTTCAATAAAATCATTATAAAAAATGAAATTAGAATTTCAATTGAAATTAGAGAACTGAGAAAACCCTTTAGTTGGTTTTATAATAAGGGAAAACATATTATATTCTGAGTGGAGTTGTTATGACCTAGAACATTTGGAATATAGAAACATACTTCTTCATGAAAAACATTATTCAATATGGTTATCCAGTTTGGAAGATGTGAAATCGGTAGGTTCAAATAGTCAAGTACATATGATATTAACTAAGATAAATAAAGTAATTTTTGAATGATGTAGTTTACTAATGAGTTATAAAAAAATATGTCCAGTTACAAAATTAGAAAATATATTTATTAGGATACTAAAAATAAATAAAACTGAAATATCAGTCGCCTCCTCTAATGAACGAAAAATAACATTATTATTTAGATAGAAGGGAAAAGGGATCATGTAGTTTCTTCCATTATCTCATAATTATATTCCTCTAACATGAACTAGTTTCGTGGGTCATCATGCTTGTAGGAAGACATTTGGGGATTAACCAGCATGGGAGCATACTAAATAATAATCTCATGAGGAAACAATATCAAAATTTATCATCATAGTTAGTATCGTTGTTGAGAATATAAATAAAGTGAAATATCATCAATATAGTGCTCAATTTCACTTAAATTTTTTGACATCTAGAAAAGTAGTGAATATGGTTTTAGGACAGGTGTATCAAGGACTAATGATTATACATTACTTCTACCTATGGAAATAAAGATTCATAATTAAATAAGATAAATGGGATTCATAAAAGGGGGTCCAAAATCACATCGCATACATTAATGTGTAAAACCTAGTATAATAGGGAATAATTGATACAATTAAAAATTCATAACAAGACAATATACAATAGGGGATGATTAAATTAAAAAGTAATAATTTGAAGAAAACTAAATGTTTTTTTATCTAATGTTTCCTCCTGGATTTTGGGTATCTCAATGTGGGATTATATATTGATGCCCATTATTGATACAAAAAATTAATCATCGATGACCAATTTTAGTACCACATTACTAGTATCTATGTTAGTACATGATGGAGGTGATTTACATATCCAAATGGTGGTCATGTGTATGGAAGAAGGGTTTAGGATGATCACCTTTGTATATGGTGGGATTGATATTCCCACTAAACGCTGATCCAAATCCATAAGAAAATCAGGTTGGTCTGTAATTATTTTTATCTTTGAGGGTATGTTAGTGGTGTCAAAGGTTGGTGTTTTGAAGGAAATCATAGGCACTTGTAGTCGATGGTGGATGGAATGAATAAGGTGTTGATGGAATGGTGGTGGTGGAAAATACTGATGGTCCAATGAATGGGATATGCAGGTGGAAAAAGATCCAACATGGGATAACCCATATATACTAGTAAATATTCTAGTGATCGGTAGGGAATGGTGGGGTCGATGATTTTGGATGTATGGTTGTGGTGGAATTGAAAAAGATATAGGTGGTGTCAGGGGTTGCTATGTGTGTGTTAAGGAATCATGGATGGTTAGAAATGGTGATATGGGATAAAATGTAAGTGACATGGGTAGGGGCTGAAGTTACTACGGTGATATTGGTGACTGTAGGGGAATGATATGGCGAGGCTGGTGCAACAGGGTTAGCGTATTGATTAATAGGGTCTTATTTAGCATCCTCCACATATGCCGATTCCCATCACCAAATTCTATTATCCTTTGTGATTATCCCCAAATCGATAGTTTTAGTATGATGATGCTCTCCATATGATTGAGGGAGGGATTTGGCTGGGTGGCCTCAAAGGCACCAAGATGAATAGAAAATTGAGTGAAGAAATATCCTCCCATCAATGTACCATGAATCTATTTTGACAGGGTCAGACTGAACACATAGAAATTCCTAGCCATGTGGACAGCTAGGGCACCCCTAGATAATGTGAGAATGATTACCTCTATCTAGATCACCACCCCCTCTAAATGATCATCACCACAATCTATCCATGCATTGAAAAGTTTCTTTTGTAGGATCCATAGGGATAAACCTTGGGGCCCAATTATCTTTGAGGTGTGAGGATTATATATATTCCAAAATAATTTATTGATATTGGCTCAAAATCATATATTCATGTCATTTTATTATAATGATACAGGGATATTAAGACTATAGTAGATACAAATATGGATAAATAGACTCTTATGTTGATGCCCAAATCCATGAGAGTGAGCTCCCATATCCTCCCAATAAGTTTTATGTGAATTGAATCGAATGAGAACTCAAAGGTGTCTAAGAACATAAGGAATAGATCGACGAGTTTATCCTCTCACAACTAGGTTATCATGGTCAGGTGGAGTCAGAATATGAGTTGACGGTCCTACTGATGGATTTGAATGTGCTCAAGTATATTGAGGACTAATTCCTTGTTGGTCTGTACTATATTTTCTTTAGAATAGACAAAAAAAATTGGGGTGAAATGTTAGAAGAGTTGAGGTAGGGGTGAGGGTGGGGAAATTATTTTACATATAATTTATTGGAGGATAACTAAGATTCCCTTTATGTGTAAGATAATGAAATGATAGAAAAATATGATGATGAGGAGGGAATACTATTTTGTGGGAAAACAGTATCCTTCTTCATTTTCTGTATAAGATTAGAGTCAACATGATTGGGAATGTTTTTGGAAGGATGGGTCTAAATGGTCTAGGTTATGTCAATATCAAAGTAAATGCAGAGAGGATGATGAAGTATAGTATGGTGAAGTTGTTGGTGGAGTTTTGATAGCTGAAAATGGATGTAATGGTGGATGAACAACATTTTCAATGAAGGAAATAGGTTAGGCATTACAAGAGGGGTGTACGGATGTGGGAGTGTGAGGGGGTGGCAGTTTAACTTGATCCCTAGGTTTATTGTATTTTTAAAAAATACCCAATAATTAAACATCATATAATTAATAGTTGTGGGGAAAATACTTATTTTGTTTTTTTATTTACTCAATACTAACACACCTTGTAAGGATTAAATGGAGATTATTTTGATCCATATTCCATATTTGTATGTGGTTTTCATAAAAATGTGTCTAGATAAATAATTATTACTAAATAAAATAAAAAACCTATCCTATATTATACATCCTACCAAAGGATGCATCATATGTATGGATTTATTTATAATCAATAGATAGTAATTTTTATAGAAAAATACATTAGATTGAAATAGATACCCCTTATAGAATGATTATTTAAAATAGATAGGATGAAATGTGGTATATCCTCTAATGTTATTGGTTTATTTCTATTAGAAGACTTTAGAGAACTGGAACCCTTTTCAATAAGAGTTAATTTCTTATTATAACTATTAAATTTCACTTAATCATCTTTCTTATTAATATTATTGATGAATTTAAAATTTGATAACGTATTCATTTTATTAGTAGCCATATATACATCGAACAGAAATTGTTCTTCATCCACTCTAAATGTAAATTTCCCTAGTGTTACATCAATCTATGTCAGTCTAGTAGTGAAAAATATTCTTGCTAGAATGTGGTGAATATATTTTTCATTTTTCGCACCTAGATGAGGAGATTGGTATGGAAGATTAATTTTCCTACATTTATTAATATTTACATGGATAATAATTTAGAATTCATGAATGAGAGGCCATCATGTCAGAGTAAAACACTATTTGTTTTATGAATCCATGTCCTAATTTCTTCTAAACATTCAGAAGAATTATATCAATACCTTATCAACGAATAGACAATGATTTGTCAAAATTGAATGTCCCCATAGGGATTAGAATTAATAAATTAATTGGGTTTTTGTTTTTCTGAATACATTACCATTTGAAAATTGTGGTGAATTATTCTTTTATTATTTTGACTACCATGTCATCCATTTTTATTTATTCTAAACAATAAGCCTCTAAACAACCTCTCATATAAGGTCAATTGAGAAATTCCCTCTACAAAGCATATATTGATTTTCAATTTATTGTACATCACTAAAAAATATATGTTTTCAATATTTCATATCTTTTTTCCCTATCTATAATAATGATCGGGGGATTACATAGTGGTGATTCCATGAATAAATTTCTCACTTTATGATTCTCTTCAAATAGAGATTTTTCATAAGGTTACGTCTTTCAGTTATTCCCCTTTCCATATTTATTAGATTAATATTACTATTTTTTCTCAACGCCATTATTTTATTAAAAATTTAACACATTCTAAATTCGAATAACTACAGATTTATCATATTCAATCAAATAATCCTTATTATTATTCGGGAATGTATGCGGTAATAGATATGATATTTCCTTATAAATTTTCCCAATTTGATGGTCTATGTTCTGTCGTGTAGCCTTGTGAATTTTCATATCCAATTAATTGTTGTTCATCTTTTGATATTCGTTCTACAAAAATTTAGTGAGATAGTATTCAATACCTTTCTTGAAAGGTTGGTATTTTTATAGATGTCTTATTGGGATTTGATGAAAATTATGTTTTTTTCTACATTGTATGTGGAAACTACAGAGCTCTATTAAAATGATGTTGGAATTGCTACCCAGGTTGAGGATCTTGACCTAGTTGTTCATACCTAGATGGCCCCTAAATTGTTGGATATACATATCCTCTTCGAAAATGGAAATAACCATGGTTTTTATACTACGACTAGTGATGTATCCTAAAATGTTTGTTTTTCTACAATTGAAATTGTTTGGGCTTCTAATTATTAAGAAGTCATCGATTGTATTTGATGTAATTAGAATCATGGAATTGGATTTCATCTAAGACATTAATTATTCTATGGTACTATATTAGACATATTCACATATTGGAAAATTTTATTTCAATTATTGGAGTGGGAGGGGAGGTGGTGTAGCTTTTAGATGAAAATATTCATCATTGTTAGAAAGATCCTACAAATGCTTTATCAAGATAGTAGTCTTTTCCTGTATTTCGATTCTATAATGAGGTAGTTCTCTATAAGGTTTCCAAATACTACCCTTGGTGGAGACTTTATGAATAATGTCTTACCCAACATTAGGCACATTTATCATTAGTCAACCCCCACTAGTGGAATCTAGCACAGTATTGCTAACATGGTGTGTTCATTATAAAATGTATTTACTAAAAGACACACATCTAGTCCATGATGGGGGATTTTTAAGATAGCTCCTTGAATCTATAACATGCATCTAATGCTGATTCTCATTCCCCCAAATTAGAATATTCAATTTCATTTCATTGATTCTTGATTCAAATGGGTGGGAAATGTTTTTCTATTAACACTTTAGCTAATTCATCGCAATCCATTATTGACTCAAGAGATTTAATTTTTATCCAATCCATGGATTAATCGTTCATGATGAATGGTAAAAATCTCAATCAAGTGGCATATGATTATACACCATGGTTATTAAAGGTATCAATAACTACAAAAAAAATATGAAATATGATAATGGGGGTGAACACTATGTTGTTCACTAAATTCCCCCTTGTTATGGATCCTATGAGTGTGTCCTATATTAATATCAAAAGTGTGATCTTGAATAAGAAGACACACAATCTGGTGCATAACACCACTAATAGAATAAATGTTTTAATCCATTATGGTGCACTCATGTATTAAAATTATCTTATATTGATTGAAAAGTGGAATATATTTCATGTTTTATGTGTGTGGAATAACATTACTTTTATACTCATACATGAAATAAGGTCGGGTTGCAGAAAATGTTCTATGATTGTTAGGAAAAATAATAATTTCTTCTTGTGCATCCATGATTCTTAATCATGATAGGCATCCATAGCACATACACTAGCTAGGAAGGGATATAGAGAGAGGGATAGTGGGAGATAAAGAGGGATATAGAGGAAAAGGGTGCACATGAAAGAGTAAAATGTAAATGTAAATTGGGAAGGAAAATATAATAAAGAGGGATTTACTGAGTTAATCTATGATTTTTTTTGAAATGTCACTTTTTATGAGCAATATTAATATCCCAAAATGATGATAGAATTTAACATTGACATAGAATATTTGAAATTCACATGGGTGGTGGTTATATTATTTATGTATTTTCCAAAATATAGATACCACTATAGTGTTGTAATGTGATAGTTCTAGTACAAACCCATGAGGATAGCTGGATGGTTAATAAACAATCAAAAAAAGGATTGGAAAGGATTCATCATGATCACATTTATTTTCTTGATTTTTCTAAAGTTATAAAGTTTCTATATAATTCAAGTAATAATAAAAATTGATTGGGGTCAATTTCAAGGATCATGATAAAAAAATATCCAATATTTATATTGGGATAATCTCTTATCTTAGGCATAGATGTAGTGAATGATTAACCAATAGGTTTTGGTAAAACCAATTAGATCTACGCATAATACAAATATCTCATTGTCATGTTATAGCTGACAACCTTGGTTTATTATGCTTTGCTAAGCGTCAAAGGATTCATAGCACTTCTCATATCCAATTATGTTAGTTCCATTAATTAGAACCTCTAATGATCAATTTTATCCATTTTATGTGATAACAAATTATTATTAATCGAATTACTGGCCATATGGTTACCATGGTTACCATAAATAGTTTTATTTGCCTTTGAAACACCCATACTCATGACCAGTGAACATATGTCTATTTTCCCTACGTAGTTTTGATGATAATATGTAAGGAAATGCTAAACATTCTATGCATAATGATGATACATTGAGAATGAACAAATTCAATATTTAGAAAACAATGAATCAATATTAAACAAAATAAATCATCATAAATCCAATAAAAACTCACTACCCATGAAGAAGAAATGAATAACATTATAGGTATTGATGATGAAAAGTGGGAAGTGATAAAATTGATGTTGAAAATGGAATAAGACTCACAAAGTACGTTGAATCAAAGTAGGACTAATTTCAACTAAAAAAATACCAAAATGTATAAAAAAACAAAAGAAATAAATTAAAATGGTTTGAAAATGAATATAGAGGAAATTTGTGAAAACAATAAAAAAACAATAAAAATGTGTATGATGATCAATATACGTAGAAGAGCACTGATATATTAACATGAAAAGAAATATCACAACATATAATTCCTGAAAATTTTATATTATCTTAGGTTACTTATGTCTCGACATATTCACATTGTGTATGTCTTATAAACATCATGTATTTGAGATCCACAATTCCCACGGAATAATTGGGTCATATCATTTACTGAGGGAGCCATTAATGATTTAAAATCATGTAATTTCTACATGAGACTATGTTATTTAATTTTAGAGAGATTTTGATCATTAAAATATGCATATCATATAATGAGTTCGCACATATTATATAGCATTCACATCATGTAAAGGGCTCGCATGCTGGTATATGGGTCCAAATTCATGTTTTGAATTAGGTATACACTTCGTTTTTGTGATACATGACACATAAATCTTGTTTCTTCCAATTTTTTAGCATTTATTCCTCTATGTTAATAATTACTAAATTCTATGAAATCAAACCAAAACATAAGGAATTATAGAAGAAAAATGATTAATCATTATTTTAAAAAATCGAGTAATTATATATATATTCATCTTTTCAAATTCTCTCTTTATAATTCATGTTAAACTAGTACTTGTAATTTGTAATCTTTAATTCATAGTGGATATTCTTGAATTCCCAAATGATTTTAATCCTCTATATCTAAGGGTTTATACAAATTAAATATAATTAATGATTATTGGTTCAATATATATTGTTTCACTTCTATATTTCCCCAAGTCCCTAAAAAATTGTTTTGGAAATCATTTCTATCCGGAGAAAAAGATTCATAACCAACAGGTTCTTGATTTGATGATGTTAATGTATTCCCTTTTTTTAATAATAACTAAAATAGTTATCGAATCGGTAAACATGAATGATGGTTCAATGAACTATATTGAAGAATTATTTTGATTATTCCATGAAAAAAATAGATGAGTGAGAACATATTACTAGGGGAAAAGTGTTCTTTAGAATCGTTATAGTTAAATTTTGGCATAACAAAACACTATTAAGTAAAATAAATATGGGAATTGTGGTCTGAAAGATACCATGGATAATAAAAATTCCTCCAACGGTCCAATATTTATATTTGAAAATATGTAATTTCAACCCCTGACTGACTAGAAATTACTTGTTTTGTTATATCATAAACCCTTTTTAATGGGTAAGGGGGAACAAATAGGACTTAAAGGACATGAGAACATAAACTATGCCCCTGCAGTCCATACGCCATCATCAACCAGAATGAGGGAACAGAGAAAAGCTCATACCCAGCATAAAAACCTTAAGTCTAGCTTCCACATTCTTATCACATCCAGCAAGCCATCCTATTAAATTGTGTGGGCCTGGTACCGATGAAAGAAGTCATACCCTCTCAAACATCCAAATCAAAATAGAAATGATAACGTAAAAAATTCATCCTCTGAACCTCATCTGAAGAAGCTTCTTGAAGACTGAACAGTTGAAAAGGACATAAAGCACGGGCCACAAGAACCAACATCATTGATCACAAAACCATCACAAAATACATTCAGCAAGACATAAATAAAATCAAATAGAAAAACATATATATGAAAAAACTGTATCCTGAACACCAGAGATTCCATCGGAAGATGGCCTCATTGTAAAGAACCCAAAGGACTCCCTTCGAACCCCCAATCACTGATAAGAAACTCCAAGAGGCCAGACACTCCAAGAAGAAAAAATCCAGGCCAATGCCACCCAGGGCTTGAAGGCCCAACCACCACCGACTAGAATCATCACTAAATAGGGGACCATGTTGATCAAGATCAGAATCACCGCTCTGGGCATGAATCCAGCCATATTTTAGATGAGGAGGCACCCACACTAGATTCCAAAATGAGCAAGCATGACCATGTCAGATCCAAAGATTCATGGAATCATTTCTTTTTCTGGATATTGAGGCTTATAACACATTAGGGGTTCTAATATATATCTAATGATGGTCACAAAAAACTATGTTTTTAACACATATAATTATATGGTAATCCTCTCTAACCACGGGGATAGTATGTTCCCATTACACTGTGGCCTATATTATCTGGGTGAGAAGGAATAACCTTGTCTTTATCCTACTTTCGAGCACAACATGTGGGAGGAATCTTTTTTAGAGTCATATATTCATAATGAGGCCCAGCTTGAGAAACCAAAAAATATTCATGTATTTCCAAATAGAATCAACCCTTAATGAATTTTTTTGATTACTACTGTTGATTTTTCATTGTCTGAAGATGGGTCAGTCTATTTCTGTGATATGGTTTTTCACTACATCAAAAACTTTTCTATGGCCTAAAATGAATATGTTGAGGCTTACTGGGATCCACCAATCGTTCATGTACATTCCATTTCTATGATAATGAGTCTCTCTATTAAGAGATGATAGAAATATATCATTTTGGAGTGAGACCACCTCAACATATTTAACATAATCCATTCACTAGAATATAGTCTACAATCATTTGATTTAATGGTGACGAGGATATTCTCACATTCACACCTTTTTTATCATTTTTCTTTATCATTCATTAAAATATAGGTGAATAGGGAAACTCATTTTTTGGAAAACTATTGACTCACTTTGGTTTTTCATGTTTTTTTGGGTGATTTCCCATCATGGATGAACTCTATTATAATTTTAGATTGTTGATTTTTTTAATTAAGTTCCCATTCTAGGAAAAAAATGTGTGAAATTAATGATACAAGATTCTGATATATGTTTACTTTAAACAGAAAACCTTTAATTAAAAATCATTACTCCATACTATTACTTGCTAATTTTAATTATTCTAAAGTTTTTACTATAAACCACATTCACTTAATATATGACATATTAAATGTAAACATACATATTTTATATAATACAAATCAAATTTAATTAAATATGCATCACTATTATCCAATGTGATAGATATATATCATGGTGATGGGGGATAAAAGGTCATGTCTCGTTTCTTGGGAACACATGATGGAGGCATGACAATGATTTGGAAAAAGGGAAACTATTTTTGGTGAATCGTTAATACCGCACACCTATAACCCTATTATTCAGGGAATTGGTATATTATCATGAGAACCCTTTTTTATAAATAATTAAGATTAAATTATTAAATAAGTATATATAAATAAGAAATACAGTGGGTCAACAATTCAAAAATTTAATATATATATTTCAATTTCAAGTATATATATGATGTACTTGATCATTATTACAATTTGTACATTATATTTTATTTAAGAAATAATAACTATTATTTTGAATTTTGTAATGTTTAATTTTCATTATATATAAAAATATATTTCATAATTTAATTTTTTAAAATCTATTTTTTTTAATTACTAATTTTATTACATACGAAAATATAATTTCATTGTATATCCTTCCTAAATTTATTTTGTTATGTATGGTAATTATATTTATTAATAAAAAAGAAATTTGAATAGTAATAAATTAAACATGATTGAAAAATTATATTGGCCTCTATGTGAACTGATGTGACCAAATGTAGATACAGAATTTATGTAACAGTTAAAAATTGAAATAACCATAAAAGAAATATCCCAAATCAAAAAAAACATGTCATTTTATGGGGGTATTTTACAACTTGGCTTTGATGGTGATGGAGAAGAGGGAGGAGATGTTAAATGAAAATTAATTCTCAATTTTTTAGTCATATTCAATATCCAGTTGACCATATTCTCTATATGTAGTCTCCCATATGTCTAACTATCTATACTACATTTTAGGAATGAGAAAACAATGACTCTTTTTTATACTTTTATTAGATTATTTTACTTGATTAAATAAATTCCATGTGGTGCATCCACAAGACAATAATAAGGAGGTGGGGAGAATGAATCTAGATATGAATCGATGAAAATGGATTCCCTTAATGGAATCATCTTGTTTCCATATGTTAAGAAATCATAGGCTACCTTGAATTTCGTCGGGAAGCAGTTGTTAGAAAAAAAGGGCTGATTCCTCCTCATTCCATAAGGCCATAAAATCAATATGAATATCTTTATTGTGGATAGAAATATTTTTATATAGGGTTTCATATCATGTGATATTAATATTTTTAATAAAAACATATATAGAATGATAAAATGATTAATCTCCAATGCCCATATGTTCTGATAGAGTTCTTCTTCTTCTATATCTATTCATGGGGGAAGAATCAACATCATGAAAATTTTCGTTACTGGTAAAAACTATATGTGGTAAATGAACCCATGTATCTCTGAGATCCACCAATCTCATTGATTATATATCCATCATTTTCATAAAACATGAAACATGTGGTAGAATACCATGCTGGTGTGAGTATATAGAAACACACTATGACACCCTAAAAACCAAAATAGATTAATATAAATATACAATGATAGTTAGGTCACCCTAAAGAAATAGGGATCTAAACTCAAGTGATTCACATATAAATACTCATTATGAACCCCAAATGTGAAAACAATGGGAACTTCACCTCACATCCCTACCAAATATAATGAGTAATCCAACATATCCAAATTTACATCACCAATTATAAAAATAAATCAAAACCTAACAAGAATATGTGTGGAGGGTCATTCTCTTCGATACAATATTCTTAAGATGAGTGCTCCCCAACACCCATAGAGGACCAACACCACATCAATAATTAATGATGTGGGATTAACAATCAGTAGATATAGAATACACAACTTGGGGAGTCCCTTCTCTATATGTACAGAGAATATGGGGAACTATTTTCATTGGTCATATTGGGAGTAATAGCCCAGAAATCACTATGATAATATAGTAGAGCTACAACCTATTGTAAATGGGGATTATTTTCCCTATCATATCTCTAATAATCACTTCAATATCACTTCCATTGTTCATCATCACCTATATAAGAATAATTTTATGAACATATCGTACAATATCACAAATGCCACACACCAAAATCCATCATCATGTTCTCTATAGAGGGCTACCTAGGATAGTTTACATATATAATATAATATGAACCCACATGAATTTGATACTAGATAGAGAATTCAAAGAAGAAAATACTTAGTTTATATAGGGATCCACATAGCGTGTGACCCAACATCATTTCCTTATCATGTCCTCCAATGAAGATGGAATGGATGGCATCTCATCATAATAGACATATATTAATATGATAGGGTGTGTCTTATCCACTCGATACCTACCTGTGCCCTCATTATTTTTCTTTAGAACCTTATCATGCTCCTAGCCATGTTCGGAAGCCAGCTATTTCTAGGGAACTCCTATAGTTCAAGATGTGTGTGACCACATGAGTCCTAGACATGTTCCAACTATAACACATTATGGATGCCTGGGTGGGGTCACATGTTCAGTGGTTCAATCTACACAATGTTTTATCCATAAGTTATATAGAAACTGTATAATGAAATCGAGGTAGTATTGTGTTGTTTGTTCTTTTTGGATACAAGGAGTGATGCGAATATATTCGTCGACTCATCAGATTCATCAAATATTTTTTAGATTTAGTTACAACACCAAAGATATTACATTTGGGATGAAAAAAAACTAATTGGTAATACCTCTGACCTTCATTCTCAAGAATCAAATGGTCATATAATGAAATCTGATCATCCCTTCAATGTCAAGAAAGGATCTTGTTTATGTTTCATCTATTTTTACAGTTCAACGATCCTGAAACGATTAATTATCACATTTAATCCACATTGATCATCCAATAAAACAATGATATATTATTTTTTTCCCAAACCACCTTGATTTTGGATGTTTAGTTATTCTTGAACCTACCTTGGAAATGTCGATCCAAAACCTTATGGGCAATGCCTAGTAACATGAGGAAATGGTTTGGGAAATGCATAAGAACAACGTTGAAAATTTTATTAGACAATTTTTTAGTGCCAAAATCATAGTTCATGGAATCCTAGGTGAGATCATGGAATAATTGAAAAATATATTGAATTAAATAGATTAAATAATTTTCATTGATCATGAAAATAACTATCTACCACATAATATAAATAAGATGATTAATAATGAATCAATAATTTAATCAAAATTTATGAAAAAGAAAAATGATGGTTCTCACCTCATTTAGGTATAAATAATTCTTAAATAAGTTGTTCTATTATGTGGGAGAATTCATGTTTCCTTCACTACAACTCAATCGACCTCGATTTGGTTAACTATCAACCTCTGATTTTAATCTCCTTACGAAAATATATGAAGTTCTTCAAAAATCTCTCATGGTTATATAGTTAATCAAATATAATTTACATAAAAATTTTAAAGAGAAAAGTATTTATTGTGGTAATTAAATATATAAATAAATTACTCAATTAATTACTCCACTTAATCCACCCACCACTAAATACCTCATCTAAACATCCATATCCAATGAAATATATGACAATAGTACTGTAAACCATATATTTTATATTCTTAACAAGTATCAAATTTTTAATCCAAGACTCTATTGGAAGAGTTACATATATATATATATCTTAAAAGTAGTGTATTCATGATATTTATATAATTCATATTTTATGCAAATAGTATCAGGATAAAATGGCCTCAGAATCCTGCACTATCTCAGTTCCTAGATATAGAAATATTCCATAGTATATTTCATTGTGATATAAGAAAATAAAATATAGTCATCGATTCTCCCCACAATAATGGTTTTCTTAAATAAATGTCATAAAATAAATATCATGGTTGGGATACTAGGCCGGCATCTGGTTCTCCTACTCTCAGGATCTCTCTTACACACTCCTATTCCATCACAACTCATGGACCGATTGAATTTTCCATCACCACATGGTCTTCAACAACCAATAATTGATCACCACCTATTAATCTATGAAGTTTTATCCATCCATGATTTCTGTCTCCCCCAGTAAATATCATGAATAATATAATGCATGTATCTCTTCAAAAATGAATCATTGATGATTTCATGAACTCGCTCGGATACTATGGGTAATTATAGGTGGTAATAATCTTTGACAAACCTCAATAGGATATCAAATAGACCGATGAACCTCAATTATAGATGTACTCACTTACCAACCATTTTCAATACTCATCATGAAGAGACTATCAATAAAACAGCATTCCACGAATCAAAATCCAATGGTGTATACTGGTAATAAGATTCTCATTTCTCATAACTCTGTGTTGACATACCTATACTCATAGATCACATGAACCTTCTCTATCATCACCTACACTATCTTGGGAAAAATAAGATATTTTTTTCAAATCTCAATCATGAATATGGGTGACCTGGAAGGTCTCTCATACATTCCCATAATACTTTAAATAATAATATTATATTGAAAGGTATTTTGATATGTAAACTCCATTGGTGGAAATTGATCATCCCTGATCAAAATGAAGTCTAAAACAAAGACTCCCAATATTTCATATAATACATAGACAGTTTTTTCATTCTACCCATCCATTTTGGATTAATATGTATTTATCATCCTCATTTTGGTCTTGACTTCTATCAGAAGGACTCTATATAACATTAGAATAAATCTTTTATAACTATCAGATATGAACCTTTTTCAAACCACATGAAGTTAGAAAACCTCCCCCAGGTACCACTTTTACATGATCTCCACCATACTCTTCTCTATAATAGAATGAAAGTGTGGTTACCAAATAATTTGGTCAAATAGAAACCATAAAGAATCAAAAAATTATGCTATAAATGGTTGACCCATCACAAATTATTTGGATTATATTTCCCATTTCCACTCTAAGATTGTAAGAGGGCATATGAATCAAATCATAACCTAGTGCTCATGATTAACTTATAGAAATATGAGACACATAGAGATGAACTCGGCCATGATTTTCCGCATTCTAGCCCAACAAAACTACCACTGAAAGTCCATTTACATCTTCACCACATTGAGATTAAAATTTGAAGGAGAAGGATGAAACTAAAACATCACCTCTTCTAAAATTGTTACTTGAACCCCTGTCCATGCTCATAAAAGGAGGACATGCTTCCCTCCTTTCGATATATAATTTGGTTTATCCCTCTAGGAATTATAGATAGAAATAACCTCATTCTCGATGTCTCCCAATTGGGAATTTGAAACCTGTTTTAGAATTGGACAATTCAACACAATCAATTGAAGATAATTTATACAACTCTCCACCTTTAGGGTAATATAAAAACCCAATTGATTAGATTCATTCTCCACCATGAATGGTTGAGACATTATAATAAAATAATCATCCACTGAATTACCATTATCATGTTTGTAGATAATGATGTGGTCATCGTACTATATTAAATCCAACAAACACCTCTTTATTGTGTTAATATGTCTCTATATGATGATTTAAATGAGACTCTAGTGTCCCTAGTTAATAATAAAGATAAATCCCATCAGACAGCCCCCTACATCACTAGAGAGAAGACTGAAACTACCAACTATATCTCATGATTAAAATTTTTATTCTCATTAGGTAATAACTTCTTTGACCCATAAACACAAAAAATCCACCACCTATCACTCCATCAATATGTATCTGAACCCATTTCTATATTTATCCAAAAACACTACAAACCAATGCCCTCATCTGGTAATCTCAACATAGATGTAGTGGTAAAACATAGTCTCAACCTATATAGGGATACCTCACACTTCTCAGTACAGATAAACGGCTTCCCTTTTCATTATATGCCGGTAAAGGGGATAATACTCCATATATTTCATCCAAAAAAATATGTAGTACCCCTTAGATCCTTGAATACTCTAAAACTCTGTCGCAACATTGACTGTCTCTTATTCTAGTACCGATTTAATATTCATGGGGTTCACAACTAATTTTTCTTATAAATTAAATTCCCTATAATGTGAATCCCATGGATCCAAAATCAACACATAATAAGAATACCATAATGTTAGTACTTCTAGATTAAGTCTTGGACCATCCTCAAATTATCTTGATGATCCATCTATGACATAGAGTGAATGAATATGATATCATTGAGGAAAACCACATACCGGCCCATGATTGTTTGATGATATAGTTCAACGAAGCTAAAAAATAATAGGGTAATTAAAAAAACCAAAAAGAATCCCCAAAAAATAATAATTTCTATAGAAACATAATAATTTCAAATTTGGGATATTATCCTTGTGAACCATCAATTAGTTCTATTAAAAACTCCACTCACTCTTTATAATAGGACAAACAGGTAATCTATTATCATTAATGTGAAGAACTTTTTATTATCATTACATTGATTAAGTAATAATAATAAATAAAAGCCTTAATCTTATATCAACCTTAATCATGATAAAACTGGAGTGGAACAATGGACACAATATGTTTGATGAATCCCTTATCTATATGGTCCTCCATCTTCACCCTCATCTCCAAAATCTTGATAGGGTATATTTATTATGCCTCAAAATATTTAAGTGTGATCCCATGGTAAAATCCATTGAATATTTATATCACTTGATGTAGAGGTTGTCACAAAACATTATCATGGATGATGTCCATGTAATCCTCCAATACCAATGGAATATAGATGTTGGAAGATACTAATATGTAAAGGGATAATCTCTACCTATAATTGATTACATGATATAAATTCATCATTATATTCCCACTCACTCATCCATCATATCCCAATTTCCCATAAAAGTGATTTTAATCCCTTAGTTTCTATGGAATCTAACATACATGTGGTGGAGAACCATTATAAACTACATATAATTTTTTATGGACTAATCATGATGAAAAATTTGTCCCATGTGAATTTTTCTCCCCCATTATATATTTATCTCTTATAGAGGACAAGTGATATCAAATAATTTTTTCTTATAAAAACCTATAGCCATATTTGTAGGGTAAATATCATAATAGGAATCTCCAACTCTCATATCAGGAATAATCATATGATGTTATTAAACTCATTGGTGTTGACTAGTACTGATTAAATCCTTAAATTAGAACAAATAATACCTCATATCAACTCATTCTCATCCTAGTCATATCCATACATATCCTGCAACAACCCATTACCTCGAACATGGTCTCACTAAGCCTTATTTGGGAAACATGCTAGTGGGGGTCATGGGAAGTTGTAACTTTTTTTCCATCAACTAATCCTACATCAAAAACAACTCCCACACCTCTTCTAGCACATACAAAATGTCTATCACCACAGACATGTCTTGAATATCCATGATCATTGTATTTTCTATATCGTGTTGGTTCATCCGCTATCTATCAAGTCCACTCACCATGAAGGGTCATGAAATAAAGAACTATGTGACATTCCCCATATAAATCAATAAATATCCACTCATTAGACTAATTGGATCCTTTATTTAAACTATGATCCATATATCCTCACATGTGAGTCTAAGAATGAGAATGAATCTTCTTCTATGATCGTGATGTATAATTCATACTACATGTTATAATTGAATTAGCCAGATGATTTCTACCGCCTTCCCTTGCTTCTTATAGTCCCTCTTTTAGGATGATTTCATTCAACATATCTACTTGTGAGCTCCATCATGGTGTGTAGGAATAGGGAAACTATAATGACTCAAATAAGTTTCTAAATACCCTTCTTGAACATCCTCACCAAGAAGAATCCATCTTGTACCATATAAGGGAACTACTATATATGTTCAGTGATCCTTGTTGAATAATCAAGCACTAACATAACACACAACTATAGATCATGATTATTTTGGATCTGAACTGACTTCCCACACGAAGTGTAGTAGTACTCAAAAAATAGCTACTGGAAAGTCCACTATTACAGTGTCCTCTCGTTATATACATACATAACCAAACTCTTCATTTGAAAACTTTTTGCATGTAAATGATTTTATGGTTGTACAATGATCAGATCTATTAGGGTTCGTATGAGGGTAATGATTCACATCACCAAATCAATACATTCATTTAGTTATTAAAGATATGGGTCATCATGAAACATAAATGGTCTCCTATGTCATGACATAAAGAGTGTGGTAATCATAGATTCAATTATTTCCAGAAAATATGGTTTTATACAATTATCGATATAATTGAATTATTCTACCTAATATCTAAGGGGAAACACCTTATTGGATGGTTGTTGTACTGAGGCCTCATAACACAACAAATCTTCATCAAGATTCTAAATCAAAAACCCGATTAGATCTAATCATGGAGTAATATTGAATGTGATCTACATGTACCAAGATAGGATGATAATACATATATGTAAACATATATATGGGTACATGGATGATGAATTATAGTCAAATTACACAATAATATATGATTCGTGTACTGTTGTTTTATTAAATACTGGTCTATATATGGAATGTTGGAATGTAGGTTGTTAGACTCCTGGTGTGTGGATACAGAAGACACCTTACCGACACTAGGTTCCCTGGAATGACAGAAACACTCGAGAATCAATGAAATTATTTCTCAATGTCCCAACAATACCTTGATTGGAGAAATAATCAAACATTATCCACATAAATTAACTCCTTTGATATAACTGTATATTGACTTAACCCACCATGATCTACCTAGCCAATAGATGTGAGTGTATTTAAAAACTCAATACCACCTATAATTGGCTAGTGGTTAGAGAAAAGATTCAAAAAAGAATAATATATAATGGAAGGAATATTCTTAATGTAATTACATGTACACAAACAATTTACTCAACGAAACATTATAAATGAGTAGTAAAATATAATAATACCTAGACTAGACCATGAATGTAATAAACTATTAGGAATACATCAGAGTTTGGTATAGTAAAACAAAACTGCAAATGGAAAAAGGAAAAAATCAATAAATGAATTCTTAATCAGTAAATCACCAACAATATAATAGGATGAGAGAGTATTATTCTTAATCTCCAATCCCAACAATTATATATGGTTAATTAACCGAGGTATTACTATAATACAACAAATTCATTGTAGATCTTCCTGTGGTCTACATAATATATGACTTGACATGATAAAAATAGGGGTGAGTTTACACACCTATAAGAGGATGTCCTGAATATCAAAACGGTGCAATAAAATAATACAAAATTAGTTAGGTCAACCAAAATTAAGAGGGAAATGAATCCCAATAGATAATCATATATATTCTTATAATTAATCATAGATGAGAGAGAAAATGGATCTCCATCTCATATCCAAACCAAATTTTATGAGTAATTATAATGCTAGAGAATTCCATCACAAATTCAAAACATCAAACAGAACCTCACCAGAATATGTGTTCAAATGGGAACTCATCACTCCTATACTCCACAGCTAATTGAGCCCCAAATCCCATAGAGGACCCACACTACACCAGATCTCAAAGGCGAAGGAGTAATAGTCTATAGATTGAGGACCCACTCCACTTTTATTGGAGTAATATATAAATATTTATATAATATGGGGAAACAATTACCTAGTGATTCAAGGGAGTATATACCCTAGTATCTCTCAAATAATATAGGGAAATCACACAATAGTTTGGTTGGAGATTATTTACCCAGACATCTCCCAGATTATATTGTCCTTATCTATACAATCATAATGCATATTATAATGATGTGAAATGCTTGGATCATTTCAAAAGGCAAAAAAAAATTCAACCATCATGTTATATATTGAAAACTACTCAGGATAGGGTAAAAGTTGGATAAAAATACAAGTCAATGGAATGAGATATTAGATGATGATATTAAAGGAGGGAATACATGAAATGTAAGATGGTCCAGAGGGTGTGTCTCCCTACCTCATATCTCAGAAGTGTAAACTATTTCAAAATGACTTAGAAACCATCTCATAACAAACGACATGTACGACTGAAACACTAAACGTATTAGCCTCCCGGGACCTGAAAATTCCATCATGGTCTTCCTGTGTACCAGGTCATGTATCTAGAAATGTACATGTCCATGCATGGATACCATACAATGGTTGTATACACTTAGACTACATGGCGTGTTTTACCAGACGGGGTCCTGGATGTGTTTCATCTAGAAAATGACCTTTCAACCTTTTTTAGGTCACCCAACATGTGGGTACAGCCCCACTGTGTGTGATTATAAACATATCCTAATGACATAATTGCAAGGATAGTGGATACATGTATTGTTTTCTTCTGGGTGACATGATGTGAAGATATTTTTTCCCTAAAATCATCATGTTTTTTCCATGTTTTCCAAATATTGTCTTTATACTATCGATCTGACACGATTTATACTTAGAACTGATGGGTAAACCCTCAATACAAGATATCCTAGCCTCTAATAGATAGAAAAAAAATATGGTGATTAGATCAAGTTCCTCCATGAATCTTGTATCCCTTTTCTTATTTTGGGTCGAACAAAAATGATTTATCACACATAGTTCTACCTAATATTCCTGAAAAACACTGATCATTTCATTATTCACCAATATTATAGTAATTTAGGTGTTCAACCACACAAGAAAAAAACCTGACAATGTCGAACTATGGTGTAGTGGGCTAATGGAGAAGAACCAAAATAAAGGGGTGGGTAATGAAATAAGAAAAAAAATACTGTTTTAAAAGTGATAATGTATAATTATTATAGATATGGAAAACTGATGGTAGAACATGGTATAAGTTGAGAAGCAAATGTATTAATATTTTACCTTTTCTATAGGGATCATTCGAGTAATGTGTGGTCATTCATTCAAAATAAGATAAGATATAAATTCTTAATATTTTAATCAAAGTGTAGGAAAAAAATCATCATTAAGTCAATTTGTAATATATAATTGGAAATGAATTTGTTCCTTGTTGAAGGATAAGTCTCATTGAATTCATTGTCACATGATCAACCACTATCTGATCAAATATCATCTCTAATCAGAATCCAACTACGAATAATGTTAATGTCAAATATCCAATATTACAAGATTATTCGAATAACCCTTGGTAACTTAAATAAGAACATTTTTTAATAAAAATCACATTTTTTGTTATTATATGGACAATTTTAATTCATTATTTAATTAACCTAGTTATAGTACATACCAACGACTTCCATATCCAATTTTCCATTTTAGACCAACCTTATATCACATATTAGAAACACCTGACATTATAGAATCTACCATTTCGTTGAATTTCATACTTGGGAACACATTTTCGGAGAACTATCTTGGAAGAACTTTAATTTATTGATTATAAAAGTTAAAATATTTTTATAATATCATTTCTAGGCTCAACGGACCTCGAAATATAATGTAATATTAGGGTAAGGCTATAAAAATATTCCTGAATATATTAAAAATTAATTGAATGGAAACATAGGTTCAGAAAAAATGTATTTATGAGAATGAACTCAATATCTTTGAAAAACCCACAACTAATAAGTGAAAAACTAAATAAATAAATGATGAACCCATACAATGTTAATACCTCCAATCACTAATAGTGTATTGGTGTTAAAATTTTCTAAAATTAAATCTTATTATCATTACAATTACAGATGGAATCATTATGAAAAATATATTTAATGAAAATGATGTCTTTAAACCCCACTTGTAGTAGTGAGTCATTACAAAAATTATTTGGAAAATAACTCCATAAAAATAACTGAAATTTTTAAACAAGATTATTTTATTATACACATTCTAATACATTATCTTCTTTCCAGAATCATATCAATGTAGTATATTCTTCAAAATTAATTACTCATTCATAAATGTATAACTACTGAAACATGCTTCATTTTCCATGCATGTTATACTATTAATTCTCTTACTCTATACACACTATTATGAAATCATAAACGTGATTTGGTTTTGTGGCTTATAATATTTTGGATTTCAAAAACATGAACTCACCATTTATGAATGAAATAAATATCATTCGGATAATTTTTTATTATAATACCAAATTCATGAACCAAATATAAGTGTTCTCCATGATGCTAATGTAAATGAAATTTCAAATTATATAACAATAAATTGTTCATTATGTCAAAGTAAAACAGTATATATTATTTCCATGGATGTCATTAATATAATAGAAATAAAAATGAGAGGAGATGAATGGATGGATTTGGTTAATGATGTGCACCTCATTGATTTATTGGGTATATATGTTTCACTGGGTCTTCACTACTAGAATGAGAAAATGAAAATAGGATATAATTTTATGTATGGATAATATTTCATCAACATCATAAGAGGAAATGTTACCATTAACAAGCTTTTCATATTAAGGGGTATCTATATCTTCATCCATTTTATTTTCAATAATAGATATATGAGGGTGAGAAGAATCAAATCATTACTGCCACTCAGAAATATTATCAATGGAGTTCAATAAATGAATGAAATTATACATAAAAATACTTGAATCATATTTATCGAACCGATTACCCTAAAATCTAATTACCCTAAAAATTTCCCCACTATATATCAATGATCATGTAAAACTAATGGGATGGAACCACATTACATTGTTAATAAATTCATGTGGCCAAAACATCTCCATCAATTAGGATTTCCCTTGCAAAAAATTAAATGAAATACGAAATCCATGTCCTCTATTACAGACAGTCACTTAAAGTCCACATCCCCATAATACTGCAATTATTATACTATTGTTTAAACACATAATCTATAAGACTAAACCAGATTACCACCACAAAACACACTTCATGAAATAGAATTAAATTTCCTCTAATTTCTTACCACCCATATATGAATATCACCCACTTGATTGACGTCAATGAAAGAACACAAGACTTAAGGGTGATACTGATAGTGTGTGCTTGAATTCGCATTTATTGTAGATCCCAATGAACTATAAATGACTATATATACTCAAACATGAAAATAATCATGTGAAAAAAAAAATTTAGGATCAGGATGAATAACAAAATATAAAACCAAAAAAGTATATTTTTGGATCGATTTTCATCTAACCATATCTGTTCCAAGCCCAAATTTAATAACTTATCAGATTCCATCATTAACTGATTAAATAAAGGATGAATTACGTATAATAATTATATGTGATGAAAAAACCATTATGGATGATGATGTCAAATTGGGATTTCACCCATCAGTCCCCCCTAAAAAACACACATGTCATCCCTTTAATGACAATCCATCTAATCCAAATAATATTGCACGTGGAATACTATTTATCTCTCTACTGGGTGACTTGAACACCCCACAATTTTTATTTCAAATTTTTTTATAAGGAACCACCATGGATACACATTCTTTAAACTAAGGCAACATTATCATTCTCAAATTATTTTTGGGGAATATTCCACCTTACTTCATAACTTGGATGTATTATGCCTCTGATACTACATTTTTTGCAACTTGACCTCTCAAGTCAATGAACCTTGTTAAATTACCCAATGCATGTCTTGAAATACTTTAGTTTCCATCTCAGCATGCCCCATAGAATTACCCACTAGGGTCTCTTATTTTACAATTAAATTTATCCATCATCCAACACATGTTCAGTTAGATTGATTTTTCTTCACTTATACAAACCATTGGGAACTTCTCACGTGGTCACCTGTAATGATCACTAATCCATGAAATTAATACGTAAATGTAGAGTTATTTTATGAACAATGAATAAGTTTTTATAGGGTTTCATACTAAAACCCATTGGTTCTTTGATAAATTATCCATCTAAGATTATATATTACCCACGAACAATCACGGAAACTGATGTGGGATTGGGTTTTTATCCAATAGAATCCACGCCCATTAATTTCCATGTTACATAGTAACTTTAATAATAAATTAGAATATATTTTATTGAAAATTTTTCCAAATATTATCTCTTAAATGATGTTTTAATTTAAAATGTTTTGAATATCATGAATATAGTGAATAGAAAAAAATCATTATTTTTTTCTACACTATAGGAAGTGTTTTAAATTTATGCTCCATTTTAATGGATGTTACACGAACTGGTGGGTATTTAATATTCGGAGACTATATATTTTGTAGTTTATTAGTGGTTTTAATATATTTTATTATTCAGTGTACATAGTGGTGGTTATATTTTCTTTTACTATTTTTTCTAAAATCAAAATAAAAAATTGGTAAATTAATAAAATCATAACTATGTACTGTAATTATAGTTATGTTTAATTGTGGTTAGCCGAAAATAGTGCTAAATAGAAAAAATAGAACCAATTGAATTGATATTATCAAAAGACTCCAATAAAGTGTTTAATGAAATGTAAATATATATTTAAATATTTCATAAAAATAACACGTGTACAAAAAATACAGTCATATAATAAATTGAACCATTAATGTACATTAAAATCATAAAACATAAAAAAACATGAATGAAGAATCATATATACATATTCACACACAAACAAAACCAACACTCAATATATAACCTCAAAATTAAATATTTACATATATTATTTGTCCAATAGCCTCTATCATAGCATTTCTTTTACCAAAACCCAAAACCCTCTTCTGATAGTATAATAATTGAATAAATATTGATAATATTTATCCATAACATTAAAATTAATTACTATACCCATGTAATTTTGAATATAGTTTTGGATTATAATTCTCATCCTCATACCTAAAATAAGAGTTTCTCACCTAAAATATAACCCATAAAATTTATGAAATGAAATAGAAAGGGAAATAGACAACAAACATATTTAGAATCCTGCACATAAATTTTTTATTTTCATAATCATACATAATTCAAATTTTTATAAAGCAAACACTATATCATGAAAAATAATTTTGAAACATAAAATTTCATATTTTTCAAATTATTCAACACACTAAACTCAAAATGTACAATCATATAACAATTTAATCAATTTTTAATCCGATGTGTTGGATGTAACGCCCCGACCCCAGCTACCCCGAGTCGGTGCATTACTTCGTAACATTGGCATGATCTCAAGAAAGATCAAATCTCGAATGACCGATTGGTTTAGTAGCCTTGGAAACACTAGATATATTCATAAGTTTTACATTACATCATAAAATGAAAAACTACTACAACAACATAATGTTTCCACAATCCACACTATTAACCCCTCATAAAATCCCTGCAGGTCATTCATAACTTACTTCTTCACATCCTGGGAAAAATAAAACATAGAAAAGGGGTGATCTCAAATGCCCAGTAAGGATAACAATATAGAGAAAACTTTCATAAATAAGAATAAACATTTAAAGCAATGCATTACTAAAACAAAAGCCTTTTAAACTTTAAATTCAACATAGTATGGAAAAAGTAAAATGAAATAATGCCATTTACTTATTCACATGGATATTCTACTAATCGAATAATCAAATGCAAAAATCAATAACCACTTTCATAATGTTGGAATGCATAATGCCGGACTATCATAACCACATAGCCAAGGCCTCGTGCCAAGACTACAAATAAGATTTTGTCAAGGCCTTGTGCAAAGACACTAGTTTGTCTCATGAGACCTACCGATGCATCGAGGAGCTATAGCGGGCTCCACCCGTCACTTATTAAGTCCAATGCATTCCCATATGAAATGGTTTAAACATAACATAAACATTCGTATTAAATATAGCATACGAAATGTCAATAATTTCACCATAAACTATGAATGGTATAAAAATAGCACATCCATAGTCAAACATATCACAAAACCTTCAATACAATATAGAAGTTTTGTATCATAATAAATCAACTTCAAATAATCTTAAAATCCATCAAAGGATGTTGACATAGATGAAATCAAAATTCTTTTTAAAGAAATATCTCCTTTTATTTTGAAATCATTTAATATCCATATAAAATAAAACATTTTGTTTGAAAATATTCTTATAAGCTTGTAAGGAAAGCTTTGAAGATTTTATAACGGCGTAAAATAACCGCACCCGCCGTATAAGTTAAAAAAAACATTCTTACCTCAATTCTGTCGAAAAGGTTAAAAAGGACCTTGTTTTGAAAACGACGGAAAGATTCCTTTATAAACCTCTTATAAAAAGTCAAACAAGGGTATAAATGACTTTAACCCATATTCTTGTAAATAGTAAAAATGTTTGGAAATACATATTTAAGAAACATGGATGTGGATGATAAAGATATCCCAGTAGATTATTACGTATAAACAACCTCGGATAATGAAGAGATTGTGAAATAAACCCTTACCTTGTACTTTTCCTTAGTTGGGGTAGGTTAAACTCCTGTATAATGGTGAAATAATTGTTATTAAATTATAAAAGAATCATATTCATTAATATGATACCATATATGATCTTTTAATATTGATTTGATAATAATATCTTAGTATTATCGCTGTTTCGGGTGTGAACTTACTTGTTTGCTTTTGTATGTTTTGTTACGTAAGACATGTTTGTAAAGGATAAGTTGTATATTATTCAAATCCAGAATGGTATCAAGTCCTTAAGCATCATTTTTAAATCATCAAATGATAATTATACTTGAATGGATACGATGGAAAATGAATCTCATCGCGTTCGTGGAGACGGTAGTCCGTACGTACGCACGAACACTACTTCCATTTAATTTTTATTTTAAAAGAATCGAATACAAATGATACATAGGTATATTACTATTCTAGTATAATATAATAATTTATACATGTTACTTAAGTTCATTAACACCATCCTTTATACGTTCCATGTGTGGTATGAACGAGTCATATCATTTTAAGGGGGCGGTAGTCCGCACTTCCTCAAATGAAATTATCGTAGGTATATACAACATGGAACGAATAATGGTATGAAATAAAATGGAATTACAGAAGCTTATATATAAAATATATATCATTAATATCATATTTAATTACAGTGCCATCATAATGGCCACCATGAGAGGTGGTAAGATGTATTTGAACAATCATCGTTTCGTGAGGCGTTAGTTTGCCATCCACAGAAACATTATGTTCATCATCCATTAGATGGAGTTGTGTGTATGTGTAGTTTTAATACTTCTTATAACAACATCCTAGTATATTGAGGATATTGGTGTTGTTACAAAAGAAAGGAAATAAGAAGAGTTTGGGGGTTGGAGAAGCAAAATAAATGAAAATAATTTAAGAGAAATCGTTACCTTTAATTTAGGTAACTCACTTTGGTTGGAACCAAAGGACTTCTTGAAATGCTTTCTGCCTAAGGGGAAGCTTCAAGGAGGAGGAGAGGGATGTGGGGAGTTTAGTTGGGCAGAGTTTGGACGAGCCAAGTGGCTTGAGAGGTGTGAGGAATGAGTAGAAGTGGTCTCCTTTTATAAGGGAGAAGAGGGGCTCTTTAGGAAAGAGTGAAAGTATTACTTTATAATATAATTATATTCGGTTTATAATGGTCCAAAAATCATTGAGGTAGAAGATAAGATGACTCATATTCTAAATAACATCAACCAATAAGAATTGGACAGGTTTTAGATAATATTTTAATCATTATAATCTTATTTATTTAAATGATTTATTAATGAGGTAAACATTGCATCATTATTGTGTCATTAATAATTTCAATTATTTGATGTCTAAAAATTATAAATAAAATATCATTATGTAGGAAATCTTTTTATCTTTATAATTAATATTTATAATAGAAAATCCAACATGGATAACCCTATGTAAAAATTGTTCTTCTAAAAGATGTAAGCTTATGCCATTTTTATTTTTATTTTAACTTTATTAATATAAAGTGTCCCTACCACATACAAGTGGCTCCAAGGGGTCCCCAAATTTACCCAAGTATGCTCATGGTCGGGTATGTGTCCAAAACTAAGGTTAGGACATGTTTTAGGGTAATTTTGTATTATTATAATATTATTTTTTAACCCTTATTTACCGGATTTACCTTTAACCATGGTGAATAAAATATTTACCGCAGTAATTATTCAAAATGTCTAAAAATAAAAGTTACCTATTTACACAATTTGATCATCCTGATTCCAAATATGGAATCCATTTTCCTAAATTCAAAACACAGAAGTGGCAGAAATTAATTTAAAATTAATTCCCGCTGTCAAAACAAAAAGCGTGTTTTTAAGAGATAATAACTATCAAAAGATTGACACTTGTTTATGTTCGGTTTAATTGTAAAATTATGTCCAATGACCAACATTATATTAAATGGTAAAAATATATTCTAAATATAATTTAAAACCACTCAAATTCACAATTTATCACTATTAATTATTTTGATTAAAAAAGTTGTTTTTAATTAAAATTTGGTAATTTTCACTATTCATAAAAATATGAAAGTTATCCGAAAAGTACCAAAATTTCACCTTAGGCTAAATTCGATATTCCGAATCCAAAAATGAAGTCCATATTAAAATATAAAATATATATAATTTCAAAAAGTAGGTATTACTATTCATAACGGCTAGTTTGATTGGTTACGGTGTGTTAGAACTCGGTGTTGCGTACAACACACGCTAGCGTACCGTGGAAGCTAAAATTTGGTTAAAGTGCAATACTGAAAATGAATTTGTTCTTATATTATGTCTAAGAAACTCATAATATGGATTCTAAAATTATAAGGATTATATAAAGTTTAAAATTTAGTTAACACTATTCATAACCTCTTTTGAACAGCTTGTTTGGTAAGTCATGGTGCGATTGAACTTGGTGTTGCGTGTAGTGAAAGTTATTGAATTATTTTGAAGAAATAACACACTATAAAATCTTGGGGTGTTACATTCTCCCCTCCTTAAATAAATTGCGTCCTCGCAATTTGAAATTGTTCTTCGAAAATTAAAGGTTGAAAATAGAAAATATCTTTGTGGGAAAACCCACATCGAAAATTGGGTTACTAAAATTTAATCTTAATATGAGGAAAAGAGAAATCAAAGGATCACCACCAAATTATGATCTCTATTAGGAGAATATTGGTGGAAATTAGAGACATATAATTGGAGGAAAAACGTAAATATTTATAGGTAGTGATTGAGGTCATCAATCACAAACAAGTATAAAATTGAGGTCCTTAAATTCA
Source organism: Viscum album (assembly GCA_963277665.1). NCBI lineage: Eukaryota > Viridiplantae > Streptophyta > Magnoliopsida > Santalales > Viscaceae > Viscum > Viscum album. The sequence continues at coordinate 24,348,734 of OY728131.1, forward strand.
TCAATATATGATGATTTGAAATACCATCGGTTCAACAAAACATAGGGTATTAGGATGACCCATTTTTGACGTTTCAAAATATCTTAGTTGAAATCCCACATCGAAAAATGAATTAATGAGGCCTCTATTTAAAATAAAGAGTCGAAAGTATGAAGATTACCGAAAATAACACATACTAGGGTTCCATGTCGGAAAATATGGATATGGAAGAAAAATCTAACCATCAATTATCTGATGGAGAGTGGTAGAGAACATGTCTATGAAAAGGCCAACAATCCCAAAGCCATAAATTAGTGATGATTTAAGGTACCATCTAGGAAAACATTTTTGTTCTAATTTGCTTTTCTAAATATTGAGGAATTTTTTTATGAGATTGGCTAAGATCATATGGAGATATATTTCTTTATAATTAGAGTTTTATCCATTAATAAATTTCTACCACAAACTCATCTTTCACTCTAAAAGATAATAGAATGTAAAAAAAAATTCTATTTACACTATTCGTATAGGGTTCCAAAATAAATGAATTTATAATTCATCTAAAAGATCTTTTAATAAAAACTACATTATTTAATCCAGGACATCTCGTGGGCCAGTGGTAGGTGATACACCCTTGTCGCCCTTCGGTTGCGGGTTCAAGTCTCGCAACCTTGCCGGACGCGACGGGTTGCCGCCCGACCTCCGGGTTGTCCTTTTATGGCAATCCAAAATAATCCAAACTAGAACTATCCAAAATACTTCTTTCCAAACTCACAGTCCAACATTTATAAGGAAGGTAAACATAATATAGATCCTTTTTACCCCGTAATAGCATATGAATACCTTCATCATGTATTACCATATTCCTTATTGATTACATTCATGATCCCTTATTCCATATAGAATGCTGGATATACTTCATTAATCCAAAAATGTTTTAAACCCCAATAATGATGGAATATACAAATCATTAATCAGCTTCAAGGTAGTCAAGAATATCCAATATAATTTATCCAAATCAATCATGTATTATTCTAAAATCACTACCTCGGTATCAGAACCATATTATGGTTTATCTTTCTCTCAACCATATATTTTCTAAAAATGTATCCTGCTATTGAGTCACATTTCTTTGTTCCACACAATCTCAAGTCCTTAATGAAATAGTACTGCAGTACAATCCTTATATACTCCATAATTATTATAACAAGTACATTGTTGATACAACACTCAATTGACATAATCAACATAAGAACTCTAATCATTCCTCTTCATCTGTGGTAGTATCATTACTTGATTATTATCCAATAGCATCATTTGCGTCATAGTCTGATGACTGGGGCATAGGTTCGCGTAGTGTCCAAACTCCTTGCAAATGAAGCATTGTACATTTGAAACCATTTTCTTACCCTTGCAGTCACGTACTTTGTGCCCTTTTCCTCCACACTTATAACAAACTCCCATTCCTTTCAGGCAAGTTCCAGGGTGTTTCTTTCAACAGTTACCACATATGGGAAAATTATTCTTTTCCCTCTTCCCTTTATCTATCTTTCTCTCTTCCATCCTTTTCTTCTCTTGCTTCCCTTCAAATCCATAGGACTCAGTAAACTCTTTACTTATCTTATCAACACATGATATTATTTCTTCATATGATGATAATACATGGGAGACTATTTCTCTTATAAATTCTAGCTTAAGACCATGAAAGATATGATCCTTCCTTCTCTTTGGATCATGTGCATTTCTGGAGTTCTCATTCCTTCTACTGGGAGCCATTTCTAAACAATGGAATACACAAGATCAGTTTATGAATCAAAATACATAACCCCATACTTATTAAACACTTAACATAAATTTAACTATTTATGGATATAATCCATAATCATAAAAATTTCTCCTTTGAGGATGTATATACTCATAAACCCTTCATAATTATTTGTAAAGAAAATGAGAGTTATCCTAAGCATATCCCCCGGGAGTGTCGTAACCAAGAGTGCAGCAAGGCCCGTTATCGTGCACCAGTTCCCGTTCGAGTCTAGCTCAAAGCGGTGTTTTCGGGTTTTACCCCTAGGTACATCTGTGCCAGAGCCGCCTCTACCTGCTTGTATCCAGACAGGGATGTATTGCTTGGAAAACTCACAAAATCTCGACAATACCAAAATTCATGGAAGTTCTTCTATACTAATCCTCAAAGTTCATCTTAGGTCTACGTGCTCTAATCAGAGTTTATCTAAATCTAGCTTCCAAGGTTTGTACTAAACTTCCTCTGATACCAACTGTAACGCCCCGACGCCAGCTACCCAGAGTCGGTGCATTACTTCGTAACATTGGCATGATCTCAAGAAAGATCAAATCTCGAAAGACCGATTGGTTTAGTAGCCTTGGAAACATTAGATATATTCATAAGTTTTACATTACATCATAAAATGAAAAACTACTACAACAACATAATGTTTCCACAATCCACACTATTAACCCCTCATAAAATCCCTGCAGGTCATTCATAACTTACTTCTTCACATCCTGGGAAAAATAAAACATAGAAAAGGGGTGAGCTCAAATGCCCAGTAAGGATAACAATATAGCGAAAACTTTCCTAAATAAGAATAAACATTTAAGGCAATGCATTACTAAAACAAAAGCCTTTTAAAATTTAACTTCAACATAGTATGGAAAAAGTAAAATGAAATAATGCCATTTACTTATTCACATGGATATTCTACTAATCGAATAATCACATGCAAAAATCAATAACCACTTTCATAATGTTGGAATGCATAATGCCGGACTATCATAACCACATAGCCAAGGCCTCGTGCCAAGACAACAAATAAGATTTTGTCAAGGCCTTGTGCAAAGACACTAGTTTGTCTCATGAGACCTATCGATGCATCGAGGAGCTATAGCGGGCTCCACCCGTCACTTATTAAGTCCAATGCATTCCCATATGAAAAGTTTTAAACATAACATAAACATTTGTATTAAATCTAGCATACGAAATGTCAATAATTTCACCATAAACTATGAATGGTATAAAAATAGCACATCCATAGTCAAACATATCACAAAACCTTCAATACAATATAGAAGTTTTGTATCATAATAAATCAACTTCAAATAATCTTAAAATCCATCAAAGGATGTTGACATAGATGAAATCAAAATTCTTTTTAAAGAAATATCTCCTTTTATTTTGAAATCATTTAAGATCCATATAAAATAAAACATTTTCTTTGAAAATATTCTTATAAGATTGTAAGGAAAGCTTTGAAGATTTTATAACGGTGTAAAATAACCGCACCCGCCGTATAAGTTAAAAAAACATTCTTACCTCAATTCTGTCGAAAAGGTTAAAAAGGACCTTGTTTTGAAAACGACGGAAAGATTCCTTTATAAACCTCTTATAAAATGTCAAACAAGTGTATAAATGACTTTAACCCATATTCTTGTAAATAGTAAAAAAAATTTGAAATACATTTTTAAGAAACATGGATGTGGATGATAAAGATATCCCAGTAGATTATTACGTATAAACAACCTCGGATAATGAAGAGATTGTGAAATAAACCCTTACCTTGTACTTTTCCTTGGTTGGGGTAGGTTAACCTCCTGTATAATGGTGAAATAATTGTTATTAAATTATACAAGAATCATATACATTAATATGATACCATATATGATCTTTTAATATTGATTTGATAATAATATCTTAGTATTATCGATGTTTGGGGTGTGAACTTACTTGTTTGCTTTTGTATGTTTTGTTACGTAAGACATGTTTGTAAAGGATAAGTTGTATATTATTCAAATCCAGAATGGTATAAAGTCCTTAAACATCATTTTTAAATCATCAAATTATAATTATACTTGAATGGATACGATGGAAAATGAATCTCATCGCGTTCGTGGAGACGGTAGTCCGTACGTACGCACGAACACTACTTCCATTTAATTTTTATTTTAAAAGAATCGAATACAAATGATACATAGGTATATTACTATTCCAGTATAATATAATATTTTATACTTGTTACTTAAGTTCATTAACACCATCCTTTATACGTTCCATGTGTGGTATGGACGAGTCATATCATTTTAAGGGGGCGGTAGTCCGCACTTCCTCAAATGAAATTATCGTATGTATATACAACATGGAACGAATAATGGTATGAAATAAAATGGAATTACAGAAGCTTATATATAAAATATATATCATTAATATCATATTTAATTACAGTGCCATCATAATGGCCACCATGAGAGGCGGTAAGATGTATTTGAACAATCATCGTTTCGTGAGGCGTTAGTTTGCCATCCACAGAAACATTATGTTCATCATCCATTAGATGGAGTTGTGTGTATGTGTATTTTGAATACTTCTTATAACAACATCCTAGTATATTGAGGATACTGGTGTTGTTACAAAAGAAAGGAAATAAGAAGAGTTTGGGGGTTGGAAAAGCAAAATAAATGAAAATAATTTAAGAGAAATCGTTACCTTTAATTTAGGTAACTCACTTTGGTTGGACCCAAAGGACTTCTTGAAATGCTTTCTGCCTAAGGGGAAGCTTCAAGGAGGAGGAGAGGGATGTGGGGAGTTTAGTTGGGCAGAGTTTGGACGAGCCAAGTGGCTTGAGAGGTGTGAGGAATGAGTAGAAGTGGTCTCCTTTTATAAGGGAGAAGAGGGGCTCTTTAGGAAAGAGTGAAAGTATTACTTTATAATATAATTATATTCGGTTTATAATGGTCCACAAATCATTGAGGTAGAAGATAAGATGACTCATATTCCAAATAACATCAACCAATAATAATTGGACAGGTTTTAGATAATATTTTAATCATTATAATCTTATTTATTTAAATGATTTATTAATGAGGTAAACATTGCATCATTATTGTGTCATTAATAAGTTCAATTATTTGATGTCTAAAAATTATAAATAAAATATCATTATGTAGGAAATCTTTTTATCTTTATAATTAATATTTATAATCGAAAATCCAACATGCATAACCCTTTGTAAAAATTGTTCTTCTAAAAGATGTAAGCTTATGCCATTTTTATTTTTATTTTATCTTTATTAATATAAAGTGTCCCTACCACATACAAGTGGCTCCAAGGGGTCCCCAAATTGACCCAAGGATGCTCATGGTCGGGTATGTGTCCACAAATAAGGTTAGGACATGTTTTAGGGTAATTTTGTATTATTATAATATTATTTTTTAACCCTTATTTACCGGATTTACCCTTAACCATGGTAAATAAAATATTTACCGCAATAATTATTCAAAATGTCTAAAAATAAAAGTTACCTATTTACAAAATTTGAACATACTGATTCCAAATATGGAATCCATTTTCCTAAATTCAAAACACAGAAGTGGCAGAAATTAATTTAAAATTAATTCTCGCTGTCAAAACAAAAAGCGTGTTTTTAAGAGATAATAACTATCAAAAGATTGACACTTGTTTATGTTCGGTTTAATTGTAAAATTATGTCCAATGACCAACATTATATTAAATGGTAAAAATATATTCTAAATATAATTTAAAACCAATCAAATTCTCAATTTATCACTATTAATTATTTTGATTAAAAAAGTTGTTTTTAATTAAAATTTAGTAATTTTCACTATTCATAAAAATATGAAAGTTATCTGAAAAGTACCAAAATTTCACCTTAGGCTAAATTCGATATTCCGAATCCAAAAATGAAGTCCATATTAAAATATAAAATATATATAATTTCAAAATGTAGGTATTACTATTCATAACGGCTATTTTGATTGGTTACAGTGTGTTAGAACTCGGTGTTGCGTACAACACACGCTAGCGTCCCGTGGAAGCTAAAATTTGGTAAAAGTGCAATACTGAAAATGAATTTGTTCTTAAATTATGTCTAAGAAACTCATAATATGGATTCTAAAATTATAAGGATTATATAAAGTTTAAAATTTAGTTAACACTATTCATAACCTCTTTTGAACAGCTTGTTTGGTAAGTCATGGTGCGATTGAACTTGGTGTTGCGTGTAGTGAAAGTTATTGAATTATTTTGAAGAAATAACACACTATAAAATCTTGGGGTGTTACATTGGATGCCGAAAATTAATCAATAAGAATATATATATATATATATTATGTTTCATGATATCACATATTTCAAAATAAATCAATGGTGGTTGATTCATAGTTTCATTAAATTTGTGGTTTTTTTCAATGATTTTTACCATTACATGTACTTTTTATTATTTTGGACCACAAATAATAGTTGACAGAAATCCCAAGAAAATGGTAGCATATATTTGACATGATTTCAATTCACACATTTCAAAAATCAATATGCAATCATTATCCTTTGATTTAAAATTTATCCAATGATGTTTTCATTATTTTTACTCTATAGAACACATTTTTTTTGAGTTTATATCATTTAAAACTAATAATTGAGTGGTTGATAGAACAATAACCATTAGATGGACATTTTTACTACCCCTACAGATAAAAATAATTTAAAGGTAATTACCCTATTATTTTACATCAACATGATGTTATTTATATTGGTTTTGACCATTAAATGCATATTTTAGTGTTTTAAAACACTAAAATCATGTTTTTGGGAATAATGGGGGAACTATAACTGGGAGTGATGTGTTGTTATTTTATATATTTAGAAAATAAATCAATGAAAGAAAATTCAATGATTTTATCACTGTATAATTTTATTTTTTTAGTTTGGACCCATTGGTGCTCCTTTTAAATGTGTTTATATCTTTTAAAACATTTTATTGAGTCATTGCCATAACACTACACATTAGATTGAAATTTTTAATACTTATACCCTCTGAAATAAAAATCAAGGCTAAATTTTTCATGATTTCTTAACAATCAAATGTTCTTTCTTTTGGTTTTGACCATTAAATGAATGATCTAGTGTTTTAAATTTTATTTTTACCAGAATCCATAAAACTATTCAACTTAGATTGATGTGGAATCTGTTAATACATTTCAATAGTTAACCTATTGTCATTATCCTTTAATTTTATGGCCATTCGATGTTATTGTCCTTAATTTGACCACCCAGTGCATGTTTTTAATGCCTTCGATATCTTTTAAAGTAAATTATTTTTCATTCGGAGAACACTAAACATTTGGTTGAAATTGTTTCTACTAATAAATTTCATATATAGTCCAAATGTGGGGGACGATGATTTCATATCAATATGAGGGTCTTTACTATGGTTTTCACTTATACATAAAGGTTTATGTTTTTTGAAATAACATAAAAAAATTCTTGGAATTCCAAGAATATAACAGTGATGATTGATATGGAGTTGATTCTTATATTTAAAAAATGAATATATGGACATTTTCCATTCATTTAATTTCAATATGGTGTTGTGTTTTTAGTTTCTCCCCCTATAACATGTTTTTAATGAATTTGATCTCTATTAAAAACTCATAATGAATCATTATAGGAACACCAAAAATCTTTTGATTTGTTTTTATCTTGAAAACATCCCAAATAATTGAAAGGTGTTTTTTCCTAGGATTCCACATCACTCCAAAGACATTTTATATGGTTTTCCATTACACAAATTTTTTAGTTTTCTAAAACCCTAAAAATATGGTTAAAATAATCCTAAGGAAACTGTAACTCAAATTGACATTGAGTTGATCCATAATATTCCCATCTAAATATCCTGTCATTTATTCCAAGAATTTATGTTCATAATTTTTCATTTTAATTATTTTTAACCTATTGATTATTTTTAACGACTTTTATAAATTTCAAAACAACATATTTAGTTATTTTAGAACACTGTATATCATAAGAACTTATTTTCCAGTTATATACGTTAATAATATTCTATCATTCACAACCATATGATTTGATATTAATCAATTGTATTCGATTATGGGTTTTACTACCACACTTACATTAAATAATTTGAAAACATTAAAAACACACTTATGGTCCTATCAGAAAAATAGTAACTTTGATTGATTTTGTGTAATCTCAAACTTGTGAAAAATAAATCAATAACTTTTTTTGGTGATTTCCCAGTTTTAAAATTTTATAATCCGGGTTTGGCACCATTGTTCACGTTTTTTAATAATTTAATATATTTTAAAACATTTTATTTGTCCATAATGGGTATACCACACATCAGATCGACATGTTGTCTAATCATTCATGTATAAAATAATTCAACAATGGTTTTCCCAAGATTTCACGTAAATGTGATGTCATTTCATATAGTTATTATCATTATATGAATGTTTTAGTGTTTTGAAACACTAAAAATATTTTAATGGGAATCTCAGTTCAACTAGAACTCAAATTGTAATGGGTTCAGTTTCTAGATGTTAAAATCCAATTTATAGTAAATTTACTGTGATTTCATGGCCATCTTAGGCTATTTTTTTATCCCAAGGTGAATGTTTTTAATAACACTGATATCATTTAATAAAATTTATTATGTCATTTTGAAAACAACACTGGTTATATGGGTGTGTTTTCTACATGAAATCATCAAAAAAATTCTAGTGATTATCCACGATTTCATATTATTCACAATCCGTTAATTATTATTATGACCATTAAATCCATGGAAATGTGTATTAAAAGAATTAAACATGTTTATGAGAATCCCAAAAAAAATAGAAATCATATTATATTGAACTAAATAACTTTTTTAAAAAAATCAATCAATAGTCACTATACTATTATATTGTGGTTATCCAACATCATTTTCATTGTTTCAAATCATATTCTCATGTTTTGTAAAACATTATAACCTTTTAAAACTTCTTAAAGTGTCATTAAAAGAACAATGAATGTCTAATGGATTTTTTCTCTACTCATACATGTCATAAACAATTCTAAATATTCATTATAATGATTTAATGAAAATATGTTGTCATTTACAATTGTTGTTTTTATTAACGACATGTTTTTGAGTCATAAAAACCTAAAAATGCATTTACAATCACCCCGGTATAAAATAACATGAATTTACATAGTTTGAGTTCTTATATATCAAAAATAAATATACATACATTTTTCCATGATTTAATGTATCCCCAAATATATTTATTATTTTTTCACATAGACAAATGTTTTTAATGACTTTAGAATCTTATAAAACTGTGTATTGATTCATTCCAAGAAAACCAATAATTGTATTGAAATATTTTCTTCCGGTATCCATTAAAAAAATCAGCAGTGATTATCCCATGATCTAACATCAATATGAATACTTTTTCTATGTTTTTTTACCATTAATAATTTTTTTAGTTTTTTAAAGCACTAAATTCATATGTACTGGCATCCCAAAAAATCATGTAACTTGGATTTACATGGAGTTTTTTCCTACATTTAAAAAATTAATCATTGTTAATTCTATAATGATTTCATAGCCATAAAAAAATGTTTTATTGGTTTTGACCTTGGTGTTTTGTTTTTATGAATATTAATTTTTTTAAAATTGTACACTGATTCATGGATTGGAATAAAAAAACTAAAGAAAACTGCATTATCAACAAACACTAGTATAGTTTTTTATTGTAAGAGTCTTGTATCTTCACTTTTTCTATCATCCTTCAAATAATTCTATTAGTAGCCCATTCAATGACACTAATTGATCCACCAGTAGGTTTACTTGTAATTGTTGATTATTCCTTACACAATATTATTTATGGAGTTGGACCAAAATACAAGACTTTTACATTATCAAAAAATTTTCATCTATATATTAGTTGAAATTAATTAATTCTAGGATAAAAATAATGACTGTGATGTTCTCAAATACAAGGATTCTAGAAATTTTAATTGTTAATAATATAATATTTAATTTGATTTATAAAATTATCTGAAAAAAAATTAATATTTTCAATTTAATAACGTTTTCATTCATAAAATATTGTTTTTCATTGTGATAAAAAATGTTAAATAAAAATATAGTATAGAAGAAAACGAGACATAATCATAATTATTTAGGTCAAACAACACGGATATAAAAATTGTAATAAAGGTATCTGTAACCTTTTAATTATTTTATCCAACACAGACTAATTGTGTCTATGGTTTTACCATTGTTGTGATTTATTTTTCATTTTGTTTTGTAATTAAATATCATTAAATAGTAATGATATGTACTTACTCCAATTCCTCTAGTATCCCCATTCAAAAAAATTAATATATGGTATCCACTGGACTTTAATCCAAATCTCTATTTGACTAACTGAGGGACCTAATAAACTAACCTTTATAAAAATTATATAAAGGTATGGACAATATAACTATATATAATAAAATAGTACTAAAATAAATTAATAAAATATTACTAGGATTATTTTCTGAAAAACATGAGATCCTGTGATATGAAGAATGACTAGTTTATCATGATTGACTATATTAATTTAGATATTTCGTGAAAAGAAAATCTAGAAATTGAAATTTAATGTTTTTCTGTTTTTATGATATTACAAAAAATGTGATTTCCTCATGAGGTTCATATCTATTAATTTCAACAAACATTCATACAACCCATAAGATAAACATTCACGAACATTATCATAAATTATTCAATATCATATTTATGTGTCATCAAACACATTCCTTGATCTGTATTTAAAATCTATTCATTTATTTAAAAAAAATTTCAAGTTCAATGTTTGTTAAATAGAGTTACGGAGATAAAAATGAAAAAAAAACATCTACCATTAAAAAATAAAACACTTTACAAGAATGCAATATATTTTTCTCATGCCTTATAAATTACTTTTCAATATTGATTATATTAATATTTCCCATAAATAGTTATGAAAAATTTCATTTTTCCCATCTATAGAAATGTTCCTCTAATCAATTAAATTATTTGAAATGATCACTATCTGAATACAAATCCTTAGAAGAATTTGTCTACATATTTTGATAGAATTATCAATATTCACTATAAAGGCATAAAATTAAATGGTAAGGTTGAATTCTCTTAGTTTTCATAAATCTAATATTTTAACATTTATATCTATTTTTTACATATATTTATCTATTTAAGAAATAGATTAAAATTATTAAAATATATTTGTTTGTATAATGACATAAATACTATTAATGGTAACTCTCAAATAACCCATATTTGGAGGGGTTTTAAAACATATAAATCATAAAAGGTGTGTCATATAATGGGATAATAACTACATTAAAGGAAAATTTTTCCATGTATGAACTCTATGGTAGAGTGAAATCACTCAGATCCTCCAAAAATGTTGGTTTTCGTTTTGGGGATTGAGTTTTTATGCAGATAAGATGTTAATTTTTTTCATCACATTCCTATAATTCAAATAGTTTAAAATATATTCCATATATTAAAAAACAAGAAAAATTCTTTAACAAAATAATTAATGAAATATTGAAATGTATATATGTTTAAATAACTTATAAGAGAGAAATTAGAAAATATTCCTGTTTTCGTTTTAAAAATTATATTATATTCATATTTATTTCTTTGATTAATATTAATAACAACTACGAAGTGTAATTCATTTTCAACCTATCAAGAATGTTCAATGGATACAATATTGTTATGAAATCATTTTTTCAATGGATTTTGTCTGATGATGGTCCATATTGCTATGTAACAATTTACCTTTATTTCCTATGTCTTACATGTATCTGTGTTTGATGTGTAAAAAAAATTTATATATCATTTATTTTATGAAACAACAAATAATATATCTTATAATGTGGTACCAATATAAATGGATCATTCTCCCCTCGCACATTAGCATGGATCGTGTGAGAGAAGTGAAAAAAAATTAAATTGATATGAATCATTCATTACAAACCTATTAATGTTAACCCACATTTTTTGGAATATGAAAAATTAATATTTACCATGATAGTTTAATTCATTTATAAAGATCATATTTCCATATTATCTCACATATTTATGTGAAATTAAACCGTGATATTATGTTTTTATTTCTTCATAATGATAAATTATAAGGACCATGAAACCATGAATATTGTAGTGATAGAATCTCTTACCCTACCTTTGATGTCCTCAATCCTGTAACATAAAATCAGTAAATATATCATCTCAATTCATAAAAATATATAATATAAATATTAATATATACATCTATGGTGGAAAACCCATTTAAAAATATTCTTATTATTTGTTTGTCTAATTACATCTCTTTTTGAGTTAAACCTCATAATCTTATCTTTGTTTTAAATATCAATTCATCATTAAATAGATCAGTAAAAATTTTATTGAGTATCACATATCTATGAAATTATATTTACTCATATAATTGTTTGGTTAAGTTTTATCCCTTTACAACTAGTTTTTTAGTTATTGGAACGACCCATGCCTTTTTTGAGAATAAGAATTAGTTAAGATGTTGTAAACACATCCAACGTGATTTAATCTAGTCTAAATCTCTTACAAATACCATAGTAAAATTTTCAAGAACTCTTTGGATATGTATACTTAATCAATATGGACCTCTAGGTGTTATTTATTACTCATACATAGCATAGAATGTCTTATGTACGAAATGATAAAAATAAGAAACATATAATAATTTGTTAAAAATGTTTTTACATGAGTTAATTTATAAAAGTAATAAAAATAAAAATAATGATCCTATCAATTGGGTACTTCTTCTAATAGGGTATTTTTCAAGAATGTTTAGATTTTTCAACAAAAATAAATAGAAAAATTAACTTTGACTCTATGAAATGAAGGGTAAACGATATCTCTTAATACAAATGTGTCAAAACAACTATTTATTTAATATTATCAAGCTTTGTTAGATGTAATATTTTCGAAAAACATCCCTAATGATGGTATGAATATAAACATTAACTATAGTTACTTTTTCATGTAATCTATTACTCAAAAGAAAAAACACAACACCATTGTAAAAAAATGTGAGTATTTAATATTCAATCTAGGTGTCATTTTTTAAAATGAAAAAACCTGAAATTTTACTTGAAAATAAATATAGAACTAGTCCATTCATCAGAGATATATGTAAAAAATAATTAACAATATTTTTTCATAACATTAAAATTTTGATAATTTACATTCTCAATTTCCCCCAAACCAAATTTTTATAATCGTTGATTAAAGTCATTTTGATCCTTGTAGTGATATTTTATTTTACCCTTCTCATTATTGAATATCAAAATTATATAGTCATCGATGTTCTTCAAAATATGTGTTATCTTTGGATTATGAGGTACCAAACTAATATCCCAATAAAACTTCATGAAAAATATTTTCTTCTAATTCAACATTAGTGTTCTATTTTCTTTAAATATTATATTACTTACCATTTACCACTTCATTAAAGTGATTACATTTTCCAAATTCTACAATGAAGACCCTTAATTATATTAAGATTTATAAACTATATAACATAATTATTGATTATCTCAATTGAATAAATCCATTTTATTTTGTTTGGTTAAAACTAAATTTATTATAATCATCACGAAATCACTAATGAAATATTAACAACAATTTTACACTATGATGTAATCCTTGAGGTTCAAATTAAAAATTATAAACTAAACACGGAATACTAGTATTAGTGTTCCCATCAATTGGATGTTCTATTTATAAAAATGAGTAATTGTCTGAATTTAATCAACATGGATTTTGAATAGCATACTCAATGAAGCATTCTATTTCTCAATAAAATTATTACATAATTCTTATAATTATTTGATTATAGGTTGAAGATATATATCATTGTAATTTAAAGGAAATTCATTTCTAGGAATTATCATCAACATAATTAAAGATGTATTATTAATACACACCTATGGAAATAGATTATGGGTAATTAGAATAACTATCCTTGATTTATAATTTTATCATAATGTACAAAAAATTTAGATAACAATCCAAAACATATTTTGGTAGTAACAAAAGAAAAATCATGATATATTGAATCAACCATCCATGATGATTATTTTCTGGATGTCTCATAAATAATTATTTTTTCGTATCTTGATAATTCCACTTAATTTTGTACTCAGTCTTAAAAAAATTTATAATCTTTGAATATGTTGTTTCCATGTAAATTTAGGTAATACCTTTGTGATATTTTTTTATTCTTCTTCTTCTAGATGTTATAACTGATTATTATAATGAATATTACTCATTTACTGCCATCTTATTATTTGAAATATTATTAATTATTATTTATTATAATTTTCCCCCTATAATTTCATGTAATAATTATAGTATAAATGTATCTTTATATATTAAGGTCCATGTTTATTAATGACCATATTTAGCTCTTGTTGTGGTGATGATATATTATCATCACTAAAGGTATCAAGAAGAAACTAGAACATCTGGTAAAAATTAATTTTCAATAATTCTATAGAGAAACATGATATAATAAAACATTGGTTTAATTTTTATGTTTCAACATAACACACAACAAATAAACAGTTAATCTTGTCCAAATTTAACAAATTAAAAAAAACGCATTGTTTTTGTCACTAATGTTTTATGTTTGATTAACCTGACCAATGTCAAATAATGATCATATTTATCTATTAATATCGTGATATTTGTTCCAAAAAATCCAAATGCATATCTTATGTGGTTTGAAATCAAATTCAACACTAGCTGGTCTCTTTTTGATCATTAATTGGAAAGTTATTTATTTTAATTTTTAAAAAACACAATTTTCATGTAAAATACAATATTTATGTCAATAAGGAGACAATGTAAATTCCAAATTCATATATTTTTAGTCGGATTCAATAATGTGTATTCATGTTACTATACACTTATCCATAAAGTTTCTGGTTTATTACCTAAAATGTTATTATTTCAATGTGTGTATATATATATATATATCCATATATCTATCGATGAACTCATGGAATAATTATGCATAATGAATCTCGATAATTTTATTGAAATAATTACAAACATATATATTCTTTTAGATGAAATTATCATAATATTTATATATGAATTATTTATTTTCATACAGTTACAATGTCAAATTGGCCTTCAATAGTGTGTTTACAATATTTTGTAATTTGAATTAACATTTTCCTACTTTATTTATAATATTATATTTTATTGAATCATTTTATTTATATTATATTTGTTTTTACATAAAATGGATATTACCCAACACAAAGTAGACAATGAAAGTATATTTTAATTTTAGATGAAATGATTTTGGGACATTCGTTTATGGTGAGAAATTTTGTTGTACTATATTGTATGTATTTTACCAAATGTTATAATGATTATGAAATTTAAATGAATATATGGAAACAATATGGAAATATATTTATAAAACTAAATTATATGCATTAATAAAACATGTGAATCATATTCACAATAAAGAACATTTCTTTCTAGTTTATCTTGGTTTTCCTTACTCCAATATATTTCATTCAATTTTCATATAGGGTTTTGCGTACTAGTGTTACATGAAAATGATCATTGCATGAATTAGCTATGAATAAATGTGTAATAAATACTGCTCATTTTTATTTTATTTTAATGTTTATTATTAGAGATTTGGGTATCAACATGGTTTCTAAAAGTTCATGGTATGAATATGATTCTTATTTTTTTTAAATTATTAGATTTAAAATTTGTAACTTTTATGAATTTTTTTTAGAGAAATTCTAGAGTAATTTTATGGAACATGGATTTGTACAAAATAAAAATTATCCAACTAATGATACGATGTCAAATTAAACTATATCAATATTATAATTTTTTTTGAAATATATTAATGTTCCATCATTTCTAATCTCTTTGAGAAACATGATATGGTGTAGAGAAAGGCGCATGTAATACCAATTATTACAGACAAGGGACATGTTTTCCCATGTATATTGTCTGAGTATTTTACTTTGAAGCTTCACTACTATTAATTTCCATGAAAAAGTGAATATTTTTAGATCACAAGAATGTGTATGAATTTTTTTTACCTTTCATGTGTTATAATTATATAATAATAAAAAATAAACTAGAATATATTAAATGAAGGTGATTGATGAAAATGAATAATCATTTAATATACAAGATCAAAGTTGTAAATTATATATACCGGTACAATTAATAAGATTATTAAATTACTTTTCCAGCCTTCTCATGTTTCATAATTAATCATTATTCGATTACCTTTTTACGTCTCAAAAACAGTAAAATTTGTTCATAGTGTAAATATAATTGTAATGATTTATTATAATATATTAATATTATAATAAAATTATTTAAATTTTTTTTATTGAATTTATTGTTGATGATCAATGAATTTAGTAAACTATATAACATATGATTATTATAATAAAATCTTTATTGCAAGAGCATGTATCGAAGTTGATGTCTCCCAACAATTTCACTCAGATATTTGGATACAAAGTGGAGACTTTTGTTTTTCTCAAGTGGTGATTTATGAAAGTGTCCCGAAATACTGTCATATGTGTTACAGGTTAAGGCATAATTCATTTGGCTATGGAAAAACTTATACTTGTCCCAAAAATGTATCTACAAAGTGGATAGAAAAAGATAGTGATAAGAAAAAAGTTATGGCTCATCCCTCTGAAGGTACAAGAGTTGAGGCCCCCAAAGACATTTGGGTGGAAAAAGAAAAGGAGGTTGGACCCTCTATTTATATTAAGAAGTCAGATAACTCTGAGTTAATTGTTCATTTGGATAGTAAGAAAGTTTTGGAATCTCAAGAGACTGATTTTGTCAATGCGGTTTTGATTTCCACAGAAAATTTTTATGCTTCGTTGACTATCTTGGTTAAGAATCATGATATGATTAATGAAAACTAAGAAGATCAAACTAAGGATCTTGATGACTGCTTGGAAACTAGTTCTAACTCTCCGGGGAATGAGGATCAATATTATCAATTGTAAGAGAACTTTCTAAAATCAATGTCTAGAAAGGGGAAAACCCCATGGTTGACAATGATGGATTCATCACTCATAACCTTAGGAAAACTAGATAAAAGAGAGATTATACACAATTAGAAAGAACCATTGGCACTCGTTCATTTGATCCCCCTCGGATTTCAAATACTGAGCAAGATCAAAAAATTGTAACTGATGATCAGATTCCAATTCCTAAAAAAAGAACTATGTCAAGGAGGAGGATCCTGCCTATAGAGATTATTTTGAGATTCCAAGGGAAGATTATGTAAGTGATGATGTTTATACTTGGATGGAAGAACATGATGAATTTTTATATCAATGATATTTATATAGACAGGTTACAGCTGAAACATAACTTGAAATCAGAAAAAGAATGTTCACAATGTTGATTAAAGAATACAAGCAGAACCCCAACATAAATTTCAGAGACATTCCATGGGATTGAATCTTTTGGTGTGTTTTATTTATCCATAATTCGATCATGCTTCTTATTTATGCTTGTTTTTTCTCAGTTCTATTTTCCCAACCTTTGTTTGGATGCATTCTCACCTGTCTACAAGTTTCTTATGTCTTTTTACTCTCACCGGAACCTACTAAAGTTGTCTTTTCCTATATTGAACTTTCCCTGTGATCTGGGCTCTAATGTTTGTGCTTGCCTGCACAATTTGTTTATGACTGAATTTAGAGTCTTTTTTAAGACTATTTGATGGGATCTTCTTTGGTACTTCTCTCGGACTGGATTCGTATTTTATAGGAATGCTTCCACCTGGGGATTCCTGCTTGCTGAATTCTTGCTGTTTCATCCCTATGGATTCCTCTATATATTATTTGTTCGACGTTTGGACTGACTCTTCTACATGCTAGCAGATTTTTTCCAGTTGAGATCATGTTTGATGTTTCTTCTTGACAGCTTTGGTCATGTTTCTTGCTGATCGGCTAAGCTCAAATATTGGCTATTGTCTTCTTGGAATGTATTCACCTGGACTCTCCAAGGTCTCTTTGTTTATCATTATTGAGCCTGTTTGAAGATTGTCTTTTGGTTCTTTAAAGTTTTTAAAATTTTTTTTGCATCTTTTTTTAGGTTGGTGTAAGCTCATTACACATCGTGTGTTCCTTGTAAACTTTTCTTTTAATAAATTCTATTCGACATGGATTAGGAAAACAATCCTTATCACTTTCTTCTTTATAAAAAACTTAGAGGAAATTAAGAATCATTTTGTGTATATACTATGAAACACTAAAAATTTTACATGTTTTGATATAAGTATCATCATTTGAGAGTGATATCCCAAAATCATTTTTAATAATTAAATACTTTGTGGAAGAAATATAAAAAGGTGACATATATAATTCCAATATGTAATCAAGTCCACCATCGACAATAATCAATGGGATTAATCATTTATAACAAGACAAAAAATATATCATGAATGAAAAAATATCATCAAGATAGTAATTTCAACACTAAAACATATGAATGTATTTCTAATAAAAAATACCATATATTAATATAAAATATATTAAATCATCCATGTGGACTAGAAACTAGATTAGTGAACCCCTTTAAACTTTATATCAACACAATGAATTAAATTATTTATTAATGAAATGTTTGTATGATGAAGATCATCCCTAACATATTTCAATAAGCTTAGACTGCATAAAAAAGTTTGAATCCATTAAAATAATAAAAAAGAGAATTGTATCCAATCAACAGCATATGTAATTTTTATTTTACACTAAAAATCTATCTAATTTTAATCAAGAAAAATAGAATGTCAAAATACATATTGTAGAAAAGTATTCTAGAAATTAACATCCACTACTACGTATTCATTTTATCACTGAAGCTGAAATATATGAAACAAATAAGCAGAATAAATAAATATCCTAGCATACCATCGATGATTATTTTTGTATATTTTACCGAATAGACATACAATTTGATATTAAGAGTAAATATGAAGGCAAAATGAACATTAGGTTAATTTTGATTTTGTATTAAATATGTCCTTATAATTAAATAATTATTTATAAATAAAATAAGATGTATGAGACCATTTTATTTTTATTTTTTGAAATTTATGTTCGAAAAAAATAGTATTTTTTTATAAATGAAGAAATTGAATGATTGAGAATTTAGTTAATGATAGGGGTTATATAAATTTATATAGTAAAATGATCCAAAATAATAATAATAAATACATATATAGTATATCAATTATAATCATAACCTACTACACTAAAATTAAAAAAAATTAAATCATCCATGCTACCAAATATTATAATCAGAAAACAAAACTAATGAAATGAGATAATTACATGAATGAAATCAAACATCTATATAAAATATAACACAAAACTATACAACAATAACAATGGACAAATAAATGTAAATTAAAAACTAAATAATAAATCTTTATTAGAGAAACTGTCTTATTTGAAATTTATGTAACTGCAATATGTTTTTCTAAATATTACTAACAAAACATTTTTTCAAATAAATAGAAGGAAAAAATTATTATAAATATTGTATAAGGTAACTTTTTTAGAAAAAAAATCCTATTTTAACCAATCTAATAAGTCATAAAATTCTAGATAATGAAATATAAGTTTTTGAAAATAAGGAATATAGCTAAAAACAAGCATAAAAAATCTATAACAATATTGGAAAACATAAAAAAATAAAACATAAAAAAAAAGTTGAAGATAGTTATTTTTTAATGTGGCGTTTCAGTTAATAAATTGTTTTAAAGAATGAGAAATATTCATCCAAATGGTTTAATTAAAAAGTCATAAATGGAAATGAAAAATTTCATGAAGGGATATAGAACAAATAGTAATAGGTTTGGTTATGAGATGCAATTAATACGTAAAATTTGAGAAGAGGTGACTCTACTCTAGTATAAGGGGATGGTTCTTCTTAGAAAAATGATACATACTTGAATCAGTGTTGGTAGATAGTTATTCTTAAATGATACACCTTCACTCAATAATCTACTTCACTGTTGATAGAAAGACAAAATCAGATCTTGCGATCTGTAGATGATACATGATGGATTTGTACATATTATTGAATTTATAATGATTAGAGATTTAGTATTAAGTGGACATACGATGATATATTAAATATTTAGAGGAATATGTATCTTACTCGACATGTTAACAATGAAAGAGAAAATTTAATTGTGGAAGAAAAAAATGGGATAATGACATTAACATGTTATATATGGAAGAATGATGAAGGGGAAGCTTTTTTTTTGGTTGAAAAATTGGAAATTTACCTGGAATGTGGAAAACAAGAGCTATTGAAATTTTATGATGGAAATCATGAATAAGATGTGTATATTTTAGTGTGTAATGGATTAGAGGACTCACGTGATGGAGTTGCTGGATGGTTTTGAGGGAATCATGGGAGGTGAATCAGTATTTTATGAGGAAATTGAATAGGAAGATGAATCATTATTTTTTGAGTAAATTTAGCAATATGAGGCACAAAATAGAGAAATATAGGTTGGGGAATAAGGGAATATGGAGATGTTGAAATTTATGTGATAAAGGTTGTGGTTGGGCGCCATTTTTATAAAAGGTATTTTCTATAATTGAAGTTGCAACATCTGATGAGATTGAAGATTACACAGATTGACTCTGATACCAGAAAAATAAACAACAAAAGAATGTGTTTATTTATCATTCAAAGTAACTTCCCCCTTAGGCATTTATTTATGAGTGTTTAATATCTCTTGGAATCCCAAAAATTAATTTTTCTTCTATAATTATTATTGGAATCACATTATTTAATATATGCTTCATGTGTAGGCATGAACTGAAGTATATTCATGACCAATAGGGTCACATAAAATTCTTATATAATGCGTGAAATTATAGACAAAACTACATTATAATTGTCGATAGTAGTTCTAATTTATCAAAATTTCAATTCATTTTTATTGGATTCAAGAATTTTTTAATTTTCTGTCACTTTTTTTATCATTCAAGCTGCATTAATTTTTTTTTCATTTGAATTTACTAATATCCAAACCAAATGGACCACCTCATCAAAATAGAAAAAAATATAACAAAAACAAACAATAATATAATTATATTTTTGTCTAGTATTACTAGACCATGAGAAAAGTTTAATGAAGTCGGGTATGTGATCGACATATTAAAAGAATTACAGGAAACGTAAATTAACCTATATAGGTCGATCTAAATGAAGAATACATCCCGACAATATCCTATTTGTGTACATTCTCCCTTTTAATATATGTAAAAGTTTTTACCATTTATCCTAGGGAAGAAATAACTTTAGTCCATGATTATTTTAATAAATTATGAAATAAAAAAATGATCATCCCTCACCCCACATCTTTTCAATTTAGATGATGATTTCATTAATGTCCCAACCTATTAGTCATTTCATGGTACTATCTCCTAAAAAGACATGGTAATATACCAAGATATTCTTTTATCATTCTATATTGGACAACCAATGAAACACAAAAAATTCCCTTGTAAGGGATCCATGATAATGAATGTAGGAAGAAATATTATTCAAAGAGAAATTATTTACACTAAAATCAATATCGTCTTTATCATGGATAAATATAAAAATATAATGATCTTTTCAAGTTATTAGTTTACTCCCATGGAAAACAAATTTCTTCAGAAACCTTCTCATTCCCTTTACATAGATAGGTTTTAAAAAAAATCTCAGTCCAACTCTCTTTTCATTCTATAACATTGAATATTTTGACTATAAATTGGTGTTTATGCCCAAGAAATTTCTAGAATAATATTTTCATAGGGATGGGTGGGTCTAGATCACTATATCCTTTATATCTATATCATCATAAAACAATCCTTCAGTTCCATTTTAATCATTTTATAGTATCACTAAATAGAATGTGGATCCCCTATATTCTGTTTGTTTTAGTAGGTTTCCACTATATAAATATCAGTAATGACATTACCTCGACCAATTATCCTTTGTATCCAATGATTTTTCAAGCCATTTATCATACTCTCATTCTGATCCTCACCTGACTAGGATGAGAGAAAAGGAGGATCAAAAATCAAAGTGAAAACCGTCCTTGGAGGTCCAGAACATATATTTTTTAGATTTTAAGGATTGTTTGGGTTACCCACAATGTTTATAGGTAATCATCCCACTGGGATGGTGATAACCATGGAGAATTTGTCATGTTCATCGATGGTCGTCCCAAAATCACTAGAAATGGTTTGGAAGGTTTTTAATGTGCAAACATATTTATCAAATCTGAATGATTTGGTCTATAAATCAACCTAGCGGTTATATCCTAATGATTTTCATTTGACTGAGAATATATTGTGCACATAAGGACTTGGTGAGATTAAAAGTATCCCATTTTCAATCCACCTCTCACTCAAAATACCTCACATAGGTTTTATGAAAGTCATGGAACATGATAAATAAAAATATTACTCTCTCTATCCAAAATGTTAAAGACGCAATATTTCTCCATATGTTTAACTCATCCATAGATGAAACAAAATATAATAGATTTCACATAAAAATGATATAAAATCATTTCAGTCATCAGCTGAAGGAACATTTCCACTCATAATTGGTTGCAAGACATTACCATAACCTGGATATGCTCAAAATATCTCATAATAATGGGATGTGAATGATCCAACTCCATACATTATCTAATATTTCCTCTAATATACTTCATAATTCTTTACAATATTATGAAAATAGAATTACCAACTGTCAATCATAAAAATTTGATTTAGAGAAATTGATTTTAGAATCATACCCATGAACCCTCGAATCCATCATTATAATGAGATAATTGTAGAAAGATCATTTTTCCAAAGAATAACACCTAATTTATCATTTCTATTGTAAAATTAAAGGATAGTATTCAAATATCCAATTTCTCTTATTGTAATTTTTTTCATATAGATGACATATATATTCTATATCATTTTACAAGGAAATATGAATAAAGGTATAATTGGTGATGAATTTTGTAGGGGAGATTTGTAATGACCCATTCATTTTTCAAAAATAATTAGTTGAATTTTAATATAAAAAAATATCCCTAAAGTACAAACTCAAATAACATAATTCATAGTTTACTTGGATGATTAAGTTCGTATTTCACTATGGGGAACATAAAACATGGAATCAATATATTATTATTCATAATTATCACATTAAATTCAATTTCCCCAAAAACAAAAGTGGGATAGAAATGGTGATTTATATATAAATATTTGGTAAAAATAGAATAAGGGATAAGTATAACTATGAAACATAACATGGGAGTCAAATTTGTAACACGATATCATAAAAGAGACAAATCCTGAGGAATCTCATGGATTCATAACAAAAATACCATTGTATAATAATATCACGTAATTTTAAGAGAAGTCGTAGAAACAAAAATCATGATATAATCATGAGTTAAAAATAATTTCTTATAAAATATCACCTTCTAGAAAAAGTCCTATAATAGATTAGGAGTACTCAATAATCCCATAATTTCCTGTTTAATATTTATTATTCATTTTATATTATTTTTTACAATCCCTTATTCAATTACATCAATAATTAATTTCATGTCGTGCATTTAAACAATGAATAACATATATGTAAAAAATCACATAGGATTGTTGACTAATGTCTCAAAGATTATTAGTTAACAATATCAAAAATTATAATACTAAAATAATTATAATTCTTATACATATATTTTTAATTTTAAACCAACCATTTAATATGGTTATAAAAAATGAAATACGTTAAAATTATCAAGACATTAGGGAATATTATGCATGTGTAACATTTCATGTTTTTTAAGATAATGATGAAAGTTAGGTGTGTAATGTTCTATAATTATAATATTTAATTTATGTTATAAATAATATAAAATTTCATTATACACCCATTGATATTCCTTCTAGGTGTCGTGGTAATATAAACGAATCACATCTCTTCAAAAGGTGTTAGTCCATCGTGCCCACGATGGAAATTATAATTTATTCAATGGATGATGTGTTTATAAATTATAAGTTATATTTAATTTAAAAAATTATTATTATATTATTAATATAATTTATAAAAATAAAATTAATCCTTATTTCCCTCAACATAATACTTAACTGAAAAATGAATTACATTTCTTCACGAGGCTGTTG
Organism: Viscum album; assembly: GCA_963277665.1. Classification (NCBI taxonomy): domain Eukaryota; kingdom Viridiplantae; phylum Streptophyta; class Magnoliopsida; order Santalales; family Viscaceae; genus Viscum; species Viscum album. Next base: position 24,372,852 of record OY728131.1, read on the forward strand.
TCCGCAATACACATGAGTGACATTGCCGTACACCCTATGAAATGAAATGTGAAATTTTTTATTTTATAATAAATTTTAAGATGTATAATAATAAAAATAGTATCATAAATATTCAGTAAATACATCATTATATCCTTTTGTGGTATGTGGTGGTTTCAAAGGAACAACATTTGTTTGTGAGGTGGTAGTGTTTCACACACAATATCACTATTTAAGTATTTGATTAGATGAAGGATGAGATGGATGTAATTAATTTCATTATCATAAAAAATTAAGTATATTTAGGATACAAAATTTATTATATCATCATTATTTAGTAATATATGTAGTAGAAATGTTAATGAAAACAAAATACTTTCTTAATAATGTTACATATTCTTCAAACAACATCTATAAGAATTCTCAAATATCCATACTAGACAAAATTTATGACCCGTTTTGAGGAACAATGATTGTGGGGTGGAAATTATGGAAGTTATATGGATAGTTCCAGAGAGATAAAATGGGATTATTAGGTTTCTAAACAAGAGATGAGTGGGATGCCTTTTAATAATAGAGAAAGGATATAATTGGTATTTAAAAAAAAAGAAGAAATGAAACCACGATTTTATTATGACATAAGGATATAAAATAGACTATTATCAAACCATAGAAAATATAATGTCGATATATCACTATATAGTTGTAAATAGAAATGTTTAAGGTCATTTTTAACCCAGCTATTTTTTGTTTAACATCCAGTATACCCATTTTTATGATAACAACGTTAAATATTTTTTCCTTATTTTACTATAAAATATTGTTAAAAATTATCATAATCTTATTATATAATACAAATTAGGACTATTCCAAATATTTAATTAATATACACATATTATACATACATATTTTGAGGTATTTAATTTAAAATTATATTAATAAACAAGTCAAAAATAGATTTTTAGGAAATGAATTATATTATGAAAATATGAAATCATTTTAACAATATCACGAGTAATCATTATAAAATTTATTTTGATATATATATATATAAAATTTAAATTTAAATTAAATAATTTCTTAATATGTGTTATATTTTATATACAATGGAAAAACATTAATCACATTAAAATGGTTTTCAAAATTAATGTGTTTTAATGGATAGAAATAATCTATTACTAAAATCTAGAATAAATATAATTTAATTATATTTAGTAAGATTAAAAATAATTAAATTGAAATTATTTTAATTTGAAATATTTTTAAAAGAAAATTATTTATCGAATTTTTTTAAAATGAAATGATATTTTAAAAAAATTATTATAACTATTAATAGAAAAGTTATTATTATCCAAAAAAATGACAAATTTTACAGTATGACAATATGAAAATGATGATTTTAAAAATTATTTTCAATATAAATATAGAATATGTAAATGTAAAAAAATATGTTAATATTATTCTCCCTTTAAAATAATTATAAGTTTTTTTGAAAAACAAAATTTTATTATAATAGTGAGATTTTTCCCCAATGTTTATAAATACATTTATTTTTGGTAGTACATTTATAGAAACTTTTTATATTAGTTAGTAATTTTAATACGTAACAATTTAATAACAATTTATGAATTGTATTATTTTTTTAATCATGATTCATTTGGGCTCAGTGTGTCTTATTTCATAAAAATATCATACATAGTTTTCTCATTTAAAAATTAATGGTTTTTTATTCATTCTACCATTGAGAAATTCAGGCATGAAATTTTATATTACTATCTATGGTGAGAATAGGTGATGTTTTTTTAAATCAAGAAGAGAGGCTTCAAATAAATAAAAAAAGGACCCTTGGGTTACAATAGTTTGAAATAATGAATTTTACATTTATCTATGTAAAGGATAGTGAGCATCTCACGAGGAGTAATGGAATGATAGGTGTAGGTGTCAGCTGAGGATCCCTTCTTTGCAAGGAAATAAGCAAGTTGGTTGGATTCATGGTAAATGTGTTTAATTATAGAATGCATTGAGGAAATTATGTCACGGCCCATTATCCATTTCGATGTTAGTTTCCATGAATGGTGAATTTGACCCATTCTAACCTCTTGTACAATGGTGGAAGAGTCACTTTTAAACCTGATTTTTCCCCAATTCCTTCTATGAGAAGAATCAACTGCATGGTTGAGAGCCATAATCATTTCTTCAAGAGCTGTGTCCAGTCCACACGTACCACAAACCCCATCAAGGGAGTCACCATGATGATTTCTGAAAAAAAAACCCATATCTAGCAGGTCCTGGATTACCTCTCAAAGATCCATCCGAGTTACATTAAATATATCCTGCAATATGGGGTAACTCGAAGACTTTCGTGGTTCCAAGAGGCTGATGATAGTTATCTTGAAATTGATTTTTCTTTCAAAATAGTGAAATCTCGTACTGAGTTGTCACATTTTTCATCATGTAAAATGTTTTCTTATCGATCCGGAAACAATATTTCAGAGATCACCACCCTGAAATTGATGCCAGCATTTGTATGGTGAGCCTTGTTTCACTAGAGGGTCCTCCTATGAAATTTTTTCTGTAATGGTATTACTTATTCTTTTTTACACATTTGGGTACAACTATGTACGCACATAAGAGGGATACATGGGACATACCCTATACTCGAGATAGGTTTTTTGGGATTTCCAGTTGGTATGCAACTGCTTCAATGCGATCAAGTTTCTTATTGTAGTTTATTTATTAGGGATTAAGGTTTCAAATTTTCTAAAACTTCATATGATTATTATATGGGGATATATGAATCAAAAACATATCTTTATTTTCAATATCAAGGCCTCTCCAATGATAATCTTCATAGATCTTCAAGAATCATTTCATGTAATAATGATTCAACGGAATGGTTTGAATATTCTCTATCATATCATAGAAATCCTCAGGTAGGATCATTGTTGACTCTCTGACTTCATATTGAAATTTTACAGTCTTACTCAACTTACCATAGTGATCCTTATATATAGCCACATGATTTCAATAATTGATGTTGTTATTAAATTTTAACCTTAAGAGAGGAATTTGTTAATTCGAACATATATAAAAATCCACAGAAAATGGTCATAGAATTTCTTTTAGAATTGGGATGGTTCTATTAGAATACATATTTTTCTTTTGGTGATAAGAAATACTGTAACAAGGTAATATAAACAATTATTTCTAATGTATTTTTAAGAACCATGATGTATAAGAAAAATTTAGTTGTGAAAATAGAATGATTGGATCTCATTGGAATATTAAAATATACATTATATATATATATCATAGTGTTTTGGTCAAGAGGAAAATATTTGTGGACAGAAATGAATTGTAGGGACATTTTAAGACGATCGACTACTGACATGACGGAATTATTACCTCTAGGTTTCGTGTGGAGTCTTGTGATTAAATACATGATTATGTATTCATATTTCCATAATACTATTGGAAATTTTTTAATTACTCCCTTGTACATCAATCAATCATCATAGACATAGCATCTTTCCAAGAATTGGGAAACAAAATATGCAATATCCCTCCCACAATTCCCACTAAAAGACTAACATCATATCAGTGCACATTTTAGTTCATCCCATATAAGTTGAGAATTTTTTTCTATATGAATCATCAAAAATCAACCACATCAACACTGTGGTTTATGGGATACATAACTAGTTTCTAAAACATATATATCCATCTTCATAAATATTTAACTCAAGATTTTTTATTACCATTTCCGATCGCACATCATCATATTTCTGATTCTCCTTAATCCTTTCAGTAATGCGTGGTTGATTCATAATATTAGAAATTTATGATGATAATCCTTTTAATATTTGGATATATATACATCGTAAATATAGATGGATTTTATCCCTGTCAATTCAGATCATTGATAAAATCATAGGATCCTTTCTACCTAGAGTATCCACCACCATTTTATTCAATTAACGGTATTGGACAATGAATCCATACTTCTGTTATTATTTCTAAAAATATACACTAGGTCATGTGAATTTCTTTCTATGTGAATATATATTTGGGGTTCTTTTCATTTATATATATTCCACACTTCTTGAAATTAGAGTTATGTTTTCCATCTATTTAATGCAATGTTCACTATATCAAACTCTAGGTCACACATAGGATAGTTATTCCCATGAAATTACAGTTTCCATTATAAATTGGATATCACATTATCATTCTGCATTATTATTCATCATAACCACTTATTTTAATAATTTCAATAAATCATAAATATAAACCCACTTGTGGGATGTAAAAGTACTTGTGCAGTGATTAGAAAATTTTTCAAATAAATTATTATCTCATGAATTTCACTAGACTAGAAAACATTACAATTTTTTGTGATATCTTTTTTAGTTAATTTTAAAATGAAATAAAGTTCACAAAATAATTCAGTATTTCCACGATAATCTATGGAAACTATAGATCTCAATTACATATGTTGGTCTAGGCCAGTCCTTGATTACCTTTGAATTATAATGTTTTATATATATAACTTTTATAATGATAATATTAACCAAGAATGATAATTTCATCATCCAAAACTCATAGAAAATATAAATTTCATATAGATTCTCTTTTCTTAAAGGTGTTATCATAGTATTCATATATACCTCTTGTTCCTCATTTTTTTTAAAAAATCATTATTATATCTATAATGAACCAATAATATTTATTATTATATTCCCTGTGGTATTTATAATTAAGTTCACAAATATTTTGGTTGAATTACTAACAACAAAAGGTGTCACCATAAACTCATATTGTCTATTTTTTATTCAAAATTCAATTCCTGTCATATCATTCATTCTTACAATTAACTGATGATATCAAATCTACATATCCACCATAGAAAAATAATATCCTCTACATATATGATAAAAACAAGTCATTTATCCATGTATGTGGATTTTTTTATACATTTCATTGTAGTCAACGTTGAGGCGTGTTTACCCATCCTTCTTATTTATGAAGAGGATCGACACACATAAGGTAATGAAATAAGATATATAAAACCAATTTTTTATTATATTGTTACTACTTCTTACTCTCTTCTAACAAGATGGTGGCCATCCTTTAAGGTGTCTTAGATATGGGTAATAATCCTTTTATAATATTCATTGAGAAATTGACCTCGCAGTTGGGAGGAAGGCCAATTATCTCTTTTGGTAATACATGAGCATAATCGCTTACATCATGAATTTATTAAATAACAATTTAATCCTTTTCTATAATTACTCTTTCTAGATAAGAATTCAGATTGGTAAATTATAAATGTTATTAAATAGTAGATTCCATCTGGGATTCAACCACCTCATTATAGTTGAATAAAATATGTGGGTGACTTGGGACCAAGAGATTGACCCACCACGCTCATCATTAATTATTGGTTTTATATAAGTATAACCAATCAATGAAAAACATATAATCAAACTCTATAAAAGGATGTATTTCAAGAATTTATGGAATATTACCTCCACATAAATTAACTATGGATGAGTTATATAAATTAGAGGAAACCATCACTACATTTACTATTATATTATATGTCATAGACACTGTGTTTTGATGTGGTGTTTGAATATTTCTACTAAACATATATGATTTGAAACCATTCATTGAACCATAATTGAAAGGTATGTGTGATTCTGTTGAATTATTTACTATTGAAAATATCACTTCATTATCATTATAATCAACCTCAACATTAGTGATGAGAAAATGGTGGACTAGGGAGTGGTGGGCTAAGCCTGTGAGGATTTTAGCCTATGCTGGTTTATCCACGAGAGAATTAATATTTTACAAAAAAAAACATTCCCACTCACCCCACATAATCCCATGGGTGGCACATATGTTTCCACACATTAGAAAGTAATATACGGTTTATAACCATTTATATACTGTACATTTTATCATTCTTAATGATATTTAGGGTGAGAAGTATTGATGGTAATACATAACATTTTATGGTATGTCATGGAACATTTTTTTCTGGGTTACTGGAGGCATGTGTTGATGCTAATGTGATCGGGAAATGTTGACATATAAATTATGTGACTGATTAGTAAGCAGTGATGAATAATGATATTAGTTTGGTAGTGTTGAAAATAGTTTGACTACTAAAAATCAATGACTCAATAGGTAATGATTGGATTCTAAAGAATCTATTTGGGATATCATTAATCCCTTTCTAATTTTCATACTAGAAATATAAAATTAAGTAATTATAATAATAAATCGAACCAAAAAATATTACTATTATAATAAATCTTTTATAATTGAAACAATATGAGAGGGACATGAGTTCCATTTTTCTAGAGGTGACATGACACAACCTGTCAATTTATATTATAATTAATATATATTTATTATAATAGTATATTAAAAAAATAAATAAAAACCTATTCAAAATTAAAATGTGAGTGAAAGCTACATTAGTTTGGCATCTATGGTGATAAATCATGACATGGACTGATCATTATTTATTATTCAGAAAAAAAATTAAATCAATATATATAGAAAAATATTTATCCTTTATAAATTCTATAATGGGCAATACCACAACCACATGGGCTAAACCAACCTTTGCCCACACCCATGTGGGCTCAATAAGAATTGTCCCACACTCTTAATGGTAAAAATAATTTAGTCCATCTCTGCCCCACATATTCCCCATATTCAGGAATCTCATGGGTCACATGTCCTTTTTTTAATAGTAAATCTTAGTGATAGAATCCACCAATTAATACATTGAGGTTCTTTCAACTGAATGTCTCTAAAAACAATTATCAAGGGGATTTTTCGTGTATATTTGCCATGTTCACTGGAGTTAAATTTTTTAATGACATACATAGTGTGGACTAGAACATTTTTTTATTCTTCCCCATTTATGGGATACTTTATTTCTATTCAACACATATTATTCTGATGTCTCTATTTCCTATGCATGAACCATATTTTGGTTCCTCTTAATAATTATTCGGTAGTCTTATTCCAAAAAATAGGAAACATGGGATGTTGCATTTTCATTCTTATATGATATATAACTTTTCATATCTCTGATTAAAAATTTATTAAATGTTTTTTGTACCCAGAATTAATATACCCTTGGAAGTCTCAGATATCCATACTTACATTATTGGATAATTTATACTATTGTCACAGTAGTAAAATTCACAAATGGAAATGTTTTTAATAGACTCGGTATTTAAATAATAATTAAGAGGTCCAACTTGTACTGAAGGTTTATGATAATGAATGAGTTGTATTGTGAAATCCTTGTAATGCTTTCATCATAATCTCCCATAGATTCATCTTCATTTTATTTCAAACTGAGTAACTCCATATCAGTTTTATGATGGAGTGTTTTGGAAAAATATATTTACAAAATATTTTCTTAATTTACTCCAAATACAAGGGTTCAACATCCAAATTAGAAATTGTGTTCTTGATTAGATTCCACCACTGATCAGCTTCAATCGTAATTTGATAAATATTCATTACAACTTTCTCTTTCTCAATGAATTTTATGACGTAAAATATATTCTCAATGGAGTTAAAATGTTACTCTATGATGAGAAGATAAAGACTTCCACTAATGGTAGGGATCCTTTGTCCCAAATAAGATTCGACTATAATTTGATTATTATTATGAAGATTAGGTTACTCCACATGATTCCTATGATTATTCATAACATGATATATTTGATCAAGTTCATCTCTGAATTCCCACACCCATATGTATAGGTATATCATTTTTTATATTATTACATTGCCTATCATATTAGTTCCAAGCACAGTTTTACATATTTCATCCATTAACAAGAAACAATTATGACCATACCATAACTAATAAGAATACTCAAGGTAAACACATAAACATGGAAGGAATAATATATAAATGATAAGTAAATATAGAATTATGACACTATTCATTTCTGCCAATTTTATCTATAGTAATTTTTCTATTAGGTTTTGTAACTAACAATTTTTTTATGTTCTTAATAATAGTTCATGAAGAGTTTTTGAGTTTCTAAAAACAATCCAACTAGAGTTTAAAACCATTTGATAAGTAAGTCTCCTTTCTATTTACTAGGTAATGATTTATTTAAGATCAACATCACTTTTCTAGTGTTATTATCCCTAGGTATATCTTTATCAGAACCACGTCTACTAGTATGATCCTGAAATGGATGTAATTTCGCAGAAACAACTTTTTATATACTTCACCAATGTTCCAAAAACAATTATTCATAGCTTTATCCTTTGAATTATAATAAGGGTTTTCAATAATGTTTCATCATCACATTTTTAAAGGATTACTGAAACATTACTATGATTCCAAATATAGAAACCATTATTTTTACACATTTTAATACATCATTATTCAAAAAATTAAAAACCCATATCTAAAATATTGAGGCCCAGTGTCTTTGAAATATGATGTCTATATTACATATAAATGATTAGTAAATATGGAATCCTTTTTAATTCTTAATGAGGTCCTAAAATCTATTTCAGCACGAAAATCAAAATTGGATAATCTGGGGAATACAAAAAGAAAGGGGTGATCGAGAAATATATGAGAATAAACGTGATAATGATATAAAACATGAGAATCAAGCGTATAACATGATATCATAAAATAAAAGGCTCATGAGTAATTACAAATAATAATAAAAAATGAACTTATTGTCATAAATTCATGTCACCATAGGAAATTTCATGATAGTACATAACATTACATAAACATGATTCATGAATAATTACCTAGATAATATGACATGGTGTACAAATTTCCATAATGGATTAGTTTTATTCCCAAATCCCACACATGATGCATCATGAAACAAAAAATTTACGTAATGAATTATATATCTATTTTGGAGAACCCATACAAACATTTTCATGATCATGATGTTCCACATAAGGGAATATATCATATGGAATATAATAAAAATTACCCATGCAATAAAATGGGTTAGCATAGTATTTTTTTCATATCAAAACCAAATGAAATTACATAATTATTTAATTTTAGAAATCATCGTATAGCTTGTATTTCAAAATAAAATTATGGGATATTAAGATAAGTATATATATTAGTGACACTTATAGATAATTTAGTAGTATTTCATAACATTAAAAAGAGATAAAAAGTTATTTAGAGGGGGAAATTCCGAAATATTAAGGAAATGGTGGTTTAGAGAGATCCCATAACTTGAGCATGATTACAAATTTCTAATATTTATCATCAATAATAATAATATAATATTAATTATTTAATATCTCAATAATATTTTCCAATTTTATTATTACTTTTTTTTACTTTTTACATTGTCATATTCAATTACATAACAATTAATTTCACTTGATAATTTTTAATGAAAAATAGATTTTATTTCTTAAATCACATTGGTGGGATGAATATAGTTAAAGTGATAAATATTTTATCACAGATAAAAAGGTAATCATGAAATAATTATCATTTTTAAACATATGTTATACTTCTTAGGGTAGCCTTCAAATAAAGTTATGAAAAATTAATTATGTTACAATCATGGTGATTGTAGTCCATATGTACACATGAGTAACATTTCCAATTTTAAATGTCCATGGTCTAAAGAAGTTAAGTGTTATAATACCATGAAAAGGAATAATTTATGTCATAAATTAAATATTATTTCGTAAAATAACCTTAAAATTAGATTCCATGTGACGAGGTAATAAATATTAGTCGAATCACTTCTAGAGGCAAGAGTCATTTGGACACACGAATGACATCATAATTTTTTGAATTGATGGTATAATAAGAATTTATATGAAAACATTATTTTACATATTGATTAAAATTCCTGGAATAAAATATATTTATAAAAAATATCCTTATTACCATACATGTAAATCATAAGTGAATAATTAATCACTTTGATTTGTGAGGTAGGTATCTTCTCTACACACAATATATTTAATTGAATTACCTATAAAATGAAAAATAATATAGTGTATGTGATATTATAATTACGTATTAGTAAAAATATCATAATTATATTATGAAAACATAAAGGCATCATTATATCCATTTTTCGATAAGTGATTATGGAAAATGAATTGCCTCTGTTATCGAGGAATTAGTCCACCATACACAGGATCGAAAGTTTTGTCTCCCTTCTCCGGTGGGTGGATATTATTGTAAGTAATTAAAATTAAATTAAAACATATAGATATATCTAATATACATAATTTATTTTATCATTTTTATTTTATAGTTTCATTAGTATTAGGATGAAACTATATAAAACATAAAACTCGGTTAAGGGCGTTTAGTTTTCATAGGAAATCATTATTAGGATTTCACCAAAAACGATTTTCTGTTGGGTTTGAAATATACGAGGATTATATAATTATCATAGGGATATAAATACATTATTTTGGTTATAATTTTAATATCCAATGAGGTCTGGATGTTTGGAAATTAGGTGAGAGGGTGTGGATGTTTATAAGTGGGGTAGAGGACATAGTTAAAAAAATTTAAAAGAAAGAAATACCCTAATAATTTTCTCATTCCACAAGGATAAAAAAAAGGCATATTATACCCTATGAATATATAATCTTTAAATATTAATATAATATTTTATTAACACATGTTTTGGGTGATTTTTAATGCTTACCGTAACAGTTTAACGCCTTAGTAAACCCATTTTTAACATAACCATAGTAATAAATTTTTTCTATTTTCAATATTCATTATGGTCAAAAATTATTTTGACATGATATAAATTATTCTTATTCCAAATATGCAATTCATATCTGCAGATTCAACTCACACATGTTTCATAATTCTATTTAAAATAATACTCTATGTCTTGTCAGTAAGATGGTTTTCAAGAAATGCATTTTTAAGGAAGATGTATTCTCATATTGAATGTATTTATAATAATAATAATTAAATAAATTTTAATTAATATTTATATAAATATGAAACAAAATTTCATTTAATTAGTTCCTCATTGGGCATTATTTTAGTTATTTTGAAATGATAAAATTTATTCTAATTAAAATATTTTTCAGGGAAAAAGTGTTTTAAGACTAAAAATATACTTATAATAAAAACATATACTACTCTTATTTAAATTAAATTAATAGGATTTTATAAACAAAATATTAATTATGTTAATTTAAAATAAAATCAAATTACTATTGGGAGTGGATTTATCAACAATGTATTATAATTTTATAAAAATTGTGTTTTATCACTATTTATTGAAAATTTAATATTTTCTATAAAATCCCATTATTTAATAATAATTTAATTTAATCATGATGATTTTAAAAGTGGTTATTGTTTTTAAATAAAATTACAACTATTCACAAATAATATTTATAATTCATTATCAATAATATTAATATTAACCAGTTTACTAATAATTCTTTTTATAAATCAACCAATTATTCCAAATTGTTTAATAATATATTTATATTGGGTAGTAACATTATTTACATTTCCCAATGTGGATAATTCTTTTAATATCCTAAAATTTAACAACTAGTTTATAACATTTTTATTTAAATAATAATAGTTTGTTTGGGTTCAATGTTGTGTGTCACATGCACTAATAAACATAATGTTCTATTATAAAAACATACACCATTACATGATTCATCCCCATCCCAGTCCATTAAGTCCCAACGTAGTATCCATTTTGGGGTTGGATTCTAAAACCTATGGGTTATAAGTGGAGTGAATCTTCCATTTATATATGTCATCAACTACTCCTTGTGGATATAAGTGTGGGATTATGTTTGAATGCAACAATCCACTCAAAAAAATCAATCACATCCAAACAAGGCCATTACTTCAACAATAAGTTGTCTCATCATAATCACCTTTCACATGAAATTATATTTCTCTTTACAACGATACATTATAACTACCCACAATTATCATGCCTTATTTCAAGACAATCCACCAATATAAATCAACATGATCCAAATTGAGCCATCTTTATCATTCACAAATCTGTTGGGGCCACCCAAATCACACATTAGTAATGGGATAACTTTGATACGACTTGACGGGGGAGATTCTTCACCATACTAATATTTTTAGGAATCTCGTCTAGGATTCCACAAAAAAAATATTTTATTAGGACTATCCCTCTCATCCTTATATGTCATCCACCACTCCATGATAAATCAAATTTAGGATTGATTTTTTACCCAATGAAATTTCCCATGGTGTGGAGATACATGTGATGAAATATGATGAAATATTCAACCTTTATCATAATAATTTACAATTTTTCTTTATCCTTATTTGAGATAATTAATAATTGATTCAATATACCAGTTTCCATCATTCCACTCATACTAAGGAGAATTAGTCATAAAATCATGAAAGAAGAACAAATGACAATACCAATTGTGAAGACAACCACATTATACTAAAAACAGAAAGAATCCCCTAGAATCAAAAAAATTGAAAAACCTAGGAACATTCTCTCAAATATTAACAAATAGAGTAATGATCAATCTATTAAATCACATATGTTTCCTAGAATGATTGGTGTATCTTCCACAAATCCCTCTCTAGGACACTGAATTTTTTGGTTTCCACATTTTTTAGGATGAAGATCAATAAGGGAGGCTCATGTATTTCCAGTTTGATGAAGAGAATAGGTCTTGTGTGTGATGGAAAATGATCTATGATTTTTTATTTAATGGAGTCCTTATTTCATGTAAATTTGATATAGGATGAAGATAATGAGGATATTTCTAGCTTTGAACTAGTCAAGAAGAATAATATTTGTATTTCTACAATAGATAATGAATCCTTACTTATTTTAAAATCATTACATAGTCATATTTACAAACCAGTTCAATATTTTACAAGGTTCGTAGGTGAATGATAATATCTAATCAGGGATTGAGCATCACCCACACAAGTAGGGATGGAAATAAAGAAGACGATTATCTATCCTCCCTAGAACCAACTTCTGACGCCTTATATATTTTCTATTATATAAGATCCATCCATTAGTCTAGAACTATTTTTCTCACGAATGATTCACTTGACCTTCACTACTTTAGTCCCTCATGATTATTGGTTCCCATCCTTATGATCTGGTTGTGTGGCTAGGTTTTATCTTCTATAAAATAATCCATGTTTTGTTGATGAGGGTATTTAAACTAATATATGTGCTAAAAGATGATTTGGTTGATATTGGGATGGGGTGGATACCCTAAGGTGTGAATTTGGTATGAATTAGGATTGTTTTGAGTTGTGCAAAAAATTTCACTTTAAACAATTAATTATTTAAAAATGTTCAACCATGTTATTCTAATATTTGAAATAAAATGAGTCAATATTGTTGAATTAGTTCTTGGAAATTTATTCATACCAAATTGGTGGTACAAAATTATATCATTTACCATAGTGTATGAATTTTTTGAATTTTGGAGGATATATTCATTTTTTCATCATTTTATTAAATTAAATTATATATTTATTTAATTAATAATATATTAAGAAATATTTCTTTCATGTTTCATACATAACATAGTTTTGGATTAAATTACACATGCGAGTAACCTGTTAGGATGTAGAGTTCTATTCAATAATTATGTTTGATTATTTTAGGCTCTATATCCATTGTAAGATGCTTCCATGTGTTTGTTGAAAAATTGACATAAAGCCTAAAAAGATTTTATTTTGTAACATTATTTAAGGTAAACTAATCATAAGATGATAGAGATAGAAAAGGCCTCTCCCTAGAGGAATGATTTCAAAAATTTACCTTTATATTTAATGAAATACGATGTTAATTATGTTGATCAAATTATATAAGAATCAATTTGTTTCATTATTTATTTCAATTAATTAATTTGAATTTGTTTCAATATTTTAACGAATTTTTACAATATTTTAATAAATAAATTTCTATTATTTGTTAATATGATGGAACTTGTTCCGACTGTACAGATATTATTATGAAATATATATTCATCCATCTTTTGAATTTACTAATCCATTCTGCTGTTATTGGATTTACTATTACTTATTCAGTTGTCGACAGTCATCTATCATGATAATAAGATGAGTCACCTTTATCCATAGTATATGAGATATGGACTATTTAGGCATAATGGATGGTATGTTCACAATGATATGGAAGACACGAGGGTGGAATGGATAGTATTTTGTTGAATATGAAGCTTGATTTCATGAATAATTAATATATAACACATACTTCTCAATTCTTCAAGGATTTGGAATATTATTAAGAGCTATACTATTTTTTGATAATAATAATTTATGTAATATTATGGATCAGTAGTACACCTATTTAAGGATCAATTTAAATATATATATATATATGAATAATTTTTAATTTTATCATAATTTCAACATTGTACAATTTATTTATATGATAAACTATATTTCCTTACCATTTTATATTGTTTATTTGTTATTATAAATAAATTAGTCCCTATATAATCAAATAAATATTATATTTATAAAATTTAAAAAATGAACATGAATAATTATTAGGGTTGTACCATTTGTATGTGGGAACATAAAAGAAGGGATATGGCCTATATAATATTATTTTTTTTCATTTTTTATTTAATACCATTTTAGAAAATGAGTTATGATTTCATTACGTCGAAATGAAATTTTAATCATGGAATCCTTACTTTATTATTCATAAAGATCACCTAAAAACCATTTGCGATCTGTAAACTAAATTGGAATAACTATATAATAAATTATGAAATTTTTGATCTAGAAATCATAGTTAGGGACTAATCATGGCGATGAATAAAACATTTGATTTAATAGTATAACATGATAACATAAAAGAGAGGGCACATGTGTAATCACAAAGAATAATAACATAAATAATATCATATAATAAGATCACCAAATCATAAGAAATATTGCAGCAATATTTTAGATTATATAAACAAGATTCATGGAATAATACCTACATAATATAATATGGTGGGAAATTCCTCATATTGGATTTGGTTTACTCTTTAATACCAAAAATCATTCTTTATAAGACTAAAGACGTAGTTAATGAATATGATATCTATTTGGGTTCACCCATAATAACATGTTCATGATCTATGTTTTCCAAATAATGGAATTGATAATAATTAATACAATACAAATTAACCATATAAGGAAAATTTGTTTCTTAATCTTGTTTCATGTCATAATCTAAATGAATTAAATAATAATAGAATTTGAGAAATGATAATAAGGAAAATATTTTCCCAGAAAACGGTGGTATAATAAGAAATTTATATATTAAAAATACATATATATATATATATACTGAATTTATTCTTATACCATTATAGAGAGTAAATTTAGCTAGAGTTAAAACAGTCACGACCCGAGAGAAAGGGTGGTTTAATAAAATCCTTTTCCCCGAGACTGATTTTTAATGTGCATTCATTATCATCATGAATCATAAAATTATTTTAATTATTTACATTTTAAATGGCCTTATTCACGTATAATATTACTTAAATTTTATTTTTTACCACAACATATTCAATTACATAACAAATTCACTTCACATTGGACATTTTAATGATAAATGGATCATCTGTATAAAATTACATTGGTATGTTGAATATTGTCAAAACTATAACTATTTATTCATATAAGTAATAGTAATTATGGAACAACCATAATTTATATATATAAATTTTACATTTTAAACCATCATAAAAATATGGTTATGAAAAAAATATATGTTACTATCATGGACATGATATATCATATATATGCATGAGTAATGTTTCCATTTTTAAAATATATAGGTCTAATGAAGGTAAGTGTTCTTTTATTTTTTTCATTATGATAATTATATCATAAATATCATATTATTTTTTTATATACACGTAAAATATCATCCCTGTTATGTGGTAACAAAAATGAATCAGATCGCTTCAGGAGGCAAGAGTCATCCGCACAAATGAATGATGTCACCTTCTATTCAATAGATGGTAATTTTAAAATGAATATGAAATATTTAATTTATATATTGATTAAAATTTCATAAATAAAATATATAAATTTAAATTATTTTCTATTTCCTTCCATTTAATTCTTAATTGTAAAATGAATCACATCACTGCCTGAGGCAGTACTTTGTCATACACAAGAGCGATGTTATCATATTTCCATATGATTTTAATTTAACATGATGTATATGATATTATAATTTAATAATTATAATTATATCATAATAATAATATATATAATTATAATACGTCATTATACAGTGTTGTGGTATGCGGTTATGTGAAATGAATTACATCTCTTCATGATGATGTAGTATGTCATACACACGTTCAACATTTTTATTTCTCATTAAGAGGATGTGTAGATGAATTTATTTTAATACATTAACATTTAAACATATAAATATGTTTTATATAATTTTTTTATTTATAATTTTTTTAATAATATGTTTATTATGTGGATGAATAAATTAATAAAACAACATATTTTAGGATGTTACGTATTCCTTAGACAACATCACTAGGTTTGCACCGATGAAATTACTAGGATGTATTTTAATTAAATAAAAGGACTACAGGACTTTGGGATGAACTTAATAATTTTATTCAAGAATTTATTTACCCAAAAATGAGTGTTTTATGTTTTTAATGGATATGAGAGGATGTGGCCTTTTTAAAGGGGGGAGAGGACAAACCTACAAGTTTTTAGAAGAAATAATTACACCAAAATTATTATCATGGAAGAATTCTACAAAATGTAAATAGTTTAATATTAGAAGATATAATGTCGATATATAACTATCACATATGAATTAAATGTGTTTTTTGTAATTTTTTTCCATTATATTTTTATTTTATCTCTGGTAAACACAGTTTTACCATAACAGCGGTAAATAATTTTCTCAATTTTCACTATTAAATGTAGTATAAAATTAATTTTACATAATATAAATTATTTTTACACAATATTTTGAATTAATTTTTCCTATTTCAACACTCCTATGTTGAAAAATTAAATTTAAAATCAAACTCATAGATGTGTTGAAAAGATGCTTATGATGTTATACAACTTTTTGAGATAATATGATATCAAATTTTCCTTAAATTATGATTAAGTATAATTGATTTAATTTAAATTAATATTTATATATATATTAATTAATTTATAAATATATAATTCCGCACTATTTTTTATTTTAATTAAATAAATTGGAAAAACATTTTTCACATAAAAACAATTTTCAAAAAAAGAGTGTTAATGCCTAAAAAATATTGTTATACTAACATCATTTATTAGTATTATTTGTATTTAATTTTATGGGTTATATATATATAAAAATTATTATTATTTTCATTATTTATTAAATACAAATAATAATGGGACATAAATTACTAAATAAAAATCTCTATCTTATAAAAACGGGTGTTCTTCATTATTAATTGATGAATTATTATTTCTGAAAAATCCAAAAAACTACCATAAGTTAATATCAATATGATGACTTTAGATAGAAGTTTAATTTTATTAATAACATCCATAATGGTCCCAATTATTATTTAAAACCTTTTATCACAAATATAAATTATATTCTTTCTGAAATATATGTTTTTTAAATGGAACCTTTATTTCTAAGTGTTTAAAAATAAATTTATACTGGGTAGTCCAATAATATGCTTTTTAGAAAGAAGATGATTATATTAATATATTGAAATTTAATATCTTGGTTATAAAAATAACATTTATATAATCATCATATGTTTTGGTTTAGTGTTGTGAGTCCCACACACTATTGAATATAGTTTTTTCCTATAAAAATATGTTGTGTTATAAGATTCATCACCAACCAAGTGCATTTAGGCCCAACACATAATCCATACCTGAGATCCACCCTAAAAACAATTTTTGATAGCAATTACAACTCATAAATTCTAATATTTCAACCCCAAATACTTGTAGAAATCGATATGGGATTTAGTTAACACCCCATAATCTACCCATTAAATTAATGACCATAAAAATTGGCATTACTTACAACGATATTCCATCTGATCGAAATCATATTTCTCTTTCACCACCAATTCACTATTATGTGAGAAATTCCACATGACCACAATTATCATGTTGACTTTAGATTCAATGAACAACCATTAATCAATATGATCAAAAATGATCTATTAGAATCATTTTCAAAAAGGTTTGAGGGCCCCACATCACACGTGGGTGACACCATGTCTACAAAACCACATTTTTAGGGAAATTCATCACCAGAATAGTCCTTCTAGGAAAAATAATTAATCCCTCATAGGGTTCCATCATAAATCCAATTGAAAATTAGGGGATTTTCTAATCCTATCCAATATTTCGTCCACCACTCCTAGTTGGAACTATATTATGACTAAGTTATCTCCCAAAAAAATTTCCAATGGCGAGGAGGTACGTTTAATGTAGCATGATGTCTTCTTCATCCTATGTCACAATCTAATGTTATTTTTCATTATCTATAATTCAAATATTTCACCACTGATTCACCAGAATATTTTATATCACCCCATCCATCTGTATGATATGCATCCATAACCAACAAAAAAATTAACATGGTCAAAAATGAAGATTAAATCTCCACCCCCACGGTACCTCTTAAAATAGTAAAACCCTATTAATGAAAAAAAAATTGAAAACACTTATAAAATTATCTCACATGTGAATATATTTTTCTATAAATTTATTTTAACATAATAGATGTCCCAACATACTTATTCATTGGTTTATCATAGGATTGAGTTGTTACCCAATGTTTGAAATTTTGTATGTAGTGTTTGGCGTTGTGGCCCTATAGATAATTGAAATAATTTATTATTCCCAAATGGTCATGTATGTGATTTTCCAAATATATATAAAATGAGTAATTATCATGAATGTTTATTTTTAAACAATTATTCAGACAAAATCATCGATCTCGGACTACATCATTTACCATAGTGTGCAAATTTAATGAATTTTGGAGGAAATTGAATTTATAGAAATTATATTTACATAATTAAAATATTTATTTGATTAATAAATTCATAAAAACCAAGTTTATTCTTGTTTTCTATAATTCATATCTCTAAATAGAATTACATTTTTGTTATTGTATTAAGGATACATTGTTCTATTTAACACCAATGATAGTTTATTTTAGGTTCTCAACCCAACCCTAGCCTCTTTGTAATGACCCAATGTTTTCAATGGGAATTTCCTTCTTTTGATTATCTCATATAATGATAAGAAATCACAATAAAATGAAATAATATGTTCTAAATGGCCTTTTAACATAAATTTTTCACTTCTATGATATTAATTTTAAAAATATGACATATACAGTTGTGATCAGTAAGTTATTTGGAGTCTAATATGACCAAAAATTTTTTGGTGAATAGTAACATACCATAATGAATAGTAATTTTACCCTTATAAATTTTTAAATACCAAAATGAATAGTAAACTTACCTGTGATAGTAAATAGATAAGATTCAAGTAGAAGTATAATGTACCTATATCTCGGAATAAGAAACTAAATGTTAATAAAATTGTTATTTTATGAGTAAATTGTGATTTTAATTAAAAATTAAATTAATCATATATAAAAAATTATTTTTGAAAAATAGTTTTCATTTTTTTATTCTACACATCATTAAATGGATAGGGTGAAGTAATGGGATTTTTCTGAAATATAATAATTTTTGGTGAATTGTAAAATATGATATTTTATGATAAATGAAAAATACATGAATTATGATGTCATTAGATGATGTATGGCTAACTTAAGCCATTATTTAAAACTCACGAGCACAAATTACTGGTTTTGGTCATGTAATCATCACTATTGTATGTATTGAGGGGAAATAATAAACAATGTAATTCAATATTATGAAAACCCACCTCTCCTCCACTATAAATACCACAACTCCTTACCTCTTATCTTTACTTATCTAAAGCCTTGTAACTTTCCCATATTCTACTAAAATAACTCTCAAAGCTCCTCCCTAACGTCCAAAATCTCGTGGTCTCCTGAAACGACCAAATCCTCTCTCCTTAAAAGGCTCTCAAGGATGAGTGAATCTAAAGGCAAATTCCTCTTTTCTTTTCATTATTTTTCTTTTCAATTTCATTTGGTTTTTTTTCTATCCTAACATATCCACATCCAAATTTTATAAACCTTCAAGAATCATAAATCTAAATTAAATTTTTATGATAATTGAATAATTTATTATCATCTCCCCTTTACCCTTTATTTATTAATAAAGATTCCATCTGAGATTTGTTAATTTACCACAGTCTAAGATGATGGGTTTTCAATTTTTGTTACCTTCTTAAATTTTAGTCATCAAAATATTTTCATTGTTGAACCAGACAATAATATATTTTTGATGCCTCATATATGGTTCTAGAATCCTTTTTTACAAATTTATTTTGGTTTATAAAACAAAATGTGTTCTTTGTGGTCAAAAATCGTGAATTAACCCAAAAGTATGTCACTACGGCTTTATATAATGATTCAACTTCACTAAATGTAACCAAATTAAATTTTCAACCATGAGACCTTATGAATGTTCAATAAAAAATATAACATAATTTCTATACAACCACCTTCATCATACATGTTTATCCAAACATGAACAGATCATTAACATCATGCAAGAAAACCGACCCGATCAATGAAATTAAACATCATAACCAATCATGATGGGAATAAATGAAATTAAAATTTTTTTAATAAATATTTTACATATAGAAGTGGTTCTGTAATTATTATCTAATAATCTAAATTTTTTTATTCAGTTCATTAAAAACAAGTGGAGAACACCATCAGGATTAAGTATAGGGCTCCTCTCCATTTCACTTTTATTCGAGAATGTCCTCTTTGCTATTCCAATTAATGTGTAATACCTAATGATGGGGTACAATTTATCATCTTCCCCATACTCAACTCATGATTTACAATTTATTAGTAAATCCTTACTCACTCGTGAAGCCCTATTAAGTAAACCTCATACCATGCCCATAATCTAAAAGGAATTATACCAGAATCTGTTTTATTCCTTCGGTTTTCCTTATCATTCTTTCTACACAAATCGATTTGTATTATATATTTATGTGTATATTATAAATACGGAATAAATGTAAAATATTTATTTATCAAGAAACTTTCATCATTATCTTTAGGGGATCTAAATGCTTTTAAGTGGTTCTCTCCTCAATATCTCCTAATAAGAGAACATGTTATAAGAGAAATTCTTGATTTCTTACCTGATTTCAAGTGTACTCTGTAATTTATTTTAAGCCTCCATTTTCATTATCAAATATGTCTTTTGTTATGTAAACATTATTTGTTTAGATCAGGTTTTATATAAACTATTTTTTCCTTTTCAATTTTAAACATTCTATAGTATTTTCCTTAAAACCACAAAAAATTGTTTTAATGTTTAAAGTTCTCAGATTCGTTTTTTACATGTTTTCACTTCTATTTTACATCACTTATGCTGATATATGCTTATTTTATCATATGAACGTCCATGTATGTTCAAATTCTAATCTTTCATGGACAATTTTATGAAATTTCCATTGGTTATGATTTATGACATTATTTTGGTACCCAATCCTTCAATGTGTAACCATTTTGTTTATATATCATTGATTATGTATGATTCATTATGTGGGAAATAGATTCATGGAAAGTTAATAAGGGTCCATCCTGATAGAGCTCTAATACATTTTGTAATGTAAAGTCTCATGAGACGTTATGTGTGACGATCTTGGTAGTAATCCATGTCTTCTGATACAATGTGAAACAATCATGGTGGTTAGCCATGTATTGTGCTACTAGGGAAAACGATCTTGGCGGTTTTCAATGAATCATATTGAATTCATGTTTTATGATGATTCCACATTAAAATGATCCAATTTTTATATTATCTTATGTTTATATATTATGATTCCATATGTTCAATGATTTTGTTATCATAATGTCATGCCTTATATCCCATTTTATAAAGATTTAATCTTATGTATACTTCCTTAAATGGTTTTTTAGATTCTCTCTTTCTTCATGTGTTCCCTAGGATGTCGTATGCATATGTATTAGCACAATGGAAGATAGGGTCTCTCTAGGACGATTAAATAATGTTGTTTTTTTAGTCTGATGCTTATGTTTTTTGTACCTAGTATTATATGAAACTAGAATTAATGATCCTTAGCTTGTGCTGTCATGTAAATTATGATTGAAAAGTCTTATGTAAAATGGTAGGGTTTCTATATTTAGTATTAGAGGATTGCCTAGTTATTATTGGATATTAGAAATAGAGCACATTAGTTAGAACCTTACGAATGATACTAAGTATAAGAAAGCATTCAACAATTGTGGTAAGTATAGAGTATGACATTTATCAAGAAAATGCATCCCTACCAGGATACAAAAAGGTAGAGATGGCTCTGGTACAGAAGTACCAAGGATTGAAAACTCAGACAAGGAGTTTTGGACCTGACTCGGGGTATCCTGGAACACAACAACGAGCCTTGCTGCATTCTTGGTTTGACACACCCAGTGGATATTCTTTGGTAGATTCATGTGTTTAGTACAAAAAATTAAAATGGGAATAAAAAAATATCATAATAATAAATGTTAAGAAATATATCAAGGATATTTTAGATTTAACGTTAAGGAATCATAAGTTAGGATATTCTTCTTATTTACAATTTTATTCTTTATATTCAAAAGCATAATTTTTATGTTCAATAACTATGTATTCAAACCCTCTAAATGTATATTATTTGTCTTAGTTAATGGTGTAAAATTTAAGAACATTTCCCAAAAACCAATGTGATGGGAAATGCGGTGATTTACGTAATGATATTCCAGATATGATGGTTACAAGTTCTAAAAACAACTTGAGAGAACTTGATCAACTAGCTCAAGTTATGAATAATAACATGAATCATGTAGAATTCCCTCCTCCTCCATGGAAAGAGAAATCTTCCATATAATCATTTATATGGGATAGGCCTCCCATGTTTAGTATATATCGTTATCCCCTCCTCATAGAATAGTGGATTAACTATAATAAAAAGATATTCTTCTCCCTCCAGTGATTGGAAGAATAGAATGTTGTACTAGTGGCCTATCATTTTGACGGGGAAGCTGGTCATTGGTGGAAACTAATAAAGAATAAAATTTCATGAGAGGAAATTGATTCCATGGATTCATAAGGATCAAACAAGATGCTTTTCAATAAATATTTTCCTTGAACCCTAAATCTCATGATGGAAAGAGAGATACCCAGTCTCAAGTAGAAGGAAAACGATTCCATCGAGGCATATGAAGAAACATTACAAGGATTTCAAGGTATAGATCTAGCATTTTCATGAACAAGGAATGCAAGGTGGATTGCTTTGTTAACAGACTAAATCGATGTTTATGAAAATTGTTGGAGACTCGAGTACTTGATAGTTATGAAGTGATTGAATGTTGTTCCCCCAAGATTAAAATGGAGATTTGAGACTCTATGTGATCTCGTGGGACCAACGACAAGAAGCGGAAAATAGAGAACCACAAGGGTGGTTCATCAAACAAATCCAATGATGGAAATAATCCTAAATATACCATCAATAAATGTTTTGGAAAAATTCATCCTATGAAATATTTAAAGGTAACTAGTAATTTATTCAAATGTGGAATGATGGGAGATAGGGCCAAGAACTAGAGAAGAGATATATATAATCTTCCTAATGAGGAAGAATAAAGAAAGGTTCATATCAACACTCAGCCTAGAGTGAAGTGTTACAACTGCAAATATCATGTGCATTATGTGTAAATGTTATCTAAGATGAGGGTTGTTGGGGGAAATCAATAATAACATCCAAGGAAGCAGTGATAGTATTATGCTATCACGATTGTTGAGTTAGATCCAGTAAATGATGTGGTGAAAGGTACACTAGTAATTCACTCAATAATAGAAAACTTACTATTTTATTCTGGTTCTACACATTCATTCATATCATTCATATTTATTATAACTATTCAAAACCCACCTCAAAATTTGGATGATAATTTATCTATGAGAACATAAAATGGGGAAATTATTTCATTCATGGTTTAGAACACATTAACAGTTAATTATTAAGGACTGAAACTCTCAACAAATCTTGTAATTCGTAATTTTGTGGAGTATGATGTTATCATGGGAATGGATTGACTATCTTTATACAAATCCATCATCAATTTTTGGGAAAGAGAGATCACTCTTCATATCCAGAATCATCATCAAATTCTCTGTAAGTGAAAGGAGGATGATGATTATCCTTTAGAATCATTGTCTCATGTGTGGATATTAATTCTTTATGAGAAAGTATGTCTATCTAAAATGATTGCGACAAAGGAGACAATCATGATTTAAATATGTCTGTCGTGAGGTATTAAACTGATGTATTCCCAAAAGAGATTCCTGGTATTCATCCATACCAAAATGTTGATTTTTCAATTAAATTCTTCCTAGATCTATTACCATATCAAAAATACATTACATAATATCCATCGTAGAGCTAGAAGAGTTGAAGTAGTTATAGGAGAATATAGGGAAGGTTTTTATATGTTTGAATGATTCAACATGGGGTGTGCCTCTCCTCTTTATCAAGAAAACGATGGTATAATAAGAAATTTATATATTAAAAATACATATATATATATATATATACTGAATTTATTAGTATACCATTACAGAGAGTAAATTTAGCTAGAGTTAAAACAGTCACGACCCGAGGGAAAGGGTGGTTTAATAAAATCCCTTACCCCGAGACTGATTTGTAATGTGCATTCATTATCATCATGAATCATAAAAATATTTTAATTATTTACATTTTAAATGAACTTATTAATGTATAATATTACTTATATTTTATTTTTTACCACAACATATTCAATTACATAACAAATTCACTTCATATTGGACATTTTAATGATAAATGGATCATCTGTATAAAATTACATTGGTATGTTGAATATGGTCAAAAAGATAACTATTTATTCATATAAGTAATAGTAATTATGGAACAACTATAATTTATATATTTAAATTTTACATTTTAAACCATCATAAAAATATTGTTATGAAAAAAAATATATGTTACTATCATGGACATGATATATCATATATATGCATGAGTACTGTTTCCATTTTTAAAATATATAGGTCTAATGAATGTAAGTGTTCTTTTATTTTTTTCATTATTATAATTATATCATAAATATCATATTATTTTATTATATACACTTAAAATATCATCCCTGTTATGTGGTAAAAAAAATGAATCAGATCGCTTCAGGAGGCAAGAGTCATGCGCACAAATGAATGATGTCGCCTTCTATTCAATAGATGGTAATTTTAAAATGTATATGAAATATTTAATTTATAGATTGATTAAAATTTCATAAATAACATATATAAAATTAAATTATTTTCTATTTCCTTCAATTTAATTCTTAATTGTAAAATGAATCAGATCACTGCCTGAGGCAGTACTTTGTCATACATAAGAGCGATGTAATCATATTTCCAGATGATTTTAATTTAATATGATTTATATGATATTATAATTTAATAATTATAATTATATCATAATAATAACATATTAAATTATAATACGTCATTATACAATGTTGTGGTATGCAGTTATTTGAAATGAATTACATCTCTTCGTGATGATGTAGTATGTCGTACACACGTTCAACAGTTTTATTTCTCATTAAGAGGATGTGTAGATGAATTTATTTCAATACATTAACATTTAAACATATAAATTTGTTTTATATAATTTTTTTATTTATAATTTTTTAATAATATGTTTAGTATGTGGATGAATAAATTAATAAAACAACATATTTTAGGATGTTACGTATTCTTTAGACAACATCACTAGGTTTTCACCGAAGAAATTACTAGGATGTATTTTTATTAAATAAAAGGACTATAGGACTTTGGGATGAACTTAATAATGTTATTCCAGAATTTATTTACCAAAAAATGAGTTTTTTTTGTTTTTAAAGGATATGAGAGGATGTGTCCTTTTTAAAGGGGGGAGAGGACAAACCTACAAGTTTTGAGAAGAAATAATTACACCAAAATTACTATCATGGACGAAGTCTACAAAATGTAAAAAGTTTAATATTAGAAGATATAATGTCGATATATAACTATCACATATGAATTAAATGTGTTTTTTGTAATTTTTTTCCATTATATTTTTATTTTAACGCTGGTAAACACAGTTTTACCATAACAGCGATAAATAATTTTCTCAATTTTCAGTATTAAATGTAGTATAAAATTAATTTGACATAATATAAATTATTTTTACACAATATTTAGAATTAATTTTTCCTATTTCAACACTCCTATGTTGAAAAAATCAATTTAAAATCAAACTCATAGATGTGTTGAAAAGATGCTTATGATGTTATACAACTTTTTAAGATAAAATGATATCAAATTTTCCTTAAATTATGATTAAGTATAATTGATTTAATTTAAATTATTATTTATATATATATTAATTAATTTATAAATATATAATTCCTCACTATTTTTTATTTTAATTAAATAAAATGGAAAAACATTTTTCACATAAAAACAATTTTCAAAAAAAGAGTTTTAATGCCTAAAAATATTGTTATACTAACATCATTTATAAGTATTATTTGTATTTAATTTTATGGGTTATATTTATATATATATATATTATTTTCATTATTTATTAAATACAAATAATAATGGGACATAAATTACTAAATCGAAATGTCTGTCTTATAAAAACGGGTGTTCTTCTTTATTAATTGATGAATTATTATTTCTGAATAATCCAAATAACTACCATAAGTTAATATCAATATGATGACTTTAGATAGAAGTTTAATTTTATTATTAACATTTATAATGGTCCCAATTATTATTTAAAACCTTTTATCACAAATATAAATTATATTTTTTCTGAAATATATGTTTTTTAAAAGGAACCTTTATTTCTAAGTGTTTAAAAATAAATTTATACTGGGTAGTCCAATAATATGATTTTTAAAAAGAAGATGATTATATAAATAAATTGAAATTTAATATCTTGGTTATAACAATAACATTTATATAATCATCATATGTTTTGGTTTAGTGTTGTGAGTCCCGCACACTATTGAATATAGTTTTTCCTATAAAAATATGTTGTGTTATAAGATTCATCACCAACCAAGTGCATTTAGGCCCAACACATAATCCATACATGAGATCCACCCTAAAAAAAATTTTTGATAGGAATTAAAACTCATAAATTCTAATATTTCAACACAAATACTTGTAGAAATCGATATGGGATTTAGTTATCAACCCATAATCTGCCCATTAAATTAATGACCACAAAAATTGCCATTACTTACAACGATATTCCATCTGATCGAAATCATATTTCTCTTTCACCACCAATTCACTATTATATGAGAAATTCCACATGACCACAATTATCATGTTGAATTTAGATTCAATGAACAACCATTAATCAATATGATCAAAAATGATCTATTAGAATCATTTTCAAACATGTTTGGGGGCCCCACATCACACGTGGGTGACACCATGTCTACAAAACCACATTTTTAGGGAAATTCTTTACCAGAATAGTCCTTCTAGGAAAAATACTTAATCCCTCATAGGGTTCCATCATAAATACAATTGAAAATTAGGGGATTTTCTAATTCTATCCAATATTTCGTCCACCACTCCTAGTTGGAGATATATTATGACTAAGTTATCTGCCAAAAAACATTCCCATGGCGAGGAGGTACGTTTAATGTAGCATGATGTCTTCTTCATCCTATGTCACAATATAATGTTATTTTTCATTATATATAATTGAAATATTTCACCACTAATTCACCAGACTATTTTATATCACCCCATCTATCTGTATGATATGCATCCATAACCAACAAAAAAAAGTAACATGGTCAAAAATGAAGATTAAATCTCCACCCCCACGGTACCTCTTAATATAGTAAAACCTTATTAATAAAAAAAAACCATTTAAAACACTTATAAAATTATCTCACATGTGAATATATTTTTCTATAAATTTATTTTAACATTATAGATTTCCCAACATACATATTCATTGGTTTATCATATGATTGAGTGGTTACCCAATGTTTGAAAATTTGTAAGTAGTGTTTGGCGTTGTGGCCCTATCGATAATTGAAATTATTTATTATTCCCAAATGGACATGTATGTTATTTTCCAAATATAAATAAAATGAGTAATTATCATGCATGTTTATTTTTAAACAATTATTCAGAAAAAATCATCGATCTCGGACTACATCATTTACCATAGTGTGAAAAATTAATGAATTTTGGAGGAAATTGAATTTGTAGAAATTATATTTACATAATTAAAATATTTATTTGATTAATAAATTCATAAAAACCATGTTTATTCTTTTTTTCTATAATTCATAGCTCTAAATAGAATTACATTTTTGTTATTTTATTAAGGATACATTGTTCTATTTAACACCAATGATAGTTTATTTTAGGTTCCCAACCCTACCCTAGCCTCTTTGTAATGACCCAATGTTTTCAATGGGAATTTCCTTCTTTTTATTATCTCATATAATCATACGAAATCACAATAAAAAGAAATACTATGTACTAAATGGCCTTTTAACATAAATTTGTCACTTCTATGATATTAATTTTAAAAATATGACATATACAGTTGTGATCAGTAAGTTATTTGGAGTCTAATATGACCAAAAAATATTTGGTGAATAGTAACATACCATAATGAATAGTAATTTTACCCTTATTAATTTTTAAATACCAAAATGAATAGTAAACTTACCTGTGATAGTAAATAGATAAGATTCAAGTATAAGTATGATGTACCTCTATTTCGGAATAAGAAACTAAATGTTTATAAAATTGTTGTTTTATGAGTAAATTGTGATTTTAATTACAAATTAAATTAATCATATATAAAAAATTATTTTTGAAAAATAGTTTTCATTTTTTTATTCTACACATCATTAAATGGTTAGGGTGAAGTAATGGGATTTTTCTGAAATATAATAATTTTTGGTGAATTGTAAAATATGATATTTTATGATAAATGAAAAATACATGAATTATGATGTCATTAGATGATGTATGGCTAACTTAAATCCATTATTTAGAACTCATGAGAATAAATTACAGGTTTTGGTCATGTAATCATCACTATTGTATGTATTGAGGGGAAATAATAAACAATGTAATTCAATATTATGAAAACCCACCTCTCCTCCACTATAAATACCACAACTCCTTACCTCTTATCTTTACTTATCTAAAGCCTTGTAACTTTACCATGTTCTACTAAAATAACTCCCAAAGCTCCTCCCTAACTTCCAAAATCTCGTGGTCTCCTGAAACGACCAAATCCTCTCTCCTTAAAAGGCTCTCAATGAAGAGTGAATCTAAAGGCAAATTCCTCTTTTCTTTTCATTATTTTTCTTTTCAATTTCATTTGGTTTTTTTTCTATCCTAACATATCCTCATCCAAATTTTATAAACCTTCAAGAATCATAAATCTAAATTAAATTTTTATGATAATTGAATAATTTATTATCATCTCCCCTTTACCCTTTATTTATTAATACAGAATCCACCTGAGATTTTTTAATTTACCACACTCTAAGATTATGGGTTTTCAATTTCTGTTACCTTATTAAATTTTATTCATCAAACTATTTTCATTATTTAATCATACAATAATATATTTTTGATGCCTCATATATGGTTCTAGAATCCTTTTTTACAAATTTTTTTTGGTTTATAAAACAAAATGTGTTCTTTGTGGTCAAAAATAGCGAATTAACCCAAAAGTATGTCACTACGGCTTTATATAATGATTCAACTTCACTAAATGTAACCAAATTGAATTTTCAACCATGATACCTTATGAATGTTCAATAAAAAATATAACATAATTTCTATACAACCACCTTCATCATACATGTTTATCCAAACATGAACAGATCATTAACATCATGCAAGAAAACAGACCCGATCAATGAAATTGAACCTCATAACCAATCATGATGGGAATAAATGAAATTAAAAAGTTTTTAATAAATATTTTACATATAGAAGTGGTTCTGTAATTATTATCTAATAATCTAAATTTTTTTATTTAGTTCATTAATAACAAGTGGAGAACACCATCATGATTAAGTAAAGGGATCCTCTCCATTTCACTTGTATTCGAGAATGTCCTCTTTGCTATTCCAATTAATGTGTAATACCTAATGATGGGGTACAATTTATCATCTTCCCCATACTCAACTCATGATTTACAATTTATTAGTAAATCCTTACTCACTCGTGAAGCCCTATTAAGTAAACCTCATACCATGCCCATAATCTAAAAGGAATTATACCAGAATCTCTTTTATTCCTTCGGTTTTCCTTATCATTATTTCTACACAAATCGATTTGTATTATATATTTATGTGTATATTATAAATACGGAATAAATGTAAAATATTTATTTATCAAGAAAATTTCATCATTATCTTTAGGGGATCTACATGCTTTTATGTGGATCTCTCCTCAATATCTCCTAATAAGAAAACATGTTATAAGAGAACTTCTTGATTTCTTACCTGATTTCAAGTGTACACTGTAATTTATTTTAAGCCTCCATTTTCATTATCAAATATGTATTTTGTTATGTAAACATTATTTCTTTAGATCAGGTTTTATATAAACTATTTTTTCCTTTTCCATTTTAAACATTCTATAGTATTTTCCTTAAAACCACACAAAAATGTTTTAATGTTAAAAGTTATCAGATTCATTTTTTACATGTTTTCACTTCTATTTAACATCACTTACTCTCATATATGCTTATTTTATCATATGAACGTCCATGTATGTTCAAATTCCTATCTTTAATGGACAATTTTATGAAATTTCTTTTGGTTATGATTTATGACAATATTTTGGTACCCAATCCTTCAATGTGTACCCATTTTGTTTATATATGATTGATTATGTATGATTCATTATATGGGAAATAGATTCATGGAAAGTTAATAAGGGTCCATCCTGATAGAGCTCTAATACATTTTGTAATGTAAAGTCTCATGAGACGTTATGTGTGACGATCTTGGTAGTAATCCATGTCTTCTGATACAATGTGAAATAATCATGGTGGTTAGCCATGGATTGTGCTACTAGGGGAAACAATCTTGGCGGTTTTCCATGAATCATATTGAATTCATGTTTTATGATGATTCCACATTAAAATGATCCAATTTTTATATTATCTTATGTTTATATATTATGATTCCATATGTTCAATGATTTTGTTATCATTATGTCATGCCTTCTATACCATTTTATAAAGATTTAATCTTATGTATACTTCCTTAAATGGATTTTTAGATTCTCTCTTTGTTTGTGTGTTCCCTAGTATAGCCTATGCATATGTATTAGCACAATGGAAGTTAGGGTCTCTCTATGACGATTAAATAATGTTGTTTTTTTAGTCTGATGCTTTTGTTTTTTGTACCTAGTATTATATGAAACTATAATTAATGATCCTTAGCTCGTGTTGTCATGTATATTATGATTGTAATGTCTTATGTAAAATGGTAGGGTTTCTATATTTAGTATGAGAGGATTTCCTAGTTATTTTTGGAGATTAGAAATAGAGCACTTTAGTTAGAACCTTACGAATGATACTAAGTATAAGAAAGCATTCCACAATTGTGGTAAGTATAGAGTATGTCATTTATCAAGAAAATGCATCCCTACCTAGATACAAAAAGGTAGAGATGGCTCTGGTACATAAGTATCAAGGATTGAAAACTTAGACAAGGAGTTTCAGACCTGACTCAGGGTATCTTGGAACACAACAACGAGCCTTGCTGCATTCTTGGTTTGACACTCCCAGTGGATATTCTTTGGTAGATTCATGTGTTTAGTACAAAAACTTAAAATGGGAATAACAAAATATCATAATAATAAATGTTAAGAAATATATCAAGGATATTTTGGATTTAACGATAAGGAATCATAAGTTAGGATATTCTTATTATTTAAAATTTTATTCTTTATATTCAAAAGCCTAATTTTTATGTTCAATAACTATGTATTCAAACCCTCTTAATGTATATTATTTGTCTTAGTTAATGGGGTAAAATTTAAGAACATTTCCCAAAAACCAATCTGATGGGAAATGCGGTGATTTACGTAATGATATTCCAGATATGATGGTTACAAGTTCTAAAAACAACTTGAGAGAACGTGATCAACTGGTTCAAGTTATGAATAATAACATGAATCATGTAGAATTCCCTCCTCCTCCATGGAAAGATAAATCTTCCATAGAATCATTTATAGGGGATAGGCCTCCCACGTTTAGTAGAAATCATTATCCCCTCCTCATAGAATAGTGGATTAACTACAATAAAAAGATATTCTTCTCCCTCCAGTGATTGGAAGAATAGAATGTTGTACTAGCGGCCTATCATTTTGACGGGGAAGCTGATCATTGGTGGAAACTAATAAAGAATAAAATTTCATGAGAGGAAATTGATTCCATGGATTCATAGGGATCAAAAAAGATGCTTTTCAATAAATATTTTCCTTGAACCCTACATCTCATGATGGAAAGAGAGATACCCAGTCTCAAGTAGAAGGAAAACGAGTCCATCAAGGCATATGAAGAAACATTACAAGGATTTCAAGGTATGGATCTAGCATTTTCATGAACAAGGAATGCTAGGTGGATTTCTTTGTTAACAGACTAAATCGATGTTTATGAAAATTTTTGGAGACTCGAGTACTTGACAGTTATGAAGTGATTGAATGTTGTTCCCCCAAGATTAAAATGGGGATTTGAGACTCTATGTGATCTCGTGGGACCAACGACAATAAGTGGAAAATAGAGAACCACATGGGTGGTTCATCAAACAAATCCAATGATGGAAATAATCCTAAATATACCATCAATAAATGTTTTGGAAATATTCATCCTAAGAAATATTTAAAGGTAACTAGTAATTTATTCAAATGTGGAAAGCTGGGAGATCGGGCCAAGAACTAGAGAAGAGATATATATAATCATTCTAATGAGGAAGAATAAAGAAAGGTTCATATCAACACTCATCCTAGAGTGATGTGTTACAACTGCAAATATCATGTGCATTATGCATAAAAGTTATCTAAGCTAAGGGTTGTTGGAGGAAATCAATAATAACCTCCAAGTAAGCAGTGATAGTATTATGCTATCACGATTGTTGAGTTAGATCCAGGAAATGATGTGGTGAAAGGTACACTAGAAATTCACTCAATAATAGGGAACTTACTATTTTATTCTGGTTCTACACATTCATTCATATCATTCATATTTATTAGAACTATTCAAAACCCACCTCAAAATTTGGATGATAATTTATTTATGAGAACATAAAATGGGGAAATTATTTCATTCATGGTTTAGAGCACATTAACGGTTAATTATTGAGGACCGGAACTCTCAACAAATCTTCTAATTCGTACTTTTGTGGAGTATGATGTTATCATGGGCATGGATTGACTATCTTTATACAAATCCATCATCAATTTTTGGGAAAGAGAGATCACTCTTCATATCCCAAATCATCATCAAATTCTCTATAAGTGTAAGGAGGAAGATGATTCTCCTTTAGAATCATTGTCTCATGTGTGGATATTAATTCGTTATGAGAAAGTATGTCTATCTCAAATGATTTCGACAAAGGAGACAATCATGATTTAAAATATGTCTATCGTGAGGTACTAAACTGATGTATTCCCAAAAGAGTTTCCTGGTATTCCTCCATACCAAAATGTTGATTTTTTCAATTCAAATTCTTCCTAGATCTATTTCCATATCAAGAATACATTACATAATATCCATCGTAGAGCTGGAACAGTTGAAGAAGTAGTTATAGGATAATATAGGGAAGGTTTTTATATGTTTGACTGCTTCACCATGGGGTGTGCCTCTCCTCTTTATCAAGAAGATTGATGGATAAATGCACCTATTAATTGATTATAGTGAGCTCAAAAAAATAATAATAAAGAATAAGTATCTCATTCCATGGGTAGATGACATATTAAATCAGCTTCACGTGGCCAGTTATTTTTCTAAGGTCAACCATCTGTCAGTATGTCACCAATTAATGGTGGTGAAAGAAGATATTCCCAAGACTACCTTTCAAACGAGGTATGGATAATATTATTTCATAGTGATTCCATTTAGAATAATTGATGATCTAGAAATTTTCATGTATTTAATGAATAGATTATATAGATATTACCTTAAAAAATATATGGTAGTATTTATTGATGATATTATGAAATAATCCAAGAGAAAGAAGGAACATGAAGAGAATTTGAATACTGTGTTAAAAATATTGCAAAGGGAGAAGTTGTATGAAATGTAGAGTAAATGTGAGTTTTGGATAGAGGAAGTATCATTCATGGGGAATGTTATCACCAGTAAAAGGAAATATGTGGACCCTTCAATGAAAAAAGAAATTGAAGACTGGCTCGAGCCAACTTCTATAATGATGATCAAAAGTTTTCAAGGTATAGTCAGGAATTATCGAAGATTTGTGATGAACTTTTCACAATTTTCAAACACAATGAGTAGGTTGAAACTTAAGGGATTAAAGTTTGTATGGACTCAGGAATGGGAAGACTGTTTTAAGGTGTTGAAAACAAGTCTAACCATTGTGCCAGTACTCAATCTCCCAACATGTGGAGAACTCTTTCTGGTATATATTTATGAATCGAAGAAGGGATTAGGTTGTGTTATGATAAAAATTTATAACATGGTAGCATATGCCTCAAGGAAGTTTTAAATCCATTATAAAAATTATCCTACACATTATCTGAAGTTTGTGACAATTATCATTACGTTAAAAATATGGTAGCATTATTCTATGGGGAAAAGTGTGAGATATATACAGATCACTAGATTCGTAAATATATATTCACACAAAAAGATATTAATATGTGCCAATAAATATGGATAGATCTCATCAATTATTGGGATTTCACATTCCAATTACATCGCAATAAGGAAAACAAGGTGGAGGATTCTCTAAGTAAAAAGGATCATGCATCTTTATCAATGTTGATAATTGAAAATGATCTGATTATAATAGATTTTCAAATAATGGACATGGGAATTAATAAGTGGGGAACATCATCAATCCTTTCTAAAAGTATTTCTCAGCCATACCTCATGGATAAAATAATTTATGCTCAAATAAAATATGTGGAAATTATAAAAACTGTGGAATCTATTAAAAATTGGAAATCGTTTGAGTTCTTGATTATTGTGAAAGGATTTTTAATATATGGAACATTATTATGTATGAAATATTATATATAAATAATGAATGATCTTCTAAATGAGTCACATAATTCAACCTTCCCTATTCACCCAAGGAGCACAATAATGACTCTATATCATTGAGAGATGTTTTTGAGGGTTAATATGAAGAAGAAGATTGCTGAATATTCATCAAGGTTCCTATTATGTCAACAAGTGATGGATGAAAGATAGAATTTTAATGAAATTATTCAAAAAATACCTATACCAACATGGAAGTGGGAGAACAACAACATGGACTTTTTCACAAGACATCCAAGGACATCCAAAGGAAGAGATGTTATATAGGTCATTGTGGACCGTCATACAAAGACAGATCACATTATCATGATCTGAGAGTACTTCTTATTGGATCAAATTGGAATGATATATGTCAAAGGAGTGGTAATGTTTCATGGAGTACCACTATATATTTTATCCAATTATAATTCTAGTTTCACCTAAATGTTCCACAAAATTTTATTACATGATATAATAACTGAACTAAACTTCATTACAGCCTATCAACCTCAAACTAATTGCCATTCTATGTCAACTATTCAGACACTCGATTATTTTTTGATAGAACTGTAAAGACCCGTAAAATTCAAGGGAAATTTTTTCTTAATTTTATTTGATATTTTACAAGAACACAGTTTCTGACGGCACTTGATTCCGAGGCCTGGTGTGCCCAGAATCAATTTATGAAGTTTAGCTCGGGTACGTTCAGTGAACGAATGAGCGGGATTTCCTAACTTTTGAACCGGTTCTCAGAATTGACATCTGAGGGAACTGATGAAACCGCAGTTCCGGTAATTTCTTAAGAAGACCCTTTCTGGAGTTGCATTTTCTCGGGAGGAGTTGTTTAAAAAAAAGTGAGGGATCAAAATATAATTGTTATACAATTATATTTTCATTTCTTGTTAAGTGGATTAAGTGTTGTGTCACAACACTTTATCCCTCTCTTATGTAGTTATAACCTATGTAAGGGAGTTAGCGGTGGGGCCCACTTGTAGTAAACTACCTATGAGAGGATTAAAGGTGAGGTAAGGCCCACACGAACCCCACCCCTTCACATTCCTTAAACCTCCTCTAACTCCCCCATTAAGTGGGTGATAATTCATCTTCCTTAACTCACTCCAACCCCCTTGTGACACATCCTCTCATTAATGATGCCAACTCTACTTCATTTAACTTTGACAAGCCCAAGATTAATTAATTTAAGTTAATTCAACATTTTGAAATGTTTTGAAAATGCATGAGATGGGTAATAAAACCAGAAGAGTCTTATTTTATTAGGGGCTGGATGGTTGTTTGGGAAAGGGGAGGAGATAGAAGTTCATCTTCCACATTGAAGAACATGAAGAACAGTTCTTCTTTGACGAAGAACATCGACCCTTCGACTTAGAAGACTCAACGACCTAGATTCATCTGTCTTCATATTCCTCCATGACAAGGGAGACGTCACCGATCACGGTGATCATCGCCAACGACAATGTACTTTCCTTCTTCATCATAGAAACAAGTGAGGAGACATCGTTTCCTCCTCGGACACACCCCGACGTTCACGGAATCTACGTCTGACCTCGCGACGCCGTTCTCCGTGACACCCGACGTGCGACGTCAGATATCCAGGTAGGGGTTGGTTTTCATGTCGGGTATAATTTTAGACTTTCATCGATATTAACGGCCAACAGTTATCAAAATAACAGAGGTGGTCAGACCGCACAAACAGGGTCGAACCTCCTCCCCTTTTTATTTTGTTGGTTATCTACGTGGCATGATATGCAAGCGACACAGTGTCGTCGCACCGTGTGAAAGTCTAGAAAATCCAGATGAAGAAGCATGGCGCCGTCGCGCCGCGCCTTTGAGGTCGAACGAATCCGCGGTCGGAGTCGGACCGCGGTGAAGGGGCACCGTGCCGTCACGCCGTGCTGGAAAACCACGAAGACGACACGTTTTTTTATTTGACGTGCGGATTTAAGGTCAATGAAAAATGAGGCTGCAATGTAATTCTGAAGCCTCTATAGTGAAGGTTGGGTCCCGGGAGGACCATTGGCGAAGACGGCGTGCAATTCCGACAACTGGAACTCGTCCGGTGGTCCGCGGAGCAGCCCGCCGGCGCACCTCGCCATCACGGCGGCACCGGCAGCGCCCGGCGCGCCGCCGGAAGGAACCGTCGCGGCTGAAGACGCGGCGGCAGCACGTGGTCCTGCATCCATGCGGGATCGGCGGAGGGCAGGACGCGGTGGCCCGGCCGCATCATCTAGCAAGGGTTGCCCCATGCGGGGCCGTGGTTCCCTCACGCGGGGGCAACACGCCCCACACTCTAGTCGGCCGTAACCGGCCGAGCCGACCCACATGGCGGCCAGGCCGCGCCTGCGCCGGCTGTGCTGGGTCGCGCCCATGTTGGGCCAGGCCCCCCTGGGCAGCCTGGGCCACGCCAGCTGGGTCGGACCCGGACCCAGGTCGGGACGACCCGGTTCGGGCCAACCCTGGGGGGGGGGGTGTCGGTCCGGGCCCAGACCCCCCATTTTCGGACCCCTTTCAGTCATTGGACAATATCTTGGGCTACGGACCTCCGATCGATGCGACGTCAGTTGAGATGAGATCCTTGGATCAAAAAAAAATTAGTATATTACACCCAAGGTTTCGTAGAACTTTGGGTTCGGCCGGGTTGGTTCGGTTACGAAACCAACCGGGCCCTCGGAGCAGAAACACCTATATCTTGAGCTCCGGACGTCCGACTGACGTGTCGTCAACTTTTTTGGATTCCTCTTGATGAGAAGGAACTTTTAAATTACTCCTCTAGAGGTTTGGATGCTGTCAGAGTGCGGTCGGGTTGGTTCGCTCACGAAACATACCGGACCCCTAGAACGAAAAATCCAATAACTCACAGACTGGGCGTCCGATTGACGCGCCGTCTGTCTCGTTGATTTCCTCTTGATGAGATGGAACTTTTGGAATACTTCGCTTGAGTTTTGGATGCAGTTGGGTAGTGGCCGGGTTGGATTGCACCCGAAATCCAACCGGGCCCCTGGAACAGAAAAGATGATAACTTGCAGACTAGACGTCAGTTTGACGAACTGTCAGCGGCGTTGGTGATCACGTGGAGAAAAGGACCCTATGAGTTTACCCTTTGAGAGTTCGGGGTACAGTTGAGACACGGCCAGATTGGTTCGCACATGAAACCAACCGGGCCCCAGGGACGAAAAGGCTAGTAACACACAGACCGGGTGTCCGAATGACGCGTCGTCTGTTACGTTGAGACCTCTGTGACGAGGCGGTCCTTTGATATACTTCTCCATGTAACTTTGTGATACTTGGAGTATTGACTTGTAGCTCGTGGAGCGGACCCTCACTGAGATGACCTTGCGGAGTACGGAGACCATGTAGCCGGCTGAGACCTGACAACTGCTTGACTGATCGACTCGGTGTGTTTCGGATAGCCCAGTGGGGAGCGCTTGGTTGTAGCGGCATACCTGCAGTACTAAACAAAAGGAGTACCTATGGAGGATATGACGGGGAGCGCTTGGTTGTAGTGGTAGACCCACGGCGGAGGAGCGCATGGTTGTAGCGGCAGACCCGCGGTACTCAACAGAACGAGTACCTATGGAGGCTATGAGTGGGAGTGATTGGTTGTAGCGGCAGCACCACGGTGGGAAGCGCTTGGTTGTAGCAGCAGGAACATAGTACTCGACAGGAGGAGTACCTCAGCAGTCTTAGGTTAGTGAGAAGTACCTCGGAGTCATGACATGGCAACTATACACTCCAGAGACGGGGCTCTTTAGCAGTTACGGTTTTGATAATGAAAATCCTGGTTTGAGTTGAGACTATTTCCTTTGTGTTTACCTCATGATTGAGATGGGTCACGTGATAACATAGGTATATGTATGGGCATATACCTGGGTAGTGTTTATCTATTGATTTCATAATATTTGTGTTTCCTCGTGATTGAGATGGGGTACGTGATAAATTGGGTATATGTATGGGCATATAACTAGGTAGAGGTTATCCGTTGAGATCTTATTTATGGTTATCCTTGTTGTATTTAGTGAGACCTTGAGGGTCTCGAGGTCCCTACTGAGTATCGTTATACTCACCCCTGCACGGGCTATGCCCGCACCTCATTGTGTTGGTTGCAGACGACAGGCAGTGCAGACAGAGGCCGAGTGTTCGAGGACTGGACGGTACCCAGAGGTGGACCTCACGATGAGACAATATCCGGTGGTGGACTTCACGACGAGACGACACTAGGATGATGTTGATGGGTGAGAGCATTATGGAGGCTATCTGTACCTACCCTTTAGGTAGGATCCGTGGTGGACGATCTAGGAGTTGCGCTATCTGTACCTACCCTTCAGGTAGGATCCTTGGTGGACGATCCAGGAGCTGTTTGTCACATTCCGGTTGTTTTATCTTTCTCCTTGTACTTTATAGTTGGGCTTATATTTCCGGCCCCTTTACTTTCAGCACATCTTTTTTCAGTTTTACATAGTGTTTTACTTCTGCTTGTACTATGTGGTGTTTTGTTTACTTTTATAAAGGCAATGCCTTCCGAGTTATCAGGATTTACGCCTTTGGTGCTAGTCTCCATCCCCTGGCCTTTGGAATGTGGGCTTGGGGTACTCACGACACGAGCCCCGATGACAGGCCATGACAAATTGGTATCATAGGAGTTCAGTTCTTCCGTAGAACTAAGGACTCTGATCTATTTCTATGTGAAGTAATAGTGTTAAGGGTAACGAGTGTGGTCTTCAGTTCAGGGAGTCCAGTGTTGGTGCAGCGGCCGACGTATCCGTACACCAGGACCCTGACTACTCATTTCCGACTTGGTGCACAAAAACACTGATTGCGTTTGTGTTTCCAAAAGATTTAAAGTCAACTCAACCCAGGTCAGTTCACTAGGTATAAATCATTGACCGTGTCGCATCTGTTCAGAATGTCTCCACGCAGACAGTCAGTTGGAGTTCCGAGAGAGTACTCGATGACGGCTCACCGAGCGACGAGGCTCTGGTGCATGGTCCTTTTTACTATGTTGGAACCCTCGGGTGGTGTACCAACCGCACCACCACCTGTTGGGCAGTAGATTCCACCAGTCATACTAAAAAACTATGCATCCTGGCAGAGCGTGATGCACGACTTCTAGCAGCAGCAGCCTCTGAGGTTACGAGGCGAGGCAGATTTCCAGACAGCAGAGGACTGGCTAGAGGCGATTTCTAGAGTTTACCACCTAGCTGAGGCACCAGTGGAGTGGATGGTGGACTTGGATACTAGTATTTTCCAGTGAGTGACCATGATGATGGTCTGCATAGCGATGTGGCTTCGGTATGTGGACTGATGCCTGAGATAGTGCCTTCGGTTAGTGTGTCAACTATACATCAATACCTATTGGTCAGCAGTTACAACCGGTGGTACCGGTTGGTGACACATGTAAGCTTACTACCTTACATGTGTTCTAACATCAGATACCCTCATGTTCCGAGGCGAACCTGATTCACAGGCAGCTGAGGGCTGTCTTGGGGAGGTGGCTGAGAGTTTTCTAAAGCATATACAACTTCGGCAGGACGATGTTTCGGTAACTAAGAATTCATCGAGGCGTACCGAACATTCCGGGTACTCGATGAATACGATTCGAGCCATCCCTTTTTCCTCGATGCATTCCTACTCACATTAGGGTTCTGTAGAGAACCTTGAGGTTGAATGTTCTTTTGATGAATGAATATAGCTAGAGAATGTTAGAAGTTGGAATGCAGTGAGCTGGTGCCAGTCCTAGAGACTTGGGCGTGCGAATTTTTCAAGAAGAGGAAATATTAAGGACAGATAATTCTGCAGAGCAGCAGACGTGGAGGAAAAGCTAGGAGAGCAGCATGGGGTGGTGTACATTTCAATATGTTACAACCCCCCGCCTTTGTTGTCCCCTCCAGGCTTAGGGAGATGGAGGGAAGCGAAAGAGAGTAGCTGCATGCGGTCATGGAGTGCGACGGAAAGGGCTCTAAGGATTATTCGAAGTGCGGACTTTGTCTTCTACTAGCTGCTGTAGCCACATACATCGATATGAATCATCCCTTCCTTCCATGAATCTAGTCCCAGAACTAGAGTTTCTGGTTAAGCTGTTGACTTGACCCTCACGTCTGGAAATACCTTTGGGAGGAGACTCGATAGTCACACTTACGCCGACGGTGTGATCTTACCCTTGAGGCGAGAGTCTCGGTTGGGACTTCTTGGTGACAACGTCGAGGCCTTACGACGTTAGTTTGAGTATGGATTGGGCAATCACTGTTCATACTCCAATTGACGATATTAGGAAAATATCGGGATGGGTTTTCCTTGGTCGGCGAAAAGGAAACCCCAGGCAGCACAGGATGAAATCGTGCATGGGAGGGTGTAGCCGATCATTATTAGGTCATCCATCCTTACCCTCGTTGCAGCAGGAGTTTTGAGTTTCAGTTCTAATCATGAAAGGGAGACCTCTATAGTTCAAGGATAGTGATCACGTTCTTATACGGGTCTCACCTTGACGAGGTTTACAGAGATGTAGCCAAGGCGACGAGATATCTCTGAGGTTCAACGGACCTTTCTAGGTCCCCAACTGGGTAGGCGAGGTGGTTTACCACTTCACCTTTCCACCTCAGTTGCACCGGGTGCATGAAATCTTCCTCGTACCTCGGCTGAGGAGATAGATGCAATATCCTTCACACATCATCGACCTCAGGGAGTTGGACGTCAATGACAGGGTGACATGCACGGAGGTTCCAGACAGATTGAGAATTGATAGGATCAGGTCCTACGAGGATGGTCGATTCCTCTTGTGTGTTTTCGTAGGCAGCACGGGAACCTCCAAGAGTGCACATGGGATCAGAAGGCTCAGATGCGTTCTTAGTACCACTTTTGTTTCCCTAGTTTGTGTTATTAATTTACGGGGACGTAAATCCCAGAGGTGAGAGTAATTTAAAGACCCGTAAAAATAAAGGGAAATTTTTTCATAAATTTTTTTGGGATTTTACAAGAACGCAGTTTCTGACGGCACTTGATTCCGAGGCCCGGTGTGCCCAGAATCAATTTTTGAAGTTTAGCTCGGGTACATTCAGTGAACGAATGAGTAGGTTTTCCTAACTTTTGAACCAGTGCTCGGAATTGAAATCCAAGGGCACCAATGAAACCGCAGCGCTGGTAATTTCTTAAGAAGACCCTTTCTGGAGTTGCGTTTTCTTGGGAGGAGTTTTTAAACAAAAATGAGGGATAAAAATATAATTTTTATACAATTATATTTTCATTTCATGTTAAGTTGATTAAGTGTTGTGTCACAACACTTTATCCCTCTCTTATGTAGTTATAACCTATGTAAGGGAGTCAGGGGTGGGACCCACTTGTAGTAAACTACCTATGAGAGGATTAAAGATGAGGTGCGGCCCACACGAACCTCACCCCTTCACATTACTTAAACCTCCTCTAACTCCCCCATTAAGTGGGTGATCTCTCATCTTCCATAACTCATTCCAACCACCCTTATGACACATCCTCTCATTAATGATGCCAACTCTACTTCATTTAATTTTGACAAGCTCAAGATTAATTAAGTTATTTTAATTCAACATTTTGAAATGTTTTGAAAATGCATGAGATGGGTAATAGAATAAGAAGATTATTATTTTATTAGGGGTTGGATGGTTGTGTGGGAAAGGGGAAGAGATAGAAGTTCATCTTCCATGTTGAAGAACATGAAGAACGGTTCTTCTCCGACGAAGAACATCAACCCTTCGACTTAGAAGACTCGGCGACCCAGATTCTTCCGTCTTCATCTTCCTCC
This sequence comes from Viscum album, assembly GCA_963277665.1. Classification (NCBI taxonomy): domain Eukaryota; kingdom Viridiplantae; phylum Streptophyta; class Magnoliopsida; order Santalales; family Viscaceae; genus Viscum; species Viscum album. The sequence goes on from OY728131.1 coordinate 24,416,201, forward strand.
ACGACAAGGGAGAAGTCGCTGACCGCGGTGATCATCGCCAACGACAACGTACCTTCCTTCTTCATTATAGTAACATGTGAGGAGACGTTGTTTCCTCCTCGGTCGCACCCCGACGTTCACGGAATCTACGTCCGACCCTGCGACTCTGTTCTCCGCGACACCCGACGTGCGATGTCATATATCCAGGTAGGGGTTTGTTTTCATGTTGTGTATAATTTTAGACGTTCTTCGATATTAACGGTCAACTGTTATTAAAATAATGGAGGAGGTCGGACCGCACAAACACGGTCGAACCTCCTCCCCTTTTTATTTTGTTGGTTATATACGTGGCATGATATGGAAGCGACGCAGTGCCGTCGCACCGTGCAGGAATCTAGAGAATCCCGACGAAGAAGTGCGGCACCGTCGTGCCGCGCCTTTGAGGACGAACGAAGCTGCGGTCGGAGTCGGACAGCGGTGAAGGGGTGTCACGCCGTCGCGGCGAAGGGGTGCCGCGCCGAAAAACCACGAAGACGGCGCGTTTGTTTATTTGATGTGCGGATTGACGGGCGACGACAAACGGGGCCGCAAAGTAATTTTGAAGCCTCTGCACTGACGGTCGGGTCCCGGGAGGACCATTGGCGAAGACAGCATGCAATTCCGACCAACGGAACTCGTCCTCTAGTCCGCGGGGCAGCCCGCCGGCGCGCCTTGCCGGCACGGTGGCGCCGGCGGCAGGAGGTGGCCCCCGCCGGAAGGAGCCGCCGCGGCTGAAGCCGCGGCGGTAGCACGTGGTCCCGCGACTGCGCAGGACCGGAGGAGGGAAAGACGCGGAAGCCCGGCCGCATCTGCGGGCAAGGGCGGCCCCACGCGGGGCCGCGGTTCCCTCACGCAGGAGCAGCATGCCCCCCCCCCCCCGCTACGCTTGGCCGTAACCAGCCGAGCCAACCCACCTGGCGGCCGGGCCACGCCTGCGCCGGCCGGGCTGGGTCACGCCCAGGGCGGGCCGGGCCACGCCGGCCGGGTCGGTCCGGGCCCAGACCCCCCATTTTCGGACCCCTTTCGGTCTTTTGCCCATATCATAGGCTACGGACCTCCGATCAATGCACTGTCAGTTGCGATGCGATCCCTGGATCGAGATGGTCGTTTCGGTATATTCCTCCTTAGGTTTCGGAGAACTTTGGGTTCGATCGGGTTGGTTTGGATACGAAACCAACCGGGCCCTTGGAGTGGAAACACCTATATCTTGAGCTATGGACGTTCGATTGACGTGCCTTTGACTTTATTTGATTTCTCTAGATGAGACAGACATTTTAACTTACTCTTCTCGAGGTTTGGATGTCGTCGGAGTGCGGTCGGGTTGGTTCGCTCGCGAAACTTATCGGGCCCCTGAAACAAAAAAGCCAATAACTCACAGAACGGGCATCCTATTGATGCGCCGTGTGTCTCATTGATTTCCTCTTGATAATACGGAACTTGTGGAATAATTCGCTTTAGTTTTGGATGCAGTTGGATAGTGGCCGGGTTGAATTGCACCCGAAATCCAACCGGGCCCCTGGAACGGAAAAGCTGATAACTTTCAGACTAGATGTCCGTTTGACGAACCGTCAGCGGAGTTGGTGATCACTTGGAGAAAGGGACCCTCTGAGTTTACCCTATGAGAGTTCGAGGTAAAATTGAGATACGGCAGGATTGGTTCGCACATGAAATGAACCGGGCCCCGGGGATGAAAAGGCTAGTAACACACAAACCAGACGTCCAAATGACGTGCCGTCTGTTGCGTTGAGACCCCTATGACGAGGTGGTCCTTTGAGATACTTTTTCCTGGAACTTTGTGATACTTGGAGTATCTACTTGTAGCGCGTGGAGGGAACCCTCACGGAGACGAGCATGCAGAGTACGAAGGCCGTGTAACCAGCTGAGACCTGACAACTGCCTAACTGATCGACTCGGTGTGTTTTGGATAACCTAGTGGGGAGCGCTTGGTTGTAGAGGCAGATCCACGGAGGAGGAGCGCTTGGTCGTAGCGGTAGACCCGCAGTAATCAAGAGAAGGAGTACCTCTGGAGGCTATGAGGGGGAGCGCTTGGTTTTAGCGGTATACCCTTGGCGGAGGAGCGCTTGGTTGTGGTGGCAGACATGCGGTACTCAATAGAAAGAGTACCTCTGGAGGCTATGAGGGGGGGTGCTTGGTTGTAGTGGCAGACCCACAGTGGGAAGTGCTTGGCTGTAGCAGTAGGGCCACAGTATTCGACAGGAGGAGTACCTCATCAGTCTTAGGTTAGTGAGCAGTACCTCGGAGTTGTGACAGGACCACTGTACACTCCAGAGACGGGGCTCTTCAGCAGTTACGGTTTCGATAATGAAAATACTGGTTTGAGCTGAGACTAAGACCTTTGTGTTTACCTCATGATTGAGATGGGTCATGTGATAACTTAGGTATATGTATGGTCATATACCTGGGTAGTGGTTATCCATTTATTTCATAATCTTTGTGTTTCCTCATGATTGAGATGGGTTATTTGATAAATTTGGTATATGTATGGGAATATACCTAGGTAGAGGTTATCTGTTGAGATCTACATTGTGGTTATCCTTGTTGTATTTAGTGATACCTTGAGGGTCTCGGGGTCCCTACTGAGAGAATAACATGAAAATATTTTGTTGAGAACATGTTAAGAATAATCGATCATTATTGTAGTTTATTGATTGAAATATAATGATTATAGTAATGATTTTACACTATTGATGACTATGATAATTTTAACCACGTCATTAATGGTGGATACTGAATAAACTTGTAAAAGAAATGGTTTTTTTATTATGAATAATCACATGAAATTAGAAACAAATTTTTAGAATATGGATGGAAAAAATGATGTAAATTATGCACAAATCAGATAATATAATACATACAAAAATTCCAACTCATAATTAAATTTCTATAGCACAATTTTCTTAATTGGAAAAATTAATTCAATTAATTCAATAAATTCCGATTTTAGGAAAATAAAAAAATTTGTTTAAAAAATTGTGGTGATTACCTCTTTATGATTATGAGTGTAAAATTAATACATCCAATGCATGAAAAACTTCATTTATTTTATAATATGTTTCTCACCATAACAATATATATGAAATTTGAAACTAGTTGGGGGGTATATCCATGAAATTTGAGAATGGAGGTAAATAAATTAAATGAAGAAATGTAATTAGGGATACTGAAAAATTGATAATAAACTAACCTTATTATTATTTTCACCAGAAATTGAATAAGAACCAAAAAACTGTTTTATAGATTTAGTGTTGTAGGAGTGACTATGAACATAAATATATACCATATAAAATTTATTTGATAAATCGTCCCATTGTGAAATTAAACATGAATGTATGAATGAGTGCCAAAGGATGGAACCCATTGATTAAAATTCATATGAAAAAAACTATAAAGTAGATTGGAGAAATGAGGACAGAATAACAGGAGGGAGAAAATGTGATAAAAGAGGAAGAACCAAAAATAATACTCTAGGCAGGTGGCTGATGTGGGAATCTGGTAAATCGTGCGAATAAAATCCATGAGGCAGAGGTAGTGAGGCTGCAGCATAAGCGAAGAATATGATGAAGTCATTGATTCTAATTATAATAAAATATTAATTTCCTAAAAATATAATATATTACATAAATAGAATATCAAATATATTTACTATATTAATTTAAATTTTATATAAATAAATTTGATTATATAAAAAGTATTAATTTTATAGAATTAAATAAATCTATTATATTATAAATATAAAATTTTTATATATTTAATATTTGAAAAAATATAAATAATAAATAAAATATTAATATGTATATTCTCATTACTAATTAATTAATTTTATATTATGTAATAAATATTATAAATAATAAATTTCAAAAAATATTATTTATAAAATAAAATTATTTTTCAATATGTGAATATCAATTATTAATTACTTATATTTTAATTATGATTATTGATTTTCTTATTGATTGTCTTGTTTTTATTTATTTTGTTTATTTAATTCGAATAACATAATGATTAAAATTTTTATTTAATGTGTTTAACTGGCTAGTAAATGAAAATCATTATTAAATATCCCAACTATCGATTCTTAGAGAAAATTAAAAATTAAAATCAAATAACCAGATAATTTACATAAAACCGCTAAAATAAAATGTTGACATTTTTCATAAAATATCATTATATATAAATATATTGAATTATGTTAATTGATTGTTATAATTGAATGGTGTATTGTGAAAGATTTAATTTTTTGGGAAATATTAGTTGGTAATAGTTATTGGTCTTTATAGATTCATCTATTAGTATTAAATATTGGTGTTGGTATGTTAAAGTAATAGATTTAACTATTTATAATAGTTTTGTGGGTCTAAAATGATCAATACAAATAGGTATATCTAATGGTAATAAAATTAGTACATAAAATCAATATAAATAAAACATAGTATATGTTAGAATTGCTCATTTTCACCAAATGATAGAATATTTTTCAATTAATTTCGTATGGTATTATCCATTTTTTACGGTGCAGAATTTAAAAAAAAAACATCATACACACACTAAAGAAATTTTTGTAAAGATATACACAATCCATGTCAATTGTGGGAGAGTGGGAGGAAATTGGAAGATGAAATAAAGTGATATGGGTTCTTGTGGTACATGGAAATTTAGTGATGAGTGTTAGTAGCACTGGTAGCTATAAGCATTTTATGTAAATATAGATGGGAATAAATGTGAATAAGTGTGAATAAATAAAATAAAATTATTTATTAAGAATTATTTCATTTTTATGTGACTTTACTTAATGTATGATTTATTTATATATAATACTATATGGGATTTGTTAATGTAGAAGTCAAATGGTAAGAACCCAAAACTACAAGGATATGGAATGTATAATATAATTCTATAAAATATAAAATGTATTAATATATTGTTGAAGATGTGGTTAATGTTATATTGCAATGATATAAAATACTCAATATTTATATACATGGATTGATAAATTTTAAATGGTGTATATATTTTTTAGACATGATTTACGATTATTAACGAATCTTGTAAATATATCATGAACATATGGAACTAATACAGTGTAATTAATAGAATATTTATAGACAAGTTATGTTAGTGTGAAAATATTTTTTTATTAATCCCATAATCATGTGTAACAGTGATTTAGTAGATACCACACCTCCCATTATAATAGATTCAAAACTTAATGTGCGTCATATTATTGTGATCTAACCTTGAATTCCCCAGAACTCTCTATATGTAGCCACATGAAATGAGTATGAAAAAACTATGGCTTACAAGTTCTATTTCAAATATTTTTTTCCAAAAAAAATGTATTCGTGAATTCATATTTTCACCTGTTAATATGACTATCAACAAATGATTTAAATCACTTTATTTCAGTGTTCTCCAATGTATAAATCTTTTAAATGATATAATTTGATTATAGATGACTACAATATATAGTGAATAAAATTTTTACAAAGAGAACAAGTTCTAATAGAAACCATAAAAAAGAATGCAAACGAGTAATTGGTAGTTATGAATGTGTAAACTACTATGGTAACCGATGATTGAATAATGAGTTATTTCAAGAAGGATGTTAATGTGGGAGACATTTACAATGGCTAACCGATTAAAAATTGGGGAATATTGTTACATCAAGAAGACAAAGATATTGGTGGGTTAACCAATCATTATTTTTTATCTTTTTAAGTAATATATTGGAAAAAAATAAAATTCCATGTGAAATGAAATTGATGATTTCCAACTCAAAAAATATCTTGAATGAATTCAAAGAAACATGAATATATTGAGATGCATGCAAATAAACTTAATCATTTAAATCTTTTAATACATAATCAGTGGTTGTTTTTTACATGAAATACAATATATATTATATTAAGTATATGAATTAGAGTAGAGTTATAAAATTTAATGACATTAACATTATTAGAAGATTATGAATTGGAAGAAGTTGAGAAGGTAAATCTTTAAATATTATTATAAAATTTATTTTTTCTCAGAGTCAGTGAATTTATAAAACTAAAAAACATAAATATCTAATTCAAATGAAAATGAATATTTAAGATGAAAAAAATAATATGATTTCTTATAATATATCAATTAAATTTTATGATAATATTCCCATACAATCCATTATTGTACTTAAATAAATATTTAATCATCGTTTAATATATACTAAATATCATTTTTAGGTTTTCAATTAAAAAACCGTGTAGTATTTTAAATTAATGGTTTATTTCCTAATTTGTATGTTAATGGATATAGAAACACATAAATATTACATTATATAATTCTTATAATTGAATCCCAATGAATAAAGTAATTAATATAGAATACTCTTTAGATAAAAAAATTCCAGTATCTATTTGTTTCATTTTCAGTGTAAAAACATACTATAAGAAATGCATATATGTGTACTTGAAGCAACTATTGTGTATTCACAAAATTAGACGATTATCCATATGGATGTGGATTTACTATATGAAATATAATCATGTCACTGGATGAATGTAATGGAATAAATATTCATACATGTATAAATGCACTCACTAAAGAATTATATATACTGAAACATTTACATTTTATCAAATGAAGTACAAATATATATATATACTAATATGGTAAATGATATTATATTTGTGAATGTATTTTTTTCAATTTTTTTCAATTTCAAACATTCCTTAGTTAATGTGTTTGTATTTTTCTATAATTTTAATTTACATATTAAAATATTTTACATATATCTATATGTAGTTTGAATCATTTATTTATACTATATATTTTTTGTGTGTATATTAGGTAAAACTTAAAACACAAAAGATACATTAGATATACTGTAATTGCAGAAGGAATGGTTTTATTAAATTCAATGGGGGTGTATAAGTATGAAATTGTATAATGTATACGAGATAATCAATGCGATTATTATTATGTAATTTCAATGAATATATACATTCTATATAGTTATAGATTTATATAATTACAAAATATATATGCATAAAAACGATAATTATTTTTCCTAATAAAGAACGTAGTAGTATGGATTTTCGTCGTTCTCTGAACACTGACAGTTTTAATAGAGTATTAAAATAGGGGTATACATTCTAGTGTTGTTTTAAAATTATCATGGTATTAATAAAATATGAATACAAGTGTAATGAATACATCCTTTTATTTAAAAAAAATTATTCTTATTAGGGTAGCTTCAGAGTTTAATACGGTATCTTAAATGTAATGCTCCGAATAGAATTCTCTTTTTTTTAAATTCATATAAGTAAAATTAGATAATTTTATAAACATAACTGAAAATTAATTCAAGATTATATTAATGAAACTATGATTTTGAATGTATATATTTATCCAATTAATTATAACAGTTCTAATTACACACTAAAAATATTAATGTAAAATATGAAATGCCTTGAAGGTGTATCACTACAAACATCATAGAAAAAACTGAATATACTATATAGTAAAGGGTCATGTACCCTCAATTATTCCATATTTGGATGATATTTTTCCTAAGTAATTTTTTAGAATATTTCACATTGAAGTATTAAAGTTTCTAATACCCTAGAAAAATGTAATATTTTTTGTTTGAAAGATATTATATAAGACATATATTTTGTATTTATATTTTCCTCCAATGGGATAGGGAATATCTATAAACAATCCGGAATGAAATAAAAGTTCTTTAATATAATGAATCATGGAATATTATAAAAGTTAAAATTTTAGCTAATATTGTGGCATGTATTATTAGGGTTTGTATCATTACATTATAGGATATATCACATTTCAAAATCAATTACTATGAAATGAATTTTTTCAGTATGAAAAAATGAAATATGTAGTGACCGTGATTATATATATAGAATGATTTAGTATCAAAAATAATGATTGAATGACAATAATTTAAATGTGTTGGTATTGTGTGGATGTTGGTGGTGACGTTCAATTCATTAAAAGAATTATTAGAGAACCTGTATCAAAAGAAACTCCCCATATTTAAATAATGTTGGGGATATAAGATACAATGATTTATTATATTTCTAAAAAATTAATATAAATTATGAAAAATTGATTGTCTCTCCAATGTAAAAATATATTATTTATAAAATATAAATTAGTTATCAATATTGGAAAATTTTAACATAAAGTCAATTTTAATCAAAACACACCACATGGAAGCAACATAATATATATATATATATATATTATAGTAGTTAGTAATGAATTATTCCTTTGACAATCACCCTTAGTATTTCTTTTTCATTGATAAAAATAAAAATGGTATCTTGAAGAAAACAATTATCATCATGAAATATTTGTTTTCATTTCAAATATCAATTTACTGGAAATCCAATTAGCCTATAAGAATATACATTGACTTAAATAATACTAGTGCACCTGAGACTATATAATCACACCCCTCATACCTGTATCTCCATAAAATGAATGTAATATGTGAACAATATCCATTAAACAATCAAAAAAACTGGATTTAATCATTAATAGTCTAGGATTAAATGATCGAAAACATACATCTTCAAAATAGAAATTGCATTAGCCATGTAATACTCTACAATATGCTATTTAAACACCAAAAGTACATAGATAATCAATAATATAGAACAATGAAACTAATTATTCTAGAAAGGGATTGATTCTAAAAATAATCCATAACATTGTTCAGTATACTAGCACCCCATGAAAAATATCTGATTCTATTAAAATAATGTGAATATAACCTAATATCAATTAACATCACTGGAAATTTTTATTGAACACCCCAAATAATTTCCATTTAAATAAATTAGAATTGAACCAACAAAGCCTAATTTCTAAATATCGTTCTAGAAATGACCTTCCACTGATGATTTTCCTTTTTCAAACACATGAAGAAACAAATGTTACATATGAGCCACAAAAAATAAATTTTATAATATACATTCATAAATGATTTCATGAATTATCACCAAATAGAAATATGACTCAATGTTTATGTTAAATATATAGATATAAAAACAATAGGATAATATGAATTTGAATTGAAAATGTATATATCGTTGAAAAATTAGATATGAATAAAATAATATTGTGTAGAAAATATGAATTGTATTAGATAAATTGATATTAGAAAAAAACCAAGAATATAATTTTTTTATAAATTGAACAATTGAAAGATGAACAATAGATTTTCAAGTAAGGTATATATTATATTACCTTGTGAACAGAGTCTCAAGAATATTATATTCATATATAGAAATTATCAAAACCCACCACATAAAAAACTAAAATAGTTATATTTAAATCATTTAATTTATCAAAAATTATAATCTTAGAAAACGTATGTGGGGATATGTTTAATTGATTGAAATCATACTTGTCTCTTAAAGATAGCACTAAAGTGTATAATAAAAAATATTGACACAAAAATTGTAATTGGAAATCGAAGAAGGAAAATTATTCAATGATACATGTATTTGTGAAAAACATTTAATTGCAAGAAGAGTTTCTAAAAATTGTTTCACACACATGTATTCCAATAAAGTGCTCGAAAAGTTAAAAGAAATATTACTAAATTTAAAGTTTGCAAAAAAAAACATAATCCAACATGTACCAATCGGAAAATATATTAAAGACATGATATATAAATAGAAGGTTGATAAATAAATGGAATGAAGTGGATAAAATAAAGCATTAATGAAACCAGCATAGATTAAAAAACATATAAAAAATAAGATGAAAATATAATAACATATTTAAATAATAATATTATTTAACATTGAACATAATTTAATGAATAGTATGAATGAATTAGATAATTCAATGGAAATAATTTAATTTAAAACACCATAAACGGAAATAAGAAATTTCCTAATTGAATGTTAATCAAACAGTAGTTGGTTATTTTCATTCATTTAAATTATTTTTTGTATTCATTAAGTGATGAATCTACTCAAGTATAAGGGGATGAATCTACTTAGAGAGAAGAGATAGATTTAATTCTGCATTAGCAAATAGTTTATTATAAATATAACACCATCAGTAAAATATATTCATCGCCTTCAACAAAAAAATGATTTTCATATGGTGCTATTTAAATGATACAATATATATTTTTTGGGAATATATAATTTTATAGGTATATAGGGTTGATAAAAATCAACCATGAGATAATAAAGGGAAGATATTTTTGAATATTGACCTCATTAGACACAGTCTCTGTAGAGACCCGAAGCTTAACGTACATGGACATTACATTAATTTTGCGGAATACTTAATACATAACAAAAACAGACACACAAGGACCGTAATAGTTTAGTGTCTTTGGAAACTCGGAATATAATCTTCTAATCGTGGTGAAAGATCTTCAACATCTCCCATAAAGATCTTTCTTTTTTTACCTAAACCCTTTCATTATATGCTGGGGAAAATAAAACATAAAAGGGTGAGTTCAAATGCTCAGTAAGGGTAAAAAATAAATATCAATCACATCATATTCATAAGAACATAACATTTTGGAAATCTTAACCTGCAAAAGAGATCACAATATCATAACATGATATAAATCATAGTAGTGAAATTTAATCCCAATAATCATAACTTAAAACTTGAAACTTTGTGGAATTCACACATAATCATATAGAATCATTTCTTATTAGTCAAGACTCATTTCTAAGACTATCTTAGTGGACAAAGTCCGTTTCTGAACCGAGTTCATTCTTCGTTTCAGTCCGGATTCACTGAACCGGTTAAACCTGCCGTTCCAGCCTTGTCTATCTCATGAGATATAAAATCTTTACCCAATCCATTGGAGGGAGATATAGGTCCCACCCATCTCATAATGATACCATTCTTATGTGTGCCACAAAATCATAAACCATACATCATAGCATAACCCATGTATTAAAAATGGGAATCTTAAACATCGTGACATCATAAAACAATTATTATTAGATAAAGGAATTCATAAAAAAACATAATCAAATTAATGTAATAATAGGGATAAAAACAGAATCCTATATTATCTTAGATGGAAAATAATTTTGATAAAACACTTCAACTTCATTCTTTAGGAAAATTCCTTTCTACTTCAAAAACACTTTTCCTTTCAAAACATGTCATACAATTATAAACTAAAAGAAGTTTATTAAATATAAACTTGAAAACGTGTAAAGGAAGCTTCTTGGATATAATGTTTTAAAAATACTTTCATGTCGTATAAGTTAAAAAACATTATTCTCTTAATTTTGTCAGAAAAGTCAAAAAGTACCTTGTACGAAAAATGACAAAAGATTCCTTTTATATCTTTTACTAAAAACTCACCGAAGGGGAAAATCTAATTTAAAAATTGTAGGTGGATGGAAACAATATTACATATTGAGGAATCATGTATGTGGATGATAAAATACACCCCAGTAAATACCAAAGTATAAACAGTCTCAGATAAAATAATATTGTGATATTTTCCCTTACATTAGGTCCGATTTTCTTTGTAAGTGTCCAAACCTCCTGTATAATGATTTAAATAATGTCATTGAATTATTCCAGAATCATACTCATTGTTATGATATCATATATGGTTAACTTATGACTTTATATTATACATTATTTTGTAAATTTCATGTTAAAGAGCGTTTTGGGTTAAATCGTTTCATTTGTCATCCATGTTTTGACTTGTAATTATTCGTATGATTACTTAGATCATGATTACATAATTACAGAATATAACACTTGATTTATATATAATATATATTCATAATATACATATATTTATATAATAAATCAGTAAATGGAAAGAAATACACCGTTCATGGAGACAGTAGGTCGTACGTACACATGAACGCTGTTTTCGTTTCCTTATTGAGTTGAATGGAATTAAGTAGATGACATACATATATATACACATAAATCCAGTATCATTATTATTTCATATATTTCATGATTACTTATTATACATACTTTATAATCATTCATCAATGGTTAATCATTGAAATGAATCTCATCACGTCGTGGAGACGGTATTCCGTACGTACGCACGAGCGATGATATCGTTCCCATGATCGTGGAATTTTATTGGAGTGTATGTATACTATTACAGAATCAATATCACTTTACAATAATCATATATAGTTATTATTTACACCATTATACCCATCCAATTAAGGTGGTGGTGGAAAATAGATTACACCACGGCGTGAAGACGGTATTCCGTACGTACGCACGCGCGATGATTTCATTTTCTGTAGGATGGATAGATGGTGAAATAGGGTTGATTCATACATATAATGACATATCAACATATGAGTGATACTGATGTTATTAATTCATAATGAAACAACCTTAGAATATGAATTGGAAGAAGAAATAAAGGTGAAAGAATCGGTAACAGAAATTACCTCTTCTTTGAAGTGCCTCTTTGAGACCTCCTCTTAGGGCACTACAATTAGTCTTTGAAGAAGACCAGAACCTCTAGGATGTTTCTAGGGAAGTGGAGAAGAGAATTTGGCAGAGGTTGGCCTACCTTGAAGGCACAATGTGTTGTGAGGAAGAGAGGGAGGGGGTGCCCTTTTATAAGGGAGGAGAGGGGCACCTTTGGAATAACTAAAAATATTATTTTATTATAATGTCATGTTCAGTTTTAAATAGCTCAAAATTGATTTATTTCTAAGCTATGGTTGGGATGGGTCGAAATTCTCTCATCCAATAGAATTTAGACAAGTTTAGGTTCCTATTTTAACCTTATCATTTATATTTAACTTTAAGTTAGATAATTTTACTTTTACCGTGTCTTCTTGTATTCTTACACTATAAGTTTAATAGTCTTACTATATCAAGCCAAACGAACCCCAAGATGTTTATTATTAATTTATACAGCCTTATCTACGTAATTTGGACGAACCTTAGATTTTTAGGAATAAAATAACAATTAATAATATAATATTTGTTTTCAAAACAATTTTATGTCAATTTTGACACTATTTAGTAATTGATTTTTGTGAAACACATAACAGAATGATTAGTTCTAAAAGAGTTAATTAAATCAATTCTAACATGTAATATTAACCTATAAAATTAGTGGAATTTATAAAAAGTCTCAAATTACATTTATTTCGGTATTTACAACATCAATTATATCAATATTTCATTAATTAGATAATTACTGCATCATCCTTGTGTCATAATAAATGATAATTATTTAATCCCTAAAAATTCTAAATAAATTCTTATTATGTAGATAATTGTATGATATTTCTGTATACTATTCATGTTCTAAGTTTCATGAAGTTTATCACTCAATTAAAATTATTATACTTATAAGATTTAAGAAACTGACATGTTGTCACATTCTTGAGTTTTAATAATAATTAAATTATTTTCATGGACAAAAGTCCATTAAATGAATCTAATCATACCCTTAGGTGATATGGGTCGAGTTGTAGTCATCCAATAGGATTTTGACATGTGTTAGGGTAATTTTATAATATTATATTTACCCTTAATTACCCGATTTACCTTTAACTATGGTAAATAAAATTTACCGTAGTTACTATTCATAATTCCCAAAAATTAAAAGTATCTTATTTACATAATATGGATCCACTGATTCCAAATATGGAATCTATTTTTCCAAATTCAATACACAAATGTGGCAGAAATTAAATTAAAATTAATCCCATTGTCGAAAAAAAATACGGGCTTTTCTTTAAAACATTGCAAAAGATTGAATTGATTTATCCTACGAATTCAAGGTAAAATCAATGCTAATGACATACATTATATTAAATGGTAAAAATATATTCTATTTATACTTTAAAAACATTCAATATTATAATTTAACCATATAAATTATTGCGATGAAGAAAGTTGTTTTTAAATAAAATATAGCGTGTTTTTACTATTCATCAAAATATGAAAGTTACCAGAATAATATGAAAAATTTATCCAAAGTAAATTTTTATTTCATGATTCCAAAGAGAAATTTTATTTTGTCAAATTGAACTTATAAACATGTAAAAAATAGATTTAAAGTGGGTGCGCCATCAAAAGGCGGCAAAACTACATTTTTTGAAAAAATACTTATTTTCCCCGAAAAATATATTTTGTTCTTATACCATGTTTTAGAAAATGTGTAAGACAAATAATAATGTTATAATATTCAAAATTTAGTTAATACTATTCATAACGGCTAGTTCAAAATAATATTATAATAATATATCGTTTTTTAGTAAAACCTGGTATTGCGTACAACACACGCTATCGAGGAAGGTCGCGATTGCGTGTAATGCAAGCCATGTAAGGGTTGCGTGTTGTGAAAGAATCCTTTGTTGTTTTTGTATAGCAGAATCCAAACATATTTCATTTATACATTTAATATATATATATATACTCAATGTTTCATAAAATAACTATTATCAAAATTGTGTGTAACACGATCCAAGAATAGTGTTGCGTATACTGCAAGCTAATACGGTGTTGCATATAGCGCAAGGTTATCTTGGTGTAGCATAAAACATGAGACATTAATGAAATTAAAAGAATATTTTTCATAAAATCTCGTGTTGTTACATTCTACCCCCCCCCCTTAAAATGAATTTCACCCTCGAAATTCGTCGGGGTTGTAAATGGTTTACTACTCGAAAGTTTGTTTAATAGAAACCCACATCGTAAAAAGGAATACCAAAACATGGCTTTAAAAAAAGTATGAAATGTACTGGTTACCCAAATTAACCCATCACTGGGTTTCGACGTAGGGGAACATAGGTGTAAATATGGATATGGAAGAAAAATCTTACCATCATGTTCTGATGGAGAGTGGTAGAGAACATGGCTATGAAAAATCCAACAATCAGAAAGATATTGATTTGTTACGATCTAAGGTACCATATGATTCATCGGATATAAGGGAACTAGGACAACATTTTTGGTTTTCAAGATCATTTCCCAAAAGTTGATTAATTAAAAGAAATACTTACATGATTTTGGTTCAATCTCACTGCTTCTCATGAATTGAACAATTTTCACTTCATCCCTTAAAGAAATGAAGTTGATTTTGTTATTCGTGATGTGTTAGCAGATCATGTGATAGAATGATGGGTCATTCTACCTTTTTCAAACAAAAGGTTGGAAAAATTTATAAGCCCATCTTATGGTTAGATTAATCGTATATGGTTCCAAAAATGAACTTATACTACATATATCATACCGCTCAATAAAATAAAACTAGTTTCTACTAACCAGGGACTTCCTGTAGGCCAGTGGTAGGCGATAAAGGCCAGTCGCACATCGGTTGTGGGTTCGATTCCCACAGCCTTGTCCGACGCGATGGGTTGTCGCCTATCCTTCAGGTTGTCCTTTTTCTAAAACTATATTACTATAACATCCCATCAATAATATCGAAAAAACTTCTATCCTTAAACAATACTAAATTATGTCCAACATAATCAATTCCAATCTTTAGGCTTATCCATAATGCTGCAGTCCACTCTCATAATATAGTGAAAATGATTACCATATATTTAATACCATCGTTGATCCCCATATATCATAAGATATGTCTTGTTGGTCACATTCCAAACATTTGAAGGCCTTAATCATGTATTCTATTGAAAAATGAATACCCATTGAACCTTAGTGAAAACATGAATGCAGTTAAAAGTTAACACTTTCCGCATACCAAAATCCTCAGAATTCTATATACTCAAACCATGATATCACTTAGTCCTTATATCAATCATGAGCTCATGAATACTATCAAACATATTAGATTCTCTTTATCCCTTCATTATGTGCATATCATCTACTTTCCAAAAATATTTCAATCACTTTTCATGGTTACCGATGTCATATTCAAATAGAAAAACACAATGGACCAATACATAGATATTCCAATATACCATAAAAGTACCTTAATAACATTATTCTTGAATACCAATACATAAACACTTCAAACCATGATCTTCAATGATTGTCTTGGAATATTTCCTTCCATAATTAGAAGTAACTTTTTAGGTCAGGGCATTGAGTTGGGTAACGCCCATGTTCTCCACAAATAAGACATTGAACTCTATAACAGTATGTCACTCAATGTCCCTTTTCTCCACACAGATAACATTTATCCCTCCATTTGAAGTATTCCTCAAGGTTCTTCATCCCTTCTTTAGAAATATCAATCTTCCTTTATTTATTCTCCTCGACATGCGAACATCCATAAAAGTCTTTCTTCCTCTTATTTAATGAATTAGGCATACCACTAAATTTCACCTTGTTAATCATATATCGTGATGACTGATTTGGAATAATCAAAATATCTTTCTCTCTAGGCATTATGCAATTTTGTTGTTCATAGTCACCAATTTGTCCATTGGATTCAATGCTAACTGTATTCTTTCTGGTTCCCTCCATTTACTAAAACACAAAAAGAATTCTGTGAGAGGCAAAAATCATACAAGGAAAATAACATAATCAAGGGGGAGTATCCTCAAAATCTAACATCTTAGGATAAATTTTATGATCGTTACCGTAGTTCTAGGACTGTATCCTATACGTATACTTATCCTAAGGGACATCCCTAGACTTATCATAGAAATATCACTAGGGATCTCACTAATGTTTTCGCATCCTAGTTTCCAAATGTTGACTAAACCTTTCCTCTAATAACAACTGTAGAGACCCGAAGCATAACGTACATGGAAATTACATTACTTTTGCGGAATAATTAATACATAACAAAAACAGACACACAAGGACAGTAATAGTTTAGTGTCTTTGGAAACTCAGAATATAATCTTCTAATCATGGTGTAAGATCTTCAACATCTCCCATAAAGATCTTCCCTTTTTTTACCAAAAACCTTTGTTTATATCCTGGGGAAAATAAAACATAAAAGGGTGAGCTCAAATGCTCAGTAAGGGTAAACAAAATAAATATCAATCACATCATATTCATAAGAACATAACATTTTGGAAATCTTAACCTGCAAAAGAGATCATAATATCATAACATGGGATAAATCATAGTAGTGAAATGTAATCCCAATAATCATAACCTAAAACATGAAACTTTGTGACATACACACATAATCATAGAGAATCATTTCTTATTAGTCGAGACTCATTTCCAAGACTATCTTAGTGGACAAAGTCCATTTATGAACCGAGTTCATTCCTCATTTCAGTCCTGTTTCACTGAACTGGTTAAACCTGCGATTCCAGCCATGTCTATCTCATGAGATATAAAATCCTTACCCAATGCATTGGAGGGAGATATAGGTCCCACCCATCTCATAATGATACCATTCTTATGTGTCCCACAAAATCATAAACCATATATCATAGCATAACCCATGTATTAAAAATGGGAATCTTAAACATCGTGACATCATAAAACTATTCATATTAAATAATGGAATTCATAAAAATAACATAATCAAATCAATGTAATAATAGGGATAGAAACAGAACCCTATATTATCTTATATGGAAAATAATTTTGATAAAACACTTGAACTCCATTCTTGAGGAAAATTCCTTTCTACTTCAAAAACACTTTTCCTTTCTTAACAAGTCATACAATTCTAAACTAAAAGAAGTTGATTAAAAATAAACTTGAAAACTTGTAAATAAAGATTTTTGGAAATAATGTTTTAAAAATCCATTCTTGTCCTATAAGTTAAAAAAAACATTCTTCTCGTACTTTTGTCGGAAATGTCAAAAAGTAACTTGTACAAAAAACGACAAAAGATTCCTTTTATATCTTTTACTAAAAACTCACAAAAGGGTAAAATTGGATTTAAACAATTGTAGGTGTATGGAAAAAATATTACATATTGAGGAATCATGGATGTGGATGATAAAATACACCCTAGTAAATACCAAAATATAAACAATTTCGGATAAAATGAGATTGTGATATTTTCCCTTACCTTAGGTCTAATTTGCTTCGTAAGTGTCCGAACCTCCTGTATAATGACTTAAATAATGTCATTTAATTATTCCAGAATCATAATCATTGTTATTATATCATATATGGTTCACTTATGACTTTATATTATACATTCTTTTGTAAATTCCATGTTAAAAAGCGTTTTGGGTAAAATCGTTTCATTTGTCATCCGTGTTTTGACTTGTAATTATTTATATGATTACTTAGATCATGATTACTTAATTCCAGAATATAAAACATGATTTATATATAATATATATTCGTAATATACATATATATATATAATAAATCAGTAAATGGGAAGAAATACACTGTTTATGGAGACGGTAGGCCGTACGTACGCATGAACGCTGTTTTTGTTTCCTTATTGAGTTGAATGGAATTAATTAGATGACATACATATATATACACATAAATCCAGTATCATTATTATGTCATATATTTCATGATTACTTATTATATATACTTGATAATCAATCATGAATGGTTAATCATTGAGAATGAATCTCATCGCGTCCTAGAGACGGTATTCCGCACGTACCCATGAGCGATGATATCGTTCCCATGATCGTGGAATTTTATTGGAGTGTATGTATACTATTACAGAACCAATATCAATTTACAATAATCATATATAGTTATTATTTACACCATTATACCCATCCATGTAAGGTGGTGGTGGAAAATAGATTATACCACGGCGTGAAGACGGTATTCTGTACGTACGCAAGCGTGGTGATTTAGTTTTCCATAGGATGGATAGATGGTGAAATATGGTTGTTTCATAAATATAATAACATATCAGTATATGAGTGATACATATGTTATTACTTCATAACGAAACAACCTTTGAAGAAGAAGTGGAAGATGAAATAAAGGTGAAAGAATCGGTAATGGAAATTACCTCTTCTTTGAAGCGCCTCTTTGAGACCTCCTCTTATGGCACTAAATTTTGTCTTTGAAGAAAACCAGAACCTCTATAATGTTGCTTGGGAAGTGGAGAAGTGAATTTTTTAGAGTGTGGCTGAGCTTGAAGGCTCAAAGTGGTGTGAGAAAGAGAGGGAGGGTGTGCCCTTTTATAAGGGAGGAGAGGGGCACCTTTGGAATAACTAAAAATATTATTTTATTATAAAGTCAAGTTCGGTTTTAAATAGCTCCAAATTGATTTATTTCGAAGCTAAGGTGGGGATGGGTCAAAATACTCTAATAAAATATAATTTAGAAAAGTTTAGGTTCCTATTTTAACCTTATCATTTATATTTAACATTAAGTTAGATAATTTTAATTTTACCGTGTCTTCTTGTTTTCTTACACTATAAGGTTCATAAACTTACTATATCAAGACAAACGAACCCCAAGTTGTTTATTATTAATATTTAAAACTTTATCTCAGTCATTTGGAGAAACCTTATATTTTTAGGAATAAAATAACAATTAATAATATAATATTTTTTTAAAAACTATTTTATGTCAATTTTGACACTATTTAGTAATTGATTTTTTTGAAAATCATAACAGAATTAATTGTTCGAAAAAAGTTAATTAAATAAATACTTTCATGTCATATTAACCTATAAAATTAGTGTAATTCATTAAAAGTCTCAAATTACATTTATTCGGGTTTTTACAACATCAATTATGTCAATATATCATTAATAAGATAATTACTGCATCATCTTTTTGTCATAATAAATGATAATTATTTAATACCTAAAAATTATAAATAAATTCCTATGATGTAGATAATTGTATTATATTTTTTTAGACTATTTATGTTCGAAGTTTCCTGAAGTTTATCACTAAATTAAAATTATTATACTTATAAGATTTAAGAAAGTGACATGTTGTCACATTCTTTGGTTTTAATAATAATTAAATTATTTTCAAGGACAAAAGTCCATTAAATTAATATAATCCGACCCTTAGGTGATATGGGTGGACGTTTAGTCATCCAATAGTATTTTGACATGTGTTAGGGTAATTTTATAATATTATATTTACCTTTAATTACCCGATTTACCTTTAACTATTTTAAATAAAATTTACCGTAGTTACAATTCATAATTCCCAAAAATAAAAAGTATCTTACTAGCATAATTTGGATCCACTGATTCCAAATTTGGAATCAATTTTTCTAAATTTAATACACAGAAGTTGCTGAAATTAAATTAAAATTAATCCCGTTGTAGAAAGAAAACGGATTTTTCTTTAAAACATTGCAAAAGATTGAATTGATTTATCCTATGAATTCAAGGTAGAATCAATGCTAATGACATAAATTATATTAAATGGTAAAAATATATTCTATTTATACTTTAAAAACATTCAATATTATAATTTAACCATATAAATTATTGCGATGAAAAAAGTTGTTTTTAATTAAAATATAGCGTGTTTTTACTATTCATCAAAATATGAAGGTTAACAGAATAATATGAAAAATTTATCCAAAGTAAATTTTTATTTCATGATTCCAAAAAAGAATTTGATTTTGTCAAATTCAACTTATAAACATGTAAAAATTATATTTAAAGTGGTTGCACCATCAAAAGGCGGAAAAACAGCATTTTTTGAAAAATACTTATTTTACCCGAAAAATTTATTTTGTTCTTATACCATATTTTAGAAAATGTGTAAGACAAATAATAATATTATAAGATTCAAAATTTAGTTAATAATATTAATAATGGATTGTTCATAATAATATTATAATATTATATCGTTGTTTAGTAAAACCCGGTATTGCGTACAACACACGCTAACGAGGAAGGTCACGATTGCGTGTAATGCAAGCCAAGTCAGGGTTGCGTGTTGTGCAACAATCCTCTTTTGTTTTTTTATAACATAATCCAACCATATTTCATTTATAAATTTAATATATATATATATATACTCAATGTTTCATCGAATAACTATTATCAAAATTGTGTGTAACCCGATCCAAGAATAGTGTTGCGTATACTGCAGGCTAATACGGTGTTGCGTATAGCGCAAGGTAATCTTGGTGTAGCATACAACACAAGAAATTAATGAAAATAAAAGAACATTTTTCATAAAATATCAGGTTTTTACAGTCTCATTGAAATAGAGTCTATAATTTTTGAGGATATTGAATGGGAGAATGAAATTACATTCTTATATACTTGGTATTATTAGAGGAATGTAGATAGGGAAATGTGATTTGTAGAATATGAGTCTATATTTTATGATTTGGTAGAATAAGTTGTAGAATTATTTTTTTATAATGAAAATCTATAGTGATAATTTAATTTTTGAGAGGAATAAAAATTAGAGTATGCATGGGCCAGAGCTACTTGATGGTTTTGAGGGAATCAGGGGAGCAAAAATAGTGTTTTTGGAGGAAATTGAATTGGAAGATGAATCAGTATTCTATAAGGAAAATTAGAAATTGGAAACATTGAATGGAGTAATATGGATTGAAGGATGAGTGAATCAGGAGTGGTGGAGACATAATTGGTAAAGGCTGTGGTGAGGCCACATGTCCTTGGGAGGAACATTATTTAATACAAGATGTGATTTCAAAAGAGATGGTATATCCCGCAACTGAATAAAAATCCTAGAAAAAATGAATTATTTGAACATTATTGTTTATATCATTCAAAAAACCTACACCATCATTAGTAGATATATGGGATATAATTTTTTTATAAAATATCAAAAAAACATTTTTAAAGAAGTAAACATTATTAGAATCGCCATATTTTACATGGGCATCGTGCACCCACGTGGACCAAAATCATCATTTAATTTATAGGGTCACTTCTAAATTAAAACTAATGGTTGAATTTATAGATTACACTACATATAAGGGAAGTTATATTCATGCTCATTTATCCTCCTTGAATGTCATAACATTGAATTTTGGGTTGGTGTAATTTATTATAAATTTATATTTTTTTATATTTGAATCCATATGATATATTTTATGAATGACATAAGATTCCCCAAATATCCTTCCTAATTGGATCACCCCTTTACATTCCACCATAATAGTCCAAAAATAGTCAATCATAATTGTAAATTATTTTCTATGATTCATTGAACTAGGGAAATTGTCACTGAGGATGGGGAAGTGATCCCACTTAGTGGGAGAAATATAGGACACCTATGTAAATGTAAAAAGGTTGATCCTTTAAATCAAACCTAAAAAAACTATACTCTCTACTATGAGAGTAAATTTTTGCCTTGAATATAGGTATAATATTTGACCATGTATCCTAAATAATAAATACCAATAGTATGAACTGCTTATTGTAAATTGTACATCGAAGGACATGACCTTCTATCACCACTCCCTTTTTATTTTGTTACAATATTTCCTTAATGTTCCCACCTTTCAAAATATCCCATGTAGACTCTAACAAAAAGTCATTAAAAATAACACAGAAATACATTCATAATTATTATGTGGCCACCTATACAAACAAAAAAACATCCATTTAAGGGAATCGTGATGACGAATATAGGAATCACGTGACCGAGAAATCAGAGTCCTCCTTTTTTGAGAAGGAACAAACCAAAAGTGTGACATTGATGGGAGATAAGAAGATAAAAATGGAAATAAAAATTAATTACAAAAATTCACATGTCATCAATATCAAATAACATTTTAGACATAAAATCACATCAGGAACACTTTCATGCCAAAAAATTCGATCTTTGGAACTATACATAGGTTTCCTGGACCATAACAGTTCCATAATAAGACATTCATCAGAATGGTTGGATATTTCTAACTCTAGCCTCTTCAAAATATATTCCTTTAGGGATTGATCCCCATCTATTTAAAACAATTTAGAGTATCATTCAATTCCATTCATAGCTAACATAATTTTTTTAAGTAGTTGTGGTCCACTTTGGAAATATATTTACTTATATACCCTTGACCTATCAACCTCTATATCTGTTGAATTTTAGGCCAACAAACATAGTCTAATTTTGATCCTCATTTTACTGGGATGAGTTAAATAGAGGATCAATACATTTAGTAAGAACCCGTTTATGATGATCATAACATATCATTCATTGATTGGAAATACATTTGGGTTACCCCCAATGGTTTATGAAAGCAATCAATAACGGTGGAGATAACCAGGGTAAATTTAACATGGTCTTAAATTGTAATTTTCGAATTAGTAAAAGTAGTTTTGAGAATGGAATATCCAAATATATTGGTCACATATTAATGTTTTGGTAAATAATTTAAGTTAGCATTACCTATCCAATGGATTTATTTTTGATCTGAATCAGATTGTGATAATAGGAACATATTGATTTTATATTTATCCCTTTGACTTTTCACCTCCAAAAAAATACCTATCATGGTTTTTTCCTAGATACATGGACCATGATCCATTAAAAGTAATTCAATATTTTTCTAATGCATCAGTAAATAATAAAAATTCTACCCTTATTTGAAATAATAATGCGATGAAATCATCTTATACTTCTGAAAAAATGAATGTTCTCCCCATAGGTGGTTTCTATATTTCAATAAGAACCATTATCCACACAAAAGGCCCTCAAATAATGAGATTTGAGTGATCCACACCAAACATTACCATATACATCCACTAATAGCCTTTATAATTTATTTCAGACATCCAAAAAATGGGTTGCCTAAAAGTGAACACTAAAAGGGAAATGTTGAGAAATTAATATATGAATAACATCCATCATCTCTAATATCATCCGTTGAAGTTTTATTATCATCAAAATATCATGGTATTCTAAGAATAACTTATAATTTTTTCTTTTCATTTAATAATTTTACAATCATATGCACATCTCCAATTTATCTTTTAGAAATACTATCCTTTTGTTGCATACATATTGTATCATCCATCAAACGAAAATATTATCGAATTATGATTGGTGATGAATTTATTAATGATTTATAGTTTTCCACGAAATTTAATCATATTATAACATAATTTCTAAACAATAATATCCAGTAAGAACAATTCCAAATATCATGATGAATATTTTGGTTTAGTTATTTGGTTCATATTAATTCCAAAGGAATATAAAACATGGAATCATTAGTTTATTCTTCAATATGAGTATATAAAATACATTTGAGCTACTAATATGAGATAATATTACATTGTGGAAAATAAGTAGATGTGTGAGATATAATACTTTTGGGGGAAAACACGTGACTAGGAGACAAACTTTGCATGTTTAGGGTATATCATGATTTATCTAAAGAGAAATCGCATGCGTAATCACATGAAAAAATAACATCATGAATATGGCATAATAAGATCAATGAATCATAATAAATAGGAAAGTAACATAAAACATGATATAAACATGATTAAATTATAATTTTATACAAAATATCACATTGTGGACAATTATCCATAATTGATTAGGATTACTACCTTATCCAATACATGACACCTCATGAGATGAAATATCGCCTTTGTATTGAAGAGTTATATGGGTGCACCCACCATAACATGGTAATTATATTTTTTTAATAAAATAACTGATTCAATTATATGTCATAACATAATAAATATCCTTGAAACTAAAATATATTTCAATATCTTTCTACAAATCGCAATCAAAGGAAGATTTCACAATGAAGGAATTTTTGAAATGATCATAAATCATGTACGTCACCCAAAAAATATGTTAAAATAATCTACATATATATGTGGATTATATATATATATATATATATATAATTGATATGTATTTTAAAACAATAAAGGCATAGAAAAAGTATGTAAGAGAGAAAAAATCATAACTCAATGGAATGTGTTGTTTAGAGAGATCACATATGTCAAGCTAAGTTTGTCACTAAATTCCTTATAATTATAAATAATAAACATATGATAATTAAATAATCATTTAATAACATTTATAATGTTTCTATTTTTATAATTTAATTTTTTTACTATACCTTATTCAATTACATATTCAATTAATTATATGTCATAAATATTATCAATAAACGGATTATTTAAGGAAACTCTCATAGGTATATTGAATTACATCTAGTAGGTTTTTATTTAACTATGTCAACAATTGTAATGATGAAATAATTATCACATCTATACATAAATATTACATTTTAATGTTGTTCAATTTATTTGGTTATAGAAAATGAAAAACATTATAAGCATCGTGATTATAGGTCGTATGTACACAAGAGTAATATTTTCATTTTTCAATGATCATGATGGGAAAAAATTAGAAATAATTTATATTTATAAGATTATCATTATAACATAAATTAAAAAAAATTCATCAAATACCATTTCCAATTCCCTCTATGTGATGCTGTAATAATGATGAATCATATCGCTTTGCAAGGTGGGAGTCTCATGTACACACGAACTATGTTATCATTTACTCAATGGATGGTAGGGTAAGAATTTGTAGGATATATTTATATTAAATAATTATTATTAATTCATTTGTATCATGAAATGATATAAAATTAATCATTATTACCTTCCTTGTAAATCGTATGTGAAAAATGTATCACATCATTATGAGAGGCGGTAATTTCTTATACACATGAAGGACATTAACGTATTCCCTATGGAATGGAATGTAAGAACATTAAATTATATCAATATTACAGAATTAAAATTTTAACATAAATGTCATATATATACATTAAATACATCATTATATCTTATTGTGACATTTTTTAATAGAAAATGTATTATATTAGTTTGCGAGGAGGTTGTCCTCTGTGTACTTGATCAATGGTTATTTATCCCATTTGAGGGAGTATGAGATGGATTTACATCATTAAATGTACAAAAACATCTAATTATACTATTTTACTGAGGTAATTATACCAGAATTATTTATCAACTTATGATGGATGTGAAATGATAAATAAAACATAATTTTTAGTAAAGGACGATACCTATTTTACCAACAACAACTTATCGTTTTAAAAAAGATACATAATTGGTTTGATTTTTAATCGTTTATATGCATCATGGATTATGGGTGGAATGAAATTAATTTATCTGGATAGGTATTGGATGACCTAATGTGTTTTTTAAGTGTTTAAAAAATAGAAAACTGGGATGACTTTTATATGTGGGGTAGACGACACACATGGAATTTATATAATAAAATAAATACACCAGTGATTTTATCATTCCATTGGGCTCTAATATATATAATGATCCTACCTAAAAACTTATAATGCCTAAATATAATCATAAAATAGTAGTCAAATATTATTTTGTTTATTCTTAACTTTTTTAGTTTAAAACCATATAAACCATATTTCTTACATTAATATTGGAAAATAATTTTTTCACATTTTCATAATTAATTATTGTTAAAAATTTAGTTAATCTTATTAGATAATATATATTATGATTATTAAAAATACAGAATAAATTTTTTTATATTAACCTTACATAGGTGGATGGATTTTGGTTAAAATTAATCCAACAAACATGTCAAAATAATTATTTTTTAAAAATGTGTTTTTAATGAAAAAAAATCTCATACTGTCAATATCAAAAAAATTGAAATCAGATGAATTAGAACTAGTATATATAAAATCAATAAATTTTATTTATATCTATTCTATATATTTTTTATTTAAATTATTTAAAATGGTGAAATATTATGCACCTTAAAAATGTATTCAGAATAAAACAGTTTTAATTCAAAAATATTCATTAAATAAAATCTAGTATAATAATTATTTGAATATAATTATATATATTAAATATAATTAATTGGTATAAATTTTATTTTGAAATAAAATTAAACAAAAAAATATAAATTATATTTTAAAAAATAAATGAAAATTTTAAAACAATTTGTATTTTCAATGTTGTCCAAAAAAATTATTTATTCCAAAAGAACTATAATTTTACTACAAGTTAATATAAATATGATAAATTAAAAAGTCATGTTCACATAATATATACAATTTCTTTATTTTTATAAAATTAATTATATTGTTTCATCCTAAAAAATTATATATCATTCTTCAAATAAATTTTTTTATTACAAGTATGAAAGTTGGTTTTTTTTTGTGTTTACAAATATATTTATATTGGGCTATTCCTTTATAAAAATATTATATATTTTTTAGTCTTATTCATTGCAAAAAAATTATTAAATATATCGTATTTTCCTTATTTAAATAATCCTAGTTCTTCTGTGTTATGTTATGTGTGTTATATAGGCTATCAAATATAGTTTTATCTTTTAGAAACACAGGGAGATTCATACATCCTCTCATAAAGAATTTTACACTTGAAATTTTATATTTAATACTATGGTGGAAATAATTGATATCATTTCTACTTTATGAAAACTTTTGGTTCCCATGGTTTTTCTTTAATATTTGTGTTTCCCCACAACATTTTGACCAAATGTGTTTCAAAGAAATATTTATCAATTATCTAAGATATTCAATGGATAATCCACATTTGGAAGCCCATTCCATAATGGTATCACATAAAATTCAGTAAATGTGATTGATATGGTTTATACTAACATATGATGAATATAATGACCACTTCATGTACATGAGACTCGTTATTATGGAGTGGGAGTCGGTATTCCGCCACATTAATGAAATCAAGGATTTATGTGGGGCAGATGTATCTTGGACTAATACTTCACTTTTTCCAAAACCTCATAAAATTCATCAATGATAATATATAAGGGAACAACATATCAGTAACCCCAAAATCATGGTCTCATCAATGATTGTATGCCTATCTCATCTATTTATGTTTTCATTCATCTCATGTTATTATTAGAGTTTTGAATACTCTCTTTCATATCATGGAAAATATCATGTCTAGTCAATATCTACACTCCAACGCCATCCTGAAAATTATTTTTTCAAAACTAAGTACTATACAACTCTTTTTATGGTTTTATATGAATTATATAATGGATTATCTTATTATATAATAACTATAAAAGTGGAACATTTTAATTTCAACATATATTGAAATCTAATGAAAATAGTCACAGCATATCTTCTAGACATTGGATAGTTCTCTCAAATAGATAATTGATATAAGAGTGATAAGAAATGTGGAAAGAGTGTTATATTTACAATGACTACTGAAGTATTCTATAGAACCATGTGGAAAAATTAATATCTCAGTTAAATAATATATTGAGTGAAGATCCATGAAATCATAACACATACCTTATTTGTATCCTAGTGAGTTCTGAAAGAGGGAAATATTTTTAATATATATGAATTGTGTCGACATTGTAGGATGATCAACTACCACCCAAATGAAATTATTAACAATAGGTGTCTTGATGATTCATAAGATGAAATCAATTATTTTTCATTTTTCTTTTAATACTAGTGTAAGAAATTTTTGAATTATACCCATGGACATATATCAGTCATCCTTGA
The DNA here is from genome assembly GCA_963277665.1 of Viscum album. NCBI lineage: Eukaryota > Viridiplantae > Streptophyta > Magnoliopsida > Santalales > Viscaceae > Viscum > Viscum album. Next base: position 24,444,624 of record OY728131.1, read on the forward strand.
GTTCTAGCATACAATATATTCAGACATAAATTTTGAAATATCCCCCTTCATGATTCCCACATAATTTTTTTTTTCAGATCACTATTCATGTTATTTCTTCCCATATGAATAAAAAAGGATGAGCTATGTGAATCATCTAGAATATATCTCTTTATATCTAGTATTTTGGAAAATATACAGGTTCTAAAATATAAAATTCCACCTTCATCAACGTCAAAAACTACTATTTTAGAAACCTTTTTATATAACACATCATCGTCATTATGGTCCCCCTTGATCCTCTCAAGAATATATGTTTGATTAGTAATTTTAAAATGGTAATATTAAAATCCATTAAATATTCCAATATCCTTTAATTTATTCTATTTATTATTTTTATTTCAATAAAGTGATCACATTTAATTATTATGTTAAGAACTTCACAAAATGTCCCCATCAGAAAACAACACCAAAATTCAACACCCAAATCACAAATCCACGACACACTATAACCAGAAAGAATAAATCACCATAAGAGATCATAGAAACATAAAAAGTAATTTATAATTCTTTTAGTGGAATTATAAATATATAATTACTTGTATAGTGCATGTACATTTTTTCCACATCATCCTTAATATGGTCATTGAAGAAATTACGCAACATGTCTCACATCTGTGTGATTTCCTCTATATTTATCTTCCTTTTATTTAATCCTCGTTTCAACATACACTAAGTCTTATTGAAACAACTAAAATGGTCGTCATTACATTCCAATAGATGAAATATTTCAATTATCTTATATTCATCCTCTTGGGAGGCTCTAATCATTAAGGAACACCCCGCCATTTCACCCCCAAAGTGTATGATTAGTTCCCATGTATATTGTTACTAACTGACCCACCATCTATTTTCCGGATTCAACTCATTTAAGAAAACCTTTTCACTATTGGTGTTCAAAATGGGAGTATTCCTTCTTCCCATTTATTTTTTTGTTAGAATATAACTCCTAGAATACCTGTTTCGGGTTTTACTTTTTCCATTCTTTTCATTGAATATATCAACTATGTATTCCCTTGGTACTGTCTCCAAATAAGTATTTTTTACTCTCATTATCTGTCTCTTCACGAAAATATCCTTGTTACTCATTGGAGAACCACACATAGGGTGATCGTCTTTTCTCAGGATTCATTTACTCAATTTTATTCCGCTCAAAGTGGTTAAAATGTTTCAGGTTGTCTGTTTCCCTTATATATCATGACCTATTCACTATATTCATCCCAAATCATTGATCATCAAATACCCATGGAATTTGAATCTTCTACATATTACTATTACTTATACCACCCATACATATATCTCTTACCATTGAATCATGTGTATGATCATATACATTCCTCAAAAACACTATATACGAGGAAAAATTCAGTACACAGCTCCTGGGGACTAATGAAACACCTTAATGGACCCCCTCAGTCACCCTTGAACTATACTAGCCCTCCCATAATTATATATTGTTACTAAAGTCATACCAAAGATGACCATATATTTCTGTAATCCAATGTTTTAGATTCATGGTTCTTTACTCTTTCTATTATCGTTTATGATAAACCATCTAATTAGATCCCAACTATTCTCTCTCAAGGTCTTTGAAAGTATCTGGACTGATTACATTCATATACTACACCCCATGCCTATTATAATTCCAATAATAAAGTGATGAATCCAGATATTTCAACTTATGATAAGTTAAACAAAAGGATGTCCATGTTTCAAAAACTACTAGTTGATTTTGACAGATTTATATTCCATCGGTTATTGATGCCCAATCTACCAGTTTCATAGAGACATCCACCTTAACACAAAAACATGAAAAAATTGGATGACTAACTGAATCTATTGTAGTATCATAAAAATTTTATTCCTAGACAATATTTCCAAGAATAATAATAACATAGAGATTTTGGAAGGGTGGTGATAATTTTGGGAAACATACCCAAATCCCTATTCTATGTGAGACATCCCCAACTAGAGAGAAACTAAACCAATGCAATGATAAAAGTCGACAAATGAACTCAAGTTCATCTCTATATACACCAGTGGTTGGTGACTAGTAGTGATGGTCTAATAAGACATGTGGGGAGACCATAGCCGCATTACCGTAGTAATCCTATGTAGATAGAAAATAAAATGGTTGAAATAGTATTCAATAACCAATGAACGTGAATAATTAAACATCTCCCAATACTAGGTACAAACATTAAATGATCAATAATATGTCAGTTCATGTAAATAGTTCCAATAGTGTATGAAAACACAAAATAAAGACAAGCACTAAATCCAAAAAATGGTTCCGAGTCTATGTATGTAGACTCATTAATGCTCATCCAAATCTCGAGAAAACTCCATGGTATGGGCTCATACCGTTGTCTTGACATCAAAGAATGAAGTAAGCTCGGGTACCCAATGGAGCCCATGTAGTGTGTTAGTATTTCTTAGTAGTCCACCGTTAACATTGTATAAAAATATCTTGTTTATATTTTTAGTGCAATAAATTACAAAATAAATGACATGTAAATAAAAGAAAACATGACTTCCATTATTTATCATTTCTAGCTTAAACATTTATAACATTATTACTATTTGAAGTATTTATATTATCTACAATTATTAATCTATTCTCAACATGTGTTCAGTGTGCTAAGAATTTTCATAATTTACATAACAGTTTAAACCAAACAACAACTATGAATAAATGGAATAACCCATGTACCTATTTCACATGGGGGAACCACTTCATAAAGAATACATCTCACTCAACACGAATCCTCTATCCATGTTGTCTCATTAAATGAATCCATTATTGGATATAATTATCCATACACATCCTTAATCCCTGAATTATGGGGTGATGTTTAAATCCCCATTTTTACTCAACCCATGGGAGTATAATATACAATTAATACCTCACACTACCATAAAATTTACACATGATTATATATCTATTCACCACATGCACCATACGAAAAACCATACAAAATATACACATCATAATCACAATTCATAAGGTTCAACATTATAATTAATTATATTCTGTAACTAATTAGCAATTTTTCCATTTTCATTACATAGACCATTTCGACCAGTTCACATTATATTTCCCAAACATATTAGATATGTTCACAAATTCCAAAATGACAACCCATTAAACATATAAATAAATTCATTTTTGAAAACCCCTTTTATGTATTCCTCAATACACAATCCATTACCTATTTAACCAATTCAACATTTAATATTTACTTACTATCTTAGGACATTTAACAATTTTCATTAGCAATTTTTCATATCATTACAAGAACCCAATTATCCAATTTACATTTCGTTACATATAACCCATTATACCATTATCAAATCCTATGTAAAACTAGAATTTAGCCATTTTAACTCAAATAATCATACTAACATGTTTATAATGGATCTACATTATCACGCATTTATTCTATACCTAACATTACCATTTACTATGTTCTGGAATTTTCGTGCACCCTAGGGGTGGCCCAAAAATCATTATAGTCAACCTCAATGAATACCATGGGGAATAATAGGGGTTTAAATAATCATTTACCAAAAAATTATTCCAATACATACTCATGGAAATAAATTCACATCCTCGGGGAAGCTATATCAGAACAACAAATGAAAAATCTACAATAAATGAATGGGAAATAACTTGTAGACCACCTACCTTGAATCCAATAATGATTGAATTAATAATCATAGACTTAGACCCATATTAAAACCCCCCTTGATTATTCATCCATGATTCACTGATAAATGATGGTTTAAGTCATTGGAAGAAGATAAAATAAACAAAAAATCAATATTCTAAAATGAGAATTATGAGGAATATTATAATTACGTAGAGATTCGATCTGCAACCGAAGGTACCCAAAATTCCAATTAAATGAAATTGATAGACCATTGGGAACTATTGAGGGTTTATGTTCATCACTAGAGATTATGGCATAAGAATTCATAGGAAAATATTCTGACGACCTAAAAATATCATGTGGAATGATTGGTAAATTTTTACTTCTTAAAGGATCTCATGGGTTGTCAACACAGTTTTACAAACTACTCACCAACCGTGCTCCTAAAACATTCAAAATGATAAGTGTCCCATGGTTTGTTGAGGATATTTTATGGTTTTAAAAATGGTTTTCCTATCCTTCAATACTCCTCTGTCTATGGTTGTAATGTTTGGTCTCCCATGTCACATGGTGTACATAACAATGCGCTAATCATGCGGCTCACATAGGTTGGCCCGATTTCCCTTCATATCATGTATCAAACCCCTAGAACACCCATGAGGCCCCTCGTAGTCAATGTAAACATTAAATTATCCAAATTTAATATATTAAAACCAAAAAATAATTAATAAAATACCTATAAAATTATGGGATCTTACAGCCTCCAAACATTATATTGAATCATCCCCAAGCCGCAGTTATATGAATCATAGATTTTACAGAACAAAAATATTAGTCCATTAAGCATGCACATTCGAATCCCATTCCCATGATTTTTCTTCAACATTACCATGCTTCTAAAATAGTTGAACCAAAGGAAAACATTTTCCCTACAAGACCTTATCACTATAATCCACAATAGTAACATGATTCTAATGAAATTACACAATATCCTCAAGATCCACATCCTCTAAATCAAGCACATGTGATGGGTCTAGGTGATAATACTAAAGATAAAAAACATATAAAACCCCTCATCCATCCCACCATATCATTGCGGAAGATCCAATCAGTAGGAGATTAGCCTGATCCTTTTCATAATCTCAAACAGGACCATAAATATAGGTTTCAAATTGTTCTATTTTTTAATACAACAGTTACCGAACCTTGGTAACACCAAAAGAAAGACATGATCACCCACAATAAACAAATTATGTCTACGAAATTGTTCTATATATGAATTCTTCCTACTCTGAGATGTTTACATAGGATCTTGAATTAACTAAACTTTCTCTGACATATACATCATGAGAATTTGGCCCAAAACACTAATTTTATAGACTTTATCCAACACAATTATGATATACATGGTACAAAATAGAGTGACTCATACAGTTCCATATGAATTATATCCTGAAACAAATTTTGTAGAAAAACTCAAACAGTGCTAAATGCTTTCCCCACAGACCAACAATGGCCAAGAAATAATCCCCCAACATGTCCTCTAGGAAATAAATTGTTTGTTCTGACATCCCATCCTTCTATATGTGAAAATACATACTCAGAAACACATACGTACTATTAAATCTCTGAAATCCCTACTTGAAGCGTGAAATAATGTAGAGATATCAATCAGAAATTTTTGTATGTGGAACCCCATGGAACCACACAATTTTCCAAACATATAACACACCCAACTGGTCAATGGCGAGAGTCTCTCGAATTAGTATAAAATGAGCCACGATAGTCATCAAATCCATGGACACCCATATTACATCATTCATACAAGTAAACATTATAAAACGTACCCAAAAATGTATCATTACATCATCCCACTTCCATTCTAAAATGGGAAATGTATGTAATTTACTAGCATGTCACTGATTTTTTGTATTCTCATTATGACAGGAAAGAAATTATGCCACAAAACTAGAAACCTCTTTCATCAAAACCAATCACCAATACAGCATATAAAGTTCACAATACATTTTGGTTAATTAATGATTAGCATCCCTACTTTATATATGAAACTTTCCCATAAATTCCTCTCACATACAAGTATTAGATACAACATGACTGCAATTTTAAACATCCCCATCATCTCAAATATTGAAACTAAAAAGTGGCATCCCACCTTTATGGATTTCTCCTAAGGCAAGACCTTCTGAATCCCAAAGATTTTTCTCCCCAATGTAGCAATTAATCATAGTCATAATGGATAATAATTAATGGTTAATATTACCATTCACATTATACACATCTATTTGCATCTTAGTAAACAATGCCACCATCTTCCAGTATAAACTAGATTCTTGAATTCCCTTATTTTTGGTCTTTCATCCCAAAGAATATACAACCCTATTTCCCATTACCAGTTTATATACCTGTTCAAAATCATAGTATTTCATGAAATATTCCCATATTCAATTTCTAAGATTCATTTCATGTTGATATAATATGTAGTTATGGCTCTTGTGATCACTATTCAAGCTGAACTGGTCTCCCAGCATTTATACTACACATACATGAGGTTTTAAATCATTATGTCCATTCCCAGATCATACATATTTTAATTTATTTCATGTGGCCTCAAAAATCATGATACATATTCCACAACCCAATCCTTGTACATTAAAATGGCCCCAATACCACCACTAGATGGATAACAAAACATTGTATTCCCTTACCGGGATTGGGTACAATCAGAATAGGTGTGTTACCTAGCATCCTCTTGTACACATGAAATGAATCCTCACATGAATCATTCCATAGAAACTAGACTACCTTCCAAGTCAAACACAAAATTGGAGCATCCAAACTGGAAAATTATTTAAGGAAAATTCGATAACATACATTGAAAACCAAACAACAGTAGACATCAATGAAGTTATTTAACTTCACCCTAGAAAAAATTTCCTAAACATTCTCTGATTAATCTAAACCCCATTCATTAGAGATGAAATGTCCCACAAAATACAAAATATAAATCCAAAAAGTAAATATGGATAGATTGACGTGTACCCTATTCACACTTATTATACTCAAGATGATGCCAATATGTTCTGCATGATCACCACGAGTCCATAAGTACACCAAGATGTCATCAACAAAGAGTTCCACAAACTGGTCTAGATTGAGATGAATGATATGCTCATTTGATCCTTAAACTTTTTTGCTGTGTCGGTCTACCTGAATGACATCACAATAAACTCATACACATCATATATACTAATGAATGTAGTTCATATCACATTGGAAGCTCTGACCATCAACCGGTTATGTCTTGATCTTTGATCAATATTTGAGAACATTGATGGACCTATTAGATGGTCATAAAGACTATCGACTCAAGGAAGAGATTATCGGTCCTTAATTTTCAACTGATTCTACTCTATTGTGGAGACAAAACCACAATGTCCCATTGGACTTATTGAAAAATACTCTATAGATCCCCATGGTGGAATTATATGATGGGTAAATCCTTTTCCTCCAAAAACCACAAATATTGTTTTATGTTCTCATAATTTTTCTGATGTAGTTATATATGGTGGAATAAAAACTGGTTATTCACTTTTTAGCAGGTATAAAATGAAATCATTGTCCCTATCAGTTGGTAGATCTGATAATTCCTTAGGAAAAATATCATTGAAATGACCCACCACATGAAGAAATATACCGTACTATAATTCCCCAACATCACGTATTAGACAATCCAATTGGTTTATGATATCACCTAATGATTGAAAAACATACACTATAAGGCCTACCTGGACATACCATTTACATGATAGAAATAAATTTTTCACTCATGAGATGTTAATGTTACCCTTATATAGTAGAAATAAATATGGTCCTGCTAAAAGACTAGCCAATCCATTAAAAATATCAAATAATATCCTCACATCTCATGAACAAACATGTTTCATAAGAAATGATATCCACTAACCTAGATAACGTAGTACTTACATTAATTTATATCCTTATATCTCACACCAACGCGCATATCAATCAATATAAATCCACACATAATTTACACAGCTAGACCCATCACAGATAGAAACTGAGTATAAATAAATTATTTTTTAGAACATGTGTCAAATAAATAACTCACTGGCGTGGAACGTATTAGGATCTTACATCTAATAGTTGATGGTCTAACCTCGCCACATGTTGGTGAAGACTGAACAACACAAAGCTAGTTTGGCCCTCTACCCTATGCTCTAGCCCGTAACCTAGGCACTTCACTGTAATGTTTATATGGATGCTCTCACACTAGATTACAACACATATGAAATATACCGATATTACCAAAATATATCCAAATAAATTACTGGTATAGAGTAATATATTTTTTAATGATACTTGACATTATCCTAGACCCTCCAAACCGTGACCAACTGAAGAGGCTTCCTACATAACCTATAAAAATTACCCCACCTTCTACATGATAGACACTCTACTGGTGGTCGGGGGTATTGAACTCTCGTGTTCTATGACCTGCCACATGAATAACAGAACACTTGGTCTCCTGCATGAGAGAATAATTCTATCATTGATTTAATTGAACACATCTACAAATATGGAAATTCATAAAATGGAATGTGTTTACCGTGTAATATTCCACTCTAGTCCATCCCATTATTACTATAGGTCCACTCCCTGAAGGCCTCTTCAGGTTCACATCTGTGATAATTTTATGATCCACCAAATTATTAAACCTTGATATGTGGATGATATTTAATCTGGACATGATCACCTGCCTAATTACATCCTGGAATCATTATTCCCAAGAAGAATGGACCCTTTCAAACACTATAATAATTCATATCAAATTAGAATCCTTTCTACAGTAATCCATCACTGAGATAACCCCTTGGGAAAAACTCATAAATTTTACATTTTTTCTCATGTATAAAGATCTCTTAATAGAAGTTATCTCGAAACATTTCTTACAAATACTTCCACATCATAACATTATATTTCTAGTTATGAACCAGAAAATTTCACCATCACTTCATATAACACCACATCATATAAGCCACCAGCATAACCCTCTTCTTTGGATGAGTATAAAAATGTTCAATATTAATTTTAATAGACTCTATCCAGAATATGACTACATCCAACCCACCCTCCCAAGAAAATTATTGATGGTGTTTTAGATACAACTCCCTCATATTCTTGAACATACTCAAGATCACTCTCTTTGTGTCCCATTCCATTATTTCCATAAAATTAGAAACTTTTTCATGGTACTTATTCTATCCCTTATTACCCTATACCACATTATTTTAATGGTCCACGTCTGGAAGAGTGGTCGTAGTGACATCAAGTCATCTCCATAATGGAACCTGTCATCACGTTGGTATTTTTTATACTCTTCCAAATAAAAATACATAAAACAAATGACATAATGAACCCATATATTACATTAAGAACACTCTATATTAAACAAATACAAAACATTTCTCATACATTTTAATAGTAGACATTGAAACATTTAAATTGATTCCCTCAATATTCCCTACCAAAGTAACGGTACACATGGGAAAATATAACATATGAAATCAAGATCCATTAAATTAACACCCTTTATATTATCATTAAAATTCTATATCATATATCCATATCTTTTAGGATTTTTTTTCATTTGAATTTTTTTCCCATTCAATATTTTTATCTCATATCCAACCATACATCGACAAAAATCATTTTACCATTACTTAATAGTAATTCATTTTTACCCATATAGAAAATTTTACTAGAAACCATTTTATTAAAATTTCCATGAATACATGATATATTCTGCCCTTCATGTCTCACACACCCATAAAATATTTGTTTATCAATATTCATGCCACCTATCTCTATATGTTCTTATAATTATGAATGAATGAGTGATCTCATACCAATATGGTCACACAAAAATATCTGAATACTTCCACATTATAAAACAAGTGCATCAACATATGGGGAATCAGCAACCAAGAGTAAAAACATGCATCAAGAGAAACAATTCCCATATTGGGTAATAGGGGCTTCCCCCATACATGGGAAGAATACTCCAAGAAATGATATTATTTTGATGACTAAAACAATCTATTTTTTCATATACCATTAAAAAATAACCAGACAAAAAAAACAAGGCTCCAATACCAATTAGTGACATCCCTAACTAGAGATCAACTAAACCAATTTCCCATGCCAATTATCTTCATGGCCTCAAGCATGCCTCCCAATAATCCATATGTTTCAAAATAGTAGTGAGTGTTTAATAAGACATTTTGGTGGACCATAACCTCATTATTAGATTTTTCTATAGTAGATAAAAAAATTAAATGGAGAAGAATTTATGTAATATCCAATGAACAACATTAATCCAACATATCCCAAAATAGGGTACAAAAAAATAGAAAATAATTACATCAGGTCATGTTAATAGTTACAAGAGTGAAAAAGAATCCATTATAAATAAAATAGATGAATCCTTAAAATAATCCCGAAGCCAACTCTACATCATTTACCATGAACATCCCAATCCCCGACATAACTCCCTAGCATGGGACCATACCCTTGTCCTGTCCTACAAGCATGAAGTTTACTCGTGTACCCAAAAACACTCGTGAAGGATGTGTTTTCAACAGAGTGGACCACCACTAATGGTGTATACAAACTATCCCTTCTAAACAGGTAGTTCATGCACATGCTAAATAAATAAAATGTAAATAAAATGAAACTAAATATTTATTTAGTTACCTTTTTTACATTAACCATTTATAATATTTTTATCATTTTTATCAATTATATACCCTTCATTACATAATCCATTTCCATCAATTGTTTTATGGGATAAGAATCTACATCATCTACACAATATTTTAAACAAAACAAAAATATGCATAAGGGTATAATTCAAGTCCCTATATCACTAGGGAAAACATCATAATGAATACATCAAACTCAGCTTTATGTCCTTGTCCTAGTGGTTTCATCTAAAGAAACCAATAGGGGAATAATGACTCCATCCCATTACCTTATTCATTAATTTCAGGGTGGAGTTTTGATCGTCAATATAACTCGAGTCATGGGCCTAGAACCTAATGTTAACACACCTAATTAGAAAGGCATGTCCACATTCTTATATATCAAATCACCACATCTACCCTACAAAAAAATAATACACAAAAAATATCAATCACTATCGAAACCCATAACATTCAACATGGGTATTAATATAATTCCACAACCTATTAATACCTTTACCAATTTCATCATGTAGTTTCTTTAGGTGAGTTCTCATTCTCTTTCCCTAACTGATTATCCATGTTCAAAAATTTACATATGATAACCCATTTAACATATTCATCAATAACATATGAAAACCACTTTTTTTATCCACCATTAAAAATCTATTAAAATTTTAACATATTCATATTTTGATATTCACTAGCTCATTTTTCATAAGCCTTTTGTTGCATCTCCTCTTTAACCCATCCAACCCATTTACATACCCTACAAATCAACCCCTTATTCAATTATCAAGACCTATGAATACATAAAATGTTTCCATTATAACTAAATTAAACATATTGACATGATCACCAGGTGCTCTACATTATCACATGTCAATTCAACAATTAACATTAGCATTTATGTTTTTCTAGAATGTTGGAACACCTCATGGGCGGACCCCAAATTGTTCAACTCAAACTCAACTCATCCCATAGGGATCATGTGGGGTCAGAATAAACTTTTATCAAACCATTTATCAAAAACCACATAGGGAAAAAATTTCACATCAAGAGGGAAGCAATATCACAACATCACATGCACAAATCTAAAAGGAAAACATGGGATATGAAATATAGACCACCTATATCTAATATGATGATGAATGGACTTTTAATCATAACTTTATATGTATAATAAAAAACCCTATGATTCATCTACATTGTTTTCACAAGAAAAATATGGTTTTAGCTATTTGTTATAAGTTGGAGGAAACCATGAGCTCTATCCTTGAAAGGAGAAGAAAGAGGATGATTAGGTATACCCGGAGCTTCGATCTAAAACTAGATGCACTCTAGATATCCTTGAAGTTTGTGATTTTGATCCTTGGGAGATATTTAGGGTTTTATATTAATCACTATGGTAGGAGGAAGATAAAAGTGGAGGAAAATTTGGTGAGAACTAAAAAATAATTTCGGGATGTTTGTAAATTTTTTAATTATTAATGGGTAACATCGTTTAGTATCTTGGTTTTACAAATCATAAGCCAAACATTCACCTAAAAATTTCTAGTGTAATCCATGTCACATGTTTCATTGGGGATAACTCATCGTTTGAAAATACATGCACTAATATTTTGAAATTCTTATGTCCAAAATTTCATGGGTTGGCCTCCCACCTCGAATGGTTCACTTAACCATGGGGAAACTATGTGATTTTCAAAGGTTGTCCCAATTTCCCATCATTTATTATCACAATCAACTAAAACACCATAGATTCCACTCATAGTTCTGCTAATCATTCCTTTATTCAAACTTAATAAAATCAAAGAAAACATTTAAAAAAGATCATTCCTCCATGAATTATGGGATCTTACACTAGAAGAATCATAGTTCATATAGAAATCATACAACCACCATAGAAGATATTACTAGCACCCATTACGTTTTTGAGGATTTTTTTCCATGATAAAATAAAATCATCAACAAACACTAAAATTTTCATAGTATTCTTCTTTTCAAGATTCCCCAAAATTTTACAATATTGTGATATCTATGAACAATAACTGAAATTATGAAAAGCATCAACCTATGGGAATTTATAATTTAATTGAGAAACCATGGCTAGGTTTAGGGGACCTAATGTGTATATAAACTCAACTGGTGAGAATAAAATATTAGGTGAGTCTTAAAATAGATCTTGTACATTTGGGATTACTATGATCACCAATAACATTGGGCTAAAATTCGGATTTTAGAATGGGAGGGAGGATTGTGGCTGAGCCATTGAGTTAGACAAGGGTTGAGAACCCCCATCCAATTTTAGGGGGATATAAACTCAACAATTGATGCATAAATAATAAAATATGGAGAATCACAGAATATAAGGGACCACCATATCTATCATTTCAAATTATAAGAATATTTATTCATTCCCAATTTTTGTCATTTAAAAAATTGATGATCCTTTCAATATACAGAATCCACCAGCACATATACATTCCTAGGATAGTAATGGATTTAGTATTGATACTGAATGATCATAATTATCCATCTTCAATGGATCTTGTAATTATAATTTTATGAGAATATATATTTTAGGCTCTTGTGATATGTATATAATTTATTCTTCTCCATCATTGAGATAATTCCACAACATCATCATAGAAAAGATCATTATATCAAACTCTAAGACATGCACAGAATTGTTATGATCATGAAAATTAATCTTTATTGAGTCATTATCCATCAATATAACATTATAAATTTGTACACCACCGAATTCATTATTTGAAAAATTTCCCTAAATGAAAAGATATCACAAGTTGAGGGAAGCAATGTACTCACACAATGATAGTCCACATTTACAACTCAAAAAATCTCTCTACACATTTAGTATCCTAGAATACATTAACTCAAGTCTAAATTAGTTTTCTTAGGTTTTTCGAAAATCATGAGAGGTTACTCATAATTTTTTTCTTTTATCGATATAATATATTGAAACTACAGATCTCCATTATAGATACCAGTCTAGGTTATTCCATGATTTCATTTTTCATAGAATGTTTCATTTATACCACTTTTTTGGAGATATTATATTTCATGAATGAAAATTACATCATGTAAAACTAACTTGTTGTTCATTTAAGATATATTATCCTTTTATAAACCCTTATAATAGTATTAAAATAATCCTCATGCATATACTTGATGTTACAGAAAATATTAATTTTATCTATAAATACCACTAAAAATTGTTCAATGTAATCTGTAATGTCTCTATTCATTATGTACATAAATATTTATGGAGCCATTGTGAGTTAAAAAGGATTCAAAATTTACTCAAATATTCTATGCCCAGTTTTGAGGTAATTTTTATAAATATTATCCTTTTTAACATTTATCTGATGATATCCAAACTGAAGATCAACCTTAAAGAAATACTGAACACCGCCAAGTTGATAAAAAAGTCATCTATCCATGGAAGGGGACAATTATTTTTAATTTTGAATTTTTTGAGTTCAAAATAATGAATTAATGGGCACATTTAACTATACATAAACTTGAGTATGAGGTCCAACAAACCACCTTTATGATGAATTTGTAAATATAAAACCCTTTCCTAGATTGTCTTGTAGCTTTTAATTCAACTATTTCTTCTCAATAGCGGACATACTATAATGAGAATTTGATATAGGCTATGATCCATGAATAAGATTGATTGAAAAAGTGACAACTCATTTTGGAAAAAGACCTAGTAAATTATTTGGGAATATATCAGTATAATCACTAATAGTTGGCATGTCTGTAAGCATGATTCCCTCAATTTCATAACTTATTTGGGCTTGATGTTATTTCACATAAATAAATAATACATTTTCTTAAATTGAAGATTCCATGGTAGATTTATCCTCTTCAATTTACATTAGTAAAATCCATGGGTAACTTGGGACGTAGATAGTAATCCTCCATAGTATACGATTTCTATTGAATTTATATAAGGATAGTAAATACATGCCAAAAAATTTACCAAACCCTATTAAAGGAAGTAATTAAAGATTTTAAATAATATTAACTCCACTATAATCGACCAAGGATGAGTTATATACATGCTAGGAAAACGTCAATATGTTTAATATTCTAATAAATGACTCATCCCCAATGTTTTGAGGTGGTGTTTCAACATTTCTACTAAACATTTTAGATATTAAATAATGAATATGACCAGAATAATTTTTTTCACTATAATATGATGAATTTCTAATGTAATTTTCAATATTCCATTACAAGAATCCATCTAAGCCTCAATGATGGCATATTCTATTAGTTTTATCCTTAGAGTTTTTCCACTAATTGTCTATATATAACATTTTCATAAGGAATTGGATTGGGTAGTTCCAATTTTAATTGAAATTAAAGCATTGTATGGTAGGAATATTGATGATATAACCCTTATTCTATTCCTCCTCTTCATTAGGATTCTTCATTTCCCTTCATTAAAATTAATGTAATTCCCATCATATACATTAATGAAAAATATTTCAGCTTCCCCATAATATGTGATTAGGATTCTAAATCCCCCAATTTTAACAAATGGAATGTTGGGTTTTATTTCTTATATGATATTTATCTATTGATACACACACTGAAAACTGCATCATATGTTTTTTTCTCTGATCCCACAAGACCTTTAGGAGTCTCAAATATCCATGTCCATTTTTCCAGTACACCATACAGTCTATTCATAGATTCTAAATTTATAAATGGGTAATTTTATTGATAGACAGATCTTCAAAATACTAATGATGTGAACCACCATAATTTCAATTCATATTTCAAATCTAGAGGCATATTGTTCATGACTTGTAATTTATTCCTTGGACACCCACATATAGTCATCATCCTTTTATTTTTGAATGAGAAATTAACTCCCCCATTTAAGATTGAGTGTATGGAGAAAATATTATCAAAACATTTTTCATTAATTTCTTCCCATTATAAAGAAACAATAACGCCTTTATAAATTGAGTTCATGATTAGAGTCCACCATTGATTAGATTCAACCTCCATGTGACAAATGACTATCACAATAATTTCTTTCTTCATGTAATGGATGACAAAGAAAATATTCTAAGTGGAGATAATTCATTACTCTATTATGATGTGATAAAGAGATCCACCAAAGGTAGTAAGAATTTCCACAAAACTGATTTCATCACAACTTGATCCTTCGTAAAAGGAGTGAGGAACACTGCTTGATTCATGTAATTGTTCATATCATGACCTATCAGAGCTAGTAAATCATAGAATTTATGGACAAATAATCTCTTATGATTATGAATCTCATTGGTGAAATCATTAAAATTCCAATAATGTCATAAATTATAATTTTTTCTCCTATTCCCTGCAAATATCTTCAAGAAAAAAATGAGAAAACCATAGATATTAACATAAATAAGGTAATTATGTAAACATATAAGAATTAACATATTAATTACTAGTGAATCAAAATTTACGAGTCTCTTGGTTTCAACGTAGGAAATCCATAAAAATTCACTAGTACATTTTGTTACTTAATAATTTTTTTATTTCTTCACAATGTTTCCAAATGTGCATAGGAATTTCTAAAACTATTCCCCTGAGATTTTCAAACTAGTTGCACAATATGGATTTTTGTTAACCCACTAGATAATGATTTATTTAAAACTGACATGTATTATTTCAGAGTTATTGAAACTATTTACATTTATTTAATAATAACATCCACTTCTAGGATCCAGAAAGGGATGTAATTACTCATAAACCACTCTCTCTATACTTCACCAATTTTTAATGATAATTTTCATACATAGTCCCATCCTTTTACTTTTCCCCAGGGTTATCACTTAATTTTTATTATCCCAGTTCTTTTGGTTAACTAATCCTTCACCGTGATACCAAATTTAGAGACCCATACCCATTACACATTATTACATGATTGGTAATCATAAATATCCAACATGTATAACCATTAAAATAATGAGTTATAATTCCTATTGAAAAATAAGTTCAAATTACATTACAAAGAAAATTAAACCTTTATTCTATATATTGTTATTCATGTTGAGATGATATTGTCAATTGGATATCATAAAAAAATATTAGATAACATTGGGAATACATAATGAAAGGGGTAATCCAGAAATCCTAGTATGAAAAATAAACATGACAAGGATGAAAAACATGTGAGTCAAAGGTGTTACATTATATCATAAAAGAGAAGGATTATAAGATATCACATGGAATTATAATATATGTTACATGGTATCATACTATGATGTCATAAATGGAAATTTAACAACAATATATGACATTAAATAAAAAATATTAAAGGATAACTACCAAGTTAATATCACAAGGTTGAAAATGTCTTATAACGGACTAGGTTTACTCCCTAATCCAATACATGAGGCCCCATGATACTAATGATTTACCTAATGAATTAGATCAATATTTGTCTGAACCCATAATAAAATGTTAATGATATATTAGTTCCACAAAATTGAATCAATAATAATGAATATTATAAAATTACCCATATAAGGAAACTATTTTTCATATTATTATTTCATATCACAATTATAGAAAATTATAAAATAAATTTATTTGAAAAATGATTATAAAGAATGTATTAACGTATTAATTGAAGATAGAATAATATATTTATATATTTTAGGGTTATATATATAGATAATTTATTAAAATAAATTTATATTAAATGGAGATATATATTTATCTTGAGAGATAATGTTCATAACTCAAATGAATGGATGGTTTAATGAGATTCCATATCGTGATCTCAATTCGTCACATGTTTCCTTTATCATCATAAATATTAAACTAATGTTAATTAATTGATATCTTAAATACATTATTCAATTTTATTATCAATTTTAGTTTATATTTCTCCTTTCCATAATTAGTTACATGACCAATTAATTTCAAATAGTATGTTTTAGTAATACAATCCTCAGATGTGAAAAATTAAATTGGTAAGTTAAATATGTTCAAAGTGATTATTATTTAATCATAAAAATTTTAATAATGATTTAATTTTTATTTTTATTCTTAAATTATACTTTTTAAACAAATCCTACAATATTTTTATAAAACACTAACTATGATACAATCTTATAAATGGTAGGTCGTGTATATGCATGGGTAAGGTCTTCATTTTTCAATGACCATGGTGGAAATAATTTATATTAATATTTATATTAATATAAAGATCAATATATAATAAATATCATATTATTACTTTAAATACCCATAAAAATATAATCCATGTAATGTGGTGATCAAAATGAGTCACACCACTTTAGGAGGTAGGAGTCTTTCGCACACACAAATGATGTTATCATTTATTAAATGGATGGAATGTTAAGAATTTAGATGAAATAATTATTTTCCATATCTATTAAAATTGCATTAATAAAATATATATAATTTTAGATATTCCTCATTAGCTTTCCTGTAAGTTGAATGTGAAAAATGAATCACATCGCATTGTGAGGCAGTAGTTTGTCAAAAACACGAGTGATGTTATCAAATTCACTAAATAATGTAATGTAAAATAGTGTATGTGATCTTATAATACCATTTTTAATTACATAAAAAATATCATTTATAATCATTAAAACATCATCATATATTTCTATGATGAGATTTCATCCAAGATAAATTTCATTTTTTTGTGAGGTAGTAGTCTGTCGTACACACGATCGACAATATCGTTTCCAATATGGATGAGTAGTAGGTGAATGTAATTCATTACCTTAAATTAAAAAATATAAATATAAATATATATTATTTTTTTTATTTTATACTATTTGATGTATAAAAATGATGAAATAAAAAAAATCTCAATTAAGTACATTATCGCTTTTTTGGAGAACTTTATTATGTTTTTACCAAAAACCATAATAGGTTGTTTTTAAAATAATTAAAATTATTCTAAAATTATTGTATATAAATAATTAAGTTAATTTTGAATTTATGTTTTGAACCAATATGTATTGGAATTTTGGAAAATTGATAAGAGTGTGTGGCCTTTTCGAAGTGGGGGAGAGGACAAACATAGTTTTTTTAAAGATAGAGTTACACCAATAGTATTCTCTGGACATATGGAACTAAAATGGTACATTTTAAAATTATAGGCCTTAAGATATAAAAATAACGAAATAATAATAATTATAAAATTTAATGGAAGTTTTTAACACTTATCTTATTATTTTGACCCCCACCCCCCAAAAACCCATTTTTACCATAACTGGGATAAATAAATTTTTTATTTTTTATATTAATTATGCCAATAAGTTCATTTAACATAAAATAAATAATATGATTATAAATATAGAATTCATTTTTATAGATTAATATCAAAAAAATAGGCCGAATTTTATTTAAAATTAATCTCTTAGATGGGTCGAATAGATGGGTTTCATGAAATATATTTATTAATGAAATGATGATATAATATTAACTGTATGACTTGTAATAATAATTAATTGAATACTAATTGATGTATATAGATAAAAAAATTATAAATTTTGTCTAAATCATCCTCATTATGAGTCATAAATTTTTAATATATAGAAAATTGATACACATTGAAATGATCTCAATAAAAAATGTGTTTAAATCCTAAAAATATACTTATACTAAAATAATATATAAAGTTGACATAACAGTACATAATTAGATTGGATAAACCAAAATAATACTTATGATTATTATAAAAAATTTACAAATTCTAATTTTTCTTAATTAGTTTAAAATTCATAAAAAATTTATAAAAATAAATATTTTTTTCACTATTAATTGAAAAATTATTATGAAATAATCCCAAATAATAATTTATGTTAATAAAAATTTATTATTTCAAAAATGTTGTTAGTTTTTTTTATATAATTTCTAAAGGTTCCAAAATTTATTCATAATATTTCCTCACAAATATCAATACAAATCATTTTTGAATTCATTTTTCTAAACAGATTAGCCACTAAAAAATTGTGTTTAGAAAATCATTTATTTTTTTGTGGTAAGATTAAATAAATTTTAATATGTTGTCAGTTTTACTAATAAAAACCAATATAATTTCTATTCTATAACCATATTATTATAACAATCATGTTTTAGTTGGGATTATTTTTGTGTGTCAAATTAATTATTTAAAATAATTTTCTAGTATAGAATCATGCAGCGTTAAAAGATTCATCTCCAAATAATCCCATTAAATCCAAAATAATATTATATTCTAGGCATTTGTCATATTTCCAATTTATTATAGGAGTTGTAGGTCATACATGATTATATTTCAGTAACCACTTCTTGTTAAAACCAATGTGGGATTGATTTTCAATGCAAAAATTCTCCCATGATATCAATAATATAGAATCATGTCAACAATAATACACCTAATACAAATAATCATTCACTTACCCCACCATTTAAATTTTTAATGAGACACATAACCTTCAAATTCGTTTCATATAGTCAATCTTGACCAGTAACCACCATGAGTCCACATTCTGTAAAATGGGCCATTATAATTATTCTCAAACATGTTTGTGGATACCAACATCGCATTAGGGTTATACCATGTCACTAATACCACTTATTAGGGGAGATTAATCACCATCCATGTACTGACAAGACATACACTTATTCCATTATGGGGTTCCATATGAAAATAAATTGGTGAGAGAAATAGTAACCCATACACACTTATATGTCATCCATCACTCCCTACAAAAACATATTTACCATTGATTTTACACAAAATAGAATTTTACCATATTAAGGAGAATGATTTGATTCACTATGATGAAATTTTAATATTTCATTATAATTGTATGATGTTTTTACTTATCCATTATTAAGATATTTAACCAATGATTCAATAAATAATTTTCCATTACAACATTAACTTGGGATATAAGCATCTAAACCCCTTCAATAATGAGACATGATTGATAATATTTATTTTTTTATAACCCATAATGAAATTAAAATCCAAGAAAACCATAGAGATATCTAAATCCTAAAAAATAGTAACATACTCTCACTAGTTTATATATTTTAATATAATTATAATTAAACCTAATAGATTCCCCAAAAAAACATTTTTATTGGTCGGGATTTGGATGGGGTTGTTACCCATGGTTCAAAACATGGTGTGTATTAATAGTGTTTTGTGTTGTGTCACAACTTATATTTTAAAATCTTATTCATTAAAAATAAATAATAATGTTGTTTTCATATTAAAAAAATTAGTAATTAGGAGGAATGTTAATTTATGAAGATTCCTCAGTCCAAATAATTGTTCCCAAATTGCCTCATTTTCCTTGTTGTATGATTTTTTTTGAGTTTTAGATGTCATATAATTTTTATGATATTACTTAAAATTATTTAATAAATTAATAAATACATTCATATGAATCATGTTTAATCATGTTTACTATAATATATAGTTCTAATTTTAATTAGAAGAGTGTTAGGATTATTAGGATGTAGTGTTTTATTTAACACCTTTGTTAGTATATTTCAGTCTCTCAGCCCAATCATATCCCATTAGATATGTCTTTTTACAAATTGAAATGGAGCCTCAATAGAACCCATTTTGGAACATGAATCAAGGTACATAGATCATTTTATCATGGAGGTAGAGAATCCCTATCCATCGAGTTACATTTAACTTAAATGTCTCATTCAATTTTTGAGAAAATAATGAAAATTGTACTGATTATGATCTGTAAGAACCAATTAGTGACCACATCGAATTCAATTATTTAATATGGATTAATCTTAATACTTTTAACAAAATTATTAAAATGTCAATAAAGTAATTTATAACTATTTTTTCAATGAGTAAATGTGTGCTAACTGAATAGATATTTCTAATTGATATATCTCATTAATATTCAGAAATTAGTAAGGCATTAAATATGGATGAGACTTAAGAATACATAGTTATTCAACGATGAACATCCATCATGATAATATAATGGATTACTGTTACCCAAAAAGAAATATTTATGGAGTGGAAAGGGGAAAAAAGAGTTCAGGTGACATATCATAGTAAAATATGACAGATGTGTGGTGATGTTTCTGTTAAAGTGATACAATATTTTTCAAATTCGTAGTCTTTTAAATCAATTTTCCCACTCTTCTAGGATATTATATATTATTAAAGCTTCATTATTTTTAGATATTAATAATTTATCTGATATTATGGGTCAATAGTACACCAAATTCATGTATAATTATTGATTTACATATATTTATAAGGTTTATTTTGAATAATATTTAAATTTATACATTGTAGAATATTTTTATAAAATAGTAATTATTCTTTTGATATTTTTTAAATATATATTTTTTATTTTATATTAATTCAACCCTATTTAATGAAATAACTATTATTATCCAGAAAAGAAAAATGTGAAAAAAAATAATTAAGTGGTTCAGACATCTTTCATGAAGGTTCATAAGAACATTGATATGGCCTATGAAATATATTTTTTTAAAATTTTTATTCAATTTCATTTTAGAAAAAGTTATGTTTTCAAATAATTTTTTATATATTTTTAATGTCATGATCATATTCAATTATTTTTATTAATTAATTTCTTACAATATTAAAAATATATTTTTAAGTTAAATAATTTTATAAAAATAGATATTTCCAAACATTATAAATATTATTTATAAAAAATATAAAAATATAAAATGAAATTTTATTTTCATGAAAATATTTTGAATTTAGTTATTGTATTTTGAAGTATGCCTTAATAAATTTTTGTGTTCTTTGTTAATGATTCTATAATACTCAACATGATTCTGGTAATAAACTCATTACTAATTATATGAAATAATTATATTGGACAATTCATTGATTTCATAAATATTTATATAATAAAATTTATGATTTCCAATTCCTTAGAATAAAATAAAATAATGAATGTTCAAAATTAGACAAGCCTCTATACACTGAAGCATACAAGAAAATAAATCGTCCGAAAAAAAATTAAATACATAAGAAATTTCAAATTAGGATAAAGTTTCATTAATAAAATCCACTATATTTTAAATAAATGAAGAAAAATTAAATGAATAAAATAACACCCAAATAATGAAAACGCATCTCGTTATGGGGATCTAATTCAACACATTCGTGATGTTGATAGAAAATTAGGATGGGTATATTTACCTAAAAATTAGTTGTGATCAATATGGTCAAATAAAAAATCTAGTGGGCTATATTATCTATATTTTAACTTAGGTATGTTAAACTCTTCATCTTTCATTTTATCCCTCTAAATAATATTGGACTCATTTTGATCTAGTTTTACATTGTTTCATCAAATTGAAGAATCTACTAACGGTGTAGCCAAACGACAATAAAATGGAGTAGGTATTTTAAATCATGAACCGTTTTTTTGGCATACCATTACCTTTATTACATCAAATTATTTTAATGTGTTATAATTTAAACTAATTTCTTGACTTTCTACGTGAAGGGGATGTTAGAAAGCACAAGTGATGTTTTATCATCTATTCTTAAGGCATGAAATCTAACATGGGGATATTAACTGGTTTTTTAAATAGTATTATAAGTGAGTTCATGTTCTCTAAGATTTACATGTTTATGTGAGGTGTAGGAAGAATGAGAAAAGGTATAATCCTCCAAGTCTATTTATTTGGAATGTGATATTCATCTTCACATTCCATTAATGGGTGAAGAACCAACACCATGAACATTTTATTTGACGACCATACTATATGAATAAACATGGGGTGAAGATGTTGGGGTCATCACATCCATCATAGGTGAAACATTAATTATTTTTTTCTAGAAACATATTGATGGAGGTAACCACCTAGGCTATGATGGCTGACATGTGGTTGCTGATTCCTAGGTTTTGGAACACACAAATTCATAATGGTTTTGTGCTTATAAGACAATAGGATGACTTCCCTCTATTTATTTTAGAAATATAGAGGCCTATATGTGTTCCCATATGAAATGAAAAGTATAGATAATAGAATCTAAATGTTTTTGGGTAAGAGAATGATTCATAGGGTACTTTGTGGTTAGAGTTTATGTTTGTGATATCTGAGATGAAAGCACCTCAATAATGTTTCCAGGAATATGTAAATTATAGGGAAATTGAAAAATTGTAATGGTTAATGAATTTGGAAGGACAAAAAGCATGGGTTTAGAAACTATATCACTAATTTTGATCGAAAATAATGACAAAAACAACATTCTCCCAAATGTTTATATTATTTTTAGAATAATTATCATTTATCAATTTATATTTTCTAAATTTTATTTCACTGTTAAATAAATTTGTATCATTATTTTTTTCTCTATGTGTGGAAATTGAAATTTATATTATTTGGATTTTAATATCATTGATTCAGTGATTGTTTTTATTAATGTTAGTGAAAATATAACCATTTTATCACATAAAATATAATTTATTATTTATAGATATTACATAGTGTTTTATTTAAAATATTTGTGTGAAATTATTATTTATAGAAACTATTTAATATTATTAGATAAATAAAATCTAAAAATGGAGATGAAAAATGAAATTATTGTCTAACATAATTATTCCTTCAATCATTACAATTATTAAAAACCTAGTATCCAACCCTTTCATTTTCACAACCTGATATTTTAAATAAATCATTTCAGACACACATAAAAAAATTATTTTAATGGTCTATGGAATATGTGTCACTCATTGGGAGAGGTAGTGGAAACTAGATGAATAAATGAAGTCAGTTGGGTGATCATGAATCATTGAAATGGAGAGAAGGATGGTTGTGAAATTTGTTGCTAGAATCATTATACGTAACAATACATTTGAATTTATTTTCACAAATCTATAAAATTTAATTGGATGTTTTCATAAAGTATGAATACATGTGTATGAAATTTCAAACAATGTATTCTTGTTTTATGGATAATACTATGTCAAATTTGATAATGTAGAAGATGAATGGGAGGAATACGAAACTAAAAGGAGAAGTAATGTATATAAAACATCATATAGTTTATATTGTAAATGAATTTTGTGTAAATATCATACTAACATATGAATGAGAATGTGTAGATACCACATTATCCATGAATTGTGAAGACTCACTTTCTGTAGGACCAACTATAGAGATCTATCTTCCAATTCCCAAAAATTCCACTATGTGTAACCACATGCGGTGAGTCTGAATCAACTAATGCTAGCCATAATGACCTTAAATATCTATTTTAATTTCATATACTTGTATTCCTGAAATAATATGTGAACTTGTTTATTTCAAAATTAACCACTGATTTCTATCACATCGTCTCGATGTTTTCTATAAATTTAATTTAAAAAATATATAATTTCAGTACTGATATCTATTATAAAAATATCAAAAAAGGATATAAAAATATAAATAGGTCTAATTGTACAAAGAATAGATGATTAAACACAATGTAATAGTTAATTTTGATAGATTAAATTACAACGGTAACTTATGATTGAATAATGATTTATTTTTTGAAGTATGATAATGTGAGATATTTTTTCTATGGATATCCTAAAGATCCTTGGTGAGAATTCCTGTAGAATAAAGCCCATGAAATTGATATACACACCATTCATTTTATTTACTTCTATTGTAAAAAACCTGAAAATAAAAATATAGTTTATAATATAACAGAAATGAGAAAATAATACATGAAAAAAATTCACAACAAAATTCCATAAAACACCAATAGAACGAGATTAATTAAAATTAGATGAATCATTAAAATCATGTAATAGAAAATCTATTAAACTTGTTTTTTTCATGAATTACAATATAGATTCTATAAAGTCATATAATTATAATAGAGTTATAGAATTTGAAGAAATCAACTTCTTCTGAAGATGAATAATTAGAATATATTGGGAAAAAATTGATTTTTTCAGTGTTTCATTGATTTAAGAATATAGTAATTGAAATTTAAAAACAAGTAACATGATAATATAATTAAAGTGAAATTAAATAATTAAAAAGAAAATTAATAATTTAACTCGTGTAATAGAAATTATAACTTTTTAGATAATATACCCAATTAATCTATTCTAGTAATTCTTTAAATTGGTGAACATTGTTTAATATTTATTAAATAAATTTAATGAGATTTTTATGAAACTAAACTAACAATATTGTAATGTGATGGATTATTTCATAATACCTAAATTAGTGAATACTGAAACAAATGAATATTTCATGCAATAATTCATCTATGTGAAAACTTATGTATATAGTAATTATATAGAGGACTCCAAAGAGAAAACCAAAATTGTAGACTCTCATAGTGGCATGGTAAGTGTAAATTCATACTATAAAAAATGAAAATGGTGTAGTTAAAATCATTGATTTGTATTCCAATAACTATACAATTATTTGTATTGATTCTTATTTATAATCTGATATGTAATTTAATAACATTAAAAATTTAACTATATAAATATACAAACATGTGCATATTCAATCACTAATGATTTGTAAATTTTGAAATTTCATTATGTAATAGAATTATCACAAAATGTATATATTATGGGAAAATGAAATAATATCTACTTATCCATTATTTATTTTCATATAGTTTCAATGTGAACCAAACCAACAATAGTTTGTTTACAATTCTATATAATTTTAATTAACATTGGAATACATTATGCATACAACTATAAGAAATTTGAAACATTTTATTTATAATATGTGTGTTATGTGTGTATAATGGATATATATTCAGACATAGTAGTAGCAGTAGATATTAAATAATTATAGATGAAACAATTCTTGGATATTCAAGTGATGTGTACATGTATGCAATTGTATAACATGTCTAGATGTAATTTAAATTAATAAATGAATAGTGTATTGATATAGATTTATATAATTTCTGAATTTGTATACATAAAACTTGTGAATTTTTTTTTATTGTGACACCCATAGTTTTCTAATTTATTGTTTTTTTCCAAAATCTGATATTTTTTATACAATATTCACATAGTGGTATGCATACAGGTGTTATTTATAAACGTTATTTGATGAAAAAATTATATATATATATATAACTAATAACTATCATATATTAAACATTCTTAAAGTTTATTATTTTAATTTTAGGCATCAATATATTATGCAAATGATCATGTTAGGAATATGATTCTATATGTAAAATTATTATTATTATTTTGGAAAAAAAAATTAATTGAATTCAAGTGTACATGAATGACACATGTATTTTGAAATTTATATTTTAACTAATTATAATACTAATTATAATTAAAAAATAACAAATATACTATAAAATATAAAATTACGTGGACATCCACCATTACCAATCTAATAGAAAAAACCAGTGTTGTTAAAATGGTTATGTACCACAAAATATTATATTCATGGAAGCTTTTTTTCCTAATTTTGTTTTTAAATATTTTACATTAATGATTCACTATTGCTTATCTATGATAAAAATATAATATTATTTGTTTTAAAAAAATTCTTGGAAACATTTATTTTTTCTAGCATATTTTATAATTATACAGTGACTACAAATAAAAAGTAATGATTGAAATGAGAATTATTATATATAATAAATCCTCATATAATATAAAAAATATAATTTTAACTAATATTTATGAGCCCTATTGTCAGGTTCATATTAATAGTTTATTTTTCGTCTCATGTTTTACAAATAATAATTAATTAATGAATTTTCTCTTTATTAAAAAAACATATTATGATAGTGTTAATATTGATTGAATTATTTTATAACACAAATGATGAGGGTAATACTGTTATTTAAATTTCATTGAAACATATAAAAAATTGTGGGGGATGATCTATTAATGAAGTCAATAACCTATGAAGTTCCATAAAAATTATCCATGTATTTATGTAAAGGTTGGATATTAGATGTGATGATATATTTTATTTATGTGAAAATTGATTTATTAGAAATTAAGAAACATTCAGTTTCTCTAAAATGTAATATTACAAAATTTTATATAATTTGATTTATGTATCAAAATTGGAGTGTGAGAACATGTCACGATTAGTTCCCTGGGTCCCATTCTACAACTAACCCTAAGCCCACTTCCATAGGCCAGGGGATGGTGACTAGTACCAAAGGAGAATTCCCTAAAACTGGGAAGGCATTGCCTTTATAACCGGTAAAGACACACAACGAAGCACACAACAAGATACGAATGCAAGTCATGTGTATAAGAAAAAAGTGTACTGAATGTAAAAAGGGGCTGCAATACAAGCCCAATAGTAATGGTGCAAGAAATTGAATGTACAAGTACATCTGAAGAATAAAATAGAACATCTATGGTGTCATCCTCCATGGTTTTCTAACTGAAGGGTAGGTACAGATTTCCTCCTCTGCACTCCACGTCCATTTGTCTTCTTCGTGTACCAACTCATCATATAGTCCACCTCCAGGCACCGTCCAGTCCTAGTACCCTCAGTCTCGATCAATTCTGTCAGTTTTCTGCACCAAACACAACGAAGTGCGGGCATAGACCATGTAGGGGTGAGTATAACGATACTCATTAGGGACCCCAAGACCCTCAATGTATCACAAAATCCACCAAGGATCAATCAAAAAAGTTTAAAACAACTGATAACCCTAGATAGGTATATAGTCCCATACTTATACCTATATTATCATGTAAACTAAACACATCTCAATCATGAAGAAACGAAGAGGTTATGACTCAGCTCATACAAGGATTTATTCTTGGGGTAGTAACAATTAACATTTCTAGTTACATCATCAAACACCTCGACTGTTATAGAACCCCTTCTCTATTGAGTATAGTGGGACTACTGCGTCACACAAAGACGCTTCCCAATAACCTTGGACTAGTGAGGTACTCATCCTATCGAGTACCATGTGTATGCCGCATCACACAGAGACCTTCCCACTATCCATGGACTACTGAGGTACTCATCATGTCGAGTACCATTGGTCTGCCACGTAACACAGAGGCTCTCCCCACCGTGGGTCTGCCGCGTCACACAGAGATGCTCCCCCTCGTGACTTTCTGAGGTACTCCTTCTATCGATTTCCGTGTGTTTTGCAGCGTCTCACAGAGGCGCTCCCCACCATGGCCTGCTAAAGTATGCCTCCTGTCTTGTATCCATGGTCTACCACATCACACAGATGTGCTCCCCACCGTGGGTCTGCTGGGTCAGACAGAGGCGCTCCCCACTGGGCTTGTCAAGTCACTCCGAGTTGAAATGATTAGTAGTCGTCAAGTCTCATCCAGCAACTGGGTTCCCGCACTATGTTTTCTCATCACTGGGAGGATCTGTTCCCCCTGATACTGGTCAATATTCAAACTTCCAGAAAGTCCCATGAAGAAGTATCTAAAAGGTCTTCCACATCATAGGGGTATCAACGTGATAGATGACGCGTCAATCAGACGTCCGGTCTGTGAATTATTACCCTTTTAGTCCTGGGGACTGGTTGGATTCGTGCTCGATCAAACCGGATGGTTCTCTGTTATAATCCAAAACACTAGTGGGTATACTCAAAGGAACCGTCTTGCTCCATGATTTCCAACGCCGTTGACCATTTTTCAAACAAACCTCCAGTGCCAAAGTTAATGCCAAATGAAAGTAAATGGGTCATAGTGGTCCCAGGATCGGTCTGACCCAGTCGGACAGACCCGGACCATTGGGTTTGGCCCGGCCCACCAGGTACAGCAGGCCGCAAGTGGCCACGGGGGATCAGCCATGGACGGCATGAGGCCGCATGGTGACTCGACCGGGGCGAATCGGCCGAAGCGACTTGGGGCTGTGGGGTGGCTCGGCAGGAGCAGCTCGTAAGGCCGTGGGTGGCTCAGAAGGCCATGAGCGGTGCGTCCAGGGTGGCTGGACGAGATAGAGGTGATGGCTTGACGGACGATGACAGCGGCTCGACAGACGGTTGCGGTGGCGCAGCAGACGATAGTAGGAGCTCAGCCCGGTAGGAGGCGGTGGCTCGGCCTGGATGGCGGCGGTGGCTCAGCGGATAGTGGCGGTGGCTCAAAATATGGAAGCGGTGGTGCGGCAGATGGTGGGGCAGCTCACCTAGGGCGGCAGCAGTGGTGCGGCCCGGGCAGCGGCGGCGGCTCAGCAGAGCGTCCTAGTCGGCGGCGACGGTGAGGCCTAGTCAGCGGCGACGGCTCGACCTAGACGACGGTGGCCACAGGCGGCACGACGGGTCCGCAGGTGGCGGATCCATGGGGCGTGGGGGTCGTAGGTGCCACAGAGCGGCTCGACCACTGGGGCGCTGTGAGGGTATGGAGGTCAAGAGGTTGCGGTGGCCATGGGGCAGTGACGCTGCGTCGTCTCGTTCAACACCACAAATCATCCCAAGATTTTCCATAGTGTCGGTCCATGTTTGTTTGTCCCTCCCCTCCATGTTAGGGTGGTAGCATGTGGCTCAACATGAACTTGAATAACAACATCATTCTTTACAACCTCTTAAAATGATTTATTCCCAATCCTG
The DNA here is from genome assembly GCA_963277665.1 of Viscum album. Taxonomy (NCBI): domain Eukaryota; kingdom Viridiplantae; phylum Streptophyta; class Magnoliopsida; order Santalales; family Viscaceae; genus Viscum; species Viscum album. The sequence goes on from OY728131.1 coordinate 24,474,683, forward strand.
AAAAATAATTCAAGGGAAGAACATGGGAAAGGTATACATACACAAATAAACCCCTACCTCGTTCGCTTGATGATGTCAATGAGGTAACGAGGAAGAACACGAATCATTGGAAAAAGAGGGATGTCTATGTCTTCGGCATTCCCCTTTATTGTCAGTTCGTTGATGTTGAAGACGATCCTCATCAACGAACGTCACATGGAAGAAGTCGGAGTCGGCGTTCTCATCAGTGGATCGTTCTTCATTGCTGATCTTTTCTCCCAATACTCCATCATTTTCCAACGATTATTTTCCCTCAACACACCAAAAAGAACAGATATCCAATATAATAAAATATGTTGTCATAATTTCAAATTGTAAATTTTAATTAATTGAGATGGATTAATTAATTAAAGGGGGAGGGTTGGCATAAGAAATGTTGGAGGAGTTGAAGAGGATCCCCCATATTGAATATAATGTTTGAGGGTTTCAAGCCTCGGGTGGCCCCCACCACCATAACCCGTCATGGGAGGTTTTACTAGCTTAGGTGGTCCCTACCACCGAGCGTTCGATTTGGAGAATAAAACTCCTATGGTCCCCACCTACACGATATCCACAAGTGGGTGGTTACTATAAAATAAAATAAAATGTGTGATTATTTTATTTTATTATTTCCACGAAAAAATTTATCTTTCCCCCTCAACCATCTATCGTTAAGGTGAATGTATGCTTAAGAGAATGCGGATGCTGCGAGTTCAACGGTGTCCTCAAATTTCAATTCTGAGAAACTGTTAAACAATTATAAAAACCCGCTCATACATTTACTAAACATACCCAAAAAAAAGTTCAAAAATTCATTATGGGCACCGTGGGCCTCATAATCAAGAACCATAAATTTTTTCGGACTCATAAAAATCAAATATATTAGAAAAAAATACATGGAAATTCCAGGACATTACATTCTCCCCACCTCAGGTCTTTACGTCCCTATAAGACACAACTCAAACTAAGGGAATAAGTGGGGGTACTGAGCACGCATCTGAGCCACCCACTCCCTTATGCTCTCCCGGAGGTTCTCATGCTGCTAGCAAACACACACCCATGGTTTCAACCACTCATAAAGGACCTGATCCTGTTGATCCTCAATATCCATTGGAACCTCCATATAAGTCTCCCCGTTGATGATGTTCTACTCTCCATGGTCAAGGATTTGAGAAGGGTAATTCATGTATCTACTCGGCTGGGATACATGGAAGACTTCATCCACTAAGTGCAACTGAGGTGGAAGAGATAAGCGGTATGCCGCCTCAGCAACTCTATTGAGGACCTAAAAAGGTCTTATTAACCTTGGATAAAACTTGTTTTCTCTACCAAATCTCTGCAAACCTCGTCGAGGTGGTACCTGTAAAAAGACGTGGTCACCATCCTCAAACTCCAGTGGTCCATGTATCTGGTCAGCAAACAATTTCTGCCAACTCTATGCAGGCTTCACCCGCTCCTGGATGATCTGCACCTTCTCCATGGTAGCCCCTACCATCTCTGGTCCCAGTAGTGATTACTCCCCTGGGTCAGTACAGCACAAAGTTGATCTTCAAGGTTTCACGTACAACGCCTCAAAAAATGCCATCCAAATGGTGGAGTGATAGTTGTTGTTGTATGAAATATCCACCAATGGTACGTGTTACTCCCTGCTATGACCAAAGATGATTACACAAGAACATAGTATTCCTTCAAGGGTCTGAATGGTCCGCTCAGTATGACCATCCGTCTGAGGATGGAAGTTGGTGCTCAAATGAAGCTGTGTCCTGAAAGCCTCATGCAACCCCTTCTGTAGCATTGAAGTAAAACTCATATCACGACCAGAGACAATATTCGAGGTTACTCCATGTATTTACACAATCTTCTGCACATAGAGGAATCCCAAGCTCTCTATTGATCCCTGCTCTCTGATCAGTAGGAAGTGGGCTAACTTGGTGAGTCGGTCGACGATCACACAAATCGACTCATGACCCATAGATGTACGTGGAATTCCTGTCACAAAGTCCATGTATATCCCATCCCACATCCACTCTAGGACCTCCAAAGACTGAATGAAGAATACTGGTACCTGATGCTCCGTCTTTACTTGTTGACAAGTGAGGCACCAAGAGACAAAATATGCAACTACTTTCGTCATTCTTGGCCACTATTATTGTCATCGGAGATCCTGGTACATCTTCTCCACTCATGGATGTACTTCTATAGGGGATGTGTGGATCTACCTCAACACTACCTCCTAAAGTGACACTTCTACCATGGTACATCCTATGAAGAGGATGATGTGCTCCCCACCTTCATAAAATAAATCTGGTGCTTACCCTGTGGATATCTGAGCACGGCGAGCCTCATAATTAGCATCCCCACGCTATGCCTCCCTGACTCGCTGAAGAAGTGGGGGAGTGACTATAAGAGGCTGTAGAAAAACTTCTCCATCCCGATCCACAATGGATATCAGCAAAGCAGATATCTACTTCATTGCCTCACCTAGTAGCTGTATACTAGACCTCATGCTGAGTGCATCTGCAACAATGTTCTCCTTCCTAGGAGTATAGACTATCTTGAAGTAATAGTCTTGGAGGAACTCAATCCAACACCGTTGTCTCAGGTTCAGGTCATTCCGAGAGAAGATATACATAAGACTTTTGTGATCAGATTGCACTGTAAAATTTTCTCCCATCAGATATTGTTGCCACATCTTCAAGGCGATGACCACTGCTGATTACTCCAGGTAATGGGTAGGGTAGTTTTGCTCATGTTGTCTCGGTTATCGAGAATCATATGCGATCACTACTCGCTCCTGCATCAAAAAACATTTGTGTCTGGTCCCTGATGTGTCGTAGTAGACTACGTACCCTAAACCCTTTTCTAGAAGCCTCAAGATTGGGACACTAGTCAGTCTCTACCTCATCTCCTAAAAAAACTAATAGAATCTCTCCTACCACGCAATGGTTATCCCCTTCATTGTCAAGGCTGATAGTGGTGCTCCAACTCTGGAGAAATCAGGCACAAATCTCTAGTAATATCCATCCAAACCCAGGAAACTATGAACCTTTGTCACACTCTTGTGTGGATCCAAAGAAAGTACCACCTCAATCCTTACTGGATCCACTACAACTCCAGCCTTTGATATGACATGCCTAGGAAAGTGAACCTCTCGGATCCAAATCTGGCACTTCGAGAGCTTACCATAAAGGTTGTGCTCTCGGAGTGTGTCCAGTAATACCTGAAAATGATAGGCATGCTCCTCCTGAGTATCCGAGTAGATCCAAATTTCATTGATGAAGATAACTACAAAGCGATAAAGGTATGGCTGAAAGATCATGTTCAAGAGTCCCATGAACACTATTAGAGCCTTGGTCATGCCGAATGGAATAACCAAGAATTTGTAATGACCAAAACAACATCTGAATACTGATTTATGAACATCCTCATCCCGGACTATGAGATGGTGATAGCCTGATCTTAGTTCTATCTTTGAGAACCACCATTCTCCCTTCAGCTGATTAAAGTGGTCGTCAATCCTCGGGAGTGGGTACTTGTTCTTCATCGTCACCTGGTTCAGGTGCCGATAGTCGACAAAAAGTCTCAAGCCCCTATCCACATTATTGGAAAACCAAATTAGGGCTACCCATGGAGAAAAAATAGGCCGAATGAATCCCTTCCCCTAAAATTCCTCAAACTGTACCCGCAGCTCAAAAAGCTCAGCGAGAGCCATCTGATATGCTGCTTTAGATATTGGTGATGTCCTGGTGTGCATGTCGATGTAAAATTCTACATCTCTGCGAGGAGGTAGACCCAGAACATAATCAAGAAATACATCCGTGTACTGGTCCACCACTACATGACAGTACAGACTCTCTATGTCAACAGCTCCGACGGTAAGGATAGCCAACTGATGTGTGATCGGTTGCACTCTCATCTGGGTAAGTCCATCGTGCGCTGAAAAGGCTCCCTTACTATTGGTGAAGGTAAACCTGGTCCCATATGGGTGGACACACATCACTTTACACCAAATACTGTCAATATGAGCATGGACGTTAGATAACCATCCCATGCCCAAGATGACTTTGTAAAGCCTCGATGATTCTACTAGGAGATCCCAGCCAAAGCTCTCACCTCCTTGAGTATGTTCACACTGCCAACACCAGTTCGTAATCATAAAATACTCATCAGTATGAGTCTATTTCCCTAAGGATCGAGTCAACAACTCCATCGGAATCTACGATCTTCGAATGAGGGAAGTGGAAATTAAAATATAGCTGGAACTTGTTTCTATAAGTATTGCAGCTAAGGTCGAGTAGACATAGATCATTCCTCATATCATCTCCAGAGCACCTTGATCTTATGCATTGACTTCCTGGAGCTGTGCTCTCACATGTCCACCTGCTTGCTACTGTCAGGATGGACCACCTGGTGGTGGTGGTGATAACACCTCAAATTGTCACTGACCGTCAGCTGCACAACCAGCTCATCTTCCATGTTCGCCTTGTAGGACCCCAGGACACCCTGAGAGGGGAGGGGTGAATCAAGGTGTCAAATTTTTCTTTTAAATAAAAGGATATTTTTCCCACGTTGGTAGGAAATAGTTGAACCTGTATGATGGATATGATCAGCAATCTAAAATTCACATGCAAAATAGGTGACACAACAAATTTAACTTGGTTCACCACTAAGGGCTACGTCCAAGGAGCATACGCCAAAAAGTTGTCGGTCGTACCTAATTCCACTAATCTTCACTAGATGTGGATTACAATGGTTTGGGCATAGTCACTCTGTCCCAGGCTCACTTCCTTTACAATTGTTCAGGGATAGCTCACTACGTCCATTGGGTCACTCCTACTGACTCCCCCTGGCTCAATGCCCCTGGTGAAGTCACACTCAGTTTATAGACGTGAATGTCTCTCCAATAGATTTGCATTGAAGTATTTGTCTCCTCTTAGCACGAGACTCTTCATGCATCAAAGACTGGAATTGATGCACTAGAATGCACAAAACCACTGAACCGGATAATCAGAACGTGCAGAGAAACTTCACTGACAATTGCACGCAATACCAACCCTTTGCACGGAAAACCATCATATTGAGCGCAAACTTTACTTTTCGCATGGAAAAATATTTTTCGTAAAACCCCCTTTTTCGCACAAATGAATCTTTTATGTGCAAACCCACTTTTCACGCATATCTCTTCATTTATCGCGCATCCTGAAATTTTCCGTTCAATTCAGAAAATTTTGTGCAAGCCCATTTATGTGATACTTTTCGCGCACCAGACCTCGGATCTTCTCTAAGCCTTCAACCATTTGGAATGAAGGGGTCACCTCATATTTATAGGCATCTGAGACCCCTGTGTGAAAAATCCCCTTCAGCGCGAAAACATCTCATCTGGCATGTAATTCTTCGCGCAGGTATCGTTTTCCGCGCACCTCTACAGATATTTCATGCAGCCCATGCCTTTTCCATTTTTCGACGTTTGATTCTGAAACACTATTTACGCGAAAAACTTCGCCCCGATATTTCGCACACCACGCTGTTTTTCACGGCCAGGTCAAGTATTTCACGCAGAGCCCTTATTTTCCGTGCACCACTTCCTCTTTGTGCGCTCCTCCTTTTACAGACAATCCATTTCTTCGTTTTACAATTTTGAGGCCCAAAAATTTGGCAAACACTGGGAAATAGCGCCACCTTCATTACTATTGTCTGCTTCAGCTGTATGATCACTTTGTTGGCACACATTCGGAACTTCCACTGAGGATTGAAAACAAACACAAACTAAACTCCAATTCTTACATATATCGTCCTTGGTTCCAACATGCCTGATCCATGTGGACCTACTCGGTCAAACCTCTATCTCTTTCAGGGTGGTCCTTAGACCGTCTTTTGATCATCTGTTCTATGATTTGGATAGTCACGAGTCGTGTGACCCAGCTCGCCTCATGAGATACACTGCATGATCCTTTCCTGACTAGTTCCACCTCGGGTTCCCCGCACAACCGTTCCTGAGTCATGCGGTTGTCCACCTATGGGTCTGGTCTTCTTGGACCTCTGCAATATCTATCTGTTTCCAGCTGCAGAAGACTCCGCTACGTGAGGACTATAGTGAGTCTCACCACTGGTGATTTCTTGGCAAGGAAATTCTCCACCAAGAGGGCTATCTCTAACAAAACCACCTATGTCAGGATGCTAAGTGAGATCATTGAATTCCTAATCTCCCACCTGAGCCCATGCTCAATGGTTTAGGCTCTGAAGAATGGATCTCATGCCATATCTATGGAGTAGTGTGAGTGGTCAGTGAACCTCGATGAGTACTTATCTACAGTCATGCTGCCCTGCTGTAGATGAAAAACCTCTTGTATGGGCAATGCACGAAGCGTCACTGGGACAAACTCTGCCCGAAACAGCCTCTCAAATTCTTCCCAGAGAAGCATCACCTCATCGTGAACCTAGAGAATCAAGATCCACCATTTTCCCGCTGCTTCCTGTAGAAGGCCGGTGGAAAATATCACCATGAGATCAGCTGGTGTTCCTATGAGCCAGAAGACTCTCACTATAGCCTCCAGCCAATCCTCAGCCACCTGTGAGTCCATCTCTCCCCTGAACTTGGGTGGCCTCTGGTGCTGGAACTCGTGCAACGCGCTCAAGCGTTGTGCACTCTCTACTACTTGGGCTGGTGGAATCGGTGGCCCAATGGATAATGGTACCGTTGGTTCCTCTATTGGTGCCTCTTCTATAAAAGGGCCCTATACTCAGGCCTCATCGCTCGGTGGGCTATCAGTGTGTACTACTCACAAAACACTAGTTGGATAACTGCATGGAGGCATCCTTAAACGAAACAGGTTCACCATGGTTAAAAAGTTATACCAGGTGAGCTGACTCAAAGAGTTCACAATGAAGAATCTTGAAAACACACATGGAATTACTGTTTTTGTGCACTGAGTCGGAAATCAAAATTCTACGTCCTGGAGTTTGGATACATCGGCCGCCACACCAACACTGGACTCCCTAATCTGAAAACCGCACTCATTACTCTTAACACTATTGCTTCATAGAAAAGATGAGATTCCATGTTATTCAGTATAAACGACTCCTCTAATACCAATTTTTCAGGACTTGTTCCCCGGGGCACGTGTCGCGACTAGCCCCAAGCCCGCCTTTCATAGGCCAGGGGATGGCGACTAGCACCAAAGGTGTATTCCCTAAATTTGGGAAGGAATTTCGTTTATAACCTATAAAAAAATGCAACAATGCACAAAGAAAGATACAAACACAATTTGACAGTATAGAAAAGAGAGTAGGAAAAGTAAAAAGGGGTCGGAATACAATCCCACCAGTAAAGGTACAAGAAACTGAAAGTAAAAGTACAATTGAAGAAAAAAGTAAAACATATACTGGGTCTTCCTCCAAGGTTTCTTCCTTAAAGGTATGTACTGATCCCCTCTTCATCACTACGCGTCCGTCTATCTCCTCCGTGTACTGACTGGTTGTAAGGTCCACCTCTCAGCACCGTCCTATACTTGTACCCCTAGTCTCGATCAACGTTGTCTGTCGTATGCACCAAAAATAATGAATTTTGGGCATAGCCCGTGAAGGGGTGAGTATAAGGATACTCAGTCGGTACCCAGAGGCCCTCAAGGCCTCAAAAAATCCACCAAGGATCAATCAAAGAAAGAGAAAACAATTGATAACCCTACTTATGTATATACCCATACATATACTCATGTTATCATGTAAACACATCTCCATCATGAAGAAACACAAGGGTTCTAACTCAGCTCACACCAGGATTTATTCTTGGGGATGTAATAAGTAACATCTCCAGTCACATCGTCGAACTCCTCGGCTTCAAGAGAACCCATATTCTATCGAGTATAGTGGGCCTACGGCGTTACACAGAGGCACTTCCGACTAACCATGGACTACTGAGGTAATCTTCCTGTCGAGTATCATGAGTCTGCGATGTCACTCAGAGGCTCTTCCCACTAACCATGGACAGATTAGGTACTCATCCTATTGAGTACCATGGGTCTGCCCCGTCACATAGAGGCTCTCCCTCTCGTTACTTGCTGAGGTACACCTCCTGTCAAGTATAGTGGGTTTGCCACGTCACACATAGGTTCTCCCCCCTATGGCCTACTGAGGTACGTACTGTATCATGTACCATGGTTCTGCCACATCACACAGAGGAACTTCCCAACGTGGGTCTACCGCGTCACATAGAGGCACTCTCCATAGAGCCTGTCAAGTCACTCTGAGTCTAAAAGATCAGTAGTCGTCAAGTCTCATCTAGCTACTGGGTTCCCGCACTATGCATGCTCGTCTCTGGGAGGATCCAAACCAAAAGCTACCCGTTTATATTCCAACTGACATGAATTCCCATGAAGAATCATCTTAATGGTCTTCCACGTCACAGGGGTCTCAACGCAACAGACAGCGCGTCAATCAGATGTCTGATCTATGATTTATTAGCCTTTTAGTCTCAGGGGCCCGGTTGGATTCATGCTCGATACAACCTGACCATTCCCTATCTTAATCCAAAACTTCAGTGGGGTATACTCAAAGAGACTGCCATGCTCCAATATTTCCAATTCCAGTGACGTTTCATCAAACAGACGTCCACTGCCAAAGTTATGGACAAAACAAAGTAAATGGGTCGTAGTGGGCCCGGGTCCGGTCCGACCCAGTCGAACCAACCCCGTTCGTTGGGTTAAGCTCGGCCTGATGGGTCCGTCCCAGCCCGTTCTAGGTGGCCCAGCCTGTTGGCCAGTTCAGCAAGCCGTGAGGGGCTGCGGGGGTACGACCGTGGATGGCACGAGGCCGCAGGGCGACTTGCTCGGGGCGGCTCGGGGCCGCGGGGTAGCTCGGCCAGAGCAGCCCGGCCACGAGGAAGCTCGGCCGGAGCGGCTCGAAAGGCCGCTGGCAGTGCGACAGGGGTATCTTGTCTAATAGCTCGACCGTATAGCGTCAGTGGCTTGGCAGGCGGCGGCGGCGGCTCGGCCCGGTCGGCGGCTCATCCCGGTCGGCATCAGCATCTCATCCCGGTTGGCGGTGGCCACTCATCCTGGTTGGCGATGGTGGACATGGCTAGCGCAACGAGGTTGAGGGAGGGGGAGCTTTAGGGTGCGGTGGTCGTGGGTGCCACGGAGTGGCTCAGCCGCAAGGGTTCCATGAGGGCGCGGATATCGGGAGGCGGTGGTGGCTACGGGGTGTTGTCATTGCGTCATCGCCTTCATCGCGTTAAACACCACAAATCATCACATGATTTGTGGAGGGGTCATGCCATGTTTGTTTGTCTCATACCCTTTGCGTTAGGGTGGTTTCATATGTCTGAACAAGAACTTGAAGAATAATGTCAAGCATTACGACCACCCACAACGATTTATTCCCAATCCAGAAAAAGAAATCAAGTGAAGAACATGGGAAAAGTATTCATACACAAATAAACACCTACCTCATTCTGTTTATGATGTCAACGGGGTCTCGATGAATAAGATGAATCAGTGGGAAAATACTGACATCGATGTCGTCATCGTTTCCCTCGATTGTCAGTTCGTTGACGTTGAAGATTTTTTCATCAAAGAATGTCCCGTGGAAGAAGTCAGATTCAATGTTCTTCGTCGGTGGAGCATTCTTCATTGGAGAGATTTTCACCCAAGTATCCTTCCTTTGACAACGATTAATTTCCCCCAACCCACCAAAAAGAATATATATCCAATATAAAAAAATATTTTGGCATAATTTCAAATTGGAATATTGAATTAATTGATATGTCTTAATTAATTAAAGGGGTAGTGTTGTCATAATAAATGTTTGAGGTTTTGAAGAGGATCCCCCTAATTTAATAGGAATTTTGAGGGTTTCAATCCTCGGGTGGTCCCCACCACCATAACACCTCATTGGAGGTTTTACTAGCTTGGGTGGTCCCCACCACCGAGCATTCAATTTGGAGAATAAAACTGTTGTGGTCCCCACCACCACAATATCAACAAGTGGGTGGTTACAAAAAAATAAAATAAAATGTGTCATTATTTTATTTTATTATTTCCACAAATAACCCAAAAATTATCTTTCACACTCAACTAACACTCTTCAAGGTGAATGTTTCATTAAAAAAATACTGAAGTTGTGAGTTCAACGGTGTCCTTAGATTCCAATTCCGAGCACCAGTTCAAAAGATATAAAAACTCGCTCGTATATTTACTGAACGTACCTAAAAAAAATTCAGAAATTTACTCTGGGCACTCCAGGCCCCAGAATCAAGCATCATCAATTTTCACAGACTCGAAAGATTCCCATATATTAAAAAATTACATGGAAATTTTTGGACATTATAGAACACAAAACCATATTTAATCAGAATACAATCAATTGAAGGAACAAAAGAAATAGACATCTACTATATGATTTAGTAATAAAGACTAACTGTTATAATACTCAATGTGATTTATCATTCACATCAATATAAATAATGTATCGTGAAAAAATATATCATCAATCTAGTAATTTCTATTGTACAAGATATCAAAATAATACCAATACAATCATTCCTGTTGGAATCGAAAATGAATTAAATCATCCCAGTGCACCATAATATAGCTAAGCACACCTCCCTAACCATTATCTTCAACCGATAAATTTTATTAGTGAATAATATTCATTCAATTAGTAGAAAACTAAATTTAATCATCCAAAAACATTAATTAATTGATCTATAACCCACATATTCACTACACAAATTAAATTATCCATGTAAAAATCCACATCATGCATACAAACACACATATGTTCATATAGAGTTATGATTTTAAAAGAAGTGAGTCAATTATTCTATAAATGGTTAGAAAATAAAAATACTCAATAACGTAGATCAATATGATATCACCCCAAGAAAAATATTTTATACAAATATAATAACGAAAAAGATACATGATTACAATCAACCTCGAAATACATTTTTAATTGACATAAAAAATAATTTCAATTTTAATCATGTATCATTGAACATCAAAATTCAATTGTCATTAATCAGTCCTGAAATTACCATCCACTACTTCTTACTCATTTCTTTTGACCATGAAGAAACACAACATACACATAATCTATAAAAAATCACTATAATGAGATACATTCATCGAGGATTTTATAATATATTACCAATGATATAGATTCTTTTATGTTAAGTGTACATATGAAGGAACATGGACATGAGGTAATTAATATTTTATAATTAAAATATCAATACAATTAAAAACATTTTTATGAATAAAATAATATAGGATATACCATTTTACTTGTGTTTATTTTACATTTATAATAGAAATAATAATGAGTTGTTTTTTTATAAATTGTTAAATTGAGTGATGAAAATTAAGTAATTCATAAGGGATATGTAATATTTTCCACTAAAATGAATATAAAAATTTAATATATATATATATATATATATAATATAAAAAATTAATCATACCCCACCACATAAGAATTTTTTTTATTTAAATCATCCAAGCTATAAAAATTATAATAACACCTAAATTATATTGGGATATATATACATAAATGAAATAGTACTGGTATATTTAATAGATCAAAAAATTGTTTGATTAATACTTTTAATAAAAAAATTAATTTTAAATTTTAGTAGATAACCATGTTAGCGGAAGAAACATATATTTAATGCATTTCATTGTAGGAGGAGATTCTAAAAATATAATGTCCACACATGTATTTCAATAACTATTTGGTAAAATTATAATAAATTATTTTAAGAGGTATATTTTCAATAAAATATAATCAAATATGTACCAATGTAATAATAAATTCATTCATAGATGATGAAATATAATGTTTGAGTAAAAAGGGAAAACATGCAAAAAAACCTATCATAAAAAATGTGGAATATTATATGAAAACAAAATAAAAATATAAAGAAAACATAATAACGTAGTGGAGGACTAATCTTTTTTGTCTTGGAATGTTAGTTAATTAATTTTGTGAAAGAATGATCTTTTTTAATAGAAATTAGATAAAGGGAAAATTCAAAAATGTAAATAAAATAATTAATGAAGGAAAAATTGATCAAATTATATATGGTGGGTTTTATATATTTAAAATATAGATCATATTTGGGATGAGATGAATCTATTATAGAATAATGGGATCTATCGTCTTGGAGGTATGAGAATGATTTTCTTTATCGTTATTATATAATTTTTCTTGTTCACTACACTATTAGTTGATGATCTAACTCATGATTAAAATAAAGAAAAAATATGATCTGTTGTGCTTCAGACAATACATGAGAGATTTCCGGGGTTTTGAGAATTTCCATGGAAGATTTATTTGATAGAAAAATTCTTCTCGAGGATAGAGGATAGATTTATAGAAATATAAAATTCATTTGAGGAGGTCCGATTAAAATAGAAAATAAAATTTCTGATGAAATATAGTTATATAATTACAATCCCTTGTGATAGAATTGGTATATAGGAAGAATGAGGAAGGGTAGGATTGGATTTATAAAGGATGAATTGGTATTTAACAAGAATTTGGTTATGGTAAGGAATATATTTTCGAGGTATATAGATTAAAGGAAACATGGGCTAGAGATATTGGATGCTTACAAGGGAATCAAGGGGAGGTGAAATGGAATTTGGGGAGGAAATTAAACTGGAAGGTGAATGCGTGTTTTATTGAAAATTATGAATGAGATTTGTATATGGAAGGAATATAGATTATATGATGATGCAATCCAGATAGGTGGAAACATTTGTGGTAATAGTTGTGGTTGATCCATTATTCATTATAAGAAACATTATTTAATAAAAAATGAAATATATAAAGAGATGTTAGATTCCACCCCAGAATAGATGTCCTAGAAAAAATGAACTATAGAACATGAGTCTCTTGGTCATTAAATGGAACTACACCATCAGAAATATAGATATTGGAGATATCATTCATATAGAATAACAAAAAATTATGTTGGTGGAATTAAATAAAGATGTAATTTCCATATTTATATTTGTGTCATGTGCATGGATTGCCCAAAATACTTTACCAAAATTTAAATTTACATCCAACTCTTCTTCAAGGGATTAAAATCTAGATGACACTACATCAGGGTGGGTGAGGGAAGTTCTCACATAAAAACCATTCAAAGTAATTTTATTGAATGTTAGGTTGGAAGAGTTCATTATCTCATTATCATTTTTTATTAGAATCCAAATAAAAGATTTTATTCATAACATCATACCCCACCACTCTCGATCCTAAAGTGATCACCCCTCCACAACAAACCTCAATAGTCCAAAATATTTAATCCTAATGATACACTCTTGTTTAGTATTTTTGGTCCCAATGAAAGTTTTAATGTGGTTGGTGATGTGGGTTGAAATAGTGGGTGAAATATAGGATGCATATATAATTTTAAATAGGTTGATCCATTATATGGTACCAAAAATATATAAATCTTTTCTTATATGATAGTAAATTCTTCCCAAAAAAAATACATAAAAGGGTTGACCATGTTTTCTACATAATAAATACATATATTTTAAATTCCATGTAGGATATTTGGTATCTAATAACATTAACTACTGTAACCCCCTACCCCCCACATTTCATTTCAATAAATGTCTTAATTAATTTCCACACCTATCATACGGTCCTAGGTACACACTCATTCAATGACAAGACAATCACCCTATAATATCATCTATACTTTTATGATTTCCTCCAATAGAAACCCATAATCACACATTTAATGGAATCATGAAGATGAATATAGGTAGAAATGCGATTCAATGAGAAAATCATAACCCTAAAAATAATATCCTTCTTACAGGGAAGACCATACTGCAATAGTGACCTTGTAAGGAAACTATCCGACACCCATGGAAATAAAAATTCTCAACAAAGCCACATGGGATTCCAAGAACATGACATTTCAAGACAATGATTTTCATTGGGATGTCTTGGTTTGGAACACACAAACCATTGTCTCTATGTATTAAATAAATGATAAATCTCACATTATTTTCACCATTTAGAGTATCAGTCATTATTATGAAGAGGCTCCATAATTATTTTCAAGTGGCAGAATTGCACTAATAAGTCTCAATATTGAATTGAGATACCCTTGACCTATCCTCTTCTATTTAAAATTATTTATCAGGACAACCATCATGGTACCATTCTAATGTTCAATTGGCTACGAGGGGGGAAATATTTAGTAAAAACAAGGAGAGAAAAACTAGTTAGTATAGTTAGATCATATTATTTTTATATTGGAACGAATTATAGGGTTTCCCAAAATGGTTATTGGAAATCAGGATGCATGGGTGTAAATAAACATGGGGAATTTGACCTGGTTGTCAAATTTCTAACCCAAAATAACTAGGAAATGTTTTGTAGGAAGGAATCTCCAAAACATTATAACAGAAGAACATTTTTCCTATAAAATTACTTTTTGGTCCCATCCTAAGGAATTTATTTTCATTAGTATCATATTTCACACATAGGGACATAGTGAAATTGATTATACCCCTTTTCCTCTCCACCTAGATTACAAAATACCTCCCACAATATTTTTCAAACTATATGGACCATACTAAATGATAACATCTCCATCTCTATTTAAAACTAAATAGATAGAAAATTTATCTTGCTGTATAATACATCCATATAAGAAAAAACTATAGGAGTATTTCCAAATACAAATGATATTGAATTATTTGTGTATTCCATTCAAATGAATGTGCCCCTTATAAGTTGTCATGATATTTCAACTAGAGCCCTGATTTTTACAAAAATCACCCAAATAATTTTATCTAAGTAATCCAACTCCCTTGCATTTGTAATATTAACTCAAATATCCTACAAATTCATTTCAGTTTTCCCTAAAACTAGATACCTAATAATAAAAAATAAAAAGTTGATTTGGGGAAATTTAATTATGAATTGTACCCATCATTACGATAACCCTGTATTAGAATGAGGCATTTATGAAATTTTCATGGCCTCCTGAGAAGCGAATTTCATTAAAAATTTCCATCAATGAATTAAAAGATAAAATGTGTGTATCTATTTTATCTTATTAAACATTTATAATTTAGACACGATAAATATTGTATCCTATTTTCTAAGGAAATGTAACAGAAGGTGTGATTGGTGATAAATTGATTGAGGAAGATTTATAGTGACTTGATAATTTTAAACATATTAATTTTTGATTTTAAAAAAATATATAGTATATAAAATACCATTGATCATTATGCCTATATTATTTGTACGATTAATTTCATATTACATCAAAATGAAAATTAATAATTGAATCTTTAGTTTATTAATATTAATTAATCAATAAAAATATTGATATTTTTAATCCCAAGATGGCTCCCCTATGCTTCATAGGATGGAGATGAATATTGTGTTAGTATCTTCCCCCTCATAAAGGGAGGTACATTTTCTTTCTATAGAGGCATACTGACATTGTTCCTTCTCCACCTTCTCTATTCTAGACCTCCTTCCTTTCATTTTGTATATTTATCTTTTCCAAAAGATTCACAAAGTGTTTACAAGTCATCTATATATTCACTCCTGATTTAAAAGTTAAATAAGGATTCATCTCTTCTTCATGGATGCTGATCGATGAGTTCAAGAATCATCGTCCTTTGGTTGAATAATTTTATAGGTTCATTTTCAGATCATTAGGTTTGAAGGATCGATCTATGGTGGGGCTTCTTGATCACGGGCATATCATGATTCATTTTTCAATAGTGTAAGACCTTATGTAAGCATTTTCAAGTGCCCATCATGCCATCAATGGATTTATATTTCACCTATGTATATATCATTATCATATGATCCAAGACTCCCCAACTACGAATATTTTGGTTAGATTTCTTGATGTACTACTTCCTTTTTAAAATCTATCTATCATTCATATTCTAGGTAATATCATGGTGAGATAAAAGTGTTCATACAGTTGATTTCGATCTTTTAGTAATCCAATTTCCCTAGAGTATTTGTAAAAATTCAAGTGTCTATAATTCTGAATAATTTTTTTTTTGGATTACAGTTGGAGAGGAGTTCTGATACAATGATCTGGTCATTTTTTAATCCTCAGTTTTTTTATGTTATTATGTAAGAAATTGGGGCACACATTGGATGTTGGTAATAATGGTAGTATGAATAAGGTGGTTTCTTGATTGGAATGAAGGTTTTATGATCCTAGTGATGGTTCAATGGATGATCAATGCAGAAACATAGAGTATGGGCTACATTGGGTTTTTAATAACGGAGAGCCTGAAGGTACTAGTTTTTGATCAGCATTAACTGAATAGGTGGTTCCCATTTCTAAAAATGATTATTTCCCTCAGATTGAAGCACAATGATATCCACAAGACACATTTGAGTATAGATTTTAATTGGGTGTGTGATACTCAGCATACAGATACTATGATGGAAATTCCAACAACCAGAATGAATATGTAATAGGATGTAAAAGATGGTGATAGGGAAAAGGTGGTGTCTCAACAAGAATGTAAGGGTGTGGCACTTGGAAATAATTATTTGGGTGGAAGTGGGGTGTGGGTGAACGTTTCAAGTAGGGAGATTTTGAGAGGTATAAGACTGACCATTCATATTGGTATCCATTTGGGAATCCTATAGGTTACTGGTTCAGCAGTTGAACAAGAGACCGAGATGCAAGAAAAAATTAAAAACCACATTTCAAATGAATCTACCCTCGGATCACATATTTTCTATGATTAGGTCGTAGAATAATTTTTCTAGACCAGACACAGTAGATAATATAGATGAAGGGCTTAGAAC
The DNA here is from genome assembly GCA_963277665.1 of Viscum album. Lineage (NCBI taxonomy): Eukaryota > Viridiplantae > Streptophyta > Magnoliopsida > Santalales > Viscaceae > Viscum > Viscum album. Next base: position 24,491,525 of record OY728131.1, read on the forward strand.
AGATATTTGTAACCTAAGCAGGATGAATTAGAGGAAATCCATTAGGGAAGTTGTTAGCTACATTTTTAAAAAGAGAAAGAAGAATAAAAAGTCATAAGGAACACTCACACTTACTAAAGTCTATTTAATCTATATCTTCCAAATATACTAATGTGGGTGACCATCCTAAGGTACATAGTGAGGTTGATAAAGAGAACTCAATTTATCATAAAAATAAACTAGAAAAGGAGGGTGGTGAAGTCAAGATAAAAAACAGGGTGAAAACAAGAAGGAGGAATCACATCTAGAGAAGTTAGAAGATAAGAATATAATCCCAATGGATGAGGTGTTATGAGAAGGTTAGGAAGATTGGGATCTCATCATGTATTCCAAGTAATAAATGTTAGAGGAGGAATTTGAGCTCAAACATACAAAAGAGGAATAACCTAGACATGGAGGCCACTACCCTTAAATTGAGGCTATATAGAGGTACTTATTTTAGTAGGCCTAAACATGTCTTTAATAACTCATTCATTTCCTTAGTTTTCAGTTATTTTTATATCATCAACTGGGTCTATTTCCAACATCTTTATTAAAAGTTCTGCACTTAATAAAAAGTTAATTTTCATTCAGTTAATGACCTAATACAATAAATATGATAAATTAAAACAAAATGGGATAACTTGGGGAGATATATAAATTAATATGTTAGCTAAAAACACAGTAATGGAGTAAACATGACTTGTAAACATAACTTTTGAGTCAATTAAGTAACATGATATCATAAAATAGAGGGATCATCAGAAATAACACTGATATAGAATATAAATAACATAGTATAATAATTTCATAGAATCATAGAAAATATGTAAGGAACAAATAACATGATATAAAAATAATTTTAAGATTATAATCTTCACAAAACCACATTGTTGGAAAAGACCCATTATGGATTAAGTATACCCCCAAATCACATTCGTGACAGATCATGAGAAAAAAGATTTACCCAACGCATTGGACCACTATATGGGTGCACACATCATATAATGTTCATGATATATGTGTTCCATATAATAGAAACAATCATAAGGCATAAATAATAATTACTCATAGACTTAAAATTCATTTTGTAATATTGACACATATCATAATCAATCTGATTATCACAGCTAAAATATTTGATAAATGATCATAAAGGACACGTTTATCCATTAAAATAATAGTTAATAATAATGTTATATAAGTGATATATATATATATATATATATATATATTTAAAAGAAATACATATTAAAAATTATATAGGGAGATAAAGTGTGTCAGAGAGAGAAGTAATAAGTCAATGGAAAGGGTGGTATGAGGAGTTCGTTATCTCGAGCCTGATTTGTAACGTGTTATATTTATTCTTCCTAAATAATAAAATTATATTAATTTTTCACTCACATATAAAAAATTCGATTTTAATGTTCCTTAAATTTTTATACTTCTATATTCCATTACAAAATCAATTAATTTTACATTGGATATTTTAACAGTAAACCGACTATATATCCCAAATAGCTTTGGAAAGATGACTAGAATCAAATATATTACAATTTATTAATAAAAATAATTCTATTAATGAAATAATAAATAATTTTTAGCATAAATATTACATTTTAAACAACTTATGAATTGTAGATGTGATAAAGAACAACATTATAATCATCGGTATGATAGAACATACGTTCACATTAGTAAAATTTCCATTTCTTGAAAATCATCACTGAAAAAATGAATGTATTATATTATAATTGTATGATTAGAATTATATAATGAAAAAATATTTTTTCCTTGAATACCCTTTTAAATTCCATCCACATGATATGTTAATAAAAACAAATCACATTTTTTCGAAAGGACGTAGTGCATCACGCACTCGAATGAAATTATCATTTATTCAATGGATGGGAATACTATAAAATATATGATGTATTTATTTTCCAAGGCTATTATAATTTCATTAATATAAAATTTAAACATTAAAATAATCCTTATATCCATCCATGTAATGTGTATTTGAAAAATTAATCACATCGCTTCACGAGGTGGTAATCCACCATACAGATGAGGGATGTTATCAAATTCCCTATAGAATGGAAAGTTAAAATGAGTATCTTATATTATAATTATATTTGTGTAATTATAGAAGAAATATTATATATAATAAATAAACATATCATTAAAACCTTCATTGAAAATATGTGATGGAAAAAAGAATTACATCGGTTTGCATGGTGGGAGACCATCGTACACACAATCAGCAGTTAAGTATCTCATATGAGGGGGCGAAGATTAATGGAACTCATTAACATAACATTAAAACACATAATTATATGTAATACATTAAGTTTACTATATCAGAATGATTTAATAATTTATGATGGATGTGAAATATTAAATAAAAAACTATTGGTTAATGTTGTTACCTCTTCTTCGAAGAACTTCATTACATTTGGAAAAAATACATACTAATATAGATTTAGGGTTAGTGAGATCCATATAAGATAATTAGAGGGATTTAATGATGTGATTTGGATGGGACATTGATCATCCAACGGGTTTGGTATATTTTTCACAGAAATAAGAGAGGTGGATTTTAATATGTGGGGGAGGGGAAACTCAAGAAATTGTTTAATGGATAGAAATAGACCCATGATTTTTTAATGGTAATATATTATAAAATTATTTCCATTATCCAGTATTTTTAATGATTATGTTGAACATATTATATAATATAAATGATAAAAATTATAAATATTTAATCCATTTTCCATAATACAATTATAGAATTAGTTGAAATTGTTTAAAAATTAAACCTGCAGACGTCCCAATAAACATTTCACAAAGCAAATTTAAAGGAAAGATGATATTTTATTAAATATTTCACTAGTAATCATAATTAAACATATTTAAATTAATATTTATATATAAATAATCAATTTTTTTAAATAATCAATCAATATTTTTTATTTTAAATTTTTTTAATGGAGAAAAAAATTTCCTTTAAAACAATTTTATTATTTAAAAAGTTTTAGTGCCTAAAAGTATGAATTTTCCAAAATATATTCAAAATAAAATTTTTATATAATTATTTGGATTAAAAATATATAAATCATATTTATGTGAAAATGAAATAATTTTAAAAGAATATATTTGAGATAATTGTTTAAAAATAAATGCCAATATTGAAAAAAAATCATTATTTTCACTACTTACGAAGATTTTTTGTAACATAAAATCTAATTTTATGTTAATAATGATATTACGATATTAAAAATAAAGATCATTTTATAAATAATAATTTTAAGTTATAAAAAATAAACACCATACTATTTTCTAATAAAATACTCAATTTCTTTATAAAATATATATTTTAATGAAAAAAAAACAAGATATTATTCAATATGGAATAAAAAAATATTTCATAGTATCTTTATAAAAATATCCTAAATTATTGAATAATATTCATAAATTTGTATTTATTAAGTAGTTCATAATGGTTTTATTTAAATAATCATGTGTTATTTGGGTTCAGTGATGTGTGTCATACGTGCTATCAACCTTAGTTATCTATTTTAAAAACATAGGTGGTTACATTCCTACCCCCATAAAAATATCAGGTTTGAAATTTTATATTACATTATAAGGTGAATATATATAACCTTATGTATGATTAATAACCACTTATTTTCCATATTCTCTTATATAAACTTGTGGTATCTCCACAACACATTGACCATGTGATTTTCATTGATTAATAGAATATTGTATCTATAATCAAATATATTCATTGGATAATATACATATGAAAGGTCATTGACCAATTAAATTACCTATAAATTCAATATATGTGAGTGTTCTGGTATATACATACATAATATGGATTCATGGTACACATTATGTACTTCAGATTGGCTAGGTGAAATTTCTAGTGAGTAGGACACAACATTAATGAGACCAAAGATATCAAAAGGGAGATGTCTAAAGGAATATGATTTAACTTATTTGAAATCCTCATTAATTTATTCCATGAAGACATATGGATGAATACTGATCTAAAAACCTAAATTAATGGTCTCATAAACCATTATCTACATGGAAGTTTTTCATCTGTTTATAGATTTTAAGTGACTTTGAATGGTTTAAAACACATATATCATTTCATGGACATGATCAAGTTCAATTGCTGTCCATTTTACAAATTCTTCTTAGAAATTCTTAGTTTGACATTACAACCCTTATATACCCCAATATGGTGGCATATGAATTTTATATCTGAAGATATTATTATATGTGACCTCTACAATGGAAATTTGATAATCCCAAAAAATTGGGAAATCAATTTAATGTGATATTAGAATTTACTCTGTAGTCTAGATTGATCTTTTAGGATTTCTATATCTACTAGGGTGATAGCAAATGATAAAATAGGTGTATATACCAACAAATCCACGTGATAAAAAATGTGGCATCATTATATTTAACAAACATGGTTTAGGACACCCACATTTCACACGAGATACATTGTGGCTCTTATAATTGTTTTTGGGAAAGATTCAACACTAGCCCAATCTTTTTATGATATAAAATAAGTCCCTCTGAAATTACATCATAAAACCCATTGGTGATTGTATTATTATCCCATCAAAGCATATATTCCATCCTCCACTCCATGCAAAAACTGATTTGTGATTGAAATTATACATAATAGAATATTCTGACGGCATTGAGACACATTTTATGAACCATGAAGAAATATTCATTTCTTATTTTAATTATAAGATCTTTTTACATATACATATGTTATATATTATACTAATGAATTAGTAGATCATTTTGCACCATGAAACTCATAGGAAAAACAATAGCCATTACAGTTAGAAAAGAAACATGATCAACAATAAAAATTAAAAAATCATTCCCATGGTACAAAAAACGTTATGAAAATCCTTCTAATAACAAAAACCTATAAAAACATTAGAACATTCACTAATAAGTTTCAGGGTTTTACTAGAATTTAAATTTAACCTAATATATTTTCCAATAAAATAATAATTCATTAGTTGATCTTAGGATGGGATGGTTACCCTATGATCAAAATTTGGTATGTATTATGAGTGTTTGAGTATTAGAACTATTGATAATTTAAATAATTAGTTGTTTAAAAATTCTAATTCATGGGAATTTTAAATTTTTTAAAAAATGATTAACTATATGGAGAGTTGATTTTAAAAAATAAATCAGACCAAAACATTCTCCCTAGAATTCATTATTTACCTTAGTGTGTGAATTTTAATGTCTTTTATTAAATTAATTTCAATAATTATTTAAGTAATAAATTAATATGAAAAAATTTTAGTTATAATACATTTGAAAATTGAGTTCTTTTTTGAATAAAATTTATGCCAATATTCATGGAATGTGGTTCTATACAGAACATGATTCTACTTTAATTTAGGCTCCTATCCCAACACTTGAATGATATATGTGTGTGTTGATAAATTGATAGAGATCCTCAATAGCTGCAATTTTTGGATCCGGATTTGACGTACATAGATAATAATATTATAGTGGAGAAGAGACACTCCCTAAAGGTTGGATTTCACTAAATATTTCAGTCAATTTCATGGAAAATGTTTTTAATTATATTGAATAAAATTTGTAAGAATCAATTTTTCACCATATTTATTGAATTCATTTAATAGAATTAATTTTAATAATTGGTAAAAAAATTCACAATATGTGAATAAATTAATATATAACTATGTTTATTTATGAAAATATTTTTTCTAGATGTATCTATAATTTTTATTGATATTTTTTGTCTATATTATTAATTTAGTACATCATTTAGCATGTATTGGCTTGCCAAGAACTTGAACGGTCATCGATTCTATTCCATTATGATAATAATATAGATCGCCATTATCCATAGTGAAGTAGCTTTATATTGGAAATTGTAAACATATGGTATTGTCTCTTACCTTTGGAATACTTGAGGGATGTGTGAAATAGATATTGGGATGTGAAACTGGATTTGGATAATTCTTAATCGACTACACTTTCTGCCCAAATATTTATGGATTTTGTCTAATATTACGAGACAACCAATTTTTAGATATTAAGAATTCATGTAATATTATGGGACATCAATACACGAACCTAATGTATATTTTTTAATTTATATATTTTTATGGTGTATTTTTAATTTTATTTAATCTTTTATATTGAAAAATTTATTTATTAAATAATAGTCATTGTTTTGATTTTTTTATATAAAATTTTTATTGATAATTTTTACCCCAAAATATTCAATAAATATTATTTTTTGAAAAGAAAAACATATAAAGAAGATATAAGTGGGTCATCCTTCTTTCCTGATGTTTCATAAGAGTAGGGAAAGGGCCTATGAAATATAATTATATTTCTGTTTTTATAAAATATTATTTGTTAAAAAAATAATTTTTCTATATAATATAACTTTATATTTTTAATAGCATGATAAAAATTAGTTAGGTTTATTTATTTATTTATGAAATATTAAAATAAACTTTTTGGCTTGATTTCATTAAAAAATTATATTTACCCAAATATGAAAAATAAAATTAATAATAAAAATGAAACATATATTTTAATATATTTTTTATTGGATATCATTGTAAATTAGTTATTTTATATTTAAATACGACTCACTAAATTTTTGGATTTTTCGGTCAATGTGATCCTAATGCACAAGAGTTATCCGATTATAAATTCAAAAAGAGATATGAAATCAAAATAATGAACCCATCCATGGATTTTTTAAAATTTATAATAATAATATAAATATTAACATTTCCTTAGAAAAAAAATAAAACAATGAATGTTACAAATAAAAAAAGCCTCTATATATTGAAACAGTTAAGCAATTTCATCATTAGTAATAAAACACTTATATATAAAGATAATTCATAATTTAGAAACCCAATTTTTAATAAAATAGGATATATTTTTTTTGTAAAATAAATGTTGGATTATATTTTTCCTAAACTATTAATAATATAACTTCCCAAATCATGACATCCATGTATATTAATAGAGATCTAATCTAAAACAACCACAAAATTAATAGAGAATTGAGATGTTCATGTAAAAGTAAAATGGTCCTTCATCATTATATTTAAATATTATATATAGTTAAATATTTTATAAATATTCACGCTCCAATATATTTAACTCGGTATGCTTCTATTAAGGCCTCAAGATAATTTGTGACACCTTTTTCTCCAATTTTACATCATTTATTTTAATTTTTAGATTATCTAATTCTGATTTTATAATAATGTAAGAGGAGGATGTGGATTAATGATTGAGATCTAAATCAATGTATAGGGTTCCCATAATTCTTTTTACTTTTTACCATGTGTCATGTCTTAACGGAATTTCTTGAATTTCTGGGTGAAGGGGTTGTAAGAGAAAACAAGGAATGCTACCTTCACCATACAAAAGGGGTAAATGTCAATCTAGGATTCCAAACTGAGGATTCATAAATAATTATATTGGGATCCATGTTTCTTATAATTGACGTGTTTATGTGACGGACATGAAGAATGAAGCAAAGCAGAAAACTCTATTTCCATCAGTTCAAACAATGTTCTTCTTCTTCTAATTCCAATTGTGGGGAAGAACCAAAATAATAAACATAATTTGTTATGGTTAAAATCTTTGAATAATCATGGGGTATAGTTATCGGGGGCTTCACATCCATCTTAGGTGATGTAGAAATGATGTTTATCAAGTAAATAAATGCATGAGGGAACCAAAAAGGCATTAATTGAGGAAGTGGAACTACTGATTCCAAGGTATGGGACCACATATATTATTCCTTTTTTGGTCTCCATGGGATAGAGAGATCACCCCCAAGATATCTTGGATCATTCAGCAGGCCTTTGTGGGATTACATATTAAATAAAAAGTAATGAAAATAACAATAATAAATTTTAGGAGAATTGAATGATTAAAAGGATCATTTTTTGTTTGAAATTTTTGTGATATTAGAGATAGAATCAATAAAAACACAATGTTGGAGCCAAGTAAATATTGGTGAGGGTGAGGAATGTTCAGTGGGATTGAAAATTATATAACATATTGGGGTGGGTTCTAAAACTATAACCTAGTTCATTATGGAAAATGATGATATGAACCACATTATACCTATTTTATATCATATTTTCATACTATTTCTCATTTACTGTTTATTGTTATTGAAATTATCATTCAATGTTTTCTAAATATGGATCAATATTTTTGACTCTATGTTTTAATACTGAAATTAATATAATATATATTTTAAATCATTTTATTTAGGGATTCCATTATTACATGTGACTGAAAAATACCACCATTTTTTCACTTGAAATTCAATATAATATATATTGAATTTAAATAATGTATTGTTTAAATTTTTTTGTACACTTACTATATGGTTGGTGGTATATATTAAAAGATAAATCACATATAAAAATGGACATGATAATCAAAAATATTATGTGATTAAGATACACCCTTAAATCATTGATATTATTAAAAAAATATAACCAATCATGGAATTTAGATGGCATGAGAATTTGATAACAAAATTTTAAAAACAAACACAAATAATTGTGGTGAGTTTAAATGAAATCTAAGTTAGGTGTTATGGATGTGATGGATATATGTGACACATGTAACTGGAAGCATTATATTAAACTATATATGTGAATTTATGTAAAACATTATATACAAAATAAATTAATGTATGCATCAAGTATATACATGTTTCTGTTATTTGAAACAATTTATTAACTCTGTATGCATAATACTAAATGCAATATGTTCATGAACAAGAATTACTGGATGAATACAAAACTAGAAGGACAATGAATTCACAGTATAATTTTAAGTAGTATATAATATATGATTTTTTTTTACAAAATGGTGATTTTAGGATTTAAATTATATAAAATAATCTAAATTGAAATATAGAGATTAATGTAGTTGAAATGGTTTATCTTTTTTAAGAGATATCTTCTATTATTAATGAATCTTATAATTTTTACCAGTTCATATAGAACTATAACATTTGAATTAAAATAATTTTTATAGAAAAGTTGTCATAGTGTTAAAACAATATATGGAAATACCATAATAATGAGTGAAAGAGATTGAGGTGATACCACATGACCCACTATAAGAAAATCAATACTTATTGGAGTACTACATATAGTTTCCTATCATAAAACTCCTCAAACACCCTCGTTATATCCATATTTGGTGAGTCTGAATAAACAAAAACATGAAAGACATACTCCCAATCTCAATCTTTTTTCCAGACACTCTAATTCTAGAATCCATGTGTTCACGTGTTCTTGTAAATATTTACCAATAATTTATAGATAAAATTCTCAATTTTATCCAAAGCTGGTATTTCCAAAAAAATCAATAATGGGATTTAAAATATAGATATATTAAAATGTATTGAAATAGAAATAGTTCAAACCAAACCCATAAAAGATGATTGACCAAAGATTAATAACTATGATGGATAGAGAAAAATATTATGGTAACCAATGATTGAATGATGAATTATTTCAAGAAGAATGATAATGTTGGAGATGTTAACAGTGGCTTACCTAAATATCCTTAGTTAATATTATTGGAGGATAAATCCCAATAAATTAATGGGTGAACAATTAATTCTTTAAATAGAATGTACAAAATAGGAGAAGAGAAATATAGTTTAAATCATAAGGGAAGTGAGAAATTAGAACCCCAAAAAGGTTTTTAGAGGCTTTCCTCAAAACACCAATATAATAAGATTGATATGAATTAACTATATCAAATAAATCATGGAATTCCAAATCTAAGGAACTAGTATTTCTTTTATGAAAAACAATATCGATTTTCAACAATTTATGATTTAAAATGGAATTCTGAAATGTAAAGTCATCAACATCATCATAATATAATGAATTGGTATTATTTTAATAACTAAATATTTTATTAATAGTGTAACATAGATTTTAGATTTTATTTTTATGATATAAAAGAAAACAGAACATCAATATTTATTTGAAATAAAATTGAAAAATTAGGTTGGTAATTTAATATTTAACTATGATAATAGCTCAATTAATGATAATATACCTAAACAATAAGTTCTTTTAACCCCTAAATATGTGATCATAGTTTATGTTTATTAATGGTAATTTATAGGTTATGTATGACACAAACCTTATCGCATTGGAATTTTATTTTCAATTTCATTGTATGTAAATTAAATAATATTGAATCATAAGTGTATTACAAACTATAATTCTTGTAAGTGGATCATTATACATAAAGTTATTATTATATACAAATCCTAAGAGAAAAAATAAATTATATTCAATCATATTTTCATGATTAGTGTAAATTTACTAAATAAATTATTCATATAGTTTTAGTCTTAGTTAATGATTTGTGTTCATGTAAAAATAGAATTATCCTCCCACATGACAGATTATTATCTGAACTATATTCTTTTAACTATAAAAAATAAATATTATAATTGTCCAAAAGGAGTAGATTCACTCACTAAATCATTATGTGTGATGCAATTTCAATATTTTATAGAATGAATTACTAATATATAAACAATATTAAGGGAAATTGGTATAAAATTTATATATTCCTTATTTATTTTCATATATTTTCAATGTGAAACTATCTTGTAGTAGTGTGTTTAAAAATTTCTATAATTTGAATTGACATATTAATGACCCATGCAATTAGATATATTTATTTTAAAACATTTTATTTATACTATATGTGCCATGTGAAAATAGTGGCTATAACTTAACATGTAGTAGAAATATTATACATATTTTAATAGTATATAAAATGATTCTTTGAAATTCATGTGAGGTGTAAAAATATACAATTGTTCACACTACACAGACTACAATTTGTGATCACAATTTGATAATTTAAAGGAATAGATGCATAAAATAAGGATACATATTTATGTAATTATGAAATATATATAGATAAAAACCGTTATTTTTTTAAAATTGTATCACATAGTTTTCTTGTTTTTCATTCTTTTCCAATCTCTAATAGAATTCATATATTATGAATATATGGTTAATCGTTCTAGTATTATTTAAAAATTATCATGGAATATATAAAATTTTAATAAAATAATAATAAATACTACTTTATAAAAAAATAATGTCTACTAGGGATGTTTCAAATATCAATATGATATCTAAATTTTCATGCAAATAATACAATTATCATTATTTTTTTAATTCATTAAAATAAAATTAGGCATTTTAATGAACACAATTTTAATTGAATTCATGATTAATTAAATGAAATTGATATTTTGATAATATATAACATATTCAATTAATGATTTGGAGTCTAATTACTCTATTAAAATTTTAACATAAATATGAAATTCCTTGAACTTTTTCAATTTTTAATCATATCGAAAAAACAATTAGAGTGTGGGGTGATGAGGCATTGAAATCAAGTATTATTTTCATGAAATATTTTTTTCCCCTGTTAGATGTATGAATATTTTAGATTGATTTTGAACCATTTCTAATCTTCTAGAAAACCCGAATATTGTAAGTTTAAATGATACTATTGGATTGTTTTATATTGTATTAATGGTGTTGGAATGGGATAGTGAATACCTATAAATGGCCATGAAGTAAATAAATATTATGGATTATAATGATAAATCATGTAATATAAAAGATCTATTTGTAACTAATATTTACAGAGCCCATTATCATGTAAATAAGATTAGATTGATGGACATCTCATGTTTCAAAATTAATCATTTTACAAAAAAATTCACTATTACAAAAAAAAGCATGTTGTGATAGTTATAATTTGACTTAAATAATTTACTAAAAAAAATGACTATGATATGAAAAATAGTTTTTTTTTGTACTGTACAGAATATGGTAGTGATTATCTACATATGAATTCAATTAACTAATATGTTTCAAAAAAAAACTCAATGTATTTTAAAATAATGGTAATGAGATATATTGTGATATATTAAATTTCTACGAACAGGGATTATGTTGAAATTATGAATCATTGAGGGTCTATTATATGTAATTCTATGATTTTTATATGTTTTGAATTAAAAATTATCATTGGAGAGTGAGAAAACAAAATCCATATTAATCATAATTCACTCCATGTAATGATCATTAAAATATAAATCTGTTATACCATTCAGTAATCAAACACACCATTGAAAATATTAAATGAGATTCCCTATTCATAACAAAATTAAAATATATAATGAAAAAAATTATTATCAAGACAAAAAAATCTACATAAAAAACTATTAATGTACCACTAATACACATTATTATATAGGAACATTAAATGAATTAAATTATACTAGTTCACTAAAAATCATCTAATGGCACCACTCTAACCTGTATCTCCACACATGGAATTAAATTAGTAAACTATATTTATTCAATATGCATCCAACTAAATTATATAATCGTCAAAAATGAATTAAATTATCCATAATCAACTTCTCTACATATATAAATAATATTTCCCAATAAAACTCCACAAACTACATCTAAAACCACTGAAGTGGATAGATATTCAATAATTTATAGAATTTAATTATTTATTCAAGAATTGGATGATAGGTAAAAATATCCTATAGAATATTTCAATATGGTTACAAACAAGGGAAAATATTTGATGCCATTAAAACAATGAAAAATGGAAATTATACCAATCAACATCACTCGTAATTTTTAATGAACACCATAAATCATCTCAATTTTAATAAAGCATCACAATACATAAAAATGAACGTGTTAGATAAGCATGCTACAAATGGCCTTTCATTATAGGTTATTGTTTTTGTCACCTATGATGAAACACATGTTATTTATATGAAACAAAAAATCAATAGCCTGAAAAAGATGTATTGAGGCTTTTAGAAAAGTCAACATTGCGGCATATGTTTTTAAGATTAATAATGAATGAATAAGAACAAGTGGTAAATATAAATTTGAATTAAAAATATCTATATTATTTAATAGTTAGTTATTAAAGAAATATTAAGATGGAGACCACATTATTTTTATGTAGTCGAAATTTGATATTACGAAATACAAAGAGTAATGTAAATGTTTTTAATGTTAAGAGATATATCATATTATCCTATAATTTGAGTATGAGAAATAATATATATATATATACCATATAAAAATTTAATCAAACCCCACCTCACAAAGAAGTTATGTTTAAATCATCAACGCTACCAAAAATTTATAATCCCACAAATAGTATGTAGGGATATATTTACATAAATGAAATCAAACATTTCTATATAAGAGATAACCAAACTAGATAAGATATACTATTAATACAAAAAAAGAAATATTATATTGAACAATAAAAACTTATCAATGAACCCATCATATGTCAAATTCATTTCATTTTAAGAAGAGTTTCTAATTTTTTTCACATATGTATTCCAATAGATGGTTGAGAAAATTATTAAAACATATTAAAAATGTGAACTTTATCAGAAAAATAAATTTAACAATGTAATACCACATAACTTATTGGATTATCAAATAGTAGGTTTAGAATAAAGAAAAATCATCTGAAAAAACAAATCCCAAAAAAAATATGGAAAAACATTTGAGAGCATAAAAACAAAAATAAGACATAATAACGTAGTGTAAGCCAAATATTTTTGAATGTGAAATATAATTTTTGGAAATATTTGAAATAATGAGCTATATTAATGGAAATAGATTCATGATAAAATTCATAAATAGAAATAATAAATTTCATTAAGGAATATCGATCAAATATTAATTGGTTTTTTTCTTACATATAAATTATGGTTTATAATTTGGAATAAATGAATATAACATAGTAGAAAAGTATGTATAATGATCCTAGAAATTCACACATATTATTACATGATTTTGAAAAAAAAAATAAAAAAAAACATATATTGTATGGTTTAATTTCCATGGATGTTTTAGTACATAATTAAACAACATGAATCCAAAATGAAAATATATTTTAATTAATCTTCATAATGAGAACTTATTTTGAATTGATTTCTTCTATATGCATATATTAACTATGATTATCCATTAACAAATGGAGTAGATAAAAATACCTATAAGAGTATAAAAATAGAAATAAACTATAGCACAATCGTTTGGGATCATAACATTATTTCATAAGTAGGAATTAATAAACATATAAAAGTATTTCATATATAAAATGGGATCATAAGATCATGGAATCAAAATAAATGTTCAACAACATACAACATTGTGTAATCTAGAGTCATGAATCATTACATATGGTGCACAATTCAAGGCTAACTACCAAGACCATTGCACATGGTGGATTAGTCAAGGCCAACAACCAATACCGTTGCACATGGAGAACAAGTATTGGATAACCCCCAAGACCATTGAACATGATGTATATTGAGACTGATATTTACAAAATGAATTAGACCACTATCTTTTTTCAATCATCCTAACATGTACATTTATATGTGTTCCACAAGAGTAATCATTAATAAACATAAAGGTCACCTATGGAAAGAAATAAGTATTGTAACCATTTTATTCTTAAAAAATGATAATTTCATATGAGAGTTCATGAAATAATGGATTTAAAACATACATGGAAATTTATATGGAAATATATTCAAATATCCTGGTAATTGTTTTCAAAATGAGGTGAAACCATTTAAAAAGTGTGTTTAATAAACATTAGAAATGAACCATTTTAGTGTGGTTTTAATATAAATTTTTCATGATTCTATAAAATGGAAAATGAACTATTGTTTGTATAAAAGATAAAATGAACCATGATAGTTTGTCACAACCCATCCCCCGGGGCCTGTGCCATGAAAACACCCAAGATAACCTTCTAAAGGCCAGGGGCTAGCGACTAGCACTGAAAAGGCGTATCCCTATAATGGGAAGCCATTTTCTTTAATCATGCACAAACACACAAACCAAAAACACAACAAGAAGAAGCCAAAATGTAAACTACTTTAGTAAAAACTGTACTAAAAGTAAAAGGGCAGGATACAACCTCAACTGAAAAGTAATAGTACTACTAAAAAGAGAAATACAGATTTTGGATTTTCCACTGAGGATCCTACATGAAGGGTAGGTACAACTCATATTCAGTAGTCAATGTTGCACATCGCTTCAAAGGTACACCTCTAAGAATCATTTAGTCCTGGATCCCTCAGCCACGATGAACACTAGTTGTCATTTGCACAAGACACAACATGGTGCAGGCATAGCCTATACAGGGGTGATTATAACGATAGTCAATAGGCATCCTGAGACCCCCTATGGTCTCTTAGAGTTCCACAAAGGAAAACCCACAAAACAAGACCTCGACCACAAATCACTAAGCAGTAAACAATTATACTTAGGTATATGACCATAAATATACCATATTTACCCAGATATACTCTTGTTATACATGAGGGAAGAATAACACAAAGGTAACACTATGATGGTAATAGTACTAAAATGGTAACACCGTGAAGGTAACACCATGAAGGTAAATGTACTGCACAGGTAACAACATGAAGATAACACCACGAAAGTAAAAGTACCACAAAGCTAACCCAATGAAGGTAAACGCACCTCATAAGTAACACCATGAATGTAACAACATGAAGGTAAAAGACTCATCTCACAATAGGTATATAAGAAAAGTATAGAAGTACATATAATTAGTCAAGAATCTAGATCATATTATTCTATTGGGAGGCACTGCAGCTACCTATACGGAGTATGAACCACATAAGATTTATAGGTAAAAACCCCTAAAAAGATCCACATAGGATCTGAACCGGCCAAAGAAGATAGGTACTAACCCCCGCAATGACCCACACATGATCTGACCCACACATGATCAGTGTGTGCTGACCCACACAGGATCTCTGAGTGATGACCCACAAAAAATCAGAACCACATAGGATTGGTATGCACTGAAACACACATGATCGTTGAGCACTGACCCTCATAAGATCTAACCCACACATGATTGGTATTCGCTAACATATATAAAATCGCTGAGCGCTAACCCACAAAGGATCTGAACCACACAGGATCAATGCTAACTCACACAGGATCGCTCGGTACTATCCTATGTATGATCTATCTCCATCCTCCACCACACTTCCACCCACTCGAGTCCCACTTATAGTATGATTGATTCTAAGAGGATACTTTACTCAGTCCATAGGTTATACCTCAGCCACAACGAAGTTCCAAAAATTAGTATCCCAAAGGACCTCCATGTTGTAAGGGTTCCAACGTGCCAGAAGGCATGTCTATCAGACGCTAGGTCTGTGACTTATAATCATTTTAGTTCTAATGCCCCGGTTGGATTCAGATTCAATCCAACTAGGTTGTACTTCTACATTCTCAAAAACTCAAGTGGAGTATACCAAAATGACCGTCTCATTCCATGTGTCCCAGTTCCATAGACGGTTTGTAAAATGGACACCAGAATTTCAAGTTATGGTTTTTAGATGAAAATGGCCATGATGGCCCTAGGTCCGGTCCGACCCCGTCAGGCTGACCCAGTTTAGGCCGACTCATCCCAGTTCAAGATGACCCTACCTGGTCCGGGTCTGACCCGGGTGAGCTGGGCCATGGGAGGCTCGGCCCGTAAGGGTGTGGCCCGCTAGGCTCGTGCGGCCACGTATGCGGAGGAGCGACCCACTGGGCTCGCACGGCCCAGGCTGAAGAGTCGCGGCCCACTGGGCATACGTGGCCCGCTGGAGCAGGACCTACCCTAGCCGACACCAGAGGGGAGCCCCCCAAGTTTTCCCGAATGGTCAAGTGACTGTTCGGATTGTGAAGCGGCGGCACCATGGGGAGACGGTCGTCTCCGTGGGACACAATGGATGGTGGGCCCCTCCACCGTCGTGGCATCGAGCTGCGGCCTCCTACAGTAGTGTGTGATGGTGCGCCGCTTCGTCTCTACCTTCCGTGGTCGGCTCGAGCTGACCGTAGTCTTCACTCTCCATGGACTTCCCCATCGGCGGCGCGCTATGGCGCGCCGCACCACCTCCAAAACCATCCAGTGATGGTAGCTCTTCTAACGACCGAGGAATAGTGTTAGAACCTCCTCCTCCTATAGCACACGATGGCGTGCTTCCCCCATTATGGCTGGCCGGTGCTGCCACGTCGGCGGGCTTCTATGGAGAAAGCAACGGTAAACAGGGCAGCGGAGGGTCCGGTCCATGTTTTTTGGCCCGAACCCTCCGCGTTATCTTGAAAACATGATGGAGGACATATGATTCAATAGTTACGTGAAATTATAATAGAATAAATCATTACCTCATGTTCATTGGAGAGCTTTTATGCTTGAGTAAAAGTTAGTGTTCGTCGTTAGGTGGCACTCGTCACTGCCCGTTGGACTCTACTCTGTCCTTTAAGTGATTGGCGCCACAAAACATTACCAGAACATCATCACATGATGAATCTATTCCAATACCTATCCACAATATCCATATAAATTAGAGAGGGGGAGGGTGAGTAACGCCTGGTGAATTAATGGGGTTTCTTTAAATCCGATCATTCCTAATTCCAACGGCATTGTTACAAAGGATTTGAGGAGTCAAGCAATTTAATGGATTAAAAAGTTATTTTTCACGCCATTTCCACATGTCCTTTGGAGGAAAATTTAGAAATAAATAAAATTACAATGTTATTTTATTATTCTTTTAAAAATTCCAATATCTATATTTTTCTCTAGACTTACTGCAATCGAATTTAAGACTCCTTTAAGTGAATCCCGGCGCAGCAGATTCAATGGTGCTCTTCGATTTTTAATCCGAGCACTGGTTCAAAAGATAGAATATTCCTCCCACACGTTTATTGATCATGCCATAAAAAAAGTTTATAAATTCATTCTGGCACACCAGGCCTGAAAATCATGTGCCGTCGATTTTGGTTGACTCGTAATAATTACATATAATTTTTTAAAAAATTACATGGAAAATCCATGTCTTTAAATTATATCCACCTTAGAGATTTTAATCCACCAAATCCATAACATAGACTAAAAAAATAAAATGGGGGTATTAAGCTTCAATATGAGACTCCCGCTCAATTGTTCTCTCCTGGAGGTTCTCGTGCTTCCAAAGAATGTGCATCATAGATATCGATCATCCACGAAGGACCCACTCATGATGATCCAGAATATCCACTGGAAACTCTATAAATATCATCCCATCATCAAAGTCCAGCTCGCCTTGGTCGATAAAGTGAGATGGCTCATGCATGTATATCCTCATCTGGGATACGTGGAAGACATCGTGCTCCCTCTCCATCTTCGATGGTAGTTCCAAGTGGTCTAATACCTTTCCGAACCTATGAAGTATCGGAAAAGGTCCAATAACCCTCAGTGAGTGTTTTTCGCCGCGACCAAATCTCCACAAACCACGTCGATGTGAGACCCCTAGGAAGACATGGTATCCCTCCTCGAACTCCAAGGGCCTCTGTCTCCTGTCAGCATAAGACATCTCTTTGATCTATCCAGTCATCCTCTACTCCTAGATGATCTTCACCTTCTCAGTAGTAGCTTGTACCAGGTCTGGACCCATAAGTGCTCACACCCCAGGGTCTGTCCCGCAGAGAGGTGATCTGCAAGGGAAACCATATATGGCCTCAAATTGTTCCATACCGATGGTGGAGTGAAAGATATTGTTGTATGTGAAATCCGCCAAGGTCAAGTGTTCCTCCCAAATGTGGCCAAAATATAGGATACAAGGATGTGGCATGTCTTCTAATGTCTGAATGGTCCACTCTATCTTACCATTCATATGTGCATGAAATGCGGTGCTCAAACGTAGATGAGTCCCATACACCACCTGTAATCCCTTCCACGACCGGGATATAAAATGTGTGTCACATTTGGAAAATATCATCGATGGAACCCCATGAAGTCATACAATATCATATATGTATTGGAGTCCCATTCCCTATACTGATCCATGATCTCAGATGGGTAGGAAGTGGGCCAAAATGGTGAGTCGGTCAATGATAACCCAGATGAAATCATGTCCCCTAGACGTACATGGATTTTCTATTACAAAGACCATGGAGAATCCATCCCACTTCCACTATGGCACCTGTAATGGATGTGAAAAGCCTACTTGACCTGATGGTCAACCTTCACTTGATAATAGGTGAGGCATCTTGAAAAAAACTATTCCACATCCTTCTTCATCCCTGGCCACAAATGTTATCGTCGGTGGTCCTGGAATATCTTTGCCACACTAGAATGTACCGCTAGAGGGGATGTGTGGAACTCTCACTAAACCTCCTCCTTTAGTGCCTCGAGTACCATGGTACATCCTCTAAAGAGGATGGTTTTCTCCCCACCTTCATAAAATACCTCAAGTTCTTGTCGTGTGGATAATTGATTGTTTAATGCCTCGCAGTCAAAGTCTCCATGTTGTACCTATCGTACTCACCAAATTTGTGGGAGAGTGACAGTCATAGTCTAAAGGTAAGATATTCGATATCTATCCACAAACGATATCTGTAACACTGCTATCTGCTTTGTTGCCTCACTCAGCAACTGTAGACCAGACCTCTTACTGAGTGTGTTTTCCACTACGTTCCCCTTCCTAAGATTATATAGCATCGAAAATTCATAGTTTTAGAGGAACTCTATTCATCGTCAATATCTCAGGTTCAAGACCTTTTATAATAAGATATATCTTAGAATCTTGTGATCATAGTAGTCTATAAAATGTTGTACCATCAAGTAATGTCGCCACATCTTCAAGTAGAAGACCCATGATGCTAACTCTTAGTCATTGGTGACGTAATTATGATCATGTTGTCATAGTTGTTGGGAATCATATGTGATCACTGATCTCTCATACATTAGGAAACATCCAATTCTAGCCCCTGATGTGTTTTAGTATACTAAATACCCAACACCCTCTTTTGTTAGCCTCAATTTGGGGGGCATACGTCAGTATCTGCCTCATCTCTTCAAACTCAGTTGGCATCTCTCTATCCCCACGAAGGGCTATCCGTTATTCAACAACACTGAAAATGGATAGAATACACTGGAAATGTCAGGTATGAATATTTGGTAGTACCCAGCCAACCCCGAGAAACTCCACACCTCAGTCACCCTCTTGGTTGGATCCCAAGATAGATCAACCTCTGTCATTACTAGATAAATTGTAACTCCAGCCTCTGTGATAATGTGTCCCAGAATATGGAACACATGTATCTAGAACTGGAACTTCGAGACATTAAAATAATACTGGTTCTATCAATGTTTATCCATGAAATATCTGTAGATAAGAGGAATTATCCTCCTCCGTCGATGAGTACACCAAGATGTCATCTATGAAGACCACCACAAAGTGATCGAGGTATTGATGGACCATCCTGTTCATGAGTCCCATCAACACATCAAAGGTTTTGGTTATGACTAAAGGCATATAAAAGAACTCATAGTGGCTATACTAACAACTAATGGATGTCTTCTGCAAATCTTCATCTCGTACCCTCAGATAATGATAGCATGATCTGAGGTCTATCTTCGAAAACCATCGAGCTCCCATCAATTGATAAATGAGATAATAAATCCTTGTGTGTGGATACTTTTTCGTCACGTTCACCTGGTTCAGGCACCAACAATATAAATTGAGTCTAAAACTCTCATCTTCCTTCATGGAGAACAAAATTGGGGATGTCCATGGAGAATCATTGGGCCTTATGAACCCCTTCTTCTATAAGTCACCATGTTGTACTCGTAACTCATAGAACTCCACAGGAGCCATCTGATATGATGGTGTAGATATCAGTTCTGTCCTAGGGTACAGGTCAATGTAAAGGTCTACCTGTCTACGTGGAGGTATTCTAGGAACATCATTAAGAAGGTCATCAGTATACTGGTCCACCACTACAGGATAGCTCAGACCCTCAACATCAACCGATCATAGGGTAACACTAGCCAACGGATGGGTGATCGACTGCACCCTCCTCCGGATAAGTCTATCCTATGCTGCAGTGGTTCCCTTATAATCTGTGAAGGAAAACATGTTTCTATCCTTTTATACAAACCATACTATATACCTACTATTTTCAATCAGAGCATGGATTATTGATAACCAATCCATACCCAAGATGACATCGTAAGGCCTCAGCATCACTACTAGAAGATCCCATCCAAATATCTTGCCTCCTAGAGTAAGTTCACAATACCAAAACTAGTGTTAATCATATAATATTCTATTGTAGATGTCACTAGCCATGGGATCGAGCCAATGACTCTGTCGAAATCTCCAACCTCCAAACAGGGGATGTGGAAATAAAAAAGTTATTGGAACATGTGTCTCCAAGTACATTAGCTATGGTTGAGTAGACACAAATCATACCTTTAATCATATCCGAAGTTCCGATGTCATAGGACTCAGCTGAATATAGTTGATCTCATCCCTTTCCTCTTAATCCTTGTGGTCAAGGTGCACCACCTGGAGGCGGTGGAGGAAGAACCTCGAATCGCCTTTCACTGCCTACTACAAGAATAGATCCTCCACCACGTCCACTTCCCTATGGACCTCCTCTCTCAAACCTATACCTCATCCTTGGCGCTCCCTCAGCCGTTAGCTAGTCTCCTATATGGATGGTCGGAAAGTCACAAGCCATGTGACCCTTCCCGACACACGGGTATCACTGCCTAATCCTAAACTGTCCTACTTTTCCATGTGGGCCCCTCACCTTGGAACATATATCCTCAGGTTGTCCACCAGATGGCCTAGAGCTCTTGGACCACTATTTCATCTGTCTACTTCTTTCTATGGATGACTCCGCTACCTGACATCCAGTGGTGGCTCATGCTATAGGTGCCTGTTCACCTAAGAAACTCTCCGCCAAAAGCGCTCGCTCTATCACCCCAGCCTACATTGGAATGCTGAGTGATATCATCAATGCTTTGATCTATCTTTGAAGACCATGCCCAGAGGTCCGGACCCTGATAAAAGGGTCATGTTCCATATAGGCAGAGTAGCACGAGAGATTATTGAACCTCACAGTGTACTGAGCCATGATGATTCTTACCTACTGTATGTGTAGTATCTCCTGTATACTCCTTGATCATAGATTCACTGGAAAAGACTAATCCCTGAAAAGGCCCTCGAAGTCCACCTAGGTGACGGTCACCTCATCGTGTAACAAGAGTGTCAAACTCTACAATCTCACAACATCTCTCTAGAAGGGTCTGGTAGCTAGGATCACCATCAGATTAGCTAGTGTCCCAACTAACCGAAAAACTCTAGACACAGCCTCCAGCCAGTCCTTAGCCACATGTGGATCCGTATCTCCTTGGAACCATGGAGCTCTCTACTATTGGAACTCATGAAATTCACACAGTCAGCATGAACCCTCAGTTAGTGGGGCTGGTAGCATCTACTTCCCAATGGGTGGTGGTTCTACTAGTGCACCACCCGATGGTACTATCGCCGTAAGAGGGTCCTACACCGAAGCCTCATCACATGGTGGGCTATTATCGCATACTATGTCAGGAATCATGGCTGGATGTCTAGGTGGATTCATTCTGAAATAAAACAGGGTTTCCATAATCAATATGTTATACCTAGTGAGCAGACTCAAGGAAAATATAAGAAAACATTCCAAACACATGAAATTAGTGTTTTCCTACATTGGGCCAAAAATCATAATTTAGGGTCCTAGTGTATGGATACGTCATTCGCTACACAAACAATGGATTCCCAAAACTGAAAACCACACTCATAACATTTAACACTATCTCTACATTGAAATGATTAGAGTCCTTGTTCTTCAGTAGAACCGACTCCTCTGACACCCCTTTGTCACGACCCGTACCCTGAGGCCCATGTCGTAACTACCCCAAGCCCACCTTCCATTGGCCCGGGTTTGGAGAATAGCCCTGAAAAGGTGTATCCCTATAACGGGAAGTAATTTATTTTAAACTTGTACAAACACAAAAACTGATAACACAACAAGAAGCAACCGCAATGTAAAATGCTATTGTAAAAAATATTGCTTAATGTAAAGGGTTTGGAGTACAAGAAAAACTAAAAAGTAAATGTAAAACTGAAAAGATAATACAACTCTTGGATCGTCCAACAAGGATCCTACCTGAAGGGTAGGTAATTCTCATGATCAATAGTCACTGCATCATGTCACGTCAAAGGTCATCCTTTGAGCACCGTCCAGTCCGGGCCCCCTCAGCCTTGATCTACTCTTTATGTCAAATGCACAAGACACAACAAGGTGCGGACGTAGCCAATGCAAGGGTGAGTAAAACAAGACTCAGTAGGGACCCTGAGACCCCCAAAGGTCTCCCAAAGTTCCGCAAAGGAAAAACTATAATGAAAGACCTCATCCACAAAGAACATATTAGTCAACAACTCTACTTAGGTATATTCCAATACATATACCTATTTTATCAAGATAATCTTGTATCATACATGAGGTAAGAATACCACAATGTTAACACCACAAAGGTAAAATTACCAAAATGGTAACACCACGAATGAAACTCAATGAAGGTAAAAGTACCACACAGGTAACACCATGAAGGTAAGACCATGGAGGTAAAAGTAACACACATTTAACGCCATGATTATAACACCAAGATGGTAAAAGTACCACAAAGGTAATACCACGAAGGTAACACCATGAAGGTAAAAGTACCAGAAATGTAACACCAGGAAGATATCACCACAGAGGTGAAAGACTCATCTCACACCAAGTATATAAGTAAAACATAGAAGTGAAGATGATTAGTCGAGAAGCTAGATCATCTTATTCTATCGAGAGGCATTGATACAGATTATAGGGAGTCTAACCCACAAATTATTGATAGGTACTAACCCCCTCAATGATCCATACAAGATCTGGCCCACCCATAGTCGATAGGTACTAACCCACAAAATGACACACATAAGATCTGACCCACCCAATATTGGTAGGCACTGACCCTCACAGGATCACTGAGCACTGACCCACATAAGATATGGCTCACACATGATCGGTATGTGATAACCCACACATGATAGTTTAGTTCCGACCCACACAGGATATAACCCTCACATGATCGCTATGTTCTGACCCACACATGATCGTTGAGATCTGACCCACATATGATTTGACTCCTACGGGTCAGTTTTGATCCACACAGGATTGCTCAGTACTATCCTCTGTATGATCTATCTCAAACCACTTCATCACTCCCATCTACTGATTTCCCACTCATAGTACACTTGATTTTGGGAGGATCTGGTCCTCAAGCCATCAGTTGTGCCTCAACATCCACGAAGTTGTACAAATAAGTATCCCAAAGGACTGCCATGTCGTAAGGTTTCCAACGCAATAGATGGTGCGTCTATCAAATGCCCGCTCAATGAATTATAAGTGTATTAGTTTAGGGGGCCCGGCTGGATTCAGATTCGATCCAACCTATCCATACTATAATGTTAACCAAAACTCACATGGTTTATACCAAATGGATAGTCTCATTCCAAGGGTTCCATCAAAACATATGGTTCGTCAAGAAGACTCTCAGATTTTATGTTATGTTTCTATAAGTGAAACTGGAAATGAAGGGACCTGGTCTGGTCCAACCTGGTCCGGGTCTGACCCGTCTGAGCCAGGGCATGGCGGGAGAGGCCTTATGGTCCACAGTCCAGCCCATCCTGTCGGGGGGTGGGGCATGGCCCATATGTGCACAGCCCGCTGAGTGGGCATGACCCAGCCCACAGAGGCACGACACAGTGGGTTCACGCGGTTCGTCCCACGAAGGCGTGGCCCACTTAGCTCGTGTGGCCCGGCCTACAGAGACGTCGCCCTCTAGGCTCGCATTTCCCATCCCGTAGAGGCGCTCCCTCTTTTAATTGGGCCCTCCCGTGCTGATAGGGGGAGGGGGTTCCCCGATTTTACCGAGCAGTTTTTCGTCTTGTGAAGCAGTGGTGCCACGAGGTGTCGCTTAGTCGTCGTTGGAACCACAAGAGAATGAGTCCCTACAAACACCATGGCTTTGAGCCATGAACTCCTCCATCGGCGTATGACGGTGGGTCGCTCCGTCTCTGCCTTCCGCGGCTGGATCGAGTTGGCTGGTGTCTTCACCCGTCAAGGCTTCGACCCTGACATTCCACACCGGTGGCGTGTGATGGCGCACCGCAACACCTCTGCGGCCAGTCCATGCCGGCCACGCTGCTGACCTCCATGTCATCATGTCACGACCTTCTCCTTATGTGGCGCGTGACAGTGCACCACCTTAATCTTGGTCGGCCGGTGTCGCCGCACCAACGGTCTTCTACGGAGAACACAAGGGTAAACAATGCAGAAGAGGGTTCATGCCGTTTTTATTTGACCCGTGTCCTCCACATTATCATGAAAACATGAGGGATGAAATATGATTCAACTATCACATGAATTTAAAACAAAATAAATCACTACCTCAGGTTCATTGGAGATCCTCGAGGCCTGAGGAAACGTTACTGTTCGTCATTCGGTGGTGCTCGACACCGCCCACTGGACTCGACTCCATCCTCTATGTTATTATCATTATTGTATTTTATCCGATCATCGTCTATTGGTGAAGTTGTTAAAATACCTCTTCCCAAACTCCATATAAATTAGAGAGGCGGAGGGTGAGTAATGCCCGTGGAATTAATAGGTATTCATTTAATAGGAACATTCATAATTACAATGGTGTTGTTGAAAATAATTTGAGAATTCCACCAATTTAGTGGCTTGAAACATCGTTGGTCACACCGCTACCACTTGTCCACTGAAGGAAAATAAATAAATAAATAAAACAATAAATTTATTTTATTATTTTTTTTAAAGTCCAAAATCTATCTTTTTCACTAGACTTATTGTGGTCGAAGTGAAGCCTTCCTTATGCATATCCTAGAACTACAGATTCAACGGTACCCTGGTATTTTTAATCCGAGCACCAGTTGAACAGATAGAAAACGCCACCCGTGCATTTACTGAATGTAACATCCCAGGTAATTAAAGAATAAAGAATTTTCATATTTATTAATATTTACGAATTAAATATTAATTTTAATTAAAAGGGGTTTCTACGTTCGATAGCGTACTCGATACGCAACGATGAGTTTCTTGGAAAACTTACGTTGCACACAAGTAATAAAATAATATTATTTTAAATGTTAGTTAACAAGTTGCCGTTGTACTGGCGGGAATGGATATAAATAACTAAAATATGATTATATATGTTTTTAAATGTTTTTACATTTACCCAATAAAAGATAAAGGCTTAAAATACAGAAAGAGTTCAATTTTAGGCATTTATACCCTAATTTTCACTAAGGGTTCACGTATCACCTTTTAACGGCGAACCGTCATTAAATATAGTTTTGATCAATCTTATAAATTCTATTGGACCAAAAATAACTCTTCTTTAGAATCGGGACATCAAATTTTACTTTGTGTAAATTTTTGGTACCTTTCCGATAAAGTTCATTTTTTTAATGAATAGTGTAAAATGTTGTATTTTAATTCAAAACCTCTCTTTAATCTAATTTATTTATATGATTAGATTATCTTTTGAATTGGTTTTAAAGTGAAATTAGAAAATATTTTTACCATTAAATCCAATAGTGGTCTTTGGAATTAATTTCACTTTGAAATCGGACTTAAACTAGTGTCAATCTTTTGATACTTATTGTTTCATAAAAACACGCTATTTGCTCTGACAGCGGGAATTAATTATTGAATTAATTAATTTGACTTATATGTTTTCAATTTTGTAAAATAGACTTCATTTTTGAATTCATAATATCAAATATAGCTTAGGGTGAATTTTTGGTAATTTTCTGAAAAACATCAAATTTTGATGAATAGTTAAACCACTAAGTGGTACTTATAAAAACTGATTTTCCGTTTAAATGAAATTTTACCATCATTGTGTTTTGATTTTAAAAAATCTGACATACATGGTTGTCATTACGAAGTAAAATGTGGTTCAATGTGATTAAAATAAATTTTTGGTGAATAGTAACTTATTAATTTTTTAATCGCGATTAGTGGTAATTAGTGTAGTTTAAGGTAAAAATAATGTTTTAATAATATGAGATGAGCTTGACACATGTCCTACCCTCATTGGATGTGTCACGTCTGACCAAGACAATCCATGGGTCAACTTGGGGACCCCATGATGCCACTTTGTTTGGGAAATGACATAAATAACTTTTTATTTAATGTAAAAGTAAAAAATGACACAAACATAATATGTTTTACGAAAACAATTTTTTCATGGGATTATAAAGATCAGATTTTTGATTTTAAATAGTCATTGAAAATATAAAAATATTTCCTACATCATAGTAATTTTTTTATAATTTTGAGACATTAAATAAATTAAATTATTTATGACATCATGATGATGCAGCGATGACTTCATTATTTAACGATTTAAATAAAATGGAAAGATAATGTAATATCTAAAACCTACACATGTCCAAAACCTATTGTATGGGAATATTTATAAGCCTTATCATCTTATCTTCAAAATATATCAATTTGGGACCTTATAATTTCGAAACACTTTGAAAATAAAATAATAGTTTCATGATTTCCAAAAGTGCCCCTCCTCTCCTCTTATAAAAGGCCCCCACCTCTACCTCATTTCACACACTCCTCAAGCCTTTGGCTCGCACATTCTCTGCCCATTTACCCTCTCCACATCCCTCTCCTCGTCCTAGAGGATTCCCTTTGGGCAGAATCCTTTCAAAGTAAGCCTTTAGGATCAAATCAAAAGGAGTTACACTTTTAAAGGTAACTCATTCTCTCTTGATCATTTGTTTTATTTTTCTTCTCCAACCCCCTAAACTCTTTTTATTTACTTATTTTGTAACAACACCAGTATCTTAAATATACTAGGATGTTTTTATATGATTTATTCGAGCTAAACTCTCACACAACTACATCAAATGGTTAAAGAACATATGGTTTCCTTGGATGGCGAAATTCTGCCTCCTGAAACGATGATTGTTCAATACTTATTTAACACCTTCAAAGGTGGCCATTATGATGTCACTATTTTTATATATGATATATAATATGTTTATTCTTTTTTAAGATTCTATATTTTTCATTTATGTCATACCATTATGGTTTCCATTATGGGTAAACTCGATATCTTCATTTTAGGAAGTGCGGACTACCGCCCCCTGAAAGTGATTTGATTCGTTAATACCATATGTGGGATGTGTAAAGGATAAATTTAATGATATTATATATGTTATTATACTATAATTATAATATACTCTTATATCATTATGATTAAATTCTATAAAATACGAAATATAAATGGATGTAGCGTTCATGCGTACGTACGGCTTACCGTCTCCATGAACGGTGCATTTAATTTCTTACCTCTAAATGATTATGTAATATTATAAATACATGTATGTGCTGGATATATATGATATATATGATATCCAAATCAGGAATGTCATTCTGGATATAAATAACCTTTGACCACACGAACAACATGTAATTGTAATAAGTCCACTTTCGACTTAAGAACCAAATATTGACAAAACAAACATTATTAACTTAAATGGTTACATAATGTTTATAACATGGAAATAAGTGATATAAAAGGAATAATGAACTTTAAAAAGGTTCTTAATCAAGTATAAATTAACTCAAGTTTATTATTCAGGACGTTAATGAATGATCGAGTCAAGTCGGACCCGAGGTATGGGACTTCGTCTCAATCTCCTTTCATTGAGGCATATTTAATTTTATACACAACTTTCTTTTATACGGTATATAAACCCCTTTGACTTTTACTTTTATACAAAAGGAATCTTTTTCTACAAAGCATTTTACTAAACGACAAAAAGGAATGTTTTCTTAATGTACGCGGTGACAACGACCTTTTCCGCCGCCACGAGTATTATTTGGTCTTTGGCTTCCTCCACAAGCCATAATGTTTTTAAAATAAAATAAATACCATATACTCTTTGATGTATTTTGGTATTGAAAATGGTTTTGATAAATGATTCTATTATGATATATTGTGATTGAAATGTGGAAATGTTATCATTCCTTTATATTGGTTTTATGTTTTATGATTTTATATTGGTACTTGGACATTTGATGGGTGGTTACGTGATAAACCATATGACGGGTGGTGCCGTGAATACCAGGATGGGTGGTTACGTTATAACCTCCAATGCATTGGGTATGGAAGTCGTCCGTATGTCTATTCCATTAAGTATGTATGGAAATTGGTCGTATGGCTATTCCAGTAAGTGATATGTGTGGAAGTCAACCGCATGGTTATTCCACTTAAGTATGTTTATGTCCCAAGTTACCTTTATATATGTTATGTGTTCTTTATATGGGTTTTATGGTAATCATTTGGTTACAAAAAAGGTAAGTAATGATACTTTATTTAGTGAAGAGTAATTACTACTTCATGAAGGTGAAGGTATTACTTTGATAGAGTATACATGGTTTACTTGATGTTTGAAAAACTAACAGTTTTCATTCTTTGTGTATCCCTTACTGAGCTTTTTATTCTCACCCCATGTTTTTTTTGAAATGTTTTTCACATGACTTAATGTGGAATAGGTCAAGGATGGGATCAAGGGAATGTCATGCTATATAAAACATGGAACTAGACATGTTTCTTTTAAGAATTTTTTTTACTATGGAAAATAAGTAGAAGTGAGTACTTTGTAATCTTTTGAGATGTAATAGTTATGTTCTAATTCTCTAAAACACTAAACCTAAAAAGATCCTCAACATGAATTATTCATTTAATTCAATATTAATTAAGGTTTAAGGCCGGGGCCTTATAGATGGTATCAGAGGTCAGTTTAGACAACTTTAGGAGTTAGAAAATTGTTAAATTATAAGTTAATTTAAGATATGATTGAAATGATATATCATTTACTGATTATCATGTTGCTTCGCATAAGATATTTCTCTGTTAAGAATGGTTTTTCCTAGAGGAAATAGAACAGCTTTTCTGGGAAGACATACAGTGGGAAATGACCTTTCAAATCAGTATCCAGAGATGGTCAGAATCAGAACTAAACAGTTTACTGCACTGATGGCTTAGTTGAATCAGGTGAAAAATGTTGGTTGTTTTTATTAATGATATTTTGGTGTTTTATAATAGTAAAGAGGAGCATGAAAGTCAGTTAAGGGTTTTCTTGAAAACCTTAAAAGAAAAGAAACTATATGGAAAATTCAGCAAGTGTGAGTTTTGGTTACAACAAATTTCTTTCCTGGGTCACATTGTTTCAAAAGATGGCATAACTGTTGATCCTACTAAAACAAAAGTTATTGAATAATGGCCAAGACCCACAAATGTAACCGAGATCCGTAGATTTCTTGGTTTGGTAGGTTAATACCGAAGGTTTGTTGAAACTTTTTCACGGTTATCTAGTCCAATGACTAAGCTAACTCGTAAGGGTGTTAAGTTCATTTGGACAAAAGAATGTGATGATTGTTTTCAGGAGTTGAAGAGAAGATTGTTGAATGCTCCAGTTTTGGCACTTCCTTCCAGGAATGGTGAGTTTGTTATATATAGTGATGCTTCGTTGAAGGGACTTCGTTGTGTCCTTATGCAGAATGATCAGGTAATTGCTTATGCTTCATGACAGTTGAAAACTCATGAGGTAAATTACCCTACACATGATTTGGAATTAGCTGCTGTTGTCTTTGCTTTAAAAATTTGGAGGCATCATTTGTATGGAGTAAAGTGTGAAATATATACTGATCACAAAAGTTTAAAGTATATATTCACTCAGAAATAATTGAACATGAGATAGAGGAGATGGCTGGAATTAATCAAGGATTATGATTGTACAATTCATTACCATCCGGGAAAAGCAAATAAAGTGGCTGATGCTTTGAGTCAAAAAAGTAATGCTTCATTAGAAATGTTGCATTTGGAACGTGATCCTTTGGTTAAAGATTTGATAAACTTTGGCATAGAAGTTGTTGGTACAGGATGTTCTTCTGTTTTGTTTCAGGTATCAGTGAAATCTTCTCTATCAAATAGAATCAAGCAAGCACAGAAGCGAGACAGTGAGTTGAAGAAAAAGGTAGAGCTGGTTCAGAAAGGTAAGTTTCCTGAATTCAACATTGATAATGATTTTGTTTTGAGGTTTGGAAAGAGATTATGTGTGCCTTGTGATTCACAGTTGAAGAATGAGTTGTTATGTGAGGCTCATAGTTCCCCGTTTTCAGTTCATCCAAGCAGTACTAAGATGTACAGAGTTCTGTGGGATTATTACTGGTGGGATGGAATGAAAAGAGATATTGCTGATTTTACTGTGAAGTGTCTGACTTGTCAGCAGGTTAAAGCAGAGCGACAGTTACCGAAAGGGATGATTCTGCCTTTACCGGTGCCAGAGTGGAAATGGGAAAACATATCCATGGACTTTGTTGTGGGATTACTGAGGACATCTCGAGGTAATAATGCAATCTGGGTTATTGTTAATCTCTTGACTAAATCTGCTCATTTATTTTCTATACGAGATACTTTTTCCCTAGATCAACTTTCCTGTTTGTATCTTAAAGAGATAGTCAGGTTACATGGAGTTACCCACTCCATTGTATCTAATCGTGATCCCTGGTTCACATCTAACTTTTGGAAAGGCCTTCAAAAGTCGTTGGTTACTGAATTAAATTTTAGTACAACTTTTCATCCTCAATCAGATGGGAAGTTAGAACGAACAATTCAGACCTTGGAGGATATGCTATGAGCTTGTTCGATGGATTATCAGGGAAGTTGGTACCAACATCATTCTTTGGTTGAGTTTTCTTATAATAACAGCTTTCATTCCAGTATACAGATGTCACCATTTGAAGCATTATATGGGAAGCTGTTTCGAACTCCAGCATTTTGGGATGAAGTGGGTGAAAGGAAGCTGATGGGACCAGAATTGGTAGAAGAGATGGCAGAAAAAGTATAGTGGATTCAGAAGCACATGAGAACAGCTCAGAGCAAGAAGAAGAGTTATGTGGATAATCGGAAGAAGGATCTATCTTTCGAGGTAGGTGATCATGTTTTTCTCAAGGTTTCTCCTTGGAAAAGTGTGATGAGATTTGGTAAGAAAGGAAAGCTGAGTCCAAGGTTTATTGGACCATATGAAATTATGGAGAAAGTTTGATCAGTTGGTTACCGAGTGGCTTTACCTCCGAGTTTATCTCAGGTACAAAATGTTTTTCATGTTTCAATGTTGATTAAGTATATGCCAGATCTATCTCATGTTTTGAGTCCAGAGGTAGTTCAGCTGGAGGAGAACCTATCTTATGAAGAACAAACAGTCTAGATTCTTGACCATAGGGAGCAGGGGTTACGGAATAAGGTGATTCATCAGGTAATGGTTTTTTGGAAAAACCATGTGATTGAAGAGGAAACGTGGGAATCTGAAAATGCTATGAGGGATAAATACCCCCACTTATTTTCATAAGTGAATAAAATTGTGAGGATGCAATTCCCAAAAGGGGGGAAGGATGTAACATCCCAGGTAATTAAAGAATAAAGAATTTTCATATTTATTAATATTTACGAATTAAATATTAAATTTAATTAAAAGGGGTTTCTACGTTCGATAGCGTACTCGATACGCAACGATGAGTTTGTTTGAAAACTTACGTTGCACACAAGTAATAAAATAATATTATTTTAAATGTTAGTTAACAAGTAGCCATTGTACTAGCGGGAATGGATAGAAATAACTAAAATATGATTAGATATGTATTTAATTTTTTTTACATTTACCCAATAAAAGATAAAGGCTTAAAATACGGAAAGAGTTCAATTTTAGGCATTTATACCCAAATTTTCACTAAGGGTTCACTTATCACCTTTTGACAGTGAACCGTCATTAAATATAGTTTTTATAAATCTTATAAATTCTATTGGACCAAAAATAAATCTTCTTTAGAATCGGGACATCAAAATTTACTTTTTGTAAATTTTTGGTACCTTTCTGATAAAGTTCATTTTTTTAATGAATTGTGTAAAATGTTGTATTTTAATTCAAAACCTCTCTTTAATCTAATTTATTTATATGATTATATTATCTTTTGAATTGGTTTTAAAGTCAAATTAGAAAATATTTTTACCATTTAATCCAATAGTGGTCATTGGAATTAATTTCACATTGAAATCAGACTTAAACTAGTGTCAATCTTTTGATACTTATTGTTTCATAAAAACACGCTATTTGCTCTGAAAGCGGGAATTAATTATTAAATTAATTAATGTGACTTATATGTTTTGAATTTTTTAAAATAGACTTCATTTTTGAATTCGTAATATCAAGTATATCTTAGGGTGAATTTTTGGTAATTTTCTGAAAAATTCAAATTTTGATGAATATTGAAACCACTAAGTGGTACTTATAAAAACAAATTTTCCGTTTAAATGAAATTTTTCCATCATTGTGTTTTGATTTTCAAAAATCCGACATACATGGTTGTTATTAATAAGTAAAATGTGGTTTAATGAGATTAAAATAAATTTTTGGTGAATAGTAACTTATTAAGTTTTTAATCACGATTAGTGGTAATTAGAGTAGTTTAAGGTAAAAATAATGTTTTAATAATATGATATGAGCTTGAAACATGTCCTACTCTCATTGGATGTGTCAAAACCGACCAATAAAATCCATGGGTTAACTTGGGGACCCCATGGAGCCACTTTGTTTGGGAAATGACATAAATAACATTTTATTTAATGTAAAAGTAAAAATGACACAAACATAATATGTTTTACAAAAACAATTTTTAAATGGGGTTATAAAGATCAGATTTTTTATTTTAAATATTCATTGGAAAGATAAAAAGATTTCCTACATCAGATAATATTTTTTATAATTTTTAGACTTTAAATAAATTAAATTATTTATGACATCATGATGATGCAGCGATGACTTCATTATTTAACGATTTAAATAAAATGGAAAGATAATGTAATATCTAAATCCTAAACATGTCCAAAACCTATTGGATGGGAATATTTATAAGCCTTATCATCTTATCTTCGAAATATATCAATGTGGGACCTTATAATTTCGAAACACTTTTGAAAATAAAATAATAGTTTCATGATTTCCAAAAGTGCCCCTCCTCCCCTCTTATAAAAGGCCCCCACATCTACCTCATTTCACACACTCCTAAAGCCTTTGGATCGGACATCCCCTTCCCATTTACTCTCTCCAAATCCCTCTCCTCATCCTAGAGGATTCCCTTTGGGCATAATCCTTTCAAAGGAAGCCTTTATGCTCAAATCAAAAGGAGTTACACTTTTAAAGGTAATTCATTCTCTCTTGTTCATTTGTTTTATTTTGCTTTCCAACCCCCTAAACTCTTTTTATTTACTTATTTTGTAACAAAACCAGTATATTAAATATAATAGGATGTTGTTATAATTTTTATTCGAGATACATTCTCACACAACTACATCAAATGGTTAAAGAACATACGGTTTCCGTGGATGGTGAAATTCTGCCTCCTGAAACGATGATTGTTCAATACTCATTTAACACCTTCAAAGGTGGCCATTATGATGTCACTATTTTTATATATGATATATAATATGGTTATTCTTTCCTTAAGATTATGTATTTTTTATTTATGGTATACCATTATTGTTTCCATTATGGGTAAACATGATATCTTCATTTTAGGAAGTGCGGACTACCGCCCCCTGAAAGTGATTTGATTCGTTAATACCATATGTGGGATGTGTAAAGGATATAGTTAATGATATTATTTATGTTATTATACTGGAATTAAAATATACTCTTATATCATTATGATTCCATTCTATAAAATACGAAATAGAAATGAAAGTAGCATTCATGCGTGCGTACGACTTACTGTCTCCATGAGCGGTGCATTTCATTTCTTACCTATAAATGATTATATAATATTATAAATACATGTATATTCTGGATATATATGATATATATGATATCCAAATCAGGAATGTCATTCTGGATATAAAGAACCTTTGACCACATGAACAACATTTAATTGTAAGAAGTCCACTTTCGACTTATGAAACAAATATTGACAAAACAAACATTATTAACATAAATGGTTACATAATGTTTATAACATGGAAATAAGTGATATAAAAGGAATAATGAACTTTAAAAAGGTTATTAATCAAGTATAAATTAACTAAAGTTTATTATTCAGGACGTTAAAGAACGATCGAGTCAAGTCGGACCCAAGGTATGGGACTTCATCTCAATCTCCTTTCATTGAGGCATATTTAATTTTATACACAACTTTATTTTATACGGTGTATAAACCCCTTTGACTTTTACTTTTATACAAAAGGAATCATTTTCTACAAAGAGTTTTACTAAACGACAAAAAGGAATGTTTTTTTAACGTATGCGGTGACAACGACCTTTTCCGCCGCCGCGAGTATTATTTGGTCTTTGGATTCCTCAACAAGCCGTAATGTTTTTAAAATAAAATAAATACAATATACTCTTTTATGTATTTTGGCTTTGAAAATGGTTTTGATAAATGATTCTATTATGATATATTGTGATTGAAATGTGGAAATGTTATCATTCCTTTGTATTGGTTTTATGTTTTATGATTTTATATTGGTACTTGGACATTTGACGGGTAGATACGTGATAAACCATATGATGGGTGGTGCCGTGAATACCAGGACGGGTGGTTACGTTATAACCTCCAATTAATTGGGTATGGAAGTCGGCCGTATGGCTATTCCATTAAGTATGTATGGAAATTGGCCGTATGGCTATTACATTAAGTGATATGTGTGGAAGTCGACCGCATGGTTATTCCACTTAATTATGTTTATGTCCCAAGTTACCTTTATATATATTATGTTTTCTTTATATGGGTTTTATGGTAATCCTTTGGTTACAAAAAGTTATGTAATTATACATTATTCAGTGAAGAGTTTTTACTACTTCATGAAAGCGAAGGTATTACTTTGATAGAGTATACATGGTTTACTTGATGTTTGAAAAACTAACAGTTTTCATTCTTTGTGTATCCCTTACTGAGCTTTTTATGCTCACCCCAAGTTTTTTTTGAGATGTTTTTCACAGGACTTAATGTGGAATAAGGTCAAGGATGGGATCAAGGGAATGTCATGCTATATAAAACATGGAACTAGACATGTTTCTTTTAAGAGTTTTTTTTATTATGGAAACTTAGTATAAGTGACTACTTTGTAATCTTTTGAGATATAATAGTTATGTTATAATTCTCTAAAAATCTAAACCTGAAAAGATCCTCAATGTGAATTATTCATTTAATTCAATATTAAGTAAGGTTTAAGGCCGTGGCCTTATACTGAACACACCAAAAAAATTATTGGAAATTCATTCCTGGAAAACTGGGCCTTGGAATCACGTGCAGTCAATTTTCATAGACTCGTAAAAAGTCCATATAATTAAAAAAATTGCATGGAAAATCCAGGTCTTTACATTTATTACCATTATAAATTTAGTGATTTTATAAAAATGATGTTTTTAGTAAATGGATTACTGAGAGAACTTGAAATTTTGTCTAAAATTGTGAAATTCTAATTAAGAGGTCTTTCTTTTCCGGAAGAATTTATAAGTGACACTTTTTAAAACATGTATTTCCCAATAGAATAGAGATTTTATAATATTTATTCATGATCTATTGAATTATAGTAATAATATATAAGTAAAAAATTAAAATAAAAAAATTATATTAGTGTCAATTGAGAAAATGATTAATCCCTAGGAAAATATTGAGGTTCAGGTAGAAGCTCGTACCTTTTGTATGAAAGGGTTCAAAACTTGTTCTTAATATCTTTGAAAACAATATTAGATCCATTTATTAAAAATTAATGAAACTATTGTATATTTACATGATTTTTTATTGTTTACTGAGTTCATTTATGGCCTTTTTGATGGGTTATAAAGATCAATTTCATCATCTAAAATTATTTGTTCTTGTGGTTTTCTTGATATGTTGTCTTATATATGAGTGTGAAAGTAGAAGTAAGTGAGAATAAGTTTTCAAAATTAACATTATATGTCATCAATGAAGAACCATAATATTATATAGTCTTATATTTCATTGTTTCTAACATTTAGTATTATATATTAGATAAAATTTTAATGATAACCATTTTGACATTTTTGGCATTTTTTGATATTCAGAAAATTGACTAGTTTTATCAATTAGTATTATGTATATATACTAAGTACAGAACATTAAAAATTTTCTAATACATATATTATAGTCGTTTTAATCCATAAAAATAATTTCATGACAATCTATAATTGTATAATTGAAAAAACCCAACATCCATGATCAATATAATTCGGCACATCACAAATGATTTTTTCAATTGTTTTCCAATACCAAAGGAGGGGCATAGAAATGATGATGGATTATTAAATTATCATGATAATATTATAGTATATATAATATAACATATTTTTTATGAATCATGGATAAGTATATGTGAGGATAAGATAGGAAAAATAAATAACATGAATAAAAATTAATGGAAACAAAATATCCTTTTACATGTTGAATTCTCCTCCTTGAAAACCAACATAGGGAAATGATATTATTATTTTGGTGATATCAATATCACTTATACGTGGGGAGAGGATTGGGATGGAAATTGGGTAGAAATAGGGAATTCTTTAGTGCTTGACAGTTGTGGGGAGAAGGGGTGGTATTTATAGTGGAGGAGAGGGGTGTTTCTCATTATTTTATTCATTACATTATTATTTTGGATAGCGAATAAGATTATATTTGATTCACAAGACTAAATATACTAAAATGTTAATAAGGGTTTTAGATTATTGGATTTCATCATTTATACATCATCCAATAACATGATAATTCATGTATTTAGCTTGTATAGTAAATTACCATACTTCACTATTTAATAAAAGTCAATTGTTTTAGAAAAACCTCAAAAAATAACCATATCCATTTTAAAATATGTTAAAATTAAAAATGATCCTCATTTTTTTAAAGTAAATTTATAACTATAATTAATTTATTATTTAAATTAAATCATCATTTAATCGAAAAATACCAACATTAAAATTATGACTAATTTTAGGGCACGTTTTAAAATTAATTAATGTCTCAAAAAATTATGTTAAAATAACATGAAATCCAAATTTTAATTTATGATACAATTTTTTTAACAGAAATCGTCTTTTTTAATCATTTTATTAATTATAAAATTGTAATTAAATATTTATGTCTTACGAAAAATCAAAAAATAAATTTCTCATATTTAAAACACATATTTACATTTTTGAAGATATAACTATATAATATTTTTACATATAAAATGCCAAAATTTTATTTATATTTTTAATGTTGTTGGTTCTATTCTATTGGTCATATTACTACTCTTAATGGCCACATTACTATTTCCAAGGGCATGTTATTATTCCTTTAGCTTATGTTTCTTATCTTCTAGATATATTTATTATATCATTCATTATTTATTTATATATTCTTTATTTTATGATCTATTTTTTATGATATTTATAATATATAATATAATTATAATAAGGTATATTGTTTGATATATTTTTTTAACGTTACATTATTCACATGTTATGATTTTTTTCACATGAAATTGTGTTTTACATTCTATTTGAAAAACATGTGAGGGTACATTTCCTTCATTCTTTCCTCTGGTTCCCATGATTCCTCATTATACTTATTGTTCCCCCATAATATATTATCCAGTTGAGTAGTATTTTTGTGTAGAAAATTATATATTTGGTCTATGTTCTTCACATTATTCTCCTCATAAGAGAGATAATTTTCATATTGTACCACTGTTGAATTTAGTATATGTGAGGGATCATGTTTTTACATCCAAAATTGGGATATTTTGAATAAATCATGTATATTATAAATGGTTGGTGGATGTGTGAGTCAATATGACACAACTCCAACATGATCAAGAATATTGAAGGGGCTGACATACCTTGGATTTAGATTTCCTTTCTTCCCATGTCTCATTACCCAGTCCCAAGGATATATTTAGAGGAACACAATGACTCCAACCATAAACTCCTGGTCTCATAAATGATTGTCTTTATAACACTTTTGTCATATTTCGGAAGTCTTGATTTAATTTTGTATGGTTATCTAATTTTATACTTATTCTTCAACCATTTGAGGTCCTATAATATTACATTCACCAACTACATACCATAATTCATGTGTTCTAAATCTTTTTCTAAAAAGGGATTCAGGTAAAGCCATTTGGATGATCAAGTGTAAATTATTGTAGTTGGTAACTCATATATAGGTAGATTCATTTCCAGTCCTCCTTTGAATTCCATAGAACATTCTCTCTACATTTCATCCAATGTTTGAAAATTCCTCTTAGACTGGCCATTCGTTTGAACATGATAATTTTTATTGAAGTTCAACATAGTGTTTAAATCATGTTGAATACTTTTCTAGAATATGGAGGTAAGTCTTAAGTCTTGATCAGATATAATTGATATTGGTACTCCATACATCCTCACAATTTCATTGATTTGTATCCTTTAAATACAATCTAATTATAATTCCTCTCAGAATTGTGATAAAGTGAGCTTTATTTGTTTGGAAATCCAAAACTAACCATAGAGAAATACTTTCGCTAGATGTATTTGATGTGTAGTGACAATGTATATGGTGATGTTTTCCCATTTCCATGATGGTATGGGTAATGGTTTTATCATCAATTTATAATTTTTAATTGTAGCATTAACTTTCTAACATAATAGGTACTATGATGTATATTCAATGATCATCTTCTTTATATCATCCAACAATTAGGGATCTCAGATATGTCGATACATCATTGTGCTCTCGGGGTGAATAATGAATGCTGAGCTATATGACCAATTAAAAATTTGTTTATCTCTGGATCACATGGTACACATAGTCATGAAAAAAATATAACACCATCCTCAATAATTTTGAACTTCAAGGATTTCCCATTTACAATAGCTTCAAACCTTTTCTAAATTTCCACTCCATTTCCTTGAGCATCCTCAATTTTCTTCATATGGGATGGTTGATAAATAATTTGAGAAAATATTTATTATGTTACATATTTAATGATTATGATCTCAATCTTGTTAAAATATATGATGACTATTTCCTTTTCAATTATCATCATTGATTAAGATTCATAATTCTTATTACATAGAGCATATGGTACCTTATTTTACATACAAGGATGGTAGTATATTGAAAATTAATAATCATTAATTATCTAGAAACATTGTTAATTTTTCATATTAAGATCCTTCAGTGTGCATGTATATTTCAGTCTCATGTGATCAATATATGTCTCGTACTTCTATGAATAGAGATAATGGTGTTTGATTTTCTATTCCTAGATTATAGATTCCATATCTAGATCAAGCATAGGATATTTTTTCTTATGAATCTTAAGAATACTTGAGGAATAGGGTATAAAATTAGCATTATTAATTATTAATCATCCTAATCCATTATTTTGTGAATCGATGCATGATAAAATGAGTTCCCCAATAGTGAGGATTGTTGGTACTTTCATAGTGATGGGCCTCTATTATAACTCATTAGAATAGTATTCACATTCAATATTAAAGATAATCATTACTCATTTATAAGTCATATTTGTTAGGGGGATTTAAATTCATGATACATTCTTCAAAAATTTTTGGTAAAACCTAGTTAAGCCATTGAATATAGAAAATTCAGTTAAAGAATTTAGTATGGACCTGTAACGCCCCGACCCCAGTTACCCAGTGTCAGTGCATTATTGTGTAACATTGGCATGATCACAAAGATCATGTATTGAAAGAACGATTAGTTTAGTAGCCTTGGAAACACTAGATACATTCCTAAATGTTATATTCCATCATAAAGTGAAAAAATACAATAACATAGTCTCCATAGTCCACACTCATATCCCCTTCTGAATATCCCTGCAGGTCATTCATAAAATACATCTTCACATCCTGGAAAATATTAAAACATTGAAAGGGGTGAGCTCAGAGTCTCAGTAAGGATAACAATATTGCGGAAGCTTTCATAAATAAACATAATTATATAAGGCAATATATAACTAAAACAAAATCCTTTTAAACATGAACATCAACGTAATATGGAAAAAGTAAAATGAAATAATGCCATTTACTTATTCAAATGGATATTCTACTGGTCGAATAATCACATTAAATATCAATAACCACTTTCATAATGATGGAATGCATAATTCCAGACAATCATAACCACATAGCCAAGGCCTCGTGCCAAGAATACAAATAAGATTTTGTCAAGGCCTCAAGCCAAGACACTATTTTGTCTCATGAGACCTACTAATGCATCTAGGATCTATAGAGGGCTCCACCCGTCACTTATTAAGTCCAATTCATTCCTCATATGAACAAGTTTAAACATATCATAAATCATAACATAATCGTATCACATATAACAT
Source organism: Viscum album (assembly GCA_963277665.1). Taxonomy (NCBI): domain Eukaryota; kingdom Viridiplantae; phylum Streptophyta; class Magnoliopsida; order Santalales; family Viscaceae; genus Viscum; species Viscum album. The sequence goes on from OY728131.1 coordinate 24,533,147, forward strand.
GAATAAAGGAAACATAACATTTCCACATTTCAATCAAAAGTTATCAATAAAACCCATTTATATAAAAAAACACTTTCAAAACCATTTTCAATATTAAAATAAAAGAAAATTAAAAATTTGTAATTTATTTTTCATTTATAAAAAGTAATGGCTTGTAGAGGAAGACGAAACTCAAATAATGGTCACGATGGCGGAGAAGTCATTTTCGTCGCATACGTATGACAAAAAACATTCACTTTTGTAATTTAGTAAAATTCTTCGTATAAAAAAATCCCTTTTGAATAAACGTAAAAGTCAAAGGTGTTTATACACCGTATAAAAGAAATTTGTATATAAAACAATATATGCCTCAATGAATGGAGATTGAGACGAAGTCCCTTACAAAGATAATTTTTTTAAATAAAATAGATATATTATTTGTATTCACTATAGGTACACATAAAGAATGTACAAATACAAGATAGGACATAATAATATAATGACATAATTTGAAAGTAGGAGATTAACCCAACGAATGGAAATTTGGTTAAGAAGTTCCCTTACCTCATGTCTGACTTGACTCGACCGTTCTTTAACCTACTGAATAATAAACTAGAGTTAATTTCTAATTTATTAAGAACCTTTTTCAAGTTCATTATTATTTTTATATCACTTATTACTATGTTATGAACATTATGTAATTATTTATGTTAGTAACAGTCGTTTTGTCGATCTTCGGTACTTGAGTCAAAAATAAACTTCTTATAATTACAAGTTGAATATGTGGTAGAATATCCATTATCTCAAGAATTATATTCATGATGTAGATATTATATATATCATATATATATCAAGTATATACATTCATTCATAATATTATGGAACATTTAGAGGAAGTAAATGAAATGCACCGTTCATGGAGACGGTAAGCCGTACGTACGCATGAACGCTACTTTCAATTCTATTTCATATTTAATAGAATGAAATCATAATGATATAAAGTTATATTAAAATTCAAGTATAATATCATATATAATATCATTTACTCCATCCTTTATACATCCCACATATGGCATTAACGATCCAAATCACTTTGATGGGGCGGTAGTCTGCACTTTCTAAAATGAAATTATCGCATTTACCCCTAATGGGAATCATAAAGGTATGCCATAAATGAAAAATAAAGAATCATAAGGAAAACCAAAACATAATATATATCATATATAAAAATAGTGTCATCATAATGGCCACCATGAGAGGTGTTAAACGAAGATTGAACAATTATCGTTTCATGAGGTAGAAATTTGAAAATCACAGAAACAGAATGTTCATTAACCATTAGATGAAGGTGTTTGTAAGTTTAAATCAAATAATTCTCATAACAACATCCTAGTATATTGAATATAAGGTTTTTGTTACAATATAAATTAATAAAAACATTTTACGGGGTTGGACAAGAAAAATAAAACAAAATCACATAAGAGAAGACATTACCTTAAAATCTGGTAACTCTTTTTGATTTGATCCAAAGGCTTCCTTGGGAAGACTTTTGACCAAATTGAGGCTTCTAGGAGTAATGGAGGGAAGTTTATAGAGTATTTGGGCAGAGTTTGGACGAACCAAATGGTTTGGAAGGTGTGAATAAGGTGGTAGAGGTGAGGGCCTTTTATAAGAGGAGAGGAGGGGCACTCTTGGAATGTAATGAAATGTTACTTTATTATATAATGAGATTCGGATTTTAAGCGTCCCACACTTATATATTTAGAGTCTAAGGTTATAAGGGTTCGAAATCCAATCATCAAATAGGCTTTGGACAAGTTTAATGCTTTGATTTTACATTATCCTTCCATTTTATTAAAATCGTTAATTAATGAGGTAATCGCTGCATAATCATGGTGTCATTATAAATTTAATAAATTTAATGTCTAAAAATTATAAAAAAAATTAACATGATGTAGGAAATTATTTTATCTTTCCAATGAATATTTGTGGTCAAAATTTTAACTTATATAACCCCATGTAATAATTGTTCTAGTAAAACAACACATGTTTGTGACAATTTTATTTTTACTTTAAATAAAAAGTTATTAATGTCATTTTCTTACCCAAGTGGCTCCATGGGGTCCCCATGTTGACCCATGGATTTTAATGGTTGGACATGAATCATACAATAAGGTTAGGACAATTTTAACTGTATTTTCATATTTTTATAATATCATGTTTACCTTAAATTTCACTAATTACCTTTAATCGCGATTAATAGAACTTAAAAGTTACTATTCACCAAAAATTATTTTAATCCCATTGAACCACATTTTACTTCCTAATGACAATTATGTATGTCAAATTTTGGAAATTCAAATCATAGAGGTGTTAAAATTTCATTTAAATGAAAACTAAGTTTTTTAACTACCACTTAGTGGTTTCACTATTCATAAAAAATCGATGATTTTTAGAACAACACCAAAAATTAACCCTAAGATATATTTGAGATTCATAATTCAAAAATGATGTCTATTTTAAAAAATTCAAAACATATAAGTTGAATTAAATAATTTAATAATTAATTCCCGCTATCACAACAAATAGCGTGTTTTTATGAAAGAATATCAATCAAAAGATTTACAATTGTTTATGTCCAATTTCAAAGTGAAATTAATTATAATGAACACCATTTGATAAAATGGTAAAAATATATTGTAACTATACTTTAAAAAAACTCAATGGTATAATTTATCACTATAATTTATTTTAATTTAAAAATTTTTTTTATGTTTTTTTAACTATCCATAAAAAATTGGAAGTTCTAAGAAAAATACCAAAATTTCAACATAGACTAATTTTGATATTCCAAATCCAAAAATGAAGTCCATTTTGAAAGATAAAATGTATAAAATCTCAAAAATTTGGTATTACTATTCATAACTGTTACTTTCACTGGTCGTGGTGTGTTAGAACTCGAGGTTGCGTACAACACACGCTGCTATATTATTAAAAGAGGAGCGTACCATGGAAGATTGGGGTGTTACATTCTCCCCTCCTTCAATAAATTGCATCCTCGCAATTTAAAATTTTTCTTTGAAAATAAAAGGATGAAAATAGAAAATACCATTGTGGAAAACCCACATTGGAAATAAGGTTAATAAAAATATAACATTAAAATAAAGAACGAGAAGTAAAAAGGTCACCTGAAATAGCCCATACTATGATTCTATAAAAATATGGATATGGATGAAAAACAAGCCATCAAGGTCTGATGGATAGTTGTATAAAACAGGATTATGAGAAAGCTAACTACAAGAAAATTACAAACATATGATTGGTTAAACGGTCATTGATTCCCCAGTTGGAAAAGTTAACCGACAACATTTTTGTTTTAAGTTACCTTTCATAAAGTTGAGGAATTTATTTAGGAGATTTACTAAGAACATAAAGAAATATACTTACATGTCATTTAGACATTCACTCTTTAATAAATTTTTACCACAAACCCATATTTCACTCCAAAAGGTAATATAACTCAAATATATTCTATTTTTCATAATTATATCTCATACCATTTAGATTAGGAAAACTTTTTTGTAATAACCAGGGACTTCCTGTAGGATAGTGGTAGGTAATAAAGGCATGTCACACTATGGTTGTGGGTTCGATTCCTACAGCTTTGTCCGACGCGACGGGTTATCCCCAGACCTACAGGTTGTCCTTTTCCTAAAACTATAGTATTATAATATTTTAAAAAAATGTTCATAAATGTTTTAACCTTAAACAATACTATCCAATGTTCAACTTAATCCATTCCATCCATTATAGTTATCCAAAATACCTATGTCCAGACTTCCTCTAAAAGGTCTATAAATTATAAAATCAATTGTATCATTAGATTACTCAAACAAAGTACCGTTTCTCTTATTTTCATATATAAAAATTTGATTACCTTAGTCATATTAAAACCTTAATGAAAACAACAAGTACTTCAGTACAATACTTATATATATCACATTATTCTTATAACCAGAATATAATCCTTGAGTCCAAAAGCACCAATACATTAATTATTCCACTTCAACTGTAGTAACAACATAATATTGTCCTTGATCCCTTGGATTTTTCTGAATTAAGTTTCCCTGGCGATTAGGACATTAATTTTCATAATTCCCCATTTTCCAACAATTGTAGCATTCAACATTGATAGCCTCTTTCTTTCCCTTGCAATCACGAGCCTGGTGACCTTTTTATCCACATTTATAACAAACTCTCATTACTTTTAGTCAAGTACCGGGGTGATTCGTCCCACAATTATTGCATAATGGAACATCCTTCTTTCCCTTTTTCCCTTTATCTGTCTCTTATTCCACCGTTCTCTTCTTCTCTTGCTTTACTTTGTTGACATAAGACTTAGATAATTTCTTTTCTGTCTTGATAGCACACAATAATATATCTTCGTATGTTGAGAAAGATTTTGATACTAATGCTCGACGGGGAAATGGTTTTAACCCATAAAAGAAACGATCAATCTTACTTCTTGGGTTACGTATATAATCTGCAGCATGCCTCGCTAACCCTATGAAGTTAGCCTCATACTTGGAGACATTATCATCTTCATTCTGCCTCAGCCTCAGAAATTGCCTTTCCATATCTGCTCGATGGTCATGTGGAATGTATTTTTCTATGAAACTTTTCATTAAACTCCCTTCATTCCATACTTGATACATCTTCATCTTACTTTGTGTTTTTAATCAGCTACCACCATTGATCGACATCTCCAGTGAGGCGGTAAACTGCCATGAAAACCTTCTCCCTTTCGCTACTCCCCAAGGCGTGGAATATTTTCTCTAAGGAGGTTATCCATTGCTCAGTAACTAATTGATTTGTACCCCCATTAAATGTTGGCAGTTTTTTCCCCATGAAGCGGTCTAACATTGATCCTCCACGTTGCGGATCAGGGTGATCCATACAAGTATGGTTATTATTTTTAACCTGAGTGAGTTTTCCCAGTATGGTGATAAGATGATCAGCACTAGTGGTATCACCAACTCCATTATAATTATCTTGAGCAGTAGGGAAATCCCTACATGGAGTTCGTGCATAGATATGGTTTCCATTCCTTCCACTAGGCGCCATTTCTAAAAAACGTCATAAACTAGATTAGTTTATGAATCGAAATACATAATTCTATACTTGTGAAACACATAACATAAATTGAACTATTTATGGATATAATCCATAATCATGAAAAGAAATTTCTTCTTGGAGGAAGTATATACTCATAAACCCTTCATAATGGTTTGTAAAGAAAATTATAATTATCCTAAGCAAATCCCCCAGTAGTGTCGTAACCAGGAGTGCAGTAAGGCCCATTGTGGTGCACCAGTTCCCGTTTGAGTCTAGCTCAAAGCGATGTTTTTGGGTTTTACCCCTAGGTACATCTCTGCCAGATCCGCCACTACCTGCTCATATCCAGACAGGGATGTATTGGCCGGAAAACTCACACAATCCCTATAATACCAAAATTCTAGGAAGTTATTCTATACTAATCCTCAAATTTTATCTTAAGTCTATGTGCTCTAATCAGATTTTATCTAAATCTAGCTTCCAAGTTTAGCACTAAACTTCCTCTGATAACAATTGTAACGCCCCGACCCGAGTTACCCAGAGTTGGTGCATTATTGCGTAACGTTGGCATGATCACAAAGATCAAGTCTCGAAAGATCTATTAGTTTAGTAGCCTTGGAAACACTAAATACCTTCATAAATGTTACATTACATCATAAAGTGAAAAACTACAATAACATAGTCTCCGTAGTCCACACTCATATCCCATTCTGACTATCCCTACAGGTCATTCATAAAATACTTCTTCACATACTATAAAATATTATAACATTGAAATGGGTGAGCTCAGATGCTCAGTAAGGATAACAATATTGTGTAATCTTCCATAAATAAACATAATCATTTAAGGCAATGTATAACTAAAACAAAAGCCTTTTAAACTTGGACTTCTTCCTAATATCTCAAAAGTAAAATGAAATAATTCCGTTTACTTATTCACATGGATATTCTACTGGTCGAATAATCACATGCAATATCAATAACCACTTTCATAATGATGGAATGCATAATTCCATACTATCATAACCACGTATCCAAGGCCTTGTGCCTAGACTACAAATAAGATTTTGTCAAGGCCTCGTGCCAAGACACTAGTTTGCCTCATGAGACCTACCGATGCATCGAGGAGCTATAGCAGGCTCCACAGGTCACTTATTAAGTCCAATTCATTCCTCATATGAACAGGTTTAAACATATCATAAACCATAACATAATCGTATCACATAAAACATGCATAAAGGAAACATAAAATTTCCACATTTTAATCACAAGATATCAATACAACACATTGATATAATAAAAAAATTTCAAAACCATTTTCAATACCAATATAAAAGAAAATTAATACTTTGTAATTTATTTTTCATATAAAAAAAGTTATGGCTTGTAGAGGAAGTCAAAACTCAAATAATGGTCACGGCGGCAGAGAAGTCATTGTCGCTACATACGTACGACAAAAAAACATTCCCTTTTTTCGTTTAGTAAAATTCTTCATATAAAAAAATTCATTTTGAATAAACCTAAAAGTCAAAGGGGTTTATACACCGTATAAAAGAAATTTTTATATAAAACAAAATATGCCTCAATGAATGGAGATTGAGACGAAGTCCCTTACAAAGATATTTTTTTAATTAAAATTGATCTATTTTGTGTATTCACTATAGTTTCACATTAATAAAGTAAAAATACAAGATATTACAAAATAATATAATGACATAATTTGAATGTAAGAGATTAACCCAAAGAATTGAAATTTGGTTAAGAAGTTCCCTTACCTCATGTCCGACTTGACACGATCGTTATTTAACCTCCTAAATAATAAACTAGAGTTAATTTAAAATTGATTAAGAACCTTTTTCAAGTTAATTATTCCTTTTATATCACTTATTACCATTTTATGAACATTATTTAATTATTTAAGTTATTAACGGTCGTTTTGTCGATCTTTGGTACTTGAGTCAAAAATAAACTTCTTATAATTACAAGTTATTTATGTGGTAGAATATCCATTATCTACAGAATAATATTCATGATTTAGATATCATATATATCATATATATATCAAGTATATACATTCATTCATAATATTATGTAACATTTAGTGGTAAGAAATGAAATGCACCGTTCATGGAGATGGTAAGCCGTACGTACGCATGAACACTACTTTCATTTCTATTTCATATTTAATGGAATGAAATCATAATTATATAAAGTTATATTATAATTAAATTATAATATAATATATAATATCTTTTACTCCATCCTTTATAAATCCCACATATGGCATTAACGATTCAAATCACTTTGAGGGGGCGGCAGTCCGCACTTCCTAAAATAAAATTATCACATTTACCCATAATGGGAATTTTAAAGGTATTCCATAAATGAAAAATACAGAATAATAATGAAAACAACATAATATATATCATATATAAAAAATGTGTCATTAAATGGCCACCATGAGAGGTGTTAAAAGAAGATTGAACAATCATCGTTTCATGAGGCCGAAATTTCCCAACCACAGAAACAGTATGTTCTTTAACCCTTAGATGAAGGTGTGTAAGTGTAAATCAAATCATTATCATTAAAAAATCATATTATATTGAATATACTTGTGTTGTTACAAAATAAATGAATAAAAATAGTTTAAGTTGCTGGAGAAGAAAAATAAAACAAAATAACATAAGAGAATACATTACCTTAAAATCGGGTAACTCTTTTTTATTAGAGACAAAGGATTTCTTGGGAAGAATTATGCCCAAAGGTAGGCTTCTAGGAGTAAGGGAAGGAATTTTATAGTGTATTTGGTCAGATTTTGGCAGAGCCAAAAGGCATGGAAGGTGTGAATAAGGTGGTAGAGGTGGGGGCCTTTTATAAGAGGACAGGAGGGGCACTCTTCGAAAGTAATGAAATGTTACTTTATTATATAATGAGTTTAAAATTTTAAATGTCCCAAACTTATATATTTCGAGTATAAGGTGATAAGGGTTCTAAATCTACTCATCCAACAGGCTTTGTACAAGTGTAATTCTTATATTTTACATTATCCTTCAATTTTATTAAAATCGTTAATTAATGAGGTAATCGCTGCATCAGCATGGTGTCATAAAAAATTTAATTTATTTAATGTCTAAAAATTATAAAAAATTTACCATGATTTAGGAAATCTTTTTACCTTTTCAATAAATATTTGTGGTCCAAAGGTTAACTTATATAACCCATGTAATAATTGTTTTAGTAAAACAACACATGTTTTTGACAATTTTATTTTTACTTTAAATAAAAAGTTATTAATGTCCTTTTCTTAGCCAAGTGGCTCCATGGGGTCCCCAAGTTGACCCATGGATTTTCATAGTCGGCCATGACCCATACAATAAGGGTATGACAAGTGTAAGGTTATTTTCATATTTTTATAATATCATTTTATCTTAAATTTCACTAATTACCTTTAATCGCGATTAATAGAACTCAAAAGTTACTATTCACAAAAATTATTTTATTCTCATTGAACCACATTTTAAATCCTAATGACAATGATTTATGTCGGATTTTAAAAATTCAACTCACAGAGGTGGTAAAATTTCATTTAAACAAAAAATCAGTTTTTTAACTACCACTTAGTGGTTTCACTATTCATCAAAAATAGATGTTTTTCAGAACAACACAAAAAATTAACCCTAAGATATATTTGATATTCCTTATTCAAAAATGATGTAAATTTTAAAAAATTAAAAACATATTAGTTGAATAAAAGAATTAAATAATTAATTCCCGTTGTCACAACAAATAGCGTGTTTTTAAGAATGAATATTAATCAAACGATTGTCAATTGTTTATGTCCAATTTCAAAGTGAAATTAATTATAATGAACACCATTGGATAAAATGGTAAAAATTTATTCTAATTATACGTTAAAACCACTCAATATTATAATTAATCACTATAAATTATTTTGATTAAAAAAGTTGTTTTTAAGTATTTTTCACTATTCATAACAAATTGGAAGTTCTCAGAAAAATACCAAAAATTCAACATAGGCTAATTTCGATATTACGAATGAAAAAATGAAGTCTATTTTGAAAGGTAAAATTTATAAAATTTCAAAAGGTGGGTATTAATATTAATAAATACTACTTTTATTGGTCGCAGTGTGTTAGAACTCGAGGTTGCGTACAAAACATGCTGCTCTATTATTCAAAGAGGACCATACCATGGAATCTTGGGGTGTTATAGGACCACTCTTGAATTCCCTTTTTCTTGGAAAGGTCTAGGGATATCCATTTTATGGTAAAAAAATACCCCTGTAATTACACATCATCCATGAATAACTCAAATTTACTATACTTTACATATATTTTTTCCTTTGACAAGGTCATTATAATTGTATTCAAATACACCTCATATTCTTCATACTTTTGATTATATAAGAATATCATCAATAAATACTACATAAAATTTATCAAGGTAATATCTAAATATTATTTTCATTTTGTCTGTCAAAATCACTAGAGAATAATTGAGTCTGAATGGAATCACTATGAACTCACAGGGTCCATACTTATTTTTAATGGCATTATTGGTTATATCTTCTTTATTCACCATTTATTGGTGAAATCCTAGCCAATAATCCATCATATTGAAATAAATAGCCCCTTTTAATTGATCAAAAAATTCCTATAACTTTGTAAGGGGGTGCTTTTTCATTATTGGGATTTTATTGAGTTCATGATAATAAATTCTACGGTCAACAGATCCATCCTTCTTCTTAATAGGGAGGACTATTGTACCCCATAGTGAAACACACGGGTATATAAAACCCTTTTCAAAGTACTCTTATAACAAATTGTTATATTCTTATAGGTGAACCATAGTATTTATATAATCTATCTATGATTTATGCATACATCCAAGAATATATTCAATTGATAACTCTACTTATTTGTCATGAGGACGAGATTGGAACTCTTCTTCGAACACATCATTGTATTATCACACAATTGAAATATCAGTAATAATTATTATCATTGTTTTCACCATAATTTATACCTGGTATGTTGTCTCATAGGTAATAATATCCACATAAGAGAAAGTGATTTTGATGATGACTAAATATCCTCCTTACACATATATTGAATTTGAAGATGCTTCGGGATGGGAAGAATATTCACTCAATCCTGATATTTGGTGTTAGCTTTGTATAATTATATCCAATCCATGCCCATAATAGCATGAAACGACACCAAATGATGAAAGTCAAGATTTTGTTGATGATCTAGTAAATAGACAGTAGTTAGGGATGAATTTTTGTCATTGAATGAATTAATTTACAAATTTTAAATTCAAAAAGATATCTCAACAACCATATTTTAAGGTGGTGTAGAATAGTTTTACTAAACATGAGGATACAAAAAAATGTGTAGACCAAAAATCAAATAGTATGTTCATTATTAATAAATGAATAATTAGCTTACCTATCATGACATCACTTTTATGGCCCACCTTCATATATATGATAACATATTATCATTATTATGCCTTAGAAGATGTTGTTGATTCCCTCCAACCACACATGTCATATGGAAATAGTTCACATAATTCCCATGTTCCGTAAGTTTGAAACACCATACTACAGGTTGAGAGATAATATGGACCTTTCATTATTCTTCTAATTTTTTTAGTTTCTCCAGATCTGGTTAGATATGAATATCCAAATTCACATCTCTTCCACATTTTACAAATCCTATTGTCCCATTTTTACTGTTTTAAGGTTCTATTGTCCATTATTTTTACTTGTGCCATGTTGATTTTACATTCTTTTATAAAATTTAACAATTGATTATCCAATATTAAACTCCATTTCTCAATTTTTATTTCGTAGAACATGATACCTCTGAGAGTATATAATGTACATTTCGACCATAAAGGAACAAAAAACTGTCTCCTTATAACTGTCGAAGTCTATAATGGAAAACACTTGTTTTCGAATCAACCATAGACCTTTATATAAGTGATCCATCATGATTTTGATGTACATGAAAAATAAATTAGCATACCATTTAGGCCTTGTGATGTTTTCTTCATACACCTAGATAGAATCGTCATCAATTTTCATCAGGACAAAGAACTCCATTTCCATAACAAGATGGAGATTTTGGGGAAAACTTTTGTTGAAAAATATTTTCATGAAAGCATCATATTCCATTGAATCAATTTCCTTCATGGAAATTGTGTTCTTGATCAGTTTCTACCACTGATCAGCGTCCCCATAAAAATAATAATCTTTCGTCGTAACCTTCAATTTTATTGAGCACCAGAGGTTATCAAATATCTTCTCAGTGGTGTTAGTACATTTTCCCCTAATCATGGAATCAAAATATTGGGTAAACATGGTAGGCCATTATCAAATTATGGTTTTGACTTCAACGTCCAATTTTTTAGGATAAATAAGTGTGTTCAATATAGTTATATTTATTATTAATAACTTAATCTAGTAGAGAAATTATTTTCATTACGTCTTGAGAACATTTTCCCATCATATTTGGATGATCACTAGGGAAATCATCGCATTGCCTATCACATTGAATGTTGGAATGAGTTCTACTATTTCTAGATATTATGTAACAGCCATGGACATTACAATATAAATTTAATTTATTTAGATTCTTTTTTTACAAAAACCATGTTAAGATTACACTTCAAAGAACAACGAGTTCTCTTGTGTTACACGCTAGACCCAGTTTTACCAAAAAACAATATATTAATAAAACATTATTATTTAATATAATATATAAACTAGACATAAAATTAGTAGCTGTGAATAGAATTAAAAAAAATTATTTTTATATATTTGATATAATTTTAACCTTAATCGTAAATTTTTTCTAGACATGATATAATAAAAAATTCAATTTCTCAGATAAAAAAATTAATTTCAAAATAATTCAATTTTTCCAAATTTAATAAAGAACACTTTTTATATAAAAAAGTTGAAACTTTTATATATCAAAATTGGAAAAAAAAAGTAATTATCCGCTTTTTATGGGGGATATAAAAAATTAATTTGGATACATTTTTGGAATTTTTCTGATATCATTCATATTTTGATGATTGGTAAAAAATAAAAGAATTTAGTTGAAAATGACTTTTTTAATCAAAATAAGTAATAGTGTTAATAATAAATTTGAAAGTATTTATAGTATAATTGTATTATATATTAATATTTTAATAAAATTTAGGTCATTGGAATTATTTTAATCTTAAAATTTGATATAAACACACATGAATATTTTGATGGTTTTTAGTTTATAAAAACCCCATTTTCTCGTTCTCCCAATGAGTAATAACTTAAAAATAATCACTATAACTAATATGTTTTATATTTAAAAAAATAGAAACAATATTTGGATTCATTCAGTTCAAATTATCTTAACTGGCTACTTCTTTTTAGCCATTATTAATTGTAACTTTAATAATTTATTTTATTACCACGGTTAATGGAAATTATAGTAATGAAAGGTAAAATAATTACTATAAATTACATTGAAAATTTTTAAAATCATATTGGACTAATAAATTCAATCCCTAACATCTATTTTTTTAAATGGACTCGTTTAATGGACACTTTATCTAGAATATGTCATTAATAATATCACAATCATTAATAGTTACAAAATGTCACACTATCATTTATTATAAGTATAATAATTTTTATATAGAAATTACCAAAAGGTAAAATCGACTATAGGTAGTCTCTATAAATAAAATATAATTAACTAAATTATAAAAATTTAATTATAAATTTCATAGATTAAATAATTACCTTTAACCATGACTTAATGGTGACATATAAATTATTTTATTAATAGAAAATTCAAATAAATGATATTAAAAAATTTTAAATGAATATAATTTGAAGGAATTAATGTCATCCAATAATATTTTGGATTTATTTTACATGGTATTCATGGTTTAATGGAATTGGTTCGAACATATCCTTATTTTATAATATTTTTAAAAAGTCAACTGATGAATAATGTCAATATTGATGTTATTGATATTTTAAAATAAATAATATTTTATTAAATAATTTAAAATTCATAAAAATATGAACATCAGCCAAATAATTGGTATGAAATTTAAAAGGAAAAAAATTGACCATTAATGAATCTATTTTTATTTTATTGTTATGATATTAACACATATTAATTAAAAGAAATGTGGTCATGGTAAGAGTTGAAGGAATTAATTAAGGGTAAATCAAATTTATAAGGTTTAAAATAAAACCAAAACATGTCCAAACAATTATGTGATGAATAATATTCAATGATTATCACATTATTATATATTTTATGTGTTTTAATAGACATTTTTACATGAAAATAAATTATATATTATATATATCATAGTTACAAAATATCACAATCTTGTGTTTTAATAAATTTTCTGTGTCCACATAAAGACAAAATGAAAATATAAAGGAATATGAATATCTATTTTGGTATAAATTAATTTTTTTTAAATAAATAAATTATTTTCAATTTTTATAAGTTATATATTTACCTTAAAAGTTTCTTCAATTCAAAAGATTTATTTATTCAATTAACATAAAAATAAAAAAAATTAATTTAATCATATTTTTTCTGATATTTTTTTGATTAGTTAAGGTGACTAAAAAATATCATAGATCTATATGATATATTATAATTTTTTGAAAGAATTATATTCAAATTATGACTTGGTATTATTCTATTTGATGTCAAATTTGATGAATAATATTACATTTTTCAATAATAAAATATTATTTAATTAATTTATTATTAAATATTTTAAAAATCATAGAAGTGTTAAATAATCACAAATGGATAAGATATTGTCTACAATTTGTTTTAATTTTCATTAATGGTCCATTTTTAAATCTTTATATATAGAATATTCTTATTATATTTTAATATTTTGAGACTTTCATAAAGTTCCTATCTCATCTCTTATAAGAAGGCTTCTCCTCCCACACTTCCTCACACCCCCTTGAACCTTCTAGATCGACCAAACCCTATGCTTAACTCCTATAAATATTCTTATTTTACTTATATAGGTCCCTTTTTTCCAAAAAAAAACCCATCTGTGTTGTCTCTATGAAGAGATCTAAAGGAATTATTATGAATAAGATGTAATTGTTTTATCACCACTTTTAGTGTAATTTTATTATTATACATCCTCTTTCTATGTTTATTCCATAATAGAGTAATAAATCCAGTATATTCTCTATTATGGTTTGTTATTATATTCTTGGGACAACCATATTCATCATTTTATCCATCATATGAAAAAAATAACACTATGCGTGTGTACGTACAACTTAGCATCTTTAAGAAGTGGTGTAATTTTTTATTCGAAACGAATTTATTTAGAAGTGTATAATAAAGAGTATAATAGTGATAAATAATTAATATGATAAAGTAATGATTTTTTTATAATTAATACACAATTCAATTTCATACCATTAACCATTAAGGGAATGATAATGTTGCTTGTCCATACGTACGGCCTACTATCTCCTTGATGCGATGAGATTCATTATTCATGTTAACCATTTTAGAATGATTAGAAAATATATATGATAATTAAATATAATATTTATTAACTTAGTATAACTCTGTATATGAATATTATATGTTTTATTAATAAGATATAAGACTTACATGACAGAACATACATAAAAAAACGAAGCAGCTAACACCCAAAACAAAGAAAATACTAAAATACTATTATCAAAATGATATAATAGGACAATATATTATATCATAAATATGGTTATCATTATTGTACTATTTAATAAAATGATTTAACCATTATAGAGGTGGTTAACACACCCTCTACGAAAGGATAATAAAAGGTAAGGGTTAATTTCACAATCTCATTATTATCCGAGATTTTTTTGACTGAGTATTTACTGGGATATATATTTACCATATTTGTTTCTTAAAAATTATTTTCAAAGCTTTATTTTTCAGGTTTTTCTATAGAATATTTTACAAAAACATAATTTAAAATTTTATAATTATTTATTCTTCTAGATTTTTCTCATTAATGTTCATGTTTTCCAAATGGTTATAATGATTTATTTATATGGACATGAATGTTTTAAAATGTTAATTCCATTAAAAATATTATATGTGGTTTGGAAAAAACTGAATAAATAATATCTTATAAATATCTTCATTTATAAACTGGGTTACTTTTAATGATTTTAATTTAAATATGGGATATTTCTTTTCAGAGAGTTTTAATGAATTTTATAGATTTTTTATATATGACAACATCCTTTGTTGTATTTTTATGATTAATTAAGATAGATTAATTAAGATAAAATATTACATATTATATTGAAGGTTTTATGATATTTTTGACTATGGAAGTTCTATATTAATATCGTTCATGGTTTATGGTTAGTGTAATAAAATTTCATCTGCTAGTTTTAATACAATAGTTTTTATCATGTTCTACCCTTTTAATATAAGGAATGTATTGGACTTAATAAGTGATAGGTGGGGCTTGAAATATCCTCTCGGTGAACTAGTAGGTCTAATGAGACAAGGAAGACAGGGAAATGGCAAAGGCCCTGACCATTTATTTTCATAAATGGATTTGGATGAGGCATTAACCATTTATTTTTATAATTCTTGGATAAGGACCCAATGGTATATTTCAAAGGACTGGATTTTTGAATTCGCTCATCATGGGATTAGTTATTGATATTAGATGTGATTATTAGACTAGTAGAATATCAATTTGAATGTTTAAATGGAATTATTTGATTTATTCTTGTAATATTATATTCATGTTTATGTTTAAAAGGATTGTATTTTAATTTTAAACATTTCCATAAAATATTATTCTTATTGATTATAGATTCGACTATATTGTTTACACTTAATAAGAATATTATCTCACACATTTATTATGTTTTATTATCCCAAGATTCCAATATGATTCTTATTATTGATATGTGGTGTTAATCATGAGAATTATGTTATTCTCAATGAATTATATATGTTGGAGTTTATGTTTTGAATTGTAATGTAAGGATGATTAATGTAACATATTTTCCAAGAATACTTAATTGATCGGTTATATGAGACACGATTCCCTGTATCTTGAAAATTTATTAAAATAATGCACCAGATTCAGTCTTCGATGGTGGGGAATTACATTAGGTATCATAGGATGTTTAGATACAACCATGGAAATTTTATTTAAGAAATCAAATATTTGAAAACATAACCCTATGAATACCTTTGAGGATATGTCCAAATATTGGATATCATCCTTTAGATTTGGTAATGTATTTCCTAGGATAATTTTATGGCCTTATGGAATGAGAAGAAGATGTAAATATTTAGAGATCCGATAAATTATTTTTCATGAATATATCACTATGATTTTGGTTTCTCTCTTTTTTACATTGAGTTTAGGTCAGTGGTTAGAATCAGAAAGGATAAATAAGTAGTTGTTATACTACTGACAATGATTAGAAAAAAAATGATAAATGAGATGATGGAGGTATTAAGGACTATGATATTGAACAATGGTTAATGGTTTAAAATTAATGTTAAATTATTATGGTTATTTTTTATTTGAATTTAATAATTATTACATTAATGGTTCTATGGTAAAAATATTAATGATATATATAAGGATTGTATTGTAGTACTTATTCTAAAAGTATTTTTATGAATAATAGTTATCATTAAGAATTAAAAGGTGGCCAAATATTTGGTATGTGATAAAAGGAGATAAATTACATTGTTTGGGGAATCTAATGTTAATATTGATTTTGGAATTTTAGAAACCTTTTTGGACAGTGAATTTGGATGGACATATTTTGGCCGAGTCTTTATGTTGGAATAGAGTATGTTGACTAGTTTAAATTATTGTTTGATTTTTAAGAATGATTTATATGATAACATTTATGGAATCATGTACATTTTCTCATGTACTTATCTATAGAGTAAAATAATCCCTCGCCTTAATGAAAATTTATCTAAAAATTTAGTTATTATGTATATGTATATCAAGTTAACAATAAATTGAATTCATCATATTTTAAATCATTATAGATTTTTTGTTTGAGGCCCTCAATTCTCCATTGATTGTTCACGTATTTGTGATTGATGAACTCAATCACTCCCTATACATATTTAATTTTTTCTCAATGTACACATCTCTACTAAAAAGTAATGTTTTCCTCCTTGAAATCCTAATTTGTTGGTGACCATCACATTTACCATTCCCTCTTATTATGATTATATTTGGTTAACTCAACTTCTGATGTGTGTTTTATATAATGGAATTTTTTTATAATCATGATTTTATTTTGTAAGTACAATATCTTTTTATTTGGGACACATTTTATTAATGGAGGGGAGAATGTAACACCCCGAGACATTAAAACATAATTTTTTTTCTTGCTTTATTTTTACACAATAACATTTTTAGCTTACACTACACAAAACAATGGGTTGTCTTCCATTACACGCAAAACCAAATTTTATCGAACGACAATATATTAATAAAATGTTATTATATAATATAATATATATCATAGAAATTAAATTGGCATATATGAATAGTAATAACCAAATTTTAAATTTTATTTTTGATATAATTTTATCATTATTATTATTTATTTTCTAGATTTAATATAAGAAAAAATAATTTTTTTGAATAAAAGAATTATTTTCAAAATAATGTTGTTTTCCACCTTTTAATGGAGAATCTTTTTTCAATCCAATATTTGACACATGTATATATATATAAATTGATAGAATAAAAAAACTATTTAATATATGGATATTAAAAATATCATTTGAATAAATTTGTGGTATTTTTCTCATTACATTCATTTTTGATGAAAAGTGAAAATACTAAAGTTGAGATAAAACAACATTTTTATTAGAAACAATTTATAATGATATATTATAAATTTTAATGGTTTTAAAATATAATTATATTATAATTTTATGATTTAATATATAGTAGGTCATTGGAATTATTTTCACATTTAAATTACATAAAAAAATGTCATACTATTAATGATTTTTACTTTTTAAAAACACATTTTCTCATTTTAACAACAGGGTTTAATTTTTACTTAATCACTTAAAATTATGTGTATTAAATTTTTAAAAATGGATCTTGTATGATTAATGAGTGGGTACAGTATATGTTCATTATCTAGTATTATTTTTGGGCATTATGAATAGTAACATTAGTAATTGTTTATTACGACGGTTAAGAGTAAATCAAGTAATTAATGGTAAAATTAATATTATAAATTACCTTAACACCTATTATAATCCAATTGGATGACTAAATTAGTCCCTTATAATCTATTTTTGAAATGTAATCATTTAATGGTCACATTCCCATTGATATAACAATAATAATATTAAAATCAATGAATGTGACCAAATGTCACACTCTAATTTTATATAAGTATATTAATTTTAATATAGAGATTACCATGAGATAAAATACACTATAGGTTGTATATATAAATATAATAGAATTACCTATATCATAAAAATTTATTTATTATTTTTATAGATTAAATTATTATTATTAACGATGACTCAATAGTGACACGAAAATTATTTAATTAATAGAAATGTCAATAATATGATATTAAAAATATTAAATTAAATGAAATTTGAGTGAATTAATATCATCCTCTAATTTTATAGATTTTTTTAAAAGTTATTGATGGTTTTAAGGAGGTGGTTTGAACATATCATTATGTTAGGATATATTTTCAAAGTGAACTAATAAATAATGTCAAAATTGACACTATTGATATTTTAAATTAAAAAATATTTCACCAAACTATATAAAATTCAAAAAAAATATATACATCGGCCAACTAATTGGGATTAAGTTAAATACATCACAAATGGTCCATTCATGAAAATGTGGTAATTTTTGAGTGACTATATTAACATATAGTAATAAAAATTTAGGTCGTCATTGTACGTGTTAATGGAATTAATTAAGGGTAAATCAAAATTATAATGTTTAAAATAAAAAAATAATTTCAATAATATTATTGGAAGAATAAAATTAAATAATTATCACATTATCAAATATTTCGAGTTATTTAATTGATATTTTTACAATAAAATAAATTATATATTATATAAATCAAAGAGAGTTACAGAATACAAATATCTTATATTTAACATGATTTATGTCTCCAAGTAGATCCAAAATCAAGATATGGATGAATATAAATGTCTATATTGATATAAATGAAAATATTATAATTATATAAAATTATTTCTATTAATTATAAGTAATATAATTTACTTAAAATTCCATTCAATTCTATAACCATATTTTTTCAATGAACATAAAAATAAAATAAATGATTTTAAACATATTAATTTTTTATATTTTCACTTAGTTAATGAGTCTAGAAATTTTACTAGTTCTATATGATATATTATATATGTGTTTGAAAGAATTATATTCTAATTACTAATTTTTCCTTTTGTATTTTATGTCAAATTAGATGAAAATTATTAAATTTGGAAATAATAATATCTAAATAAATTTATATATTATTAAATTATTTTGAAATCACAAATATGTTAAATAATAACAAGGAGATAAGATATGGTCAGTCATGTGTTATATTTTTCATTTTTATACCATTGTAAATTATTTATGTCTACAATAGTGTTATTATATTATAATGTTTTTAGAGTTTTTTAATGTTCCTCTCTCCTCTATTCTAAAAAGACATCACCTCCCACACATCCTCACACCACCACGAGACATTTAGCTTGACCAATACCTAAAAAATTATCTTATAAACAATCATAGCTATCTTTATCAGTTCTAGTTTTTCAAAATATATCATACCTAGTGTCCCTATGAAAAGATCCACAGGAAGTCCAACGAAAAAGAGGTAAGTGTTTTATCACCTCATTAAAAGATCATTTATTATTCTACATCCTCTTTAAATGTAGATTCCATACAATAGTTATAACTAAAGTATCTTTATACATGTTGATATTTTATTATAGTCATGGTACAACAATATTCATCATTTTATCCATCATATGAATGATAATATCAATATTTGTGCGTACGAACAACTTACCATCTCCACGACATTGTGTAATTTGGTATTCCACACTAATTTATTTGTATGGGTATAATAATGATTAAAATGGATATAAATCATTAATATTACAAGATAATGATTCTGTATAATTAATACACAATTCATTTCCTCACCATTTAACCAATTAGTGAATGACACCATCACTCATGGGTACATACGACCTACCGTCTCCATGACGTGATGAAATTCAATATCCACGTTAACCATTATATAATGATTATAAAATTAATATGATAATAAAATAAACATATTTATGAAAATAATAAAATTATGGATATGAATAAAATATGTTCTATTCCTATGAAATATGACTTACACGCCGAAACATGTATAGAAAAACGAAGTATTTACTTCCAAAACAGTTGTAATATTGAACTATTTTTAACAATATGATATAAGCGGATCATATATTATATCATTAATATGGGTATGGTTCTTTTATAATTTAATAACATGATTTAACCATTATACTGGAGTTTAACGCACCATCAAATAAAGAAAAATACAAGGTAAGGAATAATTTTTCAATCTCATTATAATCCAAGACTGTTTATGCGTAAGTCTTAATAGAGACATATTAATCATCCATGATTCTCTAAAATGTTTTCAAAAGGAATATTTTTATGGTTTTGTGTAAGGGACTCTTTTAATAAAACATAATTCTATATTAATTATAGATTTATTCTTCTTGATCATTCCCATTAACTCTATGTTTTTAAAATGGTTTCAAGGATTTATTTATATGGACATGAATTTTTTAAAATGTTAATTTCATTTAAAATATTAAAATTTGTATGGGAAACATTAATTCAAAAATATATTTTATATATATTCATTTATAAAGCACGTGACGTTTAATGTTTTCAAAGTAAAAAATTGATAACTCTCGAAGATAGTTTTAATGAATTTGTTAGATTATTTTAATATATATCCCCATCCTTTGTTGGATTTTTATGCTTAATTAAGATTTATTTATTGTAATAAAATCATACATGTTGTATTAAAGATTTCATGATATTTTTTACTGAATATTTTCTATTTTAATACCATTCAAGGTTTATTTTTTAAGTAACAATATTTCATATTCTATTTTCAATATGAATGTGTATGTTATGTTCCAACCTTTTAATATAATGAATTTATTGGAATTTTTATTTGACGGGCATATCCCGCTATATCCCCTCGATGCATTAGTAGAACTAGTGAGACAAACAAGATATAGACTTTCCCAAGGCCTTTCCCATTTAATTTCATATATGGATTTGGACGAGTCATTAACCATTTATATTTAGATGTCTTCGGTGAGGCCTCGATGATATGTTTTAGATGTCCGACATTATTAATTCCCTCTTTATGATATTAGTTATTGATATCTCTTGTGAATTTTAGACTACTATAATCTCCATGTGAATGTTTAGAAGAAATTTTTTGATTTATTCATACCATATTATGTTCAAGTTAAAGTTTTAATGGATTGTATTTCAGTTTTATACCATTCATTAAATGTTTATGATTATTTATGACATATATGGCTATAGTATTTACCCTTACTAAGAATATGAGATCACCCCTTCATTATTTTTTAGTTTCCTAGGACGCCAAGAACGGTTTTATGAATGATATTATAAAAAATCTACTATTTATTACACAATTAAACATAATTTATTACATAATATTCACTTGATACAACATAGAAGATTGAGAGTTCTAGTTTATTTGGGGATTAGGATCATTACATAACAACTTAAAACCTGAAATATAATATCTTTATTGAAAACATCCTTTACAAGACTACTACATTCCCTTGTACGTAGCATTTCATGGGATTACCTCAGGACATGCATAAGAAAAGGGTGAGCTATAAAACCTAGTAAGGGAATAATCATGGAATGACATGAGGAATTACACACATGTTAGAAAATAGGAATATAAATAGAGCACAATAGAAGCATAAACATAAAGGCATGATAAATCATGAAAATCATAACATGGAAATGTGGCAACAACACATAACATGGAATTAGCATGAGTCAAGTCTCATTGCACATGGAGCATGAGTAAACCCTCATTACAGATGAAGCACGAATAAATCCTTGTTGAACATGAATTAAAATGAGTCAACACCCATTTCACATGATGTATCATGATACTATACTTTTCCCAATGTATTGGAGCGCTATAAGGGCATACCCTTCTTAATCATTTCATTTCATACATAAGTGTGCCACATCGATCATATAACATGGATTCATAAAATATAATCATTTATTCCATGATAAAGGAATGTGGAATTTATAAATTAAAAATTATAATCAATATGTAAATGTTTATAAAGGTGAATACCATTAATAGAAAAATGGGCATGGTGTTCACTACACAATGACATTGGCTTGGAAAATCTGTGTAATTTCGGCAGCATAACGGCGTGACGTAAGAATTCATAAAAATGGTTGAAGAGAGAGAAAAGTGTGTCTCATCATATTTAAATGACAAGAAATGTAAGGGGGTCATATAGGTACATTTACCAAAAATGTAATTGAAATTAGATTCAACATATAAAATAATTTCTTGAAAGTAAATGAGGAGAGAGAAATTCCTTTCGGAATTTCAGCATAGTAACATGTGTACATGGGAGGAATTTAATGAGAGAAAAAGGGGAATACCATAATTCAAACATAAATAGGGAAGTATGGTGGAGTATTGAAACTGTACTCCAACATTTATAATTTAATATTAAAATAGCATAACAACATTAAGAAAATTGGAAAAAATCCGAAAGGAGGAAAACCCCTTACTTGGAAGTGTGCTTCCAAAGGCTTGAGAGAAGCTTGATAGAGGCTTCATGGGAGATTGGGGCACCTTTAGAGGATTCTAGAGAGAGGAGGTCATAGTTTGGATGGACTCTAAATGCTTTGAGTGAGGAGTAAGTGGGATCTTTAGTGGGTTTATATAGGAAATGTGAGGTAATTCTTTATTATTTATGTTCGGGACACCTCACATTAAATTAATCCAAACCACAAACCATCACATGGTTATTGCCCATGGCTTTTGTAAAAGGAAATTGGAAAACAATATTTTATAAGGCCAAAGTCCGAACATCTAAAAATAATGGGGTTTCGTATGTGTAGGTGAGTCACACTCCCAAGGAAAACTAATTAAAACAACAAAATGATTAATAAGTCTTGAAGGGTCCACTAAAGCTTTTTAATATAAGTCAAACAAACCCAAAATTACATTATCTTAATGGTAAAACATATATTGGCCGAAGATAATTTTTATAGTATTTTACTACATCACTATTGGGTCATTATGATGTCAGAAAACACATTATATATTTCAACGGTATTTAATTTTTGGCCAATCATTTCATTGTCTCAGAATATTATGAAAAATTCACCGTTGGATAATTTAATCTTCTTGATTACAGAAATAATATTCATTTTATCTAAATAATTATTGAAATATGTTAATTTTCAATTATAATATAAAAACTGACATTTATCGAAAATTCATGGGTTTTTACAAATATGGATTTCAATCCTTAATAAAAATTACAATTGCATTCTTAAAATTATACGATCATTTATTTTTAATAAAAATTAATTTAATAATATTATTATTATTTTATTAAAATATTTTTTAATTCGAAAATCCATTAATTCATCAAAATATATTTCTTATTTGAACATTAATTAAAAATACTATATGTGCTTTAAAAACTATTTTCAAGGTAACAATAATACAATGAATGTATATTCAATATTAAAAAAAAGGTACATAACCATAATACCATTGTATTGTTGCATAACCCCTTATAACACCCACATAAGACCAATGAGTAAGGTGTGTGATGGTGACAGACTCTTGGGGTGGCTCTGAAAACATTGCTCGGGTGGTAATCTCTATCAACTTCCACTTGTCTCATAGGCGGTCCTGCTCGAGCTTAACATATTCAAGATCAGCTTGGTCTTGGTCCAGAGAGAATCCCAAAGACACAACCTCCTTTACGAACTCTGAGAAATGGGTTTTTTATGGTTCACGTCAACTGGATTAGGCCATCACTTCCTTTGTCTGAGTAAATTGGATTTGATAAATCTCTATATTTATACTAATCATGTTATCACTGTTCAACGACTATATTAGATACAGCCACAATTCTTAACAGTATTTTAAAATCCAAAAACATAAAAATAATGAAGTTGACATTTTATATAATCATTTTACCTAAAGATACATTTAATTAGATCAATAGGGATTTCCATAAATGAAAGTTTGGGTCATTACATATATGAAGTGTTAATTAATGAAAATAATGGTTTTATCAATGAAATATATATGATGTAGTTTATGTTATGAATTGTAATGTAAGGATGATAAATGTAATCTATTTTCCTTCACTTCTAAATAGATAGGTCCTTTGGTAAATTATTCATTATATCATTCCAAAGTATTGAAATAATTCATTGGCACTAGGATTTTGGGGTCGAGCATTACATATTAACTAAGAAAAATAATGTATAATAAGGGGTCTTGAATATTTGAAATATGAATGTAAAAATAAATTCGAAAGATAAAATAATAAACATATAAAGGAAACATGTGATTCCTATGTTTGAATCTTGGTTAGCTATTGTTATAGAATTATCCATAGGGTTCTTACAACAATTCTCTAGTAATAATATCAAATATAAAATATACCATGATCAAATAAAAACTATCAAAAAACATAACTTTTACACATATTATTACGTGATTTTAAACATAATTATCAAAAAACAACCATGAATCATTCGATCATCTGTATTTAGAAGGTCAGGTACATATTCAAACAATAAGAAACCAAAATTAAAATGTCTTTAATTTAATATTAATAATGATCTCCAAATATTCATTGAGAACTTAAATCTCCATAGGATAACTATTGGAATACAAGAACAAGTGGATGCGATAAAATTCCCAGTAGCAGAAAAATTTTAAAAATAAATGATAGAACATGGGTTAGAGAGCATAATATTATGGCATAAAAAGGAATTAACAAATATAAGGAAGCATAACATGTATAACATGGTATCATGTAATCATGGTACCATATGAAATGTTTTTACAAAATACAACATAAAATAATAAAGTTTCAATTCTCATTACACCTGGAGCACATGTCAAGGCTAACAATGAAGATAGTTGGACATGGAGCATGAGTTAAGGATAACCACCAAGGACATTAAAAATGAACCATGAGTGATGGGAAACCAACAAGACCATTTCACCTAAAGTCTCAGGATACTAATATTTTACCAATTAATTAGAGTGTTATCAAGTTTCACCAATCATAACATGTAAATTAATTTCTGTTCTACTTGAGGAATCAATCATATTAATAAGGGTTACCCATTTATGGAAATGGGTATCAGAATTATGTCATGAAAAATAACAACTGAAAATTTCATAATGGTTCCCATGAAAACATATATATAATACATAGATTGTCATTAATAAGGGATAATTGTTATATAACGTGACATGTCATGTAAACCTGATGTGTAAACATGTAAAAGTAGTGTTTAAGAAACATTAGAAATGATCATTTTAGTGTGACTTTCAAGAAATTATTTAATGATCAATTAAAATAGAAAATGAAAACATGATAGATTATCATGATAAAATTGGTAAATTTGGAAGAAAATGGTTTCGCAAATTACATTATTGGGAGAACGTGAAAATTATAATTAAATAAGAAGGTTTTTTAATCAGGATTTCATTTCAGAATGAATTTAGAAGGGAGTATTTTTAAAACATAAATTTCTCCATAAGAGAAATATGAACGAATATATATTAATGAGTATAGAAATTTTAAAAATAATATATAATAATAACATAAAAATATATATGAAATACATTATGTTAATGAGGGATAAAGAGTAACCTGATTGAACAAATGGAGGATTAGGTAGGTACACATACATTTTGTCTGAAACAGTTCTGGACATGCACTAAATGTCCAATATAATCAAATTAAATTCATTATTTAAAAATTTCATTTCCTACTCTAAATGTACTTTATTTTTTAGTTTATTTTTTCATTTATGGCCATCTTTATGGGATAAAGAGTTCAATTTTATCATTTGAGAGTGTTTTTTTCTTGGTTTTCATGATCTATTTGTTTATATATTTTTATGGAAGTATATGTAAGTGAGGATTAATATCCATAATTGTAGTTATATGATATTATAGATCATATAAAAATTAAATGTCCTTCAATAAACAATTATTTATATATGTACATATTCCTCATTAGATAAATTGTTACTAATAACTATTTAGATTAATTTGGTTTTTTTCAATCATAAAAAATATTTCATTTTTAATTATTGTTATGTATATATAATGATTAAAAAAATTAAATATTTTGTAATAAATATATTATAATTTGTTTGACCAGAAAAATGGTTTCATGTCCATCCTTGA
Source organism: Viscum album (assembly GCA_963277665.1). Lineage (NCBI taxonomy): Eukaryota > Viridiplantae > Streptophyta > Magnoliopsida > Santalales > Viscaceae > Viscum > Viscum album. The sequence continues at coordinate 24,559,890 of OY728131.1, forward strand.
AGGTGTAATAGAAAAACAAAAACATGTCATCCAAGAAGGTTCTAATTCATCTCGTCACAAATGATTTTTTCATATTTTAGAATTAATTTATAGGGAAATAGAAATGATGATGTTATATTACATTTCCATGATAATGTTACAGTATATATGCGTCTATGGAGTTTTCATGAATCATCGATAAGGGGAGTTGAAGAGAAGATAAAGAAAAAAACCCTAAAAAGTGATTAATGAAAATGAATGAGGTGTTTACCTATTGATTTATACACCATGAGAACCTTTATAGGGAAAATGTTTTAGAATTTTGCTATGTCAACGAGCTGTTGAATGTGGGTAGAGGCTTGCTAGATAAATTGGGTAGAATCTTGGAAATCATAAATCCTTGAGAGGTGTGATAAGAAGATGTGGTGGGGATGATATTTATAGTGGAGGAGAGGGGTGGTTTTCTAATTATTAATTTATTAGTTTATTAATTTATAAAATAAATATGAATCTTTTTGATTCACATGACTAAATATATTTAAATGGAACGTAGGGATCGAGATTATTGGATTACTACATCTGTACCTAAGAAAATGACTATATAAATCATGTATATACCTTATAACATAAATTTTCATATTTCACTATTAAAAAGAAATTAATTTATAATTGAACAATCATAAAAATTCACCATTACCATTTAACAATTTATATAACTCAAAAATGAACTCAATTTTAGAAATTAATATTCTAAATTTTAGAAATTGAAATTTTTTATTATGTCACCAATTATTCAAAAAACTCAATTTTAAAATTAAGACAAAATTGTTGACATAATTAAAAATAAATTAACAAATAATAAAATTATATTTTAATAATAAAATAAAAATATTAATTTCTTAAAATATTTTTTGAAAAAAAAGTACATTTAAATAATTATATTTGGTATTTAATTGTAAATAAGGATTTATGTTTTTAAAAAATAAAAACAAATTAATTTATCGTTTTCAAAATCAATTATTTAATTTTTCCATGATATAAATATATAATATTTTTATTTAGAAGATAATTAAGTTTTATTTATACTTTAAATGATGTGGTAAGATTTTTATTGGTCATATTACTATTTGAAATTTACATTTTACTATTCCAATGTCCATGTTATAATTCTTTCAATATATGTTCATTAACTTCTTGAAAAATAACTTATATCATTAATTGTTTATTTTTATAGTCTATGTTGTGTATTATATGTGATTTTATATGATTTATAATATATAAAATAATTATATTATTGAAAATTTATTTGATATAATTCTGGGTTATTACTGGATAGATGTTCTTAGAGGAAGGAAACAGATTTGACTCATCATGAGCTAATTATTATTCTTATTCCCTAGAACATCATTTGATGATCAAATTCCCTAGAAATAGAATGAGAAAACATGATCTGGAAGTCATCAAAAGATACATGATATATTTTAGGGGATTTAGTAATTTATAAGGAGGAATTATTTTATTTACTATGGATAAGAAATGATAGAGGGGGGGTTTTAAGAAGTTACATATAATTCAATTTGGTCTCATTCAAATAGATTATGAAATTGTGGAGATACATGAATGAGATGATGATTTTTACACTGGGATGAATTTGGAAATTTTCGAGGAATGAAGAAGGGGGAGGGGTGATTTCTATAGGATGAATCGATATTTATTGAGGAAAAAGAACATGATGAAAAATTAGTAATTTCAAAAGAAAATTAGGAAGGGGAAGTGGATATTTGAGAGGGAGATATATTATAGAAATAATGGGCTAGATATATTCGATTGTTTCAAGGTAATAAGGGAGGTGAACCTATATAGTTATAAAAAATTTAATGTGTGTATGAATCAATATTTTCTAAGAGGAATAATTAATTAGATGCGTAAAAAGAGTAATATCGATTAGAGGATGAGGGAGTTAGGATAGGTGGAATTGTATTTGGTAGAGGCTATGGTGGATCCTTTAATTTTTGTAAGGCACTCTTTTTATTACAAGATCTTATATTCAAAGAGATTATAGATTTTTAGCTGAATAAATTAAGTAATAATAATGGATAAGATCATGAGTCTCCTTATCAATTGAATGAATTATACCATCATGAGTAGAAATAAATATGATGAAATTATTGTGTGATCTCATGAAATGCTTTTCACAGATTTTATGAATGATGGAATCAGAATATTTAACAGGGGCGACATGCACATGCATATAAGAAAATATTTTCTTATTTTCAACATTTTCATCCTACACTGGATTAAGGGATTAAATTATGGATAATACTACATTAGAGCGGGGTGGAAATATTAGTGATTATTTATCCTCTTTTCAATAGATTCACATTGGACCTCCAGTTTTTTTTTTGATAAATAAAATTATTTTCCTATATTATAATCCAGATGAATGTTTTGTTTCATGAAATCAGTGTACCCCCACTATCTATACTTAATGGATAACTAATTCACAATCCACATCAATTTCCTAAAAATATTCAATCCAAATTGTATACTCATGTACAGGAACCATAGACCCTATGAAATTTTTAATGAGGATTGGGAAGTGTTCTGATATAGTGTATAAAGTTAGGACACTGCAATATAAATAATGAGGCTGATACATTTGATCAAACATAAAAATAATTCAAGATTCATATCTATAGTAGTACACTATTCCCATGAAAATAGGAAAAAGAGTTGACCATGTATCCCAGGTAATAAATTCCTATAGTTTTTATTGTTTATAGTAAATTAAATGTAGAGGAACAAGACTTATTGTGACCCCCATACCTACCATTTTGGTACACACACTAAATTTCCCAACTATTAGAAGAGACCAAGTTGAAAATCCCACAAAGACATGAGAATATACCAAGACATTCATTAATAATTCTAATATGTCCATAGACAAAATCCCAAAAAAATTATTTGTAAAGGAATCATGATTTTGAAAATTGGTTGAAATGTGATTCAATGAGAAACTATTATCCCTAAAATCAATATCATTATTCTAAAAAAGTCACATACCACTAGAATTATATTTTCACCAAATAAATAGACATCCATTGAAAAATAACTGTTTTGAAACATAAAATTTCATAAATATAAAAAAATTGTTAGGAAAAAATCAAAATCAGAGCTACATTCATGCACTGATACTGGAGCATCTGAACTATATGTGGGTTTTAAATCCCATTATTATTCCAACATAAATATTTTAATTGGCATGGTCTATTCGTAATCACTCTATCATATAACTCTATATATATACATGAAATGATTAACCCCTCCATTTTATTCCTTTTGGAGTAGATATCAATATCATTCTAAGCCTCTATAATTCTTTTAGAGTAACTATTTTCCAATATAGAAATATCACCACTCATAACCCCATGATCTATCATCCTACATATAGAATGATTTTAAGCCATCCATTACAGTCTCATTCTGATCCTCACTTGATAGGGAGGAGAGAAAAGGAGGATCAATTATCTAAGTAAAAACCAGTTTTTGAGGGTAAAAATATCTCTTTTTATAATTGGAGGAATTTATAGCATATAGTCATTAGTTGTTGGAAAGCCTAACACATGGGTGGTTACCACTGAGGGGAATTTAGTACGGTCATAAAATTTCTTCTTGAAATCACAAAATTTATATTTGATGTAGGAATATACAAATCCTTAGATCACATCTGAATATTTTGTTCTATAAAATATGTTAGTGGTTTCATAATAATGTCATTATTTTTTTCTAGAAATAATTTCTCACGTATAAATTTACTGATTTTATCTGTATTACATTGTCTCACAATTTCCATCAAAAAATAATTACATGGTTTTTCCCAAATCTATGTACTATACTACATGAATATATTACCGTAATAATACACCACTTTTGAGACGCAATATTTCTCTCAATGATTGATGAATCCATTGAAGAAATAAAAGAAAATCATTTTTTCATATTCAAATGAGATTAAATCATTTTATTTTTCCAATGAATGGAATGTTCCACTGATAATTGGAGAGGATTTTTCAAAAAGAACCCTGAAATACAACAATGTCCCATAAAGAATCGAATTTGACTTATCCGACTACAAAAAATCCGTAGTAGGGCCTATAATATCCTTCATAATTCATTTCAATATTCCGTATAATGGGATTCATAATATCAATCCCTAAAATAGTGATTTAGAGAAATTTGTATCATAATCATACTTGAATCTCTAATAAAATCAATTAGAATGAGATAATTATCGAAATATCATGATCTCTTGAGTGTCACTTTTCATTTATCCATTCCACTAATGAATTTATATTTCAAATGACTAGTTATATTTCTCCTATTGTGAGGATGTCCACTATATTCCATACATATTATATCACATTTTCCGAGGTAATATGATTGATGGTCTTATTGGTGATGAATTTTATATGATATATTTATAGTGAAATAATCTTTTTAAAATATTTTTAAAATAATTATTAACAAAAATATACATCATGTAAATTCTCAAAGATCATGAGGCGTGGTGTCAATGGATTATTAGGTTCATATTATGTCAAGAGTAAAATAAAAAATGGAATATGGATTTATTATTTATAATGAGATCGTAAAATACATTTGATCTCTAAAAAATATATTGGATAACATGGGGAAAACATAAATAAGTTTTTGAGATAAATAATCTAGTATGAGAATAATCATGACTATGAAACCTAACATATGTGTCAATTGTGTGTCTTGATATCATAACAGAGTGGGCACATGGGTAATCACATTGATTTATAACATAGTGAAAAATGTATAATAGAATCCAAGAATCATTTGAAATTCCATAGAAACGTTTATCTTGATATAATCGTGGGTCAAGGATAATTTCAAAAATGATATCTCATTATGTACAAAGTCAAATAATGTCTTAGGTTTACTTTTGAATCCCATGCGTGACTCCTCATGAGACTAAAGCTTTACCCAATGAATTGGAGGTCAATGTGGCTGTACCCATCATAACATTGTCATGATATTTGTGTTCCATATAATGTATTAAATCTTATGACATAAAATAACAATTTTCTTAATGATATAAAATAGGTTGCATAATCTTATTACATATCAAACTCAATGGAAATTTCCCAATAAAGGAATTTTAGAATTGATATAAATACATGAACATTAAAATTAAAATTATGGGGAATAATATACATTAATATGTGATATACACATATATATAATTCGAAATAATTCAATAATTTTAAATATATGGATAATGTTTGTTAGAGATAAGATGTTCATAAGATTATTGAAAGGGATTTTTTTAAGAGTGCACTTTCCTAGATCCTGATTTTTTGTGTGTGTTTTTATATTCTATAATAATAAAATCGTGTAAATTATTTACGAAATGATTAACCTTATTCATTTTTAATATTCATTTTTATTTTATATGTTACTATATTTAGTTACTTAACCAATTACATTGACATCATACATTTTAACAATAATCAGCTTATATGTCCCCAATCACATTATTATCTTTACTATCATCAAATAGATTATTATATAATCATATCTATAATTTTAATACGGAAATTTCAATAATTTTTATTAATAGAATTTATCTTTTAATCCAACAACGAAATATTGTAATGAAAAATAAACTACATTATAATCATCAAGACTGACGGTCATACTTATGTGTCAGTAACATTTACAATTTTTGAAGATCATTATGGAATTGGGTATGTATTTAATTATCCATATGGTATTATAATTAAATTATAAATAACATATTATTTAATTAAATACCATTTCACATTCCTTCCATGTTATGCTGTAATAAAAATAAATCTTCTCACTTTACCAAGCGGTATACTTCCATGTACATGAATGAAATTATCATTTATTCAATGGATTTTAAGGAAATAAATCATTTCATTTAAATAATTTATATATTTATTATTCTATCATAAATATATTGAATCAACATAAAACTAATCTACATAAACTTCCACGTAATTTGTAAATGAATAATGAATAACATCACTTCACGAGGATACATTCCTCTATACACACGAGCCATGTTATAGTATACCCTATAAAATTGAGGGTACAGATTTTTATATTATATAATAATTAACGAAATATAATTATTTGATAATTATCATATATATAAACATTAAATACATATGTATATCCATTTGTGTGAAGTGGTGATGGAAAATGAATTACATCAGTTTTTGGAAAGGTAGTCTCTTGTACACATGATCAAAAGTTATGTATTCACTTTGAGGGAGGAGGAAAAATATGTAATTATTTAAATTTACATAACTCGATGAAATTATATGTATCATATTAAGGATATTATTTAATCATTTCTTTAAAATATATGAAGGAGAAGAAATTAAAAATAAAACAAAACACTCCGTAAAAAATATTACCTCTTCATTGCGTTTTCATAAATTAAATATTGGGTTATATTTATGAATATTTTCAAGGAATATAAAATTAGGGGAATTATTTAAGGAAGTGATTTAAATAAGTATTTTATGTTATAATTCGATTTGGAATTGGGTAACTATGATGAGAGTGGGGGCCTTTTATATGTGGGGGAGAGGATGCACTTAAAACTTTTAAAAAAAATACACCGATGTTTTTTAATATAATAAGTATCCAAATGTGTCATTTTCGATATATAGAATATATAATTATAAAATATTACAAAATAGTAATTAGATAAATTTTTACCTATTTTTAAACCTTATATTTTTAGTTTATCCTATAAAAAACCTATTTTTACATTAACTATTGTATATAATTATTTCTATTTTTAAAATTGATTAGGGTTACAAATTATGTTAAAAATATTCGGTAATATTAATTTTGATGTTTCAAAATATGAAATTTGTTTCTCTATATTCATTTTATATAATTTTAAAATTTTAATTTTTAATTAAACCTACAAATGTCTCAAAAATATGATTTTTCAAGAAATACATCTGTTTTAAGAAAAAATGATCTCAAGTTTGTTGTATCACAATTAATAGGAATTAATTTAATTATAATTACTATCTATAAATAACAAATCTATAAATTTTATTTATATAATTTCTCAATATTTTTTATTTTAGTAATTTGAAATAGAGAAAAAATAATATAATATAAAATTGTTTTCATAATAAAAGTTTTTTATAAAACCTAAAAATATTCATTTAATAAAATATTTTTTAAATATTTTTGAAATGTTATTAACTGGATTAAATGTAACTAAATAATACTTATGATAATTTTATGTCAAATTTAAATAAGAAATTGACGACATTATCTACAAATAACTTTGTCTAGTCTTGGTATTTTTACTATCCATAGAAATATATCTATTTTGCAAAGAAAAAAATATATTTACTATAATGTAATATTAATATTATTATTTCAAAAATTATTACCCTTTTATAAATAAAATTTATAAATATTAATCAAAATAATTATATTAATTTCTCATAAAATTAATTAAAAAATAATTTTCAAATAAATGAATTTACTAAAAAAAAATGGGAACATATTTCTTCATGTTTAGAAATAGACTTATATTCCAATGTAAATTTATATAAATTTATTGATATATTTAATCCAATTTATACCTGTAAATTTAATTTATTGATCATAGTTTTCATATTAAAATAGTCATGCTTTATTTGTGTTCAATGTTGTGTGTCGTATATACTATTGAATATAGTTATCTCATTTAAAATGTTAATGTGTTTTATTATTCCCCTTATAAATTATTTCACTTTCAAAATCTTATATTACATGGTATGTTGACACTAGGTTATGGATTTATTTTATTTTACCACTTATGGATCATAGGTTTATTTCATTGAATTTTGGTTTCTACACAACACTTTCACTAGGTTAGTTGTCTTGTATCATATAACTTTCTATCAATAATCTTTGATATCCACTGGATGATCCTTGTATGAAAGGTATTTCCCCAAAAGAATCACCTCAAAATTTAGTGCATTTGTGGGTTATAAAATATACTTAGTTAAAGGTAATTCAAAAAACACATCATGTACATGATATTGTTCAGGTGGGAGTGAGATTTGGTAGGTCATTAATTTGATGGGATCATGGATCTCAATCGGGATGATGTAACTAGGAATAATCATTCACCTTTTAAAGTTACTCATGAAGTTCTTCCGTGGGGATATATAGAGGAAAAAATATCTCAGTCCTCAAAACCCAAGACTCGTCATTGATAGTTATCATAGATATTATTTCAACTTTATGAGAACTACATATGAAATTGAATGGCATAAAATATGAAAAATCCTATCTTTTATATGATCAGGTCCAATTAAAATGCACTTTTCTACTTCATCCCTTAATGTCGATGTCTAACAGAACATCCCATAGAAAGCCTCATAGAGTTCAGTATGAATCATAGAATGAAATATTTTTTATTATGTGAACTCTATGAGGGAATAGTTTTAATACTAATATACTTGTAAATACTTTTTAAAATACCTAATATTTTACTCTATTGTTTCTACAGTTCTCATTGATGGAATATCCTCTTGATGGTTATTTGAAATATTGAAATATAGATATATTTGAAACTCCCATGGAACGATTATATAGAACCATGAGGTAAATGTTATATATCAATTAGATATTATAGGGAGTGGAAAACTATGAAATTTTACCACATCCCTAATTTATATCATAGCCAGTTGGTAAAGAGGAAAATATTCCTTGATATAAATAATATGTGTTGAATTGGTAAGGTTTTAAACTATAACCAAAATGGCATATTAACATTAAGTGTTATATGAAGGCTTAAGATGAAATCCACGATTATAGAAAGACTTAAGATGAATTCCATGATTATTTTTTCTTATTTCCATTATATTATGTGAAACTTTTTGATTAAAACCACACAATTATATTATTAATAATTTAATTCTTAGTATACCAAGCATTGAGACACAAAATCCATAATCTCCCTCTTAATGTTTCCAATGATAACATTCTATTTTGTTATTTATTAATATATTTTCATCCCATATTAATATATAATGGTGAGCTATAATAATCATCCATAGTCTATTTCTTTATCTCTGGTGTTTATGTGACAAATATCGGGGTTACAACCCTTATAATTTAATCCCAAGAAATATTAAGATATATAGTATTCTCTAACTTTTTTTGTAGCACCTCATTAAATTTTTGGTCCTCCTTGATCCTATCAATAATTGAAGGTTCAAAAGAAATTCATGAATGTTTGGATAAATATTATATTAATATTTCCATATACATTCCATTAAAATCTAATAATAGTATTCCCTCTCTATTATCATAATTGGTAAAATTTTAGGATCTTTTATTCTAAGAGAAAATCAAAAAATATTTTCATTCCAAGGATGGTAATTGATAGAGCAATAAGTCTCCATGATCAACTCTGAAAATATTCACTGGATCATGTTATGATACTTATGTGGGAAAATATAATTGTGTCTCTTGATTTTTATATATTTCACACATCTCCCCCATAGAGATAATGTCATCATATCATCAATGTAATATTTAATACGACCAAATTTATGTTATTCATTGGGTAGTATTACTCAGAAACATTTTTGTTTCATTAATTAATAGACTATAAATTTATCATTCTACAGTATTATGCATCCTATACTGTAACACCCAAAGATTACACGATACGCTCCTATTGAATAATACAATTGCATGTGTTGTACGCAACATCGAGTTCTAACACACCACAACCAATCAAACTAGTCGTTATGAATACTAATACCCACTTTTTAAAATTTTATAAATTTTATCATTCAAAATGGACTTCATTTTTCGATTTTGAATATCGAAATTAGCTAATGGTGAATTTTTGTATTTTTCTGAAAACATTCATTTTTTATAAATAGTGAAAAACAATGAGTTATAGTTTTAAACAGAATTTTTATTTAAATAATTATTTTTTTTCTTTAAATTTACATTAGGTAAAAATTGATACATAATACCTATATATGTTCAATGTAACTCATTGGAGTAAGTTTATAATAATTTTAGATATATAAAAATTTTATTGAACTTTTTACAGTCTTTTCCCCACCTCCAAGTAGCATTTTCAAATTTACATAAAATGTAATTTTACTGCTTCTGTGAGTTGAATTTCAAAAATTAAAGAGACCCAGTTGATATCAGTATGTAAAATTTGGTTCAATAAGATGAAAATAATTTTTCGTGAATAGTTACTTTTTTACTTTTATTTATCATGGTTAAAAGTAAATTTGACAATTAAGGGTAAAAATGGTATTATTATTACCCTAACACAATCCCTAATTCAATTGGATAAGTTTAATTCGACCAAAAAAACCTTAGGAATAAAATATGATCCTTTAGGTCCACTTGAATTAGATTAGGACATTAATTATTATTTAATTCAATGAGGAGTTAAAAGTGTTAATTTCAATTTTTAATAACTAAAACATTTTTAATATAGAGTTACACATAAGATAAATTCAACTATAAATATTATTTAGAAAGATAAAAAGATTTACTATCTAATGTTATTTTATTTATAATTTTTAGACATTAAATAATTAATGTTATTTATGACACAATGATGATACAGTAATTACCTAATTAATGAAATATAAAAATAATTGATATTATAAATATATAAATAAATGTAATTTATGAGTTTTTATGAATTACACTAATTTTATAGGTTAATATAAAATTAATGGGTTGGTTAGATGAATTATTTTCGATGTAATAATGCTGTTATAAATTTAGAAAAAACAAAATATCAAACAGTGTCAAAATTGACAAAAATGAATTTTTAAATAAAATAAAATATTATTAATTGATATTCTATTCCTAAAAATATATGTTTCTTCCAAAAGACTTATATAATGATATTTGTATCATTAATGAAAAACCTGGGGTTCTCTTGGAAGTTTATAGTGTGTTTATTAACGATATAATATAAAAATACAAAGAGACATGGTAAAGGTCAAACTATTTAACTAAGAGATAAATCTAAAAGATAAAGATTATTTAGTGACCCAAAACATTATAAAACCTATTTGTTGAGTGTTTTTTGAACCATAACCACCATATAATTTAAATAATTTATTTTGGAGCCATTAGAAACTGAAGAAGTTTTTATTATAAAATAATATTTCTAGCTTTTCCTAAGGTTCCCCTCACCCCTCTTATAAAAGGAAACCCCCCCTTCTCTTTAATTAACACCTTCAAAGCCATTTGGCTCAGACAAACCCTACCCAAATACCCTTTCAACTGTCCTCCCTTAATCTTAGAGGCCTTCATTTAGTCAGAAAGCCATCCTATGGAGCCCTTTTGATCAAATCAAAAGGAAGAACCTGAAGAAGAGGTAAATATTTCATCACCTCTTTCAAGTTTCTTTCTTCTTCCTCTTCCTATTTATTTTTTTAAAATTTAAAAATAATAACTCCACTATCATATATATACTATAATATTATTATAAATATGGTACAACCATATTCATTATTCTATCCATCCTTTGAATGATATGTCACCATACGTGTGTAAGTATAGCTTATCGTCTCCATGTCGTGCTATAATTGTTATTCAATACATTATTATTTTTATGGGTATAATAATGATGTGTAATTGATGTAAATAATAAATATAACATGATAATGATTTTTTATATATTATTTACCATTCAATTATATATTAGTTGAATATCAAAAGAATAATAGTGTCGCTCGTGCGTATGTATGGATTACTTTCTCCACGAACGCGATGAGATTCGTTCTCCATCGTACCTATTCAAAACAAATTTTGATTTGATAAATAAAAATAATGATTAAATATTTAATATAATTATGAATATGAATAATATACATCCTATCCATAAAAAAAATTACTTACGGAACAAAGCATATAAAGGAAAACGAATCAATTAATACCTAAGAGGACCATATTACTAAAATATTATTAACAAAGAAATATAAAAAGATCATATATGATATCATATTAATGTTTATGATTCTTGAATAATTTAATAACAATTATTTCACCATTATACAGGAGGTTAACATAACCTAGACCATGGAAATGTACAAGTTAAGGGTTAATTTCACAATCTCTTTATAATCAGAGGTTGTTTTTAAGTAAGTATCTACTGGGACCTCTTTATCATCCACATCCAGGATTCTTAATAATTCATTTCAAAACATTTTTAATATTTAATAGACAGTCAGGTAAAGTCATTTATACCCGTATTTGATCTTATATTTTTTGAAATTAATCTTTCCGTCATTTTCCAAACAAGGTACTTTATGACCTTTTCGAAAAAATTAAGGTAAGAATTTTTTTTAACATATACGTCGGATGTGGCTATTTTCCACTGTTATAACATCGTCGAATCTTCTATTACAAGCTTATAAGAATATTTTCAAAATATATTTTTTCTTTTTAATTATGTGACTCTTAAATGATTTCAAAATAGAAAGATATATTTCTCTAAAAATGTTTTGATTTCATCTATGTAAACATCCTTTGATAGATCTTAAGAATATTTGATGTTGATTTATTATGATACAAAACTTCCATATTTTATTGATTCTTTTTTTTGATATGTTTGAATATGGATGTGTTATTTTGAAACTATTCATGTTAATGGATAAAGTATTAACATTTTGTATGATAGTTTTTATACGAATCTTTATGTTAAGTTTAAACCTTTTCATATGAGGAATTCATTGGACTTATTAAGTGATGGGTGGAGCCCGCTATAGCTCCTCGATGTATCAGTTGGTCTAATGATACAAACTCGTGCCTAGGAAAAAGGCCTTAACAAAATCTTATTTTTAGTCTTAACACAAGGCCTTGACTATGTGGTTTTGAAAGTCTGGAATTATGCATTCCATCATCATGAAAGTGTCTATTAATATTTCATGTGATTATTCAACTTGTATAATATCAATGTGAATATAAATTGAATTATTTGATTTTTATCTTTGCAATATTATTCATAAGTTCATGTTTAATAGGCTTTTGTTTTAGTCTTATACATTGCCTTAAATGTTTATTCTTATTTGTGAAAGTTTCCACTATATTGTTATCCTTATTGAGCATCTGAGCTAACCCTTTTCTAGGATTTATTTTTTCTAGGATGAAAATAATTATATTATGACTGACCTTTAGGGATAGCCTATGGCATCTTAGTGTTGTCTTTGGAATCAATGTTGTTGTAGTTTTCCATTTTATGATTTATCATAATCATTATGAATGTATCTAGTACTTCCAAGTTTACTAAACTAATCGGTATTTTGAGACTTAATATTTTGTCATCATGCAAATGATATGTAATAATGTATCAACTCTGGGATTCTGGGTTCGAGGTGTTAAAGTTGGTATCAGAGGATTTTTAGTATAATCCATGGAATCTAGATTTAGATAAACTATGATTAGATCACATAGCCCTAATATAGACATTGAGGATTAGTATTGAAGAACTTCCTAGAATATTGGTATTGTAGAGATTTTTGAGTTTTCCCAGAAATAAATCTCAGTCTGGATACGAGCAGGTAGAGGGGGCTCTAGCACAGATGTATCTATGGGTAATACTTGAAAACACCACTTTGACATAGACACGAATGAGAACTGGTGAACGAAAAAATGCATTGCTACACTCTTGGTTATGACACTCCCGAGGGATATTCTTAGGATAATTCACATTTTCATTACAAACCATAATTAAGGTTTTATGAGTATATACTTCTTCAAAGAAAACATTTTATTATGATTATGGATTATATCGATTAACTGTTCAATTTATGTTAAGTGTTTTACACATTTGGAATTATGTATTTCAATTCATAAATTAATCTAGTTTACTCCATTGTATAGAAATTGATCCAAGTTGATGAAATGGAAATCGTATCAATGCATGCACTGCATGTATGGATTTCCCTCCTACTCAAAATAATTATAGTGTAGCTGGTGATGAAACCGGTGCTGATCAGCTAATCACCATACTAGGACAACTCACTCAGATTATGAATAATGACCTTACTCGTATGGAGCACCCTAATCCACAGCATGGAGGATCAATGTTAGATGGATTCATAAGGAAAAAACCACCAACATTCAATGGGGGTACAATTCCTCTAGTAGGTGAGCAATGGATAAATTCCTTAGAGAAAATATTCTACAATATGGGGAGTAGTGAAAGGGAAAAAGTAGTCATGGAAGTTAACAACATCGTTGGAGATGCTGACCAATGGAGTTCATTGATTCAAAACACAAATGAAGCCGATGATGTATCTAATATGGAATGGAGGGAGTTTAAAAAAATCTAAGAAAAATAATTTCTTTATGAACATCGAGTCGATATGGAAAGACAATTTCTGAGTCTGAGATAAAAGGAGGATGGGAATATCGTAAAGTATGAAGCTAACATTAAAAGGGTAGCGAGGCCAATGGATGATTATATACGCAACCTAATAATAAATATTCATCGTTTATTTGATGAGTTAAAACCTTTTCTCCATTGAGAATTAGTCTCAAAATCCTTCTCGTCATATGAATATATTGTCTTATGTGTTATGAAGACAGAAAGTGAGTTCTCTAAGTCTTATGACTTTAAAGAAATGCGAGAGAAGAAGATATCTTCTAAACACTATGGAAATGGAAATAGGGGAAATAAAGGAAATGTTGAATATTCATCCTGCAGTAAATGTGGGATGAAACACCCTGGTACTTCCCTGAAGGGAATGAGAGTCTGTTACAACTGTGGTAAAAAAGTCCACCAAGATCGTGATTGCAAGGGGAAGAAAAAGGTTGTCGATGTTGAATGCTAAAATTTTAGAGAAAGGGGGCATTATGATAATGAATTTCCTATGAGTCATGGGAACGTACCTCTGAGAAGGCCAAGGGATCTAGGCCAAGAATATGTTACCACTACTACTGAGGTTGAATCTCCGAAAGACGTAGTGGCAGGTAATTTAACGGTTCCCTCAAGTGTAGCCAATGCTTTATTTCATTCTAGATCATTGCATTGTTTCATATCTTCCCAGTTTTCTAAGAAAATTAGATATTTCTAATTTTATTTAACAACCGAGATGTCAGGAAAAACTCCTAAGGGAAGTATCATTGCAACAAAGTTTTGTAAATCAGTCCCCATTAGAGCATATAAACGTTATTTATCTGTTGATATCATTGTCATAACCATGATGGAATTTCATATAATCCTCGTTATGGATTGGGTTTCATACGTTGATGCAAAAATTAATTGTATGAAAAAGGAGGTTAAATTTTTTTATTTTGAAAACGAGTACCTTATCTTGAAAACAAAAACATCACCACCTAATTCTTATCTAGATCCACCCCTAGTAGCTCATCTAAATTCAATTATTGGAGAGTAACAGAATGAAATAACTGTGGCTGAGGAAAAAAATGTTCAAATAGTGTATGTACCTATTGTCAATGAATATGTTGATGTGTTTCCAGAATATTTACCAGGACATCCTCCAGAATGAGAAATTTAGTTTTACATTGATTTAATTCCTATATAAAGGCCTATATCGAAGACCCATTATAGAATGGATGATGTGGAATTAGTGGAAATAAAGAAAAAACAAGAGTAATTTTGTAATACGAGATTTATTCACCCCTAGTGTTTCTCCATGGGGAGCCATTGTCCTTTTTGTTAAGAAGAAAAATAGATCTATGACGTCTTGCATTGACTAAATAGAGATCAATGCTATAACAATAAAGAAAAACTATCCCCTACCTCTTATTGGTGATTTATTTGACCAACATCATGGACCTCAATATTTTTCAAAGATTGACCTTCGATCTGGATATCATCAGTCGTGTGTGAAGAAGGAAGGAATTTAGAAAATAGCCTTTCAAAGCAGGTACGGGAATTAGGAGTTTACTGTAATGCCTTTTGGATTGACTAATGCACCCTATGTCTTCATGGTTCAAATGAATAGAGTTTTCAAGGAATATCATGATGAATTTTTAGTGGTATTTATTGATGATATCTTGGTATACTCAAAAATCTATGATGATAATGAAAATCACTTGTGCATTATCATGAAGACTCTTAGAAGACACAAATTATAAGGGAAGTTTAGAAAGAGTGAATTATGGTGTCCAGAGATTTCTTTTCTTGACCATATTTCCTCTAAGGATGGAATCTCTATTGATCCTGCTATGATGAACGCAATCCAAGAATGGCCAGCACTGATGAGTATAACTGAGGTACGCAGTTTTATTGATTTAGCTATTTATTGTTAACGTTTCGTCTCGAATTTTTTCCGGTTGGCTAACACATTAACAAAGCTAACACCTAAAGAGTTTATGTTTGTTCGGAAAAAAGAGTGTGAAGAATGTTTTGAAGAACTTCAGAGAAGATTATTCAATAATCCTATATTGACTCTACCATCGGAGAATGATGGGTTCGTTATTTATAATGATGCATCAAAGAAAGGACTTGGTTATTTCCTTATGCAGAATGATAGGGTTATGGAATATGCATCATGATAGCAAAAAATTCAGTATAAAAACTATCCCACTCATGATCTTAAGTTATCAGCTGTAAAATTCTATTCGATGATTTGAAGACACTATCTCTATGTTAAACAATGTGAGATATATACCGATCACAAAAGTTGGATGTATATTTTCTCATAGAAAGAGCTCAACATGAGGAAAAGATGATGGCTTCAACTACTCAAATATTATGATTTCACTATACACTACCACCCAAGGAAGGAAAATAAGCTGGAATATGCTTTGATTAGAAAGGATAATGGAGATTTGAACAAGATGTGAGTTGAAAATGATCCTATATACATGGATCTAGTAAAGATGGATATGGGAATCACCATGGATGGTGAAACATCAAATATTTTTCAAATAGTTGCCAAACCATCTTCACTATAAAGGATAAAGAGTTCTCAAACCAGTGATGAAGAGTTTAAAATTAAGATTAAAGCTGTGAATGATTGGAGATTGTGTGATTTTGTGTTTGAAGATGGAATATTAATATTTTGGAAGAGACTTTGTGTTCCTAATATACCTGATCTAAAAAGGGAATTGTTGGATGATGCTCATAGTTCCAATTTCTATATACACCTTGGTAGCAGTAAGATGTATATAGATTTGAAGGAACATTTTTTGTGGGACTACATCAAGAGAAAGATTTCTGATTTTGTGTCAAGATGTATGGTTTGTCAACAAGTGACAGCTAGAAGGCAATACCCTAGAAATGTCATTCAACCTCTTCCCATACGTGAGTGGAAATGGGATAATATTATGATGGACATTGTATTGGGACTACCAAAGACTCCTAGAAGGAACGATTCAATATGGTTCATTTTTTATCATCTTACCAAGTCAGCAGATTTTATAGCTAGAAGCGAAGATTTACCACTTGAACATTTAGAAATAATATATATTAATGATGTTGTAATACTTCATGGAGTACCACTATCGGTTGTTTTTTATCATGATCCCCATTTTACATCAAGATTCTGGAAAAGTCTTTAGAAATCATTGGATTCTAAACTTCATTTGAGTAATGCCTACCACCCCCAAACTGATGGACAATCAGAACAGACTATTCCAACCTTAGTAGACATGTTGAGATCATGCTCACTTGACTTTCAAGGTATGTGGGACCAATATTTTCCTTTGTTATAATTTTCCTATAATAATAGCTTTTATTCAATTATTCAGATAGCACCATATGAAGCATTAAATAGAAAGATATTTCGTACACCAACCTGTTGGGATGATGTTGGTGAAAGAAAACTCGTAGGCCCAGAACTTGTGAAGGAAAGGATGGAAAATGTGAAGATAATCTGAACCCACATCAATGAAACTCAATGTAGGCAGGGGAGCTATGATGATAACCAAAGGAAGGATTTGGAATTTTCGGTATGAGATCATGTTATCGTGAAGGTATCTCTATGGAATGGTGTTATACGTTTCAGGAAGAAGGGAAAATTGAGTCCTAGGTAAATCGGACCGTAAAATATTATTGAACACATTGGGATTGTAGCTTACCTTTTGAAAAGACGACCATGTCTCTCCAAAGTTCACAATGTATTCCACGTATCACTGTTGAGAAAATACATGTATGACCCAATGCAGGTACTCACCTATGAGGAATTAGAAATGGAACCCAATCTATCTTATTGTGAAGATCCTGTCAAGGTTCTTGATAGAAGAGAACATGTGCGAATAAATTGGACGACTCATTTGGTAAAAGTACTATGGAGAAACCATAAGATGGAAGAGGCAACGTGGGATACCAAGGAATATCTGATGAAGAACCAACCGAGTCTTTTTATGTAGTAATATTATGGAAATTTCAAGGATGAAATTATTTGATTGAGCAGAGAATGTAACACCCCAAGCATCCCTGGTACGCTTCTCTTTGAATAATACAATTGTGTGTGTTGTACGCAAATTTGAGTTCTAACACACCACAACCAATCAAAATAGCCATAATGAATAATAATACCCACTTTTTGAAATTATATAAATTTTACCGTTCAAAAGGGACTTTATTTTTGGATTCGGAATATCGAAATTAGCTTAGCATGAATTTTTGGTATTTTTCTGAAAAGTTTCAATTTTTGATGAATAGTGTAAAACACTAAGTTATAGTTTAAAAATGAATTTTTATTTAAATAATTATTTATTTTATTTAAATTTATTATAGGTAAAAATAGATAAAAAATAACAATATAAGTTCAATTTTATTCATTGGAGTCAATTTATAATAATTCTAGATATATAAAAATTTTATTGAACTTTTTACTGTCTTTTACACACCTCCTATAAGCATTTGCAAATTTACATAAAACAAAATTTTACCACTTCTATGAGTTGAATTTCAAAAATTCAAGAGACACGGTTGATATTAGTATTTAAAATGTGGTTCAATAAGACAAAAATAATTTTGGTGAATAGTTACTTATAACTTTTATTTACCACATTAAAAAAAGTAGTATAATTAAGAGTAAAATGATATTATTATTACCATATAACATGTCCTAATTCTATTTTATAAGTGTAATTCAACAAAAAAATGTTAGGAATAAAATATGATCCTTAAGGTCAGAATGGATAAGATTAAAACATTTATTATTATTTAATTCAAAGAAGAGTTAAAAGTGTTAAATTCAAAGTTTAATTACTAAAACATTTTTAATATATGGTTACACAGAAGATATATTCAACTATAAATATTCATTAGAAAGATAAAAATATTTCATATATAATGATATTTTATTTATAATTTTTAGACATTATATAATTAAATTTATTTATGACAAAACGATGATGCAATAATTACAAAAGTAATGAAATATTAAAATAATTGATTTTATAAATATGAAAATAAATGTAATTTGAGACTTTTTATGAATTAAACGAATTTTATATTTTAAAATGACATGTTAGGGTTGGTTAGATGAATTTTATTTAAGTAATAATTCTGTTATAAATTTAGAAAAAACAAAATACCAAATAGTGTCAAAACGGACATAAAAGAATTTTAAAAAAAATATTATATTATTAATTGATATTTTATTCATTAAAATATAAGGAAAGTCCAAAATACATATAAT
The DNA here is from genome assembly GCA_963277665.1 of Viscum album. Lineage (NCBI taxonomy): Eukaryota > Viridiplantae > Streptophyta > Magnoliopsida > Santalales > Viscaceae > Viscum > Viscum album. Next base: position 24,579,566 of record OY728131.1, read on the forward strand.
GATAGGTGTATAATTAATGAACCACTTGGTGTACTCTCAGATGTTTATATTATGTTTATTAACCATATAATATAAAAATACAAATAGATATGGTAAATATCAAACAATTTAACTAAGAGTTAAATCCAAAAGTTAAAGTTAGTATATTGACACAAACCTATCTAACTCCTTTTTGCAGAGTGTTTTTATACCCATCTACACCTTAGACGTTAAATAATTAATTTTAGAGCCATTATAAAACGAAAATTATGTTATTATAAAATAATATTTCTAGTTTTTTGTAAGGATCCTTTCACCCCTCTAATAATAGGGAACTCCCCATTCTCTCTAATTCACACCTTCAAAGCCATTTGTCTCAACCAAAACCTCCCAAAATACACTCTCAACTATCCTACCTTCATCCTAGTGTCCTTAATTTAGTCATAAAGACAACTTAAGGATCCCTTTTGATGAAATCAAATGGAAGATACCAAAGAAGAGGTAAATATTTCATCACCTCTTTCAAGATCCTTTGTTCTTCCACTTCCTCTTTCTTTGTTTTTTTCCATTCCAAAATAACGTATTTTCTATCTTATATATACATTGATAATATTATAAATATGTTACAACCATATTCATTATTCTATCCATCCATTTAATGAAATGTCACCATACGTGCGTACGTACAACATACCATCTCCAAGTCTTGGTGTAATTGTTATTCAATACATTATTATTTGGATGGGTATAATAATGATGTGTAATTGATGTAAATAAAAAATATAACGTGATAATTATTCTGTACATATGATATACCATCCAATTATATATTATTTTAATATCAAAAGAATGATATTGTCACTCATGGGTACGTACGGATTACCATCTCCACAAACGAGAAGAGATTCATTCCCCATCGTATCAATTCAAGCCTTATTTTAATTATATGATTAAAAATAATTTTTAATGGCTTAATATCATTATGAATTTGAATAAGATACATCCTATCCATAACAAAAATTACTTCCATAAAAAATCAAATGATGGAAAATGAATCAGTTAACACCCTAAACGACGATAATAATAAATTATTATTATCAAATAGATATTAAAAGATCATATATGATATCATATTAATGTATATGATTCTTGTATAATTTAATAACAATTATTTCACCATTATACAGGTGGTTAACCTACCTAGTCCAATGAAAAGTACAAGGTAAGGCGTGATTTCACAATCTCTTTATTATCCGAGATTGTTTTTACGTAAGTATCTACTGGGGCCTCTTTATTATCCACATCCATGTTTCTTAAAAATGTATTTCAAAACATTTTTACTATTTACTAGAAAATTGGGTAAATTCATTTATACCCTAATCTAACCTTATATTTTTTGAAATTAATCTTTTCTTTCTTTTCAAAACAATGTACTTTATGACCTTTTTGACAAAATTAAGGTAAGAATGTTTTTTTAACTTATACGGAGGGTGCATCTATTTTCCATTGTTATAACATCTTCGAAGCATCCCTTTAAAGATTATAAGAATATTTTCAAAATAAATGTTTTCTTTATAATTATGTTACTCTTAAATGATTTCAAAATAGAAAGCGATATTTCTATAAAAATGTTTTTATTTTATCTATATCAACATCATTTGATTGATTTTAAAGTCATTTGAAGTTGATTTGTTATGATATAAAACATCCATATTTCATTGAAGGTTTTAGGATATGTTTGACTGTGGATGTTTTTTTTACACTATTCATGGTTATGGATAAAGTATCGACACTTCGTATGATAGTTTTCATACTAATGTTTATTTTATGTTTAAAACATTTCATATGAGGAATGCATTGGACTTAGTAAGTGAAGGGTGGAATCAGCTATAGCTTATCGATGCATCGGTAGGTCTCATGAGACAAAAAAGTGACTTGGAACAAGGCCTTAAAAAAGTATTATTTGTAGTCTTAGAACAAGGCCTTGAATATGTGGTTATGAATGTCTAGAATTATGCATTCCATCATTATGAAAGTGGCTATTGATATTGCATGTAATTATTCGACTAGTAGAATATCCATGTAAATAATTAAATGGAATTATTTTATTTTTATCTTTGCCATATTATGTTGAAGTTTATTTTTAAAAGGCATTTGTTTTAGTCTTATACATTTCCTTACATGTTTTTTCTTATTTATAATGGTTTGAGCTATAATGTTATCCTTACTGAGAATTTGAGCTCACCCCTTTATATATTTTATTCTTTATTATTAATCCAAAACATTTTATCTTTATGGGAAAATACAAGAAGTCCAACATCCTAAATTATATTGATCTCATCCATCATCTCATTAATCCAGTAGACTCATTCTTGCATTTCTCCCATAGAGTATATAATATTCTTCGAAGATTCAATTTTTTATGCTTCCATTTCCCATTTTATTCCATCCTAATCTCTCAAACACAATGATCTCTATATCAGTCAAGTAGTGTCAATTTTAGACTTCATGTTGACCTCACATGATGATTCCTCCCCCATCTCACCATGCTCTTGATTATGCAGTTGAAAAATTATTATTACGGATAGATTTATTCTTATTGCACCTTTCATTTATTTACCTAAGAATCTAGGGACGATCAACCTTGGTAAATTAAAATAATAATTTCTGGGTAATGATCCTCCCCCATCGAATTGGAATATTAATGTATAGAAGTATACCTTTCTTCCCCTTATTTGATTAATTTATGCATTCCTATTACTTTGGGAGTTGTGCTAATAACTCATTTTGGTAAATGAATGAGTAACTTTTTCAATCAGCCTGGAATTTTCATAGGACCCTGATGAGACATTTTTCTTATTCCATCATGGAATAACATTCTACCACAATTCAGACTCCATAGCTTCTTTCTCATTTAAAATTTGGGATGAATACATATTTTTAGTTTCTTTCGAACAAGAATCATCTGGATTTCCATATGATCCACGTTATTTGAAAACTTATACACTCTATCATGGAGACACCAGATGTGAATGAGGCGATCTAAACATGAGGTGGGATATGCTTATAAGACCTAATATATCATCTTGGAAGCAAAACAAGGTAAAAAATTCTACCCATTATGTGTATATAAAAAACCAACAATATTAGAAAAGAAATTAGAATACCTTGAATGGTTAAATAAATATCCTTTAATGTCCTTCACTAGAATATTTTTAACACCCAAATTATGCTTTAAATTTAAATATATATCATTCCCCCTTAGTTCAAAATTCAATGGTCATTTCTCATTCTAAAGAGGGTGAATACACACTACCACCACAAAAAAATTAACATTATTGGGGCCTGCAAGTGATCCAAATTCACTCCATGTAGCATCAATGAACTTCACAAAATTGGATAAGTTTATATATAGTATAACATGTTATAAATTGTTGAAACATTCACAAAGAGAGATGTAGTATTATCATGATTCTATTATCACTAATTGCTTACATCGAAAATCCTCTCCCCCCATGATCTAAATCCAATAAAAATGAAAATTCAAAAGGCCAACCCGCACACACATACGTAGAGAGATGGGATGAGACACTGATTATGTTCATTTATCTGAGCATGTGCAATGTCTAACCCAACCTGGTTCATAGCTAGACCTCTTTTAATGTTCCACATATTTCTGTAGTTAATCCATACAATAATTATTCGGAATTATTACACTAAGGTAAATCTATTTAAGAACCTCTTCCACATGTAGGAATTATTAAGGCATGTAATTACTTAAAATCCACATTCTCTAGTCTTCTCCAATATTCCTTGATATTTTAATATACATATTCTCATCTTTATACTTATCCATAGTGTTATAAATAATGTTTTATCATCACAATTATAGAGTTTAATTAATCCTCTACACTGATACAATCTTTTTCAACACATTCCTTTGAAAAATATTATATCATTATTTTAATATATAGATACAAAAAGTAATATAACAATGATTGTGATACCTAATTTTCTTCCCATACTATGTTCATATTAAATAAAAATTAAAATTAAACATGTAATCAATATTTTATTTTTAATAATGAGTTCTTCAAAAAATTTATTTCTCTTAAAATTTCATTGGGTAGCTTGGGGAATACATAAATAAAGGGGTCAGATAGATAACCAATTACATTAATAGAAATGATAAAAATACAAGTGTGTTAATTTTATTACATAATATCATAAATGAAAAGGCTCTTGGGTAATCGCATATAGTAATAAAATAAATTACATGGTATCATAAGATCTTAAAAATAATAGGAAAGTACATAAGAATATATAACATTACATACTGAAGATTCAACGGTAACTTACTAGATAATATACAATTTTGGACAAAGTACCATAATGAATTTGGTTTACTCCCTAATCCCATACATGATGCCTCATGAGACTAAATATTTACCTAATGAATTAGATTCCTATCTTGGTGAAGCCATCCTAAAATGTTTATGATCTATGTGGTCCACATAAAAGAATCAACCACAATTAATGTCATAAAAATAACCCATGTAATTAAAATGGATACCATAATATTATTTCATTTTATAGTAAAATGAGATTATACAATAATTTAATTTTATAAATGACCATAAAACCTATGTTACCATGTCAATAGAGGAGATAATAATCTAGGTATATTAGTGTGATATATATATATATATATATATATATATTACATATCATTATTCTATAACATTTTGGAGAGTGATTTTTTGAGTTATATATAGAATGTTAAAAACCAAAATAATTGGCGGGTTAAAGAGATCCCTTACCTCAAGAATGAGTTGTCACTTGTGTTCTTTATCATCCTAAATAACAGAAATATGTTGATTTTTTTAAAGTCATAATAAACATTTTCTTTTTTATTATATATTTTATTTTATATTTAAATATATCAAATATAAATACATAACAAATGATTTTTAAAGTGAATGTTTTAATAATAAAATTTTCATATGTCCAAAATGATATTGGTAAGATAAATAAGGTCAAAGAGACTATGATTCAATCATATAAAAATTTAAATAATGATATAATTATCTTTCATATGCTTAATATATATTTTATAATCCAACCATATTATATGGTTATGATAAATGAACTTTTTTATAGTCATGGAGACAATAGTTTGTACGTACACTTGATAAAAAACATTATTTTTCAAATATCATGGAAGAGAGAAAGTAATTGCTATTTTATACTTCCAAGATGAAAATTATATCATAAATATCATTAATTTCACAAAATATTCATAGTCATATCAACCATTTATTTTAAAAAAAATGAATAACATAACTTCACGAGGAAGGAGTCATCCTTACACACAAAGGATTTTATCACTTATTCAATTCATGGAAAGTTAAGAATTTAGTTGACATATTTTTGTTGAATATTGATAAAAAATTCATGAATAATATAGTTCAATATAAAATCAATACTTATATCCTCTTAAGTAAATATTATGTGAAAACTGAATCACATCACTTTACAAGGAAGTAGTCCTTCATACACATGAGCAATGGAGTCATATTCCATATGGAATGGGAAGTAAGATGTTGAATGTGATACTATATTCTAATAATAAATACTTGTTCATATATATATGAATATATAATATAAATATTAAATAGTTCATTATATATATATATATATATGAGTGATTATGGGAAAATATTTGCATCTGTTTGAGAGGCAGTATACATCCATAGACATGGTCCACAAATTCATTTACCATTTGGGTGAGGATGATATTAATATAAGTCATTACAATAACATAATAACATATAGATATATTCATGAAACTTAATTTATAATATTTTTTTTAAAAAAATATTAAAGATGTTGATTAGGAAATAAAACAAAATTCTTGGTTTAGGATGTTACCTATTCTTCAAACAACTTTATTAGGTTTACACTAAAAAAATTACTGGGATGGGTTTTTGATAAATCAATTGTTTATAAGATGAGATGAGGTATGGGAAGAATTAATTTGGATATGCTTTGAATAATCAATGGATTATGGATGTTTGTAAATTATATTAGATTTTTTGGTCATTTACATGTGGGGGAGATGACGAACAAGGAATTTTTTAAAAGAAATAATTTCACCAATATTTTATCTTTCCAGAGGGACCATAATGGAAATGTTTTTATATATAAAAATATAATTTATATATTTCACTAGAAAATGATAATTATTCCTTCTTAGGGTCATTTCTAACCATTAAAAGTTTAGTTAACACCCCACCCCACCCATGTAAACACATGTTTACCAAAAACATGGTAAATAATTTCTTCTATTTTTACTATTAATTATGGACCAAAATAATTTGAAGAAAATATAAATTATTATGAAAAAAATATGGAATTCATTTTTCAAAATTCCACTCATATAATTTTTGTAATTTAAAATAAAATTTAATTCATTGACATATCGAAAATACGGTTTACATAAAACAAATTCTTTAGAAAAATGATGACTAATATTAACTCTATGAATATTAGTCATAATTATATGAATATAAGATAAAATTAAAAATACATAATGTATAAATTTTATTTAAATCATTCCACAATATGGTTTATTTTAATTATATAAAATGAAGAAACAAATGCACAATAAATTATTTTTCATAAAAAAGTGTGTAATGGCTAAAATACACTTATATTCTAATAATTTATAAAAAGAATTTAAATGTAATTAATTGGATATTATAACACTATATTGTTTTAATGATAATTTTAAATAAAAAAATAATGGGACTTAATTTATTATAAATATAATATAATTTAATAAAAATTTATATTTTAACTATTCATTGAAAATTTATTATTTTCCAAATAAATCTCAAAAATTATTCATATTTAAATATAAATTAATCAAACCCAAAAAAGGTATTCATTTTTTAATTAAAATATCAACATTTTATAAAAATTATTTATAATGTTTTCTCACAAAAATAAATTAAAATCATTTTCCATGTAATGTTTTTAAAGAAATAAGTATCTATTCTAAAGATTTTATAAATACATTCCTACAGATTAGTACCTTAATATACCTTTTAAAGATTTTTCCATCATATTAATACCTCCCAAATTAATATCTAGGTTATAATATTTTTATTCTAATAATAATGGTTCATTTGGATTCAGTGTTTCATGTCATATATGCTTCTGATCACAGTTCTCTCTTAAAAAAATTTGCGATGTTACATGATTAATTTCTAGAATAGTCCATTCCCTCCCAAAACATAAGCCTTAATTTGGAACCATCCTAAAAAAATTATATCGGAGGAGTGTCTCATCCATTTGTATATTTTTTCCACCAATCCTTGTGGCAACTGATGTGGGATTGGGTTTCACCCAAAAAACATCCCATCCAAAAAATGTCCAATGAAATAGGTCATCCCTTCAACGATAATCCTACTGATTCAAATTATCCTACACTAGTACTTTTATTTACCTCTTCAATGAGATATGAAATTTCATATTATTATTAGGAGTAATTTCAACATATGGATCCACTATGAATTCACATTCTCCAAGAAAACCCATTAGTATTTTCCTCAATCATGTTTTTAGTTACCCACGTTGCACTTGGGTTACACCATACAATGAATACATGTTACTAGGGGATAATAATCATTATCAATTTCATTCTAGGATAAACACATTATCCAATCATTAGATGCATCCTAAAACAAATTTTTGACAGGATGATTTTCTGGTCAATGATTATATATCAACTACTTCTCTTTGGAAATGTAGATCGAGGATTATGTTTTGTCCCATTATTATTTTCCCATAGTGACATGATATTTTCAAAGCACCAAGATGACATTTTCATACCTCATCGTAACAATATTATATTTCTTATCATTAAGTGATGAATTTCTTCATTGATTCACTATATCATTTTCTATCCCACCGCTCATATGGAAGAGAACTATCCAACACCATTAAGAATGAATAACGATAAAAAATAATGATGGTGATGCCACACCCACAGTACTGAAAATCCTTGGAAGACCATTGGAATCAAAAATTCCCTAGAATAACCTTATAACACACTATCACAAGTAGATAGATTTTTTTATAAATTTTATTTATCCTAATATATTTCTGAAAAAATACTTTGCTTGAACATTGGATAGGGGATTACCCTAGGTATTAAAGTTTGTATGAATTAGGTGTTGTTTCAGTTATTGAAATATCAATAATTTAAATAATTAATTATTTAAAAATTTCTAAACATGTTATTTTAATATTTTATATAAAATGAGTAAATATTATGAATTTTGATTTTTGTATACAATTTAGACCAGATAATTGGTCTCAGATTTCATTATTTACCACGGCGATCATGTTTCTTAAGTTATGGTGGATATTGAATTTTTTCCATTCTATAAAATAAATTTAAATACTAGATTAATTAATAAATTCATATGAAACATGTGGATCCATGATTCTTACAAAATAATTCTGTGATTTTATTTACATTTGTGTCAAGATTTTTAGGATGTGGTGTTCTATTTATCACTGATGTTAGTTTATTATCATCTCTCTTCCCATCCAAATCCCATTACATGTCTTTACTGATAAATTTAAATAGATCCTCAACATATACCATTTTGAAACATGATTCTAGGTACATATATTATACGATGATAGTGGAAGAAAAGTTCGCTCCACTGACAAAAGATTAACCCAAATATCTCGTTAAATTTCATGGAATGATTTATTAATTTTTTTATTAGAGTTAATAATAATCAGTAAGTGATCATATGGATTTCAAATAATTAATTTGAATTAATTAAAACATTTGAAACAAAATTCACAATAATTTAAAACATTAATTTCAAGCTATGTTTATCTATGAGGAAACATGTTCTATTCATATATATATTCCTCATAATTGGCTCTCATTTATATTATGAATTTAGTAGTTAATTCAATGTGTATAGGATTTATTGAAACTTTTTTCAACCAACAAAAATCATCAATTGGGATAATAATATTTATCACATTGATCCCTAGTGAAGAAGATATTGGGAGTTTATGGTAAATTAATGGTCTGGTAACATGGATTGAGAAACTTGAGGGTGGCATAACCAGCATATTTCCAAAGTGAAAATGGATTTCTCGAATACCTAACCTTTTAAACATGATACCCGACTCTTCAATGATTTGGTATATTATAACAAGCTACACTATTTTAAATAACAATTATTAAATTAATATTAATGTTAAATATAACACAAACTTAATGAAGTGTATATGTTTTTTAATAAATATACATTTATTCAGAGTGTTCAATAGTTATATATTTTCCACCTTTTAAATTTTAATTATAAATTAATAAAAAAAATTATGACATTTTTTTAAAATTACATTGTATTTATTATAAACAGAATAAAACCTCTAAAATTAAATAAATAACATTTTATCAAATTAAAAAAACTGAAATGATGAATTTTGGGGCTCAGTACGCTTGCATAAGAGTTAATATGATCGGGTCTATGTCTTATAAAGTATAAATTTATCAAGTTATCAATTGTTTTTAGAAATGAAATTATGATTTTATATAATTTAATTTTATATATGTTATATCATGAAAAATTTTCATTTTCAATAATTATAAATTTTACATTATATAATATATTATTTGGTCAGTTTATTTTAAAACACGATTTGGTCAAACATTCTAAATAAATGTTATAATAAAAATTAAATTTATATAATAATATATTATTCTATTGGATTTCAAGTAAACTTAGTTATTAAATTTTGAATTACATCATACAAAATTTCTAAATTTTTGGGTCAAAGAGGTCTAATATCTCAAGATGGTTTGGTTGGTAAATTAGTAACAAATAATAAGAAATTAAAATAATGAACCCTCCCTTGATTCTTTAGAATATCATTAAATCAACATAGAGGATTCAAATTCTTTAGCATAAAATAAAATAATGAAATTTGACAAAAATAAAACCCAAAATGCATTTATACAAATAACAAATTACTCATTTGGAAACTAAATATTTATATAAGAATAAAAATTATTATTAGAAAACCAAATAGTTCATAAAATCCTATATTATTTTTATTAAAGGAATGTCAAAAAACTAAATTTTGGGAATAATCATGAAATAACATCCCAGATCATGACTGATTTTTCTTTCAATATGGGTTTAATCTATCATATCCATCATGGATATATATAATTGGGGTTGTTAAATGAAAATAAATTGAAATCATTATAATCAATTTCTAAATCATTCGTAGAGTTATATCCACCATCAAAATCTCATATGTATATCTATATATGATTCTTTTTTGTCCTAAAAATAGTATAGGACTCCTTTTGATCCATTTTTTACATTTTTTAAATTAATTTTCAATCTTATAATTATATATCTACAAGATGATAAGATAGGGTCGAGGGTAATTATCAGGTTATGAATTGATGTTTAGTGATTTCATTACTTTCTTCAAAATGTTTCCATGTTTCCTGTATCGCTTGACTTTCATAAACTTATAGGTAAAGGGACCACTTGAAATAAGAGGGATACTACCATCACTGTCCATTAGTCTTGAACATCAATCAGGGTCTCCAAAATGGAGTTTACATAGGATTACTAGGGGCCTATTGTTCCACTACATTGATATCTTTAGGTTTCATCCAAGAAAAATTTCAAAAGGTTGAATACATTATTTTCATTAGCTTGGATTGTGTTCTTATTATTCTATTTACATTTGTGGGGGAAAAACAAACACCATGAACACTGTCTGCAATAGTCATATTTTTTTACTAAACATGGTGTCACTGGTACAAAATTTTTTTATGACATTACAATTATTTAAATTCGTTATTTAAAACTGATGTAAAAAATATTTTATATTGATTTATCACATCACTAATTTTATAACCGACGTCAAAAATGAATTATCTTAATTTATCACATCAGTTTTTTTATAATTGACATGATAAATTCATTTTTTATTCTATGTATATAAAAACCGACTTTACAATGAAAACATCGCCTCTTTATTAAATCAGTTATAAATAAATGATGTGATAAAGCCAATATTTTACTTCATCTTTGTAGTAACCAACACGATAAAGAAATTATCATTGCTTTATCACAACAGTTATTATATAAATGATGTAACAAATCATTTTATCACATCATTTATTAAATAACTGACTTGATAAATGTAATAGAAAACTATTTATCTTGTAGGGTATCAAATAACTAATGTGATAAATAATTTAAAATTATGATGAACTCCCATTTCAAGTCATTCCTCTGTTTTTATTTCTGGATACATTGCCTATACTCCTCTAACGTAGAATCCCTAGAATCGATTCTTTGATCTAGTGGCATCCAAACTCTTTTTCCATTTTTTTCATCCTATTTTTTATCCAAGAATCTATCTCCTCGACTTGAAACTCTCAATTAATCCTCACACGCTTCAATTTTGTTCATCCATGAATTCACTAAAAATAATTTTTAGGATTTTCTTACTCATGTATTTAACTATTAATTTTTTAAGGTGGTTTAGTATCTTGATATTGGTTTATTATTGGTTGTTCAAAGATTCTAAATCTATGTTTTCTAATTTCTTTCATTGTGACATTCACTATTAATTATTGAATGTGGTTTTGTATCATGATATTTTTTTATCGTTGGTATGTTGTAATTTTTATTTAATGATGTTTTCCCTTTAGATACTTACCATATTTATAATGATTATTTTATAGAGATAAAATTAAATATGTATTTTTATTTAGATATTCACACCATCTCACCCAATATAAATTTTTTATGTATTATGATGTGTAATAAATGGACGAGACGATCATTGGGATACTAGAAGACACTTGTACATCTTGATAATGAAGTCATTATAACTTCTTATGCTTAAGCGATATATATGGATGGGATCATTTTTTTCATTAGATAACTATTTAATAATATATCTTAGTTTTTTGTTACATTTCACTTCATTTCATTTAATATTATTATACTATATGTTTTAATATTGTAAATTGTAATTTCCTCCAACCATACAACAATTAAAAAATCAATTCTAGTCACTAACCTCTATAATATGGGGATTCTCACTTGATTCCTCACCACCAAACAGTTTGGTTACTATTTATAGAGTAAACTAGTTCTAGATATTCTATGTTAGCTATGTATCCCCCAAAACAGCCATTCAACATACATTAAATATGATATTTGCACCACCTTTCCAAGATAATATAGGTTCCTATCAAGGCCTGAACACAAGACCATTTTCCAAAATACCAATTTCCATAAAAAAACTCAATAGGAATGTTAAAATCCATAAATTTGACCATAAAAATCACATTAAATTAAAAAAAAATCAATTAAATAAAATCATAGGACCTTTTATGTTTAATATTTTAGATAATTACGATAAAAAATTTTGTAACAAGACTCATGATTTGATTGGTTAATAATACATCACACTAATGAATAGTTTTTTATTTTTACATAGTGGTTTTCTATATTATTTCTCAAACACAATATCATAATAATTTTCAAATATGCATATAATAGTTTTATATTTCAAAATTGTGTTACTTTCAAATTATTGGATATTTCATATAAATATAAAACTATCATATTTTACTATATTTTCATAGTAAAATTTTTTCCATAAATATATTTTTATGATTAATCATTTATATTTATACTTATATTACATTACTGTGTAGAATATGTAATTATATTTCTCAAATATGAAAAACAAATATTTAAAAATTGTGTTACTTTCAAATGAAGAAATATTTTATATTAATATAAAATTGGATTATCCTAACAAGTTTTATAATTTTAATATTTTTTATAGGAAATAATGAGTAGATGTTTCATTACAGCACCTGAACTGATGGATTAATATAAGGACTTTGTTGAGGATTTTTTGGGATTTCATAAATAAAATATTCAAAACAATGACATGTTTTTCTATCTATGCCTGAAATGTTTATATATGAATAAATTAAAAAGTAGGGAAATAAATTATTATTTAATTTCTCATGGAATTAATCTATATTATATCCCCTGGAACTGGAATGGTGAATCATGAAATAATTGCAGATCAACTAATGATGTTTCTTTGAAAGATGGTAACTCTATTGAAATTGAGGAAATGATTTATGATATTGAAGGAAAATAAATTAAGATAGAACCAACTATTAAGAGTCTATTAGATTATGCATACAAACCACTGTATAATTGTTTTACACGTTTTATGGTTTTATTGTCGATTTTAGGATTGATTAACTTGAAGAAGAAACATGGATGGAGTGACGAGAGTTTAATAGAGAAACATCAATTGTTGAAATATATTCTTCCTTAAAGACAATGATCTTCCAGATTCACATTATAAGACAAATTAAATATCATGCATAATGGGATTGGGATACAATAAAATACATGTTTTTACAAATGATTATGTGATATATAGGAAGGAATATGAATTTCAATCAGTGTATCCTAAATTTGGGACATCATGGTATAATTTGAAAGAGAAAACATAGGCTATTGTTGAAATTATAGAGATACCTACCCAGGTACTGTGGAATCTTCCTATAATTCGTCATTTAAAAAGTTTATTTTCAAATTCACATCATTAAAATGGTTAAGATGGAATGTTGATGACCAGATATGTGATGAAAAAATGCATCATACATCTAATTATCCCTAGTAGATAAAAATTGATGAGAAATATCCAATATTTGGAGATTATGATATAAATCTCATACAGGGGATGTTCATGGATGGAATGAAATTATATAGAATCCTTAGTAGTACACATATTTATATTGTTTCTATGAAATAACTAATGTATGAAATCTATTCCAATATTGTCTTACATCATCATTTTTTTTACCGACATTAAATAAAATATTTATGACATCACCAATAATATTGGAGGCTAAAATAAGATGTAAAAAATCAATAACAAAACTTTTGTCAATAAAGATTTTTTCACTAGTGGGTGAATATGACTGGGGTTTTATGACAGACATCAGGCTTCTGGTGACTAGGATTTGGATTGCACAAATTTTTCGTGGTTGGATCTCCATGGGATAGAAGGATATCCTCCCTCAGTAGCTTGTAGTGATCTAGAATCCTCTATTTAATAATATATGAAATTACTTATATAGAAAATAGTATCCAGAAGTATTAAGTGAAGAGAATTATTTTGGGGAACATTCTGGTTTGTGGGTTTTTTGTGATATTTGAAATTAATTATCATAAAATTTAATAGAGGATCCATGGAAACAATAGGGATGGCGAGGAATTGTTAGTGCATATGGAAAGTGAAGAGTCGATGTGTAGGTGTTCATAATATATGATCCTCAGCTAGATGAAAAATTCTAATACAAAAAATATTCTCCTTAATCTCTATATCATTTACAAAATCATTATCTTTTATTTATGATGTTTTTAAAATTTTATTTCAATATTAACTAAATATGGATCAATATTTTTTAATACACCTATGAAGACATAAATTAATAATATTTTTATATGATCATTTTTTGGGGATTCTATTATATCTCCTGAGTGATGAAAAACCTCATTTTTTGACATTAAATGTAATTTATTATATATAGAAATTACATAATGTTTTATTGAGATTATTTTGGAACAATTATTTTTATGTAAATTAATTAATGTTAATTAATAATAAATGTTAAAAATGGAAATTATAAAATTAAATACCCTCTTAAATAATTATTCCCTTAAATAATTACTATTAATAAATAACAAATACCCAAACCAGACATTTTTAGGACATGATGATTAAATTGAAAATTATCTCACGTAGACTGAAAACATTATGGTCTTAGAAAATGAAATTCAAGGCACACATTGGGAGAGTTGGATGATATTTCAAGATGAAATGTATTGAGTGGTTTACTTATGGAACATGGAAATGGAGTTAAGGTCGGTGGTGACATGTGGAATTGGAATCATTTTATATAAAAATAGAAGAAAATTTATTTTCATTCGTTTATATAAAATAATATTTTGTATCCCTAACATTTGAATACATGTATATGTCTGTCCAAATAATGTATGATTTATTTATACATAATACTATAATGATATTGTTAATGTTGAAGAGACATGGGAGGAATACTAAATTCTATGTAGAATGGTTTCTTACTATAATTTCATGGTATATATAGTGAATGAAAAAATTTCTATAAATTGATGAATATGGGATGTAAATGATATAATTTAGTCAATATTTAAAATAGAAAATTTAAACTAGAAAATTTATATAGATATTTTACCGAATTTTATTTATTATTAATAAATCTTAGAAATTTCACATATGCATACAAAACTAAAACAATAGAAATCATAAAATTTTAATAGAAAATTCATATTTTTTTAATTAGGTATATAGAAATTCCATGATCATGAGTGAAAGAGATTGAGGAGATATAACATGATATACTATAAGAGAATCCATACTTGTTACAGGACCACCTCTAGCAATCTATCATCCAATTCACAAAAACCTCTCTATCTAACCACATGTGGTGATACTAAAGTTACTAAATATTATAGAAATTCCATATAGATTCTAAATTTTTCTAAATACATTATTTAATTAATATATATGTTCACATATTCGATAAAAATTAATAAATGATTTCTAAAACGTAATAGTAATTTTTTCTATATTCTAAGATTCAAAAAAGATAGAATTTTAGTATTGAGTACTATAATATTGATATGAATATAGTTTCTAAAAATTGATATAGTTCAAACCTAACCATGAATAGAAGAGTTAACAGAGAGTAATAGTTAATTTTGATAGAGTAAACTACTTTGGTAACCGATGATTGAACAAATAATTATTTCTAGAAGGATCAAAATCTGGGTGGAATTTGCAATGGATATCATGAAGATCCAGGTTGAAAATGGTTTGGAGGATGAACCCTTGAAAATTTATAGGGGAACCATTCATTTTATTAGTTTTTTAGTAGAAAATAGGACATGAAAAATATAGTTTATATTTTAATTATATTTTGAATTCATAAAATGAAAAATTATCTAAATGTATTTCGATGAAACACTAAAAAAATGTGGCATATAGAAATCATATTAATCATAGAAATCGTTTAATTTGATACATAATAATCATAATAAGGTGATAAATTGGAAGGATTTTATATTCTATGGCTTTTATAATTAGTGTCACAAAGATTTTATAATATATTTATGTATTTTTTTTAAAAAAACCTAAGATTAACAAAAATTCAAACTGTATAATTAAGATGAAAATGAATAATTTAACGTCAATAATACCTTAATTAATATTTCTAAAAAGACACCCATACAATTTTAACTTCTAATTATTAAATTTCCAATCTTATTTTAAT
This sequence comes from Viscum album, assembly GCA_963277665.1. NCBI lineage: Eukaryota > Viridiplantae > Streptophyta > Magnoliopsida > Santalales > Viscaceae > Viscum > Viscum album. The sequence continues at coordinate 24,596,034 of OY728131.1, forward strand.
ATTTATTAATTATATTTTTTAGTTATTTTTATGATTCAAACTTCATATTAATGGAAATTATTGGTAGAATTCATAATATTTGAATTAATGAATAATAAAACACATCCATATTTCATAATATAATTCCTCTATGCGAAGCCTTATGTATAAGTCAATTAATATAAATGCCTCATAAGAGACAAAAAAAATGAAGCCTCTCATGGGGCCATGCTAAGTGTAAATTCATACTATAAAAAATTCATATGGATTTTTCCGAAGTCACTGAATTGAATTCATGTAACTATAAAATAGTCCATAATGATTTGTATTTCTTAACTAAAATATAATAATGCCACTCTATACATGTAAATATATAAATATATATTGGGGCGTATATACACTCACAGAAGCATTATGCATACTGAGATTGAAATATTATTGAGAATAAATTCATAATATATATACTATTAGAGTAAAATAGTATAATATTTATTTGTGCATTAATTATTTTCATATATTTTCAATGAAAATTAGGTCTACAGTTGTGTGTATACAATTTTCAGTATTATTAATTAAAATATTCATTCATTATGAATAAATGTATAATTAGTTTGAAAAAATTGTTTTATACGATATATTTTTTGATTATATTATTAATATAACTTAACATATATTATACAAATATACATACTATAATTTTATAAGAAATGATTCTGGGACATTCATGTGATATGTACAAGTATGAAATTTGTTACTATATATTTTTTAAAATATGTGATTAGAATAATGAAAATTCAAATAATATATAAAAATGGAATTGGTATAGATTAAAATAATTAAAAGAATTATATAAATGAAACATGTGAGTTGTTTTCCCAATGAAGAACATCATGGTTTGGTTTTGGCAGTTTTCCCATGTTTGATAGTTTTATTACACTATGAATACATGGGTATCCATACTTATGTTTTTTAATTATGATCATGGATTGAATATAACATGATTATATGTGTAATGAATAATAATTTCTAAAACTAATTATAATGTTTATTAGTGAGGCATGATTAATCTATATGATATCTAAAAGGTCTGGTTATGAATATGATTCTCATGTTTTTTTGAAATTCATAGATATAAAATGAGGAATTCTTGAGGGCAAAATTTTTAAATTAACACAGAATAAATTGAATGAAACTTGTTTTTTTGAATATATAGAATGTGTCCAATAAATGATAAATCGAAAAGTTAATCTTTTACAATATTTATAAAAATTTTAAATTAATTGAACTATCACTATTTCTAACATCATGTACATAATAAATAAAATTTAAAATAAAGGGGAATTTATCATCATGTATTTTTTGATAAAAATATTATTTTTAAATTTAAGTTGTCTAAATATTTTACTCTGATGTCTCGCCATTATTATACTCCTAGAAAAACTAGAATATTGTTTGTTTTCAAGATTTTAGGGGAATATTTTCTTTTATACATGGTTGTTTTATAATGGGAATGTTACTACATATAAATATTCATAAAAGAAATTATAATTAATGACATAAGTAAATATTAATTTATAATAAGAGATCATATTGGTAACTAATATTTACAAGGCCCATTTTTAGGTTTTTAAGATTAGTTTACTGAGATTCAAATGTTGAATAATTAAACGTTAATCATTCAGTATATTCACTATTACAATAAAAACTGGTATTGGTAGTGTTAATGTAATTTGATTATTTAATAATATAAATGATTATTATAATGAAATTAAGTAAATTTATTATTCTATAGAAGATGATGATTTTTGTAACACATTGTGATTTTATGAACATTTTTATATTAATATTATTCATATTTATTTCATTTATTCCTAGACCGATAAATAATTTTTTTTGTATGCTAATCATAGATAATATTACTGTAAACACAACACTTTTTTGGCATGCATTACATGAAACACTGCATTTATTTAAATAAACACTATATTTTTATAATTATTTAAACAAGATTAATTTAACAATTTAGATAAAATTATCAATATGAATATTTGTAAATAATTTTCAAATATGCTTTAAGATTTTTTTTCATATAAATAAAACATATTTATATTGAAATATATATGTTTTTGTAATGTCTACAATTTTCTAAAAAATACTTTTTTTCCATGTAAACATCTTTTAATGTCATAATATGAATAATAATAAAATTAATTTTAGACCACTTGAAATTTTTTTTTTATCAAAAAAAAATTTTTTGAACTAAAAATCTAAAAATCATCTTTGTGTGAATTTTAGATTTTACCAAAAAAAATATTTTTTGGATGAATACTAAAAAATAAATAATTTTAATTGAAAAAAAATCTTTAATATAATTTATTGATATGGGTAAATGTTATTTTAATTTATTTCTAAAGTATAATTAAGCCAATTTTACATCAAGGAGTCAAATATTGGTTATTTGACACAATCTCACTTTGAAATTAAATAAAAACAGCCCATTCTTTTGTAATTTCTCACTTTAAAAACCCACTTCATCAACATGTAAATGGGATTAAATTATAAATAATTAATTCCATATATGTGATTTCAAATTGTAAAATTATATTCCCTTTTCAGAAAATGAATTAATTATTAATTTCTAATATTGTACACCTGGTTTTTTACCAAATATATTATTGAATTTAATTAAAATTGATTACATCCATTAATGTAAAAACATGATTTCATAATGGTTTAACATTAATTTAAGGGACCAAAAAACCTAAAAACTTATACCAAATATATTGAGTGTACTTATTTATACCTATTTACCTCCTATATAATAAATTAAATTCTATTGGAAGCACATGATAGACGGTAGAAATCTTAATAGTATTTATATTTTTATTTACAAGAATGCCACTCCCTATCACATATAATAGACTACACACCCCCTCACTTTATCACACCTAACAAGACCGTGTTCTTCAAGAATACACTACACCATTATCTTTATATATCACATCCTTTTATCCATGAAGCCTCTAATTTGGTATGAATCTAACCAAGGATAACCTTTTTCCAATCTAGGATGAGTTACCCAAAGAAAAGGTAACATCCTTCAACAAGAACTGTTATTTTATTTATATGCCCACCCCATAAATTATTATTATTATATGAATATATAAAAAATAAATTTTCTTAAAAATAGTGAGACTTTATTATTCTAAGAGTTTAAACTATACTCATAGACACTTCCATCAAATGGGATCTGCAATTATCATTAATATGTATGGTAGAGTATCACCTCACAAACTGATGTCATTCGTTCTGTAATTGCATCCCATTTCCATTGGAAATAATGATTTTTGTTCTATTTGTATAGGATATATATGTTTTTTATGATTTATATACTCTTCGTTATTTATTATATTATACATACCCTTATTCTTTTGATATTGTGGAAATATGATAACTTCATATTTGAATGTGTGGACTATTACCTCCCCAAAGAGATGCGATTTGTTCACACATTACATGGAAAGTATTAATGTTCAGTTTAGTGAATGTATATGATATATAGTGGATAATAATTCTACTATAATTTAGTTATATATATATATATATAAAATTCATTTACTTTATTTCCTTTAAATCAATTACAAAATGGAAACAACGTTCATACATACATAAAGCCTACAGTCTCCATAAATATTATATTTAATTTATTATTTATATAATTTATTGAGTAATATAAACACATATAAACTGATTATATATGAAATTCATATAATAGTTTACATTCTATTGATCCTGATGTAAGTATGAGGACCAAAATTATATCAAATCAAAGCACATGAAAAAAAGTAGTTGTTACACGAAACGTATCTTTAACATGAAATTATTAATAAATGGGAAATATAATTTCATAACTAAATCATATATAGTAAAATATAATAGATTTTTTAATTCAATTTTTTTAATAAACTTATATTTATTATACCTAAGTATTGAATGAGTATGATGGGAGTCATGACATAAGGTACCTGGTTATCTGGTATCACATTTATTTTTGTGATACTTATGTCATATTAATCATAAGATTCTCTTTAATGGTTAATATAATTACCTTGAATTTATTATATGATTATATTCCTTTAATTTTTGTTCATATACATTCCCATTTGATGATATCTATTTCATGGGGGTTTACAGTTCAAAAGTTACCAAAACATTAAGGTAGTTTTGTATCAATATTCCATCATTTAGAAACATATTTTTATAGACATATATTCTTTAACATGGTTAATATACATAATTTCGAAATCTTATATAATTAATCTACTTTATATAATTATATATTATGCTTCCTTCAATTAAATATTCATATATTGGGAGTGTTTTTCAATGTTACCACTATGGAAAGAGTTTATTGTAACAATCTCATCGCTTATAGGGAATAATTATGATTATGCATCCATTGACCAAATATTATGATTCTTATCTCAAGAAAACTCTTGAATTTTATTATACAATGTTTATTCAAGATATATTGATGTTTCAGTACCATTTTCTAAATATTTGGTTCAAATGATTTTTATGAAAATGTTATAATAAAATATGACCCTATTTCTTTCTTCAGTCAGAAATATGTTTTATTCAAAAAAACCATCTTTTCAAATTATTTATTTATTTTTTCCTATATTTTTATTTTTATATAATTTTCATTTAAAATATATTTTAATTTTTTATTGTTTTAAAATATTCCTTGATGATTTTCAAATTTATCTTCAAATAAAATCATTGTAAAAATGTTTTTTGTTCCAAAAATTGATATTCAAATAAGAAAGAATATTTCACTCAGGATATGATTTTAGAATTATTCTCAAATTATTTTTAGTATATAATAACTTATTTTTTAATTATTCCTTTTGTGGGAAAATATCATAGGGTTCAATTCGTATTCTTTCTTATAATTCTGTATATTTTCATGAAAAGTTTTTTACAAAACCTATTTTTATTTCATAGTTTATATTCTTATAAAAATATATTCCTTTCAATAGTCAGTCTTTGATTAAATGATTATAAAACCTATAAATCTTATACATATTATGATATTATTTCATTTTTATGATACTCATTTCATTTTATTTCATTAGATATGATTTAATGAATGTTTGTGATCTTGTGGCACACATATATGTGATGTTATTATATAACACATTAAACCAGGCTCTCTCACCAATGGATTCCATAATGGTTTACATATCCTGATATATATATATAGTAAGAACGATGATTGTTATCAATTTGGAAAAGATTTATTTCTTCCAATATTGTATATAGAGTGAACCTTGACTACTTAGATAATATAGGGTGTGAACCCATTACTCATAGAAATCCTTCACAATAATGCCTTGAAACTATGGAAATCATTTTATAAGATTATGTGTATACAAAAAATAATTTTATTATTCCAATGTTATTATGTTATGGCTTATCATACTGATTCCATTATGATTGATAATTTATAAACTACCATGATTTAATAAAAAATTAATTTCAATGAACATCAATATATATGGTGTAATCATATAATGTTATGATCCCATTATTAAACCCTTATGATCATGGTTATGCATACATATCTCCCTTACATACCCTTACATATAATCAAACCTCACCACTTTTTATGTTTCCTTTCTCAAAGTTATGATGATATTTAATGTTTAGGAATTTTATACTAAGGTTGTTAGTCATGAAGTACATAGTGGGAGATAATGTAGGTCACTTATGTACCATTGTTTATATTTATATGTTTCCAATGGAACTAAAATATTACAGTAATTAGGAATCTCTTTTTGTAATGTATTAAGTATTTTGGAAAAATGATGTAACCTCTATTCATGTTGATTATGGGTTTTAATATTTTGTATATCTGAAATAATTTGGTTGTCCTTTGGAAATGAGGATGAGAATACCATAGTGATAACCCAAAGGGTATTTATAAGGATTATAATATGGATGAATATGGGGTAGGAATATTTCTAGGAATTTTTGTAAAGTATAGGTGAAGTGGTTTCCCTGAAATACATCCTTCTCTTTATATTATAAGTGTATTTTCCTTCGGAACATGTGTACATAGGTGTAAAAATCTCGAAAACACCATTTTGAGCATGAAATAATTAATAACTACAGTGCAACAATAAAAAATGTTCACATCTGGTTTGATACACCAAGGATATGACAGGAGAATATAAACACTCTTTATTATCCATCATGAAAGATTGAAAAATACGATGACTATGAATGACTCAGTATAAACCTATGATTTCATATATTAAATAATGTGTTAGAATTTAGGCTTATTTTATGTTATTTCTTAAGATTATAAGGTTCCTTATTATGCAAACTGTATCCTACTCTATATTTTTTTGTTCTCGTCAACAATTGGAACTGTACAGAACTATGTTAATCGGGATTGTGAAAGATAAAGAAATGATTATAGTCTAAGGAAATTGATTTCTTTGAGAGCTAGAATATCAAATGTCACTTTTATACTAAAACAAATTTCTTATGATATGAATCATGCATGACATCTAAATTAAAAATGGAGAGAATAAACTTTTATTGATTCCATCTGGAGCAAATTCCCATCCACTGTCTTTGGGTCTTTTGATAAACCTTTTATTGAATAATGGAAAATTTCCATTGAAATGATAATCTCAATTATCCATTAACTGGAACATGAGAATATTATTCTCATATTTTATCATTTAGAAGGTGATACAGACCAATGGTGAACTCAATATAATAATATATGGAAAAAATATTGAATTTATTCCATTTATTAAGAAAAGTTGAGTAAAATATTCTTCAATAAGTAATTTCCTCATGTTTTTGGTATGAAGATAATGAAATTGTTCCTTCAGTAAATTAGAATGGTTGATGAATCTGTAGGTACCCATGTGGTTATGTTTACAAGTCCTTCAAGACAATATTCAAGTATTATAATTCAACGTGAAAGTAAATTTGATTGTTTTTTCAATGTCTTAATGCTATGTATAATAAGGGTGATGTATTTAAGAGAAATTGTTATATTTGAAGAGATTATTCATTGTGCAATAAAGGTTGAAATTTATTTTGTTGTTGCACATCAATATTATTGATGTGAACGAGAATATAAAGGTCAATGGAAAATATAGATACCATGTAGATAATATGATGATATTTCGTTTGTCATCTATGTATAGGAGTAAGAATGGAAAAATTGTCTTAAGTGGTGTAATAATTGTTTTATGTGTGGAATATAAGGTTATCGGGCATTTGATTACTGATGTCATGGGAAGAAGATGGCTAACAATGTGAATATAGAGACTGCCACACATAATGCACATCAACTGGTTTATTCCTACAAGTGAATGTTGTGGGGGAATTATTCAAAATAGATCCCAAACCAATTTATTAATGATGATCATTGATTTCAAAAACCTCTTAAGCCAAGGTACATTGCTAAATTCCATGTTATCCATATTATTTATGATGTTTGAAACAATTACATGGTGATTGTTAATAAAATTATTCAATCTAGAATGGAAAATATCTTGTATTATTTTGGATCTAACCACTCTTTCAAATCTAATGAATTTCAAAATGATATTAAAAATCTACCCAAATAATTAGAAAAAAATAGCAATGAAAACACCCAATGGAAATATTATTTCATCTTTAGTCTTTGATTTATCTCTAGTGTAGATTTACTAGAATGTGCTTCCTGAAAATATTAACATTTTTCCTCCAATAGAATATAATTTCATCGTAGGAATGGATTGGATTTATCTATATAAATCTTGCATCAATTTTCATGGAAGGGAATTTATGTTTTACATTTCAAATGATCGTCTAATCATTATTCAATATGATGGTAATTTTGAACCTCATAGGGAGATTCAATTGAGTGTATGGATCTTAACAAAGAGTCAAATGGGTTTTATATCTCAAATAGATAGGGTGAAAATCTACCTTGATTATATTCCTATTGTTCCAAAATCAGTTGATTTTCTTTTTAAGGAGTTTCCTAACATTATACTAAAACAAGAAGAGGAGTTTAGAATTGAACTCATATATATTTACACATTAATTTTAAATAGACCCTAAATAATTGGCCCAACTAAGTTACATAATTAATAGATTCTACACCAAAAAATAGTTTTATGTGATTCATTTTTACATTTGTGTCACCTGAAGGTGAACGTGTGCTTTTCTAAAAAATTAGGATCAGTGAAAAAATGAATTATTCATTGAGTTTTGACCAAGATAATGATCAATTACTATTATCTTTGTCCCCATATTTATTACATGTTCAATCAACTATGTAGAGGTCAATACATATTATTTACTGACCACTATTTTAGATATCATCAATTGAGGGTCATGAAGGGGGATGTAACCAATGCAACATTATGTCCAAGGTATGGGTACTATGAATATATATTGATGCCTTTTTGTCTCACAAACAAACCAGCAATCTTCATTGATTTGATGAATAGAATCTTTAGATATTGCGAGGATCAGTTTGTGGTTGTCATCATAGTTGATATTCTTATATATATTAAAGAAGTCAAGTAGCATGAAGTCAAGTTGAGAATCGTAATAAAATTTCTATAGAAGGAGATATTATTTTCAAAAAATACAATGTGTGAATTTTTATTGCAAAATGTTTCATTTTTTGGTTCATATATTCCCAAGAGATGGTATAATAGTATATCTATAATATAGGAAATTAATTTAATGTTTTCCCAGACCAAACATGGTGACCGAGATCTATATTTGTCTTGGTATAAATATATATTATCGATATATTGGGGATAATTTATCATTATTATTAAATCCTCAAACCTATTAAGCTTTTAATGGTGAAAATTTCCTCTAGATAGATGATGGTGAGGAAACATTTAAGGAACTGAAGGGATGGTTAGTCAGGACACCCATTCATTCATTACATTATAGTGGATATGGGATTCAAATCAATAGTGATGCATCCAAGAATGGTATTAAGAGGATTTCTCATGATAAATTTTATGGTTATATCCTATTACACATGATAATGGATGATTCCTGAGAATAAAATATAGAACTCGTGATTTAGAGTTATATGTGGTAATTTTTTCAACAATGATAAACATGCATTATTATTATGGAGAAAAGTGTGATACATATACCGTTACTAAAAGTTTGAAATATATATTCACATAAAAAGAGATGAACATGAGCTAGATAAGTTGGTTAATGACAATAAAGGATTATGGATTTTCATTACATTACCACCCTGAAAAAATAGAACATGGTAGCTGATGATTTTACATGAATAGGTCATGCTATCTTATTGATGATGAGTATCTAAAATGATTAAATAATTAATGATTTTAAAGGATGGGTTATAAAATTCTGAAATATGGGGAGAAATCATATATTTCTCAATTTAATTTTCATCCATATATCCATGTAAATATTAATGAAGTTTACAAGGAAGATATGTAGATGAAAATAAGGTTACATATGTCCTTGAGTTTATTCTTGCTTAATATGGAATGATATGGATCTGGAACTATGTATGTGTTAAATACATACTGTAGTTAAAGAAGGTCTTATTTAGGGAATATCATATCACATTATTCTATATTCAACCAGGATGTACGGTAATGTATAGGGATTTTAAAGAACACTTTTGGTGGTCTGGAATTAAAATAGATATCAAAAATTTTGGTTCTCAATGAATGTTATAACAACATGTTAAAGATGAAAGATAAATTACTAGGTTGATGTTCCATTCATTTCCCAAGATTTAATTGAAAAGTGGGTACATCGATATGGTTTATGTCATTGGGCTCCCCAAAATATCTACACTGGTTGAATCATTTTGTTTGTTAGTCGATAGAATTATAAATTTAGATCACATCATTCTTATCGGATGAAGTGCCCGGACGAGTGTGATCACTGAGAGGGGGAGGGGGTGAATCAGTGATCCTTTAAAATTTTTACTAATAGATTCTTTATCAATTAAACCACTATGGCTTGATAAGGCCTTGATCCACTCTTCTTGTATCTCTCAGCCTTTCCTCGAGTGATGTAGTAAATGTAAAGGCACATGACACAAGGATTTACAAGGTTCAGCTCCAAAGGCCTACGTCCTTGCCATGTTGGTTAGATGCCCCAACATGGTTTCTCCACTATAATTTGGTTAGTAATTACAATGGTCGATATAGAGTCACACTGTATCTCTCCTGAGTCCCACAGGATATTCTTTTTACTGCATCACGCAGTGTTACCAGAGTCCCACTGGCATGCTTCAGCTTCCACCGCTGTCTTCTCCACCCTAAGTCTCACAGGGGGTCTTCTCCTAGCTCCTAGAGTAACACACGTATCTCTTCTTCTTTTGAAACTATTCAAGAGTCTTTAACAATCTTGGATAAGGTCTGCTGACCTTGCTCACTTCTTCTGATCACTTGTGGTGATCAAGACTCCTCTTCTTTGCTTGGGCTTTATCTCCTTCTTCTAAGGAAGACCCAACCTCTGTCTTCAATAATCTTGATGCGGAAATATGTTCTTCCACTGATTATTCCCACTCAATCTTCTTGGTCTTCTCAACTACTGAAAACTCAGATGAATGATGTATTTAACTTCAGTATGATTTCATTCTCTCTTTAATTCAACTTCATGCACTAAATGCATGGAATCTCTGAATCTTCATGCACCGATTGCATGGCTTCTCAATCTTCATTCATGACTTGCATGGAATCTCAAATATCTTCAAGAACCTTTGTTCTTGGACTTCTCAAATGCACACACACAGATGATTCTTTATTTACTTGTTCATGTGCATTCAAGAATGCATGCACTCCCCTTTTCTTCTTGGTGTGATAAAACACTCAAAGGGTGTAATATCTTTTAGCACACACACCTTTTTCTTGGAGTCACACTCTTTTATTATTTCTCACATACACCAAATCGTGTGTTGTTTTTTTGTGTGAAATTCTCCTTCCCTTTTTCTTCTCAAGGTGTTCACTCACTTGTTCAGTTATTCATACATGCATGGATATGCATGTATCTTCTTCCTTTACTTGGGAACACACAAGAGGTATGACCTCCTTCACTTGTGCACAAACAATGGCTTTGGCATTCTTGTTTCTTTGCACACACACTATGTTGTCATGTTTTCATGCACATTAACACCACCATGCAAGAACACTCCTTCTCCATGTAAATCACACACAATCCGAATAGTTATGTGGATGGTGTAACTGTGAATTTTTCTTCTCCGGATGTTATCAAAGCCTTGACCTCATGCATGTATTCTGCTTTCTGATAGTACAAGGCCTCGGGTTCTCTTTCTTTGTGAAAAACAAGAGTACACGATTCTTCTTCTTCGAGCAAAACATGAGCACAAGTCTTCTACCGCGTAGGATCTGGGAGTGGCTTATACCGCATGGGTGGAGTTGGAAATCCTTCTACCACGCAGGTGCGGTATCACTCTTCTACCGTGTAGGAGGGGTGGTGGCTTTCTCCTGCCACGAGAGTTAGCGGGCACAGAGAGCGCGCAGGGTGCAGCCACTTGCTTCCGCACAAGTGCTGCGGGCACCAGGCGTGCAAGGTTCGACTTCTTCCCTATCGCACAAGGGAGCGTGTAGGGTGGCCTCCTCTTTTCTTATTTCGCGTAGGGGTTTCACAAAAGGAACTCTCGAAGCCTCGAGTGGCTGCGGGCTATTCTGCCGCGCAGGTTTTGCGCAGATCTTCAAGCATCGCGATGCTCAGGAGCTTCTCGGGACCTCCGTTTTTCTCAAGTGATCAGGAGAATTCTTATCGGTTCAGGCTTTTTCTTTTGTAGGAGACGAGGGGGATCAAGATCTATGAATATTGGGATTTTGAATGTCTGAGATATTCAACTTCAAAATTTGGAACACAGGATGCTAGAATCTTGGTTGTTTCCTTTTTCTTTTTCAACCACAGGATCTTTCATTCTTAAGTAAATCTTGATTTCCCACATCCTTCGGGATTTCAAGATTTTATCAAATCTTGTTTTTATTCTCTTTTCAGCGCGGGTTTCTTCATGGCGCACGGTCTTCATGTGCATGCGTTTTTTAACGCATGCATGGCTTTTTCTTGTTCTGTCCATGCACAAATACACTGCCTCACAACTCCGTTTGCTTCAGCCTTGTTCGAATTTCTTCATTTCGTTGCATGCATGCGACTTGTAATGCATGAATGTGCTCGTGAAGGGGAGACGAACAAATTTAAGGTCTCATCTTCATCAGAGGCAGCTGGAAGCACCTTATCCCTTGCTTGGTGGCTCTGGTTCGTGGGAGGCATCACGGGGTGACCCTCAGCCGACGGGAGATTGATGACGACTCCAGCTGCGTTGGATCTGCGTTAACTTATTGTGGATGGCCAGGTTTATAATGTGGCGTGGAAAAATTAGATGAGAATCCACGATTACACACGGATCAGATGGACAACTCAGATCATCACCGCGTCTTTAAAAACTTTTCCCACATTGAAATGCAATGCGGTTCTTGCACGGTTTAACAAACAGCGCCTCCCAACATCGGCTCAAAATTCTCCTCTCCCCCCTCCGGTGCCGCCCCACACCGGTTCTCCTGCAGGCGCGCTCTAGCGCCCACTCTGCTCCTTCTGGCGTGCTCTAGCGCCCACTATTCTCCTTCACGGGCGCACCCTCGGTGCCCATGCTGCGCGGGCTTGACCTCCGAGTGGCTCGGGCTTACACACGGCCCAACCTTTATTGGGCTGGCCCCTGCTTTTTCCTCATGGGTATGGTGACCTAGTCCCACATGTTCCTTGGGTTGAGGCTCTAAGGTTTGCCCAATAGTTGGAATATTTTTTTCATAAGCTCCACCTTGTATACATAGTTAAATAACCAAGTAGGAACAAGTCTACTTTAATCCATTCTCCTCTTCTTCACCTCCTCCTCTACTTTAGAATTCCTCATCTTCTCTTCAACATTTATTCTCTACGTAGGATGGAATTCTCGAAAGTTCTTCTTCAACTGTTTCTCTTGATCCAAATATTTCATCGGTGTGCTTCAATGATCCAATCAAAGAAGAGGTTGGATCATCTTCAAATCCTCATGTACTAAGAGATAGTGCATGATCTACATCAAACCACTTCATCCACTTAGTAGATGTGGATGGTTCATCTTAACTTCATCCACTTATGGATGGATCTCTTTCACTTCATCCACCTAGTGATGTGGATGGTTCTCCTTTCATTCCTCATCCACTTAGTGATTGTGTGTGGAACCCTTCTTCATTATTCATCCACTTAGTGATTTTGGATGGCACATATTTATCTCCTCATGCATTGTGAAGACAATGCATGGACTTTTTACAATGTTGTGACATTTTATATTCTTGATACACATTCTTTTAACTTAATATCATCTTTACAATCGTATGATTTGATATGGATAATGTTTCAACCTTACCTCCTATGCCACTTAGTGATTCTCCTAAGTGACATGCTTTTTAGTACGATGGTCATTCCCCAATCATCACTATCACCATAACTTCCTTAATCATTCACATATTGACACTCTTTATCATCCATTCAATCCTTGACACCTTATTGAAAACATCACCATCACCATTACTTCATTTTTAATTCACATATTGACACTCCTTGTCATCCATTCAATCCTTGACACCTTATTGAAAACAGATGCAACACAGTTCACAACAATATCCCCCTTTGTATTTGTTGTCAATATCACTAGAGAACATATGAGTGGGTCAATATGTGTGCCAAGCTTATCTCCACTTTATTTGAAACCAAATGAAAAGGTGTGGTGTGGAAAATATTTCTTCCTCCCTTTGAATAGAATCTTCTTGAAAATCATTAAGAGAGGGATGCTGTCACATGTTCACTTTAGCAAAGAGCCTTTAGTAAATAATCTCTAAGTCTACTTGGGATAACCAGGTGTAGAAAACAAGAGTGATGTAACCAAGGAATTCAATGATTTCAAAAATTCACAATACATGTGAGATAATGCTTATGATTCTAGGGGATGAAATTTTTCAGATATATCAATGAATTGCTAAATACTGCACATACTTCACCAAACACATTAGAAAGTTAAAATGCAAATATAAAGCTCCCCCTTTCGTCCTTTTGTCTTAAATAAAACACTCCACATTAATAGAAATGTTATATAAAATTAAGAAACAAGGGATGAATGTGTGATTGGAATACCTTCAATATTCACAAGATGATATGAATCTCAAAATATCATCTTCTTCAGATTAGCTCCCCCTCAAGGGGTGCACTCCATTCTGTCCATACCATTCTTAATTTGAGAGTGATCATCATCTTCAATTCCCTGAAATGTAAGAACATGTATATACCAGTGATTAGGGAATAAGATGGAACCTCTTTTTTATATCAGTTTGAACAACAAGGTTGAAGAGATTCTCTCAACCGAGATGTTCCACTTTCTTCATACTTCACAATTGCACATTTGATCATCAATGATGTTTGTTCTGGTGTGGATCTTAACACTACTTCAACTTCTTTGTGTGTGACTCCACTTTTTCTATGTTCCTTATGAAAACTAGAATCTCTTGGTGAAATCTTCATTCTCTTGAAGAATTCGTTTTGAGCTGGAATTAGTGTGATGCATTTATTACAAATATGACCAGCTTCATTGCACCTCAGACACAAAACTTCATCTTCATGTGAAATCATTTGTTTTTCTTTTGCACTAGCTTTGGAATGTTCATTTTCTTCCTTTCACATTATTTCCAAATATTTTGGCTAGATGATTAATATGTCATTTGGAAGTGAGGCATCAGATTTTGATGTTCCACATGTTTCCTTTGATGCTTTTAAGTTACCTTTCTTAGGCCACTTATTTTCAATCAATCCCTTCTTCTTCTTCTGGATTGATTGTCCTATTGAGTGCAGTTTTCTTCTATTTAGTTCCATGGCTTGTTTACAAAGATCCATGGTATGACCTTTCTTTCCACAGTAGAAGAATTTTTTCTTGGTCGTCCTTTGGGATGCATCACCATTCTTGGATTTTGGAATCCAAGGACTTCTCTATCTTTTTCAAAATATTCTTGGGAGCATTTTCAACTTTCTTATGCTGGCTTCCCAAGGATTCTTCTTCTTTCTTAGACATGGTATGTGATCTTCTCTTCTTTTCAGCTTTAGAAACATTTGGAGATAGGTATGTATCATTCTTGTGACCACTTGTGCATACACCCTAGATGTTATCAAACATTCCCAATCTATTTGCAATAAACAGATGTTTCTGGACCTGTGAATGTTGCTTCTTCTTCTCTGGATCTCTCCCCCTTGGCATGGGATTCCTTTTTTTCTTTTTAATTTAGAGGATTATACCAACAATCCATTACACAGTGCCTATACTTGTTGCAGCACAAACATTGACCTATAAATCTTGTCTTCTTGACTTCTTCTGATTGTTGGGTCTTTCTCTTGAATTGTTGTGTTTTTTCAGGAGATCTCTCTTTCTTCATCTTCTTCATCCATACTTGTTTATAGTTATTCTTCAATCCTATACTTTTTTTTGGAAACACATTTAGGATCATTAGTACAAGATGGGATGGATGGTACCTTCTTCTTGGTAGATGTTTCCCTTTCATTAGAGGATGTCCTTCTTTTGGAATCATCCTTCTCAATGCACACTTGAGTGGAAACATTTCTACATCCAGCTAACTGGGAGGTTTCGGCTTTGGGTAATTATTGATTTTTCAATATCACCTCTACTTCTATGCATTTCATGTTAAGGGAGTTATTCTCACCCTCAACAAATCTTAGCCTTCCTTCCCAATTCTCTTTCAGTTGTTTCATCTGGTCATCACGCACCTTCTTTATTTCTTGCAATGAATTTTCAAGCTCCTTTACCCTTTTTAATTTGTCTTCTAGTTGAATATTTTTGACATCCATTGAAATTCTATGCCTCTTTTCCAGTGCATGGAAAAATTCTTTAAACACAATCTTACAGAATTGTTTCGCACAAATGCTTCTTTGTAGTTCTTCAGTAACATCATCAATTCATTCACTGAAAAGGGAAATGGTTTCATCTTTATCCTTCACCAGCTTTGTGAGTGTGTTGGTTATGCCAAACCTTCTTTCCAATTGATCTTCCATAGAATTGGCTTCTTCTTCTATCTGTAATTTTTCTTCTTGAAAATCATGGATATTTGTAGCAATACACATTTCCACTTCCCTGGGGACTGTCTTCTGAAGATATTTGAGTGCATTTATAAGATCATTGAATTTTATATTATCATCACAGCTAGAGCAGGTTTCATCAAAAGAGTGATAAAAGGAATTTTCATCTGTTGTGACTTTCACATTACCTTAAATAGAAGGTGTTTCTCTATTAGTAGCAACCTTATTCTACATCTTCTTGGACTGTTTCTTCTTTCTATTTTTATGAGTCTTGGAAGATATCTTCATTTGAGGGTGTTCACTCATTTCTTCAAATATGCACTTCATAAAGACTCCCTTGGATATTTTAGAGGGAACCTCCCTTTGATACCAATTTAAGTGCCTGGATCAGAGTGATCACTAAGAGGGGGAGGGGGTGAATCAGTGATCCTTTAAAACATTTTTCTAATTGATTCTTTATCAATTAAACCTCTATGGCTTGTTAAGGCCTAGATCCAATCTTCTTGTTTCTATCATCCTTTCCTCAAGTGATGCAGTAAATGTAAAGGCATAGGACACAAGGATTTACAAGGATCGGCTCCAAAGGCATACGTCATTACAATGTTGGTTAAAGCCCCAACATAGTTTCTCCACTATAATTCGGTTAGTAATTACAATCGTCGATACAAAATCACACCTTATCTCTCCTGAGTCCCGCAGGAGGTTCTTTATACTGCATCCCATAGTGTTACCAGAGTCCCACTGGCCTACCTCAGCTTCCACTGAAGACTTCCCCACCCTGAGTCTCACAGGGGGTGTTCTCCAGGCTCCTCGAGTCACATGAGTAGCTCTTCTTCTTTTGAAGATCTTCAAGAGTCTTCAACAGCCTTGGATAAGGCCTGCTGGCCTTGCTCACTTCATCTGATCACTTGTGGTGATCAGGAATCCTCTTCTTTCCTCGGGATTTATCTCCTTCTTATAAGGATGACCTGGCCTCTGTCTTCATGAATCATCATGGGGAAATATGTTATTGCACTTAGTATGACCACTCAATCTTCTTGGTCTTCTCAACTACTGAAAACTCAGATGAATGATGTCTTTAACTTCAGTCTGGCTTCAGTCTCTCTTTAATTCAACTTCACGCACTGAATGCATGGAATCTCTGAATCATCATGCACCGACTGCATGGCTTCTCAATCTTCATGCATGACTTGAATGGAATCTCAAATATCTTCAAAAACCTTTTTTCTTGGGCTTCTCAAATTCACACACACAAATGATTCTTTATTTATGTGTGCATGTGCATGCAAGAATGCATGCACTCCCCTTTTCTTCTTGGTGTGATAAAACCCTCAAAGGGTATAATATCTTTTAGTAAACACACCTTTTTCTTGGATTCACACTCTTTTATTCTTTCTCTCACACACCAAATCATGTGTTGTTCTTTAGTATGAAATTTTCCTTCTCTTTTTCTTCTCAAGGGGTTCACCCACTTGTTCAGTAATTCATACAATCATGGATATGCATGTATCTTCTTCCTTCAGTTGGGCACACACAAGAGGTATGTACTCCTTCACTTTTTCACACACTAAGGCTTCAGCCTTCTTGTTTCTTTGCACACACACTATGTTCTTATGTTTTCATTCACATTTACTCTACCATGCATGCACATTCATTATTCAAATAAATCACACACAATCCGAATTGTTATGTGGATGGTGTAAGTGTGAAGTTTTATTCCCAATAGGTTATCAAAGCCTTGGAATCATGCATGTATTCTTCTTTGTGACAATACAAGTCCTTGGGTTCTCTTTATTTATGAAAAAAAGAGTGCATGATTCTTCTTCTTCGAGCGAAACATGAGCACATGTCTTCTACCACGCATGGTTTAGGGGTGGCTTCTATCGCGTGGGTGGCGCGGAAACTCCTTCTGCTCTGCAGGTGCGGTATTACTCTCCAACCGCGCAGGTGGGGCGGTGGCTTCCTCCTTCCACGAGAGTTCGCGGCCAAAGAGAGCACGCAGGGCGCGGCCACTTGCTTCCGCGCAAGTACTGCGGGCAGTGGGCGCGCAAGGTCTAGCTTCTTCCCTGTCACGCAAGGGAGCGCGCAGGGTGGCCTCCTCCTTTCTTCTTTCATGGAGGGGATGCACGAAAGGAACTCTCAAAGCCTCGGGTGGCTCCGGGCTATTCTGCCACGCAGGTTGTGCGCAGAGCTTCAAGCTTCACGATTCTCAGGAGCTTCGTGAGACCTCCGTTTTTCTCAAGTGATTAGCATCATTCTTCTTGGTTCAGGATTCTTCTTTTTTAGGCGAGGAGGGGGATCAAGATCCATGAATATCGGGCTTTTGAATGCCCAATATCCTCATCTTCAAAATTTGGAACACATGATTCTAGAATCCCAGTTGATTCTTTTTTCTTGTTCAACCACGGGATCATTTGTTCTTAAGTAAATCTTGATTTCCCGCAACCTTCGGGATTTCAAGATTTTATCAAATCTTGTTTTTCTTCTCTGTTCAGCGTGGGTTTCTTCATGGCGCACGGTCTTCATGTGCATGCGTTTTTGAACACAAGCATGGATTCTTCCTGTTCTGTCCATGCATGAATACACTGCCTCACAACTCTGTTTGCTTCAGCCTAGTTTGAATTTGTTCATTTCGTTGAATGAATGCGACTTTTAATGCATTAATGTGCTCATGAAGGGGAGACAAACACAATGAAGGCCTAATATTCATCAGAGGTGGCCATAAGATCCTTATCCCTTTCTCGGTGGCTCTGGTTCGTAGGAGGCGTCGCGGGGTGACCCTCAGCCGACGGGAGATTGGAGATGACTCCAGCACCGTTGGATCCGCATTAAATGATCACGGACGGCCATGATTATAACGTGTAGTGGAGAGATTAGATGAGAGGCTGCGATTACATGCGGATCAGATAGACGTCGCAGATCATATCAGTGTCATTAAAAACTTTTCCCACATCAGAACGCTCCACAGTTCTTTCACGGTTTAACAAACAGTGCCTCCCAACATTGACTAAGAATTCTCCTCTCCCCCCTCTGGTGTCTCCCTACACTGGTCCTCCTACGGGCACGCTCTAGCGCCCACTCTGATCCTCCTGGAACGCTCTAGCGCCCACTATGCTCCTTCACGGGTTCACCCTTGGTGCCCACGCTGTGCGGGCATGGCCTCCGCGTGGCTCGGGCTTACACACGGCTCCGACTTTATTGGGCTAGCCCCTACGGTTTCCCCATGGGCGTGGTGACCTACTCCCACATGTTCCTTGGCTTGAGGCTTTATGGTTGGCCCAATAGTTGGCATATTTTTTTCATAAGCTCCACCTTGTATACTTAGTTTAATAACCATGTAGGAACAAGTATACTTCAAGCCATTCTCCTCTTCTTCACCTCCTCTTATTCTTTAGAATTCCTCATATTCTCTCCAACATTTATTCTCTACTTAGGAGGGATTTCCCAAAGGTTCTTCTTCAATTGTTTCTCTTGAATAAAATATTTCTTCTGTGTGCTTCAATGATCCAATCATAGATAAGGTTGGATCATCTTCAAATCCTCATTTACTAAGATACAGTGCATGATCTACTTCAAACCACTTCATCCACTTAGTAGCTATGGATGGTTCATCTTAACATCATCCACATATGGATGGATCTCCTTCACCTCATCCACCTAGTGATGTGGATGGTTCTCCTTTCATTCCTCATCCACTTAGTGATTGTGGATGGAACCCTTCTTCATTACTCATCCACTTAGTGATTGTGGATGGAACTTATTTATCTCCTCATGCATTTTGAAGACAATGCATGGACTTTTTACAATGTTGTGACACTGTATCTTATTGATACACGTTCTTTGGAATTAAGATCAACTCTACAATCGTCTGATTTGATATGGAGAATGTTTCAACCTTACCTCCTATGCCACTTAGTTATTATCCTAAGTGACATTCTTCTTATTACCATGGTCATTCTCTAATCATCACCATCACCATCACTTCCTTAATCATTCACATATTGACACTCCTTGTCATCCCTTCAATCCTTGACACCTTATTGAAAACATCACCATCGCCATTACTTCCTTTTTCATTAAAATATTGAAACACCTTGTCCTCCATTCAATCCTTGACACCTTATTGACAATAGATGAAACACAGTGCACAACATCGGAGAAAATGTCTATCTGGATCATGTTTCAAGGGTATATATTAAGGAAGTTGTGAGGTTTCATGGAGTACAACATTACATTGTATCTGATTGGGATCTAAGGCTTACCTAAAATTTTGGGTTATTTCTTCATGAATTACATGATAAAAAAATTAATTTCAAAACTACTAGTCGTACATATATTGTTGGATAGTCTTAATGAATAGTTCAATACCTATAGTATGTGTATATATTATGTTCATTGGGTTTCAATGGTGGTTGGGATCAGTACCTTCATATAGTTGAGTTGTCTTACAATAATATAATTCACTAAACAATTCTTATGGATTATTACGAATCCCTCTCTAGGAAGTAATATATAGCTCTAAAAGGCTAGGATGAAGTTGGAGAAAGAGATATATCGAAATCTATGTAAGGCAAAGATATGTTCGAGAGGTCTAGAATCATTAAGAGGCGTGTCATTGATTCTCCAAGTTGACATAAAATTTATGCTGATAAAAATACATGTGATATATAAATTGATGTCTATGAGAAGGTATTTTAATGAATATCCGTCCATGATATGGTTATGATATTTGAGAATAAATGGAATCTAAGCCATAGGAATATCAATCTCGTTGAAATTCTTGATCATATCGAGATGGTACAGTAAAAATTGGGCCACACTAACAACACAGACACCTAGAATTAACATAGTCATCAGTATAATGACCCAAGATTTACATACATGGATGTTACATTACTGTTGCGGAATAATTAATATACGAACCAAAAATATTACAAAATTCCATACTAGTTTAGTGTCATCATAAACATGGAGCATAATATTATAACGTAGTAAAATATATTCAACATCTCATATAAAGATATTCCCCTTTAGCATTCCTACCTATAACCTTTATTTATATACATGAGAAAATAAAACATAAAAAGGGTGATCTCAAATGATAATAATGTGTAAACATAAAAAAAATAATAAAACATAAACATATAAATGTGAAAACATGAACATAAATTTTGAATATCAAAATGATGAGTCATGAAATAAATCTTGGTAGTACATAAGGCATAAATAATAAAGGAACAGTAACCATGATAAAATATCATTGGCATAAAACATTTAATTATGGAAAATAAATAATCACATATTATGATGTCTATAGTATCTAATGCATTCATACCATAACAATCATAGTGGACAAAATCTATTACTGAACCGGGTTTACATGATGCTCCAACCAAGTTTTACTGAAACATATTTACTTATCGTTCGAGCCCTATATTATAAAACTAGATTTACCTATTGTTCTAGTAATGTCTATCTCATGAGATATAAATATTTACCCAATGCATTGGAGGGAGATATAGATCACACCCATCTTTAATGATATCATTCTTACATGTGCCACATAAATACATTCACTATAGCATAACCCATGAAATAAAATGGGTTTCTTTAACATCATTCCATCATAATTTTTATAAAACAAATGACTTAACTAAATAAAAAATCAAATAATTGTAATAATATTTAAATAAATATAATCCAATTTAAAGTGTGTTTTCATATATGGAAGATAATTTTTAGAAAAAACATGAAATTAATTCCTGAGGAAAATATCATCTCTTATTCAAAAATGTTTTCCTTCTTTAAAATGCCACAAGAATTTTGAATAAGTCATTTTATGTGAAAAAGAGTTGTAATACTTTATTGGAATGTTCAATAAAATAAGTGATTATGAATGCATAAAAATCCGTTTACGTCATACAAGAAAAACATTCTTCTCGTACTATTGTCAGAAAAGTCAAAAATTACCCCAAATTGAATAACGATAAATAAGTTATTTCATACCATTTATAAATTAACCAAAGCATAAAATTAACATTAAAATTTTTTATAAGAATATATATATTATTACATTATTATGAAATATGTATGTGGATGATAAATATACCATAGTAAATACTTACATATAAACAATCTCAAATAAGAATGAGATGGTAAAATTATCCCCAGCCTTAATTAATATTTCTTAAATATGTGACTGAATGTCATGTATTGTGGGTTTAAACATATTATTAACTTTTAAAGGAACCATAATTATATTTATGATATTATATATGATTCACTTATGACTTTATATTACCAGTTCATTTTTCAATTCCATGTCAAAGCAACATTTTAGGTAATAATCATTTTGTCCATCGTATGTGTTTTAACTTGTTATTAGAGATATTATTAATTATATCATGATTTAATTACTTATAGAATGTAAAAAAATGATTTATATATCATATTAATTAATTATATAAATATATATATATATATATAATATAGATAAATGAAATGAAATACACTGTTCATGGAGATGGTATGTCGTATGTACGCATGAATGTGGTTTCCATTTTTGTTTTGAGTTGAATGGAAGTAATTAAATGAAACACATGTATATAAATAAAATATAATTATTATATCATACATTTCATTATTATTTATTATATATACTGTATAATAATTCTTGAATGGTTCATGTAGAGAATGAATCTCATCGTGTTGTGGAGACTGTAGGTCGTACGTACACACGAGCGGTGATATCATTCCCATAAGATTTGACTGGTATTTAATTATATGTTATACTATATTTATGAATAAATATAATTTTATAATAATCATATATGGTTGTTTCATAATTATAATAAAATCCATGTACACACATCCTACTGGAGGAATTGTTTTATAATGAAACAAATCATTAAGTAGTAGTATAAGTAGAAATAAATATGAATGAATTAGTAGGGTAGATTACATCTTCTTTGACGTGCTCTCTTTATATTTCTTCATGATGGAACTAGAGTTTTTCATTTAAGAGGAAGAAATAATTTAGAATTTTACTAGGGAATTTGATAATATAGTTTATCAGGGTATGTTTGAGCATGAATGATTAATGAGTTTTTGATAAAGGAGTGAGGAGGATACCTTTTATAATTGAGGTGATGGGAACTTTTACCAAACATCAAATATATTAATTTATAAAGAACTAAAATCCCAAAAAAACATAAAAAATGTCCCAATTAAAAATATTATTGGAGATACGGTTGTAATATAATCAAAAAATCACTTTTATAAATGTTTCTATGTCCATTCAAACCTTTTCTTTTCAATTTATCACATAGTTATTCTATTTCATTTTTACTAGGGTAACAAATATTACAATATTAAAAGGGTAAAATATTTACTTTTTTGATGTAAATTAGATCATAAATAAACAATTTTAATTTTTTTGACCATATCATAATTATTGTATATTTTTAAAGAATTATTATCATTTTTAAATAATTTAATAATACACTTTTTTGATAAACAATAAATAGTGTCAATTTTGACACTCTTAAATTTTTTGATTTTTAAAAATGCAAAGATAATAAGTTGACTTCGAACCAAAAATTTAATTATATACCTATGAGTTCAAGGATATCTTTAAAATTAATTTTACATATTAATTATCAAATAATATATATATTTTATCATTGATAATAACATTTATTTACTACCTCCCTTAATCAAATAATTACTACAATGATTTTGTGTAATTAATTTATATATTAATATATTGAATAAAAAATTAATAAAAAACAAGATAAATAATATAAATTTAATATATTTCCTGAGAATATATCTAGTATAATTTATCTTCTATAATGTAAAATATTGAAAATGTTAAACTTATTAATTTATGAATGTTACAACATTCACATTAGTTTAAATAAAATAATATAATGGTCATAAAAGGTTCTATAAAGCTCCAAATGGCCACTATCATGACCATTGGATGATTAGGGTAGATATATACTCATCAAATAATATTTGGTCATGTGTTTGGATCTTTTTAAGGTTATTAGTATTTTAATAGAAACTGTTTCGTTGATTTTTCATCAATTAATTAATTTTTACATCATCAAAGAATAAGAATTTAAGGTAAATATATATTTCCTAAAAACAAGTAATAAATTAACATGATTTAGGTAAATATTTTATTCTTCCATGGAATATTTATTTTTAAACATATCAAATGGTTATATATATAATAATACTATTATACTTATAAGAAATTTGATTTTTAAATTTTGTAACATTCATTGGTTTTATTAATATCTATGTCATTTTCATTATCATGCAGACAATAAATGACTATGTTTGGATCGAAGGATATTAAGTGTTATATTTTATTCATATAATAATATTTTGGAATGTTTTTGGATAATTTTATTGTTTTGATCTAAATATTAGTTACCCTAATATACCTAATTTATCTTTAACCGTCGTAGATAAAAATTACCATAGTTACTACTCATAATATCGAAAAATAAATGTATCCTTTTAAAATAATTTTTACCCACTGATTTCAAAAATTGAAATAAATTTTTATTAATTAAATTCATATAATTGGTAGAAATTAATATAAATTTTGTTTTCTTTGTCAAAACCAAAATTCATGTTTTTAAGAAGTAAAAACTTATCTAAACACTGTCATTTGTTTATGTCCAATTTAAATGTGAAATTACTTCCAATGAAAAAATTATATTTAATGATTAAAAAATAATACAACTATACTTTAAAACCAATTTAAAATATAATATAACTATAAAAATGAATTTGAATAAAAGGCATTTTTGAATTAAAAAGCATTTTTTCACTATTCATCAAAATATGAATTTGATCATAAAAATACCAAAATTTTAGCCAAGTTAAATTTTATTGATCTGATTCTAATTAAGTCGTTTATTTTGTCAAATAGAATATATAAGGGTGTTAAAAACTAGATTTAAAATTTTTCTACCATCAAATGGAGACAAAAGAAACATTTTTATAAAAATACTTCTTCTATGTGAAAAAATGAATTTGTTCCTATATCATGGTCTAGAAAATACATAAGATGAATTTTAATGTTATATAAAATAAAAAGTGAGATTAATACTATTCATTATGGTTATTCTATATAATATTTTAATAATATATCATTGTTTAGTGAAAGTCGATATTACGTACAACGCAAGCTATCGAGGGAGGTCACTCCTGCGGGTAATGCATGCCAAGTCAGTTTTGCATCTAGTGAAATCTTACATCAGTTTTTCTTAAAACATAATTCAAACATAGATTTTTTATAAATTGACCAAAATCAATACTCTATGTTGTATCAAATGAATTATATCAAACAAACATGAAAATATGTGTAACACAATCCAAGCATAGTGGTGTGTATACTACAAGATAATATGGTGTTTCATATAGCTCAAGTTAATATTGGTGTTTCATATGACACAATATATCCAAGAAATTTAAAATAATCTATCTCATAAAAGATCAGGGTGTTACATTATACCCCCTTAAAATGTTTTTTCCATTGAAATTCATCGGGGTTATAAATAGTTTACTAATTGAATGTTTCTTTCATGGAAACCCATATCATAAACGGAATATTAAATCATCATTAAAAAAAAATTTTAGAAACATAATTGTAACCCAATTTAAATCATAACTGGGTTTCTACGTATGAGAACAATAGTGGGAAGTGAAAATGGAAATGGAAGTGAAATATTACAATCAAGTTCTCATGTATAGTGATAGATAATAAGGTTTGGACAATGTCAACTACCAAAAATCCTTAAATCTGTAATGATTTAAGAGACCATCTGATTCATCGGATAAGAAGGTACTATGATAAAATATTTGGGTTTCAAGAACATTTTTTTAAATTTGAATAATTTTTCATGAGATTATATACATACTTGATTTTGGTACAATCACACGGTTGTTCATGCCTCGAACAATTTTCACTTCATCTCAAATTTATTAAAATAGTGTTGAATTTTCCATTATAGAACTGTTATTAAATCATGTGATAGATTGATAGGTCATTCCATATTTCTCAAAAAAATGTAAGGAAAAATTATTACATATTATTATGTCCACCAAAATCTAGATAATAATTTAACCTAACAAACATCAGTGGGAGTATAACTTATATTATCCATAAATAGGTAACATTACCATCCATCTAGATAATAATTTATTGGGCATGTATTGTATCAAAAATACTCTATAAATATTATTGATTTTGAGGCTCACAAAATACCCTTGTTTGTTTTACTATTTATCATATTTCATGTATATTTCACGAAGAATATATATTTTTTATTTATTATTTTGGAATAATATTCAAGTATTTACCCTTAATAAATATTTGTTAAATTGTTTGGAATGGTCTTAAGCGTATTCTGGAATGACTGTTCAGGGATTGTCGTATTCTGGAATCATTATTCATTCCCAACACTGATGAACGTAACGTAATGATGAAATCATAAATATTTATTATAGAATATGATAATGTATAATGACCTATAGTTTTTCAACACAATGTTGGAAGAAATGTAAGGATAAATAACATTACGTTTCAATGAAACCATACGTTTTTCATGGAGAAAAAGTATGGTTAACTAATCCTACATATGTAAGGAAACTAACATTTGAGAGGAAAATGTATGGATCATAAACCTTACTAAATTGATCAACCTTACATTGTCAACCTTTCTTTCAAAGAGTTAATGATACATAGTTGAACCCTACTTATGATATTTTGTTGTTATGTGAAGGAAACATACATTTTACTTTTCAACACCAGATATATGAATTTAAGACTTTATCAGTGTTTTCTGTAATAGTCTTTCCAAAATATCATGGTGATTTAAAGATAATAATAATTTCTTTAAAGGATCATATTCAATTTATATTATCTCTCTTATTCTTAGTGGAAGTTAAAACAACTGTGTGCTTTTTTTTGAATTTGAATTCTCTCAATTTATCAGGAATCTTTTTTAGTTCTGAAATCGTGTTGTGAGATATATCGTTATATATATATTTTTATGTTGGATATTTTTCTATCACTATCTAGAGATCTCTTTTATGTGTTGATAATTTTTATTATTTTAGTTTTCTTATTCAAATTAATTTAATGTGCTACATCGATCAAATATCTAAGAAATGAGGAATATATTTTGGATATATACATGTTCAATTCTAGAAGCGCGGTCATTTTTTTTCTTTATGTTCTTAAAATTGAATATATATTTTTATACTGGATCTATTTAGATATGTTTAAATGATTATTATTCTTCAAAATTCCATGATCCATCTTCTATCAATTGTGTGCTACTGTGTAACGTCCCGACCCGACTCACCCTTAAACTGGTGGCCAGACTAGTTTCCACAATACCTCAAGCACATCCCCCATTACGTTAAGGGATTTTGACATGAAGTGAGGGTTGAATGATATTTAGTGGGGATATTATACCCTCTTATTAGAGTATAATTGTGGAAAATATTTGAAAATGGTAGAAACAATGTGAGTACCGATAAATCAGTAGAGACATAAGTTTATAAATATTGTATAAAAAATAGCCAATTTCAATGTTATACAATGCATGCTTGTTATAATGGTAAAAATTTTAAAGTAATAAACAATAAATCATTCTTTAAATATCAATAAATAAATAAATAAATTATGACTCAAGCCCTGAGGGAGATCTCCATGAGCATCATGGGCTTTCTCTCGGTCCTCTGATCATATCTCCCAAGTATATGAAAATAGAACAATCCTGAAACCAAATAGAATCTACTTGGGTACCCCAGTTAAATGTTGACCAGAGATTGGTGTGAGATACAAATTTCAACAGGTTGGGACCACTGATTTCTTACCCAAATCCATACAATCAATAAATAATTTAAACAGTGTGAAGGAAAGCATAAATAAAGTTGGTAGTACAATGTAACTATAAACCCATGTACCTACTTCAGCCCTCACCTGGTGCCTAAACCTTTTTTATAAATTTGGGAATCATACACAACATTCATCAAACATTCATTTAAACTCTCAAATATTCAAGCCTTCTCAAATTATATAAGCCTCGTTAATTTATATTCATTATTTAAATGCGTAAATTGCTGGGTTCTCTGGACACCCATATCTTAATACCTGCCTTGACCGGGCTGGAATCTGAACCATTTACCATTTAAATCACAAATAATTACACCACACCGGCTTTAATTTTCCATTTAATTCATTTCATGTATGACAAATTGGACCCAGAGTCCAATGTCAATTAATGGGTGTAGAACGTCGTGTCTGGAACCCTTATCTGTATTTGGAGCATCAATCCTTGTCTGAAAACCCATGTGTTTTTTGAGCACCAGTCCATATCCTATAAAATAATATTTATATGCATGATGGGGGAAGAATTATACATCTTTCACCCCTTAATTATTTGGATCATCATTCCATATCTCTAAACACGTTTATCAATTGTATATGTATATATATATTTCATTGGTGTAGAATTCCATGACTAACAACCCTAAACCATCCATTAATTAATTCATAAATTAATTAATCAAATCCGTTAATTAATTAAACAACTAATTAAAAACATAAAACTCCCTTTAAATAACTGAACCATTAATTAACCATTCAACCTCTCAATAGTTAATAATTATTTAACAATTAATTATTCTAAATCACAATCAGGTAAACCTGATAATTAACTCAACATTTAATTATCCCAATTCCTAAACTGAAAACATGATAATTAATTTACAAATAAATTAACCTTATTCCCTTCATAATCCAATATATTAGTTAAATATACCAAAACTATTAGATAATGAAACAATTAACTAAGTAAAAACTACCATTAATTAATACATCAATTAATTAATCTGACAATCAAATCACATACCATAATTAATTTTCCAAAAAATTAATTATCTTAATCCAACTGTCAACTCTCCATAATTAATTTCCACAATTAATTATTGAAATTAATTACAATAAAAATATATAATTAATTATTCATTAATTACATCAATTTAGAGAAAATATCTTATCATAATAATTAATTAAAAAAAATTAATTTTTCTCACCATTTAAATTTAATTAATTCAAAATTAATTTACATGTTTTCACATGTTCACATCCCTTAACTAATTAAAAAATTAATTAACACTATTCAAAAGCCTAATCATATCTTGATTAATTCAACAATCAAATATTCATTTCCTAGAATTGACCTGTCATATATCAGTAATAGAAAAATATATAGAAAAATCAAACCATAAGAAAACATGAAATCACACTACCGATAATTTTTTGTTTGAAGGCAGTGCATGTAAATTAAGGGGGTTTATTAAAAAAACATTTTATTACTTTTCACAAAAATAAATTATGACATTTAACATTTTATGTCATTAAAAATGATAAATTTACATTAAGAGGCGTTCAATATAAATACATCACTGCATGGATTTAACTTCTAACAAACGTAAAGTTGGTAATTTATTAATGCATTAATAAAATTTAGGATTTGGGAAGGGACCATACCCTTGGGTGAAACCCATTAAATACTCAATATCATGACATACGGTGGAAAAAAATTATAACTGGTCTGCAATCACATGAGATCACAACATAATGTGTGTGTGTGTGTGTGTGTTCATTGTCTCTGAAATAACATAGACAAACTAACTCATCCTGAACAGCCTCGCCATTGAAAGTTGTTGTTGGAACGCAAACCAATGGGTCCTAAGAACCCCGTTGCACAACCATAGAATCAAAGAAATATGGAAAACCAATTAAACCCAAACCATAGGGTTTCATCCATGAAAATAAGGTGACAGAGGAGTCAAATGGCCGATGAGAATCACGGAAAATATGAAGACAGAATCACCTTAACCAGGAAGAAAATACTCATGAAGACACTAGAAGGATCCAAGCACGCGAAGAGAAGCTGACATGGGGGAGTAGCATGCCTCATTTGGGGGGGGGGGGTTCTGGTGTGTATTGCTAGTCTTAGAGTGCGACTTTTCCATTATTCTCTCTCAATCAACTAGTTAACACCACAATAAACTAATAGATATAATATATTAAGAATACCCTTTGTAATTTTCATTTAATGAAACTTTTCTGCATTAATTAACATTTAAATAAATTTCTAATAATTAATTCTGAAATCCCCCATTAATCATCCAATTAAATCCTTGTAAAAATTATTTAATTTAAAAAATTAAAATAATATTAATATCCTTATTATTATTATTATTATTTAATATTTCTTTTATTTAAATTAAATAAAAACAAATTTTAAAATTGGGTAACCGTGTAGCTGATGAACTATTTGACAAACCGTGCAATGACTAATTACACCCAACTCCTAATTTACTTTTCCTTTAATATTACCCTTCGTTGATAACCTCTAACTCCCCATTAACCCATTATTTAAGTAAATTAATTAAAAAAAATTAATTAAATAAATACCCGAATTTATGTTATTTAATTAAATGCTCTCAACACAATTTAATTAAATTTAAAATTAAGACTCATCATTATTTAATTAATCCTCTCAGCATGAATTAGTTATATAAAACACTTTATTTATAGTGTTTAATGAAATTCTTATTGACCATTAATTTAATTGAATTAAACCCCTAATATCTCATTTAATTAAATTCATTTCAACCTCAAATTAAATAAATGAAACCACCTTAACAATAATAATTATTATTATTATCATATAATAAAACACTTATTTTATAAAAACAAAAAAAATATCCACTACACATCATTTAATTAAATTCTGTTTTACTAACTTTAGTTACATAGACCACTATTTCACAATAATTAATTAAATCCCCATTTTCCTAGGATTTAATTAAAAAACACCAGAATAAATTATTATTATTTTGCTTAAAAATAATTACAACCATAATTAATAATTATTATTATACTCATAAAACCATAATAATAATAATAATAACATTATTATCATTATTATTCATCCTTAGATAAAACCTAACAGCTCAATTAAATAAAAACACTTCTTTATTAATTATGAAACTCATAATTTAATTAAACATATCACATTAAATATGAAACTCCTCATTTAATTTCATATAACTGTTACTCCTCATTTAATTTAACATTTCCTTGAGGTATCCACAAGCCATATTAATTTCACACAATTGTTACACCACATTAATCATGCAATTAAAATCTCTTCTCTAAAATGTTACACCCCATTAATCATGAAAATAAAATATTTTATCATTAAAATAATTTAGAACACCATAATAATAATAATAATATTATTATTATTAAGAAATTATTTTATTTATAAAAAAATCCTATTTATTACTTTTTTAATTAAAATAAATAAAATATTAAATTGGTTAAGATGAAAGGGTTTGACAAAAACTATGTGCATCTAGTGTAGATCCATTAAAGTGGAAATTTCTGATCTGGTGCTCCTGAGACTAATCGGGACACTAGTAAAAATTATCGGGTATTCACCCAAGTCCCAAAACAATACCTTTAATTTTTACAAAACTCTATATAATGTTTCAGAGCATGGTTTAATAACAAACCCGTTGATACGTGGAAAAAAATCGAAAATCTTCGTAATTTAATCCCAATTAAAAAAATAGGAATTTACATACTACCACTATGACATTTGAACTATTTTATCAAGTCAATTTGAATTGATTCTTGTCAGTGTCTGCTGCTGGGTTTCCGTCGTGGTGAAGTATCTGCTTCTCATGCTAAGATGTGGACATTTTGGTTCTCTGTTAAAAGAACTAAAAGGCTATGTTCATAGCCTTGTTTTTAAGGGTGACAATTTCATACACTCATTTTTGGATTGGTCTTGTGATAAAAGGACCTAACTTGTGAAATTCAAAAAAAAACCACGGAGAGGTTGATTGGTGGAGTCGACATAGGGGTTATTCGTCCCCCAAAGTACTATAAATTTTAGTGCTCAGTTTATTATATTTTTAATGCAGATACTCTCATATATAAATTTTACCATCTCTATCTACTATTTATATAAATCTAAAAAATTGTTAAATTTTTAAAAGGATGCATTAATCCCCCTCTTGTGTCTCTATTATATACTTTCTGACCTAACATTTTATACTAGAGGTTGTGCTATATAGATTGTCTTTGGTTCTAACTAACTAGAGTTAAGTATTCAGACAAAGATCAATTGAGAATCTCAAAGATGGAATTCCATTGGTATGTGATCCATATATCAATAGTGAGAACTATGGATGTTGGAAGTCACATATGATAATCTATTTTGAAAAATCATGGATTTAACATATACTCATTGATTTTTACTCCTTACAAAATTCTTGCAAAACCTGAATCCTGGACTGCTGCTTTAGAGGATGACTATAACATGAATTCTAAAGCTATGAATGCTATCATCTATGGTCTGGGACCAGATGAATTCAAATGTGTCCCACAATGGCCTAAAACTTATAAAATGTGGCATATAATTGCAGTTTCTTATTAAGGTATAGACTATGTTAGACATATGATGTATAAAATAGTTAAATTGAAATTCGATACATTATAAATTACTGATGGAGAAAATATTACACAAATTAATGGAAGACTCATAGAATTTTAAACAAAATTAAAACCTTAGTTTAAACTATAAAAAAAAGATGATCATGCATTGAATATACTAAACATTATGCCTAATCAGTGGAATGGAATTTCATCTACAATCCACCAATCACCACATATCATGAATCTGACAATGAGATAATTGATTAGAACTCTAATGACATATGAAGCTAAAATACAATATGAATCTAAAGATCAATAAGTCCTAGTGAAATAGTATAACACTGGTTTAATTGTTACATATCAAAACCAAAATAGAAAAATGAAACAAGAGGTCATAGAGAAAGAAATTTAGACTCATCAAATTCAGAAATTGAGCTAGCTCAATTATCTAGAAAATATATCATGTTTTATAAGAAGAATATATGATTCCTAAAATCCTTAAAAAGGGTTCAGAAGGAGTCAACGGGAGTAAGATGCAACAAATGAAAATATTTGGGGTCACATAAGACCGGATTTTTCATAGTTAAAAAGTGAAAAGTGAATGATTGAAAAGGCGTTTTAGAAAAAATGATGACTATGAAAACAAAGGAAAAAGATCTATGAAGGAAACATGGTGTGTTTCTGAATACTCTATCAGCCTATCAATCTCTGATTCGAAAAATTAATAATTAAATATGAAAGACTATATGTTCATTATATATTAAGAAGAGATGGTACAACCTTACTATTCATCATAATCTAATTCTAGTTACTCAAATGATAAAATGGAAGCTTATTATACTCTTCTAGAAGAAAGACGTGATTCGATATTAAAGAAACAAAAATCTATAAAGAATATTCATTATTATATCTTGGAGAAAGAGACACTTTACCTAAATAGAATCATGGGTTAGTTGAGAAATTTAGCTCATATACTACAAACGTAACATACCATAAAAATAAGATTAAAAAACTACATGATGAATTAGTAACATAAAAATGTGATGCTCTTATATTTACAAAAGGAGAAAATATAATAAATGAAATTCTTAGAAAGAATGTAATTAAAAATAAAATATTTGTTATAGTTAGTAAGGGTGAAAAATTCAAACTATATAAGAATAATTTTGTTTCCAATACAAAATCCTATATTAGTCATTTTTTGTGGAACAGAAGCATGTATAACAAAAAACTATAATGTAATAAATCATAAAATTAGTTGTAGTAAAATAGATTTTATTTAAAAATCATTATCTGAAGTAAATGAATTAAATCATAAAAAAATAAATAATTTTTGGATTCTTAATTCTTTGATATCTATATTTAAGGGACCCAAGAAGATATGGGTAACAATTGTTTTTTAAAAATTGTATTTGTAGGTAACAAGTGACAAAAAAGTAAAAGATATATGGTATATGGACAGTGGAGGCTCTAGAAATGTGAGTGGAAATCCATTGAACATCAATACATTAACACATATTGATGTATGTCTAGTTACATTCAGTGATAATTCTAAAGGGAATATAATTGTACTTGGAATATTCTGATACCCAAAGTGTGTCTAAATAAATAAAGACATGTGCATACCAGGATTGAAGCCTAACCGGATATTTATCTCTCCGCTCTATGATTATGGTTACTGTGTTGATTTTTTTACAATTCTTCTTTTGTATTTAAAGATAATTTGATTAAATTTAGAGCACCTAGAAGAGATAATTTCTACACCATGGACATAAATTCATTATATAAACAAAATGTGAGTTTATTAACTAATAAGATAAATGAATATTTTATTTGGCACAACAGACTTGGTCTTTTCAATATTTATGATTTAGATAAATTATCAATGAAATAATTAGTTTCAGATTTACTTCGTCTTAATTTCGAATGTGACAGATTCTATGATGCATGCCAGATTAAAAAGAAACACAAATTTTTCATCAAATCTGTTAAAAAAAATTACTACATCAAAGAACCTAGAACTTATCCACATGAATGTATTTAGAAAATCTAATATAGCATGTTTGGCTGGAAAATTATATTCATATGTTCTAGTTGATGATTATTTTAGATTCACCTGGGTCTATTTTATAAAACTAAAAAATGTAGCTTTTACTGTTTTTAATATTTATTCCAAATGTGTTTAAAATTAGAATGGTTTTAAAATAATTTCACTATGAAGTGATAAATGTGGAGAGTTTGAGAATCAAGAATTCAATTTATTTTTCTCTAACATGGGTATCAAATACCCATTCTATACACTAAGAACACCTCAACAAAATGGAATTGTTGAAAGAAGAAACCAAACTATTCATGAAAATTATATGATTGTGCAAAATGAATACAGTCTTCCTACCTATATATGGGAAGAAGCTATAAGAACATCAAGTTATATAATAAATAGTGTTTTTATTTGGCCTATTTTCAAAAAGGCTCCATATGAACTTTGGAATAACAGAAATTCTAAATTAATTTACATTAATGTTTTTTGATACAAGGTGTATATCCTAAACACTAAGGACAATATTGGTATGTTTGGTCGAAAAGCTAATGAAGGAATAAAATTAGGATATTCCAAATCTTCTAAATTTTATTGAGTGTTTAATAAAATGTCAATGATTGCTAAAAAATCCGTTCATGGGAAGTATAATGAAATTGGCCCTTTTAATAAAGAGAAAGATCAAACTGATGAATTTCCAGACTCTTCTAACAACATGAGACAAGATAACCTGAAAAATGTTTTTAAAAATTAAGATCACTCTAGTTCTGTAGAACTTTATACTACTGAACCTAAAATTATTCAACCAAGATAGTCTAGAAATTTGAAGAATAATCCTTTATAAAATTTTAAAGGAGTCCTTGACATAGGAATAATGACTAGAGTAAATACAAGAAACTTAGCTGAATTATCTTCCTTTCTATCACAACTTGAACCTAAATCATTTGAAGAATCCTTAAAAGATAAAATATGGATGTAAGAAACATAAGAATTTTTGAACTAGTACAAAATAAATAAATTTTTGGAATTAGTTGAAAGACCATCAAATTATCTAGTTATGGGAAACCAATGGGTCTTTAGAAAAAACAAGATGATCAAGGAACTATAACTAGAAATAAATCTAGTTTAGTAGCTAACAGATATAATCAGAAAGAAGTTATAGATTATGATAAAACCATTAACCCAGTATCTTGATTAGAAACAATTGGAATCCGTTTAGCCTATGATTCTGATATAAATTTTAAATTTTACCATACATATTTTAAATCATCCTATTTAAATGGTTACTTAATGGAGGATTTTTATGTTGAGAAACCACTTGGTTTTGAAAATTCTCAAAAACCAGAATTTTATTTTGAACATATGAAAAAATTTTATAGCCTTATGAAAGCACTCGGAGCTTGGTATGAAAGATTATGTTCATTATTTTGACAAAATTGGTTTACTTTTGATTTTTAAGATTCAACCCTCCTATTGATATTTTTTTCTAATTAATTTTTAGTTCAAATATAATTTGATGCCATTGTTTTTGGATCAACAAGAAAAATACCTTGTAATGATTTTTCAGAATTCATGCAAAATAAATTATATTAGCATGATTAGAGAATTAAATTTCATTTTAGGAAAACAAATTTATCAATAATGTTATGGAAATATATTAAACCAAATAAAATATATTACTAATTTATTATGAAAATTTTTTCTTGAGAACAACAAGACATATCCAACTCCCATGTGTACTAATATTAATCTTGAGTTAGATAATGCTGCAAAACCAGTGGAAAATAATTTTAATAGAGGTATGGTTGGTAGATTATTATATCTTACTGAAAATAGACCTGATATAATTTTTTCACTATGTTTATCTGCCACATTTCAAACAAATCCAAAATAATCACATCTTATTGATGTCGAAATAATTTTTTTATATTTAATAGGACTTATTTTCAATCACATATTTATCAATAAACATCTGTTTTTAAATTATTTTCATATTCAGATATAGATTTTGGTGGATGTAGATTAGATAGTAAAATCAATTCAGGAACCTGTCACTTCTTATAAAAGTCATTAGTATCATGGTCAAGTAAAAAGAACCACTAAGTTTCCTTATCAACAGCCAAACTAGAATATGTATCTATAGGCAATTTTTGTATTCATGTTTTGTGGATGAAAAAAGTCACAAATAGATTTTGGACATAATTTAAATAGTACTCTAATCTTATGTGATAATAAAAGGGTAATAAATATTTAAAAAATCCAATTAGTCTTTTAGGAACAAAGCATATTGATATTAGACATAATTTTCTATGATATCATGTTCTTAAAAAGGTCGTATATTTTGAATTTTTTAACAGTAAATATCAATTAGAAAAAAATTTCACTTTACCACATCACACTGTAAGTTATTATTTTATTAAGGGGGTCTTGGTTTATTTAATTTTCAAATAAGTTATTTTATTTTATTTTATTTTATTTTATCTTTTTTTTATAATTGTAAATCTTATTTATTTATTTTTAATATTATTATATTATTTTCACTTAGTTATTTTTTAAATACTAAATTTATTGACACCGCAAATTCATTAAAAGTTTTGTTATAATTAATCTGTGACATGGGAAACAATGATATGTGTCACCTATCAGAAACCCTTTGTCCTTCAAACCATTTTTTTACCAAAATCATTTTCATTTAAACTGAAACCCTCATTTTTTTCCATCGAAACCCTAGAAGCTGAAAACCATAGACGTTCATATTTTTTACCTGAAGAAAACCAATAGAGTGGAAGAAGGAGAAACAAGTTATCTGAAGTGATAGTGTGTTATCAGGAGAAAAATTATTCATGAAAAAATGGTTCATTTTTATCAGTTATATCAGACAAACCTTCTCCGGAAACAGGCATTGGAATTATTAGGGATGGAAATGGATTTAAACAACATCAATTAAGAATTTTTTTATCAGGTATAACTAAACTATATTTACATGTGTGTATAGTTCATTTTTGTGGATACTGAGGATATGATGGTTGCAAGTATTGATGATAAGGATTTTTTAATTTCTTCAATTGTAGTTTTGAAAATCTTATATTTCCCTCGTGAATGAGTTTTTAATATCAATCATTGATTGATTAGATACAAGAATCATTCTTCCGAAGATATTATTTATATTATTTTTAAATAGACTGACATCATGAAATAAAATTTGGATATTAAGGAATATCATAAGTTCATGGTAATGTTCATTCAGATAGGTATTTCACCAAAGATGGTAGAGATGGAGAAAAATCGGTACCCTGATATGTACATTATGTTTTTATTTTAATGTGACATTAAGCTTTATTATCTGGTATATATATTTAGTTAATTGCATTATTTATATCAACTAGATGCTAGGATGAATTTCAATCCATACAGAAGAATATTATCTACAATATTTTTTAAAAATGATATGATTAGGTTAGTAGATTTGAGGATAAAGTGTAATCATATAAATGATTTAAATGCTGGTTCTCTATGGAAATTATGATTTTTCTAGAGTGTTGGGAAAGGAATGATTTTACGAGTTACTGTTGAAGGAGAACATAAAATAAGATCTTTTTATCAGGGGGATCAAGGTGCTATTTAAAAAAGAGGGTGTAGTTGAATCTAGAATAGATGCCATTTCTCAACCGACTCAGATGAGGCTTAGGTTTAATACGAAATTTGAGGAAACTGATGAAGAAAAAATTCAAGGACTTGTTGTGAAAACTAGAAATATATATTTTCAACATGTTGAAGAAAATGTGTTGGATCAAGAAGAAGAAACATACTCAGTTCATCTATATAAACTGATTCTTGAACAATAAATATTGATGGGCAGTCAAGCAAGAGAGATTACTATTGTACCTATGATCATTGATCAAGTAGAAGTGAATATTTATGGGCAAGTTATTATTAAAGAAGAAACCGTTCATAATGAAGCTGATCAGTGTTAAAAAAGTTTACAAAAATTAGTAATTGTAGTTACAGATGTGGATGTGAGTCTGAATATATAACAGTCAGATCATGTTGCTAGAGATCAAGTTGATGTTTTTGACAATAAATCTTTTTCAACTAAAATATCTATGGAAATTTCAGTGGAAAATCATTTGCCGAATTTTTTTTATCAGACAATGAATGCATATTAAGGGACATTAGATTCATTGTCTCATCAAGATGAAGAAATAGTATTTTAATTTAACAAGTCTTAGGAAGATAATGCCACACTTTGGTAGGATCTAGAAATATACAAGAAGAACATCTATGAAATTAATGAAAATATAGTTTCTAGAAGGGATTTTGATTCCTTCAAGAGATACATGTTAAATGAAATTGGGAGGATCAATTCTCAAGTACTTTAGACAAATTTTTTTGGAGATTTGAAGTGGTACTTGGGACTTCAGTTTGAATCGATGAAATGATGAGTGAATCAGACCAGTATATCTACTTCTACTACTATAACCAGTCTATATTTGATTATAATATTTCAGTCCATTGTATATGTTATAGAAGACATGAATTCTCGTCTTCAGGACCTTCAATGAAACAGTTCTCCTTTGCTAGTTTTATTGGACAATCATAAATTTCGTGTTGATCAATTGATTTATAGTGAACCCAGAATCAGTCTTCTAAAGAATCAATTTAAAGAACACTTGGGAAAACTTATGATGAATGAGGAGAGATTACCTGACATTTTTTAAGTCAATATTGTGGATGATTTGTAAGTTAGTCTTGATTCCAAACATCTGATAATGTATTTGGGTGATAGTTTGATGAAAAAGTTGCAGTTTCAAATGGATGAATTAAAGGATTTGTTTGATGCTTCTAATAATCATTATAACTTTAACTGAGTCAAATATTACCCAATTATTTTGTACCCAAACAAATATATGATTTTGAAATTAACCATTCTATTTGTTAGTTTCATCCTTGTTATTTTGGTACATTTTTTACTTAATGATATTATCTTCATTTTTATTTTATGTACATAATTTTTTATATTCTTTTATATTTTTGAATACAATACAAACATCTACTCTAAATTAACATTTTCAGTTAATTATAAAATTCACATACTAATCATTCTAACATGAAATGTGTTTTAATCACATTATTTAATTTCGTTTTGATCTCACAAAAATGTGGTTACATTTTTAGAAACCCAAAATTTATTTTTAATTTTGTAATATTTTGTGAAAATTTTTGATAAACACAAACATTAATTTTTTTTTATCAAAATAGAATTTATTTCACTCTATGTTGTTAGATTAATAAGTTATGTTTCATCGTTTATAATATTAATTTATGGGTTTTTATATAATCAAAAGGGGGAGATTGTTGGGCATATATTGTCTCAACAATACTCTATAAATATTACTGAATTTGATGCTCACAAAACACCATTGTTTGTTTTACTAAGGATACTATTTTATGAATATTTTAGGAATCTTATATTATTTATAATTATTATTTTGAAATAATATTCAAAAATTTATTGGTGAGAAATATTCATTAACATTTTCATAACACTCTTAAGTGTATTATGATAACATTATTCATGTCTTGTAATTTTCTGGAATCATTGTTCATTCCATACGCTAAAGAAAGTAATATTAAGATAAGTCCATATTTTTATAAATATTATGATAATGTAACAGAATTTATAGTTTGTAAATCCTACTTTGGAAGAAACATATGGATAAATAACATTACTTTTGAATGAAACGTTACATTTTTCAATGAGAAAATGTATGGTTAAAGAACCCTACATTAGTAAGGAACTGTACATTTGAGAACAAAATGTATGGATCATCAGCCTTACTTTTATGATCAGCCTTACATTTGTCAAACATACATACAAAAAATGAATACTCTATAGTAAAAACCTAAAATTTTTATTTTTTTTCATTATGTAAATGAACCTTACGTTCGACTTTTTAACACCATAGATTTGAATTTATGATGTTATTAGAGTTTTTTGTTACATTCTTTGAGAAATATCCATGAAATTTAACGCTCATTGTAATTTTTTTATAGGATCATATTCAATGCATATTTTCTCTCTTATTCTTATGGGAAGTTATGACGACTCTCAGTTATTTTTTTATGTGAATTCTTTGAATTGGTTAGGCATCTTCTGTGTATATAAAATCTTATTGAGGCATATAACATTATATATATCATTCTACGTTGGATATTTTTATATCACTAGCTAGAGATATCTTGGATATGTTGATTATTTTTATTCATCATGTTTTCATTTTCAAATTAATATACAGTGCTATAATGATCTAGTATCTTAGAAACAAGGACTACATTTTTGATATATACATGTTCAATCCTGGAAGTACGATGATTTGTTTTATTTTAATATTCTTAAAATCAAGAATATATTGGGAAACCAAATATCTTAAGACATATTTCAAAGATTATTATTATTCTGAATCCAAATATACATCTTCTATGAGTTGCATGGTGGTACAACTGTGATGATTGAAGTATTTTATCAAATCAATCTATTTTGATTTTTTTCAGTGTTGGATTCTTCGTTTCAGTATTAGGGGAGTATCAGTTTCCTCTGTTAAGCAGTAGTTATTTTGGTTCTTTTTTTAATTTACCATTTGGCACTATTTTTATCCTTGTTTTTTAGGGTGTCAACTTTCTACACTTGGTTGCGGATTGGTCTTGTGAGAAGATGACTTAATAGTGAAATTCACCAAGCTCGTAGAGTGGGTGATTGGTGGAGTGGACTAGGGTATTTATGTGCCCCGAACCACTATAAATTGATGTGCACTATTTTCTATATTTATAATTCACATACTCTAAAAAATCACCAACTATAACTAATTTAAATAGAAATTTATAGAAATGTGAAATTTTTTAAAGGAAACAATTCACCGCCCTGTCGTGTATTCATCAAAGACTTTCTGACCTAACACACTTGAGTAATGTCCAAAAATGGAATTATTAGATATCCTTATTGAAAACATGCATGCTTCCTTATTTAAAAGATTATTGGTTATATTCCATAAGTTCCAAAAATATTTATACTTCATTCATGATAGAATAAAACTCTTGTTAATAACTCGATAAATAGATTTCATGAAACCACCATCATCCAACATTATCTTAACATGTGGAAAATATTAAGGGTTTTATTCCAATTAATCATCTGTTCTCCATGTATATAACCTTAACCTTAAATCACTTTTCATTCTCCATAAAACTATTCATCATATCATTTCTCATCCTCAATTAAAAACTAATTAGAAAAAAATTTATATTTTAAGATTCATTTAACATAATCTCTAAATTCCAAAACATATACACCTCAATAATCCAACATTATTATTAAACTATTACTCAGGATCCATCATCATCATCCTTCCTAAACTATGAAAAATTAATTACGGTTTCCCACCCTCAAGATTCTTTAATTTAATATAAACAGGACTATAAGAACATCACATACCTTTCACATGTCATTTAAAATATATTTATCCTCCTTAGTATGACTAATACTCATACTATCATCATGATTATATTCATGATATTTAAACATAGGAAATTGATCTTCATAATTCCCATGATTTCCACATCGGAAACATTCACTAGTTATATATGTTCTGTATTGTTTGAGAAATTGACTAGGATATGAAAGAAAATGGATAGAAATAAATATCAGATATTAGAAACACATATGTTGGGTAAATTACATATAATATTTCTATCAATGATATCTTATTTTTACCCCTAGGATAGTAATATTTTCCAAAAGAACAAAGGTTTTTTATCAATACTTTACTTATCATTATTACATCCCTAGGCATATCCTTATAAAATATCTCTAGTGACCTCACTAAAGTTTACACATCCTAGTTTACAAAGATTGATTAAAACTTTTCTCTAATACCAACTATAATACCCATGATTGACATACTTGTACATTAATTTTTTTTTGTAATACATAATACATGACACAAAAACAATCTCATTGATCGCATTTTTTTAGTATCTTTGGAAACATGGAATATATTCTTCTAACTTGGTGAAATATCTTCAACATCTTTCATAAATATCTTCCCCTTTATTTTTCATACCTAAAACATTTTTTAATTTCTATGTTAAAATAAAAAAAGTTGATCTCATGTGCTTAGTAAAGGTAAACATGAAGAACATCAAACAAAACATACACATAAGAATGAGATAACATGAACAAAAAATTTGAATATCAAAATAGTGAGTCATGAAATATATCTTGGTAATACGTAAGGCATATATCATAATGGAACATTAACCATAATAAAATAAAATCGGCATAAAACACAAAATTGTGGAAAATAATAAATCCCATAATTTGATTTCCATATTATCCAAGGCATTTCTTCCATGACCGTTACAGTGTAAAAATTCCATTACTGAACAGAGTTTACTTTCCATTCTAACCATGTATTATTGAACTGGATTTACTTATGGTTCTAGCCCTAAATTATGAAACAAGATTTTTTTAACACTCCAATGCTTATTATATCATGAGATATAAATCGTTACCCAATGCATTAGATGGAGATATTGGTCTCACCCATCTCATAATGAAATTATTCTTACATGCTCCTCACAAGAAAACAAAAAAACATTCCCCATAGCATAACACATGAAATATAATGGGATTCTTAAACATCATTCCATCATAATAAATACAATACAAATGGATTTCTTAAATAACACACAATATAATCAGATTAATAATTGGGTTAGAAATATAACCTTGTTTAAAGAGTGTCATATTTTATCGAAAATAACTTTGACAGAACCCTTGAAATTTATTCCCGTGGAAAATAACCATATTCCTTCAAAAACATTTTCCTTCCTCAAAATGCCACACAATTTCAAAACAAATATTCTTATGTGAAAATAACCGTGAATTCTTGTAGGATAAACTTCAAGTAAATAAGGAATTATGAAAGCCTAAAAATCCATTTGTTTCATACAAAAAAACATTCTTCTTTACGTTTGTAAGAAAAGTCCAAAAGAACATTAAATTGAATAAGGATAAAATATTTCTTTCATACCATTTAAAAATTAAAAAAAGGGTATAATTAGAATTAAAATATTTTATAATAATAGATATATTATTAAAAAAATTAATGAACATGTATGTAGTTGATAAATATACCACAGTAAATACTTACATATAAACAATCTCAGATAAAAATGAGATTGTAAAATTATCCCATACCTTACGTGTGATACCATTTATATGTTTATGAAACTCTTGTATAGTATATTTAGAAAAATTATTGGATAGAAATGGAACCATAATAATATTTATTATATCATATATGATTCAATTATGACTTTA
The DNA here is from genome assembly GCA_963277665.1 of Viscum album. Lineage (NCBI taxonomy): Eukaryota > Viridiplantae > Streptophyta > Magnoliopsida > Santalales > Viscaceae > Viscum > Viscum album. Next base: position 24,640,167 of record OY728131.1, read on the forward strand.
TATTACCGGTTCATTTTTTAATGGCTTGTTAATGCAACGTTTTGGGTAATAATCATTTTAATTATCTTACGTGTTTTGACTTGTTATTCATGATATTATTATGTATATCATGATTTAATTACTTAAATAATAAAAATGATTTATATATCATATATTCCCATTATATATATATATAATAGATATATAAATAAAATGTAATACACCGTTCATGGATACTGTAGGCCAAACCTACGCATGAACACAGTTTTTCTTTCCTTATTTAATTGAATGGAAGTAAGTAAATTAAAAATATATATATATACATAAATCTCGTAGAATTATTATGTAGTATATTTAATTATTATTTATTATATATATTTTATAATCGTTAAGGAATTTTTAACACTGAGAATGAATCTCATCCCGTCATGGAGACTGTAGGTCGTACGTACACACAAGCGATGATATCATTCCCATAATTATTGAATTTTTTCAAATTTTATGATGGACTTTATTTATGAATAAATATAATTTTATAATAATATTATACATTTATTACATCAATTTTTGTATGCATCGATGTAAGGTGGTGGTAAAAAACATTACACCATGGCGTGGAGATAATAAGTTGTACGTACGCATGCATGGTGATTTCAGATTTCATATGATAAATAAAAAGTTCAATATAGTTGTTTCATAATTATAATAAAATTTCCTTATATATATTCTATTGGTGTTTTTATTCTATAATTTACAAACTCATGAAGTAAAAGTTGGAGTGGAATGAAATATGAATGAATCGGTAGGGGATATTACTTCTGATTTGATGTGCTCTCTTTAGATCTTCTCAGGATGGATCTAGAGTTGGTATTTTGAAATTCCAGATACTTAAAGAATTATTCTAGGGAAGATTATAAGATAAATTTTCATGGTATGGATGAACATTAAGGATTAATGAGTTGTGTTGAAATGAGGTAGTGGGTTCACTTTTATAATTTTGGACATTTGCACTTTTGACAACCTCAAAATTATTAATTTATAAAAAACATATATATATCCACTAAAAAAACTGAAATGTCCCAATTTAGAAGATAATATGGAATAGTGATTTAATCTAATTAACTTATAAATTTTACAAACGTTTCTATGACCATTAAATCCTTATCATTTTGATTTAATACTATGTTATTCTATTTCATTTTAATTAGGTTAATGAAAATTTGAATATTAAAATGGTAAATTATTTAAATATTTTAAGTAAATTAGATAATAAATAAATAATTTACAACATTTTTTACTATATGATCATTATTATATATTTTTTATAATGATTTATTATTTTTAAATAATGTAGTAAAACATTATATTCATAAACAATCAATATTGTTGATATTTACACTCTTTGATTTATTAATTTATAAAAATATAAATATAACAAATTAACTCTAAAAACTATTTTATTATATTCCTATGAAGTCATGGTTATCTAAAAAAATCATTGGACATATTAATTGTCCGAAAATATATTTATTTCGATATTGTTAATAACATTTATTTGGTATCTCCGTTAATAATATAATTACTACAATAATTTTGTGTAATTATTTCAGATAATTAGTTGTTCAATAAATATTAAAATTAAATTTCTATAATAATTATAAATTTAATATCTTTTCTGATAATATATTTTGTCAAATATATATTCTATAAATAAAACATTAAAAATGGTATACCTATTAAAGCATGAATTTGACAACATTAACATTACTTTCAACAAAATAATATAATGGTCATAATATATTTTATAAGGATCAAAATGGTCACCAAATAGACCATAGGTTGATTGTAGTAGATATATAACCATCCCATAAGACTGGTTCATGTTTTTGTGTCATGACCAGTCCCTCGGGGCCCGTATCGTGACTACCCAAAGCCTATTTTCCATAGGCCAGGGGCTGGCGACTTGCACCAAAGGTGTAATTCCCTAAAACTGGGAAGGTGTTGCCTTTATAAATCGTAAACATACACAACCAAGGTACAAGAGGAAGAAAACAGTATGTAAAGTTGTACAACAAGTGTGCTGAAAGTACAAAGGGGCCGAAAATACAAGCCCAACAAAAGGTACAGTTACAACTGAAAAAAAGTTCAACTGAAAAGAGAAAAAGCTGAAAGGTGAAAGCAGCTCCTGGATCGTCCTTCGGTTTCCTACCTGAAGGGTAGGTACAGTTGGTCTCCTCAGTAGTCCACGTTAGTCAGACTCCACAGTGAACCGAAACGTCATAAGGTCCACCTCTGGGTACTGTCCCGTCCTACTGCTCTCGGCCTCCGTCAGCACTATCCATCATCTGCAACCAACACAACGAGGTGCGGGCGTATCCCATGCTTGGGTGAGTATAAAGATACTCATAAGGGACCTCGAGACCCTTAAGGTGTCACAAAATCCAACAAGGATAAGCCACAGATTATGATTTCAACGGATAACCATTACTTATGTATATGCCCATACAAATACCTAAGTTATCAAGTAACTCATCTCAATCATGAGTAAAACACAAAAGGTAATTGACTCAGCTCAAATCAGGATTTTAATTCACGATGTCGAAACCACGGCTGGTGGAGAACTCCTCCTCTATCGAGTACAGTGGGAATGCCGCTACAACCACGTGCTTCCCACTATCCATGGACTGCTGAAGTACTACACCTTTCGAGTATTGTGGGCCCGTTGCTACAACCAAGCGCTTCCCACCATGGGTCTGTCGCTACAACCAAGTGCTCCCCCTCATAGCCTATAGAGGTGCCCCTTCAGAAGAGTACCATTGGTCTGCCACTACAACCAAGCTCTCATCTACTGTGCGTCTGCTCCTATAACCAATCTCTCCCCAATAGGTCATCTAAATCACTCTGAGTCAATCGATCAGCGGTCATCTAATCTCAGCCATCTAATAGGTCTCTGCAATCTGCTCGATCATCGTTGGGAGGGTTCACTTCACATGACACAATACAATACTCCTTGATTCAAAAATTCTCACGTTAAAGTATCTCAAAGGACCACCACTTCATAGGGGTCTCAACGCAACAGACGGAGCGTCAATCAGTCGACCGGTTTGTGAGTTATTAGCATTTCCATTCCAAGGCCCGGTTGGTCTTTAGGCTCAAACCAACCCAACCATACTACAAAAACGTCCAAAACTCAGGTGGAGTATGCCACAGGAACTGTCTCATCAAATGGAAATGAACGTAGTTGACATTACGTCAATCAGACGTCTAGTCCTTAAGTTATAAACGTTTCCGCTCCAAGGGCCCGATTGGTTTCAGTTTCGAACCAACCCAGTAATTTTTCCAATGTCATACAAAACTCACTAAGAGTATCGCAAAATGACCTCCTCATCATTATAATCCCAGTGTTGTAGATGGTGCATCGATCGGACGCACGTTCTTGATGTTATTCGCATTGAAGTGTAACGGGCCCGGCCCGTTAAGCCCAGTGGGCTAGTGGGTCGGGTCGACCCAGCTAGTGTCAGGCCAACCCGGGGAAGCGCGTGGCCCGATGCAACGTGGAGGGCCCAGTGCTGTGCAGCGCGGCGAGGAGCGGTGTGGCCCGGATGGTCAAGCTATGTAGGGGGGGGGGGGAACTTCCTGAACAGGCACCGCTGAGCAGCGCCGCCCTCATGTCCGGTCGGCCGAACCGGGCCTCCTTCCCGGCACGAGTGGCCCGCACGGGTTGGCCACTATCCCACCAACGCGACACCCTCTTGGAACCGTGAGGTCCTCCCAGCCTGGTCAGTCACCTACCTGCAGGTTCGTCCATCGAGCGGCCCGTAGAACACGGGCCACGGTCCTCCGCAGCGCGGCGCCGTCGTGGCGCCGCCGTTCCTTCGGTTTGGCCGGCTTTAGTCGGCTGGTTCATCGTCAGCTCAGAGTCCATCCATTTCAGGTCACGGTCTTTCCCTCTTCGTGATGTACCCGGTGTCATGTTCCTCTTTGGGCCGGCGTGCGGCCGCCATTGCCACCACTACCTTCGGTCATCGTCGCTTCCGGTCTTTGTCACCTCTCCCGACACTGCTTCTGTCACCAATATAAACGTGGATTAACGGAGGGTTGTTGGGCTATGTTTGTTCATCATGTTCCCTCCATGTTAGGTGATATCAATAAGCCAAGACGATCACTTTAATTTAACAACGACAAGAGTATAATTTTATTAAACTAAAATCAGACAAACCCCCTACCTCGTAGTGGACGTCGCACATCGTCGAGCCACGGAAGACGAGGGTCATGGTAGTTGGACGTCAGGAATGAAAGGTGTCATCCTGTCAATGTTGGAGGAAGATTTATTTTGGTGACTTAGAAAGAGAATTCGATGATGACGTAAATTCCTTGATGTCGGGGTGCGTCCGATGAGGAAGCGTCGTTGGAAGAGGTTCTTCGTTTTCTTCGTCGGAGTTGTTCTTCTTTGAAGAATGGTGTTCTTCATCGGAGAGGAACACCTTCTTCTAATTCTCCAGAGCCTCCACCACCAAAATATTTTCCAAAGAAAATATTATAATAAGGATTCCCATTATATTAGAATTTCCATGAAATTCAAAACAATTCAAAAATAATTTTTGACACAAAAGTTAATTAAAGTAGAAATTAATTATTTGGGTTTGCACAATTAATGACAGAAGAGGTGGCCTCATTAAATCAACTCCTCTTTGGAGGAAATAACCACCATCAAATAAAAATTATGTACACATAATTATTATTATTATTTTAAAGAATATACTGAAATTATCTTCTCATCATGATCACATTAAACTGCGGTAAAGCTCCCCTTAAGAGAATATCGGCGTTGTGAGTTCATCAGTTCCCTCATATTTCAATTCTGAGAACCGGTTCAAAAGATAGAAAAGCATGCACGTACGTTTACTGAATGTACCCGAACAAAACTTTAGAAATTGATTCCGGGCACACCGGTCCTTGGAATCAGGCGCCGTTAAAAATCACAAACTCATAAAATTACAATGTATTTAAGAAAAAAATTACCTTCAAATTTACAGGTCTTTACATTACCTCCACCTTAGGGATTTACGTCCCCGTAAATCTACGACATACACTAGGGAAACAAATGTCGGTACTGAGCATGCATTTGAGCCTCCCACTCCCATGTGATCTCCTAGAGGTTCCTGTGTAGCCAGCGAACACGCATAAGAGGAATCAACTATCCACGTATGACCCACTCCTTTTGATCCTCTATCTCCACCGGGACCTCCATGCATGTCGCCCCATCATTGATGTCCATCTCCCCATGATCGATGATGTGGGTCGAGTCGTGCACATATCTCCTCTGCTAAGATACGTGGAGGACGTCATGCACCCTATGTAATTGAGGTGGAAGGGACAGGTGGTATGCCACCTCACTTACTCTCTTGAGGACCTGGAAAGGTCCGATGAATTTTGGAGTTAACTTGACCTCCTGACTAAATCCCCTTAGAACTCATCGAGGTGAGACTCGTATGAAAACGTGGTCTCCATCCTCGAACTCTAGTGGACTCCGTCTCCTATCAGCATAGGACTTCTGTCTGCTCTATGCATTCTTCATCCACCCTGGATGATCTGCACCTTCTCCGTCGTAGCCTGCACTATCTCTAACTTGCTGAGGTAGTGGAAGAGTGACTGTGAGGGAATCGAGAAAGGCTTATCCATCCCTATCCACAAAGGATTTCTGCAACACATCCAGCTGTTATGTCGCCTCCCCTAGAAACTAAAAGCCCGATCTTCTACTAAGAGCATCTGCTACAACGTTCTCCTACAAGAGCTGCTAAGATTACTTCTTTGTCGAAAAGATAAATCCGGTCTCATCTCGTGGATGAACCACATTCATTTCCTAATACAGTCAATCCTGACATGAATGGTACTAATTCATTCCATGGACAACGTCATAAGGCCTAAACCCTACTACCAAAAGATCCAAACGTAACTCTAATCTCCAATGGTCGAATCACACTGTCGGAAACAGTGTGTGGTTACCGAGTCTCCTCTAATAGGAATCTCGAACGTGAGGGTCATGTAAATAGTTTTAACCAAACCCTCTCAGTATCAACCACACAAAAGGCAAGAAAACAAATGTCATAAGGATGCGTGTATTTTATTACTGCAAATCAAAGTACAAAGAAACAAAACAACCACAAAAAATGATATAAAAGAAGCTAGATCCATCATAAACAAAGGCCTCTATGTCCAGAGCTACTCCCACTCCTGTCCACTTGCTACTCGACCAACTCCTCTACCACATCCGACTTCTCCAAGAGGACCTCCATAGTCGAACCTCTGCCTCTCCCTGGAAGCTCCCTCTACTGCATGCTGGTCATTTGCAGGACGGGTCGGGCATTCTCAAGAAATGTGATCCTACCCACCGCATGAATAACATTGCATGCTCCTCGTATAACTAGATCTGTTTCGTGTGACTCTCACAAACAAACCCATATCCGGAGGCTACCCACCTATTGGCTTATTCTTCTTGGACTTCTGTGTCATCTGTCTACTGTCGGCTGTAGAAGAATCCGCTACAGTCGGAAAGCCCTGTGGAAAGGGCAGTAGCTCCTGATCCCTCACAGAGCGTAGAGTTTCTAGTACAAACTCGGTCCTGAAAAGACCATTGAAGTCTCACTAGGTGAGGTTTGCGTCATCATAAAACTGGAGCATAAAGATTTACCACCTCTCAGCTGCACCTTGAAAGAGACAAACAGCTAGGTACACCATCAAGTCAGCGGGTGACCCAATTGTGTGGAAAAGACATGTTATAACCTTTAGCCAACATGCAGCCATCTGAAAATCTGCCTCACCTCGAAACCTCGGATGCCTCTGTTGCAGGAACCCATGAAACGCGCTCAAGAGGCGCGCACCCACTACTACTGGGGCTGGTGGAAACCGTAGCACAGTGGTTAGTGGTACCGCTGGTGCCTCCGCTGTGATGGGGCCCTGCACCGTGGCCTCGCTGCTCGGTGGGCTACCATCACGATCTCCACTCAGAACCCACGCTGACTAACTAGGAGAAGACATCCCGAAAAAGAAACACTTCCTCCATGATCAAAAGATTATACCTGGTGAGCTGACCTGGTTTGAGATGACATAGAGGAAAACTTTTGATACACACATGCAATTAGTGTTCTTGTGTACTATGTTGGAAATCAATGGTCATGGTCCTGGTGTACGGATACGTCGGCTGCCGCACCAACACTGGACTCCCTGTACTAAAAACCATACTCGATACTCATAAAACTATTGCTTCACATAATGAAAGATCAGAGTTTGAGTTCTACGGTAGAACTGACTCCTTTGATACTAACTTGTCGCGACCCGACCCCCAGGGCCCGCATCAGGACTACCCCATGCCCGCCTTCCATAGGCCAGGGGCTGGTGACTAGAACCAAAGGCTTAATTCCCTAAAAATGGGATGGCGTTTCCTTTATAAATCGTAAACACACACAACCATAGTACAAGAAGAGGCAAACACTAAGTAAAGCTATATAACAAGTGTGCTAAAAGTACAAAAGGGTCGGAAATACAAGCCCACCTAAAGGTACAGCTACAACTGAAAGAAAGTACAATTGAAAAGACAAACATCTAAAAGTTGGAAGTAGTTCTTGGATCATCCTCTAGATTCCTACTTGAAGGGTTGGTATAGTTGGTCTCTTTAGCACTCCACATCCGTTAGACTCCCCTATAAAACGAAACGTCGTAAGGTCCACCAATGGGTACCGTCCGGTCCTGGCGCTCTCGGCCTCCGTCAGCGTTGTCTGTCATTTGCAACCAACACAACAAGATGCGGGCATAGCCCATCCAGGGGTAAGTATAACGATACTCAGTAGGGACCCCGGTACCCTCAAGGTCTCATAAGATACAACAAGGATAAACCACAATGTTTTATTTTAACAGATAACCATTACTTAGGTATATGCCCATATATATACCTATGTTATCAAGTAACCCATCTCAATCATGAGGAAAACACAAATGGTTATTGACTCAGTGTAACAACCAGAGATTTTATGAGAATTATTTTTTTTAATTTCTTTGATGTATTTTGTTTTATGCTACACCCAGATTATCTTGCACTATACGCAACACCATATTAGATTGCAATATACGCAACACTATTCTTGGATCATGATACACACAATTTCAAGTTAGTTTTGTGGAAATTATTTTAGGCAAAATTAAGTATAGATTTTTTTGTTGTATAAATGAAATAAGTTTTGATTATGTTATATGCAACACTGAGTGTATATAAATACATGTATATATTCAATGTATAAATGAAATATGGTTGGATTTTGTTATACACAACAACAAAGGAATCTTGCACTACACGCAACACTAACTTGGCTTACATTACACGCAATCGCGACCTTCCTCAATAGCATGTGTATTACGCAATACCGAGTTTCAGTAAACAAGATATTATTATAATATTATTATGAACTAGCCGTTATGAATAGTAATACCCACATTTTGAAATTTTATAAATTTTATCTATCAAAATGGACTTCATTTTTGGATTTTTAATATCGGAATTAGCCTAGGGTGAAATTTTTATATTTTTCTGAAAACTTGCAATTTTTGATGAATAGTGAAAACACTGGGTTACTATTTCAAAAACGAATTTTTATTTAAATAATTATTTATTTTATTTAAATTTATTTTAGGTAAAAATCGATACATAATACCTATATAAGTTCAATTTAATTCATTTGAGTCATTTTATAAAAAATTTAGATATATAAAAAGTTTATTGAACTTTTCACAGTCTTTTACCCACCTCCTAAGAGAATTTGGAAATTCAAATAAAACATAATATTACCGCTTCTGTGAGTGGAATTTCGAAAATCCGAGAGACACAGATAATATCAAGGAATTAAATGTGGTTCAATGAGATGAAAATAATTTTTGGTGAATAGTAAATTTTTTCTTTTTTTACCACGGTTAAAAGTAAATAGGGTAATTAAGGGTAAAAATGATATTATTATTACCCTAACACATGTAATAATTTTATTGGATAAGTGTAATTCGACCAAAAACAACCTTAGGAATAAAATATGACCATTTAGGTCCACTTGGATTAGATTAGGACATTTATTATTAATTTATTTAAAGAAGGTTTAAAATAGTTAAAATCAATGTTTAATAACTAAAACATTTGTAATATAGGGTTATACATAAGATAAATTCATCTATAAATATTAATTAGAAAGTAAAAAATATTTCCTATATAATTGTATTTTATTTATGATTTTTAGACATTAAATAATTATATTTATTTATGACACAATGATGATGCAATAATTATCTTATTAATTAAATATTGAAATAATTAATGTTATAAATACCCAAATAAATTTAATTGGAGACTTTTTATGAATTACACTAATTTTATAGGTTAATATGACATGTTAGTATTTCTTTAATTAACGTTTTTGGAACTAATTATTTTGTTATGATTTTCACAAATATCAATTACCAAATAGTGTCAAAGTTGAAATAAAATATTTATTAAATCAAATATAGTATTATTAATTGTTATTTGGTTCCTAAAAATATAAGTTTTGTCTAAATGACTTAGATAAGGTTATATATATTAATAATAAACAACTTGGGGTTATTTTTTCTAGTTATAGTAAGTTTATTATCCTTATATTGTAATAAAACAAGAAGACACAGTAAAAGTAAACTTATTTAATTAAAAGTTAAATCTAAATGATAAGTTTAAAATAGAAACCTAAACTTGTATAAATTCTATTGGATGAGAGGCTTTCTACCCATCCCCACCTTAGCTTCGAAATAAATCAATTTGGAGCTATTATAAATCGAATATGACTTTATTATAAAATAATATTTTGAGTTTTTTCAAAGGTTCCCCACTCCTCCCTTATAAAAAGGGCACCCCTTACCTCTTATCTTCACACCCTTTTGAGCCTTGAAGCTCGGCCAAACCCTGCCCATTTATATTCTCCACTTCTCTAGAAACATTATAGAGGTTCTGGTCTTCTCAAAAGGCCAACTCTACTTCCTTAAGAGAAGGCTTAAAGGAGGTGTGTCGAAGAAGAGGTAATCTCTTCTTTCGATTATCTCAAGTTTCATTCTTCCTCAACTTATTCTTATTTAGTTGTTTCATTATAAAGTAATAACATCATTATCACTCATATAATGATATGTTATTATGAAACAACCCTATTTAACCTTCTATCCATCCTACGGAAAATGAAATCACCACGCGTGTGTATGTACGGAATACCGTCTCCACGCAGTGGTGTAATTAGTTTTTCCACCACCAACTTACATGGATGGGAATAATGGTGTAAATAAATAACTATATATGGTAATTGTAAAGTGATATTTATTCATTAATATTATACATACACTTAAATACAATTCCATGATCATGGGAATGATATCATCGCTCGTGCGTACGTATGGACTACCGTCTCCACGAACGCGATGAGATTCATTTTCCATGATTAAGCATTCAAGAATGATGATAAAGTATATATAATGAATAATAATGAAATATATGACATAATGAAGCTACTGGATTTATGTGTATATATATATATATTTCATATACTTACTTCTATTCAAGTCAATAAATAAAGGAAAACATCGTTCATTCGTACGTACGGCCTACCGTCTCCATGAACGGTGTGTTTCATTTCATTTATCTATCTATCATATATATATACTAAATATATATGATATATAAATCATGTTATAAATTTTTTACGTATGTAAATAATGATATAAGTAATAATAATATCAATAACAACAATTCCAAACACGTACGATAAAAGAAACAATTTTACCCAAAACTCTACTTTAACATGGAATTGATAAATGAACGGGTAATATAAATACCTATCTTAACAATATATGACATAAAATAGTGAATATGATTCTATAATTAGTCAATGACATTATTTAAATCATTATACAGGAGGTTCAGATACATATGAAGCATATCGGACATAAGGTAAGGGATAATTATTCCAATCTCATTCTTATCCGAGATTGTTTATTCGTAAGTATTTACAGGGGTTATGTTTATCATCCATGTCCATATGATCTCAAAATGTTTTCATAAAATTTTTACATTTCTTCCATGTATTTTTAAAGTTATTTATATCAATTTTTTTACTTTTACCACATCGTATAGAAGGAATTTTTCTTCTTTTTACCAAATGAGGTACTTTTTGACTTTCCCTAGAAAAGTAGAAGAAGAATGTTATTTTTAACTTATACGGCGTGATCGGATTTTTACGGTTTCATAACGCCTCATTTTCATGAAGCTTACTCTACATGATTTTATGAACATTTTCAACAAAATACTTTTCTTTTAAAAGTTCATGGAATTTTGTGAAAATAATATGATTTTGAAGAAGAAAATATATTTTCCTCAAGAATTCATTTCAAATGTTTTATCAAAACCATTTTTCATCTAAGATTAAATTATTTCATATGTGTATGTTTCAAGTATAATGTGTATATTATTTACATGGTATTATTCTTATTATGATGAAATGATATCCATTTGTTTTATATGGATTATGTGATGTTGGGATGATGTATATGAAACCCATTTTATTCTTTGGGTTATGATGAGTGTTTCATGTTTATTTTGTGGCACAAGTAAGAATGATTTCATTTTGAGATGGGTGGGACCAATATATCCATCCAATGCATTGGGTAAAGATATATATCTCATGGGATAGACATGGCTGGAATGGTAAGTTAATCTGGTTCAGTGTTATAGGACTGAAACGAGGAGGGAACTCGATTCAGAAAGGGACTTTTTCCACTAATATAGTCTTGGCAGCAATTCCTTCTATACTATGGAAATCATATAATGTGCTTAATGTTTTTCCATAATTACAAGTTTTTTCCGGGCTATTTAATCATGATTGATATTCCTTTATGATATATGCCTTACGTACATCCAAGAGATATGTCTTTACTGTAACACCCCGACCCGAGTTACCCAGAGTCGGTGCATTATTGTGTAACATTGGCATGATCACACAGATCACGTCTCAAAATTACGATTAGTTTAGTATCCTTGAAACTCTAGATACATTCATAAGTTTTAGATTACGTAATAAATTAATACAAAACTACAACAACATATTGTCTTCATATCCCCTCATATTATCCCTTCAGGTCATTCATTAAATACTTCTTCACATCCTGGAAAAATTAAAACATTGAAAGGGGTGAGCATAGATGCTTAGAAAGGATAACAATATAGTTGAAGATTTCATAAATAAACAAAAACATTTAAGTCAATTTATAACTAAGAAAAATCCTTTTAAACAAGAACTTCAACATAATATGGAAAAGGTAAAATGAAATAATTCCATTTACTTATTCACATGGTTATTCTACTGGTCAAATAATCACATGCAATATCAATAACCACTTTCATAATGATGGAATGCATAATGCCAAACTATCATAACCACGTAGCCAAGGCCTCATTCCAAGACTACAAATAAGATTTTGTCAAGGCCTCGTGCCAAGACACTTGTTTGTCTCATGAGACCTTCCGATGCATCGAGGAGCTATAGCGGGCTCCACCAATCACTTATTAAGTCCAATGCATTCCTCATTTGAACAGGATTAAACATATCATAAACCATAACATAATTGTATCACATAAAACATGCATTAAGGAAATGTAACATTTCCACATTTCAAACAAAAGATATCAATACAACACATTGATATAAAAAACAATTTCAAAACCATTTTCAATACCAAAATAAAAGAAAATTAAAACTTTGTTATTATTTTTCATTTAAAAAAATTTATGGCTTGTAGAGGAAGCCGAAACTCAAATAATGGTCACGGCGGTGGAGAAGTCGTTGTCGCCGCATATGTAAGACAAAAAAATTCCCTTTTGTTTTTTAGTAAAACGCTTCGTATAAAAAGATTTCTTTTCAATAAACGTAAAAGTCAAAGGGGTTTAAACACCGTATAAAAGAAGGTTGTGTATAAAACAAAATATGCCTCAATGAAAGGATATTGAGATGAAGTCCCTTAAAAAGATCAATTTTTTTAAATAAAATAGATATATTATGTGTATTCACTATAAGTAAATATAATTAAAGTACAAATAAAATATAAGACATAATAATATCATCACATAATTTGAATGTAATAGATTAACCCAAAGAATGGAAATTGGGTTAAGAAGTTCCCTTACCTTGTGTCCGACTTGACTCGATCGTTCTTTAACCTCCTGAATAATAAACTAAAGTTAATTTTTAATTGATTATGATCCTTTTTCAAGTTCATTATTCCTTTTATATCCCTTATTACCATGTTATTAACATTATGTAATTATTTATGTTAATAACGGTCGTTTTGTCGATCTTTGGTACTTGAGTCAAAAATAAATTTAAATTATTACAATTTGTTTATGTGGTAGAATATCCTTTATCTCCATAATAATATTCATGATTTAGATATCATATATATCATATATATCCATTATATACATTCATTCATATTATTACATAACATTTAGAGGTAAGAAATAAAATGCACCATTCATGGAAAAGGTAATCCGTACGTACGCATGAACACTACTTTCATTTATATGTCATATTTAATGGAATGAAATAATAATGATATAAAGGTATAATATAATTACATTATAATATCATATATAATATCATTTAATCCATCCTTTATACATCCCACTTATGGCATTAACGATTCAAATCACTTTGAGGGGGCGGTAGTCCGCACTTCCTAAAATGAAGATATCACGTTTACCCATAATGGAAACAATAAAGGTATGCCATAAATGAAAAATACAGAAGATTAAGTAAAAAATAAACATATTATATACGATATATAAATATAGTGACATCTTAATGGCCACCTTTAAAGGTGTTATATGAGTGTTGAACAATCATCGTTTTGTGAGACAGAAATTCACCATCCACAGAAACAGTATGTTCTTTAACCATTAGATGCAGTTGTGTGTAAGTGTAGCTCGAATTAATCTTATAAAAACATCCTAGTATATTTAGTATACTGTTTTTGTTACAAAATAAATGAATAAAAAGAGTTTAGGGGGTTGGAGAAGCAAAATAAAACATAAGAACACAAGAGATAACACTACCTTTAAAACGGGTAACTCTTTTTGATTTGAACTCAATGGATTCCTTGGGAAGACTTATGCCCAAAGTGAGGCTTCTAGGAGTAATATTGGGATGTGTAGAGACAAAATGGGCATGTTCTGTCCAAGCCAAAGGCTTGAGAGGTGTGGGTATGGTGGTATAGGTGGGGGCCTTTTATAAGAGGAGAAGAGGGGCACTCTTGGAAAGTTATAAAAGGTTACTTTATTATAAAATTCTTTTCTGATTTAAAAGGTCCCAAAATTATATATTTAGAGTATAAGGTAATAATAGTTAGAAATCCACCCATACAATAGGTTTTTTACATGTGTAGGTATTATATTTTACATTATCTTTTCATTTTATTTAAATCGTTAAATAATGAGGTAATCACTGCATCATCATGGTGTCATGAAGAATTTAATTTATTTAATGTATACAAATTATAAAACAAATATAATGATGTATGAACTTATTTTATATTTATAATTAATATTTATAGTCAAAAATATGACTTGTATAACCTCGTTTAAAAATTCTTTTAGTAAAACAACTCATGTTTGTGACATTTTTATTTTAACATTAAATAAAAAGTTTATAATGTCATCTTCGTACCAAAGTGGCTCCATGGGATCCCCAAGTTGACCCATGGATTGTCTTGTTCATTCATGACTCATCCAATAGGGGTAGGACATGTGTCAAGGTCATTTCATTTTATTATAACATTATCATTACCTAAAATTACAATAATTACCTTTAATCACGATTAATAAAAATTAAAAGGTATTATTCACCAAAAATTTATTTTAATCCCATTGAACCATATTTTACATCCTAATGACAACCATGTATTTAGGATTTTTGAAATTCAATTCTTAGAAGAGGTAAATATTCATTTAAACTAAAAATCGGTGTTTTAACTACCACTTAGTGGTTTCACTATTCATCAAAAATTGAAGTTTTTCAGAACAATGCCAAAATTTCACCCTAAGCTATAATTGATATTCCGAATTCAAAAATGATGTCTATTTTAAAAAATTCCAAAAATATATGTTTCTTTAATTAATTTTATAATTAATTCTCATTGTCACAACAAATAGCGTGTTTTTAAGAAACAATATATATCAAAAGATTGACAATTGTTTATGTCCAATTTCAAGGTGAAATTAATTCTAATGACCACCATTGGATATAATGGTAAAAATATATTATAATTATACATTAAAACCACTCAATAGTTTAATTTATCACTATAATTTATTTTGATTAAAAAAGTATTTTTAAGTGTTTTTCACTATTTATAAAAAATTGGAAGTTCTCAGAAAATTACAAAAAATTCAACTTAGGATAATTTCAATATTCAAAATACAAAAATGAAGTATATTTTGAAATATAAAATTTATTTAATTTAAAAAAATGGGTATTATTTTTCATAATGGCTACTTTGATTGGTCGCGGTGTGTTAGAATCTCTAACTTGCGTACAATGCAAGCTATTGGATTATTGAAAGAGAAGTATATCATGGAAGCTTGGGGTGTTACATTCTCCCCTCCTTCAATAAATTGTGTCCTCGCAATTTGAAATTTTTCTTTGAAAATAAAATGTTGAAAATAGAAAATACCTTCATGGAAAACCCACATCGGAAATAAGGTTAATAAAATTATAACTTTACATGAAAGAAAGAGAAGTACAAAGGTCACCCAAGATATCCCATACTATGATTCTATGAAAATATGGATATGGAAGATAAAAAAACCATCACGGTCTGATGGAGAGTTGTAGGAAACAGGATTAGGAGAAAGTTAACCACAAGAAAATCACAAACATGTGATTGGTTAAACAGTCATTGAATCCCCAGTTGGAAAAGTTAACCGGCAATGTTTTTGTTTTAAGTTGCCTTTCATAAAGTTGAGGAATTTATTTAAGAGATTTTCTAAGAACGTAAGAAAATATACTTACTTGTCATGTAGACTTTCATTATTTAATAAATTTTTACCACAAACCCATCTTTCACTCCATAAGGTAATAGAACTCAAAAATATTATATTTATCCTAATTTTATAAGGTTCTAAATATTAACACATAACATTTAGATTAAGAAAACTATTTTTGTAATTATCAGGGACTTCCTGTAGTCTAGTGGTAGGTAATAAAGTCATATCGCACTATGGTTGTGGGTTCGATTCCTACAGCTTTGTCCGAGGCGAAGGGTTATCCCCCAACCTGCAGGTTGTCCTTTTCATAAAACTATATTATTATAATATTCCAAAAATAATCTTCAGAAATGTTTTAACCTTAAATAATACTATACAAAGTTTAACTTAATCCATTCCAACTTTTATAGTTATCCAAAATACTTCTGTCCAAACTCACAGTCCTAATTTTATAAGGAATGTAAACACAATGAAGATCCTTTTTTCCACGTAATAACATGTTAACACCTTCATCATGTATTCATTTAAAACATTGAAACATCCTAAATTACAATTAATCCTTTTTGATTACATTCATGATCCCTTATTCCTTATAGAATACTAGATATACCTTCTATCCAAAAATGTATGCATATCACTAATCAGTTTCAAGGAAGTCAAGAATATCCAATATAATTTATCTAAATAAATATTGTATTATTCCAAAATCACTATCTCGGTATCAAAACCATATTATGGTTTATCTTTCTCTCAACCATATATTTTCTGAAAATTTAACCTTCTATTGAGTCACTTTTCTTAGTTCCACACAATCTCAAGCCCTTGGTGAAATAGTACTGCAATACAATCCTTAAACACTCTATAATTATTATAACTAGTACATCATTGATACAACACTCAAATGACATAATTATTTAATAACAACATACGAAATATAATCATTCCTCCTCATCTGTGGTAGTATCATAACTTGATTATTATACAATAACATCATTTGGGGAATACTCTGATTATTTGGATATTGGTTTGCATAGTTTCCACACTCCTTGCAGATAAAGCATTGTACATTTGAAACATTTTTCTTACCCTTGCAGTCATGCACTTGGTGCCTTTTTCTCCACACTTATAACAAACTCCCATTCCTTTCAGGCAAGTTCCAAGGTGTTTCTTCCCACAGTTATCACATATTGTAAAATTCATCTTTCCCCTCATCCCTTTATCCATCATTCTCTCTTCCATCCTTTTCTTCTCTTACTTCGCTTCAAATCCATAGGACTCAGAGAATTCTTATTTTATCTTATTAACACATGATACTATTTCTTCATATGTTTAGAACACATGGGAGACTATTTACCTTCTAAATGTTGGCTTAATACCATGAAAGATATGATCCTTCATACTCTTTGGATCATACGTATTGCTGGAGTTCACATTCCTTCTACTGGGTGCCATTTCTATACAATGGAATAAACCAGGTTAGTTTATGAATAACAATGAATAATTTCAAATTTGTAAAATACTTAATGTAAATTGAACGGTTTATGGATGTAATCAATATTCATAAAAATGTTTTCTTTGAGGAAGTATACACTCATAAACCCTCCATAATGGTTTGTAAAGAAAATGATAATTATCCAAAGCATATCCCCTAGGAGCGTCTAACCATGAGTGTAGCAAGGCCCGTTGTCATTCACCAGTTCCCGTTCGATTCTAGCTCAAAGCAGTGTTTTTGGGTTTTACCCCTAGGTACATCTGTGCCAGAGTCGCCTCTAACTGCTCGTATCCAGACAGGGTTGTATTGCTCGGAAAACTCACAAAATATCTACAACAAAATTTTTTTAAGAAGTTCTTCTATACTAATTATCAAATTTTATCTTAGGTCTATGTGATCTAATCAGAGTTTATCTAAATATAGCTTCCAAGGTTAGTACTAAAATGCCTCTCATACCAACTGTAATGCCCCGACCCTAGTTACCCAGAGTTGGTGAATTATTGCGTAACATTGGAATTATCACAAAGATCAAGTCTCGAAATACTGATTAGTTTAGTAGCCTTGAAACACTAGATACATTCACAAGTTTTACATTATATCATAAAGTATTAAAAAACTAAAACAACATATTTTCTTCATATCCCCTCATATTATCCCTTCAGGTCATTCATAAAATACTTCTTCACATCCTGGAAAAATTAAAACATTGAAAGGGGTGAGCTCAGATGCTTAGTAAGGATAACAATATAGCAGAATCTTTCATAAATAAACATAAACATTTAAGACAATGTATAACTAAACAAAATCATTTTAAACATGAACTTCATCATAATATGGAAAAAGTAAAAATAAATAATGCCATTTACTTATTCACATGGTTATTCTACTGGTCGAATAATCACATGAAATATCAATAACCACTTTCATAATGATGGAATGCATAATGCCAGACTATCATAACCACGTAGCCAAGGCCTCGTGCCAAGACTACAAATAAGATTTTGTCAAGACCTCATGCCAAGACACTAGTTTGTCTCATGAGACCTACCGATGCATCAAAGTGCTATAGCGGGCTCCACCCGTCACTTATTAATCCAAATTCATTCCTCATATGAACAGGTTTAAACATATCAGAAACCATAACATAATCGTATCACATAAAACATTAATAAAGGAAACCTAAAATCTCCACATTTCAATCACAAGATATCAATATAGCACATTGATATAAAAACACGTTCAAAACCACTTTCAATACCAAAATAAAAGAAAATTAAAACTCTGTAATTATTTTTCATTTAAAAAAGTTATGGCTTGTAGAGGAAGCCGAAACTCAAATAATGGTCACGGCGGTGGAGAAGTCGTTGTCGCCGCATACATACGACAAAAACATTCCCTTATGTCGTTTAGTAAAACGCTTCGTATAAAAATATTCCCTTTGAATAAAATTAAAAGTCAAAGGGGTTTATACACCGTATAAAAGAAGGTTTTGTATAAAACAAAATATGCCTCATTGAAAGGTGATTGAGACGAAGTCCCTTAAAAAGATCATTTTTTAAATAAAATAGATATATTATGTGTATTCTCTATAATTACAAATAACGAATGTACAAATACATGATATAAAATAATAATATCATGACATAATTTTAAAGTAAGAGATTAACCCAAAGAATGGAAATTGGGATAAGAAGTTCCCTTACCTCGTGTCTGACTTGACTCGATCATTATTTAACCTCCTGAATAATAAACTAAAGTTAATTAATAATTGATTAGAACATTTTTCAAGTTCATTATTCACATTATATCACTTATTACGATGTTATGAACATTATGTAATTATTTAAGTTAATAACGGTCGTTTTTTCGATCTTTGGTACTTCAGTCAAAAATAAACTTCTTATAATTACAAGTTGATTATGTGGTAGAATATCCATTAACTCCATAATTATATTCATGATTTATATATCATATATATCATATATATCCAGTATATACATTCATTCATAATATTACATAACATTTAGAGGTAAGAAATGAAATGCACCGTTCAAAGAGACGGTAAGTCGTACGTACGCATGAACGGTATTTTCATTTCTATTTCATATTTAATGGAATGGAATCATAATGATATAAAATTATACTATAATTACAGTATAAAATCATATATAATATCATTTACTCCATCTTTTATACATCCCATATATGGCATTAATGATTCAAATCACTTTGAGGGGGCGGTAGTCCGCACTTCCTAAAATGAAGATATCACGTTTACCCATAATGGAAACCATAATGGTATGCCATAAATGAAAAATAAAGAAGCTTAAGTAAAACATAAACATATTATATATCATATATAAATATATTGACATCTTAATGTCCACATTTTAAGATGTTATACGAGTGTTTAACAATCATCGTTTCGTGAGGCCGAAATTCGCCATCCACAGAAACAGTATGTTCTTTAACCATTATATGTAGGTGTGTGTATGTTTATCTCGAATACTTCTTATAAAAACATCCTAATATACTGAGGATACTGTTTTTGTTACAAAAGAAATTAATAAAAAGAGTTTAGGGGGTTGGAGAATCAAAATTAATCATAAGAACACAAGAGAAAACACTACCTTTAAAACGGGTAACTTTTTTTGATTTGAGCTCAAAGGCTTCCTTGGGAAGACTTATGCCCAAATTGAGGCTTCTAGGAGTAAGAATGGGATGTGGAGAGACAAACTGGGTAGGTATGGCCGATCTAAAGGCTTGAGAGGTGTGGGTAAGGAGGTAGAGGTGGGGGCCTTTTATAAGAGGAGAGGAGGGGCACTCTTGGAATGTTATAAAAGGTTACTTTATTATAAAATGATTTTAGGATTTAAAAGGACCCAAAATTATATATTTCTTGGATAAGGTGATAAGAGTTATAAATCCACCCATCCAATAGGTTTTTTACATGTGTATGTATTATATTTTACATTATCCTTTCATTTTATTTAAATCGTTAAATAATGAGGTAATCGCTGCATCATCATGGTATCATAAATAATTTAATTTACTCAATGTATAAAAATTATAAAACAAATATCATGATGTAGTAAATCTTTTTATATTTATAATTAATTTTTATAGTCAAAAATATGACTTGTATAACCCCATTTAAAACTTCTTTTAGTAAAACAACTCATGTTTGTGACATTTTTATTTTAACATTAAATAAAAGGTTTTTAATGTCATTTTCCTACCAAAGAGGCTCCATGGGGTCCCCAAGTTGACCCATGGATTTTATTGGTCGTCCATGACTCATCCAAGAGGGTTAGGACATGTGTCAAGGCCATTTCATATTATTATAACATTATCTTTACCTTAAATTACATTAATTACCTTTGATCATGATTAATAAAATTAAAAAGTTACTATTTACCAAAAAATTATTTTAATCCCATTGAACCAAATTTTATATCCTAATGACAACCATGTATGTCAGATTTTTGAAATTCAATTCATATAAGCAGTAAAGTTTCATTTAAACGAAAAATCAGTTTTTTAACTACCACTTAGTGGTTTCACTATTCATCAAAAATTAACGTTTTTCAGAACAATGCCAAAATTTCACCCTAAGCTATAATTGATATTCTGAATTCAAAAATTATTTCTATTTTAAAAAATTACAAACATATAAGTTTCATTAATGAATTTTATAATAAATTCCCGTTTTCACAACAAATAGCGTGTTTTTAAGAAACAATATATTTCAAAAGATTGACAATTGTTTATGTCCAATTTCAAAGTGAAATTAATTCTAATGACCACCATTGGATAAAATGGTAAGAATATATTATAATTATAATTCAAAACCACTCAATATTATAATTTATCACTATAATTTATTTTGATTAAAAAAGTTTTTTTTAAGTATTTTTCACTATTCATAAAAAATTGGATGTTCTCAGAAAATTACAAAAAATTCAACTTAAGATAATTTCGATATTCCAAATACAAAAATAATGTATATTTTTAAATATATAATTTATTTAATTTTAAAAAATGTGTATTATTATTCATAATGGCTACTTTGATTGGTCACGGTGTGTTAGAATCTCGAACTTGCGAACAATGGAAGCTATTGCATTATTGAAAGAGAAGCGTATCGTGGATGCTTGGGGTGTTACATTTAATCAAGATTTGACGTTTAGATTTTATGTTCAAGTTCTTGAATTCAAATGTTTAGGGATTGTTTTATTTTCTCTATGTTTACCATTACTGAGCATTTGATCTCACCCTTTTTATGTTTTATTTTCACCAGGATATAAATAAAGGTTTTAGGTATGAAAACAAAAAGGGGGAGATCTTTATGGGAGATGTTGAAGATCTTTCACCATGATTAGAATATTTCATTCCGAGATTCCAAAGGCACTAAACTAATACGGTCTTTGGGCATCTGTTTTTGTCATGTATTAAGTATTCCGCAAAAGTAATGTAATTTCCATGTATGTCAAGCTTTGGGTCTCTACATTTGGTATCAGAGTGAAGGTTTAGTTAAACTTTGGAAAATAGGATGTGAAAACTTTAGTGAAATCCCTAGAGATATTTCTAAGGTATGTCAAGGTATTTCTCTAAGGATAAGTATACGTATAGGTTATAGTCTTAGAATTATGTTAACGATCTTAGAATTTAACCTAAGATGTTAGATATTGAAGGTAATCCCCCTTGATTATGATTTTGGCCTCTCACACTATTCTTTTTGGGTTTTAGAAAATGGTTGGGAATGAGATGATTCATGATAATGGAGGATATTATGGACAATGGAATGAAATTCTTCAGGAGAAACTGAATGAAATTGGATCTGGAGGACCACATATCGTTATTATGCCTAATCAGCAATCTCAGAATATGATAAATAATCTCAACTTTGGTAAGTTTCCCGACTCATCTAATAAGAGAAAGATGGAGTTTCATGATGATCCTAGAGGAATGAAAGTCCAATTTCTATCATGTAAATCATGTGGGAAGAGGCATCAAGGAGAATGTTTCAATGGAACTGGAAGATGCTTTGGGTGCGGAAAAGAAGGACACAAATACAATAAGTGCAAAGGAAAAGGTTCAGTTAACACCATGGATAAGGATAATGGTATTGCTACGACACCAAAAATAATTAGATGTTTTAAATGTGGAATGTATGGGAATTATTGAAACCAATTCCCAAAGGGAAAATCTCATGAAGAGAATCATCATGGTCATATGGGTATTATTTATGTGGATGATGATGAGGAGACTACAAATGATATATGAGATGAATGAAGTGTTGAAGCTTGGTCAATGGTTTAAGAAGGTTGTGGAATGATTGTATGTTTATGAAGAGTTATATTGTATATGTAATTTAATGGTAATATGGAATAAAGAAACATCTAAGGATTGTTACACAATTGTTTTTCCTAATGTATTTGAATGTATATGTTGAATGGTGTTGGTAACCATGAAAGGTTATTTAGATGTTTTTTGAAAGAAGGTGATATGAAAATAATGAATGGATAAGGAGGAAATAATATGTTTGATAGTATTCATGAGCTCATGATGGATATAAGGACTATGTGATATCATGGTTTGAGTATATATAATATTGAGGATTTTGGTATGTGGAAAGTGTTAACTTTTAACTGCATTAATGTTTTAACTAAGGTTCAATGGGTATTCATTTTTCAAGAGAATACAAGATTAAGGCCTTCAAATGAATGGAATGTGACCAACCAGACATATATTATGATATATGGGCATAAAAGATGATATTAACATGCTTATTATATGAACTCTCTGGTAATAATTTTTACTATAAAATGAGATTGGACAACAGTATTTTGGATAAGCCTAAAGATTGGAATGGATTATGTTGGACATAACTTAATATTTTTTAAGGCTAGAACTTTTTCAATATTATTGATGGAAAGTTATAATAATGTATTTTTTGAAAACAAGGACAACCTGCAGGAACGGTAACAACTCGTCACGCCGGACAAGGCTGTGTGAATCGAACCCACAACTGAAGTGTGACAGGCCTTTATTTCTCACCACTGGCCTACTGGAAGTCCTTGGTTAGTAGAAACTATTATTATTTTTTTATGCAGGATGATAGAAAATGTATAAGTCCATTTTGGAACCATATCTGATTAATCTCATCATAGATGGACTTATAACGTTTGCTAACTTATGTTTCCGATAGATGGAATGGCCGATCATTCTATCGCATGATCTGCTAAAACTTCGCGAAAGACAAATTCAACTTCATTTCATAAAGAGATGAAGTGTAAATTGTTCAAGGAATGAACAACTATGAGATTTTACCAAAATGATGTAAGTATTTCTTCTAATTCAAATCCTTCAACTTTAAGGAAACGATCATGAAAACCAGAAATGTTGTCCTAGTGCCCCTATATCCGATGAATCAGGTGGTATCCTAGATCATCACAAATTTATGGCTTTGTGATTATTGGATTTTTCATAGCCATGTTTTCTACCACTTTCCATCATAACATGACGGTTATATTTCACTTCCATATCCATATTTTCACCTATGTTCTCCTATGTGGAAATCCAATGATTAGTTTATTTGGGTAACTGTTACATTTCATACGTTAGTTTTTAAAGATTTGTTTTGGTATTCCTTTTTACGATGTGGGTATCTATTGAAGAAACATTCAATTAGAAAACCATTTATAACCCCGATGAATTTCGAGGGCGAAATTCATTTTAAGGGGGGTAGAACGTAACAACCCGAGATTTTATGAGAATTATTCTTTTTAATTTCTTTGATGTCTTTTGTTGTACGCTACACCAAGATTATCTTGGGCTATACGCAACACCGTATTAGCTTGAAATATACGCAACACTATTCTTTTCTCATGTTACACACAATTTCATGTTCATTTTTTGGAAATTATTTAAATCAAAATTAAGTATAGATTTTGTTTAATGTATAAATGAAATAAGTTTTGATAATGGTATACGCAGCATTGAGTGTGTATATATATATATTCAATGTATAAATGAAATATGGTTGGATTATGTTATAAGCAACAACAAAGGAGTATTTCACTACACGCAACCCTATCTTGGCTTACATTACACGCAATCGCGACCTTCCTTGACAGCGTGTGTACTACACAATACCGAGTTTCACTAAACGAGATATTATTATAATATTATTATGAACTACTCGAATGAATAGTAATACCCACTTTTTGAAATTTTATAAATTTTATCCTTAAAAATGGACTTCATTTTTGGATTCGTAATATTGAAATTAGCCTAGGGTAAAATTTTGGTATTTTTCTGAAAACTTTCAATTTATGATGAATAGTGAAAACATTGGGTTACTATATAAAAATCGACTTTTTATTTAAATAATTATTTGTTTTATTTAAATTTATTTTAGGTTAAAATTGATACATAATACCTATATAAGATCAAAGTAATTCATTGGAGTCATTTTATAAAAATTTTAGATATATAAAAATTTTATTAAACTTTTCACCGTCTTTTACCCACCTCCTAGGAGAATTTGGAAATTCACATAAAACATAATTTTACCGCTTCTGTGAGTATAATTTCGAAAATCCAAGAGACACGGTTAATATCATGGACTAAAATTTGGTTCAATGAGAAGAAAATAGTTTTTGGTGATTAGAAAATATTTACTTTTTTTACCACGGTTAAAAGTAAATAAGGTAATTAAGGGTAAAAATGATATTATTATTACCCTAACACAAGGAATAATTCTATTGGATAAGTTTAATTCGACCAAAAACAAACTTAGGAATAAAATATGACCATTTAGGTCCACTTTTATTTTATTAGTACATTTATTATTACTTTATTTAAAGAAGGGTTAAAATAGTTAAAATCAATGTTTAATAACTAAAACATTTTTAATATAGGTTTATACATAATATAAATTCAACTAAAAATATTCATTAGAAAGATAAAAATATTTCCTATATAATTGAATTTTCTTTATTATTTTTATACATTATATAAATTTATTTATTTATGGAAATATGATGATGCAGTAATTATGTTATTAATGAAATATTGACATATTTACTATTTTAAATACCCAAATAAATTTAATTTGAGCCTTTTTATGAATTCCACTAATTTTATAGGTTAATATTACATGTTAGTATATATTTAATTAACTTTTTTCGAACTAATCATACTGTTATGAGTTTCCCAAAAAATCAATTACCAAATAGGGTCAATGTTGACATAAAATAAATTTTAAAACAAATATTGTATTATTAATTGTTATTTTATTCCTAAAAATCTATGGTTCGGCCCAATGACTTAGATAAGGTTATATATATTAAAAATAAAAAACTTGGGGTTTGTTTGGCTTGTTATAGTATGTTTATTAACCTTATAGTGTAAGAAAACAAGAAGACACGGTAAAAGTAAACTTATTTAACTAAAAGTTAAATCTAAATGATAAGGTTAAAATAGAAACCTAAACATGAATAAATTCTATTGGATGAGAGGATTTAGACCCATACCCACCTAATCATAGAAATAAATCAATTTTGAGCTATTATAAACTGAATATGACTTTATTATAAAATAATAATCTGAGTTTTTCCAAAGGTGCCCCACTCCTCCCTTATAAAAAGGGAACCCCTTCCCTCTTCTCTTCACACCCTATTGAGCCTTGAAGCTCGGCCAACACCTGCCCATTTCTTTTCTCCAATTCCCTAGAAACATTCTAGAGGTTCTGGTCTTCTCAAAAGAACAACTCTACTTCCTTAAGAGAAGAGTTAAAGGGGGTGCGTCGAAGAAGAGGTAATCTCTTCTTTCGATTCTCTCAAGTTTCATTCTTCTTCAAATTCTTCATATTTAGTTGTTTCATTACAAATTAATAACATCATTATCACTCATATAATGATATGTTATTATGAAACAACCCTATTTAACTTTCTATCCATCCTATGGAAAACGAAATCACCACGCGTGCGTACGTACGGAATACCGTCTCCACGACGTGGTGTAATTAGTTTTTCCACCACCACCTTACATGGATGGGTATAATGGTGTAAATTGTAACGCCCCGACCCCAGCTACCCAGAGTTGGTGCATTACTTCGTAACATTGGCATGATCACAAAAGATCAAGTCTCGAAAGACCGATTAGTTTAGTAGCCTTGGAAACACTAGATACATTCATAAACGTTACATTACATCATAAAGTGAAAAACTAATAACAAAGTCTTCATAGTCCACACTCATATCCCCTTCTGACTATCCCTGCAGGTCATTCATAAAATACTTCTTCACATCCTGGAAAATATTAAAACATTGAAAGGGGTGAGCTCAGATGCTCAGTAAGGATAACAACATTGCGGAAGCTTTCATAAATAAAAACTAACAATTAAGGCAATGTATAACTAAACAAAAGACTTATTAAACTTAAACTTCAGCATAATATGGCAAAAGTAAAATCAAATAATGCCACTTACTTACTCACATGGATATTCTACTGGTCGAATAATCACATGCAATATCAATAACCACTTTCATAATGATGGAATGCATAATGCCAGACTATCATAACCACGTAGCCAAGGCCTCGTGGCAAGGCCACAAATAAGATTTTGTCAAGGCCTCGTGCCAAGACACTAGTTTGTCTCATGAGACCTGCCGATGCATCGAGGAGCTATAGAGGTCTCCACCCATCACTTATTAAGTCCAATGCATTCCTCATATGAATAGGTTTAAACATATCATAAACCATAACATAATCGTATCACATAAAACATGCATAAAGGAAACATAACATTTCCATATTTCAATCACAAGATATCAATACAACACATTGATATAGTAAAAATGATTTCAAAACCATTTTCAATACCAGCATAAAAGGATGTTAAAACTTTGTATTTATTTTTCATTAAAAAAATTAATGGCTTGTAGAGGAAGCCGAAACTCAAATAATGGTCACGGCGGCGGAGAAGTCGTTGTCGCCGCATAAGTACAGAAAGAAAAACATTCCCTTTTGTCATTTAGCAAAATGATTCATATAAAAAAGATTCCTTTTGAATAAACGTAAAATTCAAAGGGGTTTATACACCATATAAAAGAAAGTTGTGTATAAAACCAAATATGCCTCAATGAAAGGAGATTGAGACGAAGTACTTAAAAAGATCATTTTTAAAAGACGAAGTCCTTAAAGATCATTTTTAAAATAAAATAGATCTATTATGTGTATTCACTATAGGTACACATAAAGAAAGTAAAAATACAAAATAGGACATAATAATATCATGACTTAATTTGAAAGTAGGAGATTAACCCAAAGAATGAAAATTGGGTTAATAAATTCTCTTACCTTGTGTCCGACTTGACTCAACCGTTCTTTAACCTCCTGAATAATAAACTAGAGTTAATATCTACCTTATTGAGAACCATTTTAAATTTCATTATCCTCTTTATATCACTTATTACAATGTTATGAACATTATGTAATTATTTAAGTTAATAACGGTCGTTTTGTCGATCTTTGGTACTTGAGTCAACAATAAACTTCTTATAATTACAAGTTGTTTATGTGGTAGAATATCTAATATATCCAGAATTATATTCATGATGTAGATATCATATATACAGTATATACATTCATTTATAATATTACGTAACATTTATAGGTAAGAAATGAAATGCACCGTTCATGGGGACGGTAAGTTGTACGTACGCATGAACGCTACTTTCATTTCTATTTCTTATTTAATGGAATGAAATAATAATTATATAAATGTATAATATAGTTCCAGTATAATATCATATATAATATCATTTACTCCATCCTTTATACATCCCACATATGGCATTAACGATTCACATCACTTTGAGGGGGCGGTAGTCCGCACTTCCTAAAATGAAATTATCGCGTTTTACCCATAATGGAAATCATAATGTATGCCATAAATGAGAAATACCGAAGCATAATTAAAACATAATCATAATATATATATCATATATAAATATAGTGACATCTTAATGGCCACCTTTGAAGGTGTTATATGAGTGTTGAACAATCATCGTTTCGTGAGGCAGAAATTCGCCATCCACAGAAACTGTATGTTCTTTAACCATCAGATGTAGCTGTGTGTAAGTGTAGCTCGAATACTTCTTATAAAAACATCATAGTATATTTAGGATACTGGTGTTGTTACAATAGAAATGAATAAAAAGAGTTTAGGGGGTTGGAGAATAAAAATAAAACAAAACAACATTAGAGAAGACATTACCTTAAAATCGGGTAACTCTTTTTGATTTGAGCCAAAGGCTTCCTCGAGAAGAGTTCTGCCCAAAGTGAGGCTTCTAGGAGTAATGGAAGAATGTTGGGAGAGTATTTGGGCAGATTTTGGCCGAGCAAAATGGCTTGAAAGTGTAAATGAGGTGGAAGAGGTGGGGGCCTTTTATAAGAGGAGAGGAGTGGCTCTTTTGGAAAGATTGAAATGTTACATTATTACACAATGCTTTTCGGATTCTAAAGGTCCCACACTCATATATTTCGAGGCTAAGGTCATAAGGGTTCGAAATCTTCTCATCCAATTGGCTTTGGACAAGTTTATTCCTTGGATTTTGCATTATATTCCCATTTTATTTAAATCGTTAAATAATGAGGTCATCGCTGCATCATAATAATTTCATAAATAATTTAATTTATTTAATGTCTAAAAATTATAAAAAAAATACTATGATGTAGGAAATCTTTTTATCTTTCTAATGAATATTTATAGTCAAAATTTGGACTTGTGTAACACCACTTAAAAACTGTTTTAGTAAAATAACTCATGTTTGTGTCAATTTAATTTTAACATTAAATAAATATATATTAATGTCATTTTCCTACTAAAGTGGCTCCATGGGGTCCCCAAGTTGACCCATGGGTTTTCTTGGTCGGCCATGACTCATCTAATAGGAGTAGGACAAGTGTCATGCTCATCTCATATTATTAAAACATTATTTGTACCTTAAACTACACTAATTACCTCTAATCGCGATTAAGAACTTAAAAGTTACTATTCACCAAAAATTTATTTTAATCTCATTGAACCACATTTTACTTCTTAATGACAACCATGTATGTCAGATTTTTGAAAATCAAATCATCTAAGTGGGAATATTTCATTTAAATGAAAAATCAGTTATTTAACTACCACTTAGTGCTTTCACTATTCATCAAAAATTGAAGTTTTTCAGAACAAAGCCAAAATTTCACCCTAAGCTATAATTGATATTCCGAATTCAAAAATGATGTCAATTTTGAAATATAAAATTTCTATAATTTTAAAAAGTGGTTATTAATATTCATAACGGCTACTTTGATTAGTTGCGGTGTTTTAGAACTCGATGTTGCGTACAATGCAAGCTATTTCATTATTGAATGAGAAGCGTATCGTGGAAGCTCGGGGTGTTACATTCTCCCCTCCTTCAATAAATTGCGGCCTCGCAATTTGAAATTTTTCTTTCAAAATAAAAGGTTGAAAGGAGAAAATACCTTTGAGGAAAACCCACATCGGAAATAAGGTTAATAAATATATAACATTAAAAGAAAGCAGGATAAGTACAATGGTCACCCGATATAGCCCATTCTAGGATTATATGAAAATATGGATATGGAGGAGAAACAAACCATCAAGGTCTGATGGAGAGTTATAGAAAATAGGATTAGGAGAAAGTTTAACCACAAGAAAATCACAAACTTGTGATTGGTTAAACGGTCATTGAATCCCCAGTTGGAAAAGTTAACTGACAACATTTTTGTTTTAAGTTACCTTTTATAATGTTGAGGAATTTATTTAGGAGATTTACTAAGAACGTAAGGGAATATACATACTTGTTATGTATACTTTCATTCGTTAATAAATGTTTACCACAAACACAACTTTTACTCCAAATGGCAACGGAACTCAAAAATATTCTATTTATCCTAATTGTATAATGTTCAAAATGTTAACACATACCATTTAGATTAGTAAAACTATTTTGTAATAACCAGAGACTTCCTGTTGGCTAGTGGTAGGAAATAAAGGCCTATCGCACTATGATTGTGGGTTCGATTCCTGCAGCTTTTTCCGACGCGACGGGTTATGCCCCACCCTGCAGGTTGTCCTTTTCATAAAACTATAGTATTCCAAGAATAATCTCCAGAAAATTTTTAACATTAAATTTACTATCCCAGCTTCAACTTAATCCACTCCAACCTTTATAGTTATCCAAAATACCTATGTCCAGACATTCTCTAAAAGGTCTCTTAATTCCAAAATCAATTTATCAGATTCCCCAAACAAAGTAAAGTTTCTATTATTGTCACATACTAAAAATATAAAAACCTTACAGAAATCAACAAGTACTGCAGTACAATCCTTATATATATATATCTCTCATTATTCTAATAACCAGAATATAATCCATGAGTCCAAAAGCACCATTACATTAGTTATTCTGCTTCAACTATAGTAACAGCATAAGATAGTCCTTAATCCCTTGGTCTTTTCTGAGGTAAGTTTCCCTGACGCTTAGGGCATTCATTTGCATAATGACCCATTTCTCTACAATTGTAGCATTCAACTTTGACAGCCTCTTTCTTTCCATTGCAATCATGAGCCTGGTGACCATTTTCTCCACATTTATAACAAACTCCCATTCCTTTTAGGCAAGTACCTGGGTGATTCTTCCCACAATTATCACATAATGGAAAATCCTTCTTTCCCTTTTTCCCTTTATCTGTCTCTTGTTCCACTGTTCTATTCTTCTCTTGCTTTACTTTGTTGTCATCAGACTTAGAGAATTCCTTTTCTGTCTTGATAGCACACGAGACAATATCTTCGTATGATGAGAAGTATTGTGATACTAAAGCTCGACGGAGAAATGGTTTTAACCCATCAAAGAAACGATCAATCTTACTCCTTGGGTTACCTATATAATCGGCAGCATGCCTCGCTAACCTTGTAAAGTTATCCTCATACTTTGCGACAATCTCATCCTCCTTCTGCCTCAAACTCAGAAATTGCCTTTCCATATCTGCTCGATGGTCACGAGGAAAGTATTTTTCTAAGAAAATCTCTTTGAACTCCCTCTATTCCATATTAGATATGTCATCATCTTCCTTTGTGTTTCGAATCAGCGAACACCACTGATCGGCATCTCCAGTGAGGCGGTAAACTGCCATGACAACCTTCTCCCTTTCACTACTCCCCAGGGCATGGAATATTTTCTCTAAGGAATTTATCCATTGCTCGGCTACTATAGGATTTGTACTCCCATTGAAGGATGGTGGTTGTTGTCTCATGAATCGATCTAGCATTGATCCTCCACATTGCGGATCAGGGTGCTCCATATGAGTAAGGTTATTATTCATAACCTGAGTGAGTTGTCTCAGTATGGTAATAAGTTGATCAGCACCAGTTGTATCTCCAGATCCACAATAATTATCTTGAGCAGGAGGGAAATCCCTACACGGAGTTCGTGCATTGATATGGTTTCCATTCCTTCCACTAGGCGCCATTTCTAAACAATGGCATAAACTAGATTATTTTATGAATCAAAATACATAATTCCATACTTGTTAAACACTTTACATAAATTGAACTATTTATGGATATAATCCATAATAATAAAAAGAAATGTTTACTTTGAGGAAGTATGTACTCATAACCCTTCATAATGATTTTTAAATAAAATGAGAGTTATCCTAAGTATATGCCCCTGGAGTGTCGTAACCAAGAGTGCAGCAAGGCCCATTGTCGTGCACCAGTTCCCATTCGAGTCTAGCTCAAAGCGGTGTTTTCGGGTTTTACCCCTAGGTACATCTGTGCCAGAGCCGCCTCTACCTGATCGTATCCAGACAGGGATGTATTGCTCGGAAAACTCATAACATTTCTATAATACCAAAATTCTAGGAAGTTCTTCTATACTAATCCTCAAAGTCTATCTTTGGGCTATGTGCTCTAATCAGAGTTTATCTAAATCTAGCTTCCAAGGTTAGTACTAAACTGCCTCTGATACCAACTGTAATGCCCCGACCCCAGCTACCCAGAGTCGGTGCATTATTTCGTAACATTGGCATGATCACAAAAGATCAAGTCTCGAAAGACCGATTAGTTTAGTAGCCTTGGAAACACTAGATACATGCATAAACGTTACATTACATCATAAAGTGAAAAACTAATAACAAAGTCTTCATAGTCCACACTCATATCCCCTTCTGACTATCCCTGCAGGTCATTCATAAAATACTTCTTCACATCCTGGAAAATATTAAAACATTGAAAGGGGTGAGCTCAGATGCTCAGTAAGGATAACAATATTGCGGAATCTTTCATAAATAAAAACTAAAAATTAAGGCAATGTATAACTAAACAAAAGCCTTATTAAACATAAACTTCAGCATAATATGGAAAAAGTAAAATCAAATAATGCCACTTATTTACTCACATGGATATTCTACTGGTCGAATAATCACATGCAATATCAATAACCACTTTCATAATGATTGAATGCATAATGCCAGACTATCATAACCACGTAGCCAAGGCCTCGTGCCAAGACCACAAATAAGATTTTGTCAAGGCCTCGTGCCAAGACACTAGTTTGTCTCATGAGACCTGCCGATGCATTGAGGAGCTATAGCAGGCTCCACCCGTCACTTATTAAGTCCAATGCATTCCTCATATGAATAGGTTTAAACATATCATAAACCATAACATAATCGTATCACATAAAACTTGCATAATGGAAACATAACATTTCCACATTTCAATCACAAGATATCAATACAACACATTGATATAGTAAAAATGCTTTCAAAACCATTTTCAATACCAGCATAAAAAGATGTTAAAACTTTGTATTTATTTTTCATTAAAAAAAGTAATGGCTTGTAGAGGAAGTCGAAACTCAAATAATGGTCACGACGGTGGAGAAGTCGTTGTCGCCGCATAAGTACAGAAAGAAAAACATTCCCTTTTGTCATTTAGCAAAATTCTTCGTATAAAAAAGATTCCTTTTGAATAAACTTAAAATTCAAAGGGGTTTATACACCGTATAAAAGAAAGTTGTGTATAAAACCAAATATGCCTCAATGAAAGGAGATTGAGACGAAGTCCTTAAAAAGAACATTTTCAAAAGACGAAGTCCTTAAAAGATCATTTTTAAAATAAAATAGATCTATTATGTGTATTCACTATAGGTACACATAAAGAAAGTAAAAATACAAAATAGTACATAATAATATCATGACATAATTTGAAAGTAGGAGATTAACCCAAAGAATGAAAATTGGGTTAAGAAATTCTCTTACCTTGTGTCCGACTTGACTCAACCGTTCTTTAACCTCATGAATAATAAACTAGAGTTAATATCTACCTTATTAAGAACCATTTTAAATTTCATTATCCTCTTTATATCACTTATTACAATGTTATGAACATTATGTAATTATTTAAGTTAATAACGGTCGTTTTGTCGATCTTTGGTACTTGAGTCAACAATAAACTTCTTATAATTACAAGTTGTTTATGTGTTGAATATCCAATATATACAGAATTATATTCATGATGTAGATATCATATATACAGTATATACATTCATTTATAATATTACGTAACATTTAGAGGTAAGAAATGAAATGCACCGTTCATGGAGACGGTAAGCCGTACGTACGCATGAACGCTACTTTCATTTCTATTTCTTATTTAATGGAATGAAATCATAATTATATAAATGTATAATATAGTTCCATTATAATATCATATATAATATCATTTACTCCATCATTTATACATCCCACATATGGCATTAACGATTCACATCACTTTGAGGGGGCGGTAGTCCGCACTTCCTAAAATGAAATTATCGCGTTTTACCCATAATGGAAATCATAAAGTATGCCATAAATGAGAAATACCGAAGCATAAGTAAAACATAATCATAATATATATATCATATATAAATATAGTGACATCTTAATGGCCACCTTTGAAGGTGTTATATGAGTGTTGAACAATCATCGTTTCGTGAGGCAGAAATTCGCCATCCACAGAAACCGTATGTTCTTTAACCATTAGATGTAGGTGTGTGTAAGTGTAGCTCGAATACATCTTATAACAACATCCTAGTATATTTAGGATACTGGTGTTGTTACAAAAGAAATGAATAAAAAGAGTTTAGGGGGTTGGAGAAGAAAAATAAAACAAAACAACATTAGAGAAGACATTACCTTAAAATCAGGTAACTCTTTTTGATTTGAGCCAAAGGCTTCCTCGAGAAGAGTTCTGCCCAAAGTGAGGCTTCTAGGAGTAAGGGAGGAATGTTGGGAGAGTATTTGGGCAGAGGTTGGTCGAGAAAAATGGCTTGAAAGTGTAAATGAGGTGGAAGAGGTGGGGGCCTTTTATAAGAGGAGAGGAGGGGCTCTTTTGGAAAGATTGAAATGTTACATTATTACACAATGCTTTTCGGATTCTAAAGGTCCCACACTCATATAATTCAAGGCTAAGGTCATAAGGGTTCGAAATATCCTCATCCAATTGGCTTTGGACAAGTGTAAGCCTTGGAATTTGCATTATATTCCCATTTTATTTAAATCGTTAAATAATGAGGTCATCGCTGCATCTTAATGATGTCATAAATAATTTAATTTATTTAATGTTTAAAAATTATAAAAAAATACTATGATGTAGGAAATCTTTTTATATTTCTAATTAATATTTATAGTCAAAATTTGGACTTGTGTAACCCCACTTAAAAACTGATTTAGTAAAATAACTCATGTTTGTGTCAATTTAATTTTAACATTAAATAAATATATATTAATGTCATTTTCCAACTAATGTGGCTCCATGGGGTCCCCAAGTTGACCCATGGGTTGTCTTGGTCGGCCTTGACTCATCCAATAGGAGTAGGACAAGTTTCATGCTCATCTCATATTATTAAAACATTATTTGTACCTTAAACTACACTAATTACCTCTAATCGCGATTAAGAACTTAAAAGTTACTATTCACCAAAAATTTATTTTAATCTCATTGAACCACATTTTACATCTTAATGAAAACCATGTATGTCGGATTTTTGAAAATCAAATCATAGAAGTGGTAATATTTCATTTAAATGAAAAATCAGTTATTTAACTACCACTTAGTGGTTTCACTATTCATCAAAAATTGAAGTTTTTCAGAACAATGCAAAAATTTCACCCTAAGCTATAATTGATATTCCAAATTCAAAAATGATGTCCATTTTGAAATATAAAATTTCTATAATTTTAAAAAGTGGCTATTACTATTCATAACGGCTACTTTGATTAGTTTCGGTGTTTTAGAAATCGATGTTGCGTACAATGCAAGCTATTTCATTTTGAATGAGAAGCGTATCGTGGAAGCTCGGGGTGTTACATAAATAAATAGCTATATATGGTAATTGTAAAGTGATATTGATTCTGTAATATTATACATACACTTCAATACAATTCCATGATCATTGGAATGATATCATCGCTCGTGCGTATGTACGGACTACCATCTCCACAAACGCGATGAGATTCATTTTCCATGACTAACCATTCAAGAATGATTATAAAGTATATATAGTGAATAATAATGAAATATATGACATAATGAAGCTACTGGATTTATGTATACATACATATATATATATATATCATCTACTTACTTCCATTCAAGTCAATAAAGAATGGAAAACATCGTTCATGCATACATACGGCCTACTGTCTCCATGAATGGTTTGTTTCATTTCATTTATTTATCTATTATATATATATATATACTGAATATATATGATATATAAATCATTTTTTACATTCTGGATGTAAGTAAATTATGATACATGTAATAATAATATCAATAACAACAAGTCCAAACACGTACGATAAATGAAACAATTTTACCCAAAACACTACATTAACATGGAATTGACAAATGAATGGGTAATATAAATTCCTACGTGAACCATATATGATATAAAACAGCTAATATGATTCAATAATTAGTCAATGAAATTATTTAAATCATTATACAGGAGGTTCAGATACATATAAATCATATCAGACATAAGGTAAGGGATAATTATTCCAATCTCATTCTTATCCAAGATTGTTTATTCTTAAGTATTTTCTGGGGTTATGTTTATCATCCATGTCCATATGATCTCAAAATGTTTCCATAAATTTTTTTCTTTTATTCCATGTATTTTTAAAGTCAATTATATCCTTTTTTACTTTTACCACATCGTATGGAAGGAATCATTCTTTTATTTACCAAACGAGGTACTTTTTGACTTTTTCGATAAAAGTACTAGAAGAATGTTATTTTTAACTTATATGGAGTGAAGGGATTTTTACGGTTTCATAACGCCTCATTTTCTTAAAGCATACTATACAAGATTTTATGAATATTTTCAACAAAATACTTTTCATTTAAAAGTTCTTGGAATTTTGTGGAAATAAAATTATTTTAAAGAAGAAAGAAAATTTTCCTCAAGAATTCATTTCAAATGTTTTATCAAAACCATTTTTCATCTAATATGAGATTATTTATTATGTGTATGTTTCCAGTATAATGTGTCTATTATTTACATGGTATGATTCTTATTATGATTAAATTATATCCATTTGTTTTATATGGATTATGTGATGATGGGATGATGTTTATGAAACCCATTTTATTCTTTGGGTTATGATGAATGTTTCAAGTTTATTTTGTGGCACAAGTAAGAATGATTTCATTATGATATGGGTGGGACCTATATATCCCTCCAATGAATTGGGTAAATATTTATATCTTATGGGATAGACATGGATAGAACAGTAAGTTAATCCGGTTCTGTGTTATAGGACTGAAACGAGGAGAGAACTCGATTCAGAAAGGGACTTTGTCCACTAAGATGGTCTTGGCAGCAATGCCCTGGCTACTATGAAAATCATATCATGTGCTTAATGTTTTTCCATAATTACATGTTTTATTTCCAAGATATTTTATCATTATTTATGTTCCTTTATGATATATGGATTACATACTTCCATGATATATGTCTTTACTCAAGATTTTGATGTTTAGATTTTATGTTCAAGTTCTTGCATTCAAATGTTTATGGATTGTTTTATTTTCTCTATGTTTACCCTTACTGAGCATTTGAGCTCACCCTTTTTATGTTTTATTTTCCCCAGGATATAAATAATGTTTTTAGGTAAGAAAACCAAAAGGGGAAGATCTTTATGGGAGATGTTGAAGATCCTTCACCGGGATTAGAAGATTTCATTCCGAGTTTCCAAAGACACTAAACTAATACGGTCTTTGGGCGTCTGTTTTTGTCATGTATTAAGTATTCCGCAGAAGTAATGTAATGTCCATGTACGTCCGGCTTTGGGTCTCTACAGTTGGTATCATAGCGAAGGTTTAGTTAACCTTTGGAAACTAGGATGTGAAAACTTTAGTGAAATCCCTACAGAAATTTCTAAGGTATGTCTAGGAATGTCTCTAAGGATAAGTATACGTATAGGTTATATTCCTAGAATTATGGTAACGATCATAGAATTTAACCTATGTTGTTAGATATTGAAGGTAATCCACCTTGATTATGATTTTGGCCTCTCACACTATTCTTTTTGGGTTTTAGAAAATGGCTGGGAACGAGAAGATTCACGATAATGGAGGATATGATGGAAAATGGAATGATATTCTTCATGAGAAACCGAATTAAATTGGATCTGGAGGTCCACATATCGTTATTATGCCTAATCATAAATTTCATAATATGATCAATAATCTCAACTTTGGTATGTATCCCGACTCAGCTAATAAGAGAAAGATGGAGTTTCATGATGATCATAAAGGAATGAAAGTTTAATTTCTATCATGTAAATCATGTGGGAAGATGAATCAAGGAGAATGTTTCAAAGGAACTGGAAGATGCTTTGGGTGCGGAAAAAAGTATACAAATACAGTAAGTGAAAAGGAAAAGGTTTAGTTAACACCATGGATAAGGATAATGGTATTGCTACGACACCAACAATAATTAGATGTTTTAAATGTTTAATGTATGGACATTATGCAAACCAATTACCTAAGGGAAAATCCCATGAAGAGAATCAGCATGGTCATATAGGTAGTATTTATGTGGATGTTGATGAGGAGACTACAAATGATAGATGAGATGAAAGAAGTGTTGAAGCTTGGTCAATGGTTTAAGAAGTTAGTGGAGTGATTGTATGTTTTTCAAGAGTTATGTTGTATAGGTAATATAATGGTACTATAGAATAAAGAAACATCTAAGGACTGTTACACTATTGTTTTTCCTAAAGTATTTGAAAGTATATGTTGAATGGTAATGGTAACCATGAAAGGTTATTCAGATATTTTTTGAAATAAGATGATATGCACAAAATGAATGGATAAGGAGGAAATAATATGTTCGATAGTATTCATTATCTCATGATTGATATAAGGACTAAGTCATATCATGGTTTGAGTATATAGAATTTTGAGGATTTTGGTATGTGGAAAGAGTTAACTTTTAAATGCATTCATGTTTTCACTAAGGTTCAATGGGTATTCATTTTTTAAGAGAATACATGATTAAGGCCTTCGAATGTTTGGAATGTGACCAACAAGACATATCTTATGATATATGGGGATCACAGATTGTATTAACATGCTTATTATATAAACTCTCTAGTAATCATTTTCACTATAATATGAGATTGGACAGCAGTATTTTGGATAAGCCTAATGATTAGAATGGATTATGTTGGACATAAGTTAGTATTGTTTAAGGCTATAACGTTTTCGATATTATTGATGGAATGTTATAATAATGTATTTTTAGAAAAAAAGGACAACCTGCAGGACAGGTGACAACCCGTCACGTCGGAAAAGGCTGTGGGAATCAAACCCACAATTGAAGTGCGACAGGCCTTTATTTCCTACCATTGGCCTACAGGAATCCCTGGTTAGTAGAAACTAGTTTTATTTTTTTATGCAGGATTATAGATGAATTATAAGTCCATTTTGGAACCATATCTGATTAATCACATCATAGATGGACTTATAACTTTTGCTAACTTATGTTTCAGACAGATGGAATGACCTATCATTCTATCGCATGTTCTGCTAAAACTTCTTGAAAGACAAATTCAACTTCATTTCATAAAGAGATGAAGTGTAAATTGTTCAAGGCATGAACAACAGTGAGATTTTACCAAAATTATGTAAGTATTTATTCTAATTCAAATTCATTATCTTTAGGGAAATGATCTTGAAAACCAAAAATGTTGTCCCACTGCCCATATATCCGATGAATCAGATGGTACCCTAGATCATCACAAATTTATGGCTATGTGATTGTTGGATTTTTTATAGCCATGTTTTCTACCAATCTCCATCAGAACATGACGGTTAGATTTCTCTTCCGTATCCATATTTTCACCTATGTTCTCTTACGTGGAAACCCAGTGATTAGTTAATTTGGGTAACCGTTACGTTTCATACATTATTTTTTAAAGATAAGTTTTGGTATTCCTTTTTACGATGTGGGTTTCTATTAAAGAAACTTTAAAGTAGAAAACCATTTATAACCCCGAAAAATTTTGAGGGCGAAATTCATTTTAAGGGGGGTAGAATGTAACAACCCGAGATTTTATGAGAATTATTTTTTTTATTTTCTTTGATGTCTTTTTTTGTACGCTACACCAATATTATCTTGCACTATACGCAACCCTGTATTAGCTTGCAATATATGCAACACTATTCATGGCTCATGTTACACACAATTTCAAGTTCTTTTTGTGGAAATTATTTTACACAACATTAACTATAGATTTTGTTTAATGTATAAATGAAATAAGTTTTGATTATGTTATACGCAATATTGAATGTATATATATATATATATATTCAATGTATAAATGAAATACCGTTGGATTATTTTATACGCAATAACAAATGAGTCTTTCACTACACACAACCCTAACTTAGCTTACATTACATGCAA
The DNA here is from genome assembly GCA_963277665.1 of Viscum album. NCBI lineage: Eukaryota > Viridiplantae > Streptophyta > Magnoliopsida > Santalales > Viscaceae > Viscum > Viscum album. The sequence continues at coordinate 24,680,776 of OY728131.1, forward strand.
TCACGACCATCCTCGATAGCGTGTGTAGTACGCAATACCAAGTTTTACTAAACGATATATTAATATAATATTATTATGAACTAGCCCTTATGAATAGTAATACCCACTTTTTGAAATTTTATAAAATTTATCATTCAAAATGGATTCATTTTTTTATTCGGAATATCTAAATTAGCCTAGGGTGAAATTTTGATATTTTTTCTGAAAACTTTCAATTTTTGATGAATAGTGAAAACACTGAGTAACTATTTAAAACCCGAATTTTTATTTAAATAATTATTTATTTTATTTAAATATATTTTAGGTCAAAATTGATACATAATACATATATAAGTCCAAAGTAATTCAATGGAGTCATTTTGTAATAATTTTAGATATATAAAAATTTTATTGAACTTTTCACCGTCTTTTACCCACCTATTAGGAGAATTTGGAAATTCAAACAAAAATAATTTTGCTGCTTCTGTGAGTGGAATTTCATAAATCTGAGAGACATGGTTAATATCAAGGACTAAAATTTGGTTCAATGAGATGAAAATAATTTTTTGTGAATTGTAACTTTTTACTTTTTTTTTACCACAGTTAAAAGTAAATATGGTAATTAAAGGTAAAAATGATATTATTATTACCCTAACACATGTCCTAATTCTATTGGATAAATGTAATTCGACCAAAAAAAACCTTCGGAATAAAATATGACCATTTAGGTCCACATGGAGTATATTAGGTGATTTATTATAAATTTATTTATAGAAGGGTTAGAATAGTTAAATTCAATGTTTAATAACTAAAAAAAATTTAATATAGGTTTATTCAGAAGATAAATTCGACTATAAATATTCATTAGAAAGATAAAAGGATTTCTTACATAATTGTATTTTATTTATGATTTTTAGATATTAAATAATTAAATTTATTTATGACACAATGATGAGACAATAATTATCTTATTAATGAAATATTGACATAATTAATGTAAAAAATAACCAAATATATGTAATTTTAGACATTTTACGAATTACACTAATTTTCTAGGTTAATCTGACATGTTAGTATTGATTTAAATAACTTTTTTTGAACTAATAATTCTTTTATGATTTTCAAAAAAATCAATTACCAAATACTGCCAAAGTTGACATAAAATAGTATTTAAAACAAATATTGTATTATTAATCATTATTTTATTCCTAAAAATCAATTGTTCGGCCAAATGACTTAGATAAGGTCAGATATACTAATAATAAACAACTTGGGGTTCGTTTGGCTTGTTATAGTAAGTTTATTAACCTTATAGTGTAAGAAAACAATAAGACACGGTAAAAGTAAAATTATTTAACTAAAAGTTAAATCTAAATGATAAGGTTAAAATAGAAACCTAAACTTGTCTAAATTATATTGGATGAGATGATATCGACCCACCCCCACCTCATCTACGAAATAAATCAATTTTGAGCCATTTTAAACCGAATATGACTTTATTATAAAATAAAATTTTAAGTTTTTCCAAAGGTGCCCCTCTCATCCTTTATAAAAAGCGCACCCCTTCCCTTTTCACATCACACCCTTTTGAGCCTTGAAGTTCGGCCAACGCCTTCCCATTTGTCCTCTAAACTTCCCTAGAAACATTCTAAAGGTTCTGGTCATCTCAAAAGTCCAACTCTACTCTCTTAAGAGATGTCTTAAAGGACGTGAATCGAAGAAGAGGTAATCTCTTCTTTCGATTCTCTCAAGTTTCTTTATTCTTCAACATATTATTATTTAGTTGTTTCATTATAAAGTAATAACATCATTATCACTCATATACTGATATGTTATTATGAAACCACCCTATTTCACCTTCTATCCATCCTATAGAAAACAAAATCACCACGCGTGCGTACGTAAGGAATACTATCTCCATGCTATGGTGTAATCAGTTTTTCCACCGCCACCTTACATGGATGTGTATAATGGTGTAAATAAATAAATATATATGGTTATTGTAAAGTGATATTGATTCTGTAATATTATACATACCCTTCAATACAATTCCACGATCATGGGAATGATATCATCGCTCATGCGTACGTATGAACTACCCTCTCCACGAATGAGATGAGATTCATTTTCCGTGATTAACCATTCAAGAATGATTATAAAGTATATATAATGAATAATAATTAAATATATGACATAATGAAGCTAATGGATTTATATATATATATATATATATATATATATATATATATATATTCCATCTACTTACTTCCATTCAAGTCAATAAAGAAAGGAAAACATCGTTAAAGCGTACATACAGCCTACCGTCTCCATGAACGGTGTGTTTCATTTCATTTATCTATCTATTTTATATATATATATATATACTGAATATATATGACATATAAATCATTTTTTACATTATGGAAGTTGGTAAATCATGATATAATTAATAATAATATCAAGAACAACAAGTCCAAACACGTACGATATAATTGCAATAATTTTACCAAAAACACTACTTTAACATGGAATTGACAAATGAATGGGTAATATAAATATCTAAGTGAACCATATATGATATAAAACAATGAATATTATTATGAAATAAGTCAATGACATTATTTAAATCATTATACAAGAGGTTCAGATACATACAAAACATATCATACATATGGTAAGGGATAATTATTCCAATCTCATTCTTATCCGAGATAGTTTATTCGTAAGTATTTACAGGGGTTTGTTTATCATCCATGTCCATATAATCTCAAAATGTTTTCATAAATTTTTTAATTTTCTTCCATGTATTTTTAAAGTCATTTATACCCTTTTTTGACTTTTACCACATCATATATGAGGAATCTTTCTTTTGTTTACCAAACGAGGTACTTTTTGACTTTTCTGAAAAAAGTACAATAAGAATGTTATTTTTAAATTATACAGAGTGAATGTATTTTTACGGTTTCATAACACCATATTTTCATGAAGCTTACTCTACAATAATTTATGAATATTTTCAACAAGATACTTTTCTTTTAAAAGTTCATGGCATTTTGTGAAAAGAAAATGATTTTGAAGAAGAATTGATATTTTCCTCAAGAATTCATTTCATATGTTTTTTAAAAACCATTTTTCATCTATGATGACATAATTCAATATGTTTATATTTCATGTATGATGTCTCTATTATTTACATGGTATGATTCTTTTTATTATCAAATGATATTTATTTGTTTTATATGGATTATGTGATGATGGGATGATGTTTATGAAACCCATTTTATTCTTTGGGTTATGATGAATGTTTCAAGTTTATTTTTTGGCACAAGTAAGGATGGTTTCATTATGAGATGGGTGGGACCTATATCTCCATCCAATGCACTGGGTAAAGATTTATATCTCATGAGATAGTCATGGCTGGAATGGTATGTTAATCTGGTTCACTATTACAAGGATGAAATGGGGAGGGAACTCGATTCAGAAAGGGTCTTTGTCCACTAAGATGGTCTTGGCAGCAATGCCTTGGAAACTATGGAAATCATATCATGTGCTTAATTTTTTTCCATAATTACAAGTTTTATTTCCAAGCTATTTTATCATGATTGATGTTCCTTTATGATATATGTCTTACATACTTCCAAGATTTAGGTCTTTACTGAAGATTTTGATGTTTAGATTTTATGTTCATGTTCTTTCATTCAAATGTTTATGGATTGTTTTATTTTCTCTATGTTTACCCTTAGTGAGAATTTGAGCTCACCCTTTTTATGTTTTATTTTCCCCAGGATATAAATAATGGTTTTAGTTAAGAAAACCAAAAGGGGAAGATCTTTATGGGATATGTTGAAGATCATTCGCCATGATTAGAAGATTTTGTTCCGAGATTCCAAAGACACTAAACTAATACAGTATTTGGGCGTCTGTTTTTTTCATGTATTAAGTATTCCGCAGAAGTAATTTAATGTCCTTGTACATTGAGCTTTGGGTCCCTACAGTTGGTATCAGAGCAAAGGTTTAGTTGACCTTTGGAAACTAGGATGTGAAAACTTTAGTGAAATCCCTAGAGATATTTCTAAGTTATGTCTAGGGATGCCTTTAAGGATATGTATACGTATAGGTTATAGTTCTAGAATTATGGTAAAAATCATAGAATTTAGCATAATATGTTAGATATTGAATGTAATCCCCCTTGATTATGATTTTAGCCTCTCACACTATTCTTTTTGGGATTTAGAAAATTGCTGGGAACGGGAAGATTCACGATAATGGAGGATATAATGGACAATGGAATGATATTCTTCATGAGAAACCAAATGAAATTGGATCTGGAGGTCCACATGTCGTTATTATTCCTAATCAGCAATCTCATAATATGATCAATAATCTCAACATTGGTAAGTTTCCTGACTCAGCTAATAATAGAAAGATGGAGTTTCATGATGATCATAGAATAATGAAAGATCAATTTCTATCATTTAAATCATGTGGGAAGAGGCATCAAGGAGAATGTTTCAAAGGAACTGGAAGATGATTTGGGTGCGGGAAATAAGGACACAAATACAGTAAGTGCAAAGTAAAAGGTTTAGTTAACACCATGGATATGGATAATGGTATTTCTATGACACCAACAATAATTAGATGTTTTAAATGTGGAATGTATGGGCATTATGCAAACCAATGCCCTAAGGGAAAAACTCAAGAAGAGAATCAACATGGTCATATGGGTAGTATTTATGTGGATGATGATGAGGAGACTACAAATGATAGATGAGATTAAAGAAGTGTTGAAGCTTGGTCAATGGTTTAAGAAGGTAGTGGAATGATTGTGTGTTTATCAAGAGTTATGTTGTATAGGTAATATAATGGTACTATGGAATAAAGAAACATCTAAGGATTGTTACACTATTGTTTTTCCTAAAATATTTGAAAGTATATGTTGAATGGTAATGGTAACCATGAAAGGTTATTCAGATATTTTTGGAAAGAAGATGATATGCACATAATGAATGGATAAGGAGGAAATAATATGTTCGATAGTATTCATGATCTCATGATTGATATAAGGACTAAGTGATATCATGGTTTGAGTATATATAATTTTGAGGATTTTGGTATGTGGAAAGTGTTAAATTTTAACTACATTCATGTTTTCACTATGGTTCAATGGGTATTCATTTTTTAAGAAAATACATGATTAAGGCCATCGAATGTTTGTAATGTGACCCACATGACATATCTTATGATATATGGGGATCAACGATGGTATTAACTTGCTTATTATATGAACTCTCTGGTAATCATTTTCACTATAATATGAGATTGGACAGTAGTATTTTGGATAAGCCTAAAATTGGAATAGATTATGTTGGACAAAAGTTAGTATTGTTTAAGGATATAACTTTTTCGATATTATTGATGGAATGTTATAATAATGTATTTTTAGAAAAAAACGACAACCTGTAGGACAGGGGAAAACCCGTTATGTCAGAAAAGGCTGTGGGAATCGAACCCACCACCGAAGTGCGACAGGCCTTTATTTCTTACCACGAGCCTACTGGAATCCCTGGATAGTAAAAACTAGTTTTATTTGTTTATGAAGGATGATAGATAAAGTATAAGTCTATTTTGGAACCATATCTGATTAATCTCATCATAGATGGACTTATAACGTTTGCTAACTTATGTTTGAGACAGATGGAATGACCTATCATTCTATCTCATGATCTTCTAAAACTTCGCGAAAGACAAATTCAACTTCATTTCATAATGAGAATAAGTGTAAATTGTTCAATTCATGAACAACGGTGAGATTTTACCAAAATGAAGTAACTATTTCTTATAATTAAAATTCTTCAACTTCAGGGAAATGATCTTGAAAACCAAAAAATTTGTCATAGTGCCCTTATATCCGATGAATCAGATGGTACCCCAAATCATCACAAATTTATGGCTTTGTGATTGTTGGATTTTCCATAGCCATGTTTTCTACCACTATCCATCAGATCATGAAGGTTATATTTCTCTTCCATATCCATATTTTCACCTATGTTCTCTTACGTGGAAACCCAGTGATTAGTTAATTTGGGTGACCGTTACGTTTCATACATTAGTTTTTAAAGGTAAGTTTTTGTATTCCTTTTTACGATGTGGGTTTCTATTAACGAAACATTCAATTAGAAAACCATTTATAACCCCGAAGAATTTTGAGGGCGAAATTCATTTTAAGGGGGGTAGAATGTAACAACCCGAGATTTTATGAGAATTATTCTTTTTAATATCTTTGATGTCTTTTGTTGTACGCTACACCAAGATTACCTTACGCTATACACAACACCGTATTAGCATGCAATATATGCAACACTATTCTTGGCTCATGTTACACACAATTTGATATTTGTTTGGTGGAAATTATTTTACGCAACATTAAGTATAGATTTTGTTTAATGTATAAATGAAATAAGTTTTGATTATGTTATACACAACATTGAGTGTATATATATATATTCAATGTATAAATGAAATACGTTTGGATTCCGTTATACGCAACAACAAAGGAGTCTCACACTACACGCAACCTTAACTTGTCTTACATTACACGCAATCACGACCTTCCTCGAGAGCGTGTGTAGTATGCAATACCATGATACACTAAACAATATATTATTATAATATTATTATGAACTACCCGTTATGAATAGTAATACCCACTTTTTGAAATTTTATAAAATTTATCTTTCAAAAATGGACTTCATTTTTTTATTCGGTATATCGAAATTAGCCTAGGGTGAAATTTTGGTATTTTTCTAAAAACTTTCAATTTTTTATTAATAGTGAGAACACTGGGTTACTATTTAAAAACCGACTTTTTATTTAAATAATTAATTATTTTATTTAAATTTATTTTAGGTCAAAATTGATACATAATACCTATATAAGTTCAAAGTAATTCATTGGAGTCATTTATAATAATTTTAGATATATAATAATTTTATTGTACTTTTCACTGTCTTTTACCCACCTCTTAGGAGAATTTGGAAATTCACATAAAAATTAATTTTACCGCTTCTGTGAGTTGAATTTCTAAAATCTGAGAGACACGGTTAATATCAAGGACTAAAATGTGGTTTAATGAGATGAAAATAATTTTTGGTGAATAGTAACTTTTTACTTTTTTTACCACGGTTAAAAGTAAATAGGGTAATTAAGGTTAAAAATGATATTATTATTACCCTAAAACATGTCCTAATTCTATTGGATAGGTGTAATTCGACCAAAAACAACCTTAGGAATAAAATATGACCATTTAGGTCCACTTGCAGTAGATTAGGAGATTTATTATTAATTTATATAAATAAGGGTTAAAATAGTTAAAATCAAATTTTGATAACTAATTTATTTTAATATAAGTTTATTAATAAGATAAATTCAACTATAAATATTCATTAGAAAGATAAAAATATTTAATACATAATTTTATTTTATTAATGATTTTTAGATATTAAATAATTTAATTTATTTAGGACACAATGATGATGCAGTAATTATCTTATTAATGAAATATTGATATAATTAATGTACTAAATACCCACATATATGTAATTTGAGACTTTTTATGAATTACACTAATTTTATAGGTTAATATGAGATGTTATTATTGATTTAATTAACTTTTTTCGAACTAATCATTCTGTTATTATTTTCACAAAATCAATTACCAAATAGTGTCAAAGTGGACATAAAATAGTTTTTAAAAGAAATATTGTATTATTAATCGTTATATAATTCCTAAAAATCTACAGATCGACCAAATAACTGAGATAAGGTTATATATATTAATTGTAAACAACTTGGGGTTCGGTTGGCTTGTTATAGTATGTTTATTAACCTTTAGTGTAAGAAAACAAAAAGGAACGGTAAAAGTAAAATTATTTAACTAAAAGTTAAATCTATATGATAAGGTTAAAATAGAAACCTAAACTTGTCTAAATTCTATTTTATGAGAGGATAGCGACCCATCCCCACCTTAGATATGAAATAAATCAATTTTTAGTCATTTTAAACCGAATATGACTTTATTATAAAATAATAATTTGAGTTTTTCCAAAGGTTCCCCTCTCCTCCCTTATAAAAAGGGCACCCCATCTGTCTTCACATCACACGCTTTTGAGCCTTGAAGCTCGGCCAAACCCTGCCCATTTCTACTCTCCACTTCTCTAGAAACATTCTGGAGGTTTTGGTCTTCTCAAAAGGCTAACTCTACTTTCTTAAGAGATGGCTTAAAGGAGGTGCGTCGAAGAAGAGGTAATCTCTTCTTTCGGTTCTCTCAAGTTTCTTTCTTCTTTAAATTCTTCTTATTTAGTTGTTTAATTTTAAATTAATAACATAATTATCACTCATATACTGATATTTTATTATGAAAAAACCCTATTTCACCTTCTATCCATCCTATGGAAAACTAAATCATCACGCGTGCGTACGTACAGAATATTGTCTCCACGCTGTGGTGTAACCAGTTTTTCCACCACCACCTTACATGGATGGGTATAATGGTGTAAATAAATAACTATATATGGTTACTGTAAAGTCATATTGATTCTGTAATATTATACATACACTTCAATACAATTCCACGATCCTAGGAATGATATCATCGCTTGTGCGTGCGTATGGACTACCGTCTCCACGAACGAGATGAGATTCATTTTTCTTGATTAACCATTCAAGAATTATTATAAAGTATATATAATGAATAATAATAAAATATATGACATAATGAAGATACTGGATTTATATATATATATATATTCCATCTACTTACTTTCATTCAAGTCAATAAAGAAAGGAAAATAGCGTTAATGCGTACGTACGGCTTACCGTCTCCATGAACGGTGTGTTTCATTTCATTTCTCTATATATATATATACTGAATATATATGAAATATAAATCATGTTTCACATTCTGGAAGTATTTAAATAATGATATAATTAATAATAATATCAAGAACAACAAGTCCAAACACTTATGATAAAAGAAACAATTTTACCCAAAACACTACTTTAACATGGAATTGACAAATGAACGGGTAATATAAATATCTAAGTGAACAATATATGATATAGAACAATGAATAAGATTCTGTAATAGTTCAATGACATTATTTAAATAATAATACAGGAGGTTCGGATACATACGAAGCATATCAGACATAAGGTAAGGGATAATTATTCCAATCTCATTCTTATCCGAGATTGTTTATTCAAAAGTATTTACGGGGGTTATGTTTATCATCCATGTCCATATGATCTCAAAATGTTTTCATAAAATTTTTACATTCCTTCCATGTATTTTTAAAGTCATTTATACCTTTTTTTTACTTTTACAACATCGTAAGGAAGGAATCTTCTTTTTTAACAAACGAGGTACTTTTTGACTTTTTGGACAAAAGTACGATAAGAATATTATTTTTCAATTATATGGAGTGAATGGATTTTTACAGTTTCATAACGCCTCATTTTCATGAAGCTTACTCTACAATATTTTATCACTATTTTCAAAAAGATACTTTTCATTTAAATGTTCATGGAATATTGTGAAAAGAAAATGATTTTGAAGAATGGATATTTTCCTCAAGAATTCATTTCAAATGTTTTTTCAAAACCATTTTTTATCTAAGATGACATAATTCCATATGTTTATGTTTCAAGTATAATGTCTCTTTTATTTACATGGTATGATTCTTATTTTTATTAAATGATATCCATTTGTTTTATATGGAATATTTGATGATGTGATGATGTTTATGAAACCCATTTTATTCTTTGGGTTATGATGAATGTTTCAAGTTTATTTTGTGGAACAAGTAAGAATGATTTCATTATGAGATGGTTGGGACCTATATCTCCCTCCAATGCATTGGGTAAAGATTCATATCTCAAGAGGCAGACATGGCTGGAATGGTAAGTTAATCTGGTTCTGTGTTAGAGGATAGAAACGAGGAGTGAATACTATTCAGAAAGGGACTTTGTCCACTATGATGGTTTTGGAAGTAATGCCTTGGCTACTATAGAAATCATATCATGTGCTTAATGTTTTTCCACAATTACAAGGTTTTTTCCAATCTGTTTTATCATGATTTATGTTCCTTTATCATATATTTCTTACGTACTTCCATGATTTATGTCTTTACTCAAGATTTTGATGTTTAGATTTTATGATCATGTTATTGCATTCAAAAGTATAAGGATTGTTTTATGTTCTCTATGTTAACCCTTAGTGAGCATTTGAACTCAACCTTTTTATGTTTTATTTTCCCCATAATATAAATAAAGGATCTAGGTAAGAAAACCAAAAGGGGATGATCTTTATGGGAGATGTTGATGATCTTTCAGCATGATTAGAAGATTTCATTCTGAGTTTCCAAAGACACTAAACTAATACGGTCTTCGGGCGTCTGTTTTTTTTCATGTATTAAGTATTCCTTAAAAGTAATGTAATTCCCCTGTAGGCCAAGCTTTGGGTCTATACACTCAACTCAAACCAGGATTTTAATTCATGATGTTTAAACCACGACTGTTGGAGAACTCATCCTCTATCGAGTACAGTGGGAATCCCACTACAACCAAGCGCTTCCAACTAACCTTGGGCTGCTGATGTACACCACCCGTCGAGTACTGTGAGCCTGCTGCTACAACCATGCACATCCCACCATGGGTCTTCCGCTACAACCAAGCGCTCCCCCTCATAGCCTATAGTTGTACTCCTTCTATCGAGTACCGTGGGTCTTCATCTACAACCAAGCGCTCATCCACCATGGGTCTGCAGCTACAACCATGATGTCCCCACTAGGCCACACAAATCACTCTGATTCGATCGATCAGCAGTCGTCAATTCTCAACCAGCTAATAGGTCTCTGCAATATGCTCTCTCGTCACCGGGAGGGTCTGATCCACGTGCCACAAGCCGATACTCCATGTATCATGAAGTCTCACGTTGAAGTACCTCAAAGGACCTCCATGTCATATGGGTCTCAATGTAAAAGATGGCGCGTCAATCGTACACCCGGTCTGTGAGTTATTAGCATTTCCGTTCCAGGGGCCCGGTTGGATTTTAGGCTCAAACCATCCTGACAATTCTCCAACAACTTCCGAACCTCAAGTGGAGTATTCCAAAAGAACTGTCTCATCAAAAGGAAACCAACGTAGTTGACAACACTTCAATTGGACGTCCGGTCCTTAAGTTATAAGTTTTTCCACTCCGAGGGCTCAGTTGGTTTTGGTTTCGAACCAACCCAGCTGTTTTTCCAAAGTCATCCAAAACTCACTAAGAATATAAAAAAAGGACTACCTTATCACGAGAATCCTATTTCCACAGATGGTGTGTCGATCAGATGCACAGTCGTGAAGTTATTCGCATTTAAGCATAACGAGCCAGACCCGTTAAGCCCAGTGGGCTGGCGGGTCGGGTCGACCTGGTTTTGCCGGGTCCGGCCCAGCTTGTGTCGGGCATGCCCGATGAAGCGTTTGGCCTAGCCCGGCGTGGCGCGACACGACCCGGAACGGCGTGGCCCGTCCTAGCGGGGCTCGACCCTGCTGGTCGAGCGGCGCGGTCCGGGTGGTCGAGCAATGCGGTGGGGGGGGGGGACCTCCCGAACCGGCGGCGTCGAGCGGCGCCGCCCTCCTATTTAGTTGGTCGAAGGTAGTTTCCCTTTCTGGCATGAGCGGCCCATACGGGTGGGCCACTGTCCCCCTAGCGCGGCGCCCTCCTGGCGTCGCGGGGTCTTCCCAGCCTGGCCGGCCTCGTGTCTGCCGGTTCGTCCGCAGAGCGGCCCGCGGAATGCGGGGCGCGGTCCTCTGCAGCGTGGCGCCATCATGGCACCATATTTCTTTCGGTCCGGCTGGCTTTATCGGGCTGGTTCTTCGTCCACCGAGCGGCCCGTGGTTGCGGGTCGAGGTCTTTCCCTCTCCATGTGGCACCCGGTTCCACGGTCCTTTTTGGGCTGGCACGCGAAAGTCGTTGCCGCCGCCGCCTTCGGTCTCCATCGCTTCCGGTCGTCGTCACCTCTCCCGACAACGCTTCCTTCGCCAATATAAACATGGATTAATGGAGGGTCTCCGGGCCGTGTTTGTTTGGCCCGAAACCTCTGTGTTAGGTTATACCAAGAAGACAAGACGATCACTTGCATTCAACAACCACAATAGTATAATTTTATTAAACTAAAATTATACAACCGCATACCTCATAATTGATGTCGCACGTAGTCGAGCCGTGGAATACGAGCGTCACGATAGTAGAGCATTGTGGAAGAACGATGTCATCCCTTCAATGTTGGAGGAAGAATCATTTTAGTGACATGGAAATGAATTGGATGACATCGTAGATTCCTTGACGTCAGGGTGCGTCTGAGGAGGAAGCGTCGTTGGAAGAGGTTCTTCGTGTTCTTCATCGGAGATTTTCTTCGTTGAAGAATGTTGTTGTTCGACGGAGAGGAACACCTTATTCTAATTCTCCAGAGCCTCCCCCACGAAAATATTTTCCAAGGAGAATATTATAATAAGGCTTCCCATTATATTACAATTCACATGCAATTCAAAAAATAATTGACTAGAATTGTTGACACCCAAGTTAGTTAATGTAGACATTAATTATTTGGGTTGGCATAATTTATGAGAGAAGAGGTGGCCTAATTAATTCATGGGAAATATAAGAGTTTCAAAACGGGGGGGGGGGGTGGTGAAGAGTTCACATTAAATGAAGGAGAGTTAACAGAGATTTTAAGGGAAGTTGAATGGTTAGGGGCTCGTGTGGGCCCCACCACCATTATCCTCCCATGGGAGGTTAAGTGGGGTGTGGGCCCCACATCCAACTCCTCTTTGGAGGAAATAACCACCATCAAATAAAAATTATGTACATGTAAATTTTATTATCTTTTTAATGAATCCCCAAAAATTAACATCTCATCCCGATCAAACGCAACTGCGGTAAAGGTCCACTTAAGAGAATACCGGTTCTTCGAGTTCATCGGTGCCCTCTGATTTCAATTCCAAGCACCGGTTCAAATGATCGAAAACATGCACATAAATTTACTGAACGTACCTGAACAAAACATCAGAAATTGATTTCATGCGCACCGGGACTCGGAATCAGGCGCCGTCAGAAACCACAGACTCATAAAATTCCGAAGTATTTATGAAAAAAATTTCCTTCATATTACTAGGTCTTTAGAGTTTGGACCATTTTATGGTTATTATAATTTTAATAAAAAAATTTCTCCGATTTCTCATCAATTAATTAATTTTTACATCATTAAAGAATAAGACTTTAAGTTAATTATTTATTTAACAAAAAAAAAAATAAATTACCATGTTGTATTTAAATATATTATCATTACATGGAAATTTTTTTTTTGAAGATATCACTTGGTTATCAATATATTTAATTTATTATAATTATAAGAAATGGGAGTTTCACATTTTATCACATTCATTTGATTTATTAATATCTATGAAATTTTAATAGTCATGTGAACATTAAATGACTATGTTTTTAAACAGACATGTTAAGGGTAGAATTTTATTAATCTATTCCAATTTTAGAAGGTTTTAGGATAATTTTATTTTCCTTATCATATTATTAGTGACCCTAATTTACCTGATTTACCTTTAAATATTGTAAAAAAAATTAAAATAATTACTATTCATAATATCCAAAAAAAAAATTTACCTATTAAAATAATTTAGGCTGAATAATTTCAAATATGTAATTCATTATTCATAATTCATAACAGTGAATTGCCGAAAATTTATTCCACATTGACAAAAACAAATATAGGGTTTTTAAGAAGTAAAAACATATCAAAAATTGTTATTTGTTAATGTCTAATTTAAATTTATAATTACATACAATGAAAAAAATTGGATTAAATGTCAAAAAATAATAAAATAACTCTTTAAAACCAATTAAAAATATAATCTAAAAAATAAATCAAATTAGATGGAAAGAAATTTTTCAATTAAAATGGAATATTTTTTACTATTCATCAAAATATGAATTTCCTCAAAAAAATAACAAAATTTCAACAAAACTAAATTTTCATGTACCAATTCCAAATAATATGTTTATTTTTTCAAATATTATTTATTTAAGTGCTAAAATCTATATTTAAATTTTATGTACAATCAAAAGGCAGGAAAATAATATTTTTTTAAAATACATATTTTATCCCAAAAATTTTATTTATTATCATATCATGTTCTAAAAAATAAATAAGATTAATGTTAATGTTATAAAAAATAAAATATGCTATTAATAATATTCATAAATGCCATTTCATATAATATTTTAAAAACATATCATTGTATAGTGAAACTTGATATTGTTTACAACACACGCTAGCAAGGAAGGTTGCTTTTATATTTAATGAAATCCAAGTCAGTGTTACATTTAGTGAAAGATTAATTTAATATTTCATATAACATAATCCAAAAATAGTTTCATTATACATTGACCAAAATCTATAATATGTGTTGCGCAAAATGAATTATAATAAAATAATATGAAATTGTGTGTATCACAAGGCAAGTATAGTGTTGTGTATATTACAAGCTAATACGATGTCATGTATAGCACACAGAAAATATTACTGTAGTGTAACAAACAAAAAAATAAAATTAAAAATAATATATCTAATAAAATATCAACTAGATACATTATACACCATTTAAAATGAATACCTTCGTTGAAATTCGTCGGGGTTATAAATAGTTAACTACTTGAAAGTTTCTTTCATGGAAACTCACATCGTAAAAATGAATACTGAAACTTCATTTTAAAAAGGAAAGTTAGAAACATAATGGTTACCCAAAGTAACTCATCAATGGGTTTCCATGTAGGAGAACATATGTTGGAAGTGAAAACATTAATATCAGAGAGAAATATGATCGTCATGTTCTGATGGATAGTGATAGAGAACAATGTTTTTATAAAATTAACTACCAGAAAGCCATAAATATACGATGATTTAAGGGATCCTATAATTCATTGGATAAAATGGTACAAGGATAAATTTTTTGGTTTTCATGTTCCTTTTCTTAATGATGAAGAATTTTCCATGAGAATAATTACTTTCTTGATTTTGGTAAATTCCCACCATTGTTCATGCCTTGAACAATTCTCATTTCATCTTATATTTAAAGAAATGAATTTGATATTTTCATTCTTTAAGTGTTAGTATAACATGTGATAGAATGATAGATCATTCCATATGTCTAAACAAAAATTTTATCACACGTTTTCACATATACATAAGTCCTCCATAAGCGAGATAATACAATAACCTAATAAACATTAGCAAGAGTATAAAATATATTATCCACAACAAGATAACCTTTCCATCCCCCTAAAAATGAAAAACTACTACATTAAAAATTGGTTAACTACATATTTTTAACATTTATCTCCCATATCTCATAAGGTAGTACTTGTTTGCCACATTCCAAACATGTTAATACCTAAATCATGTATTCTCTGGAGTCACGGTAACAACCTGAATTATCAGATATCCTTATTGAAAAAATGCCGGTTTCTTTATTCCAAAACATATTTTTTATAATCATTAAGTCCCAAAAATTTTAATAATTAATCCATGATATCATAACTCTCTTGTCAATATCTCCATAATTATATTTCAAGAAACTATCATCAACTATTTTACTTATTCAAATCCAACATATCTTTATGCATAATATTTATCTTAATGTAAGGGACATATTAAGGGTTATCTTTTTCTTATTAATGTGTTCTCCAAGTATATCACCTTATCCATAAATTACTTTTATGTCTCCTTAAAAATATTCATGTTATCCTTTATAATACTACATCTAAAAATTATAGACAAAACACTTATATATTTCATGATTCATATAACAAAATATCTGAATTCTGAAACATATACACCTCAATCACCCAAATTTATTCTAATAGTATTACTATGGATCCATTATCACTATCTTTTCTAAAATATGAATCATGTATTAAGGTTGCCCAACCTCAAAATAATTCAGATTAATATAAACAATACTATATGAACATCAAATACCTTTCACTAATGATTTTGCATCCTCGTTTCCAAATACTGACAAAACCATTTTTCTGATACCAACTATAACTATAAAATATTGACTTGCATAGATATTACATTAATTTTTTGGAAAAATAAATACGTGACACAAAAATATTCCCAAAGAATATATTCATTTAGTGTCTTTGGAACATGGTACATAATATTCTAATTTGGTGAAATCTCCTCAACATATCCCATAAAGATCATCCCCTTTAGTGTTTTAACATAAAACCATTCATTTTATCATAGGAAAATGAAAAAAATGGGGAGATCAAATGATCAGTAAGATTAAACATGAATAAAATCAATCAAAACATAAAAATAAGAATGTGAAAACATGACCATAAATTTTTAATATCAAAAGAGTGATCGATGAAATATATCATCAAAGTACGTAAGGTATATATCATAGTGGAACATTAACCATGATAAAATATAATTGGAATAAAAAATTAAATTTGGAAAATAAATAAGCACAACATATGATTTCAATATTAGATGAATGTGTTTCTTTGATGATCATCATTGTGGAAAAAATTTATTATTGAACCAGGTTTACATTCCATTCCAACAATGTATAACTGAAACAGATTTACATATCATTCTGAACCTATATTACAGAACCATATTAACTAACCATTCTAGGAATGTCTATCTCACGAGATATAAATCTTTACCCAATGCATTAAAGGGATATATAGGTCCCACCCATATAATAATTAAGTCATTCTTACATGTGCTACAAAAAACCACAAAAAATTCCCCATAACATTACCTATGATATAAAATTAGATTATTAAACATCATTCAATAATAATTGATATAAATAAATTGATTTCATAAATTACACACAATAAAATTATAGTGATAACAGGGTTAGAAATATAACCTTATTTAAGTAGTGTCCCCTTATATTGGAAATATATTTGAGAAAACACATGAATTTAATTCCTAAGGAAAAAATCCTTTCGTGTTCATAAACATTTCCACACTTCAAAATTCCAAAAAATTTAGAAGAAATAACATTTTGTGAAAATACACATGTTTTATTATTGGGTAAAACATCCTGGAAATAAGGTATTATGAAAGTATAAAAATCTGTTCGTTTCGCACAAAAAAACATTCTTCTCGTACTTTTGTCAGAAAGGCCAAAATATACCTCAAATCGAATGACGATAAAAGATTTCATTCATACCATTTATAAATTCACCAAAGAGTAAAATTAACAAATTTTTTTTAGGAGAATAGAAATATCATTAAATAATTAGGGAACATGGATATTGATGATAAATATACTATAGTAAATACTTACGTATAAACAATCTTAGATAAAAATGGGACTGTAAAATTATCACTTACGTTAGATATAATTTCATATGTATGTATCTGAAAATATTATATAGTGGGTTTAAAAATATTATTAACATGTAAAAAACCATAATAATATTTATTATATCATATATGATTCACATAAGACGTTATGTTACTCATTCATTTGTCAACTCCATGTTAAAGTTTCATTTTGGTAAATAATCGTGTTACTTATCATACATGTTTTGACTTGTTATTCTTGATATTATTACATCGATAAAAAATTAATAACATAAATAATTTAAAAAATGATTGATATATCATATATATTATGAATGTAAATATATATAATTTATAGATAAATTAAATGTAATACTACATTCATGGAAATGGTAGGTCATACACATGGATGAACGTTGTTTTTGTTTACATATTAAATTGATTAGAAGTATGTAAATAAAAGATATATATATATAAATATATAGTAGAATTATTTTGGAATATATTTCATTAGTACTTATTATATATACATTACAATCATTTTTAATGTTTAACGTGGATAATGAATCATATCGCATCGTGGAGACGGTATGTTGTACGTACGCATGAGCGATGATATCATTCCAATAATTTGTGTGTAGAATTAAATTGAATGACATAATATATTTCATAATCAATATAGTTATATAATAATAATATATAGCTATTACATCCATTTTTATACCCATCCAATTAATGTGGTGGTGAAAAAATGATTACACCGTGGCGTGAGATGGTAGACTATACGCACGCACGCATGTTGATTTCTTCATTCTTAGGGTGAAAAGAAAGTTTAATATGGTTGTTTAATAATAATAATAACATCTCTATATATATTTTATAATTTATTTTTTATTATATAATAAAATAACTTTTGAATTATTAGTATAAGTCGAAAGAAATATTAAGGAATTGTTATGGGAGATTACTTCTTCTTTTACATGATCTCTTTCGATCTTCTTTTGATGGAAGTACAATTTGTCTTTTAAGGAAATCAGAACTTCTATAATGTTAATAGGGAAGTTAAGAAATGAAATGGGAATGGGATGGACGAGCATTAAGGCTTAATGAGTTTTTGATAAATGAGGGATGAGGTTCCCTTTATAATTGTTGTGGGGGCACTTTTGAAATACTAAAAAATATTAACTTTAAAAAAACAATACTCAAAAACATAAAAATTGTCCCAATTTTGAGGAAAATATTAGATAGGGTTGTAATATCATCAAACAAAAAATTTTAGACATGTTTTTATTCCCATTAAACCCTTATCATTTTAATTTAACACTGAGTTATTCTATTTCATTTTAACTAGGGTAACAAATATTTTAACATTAAAATGGTAAAATATCTACTTATTTGATGTCAATTAGACCAGAAATAAATATTTTAAAACATTTTTGACAATATAATAATAATTATATATTTTTAAAAATGTTTTATGGTTATTAAATAATTTAACAAAACACTATCTTGATAAAAAAGAAATAGAGTCAATTTCGACACTATTCAATTTATTGATTTTAAAAAATGTAAATACAAAAAGTTAACTTCAAAAAACTATTTTATTATATTCCAATGAGGTCATGGTTTTCTAGATAATTCAATGGAAAAATTATGTATCCCAAAATATATTTGTTCTATATTGTTAATAATATTTTTTTTGGTATCTCCATTAATAAAATTATTACAATAATGATTTTGTGTAATTTTTTAAAATACTTATTTTTTGAGAAACAATTAAAATTAAAATAATATAACAAATATAAATTTAATATCATTCATGTGAATATATTTAGTCTAATTTATCTACAATAAAATCATTCATTAGAAAATTTATACTTATTAAATTATGAATGTGACAACATTAACATTACTTTAAATAATATAATATAATGATTATAAGATAAAGAGTCTCTCTATCAAGAATGGAGAGCCCCCCTCTCTTGAGATCAATGGAGATGGATATGATGGCATTGTTAGCCACTTTGATTTTTTTGCTGCTTGTGGACCTTTCCATAAGGGTGTATTTTTTGATGAAATGAGTGATGTTTGTGAAGAAATAGAGGGATTTGATCTCTTATGCGGTGAGTTTTGTTTAGAGAAGAGGGTGAGTAATGATCGGGGATGACAACATGAACCTGGTAGTGGGCTTTGGTCTGGTTGGAAGATGAAGTTTGGTTCTCGAGATGATGGTAGTGCGCTGAGAGGGTTCTTCGGTTCAGTCGGGAAATGACTGTGTGTTGGGGGCATCATAGATCTGGATAGAAGTGGTCGAGTATTGCTGATGAGGCAAAGACGATCTGATAATGTGGCATGCCAGTCAGTGAGGATGGTCTTCACATGGAGATGCTTCTTCTGGGATCCCAGTGGAAGGAGTTGCATGTGGTGCTTTAGTCCATGGGTGGGCGACAGACGACCGACGTCAGTCAATATCAGGGCATGCAGGTGATGATATTTGATGTGGTCGACTGGAGGCATAGTTTGGTTCGTAGTTCGGCGAAGAATAGGCGCATCAGGATGTGGATGACCTCGTTCAGGATGGTGCCTCACGAGTAGTCGATGACAACCTCCCTGGCTGATGATTCCCCTTGGGTGCAGACCACGAGGGCCTAGACTATTTCAGGAGAGGATCGGCGGGGGAAGACTATTTTCTAGGGTTCTCAACTGTTGGTGTAACACCCCAGGTAAATAAAGAATATGACATTTTCATATTTATCCATATTTTTGAATAAAATATTAATATTAGTTTAATGGGGACACTATGCTCGATGGCGTACCCAACACGCAACAACGAGTTTCTTGGAAATCTTACGTTGCACTCTAATAATAAAATATTATTATTTTAAATGGCAGTTCACATGTAGCCGTTGTATTGGAGGGAATGGATATAAATAACTAAAATATGATTATATATATTTTTTTAAATGTTTTTACATTTATCCAATAAAAGATAAAGGCATAAAATATAGAAAGAATTCAATTTTAGGCGTACATACCCTAGTTCTCACTAAAGGTTCACTTATCGAATTTTGATGGTGAACCGCCATTAAATATAGTTTTGTTCACTCTTATACATTCTATTGGACCAAATAAAACTCTTCTTAAGAATTGGGACATCAAAATTTACTTTGTGTAAATTTTTGGTACCTTTCTGATAAAGTTCATTTTTAGTGAATAGTGTAAAATGTTGTATTTTAATTCAAAACCTATTTTTAATCTAATTTATTTATATGATTAAATTATCTTTTGAATTGGTTTTAAAGTGAAATTAGAATATATTTTTACCATTAAATCCAATAGTGGACATTGGAATTAAATTCACTTTGAAATCAGACTTAAACTAGTGTCAATTTTTTGATACTTATTGTTTCGTAAAAACACGCTATTTTCTCTGACAGCGGGAATTAATTATTAAATTAATTAATTTGACATATATGTTTTGAATTTTGTAAAATAGACATCATTTTTGAATTTGGAATATCTAATATAGCTTAGAGTGAATTTTTGGTAATTTTCTGAAAAACTCCAATTTTTTATGAATAGTGAAACCACTAAGTGGTAATCAAGCAAACTGATTTTTCAGTTAAATGAAAGTTTACCACTAATGTTTATTGAATTTTGAAAATCTGACATACATGGTTGTCATTAAGAAGTAAAATGTGGTTTAATGGGATAAAAATAATTTTTTGGTGAATAGTAACTTTTTTTCATTAATCGCGATTAGAGGTAATTAGTGTAATTTAAGGTAAAAATGATATTATAAATATGTGAAAACACCATGACACTTGTCCTACCCGTATTGGATGATTCATGGCCGACCAAGACAGCCCATGGGTCGATTTAGGGGATCCTATGGAGCCTCTTGGATGAGATAATGACTTTAATGCCTTTTTTTAACATAAAGGTGAAAATGACACTAACATAAACTGTTTTACTAAAACAATTTTTAGAAGGGGTTATACTAATCATAATTTTGTCTATAAATACTCTTTGGAAATATAAGAAGATTGCCTACATCATGATATTTTTTTATAATTTTTAGACATTAAATAAATTAATTTAATTATGACATCATGATGATGCAACGATGACCTCATTAATGAACAGTTTAAATAAAATGAAACGATAATATAAAATCTAAGACCTACACTTGTCCAAAAACTATTGTATTGGAATATTTAGAAGCCTTATCTTCTTATTTTCAAAATATATCAATTTGGGACCTTAGAAATTCGAAACACTTTTGAAAATAAAATAATAGTTTCATGATTTCCAAAAGTGCCCCTCCTCTCCTCTTATAAAAGGCCCCCACCTCTACCTCATTTCACACATTCCTCAAGCCTTTTCCCCGTCCATACCCTACCAATTACTCTCTCCACATCCCTCTACTCATCCTAGAGGATTACCTTTGGGCATAATCCTTTCAAAAGAATCCTTTAGGCTCAAATCAAAAGGAGTTACTCTTTTAAAGGTAATTCATTATCTCATGTTCATTTGTTTTATTTTGCTTCTCCAACCCCATAAAATCATTTTATTTACTTCTTTTGTAACAACACAAGTATATTAAATATACTATGATGTTGTTATAAGATTTATTGGAGCTACATTGTCACACAACTACATCAAATGGTTAAAGGACATACGGTTTCTTTGGATGGGAAAATTCTGCCTCCCGAAACGATGATTGTTCAATACTCATTTAACACCTTAAAAGGTGGCCATTATGATGTCACTATTTTTATATATGATATATTATATGTTTATTCTTTCCTTAAGCTTTTGTATTTTTCATTTATGGAATACCATCATTGTTTCCATTATGGGTAAACACGATATCTTCATTTTAGGAAGTGCAGACTACCGCCCCCTAAAAGTGATTTGAATCGTTAATACCATATGTGGGATGTGTAATGGATAAAGTTAATGATATTATATATTTTATTATACTGGAATTATAAAATACTCTTATATCATTATGATTCCATTCCAGAAAATACGAAATAGAAATGAAAGTAGCGTTCATGCGTACGTACGGCTTACCGTCTCCATGAATGGTGAATTTCATTTTTTACCTCAAAATGTGATGTAATATTATAAATAAATGTATATGATGAATATATATGATATATATGTTATCCAAATCATTAATATCATTCTGGATATAACGAACCTTTGACCAAATTAACAACATGTAAGTGTAAGAAGTCTATTTTTGACTTAAGAACCAAATACCGACAAAATGAACATTATTAACATAAATGATTACATGATGTTTATAACATGGTATAAAAGGAATAATGAACTATAAAAAAAGGTTCATAATAAAGTGTATATTAACTCAAGTTTATTATTCAGGACGTTAAAGAACGATCGAGTCAATTTGGACTTGAGGTAAGGGATCTTACTCCTCTCTTTCTTTTTAAGTACACTCTTTTATGTCATTCCCTCTAAATCTCATATTTCTTGTTATTGGTATGTTATTTTATATTAACAATACAGTAATTTTTATGTTCATGTGATGAGAGACCCTATTCTATCTCATCAATCCATTTTTGTATGTTTTATGTGGCGCCGTTAGGCTGCCGAATTTTCATAAGAGATCTAACCTCTCTCTTTCTCTTTAAGTACTCCCCTTTATGTCACTTCTTTTAAGCTCCTCTTTGTTATGATGGGGGATGTTATTTTATATTTCTCTTGCTGTAAATTTTATTGTAATGTGATTAGATACCCTATTTCATCTCATCAATCCATTTTTGTAAGTTTTATGTGGCGTCGTTAGGCTGCCGAGTTTTCGTAAGGGATTTTTCATCTCACTTTTATTCCCGTGAGATTTATGCTACATTTGCCACAATTTCCTTTGAGTGGTGTATGTACTTCCAATTATTCTAATCTTTGTGTAATATACATTTTTTTATGATTATTTACATCACTGATTTATTGTCCTTCTTTCATGGGGTGTATGTCTTGGAAGATACCCAAATCGGTAAGGGAACTTTTCACCCTCCTTTTTTTAAAAGACTTATTTTTTTGGGCCTTTTAATTTACATATTGTTATGTTGGGATATGTTCTCATATATCCTTATTGATGTAAATTTTATGTCCAAATGATGAGATACCCTCTTTTTATCTCTCATCAACTCATTTTGATGTGACGCCGCTAGGCTGTCAAGGGAACTTCTTAACCCAATTTCGATTTCTTTGGGTTCAACATGTAGTTATTGAATATGTCATCTTTTGAATATGTGTGAATGACCTTTTATTGTTTTACACTTAATATCAACTTATATTGGGTGTATTTATATTTGTCACACATAATTTTGATATTGAATTACCCTTTATTTAAGGATACCTTCTTTATCAGGGAATTCATCACATTTGACATTTCTACTGAGACTTCATTGTTGTTATGCACCAATTCACTCTTATATGGTGTATATACTGTCCTTTGGAATACTATATCATGAATCCATTTATTCTCATGATATTATAAAGTTCTGAATAAATGTTATTTCTCAATTATTGTATTCAAGTGTCTCTAATTTTGGTAGAACCCCTTTAACCAAAATATCGCTTTAAATGTTTTAATTGTCTGTTCTTATTAATATCCAGTTTTTCAAAATGGTTTCAAGGATTTACTTATATTGATATTAATGGTTTAAAATTTTAAAAGCTTCAAGGTGGTATGGGACATCGTCTCAATCTTCTTTCATTGAGGCGTATTTTTTATACACAACCTTCTTTTATACGTTTTATAAACCCCTTTGACTTTTACGTTTATTAAAAAGGAATCTTTTTTATACGAAGCATTTACTAAACGACAAAAGGGAATGTTTTTGTCGTACGTATGCGGCGACAATGACTTCTCCGCCGCTGTGACCGTTATTTGAGTTTCGGCTTCCTCTACAAGCCATACTTTTTTAAAAAAAGAAAAATAAATACCATGTTTTACTTTTCTTTTACTTTGGTATTGAAAATGGTTTTCATAATGTTTTTATTATATCAATTTGTGGTATTGATATCTCATGATAGAAATGTGGAAATGTTATGTTTCCTTTATGCATGTTTTATGTGATATGATTATGTTGAGGTTCTTGGGAATTATTATGAAGATGGGTGGTTTCGTGATAAACTAAGGGCGGGTGAGCCCGATATATCTCTCCAATGCATTGGGTAATGCGAAGGACTGAAACGTTAAGGTTTATCCGAAGCGATTTTGGGAATATACTGTGATGGGTATTCCAAACGTAACCAAGAGGGTTACTCCCTACGTAAGAATGTTATGAATGCCTCAAGTTACCTTTATGTCTTATGATTTCTATGATTTGTTCATGATTTTATGAGGTATGTTAAAGTGCCTATGTTTTATGGGTAAAGTATGATTTCATTCTTATGTATATATGTATCCATGTGTCCTTCCCATATTTTTATATCCCTTACTGAGCTTTTTATGCTCATCCCAATTTTTTTGAAATGTTTTTCACAGGTCACGGGAATGGTACATGATAAGATGATAGTGTCAAGGAAGTGTCAAGAAAGAATCCATGTTTTATTTTCAATATGTTTCCGTTGATGGGAAAAATAATACTATCTTTTATTGTAACCACTTTGTTTAAATGTGGGTTGTAATGCCTGTTTTAAGATCTAATTCTCTAAAACTCTATACCTGAAAAGATCCTCAACATGTAATCTTGTGATAACTCAAGATTATGTAAGGTTTAAGGCTGGGGCCTTATAGTTGGTATCAAAGGTCGGTTTAGATAACTTTAGAGGTTAGGTTATTCTTTAAGCATAAGTGACATTACCATAATGGTTAGGATTTCAGAGAGAGTCCTATTTTTAGATAAAGTGAATGAGTAAGTATATCTTAGTGTTTATCTTCCTCATTAGTACATGATGGTTTTGTTGATATACTCACACTGACCATTTTGGTGTTAGTAAATGGCTGGATCTAGCAGGCACCAAAGTGACAATGGGTTTGAAGGAAACTGTGGTGGTTCTCTGATTAAGAGACTGGATGAAATGGGGGATTCAATGAGGAATCTCATGGTTGTTCTAAACCAACTATCAAGGACTCATGATCAACCACTTGAACCTTGGTATGTTCTATAATGCATCATGTACGAGATGACCAATCGATGTGGAAGTTCAGGTAATAATTAAAAAGGTAACCATTAGGGTTTATATGATCCTTACTTATGAGGTAATTATGGGTTATTATATGATATGATAGAATAAGAAGTCATGAGATAAACTTGAGGAACATGTTATATTTATTTTTGATGATTTTATCTCTTTTTGGGGAATGATTTGAGAATTATATATTTTTGGAAAAAGGACAACACGCAGACCGTGTGACAACCCGTCGCGTCGGACAAAGGTGTGGGAATCGAACCCACAACCAAAGTGCGACTGGTATTTATCGCCTACCACTGGACTACGTGAAGTCCCTGGTTAGTTTGACTGATTCTTTTTAGTTATACGATTTTATGAATTATGAGTATGTTGATTTTGGGTTATCTGTGGAAATTTATTAACCTATCAGGGAGGATATGTGATTAAGTTAATTACTGTTCAATACGAGACATTAAGAGCAACTGATGTTGTTTGGAGATAAATGTTACGATTTAACTTGGAAGACTATGTGACTAAATTCTTCAAATATTTGGGTTTCAATCTTATATTGGTTTACTTTGAATAATTTTAAGGACAAATTGTTTATCGGATGGTCCTCGTTGAACTTTGGGTTTTGTTGGACAAATTTTGGAGATTAAGCATAGATTTTCCTTTTAAAGGGTTATCCTTTTCTGGATTATCTGACCTTGTACTAACATTTTTTGGTTTTGGTTAAGGTCTAAAGATGTGGGATGTATATAGTTTTCTATGGGGTATTAGGTGATTCTCTAGAAGTTTATTATAGTACTCTTAATGTGAACAAGTCTTTCTAAATACTCGTCTTTTGGAGAAAATATGAGTTTGTGTAAAAGTTGAAAGTCAACATGATAAGTGATTATGTTTCCATATGAATGAATTACTCAATAAAAAGTAACTTAAAACAAAAATGTTGTCTATTAACTTTTCCTACTGGGGAATTGAATACCGTTTAACCCATCACAAGTTTGTGATTTTCTCATGGTTAACTTTCACCTAGACATGTTTACTATCACTCTCCATCAGAACATGACCCTTTGTTTTCTCCTCCATATCCATATTTTCATACTTTGAATCCTAGTATGGGTTAACTCGGGTGACCTTTGTACTTATCTTTATTTATTTTAAAGTGTTTGTTTTACCGACTCTTGTTCCGATGTGGGACTTTCAAGGATGTTTCCAAGCTCAATTTTAAAAATTGTGAGGGCGCAATTCCCAAAAGGGGGGAAGGATGTAACACCCCAGGTAAATAAAGAATATGACATTTTCATATTTATCCATATTTGGGAATAAAATATTAATATTACTTTAAAGGGGATGCTATGCTCGATGGTGTACCCAACATGCAACAACGAGTTTCTTGGGAATCTTATGTTGCACTCTAATAATAAAATAATATTATTTTAAAAGGCAGTTAACATGTAGCCGTTGTATTGGCGGGAATGGATAGAAATAACTAAAATATTATTATATATGTTTCTTAAATGTTTTTACATTTATCCAATAAAATATAAAGGCATAAAATACAGAAAAAATTCAATTTTAGGCGTATATGCCCTAGTTCTCACTAAAGGTTCACTTATCGCCTTTTGATGGAGAACCGTCATTAAATATAGTTTTTTTCACTCTTATACATTCTATTGGACCAAATACAACTCTTCTTAAGAATTGGGACATCAAAATTTACATTGTGTAAATTTTTGGTACCTTTCTGATAAAGTTCATTTTTTAGTGAATAGTGTAAAATGTTGTATTTTAATTCAAAACCTGTTTTTAATTTAATTTATTTATATGATTATATTATCTTTTGAATTGGTTTTAAAGTGAAATTAGAATATATTTTTACCATTAAATCCAATAGTGTAGATTGGAATTAATTTCACTTTGAAATCAGACTTAAACTAGTGTCAATCTTTTGATATTTATTGTTTCGTAAAAACACGCTATTTTCTCTGACATCGAGAATTAATTATTAAATTAATTAATTTGACATATATGTTTTGAATTCTGTAAAATAGACTTCATTTTTGAATTTGAAATATTGAATATAGCTTAGAGTGAATTTTTGGTAATTTTCTGAAAAACTCCAATTTTTAATGAATAGTGAAACCACTAACTGGTAATCAAGAAAACTGATTTTTCAGTTAAATGAAAGTTTACCACTAATGTGTATTGAATTTTGAAAATCCGACATACATGGTTGTCATTAAGAATTAAAATGTGGTTTAATGGGATAAAAATAATTTTTTGGTGAATAGTAACTTTTTTTCATTAATCGCGATTAGAGGTAATTAGTGTAATTTAAGGTAAAAATGATATTATAAAAATATGAAAATATCATGACACTTGTCCTAACACTATTTGATGAGTCATGGCCGACCAAGACAACCCATGGGTCGATTTAGGGGACCCTATGGAGCCTCTTAGATGAGATAATGACTTTAATGCCTTTTTTTAAAATAAAGGTGAAAATGACACTAACATAAATTGTTTTACTAAAACAATTTTTAAAAGGGGTTATACTAATCATAATTTTTTATATAAATACTCTTTGGAAAGATAAAAATATTTCCTACATCATGATAGTTTTTTATAATTTTTAGACATTAAATAAATTAATTTAATTATGACATCATGATGATGCAACGATGACCTCATTAATAAACAGTTTAAATAAAATGAAACGATAATATAAAATCTAAGACCTACACTTGTCCAAAAACGATTGGATGGTAATATTTCAAATTCTTATCATCGTATATTCGAAATATATCAATGTGGGACCGTATAAATTATAAACACTTTTGAAAATAAAATAATAGTTTCGTGATTTCCAAAAGTGCCCCTCCTCTCCTCTTATAAAAGGCCCCCACCTATACCTCATTTCACACACTCCTCAAGCATTTGACTCGGCCATCCCCTGACCATTTACTCTCTCCACATCCCTCTCCTCATCCTAGAGGAATCCCTTTGGGCATAATCCTTTCAAAGGAATCCTTTAGGCTCAAATCAAAAGGAGTTACACTTTTAAAGGTAATTCATTCTCTCATGTTCATTTGTTTTATTTTGCTTCTCCAACCCACTAAACTCTATTTATTTACTTCTTTTGTAACAAAACCAGTATATCCAATATACTAGTATGTTTTTATAATATTTATTCGAGCTACACTCTCACACAACTACATCAAATGGTTAAAGAACATATGGTTTCCGTGGATGGGGAAATTCTGCCTCCTGAAACGATGATTGGTCAATACTCATTTAACACCTTCAAAGGTGGCCATTATGATGTCTCTATTTTTATATATGATATATGATATGTTTATTTTTTCCTTAAGCTTATTTATTTTTCATTTATGGCATACCATTATTGTTTCCATTATGGGTAAACACGATATCTTCATTTTAGGAAGTGCGGACTACCGCCCCCTGAAAGTGATTTGATTCATTAATACCATATGCGGGATGTGTAAAGGATAAAGTTAATGATATTATATATGTTATTATACTGGAATTATAATATACCCTTATATCATTATGATTCCATTCCAGAAAATACGAAATAGAAATGGAAGTAGCGTTCATGCGTACGTACGGCTTACCGTCTCCATGAACGGTGCAGTTCATTTCTTACCTCTAAATGTGATGTAATATTATAAATATATTTATATGATGAATATATATGATATATATGTTATCCCAATCATTAATATTATTCTGTATATAACGAACCTTTGACCAAATTAACAACATGTAAGTGTAAGAAGTCTATTTTTGACTTAAGAACCAAATACCAACAAAATGAACATTATTAACTTAAATGATTACATGATATTTATAACATGGTATAAAAGGAATAATGAACTATAAAAAAAGGTTCTTAATAAAGTGTAAAATAACTCAATTTTATTATTCAGGACGTTAAAGAACGATCGAGTCAATTTGGACTTGAGGTAAGGGATCTTACTCCTCTCTTTCTTTTTAAGTACACTCTTTTATGTCATTCCCTCTAAAGCTCATATTTCTTGTTATTGGGATGTTATTTTATATTACACATAAAGTAATTTTTATGTTCATGTGATGAAAGACCCTATTCTCTCTCATCAATCCATTTTTGTAAGTTTTATGCGGCGCTATTAGGCTGCCGAATTTTCATAAGAGATCTGACCTCTCTCTTTCTCTTTAAGTACTCCCCTTTATGTAACTTCTTTTAAGCTCCTCTTTGTTATGATGGTGGATGTTCTTTTATATTCATCTTGATGTAAATTTTATTGTAATGTGATGAGATACCCAATTTGATCTCATAAATCCATTTTTGTATGTTTTATGTGGCGACGTTAGGCTGCCGAGTTTTCGTAAGTGATTTTTCATCTCACTTTTATTCCCGTGAGATTTATGCTACATTTTCCACAATTTCCTTTGAGTGGTGTATGTACTGACAATTATTATACTCTTTGTGTAATATAATTTCTCTTATGAGTATTTACATCAATGATTTATTGTCCATATTTCATGGGGTGTATGTCTTGGAAGATACCCAAGTTGGTAAGGGAACCTTTCACCCTCCTTTTTTTAAAAGTCTTATTTTGTTGGGTCTTTTAATTTACATATTGTTATGTTGGGATAAGTTCTCATATATCCTTATTGATGTAAATTTTATTTCCAAGTGATGAGATACCCTTTTTTTATCTCTCATCAACTCATTTTGATGTGACGCCGCTAGGCTGTCAAGGGAACTTCTTAACCCAATTTCGATTTCTTTGGGTTCAACATGTAGTTATTGAATATGTCATCTTTTGAGTATGTGTGAATGACCTTTTATTGTTTTACACTTAATATCCACTTATATTGGGTGTATTTATATTTTTCACACATAATTTTGAGATTTAATTGTCTTTAATTTAAGGATACCTTCTTTATAAGGGAATTCATCACATTTGACATTTCTACTGAGACTTCATTGTTGTTATACATCAATTCACTCTTATATGGTGTATATACTGTCCTTTAGAATACTATATCATGAATCCATTTATTCTCATGATATTATAAAGTTCTGACTAAATGTTATTCCACAATTATTGTATTCAAGTGTCTCTAATTTTGGTAGAACCCCTTTAACCAAAATATCGGTTTAAATGTTTTAATTATCTATTCTTATTAATATCCAGTTTTTCAAAATGGTTTTAAGGATTTATTTATATGGATATTAATGGTTTAAAATCTTAAAAGCTTCAAGGTGGTATGGTACATCTTCTCAATCTCCTTTCATTGAGGCATATTTTGTTTTATACACAACATTCTTTTATACGGTGTATAAACCCCTTTGACTTTTACGTTTATTCAAAAGGAATCTTTTTTATACGAAGCGTTTACTAAACGACAAAAGGGAATGTTTTTGTCATACGTATGCGGCGACAAAGACTTTTCCGCCGCTGTGACCGTTATTTGAGTTTCGGCTTCCTCTGCAAGCCATACTTTTTTTTAAAAAAGAAAAATAAATACCATGTTTTACATTTCTTTTACTTTGGTATTGAAA
Organism: Viscum album; assembly: GCA_963277665.1. Lineage (NCBI taxonomy): Eukaryota > Viridiplantae > Streptophyta > Magnoliopsida > Santalales > Viscaceae > Viscum > Viscum album. The sequence goes on from OY728131.1 coordinate 24,711,910, forward strand.
ATTGTTTTCATAATTTTTTTTATATCAATGTGTTGTATTGATATATCATGATTGAAATGTGGAAATGTTATGTTTCCTTTATGCATGTTTTATGTGATATGATTATGTTGAGGTTTTGGGGCATTATTATGAAGACGGGTGGTTCCGTGATAAACTAAGGGCAGGTGAGCCCGATATAGCTCTCCAATGCATTGGGTAACGCGAAGGAGTGAAAAGTTAAGGTTTCTCCGAAGAGATTTAGGGAATATACTGTGATAGGTATTCCAAACGTAACCAAGAGGGTTACTCCCTACGTAAGAATGTTATGAATGCCTCAAGTTACCTTTATGTCTTATGATTTCTATGATTTGTTCATGATTTTATGAGTTATGTTAAAGTGCCTAAGTTTTATGGGTAAAGTATGATTTAATTCTTATGTATATATGTACCCATGTGTCCTTTCCATATTTTTATATCCCTTACTGTGCTTTTTATTCTCATCCCATGTGTTTTTGAAATGTTTTTCACAGGTCACGGGAAAGGAACATGATAAGATGATAGTGTCAAGGAAGTGTCAAGAAAGAATCCCTGTTTTATTTTCAATATGTTTCCGTTGATGGGAAAAAGAATATTATCTTTTATTGTAACCACTTTGTTTAAATGTGGGTTGTAATTCATGTTTTAAGATCTAATTCTCTAAAACTCTAAACCTGAAAAGATCCTCAACGTGTAATCTTGTGATAACTCAAGATTATGTAAGGTTTAAGGCTGGGGCCTTATAGTCGGGATGCAGGAACGGTCCTCATTAGGTTGCAGGCTAGTCGATGAGGGTGATTGCAGAACGTGGTGGTGACATCGGGAAATTAACCATGCAGGTGGAGCAGGTGGAAACTTGTTGACATTATGTTGGATGTCGGTGTGACAGGGTGTATTATGGCTAACAAGTTAGAGTTTTCTCCTGCACATGGATCTCTGAGGGGGATGAAAACATCTTCGCTGAAAATTGACATGGTATTTGGCGCGATGCAGACTTCATGTCACATGAATTTATAGGTTGGCATGGGGTGGTGTGGAGATATATGATGTGGCATTAGGTTTTGTGTGTGTTTTTTTGGAGTCGTGTGAGCTCTGTATTTCTGGATAGTATTTTTTTTATTTTCGGTGGAATTTGTTTTTCCACTTCATGTTTTGGTGGCGTTGCGTGCCACATGCTTATGTTCATGGTGTACCTTTATTTTTGTTAATAAATTTTTAGGATCAAGTAATCTCAGGCCTTGAACTTTCTTGGTATAATGGTTATAATATATTCTATAAGGATCTAAATGGTCACTAAATTTACCTGTGGATTATTATGGTTGAGATATACTGTGTAAAAAGATTTGAACATGTTTTTGGAACTATTTATAGTTGATAGAATTTTGATAAAAATTATTTCATTGATTTCAAATCAATTAATAAAATTTTTACATTATCAAAGAACAATACATTAAGGTAATTTTTTATTTCCCATAAATGATAAATAAATTACCATGATGTAGGTGATTATTTTTTTCTTTAAATGGATAATTAAATTTTTGATATATCAACTTGATATCCTTATATTACAATTATTATACTTATAAGAAATGTGAGTTTGAAATTTTGTCACTTTGATTGGTTTTATTAATATCTATTCCATTTTCATTATCATGGAGACATTAAATAGAAATGTTTCAAACCAAAGATTTTATGGGTAGAATTTTAATCATATAATGGGATTTTGGTAGTTTTTTGTAAAATTTTATAGTTCTTATCATGTTATTAGTTATCCTAATTTACCTGATTTACCAAAAATTGTGGCAAATAAAAATTAACATTGATACTATTCATAATATCCAAAAATAAAAGTAAGCTATTAACATAATTTGGACCCATTGATTCAAAATATAGAACAATTTTTCAAAATTAAAAATATATAATTGGTAGAAATTAATTATAAATTAATTCCCATTTTCAAAACCAAATAAGTGGGTTTTAATAAGTACAATGTTATCAAAAGATTTTCAAGTTTTTAAGATCAATTTACATGGGAAATTACATCCAATGACCAAAATTGGATTAAATGATAAAAACATAACAAAATTACACATTAAAACAAATTAAAAATATAATCTGACTATATAAATAAATTAGAAAAAAGGAAGCTATGAATTAAAATGTTTTGTTCTTCATTATTCATCAAAATATGATTTTTATTAGAAAAATAACAAAATTTCAACCACATTTAATTTTAATGCCCCACTTCCAAATAAGACATTTATATTTATAAATAGAATATATAAAAGTAATAAAAAGTATATTTAAAATTGTTGCACCCTAAAATGGTGAAAAAACTTCATTATTTTAAAAATACACATTTTATCTGAAAAATTGAATTTGTTCTAATATCATGATCTGGAAAATACATTAGTTGAATGTTAATGTTATATAAAATTAGAAATGTGGTTAATAATATTCATAATGTCTTGTTTATATAATATTTTAATAATATGTCATTGTTTAGTGAAACTTAGTATTGCGTAAAACACAAGTTATCGAGGAATTTCACTCTCGTGTGTAGTGAAAGCCAAGAATGTTTTGCATTTAGTGTAATCTTACATTGTTGTTTATTATAACATAATAAAAACATAGTTCATTTATACATTGAAAAAACTTATAATCAGTGTTGCATGAAATAAATTTTATCAAACAAACTTAAAATTGTGTGTGCCACAGGCCAAGTAGAGTGTTACATATATTCCAAGCTGATATAATGTTCCATATAGTGCAAGATAATACTGGTGTAGAGTACACCATATGAATGTATGAAATTAATATGAATATATCTCATAAAATCTCAAGGTGTTATAGTTGGTTCTTGGCCCATCTGAGACCACCGGTTTCCCTGCAGACACGTGGTCTCCACCCTACGCCCCACCCACGTGCCTGAACTGATCATCTGGCAAATGAATTCCCCCATATGCCAACACATGTCTTTTTCAGTGTGCTTTGTACTCACTCACACACACACCCTGAGAAACTAAATATAATGTCACCCATATGAATCACTATTCTAGGCCAAGAATTCAAAACTATGGAGTTTTAATCCTGTAGGATCTCAAAACGGAAGGCGCACCTTGTTTACAGGATCAATATCATTTAGTCATTTAACCCTTTATGAATCTAGGCTATTATATGTAGCATGTTTCTTGAAAAATCCAAAAAACATCTCATAGATCTATGATGTTTCCCTTGTTTCTATCCTATGTAAGTACATACATGAACTATCCTATAAACTAATCTCAGAAGTCATATTTTTGGAGCATGACCTTTTTTATGAGGAATAACCAGTGTAAATTACATCCCTTACTGAGAAAGTTCTATGAAACTATACCACTTGTCTACTCAATTTTTTTTTGGAGAAACTTCTATTTAGGAGAAGTTACATGGGATCTTGAGGATTTGATGGGGTATAAATATCCTCATTTTATATTAAAATAATGAAAAAGTTGGGGTGAGAAATTAATTTTATGGGAGGCAGAATATAACCCCCCCCCATGTTTTTATGAACCTATTTCCATAAATTTTAATTAATGTCTTGTTTTGCATGATACGCCAAGTCTATATATTGTAATACTCTGTACCAAGATTATATTGTGATGAACTCAAAACCAACATGGATTTCATTACCCACAACACCAAGTTTCATTGAAAGAACACCTTATAGTTATATCAATTAAAATGAGTTATTCATAACCTAGAAATTAAACATATTTATATGAATATTAATAAAATATTGATATGATATATAATTTTTTTTCATATAAATAAACCATATTTATAATGAAATACATAAATTTTGGTAAATTATATATGTTTTTTAAAATCAGATTTTCTCAGATAAAATTATTTATGGGGTTTTTTGAATGATAATATAATTAATTGTTGAAAACATTAAAAATTTAATTTTATCAAAAAAATTAGTTTTTTATTTCAATATGTAAAAAAATTTCGGTTTATTTTTTGTGGGTTTTCAGGGAAACATCATTTTTGGATGAATTATGAAAAATGATGAATTTTAATTAAAAAATACAGTTCATTTAATTTTTTCATATGGATAAATAATAAATTATTTTTGTTTAATAGTGTAATTAGATCTATTTTACATTAGATAATCCAATTTTGGTCACTGTATACAATTTCCCATTAAAATTGGATTTAAAAAATATTCAATCTTTTAAACTTTTGATCTTTAGAACCTGGATTCCATGACACATCAATGGGATTAGCATTAAATTAATTTATGTGGCTGATATTAATATATTTTGAATAAATTATTACATATATGGATTTATCATAATTATTAATTTCTAAACTAGTCAAATTATTTTTTTGACCAAAAATATTCAAGATTTTATTTAAAATTAATTACAATGGTTATGTTAAAATAGTTTACTTAGTGGTTAAATATAATTTAATCGGACACATGACTATATAAATTTGACCCACATCTATTTTATAAACATATTTCGACCAATTACCCAATTCTCCAGATAATTGGAAAATAATGGTGTCACATTTCATAAGTTAGACCTCTCGATAGTAATTAATTTTTTATATTTATAGGAATGACACTACTCATCCACTATAATAGGGAACTCACCCCCTCACTTATTACCACATATAAAGCCCTTTGAATCAACCAAACCCCTCCCAAATATCATCTAGAATACATCCCAAATTCCTAGAAGCCTCCCATTAGACAAAATCATATCCAGGATTCCATTTTGTGTAATCTAAGAGAGGTTACCAAAATAAAAGGTACAATTCATCAATAATAACATTAATTTTATTTCTTTCTAAAAAAATCAATAGTTTTTATTCAATTATTTTATAATAAACTTAGAATATTAAATAACAAGACGTTTTTATATTAAAATGTTTTCTTACACTCATAGAAACCACTATCAAATGGGGTACATAACCATTGTTCTACTAAATGACAGACTACATCATCGAGAATTGATTTCATTCTTTCATCCATTGAAAAGTTTCCAGGATGAAAATAATGAAGAATGTTGTTTAAATGATATTTTTGATATTTTAGATATATATTTAGTTATTATTTATTATATAACACATACCTTCTTGAATACCATTTTTTGGAAATATGATAACTTCATTTGGGTATATGTGGACTACCTCCACCTCAAAGAAATGTGATTCTTTCGGACCGTACATGGAATTAATTAATGACGGGTTTACTATATGTATGTGATAAATATGACATAACATTGATACTATAATGATATTATATATACATAGATATATTTCAATTACATTCTTTCTTTTAGAATGAAAATAAAATGGAAACATCGTGCTTGTGTACGTATGCCCTACCACCTCCATGAACAATGTATTTCATTTTCACTTTATATATTTTAGGTATTATTATATATACATATATACTGAATTCATATGATATTTATATCATGTTATAACTTCATGATATCATGATAAAAATATAAGGACATGTAATAAAAACATCACATAATCATGAGTTATGTTAAGAATTTTACTTTCTCTCCAATTAAATATTTTTCCAAGTTTAGAGTATTAGAGAAATAGTCTATAACTCATATATAAAGAATGCATAAAATAAAATGTGGAATATTTTGATATCAAAATTTTTTTTCACTATTTAAAAATTTGAAAAAATAAAAAAAGTTCTTTTTTATGATAAAATATCATGACTATAAATTAGAATTCTTCATATCCCTTAATCAATATTCATTCCAATGAAAAAATTCAAAAAAGAAGGGTGATATTATAAATCTCATCAATGGATATAAACCAAAGGTAACCATTAGTCCAATATAAATATTTAACAAAAAATTAAAACTTTAACATAATATAAAATGTTTCACCTCAATAAATAGTAATGCGTTCCTTTTATATAAATCTCAATGAATAACTTTTTTTATAATCCCAATATTACCATAAAACCAATAGAAAGAATGGAAAATACATAAAGGTAAAACAGAACATCATTATACATTTTATCCTATTAAGTGGACGAACAGTACTACCAACCTCTACCCATGCATATCTTACAATAGAATGAACATACCACCAAATTCAATAATTAATGAATCTAAAGGATATCACAGACCCTCCCATCATTGGATTATCACATACCAACCCATGATTGGGTTATTTAATAATGACCCATTAAATTTTCATGTATAATTATATATTCATATCACAAAAATATTTCATTTATCAATATTGCACTCATAAAATTTCATTTGCAATTAAAATAAAATAAATCATGATATTGAAATAATAAATACATTTTGAAAGCCCTATTTTCAATAAAAAAATAACAAGATATGAATAAAAATAAGATCTTTCATCTATAAATATATGAAATCTGGAAAAAAAATCCAAAAGTATAAAAATATATATGGTGTCGGAAAAGTCATTATCATCATGTATGCAAGAATAGATCATTAATTTTCTCGCCTTTTCAAAATGTTCCATATAAAGCATGATAAAAATATTACATTTCAAAATTATTTGATTTTAATTCAAAATAAACCCTAAATTTCCCTTATATTAATTTGTAATCCATATAAATATATATATAAAATAACATCAATTATATTTTTATGAGTATAGGATTACATCATTAATCATATTATATGTCACATAACACTTAAAAATTTCAAATCATAATCCACATGAAATATAAATATTTAATAATAAATTAATGAACATGATAATTTTCTTAATATAGATATATAATGTCAATAGGTATTTATATAAATCTTATAAAAGAATAAATGTGAACATCATCATGTAATGACTTAGTGAATGGATATTGGGGTGAAATCCCATACCTTGAGTCTGACTCATCTCTTGTGTCTCTACTATCCTTAATAAAAAAACATACAATAATTTTCTAGTTTCTGGTTATACATATTCATTTTTATTATTACATTTATTTCACTTATTACAATGATTTATACAACTACTTAAACATTATTGTTTTCATTGTTTGTTTTGTTTATATTTAATTTATTTGTCAAAAGGAATTTGGTAAGTAAAATATTGTCAAATGGATTATTATATGAAAATAAAAATATTAATAATCATTCCATAATTTTCATATTATTACAATAATTATTATTTTTAAATCCAATCCTGAAATATGTTTATAAAAAATGATCCTACATTACAATCATGGAGACAGTGGGTCTTACATTCACATGAGTAATATTCTCATTTTGAAACGATCATTATAGAAAGAAGGTAAGTAAAAAAACAACCTTTCCAGAATGATGATTATATAATATATTTCAAATAATTAAATCATATATACTTATTTATATAATAATATTTTTATATTTGGAATCATGTCACTTCAAGGAAGCAGTAGTTCACATGTCCACGAATAATTCTATCACTTTTTATGTGTGTGGAAATGTGTTAAAGAAAATGATGCATTATATTTACATAAGTTAAATTATGTCATTATTATAATATATATGTTATGTATTTTCAAATATGTTTAGTTATTCTCATTAATAATATATTCCATGTAGTGTTTGAACGTATCCCATTTCTTTGAGGAGCTAGTAGTCCACAAATCCGAAAATGATGTTATCAAATATACAAAAAATAGAATCTACAAAGTAATCCATTATAAAATATTTATAAAAGGATAATAGAATAATAAATTTCATATAAAAAATATTTAAAAATATCTTCCATCATAAAAACCAACCATGAATAGTGGTAATCGAAAGGTGAACAACATTATTTCATTATACAGTAATTCACCATACACATAAACAATATGTTTATTACCGATAGATTTTAGTGTGTGTAATTTCAAGTAAAATACATAACATAACAACATAATAGAATATATATGATATGTTTTTTGATATATGAACATGGAATAAAAATATTTTAGGGGTTAGAAAATGATTATAAATTAAGGGACCGTAACAAATAATGTTACCTCTAATTTGGGTAACTCGTTTTGATTTTTTTCAAAATGTCTTACATGGATGGATTTATATCCAAGGCCAAGCTTATATTTTTATGGAAGAGATATTGGGTGAATATTTTGGATGATCTTGGATGACCCAATGTTGTTTGAGAAGCGTGAGGAAGTGGGAGAGGTGGTTCCCTTTTATAGGCAAGAGAGGGTTCTCACATGAAATTTTTAAAAACATGTTAGGTATACACATTAGATTTCCAAATAAATCATTAAAACCCATAAAAACTCATTAATGGACTATTTTTTAATAAATATATATATTTAATGGGTGTTGGAAAAGATTAGTGGCCATTTTTTCCCTTAATTTTAAGGTTTAGTACAATGATTGGTTTTAGTTTATCTAATTTGATCTAATTAATATTAATCACTTTCAAGAAAAATTTTGATCCAACATTAAGTTGATCAGATTAGAATCTAAATATAATACAAATTAAAAACATTTATATTAATTATTTTAAATTTAATTCATTTATGAGGACTCATAATGTTTAATTCTAATCCTGCAGACATAGCTAGACACAAGGTTTTTACGGTGAGAATATTTAAATATTTAATATGATTTATAGCTAAAATAAACATAAAAATGATCACAATAAAATTAATTTTATCAATAGTTCCATAGTTTCTAAATTGTAAAATTAAAACCAAATTAAAATAAATTTTATCAATCATACTGAAATTAGATGAAAAATCACTTTGAAATTTAAATTCAGTATTTTTCACTATTAATAAAAAATGATGTTTCTCATAAAAATAACAAAAATCCCAATATGATAATTTTGAAATTTTAAATTTTAAAATTTAGTCTATTTTGAAATATAAAATAAATAAAAGTTCCAAATATTTAAGTGGAAATAAATTCTCCATTAAAATGTTCTAAAACGACCTTTTATAAATTTAGATATTGTTATTCTTAGAATTCTATTTATTCTTATTTCAATGACAACTAAATTAATTGGATGAATAAAAAAATTTAATAATAATGTTTATATATAATATATCTAGAGTTTTAGTCTTCTTTAAAGGCCAATCAAACTACATTAAGAGGATATTTAGAGGAATCACGTCAAATAAGATGTAATCTCTTATGATAATTATTTCGAATTATATCTTCTTCTAATTATTCATCATGTGTTGTTTAAAAAATTAATTAATGAATATAGTATCACATGTATACTAAGATGTTATTGAAATTATGAATCTATCAAATTCAACCTTCTATCCATCCTATGAAACATCAAATCACTACACATGAAAATGTATGACTTACAACCTCTGTGTCATGGTGTAATAAGTTTTTCAACAAAACCTGACTTGGATGTGTATAATTATGGAAATAATAACTAAATATTATTATTATAAAAAGTTATTTAACATGTAAAAATTTATATAACATACAGGTTGATACCATTTCATAATTAATGGAATGATGTCGTTGCTTATTTGTACGTATGGCCTACCGTATCAACGATGCGATGCGATTCATTCAATTGAATATACAAAAATGTATGAGTATATAAATGTAAATAATGAATAAATATGGTGTATATTATGTTAATATAAAATTTTTAATAATATAAATACGAGCTATGAATGAGTACTAGAACTTATTCTACAAAAAATCATAAGAAATTGAGGATGTTAATACCCAAATAACAAGTAATAATTAAATCTACTTAATAAACAGATGATAATATGATCATATATGATACCATAAAAACTAATATGACTCTAAAATAATTCAATGAAATTATTTAAATCATTAATCAAGAGCTTAAGATACATACGCATAAAATAGGACCTAAGGTAAGTGATAATTTCACAATATCATTATTATCCAAGATTGTTTATACATAAGTATTTACTGGAGTATATTTAACATCCACATCTAAGTTTCCTAAATATTTAATACTATTTCTATTCTTATAATTCGTTTTAATGTCAATTTTACCCATCATTGAATTTTCATTAAACGGTAATAAATGGATATTTTTTCGTTATTCTATACGAGGTCCTTTTGTTGACTTTTCTAACAAAACTACTTAGAGAATATTTTTTTAACTTATATAGAAGGAATGAATTTTAATGTATTCATAATGAATTATTTAAATGTAGCTTAATATACATGATTTATTATTTATTTTTAATGCAATTATTTTCTTTTAAAATTATGCCACATTTTATGAAATGAAAATGTTTCTCCCAAAGACATGTTATTTTACTCAAGAATTAATTTCAAGAGTTATATCAAAATTATTTTCCATTTATGACGAAATTATTTAATGGGGTTATGTTTCAAGTATAATATAGTTATTGTTCGTATTATTTCATTGTGTTTATGATTTAAATCTATTTATGAAATCAATTTGGTTTATATGGATTATGTTTTTATGGAAGGATGATTAAAGAAACCCATATTATTCCTTAGGTTATGATGAATGTTTTATGTTATTGTGATGGACGTAAGAATGATTTAATTATGAGATGAGTGTGACCAATATCTCTGAGAAATGCATTATTAAAATATTTTTATCTCATTATATATACATGTATAGAACATGAAATTTTTTCTGTTTAATAATATTAGGTAGGAAAGAAGATTGACCTTGATTCTGCAATGGAATTTGTCTGCATTGAAGATATTGTCACCAAGACTTGAAAAATATGAAATGGTTTTATATAATTTTGTGTGTTTCAAGGAAAATTATTTCTTATGTTATGACTTCTGGGGTTATGTTAATTAATTCTTATGAAATTTAATAATTATTCCATGTAATAATATCATGATATTTCTTATGCCAAATAATATTTTTAAATTATATGTTCCTAGGAATTATGATTGTGATATGATTAATATCTCACTTGATTACCCTTACTGATCATATAAGCTCACCTTTTCATATTTTTTCCCTAGGTCAAGAAGAAGGTTATTAAATAAGATATGTCAAATAATTTTCTAGTTATGGAGAAATAAGTCCAAGACAATGAAGATCTACTATGAACCAATTTTTTTATTTCCAATATTCTAAAGGCATAAATCATATATGGTTATGTCATGGATTTGTTATATTTTTTAATGAATATTATTCAAAAATGTTGTAATATCAATGAATTTAATGTATGAGAAGTTATAGTTTTTATCATCACAACAGTATAAATATTCATTGTAAACTAAGATAAGAACACCTTAGTTCGAACCCAAAAGATTTGTCAATGTATGGGCTACAATCCAGGTGTTTTGGAAATAATCATGAATAAATAAGGATAAATCCTATAGTATGGTAAAATGAAATTATATTGATTATTATGTTGTTTTCCCATCATTACTAGTGTTTCTCACACTATAAATCATGGTTTTAGTCAATGGTTGGGACTCGAAGGATCCTTGTTAATACCGGATGCGACAGGAAAATCGATGATTTTCCTCCTGAGAAAAAAAAATGTTATGGGAGATGGAATGAAAACTTTTGTTGTTATGATCACAAAATTTTTTTATGATGTGAATAATAAAATACATCCAAGTGATAAAAGGAGGTAACAATATTCTATTGAGTCATTCATGAGGAAGATTCAACCTTCATTTAGTGGGTCTTCTGATCTAGTAGTTTCTAAACAATCGATTGGTACCACTAAAGTTATATTTACAGTTCTCCAATGTTTATAACATGATATCTTCATCTTAGGATTCTATCTTTCAGATTTTATAACTGATCCATGGTGGATCATTATCGAGAATATGTGGCAAACTAATGAAATTGAATCCATGAAATGAGGCATGTTCATGAAAATATTTTTCAATAAGTATATTCATATTAGTATTCGAAAATTTATAAATAAGGAGTTCATTGAACAAATGAAAAAGTATGATGAATCCATTGTTACCTAGAAAGAATGTTTTATAAGACTTGTAAGGTAGTATTATAGAATTATAATCTATCATGATAGTAAAATTGATATATTCATTAATGGAATCAATCCAAGTAGCTGAAGGTCATTATCCATAATGGACGTCAATTTATACAAATAAATTATTAGATGTTCTCTAAAGGATGAGATAGATATTGGAGTAACCCATCAACCTTATCTGTTTTCTAAGAATTAAAAAATTCAATTCAATGGAAAATTTAAAGACCACACTGAAAAAAATATGGATTTTCCCTTTTCCTAAATTTGTGGAAAGAAACATGGTGGAAATTGTAGTAAATAGACTAGTAAATGTTTTATGTGTGGAAAAAAGGTTATCAGAAAGTTGAATTCCAAAGTGTTGAAAAAAAATATTTCTCTATATACGAATAGAGAAAGTGATGCACAAAATACACCTATTACACTTCAATGTTGCAATTGTAAAGAAATGGGGCATTATTCCAATAAATTCCCTAATTCAAGGGTTATTGATGATTATTGACATCCTCAAACCCTTAAAGATGAAGAAAAATTAAAGAAAAATTCCATCAGTATTTTTGATGTGAAGAACGATAATGAAGTGGTGAAATGTACACTTACCATACACTCTAAAGTAGAAAATGTTTTATTCAATTATGGATCCACCAACCCTTTTATTTCTGAAGAACTTTCCAAGGGTATAGATGTATTACCTCAACAATTAACTATTTATATCATTGTGAAGACTAGTAATGGAACAATGGTCTGATCAAAAGTTTATAATTCATCTCATGTTGATGTTTGTGGGAAAATACTTCTTTAGAATTGTGTGATACTTAATATAGTGGAATTTGATGTAATTTTTGGTAGGTATTGGATTTATTTATATGAATTTCATATCAATTTTTGAAGAAGGGTTTTCAAATTTTATATTCTAGATTAATCTATGATCATCTATGGATGTAAATATGTGTGTGACCTTATAGTAAAAATTTATTCCATCTTATAGGTCTTGATAATAATAAATAAAGGTTATCAATTTCAAATGGTTTGGGAGAAACTAACAATTTGGAATATACCCCTTGTATGAGAGTTTGACAATGACTTTATTAAATAATTTTTACATCTTCCACCGAACAGTGAGTTTGATATTTAAATAGAACTCATAACGAGTATTATTAATATTTCAAAGACACTTTATATAATGCCCACAAGTGAGTTGCGAGAATTGAAGAAGCAGCTATAATTGAATATTGACAAGGGATTCATATGCCAAAGCCCATCACCTTAGGTTGAACTAGTTCTGTCTGTTATGAATAAAGGTGGACCAATGAGACTCTATACTAATTTTCTAGAACATAACAAGACCGTTGTCATGACCAAATATCATCTTCCCCACATTGATTAATTATTTTTCCAACTATGTGTAGCTCAATACTATTACATGACTGATCTCCATTTAGGATATAATCAATGAAGGGCGAGAATGGGGATGTACCGATGATGACATTTTGTATGAGGTATAGAAACTATGAATTTATATTGATACCTTTTGGTCGTACTTATGGCCTTGATATCTTCATGGATATAATAAATAGAGTCTTTGGAGACTATCTTGATCATTTTGTGGTAGTTTTAATAGATTATATTCTTGTCTATTCAAAGAGAAACGAAGAACATGATGATGAATTGAGAATTATATTGAAGACATAATAATTGATAATATTTATGAAAAAATTTACCAAGTGTGGAAATTTTTTTCAGAAATTTTTATTTTTGGGTCCCATAATCTGAAAAGTGGGGATATATGCCTATCAAGAAAAAACAAATTTAATTGAAAGATGGTTGAGACCTACAATGGAAACTGAGATCTGAATTCTTCTTGGATTGTTTGAATATTATCGACGTATTTTGAAATATTAGTCATTATTATCTATTCCACATTGCAAGTTGACTAAATGATGAGTTATGTTCATGTGGTTGGAGGAAAGTGAAGTGATTTTCAATGAATTAAAAGGAAGGTTAGCCAATGAACATGTGCTCACACTACCTTTTAGTAGAGAAAGGTTTCTAATATATAGTATTGAATCAAAAAAGGTTTTATGATGTGTTCTCCTGAAAATTATATGGTGATAGATTATTAATTAAAACAATTGATAATCCATGAAAAAATAACCAAACTCATGATTCAGAGTAAGCTGCGGAATCATTGGACTAATGATTTGAAGGCATTATCTTTAATGAGAAATGTGTGATATTTATATTGATCAGAAAAATGTAAAGTATATTTTCACCCAAAATGAGTTGAATATATGTTAAAGAATATGATTGAAGTTGAATAATGATTATGAATTCTCAATACATTACTATCCTGGGAAATTGAACAAGGTGGAAGATGCTTTGAGATGAATGAACCTTACCATTCTATCCATGGGGAGGATCACAAAAGATCCATTATTTAGGGATTTTCAAAGGATGGATCTAGAAATATTAAAGGGGAGAAATATCATACTTCTGAAATGAATTTTAAACTATATATACAAGTGAAGATTACAGAGTAATAGAAGTAGGTTGAAGAGATAAAAATGGAGGTGACAAATGTTGTTGAATTCATCCTTAATTGTGATGGAATTATATGGTTCAAGAACCAGGTTTTTAATCATCCCTTAGTAGAATTAATGAAGGGGATATTGGATGAGGCGCATAGTTCTTGAATCTCTATTCTTCCAGGAAGAAAAATGATGTACATGGACATGATAGATTATATCCAGTGGGATGAAATGAAAAGAGATTTTGATGATTATGTCGCTAGGTTCTTGGGTTTTCAGCAAGTTAAGGATGATACAAAGAAGTCTATGTTGATGTTACAACCATAAACCATACCATAATGGTAATGTGAAACAATGGCATGATCACAAAAAGATCATGTCTCAAAATACCGATTAGTTTAGTAGCCTTGGAAACACTAGATACATTCATAAATGTTACATTATATCATAAAGTGAAAAACTAAAATAACATGGTCTCCATAGTCCACAATCATATCCCCTTCCAACTATCCTGGTAGGTCATTCATAAAATACTTCCTCACATCCTGGAAAATTTAAAACATTGAAAGGGGTGAGCTCAGATGCTTAGTAAGGATAATAATATAGCGGAAGCATTCATAAATAAACATCAATATTTAAGATAATGTATAACTAAAACAAAATCCTTTTAAACTTTAACTTCACCATAATATAGAAAATGTAAAATGAGATAATGCCATTTACTTATTCACATGGATATTCTTCTGGTCGAATAACCACATGAAATTTCAATAACCACTTTCATAATGATGGAATGCATAATCCCAGACTATCATAACGACGTAGGCAAGGCCTCGTGCCAAAAATACAAATAATATTTTTTCAGGGCCTCATTCCAAGACACTAGTTTGTCTCATGAGACCTGCCGATGCCTCGAGAAGCTATAGCGTGCTCCACCCGTCACTTAATAAGTCCAATGCATTCCTCATGTGAACAGGTTTAAACATATCATTATCCATAACATAATCGTGTCACATAAAAATGCATAAAGGAAACATAACATTTCCACATTTCAATCACAAGATATTAATACAACACATTGATATAAAAAATCACTTTCAAAACCATTTTCAATACCAAAATAATAGAAAATTAAAACATTGTAATTATTTTACATTTAAAAAAAGTAATGTCTTGTAGAGGAATCCGAAACTCAAATAATGGTCACGGTGGCGGAGAAGTCGTTTTCGCCGCATTCGTACGACAAAAAAACATTCCCTTTGGTCATTCAAAAAAAATGCTTCGTACAATAAAGACTCCTCTTGAATAAGCTTAAAATTCAAAGGGGTTTATACACAATATAAAAGAAAGTTGTGTATAAAACAAAATATGCCTCAATGAAAGGAGATTGAGAAGAAGTCCCTTAAAAAGATAATTTTTTTAAATAAAATAAATCTATTATGTGTATTAACTATAAGTACACATAAATAAATTACAAATACAAGATAGGACATAATAATATCATGACATAATTTGAAATTAAGAGATTAACCCAAAGAACGGAAATTGGGTTAGGAAGTTCCCTTACCTCGTGTCTGACTTGACTCAATCGTTCATTAACCTCATAAATAATAAACAAGAGTTAATTTCTAATTGATTAAGAATCTTTTTAATGATCATTATTCTTTTTATATCACTTATTACCATGATATGAACATTATGAAAATATTTAAGTTAATAACGGTCGTTTTGTCGATCTTTGGTACTTGAGTCAAAAATAAACAGCTTATAATTACAAGTTATTTATGTGGTATAATATCCATTATCTCCAGAATTATATTCATGGTGTAATATCATAAATATAATATATATCCAGTATATAAATTCATTCATAATATTACATAACATTTAGAGGTAAGAAATGAAATGCACCGTTCATGGAGACAGTAAGTCATACGTACGCATGAACGCTAATTTCATTTCAATTTCGTATTTACTGGAATGAAATTATAATTATATAAAGGTATATTATAATTAAAGTATAATATCATATATAATATAATTTACTCCATCCTTTATACATCCCACATATGGCATTAACGATTGAAATCACTTTGAGGGGGCGGTAGTCCACACTTCCTAAAATGAAATTATCGCGTTTACCCATAATGAAAATCACAAAGGTACGCCGTAAATGAGAAATACAGAAGCATAAGGAAAACATAAAAATAATATATATCATATATAAATATATTGACATCTTAATGGCCACCATGAGAGGTGTTAAAAAAAGATTTAACAATCATCATTTTGTGAGGCAGAAATTCGCCAACCACAGAAACAGTATGTTCTTTAACCATTAGATGAAGGTGTGTGTAAGTGTATATCAAAATATTTTCTTAAAACCATCCTATTATATTTAATATAATTTTGTTGTTACAAACGAAAGTAATAAAAAGAGTTTAAGGGGTTGGAGAAGCAAAATAAAACAAAATAACATAAGAGAAGACATTACCGTAAAATCGGGTAACTCTTTTCGATTTGAGACAAAGGCTTCCTTGGGAAGAATTCTGCCCAAATTGAGTCTTCTAAAAGTAAAAAATGTAATTTTAGAGAGTATTTTGGTAGAGGTTGGCTGAGCCAAATGGCTTGGATGGTGTGAATAAGGTGGTAGAGGTGGGGGGCTTTTATAAGATGAGAGGAGGGGCACTCTTGGAATGATTGAAGTGTTACATTATTATATAATGAGTTTAGGATTTTAAAGGTCCCAAACGCATATAATTTGAGGTTTATGTGATAAGGCTTTGAAATATACTCATCCAATAGGTTTTTTACAAGTGTATGTCTTAGATTTTACATTATCTTTTCATTTTATTTATATCGTTAATTAATGAGGTAATCGCTGCATCATCATGGGGTCATAAAAATTTAATTAATATCTAAAAATAATAAACAATATATCATGATGTAGGAAATCTGTTTAGATTTCCAACAAATATTTATAGTCGAAATGTTAACGTATATAACCCCATGTAATAATTTTTTTAGTAAAACAACACATGTTTGTGACAATTTTATTTTTACTTTAAATAAAAAGTTAGTAATGCCATTTTCTTACCCAAGTGGCTCCATGGGGTCCCTAAGTTGACCCATGGATTTTCTTGGTCGGCCATGACTCATCCAGTAAGGTTAGGACAAGTGTAAGGGTATTTTATTATTTTTATAATAACATTTTTACCTTAAATTTCACTAATTTCCTCTAATCGCGATTAATTAAACTTAAAAGTTATTATTCACAAAAAAATTATTTTAGTCCCATTGAACCAAATTTTACTTCCTAATTACAACCATGTATGTCAGATGTTTTAAAATCAAATCACAGATGTTGTAGTGTTTCATTTAAACGAAAAATCAATTTTTAACTACCACTTAGTGGTTCCACTATTCATCAAAAATTTATGTTTTTCAGAACAATGCCAAAATTTCACCCTAAGCTATCATTGATATTCCAAATTCAAAAATGATGTCTATTTTACAAAATTCCAGACATATAAGTTTTATTAATTAATTTTATAATTAATTTACGTTGTCACAACGAATAGCGTTTTTTTATGAAATAATATATATCAAAAGATTGACAATTGTTTATGTCCAATTTCATAGAGAAATTTATTCTAATGACCGACATTGGATAAAATGGTAAAAATATATTATAATTATACTTTAAATCAACTAAATAGTATAATTTATCACTATAAATTATTTTGATTAAAAAAAGTTGTTTTTAAGTAATTTTCACTATTCATAATGAAATTGGAAGTTCTCAAAAAAATACCAAAAATTCAACATAGGCTAATTTCGATATTCCGAATCCAAAAATTTAGTACATTTTAAAATATAAAATATATATAATTTCAAAAAGTGTGTATGACTATTCATAATGGCTATTTTGATTGGTCGTGGTGTGTTATAATCTAGAACTTGCGTACAATGCAAGGTCTTGCATTATTGAAAGAGAAGCGTATCGTGGAATATTGGGGTGTTACATTCTCCCATCCCTCAATAAATTGCGTCCTTGAAATTTGAAAATTTTCATTGAAAATAAAAGGATTAAAATAGAAAATACCTTTGTGGAAAACCCACATCGGAAATAAGGTTAATAAAATTTAGCCTTAATAAGAGGGAAAGGGAAATGAAAAAGACACCACCAAATTATGATCTGGATAAGGACAACATTGGTGGAAATTAGAGACATATAATTAGAGGAAAAATGTAAATATATGTAGGGATTGATTGAGGTCATCAATCAAAAACAAGTGTAAAATTGAGGGCCTCAAAGCATTCAATCTATGTTGATTTAAAATATTATCAGTTCAACAAGACATAAGGTATTAGGATAACACATTTTTTTGTTTTAATATCCCTTTAATAAAGTTTAAGAATTAATTTATTCATAGAAAATAGATAGGAATATATATATTTATGCTTGGCAAGTAGAGTTTCAACCTTCAACTAATTTCTACCACAAACTCATCTTTCACTCAAAAAGATAATAGAACTCAAAAATATTATATTTATCATAATCGTACAAGGTTAAAAATATTAACACATACCATTTAGATTAGGAAAACTATTTTTTAATAACCAAGGAATTCATATAGGCTAGTGGTAGGTAATAAAGGCCTGTCGCACTATGGTTGTGGGTTCGATTCCTACATCTTTGTCTGACACGACAGGTTATCCCCCGACCTGTAGGTTATTCTTTTCCTAAAACTATAGTATTATAATATTACAAAAATAATCTTCATAAATTTTTAAACCATAAACAATAATATCCAAAGTTCAACTTAATCAATTCCAACCTTTATAGTTATCCAAAATACCTCTGTCCATACTTTCTCTAAAAAGTCTCTAAATTCCAAAATCAATTGTATCATCAGATTCCTCAATCAATGTAAAGATTCTATTATTGTCACATACTAAAAATATGATTACCTTCATCATATTAAAACCTTAATGAAAACAAAAATTACTGCAGTTCAATCCTTATATATATCACATTATTCTTATAACCAGAATATAATCCTTGAGTCCAAAAGCACCAATATATTAATTATTCCACTTCAACTGTAGTAACAACATAAGATTGTCCTTGATCCCTTGGCCTTTATTCAGGTAATTTTACATAAAGCTTAGGAAATTCATTTTCATAATTCCCCATTTCCCTACAATTGTAGCATTCAACATTAGTAACCTCTTTCTTTACCTTTCAATCACGAGCCTGGTGTCCTTTTTCTCCATATTTATAACAAACTTCCATTACTTTTAGGCAAGTACTGGGGTCATTTTCCCACAATTATTGCATAATGCAAAATCCTTCTTTCCCTTTTTCCCTTTATCTATATCTTGTTCTACCATTATTTCCTTCTCTTACTTCACTTTGTTGTCATAAGACTTAATGAATTCCTTTTCTGTCTTGATAGCACACAAGACAATATCTTCATACGATGAGAAGGATTGTGATACTAAAGCTCGATGGAGAAATGGTTTTAACCCATAAATGAAATTTTCAATTTTAATTCTTGGGTTAAATATATAATCTATATCATGCCTATCTAGCCTTGTAAAGTTAGCCTCATACTTTGTGACATTCTAATCCTCCTACTACCTCAGACTTAGAAATTGCCTTTCCATATCTGCTCGATGGTCATGTGGAAAGTATTTTTAAAATAAAATTTCTTAAAACTCCCTCCATTCCATACTTGATACTTCTTCATCTTCCTTTGTGTTTTGAATCAGCGACCACCATTGATCGGCATCTCTAGTGAGGCGATAAACTGCCATGACAACCTTCTCCCTTTCGCTACCCCCCAAGGCATAGAATATTTTCTCTAAGGAGTTTATCCATTTCTCAGCTACTAATGGATTTATACCCCCATTAAATGTTGGCGGTTGTTGCCTCATGAAGCGGTCTAACATTGATCCTCCACATTGTGGATCAGGGTGATCCATACGAGTAAGGTTATTATTCATAACCTGAGTGAGTTGTCCCAGTATGGTGATAAGTTTATCAGCACCAGTTGTATCACCAGCTCCACTATAAATATTTTTAGCAGGAGGAAAATCCCTAAATGGAGTGCATGAATTGATAAGGTTTCCATTCCTTCCACTTGGTACCATTTCTAAACAATGTAATAAACTAGATCAGTTTATGAATCAAAATACATAATTCTATACTTGTAAAAAACTTAACTTAAATTAAACTATTTATGGATATAATCCATAATCAAAAAAATATTCTTTGAGGAAGTATATACTCATAACCCTTTATAGTGGTTTTTAAAGAAAATGAGAATTATCCGAAGCATATCCCCCGGGAGTGTCGTAACCAAGAGTGCAGCATGGCCCGTTGTCATGCACCAGTTCCTATTCGAGTCTAGCTCAAAGCCGTGTTTTCGGGTTTTACCCCTAGGTACATCTGTGCCAGAGCCGCCTCTACCTGCTCGTATCCAGACAAGGATGTATTTCTCGGAAAACTCACAAAATCACTATAATACCAAAATTCCAGGATGTTCTTCTACACTAATTCTCAAAAACTATCTTAGGGCTATGTGCTCTAATCAGAGTTTATCTAAATCTAGCTTCCAATGTTAGTATTAAACTGCGTCTGATACCAACTGTACCGCTCGGACCCCAGTTACCTAGTGTGGGTGCATTATTGCGTAACATTGGCATGATCCCAAAAGATCAAGTCTTGAAAGAATGATTAGTTTTGTAGCCTTGGAAACAGTAGATAAATTCATAAACGTTACATTATATCATAAAGTGAAAAACTAAAATAACATGGTCTCCATAGTCCACACACATATCCCCTTCCAACTATCCCTGCAGGTCATTCATAAAATACTTCTTCACATCCTGGAAAATTTAAAATATTGAAAGGGGTGAGCTCAGATGCTCAGTATGGATAACAATATAGCAGAATCTTTCATAAATAAACATAAACAATTAAGATAATGTATAACTAAAACAAAAGCCTTTTAAACATTAACATCAACATAATATGGCAAACGTAAAATGATATAATTCCATTTACTTATTCACATGGATATTCTACTGGTCGAATAACCACATGAAATATCAATAACCACTTTCATAATGATGGAATGCATAATTCCAGACTATCATAACCACATAGCCAAGGTATCATGCCTAGACTACAAATAATATTTTGTCAATGCCTCGTGCCAAGACACTAGTTTGTCTCATTAGACCTGCCGATGCATCGAGAAGCTATAGCGGGCTCCACCCATTAATTATTAAGTTCAATTCATTCCTCATATGAACAGGTTTAAACACATCATAATCCATAACATATTCGTATCACATAAAACATGCATAAAGAAAACATAACATTTCCACATGTCAATCACAAGATATCAATACAACACATTGATATAAAAAGACACTTTCAAATCCATTTTCAATACCAAAATAATAGAAAATTAAAAGTTTGTAATTATTTTTCATTTAAAAAAATTTATGGCTTGTAGAGGAAGCCAAAACTAAAATAATGGTCACGGCGACGGAGAAGTCATTGTCTCCGCATCTGTGGGACAAAAGAAAAGATTCCCTTTTATAGTTTAGTAAAAAGAATCTTATAAAAAAGATTCTTCTTGAATAAACGTAAAATTCAAAGGGGTTTATACACCGTATAAAAGAAAGTTTTGTATAAAACCAAATATGCCTCAATGAAAGGAGATTGAGAAGAAGTCCCTTACAAAGATCATTTTTTTAAAATAAAATAATTCTATTATGTGTTTTAACTATAAGTACATATTATTAAAGTACAAATACAAGATAGGACATAATAATATCATGACTTAATTTGAATGTAGGAGATTAACCCGACGAACAGAAATTGGGTTATGAAGTTCCCTTACCTCGTGTCTCACTTGACTCGATCGTTCTTTAACCTCCTGAATAATAAACTAGAGTTAATTTTTAATTGATTAAGAACCTTTTTAAAGATCATTATTCTTTTTATATCACTTATTACCATGTTATGAACATTATGTAATTATTTAAGTTAATAACGGTCGTTTTGTCGATCTTTGGTACTTGAGTCAAAAATAAACATCTTATAATTACAAGTTATTTATGTGGTAGAATATCCATTATCTCCAGAATTATATTCATGGTGTAATATCATAAATATCATATATATCCAGTATATACATTCATTCATAATATTACATAACATTTATAGGTAAGGAATGAAATGCACCGTTCATGGAGACATTAAGTCATACGTACACATGAACGCTGATTTCATTTCAATTTCATATTTACTGGAATGAAATTATAATGATATAAAGGTATATTATAATTCCAGTATAATATCATATATAATATAATTTAACCCATCTTTTATACATCCCACATATGGCATTAACGATTGAAATCACTTTGAGGGGGCGGTAGTCCGCACTTTCTAAAATGAAATTATCGCGTTTACCGTAATGAAAATCGCAAAGGTACGCCGTAAATGAGAAATACATAAGCATAAGGAAAAAATAAAAATAATATATATCATATATAAATATATTGACATCTTAATGGCCACCATGAGAGGTGTTAAAATAAGATTTAACAATCATCATTTTGTGAGGCAGAAATTCGCCAACCACAGAAACAGTATGTTCTTTAACCATTAGATGAAGGTGTGTGTAAGTGTATATCAAAAAATTCTCTTAAAACCATCCTATTATATTTAATATACTTGTGTTGTTACAAAAGAAAGTAATAAAAAGAGTTTAAGGGGTTGAAGAATCAAAATAAAACAAAATAACATAAGAGAAGACATTACCGTAAAATCGGGTAACTCTTTTAGATTTGAGACAAAGGCTTCCTTGGGAAGAATTCTGCCCAAATTGAGTCTTCTAAAAGTAATACATGGAATTTTAGAGTGTATTTTTGCAGAGGTTGGCCAATCCAAATGTCTTGGAAGGTGTTAATAAGGTGGTAGAGGTGGGGGCCTTTTATAAGATGAGAGGAGGGGCACTCTTGGAATGATTGAAGTGTTACTTTATTATATAATGAGTTTCGGATTTTAAAGGTCCCAAACTTATATAATTTGAGGTTAAGGTGATAAGGGTTTGAAATATACTCATCCAATAGGTTTTTTACAAGTGTATGTCTTAGATTTTACATTATCTTTTCATTTTATTTATATCGTTAATTAATGAGGTAATCGCCGTATCATCATGGTGTCATAAAAATTTAATTAATATCTAAAAATTATAAAAAATATATCATGATGTAGGAAATATTTTTAGATTTCCAATAAATATTTCTAGTCCAAATGTTAACGTATATAACCCCATGTAATAATTGTTTTAGTAAAACAACACATGTTTGTGACAATTTTATTTTTACTTTAAATAAAACGTTATTAATGCCATTTTCTTACCCAAGTGGCTCCATGGGGTCCCTAAGTTGACCCATGGATTTTCATGGTCGGCCATGACTCATCCAGTAAGGGTAGGACAAGTTTAAGGGTATTTTATTATTTTTATAATAACATTTTTACCTTAAATTTCACTAATTACCTCTAATCACGATTAATTAAACTTAAAAGTTATTATTCACCAAAAAATTATTTTAGTCCCATTGAACCAAATTTTACTTTCTAATTACAACCATGTATGTCAGATGTTTTAAAATCAAATCAAAGATGTTGTAGTGTTTCATTTAAACGAAAAATCAGTTTTTAACTACCACTTAGTGGTTCCACTATTCATCAAAAATTTATGTTTTTCAGAACAATGCCAAAATTTCACCCTAACCTATCATTGATATTCCAAATTCAAAAATGATGTCTATTTTACAAAATTCCAAACATATAATTTTCATTAATTAATTTTATAATTAATTCCCGTTGTCAAAACAAATAGCGTGTTTTTAAGAAATAATATATAACAAAAGTTTGACAATTGTTTATGTCCAATTTCAAAGAGAAATTTATTCTAATGACCAACATTGGATAAAATGGTAAAAATATATTATAATTATACTTTAAAACAACTAAATAGTATAATTTATCACTATAAATTATTTTGATTAAAAAAAGTTGTTTTTAAGTATTTTTCACTATTCATAAAGAAATTGGAAGTTCTCAATAAAATACCAAAACTTCAACAAAGGCTAATTTCGATATTCCGAATCCAAAAATTAAGTCCATTTTAAAATATAAAATATATATAATTTCAATAAGTGGGTATGACTATTCATAATGGCTATTTTGATTGGTCGGGGTGTGTTAGAATCTCGAACTTGCGTACAATGCAAGCTCTTGCATTATTGAAAGAGAAGCGTATCGTGGAAGCTCAGGGTGTTACATTCTCCCATCCCTCAATAAATTGAGTCCTTGAAATTTGAAAGTTTTCATTGAAAATAAAAGTATTAAAATAGAAAATACCTTTGTGGAAAACCCACATCGGAAATAAGGTTAATAAAATATAGCCTTAATAAGAGGGAAAGGGAAATGAAAAAGTCACCACCAAATTATGATCTAGATAAGGAGAACTTTGGTGGAAATTAGAGACATATAATTAGAGGAAAAATGTAAATATTTGTAGGGAGTGATTGAGGTCATCAATCACAAACTAGTGTAAAAATGAGGGCCTCAAAGCCTTCAATCTATGTTGATTTAAAATATTATCAGTTCAACAAGACATAAGGTATTAGGATAACACATTTTTTTGTTTTAATATCCCTTTAATAAAGTTTAAGAATTAATTTATTCATAGAAAAATAGATAGGTATATATATATTTATGCTTGACAAGTAGAGTTTCAACCTTCAACTAATTTCTACCACAAACTCATCTTTCACTCAAAAAGATAATAGAACTCAAAAATATTATATTTATCCTAATCGTACAAGGTTCAAAATATAAACACATACCATTTAGATTAGGAAAACTATTTTTTAATAACCAAGGAATTCATATAGGCTAGTGGTAGGTAATAAAGGCCTGTCGCACTATGGTTGTGGGTTCGATTCCTACATCTTTGTCTGACAGGACCGGTTATCCCCCGACCTGCATGTTATTCTTTTCCTAAAACTATAGTATTATAATATTACAAAAATAATCTTCATAAATGTTTAAACCATAAACAATAATATACAAAGTTCAACTTAATCAATTCCAACCTTTATAGTTATCCAAAATACCTCTGTCCAGACTTTCTCTAAAAAGTCTCTAAATTCCAAAATCAATTGTATCATCAGATTCCTCAAACAATGTAAAGATTCTATTATTGTCACATACTAAAAATATGATTAACTTCATCATATTAAAACCTTAATTAAAACAAAAAGTACTGAATTTCAATCCTTATATATATCACATTATTCTTATAACCAGAATATAATCCTTGAGTCCAAAAGCACCAATATATTAATTATTCCACTTCAACTGTAGTAACAGCATAAGATTGTCCTTGATCCCTTGGCCTTTTTTCAGGTAATTTTCCATGAATCTTAGGAAGTTCATTTGCATAATTCCCCATTTCCCTACAATTGTAGCATTCAACATTAGTAACCTCTTTCTTTACCTTGAAATCACGAGCCTGGTGTCCTTTTTCTCAATATTTATAACAAAATCTCATTCCTTTTAGGCATGTTCTGGGGTCATTATGCTCACAATTATCGCATAATGCAAAATCCTTCTTTCCCTTTTTCCCTTTATCTATATCATGTTCAACCATTATATTCTTCTCTTACTTCAATTTGTTGTCATAAGACTTAATGAATTCCTTTTCTGTCTTGATACCACACGAGACAATATCTTTATACGATGAAAAGGATTGTGATACTAAAGCTCTATGGAGAAATGGTTTTAACCCATAAATTAAATGATCAATATTACTTCTTGGGTTACGTATATAATCATATATCATGCCTCACTAGCCTTGTAAAGTTATCCTCATACTTTGTGACACTCTCATCCTCCTACTACCTCAGACATAGAAATTGCCTTTCCATATCTGCTCGATGGTCATGTGGAATGTATTTTTAAAATAAAATTTCCTTAAACTCCCTCCATTCCATACTTGATACTTCTTCATATTCCTTTGTGTTTTTAATCAGCGACCACCATTGATCGACATCTCTAGTGAGGTGGTAAACTGCCATGACAACCTTCTCCCTTTCGCTACCCCCCAAGGCATAGAATATTTTCTCTAAGGAGTTTATCCATTTCTCAGCTACTAATGGATTTATAACCCCATTAAATGTTGGCGGTTGTTGCCTCATGAAGAGGTCTAACATTGATCCTCCACGTTGGGGATCAGGGTGCTCCATAAGAGTAAGGTTATTATTCATAACCTGAGTGAGTTGTCCCAGTATGGTGATATGTTTTTTAGCACCAGTTGTATCACCAGCTCCACTATAATTATTTTGAGTAGGAGGGAAATCCTTAAATGGAGTGCATGCATTGATACAGTTTCCATTCCTTCCACTTGGTACCATTTCTAAAAAATGGCATAAACTAGATCAGTTTATGAATCAAAATACATAATTCTATACTTGTAAAACACTTAACTTAAATTAAACTATTTATGGATATAATCCATAATCAAAAAAAAATTTCTTTGAGGAAGTATATACTCCTAACCCATTATAGTGGTTTTTAAAGAAAATGAGAATTATCCTAAGCATATCCCCCGGGAGTGTCGTAACCAAGAGTGCAGCAAGGCCTGTTGTCATGCACCAGTTCCTGTTCGAGTCTAGCTCAAAGCCGTGTTTTCGGGTTTTACCCCTAGGTACATCTGTGCCAGAGCCACCTCTACCTGCTCGTATCCAGATAGGGATGTATTTCTCGGAAAACTCACAAAATCATTATAATACCAAAATTCCAAGAAGTTCTTCTATACTAATCCTCAAAAACTATCTTAGGGCTATGTGATCTAATCAGATTTTATCTAAATCTAGCTTCCAAGGTTAGTATTAAACTGCGTCTGATACCAACTGTACCGCCCCGACCCCAGTTACCTAGGGTGGGTGCATTATTGCGTAACATTGGCATGATCCCAAAAGATCATGTCTTGAAATAATGATTATTTTTGTAGCCTTGGAAACAGTAGATAAATTCATAAACATTACATTATATGATAAAGTGAAAAACTACAATAACATGGTCTCCATTGTCTACACACATATCCCCTTCCAACTATCCCTACAGGTCATTCATAAAATACTTCTTCACATCCTGGAAAATTTAAAATATTGAAAGGGGTGAGCTCAGATTCTCAGTATGGATAACAATATAGCGGAAGATTTCATAAATAAACATAAACAATTCAGATAATGTATAACTAAAACAAAAGACTTTTAAACATTAACATCAACATAATATGGAAAACGTAAAATGAGATAATTCCATTTACTTATTCACATGAATATTCTACTGGTCTAATAACCACATGAAATATCAATAACCACTTTCATAATGATGGAATGCATAATTCCAGACTATCATAACCACATATCCGAGGTCTCGTGCCAAGACTACAAATAATATTTTGTCAATTCCTCGTTCCAATACACTAGTTTGTCTCATGAGACCTGCCGATGCATCAAGAAGTTATAGCGGGCTCCACCCATCACTTATTAAGTCCAATTCATTCCTCATATGAACAGGTTTAAACACATCATAATCCATAACATATTCGTATCACATAAAACATGCATAAAGGAAACATAAAATTTCCACATGTCAATCACAAGATATCAATACAACACATTGATATAAAAAGACACTTTCAAAACCATTTTCAATACCAAAATAATAGAAAATTAAAACATTGTAATTATTTTTCATTTAAAAAAATTTATGGCTTGTAGAGGAAGCCGAAACTAAAATAATGGTCACGGTGGCGGAGAAGTCATTGTCACCGCATATGTAGGAAAAAAGAAAAGATTCCCTATTATAGTTTAGTAAAATGAATCTTATAAAAAATATTCCTCTTGAATAAACGTAAAAATCAAATGGGTTTATACACCGTATAAAAGAAAGTTTTGTATAAAAAAATATGCCTCAATGAAAGGAGATTGAGAAGAATTCCCTTACAAAGATCATTTTTTTAAAATAAAATAAATCTATTATGTGTATTCACTATATGTACATATAATGAAAGTACAAATACAAGATATGACATAATAATATCATGACATAATTTTAATGTAAGAGATTAACCCAACGAACAGAAATTTGGTTATGAAGTTCCCTTACCTTGTGTCTGGCTTGACTCGATCATTCTTTAACCTCCTGAATAATAAACTAGAGTTAATTTCTAATTGATTAAGAACCTTTTTTCAAGTTCATTCTTCCTTTTATATCACTTATTACCATGTTATGAACATTCTTTAATTATTTAAGTTAATAAGGGTCGTTTTGTCGATCTTTGGTACTTTAGTCAAAAATAAACTTCTTATAATTACTATTTGTTTATGTGGTAGAATATCCATTATCTCCAGAATTATATTCATGATGTAGATATCATATATATCATATATATCCAGTATATACATTCATTCATAATATTACGTAACATTTAGAGGTAAGAAATGAAATGCACCGTTCATGGAGACACTAAGCCGTATGTACGCATGAACACTACTTTCATTTCTATTTTGTATTTAATAGAATGAAATAATAATGATATAAAGGTATATTATAATTCTAGTATAATATAATATATAATATAATTTACTCCATTCTTTATACATCCCACATATGGCATTAACGATTCAAATCACTTTGAGGGGGCGGTAGTCCGCACTTCCTAAAATGAAATTATCGCGTTTACCCATAATGGAAATCATAAAGGTATGGAATAAATGAGAAATAAAAGAAGCATAAGGAAAACATAAACATAATATATATCATATATAAATATAGTGGCATATTAATGTCCACCATGATAGGTGTTAAAATAAGATTGAACAATCATCGTTTCGTGAGGCAGAAATTCGCCAACCATAGAAACAGTGTGCTCTTTAACAATTAGATGAAGGTGTGTGTATGTGTAAGTAAAATAATTCTCATAAAAACATTCTAGTATATTTAATATACTGGTTTTTTTTACAAAAGAATGGAATAAAAAGAGTTTAAGTGGTGGTAGAATCAAAATAAAACAAAATAACATAAGAGAAGACATTACCTTAAAATCGGGTAACTCTTTTTGATTTGAGACAAAGGCTTCCTTGGGAAGAATTATGCCCAAATTGAGGCTTCTAGGAGTAAGAGAGGAAATTTTAGAGAGTATTTGGGCAGAGTTTGGCCGAGCAAAATTGCTTGGAAAGTCTGTATAAGGAGGTAGAGGTGGGGGCCTTTTATGAGAGGAGAGGAGAGCCACTCTTGGAAAGATTGAAATGTTACATTATTATATAATGAGTTTCGGATTTTAAAGGTCCCACACATATATATTTTGAGTCTAAGGTGATAATAGTTCGAAATATACTCATCCAATAGGTTTTTGACAAATGTAAGTCTTAGATTTTACATTATCTTATCATTTTATTTAAATCGTTAATTAATGAGGTAATCGCTGCATCATCATGGTGTCATAAAAATTTAATTTATTTAATGTTTAAAAATTATAAAAAAAACATAATTATGTAGGAAATCTTTTTATCTTTCCAATTAATATTTTTAGTCTAAAATTTAACGTATATATCCCCATGTAATAATTGTTTTAGTAAAACAACACATGTTTGTGACAATTTTATTTTTACTTTAAATAAAAAGTTATTAATGTCATTTTCTTACCCAAGTGGACCCATGGGGTCCCCAATTTGACCGATGGATTCTATTGGTCGTCCATGACTCATAAAATAAGGTTAAGACAATTGTAAGGGTATTTTCATATTTTTATAATATCATTTTTACCTTAAATTTCACAAATAACCTTTAATCGCGATTAATTAAACTTAAAAGTTACTATTCACCATAAAATTATTTTAATCCCATTGAACCACATTTTACTTCCTAATGAAAACCATGTTTGTAGGATTTTTGAAAATCAAATCATAGAAGTGATAATGATTCATTTAAATGAAAAATATGTTTTTTAACTTCCACTTAGTGGTTTCACTATTCATCAAAAATTGATGTTTTTCAGAACAATGCAAAAATTTCACTGTAAGCTATAATTGATATTCCGAATTCAAAAATGATGTATATTTTAAAAAATTCCAAACATATAAGTTTCATTAATTAATTTTATAATTAATTCCCACTGTCACAAAAAATAGCGTGTTTTTAAGAAACAATATATATCAAAAGATTGACAATTTTTTATGACCAATTTCAAATAGAAATTTATTATAATAACCACCATTGGATAAACTGGTAAAAATATATTCTAATTATAATTTAAACCCACTAAATAGTATAATTTATCACTCTAAATTATTTTGATTAATAAAAGTTTTTTTAAGTATTTTTCACTATTCATAAAAAATTGGAAGTTCTCAGAAAAATACCAAAAATTCAACATAGGAAAATTTCGATATTAAAAATACAAAAATTAAGTCCATTTTGAAATATTAAATATATATATAATTTCAAAAAGTGGTTATTACTATTCATAATGGCTGTTTTTATTGGTCGCGGTGTGTTAGAATCTCAAACTTGCGTACAATCCAAGCTATTGCATTATTGAAAGAGAAGCGTATCGTGGATGCTCAGTGTGTTACAATGGACTTCGTCATCGGAATTCCCAAAACAATTAATGGACATTATTCTATATGGGTTATAGTTTATATCATAATAAATACTTCACCCATCATTTATATTAAAAGTATTTCTATCTTGATCATATTTCCTTGATATATTTATTGTATGTGTTAAGATTACATGTATTATAACATTATATTATATATAATTTGGATATAATAATTTCCTCCATGGTCTGGATAATTCTTTAAAAGGCTCTAGACACAATGTTATGCTTCATCACTACTTATCATCATCAGAAAGATAGTTAATCTGAGAGGAAAATTCAAACTCTTGAATACATGTTGAGAGATTGATCTATGGATTTCAAAACTTATTGGGATAAACACCTTTCTTAGGTGGAATTTTTATACAAAAATATATTTCAATATAGTATAAGGATGGCACTTTATAAATTCCACTATGGAAAGAAGGGTATAACTTGAACTTGTTGGGATGAATTTGGAAAAAGAAAACTATTCGGACTTGATAATGTTTATGAAATGGTAGAAAACGACAGATCTATTCAACAACCCATAAGAAAATCTTAAAGTTGACAAAAATTTATGCTGAAAAAAAATGATATGTCCTAGATATTGAAGTGGGTGACAATTTGTTTCTATGAATACCTCCCAGGAAAAGAGTAATGAGATTTGAAGGGAACGGCAAGCTGATCACTAGGTATATTAGTCGTTTTTTAACTTCTGGATTACTCTTGGATGGTATCTTACATATTGCCACTTCAAATAAATCAATATCAAGTTCATGATGTGTTCCATGTATCCATCCTGAGTAAGAGAATACTTGATCCATCACATATACTAAACTCAGAATTCATACTGTTTGAGAAATATCTTTCTTATGAAGAACAAGCGATATAGATTCTGGAATGTAGCAAAAAAGTTCGGCGAAACAAGACCAGTCACTCGGTTAATGTTTTATGGAGGAACCACCAATTTTAATAAGCTATGTGGGAAGATGAGTATATTATGGGAGATATATATCATCATCAGTTTTGTATACATGTGGTGAATTTCGAAGGAAAAAGTCTCTTTAAGTGGGGTACAATGTAACCTTGGGATGTTTTTATGAAATATTGTCGCAAAATAATTTTGACTTTTAAATAGCTTTCATTTTCCAAAATCATGTTTTTTAAAAATCCTAGAGATTACCTTATTATAAAATAACCATTTTAACCTATATGTTAGTTTGGAGGGAATAAATATAACTAACTTATGAAACTAAATGGTGAAGACATTTGTCATCAATTATTTATGAAATATATAAAATAATTATATATTTTTTAAAATTATCAAATTGTTTGAATTACTATTAGTAACTAAAATTAATGAAATATATATGTTTTATACTTAATAAATTATTTTTTATATTAATTAAATAGATTTTTTTTTCATAGGGTATGAATAAACCCTATTTGAGGAATATAAACCCATAATTATCAAAGAATCATTTTACAACCATTTAATGAAGAAAACTTTTTAAATTAATATTTTGACAAATTAATATTTTTCATATGACAAAAAATACTTTTACATTGGAATTGGTACATAAAAATATACATTTAATGAATTTTTAATTATATTTGGATAACTTTCTTAATTTGATGAATAATAAAAATAAAGTAAATTTTAACTAAAAAAACATTCTTCATCAAAATAATATATATGGATAAATTATAAAATTTAATTTTTTAAATATAAATATAATAATTTTATCATTAAATATAATTTATATCATTAGCATTAATTTTACATTGAATTCAAATGTAAATTTTTTTCAATCATTTCCAATGTTTTATCATTTAAATCTCATTCTATTTTTATGACAATAGGATTAATTTTAAATTGATCAGTGAAATTTCTAGGTTTTATAATTTGAAAAATGGATTCAATATATTGAATTATTAAACCCAAGTACTATAAATAGTTATAATTTTTTGAGAATTATGAATAGTAACTATTGTAATTCTTATTAATATGAATGAACTGAAAATCTTGTAATTAAGGGTAAAATATTATAATAATATTACCCTAAAATTTACCTTAATATAATTGGATGGGTTTGTTTTGACATAAATCATCATTTGAATAAAATTAGGTCCTTTGGAAGCTACTTGGATGAGATTATGAAATTTCATTTATTTTATTTAATGAAAAATTAAATATGTCTTACCCAAATTTTAATAACTCTATCACATTTTATATAACTTATAAAGATTATAAATTTGTTTATAAATAATAATTTTAACTATATAATATTTTTCTTTTAACGGTTAATTTATTTTTAATTTTTATAAAAGACATATTTACATTAAAAAATTTCACTTTGATGATGTGAAAATTAATTATTTGATGAGAAATCAATAAAATATGTTTAAATTATAATAACCATCAAAGCACCTGAACACTTGAAAAAATCTTGTTATTTTAGTATATCCCGGCCATAACCATCTAAAGGATGAGTTAGTATCAATTTCAATCCTTATATAAGTGATATTGAAATTTATATTATTTTATTTAATGTGATATTTAAGTGGTCATGTTCATAATTAGGTGAGTATAACATTGTAAATGTTGGATTTTCTATAAGAAATAGTTGTCTAAATATATTATTATGAATTCAATTAGATTTATCTTCATCATTTTATTTTATTTTTAATTTTTATTAAACAAAAAATATATATTAAATAAATATAGAAAATTAATGTAGTAATTTTTTTATTAATAGTTACAACAAATACATGTTATTAAAAATGTTAAAATAAATATAATTTCAGCTAATTAATATTTCTAATTAATTTTCATTATGATATTATCCTATTATGATTTTAATAAAATAGTTTGTTTGAAGTTAAATTGTTATATTAAATTTTTTTAAAACCTATTAATTTAATTGTGTCAAAATTAACACTATTGTCTATTTAGAAAAATAATGTTTCATTAAATTATATAAATAACATAATTTTTTAAAAAAAATATATAATATTTATTAAATGGTATAAAGTATTCTGAATTATTTATTTCTTGTATAATTTACATTAACCATGTACATATTACACCATTTTAACATAGAATTATATTCCACCCCTGTTAAAAATTAAATAAATTAAGTATTAATTAAAATGATAATGTTTAAATTGATAGAAAAACTTGTCTAAAATCTTTTGGATGATGATATTACAACCCTATAACGTATTATGTTAGAAGTTGGACCATTTTTGTGGTTTTTGAATGGGGTTAGATTTTATTATATATAAATATTTTTGGAGATCCCAAAAGTGCCCCTCACCAATTCCCTTCACATTGATCCTTCAATATCATCCATGTCCTACCCTATTCCCTTATCAAATTCACTAGTTCCATTCAAGATGTTTTTTTCTTACTCAAATACCAACTCTAGTCCTCTATATAGAGATTTACTGGAAGCACGTCGCAAAAGAGATAATCTCCTCTAACAATTCATTCATAATATTTTATCTTCTACATCCTCTTAATGGTCTTTTTTCATTATGAAATAATGAATCCAGTATCACATCTATACTGAAATGTTATTAGAGTTATTTAATAACCATATCCCACCCTCTATCCATCCTATAAATAATTAAATCACCACGAGTGTGTATGTACGACTTACAATCTCTACATCGTTGTGTAATTTGTTTTTCACTACCACTTGAATTTGATGGTTATAATGATGGAAATGATAACTAAATATGATTATTATTACAAGGTATTTATATTGGAATAATTTATATACCATACCCTTTGGTACCATTTCATAATTAATGGAATGATATCATAACTTGTGTGTACGTACATCGCACCATCTCCACGATGCGATGTAATTCATTCTACATGATATCGCTTAAATCATGATTATATAAATGTAAATACTGAATTAATGTGGTATATATTATGTTAATATCGTTTTTTAATGATTTGACTATGATCTATGGATTATAAATGAGAATTATTCTACAAAACATGAATAATAAAATGATGTACTTAATACGTGAATAATAAGTAACAATGAAACGTTATTAACAGAAAAATTATAATATAACCATTAAAGATATCATAAAATTTAAAATGAAACTAATATTATTGAATTAAATTATTTAAAATATTATAGAGGATGTTTGGAGACATACAAATATCATAGACCTATGGTAAGTGATAATTTCACAATCTCATTATTATCTAATATTGTCAATACATAAGTATTTATTGGGGGTATATTTTGTCATCCATGTTCATGTTTCCTAAATATATAATATTATGAATATTATTCAAAAATATTAAATTCAATTTTAAACATTGGTATATTTTTTATAAAAGGTATGAAATGACTCTTTTTTTGTTAATCGATACGTGGTAAATTTTGACTTTTTCAGAAAATGTATGGGGAGTGTTTTTTTAACATCTACAGCCTGAACTAATTTTTACATATTCATCACACCTTATTTACATGAATAATTTTGTAAATTATTTCACTATTATTTTCAAATAAATTAATTATTTAAAAAATTGAGCAAATTTTTCCAAAAAATAAAAAGTTTTTTATTGAGAAAGGATATTTTCCTCAATAATTAATTTCAATTGTCATATCAATATTATTTTCTATAATAATATAGAATTATTTAATAGGGTTATGTTTCAAGTATAATATACTTAATTTTTATATGATTTTATTGTGGTTATGATGGAATTATATTTATGAAATCCATTTTTACATGGATTTTGATATGGTGTAATGATGTTTAAAAAAACCAATTTTATACCTTGGGTAATAATGAATGATTTATGTTATTATAGAAAAAGTATGAATTTTTTCATTATAATATGGATGGGACCTATATGTTCATATAATACATTGGGTAAGGATTTCTATATCATGAGATAGACATGGGTGTAATGGGGAATGATATCAGTTGAGTAATATAGGGCTGGAACGATTAGTGAACTTGGTATGGTGATGGAATTTTTCCACTATGATGGTCATTGAAAGGAAACATGAAAAATTTAAAATTATATTAATATCTTATCTATATTCCACATGACATCATATATTATTTTATGACTTTTTATATTATGTTCATTGATTCTTATGAATTTTTTTATTTATTCCTTGGAATGATATCACAATCTTTTATATGCAGGATAATATTTTAAAATAAAATGATATTATGCATTATGAATATTATCGGATTGATATCTCACCTATTTACCCTTAATGAGAATCTAAGCTCATGTTTGAATATGTTTCTCTTTCCTAGTTCATGAATAAGTGTATTAAGTTAGATATGTCATAATGGGTCATGTTATGGAGAAATAAGTGAGAGACAATGAAGATGTCTTAGGAACCAATTTTTTATGTTTCCCAGTTTCTAAAAACACATTACCTATATGGTTCTATCTTGGGTATGTTATATTTTTAATGAATAATCTTCAATTGAAGTAATAAAATTATATGTAATGTATGGTTTGTTTTATTAATCCATCCTTGTGCTATAACATGGTCAAATTACCCTTTAAATGATTGAGGATGTTGTCACATAAAATGATCCACTATTGGCTTGTTTCGTTATGTTATATCTAGTATATATTTTGTATAGATGCTTCCACTATTTATAGCCTGCATGAAATGATCCATCATTGCAACAAACTTCATAGTTTAAATTCTAACCATCTCAGGAAGTTAATTTTGAAGGATATTTTCCTCTTGATTTCTTCCAACTACAACATCCTTGTTTCCTATACTGAAAACAATTATAAACAAATATACATTAAATTAATCAATATGGTATTATTCAAATGGTATATGATTTTAATATAATTGTAATGAAAAATATTTCATGTGATGCTATTAACACTGTGCAAACCTTTAATGTTATCTAAACCGAGCATTGATGCCAGATATAAGAACCCGACCATAAAAAATTACATTGTCTTGATTTAAATAAATAAAATCACATTATATATCATTGGGGATATTTGTAGGATTATATTTTTAGAGAATTAGGTCATAAATTATACATAGTGAAACTACAAAATACAAATTTGACACTTGCGATCAATATCAATTTTTAAATAATATAAAACTATAAAAATGTAAAGCATGATCCCATTTATAAAAACACAAAAATACTATCAACATGAATTAATCCAATCCTATACTAATATTTATGTACATTAAAATAATTTAAAAACATAGTATTAGCATAAAATTATTAGTAAGGGGAACAAATAGAAGGAAACATTTTTTCTATTCCAAACATTAAAAATGTTTTGAAGACATTAACATAATGTAATAATTTTCACCTTTCTAATTATTGAACACGTTCATTTGATAGTATTTTCATTTCATCCCAATTTATAAATAAAATATTACCATAAAAACCATAAAACAATATATAAAGGTAACTCGAAACATCATTATACTTATCACTATCATGTATAGAATAACCATATGGTCAACTTCTATATATGTCACTCTGAAAATAAAATTTATGTACATTAATATTCCAAAACCAATGCATTGGAATACTACCATTGACCCATGCATCATTTATTTATCTTGTAACAACCTATAAATTGTTTTTTATGGGACCACCTATCAAATTTAAATATATAGTTATATAATCAATCGACATAAATTATTTCAATTTTCAATATTTCACTCATAAAAAACCCTTTTAAATCATAAGAAAATATTTCAAGATATTGAAATAATACATCCCTTAGAAAACTATTTTAATTGAAGAGATAACCATGAAATAAAAATAAGGTATTTTATTTAAAAAAAAATTTCAATACAGAAAGTAAGACAACAATAAAATTATTCCAACTATGGAAGAAAAGTAATTTCCTCATTCTTTGTTAAGAAAAGAGCATTCCTTTTTCATTCTTTCAAAAGGTTCTATATAAAGAACATAAAAATTTTCTTTTAGAAAATATTTATTGGTAATCCCAAATAGACACAACATTTCCCTTATAGTACTTTCATATACAAATAAATAATAATTTAAAATAATGTTTAGAATATTTGATATGAGGATAGGATTACACCCATAAATATTTAATGTATAACATTCCACATTAAACATTTTAATCATAATAAAAATTAATGAATAACATTTAATAAAACATTAAATAACTTGATAATTGATAGAATGTCGATAAATAATGTCATGTGGGATATATATACCCATTAAATGAGAAAAAAGGTACACATTATTCTGTAATAACTCAATGAACGGATATTGAGGTAAAATCTTTTACCTTGAGTCTAAATCATTTTCTGTTTCTATACCATCCTGAATAATAAAATTATAATAATTATCTACTTTATTTATAGACTTTTTTAATTTTATTAATAATTTAATTTCACTTATTATAATTTTTTATACAACTACTTAAACAATTATGTTTATGTCTTCTATTTTGTTCATATTTGGTTAATGTGTCAAAATGACTTTGGTAGGTAAAATATGGTCAAATGGATTACAGTAAGAACATATACAGAATAATAATCCTGGAATAATTATCATATTTGTACATAAATTAAAAAATTTAGACCAATAAAGAATTTTTTTTATGAAAAGTGATAAAATGTTACAGTCATGGATATGGTAGGGCATAAATACACATGAGTAATGTTCTCATTTTTCAACCATCATTATGGAATGATGGTGAGAAAAAAAGGCATCTTTATCGAATTATCATTTTATTATATATACCATATTATATAACTATATTCAATTATATATGGGATTTTGGTGATATAAAAGGAATAACATCTCTTCGAGGAGGTGGTAGTCCACACATCCCTGAACGATGCTATAACATTTTGTGTGCGTGAAAAAATGTTAAAGAAAATGATGTATTGACCTTAATGAAGTTTAAATATTTAATGAATATAAATTATATGTTATTTATTATCATATATTTTTAGTTAAATCCATTCCTTAAAAATTGCATGTAGTGTTTGAATGTATCACATCGATTTGAGGAGGTGGTAGTCAACACATCCCCAAATGATGTAATCATATTAAAAAAACCAAAATTATAAAGGTATGAATTAAAAAAGAATAAAATATCAATAAATACATAATAAATATTATATATAAAATATATAAATTGTGTTTCCAGTATAATGTCCAACATGAAAGGTGGAAAATGAAAAACAAACAACAATGTTTCATGATGGGGTAATCTGTCATACACATAAACAGTTTGTTTGTAATCAATTAGATGGTATTATGTGTAATTGAAGGTCAAAACCATAACATAAAAAATAATATAATATTTAGGATACATATTTTATTATATGATCATGGAATGAAATTATTCATGGGTTTGATGAATGAATATAATAGAAGGTAGCATGAGAAGAAATGTTACCTATTATTTGGATAACTTCTTTTCATTTTCTCAAAATAGTTTCCTTGGATGAATATCTGAACAAGGTGGGGATTATATATTGAGTTAAGGGATGTTGATATACTACTGACGCATACCTTGGATGAAAATATGTGGTCCGATATGTCTGAGTAAGTGGTATAATTAGGGGCCTTTAATATGGAAGGGATGAGAATCACTTTGAATTTTTAAAAACAAGTCAGGTGGACACATGTTCTTACCTAAAAAAATCATTTAAAAACAAAAAAAACAATGTAATTAACGGTTTATAACCGAAATATAGTTATAAAATCGATTTTGGGAAATATTATAGGTCATTTGGGCCCATAAGTTTTAGATATAGTCCCTTATTGTGTTTAATTATAACATAATAGATGTAATTAATTTTGATCACATTTATTAATGTTTTTGGTCAACATTTAATTTATTATTTTTAAACTATATAAATTACACTTATTATAACTGGTGATGTACTTTTTAATTAATTTAAATTCCTAGAAGCATAAAAATTATGTCTAATTCTAATCCCATTGATGTGGAGAGAAACTGGGTTCTTAAGGTGAGAATGTTCAAAATTCATTTAGATTTTTTATTTAAATTTGACAAAAAAATTATTTAAATGAAATAATTTGTATAAATAGTTATATAATTGATCTATTTTGAATTTAAAGAAAAATTAAAATATAATTTAACTATGTAAAAAAATTATACAAAAAAGATGATTAGAATTAAAATTTATTAATTTTCACTATTCATCAAAAAATTTTGTTTGTCAGAAAAATCAAAACAAATCACCCTCAAAATATTTAAAAATTATAAATTAAAAAATGATATTAATTTTGAAATGTAAAATCAATATAATTTATGAAAATTTAATTTCTATTGGTTTTTATATTAAAAGGTGGTGAAATTGTCTTTTATAAATATAGATCTTTTTATGATTAGAGATGTATTTTATTTTAATTTATAAGCCCATAAAATATATTGGATGAATAAAAAAATTTAATTACAATACGCAAAAAAAAATATAGATAGACCCATTTATTCAAACCTATACAATCAATGGATAATAACTACCACATAAAATTATAATGTTATCAACACTTTATTTTTTGGTACAACTCAGTCTTGTAGGAAATGTAAGAGATCAGAGGGAGTCATAGTTGTGTGTCAGGTATTTTATCTGATATAACATCCGGTTTAAGTTAAAATTAAAATTTAATTCATATATATTAATAAATAATAAGAATTAAAATTCTATAATTATATGGTGTTCTATAAAAAGTGTGAGGAATAGAAAAGAACGAACCAAATCACACGTGAAAAATAATGTTTTTATTACCTAAAACCTAACATAAACATGGAATTGTTCTTAAAAGGTTAATATAAGGACATTAGTAAATAATATATGGAATTTTAAAAAAAATTGGTTTTGTAATAGACATATAATAAACATATATTTATTATACATGATGTTTCATTTAGTTTGATGAATGTCAATACATATGTTAAAGGGTTTTCTAGTCTCACTTTTTTTACTATGTGATTTATGCCATATTCATCAATCATTTATTTTGTGTGGTTATTGTACATCACATTAATTTTTTAAAGGAACATTTTTCTTAAATTTTAGTTTATTTAAATTCCCATTTTATTATCTCTATTACATGAGGTTTTATAGTACAAAAGTCACCAAATCAATAAGGCTATTTTTTCGGGATTTTCCTTTTTTGAGTGACATGTTTTGTTATACACCTATATTATTTTATGAGGTATATATAATACCATTTAACATGTGAAAACATGAATATCCTTGTTATAATTGTATATTAATATATATTTAATTCCATTTTATTTCATAGGATGTATGATGAAATGTTATTAAGGTTGTAAGTGTTTATTGAACCAATCTCACAGTTTTTAGGGTTGGTTTTTGATTACACATCCATTGATGAATAATATGATCCATATCGCAATACCACTAATTTATTTTAAATTACACTATATATTCAGAAAATATTCATATATTACTCCCACTTTTCACTCTTAGTTACTTTTTATAATTAAGAAAATCTTTTTAAGAAAATTTTACATTATTTATCTCTTTAGTCATAAATCAGTTATATTAAAAAACCATGTTTTAAAAAATTAAATATGGTCCCTTTAGAATTATATAATAATATTATTTTAATAAAAAAATGAATTTATTTTATTTTTATTTTCATAGATCCTATAAAATTTTTTCAAATATATTTTTAGAAAAAAATCTTTGGAAAAAATATTTATCTATTAAAATGTGTATTTTCAATAAAGAAATTATACTCTCTTAAATATTTTTTTGATTAAAAATTTATAATTATCTTCTATATATGATAACAAATATTGATGTAACTCATGAATTTGAGGTATAATTATCCAATGGTTTCATTCATATTATTTCACTGAATGATTTATATTTTGATTCCACTAAGTTTATGAAACATGTTTCTCTTTCATTCGTGATAAAAATATGAAACCTTCTTCTTTTCAAGGGTTATTATTTGATGAAATGTTTATAAAACATTTTTCTTTCCCTTGGGTTTTGATATTATTGAATATTTAGGATGCCAATATCATTTCATGGTATATGATACAATGAATCATTATGATCTTGTGGAACACATATGTATCGTTTTATTATGTAATGGGTTGGACCTGTATCTCCCTCTTAATAGACTGGGTAATGACTTACAATTCATGAATAGTAATTGAATTAATGGGAATTTAAATCCTTTTATTAAAATTATATGTTCCCTAATATGGTCATGGATGTTGATTTTGACAACAAATATGGTTTTTGGAGTGAACTAATTCTATTAAGATAGCCTTGACAACAATAGATTGACTACTAAAGAAATCATTCTATAAGATGATGTGTCTTCCACAAGTCCATATCTTATTCCAGTGTTATAATTTCATGGATTATTATACCTATTTTCATATGATACTTGTCTTGTAAACTAATAATATTTATTCCCTGATTCATTATTATGATATTGGATACATATGGTGTGATGTTATAATTTTATGACCACGTTATCAAACCATTACACTCATGATTATTCTTAAATATATCCCTTTTCTTACACTTACATTTTATCATGTCTTACCCCTTTGTATGTTTATATTTCATATTTTATGAAGATATCTATTATTTATGATGTTTCTAAGAAGGGTTCTAGTCATGATGAAACTAGTGGAAAATAATTTAGCTCACTTATTTAACATTGTTTATGTTTCCATGTTTCAAAATGCTATAAAATATTACAGGCATTTGGAATCTATATTTGTAAGAAATTATGTATTCTTCTAAAATGATTTAATTTCTATTCATTTTAAGAAAGGGTTTTTATAGTTATGATATATGGATGAATTAAATAATCTTATATGTTTCATCAAAAGAAATTCCATGTGTTTAATTAAAGGGCAAAATTGTGTTATGATGATATATAATATTTTTACGAGCACTAGATTTGTGGAAATTAATATACATTGAGGTGATATAGTATGTAATACTAATTTTTTATTATTATTTGGAATTATGTATCACCTTTGGAAGGTGAGAAACCAATTATATGTTAAATTCAAACACACTTCATGGATGTAACATAAAAAGAGACATTTACTATATTAGTTAGCAATCATTCCCACCTTTTGCGATCTTCAATGGGAGTCCTCATTCAAAAAAAAATATTATGATGAAAAAAATATCGTCAAGACAGAAACATCACCACTACATGCTATGAAAGTACCATAAAAAATAATCCAGTAGGGATACAAATGGAATTAAATCTTAATAGTGAACAACAAATCAGGTAAGTAAAACACTCATATCTATCTCTCTAAATAATGATTTAAATTATTAAAAATTTTGTATTCTATTAGCCAAAATTCTAATTAAATTATCCAGAATCATTAATTAAATGATATATAACCTTCATATCCATAATTAGTGTCAAATTAGTGATGTAAAATTTCAAAACCTATACCTAAAAACACATATGTGCACATTTAGTTGTGTATTTAAAATAATTAAATTAATTATTCTAGAAATGGATTGATGAAGAAAATATTAAATAACATAGTTAAATATAAAAAAAAGGTTTGAAAAATAATTGATTCCATTAAAAAAATGTTACATATGGCCAGTCAACTTCACTGGTGATTTTTAATGACACTAAAAATCATATTAATGTTAATCGAGCATCAATAAATCAAAGTATTCAACTGTTGGATATGTATTCCAGAAATGACCTTCCACTATTGATAATTGTATTTTCTATCCCATGATGAAATGTATGTTACAAGAAACGACCTTCTACTACTGCTAATTCTATTTTCTATCCAATTATTAAATTCATGTTATATATAATACTAAAAAACCTATAGCCCAACGTACATACATTAATTATTTAATAATATATTACTGAAAGATAAATATTCTTTAATGTAAAGATATAATATTAAGGCACATAAACATGAGGTAAACATATTATTGAATTGGAAATTCCTATCTAATTGAAAAACCAGATAAGAAAAGAAAATTCGTGGAGACCATTTTATATATATTAAGTTAAAATTTTGTTTTTGAAAAAATTAAAAGATTTTCTTTTTATAAATTGAATACTCGAAAGATGAAAAATAAATTTATGGTTAAGGTATATATTATACTATCAACAAAAATGTGTCTACAAAAAGTAATATATATATATATTATATTAAAACATAATCAAACCTAACCATATAAAAGTATAAAATATTAACATTTAAATCATCCAGCTATGATAAACTATATTCACACAAGAATAATTAAGGGAAATATTTACATTAATGTAATTACCCATGTCAATGGAAGAGATAACCAAATTGGATAAAAAACTATTTTTACATAAATTAAAATATCAAAATGAATAATAAAAATATGTTAGTGAAACCATAATATGTGAAATAAATATCATTTCTGTAATAGTTGCTAAAAATTAATCTCCTTTCATGTATTCTAATATCTTGTCATGAAAATTATTAAAAAAATAAAAAGAGATTGTCCGAAGAAACCATAATCCTATACATTCTAAATTAATAAGTCATATAATAATTTATGAAGAAATGAATAATGATAAAAAAATGTAACGAATCCGAAAAAACAAACTATAAAACAAATAATAAAAAAATATTGGAGAATATAAAAAA
Organism: Viscum album; assembly: GCA_963277665.1. Lineage (NCBI taxonomy): Eukaryota > Viridiplantae > Streptophyta > Magnoliopsida > Santalales > Viscaceae > Viscum > Viscum album. The sequence continues at coordinate 24,756,844 of OY728131.1, forward strand.
TTGATGAAAAAATAATAACATAGTCTATTTCAAAGCTTATTGAAAATGGAAATTAAGTTAATGAATTTTCTGAATTTATAATCTATTTTAATGGAATTCCGTTCAGGAGAAAATGGAAATTGTGAAATTAAAAAAATACTTTAATGAAAAATGAATAAATAGTTATTTATTGTTTTCATACAGGTAAATTAGGATTCAAATTTTGGAAGTGATGAATATAGTACATTAAATGAATAATAATCTACATAGAGGAAGGAGACAGATTTGATTATTCATTATATTATGGTTCTTATTGTTCATTATAGCTTAAATTGATGGTCAACATCACCATCAATAGAAGGAAAAAATTTTATTTTCAAATGTCCTCATGATACTTAAGCGATTGGATGGGTTTTTTGAATTATCAAAGAGGAGGGATTAAATAGAAAAAGGCCTTGTAATGATAGAGGGAGAATTTATAGGAAGCTATATCTCATTTGATTATGATCATATGATTATACATATTAATATTTTATTAATTTAAATATTTTTTTAGTATGCATATTTATTAGTACTGTGTTGAACTGTAGGATCTATATAACTTCCAAAAAAAACTTTTCCATCCATGTTCCCCTTAACTAATTTCACCACATCTCAATGCTAGTTTGGTTCTCCCTATGATATCTAGAAATAAGGAGTTGGGATTTCATTATGATAAGTGAGTTCTCTTAAAAATTGGGGTTCTTGGGTTTTCTATATAGATATTGGAGGGTAGTTGTTTCATTTCATCTCCATTCTAAGAGTGAGGGAATGGTCAAATTCAGAGGTAAGTAGAAACACCTTGAGCACAAGAGAGTCACTTGGATTGGATTTTCAGGTTCATTTGAAATATTTTATATTTTTTAAATCACATAGAACATGGAGATGATAAAGGTAAGGGTAATTTTTTTTAATCTTTTGCAAACATGAATGGTGGAAGTCGATATCATCCATGGAAACATATAATAGATATTCGATCTAGAGGGTTATGTATCTGTTTCTTGTACTGGAAGTGTCGATTCTATATCTGGTTTGGTCTATACCTCCTCTATCATTTGTTGGAATTTTAATTAGGGTTTCTTCATCTTCACAGTGAAATCATAATGAAGTGGAGATTGGCCTCCCCATGTGGTGTGGTTGACTTTGGAAAATATAATCTATAGTGGATTTGACATTGGATATGATAGGATAGAAAATGCATGGATGGATTTAGTATCATCCAGTGGCATGTAATATTTTATTTATCACAATATAAGTGGCATGGAACCTCACCATCATAATCTAATATGATTATATTGCTTATAGTGGTGTGCATGTTCCTCTTATCCATCTTCGAGCAGCTTACTTGATTTTCCTTATTTCATCTGATCTATTAGTGGGATTCAGTGACATAAATTTCCACTATTAATTATTTTATCACCTCTCATGTGTTTCTTTTCTCATTTTTTTTGAAGATATGTCCTAGAGATAAAGATATTAAATGATACCATGACTCATTGGTTACTATAGGAACAACATCAATGATTTACCATGGTACAATTAGTGGGTTTTTTTGTTGAACATGAAGAATGTCGAACCTATATAGTGATGGATTTGGAAGCTATTATATATCAAGAGAGTATATGCAATAATGAAGAACCAAATTCCATGACCATGATTTTAGCGAGTCGTTGTAGGATTATTCATCAAAAAAGTTGTGACTAAGCCCCGGTAAGGGGTATTCAGTCCAATTTATAATTTTTTCATCGCTGATTTTTTATGTATGAATTTCCCTTATTGTTTAATCCATCCAAGATTACATTTTTTAAATTTTTTGACACTTTTAAGGGGATAATAAGAACGCTCTCATAAAATTCAAACAAAAAATGAAACTACTGACTTATTAAACACAAGTTTAAGGTGATTAGAATCTCCTTCCCTCAATAGTTTCCAAGGGAGGGATCTTACCTGACAGTTTGGATCATTCTCTATGTTGTCTTCATAGTGCCTTGAAAGGTATTCCCAAGATTTCATATATTCTTCTTTAGTGATCTTCACCATTTTAAAGCCTCTAATCAATATACGATCTTTCTTGTCAATCCATTCCACTTGCTCCCTGGAAACATCCACTTGAATTAATCTTTCCATAATTTGGTCCACATCTTCCCTCTCCGCCTTGATCACCAGGACATCCTCCTTCATTTCTTCTCCATAATGCATGAGTAGTATCATATGAGTTTCTAGATCCTCATCCTTCAGGCACTGAAATATGTCTAAACGACCTATCTCACATTGTTGTCTTGGGGAAATAGCATCCCCCTTCACAAGCCTCATATACTCAAACTACAGAAGCACATCCACATCATCTGTCATTGAGGGTCCTTTCACCTATAATTGAGGCTCCACGGTGCCAACCTGTTGAACCTCATCTTCTAACTCTATCTAGATCTCATGCCCCATGAGTTTACCCTCTTTTTTGGCCGCCCATGTCTCCATCGTTTTAGGAAGATATGAGTAGTCCTTACGACCTTTAGGTTTCAGCTTCATAGAAACTATAAAGCTCCCCTAGTAATTATTTTCCTTATTCCCTTTATTTCTCCTTTGTTTGTGGATACCTTTACTAACTCCGTCCATATCAGTGTCATCTACGGGCTGTTCGTCTCCATCAGAATTGGACTCGTTGGGGTCTTTGGAGTTTCCTTCAAGCTCCCCCTGACTACCTAAACTCTCAAATTGGTTGTTTAGATTGAGGCAGGACGACGTCCTCTCCTAGTTGATTCTCTAACTAGTAAAAAACTTCTTGCCAACAACATGTGTAGGATTCTCCCACCATTGACCGTCCTTGAGCTTACCCTTTCCAGTAGAAAGTACCACCCTTTCATATTTGTTGCAGAAACCCACACTCACTACCTCCGCATTGGTACAAGGGTTAAGACTCTACATAACTTTGGAATTTAGTACAATATCTCTAGTAGAGTACCCCGGGTCCTGAGACTATGAATTGTACAAATACACAGATCACTCAGCCACCAGATAGGTCTGGGCACCCTGAGTAAATGATTTGCTGTTCAGAGGACTCTCCAGATCGCTCCGCAACCTGTTGAAGATCTCTGATACACTGGGTTCAGGAGGTAAGCTCTTAACTGGTTTCTGATTTATTTATCCATTTGAACAACGGATATCCTCAGCCTAGCCAGTCCCCTTTCCAGAACCAGCACAACCATCTCCATACCCTACAGTAGTCCTAACTAGGTGCTTGTCCTGAACAATCTTATTGACACCCGAATCACCATTCTCTTCAACATGAATGACTTCTGGATTTCACGTAATCAATTCATTCTAAACAAAGGAAGGGAAGCTATCCCCCCCTCTACCCTTCTGATCCATCTTGTTGACATAGGCTGCAATAGCCATGCCACCCGAATAGCTTCGACGACATCTGTAAGAATCGTGACCCAGAAAATGACAGCAAAGATAGTAAGGTACCAAAGAGTCGTAACACACCTTTTGATTACAGTGTAGATCTCCTTCAATCTCAATGAAATTAGAGTCCAAATGTCCCTTTGAGACATCAACTTCTACGCAAATCCTCAGGGAGACTCGATGACACATGGTGCTGGTGCAGGAATCTGAATAGAGGTAGAGGCCGATAATATTTCTAGTTAATAGAAGAATTACCGGATTCTGGAAAGGTAGAGGAAGACTGGGAAGTGAAATACATAGCGCCGTAAATGAGGAGTCGCGCATCAGATGAAAATCAAAGGACCACCAAAATAAATTAAACCAGAATCCATCGAAAGCTCACGGAGCAGAGGTCCAAGCGTAGATTAGATCTTCTTGCAGATGAAAAACGAACCTGAATATGCTTTGAATCTAAAAGACCGACAACCACCTGATCCTGTAGCTTCCAAGAAGAGATAAAAAACCTATTGAAGGTGTCAACTGAGGGCCGCTTCTTCCCAAAATGAGCGACCATGGTAAGATCTAGCGTTTGAGAAGCATTCGTGAACTCCAAGGGAGAAATCAGAACTAAAGGAACACCATTCGCACAAAAGTGGACTTTAGGGCTCACTTCGATAGGAGGAAACAGAGGTAAAGATGATGGATCAGTGAAGGGGGGAAATGAACAATCTAGGGATGGAAAAGGGGTCAAGGGAGGAGCGTCAACCCCACTCCCCAACTAGAGAGGGCCGGAGAGGGGAGGTGGGGGCGTGGTGATGACCTAAGCCATCGGCGCCATGGACCCTCGTGGAGGAGCTTCCCAAAAACTCCAATTACCTTGTTGTTTGTTTTTATTCTATGTGTCATGATTATCACTTTTACAACATTGATTTATGTTTAATGGTGTCTAGTTGGCCATGTACATTCTATTCAATTTTCATTGTGGAAAAACGGTGATGATCCCACCCCGTGCATATATGATTTTTCCCAAATACCATTAATGTACTTATTCATTTTACTACATCGTTATTATGCATATTGTCATCTAATAAATTGTTGAAGGCTTTCTTCTAGAGATTAAATTCGAATTTCAATCTATGTTTGATTGTCATAATAATAAAAAATTTCAGTATTTTTTTTATCTAATATTGTTGCTACTTCTTTCACTAATCAATTACATAATTCTATATTTCATTCATGAATTTTATTTTTCAATGATCCTGGTTTTATTAAATCGGTATTGTACAAATTATCATTTCAGTTTAATGATAATTAATTTCATTTATTGATTTGATTTAATTTCCACTACTAATATGTAGTTTATATCTACTATGTATGTTTTTCTTCAACACTACGATTTTTTGTTCACCATAATATTAATTCAAATATATTTCATTTAATAGTATGGAGTTGAAAAATGAATATTATTTGTGTTACCAGTTATTCTAAATAAAATCAAAATAAATACTATTTTATCATTTTGAAATTTAATGAACCAACTCACCCAAATGATATTGGTTTATAGAATGGGGAATGTCTCTCACTCAATGGCTCTCTCAAAAGAAAAGTGGTACTAAAGCCTAATTGGTTTATGTTTTCCTTAGTTAAAATTTGAAATTGTTCATTTATTGATTTCAAATGGTCTCTTAATGAATTATTCATATTATAGTATTCTTTAATAGTTTTGTTCTTCTCAATTTATGTGCTCTCCTGGGATATAATTTCAATTTTCTTCTAGTAGTTTTTATTCCCTTTACCTTTTTTATTTACCTCTATAAGCTTCAAATACCCCTCTATGAATATCTTACCTATGTGTGTCTTTTGTTTCAAGGTAGGAATGGTTTATATGTGATGGTAGAATATGATTGAGATCTGGTTAGGAATAATGTGATTTCATGATCTTGTTTTTCTAGTATTTGTAATTTACCTAGGAGAATATCTTATTTAAGATCTGTTATGTTCCTCTTCATCATTTAGGACTTTTCTCATACTATGGAACTGTAGTGAGTTTAATGTCTCTTCTTGGGTAGTATGTGGGGGTAGTCCTCTATTTTTTTTCCTTGGTTGGCACAAATATTCATTGATTATGTCTGACCATATTTAATGGGTTTTTTGTCTCCTAGTGTTTGGTTAATTGTGACATTAATAAGACTAGTCTAGGATGTGTGGCTCTTTACATCTTATCTCCCCTTGTTTCTAGCTAACTCCTAGCCTTTTCTCTTAAATCTTACAGAGGTACTATAATATTGGGTCTTCTTTCATGTGTCCATGTAGTTTCCATTTTGTATGGGGATATCTCCATTAGGAAAATATTTTGGTGGTCATATCCTTAGGTAGAGATTTTGAATCCATATTTTAAGTATCATATTGTGCCTTGTGTAGAGAGTCTTATAATTTGAGTCGTCATGTGGTGTGTCAATGTTTTAAACATGTTGGTTCTTGGCTCTTTGGTACTTTTATGTTTTTTTGGGTGTATGTAGCAATATTAATATTTAGGGTTTTTAAATTTTCTAAGAATTCAATGTACGATACTTCATTTATTTTATTATATTTCAAGATTACACCATTCAATAACAAGATTAAATTACTTTTTAATTATATTTTTTTTCTGTGTTTTTCATGAGGATATGTATTGTTTTGTGTCTTAATGTTATAAAGGCACTAGTGATCTCTTTCAGAGGACCTGTTAGCATGTGATTGTTGGTCCTGATTTTTTCTTTGGCATCATCTTGTAGTAATACCTAGGTAAGTCCAAGAATGTCCTCAATCCTGAAATTGTTTAGAATTTTTTATTTCATATCATCTAATAATCTATTTAAATATCATTCAACTTTAAGATGCATAAGTAACATTGTTACATTGTAAAGGGTTGTTTGGGTCATTCCCTGTAGGTTTATTCTATTATGGATATTCCCATATAGATGATGTCTGGTGCTGTGGAATCATCATCTATTTTATGTATTCAAATTCAAAGGTGGATACTGTGATATTTTTTCTTATTAAATATATTCTTGCATTTTAATTTCCATGTTTGTGATGTTTGAATTTTCATATTCATTATTCATAATTAGAAAACTATTTTTCAAATTCATGTTTTTTAAGAACATTTTTTAGGTGGATATGGAGAACCACTTAAAAAATCTTCACCATACACACACCCCTATATTACATTCACCTACTTCGAATTATAATTTGATGATACACATGATTTTTGGTAAGTGGGATTCATTTTTCTAATTCGATCAATGAGATATCCTACAAAATCAGTGTTGTAGTTTCTCTAGAGAGTTATCAGAGAAGGGAAATTTCTAACCATGCTCTATTATAGGTGTGAGGGAAAGGTCAATAGAAGAGGTGATTAATAACACGATGAGAACAAGAGACACCCTTTGTTTTATTTTATATATCATAGAAGAGATCAGATGTTTTCAAAATAACTATGAGCGTAGAGATGCTGAAATCATCGGTTCTAGTCTAATTAGTGTCGAACCTGAATATCAGATGATAATTTCATTCACATAATTCTATGTTAGATCTAGGATTTATAGGGTGAGGTATCTAATTCACGATCCTAAAGGGAATCATCCTTATTCAATTGATTTTCTATATCAACTCTGTTTTTCTGACTTTTTTATCGGTGGGGGAGGGGATTCAGCTTCTTGGCAGGTTCATCCAGAATAGGATGTTGGCCACACCAATTTTATGGTTAACATGGAAATCATAATCCATATTGGTTTTGACATTGCATCAGTCTGGAGAGAACATGCATGATCATATTTTGTTTCAAATAGCAATGCATAACCTTTGATTCAACACAATTGTATTGGAAAGTCAACTCACCTTCTTCATCATAGGTGAGCATGGGGCTTTCAATGGGACACGTCTTCCTCCTATCATTGATCGATCAAACTCCTTGGTTTTCCATCCTTTATCAGTTCCATTTGAAGGATTTATTGACCCCAATTTTCACCGTCATATATAATAACACCTCTCATCTATTTCAATATTCATTTGTATAAGAAGTTTATCAGAGACTTAAAGAGGAGTTTCCACCATGACTATGGGTTCACTGGAAGTTCAAAACCAAATATCTACCACTAACATAGTATTTCATTCTTATTATTGAACATGGAGCATATTGAACCTCTATACATAGGGATCAGGACATATTCCACGAATATTGAAAGAAGATGAGATCGTGATGATTCTAATTCCTCAATAAGGATTTCATTGGATCGTAGTAGAATGTTTCCTCAGAAAAGGTGAGATCGAGCGCCGATAAGGGAGTCTCGGTCTAATTTGTAGTTATTTACTTTTTGATTATTTTTGTCATCATTTCATATAATATTTTTTTAACTTTTTTTTCATGATTCAATATGGTCCATCTTTGTTCCGTGTGATTTGGTGTATGGTGGGAATTATTCACATTGTTCCTTTTTCATAGTGAAAAACAAGTGATGATGATTCCCCATGCACACAAGACTGTGGGTGAGGCATGAAAATAAGCATATCCATATTACATATTTGATTATTTCATTTCATTGAGCTAGAGATAGATTAATGATATCATTATGAGTTCAAATTATAATTTGGTTTAATTTTTCTTTGTTTTAATTAGAATTTATCCATGATTTTCCCGCCATTTAATATTGATGTCATTTTTTACATACATCAATTATATAATTCTATATTTTATTCTTTAACATTATTTTTCAATGTTTTTGGTTTTATTATATCATTTTTTTAATGTATATGTATTTTGTTTCAGGACTGTTAATTTAAGGTTTTTTAATTAATGAAATTCCAACTAATCATATGTAGTTTATAACTTCCATGTATATTATTGTTTAGTACTATGATGTGTTATTCACCATTGGATTCATTTGAATATATTTCATTTAATGATATCGTATTTCTACTCGAGAATCATCTGTGTTTTCAGATCTTATGTAATAAACTGAAAATTAAAAACATTTTACCATTTCATATTTTGACGAACTAATGAACCATATTGATCATAGGATATTGAACGAGGAATTCCAATCAAGCAAGGTCACTCCCAATAACTGACCCATTGAAAGAGAATCAATAATTTTTTTGGAATTAGAATGGGATGATTGAATATCTATTTGATGAAATTGGTATTTTCAATGGAAATATGTAGTAAATGTGGTCATTTATTAAGGGAGAATCGGTATTTACGGATGAAATCGATGGGATTGAAGAAAATATATTTTCAGATGAAAATTTGAAATTTTATGTGGCTATTTAAGAGGTAGGAGGATTTGATGATGCATGAGTTGGAGCTATTGGATGCTTTTGAGGAATCTGGTAGAGGGTAATTGAGATTTTGGGAGAAGATCAAACATGAAGATGAAATAGAATTTTCAAACTAATATTCTTAATGGTATGTGTAGAAGGATAGATGTTGGATTGTAGGATTGGGGACTCTAGAGAGGTGTAAAAATAATTTTTAAAGTCTAAAATGGATCCACGTGTCCTTGGAAGGAAAACTATTTAATAAATGAAGTGATATCGAAAGAGATGGTAAATTCCATAGAAAAAATATATTCCATAAATTATTAATGATAAGAGAATGATTCTATTTATCATTCAATGAAACTCCACCATCAATAGTAAATTGATGAGAGATATTATTTTTAGGCAATCTCATGAAATAAATTTTTTGTAAGTAAAGTTTATTGAAATCACCATCTTTAATATGAGAAACATTTCAATGCATTAACTATAATAATTTCATAATATTATTGTTGCATCCAACTCTTCTTCAAGTGTTGAGATTATTGACAAAACTACATCTGAGTTGGAAATGAGTAGTGATCGTTTATCCCCCACTCAATGACATGGGATTAGATGTTAGTGTGGTGTAATGTATCTTAACTTTATCTTTTTATCATATAATCCAGAAGAAATATTACATTCTTGACATATGACCCCCATAATGTCCTAACCGAATGGATCATCCCCTAACCATCCACCTCAATATTATAAAAATAGTAAATCCTAAAGATAGTATAATATATTGGATTCAAGGACCCTTGGATATTGTTAAAAAGGATTGATAAATGATTTAATATAGCGGGAGATATATATGATACCTAGATAAACATAAATCAGTTGATCTATTTGATCGAACCTAAAAATATGTACATAATCTATACTATGAGAGTAAATTTTTCCCTTGACAATATGTAAATGTGTAATTTTTTATCACATATAAGAAATAACTATTTTATGGACTTCTTGTAGTAAATTGACTATCGTAAAATATAACCTACTATCATCCCATCACATTTATTCTTTGTACATGGAATCATTAATCTTCCAATATATTAGAATACCCCCAGTAGACTATATAATGATGACTTGAGAATATATCAAGGTAGTCATTTATTTTTCTACAAAGTAACCCCATATTATCCAACAACCACACATTTAGGGGGATCATGATTTTGAATATATGATGCATTCTGATTCAAGTAGAATGCTTGGACCCTAAAATTGGCATCATCTTTCCTGATAAAGAACAAACCGGTATAGTGACCATTTTAAGAAAACAAAAGACACAAATAAAAACTAAATATTTTCACAAAACATTATATTTCATTAATGTGCAATAATATTTCATATATAAAACAATATCAATATGAAATTCATGCTTCGACATTGGAGTGTTTGAACTATAGTGGGTTTCCAAGCACATGATGGTTCCATCATTATATAATTTTATTTGGAAGGGGGGTCTAGTTCACACCAGCCTCTTTCACTATATAATCAAGAAAAGGAACCATCCAAAAATATTTCACTCATTTTAGATTATCATTAAATATCTCATCAAGCCTCTATAATTTTTTTGTGTAGCTAGGTTCCACTATATAAATATTAGAACTGAGATTCCCTTGACCTATCAACCTCTATATATAATGTGTTTTAATGCTATACACTTTACCCTTAATATAATACACACCTCAATGGGAGGATAAAAATTGGGGATCAATACATGGGGTAAAGAATTGATTAGGAAGGTCATAAAATATTCTTTTTAGACTAGAAGGAATTTTTGGGTGATCCTCAATATTTGTAGTAAATCATGACACAAGGTTGGTGATCATCATGGGAAATTTAACATAGTCATCAAAGGTATTCCAGAAACAACTATAAATTGTTTTAGAAGATAAAATATCTAAAAACATAGTTCATATATGTATTTTAAGGTGTATAAAATAATTCATCATCCCCATCATAATTAATTTATATTGATCATAAACGTATTTCATAAATTGTGCCTTAGTGAGTTTATCTGTATCACATTGTCTCTATGAATCCTGCACAAAATACCTCCTTGGTTTTTTCCAACATATATAGACCACAATATATAAATATATTACTCTCTCTAATAACCACTTTAGTGACACAATATTTATCTGTTTTTATAATGAATCCATAGAAGAATCAAATTATCAATTAGTTTTTCATATTCAAAAAAGATCAAATCATTTGGGTCTTCCAAAAAAATTAATGTGCCTATCATAAATGGATGTGATACCTCAACAAAAACATTGATATTCACAAATGACAACAAAATAAGAGATCTTTTTAAATCGTGTGGCATAACATAATAATTGCACATGGAATGAAAATTGGATTAATATTACTGTTACATATCATAGTTAATGGAAATTTTAGAGTTAAGGAAATTAAGAAATGATCATAGATTATGTATTTAACAATAACAATAATTCATTATAAGCTAGGTATAAATGTCACATACATATATATGGAATTTAAAAGAATTATATAACATTAATGTAAGAGATAAGGTTTTTTAGAGAGATACAATTCATTACCTGAAAGAATGGGTGGTTTAGAGAGATCCCTTACATAGAGCCTAATTCATAATGTACATTAATTTTATTCATAAATAATGAAATTATGATAATTATTTATTCACATAATAACATTTTCTATTATTTTATTATTTATTGTTGTGTCTTATTCAATTAGATTACAAGTTATTCCAAATTGGACATTTTAATAATACATGACTTACATGTCCAATATCACATCGATAAGTTGACTATCATCAATCAGGTTACCATTTAATCACAATCATAACTATAATACTGAAATTTTTATCAATTTTATACATATATATTACATTTTAAACTAACTATTAATTATTGTTATTAAAAAAACTATGTTAAAATCATCAAGATAGTAGGTCTTATCTACGCATGGGAAACATTTTCATTTTTTTAATGATCATGTTTGAAAGAAGTTAAGTATTATTTTAACATTATAATTTTATAAAAATATCATAAATAAACTATTATTTCATTTAAATACACAGTCACACTCTATAAATGTGATTTGGTAATAAAAACAAATCACATCACTTCCCAAGGTGGTAGTCCTCCTTTCACGTTATTAACATTACCACTTATTCAATGGACGATATGTTAAGAAAATACATGATATATTGATTTTACATGTTTAATATTTTGTTATTAATTTCTATTTTCAAAATAAATTAATTTTTATTATCATCCATGTAATGTGTAAGGAAAAAATTAATCACATCGCTTCACGAGAAATAATCTTCTGTACACATGAACGACATTATTGTATTCCTTACGGATTGAAAAAATAGATTGTATAGGATATATTATAATTAAAAATATATAATTATATAATAAATATCATATTTAAAATTTAAATACTTATTTATTTCCGTTCATGAGAATTGATGAATCACAAAATAATATATCGATTTGTGAGGGCGTAGTCCTTTGTGTGCATGATTAATTGTTATGTATCCCATTTGAGGGAGAAAGGGATAGATGTATGTCATTAACATAAAATAAAAAATAATAAATATATATAATTTATTGTGGTTATTATATCATCTTTATTTAATAATATAATAAGTAAGGGAAATTATAAATAAAAAATGCTTCTTTAAGTATGTTACCTCTTATTCGAACAACATCTTCATGTTTTCAAAAAATAAATATGAGGATATATTTCTGATCATTTCATAGTCATGTAGGATAAGGGGAGGGATTTAAGTAAGTGATTTGGATAGGTCATGAAAAATTCAATGGATTTTTTATGTTTTCAACATAGAGGAGTGTTGGTTTCCTTTTATAAGGGGATTAGAGGACACACTTGTAATATTTCAAAATAGTGAAATACACATAAGATTTTATAATTCCAAAATTCTTTTAAGTGGGAAATTATTTAACCGTAGAAGTTATAATGTAATAATATTATATTTTTTTTAATTATATATGTTTTGGATCAATTTTAAAACTTATATTGTTAGTGTAAACCCTAGATAGACTTATTTGAACCTAAACTATGGTTAATATTTTTTTCTTTAACTATTGATTATAGTAAAAAATTAATTTGAAATTATAATATAATAAAAATTATGATAATTCCAAATATGTAATTAATTACTCCACATTTAATATATATATGTTTAGGAGTGAAATTTGAAATTACACCTACAAACGTCATAAAGGAATGATCATTCAATAAATTCAATTTTTAATGAAAACATAATATTATATTATCAATATAACTTTTAATCGGAATAAAAAAGAATTAAATTATTATTTCTATATAAATAATCTAGAAATTTAATTTAAATTAATTTATTAGTATGTTTTTTTTCAATTATTTGATATGGAGAATATTTTTACACTTCAAAACTGTTTATAGTATAAATGTTTTTTAAACCTAGTTATTTAACATTTACAAAAAGTTATTTATAAATATGATATAATTTGAATTAATTTGATTAAATATAAATAAATAATAAATATTATATATGTAAATAAATTTAAAATAATAAATTTAAAATAAATTTTTAAAAATAATTCCTTATTTTATAAAAACACTATATTTTTATTGTTCATAGAAAATTTAATATCATCCAAAAACCTAAAAATGTAATTAAAGTTAGTTTTGAAATAATAATTTATTAAATTATGTTTAATTTAAATTTAGTCTTTCTAAATCATCACAAATTTTATTATATTACTTTTTAATGATAATAAAATTAATAACATTTTTAGAATAACTATTTTTATTAAAATGTTTGAACATGTTCTTCTATGTTAAAAAGTATGTTTAAACATGATATTACCGTTATATATTGTTTCTTAAAATTATAAAATCCAATTAATAATCACCATTTTATTAAGTAGTTCATAATTTCTTTATTTGATTAATAATGGTTCTTTTTGATTCAGGGTTAGATGTCCCAAATGCTATTGAAAATTGTTTTCTCTTTTAAAACATAGGGTGTTTCACCCCCACCCCTAAATAATTTCACACATTAAATTATATATTATATGAAAAGTTTAATATAGGTGATGGTGTTTCTTATTCATCTCTACTTATATTTATCACATTGCTTATTTATACCTGTAGTTTCTCCACAACACATTGACCAGTTAAGTTATATTATTTCATATAACATTTTCTCAGTGATCTATAATATTTACTTGATGATAAACATATGAAAGGTATTTCCCCAATGGAATAACCTATATATTAAATATATTTTGGGTTTTGGGTTTGTATTTGATTAAGAAGGATATATGGAACACATTAGGTAATGTAGGTTGGTTAGGTGGGGGTGTTAATCGGCAGGCCACTACTTTGATGTGATTAAGGATAACAATGTGGATCATGTATCTAGAACTAAACTATCAATTATTCTTAAACCAATTTAATATTTTATAAAGGTATGAGTAGAGTAATAACTTATCTCTAACATGAAAATCATGGTGTCATCAATGATTATCTTCATGGCTCTTTTAACAATTTCTTGGGGATTTCCTATGACGATTAATGGTTTAAAACATGAATATCAGGTCATGGAAAATATCAACATTGATCATCATCCACTCTCTATGGTCATATTATAATGTCCATGTCTGACACTATATCCCATAAAAACCCTCATAGTGTTCCATATAAATTCTAAGATGGAAGATGTTACTATATGAGAACACTATGTGGGAATGGTGGTAATCCTAACATTCATTTAAATATATTGAAAACGATATTATATATTCCTCTTTGTATTTTATGTTTCTATTAGACTTACAAGAATCCAGATATTAAAAAGAAATAAGAAAACATATTTATATATCCAAATAATAAAAAAGGCTTGTCATGAACCAAGGGATAACCCTCATATCTAAATTATATAATATAGAGAGTTGAAATCCATGATGTTTGACCACATTCACTATGTATAGCATAGTTTATTGGTTAAAAGGTAAATATTCCTTGATATCAATAAAATGTGTTGGAATTGTAAAGTGATAGACTAGCACTCAAATGGAATTATTTCCAATTAGATTTCTAGTGGGTCATGGGATGAAATCCATGTTTATGTATTGGTATTTACATTCTATTATGTGAAAATGTAGAATTATGTCCTTGTAATTATATAATTAATCAATTAATTTTCTAGTTTACCAATAACTGAGACACAAATTCTACTATATCCAACTTCATTATTACCACCATATTTTTTGTCTCAAATCTCTGTAATTATTAGTTCCTCCAATATTAGAATTGAAGGATGATATATACACATCATTAAATGTCTCCATATCTAGTTTTAGTGTTCATGAGACACATATCTGGGTTTCAGAAAATATAACTCCATCTTCAGCAA
This sequence comes from Viscum album, assembly GCA_963277665.1. Lineage (NCBI taxonomy): Eukaryota > Viridiplantae > Streptophyta > Magnoliopsida > Santalales > Viscaceae > Viscum > Viscum album. Next base: position 24,772,004 of record OY728131.1, read on the forward strand.
TGTTGACCTCTGGAGTATTCACTATATTTTTCTACACCACTTCAGCATCATTCATGTATTTCTCGAAAATACAATAAATGTATGGTTGAACAAATATTATATAAATCTAGGATAATGATCCTTTAACTATTCATGATATTTTATTCCATCATGCCCCTCATGTAGAAGATAAGTAGACAAAAAAATTGAGAATGAAACATGATCGACAATAATGACTTTGGTGTCACCCCCACAGTACATCCAAACATAGTAATACTCTTGAAATAACCTAAATCTAGAATAAAACATAACACACTCTCAGAGTATGTCAATTTTTATTACTTATTTAGTCTAACCATGTAGATGTTCTGAAAAAAACTAATTTTTGGATTATAATGTGATAGGGTGGTTGCCCATGGGTTGAAATTTAGTATTATAAGTGTTTTGAAATTTGGACGAATAAAAATATAAATAATTATTTTTTAAAAAGGGTTATGCATGTGATTTTAAAATTTTACATAAAATGATTAATTTTTTTGAAATTTGATTTTGGAAAATCTTTCAGATGAAATCATTGGTCATGAATGTCATCTTTTTCCCCAGTGTGAATGTTTATTTATTTTTAAAGGAATTTTTTTTAATTTGATTAGGTTAAATTAAATTTTAATTTAATCGATAAATTCATATGAAACAAGTTTATTAATAATTATTATAAAACAAATCTTTGATTTGAATAAAATTTGTGTGAGGGTTCTTAGGATTTTATGTCATATTTATCACTGAAGGTAGTTTATTTTAGGATATTATCCTAACAATATCCCATTCCATGGGTATTTTGATAAATTGTTATAGTGCCTCAGCAAATCCCATTATGGAACATGATTCTAGGTACATAGATCATAAAATGTTTATAGGATGAAAGGGTACTCCCCTGAGGTAGGATTACCCTGAACATATCATTCAATTTCATGAAAATGATTTTAATTATGTTTATTAAAACAGATAAGAATCAATTAGTTAACATATTTATTTCAGTTAAAAAGTTATTATTGATTTCAATATTTTTAACAAAATTCTCAATATGTGTATAAATTAATTTCCATATATGTTTATCTGTGATTAACAGTTTAATGGGTTTATATTTGTTAAGCATCGATATCACCAATCCATATAAAAAATTTATTACATCACTTAATGTGCATTGGATTTCTTGTAACATGGTTGGTCATTAATTCCCAACATATACACCTACTTCCCTACTCTTTAGGGACTTGGTGAATTATTATGGGAATCCATATATTTTGATAAAAATTATTCATGTATTATTATTGGTCAAAAGTACACAAACATAATATAAATATTTTTTATTATTATAAATATTTATATTTTATATTGTGAATTTTATTTCAATTTCTAAATTGTAGAATTTATTTAAAAGATAAAAATTATTTTTGGACATATTTTTAATGAATATATATTATTTTAAATAAAATCAATGTTACAAATTGCTATAAATATTATTTTCTTGATAAAAATCCATGAATAAGAATTAATTATTTTGGAACACTTTCATGAAGGTTCATAAGTAAAGGGATAAGGCATATTAAATATAAATTTATTTAAATTTTATTCAATATAATTTGAGGAAACAAATTATGAATCTTATATAATGTACTTATTTATTTTTAACAGAGTAATACAATTTATTTTTGTGTACTTTTTATTTTTTTACATAATCTAATAAATTTTTTAGGTTGAATTTTTTAAAATATATGTATTTATGAAATATTCTACATAAGTGTAATATTAAAAATGAATCATATATAATAATATATTATTTTATATGAGTTCGTTTTAAATTAGTTATTGTATTTTGATGTAATCCTTACAAAATTTCGATACATTGGGATAATGATCTATATGTCATTTTTGTTTTGGAGGAATTAAATAAACCACCATATGAGGAATGGTTTTACTGGTATAATAGAAACAATGTATTTTTATTTTATTTTTACATTAAATTTAGTAATTAGAACAACAAAAATAATGAAAACTAAGAAAACACATTCGAATTGTTTTGAATCTTTATAAAAATAAGGTATTTCTAATTTATTACATGTTGGAAGCTACCACACCTCAATCTGATGCCTGTTGTGACTGATATGACATAAATTATGAATTTTTATTACAAATTGATATCAATTTTTTTAAAATGATCATGTGACATGATGATACCATAGAAAACACATCCACAATGTATTCATACCTTATAAAATATGAACCATCAGTAATTGTTTAGTTGTAGTAATCGTCCACACCTCAACCTGATGTAAGGTGTGAACAGTATGACTCAAAGAATCCATTAATTGTTAAATATTGAAATTTTATTTCAAAAGTTTATTATCTCACTAAAAAATCAAATATGTTCTAATTTATTTAATAATTTAGGACTATTTTTCATAATCCATTTGTTACATGTGTCGAGCTGTCTCACATCAATGTAACATATGATGTGACCAGCGTGACTCAAAGTGATTATTTCTAGTTTGATAAGAAATTTCAATAAAATATACAACTGATATACTGAATACTGAGAAAAAATCATTCATGTTATGTTCATAATTTAGGATAATTATTCATAATAAATTTTTGTTGAATAGGAATAAGCCTCACCACAATATGATTCACAATGTGACAGGTATAACTCAAAACGTGTATTTTTATTTAAAATTTACATTAATTTTTAGGCGTTTTAATGGGTTGGGTTTGGTCTGGTCTAGGGGCCTGTATTCTTCAACAAACCACAAAATGTTTCAGGTTAGTTCAGGTCATATGATTTATAATTGGCTAACCATATCAACCCATAATGTAGTGGTCATGTAAGGTGGTGTATGGTAGAAGGAATCAACCCGACCTAACCTGTTGTGTCTCAAGTCAGATTAGGTCGATTTATTGGGATTCTATGTATCAAAACTGACACAACCTGATGGAACCAGTCCAAGACCAGACCCAACCTCATGGATCTAGAATAAGACCAAGACCCAACCCAATGTAGTTGAGTGGGTCCTAATAGAATCTAAACCCAAAAATGAATAAAAATAAAACCCAAACCTATATACCCATTCCCAACCAAAAAAATCACTTTTAACAAAGATATAGAATCATCTAATTCCAATATGAAATAGTGAAATAAAAAATGTAGGGTTCAAAAATGTATTTTCATCTATCAAAAATGGTAGGAATCAAAAATGTATAAAAATTGTAACAATGTAGCATCGAAAATATAAATATCTAGGTAGGTTATAACTCCATAAATTGGATCATAAAATCATTAAAATATTCATCAACAAAAAAGATAATGGAAAACAATTCCAATCACAACAAAATAAGGTTGAAATATGTAATGTGGATAATAATCTGGGGAAGCACAACAAAAGTGTTACCTAGGAAAAAAATCCATAAATACTATCCAAACATATTTTTATTAACACCAAATGGAACAATAATTTTATTTCTATTAAACAACAAGTATTTGGATCAATTAAACATGGTAAATCCCCACTTATAGATGAAAATTTGAATAAAATAAATGATCTCAAATTTTTTTGTCTTTTCTGTCTTATTCTTTCATTTTTTAAATGTGACCCAAGAAGAGATTAAAGTCCAAATAAATTATTTCACTGCATCCTAGAAGATACTCCCAAATATTAAAAATATTATATAAATTTAGAGAAATAAATATATAAACAATTCTAGAAAATATCATTTACAATTAAGCCTCTCATAAAGAACAATATGCCAAAAACTTCACAATACAAAATTGGTAAATTAAAAAAAATTACAATAACAAAAAGAGTGATAATTAATCTATATAAAAATTAAAAGTGATATTGAACAATAAAAACTATTTAAAATTGTTAATAGCATTACACTACACTCATTTGAACACTGTGAAGTTATAAAAAGGGAGACAAAAACCTATAATTTTTTTTGATTAGTTAGAATTACAAGAATCTTTTTAATAATGAAATGTTATGTGTGGTATAAAATTGATAAACTCATAGAGAAGCATAATTTTAAATACTATGTGGAGTAGTTTCATAATCAGCTTATCATGAATTTTCATATCAAACAACATTGAATTAGAACATAGAGTTCACATTCAAGACTTTCATTTTTAGTTAAAATCATTATTTAATGATTAACTAAATTCATCAAGTAAATCTTCACAGTCAGCATCTGTGTGTGACAAGGCCACATGTTCTTCCCTTATAATTATCAATCTAAAACCATGAACTAAAAAATATATGAATTAATTAAAACACAATAATAGTAAAGGTGAAGTATAATTTGGTAGAAGGTGGCCTTGGGGAAAATAACCTTCATATTTACCTCAACCAAGATCATGAATAAGAATTGTCACTATTAATGACTTTATTAGAATTCAATTAAATCATCCAAGAAACTCTAATATTTATTTCACTTCATATCAAGATAGTGTCTATAGATTTTGGAGAAGAATTATGTTAAACACATCCTGTTATTTTGTATAATAGACCAACAAATGACCTGTCATTTGTCTGATATATTTAATCAATTAGAGAATCAAGGAGATTAATCAACACTATATGTGTCAAATTTTTGATTCCACGTAGTGATAACATAATATAATAAATTATAAAAAATTAACAATGATACACATAATTTATGTATGGTTTCCATTTAGATGTCTTTTAGAGCACATAAAAATGAAACCAATGGGTTTTCAAGAGTATTAATGTTCAGTTTTGAATCTAATTACACATGGTTGATCAAATCATGATTAAGAAGGATTTCAAGAACTGTAATTTTTACTCACCAAATATAATTGACAAATATGTGGGTAGAAAATATAATATAAGATAGTGTTAATCTTATAAAGTAAAAAATAAATGTTTTAGGTTATAAGGTTATAGGAGGAAAAAATGTTTACATTTAATAATGTAGAAATGATTGAGAAAATGAAATTTTGTAAATTATGATCCCTAAAATATATTTGATGATTAATATAAAACAGAAGTATTTTTCATTAATACATGAACATAAGCACTATATTATTGGATAAATTGGTGGTCATATTTTGATTATTTATATTGAGTTTATATTGTTGAATATGGTCAACAAAAGATTTATCTAAATGTGATAGTGATGGTGTATCACACAAGAATAACAACAATAATTGTATTATAAAGTGTTTTATAGGAAAATTGTCTAACGTGATTGATTCAACACATTGATTACACTGAATGATATTATTATATTTTAAGTCAAAATTTGTTCATGGGCCCCATGGATAATATCATCCAAAATATGGTATCATTCTAAGAAAATAAAATATTATTGAACAGCCCATGAAGAATTTTTTATGACCTCAATATATATGAGTAAAAAAATATTTGATGTAAATAATGTATAAAACAATCAGAAATTCATTCCGCCATCATCATTTATTCATTAATTTTATATTCCAAAACATTGATAATTGAGTGTGGATGATGGAATATCCTAAAAACACAATAGTATAAAGAAAATTTCATTATTTTTATTTCTAAAACAAAGTATTATAATTCATAAATTCCAAATGATAAATAATCATAATATTATTATTGGAACCTAATTCAATCAATTCAACATATTCTCGTTTCTCTCGAATTTAAATTATTTTTGGAATTTAAAACCATTTTTGGAACAAAATAATTACTAAAAGTTATTGGTATTGAAACAACATATAAAGTGATCAAGGAATCATCCTATTATAATAAATATAGACTTCAATGATAATATAGTGAATTGAATTTATAGAATTATTCTGGGAATTTGTGAGAGAACATTATATTTTCATACCTTCCCTTTATGGGGACATAAAACATTAGATCCATCAATATAATCCTCGTAGTAATCAATATTTACATGTATTTTGAGTTCTTCCCATTGTTGTCTCAATTTTATTTTTCATTTTCATTTATTTATATACATATTTTCATTTATCTTCATTATCTCTACCTCTATTATCATCATGAATTTATAAATATTGATGATAACTTGACTCACATTGATCAACATGGACTGGATTTTTTCATTTTTAAAACACAGTTATATTATTCATAGACTTTATTAAATTAATGATATATCTATTCCTTTCATTATCATCAAACTTCATTTAGAAAAAACTTGAATATTTTTTAATTTTAATCCAGGATCAAGAAAAACTATCTCTAGAAATAGTGAATTAAAACTTTAACCAATCCCTGAAAACATGTCAAATAATACCTTCATTACAATATTTATTAAACTCATAGTAATAACATTACACTTCATCCATTTATTCACTTTCCTATATATTACATAAAGAATATGAAATAATATCTGACAAGTCACATGTGTAGTATCAACGAACTCAACTATTTTATAAAAAAATATTTTTACAAAAATGAAAAATAAATGAGAATTATCCAATCATATGATGTAAGAGACCCACCTTTATAGACAAGAGAACTCTAATATCTTGATTCATCCTTAAGGAAAATAAATACATTATCATACTCATATAAAAAATCGATCATATTGTAACCAGAATTCCACATAATAGGCACATTACGAATTGTGGAATGTTAACTAGTCATTTTTAACTCCACAAAAGTGATGGGAAAAGGGAAATTCTAAGATGTTATCTTGTCCCAAAAATTTAGGAAAATCTGATTCTTTCAATTCATTTTTATATTTCATTTTTCCCATCACTGACAATAATTATTTAAATATCTTCACAGCAACTTATATGAATATTCCTTAAATTAATAATGGACTCATTCAAATCATTAACCATCATAACCCAATAAATGATCACTATATTATTTAAAATATCATTTTTAATGATACCAGTATCAATACATTCCATAACACATTATTTCAATGTGTCTTAAAATGCTCATCCAATTCATACATCTTCATGATAAAAAAACTGGATATTTTTATTTGGAAGATACAATTATCATCAATAAAATTTGAAGGCACACAAATATATTTAATATTCTAAATTGTTGTACATGTTCTAATGGTAATAAATACCAAATGATAGAACCTATCAAACATAAACTTTAATTATTCTTTCTCGGTAAAATATTACTTAAGAAAATGATGAAAAACTATTTACAATATGGTAATTTAAATTGAGGTTGAGAAACAACAATAAATTTACTAAAAACTATATTCTCAAAATATTTAAATGATAAATAATGAATGATTTTCATTTTAGCCATAGTTATTCTATAATCTTCTTGGGTAAAATTAGGTACATAAATTTTAACTAACTCATCATCCCCATATTCACAATTATTATTAAAAAAAATAGTGGTTTAACCTTTCTGAAGCTTTCTATTATGATTTTGACCTTTTCAAACTCCTATTAAAATTACGTATTCCATGTTCTACAAATGTGTATGAACAATAATTTCAATAATAATTACAAACAACCCTTCCATTTTCTTATGAAAAAGATCCCATTATTGAGAAAATATTTAATATATTAAGGCAATATATTATTAGTCCACTTTTTATGTGACCGCATACCCTTAGTTTCATTAAATTGTTTTCTACTATTCCCCCTCTTCAATTTTTGTGAAAAAATTTGAAGTTAGAGTAGACCCCTTCCGATGTTGAGTTTATGTACAAACTTGAGGATTATAATAAATTAATTTACAAACACCAATGAATGGATACCAAAAGTCTTCCAAATATCCACCCCGCTATGACCCACTCGCAAGACTATTATGTGGAAAACAAATATAAGAATATTGAGAAATAGGATTTAAGTGATGGTAGTGCTATAATTATCTCCACAAAATTAGTAAATGTTGAATATGATAAAAAATAACATGATAAAAATTAATTATGTTATTCCAAATTGCACACACAACACAAGGAGTATGAAGAAAATTAGGGGACTAGGATTTCATCTGATCTCTCATAAGGCATGGTCGAGTAAGGTGGTGGGTGGGGAGATATTTTCTGGATAGTTGGGTGATTTATCAGAGATTAAATGGGGGGAATGATATGTGAATTAAAGGAGGATTAGGGATTTCACATTAGAGAAGGAGAAGAAATAAGGTGGTTCTAGGTTTTCTTCTGATTGATACTCAGGGAAAGTGTAGGAATAAGAAGATAAGGTAGAAGGGAGTATGGTTTCATCCATAACACAGGAGTGAAGAAGGGGGAAGGGGGTAGGGTTTTATCTTGGGTGGGAAGATTTGTGTGGATAGGAGAAAAAATAGAAGGAGGTGTTCTCGAGGTATGGAATGAATGATGAAGAGGCTACTAGTCGGGCCGAGGATTGTTTTCATAAACCCGCTAGGTCGTCGGGCCAGTTAGGGTCAATATGAAGCAAAACAGAGACCCTACCCTACCCATTCATTAATTAACCCAATATGAACTCAACTCAAGTATTTTATTCATGTAACCCAACCCAAACCAAACTGACATGGTCAGGTCTAGAAACCACTAATAATTTTTGTGAAAAAAATTGACATACTGAAAAAAAACACATTCAAATTATTTTGATAATTTATGACAATGATACATAATTAATTTCTACTGTATGAAAATCCCAAGCACCTTAATATGAAGCATAGTGTGATAGTTGTCAATTCAGTCCTTATTTTTTGTTTTCAAATGTCATTTTATTTACGTATTCTTTCATATTTATATTTTACATATTTTGTTATATTTTTACTAACATAATAATTATTCCCTTATACATGTAGATTCTTTTAAATGGTTTGGGGTAGTTTTTTCAGCAACAAATTATGTTGTCCGGATTTTTTAAAATGGGGTCACAGGTTTTAAAAATTATGAAACATTCATGATTTTAATCATAATTTTATAATAATTTTAACTATAATTATACAAAACATTTTTTAAGTTGTATATAGTAGTCTTTTTTCATTTATAATGTAAAATTCAATTCAATTAAATTATTTATTTTCCTGGTGGTGTATTTTCATATGGGTTTCAATTGTATATGATTCCATGTGTTGTTATTCAAGAAGAACATCATAGTATGTTAGCCTTTATTAATTTTCAGTCTATCACTTATAAAGTCACACCTTTACCAATGCAAAACTCGCTCTAATAAAGAGAGGAATTTATCAGTGCTTATTTTCTTACTGATAAAGGTCCCCCTTTATCAGTGCTTTTTTAGTTGTGACACATGGGGACCCCTTTTAATGTTGTAGAGGAAAACATCACCTTTATTATGATGTTGAAGCCCTTTTGTACATGATTCGTGGGATGCATATCATAATATGATAAAGGTAGAAATGAATCTATCTAATGTTATTATGTCTCCAAATATCTCATTCATTGTAATAGATTCTTTTTTAATTCTGTTAATTATAATTTATAAGAATAAATTATTTAACATATTGATTTCAATAAATTAATATGAGTTAATTTTAAATCATGTATCAAAATTCACAGTTTATGGATAAATTACATTCCATAAATATTTAATTATGATGAAAAATTTTCTTGGTGTATTGATATTTCTTATCGATGTCTCTCATCAATCTTATTAATTTCTTGTACCATTCATCATATATTTTTTTTCCAAAAACATGGTCGGTTGTTGATTCTCATGCATTATAAAAATAATATGGATTATCTTTATTCCTAGTAAAGGGGATATGGAGTGGTGAGTTTCAATGTAAGGTTATGTAGCATAGCTTGGGATAACATGAGCAAGGTGTGGAAATGAATTTGCGAAAGTGAAGAAATGTTGAGAGAACATTTAATCTAGAGCACCTACGTCAATATTCATTAGGGATTTGGTATATTATTGCAGGCTACCCTATTTTCAGATAACCATACTACAAGTAATCTTATGGGTCAATAATACACCAAATATATGTATATATCATAATTTTGTATATATTTATTTTTTATATTTTGAATTTCATTTCAATTTATAAAATTTATTTTTTTAATAAATAATAATTATTTTTTCGGAATTATTTAACGATTTTTTTTATTATAAATAAATTCAACCCAATAAAATGAAGGACAAAATTATTTTTATTAAAAGAAAAATATGAAGAGGAAGATTCAATTAGATCGGTCCACTTTCATGAATATTTATTATAGTAATGTTATGGCTTGTAAAATAAAAATTTATTCATTTTTTATTCTATATAATTTTCGAAAAATAACAATGTTTCTATATAATAAAATTTTATATTTTTAATAGCCTGATAAAATTCCAATTAGATTAATTATTAAATGTTAACATAAAAAAATATTTTATTTTGGATGATATTTTAAAATAGATTTGGTTAAAGATGATAAATAAAACTAATAACAAAAATGTAACATATATAATAACAATTTTTTTCGAGTTCAATTAAAATTTGTTTTTGTGTTTTGAATTACACCTCAATAAATTTAGTTATTTGGGGTCAAATCCATACTAAATCTCACCATGAACCTAATAATACATTAATATAAAATAATAAGATGTCAAAATAATGAACCAATTTAGGATAGTTTAATTTATAATAAAATAAAAATGAATATATCTATTTCTTTATCATAAAATAAAATATTGAATGTGTGAAATAATACATTCCGATATACTCTAACAAATGATAAAATTAATCATCTAGAAAACAGATCCATAAATAAAAAAGAAAATCTACAATTAGGAAACATAATCAGTAGTATAATGATATATATATTTTGTAAAATAAATTATGGAATCAATTATTTAAAAAAACCCACAAAATACATTAAAAAATTGTGACAACCATTTCTCATCATGGGGAACTAATCCAATACAACCATGATGATGACATAGAATTGAGAGGGTTAGTTTTAAATGAAAATTAATTGGGATGGTTATAGTCTACTTCTACATTTGGATGACCATATTCTCTATCTTCAAGCTCTCTTAATGGTGTATAGGGGGTGGAGAGTAATTATAGGGTTATGAATCTAGGGTTATAGATTTCCTTAATTTCTTCAATTTATTTCAACGTATCAGGTCTTAACAGACATTATTTAAACACTATGATCAAGGGTTGTTAGAGAAAAAAATGTATGTTTCATCTATTGTCCATGTGGTTTGAACATAAATATAGGTCTTTATGTGGGTGTCTGAAATAAGATTATGGAGTGATTACCAATGTTTTGGTGGCTTTATGGATGAAATAGAAATGTGATAATCCTCGATGTCCATCAATTCTGATAGTTTTATTCTTATTCTCTTTCCATTTGTGGGGGAAGAACCAAAACCACTAAAATTATATGGGATAATAATATTGTGGGAATAAAATTGGTGTGTGGATTTGGGGTGCTTTAATTCCACCTTAGGTGATTCAAGAGTGATGTGCATTGGGAAATAACATGCAAGAGGGAAGAACATGATGCCTTTCCGATGGACATTGGGCTATTGATTCATAACTTTGGGACCATAAAGATTCACCATATTAAGGCCTCCATTTTACAGTTGGATGGCATCCCTCGACATCTTTTATTGATAAACAAGCCTATAATTGTTTACATATGAAATGAATAGTGTTGAAAATATAATTCATAAATTTTAGGAGAAGAGATTGATTCAAAGGAACTATTTATTCTTTGATTTTATTGGGTGATTTGACATGATATAACCATAACTATATTTTAAGATCCATGGAAACTATGTGAGCATTTAGTAAAGAAAAGTGGGTAAGAACATTGAATATTCGATGTAATGGGGATTAGAACATACCACCATGGGATTGACCAATAGACCCGATACGAACCGCATTATCAATATTTTATATAGTATTTACTGAGTCATTTAAATTTATTTTTTTATGTTCATAATTATTTATCAATGTATTCTAAATATTTATATATTTTTTTTATCCACATGAGGAAACTGAAATAAATACTATGTGAATTTTATGATCTTTGATTTATAGATTTTTTAATTTCGCGTGAGTCAAAATGACTTTATTTTTTATCACTGTTAACGTAATTTATTATATATTGATATTAATTAATTCTATATTGAAATTATATCTACACAATTATTATTTGTGGAAAATATTTTATTTTAATGGATCAATTAGTGATAAAAATTGAGAAGATAAAATAAATGATTTCCCAACTAAATTATCCCCATCATTCAATAATATTATTAAAAATTTATTAATATTTACATATAATTAATGATGATGTCAGTGAAAACATTATATAAGTAATATTTTAATGTAAATATTAATCCCAAATAAAATATAAATTTTATATTTATTGACTCCAATTTAATAATTTATGTTGTGAAAGGTAGATATATATATATATATATATATATTATTTTCCAAAAACTCATAGGGGTTCTGAATTTCATTAAGTACCAATAGTGGTCGGAAAACATCATGTTATATGGACATTGAAATGAATAAATATTAAAGGATAGCCCCATAGGAAATGCAAATAATAATAATCTTGTGGTTGGGTTATCTAGGTTTTCTTATAAATATTATAAAATTATTAATAAATTAATGAAATTAAATTAAATATATTATATATTAAAATTAATTAATGATTTATTAAAATTATTTATGTTCAGTTATTATTTATAGAAACTCTATAGGGTTAATAGATAAATAAAAGCTAAAAATGGTGATTACAAAAGAAATATTATATTACATAAAATTCCCTTGAATAATGAATTTTATTAAAATACGGATACATAACTCGTGTGTTTTCATGACATGAGAAATTAATTACAAATATCCATACACACGCTTAAAAAACTATGGTGATTATCTATGGAATTGCTGCCAGTCTTCGAAGGAGTGGGAGGAAATTTAAAAACAAAATGAAGCAAGTGGGGTTCTCATAATACTTAGATATAGAGTGAAAGGATGGTGGTTACACTTATATCTAGAAGGATAATATACACATATAGATGTGAATTTATGTTGATATGTGTTTATAAATTAAATCAATTTATGCATAAAGTATGAATACATGTGTATGTGATTTCAGAAAATTTATCCTTTTTGTTTGAAAAATACTATATGGAATTTGATAATGTAAAAGAGGCATCTTTGGAATACATAACTACAAAGAGAAGGGATGCATAATATAATTTCATGATTTATATAACTTTTGAAAACATCATTACAAAATTGGAGAGTGTTGGATTAAAAAGATATAAAATAATATGTATTGAAATATAAAGATTGAAAGACTAGAAAAGGTTTATATATTTCATATATATGTATTATTATTATTAATAATGAAAATTTAAATTTTTAAAAGTGCATATGGATTTAAAACATTTAAATTAATTGAAATTGAATAGAAATGTTATCTTATTGTAAAAGTAGTTTATGAAAATATCAAAATCATGAGTGAAAGAGATTGGGGAGATACCATAGAAGTCATTATAACATAATACATACATTGTTTAAGACCACCTATTGAAATATATAATCTAATGCCACAAAACCACATGTGTGTAACTACATGTGGTGAGTCTAAGACTACTATATATTACTAGAAAATATTATAGTATTTTTCTTATATCATATAAATTTTATTTTTGAAACCGAAAATAAACCTATTCTGGTGAAATATAACCAATTATTTTTATTATTACATCTCATTGATCGCTAATGTGTTAATTTAAAAAATGATAAAATTTCAACACTAAGTACTATAATATAGAGAAAATAAAATTCATCAAAATAGAAATCGATCTAGTAGTTCCAAAAACAGTTTATTTATTAAAGAGTACTAAGTAATATTCATAGAGTAAAAAACTATGGTAAATAATGATTGAAAAATGAATTATTTATAAGTGGGTGAGAATATAAGTTAAATTTATAGTAGATAACTAGAAGATCCTTGGTGACGATTATTGGTGGATGAATCCTATGAAATTATACGACACACTATTTTCAGTACAATGCATGTACTAACCAGGACAAGAACAAAATAAATCATACTGTAATTTAATCTATAATTTGGAACCTAAAAAATTTTCAATTTTATTCGACAAATCACCAATTGAATGATATTCATGCAAATCAACTGAATCATTGAAATCATTTATTTCAAAATCAATGGAAATAGTTTTTTTAATCAGAAAAACTAAATATTAAAGGAAATATATGAGTTATAATGATGTTATGGAAATTGAATAAATTAGAATCATCAGAAGAAGAATAATCAAAAGGATTTTAGAAACAAAATATTTTATAATATGTGTTACTAGATTTTAAAATATAGTTTTGTAATTAAAGAAAATAAATTTTTAATGAAATAAAAATTGAATAATATGCATTAAATATATATAATTTATTTGTATAACAACTCAAATAAATTAATTAAAAAGGTAGTTGATTTAGAGGTATTGTGGAAACAAACCTCATTGTATTGGAAAGTAATAGTTGATTTCATAACATCTAAATCATAGAATATTGAAACATGTTCATATAGAATATTTTAATTCCACTATTTCAAGCCTTATGAATAATGGGATTTATAAAAAATAATTATAGGAGAAAAAAATTAAGTACAGTCTCACATAGTGTCATGCTATGTATAAATTCATAATATAAAAAATACATATATATTCAGTCAATGTCAGTAAATTGTATTCATGTAGCTACACATTTTTGTATCTAGATGAGGATTTATTACCTGAAATTTAATCATGTAACTATAAAAATGTAGATTTATATATATCTATACATGTGCAGATGCCCTTAATGAATAAATATGTGTGCTAAAATTTCATGATTTTTTATAATGAACTCCTAATATACATATATACTATTAGAGGAAAATTATATAGTATTACTCTATATATTTTTTATTTTCATATAATCTCAATGTTAAATATGTCTATAGAATTGTGTTTAAACTATTTTGTAATTTGAATTAACATATTAATACTTTCTGAATACACTAGTAAGTTGTTTGAAACAATGTATTTATATGATATTTGTGATTTGTGTATATTGGATATTCTTGAACAAAAATTATACATAGTAGACATAAAGTAATTTTGGATGAAGTGAATCATGGACATTCATTTAAGGTTTTCATGTATCTAGTAGTATACAATATATAGTTTACCATTTGTTCTAAGGATTATTTAATTTCAAAAAATAGATGAAAATGGTGTGGACATAGATAAATATAATTACAAAATTTATAAACATTAAATAAATTTATTTTTTCCAAAATGAAGCACATATTTTACACTTTTTAGTGTTTTTTCAAATTGTGGTAGTTTACAATCAATATGCATACATTCTTTTGTATACTAGTGTAATTAAAATTTTCCATGAGATGAATAAAATATTAATACAAGTGTATTAAACAATATACTCTGTAAACCAATTTTAATGATTATTAATTAAGCATCTTGAATCTATATGGTATCTAAAATATCATGGTATTAATATGATTTTCATATTTGTTTAATTCATGAATTACAAAAAGAAAAGTTTGTGAAATAACATTTATGTTAAATCAAGTGTATTTGAATAACACTAAGATTATGAAAATATCATTAATATCCTACGAATTATATGAGGTCTAATTAACAAAAAAAGACCTATTATAAAATCTTAATTTAATTAATGTTACACAATTTTTAGACTCTTATAAAAAATGAATATTTTTTAGAGTAAATGTGTAAGAATCTGGTTTTTTACTTTGACGTATGTGTTTGATCTTTTCTTTTCCTACAAGTTGTTTTTGGGAAAATAAGAAAAAACTGGATAAGTACTAGAATCAGATATTACATGCCACATAATCCTAATAACATGCAATTTAATATGGTTGTGTGCGAATGGAATACATGGAATGTGGTCATGTCAGCCATAAAAAGAGGAAATCCCAACTTCATATCACGTACTTCTTAGTACACGTAGTGTAGCCTTGTTGGAAAGTCCTCGAAATTATGTCTTGGAAAACGACTACCAAATGAAGTGTAAACTTCTGTACGCAATTTGTATATGGTATCACATGAAGTGTACATGTGTTTTGTCACTTAATATGGTAAATATCCACTCCTTTCAAAATAATAGATTGAGGGCTCGCCTGGTTGAATAACAAGCACTACCAAAACTTCAACCATCTTCCAAATCATTGACTGTACTCTGAATCGGTCACTATTGATTGCATTTTAGTCATATCATTAGTATCTAAATTAACCATGATTTGTTCTTCAAAAGTATAGTTCTAGAAGAAGTTTTTTATGTTGGAGTGTTTTTTTCATAGATTTATGTCATTATATCTGTAATTTGAGCTTGAGGCTAGACGAGGAGTGTCATACTACAACAACGTAGCTGGCCTCATGATTATTTAATGATTTTAGGTTGTTTATACATGTCGTTGTGCTACGCACCCATGTTTGGGGTGTCTATTTTTTGAGATTTTGACCCTGTTGATACATAAGGATGTTTATGTGATTAATTATATTAACTAAATCTTGTTTGAGACTCCTTATTTTGATTAAGGGCTACCCCATGGATGTGTTTCCCTTGGATAACAATTGTTGGGCCGTTTGGCTTATAATACCAATGGGTATGCCTCTATTGTTTCTTTTTATTGGTTTATTGGAATGAATTGGTTAATTAAATGTTTACTAAGTGATATTTTTTATCCATGGAATGGTTTATATTTTATGTGTTGTCTTATGGTGAATTGATTATATGTCAAGCTTCATCCTGTGGTTTTACTATTCCAATGGGATGCTGATAGGTGAAAATTTGTCATGCATGTGGGAAATTTCTTGTTTTTCAGTGGGAAATTACTTCAGGGTAATGCTTTTTCCTACATGAGGGTAAATATTTGTCATGTCTTCATACTACCTGAGTGAAAGGTTTTAAACATATTATTTACTATGTAAATTTCTTATGATTCATCTTCCAAGTCAAAGAACACGCTTGGATTCAATGATCTTTTTACTTGTTATATACCTTGTTTAGGTATCTGATGTGCTTACTTCTTTCAGGGGATCGACAAGATGATTCCGAAACTGAAGAAATTATAATTAAATAAAATTTAATTCTTAAATGAATACGAACTATATAAATAGAAACATGAATAGAATTAATGTTTACTTTTGAGTACTTCCCAGTTTATTGCTTTCGTAATTTCTCACTAATGTTTCCTATACTCCCAGACAGATAAGCACTGATATTTTGGTATTACCTACTATAATTTATTTCTCACACCCAATTTGGGCCATGTTTAGTGCATAAATAGACTATATTGTTGTAGGTGATGTTATGTGAAAGGTTCCTTATACATGTACTTGATTGTTGCGTAGGAGCAGGAGAGCGTGGGACCAAGCCAAGGTTTGCGATGCTACTGAGTTTCATTTTTTATTATTATACCTTGGTATTGAATTTTGAACTTGATTTCAGTTCATCTTGTTTTTTCAGCATTATTAGAACATATTAATTTCTACATCATTTTTATATAATATAATATCTAGTTATCTTTATCATCTAGTCTTCTATTGCTTATATTAATTTCTTGATGTTTATTTCTTCTACTATTGAATTTATATTTATTCCTTTATGTCACACTCTACCAATGAGAGAATAGTTTCCCCACTACCACACTCTTGGACCTCACTTCTAGTCGGTATCCTCTGGTGTTGGGGGAAATGCACATCAGGCCAAGTGGCCAACTGGGTATGGGGTACCAGTTGAGTGGCATCTGGATCTGGGGAATTACAAAGTGGTATCTGAGGAAATTATTTTCTGATTTTATTTATTTTTTGGAGTATATAAAATGGGATAAGAAGGGATAGGTAGTTGGTAATAAGATCTTTTTAGGAGTAGCTAACCTGTTTGTGGGTAAAAGCCATGTTACCTTGAATATTGTAATTTTTCTGGTTTTGAAATTTTTATAGTTGATTTGATTTCACCATTGGGTGATGAAATTCTATTTCACTATTATTATTTATAAACCGTGTAGATTTATTTTGTTGTAACTCAATGAGATGAGGGTATTCCATCTGATGAATCATTTAGGCACTTGATAGATTCACATTCCATGCATTATTACAATGCCATTTAAGAGCATTATGACTATATGTTGTTGTGATAGAAGTCATGCAAGTAATTCATGGTGTTTTGATAGGAACATTGATAGAATATTCATGATGTTTGATAGATTTATTGGTACGTGATAGGTTTTGCTCAAAATGAACACTAAACATTAGTTCATACGATGCATGGGCTCACTTGGAAAGTAATTTGGCGGATCATGATTCAACAATTGTATATAATTGTAGTATGGTATGTTATGAATGGATTCTAAACATTGATTTTTGGTGAGTATGGGACCTCATGGATTAGAATTTGGCACATTTTGACCTTTATTTTTAAAAAAAGCCGTTTAGGGTATGATTCAGAGGCATACTGTCTAGAAACCCAGACAAAACAGCGTGTGGTTCTAAAAACAAATGTCATGTGTTGTTCATATACAGGGAAGAAAATTCATCATATTTACACATCGTGTATTAGGCATACACATTATGTACTATCTGACCATGTCACTAGCCATATAGAATGAAACACAGGCTGTTGGGTTTTGAAAAAAACATTATATGTACCTTCTATACACACTATGTAGACTTATGTGGATAGAAACCGTGTGGACCAGGCCCTGTGGACAAGGAGAAAGACATATATACATGCTGAGGGTGCATGTAACACATCATGTTCATGGGGTTGATACATGCCCAGGATGGCAGTTTTACACGAACATGTTAGAGCTTAAGAGGACAAGCCATGTATTATTTCTACAAGTAGTGTAGTACCTTTTTACAACTTTTGAGGTTCTTTTCCTATTTCGTTTTGATACTTTTGAATAGAAAAAACTTTTAAAATAAGCTTGATAGAGGGCATGTTGTTGACCTTGGAGAGTCATGCTACCGCGATGACCATGAGTTTTACACCATTAGTGCAGTGATGATCATACTCTAGTGATAGTAGGCTATGGTAAACCGATTAATCCTCGACTTTTTTTCCAGCTATGACACAAGCTATTGTAAGGGATGTAGGTTCATATGCACAGTTCCATGGAGGCTTTATGAGATACGTGAAGACATTTCAGGGAGTAGAAAAGGTTTACACATCTATGGTATAGTTGATGTGTATATTCCAGCAACATCATCTGCCTAATTTTTTAGCGGATGGCTGACCACAGGTTGCACAATCATGGATGGAATCAATGCTGAATATCTTCGAGAATCTAGAGATTCTTCCAAATAGGAGGGTAAAGATCGCGACTTATATGCTTCGTGATTCCTCTAATATGTGTTTGGATCTTACCACTCAGATAGATCATCATCTAGACATGGAATGGGATGATTTTCAAGATTTCTTCAATAACTATTTCTTTCTTGAGATGCTGAGGGAAGATCAAGCTCTGGAGTTCATGCATCTGGAGAATGTTGTTATGTCAATGACAGACTACAATGTCCATTTCCATGAACATCAAATATTCACACCTCCTCTAATGTGTTACAAGATATCAAGAGATAGGGGATTTGAGGAATTTCTTTAGTATGAAATTTGAGAATAGGTGACTGTTTTTAGATTACCTTCATTACATGCTATCTTGAATCAGTCACTGATCACCGAGCACAATCTTCGAGAAGCTAGTGGTGAGAGCAAGGGATGTTCGACACTGATTTCTAGTTTTGTTTCAATCAGTAAGTGGAAGTGTCAGGTTGAACAATATTGTGGTGATAGTATCAGCCCTAACATTTCTTACAGTGGCCAGGTGATGTGATACAAGTGGGGAATGGTAGGGCACAAGATACCTCAAAAACCAAGGGACCCAGTTGAGTGTCGAGCATGCAGAATGATGGTCCATAAACAGAGTTATTGTAGGGTTTTTTCACCAGTGGCTACTAATAGGGGTTCAGTATAGAGTCCATGAAAAGGAGCAGGGTCAGAAGCTTCATAAAATTCTGGAAACTGGAATACATTAGGGCATTCAAGAAAAGATAGTGATCTTGGTTGTGGTATCCAGACCCTAGTATCCCAGAGACAGTAGGTCAGGTCAGCTTAGGGTAGCCATGTATTTTCCTTGGGCCATGGTATAGGCCAAACATATGCAGTGTAATAGACCCAACATGAGAAGGAACTCTCACTTTCCACTATCATATATACTATTCAATTTTCCTTTGTTTTATCTTCTGTACTTTTTGATATTAGTGTTACAAGTAGTTTTATATCTATGTAATTTGATGAGATACATGGGCACTGTGTTTATATGTCTACTGAGATTATGTTTTTGGACACTCATTTAGGGATTAGAATGTCAGGTGTGCATCAGTTCAACGATTGAAACCTTGACTTTGGTGGGTGTCACTTTCTATGGGACCTCTATATCTTGGAGATGACAGGATTCAATGTAATTATTAGAATGTACTAGTTGGTTCCCTTATGAGAATTTTTCGATTACTATTGCCGCAGGTTGAGTTTCACGTCACCAAATTCACGAGATTTTCTGAATAAAGTTGAAAGGGATATCTGGGCGATTCGAGCTGGACTCGAGAATCAAGGGTTGGGTGGGATGACAGCCCAGATTGTGAGTTAATATCTCAATAACCAGGGAACATTTTAGGCAGATTTCCCACCAGTAGGTGATTGTTTTAGGGATGTTTTCATAGACGACATTTTAGTATTACCATTAGTTAGAGAGGTGGAGTTCACGATCGAGTTAAGTCCAGGAGTTGCACAAGTATATATTCATCCTTATAGGATTACTATGATGGTGTTGAAAGATCTAAAGAGGTATTTGAATGATATGATAGCTAAGGGTTTTGTACGACCTAGTACTTCTCCTTGGGGTTCACTAGAACGTTATTCAATGAAGGCATATGATAACCATAGGTTGTATGAGAGTTATCAGAAAATGAAACATTTAATGGTTAAAAACCAGTATCCCTTTCCATGAATAGATGACATGTTTGATCAACTTTGTGGAGCCAGAGTGTTCTCCAAATCAACACGAGGTCGAGATATCACCAGGTACGTGTTTGACCAGCAGAAATACATTCTAATGCATTTCAATGTATTTATGGCCAATATGAGTATCTAGTTATGCCGTTCGGACTCACGAATGCACCAGTAATTTTCATGGAACTGATTAAACGAGTTTTCCAGCATAATCCTGAATCTTCTGTAGTGTTTTTTGTGGATAACATACTGTTTTTTTATTATTTTCAACAAGACCCTTCCATGAATATCGAGATCATTTTGATTATAGTAAGAGATCATTAGTTATATGTTAATGTAAAAAAGTGAAACTATTTTATTGACAAGATTTACTTCCTCGATCATATAATCTCAGAGATAGAAGTATTAGTGGACCTAAGAAAAAATTGATGGCAGCAGTTTCCTAGGAAAAAACCAAGAACGTTTTTGACACCCAGAGATTCATGGGGTAAGTTGGTTACTACAAGAGTTTTATACAAGAATTCCCATGCTTAGCAGCACCATTGAAATGCTTGACTATGAAGGGTGTGAATTTTGTTTACACAAAATCATGTGAGACCACCTTTCATGAGATAAAGGTATGGTTGAAATCAGCACCAATCCTGATACTTCTAGTGAAAGGAAAGAGTTATAAAATCTATTATGATTCTCCCAAAATTGGGTTGGGGGAAGAAATTATGTAGGGGGTCGAGTTTTTTAGTGCGGGTCTTGGCAGTTGATGCCATATGAGAGGAATTACCTATCACATGATCTCGATAGAACTAAAGATGTTCATGCTTTGCGATGTTGGAGACATTATTTATTGGGAGGGATTTTTTTGGTGTACACAGACCAAAAAATACTCAAATATATATTTACTAATCGTGATCTAAATTTGAGATAGTGATGGTGTGTGGAATACCTTCAATCCTTCGACTTTGAGCTTTCCTATACACCTTGGAAATGTAATACAGTGGATGATGCACTGAGCAGGAGGACATAGATATAAGCATTGCATGAGGCCAGTGGAGACTAGTAGCTTATGACCTTTTTCTCTAAGATTATTTTAGAGGTTCAAAACAAGTAGGTTTTGACTCGGATTTCATTTTTATCTATGACTCCTACCCTCCTGTATAGAGTTCAGATTTAGTAGCTATCAGATTCTGAAGGCATAGTTATACAGAAGTCTATGGAAGGAGAATACCCTCTTTATAGTTGGATAGTGAGAGATGATGAGATTATATGTGTCTATGGATGATAAGTATTTAGTATTGTTATGAGGTGTTCCACCTATCAGCAGGTGAAGGCATAACATCAGCAACCAGATGATATTTTATAGCAGTTCCCTAGTCCAGAGTGAAAATTTGATAATGTCCCAATGTATTTCTTTGCTGGGTTACCAAGGTCCCCTAGAGAGACTAATGTTGTGTGGATGGTACTAGATAGTCTTACGAGGGTCACTAGATTATTTCAAATCAAGGATACCTTCGGTGTGTATGATTGTCGAATGATGTATATCTGAGAGGTGGTACGACTTCATGGGGTCCCTCATTCTATCATTTCTGATAGGGTAGCATGTGTCACGTCTCATTTCGAGAAGTGTTTTTAGAGGGTGTTGGGTAAACATATGATTTTTATCACAACATACCACTCTCAAAATGATATCCAATCAGAGCATAATATACAGGTGCGTGAGGACATGCTACGAGCACATTTCCATGACTTTTTGGGATCTTGGGAGAATCATATCTCCCAGGTTGAGTTGTCCTATAAGAACAATTTTCAGGAGACTATATAGATGGACCCTTATGATGAATTATATATTATACCATGGAGATCACCCTTGTACTAGTCATAGGTTGTTTAGGATGCTTTAGCTGTACCATGTATTGTTCAAGATAGTCATGAGGAGGTCAAGTTGATTAAGAAATGGATGGCAATTGTGCAGTCTTGATAGAAATCCAATGGTGATCATTGAAGACAACCTATAGAATTTATGGTCAGGGATCACATTTATTTACATTTTTCAATGAGGATGGGACAAAATAGAATTTGGAGATATTGTAAAATTTCACCGAGATATGTCAGACAGTTTGAGATCCGGGCGAGTGTCGGGCTCATTGCATATCAGTTGTAGTTACCTTAGAGGTACCGAGCCATGAATGAAATCTTCCACATATCTCAGCTATGATGATATCACTCAAGCTCAGATCAGGTGTTTCGGCCTAAAGATGTTGAGCTTTATATTGAAGCATCCTTTGAAGATCATTTGATCCGTATCATTGATAGGAGAACAATGCTTTGACGAGGATGATCAGTTCCTCTCGTACTAGTGTTATGGAAGCACAGACGAGTTCTTGACGAGACATCAGAGCCAATGTCCAATGTACATGCTCAGTAGTGAGAAGTATTATCATATATTCAATTACCACCCTTGGATGGTAAATTTAAGGACGAATTTCTTTGGGGGGGGGGTTGTAAGAACCCAATTCTTACATTGAGGTACGAGTTTTATTATTCTCCCTTCCTTCATTTTTTTTTTGATAAAATAATAGGAAAACTATAAATTTAATGGAATCAGAGGATACATGTCGTGTACTAAAAAGCATACGCCATGTAGTGTGTCTATGTATGACGGTAATACGTGGTGTGTCAGAATGTTGGATAGAAAAATATGAAATATTATCTACATGTTGCGTACTTCATAGTACACACTGTATAGTCATGTCGGTAAGTCCTAGAAAGCATGTCAGTGGGAAAAAACCACCAAATATGTAATAATATCATATAAAATCTATGTATATGGTATTACACACCATGTATATGTGTTTTCTCACATTAAATTGGTAGAATCCCCTACATTCAGTAGAACAGAATGAGGGATTTCTAGGTAGAAGAAAAAGCACCTCCAGAACAACAAACTTCTCCTAAATCTTTGTCCAGACTCCAATTCTATCGTTGTTGGTTGTGTATGAAGTGTATCTGTAATATCTCGATTACCATTGAGTCGTTCGTCTAAATTATTGTCCTATAAGAAGGTATTTAAGGTTGAGGTTTTATTATTGTTTCTTAGATATATGTCATTATAGCTCGAATTGGAGATCGAGGCTAGGTGAGGAGTGTAATACTATGACAAGGCATGTGGTATCATGCTTATTTATTGATGTCAAGTTGTTTATACATGTTGTTGTGCCGAACTCCCATGTTTAGGTTGTTACTTTATATAGAATTTGACCATGTTTCTACCTATGGATTTTAGGCGATTAATTATATAAACTGAATTATTTTTTAGACAACTTATGATGATTAAGGGCCACACCGTGTGTGAGTTTTCATTGGATATCAATTTTTGGGCCATTTTGATTAGGATACCTGTGGGTATGCCTCTATTGGTTCATTTTATGGGTTTATAGAAATGAAATGGTTATTTAAATGATTATCAAGTGATCTATCTCTTTTTTAACCATGTAATGGTGAATATTTCATGTTTTTTCTTATAATGAATTTCTTATATGTCAGGCTTAGTCCTGTTGTTTTACTGTTCATGTGAGATGCCTGTGGGAGAATATTTATCATGCCTATAGAAAATTTCCTATGCGCCTGTGGGAAATTACCTGAGGGTGACGCTTTGTCCTACCCGAGGGTAAGGATATTTTATGTATGTAGACTACCTGAGAGAAATGTTTCAAACTATGTGTTGAATATGATAATTACTGATGATTATTCTTTCAAGTCAATGCACAAGAATGGATTAGATAATCTTCTTACTTGTTAGATAGGCTATCAAGGTATCTATTCTGGTTACATTTTTCAAGGGATTGAAAGGCAAAGGTAGGATATCAAGAACTTATAATTCAATTAAATTGAATTACTAAATGAACATGAACTATATAAATGGATGTATGACTAGTAAAAGTGTTTACTTTTTATTAATTCCTAGTTTATGGATTTATTTATTGCCCACTATTGTTGCATATACACCCTGGAAAGGAGGCACATATCTTTGGAAGGTTGAATACTATGACTTATTTCTCACTTTCTATTTGGGTCATTTTTTGGGCCCAAATAAACTATATTGTTGTATTTGTCGATAGGGGAAAGGTTTCTTATATAGAAAATTGATTACTGCTTAGAATAAAGAGAGCATGGGTCCAAGACAAATCTTGTGATGCTGTTGAGTTTCTTTTTGTATTTTTGCACCTTTATATTGTATTTCGTACATGATTATAGTCTGTCTTGTTTTGGAAGATTTTTTAGAACATATGAATTTGCTGCATCATTTTGATATTATATAACATTTAGTTATCCTTATTATTTAGTCTTTCATTACTTACTTCAATTTCATTCTATTTACTTATTATTCTATTGTATTTATAATTATTCTGTTTTGTTACACACTTCCAATAAAGGAATATTTTCCACAATATAACACCCTAGTCCATGGCTACTAGTCAACAACCTCTAGATTTTTTGGAAATGAACTTGAGGCCATGTCGCCATCCGGGTATGCGGCACCAGTTGAATGACATCCAGATCTAGGATGTTACAAAAGGTATATGTACTGTAATGTATTCTATCAATTTACGATGGTTTCCCTGAGTTTGTTTCTTAAATATTTTACATTGATTTTTCACCATTGAAAAAATAGGATAAAATTAGAATAGTGTTGATTTTAAAGAGATTATATTAATATTTTGTATTGACATTGTTCTATTAGAATGGGATATTAAATAGAAATAAAAAGTCATGAAAGCAATTTAAATGATTGATGATAATGAAAGATTATGTAAAAGACAAGATCAAATTTGAAACAAAAATTTACAGGGACCATTCATATAATTACAAGATTAGTTTACTAGCCATCTAATATTGCAGAAACAATCATTAATAAATGAATGTTTTTACTATTACAATAAATCATGAAGTGGTTATGTTAATATTACTGGAATGAATTAATAACACATTTTATGATTTAAAAACAATTATATAAATTTAATTATATTAGTTAGTAGATGTTGGTCATGATATATGGATAATGTCAATTATCTGCGAAGTTGTGACAAAACATACTCTAAAAATTGAAATAAAGGGGAAAACTAAGATATGGTGATATAATATATTCTTTATATCACTATTTTAGTGGATATTAATAAACCATCAGTGTCTTTGTTACGTAGTATTAAATTTCATATATTTTCTAAATTATGTATCAATACCGGTGGTCGTAAATCCAATATAATTTTTAATCAGATACAATCCCTAGATGTAACATTAAAAAGAGACATCTACAACATTAGTTAGAAATTAAGACCACCTTTGATAATATTTATTGGGATTCATCTTTCACCGAAGGATAAAAATGTATCATGAAGGGAAAAAATATCTTTAATAAATTAATTCATATAATTCAAGCAATCACATTACAACTTATAGAAATTAGAATGTATGAATATACAATGAATTAACTCAGCCTAGTGCACCAGAAACTAACAAAGGGTACCTCCCTAACCAGTATCTCTACACAACGAATTAAATTTGTGAACAATATGAATTAAATTAACCACCAAATGAATTAAATCATCCTCAAATTTGAATAAAATGATCCATAAACTACATCTCCACATCCAAAATTAAAGTATCTATGAAAAAAAGTATAACCTATATTTGAATCCCCAAATTTGCAAAGAGTGCCAAAAATTTAAAATAATTAAATCAATTATTCATTTTATGGTTATATGATGAAAGTGTTGTCCACTTATATTTTCCATTAATAGTGATAGAAAATTTTAAATATGTTTCTAAAAGGAAACACTTATTTCGATGATGTTTACAAATATTTTTTATTCGATGGTGGTCGAAAAGGCCATTTATATTTGCATAAAAGTGAGAAATGGTTGTCTTTGTTATCACAACAATGTGAGAAGATGCCTGATAATTAAATGAAATTATGTTTTTAATTTTACACTAGTTTCATGGACAAATTATATATAAAAAATTTAATTTATCTATGAATTAAATCCCTAAATAAATAAAATAACTAATCAATGATAAACTAAATAATTTGATTATTAACTCTATCTATCATAATCCCTCAACTCTCTAATATAGAAGAAACAAAAAATCATTCTGATATCAGAAAATATACTCATTAGGATCATAAATGGAATAAAATTAAAAAGTATATAGGAAATGAAAATGTTGTCCCCACTACGGCAAAAAGAGGTTTTGTGATAAGTCCATCTCTCATCAAAAATATTCTCTTGACAACAACTATTTGTGACAGGATTCATTTCCCATCTTAACTAATCCTATATAATCAATAATTAGTGGATGAAAAACATTCATATCACAAATATCTTTGGTGAATGTGCATGAAATATCATAGGAAAAAGATTTTTGAAATTGGTTTTTAAACCATGTTGCAAATACCATTCATTATTTCAGTTATTTGGGATTGGAATTAGTAACATGTCTTAAATAATATATCAAAAAATGACTATATGAAATGGGGCCCATCTTATATATCTTTTAGATATATAGAAAACATATTTACTATGGGTATTAATTGCAACTGGTCCTGTCATAAATGTCTTTGTCACTAATAGTCTAACATATATACACCCCACCTCTTGATTTGGGATTCATTTTTTAGTTGAGTTATACTCTCATATATTATTTATTTCATTGTTTAAAAGATTAATTATATTCATAAAAAAATTTCAATTTTTTCATCCCATAGAATCATTTATTTTGAGGTATTTATTGGTTTTTATAAATTAAATTCATTTTTTTATTTCACATTTTATTTTATTAATATTATTTAGCAGTAAATATCATTAATTAAAAATAATTATATATATTTAAAATTATATAGATTGAATTAAATATTTTTTTAACTAACATTAATTATTTTTAATAATAAGTAATTAGTTTTAATTTGAAATCATTATTAGTAGCAATAATTTTTTTTAATTTACAATTTAAAATATCACTTTTAATGAAATTGATAAAAAGTAGTAAAACAATTCATTATTAAAATTCATTATTAAAATATAATTATAATTATTAAACAGTAATCGTAATTAGAATAAAATTTCTTAGATTGGTTTTAATTAACAAAGATTAATGATTACTAATTATACATAGTAAAATATAAATAATTCTAATAAATACCAGATCCTATTAAAAATATTGGTAATGACTAAAAATTAGTACCAACTTCCCAAAATTAAAAATTTGTATTAAAAATTAGAATTAATTATTAAAAATTTGTGGAAATCATTTAAAAATATCGTTAGTGAGTAAATTTTAATAAAAAGTATTGTGAATTAAATGTAATTATTAAAAACATGTAATAATTTTCAGTAATTAGTAATAATCTATATTTTATAGTATAAAATATTAAGGACTTGTAGTAATTAATTATATTTAATAAAAATTATCAGTAAATAGTGGTTCTTATTAAAAATTACTGTTAATTAGTGATAACTACTAAAAAATAGGCTTAATTAGTTATCATTATGAAAAATTACTTGTAATCATATTCTTAAGAAAAAATTAGAGGTAATTACAATTCCATTGTAAAAAATTGCGGTAACACGGGGTACATAAAAGAAATGACCTTAATTAGTAAAAGCGGGCAATAATTAATTTTTTTCTCTAAAAAATTGCAATAATTAGTAAGACACATGTAATTAGTAGTATATAGTAAAAAATATTCATTATTTGTAGTAATTAATGACATTTATATTTAATTTCTAAAAATTAGTGGAAATTATGATAAATTAGTTGTAATCAGAAACAATTATCTTGAACTACTAAAAACAAAAAGAATAGAGATAATTATTTAAAATTAAATGTAATTAATTTT
This sequence comes from Viscum album, assembly GCA_963277665.1. Lineage (NCBI taxonomy): Eukaryota > Viridiplantae > Streptophyta > Magnoliopsida > Santalales > Viscaceae > Viscum > Viscum album. Next base: position 24,800,897 of record OY728131.1, read on the forward strand.
ATTATAATAAATAACTATAATGAATTAATTAGTAAAAATAGAAGTAATTATATTTATTTGGTTAAAAATAGTATAAACTTGTTGTAATTATGAAAAAAATATTTTTAATTTGTAAAACCGAATGGAAATTACAAGTAATAATGAAAATATTGTGGTAATTAGTGGGAATTAGTAAACAACTAGGGTATTTTGTAATTATTTGTAATAGCCAGCATTAATTAAATGTAATTAGTGGTAATTATTAAATATTAATTATAATTAGTGGAAAATAGTAAACATTAACAGTGATTAGTAAAAAATAGCAGTGATTAGAAGATATTTGCAGTAATCATTAAAAATTAATAAATAATACGCTTAATTAATATAAATTTGTTGTAATTATCTATAGTTAGAAAGAAATAGAAGTAATTAGCACAAATTATTAAAAAATAACATTACTTAGTGTTATCTAGTGGAAAATATTTTTAATTAGGGGAAATTAGTTAGAGATAGTGGTAGTTAGTGTTCATAGTAAATATTAGAGTATTTAGAGAAAAACATAGTGGTAATTAATGATATTTAATGGTCATTAATGGAAATTAACATTAATTAGTGGTAATTAGAAAATAATAATAGTAATTAGTTATAAATAGTATATAGTAGTGGTAATTAGTAAACACTAGTGGTAACTAGTAAAAGGTAGTAATAATTAGAAATCATTAGTGGTAATTAGTAAACATTTCAATAATTATTAAAAAATAATGTTAATTAATTTTAATTAGTAAAAATTAATGATAATTATTTTAAATTATAAAAAATTTGATGTAATTAAAATTATCTATATTTAATAACAATTAGTGGTAATTTCAAAAAAACATATGTAATTAGTCTAAATTATTTATAATTAATAAAAATTATTGCAAATTTTTATGAAATAAAATTAATTAGTAAATATTAAGGATACAAACTTGTAATTTTTAATATTTAACTACATTAATTAAAAACATAAAACATTAATTAATAATTAAAAATAAATTGTAATATTTAGAAGTAATAAGTACAAAATAATGTGAATTTCAAAAAATCAAAGATAATTAATAAATATTTTCTCCAGTTGGTAATAATTGTTGATAATTAGAAAAAAAATTCATTTATTAGAAAAAAATTAATAAAACTTACTTAAAATTAGGGGTAATTATTTAAAATTATTGTTTATTAGTAAATATTTTCCTTAATTAGTGAAAACATTTAATTATTGATAATTAATAGTAATTAGTGAAAATTAGCAATAATTAGTAAAATTAATTATTAAATATATAAAATTCATAAAATTTATATGTAATTTATAATAATTAATTTTATTTTTAAAATAAATAAAAATCATTTTTGTACAAAACAATACTTATTAATTGATCATTATTTGATAAATCATCACCGAAATATAAACTATTTTTGTGTAAATAATGATATATTGAGGGTGTTGAATCTTTTTTGTAATATCCATCATTAAAACAATAATTTTTTATTTGAATGGGAAATTAATTGTCCATGTAATAAATTTGATATGACGAGGATTGTCACAATTGAAAATGATGGTGGTTATCAATTTTGTTTTTTTTTGTTAAGAATATATTTTTTAGAATTAGTATGGTAAACAACATTTTGAAGATTATACTAATAATATGGTTTCCTATCCATCATAGTTTCAAAATTTAGTGTATGATTTTTCTACTCTATGTTTTCAAGAAATTTAATTTTAGACAATATTTATTTCATATCACAATTAATATTATATCATTTTAATGAGTTTCTGATCTTTAATGAGGATGCCATATATCCAAGTTGAAAGACATGAAAATTATATGCTGTTGAAAATTAATCGATATTATATGAGATAATGGAATTTAAAATATAAATATTTATTAGGAATTCAATTTTTATGAATCACGTTTACCTGAATGAAATTTTTTAACTATAAATTTCACTCGGAGAAAAAGGTTAGTTCAGAATTTATGCCATAGTGATCATAAAAATCATCTATGTTAAAATTATTTCATTTTATATTATTGTCAAAAATAGTTTTTATTTATATTTCTATCATTTGATCAATTGATCTTCAAAAAGACTCAATAAGGTATTTGTGGAGTGTTCCCAATTGAATTGATTAGGTATTTTTCAACTTCCACTAAAATTGTTGCATTCATTTATTTAATGAAAAATAGTTTTGTTTATGTCACAACATTAAAACAATATTGCATTTGGTGAAAGAATAAGTCATTATTATGATGTTGATTCATTGAATTTTTTTTTCGATAGATCCTTATTTTTTATTAGAAACGAGTAACATATTCTTGGTATTGGTTCTTGATTGAAGCCTGACATTTTAATGATACTGCTACGTGGGTGGAATCTAGCTGGAGGGGAGGTAATATAAACAAATAATAATCCACAATAGAACTTGAGGAGAATTATAGAGATCATATTGAGTTTTTAGATACAATGTCTTGGTACAAATAAAAGTTCTCTCAACAACAACATCATCAGGAGGATGAGATGTAAAGATGGAAGGATAAAAAACATGATTAAACGATAGATTACATATAATGTTTTAATCAGTGTGTAGGTAGAGAGTTACACCCCCCTCTTCTAGATGACCCTCCCCCTTCCACTCAATAAAACCCTTTACCTCCATATTGATTGATACTCTATGAATATAGTTATTATGCTAAAATTTGAATGAAAATATTTTTTGTAACATATTTATTACTTCAAATGTTTAAATTTTTATATATTAATTTTTTAAATTTTTTAATATTTTTATGTATTGAATTTTTATAATTTTTTAACTTTTATTATTTTATAAGGTTATAAGTGGATGGACTATTACCCATCACAAGTACATGTTTGTGATGTGTCTTGTGGCCCGTTGAAAATGTTCACTTTCAATGGTTGTCCTGGCCTGTCACAATTAGTTCATTAAATAGACCCATAAAAAATTTTAATGGGCCTCCTTCCCATCACAAAACATTGTTTTCGATATGAACCATCAAAAATAATACATTTTTCAATGCATTTTTCAGTGTAGAGAAATTTATAACTGGACTCCATTGCAAATATCATGTCATAAACACACTAATAATCAAATTTTCACTAATCCAAATATTATAGTAATGAATCATTACACAACATAACAGGAAATAAGTTCGATGAAGATATATGAAATTCTTTGACAATATTATAAAGATAATTATATTATTTCATTTGATCATATATCTTGAATCATCTCATTATATGATCCTCTTCATTATGAGTGAATTATTGATCCAAATAAAATAACTAAAACTTGATCCCTTTTATATGAAAATTCCATAATAAATTCTCTTACATTTGAGAACACATTAAATAATAAAAATGGAGTTACGGATCAATGATTCACATCATTAGAGACTTGAAGCATTGGAGTAACTAATTATATTTAATTTTTTTAATATATTATTATTATATATATATAATAGTGAAATTATGAATATATATAATATAAAAATGTATGGGGTTTCATATCCATATCAATTGGTTCTCAACATTAATTTTTTAATGGATCTGTATTTTATGTTACTCACACACATATCCACAATTATACAGTTCCTACAACATTTTATTAAAAAAATACTAGATTTTCATCTATAAAATAAAATTTCTATCACATTAAATGCAATCAATTATTTATGTAAATTACATATTTATTAATGGAAATTATTTATGTATATTTATTATTTTTTGAAATAGTTTTATTATTATTTATAATAATATTTATATCCATTATCCATGAAGAAAGAGATATGGAGTGGTGATGGGTAAAAAATGGTCAAGTCACATAGGCTGGTAAATAATGAGGGTTGTGTGATAAGGTTTTGGAAAAGTGAAATTGGATTCAGTGAATCCTTAATCAGGTTTACTAATTTCTATACTCTTCGGGTACATGGTCTATTATTATGTGCTACCATATTATTTGATAAGCATAATCCATGTAATATTATGTGTAAACAATACACAAATATAATGTATATTTTATATATATATATATATATTTATATTTATATGGTGTATTTTTAATAAAATTACAATTTCTACATTTTACAATATATTTATAAAATAAATATTATTATTTTGACATTTGGTAATGTTTATTTTTTAATTATAAATAAATTAATCATTATAAAATGTAATAAATTGTAATTTTATTTAAAGAAACATAATAAAATGATGACAGGATTATATTTTTCTAGTTTCATCTAGGATCATTACAGTAGGACTAGAGTCTATAAAAATATTTATTCAATTTTTAGTCAATATTATTAGAAAATAAAAACCAATATTAAAATATTTTAATTTTATATTTATAATATCATGATGTAAATATGTTTATTTAACTCATTAGTTATTTAAATTATAAAATATTTTTTGGGGGTTGATTTTTTTAATTTGGTTTGGTTAATCCTGCTAAATAAAAGTAATATTTAAAATTAAACATATTTAATTATCTATATTATTCTATAAAATTCATAAAATCAAAATGATGATTTCCAATGAATTATCATAAAATAAAATAATGTCATTAAAAATTAATAAAAATGTCTGTACTTGAGATAAAAAAATTGATAATTAGGATAATAAATCCTTAAATAGAAATAAATTTTATAATTAAGAAACCAAATCACGGTGATCTATTCCAACAAGGCCATGATGGGGATGAATAATTGGATGGGGTGTCTAAATTAAAATTAATTATGATTGTTATAGTCATATTATATCATTGGGGGACCATCCTCTCCATCTACAAGATACCATAGGTTTAACAATCCATGATTTTGTAAGGTCTCAAAACAATCATTCCTTCATTTTCGATCCATTTTATATCATTTGATTTAATATCAGAATATTTTAATGGTGTATAGGGGGTGGGGAGAGAAGTAGGATATTAATTGATGGCTACGGATTCCCTTAGTTCCTACCACCTGTTTCTATGTGTCGGGTATCAACATACATTCTGGACACTATAGGAGAAAGTGCTATTAGGAAAAACCAAAGATTTAGCCTCTACTATCATTAAGGCATGTACTTCAATATGGGACTCTAAACTGGTGATTTAAATAGTATTAAAGATTTCATCATCTGGTGACGCACAAGAATAATAGGATAATTATAAATCCTCCATTTCCATCAGTTCAGATAGTGTTACTCTTCTTCTCTTTCCATTCATAGAGGAAAAACCATTACCATTAATTTTATGAGGGAGAATCATCTTTATTGAATAAAAAAGTGCATATATTTGGGTGTTTTTACATCCATATAAGGTGATATAGGATTGATATTCTTCGGGAAAAAAAATTTGGGGTGGAACCACCCATGTCTTGAAGGCAGACAAGGGGCTACTGAATCTCAAGATTGGAACAATTTAGATTCATCGTGGTTGGGTCTCTATAGGACAGAATGATGGACTCCCATGATTGCTTGTGGAAATCCAGAATCCTCTACGAGTGGACATATCAAATGAAAATTATGGATAATATATTTAATAAATATTAGGAAAATATAATTATTCAAATGAACCATCTTGGGTTTAGATTGTTTTGGTGAAATTCGAGATGAAAGCACCGCAACTACAATGGTGGAGCCATGAAAACAACATCTAAGGACATAAAATATAATTGGGTGAGAAAAGTGTTGTGCTAGTACAAGGGGGTTTAGAAACTACAACCATAGGATTTAGAGACAATATCAATACAAAACCAAATATACCTTATTTTTATAGCATTTATAGAATATTTTACATTTATGGGTTAACGTGTTCCACATTTTCATTCAATGTAAAAAAATTGTGGATCCACTTTTTTTGAATCCAAATGTGAAGACTAAAATTATTTTTATGTGGATTTTATAGTTTTTAATTTCATGATTTTTCTATTTCAAGTGAGTGTAAAAGTACTCCTTTTTTAATCTTTAAATAAAATGTATTATATATGGAAATCATATAATTTTTTGTAAAAATTATTTATGTATAAATATTATTTCTATAAACAATTTATTTTTAATATGTAAATAAATCTAAAATGGAGATGATAAGAGAAACTAATTCTTATCAAAATTAAATCCATCATTCATTACTATTATATTAAAATTAGTAGTATTTTATTTAAATTCATGATATTTTTTATAAAGAAATGAAATTTCATAACATTTTTCAATAAACTATATTAACAATAAAAATGGAATTGTTTTATTTATCAGAAAATGTTTACGAATGTTTCTGTATGACGAGTTTTTCTTTTTTATTCTTTTATTGGATCAAAATTTATAGAGGATCTGAATATCATTTACTATATAGGTTCGTTCGAATACATTACATTGGAAGGTGTGAGAAAATATTTAACCTAGGAAGGTGGTGAAAAATGCCATTTACATTTCAATATTGGTTAGAATGGGTTGTCTATTTTTTCTCAACAATGTGATCAGATTCTTGATAATTACTAGAAATGGAATGAAATGTATTATATAATAAAATTACTTAATGATTTATTAAAATTATTTATATGCAGTTATTATTTATGGAAACTATTTAATGTTAATAGATATATCAATGATAAAAATGGAAATGATAATGAATTATGGTGTTACGTAATTATTGTTATAAATAATGTGTTTCATATGGAATTTGATACTGTAGAATAGGTATGGTAGGAATTCAAAACTTTATGGAGAATTAATGCATGATATAATTGCATGCATTATATAATATATGAATATATTGTTGTCGTAGTGGTGAATGTAGTATTATAATGATATAAAATTGTCTATATTTTAATATAAATACTGAAAAAAAGTAAAATGTGTATTGAATTTTTTGAGATATTTTACTTTTATTAATGAATCTTGTAAAATAAATGTGTATATGGAAGTAAAACATTTTTATTAATGTTTTTATATTGAATTTTTGTCTTAGTATAAAATAATTTTATGGATATCTCATAATCATGAGTGATTGAAATTGATTAGATAACATAATAACCAATATTAGGTAATCTATAATTGTTGCATGACTCCATGTAGTGATCTACCATTCAATTCTATAAATCCACAAATGTGTAACAACTTGTGGTGAGTTGGAAACTTCTAAATCCCACACTTTTTCATCATTTTAGGTAAAAATGGGTAAAACAACATTGTTAATATAATAATGGAATTAATAATTTAGAAAAGAAATAAACAACATTTGAAAGTATTTCCATAAAAATATAATAGAATAAGATTCATGGAAATTAACTAAGTCATATAAATAATGGAATAGAAAATCAATGAGACAAACAAGAGATGAAATGGTTTGGAATCAAATTTATATACATGAAATAATTGAATAATATTTAATAATTAGAAACATTGTTTTTTAGGTTGTGGGGGTTTTCCAAACGTCAATAGTTTTCAAATATTATGTATAGATTGATATGCATACTGGTGTTGTTTAAAAAGATTCATGGATTTAATACAGTAATAATATAAGCGTAATTAATACTAATATTTCTTTAAAAATAATTAATGATTATTAGTGTAGCTTCACACATCAATATTCTCTATAAATGGTAATTCTATGAATATTATTCTCATGATTTTTTAATTTTAATGATATAAAATTATACGTTTCTTTTAACCAGATTTTAAATGAACCAAAAAGAAATTGGATGACACTAAAACTATGAAATTATTGAATGTTTCAAATTAACGATATGAGGTCTCATAAAGTAATAAAATCATATCATAAAATATGAAATTCCATTATGACACAACATTTTTAATATCGTAGAAACAATTAATAGAGTTAAAAGTAATGATGTTCGTACTGTCAAGTATTATAGAAGAGGTAGATGATTTCCATTAGTTAGTTTCCTTGATATTTTAAATTAATGTTTCACTATTTCAATTCTTCAAGAAAAAAAAGGAATATTTTTATTTTTTGAGAGATTATTAGATTCATATATTTTGACTTTCCTATGATATAGTAGGTTAGTGACTACCGCTAAAAAGTCAGGAATGCATTGTAAATGATTAAATATAATGAAGAATCATGTAATATACCATAACAAACATGTATTTAATATTTATGGGGCATATTATCGTGTTCATGAGATTGGTTTAATGTCCTTATCATGTGTAAAAAACAATAGTTAATCAATGGATGTTTTAGTGTTAAAACAACATTTAGTGATAGTGTTAATATAATTAGAATGATTTAATAATAGAAAGATGATATAATGAAAATTATTAAAAAAAATTAGGTTGTATAAGAGATAGTGGTGAGAATCTATGGATGAATACAATTATTCGGGTTGTTATATCAAATGAAACTCCTTGTATTGGGTTAAAGGGGAAAAAATTAATATATGGTGATATATTATATTTCTATGAACATTGCTTCAATGTAAATAAAGAAACATTGACTGTATGTTCTCTTTCATACTATAATTTTTTTTATTTTTTGGATTATCTATCAATATTGGGGGTGATAACAAAAAATCATTTTTAATCAAAACTGTAATGGCCTTGGTTTTAGGGGTCCATTACATTGTAAAAATCTGATGTTGAGGTGTTCTGGGTGGTCTGAAAGGCCATCCCATCTTCTCGGTGACTCTTAGCAGTAGCCTTGGCCTACCGGTACCCTTTGCCTACCGATAGACCTAGCCTACTGGTGACCTTGGGGTACCGGTGGATGTCGCCAACTAAAAGCTCTCGGCTACTGGTGGTTGTCGCCAACTAGTAGCTCTTGGCTACCGGTAGCTCTCGCCTACCCCCACGGGATTTCCAGTAGCGCATCCTTTTTGAAAAAATTGGTTTTAAAACCATGTTTTGACCCCTTTATGCCTGTTTTAAAGTCCAATAAATCCCATTAATTTCGTTTAATTAAATTATTGGTGAGGTACCTTGGTAGCATTGGTTTAAACCGCCCCGAAAGGCGGGGACCTTGTCCCAGCCACGTGGTCAAACCATGAACCCGCTCCTTACGCGGTTTTGAGTTTTTCTCTCCATATCATAACTGTCCTGAGCATGCTGTATCTCGACCCTTATCAGGCATTATAACCTAATGTATTTTCCCTACATTTCTTTTTCTCGATCACACTACGGTTAGAGTACCCTTCCTCCCGACGAGTTGTAACCCGGTGATGTTTTCCTTGATCTTGTTCCATGGAGCTCCTGCTAATCACGCAGGGACATAACGTCGATCCTTGCTCAGTCAAGTAAGGGTTTCATCTTCGTCTCTCCTTTTTGTATATCTTGCGGTGTGGGTACGCTACTGCTTCTGTAGAATTGGATGAACCAAGCATTAATGAAGATAATAAATGGATTATAAAGAATGAAGGGGAGGGGTGTGATTGATGATGCTGCTATGTTTTTCTCCTCTTTCAAGATTAATGATTTCTGAATTTTGTGGGCATACGCCTACTGAAAATCATGGCTATTGGTGGTCTTCCACAGTGCACTAATAAAACCTTACCCCTTGTGATGTTTAAAAGGCTTGTATTTTGGTTGTGAACCTTTTTATGTGTAATGGAAATTGGTTAATTACGTATATTCATCTAAAAAATCGGAAGCACCAGTATCAACTACCTTTCTATGGTAACCCCTGTTGAAGCCCAGTTGAATTGAAATACTGAAGTGTGTTAAATTGTTTATATCTAAAAATACCTGTTGAGTCTTCCTTGTGTTGGTAGTATTGGTTTGGTTGTTTCCTTCACGATTGGATAGGGGCTTAGATTGCTGGGGTGATGTGGGTGTGGATGGGATCCCATGTTTGTATGACGAATTGGGGTGGGATCCTCTTCTGTTGTGAAGCCTTCTTATTCATAGTTCTGGGAACTTAGGACTGTATCTCACTTTGACCTGCTTTGGTTCCAATAATTAAATAGGTCTTACTTGATGTGTTTTTACAAGAGAACCGTGTGTGAATGATTAAATTGATTTTGGTTGTACTCTTTCTTTGGCTTGAGTTTATGCTTACTAGTTTCCCAAGTAGGTGCAGAAATATATTTAAAGATTATTACTGAACATGAAAACAAGGATGGGACAAATGGGGATTTGGTTTGATGTGAGTGGTAACTTGGGCATGGGTGTTGTTCTCTTCCAATATGAATGAATAGTAATGATAGTGTTCTTTAGGCTGGCTGAAGAAAAACCTAGATTGAGTGACTGCTTGTTACCTATAAATGTACTTTCAGTTTTTGTGTTTCTTATTCGCGCCCCACACATGTTGAGCACTTAGTGACAAACACCCCCACTTGACTGGTTATTAGCTCCTATTCTGCTCCCTTTCCCGAATATCCCAAGACTCTACAGGCAGGCTGTGATGGCCTGAAGTCCATTATTAGCCCCAGAATCTTAGGGCAGGGTATTGTGGTGGTTGGCCCAGGTGTGTGCGGGCAGGTGGTTTCCCACGTACCTTCGGGATGTGTCTCGGGTGTCTTCGGGAGTGGAAGTAGTTCTTCTATCCTAGGTGTCTTCGGGCATGACAGCGGTTTTTCTGGCCTGGGTGTCTGTAGGCATGGTTACGTGTGACAGTTGTTTCCCAGGTGCTTGCGGGTGGTTTAGTGGTTGTGGCCCAAGTGTTTGCGGGTGGGATGTGTCGTTGTGTCCGAGGTGTGTGCGGGTGGGGTATGGTAGTGGGACTGCGATGAGAATGGCGGGATTGTTCCGATGCATAGTATGTGATCAATAATCAGTGGGAGAGTGGTGCAGGGTACCCAAACATCATTGTGCTATTACTATACGTTACTTGACGTGCATTATATGGGGATTGTTCCTTGGGGAGGCTTGGGTGGTTAGTTTCCTTTCTAGGTTCTTGGCTATCTCTTTTCTTACAGTGCATTAATATGCCTCCCCACTTGTGCACCAGAGTCTTTGGTTATTGGCTGTTGGGTATAATTGTATTCTCACCCTACGTATAAAAAACTACTTTCAGGTTTCCAGGAAGACTTTAGGGATCGTGTGGGACCGTACTAGCTTGGATATTTGGGGATGTTTCTATTGTTGTTTTTTTTTTCTTGGTATCTTTTTAACTTTGGAGTTTGGTGACATGTAACTTTTACCTTTGAACATGCATATGGGAATGGTTTATTTTCACCCGTATTTTAACATTCAGTTTTGGTGTTGTGAGATTTTCTATCTTATCACCTGATCCCATTAAGATAAAACGGGTAATGCCTTCCATTTAGTGTGTGATTTTATACCCTTGGTGTTTGTCTCCACTTTGGGACCTATTCAAGGTGGGTTTCGGGGGTCATTATCTCACCTTCAACATAAAGAAGCAAGGGCATGGCAATCTGCTGACCCTTCCCTCCTTTTGGTGATGGCAGGTTGTGACAGAATGGTATCAGAGGCGAGGTTGAGAGATAGTATGGAGTCTGGAGTTAGGAACAGTGAGGATTGAATGGGATGGTACAGAAATGGTGTTGGGTGACCTTGGTGCATGAGTTAGGCCAGAGAAGACCGACTAGGACATGGGATTTTAGGGCCCACCGTCATCCGATGAAAGGAATCTAGACCTACCGAATGACCAAGTGAGGCCAGTATGATTGCAGATTAGAGACCCTATGAAGGGTACATGCATTATAAATGACTTGTGTTCTCATGTTTCTAGGGTGTTTTGGGAATTTGAAATAAATAAGAAGTGTAAGGAGTTTTAAGAACAATATTCTGCACTACTTGGGCTTATGAATTCTTTGTTTACCTTGCATCTATGGACCCAGGGAGATGACCATGAGTTGTATGGGTGATAGAGGCCTAGGAGGTTGGCATGTCCGATCAGCAGAGGGCTGATCGAGAGGAGGAGGACGACCAATGGCAGAAGACGCTTCGATCCTTCCAGCGACAGACCCTCGAAAAGTACAGGGCAACAACTCTGACATGATGATGGAGGTCCGGCTAGAGGAGCTGGTGATAGCCTTCGGCTTGATCCGGGATCCGATCGAGTACTGGGTTCCTCTGGCCATTAGCCAGATGCAGGGAGTAGTGTGTCAATGGTGGACGCTCTACCTGGGGGAGAGGAGAGAGGATGAGGTGGAATGGGCTGATTTTGAGAATGAGTTCCGGGCAGAATTCCTCTCTTCCATAATGAAGGCAGAGAAGAGTTAGGAGCTACTGTACCTCCAGCAGGGGAGTATGTCGGTAAGGCAGTTGGGATTCAAGTTCAAGGACCTCATCCACTTTCCTCTAGACCTCTTTCCAGATGAGGAGTCTCGGGCAAGATGTTTAGAGGAGGCACTCCGACCCTCTCTCCAGTACGCCATTACCCCTTCACCTTGCTGACATACTTGGAGGTCCAGAAGAAGGAAGAGGTGGTGGAGAGGATCCACATGCTAGGCGGTGTGTCACGATTGTGGATTCAGCTAGGCCCGTCAAAGGGAAAGGTCGTCAGCACCAGACCTCCATCATCGGGACCCTCTAGGTTCTGACCAGTAGGGAGCAGACCGCAGCAGTTCCAGTTCTGGTCCCCCAGTCCTCGCCCTTTCCCTTCGAGCCCAAGACTGAGGTGCTTCGTTTGTGGGAGCCATTTTCATCTCCAAAATCAGTGCCCGGACTGAGTTCAGTACGGTAGTGGCGGACAGGCCCAGCACCCTCCTCAGTAGTAGCTACTAGCTAAGCCCTTCCAGCAGCAGCAGCAGGGGCAGCGAGCTCCCGCTCCTCCGAGGGCAGACGTTCCAGGGGGAGGCCGACCTTAGGGTGCTCCTCAGGGACCTCGACCAGGGCGTGGTCATGGATGCGGCCAACAGCCAAAGGGAAGAGTAGCTGGGTGTGGACAGTTGCACGCCACAGAGGAATCAGTTCCAGCAGGACTGGAGGTTGTTCGAGGTAATATTAGTTTGTTCAGTAATATTGCTTATTCCTTGTTTGATACCAGATCATCTCACTCCTTCGTTGCACACTGTCTGGCCTGTTCTCTGGGTCTAGATGCTGAGAGACTTCCAGTTCCCCTGGTGATGAGAACACCATTCGGAGGTCAGACCGACTTGATATATGTTTGTAGTGGATGCACACTGACGATAGGGCCACATCAGTCGGTCAACGATCTAGTAATTCTACAGATACATCCAAACAATGTCATCCTAGGCATCATGTGGCTATTCTCTGTGTGTGAAAATATAGACTGATTCCAAGGAAGGTTTGTGTTCTCATGGGTGGTCGACGTGTTACTTTCACCAGTGAGCAGAGTGGCCAGAAGGGTAGCAGGAAAGAGGAACCCCTCCTCTATTTGTTAGCCGATCATTCAGTAGAGTCAGTGGATGCTGAGATGGTGGATCTACCAGGGATCGTCAGTGATTTTATGGACGTTTGCCCTGAGGAGGTGACGACTCTACCCCCTCGATGTGATATTGAATTTGGGATTGACTTGCATCCTGGTGCTTGTCTAATTTCGATGTCTCCCTAACAGATGCTGCCTTCGGAGCTATGGGAGTTGCAGATTCAGATCAACGATCTGAGAAAGAACGGTTTTGTTCGACCGAGTGCGTCACTGTGGGGTGCTCCTGTATTGTTTGCAAAGAAGGAAGATAGCGGTCTAAGGATCTGCATAGACTACATGAGGCTGAATCAGGTAACTATCAAAAATTTTTACCCTCTTCCAAGTACTGATGATCTTTTCGACCAACTAAAAGGGGCGGGATGGTTCTCAAAGATCAACATGTGGTCTGGGTATCACCAGTTGAGTGTAAAAGAGGGATACATCCTGAAGACGGCCTTCAGGTGTAGATATGGGCACTTCATGTTTTTATTTATGCCTTTCGGCATTAGGAATTCTCTGGCAGTGTTCATGGGGCTTATGAACTCCGTCTTCAAGGAATATCTGTATCGGTTCGTAGTCATGTTCATTGACGACATCTTGATCTATTCAAGATCATAGGAGGACCACGCGGAGCACCTGAGGACAGTTTTGGAGGTCCTCTGATAGCACCATCTCTATGGGAAGTTGTTTAACTGCAAGTTCTGGATGCGAGAAGTGCACTTCCATGGGCACGTAGTGTCCAAGAAAGGTGTATAAGTGGACCCATCAATGGTTGAGACAGTTTTTTCTTGGGAACACCCAAGAAAGTGGTAGAGGTTCGCAGTTTCCTCGGGCTGGCAGGTTACTACCAGAGGTTCGTACCCAACTTCTCTCGAGTTGCGGTGCCTTTGACGACCCTGACCAAGAAGGACCATGTTTTTGTGTAGAGTGAGCAGTGTGAGGCAGCCTTCAGCTATCTGAAGGAGTTTTTGGTTAGTTCCCCAGTGCTGAGACTACCAGAAGATGGGGCAGCGTATGAGGTGTTTTCTGATTCTTCAGGTCAAGGCCTTGGATGTGTGTTGATGCAGCGATAAGGGGTGATCTCTTATGGGTCTAGGAAGCTACGCCCTCATGAGTGTAATTATTCCACCCATGATCTAGAGCTTGCAGCGGTCATTTTCGCACTAAATTGGTGGTGGCCTTACATCATCGAAGAACACTTTATGGTCTTTATGGATCACGAAATCTTGAGATATATCTTCTCCCAGCGGGACCTAAACTATGGTAGTGAAGGTGGATGGAGTTCCTCCAAGATTACGACTTCGATATATCCTGCACTTCCGAAAAAGGGAATATAGTGGAAGATGATTTGAGTAGGAGGTCGCAGAAGGATGTGGTCTGAGAGTTAGCAGATGCTTGGAAGGCAATGGAGGAGTTGGATACCTTACACCTCGATGCGAGGATGGATAGTGGTAGAGGATTCCCGTATTAGATGATAGTGCAGAATTCTCTGTTGCGGAAAGTGGAGGAGTCTTAGTGGGGAGACACAGAGTGCGAAGTGATGTGCGACCGTGTTGACCAGGGCGATGCTCTCGAAGGGTTGACAGAAGATAGTCAAAATCAGATTCTCTTCCTGGGGAAGATTTTTGTTCTAGAGGCGATGTGTGGCAAGGTTCTTTGTGAGTTCCACAACATACCCCGAGCGGTACACCCAGGAGTTTCCATGATGTACCAGTGTCTGAGGAGACAACTTTGGTGGCCCGGAGTAGAGCGAGAAGTGTCAGAGTTTGTGGCCATGTTCTTAGTGTTTCAGTAGGTAAAGGCTGAACTCTGTGTTCCATGCGGGTTGTTGCATCCTTTAGATGTCCCCGAGTGGAAGTGGTACGACATCTCGATGGATTTCTTCATGGGACTACCCAAGGAGTAAGGGGGATGCGACGCCATCTAGGTAGTGGTGGACTGCTTGAAAAAGTCGGCTCACTTTATGGAGATTAAGGAGTAGAGTGCAGTGGATGTTCTAGCACAGAAGTATGTGGACGAGGTACTGTAGTTTCATGGAGTTCCTAGTTCCATAGTCTTGGACATGGATTCACATTTTACCTCATGAGTCTGGAGGGGATTTCAGCATGCTTTCAGCACCCTGCTACGTCTTAGCACTTATTTCCACCACCAGACAGATGGGCAGACAGAGTGCACCATCCAGACCTTGGAGGACATGCTGCGGGCATGTATTCAGGACATTGGGGATCATGGGTGAAACACTTGCCACTAGTAGAGTTCATCTACAATAATATCCATCTCTCTACCATTGGAATTCCTCCATTCGAAGCCCTGTATGGAAGGCTGTGTCACTCACCCATGTGCTGGACTGAGGTTAGGGAAGCAGGTGTTCTTGGCCCGAAGGTGGTTCAGAGCATGAAAGAGAAGGTTCAAATTATATGAGAAAGGATGAAGGAAGCTCAGGACCGGCAAAATTCATATGTCGATAATAGGAGGAGACCCTTGGAGTTCGAGGTCAGGGACCACATGTTCTTGAAGGTCTCCCCTTGGCATGGACAGTAGAGGTTCGGTAGGGGAAGTAATATTTCTCCCAGGTTCATCGAACCCTTCAATGTGTTGCGGCGGGTTGGTGAGCTGGCTTATCATCTAGCGCTACCACCGCTGCTATTGAGGATACAGGATGTATTCCATGTGTCCCAGCTTCGTCGATATCAACACAACGACTCCCAAGTCATTGATTGGGGAGATTTAGATGTCAAAGACGATGTGACCTTCATAGAACGACCAATCAATATCGAGGATCGAAAGGAGAAAGTGCTTCGTGGACAAACCATCCCCTTGGTTCGTGTGTTGTGGAGGCATGGTGGACTGGAAGAGAGAAAATGGGAGCGGGAGGCCCAGTTATGAGTTCAGTACCCAGAGCTGTTTTTACTTGTTTTTTTTGTTCTGATCCCTGATATATTGTACCTTGTGATTTAATATATGAAATGATTGTTTTTCTTAGCTATTAGATGATCTATTCCATGTTCTCTCTGTGTGTGTGTGTACAAGTGTGTGATGATGGGAAAACCAGACTACTAATTAGGACACATTAATGTGAATGTTATTGTTGATAACTCTTGGAGGAGTATTTCTGGATGTAGGGGGATGGTTCTATTCCGGCTTTCAAACAACTATGGGGTTTTCCCCTGAGAAGTATCTTTAGAGGGTGGTTGTTTGGACCCCACTTTTCTCCTTTATGTGTTGTTCTTATATTCTCGGAGACTAGAATAGTTTGAGAAGTATCTAATGTAATGGCCCGGGTTTTTGGGGTCCATTACATGGTAAAAATATGATGTTGAGGTGTTCTGGGTGGTCTGGAAGGCCATCCCAGCTTCTTTGCGACTCCTAGCAGTAGCCTTGGCCTACCGATAGCCTCATCCTACTGGTGGCTCTCGGCTACCGGTGGCTCTCGGCTACCGGTGGCTCTCGGCTACCGGTGGCTCTCGGCTACCGGTGGCTCTTGGATACCGGTGGCTCTCGGCTACCGGTGGCTCTCGGCTACCGGTGGATCTCGGCTACCGGTATCTCTGGGCTACCGGTTGCTCTCGGCTACCGGTAGTTATCGCCAAGCGGTGGCTCTCTGCTACTGGTAGCTGTCGCCAACCGGTAGCTCTTGGCTACTGGTATATGTCACCAACAGGTAGCTCTTGGCTACCGGTAGCTCTCGCCTACCACCACGGGTTATCCAGTAGCGCATCCTTTTTTGGCAATTTGGCTTTAAAACCATGTTTTTACACCTTTTAGCCTATTTTAAATCCCATTAATTCCCATTAATGTATTTAAATAAATGATTGGTGAGGTACCTTGGTATTGTCGGTTTAAACTGCCCCGAAAGGCGGGGACCTAGTCCCAGCCTCGTGGCGAACCCACGATCCTGCTCCTTACGCAGTTTCGAGTTTTTCTCTCAATATCATAATTGTCCCGATGATGTTGTATCTCGGCATTTATTAGCCATTATAACCTAATGTCTTCTCCCGACATTTCTTTTTCTCAATCACCCTGCGGTTAGAGAACCCTTCCTCCTGACGAGTTGTAACCCATCGAATTTTTCCTTGATCGTGTTCCGTGGATCTCCTGATAATCACCCGAGGACATAAAGTAGATCCTTGATCAGTCAAGTAGGGGTTTCACCTTCATCTCTCCTTTCTATGTATCTTGCGGGGTGGGTACCCTACTGCTTCTGTAAAATTGGATGAACCAAACCTTAATGAAGACAATAAACGGATTCTAAATAATGAAGAGGAGGAGTGTGATCGATGATTCTGCTATATTTTTCTCCTCTTTTAAGATTAATGATTTCTGATTTGTTCGGGGATATTCCTTCTAAAAATCATGGTCGTTGGTTGTATTTCTCTGTGCACTAATAAACCCTTACCCCTTGTGATGTTTAAATGGCTTGTATTTTTGTTGTGAAACATTTGATGTGTAAAGGAAATTGGTTAATTAAGTATATTCGGCTAAATAAATTGGAAGAAACATGATAAACTCTTTTTCTATGATAACCTCTATTTAAGCCCAGCGGAATTAACATCATGGAGAGTGTTAAATATTTTAAATCTGAAAATACTTGTTGAGTCTGCCTTATGTTGGTAGTATTGTTTGTGGTTGTTTCCTCCACGGTTGGATAGGGGCTTAGATTTCTAGGGTGATGTGGGTGAGTATGGGATCCTCTATTTGTATCAAGAATTGGGGTGGGATCCTCTTCTGTTGTGAAACCTTCTTATTCATAGTTCCGGGAACTTGGGACTGTATCTCACATTGACCTTATTTGGTTACGATACTTGGAGGGGTCTCGTATGATCTATTTTTACAAGAGAATAGGGTGTGAATGTTTAAATTGTTGTTGGGTGTACTCTCTCCTTGGCTTGTTTTTATACTTACTATTTTCCCAAGTATGTGCAGAAACTTATTTAAACATTATTACTGAACATGAAAACAAATATGGGACAAATGGGGATTTGGGTTGATGTGAGTGGTAACTTGGGCATGGGTGTTTTTCTCTTATCTTATGAATGAATAATATGGATAGTGTTCTTTAGGCTAGCTGAAAAAAAAACTAGATTGGGTGAGGGCTTGTTACCTATACATATACTTGTAGTTTTTGTGTTTCTTATTCACACCCCACCCAAGTTGAGAACTTAGTGCCTAACAGCCCCACTTCATGTGGGAGGGTGTTTTTCCCAACACTCCTATGAGTGGCTGGTCATTAGCTCATTTTATGATCCCTTTCCCGAATAGAATAATACCCTACGAGCAGGCTGTAATGGCTTGAAGACCATTATTAGCCCATGAATCATCGGGCAAGGTAGTGTAGTGGTTGGCCCAGGTGTGTGCGGGCAGGTGGTTTCCTAAGTACCTTCGGGATGAGGCCCAGGTGTCTTCGGGAGTGACAGTAGTTCTTCTAGCCCAGGTGTCTTCAGGTGTGGTAGCGGTTGTTCTGGACAAGGTGTTTGCAGGCATGGTTACATGAGACAGTTGTAGTCCTAGTGTCTGCGGGCGGGTTACTGGTTGTGGCCCATGTGTTTACGGGCGGGATGTGTGGTTGTGGCCCATGTGTGTGTGGGCGGGGTATGGCAGTGGGACTGTGATGAGATTGGCGAGATTGGTCTGATGCATAGGATGTCTTCAATAAACCATGGGAGAGTGGCGTGGGGTACCCAAACATCGATGTGCTATTACTAAAAATTACTTGACTAGCGTCATTTGGAGAGTGTTCCTTGGTGTGTCTTGGGTGGTTAGTTTCCTTACTAGGTGCTAGGTTATCTCTTTTCATACAGGGCATTAGTATGACTCCCCACTTGTGCATGAGAGTCTTTGGTTTTTCCCTACTGAGTATACTTGTATGCTCACCCTACGTATATAAAACTACTTTCAGGTTTCTAGGAGGACTTCAGGGATCGTGTGGGACTGTACTAGCTTGGACCTTTGGGGCAGTTTCTGTTGTTGTTTATTTTTTTCTTGGTATCTTTTTTCCTTTGGAGTATTGTGACTGGTATCTTTTACCTTTTAGCATGCATATGGGAATGGTTTATTTTCAGTCGTATTTTCACTTTCAGTTGTGGTGTTGTGGGATTTACTATCTGATCTCCTGATCCTATTAAAAAAAGGGTAATGCCTTCCATTTACTGTGTGATTTTATACCCTTGGTGTTGGTCTCCACTCTAGGACCTATTGAAGGCGAGTTTCGGGGATCATTATCTCTCCTTCAATTTAAAGAAGGAAGGGCCTGGAAATCTGCTGACCATTCCCTCCTTTTGGTGAAGACGGGTCGTGAAAGAATGGTATCAAAGGCGAGGTTGAGAGATAGGATGGAGTCTGGAGTTAGGCATAGTGAGGATTGCATGGAATGATAGGGAAACGGTTTTGGGTGACCTTGGTGCGTGAGTTATGCCAGGGAAGACCGGCTAGGACATGGGATTTTAGGACCCCTCGTGATCCGATGCAATGACTCTAGACCTTCTAAACGACCAAGTGAGGCCAGGCTGATTGTAGGGTAGAGACCCTAGGAAAGGTACATGGATCATAAATGACTTTTGTTCTCATGTTTCTAGGGTGTTTTGGGAATTTGAAATAAATAATAAGTTTAAGGAGTTTTAAGAACAATATTCGGCACTACTTGGGCTCAGGCATTCTTTGTTTAGCTTGTATATATGGCACCCGGGAGATGACCATGAGTTGTAGAGGGGATCGAGGCCCAAAAGGTTGACTTAGCCGATCAACAGTTGGCTGATCGAGAGGAGGTGGATGACCAGTGGCAGAAGATGCCGCAAGCCTTCATGCGACAGACCCTTGAGAAGTACGAGGGCAGAACCTCTGGCATGAAGACAGAGGGATGGATAGTGGAGTTGGTGATAGCCTTCAGCTTGATCCGGGATCCAACTGAGTACTGGGTTCCTCTGGCCGTCATCCAGATTCGGGGAGCAGCGTGTTAGTGGTGGACGCTCTACCTGGGGGAGAGGAGATAGGCTGAGGTGGCATGGGCTGATTTTGAGAAGGAGTTCCTGGAAGAATTCCTCTCTTCTATGATGAAGGCAGAGATGAGGCAGGAGCTACTCTCCCTCCAACAGGGGAGTATTTTGGTAAGGGAGATGGGAATCAAGTTCAAGTTCCTCCTCTTCTTTGCTCCGGAGCACTTTCAAGACGAGGAGTCTCAGGCGAGACGTTTAGAGGAGGCACTCCAAACCTCCCTCAAGTACGTCGTTAGCCCCTTCTCCTTGCCGACATACATGTTGGTCCATAAGAAGGCAGAGGAGTTGGAGAAGATGCACACGTTGGGCGGTGTGTCACGAGAGGGGATTAACCTAGGCCCGTCAAAGGAAACATTCGTCAGCACCATTCCACCAGCATCTGGACCCTCTACGTTCAGACCAGCAGGGAGAAGGCTGCAGTTGTTCCAGTTCTGGTCCCCCGATACTCACCCTTTCACTTTAGGCGGAGGACCGAGGTGCTTCGTCTGTGGGAGCCCTGGACGTCTCCAGAATTAGTGCCCGAACCAAGTTCAGTTCGGCAGTGGAGGACAAGCCCAACACATGCCTCAACAGCAGCTTCCAGCTAGGCCCTTCCAGCAGAAACAACATGGGAAGCGATCTCTCGCTCCTACGAGGGTAGGCGTTGCAGGGGGAGGCCGACCTCAGGGAACTCCTCAGGGACCTTTACTAGAGCATCGTTGGTGAGGCGGCCGATATCCGAGGGGAAGTGGAGCTGGGTGTGGATAGTTTCACGCCACGGAGGCAGCAGTTCCAGCGGGACTGGAGGTTTTTCGATGTACGATCAGTTTGATCAGTACCCTTGCTTACGCATTGTTTGATACCGGAGCTCCGCACTCCATTGTTGCACACTGTTTGGCCCATGCACTGGGTCTAGATGTCGAGAGACATCCAGTGCCCCTGGTGCTGAGCACACCAGACTAAGTTATGACCGACTTATTTTATGTGTGTAGAGGATAAAGACTGTTGATAGGGCCACATATGTGGGTTAGGGATCTACTCCTGCTACATATACAACCATATGATGTCATCCTATGAATCTACTGGCAGTTCTCTGTGTGTTCCATCATCGACTGCATCTGAGGAAAGGTTGTGTTCTCAAACATGGGTTCCCAACGTGTTACATTCACCAGTGAGCGGAGTGGTCAGAAGGGAAGCAGGTGAGAGGAACCCATCCTCCCCATGTCAGCCGAGCTGTCAGTAGAGTCAGTGGATGATGAGATGGTGGAAGTACCAGGGATCGTCAGTGATTTTATGGACATCTTCCCTTAGGAGGTGACGAATCTACCCCCTCAATGTCATATCGAGTTTGGGATAGACTTGCAGGCTGGTGCTCATCTGATTTCGATGTCTCCCTACCAGATGGCGCCTTTGGAGCTACGAGAGTTACGGATTCAAATCGACGATATGATGAGGAAGGGTATTGTTCGACTGAGTGTGTCACCATGGGGTGCTCCTGTGTTGTTTGTGGAGAAGGCGGATGGCGGTCTAAGGCTGTGCATAGACTACAAGAGGCTGAATCAGGTAACGATCAAGTATTTCTACCCTCTTCTGAGGATATACAATCTTTTCGACCAGCTGAAAGGGGTGGTATGGTTCTCCAAGATCGACCTGCAGTCTGGGTATCACCATTTGAGGGTAATGGAGGGTGACATCTTGAAGACGGCCTTCAGGTACAGATACGGGCACTTCGAGTTTGTAGTCATGCCTTTCGGCGTTACAAATGCTCCGACTGTGTTCATGAGGCTTATGAAATCCATCTTCCGGGAATATCTGGATCGGTTCGTAGTCGTGTTCATTGACGAAATCCTGATCTATTCAAGATCAAGGGAGGACAACGCAGAGCACCTGAGGACGGTTTTGGAGGTCCTCCGACAACACCCGCTCTATGGGAAGTTTTTGAAGTGAATGTTCTGGACGCGAGAAGTGCACTTCCTAGGGCACGTAGTGTCA
The DNA here is from genome assembly GCA_963277665.1 of Viscum album. Classification (NCBI taxonomy): domain Eukaryota; kingdom Viridiplantae; phylum Streptophyta; class Magnoliopsida; order Santalales; family Viscaceae; genus Viscum; species Viscum album. The sequence goes on from OY728131.1 coordinate 24,823,157, forward strand.
GAGAAAGGGGTAGCAATGGACCCATCAAATGTTGAGGCGGTTTTTTCTTAGGTATCGCCCAAGAACGTGGCAGAGGTTCATAGTTTCCTCGAACTGGCAGGTTACTACCAAAGGTTCGTAACCAACTTCTCTCGATTTTCGGCGCCATTGACGACCATGTCCAAGAAGGACCATGTTTTCATGTGGAGTGATAAGTGCGAGGTAGCATTCAGCTATCAGAAGAAGAAGATGGTTAGTGCCCCAGTGCTGAGACTACCAGAAAATGGGGCAGTGTATGAGGTGTTTTGTGATGCTTCAAGGCAAGGCCTCAAATGTGTGTTGATGCAACGACAAGGGGTGATCTCTTATGGGCCTAGGAACCTATGCCCTCATGAGTGTAATTATTCCACCCATGATCTGGAGCATGTAGAGGTCGTTTTTGAACTAAAGTTGTGGCAGCATTACCTCATCGGAGAACACTTTGTGGTCTTTATGGATCACAAAAGCATGAGGTATATCTTCTCCCAGCAGTACCTAAACTGATGGTCGTGATGGTAGACACAGTTCCTCCAAGATTACGACTTCGAGATATCCTACACTTCCGGAAAATGAAATGTAGTGGCCGATTATTTGAGCAGAAGGTCGCCGAAGGATGCGGTCCGAGAGTCAGCAGACGCTTGGAAGGAGATGGAGGAGTTGGCTACCTTGCACCTGGATGCGAGGATGGATATTGGTAGAGGATACCTGTGTCAGATGACACTGGAGTGTTCTCTGTTGAGGCAAGTGGAAGAGTGTCAGTGGGGAGACCCAGGGTGCGAAGTGATGCGCGGCCGAGTCGACCTGGGCGATGCTCCTGAAGGGTGGACGGAAGATGGTCAAAATCGGATGCTCTTCCCGGGGAAGATGTTTGTTCCATATGGGATGTGTGGAAAGGTACATAGTGAGTTCCACAATTGACCCATAGCGGTACACCCAGGAGTTTCCACGATGTACCAGGGTCTGAGGAGACAGCTTTGGTGGCCCAAAGTAAAGCAAGAAGTGGCAGTGTTTGTGGCCAAGTGCTTAATGTGTTAGCAGGTAAAGGTTGAACACCGTCTTCCAGGCGGGTTGTTGCAACCTTTAGATGTAACTGAGAGGAAGTGGGATGACATCTCAATGGATTTCATCACGGGACTACCCATGGTTCAAGGGGGCTGCGATGCCATCTGGGAAGTGGTGGACCGTTTGAGGAAGTCGGCTCAGTTTCTGGAAATTAAAGAGTCGAGTGCAGTGGACGCTCTAGCATGGAAGTATGTGGACGAGGTAGTGCGGTTTCATGGAGTTCCAAGTTCTATAGTCTCAGATAGGGATTCAAATTTTACCTCATGAGTCTGGAGGGGATTGAAGCATGCTTTTGGCACCGAAATACGTCTTAGTACTACTTTCCACCCCCAGACAGATGGGAAGACAGAGCACACCATCCAGACCATGGAGGACATGATGCGGGAATGTATCTTGGACATTTGGGGATCATGGGTGTGACACTTTCCTCAGGTCGAGTTCACCTACAATAATAGCCATCACTATACCATTGGCATGGCTCCATTTGATGCCTTATATGGAAGGTCGTGTCACTCACCCGTGTGCTGGACTGAGGTCGGGGAAGTAGGTGTTCTTGGACCAGAGTTGGTGCAGAGCATGACAGAGAAGGTTCAACTTATACGAGAAAGGATGAAGGAGGCTCAGGACCGGGAGAAGTCATAAGCCGATAATAGGGGGAGACCCTTGGAGTTCGAGGTCGGGCACCACATGTTCTTGAAGGTATCCCCTTGGCGTGGATAGAGGAGGTTTGACAGGGGATGTAAGATTTCTCCTAGGTTAATCGGACCCTTCGAAGTGTTGCGGCGGGTTGGTGAAGTGGCTTATCCGCTAGTGCTACCACCACCACTACTGAGGATACACGATGTATTCCAAGTGTCCCAGCTTCGTCGATATCTACACAACGACTCCCACATCATCGATTGAGGAGAGTTAGATGTCGAAGACAATTCTACCTTCATAGAATGACCAATCAAGATTGAGGATCGTAAGGAGAATGTGATTCATGGATGAACCATCCCCTTGGTTCATGTGTTGTCGAGGTATGGTGGCCTAGATGAGAGCACATGGGATTGGGAGGCCCAATTACGAGTTTAGTAACTAGAGCTATTTTGACTTGTTGTTTTTGTTCTGATCCTTTAGATATTGTACCTTGTGCTTTAATATATGAATTCTTGTTTTTATTAGCGATTAGATGATCTATTCCATGTTCTCGGTGTGTGTGTGTGTACAAATGTGTGATGATAGGAAAACCTAACTGCTAATTAGGATGCATTAATGTGAATGTTATGGTTGATAACTCTTGTGGGATTATTTCTGGATGTAGGGGGGAGGGTTATGTTCTAGATTTTGAACAAATCCGGGGTTTTCCCCTGTGAATTATCTTTAGATGGTGGTTGTTTGGACCCCACTTTTCTTCTTTCTGGGATGTTCTTATATTCTCAGGGACAAGAATAGTTTGAGAAGTATCTGATGTAATGTACTTGGTTTTTGGGGTCCATTACTTATTAAAAATATGATGTTGTGCTGTTATCGGTGGTCTGGAAGGCCATCCCAGCTTCTCAGTGACTCCTAGTGATAGCCTTGACCTACCGGTAGCCTCGGCCTACTGGTAGACCAAGCCTACCTGTGACCTTGGGGTACCAGTAGCTCTCATCTACCGGTAGCGCTCAGCCACCAGTGGCTCTTGGCTACCCGTAGCTCTCGGCTACCGGTGGCTATCGCCAACCAGTGTATTTGGCCTACCGGTACCTGTCGCCAACCGGTAGCTCTCGGCTACCCCCACAGGTTTTCCAGTAGTGCCTCCTTTTTGCACAAATTGGTTTTTAAACCATGTTTTGACCCCTTTAAGAATGTTTTAAAGCCCATTAATGCCAATTGATGTCGTTTAATTAAATTATTGGTGAGGTACCTTGGCAGTGTCAGTTTAAACTACCACGAAAGGCGGGGACCTTGTCCCAACCGCGTGGTCAACCCCCGATCCCACTCATTATGCGGCTTTGAGTTTTTCTCTCCATATCTTAACCGTCCTGGGTGTGCAGTATTTTAGCCCTTATCAGGCTTTATTACATGAAGTCTTATCCCTATGTTTCTTTTTCTCGATCACCCTGGGGTCGGAGTACCCTTCTTCCAGAGGAGTTGTAACCTGGTGAAGTTTTCCTTGATCGTGTTTCGTGGAGCACCTACTAATCATGCAGGGACTTAACGTCGATCCTTGATCAGTCAGGTAGGGGTTTCACCTTCTTCTCTCCTTTATGTGTATCATGTGGGGTGGGTGTGATACTGCTTATATAGAATTGGAAGAACAAAACTTTAATGAAGATAATAAACATATTCTAAAAATAAAGGGGAGGGGTGTGATCGATGATGCAGCTCTGTTTTTCTCCTCTTTCAAGATTAATGATTTCTGAATTTTGTGGGATTACGCCAAAAAAAAATCATGGATGTTTTTGGGATATCTCTGTGCAATAATAAACCATTTACCCTTGTGATATGTAAATATCTTGTATCTTGTTTTTGAAACTTTTGATGTCTAAAGTAAATTGGTTAATTACGTATATTCGACTAAATAAATTGGAAGCACTAGGATTAACAACTTTTCTATGATAACCTTGGTTGAAGCCCAGCAGAATTGAAATCAGGGAGTGTGTTAAATATTTTAAATCTGAAAATACCTATTGAGTCTTCCTTGTGTTGGTTGTATTGGTTTGGTTGTTTCCTCCACGGTTGGATAGGGGATTAGATTGCTGGGTTGATGAGGGTGAGGATGGGATCCTCTATTTGTATCACAAATTGGGGTGGGATCCCCGTATATTGTGAATCCTTCTTTTTCATAGTTATGGGAACTTGGGACTATATCTCACTTTGACCTGCTTTGGTTCCAATACTTGGAGGGGTCTTTCTTGATGTGTTTTTACAAGAGAACCGAGTGTGAATGTTTAAATTGTTGTTGGGTGTACTCTTTCCTTGACATGTGCTTATTCTTACTAGTTTCCCAAGTAGGTGCAGAAGATTATTTAAACATTATTACTGAACATGAAAACAAGGATGGGACAAATGGGGATTTGGTTTGATGCGAGTTGTAGCTTGGGCATGGGAGTTGTTCTCTTATCTTATGAATGAATAGTAAGTATAATGTTCTTTTGGGATGGCTGAAGAAAAACCAAGATTGTGTGAGTGCTTGTCACTTATACATATACTTGTTTTTTTTATGTTTCCTATTCGCGCCCCACCCAAGTTGAGAACTTAGTGCCGAACACCCCCAATTCATGGGGGAGGGTGTTTTTCCCATCACTCCTATGAGTGGCTGGTTATTTTCTCCTTTCCTTTTCCCTTTTCCGAATAGCCCAAGTCTCTATGGGCAAGCTGTGGTGGCCTGAAGTCCATTATTAGCCCGAGAATATTCGGGCAGGGTAGTGTGGTGTTTGGCCCAGGTGTATGCGGGTAGGTGGTTTCCCATGTACCTTTGGGATGAGGCCCATGTGTCTTCAAAAGTGGCAGTAGTTCTTCTATCCCAGGTGTCTTCGGGTGTGGCAGTGGTTGTTCTGGCCTAGGTGATTGTAGGTGTGGTTACATGTGACAGTTGTGGCCTAGGTTTCTGCGGGTGGGTTAGTGGTTGTGGCCCAGGTGTTTGCGGGAAGGATGTGTGGTTGTGGCCAAGGTGTGTGCGGGCGGGGTATGGAAGTGGGACTGCGATGAGAATGGCGGGATTTTTCCGATGCGTATGATGTCTTCTATAACCAGTGGGAGAGTGGTGCGGGTTACCCAAACATCGATGTGCTATTACTATACATTACATGACTTGGGTTATTTGGGGAGTGTGCCTTGGTGAGGCTTGGGTGGTTAGTTTCCTTTCTAGGTGCTTGGTAATCTCTTTTCTTACAAGGCAATAGTATGCCTCCACACTTGTGCATGAGAGTTTTTGGTTTTTCCCTACTGAGTATACTTGTATGCTCACCCTACGTATATAAAAATACTTTTAGGTTTCTAGGAGGACTTCAAGGATCATGCGGGACCATACTAGCTTGGACCTTTGGGGCAGTTTCTGTTGTTGTTTCTTTTTTTCTAGGCATCTTTTTACCTTTGGAGTTTTGTGACTTGTGTCTTTTACCGTTGAACATGCATATGAGAATGGTTTATTTTTATCCATATTTTCACTTTCAGTTTTGGTGTTGTGGGATTTACTATCTTATCTCTTTATCCTATTAAAATAAAACGGGTAATGCCTTCCATTTAGTGTGTGACTTTATACCCTTGGTGCTGGTCGCCACTCTGGGACCTATTGAAGGCGTGTTTCGGGGGTCATTATCTCTTCATCAACTTAATGAAGGAAGAGAATTACAATCTGCTGACCCATCCCTCTTTTTGGTGAAGGTGGGTTGTGTCAAGAAAAACACTCTATGTATATACCATCAAAAAGTGAAATCTACTATACGAATCAATAACCAAGACCACATTTTACAATAATCAACGAGATTCCTCATTCATTACAAAATCAAAAGGGTATCATGATGAAAAATATATATTCAGGCTATAAATTCATATAGTACAACCTATCAAATCACCAAAAATTCAAATTAAACTATAGGATTATAAAATGAATTATATAAATGAGGTTCGCTAAAAACTTTATAAGTGAACTTCCATAACCTGTATTTTCGCACAGTGAATTAAATTAGTGAACAATCTGCAATCAAATATCCAAAACATTAGTTCATAGAGTCAATAATTTAAAAGAATTAAAATTATTATTCTAGATAAGGATAGAAGATGAGAATGTTCCACAATAATGTTACATAAGATAGAACCCCAATAATATTATTTTATTCCATTAAAACAATAGAAAATATTGTTGATTCCAATCAACATCACAGGTAATTTCTAATGAACAGAAGAATAAAATTTAAATTTTAATCAAGTATCACTAATGATCCAAATTCTATGTGTTTTACATGAATTCATGAAATGACCATACACTAATGTTTATTCCATTTTTTTGACAATGAATGAAGACATGTATTGTATAAATAGAAAAATATAACCTAACATACATGAATTCAGACATTGGAAATTTATAACCAAATAAGTATATGCCCCAATGTTAAGAGAATATATGATGGTAGAATAATATGAGGTTAATTTAATTTTCAATTAAAAATTATTATATAATTGATAAAATTAGTTTTGAATTATATAAGATAGTGAATACCATTTTATTTTTATTTAGTTGAAATAAACACTAAAAAAATAAAAGGATAAATTTAAAAAAATTATAATGCTGAAAGTTGAAAAATAGAGTTATTATTATGAGAAATATCATATTATCAATAAATATTAATCAAAAATATAATAAAATATATTCCATATATATAATTAATCGAACCCCACCAAAAAAAATATATAAAACAGTTATGTTTAAATCATAAAAGATATCTAAAATTATAATCACACAAAAATTATGTATGGAGAAAATTACTTGAATGAAATAATATATGAATTTTGAATAGATAAAAAAACTATAGAATATAAACTATTGATAAAGAAATGGAAAATAGAAACTGAAGAAGAAAGCCTTGTTAGTGAATCCAGCTTATCGGAAATAAATGTCATTTCAAGAAGAGTAACTAAAATTATTGTCCAGAAATATATTTCGATAGATGAGAGGGAAAATTATAAACAATATATTAAAAGGTGAAACCTCTTTTTGGACGGTGTGTTCCAATCATTAACATAGGATGGTGGTCCCAATGTCCATATAAATATGAATAGTAACTATATGGGGTTGACTATATTTTCCCCAAAATTTGTGACAAGATGCTTACTAATTACATAAAATTAAATTTGTAATTTTAACACAAGTTCCCTAAACCACCTTCATATAAAAAATTATATTTGAGTATGAATTCAATGTCAAAATAAGTATAATAATGAATAATTGAAAACAATATAATTTAATGGTGAACTCTAACTATTTTAATCCTCCCACACACTAATGGATTAGTATCCAAAAATCAGACCCATAAAAAATAAAATTCTCATTAAGATCACAGGCCAAATCAGAAGAAAAACATAATAAATTAAAATGATGTCCCCAGAATGGGAATAAGTTGTTTTCTAATAATTTTTCCCCACATAAAAAATAGTGTAGAAAAAACAATTATTTTGGATTATATTTTTTTTCCATTAAAAAATAATCTAATGAAACAATTATTTAGGATAGGAAAACATTCCCCTCACAAATACCTTTCAATAACGTGCACACCAAATCATGGATAATGTTATTTAAAATGGGTATTTAACCCCCACCATAAATATATTTAGAAATTTTTGTGATTTGTGATGGGAGTTAATAACATGTCTCAAATAATATATTTGTAGTAGAAAATTTAAAACATGACCCATCGCAAATATAGTTTTGATCTCCAACACAGTTATTTATAGTGGGTGTTATTTTTTATGGGTACCACAATTACTAGTTTTGTTTCTACTAATCTATCTTATGCACCCAACCTAATTTCTTGACATTTAGTTTTTATTTGAGATCTCATATCATCTAATCATCATTTCTCTATTTTAAAGTACAATTTTTTACTAGAAAAAAAAATTCAATTTTTTTCCTCCTAGAATCTTCAATTATGAGGTATTCCTTTATATTTTTGATTTTAAATTCATATATTTAATTTCATATTACAATTTAGAATTTTTATTTAGTATAATTTAGAGTTAATTAGATCTAATTATTTATAATTAAAAGTATTTATTTGTAATTTAATATTTATTTTCTATAAGAATTAAATATTTTTAATCCTAAGTAATTATTTTCTATTCCAATAATCTGTAGGGGGATTTATTTTTTGTAATTAATAATTTTAAATTATTTTTTCAATAAATTGGTAGTAATTAGTAATAATTAGTAATAATTACAAATAATTACATAAAATTATTATTAATTTGTAAAATTTTATAGTAATTCATTAAAATTATTTTTCATTATGGCTTATCAATAAAAATTAATGATTATTAATTTTAGATAGGGATGAAGTGATAAATACTATAAAATAGAATCATTAACTAGAAAAATGTTAGTAATGACTCAAAATTAATGGAATGTAGTAAAAATTGAAGTTAAATATTATGATTTAGCAGTAATTGTTAGAAATTAGTGGGAATTTGTAAGAAATAGTAGAATTCAGTAGAAACTAATTTTAAATAGTTGTAATTAGCAATAAATTTTAAAAAATAACATTATTTAACAATAATTAGTAAACTTTATTTTTAATTATCAATAAATTTTAAAAATCAAAATTTCTTTATATAAAATAGTAAAAAATAATGGTAATTATTTATAATTAATAAAAATTATGATTATTGGTTGGTGTGTAGTAATAAATAATGGTGATTTGCAATTGTTAGTAAAAAATAGTGTTATTAAGTGATCATTAGTAAAAAAGAGATAATCAACTTTTAGCAGTAAAAATTAATGGTAATTGGTGTTACTTTTGAAAATTTGTTGTAATTATTGGTAAATATGAAATTTAAGTTAATTTTTATTAAGTGTAAACAGTTGGATGACTCGTGGTATTACCTAGTGTATTACCCCTTCTAGGGGTCTCTACTATGGGGATCCTATATCTCTATTACTTTTTTTGTTCAATGATATTTTATCTAATCTTATTTAGGAAACATAAAATAAAAAAAATTGTAGAATGATATCATCATTGAATACCTATTTCTTATATTTTATTTACGGATGAAAAGATACATTATTCAAGGAGCACTTTGGATAAATTTATCTCTATATCAACATTATGTTATGATACAATACAGACATGGGTTTTTTTGTCAATATTTATTAATTAGAAAATTATTTTAGGTTTGTATGTCCTTCTTGTAAGAATGGTGACCTCTATAAGGACTCTCGTATATCTGTGGTTAAAAATAATCTCATACAGATTGCGTTTCACACTATTTTTTGGTCATTTATTTCATGGATTTTTCATATAGTTGAATATAAATTAATGGATAGACTTATAAAAATATCATTAAAATGGTAAAATAAACACTCCATAAGGACAATTTCCTATCAATCCCAAAATTTATTATGCCCCACTTTAACCACGTTGGTTTCATAAAAAATAAATAATATTCCCTTATGGATAATTTCTGTTTGTCTATTTATAATTTTAGGAATGAAAATATCTGTAATTTTTTGAGTAAAACTTTCCTCCCTAAATTTTATTAGTCAATGGGTTTCAATGATATTATCCACATCAATGAAGCTCTTCTATCCAAGAATGTCTATTAGCAACTTTAGAATCCAGAATCATTGTTTACAAATTTCCATCATGATAAATACATTATAAATTCATATTTTCATGGGGCTATATTAGTTCTGCACCACAAATTATTTTTCTAGAGATAACTATGGGGAATAAGAGGGATGATTCTTCTAGTAATTTTTTAATATATTTGAGATGGGGATATTGTTAGGAGTTGAATGTTCCCATTGTGAGATAAATGTTTTTTCTAAGGAGAAATCCCCCATTTTAGGTAAATTTATTTATGTTATTGTTCTCTCCATGTATAATTAAACTGCAATTGATTGTTTCATTTATAAACTAGTTTCACTGTATAATGAGTGCGATTTTATTATCATTATTAGTCTCCCACGAGTGAGGGACCTGGGACCAGTCTGACTTTTTTAGAATAATGTGTATTTGTGTTCATACTCAAGGATGTTTGGATATAAGATGGAACATGAATTGTATAACACAATGGAAGATGAACTATGGAAAATCCTGAAGAACCTCCTCATCCCACCCAAAGATCAGTTCTCATAGTGGAAATCATGTTTTGGATCATCCATTATATATATTTTCTAATGTTTCTGTATAAAATTGATGATCCAATATATCACCTTTTTTGGATCCTCAATGAATCATCCTTTCACACTATTATCTTTTATTTTATGTCTAGGTCTATGTGGAATTCATGGAATGAATGATATATTGGGTTATAGAAAACATTATTTTATTCAACTATCTTTCTAAACCTAGTTCATTCATAGTTGATTAGGCCACTATTTGGTTGGCCACAAGAACTGAAATGATATGAAACATGAAAATACAAATGCACAGCTTGATCCAAGTTTCTGGATACCTCCTCCTATGAATTATTTGAACATTAATGTATAATTTTCAATCTCTAGTGGTGAAAATAACGATATTATTGTCTTCACGTTAAATTTGAAAGAATTAATTCATTCTACATGCCATCAAACAATTTCAAAAAATAGTATTCCACTAGTGGTGAATTCTCATGACATAAATGTTGGGTATGATTATTCAATTGATAGAGGTTGTGACTCTATAATTTTGGAGTTGTACTTACATACATTTATCAACAATATATATTTATCAGTGTTTTAACTCTTACCACTTGGTTTTCTTATCATGAAGATACACTCTCTTTGACCTTGATTTTGTTGTATGATATTTCAATTTTTTTAAAAAGTATGGGAATATGGTTTCACACTTCTTTGCATCAATTTCTCATTCAAGTAGTTCAAATGTTTTCATTTTATGTTTATTATATTGAAAAACACTCTTTTATTTCCAAATCACCAATCTTTAACCTAAATATCTATTTACCATAGAGTTTTTTAAGCATGATAATTATTTTATGATAAATTTTCATTATCTTTCTACGAATTTACTACCCATTAATAATAATAATTATTACTAAATTTTTCTTACCCATTTCATAATAGAAATTCTACTCCTTATATTTTTCAATATTTTATGAACACCATATTATATTGAATTCTTTATATTGGGTTTCAAGTTATCTAAGATACCCATTGGGAATAGGGTACTATAGCATTATTGTACCGGTGATTTAGTGGAGGAGGTAGAGTGGAAATGGTATGATTTTTGCGGCAGTAGGATACTATAGTGGCGGTAGAGTACTATATCCATGGTGGGTACTGTGCGGGTACTATAGCATGATGGTATTGTAGTAGTATTATTTATAGAATGGACCTTGGGACCAAATTTGGGAATACATGCTATGTAATGGGCTACATGCCAACGGGGCCTTTGGGATATTTATTGGGTCTCCCTCTACCCAGTTAAAATATGTCTTTTATTTTCATTAATAATAAAATAAGGCTTCGGCCCAAACCATTAAAAAAACTGATAATATCCATGAGTGTGATTGAATATGCAATTTATTATATTCTTAATGAAATTATGGTCAATGGGTTTACAATAATGATTTAGTATATCTTTTCATTTGATATATATAAATAGTTATCTTGGACACCCATCATCACCCTAAATCTCCATGTCATCTCTAGAAACATTGACTCCATCACACTATACACAAATAACTCAAAAATAGTGGTTATAGACAAGGAGATAATGTTGAAAGTGTAAATTTAGCATTCCTACAATCCACTTCATCATGGATTTATAATATAGTCATAAAGAATATATTTATATATGATATATACATATATATTTTTATTTAACTTATTTATTTATTTTATAAATCATATTTCACAATAGATAAAAATATACATATAAAATAAATTAATCTTGTTGTTGTTTTTAGTGCTGGTAATGTGAAATATTTTTTCAGTACTAGATAAAGACATTATAAAAGGGTAACTTTATAAAAAAATCCCCCAAAAAGAGTGCATTTGGTAATTTCATTTTCTTAACAATGATAAAGATTATGTTTACCATCACTTTTAGAATGTTCTAATAAAAGATCCCATTTATCCGTAATTTTTTTAAATTAATTAATGATAATATTTAGTAAACCTTAATCTAGAGTTGTGAAATTAACACTATGAGTTGACCCAAGATATATTGATGGGATTTGACCAATTCCAGTATGTTATAATTTTTTTTCTGAAATATCTATTTTAAAACATTATAGGAAATACAATTTCATTTTCTTATCAAAATGACACTAAACCCATAGAATGGCCTGTTATACCTGGGTTTTTATGTACTATAGCCTCTATAAAAGGGGCTTGTATAAATGCTATTATTTTTTAGTCTAATACAAAATGATAAAAATCCACATCATCCTGGCTATTGGCCTTTTGTCCAAACACAACCCCCCCAAAGATATATATATATATATATTAAAAATATAATATATCATAAAAATATATAAATGATACGTATGATATATATATAAATAATTAATATTAAATTTTTGACAAATTTTATACAAAAACTAATATTATAGCCCCACAATACACTATTTTAATTTATATTCACTATTTATTTATACTTAACTGATGCATTTTTTAATATTATTAAAATTTATATAGTTTAAATTTTATTTCAATAATAATAGCTATTGTTTTTATATGATCTTTTAATATAAATTTTTATTATAAATAATAAATTCCAATAAAGTGGAATAACTATTTTCAGGAAAAATAAAGAAATGTAAAACATACATTTTTAACATGAATTTCTATAGGGTCCATAAGGGAAGTTATGGCCTATAAAATATAAATTCATACATGTTTTTCAGTATCATTTTATAAAAAAATATTCATATATAATGTAATTTTATTTTTTTTAATGAGAATGATTAGGTTCCACATATGGAAGATTTTAATTTCTTAAAAAAAATATTTTCATGTTATAATTTTGTAAAAATATCTATTTAGTAAAACATTATAATTAAATGTAAAAATAAAAATGAAATATGTATAATAATATATTTTATCACTGGGGTTTATATCAAACTAATTAGTGTATTTTATTGTGAAATTGAAAATATTTTGATGTTTTCAGTCAATGTAATCCTAATTATCATCTTGAGTCCCTTGATAAATGAATAAAATATAATTTGAAATCGAAATAAAGAAACCTTCATTGATTTTTAACAGCTCATTAAATCAATATTATCTCACATATGTCTGAAGATGTCAAATTAATTATCATATAACACAAAAATGGAAGTGTAAAATAAAAGTCTCTATATTTTGAAAAAAGAAAAAAATTAATGATGGAATAAATAATTCATTGATACAATGACACTTATTCATTATAAAAAAATCATTAAAATAGAAATCTATATTTAATTTAAAATAAATTGAGAGTTTTTTCAAAAAAATCATAATCATTCATTCAAATCATGAAAACCATATCTTTTCATAGGGATTTAATCTAATACATAAGATATTATTTTGATTAATTTCTATGGAATGATCAATTGAAACTAAATTGTGGGTGTTATAGTCATCACTGGTGTATATTTGATATTATTCTCCAAATACATTCTCCAATATGACTGCATATCCATGATTTTTATTGAGTGTGATGATTTTCTAGGACTATATATTAATCATTCTTTAATTCATTTCATTTAATGTTATATTCTTCAGATAGTGGATCTATAAAACTATAAGAAGAGGTAGGGATTATAAACCTCAATTTGAATCAATGGTCAGGGATTCCCAAAATTCTTTAACATTATTCCACCTATAATGTGTTAATGGGCTAACATTCCTTTTGGGTTGAAGAGTTCTTCTATTGTATCATGACATGTAGAAAAATAAATAATGGTTTCTTCTTTCATAGTTTATAATACATGAACATGAATATCTATATATGAACTTGGGTTTGAAATATTATTAATGATGGATTATTATTCATAAAATTATGTATGTATAAGTGATGTCAATGTGGAATTAAAAAAATTCAATGTCCACTATCTCAATCATCTTCATCAAATTTCTACTTCTCCTTCCATATTTGGGTAAAAAGCAAAGATATTGAACATTATCATTGATAGGTATCTTGTTAGAAGAAACATGGGATACAGTTTCTTGGGACACCATTTCCATCATTGGTGATTATGTACATGAGTTCTTTAGGAAAAATAATGTGAGGTGGGACCACTTTGTTAGAGACAATGGATAGGGGGCTGTTGATGATTAGTTTTGTGTCCATCTAGATTATTTATTAGTAGGTGACTATTGTATAGGTAGAAAACCTCCCACATCATCATGTGGTAAAACCCATTTTTTTAAATGATTGTGAGGAGATAAAATTATATTTAGAGACATCATTAAAAGATAATTATTAAATGAAATATTATTGTGTAGGTTTTTCATTTGGATTGATTTGAGATGAAAGCATCATTGCCACAAAGGTGGAGCCTCGGAATTGTGGGGGAATATGGAGAAATTTCAATTTTTTAAGAAGGTATAGATCCAGTGTGTGAGGGTTCCTAAACTATAACTATAGGATTGATGGTGTTTTGAAATTCCAAAGATGATCTAATCAGGAATATTTTATAATGTTATTACTGAATAATTTAAATTAAAATTTCAAAAATATTAAAATAATCAACAATAATTACAATTGTTTTAATCAATTTTACATAATACATTACGGAAATTATTTATGTTTTATTTTTATTTATTTAAGAATATAAATTTTTCTTAGATAATCAATGAAAAATATATTTTGATCGATGAACTTATGAAATACAGGAAATTATTAAGAATGGTAAATTATATAATGAGACATTGGTAATTATAAAGAGACCTTGAGGAACTAAAATGTTATCTTCTCTATTCAATTCAATAATGCTGAAAAATAATGTGCAATCCATGAATTGCATGATAAGGGATTAAATCTTTGTGATCTATAATCCATAATATTTTAGTACATTCCCTTTTATAATAATTTCCCTGATGTTGGTGAGGCTGGCCAAATCAATAATGATTTATTATCATCACCTCTCAAAAGAAAATTATATTAGAATAAAATTATATTGCTTTTATCCACCATATAATTTCATTGATGGTGGAATGACTCTTTTATATCATCAAAAACGCATCCAATGGTATCACATACCATAAATCCAAAATAATTAATCCCACCCCTAGATATGTATGCATCCATAATGATCATAAATACAATATAATTGGAGTCTATATGGGATGAAATTGCCACGAACAAGGATTCTAAATCAAGTTAACATAAATCTTCTACATTCCAAAACATGAAATGACCCACTAAATCTAGAAATCCTAAAGGAATAAAATCTTATTAAATATGTGGTAATTAATTTATAAAAAATAATTCAATCCTTGGTGAAAACTTATTCCATGCTCTCAATATGAATACAATAAACTAACACCTCTAGTTATGTTCGTAGATAAGTCTCTATATCTATAAGTTGGTCATAATTTTACCCCCATTAATTATACATATATTTAACCCCATGATAGGATATGATTAAATGAATAGATGATTCTATCTTTACAATGAACAAATGGTTGATTTGGGTATTAGTAACAAGGAAAGATGATTTAGGTTCCATGGATGGAATAATTATTATACAATATTTACAACAAAACTATCATACCTTTGGTGATAGATAAACATGCCACACTATCGTCCATGGCACATTTCCCTGAATAATACCTGCTCAGTGCATAAACCATTTGCCCATATTGGAAAAATAAGACCATGAATTATCATCACTTCACCAATGCTTTCTATTAACCATATCCATGCTTCATAGGTTTCAAAAAATAATTATTATATCTCTACCCTTAAACAAGGACACAATTCATTCAAATAAATAGGAATGTCTTTCATAATTGAGGAGGGAATAGAAAGAATAATTCTCAAAACATGGGATAACCTGGTAAGTATCGACTAGATAGTTCACGTCTTCTATCCAAGGGTCTATTATGATATTGAACTTGGTGCCATTTGTGATCCTCTAAATGATTCAATCACTATGTAGATTACAAAAACCCAAGAGTCTAATGTTGCGGATATTGTTTCAATGGACTAATTATGATCATTAGAGGTTTGAATAGGGGTTGTAATTAGCATGGATAATCTGAGTAATGATTGTGTTAGGATATATTAGAATGAACTGTCACATTTTTTCATAAGAGAATCAATGAAGTGATTGAGGTCCTAAAATCATGTTCCACCACATGCGTTTACTGAACACATCTTGTCCAAAGCCCGCTAATTATTTTTTTCTATTATTATGTCCCCAAATTAAGTAGAAAATGTTGGAAAGAATTTGGTTGACAATAAACCCATGGAGTTTTAAAATGGACAATACATAAAATGGAATAAATTAAAATAGAACCACAATAAGTGTTTCCTTTTATGATTTAGAAATTATATTGGATGTCCAAACCTGTCTGTTTTTAAGTTTTTTTAATGATTCATGAAAATATTTTTTGATATATACACCAAAACTCATTGGTAGTTTAAAATATATTTTAAATATTTTTTGACTACCTAAATACATCATTCTTGGCCAAGATAAATTTTCTTATTTTACATAACTCTTTAACTAAATTAATTTTTAAAATTTTACATATTAACCACCTAACATTATGTCAACTCATAGAGAAATATCATTTGACAAACCAAATTTCCATATTCATTGGTATCTTTTTAGAAGATAATGAATTCATAAAAAAATGTTATTAAATGGTTAGGTTTCACCAAAAAAAATTCTCAAGAATTATAAGATTATTTTTCCCCTGTAAAATAAATTTAAAATATACATCATCCAAAAAAATAATAAGTAGTGGGGAAAGAATATCCACCAAAAGTAGACCCAAAGAGGATGTAATTCCCATATAATGGCCTTAAATATTTCAAATCCTAAAATAAACCAATGGTATGCAATTAAATATGACTTGGATCTATTTATTTATGAAACATATTTTATTCATATGAAACTAATGAACTGAACATTCAAGTTTGTCATATATTTTTGATTATTGGGCTATGATGACATAATATAGTTTTCTCATATGATAATTTTATTATAGTACATAATACCTCAATGTAAATAATATAAATGTCTTTGATGAGTTTTTTTTATGATTTAGGAATATTGGATTTCATAAAAAAATGTTAGACAACAAAGGACAGAGGTTGTAGACTAAGTTCATGTAGATGATATTATAGGAATGATTTCTGAAAACCATTTTCCTAAAACCTGAAGAAATGCGGTTTTTTAAGATATAAGGTATATGGTTGAATATTGTTTCATAGATATATAATATATTGAATTTACCTTACATATATACATTACATGTAATGAAATATCTACAAAGAAAATATGCCTATAATTTTTGAAAATGATTGAAAGGAAGGTATCCTGCCTTAGTGATTTGATGGGTAGTTTTTTCTTAAGGTACCTCAGAAATATGACATCATATAATTTAATATGATTTTTGGGTATATTTCTTCTATTGTAATGGGTTCAGTGAAATATTAAATTTAAGCTGAGATGGAATATTCCCTTCATTGTAATGATTGTGGATGAATAACTTGATAATATCATTCATCGCCACATCATCATTAAGAGGCCTACCATCATGATTTTTAAGGATGGAGATAGAGTTATTGTGGTATATCATACAGTCCTTATAATTTAAATAGGGCCCGATACTGTCAATTTATCGAATATGGGTTTCCTGAGAACACATGGGCTAAAATAATTCCATAACCCAATGAATCATATCCATATATACTTCAAATCATAGAAATCATGAGAGGTTGGTATCAATTGGGGTAGAATAATAAAGAGAAATCAAATTCCATGGATCAAGTATGAAGTATTATTACATTGAAGTTATTTAATTTTCATATAGGATTTCACTGTGGATGACCCATGGCGTAAAATCCATCCATTTTATAGGTCTCCAACATTCTAGCATGAATAGTTTACATCTTCTTATTCATTATATTTATCCTAAAATCTCTCAAATGTTAAAGTTGTCACACATTTCAGTTTTCTAATGCCATGAGAAATACCAATTGCGATAAGTTTATGGACCACCCCAATAGTTTCCAAATTTGAATCTTGGAAGATCTATAAGAGTTTATTCAATTTTGATGACCACAAAAATATTTTTCTAAATGACCCTAAATTTCAATGATTTTGGAATTATCTCGAATCATTGTTTTGGGTTCTCATATATATTCTAGAGGGAAAATAGATATGCCATAAAATTTTTATTATAGAATCCAAACATTGAAGAATATGATATAATAGAACCCCTTTTTCATATTATAAAATAATTTCATTTATGTCTATGCTAAATATTGTGGTTCTAGGATATCTATAATGTAGTGATGAAAGAAGCTTCCAACACATTTATTTATCTCTTTGGGAAGGAAATCTATAAGATGAAAATGAAGACCATTTAGGGGTGCCTTATTAGTGGATTTATGTACATATGTGGTTTGAAAATAAATATTTACCTCTATTAATAATTTCCTCTCTTTATAAAATATAGATACGACCCAAGTGGACAACGTAGGAGACCAATATGAATCCATGATTACTAGTTTTTTTTCAACTCTGTACTTGTCATTGATTTCTGATATTCTTTGATAAAAAAATTAAATTTGGTTGACATGGTGTGAAATGACTATGATGCATCTGGACTGAGAGTGGGGTTTGAAGCTGGTGATAGTTCCATCATATGATTTTGATATATGTTTATGCTTATAATATAATATTATTACTAAAGTGACTAATAGAATCAATGTGTTGTATAATAGGATCAAAAAATAGGTTCCAAAAAATGACTTTGAAATATGTTTAACATTGTAGATAGTAGAATCAATGGGTAGAATCCATAATTATAAGGATTAAGATGTCATATTATTCCACTTTTATTTTAAAATAATATTAATTAGTAAATCAATATTATTTTAAATTTTCGTCAACAATCATAGAATTTACCCTACATTTTAATATTTTTAATAATAATATTCATTATTTTATGCATTTAATAAAGATAAATATTACTCTTGATATTATTTTCGATATTTTATAAATACTCTATTCATTAAAAATGTTTCCATTAGGTGTTTATTTATTTATTTTATCATTCCATTTATATAAGAAATAAAAAAATCATGTTGAATATTTATTAAATTTTTACAAAGTAGGATGAAAATTAGATTAATTTAAAAAATTCATCTGAATGATTTATACTATTCTTGATTACGTTTTAATTCCATGCAATTTATCAAGCTAAATTATTATTATTACATGATTTTGAAAAAAAATCAGTGTTTATTGTGGCTTCTTATGTAACCACAAAATAATTATGGACAACCAACTTCATATAATAAGTTAATGCGGTGCCTTTTGGTAAAGATACCATCGCATTTTTTAGTTACAAATAATATTTATGGATATATCCAATGAGTTGTTGTCATGCTAATAGAGGAATAACATCATTATCCTCATATTTGAGGTCATTTTTTCGAAATAGATGTGGTCATAATAAGACTAGAATCCTTGTAAGAGGATTTGAAGGATCTTATGAATTAACCCTTATCTCATTAGAAGCATTAATAATGTGTGATAGATAGAAGACATAAACTCATTGATAGATGGATCTAGAGAAATCGAGTTTATGTTGGCGTATAAACCCAATAACCAATCACATAATACTTTAGATTTCCGATATATTCATTAAACATAATATCAATAAATTTCTATCACATATTAATTATTCTTATTATAATATTATTTAATTTAGTTTCACTTTTTTCTGCTAAAATAACTAGATATATATTTCTACTACCAAGTCTAATAGATCTTTCTAGATTAATTACTTATATTTCATCATGGATTTTCTAATGAAATATTTTAATGTTAATTTTAATTTATCATTTCCTGGGAAAAATTTCATTAAATCATATAGTATATTTTTTGAATAAGTCTTGAATATAATTTATAATAAATGTTTCAACCCAAAACAGTAAGGTTTCAACTAAAATTTTCTAATGAAAATTTATATCCGGAATGTTCACTAAATATTTATAATGAATATACCACCATGACATCCTCATCATGTTATATTAGAACATTTAAATATTGATATAATAGAACATTTAGATAATGAACTTGTAGAAAAAGAAGTGAATGATCCACTATAATTTCTAGTTAATGTTTCACAAGAACATTTATCAAAGGGATCCACTAAAACTTTTTAATGAAGAATTCAACTATAATTTTATAGATATTTTATAATGAATATTTTCTCATGATCTTTTAATAAAAGACTACTATTGAAATTCATGTCGGAAATCACTTGGAAATTTTCTATAGAAATATTAAATATAATTTTCTAATAGTCATTGACATTGTAATTTTACAGATAGTGTTTATGAAAGTATTTTAAATTGGATTTTCATGTCGAATTCCTTAATTGGACTTTTAACTTTACTTTTTTAGTTTCATTTATATAGTAATTTTATTTGGGATTCTTGGAAAATAATATTCAATGGAATATGACACTAGAATTTTCTTTTAGTATAATATTCAATCAAAATATTATTTTTGTTTTTCTGAGTTGAAGGTCATATGTTAATTTTTGCACGAATGTTTCACTGATTATTCCCCCATATAATTTTCCATTCATTTTTTCCAATGGATTTTATTATGGTTTTTTGAGATGAAATTACCTAATGAAATTATCATCATTATTCCAATAATGATATATTAATTTTTTCACATTCATTTTTCCTTTGAATATTTCCAATGTAAATTTCCCATAAATGTTGATACTGTGATTTTTTAAAAGTTCAATGAAAATTTTCCCGTGTATTGTTAAACAAGAAATTTCCAATGGAAATTGAAAAATTCCATGTTGATTACAATTCAAAATATTAGTATTTTCACAATTATTATTCATTAAAACATTTCATATATAATGTGTTTCAAGTATAATGTTTTATTTGATTTTTTTATTTTAAAATATAGAAGATTTATTGACAACATATTTAAAGTGAATTTATCAAAAATAATTCTTTATAATTTAATGAAATACTTGTTTAAATGTTTTTTCTAGTGGAATTTTCTACTAAAAAATTAATATGAAGCATTATCATATATATATTATGAATTTATTAATTTCAATTTATAACTATACCATTAGAATCAAATTTTATATATTATATTTTCATTGAAAATATTAATAATAAAATTTTAATATATTTTTTTGAAGATTATTTTATAACTTATTTTTATAAAAATTAGTTAATTTATTAAAATATTTACATTGTTTATTCTTAATAAAAATTATTAACTATTTAAAAAATTTAAAAATAAAATATTTTTTATGTTGGAAATTAAATTTTTTTCTTGGATTAATGCCTTAATGAAATAGCCAATATATTTATAATTTATTATTTTTTTTCTAAATATTTTTTCCATTTATAATAATTCATATTTAATGGGTTCTATTAACTATAACTAATCATTATTTAACTTTTTTAGTATTAATAGATTATTTGATATATATTCATCATTAAAATATTTACTATATGGATTGAAAATTTATTATTATTATTATAAAGCTTCAAAATTTTATAAAACACATTAAATTATTATTTACTAATTTTTTGTTCAGAACACCAGTACACTAGTGAATATATAATAGGGATTTTGAAAAAAAAATGTTGGTCGTAGTTTTTTTAAATACATTTAATCTGATGGGAAAACAACATTTTCATAAATGTGGAACTGTCTGTATTATACTAGATATTCCAATTAAATGGTTCAAGAACATATTATACCTGCTTAATTTACAAACTATTTACATAGTCTTTCTAATTTATAGGTTATTTTTTTAGATTTTCAATAAACATTTTGACCTTGTGTGTGATGTATAGAATTAGAATGATGTAGATTTTGATATTATTAATAAGAAATTTTTTCATTCATGTGTGCAGTAAAATATATTTTCTTTTATATCCCATTAAAAGAAAATAAATTATTTATAGAGATGTAATATAATATAATTTGAGATTATTTATGGAACATTATTTATTTTTGAATCTATTTAATGTTATTTGGTAAATTAATTTTAAAATTGAGATGATAAAACACAATTACATATAAAAAATGTGTACCCTGAAATCAACACAAAAACTAAAAAATTATTTTTATTTATTTTTAGTTATTGATGTCTGTTGTAACAAATATAATTTCACTAAATATGTCAAAAAAAATTTAATAGATATAGTTCATTTTATAATTATTGCAACCCATGTAAATATGGTATGGTGTGAAAAGTTTATTTTCTTATTTTTTTACTAGAATGTCTTATGGGAACACAATTTCCCTTAGGATTAGATTGTGGTCCGAAAATATTACACTTGAAGGTGTGTGTATTGATCTCACATTGGTGGGTGGTCTCAAAAGAATTATTCATTTTAGTAATGGTGTGAATGAGTTTCAAAGATGTCTCAATATTTTCAAAATATTCTTGACAATTACATTAATGTAATTTTTTATTTCTAACTTTTTATTACCAAATTTTATTATATTAATGTATCAAATGTTTATATATATTTTTAAATATTAAAAATAAATAACATATATAAATATTATTAACTGCAATTTTATCATATATATATATATATATAATATTATGAAAAATAATATTAATTTTCATACTTATAATTTTACATTATTATATATTCCAGAATGATATAATATTTTAGGTTTTTTAAAAATTAGGAAGATATTTTTATATATTTTCATACAATTTATTATTATTAATATATTGTATTTAATTAATTTATATAAAAATACTATTAATATGATTTTATATCAATTAACACTATTAATATAATTTTGTTTGTAGTGTCGGATAATAATTGAGATACAAACATAATATTATAATATTCTTTCTAATAAGAAATGATATTTGAAAACATTAAATGATTTTGGAAATATTGAAGAGTAAGTCGAATCACTAGTTGGATTATAACATTTTTTATAGAAATTTTCTAATCCATATGAAATTTTTTCAAATTATAATTTATATTTTTTTATAAAATTTAAATAACATGGACCTAGTAGAATAAATGTGTAGATTTCACAAAGAGATTGGTTCAGACATCATATTACCCTTTGATTATGAAATATATTTATATAGGTATTTATTTTTATTAAATTTATCTATTTTTATTAAATTAATTTTAATAACCCATTTTAAGAATTTATATCTTAGCAATGTTATTTTTCAAAAGATTTTCCCAAAAACAATTTTTTTTTAATTTTTTTTATAGTGTTTCAGTTTATCAGTTTTATCATTCAGTTTCTTTTTGAAATAAAAAATTAATGTTAAATATTATTTTTAATTGAAATTTAATCAGACAACAAGTAAAAAAAATTTAAACATTTTTTTTAAATTATTGATAATATCCTAGAGTAAAATTGACTACAAGGTTTTTTAGAAAGCTAAATGAGTAGTGGTTGATAATTTTACTATATTCTATGTATAATATAGCTTTTGATAAACCCATATAAGCATAATGGATGCGTTACTTTTTCCATGATGTTGATGTGGTACCCAGATGTAATGCTTTTATCATCGCGTGGAGTAATAATACATTAATGGTGGTTGTAGACAATGAATTAAGATCACAATAACTGACCAAGAACATCAAATTTATCATCTCTATAGTTATTTTTATTATGTTTCCAATTACATAGGATATGAATAAAGGTTTAATCTATGATATGTCTAAAAGGGTAACATTCATGAGAAATAATGGTGAGAGATGAAGAATATTGTTAAAAAATAATTATATTATGTATCTTGTATTCAAATACATTGAACAATTATTGTACGTGTGTGTTTATTATTATGAGATATGTTGAATTTTCATCTTAAAAGATTTAATATTTTAGAAAATAATATTCATGACCATATATTATATGAAACATAATAATAATAAGGTAAAGGAATCCATATTTTGTAGAATAAATTTGTAGTTATGTCTTGGGAGTTTTGTTCGCACATGATAACATGTTGTTGGGAAAATTATTAGAGATTTTTTGGGGATTGGGGGAGCTGTTTGATCATCCTTCAAGGGAGATGATTTTTTGTCTGATAAGCCTTATATTTGAGTATTATTCTGAAAATTTATTCATTACATTGTGAAATTATTAAATTTTGGAAAATAATTTATCATGTACCATTTGATCCATATTAACATTCTTTATATATATATTATATATATTTTTTCAAATATGTTTATAATCTTCATGTTATGAACATCAAATGTCGAAATTTGGATAATGTACATGAAGGGGAGGTTCTGGGTGACAGTGGAAAACCATCACCTAAGGTTATTTTCTAGAACCATGACATTTAATATCAAAATTTGATATTCGGGGGGAACATAAGACATATTGAAATCCCAACTTGATCCAAGAGAGGTTATTGCATAGCAATTTATGTTTTGATGTTAACAAATAATTTCAAAAAAAATAATTTTTTTATAACTAATGTTGATTAAACTTTTTTACCTATAAAAAGTTTGATATATCAATGTATGACTAGTTATGTTATTATTTTTGGAATTTATCCACTATAAATTGGTCATCAAAAAAGCAATTTTTATTTTGGAAGATCCATAAAATCCAAAATCTATAAGATCGAGGCCACATAACTTTTGTCCAGTCGATGACCCATAAATGTGTAATTGTTTTTATAAAAATAATATATAACTTATAAAAAAATATGAATTTTATATACTGTTTTAAAATATCCATGATTTGGTTTATATCAATGCTTATAGAACAAGTACCATTATGGGTTAACAATATATTAATTAAATGTATATTTTCTAATTTATATATGTACATACAATGAATTTTCAATTGTATACCAATATTACTCTTGTATAAATTGATTAAATAATAATAAGTATTGTTTTGGGATGTTATTAATTTTTTTCATAAAATCAATGATTTTAGACCATTAAATTTTATTAAATGTAATTTTCGTGAGATGAATAAAACCAATATAAAAATGATGTGGGTCTTCAACCAATGAAATTTATCTTTAAACATTTTATTTTAAATATCATTTTATAAAAGATGAAATTTTTTTATTTTATATTTTAAAATATCGTGATCAAATTATATTTACTTTATTTATTAATTGTATTCATAAAATAAATTTATTTTTATTTTTGTAAATGGTATTGTTAAATGTGGAAAAGAATAAATTTTAAATATGAGATATATATCAATAAATATTTTTCATGGACTTCATTTGATATTAGTAATTATATTTTGAAGCACACATTACTATATTTTGGTTTTTTGGGTCAATTAAAACTAAAATAGCAACATTTACCTCACGATAAATTTGTAAAAAAATATTATGAAAATAATAAGTGAACACTTGCATTGTTTTTTATCCTTTTATAAAATCATATAAATTTCAAATTCACGAAAATAATATAAATTTTTTGTAGAAAGTTAAATACAGCGTATAAAAATGATGAGAAAAAAATATTGAAATATAATATAAATTTAAACATTAGAAAACCAAATAATAAGATACAATAAAAAAAATAAGTACTATGAACCCAAATACTTATGAAAATAATCAAATTTTAATTTAAAATTTATTTTGTTATTTTATTTTAGAAAATAATAATTTCATTATATATCATGAAAACTATATCTAGTCATGGGTATCTAATCCATCAAAGTATTTATGATGATATATAATTGGGAAGAAATATATTAAAGAAAAATGAATTGTGATTTTTATTATCATTTAATATATCAAATTAATCATCTTCCCTGTATTCAAGCTCAATATGTCTTACTCAAAATGAATATTTTTAGAGATCAAGAAAATCAGGAAATGGTTACGATACATTTCTAATGTGTTTATTTTAATTAAAGAATATTTTAATAGCATAACCACCATATTTAAATAGGGTGTGGGGAGTAAGAATCACAATCTGAATCAACAGATAATGCTTCACTAAAAAATATCCACTTTATTCCATGTTTCTTTTCTCAATATACTATATTTCCTTTTTGGGTTTATTTTTCTTCTATTTCATCTCAACTATTAGAAAAAACAATGGATTTTACCTCCACTATTATTAATGCATAAGAATAAATCTCAGTCTCCAAACTTGATATTGATATAGGATTATCAAGGTTTTCTTATTCCATAACATTTCAATGTCTTGGTGATGTCCAGGGATAATGAGATATGGAATAATTATAAAGTTCCATTACATTGAACAATGTTTCTCTTCATCCATTTCCTTTCAT
The DNA here is from genome assembly GCA_963277665.1 of Viscum album. Taxonomy (NCBI): domain Eukaryota; kingdom Viridiplantae; phylum Streptophyta; class Magnoliopsida; order Santalales; family Viscaceae; genus Viscum; species Viscum album. The sequence continues at coordinate 24,849,365 of OY728131.1, forward strand.
GGGTAAGAACAAATAATATGAGAATTGGCAATAATTAGAATCTCATGAGATAAAATGCGAGTTCTCATGGTCAGGGGAATGTATTCCTTCTTTTATGATGCATTAATGATAATTCAAAGTCAGAAATTGTGGTTTGGTATTTTTGTTGGTAAAAATTGTGATGAAAGTGCCACATGCAGAAAATTGGATCTATGGAAGTGTGGCTAGAGTTGGGGAATGTTTATTCTATAATAAAGAGGAAGTGCAAGTATGCAGGTGTTTAAAAACTAGAACCCTATTTATAATGACCTATTAATATTATAAATTAATATTACATATTTTTAGTAAAATTTTCAATAATTTAGAAAACAAACATATTAAGACCGTACTTGTTTAGTTCCTTTGGAAACATTGAAAATAATCATCTAATTTAATGGAATATCTTCAATGTATCCCATAATTAGCTTCCCATTTAATAATCCTAAAAACATATCCTACTTAATTCCTTTGTTAATAACATGATGAAACAAAGAATAAGAAATGCTAAGATCAGATTCTTAGTAGGGTTAAATAAGAGAGATACATAATCAAAACATGTGAATAATGTTACGATAACTTGGGCATAACATTTGTAGACAATACCCAACATATGAAAGATTATAATATTGAGTCATTTCATAACGATTTAATGTTTATAATACATGAAGCATATATAAATCAATGATAATGAGCCATGAGGTTATAAAAATGACATATATAATGGTATTTTTGTATACACATAAGCATGGAATATAATTTCCATAGTAGTCAAGGATCATCTCATATCATTATAAACGCACTTCATGGAAATCTACACCTACAGGGTGGGTTATATCACCATCCCTAGATGAATCCATTTCAACATAGTGGAATGGGTTCACTCCCAAAACAATTTTACTAGTAAATGATTAAGCTCAAGACTATCTTAGTTGAATAATTACCTAATTGAATTGTGTTCACTTGGTGTTCAGGTCCTTTCTATCTCATGAAAAAGAAATCATTTACAATTTCATATGGGGGAGATATGGGTGACATCAATCATACTTATAATGTAAAAATATTCATTTTTTATAACATAACCACCATTAAATAATGCAAATCATACCTATATATTGAATAAGGTAATAATCAATTCATCATATTTTATACCATGAAAATGATTTGGTTTTACAATAATTTGTTACAATATTGAATTATGGAAAATAAACATGCTCCGTAATCATGTCATAATTTCATCAGAGTGTAACCCATCATAAAATAAGTTGGTTACACGATAATTTTATTATGGTGTAAAATTTCAATGTCAATTTTGTTTCATGAAAATAGTTTCATCAGAAACATATATTATTCTTCGAAATAATAGGAATGATATTGGTGGATCATATCTCAATTAGGGCATATGTAACATAAATATATTTCAACATAGACGAGAAATGATTTTGGAATATATTTTAAAAAAATATCAAGGAAAATTACCTTAATATGAAAATTTGTTTTTAAAAAGGATATTTCTCTATATTCCTTTTCATATAAAATAAAATTTAATGAATAATAATGATGCCTTGTAAAACAATTTAAATGGTTTTTGAAGAAATTATATGTTCTTATTAGAAAAAACTCGGTAAAAATTTTTAAAAATAATTTTCATTTAAAATAAATATGGAAACATATAATTTTTGATTCAAATAAAATAATGTCCATGAATGTGAAAACCATGGTTATGATTTATGAACATTCATTGCATATTATTTGAAATATCCAATGGTGAATTAAATGGAAATGGAATAATGATTCCTATAATGATATTTTTTTAAAGGTAAAAATTGTTAAAACATTCAATAATAAAATAATTGGATAATTTCAAAACATTTTTTTTTTAAAACATATTTAGAGAACTTGGTTTCATTGAAAAATGTTTTTCGACTGAAGGGAGAAATAAGGGAACTCTTAAATAAAAACTTTATTTGGAACTATTGAAAAAATATTGAGAGTAAAATAAATGTAAAAGAAGTTTTCTCAGGATATAAATACTGGATAAGAATATTAATGAGATTATATGAAGATATATAAGAGTATTGCATCATTGTAATCAAAATTATAAACAATCTTGTAAATGCTGAGATTAGAATAGAAAACTCTTACCACATATCTAACATTATATCATAACCACCATTATATATTAATATTTAAAATATATAATATCATTTAAATAAAATTATTAATTATATAACATGCCAATGGGAGATTATATTCATGTCTTAAATTAATTTAGATTCATTATATAATCATATGTCCCAAAGTAGGGAAATTAAGACTCAAATCAATTACCACATTGATAATATTGAAACCACAAACATGATAAAAGAGTGATAATGAACTGTATGTATAAATAAATATAATATTTATTATAATAATAATTTATATATATTAATGTTTATTATATACCAGACATAAAAGAAATTGGTGGTGAATATAGAATGTGTCTCATGGAGGAAAAAAGTGAGACCAAAATGCAATACTACTTTAAAAATATCCTGAATTGAAATATCGTTTTACGTATAAGATAAAATGAAACATGAAATGTAATTAAAATAAATATATTCAATATATGACATGTAAGAGGGACAATATATACACTAAAAACAATATATTAGTGGTGAATATGGTATCAGTCTCCAAAAATTAAAAGCGTGTATAAAAATCCCATGCGGTATGTATCATCTTCTATTGTACAAGTCTGAACAAACTGAATAATAAATCTAAGTCTATTATATATATTTAATACCAATAATTATTTACTTATGACCTTTTATTACATATTTATTCAAAATTTCATATTAAAGTCATCATTCATTTAATTACCACTTTGTTTTTCGTATACGTATTGGTTTTCTATTTTCAGTCCTCTTACTTTGATCATGTTTAAAATATCTTCAAAATAATAATGAAATAATAATAATTTTATACATTAATTACAATTTAAACACCAATCCTGAGTTTTTTTTGTGAATTTATGTATGTTATGTTAATAGAGATAGTTCATTGTATATACACAAGACTTGAGTATCCATTATTCAGTGATAATTGTGGATTGTTTCATTATAATATATTTTCCTTTCTGAATGATCATATATCATCATGGACCTAACCACATTGATTGATTTAGAAGGCCTTAAGGCCTCATGTTCTCCTCCCCATATGCCGGATTATTCTGACTAGTAGCGATGGCATAAATTTAACAGTGGGAAAACTAAACCCGTTGTTTCATTTAATATAGTGGGACAATAAAAATTAATAATGGCATAATTAATAAATAATTATAGTAAAACTAAAAAATAAAGATGTCATACATGGTAGATAAATAAGATCTACCAATTAAGAATTACCTTTTGAGTAATTAATATAGATAATAAATAAAGGAACACATGGGTTATCTAGTGTCTATCTTGTTCCACTCCATCTTTGTTCTCCACCTGCTCAGTCATCCACCACATGGACCATTCCCTTCATTGGGTTTATCATGGAATCTATAAGCACTTAAAATTTTGCTGTAGGGTGTGATTATATGGCTTAGTTGGAAACTACAAGTGCGTTCATATCTTGTGTGCTCATGTTTACAAGTGAATTCCATAAAAAATTAACGTGTAATATTAAAATAAATATATAAATAAAAAATGAGTAGTGGTGTCCTATCCAAGTATCCACCAAACCCCAAGCTCTAAATATTTTTTCTCCATGGTGAAAATATAATCATGGAATGTTTCAAAGGGCATGGAATAATTCATGATGCATGGAATCCCTATCATAGAAAAGATAGCAGTAACCAAGGTATCCATTAATCTAGTATAATTTTTTTTTGAAAACATCATGACATTTGGTGTACATGAATCTCAGATCACCCTACTCATCAGGTATGGAATGTTGTTCGGAAAATAATCATAGAGTATTCCACTCTTAAGTAAACTAGGAATTGATAATGCTAATCGTAGATCAACTATGAATCATGTGAACTGCGAGAAAATCAAATAGACATCAAGTGACCTGATACATGGATTTAAGTTACCTAAGTGAATTCTCAATGGTAGCATCATATATAATACCTTATGTATAACATTTTACTCATAATCCTCTAAGATTTATTTACACCACCCATAAAAAATATAGTCATTAATAATCCTCATACATAGGCATTGATTACAACCACAACCATAAATTCAATCATATCTACACCATGTGCTCTTGTCCATCATCGCAAAAAAATATAAGTCATAGATAATCACCGTCTATTGGATGAATTTGTCTAGATAGTCTAGTTGTTCTGAGCACCAATAATGGTACCTATAAAGAATGTTATCATACAAAAAATGTATATTATACTATATAAATCCTATCATAATATATATCATCATGAGAATTAAAGGAGTAAAAATAAAATACTAAAAAATAAAACATTAAATAGGATACACAAATATTACTCATGAAATCACAACTGGTGTCAAGGGATAAACACACACCCCCATGGGATCATAATTCCATATAGTATAAAATAATAAAACACTTAAATAAAATATAGAAACATGTGTAAATGATAGTCTAAGAGGTGAGGAACATCTTTCCTCATGGTTTTCGAAGTTGACTTCAGGTTTTATGAATGTCGTCAACACTCGAACCATGCTCACACCCATTGGTAACATGATGAAATGTTAATGAATCCATGAACCATCATTATTTGGAAATTATTTAGAATTATCAAAATCATTGATAATTACAATGATTAAATTAAATATAAATATATTAACTCACCTCCTATGAAAACATGATTACAAAAAGATTATTCTTTCCATGATAAATCCAATGAAAATAATGATGGGGGAAACCAATTTGTTTTAAAGAACATATTTTGGATCACATTTAAAGATATTAATAAATTAAAATAAACATAATTGAAGAGAGAGAGAGAGAGACAAAATATAAAGGTAGATACACATGATAGGAGAAAATATCCTGATTTCCACTGAACAGAGTTTCCCCCATTTACCAATTATATATATATATATTATAATTGAATTCATAAATTAAATACTTATCTTTTAATATTTATACTTCATTATTTTTATTTACACTTATTCTTGTGTGTATCACACCCATATATCCCTTAAAAATTCATCTCATCTTTTAAATATATATAATAATCCATTAATTTTATTTAAATGGCCATCCTCATAAATAAATAAATATTTATTTATTTATTTTTGGGAATTATTTAATAACACATTATTTATATAATTAAATTCTATATATACATACACACGTGTGTGCGTGTATTGACCTACATATATATATAAACACATGTTATAAATTTACCACACAGAAAATTATTCTCTATTTTTAATAATAATAATAATAATTATTATTATTATTATTATTATTAATAAATATATATCACCATTATCACTGTTAAATGTTTTCCAAAACCCTTTATTAAATATTGATTAAATGTTGATTATTAATACATATTGATTAATCACACCATTGAATTTATGTGAGACAAATTATAATGTAATTATTATATTTTATCCAAGAATTAATTCACCCATGTTGAAATATCATCAATAAATTAATGAATGTTCAATTAGACATGAATTCCTTAATTCATTTTCTATTATTATAATAGTAGTAGGAGTATTACATTTATTAAAAATAAATTTTTTTATCTAGAAAAAAATTATTCAATTACATATTTTATACAATTAATAATAACAGTATCTAATATATTTTTTATTATTACTAAATATATCATAACATTATCCCCATTAACGATTTATCAAACAATGTATTTTAATATTAAAAATTAAATACACCAACTATTAACTTGAATTAGATACAAATTGATGGCGGAGTAATTTTAATTCAACCCATTGATGGATAAAAAGTTGAAATGGATCAAAAATGGTTTCAAATAAAAGGTTTTAGAATATTAAAAAAATTTCCACATTAGTGACATTACATCCCCGAATAATATCCCTATCAGTCATACTCAGATAAAAAAGACCAATATATTTGACATAATACTGCACCATTCACATCTCCTTAGTTGGGGGAATATAACAAGTCTAATCTAGTCTACGGAATCATGAAAAGGCTCTCCTAGGTGTCTACCAGCAACCCATGGTATAACCCTTATAGAATTAACTCTTATCTCTATCCCATCAAAATAGTCACAATCATCATATATAAATAAACCTAAAATCATGCTCAACTGAACAAAATAATTACAATAATTAAAAGTGAAAAAACAAAGCACAAATATATCACACAAAGTGTCTCTCCAAAATAGATATTAAAACCAATTGAATTATATTAACAATATGTTATAAAGAACAATAAAATGTACATAAATATCTCTGAAATTCATTTGTCACTGGAAGGTGCTGAGGAAAACAAGATGAACGAACCCAGCTACAGGGCTGCTCTCCTTTCCTCACCAATCTGTAAGGACAGGAAATAGGATTCTATTGTGCCACACTCTGCACAACCTGAGTCCAAGCCTTATGAAACTCCAATAACTTTTGTTCCCATTCATGTTTTGGTACAAGTCCAGGGTTCTCAATTTGATGTCCACATGGAATCTGCTTGCAAGCAGACCACTTCTACTCTTTTAAAATCTATTTCTGTTGTAGTCCAGTATACAGAATAGAAATATGTGGTTCCTGGAACATCAGAACCTCCTACTCCAATTTCATATTCTATACAAGACCCGGGGCTTCAGTTTTCTACTCACAAGTCACCTGATAGCAAGCATCACCCTCATGCTGTTCCTTAAAAAACTGCTTTTAACATGCAAGGTAGGGATACAGATGCTACTACTTCTTCACTGCCCATGCACTTGGTATTGTAGGTTAAACATGAGAATGTTGTAAAGGATTGCTCATCTATAATTTCCACCAGGTCTAAGACATCGAATTCTAAAAATTGAGGACATCACCACTAAGGAGCAGTCTTAGTGAATATTCGGTTTTGGAATTGTCATGTAATTGCTAACCATAACACCTTCAACATCATTAAAAGATTCAAAAATACTCACACTCCAAACCTTTTTGCTATTGCTGAACCTAAAAATAACATTTCCTCGTGTTTACATCAAGCCCCAACTAGATACTATTTTTTAAGTGCTTTTAACAATGGAGCCCCTACTAAATCTTTATGGCTCTTTGATCACTCTTCATTACAAAATTTTATCATCTATATATATTCAATTCAAGCCATTACTTGTGACTACATGTTTGAGAACATAAATATTTTCTCTACTTTTTTTATTCCTATAATAGCTATCATGATAGGAGGGACCTTTGGAATGATCTCTACCATATCAATGCTTATATTTTCCATCCTTGGTTTATTATTGGTGACTTCAATGCTATTCTAGTTTCAGGTGATAAAATTGGTCCTCCTAATGCTCCTATTTCTACTAGGGAATTTAATGCCTGTATTGAAAAGAACAATATCAAAGAGGTTAATCTATTGGGTGATAAATTTACTTGGTATATGATGAACTATAATAGAAAAGTATCCAGTAAATTAGATAGGGCCTTTACTAACTCTTATGCCCATGATAATAGGGACAATATCTCTAGCATTACCCTTGCGAGGATTGCCTCTAACACTCATCCCATATTTCCTTCATTTTCCTACAAAACAATTAAATTAAGGGCTACTTTTAAATATAACATTACTTGGTCTTATGACCCCGAAATTTAAAGCATCATCAAGAACACTTTGAATAAGATGCATGGTCAGTTTGACCCCTTTGCTTTACCGATGAAGTTAAAAATGTTAAAGAAAATTCATAAAAGCTGTTTCAAAACCATGATTTGTGAAATGGACAATAATATCAACCTTCTTGAAACAGTGCTTAACCAACTCCAAAATTTCAATTCATCGTCTAACTTTGCGCAGGACTCTTAGCATGAAATTAACATTTCCTCCAAACTAATATACTTACTCAACCTCAAGGATTATCTTAAAACACAAATCTTCAAATCCAAATTGATTATTGATGGTGATAGGAATACTAAATTCTATAATGCTCTCCATAGGGTTAGAAAATATTATAGACACCTGGCCTTTCATAGAAATGGGGACCACATTCTTAACACTGATGAAAAAATTTCCAATCACTTAGTCTCTTATTTTGAAAATATTTTAAATGGTGATAATATTGTTAAAGACCATAAACCTGACATCATTCTCACTCTTGTTTTTGGGGATGACAACTCTCTTTTGAATAACATCCATTTTGATCATGTAATCAGAGACATTTTCTTCCATCTTAATCCTAACATTGCCCCTAGACCAGATGGTTTTAATAATGGATTATATAAAAAACATTGGTATATTCTTCATGAAGACGTTCGTTGTATGGTTAAAGCATTATTTTCCATTGGTATTCTTCTACATGGTCTTAACTGCCAATTCATTATTCTAATACCCAATATGGTGAATTCTGATGTGATTCAGAACTTCAAACCAATTGCCCTTATCAATTTTTTATTCAAAATCATTGCAAAATTAATTTCCAATAGAATGAATCCCATTTGCCACAAAATAGTTTCTTGGAACCAATTTTTATTTATATAAAGTAGATCTATCCAAGAATGCATCTTTCTAGACTCTGAATCCACTAATCATTTAAACAAAAAGAGTAGAGTTGGGAGTGTTTCTATCAAAATTGATATTGTGAAGGACTTTGATACCATTTATTGGAGGTTTATGTATAATTTTCATTCACAATTCGGCTCCAATGAAATTTTTATAAATAGAATCAAATATTTATTTACCTCTGCTTACATATCCATCTTCATTAATGGATCACCTATAGGTAATTTCAACTTAACTAAAGGAGTGAGATAGGGTGACCATCTCTATGCAATTCTCTTCTCCATTGCGGAAGATTACCTGAGTAGGCTGATCTCTTAGGAGATTCCTAAAAGGAACATAAAACCTATCTCTGCCTCTAGAAATTTATAGGTCACTTCACATCTTTTTTATGCAGATGAAATTACTATATTTACCCAGGGAGACAAAAGAAACATTCTTAAGCTTAATGATATCCTTCTCCACTATGAAGAAGTCTTTGGTAAACACATCAACTGGAATAAATATTTATACAGATGACATTATTCTCCATGATTATTTCTAAACATTTTTTTCCATCATTATATATAAATGGCCAAAAATTATTTTAAAATGCATTAATGTTTCAATTAAAAAAAAATTTTGGACAGGTAGCACTTCGGAGAGAAAGCTGGTTACTATCCCCTGGACCTCTTGCTGCAAACCTGTTGAAAATGGGGGATTGGCATAAAAAATCTCTCTAATTTCAATGAGGCTCTAAAACTAGACTAACGTTGATAAATATTCACAATACATCCTCCTCCATGAATTTTATTAGGGCTAGTTTCCTTAACAAGATCAAAAATATTCGTTCATACTCCCTTATGCCCTATATTTGGCCCTCCAACAAAAGTAATTTCATTTCTATCATGTCTAACTCTAGATAGGTGGACACTAAGGAATCCAACATAAAATTTTGGTTTGATAACTGGACTGGAGTTCCCTTGATCTCCTTGATAGATAACAACTAATCCCCTCCCTTCCTTCAGGATTCAATTGACTCAATCATCCATATGCATAACCTCGATCTCCCTTGGAATATTACTCAAATCGCAAATAATTATCATTTTCCTAATACTAATGATTTACTTATTTGGGAACCTGCGCACAATGGGACTCTCAACTCCGAAGGATTTTATATGTACTTTTTCAACAATGATGACAATAATCACCCCTGGCTAGATAAATTCAACAAAGCCTGGATAAAACCCTCAAGATTTACTTTATTTTGGCAGATTACCCACCAAATAATACCAACGGATAATTGCTTACAATCTTTCGGGATTACACATTGTTATAAATGTAGTATGTGCAACCAAAATAGAGAGGATATTAATCATCTTTTTATCTTACATGACATTGCTACCACTCTCTAGCATTATATTATTGAAATTGTTGAGTGTAGATGGTTGCTTTTTGATACCATCAACAAGAAGATCCTAGGTTACCTGGAGTTGTCTACTTCACAGAAAATCAAGAAACTTTTTTTTGCAGTAATCGTGGAACATCTTCATATTATCTGGTATGGTAGAAATGAATTAATTTTCAAGAATAATTATTTTAAAATTAATGCAGGAAAAATGAGAATCCTCATGTCCATTCGAGAAGCTACTTCTATCCATAAAGCTCAATGCAACAATTCGGTCCGTGACTTTGGGATCCAAAGAGTATTGGGGTGGATGGGATCTACCCTCATCCTCACTACACTATTGATGTGTTTTGGCTCCCTGCCCCTCTGGGATGGATTAAAATAAAAGTAGACGGAGACTCTAAAGGCAACCCGGGACCAGTGGGTTGTGGTGACATCTTCAGAAATCACCTGGACTAGATTCTTGGATGCTTTTATGGCTCTTGCGGTTCCTCTTCTGCATTTGAAGCTGAGATGATGGGCACCATCCATGCCATCACCTTTTCCAGATTACACAGCTGGAACACTGTTTGGATAGAGAGAGACTCCACTACAATCATTCAGGCCATTTAAAATGGTACCATCCACCTTGCTTGGCCCCTCACTACCCGCTTGATATACTGTTTGAATTCTCTTGTTGGGCTTAACTTCATTGCCACTCACACCTTCCGCGAAGCCAACAGGATCACTAATGGGATTTCCAATCTTGGAGTTACTCAAGACTCGCATTGGATAGATTATCTCCCTTCTTTATTAATCCCTTTTTATGCTCAGGATGTTAGAAGAAGACCTTAATTTAGACTTGTGTAACCTCTTTTTTTATCAAAAAAATTTTCTACCATTAAAAAAAACATGTACATATATAAGGCATGCAAACCTTTTTTCTTAATCATGATGCATCAAATCACCCAAAATATCATAAATCGAATATCAACATTTTCTTATCACCAAGGAGAGATTAGTCAAAGCCAATAGAAAAACAAAAAATCCCAACATTACGAAAACTATGTGGTCCACTATACTGTGTTGCCTAAGATGTATTGTACCTCCCATTCTTGAATATCAAACAAGTAATATCCAATTTAATATTTCCCAACCCAATGTAATGAGATGAAAAAATATAGTGAATCCCATTGATCTCATTCACTTTTGTAACATCATATCCCAACCCACTAGGTTCAAGATAAAAGGCCTCATGACCTTAAGCACACCTCCCTATATGCAAGAGGTTGAAGAATATCAATATGGGACTAAATATGATATTGGAGAGACTATACCCTCGATGTCATGTCATCGAGTGGGAAAACTAATAATAATAGAGAAATAATGAATAAATAAATAGAGTAAATGCATAAAAAAAATATAGAATTCATGGTAAATAAATAAAAGATCCCAAAGTACTAATATGTATAGAGGTATTTATGTTGATAATAAATAATTTAACTCTATAACTATCTAGTGTCTGTCCTAGTTTTCTCCATCTCTCTGCTCTACCTTCTAATCCATCCACCATAAGAACCATTACCTTCATCGGGTTTCTCATGGAATATAAAATCATATAGAAATTCATGAGTAGGGTGTGAATATAAGAATCATGGGGTCACCACTAATGCATCCTTACCTAGTGTGCTCTGAAATACAAGGGTATTACATAATAATAATCAATGCATAATAAGAATCTAAATAGTCATATCAAATCTGAGTAGTTATCTGCTAACCAGGATGCAACAAACCCCCAGAAATTCATACTTCTCCTCCACCTTATAAATATAATAATGGAACGTCTCCTGGGGCATAGAAAAATTTCTAGAACTCAGAATCCATCTATTAGAAAAGTTGACAGTAACCAAATGATCCACCCGATGAGTGTATTTTTTTCATGAAAACTTCATGGAATCTTTTTTTCATATATCTCAGATCATCCCAGACGTCATATATGGCATGGTTTTTGACATATAAGAAATGAGGGTTCCACTAAAAAATCAACTAGGAATACAGAATGCTTCTCAAAGATTAATTAGGAATAGAGTTCAGTACCTGAAAATCAACTAGACATTAAGAAACACGATACATAGTTTCTAGTGCCCTAGGTACATAATCAACATTGTTCTAGGGTATCAACATATCTACTATATCATGTATGGAATTCATCTAAAAAATGGCATTGAGTTCACAACTCACATATCAACTAGGCTTTGAGAATCCTACTAACTAGGCATGGATAATAGCCTTAACCTAACATTCCGTCATACCTCCACCCAGTGTTCGAGACGTCGATGAAAAACAATTCATGTCAATTGTGCTCCACCTCTAGAGGGTAAACATGTCACGATGGTTCATTTATTCTAAGAACCTATAATGGTACCTTAACAAATGCAACATAAATATATGGTATAACATATAGTGTAAATTATATCATAATAAATAATATCAGTATAAATAAACATGAATATATAAAATAATTCTATGAAAATCACTCATGGAAAATACTATACCGATTTCACACATGGAATCACAGTAGGTTTCACAGAATACACACACAACCACATGCGATCACTAGGAAGAAGAGAATCAAATAAGGCAACACATAAATCAAATATATAAACACATCTAAATGGGATCCTAAGAGGTAAGGAACTTATTTTTTCATGGTTTTCCTTATTAACGTTGATTTTTACAAAGGATATCATCACTTCAACAATGCTTTCATTCTAGAAGAAGATAATGACACGTCAAAAACTCAATGAACCATCCACATTTTGAAATTATTTCGAAATACTGATAACTTTGATACATAAAATTATTAAACTAAATTTTAAATGTATTAACTCACCTCCTTTAAAAAGAGGCTTTGAAAATAAATATTCTCATCATGAAGAATTGATGGAAAACAATGATGTATAAATCTGATCAATATCAAAGATGATATTGAGGATTGATAATGGATAAAATAATATAATAAAATAAAATGATTCGATAGAAAAGGAGATAATATAGAGGTTGATGAACATTAGTAGAGGTAATCTCCAGATTTATGCTTAATAAAGAGTCTCCACTTTTCTTGATTATATATATATATATTCTTTTTATCTTTTAAACTTTTTCCACTTTAAAATTTTAATTTATTATTTTTTTGTAATAATTTTCTTTTATGTAGAGTACCCATATAAACCAAATTCTATTTTTAAATATATCTTATTATACAAATTTTAATCAATTAATTATATGAAAAGGTCATACTAATAAATGTATATATTTTTAGGTATTTAGGTATTTGTATGTATTACATAATAATATGTTATTTACCTAAACAAAATCTATATATACCCCCCCCCCCACAGATGTGTATATATATATTTTGACCCACATATATAAATGTAAACATAATTATTTTTTACTTGAGACAAAATTTCTTTTCTCAATATAAAAATAATAACATTATCTAAAATAATGATTATTATTATTAAATATATATCATCATTATCACCAATACCATTTCACTAAAAATATCCTTAAATATAAATTATGTGATCATACGTATTAATTTTATATTATTCTCTCAAAAGAATTTTATATGAGATAATTAATAATATCAATATTATCATTAATCCAAAAAAACATCATGGGGAGAAATCATTATCAACTTATTTAATGTTTAATTAGACATGAAGTCTTCAATTAATTTTCTTCGATGATACTCATAATTATATTAATTTTATTATTTTTATTATTAATTTTTTGTCTTTCCAAAAAAATTATTCAATTACTATTTTTCATAATTTAAAAATAATGTGATTAAATTTTTATTATTTTCAAATATATCCCAACATTTTCACCATTATTGTGTGAAAACCCCATCATTAAATACTAATTATTCGATACCCCGATTCAAAACAAGATTTAAAAATGATGGTGATGTAATTTTTATCCACCCCATTATTGTGATAAAATATGAAATAGATAAAAAATGGTGTGAAACTCAATGTTCTTTAAATTAAGTGTTTGAAACCATTTTTCCACCGTGGAATAATTTTAATTAATTAAAAAAAATTCACCATACTAATATTAGAAAAATTAATTACATATTTTTTTATGTTATTATCATGTGCATTATGGACAAACTCCCAACCCGTAACAAATTTATGTTTCAACTAGGGTACCACCATATTCGTAGAAATAATGCTTGTATCAAATTTCCCATACCATTAACATTTTTTGAGATATTACATTATTATTTATTTAAAATCTAAATAATAAATATAATAAATTATTATGAATATATTATCTAGTGAGATATGACAAAACCCACAATAAAACAATTTTCTAGCCTTCCTAGGGTAAAAGAAGAATCCCAGACATAATTTTGGTCTCAAATTTTCCTTATTAAACACTATTTGGGAGATAATATTTTTTTTTGATAAATCATGTTCATGACATTTTATATACATAATATTATTATTTTGTATACACCGAGTCTCTATGGGCTTTATAGTCCCACACATTATCATCACGTGAATTTTAAAATATTCAATAGAACATTTCAAGGTGATTACTAGGCTTTTATCCATAACATGATCATTAAAAAATTTATTAATAGATTTTTAGTGACAAGTTTCTTTTAAAAAAACACACAAAAATTATCAAAAAGAGAAGTTTTTATTATATTTAATAACAAATTTTATTATATCTCATAATATAATAAATACATTAATATTTCTTATGCATATAATCTGTGTTTCTTTGTGATGAAAAGTGATTCACCTCAGTTGGTGAAGGCAGAAGTCCACAAATATATGAAAGAAATTATAATCCTTGACTGAGTAGAAAGGTAACAAAAAAGATGATATATTTTCATTTAAAAAGGAAAAATATGTCTTCAATATCATTATTATAAAATTTATTTCATATATTTTCATCCAATATATCCCTTATTATCCTCTATTTAAATGTTTTTTGAAAATGAATCAGATCTCTTTCGTAGTTGGTAGTCATTCATACAAATGAGAGACGGTATAATGACTCGTTAAGTAAAACTATTTTATTAAATATATAAATTTAATTCAAATTCACTATTATACCCATCCTTGAGAGGCGGTAATGGAAATATTTATGACATCAGTTTGTGGGGTGGTTGTTTGATGTATAGAAGAATAATGACTTTGTAACCAATTTAATGGATAATATGATTCTAGAATATCATTAACTTTTCATAAAAAAAAATATATGTTTATTTATGATATTAGGGATATTATATCATCATCTTTTAATAAAAATTTTACACCTCGGGGAAAGAATTAAATAAAAAATGATCTTTGAAGAATGTAACCTCTTCTTCAAAAAAATTTAATATGTTTTCACAACAAAAAAATCCTTTTTTAGATTAAGTTATAAAAAAATTACTATGAAATATATGATGATACGATTAAATTTGAGGATTTATTTTTTATATACAAGCTGAACAAAACGTTTGATAAGGTGTCAAGGACAAGGAATAGTGTATTCCCATTTTTAGGTGAGGTGAGTGGAATACTTGTGATTTTTTCAAATAAAATTGTGAAACAACATTTATCTTATTTTGTAAGGGTCATTAATATATTTTTTGGAGAATTATAAATAATAGGGTCGAAATATAATCATATAATATATTTTATTTTCGTTTTAGGTATTTTTATCACTTATTTTTTTAGATTGATCATCCCATAACCCCATTTTCACCATAGCAATAGAAATTAAAATTTATTTTTTATCTATTTATTTCATGAAAAAATTATATTCATGATATCAGATAATATAAAATATTATTATTGGAATTATTTTTTACAGTTTTTCATATTCAAATATTAAAATTGTAAAAAATTATTTTAAAAACAATCCCAAAAATGAAATGAGAATGTTATTTTTCAAAAGGAATATGTTCAACAGTTTTCAATGTATTTAAATCCAATTTCTATATGAAATTGATTCTAATAAAATAATTTGGTTTAATAGATATATAATTGAAAAAAATATAGTTAAGAATCTATTTAAAATTTAATTTAACTTAATAAATAATTTCAATGAAATGGAATTTATCAACTAAAATTCATTATTTTTCACCAATTATCAAAAATTAAACCTATCCGAAAATTAAAAAAAAAATTCTTTGAAAATTTCATCATGATGAATTAAAAAATAGTAATTATATTTCTTAATAAATTTTCTAAAAGTGTCAAAAATATGTTTTTTTATATTTTTTAAAAGTGGTGAAAAATCATTTTCTAGAAAAATAAAGTTTATAACCATAAAATTGGATTAATTATTATCTATGACTAAAATCATAAGATGAACGCTAAGTAGTAGATTGAATATATAATATTCTAATTTACTTAAAAAAGTCACCAAAAGTTTTATTTAATGAATTTACATAAAACGTATTTCATTTCATAATAATTTTATTGAGAAAAATGATTTCTTATTTATTCAATAGTCATCATTTTCATTTTTAATTAATTTTTTCCCAGAGATTTTATTTTATAAATTTGTAAGGAAAATATATTTTTCTAATATAGCTAATAATATTCATAACATTATATCAATGAGTTTGGTGACAACTATCATATAAGAATGTTGTAATAGATTAAAATGTATCATTTAAACGATGTGTTAAGTGTAGTGGCAGATAAACTGAGTATAACATATAATTAAAGCTAAAAAATGATTTTAAATTAAATAAATATATAGATATTATTAAAATAATTTGAAAAAAACACATCATAGATTCTCATGTTATTACATTGTACACTGCTTAAAATTAATTTCGACCTCGAAATATTCCACTTTGGTATTATCACCAAGTGATATGTCTGCCTCATTTCATCACTAGGATCCCATCTAGATTCTAAGGTGGTGGTTTCAAAACAAATCACTAGGTAAGTAGTCTTTCATCAAAGAACTAAATTTATTCAATCAAGATTCTCTACATGTTGTTCCTCGTAAGGAATATCATGATCCAAGGCTATGACCTATCAGTTCTGTATATATGATGGATGAGGAAAATTCTTTCTCATTTGAGATACACGAAGCACATTTGGAAACATAGAGAGGTCATTTGGCAAGATCCTTTACATAGGCTTCATCCATATATGATAATGAATATCAATGTCATATATATACCAATGGATTCACTTTCTATTTATTATGAGAAAAATTTCAACCTTTGTTTTTGAAATAATAAATTTCCCATTCATATCTTACTTCATGAAATTAACATGAATTAAATTATTCATGAAGCACTAATAGATAAAAATATCCATAATAAAATGATAATTAACTCTTTATATATCATGTTATCATCATAAAAGAATGGTTTACACAAGTTATCTAATATTAATAAATCTTAATATGGTGAAGTAATATAGAAATATCTAAATCCTTTTCCATAGTTCAACATAAACTAACCCATAAATTGTTTAACATATAACCCTTACAAAATAAAAAAAATTATAAAAAAGGTAACTTATTTTTCAAAAATTCAACATAAAATTAATCCATAAAAAATTTAGAAGTATCACTAAACATGTGAATATCTTCATCTTATATTCTCTTGAAACATAATAATATCATGTATTATAATAAAAATATTAAGAAAACACATAAATACGTTTTTACTTGAATTAAAAATTAGATTATTGAATATATTATGTAAATCCAATATTGATGTAAACTAAATCAATGATTATAAAAACCACTTTTTCCAGAAATCGTTAATGAATTACATTGTTATCAATACAATCCAATTTAATCTATTCACATCAATAATCTCTTTAACAAAAGAAAATTATTATCATATTATTAAGGGTATCTTTTCCCTAATCCTATATTATCCCTGAATATCACCTCACCATTAAATAACATTTCCAGGCAATCATCAACAGTTAAAAAATTCATAAAATCCTTAATATCTAAATTAAAAAACAAATACATATATATTTCATACTTCCTTTTCAATCCAATAACTATTATCAATCAACATTTCTTTAATAAATCTATCCTTTAAAATTTTATTCATATTCTCTTCATCATCATCAGTATAATAATTAATCATATGATCTTATTGAATCTCGTCATGATATATCCCACATGTAAATTTAATTTCATATTTCATGAACTTACCACCTTTAAAACATTCTTCCATTAACAATAAAATTTGGAGACCAATATTCCCATCCATTATGTTAATTTATATTTTTATTTTTCGGGGAAATATTATACAATCAATCCTTATCAATACATAAAATACCTTCACATTCCAATAATGCATTCCATGTACCACTTCTTCTACATCATTGACATATATGAAACTGAATCATCATTTCCATATGGCTTCTATTATGATAACTCTCAAATAACATTACTCTTATCTTTATTGGTTTGTCTATGAGGTAGTTAAGGTGAACATTGTTAATAATATATCATGATAAATTATTTGTAATAATCAAGACATTATTTACTCCAATAATCATCCCATATATGTTATCATCAAAAAAATTTAAATCTCATTTATTTTCAAACAAATTACATTGATTTCCTAGAATTAACTAAAACCAATTAGGATATTGTGAGAAACACTAATCATTAACGGAAATCAAATAATAAATAAAATAACTTATATATTTTCTACGTCATTGCACTTTTTTAGTCATTAAGAACTATGTTTTATCCAATTTCATTCATTGTAATCATCATTTAAAATCAATAATAATTTTTCATAAATAATTTTTGAATTTTAAAATAATATACCCTAGGTGGTTCAAACTAAGTGTGAAGCAAGTATCATTGTAATGAAATTGTTGAATATATATACACAATCTCATTTCACTATTTTATAAGTAGAAAACACTAGGTATAATTGTTCTATAGAAACATATACTTGTAGTATCAATACGTGGATGCAATTTTTTATAAATAACTTTCTATATCACTTAATAGAACACCCAGACATTTTACCGTACATTGAATCATCCTTATTATTATCAGTAGATAAATAAATAGAGATATCTTTTTTAAAATAACTCAGAATCTCCCAAATTAATTTTCATCCTAGTTTCTAATTGTCAACTAAATCAATCCTCTGATTCCATCTATAGAATCATAGGCTAATTCTTAATGAATATTTAATATATTTAGTTGAATATTCAATACATTCCCAAAACACATGGTGTTAGACCATGATTTTTTAGTTCATTTAGAATCATGGAACCAAATCTAATTAATTCATGGAAGATCATAAATATCTCCAAAAATTATATTCCCATTTATTAATCTTTAAAAACATATTATACTTAAATCATTTTTACATTACTTGAGGAATGGGATTATATAAATGTGTTATCTCATATGCTCAGTAAGGGTCG
The DNA here is from genome assembly GCA_963277665.1 of Viscum album. Taxonomy (NCBI): domain Eukaryota; kingdom Viridiplantae; phylum Streptophyta; class Magnoliopsida; order Santalales; family Viscaceae; genus Viscum; species Viscum album. The sequence goes on from OY728131.1 coordinate 24,868,856, forward strand.
AAAATATGGATATATAAATGTAACATGATCATAATTGTATAGAACCAAGATCATAACACTTTAATCCCACATATTTTATATCAAATATATTAAAAATGATTCATATCAAAAATATTTATTGTTAATAATACATGATTCATAAATAAATAAAATAAAATGATCTTTGAGAGAATAACATTGAGATATGACATGGATTTTTGTCGTAAAAATAATTATAAAAAATCTTTTCTATAGTTTTCAAGTCTCAATTCCATTAACATATCAATTAACTCCATGGGTGTCTACACCTCTTAGGTAGGACACACCACCATCCTCAGAGGAATCTCATTCCACATTGGGGAATTTATTCTATCCTAAAACATTCATTGTAGTCAAGGTTAACTCCCAATAAGACCACAGTGGAAAAATTACCATACATAATTGTGTTCATTCCCCATTGAAATAATATTGAACTAATAAGTTATAAATCATTATCAAATGAATCATAGGTATATGCAGGTCCCATTTATTTTAGATATTACATTACCAACATCATATGTTATAATATAACCACTATCATGTAAGGAAAATAATATATATCTCTGCCATAAAATCAGAACTATCTCTTGCACATTCTTATTCAACTAATCATTAGGATGACAGTCTTACCAATACTACAGTTGAAGATCGACCCATGCTACATCCTACAATTGAGGTCCCACTAAATGCAGTGGATGAAATTAATGACACAATAGGATCCTAATATCTCTTCAATATACAGTGGATTACAATGGAGATATGGAGGGTGGATCTAAAACTGATCATTATGTAGATGATCATAATATTGAAATGGATGTGGGAAAAATTTCCCATTTAATTTAGTGATAAATCATAAAGGTTGGTAAGAGGACGAAAATACCTCCACGTATAACATGACATCCCAGGAGAGTCCTTATCACACTACAAATCATGGGGAGGGCTATATTCTTAGAGATCTTGAATCAAATAAAACCTCACCCACCTCTGTTTCAAGGGAATTTATTCGTAATATTACTCCCCTATTAAATCTATGGTTTAACAGGGAATGGGATCCTCGAATCCTATCCACAATAAGGCTAAAACTGTTCAATGATCCTCTAAGAGTAAGATCATTATGAATAAAAAGAAGGTTGGTTCCAAACCAAAATATAAGTACAAATGAATATTTTATTTTAGAATTTTCAGATTATTTCCTACTCTAATAAAGTTAAAGATTTAAAAATATTTATTTATAATAAAAATACATTATTTTTTCTATTACTGAGCCTAAAATTAACATTCCTCTTTCCTTTTCCCAATGAAATATGGTTGTTAAATTCACCTTGTTTTAGAAACTGTAAGTCTCATCTTCAAACTCTCTAGATTTTTTCTCATTCTTCATTGCATAATGTTAGATCTTATAATGTTTCTGGAATAATGTTCACTTGTGAGATATCTAACTCTAACCCTAACTTATTTTTCTCTTTTCCTTACACTATGAATTGATATCAGGATAGAATTCCTCTTTGACATGATCTTCCCCCATTAATAAATCACATTATTTAACTATGTATAGGGTTTGAGAATATTAATTTCATCCTCATCCCAAGTGAAAAAATAGCCCGTACGAACTCAGTTATCTCCTCTAGAGAATTCAAAAACACCATTTAAGATAACAATATTACTAAAGTAAATCTTGTAGAAGCCACATAAACATGGTATATAATTCATTTTAATTGGGTGGTTTCTAATAATCATGGAATGAATATCACTATTTAATAATATCTTGACAAATGGAATATCATATCTATAATCACCCTCCCAACACTCAACCCTAACCATAATCCGATATTAGTCACTCCCTCCATTAGAACATTTAAATATGTTCTCCCTTTTAAATTCAATAACTCTTGGATTTTGGAACCTGATTGTGAAAACATGGTCAAAAACACAAGTACATCGATAAAAATTTACACAGATTCTATTTATTAAAACATATTGATTAAATTTCTTAAAAATCATAATGGTTTGTGTAAATCCAAAAAAATAACATTGAGATTTCTAATTTTGAAGACAGTTTCAAAAAAAATAAAAGTTACAACCAATATATTTTATTTTAAAATGAATCATCAATAAGAAATCAACCTCATAACCAATATCAACGATCTTCTGTCCATTAATTATAATATCTATAAGAATATCATAGGGATATATGGATATGGAATCAAAATAGGAACACTATGTTTTATAACTATCTTGAATGAAATAAAAAATATTGTATGCCTCTCTCTTTTCATAAAGATGGAGAAAACATCATTGATACTGAAGATATTATTGTAAATCATGTTGTGTTCTACATGACTAATATTTTTATTTACTGTGATACAAATAAAAAACTACTTTCTATTGTTTTTCAGGTCATTGTTTTTTATTAGGTTACTTCTTTCTTCACTAGTATTCCTTTTAATTATGAGATTAATGAATATTTATTTAGTCTTAATCATAACAATGCCTCAAGAACTGTTGTTTTCAATAATGGGTTATTTCATAACTACTAGGATGTTATTCAAAATAATGTTTATAGGTTCGGTAAATCTTTCTTCATCAGTCGTACTCTCCCTCATGGTAATAATTACAAATTCCATACATTAATTCATAATGTTGAAAATTCCCCTGAGATTCATCTCTTCATACCTATATTTCTTATCAACACTCTTTATAAAATCAACACTAATATTCTTTCAAATATACATGTCAGTATTGTGAATAAAATTTCTTATTAGAATCAAAATAGTTATTTCAAGGGTACAACCATTCAGGATTGTTTCTTCCTTTCATCCGAATGTGATAATATCTTAAAAAACATGATTCGGGAGGAGGTTTTATAATTAAATTTGACATTATAAGGTCTTTTGATACAATTTAGTATGGATTTATTTACATGTCCCTCCAATGTTTTTGTGTCAATAATCTCTTTATTAGAATAATTAAAACTCTCTTTAACTCATCTCATATATCCATTCTGATCAATGGCTCTCTAAGATGATATTTTAAATGCACCAAAGGTGGAAGACAAGGTGAATACCTCTCTTCCATTAATTTCACAATTTTTAAAGACTATTTAAGTAGATTTCTCACTCAAATAACTGTTAAAAGGGAAAATATTCAAATTAATAATTCATGGAATTTGATTGTGCCCACACACCTCCTCTATAGAGATGATATCATTATTTTCATTCCATGAGGTAAAAGAAATATCTAGAATCTAATGGCTTCTCTATCACATTGTGAAGAGATCACTGTCAAAGACATTACCTAGGATAAATCTTTTAACATATTTTGAAAAATGATCCCAACAAATAGAAAAACCAAAACTAATAACTATTTAGGAATAAAATAAGGTTCATTTCCTTTCACCCATATTTGTGTTATTATTTTTTGGGGAATATGTAAAAATGGTAACTTCTACCATATTATTGATTAAATTCAAAATCAACTTTCTGGTTGGATACGAAATTCCTTTTCTTTTGTAAGTATAATTTTTCATGTAAAATATACAGTTATACTAGAAATGGTTTACTATATGGTTGTCTAAAAATGGCTCATTGGCCTTCTTAAAAAAAATTAAAATCGGCATAATTTTTTTATGGAGTGGGAGAACTCTTGAAATGAAACTTATGAATTTCCATTGTTCCAATGGTTGTAAACATTTAAATAAGGGTTTTCTAATAATTAAAAATATTAAACATTTCAAAAAAACACATACAATCTATACATACATAAAATTTCATCAATAATTAATCCATTCATAAAAATTTACATAAATGAATATTTATCGATAAGCTAGAGAATAGTATATTCAGTTACATAGACTCTTCTATCATCCATCAATTGAAAAATCATTCTCTAATATTATATCTAATTCAAGATAGATGGTAGAAAAAGTGACCTCTATGAAATTTTGGAAATATATCTGGTCTGCTTCCCCTCTAATTTCTATGGTGGATCCCAATAATTTACATAAGAATAATGATTTCCCTATAAAATATTTCTTGAATTCTCTTAGAAATGATATACCTAATAATGTTAATAGTTTAATTGATAATTATTTCATTAAAACCATTGATGATTTTCTAACTTGGGAGCCCTCTAACAACATTTTTTTAACCCAAATGATTTTTATAATCACTATTTTAAAAATATAAAAAGAAAAATGGAATTGTTTTGATATTCCTTGGATAAAACCTTCAAGACTAACTATTTTCTATATAATTATGCAAAAATGGGTCCCCATTTAAGCTTTTCCACAATAATTTGGGATCTTTCTTTTCTCTAACTGAAGTCTATGAAATCAGCATAATGTTGAAAATAAACAAATTTTTCCTTCATGTGATACTTATTCTGCTATATGGTAATTTTTTATTGATATTTTGGATTAAATATGGTTACATTTGGATTTGGTACACTCTCAACTTAAATTTTGTGAAATTTATGACACCTCTCATTAGATAAAGCACATTTTTCTGGATATTTTTCTAATCATTGTCATGTTATTTTGAAGGATATAAATATTTATTTACATCTTAATTTCACAGTCAGTATGTATTTAGGTCGGGCGAGGATTCCCACTACTATACATGAAGTTGACACAATTTATTAGGGGAAATGCAACAATTTTGTCTCAGATTTCTACATTTTGTAGATCCTCACTGTTAAATGAAATTACAGTTAACCTCCATGTATGTTTCATGTATTTTGGGAATTTTTGATTCCTGTATGGATCAAATTTGTTGTTGATTACCCCCTAAAAGGAAATCCAAGTCCCCCGGGATGTGGAGTGGTGTATAAAGACCAACTGGAATAGCTTATATGTTTTTAAACAACTCCTACAACATTGAATCATCTTTGGAGGTAGAAATGTCAATTGTTATAAATGATATTACCTCCACATGGAAGAATTTTTAGAACAATATTTGTATTGTAATAGATTCAACCACCATCTTGATGCATTACAGAATGGCATAGTCCATCTTGTATGGATGCTCACAAGTCAATGGATATATTTCCACCAATCACTCATACTGATTAATCATATCATTATACATGCATTTTTGGAAGATAACCCAGTTGTAGATGGGATTTCCAATATGGGGTTCAACCATGACATCACATAGTTCAACTTCCTTCCCATGGATCTCACTCCCCTCCATGAGAAGGATTGTAAAATGATCCCTTATTTTATACTAATGTAATATTTACTTTTATATATTTAATAAATGTTCCTTTTTTGTTTACCAAACGCTCTACCATTAAAAAAATCATATTGTAACCTATAGTTAAAAAAATTAGGTTTCATAAATATTTTATCATAGTATAACCCATGGATGAGAAACCAGTTTCATAGTTGTATTATCATCATACACATAAACCATTCAGAAAAAGAATATAAATTTTATCTAAGGATCATATATCCTATAAGCTAGAGGGATCATTATTGGATGTCAATATAAATAGAAAATTATCTTGAAAGATAAATTAAAACATTTTTTAAGGAAAATATATTTTTTATAGAATAAATAATTTTACGTTTTTTCAAAAAATTATTTTAAACTAAACATGAAAAATTATAAAGGATTCTTTAAAAATATTTTAAAAATGTTAATAAAGTAATTAAACTTTCATTGTTGAAAAACAAAAATAAAGACAATTTAAAAAAATAATTGATAATACACTTGAAAAAATATAAAGGAAGACTCAAAAGAAAATAACGGTCATATAGGTTGAAATGATATTTATGTGTTACAAATGTTACATTCACATATCTGGTAAGATCCGAATCAGCATTCCATGGAAAATGACACGAATAATTCATTTAATTTTTTTCACTAAAAAGGAACAAATTTGAATCAATTTCATTAAATGGTAAAATATTTATTTTCATGATATAACTTTTTTATATACTAGTTTATGGGTTTATTTCTAGATATATTATAATCTATGATCAGTGTATGCATATTAAACAAAAATCCAAATAAACAATATAATTGTAACATGGAAAACATACCACATTTGTTAATAATGAATCATATTCCCCATTAAAGAATAAAATGATATGAAATATGTAACAACATTAAAATAATGAAATTCATGTTTTAACATGTAAATTGGGATCTATATACACCTCGTAAATGAAGATATGTGCATAAAATAATCATACTTCTATAAGACGGAATATTTAGACAAAAAAATTGATCAAATAAAAATAGTATTCCCTATGAATGAGATATACTCAACTAGATATATAATTAAGGATACATATTACTAGAATAATAATCAAATATAGTAATGGTAAGTATATACACCACATAACATAAATAGGTGGTGACCATGGTGTGTCTCTTAGATGAGTAAAAAGTGAGACAAAAATCTCTTACCGCTTTGGAAATAACTTGATTCATAATATCCATTAATTAATAATTCCAAATAAAACATTTAAGAACATGGAGATATTTATATTCATGATATAACATGTAAAAGTAATAGTATATAGATACACAAAATAAATGAGTGGTGAATATTGTATAAGCCTCCAAGAAATAAAGAAGCATCTTGTAACCCCTTACCTTAAATATCAACTTCATTAATAAACATTAAAACCTAATATTTAATAATTATATGTTCATCATAAATATATTAAAATATCTTAAATATATATCATAATGAATATGATTTACTTATTACCTTTTATAACATTTTAATCAATAATTAAATTCGTAAAGTAATATTTTCTGTAATTATTTATTTTTTTCAATTTTTTATTATTTATTTTAAATCAGATTAATTTGAAAATTTCTAACATATATCTATAATATTAATAATCAAATAATGATAATATTTCTATATATATTGTACTTTTATTTTTCGTCAGGATTGCTTGTTTTGAGAAATAAAGTACGTTGTGGTCATAGAGACGTTAGGCCATGCGTAATAATGGGCAATGATTAGAATATTAATTGATCATTATTAAAAGGATATAAGTTATATATATTATATATTAATAATTATCATAATATCATAAATACCATATTACTTATTTTACATATTAGTCATGTGGTGTGAAGATGGAAAGTGTCTCACATCTATTTGAGAAGGCGGTAATCCACACATAAATGAAAGACTTTATCATAATTATGTGAGTGAAAAGGTAATGATGAAAATGATATCTTATCATTTAATAAATATTACTGAATATCATAATGATTTTATTTATATCACATATTTTCATTACCATTATGCATTATTATTTCTCAGAGAAAGTGTTAGTGAAAACAAATCAGATCGATTCCTAAGGTTGTAGTCAGTTATATGCATGAGTGATGTTATCATATCCCATATGAAATGCATAGTAAAAAATTGTATATATGATATAATGAATCCATAAGAATACTTATATTTCAAATATCATACATATACATTATATTCATCATTATTTTCAACCGTGATAGGCGATAATGGGAAAATGAATGATATCATTTCATAAGGCTGCAGTCTACTTTACACATGAATAAAGATTTTGTAAAACATTTTATGGAAGAAGAGATGTATGGTGGTAATGAAATTAAAATAAAAACTCCTATATGTATGGAATATACAATGATATAATATCAAAATTGTTTAGTAATAAATCATGTTGGTGGACGAATAAATAAAACACAAATGATTCTTCAGTATCTTTTGAATAGCCTTCCAATGATAACTTTATACACACAATAAGGGTTCTATGAATATATTATGGATTTCTAGAATTTATGTTGTATGGTAGGGGCTTAAAAAAGTAGGGTTTTATTTTTTCATGGAGGGAGGATTTATGGTGGCCTTTTATAAGTGTGGTGAGTGGCACAACAATATATTTTCCAATAAAAAGCGTAATACCCTGGTTATCTTCATTTCAAAAGAATAAAAAATGAAATATTTAATTTATTAATAAATTATATAGTCCAAATATATCAAAAAATTATTTTTAAGACAAGTTTTTCGAATGTTTAAACACTAATAATATAAGTTAAACACTTTATTAACCCATTTTTAACTAAATCCTTATAAATTATTTTTATTGTCTTCAATATTCCATATAGAAAAAATATGTTTAAAACATATAAAATTATTTAAATTTTTTTCATCCAAAATATATATATTATTTTTTTAGATCCTCTTCATTCATGTTGAAATATATTAAAATACTTTTTTTTAAAATAACTTTAAAAATGGGTGATAAATAATATTATTATAAAACACAATTTTACACATAAAATTGTACTTATTATTATATCTTATGTAGGAAAAACATAAGTTGAATTATAAATAGTTTATTTAATATAAAGTATTTAAATTTTATTATAATAATTCAATTTAAAAAAAATTGAGGTAAACTATGATTGACTGCAAAAAAATTGTATTTCTGAAATTTATTTCCTTTTATTTAGAAATAGAATTTTTTTTTCATTTTTATTTAATGTTTCACCAGATAATAAATTTTTTCAAATTTTTATTACATAGATTTTAATAACTGGTAAATTATTATTACTATTCTTTTCATTCTAATCAATAAAGAGTAAATATCATAATATTATATTTTTCTAATATGACCTGATTCATTTAAACCCAGTTTTGTGTGTAACGCAAGAAAAACATAATGTTCTATGTAATAGAATTAAAACTCTAAATTACAAGAAATGAAAACATCATTATTGATTAAATTAATTTCAAATGTTATTTCATAATTTTTTTTGGTGTTACACTAGTCTTTAAAGACTCATGTAATTACATAACCGAGAAAATTATTCTTAGTTTAATAGAATTTCCACAATACATCCAATTTATATTTATATTTTTTAAAACTAATTTAATTTTTAAGTACATATTGGGTCTTTTTATGAATATTTGTGTATAGATTAAAATTATGATTATGTGATCATTTAGATCATTAATTTATTTAATCAATTCTTTCATAAGGGTTTTTAAAAATCCATCCCATAACATTAATTGAAATGTCATATATTTGTTAACAACATAATTTTTTTTAGAAATTATTAACTATAGAAACTATTCATTATCATTATATAAATAAAATATATAATTTTAGTTTAAAAGTACATCTATTATATAAAATTATAGTTATTTAAACTAATAAATAAAAGTAAAAAAATTTATTATGTACTTAAAAATAATGATGATAGTGGTTGTGAAATAATTATTTTCATATAATTTTATCATAAGTTTTTTACATAGAAATGGATATATTATATTTTTGGAGATTCATTTTATGATTTTTTTTTGACTTGTTCTTGTAATATCTTTCATAATTGTTGTGATACACTTTAGGGATATTAAAATACATTATCTTTAGTGGGTTTTCCAAAAACATTACGTGAGAAGGTATCTGCATAATATTTATCATTAGAGGGTGGTCATGAGAAAATTTTGAATTTGATTAATAATAAACATAGGTTTTTGTATTTTTTAGAAAAGTAAAGTTGAATCTTGATAATAACATGAATTTGAATTTGTAATTTTAAATCCAAATTACATTGATTTTAACAAATATTGATGTAATATAAGTTTTAATATATCATCTACCATTGAACACATTTATTTGAAAGATAACATTACTAAACACTAGGGGTTGGACAATTCACCCCAAAACATGAATCTCACGCCCTAAACCCAAACCACCCCACCACTAAATATAATCTATTCATATTTTTTAAAAAAATAATACAATATATATAATCATATTAAAAAAAATATAAATAATATAAAATATTATTTTAAAATATTATTTAAAAAAGATTGATGCATGATTTCAAATTTTTATAAATTATTTAATTATTTACCTATATTTATAATCATTGTGTTGTAAATATAAAATTGAATACAATATGTTTATATAACTAATTTTTAATTATATATTATATTTTTTAACTCTAATAAATTAGTGTTGATTTTAGTGTTCGAGATAAATTATTATACATTTAGAATGAGAGACATGAATTTATTACAAGATACAATATCAAACCACAAAGTATGCTTTTGGAACTCAGATAAGTTGATGGGGAATAAAATACTAATATGATTTTATTCAAAATCTATTCTCACCTAAATTACATGGTGTTTCAAAATAAAATTAAAAATATATTTAAAACATTTACTAAAAAGGTAGAAATAAGATCAAATTGGTAGATTCCATAACAAAATTATATTACGAAGTCATATTACTCCTCTTTTTGTATGAAATAGATTTCATCATGTAATTGATTGTATTATTTATTTTATATATGTTCAAATTAGTAATTTAATTTAATAGACCAATTTCTCTTTGGTAAATATAACATTTAGATTAATTTCTTGATAATTTATGAACTATGGATTCTTTACAATTTCTTCATTTATGATTAAAATTTTTTAGTGTATCCTTAATTTTTTTGAAAAATATAAATCTCTAAAAAATTTCAACTAAAATTTTTCCATAATTGGATTACAAATAAACTATTAACAACTAAGAATTAAAAATTATTAACAATATCCAAGGGAATGATTGATAGTCATGTGATTTATGAATCCAAATATATAGTGGTCATAGATTCCAAAACATATTCTGAGTATATTATGGATTATGATACAACTAATAAACCATCCTTGGTACACAACTATTTCTAATAGCTTGACACATTTCCTAACAACAATGATAGCATCACACATTACTATAATAATACTATAGTAGTATATTTAACCAATAATTCATCTTCATACTAACGGATGAAGCACTAAAAATTTAAAATCATTGAATATATATTCATAGATATTTTTTGATAGAGAATTACATTTTTTCATGTAGGATTATCTGATGGAATGAATGACTGAAAACATACCTCTATGGAAGTATGAATATCCATTGAGTTCTAGTAGACTTATATTCTGTTATAGTTAACCTAAGATAAACTGATATTCTCCTAGATTATGTTCCCTAGAACTAATTGATTATTAACTTGTATGGCCAATTTATTTAATGAACTAAATATTTTTAAATATCTTATAATATATTGATTACTATTTTTTATCTTAATCATGAAAATGTACTATAGTGTGTTTTTCATCCAAAAGGCCATAACAGTTTTCCCCTATGATAAAAACCACGAATTGATATGAAAATATCCATATTAGTTGACATATTTAAGATAATTATTATCACATCAATTTAAAATTTTTTGATAAATTATAATTTTTATTTTTTAAAAATTACCAAACTAACCAGGTAACAAGGTAAACCCGTGTGTAGATTCAAAAAAGAGATGGTTTTATGATTCAATATTAACCAACTTTTTTTATGATATGTTTTTATCATATAATACATTTTATTATTAATTATCTATATATTTCAATGCATTTAATCCATGTATATTTTATTATAATTAATTTTCATTATATAACACATTTCATGTAGTTAAATCTCACTCATTATATGTTTTATAGATTTCCCCAAATAAAAATTTTTTACAAATTTTTTCCATTGAGTTTTTATTTATTTATTATTTTTGTTCAATTTATTTTAGAAAAAAATAATTCAAGGCAACCTTTTTGATAAATTTTAATGTTATGGTATAATACAAAAATTTTAAAAAATTATTGTTTGAAAAATAGTTGGCTCACAAGAAAATTTTGATTTATTGAAAACAATCCAACCTCACATTTCATCCTACTGACCTAGAAATTTTGGTCTCTATTATATTTACTAATTTATATTTTACATTATTTCATTTATATATAGACATTAAAATTTATTAGGGAGTTATATATTTGATAATTATCAATATAAATTTTATATTATAATGTAGAAATTTTAAAATTTCTTAAAATTTATTTTTGATTTTGTAAAGGATTACAGAATCTCAGTAAATATGATAGCTTTATCCTCCCTATAGTAATTTTTTTTAATTTTTTTAGTTAATGATTTTTTTTGGAATTTTAGTATTCTCTGACTTGAGCAGCATAATGGTAGTTTTACCAAGTATATTTCACTAAATACATTTATATTACCTTATATGGTCTTGTAATGGTGTGGTTAGTCTAGGTCAGATATTTTGAATATATAAGAAGTGTTTTGAGTTATAGGTGAAACCATAATTTATGTAATTATTTATTTAAAATTAATTTTTCATGTGTTTCATGTATTTTAAATAAAATAATAAATTACTAGTAATTATTATATTTTAAATTCGTATAAAAAAAACAAGGATCCCATATTCATCATTTACATTAGTGTGAAAATTTAGTAAATTAGAAAGGATATTGATTATTTATTGATGTTAATAAATTAAATTTTATTTGTAATTAATAGATAAATTTATATGGAAATGGTTTATTCATGTTTCCTATAAAACAAATTTCTTATTTCAATTACATCTTTTCCCGAATGAATGTGATGTGAAGTTCTACATAACATTAATGTTAGTTTTTTTGTGGTTCCAAGCCCAACTCAAGCTCATTACATGTGATTGTTTATAAATTAATAGTGATCCTCAGTTTTTCAAATTATACTACATGATTCTAGGTATAAAGATTATAATATAATAGTGGGAGAAAATTATGATCTCTTGATATAGTTTTACCCATAAAATCTAATTCAATTTAGTTGAAAATGTTGTTAATTGTGTTGGATGATATTTATAAGAATTATTTAGTAACAAAATTTCATTTATTAAATAATTATACTTACTTACATTATTTTTTAAAATATTTTTTGTGATTAAATTATGTTTGAACAACTATTATATCTGAAGAAATTTCTTATGTATATATAGATATATCCCATAAATTCCTATCATATGTCATTTAATTTATTATTCTATGCAATATTTATTTCCCTACGTGTAAATTGGTCTACCATTAATGATCATCCATCTTGAAAAAAATATAGATCCCATTTATCAAAATTTAATGTTAAAGGTAGTAGTGATAGGAATATGATGAATGTGTCATGGGGCTTAGGATAACATGAGGTATGTGTGAAAAAATTTGGTGAAACTAAAAATAAATATTTTGAAACTAAGGGTGGTTCTGGTGTTGAGGGTTGAGAATAATCATGTGGAGAAATGATGATATAAAATAGATGTTTGATTTTTTCGAACATTGTACATGGCATCATGTAGAATATTTTTTTTGTTTCATGTTATATTTTTATTTTATTTAGAAATTATTATATGGTGTTATAAAAATGGTGTAGCATGGTCACCACATATTATGAGAAAAAAGGGCATTGAATATTTTTGTGGAATATGGAATAATGAAGATATATGGTGGTTTATTTTTGGTTTTGGATTTGTTTGATCATAATAGTAGCTTTCTATTCCTATATTTACAGGATTTTTAGGGGGGTTAAATTTTAATTTTGAATAATTAATCATTACAGACAACTAAATCAATTAATGTGAATTTATCATACTTAGACATAGTCTGATAGTCAGAGTAATTAAATCTTAATCATAGTGGATCTGATTAATATAATAGTATTTTTTTCATTATGATATCTATACCAATAAAATAAATTATTATAAAAAGATAAGTATAATTTTATACATTCTATAACATATATTATAGAGTAAAAATATGTAAAAATAAGAAAACTTATATTTAGAAATAGTAATAATGAAATTCTAGCTATATTATTAAAATTAACCTCTTTCAGCCTTAGGAGTAAGGTGGTCAATAACATAGACTAATGTTATAAATAGTTTTATTCTTATTATAATATATGTATTTCCATACCTGGAAATTCCTAGAATGGAAAATCAGAATACTCTATCATCCAATACCAAGAATCCCTTCATACAATTTTCAATGGCTATCATCCATGCACATGGTACCCCTGATAAGATGGAAAAAATTAAAAATAGATTTATCCAGAGAATCCTGTGATATTAAAATTGATTATACATTGTTACAAAAGAAATCCATCATAAGGAAACAATACTAACATGGATTTTTTAAAAATACAACTCTCTAATATATTAAAATGACTAGAAAAAAATGTTTATGTAGATAAAATAATTAGAGACATAATTTTTGAATGTAATAATCTACCATCTCCTAAAATGACTAGATATTAATAGGAAAGTATCCAATAGTCATATTTTTTGGTTATATTCAATGACCTCATACAGATGGCTCTCTAATAGATTGCAATGCCCTATCATAATAAAATGTTCGACATCAATTTTTTAACACTATTATTGTGATAATGGTATTGTTTATGATAAATAAATTATACGTATTCATATTAAAAACAAATCATATTTTAATGAAATTCCATTTCTTTTACAATATGACAATACATGTGATAGTCAGTTTGATATATCAATACCCAAATCGGCCCAATGGTTATTAATTGTTTCATTATGAAATAAATGACATATGAATAGATCCTAGTTTGATTAAGGGTATGTATTATAAATCAAACAATTCTCAATATGATGATCATAATGAATAATTATATGTTTATATATGTAATTTCTTAGAACAATATAATTATATTTAAAGATATTGTTTTCTTCAAAAAAATTCCAACAAACATGGGAAAAAAATTTATGTAAACATGTAATTAAGAAAGTGATTTTTATTTCAAAAAATAATTTAATGGAAACATAATAAGTAATACTTTGGAATAAATATTTTCCTCCATTTTTTAAATCACAAAACCAATGTACTTAAAATTTAATATATCTATAACAATATAAAACCGTATGATCATTTAAAAACATTTAATTCATTCTTTACCACAAAAATACCCAGATGATTATTATAATATTAAATATGATTGTATGTATTGTAATATATCATCTACAAAAAATAAATCTCCTCCTTGGTAATATTTATCCCTTAAGGATAATTTCTCTTCCTTATAACAATATCACCATGTGAAAAAAAATCTCCAATTTTGATAAAACCATATCCCCTTTTTAGAAAACATTCTCCCCATTTTAAAAAATTTCTATCCCCCACCTTTATTTCAAAACAGAAATGAGAATGAACCAGATGATTCCTAAAATGTATGAAAAATAACATAAAAACAGTATTTATCTAACTAATCAACCATGTATGTATGAAAGATTATATAACAAATTTTAATTGGAAATCATTCAAAAACTACTGAATTTGACAAAAAGTAATACATTATAAAAAACAATTAAAATTTGTTACAAATAAAATATATTTAAACTTCCAATAAAATATTATTATTTCTTCTTAAGGATGTTCTCAAAATACATAATCATCTTGTTACCACACTAATACTTTTCCAACATTGTAGCACGTTCTTCTATTGTGGCCTACATACGAACTAAATCATTCATATGTTCAATATCATCATAATAATAATTACTTTACTCCTTTAAAAAGAATTTTTCATCTTCACAACATGAATGATCGGTAATATGGAACAATGAATTTAAAAAAAAATCTAAGGCATTGACTTCCTCAAATTGTTCATTGGTAGTATCATTGGATTCCTCGACAAACAATACAATGTTGGACATGTGTTATGATAACATACTGAAAGAATTATCTTAATCTCAAAAAATAATCATAAACACCAAAAATGTTTCATCATGCTCCTAAATATAAACAACAATATGATTTTACCATTTTACCATCTAATTATATGAGGATTTTTGAGTTTTTAACAATTCATGAAAAATATTAACAATTTACTCAATTCATATAATTGTTTATGTCCAACTATAAGTGTCTCTGATTTAAATTTCAATTCATTCGGAATCAAAATACATGATGAATCAATATTTAGAAAATAAAAAATGTGATCTAAAAATATTTTCAATTAAATAAAAAAAATTAAAAACAATTCTGAGAAATTATTACATTAGAGTCAAATTTACTTAGCTCATGTTGGGGTGGTCTCGGCCAACTAGTTCTAGTGTCAAAATCTTTATCATTCATTTTATTATTCATTGAGAGTTTCTTCCCATATGAAACTTCAATAATATCTGAAAAATTCTCTAATTCTACATTGTCTTCTATAATTTTCATTAATTGTTGATATTATTCTTATTTATTTGAGGATTATTATGCATCTATTTTTTATGATGATTCTTCCTCCTGGATACATCCAATATTTTCATTCATATCAATCATTGATTATAAATAAAATCAGCTTTAAGATTCCAAAGATTATTTCTCTGATTGAGTATTCCTCATCCTCATCCACATAATTAACTTCATTAATTCTCTTCATATTATTCTTCTAATTCAACAAAATTTTCATCTTATTCATATTAATCATATTATTATTCACATTTTTATTGTTTAATTCTCATTAAACATTTGTATTGACATCCTTATTAAGTAATTTTTCTAGATACCATTATATTCATGTACATCCCTTTCCAACAGACTATGGTTCTGATGCATTATGAGAATGATTTGAAAATTATTTTTCAACAAAATCATAATCCATTCCCCATTATGAAACAATATTAATTTCATTAGTGATAAAACAGATTCCTTAAAAATATAATATGATGATTAGATTTAGTTGATCGGTATGGGATGTTAGAAGCAATGGATTCATAGAATATCATTCTACTCATTTATACAAAATTTTAATAATGACTTATTGTTACAATATATTATGTCCCTATCTTATTTTCTAATATTCTACTAAATGTTATACTATTAAAATATTTAATTCCTTATCACCATTGAATTTATTTCTGAATTCTAGATCCCCTAGCTTCTTATGAGATTTATGTTTCATCTTTTTATCAAATAAATAATAAGAAATTATATTTCACCTCTTTCTCATTACTGTAGGAGAAGTATCAGTCATTTATTTCTTCTTATTTTCTTCCTCATATTTCATTTCTTTTTAGCTTCCAACATAACTCTATTTACTTTTTCTAATGATCCTCATTGATTTAAAAATAAAATTCAAATGTCATTTGTGATGTTATATCTCACCTTATATTGGAAATCTATTCCATAACTAGATATGATTGTTTTTTACATTACAGAATTACATGAACAATACTAACATCATAATGATGAAATATAAGGACATTATAATCTTTGACAGGATTGAGTAAATTTTTTAAATTATCCACTATAATGAAGAAAAATTTAACCAAATAAATATTTCTGGTTTTCACAAGATAATGGATAACAAACGCATAAAAACCCTTCAACACATCCACATCACCTTACATAGGGATAACATACCCTTTAATCAATAATGTAAAGTCTTGTTTAATTATATTCAAATGAGAAAATTCCATTACACTCCATTAAAAAATCAAATTCATTAGCCCCATTATTATGTATGGTTTAGATCATGTTCAGTATCTTACATGAGGGTAAGTGAGCTTATCATTAAAATGGAACTCCAACCATATCTAATATTGAGATATAATAATGTCTGTATCTTTTACCAAGAATGATAATAGAAACCATTTCCTTACCACCTACCTTAACAATATTTTTGGATATATACTATTTAGAATCTAAATTGTGATTATATATATCAAAATCTATTTGCACATTCTAATAAACCAACTCCCATCAATTGAAATAAAAAATTATTCAAAAAATATTATCAAACTTTTTAGAACATGATCTATTAAAAACAATTTCCTTGATATCAATCCACTTAGAATAATCCTATTTTGTTTCGATCAGAATTGGATATGGGACCAGTGATCAGAGGTAATGGAATAGAATCAAACTAATTGATTAGATAGGTTCCACTGGATGGGTGTTAATTCTCTGAGAATTGATGTGGGACAATGGGTGAAAACCCTTTTTTAAGAATTTGAGTTTATTAGTCATCATAAATATGGAAACCAATTGTTGAAATGTAAACCCTTTTTGATCTCATGAACATGATTTTATTGAAGAGTGTTTCAAAAGATTATTATACTCTCAATGTTTTTAATCTATTATCAATGTGAGGACCATCCTAATTAGAAACACATTTTATATTTTTAATAAAAATACAGTGTTCTATTTGAAAAATAAAAAAACAAATAAAACTATTACAAAAATATATAATGAAATAGTTAAAAAAAATTAAATGAATTGAAGGTTATCATTTTTAGTAGAATGATACATTAGATGGGATAACTTGTTTATGTTGGTTTTTTTTAAAATAAATCGATCATGATAGTTTTATATAAATTTATCATTATTTTATATTCTTAAAAAAATAATTAAAATGGTTTTTTAGGAAAACATATTATGATATATTTTTATGAAAATATTATTATAGTTAATTCAATAAAATAATAATATGGTATTTTCATTAAAACTATAAATTTTGTAATAGAAACTGAGTTTGGAATATTAATTAGAATTTTTATTTTATAGAATGATATTTGAGAATATTTACTCTAATTTTTATTATAAAATAACGAGTGTTGAAAAACACATTATAGGAAAAAAACTAGAAAAACTAATAATTTAGAAAACAGTATTTTTTAAAAATAACTAAATGTTCTGAAAATAATATACCCCCTTTAGAAATTATTAATATAGATTTATGTTTAATCAATAGTTAGATGTGAGTTTTTTCATTACATTGTAAATTAGATGAATATTTTTAATCCATTAAAATCTATTTTAACCAATGGTATTATTTTAAATATCAGAAATTAGTACTTGCATTTTGATGAATTATAAAATTATATCGTATTTAGTATTGTCTCCAAAAGAAAAAATATCACCATTCTTCTTGATTATATTTTTTAAAGAATTTTTCTAATTAATATTCCTTGACAATCCACTATCCACATTCAATTTTTTTTTCTAATATATTTATTATTTTGTAAATAAATTTCATTTTGAAATCATAACATCTTGGGTCTGGAATTGTCTGGAAACAAAATTTTTGGTAACCGTAGTTGTTCGATTTTAATTTTTGGAAAATATCATTTCTATAGAAAAATATGCATTTTGAAATCCTAAAGATTGGATTATATTTTAGGAATTTTTTCCACTTCCCACTATAATGACACAAAGTAAAAAAGGTGTAAATTTCATTAAAAAAATTTACATAAAGCACGACTTTTTAATAAAAACCATTCATATATTATCACTATATGGATGCCTTGGATTATAAATTTTATCAATGATTAATTTTTTCAGTGGTAAAATTTAAAAAAAAATTCTTTAATATAAAAATGTATGATTTTAGTTTTATAAAAATAGTTTCATCCTATAATGTAATGCTTCTATAATTGATTTTTTTAAAAATATTTTGTAATTTTATTTTTCAGAAATTATTTTTTCATGATATATTGATAAAATATCATTTTTTAAATTATTTTTATCAATATTGTTAGAATGATCATATATTTCATTAATTAAAATAAATATTGTTGAATTTTCTATAGCATGATATGTTCTAGAATTATCATTTTTTAAATAAAATTTAAAATTTTATATTTGAATTGTTTTGCAAATACAGAAACATAATCATAACTGGGAACATATATTCTTCTTAATAAGATTCTTCATTATATGATTTTTAATTTCTCTCATCATGATAACAATAATTAAAATAAATATTTTATATGGTTTTAATTTTCTATACCTTTTAAATAATAAATTTATATACCATGGGTATTTTAGTAAAATGATTAATGTTCCTCTACCCAAAACATTAAATATCAAAAGAATTTTTAAAAGAATCACACCATTATAATTCCATGTGTCCAAAGAATTCAAAAATTTCATTCCATTAGATTTGTAACACTTAATAGTGTTCCAAATTACTTTTTTTTCATTAAATCATTTTTTTATTTGGAAATTTAGTTAAGATATATTGAGATGTTTTTACATTCTTATATTGTGTATTCATTATTTTTCTTATCAAATTTATCCTCATAATATTTCACATAACATTATTGGAAATTTTGTTTTCAAAATATCATAACCATCCATCTACTCATATTTTACAACTAATTTATATAAATTTCTTAATGTACATTAATCATAATGAACCATAAATTGATTATTTCTGGAAGATTTATTAACATTCTCATGTGTTCGTGATTTAATATATATAATATAAGTTGTAGAGAATGTGTCAGTCCATTTTTTGTTCTTATCTATCTTATAATATCACCTCAATATACCATAATAAACAATGAGAGTTCCAATAAGATCATCCAAATTAATATTTTTTATATTTCTTGTAAATTATATAAGTGTTCTTTTGGATTCCCACTAATTGGGTACGAAAATAATAAACTTTTCAACCAGAATTGCATCATCAAGACCTTCTTCACCAAGAAATTTTAAACTATTTATAATATTCATTAATCATTGAGGAATAATTTTGACTAAAACTCCATGGATGAAGTCAACAGCCTGATAGTATTCTCTATGAATTTTTCTTCTGGTCTCAATAACATTAAATTATCAAAATGTTTGACTTCTATATTTTTCAGTATATTATTAGAAGCTTCACGTGAAGATATCTAAATGTATATAATTATTCACATAGAAGAAATCAATGTATTTCTTACTCTATAATTTAACCAATAATATTATATTTATTGATTTGAAAATATAGTTACTTCATTATTAAGAGTCTTTAAGTATCCCTAATGTATAGCAAAATTATCAACTCCTGTATTGGTAATAATATTTTTCATCATATCTCCCATGTATTCATAATCAGAACCATTATATTTATACAATCTACATGGATTTATATAATCTAATGACCCAACATTAAAAGCAACAATCATAAAAATAATAGAATGTAATTTATTATAAATACATTGGTTTATAACAATTAAAAAACCAGATGTTTATATTAAACATATTAGAACATAATTTTAGCTGAACAATTAAAAACTCCACAGTTATAAGAAGATAAAACCAATATGATACCAATTGTTTTATCGTTTAATCTGAATGAGGTGAATATTTGTACAAGAGTAGTTAATTACTGTTTATAAATAGTAAACATAAGAAAACAAAAAACCACATAAATAAAATTTATCGTACACAAACATATTCTAATTATCTAAGTGGGTTAATCATAATAATATTGGTTTTGATTAATATCAATGTATGTTTACCATAACTAATTTTATATAGATATAACTATTATTATAAAATGATATATATAATGATTTAATTTCATAAACATGAACAGAGGAATAGAAACTTGAAAAAACAAGAAATAAAATAGATTTTAACAGTAATAATGACTTATAAGCTATATTAAATTTTTTTATCTCATTTAAATTAAATATTAAGGTAGTAAATAAATTTTACTAAAGGTATCCATAGTCTTATACATACTATAATTTATGTATTTTCATACTAATAAATAAATTTAAATGATGATCGGAATGTTGTGTATTCCTTTCCCCGGATGTCCTCGATGCGATGATCGGTGAATGTCTTCCTATCCTAAGAAGCACTCGATCAATGGATCATATTCACCATTTTCCTATTACTCGATTACCCCAAAAATAATAATAAATATACAATATTAAAAAATAAAATGTATGAAAATAAACAACTCTATCAAGGTTGTATTATATCTAAAGCTTTCTATATTATTATATTGACATGGAACATCATGTTCCAAAATAGAAAACATATGAAGAAATGAGTTTCAAATATGATGGGATATAAACATTCAAATGACCTGATATATATTGGAAATTATTGAATGGTTATATTTCCACATTATTTGAAACATTCTAATACAAATATCTCTTATATATCTCATAATTAATTGGCATAATAGAATTCCAAGGATCAATTTTTAACACAATTAAATTGATAAAGTTATTTATTATGATAGAAAAGGTATATGTATTTTGATTATAAACATAAGGTAGTCTTATTTAATTCTTTAAAGTGTGAGAATAAAATAATACTATTTTGGTTCATTAGGATATATTGATAGTAGATTCAATATGATGGTTATGATTCTTGTCAATATTATTAACAAGAAAAAATTATAACTCCATCTTAGATTATTTGAATTTCTAATTAATCGGACACAAACACAATCTAAGGATAATAATAAATAAAGATAAGTTTATATTTTTAGTATATTAAGACATATTCTATATATGGTGATGGATAATGTTTTCTATAAAAAACTTCTAACAAGAGAGAGATATAATATGTTAATAAATATGATTTTTAAGAAAGAGATTTTTATTTACAAAACCAATGGAATTGAAATGTATATAGTAATACCTCTAACATAACAGGCAGAAACCTATATTGTGATAAAATTACTAGTTAAATTTTTTTTATGAACATAATTATTGGAGATGCTAAAGTGATATTAAGTGTTTGTTTTTGATATATTAAGGGTGATGTCTTATTATGAGATGATTGTTTGCGAAAAATGAGGAGACACCTCTGGTTGTTATTTCATAGTTTCAATGTGGTGTTTTAATCCTCATCATCATATATTTTTTTACAAATTAAAAATATTTATATCCATTTATATCCTATTACTTATTATAATTCTTTTTTTAATGGATATTCTCAGAACATATGTGTCTATATCACCTCATTTTACTTGGAATAATCCATTTCCTCTTCAAATAATGGAATCAAAAGATGTTATTTTCTTATCATAATTATTTGACATGGCTGACTCACACTAATGGATTTCATCACCCATAATACTTTTTAATGGTAATAACAATTTTTCACAATATTATAAATTTGGGAAGAAATTGATTATGACATGAAAGTGAATAATGTTAAAAAAAACCAATCAACATGTGTGATGGTGAATATCCAGATATGATAGGGTTAACAAAAATCATAATCCATGTGTATTTTTATAATAAATCTCAATGAACGATTATGAATATGAAAAATTTAAAGTATATCTCTGTGAATCATATATGCACATATAAATAAAAATCCTTCACAAGGCTTTTATCTTTCAAAAATTATTTTATCATTTTTTGGATGGCATAAATTTGGGATTATGGTAACTATCTAGGTTAGTTCCCCATTCATTTGAAGGATATGCATTCAATTTTGGTTAATATTTCTTACAAAAGTAAACAAATTTCTAAATAAAATTGAAGATAATGAAAAAATATTCTTCTTATAGGTTCATTACAATGTTAATTTTATAATATTGTCACTGCATTATTGTTTGTATACTAAACACTAAAATCTCATGATGTGATTTAATCATTTTTGATGGAGTCACATTGGATGTATGATCCTAGAATTTTCTCGAGATTTCTTTGGAATACGTTTAGGTAACATTCATACATATTTATGTAACCTTGATGGATTTATGTATTGCTATGAATTTGTGTGATGTATAAGGAAATATCGTAGAAAAATGGGTAGTGAATGGTAAACAAATTGTGCGATTGTATTAGAGAAATAGTTTGTCATCTAGTCTTTTGAGGTAGTATATTCTGTATGGTTAATGCACGGTTTGAGAGGCTATTCATGGTAGCTGTGTGAATATCCCATGTAAAGAAATTTTTATTTCATAGTTAGCACACAGTTTTTCAAACCGTGCGATAAGACCTTACGCGGGCCGACAGTGAGATCCTAAAATTGAGGATGTCACTCATTTTTATATTTTCATTGATTTTTTCACCTATTATGAAGACCTAACTCAGTATTATACATTCATAGGGGCATAAAAAGGTTCTCCCATTGACCTGTAGGGATTATAAATCCTTACAAATTTATTTCTTTGAGATTGAAAGCTTATATTGAAGATATTATATTCTCCCGGTACGGGGATTTCATTTCGATGTTTGTCATGTTCCTTCTTCTATCAGCACAAGATACATTGATGAAAGATATAATATATTTTCATATATCTAAGCTTATATGTTGGTATCTAGATCCAGGATTTTAGATCTAGATCTAGATATATGATACCATGGTTCAATTGATGTTGATTTAGGTTTGGAGGGTTCAGATCTGGATCATTATCAACATCATTATGCTACTCAGATTTTGGGGATTTCCATTGAGTTAAAAACCATAACTGAACTGAGTTAGGTGGTATAAATATAATTTCCATAGTCTTGGACTTGATACACATATAAAAAAATTGTAGAATTTTTGGCATCCTTTAGAAACAGTATTTCCTGAAGTGGGTTAATTAGATTAACCAACTGATTTATCAAAGATTTGTCGAAATTGGTGGTTAATTGGGGAATTAATCATGAGACTAAAAATACGTCAAATTTTATAATTAATTTGGGGAAATTGGTAATGATATATAGGTGTGGTAATTTGGATAATTAATTATGGGATTAACTATGAGCGGTTGTTTTGGAAAAGTTGAGATGATTAATTGTGAATTAATTATGTGCATTGAGATATTGATCATGATAATGAATTATTGGATTAATTATGATGATTTTAGATTAATAATGATATTATTAATTATGGAAATTAAATTATTGGATATGAATTAGGATATTAATTAATTAATGAATGAATTAGTTAAGGGTATTGATGGATTTAGTTAATTGTTGTGTTAAATAATGGATTTGATGTATTTCAATTATTGATGAATTAGAAATGGAACTAATGTAGATAATTCATTGAAAATTTAATTATGTGTTTATGAATGGGAACACGGTCATTCAAAATTGAATGTACAAATGGTAACATGGTAATCATACTTATGACTAAGAGAACGGAAACTTGTTCATTCTAATATGAGGTATACATGGTAAAATTGTCATTATTCATTTGAGTAAAGAGAATGGGAACATGGTCACTCAATATAAGGGTAATAATAGTAACATGGTCAACATACTTACGTGATTTTGATATTGGTTACACTAGAAATGTGGTTTATAAATGTGATAATAAAGTATAGAAATAATACCACTCCAAGTAATGGACTCAAAAGAGAATATTTTAATTGTTTCATGATTCAAATCTGGTATTAAGATAATAGAGAACTTTAAATAAATTACGATTTGATAAGAATTAGGTTTTAAGATATGATATTACCTAGGGAACATACCAGGCTTTGGTACTAGATGAGTTTTGTGTCGACGTATGAGTATCATTGGGAACCCTGGAGTTAATTTAGTTAGAAAAAAAATGATAATTTAATAATTGGTTATTTATGCATTGTACATTTTTTTATAGACCTTCATAAAATATAATTTTACTAGAAATTTTTTTATACATCGTTGGTGGTGGCCTACATAGTTTTACCCATACCCATCTTGGGTTGCCAGATCAGTACCTGAATTGATTATATTGTTTGAGTACTGTATAAGAGAAAAGTCCATGTGATACATTGATGACTGGGGATGGATCTTCGTAGAGGGAACCATACATGGTATGGGACCCTATTGGGGAGACGTAGTTTCTTGAAATTTAGTTGCATTATCGACACTTCACACTTATATTTTCATATCATGTTTTTTATTTCAGTTCCGTATTGAATTTTTCTCTTTGTCTATCTTGTTACATGAGTATTTTTTGTTATATATTCTTCCTTGTTTGTTTCATTCATTATGATATTCTATTAATTTTATAAATGAGGGTATATTCTCCCCATGAATTACTTATAAAACCCATGATTCTATTCATCGGCCTCTAGAATACAGGGAGGTTTGCTTGAGTTCTTATGGCGAACCGGCTCGGGGAACTTTCGTGTGGATCCCATGTTTGGATGTTACAAATTTGTATCAATTGAATAGATTTATTTCTTCTACTTTTGTCTTACTGTTTTGGGAAGGGTATATAAATGTCTAGGAAGTATCGGGGCTTTGTAATGAGCTCATGTGTGAGAGTTGAAAACTCATGTATGGGGGAAATCCTGAGTACTCAGGGTGGAATTGTTGTTATTTTTGTTTTCTATTATAGTTGAATATTATTTCACCAGGGGTGACACACATGTTGTGTGATGTGAATGTTATTTCTTATTATTTATGAATATAGATTCATGGATATTAATGAAATTAGAGTCGAGTCTGGATGCATCATTTTAGGCGCTCAAGATCATTCTTTGACATGCATTATCTTAGGCACGCATGTGAAAACATGTTATGGGTTAGTTTTTGAACTAGAACTATTATCTTAGTTGTGTAATTAAAATAAAAATAATGCCTAATATATTTTTATTTGGATTGAGAAATGATGATACTAAATATAACTTGGTTTCTAAATGATAAATTTTATTTTGATGGTGTGTTTACCCTTGTTAACCAAAACTTGCGTGTATGATGGTTATGGGTAGTGTTAACGCCTTGGTTTTTACAGTGTGGTGGGGTGGGGGGGAAATACATGTTGGGATTATTCAAATTATGTAAATATTATAAGTTTGTGTTATGAGACCTGAGATTTGTGTTTAGATTTGTAGAGAGAATTCCTCCATGAAACCTATCCAGCGGATGATATTGGGCTACGCATAGGAATGTTTTTCCAATTATGTAACATGACACGTCAATTGTGCTAACCGAAGATGAAGGGGAATAGTTTGGGAGAAAATTTTTCACTTCATGAAATTTATGGGAAGAGACTTTAGGCGGGTTTTGAAAAGTATTTCTGATCTGGCAAGGGAGTTTTAGTTTCATCACCCACTGACTTTTACTAGATAGGGTGGACCAGAGAGAGATTAATTTTGTGTTGAGCCTATGTAGAAAATACATAACCATTTCGAGACTCCGACTAAGTGGAGGGTCAAGTTGGATTTTTATATGCTTCAGAAATAAGTAAAATTCATGTGGGACATTGAAGCGCAAACTGGAGAAACTGACAGAATGTTATTTAAGGAATTATCAGAGAGGTTCTTGGAGCACATTTACCCAGTGATGTTGAGAGAGGAGAATTATCTTTAGTTCATGAATCTTACACAAGGGAACATTTCAGGGATGGATTTTACAGGACTCTACAAAGATCATCAACGCTTATCTTCAGTGATAGAAGGTTCTAAGACACCTACATTGAAATGTTTTCATGATGGAATAAAGTGTTAGATTAAGTCCTATGTGAATATCTTCAGGATAAGGATGTCTATGAAATTGGTAGATCAAGCTCACATAGTTGAAGGGATATTTAGGGAGGATTCATGTGATGGACACGTAGTTCTTACTAAACAATCAAGAGGTTCAAATTTTTATTGAAGAATGCATCGTTATGAAAAATTGAACCAAGGCTGTTGGGAGAAAAGTACACAGACAACAAGGTCGGTTGGATAGGACCACACTAGGGTGATCTTCCACTAGAGTTTTATGTTAGGATATTATAGTCAACAGTATTCCCATCCTCCTGTATAGTTTCGATATTTTGGCATGATTGGACATATATACATGTGTTTTACATCACTGTGATTCACTTGTATTGAAGGAGAAGGTGAGAAAATTCAATGTGTGGGAAAAGGATCATCTACACCCTATCAGGTAGGAAGTTGGAGTTCCACTGGTTGAGGAAGTAGTGGTAGTGGATGTTGTTCGTCTGGGAAAGAGTACCCACACCAACAGAGTGGTGATACTCAGGGGAGTTAGACAACATCACATGCAAGTGGGGTAGTATAGTTACCTATAGTGAAATTTATTCTTGAGGATAGTGAGGATACACCATAGACCATGCGAGGAACTATTATGGTAGATTATACTTTATCTAGTGCCTTTTTCGATACTGGTACCGATCATTCCTTTATATCAATAATTTTTAATGGGTTTAATAGATAATGTAGAGTTTATGAGAGGGTTAATGACTATAGATACCCCATTGGGAGTATGGTTTAGTTATATCTATCAATGAATTGGATGTTTACTGTAGATTGGGGAGTGTCGTTTTCTATAGGATCTCTATGTTCTTGAAATGACGATGTTTGAACCGATTGTAGGGATAAACTGGCTAGTTAACTACTGATCCCAAATAAAATTTTACCAGGGGAGAGTGACCTTTGAGTCTCTTATGGGTGACCATTATATTCATCGTGGGGCATGGTACGTCCAGGTGGGAAGAGTTGGACCAATTACTCCGCAATTGGGAGAGATCGTAGCCCATGTTTCTAGTCAATTGTTGGATGATGGGGGCATTATAAAAGATTTCCTTCCCCTTATGGTGAAACTATTTTAGAATTTATTTCTTAAATACTTCTTAGGGATACAACCTAATAGAGATGTGGAATTGAATATTGAGTTCATGATAGGGGCTAAGCCAGTATCTATTCCACCATACATAATTGCACCAACTGAGCTTCAAGAGGTTAAGACTCGGTTGAAGGAATTGGGGGATAATTTATTTATACATCCAAGTACATCGCCTTTGTGATCACTTATTTTTATTTTCAAAAAAGGATGACAATAGTTTACATTTCTGTGTCAATTAATAGATGTTGAAAAAAATAACTGTGGTGAACTGATATCCTCATCCACATATCAACATTCCGTTTGACCTGTTTAAGGGAGCTTGTGTGTTCTCAATGATCGACTTGAGGTCATGGTATTATAAATTGATATTTCATACTTTTGATAAACCAAGTGTTGACATTAGAAGATGGAATAGACTTTATGAGTATTTTGTAATGACTATTTGTTTGAAAAATGCACGAGTAGTGTTTGTGGCCTTGATGAATATGATCATTCACTCATATATGGATCATTTTTTTTGGTGTTTTTGGATGATGTATTTGCGTACTCCAAGACTAATGATGATCATACCCAACATATCGACATCGTCTTGAGTAGCCTATGAGTGTATCAGTTATAGGACAAGCTATCTATGTTTTTTTTTCTTATTCATCGAGTACACATCAAGGGGAACATCATCTTGGTGGAAGGTGTGTTAGTAGTACCAATGAAGGATTAGGTAGTGCTTTCTTGGGAGAAACCCAAAAATACTTTTGACATCCAATTATTTTTGGGAATGTCTGGATATTATAGGAGATTCATGCAAGAATTTTTTTTATTATGAAATGTGGATTGCGGGATTGACAAAAAAGTTAGTAATGTTCGAATGGTCAGAGGAATGCGAGAGATATTTTCAATTTCGTAAGTATTTATTAACATCTTCATCAATTTTTATCTTACATTAGTCTGGTGCAAAGTATATGATTTATTGTAAAGCTTCTAGGATCATACTTAGAGTTGTACGGATGCATGGAGATTGATTTGCGTCATATGGGACTCAATAGTTAAGGCTTCCTGAACAGAATTACACTATGAATGACCTTTAGTTGGTAGTAGTGGTATATGATCTTAAGTGTTAGGGACACTATCTTTTTGGAAAAAAGTTTACATTCTATACAGATCGCAAGATCTTGATGTGTATATTCTCACAGGGTGAATTAAATTTATAGCAGTGGATATGGGTTGAGTATATGAATTATTTTGACTTTGAACTACCATAAATGACTGGGAAGGTCAACAGTGTAGCTGAAACCCTAAGAAAAAAAATAGTAGTCTCAAAGGGTTAATGTGTTGAGTGATGATTTGAAGAAAATGAACTTTGTGGATTAAATGTATGTAGTGGTTCAATAAAGTTAGGAGAAAATAACTCTTGATTCAATTGTAGTGGAGTATACACTCTTAAGATAGATTAAAGATAGACAGTATGATAATCCAAAGTGAAAATACATGAGGGAATGATTTAAAGGTGGGGATACATATTTAGACTGGTATATAGTTGAGGATTAGATCATCTATGTGAATAATCGACTTTTTAAACCTACGAGCATGAAAGAGGAGCTCATGAAATAATGTCGTGCGTCGAAATGCGCAGTGCATCCAGGTTTAAAAAAAATGTATTATAAACCCCAATAATAGTTTTGGTGGATAGGCATGAAAAGGGAGATAGTAGGTTTTTTTACACTATGAATCACCTATCAGAAGGTGATGGAATAACTTCAATGACATTGAGGTTTATTATAATCATTTCTCATCCTGGAATGTTAGTGGGTTGACGTGACCTTGGATTTTGTCTTAGGTCATCCGAAAACACTTAGGAAGAATTATTTTATTTGGGTCATTGTGGATCAAATAAAAAAGGAATATGATTTCTTATCTATGAGAAAAAATTATATAGTAGAATAGTTATGAGACCTATATGTTCGTGAGATATTCTCACTGCATTGAGTTCTATAGAATAATGTTTCATATCAGGATACATGATTTACATCATGATTTTGGAAGGTCTTGTATAAAGACCTTTCCACATAGGAATTTTTGAGTATGGATTTCCACCAATAGATAGATGATATATTGGAATGAACTATATGGGTCATTGAGGATATTTTATGGGCATGTGTACTTGAAATTAGTTGATCATGAGAAAATCATTTGAATTTTGTAGAGTTCTACTATAATAACAATTATCAAAGGAATATACAAATGGTGACATATGAGGTTCCTTATAGCAGGCCATGTAGATCACTGCTATGCTAGATGGAGGCTGGTGACTCAAAGTTGTTGGGACCAAGTCTTGTTCAAGAGACAACAGATTATGTACGGTTGATTCAGAAACATATTTATTTGGATCAGAGGAGACAAATGTCCTATGTTGACATAAGAAGATGACCTCTAAATTCTATAGAGGGTGATAATGTATTCCTTCGAGTGTGGACTAGGTTGGTTCACCATAGGATATAGATGTAGGGAAATTTGGCACCCAGGTTTTTTGGACCGTTTGAGTTAGTGGAGAGAATCGGGCTGCTAGAATACCGATTGGCTCTTCCCCAGAGATACAGGATATTGAATGATGTATTCCATGTATAATAACTATAAAGGTATCATCCTAACCATTTTAATGTGATTGATATGGATGATGTTGACCTTGATATGGATGAATCATTTGAGGAGAATTTGTTACGTGTGTAGGATCACAGTGAGAAAGTGTATCGGGGGAATACTGTTCTATTAGATAATGTGTTATAAAAAATGGAAATATAAAAGTGGAAAAATTAGAAGGAGAAGTAGATATGATGGCTCAGTGGCCTGATCATTTTATATTGGAATCAAAGATATTAATAGCAGTGCATCTTGAGGATGAGATGTTATAAGGTGGTGATATTGTAAGATGACAGCCTTTTCAAGAGTTGTATCAGTTGTGATTTTAGTTACTTTTTATTCTTATTTATGTAAAATGTTCGGATTTATGTATTTTTATGGATTTGGGTTAAGTCTAAAAAAAGTTTTAGAAAAGGGCTGTATCCACAGTTGGTGCATAGTTTGAAAAAACTGTGTGATTCCCTTGAAAAAACTGTGCACCATCTATTTTTTTGAGGTTATAGGTTTGGCATGGATAAATAATAGTTTGAGAGGTCATTCAAAGAAGAAGTGAGAACTTCCCCTTCAAGCTATGACTAACGCATGGTTAGTGCACAGTTTGTCTAGCCATGCAACTTAACTGTGCAGGGGATGACATTTTGATCCTAAAATTTTGGATCTCACTAGTTTTCTTTATGTAATGAATTTTTCGCCTTTGATATAGTCCTAACTCAAGATTATAGCGTCTTAAGGACATATGAAGGTTTTACCCTCATACTAGATGGAGTCCATGGCCTTATAAACACTTTTCCTCGGTATCGAAAGCCGGAATTGAAGATCTTATCTTCTTCCAGAAAGTGGATTTCATCATAATGCTTTTCATGTTCTTTATTCTATAATTCTTTGATATTTTGATTTAACATATCCTATATATTCTTACTTCTAAACATATTTGGTGAAATCTAGATCCACGATTCGATATCGGGATCCAGATTTTTTATATCTTTATACCATTGATCTTGATTTTTGTTTAGGGGTTTAGATCCTTGTCTTTTATCAACATTGTTGTGCTGATCAGATATTGGGGATTTTCCTTGAGCAAACATCAATCAACAAACATAGTTTGGTGGTCTAAATTTAATTCCCACAGTAATGGATTTGATATGTATATGGAATATTGTAGAATTTAGAAAATCCATTAGAATTTTTTTTCCTGAATGGGGTAAATTATATTGACCAGTTGATATATCGAATATTTGTTGAAATATGTTATTAATTGGGGAATTAATCAAGAGAATATGGTTCTTCCTTATTAGACAATTAATTTGGGGATATTGGTTATTAAATATAGTGTTTCAAAACTAGATAATTAATTGGGGATTCATTATGAGACATTGTTAAGGCTATATTGAGATGATTAAATGTGAATTAATTATGTGGTTTTTTGTTATGGTCTAGATAATTAATTGTGGGACTAATTACCAAGTGTTGAGATCTAGAACGAGACAATTAATTCTATAAATTTAATTATGGGATATGAATTCAGATATTGATTGATTAATTAATTGTTGGTATTGAGATAATTAGATCATTGTTGTGTTAACAAATGGAATTGGTGTATTTAACTAATTTTTGAATTATTAAGGGAATTGATGGAGATAATTTATTGATGAATTAATTATGTATTTATGAATTGTAAAATGATCATTATAAATTGGGAAGTACAAATTGTAACCTGTTAGTTATAGTTATGAGTAATAAAATGGGAATATTGTCATTCTAATGTAAAGTATACATGGTAACATGGTCATTATAATAATGATTAAATAAAATGGGAACGTGGTCATTATATTGAGGGGTAAGCATGGAACCTATTCATATTGATTACTTTATTGTGGTATTTGTATATTTGGAAATGTAGTTTATAAATTTGAAATAAAAAAATGTAAATAATGGAACTCTCAGTAATGGCCTCAAAAAAAATATTCGAACTCAAGAATGAGTCGAATCAGTTGTTGTGATATCATTGCACCATTAATACTTTGAGATTTGGATAGAAGTAGGAATTATGATATTATATTACCTAAGAAACACTTCAGGCTATAGTATGATACATATTTAGTATTGAGGTACGAGTATCCTTGGGACCCTTGGAGTTAATGTAGTTAAATAATAATAAATTACAATGTAATAATGGTTTATTTATGCACGGTACTTATTTATTAAGAAACTAAATACACTATATTTTTAATATACTTATTTTAGGAACCATTGGTGGTGGCCTACTATATATTACTCACAATGTACTCAATCTGTTAGTTTGGAACACGAATTGATTATATTGTTCCAGATTTGATTAGGACATAGTCCCTAAGAAGGATTTATGATTGGGGATAGAGCTTTGAGAAGGGAACCAAATATGGATTATGACCTGTTTGGGGGGTCGTAGTGTATTTAAATTTAGTTTCATTATAGACATGTATCAATTATATTAGCCTAGTATGTTCTCCCTTTTAGTTGAGTATTGTAATATTCTTTTTTTCCTATCTTGTGACATGAATACTATTTTGGTTATATATTCCATTTCATTTTTTTTACTTATTTCCACATGTATTTTATTCTGATAAAGGAGGTTATAGTCTCTCAATGAATGAATTACCATACCCTCACTACTTTTTAGTAGACTCTAGCATACGGGTATTCATGCTTGAGTTGATATGGTGAACTAGCACAAGGCATTGTCGCATTACTCTTGGGTTGGGACGATATCATGAAATTTCAATAACATTGATTCATCATGTTACAATAGTGTTCTAGAAAAATATATTTAATTTGTAATCAAAGAGGTTAATCAAATCCATATATAAAATACATGTTATTTTTTGAGAAAATTAGTGCTATGTGTACATAATCATCTTTTATTTGAAAATGATAATGGAATTAAATAAAGTACTAGGCATTGATTATTAGCATACTAGTGTAAATATTAAAAAAACTTGCTAACATAATTTTTATTTATTGTGATTTCAATGGTTAGTTCTATGTAAGTAATGGGTGGTTGACTAAAAAACATCATATCATATTTCACCAAATAGAGAAGTATTATCATTATAAAAACAAGGGTACATAATTTGATTGAACTTGGGGAATGCAGACTCTACTAGTTTCATTTGTTTTTGTTGTACATGTATCACTAAAAATGTAAGTTTTTTTTGTATCTTGAGTGATGTAAAACATACTATAGGTATATTAAATTACTTTTCAACAACATATACTCTATATAAGGATAGACATTTTTGTTGATTTAGAAATGGAATATTATTATTTTGTATGAATCAATTTTATATAAATTGGGAGGTATGGTTGAGCTGACTTATTGTACCAATGTAACAACATTTTTTTAAATGATAAATGAGATTGTGTTGGGTAATTAATCAAATATTTTCTAAGATGAACATTACACATGATTCAATGACCATAAAAACAATGAGTAATGTTTGGATGATAAAGGAAGTCATGTTAGGTGATTCAAGTAATTAAAATAGTTCCTTATCATGGTAGAATTATAGTTATTTATATGTAATTAAAATAAATGATTAAGGTGATGCGTAGATGGATACATGATTCAATGAGTATGTTCAGTAGAGATAAAACTACTTTTTCCATGTAAAACTAATTATATGGAGATATATATCATGATGAGTAAAGTTATATTGGATCAAGACTATATCAATAATCTAGTACCTATGTAAAGAAGACAAATACATTAGTGCTTGTATATATTCTATAGTGGGATCTTTCAAGTTTCCTTCAATGATATAAAATTGTGATTTCATATTTTCATGAAAAATATTTCATTTAGTGAGACATCGATCAGTTTTCAATCAAATTGATTTTTTGGATGAGATCTCTTACTTTGATGTGATGATGGTATAGATTTTTTTGGATCAACCTAAATCATAAAGATATAAAAATGGGTTAAAATAGATTTTTGAATTTCCAAAACGTTCTTCATGTAGTCATGTGATATAATCATTGATGATTGTGATATAATTTGATAACATTTATATATTAATTCCGAGTTATTATAAGAGTCAAGTAGTTTTGTGGCCAAAAACATTGAAAAAAAATGTTGCAGAGATATAGTGTGTAGTGTCACATTGTTTATATATGTTGGGGATGATATTTGGGTGTGTGTATTATAACTAAATAGACTACAAATTGTAGTGGAAATATTGTTGTGAAATGGTTTATTAGAAGGGTCGTAATGAATATATGTGCTTTGTTTTGATCTAAAATGAGTAAAGTATTTTCACAAGATGACTACTATGAAAACAATGAATGCATATAGAGGTCTTATTTTTTGAGTATTATATTCACTCATTATTATTCATGTTTTTTTCTTTTTATCATTTCATTTTCTATCGTTGATAAATGACATGAAAATTAGTTCTTTTAGTAAGTGATGATAAAAGTCCTTTTGTTTATCAGATCTTCTTTTAGTGATGAAAAATGTTAGTGATTAATAAATGTGAAATTATTAAACTGAATGAATCAATTCAACATTATTTGGGAGGGAATTATAAGAGTTTATTTGGTTGATGATTTTATAAAATAATTTAATAAATATTAATTTCATGACATTCACCTCCGATATGACTACTTAAAAATCAAAAAAGTCATGAGCATATAGAGGGACCCATTAGCCATTCGTTTTTTTTGTATATTGGCTTTCTAATATTATCATATATAAATGCGAGTATCATTTGTCCAGAACCATGAAATCTAAAATATATATTTTCTAGGATAATATCCTTCTGTCTAGCCCACTACCAATATATTTTAATTTTATTAAAAAATGATAACATCACTTATAAGTAATTATTTTTCAACATTGATATTTTTAATTATAAATGAATCAATTTTTTTGTAATCATATATAACAAGTAATATTATGGGTAAAAAATACACTAATTTAATGTATTTATATATATATATATATGTTGTATTTATAATTGTATTCTAACTTCTACATTTTATAATTTATTCAAAAAGTAGTAAATATTCATTTAAATTTTTTTCTAATGTTTAATTATTATTTTAAATTATTTAAACACCAATAAATTCAATAAATATTCTTTCTATTAAATAAAAAAATAGAACGAAAAATTGTATGGGTTATCCCAATATCCTATTCTCCTCATAAAAGATAATCTCAAGCTATTAAAGATAAATAAATACATTTTTTATTCAATATCATTTTAAAAAAAATCTAATTTTAGATAATTTAATTTAATATTTTTAAATAGATTTACAAATTCAATTCAATTTAATTATTTACTACTACATTACAAAATTTATTTTATTAATATATTTATATATATTTAGTCAATCATTGAAAATAAAAGTTATAAAAACAAAGTTATAAATAAAACTATTTAATTTCGAATATGTCATTTCAATTTAATTCGTCTATTTTTAATAATACCTTCCTAAATTTTTGTATTTGGGATCAAATATGTCCAAATTCTCAACATGAATATCATTCTAAATTAAAAAAATATAATTACTGAACCCTTATTGGATTTTATTAAATATTTATAAATTAACAAAATCTCACAAATTAATTGAATTTCAATTTCCTTGGTAAAAAATATAATAATGGTAGTGTAAAATAATATAACCTCTATATTTCAACAAAAATATGAAAATGAAAAATATAAAAATGAATAATTAGATTCAAATAAAATTAATGATTAGGAAACAAGATCCATAATATAAGACTTTATATTTAATGGTAATTAAATTTATTATTTTTTAAAATAAATAAAAATAACTCAATATAATTATGACCATATTTTTTCATTAGGTTATGATGGAACAATGCCCTAATGATAATGGGGAATTGTGAGGGGGATATTAAATGAAATTGAATATATATCGATATATTAATATTAATGATCCAATTTATCTTCTCCTCCATCATGGAGAATTAATATCTCTAACTCTATAAGATACTTTTTATAAATCAACACAATCCTATAATCATTGTGATCTATTTGTACAATGTGTCATTAATTTGAGAAACATTATAATGGTGTATCCACAAGACTTTATGATTGAATTGGGGTGTTTGAATCCAAATATGAATTAATGGATAGCGGTTCCATTAATTACATACCCTTGTTTCGATGTTCCTGGACATGATAATCTATCTTAACATTATGGGGGAAGGATTCTTCTATTGAATCATGACAGCTATAAAAGACAAGAGTAGTTTCTTTCAGAATTATTAATGTCAGAAATTAAATTAGGAAATCCTAACTGCTGTTTAAAATGGTATTATGGATGGATTAATGTTCCCTCATGTAGGGATGTTTATGTAATGGTTATGAATAATCCAAGAAGAATAATATTTTGTGTCCATGAATTCCTATAGTGTTTTTCTTATTCTACATCAATTTATGGGGAAAGATCCAACACCACAAACATTTTAATTTATAGAAATTCTATTAGAAGAAATATGGGGTGTGGTTATCATGTGATAGAATTAAACAACTAGGTATACAATAATCACTACATAAAAACTCCATATAATGAGTAGTACTATTTTTCTATGTTAGCTAAAAGCATTGAAATAAGAAACATCATGTTATAATTTTTTATCAATGATAATGGGTGGTATTTAATAGTACATTTTTGAACTAATAAAAGGTATATTTCAAAAAAAAATTATATCATTATAAAATCATACACATTAAAATGTACATAGTTATATTACTTAATATATAACTAAAAAATTAATTATATATATAATTAAATAATATGAAATATTAATAAACCTCATTATAGTATTGTGGAAATAGATTTAGTCATGCATTTAGGAGATTTGGTTGTCAAATCTATGTGGTGGGGCATATATTGAACAAAAAAAATTTTAAAAGTGAGGTTGAAATAACTCTTAAAAGGGTCATGTGAAAGAAGAGGATAAAAAAATTGATGGTTTGGTGAGTATGAGGATATAAACATGATAAATATAAAGTGTAGCCTTAAAATAGGTTCATGTGGGAGGATCGAGTTAGTTGGGTGAGTTAGGTGAGTTGTGGAAAATATTTCTGATAATGTTCATGTTCAATCATGAAAAAATGTTTTGGCTTTTAAATTTATTCTTTGAATTTTATGTGCACTAAAAAATGTTTATGATTGAATATATATTTTAAAGCTTCTTATAAAATCAACTATTATTTAGTAAATAAATTTAAAATTCTTAGTGCTTTTAGAACATTACTTGTAGTAGGTAATTATGTTTATCGGGAAATATCAAGTGAGTGTGAACCACCCTTTCCATGACTATAGTAATGGGGATGTCAATGCATGGGTTTGTTCTGTGATACTTCATAATTGATGGGTTTCTCTTCTATAACATAATGAAATCCTTCAACAACATTTGAGGAGGATATTTTCCATATGATATGGAATACAAATATAATAACATCCATACACATCATGAGATGATAAGGAATCAATGTAACATGTTTGGGCTGGGATTTTTTTTGTGAGAAGTGAGATGAATGTTCCACAACAATGAAGGTTGTGTCCTAGATGTGTGGGGGAAGATGGGGAATGTTTAGTCTGTATGAAATGTGCAGTATGGGTGTGTGGTGTTTTAAATCCTTCTACCTCAGTCCAAACAAACTCATGCAATAAAAATCTAATTGTAAAAATCCCAAGTTTAAGGATTAATATAATTGTTCTAATTAGTATTTTAGAGGTTTTAAATTTTTCTAAAATGTTATCTAAATATCATGTTTGTATGATTGATCCCGTGTGCGAAGAGTAAAATTGTGATTATACGGTTTTTTCGATATTTTATTTAGGGATTCATTTCATTCATGAATAGAGTGAAAATTACTTTATTATTACCATAAATGTATTTAATTATTTTGGTAAAATTACTTATTGTTTTATGGAAAAAAATTATGTTAAATTATTATTTATTTATACTATTTAATGTTAATTGATCAATAAAAGATAAAAATTAGATGATAGAAGTTACTTTTATATAACACAGTTATTCGATCAAATGCTTTCTAAAGTTAAAGAATATTATTATTTTCTTCTAATTAATAATGATGGTGGGGATATTGGTGAAAAATTAAAATTCAAATAAATATTAGTATAATCTCGTTAATC
Organism: Viscum album; assembly: GCA_963277665.1. Lineage (NCBI taxonomy): Eukaryota > Viridiplantae > Streptophyta > Magnoliopsida > Santalales > Viscaceae > Viscum > Viscum album. The sequence goes on from OY728131.1 coordinate 24,907,822, forward strand.
AAATTGTAATCTCATATTCATTGACACTCATTTAAATAGGTTGTATTTTTATAAGTTCATATTTTGTATTTATATTTTTTTCATTGAACCAATAGACAAGAATTCCATTAATATTAGAGGGTTAACCAAAAAATTACCTTGAATGGTGTGTTAAATTATTTTTCATAAGAGTGGTGTACTGAAGGCCTATTCCATTTTTATAATTATATGAAATTATTGACTATGTTAACATAACAATGTAATATGATCTAGATAATTGAATAAAATGAAATTTATAGTTTTATATCTATACTAAAATTAATTTAAATTTGTATTAGTTTTATATAACTAGATATTTATAAATATAAGTAATAAATAGAATATATAAATATTTTTAACTATATCATTATAACACATTCATATATATATTACTGTACTAATAATAATTACTAATTGTAATAAATAAAATGTAATTAAATTATATGTAGAAGAATGATATTGGATATAAAATGTTTATAATTATTGTTATTTTTCAATATATATTCATATAGAGTATTATTATTAGTTTATATTATATATTTAATTTAAATAAAATTTTTTAGTTAATTTATCTTGATTCGAACATTATAATATAGTATTTTTATTCTATTATAGAACTCTTGAGAGACATAAAAAATGAGATAATATTATTTATTCAATGTTACAATAGTTAACAACATGATATGATTTAGAAAATAAGAGTAGTGTAATGTGAAGTGGTTTTTTGTTGGATAATTTATTATATCGATTCCCACAAATATTTCAAGGGGTGTCATAATAAAATTTATAGTTTTCATATAAATTCATTTTAATACTCAATTAGTTGAAATTGTGTGTAGATTATATAGTGATATGTTTAGAGATGTCATATATATCTTATTTTCTCATGATGTATGTTTAGTCATTTAATGAATTTTCCTTTAAATTATATATTTCCTTTAAAAAAATATAAATCAGAATAAATTTATTTATATTAATTTTCCTTATCTTAAAAATTTTGTATTGGGAAATATCACTCATTATAGTCATTTCTTTATTTTATAAAAACTAGATGATTTAGACCCTCTTCCATATAGTGCCAATTTATTTCCATTTTCCCTTTCATTATATTGTTAATAATAACATGATAATATAGTTTTACTTATATTTATCGTATTTTAATGGGAAATTAAAATTTTTAATACCATTTATTGAAAAATATTAATAATAAAAATGATTATTTTTTACCATTAATTGATTTTAAAAAATTAAAAAGTATTGGATGCTAATTCGACAATAGAGATTGAGTATTTTGTTTCTTATTATGTAGATAATAAATCAATATTGATATGAAACATAATATAAGAGCATGATTAGTTTTCTAAAAATAATTATTCATTCAAATTATACATTAACATTACAGTAGTGGTAGATCAAGCATAGAATTCAATGCCAAATCATTAAACAAGTCACTTCTGAAATATCACCTCTATATATACTTTTTTTAAGGAGGTGTGGTAATCGTAGGATGAATTTCCGTGGTGGAGGACCTGAAGGATCTGATGAATAAAGTCATATATCAATAGAATAATAAATATTATTTGAGATATAGAAGACTAATATCCATTGATAATTTGTTCTAGAAAACATAAAATTTGCTGGAGTTGGTTTCCTAGAATCAACCATGTAATACTTCATATTACCTATATATTCAAGGATGTGAATGTTAATTATGTCCTTACCACAAATTGATTATTCATTTATATACCATTAATGTGAAAATTTCATATCGTATATATTTCTCATTAAAAAGGTAAATGAAGTACCCTACTATGATAGAAATCACGATGTTCTATGGAAATATTTTTTTGATCAATTTATTTTATATATTTATTATCAAACCCATTATAAGGAGTGTTACATTAAAATTTATATTTTTCAATAAAATGAAACTAACTGTGTATCTAGTATCAGGAATCAATATATTCCACCATGATAATTTTTTAGGATGTAATATTACTCCTCAATTTATTTGAAATATATTTATGAATATACTAAAATTTATTTTCTATATTCCAATGGTTCTTGGGATTTAGGAAGTTCTATGGTCGGTAAATAACTATAATGTTTTTTGTTGTTTCAATGGATCATTATCAAAATTATAAATTACATGAAGGACAGGGATTATGAAATTTTACAAAAAATATTGATATGAAGAAATCTTGAACCTAGAAGGAATCATTCCATAATAAATTTATATTAAATTTAAAATTATTTTTAGAAAAAAATTCCCCACCAAAGAACATTATTTAATAATTAAATTGATTACGGGTATAAGCATCGCTGATTACCAAAACAACAGAAGGAGGGAAAAAATATTGAATCCTTATAATGTTGATCCAGACATACTTTTTTAATCCTTGAGATACACCACAAGAAAGTATGATGCTAACACGATTACGTTACATCCTTCCGTTGATTGTGTTGATCAATTATAGTCACATCACATATTAAGGAATCTCTCTAGTGATTGTAATTCATGAGAGTAATAGATGAGGAGTAACTAACATATATTTTTTTCCACAATGATTTTTGAGTCCCAATTAACCATATACAGTTGGCATAACTATATTTTTATAGAAATAGGGTATAGGTTACGCTATTTTATAACATCATAAGAACCCTAAAATAATAGAATAAATTTATAAAACTAGATTCAAAATAATAATTTTAATAAATATATAATTTTATCACATCATCTAACTTGAAATATGATAAATATTATTTTCTACAATACAAAAAAACATTAATAACTGGTCATGATATCGGTCAACCCCAAATCTATTTCATTTATCGAAAAAATTATAAATTGTTTTATTAGATATTTTATTCATTGATAATTTTTTTAAAAATAAATTAAATTAAATTATTTATCTTACTTGATATTAATATTTATTCTATTAATTAAATTCAAACATAATTCAATAGAGTTCAATGGAATCATATAGAATGTGAACCTCTAAGATTTAATATAATTTTCATTAGGTGGTGTTACCTAATTAATATGATTATTATTATGAAATAGGGAAAGTCACCTAAGATAAAAAAACTTAATTTTCCAACATCGACAACCATATATGAATTCTATTTATCTGAAAAACACCCTTTTTAATAATATCTCATCATTTAAGTTTCACATTTGTTTCATAAACATATATTCTTGATATACATTTCATTTGTTATCTGAAGTAAACACATAGTTTCATCATCACTGTGAATTTTAACTAAATGGCAATACAACCATATGATAACCGAGATATCAACTTTAATAAATAGTGAGGGAACCTATCCTTTTTCTAAAAAAATATTAAAAATTACATTTTTGATGCACCTAATATACTCTACATATAGTGAACAGATTGAATAAAAAATTTATTCAATAAATATAATCACATGAAAATTCATATACATCAATGATAATATTAATTTCTATGGACCATTACAAACATTAAGAAATAATAATATCCACGGAAACCAAAACATCTGGAATCCCAATCATGGGATCTATTCTCATAACATCTTGTCTCAGTGTTTACCATGTGAAAACTTCATGAAACAAATTCTCATATTCTTATGATGAACCTTAAATGGAATTTTTTATAATATTTTTTAGGTAATAATACATTCTATATCAGTAGAAACATACTAAATAATAGCAGCATGTAAAATTATGTTTCTAATTATATAGTAAAATTTTTAAGACCTAATAAATTTGAAATACAGTTTGATACCTTATTACTTCAATGTCATACAAAAAACTAAAAAATATGGTATATGTTTTTTTAATATTCAAACCATAAAATTTACATATATTCTAGTGTGTAAATATTTGATTATAGGATAAAAAATCCAAGACAATTTCACATGTACTAGAGCCAACTGAATATGAAATTTAATCCTTCAGACCTCAAATAATAATCTTGTTTCTTATCAGTAATGGCCTTATTCAAGGGTAATTCTATGTTTTCATAATTTGGAAAACTACTTAATATATCATTACATCTCTATGAAAAAATCCATCTTTAGGGGTTTCATTAAAATTATATGCTACATATTTTTATGTGATTCTGGATCATTATAGATATCCACCACTATAGTATTATCAGGATAGAGTGAAATTGGTTTTTTTCTATGTACTAAATAAATATGTTGCAAGAAATTTCATACTGATACAACTTCTTTATCTAATGTCTAAACCATAATATATGAAGAATATAATATATAATTTACATGAACAACATTATTATCCTCTTACAGTTCATAAAATCTTTATTTCGGGTGAGGATTTATCTTACCTATGAATTTATATAATCTTGAACTATTTGGAATTTGGAGTATTCATAACCTCTGATAACTGGTTCTGCATCTCCTGTATTAACAAATAACATATCTTAGTATTCCTAAAACACATTTTTATCCTCATTAATACCATCAAATTTTGTTGGATGGGGGTTAGATTAATACATTTCTACAACACATATTATTTAGGAAAAATCTATCATTGTACATGTAATATCACAAAAGACTGACCAAATAGCTGATTGAGGTGGAATCGTTTCAATTATAAATACTTCATTATGCCTTTGAGGACATATTTTCCTTGAAATATAAATTTCATGTGAATGAGTAAATTATTCCCTATTATATTGTTTCATAGTGAATCACATTAGTATCTTATCAATATATGTACCTTCACATAGGCCAAGTGACCACTTCGATATATCACGATGGTTCTTGATCCCTGGAATATATGTTTCTTCACCTATGCCAATTATGAATAAGAATTTTTTCAATATATATTTAATAAACTATATGACTGGTGATTCATTTAAAATATGATATATGTTATCAACATTTAATATTAACGATATAAATGTACTCCAGAAAATTTATTGATAGAAAAAATGATTCAATTGAATTTTTTGGAATCTAAATTTCATTATTTCATTATATAAAAAACTCCCTAGGACCATGATTCTTGGTTTATTTCTATGATGGTTCTTATCATTTATAAAAACTATATCGAATCCTTTGGAGTAAAAAAATATTTTTAAATATATTAATCTTCTTGAAGAGTCATAATAAGGATGTTTTTTTTGACATAAAATTTCTAACACCCATGGTCCCGGAATTCCATAATGGAATTTATAATTATGATTTACTTTAGCATTGCAACTGGGGAAAAGGATTCATCATAGTATATTCATTGGTCTTGTTTGAACCATATTGCAATATTTCATGTATTATCTATACTAAATTCTTTATTTAATTATAGTTTCTTCATGAATAAAAATTTAAATATAATGTAATTTACATCCCATTGAGGATCTCCCAAAAATCTAGACATGTTTTTGGTACATAGAATCCATTAGAAATTTCATAGTTTATTTCCACTTTTTTATTATTAGTTGCAATTACTAGATATTTATAGGATATATGACCATTATCATCGAATAATATTGATTCAACATCAATGGTGACTAGAAAAACATATTATTCTTGTTCCCTATCTTATCTTGTACTCATACATCAAACTTTTTTTTCTAGAAAAACTTCTTCCCATAGGATTTGTGGAGTCTGTTCACATGAAAAAACATGTATACTCTTTAATTTCATTAATTGGTGATGTTCCACACACATTGGTATGAACTAATTGAAGAATTTTTTTCCCTTTTCATAGAATTAGGATTTTTTTCATTATTTTATGTAAACATAAATGGCATAAAATAAGAAGTTTTATATTTATTTTTTTACATTTCCATGAAATTGGGATTTTTCATTCTTTCATGTAAACATGAATGGTATAAAATAAGTAGTTTTAGATAAAAAATCCAAATATACATATTGTTATAATATAGTTATTTTATTTTATTTTACATGACATATCTAGTGATCAAATGTTGTGTTTTGTATGAGAAAAGTGAAAAAAAAATTCATCAATGATTTTAATTAATTGTTTTATGTAATCCAACACATAAAAACCACTACATAATTCTGTCTTACCATAAAAATTCAATATTTTTTAAAAAAGAAATAATTATTCGCATATTTGAATAAAAATCCTTCTATATAATGTTTTCATATAGAAAAATAATTCTGGGGTAAAATATATGCCAAATAAATAATAATTTAAAATCTAGATCATTGATATCAATAGTGTGAGGTGGTAGTACACGATTGCAACAAAAAATTGTTTTTCTCTACTATAAGATAATATATCTTCTTCCCCTAGGTCAATATTTTTGAATATAGTTGGATCCTATATATATATACATATGTGGGAATCAAAATATATTTCATGTAACCAATTTTTAATAAATGGTAAATTGCCCTCAATAAAAAATAAACATAAATATTCTCCTTAATTATACCGATGTGTTTTGTTTTTTATTCTGATGGCCCTTCTTTCTACATGAAATTATGATATAATACTTCTCCCTTTATTTTCCCGTTATTAATTCTCTTCAGGGATGGGTGTTTCAAAAAACATTGAGCATTTATATCTTTTCATATCATGTAAAATTATTTCCTATATGTTTGATTGGGTTTTCATTGTTATTATCCTTATCTACATGGAAAATAATGGAAATTAGATCTTCAAAAAAATTCTCAATAATTTTCATATTAGTGTATAGAATTATGTTGGAGAATATGTGTGTGAGTAATGAAAGAATGATTTTTCTGTATATTTTATTTGGAAACATAAACAATAGAACCACTAGTATCTCAATGTAGCCAATGATATTGATTATGTGAATCCTAATAGGAATACCCTAATTAGGATTGCATCGAAAATGTTTTTGGATATCTGAAATTAGTCATGTATTTCCCTCTCTATGTAGACATCATATATATTCTCAATAATGATATAAGAATCCCTATTTTAATGTGACATAATATTTTATCTTTAAATATAAAAAAGAATAATGAATTGAATGTTGAATATGTTAATCAGGTAATTTTCATAGAAATTGAACAATTCATCCCTACCATCATTAGCCGGATGATCGACTAATGATGACATTATGACGTATGATTTTTTATATGATGCAACCCTACAAAAAAGCATATTAACCATTCCGTGATGATATTTCGTATGAGTTGATTTCCTTTTTATAATATTAATCACAAGTATTATAGTGATGATGAACATCGTAGTTATCCTATAATTTATAAGACTATATTATTTTTACGTTTCATGATTACAAATTACATGATAAATAGTAATAATTAATGTTATTAATTATATCACTCTTATATAATTTTCCCACATCTTCCACCATTTGACTTATAATATTTTTTTTATAGATAATTATATTTATAAGGATCAATATCACCCTTTTCATATCCCTAACGAGGGTTGGTCAAGACACTTGAAGGTATTTAGGTAGGGAAATCTTTTTTAAATGTGGTCTTTTAACCCCATGATCCCTTGAGTTTTCATAAAGCAACTAAAATACCTCAAAATATTGGTACCTCAATCAGTACTGACATGGTCCAAACAGTGCTCTTGATCTCCATGGGCTAGAAAATATTAACAAGGAATCAATAATAGGAGAAAGGGAATTATTTATCCCCAATAACAAAGTATAATAAGAAATATAAAATGATATAAAATTAATAAGAGATATTCCAAAGAATCTATAAGAAAAATTAATTAATTAAAGTAGATAAATATCAAAAATAAAAAACATCATACTGAATGAAACCCAAATCCACAATTATGAAATCTCATAATCTCTATAAAAAAGTGCATCAAAACCCCCTTGTTCATCACAATAACCAAATTTCCAATGAATCAAGAAAACCCTATATATTATATTGGTGGATTTACATTTCATTGAACATGTATAGTAAATTCTAAATATTCTTGAAGGCAATAGTAGGGTGTGAAAAAAAACCTAGTGTAATTTTAGCAATTTTTTAATAAATAGATCTAATAGAAATATACCATATATTCCTTAGTTTAATAGATTAAACAAAATAGTAAATATTCATTACATTTTCATCCAATACATGCTACAAAATAAAATTGATAAAAACATTATCAAAATATGAATAAATGTAAATTTCAATATAATAGGACAATATAAAAAAATAAATACAATTCTATAATATCAGGAATGAAATGATGAAATATAAAAAATAACAATTTCATGAGTCCATATGTCAGTGAGTTACTAAATATAAGATTTCAACATTCTTCATCCAGTCCTAAAATATCATGGAGGGCACAAGACTCTATGTCATAGGCCATTGGGATGGAATCAATAAACACTCCCATCAGTGGAATCATGACAAGAAATATTTATTTAATGTTTTCATCATCAATCGATTACTAGGGAGTCGATTTCCCAACACGATTTTCTATTCACCCATAGACAAAACATGCTCAAATTTTATTCAAATAAACTTTTAATTAATATTGGTAAATTCATTCATTATACATAATTTTGTCACTCACAGTTTAAATTCACAATTTTATATTCCAACATTCAATTTCAACTTAAAATATAAATCAAATATTTTCATCAAATTCAAAATTTTAAATATTTTATTTCATATAAATATATTTTTTCATTGATCAATTAGAAAATTACATCATCCAGTAACTTATCAATTCAATATTTATTTCTTAAAATACAACCAATCTCTTAATTCCTTCAAAACCGGGGATTATTTTATTGATACATGACATTATGGAAATCTAGTAAATTAAATTGAAAATGAGTTTAATATCTGAAAGGAAATTAAAATATTCATCTTATGATAAAGTCTTTAGATATTTTTTTTTACATGATCAAGTGTTCAATCACTAGAGACAAGAACCACTAAAAGACAATTTATGTGTAGGAATACCATAGAGTGTTGGGTTGGATTTACTCTAACCGTAGGTGTTCTGGGTCTAACAAATATCTCCATCTAGGGTTCCATACAAACCCATTGCGTGATAGGAGGAATTTGACATATAATATTATATGTTACCCACAATCATTTATAGAAAATGTTATAGAACTATAGTTTACACCCAACACTCATCCCCTCAAAATAATTTCCTACAAGGATTCTATAAAGTATTATGGATCACATATTATCATGTAAGGAAAATTCCCATAATCACAAAGGTTTTTTAAGGTGGAACTGCAAAAAATATTATGTTATTGTCTTAGAATAATGAGGGATAAAAGAAAATAATCTTGAAAAGTGGTATGAAAACCAAAATGTAACCCATGTGTGATATATGGTGTAGTATTCGAAAAATATGTTTAGAAATTATAACAATGGATCATTTAATGAATGTGGTCACATGGTTTCTTATTTTAGAAGTAATCCTATCATTAGTGGTTAGGGATTGAGTCATAGTGATTAGGAAAAAGTTGTGCATGATTGTATGGTATGGTGGATTTCCATTAAATTGGAGTCATGATGGTGTGGTCATTTTTTGGCTTGGTGGATAGTCATGTATAAACACTTTTTGAGAATTTAATTCAATAAGTGTGATCGTTCACATATTGTTTTGAATAGGAAATTCCTCATACCTCTCATGGGTTTCAATACTGTAAACTATATGGGATTATGTGATGATATTAGAAGAGTTGTGGATGGAGGTAAAAGATACAGAAAAAGTAAAGTACCTTGAATAATATCCCACCAAAATATTAATTCAATTGATTAGTCACATGCAAATTTATCACATTAAAAATAAAAAAATGGAGATTTTAAGTGAAGGGTATTTCACTTACATGATAGAGAGATCAAATTAATTCATAAGAACTTTAATATGAATGGAATGGGGTTAGAGTTGCCGAAATAATCTCTATAGAGCCACTAAAATTCAAATATCCAGTTAATATTTGTGTATGATGATTTTTTAATATTAAAAGGAGGATGATTTTTTTCTCTTAGGAAAAAAACCATGATAAAAATAATAGAACCATAGAACAATACTCATGAAATTGTATACTCTATGGAGCAATGTAAGGGAAAATTTCATAGTTGGTCCAATAAAAATTATAACTGAGAGATGTGGAGGGACACTATAAATTCATTCAAATAACCTGGATGATTCCATTCCATATTTATCCATCCATTATACAACTATTGAATATTACATAGTAGCCCCAAAATCCACACCTCGCTTCTCAACATCATTGCCAACTCCCATAAGACATATGATTAAATTTCCAGAATAAGTCCTCACCCTATCCCACCTCCATGGTGTAGCTACTCCAAAAATATAATTAAAATAGTAATCCTACATGATACATCACAATTATCTATTTCGTAGTAATACTATCCATGTAAAATCCACTTACATAATGGAATAGCTTATAACAACCCTTCTTTTTATTACACACATAAACATGATTTATTACTTAAAATATTTACTTGATAAAACTTATAAGATCGAGGGGTTTAGTGTCTTTGGGGATTAGTAACATTACATAACAGCTTATAACATAAAATACACAACATTATTATTGAAAATTCCCTTTACATGACCACTACATTCCCTCATACTTAGCATTGCATTGGACAACCTGAGGAAATGCATAAGAAAAGGGTGAGTTATAAAGACCAATAAGGGTATAAACATGGAATAGCATAAGAAATACAATACATGTTATAAAATAGGAATATCAATGAAGTAAAATAAAAACAGAAACATAAACCCCTGATAAAGCATGATAATCATAACATGGAAGTGCATAAACAAAACTTAACATGGAATTAGCATGAGCCAAAGCTCATTGCACATGGAGCATTAGTAAACCCTTATTGCACATAAAGAATGAGTAAAACCTCATTTTACTTGAATTATCATCAGAAAATACCCATTTCACATGACGTATCATGATACTAAACTTTACCTAATGCATTAGAGCACTATCAGGAAGCACCCTTCTCAAACATTTCATTTCATGCATTAGTGTGCCACATGGATCATATACCATGGAATAAATCAACATCACAAGTTATTCTCTGATTAAATAATTTATAATAAATACATTAATGTACCATTAAATATGTACATGTGAGTAAATTCTAATACCCTTGATAGAGACATGGGTATGGTATTCACTACACAATGATCTTGGCTTGAAAAAATGTGGAGCAATTTCGGCAGCATAACGGCATGACATAAGGATTCATTGAAATGATTAATGGGAGAGAAAAGGGTGTCTCATCCAATGTACATGAAATTTATAGTAATGGGGTCATATAGATATATTTACCAACAATTGTAAAGGAATTTTGAAGCATAATACCAAATAATTACTTGGATGTAAAAGAGGTGATAAATTCTTCACGGAATTTTGAAACAGTAACGGATGTACATGGGAGGTATTAATGAAGTAGAAATGGGTCCCCCATAATCCCAAAATAAATAGTGTAGCATGGGGATAGTGTGAAATAATACACAAACATTTTTAATTGAAAATAAAATGGCATAACAACTTAATAAAAATTGGATGAAAATGAGAAATAATGAAATCTCTTACATGGAAGTGTGATCCCAAAGGCTTGGGAGAGGATTGAGAGAGGATTATCGGGAGCTTGGGGAAACTTGGGATGATTCTAGAGAGAGGAGACCAGGGCATGGTCTAACTCCAATGTCTTTGAGTGAAGAGGAAATGGGATCATTGGTGGTTTTATATAGTAAATGAGGGGGGATTCTTTATTATTTAGGTTTGGGACACCTCGCATTAAACTAAACTAAACCACAAATCAGACCATGTTTTTCCCATTTTTTTACAAAGGGGCCTGGAAAACAATATTTTATATGTCCAATTTCCAAACATCTTAAAATAATGGGATTGCTTATGTGGAGGTGAGTCACACTCTCAAGAAAAAATTTTGAAAAGACACAATGTTTTATAAGTCTTGGAGGGTCCACTAAATCATTGTAAAATAAATCAAACAAACCAAAAATCACATTATATTAGTTTTAAAACTTATATAAACAGAAAAAAAATATTATTTTATTACATCACTATTTGGTCATTATGATGTCATAAAACACATTATCATATGGAGAAAGTCTACAGGATGAGGCCATCGCTTCCTTTGTCTGTGTAAATTAGAATTGTTAAAGCCCTATATTTATACTAATAATGTGATCACTATTCAGTGGCTATATTTTCAATGGTCAAAATTATAAATAGTATTTTAAAATCCAATAACACAAAACCAACGAATTTCACATAATGAGACATTTAATTAGATCAAGAAGAGTTTTCATTAATGAAATTTTGGGTTGTTGAAATCTTCCCCCCTTAAGAAATTTCACCCTCAAAATTTCCTTTTCCCACACTAAAAAAGATGTGGGTAACTTTTATTCATCAATTCCTCTTATTCCCACATTGCTTCATCAAGCTTCTGGTTTTTCCACAACACCATTACGAGGGGCATTGTCTTATTTCTTAGAACATTTTCTCTATGATCTAAGATATTCACTGGATGCTCCTCACAAGAAAGATCTTCCTATAATTGTAATACCTCTGAATATAGTACATGTTAAGGGTATAGTATGTACTTATTTTAGAGGGATACATGAACGATATCATGTACATTGTAAATGGCAGGTGGAAGTGCTAGTCGATAGACCACAACCCCAAAACGATTAAGAATCTCGAAGGGGCCAATGTACCTAGGACTTAACTTCCATTTCATTCCAAATATCACCACTGTATTCCACAGAGATATGTGTAGAAATACCATCTCTCCAACATTAAACACATGTTCTCATCGAATGTTTTCTACATAACTCTTCTATCGACTCTGGGATTGCCTTGATATGATGCTAAATCGGTTTCACCTTCTCCGCTATTTTTTAGATCATTTCTGGTCCTAGAAGATTATGTTCACTGACTTCATCCCAACATGCCAGTTTTTTGCACCACCTTCCATACATGTCATCATAAGGTGCCATTCAGATGCACGAGTGGAAACTGTTATTATAGGAGAATTCAACCAGAAGAAGATGTTGATCTCATCCTCCTTTAAAGTCTATTGAGCATGATCTCAACATATCCTCAAGTGTTTGGATAGTCCGCTCATATTGGTCATTATTTGGAGGATGATAGGCTTTACTGAAGTTCAGTTCAGTATATATAGCATGTTGAAGACTCTTCCAAAATTTAGAGATGAATCTTGGGTCTCAATCTGATACAATAAATAGTGGTAATCCATGCATCCTTACCACTTCCCTGATATATATTCATTCCATTTGATCCAATGATAAATCCTCCCAAATTTCAATGAAATGTGCAGACTTTGTATGATGATCTACAACAACCCAGATTGCAATGTTGAATTTGGATGTCTTTGGATGTCTGGTGATAAAGTCCATAGTTATGTTCTCTCATTCCCATCCCAGTATGGGCGATGGTTTCATCATCCCCTTAGACTTCTACCTCTCTCCCTTCACATTTTAACACACCGGGCACATTGTTGTATACTCAGTGATATTTTTATTCATATTATCAAACCAATAATGCACTCTATGATCTTGATACATCTTTGTGTTTCCTAGGTGAATAGAGAAATTTAAACTATGTGCATCATCCAAAAGTTTATTCTTCAGCTCTAAACTTTATGGAACACATATTCTTTTCCCAAATCTCACAATTCGTTTTTCATTAACATTTAAATCCGAGGATTTCTCTTTTCTAATAGCTTACCCATTCTTCTGAATTCCCACATCATCCTTTTGAGTTTCCTTTAAATGTTCCAAAAGAGAGGTTGTGAAAAAATTTGCAGAAGTATTGATGATGTTCCATTATTTATCATTCTCATTCCCATCTTCATCAAGTCTAATAAGATCAGATCCTTCTCAATTCTAATCAATGATAGAATCATGGGTTCATTTGTACATAGAAATCGTCTACCTTGTTCTCTTTCCCAAGGTTGTAATGGATTGAGTAGTCATATTATTTGACCGGCTCTAACCATATTCATTGGTTCATGTTCAACTTTTTATTTGTGAATATGAACTAGAGGATTTTTTGGTCCGTATATATTTCACACTTCTCCCCAATGAAGCAATGCTTCAAAATTTTTGAAGTGAAAATCACTGCATCCAACTAAAAATCATGTGTGGGATAATTATGCTCATGAACTTACAATTTTATTTGAATCATAAGAAATGACATAGCAATTTTTCATCAACACACAGCCCATTCCCTTCTTCGAAGCTTCACTGCATACCAAAAAACATTCTCCACTTTTGGGTAAAGTGAGCACGAGCGTAGTGACAAGCCTCCATTTTAACTTCTTGAATCATTATTGACATTAATCACTCTAAGAAAACATTATTCCCTTCTAAGTTAGCTTGGTAAAAGGGTTGTACAATCATGAAAATTTTCACAAAAATCGTCGATATTATACAGTTAACCCCAAGAAGATACCAATTTTTGTTACTGATGTTGTCCTCATCCATCCCCCAATTGCATCTGTTTTAGAGGGATCTATAGTTATCCCATTTCATGTGATTATATGACCGAGGAATGAGACCTCCTTCAACTAGAACTCACACTTCTTGTACTTTTCATAGATATTCTCCTTCTGCAAGGCCTCTAGTATAGTTCTTAGATGCTCCTCATGATCCTCCTTGGTTTTGGGGTATATCAGAATGTCATCTACAAAGACTACCACAAATTTGACAAGGTAATCCCTAAAGGCTCTGTTCATCGAGTCCATGAAGATTGATGGAGCATTAGTGAGTTTAAAAGGCATTACTATGAATTCATAGTGCTAGTATCTGTTATAAAAATCAGTCTTGGGGATATCTTCCTTCTTCACCCTTACATGATTATATCCAGACCGTAAATCCACCTTGGATATGTATTGTGATCTACCCAGTTGATCGAACAAGTGATCGATTCATGAGAAAGGATACTTTTCTTTTATCGTGATTTTGATAGGCTCACGATAATCGATGAAAAGGCGCATTGACACACCATTATTCATGATGAAGATGACTGGTGCACCCCATAGTGAAGCACTTGGGCGTATAAACCATTTATCCAGATTCTCTTATAGTTGGTTCATCACCTCCTCAAGCTCCGCAATAGATATTCTATACAGAGTCTTGGAAATTGGAAACACCCAAAGTATAAGATCAATTGATAGTTAAACGTCTCTTCTAGAATGAAGACTTGGAATTTCCTTGGGAAACACATCAGTGAATTCCCACACAAAAGGCATGTCTCTATGGATGGTTGCCTCCATATACTCAATCATCTGATCAAGAAACTCTTTCTCATAAGGCAGTTATATCCATGATTGAGATGATGGAGATAAAGACGACTCTTCTTCCTCCTTGCACTTGTATAGAATCGAGGGGTAGATTCTCCAAATGGATAGTGATTTTATTCTCATGAAAATTTATGTAGTCCCTATATAAGAAAATCCAATCCATTCCAAGAAATACATCAAATTCATCCAAAGGGAGTATGATGAGGTTTGTCAAAAAAACTCAATCCACATATTTTGACAGGGGAGGAGTTATATTCATGGGATTCAATGATTTCTTCATTTGTTGTACTCATTAACATCTTTAATTACATGATTTGGGGTGGTTCTAGAATTTTTCTACTAAACTTTTGAATATAAAAAATGTGTAGAACCTGAATAAAAAATTATGTTCACAATTATTGAATGAATAACTAGCGTACCTATCACCACATCATTATCAGGGTCCACTTTGGCAGTAGTGATGGAAAAATATCCCCCTTACTACCATGGAGGTTGTTTGTTGCCTCTGAAAACCCTTATCTTATGGCACTGATTTTCAATATGCCTTGGTTCATTGAATTTGTAGCAATGAACAACACATTGAGGTTCTAATGGAGCATTCCTCTCCTCTGTTGCAGCCGCGGGTTTTTATTGTCAGCAGTTAACAACTAGGTGTCCTTATCATCCACACCTAAATCATTTCCTCGTCCCCTTCAAGAAATTTCCACGGTTCTTCTTTCTGCACCTTTGGAAAGTGGGGTGTTGAATCTTCTTAGTACCATTGGATTTATTCATCGGACCACCGAAATTTAACTCCACCTTACACTTCTTATCACCATGATACCCCTGATATTCTCCTATCTCCATTTTTACCATGAGGGCATATAATACAATTTCCTCGTATCTTTTGATGTCATAGATCTCCAGCACTTTTCGTAGCTTGGGTTTCATCCCCCCAAATAAGCGGTCAACCTTGCATTCCGGGGTAATGGAAAAGCCAGAGGCGTATCATGAAATCCTTGTGAACTTTTCCTCGTATGCTTCGACTGATTCATCGTCTTTTTTCTTAAGGGAAAGAACGTCACTTTCTATCTTACGTTGGAGGGTGCACATAAAATATTTATCGAAAAACATCTTCCATAAATCCTTTCATTCCAATTCCTCGATATCCTCCTCAGGATTCATATTTTTTATCAATGTACACCATTGATCAGTTTTACTATCCATGCGATAAGTAGCTAGGATAACCCTCTCTTGATTAAAACATTAAAGGATGGAGAAGATCATTTCAATGGAGTTGATCCATTGTTCAGAGATTGTGGGATCGGATGATCTATTAATAGTAGGAGTCCATTGTCTCATGAAGCTCTAGATAGAAACTTTTTCTTTATTAGGGGGGTTGAACGTTACTCTTGACCAATGTTCCTTTTAAAAACTTGAGTTATGAACGTGATTAGTGTGACAAAGTTCACAATTTTATCTCCTATTGGATTGGGTATCTCATAAGTACAATCGTCACATTGATCTTCACATCAGTTGTTAGACTGAGTCCTCCTATTACCGGCCATTGGATGGAATAAAAGGACAGATAGGGGTAACACATAAATGGTAATCAAAGGACAAAACTGATTACTTATAAATATCTTTTATTTCCTTAAATTATGAATCCATAGGCTTCAATCTATGCTATTCATTATCTAATTTCTAATATATATTATTTGGGGATTATTTTTCATTCCCTTAATAAGAGTTCATACTATGCTTGGGAATTTACCAAAGCATATCCCATAAGAGTTTTGTAACCAAGAGTGAAGAAAGACCCATTTTCGTGCACTAGTTCCTGTTCGATTCTATCTCAAAGTGGTTTTTTCGGGTTATATGCATAGGATACATCTCTACCAGAGCTGCCTCTACATGCTAGTATCCAAACAGAGATGTATTTTTTTGATAAACCACTTACTCAATACTCACAAATACATAGGGTTGTCTTTATTATACATATTTTTGGCTCTATGTATTCACTAGGATTTTATAATCCTAATACCAAAAATAATTAAACCTATCCTCTGATACCATCTATAAGTACCCTTATTTTTATCACACACATAAACCTGATTTATGACATAAAATATTCACTTGATACAACATAGAATATCAAGAGGTCCAGTTTCTTTGGGTATTAGGAACATTAAATAATAGCTTGGAACATAAAATATACATCATCATTATTGAAAAATTACATTACATGTCCACTACATTCCCTTGTACTTAGAATTTCTTGGGATAACCAGATGATATGCACAAGAAAAGGGTGATATATAAGGCTCAGTAAAGGAATAAACATGGAATAACATAACGAATACAATACATGTTAGATTATCGGCATATCAATGGATCACAAGAGAAAAATGAAAATAAAGTCGTGATAAAGCATGATAATCATAACATAGAAATGTGGCAACAACACTTAACGTGGAATTAGCATGATCCAAGGATCATTTCACATGATGCATGAGTAAACCCTCATTGCACAAGAAGCACGAGTAAATCCTCATTTCAATTGAACTAACATGATTCAACACCAATTTTACAATAGTTATCATGATACTATACTTTACCCAATGCATTAGAGTTCTAGCAGGGCACACCCTTCTTAAAAATTTCATTTCATACATAAGTGTGGCACATGCGTCATATAACATGGAATCAATCAATATCATAAGTTATTCTACGATTAAATAATGTGGAATAAATACATGAATGTACCATTCAATATGTATATGTGTATAAAGGTGAATACCCTTGATAGATACATGGGTATGGTATTCACTACACAATGATATTGGCTTGGAAAATTGTGGTGCAATTTCGGCAGCATAACGGCGTGACATAAGGATTCATGGAAACAGTTTATGAGAGAGAAAATGGTGTCATATCATATGTACATAAAATTGAAAGTAAGAGGGTCATATAGATACTTGTACCAATAAATTTAATGGAATTTAGATTCATAATACAATATAATTACCTATATGTAAAAGATGAGAGAAATCCCTCATTGAATTTTGACATGGTAACAGGTGTACATGAGAGATATTAATGAGAGAGAAAGGGGTCTCCCATCAACCTAACATAAAGAGGGATGTATGGGGATAGTTTCAAATCATACCCCAACATTTCTAATAGAATATAAAATATCATAACAACTTAAAGAGAATTGGACAAAAATGAGAAAGGAAGAAATATCTTACATGGAAGTGTGATCCCAAAGGCTTGGGAGAGGCTTGAGAGAGGCTTTTTTAGAGCTTGGGGCACCTTGGGAGGATTCTAGAGTGAGTAGGTAAGGGTTTGGTCCAACTCCAAAGGCTTTTAGTGAAGAGGAATTGGGATCATGGGTTGTTTTATATAGGAAAGGATGGATAATTCTTTATTATATACGTTTGGGACACCTCACATTGAACTAAACAAAACCACAAACCAGCCTATGGTTTTGGCCCATGGTTTTTTCCAAATCGGAGTGGATAACAATATTTTATAAGGCCAATGTCTGAGATTCTTAAAATAATGGGGTTGCTTATGTCGAGGTGAGTCACACTCTCAAGGAAAACAATTTAAAAAGACAAAATGTATTTAAGTCTTGGAGGGTCCACTAAAGCTTAAATTAAACAGACCCGAAATCACATTATTTTAATGTTAAAACATATATAGGCTGAAAATAATTTTTATATTATTTTATTATATCACTATTGGGTCATTATGATTTCATAAAGCACATTATATATTTAAACAGTATTTAATTTTTACCCAAAAATTCGAATATCTCAGAAAATTATGAAAAATTCACGGTTGGATAATTTTGAAATCCTAATTACAAAAATAATATTCATTTTCTCTAAATAATTATATAAATACTTTAATTTTTTTTAAAATAAAAACCGACATATACCGAAAATTCATGGGTTTTTTCAAAATAACTTTCAAACATTAATAAAAATTACAATTGCATTCATAAAATTATATGATCATTTATATTTAATAAAAATTCATTTAATCATAATAATATTTAATTAAAAATTTATTTAATTCAAAAATCTATTCATTCTTCAAAATAGATTTCTTATTTGAATATTAACTAAAAATAATATTTGTTCTTTAAAAACTATTTACAAATTTATAATAATAAAATGAATGAAAATTCTTTATACAAAAAATAATGTATATAGTCATAGTGATAGGTTATTATTACATAACCCCTTGTAACACCCGCATAAGATCATAGGGTAAGGTGTGCTATGGGGAAAAACTCTTGGGGTGGCTCAGATAACATCGCTCAAGTGGTAATCTCAATTAACATCCACTTCTCTTGTAGGCGGTTCTACTTGAGCTTAATGTATCCAAGCTCGGCTTGGGCTTGGTTAAGAGAAAATACCAATGACACCACCTCATTTCTGAGCTCCCAAAAATGGGATTCATACAGGGAAAATCTATTGGATGAGGCCATCACTTCTTTTTTTTAATTGGATTTTTTAAAGCCCAATGATTATACAAATCATGTGATCACAGTTCAACGACTATATTAGCAACAGTCATAATTGATAACGGTATTTTAAAATCCAAAAACACAAAACCAAATATGTTCATATAATGAGACATTTAATTAGGTCAAGAGGAGTTTTCCTTAATGAAATATTGGGTTATTAAATAACTACCCAAATAAAACTAGGAAATTTAAAAAACACCAAAAAATCCATTAAACCATTTCCAAACATATAGTTGAACAAATAAAAGACATCAAATTACCTAAAGTAGTGTAACATGATGTTGTAACCTCCCTAAAATAAATTTTTTCTTACCCTAAAATTTTATCATGATGACTCTATGCCAAATATATGTAGCCACTTCTCTCTCATCATGGAATCATGCTCCCATTAATAATGTAAAAAAAACAATGCATCCATAACACTGGTTCCAAGGTTATGATTTCCCCAACATGTACCATACTATCAAAATCAATAATACTAAATTGATACAAAGATGTGATAAATTATTATTCAATATAAATCTAATCCCTTATAAAAATAGGCGATGCGAAATAGAGAATATTAATGATTGATGAATCAGGAAACACATTATGAATCGATATCAACCAAGGTGAAAAAGATTAATGGTAATACGTCTTTATAATCTCATCAATAACTGAAAATGGTCTTATGTAACATGGTGTAATTTTCCATTTTTTAAGGCCATCAATGATCCAAAAATGGTGATGATGTAATGAGAATCATGTTAGCATCTAGGAACAGTAATTGGTGTTTATAATTATCAACATATGATATATATTGTCTCATTTACAGAACCATCCAGTGATGAATTAATTTTATCTTTTTCAGGGAATCTTGGAGAATATTTTGTCCAAGTAAAGAAGATTCACCAATCTTAAACAAATATAATTTAAATTTTCATGGGTGACTATAAAATGATCTAAAGGGAGATGTCCTATGAGATGATTGGTAACTATTGTAATAAAAATAAATAAATTTTTAATCGGCTATCCCACGCCCAACCAATGTTTAAAAAATAGAAATTAATGTTGTTCAATGAATAATATTTTCTTTTTCTATATATCCATCCATATAAAAATGTTATTCCAATGCGTAGAATCACTTAATAACCCACTAAATCATTGTTTCATGTCCAAAATTTATTTCTAAAAATTGAATCCCTTGTGTATACAATGAAATATAGTACATGTTTTAATCTTCTGTTCTCCAACACATACAAGACTCACGAGTATGAAATATTATATGTATCATGAATAGTTATTAAGTGACATTATTTGGTGAGATGATTAGTCATAAAAAATATCACTTTCTTACCTCAATGAGTAAATGGGGAACTACCTAAAAATTCCATTGATATAGCATCCCACTTCCATGTTGTCATAGAAAGGGGTTAAATCATTCGAGAATTTTTATGATACTCATCTTTAGCTAACTGAAATGTATATCAATGAGAATAAAAATAAAAAATGTCTCATCTCATACATGGAAATCAGATTCATTGATTCATATCATTGAACATATAAGTGTTTTTTAGTGAACCAACCATTGGGAACTATGTAATTAATCTATCATTACTGTTATCATGGGTGAAGGTATGGCATACCATCTCCAAAATCATTGGATATCATTTTGTGTGAGTGAACACTCCCTGTAGGTATCACCACTCTCATGAAAATCCATAACATTATAAATCACATAATTAATTTTATTCTGTAGAAGAATAATCTCAATAATAGGGTAGGTCAACAAAAAAAATGAAAAAACAGCCTTGGTATCATCAACTATGAGTGTAAAATTAATAATAAAAATGAAATATGTAAAGTTCCACTATTTTGATAATTCTTTCATAGTCTCGTTTGTTATTTTTCTGATCATAGAATCATAAATGACATAAAAAATACCAGGTGTGTGGGAAATTTAAAAATCAAAACTCTATAGATCATCCACTTAAAGATCCACTATTTTTATAATTCTTTCATAGTCTCGTTTGCTATTTTTCAGATCATAGAATCATAAATGACATAAAAACTAACAAGCGTGTGGGAAATTTGAAAATTAAAAGTTTATAGATCATCCAATTATCTCCTATGAAAATGTTTAAAATATATTTTAGATAATATATAAATTTTTATTTTGGGATAATAATTAATGGTAAAAAGTTATCTAGAAAGAAAATGACATAAAATTTTAAGAGCATGTAACACTGCTATGTGTTAAAGGTCATTTTTTAGATAGTTTTCCCATGTTGTATAAGTATTTGGGAACTATATATCACCATGTAATCACCCATTATGAGAAAAAATAATAAAACCAAACACAATTATTCATATATGACCACATAGACCTTCCATACGTTAGGTTGAGTGAACATTTTATCATAATCCAAGTACTTTTCAACTCATAAAAAGAAATATGTCATTTGGAATCCCATATGATCATTACCCCCTTATTGGTGACAATGGTCATTGGATAAGAAAAATGTTATGATTATATAATGAACCAGTAGTAATATCCCCATAAGGAAAAGAATATTTGAATCATGAAAACATTATTTAGTTTTTCAAATGACATTATATTAATTCCATTATTTGGTATTTATGATTTATTGATTTTAAATATGTGATAATGAAATCAAAGCTAAATCCTAGAAAAGCATCTAAACCAATTCAGGTGATCCCCAAAATAATCCATTAGTGGAAAAAACTTTTAATTCCATACAATAACTCAATTAATTTGTTACTAATAAATTTTTATCGAGGTTTTTCATATGGTTACTTTTCAATAGTAATTGGATCTTTTGAGGGTGAAATACATGTTAATATAATTCCTTAAACTAAAAAAATTATCCAATTTAGTATTTACCACGTTTATTTCATGCCATTCAATAAGCTATGATGGAATAAATAATGGTTGAGTACTTAGTACCACAATAACAGAATTATCAACTACTCACATCATTGTAATGCCAGAGAAGTCAAATTGAAATGCATTGGGAAACTTGATTACCAATGTGTGAAGATCTAGACTCAATGATTGATTATCAATATCAAAATAGAACATAGATATAACCCTAGAAACTATGAGTGAGGTGAATTAGATATACTTATAATTGGGTCCAATTCTCCTTAAAAAACATTCCACGCCTCTTCGATGGTACTAAATGATATCTGTCAATGATAGCATCCAATATGTTCTATATAGTAACTCATATAATAAATTCCTTGAATTGAATCAATAGTATTCCATTAGAAAACCCTAAAATCACAATTATGATCAATTTATTAATTAACCTAAAATACATTAATAACATTAAAAACTTGTTCTATGTTAATTCTTAGGGGCATATAAATATCCATTAATTTATAAATTTTATTTATAGGGGGACTCTGATAATTCACAATATGAATTGATATAAACGAATGAGAAGCACCAAATCTATTAAACTATTCACTAAAGATAAATTTATAGTGATGTTACGTCTCACATCAGTGGACCCACATCTAAATTCTATGGAGAATATTCTATAATTTGAATAAAATTTTTTTGATGATTTTTTTGACTAAATCCCATAATTTCATGAATAATGTAATTTCAATATAGAACATATAGGTAGTAATGATACTACTCCACTATGCACATTAGAGATGAAATGAAAGATCTTATTCGTGGATTCAAAATGACAATAGGAACTATAGATCCTTAAATTCTCTGTATGAACTTGAATCAAATTCTCATCCATCCCACAATGTAAACAAGTAAAAGTGATATTTTTCAAACTATAAAACATGTTGCTGAAACTATCAATCTTGATCTACCATAGGAATCATCATGCTTCATCGTTTCATTAGAGGATGTCCTGGAAATTCCACTTGAAATAATAGGTACTCCCATCAGCCATGTATTTCCATTAGAGAAAGCATATCCATAGACACTCTAACAAGAAATTACTCTTAATAAGTGATATTAAATATTAAAAACATTAGTCTGATATCATATCAAAGGCCAATCTCTAATATTAGGGCCTTCAGCTTCTCATTTTTTAGTACCTCAAGGGAAAATAAAACAATTTTTAGAAATGGGGTTTTCATATTATGTAAAATTTGAAACATTTTTATAGTGGTTTAGATAATATATATACTTTTCTAAAACAATTGATTCTATAATGAACTACGTTGTTGAACAACTCATGATGTCTTTGAACTCAAGTTATATGGGCTTTTTTATCGTGACCATTGAATTCCACCATCTTCTTCTAGACCCATGTTGCATATAGGATTCGAATTTCACCATTAATATATTATAGGTATTGTTGAAATAAAAAATAAGATGAAACATTTTCATCAATGACCCATCCACATAATGATTATTCGAGCCTTCAAATACTGCTGGGTTATGGAAAATAAAATATATAGAATGATCTATATTCTGATCCCTTTAATTTGACAAGATGGGAGTATAAACATTGTTGGGTACATATAATTATCCTATTTCTTACACCACATGAACCACAATCTCAATGAGATCCTAATAAAATAGAGGTTTCACTGGACATGGTTCAATGGTAGCTCAATCCAAATGTTTTCTTAAACATATCATTCCGGGAATTATACTACACACCAAAACTAGGTAACAAAAGACCATATTTAAGATAATCATATAATCAACTAAAAAACTTATATTAGAATATTACTTCCATCAAATCGAATTAAACTATCTGGGACTCAAAAAATCATAGATTATTTTTTTATATCAAATTAATTAGATCAGACAAAATAAATTTTCCCAAACATCCATTTGGACTTAATGATCACTACATTGAGATATGGATAAACACTTTCTCATAACTACTTCTAATGTTTTGATAATATTACCTCATATAAAATAGGACATCCTAGAATGTATTCAGATAATATAAAATATTCTATTCATAAGTTTTCTATGATGAAACATTTTGATGGACCGACCCAAATATAATAGTACATTGATACATGAGTTGTTCATGACATGACTTAAAGGGTATTTCTAATTACCATAAGCTGGATAATATAATCAATAAATCAAAAAAGTTCAAAGTTAATTATTTTACCCATTGAATAATGCATCGAAATAAAAAATAAGAAGGAAAAAAATGAATAGTTTTTGTAAAATGCACTCATCATGGAGAAAAGTGTTCCATAATATAGACAGATATACCACAATAAAATATCATTCTAAAGATAACACAACATTATATAAATGAAAACAATGAATCTAAATGAATAAAGTATAACATAGCTACAATAATAAATTACATAAACCAGGATCTTGTGAACCATGCACACCCACCTCCTCCCAATGTAAAATTCCCTTTCCTTAGACCTGGGAAAATAATGTCGAAAAATGGTATTATAAACTAGACTAAATACCTTGGTACCCTGACACCTAAGCTGATGTAGACATGAAATGAAGGATTTCCTCAACTTTCATGGATTGGTAAAGCTAATTAAAATCATGCAAGCTAAAATTTTGAATTTTTTTTCAACATAAACAATGGAATAAATAGAAAAACTTAGTATTCTAAAAGAAAACATGCAAAATAGTTTCTATTAGAATTGAAATAGGTATATCAAAACTCAAATAGTACACCACCAATATACCAAAAAACACATTAAAAATATCCATTGAAAAATATACACAATAATCTAAACTCAAATGATCCACAACCAATACATCAATGTTTTTCCTTCCCCATGGTCGGACCTATAAGAACCAAATATAAATGTTCTTCAAGGGGAATGTATTATATGAGTTAAAATTCTAGTAGCATCTCACTAAGTGTTGCATAATAATATTCCAAAGTTAATAAAACAATTCATGAATTAAATTTCAAATAAGACAACAATGGTAGTAATTTTTTTTATTTAAAATATAACATGATTTTTATTTCAATTGATGTAAATATTTCAAAAAATAGATTATTAAAATATTGTATATTAAATAAGATATATAAATAAATAAGCATTATTAATGTAGTTGCATATGAAATAGAATATATATTAATGTATACACAATAAGAAACATGGTTATCTTACATAATATATGATAGTTTTTAGTTATGATATCCTTATACACTCAAGTCTATGATCAGGACAATGTGCACACAAGTCCCTCGGGCTCAGGCCGAATATGACACATCAATAACCTAATACGGTCAAAAACTATGGAATTATTATTATGTGGTAGTTTTAATGTGTCAATATAATTCTAGGGAATTACCAACCAAGAATGTTTTTTAAAATTAACATAATAATTACATAGGTTCACATGTTCTCATGAAATCAATTGATAATGGGAAAATTATTTCCAAATATTTAAAATTCATTTTCCTATATTCCAATTCCAAAATGAATATTTCCATTTAAAACAAAAACTTGGGTCCTTAATTAATTAATTCCATTTAATTATAAAAACAATAATTATTTCTTATTAAAATAATTTTATCGATATTTATCAAATAAATTTGATGAATCTATTTCACAAATCCCATCAATTTCCAAATCACACCCCAATTTACATTTCCATTAGAATTGGGGGGGGGGGTTACACAAAAAGTCTTGAAAAATAAGTACAAAGACCAATTCACATCGAATTGGGATTTCATAATATGATAAAGTAAAATTTAATATGAATTAAGAACATTAGGTGTTTCTAACATGGAAAACCTCAATAGAGCCACCTATGATTAATCACATAAATCACGTAACTTAAAACCCGATATGGGAATTGCCAACGAAGAATGCTGAAAATTGAGATTTAAAAAAATATATAATCAATATCAAAATAAAAGGATATTTTTTCCATAAACAACATTATTATATTTGAATCCCTCTCGGGGAAATTAAGTGAGAATGATAGAGAAAGAACATATGAAGACCCCATACTGGAAATTAATCGAACTTGATTCACTAAACATATTTTCACGTTGGAAGGTTCTTGGAGGAGCCTAAAAATAGATATTTTTATCTCCAATTACCTAAAAATATTTAATTTCCAAGAATTGGTTTGATCATGGGTTAATATTGGGGATCCAAAAAATTTTAATTATTTTTGTAAATTAAAAATTTACACCCGCATAGTTTCCTGAAGGGGGCCAGAATATTTCCAATAACATGAAACCAAACCATTATCCCCCATAATGGGGTTCATGATTTCTACATAATAGGAAAAATAATTTTTAAATTGCATAAAACTATTAAATCTGTCATTATTAATTTTTTCATGATTTCTACTAGGTGGGTGACGGGCTTGGGAAAACACTATGCCAACAATGAATAGCCCATTAAATTCCAAATCATTTTACATTTCACCCAAAGAACCAATTAATGATGCCCATACATAGAATGATTGAAATGGGGGATCTAGAGTAATTTAAAACAATAACATGTTGTTACAACCATTCCACCATGGAAACGTTTTTCCCCAGAAAATTTTGGAAGAAGTCCCCTTGTTAAAAAATAATGTAACTATTCTCTCATCAATAAAACTCTCTCCAATGTATCTTGAGTATCAAAATATTACTTCTATAAAACTAAATCTAAAGATATCATCCTTAAATGAAGTATCATGGTTGTATATTATACAATAATTACTACATTTTCAGTAAAAGATAAATAATTCTCAACATCAAGATCATTATATCTCAGAACATGGGATGGATTAGAAAAATACAATATTCACTATGAAACATGGAACAAATTTTGTACTAATATCAATTCTAGTGGATGTCCTAAATGGTATCCATCATTCCCCACCTATTTTAAAAACTAAAAAATGGGGGAGTATGTTTTACATACCATCCATTCCATCAAGTACCCAAATTTTTTCAATTTGACAATAATAGCTAGTCACTAACTAAAACATCCATCAGTATATAGATATGCTCTGCATATGAATTATACTAGATCCGTAAAAAAATCTATATAAAATTTATTTAATAATTATTATGGTCTCATAAACCATGTTGGTCAAACCGAGGAACATTAATAGATCTCTAACAAAGATAAAAATAATTTTCAAGGCTGGGCATACAAGGAAAAAAAGGATAAATTCTAATTTCACACAAGTAACTATTTATATTTGAAAACACAACCATCCCTAACATTTCATCCCATGAATGAAATCATGAATTATTTCCTCTTGAATTTATATATCACTATCTATCTGTATATCCATATTTAGATGATGCACACTAATCAAATGAACCTTTGATCTGAGTTCGTACTGAAGGCCTCTCAAAACATGAGAATTAAATAAAATATCTCTATCAAATGTATAGTATAAGGAACTCTATGAAAACAAATAATCTCTTTAACATAAGGATTCACAAACTCCTAAAATTTGGTTGAATCATGAATTGGTATATGTGATCTACTTTTTTCAACCAATAGATTAAAAACCATATCATAATACTGTTTCCATGGGTACATGGAATCCCGAATAAAAATTCTATTGAAATATTTTCCTACTTCCTTGTCATCCTGCGAAGTGGCTAAAAATTATAAACGTATCTAGTTATCGGCCTTAAACTGTTGATAAGTATAAAATGAGATACAATTCCTTGTTTGTGTCTACATATATATACCCTCTATTATCCATTACGTGTGTTATAGAACATCATCAAGGTTTATTGGCATGCTTTACACTATGATAAAGGTATATCCTCTGTCACAACATCTATCAATGATAACTATAGAAAAAAATATTCCTAAAAAATATAATTCCCACTATGGGGGAAAAATATGGAAAAATATTCCCACCATAATGATAGTGTTCACTATTACAAAATTTACCATAAAAGTTTTTTATGAATAATAAATATTAGATTCACGTTATTCAAGTGAAAATAGGCCAAAAGAACCTTGGTCATTTTTTTCCTATACTCCATCATAAAACTATGAAAAAAGTTCCACTAACTTATACATATCCAATGATTCATTCATATTATAGTTTGTATGTTTCCTATTCAAAGAATCTACTATTACATTCACTTTCATTGAGGTATATTCCATATAGATGTTAAAATATTAATGTTATTTAACCTATCAAATTTAGTGGAGATTAAAATTGTTTTGGTATTTGATATAACTCAAACTCGTTTGGTTTTAATACATGCTAAACCATTCTCTAAATAGGTAATGACTCCAAAAATTATATATATACATCCTGATTGTGAGTTCAAGATCATGGGTTGGATAATTATTATTTTATGGACTATGATTATGAGAGACATATGAAATGATGGGATCAAGAAGAATAATAAAACAGTGAAATCCTAATCAGGAATCATCTGAGAAGGCCACACATCCCTACTCAGTGAATGAAATATTTTACACGACTAAATAAACAAAAATACATTCTTGCTAAACAGATGAATTTTAGAATATCTCATCCGAAGAAATCATTACCACCATTTGAGTAAGTGTAGTCATTATGGAATCCATAATTGAAAAAATTATTATGAAATTATGATAATATCCACATAAACCCCTAAATCACTAAATATCAAAAGAATTTTTCATTTTCATCCCTTTTATAATATATTTCCTCTTCTTTAGATCAACTAAGATACCATGTTCGGACATTATAATTAAAAATTAAATCAAATATATAATTATAAAATCACATTTTTATATCTTCGAATAAATTAATTGATTTCTCAAATATTCAAGAACATCTCCCAAAAGATACACATGATCCTCTAAAGACATAGAGTAAAAAAGGATACATTTCATAATGGATACCATATTTGTGTCAAGATGATTCATTAAGATCCAATTCCTTAAATATCCAATGGATGATTAAACAGATTAATATTATAATCCAATATAAATGAGTTATATTTTTATTTATAAAAAAAAGTCACTAAAGATGATATTGTAGTGTTGGTACCTCTCATAGTAACCGAAACTATATCTACATCATCTAGAGACTCTTCTATATCATGAATAAACATTATTTTATATATCAATGGTCGAAACCCTTTATTTATTAAAGAATATAATTTTACCATCTATTATAATGGCGGTGATGACAATGTCCCACTATGAGAATCTAAATAAACATTATAGAACTACTCCAAGTGATGCGAGAATCTTTAAGTGCCACATATCTTGGGTACATCAGTGAAAACTCGATTTGAGTTCCCAAGATTCCAAAAAGGTTGAATTAAATGGGAATCTTTTCAACACTAAAATAGGTCCATTATAACCCTAATACCAAGAACCACTATGGGGATCATCACACTTCTTTTTCCATTTATTGTAGTCAAGGACTTGTCAGTGGGAGTAAAAAGTTATCAGATAAACCAAGACATACTATCCAGGTCAAACTAAACCATAAATTCACTATCTACCATGTCATCATCAGAATATGTATTCATAAAGATAATTTTAGAATTAATTTCACATCAAATTCACATCTCAATTTGTTGAGTCTTCAAAATCTCATTTGATGCAATCTTTAGCGAAAATAGTAAAAGATCTGCAATGTGATTTATATACATAGTAACAACCCAATTAGTCTTCCCAAGATTGAAAAATATATATCCTTGTCCAAAACGATAAATTCTAGATTTTATTGAAATAAACACAATGAAATTATACTCTAATCACTCATTCATCTTTCCAATTACCATTGTTTCTGAGTATCTCCTACTAGGTCTTTCCAACATAAAGGTTGATCAATTCATCTTGATGTCCTCAAGAATCACCAAGAACTCAATAAAAATATTAATTTCCCTCAATCAATCCTCATACCATTGAAGACTAATTTATTATAGGAATGATTTTTGATTATTCTAACAGAAACCATAAGCACTATTTCAAAAAAACCTATATGTTTACACAACTAAATCCATAATATAAATATTAATAGGTACCTATCCATGATCTTTGAAATCATGAAAAAGAACATCAACATGATATGGGTCCATGGGAGGATTTTATCATATTTGTTCATTATAATATTACTGCAATAGAATTTCAACACACCACCTTAGAGTAATGATTCTACAAAACATTAGCAATCATTAATTAAGACATCACAGGATTACTTAGACCGATACAGAAAAAAGTGTAACCTAGGGAATAATCTAATCAGAAAAGAATACAATATTTTTATTTTAACCTATCAAAATCAATGTAGGGAATATAGTATAATTAATCCCCATGGTACCTTTCCATAATAACACATGGTGAATTAAGGATAATTATGATGACTATTGTCTAGGTAACCACTTTCATCTACCTCTGATGTCATAACATGATTTCAAAATGCACTCTATAAACAAGAAATGTTTTATAACCTCCATATTTGAAACCAATTGTTTTGGAACTGAACTAAATAAACCATAAAAATAACACCTAATTTTATCATAACATGACCCTAGATTAATTTTTGACCCCCTTAGGATGGAGAGAAGCACCTTGTATCCTATAAGGAAATTGTGGGAAAAGAAATTCACATAAGTAGTGGAAGGAACCATAAAAGAAAATATTCTCATAGAAAAGTCCCAAAGGAGACTGTAAAATTAGTCAAAATGGTATTTAAAATCCAAATAGTATATCTAGAATATACAATACATAATTAGAGAAACAAACCAATTTTTAAGGGACACAACACCCCAATCCCAAATGATCAACGACCACCACCTCTATGTGGTGAATTCCACTCTCTCAAACATTGTTTAAGTATATCTAAAAATACCTAAATGGAAATGTGGGTTCTGACCTAAAATCCATGTTGGGTCTCACCAAGTATTCCACAATAAGATAAAAACAGTAAATAAACCAAATCATGATTTCATTTTCATATAAGACATTCATTGTAGTAAATTTTTATAGGTGAAACAAATCATGTTTTTTATTTCATGTGAATGAAACATTTCAAATAGTAGATTATGTAAAAAAATATTATATAAAATATTATATGTAAATCTATGGGCATGATTAAAGATGTTAGATAATAAATGGAAAATATCTAAAAGTTAACTCAACATAAAATATGGCCTTCTCTCTTAATTTATAATCATTTCTAGTTTTGAAATCACCATGTACTCATATTAATGGTCTCCATAATGCGGACACACATCCATTAAGTTCACATTGCATAGAACCCATATATATCCCATTGAGGAAGATATCCACCAAATTAGGTTTATGATAGAGTTTCATACTATCAATACATTGAAAGGTAATTACCATCCAAAAATATTTGTCCCAAATAACATTAAAAACTACCCAGACCCACATGTTCAAAAAAATCAATAATTTATTGGAAAATTATTTCAAAATAGTTTAAAATATTATTTTCACATTTTCTAACTTCAATATTCAAATTTCCATTAACAACCCATAACATTTGTTTTTAGTCAATTCATCCCTTTTCAATATTAAAAAAGTATTAGTTTATTTTTTAAAAAATAAGATATTTTTGAAAAAACAATATAATAAATCAATATCCAAAATCCAGTCAATTTTCAAAATATATACTAATTTCCATTTACATTGGACTTTAGGGGTTTACCTACAATTTATTCCAAAACAATTCAAATCCCAATTCAAATAATATTTTTTTCATAATATAGTTCAATGAAATTTAATTTAAATCCAACGAAAATAATAGGTAATACATGGAATTTCTTAATGGAACCACCCAACATTAATCATATAGATCATGTAGCTCAACACCCAAAATATGAATTTCTAACAAGGAACAACATCCTTAATGATCGAGAAAAAAAATCTTGATTCTTGTTCCAAAATAATGGAAATTATTTGCATAAAAAAATAGAATATAAAAACCCCAGGAGTGGAGAAAGAGAGGGTAGGATAAAAATATAAGAGAATATCTATTTTTGGTGAAGAATTTAATGAGGATTTCCAAGCTTGGATCCACTTAAAAAAAATTTATAATATACAATAATTGCTAATGAAGAATCTAAATTACTGTTAATATTACTACTCATATTTTAGAGTATAAAAATTGATCATATAGGGGTTATATACTTTATAATTTATTCTTAGGAATATAAAAAAATCCATATACACTATTTCCTTGAGGGGGCGCATGGTTTTTAAAACTTAACACCCAATATGTACCCTCATTAAATGGGATGAACAATTTATACTACGTGAGAACATAGCTTTTCAATCCATTTTTGACTATGAAAACCCCCCACTTTTTTGGTTAGTTTGGTTTAAAATATGTTGGTTCATGGTATGGGATAACCATTTATTAACCATGAAAAAAATAGAAATTTCAATAAAAAATAACATTTTACATTAATAACCCCCAAAAAATACTCGTCCAAATCATGAAAATGGGGTCCAGGTGTGACTGAATTTTTAAACTGGTTGTTTTAAATTCATTAAGTTTTTAGTAGTGTGTGTGAACATATAATTGTATGACCTCACCAAATTTTTCATTATTACATTCATTTCCAATAAAAAATATATTCGTAAATTTAAATAATGATTATGAAAAGAAAATCATATTTAATTTGTCATTCAATTGAAAATCCTAAATAGATTTTATTCAATAATATAAAAATTGTATAAAATGAATATTTTAATATAATTAGAGGACATTCATGATTTATTTACAATTACTAGAATCTAATAACAAAATAAAAAAAACCTTATCGTATGTCTTGAGGTATATTAAATACTTTATGTAGGATTCTAAATTTTCTTCGTTAATTTATGTAGAATTTCTTCAACATAAATCATTGAAATATTTCTATATATATTTCCTTATCTTGGTGTTAAGACGGTGTACACTTCTGAGACCTGGTGTTCCTAGAATTAATTTTATAATCTTATTAAATATATTTTAAATTATGTGTATGGATTTTCTTAAAGAATTATATATGTCTTCATAAAATCATGAATAAAAAATCTGAGGTAGTGGTTGAGTCAGTAAAATGATGTTTATTATAGGTGTAACATTAAATAAGTTGGAATTGGGCATTTTGATATCTCACCCATTGGCAGTACATTCAATGCGTAAATTAATTAATTAAGTTATATAATTATTTTATGTACCCTAAAAAAATTTCTATAATAAAAACTCTATTGTAATTTTACTAAGGTTATCATCATAATCCTGAGACTATCGAGGGTTTCTGTTTCCTCCATCCATTGGTGGATCAAATCAATTGATGACATAAGATTGGTTCAGAGAATATTAGTGTGAAAAGAAAATTATAGAATTCATTATATAATTGTAGAACATGTTTTTTAAATCTAGTGGTCCAATATCAATGTTGAAATAATTATTTTGTTTTTTATGACCTTTTCAATTTAATTGGTTGAGGGTTTCAATCCAATATTTTGAACAACGACAAATAGGTCATTTTATTGTGTTCATGTGGAAATTACATTGTTTATTAAATTGTTTTGTAATACCAAATATAACAATTCTTCATCATTGGCCTATTAAAATTGGAAATAATAAATTAGCCATTTTTGGATCCTTTCTCCCAGTTATTTGCATTCATCGCCTGTATGACACAACATCCCTGGTTCGATGTTGTTGGGTGTTACTAAGCCCGATCAAACCACCCGATTCATGAGGAAACAACATGAGAAAGAATAATTTTTTAATAAATACTAGATATGGTGTGTTAATGAGAAATGGTTATTCAATGTGATACACATAAATCAAACCATCAACCTGAGAAGAAAATGTGTCATGCGAGATAGAGCGAGAAACCGCCGTCATGAGGAAAGATGATTTCTATCCACCATATATATGGGAGATTTGAACTAGATTAATAAATATACAATGGAATCAATATGAGATCAATAAAAAAATATCTAGATTCAAATATTGGATCATGTATCTGTAATTTTTGGATAATACCAACAACACATCATGTAGTTCTACGAACAGATGTTGTGTCGGGCCCAATTTTTGGTGACTATGATTTTAGTGGATTATAAGTATCAGAATCCATGTGTGACACCCACATACCTAGTTACCTCATTCTAGTTGACTCAACATGTACTATGTGTGCACCAAGGCACCAGAAGTTCCATGAATGTTGTACAGTAAAGTACGTGGACATGGGGTAAATTGCATGGACATAGAGTAGGTACACAAAACTAGCCAATCACATGAGATGGACCTCGAGTGGCACGGTCACACCATGCATGTATTTCCCCAAAACTCCAAATATCCAAATACAGTTACAAAAAAATGCACCTATAATGGATTTTATACATGATAGAGTGGGACAACACGTAGTCTGGGTCACTTGACACACTATATACCCCCTTGGATTTTTTGAGGAAACATCAATCTTACATATCTTCTCCATTTTCACTCACATGTTGGCCTATGTGTATCCCACCTATATGTTCATTCACAAATAATTTTATGGTTCCTTTCATTGTGTATATTTGGATATGATGTGCAATGATCCATAAATGGTTCTTATTTAGGTTATGCCCGACAACAACCGGGATCATGTAGACGATCTCTAAAGACACTAAAGTGGAACCCCCACCATCATGGATGTGGGTACTATAAAAATACATACTGATTGGAAGAACCTATAAGATATGAAGTAGGACCTAAATTTCAATGGTGAAACCCCCAGTCACACCATGGTGCGTGTCCTCAACCAATATAATTGAATCCCCTTTCATCTTGGGCACATGTAAGGTTTTTTAAATATTCTTACCAAGATTAATCCCCCAATAATATAGGGCATGGGTCCTTAATGCCTATAGTGTAAACCACTTTCATAGTAGGGTAAGAGCCCTCAAAATATAGAGATCAACACCCCCCCCCCATTATCTAGGGTATGAGTCCTCTACCTTAGAATTGGAAACTCTATATCAGATAAGGCATGTGTCACCATGACTCTAGAGTAGAACACACCATCATATTTGGACCAATTACTCTAAAAATTCCAATAGAGTGGAACCTATTTGAGGAACTAGAGTGTTGTTCCTCTTCATTGAGGTTGTTCCCCCCAGGTTTTGTTACATGTTGGAGAGAAGTGATCCTTCACATGGTTAATTCTAGGTAAAACTATGATATACTTGGTATCATTGATTTTAATTTAAAAATACTTTTGAATCATCATCCTAGGATAATCTATGAGATTGAGATCCCATTTCTCTATCCATTGGGATTCTTTTGACTGAGAATGTATCGATAAGTCTATGTCTACAGATTTTTATATAGTAACCCCTACCATGAGTTGCATATATGTATGGGCTATGACATGATTTTTCTATTTTTATCTTGATATGGTAGGATAATTTTACTCGTCTACTATAGTTGGAAACGAATCAATGTGTACTCCATCTACACACTATGTTTATCTATTTGTGCATGGATGATTTAACTATTTCTCTTGCTTGGGATGAGAATAATAAAATTTACCATTTATAGTCTTTTTGTTCCAATTGTATCTCCTATGACTCCACCATATATTTTAGGGGCATCCTACAGGGTATTCATATACTCACCCTTGCAAAACATTTTTCAAAACATATCATGTCTTATGAAGAAGCTAGAAAGGACACTGATTACTAAAGAAGACGTTTTGGGTACCTAGTTCTTTGGACCAAATTTAGCGGGCTCATCTTGTAGATCAAGAGTTAGTATCTAGAAACATTTTACATTCTAGTATTGTCTGGTTGGGACATATTTTAGGTTTGGTGTGTATTTTTTCCTTTTAATTTTTAGATTTTAATACCATACTCTTGTACAATAAATATTATTTTTAATTCATGGGATTTCTCAAATATTTCCTTGACATTTACAATAACTCTTTTGTACACATGCATTGATATGGATGTTTTTGTGTCTATAGATACCTAGGAAAAGGAATCTTGGTGTGAGTTGTTCCTTTGGAATTTGTTTCCAACCCTTGTCCTATGGAGGTGGGAATCGGGTAGTTGTCATTGGATCCACAACATGGGTTAGGTAATGATAGGTTGGTATCATTATAAGTGTGATTCTTTAGATGGTGTTGGGGGTGGTCCTCTTATGATTATTTAGTTAGGATTACAAAAACATTTTAAATGTGTCCTCAGTTTTTCTCTCAAGCCAAGAAACCCAGTAATGGTATTGGTGGATGCTTAATCTATTCAAAAATTCCCTCACTACATTCTTTTGGACTTGTCATATGGATAAATTGGTTGTAGGGAACAATGGTGCATTCTTCATTTAGGATTGATTCTTTGACATCCCTTCCCGATTAATCTCCCCATTGTTTATATATACGTATTCACACTTGACTGGGGTACGTCATGATAAATTTCAGGATTAAATTCAGATAACAACCAAAAAAGATACCATTTTTACATCATAAAGAAGATCTAATGAGCGATGATTCCCTAGGAGGGGGGCCCATCCCACATTATTCATACTTGATGTGTGTGTGTGTCGTCCCCACTATTTTTTGAGAATATGATAATATCAGAATGGAAGGAAATGGATTCATGCAGGATTAGATAGCTCAATGAGATCCATCACTAGAAGCTATTGAGGATCCATTGGGAGCCAAATTCCTTGACATTAGAGTATCAGCCGGAATCTGTGGTCTATTACTTCAAGATTATGTGATGGTCAAGGTATTAGGTGGTTTCACTCACTGTTGTCCCTCTCTTTGGTTCAAATGTGTGATAACGGGTTTTTTTTAACAAGATTCAAGATGATTCGATACACTCATGGAGATAAATCCATTATCTATTTCATGATGCCTACTACTTATCTTTCTTGCACTATTATTAGATCTAGGAGATTTTGGAGCTACAACAGGGATGGATGATAGTGGAAAATTATTTATTTAGGTTCACATACAACACATGGTACCCACTTTACATGATTTGAGATATGTATATCTTAGCATTAATGTTTTAATCGGGACTTCATAGGGTGTTTTAATCAATATTGGTTCTCAAATGCTTCCCCAACTATGTTGTGGTGTTTCAACATGTACTAGTGATAGAGAGATTATTTTTAGATGGATATATTTATGGTGGATTTGATAGTTGATATCATAGGGCAGAGTTATTTGTAGAAGCTATCATACACTAGATGATAGGATCTCATTGCAAGGTATCTCCCCATTACTTTCTTAGTAACCTGATTAGGGGAAGAAAAATAAGCAAGGAAATATTGGAGAAGGGAAGTGGTAGGTTTGTGAGGGGTGAGCTCACATGGAACAAGTATGCCCAACCCATTATGTTGATGAACTCTAGAAGAACACATAGGGAACAAAACTGAACAGGTGTTGGTTTGTTTGGGTATCTCACCAGTGACGGTATGGTAGTATCCTTGGAGATAAAATTGTAAGATAATCATTATTTGTGAGAGGTGTATGATAGTATGAGATACTTCAACAATTTCCACAAAGAAAATCCAATAAGGATTAAGGAGATAGCTGTTAGGGACATGGATAACTTTATGCATTTTATTTGTATAATATTGCGGCAAAAAAATGATTAGTGGTAAGATATAAGATTATTATACTCTTGATTTAATATAACAGAAGTTCGGGAAAATACATCAAGGTATCATGGTTGTGTTTTTTGTTTGATTGTGTTTATAGAAAAATAATGTTAAAATAGATAGTTATGGAGTTCTGACATGGTTATCCACGGTGTATGTTATCAATAAAACAAGATATTGTAATAGATTACCTAAAATTTGTAATGAAAAGTTATTATTGATGTTGTCTCTATTTCCCAATGTTTTTTAAATTTTGGGGGACAGAATTTCGAGTTTTTTCAATCATTTTGAATATTGGATTCCAAAATGTTCCTCGTATAATGATGAAAAAGGCATCAGTTTTGTAAAGGATGGTTTTTCATAGTTAATGTTATTTTAAAAGGGCTCTGGGGTTGAAAAGTATGGGTTTCATGATTGTCGGAGGAATCTTGAATGCACAATGGTTTTAATGGTATGTCTTTAGGATTTTGAGAAGTCCAGCATTATCAATTAATGACGGTTTGAATGTATAACATTAAGAATACAAGATGTCTTGTGGATGGGATATTTCCCAGGTGCATCGAGAAAATTGGAATCTTCACAAACATGTTTTACGAGCTACCTAAAAAGGTGATGATGATAATGAAAGATATTTTAATTAAAGGAAACAACAATACATTTACCTATCCCCCCAAGAAAAAAAGATAAATCCTTAAATAAAATATGTTAGCACTGGATTTCTTATGGTTGTTCTTGCAAAAACATTCATGAATAAAGGATGTTCATGAAGGCATCCAAATATAACCAAATGTTTTAAGCATCAAGGAGAAATTGAAGTTCACAAAGGCTATAAGAAGATAATAAATAGTTGTGAGATTCAGGTATTATAATTAATATTAGTGAGAAAAGGTTTTTTTGGATTTCTAATATATATTTGTGACTGTATAATTCGTTGTGAAGGTTATATAAGCACTGTGAATGAGGTAGATTCATGAAGCCTGTGTGAGATTCTTGAAAAGAATTTGTTTTTTGAAGTTTTTTATCTTCCAAAAAGAGGAAATTTTCACAAGGGTTGTGTCCATTGTGAATGTTTTTAGAAAGGGTTTCTAGGTGAATTTATGGTTATGTGCTATGTATAAAGGCAATAAATATAGAATATCAACATGGCATATACCTAAAACTGAGGTTGTATTCATTAATTCTTATAAAGGGAGCTGTATTTCCATATATTATATTTGAATCCCTTATAGAGTACTGATATAAGTAAGATGAATAATTTGAAACATTCCACCAAAATTGGTCCATGGATAGAATTATTGATAGAGTTACTATTCAGAAGTATTGATTTGTCCATAATATTTTTAATGGTTTTGATTCAAGAAATATTATTGATCTAGCAAGAACATTATTTTTATAGTGATCTTTGGTGGATTTTTCACATCGGTACATTTCCATTGTCATATCATTGGGAATATCCTAGTGAGGGTTAATCAATTTGAATCACTATATCTTATTCATAATTTATTTTATATTTATACATTTATATAGTCATGTAAATGAATTGTTTTTTTATTAATGATGATATAAGATCATAATGTAATTTTTTTATTCTATTATACCTTGATTCAAAACCCACTAAGGTTATTTATCATAGTTTGGATTAAAATTGGTATGAAGGGAAATTGTTGAAAGTTAGTGGTTTTTCTTTGGTAGAAGAAATGAATGTTGTTAAACACGAAAGAATTACAATATTTTTTGGAAACTAATTTTTCTTCGAAAAAATTGAATGGAGATATTCTTTTAATCATTGGGCCTGATTGTATTTATAGCTCTAATGAATGGGGTATTTCAAGGTATGGATAACAATGATTTGTTAGAATCAGAACATAGAGATTTCTATTTTGATGAAAATGGAATAAATGCTTTTGGGGGATCCCTATCCAATTCGATTAATACAAAAGATATGTAATGAATGAAATTAATTTATATATCCTAAATTATAAAAAATATTTAGGAGGGTTACTGAAATATCAGAGAAGTGAAACGGTATGTTCTATGCAACATGCATTAGTTTATGATAATGAACCCTAATGAGTCTATTGATGAGTTCATTAACTAGGTGATTTTTTTATTGAATATATGTCTAAAATTAGATAAATTATTGAAGATATAATGATTGGTATGGAAATATTTAATAGAACAACCATCTTGGTTCAATCCAAATAATTTTGTATTAGAAGTTAATGATCTAAATGGGATGACAATGGATAGCCTTCACAATACTCTTGTAACATATTATGTGAGAAATGATGATAAAGATGATGTTGAAATGGGGTACTCTGAAGAAGTGGAATTAAATTACATGATGAAACACACTATTAAAGACAATGAGGAG
Source organism: Viscum album (assembly GCA_963277665.1). Taxonomy (NCBI): domain Eukaryota; kingdom Viridiplantae; phylum Streptophyta; class Magnoliopsida; order Santalales; family Viscaceae; genus Viscum; species Viscum album. Next base: position 24,948,565 of record OY728131.1, read on the forward strand.
GATTAAAATTTGGTTGCGGTCGTATAATTCCCCTCCTCATATCATTAAAGAGGAAGATGAAAGGTAAAAGGGAAACATCATCCTAAATGATTTCAATTTGGAAAGACTGTAAATATGGAGTAGAAGCTTCTAAATTATTTTCAAGATGATGATGAGGATAATGATAAAATTTTCTAGGAGAATTATTCATCCAATGTGAATGGAAGGAGGAGTATGAAGATAAATTTCTTCAGAAAGTAGAATCTATTTTTAGAAATATTTGTAAATTGATAAGAATATTATATAGAAGACATGGAGGTCTCTCGGGATCATGATGAAAATTCTATTGTGGATATCATCAGAAATTACCAAAAAAAAGGAAGGTAGAGGAAATGGTTAAGGAAGACTCAAAATATGTTTTTACCTTCATATAAATTTAGATATTTTTCTATAATAGATAGATGTTTGGATAGCCATAATAATGAAATCAAATATAGTGGTTATTGATGCATCAAATCCATATTCAACATAAATTCTTGTAGAATTCGGAGTTAGAGATTTAAATTGGATGATTTAAATATTAAAATATATAAAACTATAATAAATTCATTGAATAAAATATCATGGTTGACGTATAGACTAGAATTGATGATAGTTCATCTAGAATAGTAAAAATATGAGTCAAACTCATTGAAGAGTTTGGAGAAGATGTTGTCAATATATGAATAATGGTAAAACAAAAAGAAAAAATATTTTCTTTGGAAATATAGGATACAAAGGAAAAAAATGGAAATGTACAATTTAGCATTCAAGTGAAACATTAAATGGAGTGTCGGGAGAAGAAAATTATATATTAGAATGTACAACTGGAGTGGAGGTTGGCCAAAAACAGAAATCTTTAATGGTCAAAGTCAGATAACAAGATCTCACTATGAAGTTAAATATTTATTTGGGTTTGAATCAATGACAGATGATACATAGATCCCAGAAAAAACTAGTGGTGCAGTAATGACACCCATGAATGAACCTCACATTAGATGTTATTATTATAGAAAAATGGGACACTTAGTAAATGTTTTTTTGTAAAACGTAGATAGATCGAAAGGAACAAAAGAAATTGAGGCTTCTAAGTAGAGAATATTATGAAATGAAATAAATTTACAATCATTGATTCTAGTGTATCAGATTTGGACATAAGGCTAGATTTTTTACATCAACTAGACAAAGTAATGAGACAAAACAAAATGAAACTGGATAAGAAAAAAATCAAGGAACACTCAAATGATCTACAAACACAAAAAATAAATTTCTTCATTACATGAATAAATTTTTTATCACTCTCTAAGAATCATAACGAATTTTATTCAATGCCATGGATAATAATGAAAATATATGACCATGCATTGGTTACAGAAATTGAGTTCAAAAAATCAAATCACATGAAAATATTGATCATTAAAAATTTATAAAAAACATATATGGTGGGGAATACAGATTTTTTGAAGGTAAATAGATACAAAAAGGAAGGTATTGTGACATTTTGTAGTGATGAATTCTTGAAAATTATTTTCAAGGAAAGATCCATGTTTTGGTGAAAAGACAAGAGAAGCATAAATGTCTTGGGTATTTATTGTCTCATTCAAAATTTTCTCATTTTCAATAAACCGTGTGACTCAAGGAATAACATAAATTATTCCAATATATTATGTATCATTAACACAATCGAATGTGTACTTGTTTTGTAGGGAAAGCATGTGATAGGGAACATCTAGTTTTTAAGTTGAGAAGAATATATGATTTTTGTCTATAGATAATGAATTAAAGTTTTGGCAAAGACACCTTGATCATTTGAATGAAACATCATTATAAGACCCTATGAAATGAGATGTTTCTCAAGTCCTCTTCTGGTTATCAAGTCATCATACCCATATGTCTGATTCTTATCAACAAGGGATGAAAAATCAAAATATATATGATGAAAAATAACAATGATCATAGAAAGTGATTGAATTAGTGAATACTGTTATATAAAGACCTATTTCAATGAGATATATTGATGGGAAGTTATAATATATTGTCAACAATGATGATTTTAAAAGAAATGCATGTCTTTTAGTCATTACCAAAAATTATGGGTTGCTTAATTGCATAACACATTATTGAAGGGAAGTTGAAAATATTCTAGGTCAAAAAAACCATATGTTATGGATAGATAATAGAACATAGGTAAAAAAATATCAAATTATAAGACCATCTAGAGAAAACATTGGATAAGGAACCATGAACAACAATTATAACTCTCTAAAAAGTTGTGTATTTGTGAGAAGAAATCATATTTTCGACAAGCTGAATAAAAATTACATTGTAGGACATAACTTCCCATTATTTTTTGTGAAACACTAAGAGATGGAATCAATATAAACATTAAATTGAGTATTTTTATGTCTAATATAATAGAAGAGTTTTTTTGAGCTACATCATGGGATGAATCTAGATTTGAAGTATGTTTTATTTTTCAAAAGTATGTGTTTCGTTCTCAATAAGTGAAAAAACTAAAAGATTAAATACCATGAAGATGAAATGATATGTTTATTCAAATGAATAAAAATAAAATAATTTAAATGTTTCAAAATGAGGCTAGGAAATTAACTTCAGTGAAATAATTTATCTATAGAATAAAATGATCATATTATTCATCAAATATGAAAATTTTCAAGATCAATATTATAAAGTGAATATAAGATCAGTGAAATCTTATGTTTTTTATAATGATTCAAAAAAAATAGATAATTAAAAGGATTATTATATACGAATATTCACACAATTATTGAAAATATCATTCAAAAATGACATTTTGAACATAGATGGTGATCATACAATGCTAGTGTTGACATGGAGAATGAATAATCTATAGAAATAATCGGTCATATCAATGGTAGAGTCTAATATTTATGAGGAATTATATAGTAATGATATCTAGGTTCAGGATTAGACTAAAGATTTGGAACAAATTGTTAAAAAATAATAATGGGATATTATTTTGAAACCACAAGACAAGTATGTCATTGAGACTAAATGGGTATCTCTCAACAATATGACTAATGATAATACAATGTTTGGATATAAAGGATGAATTGTGTGAAAAAAGGTAGTCCCAGACAAAAGGTATCGACATTGATGAAACATTTTATCCTATTGATACGGTATATATAGTATGATTATTCATTGATATAGTAGTGAAAACAAATTTAATAGATTTCTATATGAAATTTAATTCAACATTTTTGAATGGGGTAATGGAAGAATAATTTTATATTGAGTAGCCGTAAACTTTTATTATTCACTAATATTAGAAAAATGGTTATTGGTTGAGAAATACAATATATAGGTATAATGAAGCACTGATAACACAACATTAATGTCTTGATATATTTTTTTAAGAATCTAGATTTTCAACAGGTAGGAGTTGATCATAATCATTATGTGAAAAACGAATGTAATAATAGAATGATAGTGCATGTGAATGTCTATGACATAGTTATTAGTGGATTAAATAAATCTTAGTGCATACAGTTTGTAGAATTCATGAAATGAGTGTTTGAAATGTAAATTGTTGGAAAAATAATATTTTTTCCATGGTTGATAAGTTACACAAGTGATTAAAAGAAAATTCATTTCCCATGAAAAATATTCCAAGTAGATTATAACAATTTTAGTAATGGATAATTAAAAGGTGATGATGACTCCAGTATCTTCCAATACTAATCTATCATGATATGATGAAGAAAATATAGTTAATGTAACAGAATACTAGAAAGTCAATGTTTGTCTATTGTACATGACAACAACAACAAATGATATTGTTTATTTCATATTACAACTATCAAGGTATCAATACTATCCAAAAAAATACACCTACAGTGAAATGAATACATCGGTATATCATGGGAAAGCTGGATTTTAATTTTCTCTATAATGAATACTTTTAGCAAGAGTAATTGGACTATACAAATTCATATTTGACCAGACCAACAAATGATATAAAATCAAATTTAAATGGTTTGTTCTCCAATGGAGGATTATATATTACTTTTTAAGTAAGAAACGTGATTTAATTTCATTGAGTGGAGTAGAAGCTGAATATATTTCCACTACAAAATATTTCACATAGTTATTGGGGATTACGTAGCACCTTGATGATGTGGGAGTTGAAGTGTTGTCTTCGTTCAGAGTACAATATGATAATTTATTTTCAATAAGTCTTAGAAAAATCTGAATCAATCACTCAAGGACAATATACATTAACATAAAGTGTCATATAATCAAGGAGAATAAAGACAATGGGATTTTGTAGTTATACTATATGCCTACGAACTATAGGTTATAGAAATTCTGATTAAATCCTTTCCCAAATAATTGTTTGAATAGAATTGACGATAAATAAGAGTTCATTCAATTAATCACATTTGAAAAAGTGTGACTGTGGGTCCCCCTCTCACTGATGTATGGTGTGTGTTTTTTGATATTTGTATATTCCTTCTTTACCAAATTTGATAATGTTGATATTTTTTGGAGAATACATGATCTTTTTTCTTGTACTTTTTGTAAATTTTTAGTACTTTTTTTTCCTTGGTCTATGTTTGGGTAAAAATTTGAAATCATTTGTAGTAATATCCCATGTGCATGGTTGGTATATGTTTTTTCAAAACTGTGTGCCCATCCCAGCAAACTATGTGAACCCAGGAAGAGATCATTCCCATGGATACAACATGATTTTTCAAACTGTTCCTCTTTATAGGAGTGAAAATGAACCCCCCCCCCCTCCCCCCTCAAAATAGGTTCTTGGTTTAGGAAAAGTATTTCTAAAATGGTGATCCCCTGTCTAAGAAACCATTCACAAAGTTTTAACTAACACAAGTATTGGTTTTACAATCACCTAAACCCCAATATTAACCAAAAAAGTCCCCAAATCATCCCTAATAAATGTCTATAATTTCTTCTGATGCTCCCAGAAGAATTCCATGGGATACCATCCTCTATTATTCATGATTCAATGTTAAAATTAATGATATCATCCCGTTCCATAAATATATCCTAATCTCGTGTGGTTTTTTTCTTCTATCCCAAGTTTCTCTCTTTATTTGGGTGGATGTTATCATCCATTTAGATGGTTATATATCTATGATTGATAGATAATGATATGTTTTATCTTATTTCTAGGGTTTGAATCAAGATCGAGTTCTTCGTCATGGTTATGAACATTCCATTTCAATTTGGAAAATTTCTGTTGGGTGATTGATCTTTAAGGATTTGAGGTAAGGGTTCTAAATTCCAATTCCATGTTTCTAATTTAATTTTCATGTGTTTAATTGCATGATTTACAATTTTCATGATTGAAAAATTGCAACAATAATTGTATTCATTTGTTTTAATTTCCATTTTTTATTGTTTATTTTAATTAGGGAAATTGAATAGTGGAATTGAATTAATTAATTTTGGAATTAATTAATTGGATTTTGGGGATGTAAATTTTGATTGAACATAATTAATAAATTGTTTCATTAATTAATATTATATTTATATTGTAAAATCAATTTTAATTGAATTAATTAATTTTTTAATTAATTAATATCATGTGTGATTGTGGAATTAATGAGATGTAGTTTTTTTATAGTTCATTAGAATATTTAATTGTATTATTATTTATTTGGTGATCAAATTATAGAATTAAATTAATTTAATTTATAATTAATTAATGATTTTTTTATTATTCAAGAGTTTGAATTATTTTATTTAATTGTTGAATTAATTATATAGAATTTTCTTAATTATTAAATAAATTGAATTAAATAAATTTTGAATTAATTAATAGATGGAATGAATGTGAAAAGTGATTCAAATGTTATTTTTTATTAACTGTGATTGATATCATACATGTCATATTGTAATTGATTGATAAATTTTTGGTGGATATGGCCTACTGACTGCAAATACTATAGTGATAGATTGATTGATAAACATGTGTGGGAAATGGTTTGTTGTTTCCAATTCCCATATCAATTCATTTATTAATAAATGTTTGTGGGGAATGGTTTGATGCTTTCAAATCCAATATCTATAAAATTTTTGGTAAACATTTGTGGGAAGTGGTCTACTGGTTAAAAATTCCATAGTGATGAACTGACTAATAAATGAGTGTGAGTCAGAGACTACTACTTTTAAATCCCACGAGGTCCTAGGCATGGTGACTTAGATCCATAGTGCTGGAATTAGGCCATGGTTCCAAATATTTTTATTATAAATTGGGATGAAATTGTTAATTAAATACATTATACTATAATGAAATTTAAATTTAAATTGTGATAGGATTCAAAATCATATATTGGGTGAATACTATATTGATAGTATGGGTTTCCTTGAGATCCATGGGTTGTTATGTGGTTAAAAAAAGTGACTGGATAGAGATAAAAGGATTAACATATTGCCTATATTTTTTTGATATAAAAATTCATAAACTGTTTTGACTAGATGATTGTTTTAAAATTCATTGGCGGGGGCCTAATGAGTTGTACTCACTCCCTACACAGGTTTCCTGAGTGGTACCCAAATAGAAATTATGTTTACATGATAATATAAGGAAATATTCCCAATGTTAGATGGATGATTTTAAATTAGGCATGGATGAGGGAAGTAGATATAGTTTGAGACCTTATTGGGAGTACTTGGTGTCATTATTTATCCTGGGTTTTCCAATTGACACTCGACACATACATTAGCATGGAATACCTACTATTCCGTTTTGGATATTGTATTTCATATTTTTGTAATCACGTGTTACTAGTATTATTTTGGTTAGGATTATACAATTTGATATTTTTTTATTTATTTCATCTATTTTAATACTAATATAAATTGGTTTTAGTATCTCTATAATTGATATTAGACACTATCTGTGTGTCAGAACCCTCGGGCTTATTGGTAAGCACACCTAAGGTCACAAAGCAATCAATATCAACACACATGTGTGTGGAACCTGGGCCAGGATGCTACAATGTGGGGTCAAATACTAGATTTATATTCTGTAATTTTTGTCATTACATTTTGCAAATGTATAATAATAACTAGAATGAGTCGAGCCATGGTTATGAGCTCACACATGGGAGTAGATAACCCATATATGGGTGAAATACAAGTACATTGGGTGGTATTTCTTTTATTATTACTTGTAATAATTGGATGTTATTTAAACTTGGATGATGCACATGTGGTTTAATATGATTATTGTTCATGATATTATTATGATATTTGAGTCTTGGCATGGAATGGAAAGAGAGTTGAGTATGAATTCATAATTCTATTCACTCATGAATATATTATGACATGCACTAATTTTTTGAATGCATGGAAATGTGAGTTTTTGGTTAGTGTTTGAATAGAATTTTTTTCATTTATTATATGAAATAAATAGAAAAATGTGAATTATGTGAAATGTAGAATTGTAAATGATGAAAAATGAAAAAAATGGGTGTCTAATAAGAATATTTATTAATGGGAATGTGTTTACCCTTTCTGAATCATTACCTAGATATAACACTCTTATGTTTAATCATAGAACCTCAGTTTTGATCATGTCTTGAGTTTGGGGTGATGAGTAGTTATGAAATATTGTCGATAACTCTTATGTAAATGAATCAATGTTGTCTTGTGTGTCCTTATATGAATATTTCCCATTACAGATACATGATTCCATGAATATGATTTTTGATAGGATGAATTTATGTTATAGATGGAGAGGCTCCACCAATAGTGGAACCTAATTGAATGATCGTGTCGAGATAAGAAGTTAGAGATAAGTTCTATGAGAACATTTATCACTTCCTAAAATTTATTCAGAAAGTCCCATAGCAGATTTTCAATAATGTGTTTGACCTTAAATGTGAGTTTCAATTACAGCACCCTCTAACATTTACTAGAGATGGTGGACATGAGGTAGAAAAATTATTGTTTGAGCCCACGACGATTTTAAATGACCATTTAGAAAACCCAAATTAAAAAGAGGGTCACGTTGGATAGTTACATGTTTTAAAGATCGGTAATCTAATATTGGTATGTTTGATCTCATACTAGAGAGTCTAATGGCATGACATGGATGTGCATTTTGGAGATGTTCCATGAGAACATTTACCCCATAATACTAAGGAAAGGAGTAGTTGAGTTCATATAGTTCAAATAATGGAGTATATATATGATGGACTATGTTAGATTATATAGAGACATTCATTACATTTCTCTGGAGATGTAAGGGGATAAAGTTACATTAGTAAAAGGATTTCATCGTGGACATAAACGTCAAATTATTCCCCTTGTTAATATCATCAGGTTGAATATATTTTCCAAATTGATGGACCATGCTCACATTTATATGGTGAAACTAAAGGAGGATTTTAGTGGGGATTAGTTGTTCGTGCTTGTCAATTTTGAAATACAACATCTGAGAGTAGGAAGTATCTCTATGATAATCTTAGCCAGTGTGACAAAATGTAGAGTGTCAATATAGAGGGTTCGTTTTCACAAGACCTTGACTGACTGATTTTTCACTTTTGTTATAGGTTGGATAAATTACATTGATACTTCCCTTGACCAACAATAGTGTACTGGGGATGAAACATAATGTGTCATCTATATAGTTTCTATAGTAAGTCACAATAGATGGGTAATTATAGAGAATTGAGAAAGATCTAGAGTGTAATAAAATGATTTTCTAGGACTTATATATCTAGATTTTGATGTTCTACTAGTCACGGAAATAGAGGTAGTGGTCATGGTGATTCTAAGATGGAGTTCCTTTAGAAACATAGTGGTGTATATCATGAAACTCAGACATTATCACCATAAATAGGGGAAGGATAGTTATATTTTATTTATCATACACTTATTGGTAGTGAGGTTGGAACATCCATAGTGAGGTATTATTTTGGTAGATTTTAAATTATCTAGTTCATTATATAATAATTGATCCAATCATTATTTTTATCTACCTAACATGTAAATTTTTTGATCCAGACATTGGTGTCCTTTAGTTAGGTAATGATTTATGATAAAACATTGGGAGTATGGTTGATGGAAATCTATTTATGAATGTGGATTTTTCTTGAGGTTGGGAAGTATCTTTTCATTTGTACTGATTATATTCTTGAAATTTATGGATTTCATATGACTATGGTTTTGGGCTGGATAGCAGCACACCGAGACGACATAGATTTTTAACATAATAGAGTTACATTTATTTCTATCATTGGAGAAAATTTTTCCAACGAGCATGTACCCATGTGGTATAGGATCCTGCTTGGAATCCAAAAGACCTAGAATCAAATCTGGGCAGGGATGAATTTTTGGGGGTACTGTAGTAGTACTGTCGCTGGGTACTATAGAAGCAGCAGCACTGTAATTGTAGAAGGAATATAGAAGGTACTATAGCGGTGGCTGTACTGTAGCAGGTACAATAGCAACGCGGGTACTGTAGCAGCGTGGGGATTGTAGCAGTACTGTACACCGAGGGGTCTTTTTTGGACAAAAAATTGGATTTCATGCCTTGTATTCATGGCACATGGCCTTGGGACATCGGTCTATGTAATGGGTCACCCTCTACATAGTCTAAATAGGCCTTTTCTTTAAATACTAAATTGAGGATTTTACCCCAACCTTTAAAAAAAATTAATGATGAAAATTTTATTCACTATGGATAATTGGATATAGAGGTGGTCTATGTGGGGTACATTCATCCTCCACTATGGGAGATCACCACCCATGTTTCTAATATGATACTAGATTATGGAGGTGTAAATTGGGATGTCTTTCCAACCATATTAGAAAGGCATTTGGATTTGTTTCAAGAAGTTTACTCAAGGTGTCCACCTAAGAGGTATGTTTTACTTATAATTGAGCTCATTCGTGGTGCTTATCCAGTTAATTTCCCACAATATTTAATGGAACCAATAGAGACTAAATAGATACAGACTCATATATACTAGTTGTTTTGTAATGTTTTTATCCATCAAAGTACATCTACATGGGGTTTTCCAGTTGTTCTTTCAATGGAGTCCCATGGATATCCATTCTTGTGTGTTGATTTTAGAAAGATGAATTGGATGACTATGAAGAAAAGGTATCCTCTCAAGCATTTCGATGATCTAATTGTAAATTTGAAGGTAGATTTTGTTTAAAAATAAATTAAATTGAGATTACGGTACCATTAGTTGAGAGTATGACAATCTAATAAAATGAGGACTACATTTATAATTTGGTATGGCCATTTAAAATTCACCATAACGTTATTTCTGTATACAAACACACCAACTATGTTTACAACCTTAATGAAAAAACATTTCCATCCATTTATTGATCAAGTTGTGTTTTTATTTTTGGTTTACATTATGAAGACCCTTATTTTCATTGATTAATATTACATCATTAAAATGAAAAAATATAATAGCCTTAAAAATCCAGGATCATGCGATATAGTTTCTTGGGAAAATTTGGACCATACATTGATTTAACATAATAAAAATAATTTTTATTAATTCCTTCTTCTCTAGATTCTTATTGTATATCGTAATATGATCAATAAAATTATTTCCCTGAGGATATACATTAACGAATGTGGTGTGATAAATTTTTAATAAGAGGATAGATAAAAACATGGGACAATATGACATTGGTTGAGTGTAATTATCATCATAATCATGATAGAAATCAATAACTAAAGGCATAAAATGTTACATTGCATATATATGAAACATCATGTCTTAGGGGTGAACCACAAAAAATATTACACATTATCTCATTATATGTATCAGATTACCCTATTCATTTGAGTTCTATATAATTCCTAGAATACCCATCACATCATAACATTTATATGTTATATATAATTCTAGATGCACCCATCACATCATAACATTAACATTATCATGTATACCTGATAGAGAGTATATAAATCATGGATATAAAATAATAAATGGAAAATAATGGGTTATAATTAAAAATTCATACATTAATGAATAAAATATGGGTTTATTAGTATAACTAGGAAATATCAAACAATATATAATAATCATTAATTATTAGTGAGGATGAAACAATCTTAGAAGATGAAAAGGATGTGATTTTATACGGAAATGTTCGTTTGGAAAAATAATTTCATATGTCATAAAAATAGATTTGAAACATATATATACCATAAATGAAAAGGGTAGGATAAAAAATTATAGTTACGAAACATTAAATGAAATTCACTAAAGAATGTTTGAAGCCCCGAATAAATGTTGTTATGTTCAATAATTATTTTTACCTTATGCATGAGCAATTTATTCACATTAATTTATTGTATAATAAGATTATATTAAATAATTATTATATCCAAAAATAATTATTAATTTAGTTTTTTTATAATTTTAATAAGATAATTTATAGTTTTTTAGTTGATTTATAGACTTCTATTTCATTGTTCAGTAGTTCTCATTTTATTGGTTTTCATGATTGGTTCACTTGAAAATTCATATGTAAGTTTATATAGATTTTGAATAATTAAAAAGAATTGGAATTATAGGTTATTAATGAACATAAAAAAGATTAAATGGTTATATAAATCTTTTTGTTAAAGGGTATGATGCTAAATAATTTGATAAAATGTTAGTGATAATCATGTAGATTATTTTGGCTATAATTAGAACATCAAAAAAATAGTTTCATCTATTATTTAGTATTGTTTACATAATTTAGTTCCATAACATTAATAATTTTACTTAAAAAAAATTATATATCACCATTATAGAGTTTTTATGTATTTCCATGAAGGCATTAAATGAAAATGAAAACACATTTTCCATGATGTCGGTAAATTGAAACATCACAGGTGATGATATCAGATTTTAAATAAAATAGAGATAAAAAGTAGTTTCAGTATAGATCTTTCATTAGAATGATAAAATTATAGTATATAAAAGTGAATGGATTGATTTTATATTTGTATAGAGAATGAGAGTAGATAATAATAAAATATTAATAAATTATAATAAATTATAATAAAAAAGAATGATGATTTTACCACTTGAATTCTCCTCTTCTAGACACTTATTAAGGTGCCTGGATATGGTATTCTAATGATACTGAGAGATCCTTGACATAGGGGAGGGTATAGGTAGTATAATTGGGCTGAATTTGGGAAATTATCAATGCTTGGGAAGTGTTAGGAGAAGAAGTGGTGAGGGGTGGCTTTGATAGTGAATGGGGGGGTATTTTATAATTATTTCATTCATTAACAAATTATTTTTGATCAAGAATATGAATAGATTAAGCTTTATCAATAAATAAATTACAATAATGAAGGATTAATAGATATTATGGTTCTTACATAATCTATGACTCATGTAAAATTGTATTTAACTTTTAATGTATTTATACCATAAATTAACATAATTCCTTATTCCTAAAAAAATCAAGGAGTTTAAAAAAGTCCAAAAAACAACAATAAACTTTTTTTGGGGTATATAATTATAAAATGACAACCATTATATTAAAATAAATTTTTTTATTTGAAAAACATTACTTTTAATTTCAATCATCAATAATTCAAAAAATATTAGTTTTAAAATTATAACTGAATTTATGACACCATGGAAAATTAATTAAGGTCAATTAAAATTATATTATAATAATAAGATTACAAAATAATAATTTAAAATATATTTTATGAAAATTAATTTCATTTTAATTTATAATATTGGTTTTAAAATTTTAAATCAAAATTTATGTTTTATAAAAATGCCAAAAATTAGTTAATTATTTTTAAAATACGAATTTAATTATACTATGATTTATTTATGTCATATTAACATTTATATTATGATTAAAATTTATTTATATTTTCTTTGGTGAGATTACTATTCAATTTGTCATATTACTATTACTAATGGACATGTGACGATTCTAAAGGACATATTATTGTTCCTTTGGTATATATTCTGTAACATCTATAGAAACCTCTTATTTCATTCATTCTAAATTTATAATGTTTTAGATTCATTGTATATGTGATTTTATATGATTTATACTATTATATATAATTATTAAAAGGAATATCTCGCTATTATAGTTCAAGGTTTTTACATTTTTCCCTTATGATATTTTCCCTCAAACTTTTGTTTTAGATAATCTTGTGAGGGTATTTATATTTCATCGCATTATAGTTCTACAATGATGCATCTATATAATTATGGTTACTCCCAAGTAAATTAACCAGGAGAGTAGTACTATTGTATAAAACATTATCTCTATTATTGAAGATCTTCCCTTGCTACTCTTCATAGGATAGTTCATCTTCCAACTAAACTAGGTTTGTATTTAGTATATCTGAGGGTACTATTATGTACATTCTCAATAAGGATACATCCAATACACCATGTACTTGAGACATGGTAGGTGGAATTACTAGTTAATATGACATATCTATGATTCAATAATGAATTTTTAAGGGGATGATGTACCTGCGACTAATCATTCATGTCTTCCCAAAACTCATGATATTATTCCATGAATAAGGAGGAATACCATGTATCCAACATCAAACACTAGGTCCCATTGATGATTGCATTCATGTCTCTTCTATCGACTTTGTGATGCCCAGACAAGCTGCTTAATGGTATTCCCATTTTCTCACATTTCATTGACCATTTGAGGTTATATTATATTATGTTCTCCAAATTAATTTCATCATTCCAGGGATCTACATCTTCTCCCATAAAAGTCTCTATATAGATCTATTTGGATGATCAAATGGAAAATATTTTTGAAAGAGAAAATTTCTATTAATATATGTTGGTAGAATCCTCCCGTAAATTACATAGAACATGCTCTCATCATTTAATATAGTGTATGAATATTCCACTCAGATAGCACATCAATTTGATAATGATAGGTCGTATTTATGTTCACATCAGTTTGTAGAAAATGTTAGAGACTTTTCTAGAACAAGGAAGTAAATCTTAAGTATCAATAAGATAAAATTAATAGTGGTTCCCAATGTACACATACCATTTCTATGATTTATATACGTAATAGTTTATTTTGTTGTAATTCCTCCCAAATTGTGATAATTTGAGCTATATCTATATGGTGAATGTAATAAAAACATATATAATTGTTTCCTCAAGATTCCTTCGGACGTCTGGTGAAAAATTCAAGGGTGATGTTATCCATTTCCATGTTGGGAGGGGTAATAGTTTCTTCACCCCCATAGAAATTTTCTTTTTATCCTTAATTTGATCAAATTCCATGAAATTTGATATATATTATGATATCTCATTCTTCATATTGTCTCACCAATAGTTCTCTAGGATATCTCAATACATCTTTTTCCTCTATGGGTAAGTAGATAAGGTTGACCTATGTGCATCATTTTTATGATATTTCATTATCTATAGATTTTATTGTACATTAAATTGTTTCCCAAGACTTATGAATCCATCCTCATTGATTTTAAACTCCAAGGATTTATATTTTTTTGATAGCTTCCACTATTTTCATAACATCCCCATCACCTATTTGAGCATCCTTTATTTTCTTCATTATAGATGGTTGATAAATCATTTGAGAAATAATTTATTATTTTCCATCCATTGTGATTCCCATATCCGTATTTTGAAAAATTATGAAGACTAGATCCTTCTTAATTCTCATCACCGATAATATTGCAGAATCCTATCTACATAGAGCATACACCACATTATTTTACTTACTATGATGATCATTGACGAGATATATCCTACTTCATTGGCATATATTAAAAACCTTATGTGGGAATATATATTTTAGGATATTATTATCATTATTTATTTAAATCTTCTCCATATACATGAAATTTCTACTTGATTTTCAATGCAAATATCAAATCTTCCAACTCAAGATCTTCTATGGGAATGTTTTTATCATGAATTTTCCACTAGTTGTAATTGTAGGATACCAATTTATCATTTTTAATAAGTATAGATCCTATGAACCTATATAATTAATCAATTTATACAACAAATAAATAAGCACATACTGGATGTATGAGTACTAGTGTAGTGCTAAGCGTATGTTTTAACAATTTATAGAACTTTTCACATTCAATAGTATATATAAAATATTATACTTTCTGATGAATCTTTGTTATTGGGTTGGAAAAATATAATATTTTCTTCATAAGTCTCTATTAATACACAGATATACCATAGAAACTACATATCTCCATTATATATTGTTCTTGGACAATCATTGATTGGCTTATTTTTGGATGGGTCTATAGATAATCTTTTACTACTGATAAAATATCCCAGTGATGATACTTCATCCATCCATAACAAAAAATTACCATACCATTAATAAAGCTTCACCCTTAGAAAAGACTTTAGAATAGTATTAAATTGCTCTTTATTTTTTTCCAGGCACTTGGAACATACTAGAATGACATCAATGAGGACTAGTAAATGGTTTTTCAAGGTAATTTATAAAGTCACTATTAATTATATAAATGAATATTGTTCAAGCATTAGTGAGTCTGAAATGCATCACTTTAAACTCATGGTGTATATACCTTATTCGAAAGGTTTTGTTAATGAATTTCACCCTTCCTCACCTTTAATAAGTGATATCCCAACGAAAATTCATCCATATATAAATAATTGGTCCCACGAAGTTGATTAAAAAAATCATCAATTCATGGAAGGGGATACATGGTAATTATTGTAATTTTATTGAGGGAAATATAATTAATGTTGAGGAACATTGATCTATCCTTCTTCTTAATGATAAGGACTAGGAAACCTCGTGGTGAAGAACTCGAGTATACCAAAACCTTGTCTAGATTCTCTTTTTACGGCTTGTTCATTTCTTTTAAGTAAATAGTTTCCATTCAATATGTTTTCCCTGATATAATAAGATATCAAGGTTTGAATTTAATATATAAATGAACCACTATGTTAGGAGGAATAGTAGGATATTATTTGGGGAACACATTAGTGAATCCCCTCACAATGGGAACATCCTAAATCAGTGTTCTCTCTTTTATATCAATCAATAGTGATAAATATAGTCTCTCTTAAAAATTATTATAAACAATTGAGATAATGATTCGGAATGAGATTCATCCTCCAAATTACAATTTTATAGAATTGGAGGATTTCTATGTTTTCATGTTTAACCAACCTTTTAGGATAGTTGATGTTGGAATTGTATACAAATAGAAAATCTGAGCCCAATATAGAATTATACCCCCAAAAAATGAAGTCAGAAAATAGTTTTTGGGAGGTTCATTCCAAAAAAATTAACCATGGACGTGTTATGTACTTTGTATGAAAAAATATCTCCATTTTTGTCCTCATGGATAATACAACTTTCATATTTTTAGTTTGGGTTTGAATTATTCTATTAAACATGCATGATATGAAAGAATGTATTGAACCAGAATCAAATAGTATGCCCTTTATTCTTTAGTGAAATCTATACTACCTATCTACACATAATATTTCAGCTCCACCTCAACAGTAGCGGTGGCAGAAGCCAACCATTTCACCAATGTCTTTGGTGTCTGTTGATGATGATTACCCTTGATGACTCAAGGTTTAGTGAACTGGAATATATAGTGTCCTTGATCCCTATAGTTGAATCTATGTAACATTGGTGGTTCTATCATTTCTACTATCATATCAGGAATATTATTTATGTCTATTTTTCATTAATGATCTTGGAGAACATATCTCCCACAATTATAGAATTTCTTTGTCCTTTTTAGGCAATTCCCATGATTCATCTTCCAACATTTTTTTTTACATATGGGTTGTTGAGTTTTATTCATAACATTGTGATTAGATCCCCCATACTAAAAATCCATATATTTTTTCATATCACCATAGTTGTAGGACCACGATCCAAACACCATCCCCACAATGAGATCTCATTGAACAACTTATTAATTAAACCTAATGTCTTGAATTGTTATATCCTTTTTAAGATGTGGTTTTAAACCACTAGATAATATATCAATTTTTATTTCTTTGTTGATAAAAACCTGAAGAATGTCTTCCCAAACTTGTGATTTTTTTTCATAGTCCATTAAAACATCAATAGACTTGTATTTTATTTATATTAATTCTATATTCATCATTATATGACGATTTTGTGGGAAATACTTGTTAAGAAAATTTCTCATATTGTATTCTCACACCATATCTTCAATTTCATCAATTGGCTTGGTATCCTTAGTCATTTCCCACCATTTATCTTCCTCTCATCATTATTATAAACAGGCCAAGTTAACTCCTTTTTCATATAATGGTGTATAAAAAATTATCTTCTCCATTGATTTGACCTATTGTTCTGCAACAAGTTGATCGAAAGATCCACTAAATCATGGAGGTCATTTCCATATAAAAGAATCTATATATAGTATCTCCATATATGTTTAAGGAGGATGTTCAACATTATTTATTTTATGATTCATAACATGAGATAAATGGGTGATAATAACCATGAAATTTTGAACTCAACCTACCATGGGATCAAATATATCATTCCATAAATCACTACATTGTCCTATGCTTGGTTTGGTGGCCATGTTTCTCATAGTTCCCACTATTTTCTAAAAACGTTATGAAAAAGACATAATTAATCTAGCCACGAATAAAAAACATATTTATTTCTCTAGTTAAATATTAATGTCATATCTTGTGGGATTCCTATGCTTTTAATTTTTCAAAAACAAATCTTCTTCAGTTCTTAATTATACACAGTCTCATGATAAGGGTGTTTACTAAGGTTCTCATTCCAATTCCCAAATTAACATTACCATGCATTGATTCAATCTATAATGACCCTAATTTTCTTATATTACTATAAAATCATTTAAATATAAACAATATAATATTGATAAAATTCCTTGATCAAATCGTATTTTGAATTGGGCATATGAGGAAATTACATTAAATTTAAAGTATAAAATATTTAAATTTATTTAATTCCTTCTTCACAATCAGCTTATTGGACCTTATAACAACATTTTTTATTTTATTCACTTGATGATATACATGAAATAAACGGGTGATCTAAAATCCTAATAATAGGATATATAGGAACATAGAAGAATATTATATGGGCTGAGCATAATCATCAGTATAACATCATAATAAAAATAATGATATGAAGCATTAGATAAAGGAACTAAATGTAAAAATTGAAAAAAATGAAACATCATTTTTTATTGGTCAACTACAAAAAATATAGCACTTTATATAATGATATATGTTACATTTCCAAATGCATTGGAGCACCATAAAATTCCTGGTGAACCCATCACATCATAGAATTCATATGTTCTATATATTTATGGTTACATGAATTACATTAATACATTTATATTATCAGTAATACCACATAGAAATAATGAAAAATAATTGGGGATACTAATATAAATAGGTAAAACATACATGGTATAAGAATGATTAATCAATAGTTAGGAATAAAAAATCTAATGAGATGTAAAAGATGTATATTTAGAAGGGAGAGTTATTTTGAAAAAATAAATTTCATTTGTTATAGAACCAAATTAGGAATGCATTTTTCCCAAAAATAAAACGGTTAGATTAATTAAATGATATTTATGGAAAATTGATCAAAAATCTATATTGAAGGTGGAGTGAAAGAGAGAAAACCCAATGAATGACTATTGCATTCCAGAATTCCCCTAACATTATGTTAGAGTAATTTATACACTTTATCATCCAATATAATATGATTAAATACATTAGTTACATTATAAATACACTCTTATATTTGTTTCTCGTTTTTTATAATTTTATTACAATCATTTATAGCCTTTCAGATGATTTATTGAGTTCGATTTCATGATTTAGGGGTTCTCAATTTCATGGGTTTCATGATTAGTGTACTTGAATATGAGAATAGAAGATTATGATTAATAGATAAAATTTTTATAATTGAAATTATATATTATTATTGATCATAGATAGGTTTAAATTTTTATATATATCTTATGGTTGAACTTTATAGTGATGAAACATTAAATAAAAGGTTAGAGACAATCATATTGATTTATTGGTGCTTTTTGAACATCCCAAACAACTTTTGTTCCATTATTTAATATTTTTTATATAAGTTAGATTTAGAACATAAAAATGGGTTATTTAATATATTTTACAGTGTTTACCAACAATTATATAGGATTTATGAATAACAAAGATTGAATTAAATTAAAATAGAAACACATCATTGATGATATTAGTAAATTGATTCATCATAGGTGATGATATCATTTTTTGAATTAAATGGATTGAGAAAGATATCATGAAGGATCTTCAATTATAGAGAGAGAATTATAAAATATAAGAAATATTGGATATATCAATCAAATGTGGATAGATTAATTGAGGAGAGAATATTAAGAGAAAATGATATTAATTGATATTAAAAGAAAAATAAAAATTATTTCACCACCAAGATTCTCTTATTGGATAACCACTATAAGGAACATAGGATTGGGATTTTAATGCTAACAATAAATCCAATATATAGGGGAGGGGTTTTGTAACATAATTTGAATGCTGTTGGGAAAGTATTATTGCTTGATTGGTTGGAGGATAAGATGTGGTGATGGGTTACATTTATAATAGAGTAGAGGGGTGATTTCTCATTATCCCATTCATTATTTTTTTTATTTTTACTCAAGACTATGAATATTTTCAATACTATCACTAAATATATTAAAATATTGAAGTATAATTCGGGATTATTGTTCTTACATATACGATAAATTCTATAATTGTGAATTATAATTATAATATATTTATACCGTAATTTAACGTATTTCACTATTCACAAAAAATACTTGTATTTTCGAAAAATAAAAAAAATTAACCCTAACCATTTTATCAATGTTTAGATTTAATAAATGGCCGCAATTTTTGTAAAATATTTTTCTAAATATGAGAAAAAATTTTGTAATTTAAATCATCATTTATTAAAAAAAATATGGGTTTTAAAATAGTAACATATTTTATGAATCTTTGAAAAATTACGCAAGGTCACATAAATATATTTTCTAATAATTAGATAATAAAATAATAATTTATGAATAGATTTTATGAATAAATATATATATTTAACTCATTATATTAATTAAGAAAATTGTAAATAAACATTTATTTTCTGTTAAAATATATACACAAAACTAATAAATTTTAAATATTAAAGTACATATAATATGACCTAATTATATTATATTTTAATTTATAAGTTGATTAAAATTTACTTATTATTTCATAGGTTAGGTTATTATTATATATTTCTTATTAAAATTATTATTGGTCAAGTTACTATTCCAATGGGCAAGTAACTATTCCCTCATTATATGTTTCTTAACTTATAGAAAAAACTCTTATTTCACTCATTTTTCATTTATAATGTCTAATTGTGTTCTATATATGATTTTTACTGATTTATACTATAAGAAATAATTATAAGATGTGAAATTTCACTGATAGAATTATTGGTTTTAATAGAAATCTTGGTGTATTCAAAGACTCATGATGATAATTCCCAAAATCATGACATCATCCCATGTACTCAAAAAGAACGTCAATTTTATTCCATGTTATTTAAGTGTCAATTTTAGATTGATCGTGTACACTTATTTAGTATCATCATCTACGTTGAAGGTGTTTCTGTATACTGTGAGATAGTTCATGCAGTGGTTTATTTGGAGAAACCCAACAATATTCTCAATATTTGTAGCTTTTTATGGTTAGAAGGATATTGTTAAATGTTCATTAAAATATTTACCATTTATAACCACCAAATATAGTCTTGACAAACAAGGGAATACTGTTTTAATGGTCAGGGGAATGTGATAATTCCTTCTATGAACTAAATAGGCACCAAAATATGAAACCAATATTGATCCTACCCATGATAGGGGAGGATTATATGATGATTTGTTATGATACTAGTATTTGACAAGGTGCAGCGTTGAAGCAAGGAGATCATGTTATGGAAAACAAGTCTCCTATGTTGAGGCCTCATTAACGAACCTACCCCACACATGATGTTGAGTTTGGGGTATATGTTTATGGATTAAGGTGTTGGTGACACTGTCTTTTGGGTGATAATTTTTCTTTATATATTGATCACAAGATATTAATGTATATCATTTCATTACAAGATTTAATCCAAAAAAATGGAGGTGGTTTTTTTATATGTAGTCATTTGATTTTGAGCTAGAATATACAACATGGAAGGGAAACTGTGTGGATGACACTCTTAGTAGGAATACTTAGAGTTAGGCATTTCAAGAGTCTTGTTTTGATTAGAAGATG
Source organism: Viscum album (assembly GCA_963277665.1). NCBI lineage: Eukaryota > Viridiplantae > Streptophyta > Magnoliopsida > Santalales > Viscaceae > Viscum > Viscum album. Next base: position 24,969,966 of record OY728131.1, read on the forward strand.
ATGAACATACTAGATGATATGCATGTATTAGTTTAGGATATTTTGGAGTAGTTTAGTCCCCTATTAGTTTTTGTATAGTATACACATCTGAGATTTATCAGCGGTAGGTTGTATGATTATACAAAATATTTGACCTTGAATGAAATCCTTGAAGGTGGGGATACACCTTATGATTTTTCCATAGATGGGGATATGATCATCAATGTGGGAAATTATTTTGTTGTGGATACCAGTATGTAGATGGAGATGATTCATTAATTCCATGCCTTAATTTTGGTGGTGCATCTAGGCTTACCTAATAATTATTGGGATGAACGATTATATTTTTGGTGGAGGGGAATGAAAACAAAAATAGCATTGTTTGTGTCATGAAGCTACACCTTTCAATATGTGAATTATAGGAATCAATAGACTACTAGTTTACTATATCCATTTCCTATTCCATAATTTGATTTTGAAAAAACATTAATATGGATTATATGGTGGTTTAATCGGGGAATTTTTGGAAGAATGATTATATTTGGGTACTATTGGACCGTTTAAAAAATGTAGGGAATTTATTATAGGTATGATAGAATTTAACTATGGATTTGTTGGGAGATAAATTTTATAAGGAGATAGCATATCATTACAAAGTTCAATAGACTATAGTTTATGACCATGAATCCTGAATTACATCACAGTTCTGGCATTTCTTACCAAATTATCTTAGTACATAAGTTTTACTAAGTATGTATTTTCAACTATAGATAGATGGGTAATAGAAACGAACTATATAGGAGATAGAGAATATTCAACATGTATGTGTCATAAACTACACTTGGTATTTGGTGGAGTAATGAGATTTAGTTGAGTTCACCTATAACTAAAATTATTTGAAAACTATATAGATGGAACCATATGTCGGACTCTATGGTTGGCGATGAAAATTACCGCTATGTTGGGTAGTGGGAGGTCATTTATAGATTTTGGAACTGATTCTTATATGGGAGACATTATATTAGGTGCATTTAGTATAGAAGCATATGGATATGGATTAGAGTAGACCAAAGTAATTTTTTATTAGTTGTCATTAGCCACTACATTTTATAGTGGGTGATTGTATATTCCTTAGGGTTTCTCATAGATTGTGTCCCTGCAATATACAAGGTTATAGAAAGATAGACACCATGTTTATTGGACCATTTTAGGTTATGTTGAGAATCTATTTGGTGGTGTACTGATTGGATCTTCCATAGAGGTATTGTTCAATGCATGATGTATTTCATATATCACATCTTTATTAGTATCACCTTGACCATTATCAAGTGATATATATGGGTGATGTTGAGAGTCAGATTTATGCCTCCTTTTAGAAGAATATGATACATGTGATGGATTGGAATGCGAATCTATTTTAGAGAAAATCCATGAAGATTGCTCAAGTATTTTGGAAAAATGGACATGCTTACATGGAAACATGATAAAAAGAAGTAGAAGTATTGGATTACTGGCCTCATTTTTTAATGCGGAATCTTGGAATTTATTGGAAATACAACTCGAGTAAAGGATTTCATAAGGTGGGGAAATTGAATATCCTGAAATTTTAATGAGATTTATGGAGTTTTATTCATGTATAATTTATCTTATTTTGAGTACATTCCTATTACTTTTAACCTTGGGGTGTGTTTCGGTGAGAATTTGTGAAAATTTATAGGAATATCTCCAGTGTAAGGATGGAACATTATTTTCCAAAAAATTGTCCCCATACTTGGAAACTATTCAAACTAAGGTAGAGGGGAATCACATAGGTGGAACATAGTTTCCAAAAGATTGATCACTTTAGGATAAAATATGAATCCCCCAAGAGGTACATAGTTACATCACACATTTTAGAAAACAATATGCCCCATCCCAAGAAACATTGTTCGCTATTTTAATTTACAATAATTTTTAAAAAAAATTACCCAAAGCCCAATATAGACCGAAAATTAAAAACAAATCAAACATAATCAAATTAGATAACTTTTTGGGGGATTTATGATTTATTACTTGGCCTCTTGAACACTGTTCTCCATGATTCAAACATAGGATTGAATATATTCACCGATCCTAATATGAGATCCTAATATTTTGTTGTTTCATTCCTCATTCTCGTGTATCTATAATTATTTTGATGGATGGTTGATATAGGATTTATGGATCAGGATATTTTTTTTCTAGTTTATAGGATTTTATTCAAGATCTAGTAAATATTTGGGGGTTTCACTTTTTTGTTTCAATTTAGGAAATTTTAATTGGGTGATCTATCATAAATGACTTCAGGTAGTTGGCCTAGATTACAATAAAATAGGATTTATTTTATTAAATGTATATAATCAAAGGGATTTAAATTTCAATGATTAGTAGATATAATTTATTATTTAATTTATTTGTTTTAATTTACATGTGTTAACGATTTATGTTAATTAGAGGAATTGAATGGAATAATTTAATTAATTAATTATGGAAGCAATTATTTTGATAGAGGGACTATGGAATGGGATTTAATTTAATTAACCAATTATTTTATTAACTAATTCGATATTTGGATTTTTACCTTGGTCTCACATTATAGAAACCATATCTTTTCATAAATAATCATTACTTTGGCAGAATACATAAAACATTATTCAAATGGTTAAATAATTACCATAATAGTTTTGCTTCATTAGAAACATCGAAACATAAACACGTGTACATAAAAAAGAAAAATCATATTCCATAAGCTTATTATTGAGTATAACCCTTATTATAAACATTAAACATAATACAAATCTTTATAACCTTGGGGAAGAAAACATAAAAAAGGGGTGAGCTCAGATGCACCGTAAGGGTAAAAATGAAGATATGTAACCATAATCATTAGAAAAAGGGTTTGAGAACATGATTATGAATGTATAAGATCATACCATGCATATCAAAGATGGTAAAAATGAATCATGAAATAATTATTCATATTTCATACGGGATGAATCATATAAAAATAATAAAATAATTCTTGAAATAATAACATAGGAATAAAACATAGAATCATGGAAAATACATAAGAATATAATATCCAATTTCAAGGCTAAAATCCAAGAACATAATAACATGTTAGACCTGGGATAATCAATAGTGTACATTATTCGGGCTTCATATTCCCTCCCGTGTACCATCATTTTTTATTCTTGGTATGCACACCCATGTACCCTCTTATTTGGGGTAAGGGATTTCCTCTCATGTAACCTCTTATTTCAGGTTTGGGATTCCCTATTGTGTAACCTATTGGTTTCTCTCTTTTTATGTCCTCTAAAGTACCCTATTGTTTACATGCTTCATATATTCTCCCATGTAACCTCTTGTTTTCTGGAATTGGTATTCCTTTTGTGTCCCCATTGAGTTCAGGAAATAATTATTATTACTCAATACATTGGAAAGAGATATAGGTCACACCCACCACATAATGAAATAATATATGCATGTGCTAAAAAATATTCATGATATAATAACCCTTGAAATAATATGGGTTTTATAAATAGTAAATCATTACCTATTATGTGAAATTGGTTTCATTATCATTTCATCACATCATAACCTATGTAAATGAGATGGGTTTCATAATCATTTAATAAAATAACAACCTGTGAAAAGAAATAGGTTTCAATGCTATCTAAACCTTTTAGGAGATATAGGTTTCATATGAATCATTCAATAAAAACTCAATATATTCAAAAAATAATATTAATTGAACCATCAGATGATTTCTTACAAGGGAATGAGTATAATCAACTTATTTCATCATAGCTGTGAAATATCTTTTAAATATATTTTGATAAAAAATCTTAAGGATCGTATTATTTCACTATTTAAAAGGAATTTTTTAAATCATAAAACCTTTATAAAACCAATTTATTTGAAAACTAATTGATAATATAGAAATAAGTTATCAAATAATTTTGAAAACATTTTCATGTAAACATATAAAAGAATATTGAAAACATTTTGAAATCATTTTTCCTTTAAAATTGTTTTGAAAATATATAAGGGATTCATGGATACATATTCATTAAAATAACATTTGAAAAAATAAAAATAATATTTAAATACTCTGAAATCCAATGAATTGAAAACATTTTTTAAAAAACAAATAAATTAGTCATTAAAATATTCTTAGAAAACATAAAATATCTTTGAAACAACTTTTCATTGAAAGTATATTTTAAATAATATAATGGATGATTTGAGAAGAATATAAATTTTTTGAAATTATTTTTCCTTTCTAAAGATCATCATAAATTATTTGAATTATTTTTGAAAGCATTGATTCTGAAATAAAATATATTTCCATGTGAAGAATGAAATACATTAATGTTTTTCTTAAAAACATTTTCTTATTTATCTTATTTATTAATGACTGTAAAAAAATTACTAATACAAGTAGATATCACGAATAACCATAATAAAAGAAATTTCATGACTATTATTGAGTTATGGATAATAATATTTCATCAATGGAAGGATTAGCATAAACAATCTCGATAAAAAATGATATGGTTTCAAAAAAATATTAACGAATGATAACATTGATTCATACTCACCTTGATGGAAAATTAGATTACATGGATCTTAAAATATTATTAAAATAATGATATTAATGATACAAAATTTCAAATGGATGTACAAAAAACTCTTAAAATAATATATTTTAATAACAAAACATGTGTCTCAAAGGATGTAAATTGACACCAAACTACTTTACAGATATGCTAACATTTGACCCATAAATCCCCATTAAGATAATTTATATTTAAATACCCATAAATAATATTATAATAATTACTGAACACAATAATTAGAATTATATATACACTATAAACAAAAAATGAGTTGGGCATAAGGCATGTATATCATAGAAATATAATGTGAGATGAGATTCCCTTACTTTGTGACGTGACTCTTGTAGTTTCACAAAAAACTCTAGTATAATAAATATATGTTTATTACACATCTATCATAGATCCATATTTATATATCTGAAACTTTATATTGTTTGATTACGACTTCATATTTCCTACAATTTAACAATTCTTTGTTAAAGATTCAATTTGAGTAATATTCACATTTTTTTCGCATGTTTCTTAATTTTTTGTATCATTAGTCCTAATACATATATCACTATTTCAAAAATGTAAAAAATTATTTGAATATAATGTATATTCATTATTTTTTTATCATTATAATCTATGGGATTCAGAATTATGAAATATATTACACCGTTTATGGAAATAGCATGTCGTATGTATGCATGAACGTTGATTCTATTTTACTATCGCAATTAAATAAAGAATGACAGTGAAATATATGTATTTATGTATGAACATTAATTAAATAAAAATTATCATCTTATATATATCATATATGTTTACTAAACCAATCTTTAATACATTCCAGGTAGGGTGTAAATGAAACACATCACTTTTAGGGGGCGGTTGTCCACACTTCCACCAAAGAAATAATTTCATTTACACAAAACAGAATGTATAAATTTACATTCTCTAATATAATCAAATAAGAACAATTAGTTCTTAAATAACATAATTATAATATATAAATCTATTTTCCATCATAATGGAAACCAAGATAGGTGGTAAAAGAAAAATGAGCAATTTTTATTTTGTGAGGCGGTAGTTGACAATACACATAAATAATATATTTGTTACCCATTAGATGGTAGTGTGTGTAAGTGTAGATATAAAATTTATAATAAATAATAAATGTATATTTAGGATAATTGTGTTTTTACAATCATGACATATATAATTTGAGGATCTGAATAATGGAAAATAAAAGAAATGACTTTGACTGTGTGTGTTACCTTTTAATCGGGTAACTCCATTTGGTTTTCTCCAAAGGGGCTCCATGGATTTCATCTTGCCAAAATAAGGGATTAAAGTTGGATGGTATATATGTTTGTACAATAATTTAGAATTTCATGGCCAAAAATAGGTTTATTTAGAGGAGTAAAGTAGCTACAAATGTGGTGGCCTTTTATAGGGAAGGGAACACACTCATTTGGTATTTAGGAAAATAAGTTAGGTATACAAACGTTTTTATATAAAAATATATATAAAAACTAAAAACTCCATATTTTTATTTTAATGTGTGATTAATGTCCATCCAATGGTATTTGGACTAGTGGATAAGTTATTTTTTCAATTAAGATTATGGTTTATTCCCTTGTTATGCATAATTTCTTCTTAATAATTGTTATACATTTTAATTACATGAACTAATATTTTGGGTAAAAACACAGTGGACATTATTAAAAATTATAATATATTCTAATTCAAAACAGTGAATCCATTTTGAAAAATTTTAAACACATATTTGGTATAAACTAATTTAAATTTAGTCCTGCTGATGATATGTCACTAAAGGTAATTACATTAAATGAGATAAAACAATTTCTCTATATTACGTCCAATCTCAAGGTCAAATTGGTTACATTTACTTAAATTTTTTTATTGATAAAATTATTATCTAATTAAACATTTAATTACATTGAAAATATAATTTTTCCATAAAAATAAATAATATGATGAATAAGTTTTGAATTAAAATTCAGTATTTTTTAGTATTTAACATAATATTAAGTTTCTCATAAAAATAAAAAAAATCAATTGAATCTAATTTTGGAATTTCAAATTAAAAATTTATGTTTATTTTATCAAATAAAATTTCATAAAGTTTCTATGATAAATTTTATGGATTTTTTACATGAGGGTGTTAAATCTTTTTATTTGATATATTTGTATTCCTAAACATAGAGTCTTTACAAAAAAATTTCTTTATCAATATGTTTTGTTTATATGAACCATCTATAAAAAATATTTTAAAAGTATATTTAATTGTTTATATTAATATTTTTCATTAATATTCTATAATTATCATTATTGAATATTTATAACAATAAAATGATGTTTTTTAGAAAAATAGTGTTATGTGTAACATATTCCAAATCAGTGTTGGTGTAGCTTAAGCCAAGTAAGTGATGTGTGAAAAGAATGTTTGACAAAGTGAAATTCAATACATCAAAATAAATCATCATTTTGTGTAACATGATCCCATAATAGTGTTATATATTCCCAAATATAAACCAAGTGTTTCATGTATCATAATAATGACATGGAAGTGAATATAATGCAATATAGAAAAAATGTTTTTCCTATAAGAAAATATAGATAGTATTATGTGAAATGAAAAATATGAAAAATATTAATTTAAGTTGAAAAATATAATACATAAAATCTCATTTTGTTACATTCAACCAACCTTAAAATTTATTTCAACCTCAAAATACTTCTATGATACCAAAAGTTTAATAATTGAAATGTCCTCTAAAAAACCCAGATCATAAAATTGAACACTAATTCATAATTTCAAATTGATTGTTAGAACTATAATAGTTACCCAATGTAACACATTGATGGGTTTAAATGTATAGGAAAATAGGTGGAAATTTAAAACATGGTCCTAAAAGATAAATATAACTATCATGTTCTTGATGATATTGATAGAGAACCTGGTTATGAGAATGTTAACAAACATAAATCCATAAATATTTGATAATCTAAGGGACTGTTTGACTCATCAGAAAGTAATGTTTTAGGATATCCTATTTTATTTCAAGATAATTTCCATAATGTTTAATAATTTTCATGATAAGAATCACTTACATCGTCTTGTACAATCTCATCCCCTGTTTTCCCTTGATCAACATCCACTTTATCTATTATTTGGGGAAATGAAGGTTGTTTCTCAATTCATGAAGAATTAATAGATCATGTGTCCTATGATAATTTTCATCATCAAATGTTTTACCATCAATCAAAAAAATTTATAGAAGGTTATCCATTATGCATAAATCCCCATGTGGTTAGATAATAAAATAATTTCATAAACATTATCCAATGTTTAAAAAATTATCCAATAAATTATTAACCCTATAACCCTTCTGAATGATGAAAAACAAAAAATTTCTAAATAATGACACTAAATATTCATAACATTGATCACCCATATATCACATGGTTTCTCATGGTTTTCACATTCAAAAGATGTTATTACCTTCATCTTATATTCACATCAAACATGCTAATATCCTGAATTATAATAAATACTTTTGAAAAACATGAAAGAGTACTTATTGAAAAGGATTATAGATATATTCCACAAATCCAATATTTCTTATAAATCAGCTTTTAGGATATATACCACATCTTCAATAATCCCGTAATTAGATCTAAGGTAATCTACACAAGACAGTTTACTTTATCCAAATAATTCATATCGTTATCCAAGCTAAACTATTTTGTTTCAACATATTCAATGTATTAAGAGTTACATTACCTAATTTAAAAATATAGAACATCAAAAAAAGTAGTTATATAATCAATAAAAACCATTCAAAAATTTCTTATGAATCCTTAACAAGAAATATAAACTTAACAACCCTTATACAATTCACCATTAAAAATTATAGAATCCAAATACATCAATCCTTCAACCATAATTATTTTTATGGAAGAGATTATTCCTTGGTTTAGAAGTAAATTATTTTCTTGGGGAATTTATTTTTGTAGTTCCAATGTCCTACACATATAACACATTGAACTTCGTTAAAATTTTTCACTCTATGCAGTTTTTTCCTACACAAATAACATATTCCCGTTCATTTGAGTTATTCCTCAAGGTTCTTCATCCCTTCTTATTGAAAAGAAGGAAGAAATATACTCTAACCTATATGTATCTTATTATAAATTTATACATTTCCATTATTTTAGGTGTTCTTAATATAACAAACAAATTTTGTTAAACATATATCATGATAGTTGATTCGGTATAATCAAAATATCTTTCTCCCCACTAAAAAACCCATTTGATTACTCATCAATTATTATTCCATCATACTCAAAATTAATCTTGTTCTTTCTGGTTACTAATAATTACTAACACCATGAAGCATTGAGTATGAAACAATAATTAGTGTGAGTAATAACATAATCATGAAAACAACTTATATGATGTCTAAATTATGGAACCTTTTTTAATCTTGGACATATCATGTTTATCCTATTTTATTCATAATTTTTTTTAAATTCTCTCAAAAAGTTTTGTGAATATTTTCCGAGTCCCCAAATGATATCCCTAAGTAGTGTTAAACTAGGTGTGTAGAAATTCCCATTATCGTGAACCAGATTAACCTGAATAAGGCCCAGCAAATCTTTTTAGAGGTGTTACAACTAGGTTCATCAAGTCCAGAGCCACATCCAGTTGTAGAACATAGGCATAAGATTTTTTCTAGTAAACCCCTCAATATATATTTTACCAAAATTATAGGATATTTTTATAAACAATAACCCATCCATAGACTTATCCATAGATACATCTGTAGCTAAAATATTAGAAATATACACAGGGATCTGACTAATGATTTCTAATCCTTTTTTCCAAAGGTGAACTAAACCATTACTCAGATATAAACTATAGGGACCATATCTTTTCCAACATGGTCATTAGAACACTTTTTCATAGTAAATTAATCATTTTAGAAATGCACACCAAATGTCTATATCAGTTTAGTGCATTTGGAAACATGGACACATAAATTATGGCACATAAATGAGCTGCATCATCTCAAACTAGGTTCCTCTCTACTATCCATATTCTTACAAACATAAAACATAATACATATATTCATAAACTAGGGGAAGTAATGATAAAAATTTGTGATCACAGATGCTTAATAAGATTTAACAAGGGAGATTACTAGTTGTAATTCAGAGCACAAGGGTATGTAAACATGATCATGAAATTAAAAGATCATACATATGTGAACATGATCATGAAATTATAAGATCATACAATAAATATTAAAGTTAAAAAAATAATCTTGAAATATTTATTTTTAGTTCATATGACATGAATCATAATGAAATAAATAAAATAATACATTAAAGTATAAAATAAGAATAAAAATTTAATTATGGAAACAAATTATCACATAATATCTTATGTCAATGATAACTACCAAGACTATCATAACATGTTATTCTTGGGCTAATCACTCATGTACCTGCTTCAAGATTTGGATTCCCTCTTTGGTATACTATGGTTTTGGTTTTGGGATTCACTCTAGTATACCCTCTTCTTTCAGGATTAGGACAACCTCTTGAGTTTCCTCCTGTTAGTGGATGGATATTTCCTCTCATATATCATCTTGTTTCAAGACTGAGATTCCCTACTCTGTACCGTATTATTTTTTGGATATGGATGTCATCCTATGTACCATATTGTTTTTAGTCTTGGTATTTCATCTAATGTATGATCTTTTATTCGGGCATGGGATGTCCATACATATACCCTTTGAGCTCATAAAACATTTATCATTACCCAATTCATTAAATGGGTATATTGGTCCCACCCTTTATATAGTGAAATCATATATTCATGTGCCCTAAAAAATTTAATCTTATCAGAACCCATGAAATGATCTATGTTCTATAATCATCGAATCATTACCCATAAATTAAATGGGTATAATTAACATTACATCACTTCATAACGTATGAATAATCGATAGGTTTCATAATCATTTCATAAAATCATATCCTATGAAAGAAGTGAGTTTCAAAAGCATATAACACCTGGAAGTGAGATAGGTTTCCTAAGAATAAGTCTATAAAAATAAAAACAATTCAAGGAAGAATATTAATTGAAAATTTGGATCATTTTTTGTAAATATAATTTTAACATCAATGGATCACATACTAGATGAAAAATAACATAGAAATATATTTTGAAATCATTTATTAATGAAAATATGTTTTCTTCTCTGATAAGAGAATTTTTAATACATTAAAACTCTGAAATATGGTTTTCCATGAAATTTTTTTTACAATCATATAAAGATGTATTTAATTCATTTTTAAAACCATTTTCATGAATATTTAAAAAGATCCTTGAAATCAATTTGAAATTTTTTTCCCATGAATATATTTTTGATCATATATAAGGGATTCATGAAGACCATTTCTCATAAAATAGTTTTGAAAATATATAATATAACATTAAAAAACAACTACGCCCCTTTTATAGAAAATATTAATTTTTATAAAAATTAAATAATCATTGAAAAAAATGTATTTAAAGAAAAAACAATTTAGAAAAAAAATTTCATTGAAAATATATTCGAGAACTTATAAAGAATTCATTGAAATTCTTAGAACATTATCGAAATTATTTTCAATTAAAATAATTATTAAAGGTTAATTTAAAATAGAATTAAATCATTTTTAAAAACTTGGTTTTTGAAATAAAATATATATCTGATCGAAGAATGAAATACAATCATTTTTTAATAAAAAAAAATTCTTAATTATGTTATTTAACAAAGAGTTGAAAAATGAAAATAATAAATGGAGATATAATGACTAATTAGAGGATATTAAAATTAGTGAGTTTTCTTGAGACATAGATCCGTGGATTTCATCAATCGAAACATGATCATAAACAATCTCAATAAACGATGAGATTGTTTAAATAAACTCTTACGACATTGTTACTTTGATCCAAACACCCGATGTCAAAAAATGAAATTACATGTATCATAAACTACTATTGAAACAATAATATTTATGATATAAAATATTTACTGTATGTATATTGACCACTTAAAATAAAATATCTTCAAAAAAACATGTGTCTCATAGGAAAAAAAAATTGAGACCAAACTACCTTAATCATAGGGTAACATTTGAACCATAAATCCCCATAAAGTAAGGATAATAAAATGGATGTATAAATATCCATAAACACTACTAATAAGTTGGGTTTTCCCAATTCTTGTATACCAACATTTCAATAGAACTATTTTTATAGGGGTCCTTTACCAACGGTTTGAATAAATCATTGGTAAAGGTTGAGTTAGTGAAGGATTTCCCAACAGATTAGAGAACTTGTTACTAAATATACAAAATTTTCTCCCTTTACGATTTTTTGGTAAAAAATGTTGGTAAATTCCATTAATTTCCCAAATGTTTTTAAAAACTTTTGGGAAATTCCCCCCAAATACAGAAAAACTACAAATGATTTCCCCTGATTTTCAGAAGCTTGAGATTTCCCCCGATTTCCAGAAGCCCCCATGGAGGTGAACCCTAACCCATGGTCTTCCATCCGATCGGCTGCAACTCCCCCATATAGGTTAGAATCCTTCAACCTCTTCCCAAATACAAACATATAATCCCTCATTGGGGTTATTAACATGGTTGGTGTGTGGTCTACCAGACTATATGAGCTAAAATAGTGAGTTAAGGTATCTTATCCATTTCTAGTGTTGTTCATTAGAACTATGATCTAGTTATAAGGATATCCTTCTATTCTCAACCATTTATCCATTTATTTCACTATCTAGAAATATCAAATCATTATTCACTATTTCTAGGGATTTTGGAAAATTTTATGATTCACACTATTTGATATCGAATCAATGACTAAAACTTGATTGGTATATGTATGTGAGTATATAGAAGATGGTTTATAAACTACCCCTTAAAAGAATCACTATTTTTTGTTCTTTATGATGTTTAGTATCATTAAAATACTTTATTATTAATCAAAAATTTAAAAATAAATGTTTTTTTCTATACTTTATGAAATTAAACCTCATTACAATCCATGAACAACTTATTAGTGTAGAATCATAAACCTTATCCACCCATGGGGTTCTCTTGACTTGGGGAACTAATTGGGTGATGAAATGTATGAACATAGGGGTTCCAAGAATGATTTTATGAACATGAGTGAATGATTTGGGATTCTTATAACACATAATGGGACCTGAGGCAAGTCGCTCTTATATGAGACCTATGGATAATGAATATAAATAAATATTAATTTAATTTTTGAGTAATTGTTCTTCGATTAATGATTTGGAATACCTTGAAGAAATCAACCAAGGATTTATGTTAAAAACATAGCTTTTAATTCTATTTTAAAACCCCCATGGATTCATGATGATTTGGTTTATAATACCTTGGTGAAATCTACCTTGGATTCATAGTGATTATGATTTAGGAACCCTTGGGGAAGTCCCCCTTGAATTCTAAACTAGAGGCCTCTCTCTTAACATAGGTTGGGACCTCCATCCTCCCTATAAATCCATCTAAAGTCAATCAATTTTTTGGTTATATACTCCAAATATGTAAGTCATAATATATTTTTATTGTTTTTCATCTATTATTCTTCGTTTCTATTTTGATTTGACCTAAACTAGGTGGTGACATCTGTGGCATGACATACCCAATAAGTGTAGTTTGATTTGTTCTCTATTTTCGTTTTTGCAATTCATGTGTAATGATTATATGAATCAACTTGATTTTAAATCTTCATATCCACTATTTTTATGTAGTTAGTGAATTATATAGACTAATGGAGGTGTTGGTGAGATGTATCCCCACTCAAAGATGGTAAATGGTTTTTATACTCATATTTTCTTGAGGTGGGTAATGTATATAAGGATGATCCCTGTGAAGGGATTGGGGATGGTTTGGGTAGTGGGGTAGGTGGTTTTCCTTTTTGTGGGGTGATATGGTACTTTTTGTGGACTTTAGTTTGGGTGTTATGAAATGTAATAAATTGTTACAATATTACCATTTTTTAGCATCAATAACATTTTTAATGAACTCTCTTTACACATTCTATATCTTTTATCAAAAGCCTTCACTTTGTAATATCTTGAACAATGTTCTATCAGGTCTATGGTGACTTCTTGTATGTGATAAATGAATAAATTAAAAAATACATCTCACCTCAAATTTAGGCACACATAACTAAATTATTATATCTTTATATTGTTTTAATAGATCACTACATCAACTAGAAACTCCTTCCTTTATAGTTTACATAAATATATTTTCAATTAAACTTCAATATTATTTAATTTCTTATGACGAAAAAACTTATAACAATTATTTTTACAAAATGGAGAGAAGTTGGATATATGAAACTGATCGGATCTCATGATATTTTCAAAAAAATTTAAAGAGATTTTTAGATTTTTCATTAGACAGTGCTTTAGATAGTGGTCGCATACACTACCCATGTTCCAATTTTGTTGGTAGAACTTGGTTGATCTATGAAGAAGTCTTCTACCACATAACCAAATATGGATTTATAGAAAACTACTATGTGTGGTATCACAATAGGGAGAAAATGAAATCTCAAATTGCTGATGATCGAAATGAAAGGACTTGACTAGAGAATTTGGAAGATGGTCGGTTTCAATTTATTCGTGATCATGAAAAAGAAAGTATTTCTACTCAACAAGACTTAGATATGAGGATAAATAATGAATCTAATAAAAATGATGATACTGTCAAGGTGATAAAATTAAATGATGATGCCACAACTCCAGTATATCAACAATGAGATAAAACAACAAGGCTGGAATTTTTAATCCGATTGTTACATAGGAAAATTGTGTATGTGATTTCAAATACAGAAATCGATTACATTATTACCTTCTTGAAGGATTTACTTTTAGATGTTGTAGATATTCCCTCAACCCACTATATGGCATGGATGTTAGTTGAGGAAATTGGATTTTAAAGAAACAAAATTCATGCATTACTGAAAGATTGCAGTTTATCCTGGGAGGAAACCACTAAATGAAATGATTGTATAAAATATGGAAGATTCCACTAGAAGTTAAAATCTGATGTAACACCATCCCACGTTTCATAGAAAGTAATGTGGCAGTTTCCATTGATCCCATGACTCCAAGAATCATTTTATGTGTGATGAAATATCAATAAAAATGATATGGCATGATACCGTGAGAAAGAAGACTAATGATGAGTTGGATCACCCTACATATGGATTTGTATGGCAGTGATTTGATGCTCGATATCCTGATTTTTTAGCTAACATGTGTAATGTGAGGATGGGTCTTTCATGCAATGGTTTTAATCCATTTGGGAAGATTCTTACTTCGCACATCACATGGCCAGTTTTTATGCACATTTATAATCATCTCCCATGGTTGTGTATGAAAGAACCATTCACATTCATGAGTATTCTCATAATTGGCCCTTCTGATCCCTGTATTGATATTGAAATATACATTCAACCTTTAATTACCATTTTCAAACTTCTTTGGGATGTGGGTGTGTGCACATACGATGCATATTTGAATGACATATTTCAGAAGCGTGTTGCACTTTTGTGGATGATCATTGATTTTTCGGCTAATGTAATTATGTATGGATGTAACCCGAATGTAAAACTGTAATGTCTTTTATGTAAGAATAATAAATGATCCAGAAGACAGAAAAACATTGTGGTTTCAGTTTTATGGGACATCGACAATTATTTACAATGGACCATCCATATAGAAATAATCATCAAAGATTTGATAATACCATAGAGACCAATGATCCACCTCAGTGTATATCTGGAACTAATGTGAATAATAAATTGAAATATTTTATTTCTTCAGTTGGTAAGGGTCCAATGAAATCTGGAAGGAGAAAGAATATTTCCACTAAAACTTGTTACAATTTGAGGAAGAGGAGTATCTTATTGATTTTCTTTATTGGTCAAACAATATGTTACGTCATTGAATAGATGTAATACACATTGAAATAAATATATGTTAAATTTTTCTTTCGATACTTCTATATGATAAGGGAACGACAAAATATGATTTACGATCTCAGCGTGACCTGGTAGATTGGGGCATCAGACCAGAATTGCATCATGTGCGTATCTGTGAGTATAAATGGAAAGTTCAATGTGCTTCTGATGCGATTATAGCTATAGAGAAAAAAAATTTCTAAACGTATTCGAGTCTATTAGATTTCCTGATGGCTATTCAAGAAACATATCTAAAAGGGTCAACAGAAGAGAGTTGAAGCTAAAATCATTGAAGACTCATGATTATAACATTCTTCTGCATGAGTTGGTTCCAATAGAAATCCATCATCTTTGGTCCAATAATTTAATGGTGACTATTTTTCAGTTTTTCCATTTGATTGGAGACCTTTATACTAAGAAGTTTTCCAAGTATTTCTTGCAAAAAATGTAGGCAGATGCCCCATTAATTTTGTGTGAGTTGGAGGAAATGTTTCCTCCATCATTTTTCACATTCATGTTGCATCTGACAGTCCATATGCCCATTGAAATACTTATCGGAGGAGCAGTTTGTTTTCATAAATGTATTCAACTGAATGATATATGCACACATTAATGTCTTATGTCCGAAACATGAATCATCCTAAAGCTTCTATCGTGAACAGTTACTTGGCTCAAGAATGTATGGATTTCTGCTCAATGTATTTGTCTGATCTTACTACAAGAATGAACACACCAATGAGAAATGAAAAATAATATTATGACCAAATTGAACCCATTTTCCCATCACTTCCTCGAATAGGAGGAATTCCTGGATCATATTCATTGAAGACTTTAATCCTTGAAGAGCGGGAGATGGCACATCGCACAATTTTGTTCAATAGTGGTTTTTTCGACGAATACATCTAGTAACTAAATTGAATATGTATATCATTTAAATATATATATATATATATATATATTAAACTATTACTATTTTTTATCTACAGGGAATATAAAACAATGATAAATTGAAAGCATCTTTCTTTATCTTTGAGAAGGAGGGAGACATTGCACAGTAAAGAGTTTTTTGCTTGGTTAAAATTGAAGGTAAAAATAATACTATTTAAATTAACTAAATAAATATTGAATTCAGTTTAATATTCTTTTATATTATAGTTATTGAGTTTTCCTGCTGACTCTGTCTCTGAGGTGAAAATAGATTTTTCTTTTGTACCTAATACAGTGGTTCAGGACGGTAAATCAATTATTATCAATGGGTAAAAATTTATTGTCAATGAAGGAGAAAAGGACATGAGAACAACACATGATAGTGTTTTTTTTACTACCAAAACAAATTTTTATACCAGTGCATTAGATAGTAGACCATGATTTGAAAATGTGGCTTATTATGGAGTCATTGATAAAATAATAATATTGATTTATTACTCTCATGGATGAGTCATGATGAAAAAATTCCATTGGTTTGATTTGATGATGATTCATGGCACATTTATTGATGATTTTAGATTTCGAGTAATTAATATGACTAACACTCATGCTACTGATGAACCATATATATTTTCATCAATGGATAAACAAGTTTTTTATGTCAAATACCAAATTCGACCTAAATTTGGTTCCGTAGTTGAAGTAATTCCAAGACATATTTTTTATTATGGTGATGATGGAATTGAGAATTTACCTACTGCCATTGGAACCAATACATTTATTTCATTTGATGCCTCTAATAGATAAATTGTTATTGTTGATTGGGAACCTAAAGTTGTGGTGGAATATATATTGAATCATCCATCCATGATCTCAGTTATTTTGGTTTACCTCGAGTTGGGTTGTTAAGGTTGGTATTATTCAAATTGATTTAATATTGATTAAAAATATGTAGTATCTAACTTTACCATTATGTGAATTTTCAATGATTATTTGTTGGAATTTTTATTTGAATATCATTTTCTAATTTGGAATTTGTCTATATTTAAACTTACGAAACCAACATTTCTAACTTAGTGAACATTTCAAGGCTTCAACTATGATTTGAATAAAATGTTTATTACTCTAATACCTCTATTTGATATTTTACCAGGTCATGAAAATGATTGTTTGTATTCTTCTGAAAATTATATATTTAAACCTTCACCATCTACTTGAGCTAATGAAATTAAATTTTCTTTAATTTTGACATATTGCATTACCAATTATGAATCTGGTAGAATCAATGTTCCATGATTTTAATAGACTGATGAAACTTAGTAAATAACCATCCTACTAAAAATTTAATTCCTTTATTACATCTTGAACAATTTATTGAATTTATTATATATATTTTCAATCTCACCTAAAACAATGGTTAGTTAAATTATCCATGAATCCTTCTATTCCATATCATTTATTTATTTTTTGGGTCACACATTAGTTATCCTTTTCTATTTAATATTATATTTGTTTTCAAATGAAAGAAATTAAACCAATTGAAGAGAGGAGATGAAAATAGATCATGGACAACAATCGTCACATTTCTGATCTTGGAATTCCACCGCTAGTGCCTGCAGTGAGAATTTTATTTCGAATATATTTTTTTAAATAATATATAATTTCATGTGATTAATATTTTTAAACATCTTTTCAGGATCCATCTATTAGGAAACCATTATTTTATGAGAATCCTAGTAGTGGTCCCAGTACTTGTGGTGTTTGTATGAGGGGGTGGTATGGGAGCTAGACAATCTGGTCGGTGTACCCGATTAGACCCTGCCCCTCCCACTAACATACCATCCATCCCACATTCTGATCCTGATATTCCATTAGGGACACACATGATATTTAGCCTCCCAAGTTTTTCACTACCATTTACATTTGAGCCTCCTCTCCCATCTGTACTGTATTTGATGATGATTTACATTCCCCATCAAGCATTTGTCCATCCATCTCATTCATCTTCTTTTACTTCTTCTTCCTTCTCTCTGAGATTTTATATTCCATCTTATTTAACCCCTGATCTCCTAGAGTCTATCCCTGTGGAGCATACATTGGGACCCACTCCATCTATACAGGGTGTTCCTTCAGTTTCTGCAGATCCAGCGGCGCCCATTGATCAGACTACCACAGGAATACGTATACAACCCTAACAAATTTTTACTCCATTATTTATTTTCATTATAACATGTATTGATAAATTTTTTGTGTTTATTTCATAACATATACATATAATGATAGGAGGTGGGGGCGGGGGAGTACACACATGTGTGTGGTGTGGAACTGCCACACGCACTTGATGGTGGACTAAAATGAAGATAGTCTGATGATTGAAAAATCAGGGCACCAATGTTGGAGTTTTTTTACGATGCTTTCCAAATACTATGACTTCATTTATGTCAGTCCGCTCTCATGGAGACAGCTTCCAAATGAAGTCAAGGATAAAGCTTGGGCAGAGATATGGGTAAAAAAATATTTTTTATTTAATGCAATATATTAATTATTGTATTTATATGAATTAATATTTTGGTGTCATCTATGGTTTAATTTCTCCAATGGTGAGGGTCCACAGCCAGCACATCTAAAGGATTTCGGCGAGCTTTGGAGAGCATATAAGCATGCGTTGTACATTGGCTGGCATCTAGAGTGGGAACAAAGATATAGGTGGTCTCTGTCGTGGATTATTTTCTATTAGAACAGTATCGACAGATGATTACTCATTGGAAGACTATCCAATTTATATTATTAATCATATTTGAGATATTTAAATGAAAATTTTCATGTTTTTTGTTAATACTAATTACTTAATTTTATTTAGGATTCATCTGGAATAAATAAAAAAACATTGATGCTAAGAAAAAATTTCACACATTGGGATTTACTACGATGCCAGATCATGAGAGACATCAGGTATGACAGTTTATAATCTTTCTTTATGACTTTGACTTTCTATTGCTTCCTCAATAATTTATTCAATTTCTAAAGTTGTTATATAATTTTAGTTATGAAATTACAATTTTCTGGGTATCCTAATTTTAATTATGGTTTCCTACATTCAATGTCATTGTAGACGCAAAAATTTAATATAGAAGGAAGTGTGCCTTGAGAAAAATTGTTTTGATCGAGTAGAATGAAAAAATATGGTTGTGTGGTTAATGAACCGACTCAGTAGAATATTTTATGTCTTACTTTGTAGATTTCAAATTTTAATTTATATTTTGTAACTTAATAATCTATTTATAGTTGTAATAGGCTACTTTAGAGGCCCTTGATACCTAGGAACCTGACCATTTTGGGCCACATGATCACTTACATCAGGTGTTGGGAGATAAAAACCCTCATAGAGTACACTGCAGACCTGGGAAGAGTATTGTTCCGACGAGGTATTATCCTTCATCAGGTATGAGTGTTAGTGCCACCAAGTTGCAGTAGGTTAAGTAACATGCATAATAGGCTGAGAAATGTTCCAGAGACACAGCAAAATAGTCTTCTAGGGTAAACACTACATTTATGAAACTGATGGAAGTTTTATGTCCAAAACTTCCACCAAGGGCCAGCACTGCTTGGGATGAATATATGACATCGATGCATTCTATATATAGTTCACCAGGTGATAGTTCTAGTGGTAGTCGAGATGATGGTGAGGATGAGGCCAAGGTGAAGGAGGAGGAGGTTGAGAATGAGGCCGAAGTTGAGGAGGAGGGTGAGGAGGAGGGCGGGGAGGATGATGGGGACAATGATGAGTATGGGGGTGAGGGTGATGATAGTGGTGATGATAGTGATGGTGATGAGGGACAGATTGATCAGTTACATATTTTAGAGATATTACTGACCTTTGATGTTTATTGATTTACTGTGCCTAAATATATGTGTGATTAGGTAGTTCACATTATCTTTATTTTTTATCTATAAATAATAAAACAGGACTTGATGATTTGTTGTGATTGATTCACCCCTCCCCTAGACATCCCCCCACCCTGGGAAACCCCCAACTGGACAACTCGTACCCCACTGGATAGCCCCACCACCCTTGTGGACAGACCTCCCACCCCCTGGATAGCCCCCACTGTTTTTTCATGGGTTGTCTAGTTTTGGGTGTTGATTTGAACATTGATAAAACATTAGTGGTTAAATAATATTTTTATCCATAAATAAAACATTAAATTTAATGATTAATAGGAAATGAGATTCTAAATTATTTAAATGATTATTTATATACTATGAATGTTTTATTTTTAAAAATCCTGGATGTTGTGAAATCCCCATATCTTAATGAAATTTTAATTATTTTGTGGAATTTAGAATATTGGTGGTCTGATTAGAAGATTATATAATGAAATTATTTTTTTAACCTTCAAAGAATTTGAAATGAATATATGAAAATACAATCCCATGTGTAACTCCCTGACCCCAGTTACCTATAGTCGGTGCATTATTTTATTACATTGGCATGATTACAAGGAACCAAGTCCCGAAGGACCGATCTGTTTAGCATTCTTGGAAAATATATTATATACATGAATGTTACATTACACATTATAACATAAAAACAATATCAATAATCCTTTATGAATGCCATTATTTCATTGGATTAACCCTGCATATCAATCGCAATACACTTCTTGGAATCCTGGAAAAAATAAAACATATAAAGGGGTAAGCTCATATGCTTAGTAAGGATAACAATATGGCGGAAACATTCGTAAATAAGCATATACATTTAATGAAATGTATAACTAAAACAAATTATTTTTAAAATTGAACATCAGCATAATATAGAAATAATAAAATGAAGTAATTCTATTTACTTATTAACACATATATTCTACTAGTTAAATAATCACATGAAATATCACTAACCACTTTTATAATGATGGAATGCATAATGCCATACTATCATAACCACATATTCAAGGCCTTGTGTGAAGACTACAAATAAGGCATTGTAAAGGCCTTGTGACAAGACACTAGTTTGTCTCATGAGACCTACCGATGCATTAAGGAGCTATAGCAGGATCCACCCGTCACTTACAAAGTCCAATGAATTCCTAATATGAAAAAGATTAAATATAACTTAAACATTCTTATTAATACTAGTATATGAAATGTCAATACATTATCCCTAAACTAAGAATGGAATAAAAATAACACATCCATAGTCAAACATATCACAAATACTTCAATAAAATATGGAATATTTGTATTAGAATAAATCAACCTCAGTCCAAAATATATTCCAATAAAGGATACTGAGATAGTTGAAAATTATGAGTAAAAATTTTTGAGAGAAATATCATTTTTTTAAAATCATTTAAAATTCACACATCTATAAAGGAAGTAATTTAATAGATATTTTTTAATAAATGTGTCCCATACCACTTTGAAAATTTTGAAAATAATTATCATGTCAAAACATTCATGACCATATAAATAAATCCATAAAATCATTTTTGAAATCATGGACATTAATTAAAAAGGATTAGAAAGATAAATCTTTAAAACATTTAAAATTCAGATCTTGATAAAAATTAATTTTCACAAATCCTTAAAATATTAATTTTGAAATCAATTTTTTGAAAATGGACATGGATGATAATAATGTCCCAGTAAATACTTACACATAAACAATCTCAGATAATAATGAAGTTGAGGAATTAACCCATACCAATTGGGTAACATACGAAACATACACCCCATGAAATATGTATCGAACAATTCATTTGTAAATAAATATAAATTAAAGTGTATTACACAAAGAATGAAATTATGGGAAGTATATACACCATAAAAAAGGTAATAGTGGCTATATTTCTCGAATCTCATGGGAATAAGGAGTGAGATGAAACCCCTTACCTTGCACTTTCCTTTAGTCGAGGGTATATTTAACTTCTAGTATAAAGACTATAGTATTTTATTAAATTATAGAAGAACCATATTAATATTTATAATAGCATACGTTGTTAATTTATGATGTTATACTACCATTTAATAATAATTTCCATGTTATATTAATATCTCGGGTAATAATCGCTTTCTTTATCGTATGTGTTTTAACTTGTTACTCTTGATTGTATCACATAGATCAAGATTTCAATACATCCAGAATATAAAACATGATTTATATACCATATATATTTAGAATATAAATATGTATAATAGACATATATATGAAATGAAAAACAACGTTTATGGATACGGTAGTCCGTACGTACGTGCTGTTTCCGTTTTCATATAGTATTGAAAGGTAGTAAGTGAATAAGATATATGTAAGTAAAAAAATACATATATATATATATATATATATATATATCTCCCGTATAATTATTATGTAATATATTACACTATTTTTTATAATATATATTTTTATAATCTACGATGAATGGTGAACTTGGAAATGAATCTCATCGCGTCGTGGAGACAGTATTCTGTACGTACACACGAGTGAAAATATCATTCTTTTGATATTAAAATAATATATAATTGGATGGTGTATCATATATACAGAATCCTTCTAATTTTATATTTATTATTTTCATCAAATACACATCATTATTATATCGATCCAAATAATAATGTATTGAATAACAATTACACCACGACGTGGAGACGGTAAGCCGTACGTACACACGTATAGTGACATGTCATTCAAAGGGTGGAAATAATAATTAATTTGGTTATAAAATAATTATAATAACATAACAATATATATAAGATAATGTAGTTATTATTTTATAATGGAAACAACAAAGAAAAAGGAAGTGGAAGAGGAAAGGAACTTGAAGGAGGGTGGTGAAATCATTATCTCTTCATTAGGTTCTTCATTTTGATTTGATCAAAAGGGATCCGTTGGTTGGCTTTATGATCAAAATAAGTCCTGTATGTTTAATGTAGGATAGTTGAGAGGTTATTTGGGCAGGTTTTTTCCGATCCCAATGGCATAGAAGGTGTGAATTAGAGTGAAAGAGCAGTTCCCTTTTATAAGAGGGGTTAGGGGCACCTTAGGAAAAACTTGAAATATTATTTTATAATAAATTTATATTCGGTTTATAATGGATCCAAATTAATTTATTTCTAGGATAATTTGGGGATGGGTCAAAATCCACTCAAACAATAAGTTTTATAAAGTTTTGGGTCACTTTATTAACCTTATCTTTTAGTTTTAACTTTTAGTTATTTAGTTTGACATTTACCATGCCTCATTGTATTTTTATATTATATGGTTATTAAACTTACTATAAACTTCCAATAGACCCCAAGTGGTCCACTAATTATACAGATATCATGATATAAGTCCTTTGGCTGATCCTTAGATTTTTAAGAATAGAATATCAATTAATAATAAAATATTTATTTTAAAAACTCTTTTATGTCAATTTTGGGACTATTGGGTATTTTGTTTTTGATAAATTTATAAAAGCGTTATTACTTAGAAAAAAATTAATATAACCAATAATAATATGTCATATTAACCTATAAAATTATTTTATTTCATAGAAAGTCTCAAATTACATTTATTTGGGTATTTATAATACCAATTATCTTAATCATTCATTAATAAGGTAATTACAACAACATCATTGTGTCATAAATAAATTCATATTATTTAATGTCTAAAAAATATAAATAAAATACCATTATGTAGGAAATATTTTTATCATTATAATTAATATTTATAATCTAATTTATCTTTTGTATAACCCTATATTAAAAATGTTTTAGTTATTAAACTTTGATTTTAGCTCTATTAATTCTTCTTTGAATTAAATAATAATAAATGTCCTAATCTAATCCAAGTGGACCTAAATGATAATATTTTATTCCTAAGGTTATTTTTGGTCGAGATAAACTTGTCCAATAGAATTAGGACATGTGTCAGGGTAATATTAATATCAGTTTACACTTAATAACCCTATTTACTTTTATCCGTGGAAAATAAAAGTAAAAAGTTAATATTCACCAAAAAAATATTTTTATCTTATTGAACCACATATTACTCCTTAATATTAACCGTTTCTCTCTGATTTTCAAAATTCCACTCACATAAGCGGTAAAATTATGTTTTATGTGAATTTGAAAATGCTCCTAGAAGGTGGGTAAAAGACGGTAAAAAGCTCGATAAACATTTTATATGTCTAAAATTATTTTAAACTAACTCCAATGAATTACATTTAACGTATATAGTTATTATATATCTTTTTTGACCAAAAATAAATTTAAAAAAATAAATAATTATTTAAATAAAAAGTCGGTTTTAACCAATAACTCAGTGTTTTCACTATTCGTCAAAAATTGATGTTTCTCAGAAAAATACCAAAACATCAGCCTAATATATATTTGATAGTCCAAATTCAAAAATGATGTCTATTTTACCATATTCGAAACATATAAGTTGAATTAATTAATTTAAAATTATTTCCCGTAGTCAAAACCAAAAGGCGTATTTTTAAGAAACAATATCTATCAAAAGATCGACATTTGTTTTTGTCCAATATCAAAGTGAAATTACTTACAATGACCAGCATTGGATTAAATGGTAAAAATATAATATATTTTTACTTCCAAACCATTAAAATGTACAATTTAACACTATAAACTATTTTGATTAAAAAAGTTGTTTTTAGTTAAAATATATTATTTCTCACTATTCACCCATATATGAAAGTTATCAGAAAGACAACATACATTTATTTAAACTAAATTATTATGTCCCGATTCAAAAAAAAATTATTTTGTCAAATTGAATATGTAAAAGTTTCAAATATTGGATTTGAAAAGGGTTCACCATTAAAAGGCAGTAAAAGTGCATTTTTTTTTTAAAATACTTCTTTTATCTAAAAAAATTAATTAGTTCTTACATTATGTCTAAGAAACTCATAATATGGATTCTAAAAATATAAGTATTATATATAGTTCAAAATTTAGTTAATACTATTCTTAAGCGCTTTTGAATGGCTAGTTTGGTATGTTATGCTGCGCTTGAACTCGGTGTTGCGTGTACTGTATGTTATTGAATTATTTTGAAGAAATAACGTTCTATGAAGTCTTGGGGTGTTACATTATTCCCACCTTCAATAAATTGTGTTCTCGCAATTTGAAATTGTTCTTCAAAAATAAAAGGTTGAAAATAGAAAATACCTTTGTGGGGAAACCCACATCGAAAAATGGGTTAATAAAATTAATCTTAATAAGGGGAAATTGGGAATGAAAAATTTACAACTAAATTATGATCTCGATTAGAAAAACATTGGTGGAAATTAGAGACACATAATTAGAGGAAAAATGTAAATATTTATAGGGAGATATTTAGGTCATTAATCATAATCAATTGTAGAATTATGGGCCTCAAATCCACAAATCTATGTTGATTTAAAATACCATCAGTTCAACAAAACATATGGTATTAGGACAAAACATTTTTGGTTTTAAGATCCCTCCACTAAAGTATAAGAATTAATTTCATCATATAATAAGAGAAGAATAATAATATATACTTGACAAGTAGAGTCCCATCCTTTAACTAATTTCTACCACAAACTCATTTTTCACTCTAAAATATAATAGAACTTAAAAATAATATTCCTTTTATCACATTCATATAGGGTTAAAAAATAATAAATTTATAATTCATCTAAAAGATTTTTTATAAAAAAGAGTACATTATTCAATCCAGGACATTACGTTGGCCAGTGGTAGGTGATACACCCTTGTCGCCCTTCGGTTGCAGGTTCACGTCTCGTGACTTTGACGGACGTGATGGGTTGCCACCTGACCTCCGGGTTGTCCTTTATATGGAAATCCAAAAATAATCACATACTAGACTTATCCAAAATACTTCTGTACAAGCTCAAAATCCAAAATTTATAGAGAATTTAAACACAATGAAGATCCTTTTCCCACGTAATAACATGTGAACACCTTCATCATGTATTCATTTAAAACACTGCAACATCCTGAATTTCCATAAAACCTTATTGATTACATTCATGCTCCCTTATTCATTATATAACACTGTATATACTACTTCTATCAAAAAATGTTTTAAACTCATACAATTATGGAATGAAAAAATCATTAATCACTTTCATGGTAGTCAAGAATATCCAATATTATTTATCCAAATCAATCATGTATTATTCCAAAATCACGACATCGGTATCAGAACCATATTATGCCTTATCTTTCTCTCAACCATATGTTTTACAAAAATATAACTTACTATTGAGTAAATTTTATTGGTTCCACACAATCTCAAGTCCTTAATGAAATAGTTATGCAGTACAATCCTTATATACTCCATAATTATTATAACCAGTTCATCATTCATAACCCACTCAAATGACATATTTATTTAATAACAACATAAGAACTCTAATCATTCCCCCCTCAACTTGGGTATAATAAAAACTCGATAATTATCCAATAGCATCATTTGGGGCATACTATGATGATTTAGACATTTGTTCGCATAGTGTCTCAACACCTTTCAGATGAATCATTTTACAA
This sequence comes from Viscum album, assembly GCA_963277665.1. NCBI lineage: Eukaryota > Viridiplantae > Streptophyta > Magnoliopsida > Santalales > Viscaceae > Viscum > Viscum album. The sequence goes on from OY728131.1 coordinate 24,997,134, forward strand.
TTGAAAACGTTTTCTTACCCTTTCAATCATGTTCATGGTGTACTTTTTCTCCACACTTATAAAAAACTCCCATATATTTCAATCATTTACCAAGGTTATTATTTTCACATTTATCACATATGGAAAAATCATTCTTTCCCCTATTCCCTTTATCCATATTTCTCTCTACCATCCTTTTCTTCTCTTGCTTCCCTTCAAAGCCACATGAATCAAGGATTTCTTTACTTATCTTACTAACACATGTTATTATTTCTTCATATGTTGAGAATACATGGGAGACTATTTCACTTCTAAATGTTTTCTTCATACCATGAATGATATGACCCTTCTTACTCTTTGGATCATATGTATTGTTGGAGTTCTCATCCCTTCTACTGGGTGCCATTTCTAAACAATGTCTTACAATAGGTCAGTTTATGAATCGCAATTCATAAATACAATCATGTAAAACACCTATCGTAAAATTAACAGTTTATGGATATAATCCATAATCACAAAAAAGTTTTCTTTGAGGAGATATATACTCATAAACCATTCATAGTGTTTTGTAAAGAAAAAAAACTATCCTAAGCATATCCCCCGAAAGATTCATAACAAAGAGTGCAGCAAGGCTCATTGTCATTCACCAGTTCTCATTCGAGTCTAGCTCAAAGCGGTGTTTTCAGTTTTTACCCCTAGGTACATCTGTGCTAGAGCTGCCTCTACCTGCTCATATCTAGACAAGGATGTATTTTCTTGGAAAACTCACAAAATCTCCATAGTACCAAAATTTTAATAAGTTCATCTATACTAATCCTCAAAGTTTATCTTAGGGTAATGTTCTCTAATCAGAGTTTATCTAAATTTAGTTTCCAAGGTTATTGATAATCTTCCTCTGATACCAACGGTAACGCCCTGACCCCAGTTACCCAGCATCAGTTCATTATTTTAACACATTTTCCTGATTACAAGGAACCAAGTCCTGAATAACCGATCTATATAACAGTCTTGGAAAATAGATTACATACATGAATGTTACATTACACTTTATAAAATACAAAACAACATCCATAATCCTTTATGAACGCTATTTTTCCCTTTTCTTAACCCTTCATATAAATCACAATACACTTCATGGAATCCTGGGAAAATAAAACATAAGAAAGGGGTGAGATCAAATGCTCTGTAAGAATAAAAATATAGCAGAAGTATTCAAAAATAAGAATAAAATTTTGAGGAAATGTATAAAACAAAAAATAAAAACCTTTTACACATAAACTTAATCATAAAATGTAAAAGATAAATCAAATAATTCCATTTACTTATTCACATGGATATTCTACTAGTCTAATAATCACAGGAAATATCCATATCCAATTTCATAATGATGGAATGCATAATGCCAGACTATCATAACCACATAGTCAAGGTCTTTTTCCATGACTACAAATAATATTTTGTCAAGGCCTTGTTCCAAGACACTAGTTTGTCTCATGAGATCTACAGATGCATCGAAGAGCTATAGAGGGCTCCACCCGTCACATACTAAGTCCAATGCATTCCTCGTATGAAAAGGATTAATGATAACATAAAAATTCATATTAAAACTAGCATATGAAATGTCAATACTTAATCCCTAAACCATGAATAGTATAAAAATAACACATCCATAGTCAAACATATAATCAAACCTTCAATATAAAATTGAAGATTTTTATTATAATAAATCAAACCCAGTCAAAAATAATATGTATTAAAGGATGCTGACATTGTTGACAATTATGAGTAAAATTTTTTGAGAGAAATATACTTTTTGTAAAATCATTTAAAAGTCTCACATTTATAAAGGAATTAATTTAAAAGATATTTTTGAATCAAAGTGTCCCATACCACATTGAAACTTTTGAAAAGAATTATTATTTCAAAACATTCATGTCTACATAAATAAATCCTTATAATCATTTTTGAAAACATGGAGATTAATTAAAAAGGATTAGAAAGATAAATCATTAAATCAATTAAAATTATGATCTTGATAAAGGGTAATTTTCAAAAATACTTAAAATATTCATTTTGAAATCAATTTTATGAAAATGGACATGGATGATAAAAATTCCCCAGTAAATAATTACACATAAACAATCTTGGATAATAATGAGATTGAGGAATTACCCCTTACTAATTTGGTAACTTTCAAAACATACAGCCCATGAAAGAGGTATCATACAATTAATATGTAAATACACAAAAATTAAAGTTTATTACCCAAATAATAAAATTATGGGAAGTATATACACCACACAAAAGCTAATAGTGGCAATATGGAACGAATCTCACAAGAATAAGGAGTGAGATGAAAACCCCTTACCTTGCACTTTACATTAGTCAATGGTAAGATTAACCACCTGTATAAAGACTATAATATGTTATTAGATTATACCAGAACCATATTAATATTTCTGATATCATAAATTATTTATTTATAACTCTATACTACACATTTAATAATAATTCCCATGTTGTATTAATATTTCAGGTAATAATCGCTTTCTTTATCGTACATGTTTTAACTTGTTTATCTTGATTGTATCACTTAGATCATGATTTAAATACTTCCAGAATATAAAATATTATTTATATATCAGATATATTTATAATATAAACTTGTATAATGGACATATATATGAAATGGAAAACACCGTTTATGGAGACGGTAGTCCATACGTACGCATAAACGTTGTTTCCGTTTTCATATTGTGTTGAATAGAAGTAAGTAAATAAGATATATGTATGTACATAAATAATTATATATATAAATATATATATCTCTATAGTAGCATTATTATGTCATATATTACATATTTATTAGTAATATATATTTTTATAATCGTCGATGAATGGTGAACTTGGAAATGAATCTCATCGCATCGTGGAGACGGTAATCCGAACGTACGCACGAGCAAAAATATCCTTCTTTTGATAGTAAAAAAATATATAATTGTATTTTATATCATATATAAAGAATACTTATCATGTTATATTTATTATTTTCATCAAATACACATCATTATTATACCCATCAAATAATAATGTATTGAATAAAAATTACAGCACGACGTGGAGACGGTAAGTCGTACGTACGCACGTATGGTGACATGTCATTCAAAGGGCAGATAGAATAATGAATTTAGTTGTACCATTATTATAATAAAATATCATCATATAGAAGATACTGTATTTATTATTTTCGAATGGAAACAACAATGAAAAAGGAAGTGGAAGAAGAACGGAACTTGAAAGAGGGTGATGAAATCATTATCTCTTCTTTGGGTTCTTCCTTTTGATTTGATCAAAAGGGATCATTATCTTGGATTTATGATCAAACTAAGTCCTCTAGGTTGAAAGGAGGATAGTTGAGAGTGTATTTTGGCAGGGTTTGGCCGATCCAAATGTCTTAGAAGGTGTGAATTAGAGTGAAAGACGAGTTCCCTTTTATAAGAGGGGTGATGGAACCTTAGAAAAAACATAAACTATTATTTTATAATAAATTCATATTCAATTTATAATGGCACCAACTTGATTTATTTCTAGGATAAGGTGGGGATGGGTCGAGACCCACTCAACCAATATGTTTTAGACAAGTTTTGTTCACTTTATTAACCTTATCGGTTAGTTTTAACTCTTAGTTAATTAGTTTGACATTTATCATGCCTCTTTGTAATTTTATATTATATAGCTACTAAACTTACTAGAAAATACCAATAGACCCCTAAGTGGACCATTAATTATACATATATCATGATATAAGTCCTTTGGACAAACCTTATATTTTTAGGAATAGAATATTAATTAATAATATAATATTTGTTTTAAAAACTCTTTTATGTCGATTTTGAAACTATTGAGTATTTTGTTTTTGATAAATTGATAAAAGCTTTATTACTTCGAGAAAAATTAATATTACCAATCCTAATATGTCATATTAACCTAGAAAATTATTTTATTTCATAAAAAGAGTCAAATTACATTTTTTGGGTATTTATAATATCAATTATATTAATATTTCATTAATATGGTAATTATTGTATCATCATTGTGTCATAAATAAATTAAATTATATAATGTCAAAAAAATATAAATAAAATACCATTATGTAGGAATATTTTTATATTTCTAATAAATATTTATAATCGAATTTATCTTACGTATAACCCTATATTAAATATGTTTTAGTTATTAAACATTGATTACAACTCTTTTAACTCTTCTTTGAAATAAATAATAATACTTGTCCTAATGTAACCCAAATTGTCCTAAAAGATAATATTTTATTCCTAAGGTTGTTTATGTTCTAGATACAGTTTTCCAATAGAATTAAGATAATTGTTAGGGTAATATTAATATCATTTTACCCTTAATTACTCTATTTACTTTTAATGGTGGAAATAAAAGTAAAAAGTTACTATTCAGAAAAAATTATTTTTATCTTATTGAACCACATTTTACACCGTGATATTAACCGTGTCTCTCTGAAATTAGAAATTCCACTCACAGAAGCGATAAAGTAATGTTTTATGTGAATTTTCAAATGCTCCTAGGAGGTGGGTAAAAGACCCTAAAAAGTTTGATAAAATTCTTATATATCTAAAATTATTTTAAACTGACTCCAATTAATTATATTGGACTTATATAGGTATTATGTATATCTTTTTACCTAAAATAAATCTAAGTAAAATAATTAATTATTTAAATAAAAAGTCGGTTTTAACCAATAACTCATTGTTTTCACTACTCATCAAAAATTGAAGTTTCTTATAAAAGTACCAAAACCTCACCCTATGCTATATTTGATAGTCCAAATATAAAAATGATGTCTATTTTACCAAATTCATAACATATAAGTTGCATTAATTAATTTAAAATTAATTCCGGTAGTCAAAACCAAAAGGCGTATTCTTAAGAAACAATATCTATCAAAAGACCAACACTTGTTTATGTCCAATCTCAAAGTGAAATTGCATACAATGACCAGAATTGGATTAAATGGTAAAAATATAATCAATTGTTACTTCCAAACCATTAAAATGTACAATTTAACACTATAAATTGTTTTGATTAAAACAGTTGTTTTCAGTTAAAATATAGTATTTTTCAATATTCGCTCAAATATGAATGTTATCAAAAAACACCAAAAAATTATCGAAACTAAATTATTATGTCCCGATTCTAAAAAAATAAGTTTATTTTGTCAAATTTAATATATAAAAGATTCAAATATTGTATTTAAAAGGGTTTTACCCTTAAAAGGATGTAAAAGTGCATTTTTTTATAAAATAATTCTTTTATCTGAAAAAATGAATTAATTCATACATTATATATAAAAAACTCATAATATGGATTTTAAAATATTAAGAATTATATATTGTTCAAAATTCAGTTAATACTATTCATAACCGCTTTTGAACAACTAGTTTGGTATGTTATGGTGCGCTTGAACTCGGTGTTGCGTGTAGTGTAAGTTATTGAATTACTTTGAAAAATAATGTTCTATAAAATATTGGGGTTTTACACCATGAACCCAGAACTACCCCCAAAACAGCCCCCTGGACAACCCCCACCCCACCCTCCTCCCTGGACCCCAAACAGCCCCCCAGAGAGCCACTCGGCCCTCCTCCCTCAACCATGGACAGACCCCTGCACACCCCCCCACCCTACTCCCTGGACCTCGGACAGCCCCCCAGACAGCCCCCCCAGACAGCCTCCCCATCCTCCTACCTGGACCCCGGATATCCCCCCACCCTCCTCCCTGGACCCCAGAAAACCCCCGGACAGCCCCCAGATAGCCCATCGAACATCCCCCCACCATCCTCCCGAGACCTCAGATAGCCCCCTCAGACAAAACCCTGGACAGCCCCCACCCACTTCCCTAGACCCTAGACAGCACCCTCCATCTTGGACCCTAGACACCCCCACCCTCCTCCCTAGACCCCAGACAGCCCCCCCACTCTCCTCCCTGGACCCCGGGCAACCCCTCTCCCCTCTCTCTAGACATAAGTGTTTTTTATGCTACTGAAGATATTTTTTGGGTGTTTAAAGTATGTTTTTATATGTTTTTGTGATGTTTTTTATGTCCGTGTATGCAGTGAGGTGTATGTAGTGTATTATGCAGTGTGTTATATAGTGTGTTATGTAGTGTGTTTGTTTTTTGTGCTCTTTTTATGTGCGTTTTTATGCAGGTTTATGCAATTTATTGTACAGGATAGGCTGTTTTTTGTGTTTCTTTTTTATGAAAGGTTATTTTTATGTATCTATTTTTTATGTCGGTGTATCTTGAAGATATTTTAAGAGTTATTTTGTGTTTGGGAACTCCCGGGACAGCCCCCCTTCTCCCTGGACCCTGGACCGCCCCCACCATTCTTCCTGGACCCCAAATAGCCTCCCCAACCTCCTCCGTAGACCCCGGACTACCCCCGGACCCGACACCCCATCATTGGGAGTGTGGAAATTCAGCATATATAAAACATCACGACAATTCACCAAAGGCTAAGGACCACCTACCTTGATTCTGAAGATAATCACACTCTTAATTCTGCGTCTCGGATCCTAATCTATGCTCTCTTCAAGATTCACCATAAATCCCAATGGAAAAAAAGGGTTTTAGAGCTTTGGGATAAGATGAGAGAAGAGGGCAGACTCTAATCAAAAAGTGGTAGCAAGGAGGAGATTATACTCACCTGGATCTTTAATCTGCACATGACGGCACTCAGAACACCCAAGGATCGAAGTAGATCTTCCATTAAGAGCACTTGGGAGCTTTGGATTGTGTTGATACATTAGCACAAGGATCCATTCACCATTTTTGACGTGTATAAGTCAACCTTGCCTCAATCTGAGGCACAGTGTGGTCGGTACCACTCAAAGTGTCTCACTTTTATTTGAAATGGACAACATTTTAAGTGAAAACAACAATTGGCATATGTAAAACTGACCAAAAGAATTCGTATTATGTTGATACTATAGGAAAATAATCCATGGGTCATTTTCGACGTGTACGAGTCAACTCCGCCTCAATATAAGGCATGGTGTGGCTGATACCACTCAAACTCTCTCACTTTTATTTCAAATGGACAACATTTTATTTGAAAACAACAACTTGCATATGGAAACCTGACCAAACGCTTTCCAATTGTATTTGTACTTTAGGAAAATGATCCATGGGTCATCTGTGATGTGTACGAGTCATAACCACATCAATCCGAGTTACGGTGTGGCCGGTATCACTCAATGTGTCTCTATTTTGATTAAAATGCACACTGTTTTAAGTAAAAACAATAGACATGCGGAAAATTGACCAAACGTATTCTGATTGTGTTGATTCCATTTCAAAAAGATTATTGGTTCATTTTTGACATGTATGAGCCAACCATGATTTCATACGAGGCACGGTGTGTCCGGTACCACTCAAAGTGTCTCACCTTTATTTGAAATGGACATCATTTTAAGTGAAAACAACAACTGGATTATGGAAAACCTACCAAATCAATTCAGATTCTGTTGATACTTTATGACAATGATACATGGGTCATTTGTGAAGTTTATGAGTCAAACTAATATCAACATGATGCACGGTGTGGCTGATATCACTCAAAGTGTCTTTCTTTGGTTTAAAATGGACACCCTTTTAAGTAAAAACAACTGTCATACGGAAAACCAACCAAATGTATCTGGATTGTGTTGATTCTTTAGCACAAGGATCCATGGTTTATTTTTGAAGTGTACGAGTCAACCTTGCCTCAATTTGAGGTATGGTGTGGCTGGTACCACTCAAAGTGTCTCACATTTATTTGTAATTGACAATATTGTTTGTGAAAACAACAATTGGAATATAGAAAACTGACAAAAAACATTCATATTCTGTTGATACTTTAGTAAAACGATCCATGGGTCATTTTTGACATGTACAAGTAAACCCCTCCTCAACATGAAGCATGGTGTGGCCAATTTCTCTCGAATTGACTTTCTTTTGTTTAAAATGGACATTATTTTAAGTAAAAAAAATTTGGCATACGGAAAACCGACCAAACGTATTCTAATTGTGTCAATACTTTATCACAAAGAACCATGGGTAATTTCTTATTTGTTCAAGTCATCCCCGCCTCAATTTGAGGCATAGTGTAGATGGTATCACTCGAATTGTCTATCTTTTGTTTTAAATGGACATCATTTTATGTAAAAACAACAGGCATTCAAAAACTGAACAAAAGTAATCGGATTGTGTTGATACTTTTGTACAAGGATCCATGGGTCATTTTAGATATGTATGGTCAGCACCGCCTCAAACCAAGGCACATTGTGGATAGTACCACTCCAACTATATCACTTTTATTTGAAATGGAAAACATTTTAAGTGAAAACAACAACTAGCAAACAAAAAATATAACAAACACATTCCGATTGTGTTGATACTTTTGGAAAACGATCCATGGGTCATACGTGATGTGTACAAGTCAACTCGAGCTACCTTAATCCAAGGAACAGTGTGGCCAGTATCACTCAAAGTGTCTTTTTTTGTTTAAATTGTACACCCTTTTAAGTAAAAACAACTTGCATATGGAAAACCGACCAAACATATTTATATTTTTTTGATACATTACCACAAGGATCCATGGGACATTTGTGAAGTTTATGAGTGAACCCCACCAATATATAAGGCATGGTGTTACTGGTAGAACTCAATGTCTCTCACGATTATTTTAAATGGACAACATTTTAAGTGAATACAACAAATGGAAAAAAGAAAACTGACCAAACACATTTTTATTCTATTGATACCATAGGACACCGTTCTATTGGTCATTTTTAATGTGTACAAGTCAACCCTACCTCAATCTGAGGCATGGTGCAGTCGACACAACTCAAACAATCTAACTTTTATTTGAAATGGATAGGATTTAAAGTGAAAACAACAACTTGCATACAAAAAACAACCTAGAACATTAATATTGTATTGATACTTTTGGAAAATAATCCATGAGTCATTTGTTATGTGTACGAATCAACCTCGGCTCAATCTGAGGCACTGAGTGGCAGGTATCACTCTAAGTGTATCTTTTGTTTTAAAGAGACATAATTATACGTAAAAAACTAGCATATGTAAATGTAAAAAAAGGTATTTTTATTTTGTTGATACATTAGCACAACGATCCATGGGTCATTTGTGACATGTACGAGTCAACCATGCCTCAATCCGAGGTATGGTGTGGATGGTACCACTCAAAGTGTCTCACTTTTATTTGAAATCGAAAACATTTTAATTGAAAACAACAAATAGCATATGGAAAACTGACCAAACGCATTCAGATTGTGTTGATACTTTATTACAACGATCCATGGGTCATATGTGACATGTACGAGTCAACCCCGCCTCAATCCATGGCATGGTGTGGCCGGTATCACTCGAATTGTCTGTCTTTTGTTTAAAATGGTCATCATTTTTATTAAAAACAACTAGCATACGGAAAACCAACCAAACATATTCGGATTGTGTTGATACTTTTTCACAAGGATCCATGGTCCAGCCTCACACAATCCACTTCTCATGTGAGGAACTCCTAACCCTATTCTATAACACATGACATTTAATACGCCAAGGAAAACTACATTCCCTAAGTCACACAACCTCATTGATACAACCCCATTAACATCATCACTATGTTCAAAGATACCCGCCCCAAAACATTGGGACATTGTATTTGTGGTTGGTTGATGTAATTAATCCACTTCCTTATTTTGGGGCTATTAGCTTCTAATTTCTGAATTCAATCATGTATGTGTTATAAAAAATGCAATTTATTATGTTTTCTTAATTCTGTATAACACATATAATTACATATTCAGTTATTTATGTATTGTATTCATAATTTATAATTAAATTATATATGTATTAAATTCACTATTAAATTATGAATTGAATTCTGGATTGCACATGTAATTGTCATCTGAATTATTAATTGAATTCTAAATAAATTATGTATGTTTATAATTACCTTATGAATTATGTTTTATTTCTGTATGTGTATAGTTCTAGGGTGTATTATGTGTAAAATAGTATGAATTAATTTTGTATATTTATGTGTTATAATTGGTTATTTCAAGTAATTGTAGTTGGGAAAGCTAGAAATGCAGAAAGGACAACCTACTAATGGAAATCACAAAGCAGCATAGAGTAGCAGGCTGCTTCCTAAATTGCACAGCGAAGCCTATGCCAATAGTTTACAACCATTGGCATAGGGATGTGAATGAGTTTTATACCAATGGTTCTAAGAGAATCATTGGTAAAAACACTATCCCAACAGTTTAAAACTATTGGGATATATGTGAAATGTTTATATATACCAACGGTTTGTATAAATCATTGAAAAAAAGCTTTACAAAAATATATTCCAACGATTTGAAACCATTGGAATAGTATGTTTACCAATGGTTTCAACCCGTTTGTGAAAAGTTTTAACAATGGTTTGACATAACCGTTAGTATAATATATATTTATTTACATATACCAATGGTTTTCCAAAAACCATTGGCATATGTTTTTCCCTACGGATTACTTCCATATGATTTGGATAACCGTTGGTATATATTATTCCAAGGGTTATCCAGCCTTTACGAATGGTTTGGAACCCTTGGTAATGGGTTCATTTCCATTAGATAAACATAAATATAATAATCATATATTAAATTCATTTTCAGAATATATACACCATAAGAAAATGAGTGGTTCCAAATCCACACATCTCATAGAAATAAAAAATGAGTTGAAATACCCTTACCTTGCATCTTGTCTATTATCGTACACAAGAAGAGCATATGTATAATTAATATATGTTCATAATAAATCATTAGAGTAACCAAGTTTCTATATCTAATAACATATATAGTTTCATTATTACTTTACATTATTTACTTGTTATTAATTCTTTATTATGGTTTCACTTCAAGTAATATTAGCTTTGATTTTCACATATGTCTTAATTTGTTATATCATAGGTCCTTATACATATATAATAATTTATAGAATTAAATACATGAAATAAATATCATTTATATTAATTATATATTAATTATAAAAAACTATAGGTTATAGAAGTATGAAATGGAATATATCGGTCATGGAGACAGTATGTCATACTTTGACATGAATGTTATTCCTAATTTATTATTGTATGGAAAGATGGAATGAAAATGATATAGATGTGCATATATATATAAAAAAATTATTTTATCATTATAATTTTATTTATATCATATAATTTCATGAATCCCATCTTAGATATATTCTATATATTGTGTGAACGGATCACATAACTTCGAGGGGTCAGTAGCCCACACATCCTCAAACAATATTCTTATATATTCAAAAAATTGATAGTATAATGAAATGTATTTTGAAAGAGTTAAATAAGAATAATATTTTTTAAATATCAAATATATTATATATAAAAAAATTTCCATCATTATTCTAACCATGAGTGTATGGAAATGAAAAAACAAACAAGCATTGTTTTGTGAGGCGATAGTTTGTTGTACATGTACAAAGTCTGTTTATTTCCAATTAGATAAAAGTGTGATTAAATTTTGGTATAACCCTTAGAAAAAAAAATCCTACTAAATTTATTATACTGGTTTTCTAAAACATGATTTAATAAGATGAGTTTAGGTTTCAAAAAAAATGGAACATAAAAGAATGGATCTTGAGGGAGTGTGTTGCCTCTTAATCGGGTAACTCCATTTAGTTTTCACTCATGAGTTTTGATGGAATGCTTTCTTCACAAAGGTTGGACTCAAGGAAGATGTTATTGATGTTGGGAGACTATTTGGGTTGATCATTTCATATCCTATGTGTTTTGGAATGAGTAATAAATTTGGAGTGGTGGTTGCCATTTATAAGTAAAGGAAAGGACTCAATAGGTATTTTTGAAAAAATGATTGTTGTACCAATGATTTTACATAAAAAAATTATTCTAAAACCTACAAGAAACTTTATTGGATGGTAAATTAATGATTATGGTTAAGAAAATCAGTTCTTTTGAATTAGAGTGGTTATTTGGGCCCTTAATTTTAAGTATTATTCACAGGTTAAGCATAATGTTTCATCACCCATTATAATAATTTTTAATAACTTTTAATGACCATTTTGGTCAAAAACAAAGATGAAATTATTAGTAATAATAATTTATTCATATTCCATATATGAAATCCATTTTTCCAAATTCAAATCATATAATTGGTAAAAATTATTTTAAATTTAATCCCACTAACCGGATGACACTATGAGTTATTATAATAAAAAATTTCAAAATGATTATTATGTTTTATATCAAATTTCAATATGAAGATATATCCACTAACTTAAATTGGATTTACTAATATGAATATTACCAAATAAAACTTTTAACCCAAATTAGAATATAATTTATTCTTAACAATAAATTATATTAAAATTATGTTTTTAATTAAATTTCAGTATTTTTCATTATTCTTAAAAAATGGGGTTTTTTATAAAAATCCCAAAAAAACCCTAATATATTTTTTAAATTATAATTTCAAAAATGATGACTATTTTAATGAATTAAATTTCTAAAAGGGTATAAAAAGAATTTTATTTTTTTCGGTAATGATATGAAACATATTTTATTTATTAAAATAATACTTTTATACCAAGAGACATTAAAAAATATATATATTATATAATAAATATGTTTTATTTATATAAAAAATTATAAAACATATTTTAAAAGAACCTATTTTTTCATATTAATATTTTTACCGACAATTTTATAACTACAGTGATTAAGTAATTATAAAAATAAAATGATGTTTTGTTGAACCTATTTTTCAGTGTCATTTATTCCAAATAGATCTTGTGTGTAGCATAAGAAAAGTTGGGCCAGGTGAAATGAATGATTAATATTGTAAATTTCATTCTATCAATAGAAATCAGCATTTTATGTTACCTGTTCCAACAATATTGTTTCATATACCACAAGATAATCCAAGTGTTGCTTATTGTGGAATCTAGACTTTCATTTTCATATAATTAAATCCATAAGTAGTGTTTTTCATATAAAAAATTCTATATTCAGTATTTTCTGAAATAAAAAATATAAAAAATACTAAAATATTTCTAATAAAAACAATTCATAAAATCTCAAGGTGTTACAATTTGAATTAATTAGTTGTTTAATTAGAAAATGGGATGTTTGATTGTGTAATTAATGAGATATAGAGGTTATGAATGTTATTAGAATATTTAATTGATGAATTAATCATTGGTTTGTTGAGATAATTGTTTTGATTTATTAATTTTATAATTATTAACTGTGAACTATTTTGATTATGAACTATGTTTAATTATATTAATTAATTATTGAATTAATTATTGGGAATTGTTGTGATTATACAGAATATTAAATTGTTTTAAATAATTTTTGAATTAATTAATTGATTCCTTTATTTTGAAATTTGATAATAAGGCTAATTTTGATTAAACATGACTAATATGATACATTTTATATTGTATTTGATTTATAAATTTGATTAGAACAAGTTCTAGTTCTTCTGAAGCCAATAGTTATAGATTTATTGATAAAAATGTGTGGGATATAGTCTTCTATTTAAAAATTCCATATCAATAATTTGATTGATAAACGTTTGTGGGACATGGTGTGCTACTTCCAAATCACATATAAAAAATTATTTTATAAATGTCTATGGGAAATTGTATGCTGCTTATGAAGACTATAGTCATAGATCGATTGAAAAATGAGGTCAGAATGAAGACTTTTGTTTTAAAATCCCACAGAATGTTAGTCATTGAAACCAAAATCAATGGTGTTAAAATTGGACCATGATTAAAATAAGTAGTATTATGGATTAAAATAATAAGGACAATAAAATCCCATGTGACATAATGAAACATGAATTGAATTTTTCCGATGGTTTAGACTCAGACACATGCCAATGAAGGTACTGAGAGTTTAGGAGTCCAATAGAACATGAAGATGTTATGTGGTTAAATAAGGAGTAATTGAAAAAATGTAAAATGTTTACATTATTGGTAATAAATTATTATTTATACAACTCCAAAAAAAATTTAATAGATATTTTTTAAGATGATGTTGGTGGTGTCCTGGATAGTTATACCCACACCCTACTCAGGCTTCCTGGTCGGTACCTTAATAGACATCATTTTTTCAGAACTACATATGGGAAAATGCCATGTATCATTTACATTATTCTGGATGGAGTGTGGATGATGGAACCAAAAGTGTTTTCAGAATCTCATACTGTGTCAGTAATTATTTGGGTTTTTTATATTGATACTTGATACATACTTTTTTTAGAATGCCTATTGTTCATTTTTTATATTGTACGATTGGTTGATGTCATCATGTGTTAATGGAATTGATCTAGTTATAGTTTTATTTATTAACTATTTCTTATTTAATTTTACAATTGAATTAATATGATAAATATGGTATTATATTCCCAAGACCAATATTATACCCTAGAATATATTCAAAGCCCTTTAGAATACATGGTGGCATTACTGATGCCACCAAAAAAACTGATTCTTATAAGTAGTTCATGACACCCATTTCGGGACATTACACCTACGGAAGGATACAAATGAATCATTTGGGATCATTTACAAAGTTTTCAAGTTGTTTCTATAAATGAGGGTGGAAATTACTTAAGAAATATAATGGGAGAAGTAGATATGGGAAACATTGGTGAATGGGGAATTTTAAATCTATGATACAAATGTTGTATTTGAATGAAGATAATTCACAAGTGAATTTAATGATTCTTTGAGTTTATGGTACATAGATGATGATTGGTGTAATCCTAAAATCCACATGGAATATTACAATTGGAATCAATACATAAGTGACTAATTGATATGTTTTTCCTGATAATTTTGATTCTCCGACAAACCATAGATCAAGTGGTTTTGGAGATTTTGTTGGGTAAATATCTAATTTCCCTCATGATTTAAAGGAAGAAAAAAATTTAGAATATATAAGAATAAAAAAATAGGTATCAAAGCAACATTAGTTCTCGATAAAACAAAATGGAGAGATTTTTCGGAAGAAACTCATCAAGGTATTATTGTAGTGTTTTTGGGTTCATTGTCTTTGTTGAAAAGTATGTGGACATGGATAGTTGTTGAGATCCATCATGTATTTTGACTATGTATTTTGATAATAATCCAAGACAGTGGAATATTTTCCCTTGAATTACTACACACAATTGTGTATAGAATGTGACATATATTCCCTATGTTTTCCAATTTTTTGGTGTCCAAATTTTGGGGTTGTATCAATCATTGAGAAATTTTTATTTCAATAAATGAAAAATAAAATGATGTAAAATTTGTGAGTATCATGAATATTGTAGTTCTGAAAAGGATAAAAGCATTTCAATTTCATCTAGTTTCATGAAATCTTAAATTCATGAAGGTTTGGATCAATAAAAAGGGGCAATGGTTTAATTGTAGTTATCCTCTACTATGAAAAGTTGAGTACTATGAATGTTTTAAGGGTTGATGGTACAACTACATGAATATGAGTATCTTCTTTGATATGAAATTTCCCAGGTGCTTCAAAAAAATAGATATCTAAACAATGAGTTTTAAGAGCTTTTTGAAAATGTGATTATGAGGATGGATGCATCAAGAATGGGATCAAATGACTATAAGTTGACCTATACCCCTTAAGAAAAAGATATCAAGCCTTGAAAAAATTAATATCCTCTAAATTAAAACGATTTTTTGTGAAACAATATCACGAAGAAATGTAGTTTTTTATGCTGTGATAGACAACCGAAAGTTGTATGAATCGTGAATGTATTGATGTTTATTAAGGCTACCAAAATTTGAATTAATGTTGTGATCATTAAGAAGGCTAAGTGGTATTTTTTAAAGGAGGTCGTTTTGAAAATGTAGATTGATTTTTTCTAAAGGAGGAATCTTTGAGATGGCTGAAGGAGGAACATGAAAGTGGTTGCTTCAGGAAGGCTAAGTGAGCTTTACAAAAGGTGGTTACCCCATGATGGATATTTGAGACTCATGGAGGAGTTGAACTTATTTAATGAGTAGTGAATCATGTAAGTGTTCAGAATTTATTTCCCGATCAATATTTGGTAATGTGATATTTATCCAGTGGATGAATGTATAATATCAATGGATTAGCTACCTAAAAAATAATTTTTATTCATTATTTCTCGTTAAGGGACCTATATTTCAAAAAAAATTGAATTCCTTACAACATATTTAACAAAGAAAGAGGAATAAACTGATCATTTCCACATATAGTGAGGTATCAAATCACTGATTGTGGGAGTGACACCAATGAGGTAGTGTACTATTCCAAAACATTGTAATGGAGATGTGATTGGTCATATAAAATTCAATCCCAAACCGTATCTTGGAAAGGATCCCTGATAGATTTTGTATATCAACATATCATCATTGTTTTCTCATGGGATATAGACATTTGAGGGTGAGGCATTTATAATCGCTATGTCTCATACATGATTTCATTTATATTCCTACATTTCTATGAAAAAGGGAGATAAGAGTGTTTTGATTAAAAAACAATATACAATGGGGAATTATTTTTAATCATTCATAGCTTGATTCTCTGCATTCCCCCATTAGGAAATTTTCTTACATGGGATAATAGTAGACATAGGTGCTTTTCATTACATCATGTATATACTCTTGGTGCAAGAGCGTGAGAACATATTTGAGGCACTAGCCCATCAACAATATCCCACGGTTCCAACAACTAACCCTTCTTCCATATCATTTATCTTCTATGAGTGTGAGATATCTTTTCATCGAAATTGCTTCAAATGGGATCTTTTGGTCATCAATATAGAACATTGTGATTTCATCATGCATATGGTATAATTATCAATGGTCGAAGCCCAGATTGACTTTCTCCATAGACAATTCATATTCCATCACACTGATGGGATAAGAATCTCCTTTAATGGAGAGAGAGTTCTCATGGTAAGATGAGTGGGTTTTATGAACTGAATGATGTATTTTATTTCCAATTTGTTTGAAATTATATCCCTTGGTAATCAGGATCTTCATTCATAATGATTCCATTAGTTATGGATGATTATTTGTACATATTCACCAAGAACGATTTGGGACTACCCCAATGTTGGGGCAATGTTATTTTCATTAATGTGCATCATGACCCATTATGATAACATATAAAACATATTAAAATTTCTTCAAAAATCCTCGATAGATTTTTTTTCATTTGGAGGACAATTGAGAGATGATAGTCATCATTCCATGTGTGTCGCCCAAGGTAGCTTTAGTGTGGTTCATGAAAATGGAAGATTGGATCTTACAGCTTTGTGTGTGTAACCATCATCTGAATTGCGCCATAATAAAGAACAAACACTCATTGCAAATTTCTATTAACCACTTGGACTACTTGAGAGTGATGAGATGTTTCTCAATGAAAAATCTATGGCCTGAGTACCACCAATTGAAGGTACATGAGGGTGTTATCTTGAATCCTGCATTTTGATGTTACTACGGACATTATGACTTCATATTGCTACCTATTGGTGTGACAAATTCCTATTCCATGTTCATATATATAACTAAATAGTTCTTCCAGCATTAATAGACTATTTTTGAATTTCCATTATTGACAACATGCTCGTCTACTCTTCATTTGAGGAGGAACATGCAACACACGTGATGATGGTTGTCGAATTCATTCTAGAGAACCAATAGTATGGGAATCTCTTGAAGATCCATTTTTATATTGAAAAGAAGTATTTTTTGGGGAAAGTCATATTTTATCAGGGTTTAGACATTGAACCAACATATATTGATGTAGTGATTTATTGGGATCCACCAAAGAGCATTTCGTAGGTATAGAGTCATAATGGAATGGTAGGGTACTGTATATGTTTTCTGGAATATTTCTCCATGATTTCAAATATGTTGAATTCTATGATGATTTAAGGGAATCATTTTAACTAGACTGAGTAGTTCTAGAGGTACTATGAGGATTTAGGGTTGATTTTGATGATTTCTTCTTTTTTGATACTGCTGGAGGAGGTTGTGACGTACAATTTTTTTATGCATTAGGAGCTAGGAACAGTTGTGTATTGATGAAACAGGATGAAGTTATCAATGGTGTTTCAAGGTAGTTAAGAATACATTAGAAGAAATACATTAATAATGACCTCAATCAGGCTATGGTAGTCCTATCCCTAATGATTTTCTAAAAATATCTTTTCGGAGAGCGGTTTGTGGTTTACATAGACCATCAGAGTCTTCAGAACGTCATCAGGCGGATAGACTTGAATGTGAGGAAGCAACATTAGATGGAGTTCCCCTATGAATATGAAACGGTGATAGTATATACTCTCTAGAATTAAAATATAGTATTATATTCCCTCGGTACGAAGTCCCAGGATCACATGGTGTAGTAATATTCCAAGCAGTTGGACACCCTATAGATGACCCTGTTAGATTAAGAGGTTACAACTATTCGGCAGTTGATGGTGTTGACTCCTCTAATTCTCAAGAATGTGAGATAGTCTCAACTAGAGAAAATTTACTATGAGATTCATGTTACCAGATATCAACAATTGATTCACTATATTGATATTACAAAGGAGGTAATCTTATCAACTATTTATAGTGATATATGGTTTCTCCAGTAACGATGGAGGAGGAAGTAATAAGAGACTTCCAAAAATCTCCCCTAGTTTTGAATCCTAGAAGATGTAATATGTACAGAGACCATTGGTTGATTTTTTTATGGTCCTTCATGAGATAAATAATAGAAGATATTTTTCTGAGTAACTCTCCTACCAATAGAGGAAGTGTGTGCAATAAGTTTTTGTATAATTGATAAATCCCCTTTAGAGATGAATGTGGTGTGGGAGGACATATCTAGGGATATAGTGACATACCTTCTGCATACAGAAAAAGGGCCATGACACCATCAAAGTTATATTTGACCACCTTTTTATTTTTTTACGATTCCAAGATATCTGGGGTCATAGTTATGTGGTGATTTATTGGTCATTGCAGGTATGATATACTATTCTTTTCCATAGTGTTCCCTCAAAAATAGTATGTACATTTTTTATCATTGTTTACTTCACTATTTTGTAGAGTCTCACAAGAGTAACAGGAGACTGAAATGAGTATGGGTACATCTTTTTTAAACCCAAACATATGGGTTGACCAAGCACACATTCAATGAGTTTTAGGATAAGTTGAGGGATAGAATTTAAGACATTGGCTTCGGTTGGTGGGACCAATTTCCTATTGCAGACATTTTATTCAATAAAAACTACCACTCTACCACCAACATATGATGTTATCACACAACGAAGGTCCATGATATGGGTGAGTGGATGAGGATGGCTCATAGAATGAATAAATATTATGTAGATCACCCTTATAGTCTTTTACAGTTCGATCAATGGGACTATGTTTTCCTATCATTCATTACATTATGGTGATTTAGTACATTATCCATGGAGTAATGACATATATTAGGTTTATTGGGCTATTTGAGATCATTCAAAGGGTTGGAAAAGCTTCCTACCAACATTCTATACCCCTACGGTTTGAGTGGGTTCATGATGTGATCTACATGTCATAGTTTATGAGATACGAGCAAGAACCCACACACACCATTGATCGGGGTGAGATTGACATTAAGGATGGATTATCATTTAAAGATCACCCATTAGATATTAATTATTGATAGGATATGATCCAATGTAAATGGACCATCCTCGTAGTTTTTGTGTTGTGGAATTACATGAACATTTATGAGAGCTCTAAGAATTAGGGGTGCCAGACGTTGTATTAGTAACCTAAATTTTTTTTTGGTTTTGATTTTTTTGGATTGAAATCATAAAAGTGGGAATGATTTATGAGACTTAGTTTTTACCTTATTATAAATTTAAATTTTTATTCATATATTTATAGAGCATGTGCTAAGATGGATTCGAATTCTGTGGCCCCGTATGACCAGAATTAATTTTATAAAAATATTTAAAAAAAATTATATTGTAGATGTGTGGTTACATAATGAAAATTTTAGAACTATCAATTAAATATATGGATAATAAATATGATACCATTATTAAGGTCAAACCATAATGTTTACCCTATGTGTGACCTAAAATATGTCAGTATGGGGCATTCATATTTCTCGACCATTAAGGGAATGTTCTGTGGATAAATAAATTTTATATATTTATTTATTTACCTAATCTATCTAAAATTTAAATGATAATAATTAAATAGTTATTTTCCCAGGGTTACCCCCATAATCTATTCACTATCGTGGGCATCTCTTTCATCCTTCTGTTAGAAGACCAAATCAGATGATAACAAAACATTAGGTCGGAGAGGATCTGATGGAAACAAATGAAACAGATTACATAAATAATTTTTAAGTATGTTATTCGATATAAAATGATCTAATATGTCTGTAAGACTTGTAAATATTTTTTTACTCCATTACTTACTAAATTTACTGATCATGTGAGTAACCACTTTTGATTGGTGCCAATTGTGGCCATTACATGTTCCTATGTATAGTTTAAATTGTTTACTCAATTTTTTACATACCCCAAACATCCCATTATAGATTTATGGGAATGAAAACATGGAAATTATCAATGAAAACGTTTTTGGTGCCTTTCTCCCCAATTGATTCACAATATTAACTATTAGGAACCTGTTGTCTCGTTTCAACATTTTCTAACATTACTGAGCCTGATCGAACCCTAGAATTATGAAGAAAAAATGTGATAGGGATTGATAAATGAATCAATGTTAAATATTGGTTGTTTAAGATACATAGATGACCATTTTTTCAATCATATATAAAATCAGTAATGATGATTTAAACTGAGGCATACTGGATCAAGCGGAAAAAAAAATTCCCAATGGAAACTAATTTCCGTCCATCAGATGGTTGGAAATGATAGATCTAAAATGTCACGACCCGTCCTCGGGGCCCGTGTCGTGACTACCACAAGACCGCCTTCCATAGGCCAGGGGCTGGCGACTAGCACCAAGGCGTAAATCCCGATAAAAAGGGAAGGCATTGCCTTTGTAAAGTAAACAAACACCACAAAGCAAGAAAGCAGTCGAAGTAAACACTAAGTAAAAACTGGGTACAACAGTAAGTGCGGAAATGTAAGTGGGCCAGTATACAAACCCAAACTGAAAGTAAAGTACAAATGGAAAGGTAAAACAACAACTAAAAGTATAGCCGCAGTGTCGAGTCGTCCACTGGAAGTCCCACCTGAAGGGTGGGTACAGATAGCCTCCACTGATCCTCAGGTCTAGCCGACCGCTTCGAGTACGTCTCGCCTAGTGGTCCACCTCCAGGTATCGTCCTGCTCCGCAAGCCTCATCCACGATCAGCGTTGTCCGTCGTCTGCAACCAACACAACGTAGTGTGGGCATATCCCATGCAGGGTTGAGTATAATCTACTCAGTAGGGACCCCGAGACCCCCGAAGGTCTCGTATAATCCAAAAAGGATAATCCACAAAGGAAAGATACAATCACGAAGTAACATCTGAAACTGCTTAAGTATATGCCCATACATATACCTAAGTCATCAATTTTTGTTCGGCTCTAACATCTGAACCCAAGTACAACCCAGTCCACACAGGAAAGCCAAACGTAAATCTACACAGGATAGCACAACACAATCCACATAGGAAAATAAAATAGGATTCAGCTCACATAGGTATACTTCTTCGTATAATGATATAGATGATTAGATATATCCACAGATTCATCTAAGTCGTCGGACCCACAAAAAATCGATAGGTACTAACCACCGCAATGACCCAGGAAGGGTCTGACCCACACAGTATCGATAGGTAACTAACCCCCGCACAGACCACACAGGATCGGACCCACACAGGATCGAACCCACACAGGATCTGTAGGCGCTGGCTCACACAGAACCGCTGAGCATTAAACCATACAGGATCGGACCCACACAGGATCATTAGCACTGATCCATGTAGGATCGTTGAGTGTTGTAGTCATCGCCGTTGAATCCATTGAGGATCCTTGTACAGTCATCGCCATCGTCACAATCACAAACGCAGCCAGCTCTAGGGTTCCCGCACACAGCAAGCTTATTCGGGAGGGTCCGCTCCATGAGCCGAGAGGCTGATACATCAACTCACATATAGTCCATAGTTGTTGTGTCCAAAAGTTCTGTATCGTCAACAGGAACTCAACGTCGCAGACGGCGCGTCAATCGAACGCCCGGTCTGGGAGTTATTGTCTTTTTCGTCCCAGGGGCCCGGTTGGTTTTTAAAGCAAAACCAACCTGACCGTACTGCACCTACATCCAAACATCGGGAGAGTAATCCAAAATATCCGTCTCACAAAAAGGAATCCAACAAAGTCGACGACACGTCAATTTAGACGTCCGGAGCTTAAGATATGAGCGTTTCCGCTCCGAGGGCCCGGTTGGTTTCGTGTACGAACCGACCCGGACAAACTAAAAGTATTCCGAATCCTTGAGCGCGATATACCGAAATGACTGTCTCAATCCGAGGATCGCATTGCCGCTGACGGCGCATCGATCGGAGATCCATAGCCCGAGATATGGTCAAAAGACCAAAAATATTCCGAAAACGGGGGTTTCGGGTCCGGACCGACCCGGACTGAGACCTCCTGGGACGGCCCGAACCGGGTCGGCCCGGCTGGGTGCTGCGACCCGGCTGCAGGCCTGGCCGTCTGGCACGCGGCGCTAGCTGGTTCGGCCGAACGGTCGAGCCGTTCGGTTTGCGGGGGGGGGGGGGGTGGTGGGTGGGGGGTGCTGCCCCCCACGTTTTGTAATCGCTGCCCCCCTTAATGGGGGCTGCTAGCTGGCCGGCAGGGGGATTGAACCCCCGAATTTCCTCCTGTCCGGCCGGCCCACCCCGGCCGGCCGGTTTCATTCATCACGGGACCGGTGACGGCCGGTCCCCTCCCAGCTCCGACACTGGCCGCCCGCCTCCGGCCGCTAGTTCCCATGCTCCGCCGCCGCCAGGTATCGGTTGTCGCCTTCATTCGTCCGGTGCGGCGTGACGACGCCGCACCCCTCCGCCGCGGCCCCGCTCTGGCGGTGGTGCTTTTGCGGTTCTCTGGCGCAGTGCGACAGCGCCGCGACTTGGTTCATATTTCATGGCGCGGCGTGACGGCGCCGTGCATTCCTTTCCGCACAGTTCCGCGTGGTGCGATGGCGCCACGCCATTTCGTTCCAACCACATTAGAAACAACATCAATAAAGGAGGAGGGTCGGCCGTGTTTGTGCGGTCCGGCACCCTCTCATTAGTCGATAGAAAATGGTCGTATTTTCACAAAGAATGACAAGGTAGTATTTACGAACAAATAAATAAATAAACCCCTACCTCGTGCGATATTGAACAGTGGTTCGTCGCACGAGGATTCGTCGCGGGAAGAGGCGTCATGAAAGAAGACGTCGTCAACATCGCGGTACAAGGTGTCGCGTAATCGGTTTCCGAGAACTCAGTGTTCTTTGTCAGAGACCGATGTGTTCTTTGCATTCTTCGTCGAAGATGAAGAAGTTCCTCAATCCTTAGCCTTTTTCTCCCCAAGACTCCACCACAAGAGACTAAGCCAAAATAAATTAAGCCCTCACTTAATTTATTAACTAGACATGAGATTGAATTTCAAACCCACACACACATTTAACTCACTTCATTAATAACAGAAGTTATTAATACTTATGTTATCAAAAGTTAATGGTGAGTTGAGAGGGGTTGAAGAATATGAAGGGGTGGGGTTCATGTGGGCCCCACCACCCTTATAACCTCCCTTGGGAAGTTGGGTAGTTACCCTACTTCCACCCAAACCCTTAATCCACTTAAAGAAAATAAAAATTGTAGTTAAATTATAAATTAAACTCCGACAATTTTTATCATCTTCTCTCTTGAAAACGCAACCCCGGAACAGGTGTTCCTAAGAAATTACCGGTTCTGCAGTTCCAACGGTGCCCTCGGAATTCGATTCCGAGCACCGGTTCAAAAGATAGGAATTCCCACTCGTTCGTTCACTGAACGTACCTGAGCTAAACTTCGGATAGAAATTTCATCCACACCGGGCCTCAGAATCAAGTTCCGTCAGAAACTGTGTTCTAGTAAAATCCCAAGGAAAATTAAGAAAATAATTTACTTGAATTTTACGGGTCTTAACATTACACCCACCTCAGGGATTTACATCCCCGTAAAGATACATCGAAGAATATGGAAACAAATGTGGGTACTGATCACGCATCTGAGCCTCCTGCTCCCAAGTGCTCTCCTGGAGGTTCCCATGCTGCCATCTGATGCGCACTAGAGGAATCGACCATCCACATAGGACCCACTCTTTTCAATCCCCGATTTCCACCGGAACCTCCGTGAAAGTCGCCCCATCATCGACTTCTAGCTCCCCATGGTCAATGTTATGTGTCGGGTCATGCACGTATCTCGTCAGC
Source organism: Viscum album (assembly GCA_963277665.1). Taxonomy (NCBI): domain Eukaryota; kingdom Viridiplantae; phylum Streptophyta; class Magnoliopsida; order Santalales; family Viscaceae; genus Viscum; species Viscum album. The sequence goes on from OY728131.1 coordinate 25,021,702, forward strand.
TGAGATACATGCAAGACGTCGTGCACCCAGTGTAACTGAGCTGGTAGAGCAAGGCGATAAGCCACCTCGCCAATCCGGATGAGGACCAGGAATGGTCCGATGAATCGTGGAGACAACTTGTCGCCCCGACCAAATCATTGTAATCCACGTCAAGGTGTGACACACAAGAAGACGTGGTCGCCATCTTCGAACTCCAGTGGCCTCCGCCTCCTCTCAGCATATGACTTATCCCGGCTCTGATTTGTCCCCATCCGCTCCTTGATGACCTGGACCTTCTATGTCGTGGCCTGGACCATCTCTGGTCTCACAAGTGCTAACTCCCCAGGGTCTGTCCAGCACAAAGGAGATCTGCAAGGTCGTTCGTACAACGCCTCGTATGGTGCCATCCCGATGGTGGAGTGGTAGCTGTTGTTGTACGCAAACTCCACCAAGGGTAGGTGGTCCTCCCAGCTGTGACCAAAGTCGAGGACACATGTGTGGAGCCTTTCCTCGAGAGTCTGAATGGTCCTCTCCGTCTGACCATCCGTATGAGGGTGAAATGCTGTGCACAGATGTAGTTGTATCCCGAATGCCTCCTCCAACCCCTTCCAAAGCCGGGAAGTAAAGTGAGCATCTCGATCAGAGACGATAGATGATGACACACCATGAAGCCGCACAGTCTCATGAACGTAAAGTCATCCCAAGCTCTCCACTGAGCCCTGATCTATGATGGATAAGAAGTGTGCCGACTTGGTGATTCAGTCGACAATCACCCAAATGGAGACGTGACCTCTGGAAGTGTGTGGAAGTCCAGTCACGAAGTCCATAGATATGTCGTCCCACTTCCACTCTAGATCCTCCAAAGGTTGTACCAAGATTGTTGGTACCTGGTGCTCTTCCTTCACCTGATGGCAGGTGATGCATCGAGAAACGAACTCCGCCACAGCCTTCTTCATGCCCGGCCACCAGTGTCGTCGTCTGAGATCCTAGTACATCATCGCCACTCCAGGATGTACGCCAAAGGAGAAGTGTGAAACTCTCTCAGCACTTACTCCCGTAAAGAAACTGGTACCAAGGTACGTCCTCTGAAAAGGACGTCGTGCTCTGCTCCAATGGAGAAACCATCAGGTGCATGTCCTGAGGATATCTGTGCACGCTGCGTCTCACAGTCAACGTCCTCACGATGTGCCTCTCTGACCCACTGCAGTAGTGGAGGGGTGACTGTGAGAGACTGAAGGAAGGCTGCTCCAACTCTATCCACAAAGGATATCTGCAAAGAGGCTAGCTGCTATGTCGCCTCCTCAAGTAGCTGAATGCCCGTCCTCCTGCTGAGAGCATCGGCTACCACGTTTCCCTTCCCAGGAGTATAGACTAACTTAAAGTAATAGTCCTTGAGAAACTTGAGCCATCGCCTCTATCTCAGATTCAGTTCCTTCTAAGAGAAGATGTATCTAAGACTCTGATGGTCAGAAAAGACTGTAAAGCGCTCGCCCATCAGGTAGTGTTGCCATATCTTCAGGGCGAAGACCACTGCTGCTAACTCCAGGTCATGGGTAGTGTAGTTCTTCTCATACGGCCACAACTGATGTGATCCATAGGTGATCACGGCCCGCTCCTGCATCAGGACACATCCGAGTCCGGTCCGTGATGCATCGCAATAGACTACGTACCCTACTCCCTCCACATGCAACCTCAAGATAGGTGCGCTGGTCAATCTCTGTCTCAACTCATGGAAGCTCTGCTGAAAACTATCTGACCACAGAAAGGGTTTCCCCTTCTTCGTCAAAGCTGAGAGTGGTGCGGAAACTATGGATATGTCTAGCACAAATCTTCGATAGTATCCAGCTAGTCCCAAGAAACTCCGCGCCTCCGTCATGCTCCTAGGTGGCTCCCAAGCTAGCACTGCCTCGATCTTCGCAGGATCCACCGCAACTCCCGCCTCAGAGATGACGTGTCCCAATAAGTGGACCTCGCATATCCATAACTGAAACTTCGAGATATTTCCATAAATATGGTGCTCTCAGAGTGTGTCTAGAACAACCCGCAAGTGGTAGGTGTGCTCCTCCTCAGTCGTCGAGTAAATCAAAATTTTGTCGATGAAGACCATGACAAATCGATAAAGGTATGGCTGAAAGATCCTGTTCATGAGGGCCATAAACACTTTTGAAGCATTGGTTATGGCGAATGTCATAAACAATAACTCATAGTGGCCATACCGACACTTGAAGGCTATCTTCTACACGTCCTCGTCTTGAACTCTGAGCTGATGATAGCCTGACCTGAGGTCTATCTTCGAGAACCACCATGCTCCCTTAAGCTGATCGAAGAGGTCATCAATCCTCGGTAGCAGATACTTGTTCATCACTGTCACCTGGTTCAGGCGATGATAGTTGACACAAATTCGCAAGCTCCCATCCACCTTCTTGGTGAAAAAAATCGGTGAAGCCCAGGGTGAAACACTTGGTCGGATAAACCCTTTTCCCTACAAGTCCTCCAACTGTACCCGTAGCTCTCGAAGCTCGGCGGGGGCCATCCGATATGCTGGAGTCGATATCGGGGCTGTCCCGAGGTACAGGTCGATATAAAAGTCTACCTCTCTACGAAGAGGTAGCCCTGGAACGTCGTCGGGAAAGACGTCCGCATACTGATCCACCACTGTAGGAAAACCAGGACTCTGCACGTCAACTGATCCTAGGATGAGGCTAGCCAACTGATGAGTGATGGGATGTCCTCTCCTCTGCGAGATTCCATCTTGTGCTGCAAAGGCTCTCTTCTCTCTGGTGAAGGTGAACCTGCTCCCGTCGGTGCGTATACATCGCACCTTGCGCCTAATACAGTCAATATGTGCATGGACTGTAGATAACCAATCCATTCCCATGATGAAATCATAAGGCCTCGACACCACTACAAGAAGATCCCAGCCGAATTTCTCACCTCCTAGAGTAAGCTCACACTACCGGAACCAGTGCGTAATCGTCGAGTCTGCTCCCGTAGGAGTCTCTAGCCATAAGGATCGATCCAACAGCTCTGTCAGAATCTCCGACCTCCGAACAAGGGCATCAAATATGAAATAATGACTCTCACCTGTGTCTATAAGTACTACTGCAAGGGTGGAATAGACACAGATAGTACCTTGAATCATCTTGGGCACTCTGTGGTTGTAGGCCTCTGATGCCTAGTGTTGTGCCTATCTATGCCCGCCATCTCCCTGTGGTCGGGGTGGACCTCCTGGTGGTGGTGGTGGTGGTGGTAGAGCCTCAAAGTATCGCCCACCACCTACTGCTCGGCCTGCTCCTATGCCTCATCTGCTTGCTCCCTGCAGACCACCACGGTTGACCCTCTGCCTCGGCCTCGGTGGTCCCTCAACCGTCTGCTACTCCTCAGCACGGCGGGTCGGGCAGTCACGAGCCATGTGGCCCTGCCCGCCGCACGATTAGCACTACCTGCCTCTCGAAAGACCGGCTCCGCGCTGTGTGCCCCGCACTACTAAGCTAGTGTCCTAAGGTCTTCTGCCTGAGGGTCTAGTCTTCCTAGACCCATGAGTCATCTGTCGACTGCCTGCTGCAGAAGACTTTGGTACGTGCCACCCCGCAGTAGGTCTCGCTTTTGAAGAAGTCTCCGCAAAAAAAAACTCTCGATCAAAAGGGCTCGCTCCAGTACTCCTACCTGAGTCAGAATGTTGAGGGATATCAGCGATGCCCTGATCTCGTGCCTCAATCCCTTCTCAAAGGTCCGGGCCCAGAATAATGGGTCTCGTACCGTGTTTGTCGAGTAGCGCGAGAGATCGGTAAATCTCGCTGAGTACTGGGCGACTGTCAAACTGCCCTTCCGCAGCTGAAGAAGCTCCTGGATGCGCACAGCACGGAGGGTGGATGGGAAGAACTCCAAGAAGAAGAGTCTCTCAAAGTCCATCCAGAGAAGAGATGCCTCATTGTTCACTTGGAGCATCACGCTCCACCATCTGCCTACTGCTGCGTGCAGTAGGCTCGCTGTGAGGATCGCCATGAGGTCTGGTGGTGTCCTCACTAACCTAAAAACTCTCACCACTGCCTCCAGCCAGTCCTTGGCTGCCTGGGGTCCTTCTCCCCTCAGAACCTGGGTGGTCGCTGGCTCTGGAACTCATGCAGTGCCCTAAGGCGACGTGCATCGTCAGCGGCTGGGGCTGGAAGCATCGGTGGCTCGGCGGGTAGAGCTACCGTCGGTGCCTCTGCTGACAAAGGGACCTGCACCGAGGCCTCGTCTCTCGGTGGGTTGTGATCACGCACAACTCCTGGAACCCTAGATGGCTGCCGTCGTGGGGCCATCCTGAAAAGGAAACAGGTGCCCCACAGTCAGAACAGTATACCTGGTGAGCTGACACAAAGTAATCACAAAGAAAACTTGAAACACACATGCAATCAATGTTTTCGTGTATTAAGTCAGAAATCAGAAGTCAGGGTCCTGGTGTATGGATACGTCGGCCACCGCACCAACACTAGACTCCCTGGACTGATAACCATAGCCAATACACTTAACACTATTGCTTCACATAGAAAAGATCAGAGTCACAAGTTCTGTGGTAGAACCGAACTCCTCTGATACCAATTTGTCACGACCCGTCCTCGGGAACCGTGTCGTGACTACCCCAAGCCCGCCTTCCATAGGCCAGGGGCTGGCGACTAGCACCAAGGCGTAAATTCTGGTAAAAAGGGAAGGCATTGCCTTTGTAAAGTAAACAAACACCATAGAGAAAGCAAGCAGCAGAAGTAAACACTAATTAAAAATTGGGTACAACAGTAAGTGTGGAAAAGTAAGTGGGCCAGTATACAAACCCAAACTGAAAGTAAAGTACAACTGGAAAGGGAAAAAACAACTAAAAGTATAGTTGCATCATCGAGCCGTCCACTGGAAGTTCCACCAAAAGGGTGGGTACAGATAGCCTCCACTGCTCCTCGGGTCCGGCCGACTGCTCCGAGTACGTCCCGCCCAGTGGTCCACCTCCAGGTACCATCTTGCTCCGCAAGCCTCAACCACGATCAGCGATGTTCGTCGTCTGCAACCAACACAATGTAGTGTGGGCATAGACCGTGCACGGGTGAGTATAAGCTACTCAGTAGGGACCCCAAGACCCCCGAAGGTCACCCAGAATCCACAAATTATAATCCTCAAAGGAAAGATACAATAACGAAATAACATCCGACACTGCTTAGGTATATGCCCATACATATACCTTAGTCATCAATTTTCGTTCGGCTCCAACATCCGAACCCAAGTACAACCCAGTCCACACAGGAAAGCAAAACGTAAATCCACATAGGATAGCAGAACACAATCCACATAGGAAAGTAAAAAAGGATTCAACTCACATAGGTATACTTCTTCGTATAACGATAGATATGATCAGGAATATCCACTGATTCATCTATTTCGTCGGACCCACAAAGAATCGATAGGTACTAACCCCCGTAATGACCCAGGAAGGGTCTGACCCACACAGGATCGATAGGTAACTAACCCCCGCAATGACCCACATAGGATCGGACCCACACAGGATCTGTAGGCGCTGGCTCACACAGAAACGATGAGCACTGACCCACATAGGATCGGACCCACACAGGATTGGCAGCACTGATCCATGTAGGATCGCTGAGTGCTGTAGTCGTCGCTGTTGAATCCACTGAGGATCTCTGTACAGTCTTCGTCGTCATCACAGTCGCAAACGCAGCCACCTCTAGGGTTCCCGCACACAGCAAGCTCGTTCAGGAGGGTCCGCTTCACGGGCCGAGAGGCTAATACATCAACTGACACATAGTCCAGAGTTGATGTATCCAAATGTTCCATATCGTCAACAGGAACTCAACGTCGCAGACGACGCGTCAATCGGACACCCGGTCTAGGAGTTATTGTCTTTTTCGTCCTAGGGGCCCGGTTGGTTTTTAAGGAATAAACAACCCGACTGCACTCCACCTGTGTCCAATCCTCGGGCGGAGTAAGCCAAAAGAACCATCTCACTAAGATGAATCCAACAAAGTCGACGGCATGCCAATCGGATGTCCAGAGCTTATGATATGAGTGTTTCCGCTCCGAGGGCCCGGTTGGTTTCGTGTACGAACCAACCCGGACGAACCCAAAGTATTCCGAAACCCTGAGCGTGATATATCGAAACGACTGTCTCGATCCGAGGATCGCATCGCCACTGATGGTGTGTCTATTTGAGGTCTGTATCCCGAGATATGGGAAAAAGACCAAAAAGGTTCCAAAAACGGGGGTTTCGGGCCCGGACCGACCCGGCCCGAGACCCCCTGGGTCGGCCCGGCTGGGCGCGGCCCGGCGCACTGGGGCGCTGCGGCTGAACGGCCGAGCAATTCTGTTGGCGGGGCGGGGGGGGGGGGGGGGGGGGCTTCCCCCCGCGTTTTGTAACCGCAACCCCCCTTAATGGGGGCCGCTAGCTGGCCGGCCGGGGGTTTGGACCCCCGGCTTTCCTCCTGTCCGGCCGGCCGGTTTCTATCATCAAGGGACCGGCGACGGCCGGTCCCCTCCCTGCTCCGACGCCGGCGGCCCGCCTCGGGCCGCCGATTCCCATGCTCCACCGCGGCCCGGTATTGGTTGCGGCCTTCATTCGTCTGGTGCGGTGCGACGACACTGCACCCCTCCGCCGCGGCCCCGCTCCGACCGCGGTGCTTTTATTGTTCTCCGGCGCGGCGCGACGGTGCCGCGACTTGGTTCAAATTTCACGGCGCAGCACGATGGCTCCACGCATTCCTTGTCGCACGGTTCCGTGTGGTGCGATGGCACCACACCATTTCGTTCCAACTACATTAGAAACAACATCAATAAAGGAGGAGGGTCAGACGTGTTTTTGCGGTCCGCCCCTCTCTTGTTCGTCGATAGAAAATGGTCGTATTTTCACGAAGAACGACAAGGTAGTATTTAGGAACAAATAAATAACTAAACCCCTACCTCGTGTGAGCTTGAACGGATGTTCGTTGAATGAGGATTCGTCGCGGGAAGAGGCCTCGTGAAAGAAGATGTTGTCGGCATCGCGGTACATGGCTTCGCGTAATCGGTTTCCGAGAACTTGGCTTTCTTCATCGAATACCTATGTGTTCTTCGCATTCTTCGTCGAAGAAGAAGAAGTTCCTCAATCCTTAGCCTTTTTCTCCCCGAGACTCCACCACATGAAAATAACCCAAAATAAATTAAGTCCTCACTTAATTTATTAACTAGAAATGATTTTGAATTTCAAACCCACACACACATTTAACTCACTTCATTAATAACATAAGTTATTAATACTTAAGTTATCAAAAGTTAATGGTGAGTTGAGGGGGGTTGAAGAATATGAAGGGGTGGGGTTCATGTGGGCCCCACCACCCTCATAACCTCCCTTGCGAAGTTGGGTAGTTACCCAACTTCCACCCAAAGACTTAAACCACTTAAAGAAAATAAAAATTGTAGTTAAATTATAAATTAAACTTCCACAATTTTTATCATCTTCTCTCGTGAAAACGCAACCCCAGAACAGGTGTTCCTAAGCAATAATCGGCGTTGCGGTTCCATCGGTGCCCTCAGAATTCGATTCCGAGCACCTATTCAAAAGATAAGAATTCTCGCTCGTTCGTTCACTGAACGTTCCCGAGCTAAACATTAAATAGAAATTCTGGGCACACCTGGCCTCAGAATCAAGTTCCATCAGAAACTGTGTTCTTGTAAAATCCCAAGGAAAATTAAGAAAACAATTTCCTTTCATTTTATGGGTCTTTACATAAAATAGATCCTCTATTAATGAGAAATAATGAGGTGAGATATATAGTCGAATTTCTATATTCAAATCCCAGAGTATAGATCTCAAATTCTAGATAAATCCTAACTACACACCGTGTTGTTTGAAGAACATAGAGCATATAGGTTCATGACTAAAAAAACAAAGGTTTTAGTAGATCAAATGTTTTCCAAGCTATGAGGGAACCAACACAAACCATGAAAATCTATTGAGAGACTCGCAATCAAATCCATGAGTGCATTTGATAGCTACAACTAGGCATGTTCTATGCTAATGTACTCATACACTGGGTGAAGTACATAAACATGGTATGGGTAACCGAACATGACCATGCACATGTGTAGGACCCTGAGTGGCATATATAGACTATGTTTATCCCCTACACGATGTATATCCATACATGATTTGTGAATAGTGTACATGTAGCAACATGGATAGGAGATGGAGTGGACTCACATGCCATGTACCCACTTTTCCCCTATGAGGAAACGTAAATAATTTTTATATCCTTAATTAAACTAGGTTTTTGGCCTATGAGTTTCTTATCCTAAGTGATTATTGAGGTAGAATGTGATGATGTAATCCACTCTGTATTTTAGGATATGAGGTGAAATATTTCTATAATTGTGTTTATTTGGGTGCAAATCGATGCTGGTAGTAATCAAAAATAAGATCACTAGACACACTAGAGTAGAGCCGCTGTCATCTTGGTAGTTGGTCCCCTACAGATACAGACTAATATGAATCACACCATATCAGTTACGGCACAAGTCCATGATTACTAAAGTAGAACCCCCTATCAAAATGGGGTGTGGGTCCTCTAATTATGTTGTGGAACTCCTCCAACATTTTGGTCACAGGTCCTCCACAACTACTTACCTACTGGAACCCAATATTAGATTTGTGTTATCCATTAATGACCAAAGTGGATCCCCTATCACACTAGGGAATGGGTCCTAAACCAATAAGGTATAACCCTCCATTATCTTAGGCATTGTTCTCTTTGTTATAAGTGGAACCACATACCAAATAGTGAGTGGGTCCTCGTGAAACAGGAGTGGAACCCCCATAATCATGGTCATAAGTACTCTACATATAAATATATAGTAGAACACCAATGATTAAATAGGGAAAAATTCCACAATTTGTATTTTTTTCTCCTCATCTATGCAGCATAGTGGAATGTTGTGGGCCTTCAAACTATTACTTCATGGAAATTACATTATATTCTTGGAATCATTGATGTACTTTTGGGCTAATTTGTGAGTCTTCTTCTTATTAAGACTTGTGAGATGAGGATCCCATTTATCTCTCAGTTGGGATTATATTGAAAAATAATATATCTATATGTTAGTATCCATAACGTTTTTTAAATATATTTCCTTTGGATAAGAAGAAGCACATGGTATGCCATGCACTTTCTATGTTTAGCTTCTTATGTTTGGTTAAGTTCACACCCTTGCATTGGGTGGAAAATACACAAAGTGTTGTCCATATACACACCATATTTATCCCCATGTGCATGGATGATGTTTCTATTTAACTTTCATGGGTTTAATTATATCACTTTTATTATATGTTGTATTTATATTCATATTTTATCTCTTACTTCTCCCCTTTTATATTTCTTTTCTTCCTACTTGGTATGTATATAATCACCCCTGTATGGGAGTTTCCTACTCATGTTGTGTCTTATGTAGATGACAAACACATCATTTGAGTGTAATTTGAAGCATATGGATACCTTTAATACTAAACTACATATGGTGGTCATAGTATTAATATCAGTAGCTAGGATCTATTAGTGTTTTACTTTCTAGTTTTTTCAGGTTTGGACATTTTTTTGGTTGGGTGTGTATATTTTCCATTTAGATATGAGTTTTCACAACCATACTATTGCAATTCATATAGTATTCTCATTCATGTTTTTTACCCTAGAATTTCGATACTTTTTCATTTACTCATATTCACATATATATTGATATATATGTGTGTGCATACAGGTATATAGGCAACAACCTATGCATGTTCGTTGTTCCGTCAACATTAGTCTCGAGCCCTTGGCCTATGGTGGTGGTGTTTATGTATTTGTAGCTCGAGAACCATCATTGGATAGGATGTGACATAATAATCATGGAACATGATGTTCACAAATCCCTAAGTATCACTCAATCAATTTTGAATCAATCAACAACCCTTCAAGGAAATCATGATGAACTAGATTTAGTTATTGTTTTCATCATCAATCCATTATAGTGGAGATAGATTCCTAGAATTATTTTCATGTTCACCCAATGTCCACCCAAATACATTGTTCTGTATGAAATAAAATAATTAATCATTGGAAATTCATCTATTTAACATAAATTCATTATTTTTTACTTTATAATTAAAATTTGAAGGTCCAAACATCCATTTTCATTTCAAACCCAAATCAATGTTTTTTATCAAATTCATGGAATTATAAATATTCTTTCAATCGAATATATTTTATCAATGCTCAATCACTAAATTATTTAATCAAATCATTTCAAAACTCAATCAATATTTCTCTAAACCTATTCAATATATCAAAGACATTGAAATTGTTTTATTTTACATATTCATTCCACATTTAATTATATCATCAAATCCAATAAATGAAACTAAAAATGATTTTCAAATAAATAATGAAATGAAAGATTTAATGTGTAACGATTATACTTTTGGATCCACATACCTTTTATTATATGTTAAAATGATCCATCACTTAAGAGGTGAATTTCTATTTGATAATTGAAGGTGAGGAAGATAAATGTTGAATCACTAGAATCATAACCCACAAAAATAGGGATTAAATCAACAAAAACATTAGAATATATAACTATTTAAAAATTAATGAAATTAAAAAAGAGATTCCATGAAATGGGGACTTCACATACCATTGATAGATTAAACACAAACACTTGAATTTCGATCAAATTGTAAAGTGGTTGGGGAAGCAAAAATTAATTATATATGGACCATATAGTCAAATGGGTTTGTTATCAATATACATTGTTAAGTTAAAAAATTTGTAAATGATTTTAGATTATTAAAAATGGTAAACAACAAACGATTCCCCATCCATAAAAAAAATTGCTGGCATGTTATATTTTTAATGCTCACAAATCATGATTTATGAAGTTTAATAATGGTTAATTATGTTTAATTATGTTTCCCTGTAATCATAATATTTTATTTTATTATTTTAAAACATAAGACCTTGTGAATAAATATGAAAAATTATTATTCGTGGTTGAAGTTGAGTCGCCATTAGGGTATCTCACATTTGGTAGAAAATCGGTTATGTATGAGACATCGTAAAGGTGGACTAACTATTAACTTATTTGATCGCCAGTGTCTCACCATCAGCACACATGATGAATTTTGAAAAAGGAAGAGAAACTATTATCCAACCAACAGTTTTCAGCCTCTTAAAATTTTAGAAATGGATTAGACACCATCAAGGATGACTAACCATTACTACAAGTCACTGCCTTCCCAAAATTGAATTTTCCCAAAGGATGAGTCACCATCGCATCAAGATACTGAAGGGATCAAACTAAAATTTTAAACAGTATGAGACACTAACCACCATGTCAACCTACCACCAGAGAAACATATAATTACTTGAATCATCATTAGAAAAAGGCATTGTCGATGAGCCACCACTCAGAATACATCATTAATTCATACTTTTCTATTTAAATTCAAATTTTTATAAAAATAATATTTAGGAAATTTATTCTATACAATATTCTAATTATTCTTGTCTTAAATGTTTCATAAAAAAAATTAAATGGAATTTTTTACTATATTATTACGTAGAACGTACAAGAAAAATTGTTCCTTTGCCTACTATATAATAAATGAATAGAAGTCCCACATTCATGGATATACATGTTTCATGTATTTTGAAAAAAATAAAAATAATATATGTTATAAAATAACATCAAAACGTGCATACAAGAAGATGTTGTAGAAAATGAAGAACAATAGTAGCAACAAACTAACAAAGGAGTAGAACACATGGAACATATTAATACCTCAAAAGAGAAAGAAGCCGTAACCTATCACGATGATGTTTTTGTCAGTCTATTTCTGAAATTTCAATCAAGCTCCACTTAAAGATATATTCTTGGAGTCACGTGCTTAATCATGTATCTTATATAAAATTATAACTATATTCTCATTAATTTTCTCTAATTGTGTACTGTTATTACATTATGAGAAGTGTGAGTAATCTATTCTCCATAAACACACACTATCTTCTGTAAAAAAAATTAATGATACATAGATATAACCTCAATATTATTCCATTAATCATTTTTTGAAATGGATAAGAGTGGAAGAGGTCCCTTCATGGATTGTTTGTTATTGTACTCCTATAGAAACAATAGAAGTGGAATTAGTGATTTGAAAAGTTGTGTATATTGTTGTTTACCCAGATCCAACGTGTGGATCATATTTTACATATATAAAAATATTGGAAAAAGGTGATTTCAAAGTGGAGAGGATTAAGTCTCATCTTAAGAATAAACCGTTTGTATAAATTCTATGGTTCCCTTTCATGTTTAGTATTATATGTTTATGCTTAATTAAATTAATAATCATCACTTTTATTAGATATTAAATTTTATATAGTGTCTATACTAAAATTTGATTAATAATATTGATTTAAAATTTTAATTTAATGTTTTATATTGTTATAACTGAGAACAAGTGACTCTTTGAAAAATCCTTCAAATTACCAAATCAACTATAAACTGGTCATTTGGTTAACAGGGCCAGTTTAATTTTCAATTAAGAGGCATTAAAATAAATTTTTTAGACAAAATTTGTTATATGAACTCAATTCACCCCCATCTTTAGTTTTCTACTCCGACCAACATTCTATTTTAATAGAACACAAATTTTCAGTTTACAAAATTTTTATAGTTTCCTAATATTTTCAATTGTGATTATATTTTTTCATTAAATGTCTCTAAATTTCTTACAGTTCTAAATTTTTGGTTCTTTATAAAATTGATTTATTCTATAGAATGGATCATATACATGAATGTTCTCCGACCAAAATACCTCCATATTTCAATGGCAGAATTTATTCTTAGTGGAAACTCAAAATGAAAATCCATTTAGAAATAATTGGTTTTGAAATATGGTCTTCAATTGTAGATTATTATAATATCTAAGCTAGTGATAGAATTTATAAATTTGAAAAAACATATGCAGCCTATAATAATAATTAAAAGGATAATAATTCATTATGTTGGTCTTTAAGTGATGAATAATTCTATTGGATTTATGCATGTGAACACCTTTTGAGATTAGGGATACTGTAGATTTTTCACATGAACTAACTTCTAATATTAAGTAAATGAGCATTAATAAATATTATATTAAATACGATAACTAAAAAATGAATCCTGAAGAACCTATTTCTGACTTGTATATCAGGTTAAATGAGATTGTAAATACAATTAGTTCTCTAGGAATGCCGATTTTAGTCAAGGATTAAATCATACAGCTACTCAAATGTATACCAAAAAGATTGAGAGGAACATAAATATCAATAAATAAATCTGGCGACATTAGTAAATTTCCATTTAATGAATAAATTAATAAATGTTGATGTATAAGGAAGAGATGAAGGTTAATAATGAAGAAAATGAAGATCCTATAAGAAATTAAATGGATTTAAAAACCCTTACATCCAAAAAAGAGAGAAAATTCATGTTTAGGATGGAAGTACCACTAATGTGGAATGTAAATTTTTTTGATGAGAAAATGGATCATCTAGGTAAGAGATTTAATAATTTCTACCAAAATAAAAATTTATTTAGAAATCGTAGCTACAAAGGGAAAAAAAAAAAATTAATTTGAAAAATGATTGGAAACGAAATGAGAATACTAATGAGGTTTTTTTCTATGAATGAAAAAATAAAAGGAAATGTAAAATATGACTCTCCAAAACAGAAATATGTGATGAAATATGTGAAAAAAAGATATAAAATACAAAAAATCATTAAATGCTACCTGAAGTGAATGTAAGGACAACTCTAGTGATTGTTAATCATTTCACACTAAAAAGATTGACAAATCTAACATGTGATTTATAAAAATCATATTTCAGGTAACATTAGTATCTCGTACACCAAATTCCTACTGTTCTGAAGATAAATATGAATCTGATGTTAACGAGAATTTATCCAATGAAGAATTGATTAAATACTACAATATTCCTAAGTATTCATTAAATGGTCTGATAGACAAATATAAATCTATCAAAAACAACATGGTATTTCTACTACTACTATATGTGAACTCATTATAAAAAATATGGAGAATCCTCAACTTCTCAATGAGAATACTGAACATAAACATTCTAATGAGCAATAAAAGTAGGGTCTAGAAATGATTAAAAATCATAAAAATACCTTAACATAAATTCATGGAAAATAGGTCTCTCCTAAATATAACACAAAAAATTATTATAAATATTTAAAATTAAATTTTTATTAAAAAAACTTATATCCATGTCAGGAAAATTTGTTTTAATTTCTCAATATGAAAAGGTTTCTACAAGTACCCTACTGTAAAATCTTTTGTTGTTTATAATTTTTTTGGACCTAATAAAATTTATTACTCAGAAATTATAAAATCTAAATACAGAAAACCCATTTAGAAAATGTTGATTCGTAAATTATTAATAACCAATATCACTAGACACAAGAAAATATTGTTACTAAAACCACTCCATGTTTAAACTAATTTGTATAAATGAGGATTGAAGAGTTCATGTAAGAACTTATGGTACTTTGATAGTGAGTGTTTAAGATACATGATTGAGGACTACTATAACTTCATGAACCTCATAAATATTGATGGCCTAAAAGTCATATTTAATGATAATAAAAAATGAAAAATTATTTTCCATGGAAAAATCAGTAATATAAACTTAGTATTAGTATTTATTCATATTTTTTGATGATATAAAAAATATATTCATAGCATTCCCAAGTTATATGATGATGGTTTTCTTGTTAACTTAGAAAATAATGGTTTTAATGTTTTTAATTGTACAAATGATTATGTTTTTATTGATTTTGAACATTAAAATATATATGTTGTTTGTATCAATTCCTTAGTCTCATAGATTATTTCTTGCATACGTTCCTTTAAAAAAATCTGAACTCTAGAAAAGGAGACTATGACATTATAACATTCATTACCTTGGAAAGATTACTAGAAAATGATTAATCAATTATCAACCCAAACTATAGTTTCCTAAGGATAATTTCTCTGATCTTTTTCAAAAATAAAAACAACATAAATTATAATTTAAACTGAAGAAATAAGTTTCAACTTCTCAACCTCTTGTGGTGGTTCACATTGATTTTTTATACCATATAGAGTTTTATGTTTAAATAGGAAGATATATGTCTATGTTCTAGTAGATGAATTTTATAGGTTTACTTGGGCATTATTTTTATCTCAAAAAGTCATGCTTTCTCTTATTTCACCAAGTATGAAAAATTAGTATGAAACTTAAGTGAACCTAAATTCGAAACTATAAGAAGTAACCAGGCGCATGAGTATAAAAATAAAGTGTTAGTTTTTTTTCTAACAAACTTTTTATAGTCATAACTTCTCTACTTCTAGGACACCACAGTAGGATGTATTTTTTTTATAATGGTAAAATAGAACTGTATAAGAGATAGACTAAACAATTCTAAATTAATTTAATCTACCTATTTATTTTTTTTACAAAAGCTATTAACATATTATTAAATATAACCAATAGTGTTTTAATAAAACCTATCAATATGAAATCCACTATTATCAGTGGAATAATAGGAATCCTATGTTTCATTACCTTAAATTATTTGGTTGCAAAGTCTCTATTCATAACAAAAAATATAATCTTGAAAAAATTGTCTCCAATAGTGATGTAATAATTTTAATAGGTTATATAATCTACTTTAAATATTTTAGAGCCTTTAATAAGAGATAAAAATCTGTGGATGTATCAATGCATTTCAAATTTGATAAATAAGATCAATGTGAATCAAAAAAACTCCTTAAAAAGGTTTGAGAACAATATGTCAAATATAGTCTTAAATTCCAAAACAAATGATTCTATTTTTAAACAAGTATAAAAATATTCTAGTTCTATAAAATTTTTAGTCTCAGACAAAATAGATCCCAATCCTCATGAATATTCGTAAGTTACCATCCCTTCATTCTCTAGCCCTTTTATAACTCTAAAATAATGTCATTTAGATTATGTAGCTGGAGACATAGAAAGAGGAACATATACTAGAGCTTCTTTAAGAAACCAGGTTTCAAATCATGCCTTTTTGTCAAAACATGAACCTAAGAACATCAATGATGCAATCAATGATTAATTATATCTTATGGATATTCATGAAAGATTAAATCATTTTGAAAGGAAAAACGTATCGAAACTTTTTTATAGATTGAAAGTCAACTTGACTATAGAAAATAAATGGGTGTTTAAAAACAAAGTGGATGAATTATGCACTATAGTAAGGAATAATGATTGACCAATTTCACAAGGTTCTATCCAAGAAGAAGGAATAGACTATTAAGATACCTTTACACCTTTAGACTAACATGAATCCATCATAAGACAACTATCTTATACAACACATATTAATTTAAAAGATTATCAAATGGGTGCTAAAAGTGAATTTTTAGATGGATATAAGGTTTTGTAAGTTGTTGTTTAACCACCCACATGGTTTTTATAATCACCAATTTCATAATCATTCTTTCATATTAACAAAATAATTACTTGGCTTAAAATATTCTCATAGATCCTGCAATGGAAAGGTCAACATTTTTCTAATTTATAATGTTTTTTCTAATGGTGTAGGTGATCCAATTAATTTCATAAAAAAATCTCAAATGATGTTTTAGTTGATCAAATATATGTTGATGATATGGTTTTTGGATCTTATAAATGTTTCTTATGCATTGGGTTTCCAAAAATTATGCATAATGAGTTTAAAAAAAGTTTAATTGGTGAACTAAAATTCATTCATGGATTTCAAATTTTTTAATTTGAGGAACATAATATTTTAAATCATGGTAAATAAAATAAATATATTTTAAATTTTTTGGGTTGGATATCACTAAAATTTTGAATAATCATATGAGTACCAACTATAAATTGGATCTTGATGATGATGTAAAATCAAAATATTGAACCAAATACAGAGGTTTTATTAGATGAGTTCTATACATAACTGCTAGCTGACTAGATATTATGTTTATTGTATGTATATATGCTCATTTTAAATAAAACCATAAAGAATCACACCTCCTTACTTTCAAAATAATTTTCAAATACCACCAATATACTACAAAATTTGGACTATTCTACAATAGAGGTCAATCAATTGATTTGGTTAGTAATTATGATGTTTATTTTGTTGAAAGAATTTTTGATAGAATTTGAACAGATTGAGAATGTCAATTTTTAAGAATGTCTCTAGTTTCGTTGTGTAGTGAGAAACAAAATTCTGTTGAATTTCTTTTGACTGAAGTTGAATACATAGTTTCTTGTAGTTTTTTTGCTCAAATTTTTGGAATTAAACACACATTAATATATTATACATATCCATTCACTCATGTCCCTATAAATTGGGAGTACATAAGTACAATTAACATTTATAAGAATATAGTTTCTCATAAAATAACAATGCATAATAATTTAAGACATCATTTTTTGAGAGATAATTATCAAAAAGTTTATATAACTCTTGAATTAATTGTCATGGAACATCCGCCTGATGATATTTTTACTAATCCATTAAATTATTGGAGAATGAGTTATATCAAACATGAGCTGGGGATGACCTATTTTGGATTACACGCTAATGAGACTCTCTATTTTGACTTGTTGTTGAGAGTTTCCATTGTGACTCACCAGTTGGATGAACCATTGTGACTCACCACTAGGACTCACCGTTGTGACTTATCATTGGGACACACTATTGGGAGTTAAAGTTATTTAATTTTTCATTTATCTCAATCAGAAAAATAAAATAAATTTTCATTATTTTAATTTATTTCTCATTTTTTAATTATGATTTTCAAATCCGTAATTGATAAAAATTGAACTGATCTAATTATAATTAAACATCTTACTCACTCACTGTCGCACATTTCTCCCAAGACCAATCCCTTCTCTCCCAAACATCATCTCCATTCATTCTATGACCAACCCCACATAAATAATTATAATTTTTCAAGTGAAGTTACATACTGATTTGTCTCCGGACATGGCACATACTTCGGATAGGTAGAAATGAAACATGAGTAAACCAATGGTCTAACCAATTTAACATGTGATCGCAATTCAGATAGTTATTCTAGAAAAGTAATTCCATGCTTAGTATATTTTATCAAGTATGTCTCTAGTGTTAAAACTACTAAAATAATAATGATGGTTGGAGTGGTTCCAAACAACAAACAACCTCTCTATTGGAGGCTAGTTCATGAATTCTATCAGTATGTGGAGTTTATTTTTTCATTTAAAGATGAATAATGGATAAGAACTAGGATAATTCCACACAATATTGCCTTATCTTTGGGGGAATGGAATGAATTTTTGGGTGTATCTCATGAAGAAATTTTTTATGATCACAAAGGTAGTGTTCCACCTGCATTGGAAGTATTCTATTATGAAGAGACTTTAGATGAGCTATGTGGAAAGGGAATTACCTGAATACACATAACCTCTAAAATAGTTCGATAATATAGATTAATATACAAATTTATTCAACATCATCTATTTCCATGTAATGGTAACTTTGTGTCATTAAAGTATCATGATGTCTCTACTGCTCCCACCCCCAGTAGGAGTCTGTTCTGAACCTTTTCATTAAGAGTGACTGGGCTATTTATTTATGGACCTGTTTGGATGATAGGGACAGGTTCAACCTGACGTGCTCCTCCTTTCCAGAGTTTCTTGCAAGCTGGTTTTCAGGTACGGGATAGGATGAGATGGAGTCTAAAATCCGCAGAGTGGTGCTAACTGCAATCTTTTGGACGATTTTGGAGGCGCGGAATAAGGCGCGTGTTTAGAGGTGGCAGTACCTCTCCTTAATGATGGTGAAGATGAAAGGGATGGTGTATGAGTTATGTATTCTACTGAAAGGAGGGAAGAATTCTCAATTGCTGTGTGATTTCCGAAACAGGACGAAGGAATTCTCCAGGTCGTGAGGCTGCTGGGTAAGGTGGACGCCTCCTCCCGTGGGGCTCATGCTTAATGTTGACGGCTCCTTCCTGGATGGGCTGATGTGAGGAGGTGGTTTGGTGTGTGGCTACAGTGGTTCTTTTATCATGGAATTTAGCTGCTTCAATGGCCCATGTGATTCTTTAAGGGTGGAAATTCATGCGCTGCTCATAGGTATGGAAATTTGTACCAGCCTTTTCCTGGTATTCTTAGAAGTAGAATCAGATTCCGAGATCCTGATTCGGGTCCGGCATGGGAATGTGAAGGTGCTATGGTCCTATATTTACACTGTTCGTAGATGTGCTGCTATGATTCCTCAATATTGTACTACTCTCCATATTCCGAGAGAAGCTAATTTTTCGGCGGATTCCTTGTCTAGAGACAGCGGACCGGAGGATCCTTGAAGGGTGTTTCAGAATGCTGGTTCCTTACCCCAGGTATGTAAGAACTTTTTCCAGTGGGAAGCCCTTGGGCTTCATCACATTAGGCCTCCCTAAACTCCTCAGAGAGGGAGATTTTCCCCTTTTTGAACTTTTAAATTAATAAAATTTCAATTTTCCGTTAGTATATTATGAAATGAGGGTACAAGATCAACCTATGCAAGTAACTTATGTGGAATATGTGATATGATAACGTAAAATTTAGGGTCAAACTCCCTCTTCTATTTTATGATTATTTTTGTAATTTAGAAAATTAAAATATTAGTTAATGATGACGAGGAAACTATAATAGATTGTGATGGATTTTTCATTTCAGAATCTATATGAAACAAGAATGAAAATAAGATAGAATCCATGAATAAAATAGTTGGTAGAATAAAATGATAAAATCTATGAAGAATTCCATCTAGTTAAATATTCCATAAGACAAAATGAAATAATTTTCTTTGGTTTAGATGCAGATAAAATTGTGGATTGTTATGATTAGGAGGAAGAATGATCTGATGCTTTTAAAGAAGATAATGAAGTGGAATATTCTACTAATTACATAAGTGATCATGACATTTCAAAATATTTTGAAGGAATTTCACATGGAGAAACTAACCCTCCAAAAGAACTTATTATAAGATAATCTCTCCAAGGAGATGATAATGATGATGAAGTAGGTGAATATAAAGAGGTTATATATGGAAGTTTCCCATAATCCTTTGAAAATGAAGTATAATCATTCTCAAGTAGAATTGTCATTGGAAATGGAAGTCGTGATCAAGGAACAATTGGTGGGGAGAAAATGAAAATAATGAAAATAATGAAAAAGAATGTGAAGATGAATAAGAAGAATGTAAATAATGTTGTGAAGTAGATAGTGAATCAAACCATCCCAATAGTGATAAAGGTTATGATGTAGGAATTGTTCCAACACTTTATATCTCTCTTATAGCTCTCTCTTCCCCATGTCATGAATAATTCATTAAGATTATTGTTGAAACAGGTAATGTTAAAACAAAAACAGACTTTGGGATTGAAAAATATCTTGACACATTTATGAATGAATATAAATATTAATATGTTCAGTTTATAGAACAAATTAATGTTCAGATGGAATCACCTATTGAGAGGGATAAAAAATCATTGGGATCTCAAGTTAAAACTCTTAAACCGATTGATATGACTATAGTGGATGATTAGAATATAATCCCAGATATGTCAAGTTGGGATAGGACATTATAGACTCTAATGATTAAGAATATGATTTTAAGGGTTCCATTATTGAACAATTAGATCATTCTCAGACAATTAAAACTTGACCAGATCCATTAGTATCTCCGACTCCTATAGTTGGATATTTTCCTGCTAATTATTAATGTCATATTGAATTCAAATTCCTTAATGAAGAATTGTGTTTAGTTGTTAAAAATCACATTTAAAATCAATAAACACATTTGGAAAAGCCTAGAAAAAGAGAGTTTGTTTTAATTTTAGAAAAAAAAATCTTAAAAATTCAACCAATATTGATTTTCAAACTTTAAGAAGTTGTAATGTTGAAGTAGAAATCAATTGATTAACTAGAAGCTCTTATATCGTTGGTTAAAGGAATGAAATTTGGCTACATAAATTCAATTTAAGGTGTTGTAAAATTTATTAGAGATAAAACATCTTTGTCTTATTAGAATTCTACACCTCATCCTCTAGTGTATGGCGTTGAATAGATAAGATCCATTATCAAAGATGAGTTAAAAGTTCCATTAACCTTAGTTGCCCCACCTTCAAAGTCACTTAACCCTGATGTGATCAGATCGGTAGTAAGGGAATATTTTTAGTCCTTTTTCAGAGGTAATGATCAATCAATACTAACTTAAATAATATATAACAATTACCATGTACATGAAAAGGTGAGGAATTACCTAGAAGATGCCTGAGCAGATCAAGAATATATTTAAAGAAATGTATTATTACTTATCCAAGATTTACATGAAGCATAATCTAAAAAGTCACTTAAAATTATTGTATAATAATACTAGGATTCCTCCTATCATAAAATCATTATAGTAACAAGTTATATAGCTCAACGATATTTTTATACCACTTCAAATGCTTATGAAAATCAAGGACGACTTTAATAAGGCCATAGAGAATGGTGGTAATATGATCATGAATTATATCAACCACTAGAATCCCAATTTGTATCATCATGGTACTACTATTTTAGCTTAAAATTCTTTCCTGATTCATACTCTAACTGAGAGTATTCATTAAGGTTCTATTTAAAGCTATGTTTATCCTTGATTCACAATTACATTCATACTCAAAAACTTTTACCCCTCTTCCTTCTACTCTATAACATTTCCATATCTCTCACACTAATGAACTTCATAATCCAAGGTCTGTTATTGATCAATAACTTGATTCCTATCCTAAATCCCCTCCATGTCATACATCTCACGTACCTTCTACATTTACTCTTCTGTCAACAAAATCCTTATCCTCTCATATTGTGCCTATATCTTTTCCTCGGCCTGCCTCTTCCGACAAGGTAAAAGAGCCAATGGATCATTATTTAGAGAAATCTTAATTTTGTTTCGATTTTTCTTTTTTCATGATGTATTTGAACATTTTTATCCTCTTATATATAACAATTTTTCATATCATACTTGTTATTTCTATATTTATATTTTTTATATTTTTTATAATACCAAAAGGCGGAGAATGGGTATTTGATTAAATTTTATTTCTCATTATTGTGTTTATCATATATTCTCACATGATATTATTGACATTTTATATAAAATACAATTATGTTGTATTTATAATTTGATAAGTTTGAATGAAATGTTCTGTTTTGGATCTACTAACTTTTATAATACAATGATTTTTTATCATCAAAATTGTGGATATTATTGTACTCTTCTAGATTTAATGCTCACAAATCCGGATTCATCAAATTAAATCATGTTTTATATTTCTTAATTATGTTTACCGATAATATTAATTTATTATGTTAGTATTTAACACCATTATAAAGGTTATAATAATATTACAAAGGGTTAGTCACCATTGAAGTTGAGTCCCCTTCGGGACATATCAATGTTTGTAGAAACTCATCTATGTATGAGTCCCCATTATGGTGGGATCAATAATAAGACATCTCACCATCGTTGTCTCACTATCATCACAAATGATACATTTTGTAAATAAAAAATAAACCATTATCTGACCTAAAGTCTCTGGTTTCTTCAAATTTCAGGAAATGACAAGTCACCAGAAATGATGACTCATTAATACTACATTTCACCGCCAACCCAACATAGAATTTTCACAAAGGACGGTTCACTATCACATTATGGTAATGATAGTGTCAAAAAAAATTTGACAGAGTATGAGACACCATCACCATGAGTCACCACGAAGTCAACCAACTACCAGAGAGACTTAATATTACATGACACGTCATTAAAAAAAGACACTACCAAAGAGTCACTTCTTATAAGACACCATCAACTCTTCATTTCCATTAAAATTAAAATTATTTTAACATTCAAGTTTATTAAATATAATTTCCAAGAATATTATAATTATTTATGTATTAAATTTTCAAGACAAATTTAAATTGGATGTCAGACTGGGAAACATGTGAACCTCATGAAAAGCAGTGTCTATCTCCCAAAATCATGTCCGAGCTGGTGCACACAAATCATACAGGAGAGATTGGGAGTATCAAGAAGACCTCTCCCAACGGAATACCTCAATGTCCCCATTTCTAACGGGAAAATCAAGAAGGTGGATTTTGAGAACCTAATAAGCATAATCACAAACCATGTTTACAATTGGAAGAACATGTTTCTTTCGTTCTGAGGAAGAATCACATTAGCTAATAGCGCCTCGATGTCAATTTCCATGCACACGTTTGCCACTATTATCCCTCCCAAAGGGACTATCTTACAGATTGAAAAAATCATGAACTCTTTTATATGGAAAAAAAGACAATAGGGATAATGTCGATGGGCTTCATGGTCTCGGATGGCTAAACCCTTGGGTGAAGGTGGTGTGAACCTTTGAAACATGACTGAGTGTATGCAAGGCATGCACGCCAAACCTTCCTGGGACATCATTGAAGGGAAGTTGTTGTGGGGTTGATTCATCCACGACTGGTACATGGATGATTTGAACAACTGGGGGAATCTTCCCAGTAACATCTCATCTCTGGCCAAGTGCATGAAAGAGGATCTTAGTGTTCTTCAGAACAAGGCCATTTAGATTATAGGCAGAGGTGACATCTGGTACTGGAAAGACAACTGGGAAGGATGCAAGCTCTTCTTCCCAGGATGCCCCATGCTGGAGATCACATTCATCCAGGCTAGGAAGCACATGACCTTCACATCTACCCCTCTGGATGCAAACCAAATGAACCTGTTTGACAACATTACTCTCACAGATGACCCAGAAAAATGCGTCTTCTTGGAATAAGCATCCGTAACATTCCACACACGTTCTTAAGTTGAATCCATCCACATTAGACACGAAGAGACCATTTGGGAAAGACAACTATGGGGAAAATACATCCCAAAAAAGATGAACTTTATTATTTGGAGGATTCGTAACAGAGCAATTCTAATAGACAGTAATATTCAGAAGAGAGGAATTCACATTGCCTTCCGATGTGTGTATTGCACCAACCTAGACATCGAGTCTACACGACACCTCTTCTTTGAGAGTTAATTGGCTATGTTTACATGGGACTTGGTATACCAACGGATGGGTGTGCAGGGGTTGAATGTTAGTGAACCATACTTCTTCCATCGGTGGTTTCTGAGAACCGAGAATCAACCCAGGGCGGGCAAGCTTCGCAGCAAGGCTTGTGTCTCTATCTGTTGGGTCATATGGGACATGAGGAACAATGAACATGGATTTTTTCACAGGTCTTATACCTGTCTCAAGGTCTTCCTGCTTGCCTTTATGGAGGAGCTCAGTGATCTCCTATAGGGAGGGACACCAATGACATTGATGCCCCTCAATGGTCCTGGCACAGGGCAAGGGAGGTGGGTAAAGTTGAACCCGCCTAACTCAGACCTCAAAAATAACATGTATTTCTCCTGCACCTAAGGTATTATGAGATTAGGGGGTGGTTCGAGACACCAGAGGATATGTGGTCATCGGTTTCAGTGCTTTTTATGGCCAAGGTACCCCTATTGAAGCCAAATCCAGAGCCATGCTCATTGGCTTATCCATTTTCCGCGAACATCACATCTTCATTGCCTCAGCTGAATCAGATTCGTGCCTCCTGGTCAACTTCCTACTCAAACAAGTCTATCCCCTGTGGAATTTATACTACATTATCAAGAAGATGAGTCTCTTATTGGGTGAGGGAAAGGATATCACTCGTGCCTGGAGGGAGGGCAATTCTGCAGCGGACGATCTTGCCAGCAAGGGGAGACCTAATAACTGATGCATTATCTATGATAGTCTCAGGTCTCTTTCCAACACATGTAATCTCCTTTTTTGTAACAATACTTTAGTTTTGAAACATTTTCTCCCCCCGTGACTTGGTGGGATCCTTAATAAAAAGCCATTTTTCAGTCAGTCAGACCAAAGTATGAGGTAGTATGATAAATGAATGTTCATTCCCGTTATGTACTATATAAAATCTAATGCAAAATCCCATATTCATGGATATATATATGTCATGTAATTTAAAAAATAAAAATAATATATGTTAAAATATAAATAATAGTTGATAATTCAAGAAAAGACTACTAAAAAAAGAAACATTGAAACCAAAAACATAGAAATGAGAAGAACACAACAAAAATAAGAATACTTTACCAGAGACAGAAGAAAAAAAATCTCTCAAGATACTTTATTTTGTTGTATAATTCTAAAATATGACTCATGCTACACTTACAGATTGCTTATAAGAGTCAATAAATACACCTCCTGTCACATAGAGAATTATAAATCTCTTTTCATTCATTTTCATTTTTTATGTACTATTATATCATTACGAGCTGTGTCTGTTTTCTCTTATCAATAAACAATCATTTTCCCCTATGAAAAGCTAAATTATGCATAGATATATTCTCAAGATTATTCCATTAATCTTGTTATCACATGTATAAGAGTGGAAGAGGCCCCTATATGGCATGTTTTTTATTCCCATGGAAACTGTGGAAGAGGTCATAGTGACCTTGATAGATGTGTTTGTTGTTTTGTACCCCAATATAGGTTGTCAATCAATGCTTTTTTATATAAAATTCATAGAATCATGTTATTGGAAAGTGGACAAGATTATGTCTCATCTTAAGACTGAACCTCTTGTATAAATTATAATGTGTCCTTTCATGTTTGGTTTTCTTTAGTTTTTGTTTATTTAAATTAGTAAACATCCCATTAAGTAGATAGTTAATCATAGATAGTGTCTATACTAATATTTTTTTAAGCGGATTTATTTAAAAAGTTAATGGAATATTTCATATTGTTTTGACTGAAAACATATCACTCTTAGAGAAATAATTCAAATAAACAATTTTTTTTATAAATTTATACTTATATTAAATTTGACGTTTTTACATTAAATATGGTAACATTATAATTAAGTATTTTAGAAATAAATTTTTAATGGAACCCAATCCCCCCCTCCCACTTTATTGTCCCACCCATACCAACACCCATGATATAGAATTTATAATGCTGAAAAAACAATGAGGCAGTGATAGGGACCACACTATTATGGTTCATGTTATAACCTCATCTGAGTGTTTCAGATATAATCATTGTTAAACCCTAAAAACCAAAAAATGGCCCATTAAAAAATATTCTATCCACATTGAGTCTTTTACGAAATATGAAGTTGAAATAACGCCCCTACCTCGAGATTTGATGCCATAACTAAATCCATGATGCCACATGAAAATGGTACTATACAAATTCCATGTAATAGACATAATCCATGAGTCATATACACCATTAAATTCTATAAAATTAATATAATTTGTTGATTATATGAATCATTCACAATATTGTAATGGTGGTGAACAAAATGAACGACATAATAATTACCACGAAAATTGACTTACAGAATCACAGAACTCAGATAGCATCATTGAATAATAAATTAATCATTTTATATATATTTTGGAATATAAGGCTACATTTTCAAAGAATTTTCTTTAATGGTGATGTTAATTATTGGTATACCCTTATTGGATTACCATTGGTGAAAAATTAGGATCGATTTCTACAATCTGGACAGTGGTGATCTACCCATGCTTCTTTGATCTCTAATAAACACCAAAAGTATTCTAAGTTATAGGCATGTGAATCTATAATCATGTGTTGATTGTGTTGATTTCTCATAGTATCATTATTTTTTATGGAATATCCCTATAAATTCGTTTTATTTAGATGATGAGATGAGGAGGAATTGAGCCAAAGTTCCATTCTGTGCTATGATTCTAATGTCTCCATTATCCCGACACAATATAAATTATTGTACATGTAAATAGATTAATATTTTAGGGTAATAAACTACTTAATTTCATAATAGACCTTAAATAATTAAAGAATTATTAGAAAATTACATACCATATTATTATTATTTTATTAATATTATAATAAATTGGATGTTTCTATTTTTCACAATGATAAACATTATTTACCATACTAAAACTAAATATCCATCATGAGACATGATCTTAGTCTACTACAATTCCAAATCATTTATTGAATACATCAGTAAATCTTTATTTAAATAATAAAGTAATAAATAAATATTATCAACTTCTAAAACATGAATGAATTTATCACTATAACTTGAAAATACTACTTAGTCCATTAAATAATTCAAATATAATTCTAACAGGATCAATGGAATCAAAGAGTATGTGAACTTATAAGATTCTTTCTCATTTGAATTTATAACGATTTCATAATTTCTAATGTTACTGTTTGGTAGTGGGTCAACGCACCCAAGGAAAGGAATTTAAATATACAAATTCCACTACCACATAAGAACAATCAATGTGTAATGTAATACTTTTTTACAATATCCAATCAAATATGTTTCACATTTTAGTTATCAACCTGTATTCTTTATAAGATGTTCTTTGACCACTTGAAGTAAATATGTTGTTTCACTATGGAAATTGAATTTATATTGATGGTTATTTTCAAATATAAGGGTTGAGGAATCGACATCCATAATGAAGGAAGAGAAAATTCCTTCCTTAACATACCATTAACACCATGTAATTTTTGATTCACCCAATATACAGTACTTCCTAATAATATATTTGGTCATAGTTTTTTTTAGTAAATCTACATGTGTGATTTATGAAAGGTAAAAATATTAATATTAAAAAATATGAAACATTACAAATAATCATAGGTAGAAATATCTAATGACACCAAAACTTGTTAAAATCCTCGTTATGGTTCTGTTCTCACACTCTACCACCTTCGAAATTATATTTGTTGAATATCATGAGATATTGTCCCATCTTTTTATTAGTACTCAAATCAAATTTTTTATATACTATGTCCCTTATCATAGTATGTTATCCTAACATAGAACTATATATTCAAATATCATCATGGAACATCAATGCATTCATTAAATAGGGTAAGTGCTATGACTTATAAATGGTAAAATACCCTAGGAAATTATGAAATAAAATCCATGCACCACCATAAAAATTATATGATCAGATGTTTTAATAATATTAAATTATTTTAATATAAATGTAATAAAATATACAAATATTCAGTTATAGAACAAAAAATTCACCATTTTTAAATTATTTCAACGAATTTAATCAATATATATATTATTAAGAGTAATTTTATTTAACAGAAACACTTCATATAGATAAGTTTCAATCATAGTATTTTTCTAGTGATGTTCTCAAACCTATATTTGATGAATTCTTATCATAGTGTTTTAATTTATATATATTTTAAATTTAATTTCTATAGGGAATAAATAAATTAAGTTGAATTTTTGGTTAACTTCTTAGGCTATGGAATTAAAAGTCAATATTTTAAGATATAGGACTAAAAAACATTATTTCACCCAAATAAATATTAGCATGATTTATTTAAATAATATATCACCTAAAAAATCTTTATATATAGTTGGAATTAAGGTAATTACTTTATTTGATATTTTTTATTACTAAAATAAACAATATTCTTGTGTATTCATATATGTTTTCAAGAATGATAATTATATATTTGGGTGGATAAGATGTTATTTTGAAATTAAACAAAATGTTATTCAATATTTGGAAAAGAATATACAAAATAAAAATATATGTAGGTGATGTTCCACCCATATTAATCACATTCCAAGTGAAAAGAAATTTTAATTATTGGGGATTGTGATTTTTCTTCAGCATATATATAATTTATAACCTATGTAGTAAAAATGTTATTTGTTGTATATTTTTTGAACTTATATATCTTTATATGCTGTATTTTAAAATTTAATCATGTTTTTATTCTTTATAATTAAATTAAAAAATAAAAATTATTGTATTAACATGTTTTTAATGTATATTTTTTTATAAATAAATATGAAATTATAAAATAAAATAAATATTATTTAAGTGAAATGGGAAATATAAAAATAAATTGATTTTTGGTCAACCTAGTTTCCCATGAGTCAAGTAAGGGTAGGGCTAAGACCAATGATATTATAATTTAAATTTTTTATTCAAAATAATTTCATAAAGAAAACGATATTTATATGTTATTTAATTTTATATTAGAACGTAACGTGGTAAAATTAACTTTTTTTAGTTAATAAGTTTGTACATAAAAAATTATATTTTCTTGGTTTCATTTTTCAAAAAATATTATTTCATATATAATTATAATTGAAAGTAATAATACAAATGAATTATATATAATAAAATATATATTTTCTCAATGTTTAAATAATATTCGTTAATTTATATTTAAGTAATCCTTATTATTTTGGTGGTTTTGGTTAATGACGTCATAAATCCATATTATAATTTGTAGACAATAATATAAAAGAAAAATAATAATCAAAATCTAGTAATTGAAGTGTGAAATAAGATTGAAATATATATATATATTGAAATAAAACAAGAAAACTAGTCTTTATAAAACTAAATCCTTTGATAAAAATTATAATAATCATTATGAAATAAATCATTAATACAAGAATATAATCAAACATGTCCATGAAGGTGATTGTATATGGGGAGGGGTGAGTTTAAATGAAAATTAATTGTTATTTTTATTATTATATTCGTAATTTTATTGACCTTCACCTCTATATTTTATAACACCCCGAGATTTTATGAGATATATTAATTTTAATTTCATTGATGTCTTATATTATACACTACACCAAGATTAGGTTTTACTATACACAACACCGTATTAGCTTACAGTATACGCAACACTATTCTTGGCTCATGTTACACACAATTTCAAGTTCATTTTGTGGAAATTATTATACGCAACATAAAATATAGTTTTTGGTTAATGTATAAATGAAATATGTTTTGATTATTTTATATGCAACACCAAACAGAGCTTTCACTACACACAGCCCTGACTTGGCTTTTATTACAGGCAATCAAGACCTTCTTCGATAGCGTGTTTAGTACGTAATACCAAGTTTCACTAAAAGAGATATTATTATAATATTATTATGAACTAGCCATTATGAATAGTAATACCCACTTTTTGAAATTTTATAAATTTTATCTTTCAAAATGGACTTCATTTTTTGGATTTGGAATATCAAAATTAGCCTAGGGAGATTTTTTGGTATTTTTCTGAAAACATTCAATTTTTGATGAATATTGAAAACACTAGGGTACTATTTAAAAACAGACATTTTATTTAAATAATTATTTATTTTATTTAAATTTATTTTAGGTAATAATTGATACATAATACCTATATAAGTTCAATTTAATTCATTGAAGTCATTTTATAATAATTTTAGATATACAAAAAGTTTATTGAACTTTTCACCTTCTTTTACCTACCTCCTAGGAGCTTTTTACAGACATACATAAAACATAATTTTACCGCTTCTGTGCGTGGAAATTAGAAAATCCAATAGACACGGTTAATAACAAGGAGTAAAATGTGGTACAATAAGATAATAAAATTTTTTGGTGAATAGTAACATTTTAGTTTTATTTACCACAGTTAAAAGTAAATAGGTTAATTAAGGGTAAGAATTATATTATTATTACCATAACACATGTCCTAATTCTATTGGATAAGTGTAATTTGACCACAAACAACCATAAGAATAAAATATTTCCCTTTAGGTCCACTTTGATTAGATTAGGACATTTATTATTATTTTATTTAAAAAAAGTTCTAAAATAGTTAAAATCAATGTTAAATAACAAATATATTTTTAATATAGGGTTATACATAAGATAAATCCGACTATAATTATTCATTAGAAAAATAAAAAAATTTCCTACCTAATGGTATTTTATTTATAATTTTTAGACATTAAATAATTTAATTTATTTATGATACAATGGTGATGCAGTAATTACCTAAATAATGAAATATTAAAATAAATGATATTATAAATACCCAAATAAATATAATTTGAGACTTTTTATAAATTCCATTAATATTATATTTTAATATGACATGTTAGTATTTATTTAATTAACTTTTTTCCAATGAATAATGCCGTTATGATTTTCACAAAAAATCAATTACCAAATAGTGTCAAAATTGATATAAAATAGTTTTTAAAAAATATATTATATTATTAATTGTTATTATATTACTTAAAATATATGGATCGACCAAATGAATTATATAAGGTTATATATATTAATAATGGATCACTTGTTGTTCGTTTGAAATGTAATAGTAAATTTATTAACCATATAGTGTAAGAAAACAAAAAGACATGGTAAATGTTAAATTATTTAAAATAGAGTTAAATCTAAAAGATAAGGATAAAATTGTATTATAAACTTGTCTAAATCCTATTTTTTGAGATTATTGAGACCCATACCAACTTTATCTTAGAAATAAATCAATTCAGAGCTATTATATACCGAATATGACTTTATTATTAAATAATAATTTATGTTTCTTCAAAAGTGCCCCTCTCCTCCCTTATAAAAACGGAACCCCTTCCTTATTCTCTTCACACCCTTTTTAGCCTTGAAGATCAGGAAAACCCTGCCAATTACTCATTTCAACCTCTCTAGTTACATCATAGA
The DNA here is from genome assembly GCA_963277665.1 of Viscum album. Classification (NCBI taxonomy): domain Eukaryota; kingdom Viridiplantae; phylum Streptophyta; class Magnoliopsida; order Santalales; family Viscaceae; genus Viscum; species Viscum album. Next base: position 25,053,409 of record OY728131.1, read on the forward strand.
GGTTCTGGTATTCTCAAATGACCAACTCTAGTGCCCAAAGAAGAAGTTCAAAGGAGGTGCGTCGAGGAAGAGGTAATCTCTTCTACCAACTCTTTCAAGTTTCATTCTTCTTCTACTTCCTCTTGTTTAGATGTATCATTATAATGTAATAACATAAGTATTACATATATACTTATATGTTATTATAAATATGAAACAACCCTATTTCACCTTCTATCCATCCTACGGAAAATGAAATCACCGCGCGTGCGTACATACGGAATACCATCTCAACGCCGTGGTGTAATCTGTTTTCAACCACCAACATACATGGATGGGTATAATGGTGTAAATAAAAAACTATATATTATTATTTTAAATTTATATTGATTCTGAAGTATTATACATACACTTCAATACACTTCCACGATCATGGGAATGATATCATCGCTCATGCGTATGTATGGACTACCATCTCCACGACGCGATGAGATTCATTCTCATTGTTAACCATTCATGAATGATTATAAAGTATATATAATAAGTAATCATGAAATATATAAAATAATAATGATACTGGATTTATTTATATATATATTTATGTCATCTACTTAATTCCATTCAATTCAATAAGGAAACGAAAACAGTGTTCATGCATACGTACAACCTATCGTCTCCATGAAAAGTGTATTTCATTCCATTTATCAATCTATCATATTTATATGTATATGATGAATATATATTATATAGAAATTATATATTACATTCTTTAATTAAGTAAATCAGGATATAAGTAATAATATCAAAAACAACAAATCGAAACACGTATAATAAATGAAATGATTTTACCCAAATAGCTGCTTTTACATCGAATTTACAAAAGAACGGGTAATATAAAGTCATAAGTTAACCATATATGATATCATAACAATGAATATGATTTGATAATAAGTCAATTAAATTATTTAAATCATTATATACGAGGGTCAGATATATATGAAGCATATCAGACATAAGGTAAGGGATAATTATTCCAATCTCACTCTTATCCGAGATTGTTTATTCTTTAGTATTTACTAGGGTTTTTGTTATCATCCATGTCCCTATTTTATAAATATGTTTTAATGTATATTTAATGGTATTTTTACTCATTTTTTCATTTTACCACATTTTATGAAAGGAATCTTACTTTTGTATACACCACGAGGAACTTTTTGACTTTTCCGACAAAAGTACGATAAGAATTTTATTTTTACCTTATAAGGCGTGAATGGATTTTTATGGTTTCATAACGCCTCATTTTCATGAAGCTTACTATACTATATTTCATCATTATTTTCTACAAAACACTTTTTTTTAAAATTTCATGGAATTTTGTGAAATGTAAATTCTTTTGAAGAAGAAAGGATATTTTCCCCAAGAACTCATTTCAAGTGTTTTATCAAAACTATTTTCCATCTTAAATGAAATTATTTAATATGTTTATGTTTCAAGTATAATGTATACATTATTAACATAGTTTGATTCTTCTTATGATGAAATGATATCCATTTTTTATATGGATTATATTATGATGGCATGATGTTTAATAATCCCATTCAATTACATGGGTTATGCTATGATGTATGATTTATGATTTTTTGGCACACGATAGAATGATTTCATTGTGAGATGGGTGGAAAATATATCTCCCTCCAATGAATTGGGTAAAGATTTATATCTCATGAGATATACATGGATGGAATGGTAAGTTAATCCGGTTCAGTAATACAGGACTGGAACGAGGTGTGAACTCGATTCAGAAAGAGACTATGTCCACTAAGATGGTCTTGACAGCAATTCCTTGGAAACAATGGAAATCATATCATGTGATTAATGGTTTCCACAATCACATGTTTTATTCCCATGCTATTTTACCATGATTGATGTTCCTTTATGATATATTACATACGTACTTCTAGGATTTATGTCTTTGCTCAATATTTTGATGGTTAGATTTTGTATTCCAGTTTTTGCATTCAAATGTATATGGATTGTTTTATTCTCTCTATGTTTACCCTTACTGGGAGATTAACCTCACCCTTTTTATTTTCCCCAGGATATAAAGAAAGGTTTTAGGTACGAAAACAAAAAGGGGAAGATCTTTATCAGAGATGTTGAAGATCTTTCACCATGATTAGAAGATTACGTTCCGAGTTTCCAAAGACATAAACTAATACAATATTTGAGAGTCTGTATTTTTCATATATTAAGTATTCCACAAAATTAATATAATGTCCATGTATGTCAAGCTTTGGACCGTTACAGTTGGTATCAGAGCAAAGGTTTAGTTAACTTTTGGAAACTAGGATACGAAAACTTTAGTGATATCCCTAGAGATAGTTCTAAGGTATGTCTAGGGATGTACCTAAGGTTAAGTATAAGTATAGTTTATAGTCCTATAATTACAGTAACTATCTTATATTTTAACCTAATATGTTAGATATTGAAGTTAATCCCCCTTAATTATGATTTTGGTCTCTCGCACTATTCTTCTTGGGATTTATAAAATGGGTGGAAACAGGAAGATTTACAATAATGGAGGATATAATGGACAATGGAATGATATTCTTCATGAGAAACCAAATGAAATGGGATTTGGAAGTTCAAACATCGTTATTATGCCTAATCAACAATCTCATAATATGATCAATAATCTCAACTTTGGTTAGTTTCTGAACTCATCTAATAAGAGAAAGATGGAGTTTCTGATGATCATAGAGTAAAGAAAGTTCAATTTCCCCCATGTAAATCATCTGGGAAGAGGCATCAATGAGAATGTTTCAAAGGAACATGAAGATGCTTTGGGTGTGGAAAGGAAGGACACAAAGCCAGTAATTTCAAAGGAAAAGGTTCAATTAACACCATGGACAATTATAACAGTATTTATAAGCCATTAACAGTGGTTAAATGTTTTAAATGTGGAATGTACAGGAAATATGCAAACCAATGCCCAAAGGGAAAATCTCATCAAGAGAATCAGCATGGTCAAATGGGCAGTATTTATGTGGATGATGATGAAGAGACTACAAATGATATATGAGATGAAAGAATTTTTGAAGCTTGGTCAATGGTTTATGAAGGCCATGTAATGATTTACTTTTTATCAAGAATAACGTATGCTACTATGGAATAATGAAACGTCTAAGGATTGTTAGACTATTGTTTTTCCTAAATTATTTGAAAGTATATGTTGAATGGTACTAGTAACCATGAAAATTTATTCAGATATTTTTGGAAAGAAGATGATATGAGCATAATGAATGGATAAGGATAAAATAATATGTTTTATAGTATTCATGAGCTCATGATTGATATAAGGACTAAGTGATATCATGGTCTGAATATATAGAATTTTTGGGATTTTTGGTATGTGGAAAGAGTTGACTTTTTACAGCATTCATGTTTTCACTAAGGTTCAATGGGTATTCATTTTTCAAGAGAATATATGATTAAGGTATTCACATGTTTGGAATGTGACCAACAAGATATACCGTATGTTATATGGGGGATAAATGATGGTATTCACATGCTTGGTTTATGACATTTCTAGTAATCATTTTCTTTATACTATGAGATAGGGAAGATTTTTTTTGGATAATCTAAAGACTGGAATGGATTATTTCAGACATTAGTTATTATTTTTTAAGGATAGAAATGTTACTGATATTATTACTATAATGTTATAAAAGTGAAATTTTAGAAAAAAGACAACCTGTAGGACGGGCGACAACCCATCGCGTCAGACAAGAATGTGGGAATCGAACCCACAACCGATGTGTGACATGCCTTTATCGCATACTACTGGCCTACAGGAATTCCCTAGCTTGTAAAAATTCGTTTAAATTTATTATATATTATGATATACGAAGTATACATCCATTTTAGGAACCATATACAATTAATCTCACCATAGATAGACTTATGTATATTTAATAACTTTTTCTAACCTTTTATTTGAGATAGATAAAATGACCCACCATTCTATCACATGAACTACTGATGATTCACGAATGAAAAATTCAACTTCATTTCTTTAAGTGATGAAGTGGAAATTGTTCAAGGCACGAACAACGGTGAGATTGTTAGAAAATCAAGTAATTCTTTTAATTCAATAATTCTTCAACATTAGGGAAATGATCTTGAGAACTAAAAAAATGATGTCCTAGTACCCTCATACCCGATCAATAAGATGGTACCTTATATTATCACAAATTTATGGCTTGTGATTGATGTATTTTTCATAGCCATGTTCTCTACCACTCTCCATCAGAACATGATGGTTAGACTTCTCTTACATATCCATATTTTCACCTATGTTGTCCTATGTGGAAACCCAGTGCTGAGTTAATTTGGGTGACTGTTATGATTCTAACATTCTTTTTAAAATTATGTTTTAGTATTCCTTTTTACGATGTGGGTTTCTATGAAAGGAAATTTCATGTAGTAAACCATTTATAACCCTGAGAAATTTTGATGGCGAAATTCATTTTAAGGGGTGTAGAATGTAACAAACCGAGATTTTATGAGATATTTTATTTCTAATTTCTTTGATGTCTTCTATTATACACTACACCAATATTAGGTTGTACTATACGCAACACCGTATTAGCTTGCAGTATATGCAACACTATTCTTGGCTCGTCTTACACATAATTTCTAGTTCATTTTGAGGAAATTATATTACACAACATTAAGTATAGATTTTGTTTAATTTATAAATGAAATATGTTTTGATTATGTTATATTCAACACAAAACAGAGCTTTAACTACATGCATCCCTGACTTGGCTTTCATTACAAGCAATCATGACCTTCTTCGATAGCATGTGTAGTACGCAATACCAAGATTCACTAAACAAGATATTATTATAATATTATTATGAACTAGCTATTATGAATAGTAATACCCACATTTTGAAATTTTATAAATTTCCTCTTTCAAAACGGACTTCATTTTTGGATTCGGAATATCGAAATTAGACTAGGGGGAATTTTTGGTATTTTTCTGAACACATTCAATTTTTGATGAATAGTGAAAACACTGGGTTACTATTTAAAAACCGAATTTTTATTTAAATAATAAATTATTTTATTTAAATTTATTTCCGGTAAAATTTGATACATAATAACTATATAAGTTCAATGTAATTCTTTAAAGTCATTTGATAATAATTTTAGATATATCAAAATTTTATTGAAATTTTCACTGTTTTTTACCTACCTCCTAGGAGCTTTCTGGAAACTTACAAAAAACAAAATTTCACCGCTTCTGTGATAGGAATTTTGAAACTCCGATAGACACGGTAAATATCAAGGATTAAAATGTGGTTCAATAAGATACAAATAATTTTTGGTGAATGGTAACTTTTTTCTTTTATTTACCACGCTTAAAAGTAAATAGGGTAATTAAGGGTAAAAATGATATTATTATTACCCCAAAACATGTCCTAATTCTATTGTATAAGTGTAATTCGACCTAGAATAACCTTAGGAATAAAATATTTCCCATTAGGTCCACCTGGATTAGATTAGGACATTTATTATTATTTTATTTAAAAAAAGACTTAAAATAGTTAAAATCAATGTTTTATAACTAAAATATGTTTAGTATAGGGTTATACATTATATAAATTCAACAATAAATATTAATTAGAAAGATAAAAAGATTTAATACCTAATTGTAGTTTATTTATAATTTTTAGACATTAAGTAATTTATGTTATTTATGACACAATGGTGATGCAGTAATTACCTAAATAATGAAATACATTTATAATTGATACTATAAATACCCAAATAAATGTAATTTGAGAATTATTAATAATTACACTAATTTTATTTGTTAAAACGAAATGTTATTATTGATTTAATTAGATTTTTTAGAACTTATAAGGCCGTTATGATTTTAAAAAAAAAATCAATTACCAAATACTGTCAAAATTGACATAAAATAGTTTTTAAAACAAATATTATATTATTAATTGTTATTATATTCTCAAAAATCCTAGGATCATCCAAATGACTTAGATAAGGTTATATATATTAATAATGATCCACTTGGGGTTCTATTGGCTGGTTATAGTCAGTTTATTAACCATATAGTGTAAGAAAACAAGAAGACACAATAAAAGATAAATTATTTAACTTCAAGTTAAATTTAACAGATAAGGTTAAAATAGTAACATAAACTTGTATAAAACCTATTGGTTGAAAATATTTAGACCCATCCCCACGTTATCTTATAAATAAATCAATTTGGAGCTATTATTAACTGAATTTGACTTTATTATAAAATAATATTTTAAGTTTTTCCAAAGGTGCCTCCCTCCTCCCTTATAAAAAGGGCACCCCTTCCCTCTTCTCTTCACACCCTTTTTATCCTTGAATCTAGGCCTACCCCTACCAATTATTCTTTCTCAACCTCTATAGTTACATAATATAGGTTCTGGTCTTCTCAAAAGTCCAACTTTAGTTCCCTAAGAAGATGTTTAAAGGAGGTGCGTCGAGGAAGAGGTAATCTCTTCTACCGACTCTTTAAAATTTATTTCTTCTTCTACTTACTCTTATTTAGTTTCCTCATTATAAAGGAATAACATAAGTTTTAATTATATACTGATATGTTATTATAAATATGAAACAAACCTATTTCACCTTCTATCCATTCTACGGAAAACGAAACCACCACGCGTACGTATGTACAGAATACCATCTCCACACTGTGGGGTAATCTGTTTTTGACCACCACCTTACATGGATGGGTATAATGGTGTAAATAAATAAATATTTTACCTTCTATTCATTCTCCATGTTAACCATTCATGAATTATTATAAAGTGTATATAATAAGTAATAATGAAATATATGACATAATAATTGTAACGCCCCGACCCCAGCTACCCAGAGTCGGTGCATTACTTCGTAACATTGGCATGATCACAATAGATCATGTCTCGAAAGACCGATTAGTTTAGTAGCCTTGGAAACACTAGATACATTCATAAATGTTACATTACATCATAAGGTAAAAAACTACAATAAAAAAGTCTCCATAGTCCACACTCATATCCTCTTCTGACTATCCCTGCAGGTCATTCATAAAATACTTCTTCACATCCTGGAAAATATTAAAACATTGAAAGGGGTGAGCTCAGATGCTCAGTAAGGATAACAATATTGTGGAAGCTTTCATAAATAAACATTAACATTTAAGGCAATGTATAACTAAAACAAAAGCCTTTTAAACATGAACTTCAACATAATATGGCAAACGTAAAATGAGATAATTCCATTTACTTATTCACATAGATATTCTACTGGTCGAATAATCACATGCAATATCAATAACCACTTTCATAATGAGGGAATGTATAATTCCAGACACTCTGAAACATTTTGTCAAGGGCTCGGCCAAGACGTCTAAAATGATTAAGGCCTCGGCCAAAACCATAAATCAAATTGGGAAAGGGCCTCGGCCAATTCCACGTCTAGTTGTCTCATTAGACCTACCGATGCATCGAGGAGCTATAGTGGGCTCCATCCGTCACTTACTAAGTCCAATTCATTCCTCATATGAATAGGTTTAAACATATCATAAACCATAACATAATCGTATCACATAAAACATACATAAAAGAAACATAACATTTCCACATTTCAATCACAACATATCAATACAACACATTGATATACAAAAAATTCTTTGAAAACCATTTTCAATACCAAAATAAAAGAATGTTAAAACTTTGTATTTATTTTTCATTAAAAAAAGTGATGGCTTGTAGAGGAAGCCGAAACTCAAATAATGGTCATGGAGGCAGAGAAGTCGTTGTCGCCGCATAAGTACGGAAAGGAAAACATTCCCTTTTTTCGTTTAGTAAATTTCTTATAAAAAATATTCCTTTTGAATAAACGTAAAAGTCAAAGGGGTTTATACACCGTATAAAAGAAAGTTGTGTATAAAATAAAATATGCCTCAATGAAAGGAGATTGAGACGAAGTCCCATAAAAAGATCATTTTTAAAATAAAATAGATATACTATGTGTATTCACTATAAGTACACATAAATAAAGTAAAAATAAAAGATATGACATAATAATATAATGACATAATTTGAAAGTAGGAGATTAACCCAAAGAATGGAAATTGGGTTAAGAAATTCCCTTACCTCGTGTCTGACTTGACTCAACCGTTCTTTAACCTCCTGAATAATAATCTAGAGTTAATATATACCTTATTAAGAACCATTTTCAATTTCATTATCCTTATTATATCACTTATTACAATGATATGAACATTATGTAATTATTTAAGTTAATAACGGTCGTTTTGTCGATCTTTGGTACTTGAGTCAACAATAAACTTCTTATAATTACAAGTTGTTTATGTGGTGGAATATCCATTATCTCCAGAATTATATTCATGATTTAGATGTCATATATATCTTATATATCCAGTATATACATTCATTTATAATATTACGTAACATTTAGAGGTAAGAAATGAAATGCACCGTTCATGGAGACGGTAAGCCGTACGTACGCATGAACGCTACTTTCATTTCAATTTCATATTTAATGGAATGAAATCATAACGATATAAATGTATAATATAATTCCAGTATAATATATTGTATAATACCATTTACTCCATCCTTTATAAATCCCACATATGGCATTAACGATACAAATCACTTTGAGGGGGCGGTAGTCCGCACTTCCTAAAATGAAATTATCACATTTTACCCATAATGGAAATCATAAAGTATGCCATAAATGAGAAATACAGAAGCATAAGTAAAACATAAACATATTATATATAATATATAAAAATAGTGACATCTTAATGTCCACCTTTGAAGGTGTTATATGAGTGTTGAACAATCATCGTTTCGTGAGGCAGAAATTCGCCATCCAAAGAAACCGTATGTTTTTTAACCATTAGATGTAGGTGTGTGTAAGTGTAGCTCGAATCCATCTTATGACAACATCCTCGTATATTTAGGATACTGGTGTTGTTACAAAAGAAATGAATAAAAAGAGTTTAGGGGGTTGGAGAAGAAAAATAAAACAAAACAACATTAGAGAAGACATTACCTCAAAATCGGGTAACTCTTTTTGATTTGAGCCAAAGGCTTCCTTGGGAAGAGTTCTGCCCAAAGTGAGGCTTCTAGGAGTAATATAGGGGAGTTGTGAGAGTATTTGGGCAGAGTTTGGCCGAGCCAAATGGCTTGAAAGTGTGAATGAGGTGGTAGTGGTGGGGGCTTTTTATAAGTGGAGAGGAGGGGCAATTTTGGAAAGTAATGAAATGTTATTCTATTATACAATGATTTTCGAATTATAAAGGTCCCACACTTGTATAATTCGAGGCTAAGGTGATAAGGGTTCGAAATATCCTCATCCAATAGGCTTTGGACAAGTTTAAGCCTTGGATTTTACATAATCTTATCATTTTATTAAAATCGTTAAATAATGAGGTCATCGCTGCATCATAATGATGTCATATATAATTTAATTTATTTAATGTCTAAAAATTATAAAACAAATACTATGATGTAGGAAATATTTTTATCTTTCTAATGAATATTTATAGTCAAAATTCGGACTTGTTTAACCCCACTTAAAAACTGTTTTAGTAAAACAACTCATGTTTGTGTCAATTTAATTTTAACATTAAATAAATATATATTAATGTCATTTTCCAACCAAAGTGGCTCCATGGGGTCCCCAAGTTGACCCATGGGTTGTCTTGGTCGGACATGACTCATCCAATAGGAGTAGGACATGTGTCAAGCTCATCTCATATTATTAAAACATTATTTTTACCTTAAACTACACTAGTTACCTCTAATCGCGATTAAGAACTTAAAAGTTACTATTCACCAAAAATTATTTTAAACTCATTGAACCACATTTTACTTCTTAATGACAACCATGTCTGTCGTATTTTTGAAAATCAAATCACATAAGTGGTAATATTTTATTTAAACGAAAAATCAGTTATTTAACTACCACTTAGTGGTTTCACTATTCATCAAAAATTGAAGTTTTTCAGAACAATGCCAATATTTCACCCTAAGCTATAATTGATATTCCGAATTCAAAAATGATTTCTATTTTACAAAATTCCAAACATATAAGTTGCATTAATTAATTTTATAATTAATTCCCGCTGTCACAACAATAGCGTGTTTTTAAGAAACAATTTATATCAAAAGATTGGAAATTGTTTATGTCCAATTTCAATGTTAAATTAATTCTAATGACCACCATTGGATAAAATGGTAAAAATATATTCTAATTATACTTTTAAACCACTAAATAGTATAATTTATCACTATAAATTATTTTTATTAATAAAGTTGTTTTTAAGTAATTTTCACTATTCATAAAAAATTGGAAGTTCTCAGAAAATTACAAAAAATTCAACTTTGGATAATTTCGATATTACGAATACAAAAATGATGTCCATTTTGAAATATAAAATTTCTATAATTTTAAAAAGTGGTTATTACTATTCATAACGGCTACTTTGATTAGTCGCGGTGTTTTAGAACTCGAAGTTGCGTACAATGCAAGCTATTGCATTATTGAATGAGAAGCGTATCTTGGAAACTCGGGGTGTTACAATAATGATACATGATTTATGTATATATATATTTATTTCATCTACTTAATTCCATTCAATTCAATAAGAAAACGAAAACAGCGTTCATGCGTACGTACGGCCTCCCGTCTCCATGAACGGTGTATTTCATTCCATTTATCGATCTATCATATATATATATATGTATATGATGAATATATATTATATATAAATCATGCTTTATATTCTGTAATTAATTAAATCATGATATAAGTAATAATATCAAGAACAACAAGTCGAAACACGTACAATAAATGAAATAATTTTACCCAAATCGCTGCTTTTACATCTAATTTACAAAATAACAGGTAATATAAAGTCATAAGTAAACCATATATGATATCATAACAATGAATATGATTCTGTAATATGTCAATGACATTATTTAAATCATTATACAGGAGGTTGGGATACATATGAAGCATATCAGACATAAGGTAAGGGATAACTATTCCAATCTTGCTTTTATCCAAGATTGTTTATTCGTAAGTATTTACTTGGGTTTTAGTTATAATCCATGTCCCTATTTTGTAAAAAAGTTTTCATGTATGTTTAATGGGATTTTTAACCATTTTTTAATTTTACCACATGTTATTAAGGGAATCTCACTTTTGTTTACCACACGTGGATCTTTTTTACCTTTCCGACAAAAGTATGAGGAGAATGTTATTTTTAACATATACGGCGAGAACGGATTTTTATGGTTTCATAACACATTATTTTCATGAAGCTTCATCTAAAGGATTTCATGATTATTTTCAAAAAAACCCTTTTCATTTAAAATTTCAAAGCATTTTGTGAAAATAAAATGATTTTGAAGAAGAAAGGATATTTTCCTAAAGAATTCATTCCAAGTGTTTTATCAAAACTATTTTCCATCTAAAATGACATTATTTAATATGTTTATGTTTTAATTATAATGTCTCCATTATTTATATGGTTTTATTCTCCTTATGATGAAATGATATCAATTTTTTATATGGATTATGTTATGATGGCATGATGTTTAAGAATCTCATTCTATTACATGGGTTATACTATGATGTATGATTTAGGATTTTGTGGCACACGAAAGAATGATTAAATTATGAGATGGGTGGGACCTATATCTCCCTCCAATGCATTGGGTAAAGATTTATATCTCAAGAAATAGACATGGTTGGAATGGTAAGTTAATCCAGTTCAGTAATACAGGACGAGAACGAGGAGTGAACTCGATTCAGAAAGGGACTTTGTACACTAAGATGGTCTTGGCAGCAATGCCTTGGATACTATGGAAATCATATCATGTGCATAATGTTATCCACAATCACATGTTTTATTCCCATGATATTTTATCAAGATTGATGTTCTTTTTTGATATATGCCTTACGTACTTCCATGATTTATGTCTTTGCTCAAGATTTTGATGTTTAGATTTAGTGTTCATGTTTTGCATTCAAATGTTAATGGATTGTTTTATGTTCTCTATGTTTTCCCTTACTGAGCATTTGAGCTCACCCTATTTCTGTTTACTTTTCCCTAGGATATAATGAATGGGTTTAGGTAATAAAACCAAAAGAGGATGATCTTTATTTGAGATGTTGAAGATCTTTTACCATGATTAAATGATTATGTTTCGAGTTTCCAAAGACACTAAACTAATACGATATTTGGGTATCTCTTTTTGTCATGAATTATGTATTCCACAAAAGTAATGTAATGTCTGTGTTCGTCAAGCTTTTGACTATTACATATTCCATCTTTAAAATTTATAGATGACGTGTAGGGAGATGATAAATGGAATAATCCTCCTCTATATTCTTTAATGAAAAAATGATCATATTTTTCTCTTAACATTTTTGGGGGGCGTGCCTTTACCATGAACATCATAACTAATAATAAGTATATTAGAAGAAATCTATGGTGGAATGTACATGTCTTTAAATCCATCTCTAATTCCACATGAATTATATTTATCAGGAAAAATCATCTAAGAGGGAACCATTATGTCCTTCACGACAAATGTGAGGATTTCGATTCCCAATTTTCAGATTTTCAGATTCATTATTTTTGGGTCTCCATGGGAATGAATAAAATACTAGATAAATAGATTTTGGGCATCCAAAAGCCTTATATGATTTATATTTGAAATGGAAATAAGAGAAAATATCATTAATAAGATTCCAAAGAAGAGGGGCAGTAAAAAATAGATTTTGTGGTTTTGATTAAATTGGTGGGATTAGAGATAAAAGAGCCACAAAAATGATCATAGATCCCTGTATATATCAAATAATGTGGGGAAAATAAATTTAGTGTGGAAGGAGGATAGATGAAATAGGAGTCTTTGAAATATACAACCCTATAATTTATGAACAATTACAAAATTATTGACATTAACAGTAATATATTTTTTATTTATTATATCATTAAAATTTATTGTATAATGCTTTTATAATATTTTTATCATTGAAATATTAAAATATAATTAATATTTTGGAGTTTTTTAGAACACTGTATTAAAAGTTATATTAATTTTTTGATCCTTGATTTAGGGATTTCATTAATTCATGTGTGGGGTGAAAATTAACTTATTATTACATTAAATGAAATGTATTATTTTTTTATAATTACCTAATATTTTTTCTGAACATTTAGGAAAATTATTCTTTATTATGTAAATATAATGTTATGTAATAAATAATAGCTATAAAATATAAAAAGAAAACTATGATATAAGATAATTATTCCTTAAAATCATTACTAAAATAAAAAAATTATTTTAATTTAGTTTAAATTAAAGATTATTGTGGTGAATGATTTATTTTAGTAAAATATAACTAAAAATTAGTTTATAAAAATCGTAATTTATTATTTATTAACACCCAGTTACAGATGATATGGTCTGAGATGTAATTATTCTTGTGTTTATATCATGGGATAAAAATTCTTACATGTACCCGTATCAATTAAAGTAAATGGGGTGGCCTGAAAAAAAATATTGGATCGATTGTAGAAAATATTAATAATAGTGGATGTGAAGGTTCCGGGCGCAGTGGAAGCGCGTGGGTCGATGTTCCCACTTGGCTTTTTGTCATTAGAAATGATCAATCTGGGATCAATACGACGCTGAACGTCAGTCTCCACGGATCAAATCACAGAAAAGGACAAAGAACATGGTTTGTCCCGGAACCACAAACAAGGATCGTTACAGGTTGATTATAGTTAATTTAATTAATTATAAAGAAATACCTTTTGGATGTTCTTTCTTCGTTGATTTTCTCGATCACATTGTCGATGTGATCCGTCGTTGCGCCGTAGAAGCCATGTGTAGACTCCCTCTAGTGGAGATCCACACGTGTGCCTTGTATCTATGGACGTCGCCAAAGGATTCTCCGGGTGCTAGAATGGAGAAGCCATTGCTTGCGTTGTCCTCCTTAGATCGTCTTGATCCGATGGAAGAGGATCTCTCTCGGTCTTGAGAGCGTTTTTGGAGGAAGAGGTTCTTTCGGTCTTGAAATAATTCTCCAGAGATGTTGTGCACAACGATTCTCTTGTGTAGGAAAAGAGTTCGGTTGTGAGGATATTTATAATCGAGTTTGAGGTTGTAGAGTTATGACAATAAATAAACGCGTTACGCATTTCATTTATTTCATTAACTCTTATTGAAAACCCCCATGTCGAATAATTAATTCCTTGACATACGGTCACGCTGATTATAATAAATATCATTTAATAAAATGATATTATATCCTCAAAAACCCGACTGGAATAACTACACGATTTGTAAAAATAAATACACGGTGTGTACTTGTTTTTCATTGAAAACTACACGGCATGTACAATAAATGTGCACGGCTTGTATATCTTGTTTTCATTTATTCATTTACTTTCCAAAATAAAACTACATGGCATGTACATTTAATAATACACGGCGTGTAATTATTTTATTTAATTTTTCCTCCATCATTTAAAACAACTTAGGCTTCCATGAATAATTATTAAACCACGTACGTGAATAATATTTATTCAACTGGAGATACTTGGATACACTTAGTGTGTGACCCTCTAGGCCTCTTTCTCGTTGGCATTAGGCAGGCCTGCCTAAAGTCCACGATTACAATCTAGCAACGAGTCAAGGCACCCAAGAGAAAGAAGTTGACGCCGCATTGACGCATCACCTCATACAAACGCTTACTGTGTAATTTAATCCCTTTGTCTCAATATCTCATCAATTAGGTTTCATGGAAGTGTCCTAAACCTATATGCTTGATCCTTCTTTCTTTGACTACCTGAAATAAAATCGTCATTTACACCATGGCCATGAAATTTAATGCGACAGTTCTTTTTCAATCAAAGGGCAGAGATATCAACTTCCATAAATGGAAGGGAAAAATCCTTCCTCGACTTATCCATTAACAACATGTCACTCGTGACGCACCAAACATACCCTACTTCCCGCTAACTATCTGCGTGACGTTTTTCGTCAATAAATCTAAGTGCGTGAGTCATGACATGAGTTAATGATAATCTTCTAGTCTAAGGACCATTACACACGCTCATAGATAGAAATATCTGATGACACCAAGACATGCGGAATTACTACTGGCGGGTCTGTTCTCATAATCTCCCATCTTTGAGATTACCAAGTGCGAACTCCATGAGAGAGAGTCTCATCTTCTTATGAGTACTCGCACATGACGGTCTGTATACTATGTGTCCTATCATTGTATGTCATACAACCGTAGAACTTTATTTAGGAATATTGTTATAACATTTCAAGGTACTCATCATAGCGGGGATCTGATATGACCTTATTAATGCAACAAATATTCCAGGACATTATTATATTATAGTCATGCAGAACAATATATAATAAGCAAACATTTATATAATCAAAGAACAAAACAGTTTGTTCTCAGGACAACAACCCTTACAAACTACCACTTGGACTAGATTCAACTGCCTACGTCTTTTAGTCTGCTAGACCTCACATGATGATCATGTTTCTGCTGAGTTAAGGCTTTCGTCAATGGGTTCGCCACATTGTCTTCCATGGAAATATTGCTCACTGCAACTTCACCTCTCTGAGAAAAATCCCTCAATGGATGATACTTCCGAAGTATGTGCTTTGTCTGCTGATGTGACCTTGGCTCTTTTTCAAGTGCCACCTCTACAGTATTATCAAAATAGATTGGGATAGGATCTTTACTAATTGGTACAACATCCAGCTCTTGGAAGATGCTTCGCATCCATACCACTTCTTTAGCTGCCTCAGAAGCTGTGATATACTCGGAATCCGCTGTAGAATCTGCCACCACACTTTGTTTTGAGCTCTTCCAGCTCACTGCACCTCCATTCAAACTGAAGATGTATCCAGTCTACGACTTCATGTCATCTTGATCAGTCTGGAAACTAGCATCTACATGTCCTATGATGACTAGTTCCTCATCTACTCCATAAACCAGGAACATATCCTTAGTACACCTCAGATACTAAAGGATAGTCTTAACTGCCATCCAATGGCGGTCTCCTAGATCAGCTTGATATCTGCCTACCGCACTTAATGTGTAAGCAACATCTAGCCTCGTACATAGCATAACATACATGACTGACCCAATTGCGGATGCGTAAGGGATCCTTGGCATCCTCTTTCTTTCCTCATGTGTCTGAGTAAACATTTTCTTGGAAAGATGAATGCCATGTGACACTGGAAACAATCCCCTCTTGGACTGTTCCATACTGAATCTCTTCAGTATATTGTCAATGTATGTACTTTGACTCAGGCCCAGCATTCTCTTGAATCTATCACGATGGATCTTGATCCCCAGAAGATATACCGCCTCACCTAAGTATTTCATGGAGAAGAATTTATGCAACCATGACATAACTGACTGTAAGACAGGTACTTCGTTTCCAATGAACAATATTTCATCAACATATACTATCAGGAAAACGAATGCACTTCCACTAAACCTTTTTTAGACACAAGGCTCACATTCATTCTTAACAAAGCCAAATTCTGTAACAGCTTCATCAAAACGAATGTTCCATGACCTTTATGCTTGCTTTAATCCATAAATGGATTTCTACAACTTTCATACCTTGTTGGCATCCTTTGGAGTCACAAACCCTTCAGGTTGTGTCATATAGACATCTTGTTGGAGGTTCCCGTTAAGGAAAGCTGTTTTGACATCCATTTTCCAAATTTCATAGTCATGGTAAGCAGTAATGTCCAATAGGATTCTGATGGACTTCAGCATTGCAACCGGTGAAAAGGTTTCATCATAGTCAATTCCTTGACGCTATCTAAAACCTTTTGCATCCAGTCGTTCCTTGTAGGTGCTGACTTGCCCCTCCATGTGCAGTTTCTTCTTGAATACCCATTTATTACAAATAGTCTTTACATCAACTTGAGGATCTACCAAAATCCAAACTTGTTTTTGGTACATGGAATCCATTTCATAATTCATGGCTTCTTGCCACATGGCAATGTCTGTGCCTTCAACTGCTTCCTTGTAGGTAAGAGGATCATCATTGTCAACCAATAATGAGTCACCATCCTCGGTGACAAGAAAACCATATCGTTCTGGTTCTCTCACCTCTCTCGTGCTCTTACACAGTTCTTGTGTCTCTGGAACAGATTGTTCTTCCATGGGGCTTTGTGGAATCTGTTCTTGTTCCAACTCATGTGTATCTTGAGCCTCGACTTCATTGAAGTACATCTCACTCCCACAATCTCTTTTGGAGATGTGATCCCTCTCAAGGAATATGGCGTGTCTTGCCACTGTAACCTTTATGTCTGAGGGGTTGTATAGGTAATATCCCCTTGTTTCCTTAGGATATCCTATAATGATATAGTTTGTGCCTCAGGGTGCAAGTTTGTTACCTGAAGAGGCCTTAACAAATGCTTCACTACCCCACACATGTAAATTCGATAACATGGCTTTGCATCCACTCCAAAATTCATATGGAATACCGTTTATCGATTTAGTTGGTACTTGGTTTAGTATGTGCACTGCTGTTTGAAATGCATATACCCAAAAGGATAATGGAAGACTCGGATGACTCATCATTGATCTCACCATTTCCAACATGGTGTGGTTCCTCCTTTCACATACACCATTCCACTGCGGTGTGTATGAAGGAGTGAGTCGAGATAGAATCCCAAACTCCCGTAAGAAATCAATGAAGTCTTCATTAATTTATTCTCCTCCTCTGTCTGAGCGAAGTTTCTTAATCTTCTTACCAAGCTGTTTCTCAACTTCATTCTTGTATTCTTTGAACCGATCAAAAGAATCTGACTTATGCCTCATTAAATATATATATCCATATCTACTAAAATCATCCGTAAAAGTTATTAAGTACAAGAACCCACCCCTTTCATCAACTGGAAATGGTCCACACACATCTGTGTGAACTAATTCTAGAATCTCTTTAGCTCTTTCACCTTTCCCACTAAATGGGGCTTTGGTCATTTTGTCTTGTAGACACGCATAACATACACCAAGTGGTTTTAGTTCGAAAGAATCTAAATACCCATCTTGATGTAATTTTGTCAAACCTTTCTCATTGACATGACCTAGCCGGTGATGCCAATGTTGGGTGTGGTATGAGTCATGTAAATTAATTTTGTTATCGATTGCCATTACTTGGTTTGTGTAGTCTAACACATAAAGGCCGTTATATAAATGTTCCCTACCAAAACAAATGCTATATTTATAAAATTAGCAACATTCATATCCAAACTTGAATATGAATCCATCAGTATCTAATCTGGATACTAAAATAATGTTTTTAGTAACAGAAGGCACATAATAACAACCTTTCAAAACCAAGACTATCCCGGTAGGCAATGTGAGGTGGTAGTCTCTGACAGCTACAGCAGCGAGTCTGGCTCTGTTGGCTGCTTGTAGATCAACCTCTCCTCGATCAATCTTCCTGAATCTACTTGGTTCCTGTATTTGGATACAGATTTGAGAACCACAAGCAGTATCTAATACCCAATTAGTAGAAACAAATAGATTTCATTCGATAACAAACACACCTGAAGCTTCCCCTTGCTTCCTTGGCAGGGTGCATTTTTTCTTCCAGTGGCCCTTCTTTCCACATGCAAAACAAACAACATCATGTTCCTTTACCTCCCCTTTGATCATCCTTTTCTTGGAAGGCCTTGAAGAAGCTTTGGTCTTAAATATCTTCGCCTTCGATTTCCTTTTATTCACCATGAGGACAGAAGGCTTTTCACGCTTCATGTCAGTGTCCACTTGGCGAATGAGGATGAGAAGATCAGACAAAGACTTCCCAATGTTGTTCATATTGAAGTTCACAAAAAAGTTTGAGAAGCTCTGGGGGAGTGATGCGAGAATGATATCGGTACCCATTTCTTCAGGGAGTTTAAACCCTAGAACCTCAAAGCTCTCAATGTATCCAATGAGCATGACTACATGAGGCACAGCTGGGGCACCCTCTCCTAGCTTTCTCTGAAATAGATCCTTGGAGATCTCAAACCTTTCCTATCTTTCTCTCTCCTAGTATAGACCACGGAGGTGCTCGAGCATGCTGTAGGAATCCATGTCTTCATGAGACTTCATGAGCTCATGAGACATAAATGACAACATCAAACATTAAACGTCGAGAGCGTCGTTCAAATGTTGATCATAGAACAGAAAATTTTCATCACTCCGCCCTGGGGCAGGGGAATCATGAAGTGAGGACTCCATCACGTAAAACATCCGTTCATGGCATAGGATAACCCGAAGGTGCTTAAACCATTATTGAAAGTTACTGCTGGTGAGGATATTGTCTTTATCTAGTATTGATCGCAGAGAAAATGTGGTTGACGAGTTTGTCATCTTGAATCTACAATTTTAAAAGAGCGGATTTATTAGTACTTTCTTGATTACATTTTTATGAGAAATAATTAATTTTAGTAAGTCTCCCACTCTTTTATCAAGTCCCAATGGCCCTCACCATTGAACTCAGAATGTCCAGTTTCTTTGACATTCTAGTGGCAATTATCCATATTCCCCTTCGCATAACCCCAATAAGGGTTGGTCAAGCTATTTGAAGGTATTTAGGTAGGCAGGTCTTTGCCAACTATGAGCTTACAGTTCCTTGATCTGTTGAGTGGATTCAGCAATCCTGAAATCCTGACTTGGATTTCCTCAACTCATGCCTCCAATATTACACCAAGTCTAGGAAGGGCTACTTCTCTTGATGTAATATGGTTAAGTCAACCTGGAACCTTTCATAAGGGCTTCTTTTATAAAATTAAGTGTCCGAACAAGGGTTGGTCAAACACATAGTTTTATTGAGTCTTGCCCTTAATTAGGTAAAGGAAGGCTTGGTCTGACTTAATATGGCATTGAGGGATTTTATTCCTTTATGCGTAGTTTCACATTATCACAAGTTTGTTAATATTAAGTGATTCTTGCTTAAGTGATTAACCATGTTCTGATAATGTTTACGCATAGTCCGGTTTTTATTTTATTCCATCTTTTCATGCTTGTTCATTTTATTAATTATGTGATCGTGACAACAAATACATAATAAATACACCATGCAATCAGACAAAAATAAAATAAGATGGAATGATCATGAGCTTCTATTGGTTAGCTTATCTAGCGGTTTTGATAAGCTAACCCTGACCTAGGGAAAACACCTTGAACCTGATGGTTCGTGCTTTGCAGCTCCCACTTGTCCACCTTGGTATCTTATTGTGTCGGTTTCTCCTCGGCTTCGGGATTTGAACCGTCTCCTCTGGCTTGGGAGATCCTCCATTACGTGGGTTTACATTAAAGAAACCATGGGCACACATGCCCTACATTTTATTGGAAGAAGGCTCGCATGCCAATAAATATAAATGAAACCATACACATACAAAGGGTCTTTTGGTCTGTCTCATGATCATCCATAGTATGCAACAATATTTACACATATTTAGAATTAAAATTCTTGCAATCGTTCTTTTATTTAAGATAAGACACGCTCAAATTCAATTAATTATGATCTTATAATTAATCAATTATTTATATTAAATTCTTTTATGAATTTACTTGAGATTCTTCTCATCCATATTCCTTGTACGAGTCTTTGTACATTGGAGAAAACCTGGTGAAATTCCATTTCTGGAAAGTACACGATGTGTAGTTTATAATTACACGGTGTGTATTTTTCTTTTCACCTTTTATCCAAAGTACATGTAGGGGCTTTGGCGTGTTTTCAGTACTTTGGAAATTTTAGAGTACCCGGCATGTAGATTAATCATACATGGCATGTACTTCCTTGTTATGCGGTAACTGGTCTGGAAATCCCGTGTACGTGGTACGCGGATTATCTTTGTACATGTTTTCACCTGGTTCGGAACGGACTACACGACATGTTGTTCCAACATACACGCCGTGTATTCTGGTTTCCATGCGCCATTCTATTCTGGTCAACACGGTGTGATTAAAACATAGGCATAATCAATTCACACGGCGTGGTTTGGCGGACCAGTGCCTTTTCGTTGAACCTAAGTACACGGCGTGTAGTTTTAATTACACGTCGTGTAATCCTGTGTTGTAGAGACAGAAAGAGCGGATCCTCTGGATGAGTTCCTCATTTTTATTTTAATCAAAAATTAAAATTACAAGGTCGTTTCTATGATATGAATCGAGAAACGAAGGAGGAAGAATAGATCTCGTTATTTCAGATTTATACAACGATTTATTTCGAATTGAATCAAATATGAATGCGTAAATTATCAACGAAAATTAAATAACTATAATCAATGTTGTAACCTACGTCTGATACCATTTGAAGGTTCCAGACGCAGCAGAATCGTGTGGGTGGATGTGCCCACTTGGCTTTTTGTCATTAGCAATGATCAATCCAGGATCAATCCGATGTTAAATGTTAGTCTCCACGGATCGAATCGCAGAAAAGGACAAAGAAGATGGTTTTTCCTGGAACCACAAACAAGGATCGTTACAGGTTGAATATAGTTAATTGAATTAATTATAAAGAAATACCTTTGGGGTGTTCTTTCTTTGTTGATGTTCTCGATCACGTTGTCGATGCGATCTGTCGTTGCCTTATAGAATCCAAGTGTAGACTACCTCTAGCGGTGATCCACACGTGTACCCTGTATCTCTGGACGTCGCCAAAGGATTCTCCAGGTGCTAGCGTGGAGAAGCATTTGCTTGCGTTGCCCTCCTTAGATCTTCTTGATCTGATGGAAGAGGATCTCTCTCGGTCTTGAGAGCGTTCTTGGAGGAAGTGGTTCTTTCGGTCTTGAAAGAATTCTCCGAAGATGTTGTGCACAACGATTCTCTTGTGTAGGAAAAGAGTTGGGTTGTGAGGATATTTATAATCGAGTCTGAGGTTGTAGAGTTATGACAATAAATAAACGCGTTACGCGTTTCATTTATTTCATTAACTTTTATTGAAAACCCCCATGTCGAATAATTAATTCCTTGACATGCGCTCACGCTGATTATAATAAATATAATTTAATAAAATGATATTATATCCTCAAAAACCCTACTGGAAAAACTACACAGTGTGTAATAATAATTACACAGCGTGTACTTGTTTTTCATTGAAAACTACACGGCGTGTACATTAAATGTACACGGCGTGTATATCTTGTTTTCATTTATTCATTTCCTTTCCAAAATAAAACTACATGGCGTGTACATTTAATAATACATGGCGTGTACTTGTTTTATTTAATTTTTCCTCGATCATTTAAAACAAATTAGGCTTCCTTGAATAATTATTAAACCACGTACAAGAATAATCTTTATTCAACTTGAGATACTTGGATACACTTAGTGTGTGACCCTCTAGGCATCTTTCTTGTTGGAATTAGGAAGGCTTGCCTAAAGTCCAAGATTACTGTCTAGGAACTGGTCAAGGCACCCAAGAGAAAGAAGTTGGCGCCACATTGACGTATCACCTCATACGAATGCTTACTGTGTAATTTAGTCTATTTGTCTCAATATCTCATTAAGCAGGTTTTATAAGAGTTTCATAAACCTATATGCTTGATCCGTCGTTCTTTGACTACCTGAAATAAACTCGTCGTTTACACCATGGCCGTGGAATTTAATGCGACAGTTCAATTTCAATCAAAGGGCCGAGATATCTACTTCCATAAATGGAAGGGACAAATCCTTCCTCGACTTATCCATCAACAACATGTCACTCGTGACGCACCCAACGTACCCTACTTCCTGCAAACTGTCTGCGTGACAGTTTTCGTCAGCAAATCTAAGTGAGCGAGTCATGACATGAGTTAATGATAATCTTCCAGTCTAATGACCATTACACATGCTCGCAGATAGAAATATCTGATGAC
Source organism: Viscum album (assembly GCA_963277665.1). Classification (NCBI taxonomy): domain Eukaryota; kingdom Viridiplantae; phylum Streptophyta; class Magnoliopsida; order Santalales; family Viscaceae; genus Viscum; species Viscum album. Next base: position 25,076,397 of record OY728131.1, read on the forward strand.
ACCAAGATATGCGGAATTACTACTGGCGGGTCTGTTCTTATAATCTCCCATCTTGGAGATTACCAAGTGCGAACTCCAAGAGAGAGAGTCTCGTCTTCTTACGAGTACTCGCACATGACGGTCTGTATACTATGTGACCTATCTTAGTATGTCATCCAACCGTATAAGTTTATTTAGGAATATTGTTATAACATTTCAAGTTTCTCATCATAGCGGGGATCTTCTATGACCTTATTAATGCAACAAATATTCCAGGAAATTATTATATTATAGTCATGCAGAACAATATATAATAAGTGAACATTCATGTAATCAATGTACAAAGAAGTTGGTGCTCAGGACACCAACCCTTACAAACTCCCACTTGGACTAGAGCCAACTGCCGAAGACTTTTAGTCCTCTAGACCTCAAATGATGATCATGTTTCTGCTGAGTCAAGGCTTTAGTCAATGGGTCCTCCACATTGTCTTTCGTGGAAATACTTCTCACTGCAACTTCACCTCTCTGAGAAAAATCCCCAAGAGATGATACATCCGAAGTATGTGCTTTGTCCGCTGATGTTACCTTGTCTCTTTTGTAAGTGCCACCTCTATAGTATTATCACAATAGAGTGTGATAGGATCTTTACTGCTCTGTACAACATCCATCTCTTGGATGAAGCTTTGCATCCATACTGCTTCTTTAGCTGCCTCAGAAGCTGTGATCTACTCGGACTCCACTGTAGAATCTGCCACCACACATTGTGTTGAGCTCTTCCAGCTCACTGCACCTCCATTCAAACTGAAGATGTATCCAGTCTGCGAATTCATGTCATCTTGATCAGTCTGGAAACTTGAATCTACATGTCCTCTGATGACTAGTTCATCATCTCCTCCATAAACCAGGAACATATCTTTAGTACGCCTCAGATATTTAAGGATAGTCTTGACTGCCATCCAATGGAGGTCTCTTGGGTCATCTTGATATATGACTACCACACTTAATGTGTAACCAACATCTAGCCTTGTACATAGCATATCATACACGACTGACCCAATCGCGGATGCGTAAGGGATCCTTGCCATCCTCTTTCTTTTCTCATGTGTTTGAGGACACATATTCTTGGAAAGATGAATGCCATGTGACACTGGAAACAATCCCCTCTTGGACTGTTCCATACTGAATCTCTTCAGTATCTTGTCAATGTATGTACTTTGACTCAGGCCCATCATTCTCTTGAATCTATCACGATGGATCTTGATCCCAAGAATATATGCCGCCTTGCCCAAGTATTTCATGGAGAATCATTTATGAAACCATGCCTTAACTGAGTGTAATACAGGTACTTCGTATCCAATTAGAAATATGTCATCAACATATACTATTATGAAAATGACTGCACTTCCACTAAACCTTTTTTAGACACAAGGATCACATTCATTCTTAACAAAGCCAAATTCTATAACAGCTTCATCAAAACGAATGTTCCATGACCTTGATGCTTTCTTTAATCCATAAATGGATTTCTGCAACTTGCATACCTTGTTGGCATCCTTTGGAGTCACAAACCCTTCAGGTTGTGTCATGTAGACATCTTCCAGGAGGTTCCCGTTAAGGAAATATGTTTTGACATCCATTTTCCAAATTTCTTAGTCATGGTAAGCAGCAATGGCCAATAGGATTCTGATGGACTTCAACATTGCAACCAGTGAAAAGGTTTCATCATAGTCAATTCCTTGATGCGGTCTAAATCCTTTTACAACCAGTCGTGCCTTGTAGGTGCTGACTTGCCCCTACATGTCCAGTTTCTTCTTGAATACCCATTTATTACCAATAGTCTTTACATCAACTGGAGGATCTACCAAAATACAAACTTGGTTTTGGTACATGGAATCCATTTCAGAAATCATGGCTTCTTGCCTCTTGGAAACGTCTGTGCCTTCAATTGCTTCCTTGTAGTTAAGAGGATCATCATTGTCAAACAATAATGAGTCACCATCCTCGGTGACAAGAAAACCATATTGTTCTGGTTCTCTCACCTCTCTCGTGCTCCTACGCAGTTCTTGTGTCTCTGGAACAAATTTTTCTTCCACGGGGCTTTGTTGAATCTTTTCTTGTACCAAATCATGTGTATCTTGAGCCTCAACTTCATCAAAGTCTATCTCGCTCCCACTATCTCTTTTGGAGATGTGATCCCTCTCAAGGAATATGGCGTGTTTTGACACTGTAACATTTTTTTCTGAGGGGTTTTATTGGTAATATCCCCTTGTTTCCTTAGGATATCCTATAATGATACACTTTGTGCCTCGGGGTGCAATTTTATTACCTGAATAGGCCTTAACAAATGCTCCACTACCCCACACATGTAAACTCGATAACATGGCTTTTCGTCCACTCCATAATTCGTATGGAATACCATTAATCGATTTACTTGGTACTTGGTTTAGTATATACACTGCTGTTTGTAATGCATATCCCGAAAAGGATAATGGAAGACTCGCATGACTCATCATTGATCTCACCATGTCCAACAGGGTGTGGTTCCTCCTTTAACTTACACCATTCCACTGCGGTGTGTAAGGAGGAGTGAGTTGAGATAGAATCCCAAACTCCCATAAGAAATCAATGAAGTCTTGATTAAGATATTAAACTCCTCTATCTGAGAGGAGTTTCTTAATCTCCTTACAAAGCTGGTTCTCAAATTCATTCTTGTATTCTTTGAACCGATCAAAAGAATCTGACTTATACCTCATTAAATAGATATATCCATATCTACTAAAATCATCAGTAAAAGTTTTGAAGTACAAGAACCCACCCCTTTCATCAACTGGAAATGGACCACACACATCTGTGTGAACTAATTCTAGAATCTCTTTAGCTCTTTCACTATTCCCACTAAATGGGGCTTTGGTCATTTTTCCTTGTAGACACGCATGACATAAACCAAGTGGTTTTAGTTCGAAAGAATCTAAATACCCATCTTGATGTAATTTTGTCAAATGTTTCTCATTGACATGACCTAGCCGGTGATTCCAAAGTTGGGTGTGGTATGAGTCATGTGAATTAATTTTGTTATCGATTGCCATTACTTGGTTTGTGTAGTATAACACATAAAGGACGTTATATAAATGTGCCCTACCAAAAAAAATGATATCTTTATAAAAGTAGCAACATTCGTTTCCAAACATGAATATGAACCCATCAGTATCTAATCTGGATACTGAAATAATGTTTTTAGTAACAGAAGGCACATAATAACAATATTTCAAAACCAAGAACATCCCAGTAGGCAATGTGATGTGGTAGTCTCCGACAGCTACAGCAGCGAGTCTGGCTCCGTTGGCTGATCGTAGATCTACCTCCCCTCGATCAATCTTCCTGAATCTGCTTGGTTCCTGTATTTGGATACAAATGTGATCACCACAAGCATTATATAATACCCAATTAGTAGAAATAGATAGATTGCATTCGATAACAAATGCACCTGAAGCTTCCCCTTGCTTCCTTGGCTGGGTGGAGTTTTTCTTCCAGTGGCCCTTCTTGCCACATGCAAAACAAACAGCATCCTGTTCCTTTTCCTCCCCTTTGATCTTCATTTTCATGGAAGGACATAAAGAATATTTGGGCTTAAAGCCCTTCGCCTTCCCTTTAATTTTATTCACCATGAGGACCGAAGGTTTTTCTCGCTTCATGTCAGTGTCCACTTGGAGAATGAGGATGAGAAGATCAGACAAGTACTTCTCAATGTTGTTCATATTAAAGTTCACAACAATGTTTGAGAAGCTCTGGGGGAGTGATGCAAGAATGAGATCAGTACCCAGTTCTTTAGGGAGTTTAAACCCTAGAACCTCCATCCGCTCAATGTATCCAATGAGCTTGACTACATGAGGCCCAGCTGGGGCACCCTCTCTAAGCTTGCTCTGAAATAGAGCCTTGGAGATCTCAAACCTTTCATGTCTTGCACTCTCCTGGTATAGACCATGGAGGTGATCGAGCATGCTGTAGGCATCCATGTCTTCATGAGACTTCATGAGCTCACTAGACATAGATGACAACATCAAACATTGAACGTCGAGAGCATCGTTCAGAATGTTGATCATAGCCAGAAAATCTTCATCACTCACCCCTGGGGCAGGGGAATCAGGAAGTGAGGACTCCAGCATGTAAAACTTTCGTTCATGGCGTAGGATAACCCGAAGGCGCCTGAACCATTCCTGAAAGATACTACCGGTGAGAATATTTTCTTTATCCAGTATTGATATCATAGAAAATGTGGTTGACATGTTTATCATCTTGATTTTACAATTTTAAAAGAGAAGATTTATTATTACTTTCTTGATTACATTTTTATGAGAAATAATAAATTTTATTAAGTCTCCCACGATCTTATCAAGTCTCAATGGCCCTCACCATTGAACTCGGAATTATCAGTTGCTTTGACATTCTAGTGGAAATTATCCATATTCCCCTTCGCATAATCACAACAAGGGTTGGTCAAGCTATTTGAAGGTATTTAGGTAGGCAGGTCTTTGCCAACTGTGAGCTTATAGTTCCTTGATCTGTTGAGTAGACACCCCAATCCTGAAATCCTGACTTGGATTTCCTCAACTCTTGCATCCAATATTACACCAAGTCTAGAAAGGGATACTTCTCTTGATGTAATATGGTTAAGTCTACTCGAAACCTTTCATAAGGGATTCCTTTATAAAATTAAGTGTCCCAAAAAGGGTTGGTCAAACACATAGTTTTATTGAGTCTTTCCCTTAATCAGGTTACGGAAGGCTTGGTCTGACTTAATATGGTATTGAGGTATTTTATTCCTTTACGCGTAGTTTCACATTATCACATGTTTGTTAATATTATGTGATGCTTGCTTAAGTGATTAACCATGTTCTGATTATGTTTATGCATAGTCCGGTTTTTATTTTATTCCATCTTTGCATGCTTGTTCATTTTATTAATTATGTGATCGTGACAACACATACATAATAAATAAACCATGCAATCAGATAAAAATAAAATAAGATGTCATGATCACGAGCTTCTATTGGTTAGCTTATCTAGCGGTTTTGATAAGCTAACCCTAACCTAGGGAAAACACCTTGAACATAATGGTTCATGTTTTGTAGCTCCCACCTGTCCACCTTTGTATCTTATTATGTCGGTTTCTCCTCGACTTCGGGATTTGAACCGTCTCCTCTGGCTTGAGAGATCCTCCATTACATGGGTTTCCATTAAAGAAAACATGGGCACGCATGCCCTATATTTTATTGGAAGAAGGCTCGCAGGCCAATAAATTTAAATGAAACCATACACATACAAAGGGTCTTTTGGTCTAGCTCATGATCATCCATAGTATGCAACGATATTTATGCATATTTAGAATTCAAATTCCTTCAATCGTTCTTTTATTTAAGATAAGACGCGCTCGCATTCAATTAATTATGATCTTATAATTAATCAATTCTTTATCTTAAATTCCTTTCTGAATTTCCTTAAGATTCTTATCATCAATATTCCTTGTACAGGTCTTTGTACATTGGAAGAAACCTGATGAAATTCCATTTCTGGAAAGTACACGGCATGTAGTTTATAATTACACGGCATGTATTTTTCTTTTAACCTTTTATCCAAAGTACATACCGGGGCTTTGGCGTGTTTTCTGTACTTTGGAAATTTTAGAGTACATGGCATGTAGATGAATCATACACGGCGTGTACTTCCTTGTTACGCGGTAACCGGGCTAGCGATCCTATGTACGCGGTACGCGGCTTATCTTTGTACATGTTTTCACTTGGGTCGGAACAGACTACACGGCGTGTTGTTCCAACATACACACCGTGTATTCCGGTTTCCACGCGCCGTTCTATTCTGGTCAACACGGCATGATTAAAACTTAGGCATAATCAATTCACACGGCGTAGTTTGGCAGACTAGTGTCGGTTCATTGAACCTAAGTACATGGCGTGTAGTTTTAATTACACGTCGTGTAATCCTGTGTTGTACAGACAGAAAGAGCGGATCCTCCAGACGAGTTCCTCATTTTTATTTTAATAAAAAATTAAAATTAAAAGGTCATTTCAGTGATATGAATCGAGAATCGAAGGAGGAAGAATAGATCTCATTAATTCATATTTATAGAATGATTTATTTTGAATTGAATCAAATATGAATGCGTAAATTATCAACGAAAATTAAATAACTATAATCAACGTTGTAACCTCCCTCTGATACCATTTAAAGGTTCCGGGCACAGCGGAAGTGCGTGGGTGGATGTGCCCACTTGGCTTTTTGCCATTAGCAATGATCAATCCAGGATCAATATGACGTTACACGTCAGTCTCCATGGATCGAATCACAGAAAAGGACAAAGAAGATGGTTTGTCCCGGAACCAAAAACAAGGATCGTTACAAGTTGATTATAGTTAGATTATTTAATTATAAAGAAATACCTTTTGGGTGTTCTTTCATCGTTGATGTTTGCGATCATGTTGTCGATGTGATTCGTCGTTGCGTCGTAGAAGCCAAGTGTAGACTCCCTCTAGTGGTGATCCACACGTGTAACTTGTATCTCTGAACGTCGCCAAAGGATTCTCCGGGTGATAGCATGGAGAAGCCTTTGCTTTCGTTGTCTGCCTTAGATCGTCTTGATCCGATGGAAGAGGATCTATCTCGGTCTTGAGAGATTTCTTGGAGGAAGAGGTTCTTTCAGTCTTGAAAGAATTCTCCAGATATGTTGTGCACAACAATTCTCTTGTGTAGGAAAAGAGTTGGGTTGTGAGGATATTTATAATAGAGTTTGAGGTTGTAGAGTTATGACAATAAATAAACGCGTTACGCGTTTCATTTATTTCATTAACTCTTATTTAAAACCCCGATGTTGAATAATTAATTCCTTGACATGCACTCACACTGATTATAATAAATATCATTTAATAAAACGATATTGTATCCTCAAAAACCCGACTGGAAAAACTACACGGCATGTAATAATAAGTACACGGCGTGTACTTGTTTTTCATTGAAAACGACACAGCGTGTACATTAAATGTACACAGCTTGTATATCTTGTTTTCAATTATTCATTTCCTTTCCAAAATAAAACTACACGGCGTGTACATTTAATAACACACGGTGTGTACTTGTTTTATTTAATTTTTCCTCCATCATTTAAAACAACTTAGGGTTCCTTGAATAATTATTAAACCACGTACGGGAATAATCTTTATTCAACTTGAGATACTTGGATACACTTAGTGTGTGACCCTCTAGGCCACTTTCTCATTGGCATTAGGCAGGCTTTCCTAAAGTCCTAGTTTACTCTCTAGCAATGGGTCAAGGCACCCAAGAGAAAGAAGTTGACACCGCATTTACATATCACCTCATACGAATGCTTACTGTGTAATTTAATCCATTTGTCTCAATATCTCATCAACAAGGTTTCATGGAAGTGTTATAAAACTATATGCTTGATCCGTCGTTCTATGAATACCTGAAATGAACTCGTCGTTTACACCATAGCCATGGAATTTAATGCGACAATTCTATTTCAATCAAAGGGCCGAGATATCAACTTCCATAAATGGAAGGGACAAATCCTTCATCGACTTATCCATTTACAACATGTCACTCGTGACACACCCAATGTACCCTACTTCCCGCCAACTGTCTGCAAGACGGTTTTCATCAGTAAATCTAAGTGCGCGAGTCATGACATGAGTTAATGATAATCTTCCAATATAAGGACCATTACACACGCTCGAAGATAGAAATATCTGATGACACCAAGACATGCAGAATTACTACTGGCGGGTCTGTTCTCATAATCTCCCATCTTGAAGATTACCAAGTGCGAACTCCATGAGAGAGAGTCTCGTCTTCTTACGAGTACTTTCACATGACGGTCTGTATACTATGTGTCATATCATAGTATGTCATCCAACCGTAGAACTTTATTTAGAAATATTGTTATAGAATTTCAAGGTTCTCATCACAGTGGGGATCTGCTAGGAACTTATTAATGCAACAAATATTCCAGGACATTTTTATATTATATTCATGCAGAACAATATATAATAAGTGAACATTAATGTAATAAATGTACAAAACAGTTCGTTCTCAGGACACAAACCCTTACAGGATGGACCATGGATCCTTTTTATTTTATTATTAATAAGAAACAATAATCTATTTTGTCTCTATAATGTGATCTTGTTATTCATAGTGACATGAATTTAATTTTTTTTTTATTTATACATTACACTGATTTTAAAATATATTTACACAATGTTTATAAATAATTATAAACATATTTAATAGTTTACAATTTTATTTTTTACAATAATTTATTATTTAAATACATATACACAATTAATAAATATTATTAATTAAAAAAATAGAATAAAACTTATATTTAGGAATACTATTGTATTTAATAAGTTCAAAATTTTATTAAATTTTTAATATATTTTTATGTAAAAAAATATAAATAATTAAAAGAGTATATTTAATTTCAATAAATTTTTTATATGATTTAATTTTCTTTAAATATAAAATTTTAATTTAATTTTTAGTGTTAGGTAACATTTATGATACATCTAAAATGATATGTTATGTTTTATCACAGGCTACGATATGGAATAAAATACTATGATTTATGAATGATATGTTGTGGAATGTGAATCACTGGTTGGTAGGATACTTTATGATAGTTATTCTCACACATATTTCATGGTGTTCCAAAATAAAATTTATTATTTAAAAATATAGCTAATATGGTATCTATGAGATGCAATGAGTAGATTCCACAAAGAGATGATATTATGAAGTCAAATTAATCTTACTTTTTTCATCTAAAATATGTCAGTGAATGAAATTGATTTTATATTAAAATTACTCAATTATTCAATAAATTTAATCCACATTTAATAATTATGAGTAATTTTTTCACATTACCATTACATATATTTAGATTTGACCCTGATATTTTCCAATATATTTTCTCGAAAAAATAACATGTTATCAATTTTTTTCAAAAGTTTTAAATTTTACTATATTATCCATCATATTCTATAGGAAATAATGAAATGTCGATGAATTTTTAATTAAATGTTCCATCAAAGGGATGAATATTTAATGTTTGAAAACTATTTCTTGAAAAATATTGATAATATACTTGAGTATGTTTGAGAATTATTTTCTTTATGTATCTAAATAAGCAATGGTTGTTGATTCAATAATAGATTCCCTGTTTATTGCATCTTTTGATGAAACTAAAGAATTGGTTTTGAAATGAATCTTCATCAACTATCTTGATGTCATTACTAGTTGTAAATTTCACATTACATTTAAATTTAATAGTTCAATAGCATTGGATTTATCATCAAATCCAAGGTAAAAAATGGATGAATCACTTCAAAATTATAATCTATGTAGATATTTTTCTCAGAGAACAATGGTTTCTGTAAGAAGGGTTTCATCAAAGGGGGACTAAAGGTCCCATTGATTAATATATAACGTCAATTAAGAGAATCATAACTACCTATAGTTATATTCTATTTGACAACATCTTTTAGAAAGCAATTATCACACTAATAATAAGATTCTTTAAAATAAATATTATATCTTGCCTAAAAATACATATGAGGAGGTATCATGAAAAATACATGGGTAGATTCCATTACGAAATTGTTTTAAGATGTAATATTAATAATATTTTCTTAAATTATCTACATCATTCCAAAATTTAATCAATTATTTTTTAAGAGAGTTTTTCTTCAATAACCCCATTTCATATAGATTATCCTCACTCATAATATATGTATATATATAGTAGTTTTATTAAAAACATTTTTTTGTCTTGATTTCTTTGGGTTTTAATTTTGAAATTTCAAAAATTCAAAATCATCAAGAAATAAATAAATCAAGAAGACATTTTAACTACATTATGAGGATAAGGGAGAACAAGTAAATATTTTAAATTGTGTCTTGATAATTATATTATTCATCAAAAATATAATTTGATCATCATTTATTGAAAAAAAATCACCTCACCATTTTATATAATTTTTTATAAGTTATAAAAATATTTTATTTGTATTTTTATATATCATTATATTTATAATATAAATACATTTTTGGTGTGTGTGTGATTTTTTTTCAATAATGGTCATTAGAAATTTTATTTTCTATGAAGGACCATTGAAATTCAACATAATGTTTTGAATATTTTTTAAGTGGATATAAAATAAGAATAAGTTAGCTAACTTTCTCCATTAAAACTATTTTCTAATGAAGATGATGTTATTATTTTTTTAGTTAATTTAATTTCTTGGGTATTCAATAACTTTCATACTGTAGTAGAAAAAAGTATTTTTTTAGTATAACTATCCAAAAAATCTCTAATGCTTCAATTTATCATTGTATGATGTATTTAATACAGGTTTGGAATTTAACATTAATCAGGTGTGCATTTTGTCATGGCACAAACTATAATTTATATATTTAATTATTTAAAAATGGACATTAAAGTTTTTTATATATTTTAAATAATATTTTTTACTATCAAGACAGTTAATCGTGGAATTTTATTCCAACCAAATCATTGATCGCGGAATGAACTATTTACCTTAGTGTGAAAATTTTGTGTGTTTTATGGGACATTGTATATTTATGGATTTTGTTAAATTAAATTAAATTTTTATTTTATGAAAATATTTATATTAAACATGTTTAATTATAATTTTCACATTACATACTTATGTTTTCAATTTCTATTTTACCCAGCTACTTAGGAAGTGGTCTTTTATATAACACTGAGTATAGTTAATTTTAGTGTCTAGGCCCAACTAAAGCTTGTTCCATGTGACAAATAATATATTGATAATGAGCCTTTCATACTCCATTTTTGGAACATGTTTTAGGTAAACTAATCATAAGATTATATAGAGGGAAATAGTCTCTCTTATGAGGTTGGATTCCCAAAATATCTCATTTAATTTCATATAAAATGTTTTTCGTTTTGTTATTTAGAATTTCTAAGAATTAGTTTATTATCATGATGATTTTAATTCATTATTTTTATTTAGTATTAATATTTAAAAAAAATTATGCGGTAAAATTAATATGAAACCCTCTCTATTATCTATGATTAAATATATTCTAGATTAATAGATATTTCCAACATGTATCATAAATCTAATATTGAATTTAGAAAAACTATTATACATTTATTTCCTTTCCAGTAACATGTTTAATTATTTATTCCCTTCCATTTTGATAATAATATATAAATATATTATCTATAGTGAAGAAGTTACTGAGTAGAGAAAGAAATTGGATGGTCAGGTATTGGCTCTAGGGAGAAAATTATGGGGAATGATTGAGAATTAGTGAATGTTAAACTACGGAGGTGGTTGTTAGTATTAGAAATTGTCTCCAGTAATATATTGAATGGATCTAATATTGGGACACGTCTCCATTGTTATTTCCGTACATTGTATTGACATATGGGGGTGTTGTTGGGTATTCCAAATAATTATGATTTGGTTATGAGTTTTCCCTTTTCGCATCGATGCCCTCTAAATATTCCTAAATCATATTTACATTTTTTATATTAATTCAAGTCACTCTTTCTCAAATAATTTAAAGGTAAAAATAGTTCTTATTTTTGATTTAAAATTTTTATCTTTTAACAGTTTTACAATATAGGGGCATGTAATGGCCTAACTCTAGTTACCCAGAATTAGTGCATTATTACATAACATGGGAATGATCACAAGAGATCATGTTCGGATAGGCCGATTAGTTTAGTAGCCTTGGAAGTTCAAGATATATACATAAGTTTTATATTACATTATTGAATGAAAAAAACAGTGTGTCCCCTTTTAACACACTCATATCCCATAGTATATTCTTTCATGCCAATCATAATATATCTTTCTTCATCTTGGGAAAAATAAAACATAAGAAATGGGTGAGCTTAGATTCTCAGTAAGGACAACAATATAGCGGAAACTTTCATAATTTTTCACAAACATTTAAGGAAATCAATAAGTCTAAAACACAAAAATTTTAAACATAAACGTCAACATAATATGGAAAATATAAATCAAATAATTCCATTTACTTATTCACATGGATATTCTACTAGTCTCATAATCAACTTAAATATCAATATCTAATTTCATAATGATGGAATGCATAATGTCGAATATCATAACCACATAGTCAATGCCTCATTATAATACTACAAATAAGATTTTGTCAAGACCTTGTTCTAGGACCCTAGTTTGTCTCATGAGATCTACCGATGCATCGAGGAGCAATAGTGGGCTCCACACGTCACTTACTAACTCCAATACATTCTTCTTGTGAAAAGGTTGAATCATAACAAAAACATTCATATTAAAAATAGAATACAAAATCTTAATAATTTAACCATAAACCATGAATGGTATAAAAATAGCACATACTTAGTAAAAAAAATAAAAAAAACTTCAATAAAATATGGAATATTGATTCCTAATAAATCAACTTCAAACAAGTGTAAAATCTATCGAAGGAAGATGACATAGATGAAATCAAAACTATTTGAGAGAAATGTCTCATTCTATTTTGAAATCACTTATATGTCACGTAATTATAAAAAAAACAGTTATGGGAAAATATTCTTATAATATTGTAAGGGAAGCATCGAATGTGTTATAATGGTGGAAAATAGCCACACCTGCCATGTATGTTAAAAAACATTCTTACCTTAATTTTTTGAAAAGATCATAAAGTACTTTGTTTGGAAAACTAAGAAAATATTATTTTTAAATCATTTTATAAAAAGTAAAAAAGGATATGAATTAATTTAACCCCTATTCTAGTAAATAGTAAATGTGTTTTGAAATACATTTTTAAGAAACACATATGTGGATGATAAAGAAGTCCCAGTAGATACTTATGTAAAAATAATCTCACATAAATAAAGAGATTGTAAAATTAACATTTACCGTGTACATTTCTTTTGTAGAGGGTATGTTAACCACTTATATAATTGTTAAATCATGGTTACTTAATTATACAAGAACCACATACATAAATATGAAATCGTATATGATCTTCTAATATTTTTTTTAATAATATTTTAGTAGTATCATTATTTTAGGTGTAAACGGATTCATTTTCTTTTATATGTTTTGTTATGTAAGTCATGTTTATTTTGGATAAAATTTATTTAAATAATATCCATAATTATATTAAGTTATTTAAAATTATTTTTAATCATAAAATTGAAATTATTCTTGAATATTTACGATGGGGAATGAATCTCATCACATTCATAGAGACTGTAATCTGTACGTACACACGACTGACAATATCATTCTATTGATGGTGAAATTGTATGTAATTGTATGGTAAATCGTATATACAGAATAATTAACATGTTATATTTATTATTTACATCAATTATAATCATTATTAATCCAATCCAAATAATTAAGTGTTAAATAATAAATTACACTACGATGTGGAGACGGTAAGCCGTACGTACACATGTATGGTGACTTTGTCATTCATAAGATGGATAGAATAATAAATATTTTTGAACCATATTTATAATAACATCACAGTATGTAAAAGATAATGGATTTATTATTTTTTTTATGGAAACAATAAATAAATAAGAAGTGGGAGAAGTCCAGAACTTCGAAAGAGGTGATGAAATTATTATTTCTTCATCAGGTCCTTGCTTTTGATTTCATCAAAAAGAATCCATAGGTTGGATTTCTGATCAAATTAAGGACTCTATGATTATTTTTGGGTAGTTGGGAAGATATTTGATCGTTTTTTTGAGACCAATTGCTTTGGAGCTGTGAATATGAGAGAAGGGGAAGTACCCGTTTATAAGAGAGGTGAGTGGTACTTTAGGAAGAGCTTGAATTATTATTTTAATATAAAATAATTTTCGGTTTCTAATGGCTCTAAATGTATTTATTTTTAGGATAAGGTGGGTATGGGTTAAAATAATCTCAATCATTATATTTTGGACATGTTTAGGTCACTATATTAACCTTATTTTTTATATTTAACTCTTAGTTAAATAGTTTGACTTTTACTATGTCTTTTTGTATTATTTTAATAAATGGGTTATAAACATACTATAAAAAGAAAATAAAACCTCATGTGATTATATAATGAAATATATATATATATCATTATATAATTACTTTAGTTGAACCTTATATTTTTAGGAATATTATATCTTTTAATAATATATTATTTATTTTAAGAACTCATTTATGTCAATTTTGACACTATTTAGTATTTGGGTTTTGTGAAAGTCATATAAACATTATTATTTCAAATAATATTTATGTAATCAACCCTATCATGTCATATTAACCTTTAAATTTTTTTGAAGGCATCAAAAATTCTCAATTTAAATTTTTTTTAATATTTATAATATCAATATTTTTAATCTTTCATTAATAAGGTAATTACTACATCATCATTGTGTCATAAATAAATTTATTTATTTTAGGTATAAATATTAATAATAAAATAAGATTATGTGGGAAATAATTTTTTTTCAAATTAATATTTATAGCTTAATTTATCGTATGTATAACCTTATATTTAAAATGGTTTAGTTATTAAAATTTAAATTTAACACATTCAACTCTTCATCAAATAAAATAATAATAAATGTCCTCATCCAATCCATGGGGATCAAAAAGCATCATATTTTATTCCTAAGTATTATTTTTGTCTAAATAATCTAATCCAGTCGAATTAGGACATGTGTTATGGTATTTATGCTATCATTTTTACCTTTCATTACCCTGTTTAATTTTAACCGTGGTAAATAAAATTCAAAGGATACTATTCACCAAAAAATATTTCCATCTTATTGAACCACATTTTTTTAATTATTTCAACCATGTCTCTGGGATTTTTTAAATTTAATTAACAGATGTGTTAAAATTATGTTTTATGGAAATTTGCAAATGTGCCTAGAAGGTGGGTAAAAGTCATTAAAAAGTTCAATAAAATTTTATAAATCTAATATTATTATAAAATGTCTACAGTGACTTAAATTGAACTAATATATGTATTATTTATCTATTTTTTACTTTGAAATAAATTTAAATTAAAATAATAGTTATTTAAATAAAAGTCATTTTTAAAAAATAACGGAGTGTTTTTCACAATTTTTAAAAAATGGATTGTTTTTAGAAAACCACAAAAAATTCACCCAAAGATAATTTTGATATTCTAAATTCAAAAAATATTTCTATTTTAAAAATTCAAAACATAGCAGTTTGATTAATTAATTTAAAATTATTTTCCATTCTCAAAACTGGAAAGCGGGATTTTTTTAAGTAAAAAACTATGAAAATATTTAAATGTGTTTATATACAATTTAAAGGTGAAATTACTTATAATGAACAAAATTGGATTAAGTGATAAAAATATAATCTAATTATACCTCAAAACCTTCATATTTTTTAATTTAGCAATATAAATTATTTTGATTAAAAAAGTTGTTTTCAATTAAAATTTAGTATCATTCACTATTCATAAAAATATGAAAGTTATCAGAAAAACCCCCAAAAAATTATCTAAACTATATTTTTATGACCCAATTATAAAGAATAATTTTATTTTGTCGAATGGGATATATAAATTTGTTAAATATTGTATTTAAAAATGTTTCACCACTAAAAGGTGGTAAAATTGTATTTTTTTAAAAATACTTATTTTATCTGGAAAATTGAATTTGTACTTATATTATGTCTAAAAAACACATAATATATATTTTGAAATTATATAAAGTATATAAAATTCAAAATTCAGTTAATATTATTCATATGATCTTTTTTAATGGCTAGTTTGGTAAGTCGTGGTGCCCTCAAACTTGTTGTTGCATGTAGCGCATGCTACAGAATTATATTAAAGGGATAACGTACAATGAAATAATGGGGTGTTATATTATCTCCTACATCATTAAATTTATTCCTCTAAATTTGAAATTGTTCTTCTTAAATAAAAGGATTAAAATAGAAAATACTTTTCTAGAAAACCCACTTCAGAAATAGGGTTAATTAAATTTTGTCATAATAAGGGTGAATATGAAGTGAAAGATGTCACCACCAAATTAGGGGGTTGAATAGGATAACATTGGTAAAAATTATAGACACATAATTGGAGAAAAATGTACATATTTATAAAGATTTATTGGGGCCATCAATCACAAACATGTGACCAATAAATTGAAAATTGAGGTCCTCAAAGCCATAAACCTATGATGATTTGAAATATCATCGGTTGAACAAAACATATGGTATTAAAATTAAACGTTTTTTAATTTGGGATTCTTTCCCTAATGGTTAAGAATTAATTTATTTATATAATAAGAGAAAAAAAAGAATACTTAACAATTAGAGTTCTGTCGTTTAACGAATTTCTACCACAAACTCATCTTTCTCTGCCAAAGATAATATAACTTGAAAATATTCTATTAAACCTAATAATAAAGGGATTAAAAATAATGAATTTATAATTCATATATCATAACATTTTAAAAAAACTAAATTATAAAAACCAGGATATGACATGGGCTTGTGGTAGGTGATTCTCCCTTGTCGACCTTTGGTTGGGGGTTCATGTCTCGAGGCATTGCCAGACGAGATGTGTTGTCACACGACCTTTGGGTTGTCATTTTTATAAAAATAATCCAAAAATAATATTAAGAAATTCTTTAACCTTAAATAATAGAATCCAATGTCAAACATAATCCATTCCAACCACTATACTTATCCAAAATACTTGTTTCCAAATTAGTATTCCAAAAAAATTATAAGGAAGGTCTACATAACAAAATGAAGATCTATTTTTTACACATAATAACATGTGAGTACCTTCATATTTTATACTCATAAAACATGGTAAAACCATGAATTACCATAAATCCTTATTGATTACATTCATGCTGCATTATTCCATATAGAATACAAGACATTTTCTTTATATTTTAAAATTCTGAATACTCCAAAAATGATGGAATAAAAAAACCATTAATCAGTTCTAATGTTGTCAATTAGATCTAATATAATTTATCCAAATCAACCATCTCGTATTCCAAAATCACTACCTGACTTTCAATACCATATTAAGGATTGTCTTTCCTTCAACCATGTATTGTTTTCAAAGTTTCACTTGCTATTGTATCACTTTTCTTAGTATGATATAATCTAGAATCCTTTATTAAATAGTACTGCAGTACAATCCTTATTTATTTACATAATTAATATAACCGGTACATCGATGATACAACACTCAAATGACATAATTCATTAATAAAAATAAAAGAACCATTATTATTTCTCTTCATTTGCGGTAGTATCATAAAATGATCATTATCAAATAGCATCATTTGGGGTATACTCTGATGATTGGGACATTTACTCACGTAGTGTCCCAACTCCTTCCAGATAAAGAATGGTACATTTGAAACCTTTTACTTACCCTTTAAATCACATAATTTGTGTCCTTTTCTCCACACTTATAACAAACTCACATTTCCATGACGAATTTACCTAGGTGATTCTTTCCACAGTTATCACATATGGAAAAATCATTCTTTACCTTCTTCCAATTATCCATCGTTCCCTTTACCATCCTTTTATTCTCTGACTTACCATCAAATCCATATGACTCATAGAATATTTTATTTATCTTATTAACACATGATACTATTTCTCTATATGATGAGAAATCATGGGAGTCAATTTCCCATCTAAATGTTGGGTTAAGACCATGAAACATATGATCATTATTACTATATGGATCATGCTTATGGATAGAATACCCATTCTTTCTAATGGGAACCATTTTTAAACTATTTAATACACTAGGTTTATTTATTAATTGCAATTAATAATTCCAAACTTTTAAAATACCTAACGTAAATTTAAAAGTTTATGCATATAATCTATAATCAAAAAAATGTTTTTGTTTAGGATGTATTTACTCATAAATACTTCGTAATGGTTTGTAATAAAATGTGAATTATCCTAAGCATGTCCCATGGGAGTGTCAATAAAAATAGTGCAATAGGGTCTGTTGTTATTTACTAGGATATCTCGGGTCAAGGCCGAAACTATTTGTTGGAATTTCCACTCTTAGGTACATCTGTCCCAGATCCACCTCTACCTTTTTGTATCTAGGAAGGGATGTATTTTCTTGGAAAAACCAAATAATATTTACACTACCAAATGTTTTCGGTGGTCTTCTATAATAATCCTCAAATTCTATCTTAGGTTAACGTTCTCTATTCAGAGTTTATCTAAATCTAGTTTCCACGGTTTATACTAAACTTCCTCTGATACCAAATTTGATTCCCTGACCCCAGTTACCTAGATTCGGTGCATTGTTTCATTACATTATAATGATCATAAGAGATCATGTCCCGAATGACCAATTACTTTAGTATCCTGTGAAATACTAGATACATACATAAGTTTTACATTACATTATAAAAAGAAAAAAAACAACTTTTCTTCCACATTAAACACACTCATATCCATTAGGCTATTTCTACAGTTCAATCATAATATACCTCTTCATATCCTAGGAAAAATAAAACATAAGAAATGGGTGAACTCAGACTCTCCGTAAGAATAACAATTTAGAGGAAACATTCATAAATAAGCACGGTCAATGAAGGTAATTTATAAGACTTAAACCCAAGAATTGTAAACATAAACTTCAGCATAATATGAAAAATATAAATCAAATAATTCCATTTACGTATTCACAAAGATATTCAACTAGTCGAATAATCACATGTAATATCAATAGCAAATTTTATAATGATAAAATGCATAATGTCAGACATCATAACTACATAGTTAAGTCCTCATGCCAAGACTAACTATAAGATTTTTCCAAAGACATTTTTCAGGCCACTAGTTTGTCTCATTAGACCTACCGATGCATCGAGGAGCTATTCTAGGCTCCACCTATCACTTACTAAGTCCAATGCATTCCTCATATGAAAAAGATAAAACATAATAGAAACATTTGTGTTTCAACTAGCACAAAAAATGATAATACTTTAACCATAAATAATGAATCCTATAAAAATAGAGCATCACATTAAAACATATCATGAAAACATCAATACAATATGGAAGATTTAATAAAAATAAATAAACATCAAACAAGTGTAAAATCCATCAACGGATTTTGACATAGATGAAGTCAAAACTATTTGAGAGAAATGTCTCTATCTATTATAAAACAATTTAAAACTCACATAATTATAAAAGAAAATATTTATTTGATAATATTATTATAATATTTTAAGGGAAGCTTTTAAAGAGTAATAACGATGTAAAATATCTGCACCTGATGTATAAGTTAAAATATATACATACATTAATTTTTCGAAATGGTCATAAAGTACCTTTTTTGGAAATCGATGAAAAGATTCCTATCAAAATATTTTTTAAAATGTAAAACAAGGGTATAAATGACATTAACCCATATTCTAGGAAATCTTTAAAATGTTTTGAAAAACATTTTTCAGAAAAACAGATGTGGTTGATAAAGAATCCTCAGTAGATACTTACGTATAAACAACCTCGGATAAATAAAGATATTGTAAAATTGACCCTTACCTTGTACTTTTCCTTGGTAAAGGGTATGTTAACCTCCTTTATAATTGTAAAATAATTTTTATTAAATTATAAAAGAACCACATACATAAATATTATATCATATATGATCTTCTAATAATACATTGTTAATAATATTTCAGTAGTATCACTATTTTGTGTGTTAACTGATTTTTTTTCCATTACATGTTTTGTTATGTAAGTAATGTTTGTTATGGATTGGATGTATTTGATTCATATCGCAAATTATATTATATTCATAAAAATTATTTTTAATCATAAAATAAAAATTATTCTTGAATAGTTACGATGGGGAATGAATCTCCTAAAGTTTGTGGAGATGGAAATCTGTATGTACGCATGAGCAACAATATGATCCTATTGATTATGAAATCATATGTAACTGGATAGTATAGTGTATATAAATAATAATTGACATGTTATATTTATTATTTAAATAAATTATACTCATTATTATACCCATCCAAATATTGAATTGTTGAATAAAAAACTACACCACGACGTGGAGGTTGTAAGTCGTTTGTACACACGTATGGTTACTTGGTCATAAAAAGGATGTATATAATATTGAATATGGTTTTACCATATTTATAATTACATAATGTTATTTATAAGGTACTTGAGTCGTTATTTTGGTATGGAAATAATAAATAATGAGGAAGTGGATGACGAAAATATCTTTGAAATAGGTGATGAAATTATTACCTCTTCTTTAGGTTCTTCCTTTTGATTTGATCAAAATGGATCATATAGGATGGATTTATGATCAATGTAAGGCCTATACGATGATTTGAGGATATTTGGGAGGATATATGAGTACATTTTGGCTGAGGAAAATGTCTTTCAAGGTGTGAATTTGAGAGAAGCGGAAGTACCATTTTATAAGAGAGGTGAGTGGAACTTTAGCAAAATATTGAAATATTATTTTATTATAAAATAATTTTCGGTTTCTAGTGGCTCCAAATGTATTTATTTAAAATATAAGGTTGGTATGGGTACAAATTTTCTCAACCAATAGGTTTTATACAATTTTATTTCTCCATATTAACCTTATCTTATAGATTTAACTCTTATTAAAATAATTTAACTTTTACCATGTCTTCTTGTATTATTATAATAAATTATTAATAAACATAATATATAAAGCCAAGAAAACCACATGGGATTCATTAATTTCATATATACCATTATATATGTCCTTTGGATAAACCTTATATTTTTAAAAATATTATATCATTTAATAATATAATATTTGTTTTAAAAACTCATTTATGACAATTTTGACACTATTTTGTATTTAAGTATTGTGAGAGTCATAAAAACATTGTTACATAAAAAATTATTTAATAAAACCTAACATGTAATATTAACGTAAAAAATTATTGAAATGCGTCAAATGTCTCAATTTACATTTATTTTAATATTTATATTATCTATTATTTTAATCTTTCATTAATAAGGTAATTACTACACCATCATTGTGTCAGGAATAAATTTAATTTTTTAATGTACAAAAATAATAAATAAGATACCATGATCTAGTAAATATTTTTATATTTCTAGTGAATATTTATAGTCTAATTTATCTTGTGTATAAACATATATCAAAAATGGTTTAGTTATTAAAATATAAATTTAACACTTTTAACACTTCTTTATGAAAATTATAAATGTCCTAGTCTAATCCAAGTGGGTAAAAAAGTATCATTTTTTATTCCTAAGGGTGATTTAGTTCGAAATATACTTATCTAATAGTATTAAGACATGTGTGAGGGTAATTATAATTTAATTTTTAACTTTCACAACCCTATTTACATTTAACCATGGTAAATAAAATTCAAAAGATACTATTA
Source organism: Viscum album (assembly GCA_963277665.1). NCBI lineage: Eukaryota > Viridiplantae > Streptophyta > Magnoliopsida > Santalales > Viscaceae > Viscum > Viscum album. The sequence continues at coordinate 25,097,920 of OY728131.1, forward strand.
AAAAAAATTATATTTATCTTATTGAACCAAATTTTTCTTACTTATGTCAACCGTGTCTCTTGGTTTTCTAAAATTCAATTCAAAAAAGTTGTAAAATTACATTTTATGCAAATTTGCAAATGTGCCTAGAAGGTGGGTAAAAGACGTTAAAAAGTTCAATAAAATTTTATACATATAATATTATTATAAAATAACTCCAATGAATTAAATTGAACTAATATAAGTTTTATGTATCTATTTGGACATTAAAATAAATTTAAATTAATATATTAATTATTTAAATAAATTTCAGTTTTAAACATTAACACAGTGTTTTTGAGATGTAAAATTATAAAAATATTGATATGTGTTTATGACCAATTTAAATGTGAAATAACATCCAATGACCAAAATTGAATTAAATGAAAAAAATATATAATCTAATTATTCATAAAAAAAATTCAAATGTATAATTTCACACAATAAATTATTTTGATTAAAAAAATTGTTTTCATTTAAAAATTAGTATCTTTAACTATTCATCAAAATATTCAAATTATTATAAAAATTCAAAATTTTATTTAAAATAAATTTCAATGTCCCACTTATAAAGAATAATATTATTCTTTCAAATTGAATATATAACAGTGTAAAATATTATATTTAAAAGGGTTCTCCATTAAAAGGTTGTAAAATTTCACTTTTTAAAAAATACTTAATTTATCTGAGAAATTGAATTTTTCATATATTATGTCTAAGAAATACATTATGGATTTTAAAATTATATGAAGTATATAAAATTCAAAATTTAGTATATAATATTCATAACTGCTTTTTGAACATCTATTTTGGTAAGTTGTGGTGCGTTCTAACTCATTGTTGCATGTAGTGCAAGCTATTGAATTGCATTAAAAAAATAACGTACTATGAAATCATGGGATTTTACTAGAATAACTTCAATTTCAGGTGAATTAGTTGATTCGTTATCAAAATATTATTGATAAATTCCTCTACTATGTTTTCCTCAAAACAAAGGCTTTTTATTTTAAAGGTGGTTCTGGTCATAGATTCATTAATCAACCACTATGTTTCTCCCATGTGACCTTCTATAATTGAATAAAAATGAATTAATGGTAGAAGAATTATGGTTAGGTTTTTCACTAAAACATCATGTTACATTCTAGATGTAATTAGTATGGTTGTTATCATGTTTCATTGGACACTATCACCAAGATTTTATATCTTTTATATTAAGTTATGAACATATTATATATTTAACTAGAAAATATATGTATTTTAGTCATTAATGATATGTTTAGCCAAAATACATCCAATTTAATGGCATACACCATAATATTGATTTTATGAATACCAATAAAATCATGTTCAAGATATTCCAATAAACATTTACAGGAATGAGAGGAAAATCAAAAGTAATTTTCATACTGTAGAATTAATTAAATTATGCCAAAAAATTATAGTCTATATTTATATCCTTTTATTCGTGTATGATTCAATGGTTCTATATCTCATGGTAAGAATTAATGGTCTACTAAAATCTGAGGAATCCCTAGTAACATAATCCATTTAAATATTAGAGGATTAATATGGATAGTTGATATGTTTTATTCCCTATATAACCTTAAAGAAAATATGTTGGAGAATATATGGGATTATATTATGGGAAAATATGTTTTAAAATTTTTTGAATATCAAGTTAGATTCCATGACTAGTTTTCATTACAAGATCCAATGAAATTTGTTGAATCTACACAAACATAATCCATTTGAATTTTATAGGATTTATAAGGTTCATTTTTAGGTATTTTTCTTATTGTAACATTAATTAAATTCAAATAGATCATCTTGTATAAAATATAGTGAAAATTATATTCTACATATTCATAGAAGGACTATTAGTAAAACGCATTTCTGTATGATAGTTTGTTCCACTAAAATTTGATAAATACCCCCAACCACATTTTAAACAATTTTTATAGGCATGATAGTGGTAATTGAATGGTTAATTCTCCAATAAAAATTATATGAAATTCAACAAAAATATCCTATGAAACTAAGAGCCCTCTTATGAGAGAATGTTACAATCTAATTCCACATCAAATAATGGCTGGATTATTTACTCAAATTAGTGGACTCTCCTTAAAAAAATTCCACTAAAATCATTAAATTTTGAGAGTTGTAATGAATTTGTTTTTACCCATATAAACATTAATGAAATTCAAATTAAACATGTGGTAGAAATCATTATATAAATTCCAATCCCCCAAATCATATATGTTATAGTGATAATCCAAATTATTGTATGACCATGATTTCAAGAAATAATTGAGGAATACTAACAAAAAACAATCCAATATAATATTGCAGGCTTGATAGGTGTTATTGATTGGTTTCTTCCTCCATTGGGTCTTCCATGAGATTCTAATGAAACTACAATAGAACATATAGTGCCCCAATTATTGAGAGGTCCGTAGGGATGTTATCTCCTGAGATAAAAGAATGTTCCACCACTATTTGAGAAACATCCACCAACATACTCGAATGAAATGTATCTATATTTATAGGGGTAGATGATAACATTATTCCACTCTAGTATATCAATTAAATTACCTTTTTAATTCTATTGGAAAATCTAGTAAAACATCAAATCATATTAATATTGGATGTTCTAGTGCAAAGACACCTCAAGGGATGAATGAATTTTTCACAAAAATATATTTTCTCCCAACCAATTATATTATCCGATTTATTTTACAATTAAGTAGGTTAATTGAATTATTTCATTCCATTATATACTTTCATGATATTACAATGAATATTTTATTGAATCTATAATTGAAAATTAAATTCCTTCTATTTTTGGATGTTCATTTTGGGGGCCTCTGTAATGGATGACTAGAAGTTCACCTGAAATTTGTTGAATTCCCACCAAATATTTCCATCAAATGTTTTCATACATGAGATTTGAAATTTATAGGTTTCTTTACAGCTATAACTTCCATAAAATTACACTGTACTTTTTAGAAAAACATCCAAAAAACCTTTTCTTACAATTCTCATTTGGAATCTGCCTCATGAGATGAACATCAATTACACAGATATATATGGAATCCCTACCAATATGTTACAAAAAACCTTTATAGGTGAGATAGGGTAAATGGTTTGGTGTATTTTCAACTAAAATATAAATGAAATTGCATTTGAACCATCTGACCTATTATTCAGGGATGTTTCAATTGGAATCCACCTCAATGAATAAAATAACGTTCCACTAAAATGTATTAAAACATCACCAATACATTCAAAAAATATCATAATATTGATAGGGAAAATTAATAGTATTCTTATTTAAATGATCATAAATTAATTCCCACATTGTAATAAATTAGAATATAAAATACTCACATTCTTCTAATCTCATGTAGGAGGCCCCCACAATGGATGATTGGAATTTCCCATGACAATTGTGGAATAAAAATGAAAACATTACCCTTCAATTGTTATTAATTAATAGGGAAATGAATTAGTTTAATACCCATATGACCATCCAAGAAATTCCATTAGAACTACCCGTGGAATATTTAGAACTCCAAGTCAATGTTATATGAATCTAAATTTAATTTTTTCATATTCAATTATATGGATTATTTTTTAGATAAAATATAATTTATTTACCATGACACATACAAAAAATTGAACAAAAGTTTAAAGAGGTTCATAGAACTTCTTTTTAAGACAATTCATTTTGGAATATGTTTAAAATATTTATATCGAATAATTTCTCATCGTCATATTATATGATGTATGATATACTAGTTTATTCTATTAATAAAACATGTCATATATCTTTATAAATAATCTGAATTGGTAATGTTGATACGGTGTTTTTTACAAGTGATATTAAAAGGATGTTTGTTATTATTGATGGGGAAATATATATCACTATATTTTAATCATCCAGGCCTGTGAAAGACCCTTCATTTATTCATATTTTTGTAAAATGTAAAACATTTATTATTAAAAGTTAATAAAAACAAGAAATATGGAAGGTGTTATGTGGGATAATGTAGAATATCATGATCACATAGTAGATCTTATTTGTTTATAAACATGTGTAATTGGTTTCCTTTATATTACATGAGATTATTTATATAGGTCTTCTATCCAATTAGTATATATTTTTATATATATGATAACTCTAAATTAACCTCCTCAAATAAACAAAAAATTCTATAATTTTGTAAAAAATTCTACAAACACAATTCTATGTTTTTCCCCGTTTATAATTTATTTTGTTGTTTTATCTTTAATTTATGTAACATATATAATTGTTCTTCATTCATATTCTATATTCATTGATTTATTATTTTTAAATCAAATTCATTTTGAAGGAAAATAAAAAAATGGGAAGTCCGACATTTATTAAAAGGGGTTTGGAAGAGTTTGTTTCCACTGTCCAAAAGAAACAAAAATGTCAAACAAATAAATCTAGTATGGAATTAAATCAAATTCAATAACTATTTTGATGATTAACTATTAAACAAGGATTTATAAATAATTTAACCATAGAAATTAATGATAATTATGGGTCCCAACAAATAATATCCCCATTATTTCTGGTGAAATTGGGCAATGGTAAATGAAGGTATTATATTTATTAATTATGAAAATCATATATTGAAAATAAAACAAGATAATATCAATGAAAAGTTGATTAATAATTCTAAACAATTAGAAAACTAATGTTTTTATTAGCTGAAAACTACAATCAATAGAAAAGTACAATGAACAATAAAATGGAATATGGTAGTCAGAAATATGAAAATAATATGATGAGAATCATTGAAGTGGAAGAAAAACAAATATTGTTTTCGCATTGTCAAATAAAAAACTACAAAGAAAAAGTTATCTATGTATTGAACGACCAAATTCATATAGTGCAAACCAATTAAATGTAAATAACGAAAAATAATATTGAGAGATTGAATATAGTGGGATTTTATCCATCCACACATAATGTTGTTGAAGTAGAAAAGTAAAGACGACGGTGATGAATAATGAACAATAACCTCAACAAGTAGAAATGTAAATATTCCAACACCATGAAGTCACCATGGCCAATAATTAATTATAAATTGAAATTAAATAATTATAATTGAAAAGTATTTTGACTCAAAATCAATAGAAGATCAATCTGAGATGAAGAAAAATATCACCATAAATAGAATTTATTGAGAAACATGAACATCAAGGATTTTTTACAAAATAGTTTTTGTGCTAAAATGGTTCATGAAATGTCTAAAATTTAAAAAATTATGTTTTATAAATCACTATAGTATTCTAGAGTTTGGGGATAACTTTCATTTTTTAGGACAAAAAATAATGAACACCATTAATTTAAAATATTCTATTTATGTACCCATCTATTAATATGACTTTAAATATAAAATCAATTACTATTGTGTAGTGGATATATCTAGAATTCTGAAAATAAGTTACATTTAGTTACAATGGTTAAAAATTTCTATCTTTTCAATAATATAATAATTATTTTCATGATGAATATTCATTTTTACACTAATTTTTCAAATATAATATCATGTTAGTGTTATATCCTACACACATTGTCAATTATATTAGGTAATATTTTCATATGGTCAAATAATAAAAACAAAGGGTCAAGTGGGGAGCACAACTAACAATATCTCGTATAAATTTTAATTTTTTTAAAGTCTTTTAATGATAATTGAATTATTTTTTACACTATTTAATCTTAAAATGTAAAGGTCTATAGTTATTATATATTGGATAATAAGTATCGGGAATAATTTAAAGGAAGAATAATTTTTTTAAATATTTGTAGATAGAGAAACTAGTTAATGTTGAACACAATATGAATGGAATGCTTTTATCCTCATCGACATGAAAAATGTACATTGAATATTTCTCACCATTAATGTGGTGATATTTTATTTCATCTACAAAAAAATTGATTCATTTTTTGTAGGTTTTTGTAGACATGATATTTATAAAAATATGCTTTAATAATAGAAAATATTTTCATCTATGGCATGAATTATATTTTATAATTGGTTAAATAATATAATTAATTATGTAAAAGTGTCTATGGATGGATATTTAATTAATAATATTTATTTTATTTTCATTTCTAATGATGTCTCTGAATAGTGTGAGGAATATAAGGATGATTAAATAATATTTTTTTATCATGTAGAGAATATGGAAAGAGATCATTTATATCAGAATAACCTAGACCATGAAGAAGTTGACGACCTGAATTTTTATATGGATCACCTCTTCCATTCCAGAATTACCAACACTTGGTTATAGACATCTTTCAGAAGCATGATTTTATGGTTGGCTTCCATTCCTCCAAAATTTTGTTAAATAATCAATCACATATAGTTTATGGGTATGAAAACAATGTTGAATATAATATGTTGTATGTCACTTGGAAATGTTCACTTTTTTGGTATTGTGGTAGTATTATTGTTTAAAATCAATTGAAATGAAATAATTTTTTTAATATAAGTGGTTTCATATCCAATTTAAAAAATATTACTTTTAAAAATGAAACAATATATTCCTTCAATTATCAGTATTCAGACATTATGAATAACATTATTACTCTACATAAATATTTTTTTATACTTTATTCATATGTTAGTATAGTATGAATATATAAATGGTATCAAATAAATATTGTTTTGATTTATAAATAATTTTTTTCAATATAATTAAAAAAATCTCGTGCATCACTGGAACATAAAATTCACATTTTCATATAGTGGCGTCCCAGTCCATTACATTTCAATCTAACTTAAAAAGTGTTCAGTGGAAAGATTACAAATCAATATAACTTCAACATGGTGTGAATCCATCACAATTTAACCAAAAAATAACTCTCATCCCACTATATAAATTATATTACTCTTATAAAATTTTATAGAAGTCGAACTCCAAGGATACTCATCCAAATTACACTACTAGTCTTCCAATAACGGAGAAACAAAATATATAAATAATATATTTGTATGTATGATTCTTATAAAGAAATCACTGTTAACAATGATTTTGCAGCTACAATAGAAATACTAAATTTTTTTGATCAACATATCCCTATTTATTAATAAAAATGATACAAAATACCACATTACCATTATATGATTATACATACAATAAAATGAAATAATAAAATTAAATCATTTTCTAAATAAATTTTGCTTCGATTACCCCCTTTATTATTTTGTTTTGTTTATAAACAGGTCATTTCTTAATATTTATTTTTAAATATGATGATTAATAAATCTATCTGTTGACTTATTTACAGTTTTCAATCCTTCTCCAAATCTACAAAAATTGGACAAGGAAATTTAATAACCATTATATATCTCAAAAAATATAGTAATCATCTTCATTCCAATTAGTTTAAATTTATTGTAACATTTTTATATATGTGAATATTTATCAACATACACATAAAACTAATCTTATTTAATCATTGGAGTATTTCTATCTAATTTGGTTCACCTCCACAAATTAATTTATTTCATGTATTGATCTCACATTAAGATGATCATAAAATTAAGAAACATGTAAACAAATAACCTAGACTGAAAAAGTTTTCAACAAGTATATTGAAGAACATCATTGTAATATATACACGATAAACATAAATGATAATCATTTCCAATAATTCTAATGACATAAGAAAATTAAACTCCATACTTAGTTACATGGTAACAGAAAGATATCCAATTATATAATATTTGAGTTGAAATAAATAAAATAACATTAGTCTATATATAGTAGAAACTTAAAATCTTAATTCTAGTTTAGGGTAGATATTATGAGGATAATATTATGGAATCTAAAATTTGGACATTGATTCTACATATGCATTTTTTCTTTCCACCACTAAAATTGATTAAATAAATATAATACACTAAAATTTAAATGATTGAAATATTTTAGAAGTATGTTAAAATAATCACTTAATTGTGTGATCTGAATAAAAAATAATAAACCATTATTCAAAAAACAACATTCCCAATTATCTAGAAATATAAATATATCATATGACCATTAAAATTTCCCATTCAATATTCTTCTTTGAGTTTATCCCACCCCTACTCAAAATATAATGAATCATTATAAAATAACATAAAATATATAAAATATAGATACAAAGATATGTCCATCATTCACCCAATTTCATAAATGTTTACTTCTGTTATGCATAATATTCTACATGCAAATGAATTTTTGAATTTCCACTAATAAATTATAAATGGACATTCCCATAAATACATCCTAATCTATAAATATAATTTGATGTCTCTTAATGAGATAAACTTATATTTTTTTTAACAACCATGATATGGAACTCACAGTTTAATAATATACTAGTGATTCCTAAAAAACAAAACTATATTAATGATTTTATAGGCATATAATGATAATGACGATATTATAATATTTATCAGACCTGAATTTGGTGTTATAAAAATCTCCAAATAACTCAAAATATATCTTTATTTTTGTATCATCCTTAAATTTGTTTTCTTTTCTCATTCATGTTAATCATTATAGTATATAAAAATGATGAATTTTTTTCAATTGTTTAGGTACACTAACATGAATCATGTGTTTCTATGAAAAATTACCTTTATTTTTTAGATATTATAAAATTAAATGGATCTCTATGCATATATCCAATTACATCCCAACCCTCTAGTATAGTTTTAATCAAGGGGAAATGGTCATATTGTTTTGTACCTACTAAATCATTCAAACCTAACTCAGATGCTTATCTTGTAGATATTTTTTCCATTGGGAAATCATCATATAAATTAAATCAATATTACACAATTGATTATTATTCACTTTTAAAACAAATTAGAACAATATTTCTCATAGGACAACAAAAAAACCATTAATTCAACTAAACCTATATGTGTCCCATCATAATGAAATTTCACCTTGATATTATATTTTTCTAAATTCTTATGACCTTGTTTTAAAAAAAATGTAAATGAATGTTGTGACAATTGATTTATGATTTCTCTATTAATAAAATTGTTTTTTCCATACTGTTAACTGATTTAGTCCCCCATACAAAAATTTAGAACATTTTTCATCATCAATTGATTTGAACTACATCCCAACAAAAAGTATAAAAATTATTCTATAAAATTAATACAATCTTCATTTGATCTGCCTACAATATGGGAACATTAGTTCACAAATATTCTATTAAATAAAAAAATATATTTAATATATTTTTTATGAGAAAATTATAAATACATTAATAATCCTTACTATGGAAGTTTCATTGAATGTTTCAGTGGAACTTATGGGGAATCATTCATTATAACTTCAACAAGACCATTCTCAGTGAATGTTACAATGGAACAACCAAAATAATTTCTTGTGAAAGTTCCATTTCACAGTTCAATGTAAGTTCCGCTAAAACATTCATGAAAACATCCCTTGAAAAATTCACTCAAACATCCCTTGACAAATAAAATTAATTCATTATAATATAATAAAAGGGTATATTTATAAAACTAAAATTTATATTAATAATAATTACGTAATTAGATATATATTTTCTACAAATAAAATTTTATTTGAAATATATTTCAATTTTTACATTCCTTTTAGAAATAATATATAATTTACCATATAAATATATTAAGTTTATTAGGATTTAAATTTAAATAATATTAACAAATTTTATAAAATAAATATTTAAAAATATAAAATTAAAAATATTTTTAAGAAATTATCAATAAGAATAAATTTATAAATATTTCATTTATAAATTATATTTCAAAAAATTATTGTAAAATAATTATAAATAAAAATATATATCTATTAAATGAAATATTCCTTGGATAATTCATTATAAGTTGAAAATATTTTATCTATGGATGTTTATATTGATGTTTTAGTTGAATATCCAATTAAAATTGAATAGAATATTTCACTAGAACATTCACTATAACTGTCACTGGAACATCCATTGAAACGTTTTTAGTCATTGTTACATTGGATGTTCCGGTGGAAGTTTCAGTGCATGTTCGGACAAATGTTCAAGTAGAAGTCCCACTGAAATATCCAAGGAAACACCCAATGGAACATTTAATGGATATTACACAAAAACATATGATAATTGAATATGTATATATGTTTATATTTATAGACCTAAATAATATATAGATAAAAAATATATTTTTATAAATTGATATATTATAAAATTTATATTATATATGGTATATAATTTCTATAAATAAAATATAATTTCCCGTATAATTTTTTTATAATGTTATAATAAAATTTCAAATGAAAATTATATATTTAAGAAAAAATATTTAAAATATATTTAGTATAAAATTGTTTAAATTTTTAATATATATAATTAAATTATTATTAAATTATTTATGGAATGTTTTCTAATTTGGATAAATCTGTAGTGTATGTATCACTAACTATTTTAGAGTAAGATTTATCATTATTTTCAATTATATATTTTAGTTTAAGATTCGATGAATTTTTCAAAGTAATTTGTAGTGAATTCTGTTTTATGTTTCATGGAATGATTCAAAGAGAAAAGAAGAATGAGTTTCACTTAATTATTTTAGTACTTTTTTAGTGAATATTAGATGGTTATATTTTTTTCAGTGTATGATTCATTTAATGATTCTCTGTATGCCTTAGAATCAGTTTCACTTATTTATTTCATTCCATGTATAAGAAAATTTTTCTATCATAACTAATGAAACATTACAAAAAATATCCATTACGATAAATTTCTTCTCTATGATTTAGTATTATATATTATTTTGATAATATTTCACCTTCAAAAATAAACATATTTAACAAAATTTCAAAAAATTATATGGAATAACATAATCATTAAAAATTATAAGGTGATGAATAAAAATTATGACTCCACAATCTCAAAAATATTGACACCAAAATATTTTACAATATTAACTACCACGCAACTTATAATACAAAATAAAACAGACTGTAGGCCCCTATCACACCACCAACAAAGTAAATCATTAATTCCATCAGGAGAAAATTCTCTACCCAATCATGGTGAAACCATTCGACACAATCTCTAGTGTCCACCAATAAAAATTCCATTTAGAGTAAAAAAATAACATTCCTTGAATTATTAACATCTAAGATAGGCACAGAAGGTTTCATTAATTTCCAATGGGTGTGTTCAAAATGAAAATTTATAAAAACTCAATATTTGAAACTACTTAATTAAAATGATTGCAGTCGTTGTTCGAGGTCGGACCAACAGAGATGGCCTATTAGTATGACTAGGGTTTTAAAGGATTTATTTTTATTTTATTGAATAATTAGTTGAGGAAATATTTAATTGATTTATTTTATTAATTAAAAAGAATACAACATATATTTATTGATTGGTTTGATAATAGATTTGAAAAGGTCGCGAGGGTTTATTAATTTCAGTGTTCAGGTGAAATTGGATTTTAGAAAGTATGTTTATTAAATCATTATTGGGGTTTTATTCAAGATGAGTAATATAAAATGGTTATGGAATCCCATCCTTGGGGTGGATGTACCCTATTTCCCGTTGTCTTGTATGTTGGTGTTTTTAGGAATCAGGTTTGTCTCGATGCAATATTTAAACCCGATTTCTCCTTAATTTGACGGTGTTCATGCCTAAATTAGGGTTTTTAGTTGTCCAATTTCATGGTCCATTTACCATTTAATTATCAATTTTCTATATAAAAGATAAATCTTGGAATTGGGAATTAAATTAAGAATTGAAAGAAACTAAATACATGAATAAATAAAATGAAACTAATTCAATGCACCTTCAAACTTAATTTAAATAATCATTGAACATTGTGGTTTTACACTCTAATTGTAGTGTAGAGAGAATAAGGGGGATGTAATAATTGATAGACACAAAAATATAAAAATAAATATGAAACTATGGAGGAATATTCAACACAACTTCTCACACCAAGCATTCATCATTGTGATATATCAATCAGAAATATGATAACCCACCATTTATAGGCTCTAGGTTTCCCTATTATTATTGAATATATAAAATTAATTGTATGAATGTGGTATGGGGTGGGTCCCATGTCATATATTCTCTCCAAATTTGGTGATATGAGAAATATGTGTGTTTGAATCCCATCATGAAAATTTAAACATGTTGTAAATTATTACACAATGTTTCAACGTTCATGTTGATTTTATTGTCTTCACTATGTGTCCCAATTTTCCTAAAAAGCTATAATATAGGACATGTAATGATTCCACAACAAGTCATGACATTGTTCAACTCTAGAATGATTATTTTTCCTTGGTTATTCAGTTCTAAGAAAGAGAAGTGCTCCATGATCTTCATTCACAATCTAGTATCATATCACAACTGTCAATTTTCCCTTATTTTATGGTATCTTTTATATCCTTACATAACATATGAAATGAGTTAAATGGTTAAAAATATAGTAGGAATAATCACTTCAATATAGAAATCAATATATTAAATCACAATTAAATACATGCATGATACACATATTTCACTGAACTCACAAAATTTTACTGAATAGTTATGCATTCCATTTATAGTGAGTTGAAATTTACAAAGAATAATGGGATCCTTTCACCTATAAAAAATTGACTCTTAAACATCCCTATACACCAGTGAAATATCCTATAAAAATTGAAACAGAGATGACTAAAATTTGTCTTCTTCAAAAGATATTGTCTCTTTATTGAAACATTTAATCTGGAATGCCTGACACCTTATTCATCACGGTTTCATAACATCATTTTATAAATTATATTTATATATATTATTTATATTCTATATATATTATTTATATATCATATATTTATCATTTTTTATCATTTTTTATTTAAATACTATTTAAAATTTTATAAATATATATATAAATATATATATATAATCATGTTTCCGACACTTTCTCCGGGGCGCGCGCGCATCCGTCCGTCAGGGGGGTCGCGCGGCTTTGTTGCCCCGCATTCCCGCTTTCCAAAGGCGGGCGACATTCGTTCCTTGTTCAGGTACGTCTGCTCCTTGATCGAAACGGGATGATGGGATGTCGGTTCTTCCTTCCGTGGATTCCTCCTCAGAACTCGTCACCTAGTCCAGGTCTCCCTTATAGATTTAATACGTAGTTCGTGAAACTCTTCCCCGTGCCATGTTTCCATGGACGCCGGTTAATTACACTGCTTCTGTCGGGACATTCCAAAGGGTCCAGTCAGGGCAGCAACCTTCGGTCAGGGGAGTAGTCACGTTGAGGCATCAGTAGCGTGTCTGGATGCTGGGGTACCTGGCATGTCTGTCTGTTATCCTTGACCACAAGGCTTCTCGAGGGAGTGGAAGCCCGAGGCATCCCACATCGAGCGCGGGGAATTACATGTCATAGACACGTATCTGAGGTTTTCCTCAGCTTCCCGTGTTCAACACAGGGTATGACGCGAGTTTAACGTCTAGCGGAGACGGATGAGAGTGAAATGGGACCATCGCAGGGGGGGTGACAGTGAAGTTGGGCTTGAGCCTTGACGAGGCCTCCTACGTATCCCCGTGGCAGGGAATCAATGTCCGCGTAGTTCGGGGTGGTGCCGGTAAACCGACGTGAAGCTGGACCTTGGTCCGATGAATGTCTTCAGCGTACCGACGTGAAGGTGGACCTTGGTCCGATGGGCATCGTCAGCGTACCGACGTGAAGATGGACCTTGGTCCGATGGGAATTGTCAGCGTACTGACGTGAAAGTAGACCCGTGGGTCCACTAATGGTGGGCTTGAACCTTGGGAAGGTTTCCTACGTACCATGCCTTGACATGGATCAAAGACCTCATAGTTCAGTGAATACAGTTTAACGTCATGCGGGACGATAGTGAAACCTGACGTGAATAAATGACGGGCGGTGGGTGTCGGCGAACCGACGTAAGTGAGGGACCTTGGTCCTATGGGAGATGGGGCTTGGCACACCGACAAGGAGACGGTCTGGGCCAATGTTTGTTGGGCTTGAACCTCAGGGAGGCTTCCTACGTACCATGCCTTGACACGGATCAAAGACCTCGTAGTTTGGGTGAGTCACAACGGCTTGTCGTCGGACTGGAATTACAGTTTAACGTCGTGCTAGACATGGGTGAAACTCGACATGAATTGGGTGATGGGTGGGCTTGAACCTCGTGAAGGCTTCCTACGTACCATGCCTTGACATGGATCAAAGACCTCGTAGTTCAGGTGGGTTTCGCCGGTGAACCGACGTGAAAGTAGACCTTGGTCCACTATTAGTGGGCTTGAACCTCGTGGAGGCTTCCTACGTACCATGCCTTGACATGGATCAAATACCTCGTAGTTCAAATGGGGTGGGTCGCAACGGCTTACCACGGGACCGGAATTGCAGTTTAACGTCGTGCTGGACGGAGATGGGTCCCGACGTGAAGAAATGACGGGTGGGTGTGTCGGTGAACCGACGTGAAAGTAGTCCTTGGTCCACTATTGGTGGGCTTGAACCTCGTGGAGGCTTCCTACGTACCATGCCTTGACATGGATCAAAGACCTCGTAGTTCAAACGGGGTGGGTTGCAATGGCTTACCACTGGATCGGAATTGCAGTTTAACGTCGTTCTGGACGGAGATGGGTCCCGACGTGAAGAAACGACGGGTGGGTGTGTCGGTGAACCGACGTGAAAGTAGACCTTGGTCCACTATTGGTGGGCTTGATCCTCATGGAGGCTTCCTACGTACCATGCCTTGACATGGATCAAAGACCTCGTAGTTCAAACGGGGTGGGTCGCAATGGCTTACCACTGGACCGGAATTGCAGTTTAACATCGTGCTGGACGGAGATGGGTCCCGACGTGAAGAAACGACGGGTGGGTGTGTCGGTGAACCGACGTGAAAGTAGACCTTGGTCCACTATTGGTGGGCTTGAACCTCGTGGAGGCTTCCTACGTACCATGTCTTGACATGGATCAAAGACCTCGTAGTTCAAACGGGGTGGGTCGCAATGGCTTACCACTGGACCGGAATTGCAGTTTAACGTCGTGCTGGATGGAGATGGGTCCCGACGTGAAGAAACGACGGGTGGGTGTGTCGGTGAACCGACGTGAAAGTAGACCTTGGTCCACTATTGGTGGGCTTGAACCTCGTGGATGCTTTCTACGTACCATGCCTTGACATGGATCAAAGACCTCGTAGTTCAAACGGGGTTTCGCCGGTGAACCGACGTGAAAGTAGACCGTGGTCCACTGTTGGTGGGCTTGAACCTCGTGGAGGATTCCTACGTACCATTCCTTGACATGGATCAAAGACCTCGTAGTTCAAATGGGGTGGGTCGAAATGGCTTACCACTGGACCGGAATTGCAGTTTAACGTCGTGCTGGACGGAGATGGGTCCCGACGTGAAGAAACGACGGGTGGGTGTGTCGGTGAACCGACGTGAAAGTAGACCTTGGTCCACTATTGGTGGGCTTGAACCTCGTGGAGGCTTCCTACGTACCATGCCTTGACATGGATCAAAACCTCGTAGTTCAAACGGGGTGGGTCGCAATGGCTTACCACTGGACTGGAATTGCAGTTTAACGTCGTGCTGGACGGGGGTGAAACCCGACGTGAAAGAGGGGCGGGCTTGAACCTCGTAGAGGCTTCCTACGTACCATGCCTTGACATGGATCAAAGACCTCGTAGTTCAGATGTGTTTTTTCAGGGTCGGTGCTCACTCTAAGCCCATGTGAGTCATGCTCGGTGTGAGAAACAAGAGGTTGCAAGGACCTGACGATCACGTCGCAAAGGGTGCGTCCGTGAGAAGCGAAGAGGGGCTTACGCGTTGAGCGGCCCATGGTGATGGGACTTACTCCAGGATGGAGGCCCAGAGGGGGTGCCTCATTCCCTATCACGTCCTCCACTGACCTTGGTAGTGGCGAAGTACAGAGATGCACGTGTGCAATCATCCGTACTAAAGGTTAGGGGCTTACGCTCTGAGGCAGCCCTTCCCCTACGAACATACACCACTCCGACAAGGAGGATCTCATTCCATGTGCGGAAGAGTTCCATTCCCGTGGAGACGAGTGGTGTAATGAATGTTCGAGCTGGGGGGACCCTTCGTGAGGGAGACGAGGTTGGGTCACAGTTTAACGTCATGTGGTGAGGACGTGGTGCTTGGCAGTTTAACGTCCTGTAGCTCGGACGAGGTGGGTTCACTCCACACCCCTAGGGCTTACATAACTGGTACCCTCTGGTCCTTGGGGAAGGTAAGGTGCCGGTAAGGCCGTGGTAAAGGGGGGTCGAGGGATGAACCATCGAGGGGTCCACGTTAGCGTGGCTATGCGAAGAAGCAATAGCTGTTAGCATGCCTATGCGAAGAAGCATTAGGCGAAGCAACGCTACGGGAGGTGTTGTCCATGGGACTTTGAAATCACATCGTGCAAACCTGGAGGGTCGCACAGAAAGAGGAATCGGTAAGCAGAGGAGTGTGCTTCGCGAAGTGGGGTGCCTTGGCCTTAGCATGGGGCATAGGTGTGGGTGGGAGGTGCTTCGTGAAGTGGAACAGTGTTCGTGGAGCACTGCCTCGCGAAGAAGGAGTGGTTCGCGAAGTAGGGTCCTGCCAAGCAGTGTACTTCGCGAAGTGGAGCGATCCTGCCTTAGCATAGGGATTACTCGTATGGGTTGGGTGTTTCGCGAAGCACAAGTGCTCCGCGGCTGCCCGGGTTCACTTGGGAATCCCCTTCCTTTGTGAACGCCCTTGAGCTTTGCGAAGGGCATCCCTCTCGGAAGAGGGTCTCAAAACGAAACAAATCTGAGTCGTCTCGCGAAGTAGAAATACCTCGCGGAGCTCATGATTCCCGGGGCAAAGCGTGCTTCGCGATTCGGGAGAGGAGAAGCCGAAAAGTCGGGTTGTCCTTTTTTGGGACTCAGGGGGAGTCGAGTATTTATAGGGAAGGGGCGCCGCAAAGCAGGGCTCGCGCGCCGCCTTCGGGGCTTCGCGGCGGCTCGCGAACATCAAACGGTTTCGCGGAGGATTACCGCCTCCGGAGCTTCGCGGCGGCTCGCGAACGTCAAACGGGTTCGCGGAGGATTACCGCCTCCGGAGCTTCGTGGGGTCGCCATGGTTGGGGCGCTTCGCGGCGGGGCTTCGCGGCTGTGCTTCGCGGCTGTGCTTCGCGAGGCAGCGCGCCGGCTGTCTTTTTCGTTCTTTCCTTTTGGGCCACATTTTTGGCGCCAACAAATGCCCCCCCTCAGACTTGGAGCCACGGAGGGCGAAGGGTCGAAGTCTGAGGGACAATCGCCAAAACTATCGGTGGTTCGCGATGCAGCATCGCGAAGGGGGCCCGCGCTGCTCGCCGGGGCCGCGGATCCGGATGGGTCGCGATGCTTCGCGCGGGTGAGGCGTGCCGCGATGCTCCGGGGTCGTCGCCTATAAATAGGGGTCCTCCCTCTTTTGTCTTTATGTGCCTTCCTTGTCTTTTTGTGCTCTCGATTTCGCGAAGCTCCGCGTACTCCGCGACAGCCCTCTGCGAATCGAGCTTCGCGGCGAACCACGGGTCTCCGACTCCGCGTCCACACCCAGCGAACCTTTGCTTGTCTGCCTTGGCCGGACTTCGCGGTTTGAACTTGTGACCGACCTTCGCGATCCGGCTTCGCGATCGAGCTTCGTGATCGAGCTTCACGATCCATCCGGAAGAATCCTTTTCTGAGGGCCAGAGTTAAAATGGCCCATCAAGAAGCTGTCTTGGGGGTCCTCACAGATGCTGCTCGTCGAGATGAGATGGCCAACCTTCTAGGCTTGGGGGAAATGGTTCGGAGCCACTCGGACCACACTTCCTTGACAGACCTGCTGTCGGACGGTCAGAAGGATTACCCGCAGTGCAAGAAACTGCCGTTGTACGGCTTCGGGCTGAGGGATGACGTCTTCATCCCTGAGGCAAGAAGGGATGAACCAGCTTGCTGGTTCAGGAGCACACCATGCCAGCACCAATGGTTCAGGGCGGCCGATGGTCATGCACAGGAGGATTTCACACCCGTCACCGCTGATTGCCTCTACAATCATGTGAACGACATTGACGGGAGGCCACTGCAACCGGAGACGTCCCCTCCTCTCTACCGCACCATGCTGAAGGCGGATCTGCAGGATCCGAAGAAGGGATGGTCCGATGAGTGGGACCTGCGCCAGGGCGGCAATTTTACAGATGACTGGGCCTGGGCCTACTGGGTAGGCGCCTCATGCAAGGAGTTCGAGGCCGAGCTGAGGAGAGTGGGATTGTATGAGGCGGCATGGGCCTCCCAGTTCCACATTTACCAGCCAAAGCAGCTGATGCCGGAACTGCTGAGTAGATGGTCGTCCAGGACCAACACTTTTCACCTGCATCACGGGGAGGTGGGCATCAGCCTGTGGGATGTCCACCAGATTTCCGGGGTCCCGATCTTGGGGGCCATGTATGACGAGTTCCTCCCCATTGCCAGCGTGTGGGGAGATGCTGAGCAAATGCCACGGCTGGCGTCAGCGCTGATGGCGCTTGTCCCTGGAGAGGACAATGAAGCAGTGATGGATGTCCACTTCAGAAGATGGTTCAAACACTTCCTGAACTTCCCAGAAGATCGAGAGTTCCCTCCAAGGCCTCGAACTTGTCCAAGGGCAGCCCAGCGAGGCAAGGGACACTCGTACTGGCGGGTCTTGGAGGACAGCCAATGGAAGACTTGGGGTTTCAGTGTTAGCACTGAACAACAGCCAATAGTCAGGCTGGCGGCATTCATCGCGGCTCTCATTTGTGGGTGGATCCTACCGGTGAGAGATACAAGCATGGGGGTACGGCCCAACTCGTTCATCAAGGCATCGATGTTGGCCATGGGGCAGCGGATCAACCGGGGGATCCCGATGCTCGCCAAACTATACAGAATGCTGCGGCATATTAGCGAGGGCATGAAGCCGCCAAGAATATGCGGGCCCTTCCACCTCCTGTATGGGTGGATCGCGGCGCATATCAGGGGGATTTACGAGTATCCAAACCCCATTTCGCCGCCGGGATCAGACTTTCGCCCCTCCATTCTGAACGCAGTTGGGAGCTTCCCATTCAAACTGGCCGTTCCGATGGTGCTGAATAGGGTGTGGAGGGTGGACGAGTTCAGCTTTCATCCCTTCCCACTGCCGACAGGGAGGCTTACTGCTGATGGACGGGGAACGGAAGAACATCGGGCTTACCTCCTGGCCTTCCGAGGTGGAGTTTTAGTGGCTCGGATAGATCGTGAGCCAATCTATAAACCGTACACCCCACATCGTTTTGCGAGGTAGTTCCGGTGCCTCCAGCGGCTGACCCCGCAGGTATACTGGGAGGTGCGTCACGATGAGCACCCGTGTGTGATGAGGCAGCTATGGCTCATGTTCACACGTGAGGATGGAAAGATGCAGATCGCATTTCCTCCGTCCACCGCCGCCTTCGGCTTAGTGAATGAGTACGCCATCAGCTGGGAGGCCGCTTACCCGGGGGAGATGCTGAAGCAGCCAACGATCCGGGTTGATGACGGTGGGCCTCCTTTATCTCGAGGTCGAGGTCGGAGGGCAGCTAGGGCCTCTCGCGGCAGAGGGGCTGCCATGGCGGCGAGACCCACACCGGCCGAGGGTATGGCAGCAGCGGCGGATCCGGTGGTTCTGGGCGAGCAGGGTCATCCGGAGGGGCAGCCACCGAGGGGGTTCCATAGGATACCCACTCAGGCTCCGGGGAAGTGGCTGCGTCACATCGATATGGCAGAAGATGCTGTCTTTCCGGAAGCTTGGGACATTTGGGATGTCAACCGGCAATTCCTCATCCCACCTGAGATGTGGGCCCACCTGAATCGCCTCGGGATGGAACTGCCGGGCATAGGCCCAGTTCGGGCTGGATTCATGGTGTCTCCGGCGGAGGCGGAGCAATACTTGAACGAGCTGGAGGATTATGTCCACTCCAGCGGTGTTCCTCACCCAATGACAGACCGGGTGAGGGTACTGTTGAATCAGACGGTCCCTCCACAGTTATCGGCTGCTGATCTGAGGGAGCACTTCCCCTTGCCGGAGGAATCAGGGGACTCTTCTCAGGGGGATGAGGCTAGAGGAGGGAGCCCATTGGAGGAGGGCGATGTCGGAGACCGAAGCTCAGAATCCGACGACTTCGCGGAGGCTCTCGAGGTAGCATTCCGAACTTCTCTTCTTACGATCTGTTCTTGAATCCCTATGTACTTCTCACCAATGTTTGAGCCATGCAGGAGGAACTTGTTCGTAGGCCTCGTTCTCGCTCCTTGACGGGTGATGACGCGAGACCTTCAGAACCCGCGCCTATGGCTGCGTCCAGTTCTGCGTCTGGTGGGGCCAGGGGGTCTGAGGCGGCTCCTCTGAATCTCCAGACCTTCCAACAGTATACGGGGGGCCTCGTCTCGGAGTCACATTAGTACCGGCCCAGGAGCAGCGCTCGGAGGTCGATCTTCGTAATTCTCCTCCACCGTTCTCCTCGTTGCCACATGTGGGCCATGCCAACTAACGTTTATGTCTCTTTCTGTCATATAGTTCTCCGACTGGCGTGGGCTGCTGCAGCGAGGCTGGTCGGGATGTCTGACGGCGTCCCTCCCAGGGGCATTCCGGTGATGGTGACGATTGTCCCTTCACCTCCTCAAGCTGTGGCGCACACCATCACTGGAGGGACCACCAGCAGGGCCGTACCTGAAGTCATCGAGGTGGACTCTGAAGAAGAGGATCAACCGGTCGGTCCCAGTCCTGTCCTGCCTGCGTCGGCGTCAGGTGTCGTACCAGACTCAACACCAGATGCAGATCCTACTGAGGAATTCTTGTAGGCATATCCTGCGTACGAGCCTGCCGACCGCGCGGATTGGGACGAAACGGCCTCTGATGAGGAAGACAGCAGCATAGTCCGTCGCCGGTCGTGGAAGCTGATCACGCGCTTTATCAGGGACACTCCCCAAGCGCAATGGCTGGCCGAAATGGATAGTCTCCGCTCGCGGTTGCGCGAACTGTGTGCCGGGGGAGTGGATGCCCAACGCCCTCACACGCTCATCCGAGACCTCATGGCTGAGAAGATCTGGGAGCATGATCGTGGGCTGAGCGTGGGATGGCAGCGGAGGAAGGCGACAAGCATTAGGAAGCTCCAGGAGGCTGAAGGCGAGGTCCAACAGATGCAGATCCGGGCCAACGAGCTTTCAGCCACTCTCGATGCGCAGTCTGAGCTGGTCTCACGATTGAAGGCCCATCTAGCGGAGGCTAAGGAACATATGGGGAAAACCTCTGGGAGGATGGCTGTCGTCCAGGCCGAGGTAGAAAGGGCCAGGGCCAGGATTGACGAATTACGCCCCGCCGCTGCTGAAGAGGAGCGGGAGTTGAATCAGCGGCAACAGGCTTTGGACGCCGCAAGTCAACGGGTGGCGGAGCTGCAACGCTCTTTTGACGGAGTCAACCCGTCCATGGGGGAAGTCAACCCCCGAGTATTGTAGCGAACCCGAAAGAAACTTTTATTAACACTTTTGTGCTTCAACTATTTCTTTCTCCTTTGTTTTGAGTTCTGTGGCACGCACGATTTCCACTGTTGAATTGCCTTGTTACATCCCTATAATGTTTGCGGGACGTTTGACGACAATTCCCTCAAACCAGTCCAGATTCCCGAAAGATGGGGAAGGCTAGATCGGAGGAGGAACTTCCAGGATAGCCGAATTACCATTTCTTCAACGTGCTCTTATGCACGAATGGGGCAACGCCATGGGCGCTAAAATCGGTTCAAACAGATGAAAATGGGAAGTGTGAATCACGATGCCCAAATTCGGAACACTGTGGGGATGGCGTGACAAATAAAGGACAACAGCTAACCGTGGAGGACAAACGGTATCCTTACTGCGTTAGCCTGAAATGGGGAAAACAAATGAGCATCGACTGCTGACCATATTCGCAACGCGGGATTTTATCAATTTGTTGTCGATCAATATTTCAGGACGTTGGCCCAGGATAGTTGGTGGAACATAGGTCAGAAATCCATACTGTTAGGGGGTCCTTCCAGACATGACCAGTCTTCCGGAACGTTGGCCCAGGACGGTAGGTGAGCCGATGCGGCATAAGACCAGGCCGTTAGGGGGTTCCTTCAGACATGAAAGAGGACGAGGGTCCGAATAAGGGACACACAAAGCGTGGAACATGGAGTGGTGGTTTGCTCAAACAGAATCCAACACTTCGGTAGTTGCACAACCGTGGTGGGAGTACGCCAGATGGGCGCATCGGCCTGATCACGGATCATTCTTTCTTCCAGACAGGGCCTCTAGCGAGGGCTGGAAATGGGGAGGAGCAAGATTTTGCGATTCCTGGGGCTGGACCCTAGGTGAAATGCCTGGGTGTCTCTACGTATCCCATGATGATGGGAATCAAGCCATACGTAGTTCTGAAAGCGCAGTTTAACTTCATGCAGGATGAGGAGCAGCCTAACCATGTTGGTACACATCCTGCCAAAACTTACTAAGCCCGTGTGAGTCGTGCTCGGTGCGGGAAACAAGCAGTAGTGGTGGAAATTTCCCGACACAAAAGGGGCAGGTTAGGTAAAAGGGACACTCGGTGACTACTAGCCCAATGACACTAACACGGTCATTTAGCGCACCTAGATGCGCGAAGAGAAAGAGCCGGGTATGACAGAATTCCACTTGAACATGAGGAAGTGGAAATGTGTGAATCATGGTGCTCGAGATTCAGATCACAATGATGGTGGCATGACGATGGAGGATTACTGCTGACCATGTTCGCAACACAGCATCCTGTCGCGTTAGCCTGAGGTGGGAACAAACAAATGAGGGTCGACCGTTGACCATGTTCGAAACACGGGACCATGTCAAAAATGTTGTCAGAGATCCGTGGGGACGTTGGACCGAAACGATTGAAGGGCCCTTAGGTCCAGCATTCATGGAGAGCCCTTATGCTTAGTATCCACGTCGTCCGAGGGTCCTTTTGGATGTGGAAAAGGATGAGGATCCAAATAGAGAGATCACGAATCTTGATCATGAGATGAGGGGAATGTCCCTGTGAAAATCCCATGCTCCGGGCTTTTTGTCAAAACACATCTGAATACGTCAACGAAACGTATTAGAGAGAGGGGGAAGATTCCTTTCCCTTGGGGAGATCTTAGTATAGGGTCATAGAATTCGGACCATGGATGGAAAAAAGGGATCAGGGGACGCATGACATCAAAACCTGACGTGAATAAGGACATAGTCCTGCTTACCATGCGTTCTCCGAGGAAATGCTCGAGTCGAGGGACTGAACACAAGAGTTAGGCTGGGCCCGCGGGGAAATACCCGGGTGCTCCTACGTATCTCATAAGGATGAGAATCAAGCCATACGTAGTTCTGGAAGGTAGCACGGTAAGGTACCAGTGCCAGGGGAAAAGGGGAGTGCAGACGTGGCCCTTGCACTAAAGAAGCGGAATTTGATGTATCTTGTTTGTTCTTTAAGGTGAATGGTTTTTTTTTGTGAAGCGACAGGCCTAGAACAACAGGTCGTGATGTCGCCACAAGAATCAAGCTGTGATGGGCGTTGACAAATAGCATGGCACATGACCAATACCCAACGTGATGTCCTCTACAGCGAGGTCACCACAATGCGGTGCCGTTTTTCGTCGTTCGGCCAGGACGATAATGTCACAGTTTAGGGTCGTATGATAGGACCAAACATGCATTTTATCATCATGCAGCGCAGACGTAGCAGAGACGATGCTAGGAGGGAAATGTGCGCAGTGTTATAAAACACAATTGACGGAGACATGATCCCACATCAGATTGTACGCCATCCGGAGAGGGAAACCTTAGGCCGAGGGGCCGACACAGAGGTGAAACAGGGAGAGAGACTGGATTCCTGAATGGGTTGTACCCAGAGACAGGGCGTCTGGGCGGTCCTACGTGTCCCATGAGGATGGGAATCAAGTTGAATGTAGTCCTGAATGGATCTTAGTTTATGGTCTTAGAGCTCGGACCATGGGAGTCCCAAAGGACGCCAGATTGCAGCTTTGTCCCCCTATCATGCAAAGGTGCACTAAGGGATAGCGCCAAAAGTGTCAAGATTCCACCTGGACATGATGGGGTGGAAAACCATGTGAATCATGCAACCAACATTCAAGGACTGAAGGTGATGGTGTGACGACAGAGGATTACTGCTGAACATGTTCGCAACACAGCATCCTGTCGCGTTAGCCTGAAATGAGGACTAACAAAACGAGCATCGACCGCTGACCATATTCGCAACGCGGGATTTTATCGATTTGTTGTCCGAAAACCTGGAGGGCGTTGGCCCGTATCGGTAGGAGAGCCCTTGGGCGTAGTATCCAGGCCGTTCTTGGGGGTCCCTCCGGGTGTGAAAGATGATGGAAGTCCGAATAGAGGGGAACACAAAGCTTGACAAGTGGAAGGAACTTGATCAAGTTGAATCTGACACTCTTGGTCCTAGAGTAGAGTGCTCTTAATACATGGGTGAACCACTGCGGGGAGCCAAGGGACTCAACCTTGAGGGTGATCGAGAGACGGAAGATTCCCAGGGGAAGGGGGGCATGATTCCCAAAACCTTGTATCATACCTACACCCCCCCCCCCCCCCGCTGGAGAGGGATGGACCAAGTGGCCTAGGTGACCAGGAAATCAGGAGATCTCCCAGAGGTGGGGCTGGACCCGAATCTTAGACATTCAGGTGGTCCTACGTATCCCATTAGGATGGGAATCAAGCCACACTTAGTTCTGAAGGGTGCCTTTTAACGTCATGCAGGACAGGGAACAGGAGGACTGAACCTCAGAATGGGGGCATGCGTGGTGCAGTTGTTGCAAACCCGACGTGAATGAGGACGTAGTCCTACACTGCGCCACGCAGCCCTGTGATCAGGGTCCTGAAGGCAGGATTAGAGAGGTAAATTTGCTGAACTCAAGCTGGGTCTGAAGACAAGGGGTCTTGAACGTAGTTCCAGATGAGAGTCTTAGTTTATGGTCTTAGAGCTCGGACCGTGGATGGTGACAACTCCCGAGTAAGCACAAATGTTAACCCAATCCCTAAGCCCACGTGAGATAAACTCGGTGTGGGAAACAAGGGGGGTATCCTCATCGCAATACTTGGGGCGTCCGTCAAAGGGGAGTCAGTAGAGAGTTTCGAAGGACACCTTTGATGTAGCTTGTTCCTCGAACGCGCAGATGTGCACGGGGGAAAAGTACCAAGAGTCCCGAGACTCTACTTGGACATGATGAAGTGATGAAGGGTGTGAATTGTGTACCCGGAATTTGGGCTTAATGGGTTGGCGTGACGACAGAGGAAAACTGTTATCCATGACGGAAACACAGCGTCTGTATCGCGTTAGCTTGAGGTGGGAACAACAAATGAGCATCAACCGCTGACCATATTCGCAACGCGGGATTTTATCGATTTGTTGTCCGAAACCCTCGGGGGCGTTGGCCCGTATCGGCAGGAGAGCCCTTGGGAATTGTATCCAGGCCGTTCTTGGGGGTCCCTCCGGGTGTGAAAGATGACGAAAGCCCTGATGCGGGGATACACAAAGACTGGAAAGCGAGTGCGGACATGTCCGAGTAAAGCTTGGCATTCTAGGTAATAAACCAGAGTACTCTTAATCACATTGGTGAACCACCGAAAAAAGGGATCGACGAAACAGCTCAGTAGGGGGTGGGAGCACGGCGTGGTCATCACGAGACCGTCGTGAATGAGGACATAATCCCACACCGCACCATGTGATCCCCTCATGGAGGAAGGATGGGCCAAGGGGCAAAGATGGGATGAGGATTCCCGAGAGATGGGGCTGGACCCGGATCTTGGACATCCAGGTGGTCCTACGTATCCCATTAGGATGGGAATCAAGCCACACGTAGTTCTTGAAATGCAGTTTAACGTCATACTGGACGAGGAGGGGAGTAATATACCCCTAAACAAGGGAGGTGTATGGCATGGTAAAGAAGCCGCCATGAATGAGGACGTATTCCTACGTCACACCATACGATCCTATAAGATAGGTCCTGGGCCGCGGCCCGGAAAGGCCAAGGGGCCTGGGGCTGAGCCTCGGTCAGGAAGGCCTGACTGGTTTGTAGTTTAACGTCTTACATGAGGACGGGGGTCGGGGACCCGAGGAGGCCAAGTGGCCTGAGGCTGGGCCTCGTAAAGGGAGTTGCATGGCATGGTACATGATCCCGACGTGAATGAGGATGTAGTCCCACACCACACCGTACACTCCGGGTAAGAAGGGACCTAGGCTGTGACCTGGAAAGGCCAAGGGGCCTAAGGTCAAGCATCAGTCAGGAAGGTCTGACTGGTTTGTAGTTTAACGTCTTACATGAGGACGGGGGGCCAGGGGCCCAAAGAGGCCAAAGGGCCTGAGGCTGGGCCTCGTAAGGGGAGTCGTACGGCATGGTACATGATCCCGACGTGAATGAGGACGTAGTCCCACAGCACACCGTACACTCCAGGTGAGGAATCCTGGGCCGTGGCCCGGAGAAAAGGGGAAGTTATCAGTCAGAAAGGCCTGACTGGTTTGTAGTTTAACGTCTTACATGAGGACGGGGGGGCCATGGGCCCAAGGAGGCCAAAGGGCCTAAGGCTGAGCCCTGTAAAGGGAGGGCGTACGACATGGTACATGATCCCGACGTGAATGAGGACGTAGTCCCACACCACACCGTACACCCTTATGAGGAATCCTGGGCCGTGGCCCGGATCGCTAGCACCACCTGGGGGAAGTTTGTCACCTTGGGATGGGGCAGAGGGGATCACTGTTCTTGATGCCTGGGGCATCTCGGGGTGGACCCGAAGATCCAGGACACTGTTGACCATGTTCGAAACACAGCGTTCCTATGGTGACCCGCATGGGGGCAACAAATGAGCGTCGACCGCTGACCAAATTCACAACGCGGGACTTGTATCGACTTGTTGCTTAAGAAAACCCTCGGGGCGTTGGCCCGTATCGGTAGTAGAGCCCTTGGGCATTGTATCCAGGCCGTCATCGGGGGTCCCTCTGGGTGTGAAAAGGTGATGAAATCCCAGTCAAGGTGTGGGTGAAGCTCAGTTGCGCTCATCCACGAAAGGGGCAAACACCTCCAGAGGGAATGTGCAGCCGGGTCGAGGCTTGCTCGACGTGGGTCGGGGCAAAAGTGTGCACCCTGTCATGTCTTGACCCGAGGGGAAGATTTTGGCTTTTGCTGGGCCAACAGACGAAATGTTTGGGCGTTCCTACGTATCTCATAAGGATGAGAATCAAGCCATATGTAGTTCTTGAAGTCCATGCAGTTTAGCGTCATGCGGTGAGGACGTGGGAGGGTAGAAGAACGGGAGTGGGCGCATGGTGCGACCTTTACAATCTTTGCGCGAGAGGGGTTGCATGAGCGGGGCCAAGAAAGCCTACTCCCTGCTACACAAATATCCTCCAAGGAGACTATCCCCAGGGGGAATAGCAGAAGAGAAAAGCTTGGGACTGGGCTCAAGACGAGGCGTCCGAGCATTCATACGTATCCCATAAAGATGGGAATCAAGCCATACGTAGTTCTTGACATGCAGTTTAACGTCATGCAGGACGAGGGGCATCTCATTTGGGGATGTGTACGGTACGGTACATGATCCCAACGTGAGGACGTAGTCCTACACCGTACCGTACGATCCCGTAAGAGGGTAAGTCGGAGAGAAACGAGGGGGCCTGGGGCCAGACCGCGGTGAAGACGGGGCCAGGGGCCCAAAGAGGCCGAGGGCCCTGAGGCTGAGCCTCGTTCAGGAAGACCTGACTGGCTTGCAGTTTAATGTCTTGCAGTGAGGACAGAGAGGCAGTTTAAGGTCATGCGGGACCAAGTCGCATTTTAGGGTCGTGCAGGACCCTCTCGCAGTTTAGAGTCGTGCAGGACCCTCCCGCAGTTTAGGTTCGTGCAGGACCACTTTTTTGCCCTAGGCAAAGTATCGCTTGAGGAATTTGGCATTGGTGGGAGGAGTTACACGCTCTCCATCTGTGGTCACCAAGGAGTATGCTCCGTTGGGGTAAACCTTATGGATGATATAAGGCCCTTCCCATTTGGGTTCTAACATGGGTGGTTTCCTACCGGGGATCATTGGCGCTCGAAGGGCCAGTACCAGGTCACCCTGTAGAAAAGAGCGGAGACGAACCTTCTTGTCAAAAGCTCTCGCTATCTTGTCCTGATGACTTTCCAGATTGTGCAGGGCACGAAGCCGGTTCTCTTCCAGTGCCTCTAACTCAGCTAGACGGATCTCGGCTACCTCATCTGATGTCTTGTGATCATAAACTGCAGTGCGCAGCGACGGCAGCTGGATCTCAATGGGTAGGACGGCCTCAACTCCATACACCAGGGAATATGGGGTCACCTGGGTAGAGTTTCGAGTCGTCGTCCGGTAAGCCCAGAGGGCGTTGGAGAGCTTGTCCGGCCAACTCTTCTTGTTCTGACCAACCATCTTCTGCAGAATGTTAGAGAGGGTCTTGTTGAACGCCTCGATCTGTCCATTTTCCTGCGCGTGGTAGCGGGAGGTATTGTTTGACCGGATGTCGTACCTAGCGTACAATTTCGTCAATTCAGCTGCTCGGAAGTTGGTGCCGTTGTCAGTGAGGACGGTGTGAGGGACTCCAAATCGGTGGATAATGTTGGAGCTCACAAAGTCAACGATGAAATGGGCCTTGACCTCTTTGAGCGGAACTGCTTCTGCCCACTTGGAGAAGAAATCTGTAGCAGTCAGGATGAACCTACACTGGCGGGCTGTTGCTGGCGGATACGGTCCCACTACATCAAGTCCCCATACCGCAAATGGCCAAGAGTACTTGGTGGGGTGGAGGGGTTCTGGCGGCCGATGCAAGAAGTTGGCGTGTACTTGGCACGCGTAGCATCTCTTGGCGTATCCAATACAATCGTGGATCATGGAGGGCCAGAAGTACCCTAACCTCTGGATTTGTTGGGACAGCTTCGGCCCAGCTTGATGGGCGCCACAGGAACCGGCGTAAACCTCTTGCATAACTTGAGGTATCTCAACTCCTTGGATGCAATGGAGGAGGACACCATCGAAACTCCGTTTATAGAGGATCTGCTCAAGACTGGGGCCGCTCTGGAGGGTGAATTGAAGTGCGTGGCGCCGGATTCGCTCGCACTCGGCCCGGTCGTCCGGGAGCTGACCATTTTGGAGATACTCGACAAAAGGTGTTCTCTAGTCGAGGGTGGTTTCAAACACTGCGTCTGACGAACCCGGGACTCCCGATATGGAGGGTCCGGCGGTGAGATGACTTACCCGCAGGCTATCACAATCTTCTTGGGTGACGGGAGCAATGACTCTCCAGTGGGCCACGTGTATGACCAAATCGTCTTGATCGGGTTCTGCGAGCGACACGGCTAAGCCAGCCAGGGCGTCCGCTTGGCCGTTCTGCGACCGCGGGACATGGGTAACCTCTGGCCGAGGATAGAACTGGGCCATTAGGAGGAGGGTGTACTCCAGCAACGGTGCACGCTCTGGCTTCCTGACGACGTAGTCGCCATTAACCTGTTTGATCACCAGCTCGGAATCTCCCTTCACATGTAGATTGGGAACATGGATCTCAAGGGCCAACTCGAGTCCGGTGATGAGAGCCTGGTACTCTGCCTCGTTGTTTGTACAACCTTCTGACAGCAGGAACGAGTATGGCAGGACGGCTTGCGCCGGGGTAATAAAAACAATACCCAGACCCACTCTGTTGAGCTTGGGGTCGTTGAGCCTTCTACCGGTGGGGCTCTGGGAGGCGTCGTCGAAATCAATTTGCCAACATGGGCAACATGATCGACAGAGAGGATCGTCTCCTCGGGAAAATCCAGGTCCAAGGATTGATCCGCGGAGGTTGGATGAGCAGCTAAAAAGTCTGCCAATGCCTGTCCCTTAACGGCCTTCTGAGGCACGAACCTGATATCAAATTGCTGGAGAATCACCGCCCACCGTGCTAGTCGTCCAGTCAGCATGGGGCGGTTCAGGATGTACTTCAGCGGATCTACCCGAGAGATCAATTGTACCTCGTGGTGTTGCAGGTAGTGCCGCAACTTCTGCACAGCGAAGACGAGCGCAAGGCAGCTCTTTTCGATAGGGGATTATCTGACCTCCGTATCGAGAAGCATGCAGCTGAGATAGTAGAGACTGTTCTCAGTGCCCTCGTTATTCTTCTGGGCGAGCTGCGCACCGAGGGATCTCTCCAGGGCGGTCACGTAAAGGACCAGCGGCTTTCCGGAGATGGGTGGCATCAAGACCGGAGGTTGGAGCAGATACTGCTTGATTTCCTCGAAGGAGGCCCGACACTCCTCATCCCATTCGTAGGCAGCGTCTTTGTTCATGAGCCGGGAAAAGGGCTTGCACTTGCCAGCCAAATTCGCAATGAATCGGAGTATATAGGCTAAGTGGCCTTGTAGGCCTCGAAGCTCCCGAATGTTGTTCGGGGGAGGCATTTGGCTGATGACATTGATCTTCTCCGGGTCGATCTCGATACCTCGGTATCTGACAACGAAGCCCAGAAACTTCCCGGAGGTGACTCCGAAGGCACACTTCAGCGGGTTCATCTTCAGGTGACGGGAACGGAGGAAACCGAACACTTTCTCAAGGTCTTTGAGATGGTCCTGGTGCTGGCGTGATTTGACTACAAGGTCATCCACGTACCATTCTACCAATTTCCCGAGGATCGGTTTGAATATGCGATGCATGGCCCTCTGATAAGTGGCACCTGCATTTTTCAAACCGAATGGCATTACCCGGTAGCAAAAGGTACCCTGGAGAGGCCTGAAGGCAGTGGACTCCTCGTCTTCGGGGGCCATCCGGAACTGGTTATACCCGGAATACCCATCCATGAAAGAGAGGGCTTAGAACCCGGCCGTGGCGTCAATCAACAGCTTCGTCACTGGGATTGGGAAGTCATCCTTTGGGCAGTGGCGATTGAGATCGCGGAAGTCGATGCAGACTCTGATCTGCCCATTCTTCTTCCTAACCGGCACAATGTTGGTGAGCCATTTGGGGTACTGGACCTCCTTAATGAATTTGGCCTTGATAAGCTTGTCAACTTCAGCCTCAACCATAGCACCATGAGAAGGGTGCATTTCCCTGGGAGGCTTCTTGAACCCACGGTGTTTTGCCGGGAGACCCAGACGGTGGACGACCACTTGGGGATCCAGCCCTGGCATCTCATCGTAACTCTAGGAAAACACATCGCGGTGCTGTTTGAGGAAGTCTACATACTGCTGCCGCTCCTCGAGGGACATGGCAGCACTGATCAATGTGGGTCTTGGATCTGCCTCGATACCAAGGTTTACCTGTACCAGTTCATCAACCTTGGTAGATACGCCTTCTTCAAAGGCTGGGGGAGCATCCTCCAAGTCTTCCTCCCCAGCCATGGGGGAACTTCCCGCGACGGAAGATACTTCTGGGCTCTCAAAACCCGAGGGGCAGCTGGTGTCGGCTTGGGCAGCAGTGGTCATCACATCAGGAGACTCACTTATCGTTGAGACCATAGCAATGAATGCATTTGATCCGATCCCATCTGGCCTTCGGCCTATGGGGCCACGCTTGATGATATCAAAGCAGTGGTGACGTGTCGGCCTGAGTCGGTTAATTCCAGCCCGGCGGAGTAGACACGTATGGCACACCGCCGTTGTCATGAGCTTGACATCCCGGTACCGTACAGGGGTAGGAGGTTCCGGGATGACCCGAGCCTGGTTGATGTAGGAGTACGAGGTGATTTTCCTCCGTCGCTTGGACACGGGAACATGCCTTCCTTGCGTACCCGAAACAACAAAACATTGTCCCATGTCGGGGGTCGTGGCCTCCAACCGGTGGATCGGGAGGATGTAGGCGTCGTCCATGCTTGACCAGGGATCACTTGTGATCGGGGCAGGCTCATCCTCGCTTACCAGGATTTGCTTGTCCTTACTTTTGTAATAACCCGCATCCAGATAGAGGGCCTCACAAGAAGCGAAAGGGGACGCGTCTCCATGGAGCACGCCTACTCGACCGTTGAGCGAGTACTTAAGGCACGGGTGATACGACGAGGGGACCGCTGCATGCAGATGGAGCCATGGCCAACCCATCAATGCGTTGCAGGCGGTGTCCTGAGAAACAACCATGAACTCGGTGCTGGCAATTAAGCCAGCGAACTGAGTCTTCAGGCGGATCTTGCCAACCGGGGTTTGCTCTGTCCTGTCGTACCCCTGGATCCTGAGGTCAGAGGGAGTCAAATCACCTTCGGACAGACCCAGCTTTCGAAGCGTCTGGGTCGGAATTAGGTTGATTCCAGAACCCGTATCAACGAGGCATCGGAGGACTTCCACACCGTTGAAGTGGCCAGTGATATACAGTGGGAGAATGTGCCCCAGTATAGGGGGGTCCTCATCTTCGCCGGAGAATGAGATAACCGCCTGATATTCGGCATCTTCAATCGTTTCAGTATGGAAGGCTTATGCAGCTACTACTTCCGTCTCGAACTGGAGGGGGCTCCTCAGGGCCTCAGCAAGTGCCTCGCGCATCTCGGATGACAGGCTCAGGGCCTCAAGGATGGAAAGCCTCGCCGAAATGCTGGCCAGGTGCATTAGGACATCATACTTGCGTGCCAAACGCGAACCTCTGCTTGCAGGAGGTCTTTCGGCATTTGGATGCACAGCGGGTCCTGTCGATTGAACTGGCGAGTAACTAGTACTGGGTACGTCTTTCTGCCTACCAGTAGAAGCCTGAAGAGTAGTCGCCGGGCTAGGGTCGGACAGCAGAGGCTGGCCTGTCGCCGGGCAAGACTGGCTTTGATACGAACGAGGCGGCTCTCCCTGATCCAGCAACACGAACGGTGGTGGAGGTAGAGACGAGGGTGCTGGATGGGTCTGTGCGTGCTGAGATCTACGCTGAGCCTGCTGCCTGGTCTTGGTAGCGTGCACGGCTTGGTCACAAGTGCCTGCTGATGTACCTCGATGACCGGCGCGATTGCGATTCCGCCGACGTTGACGTCGGCTGGAAACGTCGGGGAGGTCTTCCTGGGGTTCCCCCTCGTCGGGGGTCATATAGGGCTTTACCAGCTCCATGGTGTTAACCGAAGCGTACCCTTGACTTTCGCTCGAAGAGTCATCCACCGCTGGGCGGATTCTGGGAGGAATGCCCATTTCGGGAGGCATAAAGTCGCGAAGAGTGCGGGATGACGACGGCACTGGCAGTGCGCGTTGCTTCTTCTTGCGTCGCCGCTGCTTGCCCTTTTGGGCAGAGGTCGACTGTGAAGACGATGCTGAGGCACCGGCTACTTCTTCTGAAGGTTCCGACTGCTTCAGGTGTGCCCGGATGATACCCTGGGCACGGACGACGGTTTTTCGAGCCATCCAGTTGTCGTATTTCTGGGACCCGCGGCTAGGGACCTTCTGCCACTCACCTTCGCTGTCACTGCCGATTTCTGATCCCGCAAAGACGCCTGCCACTTGCGCTGGTGCTGGGCCCAAATTGACTATGTTGTTGTTGACCTGGTCCTGAAGCCAGTCTTTAAACACATAGCATCGCTTGAGGTTGTGCCCCAGGATCCGATGATAAGGGAAGTAGTTGGGGTGATCGGTGAGATGCGCCTCTGCCGGCCTCCTGCACTCAGGCAGACGCACAATCCCTTGCTCTAGAGAACTTCGGATGTAGCCAGGGACCTGATTTTCGTTGAACGAATAGGTATTGTAACACCCCAAAATTTCATAGTGTGTTATTTTTTCAAAATAATTCAATAACTTGCACTACACGCAACACTGAGTTCAATTTCACCATGAATTACCAAAAAAAGCCATTAAAAGAGGTCATGAATAGTATTAACTAAATATTAAACTTTATATAATCCTTATAATTTTAGAATCCATATTATGAGTTTCTTAGTCATAATGCAAGAACAAATTCATTTTCAGTATTGAACTTTTATCAACTTTTGATAGTGAAACCTTTTTAAATACAATATTTTAAACTTTTTGACTAAATGGAGACATCAAAAAATTTAAAATGAAACATCTCAAGCTTCCACAGTACGCTTTCCTTTGAATAAAACAGTAGCGTGTGTTGTACGCAACTTCGAGTTCTAACACACCGTAACCAATCAAACTAGCTGTTATGAATAGTAATACCTACTTTTTGAAGTTATATATATTTTATATTTTAAAATGGACTTCATTTTTGGATTCGGAATATCAAATTTAGCCTAAGGTGAAATTTTGGTACTTTTCGGATAACTTTCATATTTTGATGAATAGTGAAAATTACTAAATTTTAATTAAAAACAACTTTTTTAATCAAAATAATTAATAGTTATAAATTATGAATTTTAGTGGTTTTAAAGTATATTTAGAATATATTTTTACTATTTAATATAATGTTGGTCATTGGACATAATTTTACAATTAAACCGAACATAAACAAGTGTCAATCTTTTGATAGTTATTATCTTTTAAAAACACGCTTTTTGTTTTGACAGCGGGAATTAATTTTAAATTAATTTCTGCCACTTCTGTGTTTTGAATTTAGGAAAATGGATTCCATATTTGGAATCAGGTTTTTCAAATTGTGTAAATAGATACCTTTTATTTTTAGACATTTTGAATAATTACTGCGGTAAATATTTTATTTACCATGGTTAAGGGTAAATCCGGTAAATAAGGGTTAAAAAATAATATTATAATAATACTAAATTACCCTAAAACGTGTCTTAACCCTATTGGTTGATTCATGGTCGACCATGGGCATCTTTGTGTCAATTTTGGGACCCCATGGATCCACTTGTAAGTGATAATGACACTTTATTTTAATTAAGTCAAAATGAATACAAAAATGACACAAGCATATATCTTTTAGAAAAACAATTGTTACATAGGGTTATATAAGTTGGCTTTTAGATTATAAATATTCATTAGAAAGATAAAAAGATTTCCTACATAATGATATTTTATTTATAATTTTTAGACATTAAATAATTTATTTTATTTATGACACAAAGATGATGCAGTAATTACTATAACAGTGAAAAATTAAAATAATTGATATTATAAATACCCAAAAAAATATAATATGAAACTTTTAATGAATTAAAATACTTTTCTAGGATAATATGATATATTAGGATTGATTTAATTGACTTTTTTCGAAGTAATAAATCTTTTATGAGTTTCACAAAAATCAACTATTGAATAGTGTCAAAATTGACATAAAAGAGTTTTTAAAACAAATATTATATTATTAATTGATATTAAATTCCTAAAAATATAAGGTTCGGCCAAGAGACTTATATAAGGATAGGTTCATCATTAATGGACCACTTGGGGGTCTCTTGGATGTATATAGTAAGTTTATTAACCATATTATATAAAAATACAAAGAGACATTGTAAAAGTGAAACTAATTAACTTAGAGTTAATACTTAAAGATAAGGTTAATATAAGTACCCAAACCTGTCTAAATTCTATTGGTTGAGTGGTTTTCGACCTATACCCACCTTAACCTTTGAATAATCAAATTTGGAGCCTTTAGAAACCGAATATGAATTTATTATAAATTAATATTTCTAACTTTTCCAAAGGTGCCCCTCACCCCTCTTATAAAAGGGCACTCCTCCTTCTCATTTCTTCACACCTTCAAAGCCTTTTGGCTCGGCCAAACTCTGCCCAAATACTCTCCCAACATCCCTCACTACGACCTAGAGGCCTTAGTTTGATCAGAAAGCCAACATAAGGGGCCCTTTTGATCAAATCAAAAGAAAGAACCCGAAGAAGAGGTAATGATTTCACCACCCTTCTCCAAGTTCATTTCTTCTTCCACTTCTTCTTCCTTTGTTCTTACCATTCTAAAATAATAACTCCACTATCTCACATATACTGTGATGTTATTATAAATATGGTACAATCATATTCAGTATTCTATCCACCCTTTGAATAACATGTCACCATACGTGCGAACGTACGGCTTACCGTCTCCACATCGTGGTGTAATTGTTATTCAATATAATATTATTTGGATGGGTATAATAATGATGTGTAACTCATGTAAATAATAAATATAACATGTTAATGATTTTGTATATATGATATACCATCCATTTATATATTATTTTAATATCAAAAGAATGATATTGTCGCTCGTGCGTACGTACGGACTACCGTCTCCACGAACGCGATGAGATTCATTCTCCATCATATCCATTAAAGTATAATTATCATTTGATGATTTAAAAATGATGTTTAAGGACTGGATATCATTCTGGATATTAATAAGATACAACAACCATGGCTTATGTAACAAAACATATAAAAGAAAATGAGTAAGTTAACTC
Source organism: Viscum album (assembly GCA_963277665.1). Taxonomy (NCBI): domain Eukaryota; kingdom Viridiplantae; phylum Streptophyta; class Magnoliopsida; order Santalales; family Viscaceae; genus Viscum; species Viscum album. The sequence goes on from OY728131.1 coordinate 25,134,275, forward strand.
CCGAAACGACGATAATTCTAAGATATTATTAACAAATCAATGTTAAAAGATCATATATGATATCATATTAATATATATGATTCTTGTATAATTTAATAACAACTATTTCACCATTATACAGGAGGTTAACCAACCCCAACCAAGGAAAAGTACAAGGTAAGGGTTATTTCACAATCTCTTCATTATCCGAGGTTGTTTATACGTAATAATCTACTGGGATCTCTTTATCATCCACATCCATGTTTCTTCAAAATGTATTTCAAAACATTTTTATTATTTACAAGAATATGTCTTAAAGTCATTTATACCCTTGTTTGACTTTTTATAAGAGGTTTATAAATGAATCTTTCCGTCATTTTCAAAACAAGGTCATTTTTAACCTTTTCGACAGAATTAAGGTAAGAATGTCTTTTTTAAAACTTATACGGTAGGTGCTATTATTCTCTACCATTATTACTCCTTTGAAGCTTCCCTTACATGATTATAAGGATATTTTCAAAATAAATGTTTTCTTTTATAATTATGTGATTTTTAAATGATTTCAAAAAAAAGAGATATTTCTCTCAAATATATGAAAATCCAGTGCAAATGTATACGTATTTAACGCAAGCATAAAAATGTTTTCAGAAAACCCGACTCTCGAGTGTGGTAGACAGGAAGGGATTGGGAGTGGACCCATCATGGCTTGTAATTAATCGAGTAGTCTTAGAATTAGTTATTTTGTTTTCAGAAGCTTGCATAATGTTTTCAGAAATACACTGGAGTATATTTTAGCAATTTTAAACGTAAGTATCTTCTAAAAAAATTGCATCGGTAGGTCTCATGAGACAAACTAGTGTCTTGGCACAAGGCCTTGACAAAATCTTATTTGTAGTCTTGGCATGAGGCCTTGGCTATGTGGTTATGATAGTCTGGCATTATGCATTCCATCATTATGAAAGTGGTTATTGATTTTTCATGTGATTATTCGATTAGTAGAATAACCATGTGAATAAGTAAGTGGCATTATTTCATTTCATTTATGCCATACTATGTTGAAAGTTCAAGTTTTAAAGGCTTTTGTTTTAGTTATACATTGCCTTAAATGTTTATTCTTATTTATGAAAGTTTCCGCTATATTGTTATCCTTACTGGGCATTTGAGCTCACCCCTTTTCTATGTTTTATTTTTCCCAGGAAGTGAAGAAGTAAATTATGAATGACCTGCAGGGATATTATGTGGGGATATGAGTGTGGATTATGGAGACAATATGTTGTTGTAGTACTTTTTCGTTTAATGATGTAATGTAAACCTTATGAATATATCTAGTGTTTCCAAGGCTACTAAACCAATCGGTCTTTCGAGATTTGATCTTTCTTGTGATCATGCCAATGTTACGAAGTAATGCACCGACTCTGGGCAGCTGGGGTCGGGGCGTTACAGGTATGGTACTTTCTTTCCGGGTAAGGAGCCTTGGGGGCCTGGTCCTGTCGAGGGACCGGAGGGGCCTGCTGAGGAGGCGGCGCCTGGTTGTCTCGCCTAGGTGGCGGTGGCGCATTGCGCGGGGGAACCTATCGGTTCTGAGGCGGTCGCTACTGGGCAGGAGCCTGTGCTTGAGGTGGAGGACCTCTGCGGGGTTGCATGGGTGGTGCCGCCGGTAGCAATTCCAGCTGCCTCAGGGCTTCTATTTGAGCCACCGCGGTGGGTTTAGCCCAGGAGGCCCTCCTGGCTGGGATCATAGGGGGCAGCAAACGTGCCTGACTAGCCTGTTGCAGGGCCTCCTCGAGGCGCTGGGCCTTATCTGAGAAATCTTTGAACCCTCCAGGATAGTTCTAGGTAATCAGGGAGGGTACCAGATCTGTCTTGACGTTCCCCACACACATCGTCAGTAATTTCTCCTGAGTCAGTGGCATATCGAGGGAATACGTAAGTCCTTTCCACCGGGCGATGAAGTCTGCAACCCGCTCATCAGGCCTCTGTTTGCACTTGAAGAGGTCCGCAATACTGGTCTTTCGCGTGGTGGAGGTGAACTGGTATAAGAACTGCCGGCGAAGATCCTCCCAACCGGTCACTGATCCGATAGTGAGCTGGCTGTACCATATGAATGTCGGACCTTCCAATGTCTGTACAAAACATCGGAGCTTAGCGGCTTCTTGCTGAGCCGGGGTCCCCAGCATGGGGCCACACCTGGAAGAGAAATGAGCCAAGTGCTGGGGTGGGTCCCCTGCCCCGTTAAAAGGCGAGAAAGTGGGGTTCCCAAAACCCGGAGGCACGGGCATATCATCCACCCACGCGGGATAAGGCTTGCCATCCGGTGGGACCGCCACCTGCCGTGTTTCCAACGCCTTGAGGCGGGCTGTGAGTGCCGCAATAAGGTCCTCTGGGTGGGGGTCCCTGTCTTGATGGGTATCCCTAACCACAAGCACATTTCCAGGTTCTTCAACACGGTAGACGGCTTCGGCCGCTCGCGGGTCAACTGGCTGGATGACCTGTTGGGCGTCTGGGGGAACCCGGGTTGGATTCTTCAGATTGCCCCGTCGCTTAGGGGGGTTTGGCGAGACGTATCGCGCCCTCTTGCCGTATGTTCCGGCTTCCGCCCTGTCCACGACAGTATCATGATCAGGGTTGCCCGGAGGCATCTCGCCGGGGGGATGTTGTTCCTGCCCCTGCTGCCCCGGCCTGGGATTACCATAGTCGGGTCGTCGCTCTGCGGCGCGTTCAACCAAGAGTTCGTCGACCAGCCTCTTCTGCTCAGCAAGCTGCTGGCGCAACGTGGCCTTCTCAGGATCCTCGTCTATTTTCTGCACAGAGGAGGACGGGTCGGAGTGCTTGACGGTTCCAACGTGCTCCTTACCCTTGCCAGTGCTTCGACCGACTGCCAGCGACTCGGTGGGCACGGGGAGGCCTAGAAGGTTCCTCTGATGACGGGTAACTCTCCCTGATGGGTCGAGAAGCGGCGGTACGCCCTCGGATGGTAAGTCTCCATCAAGGAACTCAAGCTCATCTTCCTTATCCACAACGTCGGCCATGTGGACCGTGATTCCTCTCGAGGGCATGTCCTCGATGTCGCATAGAGAATAGGGTTGTCGTCGAATAGGATCGAACAGAAGGGCAGCATAGTGTCCCCAGCCACGGACTTGCACATGGGGGGTGGCTTCCCTGACGATCTTGCGGAGTGCCTTGAAACTCTGAACGCATTTTCGTTGGAGGGCACTCTGGTGACCGGGCGACTCGGGGTGCTGGGCCCCAAGGAGCGTCGCTGCATCAATCAGGAGGCATTGTTTGCAAATCTCCTCGAAGTGCTCTCGACTCCTGGGGTATACTACCCGTTCACAACTGAGGCGGAAGTGCGTCTGCCACAGGGTTCGACAAAAGCATCCCACTTCTTCAGGGGTAAGCGACTCGGGTACGCGGAAATTCAGCGCCGCCGTGGGCCAGAACTTCTCTGGGAAGTAGTCCGCTGCAAGAATACTCCAAAAGCTCCTGGGTTCGTCCTCGGGGTTCAGCCCTACATTACCCCACTCATCAACCGGGGGCAGCTGAGGGACCGGTAGCGGTACCGAGGCGGACCTCTGGGATAGCAAACTCGGCGGTGGAGAATACGACGAGTGAGCAGACTGGCCACCGAATTCTGGGCCTTCCTCTGAAGAGCGAGGTGACCTGACCACAATGTCACGATAGGACGGGCTAACAGCCACTACTTCGGGTACGAGAATCGCCGTTACCGGTGTCCAGTCATGTCGTGGCTCTACCACCGTTGACCCCCAAAACAGCTCCTTGTGATCCCGAGTAGAGGTAGAGGGCGCTTCGGGTGACGATGGCGGTGACTGCGCGGTCGAAAACCTGCGGAATTCCCAGGATTTCTTCCTCCTCGATGTACCTGCGGAGAGAGACGAGAATCCGGTGGACCTCAAATTCTGGGAGAACGAGGCTGACGCTTTTGGTTCCCGCCCCAGTCCTTGATACAGAGGAGCTGGGAGAAGGTTCCATCGCTGAATCGCATTCCGCTTCTGAATCGGAGAAGCGGTCGGGTTTGATCTCCCCCCTGGTCCATCCCAGGATTCTTCTTGTGGCGGCGACAACCCGCTCTTCTTCCCCTGGGTGTCTCTTTGGGACAGGGTTGACCCCTATCAGGCAGCCTTGGGGCGGCGCTGGCGCCGTGGCGGAGAGGGCCCCCACTCGAGACAGCCGGGGTGCGAGGGGCACCAGGGAAAATGTCAAAGGGTACATGGGGAGGACCTCCATGAACAGTACCCATGTGGGCGGGGCCTCTGTTGGAACTGGCAGGAGCATGGGGAAGGCCTCCATGGTCGATGCGAGTGGAGCGAGGCTGACCTTCACTCCTTGAGTTGCTGGGGCGAGGAGGACCTTCGCCAGTCGCAGAGAGGACGTAGGGGGGACCCCCACGTTGAAGAAGGACCGGATGGACGGTGCCTTCAGAAGGATGGACTCCATACCCCGTACAGCGGGCGCGGGAAATGTTTTCGCACTGAGCATCACTGCCACGGGGCAGGTCTTCCTGCAGGATGGGGGCAGCACGAGGCATGCCTCCATGACGAACCTCGGAGCGTGGAATGCCCACGCTCTGTGGAGTAGTGGTACGGGGAGGACCTCCGTACGGGGTGGCATCACCCCGGGTTAGCTTGCGGCGATCACTACTTGGGCCTGCAACCCGGAGAGTCAAACCAGCCTGCCCGTGGGGCGGTTGGGGTCTCGATCCTGGTTGGGCGAAGGGGTGCCCCTGCTCAATGTACGCGGGGGCTTCATAATGTACGTCGGCGGTGGCTCGGGCCACTGTAGCTGTCGACGTGGACGCGCCTAGGCGAGCGTCCTCAGCCCGGGCCCGGCGCTGACGTTGGGTCAGGCGGGCCGGTGCAGGTGGTGCAGGGAGGTAGTCTGCCTGCTCTTCCTGCGGGGCCGAACGGCGGCGCTGACGTGGCCGGACGGGAGCTCTCGCCTGGGGGCCCCGGGTCGGGACCCTGAGCGGACTGAGCCGGACAGCTCCTGCCTCTTCAGCGTAAGGCGAAGAGTCGTCAAGGCGTTCCGGAGATAGGCTCCCGAAACGGTTGAATGTCTGGGTGGGGAGCAGGGGCTCCCTGCACGGCCGGTTAGGGCGGCGTTGATGGCGGGGCCTGGAGGCCTCCAGGTCCAAGCAGGCCATATCCCTGGTCGGGATGACCCCTTCCTCCTCGTACCTGTGCACGGGGTTGTTGATCACCCTTCGTTGGATGACCTCTGATGGGGAAAGGGGACGTGGACGTCCCGTATTCCGTGATGTGGCAGCCGTCATGGCGGTGGTGGCGCCTTGTGGAGTGGCCGTCGTGGTGTTTCCCCTGCCCCTACGCGGGCGAGGAGCGGATGGTGAACGCATCTCTGAAATAGCAACCTGGTTCCTGGAAAACGAAGGGATCAACTCATCAGTGCTGAGAGGAAAAGGATTGACAGCCAGTGCCCGAGCGTTCTTCCATCCTCCATGTCTGTGAGAAGGATCCACGTCAACACGCTGCAGAGCGGAGTGCCCCACATTCTACTACCCCGACTGCCGGTGAGTTTCACGACAGGCCCTCTATTTGCTTCGCGGGACCAGGCAACAGATATCTGGATCCGGTGACACATCAATCTACTGGTGTCTCGAACGCTACTAATCTCTATTCTGAGGAGAAGAAATTCACGTCGGGTTCACCATTTCTGTTTCTGATGCTTTCGCCGGGGCGCGCGCGCATCCGTCTGTCAGGGGGGACGCGCAGCTTTGTTGCCCCGCATTCCCGCTTTCCAAAGGCGGGCGGCATTCGTTCCTTGTTCAGGTACGTCTGCTCCTTGATCGAAACAGGATGATGGGATGTCGGTTCTTCATTCCATGGATTCCTCCTCAGAACTCGTCACCTAGTCCGAGTCTCCCTTATAGATTTAATACGTAGTTCGTGAAACTCTTCCCAGTGCCATGTTTCCATGGACGCCGATTAATTACACTGCTTCTGTCGGGACATTCCAAAGGGTCCAGTCAGGGCAGCAACCTTCGGTCAGAGGAGTAGTCACGTTGAGGCATCAGTAGCGTGTCTGGATGCTGGGGTACCTGGCATGTCTATCTGTTATCCTTGACCACAAGGCTTCTCGAGGGCGTGGAAGCCCGAGGAATCCCACATCGATCGTGGGGAATTACATGTCATAGGCACGTATCTGAGGTTTTCCTCATCTTCCCGTGTTCAACACAGGGTATGCCGCGAGTTTAACGTCTAGCGAAGACGGATGAGAGTGAAATGGGACCATCGTAGGGGGGGTGACAGTGAAGTTGGGCTTGATCCTTGATGAGGCCTCCTACGTATCCTCGTGGCAGGGAATCAAAGTCCGCGTAGTTCGGGATGGTGCCGGTAAACCAACGTGAAGCTGGACCTTGGTCCGATGAATGTCTTCAGCGTACCGACGTGAAGGTGGAACTGGGTCCGATGGGCATCGTCAGCGTACCGATGTGAAGATGGACCTTGGTCCGATGGGCATTGTCAGCGTACCGACGTGAAAGTAGACCCGTGGGTCCACTAATAGTGGGCTTGAACCTTGGGAAGGTTTCCTACGTACCATGCCTTGACATGGATCAAAGACCTCATAGTTTAGGGAATACAGTTTAACGTCATGCGGGACGACAGTGAACCCTGACATGAATAAACGACGGGCGGTGGGTGTCGGCGAACCGACGTAAGTGAGGGACCTTGGTCCGATGGGAGATGGGTCTTGGAACACCGACAAGGAGACGGTCTGGGCCAATGTTTGTTGGGCTTGAACCTCAGGGAGGCTTCCTACGTACCATGCCTTGACACAGATCAAAGACCTCGTAGTTTGGGTGAGTCACAATGGCTTGTCGTCGGAATGGAATTGCAGTTTAACGTCGTGCTAGACGTGGGTGAAACTCGACGTGAATTGGGTGATGGGTGGGCTTGAACCTCGTGGAGGCTTCCTACGTACCATGCCGTGACATGGATCAAAGACCTCGTAGTTCAGGTGGGTTTCGCCGGTGAACCGACGTGAAAGTAGACCTTGGTCCACTATTGGTGGGCTTGAACCTCGTGGAGGCTTCCTACGTACCATGCCTTGACATGGATCAAAGACCTCGTAGTTCAAATGGGGTGGGTCGCAATGGCTTACCACTGGACCGGAATTGCAGTTCAACGTCGTGCTGGACGGAGATGGGTCCCGACGTGAAGAAATGACGGGTGGGTGTGTCAGTGAACCGACGTGAAAGTAGACCTTGGTCCACTATTGGTGGTCTTGAACCTCGTGGAGGCTTCCTACGTACCATGCCTTGACATGGATCAAAGAACTTGTAGTTCAAACGGGGTGGGTCGCAATGGCTTACCACTGGACCGGAATTGCAGTTTAACGTCGTGCTGGATGGAGATGGGTCCCGACGTGATGAAACAACGGGTGGGTGTGCCGGTGAACCGAAGTGAAAGTAGACCTTGGTCCACTATTGGTGGGCTTGAACCTCGTGGAGGCTTCCTACGTACCATGCCTTGACATGGATCAAAGACCTCGTAGTTCAAACGGGGTGGGTCGCAATGGCTTACCACTGGACCGGAATTGCAGTTTAACGTCGTGCTGGACGGAGATGGGTCCCGACGTGAAGAAACGACGAGTGGGTGTGTCGGTGAACCGACGTGAAAGTAGACCTTGGTTCACTATTTGTGGGCTTGAACCTCGTGGAGGCTTCCTACGTACCATGCCTTGACATGGATCCAAGACCTCGTAGTTCAAACGGGGTGGGTCGCAATGGCTTACCACTGGACCAGAATTGCAGTTTAACGTCGTGCTGGACGGAGATGGGTCCCGATGTGAAGAAACGACGGGTGGGTGTGTCGGTGAACCGACGTGAAAGTAGACCTTGTTCCACTATTGGTGGGCTTGAACCTCGTTGAGGCTTCCTACGTACCATGCCTTGACATGGATCAAAGACCTCGTAGTTCAAACGGGGTTTCGCCGGTGAACCGACGCGAAAGTAGACCTTGGTCCACTGATGGTGGGCTTGAACCTCGTGGAGGCTTCCTACGTACCATGCCTTGACATGGATCAAAGACCTAATAGTTCAAATGGGGTGGGTCGCAATGGCTTACCACTGGACCGGAATTGCAGTTTAACGTCGTGCTGGACGGAGATGGGTCCCGACGTGAAGAAACGACGGGTGGGTGTGTCGGTGAACCGACGTGAATGTAGACCTTGGTCCACTATTGGTGGGCTTGATCCTCATGGAGGCTTCCTACGTACCATGCCTTGACATGGATCAAAGACCTCGGAGTTCAAACGGGGTGGGTCGCAATGGCTTACCACTGGACCGGAATTGCAGTTTAACGTCGTGCAGGACGGGGGTGAAACCCGACGTGAAAGACGGGCGGGCTTGAACCTCGTAGAGGCTTCCTACGTACCATGCCTTGACATGGATCAAAGACCTCGTAGTTCAGATGGGTTTTGTCAGGGTCGGTGCTCACTCTAAGCCCACGTGAGTCATGCTCGGTGTGAGAAACAAGAGGTTGCAAGGACCTGACGATCACGTCGTGAAGGGTGCGTCCGTGAGAAGCGAAGAGGGGCTTACGTGTTGAGCGGCCCATGGTGTTAGGACTTACTCCAGGATGGAGGCCCAGAGGGGGTGCCTCGTTCCCTATCACGTCCTCCACTGACCTTGGTAGTGGGGAAGTACAGAGATGCACGGGTGCAATCATCCGTACCAAAGGTTAGGGGCTTACGCTCTGAGGCAGCCCTTCCCCTGCGAACATACACCACTCTGACAAGGAGGATCTCATTCCATGTGCGGAAGGGTTCCATTCCCGTGGAGACGAGTGGTGTAATGAATGTTCGAGCTGGGGGTACCCTTCGTGAGGGAGACGAGGTTGGGTCACAGTTTAACGTCATGTGTTGAGGACGTGGTGCTTGGCAGTTTAACGTCCTGCAGCTCGGACGAGGTGGGTTCACTCCACACCCCTAGGGCTTACATAACCGGTACCCTCTGGTCCTTGGGGAAGGGAAGGTGCCGGTAAGGCCATGGTAAAGGGGGGTCGAGGGATGAACCATCGAGGGGTCCACGTTAGCGTGGCTATGCAAAGAAGCAATAGCCGTTAGCGTGCCTATGCGAAGATGCATTAGGCGAAGCAACTCTAAGGGAGGTGTTGTCCATGGGACTTTGAAATCACATCGTGCAAACTTGGAGGGTTGCACGGAAAGAGGAATCGCTAAGCAGAGGAGTGTGCTTCGCGAAGTGGGGTGCCTTGGCCTTAGCATGGGGCATAGGTGGGGGTGGGAGGTTCTTTGCGAAGTGGAACAGTGTTCGCGGAGCACTGCCTCGTGAAGAAGGAGTGGTTCGCGAAGCAGGGTCCTGCCAAGCAGTGTACTTCGCGAAGTGGAGCGATCCTGCCTTAGCATAGCGATTACTCGTATGGGTTGGGTGTTTCGCGAAGCACAAGTGCTCCGCGGCTGCCCGGGTTCCCTTGGGAATCCCCTTCCTTCGCGAATGCCCTTGATGTAACGCCCCGACCCCAGCTACCCAGAGTCGGTGCATTAATTACACAACATTGGCATGATCACAAGAAAGATCAAATCTTGAAAGACCGATTGGTTTAGTAGCCTTGGAAACACTAGATATATTCATAAGTTTTACATTACATCATAAAATGAAAAACTACTACAACAACATAATGTTTCCACAGTCCACACTATAATCCCCTCATAATATCCCTGCAGGTCATTCATAACTTACATCTTCACATCCTGGGAAAAATAAAACATAGAAAAGGGGTGAGCTCAAATGCCCAGTAAGGATAACAATATAGCGGAACATTCAAAAATAAGCATAAACATTTAAGGCAATGAATTACTAAAAAAAGCCTTTTAAACTTGAACTTCAACATAGTATGGAAAAAGTAAAATGAAATAATGCCATTTACTTGTTCACATGGATATTCTACTAATCGAATAATCACATGCAAAATCAATAACCACTTTCATAATGTTGGAATGCATAATGCCAGACTATCATAACCACATAGCCAAGGCCTCGTGCCAAGACTACAAATAAGATTTTGTCGAGGCCTTGTGCCAAGACACTAGTTTGTCTCATGAGACCTACCGATGCATCGAGGAGCTATAGCGGGCTCCACCCGTCACTTATTAAGTCCAATGCATTCCCATATGAAATGGTTTAAACATAACATAAACATTCGTATTAAAACTAGCATACAAAATGTCAATAATTTCACCATAAACTATGAATGGTATAAAAATAGCACATACATAGTCAAACATATCAAAAAACCTTCAATACAATATATAAGTTTTGTATCATAATAAATCAACTTCAAATAATCTTAAAATCCATCAAAGGATGTTGACGTAGATGAAATCAAAATTCTTTTTAAAGAAATATCTCCTTTTATTTTGAAATCATTTAAGATCCATATAAAATCAAACATTTTCTTTGAAAATATTCTTATAAGCTTGTAAGGAAAGCTTTGAAGATTTTATAACGGCGTAAAATAACTGCACCTGTCGTATAAGTTAAAAAAACATTCTTACCTCAATTCTGTCGAAAAGGTTAAAAAGGACCTTGTTTTGAAAACGACAGAAATATTCCTTTATAAAAAAGTCAAAAAAGGGTATAAATGACTTTAACCCATATTCTTGTAAATAGTAAAAATGTTTTGAAATACATTTTTAAGAAACATGGATGTGGATGATAAAGATATCCCAGTAGATTATTACGTATAAACAACCTCAGATAATGAAAAGATTGTGAAATAACCCTTACCTTGTACTTTTCCTTGGTTGGGGTAGGTTAAACTCCTGTATAATGGTGAAATAATTGTTATTAAATTATACAAGAATCATATATATTAATATGATATCATATATGATCTTTTAACATTGATTTGTTAATAATATCTTAGTATTATCGTTGTTTCGGGTGTTAACTTACTCGTTTGCTTTTGTATGTTTTGTTACGTAAGACATGTTTGTAAAGGATAGGTAGTATATTATTCAAATCCAGAATGGTATTAAGTCCTTAAACATCATCTTTAAATCATCAAATGATAATTATACTTGAATGGATACGATGGAGAATGAATCTCATCGCATTCGTGGAGACGGTAGTCCGTACGTACGCACGAACGCTACTTCCATTTAATTTTTATTTTAAAATAATTGAATCCAAATGATACATAGGTATATTAATATTCCAGTATAATATAATATTTTATATATGTTACTTAAGTTCATTAACACCATCCTTTATACGTTCCATGTGTGGTATGAACGAGTCATATCATTTTAAGGGGGCGGTAGTCCGCACTTCCTCAAATGAAATTATCGTATGTATATACAACATGAAACGAATAATGGTATGAAATAAAATGTAATTACAGAAGCTTATATATAAAATATATATCATTAATATCATATTTAATTACAGTGCCATCATAATGGCCACCATGAGAGGCGGTAAGATGTATTTGAACAATAATCGTTTCGTGAGGCGTTAGTTTTCCATCCACAGAAACATTATGTTCATCATCCATTAGATGGAGTTGTGTGTATGTGTAGTTTTAATCCTTATTATAACAACATCCTAGTATATTGAGGATACTGGTGTTGTTACAAAAGAAAGGAAATAAAAAGAGTTTGGGAGTTGAAGAAGCAAAATAAATGAAAATAATTTAAGAGAAATCGTTACCTTTAATTTTGGTAACTCACTTTGGTTGGGACCAAAGGACTTGTTGAAATGCTTTCTGCCTAAGGGGAAGCTTCAAGGAGGAGGAGAGGGATGTGGGGAGCTTAGTTGGTCAGAGTTTGGACGAGCAAAGTGGCTTGAGAGGCGTGAGGAATGAGTAGAAGTGGTCTCCTTTTATAAGGGAGAGGAGGGGCTCTTTAGGAAAGAGTGAAAGTATTACTTTATAATATAATTATATTCGGTTTATAATGGTCCAAAAATCATTGAGGTCGAAGATAAGATGACTCATATTCTAAATAACATCAACCAATAAGAATTGGACAGGTTTTAGATAATATTTTAATCATTATAATCTTATTTATTTAAATGATTTAATAATGAGGTAAACATTTCATCATTATTGTGTCATTAATAATTTAACTTATTTGATGTCTAAAAATTATAAATAAAATATCATCATGTAGGAAATCTTTTTATCTTTCTAATGAATATTTATAATCGAAAATCCAACATGTATAACCCTATGTAACAATTTTTATTCTAAAAGATGTAATCTTATGCCATTTTTATTTTTATTTTAACTTTATTAATATAATGTGTCCCTACCACATACAAGTGGCTCCAAGGGGTCCCCAAATTGACCCAAGGATGCCCATGGTCGGGTATGTTTCCACCAATAAGGTTAGGACACGTTTTAGGGTAATTTTGTATTATTATAATATTATTTTTTAACCCTTATTTACCGGATTTACCCTTTAACCATGGTAAATAAAATATTTACCGCAGTAATTATTCAAAATGTGTAAAAATAAAAGTTACCTATTTACATAATTTGGACATCATGATTCAAAATATGGAATCCATTTTCCTAAATTCAAAACACAGAAGTGGAAGAAATGAATTTAAAATTAATTCCCGCTGTCAAAACAAAAAGCGTGTTTTTAAGAGATAATAACTATCAAAAGATTGACACTTGTTTATGTTCGGTTTAATTGTAAAATTATGTCCAATGATAAACATTAAATTGAATGGTTAAAATATATTCTAAATATACTTTAAAACCACTCAAATTCATAATTTATCACTATTAATTATTTTGATTAAAAAAGTTGTTTTTAATTAAAATTTAGAAATTTTCACTATTCATCAAAATATGAAAGTTATCCGAAATGTACCAAAATTTCACCCTAGGCTAATTTTGATATTCCGAATCCAAAAATGAAGTCCATTTTGAAATATAGAATATATATGATTTCAAAAAGTAGGTATTACTATTCACAACGACTAGTTTAATTAGTTGTGGTGTGTGTTAGAACTCGAGGTTGCGTACAACACACGCTATCGCATTATTCGAAGGGAAACGTACCGTAGAAGCTTGGGGTGTTACATTCTCCCCTCCTTCAAATAATTGCGTCCTCACAATTTCTAGGGTATTACTGCATAAAAAGACTCGGGTGATTCTTCATCATAAGTTCCTCGGGTTCCCACGTTGCCTCTTCCATCTTATGATTTCTCCACAAAACTTTTACCAGACGCGTCGTCCGGTTTCTCAGTACTTGTTCTCTTGTATCAAGAATCCTGACGGGATCTTCGCAATAAGACAGATCGGGTTACAGTTCTAATTCCTCATAGGTGAGTACATGCATCGGATCAGGCATGTATTTCCTCAATAGAGATATGTGGAACACATCGTGAACTTTGGAGAGACTTGGCGGCATTGCCAATCGGTAAGCTACAACCCCAATTCGTTCTAGAATTTCGAAAGGTCCGATGTACCTGGGACTCAATTTACCTTTCTTACCAAAACGTATGACTCCCTTCCATGGAGATACCTTCAGGAAAACATGATCACCGACTTGAAATTCCAAATCCTTCCTTCTATTATCGGCATAGCTCTTCTGCCTACTTTGAGCTGCTTTGATGTGATTTTGTATTACCTTCACCTTTTCCACCGTTTCCTCCACCAGTTCTGGGCCTACATGTTTTCTTTCACCAACGTCATCCCAACAGGTTGGTGTACGACATCTCTTTCCGTATAACGCTTCATATGGTGCCATCTGAATACTTGAATGGAAGCTATTGTTATAGGAAAATTCTACCAGAGGTAAATATTGATCCCACATACCTTGAAAGTCAAGTGAGCAAAATCTCAACATGTCTTCTAAGGTTTGAATAGTCCGTTCTGATTGTCCGTCTGTCTGAGGGTGGTAAGCAGTGCTCAAATGATGTTCTGTATCCAGGGATTTCTGAAGACTTTTCCAGAATCTTGAAGTAAAACGGGGATCACGATCATAAACAATTGATAGGGGTACTCCATGAAGTCTCACAACTTCATTAATGTATAGTCTTGCTAGAAGTTCCAGGGGTAGATCTTCTCTTATAGCAAGAAAATGTGCTGACTTGGTAAGACGATCAACAATAACCCATATTGCATCGTTCCTTCTAGGAGTCTTCGGTAGCCCCAGGACAAAGTCCATCGTAACATTGTCCCATTTCCACTCCGGTATGAGAAGAGGTTGCATGACTCCTCCAGGCTGTTGCCTTCCAGCTTTCACTTGTTGACAAACCATACATCTTGACACAAAATCAGCAATCTCCCTCTTCATGTTGTCCCACCAAAAATGTTCCTTCAAATCTCTATACATTTTGGTGCTCCCAGGGTGTATAGAGAAATTGGAACTATGAGCATCATCCATCAATTCCCTTTTTAGATCAGGTATATTGGGAACACAAAGTCTTTTCCCGAATTTCAAAATTCCATCTTCATACACAAAGTCTCTCAATCTCCCATCATTCACAGCTTTAATCTTCTTTTGGAATTCGTCATCATCGGTCTGAGAACTCTTAATCCAATCTAGTAAAGATGGTTTGGCAACTATTTGAAAAAGCATTGATGTTTCACCTTCCCTGGTTATTCCCATGTCCATCTTCACTAGATCCATAAAAATTGGATCCCTTTCAATTCTCATATTGTTCAAAACTCCATGGTCTTTTCTACTCAAAGCATCTGCCACCTTGTTTGCCTTCCCTGGGTGGTAGTGTATCGTACAATCATAATCCTTGAGTAATTCAAGCCATCTCCTTTGCCTCATGTTGAGTTCTTTTTGTGAGAAAATATACTTCAAACTCTTGTGATCAGTATAAATCTCACATTTTTCACCATAGAGGTAGTGCATCCATATATTCAAAGCAAAGATCACTGCTGCTAACTCGAGATCATGGGTAGGATTGTTTTGTTCATGAATTTTCAACTGTCGTGATGCATAGGCAATAACTCTATCATTCTGCATAAGGACACAGCCAAGTCCTTTCTTCGATGCATCACTATAAATAACGAACCCATCATTCCCCGATGGTAGAGTCAATATAGGAGAATTGACTAATCTTCTCTTCAGTTATTCAAAACATTCTTCACACTCTTCTGTCCAAACAAATTTAACCCCTTTACGTGTGAGCTTCGTTAATGGGTTAGCCAATCGGGCAAAATTCTGGATGTAACGTCGATAATAACCTTCCAAACCAATAAAACTACGTACCTCAGTTATACTCGTAGGTGCTGGCCATTCTTGGATTGCATTGGTCTTAGAAGGATCAACAGAGATTCCATCTTTAGAGACAATATGTCCAAGAAAAGAAATCTCCTGAAGCCAGAATTCACACTTGCTAAACTTCCCATATAATTCATGCCTCTTCATAGTCTTCAAGATAATGCGCAAGTGATTTTCATGATCTTCATAGGTTTTGGAGTATACCATGATATCATCAATAAATACCACCACAAATTCATCGAGATACTCCTTGAAAACTCTATTCATCAGATCCATGAATACAGAGGGTGCATTAGTCAATCCAAACGGCATTACAGTAAACTCGTAATGCCCGTACCTGGTTCGAAATGCTGTCTTCGGAATGTCTTCCTTCTTCACACACAACTGATGGTATCCAGATCGAAGGTCAATCTTTGAAAAGTATTGAGCTCCATGCAGTTGGTCAAATAAATCATCAATACGAGGTAGGGGATACTTGTTATTTATCGTTATAGCATTGATCTCCCTGTAGTCGATACATAGCCTCATAGATCCATCTTTCTTTTTAACAAAAAGAACAGGGGCTCCCCATGGAGAAACACTAGGGCGAATAAATCCCTTATTACTCAATTCCTCTAGTTGTTTCTTTAGTTAGACTAACTCTACAGTGGACATTCTATAAGGGGTCTTCGATATAGGCCTTGATCCAGGAATCAAATCAATAGAAAACTCAACTTCTCGTTCTGGAGGATGTCCAGGTAAATCTTCTGGAAATACATCAACAAATTCTTTCACAACAGGTACATCCTCTATTTGAACATTCCTTTCCTCACCCGCAGTTATTTCATTCTCTTCCTCCCCAATAATTGAATTTAGTTGAGCTATTGAGGGTGGATCTAAATAAGAATTAGGTGGTGACGATTCTGCTCTAAAAATAAGGTGTTCCTTATCATTATCATCAAGAATCGTAACCTCTTTCTTCTTACAATAAATCTTCGCATCATAGTCCGAAAGCCAGTCCATACCGAGGATTATATCAAACTCAATCTTAGGTATGATGATTAGATCAGCAGATAAAGAAAATTTATGTGCTTTAATGGGGACTGATTCACAAAACTTTGTTGCAACGATACTTCCCTTAGGAGTTTTAACTGACAACTCCCATATTAAATCAAATTGGAAATATGTAATTTTCATAGCAAACTGGGAAGATATGAAACAATGCGATGATCCAGAATCAAATAATGCATTTACTAAACTTGAGGAAACCATTAAATTACCTGCCACCACGTCTTTCGGAGCTTCTACCTCAGCAGTAGTGATAGCATAAGCCTGGCCTTGATCCCTTGGCCTTTTCTGAGGTAAGTTCTCCTGACGCTTAGGACATGCATTTGAATAATGCCCCATCTCCCTGCAATTGTAGCACTGAACGTTGGTAGCTTCCTTCTTCCCCTTGCAATCATGATCTTGGTGGCCTTTTTCACCACACTTGTAACAGACTCCCATTCCCTTCAAGCAAGTACTAGGATGTTTCTTCCCGAATTTACCACAAGATGGATATTCAACCTTTCCCTTCTTCCCCTTATTTCCATTCCCAGATTGATCAGCAGGTCTCTTCTTCTCTTGCTTTGCTTTAAATTCATAAGACTTAGAGAATTCCTTCTCTCTCTTGATAGCACATGAGACAATGTCTTCGTACGATGAAAAGGATTGTGAGACTAATGCTCGACGGAGAAATGGTTTTAACCCATCAAATAAACGATCAATCTTACTTCGTGGGTTGCGAATATAATCTCCAACATACCTCGCTAACCTTGTAAAGTTAGCCTCATACTTTGTGACATTCTCATCCTCCTTTTGTCTCAGACTCAAAAATTGCCTTTCCATATCCGCTCGATGGTCTTGAGGAAAGTATTTTTCTAAAAACAGATCTTTAAACTCCCTCCATTCCATGTTTGATACTTCATCATCTTCCTTCATGTTTTGAATCAATGACCACCATTGATCAGCATCTCCAGTGAGGCGGTAAACTGCCATGATAACTTTTTCCCTTTCACTGCTCCCCAAAGCCTGAAATATTTTCTCTAGGGAATTTATCCATTGCTCAGCTACTAAGGGATTTGTACTCCCATTGAACTTTGGTGGTTGTTGCCTCATGAATCGATCTAACATTGATCCTCCACGCTGCAGATCAGGGTGCTCCATACGGGTAAGGTTATTATTCATAACCTGAGTAAGTTGTCCCAGTATGGTGATTAGCTGATCGGCACCAGTTGCATCACCAGCCCCACTATAATTATCTTGAGCAGGAGGTCAATCCCTACATGGAGTACGTGCATTGATACGGTTTCCATTTCTTCCACTAGGCGCCATTTCTAAACAATGGCATAAACTAGATCAGTTTATGAATCAAAATACATAATCCCATACTTATAAAACACTTAACATAAATTGAACTATTTATGGATATAATCCATAATCATAAAAATGTTTTCTTTGAGGAAGTATATACTCATAAACCCGTCATAATGATTTGTAAAGATAGTGAGAGTTATCCTAAGCATATCCCATGGGAGTGTCGTAACCAAGAGTGCAGCAAGGCCCGTTGTCGTGCACCAGTTCCTGTTCGAGTCTAGCTCAAAGCGGTGTTTTCGGGTTTTACCCCTAGGTACATCTGTGCCAGAGCCGCCTCTACCTGCTCGTATCCAGACAGGGATGTATTGTTCGGAAAACTCACAAAATCTCTACAATACCAAAATTCTAGGAAGTTCTTCTATACTAATCCTCAAAGTTCATCTTAGGTCTACGTGCTCTAATCAGAGTTTATCTAAATCTAGTTTCCAAGGTTTGTACTAAAATTCCTCTGATACCAACTGTAACGCCCCGACCCCAGCTACCCGGAGTCGGTGTATTAATTACACAACATTGGCATGATCACAAGAAAGATCAAATCTCGAAAGACCGATTGGTTTAGTAGCCTTGGAAACACTAGATATATTCATATGTTTTACATTACACCATAAAATGAAAAACTACTACAACAACATAATTTTTCCACAGTCCACACTATAATCCCGTCATAATATCCCTGCAGGTCATTCATAACTTACATCTTCACATCCTGGGAAAAATAAAACATAGAAAAGGGGTGAGCTCAAATGTCCAGTAAGGATAACAATATAGCGGAACATTCAAAAATAAGCATAAACATTTAAGGCAATGAATTACTAAAACAAAAGCCTTTTAAACTTGAACTTCAACATAGTATGGCAAAAGTAAAATGAAATAATGCCATTTACTTGTTCACATGGATATTCTACTAATCGAATAATCACATGCAAAATTAATAACCACTTTCATAATGTTGGAATGCATAATGCCAGACTATCATAACCACATAGCCAAGGCCTCGTGCCAAGACTACAAATAAGATTTTGTCAAGGCCTTGTGCCAAGACACTAGTTTGTCTCATGAGACCTACCGATGCATCGAGGAGCTATAGCGGGCTCCACCCGTCACTTATTAAGTCCAATGCATTCCCATATGAAAAGGTTTAAACATAACATAAACATTCGTATTAAAACTAGCATACGAAATGTCAATAATTTCACCATAAACTATGAATGGTATAAAAATAGCACATCCATAGTCAAACATATCACAAAACCTTCAATACAATATATAAGTTTTGTATCATAATAAATCAACTTCAAATAATCTTAAAATACATCAAAGGATGTTGACGTAGATGAAATCAAAATTCTTTTTAAAGAAATATCTCCTTTTATTTTGAAATCATTTAAGATCCATATAAAATCAAACATTTTCTTTGAAAATATTCTTATAAGCTTGTAAGGAAAGCTTTGAAGATTTTATAACGGCGTAAAATAACCACACCTGCCGTATAAGTTAAAAAAAACATTCTTACCTCAATTCTGTCGAAAAGGTTAAAAAGGACCTTGTTTTGAAAACGACGGAAAGATTCCTTTATAAAAAAGTAAAAAAAGGGTATAAATGACTTTAACCCATATTCTTGTAAATAGTAAAAATGTTTTGAAATACATTTTTAAGAAACATGGATGTGGATGATAAAGATATCCCAGTAGATTATTACGTATAAACAACCTCGGATAATGAAGAGATTGTGAAATAACCCTTACCTTGTACTTTTCCTTGGTTGGGGTAGGTTAACCTCCTGTATAATGGTGAAATAATTGTTATTAAATTATAAAAGAATCATATATATTAATATGATATCATATATGATCTTTTAACATTGATTTGTTAATAATATCTTAGTATTATCGTTGTTTCGGGTGTTAACTTACTCGTTTGCTTTTGTATGTTTTGTTACGTAAGACATGTTTGTAAAGGATAGGTTGTATATTATTCAAATCCAGAATGGTATTAAGTCCTTAAACATCATCTTTAAATCATCAAATGATAATTATACTTGAATGGATACGATGGAGAATGAATCTCATCGCGTTCGTGGAGACGGTAGTCCGTACGTACGCACGAACGCTACTTCCATTTAATTTTTATTTTAAAAGAATCGAATCCAAATGATACATAGGTATATTACTATTCCAGTATAATATAATATTTTATATATGTTACTTAAGTTCATTAACACCATACTTTATACGTTCCATGTGTGGTATGAACGAGTCATATCATTTTAAGGGGGCGGTAGTCCGCACTTCCTCAAATGAAATTATCGTATGTATATACAACATGAAACGAATAATGGTATGAAATAAAATGGAATTACAGAAGCTTATATATAAAATATATATCATTAATATCATATTTAATTACAGTGCCATCATAATGGCCACCATGAGAGGCGGTAAGATGTATTTGAACAATCATCGTTTCGTGAGGCGTTAGTTTGCCATCCACAGAAACATTATGTTCATCATCCATTAGATGGAGTTGTGTGTATGTGTAGTTTGAATCCTTCTTATAACAACATAATAGTATATTGAAGATACTGGTGTTGTTACAAAAGAAAGGAAATAAAAAGATTTTGGGAGTTGAAGAATCAAAATAAATGAAAATAATTTAAGAGAAATCGTTACCATTAATTTAGGTAACTCACTTTGGTTGGAACCAAAGGACTTGTTGAAATGCTTTCTGCCTAAGGGGAAGCATCAAGGAGGAGGAGAGGGATGTGGGGATCGTAGTTGGGCAGAGTTTGGACGAGCCAAGTGGCTTGAGAGGTGTGAGGAATGAGTAGAAGTGGTCTCCTTTTATAAGGGAGAGGAGGGACTCTTTAGGAAAGAGTGAAAGTATTACTTTATAATATAATTATATTCGGTTTATAATGGCCCAAAAATCATTGAGGTCGAAGATAAGATGACTCATATTCTAAATAACATCAACCAATAAGAATTGGACAGGTTTTAGATAATATTTTAATCATTATAATCTTATTTATTTAAATGATTTAATAATGAGGTAAACATTTCATCATTATTGTGTCATTAATAATTTAACTTATATGATGTCTAAAAATTATAAATAAAATATCATCATGTAGGAAATCTTTTTAAATTTCTAATGAATATTTATAATCGAAAATCCAACATGTATAACCCTATGTAAAAATTGTTCTATTAAAATATGTAAGCTTATGCCATTTTTATTTTTATTTTAACTTTATTAATATAATGTGTCCCTACCACATACAAGTGGCTCCAAGGGGTCACCAAATTGACCCAAGGATGCCCATGGTCGGGTATGTGTCCACAAATAAGGTTAGGACACATTTTAGGGTAATTTTGTATTATTATAATATTATTTTTTAACCCTTATTTACCGGATTTACCCTTTAACCATGGTAAATAAAATATTTACCGCAGTAATTATTCAAAATGTGTAAAAATAAAAGTTACCTATTTACATAATTTGGACATCCTGATTCCAAATATGGAATCCATTTTCCTAAATTCAAAACACAGAAGTGGCAGAAATTAATTTAAAATTAATTCCCGCTGTCAAAACAAAAAGCGTGTTTTTAAGAGATAATAACTATCAAAAGATTGACACTTGTTTATGTTCGGTTTAATTGTAAAATTATGTCCAATGATAAACATTAAATTTAATGGTAAAAATATATTCTAAATATACTTTAAAACCACTCAAATTCATAATTTATAACTATTAATTATTTTGATTAAAAAAGTTGTTTTTAATTAAAATTTAGAAATTTTCACTATTCATCAAAATATGAAAGTTATCCGAAATGTACCAAAATTTCACCCTAGGCTAATTTTGATATTCCGAATCCAAAAATGAAGTCCATTTTGAAATATAGAATATATATGATTTCAAAAAGTAGGTATTACTATTCACAACGGCTAGTTTAATTAGTTGTGGTGTGTGTAAGAACTCGACGTTGCGTACAACACACGCTATCGCATTATTCGAAGGGAAACGTACCGTAGAAGCTTGGGGTGTTACACTTGAGCTTTGCGAAGGGCATCCCTCTCGGAAGAGGGGCTCAAAACGAAACAAATCAGAGTCGTCTCGCGAAGTAGAAATACCTCGCGGAGCTCATGATTCCTGGGGCAAAGCGTGCTTCGCGATTCGGGAGAGGAGAAGCCGAAAGGTCGGGTTGTCCTTTTTTGGGACTCAGGGGGAGTCGAGTATTTATAGGGAAGGGGCGCCACGAAGCAGGGCTCGCGCGCCGCCTTCGGGACTTCGCGGCGGCTCGCGAACGTCAAACGGGTTCGCGGAGGATTACCGCCTCCGGAGCTTCGCGGCGGCTCGCGAACGTCAAACGGGTTCGCGGAGGATTACCGACTCCGGAGCTTCGCGGGGTTGCCATGGTTGGGGCGCTTCGCGGCGGGGCTTCGCAGCTGTGCTTCGCGGCTGTGCTTCGCGAGGCAGCGCGCAGGCTGTCTTTTTCGTTCCTTCCTTTCGGGCCACATTTTTGGCGCCAACAAATCATTATTCTATAATTAGAACTATTAAAAGGGATATCTTAATAGCATTGGGTAATGAGATAAAGGGGAAAATTTACCAACACATAAAAAATATGATAAAATATTATAATTTTTAACATATTTTTAAACAATGATATTGATCATCTGTTTTAGTGATTTTAGAAAATGATGATGAAAGATCCACATTATCGGTGTTTATAGTTAGCACTGGAAGATTTTAGTACTAAATAATAAAAAATAAATTGTAGCAAAAGTAACACTCTAACTTGATCTAGGATACAATTAAGGGAAACAAACTAGATTCTATGTTACAAAATAATTTACAAAATATCTATTTTATGACATTAATAGGTGATACGAATGTTTTTACCTCTCAAAGAAATAACAAGCATGTGGCACAACCTTTGAGCCTTGGGTTTTTTTAGGTTTGGTCCTTAATAAAACAGTCTTATATAAATGAAATTATTATATGGTTTATTCAAAAAATCCACAATTAGGGTGGATAGGGATATAGAGTATGTGTACAGTCTACGACCCATAAATCTATAAATAATTTAAAAAATAATTTAACTTAATTTTAAAAAATATATTTCATTAGGATTTTTTAAATAACAATGATTCCATTTTTAATAATTGATATTAAATAATTTATATTAGTGTTGAACAAGAAACTAATTTAGTTTATATTTTTAACATATAATTATTTATAATATTTTATTTTCATTATATTCTAATTTCTATTTTTTATTATTTATTTATAATATAGATTTTATTATTTTTACATGTATTGTAGTTTTTTTAATATAATTTTGAAACACATAAAATGAAATAATTATTATTTTTATAAAAAAAATGAAAAATATTATATAAGGTGATTGTAACTCTTGCCTATGAGTATTTCAATAGTAGGTCTTAGGCTAATGAAATATACATTTATTCATTTTTCATTGACTAATATTTTAGGAAAAAACTAGGTTTTTATGTAATTTACTTTTATATTTTCAAATAATATGATTAAATTCAATATTGTTTATTTATAAATATTTTAGATATAATAATATTTTTTCTTTATTGTATTTTTGAAATTATATTTTTTCAAAATAGAAAAATAAAATTTAAAAAAAATGAAATATATATGATATTATATTATTTTTATGGAGTTATATTAAAGTTATTTATTTTATTTTGAAGTATACCTTAACTAATATTTCTATTTTCATTAAAATATATCGCTAATATCATCCTAGATCTCATGAAAAAATCATAAAAATTCATTAAAAATTCAAATAATGTTGCCAATCATGATGATTTCACACTTTATAAAATCAACCTAATATGACCTATAGCCAATTTTTTAATTCATTAACATGAAATGAAAAAACAATACTATAAATTAATTAAAGCATATATATTTTGAAACAAACATGTAAATTACTCATTAGTAAATAATTCTTTTGGCACAATGCCAATTATCCATTACTAAACTATAAGCTTATCAAAATCTTCAATAATTAATATACTAGAAATCTTATAAAAACATAGAAAAATTAATAAAACATTCCCTATCGTGGAATCCATGACTGGTCTTACAGATCTAAATCACCACATCCATGTAGTGAATGAGAATAGCGATAGAGAAGATTAACATAATATATATTCGTATCTTTGTATTCATCTTCTACATGTAGGTGATCATTTTATTCATCTCCAAAATCCCATATATGCAACTCTCTATGTGACATTTTAGGCATAAAAACAACACATGACCCTTTATGAACATTATAAACTACATGTAATTTAATTATACAATCTTTTGATTGTATATTCATAGGGAATGAGGAGTAAGAGTCACGATCTAAATTGATTTCTATAGATTCCCATAATTCATTCAACTTGTTTCTAGGTGTTACATATTGACATACTTCCTTGAAATTATATGGAAATAGTTCTCTAATTACTTATAAAGAGTTATAAAAATAATGGATACTAGCTCCACATTCCATAATGAATGAACATTAATAAAAGCCTTCAAACTTGGGTTTAAAATGATATTAATAAGGGCAACATGTCCCTTCATAATAGTACGATTATTATATTAGAAAAATAATGAGAAAATACATAATAATCAATTTCTATCAATTATAATAGTGTTTTTATTCTTAAATTTCCATTCGTGGTTTTATAATAAACAACCTAAATGTTAACAACAATAAAAATGTTTTTGGGTAAAATGTGTTGAATGGTTCTTTTGGCTTGAATTTGACCTCTATCCCTGCATAAATGTGCTTTATTGAGAAATTGAATGTTAGAAGGAAAAACCCATGACTTGTTTTCAAGTGTGGTGTTTTCAATTCCACTATTTGTGTCTTTTATAATTCTTAATTGTTGGGTATCTATAGTACGATAATATTTACACCATCGAAAGCATTAATAAAAATAGTTTCCATAAGAAATGGTTAGGAGAGACAATATAGTATATATATTTCATCAGAAGTGGTGTATTCAAAGGAAAAATTTCTGGATTTACATTCTATTATAGGGATTCAAGATAAATTTGTAATTTCAATGATGGATGATCATTAGATGTGTGGGGTAAGGCTATGAAATTTCCACAGGTATGTATGGAGTAGAGTCGTCATTTGAGTGTTATAAAAATAAAACCCCAGGTCACGTTAACTTATGAAACTCCATTACTATTTTCATTCTGCCATATTTATAATTGATTTATAGAATCATTTGAATTTATTTTGTGTATGTTGAGATCATTGATTTAGGTATTCTTTTATTTCATATCAGGGGTGAAATAAACCATTATTATCACATTGAATGCACAATTTTCATTGAAATTACATGAACTGTTTTGATATATTTTATTATTAATAATTATATATGGATCTAATTTATTTCATTCAATAAATCAAATTTTAGAATGACACAAAACCATAAATTTTTTTATAAATAAATTATTCTAATGAAATCATTACTAAAATAGAAATAATTGTTATCTACATTTTATTAATGGCCACAGTAGTGGTGGTGTTTGGGAAAAAATTCTAATTTCAGATAATATTACATTATTATTTTTTTTACTGAAAATGTTTATTTTAAAAGTATTAACAAACATATATTGATGTTATGGTATGAAATGTTCATTTTTTTTAATTTTTATTGTTTATCATTGGGGAAAAAGTTTTGGTCGGACCCAAATTCAATTAGGTTCAAATGGTAGTCTAGAAACATTATGTTGAATGATCTGTCAGAATATACGTCAATAGATGGTAGTATCAAAGGGTATTTTCACTTACGGAATGATAATAATGGGTTATATATGTTTTTTGATTAAATTTTACAATATTTATGATGATAACATAAATATTAATTTATTATTCTAACTCTATTTTGGTCACGACCCGTCCTCGGGGCCCGTGCCGTGACTACCCCAAGCCTGCCTTCCATAGGCCAGGGGCTGGCAACTAGCACCAAGGCGTAAATCCCAACAAAAAGGAAGGTATTGCCTTTGAAAAGTAAACAAGCACCACATAGTAAGCAAGAGGAAAAGTAAACAATAAGTAAAAACTGTACAAGCTGTGCTAAAAGAAAAAGGGGCCGGAAATACAAGTCCAACTGTAAAGTACAACTGAAAGGAAAAACAGCAACTGAAAGGAAAAGCTGCAGCGTCGAGCCATCCTCCAGAAGTCCCACCTGAAGGGTGGGTACAGATAGCCTCCACTGCTCATTGGGTCCACCTGACCGCTCCGAGTACGTCCCGCCCAGTGGTCCACCTCCAGGTACCGTCCTGCTCCACACGCCTCCACCACGATCAGCGCTGTCCGTCGTCTGCAACCAACACAACGTAGTGCGGGCATAGCCCGTGCAGGGGTGAGTATAAGCTACTCGGTAGGGACCCCGAGACCCCCGAAGGTCTCCCGAAATCCACAAAGGATAAACCACAAAGGGAAGATACAATCACGAAGTAACAACCGACACTGCTTAGGTATATGCCCATACATATACCTAAGTTATCAATTCCCGTTCGGCTCCAATGTCCGAGCCCAAGCACAACCCAGTCCACACCAGAAAGAAAAACGTATACCCATACAGGATATCTCAACACAATCCACAAAGGAGAGAAAACAGTAAATCCACACAGGATAGCTCAACACAATCCACAAAGGAGAGTAAACAGTAAATCCAAACAGGATAGCTCAACACAATCCACAAAGGAGAGTAACACAAGATTCTTCTCACACAAGTATACATCATCAAAAAGGTGAAAGGGGTGACCAGATATAGATATTGAATCATCTAAGCTGGGACCCACATAGGATACAAGACCAGCACTGAATCATCAAAGCTGGGACCCACATAGGATACAAGACCAGCACAGCTAGGACCCACATAGGATACAAGACCAGCTCCCTTCATTGATTCATCTATACTGGGACCCACATAGGATACACGACCAGTATTGAATCATCTAAGCTGGGACCCACATAGGATACAAGACCGGAAAAGCTAGGACCCACATAGGATACAAGACTAGCACTCTTCATTGATTCATATATACTGGGACCCACATAGGATACAAGACCAGTATTGAATCATCTATGCTGGGACTCACATAGGATACAAGACCTGCACAACTAGGACCAACATAGGATACAAGAGCAGTTGTCTTCATTGATTCATCTATACCGGGACCCACATAGGATACAAGACCATCATTGAATCATCTAAGCTGGGACCCACATAGGATACAAGACCAGCACAGCTAGGACCCACATAGGATACAAGACCAGCTGTCTTCATCGTCGCAGTCCACTGAGGATTTCTGCACAGTCGTCGTCGTCGAAGTAGCAGTCGCAGCCAGCTCTAGGGTTCCCGCACACTGCAAGCTCGTTCAGGAGGGTCCGCTCCACGAGCCGAGAGTCTGATACATCAACTGACACAAAGTCCGAAGTTGATGTATCCAAAAGTTCTGTATTGTCAACCGGAACTCAACGTCGCAGACGGCGCGCCAATCGGACGCCCGGTCTGAGAGTTATTGGCTTTTTCGTCCCAGGGGCCCGGTTGGTTTTTAAAGAAAAACCAACCCGACCATACTCCACCTGCGTCCAAACCTTGGGCTGAGTGATCCAAAAGATCCGTCTCACATAGAGGAATTCAAAAAAGCTGACGGAACGTCAATCGAACGTCCGTAGCTCAAGATATGAGCGTTTCTACTCCGAGGGCCCGGTTGGTTTCCTGTACGATCCAACCCGGCCAAATTCAAAGTATTCAGAAACCTTGAGTGCGATATACCAAAATGACCGTCTTGATCAAAAGATCGTGTTTCCGCTGACGGCGCGTTGTTTGGAGGCCCGTAGCTCATGTTACTAGAATTTGACAGAAACTGGTCTGAAGACGGGGGGTTTGGTCCCGGGCCGACCCGGCCCGACCCCCCCTGGGTCGGCCGAACCCGGTCCGACCCGGTCCGACCTGGTCCGACCCGGTCAGACCGGTCTGGCTCGGCCGGCCTGGCCCGGCTCGGCCGAGCGACGTGGGGGGGGGGGGGGGGGGGGAGCCGCCACCCCGCGTGACACCCCCGCGGAACCCGCGAGGTGTCGCCCAGGACAACCCGGGCAACGCAGGGGGAGCCGCCGCCCCCGCGTGACAACCCCGCGGCACCCGCGGGGTGTCACTCGGACAACCAGACCCAGCTTCAGCAGCGTCCCGCGCGCGCCAGACCCGCGCGGTCGCGGGTCTGCGAGCGCCGCCGCCACGGCTTCTGCCGCGGCGGCCTTGTCTGGCGACGCGCCGGGGCGCTGCCGCTCCCGGCTGCCGGCGCCGCCAGCGGCTTCCGCAGGCCCCCGAAGTCGCTCCGGTGGTCCGATTCTGTTCCCATCTGCGCCGCTGCTCCTCCTGGGACTCGCTCTTCACTACGGAACCATCACACTTCCGTTGTGGCACGTTCCGTCGTCACCCATCAAATCCGCATAAGAACGAAGAATGACGGAGGGTCGTTGGGCCGTGTTCGTTTGGCCCACACCCTCCGCGTTAGTGATAAACAATGAAATTAACAATATTCAACATATGAATACATATCCGAAAACAATTTTTAATAAAATAAAAATTGTTTACAAATCGGGTTCTTTATTCTTGAACGGAAACAACATGGGAAAAAGGAAAAGTTCACAACAACCCCTACCTCGTGGGTCGTCGTCGTACGCACGTCCTTCGCGGAATTGCTCGTCGCGGAAGGAGGATATCATCGCGTCGTCGCGGAAGGGCGTCGCGTCGTCACAGAAACCGGCGTTGAGTCGGTGAACTCAACAGATAAAAAAACAACAGATTCAATTTAATTATATAAAATTAAATATGTGTTTTGTTAAAAAAAATAAACAAGGAAGATTTAAGAGAAAACGAGAGTCTCTTACCCCAAACAGCAGATCGAAAATTCATTGCGGAGGAAGAGACGTCGCAGAAGAACGTTGCAGGAAGGGAACGTCGGCGTCGCGGAACACGGCGTCGCGTCGTCGACTTCCACAGGTTCAGCGTTCTTCGTTGGAGGCTGGAGTTCTTCGCGTTCTTCGCGTTCTTCGCGTTCTTCGCGAGGGAGGATGAAGGCTCAAGGATTCTGTCAAGCCTATCAACGAGTAATATTTCAAAAGACTTTGTTGGTCTTATTTTATTATAACGCCAACAAACGAAAAGGTAAGTAATTACCCATCAATTCGTTGTATTAATTCAATGAAAGTAACAGCTCATTTAAATCATGAAAAACAACTACCCAATTAAATGGTCTGTTAAAAATTTAAGAAAACGCGTTAGTTGACTTTCATAATGACGGGTTTTCGCGGGTGCGTTACTTAGCGGAAATAAACGGCTGGGCTCGTGCTGGCCCAACCTCACAAATATCCTACCGAGAGGGTAGGATATTTCTGGATATTACCCTATCCGTTTCAACTCAGTTTAAACCACTTTTAAGTGGCTTCAAGTGGCTTCTAAGTGGCTTAAGTGAAATAAAATAAAGTTGTCGAAAAATTATTTTATTTCTTAACTTTAAGCCCTAAAATTAAAAACCACACCCTAGCAAACGCAACTCCGGAAGAGGCGTTTCTAAGAGAATACCGGCGCTGTGATTTCATCGGTGCCCTCAGAATTCGATTCCGGGCACCGGTTCAAAAATTAGAAAAACCCGCTCGTCCGTTCACTGAACGTACCCGAGCCAATCTTCGGAAAATGATTCTGGGCACACCGGGCCTTAGAATCAGGTGCCGTCTGAAACTGCGCTCCTTTAAAATTCCAAAGAAAATTAAGAAAAAAATTTCCTTGAAATTTACGGGGCTTTACATTACTCCCACCACAAGGCTTTACGTCCCCGTAAAGTTTCAACACAAATTAGGGATACAAAGGCGGTACTGAGCACACACTTGAGCCTCCCGCTCCCATGTGCTCCCTAGAGGTTCTCGTGCTGCCATCTGATGCGCACAAGAGGAATCGATCGTCCACATAGGGCCCGCTCCTGTCGATCCTCTATCTCCACTGGGACCTCCGCAAAAGTCGTCCCATCATCGAAGACCATCTCTCCATGGTCAAAGGGTTGCGTCAGGTCGTGCACGTATCTCCTAAGATGAGATATGTGGAAGAATTCGTGCACCCTATGCAACTGAGGTGGTAGAGCCAGTTGTGAAGCCACCTCTCCAATCTTGTCGAGGACCTGGAATGGTCCGATGAAGCGTGGAGACGACTTTCCGTCTCGGCCAAATCTCCGCAAACCACGTCGAGGTGAGACACGCAAGAAGACGTGGTCGCCATCCTCGAACTCTAATGGCCTCCGCCTCCTATCAGCATAAGGCTTCTGCCGGCTCTGAGCTATCCTCGTCCGCTCCTGGATGACCTGGACCTTCTCTGGTACTACAAGAGCTGCTGTGATTTCTTCTTTGCCACTAAGAGAAATCTGGTCTCATCCCCTAGATGAACCACTTTCTTTGCCTAAAACAGTCAATCCCAACATGGATGATACTAATCCATACCAAGTATGACGTCGTAAGGCCTCGACGCTACTACCAAGAGATCCAACCGTTACTCTCGCCTCCAAGGGTTGAGTCACACTGTCGGAATCAGTGTGTGGTAACTAGGTCTCCTCCAGTAGATGCCTCATAAGTGAGGGTCAAGTCAACAGTCAAAACTAGAACCTCTTAGTAACAACACAAAAGAGGACAGGAATGAAAACATCACAAAGGTATGCGTCTTTTATTATTGCATCTCATAATACAAAGATGCTACACAATAAGAACAAGGAACTAGAAGTACAAAGGACGTATCCACTAGATCTGCTCCTGTCCATTTGCTCCCAGAGATACATGATCGAAGGCCTCAGATGCCTGAAGCTGAGCTCTCCCATGTCCACCAACTCCCTACGGTCAGGGTGGACCTCCTAGTGGTGGTGGTGGCAACACCTCGAAGTGTCTCCCACCATCGGCTACTCGGCCAGCTCTTCTGCCTCGTCTGCCTGCACCCTGCGGACCACCATGGCCGAACCTCTGTCTGGGAGGTCCCTCTACGACCTGCTGCTCATCTGCAAGACGAGTCGGGCAGTCTCGAGCCATGTGACCTCGCCCGCTGCATGCGTAGAAATGCTTTCCCCTCGTGTAGCTGGCTCTCCTTCGGGTGACAGCTGCAGAAGACCCTGCTATGGGCCGTCCTGTGGAGGGCCCTGACACTGTAACCTGCTCGGCGAGAAACCTCTCCACAAGAAGGGCTCTCTCCAACACCTCTGCCTGTGTCGGAATGTTGAGGGAGATCATCGAAGCCCTGATCTCGTGCCTCAGTCCCTGCTCAAAGGTCCGGGCCCGGAAGAACGGGTCCCATACCATATCTGTGGAGTAGTGCGAGAGATCAGTAAATCTCGCCGGGTACTGGGCCACTGTCATACTGCCATGCCGTAGTAGTTGCAGCTCTTGGATGCGCACCGCACGGAGGGTGGCTGGGACGAACTCGGAGAGGAAGATGCTCTCAAAGTCCGTCTAGAGAAGAGATGTCTCGCCGTGCACCTGGAGCATCAAGCTCCACCATCTGCCTGCTGCCGCGTGCAGGAGGCTCGCTGCGAGGATCACCATGAGGTCTGCTGGTGTCCCCACTAACCTGAAAACTCGCACGAACACCTCCAGCCAGTCCTTGGCTGCCTGGGGGTCCGTCTCCCCACAAAACCTGGGTGGTCGCTGGCGCGGGAACTCATGCAGAGCTCCATGGCGATGTGCATCGTCAGCGATCGTGGCGGGAAGCATCGGTGGCTTGGCGGGTAAAGGTACCGATGGTGCCTCTGCTGACAAGGAGCCCTGCACCGAGGCCTCATCGCTCAGTGGGCTGTCATCACGCTCCACTCTCGGAACCCTAGCTGGCTGCCGTCGTGGGGCTATCCTGAAAAGGAAACAAGTGCGCCATGTTCAGAATAGTATACCTGGTGAGCTGACACGAGTAATCACAAAAAAAAACATGAAACCCACATGCAATCAATGTTTTCATGCATTTAGTCGAAAATCAGAAGTCAGGGTCCTGGTGTACGGATACGTCGGCCGCCGCACCAACACTGGACTCCCTGGACTAATAACCACACCCAATACGTTAAACACTACTTCTTCACAAAGAAGAAAGAACAGAGTCTCCGGTAGAACCGACCACCTCTGATACCAACTTGCCACGACCCGTCCTCAGGGCCCGTGCCGTGACTACCCCAAGCCCACCTTCCATAGGCCAGGGGTTGGGGACTAGCACCAAGGCGTAAATCCCAACAAAAGGGAGGGCATTGCCTTTGAAAAGTAAACAAGCACCACAGAGTAAGCAAGCGGAAAAGTAAACACTACGTAAAAACTGAACAAGCTGTGCTGAATGAAAAAGGGGCCAGAAATACAAGTCCAACTGTAAAGTACAACTGAAAGGAAAAACAGCAACTGAAAGGAAACGCCGCAGCGTCGAGCCGTCCTCTGGAAGTCCCACCTGAAGGGTGGGTACAAATAGCCTCCACTGCTCCTCGGGTCCACATGACCGCTCCGAGTACGTCCCGCCCAGTGGTCCACCTCCAGGTACCGTCCTGCTCCGCACGCCTCCACCACGATCAGCGCTGTCCGTCGTCTGCAACCAACAGAACATAGTGCGAGCATAGCCCGTGTAGGGGTAAGTATAAGCTACTCAGTAGGGACATCGAGACCCCCGAAGGTCTCTCGAAATCCACAAAGGATAAACCACAATAGGAAGATACAATCATGAAGTAACAACCGACACTCCTTAGGTATATGCCCATATATATAACTAAGTCATCAATTCCCGTTCGGCTCCAACGTCCGAGCCCAAGCACAACCCCGTCCACACAGGAAAGAAAAACGTATACCCACACAGGATAGCTCAACACAATCCACAAAGGAGAGAAAACAGTATATCCACACATGATAGCTCAACACAATCCCCAAAGGAGAGTGAACAGTAAATCCACACAAGATAGCTCAATACAATCCACAAAGGAGAGTAACACAAGATTCATCTCACACAGGTATACATCGTCAAAAAGGTGAAATGGATGACCAGATATAGATACTGAGCCATCTAAGCTGGGACCCACATAGGAGACAAGACTAGCACTGAATCATCAAAGCTAGGACCCACATTGGATACAAGACCAGCACAGCTAGGACCCACATAGGAAACAAGACCAGCTGCCTTCATTGATTCATCTATACTGGGACCCACATAGGATACAAGACTAGTATTGAATCATCTAAGCTGGGACCCACATAGGATACAAGACCAGCACAGCTAGGACCCACATAGGATACAAGACCAGCACTCTTCATTGATTCATCTATACTGGGACCCACATAGGATACAAGACCAGTATTGAATCATCTAAGCTGGGACCCACATAGGATACAATACCAGAACAGCTAGGACCCACATAGGATACAAGACCAGCACAGCTAGGACCCACATAGGATACAAGACCAGCTATCTTCATTGATTAATTTATACTGGGACCCACATAGGATACAAGACCAACATTGAATCATCTAAGCTGGGACCCACATAGGATACAAGACCAGCGCATCTAGGACCCACATAGTATACAAGACCAGTTGTCTTCATCGTCGCAGTCCACTGAGGATTTCTGCACAGTCGTCGTCGTCGAAGTAGCATTCGCTGCCAGCTCTAGGGTTCCCGCACACCGCAAGCTCGTTCGGGATGGTACGCTCCACGAGCCGAGAGGCTGATACATCAACTGACACAAAGTCCGAAGTTGATGTATCAAAAAGTTCCGTATCGTCAACAGGAAGTCAACGTCGCAGACGGCGCGTCAATCGGACGCCCGGACTGAGAGTTATTGACTTTTTCGTCCTAGGGGCCCGGTTGGTTTTTAAGGAAAAACCAACCCGACCATACGCCACCTGCATCCAAACCTCAGGCATAGTGAGCCAAAAGTTCCGTCTCACATAGAGGAATTCAACAAAGCTGACGACACGTCAATCAGACGTCCGTAGCTCATGATATTAGCGTTTCCGCTCCGAGGGCCCGGTTGGTTTTGTGTACGAACCAACCCGGCCAAACTCAAAGTATTATGAAACCTTGAGTGCAATATACCGAAACAACCGTCTTGATCCAAGGATCGCGTTGCCACTGACGACGTGTCTTTTGGAGGCCCGTAGCACATGTTACGGGCATTTGACCGAAACTGGTCTGAAGACGGTGGGTCCAGGCCCGGGCCGACCCGGCCCGACCCCCCCTGGGTCGGCCGAACCCAGTCCGACCCGGTCGGACCGGTCTGGCTCGGCCGGCCCGGCCCGGCTCGGCCGAGCGGCCGAGCGACGCGGGGGGGAGCCGCCGCCCCCGCGTGACACCCCCGCGGCAGCCGCATGTTGTCACCCAGGACAACCCGGGCGACCCGGGGGGAGCCGCTGCCCCCGCGTGACAATCCCGCGGCACCCGCGGGGTGTCGCTCAGACAACCGGATGTAGATTCAGCCACGTCCCGCGCGGCCGCAGGTCCGCGAGCGCCGCTTCCGCGGCTTCTTCCGCGGCGGCCTTGTCCGGCGGCGCGCCGAGGCACCGCCGCTCCCGGCTGCCGGCGCCGCCGCGCCGGCGACCCGCGCCGCCGGCGGCTTCCGCGGGTCCCCAGAGTCGCTCCGGTGGTCCGATTCTCTTCCCGTCTGCACCGCTGCTCCTCCCGGGAATCGCTCTTCACTGCGGAACCATCACACTTCCGTTGCGGCACATTCCATTGTCGCCCGTCAAATCCGCATAACAACGAAGAACAACGGAGGGTCGTCGGGCCATGTTCGTTTGGCCCGCACCCTCCACGTTCGTGATAAACAACGGAAGGAACAATATTAAATATATGAATACATATCCAAAAACAATTTTTAATAAAATAAAAATTGTTTATAAATCGGGTTCTTCATTCTTGAATGGAAACAACACGGGAAAAAGGAAAAGTTCACAACAACCCCTACCTCATTGGTCGTCGTCGTACGCACGTCCTTCGCGGAATTGCTCGTCGCGGAAGGAGGAGATCTTCGCGTCGTCACGGAAGGGCGTCGCGTCATCGAGGAAACCGGAGTTGAGTCGGCGAACTCAACGGATAAAAAAAAACAGATTCAATTAAATTATATAAAATTAAATCTGTGTTTTGTTAAAAAAAGACACAAGGAAGATTTAAGAGAAACCGGGAGTCTCTTACCTCAAACAGCAGATCAAATATTCATTGCAGAGGAAGAGACGTCGCAGAAGAAATTTGCAGGAAGGGAACGTCGGCGTCGCGGAACACGGCGTCGCGTCATCGACTTCCACCGGTTCGGCGTTCTTCGTCGGAGGTCGGCGTTCTTCGCGTTCTTCGCGTTCTTCGCATTCTTCGTGAGGGAGGATGAAGGCTCAAGGATTCTGTCAAGCCTCTCAACGAGTAATCCTTCAAAAGACCTTGTTGGTCTTATTTTATTATAACGCCAACAAACGAAAAGGTAAGTAACGACCCATCAATTCGTTTTATTAATTCAACGAAAGTAACAGCTCATTTAATTCACGAAAAAAACCTCCCAATTAAATGGTCTGTTAAGAATTTAAGAAAACACGTCAACTGACTTTCATAATGATGGGTTTTCGCGGGTGCGTTACTTAGCGGAAAGAAATGGCGGGGCTCGTGCGGTCCCCACCTCCAAATATCCTACCGAGAGGGTATGATATTTATGGATAATACCCTATCCTTTTCAACTCAGTTTAAGCCTCTTTTAAGT
This sequence comes from Viscum album, assembly GCA_963277665.1. Classification (NCBI taxonomy): domain Eukaryota; kingdom Viridiplantae; phylum Streptophyta; class Magnoliopsida; order Santalales; family Viscaceae; genus Viscum; species Viscum album. The sequence goes on from OY728131.1 coordinate 25,169,693, forward strand.
GGCTTTAAGTGGCTTCCAAGTGGCTTAAGTGAAATAAAATAAAGTTGTTGAAAAATTATTTTATTTCTTAACTCTAAGCCCGAAAATTAAAAAGCACACTCGAGAAAACGCAACTCCGGAAGAGGCGTTTCTAAGTGAATACAGGCGCTGCGATTTCATCGGTGCCCTCAGAATTCGATTCCGGGCACCAGTTCAAAAGTTAGAAAAAACCGCTTGTCCGTTCACTGAACGTACCCGAGCCAAACTTCGGAAAATGATTCTGGACACACCGGGCCTCGGAATCAGGTGCCGTCAGAAACTACGCGCTTGTAAAATTTCAAAGAAAATTAAGAAAAAAATTTCCTTGAAATTTATGGGTCTTTAAAATTTTAAATTAATATTGACATATATTAACATATATAACTAGTAAATAATATATGTGCACATATTTAAATAAAAATTCAAACAAACAAGCATAAAAACTCACGCATGAATATATATATATATATATATATATATATATATTAGTAAAAAAATCGATATTTAATAAATATAAGTTAAGAAAATCCATTTTCAGTACAAAGATTCATACCTTTATCTAGACGGGTCTCAATTTCCTTCCTATACAAACATGTGTTTCCTTTTATACTTATCGCTTGCTCTATTTACTATCCTATATTATTACATGATTTTTTGACAGTTGAAAAATACTCCCTTCTATCATTCCATTAATTACCTCGTCATCTTCTTCTACACCTCCTAGCACTGCCAGGACTCTCTGACCCTGACCCACTTCCAGCTTCTACCTTCTCCCCCAACTCCACAACTACCCCTACTCTTTATGAGTTTATAATCCTCTCAACATCATTCATTTTAAATTTCAAAAACAAAAATCCTCCATTCTCACTAATTCAAAAAATTTACACTTCCCATTCATATTTCCCCAATAATGCATGACACTCACTCATGGTAAATACATTATCCTACTCATTTTCCTATATAATTACATTATATTTTTAGATGTTATAATATCTAACATGATTGAATTTACTAAAAATATACCCCCATCATTTTAATGTTATCTCGTCGATTAATATTATTGAAAATAAGAATGAAAATATGCATAACCAAAACATATTAATCCTCCACTTGAAAATAAAAAAATATACAGTTCCAAATTTCTTTTTTTCATTTATAAATATTGGTTTATTATTCTATAGTAATTTTGAATGAACTTTTTTTTTATTATTTTTCATCTTTTTAATTATAGGTTGATTCATAAAAACATCAAATTCATTTATGATACATTTATTTCACCTAATGTTAGGTGATATTATTTTCATAGATCCTTAGCCCCCTACCTCTCCAATACATTGCATCTTATTGGTTTAAATGATAATATTATTAATATATATATATATATATATATATATCCCAAGAAGACTGACTTGATTTAACCATCCTTGATGTTATTATTTATAGGTTATAAATTTATTATTACATTAACTATATGTTTCCCTAATTTATTCAGTGTATTGAAAATATTTATCATGACCACCCATCATAAATTCTCTCTTGGTTGTTTGTGTGGACTTATTTATGTCTTTACAATTTTCACTATATATTTTTGTGTCACCATTTTCATAATTTTTTAACGGTTTGATTTTTTATTATATATTTACAACATCATAGAAATATGTATAATTGTATTCCCAATATTTGAATATGGGTGAATAATTTTTATATAACTATATGTATTCATCCAACATTTCCATGTTATTTCTAGTTACCAATGTATATATAATCCTATTTAACTACAAATATTTATCAAGGATATCTTCATGTATCTTAGAATGGTCTATGGTTTCACATTAGAAAATAATTTATATTGTTCACTTATAAATATTCCATGATATGAAATTGAATGAAAAAAAATATGTTTTAATTTTCAAATCTACTATCTCAAGGTTAGTCAATGAGAGGAGTAGCAAATAAGGAATTTATAGTATTAATTTTTTTTCAATGAATCATATGTTTTTCTATCCAATAATATTATATTTTATTCACTGTTATAATGTTCTATATTTATATTATATTAGTTTGTTTTTGTGATCTTAGTATAAAAAATTTCATTTGTATATTTTTATAAAACTATCGAGGTTTTCATGAATGTGAGTATTTGAAATAATTTTTTCCACAAAACATGTCATTATAAAAACATTATCTACTCTTATGGAATCATCAAAACTTGTTACATGGTATATATATTAATATATATATATATATATATATTCTCTATAATTACTCCACAAAACCTCCAATATAGTTCTTACATTATCAACTACAACTAGTGCTCTTCATGACATGATGTTTTGATTTGGGATCAAGATAATTTATAATTAGTTTTTCAGAAATATATTCATTATTTGGTATCATTTTTGGAATCTGAATCTGAATTTTATTATATAAAAGTTCCATTATGTTATACATAAAGGCATGATATTTTTATTAATATTATCTTTAGTACATTCCTCCTATATAGTAATAATAAATTCCCATAAGAATAATTTATCCATACTCCCTATAAATGATATATATTACATTCCACGAATTTCCATTAAATTATCTATTCTATGTATATTTTTATTATAGATATAAAAGATCCATTTATATATATATTATATATATATTGTATTTGTATTTGTATATATGCTTTTTAAATGTAACTGTTTAGGTATTGTAATAGAATTTAATGATTGATCACCTCCATGATTGTGAACCATATGAATGCTCTATATATGTTATTTGAAAATTGAGTAATCCATTTTGGAATATATTATATTATAATTGAATTATTTTAAGGTGTTCCCATATCAAAAGTGTTATATTTTTTCATATATGATTTGGTCCTGAATGAAAATCATTTTAATGTTGTACTTACTAATGTAAAATTATCAATTGAGTATTATCATCTATTTTAAGTAATATTTTTTATAGTAGTTTTATATAAACATCATTAAAGAATTTATTTCATCCCTTTAAAGGTATGAGCCATGATTATTTATTTTTTATTATGGTTTTGGAATTTATTTCTTATTTTTGGGTCCCATCTACTATGTTTTTTTATTTTTATTTTTTGATTTTCTTGTAGTTTCATGTCTCTCTACATGATTAATCCCTACCAATCCTCGACACCCTACAACTGGTATAAGTCATAGTATTATCTATCAAGTTGTATAAAACTCATTTACAATAATATATTACTTAAATTTTCTTGGACTTATTACATTCCTATAAATTTATATGGCATGCATCCCTCATCAAATTTTTCAAAACATTATTTTATTAAAATTAAATCACTGCATAAAGTGATATAAAGGGGTGTTAAAAAAATTCCGTTTCACAACACAAATACCAAGATATATTATTAACTTTTTTAATCAAATGTTTCTTAAGAAATATCTTGCATAGTTTTTCAAATAAATATATATTAGTCAAGGATTTCTCTCGAGAATCCATCATCGAGCACCTATTTTAGAGAATTTGTTTCTTTCATGAAAATAAAATAAAATTTATTATTTCGCATCATACTCATTTGAATAATGGTTTTTATAAGTGTATGTCATTTTCATTCAATGATTTTTAATGTTAAATTGTGTATATATAATTATATGTTTCATGTTTATAGATGATTTTATTATAAATCATCTCATTCTTACAGTCTTAGCATTGTTTATTCTCTAGTGCTTGGAATTTTTTAATAATTTGTGGATGACTAATTGAAATTAATGATTTATTCCGAGAATATTTTCCTGATAGAATTCAATTAAAATTTATTTTTTAAAAAAAATTAAATATTAATATCTTAAAACATTTGTTCCCATTTAAATGTTTTTCATCTATATCAATGTGTTTATTATAGATGTTTTTACATTTTTAAAAGTACAAATTTTTAGATCCCATGAATTTGGGAGACCATAGAAAACATTAATGATTTTCATTGGGTCTTATCAAATATTATAGATGGACATTCTAACTGTTCTTGATGTTAGAGGAAATAAATGGTTTGTATCATAATATAAAAATTACACCGATGGATCAAGTTATATACAATCTACCAAAAATAATAAATTTATTAGTACAAATAATTATGTCATTCCAAGGAATGAGATATAATCCAATTATTCTTATGATTATATTGTATTAAAAACACATTTAATTACATTATCATGCATGTGTTTATTTTTATGATTTTCTTCATTAATATGTGTCTCACTCATTTAAATAAATATTTTTATTATTTAACCATAATAAATTAAAATCATTATGTTATCATATTTTACACATTTAAAAAACTGTATTCATATAACTGTCTGTATACACATAATATTATTTCTGGGTATTGAGTTACTATTTAACCGACATGATCGATTTTATGGATTTTTTTACATTAATTTAGTATTTTTTTGATATTACAGTCTTCCAATACATTAAAAACTTGATAACCATAATTTTATTCATCTGATATCAATTTTTCTAGTGTATGACAAATATATTATTCTGATTTCAAATCATTAAAATACATTATTACCATAACTTATATAATTATAGTACTTATCTTCTAGTGTACATCTGTGACTTTATAAATGATAATTTAGAGATTATATTATTACTCATCCACTATTTTATATGATTTAATACTCAAAAATGTCATGTGGTACCATTCATGATTTAATCAAATTCAATTTTTAAGTATCTCTTCATGATTATCATTGTATGAATTCAAATAGTTTTATTTAAAAATTTCAATCTTTTTATTTAAGATTATACTTATAAGAAGTGTATTTATTCTACGAAATAAAAGATTTAAAAGAAATAATCAAGGAGTTGTCAATTGGAGTATTATTTTTCCTAGAAACATTTTTTTGGAAATCCATTATTTTCCCACTCATACAATTTCATATAATCAGCCCTAAATGATTGATAGTGGGGAGGAACGATACTTTATATATGAATTTTTTCAATTATTATAATAAATTAAAGATACCTTATAACATTATAGAAACATGTATATAAATATTACATTTTTGGTTATGGATTTTTATTTTTTAAATTTACTAGAAACATATATGTAACTTTCCCAATTTCGACAGTGTAATGTGTTATTCTTATACAAGTACATCGATAAATGTAAATATTTAATTGACTGGTAAATATTTACATTAAGAATAGAGTAAATTAAAATTTACATTATGAATTGATTTAAAAAAATATTTAATTACTTCATATAAAAATATATCAATATTTGAATCTATAAAAATCATTTAATAACAATGTTATCTATAATATTAAATTAGTTGTTTATATCTTATTAATGTTTCATAAAAATTTCTTATTAGAATGATCAATTACAATATATATCCATTCATGATGATAAAAAATTTAAAATTTAGCAAGGCATCATTCAGATGTGGTTAAAAATTCATCAACATTCTCAAATTAGATAGTCCATTATTTTATCCTTACTAATGAAAATGTTTGTCATATATTATTGTATTACATAAATAATTACAAATATATTAATTGGTTCCAATTTTTATATAGTGTAAAGCATGATGTATGTATATGTTTTCAAATAATTAAATCATTTTAATGGAAAACAATTATACATAATTTTTACTAACAGATATATTTCTATTATATGTTACATGTATAATATTTAGGAAAAACATCTAAAATAACTCTAAATAAGTTAATATCACAAAATAAAAAATCATAAAATATTTTTTAAAACATTACATGAAAAAATTATAGAATTATATATAAGATATTTTTCAAATGAAGCATAAATATCTTATTTATTCACTATAAGATAATTTTTAATATTGAAAAAATATATAAAATTTACATGGGATGAAATTAGGATATACTGTTTCAAAAAATACATCAACTAAAAATTCCTTATTTTTGAATTGATGAACATAGAAATTGAATATTAACCAAAAGGAATGTTCCTTAAAGACTAAGTGGGATCATATGCATGAATATAATGATTACGTAAACTCCCCCTTTCAGTATATACTCTACAAATGAATACATGTTTAATATCTATGTATATTTTTATATGAATAAACAATCAGTTCCTGTATGTACGTAAAATGTATGTTATATGAATTTATATATAGATTATGTTTTTTCCACAATATTTTGTGAGTAATACATTATCAGTTCTAGGGAACCCTTCATAAAGAATTAATTTCTTATCTATCATCTATGTCTCACATAGGAATTCATTTTTTTACTATTCTAAATATAGGTAGATTCTATATGGAGTTGAAATGTAAACATATTGGAATATTCAGTTGGACTATGAACTACGTCAACTATATGAAGATATTGTATTTGTATTTTCTCTTATAAATTAAATAATTTTATGGAGATCACTGTATATTAAATTCATACAGTTATTTCCCTATTATATATATATAAATAGTATATAGAATACAATTTACATGTGTATTTCTTGTAATTGATGGTAATGAATATATTTTATTACTATTAAACTATAAATTTTATATTTATTTATTTGTATAAAAAGTATATTTTTATGACTATTATATTTTATTAACTAGTAAATATTTAAATATATGTTTCAATGAAAGTAGAAAGTAAATATTCATAATTCATAAAGTAAAAAAAAGAAACAAAAATTATTACACATGTATTATTATAACAATTTAGAATTTATCATTCTTTAAACTATAATCATTTAGAAACATGCATATATATCTCTAATAATGTAAAAAAATACATATTTATAAAACTAGATATTTAATAATATTTTTATAAGAATGTATAAACTAACATTTACATTGATCTCAATTCCTAAAAGTAAATGTTTAGTTTACTAGTAAGTGTTAACATATATGTTTCAATATTCACAATTTTTTAGTCATCAATAACAAATATCATTAAACATTTCATAACATGTAATGTAATTTGTTAATGCTAATATTATATATGTTCCTAGTTGAGGAGACTTTACATATATATGGTTTCATTTATATATATTACTAGGGTCTATAAATAATCATGAAATATAAGCATTAACCATCATAATTACATTATTTATTTAAACCAGTGGTCAATTTTTTTGAATTGATTACCATTATTATATTTATTATTTGATTAATTTATTAATTTTAATTATATATTGAATTATAGATGGAATTATGTTTTGTTATTTGATAGGTAAAATTATCAAAACAATGTTATTTCTTAACATAATCATCATTTTAAAATATTTGAAAATATTATAATTATTGATTTTCATCTATTTGAATGGAGATAGAGATTAAAATAGTTATTATACCACAATATATTATATAATATATATGAAATAGTCAAACATTTAATTAATATTATTTTATATTCTCAAAATATATTTTTGGATAAAAATTCTAGGTTTTGAAAATAATATTCTATAATTTACACTTAATTCAGAATTGGTGATAATATAAAAATTCTATATTATGTGTACATGGTAAATATGATATCTATGTACTTATCCTTCTAAACATTTTAGGATATTTATTTAATATATGTGAACTTTTTATTGAAATTATATCTTTTTTTAAATTATGGATTTTTATAAAATTGATATGAAAATATGGAATTTATTATTTAATTTATCGCCAAAAAGTTTCATATATGGTTTTATGAACACATATATTTTAAACAAAAATAGATATATAAAGGAATTTTGTTCAGTTGTTGTGGTTTCAGACTCATATTTGGATGTCATGAATAGGTGGTTTGGGGACAATGGAAAATAGATCACTATAAATTGTCTTGAAACAAGCATGTAATTTATGATAATGGGCACATGTTCCATTAACATATAATATCATTCACTAATAAAAATTGTATTTCTAGAAATTTATGAAATAATGGGATAACTTTTCTATATAAATCCCATTGATTCTATCATTTTTGTTCCATATGTAGTTTTAAAATAATTATGATTAGTTAATAAAAATAAAACGTCCATTAAAATATAAAATACCTTTTTGACAATATATCCATCTATTAAAATATATAATATTAGTTTTATATCATATCCACCTAAAATTAAAAAATATACAATATTCATACCATATACACTGTATGGAATTATAATATTCCCTAATTATATATGCTCAATATTTTTTCTACAATTCCACATATATATAAATAAATTTCATATATTATTTATAAATTTCAAAATTTATTTAAATTTTATGAATATATTATTTGAAATCACATATATATGAATACTAAAAAAAATAATAAATTGTTTTAATCTACCGACACCTATTTAATTAAATGATTAGATATTGTTCTATAGATTTATTATGGCTACAACCACCACTACTAGTCTACATTCCATTTCATCAAGTCACCAGTAGCCAACTCCCTCTATATATGATTCATATATCCCCCACTCTCCCTAAGATCATCAATGATTCATTTGAAATCTAATTTTTGCATGGAACACTATATATACTCAAATTGTTCTACTTTTAATGTATATATTCTTTTTTCATATACTATACAATAATATACACTTAATATAATTTATACCTTATTACATGAATAATATAATTGATTCATTAGGTGGGTTTATTCTAGTTAAGAATCTCATTTCATTCAACTAAAAAAACATAGAATTATAAAATTAAAATATGGATATGAATTTGGAATCATAATGTTTATGTAATTAACAAAGTCAATACATATTTCACCGAAGACTTTTCAACATCTGAGGAACATATAAAAATCTCAAATGAAATTTTCAATATATCGAACAACTACCTTTTGAAATGTATAACTATTTCCTTGAAATTTAATTTATTAGTATATAGTTTTATGATTAATTTTATTTTTTTTGTAAACATATATTTTCAAATATTTCATCTATATATAGGTTTTATTAGTTTAATATATATTTTCATTGATATATTCACAATAAAATGCCATGTAATTGCATGGGTGTGCTACTAGATTTAGATGAAATAATGATATAATATTTGAGATTATTATAAAATTAGTAATTATTTTTAATAAATAAAAATACAATCAATTATGATTAGTAAATAGTATATATTATATTTCAATAAAAAATTTATTTTATTTGATTTTACCTTTTTTTAATATGTTAATATAATATTTGTTACTATGTTGTAGGAAACTTGTGATAAATATAGAATAATAGAATATGATTTATTGAAAGCAATGATAGTGAACCAGACAACATGATTTAGGAACCTCGAGAATTATAAGGTGAATCACTAGTTTCTCAACTATATTTCAATCACAATTATCAATACCTATTAATGTTCATCCAAATTAATATTTATAGTTTTATTTACAAGTAATATTTCATGGTCAGTCATAAAATAAGTAGTTATATTCCATAAGAATATAGTTTAATACGAAATATTATTTCACCTTTCTAGTAAAACATTTTTAATAATATAATTAATTTTTATTAAAATTTTATACGTCATCCGAATAATTTACACATCAAATATCTTATTTAGAAATGTTTTATTTTAATTTATCATTTCATACGGTTAAATCAGAAATATGCTATTTTTTAATTATTTTAAAAACATGAGTCTATTTAGAAATTTTTTAATATGGATTTTCATTATCCATTTTTTCCATCCATTTCTACTAACTAAAATTTCAACAAGAATTTTCAGGAAAATTTTAAGGAAACCTAATAAAAAGTAAATATTGAAAATAATTTAGTGAAAAATATTTATAATATACCTGATTATGATATATTTTCATTTTCTTTGCATTTCTATAGATTTATTTTTCACTAATTTCACAACATTGAATGAATGTATAGTGGCTTTTAATACTGCAAAAGATGCATCTTGGATATACATAATCATCCAAGAGCTTGGTGTGGTTCATATAAGTAAATATCACCTCAAATTGTAATGTTTTAATACAACATTATTAAATATATCCAAATATTGAATGTTTATCTATTTAGTATAGCTTATATGATTCCCTCTTTTTTGGGGATTTATAATATAGTTATAAAATTAATATTTATAAATTTTATATACATATATATTGTTAATTTTATTACTATCTTATTTAAATATAAATAAGAACGTATATATAAATTAAATTAATCTTGGTGTCATTTAAAAAAATTAGAGGCAGAGAGTTCCTTAGCGCTAGGTAAAGCGATAAAAATTGGATACATTATCAACTCAAAAAATATACTAATTGATGATTATCATTTTTCACATATTTTTTTACGAATTATAATGATCACATTTATCGGTTATTTTTTCATATTTTGATAAAATTATACCTTGTTTTAATGTTTTTTTGGATATGATTAATGTGAGTGCTTATTAGAATCAAACTATAGTAGTGAAAGTATCACAATGTCTTGATTTGTGAGATCATGAGGGGAAATGATTCGGGTTGGGGTGTTCAAAATAACTTCCTAAATATCAATTTTTTAACATTCATAGGTGATATAACTTCCTTTACCAATCAAAAATATATTTATCCCATTGTATGAATTATTAGCCCGAGCATTTTTGGTACATGGACCTCTCTAAAAGAGGTATGTATAAATAAGAATATTATTTGGTCTAAAACTAAAAATATAAAATCCACATGTCTATGATATGATCCATTTGTCTATCCCACAACCCTCATATTTGAATTTTTTAATATATATATATAATGATAAAACATTATTTATAAACAATATTTTTAGATAGCCCTTATTCAAGTTTTTTTTAATGTATATATAAAATGTTCTATTACGGATCAAGAATCTTGTAATTTGATGTATATTTTTAAATTTATATGTTTTTATATGAAATATATTAAATTTTATTCCATGTTTCTACATTGTATAATTTATATAAAACATAATAATTATTGATCTGAACATTTTTATTTATTTTTCTTATTATAGAATAATTTATTCCACTATAATGAAAAAAATATCATTATATAGATAAAAAAGAAAAAGAAAATGTGCATGTGTATTACCACAAGCTAATGGGTTTCACAAGTATTTGGGTGGGGCTGGTGACATATAAATTTTGACAAATTTTTTTCATTATGAATTTAGAAAAAAAAACTATGTTTTTATATTATTAATATATATATTTATAATTTTCATTATTTAATCACACATAGTTCAATTATTTATTTTTTAAATACCAAAATTAATTTTATTGATTGATATTACAATAAAATTATTGACCTGCCCAAACATGCTAAAAAAATTAAAAATAAAAATTAAATACATATAATAATATTTTTTTATTGAAGTTTTTTCTAAAAAGTTATTATATATTTATGTACACCTTATGACATTTTAGTATTTCTTATTAAATATTTCATAATTACAAATATGAATCCAATGATAAATTTTAAAAAAAATTATGAAATCAAAATAATGAACCCATACAAGATTTTTTAACTATTCATCGAATCAATTAAATCTCACTTATGCATGAATATTTCCAATACCATGGTATAAAATATAATGATAGAAGTGTCAAATAAGACAGCACAAGATATTTTAAAACAAACAAGAAATGTTATCAACAAAAAACCAATTCCATATACACAATGGAAATTAATAATTGAAATAAAAACCATCTATAAAATCCTTTATATTTAATTTTATATAAATTTAGTAAAATGTATTATAAAAAAAATCTCCACACATCATGGAAACAATATATGCTCACAGGGATCTATTCCATCACTTCCATGATAATGACCGAGAAATTTGGGAGAGAATAAATGGAATTTAATTGTGATCATTGTATTCATGTTATGTATTGATTTTATATTCATCACCATATTAAATATACCATTTTCTAACTATCCATGATTAATTTTATTCATTAAAAAAATCAAAACATATTGTGATCCATTTTTTCCTCATTTTTATTAATTATATAATCATTTAATTGTGTATCAGGAGGACCATAAGAGAGGGAGGGTATTAAGAATTTCAATCTGATTCAATTTCCATGGGTGCCCTTAATTCTTTAAACATTATTCCATGTCATAGGAATTGATAGATATTCTTTTAATTTCATGGTGAAGTGTTATTATATTACATTCCACCAATTGGAATAAATAGGGAATGACATCTTTAATCTCTTTAAGGCCTGAACCTTAATCGTTGTCTCTGATCTAGTGTATCAAATAGGATCATGGAGGGAAAACAATTCATTCTTATTATTATGATTTTGGGAAATTTTAAAAAATGAGAAGAGGAATAATCATCTATTTACATTAGTTCCAATAGTGTTTTTGTTCTCATTCAATTCATGTTTGCAATTACAACACCATGAACATTGTCAATGATTTGAATACTGTATGAATAATCTTTGGGTGATATTATTGAGGGAATAACATCCATCTCTGCTGATGATAGAATTTTTTTGTTGGTAAATATTATGTTAGAGAGAACCAAATATGCCTTGATAAGGGACATGAGTATGTTGATTTCGAGGTTTGGGTATGTGATGAATCCCATGTTTTGTTTTTCACCAGTATAGTATGTCAACCTCCCATGATATCATATAATAAAATGAGTTTCTATATGAAATGGAAAGAATATATTGTAAAATATACAGACATCATCCGAATATAATGATTCAAGGGCTCAAATTGGTGTTTGGGTTTTTATTGGTGTGTTTCAAGATGAATGATCCAAAGGTAAAAATGTGGATCCATGAAATTATGGAGGATTATTGGAAGTGTTTAATTAATATAGTGTTGTTCCATTGAACGGAGGTGTAAAAACCACATTCCTAGGAATGATTTACTCATTTTGTTCTAAAACAAATTATATCCCCCCAAATTCACAATCATAGATGATTATTAAAATTTATAGATAAATGTTTTTAAATTTATTGATCAATGGTAACTAAATATCATGTTTTTATTTTTAACGGTGAGTATGATAATTATAACTAATATTATATGGATTTTGAGTTTTTTTTTTAGAAATTATTCTCATTTATGGGAGGATTGTAAAATTAAATTTTATAAAATTAAATTCAATGTATAATTTATTTAAATTATTTAATATTTTATGGAAATTTTTTATATTAAATTATTATTTATTAAAAAAATATAATATTATTTGATAAAACATTATTAAAATTGATATATAAAATGTGTCTTTTAAATATCCTAATTACACTCTAAAGTAATTATTAGAAAAATAAAAAATTATTATTTTCAATTTTTTAATAATGTTGGTGTTGGTGGTGGTGGTGAAAATAATAATTTAAAATTTTTTATAGTTTTTTTACAAAAAAATGGTAAATTTATATTTTTTACACCCATTTAATGATTTTATGGTATGTAAAGATTTTGGTTTTTCATTTTTATTCATTTATAATGGACCAAAAGTACTGTTGGGGCTGAAAACCTATATATTTAGAGGTTGGTTTGAAAACATTTAATTGAATAATTTGTGAAATGATTTAACATTAGAAAGTGGTCCCGAATAACTTTTTAATTTTGGTAATTGTTATAAAGTGTTGTCTGCATTATCTTTCCAATGTGAGTTGACGCATGGTAATTACATATATCAAAATTGATAATTATAACTATATATTACCATAATTATAATATATAGTATTCCTAAATTTTTATATAATTATAATTATGACTACTATCTTGTCTATATAAATTATTTTTAGTCTAATTTTATAATAGTAATATATAAATATATTACCTTATTCATAAATATTAAAAAATTATTTAATATACAAAAAATATATATATATACATAAAAAGTGATATATGATATAAATATTTTATTATTATAGTAATTAGTTTTAATATTTACCATAGAATGTATTATTTTGACAAAATATAATATATTTATTTTATATAAATTTTTTATTTATTTTATTTTATTTTGTTTTTTTAAAATATTTTAATTTTGGTTACATTTTTGAATAATTCTTGAGAAATATCATGATTGATAGAGTAGGTTTTGTGCATTCTACCATTGAAAACAATAGAATTTGATTTAGGAACCATGACTAGTGAAAGGTGTACCACTATTTTGTAGGATTCTTTTAGATAGTGATTATCACACATATTTCTATGGTTATTAAATTAAAAATGTTATTTTTATTAATAATTCAAATAAAAATTTAGATGGTAGAAGAAATCTGTAGATTCTATAGTAAGATAGTCTATGATTCCTTTTTACTCAACCATTTTTTATAATGAATGATTAAGCATAAAAAATTACTTTTAAATTTTCTCCATCTTTCCACGAATATACTCCAAATAAATATGATTAATAATAAATATTTTTTAAAAAACACTTCTTATAATGGTAAATCACATAATATTATTTTTTAAAAAAATCTCAAAAATAGTTTATTTCGAATTATTTCTATAGGGTCTCGATTTATCAATTTTATCCTTCCCATTGTAAATGAAATATGATAAATAAAGTACAATTATTAATTATATTATATTTCAACGGGAAAATATGTGAAATTTTAGAAAAAAATCTTCCAAAATATTTATAATATCTTTGATTTTATTTTTCTATCCTCAGCTTGATATAGATAGATATGTAGTGGTCACTGATGTTATAATATATTCCAAGTATATCACTTCTTTTTATGTAACTATTAAGGAATTTTGGAAAACAAACATGAAAAAATATTGATCAAATCACATTATAATATCACAATAAAATAGAGTTAAATATTATTAAGGAGTAAATATTTAAAGAGTTAATATAGTATCCCTTCATCCCACTTCTTTTAGTATCTATAAAAAAATTATAAAAAAATTATATATTCTATATATGTATATATTTTATTAAAATTATTTATTAAAAAAATATTATTTTATATATAAATGAAATAATTTATGGTGCTATTTTTTTACATCAAATAAAGGTGGATATTTTATCAACTCCTAGAAAAGTGATGATAAAGGGGTAACTTTATCAACTATAAAATGCTCTGAAATAGTGTAATTTCTTTCTCCGATTTTTTTTCACTGATAAAGATCATATTTATTCAGGAATTTAGCACTTACATATAAAATTAACTCTTTATCTATGTTTTTTATTTAGTAGTGAGAAATGTAACCTATTAGTAAACATGAAACTATAGTAGTGCAAGTAACACTATGACATGATCTAGTAGAGCTAGAGGGGAGACAATTTATTTTTGTATGTCACAAAATAATTTCCAAAATATCAATTTTCTATCATTTGGAGGTGATACACCTACTATTACCCCTAATAAAGATATTTATCTCATGGTAAAAACCGTTAGCCTAGATTTTTGTTGGACATTAGTTTCTATAACATAAGCTTATAAAAATATGAGTATCATTTGGTCTAATACACAAAATCTACAATCTATGTGGTCTAGGCTATGAATATTAAATAGATAATATATCCCATATAAATTTATTTTCCCAAGATAATATTACATGACATATAACAAAACTATTATATGTATAATATATCTTAAAATAAGAGTTATTAAATATTTAATGAATTATATATAACAAGTAATATTATTTGTCAAAATTACAATCATTTAAATTAAATTATTTAATTTATATTTTTATGTGATATTTTTTGATTTGTAATTCATTTTTTAATTCTATAACAAATTTAAAATATAATAATTACTCTTTAACATGTTTTTATGAAATATTATTTATGATAAACAAGTAATCCTAAAAACTCATTAAAATATTATTTTTTTAAAAGATAAAAGAAAAAATAAAATTATGTGTGTTTTCCATATTGAATTTGAGACATGAACATGTAGTTATATGTCTAATGACATATAATAATATATACTTTTTATATGGTATAATTTTATAAAAAAAATTTGTTCTTATGTATTTTAATTCTTTTTTTACAAATAACATGATCAAATTCTATTTTGATTAATTGTTTTCTTTACATATGAAATTATATTTTCTTGGTTTATTTTTTTATAAAATGGACTGGGTCCGACATGTTGAATAAATAAATAATAAAAATCAAACATATATAATAATATATTATTTTCAAGGAGTCCATTTCAAATTATTTATTGGATTTTGAATATACCGAATTACAATTTCATGTTTTGGGAAATAGAGAGCCAAAACATCTAAATGAATCTTATGATAAATTCATTAAAATAATAAAAATAACAATAATTATACCTTTTATGACTTTTTACTCTTCATGAAATCATCTGAATGTTAAATATGCTAAATATATCTAATTCTATAATATAAAACACAATAATGGATGTTTAAGATAAGTCAAGCCTCTACATTTTTTATAAAAGAAGAAACATAATCAACAGGATAAAAAATAATTATATATTATTAAAATTTACATTTAGTAAGCCAAATCAATAAGATAAAACCAATATTAAATGTAATAAAAATGTTAGAAAATTTAAAAAAATTATAAAAAATATCTTGAATCATTAAAAATATCCATATTCGTGGGGATCTAATCCAACACATCATGTATTATGATGGAGAATTGGGAGGGAGAATATTATGTGAAATTGAATCATGATTGTTATAATCATATTCCACATTGAATTTATCTTCTTCCCTATCTCCAAGATACCATATGTGTAACTTACCTCAATTTTTTTATATGCATCAAAATAATCCAAGAACCATTTTGATCTAATAATTCCAGTTAATTTCATTTTTAAACCTTCTAATAGTTACCAAAAGATCTATAAGAGGTACTTATAGAATATGAATTAGATTCTAAATACATGAATAGTGATTCCCTAAATTCTATAAAAATGGTTCCTTTTGTCGAGTCTTGACAAAATGCCTGTAATTTCTCGTTAATGATTTCTTCTCTTATATCATGATGAATAGAAAATATGGGGGTTCTGGCCTACACCATCATTATGTATTGAACAATAATTTTGTTATCTATAATAGGCTTTGAAATGAGATTATTGAGGGATTCATTTTCCTTCACATGGTAGTTATTATGTTATGATTAGGAACAATGAGAAAATTTATAATACTTATTCCCCATAAGTTTCAATAGTGTCATTATTATTCTCAATCAATTCTTGGATACATAACCAACACCATGAAAACTATTTGTGGGAAACTTAATTTCATAAGATACATGAGGATCATTTTCTAGGGTATATTATGACATTTTTTAATTAATTAATGGTTTAATTGGGTAAAATCATGTGATAGAGAACCACCAAGACATTGATGATGGGCATGGGGATGCTGACACATGTGTTTGTTATATGAAGATCATCACTGTTAGTCCCCTATAGTAATCAAATATGGCCTAACAAAAAATAATATAGAGATTCACATTTCTATATGAAATTTTTATAAAATTAAATAGGGTCTAGAGACATAAGGATAACATAAGGAATCAATGGCACGTTTTTTATGTTATTTATTTAATTTGAGATGAAAACATTGTAACTATGATGATAGAGGCATGGAAGTGTGGGGGATGTGGAGAAATTTAATTTGGTAAAGGTGTAATTCCATCATTTTGGTGTTTAAAAATAACAACTATAGTCGTTAACAAATCATATAGATAGAAAACTAATGAAACTCCCCTACTTTAAAAAGGATTTATATAATCATTATAATTTATTGTTTAACATTTTTAAATTTTTGTTTAATGATAACATTATATTAGAATAGCTCTTTTCACTGTGGATATGAAGAGTAATATTAATATTTTTTATATTGATAAATCATTTCTGTAGGGATTTCTTTCTTCCATATGTACATGGAAAATAAATTTTTATCACATTTTATCCATTGTATATTTTTTTGGAAATTACTTAATGTTTTAATAGAATTATTGAAGTGATATTATTAATTATATTTAGTATTTATTTTATTTGGTATATAGAATACCAACAATATGATATGAAAAAATAAATTGTTTCATAAGTTAATTATAATCTTAAATAAATAATTTCTTTTAAAATTAATATTATTTACATTTATTTAATGATCACAGTAGTGGTGGTGGTGGTGGTAAAATATTTTATAAAATATTAATGTAATTTTTTACAAAATATTAAATTGTGGTTTATATTGAATTCAATTTTTTGATATTAATGTGTGATAATTTATTAATTTTTATTTTAAATTGTTTATCATTGGACTAAAAGTCATATTGGGATCTATATCCTTTCAGGTTCATAGGGTGGTAAAAAATCATTACATTGAATGTGTTGTGCAATGCTTTAAAATTTTCAAGTGGTTTGAATGACATTTTCTTCTCATGTAATGGTAAGAAATGGTTGTCCATGTTTTCTCAATAATGATAGGTGATTCTCGGCAGTTACATTAATTTAAAATTACAATTTTAACTAAACATTTCCATTATTACATTATATATTATTCTTATATTTAAAAATAAAAAACTATAAAAACTATAGACCATATATACGTATTTTTTGATATAATTTTATCTTATGAACACACATATATATTATAATAGTAATAAATTTTTCTAATTTTCAAAACATTAGTTTTTACAATATTAAATATGGAATAATGGTGTTGGATTACAATATTTTATAATTCTGGTTATTTATTTTATATATTAGAATGCTATTCATTATTAGTAGTTAATATTACCAATATAATATAAATTAAAATTCTTTTTATTTGATTTTATTTTCAACAACTCTAAGAAAATAATTTTGTGTGTGCATTTTGATAAGACTTGAGATACATCCATAATGATAGAATATAAATTATTTCATGCTATTATAGGTATCCAAAATGTATAATTTTAAAACCACAAGTAGTAGAGGGTGAATCACTTGTTGTTTACCTTCTTATGAGTAATTATTTTCAAACTCATTTCATGGTTGGTAAATTTAATATTTATAACATGATTAATAATTTAAATAAAAAAATAGATATTAGAATAAATGGGTAGGTTCCATAAATATATGGTTTATGATTCCATTTTAATCTTCTTTTCATCTGAAATATATTTATGTAATGAATTTCATTTTATGTTTTTTCATTTCCATGAAATTTCCAAATAATTATATTATTCATAACAATTATCTTGAACATTCCCATTTAACATAGTTAAATATCACTTGTGATGTTCTATTATAGATTACCTTAAAAGGAACTTTTAGACTTTTCTCAATAGGGTTTAAATTTATTTATTTTATCATTCCCTTTTAATAAAAAATAAAAAAATACATGATTAATTTTTATTTTTATTTTGACTCTAATAGAGAATAATTAAAAATTAAAAATATATTATTTTAAAATATTTGATAATATCATTGACTATTTTTGACTATAATGTTGTTTATTTAGATCAAAAAGATATGTAATTTCACTTTACAACAGATTTTGAGTACATTTTAGCTTCTAATATTGTTATAGAAGCTGTATAAATACACATATTCATCTCAGAGTCTGATGTGGTGATTAAGAGTATAGATATCATCACATTGTGAAATAATAATACAACAGTGATGTCTCTATCCAATGATTCGAGGTCATAATATGATATGAATTTCTTCATATGTATCACCTTTATATATGTTTTTCTTAGAGAGTTATTGTCATGGTATTATGAGTTTCCTTGGATGGGGACTTGATGGACTCTCTAAAAAATACATTTCTCAATATATTTATGAATATAATGTTAGATGATCAAGAATAAAATTCGTTGATAGTTGTCTCTAGATCAACTCATAGTCTTTTAGTATTGGGTCTCTTGAACAAATCACATGACACTAAGATTTTATATAAACTCAATGAAATAAATATAAATTTATGTAGTATCACATATTAATTATTCATCAAGGTAACAGTAATGTGATAATTTCATTGAATATTTTTTTCATAGAAAAGGCATAAAATTTCTCCATTATAATAAGAACTATGAATTACTATGACAATAATCTTATCTACTAGATCCATTTCAATATTTATTCTCGGACACATTTTGGGGGAATTAAATTATAATTTAAATTTTTATAAAAACATCAACTAAATAGGTTTTTTTAGTATCAATAGGTAGGTTTTACCCATGAAATGGTTTTTATATTCCACATTACACCTCAATTATTATAAAATATGTTTAATAATATAATGAATTTCATTCTAAATTTTCTACATATTTATATAACTTTTATAAACATATATATTAGAAGAATAATTTTCATTAACATACTCATTTCATATAGGTAAATTCCTTTCATTATATTATAATATATTTTCTCAAAACCATTTTTTGGCTTTTATTCATAGGGCTTCAATTGATCGATCTCATCATTTAATTAAAATAAGAGATAAATAAATTAACTTGACTGTTTAGATAAATTTTTATTATATGGGTCTAAAATTAAATTCTCAAAATCTATTTCAAGAAAAATAGTTCATTCAAGAACATATTATCATCCATTACTAAATAGGAACACACCCCATAATTCTTTATAATTGATATGAAATTATCATCACTATTTTATTTTAAATATTTAACATTTTTATTTATTTCTAATATACACATTATATGTGTGACATTTTTTTATTATCAATAATGATTATTAGTAATGTTTTTAGATAATATGTCCATTTTAAATTCAACTAAATGTGACGCTTCATTTTGGTGTTTTCGATAAAAAATGTGTAAATTCCTAGAAAGACATTCCCCCATTCAAATATTTTTTAAGTATACAAGAAAATTATTATTTTGAGTGTGAGGATTTTAACATATATTAAGTTTATTTGGATCCAAAAAAATGGAAATACTTTTTTTTAAAGTAAATTAAAAATAAATTATCATATTGGATATTAAGAAATACATGCAAGTATATTGACATGGAAAAATTTCATGAATTTCTTTTTGAGATGTCAGAATTACCATTAGTATCTAGTAAATGTGAAACACTGTTTCTCTCTATTTTAATAAATGTTAATGTGGAAGTGTAGAAATGGTGGATATATGTGAAAATAATATAAACTATAAAACAAAAAAATTGGATAAAAGTTTTGGTGAAGTGGGAGCATTAAAAATGGTTGGGTAGTTTAACCCCAGAATGATAGGGCTCCAACATCTATCAATATAAACTAATTGGCCGGCAATGATGGCTTGGTAATTTGGAAGTAGTGGAATTCAATGTGAGAAAAAATAATTTTTTTCACATTTCTAAAATTATTCCAAAATAATTATAAATTACCATAATAATAGATAAATATCCTCTATGCTGTTATGAAATGACCAGATTAATTTTTATCAAACATGTTTCAGTAGGCATCCATATTCATGGTTTAATCCACACCACTAGTCTATTGTACTACAAGTCACAGTGGGTCTATGTAGTTAATCAAAGAGTGTCTTAAACAACAAAAATAAGATTTTTGATTTAATATTATTAAAGATTTTCTAATATTTTCAAACCCAAATAATCCAATACTCCTTATATAAAGAACATGAAACCTCAATTAAGAGAGATGATAAACACTACATCAGATGATCTGAAAATCCAAAGGCACTTTTTATGAATTAAATACATTTGTAAAATTCATGAAAAAAATGAACCTATCCATAGGGAAATGGAAAATTATTATTCCCACATGAATAATGTATAATTATAATGATCAGTTTCATGGTGGAAAATAATGTAATCCATGGAATAGATAATCTGAGAAAACAATCTACCAAAACTATCAAGCCTTGGTTGAGATTGAGAGGTAATAGAGGATCCTTAAAAGCTCACCAATAGTTGGGTTCAACAATAAGTGTGACAACATATAACAATTTTTTATTGAGTATTCCCCCAAAATAATCTTTACTCCGACATAAACCATTTGGTCAAAGTTATCCCACACAAAGGATGATCAAAATAATAATCTTACACATTTCATTTATTTTTGAAACAAATTTATCAGTGAACCAATAACTACTATACTCATTAAATAAATAAATATATATATTAATATATCTTCTTCCCAAATAGGGAACATAGGGTGAGATTCTTTAGAAATTCTATAATTAACTAGACATATGTCCTTTGAAATTCTCACAGATTCCTCATTTCATATTCACCAATAAATTTCACAATTTAATTGATTGCTAAAACCAAATATGTTTTGTAAAAAGATTGATGTGGGGACCCAATGTATCAATATAAATGTTCATATAGGGAAAATATATAACATAGAGAACCTTAGTTCATAGAGAGTATGGGGAATAGATATGTTGGTAACCATATATAGGAAGAAGAGAATCATTGAAGTGATGTATATCCTAGGTTCCCAAACCCACATTTGATTTAGGGAGGAAAATGTTATCCCAATAAACCCATGGGGTTTTTTCTCCTCTATTATTTAGGCCTCACAAAAATTAAGTGATATGAGAATAGAGATAGTCAATTATAAAACCATTACGTATATATAGGGACATCACATAATTCGTAATTGATAGTGAAGAAACAA
Organism: Viscum album; assembly: GCA_963277665.1. NCBI lineage: Eukaryota > Viridiplantae > Streptophyta > Magnoliopsida > Santalales > Viscaceae > Viscum > Viscum album. Next base: position 25,192,220 of record OY728131.1, read on the forward strand.
TTATCAGAAAATATTTTCCCATTTAAGAAACCACTTAATGGTCCATCACATAATTCTTTTAGCCACGTTATCCACGTTACATCCAAACAACACATTTAAAATGATCAAAATTATTGGGATTCCCATGATATTTTAAAATCATATGCATATCCCAAAATTCAAAATCGTTGCGAAGGTCATCCTTTTTACTCTATAGAACGCATGATCTAATACAAATATCAAATTTAGAGGGATTGAACAACTACTATGCATCTGTAATGTACTTGTCGATAAGATTGAAAATAGAACTACATTCTTCTACAGTGTCTCTTAAGAAGTTTAAACCATCATTTTCAATGAATATATGAGGACTAAGTGGAACCCATAATAGAATCATCACACCATGGATAATGATTTCATTACATACAACTAAAATAACATTAGATAAAACAAAATAGACTAAATTATAAAAGGACTGGGGAAAGAGGGTCTATGATTAAGTGACCCTATATGGGATAAAACTCTTAGAAATAATGACATTCATTAAGACTTTAATGCCAATTAATATAAAATTGTGCCTGATAAAATCTACCATTTCAAAATAAAATCCAAATTTCATAATAAAAAATGAAAATAAACACCATTCCACTCATTGATGTTTTTTATTATATCATGCTTCCATTTTGAAAATATATTTTTTATAAGAAATAAATTTTCATAGAGTAAAAAACCTAGTGAGTGATGATATTATTTTTAGAGATAATCCCACTCAAATAAAAAGATATACAAATATAATGAATAATATAAGGGGTCCAAATACATAAATTATTATCATGATACATTAAGAACAATTAATAGATAACATTTCAAAAAAATTTATATCTAATATATGAAACCAATGTTGGTTCTTGACTATATGGATATGGGTAATTAATGATTCATTAATAAAGTATATATCATATTGACCTATCAAGAGGTCATTTTAATGACTCGATGTGTCCATCCTGACAATGTTCTAGAATCTTTTAAAGAACCAGGAATGAAAACCATCATGGGCCAGTGCATATTTTAATGGAATTTTTTTAGATATGTGAGTATATTTTCATCTATGATGGTAAGAGAAATTTACTGATTTTTTCCATCCATAATCATTTATATAATTCATTATGCTATATTTAAAGGGATTTTAGATTCCCCAAATGAATAAAGGTCATAAAAAGGTAGGATAAGATCATATGCCTCTATATCATTTGATTTTATTTATCTATCCAGAGGAGAAAAAGTGGACAAACTATTATATAGAGTCTCACATTATCCTTTTTCTGTATGTAAATCATGATGGAATGGAAAATCTTAAATTGCTCATCATGCACATGCACAGACTAGAATCTATTATTATTTTTCCTCATAACATCCATCTCTACTTCAAGGTATGAGATTAAAGATAATTCTATATCTGGGGTTCGGGTGAGAGTAGTGTTAATTTTCAATATTTTTAATGGAGTCCCATTGGATGTTGGGTTGGATGAATTTATTATTACTTAATATTTTTATCATAGAATCTATGTGAATGATTTTATTATTGATATCAGACTCCTCCAGAATCCAAACTGAATAGAAAAACCCATCACAATCCACCTTAATGGTCAAAAACATTAAATTCAAAATATTTACATATGTCTATGATTCATGGTCCCTAAGAAAATTTTAATAAGTATGGGGATGTCATATGAAAATTTGGGGGAAATGTATGAAAAATATAGAATTATAATGTGGATATCCATTCTATCAAAGATATAAGTATTTATAGATGCTAAGCTATAAGGGTACTTACATTCATTAAAAATATGTAAAAGGTGTTCCTATATATCCCAGATCTGAAATACCTGCATTCTAGGTCACTTATAAAAACATTTAATTGAATAAAAAGACCATTAAAACCCCATGAATTTTTATTTGGAACATGATTTCATTAAATTCCTTTCCCATTAGAAGAACCCTTCATAAAATCACTGATAAAAATTTTCTAATATCCCATGACTTCCATTTATCCTTTCAATATTACCATAGATAGAAACACACAAACTCCCATTAATGGGAAAGATGAAGATGAATATAATATTCTTTTTTATTAAAAGAGAAAATATTATTCTTGGTATCCATATATACCTTCTAGAGAAGGAACCATCCACTAGAGAAACCATATTAGGAAATAGTAAACTTCCATGGGAAACATCTTTTATGTAAACACTACACATATCTATAATATATAACATGTTTTTAGATCACAAAAATATCAGGTCCACTTTCATGATATGATGTTAGAGAATCTGAACTATATGTGGGTTGTCAATCCCATTACTATTCCAATATATGGATTTTATTAGGAATTGGAAAGGCTTGTTCAATACTACATATGCATAATAAATTTAAGAACAAATCTATCCACCACCAATGTTCACCATTTAGTGTTTTCCTCAATAGCATGCATATCCTCCAAAATTATTTTGGTTGAGTTTGGTTTCTAAACTAAAATATCTGTATCGAGACCCCCCTGAACTATAAACCTCTATATCTAATGAATTATTATTCCATTATTCATAGTATTATTTTTATTCACAAAAAACTAATAAGAGATAAATCATGGATCAAAACTCAGAGTGACAACCATGTCAAGGGGTAAAAAATATACTATTTATATTGGAATGAAATTTTGAGTTACCCAAAATTGTTATATAAAATCTTGTCATATAGGTGGAAATTGGTGTGGGAATCTCATCATGGTCATAAATTACATTCCTAAAATCACTAGAAAATGTTATGGAAGGATTGAATCTACATAGCCATCAATCACATATCAATGTTTTAGATTGTAAAATAATGTGTTTATCAAAACCAAAGGACATTATTTCTAAAAAAATATTGTCTGCATAGGGCCTTAGTTGGTTTATCCCTATACTATTGAAAAACCAACTCTTGAAAAAAAAGGCGTTAATGATTTTTTGTAGAATCTATTTACCATAATACATGAAAATATTACCCTTCCCTTCTTCCACAAGAGATATGAAATTATTCTCTACATGTTCGAAGCATCAACATATGAAATATAGTATTGGGAGTTTTTCATTACCAAATGAGATCAAATATTTTATTTCTTCCATATAATGAAATTTTCCCCTCTTAAGTCATTTATAGATGTTAAAAATGACCCTACGATACAAAGACAATCTCTTAATGAATGGGATCTGAGTGATCCCACTATACAGAATCACTGATTGGCCCTCCATATCATGTATAATTCAATTCAAACATCCCCAAAATGGGATGACTAAATGTCGGTCATAATAAGGTGACATTGATAAATTGATATCAGAAACATACCCATTAATATTAATATCCTCCACTGTAGAGTGAGAATTATCAAAATATCATGGTCTCATAAGAAGAACTTGTCATTTATATTTTTCATTGTCAAATTAAAATATTAAATGCCCATATCCAGTATCTTTTTTTCAATGTTTTCTTCAAGAGAACCTAATTTTTTTTATTTTTTATGTTAATAATATTGATTTTAAGATTGGTGAAGGAATTTTAGGGGATATTTATAGGGACCCATGTCATTTACTGAAATTATAATATTATTTTCAAACATGAATAACCATCAAGTACAATACCAATGATCTTGAGGCCTAGTGTTTCCTGATGATTTAGTTTATACTAAATTAAAATTAACTAATAATATTGTTTCCTTATTTAATTCTACATACTAAGATCATAATATCTATTTGAACCTATAAAACTGCATTGGATAACTTTGAGATTACACAATGAAATATGTGAGCTGAAAAAACTCTAAGGTAATAAAATTGACTAGGAAACATTACATGTTGGTCAAAGGTATAACATGATATCATAATAGAGAAGGATAATGAGTAATAACATGAAATCATAAGAAAAATGAAATTGTATCATTATCCAATGGAGTCATTAGAAATTTTGAAGAAACATATTACATGATATTAACTTGAGACAAGGATAACTTACTAAACAATATCATAATGTGGACAATGTCCCATGATAGGATAGGTTTACATTGTAATCCCAATAAAAAAACCTCATCATACTAAAGAATTACCAAATTTATTTGGCCACCTTCTCGGAACAACCATCATAACATTTTCATGATATATGTGTTAAAATAATGGATTCAATCACATGTCATAAGATATGTATTACCTATGTTCATAACTCGTGTTGTGTAATCTTGATCTATAACATATTCAAATGAAAATTGAAAATGAAGGAATTTTAGAAATAATCATAAGGAATATGTTTACCCATAAAAATAATGGGAAATTAGATAGATATATATGTGATATATAAATACATAATTTAAAATAATTCAATGAAATTAAAGGCATAGATAATGTATGTATGAAAGAGTAATATCATAACCTAAATGAATGGGTGGTTGGGGAGAAATCTTATTTCAACCTTGATTTTCCATGTGAGTTCATTATCCTCAAGAATAATAATCATAGGATCATAATTTACCCACATAATAACAGTTTTCATGACTATTATAGATTTAATTTTTTTAAAACGTCCTATTCAATTACATTAAAAATAAATTTCATTCCTAGAGTTTTAATAATAAATGACTTAAATCTCCAAAGTCACATTGTTATGTTGATTAAGGAAAAAAAATTAAATCTAAATAACATACAAAATGGTAATAAAGAAATAGTTATAATTATTAAATAAAAATTATTCTTTTAAAACCAACCTAGATATTTCTTTATGAAAAACGAACTATGTTACAATCCTTGAGATAGTTGGTCATATGTACGTGTGAGTGAAATTTCAATTTTTTAAATATCATGATGGAAAAAAGAATATATATTTTTTTATTCCCCAGATTATCAATATTTTATAGATTTCATTTTATCTCATTAAATTCCATTTCACATGAGATATTTGAAATGCGTTAGTAAAAATGAATCACATCGCTTCGTAAGGTGGTAGTTCACCATACACACAGACCAAATTTTAATTTATTTAATCTAGTGTATGGAAAGAGTATATATGTGGTATTTATATTATATAAAGATTAATATTTCATTAATATAATGTATAAATATCAAATAAATACTTATTAACTTATGTGAAACATATGTGTAAAACATGTCAATTTGTGTCGTGAGGCAGTTGTTCACCTAACACATGAGCTATGTTATCATATTACCTAAAAAATGGGTAGAAATGAGTAAGTTAATTTATAATTAATTATCTATAATTTTATAATATATATAATATATAGAAATTATATATATCATTATATTTATCCCTGATAATTATTGATGGAAAATGAATAATGTAGGTTCTATTGGTTATAGTCCAATATAAAAATGATGAATATATTTTTAACCCGTATGAAGTAGAAGGAGAATTATGTAATTTATTTCTCCAAAATAAAAATATTTCTATATATTTAATATCTTATATTTATATTATAATAATTATTTAATGATCATTTAATGATGTTATATAAGAAATAAAACAAAAGGTTATGTTAATAATGATACTTCTTCTTCAAACACCTACCTTAAATTTTCATGAAAATCCATACTAGGTTGTATTAATGGTTAATTTTAGTATTCTAGGATGAGTGGATAGAATAATAAAACAAAAACAGGGTTCACGCATACGTACGGTCTACCGTCTCCATGAATGGTGTATTTCATTCCATTTATCGATCTATCATATATATACGTATATGATGAATATATGTTATATTTAAATCATGTTTTACATTCCAGAATTATGTAAATCGTGATATAAGTAATAATATCAAGAACAACAAGTCGAAACACATACAATAAATGAAACGATTTTACCCAAATCGCTGCTTTTACATCGAATTTACAAAAGAACAGGTAATATAAAGTCATAAGTAAACCATATATGATATCATAAAAATGAATATGATTATGTAATTTGTCAATTACAATATTTAAATCATTATACAAAAGTTTTGTATACAAATGAATCATATCAGACATAAGGTAAGGGATAACTATTCCAATCTCATTCTTATCCGAGATTGTTTATTCGTAAGTATTTACTGGGGTTTTTGTTATCATTAATGTCCCTATTTTCTAAAAATGTTTTCATGTATGTTTAATGGACTTTTTACCCATTTTGTAATTTTAACACATGTTATGAAAGGAATCTTACTTTTTTTACCACACAAAGATCTTTTTACCTTTTCGACAAAAGTACAAGGAGAATGTTATTTTTAATTTATACGGCATGAACAGATTTTTACAGTTTCATAACGCCTCATTTTCATGAATCTTACTCTACAAGATTGCATGATTATTTTCAATAAAACTCATTTATTTTTAAATTGAATGGAATTTTGTGAATAGAAAATGATTTTCAAGAAGAACAGATATTTTCCTCAAGGATTCATTTCACATGTTTTATCAAAACTATTTATCATCTAAAATGACATTAATTAATATGTTTATGTTTCAAGTATACTATATCAATTATTTACATGGTTTGATTCTTCTTATGATGAAAGTATATCCCTTTTTTATATGGATAATGTTATGATGGCATGATGTTTAAGAATCCCATTCTATTACATGGGTTAAGCTATGATGTATGATTTATGATTTTGTTGCACACGAAAGAATGATATCATTATGAGATGGGTGGGACATATATCTCCCCAAAATGCATTGGTTAAAGATTTATATATCATGAGATATACATGGATGGAATGGTAAGTTAATAAGGTTCTGTAATACAAGACTGGAACGAGGAGTGAACTCGATTCAGAAAGGGAATATGTCCACTAAGATGGTCTTGGTAGCAATGCCTTGGCTACTACGGAAATCATATCATGTGCTTAAGGGTTTCCACAATTACATGTTTTATTCCCATGCTATTTTATCATTATTGATGTTCCTTTATGATATATTCCTTACGTACTTCCATGATTTATGTCTTTGCTCCAGATTTTTATGTTTATATTTAATGTTCACGTTTTTTCATTCAAATGTTTATGGATTGTTTTATGTTCTCTATGTAATACGATCTTTGGGCGTCTCTTTTTGTCATGTATTATGTATTCCACATGAGTAATGTAATGTAAATGTTTGTCAATCATTGGACTGTTACATATTCCATCTTTAAAATTTATAGAAGACGTGTTGGGAGATGATAAATGGAATAATCCTCTATATTCTTTAGTGATAAAATGATCATATTTTTTCTCTTAACATTTTTGGGGGACGTGACTTTACCATGAACATCGTCACTAATAATAAGTATATTTGAAGAAATATATAGTGAAGTGTACATGGATTTAAATCCATATCTAATTCCACATGAATTCTATTCATGAGGAAAAATCATCTAAGAGGGAACCACTATGTCCTTCATGAAAAATGTGAGGATTTCGATTCCCAATTTTTGTTTTTTTTATATTGTTTACTTTTGGGTATCCATGGGAATGAATCAAATACCACCTCAATAGATTTTGGGGATCCAAAAGCCTCATCTGATTTATATTTTAAATGGAAATATGAGAGAATATCTTCAATACGAATCCAAATAATAGGGGCAGTATAAAATACATTTGGTGGTTTTGATTACATTGGTGGGATTAGAGATAAAAGAGACACAACAATGATCATAGATCCTTGTATATATCATAGACGATGGGGATAATAAATTTAGTGTGGAAGGAGGATAGCTCAAACAAGAGTCATTGAAACATACAACCCTATAATTTCCGAAAAATTACAAAACTATTGACATTCACATTATTTTATTTGTAATTTATTATATCATTAAAATTTATTGTTTAATGCTTTTAGAATTTTTTTATCATTGAAATATTAAAATTTAATTAATATTTTGGAGTTTTTTAATACAGTATATATAAAATTATATTTATTTTTTGGTCCTTGATTTAGGGATTTCATTAAATCATGTGCGGGGTGAAAATTAACTTATTATTACATTAAATAAAATGTATTATATTTTTTATAATTACATAATATTTTTTCTGACTATTTTGGAAAAATTATTATTCATTATGTAAATTTAATGTTATGTAATAAATAAAAGCTATAAAATATGTAAAGAAAACTATGATATAAGATAATTATTCCTTCGAATCATTACTAAAATAAAAAATTTATTTTAATTTAGTTTAAATTAATGATTATTATGGTGAATGATTTATTTTAGTAAAATATAACTAAAAATTCGTTTATAAAAATCAAAATTTATTATTTATTAACACCCAATTATAGATGATATGTTATGACAAGTAATTATTCTTGTGTTTATATTATGGGCTAAAAATTCTTACATGGACCCGAATCAATTAAAGTACATTTTGTGGCCTCGAAAATTGTATTAGATAGATTGTAGAAAACATTAATAATAGTGGATGGACCATGGGTCCTTTTTTATTTTATTATTAATAAGAAATAATAATCTATTTTCTCTCTATAATGTGATCTTGTTATTGAAAGTGACATGAATTTAAATTTTTTTTATTTAAACATTACACTAATTTTAAAATGTATTTACATAATGTTTATAAATAATTATAAACATAATTAATAGTTTACAATTTTATTTTTTACAATAATTTATTATATAGAAACATATACACAATTAATAACTATTGTTAATTTAAATAAATAGAATAAAACATATATTGAGGAATACTATTGTATTTAATAAGTTTAAAATTTTATTAATTTTTTAATTTATTTTTATGTATAGAAATATTAATAATTAAAAGAGAATATTTAATTTTAGTAAATTTTTTATATGATTGAATTTTACTTAAATATATAATTTTAATTTTATTTTTAGTGTTAGGTAACATTTATGATACATCTAAAGTGATATGTTATGTTTTATCACACGCTACGATATGGAATCAAATACTTTGATTTATGAATGATATGTTGTGGTATGTGAATCACTGGTTGGTTGGATACTTTATGATAGGTATTCTCACACATATTTCATAGTGTTCCAAAATAAAATTTATTATTTAAAAAGGCAACTAACATGGTATCTATGAGATGCACTGAGTAGATTCCACAAAGAGATGGTATTATGAATTCAAATTAATATTACTTTTTTTAATCTATAATATGTTAATGAATGTAATTGATTTTATTTTAAAACTACTCAATTATTAGATAAATTAAATCCGAAGTTAATAATTATGAGTAATTTTTTCACATTACCATTAGATATATTTAGATTTGCCCTTGATATTTTCTAATATATTTTCTCGAAAAAATAACATGTTATCGATTTTCTTCAAAGGGTTTAAATTTCACTATATTATCAATCATATTCTATATGAAATAATTACATAATGATGAATTTTTAATTAAATTTTCCATGAAAGAGATGATAATTTAATGTTTGAAAACTATTTCATGAAAAATATTGATAATATACTTGAGTATGTTTGGGAATTAGTATCTTGATGTATCTAAATAAGCAGTGGTTGTTGATTCAATAATAGCTTCCCTATTTATTGCATCTTTTGATGAAACTAAAGAATCAGTTTTGAAATGAATATTCATCAACAATCTTGATGTCATTACTAGTAGTAAATTTCACATTACATTTAAATTAAATAGTTCAATAGAAGTGGATTTATCAATAAATCCAAGGTAAAAAAATTGATGAATTAATTCAAAATTATAATCTATGTAGATATTTTTCCCAGAGGACAATGGTTTCTGTAAGAAGGGTTTCATCATAGGGGGCCTAAAGGTCCCATTGATTAATATATGACCTCAATTAAGAGAATCATAACTACCTAGAGTTATATTCTATTTAACAACATCTTTTAGAAATCAATTATCACACTAATAATAAGTTTCCTAAAAATAAATTTTATATCTTCCCTAAAAATTCATATAACGATGTATCATGAAAAATACATGGGTATATTCCATTACGATATTCTTTTAAGATTTCATATTACTAATATTTTCTTAAATACTCTACATATTTTTAAGAATTTAATAAATTATTATTTTAAGATAGATTTTCTTCAATAACCCCATTTCATATAGATTATACTCACTCATAATATATATATATATATATAGTGGTTTTAATAAAAAAAATCTTGATTTCTTAGGGTTTTAATTTTTTTATTTGAAATATTCAAAATCATCTAGAAATAAATAAATCCAGAAGACATTTTAACTACATTATGAGGATAAGGGAGAATAAGTAAATATTTTAAACTATGTATTGATAATGATATTATTCATCAAAAATATAATATTCGCATGATTTATTGAAAAACAAATCACCTGACCATTTTATATAATGTTTTATAATTTATAAAAATATTTTATTTTTCTTTTTATATATCATTCCCTATATAATATAAATTCATTTTTGGTGTGTTTGTAATTTTTTTTAATAATGGTCATTAGAAATTTTATTTTCTATGAAGGACCATTGAAATTCAACATTATTTGATGAATATTTTTTAAGTGGATATAAAATCAGAAAATAAGTTAGCTAACTTCCTCCATTAATACTATTTTCTACTGAAGATGAAGTTATTATTTTTTAGTTAATTTAATTTCTTGGGTATTCAATAATTTTCACACAGTAGTAGAAAAAAGTATATGTTTTAGTATAATTATCCCAAAAAATATCTAATGCTTCAATTTATCATTGTATGTTGTATTTACTACAGTTTTGGAATTTAACATTAATCAGGAGTGCATTTTTTCATGGCACAGACTAAAATTTATATATTTAATTATTTAAAAATGGACATTCAATTTATTTAAATATTTTAAATAATATTATTTAATATCTAGAGAGTTAATCATGGAATGCTATTCCAACCAATTCATTGATCGTGGAATGAACAATTTACCTTAGTGTTGAAATTTGGTGTGTTTTATGGGACATTGTATATTTATGGATTTTGTTAAATTAAATTAAATGTTTATTTTATGAAAATATTTATATTAAACATGGTTAATTATAATTTCCACAATACATATATATGTTTTCAATTAATATTTTACCCAGCTACTTAGGAATTTGTGTTTTATATAATACTGCGTTTAGTTAATTTTAGTGTCTAGGCCCAACTGAAGCTTATTCCTTGTGAAAACTAATATATTGTTTGTGAGCCTTTCATACCCAATTTTTGGAACATGTCTTAGGTAAACTAATCATAACATTATATAGAGGGAAATGGTTTCTCTTATGAGGTTGGATTCCCAAAATATCTCATTTAATTTCTTATAATTTTTTTTATTTTATTGATTAGAATTTATAAGAATCAGTTTATTAGCATGATGATTTTAATTCATTATTTTAAATTATTATCAATATTCAAAAATTTATTATGTAAAAAAATTAATATCAAACCCTCTCTATTATCTATGATTAAATATATTACATATTAATAGATATTTCCCACATGTATCATAAATCTAATAATGAATTTAGTTAACCATTATACATTTATTTCCTTACCAGTAACATGTTTAATTATTGATTCCTTTACATTTTGATAATAATATATAATATGTTTTCTATAGTGAAGAAGTTACTTAGTAGAGAAATAAATCGGATGGTCAGGTCTTGTCTCTAGGGAGAAATTTAAGGGGAACGATTGAGAATTACTGAATGTTAAACTACGGAGGTGGTTGTTAGTATTAGAAATTATCTCCAGTAATTTATTAAATGGATTTAATATTGGGACACGTCAACATTGTTATTTCCATCCATTGGATTGACATATGGGGGTTTTGTTGGGTATTCCAAAACATTATGATTTGGGGTTGAGTTTTCCCTTTTCGCATTGATTCACTCTAAATATTTCTAAATCATATTTGAATTTATTCTATTAATTCAAGTCACTCTTTCACAAATAATTTAAAGGTAAAAAAAGTTCCTATTTTTTATTTACATTTTTTATCTTTTTACAATTTTCAAATATAGGTTCATGTAATGGATTAACCTTAGTTAACCAGAATCGGTGCATTATTACATAGCATTGGAATGATCACAAGTGATCATGTCCCGAAAGACCGATTAGTTTAGTATCCTTGGATGTTCGAGATACATACATAAGTTTTACATTACATTATTGAATGGAAAAACCAAAACATAGTGTCCCCTTTTAACACAATCATATCCCTTAGTATATTTTTTCATGTCAATCATAATATAACTTTTCACATCTTGGAAAAAATAAAACATAAAAAATGGGTGAGCTCAGATGCTCAGTAAGGACAAAAATATAGCAGAAACTTTCATAAATATTCATAAAAATTTAAGAAAATCTGTAAGTCTAAAACACAGTCATTTTAAACATAAACTTCATCATAATATGGAAAATATAAATCAATTAATTCCATTTACTTATTCACATGGATATTCTACTAGTATCATAATCATCTTAAGTATCAATATCAAATTTCATAATGATGGAATGCATAATGTCAGATATCATAACCACATAGTCAATGCCTCATTCGAGGACTACAAATAAGATTTATTCAAGCCTTGTGCCAGGACCGTAGTTTGTCTCATGAGACCTACCGATGCGTCGAGGAGTAATAGCGGGCTCCACCCGTCACTTATTAATTAAAATACATCCCTCTTGTAAAAAGGTTGAAACATACCAAAAACATTCGTATTAAAACTAGAATACGAAATATTAATACTTTAACCATAAACCATGAATGGTATAAAAATAGAACATCCTTAGTGAAACAATATAACAAAAAATTCAATAAAATATGGAATATTGTTTCATAATAAATCAACTTCAAACAAGCGTAAAATCCTTCGAAGGATGATGACATAGATGAAAACAAAACTATTTCAAAGAAATGTCTTATTCTATTTTGAAATCATTTAAATGTCACGTAATTATAAAATAAATCATTTATTGGAAAATATTCTTATAATTTTGTAAGGTAATCATCGAAGGTGTTATAGCGGTGGAGAATAGCTGCAGCTGCCGTGTATGTTAAAAAAAAATTCTTACCTTAATTTTTTGAAAAGATCATAAAGTACCTTGTTTGGAAAACGAAGAAAAGATTCCTTTCAAAACATTTTATAAAAAAGTAAAAAAAGGACATGAATTAATTTAACACCTATTATAGTAAATAGTACAAATGTTTTGAAATACATTTTTATGAGACACAGATGTAGATGATAAAGAAGTCCCAGTAGATACTTATGTATAAATAACCTCAAGTAAATAAATAGATTGTAAAATCAATATTTACCTTGTACATTTCTTTGGTATAGGGTATGTTAACCTCATATATAATAGTTAAATCACTGTTAATAAATTATACTAGAACCACATACATAAATATGATATCATATATGATCTTCAAATATTTCTTTTTAATAATATTTAGTCGTATAATTATTTTAGGTGTAAACTGATTTGTTTTCCTTTATATGTTTTCTTATGTAAGTCATGTTTATTCTGGATAAAATTTATTTGAATCATATCCAAAATTATATTAAGTTATTAAAAAATATTTTTAACCATAAAATTGAAATTATTCTTGAATAGTTACGATGGGGAATGAATCTCATCACATTCATGGAGACCATAATCTATACATACGCAGGAGCGACAATATCATTCTATTGATTGTGAAATTGTATGTAATTGTATGGTATATCATATATACAGAATAATTAACATGTTATATTTATAATTTACATCAATAATAATCATTATTATACCAATCCAAATAATTAAGTGTTAAATAATAAACTACACCACGATGTGGAGATGGTAAGCAGTACGTACTCATGTATGGTGACTTTGTCATTCATAAGATGGATAGAATAATAAATATGTTTCTACCATATTTATAATAACATCATAGTGTGTATAAGTTACTGGATTTAATACTTTTTGTGCAATCAATAATGAAATTGGAAATTTAAGAAGACCAAAACTTTGAAAGAGGTTATTAAATTATTACTTCTTTTTCAGGTCCTTCCTTTTGATTTCATCAAAAGGAATCCTTAGGTTGGATTTATGATCACATTAAGGCATCTATGATTAATTTAGGGTAGTTGTGAAGATATTTGATCATTTTTTGTTTGAGACAAATGTCTTTGGAACTGTGAATATGACAGAAGGGGAAGCACACTTTTATAAGAGTGGTGAGTGGTACATTAGGAAGAGCTTGAAATATTATTTTATTATAAAATCATTTTCGGTTTCTAATGGCTCTAAATGTATTTATTTTTTAGATAAGGTGGGTATGGGTTTAAATAATCTCAACCATTATATTTTATACATGTTTAGGTCACCATATTAACCTTATCTTTTATATTTAACTCTTAGTTAAATAGTTTGACTTTTACTATGTCTTCTTTTATTATTTAAATAAATGGGTTATAAAAATATTATAAAAAGAAACTAAAACCCCATGTGAATATTTAATGAAATATATATCATTATAAATGTTATTTAGTTGAACCTTATATTTTTAGGAATATTATATCATTTCATAATATATTATTTATTTTAAGAACTCATTTATGTCAATTTTGACACTATTTACTATTTGGGTTTTGTGAAAGTCATATAAAGATTATTATTTCGAAACAAATTTATTTAATCAACCCTATCATGTGATATTAACCTATAAATGTATTGGAAGGCATCAAAAGTTCTCTATTTAAATTTATTTTAATATTTATAATATCAATTTTTTAATCATTCATTAATAAGGTAATTAATACATCATCATTCTGTCATAAATAAATTTAATTATTTTAGGTATAAAAATTAATAATAAAATACGATTATGTAAGAAATAAATTTTTTTCAAATTAATTTTTATAGCTTAATTTATTGTATGTATAACCTTATATTAAAAATGGTTTAGTTATTAAAATTTCAATTTAACACATTTAACACTTCTTTAAATAAAATAATAATAAATGTCCTAATCCAATACCAGTGGATCAAAAAGCATAATATTTTATTCCTAAGGTTTATTTTTGTCTATATAATCTTATAAAATCGAATTAGGACATGTGTTATAGTAATTATTCTGTCATGTTTACGTTTCATTACCCTATTTACTTTTAACTATGGTAAATAAAAATCAAAGGTTACTATTCACCAAAAAATATTTCTGTCTTATTGAACCACATTTTACTTACTGATTTCAACCATGTCTCTAGGTTTTTTGAAATTCAATTCACAGAAGTGTTATAATTTTGTTTTATGTAAATTTTCAAATATGCCTAGAAGGTGGGAAAAAGTCGTTAAAAATTTCAATGAAATTTTATACATCTAATATTGTTATAAAATTCCTCTAATGACTTAAATTGAACTAATATAGGTATTATTTATCTATTTTTAATTTGAAAAACATTTAAATTAAAATAATTGTTATATAAATAAATGTCGGTTTTAAAAAATAACGGCGTTTTTTAACTATTTATCATATATTGAATGTTTTTAGAAAACCAAAAAAAATTCACCCAAAGATAATTTTGATATTCTAAATTAAAAAATTATTTCTATTTTACATAATTCAAAACATAGGAGTTTCATTAGTTAATTTAAAATTATTTCCCATTCTCAAAACCAGATAGTAGGATTTTTTTAAGTAAAATACTATAAAACCTTTTAAATGTGTTTATGTACAATTTAAATATAAAATTACTTATAATGACCAAAATTGGATTATGTGATAAAAATATAATCTAATTATACCTAAAAACCTTTAAAATTTATAATTTAGCAATATAATTTATTTGGATTAAAAAAGTTATTTTCAATTAAAATTTATTATCTTTCATTATTCATAAAAATATGAAAGTTATCAGAGAACCCCAGAAATATTATCTATACTAAATTTTTATGACCCACTTATAAAGAAAAAGTTATTTTTTTCGAATTGGATATATAAAAGTGTTAAATATTTTATTTAAAAAGGGTTCACCACTAAAAGGTGGTAAAATTGTATTTTTTAGAAATACTTATTTTATCTGGAAAATTGAATTTGTTCTTATATTATGTCTAAAAAACACATAATATATATTTTGAATTTATATATAGTATATAAAATTCAAAATTCAGTTAATATTATTCATATCTTCTTTTTGAAGGACTAGTTTGTTAAGTTATGGTGTGCTTAAACTTGTTATTTCATGTAGCGCAAGCTGCTGAATTACATTAAAGAGATAACGTACAATGAAATCATGGGGTCTTATATTTTCTAATCTATAATTAAATTGAATCCTCTCAATTTTTAATTGTTCTTCTAAAATAAAAGGTTTAAAATAGAAAATAACTTTTTGGAAAACCCACTTCAGAAATAGGGTTAATTAAATTTTGTCTTAATAAGAGCGAATATGAAGTGAAAAAAGTCACCACCAAATTAGGGGTTTGAATATAATAACATTGGAGGAAAATATAGACACATAATTGGAGAAAAAATTACATATTTATAAAGATTGATTGGGGCCATAAATCACAAACAAGTGAATTATAAATTAAAAATTGAGGTCCTCAAATCCATAAATCTATGATGATTTAAAATATCATCAGTGCAACAAAACATATGGTATTAAAATTAAACGTTTTTTTGGATTATTTCCCTAATTATTAAGAATTAATTTATTTATATAATTAGAAAAAAAAGAATACTTACAAAGAAGAGTTCTATCGTTTAACGAATTTCTACTACAAACTCATCTTTCTCTGCCAAAGATAATATAACATGAAAATATTCTATTAAACCTAATCATAATGGGATAAAAATTAATGAATTTATAATTCATATATCATACTATTTTAAAAAACTAAATTATAAAACTAGGATATAACATGGGCCAGTGGTAGGTGATTCTCCCTTGTCGCCCTTTGGTTGCGGGATCATGTCTCGCGGCATTGCTGGATGAGATGTGTTGTCACCCGACCTTCGGGTTGTCCTTTTTATAAAAAGAATCCCAAAATAATATTATGAAATGTTTTAACCTTAAATAATATAATCCAATTTCCAACATATTCCATTCCAAACATTATTCTTACCCAAAATACTTGTTTCCAAACTCATAGTCCAAAAATTTATAAGGATGGTCTACATAACATAATGAAGATCTCTTTTTTACATATAATAACATGTGAGTAACTTCATATTTTATACTCATAAAACAAGGTAACACCTTGAATTACTATAAATCCTTATTGATTACATTCATGCTGCATTATTCCATATAGAATACTAGACATATTGTTTATATCCTAAAATTTTGAATACTCCAAAAATGATGGAATAAAAAAACCATTAATCAGCTCAAAGGTAGTCAATAAGATCTAATATAATATATCCTAATCAACCATCTAGTATTCCAAAATCACTACCACAATGTCAATATGATATTATGGTTTATCATTCCTTCAACCATGTATTTTTTAAAAAATTTAACTTGCTATTGTGTCACTTTTCTAAGTATGATATAATCTAGAATCCTCAATGAAATAGTACTCCAGTACAATCCTTATTTATTTCCATAATTAATATAACCAGTACATCAATGATACAAGACTAAAATTACATAAATCATTAATAAAAATATAAGAACCCTAATTATTTCCCTTAATATGCGGTAGTATAATAACATGATTATTATCAAATAGCATTATTTGGGGTATACTATGATGATTGGGACATTGACTCACGTAGTGTCCCAAATCCTTCCAGATAAAGAATTGTACATCTGAAACCTTTTCCTTAACCTTTAAATCACATAATTTTTTTCCTTTTTCTCCACACTTATAGCAAACTCACATTCCCTTGAAGAATTTACCAAGGTTATTCTTTCCATAGTTATCACATATAGAAAAATCATTCTTTACCTTCTTCCATTTATCCATCTTTCTGTCTACAATCCTTTTCTTCTCTGACTTCCCTTCAAATACATATGACATATAGAATAATTTATTTATCTTATTAACACATTATACTATTTCTCCATATTATGAGAGATCATTGGAGGACATTTTTCTTCTAAATGTTGGCTTAAGACCATGAAATATATTATCATTATTACTATATGGATCAAGCGTATGGCTTGGCTACTCATTTATTCTACTGGGAACCATTTTTAAAAAATTTAACACACTAGGTTAGTTTATTAATAACAATTAATAATTCCAATCTTTTAAAATACCTATCGTAAATATAAAAGTTTATTCATATAATCCATAATCAAAAAAAAAATTTGTTTAGGAAGTATTTACTCATAAATACTTCATAATGGTTTGTAAAAAAAATGTGAATTATCCTAATCATATCCCATGGGAGTTTCCATACCAGGAGTGAAATAATGTCTGTTGTTATGTACTAGGATATCTCTGGTAATGGCCGAAACTGTTTGTCGGAATTTCCACTCTTATGTACATCTGTCCTCGATCCACCTCTAACATTTTGTATCCAGGAAGGGATGTATTTTCATGGAAAACCCAAATAATATTTACACCACCATTTTTTTATGTTCTTCTATAATAATCCTCTAATTCAATCTTAGGGTAACGTTCTCTATTCAGAGTTTATCTAAATCTAGTTTCCAAGGTTTATACTAAACTTCCTCTAAAACCAAATTTGATTCCCTGACCTTAGTTACCTAGATTCGGTGCATTATTTCATTACATTATAATTATCATAAGTGATCATGCCCCGAACGACCAATTAGTTTAGTATCCTGGGAAGTACTAGATACATACATAAGTTTTACATTACATTATGAGATGAAAAAACAACAACTTTTATTCCACATTAATCACACTCATATCCCTTAGGATATTCCTATTGGTCAATCATAATATACCTCTTCACATCCTGGGAAAAATAAAACATAAGAAATGGGTGAACACAGATTCTCTATAAGAAGAACAATATAGCAGAAACATTCATAAATAAGCATGATCAATGAAGGTAGTGTATAAGACTAAAATACAAGAATTTTAAACATAAAAATCAGCATAATATGAAAAATATAAATCAAATAATTCCATTTATGTATTCACATAGATATTATACTAGTCTAATAATCACATGTAATATCAATAGCAAATTTTATAATGACAAAATGAACATTGTCGGACATCATAACTACATAGTTAAGGACTCGTGCCAAGACTAAATATAATATTTTGTCATTGACTTTTTCCATGCCACTAGTTTGTCTTATGAGACCTACCAATGCATGGAGGACCTATTGCAGGATCCACCCGTCACTTACTATGTCCAATTCATTCCTCATATGAAAAAAATGAAACATAACAAAAACATTTGTATTTAAACTAGCACAAAAAATGTTAATACTTTAACCATAAAAAATTTATCCTATAAAAATATAGCATATAAATTAAAACATATCATGAAAACATAAATACAATATGGAAGATTTAATAATAGTAAATCAACTTCAAACAAGTGCAAAATCCATCAATGAATGTTGACATAGATGAAATCAAAACTATTTGAGATGAATGTCTCTATCTATTTTAAAATAATTTAAAAGTCACATAATTACAAAGAAAATATTTATTTGATAATATTATTATAATCTTGTAAGGGATGAATTTAAGTAGTAATAACGATGTAAAATATCTTCACCTAATGTATAAGTTAAAAAAACATTCATACATTAATTTGTCGGAACGGTCATAAAGTACCTTGTTTGGAAAATGATGAAAAGATTCCTTTCAAAATATTTTATAAAATGTAAAACAAGGGTATAAATGAAATTAACCCATATTCTAGGAAATATTTAAAATATTTTGAAAAACATTTTTAAGAAACAGGGATGTGGTTGATAAAGAATTCTTAGTAGATACTTATGTATAAACAACCTCATATAAATAAAGACATTGTAAAATTGACCGTTACCTTGTAATGTTTCCTTGTAGAGGGTATGTCATCCTCCTTTATAGTGGTAAAATAATTTTTATTAAATTATAAAAGAACCACATACATAAATATTATATCATATATGATCTTCTAATACAGAATTGTTAATAATATTTCAGTAGTATCACTATTTTTGTGTGTTAACTGATTTGTTTTCAATTATATGTTTTTTATGTAAGTCATGTTTGTTATGGATTGGACTAATTTGATTCATATCCCAAATTATATTATATTCATAAAAATTATTTTTAATCATAAAATGAAAATTATTCATCAATAGTTACGATGGAGAATGAATCTCTATGCGTTTGTGGAGATGGTAATCTGTATGTACGCATGAGCGACAATATGGTGACTTGGACAAAAATAGGATGTATAGAATATTTAATATTGTTGTACCATATTTATAATAACATAATGTTATTTATAAGTTACTTGAGTTGTTATTTTGGTATGTAAACAATAAAGAATTAGGAAGTGGTAGAAGAAAATATCTTTGAAATAGGTGATGAAATTATTACCTCTTATTCAGGTGCTTCCTTTTGATTTGATCAAAAGGGATCCTATAGGTTGGATTTATAATCAATTTAAGGCCTATAAGATGATGTGAGGATATTTGGGAGGGTATATGAGTAGTGTTTGGCTGAGGAAAATTTTTTCAGGGTGTGAATTTGAGAGAAGTGGAAGTACCATTTTATAAGAGAGGTGAGTGGCACTTTAGCAAAACCATGAAATATATTTTTATTATAAAATAAATTTCGGTTTATAGTGGCTCCCAATGTATTTATTTAAATTATATGGTTGGGATGAGTATAGATTTTCCCAACCAATAGGTTTTATACAATTTTATTTCACCATAATAACCTTATCTTATATATTTAACTCTTATTTAAATAATTTAACTTTTACCATGTCTTCTTGTATTGTTATAATAAATTGTTAATAAACATACTATATAAATCTAAGAAAACCTCATTTGATTCATTAATTACATATATACCATTATATAATTCATTTGGATAAACCTTATATTTTTAGGAATATTATATCATTTAATAATAATGTATTTGTTTTAAAAACACATTTATGACAATTTTGACACTATTTAGTATTTAAGTATTGGGAAATTCATAAAAACATTGTTACATAATTTTTTTTAATAAAACCTAACATGTAATATTAACGTAAAAAATTAGTAGAATACATCAATTGTCTAAATTTACATTTATTTTAATATTTATAATATCAATTATTTTAATCTTTCATTAATAAGGTAATTACCACATCATCATTGTGTCATGAATAAATTTAATTTCTTAATGTATAAAAATTATAAATAAGAAACCATTATGTAGTAAATATTTTGATATTTCTAGTGAATATTTATAGTCTAATTTATCTTGTGTATAAACATATATCAAAGATGGTTTAGTTATTAAAATTTGAATTTAACACTTTTAACACTTCTTTAAAAAATAGTAAATGTCCTAGTCTAATCCAAGTGGATAAACAATTATCATATTTTATTCCTAAGGTTTATTTTGTTCGAAATATACTTATCCAATAGTATGAAGACATGTGTTAGGGTAATTATAATATAATTTTTAACTTTAATAACCCTATTTACTTTTAACCGTGGTAAATAAAATATAAAAGATACTATTCACCAAAAAAAATTTCATCTTATTGAACCAAATTTTTCATAATGATGTCAACCTTGTCTCTTGGTTTTTTTAAATTCAATTCAAAAAAGTTGTAAAATTTCATTTTATGCAAATTTGAAATTGTCCCTAGAAGGTGGGTAGAAGGCGTTAACAAGTTCAATAAAATTTTATACATCTAATATTATTATAAAATAACTACAATGAATTAAATTGAACTAATTTACGTTTTATGTATCTATTTGAAGATTAAAATAAATTAAAATTAAAATAATAATTATTTAAATAAATTTCGGTTTTATACATTAACACAGTGTTTTTCACTATTAATCAAAAATTGAATGTTTTTAAAAAAATACAAAAAATTTACCCAAAAATAATTTTGATAATATAAATTCACAAATTATGTATATTTTACCAAATTAAAAACATTATAATTTCATAAATTAATTTGAAAACAATTTCTGTTGTGAAAACCAAAAAGTGTGTTTTTGAGAAGAAGAAACTATAAAAATATTGATATGTGTTTATGTCCAATTTAAATGTGAAATTAATTTCAATGGCCAAAATTTTTTTAAATGAAAAAAATATAATCTAATTATTCATCAAAACCATTCAAATTTATAATTTCACAGTATAAATTATTTTGATTAAAAAAATTGTTTTCAATTTAAAATTAGTATCTTTCACTATTCATCAAAATATTAAAGTTATTATAAAAATTCAAAAATTTAATTAAACTAAATTTTTATGTCCCACTTCTAAAGAAAAGGATTATTCATTCAAATTGAATATATAGAAGTGTCAAATATTTTATTTAAAAAGGGTTATCCATTAAAAGGTTGTAAAATTTCAATTTTTAAAAAATTATTATTTTATCTAAAAAGTTGAATTTTTTAATATTCTATCTATGAAATACATAATATGGAATTTAAAATTTTATGATGTATATAAAATTTAAAATTTTGTTAATAATATTCATAACATATTTTTGAACGGCTATTTTGGTATGTCGTGGTGCGCTCGAACTCAGTGTTGCATGTAGCGCAAGCTACTGAATTACATTAAAAAGATAACGTACTATGAAATCCTGGGGTTTTACAGGCATCATTTCAATTTCAGGTGAATTATGTGATTCATTATCAAAATGTTATTGATAAATTCCTTTACTATGTTTTCCTCAAAATAAAGGCTTTTTATTTTAAATGTGGTCTTGGTCATAGATTCATTAATCAACCACTATGTTTTGCACATGTAACCCTCTATAATAGAATAAAATTGAATTATTGGTAGAAGAATTATGGTTAGGCCTTTCACCAAAATATCATGTCACATTATAGATGTAATTATTATGGTTGTGATCATGTTTCATTGGTCATTATCACCAATATTTTATACCTTTTATATTAAGTTATGAATATATCTTATATTTAACAAGAAAATACATGTATTTTAGTCATTCATGAAATGTTTATCCAAAATAAAACCAATTTAATGACATACACCAGCATATTGGTTTTATGAATATGAATAAAATAATATTCAAGATATTCCAAAAACATTTACAGACATGAGGGGAAAATCAAAAGTAATTTTTATACTATAGAATTAATTGAATTACGCCAAAAATTATAGTGTATATTTATATCGTTTTATTCGTGTATGATTCAATGGCTCTATATCTCATGGTAAGAATGAATGGTCCACTAAAATTTTAGGAATCCCTAGTAACATAATCCATTTAAATATCGGAGGGTTAATATGGATAATTTATATATTTTATTCCATATATAACATCAAAGAAAATATGTGGGAGAATACATGGGACTATATTATGGGAAAATATGTTTTAAAATTATTTTAATCTCAAGTTATATTCCATGATTGGTTTTTATTACAAGATCCAATGAAATTTGTTTAATCCCCACAAACATAATCCATTTGAATTATATAGGATTTTTAAGGTTAATTTTTAGATATTTTTCTTATTGTTACATTAATTATATTAAAATGGATCATCTTGTATAAAATATAGTGAAAATTATATTCCACATATTCATATAAGGACTATAGGGAAAACACATTAGTGTTTGATAGATTCTTCCACTGAAATTTGGTAAATACCCCCAACCACATTACACACAAATTTTATAGGCATGATAGTGGTAATTAAATGGTTACTTCTCCACTAAAAATTCTATGAAATTCAACTAAAATATCTAGTGAAACTAAGATCCCTCTTATGAATTAATTTTACGATCTAATGCCACATCAAGTAATGGCTGGATTATTCATTCAAATTAGTGGACTCTCCATAAAAAAATTCCACTCAAATCATTCAATTTTGAGGGGTGTAATGAATATGTTTTTACCCATATAAAAATTAATGAAATTCAAATTAAAGATGTGGTAGAAATAATTATATAAATTCCAATCCCCCAAATCATGTATGTTATAGTGATAATCCAAATTATGTTTTCACCACGAGTTCTAGAAATAGTTGAGGAATACTGACAAAAAACAATCCAATATAATATTGTAGGCTTGATAAGTGTTATTGATTGGTTTCTGCACCCATTAGGTCTTCCAAGAGATTCTAATGAACCTAAAATAGAACATATAGTGCCCTAATTATTTAAAGGTCCATTGGGATGTTATCTCCTAAGATAAAAGAATGTTCTGCTACTATTTGAGAAACATCCACCAACACACTCGAATGATATGTATCTATATTTAGAGGGGTAATTTATCGGTTTATTATACTCGAGTACATCAATTAAATTACCTTTTTAATTCTAGTGGAAAATCTAGTAATACTTCCAATCATCTTAATATTGGATGTTCTAGTGCAATTACACCTCAAGGGATGACTAAATTTTTCAAAAAAATGTATTTAATCCCAACGAATTATATTATCCAATTTATTTTACAATTAAATGGGGTAATTGAATGATTTCATTATATTATATACTTTCATGATATTCCAATAGAGATTTTAGTGAATCTTAATGTGAAAATTAAATTCCTTCTATTTTTGGATGTTCATTTTGGGGGCCTCTATAATGGATGACTAGAAGTTCAACTGAAATTTGTTGAATTTCCACCAACAATTTCCATCAAATGGTTTCATACCTAGGATTTGAAATTTATAGGTTTATTTATATCTATAACTTCCATGAAATTACACTATATGTTTTAGCAGAACTTCGAAAAAACCTTTTCTTACAATTCTCATTTGGAATCTGCCTCATGAGATGAATATCAGTTACACTGATATATATGGAATCCCTACCAATATGTTCCACAAAACATTTATAGGTGAGATAGGGTAAATGGTTTGGTGTATTTTCCACTAAAACATCAATGAAATTTCATTTGAACCATCTAACATATTATTCAGGGACATTCCAATTGGAATCCACCTCAATGAATAAAATAAAGTTCAACTAAAATGTATAGATTCATCACCAACTCATTGAAAAGATATCATACTTTTTAGAGGGGAAATTAATAGTGTTATTATTTAAATGATCATAAATTAATTACCACATTCTAATAAATTAAAATATAAAATAATCACATTCTTATAATCTCTTGTAGGAGGCCCCCATAAGGGATGATTGGAAAATCCCATGAACATTGTGGAATAAAAATGAACACTTTACCCTTAAATTTTTATTAAATAATAGGGAAATGAAATAGTTTAATACCCATATGACCATCCATGAAATTCCATTAGAACTACAAGTGGAATATCTCTTACTCCAAGTCAATGTGATGTGAATTTATATTTAATTTTTATCATATTCAATTATATAGATTACTTTTTAGATAAAATATAATGGATTTACCATGAAATATAGAAAAAATTGAACAAAATTTTAAAGAGGTTCATAGAACTTATTTTTAAGACAATTCATTTTGGAATATGTTTAAAATATTTATATCGAACAGTTACTCATCATCATATTATATGATGTATGATATCCTAGTTGATTCTATTATTAAAACATGTCATATATCTGTATAGATAATCGGAGTTGGTAATGTGGATACAGTGTTTTTTACATGTGATATTAAAATGATTTTTGGTATTATTGATGGGGAAATTTATATCACTATATTTTATTCATTCAGGC
Source organism: Viscum album (assembly GCA_963277665.1). Taxonomy (NCBI): domain Eukaryota; kingdom Viridiplantae; phylum Streptophyta; class Magnoliopsida; order Santalales; family Viscaceae; genus Viscum; species Viscum album. The sequence goes on from OY728131.1 coordinate 25,218,017, forward strand.
CGGTGAAAGAACCATTATTTATTCATATTTTTGTAAAATGTAAATCATTTATTATTAAAAGATAATAAAAACAAGAAATATGGAAGGTGTTACGGGGGATAATGTTGAATATCATGATCACATAATAGATCTTATTTGTTTATACACATGTGAAATTGTTTTCTATCATACTACATGAGATTATTTATATTGGTCTTTTATCCAATTAGTATATATTTTTATATATATGATAAATCTAAATTAACCTCTTCAAATAAACCAATAATTCTTTAATTTTGTAAAAAATTCTACCAACACAATTCTATGTTTTTTTGTCCCTTTTATAATTTCTTTTGTTGTTTTATCTATAATTTATGTAACATATATAATTTATCTTCATTCATATTCTATATTAATTTATTTATTATTTTTAAATCAAATTCCTTGTGAATGAAAATTAATAAATGGGAAGTCCACCATTTATTAAAAGGGGTTTGGAAGAGTTTGTTTCCACTGTCCAAAAGAAACAAAAATTTCATACAATTAAATCTAGTATGGAAATAAATCAAATTCAAGACCTATTTTGATGATTAACTATTAAACAAGGATATCTAAATCATTTATCAATATAAATTAATGATAATTATGGTTCCCAACAAATAATATCCCCATGGTATGTGGTGAAATAGTGTAATGGTAAGTGAAAGTCTTCTATTTATTAATGAATAAAATCATATATTGAAAATAAAACAAGATAATATCAATGATAAGTTGATTAATAATTCTAAACAATTAGAAAACTAATGTATTTATTAGCTAAAAACTATAATCAATAGAAATTTGGAATGAAAAACAAAATGGAATATGGTAGTAAAAAATATGAAAATAATATTATGATAATCACTGAAGTGGAAGAAAACCAAATAATGTTTTCCCATTGTCAAATAAACAACTATAAATAAAAAGTTGTCTATGTAGTGAAAGAACAAGTTCATATAGTTCAAACCAATTAAATGTAAATAACATAAATAAAATTGAGAGATTGAATATAGTGGGATTTTATCCATCCACACATAATGTTGTTGAAGTAGAAAATGTAAAGTCGGCGGTGATGAATAATGAACACCAACCACAACAAGTAGAAATATAAATATTCCAACACCATGAAGTCACCATGCCAAATAATTAATTATAAATTTAAATTCAATAATTATAATTGAAAAGTATATTGACTCAAAATCAATTGATGTTCAATCTGAGATGAAGAAAAATATCACTATAAATAGAATTTATTGAGAAACGAGAACATCAAGGAGTTTCTACAGCATAGTTCTTGTGGTAAAATGGTTCATGAAATGTCTATAATTTCAAAAATTATGTCATATAAATCTTTATAGTATTCTAGAGTTTGGGGATAAGTATTATTTTTTAGGACCAAAAATAACGAAGACCATTAAATTAAAATATTCCAATGATGTACCCATCTATTAATATGACTTATAATATAAAATCAATTATTATTGTGTAGACGATATATCTAGAATTCTGAAAAAAAAAGTTACATTTACATACAATGGTAAAAAAGAATTATCTTCTCAACAATGTAATAATTATTTTCATGATGAATATTTATTTTTACACTGATTATTCAAATATAATATCATGTTAGTTTTATATCCTACACACATTTTCAATTATATTAGTTATTATTTTCATATGGTCAAATAATAAAAACAAAGGGTCAAGTGGGGAACACAACTAAAAATTTCTTGAATAAATTTTTATTTTTTTAAAGACATTTCATGATAATTGTATTAATTTTAACACAATTTAATCTTAAAATGTAATGGTTTATAGTTATTATCTATTGGATAATGAGTATAGGGAATAATTTAAAGGTAGAATAAAAATTTTAATGATATGTAGATAGAGAAACTAGTTAATGTTGAACACAATATGAATGGAATGCTTTTATCCTCAACAACATGAAAAATTTTAATTGAATATTTCTCACCATTAATGTGGTGATATTTTATTTCATCTACATAAAATTGAATCATTTTTTTTAGGTTGTTGTAGACATGATATTTAAAAAAATATGCGTTAATAATGGTAAATATTTTCATCTATGGCACGAATTATATTTTATAATTGGTTAAATAATATAATTAATTATGTAAAAGTGTCTATGGATGGATTTTTAATTTATAATATTTAATTTATTTACATTTCTAATGATGACTCTGAATAGTGTGATGCAATTAAGGATGATGAAAGAATATTTTGATATCTTGTAGAGAATATGGAAAGAGATCATTAATATCAGAACAACCTAGACCATGAAGAAGTTGACGACCTAAATTTTTATATGGTTCACCTCTTCCATTCCATAATTACCAACAATTGGTTATAGACATCTTTTAGAAGCATGAGTTTATGGTTGGCTTCCATTCCTCCAAAATTTTGGTAAATAATCAATCACATCTAGTTTATGTGTACAAAAACAATGTTGAATAGAATATGTTGTGTGTCACTTATAAATGTTCAATTTTTTGGTATTGTAGTAGTAATATTGTTTAAAAACAAATATAATGAAATAATATTGTTAATATAAGTGGTTTCATATCCAATGTAGAAAATATTACATTAAAAAATGAAACAAATTTTTCATTCAATTATCAGTATTCAGACATTGTGAAAAAAATTATTACTATACAAAAATATTTTTATACTTAATTCATATGTTAGTATAGGATGAATATATAAATGGTGTCAAATAAAAATTGTTTTGATTTATAAATAATTTTTTTATTATAATTAAAATAATTCCCATGTATCACCCGAACATAAAACTAACTTTTTCATATAGTGGTGTCACAGTCTATTACATTTCAATCTTACTTAAAAAGGGTTCAGTGGAATGATTGAAAATAAAAATAACTTCTACGTGGTGTGAAGCCATCACAATTTAACCAAAAAACAACTTTAATCCAACAATATAAATTATATTACTCTTATAGAATTTTATAGAAGTCCAACTCCAAGGATACTCGTCCAAATTACACTACTAGTCATCCAATAATGGAGAAAAAATACATACATAACATATATGTATGTATTATTCTGATAATGAAATCACTGTTAACAATGATTTTGTAGCTACAATAGAAAAGCTAAATTTTCCTGATCAACATAACCCTATTTATTAATAGAACTAATACAAAATACCACATTACCATTATATGATTATCGATACAATAAAATTAAATAATGAAAATAAATAAATTTCTTAATAAATTATTATTCTATTACCCCCTTTATTATTTTTTTTTTGTTTATAAACACGTCCTTTATTAATATTTATTTTGAAATATGATGAATAATAAATATATCTTCTGACTTATTTCCTTTTCTAAATCTACAAAAATTGCACAGGGAAATTTATTAACCATTATATATCTGAAAATATATGGTAATCACCTTCATTCGAATTAGTTCAAATTTATTGTGACATTTTTATATATGTGAATAATTATCAACATACACATAAAACTAATCTTATTTAATCATTAGAGTATTTCTATCTAATTTGGTTCACCTATACAAAATAATTTATTTCATGTATTGATCTCACATTAATATGATCATAAAATTATAAAACATGTAAACAAATACCCTAGACTGCAAAAGTTTTCAATAAGTATATTGAAGAACATCATTGGAAGATATACATAATAAACATAAATGATCATCATTTTCAATAATTCCAATGACATAAGGAAATTAAACTCCACACTTAGTTACATGTTAAAAAAAAGATATCCAATTATATGATATTCGGGTTGAAATGAATAAAATAACATTAGTCTATATATAGTAGAAACATAGAAAATTAATTCTATTTTAGGGTAGATATTATGAGGATACTTTTCTGGAATCTCAAATTTATACATTGAATCTACATATGAATTTTTTTCTTTCCACCAATAAAATTGATTAAATAAATTTAATACACTAAACTTTAAATGATTGAAATATTTTATAAGTATGTTAAAATAATCACTTAATTGTGAGATCTGAACAAAAAATGATAAAGCATCATTCAAAAAACAACATTCCCAATTATCTAGAAACAGAAATATATCATATGACCATTAAAATTTCCCATTCAATATTCTTCTATGAGTTTATCCCACCCCTAATCAAAATATAATGAAACATTATAATATAACATAAAAAATATAAAATATATATACAAATATATGTCCATCATTAACCCAATTTCATAAATGTTTATTTCTGTTATGCATAATATTCTACATGCAAATGAATTGTTGAATTTTCACTAATAAATTATAAATGGATATTCCCATTGATACATCCTAATCCATAAATATATTTTGATGTCACTTAATGATATGAGCTTATATTTTTTTTAACAACCATGATATGGTACTCAAAGTTTAATAATATAATAGTGATTCCTTAAAAAAACTCTCTTAATGATTTTTCAAGAATATAAAGAAAACTATGGTATTATAATATTTATCAGTCCTGAAATTGGTGTTATAAAAATATCCAAATAACTCATAGTATATCTTTATTTTTGTATCATCCTATAAAATTTTTCTTCTTTTCTCATTCATGTTAATCATTATAATATATAAAAATGATGAATTTTCATTCAATGTTTTAGGTACACTAACATGAATCATGTGTTGCTATGAAAAATTACCTTTATGTTTTATATATTATAAAATTAAATGGATCTATATGCATATATCCAATTAAATATGAAACCCTTTAGTATAATATTAATCATGGGGAAATGGTCATATGGTTTTGTACCTAGTAAATCATTCAAACCAAACTCGCATGCTTATCTTGTATCTATTTTTCCCATTAGGAAATCATCATATAAATTAAATCAATATTACACAATTGATTATTATTCCCTTTAAAAGCTAATTTAGAACAATATTTCTCATTGGACAACAAAAAAACCATTAATTCAACTAAACCTAAATGTGTCCCATCATAATGAAATTTCACCTTTATATTATATTTTTCTAAATAATTATGACCTTGTTTTTAGAAAATCGTAAATGAATGTTTTGATAATTGATTTATCATTTCTCCATTAATAAAATTATTTTTTCCATACTGTTAACTGATTTAGTCCCCCATACATACAGTTGGAACATTGTTCATCATCAATTGATTTGAACTACATCCCAAAAAAAGTATAAAAATTAGTCTTGAAAATTAACATAATCTTCATTTGATATGTATACAATACAAGAGCATTGGTTCACAAATATTCTATTAAATAAAAAAAATATTTAATATAATTTTTATGAGAAAATTATAAATATATTAATAATCCTTTCTATGGAAGTTTAATTGAATGTTTCAGTGGATCTTCAAGGGAGCCATTCATTATAACTTCAACAAGAACATTCTCAGTGAATGTTACAATGGAAAAACCAAAATAAGTTCTTGTGAAAGTTCCATTTCACGGTTCAATGTAAGTTCTGCTAAAACATTCATGAAAACTTCCCCTGAAATATTCACTCAAACATCCCTTGACAAATAAAATTAATTCATTAGAATACAATAAAAGATTAAATTTATATAACTAAAATTTATATTAATAATAATTATGTAATTAGATATATATTTTCTACAAATAAAATTTTATGAGAAATATATTTCAATTTTTACAGTCCTTTTAGAAATATTATATAATTTACCATATAAATAAATTTATTTTATTATGATTTAAATTTAAATAATTTTATTAAATTTTATAAAATAAATATTTAAAAATATAAAATTATAAATATATTTAAGAAATTATTAATAAGACTATATTTATAATTTTTTCATTTTTAAATTATATTTCAAAAACAAACTATAAAATATTTATAAATAAAAATATATATATATTAAATGAAATATTCATTGGATAAATCATTACAAGTTGAAAATATTTTATCTATGGAAGTTTAAGATGATGTTTTAGTGGAATATCCAATGAAAATTGAATAGAATATTTCACTAAGACATTCACTAGAACTGTCACTGGAATATCCATTGAAACCTTTTTAGTCATTGTTACATTGAATGTTCTGGTGCAAGTTTCAGTGCATGTTCGGACAAATGTTCAAGTGGAAGTCCCACTGAAATATCCACAGAAACACCCAATAGAACATTTAATGGATCTTACACAAAAAGATATGATAATTTAATATGTATATAAGTTTATATTTATAAACCTAAATAATATATAGATAAAAAATATATTTTTATAAATATATTTTTATAAATTGACATTTTATAAAATTTTTATTATATCTGTTATATAATTATTATAAGTAAAATATAATTTCCCTTATAAATTTTTTTATAATGTTATAAAAAAATTTCAAATGAAAATTATATATTTAAGAAAACATATTTAAAATAAATTTAGTATAATATTTTTAAAATTTTGGATAAATTTAATTAAATTTTTATTAAATGATTTAGAGAATGTTTTCTTATTTGGATAAATCTTTAGTGTATGTATAACTAACTGTTTTAGAGTAAGATTCATAATTAATTTCTATTATATATTTTAGTTTAAGATTCCGGAAATTTTTCAATGTAACTTTTGTGAATTTTTTATTTTATGTTTCATGAAATGATTCAGAGAGAAAAATAGAATGAGTTTCACTTATTTATTTTACTACTTGTTTTAGTGAATATTAGATGGTTATATATTATTTTGTTTCGGTGTATGATTTATTTAATGATTCTATGTATGCCTTAGCATCAATTTCAATTATTTATTTCATTCCATGTCTATGAAACGTTTTCTATCATAACTAATTAAACATTACAATAAAAATCCATTAAGATGAATTTATTCAATATGATTTAGTATTATATATTCTTCAGATAATATTTCACCTTCAATAATAAACATATTTATCAAAATTTAAAAAAATTATATGGAATAACTTAATCATTAAAAATTATAAGGTGAAGAATAAAAACTATGCCTCCATAATTTATAAAATATCGACACCCAAATATTTTACAAATATTAACTACCACACAACTTATAATACAAAATACAATAGACTGTAGCCCCTTTCACACCTCCAATAAAGGAAATCAATGATGGATTCAGGAGAAAATTCTCTACACAATCATAGTGAAACCATTCGACGCAATCACTAGTGTTCACCAATAAAAATTCCATTTATAGTAAAAAAACCATTCTTAGAATTCTTAACCACTAATATAGGCACATATAGTTTCATAAATTTCCAATTGGATTGTTCAAAATGAAAATTTATAAAAACTCAATATTTAATACCACTTAATTAAAATGAGTGCAGTCGTAGTTTGAGATCAGACCAACAGAAATGACCTTTTAGTATGACTAGGGTTTTAAAGTATTTAGTTTTATTTGATTGATTAATTAGTTGAGGAAATATTTCTTTGATTTATTTTAATAATGAAAATGAATTCAACGTATATTGATTTATTGGTTTGAGAATAGATTTTAAAAGGTCGCAAGGGTTTATTAATTTCAGTGTTCAAGTGAAATTGGATTTTAGAAAGTTTGTTTATTAATTCAATATTGGGGTTTTATTCAAGATGAATAATATAAAATGGTTATGGAATCCCCTGTTTGGGGTGGAAATACCATATTTCCTGTTGTCTTGTATGTTGGTGTTTTTATGAATCATGTTTGTCTCTATGCCATATTTATTCCTAATTTATTTTTAATTTGATAGTGTTTCTTCCTCCATTAGGGTTTTTAGTTGTCCTATTTAATTGTTCATTTACCATTTAATTATCAATTTCCTATATAAAATATAAATCTAGGGATTGGGAATTAAATTAATAATTGAAAGAAACTAAATATATAAATAAATAAAATGAAACTAATTCAATGCACCTTCAAGCTTATTTTAAAAAAACATTTAACATGGTGGTTTTACACCCTAATTATAGTGTAGAGAGAAAAAGGGGGATGTAATAAAATATAGAGACATAAATATGAAAATAAAGATGAAACTATAGGGGAATATTCAATGAAACTTCTCACACCAAGCATTAATCATCGGGATATCTCAAACAGAAATATGATAACCCACCATTGATATGATCTAGGTTTCCCTATTATTATTGAATCTATAAAATTAATGGTATGAATCTGGTATGGTGTGGGTCCCATGTCATATATTCTCTCCAAATTTTGTGATATGAAAAATATGGGTGTTTCAATCCCATCTTGAAAATTTACCAATTTTGTAAATTATTACACTATGTTTAAACGTTCATGTTGATTTTATTGTCTTCACTATGTCTCCCACTTTTCCTAAAAATCTATAATATAGGACATGTAATGATTCCACAATATGTCATGACATTTTTCAACTCTAGAAAGATTATTTTTCCTTGTTTATTCAGTTCTAAGAACTAGAAGTGCTCCATGATCTTCATTCACAATCTGGTGTCATATCACAACTGTCAATTTTCTCCTTTTTATGTTATCTTGTATATAATTACATAACATACGAAACGAGTTAAACTGTTAAAAATATAGTAGGAATAATCACTTCAATATAGAAATCAATATATTAAATCACAATTAAATACTTACATGATATACATATTTCACTGACCTCACAAAATTTGACTAAATATTTATGCATTCCATTTCTAGTGAGTTAAAATTTACCTATTATAAGGGGATCCTTTCACATATAAAAAATTGATTCTTAAGCATCCCTATACACCAATGAAATATCCTATAAAAAATTGGAATATAGATGACAAAAATTGGTCTACTACAAAAGATGTTGTCTCTTTATTGAAAGATTTAATCTGGAACCCCTAATACCTAATTCATCAAGGTTTCATAACATCATTTTCTAAATTAAATTTATATATATTATATATATTATATATATATATTATTTATATATCATATATTTATTATTTTTACCATTTTTATTATTATTTAAATCTCATTTAATATTATATAAATATATATATAAATATATATATATAATCATTATTCTGTAATTAGAACTATTAAAAGGGATATTTTAATACCGCTGGGTAATGAGATTATAAAGGGAAAAATTTACCAACACATAAAAAATATGATAAAAGATTATCATTTTAAACATATTTTTAAAAAATGATATTGATCATCTATTTTAGTGATTTTAGAAAATGATAATGAAATATCCACATTATCGGTGTTTATAGTTAGCACTAGAAGATTTTAGTACTAAATAATACTAAATAAATTGTAGTAAAAGTAACACTCAAACTTGATCTAGTATATCATCAAGGGATACTAACTTGGTTCGATGTAACAAAATAATTTACAAAATATCTATTTTATGACATTCATAGGTGATACGAATGTTTTTACCTATCAAAGAAATCACAAGCATGTGTCACAACCTTTGAGCCTTAGGTTTTTTTAGGTTTGTTCCTTAATAAAACAGTCTTATGTAAATGAAATTATTATATGGTTTATTCCAAAAATCCACAATTAGGGAGGATAGAGATATAGAGTATGTGTACAGTCTATGAACCACGAATCTATAAATAATTTATAAATTAATTTAACTTAATTAAAAAAATATTTCATTAGGATTTTATAAATAACCATGATTCAATTTTTAATAATTGATATTAAATATTTTTTATTAGTGTTCAACAAGAAACTAATTTAATTTATATTTTTAACATATAATAATTTTTAAAATTTGTTTTTTATTATATTATAATTTCTATTTTTTATTTTTTATTTATAATATAAATATTATTATTTTTACATGTTTTGTAGTTTTTTTAATATAATAATTATACACACAAAATCAAATAATTATTATTTTTCTAAAAAATTGAAAAAGATTATGTAAGGGGATTGGAACTCTTTCCTATGAGTATTTCAATAGTAGGTCTATGGCTAATGACATATACATTTATTCATTTTTCATTGACTAATATTTTAGGAAAAAACTATGTTTTTAGGTAATTTACTTGTATATTTTCAAATTTAATGACTAAATTCAATATTGTTTATTAATAAATATTTTAGATATAATAATATGTTTTCTTTATTGTATTTTTGAAAAAATATTTGTTCCAAATAGAAAAATAAAATTTTTAAAAAAATGAAATATATATAATATTATATTATTTTTATGGAGTTATTTTAAAATTATTTATTTTATTTTGAAGTATACCTTAACAAATTTTGTTATTTTCATTAAAATATATCGCTAATATCATCATATATCTCATAAAAAATCATAAAAATTCATTAAAAATTCAAACAATGTAGCCAATCATGATCATTTAACACTTTATAAAATCAACCTAATATGACCTATAGCCAATTTTTAAATTCATTAACTTGAAATGAAAAAATAAAACTATAAATTAATTAAAGCATATATATTTCGAAAAAAACATGTAAATTACTCATTAGGAAAAAATTCCTTTGACACAATTCCAATTATGAATTACTAAACTAAAACCTTATCAAAATTTTCATTAATTAATATACTATAAATCTTATAAAAATATATAAAAATTCATAAAACATTCCCTATCATGGAATCCATGACTAGTCTTACAGATATAAATCACCACATCCATGTAGTGAAGGAGAATCAGGATGGAAATGATTAACATAAAATTAATTGTGATCTTTGTAGTTATCTTCTACAGGTAGGTGATAATTTTATACATCTCCAAAATCCCATATATGCAACTCTCTATGCTACATTTTAGGCATAAAAACAACACATGACACTTTATGGCCCTTATAAACTATATTTAATTTACTTATAGAATCTTTTAATTGTATAGTCATAGGGAATGTGGAGTAAGAGTCACGATCTAAATCGATTTCTATAGATTCCCATAATTCATTCAACTTGTTTCTAGTTGTTACATATAGACATACTTCCTAGACGTTATATGGAAATGGTTCTTCAATTACATATAAAGAGTTATAAAAATAAGGGATTTTACCTCCAAATTCCATAATGAATGAACATCAATAATAGTCTTCAAACATGGGTTTAAAATTATATTAATTTGGGAAACATGTCCCTTCATGATGGTACGATTATGATATTAGAAAAATAATGATAAAATACATAATAATCAATGTATATCAATTATAATAGTGTTTTTATTCTTAAAATCCCATTCATGGTTGTATAACCAATAACCTAAATCTTAACCACAATAAAAAAAAATTGGGTAAAATGTGTGGAATGGTTCTGTTGGCTTGAATTTAACCTCTATCCCTACATAAATGTGCTTTATTGAGAAATTTAATGTTAGAAGGAACAACCCATAAAATGTTTTCAAGTGTGGTGTTGTCAATTCCACAATTTGTGTCGTTGATAATTCATAATTACTGGATATCTATAGTACGATAATATTGAAACCATCAAAAACATTAATGAAAACAGTTTCCATAAGAACTGGTGAGGAGTGAAAATAGAGTATATATATTTCATCAGAAGTGGTGTATTCAATGGTAAAATTTAAGGATTGACTTTATATTATAGGGATTCAAGATAAATGTGTAATTTCAATGATGGAGGATCATTAGATGTGCGGGGTAAGGCTACGCAATTTCCATAGGTATGTATGGAGTAGAGTCATCATTTGAGTGTTTTAAGAATAAAACCCTAGGCCACATTGACTTATGAAATTCCATAACTACTGTCATTCCGCAAAATTTATAAATGATTTATAGAATAATTTGAATTCATTTTGTGTATGTTGAGATCATTGAATTAGGTATTCTTTTTTTTCATATCAGGAGTGAAATAAACCATTATTATCACTTTGAATTCACTATTTTCATTGTAATTACCTAAAATATTTTTGATATATTTTATTATTAATAATTATTTATGGATCTAATTTATGTAATTCAATAAATAAAATATTAAAATGAAACAAAAATATAAATTGTTGTATAACTAAATTATTCTAATTAAATCATTATTAAATAGAAATTATTATTATCTACATTTTATTAATGGACATAGTATTGGGAGTGTTTGGGAAAAAAATCTAATTTCAGATAATATTACATTATAATTTTTTTAGTAAATATTTTTATTTTAAAAGTATCAACACACATTTATTGATGTTATGGTATGAAATGATCAATTTTTTTTAATTTTTATTGTTTATCATTGGGGAAAAAGTTTTGGTGGGACCCAAATTCTATTAGGTTCAAATGGTGGTCCAGAAACATTACGTCGAATGGTCTGTGAGAATATACGTCAATGGATGGAAGTCTCAAAGGATATTTCCACTTATAGAATGATAATAATGGGTTATATATGTTTTTTGAATAAATTTGACAATATTTATGATGATAACATAAATATAAATTTATTATTATAACTATATTTTAAATTAATATTGACATATATTAATAAATATAACTAATAAATATTATATGTGCACATATTTAAATAAAAATTCAAACAAAAAAACAAAAAAACTCACGCATGAATATATATATATAATATTAGTAAAAAAATCAATATTTAATAAATATAATTTAATAAAATCTATTTTCATTACAAAGATATGTATATTTATCTAGAAGTGTCTCAATTTCCTTCCTTTCCAAACATGTGTTTGCTTTTCTGTTTATCGCTTGTTCTATTTACTATCTTATATGATTACATGATTTTTTGACACTTGAAAAAATAATCCCTTATATCATTCCATATATTACCTTGTCATCTTCTTCTACACCTCCTAACACTGCCAGGACTCTCTGACCCTGACCCCCATCCAGCTTCTACCTGCTCCCCTAACTCCACAACTACCCCTACTCATTATGAATTTATAATCCTCTCAACATCAGTACTTTTTAATTTCGAAAACAAAAATCATCCATTCTAACTAATTCAAAAAATTTCCACTTCCCATTCATATTTCCCCCTATAATGGATGATACTCACTCATGGTAAATACATTGTCTTACTCATTTTCCTATACAATTACGTTATATTTTTAGATGTTATAATATCTAACATGATTAAATTTACTAAAAATATACCCCCATCGTTGTAATGTTATCTCGTAGATTAATCTTATTGAAATGAAGCATGAAAATATGCATACCAAAAACATATTCATCCTCCTCTTCAAAATACAATAATATACTGTTCCAAATTTCCTTTTTCATTTATAAATATTGGTTTATTGTTCTCTAGTAATTTTGAATGAACCTTTTTTTATTATTGTTCAACCTTTTAATTATAGGTTGATTCATAAAAACTTCAAATTCAATTATGATTTATTTATTTCACCTAATGGTAGGTGATATGATTTTCATAGATCCTTGTCCCCATACCTCTCCAATACATTGCATATTATTGATTTAAATGATAATTTTACTAATATATATATATATATCACAAGAAGACTCACTTGATTTAACCATCCTTGATGTTATTATTTATAGGTTATAAATTTATTCTTACATTAACTATATGTTTCCTTAATTTATTCAATATATTGAAAATATTTATCACGACCACCCATCATAAATTCTCTCTAGGTTATTTGGGTGTACTTATTTATGTTTTTACAATTTTCACTATATATTTTTGTGTCACCATTTTCTTAATTTTTTAACAGTATGACTTTTTATTATATATTTACAACGTCACAGAAATTTGTATATTTGTATTCCCAATATTTGAATATGGGTGAATAATTTTTATATAACTATATGTATTCATCCATCATTTTCATGTTATTTCCGGTTACCAATGTATATATAATCCCATTTTAACAACAAAAATTTATCAAGGATATCTTCATGCAAGCTTAGAATGGACTATGGTTTCACATTAGATAATAATTTATATCATTCACTTATAAAGATACCATGAAATAAAATTGAATGAAAAAAATTTATGTTTTAATTTTCAAATCTACTATCTCAAGGGGAATCAATGATAGGAGTAGGAAATAAGGAATTTATTGTATTCATTTTTTTCAATGAATCATATGTTTCTATATCAACTAATATTATATTTTATTCACTGTTATGATGTTTTATATGTATATTATATTAGTTTTTTTTCTGATCTTGGTATAAAACATTTCATTTGTATACTTTCATACAACTATCGAGGTTTTCATGAATGTGAGTAATTGATATATTTTTTTTTCACAAAACATGACATTATAAAAACATTATCTACTCTTAGAGAATCTTCAAAACCTATTACATGGTATATATATTAATATATATATATATATATATATTCTCTATAATTACTCCACAAAACTTTTAATATAGTTCCTACATTATCAACTGCAACTAGTGCTCTTCGTGACATGATGTTTTGATTTGGGATCAAGATAATTTATTATTATTTTTTCTGAAATATATTCATGATTTTGTATCATTTGTGGAATCAGAATCAGAATTTTATTAGCTAAATGTTCCATTATGTTATACATAAAGGCATAATATTTATTTTGTTTAATATTAACGTTAGCATATTCCTCATATAGAGTAATAATAAATTCCCATAAGAAGAATTTTTCCATACTCCCTATAAATGATATATATTACATTCCACGAATTTCCATTAAATTATCTATTCTATGTAAATTTTTATTATAAATATAAAATAACCATTTATGTATATTATATATATATTGTATTTGTATTAGTATATATTATTTTTAAATGTAACTATTTAGGTATTGGCATAAAATAGAATTATTGATCACCTCCATGATTGAGAACCATATGAAAGATCTATATAAGTTATTTTAAAATTGAGTAATCCATTTTAGAATATATTATTTTATAATTGAATTATTTTAAGGTGTTACCATCTCAAAAGTGTTATATTTTGTCATATATGATTTGGTCCTGATTGAAAATCATTATAATGTTGTACAAACTAATGTAAAATTATCAATTGAGTATTATCATCTATTTTAAGTAATATTTAATATAGTTGTTTCATATATACTTCATTAAGGAATTTTTTCATCCCTTTAAAGGTATGAAACTTTATTTTTTATTTTTTATTATGGTTTAGGAATTTATTTCTTATTTTTGGGTCCCATCTACTATGTTATTTTTAATTTTTCTTCTTTGATGTTCTTGTAGTTTCATGTCTCTCGACATGATTAATCCCTACCAATCCTCGACACCCTACAACTGGTATAATTCATACTATTCTCAATCAAGTTGTATACCACTCATTTACAATAATATATTACATTAATTTTCTTGGACTTATTCCCTTTTTATAAATTTTTATGGCATGCTTCCCTCATTAAATTTTTCAAAACATTATCTTATTCAAATGAAATCATTGCATAAAGTGATATATAGGGGTGGTAAAAAAATTCCATTTCACAACACAAATATCAAGATATATAATTATCTTTTTTAATTAAATGTTTCTTAAGACATATCTTCCATATTTGTTCAAGTAAATATAAATTATTCAATGATTTCTCTCGAGAATCCATCATTGAGCACCTATTTTAGGGAATTTGAGTCTTTCATGTAAATAAAATAAAATTTAACATTTCGTATCATACTCATTTAAATAATGGTTTTTATATGTGGATTTTATTTTCTTTCAATGTTTTCTAATGTGAAATTGTGTATATATTATTACATGTTTCATGTTTCTGGATGATTTTTTATAAATCATATCATTATTACAGTCTTAGCATTGTTTATTCTCTGGTGCTTGGTATTTTTTAATAATTTATGGATGACTAATTGTAATTAATGATTTACCCCCTGAATAAATTCCTGATAGAATTCAATTAAAATTAACATTTTTTTTAAAATTTTAAATATTAATATCTTAAATAATTTATTCCCATTTAAATGTTTTTCCATCTATATCAATGTGTTTATTATAGATGTTTTTACATTCTAAAAAGTTCTAATTTTTAGATCCCATGAATTTGAGAGACCATTGGAAACTATAATGGTTTTCATTGGGGATTATCATATATTATAGAAGGACATTCGAATTGGTCTTGATGTTAGAGGAAATAAGAGTTATGTTTCATAATATAAAAATTACACCCAAGGATCATGTTATATACACTCTAACAAAAATAAAATTTTTTTTAGTACAAATCATTATGTCATTCCAATGAATGAGATATAATCCAATTCTTCTTATGATTAAATTGTATTAAAAACACATTGAATTACATTATCATTAATGTGTTTATTTTTATCATTTTCTTCATTAATTTGGGTCTTCCTCATTTAAATAAATATATTTAAAATTTCATCATAATAATTTAATATCATTATGTGTTGAAATTTTACACATTTAAAAAACAGTATTCACATAACTGTCTGTATACACATAATATTTTTTCTATGTATTGAGTTACTATTTAACCAACATGATCGATTTTATGGACTTTTTTACATTAATTTAGTATTTTTTAGATAGTACAGTCTACCAATAAATTAGAAACATGATAACCATAATTTTATTCATCTGATATCTATTTTTCTAGAGTATGACATATATATTATTCTGATTTCAAATCATTAAAATACATTATTACCACCGCTTATATAATTATAGTAATTATCTTCTATTATACATCTCTATGACATTATACATGATAACTTAGAGATTATATTTTTACTCATCCACTATTTTATATGATTTAATACTCACATATGTCATGTGGTACCATTCATGATTTAATCAAATTCCATTTTTAAGTGTCTCTTCATGATTATCGTTGTATGAATTCAAATAGTTTTATTTAAAAATTTAAATCATTTTATTTAATATTATACATATATAGAAGTGTATTTATTCTACCAAATAAAAAATCTAATATAAATAATCAAGGAGTAGTCAATTGGAGTATTAAATAGATTTTTCATAGAAACAATTTTTTGGAAATCATTTGTTTTCCCACTCATACAATTTCATACAATCAGCCCTATATTATTGATAGTGGGGAGGCAAGATATTTTATATATGCCAATTTTTTCAATTATTATAATAAATTAAAGATAGTTTATAACATTATAGAAACATGTATTTAAATATTACATTTTTGCTTTTAGATTTTTTCTTTTTTAAATTTACTAGAAATATATATGTAACTTTCCCAATTTCGATAGTGTAATGTATTGTTCTTATACGAGTACATCGATAAATGTAAATATTTAATTGACTGGTAAATTTTTACTTTAAGAAATGAGTAAATTCAAATTTACATTATGAATTGATTTATAAAAATATTTTATTACTTCATATAAAAATACATCAATACTTGAATCAATACAAAATCATTTAATAACAATGTTATCTTTAATTTTAAATTAGTTGTTTATATCTTATTAATTTTTCATAAATATTTCTTATTAAAATGATCAATTACAGTATATATCCATTCATGATGATAAAAAATTTAAAATTTAGGAAGGCATCATTCAGATGTGGTTAAAAATTCATCAACATTCTCAAATTAAATAGTGCTTTATTTTATGATTACTCATGAGAATGTGTGTCATATATCATTGTATTAAATAAATAATTACAAATATAATAATTGGTTCCAATGTATATATAGTGTTAATCATGATGTATGTATTTGTTTTCAAATAATTAAATCATTTTAATGAATAATATTTTATAAATAATTTCTACTAACATATGTATTTCTATTATATATTACATGTATAATATTTAGGCAAAACATCTAAAATAACTCTAAATAAGTTAATATCATAAAATAAAAAAAATATAAAATAGTTGTTAAAACATTACATGAATACATTATAGAATTATAAATAAAATAGTTTTTCAAATGATGCATGAATATCTTATTTATTCACTATAAGAGAGTTTTTAATGTTGAAAAAATATATAAAATTCACATGGGATGAAATTAAGATATACTGTTTCAAAAAATACATCAACTAAAAATTCCTTATTTTCAAATTGATGAACATAGACATTGAATATTAACCAACAAGAATGTTCCTTAAAGACTAAGTGGGATCATATGCATTAATATAATGATTAAGTATACTCTCCCTTTGAGTATATACTCTACAAATAAATACATGTTTAGTTTCTATGTATATTTTTATATGAATAAAAAATCAGTTCATGTATGTACGTAAAATGTATGTTATATGAATTTATATATAGATTATGTTTTTTCCACAATATTTTATGAGGAATACATTATCAGTTCTATGGAACCCCTCGTAATGAATTAATTTCTTATCTATCATCTAAGTCTCACATAGGAATTCATTTTTTTCTATCCTAAATATAGGTAGATTCTATATGGAGTTGAAATCTAAACATATTTGAATAGCCAGTTGGACCATGAACTACACAAACTATATGGAGATATTGTATTTGTATTTTCTATTAAAAATTAATTAATTTTTTGGAGATCACTGTATATTAATTCCAAAAGGATATTTCCCTATTATATATACATAAATAGTATATAGAATACCATTAAAACATGTATTTCATATAATTGATGGTAATAAATATATTTTAGTACTATTAAACTATATATTTTATATTTATTTATTTGTATAAGAACTATATTTGTATGACTATTGTATTTTATTAACTAGTAAATATTTTCATATATGTTTCTATGAAAGAAGAAAGTAAATTTTCGTAATTAATAAACTAAAAAAAGAAAAAAATATATTACACATGTATTATTATAACAATTTATAATGTACCATACTTTACACTATCATCATTGAGAAACATGCATATACTTATCTAAGAATGTAAAAAAATTGCATATTTATAAAACTAAATATTTAAAAATATTTTTATAAGATTGTAAAAACTAACATTTACATTGATCTCAATTCCTAAAAGTAAAGTTTTAGTTTACTAGTAAGTGTTAACATATATGTTTCAATATTCACAATTTTTTATTCATCAATAACTAATCTCATTAAACAGTACATAACATGTAATGTAATTGTTAAGGATAATATTATACATGATCCCAGTTGAGGAGCCTTTACATATATATGGTTTCATTTATATATATTACTAGAGTCTATAAATAATCATGAAATATAAGAATTACCCATCATAATTACATTATTTATATAAACCTGTGGTCAAATTTTTTGAATTGATTTCCATTATTATTTTTATTTTATTATTAATATGTTAATTTTAATTATATATTGAATTATATTTTTAATTATGTTTTGTTATGTGATATGTAAAATTATCAAAACAATGTTATTTCTTAATATAATCATCATTTTAAAATATTTAAAAATATCATAATTATTTATTTTCATCTATTTGAATGTAGAAATAGATTAAAATAATTATTATACAACAATATATTATATAATATATATGAAATATTGAAACATTTAATTAATATTATTTTATCTTCTCAAAATATATTTTTTGATAAAAATTCTAGGTTTTGAAAATACTATTCTATAATTCACACTTAATTCATAATTGGTTATAATATAAAAATTCTATATTATGTGTACATGGTATATATGATATCTATGTACTCATCCTTCGAAACACTTTAGGATATTTATATAATATATGTGAACTTTTTATTGGAATTATATCTTTTTTAAAATTATGTATTTATAGAACATTGATATGACAAGATGGATTTTATTATTTAATTTACATCCAAAAAATTTCATATATGGTTTCATGATCAAATATATCAGAAAAAAATAAATATATAAAGTAATTTTGTTCAGTTATAGTGGTTTCAGACTCATATTTGGATGTCACAAATAGGTGTTTTTGGGTCAACAGAAAATAGATCACTATAGTTGTTTTGGAAACAAGTACATCATCTATGATAATGGGCACATGTGCCATAATCATATAATATAATTCACTAATAAAAATGGTATTTCTAGAAAATTATGAAATAATGGGATAACTTGTCTATATAAATCCCATTAATTCTATCATTTTTGTTCCATATGTAGTTTTAAAAAAATTATGATTAGTAAATAAAAATAAAACAACCATTAAAATATAAAATACCGTTTTGACATTATATATATCTATCACAATATATAATATTAACTTTATATCATATTTACCTAAAACTAAAAAAATAAACAATATTCATAAAATATACACTGTATGGAATTATAATATTTCATAATTATATATTCTCTATATTTTTTCTACAATTCCAAATATATATAAATAAATTTTATATATTATTTATAAATTTCAAAATTTATTTAAATTGTATGAATATATAATTTGAAATCACATATAAATGAATACTAAAAAATCAGAAATTGTTTTAATCAACCTACACCTATTTAATTAAATGATTAGATATTTTTCTATAGAGTTATTATGGCAACACCGACCACTACTAGTCTTCACTCCATTTCATCAAGTCACCAGTAGCTAACTCCCTCCATTTATTCTTACTATATCCCACACTCTACCTAAGATCATAAATGATTCTTTTGAAATATAATTTTAGTATGGAACACTATATATACTCAAATTGTTCTACTTTTAAGGTATATATTCTTTTTTCTTATACTATACAATAATATACACTTACTATAATTTATATATTTTTACATGAATAATATAATTGATTCATTAGGTGGGTTTATTCTAGTTAGGATTCTCATTTCATTCATCTAAAAAAACATTGAATTTTAAAAATAAAATATGGATATGAATTTGTAATCATAAATTTTATGTAATTAACTAAGTCAAAACATATTTCACCGAAGACTTTTCAACATATGAGGAACATAGAAAAATCTAAAATGAAATATTCAATATATCAATCAACTATCATTTGAAAGGTTTAAATGTTTCCTTGAAATTTAATTTATCAGTATATAGTTTGATGATTAATTTTTCATTTTTGTGTAAACATATATTTTCTCTTCTATTTCTTTCTCTTCAAATATCTCATCTATATATAGGTTTTTTAGTTTAATATATATTTTCATTGGTATATTCACAATAAAATACCATGTTATTGAATGGGTGTTCTACTAGTTTTAGATGAAATAATGATATAATATTTGAGATTTTTATAATCTTAGTAATTATATTTAATATATAAAAATACATTCAATTATGATTAGTAAATTGTATATATTGTATTTCAATAAAAAATTTATTTTATTTGATTTTACCTTGTTTAAATATATTAATATAATATTTTTTACTATGTTGTAGGCAACTTGTGATAAATATAGAATAATAGAATATGATTTATTGAAAGAAATGATATTTAACCAGACAATATGATTTACGAACCTCAAGAATTATTAATTGAATAACTAGTTTCTCAACTATATTTCAATCACAATTCTCAATACCAACTAATGTTGTTCCAAATTAAAATTTATAGTTTTATTAACAAGTAATATATCATGTTAACTCATAAAATAAGTAGTTATATTCCATTATAGGATACTTTAATACGAAATATTACTTCACCTTTC
This sequence comes from Viscum album, assembly GCA_963277665.1. Classification (NCBI taxonomy): domain Eukaryota; kingdom Viridiplantae; phylum Streptophyta; class Magnoliopsida; order Santalales; family Viscaceae; genus Viscum; species Viscum album. Next base: position 25,239,582 of record OY728131.1, read on the forward strand.
TAATATAACATATTTAAGAATAAAATTAATTTTTATTAAAATATTGTACTTCATCCCATGAATTTACACCTCAAATATCTTATTTATAAAAGTGTAATTTTAATTTCCCATATCATATGTTTAAATCACACATACGATATTTTTTAATTATTTTAAAAACATGAGACTACATAGAAATTTTTTAATATGGATTTTCATTGTCCATTTTGTCCATCCAATTATACTGAAAATAATTTCAACATGAATTTTCAGTAAAAGTTTTAAGAAACATAATGAAAAGTAAATATTGAAATTAATGTCGTGAAAAATATATAAAATATACTTGAGTATGATATATTTTCATGTTTTTTGTGTTTCTATAGATGTTTTTTTCACTAATTTGACAACATTGAATGAGTGTATAGTGGATTTTAATACTGCTAAAGATGAAGCTTGGATATAAAAAATTATCCAAGAGCTTGGTGTGGTTCATAATATAACAATCACATCAAATTGTATAGTATTAATACAACATTATTAATTACATCCAAATATTAAATGTTTAGATATTTAATATACCTTCCATGATTCCCTCTTTTTTGGGGATTTATAATATATTTATACAATTAATATTTATATATTTTATATACATATATATTGTTATTTTTATAACTATATTATTTAAATATAAATAAGAATGTATATATAAATTAAATTAATCTTGGTGACATTTTAAAAAAATTATAGGGAGAGAGTTCATCAACGCTAGGTAAAGTGATGAAAATTGGATACATTATAACCCCAAAAATATGCTAATTGATAGTTATCCTTTTTCACTGATTTTTTTACGAATGATAATCGTCACATATATCAATTATTTTTCATATTTTGATAAAATTATACCTTGTTTTAATGTTATCTTGGAAGTGATTAATGTTAGTACTTATTAGAATCAAACTATATTAGTGAAAGTATAACAATGTATTGATTTGTGAGATCATGAGGGGAAATGATTCAGGTTAGGATGTTCTAAATAACTTCATAAATATCTAGACTTTCACATTAATATTTTATATAACTTCCTTTACCAATCAATAATATAGTTAGCCCATTGTACGACACATTATCCCTAGCATTTTTGGTACATGGACCTCTCTAAAAGAGGTATGTATAAATAAGAATATTATTTGGTCTAAAACTAAAAATATAAAATCCACATGCCTATGATATAAGCCATGTGTCTATCCCACAACCCGCATATTTGAATTTTTTAATATATATATATATATATAATGATAAAACATTATTTGTAAACAATATTTTTAGATAGCCCTTATTCAATTTTTTTAAAGTATATATAAAATGTTCTATTACAGACCAACAATCTTGTAATTTGATGTATATTTTTAAATTTATATGTTTTTATATGAAATATATTAAATTTTATTCCATGTTTCTACATTGTATAATTTATATCAAACATAATAATTATTGATCTGACCATTTTTTATTTATTTTTCTTATTATAAAATAATTTATTCAACTAAAATGAAAAAAAATTATCAGTATATACATAAAAAAGAAAATGAAAATGTGCAAGTTTCTTCCCACAAGCTAATGGGTTTCACAAGTATTTGGGTGGGGCTGATGACATTTAAATTTCGAAAATTTGTTACATTATGAATTTAGAAAAAAAACTGTTTTTTATTTAATTAATTTATATATTTATAATTTTTATGATCGAATTCCACATAGTTCAATTATTTATTTTCTAAATACCAAAATAAATCTTATTGATTAATATTTCAATAAAATTATAGACCTGCCCAAACATGCTAAATAAAATTAAAAATAAAAATTAAATACATATAATTATATTTTTTTATTGATGTATTTTTTCTAATAAGTTAATATATATTTATGTACACCTTATGACATTTTAGTACTTCTTGTTAAATATTTCATAATTATAAACATGATTACAATGATAAATTTATAAAAAATAATATGAAATCAAAATAATGAACTCATACAAGATATTTTAACTATTCATTAAATCAACTAAATCTCACTTATCCATGAATATTTCCAATACCATAGTATAAAATATAATGATAGAAGTGTAAAATAAGACAACACATGATATTTTAAAACAAACAAGAAATGTTATCAATAAGAAACCAAATCCATATACACAATGGAAATTAGTAATTGAAATAAAAACTATCTATAAATTCCTTTATATTTCATTTTATATAAATTTAGTAAAATGTATTGTAAAAAAAATCTCCCCAAATCATGGAAACAATATCTGGTCATATGGATCAATTCCATCACTACCATGATAATGAACAGGAAATTTCGTGGAGAATAAATGGAATTTAATTGTGATGATTTTAGTCATGTCATGTATTGATTTTATATTCATCGCCATATTAAATATACCATTTTCTAACTATCCATGATTTATTTTATTCATTAAAAAAATCAAAACATATTGTGATCCATTTTTTCCTCATTTTTATTAATTATATAATCATTTAATTGTGTATCATGAGGACTATAAGAGAGGGAGGGTATTAATAATTTCAATCTGATTCAATTTCCATGAATTCCATTAATTCTTTAAACATTATTCCATGTCATAGGAATTGATAGATATTCAGTTAATTTCATGGTGAAGTGTTATTCTATTACATCCCACCAATTGGAATAAATATGGGATGACATCTTCACTCTCTTTAACGCATGAACTTTAATCGTTGTCTCTGATATAGGGTTTCAAATAGGATCATGGAGGGAAAACTATTCATTCGTATTATTATGATTTTAGGAACTTTTTAAAAATGAGAAGAGGAATAATCATCTATTTACATCAGTTACAATAGTGTTTTTGTTCTCTTTCAATTCATGTTTAAAATTACAACACCATGAACATTGTCAATGATAGGAATACTATATGAATTATCTTTGGGTGCTATTATTGAGGGAATAACATCCATCACTGCTGATGATAGAATTTTTTGTTGGTAAATATTATGTTAGAGAGAACCAAATATGCCTTGATAAGGGACATGAGTATGTAGATTCCTAGGTTGGGGTATGTGATGAATCACATGTTTTGTTTGTCACCGGTATAGTATGTCAACATCCCATGATATCTATTGATAAAATGAGTTTCTATATGAAATAGAATGAATATAATGTAAAATATAGAGACATCATCCAAATATAAAGATTCAAGGGCTCAAATTGGTGTTTGGGTTTTTCTTAGTGTGTTTCAAGATGAATGATCCAATTATAAAAATGTGTATCCATAAAATTATGGAGTATTATTGGAAATATTTAATTGATATATTGATGATCCATTGAACGGAGGTTTAAAAACCACATTCTTAGGACTGATTTCCTCATTTTGTTCCAAAAAAATTATATCCCCCCAAATTCACAATCATAGAGGATTATTATAATTTATAGATTAATGATTTTAAATTTGTTGATCAATGGTAACTAAATATCATGTTTTTATTTTTGATGGTGAGTACGATTATTAAAACTAATATTATATGGATTTTATGTAATTTTATTGAGAAATTATTCTCATTTATGGGAGTATTTTAAATTTAAATTTTATAAAATTAAATTCAATGTATAATTTTTTATATTGTTTAATATTTTATGGAAATTTATTATATTAAATTATTATTTATGAATAAAATATACTATTATTTGATAAAACATTATTAAAAATGATATATAAAATGTATCTATTAAATATCTTAATTAAATTCTAAAATAATTATTAGAAAAGTAAAATATTTTTATTTTCAATTATTTAATAATGTTGTTGTTGGTGGTGGTGGTGAAAATATTAATTTAAAAAAATTATAGTTTTTTTACAAAAAAATGGAAAATTTATATTTTTTGACACCAATTTAATGATTTTATGGTATGTAAATCTTTTGGTGATTCATTATTATTAATTTATAATGGAAAAAAAGTATTATTTGAGATGAAATACCTATATATATTGAGGTTGGTTTGAAAACATTAAATTTAATACTGTGTGAAATGATTTAACATTAGAAAGTTATCCCGGATGACTTTTATTTTGGTAATTGTCATAAAGTGTTGTCTGTGTTATCTTTTTAGTGTGACTTGATGCAAGGTAATTACATGAATCGAAATTGATAATTATAACTATATATTACCCTCCTTAGAATATATATTATTATTAAATTTTTATATAATTATAATTATGATTACTATCTAGTCTATATAAATTATATTTAGTCTAATTTTATAATAGTAATATATAAATATATTACCTTATTCATAAATATTAAAAAATTATATAATATATATAATATATATATAGAACTAGTGATATATGATATAAATATTTTATTATTATAGTAATTAGTTTTAATTTGTTACCATAGAATGTATTATTATTTCGAAATATAATATATTTATTTTAAATAAATGTTTTATTTTTTTGATTTTATTATTTTTATTTTAAAATATTTTAATTTTGGATACATTGTTGAATAAATCTTGAGATATTTCATGATGGAGAGAGTATGTTTTGTGCATTCTACCATTGGCAACCACAGAATGTGATTTAGGAACCATGACTAGTGAAAGGTGGATCACAATTTGGTAGGATTATTTTCGATAATGATTCTCACAAATATTTCTAGGGTTGCTAAATTAAAACTGTTGTTTTTATTAATAATTCAAATAACAATTTATATGGTAGAATAAATTTGTAGATTCTATAGTAAGATAGTTTAGGATTCCTTTTTACTCAACAATATTTATAATTAATGATTAACCATAAAAAATTACTTGTAAATTTACTCCATCTTCCCATGAATATACTCTAAAAAAAATTATTAATAAAAAATATTTCTTATAAAACACTTTTTATAATGGTAAATCACATAATATTATTTAAAAAAAAATTCTCAAAAATAGTTTGTTTTGAAATCTTTCTATAGGGTTTCGATTTATCAACTTTATCCTTCCCATTATAAATGAAATAGGGGATATAAAGTTCAATTAGTAATTATATTATATTTCAATGGGAAAATATGTGAAATCTTAGAAAAAAATCATCCAAAATATTTATAATAACCTTGATTGTGTTTTTATGTCATCTTATTGATAGAGATAAATATGTAGTGGTCTCTGATGTTATAATAGATTCCAAGTATATCACTTCTTTTTATGTAATTATTAAGAAATTTTGAAAAATTAACTTGAAAAAATATTGATCAAATCACATTATAAACTAACAATAAAATAGAGTTAGATATTATTAAGGAGTAAATATTTAAAGAGTTAAAATGGTATGCCTTCATCCATCTTCTTTCAGTATCTATAAAAAAAATAGAAAAAATTTTATATATTCTATATATGTAAATATTTTAATAAAAAATTTTATTAAAAAAACTATATTAATGTATATATAAATGAAATAATTCATGGTGCTATTTTTTACATCAAATAAAGGGGGATATTATATCAACTCCTATAAAAGTGATGATAAAGGGTTAACTTTATCAACTATAAAATGTTCTGAAAAAGTGTAATTTCTTTCTTCGATTTTTTTCACTCATAAAGATCATATTTATTTAGGCATTTAGCACTTACATATAAAATTAACTCTTTATCTATGTTTTTTATTTAGTAGGGAGAAATGTTAGCTGTTAGTAAACTTGAAACTATAGTAGTGCGAGTAACACTATGACATGATCTAGGAGAGCTAGAGGGGAGACAATTTATTTTTTATGTCACAAAATAATTTCCAAAATATCAATTTTCTATCATTTAGAGGTGATACACCTACTATTACCAATAAAAAAGATACTTTCCTCATGGTAAAAACTGTTAACCTTGATTTTTGTGGGATATTAGTGTCTATAACATAAGCCTATAAAAATATGAGTATCATTTGGTCTAATTCACAAAATCTACAATCTATGTGGTTTAGGCTATGAATATTATGTAGAGAATATAACCCATATAAATTTATTTTCCCTAGATAATATTATATGACATATAACAAAAGTATTTTATGTATATGATATCCTAAAATAAGAATCATTAAATAATTAATTAATTATAAATATAAAGTAATATTATGGGTCAACATTAAAATTATTTAAATTAAATTATTTAATTTACATTTTTTATGTGATCTGTTTTGATTTGTATTTAATTTTTTAATTATATAACCAATTTAATAAAATAATAATTACTCTTTAACATGTTTTTATGAACTATTATTTATGATAAACAAGTAAACCTAAAAAATAATTAAAATATTATTTTTTTAAAAGATAAAAGTAAAAATAAAATTATGTGTGTTTTCCCTATTTCCTTTGAGACATGAAAGTGTAGTTATATGTCTAATAACATATAATAATGTATTATTTTCAAGGAGTCCATTTCAAATTATTTACTGTATTTTGAATTAACTAAATTACAATTTCGTGTTTTGGGAAATAGATATCAAAAACATCTACATGAATCTTATGATCAATTCATAAAAATAATATGAAATATCAATAATTATACCTTTTATGACTTTTTACTCTTCACAAAATCAACTTAATGTTAAATATGCTGAATATATCCAATTATATAATATAAAACACAATAATGGAATTTTAAAATAAGTCAAGCCTCTACATTTTTGAAAAAAGATGAAACATAATCAACAGGATAAAAAATAATTATATAATATTAAAATTGATATTTAGTAAGCCAAATCAATAAGATAAAATCAATATTAAATGTAATAAAAATGGTAGAAAATTTCAAGAAATTATATAAAATATTCTGAATCATTACAAATATCCATATTCGTGGGGATCTAATCCAACGCATCATGTATTATGATGGAGAATTGGGAGGGATAAGACAATGTGAGATTGAATCATGGTTGTTATAATCTTATTCCAGATTCAATATATCTTCTTCCCCGTCTCCAAGAAACCATATGTGTAACTCACCTAAATTTTTTGATATGCATCAATATAATCCACGATCCATTGTGAACTAATTTTTCCCTTTAATTTCATTTTTAAACCTTCTAATAGTTTCCCACAGATATATAAGAGGAACTTATGGAATATGAATTAGATTCTAAATACATGGATAGTGCTTCCCTAAATTCTATAAACATGATTCCTTATGTCTAGTCTTGACAAAATGCATGTAATTTCTGGTTAAATATTTCTTCTCTTGCATCATGATGAATAGAAAATATGAGGGTTCTGGCCTACACCTTCCTTATGTATTGAACTACAATTTTTTTATCTATAATATGCTTTGAAATGGGATTTTGGAGGGATTCATTTTCTTTCACATGGCAGTGATTAGGTTATGATTAGGAATAATGGTAAAAGTCATAATCCTTAGTCCCCATAAGTTTCAATAGTGTCTTTATTATTATCAATCAATTCTTGGATACCGAACCAACACCATAAACACTTTTTGTGGAAGAATTACTTCCATAAGATACATGAGGATCAATTTATAGGGGATTTTATGACATTTTCTTATTATTTAATGGTTTAATTGGGTAAAATCATGTGATAGAGAACCACCAAGACATTGATGATGGGCATGTGGATGCTGACACATGTGTTTTTTATATGAAGATTCATCACTGTTAGGCCCCTATAGTAATCAAATATGGCCTAACCAAAAATAATATAGAGATTCACATTTATATATGAAATTTTAATAAAATAAAATAGGGTCTAGAGAAATAAAGATAACATAAGGAATAAATGGCACGTTTTTTGATGTTGTTTTTTCTAATTTGAGATGAAAACCTTGTAACTATGATGATAGAGGCATGGAAGTGTGGGGGAGGTGGAAAACATTAATTTGGTAAAGTAGGTGTAATTCCATCATTTTGGTGTTTAAAAATAACAACTATAGTTGTTAACAAATCAGGTAGATAGAAAACTAATGAAACTCTCCCTATTTTAGAAATGATTTATAGAATCATTGTAATTTATTGTTTAACATTTTTAAATTTTTGTTTAATGATAACATTATATTAGAATAGCTTTTTTCACTGTGGATATGAAGAGTAAAATTAATATCATGTATATTTATAGATCATTTCTATAGGGATTTCCTTCTTCCATGTGTAGATGGAAAATAAATTTTTATCACATTTAATCCATTCTATATTTTTTGGAAATTAATTAATGTTTTAATGGAATTATTTAAGAGATATTATTAATTATATTTAGTATTTATTTTATTTGGTAAATAGAATATCAACAATATGATATGAAAAAAGAAATTATTTCATAAGTTAATTATAATATTAAATAAATAATTACTTTTAAAAATATTATTATTTACTTTTATTTAATGATCACAGTGGTGGTGGTGGTAAAATATTTTATAAAATATTAATGTAATTTTTTACAAAATATTAAAATGTTTTTTATATTGAATTCAATTTTTTGATATTAAGGTGTGATAATTTATTAATTTTTATTTTAAATTGGTTATCATTGGACTAAAAGTCATAGTGGGATCTTAATCCTTGTAAGATTATAGCGTGGTAAAAAATCATTACATTGAATGTGTTTTCCAATGAATTAAAATTTTAAAGTGGTTCCAATGACATTTTCTTCTCATGTAACGGTAAGAAATGGTCTTCCTTGTTTTTACAACAATGATAGGTGATTCTCGATAGTCACATTAATTTAAAATTACAATTTTTACTATACATTTCCATTATTACATTATATATTATTCTTATATTTAAAAATAAAAAACTATAAAAACTATAGAGCATATATACAAATTTGTTGGTATAAGTTTATCTTATGAACACATATATATATTACCATAGTAAAAAAAATTAATTTTCAAAACTTCTGTTTTAACAATATTAAATAGAGAATAATGGTGTTGGATTACAAAATTTTATTATTTAGTTATTTATTTTATATATTAGAATACTATTCAATATTAGTACTTAATATTACCAATATAATATAAATTAAAATTCTATTTATTTGATTTTATTTTTGACAACTCTAAGAAAATAATTTTTTGTGTTCATTTTTATAAGACTTGAGATAAATCCATAATGATAAAATATGAATTATTTCATGCTATTATAGGTAACCAAAATGTATAATTTTGGAAACATAAGTAGTATAAGGTGAATAACTTGTTGTTTAACTTCTTATGGATAGTTAATGTCACACTCATTTCATGGTTGGTCAATTTACTATTTATAACATGATTAAGAATTTAAATAAAAAAATAGATAGTAGAATAAATGGGTAGGTTCCATAAATATATAATTTATGATGCCATTTTAATCTTCTTTTCATCTGAAATATATTTATGTAATGAATTTCATTTTATGTTTTTTCATTTCCATGAAATTTCAACACAATTATATTATTCAGAGCAATTATCTTGAACATTCCCCTTTAACATAGGTAAATATCACTTGTGATGTTCTATTATAGATTACCATAAAAGTATTTTTTAGACATTTCTCAATAGGGTTCAAATGTATTTATTTTATCATTCCCTTTCATTAAAAAATAAACAAAATCCAAGATTAATTTTTATTTTTAGTTTGACCCTAATAGAGAATAATTAGAAATTTAAAAAATATTATTTTAAAATAATTGATAATATCATTGACTATGTTTGACTATAATGTTCTCTATGTAGATAAAAAATCTGTTTAATTTCATTTTACAACAGATTTTGAGTACATTTTATCTTCTAATGTTGTTATGGAAGCTGTATAAATACACATATTCATCTTAGTGTCTGATGTGGTGATTAAGAGTATAGATATCATAACATTGTGAAATAATAATACAACAGTGATGTCTCTATCCAATGATTCGAGTTCATAATATGAGATGAATTGGTTCATATGTATCACCTTGATATATGTTTTTCTTAGAGAGTTATTGTCACGGTATTATGAGTTTCCATGGATGGGGACTCGAGGGACTCTCTAAAAAAAGCAATTTCTCAATATATTTATGAATATAATGTAAGATCATAAAGAATACAATTCGTTGATAGTTGGGTATAGATCAACTCATAGTCTTTTAGTATTGGGGCTCTTGAACTAATCACATGACACTAAGATTACATATAAACTCAATGAAATAAATATAAATTTATGTAGTATCACAAATTAATTATTCTTCAAGGTAACAGTAATGTGATAATTTCATTGAGTATTTTTTCATAGAAAATCCATAAAATTTATCCCTTATAATAAGAACCATGACTTTCTACGGCAATAATATTATCTTCTAGATCCATTCCAATATTGATTCTCGGACCCATTTAGGGGGCATTACATTATAATTTATATTTTTATAAAAATTTCTACTAAATAGGTTTTTTTAGTTTCAATAGGTAGATTTTCCCGATGAAATGGTTTTTAAATTCCACAATACACCTCATTTATTATAAAATATATTTAATAATATTAGGAATTTCAATCTAAATTTTCTACATCATTCTATAAATTTTATAATCATATATTTTATAAGACTAATTTTCATTAACATACACATTTCATATAGGTAAATTCCAATCATTATATTATAATATATTTTCTCAAAACCATTTTTTGGATTTTATACATAGGGTTTCAATTGATTGATCTCCTCATTTAATTAAAAAAAGAGATAAATAAATTAAATTGATTCTTTAGGTAAATTTGTATTATATGGGTATAGAATTAAATTATAAAAATCTATTTCATGAAAAATAGTTCATTCAAGAAAATATTATCATCCATTACTGAATAGGAACACACCCCATAATTCTTTATAATGGATATGAAATTATCATCACTATTTTATTTGATTTATTTAACATTTTTTATTTATTTCTAATATACACATTATATGTGTGAAATTTATTTATTTTCAATAATGATTATTAGTAATGTGTTTAGAGAATATGTCCATTTTAAATTCTACTAAAAGCGATGCTTCATTTTTGTGTTTTCGATACAAAATTTGTAAATTACTAGAAAGACATTCCCCCATTCAAATATTTTTTAAGTATACACCAAAAATTAATATTTTGAGTTTCAGGATTTTAACATATATTAAGTTTATTTGGATCCAAAAAATGGAAATAATTTTTCTTAAAGTAAATTAAAAATATATTATGATATTAGAGATCAGGAAATACATGAGAGTTTATTGACATAGAAAATTTGCATGAAAAAACTTGTGAGATGTCAGAATTACTGTGAGTATCTAGTAAATGTGAAACACTATTTATCTCTATTTTAATAAATGTTAATGTGGAAGTGTAAAAATGGTGGATATAGGTGAAAATACTATAAACTATAAAACTAAAAATTTGGATAAAAGTTTTGGTGAAGTGGAAGAATTAAAAATGGTTGGGTAGTTTAACCCCAGAATGATAGGGCTCCAACATCTATAAATATAAATTAATTGGCCGACAATGATGGCTTGGTAATTTGCAAGTAGTGGAATTCAATGTGAGAAAAAATAATTTTTTCACAATTCTAAAATTATGCCAAAATAAATATAAATTACTATAATAATAGATAAAGATCCTATATGAGGCTATGAAATGTCCAAATTAATTTTTATCAAACTTTTTGTTGTAGGGATCCATATTCATTGTTTAATCCACACCACTATACTATTGTACTATAAGTTACAGTGGGTCTATGTAGTTAATCAAAGGGTGTCTTAATCAACCAAAATAAGATTGTTGATTTCATATTATTAAATTTTTTGTTATTTTTTTCAAACCCAAGTAATCTAATACTCCTTATATAAATAACATGCAACCTTAATTAAGAGAGATGATAAACACTACATCAGATAATCTGAAAATCCAAAGGCCCTTTTGACAAATTAATTACAGGTGTAAAATCATGAAAAAAATGAACCTATCCATAGGGAAATGTAAAATTATTATTCCCACATGAATAATGTATAATTATAATGATTAGTTTCATGGTGGAAAATAATGAAATCCTTGGAATTGATAATCTGAGAAAAAAATCTACCGAAACTATCAATCCTGGGTTGAGATTGATATGTAATAGAGGATCCTCAAAATCTCACCAATAGTTGGGTTCAACAATAAGTGTGCCAACCAATAAAATTTTTTATTGAGTATTCCCCCAAAACAATATTTACTCCAACATACCCCATTTGGTCAAAGGTATCCCATACAAGGGATGATCAAAATAATAATCTTACCTATTTCATTTATCTTTTTAACAATTTTATCAGTGAACCAATAACTACTAAACTCATTAAATATATATATATATATATATATATATAGTAATATATTATCTTCCCAAACAGGGAACATAGGGTGATATTCTTTAGAAATTCCATAATTAACTATCCATATGTCGTTTGAAATTCTCACATATTCCCCATTTCATATTCACCAATAAATTGCACAATTTAATTGCTTGCTAAAACCAAATATGTTTTGTAAAAATATTGATGGTGGGACCCAATGTAGAAATATAAAAGTTCATATGGGGAAAATATATAACATATAACACCTTAGTTCATAGATATTATGGGGAATAGATATGATGGTAACCTTATATGTGATTAAGAGAATCAATGATGTGATGTATATCCTAGGTTCCCAAACCCTCATTCGATTTAGAGAGGAAAATATTATCCCAATAAACCCATTGGGTTTTTCCTCTATTATTTAGGTCTCACAAAAATTAAGTGAGATGATAATAGAGATAGTCAATAATAAAACCAATAAGTATAAATAGGGACATCACATAATTCGTAATTGATAGGGAAGAAACAACTATCAGAAAATATTTTACCATTTAAGAAACCATTTAATGGTCCATCCCATAATTCTGTTAGCCACGTTATCCACATTACATCTAAGAAACACATTTAAAATGATCAAAATTATTGGGATTCCCATGATATTTTGAATTCATATCCATATCCCAAAATTGAAAATCATTGTGAAGGTCATCCTTTTTACTATATAGAATACATTATCTAATACAAATATAAAATTTAGATGGATTGAACAACTACTGTGCATCTGTAATGTAATTTTCGATAAGATGGAATATAGAACTACATTATTATACAATGTCTCTTAAGAAGATTAAACCATCATTTTCAATGAATATATGAGGACTAAGTGGCCCCTATAATAAAATCCTCACACCATGGTTAATTATTTCATTACTTGCATCTAAAATAACATTAGATAAAACACAATAGACTAAATTATAAAAGGACTGGGGAAAGAGGGTCTATGTTAAAGTGACCATAGAGGGGATAAAACTCTTAGAAATAATGCCATTCATTAAGACTTTAATGTCAGTTAATATAAAATTGTGCCTAATAAAAACAACCTTTTGAAAATAAAAACCAATTTTGTTAATAAAAAATGAAATTAAATACCATTCCACTCATTGATGTTTTTTATTATATCATGATCCTATTTTGAAAATCTCTTTTTTATAAGAAATAAATTTTCATAGAGTAAAAAACATAGTGAGTGATGATATTATTTTTAGATATAATCTCACTCAAATAATAATATATACAACTATAATGAATAATATAAGGGGTCCAAATACATGAATTATTATCATGATACATTAAGAACAATTAATAGTTAACATTTTACAAACTTTTATATCTAATATATGAAACCAATGTTGGTTCTTGACTATATGGATATGGGTAATGAATGATTCATTAATAAAGTATATGTTAGATTGACCTATCAAGAGATCATTTTAATTACTCGATATGTCCATCCTGACAATGTGCTAAAATCTTTTAACGAATCAGGAAAGAAAACCCTCATGGGCTAGTGAATATTTTAATGGAATTTTTTTAGATATGTGAGAATATTTTCATCTATCATGATAAGAGAAATTTATTGATTTTTTCCATCCATAATCATTTATATAATTTATTATGCTATATCTAGAGATATTTTAGATTCCCCAAATGAATAATGGTCCTAAAAAGGTAGGATAAGATCATATGCCTCTATATCATTTGATTTTACTTATCTATCCAGAGGAGAAAAAGAGGAAAAAACTATTGTATAGAGTCTCACATTATCTTTTTTTGGATGTAAATCATGATAGAATAAATAATCTTAAATTGTTCATCATGTACATGCACAGACTATAATCTATTCTTATTTTTCTGGGTAACATCAATCTCTACTTCAAGGAATGATATTCTAGATAATTATACATCTGGGGTTAGGGTGAGAGTAGTGTTAATTTTCAATATTTTTAATGGAGTCCCATTGTATGTTGTGTTGCTGGAATTTATTATTACTTTTTATTTTTATCATAGAATCTATGTGAATGATTTTATTATTGATATCAGATCCTCTAAAATCCAAACTGAATAGAACAACCCATCACAATCCACCTCAATAGTCAAAAACAATAAATTTAAAAGACTTACTTATGTATATGATTCATGGTACCTAATAAAATTTTAATGAGTTTGGGGATGTCATATGAAAATGTGGGAGAAATGTAGGAAAATTATAGAATTATAATGTGGATATCCATTCTATCAAAGATATAATTATTTCTAGATTCTCAGCTATAAGATTACTTACATCCATTGAAAATATGTAAAAGGGGTTCCTATGTAACCCAGATCCAAAATACCTACATTCTAGGTCACCTCTAAAAACATTTCATTGAATAACAAGACCATTAAAACCCCATGCATTATTATTTGGAACTGGATTTCTTTAAATTCATTTCCCATTAAAAGAACCCGTGGTAAAATCATGGAAAAAAATTTGATAATATCCCATGAATTCCATTTATCCTTTGAATATTACCACTGATAGAAACACACAAACTCCCATGCATGAGAATGATAATGAAGAATATAATATTCTCTTTTATTAAAAGAGAAACTATTATTCCTGGAATCCATATCTACCTTCTAGAGAAGGAACCATCCACTACAGAAACCATATTAGGAAAGCAGTAGACTTCCATGGGAAACATACTTTATGTAAACACTACACATATCTATAATATATAACAAGTTCTTAGATCAAAAAAATACTAGGTCCACTTTCATGATATGATGTTAGAGCACCTGAACTATATGAGGGTTGTCAAGCCCATTACCATTCTAATAACTGAATTTCATTAGGAATTGGAAAGGCATGTTCAATACAACATATACATAAATAAATTTAAGAACAAATCTATCCACTACCAATGTTCACCATTTAGTGTATTCCTCAATAGCATGCATATCCTCAAAAATTATTTTGGTTGAGTTTGGTTTCAAAACTAAAATATCTGTATCAAGACCCCCTGAACTATAATCCTCATTATCTAATGAATTATTATTTCATTATTCATAGTATTATTTTTATTCACACAAAACTAATAAGAGATAAGTGGTGGATCAAAAATCAGAGTGACAACCAGGTCAAGGGGTAAAAACATATACTATTTATATTGGAATGAAATTTTGAGTTACCCACAATTTTTATATAAAAGATTTTCATATATGTAGAAATTGGTGTGGTAATCTCATCATGGTAATAAATTACATTCCTAAAATCACTATAAAAGTTCTAGAAGGATTGAATCTACATCAACATCAATCACATATCAATGTTTTAGATTTTAAAATAATGTGGTTATCAAAACCTAATGACATTATTTCTAAAAAAGATTGTGTGCATAGGGCCTTAGTGGGTTTATCCCTATACAATTGAAAAACCACCTCTTGAAAAAAAAGTTGTTAAGGATTTTTTCTAGAATATATTTACCATAATACATGAAAATATTTTCCTTCCCTTCTTCAACATTAGATATGCAATTATTCTCTACATATTAGAAGCATCAACAGATGAAATATAGTATTGGGAGTTTTTCATTACCAAATTAGATAAAATCTTTTATTTATTCCATATAATGGAATTTTCCCCTCTTAATTCATTTACAGATGTTAACAAGGACCCTACTCTAAAAAAACTCTCCTAATGAATTGGATCTGAGTGATCCCGGTATACAGAATCACCGATTGGCCCTCCACATAATGTATAATTCAATTCAAAGATCCCCAAAATTGGATGCCTAAAAGTCGATCATAATAAGGTGACATTGATAAATTGATATCAGAAACATACCAATTAATATTAATATCCTCCACTATAGATTGATAATTATCAAAAGATCATGGTCTCATAAGAAGAACTTTTCGTTTATGTATTTCATTGTCAAATTAAAATATTAAATTCCCATATCCAGTATCTTTTTTCAATGTTTTCTTCAAGAGAACCTAATTTTCTTAATTTTTTTTCATGTTAATATTATTGATGTTATGATTGGTGAAGGATTTTTAGGGGATATTTATAGGGACCCATGCCATTTATTGAAATTATAATATTATTTTTAAACCTGAATAACCATCAAGTACAATACCAATGATCATGGGGCCTAGTGTTTCCTGATGATTTAGTTTATATTAAATTAAAATTAACTAATAATATTTTTTCCTTATTTAATTCTACATATTAAGATCATAATACCTATTTGAGCCTATAAAACGGCGTTGGATAACTTTGGGATTACACAATGAAATATGTGAGGTGAAAAAAATGTAAGGTAATAAAATTGACTAGGAAACATAACATGTTGGTCAAAGGTATAACATGATATCATAATAGAGAAGGATAATGAGTAAACACATGGAATCATAAGAAAAATAAAATTGTATCATCATCCAATAAAATCATAGAAATTTTTTAAGAAACATATAACATGATATTAACTTGAGACGATGATAACTTCCGAAACAATATCATAATGTGGACAATGTCTCGTGATAGGCTAGGTTTACATTTTAATACCAATAAAAAAACAGTGTGATACTAAAGAATTACCAAATTTATTTGGCCACCTTCTGGGAACAACCATCATAACATGTTCATGATATATGTGTTACAAATAATGGATTCAATCACATGTCATAAGATTTTCATTACCTAAGTTAATAACATGTGTTGTGTAATCTTGATCTATAACATATTAAAATAAAAATTCAAAATGAAGGAATATTAGAAATAATCATAAGGAATATGTTTACCCATAAAAATAATGGGAAATTAGATAGATATATATATGTGATATATAAATACATAATTTAAAATAATACAATGAAATTAAAGGTAGAGACAATGTATATATGATAGGAAAATATCATAACCCGAAAGAATGGGTGGTTGGGGAGAAATCTTATTTCAACCTTGATTTTCCATGTGAGTTCATTATCCTCAAGAATAATAATCATCGGTTAATAATTTACCCACATAATAACCATTTTCATGCCAATTATAGATTTAATTTTTTTACAACGTCCTATTCAATTACATTACAAATAAATTTCATTCCTGGAGTTTTAACAATAAATGACTCAAATCTCCAAAATCACATAGTTATGTTGACTAAGGAAAAATGTTTTATATCTAAATAACATACAAAATGGTAATATGGAAATAGTTATAATATTTATATACAAATTATTCTTTTAAAACCAACGTAGTAATTTTTTTTATGAAAACCAATCTATGTTACAATCCTCGAGACAGTTGGTCATACGTACGTGCGAGTAAAATTTCAATTTTTTAAATATCATGTTGGAAAAAAGGAATATATAATTTTTTATTCCCCAGATTATCATTATTTTATAGATTTCATTTTATCTCATTAAATTCCATTTCACATGAGATATATGAAATGCATTATTAAAAATGAATCACATCGCTTCGTAAGGCGGTAGTTCACCGTACACACAGAAAACATTTGAATTTATTTAATATAGGGTATGGAAAGAGTGTATATGTTGTATTTATATTATATAAAGGTTAATATTTCATTAATATAATGTATAAATATCAAATAAATACTTATTAACTTATGTGAATCATATGTGTAAAACATGTCAATTTGTGTCATGAGGCGGTTGTCCACCCACCACATGAGCTATGTTATGATATTACATACATAATGGATATAAATGAGTATGTTAATTTATAATTAATTATCTATAAATTTATAATATATATAATATATAGAAATTAAATATATCATTATATTTATCCCTGATAATTATTGATAGAAAATGAATAATGTAGGTTCTAGTGGTTGTAGTCTAATACAAACATGATGAATAGTTTTATAACCCATATGAAGTAGGAGGAGAAGTATGTAATTTATTTCACCAAAATAAAACTATACTACGTCGTATTATTGATAAATTTTAGTATTCTAGGATGAGTGGATATAATAAAGTATATGATGAGGTTTGATCTTGGATGACAAAATCTGTTATTTTAGTGTGAACATGAGATGATAGTGGTTGACCTTATATAAGTGTGGGAGATTACACACATTGAATTTTTGAAATAAAAGAATAACAACCACATTTTCACAGGACGCAAGGATCTAAAATAGACATTTATAAACAAAATTAGGAGGTATAATTTATTAATATTACCATTTAATAGTAAATATACATGTTTTGGTAAATCAATAATAGTTATATACTTAGCTTCCCCCTTGTTAACCGATTTTTCCCTTAAGCATGATAAGTTGTTTGTACTATATTCATTATTCAGTATGCTCAAAAATTAATTTCAAATTTTTATATAATATAAATTATGATGAATAAAAATATTTAATTCATATTCTATATTCATCTTACATAATTGCTAGAATTTTATTTAATATTAAACGTGCAGACATGTCGAAAAACTTAAATTTTTAGAAAATGCAATTTTTAAAGAGAAGTTGATATCATATAAACTATATGACACAAAATATAAATTAAATGAATTTAAAATAATATATATATATTTATATATTTAATTTAAATCATTTACCTGTAGGTCTCGTTTGATTATTTTAAAATGATAAACATTATTCACATAAAAATAGTTTCCAAAATAATGGTTTTTTAAATCCTAAAAACAATCATACTCCAATATTTAGTATTAATATAATTTAGATTTAATTAGATGGATTATATATATATCTAAAAGTACTTAAGATATCTCAAAATTAAATTAAAATATTAAATGGTGCTTAATTCTTTTTAAAAAAATTCAATTTGATATGAATTAGTATTTTCACATTTCACAGAAATGATTTTCTTCTATATAATCCAAATTATTAATTGTAAATTAATATCAATATTCTTATTTAAAAAATTATTTTAATTTTTTAAACTAAAATCCCATTTTTTTCAAAAAAAAAATTATAATATATTCTCATAAAAAATAATGAAAATCATTTTTTATTAAAAACATTTATTAAAAAATGTGTGCTTGTTCATTAGTGTTTAGAAATAAATTTATTTTTTTGATGTAACTTTATATATATTTCATAAATTAGTTAATTATATTCATACGTACAAATTTAACTCTAAGATATACTAATCTTATTTAAATATTCATTGTTTGTTTGTGATAATTGTCATGTCTCATGTTTGCTACGAATCATTGATATATTTTTATAAAACAAAAAATTTAATTACATAACCCTTATGTAATTTGTACCTAAATGTTTTATATTAAATTAAAAGTTGAAAATAGATTATTTTATTTCTCCTTATCACCACATATGTTTCCCATGTTTCTTTTTTAAAAATGTGTTTCCCCACAATACCTTTAATATGAGAGTTCCCTTATTTCATGGAAAATTTTTTATAATAATGTATGATATCAAATACCAAATACTCATATAAAATTTATTTCCCCAATAGAATCACCTCTGAAATATTTACAAATTTCTATTCTGTTTTGTTTAACCATCTGAGTGACACATGTAACACATCAGGTACATGACATTGGTTAGTTGGGAGTTCTAGTATGTAGGCCACCGCATCGATGTGATCAAGGATGTGAAAGGGAATATTGTATCTATGATTGTGATTTTAATTTTTTATAAATATCACGAATGTCTTCCATGCTGATATATGGAGGAGAAACATATATCTTACCTCAAAATCCTGGTGTCATTGACGATTGTATGCATAGATCTTCTACTATCTTTTTTCACACCACATGTGATGTTAAATTGTTTGAACATTATCCATATTCTCATAAAAATAATAATGTTTGGTCAACATAATTCATGACATATTCATCCTAGAATGTCATAGTTTAGCATTTCTTCTAATAAATAAACTGATATGTCGTCGTATATATACTAAAATGTATGATGGTGATATATGAACACTCTAGACGGGATGGTGTTAATCCCTACAGACTTGTAAATCCATTTAATATGATCTTAGAATATCTACTATAGTTTGGATGTTTCTTTCATAAATAACATATACCATAGCTTGATAATTAATGCTAAAATTGAGTTTAGTACCCAATTATTACAAAAGGAATCTCCATAACCATGAAAAAAACCTCATATCACAAATAGATATATTAGAGTAGTTGTGGTCTGGCTTAGTGGTAAACACCCCATGATCATATATAAATAATGGGGATTTAAAACCCATCTGGTGTAGGAAATGTAGCAGTACTGTAGCAGCGGTGGCATTGTAGCAACGATGTCACTTTAGCGGCGGCAGCTACTGTAGTGGCGGCTGGGTACTATGCAGACTGTAGCAACAATACTGTAGAAGGCGGGGATTATAGAATACTATTCACAAAATAGGCTTTGGGCCAAAAAATTGGGCATACGAGCCATGTAATGGGATAAATTCCCACTGGGACTTCGGGCTATGTAATGGGTCTCCCTCTACCCATTTAAAAGAGGTATTTTCTTTGATTTATTAATAAATGATGCTTCAGCCCAAACCATTTAAAAAATAAATAGATATATTAGATAATATAACACCATGAAATATTAAAACACCCAGATATATATATTAGATGTTTTTCCAAGAGAAAAATATTGCTTGACATTAATGAAATATGTTGACTTTGTAAGGAGATATACTACCCTCTATATGGTGTTATTATTTTTAGCCATCATGGGTAGTCCTATTATGAAATACATGGTTATGTTTTCTAATTTCCTTACTAGTATGGGAAGTTGTTTTATATTTTTCCTTGGAAAATATATCATTCATCATTATCATCCACTAATATTGGGCATTGAGACACAAATTCTTCAATATCCCAATTCATGTTTCCCCAAGAATATTTTCTTCAAATCTCATAACATCATTATGCTAATAATTTGAATATAGTATGATGGTCTGTTAACAAAATATAGAATCTTGAACATCAGCTCTAATGTTGATGAAACTCATTTCTAGATTCCCAATATTATTACTATATCTTTAGAAATTATGAACTCTCAAGTATTCATTACATTTTTATATAGCACCTCATCATCCTTTTGGTCCACCTTATCCTCACAAGAATGGATGGTTGAGGAGTTATTTGAGCATGGTATGAGGAACATTATTTGTTTATTACCATGTTAATATATTAATAACCTATAGATATTGGATCCTTCTAAAAAATTATCATAGAAAAAAATTCTATGATCATTTATTACATATTGAATCTCACATCATGTTTTCGATAACATGATCTTAATAGATTTATCAGCTATTCAGCTTAATAATATATATCCATATTCACTTATTCCTATAAATCTCATTCTATATTAATATATATTTATGACTATTGTGATCTGTATATATTTCAAACTTCTCCATGTAGATACCAGTGGTCCATTGACCAGGTGTGAAATTTTTTACACATAGTTTTTTTGGTTATTTTGAAATCATTTTGAAGTTAATTTAAATGAGTAAGACTATGTATATCATTCATGTCTACATATAGATAAAAAATATAATAATCCCTAGTGATTCTGGGTGAGAAGAACTTTGTTGGAAATAAATATCATGATAAATCCTGATATAGACACTTTAATGAAGAAACGAAAAGTAATGAGTTATTTTTTTAGGAAGATGGTACCACGACCGCATCCAAATAATGCATGCTATCTTAATGTAATGTGAATATTTTATAGAGTGAAGAATTCCAAATTCACGAATGTTGACGAAATTTCCATTTGGATTTCATGTGTTCATATATTAATAATGAATATATATATTTTGGATCTCATGGAAATATAAAAGTAGACATGTTTTTTCATATAAGGTATAATAGTTATTATTTCTCACATTCATATACAATTATAAATGGTAATAACTATATATGGTAATGTTGTAGTTAATAAACCAGTTTTAAAAAAGAATATGGAGTCTGATAATTGTGAATCTAGAAAATGGATGTTAAAAAAGATTTAGAATGATTTGAATTACTATAAAACATGGTAACTAAAATCATATATTTACAATGTTTTATAAAGACTTGAATCATGATGAGAGACTGGGATAAAAAACATGTAAATGGTGTTTTAGTTTCCATGTTTACAAATATATATATATATATATATATATATATTAAAAGATGTTAAAGATGAGATGTGTTGAATATATGATATAGAAATTGAAATACATATTTTCATATAATTAATGATTAAATGAGGGAGACCCAACTCTAACAAATAATTTACATCCTCAAGAGTCAATTTATTGAGAGGAGATCAAATTAAATATATTTTTCATGGATAAAGAAATAAGTAAGATGAAGAGAGTAAGATGAGAAAATTTAGTTCAATTCAACTGAAATAAATAAAGAAGATAAGATTTTTCAATTATTTTTTATAGAAATAACATAATAATAATAACAAGAGAATAAGAAAAAAAAGGGTTATTAATATCTATTTGTATAGGATGAATAAATAGAAATATCATCACTCAGGTATCTTTCATTGAAGAGTGAGTGAAAATTTATGCGTTGAAGGGAAGAATAATATGAGTTTCTTTTGATTTCTTTCTCATGTTGTAAAATAAGAGGATATGAATAAAGAGAAAATTGTGACATTTAACATATGACATAATTGATAGAAAACTTTCGAGTAATTGGAAATCAATTAAAAAGTTGAAGAATCTCTATATAGTTTGTATAATGATCTAGAATGGTGCTTTAGTTTAGCTAGGTCATCACCATTCAATACAATTAGGTTTTTCTATCCCCCCTATAAGAGTAGTTACAACACCTTAGGTTCAACACTATTTTATGGATGACCTACAATAAAAGGAATCACATTATTATGGAATGTGTGATCAAGGACTATTTTATAGTTTCACCATGGACTATAATTTCTTAGGGAAATATAAACAATTTCAATATACTACGCACTTTTTATGTGTGATAGTTAATAGATGAAATCATATATAATAATAGGATCAAGTACATAAATTATCTTATAGTAAAAGAGTGAAAAATTATCAACTGGATTAAAACCATTAATATAGATTCACCCCTCTCGTAGTGTTGAGTTAATACCATGTGGCCCTTGTTTACACAATTCCCCATTCAGTTACCAAGTCATCCTAGGTTATCCATATCATTCCAATAAAACATATAAATCATCCAAGGGTATACCCACTGGGGTCCTCCAATGTTAGTGGGGAAATATCACTCACCCCACACACATCTCAATTATCCAAAAGGCCATAAGGTATCTCAAGGTTATTTTATAGAAAATTATTAGGAAAACCATTACCTTGTCTATCACTGAAACATATTCAATAAAACTATGAGTATATAACTTAGGAATAGTATATTCCTTTAATTTCATTTTAATTTAATCCCATAATGGTCTAGGTATCTCAAGGATGGAATTATGATCACGCCCTTGTCCCTCAATATTCGAGGCATCAACTATTGTTCTACTTTACATTCCGGACCATTAAAATTCATTCATTTTGTGGGAGTATTATTGAAAAATACATTCCTCATATTTAATATAAATCACAAATCCACTGAGAGAATACATATTTTATTTCATAAAAATATTCTTGTATCATGTGGATATGTTCTAGGATAATCATCCTCACACATGGATTTAATCAGTTGAGATATAGCCTAACCACTCTTGTTGAGAACACCCAATTTTTTACAATGATTATATCAACACCTAAGCTCCTAAATCAGTCCATAACATCTAAATTAATTATTTAAAAAAAGTATAATTACTCCTTATATATAATCCAAATAGGAATATAAGTTAAAAAATCCTCAAGAATCACCTATTTGTCAGGATATTGACCAATGGCATGAAACCATCCCATAGAATGCTCCCAATACATATATGAACAAAGTCTACATCAAATAAAAACTGGTAAATTTCCAATTATATAAAATTCCATAAAAATAAAAATAAACATTTATAGGGTGTAATACCTCTAACTAAATGAAGGTAAATAATGTATGTTCATCCTCATTGGACATCATATATCCACTACACAAAAAAAACAACATCATTCCCACCAGATTCCCCCAAGAGCTTGTGTAATCAATTCCAAAACCTAACATTAAATCATATAATATCACACGAAATTATTTCAGACAAGTGAAAGTAAACGAGGTTGAAATTAAAATATAACCACAATGAAAAGGTCAAGAACATACATCGATTGAGGGTGATTCAATTGGAGGAAATGAGAGGGAGAAACCAGCTAAAATGTCACTCTCTCAAAGACCAAATTCATCTTAAAACCTATGGTGGTTCGACCATGAAATTTTTAATTTACCCTAATAAAAAATATGACATATGATCTTTCACAACATGACCATTTGATTTTTACTATGACACTTTATCATTTGGTTTTGTGGTTGTATATCTCATATATGTTATGGTGCGACCACCCTAGGTAGACTATCCACTCCTACCCAAAAACCATGAAGAAACTACCCATATGGATTACGAAATGACACACCTTACCCAAGGGATTAATTTTCTCCAAAACATATCCCATATCTCAAGTCAAGGTTCATTTGGTAAATAACCCAAATATGGAAATCTCTCCATAACATAAGGGTCAATGTGCGACCAAACATCCATTTTGCAAAACCCTAAGGAAAACCCCTTAAGATTACTCAACCCATTTAAAAGGAGTCATCAGTATATAACGACAACCCCTTCATGATATATTGACTTCATAAGATTCTTTTTCTTTTTCAAAATGCACAAAAGACCTATTTTTCCATATAAATTCGATTCATGGAGAAATTGATGCATTCTCTACACTTGTTGCAGTTTGACATCACCCTTCACAATATGAGGATCCATCTACAAAAAAAATTAGAAAATAGGTCCACCCTGACGCCACTCTGACATTCACCCAAAGCACCAAAAAATCCATCATGCATTGTTTCACATCCAAAGCCATCTTCCAGAGATGTTCCAACTCTGAAAATTACTATATATGCTATATTTCAATGAATGCCCCTACTTCAAGGAGAAAATTCAAATTCCATTTTAATTGCACATATCGTGAAGTCATATATCATTACACACTCCCCACCATAGCACTTATCAAACATGATACGTCTCGAAATATCTTTAATAATTAATCTCTACATGTCCTGATCATCAATTCGTCTCCAACTCATTTCTTACTATCATAGAATGTTGAATGTGATTTTACAGCCCAACATTGAACCTAAATATATAAAATTACCCAAAAACCATGATACATGGTAATCAAAATCATCAATATTGAAAATATTATCAACTACAACCATCTATCCCTATGAACCCAACTATTGTCACTTGATTCACACATAGGCTCATAGTACTCCCAACCATAAGACACTACTCACAAAGGTTCATTCCAATCCAAGGTTCTATCAACTACATGAATCACCTTCCAAAAATTCATTTTTTATATCCCATCAACATTCTTAATAATGATTACACATTAATTTATCCAATTCCATGTGATTAGTTTAGTTAGTCCTCCTATAGAAAATGATTCAGAAAACACTCCATCGCACTGATCAATGTCATATCATGTCACATGGTCACGCTGCCACAATCATTAGAGTCATATTGAGATCATCCAAATATCCACACAAAATCACAATACTAAAACTCATTATAATTACTTAGTTGGTTCACTAACTACCCACAATAATTTTCATGCTCTCATACAAAGAATAAGCACACCTCTAATGTAAATCTCTCTCTTTTTATTCGATCACATCCTAATCCATATTGAGCCAAATACAAATAGACATACTCTATATAAAACCAAATTTGAATATAAATTTTATGTATTACCTAATAAACCAAATAAAATCCTAAGTTTCTTCACAACATCATCCTGCTTCCATATTAATTATCCATCAACCAGTTTCCCTACATCCGTGATATTATAAACATGAGGGTCATACCACCATAATAAATTCAATGCTACCGATCATAGGAGTATCCTTACCAATAATATATTAAAAATAAATGATAATATAAACTTCCCATTACCCATCCATTTCCATTTATATTGATTTCACATGATCGTCCCACTAATACCCAAGAACTAATGAAAAATATCAATTTTTTCCTACTCTTGGGTCACCATAAAAATCATACAAGACATATGTTGAATTTCATCTAAATGAGTGTCACAAACATTAACTAGAAATGGTGTGATCCCCACTATATAAATTTCCTTATTCATTTTCTTATGTGAAATTCCCAATATGTTATAATATGAATAGAATCTATCTCCTCCTAATCCATGATTACTCACCTTGACCACCCATGTCAAGGAATAAACATGGATTGACTATGACATACACATTTTATCATCCAGGTTATCACCATTATCACAAAGTAAAACCAGAATATATTGGAGTTGGTAACCAAGATTTAACTACTTTACACATTAGTTTACATTTATATTCAAATATTTAAATATTAATAAATAAATTACCAAATATTCATTGTTATTTTTTGTAACATTAATGTTATTTTTTCATAGGATTATTTTACACTTAAAAAGGCCACTGTAGTTTTCCCCTATTATGGGAACCTTGGTGTTCTTTGCCAATATTCTAGAACATAGTAGACACATTGTTGGATGTCATCACCTGATGTGATATAGATTATATAGATTATCATGTGTTTTATTCTCATTATTGAAAGATACTTAATCTCATCACGTACTGACTTAGTAATCTCTAAGAAGTGATATTTGGAGGAAAACTCGCCAATAAGAATTCTACATGTTTTCTATCATTGTATATTCCTATATGTTAATGTGTGTTTGTTAGTCCTTTTACATGAGATTATTATTAATTCCTATCATGAATGAAATATTTTTATGTATAATAGAATACAATAAAGAAATCTGTTTGTATTGAAGTACGATATTTTGTTGCACCATGATTGATATGGTATTGATGAATACGTTAATATTGGATTTCTCCCTTTCAAGACTGAAATAAGATATTTAATGCCCATTGATTAAAACAGAACTATCAAACTAAATTCACTGGAAATAGTTATTTATTTATTCATTTAAAAATTCAATGAAATATATATTTAGATGATAGTATGATGAAATGAATATGAAACATGTTTCACTAGATATCAAAAAATGGAATTATATTACACAATACATGTTCATATGTGGGGTTTTTATTACGATATTAATTATTTATTCTATGGGTGACAAGACATGTTGATAGATGTAATTATGGGACTTTGGATAAGCATGATTAATTCCATTGAGGTGGAAGAAAATAGGATAATACACTTAGTGTATCCATTGGTATTTGTTACATTCTATTTGAACATAACTATTGGAATAAATGTTATTCTCATGTTTAAGTAATGATATTTATTTATTATTTTCTAATCAAGAATATTTATTCACCGGTTATATTTGAGTATTAATATATATGTGATTTTCATGTTAAATATATATATCATAAAAAACGCATCGAATATAATATTTATTTTATCTCTTATGTTATAAACAAGCCAATAATCAATATTTATTTATCATATAAATATTTATTATTCATCTATATATGAAATAAATATTTATTTTCAAGACTTTGGATATAATATATATTTATTTATCGAATTGATAATATTTATTTATTATTTTTGGTTTTGGAAATTTATAATGTAAGTGGATGGGATGAGTTAAGGATATGTTAATGGAAATTATATAATCATACATATTATTTGAATAAATAGAATATTATTTATTAAATATAATGATATTTATCTTCCACAATATGACTCTTGATGTGATATAAAAATATTAATATTATTATTTTTCATGTGTAATATAATATATTTATTATTCAATGGAGGGAGTATCTGAAATTTTCAACAATAATTCTTGGTATATAATTCCATGTTAAATAATTTTTCTGCATGTTGATCTCATTTTTAGGTATGTGCACAACATAGGGAAGTGTGGCCCTCAAAAGAATAATATGGGGGATTATAACATCATTAATTGGGATTAAATTTAACATTTCCTTTGTAGTTTTGGCTTTAGTTGACTTTTTAATTACCTAATACATACTTTCTTTAAATATATGGAAATATTTTATATTGTCAATGGAATCACTAATAGATACTTTTATTTCAATTGTGGTGTCAAAAAAAGTGATCCTTTAAAATTAACCCCCATTATCATTGGATAAAATAATACAAGTAGGTGTATTATATATGTGGTTGAATAGGGTGGCCTCAAATCCATTCCATATAGAAGAGGGATGATAGGTCTAACATATATCTTTTATACTGGTGATTAAATTTCGTATCTATATGGTAGAATAAGGAACATACATTTCATTGAAGAAGTCAAAGAACAATATGGTAATGTCTCTAATAAAAATATTAACTAAAATAAATCAATGTTATTATGTGTACACAATTGTATTAATCATAATAGTGTGATCATCTAGAGTATATAAAGATTTTTAGGGAGTATTTTCTTCATATATCTAGGAATACCCCTATTCTTGGGTAGACCATTGTTTCACACATCAGAACCACATTTGATAGAATCAATTTTTAACTCATTTCAAGGAAAAGGAAAATATTTTCACATGCTCAAATAGTTTTTCTTGTTTATGTCATTTCCACACACATGATTTTATACTCCTTTATGGTATATAAATGGTTCTGTTACATGATCATGATTTTTATTCAATTATTTAGAAAAATTATTTTTATTAATGTTTTTATGACATTAAACATGAAACTATTAATGGGAATATTTTTTTAGAATCCCTTGAAGAATGTATGATTGGGAATAAAAACATAGTTCTGTTAGACATGTCACTGCAAGATCAATTACTCCGGAAAATAGTGACTATTTAATCACATGGGAAAAATTATGTGAAGAAAAAATTTCCCAATAGGCTCATATATGGGATGTTAAAATATATCTTATCTTATATTTATCCCTACATTAAAAATACATATATGCAATTCATGAAGCATAGCCCATGGCTAGCCTCTCTTAATTCATGTCTTCATTTCTAATAAGATAATTGTCTTGGGTCTCCCATGCATGATGATATCATCGTGATTATGAATGATAATTATGTGGCTATTATGGATAAAATTGGTCAACCCATGGAGGAATTTTAATCATCTACTAGGTGTAAAAATTAAATTTTTTGGTTCATTCTCAATAAGGAATATCTTGTCTGAATATTCGAAAAGAATGAATATCTCACTTATAAGAGATTTTACTGTGTATGTTTAGGTAGGTTTATGGAAATGGAATCTAAAATAAATAAATTTAGTAATACCTAGCTCACACCCTTATATTTCACTCTAAACATTAGAGAAACTCATCCAAAACTCCCCACATATGAATACTATAAGAAGTTGGAAATCATTATGTTCGTGATTTGGAATACTTGAAAAGTAGGTGAGTACTATATTGTTGATGCTGTATTTCAAATCCATTTCACTAAACCATTATGGAGAATCAAGTCTAATATATTCAATTTAGATCTCGTCAATGATGGTGGTGTAAACTCCCTTTTCACATGATGTAGTTTTCAAGATGTCTCATCCCATTTCAACAACCTTTTTAGGGATTTTCTTATGAAATTATTTGAAATACTTCGTTGAAAAATAAACTCTAATCGGTATGAAGATCATGTTATTGAGTCGAACACTTTCATAAGGGACAAAAATAAAACCATCAACATGGAAGAATATATAAAATTAAACCAAGATTGGAACTCTACCAGGGAGTTATACATCATAAAAATATATAGAATTCAAGGTTATTTAAATATATTAAATGGATTCATTACTATGGTTTTGAGTTCACCCATTATAGGTGGGACACAATTCAAAACAGATAGTGATTCTAATGATAATTAGGGTCTTTTTGTTTACAATGTAATATTTAGGTATTCTAAAGGATTTTTTATTTCCTGTTTCACTAAGTACTATGGGATTGAAGTTACTTATGAAGAAAATATGGAGTGTTTTCTTATGGAAATTCGTATATCAATATTTAATAATTAGAGAAGGATCTAGATAGATATGTATTTATATTTAATTTTTATGTGATAAAACTCAATATACCCCCCCCCATATGGTGTCTAGTAGTAGAATTGGATTATTATATGGATTATTGTAATCAAACCAACATTCTGGTTTGTCATATTTATTGTGAGGGTAACGTCATTATTTGTAAACTATCTAACATGGGAGTTAGTTTCTGTTACTTTAATTTTCATTTGGAAATTAAACTATTGAGTGTGAAGTGGATATTCTAATGTATTTCTAAAACTACTCCCCTACATTTTTTATAAATTTTTATCCCTACAGGTTTTCATCAAGGATCGATATTATTTTTATGTTTTTCACATCATATATTCTCCCTAAATAATTATATTAACGAACAACACATCTAGGGTTCCGTTAAGAACAAAAGACGAACCACCACATCCTACCAATCAAAAATTATAATACAAGAGAGAAAATATATAATTCCAAAATAATTCTTCTTCAATAAAGATGAACAATGAAATTTGATTTGATCATCATTGAAAACACCATTATTTCCATCAATATTTTTTAGATAGCAAGAATAACATGTGGATACTACTAGAGGGATTATTTAAAGAATCCTCTTGTTATAATGATGGTATGAATTTAATGAGTTTAATCAATTAATATCTAAATATAATAAATATATCAAAACCAATGTGTTTTATTTTTGTTACATTTATTATAAAATTTATTTAACAGATCCTCTCTTATTTGTTCTGGGAATCTATGTTATGATTTTTTAGGTATATTCACTCGACACGATGATTCAGCCCCATGTTATTAAAGATTATTTATTAAATACAACAAAAACCATGTTTGGAAGCGGCTCAAATTTTTCTTCCACTAATAATAAAATATTCATGTGGTATCATATTGGTCACATCAAAGTTAATAAATTTTTAAATTTTTTATTAACATCATGATTCTTTTTTTATATTTTTAATTTAGTTTTCATTATTAATAAAAAAATTAATGATAAAAAAGTTTTTTTCATCATATATATAACACAAAAATACATTAAAATATATTTATTTTTTCATAAATTTAATTTCATTGATCACGTGTGATATAAGAAAAAATGATTTTCTTCTATAGCATATGTTACACGCAAGACTATGTTTTACCGAACAATAATATATTATTAATATTAATATTAAATATGAAAATTATCATATATAAATATAAATGGTGGGTATGAATAATATTATATAAATTAATAAAATTTATATTTTATCAATGTATATTATTTATATATTTATTATACATAAAATAAGAATCATTTAAAAGAAAAAAAAATGTTTTCGGAAAATTAATATTATTTATTAAAGATGGTTCAATCAAAATTTTCAAAAATGCTTGAAAATTAATTTTTTAAACTTTTAAATAATTTATTTGATTAAATAAAATTTATTTTTGAAATCAAAATAACAATATTATATTAGATTTAATTTTTGCTGATTTTTTAAAAAGTTTATTTTTTTTATTAATATTGAAAATTATAGAATTTTAATTGGAAATGGACTTTTCATTTATATAATTTATACTATTAAACTATATTCTAAATTTCTTATTAAAAAATAAATAAAATTTATATGAATAATTCCCATTTAATTCAATGGAATCATTTTGAAAGTGATTTTTATTTTAAATGTTTTTGTAAACTTTTCGAAACGTTCTCTTTTAAAACCTCCTTTCTCATCATGTCTGGTGGATTAATTTTATATTAAAACTTTCCACTACTATGAATAAAATTTTAAAAAATGTATTCAGTGTTTTTAATCATAATAATTTATATTTTATAAGACGGTTAAATTACTTTTTTTACCAAAACTAATGTTAAAATAGAAAAAACTAATTATCATGGTTATGTAAAAAATGGATTGATCGAGGGTTAAACTTAGAAGATAAGGTTAAAATGACATACCAGCTTATAAAAAGACCATTGGGTTTCCTTATTTCCAACTTATATCATCTAGGTTCTATAATTAATAATTTTTGAGGATTTTTTCCTGACAAAAAAACAGGTTTTATTGTATCTTTTAAGAAACAATGTGTGCCGCTCACCTAACTTATAAAAGCCCAACACCACAAATCTCTTATTCAATCCTTAAAACTATTTTGATTTGCCCAATAACTACTCAAATAAATCCCAAAATTGCCTCATCTCATAATATAAGCTTTATTTTGGGTATAAATTCAACCTATTTTAGGATTCAGATAAGACCTAATGAAGATACCCGAAAAATATATAATGTTATTAAACAAGAGTTTTTATTTTATTTTAATGTTCACCTCGATAAATTTATTTTAAAACATTATGATATAATAATATTAGTACTTTCAATATGTTGGTATGTTTTTATAATAATTTAATGATCTAATAAAACCTCAAATTCTATAAATTTCACAATGAAATAACGGGGTCATATGTACATAAGACAATGACCTCACAAAACTATAATCATTAATTTATCCATTACCAATATTCACAGTTGTGTATGACGATGGATATAATGGATATAAATATTTAATTTATGATATAAATATTCATATAATAATATATATATATATATATATATATACAAACACCTGTTTACTTTGCATTCCATAGAAGATATGACAACTTCACTAGTGTGTACGTTGGACTACCACCTTGCGATGTGATTCTTTTTTCACTAACGCTTTACGTGGATAGTGATAACTATAATGATAATGATTATATGTGATATAAATGATATATTTTTTATATTAATTCAATCATTATCATTATATCCAGATAATATATATAATTTTATTTATTACCTCTTCACTAAATGAATGATGATAACGTCATTCGTGTATGTGTGAACTATCGACTACATGATTTGATGTGACTCTATTTTTCCCTCACCACAACACATGGATGAAAAATATATGTATATTTAAATAAATAATATTTTATTTCAGAAATTTTGATTATTATTTAATGATTAAATCTTACTTACATAATTTCTATAATTATCAATGAGAAAAGGAAATACTACACATGCATAGGTATGACATGTCGTCTTAATGATTACAACATACTTTATTTCTCAAAAAATATATTTAATGATTAGATTAAAACTTATAATTTATGTATAAATATTGTAATTATTTCATAATTATTATTTTGTAGAATATAAAACTCTATAATTTGTTTTGTAACCAGATCTTTCACGACAAAACACACATGAGAAAGCACAACAATTAACAATCAAAACAATGCAAATAGTGAATGGTTATTAATAGATGGGTAATAATATGTTATAAAAGGATAATACATGATACTAAAAATATTATTATGGTTCTATAATAAGTTAATAATATGTTTTAATCCCCAATATATAATATCAAATCATGTAAAACAAAAAAAAAAGTGAGGTAACAGAATTCATCTCAATTTACATTCCATTGAGTCTTATTTGTTATTATTCACCAGTTAAATTTTATATGGTATATATAATGAACCTTTATCATTTAATATCGTTAATAATTAATAATACATGGTATTTTTTTTAAATTGAATTATTTCATTCCTTTTGATTTGAACTAAAAATTTCCATGTGTTAAATGTTATTGTAAAATCTCAATTTCTATTATGATTGTAAACATTCTCTTAAAATAATCACTTTCTTGTAATAATTATTCATTATACATTACATATATATTGAATATACACATTATTTAATGATTTATATTATTATTTCATAAACTATATTCCATTTTCACAAATAGTGTTTAATTTGAATGTTATTTGATTGAAGGGGAAAATATTGATAAATATGTACCATATACTCAATGCAGACACACAATAATAAAAACATTATTTATAAATTAAATAAATTAATTGATTTATGAGGAATCGGTTTGGAATGTAAAACACAGGTAGGGATAAGATAAATATATCCCCTCAACGCGTTGATAATCTCATGAGATGAATCTATTATCCAATTGAGATGGGTTTTACCCAGTAGTATTAATCCATCTTTTGGAAAGTAATGATGAAAAATGTATCAGGTTCATGGGAAAATACCATCCAATAATTATTAACTTACATCACGTAGAATTTAGTTATTATTATTATCCATGATTATGTCACTTGGATATTATCACCAGATACATTTAATTCTTATTTAATATTAAAATGTAATGTGTTATAATTTATTTAATTTTATATATTGAATATAAATTTCCATATCATGAAACTCATGTTATATAAATGGAATTATTTTTTTAATTTAATGTACTATATTGATTATTCTTATTAATTCATGATAGGTTCCACTGTACTTAACCCTTACTGATAATTTGAGCTCAACCATATGTTTTTATTTTCCCCATGATATGAAGAATAATTCTTGGAATTTGTTTTCAAATATTAAGTTCATTTTATATTTTAATTTATTATGATTACTTTTTTATTCCAAATATAAAATGGGAATCGTGTATCTATATTATTCTCAAAAACTACTAAACTTGTTAGCTCTTCATAATTTTATTCCTTGTATCAATTCCAATTTTAAAAATTAAGACATCAGCTTCAGGATACAATGGTCTGGATGGTTATAGTTGGTATCAAAGGATGTTTAGTAGAATCCTTGGGAACTATATTTAGGAAAACATGTATTATCTAACATAACACTATGATATAAATTAATATTATTATATAAGAACATAATAAAGTCTTATTAAGTTATATATTTTGTAGTTATTTCTAGAAATACATCCATGTATATAAAATTAAAGTGGATGTAGTTTGGGAATTGAGGTACCTAATGGTAGTAAGATAATTGAAAAGGTCACATTTGGATGGAACTAATCATCACTAGGAGCATGAAAACTGGCTTTACTATACACCTATAAAGACACTCTCAGGGGAAATTTATAGGAAAATTCTTGATTTTCACCCCAGACCATTATGAAGAATTTTAAAATAGAGATATCCCAAAAGAAACCATGTTTATGATTATGAGATTAGATGTTCATAAATATTTCAATTTATGTAATGTTTTTCACTAGTTTTTGGATTATACATTTTATTTCATAAATATATGATCAAATAATATGTATTACATCATCTATAAATAGTGGATAGAACAGTGAATCATAACCACATCAATGCACATAATCCATAGAGTAAGAATGAAAATTTATATGTTGGGATTAAGCTAATATTTTGAATGAAATTGGACTCCCAATCATTATAATCATATGATGACATAGAATCATGTTCTAAAATGATAAATAAATAATTATCCAAGTATTATGGGATTATAGGGAATCATGTGTAGAAGAGGATGATAATAAGAAGGAATATATAGGCAGTAAGGGAAATAAGAAATTGACCACATGCGATAACTGAAGAATAAAACACCCTGGTACTTTCATGAAGTTAAATGGTGTTTTCTTAAATTGTGGATATGAACTACAACATGATCATGATTACAAGGGGGAAAATATATTTATAATATACAATGTTTCACTATAAGGAGATGGGGAACTATTCAAATGAATTCCCCAAGCATCAAGGGGTTAATCCTTAGAAGAAGATAAGGAATGAAGTTTATTATCTCATTATCTATATAGGAAAAGTTGAATGATTAATGTGATTTTGTATTTGGATCCAATAAATAATTTTTAAATTTATTTTATTGATGATAATATAATTATAATTATAATGAATCATATAATGATTTTATAATAGTAATATTTATTAAAGGGGTTGAGAGCATTTGTTGAATGATACCAATAAAAGTGATTTAGTGGAAAGTTAATATTCTTGTAAGATAATTGATTGAGGGAAATATAACCCTTAATATATTCATGATTTTTAGAAATGTATGTTTGTATGCGAATACAATTTTTATATATATAATTTAAATTTTAAAGTCGTTACTACCTTAGAACTCATTAATTGTTTTGTGAAAAAGTTGTTTAATCTCTCATTGATGGTTATAACAGATATTTTTTATTTATGGAATATATCACATAATCTCTCTTTTATATACGGAATAATTAATCTTGGATTTTGTCAATAAGGTTTTATAGTAATTTATCTTATTACTATGTTTCAAGAGAGAATATGGTGAATGTATTATGAGGTTTGGTATTTTATTATTAATAAATTCATCATGTTTTCTGGAGAATATAATGAGGATTTAGTAACAATATATTTTAATTTTTTCATTAATATCTCCTATGAGACTCATGGTCAACCTATTATAGAAGGGATTATGTTGAAATTTTTGTGTCCTTAGGTAACTGTTTCTAACAATTTTGTTTATACTAAACAAATAAAGAATTTCTTATCACTAAATTATGGATGTAATAGTCCTTTAAAAGTAAAATTTATTGCTTCAGGAATAATAAAATACATTTTTCGTTATTCATTTACTAGAGTAAGTGATGTTTTGTAAATTTATTGAATAACAAACAAAGAATTAAATTGTTCCTATCAAACTAAAACAATACTGAAAGAATATTTCCTTATATTTTTAGAGAGTGAAATAATTCCTCAACTCTTGAAAGAGATCCTGAAATAATAAATTTGATATATTGTCAAAATTTTCTATGATTAAATTGATGTTTTTAAAAACCATAAGGATTATTGTTTTTTGGTCATTTACCTTCACTGGATTACCCACTTTATTTTGATTGTTATTCTCTATCTCTCACCATTAGTATTTGGGTGTTAGGTTTCTATTCAATGTTCAAAATTTTACATACCACCCATGTTCTCCTATTTTTGAGTCCTAGTATGTGTTATTCAAGATTAATTTCTCACAAACTTTTCCCTTTTTAAAAAGAATGTTTTATAAACCCTTCTTACGATGTGATCTTCTATGAATGAATTCCAAATATAAAGAAATTGATTAATTAGATCAAGTTTAAGTAATGAGCACAAAATTTATTTAAGATGAGGATAATATAAAACCACAATAATTTATAGTATATTTATTTTAGAATAAATTTGATTTCTTCAATAGATTATGATACATGTGAAAATGAGTTTCTTTGATAGTTTTCATTACACACAAGATCGAGTTTTACTAAACACTTATATACTAAGTATTTTTTAGAAAAAAAGATATAACTGAGTTTTATAAACATAATTGAAAATTTATTTTTACCAATTTTATAAAATTTATTTGAAAAAATAAATTTCTATTTTGAAATAAAAATATCAAAATCACTATTGGTTTTCTATATTTTTCCGAAATGTTTCATTTTTTGGATGAATTGTTATAATTCTAAATTTTAATTATAAACATCCCTTTAATAGAATTTTTTTTTAATTTTAAAATATATTTTGAATTGATTTTAATAAAACCTTGGATAAATTTAATATCAATTATTACAATTTATTTCATTGGAATAATTTTCATATTGAATTTTGATATGAATACAATGTCCCCTCTTGAAAACATTTTCCCTTTAAAACCCTGCATTCTTTTCATGTCATCAGGATAAATTTTAAAATAAAATTTTCCAATTTTGTTAATTTAATTTGAAAAAATTAATTGAAAATTTGTAATAATCGTAATTTATTTTTTATAATATGTTCAACATAATTTTATACAAAAATAAATAGCGAAATCAGTAAACATTAATTACTATGGTTAACGTAAAAATGGATTTATCGGGGGTTAAACTAAGAAGATAAATGTTAAATATTAAATACCATATTCTAAAAAACCAATTTTATGGCCATATAAATAACTTATATCTTATATTATTTAAAATTATCCAGTTTTTAATATTTTTTCTTAATAGAAACATTAATATGATTGAATCATTTCTAAAAATTATAACTCTATAACCCAACTCACTTATTAAAGGTCACTCCCACTTCTCTCTTCTTCACACATTCAAAATAAAATTTTTAATCCAAGAGCTAATTAAATAACTTCATAAATTCATACTTGTCATCCTAGATGCGTTATTTTTGAAATAAATTTAACAAATTATGTCTTTGTTGAAAACCTAAGTAAGATACACAGAGAATAGGTAATTTTCTTCAACGAGCATTTTTGTTTTATTTCTCTACCCACCTCATTAAATTATTTTTAAACTATGCTGATAAAACACCCTTTCTATCATACATACATTGGCATGTATTTATAATAATTTCCTGACCAACCACCACCTCCACATCCGTCAAATGTGTTATAAATTCACAGTTTTTTTTGTATTGTGGACAACTTCCATGTGAACCAATGTCATTCATTTTTCAATTACCACCCCCCATGATTGGATATTATGATAGATATAATATATATATATATATATTTGATATTAGTAAAATAATTATACTTTTTGAATCATTATATCATATATAACTTTTTAAATTTCCATTCCATACAGAAAATGATAACATCTCTCATGTGTACAGCTGACTACCTCCTGATGAAGTGATGTGATTCATTTTTCACTAATTCATCAGAATAAGATAATAAAGATAAATTTATGGGATACTAAAGATATAACTATGGTATTAAAGACATATTTGTCATTATAAATAAGTAATTTATCATTCGATTTCTTACTATATCACTCATTGAATGAAGATAATTTCGTTCGTGTACACATGGACTACCACCATTACAAAGCAATGTTACTCTCTTTCTATCAACACATAACAATGATGATGTGTATAATTATATTTATAAGAATCGTATGGTATTTATTAATTCATTATTATTATGTAATGGTATGATATTACTTATCTCTTTTTCATAATGATTATTGAAAAATGTAAATGTTACTTAAGTATATGAATGACCTACCATCTCCGAGATTATAACGTTATTCATTTCTCAAAACCAAAGTTAATTGTTGATTATAAAATTATAATTTATTTATAAATAAGTTAATTATTTCATTATTATTATTATTTTTGAGATGATATAATTATTTATTTGTTCAAAAACCAGATCTTTTATGAAGTAACATGGATGAGAATAACTTTGAAATTAATACCTGAAATAATGAAAAAAATTGAAATATTGTTAAAAGAAGTGTGATACGTTGTTATAAAAGGATAATATATAATATTATAAATATTAATATGGTTTTATTATATGTTAATAACAAGATTAAAACCCATAATATTGTATGTTAAATCATGTATGACCAAAACAAATCACGAAATAATGTATTTCGTCTCAATTTACATTCCATTGTGAATTATTTGTTATTATGAAACAATTCACATTTATATGGTGTATATATTTCACATTTTTCATGTAATATTAAGATTCATTAATAATTCATAGTATTTTATGTTTCACTTTGAATAAATTCATCCAAGTGGATTTTAATTGAAAATTACCAAGTGGTAAAAGTTATTGTACAATCCCACTTTATTTTGTGACTTTTAACATTCTCTTGAAAAAAGAATTTTTTATTGAAAATTATGT
The DNA here is from genome assembly GCA_963277665.1 of Viscum album. Classification (NCBI taxonomy): domain Eukaryota; kingdom Viridiplantae; phylum Streptophyta; class Magnoliopsida; order Santalales; family Viscaceae; genus Viscum; species Viscum album. Next base: position 25,279,539 of record OY728131.1, read on the forward strand.
TTGTATTAGATATCCATATTATTTCACTATAGATATGAGTATTTCCTCGATTGTATTCCGTTTTTTACATATGATGTCTACTTTAAAAGTTATTTGATTAACTGGGTAAATATTGATAAATTTATATCCTTTAATCAATTAGGATACTTATTAGTAAGGAATATTATTTATAAATTTAATAAGTTATTTAATATATGATGAATTAATTATACGTGGAATAAATAGGTGGAGCATGGTTAATGGTATCCCCTTGAAACATCTTAATTATTATGAGATGAATTAGCAGACCAAATCAGATGGGTTTTTACCCATTAGTTTTAAACCATCTTATGTATGGTCTTGAAGGTAATGGTATCATGTTCTTGGGTAACAAGATTTCCAATAATTAAACATATTCTTAATTGAGAATCTATTTATTAAAATTATCCATCATATATTTTCTGTGATATTATCTCTAAATGCATTTCAGTCTTTGTTATTGAGAAAATGGAATGTGTATTCAGTTATTTTTCTGGACATATTGTTCATGACTAATCTCATAACGATTGAAAGGATATTAAAATAGATTTTCTATTAATTCATTTACTATTAAATTTTCATTGGTATTATTATTTCATGATATCTTACACTATAATCAACCCATACTGAGTAATTGAGCTAATCCATGTTTTGTTTCATATATTTGGGATATGATGAAGAATTCTTGGAATTAGTTTTCTAGGATGAAATTCAGTTGATATTGTTATGTATTATATTTTATTTTCAATTATCAATATAAAATGGGTATCATGTATTTATCTATTTCTCCAAATCTCTTAAATTGTTCGGTTCTTTTGGATTTGATTCCCTTTATCATTGCCTATGAAATAAATTAATACACTGAGTCCGGGATACTACAGTTAGGGTTGTTTCAATATAACCAAGAATAGGGAATGATTAGGAAAAGGATTCATGGATATTCTATATAGAGGAGTTGATGATTTTGACTATAGTACAAGATTACATGTTTTGCAGTCTTCCTCAACCATATACATATAGTGTTATTCAAATCACGGAAGATTATGTGGGGTCATTATATAGTGTGTAATTAAAATGTATATTTTCCGCTAGGGAGTCATGTGGTTTTTAGGGTTACACGATGTGTACATGATGTGAAAACCATCTAAAACCATGATATGTGGTGTCCATGTGGTTATTTTGCATGGTGTTCAATTCAAACACATTTCATGAGTTGATTCAAAATCGAGAAAAATGGACTATATTTGTATACATGGTGTATAAATCATGTACGTATCATGAACTGACCATAATCCGGGATCATAATACAACAACCATAAGATTTATTCTATATTATTTGGGTGGTTACCATCACTGAAAGAATAAAAAACATATGGATTCTTTTTAATAAGAATCTTTTTGTACACAAACCACCATATCGATGTAGAAATTCATTGGAATAATTTTAAAAGATGAAAAATATTCTAGGGGAACAACACTAAATCTAAATCCTCTAGACAATATAAGAGTATGGTAGTTTAATCTGAAAATTAATGTGTAAAATTAAATGGCCATCCAGAAAGATATCCCAACCTAAAAAACATAAATGTAAAATTCTAAGAGATCCCAAATCCTAGTCTCCAAATTGTGCCCACCGTATATGGTCCAATGTACTAGATATCCCAAATATCACTTATAGTCATCACAATCCTATATGTCGTCTACCTAATACATGACATGTGGTGTAAAATGTCTTCCATGAATGAGTATATACATACTCACAGGACACCCTGAATGAATAAGGGGAGTAATAATTGATACTATCGCAATATAATGAAATTAGACTGAAAAAAAGATATTGCTTAACCCAAATCAAGAGAAAGATCAACATCATCCATGAGTAATGGGAAACAGATGGTGTGTAGATATTAACTACATGTCAAGTCATTTCCAATCAGAGTAAGAGAGTAACCTCATCCAACCCTATGAAGATTAAAACAGAAATCCCTTGGCATACGCCATACGTATTCAAAACCAATTTCAATAGTGTAAAAAATTAAAAAGGTATGAATTTAGATGTATATATGTTTTTTCAAATAATACCTGATGATAGAGAAAGGGTATATCCCTGTCACATTTCATCCTATGTAAATAGTTGATGTTAGTTTTAAAAGCACATAAATGATTCCCATCATCTCATGCATCTTCCCAGATCTAATTATGTGAAGGCCCACACCTCTTCAATAAATCGCACAGTAGAGGGGGAACAAAATCAATTTATAGGACATCTGCCCTAGTGAATTTGGGGGGTTTCACTATATATGTATCGGCAGTGGAATTTCACCCAAAAAAATGGAGGGTTTCACTATGTTGTCCTATAGACCCATACCATATCTGATAGGGGGTTCCACTCACTTAGTATGTGTAGATCACTTGTGCCTTAAGGTATATAGGGGTTCCTCTCTACTATCATGAGGACTGACACCCAATCTGATTTGGGTGTTCCACTCGATATGTAGTAGATTCATTCCCAATATGATGGGGGGTTCCACACTATAGGTCACAGAACCACACCCTGGGTTGGCAAGGGGTTCCACATGGGTCATCGAAGACTTTTTTAATATCTGATAGGTTGGTTCTATTTGGTTGGTATAGGACCCATGGCCAATTTTATGGGGGGTTACACTATACTGTATCTAATGATCCTCTTCCTGATCACTACCATCATCGAGCATATCATAAATAAGAATTGTGCCTGGAAATTTCACATCGTACCAAAGAAGACACAACGAATAAATACATCATGTTATATGTGAAAAAAAATCATAATAAGCATCATGAAATCCAAAATTCAATTCAAATAAATAATATAAATAAGATTTATGTTTTATAAAAAAGGATCCAAGGTGTACATGGAACGAGATAGGACACACACAACATGTGGTCCCGCCCCATCACACTATCATGTCCTTGGATATAAATCCATTTACATTCATGTAGGGAAACATGGTGGGGGGGGGGAATACATGGTGTGCCCTTTCCACTCGGGTTTCCACCTGTTTCCTTATTCAGGTCTATGTATCCTTTTTGAGTTTGGGTACTCATGTTGTGATTGTGTACTTTACAACATGGAATTCATTCCATACTATTCCTAATGAACTTCTTGATTTCATTTTGTGTTCTCCATTATGAGGTCACACGGTGTATGGGGGTCCCAAATGTGATGTGATACTTATAATCTTCCGATACCCTTGCTATATTAGCCAGGGCCCAACATGTCATGTGTTATTTGAACTACATTGTGTGTAGTGAGGATTTTTCCCTCAATGATATGCTTTCTATATTTTCTAGATTAAATATCATAAATTTCAAAATACGGCCTTTTATAATCCCAAAAATAGTGGATTTGTAAGTTTTTCTTCATTTATAGGTATCTTGTGTCCTGAAATACAATTTTATCTACCCATGGGGGTTTTTCCACACAAGCCAAATGCATTAGGTTCTTCACTATTCACCATTCGGCTTTTGATCCTTAAAAAGATCTCATGAAAACCATTAGCAACCTATATGTATCTTGATTTGTATATTCATCACTCTCAATTGGATTCCTCAATATTTTGATGGTCCAATCATGTTTGATAGTAAAATGAAATATCAAAACTAGAAAACATGGTCTCCTTAGTAAAAAAAATGAGAATAATCATGGGTGAAAATAAGAACAATATAATGTTTAATTGATCTTTTTCCATTTTTTTATCTAACAGACTGGAACATGGATATCTAGGTTTTTAAACAAGAATAAAAAATTCATTCCTATATCTAGGTCCATTCAAAGGCCATAATTGGTACAGATCTACTGAGGGGTTTCATCTACAGAATTAATTTAATCAAAAAGGGAATAAATCAATAATTGATGAGTCCTAGAAGGAAAATTTTATTTTTCTTTATTGAAACCATTTTATCCAGTGGTTGAAGGATGTATTTTCATTCTCTGAAATCTCATCTTCTCTGATCCATAGTTTTGTCATAGTCCGGTGTAATATTCTAATAGAATGGGGAAGAAGAATCTATGGAATCCACCCTTGTTTTATGAGGAAAATCCTAGAAACATTTTCCTGAAAATAAATTTAAATTATAAAATGATGTTATTAAATTAATGTAAATAAATTAAACATTTAATTATTTTACTGAATATTTCACCAAATGGTGAGATATCTGAACTCCCCATGCTGAACAACAATAGGTCATTCCTACGGTAAAAAATTTGTTCCAAACTAAAATGTGGTCTCATATTTTTTATCTAAGATCCCATTAAATTTATATCACATTTTCATTCAGAAATTGTGTGCATATAACATTAAATTTATTAATTTCTTTATAAAATTATGTTTTGGGACACTTGGACACAGAATTGCACGTTGTCTTAGCGCCTTTCTCTAGAAATATATGAATAAATATTTCAAAGGACTACAAGGAAGAAACCAGATCTATAAATCATTACCTCCTTAAATATTTTCATACCTATGAAATCAAAACTAAACAAAAAACTAAAAATTATGATCCCGCATCTACCTATCATTCTTCTAGGATCCCTCATTTTGGTTCTCGTGATTCCACAACATATGTACCACATGGATGGTCCATCCACACAGGGTTTTCTCATTTTTATCCTCAATCTCCGCTAATTTAAAAGAAAATTCGGTGATATACTCAATGTCCAACTCATCCCAATCGATAACGTCCATAGGTTCATGCATGTATCTTAATAATTGAGATATATGTAATAAATCATGCACCCACTTTGGTTGTATGGGTAGGGCGAGGTGGTTCACAATATCACTATGCCTCTATATAGTCTCGAATGGATTAATGAACCTTGATGATAACTTTCCACCCCAACAAAATATATGTAATCCTCTTCATGGGAGACTCTTAGGAAAACATGGACTCTTTTATTGAACTCCAATTTCCTACATTGATGATCTATGTAAAACTTATGCCTACTCTGGGCTATCATAGTTCACTCATGGATGACCTAGAACGTCTCTGTCATCCCCTAAAACATATCTAGACCCACAAGAGTCATCTCTCAAATATCTATCTTGAATAAGGGTGACCTGAAAGGTCTCTCGTACAAGGACTAAAAAAGGTAACATTCTAATAGTATAGTTGTATCTATTGCTGTACACAAACTATGCCAAGGGAAATTGACATTCCAAGAACCAACCAAATTCTAATAATAAATACCTCAACATTTACTATAACTCGTGGATAGTGTGTTTTTAATTACCATAAATATATGGGTAAATGGATGTAAAAATCCTCGTCGGAGTGTCAAATAAGTCCCACATGCATTTTCGTAATCGTGACATAAACCGTGAATCTAAATTGAAGACAATTGTTTAGGGAAACCCCATACACATGAACAATATCTTGTATGTACAACTACCACTAAATCGTAATACAACTATACACCCTCATCATATGAAAGTATTAATACTTCAATATTTGGTTAAATATAAACAAGATGGTGTCATGGATCTTCATTGTCCGTGGAATCCCGGTCAAAAATAAAATAGATATTTCATCCCACTTCCAATCATTAATATCAAGGGGCTACCACAAACCTTCCAGAATCTAGTGCTTATACTTCACCTGCTGAAAGGTGGGGAACTGAGAGACAAACTCAGATATTATCTGTCTCATATAGGATTACAAAAATACCATTTAAGGTCATCATTCAACTTTACCACATCAATATGTACATCTAGGGGAGATATTTGGAACTCTCACATCACCTCCTTTGGCATCATGTCTGGGACCATTGTCCATCCCCAGAAAAGGAGTACGAGATTCCCTTCTTCGTAATATCCAAAAGGTGAGTCCCCTATTGATATTTGGTCATGTTAGACCTCATAATCAATTTCTCCTAGCTGGGAATCTCTCACATGCTTGAGAAGTGGAGGAGTCCACAACATAAAATGTAGAAATGTTGTACCCTCTGGCTTCAACAGGGTCAGTTGTAAGGAAACCAACTGACCAATAGCCTATAAAACTAAGTGATACTGGGACATCCTCCTAAGGTCATATGCAACTACATTTTCCTTCCATATAGTATAAACTAACTTAAAGTAATATACCAATATTAACACTAACAAGAATCATTGTATTAGGTACCTAACCCTTTCTGTGCAGATTACATGAGGATTTGATGGTCTTAGTAAACCACAATTTTCTCTCCCAGAAGATACAACCTCTATATCAATAGGGAAAATACTACTGCTACCATATCTAGGATATGAGTTACATAGTTCTTCTCATGGTTTCTAAACTACTTGACCCATATGTGATAACATCCAGCCACTTCATAAAATTGTAGTTTAGCCCATATTCTGAGTCATCATGGAACACAATGTACTATACACCCTCTTAAGGTAGTATCAACAGAGGATCACTCATAAAACTCTAGATCAACACCTCAAAGGCCCTCTGGTACTACTTATTCTGGTTAAAAGGATTCTCATTCTATGTTAGGTCTATCAAAGGGGCTTTAATCCTGGGAAATCCTGCTATAACCCTCCTTTAGTACCCCGCCAAGCCAAGAAAGCTTTGTACCTCTAACAAGATCTTAGGTTGATCGAAAGTAACAATTGCAACAACATTCACTAGGTCCTTTTCTAAACCATCCCCATAAATGATATATCCTAGATAGTAAACCTCAGTAATCCAAGACTACCAAATAGAGAGATTACCATAAATGTGGTGCTTAGGAAGAAAATCTAGAACCAAACTTAAGTGACTGTCATGTTACTCCTTCTATGGAGAGTAGATGAGTATTTTATCGATGAAGAAATTCAAGAACCATTATGAGTATAGCAATACAGACTAGTTCATAGAATTCATGAACATGGAGAGGGTATTCTTCATACCAAAGGGAAACACCAGGAACACATAGTGTCTGTAGTGACATCATGATTCTATCTTTGGAATCTCATCATTGAGAACCTTTAAATGGTGATATCTAAAACGAATATTGAACTTCAAGAACTATCTATCACAACCCAACTTGTTAAATATGTAATAAATCGTTGGAATGGGGTACTTTTTCTCTATCATGGCACTATTCAGGTGATGATAATCCATGAATAGCTACAAGATCTTGTCCACCTTTTTCAAAAACTACACTGAATCATCCAAGGGGGAATATTTTGTGTAAAGAAACCCTATCTCTAAGTTCTTACAACTATAACCATAGCTCCCAGATCTTGGTAAGGGCCATCCTATATGCCACAAGGATATTAGAGTGGTCCTCGGGTGCACGTTGATGAAAAAATCTATCTCTTTCCTCAGAGGTAGTCCTAGAACATTCCAAGGAAATAAGTACATATAATCCCCTACAAGTGGAAGAATATAGATTCTTGAAGTGCTTTTTACACCAAGGTATATACTCACCAACTGTTGGATGATGGGTTGATGCATCCAGATCATAGAACACACTCGTCCTGCCATGAGATCCCTCTCACCCATAATGGTGAATCTCATCTGATCAGTATGAAGTCATCTGGATCATTTACGATGAATGTCAATATGCTTTTAGATGATTTACAATCAATCTATACACAATATAAAATATTAGGGTTCCATCAACATGAATAAATGGTCCCATGTGAACATATCTCTTCCACAAAATATCTTTCTCTTCCAAAAGATAAAAGATATAGTAGAAGTGTTTTATGTAGGATCCAAAAAATGAAGCAATTGGGGTAGCGCCTTAGTTGGGAGCTCAAAATATTTCACTACAAACGTATAGATGAAGGAATAATTGGTTAATGTCTATATAAATATGGAATAAAGAGAATAAAAACACATATTATACCTCTAATCAACTCATGAGCCATGGTGTTAAAAGCCTCTAGATCATGCAACAATCTATTGCCCCTATGACGAGATCCCTAGGCCTGACGTGGGGATCCCGATAGTGGTTTTGGAAGGGTCTAATAGTTTTATCCACAACCCCTAGATCCTTCTTCTCCTCTATTATCTATTCCTCTCAAGGGATCACCCTGAACTCCCTTGGGACATCCCAGACCATCATGTTACGTCTTCTATGCCAGTACATCCACTATATGTCTATTATCCTTAGCACTTATGGTTAGGAAATCACACTCTATGTGACCATGCCAATCAAAATCATAGAACATACACTCTATATGATTATTTCTTCCTCTGCATTGTCCTTGTGTAACACTACCACATTCCTGAGCCGGACCATGGGAAGGTCTCCTGTGCCAAGATCCTACCGACTAGCTCCTACTAGCAGGTGGAGATGACATAGTCCTATAAAATGCACTATTATATATTGATTCCTCACATCCCTATCACATGAATCACTCTATAACCAACACCATCTCAAACAGAAATACATATTTGGTGATGTAAAACAATAAAATAACATATCAGATATCTCTATAGAGTCCCTTCTCAATCATTCGTTCTTAGAAGTATCCATCCTAAATCATTTTAAGAGAGTACCTGGTAAGATCTGTGAACCTCATTGAAATGTTAGCCACTATAATTACACCATTTAGAATGTATTGATTCCCTATAATATGAACCGAGTGTATGTCAGAGTGATAGTACTCCTCATGGAACAACTACAGGAAGTAAGGCCATTAAAGTGTCGACTCATCATGCACCAGGATCTTAAGACTCCACCAGCACCAAGATGGACCGTGTCAAATTCTACATTCAACATAAATCACCTAATCCATTAGTTTATGGATTATACTGAATAAATAGAACACTAAATCTATCCAATCCTCTGTCTCCTAAGGATTTGTCTCACTATGGAACATCAGTGGCCTCTGGTGCTGGAACTAGTGGAGTGGACTAAGCCTGCACACATGATCAACCAACTCGGCTGGTATAATATGCATTTTGACAAGTGTTTGTTCTTCTAACATCCCGAAAGAAGGATGAATTATATGGGATATAACCCAAATTGAAGCCTCATTTCTTATCGAATCATCACAATCATCTTTATATGGTATCATATACGGATATTTTTTTGGGGCCTCTTGATACTTAATCAATACATACCAAAGTCAGATGAACATATATATATAACACAAATGGGAAGACGAGTAAAGAAGGATAGTATAACACTAAATCTTATATGATGCTTGTACCATTGATCACAACATCTAATGTCTCGGTATGCGGAGTGAATTAATTTGTAGTCAATGTCCGAGTGAATGGTTATGTTGGCTACACATACCAATATTGGGTTCCCCGGCCCAAGAGCCGCACACGAGACACATTGACACAGTTTCCTAATATCCAAAACAAATCCTCAGGAGTGTACTACTCCAAAAATAATCCCAATAATTGAACCATCCTTTCATAACAATCAGTCACAACCTGACTCTAACCAAGGCTCGAACCCCAAATACCACAAGCCCGACTCCATAGGTCGTGGGTTCTATGAGTATTGAAGGTATAACTAACACATGGAGGTATTTTATTATGTACCTATATACACACACATAGACATATAAATGAAACATCCAAGGGGAATAATAGTAAAATATGAAAAAAAAATTATTAGGGGAACAACCATGCATGGAAAAACTATACACAATACAAGATCACGATAATGAAAACTGAAATGTAATAGGAAAAAATACACACCCAACAAAAAACATGTCCCCACCAGAAAAAACTAGAAAGTAAAATTTTGAGAGAGCCTAGCTCCTGATCTCCATGTTGTGAGCACTGTGCACGGGCTAATGTACTAGGTATCCATAGGCTCCTCTTTTGTCACTACCGAGCTATCCATCATCTTCATAAGACATGACATGTTCGGGAAAGTCCCATGTAGGGGTGATTATATAAATACACACTAGCAATCCTTTAAATATTAAGGGGGAAAGTAACAGATACAGTAGGAATATAAAGATAGTCGATAGAAATACTATTTTTTTCTAAACACCAAGAAAGAGAAATAGTATCCCTGCCAAAGCACAAGGGGCTCAACACGGTGTATAGATAATGTTCAAATCTAGTCTTTTCCACCCATAGCAAGAGAGTAACCCCATCCAACCATGAGAATATGACACAAAAAGAACATAGAATACCCTATGTGTCTTTAAATACCATAATTGAAGAATAAAAAAATCCAATGATATTGATATATATATATACTTAATCAATGAAGCCCAAACAAGAATTAAAGGGGACCTATATCTCCCTAAATAGTTGGGGAAAAGAGTCCCCATTAGTTACCAAATCCAATCAACGATGACCAGTGTCACACATGTCTTCTCAAAAGTAATCAGATGAAGGTACATTACACTCCACTACGTCACAAAGTCCCGGGGGCCTAGACGCCATGTAGAGGACATGCACCCTCATGTGTTGCGGGGGGGGGGGGACACTTTGTAAGTATCCATAAAGGAACCATACGCAAGATGATGGGGGGTTCATCTCTACTGTCACAAGTACATGTTCCCTATCCTATAGGGGGTTCCACTCAAAAAGTATCATTAGAGAACCTGCACCATAATAAATAATTGGTATTCTACTCTTCTGTCATGATGACATGCACCATATCCGATAGGGGGTTTACCTCGATAGGTATATTAACTACATCCAATATCATGGGGGTTACACTCTATAGGTTGAGGGCCCATACCCTGGTGTGAAAGGGGGTTCTAGTCAAGTCATCACGGACATGCATCTTATTCGAGAGGGTTGGGGGGAGGGGGTCCACAAGATAGGTAGAAGATCTGAACACAAGCTAATGAGGGGTTCCATTCTAGTGTCTCGGATTATCCTATTCTTGATCACAATCATAAGAGAGAATCACCTAAATAATAATCATCTTGGGTTCATTTCATATCGTAACCCAAAAACCACAGAAGATGGAACTATCACATTTTACATGGAAAAACTAAATATAGGATACTCACATGACAAAAATCAGAGTTTAAATAAAGGAGATACAGACGATTGAGGTTTCCCCAAAAGGATCCATTGGGTACACAACATGTGATGGTCCCCCCATGATGTGTGGTCCCACTCCATCACCTATTCTTGTTCCTAGAGGTACATATAATTATAACCATGTAGGGACACATGACATGTGGGGGAACTACACATTGTTATCATGCCACTCCGGCACCACCCATGTGCTTAGTTGGGTCAAATTATCAATATTGTGTTCATATAGGCATGTCATGTCTTTGTAATTTGGTACATAGCATGTTTGTTCATGCCTATTCACATGTACCCCTAGCGTACATGCCGAGTCTGCCATCATGAGGTTACATAGCCAGTGGGAATCCCACACAACATGTGATATTTATAATCGGATGAAAACCAATCCACTATTGTTAATTCTTGATAGGCTATGTGTTCCTAAAACTACACAGTGTGTATTAATGATTTTTCCATAAATCTAGATAAATTATATTTATTCTATATCCATCTTCGTTCCCTTGAATCTGGACTCTTACACTCTAGAAAATGGTGGATTAGTCCATTTTCCATTGATTTCATCCATCCAGTGACTGGAAATCTTGTTCCATTGACCCATGGGGGTTTCACCACTCAACAAGTACGCCTCATGTACATACATTATTAATTATTCATCCATTAATCATTCAAACAATCACCCATAAACTACAAAAAACCCATATTTATCCCTGATTCATCGATACGTCCATTACAATGGATTCATTGTGATTTTGGGGGTTTGACCAGGATTGGTACCACCTAGCATTGTCCTACCAAGACAACAAGGAACAATCAGTGAATAATGTGAAGAATAATGGGATAAAATCACCAAAAAAAGATTTTAATTAGTAATTTTCCAAGAGTTTAAGTACAATTATCAGAAAAATAGATATTATCATTAGTAAAAAAATGTAACTTATTACATTCCAATTTGTGGGTACTTGAAAGGGCCACAATTGGTGAAAATCAATGGAGGGGATTAATCTGCTCAATTTATTTAATCAAATAGGAAATGAAAAAAAATTTAAGAGTCTTACCAAGGGATTTGTATTGTTTTTAATTGAAGAATAAGTTTTCTAATGATTAAGGGATGTTTTTTCATTCACTGCACTCTGATATGATCTGATACAGAGTCTCTTCACCAACTAAGGGGATTCTCCAGCAGAAGGAGGAACGAGATTCTCTGGAAACCTCCAAGGTTTTATGCGACTATACCCAAGAAAATATGAATGATGATACATTTAAAGTAAAAATAATTATATTTTTTAATTAAATTAAATTAGTTAAACATTTAATTAACTAACTGAATAAACCGCCAATGGGAAATATCTCTGAACACCAGACACTTACCTTCATTAGGTCATCTCGAGGTTAAAATGAATGTTTTGTATTCAACCATGGTCTCAAAATTCTGATTAGAGATTATATTTTTATATTAATCCTATTTTCCATATAAAATTACACACATGTAATATAAAATATATTTAACATCATTATAAAATTACTTTCAGGGACATCAGCCCTCAGAATCCCATGTTGTCACAATGATCAGCTCAGTAAATATATTTATAAATATTTGAATGAAATATAGGGAGAAAAACTAGGTCTCTATAGTACACATCATGTCTCTTGGATTTATCCTACATGTATTACACATCAAGTCCCTAGGAATATAATGTAGGATAACCAAGAAGAATTACACTCCATGTACTCGGTCTACAAGTCATATAAATCATACCAATTCACACACAGAACATGGTTAGTTATTGTTTTGTGTATGTTAGTACACACTAAAATATTTAATTTTGTGTAGAACAAAACTACATGGAATGTAGTTGGATATACATACAATGTGAACAAAAAATTCCACAAAAAAATTAATCCCTAATATATGATTCACTTATAGTAATGGGAAAGAACAGCGGATATATAAGTATAAACATTATTTATGGGTAATATCAATGGTAAAGTTTTCCCGGGATCCTATTATCATGGAAATAGGGAAGAAGCTAATACCATAGGAAAATTCATGTGAAAATTGACCTATATCAATGATTCTGACCAGAAAAATTAACTTATATCAACGGTTATACCTATTGAAATAAACCTATTACTAAGCCCCTAAATTGTGGATAATTCTTGTATGTATTACCACTGGTATAATGAATTTGGGCGTAAGACACAGCATAAAATAGAATTATTTACAAGGATGGGGCCTATAGAATTAAGTCTATGTCCATGGTTTAAACCCAAGATAAATGTGTATATCAATGGTCATGGACCCTAGAAATAGCTGAGTATTTTAATAATAACATATAGTACCTCATCTACTCATGAAAGAAACAATGTTCAATAATTCAAAACACACACACATAGAATACAAATAAACCTCCAAAAAAACACCCAAATAAATAAATCACCATAATATAGTTTACATAAAATATAATGAAATGATATAACATCACTGTCACCATAATAATATAATGAAATTTAATAAAATTCACCCTATAAAAAAATATATTTTACATAAAAAATGAATAGGAATATTACTGTCACTAAATCATTAAGGCACTCACCAATATCTCCTATAGAAACAGCAGTACCACCGCCTCCCCCAAACACAACAAAAATCAGCATCGTTATGGGCATTTTCATCGGCATCATCATCTATATCTACCCCTAAATCAATGAAAGGAGAAGAGGAATATTCATAAACAGAATGCGTCACCATCAAAAAAGCATCAATCACTGCATGACCCTAAGGTGAAAGTAAAAAATAAATAGTAGATACATCTATATTGTTTTCATTTATCCTATAGTTAAATTGGGTATATTCTTATTATTTTTGAATAAATTTATCATTTCATTATTTGATTTCTGAATTTATTTTTTTTCTTTATAACTATACCATAACTATTACTCAAAGAAACTCTATATAAAAACTAGTATCTTGATTTCACAATGATCATCAAATGTAGAAAAGACACCCTTCCTTGATGATCATCTCCTAATACCTAGCATAGAAAATATTTTTGGCATAAATTGTCTTGTTCTTTTTTTACAATTTATCCCAATGAATATTTTTGAGATACATATAACATTAATTAAGAAGAGAAAGTAATGTAAATTATTAAATTTAGTTAAAATTAATAAATTAATATATATATATATATAATCGTTTCATGGGTGTCCTTATTTACCACAGTATCATATTTATTTATTTTGTACAAAATAAGGTAGGGAGAGGAACACAGACCTCGATGTTTAATTAATTTTTCAAGGAAAACAGAAAAAGTGAATAATTATTAGAATTAATTGTATCAATTATAATCCATGATACACCATTGGTATGATTTTTGTTTATTTAGATGTAAATAATAAAGATTTATCCTAATTCAGAAAATACAACAGATACTTTTGATAAATAGAACCCCGAATTAATTTTTTATAGCATGATCAACTAGATGAATAGATTGGACTTTTTATCTAACACTATGAATAGTAAAAAAGATTTTGTTTCCTGAATATAGGAAAAATTAATGTATCCTCATAGTGTATATTCACATAAAAAACTATTATGATCTAGAATCTTATCAACCCTTACAATATAGAAGGTTTGATTTCATAGGAAATGACTCGAGTAAGTGTTCGTGATGAATTCTAAACATGTCAACTATGGTTTCCTCATAGATTTTTAGAGTACTAAAATATGATCCACTAATTTTTTAGGGTTTTTAATAGTATAATTGGTTTTTCATATGATTATGGATATTGTAGGAATTTAATGTGAATTTGGTTTGGGGTATCTAGGTTCATGAAAGTTGGTTTATTGAACTTGGTTATAGTGGATCAAATATTATATGTGTTACCAATTATAGTTTTTCAAGTATTTTTCAATACAAGAAATTCCATGGATATATTTCTCTATATCTCAATTTTATAATAATATCCAAAACTTCGCCTAGAAGCAATAATCTCAAAATAATCTATAACACAGTGGTATGCCAAGGTGACTAACCCCTTAGCATTGTTTAGCAACTATCTCATCACCCTTACATAGTTGTACATCCCCCGTATCTCTAACCTTACATAGAAGAAGCTACCCCCATCTCCCTAACTTTAAAAAACACTCCCCCATAACCCCACCCTTACATAGAACCCCCTATGTCCTTTTCCCTTATGCAATAGCTCCTTCTATACCCTACCATTATTTATCAACTAGTGCAGAAAACGTTTTTTATGTCGGTTATTTTTAATTTTTTACGTCGGTTTCTAGCCGACGTTAATACGTGGGACGTTATAAATAAGGTTTTTGACGTCGGTTATTTAAAAACCGACGTCAAAAAACATAAAATCGCGATGTTTATCACGTCGGTTATCGAAGAACCGACGTTATAAACTGCGGTTAGGGTGGTTTATCATGTCCGTTCTATAAGAACCGACGTGATAAACCGGGATGAGCGTGGTTTATCACGTCGGTTCATATAAAACCGATGTGAAAAACTGGGGGAGGGGGGTTTATCACGTCGGTTATTGACTAACCGACGTGATAAACTGGTGGGAGGGGGTTTATCACGTCGGTTAGTCAATAACCGATGTGATAAACTCTTGTGCAGGACATTTAGCACGTCCGTTATTGAATAACCGACGTGCTAAACCATTCTCTAGGCCCTTTATCACGTCGGTTATTAAATAACCGACGTGATAAAACATTTTCCAGGCCTTTTATCACGTCGGTTACTAAATAACCGACATGATAAACTAGTTTACAGGCCTTTTATAACGTCGGTTATGAAATAACTGACGTGATAAACTATTTTCCAGGCATTTTATCACGTCGGTTATTAAATAACCGACGTGATAAACCCAATTTTTTTTAAACAGAATGCAGTGATCTTCTCTCCACCAGAATCAACCAGAAAATAAATCAACAAATCATACCACAAAAACAGAAGTACATCAAAAATAAGCATGTAAATAGATAACATATAAAACTTACCCACTAGATAGAATCCACCCTCATTTATACCCCATGGATAGCCCTCCCCCACCCCGTTGGAGCCCTCACCCTCATGTATACCCACTGGACAGCCCTCCCCACCCCGTTGGAGCCCTCACCCTCATGTATACCCCCTGGACAGCCCTCCCCCACCCCGTTGGACCCCTCACCCTCATGTATACCCCCAGGACAGCCATCCCCCACCCCATTGAAGCTCCCACCCTCATGTATACCCCTTGGACAACCCTCCCCCAACCCATTGGAGCCCCCACCACACTCTTGGACTGCCCCCCCCCCCCCCCGACCCCCGAACACCCCCAAACACCCCTCGACAACCCCCACCCGCCTGAACAGCACCTCCTCACCCCCTCACCCCACATGACAGCCCCCACCACACCCCTGGACAACCCCCCCACCCCTGGACAGCACTCCCACACCCCTGGACCGGCTTCCCAAACCCCTGGACATCCCTGCCACCCCTCCCCCACAGACCCAAATCCATACCAGAAGAACCATCAAAAGTAGACCAAAACAAGAAGTAGAGAAAAATTAAACATTCACTTATATAACATTCAAAACTTACACTGTCAACTTCAAAAAAAAACTAAATCAAACCTAAACAACTACCAAATAGACAATTAAAACGACAATATTCAAAATTACATTTTACATTACAAACAACTAAAATTCAATCAAACCTGTAAAATAATTTGACCACTCCACTTGTACGTGTTTGATGTCTTCAGCAGTATAGGGTTGAGGGTCATCAAAAAGCTACAAATGAAAAAGAAGATAGTTTACGTGTATAATGAATAAATCAAATTGAAATATGATGGAAAAGTTTAAGAGGAAATCGTACCAGGTCAAAATTCACAACTGTCCCAGTTGTTATTATTTCATACATAAATCTTAACATATAATATCCGCATTAGATGAGGCCTTGTTGTTCATGACAATTCTGTTTTGAATGAGTGTAAATTCAATATATTATTTTTATGTAATAAATCAAAAATGACAAATTATAAATTGAAATTTACCTTCGCCTTTACATATTTGATCTTTGCATTTCTTTTCATTGTGTTTTTTCGAAAGTAGGCCCATGCACTGTTAGAAAAATAATACGAATGGGGTAAATTTAAAATTTATTATAATATATAAAACTATTGAGAAATTGAAACTTACTTTTCTAATATATTCTTAAAACTTGCCCGCACATCACCATGAACAGAGCACATCCAATAAAGAGCTTTCTCCCTTGGGAAAAAAATCCCTAACATCCAATGATTACTGATAAAAGGAAATTTAATGTTAGTGGTTTTTTATGTTAAAAGATAATTAACTATTCGAGAGAAATTTGTTTCATACCTCTCACAAAAAGGCATCATCTAACATTGTTGGATTATATTCTTTTCAAATCTTTCAGCAATATAAACCATTCTTTGTTCCTCAGTCAATGCACATGCTTCAGGGGAAATCAATTGCGGGTCCATGAATCCATATACTTCTGTCAGTTCATTCCTCTCACAAATTTTTTAATGATACCTAATACAAAACATATATAAGTATACATTTTTAATAAATATAACGCAGGGAAAAGGTGTTAAGACTTACATGGAAAAAATTTGCACCACGTTGATGCCCAACTTATCTCCAGTAACAAGCTCCATGATATCAGATTTTGTAATCCCCACAGTTATTTCACGTCCACAAACATGAGATTCCATTGGAAACTCATAAAAACCAACAAAAAATGTGAATATCTTGACAATCTGTCAGGACCACTGGAATCTGTATCTGATGTCATAGCCTGTTGTCTTTGTTGTTGTCCATATAGTATTTCTTTACCATTGAAGTATTCCTGTGAAAAAAAATTGAGATTTATAGTAGTTTTCAAATTATAAAAAAACTTCAATAAAAAAATAAAATAAAAGATATAACATTCATACCTCTATGGTAATGAGTCAAAGAAGTCTGGATGGCCAAACTAAAAAATGGCCGATACTCTGTCCAACTGTCGCCACCTCATCTGTAGGTATTGGTACCCTAGCTGATCTATCTATAATATCTTGTACAGTGACCCTCTTGTCCTCTACCTCTAATTCTTGATGATGAACTGTATCTCCTATACAATATACCATCCCGTATGCTACTATATGATGTTGAGAATCATCAACATACAACTCGCAATATGTAGGAAGCTGCGGTGGAGGCGTAGGATAAAAAATGGGGTCCGCAGGCTGAGGTGGGGGAGTGGGAGCTACTGGCGGAGGTGGAGGATAAATAATGGGGTTTGCAGGGGGAGGTGGAGGAGTGGGAGCTGCAGTCTGAAATTGTCTTTACATTTCTGCAAACATAGATTGCACCGAATCTCTAATCTTGTCTTCCATCGTCGCATTAATATTTTGAACTTCAGCCTCCAAGGATTCTACTTTTTTTATAAACCCCCTCAATGTTAGAAGTTGAAGAATGTGGAAACACTTTTCTTACCGATACACCTGTCGGATATCCTCTTACACGTCCATGATGTTCGGGCCTTCCCAATGCTGCAAATAAAATATCTTCCCTCCCAGTAGCTGTAAATGTCCCCTCTGAACTTTGCTCCTCAAGAGAGTCCTTTATTAATTAATTGAACATTCCTGTAATGATTGAAACTTATATGAAGAAAAAAGTTAACTTAAAAAAATTAAATAGATATCTTACAATCCTCTTAGCTATGATTCTCGATTCTTTCGAAAGATATTGCCCTTTTTTTCCCTTCCGAGATCTCTTCCATTTTTCATGTCTAGATGGAGGGGATGGAGGGGCCACCTCTCCAGAGCTTGAAGACTCAGCTCTTAGTTGTTGAAATTTTTCCGCTATCATTTTTTCTTCCAATAATGTATACCCTCCCCGAGATAAACTATGAGGGTATACATTTTTCGATTGGATCTCTTGGTGAGCTTTCCTTGTTTGCTATAATTTAAGAATAAGAAATCATTAAAAAAACATTAATAAAATCATTTATATAAGAAATTATATAAAAGTTTACATTTCCCTTACCAGAAATGACTCTTTTTTTCTACTTTCAAAAAACTGTCTCCATGTGTCTTCATCTATAAAAGAATATATACGACATGGATTGCCATGACTCCTATGACCATAAATGAAATCAGATGTGAGGGTTGATTTGAAATCCCTCCATCTCTTGGTAGCCAACGATAAGCATTTCTTCCTGACTCCTCCAGTGTCAGGAATATCAAATGTCATCTGATAAAGAAGAGGTTAAACATATTATATATACCAGAAACATTAAAAGAATGGTCAAACAATGACAAAAGATCTTACCAAAATCGTCTCCCACAACTGAGAGATAACCGCTTTATCCACACCTCTCCAATCATCATACAGAATGCTTACTTTGGTCTTAGCCTGAGTTGCAACAAAACTCTTAAAATCTTTGGCATTCGGACCTCTAGGAATATCATCATCATCAAACTCAACTACTATCCTCTGATCCTGCGTACGGGCAAGTGATAATTTTGGTAAACGTGTGCAACCACGTTTACCAACCTTTGAACTCTTTGTCGTAATAGGAGCATGTGAATGTTCATCCCCAGAGGTATGACCAGCAATATGCTCCTCCCCAGAATCATGTGGTTGATCATCTGAATGATATGTCATTATCCTTCAAATAAAAAAACAAACGTCAGTTCACAAATATACAAATTCAAATATTTTAATACTATTGTAATCAGAAAATAGAAAAGTGTACTGGGTTACATAAAAGAAAACATTGGTAATATGGTAAGAATGTTAAACAATGGTAAATATGGCAAAGATGGTCAAGATGGTCAAAATGGTCAAGATGGTAAAAAATGGAAAAAATGGTAAACCTGGTAAACATTGTAAACATGGTAAAGTAATTGTCATTGAACAAAAATAAGAATTTTAAAAATCATGTAATGGTTATAAACTGTTGGGTCGTAGAGCATTTCCTTCTGTCTGGGGTCCACCGGCTGACCGGTGGTCATCCACCGGTTGGCCGGTGTCACCAGGCAGTGGGCAAGCCTACAGCCTGGGTCCTCCGGCTGGCCGGTGGGCAAGAACCGGTTGGCCGGTGCCCATACCGGCTGGCCGGTGCGCTAACACCGGGTGACCGGTGGCTCCGGCAGAAAGCAATGCTTCTTCCAGAGACCATCGGCTGGCCGGTGGTCATCCACCGGTTGGCCGGTGTCACCAGGCAGTGGGCAAGCCTACTGTCTTGCCCTCCGGCTGGCCGGTGGGCAAGAACCTATTGGCCGGTGCCCATACCGGCTAGCCGGTGCGATAACATCGGCTGACCGGTGGCTCTGGTAGAAAGCAATGCTTCTGCCAGAGACCACCGGCTGGCCGGTGGGAGTCCACCGGTTGGCCGGTAGACTCAGAGAGTCATATATACTTATTTTATTTTAAAACATGTTTTAATAAATAAAAAACTTACAATATCTAAAATTTATGGAAAAAATAAATGTAAACAAGAAATAAACATATGTTACCTGTAATTTTAGGAATGTACAGATGGATTGTTTTCCCAAATTCCTTCGTCGTGATCGTTCCTTATGGCACAAACTATGTCTTCAACATGATCATCATTATATTCTGTTAATATTTCCATTGAAGCAGGGATCTTACATAAATCAGCATATTCATCAAGTTCATCCTCACCAACATATTGTTTTTTTCCTTGTAAAACAACAGCCCACTGCATATCTGATTGATCTACTACATAAAAAATTTGTTTTTCATGTGTTGCCATTATAAAAAAAACAGCTGTGTCTTCCAATCTATTCAGATTAACAAGTGTCATTCCAAATTCATCGTGTCTGACACTGTTGTTACCGTTAAACCATTTACAGTAAAAAACGGGAACTTTAATTTTAAAGTAATCAAACTCCCATATGTCTTCAATCACTCCATAATATGCATTTGATGCAGAAATTGGGTTTTTGTCCTTATCACTCGAAAAATGCATTGCTTCTTCAAACACCAATACACCACTATTCTGAACCGCACTTCTGTTGTCCTGAGCTTTTGTATGAAATGTATAACCATTAATGTCATAACTAGACCACGTTATCACATTTAAACATGGACCACCCACTATCCATTTTAATGTCTCTGATACATCTGATCTACCAAGCAAAGTATTTTTAATCCATGACAAAAATGTTTTGTTGTGCTCATTCATAATCCACATTTCTTTCTTCTTTGGATGACATTGTTTCAACTCATTAATGTGAAATGTGATATATGGTTGAGCATCAGCTGTGTTCTTCAAGATGTATGATTCTAACTTCTTCATCTGTTCAGCTGACAATGATTTCACTTTCAAGCCATGAATCCCCTTTCCCTCATTATTAACTCGTTCATGGCGAGATGGAGGCAAACCTATGTGTTGCGCCACAGCCAAGTAGCTCGTACAAAACTCTGCTACCTCCTCAGAAATATACTTTTCAATAATGGAGGCTTCAGGTCGATATAGATTTTTAACATACCCCTTTAATATTTTCATATACCTTTCAAAAGGATACATCCAACGAAGATATACAGGTCCCCAAAGCTTTATTTCTCGAACCAGATATACAGGTCGATATATATTTTTAACATACCCCTTTAATATTTTCATATACCTTTCAAAAGGATACATCCAACGAAGATATACAGGTCCACAAAGCTTTATTTCTCGAACCAGATGAATCATTAAATGCACCATTATATCAAAAAAAGTTGGAAGAAAATACATTTCCAATTGAAAAAGTATTAAAATTGCATCCTTTTCCAAAATGTTCAAAGCATTCACATCAATCGCCTTGTTAAAAATTGAATTGAAAAAATAACACAACTTCATTATAGTCTTTCTGACACGAATGGGCAATATTCCACGCAATGCAACTGGTAGAATTTGCTGCATCATGACGTGACAATCATGTGATTTAATACCTATCAACATCAAGTCCTTCATTGAGACAAAAATTTTTACATTAGAAGAATAACCTTGAGGCACTTTGGTATCATGAAGACACTGACAGAAGCTAATTTTCTCCCTCTTCGATAATGTATGACAAGTCGGGGGAAGAAATGTTCGTCTTCCTTTAGGAGTGGGAGCTAACTCCAAACGTATTCCCATTGATAATAAGTCTAATCTTGCATTCAACCCATCTTTAGTCTTTCCTTTAATATCAAACAATGTTCCAATAAAAGAATCACAGATATTCTTCTCCACGTGCATGACATCAATATTATGTTTAACTTCATGATACCTCCAATATGGTAGCTCAAAAAATATTGACCTTTTCTTCCAAATATGTCTATCATTACCAGATTTCTATGTCTTTCCCAATGTCACGTCAAGGTTTTTCACCCTCTCAAAATACTGATCATGGGATAAAGGTTTTGGAGCAGTATCAAATTCTTGTGAGCCATTAAATGCCTTTTTTAGTCTTCTATAAGGGTGTTCCATAGGAAAAAACTTTCGATGACCCATGTACACTGTTTTCCTCCCATGATGCAATTGACAATAGGATGTCTGTTGGTCGCAAATTGGACATGCTTTATGCCCTTTAACACTGTATCCAGACAAATTTCCATATGCTGAGAAGTGATTTATAGTGAACAGAAGCACTGCATGCAGTTGAAAATATTCCATTTTATAAGAATCATACACCCTAATACCATCAGCCCATAACAGTTTCAAATCATCAATCAACGGTAACAAGTAAACATCAATATCATTACCAGGTTGCTTTGGACCAGAGATCATTGTACTCAAAATGACATATTTTCTCTTCATACAAACTTCAGGAGAGAGGTTGTAAATTACCAATAAAACGGGCCATGAACTATGTGTGCTACTGAGTGTTCGGTATGGATTCATTCCATCTGTGCACAACCCTAGTCTGAGATTTCTTATTTCATTTCCAAATGTAGAATACTGCGCATCAATTTTCTTCCATTGTGGACAATCAGCTGGATGACGTATTTTTCCATCACATACCCGCTCTTCAGCATGCCATCTTAACCTTTTTTCATCATGTGAATTAGCAAATAAACGTTTGAAACGATTAATTATAGGAAGATACCAAAATAACTTTGAAGGGAGCTTTGTAATATCTACATCACCCTGTGATTTTTCTTTCACCTTATACCGTGATGTCCCACATTTTGGACACTCTGACATAAATTCATATTCCTTCCTATATATAATGCAGTCATTCGGACATGCATGTATTTTCTTGTATCCCAATCCCATCGGGCATAATATTTTCTTGGCTTTGTAATGTGAATCTTGAAGATCGTTATCTTTTGGAAGAATGTCTTTCATCAATTGTAGCAGCTCTGTAAAACTTCTGTCACTCCATCCATGCTTCGCCTTTAGGTTAATCAATCTTAACACCGCCGACAGAACCGTAAAATCTGTACAACCGGGATATAATGGTTATTCAGCATCACCATATAGACGTGAAACTGTCGGTTCTATCTCAATTTGTTCTGCTATAATATCGCGAATCATTTATTCAATTCCATCGGAGTTACCATCTTGCGAATCATCATCATCAGTGACATTCCGTCCAGTTTCACCATTCCAAATCCAAGGGCTGTAACTCGGATTAAAACCATGACATATCAGATGATCTTTTATCTCTCTACTTTTCAACTTCTTCATATTCAAACATTTCAGGCATGGACAGAAAAAAATGTCACTACTTGGAACATTTCGTTTTTCAAATTCCAAAAAGGCATCAACACCTTCATCAAATTCATTGCTCATTCGATGTGCCATAATCCAACTTCAACTCATTATTACCTATAACAAATATCAATAAAAAATATATATTTTTAAGATAAGACAAAACATGTTTATATGAAAAAAATCATAATTTGAATGTAAAACAATTTAAAATATAAAACAAATCTTGAAAGTTGTAGTAGTTTTCATAAGTACCCAACACCAAATAGCTATACATCGTAAGTGTCATGTTAAAAATATGAATATAGACAATTTGTTTAATGTTTAATAATATTGTCATATTATCTGATCATTCTGATTATATATTAGAATTATTATATCCTTTTGATCCGATATATAATCTAAGGACATTAATATTTCTTTAGAAAAAGTAATGTTAATATCATAGTAATGTAAAAAAAGTATATGTCGAACTATATATATGTAATACCAATAAAAAAATACATAAGTGTTTGGCCTGGGTTTCACACATAAATCAACTCATCTCACAGATTAAATTTTTAAATCATCCTACATAATACTTATTTTTATAACATAGGGAATGAAAATAATAATGTTGCTGGAAGAATGGAACGTTACAGTACCACCCATTATTTTTCGGATTTTGCTGAAGCTAATCCACAATGTTTTAATAATCATTTGCGAGTTGAATGTTGCGATTTGAATGAACATAATAACCATTTGCAATAAACAAAATTCCACGAGATTCAAAAACGAACGAAAAGCACATCAAGAATCAAAACAAAAACGAACGAAATAAATTCGTGGAAGGCTTACTTGAATGTCGCGAGTTGAGATGATAGATCCGAGAGCAGTGAAGAAGATAAACAATGAAGCCAAAATGAGTGTAATGCAGGCGATCGACGAGCCGATTAGAGTTTACCGCGCGAGAGAGAGACGAGCCGGCGACTGTCAATCGAAAAAATTGTAAATGACAGAACGCGGGTTTTAATTTTTTTTAAATGCTTTATAACGTCGGTTATTATATAACCGACGTTATAAACTATTTTTAAGCTTTTTTACGTCGGTTATCTTATAACCGACGTTATAAACCCCAGGGTGCTTTGGTTTTTTACGTCGGTTATCCAATAACTGACATAAAAAACCAAAGCACCCGGGGGTTTGTTACGTCGGTTATGTTATAACCGACGTAAAAAATACCGCGCTTTGGTTTTTTATGTCGGTTACAAAATAACCGACGTCAAAAACCCCCGTGCATTGATTTGTTACGTCGGTTATCAAATAACTGACGTAAAAACCCAACAGGCGCGATTTTTAACGTCGGTTATTAAAATAACCGACGTGCAAAATCTACTCGCCGCATTGTTACATCGGTGATATATAACCGACGTAAAAAATGGTGACGTAAAAAACGATTTCTGCACTAGTGATCCCTCCCCTATTACCCTAAAACTACGCAATAGCTCCACCGGGATTATACCCATACATAGATCTCCAAAAATAATGTGACCCTTATGCATCCCTCCAACATGACTGTTACCCATATACATTCCCACACCATGAACCTAACATTACATATCCCTTCCAAATGATCTCGTACCTTTACACAACCCTTCCCCAGGACACTCATCCTTACAATTCTCTCCCTAGGACCCCATACCCTAACACAACATTCCACAATACCCCTACATCAATGAATCCTTTCACTAGGTTCCCCTACACTTACATATCCCTCCAATTTCACAGTCCTCCCTCAAGAACCTACCTATATGTTTCCAAACCCATGGACCCCCTACCCTTACGCAGTCATGGCCTAGGATCAAACCCTTACACAAAATCTCCCCCAAGGACCCCAATATAATCAATCACTCCTACAAGAACTTACTCTTATGAAAAATCTACCCCAGAACCCTACCCATGCACAACCCTCCAACTGATCCCCTATCCTTAGGAATCCCTCCCCTATGACCCTCTACCCTTATAAACCCCTCCCACATGACCCCATAACCTTACACATCCCTCACCTAGGTCCCTACACTTAGAAATCCCTCGCCCATGACCCTACCCTTATGCAACCCTCACCCTGGAACAATTGCCTTATTGATCAATCCCCTTGGACCCTCAGCTGTATGTATCCCTCTCCCAAGGTCACATAACCTTATACAACACTCCCCCATGACCTTACCCATACAAATACCACTTCTAAGATACATACCTTTATACATCCCCCCATGACCCTACTTGTAGGTAGTCCTCCCCCAGGACCACCAACCCTTATGTGGTTACTACCCCAGCACCGCCAACCCTTACACAACTCTTCCCCAAGGCACCTAACCCTTTATTTACCCACACCCAAAACCCGTTAGCTTAGTTTAGTAGCTCCCCTATGAAACTTACCCTTATAAAGGAATCCCCCTAGTCTATACCCTTACATTTACCTCCCCCAGTACATGGAAATGTTGTCTAATAAATGCTCATTACTATTGTGGAGAAAATTTTTAAGTATGTGTCATGGTCTCATTAAAATAAATAGAAAATATTTACGTAAATATAAACATGATACATAATGAATATGATAATAATAATGATTGTTTATAGAAATATAAAACTATAAAAAAAGTAAATTTCACACTCACAAAATACATTAATGTTAAAAAATATAAATTCATGAAAATGATGTTGAATATGTTAAATGATAAATTAACTATTATTAATATTGATTTAAGAGAGGAGTGTGTCTATGTGTGTGAATTTAGTTAATTTCACTTTTATTTACTTAAATTTTGTCAAATTTATCTTATGAAAAAATAATTAAATAATTGAATTAAAATAAATAAAATAATTATTTTATACATTATAATAATTTTAAAATAAATAGATGATTATATTTAAATATATATATATATATATATATATTTACCTAATACCTTAAACTATGGAATCTTTTAATATATGATCATCTCTTTGTACTGTGATATTATACAATAAGGAATGATTGATATTTCACTATGTTCGGTATCAAATCTCTATTTTTAAATAAAATACAATTCATACATGTATGCTGGCCACATTTCAACAAAATCCATTAAAATTGTTTCCCTGTGATTTTTTTCCATCATGAAAATTATATCAGAGTTGCATTGGAAAAAAATATTTCTAAACAGAATATTAAATATATATATATATAAGTTGATTATATTTACGTACACAAATATTTTCCTAGACATTGTCCTTTATTTAGTCTCCAACTTCCCTAAAATATTTTTCTTCAAAATTAAATGATATTGTTCTGTTTAGAAATTTAATGCATAAAACTCTTACATTCCTTACCATTTTTTCTAATGATAATGTCCTCCATATTTTATTGAACCATAATATGTGTGTGTTGATTCCATAACTCTCAATTTTTTTTCAACTCAACATATGGTAGAGGGTGTAGCTAATTGTGAAAAATAGTTAGTATTGTAAAATAATATATATTAATTTACAATTAATAATTATCATTAAATTTTAAACATATACCAGTATATATGAGAACTATTGTCCCTTAGAGTGATATGTCTGGAGGAAGAGGTGCAAAGTCTTCTATTGGATGCAGGATATCTAAATCATGAGTTCCTTGTATAGTTAAAGAAGATAAATGTAATGATGTAGTGAGAAATTAACATAGATAAACCTATAAAAATTAATTAAATATAGATATGGTTTTGAGATATATGGAGAAGTTGTTCCTCATACAGAGGATGTTTTGAATGGGTAATAATGTGGGTTGAGAGATTGAACATTACCAGTTGATTTGGGTGTGGGGGGAAAGGGACATATAAAAGTAGGGTATGTAAAACAATGATACGGAATAATTAGTGGATGACATCCTGGTGACTAAAATAGGCATGAAGGGATGATGAACTGGATGTCATATTTGTCAAAGAAGCATCATTATGGCAGGTAAAACCATAAAATGAATTGTACCACTACCCCTACTATACTATCAATATTCATAGTATAATATAATCATCTCCCTGATGAAGTGTCCAAAAATAACATTCCTGAAAAAATAAAAAATAAAAAATAAAAAGATAAATAATATGATAGAACATAATATCCAAACCTAAAATGTTCTTACATTAGTAATTATAGGAGACATTAATAAATCTATAATTCATAGATCAATTACTGGCATTATTCTATTTATAACTTCTACATTATAAAGAATAATAAATTTGAAAATTAAAATAGTATTATAAGATAAATATAAATAATGAAAATTTAAAATAATAAAACTACTTGAATTTAAAAATAGAGGAAAAATTAATATAATTTATTTAATGAATGTATTTATCAATATAAAAATAAAAATTTCCTTTTATTTTCATATTAATTTACTTTAATGAAAACACATTTGAAATTTTTAAAATTTAAATAAAAAATTATTTTGATATGATGTGAAATAATTGAAACAAAATTCATAATATTTCAATAAGATCAAGTAAATAATAAAAAATGTGTCAATTCTTTGTAGACCCTATGATAATTTTTTGTTCACAATATCATCTAAAAATTGATTTATTTGTGTCATAAAATGAAACATTATAAAAAATATCAAAAGGATTATCCAAATCATCACTATCAGCCTTGCCTTTATCAAAAATATGTCCATGAATGATATCAATAAAAACACAAAATTATTTTTTCGATGGGTTGGTTTTAAAAGAAAACATGTCTGACATGTGATTCTAGAATATACGGTTCATCAATATGAAGTTGAAATATCAAAACAATTAATTAAAATATATTATTATAATTATGAATGCCTTTCTGTGTCATTGATCAAACCAATTTCATTTCATCATTATGACATGACCATGAGTGTTTTAATATATGAAAATTATTCCTTCTAAAATTCCATAATATGATATATTTTTAGATTTATGTTTCTTATTTGATATATTGAAAAAATTGTCTATCATTTTATTTATCTCAAGATAGTCATGTTGTGTTTCCATTTTTTGGAATGACTATTATAGTTATTTTAAATCCATTGACAACCATTTCCTTACAATCATGTGGAACATGGTTCAGACCAAATGAGGATTACCTAATTTCATATGGTACACCATTCACTAGTTGTCATAGAACTTGAAAGAAACATACATTAAATATATACAAAATACTTATGGTTAGTTTATGTAAAAAAGTAATATTTTACTTTTTAATTTATCCATGTATTAAATTTCTTCTTGTCTAATTGTTTCTTTTTCTTAATATAATAAAAATTATGGATTATTTTAATACTTTATAAATGTTCCTTATAAATATAAATTATTTAAAATTTCAAAACCTCTGAAAAATCCATATATAAATCTATATTTATTAGATTTTATTACTTGATATAATTATTAAGAACATCACATTAGAATAACACTATTGGATGAGTCATTTCCCACTCTTCTTTACGGAATGTATACAATGAGTATGTTCCCGATATTACCACTATTTAGGAATGTAAAATAAAAAATATTTTCATTGGATTATATTGAATATCTATTGTTAATATTAGTTGATTAGACAATATTGTAAAGTTATCTAAGTATGATAAACACAAATTCATCAATTCCTATGCAAAATATATATTCACATTATATACTTTAAGATGATATAAATTTCACACGTATAATTTTAATATATAAATCATTTTTTCTATCGAATACATATACTGGAACAAAATAGGGCTATCAACAAAAGCGTTTTTTGGAATATCACAGTCATATATGACATTAATTTGAAAAATAGAGGAAGGGAAATTTTAATGAATTTAGAAATAATAATCGATGCATGAATTTTTAATTTCTGAACAACACATTTAATCATTATTTTGACACAAATGACTTGATAATAATGACATAACATCATCATAGAATATCTAACATAATGTGAAGGTAAGTTTTGAATAGAAATTGGAATCAAGTTATGTAAAAATTCGTGATAGTTATGGATTTTAATGTATTTTATATTCAAATATAATTTATTCAAATTTTTTAAAAATTCATTTCAATAACAATTTGGTACCCTCAAACATTCCAAGACCCAAATGAATATTTGTCTCTCAACTTAATTATCAAAAATTAAAAATGTACATTCTTCTTAATCCATCCAATTAACTCAAGATAAATTCATGGTATTTTACTATAATCAATTATATCATTGAATGGAAAAAATTGTTTTTCTCTTAAAGTTTAAAAGATAATAGAGTGAAATTTCATAAAAACAATATAGGTATGCATAAAATTTAAGATATGATGTAATACATTTGATGACCAATATGAAAAATCATAGAATATAATTTTTTTATCTAATAGTTATTGGAATTCAAATCAACATTATTTTTCATTAGAGAATTTTATTTATTATTTCCAATAACATAATTCAAAAAAATCAAGTTCTTGAAAAATATCATTCCCCGACATTCATTGAGGTGTTACATCTATATGTACAATTTTATTTAAATGTGAATGAATATTCATGTATAGAATATCTATTAGTATAAATTTTTCTTTACCTATGGATCTAAAAATTCTTCAAGACATTAATATCTAGGAACACATTTTTTATACAAACAGGGCATTATAGATTTCATTTTATACTGAAACCAGACAATATTCAGTAAGAAGGGAAATAATTTATCATCCATAATAAAGTTTCATAAAACAAAAATTATTCCTTTCAAAATGAATCATTCTCTTGAAACCCAATGATACCAAGACAATTTAACTCAAATATTATTATATTCAACTATATATCAATATAATTTCCAAGATCACTAGGTCTGGATATAAATATTAACATTTTAGTAAATGGATTCTTATATGAAATGTTATAAATGTGAATGAAAATAGGTCAAGTAATGCGTGAAGTATGTGTCTGAGTAAATGTGTTCAAACCATCACTTGATAATCCTAATCTTGAAACTCATCGATCAAAAGAAAATTTAGTATTTGACCTACCAACGTTTATACCAAGATAAGCGATCTAAAATATTCACCATTTCATTATTATCCATATTTCTTTCATCTTCCTGCCTTCTCATATTTCATTCCATTTGTTTCAACATAAAAAATTATCAATCTTGAGAATTAAACAAATTTATAACATCACATTAACTGGTTCATGGTATTGAGTTTTATCATTATTGTTTTTTCAAATTGATCTACAATTTTTTTAATGAATCAACACAACATTTTATTTCCACAAAATACAATAATTGTAACACCCCATGCTTTCACGGTACGTTTCCCTTTAAATAATCTAATTTCTTTCATTTCACGCAACTTCTAGGTTCTAACACGCCATAACCAATCAAAGTAGCTATTATGAATAATAATACCCACTTTTTTAAATTTTATAAGTTTTATCTATTAAAATTGACTTTATTTTTGGTTTCAGAATATCTAAATGATCATAGGGTGATTTTTTTGTATTTTTTTGAAAACATTCAGCTTCTGATGAATAGTGAAAAATACTAAATTCTAACTAAAAACAACTTTTTTAATCAATATAATTTATAGTTATAAATTATACTATTGAAATTTTTTTAGGTATATTTAGATTATATTTTTAACACAAAATCCAATGATGATCGTTAGACGTAATTTCACATTTATACTAGACATAAACGAGTGTCAATCTTTTGATAGTTATTATTTCTTAAAAACAAGCTTTTTGTTTTGACCACAAGATTTAATTTTAAATTAATTTATTCTACTTATGTGTTTTGAATTTAGAAAAATGGATTCCATATTTAGAATCATGAGGTTCAAATTGTGTTAATGTGTAACTTTTATTTATAGACATTTTGGAAAATTATTTCGGTAAATATTTTATTTACAATGGTTAAAAGGTAAATCTGGTAAATAAAGGTAAAACATAATATTATAATAATATTAAATTACCATAACATGTGTCCTAACCTTATTGGATTATACATGTCTAACCAGGGGAATCCTTTGGTTGATTTTGGGACCCCATGGAGCCACTTGTATGTGATAATGACACTTTATATTAATTAATTTAAAGTAAATAAAAAATGACATAAGCATATATATTTTAGTAAAAGAATTTTTACATAGGGTTATATATGTTATCTCTTCTAATATGAATATTCATTAGAATGATATAAATCTTTAATACATAATTGTATTTTTTTTATAATTTTTAGACATCGAATAATAAAATTTATTTATGACATAATGATGATGCAATATTTTCTTTATTAATTAATGAATCAAATAAATGGTATTATAAATGTTAAAATAAATATAATTTTTACATTTTGATTCCATAAATTAATTTTCTAGGTTACTATAAAATATTGGGATTAATTAAATAAATTTAATTAAAATTAATAAATTTTTTATGACTTTAAAAAAATCAATTATTGAATAGTGTCAAAATTGACAAAAAAGAGTTTTTAAAACAAATATTATATTATTAAAAGATATAATATTCCTAAAAATCTAAGTTCCAACCAAAATACTTATATAATGATAGGTATATCATTAATGATCCACTTTGGGTTCTCTTGGAATTTTATTGTATGTTTATTAACTATATTATATAAAAATACAAAGAGACGTTGTAAATGTCAAACTAATTAACTAAGAGCTAAATCTAAAAGATAAGGTGAATATAGTGACCCAAACCTATCTAAAACCTATTTGTTGAATGTTTTTCGACCCATCCCCACTAGATCCGCGAAATAAATCAATATAGAGCGATTATAAACCGAATATTAATTTATTATAAAATAATAATTTAAGTTTTCCTAAGGTGCCCCTCACCCCTCTTATATAAGATCACTCCCCCTTCCCTCAAATTCACACATTAAAAGCCATATGGCTTGGCCAACCCCTTCCCAAATACCCTCTAAATTCCCCTACCTTCATCCTAGGGTCCTTCATTTAGTCATAAAGCCAACCTAATGAACCTCGTTGAACAAATCAAAAGGAACAACTCTAAGAAGAGGTAAATATTTCACCAACCCTTCCAAGTTCCATTATTCTTCCACTTTTTATATCTTTTTTGTTTCCATTATAAAATAATAAAAAAACTATCTTCTATATACTGTGATGTTATTATAAATATGGTACAACCATATTCATTTTTCTATCGATCCATTGAATGACATGTCACAATAAGTGCATACGTACGACTTACCGTTTCCACGTCGTGGTGTAATTGTTATTCAATACATTATTATTAGGATGGGTATAATAATGATGTGTAATTTATGTAAATAATAAACATAACATGATAATTATTATTTATATATGTAATAACATCCAATTATATATTATTTTAATATCAAAATAATGATATTTTCTCTCGTGCGTACGTACGGATTACCGTATCCACGAACGCGATGAGATTCATTCCCCATCGTATCCATTCAAAACTAATTTTCAATAGAAGATTAAAAATAATTTTTAATGACTTGATAAAATTCTGGATATAAATATGATAAATCCCATACCTAAAAAATACGACTTACGTAACAAATCATATAAATGAAAAACGAATCAGTTGACACCAGAAACGACGATAATACTAAGGTATTATTAACAATGCAATGTTAAATGATCATATATTATATCATATGATTCTTGTATAATTTAATAAAAATTATTTCATCAGTATACAAGAGGTTAACCAACCCTCGACGAAGGAAAATTACAAGGAAATGGTTAATTTTAAAATCTCATTAATATCTGAGGTTGTTTTTACGTAAGTATATACTAAGACCTCTTTATCATCCACACTCATGTTTCTTAAGAATGTATTCCAAAACATTTTTTCTATTTACTATACTATGGGTTAAAGTCATTTATAAACTTATTTGACCTTATATGTTTTGAATTTAATCTTTTAATCATTTTCCCAACAAGTTACCTTATGACCCTTTCGACAAAATTAAGGTAAGAATGTTTTTTTAACTTATACGGCGTGTGCGGATATTTTCCGCTGTTATAACATTGTCAAAGATTCACTTATAAGGTTATAATAATATCTTCAAAATAAATGTTTTCTTTATAATTATGTGAATCTAAAATGATTTCAAAATAGATTGAGATATTTTTTTTAAAAAATCATTGATTATATTTATGTCATCATCCTTTGATGGATTTTATGTTTATTTGAAGTTGATTTATTATGATACAAAACTTCCATATCATATTGAAGGTTTTGTGATATGATTGACTGTGGATGTGCTATTTTTATACCATTCCTGGATTATGGATAAATTATTGACATTTAATATGCTAATCTTAATACGAATGTTTATGTTATGTTTAAGCCTTTTCATATGTGGAATACATTGGACTTAGTTAGTGATGGGTGGAGCCTGCTTTAGCTCCTTGATGCATCGGTAGGTCTCATGAGACAAACTAGTGTCATGGCATAAGGCCTTGAAATCTATTATTTGTATTCATGGCGCAAGGCCTTGACTTTGAGGTTGTGATAGTCTGGCATTATACATTCCATCATTATGAAAGTGGATATTGATATTGCATTTTATTATTCGACTAGTAGAATATTCATGTGAGTAAGTAAATGGAATTATTTTGATTTATATTTTCCATATTATGTCGAATTTTTGATTGAAAAGGATTTTTTTGTCTATAAATTTCTTTAAATTTTTATTCTTATTTATTAAAATTTCCGCTATATTGTTATCCTTACTGAGAATCCGAGCTCACCCCTTTTTATGTTTTATTTTTCCCTAGAAACAAAGAAGTATATTATGACTGACCTACATGGATTTTCTATGGGATCTCAGTGTTGTCTATGGATATAGTGTTGTTGTTATTTTCCATTTTATGATGTAATGTAAACCTTATGAATGTATCCAGTACTTCCAAGGCTACTAAATTAATCGATATTTTGAGACTTGATCTTTTGTGATCATGACTTTGATACGTAATAGTGCACCAACTCTAGGTAATTGGGGTCACGGTGTTACAGTTGGAATCATAGGAAGTTAAGTACAAACCATGGAATCTAGATTTAGATAAACTCTAATTAGAGAACGTTACAATAATATAGGCTATGAGGATTATTATAGAAGAACGTCCTAAAATTTGGTATTGTAACGATTTTGTGAGTTTTCATAGCAATACATCCATGTCTGGAAACGAGCAGGTAGAGGCGGCCCTAGCACAGATGTACCTAGGGGTAAAACCCAAAAACACCGCTTTGAACTAGACTTGAACGGGAACTGGTGCATGACAACAGGTCTTTCTCCACTCTTGGTTGCGACACTCCCGGGGGATATGCTAAAGATAAATCTCATTTTCTTTAGAAACCATTATGAAGGGTTTATGAGTGTATAATTCCTCAAAGAAAACATTTTTATGATTATAGATCATATCCATAAACTGTTCAATTTATGTAAAATGTATTACAAGGTTGTATTTATGTATTGAGATTTATAAACTAATCTAGTTTATGCCATTGTTTATAAATGGAACCTAGTTGAAGGAATGGAAACCGTATCAATGAACGTAATCTGTGTAGGGATTTCCCTTCTAATCAAGATAAGTATAGTGGAGCTGGTGATGCAACTAGTTCTGATCATCTTCTCACTATTCTGGAATAACTCACTCAGGTTATGAATAATAACCTCATCCGTATGGAGCACCCTGATCTACAGCGTGGAGGGTCAATGTTAGACTGCATCATGAGGAAACAACCACCCGAGTCTTTTTATACTCTAATACTATAGAAATTTTGAGGACAAAATTATATGAATTAAGGGAGAATGTGACCCCCAAGCTTCCATGGTACGTTTCCCTCTGAATAATTCAATAGCTTGCATTGTACGCAACTTCGATGTTCTAACACACCATAACCAATCAAACTAGTCGTTATGAATAGTAATACCCACATTTTGAAATTTTATAAATTTTATATTTCAAAATGGACTTCATTTTTTTCGAAATATTAAAATTAGATTAGGGTGAATTTTTTGTATTTTTCTGAAAATATTCAGTTTTTTATGAATAGTGAAAAATTATAAATTTTAATTAAAAACAACTTTTTTAATCAAAATAATTTATAGTGATAAATTATACTGTTGAGGGATTTTAAAGTATAATAAGATTATATTTTTACCATAAAATCCAATTTTTTTCATTGGACATAATTTTACATTTATACTGTACATAAACGAGTGTCAATCTTTGGATAGTTATTATTTCTTAAAAAAATGGTTTTTGTTTTGACAACGAAAATTAACATTAAATTTATTTTTGCAACTTCTGTATTTTGAATTTAGAAAAATGGATTACATATTTAGAATCTAGAGGTTTAAATTGTGTAAATATGTAACTTTTATTTATAGACATTTTGAATAATTACTTTGATAAATATTTTATTTACTATGGTTAAAGAGTAAATCTGGTAAATAAGGGTAAACAATAATATTATAATAATATTATATTACCCTAAAACATGTCCTAAAATTATTAGTTGATACATTTCAGACCATGGGCATCCTTGGGTAGATTTTGGGACCCCATAAAGCCACTTGTAAGTGATAATGACACTTTATATTAATTAAGATGAAGTAAATACAAAAATGACATAAGCCTATATCTTTTAGTAAAAAAAAATTTACGTGGGGTTATATATATTATCTTGTTGACTATTAATATTAATTAGAAATATAATACAATTTCCTACATAATGGTATTTTATTTATAATTTTGAGTCATTGAATAATTAAAATTATTTATGATCCCATGATGATGCAGTATTTTCCTTATTACTGAAAGAATCAAATAAATGGTATTGTAAATGTTAAAATAAATATTATTTGAATGTTTTGATTCCATAAAAGAATTTTATAGGTTACTATGACATGTTAGGATTGATTAAATAAAATTATTTCGAATTAATAATGTTTTTATGACATTAAAAAAATCATTTATTAAATAGTGTCAAAATTGACATATTAGTGTTTTTAAAAAAAATATTATATTATTAATTGACATAATATTCCTAAAAATATATTTATCCACAAATGGACTTACAAGATGATATTTATATTATTAATAGACCACATGGGGTTATCTTGGAAGTTTATAGTAAGTTTATTTACCATATAATATAAAAATACAACGAGACATGATAAATGTCAAACTGATTAGGTAAGAGTTAAATCTAAAAAATAAGGTTAATATAGTGACCCAAACTAGTCTAAAACCAATTGGTTGAGTGTTTTTTCGACCCATATCCACCATATCCTTGAAATAGATCAATTTTTAGCCATTATAAACCGAAATATTATTTATTATAAAATAATATTTTAAGTTTTCTTAAGGTGCCCCTCACCCCTCTTATAAAAGGGCACTCCCCCTTCCCTCAAACTAACACCTTAAAAGAAATTTGTCTCGGAAAACTCCAATGAAAATACCCTAAAAATGACCTACCTTCATCATAGAGTCTTTCCTTTAGTCCTAAAGTCAACATAAAGATCCCTTTTGATCAAATCAAAAGGAAGAACCCAAAGAAGATGTAAATATTTAATCAACTCTTTCAAGTTCTTTTCTTCATCAACTTCCTATTTTTTTGTTTTCATTATAAAATAATAACTCCAGTATCTTATATATACATTGATTTTATTATAAATATGGTACAAACATATTCATTATTCTATTTATCCTTTGAATGACATGGCACAATACATGTGTACGTACGACTTACAGTCTCCACGTCGTGGTGTAATTTTTATTCAACACATTATTATTTGTATGATTATAATAATGATGTGTAATTGTTTTAAATAATAAATATAACATGATAATGATTCTGTATATATGATATATCATCCAATTATATATTATTTTTAATTCAAAATAATGATATTGTCCCTCATACATACGTACGAAATACCGTCTCTACGAACGTGATGAGATTTATTCCCCAACGTATCCAGTCAAGACTAATTTTCATTAGATAATTAAAAATAATATATAAAGACTTGATATAATTCTGGATATGAATAATTTACATCCCATCCATGGAAAATATGGCTTACGTAACAAATCATGTAAAGGAAAAAGAATTAGGTAACACCCGAAACGACGATAATACTAAGATATTATTAACAAAGAAATTTTAAAACATCATATATGATATCATATGATTCTTGTATAATTTAATAAAAATTATTTCTCCATTATACAGGACGGTAACATACCCTCGACCAAGGAAAAGTACATGGTAGGGGTTAATTTCACAATCTCTTTATTATCCGAGGTTGTTTTTACGTAAGTATCTACCGGGACATCTTCGTCATTCACATCCATGTTTCTTAAAAATGTTTTCCAAAACATTATTACTACATAGTAGACTATGGGTCAAGGTCATTTATAACCTTATTGGAACTTATATTTTTTTAAAGGAATATTTACGTTGTTTTCCAAACAGGGTACCTTATCACCTTTTCGACAAAATTAAGTTAAGAATGTTTTCTTAACTTATACAGTGGGTGTGGCTATTTTATGCTGTTATAACATTGTCAAAGCTTACCTTACAAGATTATAGTAATATTTTCAAAATACATGTTTTATTTATAATTATTTGACTCTTAAATGATTTCAAAATAGAAAGAGATATTTCTCTAAAAAAGGTTTTTATTTCATTTATATCAACATCCATTGATTTATTTTATGTTTATTTGAAGTTGATTTATTATGATACAAAACATCCATATCGTATTGATAGTTTTGTGATATTTTTGAATGTGGATGTTATATTTTTATACCATTCATAGTTTATGGATAAGGTATTGACATTTCATATACTAGTCTTAATACGAATGTTTATGTCATGTTCAAACCTTTTCATATAAGGAATGCATTGAAATTAGTATGCGATGGGTGGAGCCCACTATAACTCCTTGATGCATCGGTAGGTCTCATTAGACAATATAGTGTCATGGCACAAGGCCTTGACAAAATATTATTTGTATTCTTGGAATAAGGCCTTGACTTTGTGGTTATGAAAGTTTGTCATTATGCATTCCATCATTATGAAAGTGGCTATTGATATTTCATGTGATTATTCGACTAGTAGAATATCCATGTGAGTAAGTAAATGGAATTATTTTGAATTATATTTTCCATATTATGATGAAGTTTATGTTGAATAGTCTTTTGTTTTAGTCATAACCAATGCCTTAATTGTTTGTGTTTATTTATGAATGTTTCCTTTATATCGTTATCCTTACTGAGCATCTAAGCTCACCCCGTTTTATGATTTATTTTTTCCAGGATGCGAAGAAGTATATTATGAATGGCCTGCAGGGATAGTCTATGGGATATCAGTGTTGTCTATAGAAACAATGTTGCTGTAATATTCTATTTTATGATGTAATTTAAACCTTAGTAATTTAACTAGTACTTTCAAGGCTACTAAACTTATTGATATTTTGAGGCTTGATCTTATGTGATCATGCCAATGATATGTAATAGTGCACCAACTCTGGGAAACTGGGGTTGGGGCGTTAAAATAATATTTGGGGAAAATCATGGGTCTTGGTAGATAAAATTAAAAATTTGTAACCAATAATGATTCCATGTAATAATTTTCATGATTAAATGTATAATTAAAGTGTAAATCCCTAATAAATATATAATCAAGGTCACCCATGGTATTACTAAATCCATAAATTTCATTACTATGAAATAATTTCATTAAAAAATCAAGTTTTCTAACTTTTTCAAATTCATGATATACTTGGGTTTTCACATCTTTTACATTCTAACGCACTCAACACCATAATTCTGATTAATAGATGAAAAATATTTTCTAGTTTTCATTTCCACTTGAACTAGTTTATAGGGGGAATTGTCTTGAGAAAAAAATATAAACTGATCATAAATAATATTTTTCATACCAATAATTCCAAGTGAATAAAAGAAATTCTACACATGATATTTCTCTCCACTGTGATACAAGATATGCTTTTTTGGGAAGCCATTTCTAGTGATATCTTAAATCACTTCCTCATTAGTTAACTTTGGTCTTCCAAAAAAAGAAATACATTTGCATCAAATCAATCTTCTCTCTATATCCTTATTGGATGCAAAGTCCAAAAAATATAATACTCTATATGAAACTATTCATAGGTCTGATCAATTTTATACATAAAAATTATATCCATTATGATGAAAATAAATATACCTCAACTAAATAATATATAAAATGAATTAACTTGATAGGTATTATTTTGTGAGAAAAAAAATTAATTAATGACATTTTATTTAATAATGTAAGAAATATTTTTAGTGGAGAGATTAAAATAACATATTAAATTTTTTATAATACTAATTTATTCAGTTTTCTATTCATAATCTATAGTATTTATTAATTAATTAGTTTCAAATATATTATAGTATATATTTATCAAAAAAATTAATCTATTTTAGAAATACATATTATTGTCTTCATGTATTCACTATAAGTACATCATGATAGAATATCATACTGCCTGATAATACTCTATAAAATATGTATAAACTCATAGGATATATCATATTTTTTTGAGTTAAATATTTTTTTCCAAGGAATTATATAATTTATATGTTTTATTAGATGAAATAATTATGGTTCTTGAATTATAAGATCCATATTGTGGAGATTTTCTTGTTCATTAGTATCGTTTGGTGATTATTCTATATATGGATGAGTTCACAAAAATTTTAATTGTTATATAAAATTTAGGTAATTTTATTTTTTTGAGAAACATTATATACACAATGGTGTATAAACCCATGATTTTATCCACCAGTCATTATCATTCCAGGGAACATGCTCGAGGCTAGTGGTAGCCAAGTTTGGGGATTGATCATTTTCTTATATATTTCATTCAAATTTTAGAATAAAAATTCAGTTATTTGTCTATTAAAGACATTAATACCACAAAAACATTATTTTGGTTATTAAACCCATAAATTATAACCAGTATTAGAGTATTAATGAGTGATTAGTATGAATTAGAACACCCATAATAATCTACAACTTTGTTACACTTAATTTAAAAAAGTGAAAAACACTCTAATAATCTTCTAGTATGAACTATAAGACCCAAATGATGTAAATATTATAATTATATAATGTAATAATATATTATTTCTATGTTATTCTATAGAAAATATTAATGTTTATAGGTAAATTATTGTACTCATTTTATTGTTGATTTTTAAAATGTGCATTTCCATTATGAAATCAATATTAATTAAAAGGATTCAATAAATAGTGGTATGGTCTCTCATTTTTTATTCAATAATTTTTCATTATATATAATAAATTATTCTAATTGATAGTACAGATATATAAAAAACATATTACATATTAGACAACTTAAATTTTAATTTGAAATGTTCCAAATGAAATGAATATTTTTATAAATATGAATTAGAATATATATATATATAAATATATATATGTTTTTGACAATACAATGATATTATAGGTGGGGGAGAAAAATTATTTCAAAAAATGGTTGATCCACCACAATGATTCTTCTGTTGGATTCATGGAACAAATACAATCATTTAATATTCTTTATTATTCACACTTATCATGAATATACACACATATAAATACTCCAAAATATATAAAATAAATGTAGTGACATGATAAATTTATATAGTTCACAATAAAATGATAGATCTATGATGAATATAGATATTGGTATGATGCGGTACCAAAACTCACATCCCATTATACAGAATTAAAATATTTTAGTAAAGATCACTATCACACCAAGGCCCACTACCTGTATCTTCTTATCCACTCACAATTTTAAATAATAGATTAAAAAATTTATTATGCACATATCATTCATAATTAATATCAACTTAATATATACCCCATATTTATTTGGTGTTTTCTATTTAGATACATCATTTTTATCAACTTTTTATATTTTATTGTGATTAAAATTTGTTTATTAAATGAATAAAAGTACCCTATATATTAAAACATAGTATCTAATATTCTTGAAAATTTTTTATTCCCTTAAATAACTTTTATCTTACTATTTTTATTATTATGAATTTGATATTCCAAAAATATACATCTTCATATAGAAAATATCAGGTGTTCATTGTCGCTGAAATCCATTTATAAGGTTCTAATTAATCCAAAAAAATGAATCCAATCATTATAGATTAGAATGGTATATAAAATGTTAAAATATATCTCAATCCATAGAATTATATTGTTACACATTTAATTATATTTAAAACCTCTTCAATATAATATTCAATAAAAAATGAAATCTTGGTTGGAATTTGAGGTACTTGAAACTATTAGGATGACAACAATAGATATTTGTAACTATTATAAATTATGGTTCAACATTTTATATAATAAAATATTATGGATTTAAATTTGTTTTAAATGTTATTTCAATATGGTACACCCAAAAATACTTTTATACGGCTATCAATTATGGAATCAATATTATGGATTAATTTACTAATACTTTGTGGAATAAAAAAAGAAGAAAATATGAATATATCAAAAAAATAAAATTTCTTATTAATCATAGGATTCTCAAACTAAA
This sequence comes from Viscum album, assembly GCA_963277665.1. NCBI lineage: Eukaryota > Viridiplantae > Streptophyta > Magnoliopsida > Santalales > Viscaceae > Viscum > Viscum album. The sequence continues at coordinate 25,321,908 of OY728131.1, forward strand.
ATGATTCGGTTGAAAAACACATGTGAGGATAAAGGAAGAAGACCAAATGAAAGGAAAAATTGGACTAGGGTCTACAGAAAGAGTAGAGCTCGGCTTGCACATGTCCCTCTTATGGGATGTTTCAGCTATATCACCCATGAGTGGCCCACTAATATACGGAAAAGGGTTCACATGATGCACTAAATATCGGAGAAACATGTGATGTTAGATATGGAGGAGGGGAGGAAAACATGATGAAGGGGATATGAGGTATCATGTGAGAGATGGGGGGACCAAATTGAGAAGTCGGTGAGGAAAGGTTGAGGGAGAAGGGATCAATTGGGTGAGGATCATATGAGGTAGAATAGATTTGAGAGAAGGGATCATGAATGCGTGAGTTAGAGAGGAATGTTTAAGGGGATAATTATTTTGAGAACCCTATTCCTGTGGGATGTTTTTCATACAGATTCAATATATATGACTCTATAACATCTTGAATTTATAGAGAGACCAAAATCCTTTTGTTTCTATTTATAACATGAATTTTTATCCTAGTCATGGGATTTAATGGATAAAGAGAGGCCTTGGAGAGTCCAGGACTCGTTCAAAGCCTGGAGATTTGGAAAATGGAAAGGCAAGGTGGGAAACACTGTTATTGTTTGAATAGAGCTAACCACGTTTTACAACATTTGGGGTCAACCAGTGCACAAGCTGAGCTGCACGATTTCTCTGAAACCATTCTTGTGAGGATGCATGCCCTTGTAAAAAAATTAGGTGTTTGGATAGTTTTATCTTTGACGTTTTTTACATGGTCATCAAGACTATGCAACTATCCCATACAATGTCCCTCCTTAAGAAAAACTGGGTGCACTATTGGTGCATGGTTTGGCTAATCATTCATCAAGACAATGTAGCCTGGTAATTATAGGGGAATTTACCATTCATCCCTTGATATATTTTTAACCCTAAAATTCTTGTCCCCCATCTTTGATCTGATGGACCACACGATCGTGTTATCCCCATCATCTCCTCCTATGGATTCTGGTTCCTAACATTTCCACACACATTGTTTAATTCCAATAGATTATAGTCATATTGAATTCATTTTTTTCCAAAATAAACTTTTTACTTTTGTGTATTATAGTGGTCGTTTGAGGTATATCCCACAAGGATTTGGATTAGATGGTTGAAACTATAGCTTATAACCTTTTTTGCGTAGGATACCTCACAAGATGGTTCAACTTGTGAATAACTAATTCTATGGGAGTTTTGGATTAACATATATTATAATGAAGCTATGATAATCAATTTAAGGGTTTATGAAAAATAATTATCTTAATTCTATCTTTGTGTGGTCCTAATGTTTACGATGAAAATCTAGAAGAGTTCACTAGTTTTTTGGGGTCAAGCTAACTATATCTATCCAAGAGAAAGTTATTCCATGGTCTGAAGATAGCCACAACCTAGATTCACTAAGTTTATTTTCAATGGAAAAAAGTATCCTTAGATATAGGTCATAGCCTATTTAACTCCAATCAGGTCCAGGTTGATCATTCAAGCTTCCCATGGTCAGGGTTTCTAAAAATAATTGGATAAAACTTTTATTTTACCAGATTACTATTTTTAAGGGTGCCATGTTGAGAATTAATGATTTATTAAATTCAAACATTGTTACTATTGATCTCTACCATATGTGGTTTAGCTTCTCAATGTAGAATTGATATGAAATTTATAAATAATTGTATACATGGTTAACATGACATCACATATTGAGATTAAGATATTATCAATCATTAAAGGATATATATTGACCAACTAATGTTCATCAAATATATATTAATCAATGTAATCCATAAACCAATTAAAATTCTAGTCAAACACTTACTTGAATTAACAACAAGACAAACCACAACCAATATTTGTTGTAGATTGGTGATAAAGATGATTAATTCATATAACATGATGTTGGAGATGTAAAATGGATGAATAAATCATCAATAATTGTTCCATGATGACTTATTATTTATAAAAAAATCAATAAAATTGATGAAAACTATATTTTTAGGGAAAATTTAGATGATGTTGAGAGAGAAAATGAGAGAAGAATTAGAATTCCATAAATATTTTGTATGTGGTGCATGTGATGTAGATAATTAATTGCTATATTGGATGATGTGTAATGGTTATTCCCAACATTTAATGTTGATCCAAGGTTTTCTCTAAAAGAATTTAATCTTCATAAATCTCGCATGATTCTCTTCTGAAATATTCAAACCTTGAATTTGACTCCATTCACGTCTTGTATTTGGGATGCATGTTGTGTATCTTTCTTGGGTTTGTATCTTTAATGTTTGAATTGTGTTTGAGATTAACATGACGTTTATTTGATAATCACATAATATAATTTATTTATGGGTTGAAATTCTTTCATGACATGCTTTGTAGATTTTCCTTATGTAGTGAAAGTTAACTAAACATCATGTAATGGAGTTTTAGAATGTGTAGTGGGACATTTTGGTCAATTTTCCCAGATTTCATTTTGAAACCATAGAAAATAATATCCTATTATAAAAAACTCACCCAGTGCATTATCCAGTAAAAACATAGATAATTATTAAGTAGAAGATAGAAAAATGTATATATGATTTTTTTGGTTAGAGTAGGACACTCAAGAGGGGGGTGAATTGAGTTCCTATAAATTGTTTTTGTTAAAATGTATTATGTGAAGTTCCCCGGAATTTAAAATTCAATTGATCAGTTTACTAGTAGTGAATTTATAATATCTTTAATGTTTGATTAATTTCTCAAAATAGTTATTTGTTCAAGTTATATCTATTTGATAATTAATACAACATTAGAAACTAACCTAGTAAGTCAACACTATTATAAACATTTTCTAAGACTAACTATCAGTGTTCAATTTTTAAAAAAATATATGATACAATAGAGTAAAACTAAAATTAAAAAACACAACGAAAATAAAACAAGAGGTTCAATCTCAAGAAGAGACCTAATATGCTCTAAATGGTTATCAGCTACCACATAGTAGTGTAAATTAACAAACATTTTGATCTACACCCTAGATCATGGTTCAAAACTGCACACAGGCTATCCAATTCACAATACCTCTACAACAGTTCTTCATGGGTACAAACTAACAAATCACATAAGGACCTCTTCTACACATATCCATGAGAGTAAAAAGTTCTATTTAGGTATGAGTATAAGGATATCTTGTATCATTTAGTTTTATATAGGATACATTGTTTTATTTACAGAATGATACACACACTGCTCAAAATTATTAAAAAATGCCCACTATAGAGAAAATAAAAATGATGAAGGATTTAAAAGGCTCTCTGTGTCTTGAGATGAAGCTCTGGAATCATTAGATGTATCTGAGATGCTTTTTTGGGTCCACTTCTGGAAGTTGACATAAAAATAGAGTGTCGTAATCTGGCTTCCAAGTACACATATAGTTTTGTAGGTATGTTCTTATCCTTCATTGATATGTTGAAATAGTTTGACAATTCAACATATAAATTGATTGATTTTTTCCCGTGATTTCTTATTTTATCCTTAGGTTCATTGTACATGCATGAGAGTCACAAATGATTTTATTTATATCTTAGATGCAGGTATGCCACTCTTATTTTTTACATACCTTTTCAAAATTCATTTTATTCTTCAGGGTCAGAAAGGATCATGATATTTTCACATGAATAGGTTCTCATACCTTGTACAGTATAATAAAAGTCTAAAAAAAGATAATTAAATATTTCAGTATCATTAAATGAATCAAATATGTATGTTAGAAATAATTTTACTAATTGAAAATTTAAACAGTCTGTTGGTGAGTCATCCTATCGGTGAGACATCAGTCGGTGACTCATCTATCAGTATCTCCTTCTATCACTGACTCGACATATTAGTATGTCATTTTGTAGGTCTTTCCATAAGTCCGTGACTAATAAAATCAGGGACTCATTTTAACTATGTGTGAGTGCTTGTGTCTGTAGAACCATGAATCAGTATGTAACTTGTACTGATAGTAGGATGACTGAATCGATAAGTCATCTGCATTAGTGATCCATATGCATCGGTAGGTCTTCTGCGTCGGTAAGTTATATGCATCGGTAGGTCGTCTGTGTCGGTAGGTCATATGCATCAGTAGGTCGTTTGCGTCTATATTTCATCTCTTTTGTCGGTGTCCGTCTATTATACATGGATTATATATATTTTTATGGACAATATTACAATATAAATGTATATAGAATGTACCAAATATTTCTGTGATCATATGTATACATAATTGCACATATTGAAACATGAATAATTATGGTTTAAATTTTGAAACGTGATTAATATGAACTGATATGATTAATATGAAATTACATGATTTTTGAATTGACATGATTTGTGATTATTAAAACTACTAATACTAGAGATGTGGATGAACAACCCCTTATGGGCCAAAAATCTCACCCTTTTGATGATCACATATTATGGAAATATGCATTACACAAAGGTATAGTATATAAGGATAATGCCAAACGGTTCTCCCCCTTTTGGGATTATAAAAAAGATAACAAGAATCACAAAAAGAAAAAGAATCACAAAGTTATAGATAAAATAGAAATGGAGGAAAGGAAAGAACAAAAAACGTTCATCAATCAGAACCGTACAACGGATAACAAATATCTAAACAAAAAGATAAGGAAACATGAAATAATCCCCATCATCTAATGATCCATACATTGATTGAGGTTTAAGAGGATATTTTCCATTTTTAGAAGGATCAATAGAGGGTATAAAAGTTGATGGTTGAGATGATGGAGTGTCTGATGAAATTATCACATGAGGTATTATCTCCCTTTCCAGAACATTTAGAACAAGACAAGGTTGGTGTTGGGATAACAAAAGAGGTTGAACCTATTCTTGGATAACTGGGAAAATATGAGTCAAGGAATGGGAATGTGACATTCGAGGTGTATCCAATGATCCAGGAGGTCCAAGAGGTGCAACAATGGGGAATAAAATTTATTCAATTTGTACATGGATGTATGGATTTAATAGTCTGATGAAATCCTCAATAATCTCACCACCATAATTAATTGGTTTACTAAATTCATCCTTATTCCCCATTAATTTTTTCAACAGAGGAGTCAATTCGTTTAATTTCATCACTTATTCTCTGAATGATTTTGTAATTAGGGGTAAAGTAAATTTCTGCCAAATAATTATAAGTACTTATAATCTAGTTCTTATAGTAAATATTTTATAAACATGAATTAACACTCTTTATATTCTCTTCCTTAGTGGCAAATGCTTTGTTGGTAGAGAATCTGACCATATCATGCACACGATCACTATTCTTCTCAATGTTTTCTAGTCTACCCAAGCTGGAGGTTTCAAATATAGATTTAAGGTCCTATTTTAAAATAGTTATGATTTCTTCAATATCCATATTTTGAGAGGTATAACCAGATGTGGAAGTAATAGAAGTATGAGTTGAGGTTGAAGCAAAGTGCGCGATGTCCATTATTTGCATTCTGAGTTTGGAATAATCATGAACAATAGGATGAGAAACAAGACCTTAAAGTAATTTCATGACACTCTCCATTGTAGTATTGTACTCAGTGGTTAAAGAATTGACGCCAGTAGTTAACGTCTTTATCTCATTCCCAATATTGGTATTGTTTTACACAATGGTTTTAGTAGTTGTAATCAAATTTGGATGAATTTTCTTTTATCACTATCTGGGAGGTTGAACTAACATCATCTTGAGATGAACTTGTTGATGTAAGAGTAGAACTATATGTTTTAGTTTTCATTACATCTTCAACCATAGAGTTTATATGTCTCAATTTATCATTCATCTTGGTTTTTTCCCTTCTATCTTCATCAATCTCACACCTCATATGAGATTGTACTGAATGTCTTACTAATGAACATATGTATTCTTTGAATGATTCCAAATCTTCCTTAGTGACATAGTCTCTAAGAAGGGTCTCATCCACATGTTCTCTTACAAAAGGTACAAAAACGTCATCTTCTAAATCATCATAATCTAATCCTAGTGCCACATACCCCGGATTCCTCACACATTCATCAATTAAATCGACATCCATATAAGTGAGAGTATCAATCCTTACTCTTCCAAGTTGATTCTCTTATTTTTCTTGATTTTATATTTCTTAAGGCTCCCCCTCAATCTAATATTTCATTAAGGTTTCTCAACTTTAGAATGAGTTCTTCATCTTTTATAAACTAAATGAGGTACAATAATTTCTTGGGATTCCACTTCAACACCAACTTCTGCATTTCATCTCACATCAACAAAAACTTCCCGAGGTTTTTCCTACCGAGCCTGATCCAGAGCTTAAATCAATTCTGAATTATCACCTTGATCATAATTATGATGGTAATTATCACTTAAATTGCCTTCCTCATCATTACATCCAGATAATGTTTCTTCATTTTTTTATCAACATCTTCTTCACATTATTCCTCTTCACTAACACCGCCAATTTCACCATTTTTTGTCTTCTTCTTCATCAGATCCACTGGATCTACATACATGTTCCATATTTCTTAAGACATATAACTAATCATCCTCATTATCTACAATAGTGGGTTCGTCATAGGGTATGGTAATTAGAGGACTTGGAGGTCCAAAGGAAAAAAACCTTTGTGAGGTTCAGTGGTCTCAGGATCACTCTTATCATCAATAGGTGATCCCTGATCTCTAACTATAGTGATGAGTTATTTTTATTCTTTTGATGAGTAAACAACTTCCTCATTTGGTACCAGACTCAGATTATCCATATTCTTAGGTCTCGTTGGATAATTCACTATTTGAACTTTTCACAGATCTTTATCTTCATCTCTAACCCATCATATCTCCCATGGGTTCCTGTTTATATTCATCCTTCTAAAAATATATTTACTAAGAAAGATCTCACTGCACTCAGAATAAGCTTCATCACCTTCATTTACACATCATTTTTCTTTTATCATAGCTAATGTCATACTTATATAGAATAGGGAATTAGATTTGCAGGATGGTTTGATCATCTCATTCATGTGCACATCAAGATATATACACAAATTTACCTTCATCCCCTTTATCAGTAGATAAACCAAGTAGAAATCTTGTTATTTCAGAGAGGGAAAGTCCCCTTTTCTAGGACAAATTTGATACTACATAAACATAAACAAGATTATAAATTCTCCACTTACCTCTTGAGAAATGGGTGTTCTGTGATCATCATTATTTATAAGTTCATTTAACGTTGTCTCAAAAAAAACATATCACTCTTAGGTAGAGACGTACCTTGATAATAATCAAATACACCTTCATAAACAATAACAAGACATCCATCCAAATGAATTGAAGAGATAGATATTATATTCCATTATACTATGGATTTTATCTAGGATAAATAAATTAATTCAAACAGAAACTCTATATTCATGTAAAATTCATAAACTATCTTCAAGTAAAAGGGTCGTTCATTTTTTCAGAACCACTAAATCGCACCTTGAACTAGCAGTATCCTGAGTAGCAGATTAATTTTTTGTAACAGTAATTCTGCAACAACTCTTTTTTCTGTAGTTACAACACGATTTACCAAAGAATGATTTATGGTTTTTGGAGATTTTCTCAATTCACCATTATTTTTCTTAGAATCATGAGACTCACCATCGTCAAGATTTCACTTCACATGCTCCATTCCAATCTGTTCAATATAAAGGTGATAAGGTGAGTGGTCAAGGGTAAATAGATAGAGAATCAACTGAGATAGTGTAGAGGTAAAGGAGTATAGTGGATCGATTAATATTTATACCATTTACGTATTTTGAAATTATGAAATTGTGATCCTGGTTCAACAAAATTTATGAAACTATGCCATTTTGATAAAAATTTAAAACATATAAAAACAATGAGTCATTAGTGCCAGTGTCATAGATTTTTCATAACACTAATGTTGTTGGCATGGAAAGGAATCAGTGTCGGCATGACATATCATTGGTGTCGGCATGACAACTATGTCGACATGGAAACTTCACTTATAATGGTCAAATGAATAACAACATAAGGTCATATAGATTGATCATTATTAACTCATGTCTAATGTAATTGATTATTTCAGAGTTCAATGACTTAGTGAATATGTCAGCAAGATGATATGCAGTGCCAATAAATTCGAACGTGATATGACCCTTTTGATAATGATCTCTCAATAAGTGATGTATTAAATCAAATTTTTTTTGTTTTGGATGGAGAAATTGGGTTCTTAGATTTTTTAATTTCACTTGTATTGTCACAATTTATAGGTAAATTTATAAATTGATATCTATTGTATAGAAGTGTGTGTTTCATCCAAAAAACTGAGCACAGAATCTACCAATAGATATGTATTCAGCTTCGACAGTTGATAATCCATCAATTTTTTGTTTCTTACTACACCAAAAAAACCAAAGACTGTCCCAAAAAGTGACATGTTCCATAGGTTCTCCTTCTATATAATTCGCATCCACCAAAATCCACATCAGAATAACTTACTATATCAAATGATTATCCATTACATCAAAACAAATATAAATTGATATTATGTTTGAGGTATTTGAAAATTCATTTAATATAATTTAAGTGAGATTCTTTGGGATTGTCTTAAAAACAGGCACACATACACAAACTAAATATTATATCTATCCAATTACCATTCAAGTAGATATAAAATTCAATCATTCCCCTATAATTGTTTTGACCAGTTAATCTACCATCTTCATCAAGGTCCCACTTACAAGTGGTACTAATTGGATTGTCACTACTTTTAATTCATTCAATGAAATTATTTTAAAATATCTTTTTTATATTTACATTGATATAAAATGATCCATTCATTATTTTGATAAATTTGAAATCTATGAATAAATATGTGTTCACCAACCAAACTAATTTCAAACAAATAGTGAATCATCTTATAAAAAATCAATATATAAAGGACTTATTGAAGATCCAAAAATAATATCATCTACATAAATTTGAAATACCGAAACATCTATAAAAATTCCTTTTATAAAAAGATTATAATCAACATTTCCTTTGGTAATACATTTTTTAAAGAGATATATACTTAGTCTATCATACCAAACTCTTAGAGTTTGTTTTATACCATATAAATCTTTTTCTAATTTGAAAACATGATTTTTTAAATGAGGGTTTTTAAAACTGGGGACGTTTTCAATATAAACATCCTCAACTATATAACCATCTAGGAATTCACATTTAATATCCATATGATAAATATTCAAATTTATATGGGAAGCATAAGAAAGCAGTATGCTAATGGACTTAAGTCTCCTAACAGGTTCAAAGGATTCGTCACTATCAATTCCTTCTTTTTGACTATAACATGATTCAACCAATATTTCATTATTTCTAACAATATTACCCAATTAATATACTTTTTTAAGAAACAACCACATAGTGCCTATGTTCATGGTATGTTTTGATCTATCCATAAGTTTCCAACCATTATGTAATTCAAATTGATTAAGTTATTCTTCCATATCGATAACCCAAAATTTATCATTAATTGTATCATTTATGTTTTTAGGTTCAAGTTGTGGAAAAAAGGATTGATGTTCAAGCTAATTTATATGAGAACTATAGTTTCTGTCCCTTTATCTATGTCTCCAACAAAATTATCTAAATTATGATTCTTGTGGGTTATAGTTGTTCTAAAAAATGAGGTGATAGTATTTTTAGGATTATCTATAGGTTTGGGTTCATCATGTCTATATTTGGAAGAATTTCAAAAATTGTTTGATTTAAAAGATTGCTTGACAAGAGGATTATAGGATTTCACATTTATGTCTAGATTTGACACATCTTCTTCAAGGTTGTTTAGGGGGTCTTAGGTTCATGTGGATATGTTTCATCAAATTTGATATGCATAGATTCTTACACACACATGGATCTTTAATTAAAGACTTTATATTCTTTACTAGAGGTTGAGTAACATTGGAATATTCCTTCACCACTCTTGGATGAAAATTTTTCAAGATTGTACTCTGTATTATGTATATAGAATTATCAACCAAAAACATTGAATTAACTAACATTGGGTTATCTATTATTCGGCAACTCATAAAGAGATTTCTCGAAGATAGTTCTAATTAAAACTCTATTAATTATACAGTAATATATATTCATTTCCTCAGCCAAAAAGTAAATATGTAGATCATATTCATTAACCACTATTTGGGTATCTTTTGTAAAGTTATATTAATTATTTCCAAAAATCCATTTTGTTGAGGTGTCCGAGGGGTATAGAAGTTGTGTGAGAAAAAATGATTCAAAGTATTGATTTTAAAACTCCGGGCCATGATCACTTCGTAAATATTTAATTCTCTGTCCACTAAGATTTTCCATTGTTTTAGCATACTTGGTAAAGTAAGTACATGCTTCACTTTTGTGAGCTACAAAATAAGTCCAAGTATACCCTAAATAGTCATATACAAGAACATAGGCATACTGCATCCCATTTAAACTAGAAACTAGAGAGGGTCCAAACAATCACATTTGAACCAAATCTAAAGGTTCAGAAGTTGAGACATCTTTATTTGATTTGAAAGATATATTTTTCTATTTACCCTTTTGACAAGTATTAAAATCATTATCATTGGGAAACTCAAGTTGGGTAGATCTTTGAATAAACCCTTTCTACTAATATTTCAAATAGAGTGTAAATTACAATAACCTAATGTTCTATTCCATAGACATGAATATTTGTTAAAGGAACTTAAACATGAAAAATTTTAAGAATATAATGAATCTATGTTAATAACATATACATTTTCATTTCTAAAAGTTTAAAATAGTAATTTATTTATAAAGATAAATATATATTAAGCATAATTTTAAAACTTAACATTAAATAAATCATCACATAATTGTGAAATACTATGAAAATTATATTTCAATCCATTAAAAAAAATTACTTTAGAAATTAAAACTGAGAAAGCGTTACCAATCTGGACTAAGCCAATTATTTTTCTTTTAGCATTGTCACCAATAATGAAATAACCATCATCAATATTGACTTCGTTCTTGAATCATAAGTAATATTCAATCATGTTTCTTCCACATCCATTTTCCAATTACCATAAGATTTTACGAGATATCTTCAAACATCATTCCTACAGAATAATCAAACAAAAAAATAGATATTTCTACCCAGAATTGTTTGGGTCCAGTGACATTAGTAATAAATGATTTAGGTAACCACATTTTCTTCATGGGTCTTTTATAATAATTATATAACATATTTGAAAAATATATTCTATTTGTTACATTAAAACTAGAGGTAGTAAATGACTTTCCGGAACTCGAACCTGTAGCAGAATATTGATTTTTGGGTACAAAAGAAGATCTTTTAGATTTTTTTACAATATGTGTTTTAGATAGGTTTCTCTATCCGAGAATATAACCAAGACTAGAAGTGTATTTTGGATCTAACTGTTTACCACGAATTTTAGTAAAATTATTTTTCCCATTGGTAATGTTTTATAGAAAATTCTTCAATTGATAGTTAAAAATTTTTAGTTCATTATTTTCATTGAGCAGTTGAGCATTATTTTTGTTTTTAGTACTAAGTTAAGACCTAATATTTATAGAGAGAAATATTATTCCTTTAAATATTTATATTTATCATTCAATTCATTTTGCATCTCTTCCATTATGATATAGTTTTCAAATAATTATTCACTTTTCATATTTGCATATTAACTCTCATATCGAGAATAGTAAGAATTTTGTATAGGAGAATATAAGGTTACATAACATGTTTTTATCATAAAACACATATTTCTCATGCCATATATCCCATCATGAGAAAATGGTGATTCACTGGAGCTATCCTCTTAGGCACTCCAGGTTTCCTTCATATCGTTTTAATACTGGTTGTATTTTTTTCATAATTCTATTTTTATTTTAAATTTGTACAGTCTCCTTTGACATGTACTCTCCTCTTACATTCATAGTATACAATATCTACGGATTTTCATTTCTAATATAGTCCTTTTTTCAGTTTTCCTTATTATCATATCATCATTTATAAATGGTATTCATGAAGAACTTCTTCTTTCTATATAATTTCTTGAATCTTCTGGTCAGTTGTTCCATCTCCTCATCATTATATGATTTTGATTCATTATTAATGGTGCTTTCAAATAAGGCTATCACTTATATTTTTTTTATTATAGGTAGTAGTCTTGAATGCTACAAATTTTCTCTTAGGTTCATCCTATTCATCCTGGTTGACATTCAACTATTATTTGTAAATAATCAATTTTCTAATGTGTTCTTTTACAGGTATTTTTTCAATATCACATGATTATCTAATGTGTACAAAAGTTCTTCTCCAACTATCTAGTAAAAATATAAGTATTCTCATAATTTTCGCTTTGGAAGTAACATCTCTTTTTAGATATATAAAAGTGTTAAATATTTCATTAATCATGAGATACATGTCAGAAATAGTCTCATCAGGAATCATTTTAAAGTTATCATATTTAATGGTATATTCTTTAAGTCTCATTTCCCTGACATTAGATGTTTTTTCATGTCAAACAGACAAAGTATCCCAAATTTCTTGGGATATTTTACATGTAGAAATTCTATTAAATTTTTCTTCACCTAAAGAACACTATAAGGCATTCATATATTTGAAATTATTATTTTAACCATCCATAGTTGGGTAATACAAAGTATTTCTAGTAGTAGTAAGAATATTATATTAATCTCCAATTGTATACCAAATCTCATAACCAAAACAGTCTAAGTGAATTTTCATTTTAATTTTCCATTGTGAATAATTTGATCCATTAAATAATGGAGGTCTTTCGGTAGAAGCAACTTCCAGCCAATTGTCCAAAATAAAATTTTAGAAAAATATTTTGAAGATATAAAATCCTAGTATTTTACAAAAAAAATTAATATCTTTGAAATAAAACTAAAATCATAGTTGGAAAAGTTTAAAAAATATTTGAAAACATAATTTTCCAAAACCTATAATACCAAATATTGGTTGGATTAGGACACTAAAGAGGGTGGTGAATTTATCTCTTATAATAATTTCTATTGAAAGGTATTATTTTAAGTTTCACTGAATTTTAAATTCAAATAATCAGTTATCCAGTAGTAAACTTATAAGATCTTGATTGTTTGATTTATTTATCAAAAGAGTGATTATTTCTTAGTTATATAAATTTGAAAATTAATATAACTTTTGAAAATAACCTAATAAGTCAATACTATTATAAATAATTTCTAAGACTAACTATAAGATTTTAATTTCATTTTATGAAATATGTTATAATAGGGAGTAAAATTAAATATAACGACATTGAAAAAATAAAACAAGAGTTTCAGTTTCAAGAAGATACTCAATTATGTCCTTTTAGTGACCACCTTCCACCACATAGATTAAATTAATAAATATTTTGATCCACACCCCGAATCGGGGTTCACAACAGTACACAGTTTTTCCAATCAGAATACCTCTAGCACAGTTCTTCATGGTTAGAAATTATTAGGTCACTCAAGGACATCTTCCACACTTATCCAGGGGAGTAAAAAAGTATTAGAAGTTATGAGTGGTAGGATATCTTGTATACTTTAGTTTGATACAGAAGAGAGTGTGTGCTTTTCAAACAGATGCAAACACTGCTCAAAAGTATTTATGAATTCACACAATAAAGAAAACAAATATAAAAAAGGATTTAAAAGGCTCTATTTGTCTTGATATGTAGCTCTGGACTATTTAGATGTGGCTGATATGAGTTTTGAGTACTCTTCTGGAAGTTAGCACCAAAATAGAGTGTCATATTCTAATTTCCAGGTATAGGTATGTTTCTTTTGGTATATTCATATCCTTCATTGATATTCTGAAGTATTTTGTCAACTCAATGTACAAGTTTACTGATATTTCCCTCTATGTTCTTCTTTTTTTCTTGAGTTCCTAGTGGGTTCATGAGAGTCACATATGTTCTTCTGTATATCTTACATGCAGGCACACCACTCTTCTTTTTTTACATCCCTTTTCAAAATTCATTTCATTCTTCAGGGCTGATTGAGAGCATGATCTTTTCATGTGGATAGGTTCATCATTATTCTTTTTGTCTCCTAAAAGTTGAAGAAATGATTATTAAATATGCCAGTATAATTAAATGAATCAAATAAGACCATTAGAAATAATTTTAATAAATGAAAATTTAAACAGATTATAGGTGAGTCGTCCATTCGGTGGGACATCAGTCGATAAATTTTCTATCGGTAACTCCTTTGATCATTGACTCAACCAATAAGTATGTCATTATGAAAGACTTTTTATTTTTCAATGACTCATTACAGTTGTGAATTGTTTTAAATCTCTGTGAGTCCTTGCATCGGTAGCACCATGCATCAGTAGGTCACTTGTTCTGATTGTAGGTCGATTGCATCGATTAGTCATTAAAATTAGTCATCCATATGCAAAGGCAGGTCATCTGCGTCGATAATTCATATAAATTGGTAGGTTGACTATGTTGGTAAATCATATGAATCAGTAGGTAATCTACATCTGTATATCATCTCTTCTGTTCGTGTGAGTCTAATATACATGGAATTTTGTTTTCCAGGGCTATCTTGAAAAATAAATTTAATCATAATTTACCAAATCTTTGTGAGATCATAGATTGAAATAATTGAACATATTTAAATGTAAATAATTATGAATTATATTTTTATACATGATTAATAAAAATTGATTTGATTAATATAAATTTAAATGATTTGTGAATTGAAATCATTTGTGATTATCAAAACTACTAATACTATAGAGGAGGAAAAACATTCACCTATGGTCTAATATATTTCAACATATCAAATTCCACCACACATAAACAATGGGTTTTCATCAAGAAAAAATATCTCAACATGGATTTCAAAGGGTAATAAAATTTTAAAAAAATAACATTCATTTTATCACCCTATGATTTTGAGAAATATTATTTCTCTTATTAATTTTTGTTTTCAGTATTTTTCATTTCATCCAACACTGGAAATAGTTATATATATATATATACACTAAGTCAAACATTCCTTTCATACATAATACCAACTTTGATTGTTCTACAAGAAATACCAACATGTCTTTTTATATAAGAAACACCGACATGACATACGTTACATGCAACCCTGAGTTGGTGTATGATGCACACAACACTGATTTGGCGTACGATAGATGAAACACTGAGTTGAAGTAATATACATGCAACGTTGTGTTTCTATGAAACATCGTATTATTTTTTCAATATGATAATCATAACCAAGACGTTAAAATTAGTAATACGAATAATAATAAATAATTTTAAAAAAATAATATATTTATTTAATGAAAAAATATTGATAATGAAGGATAATATTTTTGGTAAATCTCTTTTTTGTTAAAGATATTATTTTCTTGAATGAAACAACATTGATAATAAAATTAATTTTATAGAAATTTCGAAATTAAATTTGGTAAAATAATCATCATTTTTGAATTTAGAATTTTGATATTTTCCTAGGGTGAATTTTTGTTATTTTTCTCAGAACCTTCATTTTTTGATAAATAGTTAACAATATTGCATTTTAGTAAAAAGACAGGCTTTTTGTTTAATAAATTATAAATGCTAAATGATATTTTAATTTTCATTTAATTTTAAATTATATAAACATTAAATATGTTAATTAAATTCAATTCATTTTCAATTTGAAATTGAAAAGAAAATCTTAACAAACTTTTGAACATTTTTTCTACTTTAAAAACTAGTTATTTAATCATGTCTGAGGGATGAGAACTAATATTAAATTTTCAGATTCGATGAATTGAATTTCTAAAATCCAACAGATACCATTTTATTAATTATAATATTTAGAGTCTAACAATAACAAGATAATTTTTTACCAAAATGATTAGTAAAATAGATTAAAATTAGTCATAGTAGATAAGGCCAATTTAAGCTTAATTTGAGACTAAACCAGAAAATTAACGGACCAAATGGCCTATAAAATTGTCCAAATCTGATTTTATTTTCATATTTAGTCTATAAAACCTCAATTATTATATTTTTTTGGTTTTTTATGAAATCTTATAGGTAAGGACATGGTCACACCTAACTTGTTTCAAAAATTCCAAATGGGTCGTTTCCTTCCCTATAAAAGGCCACCACTTATACCCCTTCATCACATCTCCCTAACCACTTCATATTAGATATTAACTTCAAAAAAATAGCCTCCAAACTATCCTCCCTTTGACCATGAATCCTACCTTTGGGAGTAAATCCTCTCTAGAAATCCTTTTGGAAGAAACCAAGAGTAGTTACATTATTTAGAGGTAACATATTCTATCAAGATCCTTTCCATTATTTTCTTTATTCACCCCCACTACTCTATTTATTCCACTATGTTTTAAAAAAAAGTATAATACATATATAAGGATGTTTTTATGAAGATATTATTACCTACACTTAAACACAACGCAGTCTAATACATATTGAATATACAGTTTCTGTATATGGTGAACTACTACCTCACAAAATGATGATTGTTCAATTTTCATTTAACACCTATCATGGTGGCCATTATGGGGAAAAATATATTTATATAATTACTATAATATGTTTAGTATGTATTTATTATTTTTTCACTTATAAAAAACACATATTTTATCATTCCATCTGATGTTAATATGAAAATCTTGTTGGAGGATGTGTGGACCACCGCCCCCTTATAGTGATGTTATTCATTCACACTCCACATGGAATGTATATAGGATGATTTTAATGAACATATATGATATATATGATATATTCATGACAAGGGAATAATTATATATATATATATATATTAATATTTCATTTACATTCTTTTTTCAATATGGCAATAAAAATGGAAACAATGTTTATACGTACGTACAACTTACCATCTCCAAAAATGTTGTATTTCATTTCATACTTATCTATGCTATAAATTTTTATAATATGAATATAATGGATGAATCTTATATTTAAATCATTTATTACATTTTTCAATCATGATATAATTATAAATACTAATGATATAACAAATTATGACACAAGTGAAAAACGAAGTTAATATTTCCCTATGTGAAACCTTAACATAAGATCATTAAAAAAGGGTAATATAAGGTCATAATCAAACCATATTTGGTATTATGTATAATAAAATTATTAATTAAAATATTTATAATATAATTCTTTTTATTATATGAAAATATTCTATGAGTACAGAGACAGTCAAGACAAAAGGTAAGAAGATTTCATCTAACATTTAATTTACATGAGATACAAGTTATGTCCACCGCTCTTTCCTTTATTATGATTTATGTACTGAATATTATTTAATTATATGTATCATATTCTTAAATATATGGGTATTAACATTCCTATTTTATGATCCTTCTTTTATTGGGTTTAATATTAAAAATTTACCAAATAGGTATAACTGTTTTGTCTCAATTTACATTCTTTGAGACACATGTTTTGTATGATCCTTATTTTATTAGGTGAATATTTTTAAAATTTTCATTAAATATCAAGGATCTATGTTTTTTCATGATATTATATGATTTAGATAAATTAAATTCCTTACATGGAGAGTATGATCCCAAGATACAAAGTTATAAGAGTTTATTCAGACAATCTCGTTGATTTTCAAGATTGTTTTTTATTATACTTATTTGATAAAATATTATGATACATATCTCAAGAATATTAATGAGTTTACTTATACTCTATTATTTCATGATATAATAATGTATTCATAACATATTCTATTCTTTGTTACATAAGAGAGTTAAGAATGTGTTTTTTTGAAAGCCCAGTTTTACCCTTTCATCAGTTTGAAATCTATGTTTTTTAAACAAGCATTTCAAGAATATTATACCATTATCCTATAACAATTAAAACATAATTTTTCCAATTTTTTAATTTATCAATCTATTCATTGTAATCTTTTCTCAATTTCTGAACATGGAAATTTTCTAACTTTTGACGTTGAAAATTGAATGTTCTTTTGAACTCATACTATATGTATGGATTTATCTGTCGCAATTTTTTCAAATATCCAATAGATTTTTTTAAATTTTAGTCTTTAAGAAAAAAATATCAAAACAATTTTTAATTATAATTGTTTTAAAAATGTTTTCAGGATTATTTTTTATGTTTTTATAGAAAATGGTTTTCAAAATGTTTGGATGCTTCTTTTACATGTTTTCAAGAAAAATGGATTCCATATATTTTTTGGATTATATTATAAATTTTTCAAGAAAAATTGTTTTCAAAATGTTTTCAATATTATTTTATATGTTTTAATGTAAAATTATTTTAAATATGGTTTCAAGCTATTTTTATATGTTTCACTGTGTTTTTGAAGAAAAATGGTTTTAAATCGTTTTGAAGCTTATTTTATAATTTTTCAAGGAAAATGTTTTCAAAATGATTTCATAAATTATTTAAAATATTTCATGGTATTTTCTATGAAATTTTTTTTCAAATGGTTTTATTCATTAAAAATACTTTTTAAAACAAGAAAGGATATTTTCCTCAAGAAATATTTTTAATAGATATTTCAAAATTATTTTACATCAATGTTGACATATATTGATGTAACTCATCCCAATATAATAAATCCATTAATATCCTCTCAATGAATTGGTAATGATTGATTTCATGGTATTCATGAAACCCATTTATAATTTATAGGATAATTTTATATGAAATCCATTACTCTTTCAAGGGTTATGCTTTAGATGAAATGAAACCTACAATTTTTCCATAGGTTTTGATATGTTTACATGATTATGATAACCATTTTATTTAATGGGTAATGATATATCTATTTATGATATTGTGGAACATATATGTGTGATTTCATTATGTGATAGTTGGTTCTTATATCTCCCTCTAATTCATTGGGTAATGTTTTATAACTCAATAGATAAACTAAGATGGTATGGGGAGTGAATTGATGCTACTATGATGGTCTTGGTAAAGAAAAATGACTACTAAGATGGCCATGGGAGTGAACCATGTATACTAAGATGGTCATGGTAGTGATTATTTTTCTACTATAGAAATCATAATATACTTATGTGTTTGCCACATTTCTATGTTTTATTCCTATTTCAGGATTTCATTGACTATTCTCTCTGTTTCATCATGATTCATTTCTTAAGAACATCGAATATTTATGTCGTGATCTATATTATGATATTTGATATGTAGGGTATGATATTTTATTTTCATGATCAGATTATCATAACTTATGCTCATGTTTATACTTAGTTCTCTATATTTTTTATGCTTATAGAGCATTTTTTCTCACCCCTTTTATGTTTCCTTGCCCCATGTTATGATGATATTTAAAATGTTTGATATTTATGAAAATGGGTCTAGTCATGAAAAACCTAGTGGGAGATGATGTATCCCACAAATGAACCAGGGTTTATGATTCCACGTTCCCAAATTCACTACACAAATTACGTTCTTTGGGCATCTATTTGAATAATGTTTAAGTACTTAAAAAAAGTTATGTAATTTAAGCATTTGAAAAAAGATGGTCACTATATTCATTATATATAGTTAAATAAAACTATTTGTAAGTAGAAAAATTTAGTAGCCAATATCATCCTTACACAGAATTATAGTCATGCCTCATAGTTCACTTCATTAAACAAATTTATAATCTTTTAATAAAAATTTATTTAAGTTATCTTAAATTATATATCCTTTAAAAATTTACCTCACAATAAATTTTCTCTCATCAATCATGGTGAAATGAAATTGGAGTTATGCTCATACCATGAGTACACATTCTTAACCATATTCTTTCATTGGTTCCATCATATCCACTTCATAGGGGAAAATAAAAATTCATTCTTGAGGGATTCAGTAATTAGGTTCAAATGACTCTAAGGCTATGGGTAGGTGGGTAAATAGTGAAAAAAATTATAAAAAGTGTCAGAATTTATTTATAATGCATTAATGTTGTTAAAAGTTTATTGAAATTACTCCATCATACCTATGGTAGTCCATAATCTTAGTAGCGCATGGTGGATCCATGAATTTATCAATTGAGTGAAAAATGTATCTGATTCCATTCATTTTCATATTCATTATGTATTTTAATTTATCAAATATAATGTCTTTAATTGATATCACATCCATAGCCTAGCCACATATAACCTTTTAGGGGAATCATTGGTATGGAAATGGTGATTTTTCTCCTTCCTAAAATACAACCAAATCCCCTTTTTCTTTTTTATGTTGTTTTTTTCAAAGGAACATGATACATTTAGAATAAAAAAAAGCACCCATTGATCATAGTCAAACATTATGAGGAGTACCAAAATACATATCCTCAATAAAACAATCTCATCACTAATGAATTAAAAACTTCCCCCACACATATTCAAAGTAAAGTCATGAATTATAAAAAGAGTTGTGTGGGAAGGGATAATCTATTTGGAATAGATACATCCTATTAAGGTCATTCATGGAAACTATGGATATAAATGAAGGGAAGATATATAATGGGTATATAAATAATAATAATCTAAAAAAAGGTTTCCTCAATAATTTTAAAATGGTATTTGTTTATCCACACCCTCCGTAAGATCTCAATGCATGATTTGATAGGTTTCTATGTCCCGGGTACCCCTTAAGAAATATACTCAGAAAAGAATATGAAAATTTTTTATCAGAATATTCTCAAGAATTGGATTAATTATAGAAATATAAAAATCACAAAGTTTATAAAATAAATAAATAATCCAATTTAAATTAATTAAATAAATTAAATAAATTATTAAACTCGACATCATTCTAATAATTGAGATAGAATAAAAACATAGAATTCCAAAAATTGACATCATAATTTTTTATTTTATCTAAATGTATGTAATGATTTCTATGTTTAAACCATGCTTACAAACTATAATTTCTCAGAGATAAATGAAAAAACAATAATTCAATATTTAGAAATTTGAACTCAAGAAAAAATTCTCCACACATAGAATGAGACAATGTCTGTGTTGTTTATAGAAGTACTATGGGAGATTTTTGGATGATAAATCATAGATTTTTGAAATGTAAATTGGAAAATGAGATTCTAAGGAATCAAGAGAACCATGTAATTATTGGAATGTCATAGATATTTTTTTTGGAATTCTTGAGTTTTGAAGTTTGGATACCTACAAAAGTGGTGAGAAAGGAAAATCTTTCACTATAAAAAACATTAGACTATAGGTTGTAAGCATTTGGTAAGTAGGAAAATAAGAATATAAATGCATTGTATAGAAATGAAATAAATGGGATAAAAATTAATATATGTGTAACAATATGTATAATAGTGACTCATGATGAAAAAAATAAATAGATGTAAAATGATGACTTGAACAAAATCATAACTAAAGAACTGATGAAAATAGATAAAATATGTGTTTCCTCTCATAAATAGATAATTGTGACATCATCATCTATAATGATAGGAAAAAGTATCAGTAAATGTTATCTATTAGCTTATATATTCTCAATATTTTGTATATACTGGTATCAGTATATTTATCTCTCATGATCGTTTGGTAGGATTTATCACTTTAGTATCATACCAAGAAGAAATGTGATGTAGAAGGAAACATATTTTTGACCATGGTGGTGGATGAGAAACAAGAATCTCAACTAATAGATCCCAAATATGGTTCTCCACCTTAGCCTGGTGCTTATTCATTTATTGAACAAGGTAAGATGGTGTGATAGGCACATTGATGACCATAGAAGAAATAGAGGAGAAAAATATAGATACTATAATAGTATAATTAATTTTAAAATTATCCAAGTAAATAAAGAAAAATAATATTCCAAATATAAAAATTAAGTGTAATGACAGAATTTTGAAAGGTAATACAATGAGAGAAAAAAAGGATCACCCTGGAAGCATAAAAAATTGGGGGAGAGAACTGGGGTAGACTAAGAAAAATCAATTTCATCAATAAAATCATCTAAATTATTCTCTCAGATAGAGTGTGGCTATAGATTCCCTACATGATCAAATGATATAATGTATAATTGGGTTGGAATATCATTTATTAAGGGTGTTTTCATAGTGTTGGCAGTTGTCTTAGTTGTGGGTGGTGGGGAGGAACTGATCCGGAGTGTGTATGTGGGTTTAGAATCTGTATCGATATATGGTTTCTCAATGGGTGGGGTGAAAACTGGTCCAATGCCCCATTGGGAATACTCTACCATATATTTTTAATTAGAAGTATGGTTTGTTAGATCTGATGATAAATTGGTCGTATTGGTGGATGGGACAAAAGTGGTAGATGAGTAATGGTCGGTAGGGACTGCTTGTGGATGAGATATTGGCTTATATAACGATGGTGATGAATGGATATTAATTCATATAACTAGACAAATGGAATTTAGTGGTTTTGGGAGATCCATCATTGATTCTCTAGGATGAAGAGGTGCATGACCCAAATATCATATGGACAAGACATGTTGGGATGAGGAGTAGGTAAGGTAGTGGTGGATGTATGAAAATGGGTGGGGTTAGGGGTGGGAATTGATGTTTTAACGTCTGGGGTGGAGGTGGGTAATGTAGGTGGTACTAGGACTATAGGATAATCATCAAGACCCGTATCAACAACACCAACTATTAATGGGGACCAATAGAACTTCTCTCCATCCATGATAAGCATATGCATCTTGTGAAGAAAAAATAAAACAATGGATTCCATCAGACTGAGTGAGGTGAGTGTTAGGGAGGAATCAAAAATGTCAAGATGATGGGATAGGTGTATGATAAAATATCCCAACATTAGTGTTCCAAACATCCTCTATGTTTGTGATCTTTAATAAAATGTGAACGTAGATTCTGTGTTGAGGGAAAGGCTACCCATATATATAGTAAGGAAAATGATGCCCATCTGTCTATCTCTACCACGAGACTCAGCTCGAGGGAAACATGAATGCATCAAGGCCCAATGTAGGATGAAGATTGTGGGGCCTTATATATGGGTATACTATGAGATACTGGGATCATTATTAGTGAGATCATCCCTAGAAATCATCTTCAACAGCCTATTTGAATCAGACCCTGATGGATCCAGCTATAGGTTTGGGAATACATCATATGTGGTGAAGTCATCTGTGTAAATCCTAAGTCCTATTCCAAATTACATAAATAAATATCATGAGGCCCTTCTTCGAATATGTAGAAGTGGAAATAAATGGTGACCTAAAATTTTTTAGGGAACTGGAAGAATAAATCCATATATATTTCCTCATATACCTGAATAGTGGATGAAATATGTAGGTCCTCATTGTGTTGGAGGACCTCCAAGATGATATGTAGGCAAGAGAGGATGTCCATATCGATGGTTTTGTTAATATGAATCCTCTTTACCTACAATATTTTATGTATCACATGGTTTTTTGGTTTTGTAATGTAAATTATAGGGTTTAGATGGTGGTGTTCATCATCATACGAATCATTGGAGCTTGATTTTTCCTCATTCTGGACAATGGGTTGGTCAGGGACAATAATGATGGTTGAGGGGGGGACTACCTGAGGTACTAGGATTGCAGATACTCACATGCATTTAATGGGTGGTAAATAATCTTGCATAGGTGTGTAATTGGTAAGAGGGGTTCAAATAGTTTTTGGTTTAGCCATCGCGAGCACTAGGTTAGATGCTGAGAGGGTAGAAAGAGTAGACTAAAGAAGGGGTGGCTTGAGAATGGGGGAGGGTAAGGAGGTAGGGGAGGGTGGGTGTGAGAGCCATTGGAGATGGAGGAAGGGGTGTGGGGTCATGAACCCGAGGATCATGGAAAATTTTTAAAAATATAATTGTTGAAATACTCGACATGTAACTAGGTTTCACATCATATATTTGAGAATTTTATTAAAATTTTGGGCTATCAAAATACACAACATGATTCATGTTTACAAGACATTTAATTAGTTATATTTTCTTAGATTTTGATCACACCCTCATCATTATCTCCTGGAATTACCTAATCTATATTATGCATATTCAAACCAATTACATCCAAGGGTGACCTAACTCGGGTTCCATCCTAGTCAGTTCTTTGTATAACAACATAGGGTTGATGTTTTTATGATTAGATGAATTGAAAACTGATGAAATACCCTTCCTAGAATGTTACATGATATATTTTTATCCATTGAAGATTGAAATTGAATTTGGGTGTTTCTTCTTCTTAATCTTGATCATTCTATAAGGAAATACGTGTATGACTACAAATATTTCATTCCATATAGATTTGATCATCCAGGGACCAATTTTAAATTTGAGTTTACTATCAAATCATTATTCTCCAGGAAAAATTGTCATCTCTCAGTTTGTTTATCTCCCCATTTTATAGTTTTAATTTATATATCTCATCATTTTCAAAAACAACATTTCTTATTTCTTCAAATTCAACCAATTGTAGAATCCTAGATTATATAGATTTTTTTCAATCCAAAATGAGATTTTTAATTTCCCAATATGTGTGATGCTCTATTTTTACCAAAAAATGACATGGTTTTACATATATAAATCAGATGGGTGTTGTGCCAAAGGGTGTTTTGTATGTAGTTCTGTATGAACACGGTGACTCATCTGATTTTAGAAACCAATCACTTCAACTTGTGTTCATATACTTTTCCAGGTTTTTCCTATTTGAAAATTCAAATCGCATACTTTTTTGTGTGTGGTTGGGAGTTCATGTGTTAAATTAAATTTCATATTTATTAATAATTCTATTGACATCATTATTAGTGAAATTTGTTCCATGATCACTACTGACATGTCTATTAAATTTGAATCTTGAATACACATTTTTATTTGTGAAATTAACGACCACCTTTATAGTATCATGAGCTATAGCCTCAACTTATACCCATTTAGAAATGTAGTTAACAAAAACAATAATATATTACTTTCCATGAGAATTGATAAATGGTCTCATGAAATCTATCTCCCACACATTAAGGATTTAGAATTCCATGTTTGGGTTTTGGGGAACATCATTCATTTTTCTAATGTCTCAAGTCTGTTGGCATCACTCACAACATTGAAAATAACAACATGAATCTTAGTGAAGTAATGGCCTGAAAATTCCACTCTAGTGAATTTCATCCACTATTTTTTTGTTCTGTGATGTTCTCTATTTCGTGATTCAGGAAAAATTTCTAAAACATTTTTTATTTTTTCCACTGTAATATAGAGATGTACCAAACCATCAATAATTATATTTAAAAGGATAGGTTCATCCTAGTTTTAGTTTGATTCTCTATCCAGAAACCATCTCTTTTTCTTGTATCATAGGTCTCGGTATAGATATCATGTGGAAAAATTATTTTCAATATCATAAAAAAAAAATTTCATAGTGTTTATGCTAAAAGGTGTTTTACCGGGGAAGTATACTTCAATGTTGAGATCGTCATATTCTTTTATAGGGGTTAGTGGATGTTGGGAAAGATAATTACTGATAACATTTTCTATTCCCTTATTATTATTTAAAATTAAAGAATCAATAGGATCCACTGAATAATCATTTTCTTGGAGTCATTTTTTCATAAAATATTTCTAGGCAGCATGATTTGTGTGCATAATCACTTTTGACAAATCTATATAGATGTGAATTTTATTAAAGGAAAAAAAATCTAAGAGCTCTTTCTCTCTGCTATTGTATTTAACCTGTTCCTTATTCAATGTGTCACTATAATTATATATGTGGAAGAATATGTGATAAAATTTCCATCCTAAAACATTTTTGAATGTAATGCCTCTGGCATCGTAAATCAATTTAATTTTTTTCAATTTGGTGAAATAAGAATTGGGGAAGTTATCTATCCTTTCATTTAATTATTGAAAGTGCACCAATATTATTCAATAAATTAAAATTGAGTTTCCTTCCATAACAAGTGTGTTAGAGGGATGGAAGCATTCACAAAATCTTTCAGTGGTCACCGATAGAATCTACCATGTCCTAGAAAGCTCTATATAACTTTGACTATTGAAGGATTAGTTAATTATCTGGTCAAATTATACTTACTATGATCATCATTCAGTCCATACCTAAAAATCTTGTATCCAACCATAAAACCTCCTTGAACAATAAAGGTTCATTTTTTTCAAATTGAAATCAAGCAAACATCTTCATAGATTTTAAGGACTAAAATAATACTCCATAAGAAGACCTTGAAACATATTTCATAACTAAAAATTATTCCCTGAAATTTTTTAGCTATTCCTCCTCCATATCCCGAAAAATTTGGGTCATGAACCTTTGATAGTAGTAGTAGTAGTGTATTTTTTATTCAAAAAGGAAAGGACAATGAAAGGTAACATCCCCTCATGGGGGTTGGAAATGGTGGATCCCAAGAGCATCCCCCAGAACTATATATGCACATTCCGAAGGAAGGGAAGGAAGGGAATCGTAAATGATAAGAGGCTCGTCCTGCCTACCCAAGTGAGCAAGGGAGTCCACCGCAAAGTTTGTCTCCCTCCAACTGTGGTGGATAAGCTTCCCTTGAGAAGTTCTCATCTTGCATCTCTTGATGAGGTATGTTAGCTCCCATAGAACCCCACTGGTCCCTTTCAAGATATTCATAAGGAGTTCCAAATCTGTCTGAATCTCTAATGCTGTCAACTTACCCCATCTACACACCATCAGACCCGAAGCAAGTGTGTGAGCCTCCACACTCAGAGAGTTTCCCATTCCATAATAAGCACTAAAGGCAATGAAAAATGATCATGAAGCATTGTGCAACACTCCTCCCCTCCTCATAATGCCCCCCATGTAGGATCCATCAATGTTGATCTTGAAACCTGTAACCTACGGACACCATTTAACCCACTGACCAGTCCCCTTTCTCGAAATACAGGGGCGGTTGATCAGATTACTAACTGCATTTGGCGTCGATCCTCCTTTGATCTGAGAAGCAAGCTCTAAAATGAGAGCTTTAAGACTAGCATGGAGGAGCAAGGATGAGAAATTGATGGTGCGATTTGAGATCAATTAATCTTCAACATTAATTTCCACTATAAGGACACCTTTCATGGAAAATACCTATAGAGGGATAACCCAATCAGTATTAGATATTTAAAATATTATTCCATCATCAAGAAGTTTTATTACTCATTTTTTAACAACTTCCTTCATTATCAGTGTGAGTCCCTCCTATGGTTGACATTTGGGGCTTTCACATTCTTCTTGAATAATATTTGGGGTGCATAAATTATGATAGATTACATTGATATCAGTTACTCCCCATGAAATTTAATTCATATGTCATTTCAATATGTTAGTCAATTCATAATATTTTGAATGATATAGTATTTATTTAGTTATAAAAAGATGTATATTGGTAGTATCTAGAAAACAATACATTAGTGTACTGGGGAGGTGTTTCAGTTCCAGTTTCAGTGGATGAATGACTTGGGGTATGAAATGTGGGATTCTATCCTTTATAAGTGGTTCTATATATTCAACTTCCTCAAATTCAAATTCGTTATCCTCATCATGGAGCATTTAATTACACACTTCTTCAATATTAATATATTCAAATCTTCCATCTGTGATAAAGATATATTGTAAGTCAAAAGAATTTTAAATTGGATGTGCTTTATTTCCTCGGTCAAAGACAACATGTTTTTCAGGTACTCATATTTTGATTCATCATTGGTTTACATTGATGAATTACTTCACAATGTCCAGGACTGGTCTTCCTAAGATTATTGGAACATCCCCTTCCTCTTCCATGTACAGAAGGAGGAAGTTTGTTTGAAAAATGAACATTCCACCTTTGAATAATACATCTCAATAATTTCTCTAGGATATTTTACAGATCAGTTGAATAATTAGAGTTCTACAATTGTGGGTTTGAGTACATTGAATCCCATTATTCATAATACAATTATTAGTATGAGGTTTATGCTAGATCCTAAATTTCACATGTCTAGTTCAAAATTACATTCTTTTATTGTGCATGGGGTTGAGAAAATTTGAGGAAATTCTATTTTTTGTGATATTTCCTACTGAAAAATTAGTATAACAATATTAACTCGGTGAGATGAATCCTAGGCACCACATTTTTCATTTGTTAGAATGTAGTTCCTTCAGAAATATTTCATAGGTGAGAATTTTAGTGTTTACCTCAACAAAAATACATTTTATTTGAAGTTCCTTGAACATATCTAAAAATTCATTATATTTACCTTAAATTCTTCCCTTCCATTCACTTTATGGAAAAATAAGAGGTGGATTATTATGGGGTGGACAAATATAGACTTCTTCCTCGAGTTTCACTCTTATTGGGGATTCTGTAGAAGGTGGAACTTCTTAAGGATTAAAATTAGGAGTTCTATTAGTCCGTTCATCAACTTATATGACTGTTGTATATTTTTTGGGATCCTTAACATTTATTCCTTATCCTATTTATGGTTTCTAAATATCTAGCACTTTTTCACTGCTCAAAACCACTTCCTTATTATCTTCTCATGGTTAAATATATATATTATGCGGTAGAGTACCATAAAATATCTCTAACAAGGTCATTTATATATATAAAATTTGATTCTCAAGGTTATGAAGCACTTCCCTTTGGTTCTATATTTATTTTTCTTGGGTGATCATCCTCTTCTCTTCCTATTTAACAAAGGATGATAATTTATTTTACAATTTTTATTACAGAGGTACGGTTGGTTGTGATGATATTGGTGGAGCTGGATGAAATTGTTTGTGGCCTCTATGAGAGAAGTGTTGATGGGTTTCATATAGTGGTGGTCAAGGAACATGGTTAATTAGAAGATATCCTATAAGTACTTTTTTATTGAATAGTACTGAACCCCTTCTTTGATGCTAGTACCCATGATGGTTTTGTTATTGTTGTTGGATTGGCCTTTGTGGAAAGTATTGTTGTTGTTGCTGAAATTGTATAATTTTATTATTGTAATTAACAAAATTAAAATCATGGATTGGTTGTTTTTCAAAATTTATTATGAATTCTTGATAAAGGTACATGCCACCACACATTTCTCATGACATAATTTCCCTAACTGAAGTAGGCGGGTGAGTTGATGTAGGTGCTAGTATGAATGATTCCAACATATTGGGAAAAGGCTTGAATTGTGAAGAATGTTGTGTATTCTTTTTAACTTGATGGATCCCACATTGGTGAGGTACATGATCACTCTGAAATTGAATATCATTATGAGATACATCATCTTGAATTTCTCAGCCTACCTCAAGTGTTTTAAACATTAACCCTCCATCACTTACTATAACAAAAATATTGAGAGATATTGGTTTATGGCCTTGATAAAATATATACAGCTGAAATGACACATCAATTCTATGACGTGACCCCTTTCGAGTGTGCTACTTATTATGATCACATTCCACCCATGCTGACTCTCCATCTTCTTGAGTGACATTCCGAATGTCATTCCACAATTTCAATGTTTGAAATGGTAGAAAGTACATCTCCATGATTTTTTAGCCAAATGATCCCAAAGCACGATGGACTTGAGTGCTTGAATTTGGAGTCAATCCTAGGATTGATCTCACAGGTAAAATGGAATAACACTATATTTTATAGAATCATATGATTATCCCTAGTTATGAAAAGTATCAAAAAAAATTAGGAGCTTGAGATATTATATTGGGGGACTTCACTTTTAAGACCACTGAATTTGACCATATTATGGATCATATTAATGATTCTATACATGATTTAAAATGTATGTTCCTATATAAGAGGGTGTATGATTCTAGTAGTAACACCATGGATTGATGGAATTTTTTAATCCATGATGTTGTGCTATTTCTGAACTGGATACTCTCCATGTATTAATGGTAACATGTTTTGTGGGTTGAGAACTAGAGGATTCTTATGGCCTTCCATTATTAAATGGCAGCATTCAGAGATATACATTTTTTTTTTTGTTTTAGAGGAATGATGTTTTTATGGGTCAAGGGTCCATGAACAAATCAAGATTCCCTAATGCATGCACTGGGCCACAAGAAGAAGGACACGATTTCCACCAAAAGAATAGGGAAAAGAAAAGAAATGAGAAAGTAGAACAGGAGAGTTAAACATAAGTTAATTGTGATAGGTTTCCATGTTATGGCATATTCCTTTTAATCCCTGGAAATGATACCAAAATTTGACATTCCCACATATGTTTTTTAATTCATGTGGGACGTGATTAGTTTAGATTTATTTTTCCAATATTAGATTTACTAATATGGTATAGTATTGTTGTATTACGGTGTCAGTACCTTGATGATTTGGTTTGTCTAGAATAAACTATATAATCGGAACCTTTTTGGTAGGAGTCTTAACAATATAGTTGAGGTTAGGAATAACTGAAGTTATGGGAATCATGGATTAAAATAAAAGATAAATATGTGATTGGGATCAATTTCAAGGATCAAGAAAAATGTTGATCTTAATTATAACTTTGAATGGTCATAAGGTTGAGATATCGAAGCAATACAAGGTCACTAGTTGGATATAGATTGATATAATCTAGATGTTTCAAGCCTAGTTTAAAAAGAAAAAATTATCATAGGCTATTGGCTATAGCCTATTCTACACCAATCAAGTCTGGGTCATTCATTAAATGTTTCCATGTTCAGGGGACATAAAATAATAGGATAAGAAAATTTTATTTGACCTACTTACAATCCCTTAAGGTTACCATATTTAGAATTAATGATGTATTAAATTCAAACATCCCTACTCTTAATCTCTACTCTTAGGATTTTATGTGATTATGGTATAATCGATTAAAAATAGATTTAGAAATGCATAACTTGTTTAACATGGCAACCCATATTGAGATTTAGAGATTAAAAAAATGAACGGATTGAGATTAACCAATTAATAATCATGAAAACAATAATATTCCATTTAAACTTCGAATCAATCATAATTCTAATCAATTACTTGAAATAATAACAAGAACAAGCAGAACATGGATTTGTTGTATATTGATGATAGAGATGAATAAAGTAGGTAGAACTGGGTTGGTGAAATAAAAAAGATTAAGAAAGATTTGAAAATTGATCCACAGGGATTTAGTAGTAATAAATAAATGATGAAAATTGATGCAAACAGATTTTTGCGAGAAAAGGGGGAAGAATATCAATATAGAAGACGAGAGAAAACAAGATAAACATTTGAAGTTTTTATTATTATATCCATGGTGTACCTTCTATAGGTAATTTATTTTGATATTAACCAACATGTAATGGGTATTCAAATAATGTAATTCTGATCCATGATTTCCTCTAAAATTTTCGAATCTACGTGAATATCGCATGAATCTCATCTAAAATAATTGGACTTTGAAATTGACTCTTTAATTACCTGTATCTAGGATTTATGAGATGTATCATTTTTCAGTCTATATCTTGAAATCACGAATTTATTTTGAGAGTTACATAACGTTTATTAGAAAATATCGTCTTATAATTTCTTTATGGATTTAAAATGTTTCACAAATTACTTCACGTCTATCTCTTATGATGTGAATGTTGACTACATGCAGTGTAATAGACACTCACAATGTGTAATGGTAATTTTTGGTAATTGTTTCTACATTTTATTCAATTCTTAAAAACCAATTTTTTAAAATAAACAACACATACCCTATTTATTATCGAGTAAAACCATGGATAATTTTTTAAAAAATTCCAAAAAATGTATATATGATTTCATATTATATGTTTCATCCTCATATGATCTCAAATACCATTACCTCAATATGTGTTAGACTACTCTAGGTAAAATATAGCATCAAATTCATTCTATTTTTAGTTACCATACTCTCACTTTTTCTATGTTTGTTGGACCTCATTAGCCCTAATTTTAGGGAATTTGACGATTCATCTGATATATCTCATTCAAGATAGACTCATGGGACAAAAATAGATAATGGGTAATGTAAGAACCAAATGCAGGTAGTATGGAAGTTATCTATGAATGTATTGATTTTTTTAGATCCATCATTATTGTCACATTTCATCCATTTTCACGCATTTCCTAAAAATGAATTTTTCATCTCTAAATAAATATAAAAAAGGTTTTATACTCCCATAGAACCGTTCAAGATGATTAGGGGATTCCAACCGGAATCATATCCACCACTTTAGGTGTGCTTTATAAATTTATCCCTTTAATATAAATTTTTAAATGGACCAAGAACATTCTAAGTGTTCATCTTAGGTTGTAAATGGAATTTCAGCTTCGTTTTTACTTTCCTAGTTTATTAAAGAACCTTTTAAGCACTTGGTTTTACATTTTTATGAACTTCTACGTGAATAATTCCATATTATATGTCATGTGATGAATTACATATTAGATGTCTTGTATGAATTGAGACTTTCTTTGATATATTGGGGACTAATGATTGTAATTGTGATGAGGTGATCCCTCATCATAACATTATTATTATGATTATTTCATTGATTTTGGTTGTGGAATGCTGGTTATTGAGCATGAAATTGAACTCTCTCTTACATTGGGTGTTGAGAATGATGCCTCTTTCAATTATACTTCTTTCTGGGTGATGGTAATGATGCTCCATGTTCCCTTGTTTTGGGTGTTATCCATGATGTCTCGCCCCACCTATCTCGAGTGATGATCATGAAATCACCCATTCATTATGAGATTCATGGAATTTACCCTCTTCTAAATCCTATATCTCGTTAGAGTTGATACAGATGCATGAGTTGTTCTTTGGGTCAATCTCTCACCATTTATCCATGTATATTAATACTTATGTCCACATGCACATTGTATATTTACATGTATAAAATATATAACTATACAAAATATATATTATTAAATTATATAAGGTTAATACTTAGACTCTTCCACCATCCTATGAAAAAGTAGCTAGAGCTACCCTTGTGTCTTATAGGAACATAATTCCTAAAGTATTTATTTATTGATCGTTGATCGTTATTCATTTTACATGTACATTTCATAGCTATATACACCACTTGGATTATTTCTAGGCACAATTGGTGGTGGTATACTATGTTTATCTCATATTCTAATTGGGCCTCCTTTTAATCCTGGGTACATTTAATGTATGCATTTATGGTTAAGGGAAAGATCCCAACTATAGATTATTGATTCATTTTACTTATATCATGGAGAGTTCGGGGAAGATAACTCGACATATTATAGTTATGCTAGTGGAGTAGTGTTTTGTAATATTTTATTTTTTGTATAGAATGATTTATATGCATATCCCATATTTCCACTTTTTTCAAAGTAACCTTGACATTCCATCATTTTTTATGATCCAACCTATGGGATTTTCATATTATTATAGTTTATTCATTATTTATGATTCAACATTATTGTTAATATATTGATTATGTGGGGAAACGTTTTTTTATTTTCTTACCATATTTTATATTTATTTATTATATAAATTATTTGACTCGTTATGGGGGTATAGAATATCTTTTGTACCACCTTGGACACTCACTTCTAGTCAGAAGCCTCTGGCATACAAGTAGGATATCTTGATGCCATGTGACATACCAAATTAAGTAATGTGTTATATGGATCCCGATTCGGGACGTTGCAATTGACACATGTTTAAAAATATCATGTTTGTATATCAATAATTAGATAAAGACCTCTATACCATGAATATAAGAAATTTTTCTTATAGTATTTATCACAGTGACCATGCTGAATAAATAATTGAATTAATATTTTTCCCATTTTTAAAAGTAACATGTAATGAATAATTGTCTTACAAGCTGTTTACTCAATACAAGCAGATCATGTAGTATATTCCACACAAATTTGGTCCTGGTGTGTCTTAAAACACACTTTTTTTACTATATATTTAATCCCAAAAAACACCGATCTATGTAATATCATGACTTGTTGTGCATGATGACCTGCCTTGTAAGTACGTAGTACATGGCTAGAATTATAGTCTATATATGTAATGAAAATTCGGACCTATCATGTTTCCTCCAATACATATCTTGTACATGAGTATTTTAACTATAGTTGATCTGTTTAATTTATATAAAATTTTAACGAATGGGAAACTTATGTATTTCCAACACTAATTTAATTAATAATTGAGATAAATGATTAATTATTTAAGGCCCTTAAATATTAGTTATATAGTTATCTAAATTAAAATATTTTTGATTTGAAATGAATTATAGAATGTATGTATGTGATTACACTACATTTATATGAATAATTATGAGCATAAACAACCAATTCATTTTTTTTAATTTAATAATATTTCATATGTTTTTATATTTGTGATGTTTTTATTTTATAAAATATGATTTTATATGTTTCACAAATTTTACCAATATTAAATTAGTCCTAAGTGAACATGATTTATTTTATGTATCACATACTCATGGTTCCCCTCACTTGTGAGTGAATAAATAATGTAAAGGATGGAACTCAAATGGGAGGTTCAAGTTTATAACCATATCCATATTGAAACTAACAAAGATGATACAATGGTTGATGGTGGAATGTTTGGACTAGATCCAAGTCTGAATCATAGAGTTTTTACATTTGCGTCAGAAGTTGATTCATCACCCCCATAACAAATAAACAATTAAAAATATCATGTTAATGTCACTTTAATTATTTTATTTTGTGAAGTTCATGGTTATTTTCATTATGCAGAAGAAATTTTATATTATAAGTAAACTATATCAGAGAAATGAAATATGATAATAAGAATGATAGAAAAAGTAAAATAAATGGATTATGAATAAATTATTCTATTAGTACATGGTTAATTAAGTATAAAAAATATAAAAAATATTTACAATAAATGTAATGGATAAAATAATTAAATTTACAAATAAATAAATAAAATCTCTCAAGGGGATATTATGTCAAAATAGTTTTATTATTTGAGTTATGAGGGGATCATTGTTAATGTTCCTGTCAGACCGTGATCATAGGAACTTTTAATTTCATGGAGTCAAAAACAATTATGATTGGTCCAGTTAACAAAAAAATTATTGTATTTAACGTCCATATTATATTCAATAAAGCATTTAAAAGACATGTGTTGAATAAATCCCTGTCATGATTTTAGTATTGGGGTGTCCACTCAACAAATCATAGAGTTGAAATCCATGTGTTGGCCAGATCACCTACCTAATTACATTATAATAATTTTTTTGACTATATTATGGGTTATTTTAAGGAAAATATGGATCCATTTTACTAGAATTTTCACATTCATGTAAATTATAATGTCTATGGTGAGTGATATTGAGACATTATCAAATAGTGGGAGACTAATAAGATAATTTTGATTCCTATATCTTACATATTTTGGTGATCATGATAAATTACTAAATCATCATTTATTTTATTATATAAAAATGAAAATTTCATTGAAATAAATATCCATACAATATATACTAGGTAAAGAAAACCTCCTCAGTATAAGAAACATTTCATAGTGGTATAGGTGATTGAAAATTGCTTTATGCCTTGAATAAAAAAATTATGTACTGGAGTCCTCAGTAACTAATCCACATGATAGTGTAGAAAGTAAATAATATCTCTCAATATACATAAAACTCATGACTGATACACTAGATGTATTGTTTTTAATGTGATAATCCATTTATATTGATCTTTATAATTCACATGAAAACATGGATTCATATACCATGATCCCCCATCTATATGATATTTATTAGGAGAGATAAAGATAGGTGTAGTATGAGATCTCTATGGAAATAATTATATGATGTCTTATAAATAGTGATCCAGTTAGGCCTCATGTATACAAGATGATTGGATATATTGAGTTTCATGATATTCTTGGTTATAAGCTATCAGATGAATTATATATGGATCTCTTACATACTTAACTCCTTACTAGGTTCTCCAGTATTTTTTGTGAATTTCATTTTGAAAAACATTAATAAGTATCTACAAGATTAACTTACTTTACTTCTAAAGGTATATAAAGATGTTAAGCATGATAATCCTTCTCTGCCTATGATTAAAAAATGGAAGGGAAATCAAATTGGAATAAAGACTAGAATAAGGTATAATGATTCTTCGCAACAACTGAGAAATATGGGGAAGATAAAATCCAATTTATATAGAAAATTATTTCATTTGTTTTGCATGTGGTTTGAAGGTCCATTAAGAGATTAAATATACCATGATGAAAATGAAAGTTGAATATTTAATTCTATTCACTATCAACTAAAATATTTCTATTTATATAAATAAGGTAATTGATATAGCTTGTGGTGCTCACATTTTTTTTTCAAATCCATCAACTGGGTAGATTCAAGAGATATTCATGAAATTAGGTGGATCTACAATCTACTGATAGAGAAGAAATTACTACACTAGCTAATATATAATACCATCTTACATTTCGGTTGATATTGATCCTAGTTCAGAAGATTTATTATTATATGAAAATTGTTACCAAAAACATTAAATCAATATCCATTTTTATATTAATGATATCATATCCATGTTTTGAAATAAAAGATGATACTTTTATAATCATTACATATGTTCTGGTGAAGAATAAGTAAACAATGGTATTATATTATAGAATATGAAAATCAGGTGTGGGTCATTGTTAATTTATTCATTTTTCATGACTTATATCACCCCCAATTTTTGAATTAATGCCTTGGTCCTGTAAAAAATAAGTTCTTGACCCAGTTATACTAGGATGGGTACTTAGATTCTTTGGAATTAAAACCACTCAATATCTTTCATGATTATTCACATGAAAAAATGACCAATGATATATTCTCAAGAAAATATGAACGGTTCTTAGATCTTCATTAATTTTTTCATAAATATGTTTTTGAATATTTTTTGGTTGATAAAATTAGTGTATTATCATATATCATAACTTTTATTGATGAATTTTTTAGATATTAATAGGTGTACCCAATGAGGTATAAGTGATATTCATTTTTATAAAATCATGTAATATAATAACAAAGTAGATATTTACTATAGTATAAGATATAGAAACATTTATTATACTATGATGAACATTATCTTAACCATGATTTCATCATTTTTCAATAGAATTTTGGAATCATATAATATCTCAGTCCTACTTATACACTATAATTGAATAGAGTATGTGGGAGTAGAAACCCCACCTTGTTTTAACTAGACATATGAGGGATGTGTTAGGAATGTATTCCATTATAAATTTGGTGTTACTCATTATAGATGGAAACACACATAAAAAATTGGGTTCCAAATAATTTTTAAAATTGTATTATATTTGAGATTTGGTATGGATTTAAACATGTGTTGTGAGATATTTTATTATGGGGTTGTGAAATGTTTGTTAAGGGAATATTTTTGAAAAGAAAAATTACACTAAGAAACTATGTAAATATTTGTGGTTATCTGAATGAATGTAAAAGATATTACCTATATGACCCCTCAAATAAAATAATAATGGTTAAAAACATACCACTTTTCTTAAGATAGAGGATATATCAAACAGAGTTAGTGGAAGCAAGAAAAAACTTGATGAAGTATGGGATCATGATACAATGGATCTGGATGTAGAAAAATATCCAAAAAAGAGTCATGGAAGAGGATATTATAGTGAAGAAAGTGTTGAGTGGGATCACTAGAGGTTTTAAAGAACTAAATAGATATGGTCTTATAGAAACTAGGGATTTTTATTCATTATTAATTAAAAAAATAAACCTATTTACTATAAGGAATCATTATGTAGCACAAAATATTCTATATGGAAAGGATCTATTAATTATGTGATGAATTACATGTACCAAAACCATGTCTGTATGTTAGTGTATCCTCTAGTTAATGTAATGATAGTGCTTTCAAATAGGTATTCAAGAATATCATATTCATAAAAGGTAGAGTGAGTTCCTATTAATATATTCTAGATGTAGATGAGTTTAAATAGTGTAAATGCATTGAATATGCAGAATCCTTTTCATGAGTTTTTTGAACCCATCAAAATTATACATTCCATTGTATCTTACCGTGATAATAATATTTGGAAATTGGAATTCAAAAGAAGAATGATTAATGGGAACATTGTAGATGATTTATATATAGCAAAACTATAATGGTTTAGGATTTAAATAGATTCCAATAAGTTATACAAGATTTATAGATCCGTTTAAGGGTTGAAGAAATCATCCATATCATGGAAAATTAAAATTGATGAAGCTATAAGGTAATTTTGTTTCATAAATAATGCATGTGAGCCTTGATTATACTAGATATTTAGTGGGAGTGTAATATTTTACTTAATAGTATATGTTGATGACATGTTACTAATTGCAAACTAGATACCAATCTTATCAACTTTTAAGACATCATTGAACAAAAGCTTCTCAATGAAGGACTTAGGTGAAGCAACATGAATTTTTAGGATCAAGATCTATTAAAATAGATCAAAAAGGTTGCTCATCTTTAATGAAGGTACTTATATTAGAAAGGTATGGAATAGATTATATATAGAACA
This sequence comes from Viscum album, assembly GCA_963277665.1. Lineage (NCBI taxonomy): Eukaryota > Viridiplantae > Streptophyta > Magnoliopsida > Santalales > Viscaceae > Viscum > Viscum album. Next base: position 25,360,556 of record OY728131.1, read on the forward strand.
ATACAAGTGCGTATTATGGGTAATGTCATATCACCAGAATCTATGTGTGAAAATGTGTCCTGAAACACAATATAAGAGGCAACAGATAACCAAGATCACATAAGAATTAGTGATGGGGTCGATCATGTATTACATGCCATATAATAATATTTATATTATATACAACATGATCAAGGTATGTAGTTATCAAGGGGACTTAAGAGACCTCAAGGGTAGGTATTCTAGACTATAATAAAATATATGATTCATCCTAAAAATATGCTCATGGTTTATATAGGATATCATGATCTAGTCACTAGGGGATATATATATTATTGTTTCTAAGTAGATTAAGATTATATTAAATTACAATATTTATATGTATTCTTCCTCAATATAGGGGTTTCAAGATGAAAGTGCTTATAGAATATATTAGTATATAACTCTATGGTAGTGTTCGAATATATTGAGTATTCTAATACTTATAAAGAATTAGTGTGGATATACAACTTCAACTAGGATATTATCATGATGACTAATAGTAATGATCCTTTCATGTTATTATATGGTAATATTACATTAGTGTGTCAATAAAATGATCCATGGTCACATCATAAGATGAAGAATATACATCCAAATTTTCATCTCTCATTGTATTTTTCATAGATAGGTGAGGTTTCACCAGTTATAAATTCCCTAAAGAAGAAAAACATTGACCTATTTAATAAATCATTATATCAATAGAAGCATTAACATCCTATGAGATCTAGTTTACAAAAGTGTATTAGTATCTATCTCTAGTGAAAGTGATGGTAAGTTGTATTTGGTTCCCAAGAACCAATAACAATTTAAATTAGTTTACTTTAATATTTAAATATCATAATTATAATTAATATCATATTGATTATTGATTATTTTATACATTACAGTAACTTGATTGTGTCCTTTGAGTATTTGTCTCGTCGATAGATCAGAATAGGTCACTACTACTATAGGAACCTTATTTTTCTGTGATAAAAATCTATAAAATATATTTCTTATAATTATATTTTTTTAAATGATTGGAAACAAATAATGAACAAAATCTGGGGATTGACTCACCTAAGTGGATGATGATTCATCTCATAATCCTCTCACAAGGTAATCTATAAAATGGGAGGTTATGTAGACATACAAACTAATATAAATTCCACGTTTTTTTGTGATTTCTTATTCATATATGCATTTAAGATTATAATACCTTTGAATTCATATTATTATTAATTCATATCATGAATCGTAAACTCTCATGTGTTTTTGAAAACTCAAACATTATATGTTCTCGGAGAAGTAAGATATGATTAGTGTTTCACTAGTGATATTGAATTAATGAATAAAAATTAAATTATTTTTCTCATACAAGTACAAGAGATAATATCATAGAGAATTTTATTGAAATAAATGTCATAAACTAAATTCCATTCCTATAGTGATTGAAGGGTACATTTTAAAAATATTGATAATCATATATTGATCTTATTAGTTTATGACACATGTATCCAACCTATTAGAAGAGATATTGATAAAAATGGATTATATTACACATTTTTTGTTTATATGTGGTTGTTATCATTATGATATTAACATATTCTTCTATGGGTTCCCAGATGTGTTGCAATACACAGATCATTGACATTAGGAAAACTCACCTAATACCATAATTATAGAGGACTCGAGGGTTATACACATTTTGTAATAATTAATTTCAGTTATATTCTCTGACATGGAGCCTCATAGTGGAATATCAAAATCCCTTATTCACTAATCTGCTCCCTATGATGTGTGAAATTAAGAGGTAGAGAATGTCTTTGACTCCTTCGGCTTCGACCCCCTACCCCTTCTCATCATGGATCCCCCTTTGGCAATTCCAATTATTTTAGTCTCTTTTCATTTGAATGAACTAGTTTTCATTTTATTACCTTTATAGGTTATTGATTTATGGTTTATGTTTCTTCATCTATCCTTCCCTCTTATATATCTCCTTCGAACTTCCTCAGTAATCGATCCCCCATTTTTTGGGTGTCCCTGGTACTCATCTTATTGGATATGGAGCCTTCTCTCCCTGTTGACTCTCCCTCGGTGATAAGGGATTCCAAATCCCATAACCCCTTCCTTTTATGGTGTTTCATTCCATTTACCCTATCTTTTATATGATTTTTCTGCATCCCCTCACATTCTCGCAACATCTGTGTACTCCTATTCCATCCCCACTGGTTCTTTTTGGGTTTGATTTTTATTCTGGTATGGTGTTCAACTATCGAGGAACTTCATTCCTCCTTCGTTACTCTTTTTGTTGTTCCTATCATTCTAGGAACTATATTGGTCATACTCGATGGATCTACGGTTTCATGGGAATGTGATGGAGGAGTGATTGATTAGTTTCTTTGGCTGCTCCAATTTTGGGGTTTTTGTATTGGCATGATTGTTTTTCAGTCGTCACTCATAGGCTAACACCATTATCAATCCCATATTCTATTTATTTCTTATCTATCTCAGTTGATACCAATCTGGTATTTCACATAGTCTCCCATCGATGCATGGGATTGTGTAGGTGGGATACTTGATGATGGTTCCAATTGATTGGATAAATTTTTTTAAATTTCATTGTTTGATGCTTATGGTTGGATTTAATCTTTACAGATTTTATAATTCAAGGTCTCTAGTGAAGGTTAATATACAGTAGAGATTCTGGATTGTTTGACAGTTTGTCCTTCTAATTTGTGATGGTGAGGTTGAAAGTTTCTTCTGGAGGTTTTGGAACCTGATGCATTGGTTTTGGGTGCAGTATGACTCGGGCTCCATCATGTGGGGTTTGAATTTTGGATTTTGGATTTCATATTTTTGATTGTTATTTTGGGTTTCATATTATGGATTTGTTTTGAAATTTATGATGTTATATTATGATATTTTGTGGTTCTTTTTATAAGGGATATCAGTCATCCCCAAAATAGATTTAAAAAAAACAAATACATTGAGTAGTTATATTGTATTTTAATTTGACAGTTAAAATTATTATAATTATTTAGTATAAAGAATAATATTTATTTTTTATTTAATTATTTTAATCATTTAGTGACCAATTATATATAATTAAAAATGTAAATTCTATTTGAATATTAATTAAATATTCATTTTCTAAATCGACTTATAAAATATAAATTTTCTCTTTTGTGTTATTTACAAGGTAATAATTTTTATTTATTTATTAAATAAATATTTATAGTAACATGAATAATAAATAAATATTTATTCAGATGACATTTAATATAAAATTTATTTATTCTTCAAATGAGAAATATTTTTTCAATTTTTGAGGATCAATAAATGTTAAGGGTGGTTGATGAGGCACGTTAATGGATGGTTAATGGAAATTTTATACTCATAAATATCGTTAATATATATAAGGGGATATTTATTTAATAAAAATATATTTATTTTTCACAAGTTTTCATATTCCATGATAATTATTATTATTTGGATTGGGGAATATATTATATTTTTAAATTGATGAGGGGCCATTGTATAATTGTAAATAAAAAACCATATGACCAAATTTCCATGTTATATCAATTTTGTACAGAGAACTCTTTTTTTTTGGTTTCTTATAACATCTATTTTCCCTAGAAACTTCTATTAGTATAAAACATCTCAATGGTATATAAAGAATGAGTTTATAACCACCACCTCCTCCCTCTACATAATGAGAGAAAAAGGGAGAAAATCCATCTTTCCCAGATGATTTTATTGTGATCAATAAGAAAAATTCGACGTGATTAGATCACTTGTGCTATTATTCGGAGTTCCATCATTTTTGTTTGATGATCATGGAGTATGTGTGAATATCATTAAATCGATTATATCTTGTATTAACTCATTGATACTATAGTACAACTCAAAATGGGATTTATCAATAAATATCTACATTAATGAAGGATCTCAAGAACAAGGTATTTTCTTGTGGTTAAATTTATTGAAATTTAAATTTAAATATACTATCTTCTAGGGTACTAAATGTATTATCAACATTCTTATAGTATATTAACTATATATGATGAATCATTTCCATGCTCTTGGGGATTATTCATAAAATAGAATAAAATCTCATCTTCAAATGGGCCATACTAATGGTTCATGTACTCATGGAATCGTTATCCCATTGCCATTGAAATTCTGGGCCACCAAGCCAACAAGGGTCCATCTAATCCATCAATCTTAGAATTGTAAACAACATATTAGTTCTCTACATACCAAATATGAATCACATATACACATCACTCACTTTCCCACACGCATTGATTCTTTATTTGAAAATTCATTCCAGACCCCACTCTCCTCTCTAAAGGAAATATGATCCATTAAGACTCCACTACAATAATCATACCCACCGTCCAACAAAATCACATCCATACTCAACATTTGTGTGGTCATATAACACCTTATCATGGAACCCAACTCACATACCCATGAGTTTCATCTCATCAAACCTAGGCTTACATGACTAATCAGCATTCATACACACCACACATTTCTATATTATCATGTTAGAAGAACATTGGTTATTACTGTCCAAGATAATGCATCCATCTCACCCATTCCAACATATATCACACAATGTCCTTCCACTCGAGCATTATACCAAAACCAGTAGAGTTTACCCTTACTCTATCCATCCTAAATCCAACTATCTAGAAACATGATCAAGAATACATGAGTCATACTTATGAATCAATCACATATCTAAGAGTATTTCTGATGAATAAAACTTAAACAAAAATCATATACCCATGTTCTGAATCATTGAGGGAAATAGAAATTTCAGGTTAACTCCTCTCTCAGGTTACTCTCATTATTCAAAAAATTACCTCAACATACTTGGAAAAGGCATTTCTTCTCAAATAATGAACTCCCCTTATGAAAATATTGGGTCATGTATTGAAGGAACTTGTCTCTCCAACCTATCCCATAGACCATGTCACACAGGGGTCACCTCTCAGCAGTAATCACCACTACTCAAGTCTCAAACATCACATGGAAAATGATCTTCTAATACAATGACTCCAATGATATAAAATAGAAATATCAGGTATCAAAATGATGAATTCAAATCTTAATCCTCTAGATGCCATAATTTATGTGTCATTTCATAACAAACTACCCCTATCATTGATTAATTTATATCCACATAAATCAAATGGTTTCATCATATAATGATATATATTGACTAGAATAATAGATACATGGTTCAGTTAATTTTACATTTACCACTATGTTTTTATGTAAAAAACCATATAGGTTTTGTTCAAACATTATGTAAGTGAACCATTATACAAATCACCCAATAGGGGTTCATTTTTTAAGCTTCAAAGTCTTATACCAATCCACCAATGGTCACTACAGATCCCTTTCATAGATTTACTATATATTCACTATCAAAAACCATCTCACTATAAGATCCGAATGACATATAATATGAGAAAATTTTTCATGGTTCAAATATGTGGAATTATACTAAAAAATTATATGAAGAACATGTTATATCCTTTTATTTATTATGTAAACAACTTAATAGTACTGACCCAAATTTTTATCAATGGGAATTTCTTTAATATAATTATTTCATGTAATATAAATCACATAAACTCACAAAGAGAACATAATACAAACCTTACTAAATAAATAATGAATTAAATAAGAGTTATTTTAAGAAATAAATAAACCCACACCGATGGAATAGTAACATGACCAGTAGAATAGTAATGTGACTACTAGAAATGGGGATCTAGATAATCGAGTTGTAATGGAACCTACGAATGTGAAAATAAAATATATGTATCTTATAAATTAAAATATGAAATATTTATATCTTCGAATATGTATGTAAATGTTTTAATAATGATTATTTATTTTTTGGTATTTTTTGTAAACCATAAATGTTTATTTTTATTTTTATAAATAAAAAAATTATTTAAAAGAAAATTTATTTTCACAAAACAGATTCAGAATTTAATATTTTTTTCTTATGATTATAAAATAATTTTGTGATACTTTAATTAGTTTTTCAAACTATTTTAAAATAAGTTATAATATTAAAATTAATATTCTAAGAGTAAATGATGATTTTATTTAAAAAGAATATTTAACCTATTTATAAAATTATTTTCCATAAAACATAGTAGTTTTTATTTCTACACATTAAAAAATGATTACGGTGAATTTTTAGGATTTCTCTAAAATATTTGATTTTTTTTAATGGTGAAGTATGATAATTTGTGACATAATCTAAATACCTGATTTTTTGAGCCATTTTTTGAGGTATGGATGATGGAAGAACAATTATCTCAAAATATCATTCTCTATTTACTATATTTAGTCATGTTAATCAATCCTATTTGTATCCCCTACAAATACCAATCCTCACCAACCCTTCTCTACCCACATTCTACGAAATTAATATTGTCCATATATTACCCAATAATTTTCCAATGTCCCACCCCCACATCCTAATGATTATGGTTTAAAAAAAAACAAGTCCAATTTCCCTAAAGAGTTTCTCAAGTAGAATAATATCAAGATGTTAAATATTCTTTCATTTCCTTTTAATTTCATTTCGATTTATTTTCTTTTATTGTTCTCTCCACACCCCCATACCACAAAGTGGAATGATAAATCTATAATATTTTTTATAATGAAATTTTATTGTGTTAATTAAATAATTGATTTAAAATCCTCTTTTCCTCTCCCATTTATTCTAAAAATGAATACATCATCTAGGATACCTCAATTTACAGCCATCACATATGATGAATTTTAAATTTCAATTACCACATTAAATCACAGTCATAAAACCATTATTATAGTTAATTTAGGTTGTTTTATAAATAGTATAAGTTATAAAATTATCTATAACCAATATAAAAACATGATATTAAATAAAATAATATATGTTCATGATGGTCACAAAAACCACCAAAATAAATTAGATCATTTTCATTAACATTTTATCATATGAATCATCATCATACCATATATTCACATGATAAATATTATAATTTAAACATATAAATTTTATGTAATAAAATATAATTTCATTTTTTGAGAATTATTTCGATTTTACATTAACTTTTATACTTCTATACAATTGAACCTATATTGAAAACCAAAAGAAATGAACCCTTCTAGTTTGACAGGATTGAACACTACCACCCATAATAATAGGCACAAATGAAATTACTGAAATTATAGTAAATAATATAAATTTATAATACATCCAATATTTATTAATTAATGAATCTAATTTAATTGTCCAAGATATGAAATTGAATAAATCATTCAGACATAAGGTAAGGTATTCTCTCTAAACCACAATTTTTTCTTTAGGTTACACATTATTTCTCATTAACCAGATTTAATTATTCTTTCATTTTATATATTTCCCACAAATTCTATTTATATGTTCAAAAATAGTTTACCCAGATCTGTTTATCCTTCATTTATGGGGTAAAATGTGTTTTAAAAATGTTAACTTCTCAATCCTAGTAAATTATAAATCCCATTTAAATGGAAATCCCCAGTTTCTAACCCATTTTTAAGTGTACTATATAATCTATTTTGATAAAAAATTATTTTTTCAAAAATAATTATCATGAAAAACTATATATGTTCATTTTTGGTTTTATGAAAACAATTATACATTTTCCCTCTTTGAATATACATTAATATTTTCCCTTAGACCTCAATGGAGAAGAGTATTTTTTATGTTTCGTGAACAATATTTTTACATGTTTTCACTTTAGATGAACATAACTTATCTTGATATATGCATAATTTCTCTTATGAGCTTCTATCTATTTTTTAAATACATTATTTATTGTACACAGTTATGATTCACTCCTTGGTTGTGCTTTATGACATGATTATGTTACCCATTTTATTCTATGGGTAACACATATGTTTATTCATTATTATTGATTCTTCAAGTGGAAAAAATATTCATGAGCATGGTATGATGGGTGAAAAAATATATCAATACAATGTATTGGGTAATGTTTAGTCTAATTATATATCATGTTGGGACAGGGGGAAAACCTGATTTATTTATGGGACTTTGTCCACTATGAGAAATGGTCTTGGCAGTTTTCCTTGGCACATTCCAATGTCATGTTCTTTGTTATTTCCACATTACAATAATTCCCTGATTACATGATCCCATGTATTACATATTATTCATACTTATGTTTTTAAATGTTCCATTCCTTTTTATTATGTTATGTTTGGACTTCGAACCCTGTTGTTATGCTTTATTCCTATAGTTATTACCTCAATGGAATTTTTAGCTCATAACTTTGTTCATGTATCCCCCAGGTTGTCCAGTGAATATGTAAGATCCCAAAGGAAGTTATGATCTCAGTATACAGATTAAATAAAAAAATTACTTTGGTTTCATGTTTAATAATTATTTACTTCATCTTCCAAATACAGTAGGCTTGACGATCCTTTGTTTTTTATTGACTCTAAATTTACATAAAATCAGTTAATACTTTGTGTATAAAATTCGTTCCAATATAGTTAGAATCATGGCATGGGTCATGTTTTTTGGAGATAAGGACCAAAAAAACATTATTAATAAACCTATGGATAATTCTATCAACACAAATATCTTATATTGAAAATTAGAGAATCATAATGTAGGATATACATTTCATTAATATGTTTAGCCTTATATGTTCACTGTTTCATTTTATTATACATATTAGATATGTATTCATGCCCCCACTAATTGTAATTGATTTTTCATACTTAATGGGAGTAAAAATAACAAATTGTTATAACAATGAACATGATTAGCAATGTGATTATTTCCTTAATGAAATGCCAAATCCGATGGGAACCAAAGATAAAAACTCCCTTATAATACAAGATCACTAGGTTCAATTTGTGAATAATTACCCAAATCATTAAAAACACCCACATTCTCGTATGAAGAAGAATGTGGTGGTTTAACCCTTTATGAAAACATTCCTCCAATATTTAGGAGATTTTTGGATCCCCTTGATGTAGAATAATTGATGAACTCCAATGAGAATATATTCTTTGTCATCTAGTGCTTGGAAGAAGGGAGATATTTTATAGTGGTCTATATTTTTTATGGGGAAGTTGATAAATGGTGGATACTAATGAAAAAATAGAAAGTATAAGGAGGAAATCGATTCCATGAAATTGTAATATTTCACGAAAAATAATTTATAAATATTTTCCCTCAACACTCTATCTAAATATGGAAAGAGATTTCCTTAGACAAAAGAAAAAAGATGATGAATATATCAGGTAGTTAGATGAAATATAAACCATAATTGCATGATTTAAATAGTATTTGTAATAAACACTAAAATAAATTTGTATAATTTCTATAGAATACTATAGAAAATTATACCAAAAGCGTTGGCGATTCCAGACTTTAAAAACTATGATAAGATTTTCTACTCTCACATTAATGTGGAAATTAAGATCAGATACTCCCCAAGGTATCATGATTCCGAAGATAATATATTGAAAATGGAGTTTAATATAGGGGGTCAAGGGATAAATACCATGATGTAATGGAAACCCAAAATCCCAGGTGTCAATAGTGTGGGAATATGCATTCAAAAAAAGCCTAAGGGGAACAACAATATGCTATAGAAGTATAGGGGTGTAGAATATGGATAATATCTACTAAAGGGATCTGAAGAATAAATCTAATGTGGAATAAAAAAGAACAATTGTGATCAAAATTAATCTTGTCATATAATGTTTAAACAATAATAAACTTGGTTTTTATTTCAAGACATTTCTCTTTGCCTAGGGACATTGGAGGAAATCAACAAAATCCACTAGGGTAGCAAGGAAGGGAATTCTATATCACTATTGATGATGTGGATAATGAAAATTATGTGTTGACATGTTTTACGGGTATTTATTCAGGTATAATGAATGAATTATTTGATTTTGGTTCTATGAATTCATTCATATATTGCATGTTTAGAAGAACTATTCAAACACCATCTCTAAATATAGAGGTTGAGTTATATATGAGAATAGAAAATGATGAAATTTTTGAATTCATTGTATATAAATATTACCTATTTAATGTTTTTGGACTTAACCTCGTAGAAAATATTTTCTTAATTCCTTTGGTGGAGTTTTTTGCAATATTGGGAATGGATTGGAAATCTTTATATAAAGCCAACATTAACTGTTGGGAACGTTAGTTCACTCTTCACATCCTGATCCATCCTAAAAATTTGTACAAGGGTAAGGAGGAGGTTGAATCTAATTCATTCTGATCCTATTAGTTTTAGGTATTATATCCTTAGGAGAAACAATATCTAACTCTAATTATCGAGACAAAGGAGATAATTATTCTTGAATACATGCCCATTATTAGGGACTATACTGATGTGTTCCATACAGAATTTCCAAAAATTACTCATGACTGTAGAATTGTGTTCTCAATTTAACTTATTCATTGTTCTATGCCTATATCAAAGACACCTTATAGAATTGAGACCATTGAGTTAGAAGAACTGAATAAGTAGTTACAAGAGAATCTAGATAAGGTTTCCATACACCGAAGTGCTTCACTCTAGGGTCTGACTGTCCATTTAATCATGAATAATTATGGATCAATGCACTTATTTAATTATTATCATGAGATCAAAAATAAAAATAAAGAAAAAATTTCCCTTTACAAGGATAGATGATTTTTTTATCAACTATGTGAGTCCAAGTATTTCGTTATGGTTTACCTTCAGCCTAGATATCACCAATTACATGTGAAAAAGGTGGATATTCCCATGAATTCTTTTTGAATAAGGTATGGACACAATGAGCTCAGAGTAAAGCCTTTTAGTGTCTCTAATTATTCACATTGACTTAGTGAATAATATCTTTAGATATTTCCTTGAAGTTTTATGGTATAATTTTGTAATGATATTTTGATATACTCTAAGATAAGGGAGGAACATAAAGATGATTTGAAGAAAATTTAAATACATTATTTTGAGATAAAATTTATGATTATTATAGAAAATTAAATTTATTTATAAAGTAAATATAACTATTATGGAAGGTTATCACATGAAAAGGAATATTTTTAGACCCTACCAAGACAATGGTAATCAATGATTTATTGAGTAAGATATCTATAATAGATATCCATAGTTTTCTTTAATCTAGCTGGGTATTACCAAAATTTTTTGATGAACTTATAAAAATTTTAAATTCCATATAGACAGATAAATTTAAAGTGATTAATTTTTATCTAGACCTGTTAATGTGAAGATTTCTTCAAATAGTTAAAAAATTGGTTTATCACTGCACCATTTCTCACACTACCAACATGTGGGGAACTCTATTTGTTATAATGTGATGCTTAAAAGAAGGGATTGGGCTGGGTACTAATGATAAATGCTAAATTCATAGCCTATATCCCATGAAAGATGAAAATTCATTATAAAAACTATCCTACGCATGATCTAGAGTTGGCAGCTCTGATCATCGCATTGAAAATCTTGTTGCATTATCCTTATTGGGAGAATTGTAAAGTATATAATATTATTAACAGAAAGAAATATATATTCACAAAAAAGGATCTTAATATGCTCCACTGAATATGGTTAGAGATCATCAATGATTATGAATCTTCAATCCACTACCCTCCTAGTAATGAAAATAAAATCACATTTTATCTATGTAGAATGGTTCCTTAAAATTTATAAATGATGAGAATTGAGAAGGATCCAATCTTCTTAGACCATAAAAGTATGGAAATGGGAATATTTTGGGAAAGAACATCATTAATCATTTCTCAAATTCTTGTTCAACCATCTCATATAAATAAAGTAAAAGAAACTAAAATAAATGGTGTGGAAATTCAGAAAAAGGTGGAGGATCTCATAAATGGGAAATCATAAAAGTTCCAAATGAATGGAGGAGTCATAAGATTGGGGTCATGGCTATGTGTACCATACAATCCTAAGATAAAAAGGAGCTTCTAAATGATGCACATAGATCAAAATTCACTATTCACCCAGGAACTACAACGATGGTTTAAGATCTTAGAGAGCATGATTGGGGGAATAGTATGGTGAAGGAGATGGTTGAATATACATTAATGATCCTGGTATGTTAGCAAGTGAAAGATGAGAGGAATATGTCTAAGGGGATGATACAACCATTACCCATTCTAAAATAGAAATGAGAAAACATCACTATATACATTATCACTAGACATCCAAATAAATACATTGTAATTGATGTTATATGGGTAATTATGTATTTTATATCAAATACAAATAACATTATCAAAAATCATGATGTCTTATCACTCTATCAACTTGTAGATATATACATCAAAGAAGTGTTGAGGATGAATTGGGTACCAGTATCGATTGTATCTTATCAATATCTAGTAATTAGTTCCATGTTGTAGAAAAGTCTCCAACATTCACTAATAACTATATTATACTATAGTACTTATTATCATCATCAATCTAATGGAAAATCTGAGATGACTATTGAAACAATATAAGACGTATTGAGAGCATGTTCAATAGTCAACATGGGAGGATTGCACTAATATCTACCTATAGTTCTGTTCTCTTAAAATAAAAATTTCCATTCAAGTTTCCAAATGGGTCCAAATGATTCCCTTTATTGAAAAATATATAAAACACGTACATTATAGAATGAAGTCGGTGAAAAAAAGTTTATAGGACATTAAATGTTTAAATAAATTGTAGATAACGAACAAACCCTTCAACGTCATAAGTGGGATGCCCAAAGTCATTCGAAGAGCTGTGAAAAAAATCATAAATAGGATATAGAGTTTAAGGTTGGATACATGGTATTCATCTGCACATCTTCGTGGAAGAGGGTCATAATATTTTGGATGAATAGAATGCTTAGTATTAGGTACATCGGCCCCTTATATATTCCAGATCATGTCAGATTTGTGGCCGATTGACTAGAACTTCCACCTACCATTTTTCCAATATATGATTCATTTCATGTATCCCTCTTGAATAAGTACCTACTTGATCCATATCATGTACTAAATCTATAGGTGGTAATGATGGAAGATTATCTATCTTATATGGAGAAGCCAGTGAACATCATTGACCATAGAGATAAAGATCTATTTCATAAAACAACTCACATAGTCAAGGAACAATAGAGAAACCATAAGTATGAAGGCGAAACATGGTAACCAAAGGAGGTGATGTAGGATAAGAACCCTTAACGTTTTTTTACCTTAGTTTGTAAACTAAAATTTTGATGGAGAAATTTAATAAGGGGGAAGAATATAAAGGAAAAAATTATATCAATTAAATTTCGTTTCCTATAGTTATTTTTATAGTATAAATCACATAAAATAAAATAGATAACACAATAATAAATTTATAAATAAAAATGAATTATATAATATATATTTCAATTAATTAATAAACCAATACCAATGGAATCATAACATCACCATTGGAATTTTAATTTGAATATTATGAATAATAATCGGAACAATAGAATAGTAACCTCTCTTATGAATGTATAAATAAAATTTATGTATCTTTTGAATGAAAATATGATATATTAATATCATGGAATAATATTGTAAATTTTTTAAAAAACTTGGTAAATAACCGTTGGTATTTTGTTAGAACATGATTTTTTTGACAATTTGATAAATAATATTATTATTTTAAAAAAAATTATTTTTAATTAATAGATTAATAAATTAATTTTTTTCTCTATTGACAATAAGAAAAATTTAGGATACTTTAATTAAATTTTCAATGTGTCATAAAATCAGTTATAATATTAATATCCGTATTTTTATAGTAAATGATGATTTTATTTAAAAATAAAATTTATCAAGTTTAGATAATTATTTTCTAAAAATTGAGCCTATTTTTTAATTCTATATATTGAAAAATTATTCAGGTGAATTTTTGAGATTTTACTAAAATAGATTAATTTTTTCTGAATATTGAAATACAATAATTTAAGATATAAGATTAATTCTTGAGTTTTGTTTTCATTATTGAGGAATGAATGGTGCAAGAACCATTATATAAACATATATTTATATATTTACTGTTTTTATTCATGAGAATCATATCTATCCATATTCTTGAGACAAAATAACAAACTAATGAATAAAATAATAAATAATCATGCATCTCCTTCCCCATAAGTAGCACCCATTCTCAAAAAAATTCAAAAAATAGTAGCTTTTAAAAATTATAACCAATACTCTTACGAATTCCCTCCAAAATTTCCAGGAGATTCTTATCTCAAAAAATTTCTATACCCAATTTCTCTATGGAGTATCTCGAGTAGAAGATTTTGAATAGGTAAATCCTCTTTCATTTCCGTTTAATTTTTTCAATTTTTTTCATTTCTTATTACCTCCTCCCCTCCCAAAAAGAGTGTAATGATATATTTATTATCTTATCTATACCAAAATTTTATTCATAAATGTAATAATCCATTATAAAACCTCTTATCCTCTCTTTTTTTTCTAAAAATGAAAACATCATCCGTATTGTGTTGATTTTTTTCCATCATGGATGATGTATTTAAATATTCCTTTACATCTATCCATATTTCTCAATAAACCATTATTATGGTTAAATAAAATTATATTATTCATATTTTATGTTATATAATATTATTTAACCAATATATAAACATGATATTAAATAAAATTATATAAGGTCATGATGGTTGCAAAAAAGACCATAATAAATTAAATCATCTTAATTAACATTTTTTCAAATGAATAATACTCATACCATATAAAAAAATATATATATAAGAACATTTAATATTTTTTTTGTTCATTAATAACATATACTATGAATTATGGGTAATTATTCCCATTTTACTGGAACTTCCATACTTGTATACAAGAAAACCGATCATGAAAACTAAGAAAACAAAAACTCCCAGAACGATGAAATTGTTCATCTATAACACAACATAAAAAAAATAAAAAACTAAATTATGTTTGAAATACAAAAAAATAAATAATAAGTTATTTATTTTATAATTAATAAATCTAATTTTATTATTAAACAAATTAATGTTGTAATTAAATTTGGACATAAGGTATGTGATTTGATATGAACCACCATTTTACCTTCTAGTTTAGATTTTTCTCTATTTTCCACAATGCAATTATAATTTATTTTTATATATTTATTATATATTCAGTTTATATTTTCTATACACATGTATATTTATTATATCATCCTTTATTGATGTGGAAATACATATTTTAAAAAGGTTCTTTTCTCAATTCTTCCCAATCTGCAAGCCTGTTAAAAGGGAACATCCTATTCTCTTAGCCAATTTAAAGTACAATAAATAATATATTTTAATATACCATTGTTTTTCAAAATAGACTATGTTTTTATGAAAAACTATATAAGATCATTTATGGTTTTATGTAAATAATTATACTTTTTCTTGTTTTAAAGTCTCTTAAAAATTCTCCCTTTCGCCACATAAAAGATGATGTTTTCTATGTATCATAGACACTATTTCTATATGTTTACACTTAAGTTGGAAATAATTTATAATAATATAAGATTATTTTTCATATGAATTTTGTTAATGTTTTAAATCTATTCTTTTTTTACTCTATTATGATACACCCATTTTTTATTTATTATGAAATGATTATGATGCCCATTACATTTCATGTGCAACCCTTTTGTTTATTACACATGATTGGTTCTTAATGTGGAACACATATGAAAGAACATGATATAATGGTAGTTAATAGATAATTATCAACTTTATTGGGTGATTTTTAGTCTCATGAGACGTCATGATAGGATATAGATAAATCCAATTCCTTTATGGGAATTTGTATCCCATGTGAAATGGTCATGGAAGTTATCATTGACTCGTGATTATGTCGTGTTTTATATTGTTCCCACATTCATATTATTCCATGATTTCATGATTAAATGTACCAAATTTTATGATTCCTTATGTTTATTCATTTTTTGGCCTTCTAACCCATGTTATATGATTAATTCTGATGTTCATTCAACTTTTAGGCTATTTAGCACATCTATGTGTTCATGTATTCCATGGGTTGTACTATTCAGATGTTAGAGTTCAAAGAATGTTAGGAGATCATTATAGAGGTAAAATAATTTTTTTAAATATTGGTTTCATTCTTTCTAATTATGTTTGTAATCTTCAAAATACAATAGTATTTACGATATTTGGTTTGTAATTGATGGTTTATTTTCATAAAATCATGTAAAAGTAAGAGTATGAGGATAGGAATATTTTAGGAATAATCATCAGATAAACCAATAAAATACAAGAACTTGTATATCATGTGAATCTTATGTTTCTATAATGATGTATATATACAATAATATTTCCAAAGGTATAGGATGAAAATAATGGATAAAAAATTAATTTACCAAAATGATATTTAATAAAATAATTCAATTTAAACATTAAAAAACAATAACAAAAATCCCATATCCCTGGTAACCAACACATTTCATCCAATAAGTAATTAATGACACACTAGTCAAATGACTATCACAGGCTCTGAAACATCCTGATTTTCTATCTACCATACCCCAAATAGTAGAAATAAGAGAAAGATGATTAGATACCACATTGTAATGTCCCATGGGTGGAGACGGTCATACCACTCATCATCGTCATGTCGAACAATGTCAAAAGTCCTCGAGTGTGCCTCCCAATATACTACATGATTGTTTTTGGAGATAGGTTCTAATGTATTATAGTGGGGATACAAAAATTTCATATTTTATTAAAATGAAATATTAAATATCCAAAAAAACATCAAAAATAATAAATAATCATATTTGTAAAAATCAGTAAACATGTATCATTTTATATAAAATGTAAATGTAAAAAAGTACAATCATACATACCAATTGATCGCCACCTCGGTTGATCACATTTATAAATATAGAAAATAAATAAAATACTAGGAGGGTATATTTCTATCGCCAAGCCTCTCACATCCTAGTATCTAGTCCTATTGGTATTGTCCAACTCAATCATCTAAAATTATTCATTTTCATACCTAAACCTAAAAATAAAGGGTATATATGGGTATCAATGTTCTACAAATTCTTGAGGAGGGTGTGAGTAAAAATTATTAGGTTACCATCAATGGTGTCTTTAATATACGTTATAAATAATGTTCATGGAGATATTACATGATAAAATTTGATTAAAAATTGTAGAACCATAATAAAATAATCTCCATCAATCCTTGGGTTTTTTTGTTACAATCATGATTAGCCATAACTACTTCAAATAGTATTAAAATTTCCCTAAGAATATTGCTTAACACTGAGGGGGGCCATGTATATCCCCATAAACCTATATGTAATATAAACTAATGGTTCTCTAATGTTTCTGGAAACCTATGAATTTTTTACACCTATGTTAACCATGTTCTAACTATAACCATATAATAAACATCAAGGGAAAACCATATCCTTACAAGGAATGATGAGAATAACATACCCCTTAGGACCCAACACTAGTTGAGAACCTGTAATAAAGCATACACCTAAGGGGATGTATCTACAATATAAAACAATTATATATATATAAAGGAGAGGTTTAATCCCCTAATTTTATCCAATATTTCCATCCATTATTGGGTATTATCCCAAACCCAAAACAATCATATCCACCTAAGGGTTGAATCCCTTACCCAGAACCATCACACAAAATTTTTGGTCTATAGCTCACCCCAAAACCTCATATAACATACACCTAAGGGGATTCTTACCCAAAACCACATATCAAAAACACACTAGGGTATAAACTATTTTAAAAACATCATTTATAATATGCATAGGGAAAACACTCTCCAAAACACATTAAAATACACCTAAGTTGTCTCACCCCACTCTAGACTAGGTACTAGGTCATCATTATTTAGGATTGACTCCCACTATGATCATTAACCCTCATTAACATATCATATAGATATATATGTTTCGGTGTTTGTATCATACATTCTAGGATCCACAATGTAACACCCCAAGAATTCATAAGGTGTTATTTCTTCAAAATAATTCAATAACTTGCACTACACGCAACACCGAGTTCAGTTGCACCATGACTTACCAAAAGTCCATTCAAAATAGGTTATGAATAGTATTAACTAATTTTAAACTTTATATAATCCTTATAATTTTTCCATATTATGAGTATCTTAGACATAATGCAAGAGACAATTTCATTTTCAGTATTGCACTTTTATCAACTTTCAATAGTGAACCCTTTTTAAATACAATATTTTAAACATTTTGACTAAATGGGGACATCAAAAATTTAAAATGAAACATCCCAAGCTTCCACGGTATGCTTTCTTTGAATAATACAGCAGCGTGTGTTGTACGCAACCTTGAGTTTTAACACACACCACAACCAATCAAACTAGCCGTTATGAATAGTAATACCTACATTTTGAAATTATATATATTTTATATTTTAAAATGGACTTCATTTTTGGATTCGTAATATCGAATTTAGCCTAAGGTGAAATTTTGGTACTTTTCGGATAACTTTCATAGTTTGATGAATAGTGAAAATTACTAAATTTTAATTAAAAACAACTTTTTTAATCAAAATAATTAATAGTGATAAATTTTTAATTTTATTAGTTTTAAAGTATATTTAGAATATATTTTTACCATTTAATATAATGCTGGTCATTGGACATAATTTTACAATTAAACCGAACATAAACAAGTGTCAATCTTTTGATAGTTATTATCTTTTAAAAACACGCTTTTTATTTTGACAGCGGGAATTAATTTTAAATTAATTTCTGCCACTTCTGGGTTTTGAATTTAGGAAAATGGATTCCATATTTGGAATCAGGATGTTCAAATTTTGTAAATAGGTAACTTTTATTTTTAGACATTTTGAATAATTACTGCGGTAAATATTTTATTTACCATGGTTAAAGGTAAATCCGGTAAATAAGGGTTAAAAAATAATATTATAATAATACTAAATTACCCTAAAACGTGTCTTAACCCTATTGGTTGATACATGGTCGACCATGAGCATCTTTGGGTCGATTTTGGGACCCCATGGATCCACTTGTAAGTGATAATGACACTTTATTTTAATTAAGTTAAACTGAATACAAAAATGACACAAGCATATATCTTTTAGAAAAACAATTGTTACATAGGGTTATATATGTTGGATTTTAGATTATAAATATTCATTAGAAAGATAAAAATATTTCCTACATAATTATATTTTATTTATAATTTTTAGACATTAAATAATTTATATTAGTTATCACACAATGATGATGCAGTAATTACTATAATAGTGAAAAATTAAAATAATTGATATTATAAATACCCAAATAAATATAATATGAAACTTTTAATGAATTAAACTAATTTTCTAGGATACTATGATATATTATGATTGATTTAATTGACTTTTTTAGAAGTAATCAATCTGTTATGAGTTTCACAAAAATCAACTATTGAATAGTGTCAAAATTGACATAAAAGAGTTCTTAAAACAAATATTATATTATTAATTGATATTAAATTCCTAAAAATCTAAGGTTCGGCCAAGAGACTTATATTATGATAGGTTCTTCATTAATGGACCACTTGGGGGTCTCTTGGATGTATGTAGTATGTTTATTAACCATATTATATAAAAATACAAAGAGACATTGTAAAAGTGAAACTAATTAACTTAGAGTTAAAACTTAAAGATAAGGTTAATATAAGTACCCAAACCTGTCTAAATTCTATTGGTTGAGTTTTTTTAGACCCATACCCACCTTAAAATTTGAATAATCAACTTTGGATCTATTATAAACCGAATATGATTTTATTATAAATTAATATTTCTAGCTTTTCCAAAGGTGCCCCTCACCCCTCTTATAAAAGGGCACTCCTCCTTCTCATTTCTTCACACCATCAAAGCCTTTTGGATCGGACAAACTCTGCCCAAATACTCTCCCAACTTCCCTCACTACAACCTAGGGGCCATAGTTTGATCAGAAAGCCAACCTACGGAGCCCTTTTGATCAAATCAAAAAGAAGAACCCGAAGAAGAGGTAATGATTTCACCACCCTTTTCTAAGTTCATTTCTTCTTCCACTTCTTCTTCCTTTGTTGTTACCATTCTAAAATAATAAATCCAGTATCATATATATACTGTGATGTTATTATATATATGGTAAAACCATATTCAGTATTCTATCCACCCTTTGAATAACATGTCACCATACGTGCGTACGTACGGCTTACCGTCTCCACGTCGTGGTGTAATTGTTATTCAATATAATATTATTTGGATGGGTATACTAATGATGTGTAACTCATGTAAATAATAAATATAACATGTTAATGATTCTGTATATATGATATACCATCCATTTATATATTATTTTAATATCAAAATAATGATATTGTCGCTCGTGCGTACGTACGGACTACCGTCTCCACGAACGCGATGAGATTCATTCTCCATCGTATCCATTCAAGTATAATTATCATTTGATGATTTAAAAAGGAATGTTTAAGGACTTGATATCATTATGGATATGAATAATATACAACATATCCGGTATAAACATGTCTTACGTAACAAAACATATAAAAGAAAACAAGTAAGTTAACACCCGAAACAACGATAATACTAAGATATTATTATCAAATCAATATTAAAAGATCATATATGATATCATATTAATGTATATGATTCCTGTATAATTTAATAACAATTATTTCACCATTATACAGGAGGTTAACCTACCCCAACAAAGGAAAAGTACAAGGTAAGGGGTTTTCATCTCACTCCTTATTCCCGTGAGATTCATGCCATATTGCCACCATCACCTTTTGTGTGGTGTATGTACTGCCCATAATTATATTCTTTATGTAATACACTCTAATTTATGTGTATTTACATATTCATTGTATGATACCTCTTTCATGGGTTGTATGTTTCATAAGTTACCAAATTGGTAAGGGTTATTTCACAATCTCTTCATTATCCGAGGTTGTTTATACGTAATAATCTACTGGGATCTCTTTATCATCCGCATCCATGTTTCGTAAAAATGTATTTCAAAACATTTTTACTATTTACTAGAATATTATTTAAAGTCATTTATACACTTTTTGACTTTTATAAGTGGTTTATAAAGGAATCTTTCGGTCGTTTTCAAAACACGGTCCTTTTTAACCTTTTCGACAGAATTAAGGTAAGAATGTTTTTTTAACTTATACGGTGGGTGCGGCTATTTTCCGCCGTTATAAAATCTTCAAAGCTTCCCTTACAAGCTTATAAGAATATTTTCAAAGAAAACGTTTTATTGTATATGGATCTTAAATGATTTTAAAATAAAAGGAGATATTTCTTTAAAAAGAATATTGATTTCATCTATGTCAACATCCTTTGATGGATTTTAAGATTATTT
This sequence comes from Viscum album, assembly GCA_963277665.1. Classification (NCBI taxonomy): domain Eukaryota; kingdom Viridiplantae; phylum Streptophyta; class Magnoliopsida; order Santalales; family Viscaceae; genus Viscum; species Viscum album. Next base: position 25,382,103 of record OY728131.1, read on the forward strand.
GAAGTTGATTTATTATGATACAAAACTTCTATATTGTATTGAAGGTTTTGTGATATGTTTGACTGTGGATGTGATATTTTTATACCATTCATAGTTTATGGTGAAATTATTTACATTTCGTATGCTAGTTTTAATACGAATGTTTATGTTATGTTTAAACCTTTTCATATGGGAATGCATTGGACTTAGTAAGTGACGGGTGGAGCCCGCTATAGCTCCTCGATGCATCGGTAGGTCTCATGAGACAAACTAGTGTCTTGGCACAAGGCCTTGACAAAATCTTATTTGTAGTCTTGGCACGAGGCCTTGACTATGTGGTTATGATAGTCTGGCATTATGCATTCCAACATTATGAAAGTAGTTATTGATTTTTGAATGTGATTATTCGATTAGTAGCATATCCATGTGATTAAGTAAATGGCATTATTTCATTTTATTTATGTCGTACCATGTTGAACGTTCATGTTTGAAAGGATTTTGTTTTAGTTATACATTGCCTTAAATGTTTATTCTTATTTATGAAAGTTTCCTCTATATTGTTATCCTTACTGGGCATTTGAGCTCACCCATTTTCTATGTTTTATTTTTCCCAGGAAGTGAAGAAGTAAATTATGAATGACCTGTAGGGATATTATGTGGGGATATGAGTGTGGATTATGCGGACATTATGTTGTTGTAGTAGTTTTTCATTTTATGATGTAATGTAAAACTTATGAATATATCTAGTGTTTCCAAGGCTACTAAATCAATCGGTCTTTCGAGATTTGATCTTTCTTGTGATCATGCCGATGTTATGTAATAATGCACCGACTCTGGGTAACTAGGGTCGGGGCATTACACACAACATACCCTAAAACATCATCTCGTACCACATGAGTTGGGAACTCACTTTACCATATCACATTTCTCATAGATCATCCTATTAAGAACACAACATATATATGTAAAAATATGAACAATTGGATCACACCATTAATTATTGGATTCTATGGTGACACCACATTTCAGTAATAACTACCTCTATATAATACCATTCTTTATGGTCAACATAATATTTTGGAACCCAGCGAGGTCCTCTAGGTCACAACATTGTCGGAGCACCAAACATGGTCTCCTCTATCACATTATCATATATCTAGTCGAATCAATCAATTGGAGGGTGTTTTATACATCCAAGGTTTCATGATCACATAATGCCTATATCAGTTTCATATGTAATAATATACAAACATCATGATAGATAAATGGAACAATTCCCATCTCACTTCACATGTTAACCTAGCACGGTCCTCTCATGCCCAACACACACAGAAACCTACCAAGTATATACCCAATAGGGTCCCCACATATTAGTTTGATAGTTGCACTCTCCCTATAATCATTTCATATATCCTAAGGGATATAAGGGATCTCATGCTTCTTATATGGTAAATACATATTCCAACCACTTCCATTTTCCATTACTCAATGATGCCGATGGGAACTAAGGGAACTTATCCCAAGATAGAAACATTCCTTTTATTTAATTTCATTTCTACCCCTGTAGGGTCCATTAATCTCAAATTTCACATTAAGATAAATCCACTAGACATAAATAATTATAGAATCAATATAAGGCCCTAGCCTTAAACCTTACTTAATCTTGAGTTATTACAAGATTACACATTGAGGATCTTTTTGGGTTTAGAGTTTTAGAGAATTAGATCATAAAACTTGCATTACATTCCACATATAAACAATGTGGTTACATAAAGATAGTATTCGTCATTCCCATCAATGGAAACACATCTAAAATAAAACATTGATTATTTCTTGACACATCCTTGACTCTATCATCTTATCATGTACCTTTCCCTTGACCTGTGAAAAACATTTCAAAAACTTGGGATGAGCATAAAAACTCAGTATGGGTTATAAAAAAACATGGAAAGGAAACATGAGTTCATATATACATAAGAATGAAATCATACTTTACCCATAAAACATAGGCACTTTAACATACCTCATAAAATCATGAATAAATCATAGAAATCATAAGACATAAAGGTAACTTGAGGAATTCATAACATTCTTACGTAGGGAGTAACCCTCTTGGTTACGTTTGGAATACCCATCACAGTATATTCCCTAAAATATCTTCGGAGAAACCTTAACGTTTCACTCCTTCGCGTTACCCAATGCATTGGAGAGCTATAACGGGCTCTCCCACCCTTAGTTTATCACGGAACCACCCATCTTCATAATAATGCCCAAGAACCATAACATAATCATATCACATAAAACATGCATAAAGGAAACATAAAATTTCCACATTTCAATCACGAGATATCAATACAACACATTGATATAAAAACATTATGAAAACCATTTTCAATACTAAAATAAAAGAAATGTAAAACATGGTATTTATTTTTCTTTTAAAAAGAAGGTATGGCTTGTAGAGGAAGCCGAAACTCAAATAACGGTCACGACGGGGGAGAAGTCGTTGTCGCCGCATACGTATGACAAAAACATTCCCTTTTGTCGTTTAGTAAACGCTTCGTATAAAAACGATTCCTCGTAAAATTCAAAGGGGTTTATACACCGTATAAAAGAAAGTTGTGTATAAAACAAAATATGCCTCAACGAAAGGAGATTGAGACGAAGTCCCATACCTCGTATCCGACTTGACCCGACCGTTCTTTAATCTCCTGAATAATAAAATTGAGTTAATCTCTACTTTCTTAAGAACCTTTTTCAAGTTCATTATTCCTTTTATACCATGTTATGAACATCATGTAATCTGTTAAGTTAACAATGTTCATTTTGTCGGTATTTCGTTCTTAAGTCAAAAATAGACTTCTTACACTTACATGTTATTAATTTGGTCAAAGGTTCATTATATCCAGAATGGTATTCATGATGTAGATATCATATATGTCATATATATTCAGTACATACTTGCATTTATAATATTACATAATCATTTAGAGGTAAGAAATGAAATGCACCGTTCATGGAGACGGTAAGCCGTACGTACGCATGAACGCTACTTTCATTTCTATTTCGTATTTTATAGAATGGAATCATAATGATATAAAGGTATATTATAATTCCAGTATAATATCATATATAATATCATAGTTCCATCCTTTATATGTCCCACATATGGTATTTAACGTATCAAATCACTTTGAGGGGGCGGTAGTTCGCACTTCCTAAAATGAAGATATCGTGTTTACCCATAATGGAAACCATAAAGGTATGCCCAAAATGAAAAAAACAGAATCTTAAGGAAAACATAAACATATCATATATCATATACAAAAATAGTGACATCATAATGGCCACCTTTGAAGGTGTAAAATGAGTATTGAACAATCATCGTTTCGGGAGGCAGAATTTCGCCATCCACGGAAACCGTATGTTCTTTAACCATTTGATGTAGTTGTGTGAGAGTGTATCTCAAATAAATATTATAACAACATCCTTGTATATTTAAGATACTGTTGTTGTTACAAAATAAGTAAATAAGAAGAGTTTAGGGGGTTGGAGAAGCAAAATAAAACAAATGAACATGAGAGAATGAATTACCTTAAAAAGTGTAACTCATTTTGATTTGAGCCTAAAGGATTCCTTTGAAATGATTCTGCCCAAAGGGAATCCCCTAGGATGAGGAGAGGGATGTGTAGAGAGTACATGGGCAGGGTTTGGCCGAGCCAAAGGCTTGAGTAGTGTGTGAAATGAGGTAGAGGTGGGGGCCTTTTATAAGAGGAGAGGAGGGGCACTTTTGGAATGTAAAGCAATATTACTTTATTTGAAAATGTGTTTCGGTTTCAAAAGGACCCACATTGATATAATTCGTGGATAAGGTGATACGGCTTCTAAATTCACTCATCCAATTGGTTTTGGACATGCTTAGTTTATAGATTTTACATTATCTTTCTATTTTATTTAAATCGTCAAATAATGATGTCATCGCTGCATCATTATTATGTCATAAATAATTAAATTTATTTAATGTCTAAAAATCATAAAAAACTACTATGATGTAGGAAATCTTTTTATCTTTCCAATGACTATTTATAATCAAATATCTGATCTTTATAACCCCATGTAAAAATTGTTTTCTTAAAACATCTCTTGTTTGGGTCATTTTTACTTTAACATTTAATAAAAAGTTATTTATGTCATTTCCAAACCAAAGTGTCTCCATGTGGTCCCCAAGTTTACCCATGGCTTTTCTTGGTCGGCCATGACACAACCAATAAGGTTGGGACATGTTTCTAGGTCATTTCCTATTATTAAAGCATTATTTATACCTTAAACTACCCTAATTACCACTAATCGCGATTAAGAACTTAATAAGTTACTATTCACCAAAAAATTATTATAATCTCATTGAACCACATTTTACTTCTTAATGAAAACCATGTATGTCATATTTTCAAAATTAAATACACATTAGTGGTAAACTTTCATTTAACTGGAAAATCAGTTTGCTTGATTACCACTTAGTGGTTTCACTATTCATCAAAAATTGAAGTTTTTCAGAAAATTACCAAAAATTCACCCTAAGCTATATTTGATATTCCGAATTAAAAAATGAAGTACATTTTACAAAATTAAAATCATATAAGTCACATTAATTAATTCAATAATTAATTCCTGCTGCCAGAGCAAAAAGCGTGTTTTTACAAAACAATATGTATCAAAAGTTTGACACCAGTTTAAGTCTAATTTCAAAGTGAAATTGATTCCAATGACCACCATTGGATAAAATGGTAAAAATATATTCTAATTTCACTTCAAACCCAATTCAAAACATAATCTAATCATATAAATAAATTAGGTTAAAAAGCATTTTTGATGTAAAATGCAGTATTTTTCACTATTCATTAAAAAAATGAACATTGTCAGAAAAATACCAAAAATTCACACAAGGTAAATTTTGATGTCCCAATCATAAAGAATAAGTTTATTTTGACAGACATAGTTTATAAAATTGTCAAAATATAGATTAAAAAATGGTTTGCCATCAAAAGGCACTAAAACAATCTTTTAAGAATATTAGTGTATTCCATGCATAAGATTGTATTTATTTTCATTTTAAGCCTCTATAACACTATCTTAATCATTAATAGAAATAGATAAAAATATCTATTATTCATTACTTACTTGGGATGTTACATCCTTTCCCCCTTTAGAAAATTGCGTCCCCGCAATTTATTTACTTATCGAATAAATTGGGGTACTTATCCCTCATTGCATTTTCAGATTCCCATTTGCCTCTTCAATAATGTGGTTTTTCCACAAAACCTTTACCTGATGAATCATCTTATTCCGTAAAACTTGCTCCCTGTGGTCAAGAATCTGGACTGGTTGTTCCTCATAAGATAGGTTCTCTTCCAGCTGAACTACCTCTGGGCTCAAAACATGAGATGGATCTGGCATATACTTTCTCAACATCGAAACTTGAAAAACATTGTGTACCTGAGATAAAATGGGAGGTAAAGCCACTCATTATGCAACTGATCCAACTCTCTCTAGATTTTCGTATGGCCCAAAAAACCTTGGACTCAACTTTCCTTTCTTACCAAATATCATCACGCTTTTCCAAGGAGAAACCTTGAGAAAAACATGATCACCTACCTCGAAAGATAGATCCTTCCTCTGGTTATCCGCATAACTCTTCTGCCTGCTCTGAGCTGTTCTCATGTGTTTCTGAATCAGCTAAACTTTTTCTGCCATCTCTTCTACCAATTCTGGTCCCATCAACTTCCTTTCACCCACTTCATCCCAGAAAGCTGGAGTTCGACACTGCTTCCCATATAATTCCTGAAATGGTGCCATCTGTATACTGGAATGAAAACTGTTATTATATGAAAACATAACCAAAGAAAGATGTTGGTCCCAACTTCCCTGATAATCCATAGAACAAGCTCGTAGCATATCCTCCAATGTCTGAATTGTTCGTTCTGACTGCCCATCTGATTGAGGATGAAATGCTATACTAAAATTTAATTCAGTACCCAACGACTTCTGAAGGCCTTTCCAAAAGTTAGAAGTAAACCTGGGATCACGATCTGATACAATGGAGAGAGGAACTCCATGTAACCTGACTATCTCTTTAAGATACAAACGGGAAAGTTGATCAAGAGAGAAAGTATCTCGTATAGCAAGGAAATGAGCAGATTTGGTCAAGAGATCAAAAATAACCCAGATTGCATTATTACCTTGAGATGTCTTCGGTAATCCAACAACAAAGTCCATGGATATATTCTCCCATTTCCACTATGGCACTGGTAATGGCTGAAGCATCCCTTTCGGTAACTGCCGCTCTGCTTTAACCTTCTGACAAGTCAAACACTTCATAGTAAAATCAGCAATGACTCTTTTCATTCCATCCCACCAGTAATACTCCCGCAGATCTCTATACATCTTAGTACTTCCCGGATGATCTAAAAACGGAGAACTATGAGCTTCGCATAACAAATCTCTCTTCAACTGTGAATCACAAGGCACACACAATCTCTTCCCAAATCTCAAAACGCAATCATTATCAATGTTGAATTCAGGCAACTTACCTTTCTGAACCAGCTCTACCTTTTTCTGCAACTCACTGTCTTGCTTCTGTGCTTGCTTGATTCTATCTGATAGAGAAGATCTCACTGATACCTGAAACAAAACAGAAGGACTTCCTACACCCACAACTTCTATGCCAAAGTTCATCAAATCCTTAACCAAAGGATCACGTTCCAAACGCAACATTGTTAATGAAGCATTACTTTTTCGACTCAAAGCATCAGCCACTTTATTTGCTTTTCCCGGATGGTAATGAATTGTACAATCATAATCCTTGATTAATTGTAACCATCTCCTTTGTCTCATGTTTAACTCTTTCTGAGTGAATATATACTTTAAACTTTTGTGATCGGTATATATTTCACACTTTACTCCATACAAATGATGCCTCCAAATTTTTAAAGCAAAAACAACAGCAGCTAATTCCAAATCATGTGTAGGGTAATTTACCTCATGAGTTTTCAACTGTCGTGAAGCATAGGGAATTTCCTGATCATTCTGCATTAGGACGCAACCAAGTCCTTTCAATGAAGCATCACTGTATATAACAAACTCACCATTCCTGGAAGGTAATGCCAAAACTGGAGCATTCACCAATCTTCTTTTCAATTCCTGAAAACAATCATCACATTCTTTTGTCCAGATAAACTTAACACCCTTCCGAGTTAGCTTAGTCATTGGACTAGATAACCGTGAAAAATTTCTAACAAACCTTCTGTAATATCCCGCCAAACCAAGGAAGCTACAAATCTCGGTTACATTTGTGGGTCTTGGCCATTCTTCCACAACTTTTGTTTTTGCAGGATCAACAGTTATTCCATCTTTAGAAACAATGTGACCAAGGAAAGAAATTTGTTGTAACCAAAACTCACACTTGATGAATTTCCCATACAGTTTCTTTTCTTTTAAGGTTTTCAAGATAACCCTTAAATGTTTTTCATGCTCCTATTTACTTTTATAAAACACCAAAATATCATCAATGAAAACCACCACAAACTTATCAAAGAACTCATGGAAAATTCTATTCATTAAGTCCATGAATACAGCAGGTGCATTGGTTATCCCAAAAGGCATTACTATAAATTCATAATGGACATATCTCATACGGAACGTGGTCTTCGGAATATCTGCCTCCTTAACCTTCAGCTGATGGTACCCCGATCTCAAGTCAATCTTTGAAAAAAACTGAGCTCCCTGGAGCTGATCAAACAAATCATCGATATGAGGCAAAGGATATTTGTTCTTAACAGTGATATTATTCAAGGCTCTATAATCAATGCAAAGTCTCATAGAACCATCTTTCTTTTTAACAAATAAAACAGGAGCACCCCATGGTGATGTGCTAGGTCTAATGAAACCTTTCTCTAATATATCTTGCAATTGCTCCTTCAACTCTAAAAGTTCAATTTGTGCCATTCGATAAGGGGGTTTTGAAATTGGCTTAGCATCAGGAACTAAGTCAACAGTAAACTCAACTTCCCGATCTGGTATTATTCCAGGCAACTCATCAGGAAAAACATCAGGATACTCATTTACCACTGGCACATCATTAATCTGAACAGTTCCTTTATTTTCAACGATGTGTGCAAGGTAACATTCATTTCCATCTTTTACAAGTTTCTCGGCCTCTTGATATGTTATCAAAAGTAAGGGTTCATTCTTGTAAACAAACTGAAATTCTTTCTGAAAAGAAACTTCTTTAGCTCTACAGTCAATCTTAGCATGGTAAATAGAGAGCCAATCCATACCCAGGATAACATCAAACTCTACTAGAGGTAGAACAATAAGGTTTGCAAGTAGGTTCTTTCCACAGATAAGGATAGGAAGATTCTTGTAAATTATTTTTGCCTCAACATTCCCCTCAGGTGTTTTTAGCAAAAGTTCAGGAGTCATTTCTTGAGATGGTATTCCCATTTTACTAGAAAAGGTTTCAGAGATGAAAGAATGTGTATACCCCGAATCAAACAACACACTGGCATAATCTGAAAAAACAAACAAAGTACCTGATACCACTTCATTTGATGGCCCGACATCTGCTGAAGTAGTTGCAAAGGATTTCACCACCCCTTTATGCTTGTAGTCTAACTGCATCCCATCACTCAAGCTCCTTGTCGGACACTCGTTTGCATAGTGACCCATCTCATTGCACTTATAACACTTCACTAACTGTAAATCAAATTTGTTCTTACCTTCAGCTTGATCCTTTTCAGTGCAATCACGAGCCTTATGTCCCATCTTACCACATCGGTAGCACTTTCCAGAATTCAGAAGACATTCCCCAACATGCCTTTTTCTACATTTATCACAAACTGGAAACTTAGTTTTATTACCATCAGACTTTTTTGAAGAATTCTTACCTTTCTCCTGCCACCTCGGTCTCTTCTTCTGCTGGTTGTTATAGAAAATTTGGTCATCAGAAAACTCCATTTCCACCTTCTCATCACATCGAACAAGCTTTTCATAACTTTTAAACTCACGAGAAGCTAATGCCCTTCGATACTTGGGCTTTAATCCTGAGTAAAAATGATTGATTTTACTATCAAGGTCCCGGATAAAATTTGGAGCATACCTTGCCAATCGAGCGAACCTTTCTTCATAGGCAGCCAGTGAGTCTTCCTCTTGCCTCAATTCCAAGAATTTGCTTTTCCATCCTAAGTCGAACAGCCTTAGGAAAATACTTCTCAAGAAACATACCTTTGAATTCATCCCAGTCAAGTGCATCAATCTCATCGGCATCCCTGATATTTTTAACCATAGACCACCACTGATCTGCTTCACCCTCCAAACGGTAAATAGCAAGACTAACCTTTTGATTGTCTGAACACCCCATGACATCAAAAATCTTCTCCAGTGCTTTAATCCACCCTTCAGCTAGCACAGGGTCAGATGATCCTCTGAATGATGGTGGATGTTGCCTCATGAAATGTTCCACCACTGACATGTTCCTCTGCGGTTGTTCTGGCTGATCTCATGCATGGATACCACCGCCATTTATCGCTTGAGTCAACTGCACCATTACTGCAACAAACTATTCAGTTCCAATTCCAACCATTTCTGGATGCTGATTCGGAAGGTTATTTCCTTCTGTATGCCTTCCTAGCACTGCTTCCCTATTTCCTCTATGGAAAACCATTCTGAACAAACATGTCTTAGATGAAGCAACATGGTAATCTTTAAATGCTATATCATTTCGAAAAAAAAAAATATTTTTGGATAATCATTTAATAGAATTCTATCTCCTAAAGTTATCTAAACCGACCTTTGATACCAACTATAAGGCCCCAGCCTTAAACCTTACTTAATCTTGAGTTATTACAAGATTACACATTGAGGATCTTTTCGGGTTTAGAGTTTTAGAGAATTAGATCATAAAACTTGCATTACATTCCACATATAAACAAAGTGGTTACATAAAGATAGTATTCTTCATTCCCATCAATGGAAACACATTTAAAATAAAACATGAATTATTTCTTGACACATCCTTGACTCTATCATCTTATCATGTACCTTTCCCTTGACCTGTGAAAAACATTTCAAAAACATGGGATGAGCATAAAAACTCGGTATGGGTTATAAAAAAAACATGGAAAGGAAACATGAGTTCATATATACATAAGAATGAAATCATACTTTACCCATAAAACATAGGCACTTTAACATACCTCATAAAATCATGAATAAATCATAGAAATCATAAGACATAAAGATAACTTGAGGCATTCATAACATTCTTACGTAGGGAGTAACCCTCTTGGTTACGTTTGGAATACCCATCACAGTATATTCCCTAAAATATCTTCAGAGAAACCTTAACGTTTCACTCCTTCGCGTTACCCAATGCATTGGAGAGCTATAACGGGCTCACCCGCCCTTAGTTTATCACGGAACCACCCGTCTTCATAATAATGCCCAAGAACCATAACATAATCATATCACATAAAACTTGCATAAAGGAAACATAAAATTTCCACATTTCAATCACGAGATATCAATACAACACATTGATATAAAAACATTATGAAAACCATTTTCAATACTAAAATAAAAGAAAAGTAAAACATGGTATTTATTTTTCTTTTAAAAAGAAGGTATGGCTTGTAGTGGAAGCCGAAACTCAAATAACGGTCACGACGGCGGAGAAGTCGTTGTCGCCGCATACGTACGACAAAAACATTCCCTTTTGTCGTTTAGTAAACGCTTCGTATAAAAAAGATTCCTCGTAAAATTCAAAGGGGTTTATACACCGTATAAAAAAAGTTGTGTATAAAACAAAATATGCCTCAACGAAAGGAGATTGAGACAATGTCCCATACCTCGTATCCGACTTGACCCGACCGTTCTTTAATCTCCTGAATAATAAACTTTAGTTAATCTCTACTTGATTAAGAACCTTTTTCAAGTTCATTATTCCTTTTATACCATGTTATGAACGTCATGTAATCTGTTAAGTTAACAATGTTCATTTTGTCGGTATTTGGTTCTTAAGTCAAAAATAGACTTCTTACACTTACATGTTGTTAATTTGGTCAAAGTTTCATTATATCCAGAATGGTATTCATGATGTAGATATCATATATGTCATATATATCCAGTACATACTTGAATTTATAATATTACATAATCATTTAGAGGTAAGAAATGAAATGCACCGTTCATGGAGACGGTAAGCCGTACGTACGCATGAACGCTACTTTCATTTCTATTTCATATTTTATAGAATGGAATCATAATGATATAAAGGTATATTATAATTCCAGTATAATATCATATATAATATCATAGTTCCATCCTTTATATGTCCCACATATGGTATTTAACGAATCAAATCACTTTGAGGGGGCGGTAGTCCGCACTTCCTAAAATGAAGATATCGTGTTTACCCATAATGGAAACCATAAAGGTATGACCAAAATGAAAAAAAACAGAAGCTTAAGGAAAACATAAACATATCATATATCATATACAAAAATAGTGACATCATAATGGCCACATTTGAAGGTGTTAAATGAGTATTGAACAATCATCGTTTCAGGAGGCAGAATTTCGCCATCCACGGAAACTGTATGTTCTTTAACCATTTGATGTAGTTGTGTGAGAGTGTAGCTCAAATAAATATTATAACAACATGCTTGTGTATTTAAGATACTGGTGTTGTTACAAAATAAGTTAATAAGAAGAGTTTATGGGGTTGGAGAAGCAAAATAAAACAAATGAACATGAGAGAATGAATTACCTTAAAAAGTGTAACTCCTTTTGATTTGAGCCTAAAGGCTTCCTTTGAAAGGATTCTGCCCAAAGGGAGTCCTCTAGGATGAGGAGAGGGATGTGGAGAGAGTAAATGAGCAGGGTTTGGCCGATCCAAAGGCTTGAGTAGTGTGTGAAATGAGGTAGAGGTGGGGGCCTTTTATAAGAGGAGAGGAGGGGCACTTTTGAAATGTAAAGCAATATTACTTTATTTGAAAATGTGTTTCGGTTTCAAAAGGTCCCACATTGATATAATTCGTGGATAAGGTGATAAGGCTTCGAAATCCACTCATACAATTGGTTTTGTACATGTGTAGTTCATAGATTTTACATTATCTTTCTATTTTATTTAAATCGTCAAATAATGATGTCATCGCTGCATCATTATTATGTCATAAATAATTAAATTTATTTAATGTCTAAAAATCATAAAAAACTACTATGATGTAGGAAAGATTTTTATCTTTCCAATGACTATTTATAATCAAATATCTGATCTTTATAATCCCATGTAAAAATTTAATTCGTAAAACATCTCTTGTTTGTGTCATTTTTACTTTAACATTTAATAAAAAGTTATTTATGTCATTTCCAAACCAAAGTGTCTCCATGGGGTCCCCAAGTTTACCCATGGCTTGTCTTGGTCGGCCATGACACAACCAAAAAGGTTGGGACATGTGTCTAGGTCATTTCCTATTATTAAATCATTATTTATACCTTAAACTACCCTAATTACCACTAATCGCGATTAAGAACTTAATAAGTTACTATTCACCAAAAAAATTATTATAATCTCATTGAACCACATTTTACTTCTTAATGACAACCATGTATGTCAGATTTTCATAATTCAATACACATTACTGGTAAACTTTCATTTAACTGAAAAATCAGTTTGCTTGATTTCCACTTAGTGGTTTCACTATTCATCAAAAATTGAAGTATTTCAGAAAATTACCAAAAATTCACCCTAAGCTATATTTGATATTACGAATTCAAAAATTAAGTCCATTTTACAAAATTAAAATCATATAAGTCACATTAATTAATTCAATAATTAATTCCCGCTACCAAAGAAAAAGGCGTGTTTTTACAAAACAATAAGTATCAAAAGTTTGACACCAGTTTAAGTCTAATTTCAAAGTGAAATTGATTCCAATGACCACCATTGGATAAAATGGTAAAAATATATTCTAATTTCACTTCAAACCCAATTCAAAACATAGTCTAATCATATAAATAAATTAGGTTAAAAAGCAGTTTTGATGTAAAATGCAGTATTTTTCACTATTCATTAAAAAAATGAACATTGTCAGAAAAATACCAAAAATTCACACAAGGTAAATTTTGATGTCCCAATCATAAAGAATAAGTTTATTTTGACAGACATAGTTTATAAAATTGTCAAAATATAGATTCAAAAATGGTTTTCCATCAAAAGGCACTAAAACAATCTTTTAAGAATATTAGTGTATTCCATGCATAAGATTGTATTTATTTTCATTTTAAGCCTCTATAACACTATCTTAATCATTAATATACATAGATAAAAATATCTATTATTCATTACTTACTTGGGATGTTACAATCAATTAGTGTTAAAGGTTCTATAATGGCTCTTGAAACTTCGTTCATTTTCTATGAGTATAACTAAAAAATTATTCTTCATATTTGTGGTCAATAACCTATACATAGAGACACTACATATCATATTCCATAAAAAATGCATACTATATATGGAAATTTTTAAAAAAACCTACCTCATACAAAGATTTTTTCCCTTTAAGAATAGCCTAAACACACTTTCCCAAGTGTTCTCATGACTCAACAAAGCTCATATAAACACCTGAAATCCTTCATTAAACTATAACATCCTAATAAATTAAATATAAATATCTATAATGAAATATTATATTTAATTAAATTAGGAATAATCTCAGAAAACATTAATGGTAATTACTCACCCACCTAAACATTGGGAAACAACTTACTCACATCCCATTGAAATCAACTGATTCATATAAAAACAAAATACATATCAACTAAAAACTAGTCAATAATCAATTAAATCCAATTAAATAAAAATCCTTAAAAAAATTTAGGTGGATATACATATAAATAAAATACATGAAAAATATATACATTAATCCTCCAATGGAATCTTATATACACTATATACAAAATATTCCTCATCCTTACCTGATTCCTCTGGGATTTGGGTGAATTAATGCCAAAACATAGCACAATGTGATCCCAAGTCAAATGAAAATAAAAAGAGATAAAAATAAAAGGAAATAGTTGAATAAATAACATAGAAAAATCATCAAAAACCAACGTAATCACCCAACTAAAGGGGGATTATAATTGGATAATATGATGGAGAGGAACCTGTAAAAGTGGCCCTCTCCAAACCTATATTCAACCCAATAACTCAAGATAGTTTAACATGAAATTAATGGCCATACCATTTTAAAAAAATTGGGATATTAATTTTACAAATAGTATATATGAGAGTAGAACAACAATTATACTTCACACTCTTAAGTCTCAGCACGGTCCCTATGGGTCACAACACAACCACCCTATATAGAGGGCCCATACCCTACCTAACATGGTCGTGGTGTGAACTCCATTTCTCATTCAATGCAGTCTCTCACCATGTTAGGGATCGATACCGAAGTTGCGTATTACATCTCTCATAGTGTACTAAATTCACAATACACACCATGTCACCCCTCATGGTAGGCCATTATAGAACAACCTTTGGTTCACAATATTATCAAATTTCCTCTCTAAAAAGCCGAAGGAAAAGACCATAATCACACATGAACAATTTTATACGAGTCGTCGCCATGAAACAACACCCCTTTTATAGTGAAACTATTCATAATTTAATTTTCCTTAGACAAAAACCAGTAAAAGACTTGCTCACTGTGAATCCATTTGCCATGGTCTGGTCATCACCCTCTTTGTCGTAATAATTGTGAGACCTACACCCATCTTGTAAAGAGGTTTTATTAGTATAAAAAATATGTAATGGGATCACCCTAAAACTGCTTTTTATTTCACATGAGTTCCCAAAACATCTATCAATCCCATTTTCACATCCAAAACCATCTCCTTGAGATGTTCCAACCCTAAGAGTTATGATTTGAGAGAAAATTCTCAAAGCATCTCATACTCTAGGACCAAAGTTCAAATTACCTCAAAATTTTAAAACCTGTAATTATGGAGGTCTTTAAAATATTTTTATATACACATGAAAAAAATAATCATTACATGATTTAATGTCATATTTTATCTAAAAACTGAATCTTATAAATTTCATATCATAGTAATCGTATCCTATTATAACAATATGAATTGAAATAGATTTGAGTAACTCTATTGGTGAAATAGTTTCTGCACACTTAACACCACGACTATAGTAACCCATGATTTTCATAAAAAATTATTACATCTTATTAAATTAATATTCAATAAATTACATAATTATACATGCTATATTCATAGAGGTTTAGTGTATTTGTAAACATGGATACATAAAAATCATGTTTATAAGAGATATACTCCAAGACCCAATATATTCTTCATATGTAGCCTCATTTTTAGATATATCATATTTAAAACAATACTTGAAAACCTAGGTAAATAAAACAAGAGAAATGGTGAACTAATATTTTCAATAAGATTAAATATAGGAGTTGTTAATGATTAATTAACAATATCATGATAATAAGAGTATGATAACCAGAGATTTACATTTGAAGACCATACGCAGTTTATCGTATATCATAATCATGTGTAATGTCATGAATTTTTTAATTTTCTAATACATGAATCACAATATAATAAAAAAACATGAGCTATAAGAGAATAAAATATCAAGAAGAAAAACATTTTTAGCATCCAGATAATCATAGGATATAATTTTGTAAGTCAAAGATCACTTCTAGGACAATTATAGTGTATTGGGTTCACCCCCTATTTTGTTATATCCTTACTTATGGTTCACTCACATGATTATCATAGTGTACAAAGTCGCTTAATAAACTAGGTTCACTCACCATTGTATTCCTTATTAACGAATTTAACATCTCTAATAACCAAATGGATTGGATGCCAATTAATTATGGGCCTACCCATTATAGAATAAAAATCCATCTATATTTGTTCCACAATATCATAAAACAGTGATCATATATCAGAACCCATATAAATGAAATGGATTTCATAAAAATTTCATTAATTCATCATATCATAAGATGTGGAAAATAAATGGTTTTCAAAAACTAATCATCATAAAAATCATAAACCATTTAGATAATGAATAAATACGGTATCCTTGTATAATATCACCATTAAATTATATGTAATCTCAATGGATGTCATCATATATGATAAAATCCTTCATTATGCCAATATAACATTTGTTTAGGAAAATACACATTCAATTTAAAATAACTTATTTAAAATCATAAATTTTTACAAATATTAACAGAAAAATGTTATTTGAAAATAACCCTAAAAACTTCTAAATAAGTTTCAAATTGTTGATTGGTCATTATAGTGAGAAATTATAGTCATGTATTATACATTAAAACAAAGGTTCATTTTATATTTGTTGTAAAACGCCAAAAGTGAGTCATTCAAAAAATGGAAATTTGATTCCATTTAAAAAAATATAAAAACTAAATAACAGATAAAATTTAAAAAATATTGTTAGTATATAATAAAATTCATGAAATTTTTTTAATAAATCATTGATAATGAATAAAAATTATTTTTGAATGAAGAGATAAATAAAGTCAGTTTTTTCTATAAAAACCTTATTTTTTATATTGATTTCAAAAAGTGATAACATGAAATAAAGATATTTAATACATAGAAATAAATAGTGGAAATGAAATTTGTGGTAATCTTGAGATATTGGTCATAAAATATCATCATTGGAAACATAATCATAAATAATCCTGATAAACAATGAAATTGTAACATAAATCTCTTACCTCATGATCAGCTTGCATGGAAATCTTACAAAACTCATGTATAATAATTTTAAATTTATTATAATTATATAATATAGTCATTTAAAAACTTATAATATCATATATTCTGTAGTTATTCCATTTTAATAGTAATTTATTATTAATTAACTATTAAAATCATCGTTTTTGCGTTTTACTATTTCATTTCTCCAGAGAATCTTGATTCGGTAGTACCAGACCTTGTAATATGACCATTAATACTTAATCTATTGCATGTTAATCCTGATATAAATATTTATTATTTTTATTAAATATATATTTTTATTCATCAATAAATGTAATACATAAAAATTTTAACCACACAATTCATTGAGGTGGTACGGTGTATGTATGCATGAACGTTGTTATCCCTTTTTGAAAAATGGAATAAAAGAATGATAAATTATAATTCACCTTTACAGAATAATTATTATAAGATATATATTTATTAAATGTATCCTTATTACCATCTCTGTAAAGTGGAAATGAAAAAAAAATCACATCACTTCATATTGGTGGAAGTCCACATACACACATGAGAGACATTATTGTTTTCAAATTTATTAGAAGGTAAGAAGGTAGATATGAAAATATAATTATAGAAGAATAATAATATCATAAATATAGATAATATATATAAATCCCATACTAATAACAATCCATAAAATATGTTAATAAAAAAATTAATTGTTTCGCTATGTTGAGGCGGTTGTCCACACATACGCCCGATCAATGCTTTTGCTCCACAATTGATTAAAAAGAGGTTGAATAATGGTAGTTACATGATAATAATAAAGCTTAGAAATATTAAGTATAATTAAGTCATTATTTTGTGATTAATGACATAGAATTCGTGGATTTATAATAATAAATAAATTTAAAAAGATCTGGTCGGATGATTACTTTTTCTTCAGTAGGCCTCCTACAAATAATTTATTAAGGACCCTCTGTTGGATTTTTAAGAGTAACATCACCTATAAAATGTGGATATAAAAATTTATAAGATAATTTGGCAGGGTTTGGTTTAGCTAGTTTCTTAGAGTTGTGTGAAGAAGGGAAAGTATAGGTGTCATTTATTTTGTGAGAGAGGGGATACTTGGAATTTCATAAAATATTAAAATTTAAAAAAGTTTCACTCGTGAAAAATGATTAAAAATGGATATAGATTTGAATTTGGGATGGGACTATATTTAAATATGTCCAAAAATAGGATTTTTAAAAGTTATATTGAGAATACTACCTTTATCTTTTTGTTTGACCCATGGGTAAACATGTTTTAACATTAACCATAGTGATAAATATTTACTATTTTTACTATTAATTATGACCAAAACTAAACTTGGTTTCATTATAAAATTTAAATATATTTATTAAAATTATGGAATAAATTTTATCATATTAATTTCAAATATGTTCTTTAATTTAATTTCATCATAAACCCACATAACATGATGAAAAGTAATTTTCAAAAAAAAATGAATTATAAGGGCTTTTATACAGATATACAACATAAAATTAATTCCAATGATGTCACATGTATTATTAATAATATAAACGAACTTTTTTTTAAAAAAAAATTATAAATATGAATTAAAATTTGGAATTCTTGGAATTAAAAGATAGTTCTCAATAAAAATTTGAATTTTTAAATGTTCATATAATAAATCAATCATTTATGAAAATTATAAATACATTAACTATAAGAAACTTTTTACATGATTATTTCAAAAATGATTTTCACTTTTTAAAATTAATTTACTAAAGTTTGAAAAAATTAATTATATTATTTTATCACTATAAGAAATAGAAATCATTTTTTTGGAAACTAGGTTCTTAAAGCATATAAATACTTTAATAAAAATTGAATACTTATTTTTTATCATATTTTCTAAATCTAAAACTGTTATAAATATATTTATAAAATGATTTTATTCATATTCACTCTCAAAATTTAATGACTATGATATAGTGGTATACTATATTATTTTTTTACTTGGTTTTACAAGTATCACAAGAAATCAATGAAATTAAATTTATTTTAAGATAAATATATAGTAGAATCTTAGTGTGTTAAATTATAACCACCTCAAATTAAATTAAAACAAAAAATTACATCTCTTAGATTCCAAAAATTGAAATTCTCTATTCTTCCTCTCATCCTCATATTGTTATATATCATCTTTTAACATCAGATTCCTCTAGAGATCTTTAACTAGGTGAGTATTCTTTTATCATAACACTTTCTCTTTTTGATTCAAGATTTTTTTGGTTATTTTTCATGGGAAAAATAATTATCACGTATTTTAAAATAATAAGTTAATATATATGATGTATCTATTATGTACATCCATAAGATAAATACACATAACAAATTATAAATTTAATAGAGATTAATGGTAAGAACCAAGAAAAATATTGTTCCTTACTCGATCAAGAATATATAATGAGAAATTATACCTAGGGATCAACATTCCCTTTTTAGGAATCTCATAACCTTCTTCCATGGGAGAAATTCATTGGAATACCTACTCACAAACATTAAATTTCACATTTAACAAGTAATTTTATGAATTGAATTTATATCAAATCTGAGATTCAATGATGGGCTTTTAAATGTATATAACATTGGTTTCCCTTTCCTCAGCTTTATCATTCCCAAATAGATTTCTTTCTTTGACTTAATCCTATCAATTTGGAGTTTTACAAATATTTCCACTGAGGGATTGATAAGGATCCATCTGAATGCTCAATTAAAAGATCTTGTTATAATAGATATCGATAAGAGAAATTTATTGATCCCAAAAACATTTAAAATTCATAGAATAAGATCTAAACCTGTCCTTTAAGTTCCAAATGTTCTCTCAAATTACCATACTTTTTAGGATGACAAGTAATACCGAAACAAAACATTGAATCAGGGGAATGCTGACAAATTTTCTAGAACATTGAGGTAAACCTTATATCTCGATCAGAAACAATATAAATCAGTAATCATTACATCATCAAATATTCTTTAATCTATATTTTGTAATGATTATTAATAATTAAATCATATCTAATAAAATTTAATTGTATTAAATTTATAATGAGATCAACTTCATCCCAAATATCATCACAACCTTTAGACATTTTTGGGAGTCCAAAAACCAATACCATGGTGATGTTTTCCTGCTTCCATTCTGGTATAGATAATGGTTGTGTAATACCCTTAAACATTTTTCCCTTGTACATAACTTGATGATAAACCATGAACCTAGATATGTACTCTACAATATATCTCTTCATATTTTCCCATAATAAATTATCATTCAAATCTCAACACAACATTGTACTTCTAGGATGAATAGAGAAGTACTAATTATGATATTCAACCAATAGCTCATTAAAATATGGTATGTGTGAACACATACATAGTTCTTAAACCTCCATATTGCATCATAATCAAGGTTGACATTCATAACATTTTTTACCTTATTTTGTAACTCAATATCATTCTTCTACACCAATTTAATATTTACATAGATAGATGGTTGAACAATCATTTACAAAAGATAAAATTTCTCCCATTTCGTTTAGATTTCCAAAATCCAAACTTTGTAATTATAGAAATATTAGATCTTATCTGGTCTTGATCATAGATAATATAACATGATCCTTTTGAATCCATGTATTGAGCACCATTTTCTCTTTACCATGGTGGAAATGTATAGAGAATTTATGATATTTAACTAACACCAACCATCTTCTTTGGTGCATATTACTCACAATACAAATCAATATATACATAAAAAAAATTATGATCACTATATATTCCACAAATTTCTTTGTAAATATAATTCTTTAATATTGTTAATTCGTAAATTACAATAATTAACTGAAAATAACGTGTTTGTTAATTTTTCTTATGAACCTAAAATTTTCTTGTGGAATAAGTTATCACTATATCAGTCTCTAAGAATAAACATCCATGTAAATTCCTTTATACATCACTCTAGATTAGAAAACCTTCTACACAATAGGTTAGTGTAATCTTAGGTGCCCTAACTATTCTTCACTTTAGTTCCTTGAAATATTATTCACATTTACCTATCCAAAGGAACATGGATCTCATATGATTTAACATGGTTAGTGGATTAAAAAATCTGGGAAATTATACACTAAACATCAATAATGTATTTTCTAAATATAAGAACTATGGATCATAGTGATAGTGACTTTTCTGGGACAACATCAAAGAACATTATTCTTTATTGGATCCATATATATACCCTCGAATGAGATTATAAGTCTAAAAATTCAAACACTTTGTAGCCAAAATTTATACGTAAGAAACATTCCATACAACTTCCCCTTTCTTAGGGACTTCAATACAATTCTCATGTGATACTAATTCTCTTAATGACTCTTCAAATATATATTAATATGGATATTAAAATTACAAAAAACATATCTAGGTAATACCCAAAGTCATTATTTATCAAATACATGAAGATAGTGGGGGAATTTTAAGACCAAATAGAATCACTATAAATTCATTGTTTCTATACATTGTATGTAAATATATATTGGGTATGTCATTACTTTTTACCCTCAACTAATAGTATCCAAAATGAGGATGAATCATGGAAAATATTGAGCTCCCCATAATTTAATGAACAAATTATTAATACATGGTATAACATATATATTTATTGTGTTCTTGTTAAGTTCCCAATAATCAATACAATGTTCAATTGATCAATATTTCTTCAAAAAAGTAGAATAGGTGAACCCAATTATGTTTCAATTGGATGAATTAATCCCTTATCAAGATTCCACTATATTTTATTAGTTAATTTAGGTACCTTAATAGGGGTTATCCAATATAGAGTCTTTGGAATAACTGTAAAAACACATATGAGTTCTTTTGAAAATATAAATTCCCACTTTGGAGGACTAATAGGAAATTCATCCAAAAATACATCAATAGACACCCATAAAATAGGTAAATTTTGATATTGATTTTTTCCACAACCATGTGAGATAAAAATACCTTACATAGAAATCAAGACCCATTTCAATAGATTTAACTTCCATCAAAAGTTTATATTTAGAATCACACTGATAGAAAGTCTTATGATTGATTGGAATAAAAAATGTGACTTCCCTTCCTTGAAATTTTATTTTGAGTTTTTGTAAATAAATAAAATTTGTGCCTAGGATAACATCTAATTCAATTAGTGTGAGAATATTGAGATATATAGAATGCACATACCCACAATATTCAACGGGAGAATAAAAAAATATGTTTGACGCTATCATCATACAATTAATATTTTTTTACATTTAATTAAATATGTAATAATTGTTGTTGTACTGTGATACCATTAGAACATTCTTCATATATAAAAGATTTGGTAGATCCATAATCAAATAAAACATTAACTGTTCTATTATAGAGGGTAAGTATACCCTTCACCACTTCACTATCATACTCCACATCGGCAATGTAGATCATGTGATATTTCACTATGTCTCTAGGTTTAATATATTCTTATCATCGAACATTTTCAATGACATTCATATTTTAGTACTAGTGTGGATAATCCCCTTGAAACATTAGATTATGGGTTGTTTATTCTGTGGTAATTTTTCTCCATTATTGGATAAATTATTATTCGCATCACCTCATCATAAAATTCTCTGATGACCTTCCTTCTCACACTTCTAGAATTTACTTGCCCCCTTAGTAAAATTTCTTCCAAGTTTACTTGCACCCTTTGTCCATAATGTATATCTCATCTTCCTTTCCGCCATAAATTTTATTATTATAATTTTCCTTAAATCCCATCCTTATTTTATTTCCAAAATGATGAGATTGATGGGTAATTAAAATATCTATTTCCACCATTATATAACATAGAATTATTTATTAATAGATAATGAATTCTCTGTTGGATAACTCCCTTAAAATAATTAGTTTTGATCTATTATATATTTTCTCAATATTCATTTTCAGTTTTATTTTTATGACTATGAGTGTGACCCCTATTTACTGTAAAATTTTCTTCATAGATAATAATTGATTAATTATTCATTTGATGAAGATAAAATAATTCATTCACCACATTTATATGAATATTATTATTGAATTACTTTTTGAAAAAATATGATCCAAAACTCATACTACTCTGAAGAATCGATTTCTTCATGATGATTCATGTTCTTGATAATATTCCACCATTGATCTAAATATAAATCCCAACAATAAATAGTTAAAAAAATTCATATACTAAACACTATGAAATAGAAAATAATTTTTAGTTGTAATCATAAATTCTCACTAACTAGTGGATTAGCCCGAATGGTCTGAAGACATTCTTTTTATTTATTTTTTATAATACCACTTTTGAGGGTTTAAGTTGGACCCTTACATGGATCCAAGGCTTTGTAACATTACATGACTTAAAGTTCATAGAGGAATACATCAAAACTATAACTACATGAAACTACCCTTCCCCACCATCTACATCATGAGGTCATCTCTCCACCTTAATATGGATATTTGAATAGTCTCTCGTGCATTCATAGGCTGGTACCAATGGTAATTTACATACTCTATCATTCTTCAAAATATCTTAGCTCTAATCTGGTGAAAGAAATTACTCTAAATATTCATCTAGAGGATGTTCCACATAGAGTCTACCTGGTCCATTTATGAAAAATTTTCATGTGGTCCAACGACCTTGAGGTGTCCAGAAGGCCTTATTGGCTCGAATGCCTTGAGTATCTCAATGGACTTGAAGGACCCTGGGAAAAAACATGTGGCCCAAAATCCCAAAAAGATAAATAGTGTTGTATGCTAAAGAACCATATAGTACCTGCTATAGTACCTTCTATTGTAACCCTTAAATATTTCTCTTCACTTATTTGAACTTAGGTATCTTGGATGCCCTTTTCGAGTCCTCACTGACTAAGCTGAGGCTCTAGTGCCAATAACTAGAGGATTAGAAGACCCACAAAAATATTCTGTATGTTTCCTCATGAATGAATCAATTGAGTGTTGTTCCCACGTTTTTATATTTTTAAGGTCAACATGATTCTTATATTTAGAATGTTGTGTAAGAATAAAAAAATATTTCATTCCAACCCTATTAAAATTTCATTTCCCAAGAGGATAATATTTCATTTTTCATCACATTTAGTACTAACACAATTCCTTCTAGTTTTATCCAGTGAATAAAACCGAAAATAATAATGTAAGAAACAATAATCATTATTGGAAATCACATAATCCTTAAAAATTATTTGTAGAATGTATAAATCAATAAAAATTGTATTTAATGTCTGACACCATAGGTTTGACCTAGATTATTCATTGTAATCATATATTCAAATTCATAGTAATGTTTCATAAATAAAATATGAATTAACATAAGCATATCCCCAAGTGGGTCAAAAAAGGATCATGGTAAGGGAAAACTCGCATTTCACATGAATAATTGTCAAGATATTCTCAACCAACATTTTTTCTGGTTATTACTCAATGATGAATTTGTGCTAAAACCATGACCACTTGTAGTATCCAGATATGGATATATTATTAGGAAAAACTCATAATCTCTACCTTACCAAAGCGTTATCATTTCATCTTATATTTATACTTATTCTATGATTCTTTACCAAAGTTCACTATTCCTATATCTAAATATTTATTAAACCCTACTACAATACTAATTAAAGAAACCCATATATTTCATATATAATTATAACATTTTATAAGATGAATATTCAGTTAATTATATAATGATCTTTGTGAGGATCATATTGGTTTGGTGTATTTGGAATATATGATAAATATACTTATTCATTAGATATAAAAATTATACCCTGCTTAGTTATTCATAACTATCATACTTTTTAGACATATCATACAGAAAATCCTTTCTAAAAAGCCTAGGGATGGGAAACATAATAAATAATGGCCTCATGTGATTAGTAAGGGTAAAAAATGGAGATATCAATTATTACTTAAGAACAACATGAGCATAATGGTATGAGAACATGAGATTCACATTTGGAAATTGTACTCATCATATCATAGATCAACATATTTAGTCATCCTATAAACATTTTTAGTTTATAATACATAGATCAAAAATGAATCGATGAACATGAGACATGAGATCATAACATACGAATAAGACATAAATTTCTAGAATACACATAATCATATAATATAATTACCTTTTCCAATGATAACCAATATTACTATAATATCTTATTGGGATCACTTCCCATTCCATCATATCTTCAGTCAATTTTTACTCCCAAGACTATCATAGTGGACAAATTCCCGTACTGAACAGTGATCACTTAGAATTACTATACATATTATCTTATAACATATCCATATTTAACTAAATTATTATATGAATATATAATTCTAGGAACATGAATAATATAATTATAATCAAATCATATTTGTGCCAAAATATCATTAACCATTAATCATATATCATTACCCGTGGAAAAGAAAAGTATTTCATAAACATATAAACATTTTATCATCTCATAACCCATTGAAAATAAATGGTTTTCATACAAATCTCATCATAAAAAAAATAAAACATCCAAAATAAAATTATATATGGTATGTTTGTTTTGTATCCCCAATAAATTATTTGTAGCATCAAAGGATGTTATTAAAGATGAAAAACATTCCATCAACATATCACTGGATATTTTCCTCGGGGAAAATAATATTCAGTTTGAAATCACTTATTTGAAATCATAAATTTTAAAATATATTAACCAAAAGATATCATTGAAAATAAAATTTGAAAATGTTAATTTAATCATATGATCATTGATTTGTTATGATGGAAGGATATTCAGTTAATGTTGTGTACGTTAAACAAAAGTTCCTTTTATATTTTTGGCAAAAAGTCAAAATTACCTTGTCCAGAAAACTATAACAACATTGATTTTGAAATATTGTTTAAAATTAAATTATGTGTTAAAATTACATTAAAAACTCCTAGTATAATATAAAAAAATTATTGACAACTTTTTTATAAAACATGGATACGGAGGAAAACGGATTTTTTACCATAGTGAAAAAGTCAATTTTCCTTAACATTATTTTGTATTATAGTGTTCTTATAGAGTGGAAAATTAAAAGAAAACATGTAATATCAAAAAATATCTATAGGAAAAAAATTCATTCAAACATTGAAATATAAAACAAAAAATTACATCATAAATAAATTAATCATAAAAAATACCAATAAACAGTGAGATCTTAACGTAAATCTCTTACCTCATGTTTGAATTTCAATAAAATTTTTCTAACCGGAAACAAAATAAATTTAAAATTATTATAATTGTAAAAAAACTCTTATGAATACTTATAATACAATATATGTTACACATATAACATTTAAAATCACATTTATTAATAATTTGTTATTAACATCATCGTTTTCTAGTGTTAATAGATTTATTTTTCATGAGAATTTCGGTTCACAACTTATAGTCCTCGTACATAGATTATGGTTCGTTAATATCGTTAATTTTAATAATGAAATTAATAAAATTTATTTTCAATGTATATATATATATATATATATATATTCATCCTTAAAAGGTTTAGACCCAAAAATTAATTACATCATTCATGGAGATGGTAGGTTATATATTTGTCGGATTGATGTTTTCACTTTATGACAAATAGATTGAATCAATGAGAAATAATAATTATTCTCAAATAAAAATTATTATATCATATATATCAAATATATTCATTAAATATATCTATATTACCATCAATGTGAAGAATAAATGAAAAAAATCAAATCACTTTGTGGAGGTGGTTGTCCACACATACGCATCACTGAAACTATCGTTTTACAATGGATTGAAAGACAAGAAGTTAGGTATAAAATTATAATTATTAAAGAATAATTATATCATAAATATCATTTATAAATACTGATCCCATCATAACCACAATCCGTGAATCTTAGGGATTGAAGTTTAATTGTATCAACATGTGGAGGCAGTAGTCCACTTGTAAAAATGGTTGATACCTTCACATCCCATATGATGGAAAACATGGTAAATAATGGTGGTTAAAAATTAATTATAACATTTCATTACTTTTCTGATAATAAATTAATTATTTTAGGATGATTACAATATTATCAGTGATGTTTTATGAAGAAATAAATTTTAATTGATTGGGTAGGATGATTACCACTTCTTCAATAGGCCTCATTTAGATCATTTCTTAAGTATCCATGGAATGGTATTTTTGGAATACAAGAAACTAAAATTTCTGAGTAGGTAATTTTATATGATAATTTTTTAGGATTTTATCGATATATCTATCTTAATGTGGTGCTAAAAAGATAAAGGAGATGTGTGCTTTTATATGTGTAGGAGAAGAAACACATGTAATTCATAAAAGATGCAAATATAATAAATAAACACTCATCAATGATTCTTAAAAATGGTTAAATATTTTAATTTCAAATAGTTTTATGTTGAAATATATATTTACTATAGGGTTTTGGCCAGTTTAATTTGGAAACATAGCATTACCTCTTGGTTCACTATAATGATAATATTTTACTGTCTTTACAAATAAAAAGGACAAAAATGAAAGTGGAATCATTACCAAAATTGTAAATGATTATTAATAATATTGAATGAATTTTATAAAATTTATCAAATATAATTATAAGAAATTAATTTAAAATTAAACCTGTAAAAATATAGTTAAAAGTAGTTTTATGGGAAATTTTTTTTATTATGTATGAACTTTTTTATAACATAATCCGATATAATATTATTTCCAATGGTCTAAATTTGATTATTAGTGATATAAATTAAAAAAATTACTTTTGAAACCATTTAAAAATGAAATGTAACTTTTTAATGCTTTTAATGAAATAAAATTCTCAATAAAATTCAGGATTTATAAATTTCATTGGAAAATTGATCTTTTCATAAATTTCTCAAAATTTAAATCACTGTTCATTTTGAAATGATGATTTCAAAAAATAAGGTAATTTTTTCAAATATATTTTCCAATAGTGCAAAAAATATAATATATCATATGAGCACAAAAATAAAGACAAAATATTTTTTGGAAAAAATATATTTTTGAGGCATATAAAGACCGTACCTAAATTTGAATAATATTTATCAATATATTTTATTTTTCCGAAATCATTATACATAATTATAAATATTAATTTATTCATATTCACCCCCCCCCCAATTTAATGTGTAGGTTGAAATGTTTTACTACATTGTTGTTCATTTGGAATCGGGTTTTCATGTATCACAAGATATCAAATAAATTAAATTTATATGAAGAAAAATATATCACAAAATATTAGGGAGTTACATTGATAGATAATAAATCATTAATAACCAATATTTACTTTTAATGATTCACTTTAACGCACATTTATACCTTTATCTCAAATAATCATTGCACCTATTGGGTTTTATATTATCCAGATGTTTTAACAAAATAAAAACGTTATTTTGGTATGTAGAATCTGTTTCCAAATTCATATCCAATAGAAATTTTAAGGTTGTTCCCCATTTAATAAATATTAATATGGTAATTATTAATTATTATAAATAAATTATACATCAAATAACTTGTTGATAATAAAAATTAGGTCTCTTTTTTTTTATAACTATGCTTCGATATGTATACATCTCTAGAACATTATTTTCCACAAGCCCTTTTTCAAATGTTTCCAAAACCAACTACCTATGAATCTCAAGATTTGAGTTTATCCAATCCTATCGTGGTCCCACTATCTCAAAAATGGATTTTGACCCTCTTACAGAAATATAGTCTTTCACATTACAATTACTTTTCCATATTTAGTATTTATGTAATATCCATATTAACCATAGTTTGTCTTTTTTTGTTATACTTTTTACTTCTATATGAATGTTTTTTACTCAACATATCATTGTTAAATTATTTTCATCTTTACACGTATTTTTTGGCATAATGATTTTATTTCATATTATAACATATATGATATCTATTTTTCATTATCATTGGTATAGGGTTATATGTTATTGCTACAATTAAAAATATATATATGCAAATGGATAAAATAAGACTTATAATACTTAAAAACATGTATTTCATCTTAGAATGGTAATAATATTGAAACTATAAAGATTAGTCACTATAAATTGCATGAAATAATTTCAAATAACATTGAGTTTTAGCTATAACTATTTTAAACACCAAAATTTTATATCATTAATATTTTCAATTAGTTTTACTTTAAAATATTATCTTTTAATAATTATGTATTATTTCTATCTTATGATTTATATTTATCATGAATTATGAATATAGGATGTCTCTATTTTAGGTATAATTAAATTAATAGTAAAATATGGTGTATCGTAACAAATGTTTTTTCAAACATTGTATAAAATCACACTATGTATATACTTGACACTAAGATAATTTTTTTTGTACCACACAACACATAAAAACTGGTTTCCAATACAAGAATGTTTCCACTTATCAGTGTGAGGTTATGATCTTATCAAGCTAATGGAGTAATCATGATCTATTAGAAAGTTGAATCTCTTCTTAACTATTGTAATCATTATGAAAATACTATCTTCCAAAAGTAAAATATTCTATTTTATTATTCGTTAATTCTTGAAAATTCATCCTACAATGTCATTTAATTCATCCAGATATGAAAATATCATCATGTTTGATTCTATGCTTCTTTATCATTGGTTTCATATATGTCTGTTCTGAATGTTCTATTGAAAATATACTTTACATTTTCCTTTTTTGACTTTCTGTTATTCTAATTCACTATAATAACTATATATTTACCTTTCTTTATATCTTCATTGACATGTAAAATGTTATCCAAAAGATATTGAATCATTTTATCTACACTATTCATTTTATAACTCTCAATATAATAAGTGTTATTTAGTGATTAGAATTGTAGAATGATAAGTATTGAATTTTTACTATTATAACTAAATTGAAACCCTACTAACTGATCAATGTAGTATTTTATATTGGGTATATAATTACAATCAATGATTCTATAATTTTGTATAACATATTTTTGGGGTAATGATAATCTTATTTATTTTTTATACACTTTCCCCTCTTAAACATATAAGATATGAGACAATATGGTGTCACCATTCATATCTTCTTACTATTTTTGAAATATAGTAGATGTCGATGATAAAATTATAATGTAAATATATAATTAATCAATAATGAATCCGTAATAAATATTCTTTTTACCCTCACTTGCTTCTTGAGTTGGCTTATCTGGTAGCAAGTACTCCAATATAATAAGATTATATTCATTTCATTTTACTATGTGATAATACTTATACTAATCCTGAAACTTTTTGTTGTTGAGGACATGTTAACTATACACTATTTATCAAATGGAATACGTGGAACAGATTTAATTTTTTCTATAAAATGAATCCCTGAATGTTTATTCTTTTATCATTATTTTCAGTTTTTACATTTTTAATTAATAAATATTAAATTCCTAAAACTATTTTATTCAAATACAAATATCCATTGTCTATTAGATTTAGAATATTCAACCACTTGAATATTCTGATAGAAATTATTATTAAAAAAATATCTGCATAGTTCTTGTTGTAGATATATCATAATTTTGGTATTTTAAAGGTTGGAATTCGAATAACCAAACCCATTATCACATAGATCCACAGTTTTTCAAGGAATTCACATCCTGTATAAATATTAACATATATCTAATAAACCCTAACATTTAAAATTTCAAAAATATTTCTATATATACATATTTGTTTCCAATTTTATTAAAGTAAACCTATCACTCATATTAAAAGTCCCAAATATTTAGAGGCGCCCTCCACTATGACTAATGAGAACCCAAAATTATGGTTTGATCCAAAATCAAGTGATTAATGGATTTTAATAATTAATATTTAATTTGAGGAATTTGGTTTTAACGTACATGGAAGATGAAATCCAATATATTTTTGAATGTTTTAAATTTAACTATTTGATATCCTACTGAATATCAATGATTCAAAAATAAAAACATTCATAGTTTAAAACATAATTTCTTATTTTCGTGGTTGTTATTCATATAAGGTAATATTGTCTCCTCAACACATTCACATAAAAACATAATTAACAATGAAATACAAAATAAATGAAATAATCAGGAGTTTTATACTAATGGATGATCCATCAAGAAGACGATGTAGATACCAAGACCATGTTGGAATTTCTTTAATCATGTTCCTTTTTGAGTTGTAACAACCATATTATTCCCACATATTATTCCTATTTTGATTCATGATGGTTATCTCCTTAAAACACTTATTTAATATGACAACATCTTTTAAAAATGTATAGTCTTGATATTGTGAGGGGATATCATGATGTATGATATCATTTAATTAAATTGAATAAAGACACACATTCCCTTATATATTTTTAATAGGTTGTCATGTTTTGTTGATTGTGAAAAATAATTATTTAATAATTTATATATTACAAACCATTCTCTAATGAAATAAAAAATTTGAACAAATAAATAGACTAAACATATGTCAGTTAATATCAACTCATGATCAATAAATAAATACCCATATTATGAAATTAAAAAATAATTACTCTCTAAATTTATTATGTAATGTCTCTTCAAAAAACCATGATTGTGTGGGATCCTAAGGGTACCAGTTCATTATTAGATACCTCACAACCCATTTAATAATTGAGGTAATGGATGAATGTGTGTGTGAGGTCAAGGGTGGAACCCCTATAAATATTTTCACTAGAAAATCAACTTTAGGTCCTTAGAAGAATTAGAAATTCATTAAAATAATTTTAATTCATTATTGACATATCCCATTCCACTTTTATTATTATTTTTTAATTATATACTATTAAAAGTAACTATGGATTTTTTCTCTTTTTTTTGATATGTTTTTACCTAGAGAATGGTCTTAGAGAATTTAAAGGGATAAGTATGGGTATATTGGGATGGATAGGTCTGATTTTGATAACCCCGTACTGAATGGGGTCAGGTCACCCAACTAGGTGTGTGGGACACCAGCCCAAGCATGTGGAATTTCTTCATGGGTCCGGAATGAGGGGTTCCATTATAAGGAACCATAATTTAATGGAAACCACCTATACAACACAAAACACATTATCATTTAAAAATTTATTATCTAATTGAAATGGATTCACTCAATGATTTTTTGGTGGGATGTGGCATATACCCCAATGAGGGGATAAAGCATAACTTCCAATTCCATTTTTAAAAAATAAACATCATAAATATGTTAAGTCAAAAGTCTTCTTTTGGCTTTTACATCATATTTTGGAAATCACAAACATATTCTCTGTCATGTTTTGGAAATCACAAATATATTCTCTGTCATGTTTTGGAAATCACAAATATATTCTCTGTCATGTTTTGAAAATCTCAAATGTATTCTATCATATGTTTGTAAATAACAAATTGTCTTTTATCATGTTTATCGTATCGTACGATGTTGATCGTACCGACCAAAACGTATCGTACTGACTCTATCAAACGTATCTTACTGACTCTATCAAACGTATCGTACTGACTCTGTCAATCGTATCGTACTGACTTTGCTATTCAGATGATCATTATTTGTTTTGGTACTTTGTCAAAAACTCTCTCTGCATATGAATCGTACTCATGTTTTACATTTCTATATATCTCTTATCCTAACAAAACGATGTCGTTGAGTTAGTTATATACTAATCAAAACGATGTCGTGCTTTCTGTTTCAATATGACCGTTGGAGGAAATATGACCGTTGGAACCCGAGGCCTATAAATAGGAGGTCATTTGAAGCTGAGAACACACTGATGAACGAAGAGATCGAAAGAGACTCTGTGAACTACGAAGATTCTAGAGATAGACACTGTGACTTCTCTCATTAGCCTTGTGCGTCCGATCATCGTATCGAGGGCTTTCAAGTAATTGAAAGACAGAGGTGACGATTACCTGCAAAATCGAGGGCTGTCGGGGATAGGCAGACAGACGAGCCGATCATCATATCGAGGGCTGCCGGGGATAGGTAGACAGATGAGCCGATCATCGTATCGAGGGCTGCCGTGGATAGGCAGACAGACGTGCCGATCATCGTATCGAGGGCTCACCAAGGTGTTGGTGAGACAGACCTTTTATCCTAGGTGAAAGGATAACCCTTCTCTTTGGGTTAAAAGAATTGTATTACTTTTACATTTCCGCTGTTGTATTAGAAAGGTATTTGTATTGTTTCCTTTCTTCCCTACATATTCAATTGTAATTGTTTCAATTACAATCATTCCATTACATATTGTATTGATTGGTTCTATACGCTTTAAGGTAGAATCATTCATATCTGTATTACTCTGATTATTGTGTTCATCTTGAATACAATTGTTTTACATAACATTAGTATTACAATACATCATACCTTTTACATTCAATACAATTGTGGGTGTTTGTATTTGTATTAGTTTAAGTTCTTTTAAACTAATCTCTTTGTTACTAAAACTCAAGGTTTTTAAACCTACAATTCACCCCCCCCCCCTCTTGTATTATTCCATCTAATAGACTTTTATATTGACTATTCGATCCAACAATTGGTATCAAAGGAGGTTTTCCACTGACTTGTATTACTAGATTTATTTCTTATTACTTTCTTAAATACTTACTACACTAACGTGTGGAGTGGAAAAGTTGTTTTTGTTATATTAGATGGCAGGAATGAATATCGGATCAATAGATAATCTGAATCCTTCTAGACCACCGATCTTCGATGGGAATGATTATGAGTACTGGAGAGATCGTATGAAGAC
This sequence comes from Viscum album, assembly GCA_963277665.1. NCBI lineage: Eukaryota > Viridiplantae > Streptophyta > Magnoliopsida > Santalales > Viscaceae > Viscum > Viscum album. The sequence goes on from OY728131.1 coordinate 25,415,850, forward strand.
TTTCGTCATCAATACTGGTGTAGACAATTTTATTATGCTTACTGGGGGTTATAAAATTCCTGACAAAGAAGTTAGTACTTTCACCAACCAAGAGAAGCAAGAATATCAATTGAATTACAAGGTACGCAATACTTTATTATGTTCTATGACCAGGAATATATATAGTCAGATATCTTCATGTGAAGTAGCCAACTGTATTTGGAAGAAATTAGAAGTCACTCATTTTGGTACATCCAAAGTTATAGAAACAAGGAGAGCAATGCTTCGAGCAGAGTATCATGGATTTGTTTTTCCTTATGGAGAGCCAGTATGTAAAGTGCAACAAAGGTTTATGACAATTGTCAACAGCTTACAATCTATGGGAGAAAAAGGTCTTGATGATGAAGCTCTTGTTGATAAGATTATAGATATTATGCCAAATGAATGGGAGTCAAAAAGAACAGCTATTGATGAAAATAGAAAAGTTTCCCAGATTACTCTTGATGAACTCTTTGGAACACTTCTACAGCACGAGACAAGAATGAAAAGAGATGCTGATTTCAATAAGAAGAAGAATGGGAATGGAAGTGTAGCTTTTGCATCTAAAGCTAAAACACCTGAAAGGGTTACAAGGTCTAAATCCAAGAAAGTTGTTGTATCTGATTCAAGTGATTGTAATCTTTCAGATAATGAGTTAGCTAATCTTGCTCGGAGGATGAACAAGATTGTGGGAAAGAAAGATTTTCAATATAGATTCAAAAAGAAAGACAGGAAAGATAGGAAAGATTCAGAGGTAACTTGTTATGAATGCAAGAAAGCAGGACATATAAGGCCTGATTGTCCTTTACTGAAGAGGAAAGATAGAAAAGAGAAACACTCTGAAAGAAACAAGAAAAGGTTTTATAAGACAAAGAAAGTCTTGAAAGCAAATGATACATGGAGTGCAAGTGGTAGTGATTCCTCAGATGATTCTTCAGAATATGAGACGTCAGGACAAAGGAATATTGGACTTCTAGCCAAACTACCAATTGAAGATCATTGTCTCATGGCTAAGGTACACAATGCTGAAGCTGTTACAAATGTCTCTTTAAATGCAAATTATGTTGATAATAGATATTATGAATCTTCAAATGATGAACCCTCATCATCAGAAGATGATACTTTACCTTCTTTTGAAGAAGTCTCTAGATTTGCTAAGTTACTTGAAAATGAAAATTCTAAACTCAAAAAGAGATTTGAAAAAGCAAATTCTAGAATTTCTATTTTGACTAAAGAAGTATCAGATCTTTCTAAAGATCTTGATGGGAAAACTTCTGATTTTGAAAGTATTTTGAAAACCCTTGAGAAAGTCAAATCTGAAAAAGATAAACTTTCTAAGGATCTTGAAACTGCTATTTCAAAGAAAAACTTTTTAGAGTCTAACTCTAGTTCGAATTCAAATGTTTTAGAAAACAAGAATTTGGTTTTAAAACTAAAGTCAGAGATTTTATCCTTGAAAAAGTGCTTGTCAAACTTTACTCATGGAAAAGAAAACTTTGATAGGATGTACTCTCAAATAAGACCTTTGAGAAATCATTCTGGTCTTGGTTATACTTATTCCAAACCTGTTTTTAGTAATAACTATTTTGTTCCTCAAAAAACCATTTTCTGTTCCAAGTGTCAAAGTGGTGGACATTGGAGAAGAGATTGTTCTCTTAACAAAACTCAATCCTTAGGATTTCATAAATCTCATTTTGCAAAACAAATGTGGATTCCTAAAATTCTTTTATCTAATCCTTCTTGATCCAAACAAGTTTGGATTCCGAAAATCTAATTGTTTCTTTTTCAGGAAAACGAGAAGTGTATCAATAAGAACATTTGGTACATGGATAATGGTTGTTCTTGACATATGACTAGAAACAAAGATTTCTTTGAAAAGGTTATCAAAACAAAAGGTGGAAAAGTTACCTTCAGAGATAATGCTCAAGGAATGATTGTTGGTATATGTAATATTGTTTCAAATTTTTTTTGTAAAAGGAGATATTGTTTTACAATTCATCGGAACGCAAGAACAACTTGCTGATATTTTTACAAAACATTTACCTTCCGATAGATTTGAATTTATAAAACAGAAGATAGGAATGATTACAGTAAAATAATCATTCATATCTACTTCCTGTTTTACATCTCTCCTAATAGTAAGAAACTCCTCGTAGAAAGGGGGAGGACATTTCTTTATGTCTATGTTTCTGATCTTTAACTATTTACTCTATTTATATATGTTTCTTTTTCTGTTTATCGTATTGACAGTTTTATCGTTTCTTTTTAGTTTTCCTGTTTATCGTATTGACCATTTCAATTTTTCTGTTTATCGTATTGAAATTCTTTTCCATCGTATCTTTCAATAATTTTTGAATCGACCGATGATAGTATTCAAATTATTTTCCATCGTATCATTCAATAATTTTTGTATCGACCGGTGATAGTATTCAAATTCTTTTTCCATCGTATCTTTCAATAATTTTTGAATCGACCGATGATAGTATTCAAATTCTTTTCCATCGTATCATTCAATAATTTTTGTATCGACCGATGATAGTATTCAAATTCTTTTCCATCGTATCATTCAATAATTTTTGTATCGACCGATGATAGTATTCAAATTCTTTTCCATCGTACCATTCATTAATTTTTGTATCGACCGATGATAGTATTGAAATTCTTTTCCATCGTACCATTCAAATAGTTTTGTATCGACCGATGATAGTATTGAGATTGTTTTCCATCGTACTGTCGGTTAATGGTAACAACTATTTTCCATCGTACGGTACGATCATAGTAATGACTTTGTTTTCCATCGGCGTCATGTTTTTTTTTCTTCTTACGATTGTGTTTACTTTTGATTCATACCAAAACCAGCAATCACCTTATGGTCTCCGACAGGTTTCTTTTCATTTTTTTTTATTATTTTCTTTGTTTTAATCCTAACCATTGATCTGGTATTATCTAATCTTGACCGTAGAATATCAACGGTCATCTCTTTATCACCTATAAATACCCCCTCCCCTCCCCAAACCCACATTGAAGTTTCAGGATTTGAGGCGAAGCTCTGCTCCACCAGCTATAAACCATCGTAAGATCTTCTCATCGGCAGAACCTTTATGTCTCAATCTTCTGCTAATACTCCTGCCGAAATGTCTTCAAAGACTTTTACAGAGAAAGACTTTCACAGAGAAAGGTTAGTATCCCGAGAATTTTTCGATATGTACGATTCTACAATCAAGAGGATTATTTTGTTTCAAGGATGGGAACATCTCTGTGTGGAAAAGCCTGATATTCAAGATCCAGTTCTTTTTGATGAAGTTTGTCAGTTTTACAAAACCGTTTCGTTCGACAAAGATATGACTATAAACTTCGCTGTGTACGATAGAAAGTTATCTATGTCTGTGAAACAAGCGGCACATTTTCTGAATGTTTCTATAGAAGGCGATGCATTCTGTCCATCTCACAAACTACCAGAGGAAGTTGGTACGTTTAATAGAGAAAGTGCTGAAAAAACTTTGTTTGCTGTTAATGAGGGAAAGAGGAAAGTTTATCATCTTTCACCGGACAATCGGTTTGTCACTTTATGGATGAAAGGTTTTCTTGTCCCAAGAAAAGGGGATAGAGAAACCCTTAAAGTTTCTGATGTCTTTATGCTCGACTATCTTGTGAATATGAGGAAAGTAAATCTCATGGGATATATCTTTGAAACCATCAAGAATGTCAAGAAAGGAGGGATTAAATCCCAAATAATAATGTATCCAGCCATCCTTACGAAATTCATTCTTGAGAGTATGAAGTTTTGTAACATTCCTTTGAAAGGAGAACCTATGGATTTGTGGCCGTCTTTCATTAATAAGAGTACGATGAAAAAGCTGAATGTTTGTTTTGATTCAAATTCAAAACTTTTTGTCAGAGATGTAGAAGCTGAATTCCCTGAAAATCAATCGGCACCTATGCCAGCCAAAGACAATCAATCCGCCGGTGTTACTCGAAAGTCTGATCCGCAGACTAGTTCAAAGCCGAAGAAGAAGCCGAGGTACAGTAAGGAAGTTGTAGCCAAATGGAGAAAGGACAAGGAACAAAGAAAAGAGGGTGATCCGAAGTTTGGTCTTGATCCTGCTGAGGCTTTTGCAGAAAGAATAAGGGTAGAAGAAACCCTTCAAGCTGAAAAGAAAAAGAAGACTCTTTTGAAAAGAAAGGCTCAGGACTTTGATATCTCTAAAGTCTTGAAAGCAGTCGAAGATGCTAGTGCTCAACTAACCATGGAAGTGCATCAAGAGCCCATCGTACAGAGTCTGCCCGAGAAAGAAAAATGAAAACAAGTGATAGAAGAAGTGGAAGTAGGAGATTTTCTGTTATAATTTCTTCAAAGTTCAAAGAAAAGTAGAGAGGAATCGCTTCAAAAGATGAGTGAAGGTGTTCAACAAACACCTCATACTGATCAGGAAAGATCTCCGGACAGAATGTCATCTCGAGAAAATCATGATGCTCAATCTTCTCAGTCTGATAAAGTAGTTGTCATTAGTGACAAAGTGGAAGATGAAAGAAAACAGAAAGAAAAAGCGAAAGGGAAACAGCCAGTTGTTGATTCAAGCAGATCGTATGAACTAGCATCGTACGATGAAGATACTGATTCAGAACATACAATCTCTCTCAAGAAGAGTGATTACATTGTTCAGGTTTTGAGAAGGATGGAGAAAACCATTCCTTATTTTCCGAGGCTGGAAGGGAAGATTGATTTTATCACTGAAAATCAAAGGAAGAAGTTTGGCTCTGTAAAAGAATTGAGAAAGAAAGTTTTGTCAGTAGAAGCCGATCTGAAAGTTCTTTCGGAAAGCTCAGTTGCTCATAAGAAAGCTTGCAATAAGATGACCAAGTGGTCATACAAAACTGAAAGCTCAATCAATGATCATGAATTAGCTATTGAAGATATAAGGAGGTTATCAAATGAGCTAGCAATTGCTTTCAACAAGCTTGATAAAGAAACGGTTGAAAGGCTGAACCTTTTGTCTTCTCAAAGAACTGATGTTCCTTCAGTGAAAGACTTGCAAGATAGGATGAATGCTTTCCAATCTGAATTCTCGAAGGTTTCATCTTTCAAAGATGAAATGGTTTTACTGAAGAATCAAAATTCTGAGTTGTCCAAGGATAACAAGACTCTGCAAAACAGAATTGATACTCTTGAAGAAGTAATCAGAGTCCAGGAGGAGACCATCAGAAATCAAGATCAGATTTTTGCGGATCAACAGGAGCTTCTCAAAACTCAGGGTGAATCAATTTCTGAAGACAAGAAGGAGATCAAGAAGATGAAAGCTGTGCTTCATGAGCTTATAAAGAAAGAGAAGGAAAGAGAAAACAAATGATTGTTGTATTTGTTTCTTTTGGAACTTGTTTGTTTTGTAATAACTCTTATAATCCTTTCTCTTTTATCCATTGTCTTGTATTACTTCACTAACTCTTCCAGACAATTCGAGATTCCTCCTTTCTTTTTGAAAATCACAAAGGGGGAGAATATTTACAAAGCAAAGATTGTTTTTCAAAGGGGGAGATTGCATTACAATGTTCTTAAGGAAAATCTATGAATACAATCCTTAGGAAATTCAATACCTAAGGGGGAGTTAGTTGTATTCAATTTCTTATTCAGAAGAGTTTTCAATAACTCAGGGGGAGATAAGTATTTCTTGTTTCATTTACTTTGTGTGTTTGTGCTTTCCAAAAAGGGGGAGATTGTTAAGTCAAAAGTCTTCTTTTGGCTTTTACATCATATTTTGGAAATCACAAATATATTCTCTGTCATGTTTTGGAAATCACAAATATATTCTCTGTCATGTTTTGGAAATCACAAATATATTCTCTGTCATGTTTTGAAAATCTCAAATGTATTCTATCATATGTTTGTAAATAACAAATTGTCTTTTATCATGTTTATCGTATCGTACGATGTTGATCGTACCGACCAAAACGTATCGTACTGACTCTATCAAACGTATCTTACTGACTCTATCAAACGTATCGTACTGACTCTGTCAATCGTATCGTACTGACTTTGCTATTCAGATGATCATTATTTGTTTTGGTACTTTGTCAAAAACTCTCTCTGCATATGAATCGTACTCATGTTTTACATTTCTATATATCTCTTATCCTAACAAAACGTTGTCGTTGAGTTAGTTATATACTAATCAAAACGATGTCGTGATTTCTGTTTCAATATGACCGTTGGAGGCAATATGACCGTTGGAACCCGAGGCCTATAAATAGGAGGTCATTTGAAGCTGAGAACACACTGATGAACGAAGAGATCGAAAGAGACTCTGTGAACTATGAACATTCTAGAGAGAGACACTGTGACTTCTCTCATCAGCCTTGTGCGTCCGATCATCGTATCGAGGGCTTTCAAGTAATTGAAAGACAGAGGTGCCGATTACCTGCAAAATCGAGGGCTGCCGGGGATAGGCAGACAGACGAGCCGATCATCGTATCGAGGGCTGCCGGGGATAGGCAGACAGACGAGCCGATCATCGTATCGAGGGCTGCCGTGGATAGGCAGACAGACGTGCCGATCATCGTATCGAGGGCTCACCAAGGTGTTGGTGAGACAGACCTTTTATCCTAGGTGAAAGGATAACCCTTCTCTTTGGGTTAAAAGAATTGTATTACTTTTACATTTCCGCTGTTGTATTAGAAAGGGATTTGTATTGTTTCCTTTCTTCCCTACATATTCAATTGTAATTGTTTCAATTACAATCATTCCATTACATATTGTATTGATTGGTTCTATACGCTTTAAGGTAGAATCATTCATATCTGTATTACTCTGATTATTGTGTTCATCTTGAATACAATTGTTTTACATAACATTAGTATTACAATACATCATACCTTTTACATTCAATACAATTGTGGGTGTTTGTATTTGTATTAGTTTAAGTTCTTTTAAACTAATCTCTTTGTTACTAAAACTCAAGGTTTTTAAACCTACAATTCACCCCCCCCTCTTGTATTATTCCATCTAATAGAATTTTATATTGACTATTCGATCCAACAAAATATAGTTATTGAATTTTAACCACCTCCCATATGGAAGATATTCATTTATGGAAAACTCTTCCATTTTTATACTATAATTTGTGAATCTTGAATTACAATTGATCTTAAAATAGCCATATCATGTTCATCCAATATCTTCTTGATAAAATATCTATGTAGTTGGGACTATATCAGAGGCATATTCTTGAATTCTATAAAATGTAATATAAATATATATTTTTAAAAGTTAAATAATTATCTGATTCCACTTGATAAAATTTATGTAAGGGAATGAATCTTTTAATGGTATTTTTAATAAATTTTAGGTTATATCTTATATTTAAATACTATACCTGATATACTCATTTTGGGTTTCATACATGGATCATATGCAACTAAATTTATGTGTTTAGAACCAAAGAAAAATAATACCCCATTGGTACGATGAAATTCTAGAAAGATCTTCTTGTCTCTAGATTAATGTTTCTAAAATTTCTGAAGTGAAGCGCACTCAAGATTTTCTTCACATGCACCAAAAGTCATGGTTCATTAATCCATTATATTCATATACTATAATACTAAAATAAGGTGATTTGTGTTGTTCATGTGATCATGAGAAGAACACAAACTCAATCTATGAATGAGGTATCAATACGATGGTGTTATTTTTAATTATTTCTCTATATAAACGTTAATGATTTTTGTTGATGTTTGTTCCCAACCAACCAAAAAAGAATAATCTTTTAGATCATCCATAGGAAAATTAATGTACAAAACTAATGAATTTAAATAAACATGAATCTTGATGTATTTGGAACTAATGAGATAAATCACCCCAACCATTAATTGAAAGACAATATATGTTTAAAAAGAAATTTCAAAATATAATGATATAAGAATAAAAAAATAGAATTGGAATGGACCATACGTAGTCCTTCTCTATATAGAAAAAGATAAATGAATTTATTACTAAAATAAATATAATTGTTTTACAATTAGAATAACATACATCAGAAGTAACCCCAAAAGACTCTTTATTAAATCAATTAGTTATAGAAACCATTACCAAAGCCTTATAAAGTTTTTGGAGGTTTTTTTCTAGAACATTTCCCCTAGCTAAAAACATTACCTCAATTAACTATTCCAAAAAATTGTGAATTTCATCGAATTTAATTTTTTAATTCATATTTATATTTATAATTTATATAAAATATCATCTAGAAACCAATGGTTACTATAACTCATAACCAATGATAATTATATATACATGTTGCTTTTAAACTCACATCATTCATATTTTATCACCATTATAGATGATTTTAGTTTCCACTTTGTCTGAAATTATATAATCTAGTTGTTTCATCCTATTGCACATCTATATGTTTTCCAGACATCTAGAAATTTATCCTTCTAAAACATACCAAGACGTTCCGAGAACATTGTTTTCACACAAAAATTTCCTAAACATATCCTACATTAGAATCATTTATCAGTAATCTCAATGTCATCCATCTATATTTGAATATCCTCTATGATCTAAATTTTTCATTTCCATTATAATTCAAACTTCACTGAGATTATAATTATCACATATCCACCAATCCACAATAACACCGCATAAATATTAAAACTAGAATGTTTGTTAACATGTTTCTGAAACACAAAACCTCATTATACTTATACATCATCAATAACATTTCCTCCAATAACATATATATGTAGTGATTAATTAACTAAATATGAATCATATTTTTTGAAACATTAAATTATTGATCAAGTAATTCACACTAGAAGAATCATAGAATGTCGTTCAAAATGTATGAATCTTTATGAGATCCTCCGTCACCCCCTTCAACTAAATCATCCCCTTACAAGGATTTATACGTGAAATGTTCTTTTCCTTAATTGTTAGAAGTGTTACCAATGGGTGAATTTTCAACATAGAAAACATAGTTTTTCCTTTGTAAGTAAAAAAAGATATATCAGTTCTCTACTACATGTTTTAATTTCTACCAAATTCTAAATTTGAAAAACCCTTTAATGTTTAATCTATTCAAAAAATGATTGACAATCCTTTAAAATCTTTGAGATAATAGAGTATCCACTTTATTTATTCTTAGGGTTCCATTCTAGGGATACACATGGTCCTAATGACTACTCCCACTAAATGTGAAATTTCCAATTTCATAAAAACCATGTCTTACATAGATGACTCTAGCATCCAATGATTATTGTACCATTTCCATGAAAATATCCTTTTCTTCTATTCTATGTTCCTTCTATTTTATCATTGTTATGTATCTAGAAAGGGACGTGCCGAAATACTTCACCTGACTCATTCCAAAACATTCAACCACATTCCAAAATTATTTCAAACCGATTTAGAAACAAATTTTCAGACTTTTGGTCTTTTCCATATCAAATCCCCAAAATTTACTGTACTTCCCCAAGATCATTCACCTCAAAACTTTTGGATAATACATTTTTCAACACTTTAAGCTAATAATTACTTTGTTATACTAATATCATGTCATTGTCGTAGAAAATATTGATGATGAATCTCCCATCATTAAAGAGGTTTCAGAAGAAGTAAGGATCTACATTAATCTTAATAATCATTTTTTCTTACATAAAGGCATTTAACTTCCATTTAAAAATTTAAGGGTACCTAATTTATTGCTATAAAAAATAATTTTGAGATGATACACCATATTATCATTATTTTTTTCTATGAAACACTTTTTTTAGGCCATGTAAATTTTTTCCTCGAGGTATCTATGAACAAATATGGTTTTAAAATCTAAATGATCTATATTTGACCATTTTATGGAAACCATTTTTAGTTCCATAAAAATCATAAATTTTTAAAAATGAGATAAATGATTTTGGGAAAAATAACACCTTCTGTTTATTGGATAAATTTCATGAAAACCCATTCCATGAATTGTTTTTTACAATCCAAATTCACCATTAGTTGATAAACACTTTTTTGTAAATCAATACTTATATAGTAGGTCATTTTATTAGATCTCATATACGAGAAACATGTAAAAAAATTATTTCATCTCACAGTGATAACATTCTCTATTTTTAGTGACTCAAACATTTAACCTCTAATTTAATTTTAGGTTCTTCATAATTTTTTAGAATAAATTAGTCTAGATCACATCTATATCGTGATACATTATACCGAATACTATAATATATTAGTAACTAACACTAGGTTTTTTCTCTTTTCAAAACCACTACCTTGTAGGCTTCTCCAATTAGATCTCTAAAACGAGCTTCCACAGTTGCAGAGATTTGTGGTACATTTATCCTAGGAAATAATAATATTATCCAATATCCTTCCAAAAATTATTTTGGACAATATGATTTTTTGGGATCTATTATACTCTCTGAACTATATAAAACATCCTAACTTATGTTAAGAATAACGTCATCTCACGTTAACTCTTTTTATCATCTATTACATCTTATTAGTTCCAAAACGTCCATAGAATCTCTATATTATAGATGACATTTTAAATTCAAATAAATTTCCATAATTAATTACTGAAGAGTAAAATCTAAACTATTAATTTACTTATCCTACAAATAAACATACTATGAAATTATCCCCATTTTTACTCTTTCCTTGGAATCAATGTAGACAAAGTCGAGTTATCAAAAAAAATTTGATATGGGAAATCGAAACCTTCTTCATGGTCCATTATACTTAAAAAATATCCAACCCCAATGGAGTTGAAGGAATTTAGTTTACTATGTAAGAAGCACAATTGAAAACATCCACCCAAAACTCATTGGGAATATTCATATGCAACCTTACACTCCATTTCTTATCCGCCAAGGTCTAATTTATTATATCCATGAGTCTATTTTAATACAAAAATCTTGGTATGTTACTACGATACCATATTATTTTTTTAGAAATTCTGATAAAACATCCTACTTCTATATTCCCAACCATTGTCAGACCTCTAACATTTCAGTTGACATCTAGTTTCATTTAACACCTTATAACTCCATCAAATTTAGGTTTTGAAACCTTCAAAAAAAATATTTACAAAGAAAACCCTACCCACCTATGTCACATCATCGATTAAGGTAACACAGTATAATAATCCTCTATGAGAACAGGTTAGATAAGGTCCCCATATATCTATATAAACCAGCACTAACTTCTGATCTTTGGGTGTCTTCCTTCTGTAGATAACGACTCCTCACGGTACATCCCAATTATATACTCTTTTAATATAAAATAATCATAGATTATGAGTGTCAATATACCTTGGTAGTTTGGATAATTTTCCCCTTCTCACTAAAGTGACAATGTCATTTATTCCATGACTTTGAGGATACATAAGATTTTTTTCAGGCATGAAATTACCCATTTCAAACTCCCAAAAAATATAGTGATCTATATTTTACCACATTGAACACCACCATGGATCCATGTATAACATTACACACTCAATTAAAAAATTATTTATAGAAACAAATATCATCCACTATTCCTACCAAAACCCCATTCATCCATAGTCTTAGTAACTTCTAGACTCCTTTAAATCCCTACAAGCCTCAATTTTGAATACAAATGGAATAATAAACCTTACCTACTATATCAAGAGTATTATTATCCACAATATGTGCCTTGAAAAATATTCTACAAGAATAATTATTTTCTTTTTTTAATTTGTATTGAGAGTAGAATTAATACTTATAGTGTATGATCCAAGAAACAAGTGGACTAGATAGACTCAGTAAAATACCACATTTATCATCTAAATTAATTTTTATGGTTGTACATTTAGAAGAACATTTTCTATAATGAACTTGTTGATCATTGAAAAATATCATTTTATGGAACTTCTTCCCATAATTGTATCATATGTGGTTGACTTCAGCCAAACTACTCTAACATCTAATTAGCATTCCTTAACCATTAATGAGACTTCTCCATCGACGTTGACCCCCCTTACCTACCACATTGAAATCATTTTTGGTTGAAGCTTTTGTATTATTTATTTGAAATACTTCATTCATAATTAGATAATAAAAACCATTATACACTAATTTATACTTAAATCTATAGTTTATCACTGTGGTAACCAAATCATCCCACGATTTGAAGAGTGATTATATAAAGAGATGTTCCTTCCCTAGACTTGTGAGCTGAAATCTTACTGATTCCAACTGACTACAAATTTTATTTAAACTATTAACATAATCATCCATATAATTTAATTTTTAAATTTTCATGTTAAATAACATCTATAATAGAAACTCTTTGTCTATTGTATTTTTATTTTAATATATATCAGCGAGAGTCTCTATATGTTCTGAATTCATCATCAACACATATATATTGGAGGATAGATTCAATTTTTATTACACCTACATCAATATTAGTTCCTTCTCATCCATCCTTTATCATTATTAATTTTTTTATCACATATAATTTTATATTAATTAATTAAATATTCCTACCCTTTTAATGTAGGAAATCTCACATATTCATTTTATAGAATAAAATAATTTCTTTAATGAATATCTCAATGTTGAACATAACCTCATCCAATTTAATACATTCAAATTTAAGTTGGATTTGGTTCGATATAACTAACATATGTGTACTTTATGATTACCTATATATATAGTTTTTTATATTAATAAACATTTTATCAAAACTTTATTATTCTTCTGCAAGACACAATATGTGATAATTCCCAAAGAATATATGTCACGCTGAAAGGACATAGAAGCTCGCCACTACGATGAGAACCCCAATGTTCCACAATAGTAATCTTAAATATATGTTTTATATCTATATGATATCATTTGAGGGACTTATATGATACAGTGTATCAAGGGTGAAGACTTGTAGTATATTGAGGCACCTTCTTATCGTGTACGCCATTAGTTATATCCATTATAGGATTTTATGAGAACACGACCTTCAAGAAGAAAATCCACATTTATATTGCTCAGTGGATATTCCTATCATGGAGCTTGTGTATTGATCCTTAGATATTATAATTATCACTAATTAGTGTTATAAGTCAAATACATTGATTTATTGGTAGAAACAATAATAAAATATGTTCATAGAGAGGTAGTATACACTAGGTGTGTCACGATTAATACTCCATTAATTATTATTATGAGAATGGGTTTTCCCTTATCTTCGTAAACATAAGTTAATATCCCAGGACATTTGATGGAAATGATATAGCCTAAATAAATCCAATGTTTGGGTGTTCATTAAGGAAGTTCAATTTCCATAAATTCAATGAAAGAGACAACATGCATATAGGCTGGTGGAACCATCATACAACATAATTGATTAGAGATATCATGATAAAGGGATTATATTACATAGTAATAGTCTGTATGAGGTTTTATTTCAATTAGACTTTATCTTCTTTTTCCATCAGTGCATTAGAGAGTTATTAAATGATAACCTTAGTGTTTATACATCTTCTCTTAATGCCACAATGAAATTGACCTAGACGATCACACACTAAATTTATCCAAAATAATAGTTAAATAATATGTTACTCTTTATAATTTAACAAGTTGAATAAATATTAATCCCATATATAGATTAACAATATTTTATGTTCGAAAAATCACATATATACTATCACCATTTATTTGAGAGAATTATATGTGAGTGGAATATATAATAATTATTAATTTTTTATTTAGTAACTATAATATTTAGTTATTTGTTGGAGAATAATTTAGAGTTATTTATTTTATTAAGTAAATAAAAATTATTCAAGACCTGATAAATAATGTAGAGGAATATAGAACTATGTTTTCTAGTTCCCAAGAGAAATAATATATATTTAATAATGTTGGATAAATAAGATTTAATTTAATTCACTTGTTAAACATAGGTCATGAAATAATAATATTATTATTATTATGGATATATGTTTCTATAGGGTATAAACAAATATTAAAAGAAACGTGTGAAATTATTTATTCTTAAAACTAGTTGTATACAAACCCAATAATATTATTTTTCAAGACATCGAATTCATTTTTTGGGTTGCGTATAATGAATCCGGATTATCCTCTCAAATCCCTATAGAGATACCTTCTCCATGAATGATCATAATAAATAAGTGTGATCTTTTTCCACCTTACATTGTTGAGTCAAGAGGGGTAAAATATAATCATTTGGATGTGATTCTAAAAGTGATAATAAATGATGCAAGCCATAGGATTTTCTTGTGCTAGCACATATAAATTCATATAATGATGTTTGAGGATTTTTTGAATTCATGTGGATCACTGATAGAGGGAATCATCCTTGGATTCATACAATTCAATGGTGGTAGGATGTAGATTAATTATTAGATTCATCAACTAAGAAAGAATTTCTCAAAAGTTATTTCTTAAATTTAGTACATATTATATACATAATAAATGATGATCTAGAATGTTGGTTCCAGCATTAATTCATTGTCAATTTTATTTAATTAAAATCTATTGATCATGGAATTTATCATTATGTAAATCATTGATTGATCATCAATCATGAAAAATACCATTGATGGTGATAAACAATCACACATTCCAATTGTTCCAAAAACCATCATGCTGTATTTGATAATTTTAAAAAATTATTTATAATTATTTTGAGAACAATGATTGATTTATGAATATATAATTTACTTTTCAATTCCTGTTTAATCATTAATAAATCCAAATTTCAAGATGTTCTTGTTCTTACTTTATTCTTGTAAATATAATCAAATTGATTAATATTATGAAGGAATAAGTTCAAAAATGTCATCTAGAGGTGTCAAAGAATCTGGACGTATAATGCAAGTGTACATAACATGTAACCTGGAGGTACATGTTGTGTACAAATGTTTAATGTTCCAAGAAATAATTTATAATTAATTCATTGTATATGGATATAATACACGTAGTGTATTTAATTATATACAGCGTGTTGATTGGTCCAACCTGGCACATGGTCATTTGGAGTACATGTCATGTAATTGATGTATATAGTTTATAGTCCTTTACTCCTAGATAAGACATGTATCTTATTACACGTTTATCCTGAGTAGTGACCATGTAACGCAGAGACCACATGATGTGTATCCCATGTACATGTTATCCACTGTACCTTTATCTCATGTCATGGTTACACGATGAGTCACATGGAATGTTCCTCAAATAGATGGTGAGAAAAGTACTTTTTTTGTAGCTGGATTGTATACACCATGTACTTTTACCTTGTTTGGACAATAAAAATTATATTATTATATTGTATAAACCTTATCTAAATACGAGTGTGTTTTTCAATTAATATGATTGGACACGTTATGTGATGGGTTTTAATAAATAGAAGTATTTAATATATTTCTGCATTGTTTTTTCAGTTTTATATAATGTTTGAGATGTATTATAGTTATTAAACTACGTCCATTAAAGAAAATCACGTGATGGAAAATTCACATAATCTGTATAATCATTAATATTATAGTACACGTCAGGAAAGTTTGTGGTATGTCATGTATGACACATGTCATAATATTAAATAGTATGTGGTTGTATAATATGTTTGGTAATTCAAATGAGTACTCACTGTGTTTTCTCCAAGGTAAATTTATGTACATTGTTATTTTGATATAAATTTATTTATTTGTTTAAAATTGTGACGGATGGTAATCTCATGTTAATTTAGATGATGATAATGAAAAAAAACAAATAAATGATATAATATAATAAATTTATTTGAGTATTATATATCTTAAGTAAGAATGATTATAATCGAATGATCATTTTATTAAATACATAATTAGTTGCATATGGAGGATTAAGATCTTAGACCAAACCTTTTTTATGGGATTGGATTCCTTTAACATGTCATTGAATTAAATTGATGGAATCTTTTCCATATTAACTCTTATTATGTAAGAGCCTGAATTCTCATTGTTTCATTAATGTAAACCCCTTACCATAACCTGCATGTGAGTAAAAGCATATGTAATGGATGAAGATCCCATGTTAGTCGAGGCAGTTCATGTTTGGATCTAAGGTGAAACCAATTTATGATAGATACATAGGTCGATGGGTGGAAAGTGACAACATGAACCATACATGGTTCAAGGTGTTTTTACCCTAGATTGATAGTTAGTTTATAATCTACTAGAAAAAAACCATTTATAAAATCTCATGATCATACCAATTTAATATTTATTTTTATCAAGTATCATGGTTATTTTATTATTGATTTTTCTCCATGATCACATTAATTAATGAATTAAAAAAATATAATATCTAAATATAATTATTTTCCTTATACATTAATTTTATCTAAAAATTGTTTATCATTTAAATAAATTCACATGATATTAACAATAATTTAATAAATTTAATAATTTAAAATTCAATCATAAATTATAAAATCACTCAATTATATATTACATCAATATAGTCTTCCACTACTTCTATTAAAATCAAAACACGGATCAAAGTGCATGACCATCCAAAGTTGGGGTGCTTTCATTTATCCTGTTATTAAAAATTGATATATTGGTTTGACAAAGCTTTGTTCACAAGATGGGTTGAACGCAAAAGTAAGACATGGTGTAAGTAAGAGGTAAAGGTTTAGGAAATCCAATTTAAGGATTTCGATATTGGGTATACCACACAATATATCATGGAACATAGATTTATTATAGTTTGAATTTAAAATTCCAAGCTAATACCCTAAAAATTTCTTGACCATTAGAATTTGGGTATATGAAAAGGGGAATATAGATCCATACCACAAGAATGGCCAAAAAATAGGATATTCTAAATCCAATAGTGAAGGAAATTTTGTTTCAATAAAACAATGAGGGATTAAGAAATATTATATTTATTTATTTTACTAATTTTATATGATAAAGTACTAAAATTATGATCATCATATTTTTAGAAACAAAAATAAAAATGACTTCAAGAATATCAGTATGATCCTTACTAAAGAAGGATAACCTTCTCATCTGCACAAAATTTCAAGAATGGAATAGGTACTTACACGTTATCCTATGCAATGAACGGAAAGTGAATATACCAGAAGAACATATTCTCGATGTGCATCGTAATGAGGCTAGTGAGTTTGGGTTGTTTCTCTATGAAAAGCATTTGAATGATGCAACATATGTTCAGTTTTCTATGTTATCATCCATGACTAATAATCATTTAAAGAAACAAAAGGAAATGGATGTGTATAGCATGATGTATCAACATTAGTATATTTATCAAAAAAAAGCATTACAAGGGAGATATGAGATATCCAATGCTATATTTAAAATTATTATTGAAGATTTGAACTTAGATAGGCCTAATATAGTCAATTTTATCAGATAAATTGAATGCTTATACATCTTATTGATTAAAATCGCATATGACTTGTTCATAGAACTCATGCATTTCTCCTTACCCAAGACCTTCTGTAATATTATTTTAAATTATCACATGAGTTATAATGATAGGATTCTTTTGAAATATCTTAATTTGATTTTCAAAGTGCAAAAGGACTTCTGTCATTACAAAAATTTGGTCATTATGGTGAATAAAAAAAAGAAAAAATAAAAGGGTTCCAAGAATCATAATTTGTTTAAAGTTCTTGAGTCCTTCTGAGAAGAGGAAGATGCAAAGTAAGGGAAAGAAGAAAAAGGTAGTATGTTTTTCATATGTAAATAAAGGACACTGGAATAAGAACTCAACAAAGAAGTAAGGGGAAGCTAAAGGTTCAGTTTTATCAAGTTTATTATTTGAATATATACACACTGGGTATTAGATTCATCTTCTAGTGCTAACTTCTATATCAAAATAATAGAACCATGTAAATTAACTAAATGAATAAGATCCTACTTCCGTGAACCTATAGGCACAATCAATAAGGAATGTGGGTATATATCACTTGTACCCACAATAATTTTATGGCCCATCATTGTATCTCACTCCATGCCAATTTTCACACATACCCTCACTAGCATCCTCCTCCCCCTACCCACATGACCCACCCCTCCCCATGACCATCATACCCTGAATTTTCACCCAACATACAATCATCCTCATACATAGAGGCCACCCAACTACCCCACCATCATCCTCCTCAAAAACGTCCACCCTACCACCCCTCTAGCACTTCTCCAATGTGGCCTCCCCAAATCATATTCTGAGGAACCGCTGACATGGACACCACAACTCCCTTTGATCCAATTTATCTAGAATTTCTCCAGAATATATTCAATGCTGCTCTGATATGGATCTGGTGTATACCCCCCACCTCCTAGGATCCCCCACCTTCAACACATTTACCCCCAAATATACTCCTCCAATAGGACGACACCACCTCCCTGATTTATCATTTCAACCTAGACTTATCCTTGTAATTATTTTCCTCTCATGATTTATCATTAACCGTATTCATCTAACACTAGAAAAATCCTACATTTAATGATTTCTCATTTCAAATATTTCCCTCCTCCTATTCTATTGATTTTTTTCATAACTGGTTAGGGTTCCCCCACTTTCCCATATAAACAGATATTGATTTTTCTATAACTTATTTGATCCCATTTTATTTTTTTCATAATGTTATTTTTCTGTTGTTTATAGAATATTATACATATTTCAAATATATAACTTGGTTATATTTCATATTCTTTATTTTTTATATTTATATACGTTCATAGTTGAGACTGAAAATCGAGTGATGTATTCCCTTTTCTAGTCTAATAATTCCTAACCTGAAATAGTACTATTATAAAAGGTAGATTATTAGTATAATAATGTTTCTAAGAACTTCTACATGATTTTTATCTCATTGGGGTTTATTCAATATCACATATTGAAAAACTCTTGTACAACTTATCACTTATTGTATGTGTTTTTTTAGTTGTTACCCATTTATGAAATCCATTTATATAACATTTTTAGGTGTATTTTTAGTAAGAGAATATAAACTTATTATTTTTTAATATTTACTATCAAATTAGATAAGTTTGTAAATAGTTTTCAAGAAGTACATTCAAAAAGACAGACAATATTTTTCTTTTATGTTCTTAAACAGTTTCCAGTATCTGTAATTAGTATTTTCATGACATAAAAGACATTAAATATGGTGCATAAATTAATTAATTTTTAGTATATGATTTTTTTCATAATATTTTGATTTTTTATAAAACTTTTAAATAGATATGTTTTATATTAATATTTATTATATTATTAATATTACATGTTATTAAATTTTACCGTTATAGATCTCTTGATTTATTATCTTTTTAATTTTTTTCATTTACTATGTTACATGACAGTGTTTCATGTATTTAAATAAATAGAGAATGATGTTTTATGTAAATGAGGTATTTTTATTAATGAATAATAATTTGTGATAACTTTTTTATGAATAAAACCTTTTTAAATGACCATTCAAGAATTTCTATTATTTTATTGATTATTCTTAATTTATAATTATTTCTATTTTGTGATATATGATTTTTTCAAAGACAATAATTTTTGTGTTATCAAAAGTTTAAAAAGGTGTTTTCAAACAAACAAAAAAAAGTTAAATCAACTTTATTCATCATTTTTATTCACTGGTTGAAGTTATTATCATTGTATACGGACTAGTTTGAATGTTTGAAAACATATTTCAATTTAACTTAAATGTTTTTTATTTTCAGAAGATAGTACAATCCATGTTACCAAGTGTTTTTGGTGTACCACATTGTATGAAACATTTATAGTCAGAAAAAATTATATGTCAAATGGAACATATCTAGATAGTTATTGTATTTTTTTCTTCAATGGTATGACATTTTTTTGAATTAGTGTGTTAATTTTTAAATGGAAACATCATGTATAATGTTTTAATACTACGTGATTTTGTTTCTTTATGTCAACACCTTTATTTTTATATGGTGATTTTGTTATTTTTTCAAATATTATTTCAATATTTATTTTGAGTTTTAGTGATTGGTAATTTATTTTGTATTTAAATTTTTTCTAATGCGTTAGTGTTTATTCATATATAATATTTATACTCTTTTAATTTATATGAAAATGTTTATTGATTTCAATCTAGGAATGATGATGAATTAAATCTATTCAAAAGAATAAAGATTAATATCCTCTTACATGAGTGAAGATTATTAACTACTTATAGCCACCTATGTTCATAATATTATTAGTCATTCAATCTAAAATTACTATTTATTTCTATATAATGTGCTTCTTCTCATGCAAGATCCCAAAACAAACAACTGAAGTATTGTATCAATGTTATTACTATACATAATGGTATGTAAGAATTCATTTCATCTATAATTGAATTATCTATTAAAAACTCATTCGATGATATTCCTTTCACTTTGTAATATGATTTAGTTGCAGATGTTTTAATTATTATATTTTAATTTTTTCATAAAAAAATGTGTTTAAATATTAATTTTGTTTAATTTTTTAGCTTATATGGGAATATATTTTAAATGTTTCAAACCATAATTTCAATAAGTTCTTTATGTTAGATTTATTAAACAAATCAACATCAAAATAATCCTATAAACACTTTTTAAATGTGGTTTGTGTTAATATAAACAATTTACAATTTATAAATGGTTTATATATGTATGTATTTTTTATATAGTTTATATTATTAAAATATTATATATTAATACTATTTAAATGATCATTAATAATATATTTTATTATATTTTATTATTTTATATGTTAATACGGTTTCAATTTTTTTGGATTCGAGTTTGAGAAAACAAAACACAGATGTATCGGGGTCCCATATTTGTGTAATATATAAAAATATTGATGTTCCAAATTCATTCTCAAGATAAAGGTGAGCTCATGGACTATGTGGATATTTATCATGGTTAAGAAATTGGTGCTTTAAACATTTATTGTTCTTTTGATTAGTTTCATTAGCTTGTTAAATCATATGGGATGAAATACTTTTAACTATTAAGTGTGTGTTGTTTATATAGTATGCTTCTTTGACTATTAATTCAACGTTGATATTATTTATAAAATTCATTTAGTTATTTTATAGTTATTTTATTGTTACTGTTGATTTTCTTCATTGTATACAGTTGTAGCTAAACACTTGGATAATATCTCGATAGAAAATAGAGTTCCATAAATTTATTTTAGTTCTTGTAATGTTTGTATAAAATATAATTACTGGGATATATTATGGGTTTATGCTATAATGTTAGTGAAATATATTGATGAAAATACTTATATACAATGATTAAATTATTTTCACTATTTTCTATGCATTTATTATGCATTTATATTCAACACTGTAATCAATAAAAAATCCATTTTTTATTAACTTATTGATTGATTTGAAACTTATTTGTATTTTATTCAATAAAATATTATATTTTTAATATTTAACCTTGAATCTAATTATTTAATTATTATTTACATGTATAATAAATCCAAATAATTTATTTAGAAATCATGGTACTCATTAAATCTATATGTGCTATTTTTATCATTCAAAATTTTATTGGTACTTTAGGTTCTCTTAAATAATTTTTGAATGACTATTTTAACATGATGATTTTTATTTTTGTTATTTCATCGAGTTTATCATTTTTCATTGGGTTTGGCTCTTGAGTTTTGGGTTTGACGGGTTTAAATTTTTATTTTTGGGTTGCTTTTACCATAGTGATAGGTCTATAAATAGTTTCAGAAAACCATGTGGAATACTCTAAGAAACCATGGGATCCAAGGAGTGCATCGGGTAGAGGGCACACGACCCACACACAGTTATTCAAACCAATATTATGGTATATAGGATGAAAATATCACCGGACAGAACCATTTCACAAATTTGATGCATGGTTTAGAAATCATTCATCCAAACCATGCATGTATGAAGGTGTGTCTAGTGAGGGTCACATTGTTGACACACGATTTGGTAAACCATGTAGAAATACCATGTTCAATTCCAGATCATTAAAAATGTTGAAATTTTCCGTATATTATCTTCATGATTTAACTTCAAATTACATAATCTCTCCCCCAATCTGTTTGTTCGGTCCTAGGAGGCCTCTCCCAACTTCCTCACGTCTCCCACCTTCATTAGTGGTGATTCCTAGTGGATTTATTCAAGTGTTATGGGTGATTCTTCAAGATAATCCTTCTATTTATTCTTCATCTTCATTATTCTCCTATTTTCACATGAATTCATCTCTTCCCATGGTCATGTTGAACTAGGGTTTGAGATTCCCTTGATTTGTGTTATAGGTTTTTGTGTTTTTGTGGTTCCTCTTCCACGATCTTTGTTCTTGAAACCTTTATGATGTGGTTTCTGGAATTTTTTGTTTAAGTGTTGTAAGATTGAGGTAGGTTTCCCATTTCATACCTTTTTAATTTAAGAATCACTGATTTCATGGTTTTTACACATTACATGGATATTAAATATTTTTATATGTTCCTTGGAATAATTTCTCAATGTGTAAAAATGTTATTGTTTATTTGTTTTGTGATAAATAGTATTGTTTTTGTTATATTGTGCACACCACGTGTTTGAGAAAAATCATATTTGGCAATCTTAAATGTTTGTGATATAAAAAATAGGGTTTGTTTTAGTAAATATATTTCCGACATGTGAAATGATGTTTTGGGTTCCTTCTATGGGTTTCCCAAGAGATTTTGGTTTTAAAAAAAAATGTGTATTCGTTTTCTGATGTTGCTTGGCATGTGATGACTATAAATGTCCCATTTGGATTTTTTTTAAATGGACTGAAGTGTGATTTTGGTTTTTAGAATTGTTAGTGAATGATTTTTAAGTGTAAAATGGTGTGGTCACACCTTTTTAGACCATTGGATTTTGTTCTATTAAAGTGATGATTTTGTAAAAAATGATTAAAGGCCCATTTAATTTTTTTTAAATAGTCGAAGTGTTTATCATAAAAACCCTTCTAGGAAAATTGTCTTGACATTGTCCATATATGAATACAGAATGGGTGGGATGTTCTCAATATGTAATCCTCATGACACATGTAATTTTTATGGAATGAGAGATCCTTGGTACAGACTCCTTTTTGAAATATGAGTTATATAGATTGATATTGATCCTTTGAGTGGATCAAGAGGATTCCTATTTTGACATGTTATTATATATGCATGTGATTCGATGCTCGGTTGGAATTAGTAAGCTCGCCCTCTTTATACATGAGACATGTGAACCAAGAATTGTGAGAAAAGTTTCTAATAATGATTGTTATGTAGGTTATGGGCGCAGTGGATGTGCATTGGTTGGTGTACCCAACATTAATTTTAGAGTTAATAATGATCAATCAGAGATCCCTCACAATAAGAAAACATCAGATCTTTGGAATAGAATTAAGAAAAAAAATAATATACGGGAGTCCCAGAACCACATATAGGATCATCATATGTTGGTTATAATTAATTTAATTAATTGACAAGAATTACCTTGACAGAATTATTTCTTCATTGATGTTTCCAATCACGGTCTGATGTCATATGTCATTACGTCATAAAATCCAAGTGCAAGATTCTACAATTGGAGATCAACATGTGCTCCATGTATCTATGGACATCACCGAAGGGATCTTTGGGTGCTAGCACAGAAGAGACTTCACTTGCGATGTCTGCATTCAATCACCTTGACATGGTAGAGGAGGATCTCTCTCTCATTTCTTGAGAGCATTCTTGGAAGCAAAGAATTCCCTCTTGGCTTGAGAGAATTCTTTAGATCCATTGTGCACAACCACTGAGAAATGGATAGGCTAATGGGAAATATATAATTGGTATTTTTAATAATATAGAATAATAAAATGTATTAATGACCCTAAATAATTTATTTATTTCATTTAATTCATTGTAATACACCATGTCTAATAATAACAGTTTACTATTATTAATACCTAACATGCGCCCAATGAATTACTCCAAATATTATTTAATTAAATAATTAATATTATTTCTAATAAATTCTCAAAAAAAATACACAGCCTGAATATTTAATATACACGGCGTTGACTTTTGTTTATCCATTGTTCGTTATTTCCTCCACCAAAATTATTAGACCTTGAATAGTGACTTTTTATTTCTGAAATAAATATCACTTCATTACTTGATAAAAAATATATAATTTCTCCACACAATATATTCTCTTGAATAACTAGTATCGATATAAATAAAATCATGAATCCTTAAATAATTATTAAACTGCAATCGGGAATAATCTTTATTCAACTTGTTAAATTAATATTTATCTGAGATACTAAGACACACATAGTGTCTGACCCTCTAGGACACTTTTTTAGTGGAATTAGGTGGAGCCTACCAAAATTCCAAGGTTAGAGTCTAACAACACTCCAAGGCACCCACAGAGAAATAAGTTAACACCGCAAGGACGTGTCACCTCCTATGAATTCCTATTGTGTAATGTAATCCCTTTGTCACAAAATCTCGAATCTAGCCGGTTTCTTGCTAGTTCCATCTTCCCATGTGCTCGATTATTCTTTCATTGACTTTCCAAAATTGAACTTTTCCATTCCTCACCATGTCCGTGGATTTATTTATGCTATATCAATTCCATCAAAGGGCCTGTGATATCAACTTCTATTATGGAACATAAGGGAAAAATCTGTCCTTTAATTATCTAGTAATGCAATATCACTCGTGATGCACCCAACATATCCTGCCTCGCTGCGAATAGTGTGTCATCACATTTTTCACCAATAAATCTATGTGTGGGGGTTGTAATACCAATTAATAATAATCTTAAAGTCTAAGGACCAATACACATGTTCGTAGATAGGGACATCCAATGACACTCTGAAATGTGGATTTCCTACCAATGGGTCTCGTTCTTATAATAGCCTCCGAGATATTACCAAGGGCTCACACCATGAGAAGGTTCCTTCACGTTTTATGAGTCCTCACCCCTAATGGAATGTATTATCTATTTCCCTAAAATAATACCATCCGGCCATAGAACATATATTCAAGAATAGTGTTATGGAACATTCGGGTTCACATCATAATAGGGATTCGCTATGACCCTTTAATTCAACACATATCCTGTCATGAACCAACCCTGAGTCGACCCTGAACTGGTCATCCGAGCTGGTCTGTGACATGTCCCAAGGGGTGTTCCCGATCCCCACGGGCTGACAACTAGTGTCGGGCATCAACGTACACTTGAGGGAATGATTTAAGCCCAAGAGATAAAAACAAGAAAAAATAAGTATACCAAACAGAGCATGAAAAAAAGTGACAACTGAAACTTAAATAAACAAATAACTGATCCAAATACAATGTATCACTAAAAGGAACAAATCCAGAAACAATACCCCGCTACAATGATCTCTGCGTTACCCCTTGGTCACCTCCAACCAAAAGCCCAAAACTGCTCTCACATGAGCAGCCACTAAGAAAACAAAGTCTGAAAAACAGCTGAACCTGCAACTGAAATGTTAAAGGATAGGCGTGAGCACAAAAATGCTCAGTAGGGATGCCAAAAGTAAACCACTGAATCCAAGTGTTTTCTAACTCAAAGTTGTTCGATGACACAAGTTTGGAAATACAATTATAAACATAATGTTTTCCCATTTAAACAAAATAACACATCTTTCCCACTATGAGAACTAACCCACACCATATATTATTTCAAAAACAATTTACCATTTTATAAACAAAACAAAACAAGTAATATTAGAGCTATGAAAAAGGGAGAGAGGTAAACAATACAAATTAAAAATAGACTAGTGTAGAAGAAAACAAATAGGCAATACAAGTTGTATATAAACCAATGTAACAGAAAATAAACAAGCAATACAAGCTATATATAAACCAATGTAGCAGAAAATAAACAAGTAATACAAGATGTATATAAACCAATGTGGCAGAAAATAAACAAGAAATACAAGCTGTAAACATGGGAATTCTTGAACATACTTAGACAACCCCTGGACGCACTCGGTTCGGAACCACCTGTCGGTGTATAGTGAAGCCCCTTAGTCTATAACCCACTAATCGCCCTCGCGACAAAATCAGCGGCAAATCCCACCTGGCCTCTCTATCTACCAGGGGGCGCCAACCCGTCTACTCGGGGCTGGTGAGAAACTGTCACTCGATAATATATAAGATGCCCAGAAACCCATTGTGGTTATAATTATAATGTGTAGGTAGGAAGGCCCTCGCATGCATGACTCGTCTCACCGCACTTGCCTTCCTCAAACACAGACGCTTTCTATACATTCACCCATAAATGGTTACACTAGACATGAGTTCCTCATATATGTGTTCAATCATTCATATTCAAGAAAGTGCCAACCGGACTTCTATAGAATATAATCTTTAAAACATTTCAGAAAACGTTTACGATTTCAAATCGATAACACACATTCATTAAAAATATCAATCATACACCACTCTTACATTTACAAAACCAATGGGCCCTTAAGTTCTAAACACACATTCAAACACTTCACAATTATCAAGCATGCTTTTACCCTTTTCCGACCCACACCAAAACATGTTTTAAAATGAATGGTCAAACCGTAAAGAACACATTATAAACCATGATTTCCAAAATACTAAAATCAACACTTTACAAAACCACATTTAAAAGACTCTTTAGAAACCACTCAAGGGGACCAAATTTATTTGAAAACTAAAATCTATTTAGAAGGCTGAACTTCCAAGAAAACACTAATTACCTTAAAACCATAATTGGACACCTACTTTATTTATAGTACATAAAACGATCCAAAAAAATACATTAAACCCTTTCTAACACATTTTAACACGTTTAGTATTCTATACCTACATAAATCCATACACACCCGAAATCCTTTTTGAAATTAAATGCACACAATGAAGACATTTTAATGTATTTCCTCAAAACCACCACTTTCCCACATTATTTTAACGGAACTCCAAATAAAACATTGAATTCATTAAACCTTTACAAAAGTGTTTTAACATAATAACTAAGTCATAACACAACCAGGCCGAGTTAATTAATAAAAAAACTCGTTGCAACATAATAGTTGTGATACATTTCATAAGGGATCAATTAATTCTTAAATAAACATAAGGAATTCAAAAAAGGTTTCTAGATATCATAAAACTACACAATTTACACTAAAACTCATTTAAAACCTATTTTTAACAAATCAAATAAATTCCAAACTACTATAATAATTTAATTAAATGTGCCATAGAGCTGCGAAACTATTTTATAAATTTATTTAAAATTGCAAGCATCAATGGAAAGACTTTGAGATAGAAAAACTTGGAAACACCTACCGAAGGCTCATGCGATTGTAATGAAACTTCAATGGGAAGGAGAACGATGCCCCACGGACAAAACACACACCCTAAAACCAAAGAAAACCTGAGATACATATTAACCCTAACATTTAGGGTTTGGACAACAAGAAAACCCACCAGAAAACCCTAGAAATTAAGTAACGAGAGTAGAATATAGAGAGGAGACTTATTGGATGGAACCACCAAAGGGAGGAGCAGCCGCCAGAAGAATCATCGGAGGGGAGGAGGGCGTGTTTGAAGCAGGGTAAGAGGAAGAGGGGTGTGTGAGGGAAGGGGGAAAGAAGGGGTGCGTGAGGGAAGGGGGAAAGAAGAGGTGTGTGGGAGATAAATAAAAATGAAATGAATTAATTGTGGGTGTGCGTGAGGGGATATGGGGAGACATGGCGTGAATGTGAGGGGGTAAGGGAAAAGTGGGGGTGGTGTGGGAGATAAAAAGAAAAGAAAATGAATTAATGGAAGGGGGAATTGAGAGAGGTATATAAAGAATAAAATAAAATAAATAATAATAATAAAAGAGTAATAGAGAGTGGGGATGCGTGATGGAATAAGGGGATATGGGTGATTGGAGAGAGGGAATAAAAAGAATACGAATTAATGAAGAGAGAGGGATGAGTGGAGAGAAGGATAAAAAAATAATGGATTGGATGGGGGAGAGAGGGGTGAGGCGTGGAAGAGGTGGTATTGGAGAGAGGAATACAAAAAATATATATTAAATGGGATATAGGGGTTATTGGAGACAGGAATAATAAAATTAAGAGATTAAGTTGGGGAGTGAGGGTGAGGCGTGGGGGATAAAAAAAGAGGGATTAAAACCCCATAAAAATAAAACAAAATTAACAACAATAACAAATAAAAAAATTTAATAATAATAGTGATGAAGATAATTATAATTATAATAATATTAATAATAATATTAATAATGATTATAATTATAACAATTTAAATAATATTAATATTAACAAAATTTTAATGACAATATTTATAATAATTTTAAAAAATATATAATCATAACATCACCATTAATTTTCTTAATGGTAATAATAATAATAACAATAAAAATAAAAATAATGATATTCATAATTTTATTTATTTTCATTTAAATAATAATAAAATTAATAACAACCAAATAATAATTATATTTATAAAAATTTATTGATAATAAAATCATTAACAATTTTAATTTAAAAAGAACATTTTTATATACACAATAATGTTATTATTATTATATCTTAAAATTTTAATTTATTTCATTATCATAATGTTTTATTATTTTATGTTATGGGTAACCGTGAGGGTATCCAAGCCAACTACACGGTTACGACCAACCTTGCAGTGCCCGTGCATCGGTCCAAAATCCACCAAAAACATCAAATGTCAAAAAAATAAAATTAAACACGCACTCAACCCGCACCTTGACGAGGCTAACTGAAGCCATGTAATTATAAAATAAAACAATTTAAAAGATAGGGGTGTGAAAATTCTCCCCACCACAAAACTTTCTGTCCTGAGAAATTCACCCACCTGATAAACAACCAAAACTCATGCCAATTCCCGACCAAAACCGTTGGAAAAAAATGGGCATCGAGCTGACTATTCTCTCTATAAGCTGCACCCGACCGACTCAAAGAGAAACCATTGCACAAAACAAAGGGAGAACACGAGGGGTTCTCCCCACCACAAGAATTACCCTAACGTAATAATTTGAACTCAAGCACACAATCCCTGGGGGGGAAACACGGGAACTCCGAACCAAACCTACCGACTTCTCCACATGTGTTGATCCGGACCGCTGAGACTTAAACGGAAGACCACTACATGGCCTCCCGACATATCGGGGAACCGAAATAAGGAATTAGAGATAACACCACCACAGGAACTAAGAATTTTCCACACCGATCTAAAACTACCCAACACCTCACATCTCTAAAATATCACTAATAATAGCAGGACTAACCCACACAAGGGCCAAAAACACTTTTAATAAAAACTAATGATTCTAGTGGTCACATTCAGAAGAACGCAAATACTACGACTACGAAAGGATAAGTCCATTGCAATGTCACCACAAAAAAAATGAACTTACAATAGTAGGAAAACAAGAACAAGGTCACCCTAAATTTATCTATTCCAAGACGAGTGATAAAGAACTAAGTAAAGGTCTCACATGCCTCTGACACACTAACTGTGCGCGAGCTTCACCCCGAGACCTGAGGATGGGGCTCTGATGACTGAAGCTTCTTATGCCTCATAGTCAGACACTAGAATCCCCTGATTAGAACTCCTTCCTCGAACGACACTTCCCACAAAACATCCCACGATGACCCGAATGACCACAATGATGACAGCACTTAAAAGAGATGTGGCCCGATGGATTGGAATGCCCGAACCAGCCATACCGATGGAACATCCGTCGGCATCTTGACAAACTATGTGCCAGGATCAACGAAGACAGCCTCTTAGGGAAGGTTCTTCATGTACGTACTCCTCACCTGATTGGGAACCTTAAAAAATATATTACCAACTACTCCCCAAACTCCAACAACGAAAAGACAACCAACCTGCACTGGTCCCAAACTGAACCCTTAAACAAACCCGAATTGGCACAAAACTTAATAACCTAGGGAGTTACCAACCACCCAAAGACACGCTTCACCTCCCTCAAGTCATTCCACCACCTCTAACAGAACTCCAACACCTCAAAGGGAGATGACACTTAAATGAACCGAAACCTGGGCATGACTCATCGGCAAAACTATGGACCTTTCTGGGGAGCATACTCTGAACATCACAGGAAACACAAAACCAAAACTTGCTGTAAGCCAAAACACAATCAAAATTAACACGCCAATCCATGACAACTGGCCCAGAAGCCAATCAAATATAAACATAACCAAAACCTACTTTTCCAAAATCACAATTTTCATTAAAATTTCAAAACTGCCTTATCCCACTATCATTTTTCAAATAAAAAAAACCACTTTTCACAATCCAAAAAAATACACTCCCCAAGGAAAAACCAATTTCCAAAACCATTATATATATTAAAACGCACCCAAGGAATCCTATAGACTATCACATGTGTGTCCATCCATTTCCATCCACATCATCCATAAACAAGTTCCCCCACACACTTATCGTACACACCCACACACATGTAATCTTCCATAAAGAGTACCAAGGGAAACATTTTTTCCTCATTGAAACCAAAGAATTTACTAAAAAGCTTCCAATTTTAAAATTCCCTTTACCAATTTAAAAATCATTTTAGAGAAAACATTTAAATTTAAAAAAAATCCACTTCCATTTCCAAAAGAACGCTTTCACTAACCAGAATGAAACGAAGTACAACTTGCAAAGAACCATCAGAATGAGGAACTAGAGGTTACACCTAACCCAGCGACATGGTAGTGAGCCACGCCCCAATTTAGTGTCAACAACTAAGAGGAACTTAAGCCATGCACTCAGACTCCACATGGGTCACTACATCATGTGAGGTCACGAAATGAAACCGGCTTGTCTCCGTTGTCATCCCTCAATCCAAAAACGAAGAGACAATACTCAAATCCCGGACTAAACCTGGAAACTCAAGGTTCGGAACAAGCAAGGGTTCATGACGTCCTTCCCGCACCTACCTCTCGAGTCCCGACAGTCCTAATCTCCATCTACCAGACACCCCAAAAAACAAGAACCTCCTCTGATACCATTTTGTCACAAACCAACCCTGAGTCGACCCTGAACTGGTCACCCGAGCCGGTTCGTGACATGTCCAGAGGGTCGTTCCCAATCCCCACGGGCTGACAACTAGTGTCGGGCATCAAAGTAAACATGAGGGAACGATTTAAGCCCATGAGATAAAAACAAGACAAAAAATAAGTATACCAAATGGAGCATGCTGCAAAGTGACAACTGAAACTTAAATAGACAAAGAACCGATCCAGATACAAAGTATCACTAAAAGGAACAAAACCGGAAACAAGACCCCGCTATAATGATCTCTGTGTTACCCCTTGGTCACCTCCAACCAAAACCCAAAACTTCTCCCATATGAGCGGCCACTAAGAAAAAAAGTCTGAACAATAGCTGAACCTGCAACTGAAATGTTAAAGGATAGGCGTGAGCACAAAAATGCTCAGTAGGGATGCCAAAAGTAAACCACTAAATCCAAGTGTTTTCTAACTCAATGTTGACCGATGACACAAGTTTGGAAATACAATTATAAAAATAAAGATTTCCCATTTAAAAAAATAGCACATCTTTGCCACTATGAGAACTAACCCACACCATATATTATTTCAAAAACAGTTTACCATTCTATAAACAAAACCAAACAAGTAATATTAGAGCTGTGAAAAAGGGAGATAGGTAATCAATACAAACTGAAAATATACTAGTGTAGTAGAAAATAAACAAGCAATACAAGCTGTATATAAACCAATGTAGCAAAAAATAAACAAGAAATACAAGCTGTATATAAACCAATGTAGCAGAAAATAAACAAGCAATACAAGCTGTATATAAACCAATGTGGCAGAAAATTAACAAGCAATACAAGTTGTAACCATGGGCATTACTGAACATCCCTAGACAACCCCTGGACGCACTCGGTTTGGAACCACCTGCTGGCATATAGTGGAGACCCTTAGTCTATAACACACTGATCACCCTCGCAACAAAATCAGCGGAAAATCCCACCTGGCATCTCTATCTACCAGGCGGAACCAATCCGTCTAATCGGTGCTGGTGAGAAACCATCACTCGATAATCTATAAGACGCCCAGGAACCCATGGTGGTTATAATTATAATGTGTAGGTAGGAAGGCCCTCGCATGCAGGACTCATCTCACTGCACTTTCCTTCCTCAAACACGGACTCTTATTATACGTTCAGCCATAAAGGTTTACACTTGACAGGAGCGCCTCATATATGTGTTCAGTTATTCACATTCAAGAAAGTTCCAACCGGACTACTATAGCATATAAACTTCAAAACGTTTCAGAAAACGTTTACGATTTCAAATCGATAACACACATTCATTCAAAATATCTTGCAAACATCACTCTTACATTTACAAAACCAATGGTCCCTTTAGTTCTAAACACACATTCAAACACTTCACAATTATCAAACATGCTTTTAACCTTTTACGACCTACACCAAAAAATGTTTTAAAATGAATGGTCAAGCCATAATGAACACATTATAAACCATGATTTCCAAAATACGTAAAGAAACACTTTACAAAACCACATTTAAAATACTCTTTAGAAACCACTCAAGGGGACCAAATTTATTTGAAAACTAAAATCCATTAAGAAGACTGAACTTTCAAGACAACACCAATTACCTTAAAACCATAATTGGCCACCTACTTTATTTATAGAACATAAAATGATCCAAAAAAATACATTAAACCCTTTCTAACACATTTTAACACGTTTAGTATGCTATACCTACATGAAACCATACACACCCGAAATCCTCTTTTGAAATTAAACACACACCAAGAAGACATTTTAATGTATTGCCTCAAAACCACCACTTACCCACATTATTTTAACGGAAATCCAAATAAAACATTGAATTCATTAAACCTTTACAAAAGTGTTTTAACATAATAACTAAGTCATAACACAACCAAGACAAGTTGATTAATAAAAAACTCGTTGCAACATAATAATGGTGATACATTTCATAAGGGATCGATTACTTCTTAAATAAACATAAGCAATTCAAAAAAGGTTTCTAGATATCATAAAGCTACACAATTTACACTATAACTCATTTAAAACCTATTTTTAACAAATCAAATAAATTCCAAACTACTATAATAATTTAATTAAATGTGCCATAGAGCTGCGAAAGTATTTTATAAATTTATTTAAAATGGCAAGCATCAGAGGAAAGACTTTAAGATAGAAAAACTTGGAAACACCTACTGAAGGCTCATGCGATTGTAATGAAACTTCAACAGGAAGGAGAATGACGCCCCACACACAAAACGCACACCCAAAAATCAAAGAAAACCTGAGATACATATTAACCCTAACATTTAGGGTTTGGCCAACAAGAAACCCTACATGAAAACCCTCGAAATTAAGTAAGGAGAGGAGAGTATGAAGAGGAGATTTACCGGATGGAACCGCCAGAGGGAGGAGCAGCCGCAGGAAGAATTGTCGGATGGGAGGAGGGCATGTGTGAAGCAGGGTAAGAGGAAGAGGGGGGCGTGAGGGTAGGGGGAAAGAAGGGGTGCGTGAGGGCAGGGGGAAAGAAGATGTGTGTGGGATATAAATAAAAAATATGAAATGTGTTAATTGGGGGTGTGCGTGAGGGGATATGGGGAGAGAGGGCGTGAGTGTGAGGGGGTAAAGGACAAGTGGGGGTGGCGTGGGAGATAAAAAGAAAAGAAAATGGATTAATGAAAGGGGGAGTGGAGAGAGGTATATAAGGAATAAAATAAAATAAATAATAATAAAAAAATAGTAATAGAGAGTGGGGTGGCGTGATGGTATAAGGGGATATGGGTGATTGGAGAGAGGGAATAAAAAATGAGATGAATTAATGAAGAGAGAGGGATGAGTGGAGAGAGAAGGATAAAAAATAATGGATTGAATGGGGGATAGAGGGGTGAGGCGTTGAAGAGGTGGGATTGGAGAGAGGAATACAAAAAATATATATTAAATGGGATATAGGGGTGATTGTAGAGAGGAATAAAAAATTTAAGAGATTAAGTGGGGGAGTGAGGGTGAGGCGTGGGGGATTAAAAAAAGAGGGATTAAAACCCCATAAAAAATAAAACAAAATTAACACCAATAACAAATGAATTTATTTTAATAATAATAGTGATGATGATAATTATAATTATAATAATATTAATAATAATATTAATAATGATTATAATTATAAAAATTTTAATAATATTAATATTAACAAAATTTTAATGACAATATTTATAATAAATTTAAAAATTATATAATTATAACAACACCATTAATTATCTTAATGGTAATAATAATAATAACAATAAAAATAATAATAAAGATAATCATATTTTTATTTATTTTCATTTAAATAATAAAAAAATAAATAACAACAAAATAATAATTATATTTATAACAATTTATTGATAATAAGATCATTAACAATTTTAATTTTAAAAGAAAATTTTTATATAAAAAATAATGTTATTATTATTATATATTAAACATTTAATTTATTTCATTATCATAATGTTTAATTATTTTATGTAATGGGTAACCACGAGGGTATCCGGGCTGACTACACGGTTACATCCAACCTTGCAGTGCCAGTGCATCGGTCCAAAGTCCACCAAAAACTTTAAATGTCAAAAAAAAATTAAACACGCACTTAGCCTGCACCTTGATGAGGCTAACCTATGCCATGAAATTATAAAATAAAACAATTTAAAAGATCGGGGTGTGACATATCCTTATGACATTATCACATGAATTGTCAAGCATAAGAACAATAAAGATGGGATAAGTTATTTATTAATGAATAAAGTACAAAGTAGTTGGTTCTAGGACACCAACTCCAATAGACTCCCACAGAGACTAGAGCCAACTGCTAACTACTTTTAACCCTCTATCTCTCACATTATATTCATGCTTCGGCTGAGATAGTCCTTTAGTCATGGGGTCTACCATGTTCTCTTCCATGCGAACTCTGCTCACTACAACTTCATCCATTTGAAAAAATCCCTCAATAGGTTATAATTATGGAGTATGTGCTTTATCATTTGATTTGACCTTGGTTATTTTGAAAGAGACACTACTAAAGTACTATAACAATATAATGTGATAGGATATTTGCTGCTCGGAACCACATGAAGATCTTGGACAATGATTGGAATCCAGACGACTTCCTTGGATGCATCAGAAGCCGCTATATATTTGGAATCCTTAGTAGAATCAGCGAAAACTGCTTGCTTTGAACTCTTCTAGCTCACAACTCCTCTATTGAGACAGAAAACGTGTCTAGAGTGTGTCTTTAGATCATTCTGATCTATCTGAAAACCAGCATCTGCATACACTATGATGAAAAACTCCTCATCTACTCAATACACCATGAACATATCCTTAGTTCTTCTCAGATACTTAAGGGTAGTCTTTACATCATTCCAATGTTGTTCTTATGGATATTCTTGATATCTTCATACCATGCTCAGTGTATAGACAACATCAAGCCTGGTACATAACATGGAATACATGATAGATCCTATAGCCGAACCATATGGGATCTTACTCAATATTTCTTTCTCTTGTTGTGTCAGAGAAACCATTTTATTAAAAATATGTAGGCCATGTGACACTAGAACAATTCCCCTCTTGGATTGTTCCATACTAAATCTCTTTAGTATCTGGTCAATATATGTACACTGACTTAGTCCAAGAAACCTCTTGGATCAATCCTGAATGATATTGATCCCTTGAATATAGGCTACATAACTAAAGTCATTCATGGAGAAACACTTGTTCAACAAGTCCTTAACTGACTGTAAGACTGGTACATCATTTTCAATAAGCAATCTGTCATCAACATATACTATTAGGATAACGAATGTATTCCCATCAAACCACTTATAAACACATGGCTCGTATTATTTCTTAATGAAACCTAATTCTATTATGGATTCATGAAATCTAACTTTCCTCGACCTTAATGCTTTCTTTAATACATAAATTTATTTCTGCAACTTGAAACCCCGTTTGGCTTTACCTGGTATCGCAAAACCTTCTGGTTGTGTCATATATACATATTCTTGAAGGTTCCCGTTATGTAATGCTATTTTGACATCCATTTTCCAAATATTGTAGTCATGGTAAGCTATTATGGAAAGTATGATTTTTATGGATTTAAACATGGAAACTGGCAATAAGGTTTCATCAATGTCAATTACATGACGATTTCTGAAACATTTAGCCACTGTCATTGCTTTATAGGTGATAAATTGACCTTCTATTTCTACTTTTCTCTTGAATACCCATTTTCATTCAAGAGGACTTACATTAACTGGCTCATCGACTAGATCCCAGAATTTATTCTGATACATGGAATCCATATCATAATTCATAGCTTCTAGACATCTTAAATCTTCTGAGATTTCCGCAACTTTATTATAGGAGAGAGGTTCATCATTGTCCAACAATAATGAATCACCATTCTCGGTGACTAGGAAACCAAATCTCTCTGGTTATCTTACCTCTCTTGAGCCCCTACGTAGTACTTGTGCTTCTATAACCTCTTCCATAACGACCTATGGAAGTTGTTAATGTACCAACTATTGTGTATCTTGAGCATCAACTTCGTCAAAGTCAATATTTCTCCCACTATCCTTTATGAGGATGTGCTCCCCCTCAAAAAAGATGGCTTGTCTGGCGATAGTCATTTCCTTGATTAAAGTGTTATATAGGTAATATCCTTTTTCTTCATTGGGATATCCAATAAAGATATACTTTGTGCTTCGGGGGGCAAGTTTGTTGCATGATAAGGCCTTTACAAATGACTCACATCCCCATATACATGTGTGTGACAAAATGGGTTTTTTTACAGATCATAACATCGAGGGAATTCCATTTGATTACTTAGTTGGTAATAGGATTAATGTGTATGTTTTAGTTTGTAATGCATATCCCCAAAAGGATAATGGATTATCTATATGACACATCGTTGACCTCATTGTGTCCAACAAGGTGTGGTTCTTCCATTCACTGACTCTATTTCTCTATGGTGTTTAAGGAGGAGTGAGCTGAGATAGAATCCCAAACTCTTATAGAAGATCAATGAACTCTTGCATCAGATTTTCTCCACCATGATCTGATTGAAGCATCTTTAACTTCTTACCAAGCTGATTTTCTACATCATTATATAATTCCATAAATTTCTCTAAGGATTCTGACTTATACCTTAGTAAGTAGACATATCCATATCTACTCAAATCATTAGTAAAAGTAATGAAGTAAGAATATTCACCTCTGGAATCCAATAGAAATGGTCCACACACATATGTGTGCACCAATCCTAGAAGCTCTCGAGCCCTCTCACCCTGTCCAACAAAAGGAAGCTTGGTCATTTTACCTTATAAAAAACTATGGAATTTCTCAATTGGTTTCATCTTAGTAGAGTCTAAATAGCCATCTTGGTAGAGCTTTTTCAAGCACTTATCATTTGCATGATCGAGATGGTGATGCCACAATTGGGTGATGTATGAGTCATGTGAGTTTTTTTCATTATCGATTGCCAACACTTGGTTTTCATAATTTAAAACATACAGACCATTATTTAAATGCTCCATACCATAACATACATTGTTCTTATAAAAAAAGAAACAATTATTTCTAGTTGTGAAAATAAATCCATCCATATCCAAACATGATATAGAAATTATGTTTTTGGTAACACTATGGGAATAATAACAGTTATGTAAAACCATAATTATCCGAGTTGGTAATGGGAGGTAGTAATCGCCAATGGCCAACATAGCCAGCCTTGCGCCATTGTCATCTCAAAGATCCACCTCTCCTCTTTCAAAATTTCTAAATCTATATGGTTCCTACATTTGAATATATATCTGAGCCCCACAAGCTGTATATAATTCTCAATGTGTAGAAATAGAAAGATTAAAAACGATAAAAAATTCACTTTTAGCATCCCCATGCTTCTGTGTGAAATTCTTTTTCTAGTGTCCTGGCTTTCCACATGAAAAACATACCGCCTCCCATTTCTTGCTCTGCCTCTAGATATTCCCCTTCTTGGAAGGATGATTCTCAGGGGCATCAGGCCGTTTATAAGTTCTTGTCCCATTTTCATTTTCCTTATTTTTCTTATTCACCATAAGTATTGTGGGTTTGTCACACCCCATGTCCTTATCTACATGGTGAATTAAGGTTAGAATTTCTAATAGATCTTGTCATTATTACTCATGTTATAGTTGAGAAACTGCTAGAGAAGGTCTTGGGCAGAGATGATATGATGATATCTGTATGCAACTCAACCGGGAGATTAATCCCTATGATGTCTATGTGTTAAATGTAGCTAATAATCTTGACTACGTGAGGCCCACCTGTTGCCGAATCTGCAAGATTAGTTGTTAACAAATCATTAGAGATCTCATATCTCTCTGGTCTCTCTTTATCTTAGTAGATATCCTTAAGGTGAAACATCACGCTATATGAGTCCATGGTTTCATAATTCATCAAGAGCTCATTAGACATGGACAATATCAAGAAACATGAAAAATCTATGGAATAATCCATATGTTTTATATAGAGAGATAGTTCCTCATCACTACCCTCTTTCCCATGCACAATTGGAACAGGCTCTTCCAGCATATACAATTTTCTCTCGTGGTGAAGGATGATGCGAAAAATCCTCTACCACTCCTGGAAATTGGTACTGGTGAGAATGTTTTCCATCTCGAGTATGCTTCTCAATGATATATTTGAAGTCATTTTTCTTTCTGTTTATACAAATTCAGATGATAAAATGTTTACTACTTTGTTATGATAAAACTAAGGTAAATAAATAAATTAATACTGATAAGTCTCCCACTATTTTATCGAAGTCCAATAGCCCTCACCATTGAGTTCAGAGTATTTTGTTTCCTGAATATTCTAGTGGAAAGGATAGATATTTCCCTTCACATTAACACAACAAGGGTTGTCCAAGTAACTTGAAAGGTTTTAGGTAGGAATTCCAAATTCAAATTGCATTAACACACATCTCCTTGATCCACTGAGTTGACTCCCCAATCCTAAAATCCTTTTATTTTGGATTCCCTCAACCTTTGCCTCTTGGTCACACTATGTCCAGCTGTGGC
This sequence comes from Viscum album, assembly GCA_963277665.1. Taxonomy (NCBI): domain Eukaryota; kingdom Viridiplantae; phylum Streptophyta; class Magnoliopsida; order Santalales; family Viscaceae; genus Viscum; species Viscum album. The sequence continues at coordinate 25,455,079 of OY728131.1, forward strand.
AGTCAAACCTTGTTCAAAACCATGCATATTCAACCCAAACCCTTTAATTAGAATTCCCTGATAATTGAAACACCCAACCAGGGTTGGTCAAGCACATTGAACTATGGTTCGATTCAAACCAATATTATGGAAGGATATACCGACTAGATATTTTCATTGAGGGATTTTATCCTTATACATAAATTTCAATTTTATTATCTTTGATTAAATTCTTGTTAATATTAATTGGAATATAATTAAGTGATTAACCAGTTCAAAGATAATTTTTTACACATAAGCTGGTCTTATTTTAGTTCCATCGTGCATGCATGGTTAATTCATTAATTGTATGCTCATGACAACACCCCCAAAATAAAAAAAACCATGAAACTGGGAGAAGTATATTATCGTGAGATTTTTTCAAATGGTTAGTTTATCTAGCTGTTGAAAAACTAACCCAACACCTAGGGGAGAAACACCTTTAACCTTTTGGGTTCATGTTTATAGCTTTCCATTTGTCCACCTTTGTATCTCCTTGGATTGGTTTCACCATGGATCTTAACTTGTACCCCCTCCACTAGTTTGGGAGCCACATCCCTTACATATGCTTTTATCTCACATGCAGGTGAGGGGTAAAATGGGGTTATACCATAAAGACTCCTTGGGCACACAGACCCTACATATTAATGAGGAGAAGGCTTGCAGGCCAACAAATTTTATTTAAATAAATTAATTAAAAGAAACTATTCACATGAATAGGTCTCGTTCTGTATTATGATCATCCATGCATACAACGATATTTACGCATAAATAAAACAAAAATTCAATTATTTAATAATTCTTGATTAAGATAAATCATACTCGAATCAATTAATTATCTCTAATTAACCAATCCTTTTATCTTAAACCGTTTTTCAGAATTTCCTTGAGATTCTCATCCACCATAATTTTAAACAAATAAATTCATTAAAAATTATCTTTGTACGTAACCTGTACCTTGGAGGAAACCCAGGTAATTCTTGTTTATTACTACCCAATGAGAAGAAATGAACATTACACGGATGTAAAATTAAACACAATATATATAACACTTATCACGTGTTGTTCCTAATCTTAATATCTACACTCTGGTACAAATCTCAAGGGTTTGTATAATATAATAATAAATTTCAATAAATCTGCATAATTTGGATGAGCACACAGCGTGTAGTTCTTACTACACGGCGTGTACCTTTGTTCACCATCCATCTAAAGTACACGCCTAGGGACATGGTGTATAGATGTACATCGGATGTTTTTCAAAGTACACAGCATGTTCCGTGGGACACACGCCATGTAGTATCCACATTACACAGTTTCCAGTCGGGCAAGCCATGTACATGGTACACTATCCAACCTTAACTCGAATGGACTACACATTGTGTTCAGTGGACCACACGGCGTGTAATTTGGAAACTGTGTGCCACCTTTTACTGGTCAACACACAGTGTCATTTTAGACTTAGAAATACTCCAACACATGTTAGGATTCTGCAAAGTAGTCTAATTCATTGAACATAGACTACTTTGAGTGTACTACAGAATACACGCCTTTTATTTTGGTGTTGTGTGACCATGAACGTTTTGCACCTATGGATGAGATCCTCTATTATATTTTAGTCAAAAATAGAAGAAAAATTCGTTTTTTAAGGTGAATGAGAAAAGGGAGAGCAGGAATGGATCAGAATATTAAATTTAAAGAACAATTAATTTGAATTGAAACAACTAAATTATTAAATATGTAAATCCCCAACGAAAAACTAAATAATTATAATAAAAAATATGACCCCTATGATTCCACTTGTAGGTTCCAGGTGTAGTGAAAGCGCATTGGTGGGTGTACCCAACATTAATTTTAGCATTAACAATGATCAATACGACATCCATCAAGATAATAAAATTCCAGATCGTCAGAATAGAATGAAGAATGAAAAAGAAAAGAAAGGATTATAGGAATCATAGATAGGATCATCATATGTTGGTTATAATTAATATAATTAATTGAAAAGAATTACCTTCATGGAATTATTTCTCCATTGATGTTTCCGATCATGATCCGATGTGATCCATCATTGCATTGTAGAATCCATGTTAAGGATTCCACTAGCAGTGATTCACATGTGCTCCACGTATCTCTTGACATCGCTGAAGGGATCTCCAGGTGCTAGCACAGAAGAGCCTTCTGTTGCGATGTCTGCCTTTGATCGCCATGATCTGGTGGAGGAGGATCTCTCTCTCATAGCTTGAGAGCATTCTGGGTTGAAAAGGATTCTCTCTTAGCTAGAGATATTTATCTAGATCTGTTGTGCACAACCACTAAAAAATTCCTACGCTAATGAAAAATATATAATTGGGATTTTTAATTAAATAGAATAATAAAATGAAGTAATTACCTGAACGCATTTATTCATTTCATTAAATTCTTAGTAATACCCCATGTATAAAAATAATAGTTTACTATTATTATTACTTGACATGCGCCTAGTGAATTACACATAATATTATTTAATTAAAAAATTAATATTATTTCTCATAAATTCCCAGAAAAAAATACACCACGTGTATATTTAATATACATTGTGTGTACTTTTGTTTTTCCATTTTTATTTCTTTCCTCCACTATATTTATTATACTTGGATTAATGACTATTTATTTCTAAAATAAATAACACTTCATTACTTGCTAAAAAATATATTATTTCACCCACAATATATTCTCTTGGATAACTAGTTTCAAAATAAATGTGATCGGACATCCTTAATTTATTATTAATCCACACTCGGGAATAATATTTATTCATCTAGTTAAATAAATATTTAAATGAGATACTTATACACACATTGTGTGTGACCTTTTGGACCTCTTTCTCAGTGGCATTAGGCGGAGCCTCCCCAATGTCCAAGGTTAGCATCAAGAAAAATGCCAAGGCACCCATAGAGAATGAAGTTAACACCCTAAAGATGTGTCACCTCCATTGAATGCTAATTATGTAATATAATCCTTTTGTCTTGATATCTTGAATCAAGAGTGTTTCATTCTAGTTCCAACAACCCATGTGCTCGATTATTCTTTCTTTGACTTTCCAAAATGGAACTTTTCAATTCCTCACCACGACCATGGATTTATTTAGGCAATATCAATTCAATCAATGAGCCTGAGATATCTACTTATATTATGGAATAGAAAGGACAAATCCTTTCTTGCATTATCTATTAATGAAGTATCAGTCATGATGAACACAACGTATCCTACCTCGCTGCGAACAATTTGTCACCACAGTTTTCATCAATACATCTAAGTGTGTGAGTTTTAATACCCATTAATAATAATTTTAAAGTCTAAGGACCAATACACACATTGGTAGATAGGAACATCCATTGACACTATGAAATGTGGATTTCCTACTGGAGGATCTCATTCTCATAATAGCCTCGTAGATATTACCAAGGGCTCACACCATGAAGGTGTGCCTAAAAGTTTTATGAGTCCCCACCCCGAATGACCTGTATTATTTGTGTCTCTCAAATAACATCATCTGGCCATATAACATATTTTCAAGAACAATGTTATGGAACTTCCGGGTTCTCATCATAGAAGGGATCTGCTATGACCCTTTAATGCAACAGTTATCCTTAGGAAATTTTCACATGAATAGTCACTCAGAAGAATAATCATGATGTGATAAGGTATTTAGTAAGGAATAATGTAGAAAGTAGTTGGATCTAGGACACCAACTCCAACATGTTGCACTAAAAACATTTTGCACTAGCTGGTGGGCCATAGTTGGTGGATTTATTGGATTTATTAATATAAGATTTCCCCCTTGGTCTGTCATGAGTTAGGGAGGACCAGAGTATTTATGGTGGTTTTGATTTCATCATGTAAGGCTTGAATTTGAGGAAGGGTCTCATGTATTAGTATGTTATGTATTATCATGTTATTTTGGGTACACCCATGTCTATTGACACATAGTTACATAGGGAGAATTAATGAGATTCCCTGTTGGTTGGTTACTCAAGTCTGTTTATTTCCATTTCCCTTATTGTAAGAATAATCTACTTACTTCTTTGAGTGGTATGGTTTTATACTAAAATTGAAAATTTATTTCATGTTTTTATGGAAAAATATTTTGTAAATGCTTTGCACTCTTTCTCTTTTTCATAAATGAAAGTCCATCTTTTTCTATTAAAAATGCATTCGTTCCTTCTTGGACATAATGTGTGGTTTGAATGGTAAAAAAGGAAATGTACCGTGTTTTTATTTATTTAGAAGATTTATTAAAAAAATTATAAATAAATTTTATCTCAAACATGAAATGGATGTTCTTTTAATTTTAAAGTAGGTGCATTGGGACTACATTATACTAGCTATCCTATAGAGTTTTAATACTCACGCCTGTAGTTCCTCTTTTTTTAGACTATGCTGAAGGTCTCATATTTTTATTGATCAAAATGGGTCTTCGTTAGTCTTAGTGTGGGAGGGTGACCCTCGAGGTCACATAGAGATTTTTGGGTTGTCAGGTTTCATTCTGGGTTTATTATATAGATCAGTTGTATTTTCATAATTGTAAAAGATAATTTATGATTATTCATTCTTGTGGACTACTTTGGTTATATTTGTTCTATTTAGTTATTTATTTAGTAATGGGAGAAATCAATCCCTTTTCTTATTCAGTAGATAACTAAAACTAGTTGCATCCTTTGTGGATCAGGAACAAATGCCAGGCCATGTGTCACGACCCGCCCTCGGGGTCCGTGCCGTGACTACCCCAAGCCCGCCTTCCATAGGCCAGGGGCTGGCGACTAGCACCAAGGCGTAAATCCCGGTAAAAAGGGAAGGCATTGCCTTTGTAAGGTAAACAAACACCACAGAGTAAACAAGCGGAAAGTAAACACTAAACAAAAACAGAGTACAACTGAAAGTGCGGAAAAGTAAATGGGCCAGAATACAAACCCAAACTGGAAGTAAAGTACAACTCGAAAGGGAAAAACAGCAACTGAAAAGTAAAGCCGCTACTCCGAGCTGTCCACTGGAAATCCCACCTGAAGGGTGGGTACAGATAGCTCCTCTGCTCCACGGGTCCCGCCGTCTGCTCCGTGCACGTCTCTCCCAGTGGTCCACCTCCGGGTACCGTCCCGCTCTGCAAACCTCAGCTAAGGTCAACGCTGTCCGTCGTCTGCAACCAACACAACGTAGTGCGGGCAAAGCCCGTGCAGGGGTGAGTATAAGTTACTCAGTAGGGACCCCGAGACCCCTGAAGGTCTCAAAAATCCACAAAGGATAAACCACGAAGAAAGGAACAAATCACGAAGTAACAACCGACACTGCTTAGGTATATGCCCATACATATACCTAAGTCATCAATTTAAATACGCTCCAACCTCCGTGCTCAAGTATAACTCAGTCCACGCAGGAAAGTATACGTATTCCACAAAGGAAAGTAACAGGATTCAGCTCACACAGGTATACTTCTTCAAGGACGATAAAGATGATCACTGATCCATCTAAGTCGTCGGACCCACGAAGGATCGATAGGTAACTAACCCCCGCAGAAGACCCACACAGGATCGGGCTCACACAGAACCTGTAGGCGCTGGCTCACACAGAACCGCTGAGCGCAAGGACCCACACAGGATCGGGCTCACACAGAACCTGTAGCACTGATCCTCGTAGGATCGCTGAGTGCTGTAGTCGTCGTCGTCGAATCCACACAGGATCTCTGTACTGTCGTCGTCGAATCCACACAGGATCTCTGTACTGTCGTCGTCGCAGTCACAGTAGCAGTCGTAGCAGTAGAACAGTCGCAGCCAGCACTAGGGTTCCCGCACACAGCAAGCTCGTACGGAGGGTCCGCTCCACGAGCCGAGAGGCTGATACATCAACTGTCACGAAGACCGAAGTTGATGTATCCAAAAGTTCCGTATCGTCAACAGGAACTCAACGCAACAGACGGCGCGTCAATCGGACGCCCGGTCTGAGAGTTATTGGCATTTTCGTCTCCGGGGCCCGGTTAGTTTTTAAGGCAAAACCAACCCGACCGTACTCCACCTGCGTCCAAACCTCGGGCGGAGTATGCCAAAAGATCCGTCTCACTAAGAGGAACACTACGCGACTGACGGCACGTCAATCGGACGTCCGTAGCTCAAGATATGAGCGTTTCCGCTCCGAAGGCCCGGTTGGTTTCGTGAACGAACCAACCCGGCCGAACTCAAAGTAATCCGAAACCTTGAGTGCGATATACCGAAACGACCGTCTCGATCCAAGGATCGCGTTGCCGCAGACGGTTCGTCATTCGGAGGTCCGAGGCTCAAGTTATGAGCCAAGAACCGAATCTGGTCCGAAACGGGGGGGTCCGGGTCCGGACCGACCCGGCCCGACCCCCCCCCCTTGGGCGGCGCGGCGGCCGGCGGCGGCGGCCGGCGGCGGCGGACGGCGGCGGCGGGCCACGTGGCGGCGGCGGGCCGCGTGGCGGCGGCGGCGGGCCACGTGGCGGCGGCGGGCCGCGTGGCGGCGGCGGCGGCGGCGGGCCGCGTGGCGGCGCGGCGGCTGGCCACGTGGCGGCGGCGGCTGCCGCACGGGATTGTCACGCGGGGCATAGCCCCGCGTTTTTCCTTCAAGCGGCACGGCTCAAGCCGTGCCTTTGACAAAAACGGCCCCCGCAAATGGGGGCCGGCTTGACAAAACCGGGGGGCTGTTGCCCCCCCTCTTTAAGTGAACCGCCCCCCTCATTAAGAGGGGGGTCTTGAAGGTCCGGCCGGGGGTTTAATCCCCCGGTTTTTATGACGTCCGGCCGGCCTGCTGGCCGGCCGGTTTTTACCAACGGGACCGGAATTTCCGGTCCCGCCCTTGACTTCCGACGCCGGCGGCCCGGCCGCCGGTCTTTCCTTCCGCCGCGGCCCGGAACCGGCCGCGGTCTCCTCGTCTCACCGCGGCCCGGAACCGGCCGCGGTGTTCGTCGTCCGGCGCGGTGCGACGGCACCGCGCCCCTTTCGCCGTGCCAAGAATCCTCCCAACGCGGCGTGTCGGCGTCGCGGTCTTGAAGTCTCTCCTCGGCGAAGCGCGACGGTATTGCGGAAATCATAAGCATGTTCATCCGCGTGGTGCGACGGCACCACGCCTCTTGCTTCCACCCGCAAATCAACATGAACGAAGGAGGGGGGTTTCGGCCGTGTTCGTGCGGTCCGACTCCCCTCGCGTTAACAAATAACATAACTAAAAAGTCTCACGTTTAGTCATGCTAAAATCCACGATTCAGGAATGGAATAAAATAATTAATAAAAACATCCCCTACCTCGGGTTTGAGATTCAAAGAAATCCTCTACGTTCCGCGGAAGACGGCGTCGCGGAATTCAGGCGTCGCGGTCGTCGTTCGTCAAATCCGTTGACGAAGATTTACGTCCGATGCGACACGTTGTTGGCGGATCTTCGTTTGCCGACGAAGAAGGTCCGAGGAGGAAGAAGAGGTCCGAAGATACTAGGTCTCCGTGTCGATGATCCTTGACGAAGTGTTGTCGTTCTTCGTTGAGGATGAAGACGTTCCTCGCCGGAGAAGATGAAGACGTTCTTCGTTCTTCGTCAGAGCTTGAAGATGAGAAAGCTCTCCAAAGACAAACAAAGAACCCTAAATAAAATAAGACTACCTCTTATTTTATTAACACAACACAAAAGAGTTTCAAAGTCTTGAAATTCAAAAAGACAAAACTCCCATAATTAAATAAGAGTTACTTAGGCCAATTTAATTAGGGGTTAAGAACGTTGAGAGAATTTTGAAAGATAGGGGTTCGTGTGGGCCCCACCACACTTAATCCTCCCAAGGGAGGTTAAGTGGATGTGGGTCCCACTTCCAACCCCCTTGGGTAGGTTTTTAATAAGTTAAAAATAAAATTTGTTTAACACAATTTTATTTAACTTAACTGAAAAACCCCAAAACGGAACTTTCAACCCGCAACAAACGCAACTCCCGGAAAGGTCTCTTTAAGCGAATATCGGCGCTGCGAGTTCATCGGTGCCCTCGGATTTCAATTCCGAGCACCGGATCAAAAGTTAGGAATTCCCGCTCGTTCGTTCACTGAACGTACCCGAGCCAAACTTCGGAAATTAATTCCGGGCACTCCGGGCCTCGGAATCAGGTGCCGTCTGAAACCGCGCTCTTGTAAAAATCCAAAGAAAATTAAGAAAAAATTTCCCTTGAATTTTACGGTCTTTACATTACTCCCACCTCAGGGCTTTACGTCCCCGTAAAGATACATCAAAAACTAGGGAAACAAATGAGGGTACTGAGCACGCATCTGAGCCTCCCGCTCCCATGTGCTCTCCTGGAGATTCCCGTGCTGCCATCTGATGCGCACAAGAGGAATCGATCGCCCACGTAGGACCCGCTTCTGTCGATCCTCTATCTCCACCGGGACCTCCGTAAAAGTCGCCCCATCGTCAACGTCAAGCTCCCCATGGTCAATGATGTGCGTCGGGTCGTGCACGTATCTCCTCAGCTGGGATACGTGGAAGACGTCGTGCACCCGGTGCAACTGAGGTGGTAGAGCCAGGCGATAAGCCACCTCGCCAATCCTGCTGAGAATCTGGAAAGGTCCGATGAAGCGCGGAGATAACTTGCCGCCTCGGCCAAATCTCCGAATACCACGTCGAGGTGAGACCCGCAAGAAGACGTGGTCGCCATCCTCGAACTCCAGTGGCCTCCGCCTCCTGTCAGCGTATGACTTCTGCCGGCTCTGAGCTGTCCTCATCCGCTCCTGGATGACCTGGACCTTCTCTGTCGTGGCCTGGACCATCTCCGGTCCCACTAGTGCTGACTCCCCTGGGTCTGTCCAGCACAAAGGAGATCTACATGGTCGGCCGTACAACGCCTCGTACGGTGCCATCCCGATGGTGGAGTGATAGCTGTTGTTGTATGCGAACTCCACCAAAGGTAGGTGGTCCTCCCAGCTACGACCCAAGTCAAGGACACATGCACGGAGCATGTCCTCGAGAGTCTGAATGGTCCTCTCCGTCTGACCATCCGTCTGAGGGTGAAAAGCTGTGCTAAGACGTAGCTGCGTCCCGAACGCCTCCTGTAACCCCTTCCAAAGCCGGGAAGTAAAGCGGGCATCACGATCGGAAACGATAGATGATGGCACGCCGTGGAGCCGCACAATCTCCTGAACGTAGAGACGTCCCAAGCTCTCTACTGAGCCCTGCTCTCTGATGGGTAAGAAGTGTGCCGACTTGGTGAGTCGGTCAACAATCACCCAGATGGAGTCGTGACCTCTGGAAGTGCGTGGAAGTCCAGTCACGAAGTCCATAGATATGTCGTCCCACTTCCACTCCGGAACCTCCAAGGGCTGTACCAAGCCTGCTGGTACCTGATGCTCTGCCTTCACCTGCTGACAGGTAAGGCATCGAGAAACGAACTCTGCTACAGCCTTCTTCATGCCCGGCCACCAATGCTGTCGTCTGAGGTCCTGGTACATCTTCGCCACTCCAGGATGTACCGCTAAAGGAGAAGTGTGAAACTCCCTCAGCACTTCCTCTCGCAATGTGACTGGTACCAAGGCACGTCCTCTGAAAAGGATGTCGTGCTCTGCTCCAAGGGAGAAACCATCAGGTGCCTGTCCCGAGGATATCTGTGCACGCTGTGTCTCACAGTCAGCGTCCCCGCGCTGTGCCTCCCTGACTCGCTGCAGTAGTGGAGGAGTGACTGTGAGAGACTGAAGAAAGGCTGCTCCATCTCTATCCACGAAGGATATCTGCAAAGAGGCTAGCTGCTCCGTCGCCTCCTCGAGTAGCTGAATGCCCGTCCTCCTGCTGAGGGCATCGGCTACTACGTTCCCCTTCCCTGGAGTATAGACTATCTCAAAGTCATAGTCCTGGAGGAACTCGAGCCATCGCCGTTGTCTCAGATTCAGATCCTTCTGCGAGAAGATATACCTGAGACTCTGATGATCGGAAAGGACTGTAAAGCGCTCGCCCATCAGATAGTGTCGCCATGTCTTCAGAGCGAAGACCACTGCTGCTAACTCCAGGTCATGGGTAGCGTAGTTCTGCTCATGCGGCCTCAACTGACGTGATCCATAGGCGATCACGGCCCGCTCCTGCATCAGAACACATCCGAGTCCGGTCCCTGATGCATCGCAGTAGACTACGTACCCTACTCCCTCCTCAGGCAACCTCAAGATAGGTGCGCTAGTCAATCTCTGTCTCAGCTCCTGGAAGCTCTGCTGACATCTGTCAGTCCACACGAAGGGTTTCCCCTTCTTCGTCAAAGCCGTGAGTGATGCCGCAACTCTGGAGAAGTCTGGAACGAATCTCCGATAGTATCCAGCTAGTCCCAAGAAACTCCGAACCTCAGTCACGCTCCTGGGTGGCTCCCATGCTAACACAGCCTCAAACTTCGCGGGATCCACTGCAACTCCCGCCTCAGAGATAACGTGTCCCAAAAAGTGGACCTCACGTATCCAGAACTGGCACTTCGAGAGCTTACCATAAAGCTGGTGCTCTCGGAGTGTATCAAGAACAACTCGCAAGTGATAGGCGTGCTCCTCCTCTGTCGTAGAGTAAATCAGAATGTCGTCGATGAAAACCACGACAAACCGATCGAGGTATGGCTGAAAGATCCTGTTCATGAGAGCCATGAACACTGCTGGAGCATTGGTTACACCGAAAGGCATAACCAAGAACTCATAGTGGCCATACCGACATCTGAAGGCCGTCTTCTGCACATCCTCGTCTCTGACTCTGAGCTGATGATAGCCTGACCTGAGGTCTATCTTCGAGAACCACCGTGCTCCCTTGAGCTGATCAAAGAGGTCATCAATCCTCGGTAGCGGATACTTGTTCCTCACTGTCACCTGGTTCAGGCGACGAAAGTCAACACAAAGTCGCAAGCTCCCGTCCGCCTTCTTGGCGAACAATATCGGGGAAGCCCAGGGTGAAACACTGGGTCGGATGAATCCCTTGCCCTGCAAGTCCTCCAACTGTACCCGTAGCTCTCTAAGCTCGGCGGGGGCCATCCGATATGCTGGAGTGGATATCGGGGCTGTCCCGGGGTACAGGTCAATATAAAAGTCTACCTCTCTGCGAGGAGGTAGCCCTGGAACATCGTCGGGAAAAACGTCCGCATACTGATCCACCACTGCAGGAAAACCAGGACTCCGCACGTCAACTGCTCCAAGGATAAGGCTAGCCAACTGATGAGTGATGGGCTGTCCTCTCCTCCGCGGAAGTCCATCCTGTGCTGCTAAGGCTCCCTTCTCGCCGGTGAAGGTGAACCTGCTCCCGTCGGTGCGTACACATCGCACCTTGCGCCTAAAACAGTCAATCTGTGCATGGACCGTGGACAGCCAATCCATGCCCAAGATGACGTCGTAAGGCCTCGACGCTGCTACAAGAAGATCCCAGCCGAAGCTCTCGCCTCCTAGAGTAAGCTCACACTGCCGGCACCAGTGCGTGATCGTCGAGTCTGCTCCCGTAGGAGTCTCTAGCCGTAAGGATCGAGCCAACGGCTCTGTCGGAATCTCCGAGCTCCGAACAAGGGCAGCGGCTATGAAAGAATGACTCGCTCCTGTGTCTATAAGAACTGCAGCAAGGGTGGAATAGACACAGATAGTACCTCGAATCATCTCGGGTGCGCCGTGGTCGTAGGCCTCTGCTGCCTGGAGCTGTGCCTGTCGCTGCCCGCCAGCTCCCTGTGGTCGGGGTGGACCTCCTGGTGGTGGTGGTGGTAAAGCCTCAAAGCGTCGGCCACCACCAGCTGCTCGTCCAGCTCCTCTGCCTCGTCCGCCTCCTCCCTGCGGACCGCCACGGTCGACCCTCTGCCTCTGCCTCGGTGGTCCATCAACTGACTGTTGCTCCTCGGCACGGCGGGTCGGGCAGTCGCGAGCCATGTGGCCCTGCCCGCCGCACGAGTAGCACTGCCTGCCTCTCGGAAGACTGGCTCCGCGCTGTGTGCCCCGCACTGCTGAGCCAGTGCCCTGAGATCGTCTGCCTGAAGGTCTGGTCTGTCTGGACCCCTGAGTCATCCGTCGACTGCCTGCTGCAGATGACTCTGCCACGTGCCGCCCTGCGGTGGGTCGCTGTGCTGGTGTAGACTCAGCAAGGAAGCTCTCGATCAGAAGAGCCCGCTCCAGTACTCCTGTCTGAGTCGGTATGCTGAGGGAGATCAGCGATGCCCTGATCTCGTGTCTCAAACCCTGCTCGAAGGTCCGGGCCCGGAAGAATGGGTCCCGTACCATGTCGGTCGAGTAGCGCGAGAGATCGGTAAATCTCGCCGAGTACTGGGCGACCGTCATGCTGCCCTGCCGCAGCTGTAGAAGCTCCTGGATACGCACCGCTCGAAGGGTGGCCGGGACGAACTCAGAGCGGAAGAGGCTCTCGAAGTCCGTCCAGAGTAGAGATGCCTCATCGTGCACCTGGAGCATCAGGCTCCACCATCGTCCAGCTGCTGCGTGTAGTAGGCTCGCAGCGAGGATCACCATGAGGTCTGCTGGTGTCCTCACTAGCCTAAACACTCGAACTACTGCCTCCAGCCAGTCCTCTGCTGCCTGCGGATCCGTCTCCCCGCGAAACCTGGGCGGTCGCTGTCGCTGAAACTCATGCAGTGCGCTGAGGCGACGTGCATCGTCAGCGGCTGCTGCTGGAAGCATCGGGGGCTCGGCGGGTAAAGCTACCGCCGGTGCCACTACTGGGAAAGGGCCCTGCACCGAGGCCTCGTCGCTCGGTGGGCTGTCGTCTCGCTCAACTCTCGGAACCCTAGCTGGCTGCCGTCGTGGGGCCATCCTGAAAAGGAGAACAAGAGCACCATAGTCAGAACAGTATACCTGGTGAGCTGAATTAAGTAATCACAAAGAAAACTTGAGACTTTCATTAAGCAGATCAGTATACCCGGTGAGCTGACACAAGTAATCACAAAGAAAACTTTGAAACACACACGCAATCAATGTTTTCGTGCATTAAGTCGGAAATCAGAAGTCAGGGTCCTGGTGTACGGATACGTCGGCCGCCGCACCAACACTGGACTCCCTGGACTGATATCCACACTCAATACGCTAAGCATTGTTGCTTCACATAGAAAAGATCAGAGTTCGCGGTAGAACCGAACTCCTTTGATACCAATTTGTCACGACCCGCCCTCGGGGTCCGTGCCGTGACTACCCCAAGCCCGCCTTCCATAGGCCAGGGGCTGGCGACTAGCACCAAGGCGTAAATCCCGGTAAAAAGGGAAGGCATTGCCTTTGTAAGGTAAACAAACACCACAGAGTAAACAAGCGGAAAGTAAACACTAAACAAAAACAGAGTACAACTGAAAGTGCGGAAAAGTAAATGGGCCAGAATACAAACCCAAACTGGAAGTAAAGTACAACTCGAAAGGGAAAAACAGCAACTGAAAAGTAAAGCCGCTACTCCGAGCTGTCCACTGGAAATCCCACCTGAAGGGTGGGTACAGATAGCTCCTCTGCTCCACGGGTCCCGCCGTCTGCTCCGTGCACGTCTCTCCCAGTGGTCCACCTCCGGGTACCGTCCCGCTCTGCAAACCTCAGCTAAGGTCAACGCTGTCCGTCGTCTGCAACCAACACAACGTAGTGCGGGCAAAGCCCGTGCAGGGGTGAGTATAAGTTACTCAGTAGGGACCCCGAGACCCCTGAAGGTCTCAAAAATCCACAAAGGATAAACCACGAAGAAAGGAACAAATCACGAAGTAACAACCGACACTGCTTAGGTATATGCCCATACATATACCTAAGTCATCAATTTAAATACGCTCCAACCTCCGTGCTCAAGTATAACTCAGTCCACGCAGGAAAGTATACGTATTCCACAAAGGAAAGTAACAGGATTCAGCTCACACAGGTATACTTCTTCAAGGACGATAAAGATGATCACTGATCCATCTAAGTCGTCGGACCCACGAAGGATCGATAGGTAACTAACCCCCGCAGAAGACCCACACAGGATCGGGCTCACACAGAACCTGTAGGCGCTGGCTCACACAGAACCGCTGAGCGCAAGGACCCACACAGGATCGGGCTCACACAGAACCTGTAGCACTGATCCTCGTAGGATCGCTGAGTGCTGTAGTCGTCGTCGTCGAATCCACACAGGATCTCTGTACTGTCGTCGTCGAATCCACACAGGATCTCTGTACTGTCGTCGTCGCAGTCACAGTAGCAGTCGTAGCAGTAGAACAGTCGCAGCCAGCACTAGGGTTCCCGCACACAGCAAGCTCGTACGGAGGGTCCGCTCCACGAGCCGAGAGGCTGATACATCAACTGTCACGAAGACCGAAGTTGATGTATCCAAAAGTTCCGTATCGTCAACAGGAACTCAACGCAACAGACGGCGCGTCAATCGGACGCCCGGTCTGAGAGTTATTGGCATTTTCGTCTCCGGGGCCCGGTTAGTTTTTAAGGCAAAACCAACCCGACCGTACTCCACCTGCGTCCAAACCTCGGGCGGAGTATGCCAAAAGATCCGTCTCACTAAGAGGAACACTACGCGACTGACGGCACGTCAATCGGACGTCCGTAGCTCAAGATATGAGCGTTTCCGCTCCGAAGGCCCGGTTGGTTTCGTGAACGAACCAACCCGGCCGAACTCAAAGTAATCCGAAACCTTGAGTGCGATATACCGAAACGACCGTCTCGATCCAAGGATCGCGTTGCCGCAGACGGTTCGTCATTCGGAGGTCCGAGGCTCAAGTTATGAGCCAAGAACCGAATCTGGTCCGAAACGGGGGGGTCCGGGTCCGGACCGACCCGGCCCGACCCCCCCCCCCCCCTTGGGCGGCGCGGCGGCCGGCGGCGGCGGCCGGCGGCGGCGGACGGCGGCGGCGGGCCACGTGGCGGCGGCGGGCCGCGTGGCGGCGGCGGCGGGCCACGTGGCGGCGGCGGGCCGCGTGGCGGCGGCGGCGGCGGCGGGCCGCGTGGCGGCGCGGCGGCTGGCCACGTGGCGGCGGCGGCTGCCGCACGGGATTGTCACGCGGGGCATAGCCCCGCGTTTTTCCTTCAAGCGGCACGGCTCAAGCCGTGCCTTTGACAAAAACGGCCCCCGCAAATGGGGGCCGGCTTGACAAAACCGGGGGGCTGTTGCCCCCCCTCTTTAAGTGAACCGCCCCCCTCATTAAGAGGGGGGTCTTGAAGGTCCGGCCGGGGGTTTAATCCCCCGGTTTTTATGACGTCCGGCCGGCCTGCTGGCCGGCCGGTTTTTACCAACGGGACCGGAATTTCCGGTCCCGCCCTTGACTTCCGACGCCGGCGGCCCGGCCGCCGGTCTTTCCTTCCGCCGCGGCCCGGAACCGGCCGCGGTCTCCTCGTCTCACCGCGGCCCGGAACCGGCCGCGGTGTTCGTCGTCCGGCGCGGTGCGACGGCACCGCGCCCCTTTCGCCGTGCCAAGAATCCTCCCAACGCGGCGTGTCGGCGTCGCGGTCTTGAAGTCTCTCCTCGGCGAAGCGCGACGGTATTGCGGAAATCATAAGCATGTTCATCCGCGTGGTGCGACGGCACCACGCCTCTTGCTTCCACCCGCAAATCAACATGAACGAAGGAGGGGGGTTTCGGCCGTGTTCGTGCGGTCCGACTCCCCTCGCGTTAACAAATAACATAACTAAAAAGTCTCACGTTTAGTCATGCTAAAATCCACGATTCAGGAATGGAATAAAATAATTAATAAAAACATCCCCTACCTCGGGTTTGAGATTCAAAGAAATCCTCTACGTTCCGCGGAAGACGGCGTCGCGGAATTCAGGCGTCGCGGTCGTCGTTCGTCAAATCCGTTGACGAAGATTTACGTCCGATGCGACACGTTGTTGGCGGATCTTCGTTTGCCGACGAAGAAGGTCCGAGGAGGAAGAAGAGGTCCGAAGATACTAGGTCTCCGTGTCGATGATCCTTGACGAAGTGTTGTCGTTCTTCGTTGAGGATGAAGACGTTCCTCGCCGGAGAAGATGAAGACGTTCTTCGTTCTTCGTCAGAGCTTGAAGATGAGAAAGCTCTCCAAAGACAAACAAAGAACCCTAAATAAAATAAGACTACCTCTTATTTTATTAACACAACACAAAAGAGTTTCAAAGTCTTGAAATTCAAAAAGACAAAACTCCCATAATTAAATAAGAGTTACTTAGGCCAATTTAATTAGGGGTTAAGAACGTTGAGAGAATTTTGAAAGATAGGGGTTCGTGTGGGCCCCACCACACTTAATCCTCCCAAGGGAGGTTAAGTGGATGTGGGTCCCACTTCCAACCCCCTTGGGTAGGTTTTTAATAAGTTAAAAATAAAATTTGTTTAACACAATTTTATTTAACTTAACTGAAAAACCCCAAAACGGAACTTTCAACCCGCAACAAACGCAACTCCCGGAAAGGTCTCTTTAAGCGAATATCGGCGCTGCGAGTTCATCGGTGCCCTCGGATTTCAATTCCGAGCACCGGATCAAAAGTTAGGAATTCCCGCTCGTTCGTTCACTGAACGTACCCGAGCCAAACTTCGGAAATTAATTCCGGGCACTCCGGGCCTCGGAATCAGGTGCCGTCTGAAACCGCGCTCTTGTAAAAATCCAAAGAAAATTAAGAAAAAATTTCCCTTGAATTTTACGGTCTTTACACCATGCCCGGAATTGGGTCAGGTGTCAGGTAAGATGACATCTCGGTTTGGTTCATGAAAAAATTTTATCCGAGTATGTCATCTGTTAGAGGACCTTTCTTTTTGGGGTTCCCTTGTTACTTGGGATGTTAAGGTATATGGGGTAGGACTACTGGGACTCGAGAGATAGGAATGAGAAGTACATCATAATCCCTTAATCTTTCACATCCTCAAGTTTCCATACGGATTCCAGTGTTGTGGGTTTCATTGATTCTAGTGGGTTTTTTAGTGTTTGGGATACCAATATGGGGTTGGGATAATGGAGTTCATGAGATCATAAGGCCATGAAGTCTATGTGGTGTTGGTGACATGGTTCTAGAAGTATCTATGTGATAATGGGGTGTTAAGAATATGAACTAAAACCATATTTCCAATTCACCCACTGACACTAGTTTCCCTTACGAGTTCTTTTGAGTCTTATTTGATCCGAAAAATTGTTTTGAAAACTCTTGTTTTACAATTTTTAAATATGGGTCTTTAAAAATGAAATTGTTTAACATAATTGAATTTTATAATCAAAACCAAAATTTTAATGAAATTTGATGTCTTGAAAATAGTAAATTATTTTGAAAATGTCTTGAGAAAATAGTATAAATGAGATGAAGTGGATTGACATGTAAAGATGAAAAAATGTTCTTCAACATTGTGGTTAGTGGGATTTTTGAATGTTTTATGGATACTGAAATGGAATGATTTTTTTGGGCCTTTGGTATTCTAATGGGTAGTCACATGATTTTTTTATATATAGAAGAGAGGATGAGTGTCTGGTATGGTATGGTTTTTGGTTTCCTATTGTAGGATGAGAATGTTCTTGTTAGTGAGACTCTAAGAAATACAATTGGTGAGTGTGAAACCAAAAAAAAGTTCTTTAAAAAAATTCTTGATAAAAAAATGATTTCGTTCTTATGTCTTGAAATATAAGGCCACCTCCCTTTTATGTTTAATCAAATCCCGTTGAAGTAGAAGAGTGGATTCTGAAAATGGAAGGGCTCTTCGATTCCCTAGAGTTTTCTACGAAATTAATCATTACTCTTTCTACCTTTATGTTTGAAGGTTCTCCATAGAAATGGTGGAATTCGGTTACTTAGAACATGCCTGAGGAAGATCTTACCTGGGAGTTTCTCAATGCTTTGTTTGTTCGTCAATATTTTTTCTAAAATGAAAAAGATGGGAAAGGGGATGAAGATGTGTTGCGTGCAACAAGATAATGGATCAGTTTTGGAATACTTTCATAGATTCATGGATCTAGTTCCTTACTATTTTGAGTATGTCACGGACTATTCTATGAAGTCTCAGCATTTTGAGGTCAGGTTTCATCCTAATCTACAGTCAAAGGTGTTTTAATCCAATAAAAATTGTTTTGACAACATATTTAAGCAATCTCTTCATATTGAATCTGTGCTAGCATGAGAACTTGATGAAACTGACCTTCCATTAGTCCCTAGAATTTTTGATGGGAATTATATTAATGAATTGGGGAAGTGACCAGAAGCTGTTGGTTCAGATTGTGGAACCGAAAGGCATTGCGATCTTTCATCAACGTCTTATATAAATTAGATATTGTTATGTAATCATTATGGTAGGTAAGGTCATAATAATTCATCGTGTCCAAGTAATCCAATTCCCTACCATTCTTATGGATTCTTAGTCCACTTTTAGCAGTTTTTTGGGGAGTTTCTAGAAATATTCATGGAGCCATTTTACAGAAGTGATGTGTTGTTTGGAGACTCATTTGTAACAACCCAGTTCATCCTTTGTGGTACAGATCTTTACATTTATGTTTGTACTTATGAAAAATGAGGAACAACATGCTCAATTCTGGTTCAAAGAATGTAAAACAACATTACTATAAGTTACATGCTATGTAATCCAAAAACATGCCATGTATGGGTGTCAGAAAGCCTTTTTATGGTTTCTTAGGCATCTCGGTAGAATAATGGAAAAATTTCATTTACACAACAAGTATTCTCAAGTACACACCAATTAATTTTTTTCTAGGATAAAATGGGCGTTATCCTCATATTCTTTATTTGGATAGATCCCTCACCCAGTTTTTCTCGAATAGTAGCCCCATACAAATATTTGGTCTTGATTTGTTATTCTAACTCCAATTTGAACACCATAAAATATGTGGGAACGCCATTGGTAGGTTATTTATTCTTCATTATCAATTATTCACGATTTCTTCTATCGATATCGTTATCAAGGGTTGTGCCTTTTTATAATTTTCATGTTGATTTTATGTGTCATAGTTCAATGATATCATTTTCGGGGTGTTTCCATGAATGAATTTTTCCTATTTTCATTTTACATTGTTTTTTAGGTAATAGATAATCTGTTTTGAAGAATGTTTAGGGTTGTTTACCATGATTATGGGCCCCCACATTTGTGTGTTTCTCTTGGATGTCTGTTTATGACCCTTTTTGGCCTAGGATGCCTATGATCCATGCCTTTGTTTCCCATAATGGGTTGTTTAAAATGAATCTGGTGAAATAAATGATTTATCCATGTGAGATAACTAATTTTTAATCCTTGTGATAGTATATGTTACATAGTAGTCATGTTATATGATATCTTCCCAAGATTGTTTTTTAATGTTGAACCATGTAATAGTTTAATTTACATGTGTTTCATGAAATAATATAATTTATCACATGAGTTTATAAATGCTAAATTCATGTAATAGTTTAATATGCATGTGTTTCTTCTTATTTGAATTGTGAACATGTGAGTAATTGAATGTTCAAGCCTTATGAGGTTAGTCATTACTTGAGATTATATTGGATGCTTTTGGTTTTCACCTTATCAATCCTAATAAGATTTTAAATTGAATCTTAAATGAATTAGGGTAAATAGAAATGGGTGAATCATAGATCCATACTATAATTCCATGAATGGGTTTATGTGACTGTTTTACCTTATGCCTTGGGTGATTCATGGATCTATTGAGGGATGCCACAGACAAACTCAAAGAGGTTATTTTTATATTAAGTCATGACTCATGCCACAAATTTAGAGTTCGAACTCATAGAGACTTTGTTTAAAGGAAGGAAGATTCATGGAATGAGGGATACCATTGGATGGTTCTATTGGAAATTTTTATTTGTTTTCAGAAATACATTGGTCTTATTTTTAGGATCCAATGACGACCCATTTGATATATACTCCTACAACATATAGTGTGAGATTGGGTTCTTGATAGGGTTGTACAAATGAGATCGTAAGATGTAAGTAGATTTACACCAACGGTATTACTTTAATTCCATATTATATTTTTCATGGATAGACTCAGATTTAATTTGAATAATAAAATGGTATGACATATCAAATGTCTACCAAGACAAAACACAGGCTTGGATTTAGTATTCACTTTACAAGTTGAGAGAGACTTTTGAGGTATTTGCTATTCTTACTTTTACATGGGGGTTTATGGTCTTAGGAAATATCTGGAGACATATATAATTCATTGTAATTTAACTATTAAGTTATCTGAAATGAATGTAAATGGAAACCAGTTCCTGTAGGACTATTTATTTTTTATTACTTCCTAAATTACGGCTTCCACTATTGTACACATCCTGTTATATATATTCATGGACAGATTGGAACAGTTCATTGGTGGTTTCCTAGTATTTTTTTGTCTCATACCTTATTTGGATCATGATTTTTGGCCAAAATAGATTATAATGTTCCAAGTGTCTATAAGGGAAAGTTACCTTCAACATGTACTTGATATACTGCTTAGGAGCCAGAGAGCATGGGAACAAGTCAAAGATTGTGATGATTATTTGATTCTTTTTTCTATTTTGTACATTTGGTAATTTTAATATATATTACTATATTATGACCTGTTTTGGCTACTTTCATAAAACATGTGACATATAGCATCATACTTTGGATTCTATGACATCTGGTTGGTATACTTCCAATCTTCCGATGTTTTCTCCTATTGACTTATATTACTGATTCCTATATTGTATTGTTATTTTTTCTAATATTTTACACTCTAAATATGTGGTCATTGTTTCCCCACTATCTCCCATAGAACCTCGCTGCAAGTTGGCACCCCCTGGAGTTTGTGGAAATGCGCTTGATGCCATGTGGCCAACTGGGTATGGGGAACCTTTGAGTGGAATCCGGATCCGAGACATTAAAAAGTGGTATAAAATGGGACTTTTATAGTTTTTATTACTATTTGGATACACTGGATAGGTATATGAAAAGCACGGTGTTCGGTAATCAAATTTTTCTTATGAGTAACTACCCCTATACTTGGTAATGCCAAACCGTCTCAATTACATTGTGATTTCTAGATTTTGAGCAGTTATAATTGATACGATATCACTAAATGGTGAATTACTTGTATTATTCTATAATTATTGATATTATTATTGTTCTATTTTTTCAACCAAATGAGATGAGGGTATTTCATCTCATGTATCATATAGAAACTTGATAAATATCACATGCCATTCATTCTTCTCATGGCATTTAGAGAGAATTACTAATTGCATGATATTATGATAGATGGCGTGCTATGTATACATGCTACTGGGATACGTACTATGATATATATGCCTTCTATTGTGATAGATTTATTGTTTCGTGTTATGGTTCTAATTGGATGGATGACAAAATTTGGTCCCTAAGGTTTATGGACTCTCTTAGATTGGAATTTGGTGGATCTGGTTTCTTCCATAAATTTAATTATGTTATACTATGTTGTTTTTGGATTCCACGATTTGATTCAAAGGGAGTATGGCCCCCCACATATCAAAATTTGGCCTACCTTTTCTTTAAATTTCAAAAAAGGGAGTCTCGGGGATGATTCTAGGACTTTTTATTCGAAAACCCATACAACATAATGAATGGTTCTATGAACACACTCCATGTGCTATTTTAATTGAGAAGAAATGATTTTCAGACGTACATGCCATGTACTCTTGGTACATGACATGTGATGAATAACCATGTGTCTGGTCGTGTATGATGAAACCAATAATGTTGTTTTTGGACAAGTATACGACTGTGGACACACTGTGTAGTATTACAAGGCTAGACCCTATGTATGTAGCATGTTGTGAATAAAAATATGCCTTCATCAGGAAAAAGGCCAAGCCAGTTGAGGGATACAAGCTTGTACCCTATGTTGGGGACATTCCATGTCCCCTCCATACACATAGTGTACCTAGGGCTGTTATATGCTCAGGCTAGGGGAATAACACACCCTTATAAGAGCTTGAGGGGACATAACATGTATAGTATCTAAACATCATGTACTCCCCTTCTGGTCTCTTTTGAGGGTTTTTTAAACCAATTTAGATCTTGTGATATTAAAATACGTACCTTGGTAATGAACATGAATTGAGGTGTGTTCTTGAACTTGTAAAGTCATTCCTCCCTGAAGACCTCCAATTGTATTCCAGGAGAGTGGTCATGATAATACCCTAGAGGTGGTAAACCATGTGATACTAGTGGATCCTCCATTCATGCCAGTTATGACACAAACTATTATACTAGACGCAGGTGCTGATGCATAGTTCTGAGAAGTTGTTATGATGTTCATGGAAACTTTTTGGGAGCACCACACCTTTCCAAGTCTATGGAAGAGTAGACTTGGGTGTTCTAGTAGAATCATTCGCCCATGTTTTCTTGGGATGGAGGGCCATAGGCCGTAGAGTCATGGATGGAGTCCCTTATTTCGATCATTTATCACTTAGAGACACCTCCATAGAAGAAGTAGAAGCTCACGATGTATATGATGTGTGATTCCAAAAATATGTGGTGGGATGTTGTCACTCTATTGGAGCATCATTGTGATATGTCATGGGAATATTCTCTGACAGTCTTGTATGATTAATATTTTTTTAGACACTGAACACTAATCGATCTTGGGAGATCATGCATCTATATTTGGGAACATTTTCTATTATGGACTATTCTACCCATTTTACTAGTCTACAATGATTGGTGCCTATTATGATGGGTAAATATTTAGAGAAGGCTAGGAAATTCAATGATGGTCTCAGGTATGACATCTGATCAAATGTAAATTTATTTATGATGAATATTTTATTAGCTATTATGAATCAGGTGCAGATTTACATGTGTAATATGAGAGAATATGGAGGTTAAATCCAGGGAAGTTCGACATCGAGATCTTGTACTGTATTTACCAGTAATAAAAAATAATTGTATGGAGATTTTCTATAGTGAGATTATGAGTAAAAATGTATTTTTAGGTATCCACTTGTGGTGCTAATAGTGTGGCAGGATGAGGTATATGAGGCCACAATGTCATCAAGACCCATTTGAGTACCGATCTTGAGGCAGTATGGGCCATAAAAAATGATTATGTAAGAAGTTTTCACCAGTGGCTAATCAGAGAGGGTTTACACCGACTCCATGTTCAAGAGTAGGGTCCTCATCTTCTCACCAGTCAGGTAACTAGAATACATCATGTCATTCTGGATGAGTTGGTGGTTGTGGACATAGTAGTCAGACCATATGATCACAAAGACAATAATGTGGATCCGCTTAGGGTAACCAAATAGTGTGACAAAGAAATGGTATATTCCAGACTTATGCAGTGCAATAGACCCAGCCAGAGTAGAATCTTGAACCCTTTACTATCATAGTTAATATTCTAGTGGCATCTATTTTAGCTTCTACACTTTTTGATAGAGGGGATTCACACAGTTTCATATATGTGAATATTGTGGAGATTCTTGTGTTCAGTATTTTCATATCTAATGATGTTATGACACCGAACACCTTGTTTGTTATTATAACAGTAGGTGTGTATTTGTGCAAGGAGTGCCACCTTGTTATTGGAGGGTGTCACTTATTATGGAAACTCTAAGTTCTCGAGATGGAATTATTTGATTTGATTCCTGGAATGGACGGGTTGGTTCCCTTCTAATCCTTTTTTATTTCTATTTTTGTAGGGTGATTTTCACCTCACCATAGGCTGGAGAGATTCGATAAAAAAGAATAATGATATGTCCATGTGAGCCATGATAGACCCAACCAATGTGGGTGGCGTGGGATGAAAACTGAGATAGGGAGTTTATATCTAGATGAATATGGAACATGTCTGATTGATTTCCCTCTAGTGTTTGTTCATTTCAAGGATGTCTTCCTGACTGAATTTTCTTGTTTACCTTCAGTGAGAGAGGTATAGTTCTCTATCAGGATAGTGATAGGAGATTCACCAGTATCCATTAATCCTTACCAGATGTCTATGATGGATTTCCATGATCTCAAGAGGTAGCTAGAGGATTTTGAGGCTATGGGTTTCATTCAACCCAGTACTTCTCTATGGGGATTATCAGTTCTTTTTGATAAAAAGGTGGATGGTTCCCTCAGTCAATACATTGATTATCATAAATTGGACCATTTGAGGGTTAAAAACTGATATCCTCTATCATGAATAGATTATATCTTAAAACATATTTGAGGAGCTCAAGTTTTCTCAAAGATTTATTTCAGATCATTTTTTCATCAAGTGCTTGTTAGATTGTTACACATACATCACACAACCTTTCGGAAATGCTATGGACTATATAAGTATTTGGTCACCTCTTCTAGTCTCACAAAGGCGCATACAGTCTTTATAGAACTGATTAACTTAGTGTTCCATTCCATTATTGAGTCATTAATTATGGTTTTCTTGGATAATTTCATAGTGTATTCTCACAATCGACGTGACCATGAAACACATCATGTTGTTTTTTTAGTAGACCGAGAAAGAATCAGTTGTATTATATGCTCACAAAGTCCAACTTAGGGATGGAACAAATTAATTTTTTGGGTCACATAATCTCAGAGATAGGAGTATCAGTAAACCCAAAGAAGGTGAGGGTTGATGTTTTTTTGGATCATCCAATGAACGTATTTGATGTGTAGAGTTATCAAGGACTGCCTAGTTACTATAATAATTTCATACAGGAAGTCTCATGTTTAGAAGCGTCATTTATGTTCCTAACAAAAATTCGAGTGAAGTATGGGTGGACATATTTCTATGAGATGATCGTTAAAGAGGTAAAGGGATATTGACTTCAACGTTGATACTAATTTTTACAGAGTCACGAAGGATTTACAGAATGTACTGTGAAACCTCAGGTATTAATCTTGGAGTAGTTATTAGGAAAGGGGATTGATTCGTTACATATGGGTCTCGCCAGTTGAGTCCACATGAGAGGAATTACCCAATGCAAGATCTCAAGTTTGCTACTGTTGTTCATGCTTAATGCTATTGGGGACATTACTTAATGGGAGATCATTTTGTGGAGTACATGGATTACAAAAGCCTAAAGTACATTTTTACTCAGCGTGATATGAATATGAGGTAATGAAGATGGTTGGAATACCTTCTATCTTTTGACATCTAGTTTTCCTATATGCTTAGTAAAGGAAATGCAGAGGATGATGCATTAAGGATGAGGACTCCGATATAGGAAGTGAAACTGACCAGCAGTGAGTGGAAGCTTTTGGTTTTTTATCTATGATGCATTGGGGGTCCACGATATTCAGGGGTTGATGATTGTTTCTTATATAGATATTACATCCACCCTACTAGAGAAAATGATGATGAGGTAGATATCTGAATATGAAGGCCTTGTTTTATTGAAGATTGTGGTAGGTGAGGACCCTCCTCTTAGAAATAACATAATGGAGGATGAGGTTATGCATTTACATGGTCGTGTATTGGTTTCAACATGATTTCACAAGGAGCTCATGTGGGATTTTCATGCCTTTGAATGGGAAGTGCATCCTGATGTCATCATGATTTATCAAGATTTACATCATCAGTATTGTAGACCTGGTATGAAAAGAGTTGTAGCTAGTTTATTCATAAGGTGCTCGACCAATCAGTAAGTGAAGGCGGAACATCAATGACCACCTAGATGTCTACAGCAGCTACCCATTCCTGAGTGGAAAAGGAGAGATGTGGAAGTGGATTTTGTGATGGAATTACTGAGGACTCCTCGAGGTAATGATTTTTTATCAGTTGTTTTGTATAGGCACACAGAGGATTCACATATCATACTGATTAATGAATCCATCTGTGTTGATGAGCTTGTGAGGATATACATCCATGAGATTGTACGACTACATGGGGTCCCACATTCATTTCATTCAAACCAGGATGCCCAGTTTACTACTTGTTTCTAGAATGTTCCATAGAGGTAACTAGGTACACTGCTTCTTCTAAGCATATCCTACCACCCCCAGAAATATGGCTAGTTAGAGTGCACGATTCGGGTGCTGGAGGACATGCTTTGAGAATGCATCGTGGATTTCCGGGGTTCATGGGAGAGACACATTCCCATGAGAGTTTTTTAACATTGAACCATGTAATAGTTTAATTTAAAACTATTTCTTCATATATGAGAATATCTTACATGAGTTTATAATTGTTAAATCAATGTAATTTTTTAATTTACATATGTTTATTTTAATGTAAATAGTTCCCTTTTGGGTAATTGAAAGCCTATGCCTTATGAGGTTGTTCATTGATTGATATTATATTGGATTCATCTGGTATTTTCCTTTTCATGCCTACAGAAATGGTTAATTGAATATTATAAGATAAAAGGGTAAATAGAAATTGGTAAATCATGGAATTTGATTAGAGTTTCTTGTATGGGTTCATGTTACAATTTTACCTTATGCCTTGGGTGAATCTTGGATCCATTCAGGTATTTCATAGATAGGATCAAAGAGGGTATTGTTATCTTAAGTCATGAGCGATCCCAAGGATGTAGTTGTTAGAATCATAGAGACTGTGTATAAAGGTTGAATGATTCATGGAATGAGGGATACCATGGAAGGGTTCTATTGGAAACGTTTCTATGTCTTAGGAGGTATCTGGGTCTTATTTATATGATCCAAGTATGTCTCGGATGACATATACTCGCACCGCACATAGAGTGAGACCGGTTTCCTAAGAGGATCGTATGGAAGGGCACATGGGATGTAGGTGATTTTACACCGGTAGTAATACATTAATTCTGTTATATTAATGTATAAGATATACATATATTTAATTTGAATAGTTAATTGGAATGACTTATGACACGTCTGCTAAGACAATGTAGAAGCTTGTATTATGTCCTCAGTTAAATTGTTTAAAGAGACTTATGAGGTATCTATTGTGCATAATTTTACAAAGGTGTTTCCAGGAATCAGAAGGAACCTGATACATATATAATTCAATGTAATTTATCTATTAATGAACATGAAATGGTTGTAAATGGAAACCAGTTCTTGTAAGAATTTTTACATTTGACTGCTTCCTGGCTCACTGGTTTTACTGTTTCACACTGCTTTTTATATATATTCAAGGATAGATTGGAAAAGATCTTGGGTGGTTTCCTACTAGGATGTATTTTCACTCCCTATTTGGGTCATATGTTTGGGCCAAAACATATTATAATGTTTCAATTGTTGATAATGGAATGTTTTCTTATACATGTACTTGATTTTATACTATATAGTAGGAGAGCATGGGACCAAGCCAAGGCTTACGATGTTTCTATGTTTATTTTTTCTATTTTTTACTTTTGGTACATGTATTATGTATTACTATGGTGTGATATGTTTTGGATGTTTTCCAAGAACATTTGACATGCAACATCATCCTTTGTATGTTATGACGTCAGGTTGTAATATTGTCAGTCTCTCATTGTTTACTTCTGTTTCCTAGTATTATTGCTTCCGCTATTGTATTATTATTATTTCTATTTTGTTACACTCTGTCAATGAGCATATATATAAGGACCCAGCATTAAATGAATAATTCACATTCAAGCTCATTTTAGGTTTAGAGTTTTAGAGAGTTAGGCCATAACTCTTACAGTACTTATCAAAAATATTAAAGTAGACACTTTTAGTCAGTTTCCATTTTATCATAAAATAAAAACTCTTGAAAAAGAGATTCATGTCCAGTTCCATGCTTCAGACAGCATGGCATTCCCATGATCCCATCCTTGACCCTCTTCATCTCTATGTCATATCAAAAAAGTTTTGAAACATAGAATGAGCATAAAAAGATAAGTAAGGGTTATAAATCATAGAAAGAAAACATTAGTTCATCAATACATAAAAAACATAAGCTCCTTAACATACCTCATGAAATCATATGATTTATGAATAACACATTGAAATCATAAATCAAAAAGTTAACTTGTGGCATCCATATCATACATAAATTTTAGTTATCAAAGCTACGTAGGGAGTTACATTTGGAATACCCATCACAACATATTCTCTAAATATCTTATGAGAGACATTAATGTTTACCTCTGTCACGTTACCGAATTCATCAGAGAGCTATCTCAGTCTCACCTACCCTCGGTTTATCACAGAACTACCTATATATGTAAACAATTCCCAGAACCATAACATATACATAACAAATAAAATAAACACAAAGGAAAGATAACATTTACATATTTCAATCATAAAATATCATTTAAATATATTGACATAACAAATATATCATCAAAAAAAATTTCAATAAAAAAATATGAAAAATATTATATCTTATTTATTTTCCTTTTAAAAACATTACGGCTAGTTAAGGAGGCCAAAGATAAAATAATACTCACAGCGGCAGAAAGGTCATTGGCACCACTCATGTAAAAAAACCATTATTTTTTCTCGTTTAGTAAAACTCCTTGTAGAAAAAATATTCCCTTTTAATGAAATGAAAATTCAAAGGTGTTTATACAGATTATAAGATAAATTAATGTATTAAAAATAATGCCTTACTGAAAGGAGATTTAGATGAAGTCCCTTACCTCATGTCTGATTTAACCCCTTCGTTATTGAATCTAATGAATAATTAACTAATGCTAATTTATACCTACATAATATAATTTTTTTAAAGATTATTATTCCTTTTATATAATTTATTACAATTTTATAAACATTATGTAATCATTTATGTAAATAATGGTCGTTTTGTCAATATTTGGTACTTAAGTAAAAAATGATCTTCTTATAATTTCAATTTGTTCATGTGGTAAAATATCCATTATATACAGAATGATATTAATGATTTAGTTATCATATATATCATATGTATCCAGTATATGTATTTCTTTATAATAGTATATAATATTTAGATAGAAGAAATGAAATGCACTGTTCATGGAGACGGTAAGTCATACGTACGCATGAACGCTACATTAATTCATATTTCATATTTTAATGGAATTAAAACATTATTATAAATAGGTATACTATAATTATTGTATAATATAATATATAATATCATTAACTCCATCATTTATATTTCCCACATATGGCATTAATGAGTCATATCACTTTGAGGTGGCGGTAGTCCACACTTCCTCAAATGAAATTATCATGTTTACCCATAATGGAACCATAAAGGTAAGATATAAATGAAAAATATAGAAGAATAAAGAAAAAATAAACATAATATATATCATATATAAATACAGTTCCATCATAATGGCCACCGTGAGAGGCGGTAGGAGATAATTGAACAATCATCATTTAGTGAGACATCAGTTTTCCATCCAAAGAAACAGTATGTTCTTCACCCATTAGATGGAGGTGTGTGTAAGTTTAGTTAGAATCCTTATAATAAAAACATTCTAGTATATTAATTATACTTTTTTTGTTATAAAATAAGGAATAAAAAGAGTTTATGGTGTTGTAGAAGTAAAATAAAATAAAAGAACTTAAGAGAAGATGTTGCCTTTACATCAGGTAACTCTCATTGGTTTGAACCAAAAGGGTTTTTTGAAGTTCCTTTGTACTATTTTAAGTCTTCTGGGAGGAGTATAGAGATGTAGGCAGATTAATTGGTCAGATGATGTAAAATACAATGGGCTTTAGAGGTGTGATAAATGGGTTAGACTTGAGGGCTTTTATTGGGGGGAGGAGGGGCTCTTTAGGAAAGTGTGAAAATTTTATTTTATTACATAATTATTTTCGGTTTCTAAAGGTCCAAAACATATTAGAGTCGAAGATAAAATGACTCATAGTCAAAATAAAATCTTTCAATAAGAATTTGAAAGGTCATGAATATTATTTTAATCCTTATAATCATATTTACTTAAATCATTTATTAATGAGGTAAACACTACCTCATTAATGTGTCAGAAATATTTTAATGTATTTAATGTATAAAAATTATAAAAAAATCCCATGATATATGAAATATTATTATATTTCCAAGGAATATTTATATTTAAAAATATAACTTATAAAACCCTATGTACAAATTAATTTACTAAAATATATTTGTTTATGACATTAGTGTCTTTACTTTAAGTTAATTAAAATAAAGTGTCATTATCACTCCCATGTGGCCCCATGGGCTCCAAAAATCGACCCATGGATGATCTTGGTCGGACATGTATCAAAAAATAGGATTAATACACATTTTAAGGTAATATTATATAATTATAGTAATATTTGTTTACCCTTATTTACCATATTTATCTTTTAACCATGGTAAATAAAAAATTTACTGAAGTAAATATTCATAAATTATAAAAATAAAAATTACCTATTTACCCATTTGAGACATCCTGATTCCAAATATAGAATCCATTTTTCCAAATTCGAAGTACATAAGTGGAGGAAATTAATTTAATATTAATCTCCACTGTCAAAATATAATCCGTCTTTTTATGAAATAATAACTATCAAAATATTGACACTTGTATATGTCCAATTTTAAAGTGAAATTAATTCCAATGACCAAAATTGGATTAAATGGTAAAAATATAATCTAATTAAACTTTGAAACAAATTATAAAGATAATCTAACCATATAAATAAATTATATTAAAAGGCATTTTAGAATTAAAATACCGTATTTTAACTATTCATAAAAAATGAACTTTATCAGAAAAATACCAAAATTTCATCCAAATTCTATTTTGATGTCCCAATTCTAAATAATAATATTTTTTTAAATATAACATATAAAAGTGAAAAAACTAGATTTGAAATTGGTTCACCATCAAAAGGTGGTAAATCCACCTTTTAAATAACTTTATATTATTTGTGCTTAAAATTGGATACATTCACATTTGAAGACTCTAAATTTTATTGGATAAGTGTAAAAACATTTAACAAACATGAATAACAAAATTGTAGTTAGTAATTATAATTCTAGACAATACAACGACAAGGCGTTAACTACCATTTAAAATAATAATATTATATTATTATTGTGCAATGTAAGATTTCAAGGAAACATGTTTTTGCGTATCTAGTATACCATCAAACATAGAAACCCATTTAAGGTAAAATTAATATTTAATTCATAAAATATTAATTACAACGAAAATGTATTATTTTTTTATTTACGTGGGATGTTACATCATCCTCCCCTTTTGAAAATTGTGTCCTCACAATTTTTTTCACTTACCAAATAAATGGGTCATTTATCCCTCCTAGCGTTATTATATTCCCACATTGCCACTTCAGCCATATGGATTTTCCACAAAACCATTACTTGGTGAATTACATTATTCTGCAACAGTTGCTCTCTTTAGTCAAGAATCTAGACTAGTTGTTCCTCATAAAAGATATTCTCTTCCAACTGAACTACCTCTAGACTTAAAACATTAGATGGATCTGGCATATACACTCTCATCATTGAAACCTGAAAAAAATTGTGTACCTGGGACAAACATAGAGGTAAATCCACTATGTACACAACTAATCTAACTTTCTCCAGGATTTCATAAGGTTCAATGATCCTCGGACTCAACTTTCCTTTCTTACCAAAGTTCATCAGACATTTCCATGGAGAAACACTGAGAAATACATGATCACCTACTTCAAAAGAAAGATTGTTCCTCTAATTATCCACATGGAATTTTTGCCTACTATGAGATATTCTCGTGCTCTTCTGAATCAACTGAACTTTTTCGGACATATCTTCTACGAATTATGGTCCCATAAACTTCCATACACCTACATCATCCCAAAGAGTTTTAGTTCGACATCGCTTCCCATAAAATTCCTCAAATGGATCCATATGTATACTGGAATAAAAATTTTTATTATAAGAAAATTAAACAAAAAAATATGTTGGTCCCAACTTCCCTAGTAATCTAGTGAACAAGAACATAGCATATCCTCCAAGGTCTGAATTGTTCATTCTGATGGCCTATAAAATTGCAAATGAAAATCTATACTAAAATTTAATTCAGTACCCAACGACTTCTGAAGGAATTTTTAAAAGTTAGAAGTAAACATGGGATCATGATCAGATACAATGGAGAGGGTAACACCATGAAAATAGAATATCACTTTAACATGCAACTGAGAAATATATCTAGAGAATAATTATCTCAAATAAGTGTTGGGACCACGTTGGACGGATAAGGAAGTAAGAAAGGTTTTCTGTTACAGAGTGTTGTCTTTTGTTGTCAAAGAAGCTAAATCAATTCAATTTGTAAAAGACTTGGAAACTATGACGATGCTTTTCTGATATGTATTTCACAAATATCAAAAGTTCAGAGAACTTGTGATGCAAGCCTTGTGAAGGATAGAGAGAGTTAAGAAGTGTTTTTGGAAAAATAATGAAAGTGGTGCACAAGTCAAGAGTGGCGTGCAAGTATTGGCGCGCTAGTATTGGTGCACAAGTGTATGTTAAGCGCAAGTCATATTTCAAAGATCATCACATAAAAATATGACAATGGAAATAAGGTGGCGCACAAGGAAATAAGTAGCTTGCAAGTGTGGTGTGCAAGTATAAGTGGAGCTCAAGTGTGGGGCGCAATTATAAGTTCCACACAAGTGTATGATGCGCGCAAGTCAAATTCCAACATCATAATATAAAAATATGACAAAGGAAAGAATGTTTCGTGCTAGTGATGGAGCAGCACACAAGTGATGGAGCGGCGCGCATGTCCTGGCGTGCAAGTGTATGCGGCGCACAAGTCACCAAAATGCCTATAAATAAATGACATTCCTCATCATTTTTTAAGAGTTCAACACTTAGAGAAAATTCGAGCTCTGCTCTCACAAGTAGTAGAGGGTGCTCCGATCTTGAAAGTAGCAGAGGGCGGCACAAAAGCTGAAGTGTCATGCAAGCTGAGGCTTATTTATAAAACGTGCAAGTTTTTTCGTGCATGTTTTTCCGCGCAAGTTTTGTCGCCCAAGTTTACAGAGGTGCGCAAGTAGGGAGGTTCTTTCCAGAAGTGGTCTGAGTATAATTCAAAGGTGGCATGCAAGTTGTGAGCTATGCTCAAAGGTGGATCGCAAGTATTTAGAAGGCGTGCAAGCAGGTGGCGTGCAATTAGGAAGGTGCGCGATCAGGAAGTGGCATGCAAGCTATCTACACCAGGAGGTTATTCCCTGCTTTTGTGTAGGAAAGTGACGATCTGTTTTGAAATATTTGATTTTTCAAAGTTCATTAAAAAGAAAAGTATCATTACATTACCGTATTTGTTCTCAGAGGGAGCACACACACTATTGGATTGTTTTCAAAGTGCTACACGAGTGTAAGGGTATATCCTACTCATTATATTCCACATAAAAGGATTGTTTTCTAGTGGATTGTGTGGTACTGGATTATTTTTGTACCATACCAAGGACGTAGCTACACTTGTTGAGTAGTCAACCTTGTAAATCTTGTGTTCATATGGTTTTTTGTGTTCATTATGGAATAACCTCTTTAACAGGAGGCGAAGGTTGGTTCAAAAAAAAATGGAAACATAAAACGAAAATGATATCACTGATTCATTCCCTCCCCCTCTCATTGATACTTGGATCCTGACTGGGAACTTAAATTGGTATCATAGCAAGGTTCTCTTTGTTTATTTTTTGCTGAAGTGGTTGAAGAGAACTGGTTATGGAGAATCTAAATTGCATGAACAGTAGGGGGATTCTGATTTTTTATGGAAATAACTATCACATATGGAAGGACATAATGATGACTTATCTTATGTCTCTTGGGTATGATGTTCTTTAAACAACAACGGATGGATTTCCTGCTGTTTATGACAAGGTTCCTCTTACTCTTGTCGATAAGAAGAACATTGAGAACGATGGAAGAGATAAAAATGTGTTAATCTAATCTCTTTCTGAGAGTGAATTTTTTAGAGTGAAAGGTGTTTCTACAGTCAAAGGAATTTGGGACAAACTGAAGAACATCTATGATGGAAATACAAAAGTGAAGAATCCTAAACTACAAATCTGGAGACTGAAGTATGAAGATTTGAAAATGGGATAATCTGAATCTATTTAGGATTTCTTTATGAGGATAAATTATATTGTCTGTACAATCATATGTCTTGGTGAAACATTGGAGGATTCTACAATTATCGAAAAGATCTAGAGAATTTTTCCTGACAAGTTTGAAGCTAAAGTGTCTTCATTAGAAGATAAAAACCCTGAATCGTTATCTCTAGATGATCTGCATAGCACTCTCATTTCTTATCAGATGAGAAGATATAAGACTATGAAGGGAAAAACAAAAGCTGGTAGTGAAATTTCATTCAAGGATACAAAGAGAGAGATAAGTCAGAGAAGACTCTTATTGAAGTTGATGCTGGTGAATCTTATTCTGAAGATGAGGTACGTAAAAATTTTGGTGAAATTTTATCCTTGTTTTCTAAGAATGTGAAAAGAGGTACAGGGAAATACAAGGGTAAAATTCCCTTGAAATGTTTTGAGTGTGGATATGTTGGTCACTTTACGGCTTACTGTCCTTAAAAGAATAAAGAATAAGACAATGATGATGATAACAGAAGTCTAAGAAGGTTGTGGAAGAAATAAGCTGACAAAGATAAATATTTTTCAAAGGGCAAGGATAAAAAGTTCTTCAAGTCAAAAATAATAATCTTTTCATCTAAAGATGAATATGAAAAAGATAGCGAATATGAATCCGAGAAATTATTTGGTGACAAATTCTGAGATAGTACCTTTAGTGATGCAGTAAATAATGAAGAGTGTGATAGAAATAGTTTAGAAGAAGAAGAAAATCAACTTCAATATCATATAAAAGAAGAGTTGAAAGAATCCTTGAGGAATATCAGAAGGCTTGAGAAGGAATACAACAAGCTGATAAATGAAAATTACACATTAAACAATCAAGAAGGTTTTACGGATGAGAAAATCAAGGTGGAAAAGTAGATTGATGATTTGAAAAATTCTCTTGAGAATACAATGAATCGAATTGATGATCTTGAAGTAAAGCTGAAGGCAGAAGAAGAAGAGTTGGAACTTGTCCAACCGAAACATTATGAAGCTAAATAAATGAATATCAGTTTCAAAAATTCTATCTCAGAATTTGATGAATGTTTCAGTAAGGATGAACCAAACAAGGATTCACAAAATTTACCTTCAAAGGGTGAAATGAATGACAGAACTGGTTTTGATAAGAACAGGGCTAGAA
Organism: Viscum album; assembly: GCA_963277665.1. Lineage (NCBI taxonomy): Eukaryota > Viridiplantae > Streptophyta > Magnoliopsida > Santalales > Viscaceae > Viscum > Viscum album. The sequence goes on from OY728131.1 coordinate 25,490,126, forward strand.
AGACCATGTATGTGGTCGAAGTCAACAATGATGAAAAATCAGAAGTGCATAAAAATCATGAGTCAAGAAAGATTTCTAATAATTCTGGTGCTGTTAAATATGAAAGGAGAAATGGAGTTACAAATGAAGACATGAAGGTTGTTGAGAAACATGTTCACAAATCTGATCAGTATATAAGTTTCATAGGAAAATATTCTTTCTATGGTTATTGCTGGTACTATGGTTTATTCGGACATAAGGCAAATATGTGTTGGTTAAACCAACAACATTACAACTATTCCACATGTTTTGAAAGACAAGGATTGAGGGGGGTCAATTTTTTCAATATATAAAGTCTCCAAATAAATTTCAGAATATATCTGAGAAGACTAATGTGAAAGCTAAGAATAGGTTCCAACCACTAGAATCTATTTCTAAAAGATATGATCGACCTAGACATCTTTCCAAGGTCTGTCTTAGTGTGTTACCAGATCAAAAAAAGATTCTGAAAAATTATCGAAAGCCGAAGTTTTTAAAATCTAAAAGGGATAGGTCTGACAAATCCGAAAAGAATGAGTGCAAGGTTGTTTGGCCAGAACACATTGACATGGATAGGAAATTGGAGAAAGCACAATAGAAAGTGAAGGAAAAGTAATAACAAAAAGCACTTGGTGTCGAAACTGCTTTGAAAGCTACAAAATGAAAACCTCCAGGGATTCTTGATAGTGCTTGTTCTTCTCATATGATAGGAGACGTAAAGTTTCTGAATAATGTAAAATACTTCAAAGAAGGAACTATTACATTTGGAAATGATGAATCGCTGAGAATCAATGGTGTTGGATCAGCCATCATCGGAAAAGAAAAAATGAAATCTAAGAAAGCATTATATGTTGATGTGTTGAAACATAAAATTTTGAGTGTTTCAAAACTATGTGATGAGGGAAAAAAAGTTATATTCAGAAATTATGGGTTCCGTGTGAAATGTGAAAATGATGGAAATATAGTTACAAGAGGCCAACATACAAAAGGAATCTTTTTCCAAGTTGGTGAAGTACAAAATTCTTGTTACATGGGCATGGTGGATGAAAATCATTTATGGCATAAAAGGTTGGGAAATATGTGTCATAGAAATATGTGTAATTTATCAACGAGAGATAGTGTCCGAGATATTCCAGATTTATCGTGAAGAAGAGATTGGTGCTGCACTATCTGTGAAAAGGGGATGATTACAAACTCTTTTCATAAGAGAGTTGAAATCGTTCAAAACAACCCTTAGAGCATATACATTCTGATATATGTGGACAAATGTTCAAGAAATAAAAAATAGAGATAAGTACATCATTACTTTCATTGATGACTTTACTTGCATTACTTATGTTATGTACATGAGACATAAGTCAGATGCTCTGAAAATGATTAAGAGTTTCAGAAGAAAAGAATAAAAGAAATGTGAGTATTCGGTGAAAAAGTTTGGAACTGATAATGTTGGTGAGTATAAGAATTATGAGTTTGAAAGTTACCATGAGAAACATGGAATTCGGCATGAGTTCAGTTCACCATACACACCTCAACAAAATGGGAATGCTTAAAGAAATAATCGAAGTCTGGTAGAAATGGGGAGAACTATGTTACTTGAAAATAGTCTTTCTCATTATTATTAGATGCAATCCATTTGCACTGTTATTTATATTCATAACTAATGATTCTATAGGACATACTCAGATATGACTCCAGGTGAAATGTTCTATGGAAAAACTCCATGTTTGAAACATTTAAGAGTGTTTGGGAGTCCATGCATTATAAATAAGAAAGGTGGAAGACTTGGAATGTTTGAGAAAAGAGGGGATGATGGAAATTTTCTTGGCTATGCTCCAGAAGGAAGAGGATATAGATGTCCCAATAATGAAACAGGAAGAATTATTGATTCTTCATATGTAAAAGTTGTTGAAAATTTTGAGAAAGAAAAGTACACATATGTTGATGTGGAAGTTGAGAAGGATAGAGAAGCTTTTGCTAATGATTCTGATAATGCAACAGATTGTGTTAATCCTACCAGTGAAGAGGAATCTAACTCCGAAATCTCGAGTGATGAGGATAATGTTAGAACAACTCATCCTAGGTTGAGGAAACAAGTGGTGGCTCAGAATATTATTGGAGATAAACATTCATGGGTTCAAACTAGAGGAAAAATGAATTTTATATCACATACTTCTCTTTATTCTAAATTTGAACCGAATGATGTAATTTGAGCATCCAAAATGGGTTCATGCAATGATTTAAGAGCTTGATCAGATAGAGAATAATGATACCTAAGATCTTTTGCCCAACCCGGACAACAAGATCATTATTGGTGCAAAGTGGGTTTTCTAGAACAAGCTGAATGAAGATGGTAAATTAATAAGAAACAAAGAAAGATTGGTTTGCAAAGGGTATTCACAAATTGAACGCAATTATTTTGATGAAACCTTTTCTCTGGTGGAAAGATTAGAAACAATCAGAATCTTTCTTTCTATTTCTGCACAATGAGGATACAAAATCTTTTAAATGGATGTACAATCTGTATTCTTGAATGGTGACCTAGATGGGGAAGTTTACATTGACCAACCTTGTGGATTTGTTATTAGAAAGGATGAAAGTTATGTGTGCAGATTGAAGAAGGCTTTGAATGGGCTAAAACAGGCTCTGAGAGCATGGTATTCTAAATTAGATACTTTCTTAAAGAATATGAACATTAAGAAAGGGATAGTTGACAAAAATATCTACATTAAGTAATGTCAAGAGTTTTCACTGATCGTTATTATTTACGTCGATGATATTATATTTGTTGGAAATGATGAAATATCATGTGAAAAATTTGCTGTGGAGATGAAGAAGTAATTTGAGATGTCAATACTGGGAGAGATGAAGTACTTTCTTGGGCTACAAATTTCATAGATGATGAATCGCATTTTTCAATCTCAAGAAAAGTATGTTAAGAAACATCAGAAGAAGTTTGGAATGGAAAATTTGAAACCATTTACCACATTGATTTCAGTGGGAACCAAGTTCTCTAAATATGGAGAGGGCTAAGAAGTTGATCAGAAAGAGTTTAGAAATATTATTGGAAGTCTGTTGTATTTGACTACCTCAAGACCTGACATCCTGTATGATGTAACTTTATGTGAAATATTTCAGAGTGCTTCTAAAGAATCACATTTGATTGCTGGAAAAAAAATTCTCAGATATATCAAAGGGACAACAAATTTTGGAATTTTGTATGATAGCTCATTAAATATTGATCTATTCAGGTATTCTGATGATGATTAGGCAGGAAATGTTGATGATCGGAGATCCACGTCTGGTGGAGTTTTCTTTCTGGGGAAAAGTTTTGTCAGTTGGCATACCAGGAAACAGAATTCCGTAAAACTTATGACAGCTGAAGCCGAGTATGTTTCTACTACTCAAGCTATAACTCAACTAATGTGGATGAAGACTCAGTAAGAATATCTATTTATTGAAGTAAAGCTACCATTGTTCTTGGGTTATGATAATCAGAGTGCAATCAATCTTACAAGAAATTTGGTAGAACATTCTCGTTCAAAACACATTGATATAAAGTACCACTTCATCAAAGAGAAAGTGGAGAAGAATGAATTAAGGCTATATTGTGTTCCTACATCTGACCAAGCTGCAGATATGTTCACCAATCCTTTACCAAAAGAACCTTTTGCAAAATTGAGGTTGAACATTGGTGTCCAACCTTGTTTTCATCAAGGTTAAGGTATGTGTTTCTATCCACACTCTCATCTTGACTTTGGATAGTGTTGTCAAGGTGGAAAAATGTTTCATAAATCTACCCTTATAGATGCATGCATAAAAGGGGAGTTGTGGGTAAGCTGTGAATTCAGCATGTATGTGTGTGAAATATTCAAACAATTTGTTGGAGTGGTTGTAGGAAACTTTTTTTGTTATCCAGGATAGTGGAGGAAGTGAATAATTCTGAAGTAAAAGAGTGAAAGATGTTCTGAAGAAGGCTGAGGATGTATGCTAATGAGATTTCATAGTCAATTTTTTTGGAAATCATAGTTTGGGATGTCAATAATTCTTGTTTCCTATAATGAGTTAGCTCATGTAGGCTTAAAATTGTTGATAAGTAATCCATTGCTTAAGGATACAAATTTTATTGATTTATGTATCATGGTTGAAAACAAAATCCAAAGGGGGAGATTGTGGGGACCACGTTGGATGGATAAGGAAGTAAGAAAAGTTTTCTGTTACAGAGTGTTGTCTTTGGTTTTCAAAGAAGCTAAATCAATTCACTTTGTCATGGACTTGGAAACTATGATGATGATTTTGTGATTTGTATTTCACCAATATCATAAGTTTTGATAACTTGTGATGCAAGCCCTATGAAGGATAGAGATAGTAAAGAAGTGTTTTTGGAAAAACAAATAAATTGGTGCGCAAGTCAAGAGTGGTGCACAAGTATTGGTGTGCAAGTATTGGTGTGAAAGCGTATATTTCACGAAAGTCATATTTCAAAGATCATCACATCAAAATATGAAAAAGGAAATAAGGTGGCGTGCAAGGAAATAAGTGGAGCGCAAGTTTGGCGCGCAAGTATAAGTTGCATGCAAGTGTGGCGCACAAGTATAAGTGTTGCGCAAGTGTGTGATGCATGCATTCCAAATTAAAAAATCATCATATGAAAATATAAAAAAGGAAAGAATGTTTCGTGCTAGTGATGGAAGGGCATGCAAGTGATGGAGCATCATGCAAGTGATGGAGCGGCGCGCAAGTCTTAGTGCCCAAGTGTATATGGCAGGCAAGTCACCAAATGCCTATAAATAGATAACTTTCCTCCTCATTTTTTAAGAGTTTAACACTTAAGAAAAAATTCGAGCTCTGATTGTGCAAGTAGTAGAGGTTTTTCTGATCGCGCAAGTAGTAGAGGTCGGCACCCAAGCTGAAGTAGCGCACAAGCTGAGGGTTATTTATAATCCGCGCAAGTTTTTTTGTGCAAGTTTTTGCGCCAAAGTCGAAAGAGGCGCATAAGTAGGGAGGTTCATTCAATAAGTGGTCTGAGTATAAGCCAAATGTGGTGCACAAGTTGTGAGCTGTACTCAAAGGCGACGTGCTTGTATTGAGTAGGTGCGCAATCAGGTGGCGCACAAGTAGGAAGGTGTGCAAGCAGGAAGTGGCGCGCAAGAAGTCAGCACCAGGAGGTTCCTACCAGCTTTTGTGTAGAAAAATGATGAATTTTTTTGAAATATTTGATTTGTGCCAGTTCATTAAGTAGAACAGAATCATTACATTGCACTATTTGTACTAAGAGGGAGCACACACACTATTGTATTGTTTTCAAAGTTATACATGAGTGTAAGGGTATATCCTACTCATTGTATTCCACATCAAAGGATTTTTTCTAGTGGATTGTGTGGTACTGGATTGTTTTCTTACCACACCAAGGATGTACCTACTCTTGTTGAGTAGTGAACCTTATAAATCTTGTGTTCTAGTGGTTGTGTGTGTTTAGTAGGGAAAGAACTATATAATAGGATGCGAAGGTTGTTTAATGAAAAATAAGAAACATAAAAAGAAAAAGAAATCACTAATTCACCCCTCCCCCTCTCAGTGATAGTTGGATCCTGACTGGGAACTTCTATAAGAAGGAAATGAGTAGATTTAGTCAATCGATCAACATAACCCAAATTGCATTATTATCTCGAGATGTCTTTTGTAATCCTGCAACGAGATCCATGGATATATTTTCCCATTTCTACTATGGCACTAGTAAAGACTGAAGAATCAATTTCAATAATTGTTGCTCTGTTTTAACCTACTAACAATTCAAACACTTTAGAGTAAAATCAGCAATATCTTTTTTCATTCCATCCGACCCGTAATACTACCGAATATCTTTGTACATCTTAGTACTGCCCAGGATAAACTAAAAATGGGGAACTATGAGCTTCACATAACAACTCATTCTTCAACTTTTAATCACAATGCATGCATAATATCTTTACAAATCTCAAAAAACAATCATTATAAATGTTAAATTCAGGAAACATACCCTTCTAAACTAACTCTACCATTTTTTGCAACACACTATCTTCCTTTGGTGATTTCTGTATTATGTCTCCTAGAGATGATTTCACTAACACCTAAAACAAAACAGAATAATTTATTGAACCAAAAAATTCAATTATAATGTTCATCAAATAAAAAACCAGAGGATCTCATTCCATACATATCAGGGTCAGTGAAGCATTACATTTTCGACTCGAAGCATCTGCAACATTATTTTATTTTCCCAGATAGTAAAGGATCATGTAATCATAATCCTTAATTAATTCCAGCCATCTCCTCTATCTCATGATCAGCTCTTTCTGAGTGAATATATACTTAAAACATTTTTGGTCGGTATATATTTTACATTTTACTCCATACTGATGATGCCTCAAAATTTTTGAAGCAAAAACAACAACAACTAATTCCAAATCATGTGTAGGGTAATTTAACTCCTGAGGTTTCAACTGAAATGAAGCATAAGCAATTACCTAATCATTCTGCATAAGGAAAAACCCAATTCTATTCAATAAATCATCACTATAGATAAAAAAATCACCATTTATGGAAGGTGGTTCCCAAAAAAGATCATTCCCCAATCTTATTTCTAATTCCTAAAAACAATCATCACATTATTTTGTCCAAACGAACATAACACCTTTTTGAGTTAACATAGTCATCGAACTAGATAACCCTGAAAAATATTCAACAAACCTCCAGTAATAACATGCGAAAACAATAAAACTACAAATATCGGTTATATTTTTAGTTCTTGGCCATTCTTCAACAACTTTTTTTTATAAGGATCAATAGTTATTTAATTTTTTGAAACAATGTGATCATAGAAAGAAATTTTTTAAACCAAAACTCACACTATCTAAATTTCCAAAATAGTTTATTTTCTTTTAAGGTTTGAAGGAAAACCCTTAAATGATATTCATCCTCTTAGTTACTTTTATAAAAAACCAAAATATCATTAATGAACAGAACCAAAAACTTATCTATGAAGTCACAGAAAATTCGATTAATAAGATCCTTGAATACATTAGGTGAATTGGATAAACTGAAAGGAATAACTAAAAATTCATAATTTCCATATCTTTTATAAAACTAAGTCTTTGGATTTTTTGATTCCATTATTTTCAAATGATGGTACCTCGACCTCAAGTAAATTTTCTGAAAATACTGAGCTCCCAAGAGTTGATCAAATGCTTCACCGATATGAGGAAAATGATAATTGTTCTCAACAGTGATGTTATTCAATACTATGTAATCAATTCAAAGCCTCATTGAACCATCTTTATTTTTAACAAATAAGATATGAGCACCCCAATGTGATGTGATAGGATAAATGAAACGTTAATCTAATAACTCATACAATATATTCTTTAACTCCAAAAATTTAATTTGAGCTATTTGATAAGGGGGTTTTCAAATTGTATTAGCATCAGGAACTAAGTCAACAGTAAATTCAACTTCCCGATCGGGTATAATACCAGGAAAATTATCATGAAACCCATCAAGTTACTCATTTAACATTGGCACATCATTAATATAAATAGTTCTTTTATTTTAAAAAATATGTGAAAGGTAACATTCATTACTATCTATTACTAGTTTCTCAAATTTCTGATATGTTATCAAAAGTAAGGGTTCATTCATGTACACAAACTGAAAATCATTCTACAAAGAATCCTCTTTAGCTTTGTAGTCAATCTTAGCAGGATTAACAGAAATCCAATCCATTCCTAAAATAACATCAAACTCTACTAGAGTAAAAACAATAAGGTTTGTAGGTATATTCTTTCCACAAACAAGGATAAGATGGTTCTTATAATTTCTTTTTGTTTCAACATTTACACTAGGTGTTTATACCAAAAGTTCAGGATTTATATCTTAATATGGAATTCCCAATTTACTATAAAACTTCTCAGAAAGAAACGAATGTGTATACCCCGAATCTAACAACATGTTGGCATATTCTGAAAAGGAAAACAGTTTACCTGATACTACATCATTTGATGGCCCAACATCTACTGAAGTAGTTGAAAAGGATTTTACCACCCCTTTCTTCTTGTAATCTGGATACATTCCATTAGTTGAGTTCTTCATTGGACACTCATTTTCATAATGACCCCATCTTATTTTTTTTGTCAAAGAAAACCTCATCGTCGGAAAAATCTATTTCCACCTTCTCCGCACATCGTATAATTTTTTCACAACTTTTGAACTCATGAGAAGCTAAAGCCCTTAGATTCTTTGGCTTTAATCCCAAGTAAAAATGGTTGACCTTACTATCAAGATCTCATTTGAAATTTGAATCATACCCTGACATTCAAGTGAACATTGCTTCATAATGAGCTACTAATTCATCCTCAATCCTCAATTCCAAGAATTGTTTTCCCATCCTAAGATGAACCACCATAGGAAAATATTTCTCAAGACAAATACCGTTGAATTCATCAAAATCAAAAGCATCAATCTCCTCACTATCCCTGATATTTTTCACCATCAACCACAACTGATCAGCTTCACACCCAAAATGGTAAACAGCGAGACTAACCTTTTGATGTTCTGACCCCCCCCCCCCCCCATAACATAGAAAATATTATCCATTCCTTTAATACACCTTTCTTCTAGCACATGGTCAGATGATCCTATGAATGATGGGGGTGTTGCCTCATGAAATGATCCATTGCTGACATGATCTTTTGTGGTTGATCTGGATGATCTCATGTATGGATACCACCATCATTTATAGTCTGAGTCAATCGAACTGTCACTACAACAAACTGTTCAGTTCCTATTCCAAACATTTCAGGTTGCTGATATGGAAGGTTTCCTTTCTCTTGATTTCTTCCCAACATAGCTGTCCTATTTACTCTACAAAAAACCATTCTGAACACATAATATCTTAGGTGAAGCAACATGGTAATCTGTAAATTCTATATCATTTCAATTTGACCATAAATTAATTTAAAAATATTCTAACTCCAAAAGTTGTCTAAACGGGCCTCTGATACCAACTATAAGGACTCGACATTAAAACATTACATAATCTAGAATTAAATGAATAATTCGCATTGAGGATCTTTTCATATTTATAGTTTTAGAGAGTTTGGAAATAACTATTACATTACATCTAAAAAATTTCAATGTAGACACTTCTACTCAGTTTCCATTTTTGTCATAAAATAAAAACTCTTGAAAAATGAGTCCTGTCCAGTTATATGTTTTAGACAGCCGCACATTCCGTATAACCCATCCTAGACCCTATTAATATTTAAGTCATGTGAAAAACATTTCTAAACTTGGGATGAGTATAAAAAGATTACTAAGGGTTATAAAACAATTAATGAAAAAAAGGTCATCAATACATACATAACATAAGTTCTTTAACAAACCTCATGAAATCATATGATTTATGAATAACGCATTGAAATCATAAATCAAAAAGGTAACTTGCGTCATCCATATCATACTTAAATTGTAGCTATCATAGCTACGTAGAGAGTTATATTTGGAATACCCATCACAGTATATTCCCTAAATCTCTTAGGACAAACATTCATGTTTACCTCTGTCACATTACCCAATGCATTGGAGAACTATTTTGGGCTCACCTACCTAGGATTATCACAGAACCACCCGTATATGTAAACAATTCCCTATAACCCTAACATGTTCCTAACACATAAAATAAACACCAATGAAAGATAACATTTCCAAATTTCAATAAAAATATATCATTTAAATATATTTACATAAAAAATACATAATCAAAACCATTTTCAAAACCAAAATAAGTAAAATATTATATGTTATTTATTTTCCTTTTAAAAACATTACAGCTTGTTACGGAATCCCAAGATAAAATAATACTCGTGGTGGTAGAAAGGTCACTGTCACCGCTCACGTACAAAAATCATTTTTTTAATTTAGTAAAACACCTTGTATAAAAATATTCTCTTGGAATGAAATGAAAATTAAAAGGTTTTTATATAGTGTATTAATTAAATTCATGTATTAAAACAAAATATGCCGCAATGAAAGGAGATTGAGACGAAGTCCCTTACCTCATGTCTGATTTGACCCGTTCGTTCTTTAATCTTTTGAATAATAAACTAAACTTAATTTCTACTTTCTTAAGATCCTTTTTGAAGTTTATTATTCATTTTATATAACTTATTACAATGTTATAAATATTATTTAATCATTTATGTTAATAACGGTCGTTTTTTCGATATTTGGTACTTGAGTCAGAAATGAACTTCTTATATTTACAATTTGTTCATGTGGTCAAAAATCTATTCTATACAAAATGATATTCATGATGTAGATATCATATATATCATATATATCCACTATATGTATGTATTTATAATAGTACATAACATTTAGAGATAATAAATAAAATGAACTGTTCATGGAGATGGTAAGTCGTACGTACACACAAATGCTACTCTAATTACTATTTATTATTTTAATGGAATAAAAAAAATTATACATAGGTATATTATATTTCTATTATAATATGTTATATAATATCATTAACTCATCTTTTATAAGTCTCACATATGGCATTAACAAGTCATATCACTTTGAGGGGCGGTAGTCTATACTTCCTCAAATTAAATTATCGCAATTACCCATAATGGACACCATAAAGGTATAATATAAATGAAAATATGGAAGAGTAAAGAAAAAATAAACATAATATATATCATATATAAATATAGTGTCATCATAATGGCCACAATGATAGTCGGTAAAAGATAATTGAACAATCATTGTTTCATGAGGCATTAGTTTTCCATCCATAAGAACAGTATGTAATTTACCCATTAGATGGAGGTGTGTGTAATTGTAGTTATTGTGACAACTGGGCCCCAGTGACAGCACAACCACCCCGCCTTAACATGGCCGTCAGGTCCTGGCCCACCAGGTACCGCCAGTTGCCCCGCAGACACGTGGGGCCCACCCTAGGGTCTACCCACGTGCCCGAACGGGTCATCTGACTAATGATAGTCCCCACAGGCCAACACATTTCCTTTCCAGTGTGCTTTGTCCTCACTCGCACACACCCTGGGAAACATCCCAGAAGGTCACTCATCCTGATCACTACTCCAGGGCAAACACGCTTAACTGTGGAGTTCTAATCAGACAGGCTCCCGAAAAGGAAGGTGCACCTTGTTGACATGAGTCATATCATTTAGTCGTTTAACCCTTTATCATTTGGGGATGTTACAATCACCCCCCCTTTATAGCACAACGCCCTCGTTGTGGGACCTACATTTCAACCCAGGCAGTGCACCACGCACTTAAGGCTGGGTTCCTCCTCTGATACCAAATGTGACAACTGGGCCCCAGTGACAGCACAACCACCCCGCCTTAACATGGCCGTCAGGTCCTGGCCCACCAGGTACCACCAGTTGCCCCGTAGACACGTGGGGCCCACCCTAGGGTCTACCCACGTGCCCGAACGGGTCATCTGACTAATGATAGTCCCCACAGGCCAACACATTTCCTTTCCAGTGTGCTTTGTCCTCACTCGCACACACCCTGGGAAACATCCCAGAAGGTCACCCATCCTGATCACTACTCCAGGGAAAACACGCTTAACTGTGGAGTTCCAATCAGACAGGCTCCTGAAAAGGAAGGTGCACCTTGTTGACATGAGTCATATCATTTAGTCGTTTAACCCTTTATCATTTGGGGATGTTACAGTTATAATACTTCTCATAAAAACATCCTAGTATATTTAGGATACTATTTTTGTTATAAAAGAAAAGAATAAAAAGATTTTAGGGGGATGGAGATGTAAAATAATACAATATAACTTAAGAGAATATGTTATCTTTAAATCGGGTAACTCCCTTTGGTTTGATCCAAAAGGGTTTGTGGAAGTGACTTCTGTCTAACGTAAGGCTTCTAAGAGAAGTAGAAGGATGTAGGGAGATTAATTTTTTATAGTTTTGACGAGACAATGGGCTTTAGAGGTGTGAGGAATGGGTTAGAGGTGGGGGCTTTTTATAGGGGGAGGAGGGGTTCTTTGTGAATGTGTGAAAATATTCTTTTATTACGTAATGAATTTCGGTTTCTAAAGTTTCAAGACTTATTAAAGTCAAAGAAAAGCTTACTCGTGTTTGAAATAAAATCATACAATAATAATTGAATAGATTTTGGATATTATTTTAATCTTTATAATATTATTTATTTAAATTATTTATTAATGAGGTAAACAATATATCATTATTGTGTCATAAATATTTTAATTTTTTTAATGTATAAATATTATAAAACAAATACCGTGATGTAGAAAATATTTTTATCTTTTCAAGAAATATTTATAGTCGAAAAAATAACTTATATAACCCTATGTAAAAATTAATTCACTAAAAGATATTTTTTATGTCATTTTTGTCTTTACTTTAAGTTAATTAAAATAAAGTTTTATTATCACTCCCATGTGGCCCCATGGGGTCCCAAAATAGACCTAAAGATTCTCATGGTTAGAATTTTATCATCCAATAATATTAGGACACATTTTTGTGTAATTTTATATTATTATAGTAATATATTATTACCCTTATTTACCAGATTTACCTTTTAACAATGGTCAATAAAATACTTACTGAACTAAATATTCATAATTTCTAAAAATAATAGTTACAGATTTACTCAATTTAAACCTACTGATTCCAAATATTTAATCCTTTTTTCAAAATTCAAAAAATAGAAGTGGCATAAATTAATTTAAAATTAATTCCCATTGTCAAAACAGAAGGCATGTTTTTAAGAAATAATAACTTTTAAAAGATTGACACTTGTTTAGGTCCAACATCAAAGTTAAATTAATTTCAATGGCCAAAATTGGATTAAATGGTAAAAATATAATCTAATTACACATTAAAACCAATTAAAAATATAATATAACCATAAAAATACAATAGATAAAATGGAAGTTTTGAATTAAAATACCGTATTTTCACTGTTTATTAAAAAATGAACTTTATCAGAGAAATACCAAAATTTCATCCAATTTATATTTTGAGGTCCTGATTCTAAAACATAATATTTTTTTAGTCATATAGAACATATGAAAGTGACAAAAACTATATTTAGTAAGGGTTCCCCCTCAAAAGATGGTAAATCTACCTTTTAAAAAAAATTATAGTATTTGTGCTTAAAATTGGATTCATTCACATTTTAAGCCTCTAAATTTTATTGATAAATGTAAAAATATTTAAAAAACATGTATGATCATATTGTAGTTAGTTCTGTTCATTCCCGCCAATACAATGTCTAGGCGCTAACTACCATTTAAAGTAATAATATTATATTATTATTGTGCAACCTATGATTTCAAAGAAACCTATTATTGCATATCAGTTATGCCATTGAACATATAAACCACTTTAAGGTAAAATTAATATTTATTTCACAGAATATTAATTAAAAATAAATTTTATTATTTCATTATTTACCTTGGATGTTACAGTATAGTTTCCCCACTACCACACCTAGGACCTCACAGCCAGTCGGCAGCCTATGGTGTTTGGGGAGATGCACTTGGGGCTATGCGGCCAAATGGGTACGGGACACCTTTGAGTTGAATCCATATTTGAGGTGTTATATTTTTAAAGTTTATTTGTTTTAATTTTCCATCTATTTTAATGTTTTTTTGTTGTGGTGGATGTTCCAACAGTGTTTTATCTTTGGTTTTTGAAATGTAATGGAATTTTGTAGGACTTATGAGAAATTCTATTTTCAATGGATACGTGTTTTTTCTTCTTTGGGTTTCTGGTTACTTATTTGAATCTATGTGGGTATTTCATGTTTTAAATCATTATTTTAGTATACGTTCAATGAATAAACTCTATTAGAATGTTACCAACTCCTGAATATAGTGAAATATTTTCTTCAAACATCATAGCTCCATCTATAGGTCTAGGATTGAATCATTTCATGTAGTAAAGAAACTACTAGGTGTGCGGGCATGATTGGATAGTTCATTTTCCCTCCGTTTAGGATTGGGTTGTATAATGGTCATTGTTTTGTTCTTTTTTATCATGGTTGGATGTTTGTGTGGTAGAGTTACGGTTGGCCTGTGTGGGAAAGGCCTTATGTTGGTGAATGATGAATTTTCGGATTGGTCGGTGTTGGTTGGTTTTTATGGTGGGATACACACCACGGGTCTTGTTAAGAATTATTTTTGATTTCGATTAGTGTGAGTCTTTTTTAAGTCGTGAGGATACTATTCTGGCCACCCTTAATTAGAATGTGGTTTTGTTTTGTTTTTCCTCTAGAGGAATGTGTGTTAGTTATGTTTAGGTGATAATTGAGGTGTTCTTGGTCTGAGAGGTCAGATCATGCGATTGTGGGAATCGTTAGTCATAGATCGATAAACTGTACATTTTTTTGAATTTTCAAAGTATGAAAGTGTTATATTGGGGATACTTTTCACACCCTTATTTTTATTTTTGGTCATTGATCGGGTTATTATTTTGGTCTTTAGTTAGGCTCGGGAGTTTCAAGTGTGATGGCTTTACAGTTTTAGTTTTGCGGTGTTTTTTATATGGTGCATGGTCTGCACATAGTTTGGGAACATTATGCAGAATTCTCAAGGTAAATATGAGAGCCTTGGTGTGCTTGTGGTTGAGGGTTCACAGCCCACACCAGGTTAGCAAAGCTATGCTTATGTTTTTTGGGAATCCAATTTCATTGGACAGAACCATTTTTCACATTTTTATGTGGTTTGGAAAACATACTTCAAAACCATACCTTTTCCCAGGTCTGTCCAGTAAGGGGTGCAAAGTTTGGTAAACAATGTTTCCAGACTATGTACAGTGCTAGATTAATAAAAATGTTTAATTTACCCATCTAACCTCCTCAGGATTTAACCCATATAACCCTATTCCTCCCTAGATGATATTTTTCGACCCTAGGATACCTCTCTAATATTACTAATCCCTCCTATCTCCTTCAAGTTAATCCTAATATTTTCTCTTCTTATTCTTTCTTCTGCCAATTTATCTAGTGTTCTTCTTCTATCATGGTCATTTATACTAAGGGTTTGGGTTTCCCTTGATTTATTTTAGGTGTTTTTTTTCTTTAGTGTTCTTCTTCCAAGATCAAGGTTCTTGGAACCTTCATGTTGTGGTTTTGGGTGTCCGTTGTCAAAGTGTCATAAAATTGATGTAGGTAGCCCTTTTACATGAATTTTTTATGTATTAATCATTACTTTTATGCTTCTTAAACCTTCCATTAATATTAGATATTGATATGTGATCCTTGGAATAATTTTTGGGTGTGTAAAATGGTTATTGTTTCATTGTTTTGTGCCAAATAGCATTATTTTGGTTATATTGTGTCATCTTGTGTTTAAGAAAATACATGATTGGATTTTATGAGTGATCTGCGATATAAAAATAAGGGTTTTTATTTTTTTATATATTGGTGACATGTGAAATGTTTTTTTGGTTTCTTTTAAGGGTTCACCAGGTGGTTTTGGTTTTAAAGATAAATGTGTATTGGATTTCAAATGTGGTTTGGAATGTGGTGACGGTTAATGGATCATTTATAATTTTTATAAAAATTACTTGACATGTGTTGTGAGTGTTTAAAATAATTCATGAATGATTTTTAATTGGAAAAAGAAATGTTTACACACTTTTAGAAAGGTGTCTTTGGTGCATTTGAGGTTATGTTTTCGTGAAAATGTATAAAGTCCTATATGGAATTTTTTAGAAAATAGTGGAAGTGCTTATCATGAAAACCCTTCTACCAAAATTGTATTATCTTTTCTATATAAGAATATTGAATGGATGGTATGTAATCACTATGTTATAATCATGACCCATGAACATTGTACGGAATGGGACATCCTCTGTATAGACTCATTCGTGACTTATGAATTATAGGGAAAAAGATTGGTCCTTGGAGTGGGTAGAGGTGATGCATGTTGTTGAGATGTTATTATATATGTAGGTTATTGGATTCTTAGTTGGCATCATTTGGATCACCCCTTTTATATATGAGACATGGGAACCTGGATTACTGATGGAATTTTTTGAGAATGATTGTTGCACACGATAGATTATGCACTAGCTAGTGGACAATAGTCGGTTGATATTTTGGGTTTATTGATATGGAATTTCCCACTCATTCTAACCTAAGTTAGGGTGGATGGTATTATTTAGGTTGCTTTTGATTTTATCATGTGAGGCATGTTTTCGGTGATGGGTCTCATTATTTTTTTTCTGGATTATTCATGATCTCATAAGTTCACCCATGTCTATTGGCACTTAGTTTCTTGTGGTGAATGATTGAGATCCAATGTTGGTTGGTTACTCTTGTATGTTTTTTCTATTTCATGTGTCAAATGATTATAGTTCTTACTCCTTGATTGGTATGTTTGATTGTTAAAATGAAAAATTGTAATCATGTGTTTATAGAAATAGATTTATGAAATTATTTTCACTCATTCTATTTCTCATAAATGAAATGTCATATTTCCCCTTTAAAAATGTATTCATCCATACCGGATAGTAGAGCCTCTATTTATTGGTATAAAAAGGAAATTATCCCTGTTTTTCATTCATTGTCAAATGTATTAAAATTTTATATTTAAAGATTTTATTTAAACCATTAAATGGATGATCCTTTCAATTTAAAGGAACTGAATTGGAAATAGTTTATTCGGGCTAGCTTACATAGATTTAATACTCATGCATATAGCTTCTCTTATTTTTAGTTCATGGTGTATGTTTCACATCTGTATTAATCACCATGGGAGATATTTGGTCTTTTGTTTGAGAGTGACCCTCGAGGTCCCATGTTGATTTTGGGTTTTTTAGTTTTAGTTTGGGTTTTATTATATATCATGGTTGTATTTGCATATTTATATAAGTAGATTTAATGATTATTCATTCATGTGGGCAACTTTGGTTATATTTTCAATGCTTATCAATTTATTTATTAATAAAATAAATCATTCCCTATGTAACAACCCGATATTTTATGATAAGTATTCTTTTTTATTTATTTGATGTCATTTTTCTATGCTAAAACAATATTATCTTGTGCTATACGCCACACTATATTAGCTTGAAGTATACGCAACAATATTCTTAGATTGTGTTATACACAATTTCAAGTTCATTTTATAATATTCATTCTACGCAACATTGAGGGTATATATATATATATATTTAATGTATAAATAAAGTATGGTTGGATACTGTTATACGAAATAATAAAGGATTCTTGCACAACACGCAACCCTGACTTGTCTTTTATTACAGGCAATCGCGACCTTCCTCGATATCGTGTGTTGTACGCAATACCGGGTTTTACTAAACAACCATATATTATTATAATATTATTATGAACTAGAAATTATGAATAGTATTAACTAAATTTTAAATTTTATAACATTATCATTCATCTTACACATTTTCTATAACATGGTATAAGAAAAAAATAAATTTTTCGGGTAAAATAATTATTTTTAAAAAAAAATGCAGTTTTGCCTCCTTTTGATGGTGCACCCACTTTAAATCTAGTTTTTGACATTTTTATAAGTTCAATATTACAAAATAAAATTATTATTTGGAATCAGGATATAAAATTTTCCCTTGGATAAATTTTTCATATTATTCTGATAACTTTCATAATTTAATGAATAGTAAAAACACGCTATATTTTAATTAAAAACAACTTTTTTCATCATTATAACATATGTGATTAATTATAATATTTAATGGTTTTAAAGTATAAATAGAATATATTTTTACCATTTAATATAATGTATTTCATTATCCTTGATTTTACATTGAATTCGTAGGATAAATAAATTCAATCTTTTGCATTGTTTTAAACAAAAACTCGTTTTCTTTCCACAACAGGATTAATTTTAATTTAATTTATGCAACTTCTGTGTATTTAATTTTGAAAAATGGATTCCATATTTGGAATCAGTGGGTTCAAATTATATTATTAGACTACTTTTTATTTTTGAGCTTTATGAATAGTAACAACGGTAAATTTTATTTACCACAGTAAAAGGTAAATTGGGTAGTTAAGGGTAAATATAATATTATAAAATTATCCAAATACTTGTATTAATAAAATTGGATGATTATAATTTCTCCTAAGTCATATTTGGGTCGAAATGGAATCTATTAGAACCCACTTGGAGGTGATTAAGACCTTTAGTTTGTTTTATTTAAAGGAAAGTGAAATATGTATCACTCAACTTTAATAATTAAAGTATTTTTAATATAAGTTTATACAGAATATAATTTCGGTTATAAATACTCATTTGAAAGATAAAATGTTTTTCTTTGTCATGGTTATTTATTTGTAAATTTTAAGAGTTATTTAATTACCTTATTATCTTATACATTAATGATGCTTAAATTATTTATTTAGTGAAAAATCAATAATATAGTTTTTATCAAAATAGTAATACATATCAAAAGGCCCAAAAATCTGCACAAAAATTATTATTTGTGTATATATAAACCCTAATAATCCACTGGCCAAATTGTTGACCATTTAGATCCTTATTAAGGAGATTTTGACACTTATATTATTTTATTTTAAATGAATCCAAAGTTGTCAACTTCATAATTTAATAAATATAACAATTTACATATTGTGATTTCAAGATGATAAATTATAGTAAAAGTATTATTGTGAAAGGTAATAGATTTATCTTCATCATAGGATTTTATTTTTAATTTATATGCAACACATAAGTATATTAAATAATTATACAAAAATGTTGTATTAATTATTTTATTAAGATATAAACCAAATAAATGGTTTTAAAAATAATAAAATTAATATTATATTAACTATTTAATGTGCTATACTAATATTCTATACACATATGACCTTTTATAAATCTATTAAATCTTCTAGTTGGAAAAAATATTCTGTATATATTTTATTTAAATTCAAATAAATGAATAGTCTCAAAATTGTCACTATTGTTATTTTATAAAAATAACATATTATAAAATTGTTTAAAAATAATAAAAATATTTAAAAATTATAAATTTAGATTTATATGGTCTAAAATGTGATAATGTATCCAATTATTTACAATTCACAACAAATAAGAAATTATTTTTTATAATTTAAAATTTAGAATGTTATTACCACAAATAAAATTAAATTGATTAAATAAAGATAAATCAAGATGATAATGTTTAAAATAAATTCATAACATGTCTAAATTTTATTGGTTGATGCAATTACAACCATATCTCATCTAATAATTGGATATGAGTCATTTTAGAAGTTTTTTGTGGGGTTTAAATTTATATTAAACTAATATTTTTAAGGATTCCAAAGGTGCCCCTCTTCTCCCTTATAAAAGGGAACCTCCTCCCTCTCCTCCTCGCACCACATTGAGCCTTCATGCTTGGACGAACCCTTCCCATTTCACTTCCCCTCTCTCCTAAAAACATCCTAGAGGTCCTGGTCTTCTTGAAAGACCAATTTTAGTTCCCTAAGAGGAGTTCTCAAAGATGTGCTTCAAAGAAGAGGAGGTTTGGATACGTACGAAGCATATCAAACCTAAGGTAAGGGATAATTTTTCAAATCTCATTTTTATCCGAGATTGCTTATTTGTTTGTATTTACTAGGGTTATTTATATCATCCATGTGCATGTTTTATAAAAGTGTTTTCAGGTATTTTTAAAGTCCTTTTTACACAATTTTTTCTTTTACTACATGGTATGTAAGGAATCTTTCTTTTGTTTACGTTACGCGGTACTTTTTTGACTTTTCTGAAAAAAGTATGAGGAGAATGCAATTTTTAACATATACAGCGTGAAGGGATTTTTATGGTTTCATAATGCCTCATTTTCATGAATCTTACTCTACATGATTTTATGACTATTTTCAACAAAATACGTTTATTTTAAAAGTGAATGGCATTTTTTGAAAAGAAAATGATTTTGTCAAAGAAGATATATTTTCCTCAAGATTTCATTTCAAATGTTTTGTCAAAACCATATTCCATCTAAGATGACATTATTTAATATGTTTTTGTCTCAAGTTTAATGACTCTATGATTTACATGGTTCACTTTTCTTATGATTAAATGTCTATTTGTTTTATATGGATTATGAAATGATGGGATGATGTTTATGAAACCCATTTTATTCTTTGGGTTATGATAAATGTTTTAAGTTTATTTTGTAAAACAAGTAAGATTGATTTCATTATGAGATGGGTGGCACATATATCTCCCTCCAATGCATTGGGTAAAGATTTATATCTCATGAGATAGACATGGCTGGAACGGCAAGTTAAACCGGTTCAGTAATACAGGACTGGAACGAGGAGTGAACTTGATTCAGAAAGGAACTTTGTCCACTAAGATGGTCTTGGTAGTAATGCCTTGGATAGTATGGAAATCATATCATGAGCTTAATGGTTTGCCACAATTACATTTTTAATTCCTATTCTATTATATCATGATTAATGTTTCTTTATGATCTATGCATTGCGTACTTCCATGATTTATGTCATTTCTCAATATTCTGATGTTTAAATATTATGTTCATGTTTTGAAGTTCAAATGTATATGATTTTTTTTATTTTATCCATGCTTACCATTACTGAGCATTTAAGCTCACCCCTTTTATGTTTTCTTTTCCCCAGGATATAAAGAAAGGTTTTAGGTAAGAAAAAAGGGAAGATCTTTATTGGGAGATGTTGAAGATCTTTCACCACGAGTATAAGATTTTATTCCGAGTTTCCGAAGACACTAAACTATTACGATCCTTGTGTGTCTGTTTTTGTTATGTATTAAGTATTCCGCAAAAGTAATGTATTTTCCATGTATGTCAATCTTCGGGTCTTTACACCCTATGCTTATTCTATTGATGGATGACACTAGTTTCCACCCTGTGGGGATCAAGACTGCCATTCGATCCATGTATTAGACTGGGTCGGTTGTTGGGTATGATTGTATCTCAGGCTTGTTTGTGAAAAATATCATACTAGTTTTCATTTTTTGGGAGCCTCCCAATATTATCTCATAAATTTGTTATAACAACGTGTTAATATGTTTCATGTGTTATTTATTATTCTTACTCTCTTTTTGTATGTGGAATACACATCTCCAATCTAAATAAGCATATATAACTGCTTCCCGCTCACAATACTAATGCTCATTCGTCTCTTTGTTATTATAGTATTCTCTAGTATATTAATGAACCAATACAATATATCTATAGATACTCAAAAGCCATAAAATATATAAAATTTAGTATAGTGCATATGGTCACATTGTGGGATGGTGTTGAAGCACGATTCCTAATAGGTACATATAAATTTTTAGACTAACAAGTTATAATTATAGAATAACATCAACGATTTTACCAGGCAGTGATACTTATTCAAGATGTGATGATTTCTCCTACAGAGAAGATGGAATTATTTGTAAACTATTCTTAAGAATGGATCAGGTCTAGTCCTTCATGTACGCATGGTTGGAGACTCCTTCTCATAGACAAGGTATAAATTCATATACCAATGGAAGAAAAATCCTCAAACATAGGTAGAACTATCATAGTGTTTCTTAAGGAAGTTTTCATTGTCAACCTTCAGTATAATATCTTCACATTCACTCACATAGTTCCTAATATATTGTTTATTAGAGCCCCATTACATTTGAATCATTCATTAGTGTGTGTAGATACAGATTATTTGGAATGATTTTCTACCAAACTCTTTTATCTCAATTGTAAATATCACCATTACTGTTTTAGTTATATGTAATAAACAATTTTTCTCAATTAATTTCATAAATTTTAACAATATCATCCTCCAACATTGTGACCATATCAGGAACCCATGTTCTAGTTTTTTATAATGATATTAGTCTATAGAAGATGTTGTAGTGTATACTGCTACATGGTATTATGGAAGAGGATGTTTATGTTAATGGATGATAGAGGTAGTTCCAATTTAGTGTTTCATATTTTATAGACTTTTGGGGGTTCAAACATTACTCGAGACACTATATTGCATTACCAGTGCAGTTTGGTGCTAACTATTCAAGTGTTTTGGTGATATCTAGGTGTGTCCTTGTTTTTTGATGTTATATAATATTTTTTTGGGTCCATTCATTCAAGAACATATATGATTTTATAAAATAAAATTTCAAAAAAAAAATATTCCAGACTGTCAAATGAGGTCATTAATTTAATAATCTACTAATATACTAAACATTTGTACTCCCAAGTCCACATGCCTCCTCTTCATGAATTTGTTTCCTACATCTATTTTCCCTCTTCATGATCCATTCTATTAAAATATGATCTCCCTCAGATTTTCCACTAAGTGGTCACATCATTCATCCTTATTCTTCCACAAATGACTTCCTCCCCCTCCATGATGAATCCATAACTCAATTCACGCATTATCATTCACCCACACCCTTTCGTAGACTAGTTTCTCTATCTCTATCTTAAGACCTCCATCGTGCATGATTTCAAAGTATCGCATCCCAAATTTACTACATTCTATCATTTTTCACCATAACTCCACATCACATCTAATTGATTCATATCTAAAAAAAATCCCATTACTATTCATGAACTCATGGAATAAACCCTGTATTTATTCTAGAGACCCTAATGATAATTCCCACTCAAATCCATCCATTTTTTTCATTCCACTTAAATCACATTATCTTATTCTGAAGCCATATTTTCACATTTACTTCTAAAGTAACCATCATTCATTATTTAATTCCCATGTGATAAAAATATATTGCAATATGAAACTATTTTGATGATGATTTATACCAATTTGATGAATGGAATGAATATAAAAGAACTAGCCTACTTCCAACCCAAACAACATCATCGAGGAATGAATGATTTCTAATCAATTATTCTGGTTGATCTCCACCAATTTATTTTTATTTTTTTCTCTATTTTGCTAATATTTATATTGATTTTTATTATATAGTAAAATTCAACATTCACTATCTATGTCTTATTAATGTGACCTAATTGAAAAATATTTTTTAGGACACTCAGAATCCTATATCTGTACAACAAAAGGGGTGGAAACATCCCACATACAAGACCATTATTGTCACATGGAGTAAAATTGAAAGAGGTGTCTTCGCATGTATTCCATCATATTTTTTAGAAGATTTATGAAAATTTATGGAAATAGTGATATTATAATAATTCCTATGAACAAGGATGAGTAACATTTCTATTTTTATTTCATTAACTCCAACCACCCTTGATAAATAAGTTTACATTTAAAATATATTATGTTAAATGTATATTTATATTCACTGATTTTTACTTTTAAGTATCAGGTTCATGTATGAGATAAATTTAGTCATCTTCGAAAAACGCCCATCAGTTGATGATTTATAATCTATTCATATATGGATTTTTTATTTATATCCCGATTAAGTTTTATACCCAGAATCTTCTATATTCAATACAAGAAACTAAAATTCTATTCTGAATCAACCTTATTATCTTTATCTATTTCATGGTGTAATTTCAGTTATGATTATTTTACATTGATTTCTTTTATGGAATTTTTATTGTCATGGTTCTATTACATTCATCCTTGGGCTCTGAGGTTTGATTTCATTCTTCCCTCATACACTTTTTTACTCTTCATATTTGATTTCCCTCTTCTATAGTTTTATCACAATAATGATTTTATTTTCTCCATATTAGTGATTTAGAAATGGTTTGTGGTTGTTTTCTTAACATAATATATTATGTAATGATTAATAACCTCTCATATTGGAAATCTCTAATCATTTCAAACATTTATAATTCATTTATATTTTGAATCTATTTTTTTCCAAATCTACTAATTTCAACTAACTAAAATTCCATTCTGAATCTATAATATTTTTATTTTATATAATTTTTAGTGATTTCAGTTTTGATTATTTAAAATGTAGAATTGAATTATGTATGATTTTAAATTAGATATCCGTTTTAGATATGTTCTGTTGTATATAAAAAATTATGGTTATTTAATTTTTAATGGATTTTTTACATGATATTTTATTATATTAAAAAATCAAAGTTTAGAATGATAACATTATAAATTAAAATTAATGATACATGACATAAGAAATAAGGATCTGAAGTCTTTCAAAGATCCTTCTTAATTTTTTTTTAAAAATAAAGTTATAGTATAATTACATATGGGTTACATAAAAGAGAGTGAAAAGAACCATCCTTGTCCAAGCCATCTAAAGTAGAACAAAAATCAAGGGTGATGAATGACCATCTGAAGTTGTTCTCCAAAATTTCCCTTTTGGATATCTCATCCACAACTTGATTGAATTCCCTATACCCATGGGTGAAATCCAATTCAATCTATTCAGTTAAACGTAGACATTCAATCCAATATGGGAGCACTCTCCATGGGAAACATCGGGATCATGTATTAAAAAAATGAACAGAAGTTGTAGAATAATATTCCACCCAAATTTGTCACATGTGTTGTTGAACTACATATTTAATGACATTTATTATTGCCCAAAATTCTTCCTGAATAGAATAACAAAAATAAGTACAGTGAAAGAAGATACCTTTAACTAGATCTCGATGTGCGTGAAAGACACCACCCTAATTCAATGGACCTGGAGAAGCAGATCTTTCTTGATCCACATTTACCTTTAACCATGTAGAAATTTGGGGTATCCATCTAATTAACTTGAGCACCAATGGTTTATTGATCCTGCTAGTGACACCAAACATTTTCAGAATAACAATCTCAATAAGAGTTATATTCATGGTACATGTTTGGACTATAGAGGAAGCTAAAACATCCTTGTAAATAGATGTGATTCCACATTTCAAAAATGGAAATTGATTTTAAAAGTCAAGATAATTTATTGATATCCATATAAAGGAATTGAGGGAAGAGGATATTGTGTACAACATTTCGTGAATCTATTTGATGTAGTCAAGATTATAAATTTCTAGCATTTTTTCCTTATGTTTACTAAACCTCAAAATAACCCCAAATACCGATTGAATATACCACCACAGTTTTCTGGAGGTTGTACATGATGTGAAAATATGATCACTTGTTTCATCTGAGGATAAATAGAGGAAACACATTGGTGGAAGCTAGATTCTAGTTACCTGCTTTTTTCCTTGCTTTGGAAATATACATATCCAGATCTTCCATAGAAGTAGAAGATTGGCTGGTGTAATGAGAGGTTTCCTGAAATTTCTCAACCACATGGGAATAGTAGTTCCCTCATCACAGTTTTTCATATATAATCTAATAAAATAAATGTTCCCAACGTGATCGGGTGTCCACCTTAACATTCCAAAATCAACAAAGCAAAACCGTTGTAGTTCCAATAGTATAGATGGAGGCAATGGGGCTTGTATATTTTCATCTAGTTGAGAATCATGAATAGGGAAATTATTCATGTGAATTGGATAAATGACGAGTCCACTAATCGGCTTATTCATCCAGGGAGTATTCTAGAAATTCAAGGATTAATTCCTTCATAAAATTCATTTTGAGAACCTCATGAGATCTTTATAAGAGGATTTGATGTCCTTTTATATTGAAGATGGAATATACAATGAGTAACCATTCTATAACTCTGATGTGAACCTACTAGAGAAGAATTCTATGGATCTTCCATTCGATGTAAAATGTTTCCAAGTAAACTTATTGGTATGGGCCTCATTTATGTGACCTAGATCCTTATTACGAAAGCCTCCTATATCAATCAGATGGATACAATCCTTTGATGACACTGTTAAAAGATTACATTCATGGATTGATCCAATCCACACAATTTTTTTGATCAAGACTTGAACTTAATTAATAATTGGTTCGGTCCATTTATAAAGATAAAAGGCATAAACCAACGATGAGATCATAAATGAGTTAACCATGAAAATTATTCTAGCTTTCAAAATGGCCTTACCCTTTTAGGTTTCCATAAATATAATTATTCTAGATACAATTTTCTCACGGTAGAGCCTTTTGACTCTTCCATATAAAAGTGGCACTCCAAGATAAGTGAAAGGTATGGTTTCCCATTTCACCCCAAGCATTCTGTCAACCAAGTTCTTTTTAGAGGAAATTACTCTATCACCAAACCCCAAAAAAATAATTCTTCCAAATAAAAACCTAGAAAGATTCATATTTATAATGACTTGCAATATTTTGGATGAGTGTTTCATTTTTTCTGGTTGTCTTTCCAAATGGAAGAATATCAACGGTATAGAAGAGAAGTGAAAGGATTTAATTATCTCTTCCAACCCAAATTACTCGGTATATAATAGCTTACACAAGGTCATTAATTAATGAACTCAAGTAATCCTCTTCCATAGAAAAAAGGATCCCAGAACATGTATCACCTTGCCTTCCTCCTCTAGAACACTGAAAAAATACTCTTAGGGAATGATTAATCAGTATTGAAAACCTCTCACTTTTTTTGTTCATGATTTTAATGCATTATAAGATTGTGAATAGAAAGTTATGAATATTACTTTCAGGGATAAAACCAAACTCGTTTGATGAGATAATACCTCTAGAAATAGATCCTAACCTTATGGAAATAATTTTTGTAACAATTTTTTGATAGTTGTTCCCATTGTAAATGAACCAAAAGTCATTGAAATACACTAAATTATCCTTTTTTGAATAGGAGCGACAACATTAGAATTGATTCCATTGGGCATTAATGCATCGTTAAGGAATTCCCCCATAGCAGAAATAGGCTATATATATACCATGTTCCAGTCGAACATGAAGAATTTATTTTTTAAATGCATCAAAATCAACCAAACATTCAATATTAAAAGATAATAGAGAACTCTTTAACTCCGTCTCATCTAAAGAATTAGTTAGAATGGTGTTTTGATGATTATCACCAGCATAGTTATTGTTATCCGTCATTTTGTATGGGTCATATGCCCCCTGATATGATTTTTATTCCTCAATATATCCAAACATATAATTGGAATTATCATTTCTGGAATTGTATACTGAACCATCAATGCAATGGGATGTTATTCTACTTGCAGTCCTCTTTTCCCTATACAGATAGTAGAAACATATCATGTTGTTATCACCCTCTTACAGTAATCATATGTTTTAATGGTTTTGACTCAACATTTATTTGGTTCTCAATAGTTAATCTACCCTAGAAAAGGATTGAATCTCATAGTTTTCAAGTGAATTTAGGTTTTAGTTGATACATTAGCAGTGAGTCAAACTGTCTTCAGCCAGATTGATGTCTTTATCGAGATTGGAGAATGAATTTATTCCCCATTTGTGTTTTTTTTAATTCTTCAACATTGTATTCATAACATAGATTGGACTTCCAAAATCTTATATATCCATTCACATTATTACAACCTCCCTGAAACCATTCATAACAAGCTAATCATTATTAATCCTAAACGGTAAAGGAGATGTCCTCAAATTGGTTGTGAAAATATCAACTTCAATTGGAATGTGTTCAAAATGAAATTTTGGTAGCATCATTCCCATAAAATCAATATATTCATTCCCATAATCAATATAAACAATGAATATATCTATTATTCATGGATTTCATCCTCTTAGGGTATCTCTACACCATGTTTAATCACAACCCACAATTGGGACCTCAACCATGTTGCACTTGTCATGGAATGATAAAAAATTAGCAACTTTTAATTTATGAAAATGGGATACTATTTATTTAGAAGGTTGTAGAACAGTGTTAATGTCACCCATCATAACAAAAAATATGGATTCTTATCCAATATGCATTCAAAATTTTTCCAAATCTCCCTTATTTTTCAATAAGAGTTGGAGGCATAGACAGTGGTCAGAGAAATTAGTGTCCCCTACATTCCAATTTCAACTCATATGCCATGGGGACTTCTTATATAAGACTAAATTATATAATATAATGATTCAAGGCCTGGAAGTTCATAAAGACATTACCACTTTCATTTTGTGAGAACAAGGTTTAATCAATGGTTCCCCATTTGTGGGAGCTTCATTTTTCAAATTTCATCTTAGGTTCAAAAAGACCAATAGTCATAGTTTTATTGGCCAAAATAAGTTGTCTTAGTGCTATAACCATGGGAGAGTTTCCAAGTCATTGAAAATTCCACAAAAAGGATCATAATTAATGTGAAAATGATTCATCCTTTATTTTATTGGCCTTCCTCCCTTAATATATGGTAACTTTTCTTCTTACATCCCCCATTTTCACACCCTTGTCTTTCTCCCAATCCAACAAACCGTCATCCTTCTCGGTATTCTCAGATGGTATGTCATTGGTGGGAGGATTTTTCTCACCATCCTCATCCTCTGATTTCCCATTGAGTGGGGTAAATTTATTGGGGGAGTGATCAATTCCTGATTTTTTGGTTCCTATAACCTTTATTTTTTTTTCTGATTTTTTAGTATTTTCTAAGTGAATAAATCCATTTTTAACAAAGTACCTATTCATCCACAGATTCATCAGCAATCTAGAAAGAAACAAGACTAGGTTCAGTTCCATCCAAATTTTATTCCAGGATAGAAGTAATCATCATCTTGTGGGTCTACAACATCTTCAAGAGAGCCACAGAGGTCCATGAAGACATTGACATTCACCTACTACATATCAAAGGCCTGATATCAGAAATGAAAATCCTGATCAAAGACCGTTTTATTCTTCTCATTTTGCTATAAATCAATATTATTGGGTAAAAAATTGTCCCTCAAATTTCTATATAGAAAATGGTTACCATCAGATGAAATCTACTAATTCTGTTCATTAATCTGACCAATCACTACATTTTGTGGTAATGACAAAATTCCACAATCTACTAGAACTGGCTGTGTATAAATCGCTAGTTTCAAATCATCAGAACACTACCTTTGATCCTTATTCACCATAGGTTTAGGATCATTGAATATATTTTTCATTTCAGCCACCACAATAGAATTAAATGAGTGATGAAAAAAATAACATTGCATTTTTTTCACAAAACATAGATATTATGAACATGGATGGAAGACAGATGAATAAATTACAATCACAAAAAAATTGGTTTCATTCCTAAAACATTTTCTGATTAAATATTTCATCACTTATAGTGAGGACCACCTCATAAACTAGTGTGTTGTAAATATCAACATATACAAAAATTCTTACAAAGTGACCATACCTTTGTAATTCAGTTTAATTATCAATTCATATCATATTTCCAACTGAAGATGCAATATCCAATAAAATTATAGGATTCATGTGCAACCAATTGAGTTTAAATATGTTAATCCAAAACTTTGGTATGTTTGTTATTATCCCTAAAAGGATCAAAATTATGATCCCATTCCAAAATTCATAGGATTATAGTATTCATAGATATAGATCCAAAAGCCCATACCCTACTCTTGTGCTCATCATAAGGAAACACAATTTGAAAATAGCACATCACCTTTATAGTCATCCACCAGTCGCGAAACACACAAACCATGGTAACATTTTCAATCAGTTAATTAAATCACATTATTATCTCAACTATCAGGGTAAATAAAAAAGAAATAATCATGAAAATGGATATATTTATCCTCTCCTAAATATCCTCTTGATTGGCCAAAACAATATCTATTTTCCCATTCTGGATGACCCTCCCAGCAGAAGGAACTCCAAAGTCTGATAAATTCATGCTTGACATAGATCTCACAACATCTGCAATATTTTTCTATAGAAAACATAAAGGATTCCTAGTATCTAGAATAATATAATTCATAGGAATATAGAGAGAGAGAAAATCCTTGTTTTTTGGAATATCTGCTATTTTATAGTCTATATCTACCTTGTTATAGATTTCAACATCAACATGCAGACATCTATCATCCCTGTAGAGATAACCCCCTTTTTCAATAATCCCTATCATCTAATGCTTGAAACAATATATTAGAATATTATAAATTTATTTATGTCACATTCTTAACCTATTTTATAATATTTAGGAATGCATTCATTCGATTTTATCCTTATAATTTTCAATTTCAATATATGTTTTTTTTCTGTATCACTCCTAACATGTCATTATATAAGTGGCGTGATTCTTTAAAATGAAAGTTTTATTTGTAAACCTCCTATAAATATAAGTGGGATTAAATTTTATTTGAAACCTACCAACCACAGTAATATTTTGGTTTAGGCTAATTGGATTTAGTGGTGTTTGTAACCTACATGTTTGTTAATGTAAGAATCATTTGTAAAAATAGGATTCTATAGAAAATATTTTATAACAAGCATTAACTTTTCATTCTTCTATAAAGTATAATAAAAAAATATGTTAATGTTAATGGTATTCGGTACTATCTGTAACCAACATTAATATGAAGTGGAATTATTCTATATTATTCTAGGATGTACTCATAAACCTCCATGTAATCATACCTACGGTTAAAAAATAATTTTTAACTAGCATTATTGCTAATGTAAGTTCCATATTAAATATTCTATCTTCTGTATAAATGAATTTTAAACATCGATTAAATAGTATATATATAATTATACATGTGTTTAAGTCATCTTCCCTAATAATTTCCCTTCCTTCCTACTACTATAACTAGGAAACTATTTATAATTGTCAAATACCTCTTATTATTAGTGGAATTCAAAAATATATTTCCACATTACATTTGTAACCTATATGTTATTGTATGTTGGATTTAGAACCATTTGTAAACTCACTTCCTATATGTACAATTTTTAATTTAAATTATTCTTTATAAATGAATTTCCAACATAAATTAAACATCATATACAAGAAAACTATTTTCATTAAATTAAATCTATTTTTTAATCATCCTTTTTTATTTTTGGAGTTTGGGATTGGATTTTTATTTGATGCATCATGTGACTATATTTTATATCCAACAACTATAGTAGTTTTTCATTTTTATTTATTATTTTCATGAATTCCATTATTGAATGTTTTTCATTTGTTATGGAATTTTGGTAAACTATTTTTCTTCTAATTTTATAGAATTTGTAATTATTGATTTAATTTAGTGTGTATGTTTTTTTATAAATTTTTAGAACCATGAGTTGGTACTTCCAAACCCATCAATCGTGGTGTTTTTTATATTAAAAATATTTAATCACTTTCTTAATTGGATTTATTAATATGGGGAATGCCATAAAACATTATTTTTTCAACAAAAATCTAATATTCCTACAATATTAAAACCTCAGTGTTTTTAATTCAATAATTTTATAACATTGTTAACAATTTATTGTATATTCTTGACATATATATGTATATATATGTAAATATTAAATATAATTAAAATTTTAATGTATAGGTTTATCTAATGTGTAAATATTGGAGTTTATTTTTAAATAGGACATGTCTGGGTGATCTTGTCAATGAAATTTATTTGATTATATTTTGGAAAAAATAATTTGTTTTCTTATTTTTATTTTTATTGTTATTCTAATGGGTTTCTAGATAATGGTTTCATTATAAAGATGGTAGGATATCTACATTTTCAGATAATTGATGATATTTATGATATATTTTATTTTATTTAATTCATAGTTTTAACATTGGGTAAGAAAATTTATTTTCTATTGAGCTAATTATTTCTATTATATCAATAAAAATTTTAAAAAAATTATTTAATTCATTTTTTGTAACCTTTTTCTAATTTATTTTCCATTTTATTAATTCATGAAGTCTATAATTTTAATGTGTGATTATTCAAATTATTAAATTATACTCATTATTTTTCTTTTATTTAAAACATTTTCTTATATACTTATTATATATTTTGTTCCACATCACTTTTCATTTCAATATACACTAAATAAAATATTCTTTACTTATATTATTAAATAAAATGGTGGGTAGGTCATGACTTTTCATAGTTGGAGTACTAGTTTCTTAAAATGAAATATTTATGAGCACAACTAGTTGACAGAACAAACACTCCCTAGATTACATAAAACAAATCTCTTCAGGATTAACTAATATGAACCCTCATGTTCAATATGGTAAATTCCCATAATGGACATATCATGCATCCAAAACTAATGCTCGATCAAGGAATTACGATCTCACCAATGATTAAATTGTACATGACATGTACTTATATTGAAATAGTGCGTGTAACATGGGTAATAGATGGGGTTGTACAACTATTTTCTAGTCAAAATGAGGTTGAAATATAGGGAATATCTAGTATGGTTGGAGATGTGTTGGACCTATAGATGAATAAGGCATGTATTACCATGGATCTTCATGTTATATAACAAAAATAAACTATATTTAATTTTGATACCCTATGCATATACCATATAGATGATATGAGAATTTAATAATTAGGCTTCTATAGTTGGGTCACTGAAATATAGGATGTGTAAGGTTTTCGAAATAACTTGTGGGGATATAGCAGTGACCTGGTGTGCACTAGGGTACCCAATGAGGTATGTATTTCTAATATACATGGATAGTAACCCATCATATCATCCTATTTATGATTTTTAATAATAAAAAAATCATATTGTATTAGGGTTATTTTATATAAGACATCTCATTTATAAAATTATAAGTTGTGTAGTCGAGTTTTTCAAAACTGGTTAGTTTCAGTATTTTTGTTTTGTTTCAGTATTCATTATTTATCCTTATAATCCGTATTTTCCATTACTGTTTCATATTTATTACCGAATTTGAACCATCATATACCCTTAGTGTATATTCACTAGTTTTCGGTTGCAACACATGTTTATGTCCACTATGCCTTCAATGAAAGTTTTGTTTATGTCACTAAGAGGATTCCATGTCCTCATTTAGTTAGATGACCCATCGCTTTCTCATTGAATTTGTATGTGCTCATATGTGAATTATGGACTACTTTTGGACTTTATATTGATTTATATTTATTCTATCTATTTTTTATTTGAATTTAGATAAGGTTGTGATAAATATATTTTTTTACTTGTAGATTTATGCTACTGACCCTAACATGGAGATACAGAGTTGTAATTATGTTTATATATATTTTATCTAATGAAATATTTGCATAATGATGAATATTAAATTAATAAGATGAATGAAAAATAGTGAGATTACTTGTAACATCCCAAGTAAGTAATGAATAATAGATATTTTTATCTATGTCTATTAATGATTAAGATAGTGTTATAGCGGCTTAAAATGAAAATAAATACAATCTTATGCATGGAATACACTAATATTCTTAAAAGATTGTTTTACTGCCTTTTGATGGAAAACCATTTTTGAATCTATATTTTGACAATTTTATAAACTATGTTTGTCAAAATAAGCTTATTCTTTATGATTGGGACATCAAAATTTACCTTGTGTGAATTTTTGGTATTTTTCTGACAATGTTTATTTTTTAATGAATAGTGAAAATACTGCATTTTACATCAAAACTACTTTTTAATCTAATTTATTTATATGATTAGATTATGTTTTGAATTGGTTTTGAAGTGAAATTAGAATATATTTTTACCATTTTATCCAATGGTGGTCATTTTAATCAATTTCACTTTGAAATTAGACTTAAACTGGTGTCAATCTTATGATACATATTGTTTTGTAAAAACACGCTATTTGCTCTGGCAGCGGGAATTAATTATTAAATTAATTAATGTGACCTATATGTTTTGAATTTTTTAAAATAGACTTCATTTTTGAATTGGGAATATCAAATATAGCTTAGGGTGAATTTTTGGTAATTTTCTGAAAAACTTCAATTTTTGATGAATAGTGAAACCACTAAGTGATAATCAAGCAAAATGATTTTTCAGTTAAATGAAAGTTTACCACTAATGTGTATTGAATTTTGAAAATCCGACATACATGGTTGTCATTAAGAAGTAAAATGTGGTTCAATGAGATTATAATAATTTCTTGGTGAATAGTAACTTATTAAGTTCTTAATCACGATTAGTGGTAATTAGGGTAGTTTAAGGTATAAATAATGCTTTAATAATAGGAAATGACCTAGAAACATGTCCCAACATTATTGGTTGTGTCATGTCCGACCAAGAGAAGGCATGGGTCAACTTGGGGACCCCATGGAGACACTTTGGTTTGGAAATGACATAAATAACTTTTTATTAAATGTTAAAGTAAAAATGACACAAACAAGAGATGTTTTACGAAAACAATTTTTACATGAGGTTATAAAGATCAGATTTTCGATTATAAATAGTCATTGGAAAGATAAAAATATTTCCTACATCATAGTAATTTTTTATGATTTTTAGACATTAAATAAATTAAATTATCTATGACATAATAATGATGCAGCGATGACATCATTATTTGACGATTTAAATAAAATGGAAAGATAATGTAAAATCTATGAACTACACATGTCCAAAACTTATTGTATGAGTGTATTTCTAAGACTTATCACCTTATCCACGAATTATATCAATGTGGGACCTTTTGAAACCGAAACACATTTTCAAATAAAGTAATATTTCTTTACATTCCAAAAGTACCCCTCCTCTCCTCTTATAAAAGGCCCCCACCTCTACCTCATTTCACACACTACTCAAGCCTTTGGCTCGGCCAACCCCTGCCCATTTACTCTCTCCACATCCCTCTACTCATCCTAGAGGATTCCCTTTGGGCAGAATCCTTTCAAAGGAAGCCTTTAGACTCAAATCAAAAGGAGATACACGTTTAAAGGTAATTCATTCTCTCATGTTCATTTGTTTTATTTTGCTTCTCCAACCCCCTAAACTCTTTTTATTTACTTATTTTGTAACAACACCAGTATCTTAAATATACAAGGATGTTTTTATAATATTTATTTGAGCTACACTTTCACACAACTACATCAAATGGTTAAAGAACATACGGTTTCCGTGGATGGCGAAATTCTGCCTCCCGAAACGATGATTGTTCAACACTCATTTAACACCTTCAAAGGTGGCCATTATGATGTCACTATTTTTATATATGATATATAATATGTTTATGTTTTCCTTAAGCTTCTGTTTGTTTCATTTTGGGCATACCTTTATGGTTTCCATTATTGGTAAACACGATATCTTCATTTTAGGAAGTGCGGACTACCGCCCCCTAAAAGTGATTTGATTCGTTAAATACCATATGTGGGACATATAAAGGATGGAACTACGATATTATATATGATATTATACTGGAATTATAATATACCTTTATATAATTATGATTCCATTCTATAAAATACGAAATAGAAATGAAAGTAGCGTTCATGCGTACGTACGGATTACCGTCTCCATGAACGGTGCATTTCATTTCTTACCTCTAAAGGATTATGTAATATTATAAATGCATGTATGTACTGGATATATATGACATATATGATATCTACATCATGAATACCATTCTGGATATAATGAACCTTTGACCAAATTAACAACATGTAATGTAAGAAGTCTATTTTTGACTTAAGAACCAAATACCGACAAAATGAACATTATTAACTTAACAGATTACATGATGTTCATAACATGGTATAAAAGGAATAATGAACTTGAAAAAGATTCATAAGCAAGTAGAGATTAACTCAAGTTTATTATTCAGGATAATAAAGAACAATCGGGTCAAGTCGGATATGAGGTATGGGACTTCGTCTCAATCTCCTTTCGTTGAGGCATATTTTATTTTATACACAACTTTCTTTTATACGGTGTATAATCCCCTTTGACTTTTACGTTTATTCAAAAGGAATCTTTTTTATACGAAGCGTTTACTAAACGACAAAAGGTAATGTTTTTGTCGTACGTATGCGGCGACAATGACTTCTCCGCCGTCGTGACCGTTATTTGAGTTTCGGCTTCCTCTACAAGCCATACCTTTTTTTAAACGAAAAATAAATACCATGTTTTACTTTGGTATTGAAAATGGTTTTCATAATGTTTTTATTATATCAATGTGTTGTATTGATATCTCGTGATTGAAATGTGGAAATGTTATGTTTTCTTTATGCATGTTTTATGTGATATGATTATGTTATGGTTCTTGGGAATTATTATGAAGACGGGTGGTTCCGTGATAAACTAAGGGCGGGTGAGGCCGTTATAGCTCTCCAATGAATTGGGTAACGCGAAGGAGTGAAACGTTAAGGTTTCTCCAAAGAGATTTTAGGGAATATACTGTGATGGGTATTCCAAACGTAACCAAGAGGGTTACTCCCTACGTAAGAATGTTATGAATGCCTCAAGTTACCTTTATGTCTTATGATTTCTATGATTTATTCGTGATTTTATGAGGTATGCTAAAGTGCCTATGTTTTATGGGTAAAGTATGATTTCATTCTTATGTATATATGAACTCATGTTTCCTTTCCATGTTTTTTTATATAACCCATACTGAGTTTTTATGCTCATCCCATGTTTTTGAAATGTTTTTCACAGGTCAAGGGAAAGGTACATGATAAGATGATAGAGTCAAGGATGTGTCAAGAAATAATCCATGTTTTATTTTAAATGTGTTTCCATTGATGGGAATGAAGAATACTATCTTTATGTAACCACTTTGTTTATATGTGGAATGTAATGCAAGTTTTATGATCTAATACTCTAAAACTCTAAACCTGAAAAGATCCTCAATGTGTAATCTTGTAATAACTCAAGATTAAGTAAGGTTTAAGGCTGGGGCCTTATAGTTGGTATCAAAGGTCGGTTTAGATAACTATAGGAGTTATAATTATATTAAATGATTATCCAAAAATATTTTTTTTAAATGATATAGAATTTAAAGATTACAATGTTGCTTCATCTAAGACATGTTTGTTCAGAATGGTTTTCCGTAGAGGAAACAGGGAAGCAGTGCTAGGAAGGCATACAAAAGGAAATAACCTTCCGAATCAGCATCCAGAAATGGTCGGAATTCGAACTGAACAGTTTGTTGCAGTAATGACGCAGTTGACTCAAGCGATAAATGGCGGTGGTATCCATGCACGAGATCAGCCAGATCAACCGCAGAGGAACATGTCAGTGGTGGAACATTTCATGAGGCAACATCCACCATCATTCAGAGGATCATCTGACCCTGTGCTAGCTGAAGGGTGGATTAAAGCACTGGAGAAGATTTTTGATGTCATGGGGTGTTCAGACAATCAAAAGGTTAGTCTTTCTATTTACCGTTTGGAGGGATAATCAGATCAGTGGTGGTCTATGGTTAAAAATATCAGGGACGCTGATGAGATTGACGCTCTTGACTGGGATGAATTCAAAGGTATGTTTCTTGAGAAGTATTTTCCTAAGGCTGTTCGACTTAGGATGGAAAAGCAATTCTTGGAATTGATGCAAGAGGAAGACTCAGTGGCTGCCTATGAAGAAAGGTTCACTCGTTTGGCAAGGTATGCTTCAAATTTTATCCGGGACCTTGATAGTAAAATCAATCGTTTTTACTCAGGATTAAAGCCAAAATATCGAAGGTCATTAGCTTCTCGTGAGTTTAAAAGTTATGAAAAGCTTGTTCGATGTGCTGAGAAGGTGGAAATGGAGTTTGCCGATGACCAATTTTTCTATAACAACCAGCAGAAGAAGAGACCGAGGTGGCAGGAGAAAGGTAAGAATTCTTCAAAAAAGTCTGATGGTAAGAAAACTAAGTTTCCAGTTTGTGATAAATGTGGAAAAAGGCATGCTGGGGAATGTCTTCTGAATTCTGGAAAGTGCTACCGATGTGGTAAGATGGGACATAAGGCTCGTGATTGCACTGAAAAGTATCAAGCTGAAGGTAAGAACAAATTTGATTTACAGTTAGTGAAGTGTTATAAGTGCAATGAGATGGGTCACTATGCAAACGAGTGTCCGAAAAGGAGTATGAGTGATGGGAAGCAGTTAGACTAAAAGCAGAAAGGGGTGGTGAAATCCTTTGCAACTACTTCAACAGATGTCGGGCCATCAAATGAAGTTGTATCAGGTACTTTGTTTGTTTTTTCAGATTATGCCAGTGTGTTGTTTGATTCAGGGTATACACATTCTTTCATCTCTGAAACCTTTTCTAGTAAAATGGGAATACCATCTCAAGAAATGACTCCTAAACTTTTTGTAAAAACACCTGGGGGAAGTGTCTAGGCAAAAAGAATTTATAAGAATCTTCCTATCCTTATCTGTGGAAAGAACCTACTTGCAAACCTTATTGTTCTACCTCTAGTAGAGTTTGATGTTATCCTGGGTATGGATTGGCTCTCTATTTACCATGCTAAGATTGACTGTAGAGCTAAAAAAGTTTCTTTTCAGAAAGACTTTCAGTTTGTTTACAAGAATGAACCCTTACTTTTGATAACATATCAAGAGGCCGAGAAACTTGTAAAAGATGGAAATGAATGTTACCTTGCACACATCGTTGAAAATAAAGGAACTGTTCAGATTAATGATGTGCCAGTGGTAAATGAGTATCCTGACGTTTTTCCTGATGAGTTGCCTGGAATAATACCAGATCGGGAAGTTGAGTATACTGTTGACTTAGTTCCTGATTCTAAGACAATTTCAAAACCCCCTTATTGAATGGAACAAATTGAACTTTTAGAGTTGAAGGAGCAATTGCATGATTTATTAGAGAAAGGTTTCATTAGACCTAGCACATCACCATGGGGTGCTCCTGTTTTATTTGTTAAAAAGAAAGATGGTTCTATGAGACATTGCATTGATTATAGAGCCTTGAATAATATCACTATTAAGATCAAATATCCTTTGCCTCGTATCGATGATTTGTTTGATCAGCTCCAGGGAGCTCGGTTTTTTTCAAAGATTGACTTGAGATCGGGGTACCATCAGCTGAAGGTTAAGGAGGCAGATATTCCGAAGACCGCATTCCGTACGAGATATGGCCATTATGAATTTGTAGTAATGCCTTTTGGGCTAACCAATTCACCTGTTGTATTCATGGACTTAATGAATATAATTTTCCATGAGTTCTTGGATAAGTTTGTGGTGGTTTTCATTGATGATATTTTGGTGTTTTCTAAAAGTAAAGAGGAGCATGAAAAACATTTAAGGGTTATCTTGCAACCCTTAAAAGAAAATAAACTGTATGGGAAATTCAGCAAGTGTGAGTTTTGGTTACAACAAATTTCTTTCCTTGGTCACATTGTTTCTAAAGATGGAATAACTGTTGATCCTGCAAAAACAAAAGTTGTGGAAGAATGGCCAAGACCCACAAATGTAACCGAGATTCGTAGCTTCCTTGGTTTTGCGGGCTATTACCGAAGGTTTGTTAGAAATTTTTCACGGTTATCTAGTCCAATGACTAAGCTAACTCGTAAGGGTGTTAAGCTTATCTGGACAAAAGAATGTGATGATTTTTTTTCAGGAATTGAAAAGAAGATTGGTGAATGCTCCAGTTTTGGCACTACCTTCCAGGAATGGTGAGTTTGTTATATACAGTGATGCTTTATTGAAAGGACTTGGTTGCATCCTAATGCAGAATGATCAGGTAATTTCTTATGCTTCACGACAGTTGAAAACTCATGAGGTAAATTACCCTACACATGATTTGGAACTAGCTGCTGTTGTTTTTGCTTTAAAAATTTGGAGGCATCATTTGTATGGAGTAAAGTGTGAAATATATACTGATCACACAAGTTTAAAGTATATATTCACTCAGAAAGAGTTAAACATGAGACAAAGGAGATGGATGGAATTAATCAAGGATTATGATTGTACAATTCATTACCATCTGGGAAAAGCAAATAAAGTGGATGATTCTTTGAGTCAAAAAAGTAATGCTTCATTAACAATGTTGCGTTTGGAATGTGATCCTTTGGTTAACGATTTGATGAACTTTGGCATAGAAGATGTTAGTGCAGGAAGTCCTTCTGTTTTGTTTCAGGTATCAGTGAGATCTTCTCTATCAGATAGAATCAAGCAAGCACAGAAGCAAGACAATGAGTTGCAGAAAAAGGTAGAGCTGGTTCAGAAAGGTAAGTTGCCTGAATTCAACATTGATAATGATTGTGTTTTGAGATTTGGGAAGAGATTGTGTGTGCCTTGTGATTCACAGTTGAAGAGAGAGTTGTTATGTGAAGATCATAGTTCTCCATTTTCAGTTCATCCGGGCAGTACTAAGATGTATAGAGATCTGCAGGAGTATTACTAGTGGGATGGAATGAAAAGAGACATTGCTGATTTTACTGTGAAGTGTTTGAATTGTCAGCAGGTTAAAGCAGAGCGGCAGCTACCGAAAGGGATGCTTCATCCTTTACCAGTGCCAGAGTGGAAATGGGATAATATATCCATGGACTTTGTTGTTGGATTACCGAAGACACCTCGAGGTAATAATGCAATCTAGGTTATTGTTGATCGCTTGACCAAATCTGCTCATTTCCTTGCTATACGAGATACTTTCTCTCTTGATAAACTTTCTCGTTTGTATCTTAAAGAGATAGTCAGGTTACATGGAGTTCCTATCTCCATTGTATCGGATCGTGATCCAAGGTTTACTTCTAACTTTTGGAAAGGCCTTCAGAAGTCGTTGGGTACTGAATTAAATTTTAGTACAGCTTTCCATCCTCAATCAGATGGGCAGTCAGAACGAACAATTCAGACATTGGAGGATATGCTACGATCTTGTTCTATGGATTATCAGGGAAGTTGGGACCAACATCTTTCTTTGGTTGAATTTTCATATAATAACAGTTTCCATTCTAGTATACAGATGGCACCATTTCAGGCATTATATGGGAAGCGGTGTCGAACTCCAGCTTTCTGGGATGAAGTGGGTGAAAAGAAGTTCATGGGACCATAATTGGTAGAAGAGATGGCAGAAAAAGTTCATCTAATTCAGAAACACATGAGAAAATCTCAGAGCAGGCAGAAGAGTTATGCAGATAACCGGAGGAAGGATCTATCTTTCGAGGTAGGTGATCATGTTTTTCTCAAGGTTTCTCCTTGGAAAAGCGTGATGAGATTTGGTAAGAAAGGAAAGTTGAGTCCAATGTTTGTTGGACCATACGAAATTCTGGAGAGAGTTGGATCAGTTGCATACCGAGTGGCTTTACCTCCGAGTTTATCTCAGGTACACAATGTTTTTCACGTTTCGATGTTGAGAAAGTATATGCCAGATCCATCTCATGTTTTGAGCCCAGAGGTAGTTCAGCTGGAAGAGAACCTATCTTATGAGGAACAACCCGTCCAGATTCTTGACCACAGGGAGAAAGTGTTACGGAATAAGGTGATTCATCAGGTAAAGGTTTTGTGGAAAAAACCACATGATTCAAGAGGCAACATGGTAATCTGAAAATGCAATGAGGGATAAGTACCCCCATTTATTCGATAAGTAAATAAATTGCGGGGACGCAATTTTCTAAAGGGGGGAAGGATGTAACATCCCAAGTAAGTAATGAATAATAGATATTTTTATCTATGTCTATTAATGATTAAGATAGTGTTATAGCGGCTTAAAATGAAAATAAATACAATCTTATGCATGGAATACACTAATATTCTTAAAAGATTGGTTTACTGCCTTTTGATGGAAAACCATTTCTGAATCTATATTTTGACAATTTTATAAACTATGTTTGTCAAAATAAACTTATTCTTTATGATTGGGACATCAAAATTTACCTTGTGTGAATTTTTGGTATTTTTCTGACAATGTTCATTTTTTAATGAATAGTGAAAAATACTGCATTTTACATCAAAACTAATTTTTTATCTAATTTATTTATATGATTAGATTATGTTTTGAATTGGTTTTGAAGTGAAATTAGAATATATTTTTACCATTTTATCCAATGGTGGTCATTGGAATCAATTTCATTTTGAAATTAGACTTAAACTGGTGTCAATCTTATGATACTTATTGTTTTGTAAAAACACGCTATTTTCTCTGGCAGCGGGAATTAATTATTAAATTAATTAATGTGACCTATATGTTTTGAATTTTGTAAAATAGACTTCATTTTTGAATTCGGAATATCAAATATATCTTTGGGTGAATATTTGGTAATTTTCTGAAAAACTTCAATTTTTGATGAATAGTGAAACCACTAAGTGATAATCAAGCAAACTGATTTTTCAGTTAAATGAAAATTTACCACTAATGTGTATTGAATTTTGAAAATCCGACATACATGGTTGTCATTAAGAAGTAAAATGTGGTTCAATGAGATTATAATAATTTTTTGGTGAATAGTAACTTATTAAGTTCTTAATCACGATTAGTGGTAATTAGGGTAGTTTAAGGTATAAATAATGCTTTAATAATAGGAAATGACCTAGACACATGTCCCAACATTATTGGTTGTGTCATGTCCGACCAAGACAAGCCATGGGTCAACTTGGGGACCCCATGGAGACACTTTGGTTTGGAAATGACATAAATAACTTTTTATTAAATGTTAAAGTAAAAATGACACAAACAAGAGATTTTTTACGAAAATAATTTTTACATGGGGTTATAAAGATCCGATTTTTGATTATAAATAGTCATTGGAAAGATAAAAAGATTTCCTACATCATAGTAGTTTTTTTATGATTTTTAGACATTAAATAAATTAAATTATTTATGACATAATAATGATGCAGTGATGACATCATTATTTGATGATTTAAATAAAATGGAAAGATAATGTAAAATCTATGAAATAAACATGTCCAAAACTTATTGGTTGAGTGGATTTAGAAGACTTATCACCTTATCCACGAATTATATCAATGTGGGACCTTTTGAAACCGAAACACATTTTCAAATAAATTAATATTTCTTTACTTTCCAAAAGTACCCCTCCTCTCCTCTTATAAAAGGCCCCCACCTCTACCTCATTTCACACACTACTGAAGCCTTTGGCTCGGCCAACCCCTGACCATTTACTCTCTCCACATCCCTCTCCTCATCCTAGAGGATTCCCTTTGGGCATAATCCTTTCAAAGGAATCCTTTAGACTCAAATCAAAAGCAGATACACTTTTAAAGGTAATTCATTCTCTCATGTTCATTTGTTTTATTTTGCTTCTCCAACCCCCTAAACTCTTTTTATTTACTTATTTTGTAACAACGCCAGTATCTTAAATATACAAGGATGTTGTTATAATATTTATTTGAGCTACACTTTCACACAACTACATCAAATGGTTAAAGAACATACGGTTTCCGTGGATGGCGAAATTCTGCCTCCCGAAACGATGATTGTTCAACACTCATTTAACACCTTCAAAGGTGGCCATTATGATGTCAATATTTTTATATATGATATATAATATGTTTATGTTTTCCTTAAGCTTCTGTTTGTTTCATTTTGGGAATACCTTTATGGTTTCCATTATGGGTAAACACGATATCTTCATTTTAGGAAGTGCGGACTACCGCCCCCTAAAAGTGATTTGATTCGTTAAATACCATATGTGGGACATATAAAGGATGGAACTATGATATTATATATTATATTATACTGGAATTATAATATACCTTTATATCATTATGATTCCGTTCTATAAAATACGAAATAGAAATGAAAGTAGCATTCATGCGTACGTACGGATTACCGTCTCCATGAACGGTGCATTTCATTTCTTACCTCTAAATGATTATGTAATATTATAAATGCATGTATTTACTGGATATATATGACATATATGATATCTACATCATGAATACCATTCTGGATATAATGAACCTTTGACCAAATTAACAACATGTAATGTAAGAAGTCTATTTTTGACTTAAGAACCAAATACCGACAAAATGAACATTATTAACTTAACTGATTACATGATGTTCATAACATGGTATAAAAGGAATAATGAACTTGAAAAAGATTCATAAGCATGTATAGATTAACTCAAGTTTATTATTCAGGAGAATAAAGAACGGTCGGGTCAAGTCGGATACGAGGTATGGGACTTCGTCTCAATCTCCTTTCGTTGAGGCATATTTTATTTTATACACAACGTTCTTTTATACGGTGTATAATCCCCTTTGACTTTTACGTTTATTCAAAAGGAATATTTTTTATACGAAGCGTTTACTAAACGACAAAAGGGAATGTTTTTGTCGTACGTATGCGGCGACAACGACTTCTCCGCCGTCGTGACCGTTATTTGAGTTTCGGCTTCCTCTACAAGCCATACCTTTTTTTAAAACGAAAAATAAATACCATGTTTTACTTTGGTATTGAA
This sequence comes from Viscum album, assembly GCA_963277665.1. Classification (NCBI taxonomy): domain Eukaryota; kingdom Viridiplantae; phylum Streptophyta; class Magnoliopsida; order Santalales; family Viscaceae; genus Viscum; species Viscum album. The sequence continues at coordinate 25,534,313 of OY728131.1, forward strand.
AATGGTTTTTATAATGTTTTTATTATATCAATGTGTTGTATTGATATATCATGATTGAAATGTGGAAATGTTATGTTTCCTTTATGCATGTTTTATGTGATATGATTATGTTATGGTTCTTGGGCATTATTATGAAGACGGGTGGTTCCGTGATAAACTAAGGGCGGGTGAGCCCGTTATAGCTCTCCAATGCATTGGGTAACGCGAAGGAGTGAAACGTTAAGGTTTCTCCGAAGAGATTTTAGGGAATATACTGTGATGGGTATTCCAAACGTAACCAATATGGTTACTCCTTACGTAAGAGTGTTATGAATGCCTCAAGTTACCTTTATGTCTTATGATTTATATGATTTATTCGTGATTTTATGAGGTATGCTAAAGTGCCTATGTTTTATGGGTAAAGTATGATTTCATTCTTATGTATATATGAACTCATGTTTCCTTTCCATGTTTTTTTATATAACCCATACTGAGTTTTTATGCTCATCCCAAGTTTTTGAAATGTTTTTCCCAGGTCAAGGGAAAGGTACATGATAAGATGATAGAGTCAAGGATGTGTCAAGAAATAATCCATGTTTTATATTAAATGTGTTTCCATTGATGGTAATGAAGAATACTATCTTTATGTAACCAATTTGTTTATATGTGGAATGTAATGCATGTTTTATGATCTAATTCTCTAAAACTCTAAACCTGAAAAGATCATCAATGTGTAATCTTGTAATAACTGAAGATTAAGTAAGGTTTAAGGCTGGGGCCTTATATTACTTTAGATAGGTAAATAAGTCTATCAAATTAAGAAAGAATTTAAATAACGGTGAACGTAAATTTGTGGTTTAAATGGGTTTAGTTTCTGCAGAAATGATCATTTACACATTTAAATTTTTGCATAATATGGATAATAATATCAATAACAATTTTTTAAATTAACCTCAATCTTTAATGATTTATAGGAATTATTAGTATATATTTAGTGGATTATAAAAATAAAAGAAAAGTATGTTGTGAGTATAAAGTGGTGAATGGACTCATATAAAGTGCATAGATTACTTGGGGTGTTAAAAAAATTCTTGATCTTACCAAAGTGTAAGATTTTTATTCTTTAAATGGGTTTTTAAATGCATGAAAATTTAGGGAATAGATACCTTGTTATAAGTTCTTTATGGGTATTGGGTTGCAGAAATTTTGATCATTAATATAGAAAATAGATTTGTATTTACTTGTTTATTTTAAATGTTATTATGGGGGAATAAAATAACAACATTAGATATCATGGAAAGAAATAATTTAATATGTTTATTTTTTAGTGATTTATGATATTTTTATCACGAAACATGTTGTGATATGTTTGAGATATAATAATTGTCAATTACAGGTGTCTTATGGAAGGGTAACTTATGTAATTCCATGGTATGTCATAATTTTCCTTGATGGTAATAATCCCTTTTAGAATTGAACTATTATTTATATATTCACATACTAATATTATGACTTAATATAGGTTTTTTTACAATGGATTCTATTCTCACTCACTATATATAACACCTTTTGGGCCTAAAATTTGAATGCATCGTATTTCATGTAATCGAAAGTGGCCATTGAAGATGGGTGTTGGTTTATAATGATAGTTTTAAGTATAGTCTTCAATATTATAGATTAATATTGAGTGGGTGTCATCAATTTTTTCCAATGTCTATTTCAGTGGAATTGATTATTTATTACTATGTATGACATACCTTTGGATTTATTTTGACTAATTTTCATTTATGGGTGTGTAAGTATATTTTTTTCATGAATTATTTAGTAAAATTAACTGATTTAATTATGAAATAAAACATATAATCGAATAAAATTAATAGGATAATTTATTTTTATTTAATTCCTATATCATGACTATTTATACGGGGTTCTTCATGATTTTTTGAATGAATTTTAATAAAAAATATCATATGGAATCATTTCATTTCTTAAATTTTATATTTCAAATTTTTGAGAGGGGGGAATTAAATATCGACCAATAAAGTATACAACAAACACATTCATCTTTGGTTTGATATTGAGGATGAAATAAATCATTGTGGTATAATATAAATTGTTGCATTGGAATAGATATGTGACTGTATGATTTCTTTTGTGTATAATTATATTTGGATTGATCCTTGAAAATATAAACAACAGCTACAATATATGAGTGATATTTGAAGAAATTCAATACATAGATTTATTTATTAGACAACTTCACAACTCGTTTTATCAATTTCAGTCACATATTGTTTATGAAACATCATCTATATTATGATTGTATGCTTGTTCCTTCATTAATTGCGTTGAAATAGGACCTCACATTATATTTTTTAGGGTTGTGATTAGAAAACGTTTCTCATCACCATAGACTTTCCTAGAGATCCAAATCCCACACCTGAGTTGATTTTCATGAGTTATGTTCAAACTAGTGATAAATGATTAAACATCAGGTTCCCTTTTGGGAATTTATGTTGTTATTACTAAAATATTAGAAAGAAATAATTTTGAATTTGAGGATGACTAGTTATTATTCATCTTGAGGCTAATTGGACCAATGTAACTACATATTGGTTGTTTCTATATAATGTTTTATTTTATTTTGGTAATCTTTTTTTCAAAAATTTCTTATTTGGGGTCATGAATTTTTTTTTCAAAACCATGCACTATTTCATCTTAAAAAAACACACACTATTTCATTTAAACAATTTTATAATATCATAAATTAGTTAAAAATTATTTTTTAACTCATTAAAGGTATTTCTAAAAGTTATGTACATAATTTAAATGAGAAATTTTTTTATGGAATTTGGGGAGAATATGTGTTCTGGATAGTTAGAGGGTAGTGTTTTTTTATACCATATAGTGGCTATATCTATGGTTTATAACCATGGTAATTGACATATTTCCACATTTTTTACCATTTCTACAAGATTAATGACATGGTTATATGTTTTTGGAAATTATTTAGGTTATAGCCTTTGTTTATAACTATTCTAATAGGTCTACTACCATGGTTTCAACCATGGCTATAAGTCTATTGCCACAGTTTTAACCATGGGAATATGTATATTTCCATATTTCTCGAAAATGGTTATAGTCTCCACCCTATTTCCATCCTAATAATATCCATGACAATACAAACCATGGTTATACCCTATAGAAATGGTTTTGGTGTCTATAACCTTGATTAAAAACTGTGGCTATAGTGTAATTTTCTAGTACTGATTATGATAGATTTCTCTAGGAGAGATGGATTTGTGAGCTTTAATGGTTTGAGGATGGATGTTCTAGCCATACTTGAATACCACTGTTATTTTCCAATTGAAATGATAATAGTTTTTTTGGATTATTATTATGTACCAAATGTTACCATCAACATGTATTAGAAATAGATAAATATTTATGTATACATGACTCATATAATACGTAACTATGGAATAACCTTCTAGGTCATGAAAATGAGAAGGCACTGATAATACTCTCCCAAGATGGTTATTTAGACTCTTTTGAGCTAAAACCACTTGAAATATTTCTTGGTTTTTTACAATGAAAAATGACCAAATCTCCATTCAATAGATATGAAGAAAGGGACATAATGGTTTTAAGATTGGTACACACTGATTTGTTTGAACCATTTTTAGTAGAATCTAGATGTATATATTCTTAATACATAACTTTTATTAATTAATTGAGTATATATGTCCATCTATAAATTATTAGTCATAAGTTTAAATCCTTTTATAAATTTAAAGAGTTCATGAATGAAAGGAGAAACAGTGTAATATTGTTAGTAAAAGGATAAAGAGTACCTTGTTAGACCTAGTTAGTTTGATAATGAGATATGAAAATCTTTCATTATTCTTTTTTGTATTTTCATTACAATTTTCAGTATATAAACTAAACAGAGTACAAGATAAAGTGGAAAATATAATTTTATTAGAGTTATGGAGTGTAAAGTAATATGTTTTTCCACATATATGTTTATGGGGTTGTGAGGATTTTGGTAATTTATTTTCAGGTTACTAACTAGAACCTCCGGGGAAAAGGGATATCTTTATAGGGTATCCCAAGGAATAAAAGGGATAATACCTATACAACCCCTCAAACATAAAATTGATTGTCACCAAACAATCACAACCTCAAAAAAGGACAGTGGGAGAAATATTGTCTTAAATAAAGATGATGGTCAAGATAGTCAAGATTTGGCAGCGAACAGATTCCAAAGGCCCCCATGTAAGAAATAAGTCATGAAATACAGGTATTGTATAGAAGAAAAATTGTTGTATGAGAACTATAGAGACATGAATTTCTAGTCACGGAATATGATGAATCATTATTTGTTGAAAACGAAAAACCTATCTCAAACAAAGAGGTGACAAAGATACCAGAAGATGGAATATGGAAAGAATCCATGAATTCAAAAATGAATTCCATATATCCAAACAATTTTTGGGTTCTAGTCAATGTTCTATTTAATGTAAAGCCCATAGGGTTAAAATGGGTATTCAAGATAAAAATGGATATATAAGGCAATGTAAATACCTATAAATAGAAGATAGTGGTAAAGGATTTAAACATCATCATGGAATTGACTATGATGAATTATTTTCACCAATTTTCCATGTTTCAATCCATCATAATTCTACTTGTTGTGAACGCCTACAATGAATTTAAAATTTATAAAATGGATGACAAAATAGCTTTCTTTAACGGTAAGATTTAAGAGGATGTCAACATGACACTACCAGAAGTGTTTGTGACTCCTATTGATTCCAAAATGATTTTCAAGTTGAAAATATCCATTTAATGATTAAAGAAATAGTCAAGGTCATAGAACATTTTATTCAATAAATCTATAAAAGAATTTAGTTTCCTTAAGAATGAATGTGATATGTTTTTTATCAGAGGATTAGTGGGAATTCAGTCATTATCCGAGTATTCTATTTTTATGAAAAAATGACTTATTGGAAATGGCATAATAGTCATTTAGTCTATTAAGGACTAGTTAAAAAAGTGTTTCTCCAAGTGGAAAATAGGTGATGTAACATATATTCTATGAATCTATATCATTCATGATAGATCGAAGAGGATTATTTTACTAAGTCAAAGCACATAAATTAACATGATACTAAGGAGATATAGTATGGAACAATCCAAAATGGTATTTGTTCCAGTTTCACATGGTATACATCTTTCTATAAATACTTTTCCATCAGCAAAAAAAAGATAAATAAATAATGAGTAAGAACACATATTCTTAAGCGGTAGAATTATTCATGTGTTCCATTTAATTTACTAGACTAGATTTCACATCTGCATTGACCATGTTAGTTAGATATTAATTAGATCCAACCGAACAGTATTAGTTCATTAATAATGTTAGCCTCAAATATCTAAAAATAACTAAAGATATGTTCGTTGTGTAAATTGGATAAGATGAGATAATTATCAGCAGTCATACAAATGATAGTATTCAAATAGATAAAAATGATATGATGTCACAATCAGGATATGTTTTCAATTTCAATGGAGGAGTTGTGAGCTCAAAGTGTAAAAAGAATCTAATTTTCATTGAATCTAAAATGGATTACAAGTATTTAGTAGCTTATAATATATACAAGGAATCGATTTAGGTACATAAATTTTTATAATATTTTAATATGGTACCAATTATTAAAGACCCTATCACATTGTATTGTAACTACATTGTAGTGGTGGCTCTTGAAAAATAGCCAAGGTCACACCAATGGGAAAAGAAAATACTCTAGATGTATCACATATTGAGGGATATTTATCAAATGGGTTATTCTATAGTAAACATAGTTCAAAGGGATGAAAACATGGAGTACCCCTTGACTAAAGTCATATCTTTATAAAAATTATTATAATTTAAGAGCTAGAGGGATAAATCTTCTTAGTAGTTGGATGTAGTACAAGTGGGATTCAGTTGGATTCGGTTCCCTGGAACCAACTTCTACTTACTTAATTATAACCTGTATTCATATTTTTTTAATATTAAAAAACTCCATGTCACATCATGATTTTTCTTCTACATGACACAACATGAGATATTGTCCTAAAACTATCTATTACACTGAAAGGTCATAATAGTTTCCCACTATAATGAAAACCCAGAAGTTCCATGACATTATTATTAAAAATATGTTATATAGCTAGATGATGTCATTTATGAGAAAAAAATGATATAGGCTATTTGGGGTAGAGACTCACTGGACATTTATACACCTTCTCCTAGTGTACACCCTTGAAAATATCTAGTATAAAATACTATGAGAACGAGAAATTCTAGTACAAAATCAACATTTATATATTTCATTGGATTTTCCTATCTTCAGACATGTGTATTGAACCTTATACATTAATATTATTATTAATGATTGTTATAAGTTTTATAATATTATGTATTGATAAAATCCATGGTGACATATATCAACAATGAGGTGGGATACGTTGGGTGCATCATCAGTTATACTACATTAATGAATAATGCGAGAAAGGATTTTTTGCCTTCTATTCTTTAATAGAAGTTAATATCACTGTCCCCTTTCTGGAAATGATATACCCTATATCAATCCATTCCCCTGGTCTTAAATTGGTATGTTTAATTTCTAGAAATTTAATGAAGGGTACATCGAGCCCATAGGTTGATGGCACCAACATGTATCATTATTTATTTTAAATATCCTGATAAATGGATTATATTAAAAAGTAAGAATTAGTATGAGGTATTATGTAATAATATAATTAACATCTTTCTCAATTTTTTCCATGGCCTGTGGCTATATTCTGACTCTAGACATTAGGCTACTTCTCATAATGCTATTGAAACCGAGACCTAGAGGGTCACACACTAAGTGTATCTAGTATGTTAGTTACAAAACATATTTTCCTTTTTTATTTAATATGTTGATTAAATATTAGTCCCCCATGTTGTTTAATAAGCATTAATTTTTATTGATCACATATATAATGTCCCTAGTTATTTGATATAATATTATGTGATTGGGATATTTAATAAATAAATAATTTTTATTTTTTAAATTAAATATTTATTTATTTATTGATGTATACTGTGGTGATATTTATTTGTTAAATAAATAATCATAATTCAAGGTCTGATTTTTATTTTGGAGAAATCGTGGACTGGTTTTATTGTTCTGATGAGAAATAATATATTTGATTGTTATTTTATTAAATAATATTTAATTAAATTCTCTATTTTAGCACATGTCTAGAAATAATAAAAAAATTATTCTTATAGATAGAGGGATCCATAAGGATTAAATAATATTAAATGGAACATTTGAAATAATTTATTTCTAACCCTAGAGGTATATAAACCCAATTATTTTATTTTTAAGAGAGATAATTCATTTTTTTGGTTGTGAAAAATGAATCTACAAAATATTCTTGAACCCCAAGAGAGCTCCATTCTCTATTAACTCTCCCAAGAATAGAATGAGATCAATGAGAATCGTTTGGAAGTGATTCTCGGGGCGATCAATGGTGAATGACACTAGTTATGGGATCTATCATTCAAAAACCTTGATATTTCTATAGAAACATGTAGATATTTGGGTACATGTGGTGATCTCCACTAGTGGTATTAATCCCTTGATTTCTACAATGTAATGATGGTACTACATGGATCCATTTTCAGATATGTACGTGAAGAGATAATTTATCATAATGTAATTCATCAATTTCAAAAACTAATTCTAAATAATATGTGATGATCCTACACTATGGATCCATCATTTATAAAATGTTTATATTCCATGATTCAAATATACTGATAACATTGTTTATCATAATGTAAATCATGGATTGATCAACGATCATGATGAAAAGAAACGTTGGGCATGGCCCATCACAAGTTTTTATTTTACCTCCAAGATTCAATTTAATAAATTCCTATTAAATAAAAAAACAAAAAAAAATCATTAACTAATTATTGTAATTATTCTATATGGATGAAGGAATAACATTTTTATTAAACCGACTATTGAAATAGTTAACCAGTGTTTGTATACATCAAAATATTTAACTGATCTTTGAAACCACATCTTGGATCCAAACCAGAAAAAATGGGTTCACATTCCTTAACTTACACACTGAAAAAGAAGTCTACGACCACTTAATAAAAACATACACATGTAATAATTTTACAAAATTATGAAGACAAAGAACACAATCTATAAATCGCAAAACAAAGTAATCAAGATATGAACTTCTAAAAGATATCAATAAAAGAACAAAAAAATACAAAGAATTTATATAGATTATGCATTGTCTTACCCCATAAGAAGATTTTTTTTATAAAAACAATAATTATATGGAGAAAAAATAAGAAGATTCCATCGTGAACATGTTATAATGAAAATAACCAAATCCCACTTTTTATTGTTGGACCTATCCAATGAAATTGGTTTCAATGCATTCTAATGTTTGTGGGAAACTACTAGTTTATCCATTTATATCGGCTAAAAACCACATCTTGAAATATTAAAAATATTTTAATAATCACCATATTCTTTAAGAGGAAAACAATAATGAATTTTTTCAAGATGAAATTTAAGGAAAATAACCCCATAAATTTTTAATTTCGTAGGAAATTATATTATTTTTTAAACATTACAAATTTTATAAGAAAATATAGGAACTGACTTAAAATGGAAATTTTATTGGGTTTTAATTTATTTTTCATTTTAATTATATAATGATACTTTAAATTTATTTTTCCTGATTATATTATTGTTATTACATCCAAACATAACCAATGAAAATTGAATATTAAAGAATTATTTATGGGAAGAATTTTTGGTTTTGTGGAAAATATTTTTTTTCACTGGAGAGAGTACTCCAGATGAATATCAATATAGAGAGATCATTGGATAGATTTCTTCCTACTATAAAAATTTAGAATGGTTGAATAAGTGATGTTTCTATGTAATGAATTCCATTCTATGGAGACTAATGAAGTAGATCATTAGATAGACATGATTTGAAAAAGCTCTCAGATGGAGTCCTTACTAATATTGTTCATGGATGGAAAAGAATTCCATATCCCATCACACTGATGACTACTAGGATGGTGAAAAACTAAGTGAGATATCCCAATCCAACATCTAATAGGCTAGGTGCTAGCGATAAACACCTAATATGAAATAATGAAATGGAGGTCTTTAGGCTGAGTACCTATATTCATGCACATAAGTAGATCCATATAATAGTTCAGAATTAAAGAAATAAAATTAAACATCAAGAGTATAAACTATGGATACAAAACTTCTATGAAAGCATCTAATTATTGAATCATAGTAACAAAATATAAAAGTGAAAAATATATTCCCAATCTGATATGAGGTCCTAACCTGAAAATAACTGCAAAAAGGGAAAGATTGAAGAGAGGACCACCTATGATCTCTATTAATAACTATCTAAAATGGTCAGATCTGTTAGGTATATTTATGATTCTCTTAAACCATATGAACTAAGTTCAACATTTATCTATATGTCATATTCGTAAGACACAAAATTTATTGGGGAATCCCATATAGGGGTCAGTATAAACATACCCAGTAGGACACCCCAAAAACCACAAAGAGAATAATATAAAGGTATAACATTCAGATCAACCCATAAGCATGGGGGTAATGTGGAAACCAGCATATTTGATAATAATGAATCCCAAGATAGAGAGAAAGAGGATCTCTCTCACTATATCAAATATAATAATGATGAGTTAACTAGAAACATTGAAAGACCATCTCTGATTCCCGTCACCACTAATAACCACAATAGATTTTGTTTGGATGGATCTCACCTCACTGGTATAATCCATAGTTGAGAGGCCACTACCTCTAATGGAAAACATTCTCCCCTCAAAATATAAAATATTTTGGGTACCACTCCATAGATAGAGGAAAAATTCCCAATATAGTGTAGTGGTATAGATCATTATTTGAAAAGAGTATAGGGACCCATAACTTTGTACGACAGGGGTACCAACCCCTGAATCTCTCTGATGATCACATGAGAACCCTACCATCAGCTAAAAAACTTTGAATGAAGTGACCCACTCACAACACCTTTTCACATATCTCCAATCACACAATAAAGGCTTCCATCATTTCATATATGGAAAAATTATCTGGATAGGAAACTCAAAGGCCCAAATCTAAGTTCATAAAGAGATACATAAAGAGGAAGTCTCATAAATATGTGAACATTGTGTAGAAGTTATACATGGTATGTATTTACTGACTGAAAATTAAATTTTTTATTATAGACACTTTTAATGAAAAAGCGAGATACCGAAAATTCCAAACATTAGAAGCACATAAAACCATTAAAGACGAAAACCTAGGTCAAGACTACCAAATCTGCCCCTTCCCAGCTCTTATATATTGTTGACAAGAATTATCCATCACATGACCACCCATAAAGTTGTCAGGTGCTGGAGTGCATGGGCCCGGTACTGATGGCAGATCCATACCCTCTTGAACTTCTGAATCTGAATGGCATGCAAGGTGAAATCTATCTGCTCTGGACCTCATCTAGAGCAGACCCATGTAGTGTGCTGGTTGAAACACATCCATAGCCAACAAGTAATCCACATAGAAAATCCAAAAAGAAATCAAGAAATCGTTATTGCCATTCAACTTATCAAAATTCAGATCCAAATTTTTCCAGATAGAAAAACTCAGAATCATCCAAACCAGCATCGTAGACATCCAAATGAGATTCACAAAAAGAAATCATCCAAAGCTGACAAGGAACGCTTCCACTAGAATGAACCATGCCGAGGCCCGAACTCATCACGAACAGAAAAATCCAAAGCAACATCAAAACAATTGAAGGGTGCACATCCTCAATTGTAGAGAAACCACAAATAAGTGCTTCTACCACCATGAATCTTCACGATAATCCGAGAAATCCAAATAAAACCATAGAATCATCCAAACAAAGGTAAAGAAAACCAAATGGCAAAGTTGGGAACACCCGATCATAGATCCACAGCCAGAACCTAAACGCGAAGTCAAGAGACAAAGAAAAGGAAACCATCACCGTAACCATGACCACCCGATCCGTGGCTCGCCAGACCTCATCAAAATCCCACACCCAAATACCATCGCTTCCCTCTCTGATGCACTCAGTGACTGCAATGGACAACTCACTGCTCTAATAGGATACGCGCCAGCAACCCTAAGATGTAGGGATTGGTTCTCGGCCGCTAGACCATCACCACACCGCCTTGAAGCCCTATCCCCTGTAGATGGAGTGAGGTGAAAGAAGACCAGAAACAGAGAAAAACTCCAATGCGGCCAAGCCCACAAAGTCACACGATGCTTCCACATAAAGAAAGAAGCCACCGCGATCAAACCGATCAAGCGCAGAGGAGGACCGAGCCGTCCCGAGGTGAAAGGGAGGAAGGCGGCAACATGGGAACCCTAGCTGCAGAGAACCCCTTACAGGCCCATCTCAAAGGACTGGAATGTCATTATAGACATAGTTATAGAAATCTATTTAGATCCCTTAACATAGACTTCAGAACATGCCCATGGACATTGGTAGTGTCTGGGTACCTTGACAGTGTCTGAGTACATGGTCACACAAGTGTACTTTGATTGTGTTAGTGTATTTGGTCATGTATGAGACTGAGAAATCCTATCATACATTCTTAGCCACCATCATTGATTCACATTGTGTGTATAGATAATAAATAGTTTATGTTTTTTTAACTCTTCTAGAAACCCTAAATAAAGTAAATAAGTGACTAAACATATTGTTTTCATGTTCTATATGTCATGTATGATTTGATTTTCTAGAAACAAAAAAAATAAAAAAACATTCACACTAACGCCAATGCAGATTTTATGATGAATCACGTTAAAAATACCAAATCTGGGTTTTTTTGATAGCCAATTGTTTATTAGTGACTATATTTCGTTTACCAAATCATTTTACTGTTGGACTGTGTAATGTCATTCATTTGGACACAAAAACCCATGAATGAATGATCATGATATTCCACCAATCTAGGTCTCCAACACCCACATCCCATATATCATTACAATTAAATCAAAATATAGCAATCTCCAAACCATTCACTAATCCTCTCTGAATCCATAGGTTCTACTATTCTCAAATATATCTTCTAAATATCAAACCATAACCTGGGGGGCCAACAAAAAAGAACATGAAATGAGTGGGGGAATCCTCAAGAACAAATTAAAATCCCAATGTCGGATAGTGATACTCCATCTAAAAATTAAAAAATAAGGATGAGGGGTGAAAATAAGGTCAGGTAATATATAAACCAATTGGTTAGAGAAATCATCTTAGAAACATGCTCATTGTAAAGAATTTAAATCACCAAAAATAAAAAGAATATTAAAATTTATACTTTTACAATTAAAACATGATTTGAAATCAATGAAATAAATTACCCTAAATTGATTTTGTATCAATAATTGAAAAATAATTTGTATGTTCCATTGTAATTGGTGAGATCAAGGAACATAATTGGTGAATATAAATTATTTAAAGAGTAATACTTTGAATGTGATCTGTTTTCATTCATAAAATGATCTCCTATTTAGCTCCCATGATCTCGTTGGTTTTTTAATCTAGCCCTAGGTATTTTTTATAATGAGGGTTATAAATAGGGTTAGGGTTTAGGTCCATGAATAAAATAAATAATTTTTTTTAATTAACACTCCCTTACTAGTTTCCCTCAATTGGAAAAACAACAATTACCAACATTGTGTCGCACCTAGGGAAAATCCTATATTCATAAAACAAAAATAATGTCATATTTCACACCATGTTCCCAATCAATGGGAAAACCATTTATTCTGATATCATGTGTGTGTGATTTTATATATATTAATAATTTTAATATATTAATTTTGGGGTGTTGTGACACCGAAACAATGCATCGACACTAACTAAAAAACCAGTGATATATATGTAAATATTTAAATGAAAAAAACTAACCAAAATTAAGTTTTTAGATTCTCCCTTCCTTCATGTCCTTTCATCGTCAAAATAGCAACCTATAAAAAATGGTGGGGGTAATTATAAACAAAATAATTTTCATACACAGATATCACATATTAATATTTCAATATTTATAACATAACATAATAATTCATTCGAGGATCATATAGGATAAGTGCCTTTAGAGACATTGATATATGAAAATTGGTTCATAATTGATCTATATAGTTTCCCAAAAAATTTCTTAATAACAAGCACCATTCTCACACTTATCATACATAGTACCTTTCTTCAAAACCTGGGGAAAGGAAACAAAAGAAAGAATGATCTCATATGCTATCTAAGGGTAAACAAGGGATAAATAAATGATCACATGAGAATAAAATAGACATATGTATATGAGAACATGAGAATAAAATTTGAAAATCATACCCTTTATATCATATATTGTAATCTTGTTTCATGACATCAAACAAGAAAATTCATAAGAAATGAATCATAATGGAATCAAATAACATGAGACATTGGGACATAACATTGGCATAATAAAAAAGTTTTTGGTATGCACATAAATAATGAAATATATTTCATTAGCAGTCATAGATTATTTCCAAAACTGTCATAGTGGAATGGGCTCACTCACCAATCTATAAGAGTAATCAAGTTAAAATCCCAAGACAATCACAGTGGAAATATTACCTTATTGAACTGGGTTCCCTCCCCATTGTAGTCCCATTTATCTCATGACATATCAATAATTAAGGAAATTACTAGACAAACATATAGGTCCCACCCATCCTGTTCTAAGGTGACCACCGTCTATTGTTATAACGTAACCACCACCCTTAGTTACAATGAAACCACCATTCCAGGTTATAATAAAACCACCATAATTGGTTATAACTTAACCATCATCCTTGGTTATAACGCAACCAACATACTTGATTTATAATGTAAAAAACCTACCACATAATAAAGACAAAACATATATATTCCACAAGATCATAAAAAATTCATCATGTTAGAACTCATGAAAATAAATCGGTTTTACAAACACATTATTTTATCATAACCAGTGGGTAATAAATGGGTTTCCTAAAACATTCATCATTTCATTATTGTATGACCTGTCTAAAAGGGATAGGTTTCATAATGATCATGTCATCATAAACATAATACATCATTATAAATCCTAATGATGCTATAATTGGATCATAATCATTGTAAACCTTATGTACATATCAAATGATGTTATCCGATTTGGAAAATAATTTTGAAATGTCACTTAGAATATTTATTAAAAAAAATAACCATTCTATTTTCAAAATCAATATTAAAATACAAATATTTACTCAATATTATGGGGAAATATTTATTTTGAAATAATCATGGAATCATAAAAGGAATCTTTAAAACATTAATATTTTATAATGTTGGGATGTTTTCTTCATGTCGTATAAGTTAAATGAAAATATTTTTTTCAAATTGTTTTTAAAACATTAAAAAGTACCTCATTTAGAAAGCACCGAGATTTTTCCTTTTAATATATTTTTTTAAAAAATATAAACATGGGTAAAATTTTTTAAAAAATATAAAATTATCCTCTTAAAAATAATAAGATAATATTAAAATATTTTATTCAGACATTTTTAGAAAACATGGATGTGGAAGAAATTGTTTTTCAACTGAAGATAGAAATAATCTCATTTTTTCTTAAAAACATATTTTTAGTCCCTTTAGTAATTAAAGGAGGGAAATGTTAGAAAAAAAATTAAATATCAATAAAAAAATACTATAATAATATTAATGATCTTATTTGGAGGTAGATAATAATATTTTATCATCATAAACATAATAACAAAGAATCTTGATAAGTAATGATTTTGTAAAATAAAACCCTAAACAGTTTAGTAACCATAGAATCATAAGAGAAATGAATGAAATAATTATATATTGATATGTAAGTCATAATAATATTCAACAAAGTAATAATAAAATAAATTCATGGTAATTATATACACCACATAAAATAAACAAGATGTGAATATGGCATGTGTCCCAAAGAAATAAAAGTGTGAGAAAAATCTCTTAACACTTTGGTAACATTCATGTCATAATCACCATGAAAGAATAAC
The DNA here is from genome assembly GCA_963277665.1 of Viscum album. NCBI lineage: Eukaryota > Viridiplantae > Streptophyta > Magnoliopsida > Santalales > Viscaceae > Viscum > Viscum album. The sequence goes on from OY728131.1 coordinate 25,549,498, forward strand.
ATAAATGGAAAAATTAAAAAACATGAAAATAATTATATTTATTATATATCATTTCATTGGGTAATTATATAAAAAAATAAAATAAATTAGTATAGAATTTGGCATAAGTCTCCCAAAAATACAAGTGAGACTAGGAATCCCTTACCACAAGTCCAATTCCTTCATATGCATTGAATCCTCCTATGTAAAAAATATAGATTTATTATAATTTTATAAATTAATAATAATCATATATATCATATCATATATTATTTTCTTTCAATCATTTATCTCCCATTTGATAACACTTCTTTAATAAAAATCACTCTTCTATGTGATATATGCTTCGTCTTTCAATTATAAATTATTTAGATAATTTTGGTCCTTATATTTTGATCATGGTTTAATCATTTAAATTTTTTTTAATCATGATATTAATAAAATTTATAACCATTATTTACATGTATATAGTCATTCATAAAATATATATATAGAAAACTTAATTACACCATTTATAGAGAAGGTATGCCATACATTCAAAAAAACGCTATATTAATTTTTTTATGGATGAAAATAAAAAAATTTAAATAATAATTAACCTTTATAGAATAATTATTATATCATATATATATATATTGAATATATTTATTAAATGCGTCTTTATTACTATCCAAGTAAAAAATTAATAAAAAATGAAACGCATCGCAAAGGGAAGGTGGTAGTCCAATATTATGTAAGATTGATGTGATCATTTTCGAAAGATTTAGAAGGTAAGAATATAGATATGAAATTATCATTAAATAAGTAAAATTATTTAATAATAATAATATATAAACTTTAAACCCATCAAAATACCCATCCATAACAAATGGTTATGAGAAATGAATTTTATCACTACATGGTGACCCTAAGTCATATGTATACATGAGCAATAATTCACATCCCATTGGATGGAAAGAGGGTGAATAATGGTAGTTTCATGATACAAATAACATTTTATTATATTTATAATTCTTAATTTATAAATAATTAATAATATAAAATATTTATATGAGGTAAAATAAAAATTAAAAAATGTGATTGATTCAGTTGAATGCTTATTATTTGAAATAAGTCTTATAGATCTATTTTTAAGGGCTATTGGGTTGGTATTTTGGAAATATAGGAACCTATATAATGTTTATTGATAATTTTATAAGATAAATTTCTGATTTTTGAAGAGATATAGGGTTTAAAAAGCTCTGAATATTATAAATGAGGTGTTCCCGTTTATAATAGAGGGGTTGGAGACCCTTTGACAATTAGCGTAATATTAATGTTTTCTACCCATTAAGGGTTAATAATGTTAAAATAAATTTTCAAAAGACTCACAAAAGTACCATGGTTTATTTTTAAAATGATATCCCATTAAATTTGTTAAATCTACTATATTTAATAATTTTATACAATATAAAAATTACAATGTATTAAAAAAATATTAGTGACGTCATTTTTAACCCTATACGTGTAATTTGGCTTCAAATACATCATGGAAAGAAGATTGATTTGAATATAATTATTTAAAAAATACATAATATATCATATTTACCCAAAGAATTATCTCCCACATTAACTCTCTTAATTTATATTACTTTTTATATTTTTTCAAAATCATTTATTATATTATTTATTAAATTGATAAATACTATTTTGGTGTTTCATAAGACAATAGAGAACATTATAAATTTTTTAAAATTAGAAATAAATTGATATAATGAAAATAATTTCATATATACTAAACTAAAAACTTATAATTCTTAATAAATTACATTTTTTCTATGTAGACACATATGACTTATTTATAACTAAGAGTGTGGAATTTTGTAACATTATTTGATATAATTGTTATACCATTAATTTTCATCGACATCTATCCAATAAAAAATTAAATTTAGTTAAAAGGGTGATAATGGTTAACTTACATACATATAATAATAATTTAAATAAATAAATATGGTCTTATCACTTAGTCTTAACCTAGAATAACATTATTTATCCTTTACCAAGGTGATAAATTCTATCATGGGTACTATTCATATTGAAATAAGGGAACTACATGGGAAATTTTTATCTGTTGATTAAAAATGTTTAACCTACTTGTTAAAATTAAATTTCCAAAAGTTGATTAAATTAAAAATAAAATAATTGTGCAATAGGAAATGAAAAGAACATTTCCAAAAAAAAATATTTTAAGCATTAAACATGGTATAATCTTAGCCCGTGCCAATTGAAAAAAATTAAATCAATGTTAAAACATTTTAAATAATATATCATATTTATACTTCATTAAAATCATTCATTAATATTTATTAATTTAATTTCTTAAGATAAAAATCTATTGTTCATATAAAAATAGTTTTTCAATAAAAATAATTATTTTGCACTATTCACTAGAAAATCAATAATTCAAAAATATCACAAAAATACATTGTTTAATAATTTTTATATGATGATTTAAAAATTTACTTAATATTATGAAATCAAAATTTTAAAAATATATAAAATGAAATTTAATATTTTCACTCAAAAAGAAATTAAATTCATTTGGAAAGAAATCTATTTTTCAGCATAGTATAATATTGCCAGAAATTGGATGTGTATTTCCCAAGAAATGATCGATAAATTTTTTTTAGAAATATTTTTTCATATATCTCATAAAATTTTTAATACTATTAATACCCAACAATTTAATGGATCGGTTAAAATGGTAACATAATATTTTAAAAATATATCATGGTACTTTTAAACAAAGTGTTACATGTAATGAAACCAATCAAAGATATTAAATATATTTGTAAAACATATTTAATTAAATCTATATCTGTTACACTATCCCCCCCCCCCTTAAAATTAATTTCACCCTTAAAATTCATCACTCTGATAAAAAAATTATGAAATTTTGGTTTCATTACATCCTTAGGTTCCAATTTTTCTTCTTGGAATTTTTGATTTCTCCAAAAACAATTCACTAGGTGAGTAGTCTTGTTTTGTATATCATTATCTATAAAAACCAATATATCTAATGATTATTCCTCATAATAAAAAACATTTACTTGTGGTATGACCTCTATGTTCGTTATAAGTGATGGATCAAGTATTCAATTCCTCTAGAGAGATACATCTATCACTTTTTGAATTTAATATATGTTCTGTGGATGCAAAAATTGATAAGATATTGTCCCTATTTAACCAAGAATATCAAAAGGGAAAATATACATAAGGATCATATTTACCTTGTTTTTTAATCTCATGAACTTATTAGAAGGATATATTTATATAAAACACATATTAAAAATATTGAATTTTGTTTCATGCTAATGATTTTAAGCCAAACATTTCTATTGACTATGAGCTTACTTGAAGTGATGTTATATGGACCTGAATTTCTCAATCATTTCCTCATCTAGCTCATACCCCCATAGCTATATTTCTTTAATATCACACTTTTGTTTTTCTTTGATAAATTTCCACTTCATTTCTTACTCGAAACGATGAATTTATAATATAAAAAAACATTTCCTAAACCACATAAATTAACTTTTAATGAATCAAAATATCAATAATTCAATCGTTATAACTCCAAATATTTACCAACACTGAAATTTCTATCACAAGGTATCCAATAACATCCAAGGATAAATTTCTTCCATTCCATAAATAGTTATCCTTATGTATCTATAAAAATATGATTGACCAAAAATAAATCATAATGTTTAGAATTATTTGATCTCATATCCTACCATAATCGAATTAATGATTATATTTAAATGATGTTTATGAATAAAAAATTCTCAAACAAAAATTTATATACTGAAATCATTTCATAAAAATAATTCACAAAAAAATAATATATGATCCCAGAAGATCATTTACCATTTACTCATTATATAAGATCTTTTCTTAACCATAAAAAATTACATTGGATAGTTGGGTTCATCCTTGAACCAATTGAAAATCATAAGTTGACATAGAATATCATATTTGATTTCTTTATTCCATAATCTATCTAAAGAGATATAATCAATGCTCATAATCACATCAAATTTAACTAATTTATAAAAAAAATATTTTCATATGTATTATTTATATAAAATCCTATATGAAATTCCCTACTCTATGGTTTATGATTATTGTGAACTATATACCGAGCTTAACTTCATCTGTTGTGTTTTCATATGATTTCCCCTTTTAAATTTACATCAAAGGGTTTTGTGTCTTATTATCTTCATTAACCCTTGGATTAAAAAATTGATTAAAAAATTTTCAAACTCCTTCCATTTATACAACTAGAGAGTGGGTGGTTCATTTTTTTAATCTTTATCTCTATAAAAATATTTATCTAACTTTTTTTCATAACATAATCATTAAATTTCATGATTTTTTCCATTCCACACTTAAATGTTTTACTAGTTATCTTAAGACAATTTATTCCTTGTTTCTTTCTATAAATTGACCACGGAGGAAGTATCATCTTATTCTCTCCATGGTTATTATAATCTAATTATAATATTATCATTTTCCCTTTCAAACCCATTAGATTATTTGGTAACATCATACTACATCGCTAACCTAATATAACATAAAAATATATCTTTATAGGAACTAGTGTCTGTTTTGGTTAACCCCCTTCAGAAATTTGGTTTTAACCCAAGAAAAATCAATCAAAAACACAATCGAGTAGGATGATAATGCCAAATCTGTACCTCATATGTCTTGATAAATTTCCTCATATATTCCAACAAATTCATCATCCTTAAGTATTATCTCATAGGACTCCATCTCCATTTTCATGTAAATAATACAAGGAAGGTCCTTATTGAAAATTAATCTCTTAAAATCATTCCAATCCATGGATTTACTTTATTACTATTACCACATATTCTTGATAAGATTCCACCATTTATTATCTTATCCCTGTAAAAATAAATGGCACAATTAACTTTTCAATTTCTTCAACACTAAGAAACAGAAAAAAACTTCTTAGTGGAACTGATCCATTGGTCATCAAGAAGTCCAATAGTGGAACTTGTAAAATAAGAAGTATTATTCCACATAAAAGACTCAGTATAAATTTATCCTCTTAATTTATCATTTGGATGTTCATTATGACTCATTGATTTGGTTGTTTTTGTGAACATATAAATTATATTTTACCAACCAAATCACATAACATTGGGTAACATAAGAGTAAAATCATTTCATTGCCCATCACATTTTGCATTAACATGATTACTTCAGTGTTTATACATCAACAAAAACAAAAAAGCATAGTGTGAGAAAACATAATCCTAGTGGAACACCACATAATCATGAAAATTAACATATATAATGTCAAAAATATGACACCTTATTCTATGACACCTTAGTTTTAACTTATGTCATTCATGATCTTTAACAAAACAATATCATTTCATACTATTCTTAGACTTATCCCCATGGTTCTCACTAAAATATTCTAATATTTGTTTCCAATGGTAACCTAAACCATTCTCGGATACCAACTATAATTACCAAGACTTTTCATAAATATATATATCACATCATTATTGATGAATATTCATCACAAAATCCAATGATCCATTCCCAAGATATATAGGTCTAGAGCCCTTGGAAATGTGGAAAAATAAAAAATGGTTCATAATAGATAAATATCATCTCAAACTAAGATATTAATAACTAGAACCCCTATTATACATATCATACATAGATTCTTTCTTCAAAACTTATAGAAATAAAACATAATAAATGGTGAGCTCAGATTCTTGGTAATGGTAAGCAAGGGATATAGCAATGATCACTTAATAATTACATGTTAATAAGAGTATGTGAACATTAAAGTTACATTTGAAATTCTTAACCTGAATATCATATAGAGTAAAAACGAGTCATGAAATAATAGATGGAAATTAATAATACATGAATCATAATGGAGTCAAAACAAATTGATCAATGTGTTCCTAATAATGGAATAACAGATACATTTGTGTCATATACATAATAATTGAAAATAATTTCATGAGTAGATAAGGGTCGCTTCCAAGATAATCATATTGGAATGGGTTCACTCCCTAAACCATCATAATAGTCAACTTTCACTCCTAAGACTATAATAGTCAAAAATTTCACATACATAACTTGTCCCACTTCCCATACAAGTCCTATTTATCTAATGAAATATACGTTCTAACCTAATTAATTAGAGGAAGATAAATCTCCCACCCATCCTTGGATATAAGATGATCTCTAAATTTGGTAATAATTTAACCACTCTCTTTAGTTATAACGTAACTCACATGATTTGTTATAACATAAGCACTATCCTTGGTTATTGAGTAACCATCATCATTGGTGATAACATAACCACCATCCATAGTTATAACGCAACCCCTACCCTTAGTTTATAACTTAATCACCCATCACATATTAAAAACCACACATATGTGTTCTACAAGATCAAAAAACAATAACCATATCAAATCCCATTAAAATAAATGGGTTCCATAAAATATTAATCATAAGATAACCCATGTAAAAGAAATGGGTTTCATAAAAATCATCATGTTATAATATAATAACCCATGGAAGAGGAAATTTTTTCATAAAAATCTTGTCAAGAAAAAATTAATCATCCAAATATTTAATAAGTATGGTATATGTTGTTCATAACCCTAGTATACCTTATGTAAAATCATAGGATGTTATCTAGGATATATAATCATTTTGAAAGATCACTTGGAACATTTCACAAGGAAAATAAATTTTACAATTTGAAAATAAATTCTTATATATCAATATTTCCAAAATATTTATTAAATAATTTTTTAGAAAGATCACTTGAAACTTATAATGGATGTTGGAAAAAATTGAATATTATATATGGTGGGTAATTTCATTTATATCATTAATGTTAAAATGAAAAAATTTCAAAACATAATTCGTTTGGAAAAGGACAAAAGATTCCTTCTATCTATTTTTTAAAAAGTTAAAAATGGTAAATAATGTTTTAAAATATATTAGGATAATTTTAAAAAGAATATTTAATTAACTTTTATAAAATATGGATATGGAATAAATAGGTTCTTCGATCATAGATAAATAAGTTGATTTTCCTTTAGATCATATTTTATGCCTCTTGAGAACATAACTGAGTAAAATTAAAATAATACATGTATTATAATAAAATAAACCTATTATAATAAATTTCATGAGTTTATTAAGAGTTATATCATAATTGTTCATCAATTTAAATATAATCATAAACAAAATCAATAAATAATGAGATTGTAACATAGAACCCATACCACTTTGGTAACATTTGAATCACAATCCAATTTAATGAAATAAAAATATATAGATTTATAAATTCCCATAATTTTTTGGACAATAATAATAAAATACATTCATTTTAAATATAAAAACCATTTAAATGAACCAAGTGGTCAATATATCTTTTGTCCCATAGAAATATTTTTTAAAAGGAAATATATTACCAATTTTGTAACTTTCGAATCAGAAAAACCATAAAATAAAATCTTCAATTGAATCTATACATATCAAAAAGATAATGGTATTAATGTTAGAAAATTTAAATGTGACACTATATACACCACATAAAATAAATTAGTGGTGGATTTTGCATAAGTCTTCGAAAACAAATGAGAGTAGAAATATATTACCTTATGTCAAACTTCCTTCATATGCTCTGGAACCTATCGTACAATAAATATATATTTATTACAAATATATTATATATTGTTACCAATATATATCATACCATATATTATTTACTTATAACTTATTATGGAAATTGTTTTACAATTATTTATTACAAATAACTGTTTTGGGGGTTATCAACTTCATTTTTCATATATGTTTTGGTTTGGTAGTTTTTTCATTGTATTTTTAGAATGGTTACATAATATATAGAATTTATTAGTGATATAAATATCATACATATTTATTATATGCATATTTTTTTCCTTCATAAAATATAGATCTAGAATATCATTTACATTGTTAATGTGGAGGGTATGTTATACGTACTCCTGAACATTATTTACATTTCTTGAATCATGGAAGGGAAGAAAGGTATATAAAAATATAATTTAAAGAGTAATTATTATATCATATATATAATATTTACTCATTAAATAAATCATTCTTACCATTCATGTAAAATCTATATAAAAAATGAATCACATCACTTCATAGAGGTGGTAGTCCACACGTAAGCACGATCGACGTTATCATTTTGCCAAGTATTTTACGATTATAAGGTTGATATGATATTATATTTACATAATTATAATATATAATTATAAAACCCCTAACAATACTCACCCATAAGAAATGGTTATGAGAAATTATTTGTATCGCTATGTGAAGACACTAAACCGTACGTATGTAGGAGAAATATTATCATTTCCCATTTGATGGAAAGCGGGTGAATATAGGGGGTTTTACAATGATAATAATATTTAAGTATATTAAGGATACATAAATTAGTACTTATGGTTAATATAACATATTTTATGGAGGATAAAGAATAATTAAAATAAATCAGATTGGATAAGGTGATTACCTAGTCTTTGAAATAACTCCATTATATCTCCTCTTAAGGGCTCTAGGGAGGGTCTCTTGAGAAGAAAATAGCTTCTATAATTTCCCAAGGAATGTGTAGAATAGAACATGATATATTTTTATAGATCTATAATGGTCAACATGGGATGATGAAAAGAAATGGGTAGTGACCTTTTATAATGGAGGGGAGGGTATCTCTTGGAATTTCATAATATATTAAATTAATATAAATTAATTTTTATGTAAAAATGAACACAAAATAATTCTATTCAAATAATATATGAGGATTATTCCAAGTTATATCACCTGATAAAATTTGGACAAGATTTTATCACATTATGATTCTTATCATTTTTGTTTTAAACGTTCATAAACTCCTATGACAATTATCGTAATATTAATGTTTTCAACATTTAAGGGTTAATAATGTTACTATAAAATGAAAAAATAATCATAAATGGACCATTTTAATGTATAATTACACATCCCATTAATTTTGATGAATATTATATTTTTATGAATTTTATATCATTTGATGAAATATTGTGTGTTATAAAACATCAATAATGTCATTTAAGCAATATTTATTTATTTTGACTTTAAATATATTGATCCAGTGGTGTAATTCAAAAATAGTTCTTTAAAACATCCATAATATTTCCAATTCATCTAAAAAATTCATGGAAACACTAATTTATTAAAATTATATTATATTTAATATTTTTATCTAAATATTTTATTACATTTTTTTAAATAACTCGCGACATACTACATCAGTGTTTCATAATAATTTATAATCATTATATAATTTATAAAAATTATAAATGAAGTTATAGAGTAAAAATAATTTTACTAATTTCAAAATAGACATTTATATTAATTTGTAACTTTCTTTCATCCTTATGTGGACATATAACATATATTTAAAACTAAGAGAGTGGTATTTTCCAACTTTAATTTATTTAAATATTAGATAGGTCATTTTCTTGGTAAAGTGTTCGTTAAACAACTCAGTTTCAATCCAAATATGATAAGGGTATAATTAATTTGTCCAAAAAAATTGATCAAAACCTGTTTCTTCATCACTTAATATTTACATAGATTGTCTTGATTTATCGATTATAGAGTTTTTATATTTTACCACGGTTACAATTCATATTGGCCAAAAATAAAAGGTCCTTATATAACAAATTTTAAGAATTCCAAATAATAAATCCAAATTATCAAATTAAATTTCTCAAATTGGAAGAAATTAATATTAATATAAGCATGTAACATGAAATGTAAACTACTTTTTTGAAAAAGAAATATAAATTTTTAATTGTATGACATAGTTTATTCATATCTCATTGCTAGAAAAAAAATATTAAATGAAATAAACATATTTTTTCATGCATAATTAGCTATCAACAAAATTAAATTTATTTTGGAAAAATATTTTTCATAAAATCATAGAGTTTAAATGTAAAGAACCTACACCCATCTCTCGTGATCTCGTGATTTCTCATAAATTCTCCCATGATTCTATAGTACTTGAACTAATGGTTTGTCCGTCTACATGGGGTCTTCTCCCACTGATCCACATTCAACGTTGGGTACTCTATAATGGTTGATTCGTCCATGATGACGGTCTTTCCCATATATATAGTGTTCTTGGGGTTGTACTTGTATATCGAACGTTGTGACACAAGGAAGGCATCATGCACTTGGTCCATCTATGTTGGAAAGGAGAAGTGGTACACACCCTCACCAAACCTTAATAGGATCCCGAATGGCTTGATGAACCTTGGGGATTGGATTCTTCTATAATGAATATATGCAACACTCATCATGTGATAACTATCTCACAAACACAGTATCCCTAATTTATCACCAACTTCCAACTAAATCGATAGTGTAATAATTATATTAGCTTTTGGAAGTCCCTATATTCTATTAGATCACCTTTCCTCTCTACATTGTTTCCTATAACAGTTAAAGGCCAATAAGATAAGCCTCACTATACTAGTTCTATAACACATTTTTACATCATTTTTTTCCAATTTTAACATCATTTTTTTAGTTTTCTATAATGGTGACATTGAAAACAAGGTTTTCGAAGAATGCTTTTTGCAAAAATGATGTCAAAAATATGAATCAGTTATATTTTTTGTGTCGGTTTTCTAAAAACTGATTCCGAAAATGATAAACGCCATCATATTTTGTGTCATTCTTTATGAAAACCAACACCGAAAAATTAGTGATTTGTTTAGAGTTTCGATGTTAGTTTGGATAAAAACTGATATTGAAATATAAAAAAATAGAAAATTTTGATTATTATAACCCCAAATAAATCATAATATTTTTAATAGAAAAAAATCATACAACCAGAAAACATCATGTATCATGGACTAAAATTTAATAAAAACCAACAAACATTCAACAAGTTAATGAAAAAATTATCTACGCATTTGAATTATAAAGAATAATTAAAAAACATACATGAAATTTACTGGATAACCATTATTGAGATATTTTAAAGCATTATTATGAGATAATTATGTTCAAACATAAATTATAACAAAAGAATTATTTTTTGAACACTAGTATTTTAGAAAACGTAATACTAATAATGAACATTAAAATATACATACCTTAAATTGTAATCATATTTAACAAATAATTCCCAAACCAATATCAAAGATGGGTAAGTTCAACGTTAATATAAGACTCCACATCATAGAATGAATATAATTTAATTAAATGATATAAGACTAAAAAATAGAATACCATTATATAAAATATTAAATAATTAATATAACTAACCTGATCAAATTCAATAGTTACCCCATTTGGGATTATCTCATTAATGAACCATATAACATAATAACCAAATTCAATATATCATTTTTAGGATGAAATTGTGGTTATAAAACATTACTTCATAATAAAAACCAATATATATATATAAACATAACATTATATCATACCAAAAATAATCATTGTTACTTCGACATATTGGATTGCATTTGAGTTATTTATCGATAAGTTATCCTTTTTTAAAAAAATTATCACCTTAATTATAATATATATCATCTAATTATCAATTTATATACAATAACAATTAAATATAATGAACATATAAAAAGAAGAAAACATACCAATCTAACAAGGTGGTAATTTTTTTACAAAAATGACCTAATAAAGAGAAAACCCAATAAATTGTTCATTCACTTTGGAAGAATATTCCTATAATCAAACTCCCCTTATAATACAAATAGGTCATAATTATTGAAAGTATATTGTAAGTTAGTTCATAATTATGTTCTTGTTCTTACCCATCATGAAATTCTAAAAACCAACACTCAATCTATATCTTTAATAATCTATCACATATATTTGTAACTCTATCATTAGTCTCCACATTTTTCGCATCCATTGAAATAAAATTCGGATATATAAACCCATAAAAATACATGGAATCATTTTGAATAAAAATACTTTGTACATAATTAATTTGAAAAGTTATATACGTAGTCAATTTAAACTATATTTAATTAAAGAAATAATAATTGATACATAATATTACTTACATGAAAAAATGTAACATTTGCATACTGAGCCCTTTAAAATAAATTAGATCCATGATATCTTTTCTGAATATTATTAATGGATATTCAATTTTACATATATCAGACGTCATTGTAAAATCATATATATTATCCCATAATGGATAAGACATAAATAATTATTATACCCCATCATAAATATGACGTGTATCTATTGTTTTCTATTCTTGGCCCATTTTTTTCCTTCGTTTCATTTCTTTAGATATTAGATACTCATATATAAGTTAAACATCAAGAAAAATTATATTTAATTTTCTATAATATGTAATTAAAATTTTTGAAAACACATACCTATAATGAATGATAATGAAGAGGGCTAAATAGAAAAGGTAAAAAATGACCCAGACAATCCCGAATTCTGGTAACCTCTAAGGTATGATGTTGTAGTAGAGTAGTGGGATCAACAATATCATCTATTAATCCTCTAGAGTTAACCATTTTCATAGGCTAGTGATGTAGAGAATCCCAAAAAAATTCAATGAATCTGAATGCTAAAATATGTACTCGAAGATCTCTAGAATACAACTCTCAGTATAATGTGGGGTTAGAGGGAGGAGGAGGAGGATCTTAGTAGATTGGATAGGCTGGATTGCCCAAATGTTGGGGATCTATTGGCTGTTCACCCAATTGAAAAGGATAGACATGCTAGGAAGGTTATACAGATTGAGACTGTATCATCAATTTCTCTAACATATCTCACATTGTTGATTGAATTTTATCTCCCATAGAGTATTTCTTATCTTTAAACTTGGATTTTAAGGATTCTATTTCCAGATATCTTGATTTTTTATTTTGATGACCAAATAAATCTGAATACTAACACCCCCCTTGTATCCCCTTATATTGAATGGGTGTTCTGTCTTTCTTAAAGTAGAGGATAAGATTTCCATCATACCCTTAGAGATAATAATTCCCTATGATGATTTCTCCAAAATGACATCATATAATTAAAAATGAATATTTTATATTACTCTAGTTAATTATTAATGTAGAAAAATTCTTGAAAATTTACAAATATTCGCATACCATTATTTCAGGTACTTCCTTATCTTTCTATGTAAGATATTTTTCAGTTTTTATTCTTCTCACTCTATTCTATTTTTCATGGATTATGAGGGAGATGGAGGACTGAACCAATCCTCATCACAACAACTAGCAGATTTAGCTATTAATGCTTCAATGTTTTCCTCAATCATTTTTCTCTCTAATAAAGGATACCCTCAGCGTGATAAATTATGATGGTGTATACTCTGTAACTGGATTTCTTATTGGGATTTATAGAAGTCTGTTATATAAATGTTACACTAATCTGTAATTACATTTTTATATAAAAAATTTAACAATATAATATAATTATTATACTAGAAAGGATTCATCATTTCAGCTAGAAAAACTTTTCTTCCATGCCTCTATCTAAAACTCATACTAGAGGCATTGGAATTCATTTTTATTTTTCCAAAAACATAAGTTTTTTCACCTTTTTTTATATCCCTCTTATTGATCCCATGATAATGGATTAAATATTTTATTAATTTCATATATTTTTTGAAAATTTAATGTCATCTGTAATTAAATAAAGTAAATACTATTCATATAAATTATATAATACTCAAAATTGAGTTAAAATTAATCACTTGAAATATTTTACCATCACATACTCCCAAATATGATTAATCACAATATTTTTGAAGACCATCCAACTAGGAAATAAAATACTAATACATAAATGACACTAAATAGAGATATAAATAGGAAACGATTTTTTATTTGGTCTAGTTGCATTATTAATATCATCAAAACTAATATGCAATCGCTCATCTCCATGTAAAAGTAAAAGTTTAGTTTGACATGTAATATCACGTTTACCAACTCGAGAACTCAATTTCATAATAATAAAAGAAGAAGGATCCACTTCTAAAGTCTCATCAGTAGTCCTGTAGTTATTTTTTGTAAATTAATTTATTTTCAATAAATAATTATATTATTGGATATTTAATAATATCAAAAAAGACCAATACCCTGGTACATGTTCCTCTGTCTCTATATCTATATCCATCATTGAAACAAATAATTGAAATGAAATTACTGTTTATCTACATATTACTAGACATGTTAATAGTTATAAAATAAGAAAATAGGAACATGTAATTAAAAAGAGTGGTAGACATGTGTAAGTTTAATAAAATAATGATTTTATGATTATTAACCAAAAAAAATTCATGGTAAACTATTAAATATAAACATTACTTCTAAAATTATTGAAACAATTATAAATTTAAATATAAATGTTTGATAATGTGTTCTCATATGTGTAACTTTAACGAAAATATAAAAATACACTTCAAGAATTTCAATGAAATTTTTTTAACCATAATCATAGAATAAAAAAATTTAACGCAAAGAATTTTATAAATAATCAAATATATGTAATTATATATACAATAATTACTAAATAATATTGTTTTAAAATATGTAAATTTCAAAAAAAATGTAAATAATTAGTAGATTAATTATGGGAGTAATTTATTGTTTTTTCATATCCCTTTAGCATGATCATTTCATACATGATGCGCTATGTCTGTGTTATAGTAATGGTTATCTAGAAATCAGGTAATGGAAAAATATTCCTTATATAAATTAATAAAATCATTATCATCTTCATAAACAACATTGATTATTTTCCCATTCAAAACAACAACCCACTGATCATTCGATAGATCAATGGCATAAATTATTTGTTTTCATGTGTGGCCCTGATTAAGGGTTCCTCCTTGAAAAAAAATCTTTTCAAATCAACCATTTTTAATCCATATTCATCAAGTTTAACACAACTATTACATACAACCAAATTAAAAATAAACACGATGGCTCAAAATTAAATATATTCAATTTCCCATAAGTATTCAAGAACAAAAGAAATATGGTGTTGATGTAGAAATTGAGTTTTTATTATTTTATCTTGAAAAATGAAATGCTTCAGTTACAACCATTACACCACATTTTTTAATGGTACTCTTGTCATCTGGATTTTTGTCTGTAAAATGTGTACCCATTAATATCAAAACTAGTCTATGTGATGAAATTTTAGATGAACCCTATGTCAACAATTTTAATATTTCTAATGCGGATATGTATGTGATGAATTTCCCTTTAAAACATAAAAATGCAATTTTAGGCCCAATAATTATCATATATTCATTTTTTGGTTATCGTAACTTTAATTCTGCAATATATTATGATATATATGATTGAACAACATCTATGTTGTTCAAAATGTATAATTGTTCTTACATCACTTTAGAACCCCGAATGAACTTTACCTTTAATAATGGAATTCTTCTACCATCACTATCAACTGTCATATGAAATGATATAGGGATACCAATATTCTCCACTTCATAAAAATCATTTTTACAGAACTCAATAACCACTTTTAATACATATTTTTTAATAATATAGGCCTCTGGTCGATAAGTATTTTAAACATATCCCTTCCAAATTTTTATATATATTTCCCAATGATACATCCATAATAAATAAATAGTCCCATATATTATTATATCATGCACCAAATGAATCACCCGATGAAACATTATATCCAAAAATATAGGTGGGAAATAAATTTGTAGTTGAAAAATAATAAGAAGGGTTTTATTATCCAATAATTCTAAAAAATATGGATCAAGAAATTTCTACAAATGGAATTCAAAAAATAACATAACAAGATAATAATATTTCTAATAGTTATCGGCAATATACCACACTGTCAGACTGGTAGAATTGGTTGCATCAATACATGAAAATAATGATATTTGATGCCTATTAATTTACAATCCACAAATGACACCAAATTTATCGAATTTTAAGAATTAAAACTGGGTACATTAATAACATGAATACACCCAAAAAAATAGTGTTCTCAATCTTACATAATGTGTCACATGCCTGAGGTAAATACGTTTTTTCCCTTTTATAGTGGGAGCTAACTCTAAACATATTCCCGTTGATATCAAGTCCAATCTGTTATGAAATCCATATTTTTTTTCTTTTTTTTCTAAAAAAGTTTTAGTCAAACAATCACATATGTTTCTCTCAACATGCATTAAAACAATGTTATGTTTTTCCTCTAAAAATCATTATTAAGGTAGTTTGAAAAATACGTTCTATTTTTTAATTTATTTTTTTTAACACTAGAACTTATTTTATTTGAAAATGTGTACTCAATATTTTTCAACCCATTGTAAAATTCTTCAACTGACAATGGTTTTGGGGGAAGATTTTATTCTTTTAAACCTTTAAATGATTTTTTCAATCACCATTAATGATTATCAATTAAAAGAAAAATTATTCTATGAAATATGTACACTATATTTCTTCCATTCTAAAATTGATAATATGAAGTCTCTTTTTAAAGAATTGTACATTCTTTTTGTCCCTTAACAATATATCTAGATAATTTTTCATATGTATGAAATTCTTCTATAGTTATCATTATCATACCATGAAAAATAAAATACACTTTCTTATATGCATCAAAAACATTAACATGCGTCTCCCATAGTAGTTTTGAATCATCAATCAATGGTTAAAGATAGAAACCAATATCATTTCCTGGCCATTTTTTCTTATAAACCATCAATATCATCATAACATTTTTGTTCTTCATACATATATGTTGGAAAAAAGTTTTAAACTACCAATAAAATAGTCTATGATGTATGTTTTCTACTTAGGCTCATATATGGATTTATTCCATCAGTTCACAGTCCCATTATGAGATTACTAAAATCACTTCCAAAATCAATAAATGTTTTATCAAATATCTTCCACAATGGTGAAAATTTAAGGTAAAGAATGTTTCTATCAAATATGAACTCATTTGAGTTCCATATTATCCTTTTTACGTCAATTTAATTTGAAATTAGTCTCATGAAATGAGGAATTTTTGTATGGTACCAAATTGCTTTAGTGGGATCATTTTTTATTGTACCTGAGAATGAATCATTATTGAATTATTGGAATTATATGAAGGCACTATTTTAATAAATTATTATATAGTACACTAAATTTATTTTTCTTAAGGTTACATTTCTGTACCTATGAATTAATCTGGGTTGACCTTTTTATCAATTTAATAGTGTGATGTCTCGCATGTAGGACATTTTAAGAAATATTCACATTATTTCCTAAAAAACAAACAATAATTGAGGAAATAATGTATCTTTATATTCCACAATCCCATTAGGAATAATATTTTATTCATCTCAAAATTGGAATCTGGAACGCCATAGCCTTCTGAATGTATCTCTTTTAAAAGTTATGTTTAATTATAGAAACTTTTACCACTCCATTCAACTCTTTATTTCATGTTAACAAATCTAAAAAATACTGATAACACTATATATTTACTGCAACCTAGAAATAATGGTTTCTCAAAATAATGAAACAATGATTCAATAGTTGTATTTTACGGTTTCAACACCTAAATCAGGAATTAATTCTTTACATTGATCCTATACGAGATTATGAATATTTTCATCAAATATATATGTTGAATTTTCAATTCTTTCCTTATACTAGATCCAAAATTTATAATTAAGGCTAAAACCATACAAAATGTGATGTTCCTGGAATTATCTGGAATTAATCTTTCTCATATTCAAACACTTCATCCACTAACAGAAAATCAAATTTATGTTTAGAATATTTATTTTAGAAAATTCCAAGAAGTAATAAACTCCTTTTTCATATTTACTAGTGGTTCATTGTATATTTATCGAATTACAATACATTAAATACCCGATATCACAATATAAAAAATGAATATATGAAAAAAATAAAATATAAATATATATGTATATATATTTATATAAAGTGTAATCATAAACACATAAAATAAAAATTATTAGTAATAATATAGGAAACATCAAATATTATTAGGCATAAAATACAAATTAATCTACTTAAGGTATTTATTTTGCGTGATGTGTATCATGCAGATCTGATGGAAATCACATGTAATTCCCCCGGTGGAAATTTTAAATGGAAAAAAATATTTTTTTTAAACTAATATTATGATTGGACTTAGTTTCCAATCTTTTGTTTCATCATATATATGTGATATTCCTAGTATAAAATCATTATTTTGTGACTATATTTATTTTTTCCACACCACATTTTTTAGGATGTTTATTTTATTTCATACCCTAATGTTTTTTGTTGTGTATGATAAATGGTTAATTATTTAACTAATTAACATTATAACATAGTGGGTACATTCTCTCCATGGTAACTCTTTAGACTCCCACAGTTATCAAAAAACAGTTTCTGGTAAAAATTGTATTAATCATTATTTACAAAAAAAATCATAATTTCTGAACAATACCAAAAAGTTATACTATGATAATATTGAACTTATAAATAATTAATTGAAGTTAATTTTAAAAAATTAAATTTATAAAATTCAATATTTTAAATGATGTATATTATATAATGAAAAATATTTTTTATTGATATATGACAATTTGAACATTTACTATTTTATAATATTATTTTCAAATAATAATTATATTATATTATATTATATTATATTATATTAGCTAGAATATGGAAATATAATATATTGTTTAAATCATTTAAAAGTGCTCAATTTAATCTATTATGGTCAATTATACAAAATGATAACATATTTATTTAAAAAAATCATATTGGATTATTAATTATATATCTTATGAATTTAAAAGTAGTAAATGTTTTATTTTCATATTATATACATGGGGTTTATTGATAGTATAATTTAATTATTTTAATTCATCTAACCTGTATAAGTACATTTTACATAGTTGTTACATTAGTTTGGTTTCACATGTGTTAAAAAATATTGAAGTTAATATTAATTTAAAGGGTGAAAAAATATAGATTCATTACATGAGATGTTCATTGTATTGATGACCGATGACACAATTTTTCATTGTTTATTGAGTAATATCCTCATGATCATTTGAAAATTTCATCAAATAGAAAATTTATCAAAATAAAAATACATTTACAACAATATTAATAAATAAAAATCAACTACGTACCTATAATTGAAATATTAAATCAAAAATATAATTAAATTTTAAATAATTTAGCTTACTTTTTTTAAAACATTTAAAAATTTCATAGATAAAAAAGAAAAATGGATCATTAATTTGAACATTCTCTCTCAAATTCATTTAATGAATAAACACTGAAAGATCAAACAAATATTCTTGTAGAAATTAAAAATAAATAATAACAACTAAATAATATCAAATAGTTGGTAATGGTCGGTCAAAAAATGGTTTTCGATGATAAATACTTCTTTTGGATGATGAAATAATGATAGAGGACGAGGAATCATGACCACATATCATGAAATGGTGATAAAAAATTAATAAATTCAACAATAATGGAGACCAAGGATCAGCGGTTCACCATTTGGTCATCGACAAACGAGAGAAATGTTATTTAGATCCAAAAAAAGAGAGTTTTATGATCCTATATTTCATTTAAAATGTATGGGGCATTATTTTTAATTGAAACTAACGACACAAACTAATTTTTGACATTGTTTTTTCTGGAAACAGGTGCTGAAAAATATATTTTAAAAAAATTTATGGCGTTGATTTTATAAACAAATCGATGCCATAAATCCTTCCGCTTGAATTTTTGGCATTGTTTTAGTTAAAGACGATTACAAAAATTCAATATATATTTTTGGCATCGGTTTATGTTAAAATAGACACCAAAAAATCATTATACATTCACACCACATTAGTTTAAAAAAAAATTATGCCATATCATTGGCATTGAAGACACTATTTATACTAGTGGAAATCACATTCCATCAGAATAATGACATGAAAGGCCTACTATATAGGGCCTCTTAAGGTGTTATAATGATAATGTATTTATAAAGTTTATTATAATAAATCTCCATCAATTGAAATTTATAATCACATATTTATCTGATGTCCAACACTTGGGATCTTAACATATATTCCAAAACCAGGATGGTCTGCTCCATCTATTCATCCATATGGGGGTTAATCTCTGTACTTGCCTATAACATAGTCCCAAAAATATTCCTACAAAACCCACCATAACAATTACACGAACTAAGAATCACATTTGGAGATAATCCTTATGATTACCCCATGAATCTAGAAAATCTCTCCCACATACTATTTCACCCAAATATCCACTGATATCTACTTATAGATAGAAAGAAAGTTTTTAGACAATGGTATTTAATCAATAATAACCCATATAGTGTGATGGCCTCTCAGTATTCCGTGAATACCCATCACAAAATCCATTGATATAAAATCCCACATCCATTCTAGGATCTCAAAAAGTTGATTCAAACCTATTGGAACCTTATGTTTAGCCTTAACATATTAACATGTGAGACACCATAGTAAAACTCATAAATTTTATTCCTAGTGAAAGGACACCAAAAATAATATTGGATGTGGTGTCCTTTACCTTGAAGAAATCAATGCCTACCTCTACATAATTATGATCCTGAGCCTGGATTTATAGGCATCTCAAGACCCCACATACTCAACTCCCTCCTCTGTTAGTTTTAATTAAGATGCTCTGGTCTACCCCAATGTCAGCTCCTCAAAGGGGTATCAAATTCCTTAATATATAAGAAATCATTGCCTACCTCTACATCATTATGCTCCTGATCCTGGATTTATAGGCATCTCAAGACCCCACATACTCAACTCCCTCCTCTGTTAGTTTTAATTAAGATGATCTGGTCTACCCCAATGTCAGCTCCTCAAAGGCTCCCTGACACTCCTCATACTAGGTAAATATCTCCCCACACCATGTCAAGGCAATCAATTGGGATACTACCCAGGGAAATTCATCCATGAACTACCTATAGTACACCACTAATCCAATAAAACTTTTTACTTCCAACTCACTCTTGAGAAGAACCATAGAAATCGCCACTTTAATCTTATTCAAATCAATTGATAAACCATTATATAGGATGACATGTCCAATAAATTTAACCTCATGGATTATAAATTTACAAAAATAAGTATTTCCATAATGTTAGTTCTCTCAATTTATTTCTAGAAAATACCAAATATTCTATGAATTCTCTTCTCGTGACATAGGGTATATAATAATTTCATTTACACAAGTATGGATGAATGATATAGTTAATAATATCCATGAACGCATAAGGGGTATGAGCAACACAAAAAGGCATCAACTATAACTAATAGTGTCCATATCGATATCAAAATTTCATCTTATTAATTTCATCCTTGTGAAAAATCAAAAAATGGAATCCATACTTGAGATCGATATTCAAGAACCAACATTACTCATTCAACTGGTTGAAGAGATCATCAAACCTCAGCATGGGGTGATTTTTCTAGATCATTACCTCATTTACCCAATAATTGTAAAAAACCCTCAAACTCACATCCTTCCTTTTTTAAAAAAACTAGAGCTACCTAGGGGCCACATTGGGTCTGAAAAAGAAATTATATCAATGGTATTCCAACTATACCCTCAGTTCCCATATCTCAGTGGGGGCCATCTAATATGTCTTGGAAGATATTTATTTGGTATGAGGGTGAAATTTGATAGAGAATTCAATCTCTCACATTTTATGTTGTTTTGGGATATATTTTAGAAAGGAACTCATATAGTCCTCAAGTACTGCTGAAATCCATATGCCTGAAGTTCCCTCCACACCAAGTGATAAACATTCTAACCTATGGGTGATAGGATGAATATTATGCTCACAAGAATTATTATCTATATCATAAGATCTCCTTTTCCCAGGAATAATAATCTCATCTCATATATATAATGGAATATAACTCTTTTATGATGATAATAATGATAACAAAAACTATGGATAACCACTCTATTGCAAAGATGTTCTAAAAAGGTTTCATCATGGTCACTAGGAGATCCCATATGAAACATTGTCTTCTAATTGATAAATCATACTACTGATGGATGGGTGATATATAATAATTAATCTTATTAGTACCATTATGATATTGCTTCTGGGATAAAGTTTCATTGGGAATCTCTAGATATCACAAAAGATACATAGATATAATTTCATGACTCAAATATGTCACTAAAAGTTCTAGATAAGTTGTATAAAAAACCCCATAGCCTGTAGTTTTATTAAGCCTTGATCTCTATCCCACTAATCCTGGAATGGGTTACATGGTGAGGGGGTATGATTTTCTCCTAGAATCGTCCTCCACCAGTAGCTCCTCCCTCTATACTAACACAAGCTTATCTATTAGCAACTCCTCCTTAGGGGATACCTAGACCATACTTGGGAGATCCCGGATAAAAACACTGCCTCTATCATCGAAGTGTATCCACTACCTATCTACCTTCCTCGGCATATTTTTTTGAATAATCATGAGTCATGTGACCTCTCCCATAACTAGAATGGCATAGAACCTGTCCTGGAAAACTTGACCCTCAATGTGAACCCCATTCTGTAGATCCACACATCTGAGTCTGGTCATGAGTGGGTCTCCTACACCAAGACCCTGATGACTGACATATATTGCTGCCACAGAATACACAACCCCATGATGAACACCTATGGCTCCATCCACCCAAAATCTATCTACTAGGAAATTTAAATTTTTGAATACCATTCTATCACACCATCATCATTGGAAATGTATAAGGATAACACAATAATAGGTATTTCTCTAAGGATTACATGAATGATCATCCTTATCTAAAAGTATCCATATTAGAAAATATTAAGAGAGTATTTCATGATATATATAAACCATGAAAAACACTCGTACACTAACTTATCAACATGGTATAGATTGAGGATTTCTTTAATACACAAAAAGAGCATGTTCAGGGTGTATGAATCATCATGAAATAGTTATTGTAATTCTGACCATCAGAGTGTTGTCTCATTATGAGTCTCAAAAATTATACTCCACCAATTCTCTACTACTCCATAAAGAATAATTTTTAAAAGATAAAACATCAGATTGGGTGTGGTTTGAACAAGCCTAAAAACTAAGACCACCACCTCAATCCAATTTTAAGCTTTCTGAGGGTATGGTTCGCCGCAAAACCATAGTGGTCTATGTCACTGGAATTTTTATATTTAACTAAACCTATGTGTATTGTTATCCTAACCTAAAAAAGATATAACCTATCCAACACTCAGTCATTCCACTTCCTGGAACACTAGGGAAAATACCTCATGACTAGGTCCCGAAACTGAGGCCTTGTCTTTTAACTAATCTTCATTAGGATCCTATATAGGTATCCTAGATAGTTATCAACACTAAGGCATCCTAAATTTTTAACAATACACACCACGGTTAAATTTTTAAATATTAGGAGATATATCAATAAATACATCGAATTAAAATACTCAACCATATGTGATGCATGTATCACTGGTTCCCTGCAACTGATGTCTCGGTATAGTGAGTAAAAAACATGGTAGTTAAAGTCCATGTGTATGGATACATAAAACACCACACCAAGGCTCAGATCCTGATCTTGGAAGCTAAAATTGAGATAATATTACATCATTTCCTTCTTTTCACAAACCAATCCCCACAATATACTATTACTCCAAATAATCACCCATGGGATAGACTAACTTTGATACTGCTCTATCATGACCTATCCCATCAGGGCCTGCCTTGTTAGTGGTATTCCAAGTGATACACTTCAAGACTACATCGAATAGTCTAGGGTATGGTGACATGTATCAAGTATGAAATACTAAAATGGGAGGCCCATGATTAATTACTTATATGAACACATTGAAAAACTTTCTATGAAATAGTTCATAGATAATGGAATAACCTAATACATATAGAGTATAAAACACTCATGGAAAAAAATCTAGTAAAGAATCAACATACAACAACATATTAAAAATATTATAATGGGTAAATATACACACCCATCCAGAGAAGAGGTCTCAAACTAACAATAATTGAAATAGAGAATGTCTGAAGAGATCCTAGTTCATGATCTCCAAGGTTGACTATTGAACATGGTTAGCTCTGCTATGTAGTTCTAGGATCCTCTGAAACCTGGTCAACCAAGGTCACCATTGATCTTCTTAATTTTGGCATAAGAAAAAACACCTGTGGATGAATCCAATATAGGGGTGAGTATATACATACCCATTAGGATTCCCTAAAATCCAAAAGTTGAGAAATATAAAGACAATATAGTCATGTCAACCCATAAGAAATGGGGTAAAGATAATTACAATAGATATTCACAAAATGAAACTCATGTGAGAGATAATGTGTAGCTCTATCTAAATAGAAAAATTAAGAATGAGGAGTCATCACATAGCTCCAATGTACCATCTCTAATTCCCAATATCAACAATAATTGAAAAAAAATTGTGTAGATGGAAAACACCTCACCATTCAACTCCATAAATGAGTGGGACTATCTATAGTGGAGTACTAAATTCGTGTTGGTTCTAAAAGATAGGGTTACCTCATCATATACTGGGGATGTAGTCCCTCTATAAAATGGGGGTACCGACTCTACTATTGTAAAGAGTATGGGGGACTCGTTCTGAAATGGAACATGGGGTAGTGACCCTGACATCTCTTTAATGATATCACTCTGTTGCTGACATCATCCAAGCATTGTTGAGTGATGTGTTCCACTCATAACACCACATTTCAAATCTATAATTCCACAACAAAGTATACCATCATTTACTCTATGAAACAATACCCAGGAGAGGCAACTCAGGAGCCCAAATGTGTGTCCAAAAGAAGAAGATACACATGCATGAAGTATCATACAAATGTAATCATCATTTTTAGGGTAAATATATTCTTTCTTGGGAACCCCAGGTCTTCCCAATTTTTTCATCCTGTGATCATTAACATGATCTAGTTACCTTGAACATTGGATATGATTAGTTACCCTAGACATGTCAAAATACATGTTCATGATAGTGTTCTCTGGTCATGCCTATGTACTAGGTTAAGTTCATTCATGTGTACTCAGAATGTACATGTTGAGTTACCAGTATCATGTCATGTGGAAGGTATGGGGCATAAGTTGTGTGTGATAATTGAATCCACCCAAAACCCTAGAAACATTGACAAGAGACTACAAGTTATGTGTCCCCATACTACACTTCATGTATGTTGGTATTTTATAGAAAAACTTACAGCCTGCATTCATCTATCATGCATTGTTTTCACCACCAATTATACCATTAATCGCATAAAAGAACTGAAATATTGGTATCACAACACCCATTCTGTCATGGATCTCTATAAAAAATTTGAAGAATATTCCATTTTTTGTTTATATTTATCATCCTTGTAAACAACTTCTAAATGTTTCCAGGAAAATTTTTAAAAACACCACTAAAATTGGAATCGACATCCAACTAGGGTTGGATTCTTCAACTTAGCATTGGTTTCCAGGAAGAGTAATGAATATATTTTTTCATTGGTAATTTAATTTTTTGTGATAGTTTTCTTCAAAAAATATTGATGAGTAGTTAGTGGTGGTTTACAAAACCACTAAAAAAATTCCATTTTTTGGATTTTTTGCTGTAGTATAATCCACTACCGATTTTTTGACAATATTTAACAGTGTATTAAAATGCTGTTATATAGTGTTGTTAAAAAATTCTATATAAATTTCATCTGCAAAAAATAAATAATACCAAAACAAAAATAATAATGTATCTTACATACCAACATAAAATAATTGACAAAGAGAATAATTAATCCAAACTAAAATATCATAATCCATAGAAACTAAATTGTTCAATACATACAGGGTGTAAGATAAGATGGAAAACCAAAAATTATACATATTAAACCTCAATGTGAACCAATGAAACCATCCAAAATAGTCACTATAAGATGTTATACCAAAAATAAAATTACAATTAAACCAATCAATAAAAAACATGAGGATGTGAATCACACATAAGGAATGAATAATAAATAGAAATAAACAATAAAAAAAATTAAGTATATTATTAATGAATTCACATAATTAATATCTAATCATTGTAGAATCTCATGGTCTAAGTGATATAGTCCTCTGTAAAATCAAGTAGAACCATATTCCATCCTATTAATGATGTTTTTAGATAATAACCTCTCACATTACTCTAACAATCATTACTAGATGATAGTCCATATATTTATAAAAATAAAATAACATAGTACCCCAGTTATATTCTCATAGTGACTAACATATAAAACATATCTCAATCCCCCACTTAGATGTTAAGGGTATCCTCGATAATTGAGGGTGATGATGGGGAAACATGTATCACATATCAGTCACACATCAATAACAATGCACAATCAAAAACATATAAAAGTCATAACTCATGCGGTCCACATACACCATTCATTTAAATAACCCATGTATATTTCACATAATAGAAAAAAATAGTCACAATTCTCTCATAAGATCCTCAACATTTTGTAAAATAGGGTTCTATTATGGAATAATCCAAATGCATAACATATTTTGTGGAAAAACATTTGTACAATGGTTAAAATAAGACTTTAGTTTTAATAACATAAACATAAATATAAAACCTTCAAAAAACACTTTTTAAACCAGTTGTTTTATAGATATATAATTCAAGAGCCTTTTCAGAACCGCCATACAAATAAAGGGGAAACTTCCCTTAAAAACAACTAAATAAAATATATCATATATACATAAAAACACAACCTCGATTAAATAAATAGAAAACCTTATATGAAAGAGTCTTCAATAAGAAACATCAGACCATATCAATGAATCAATTGATCCCATATATTGTTTGTTATATAAATTGTTTTCTAGATATTTGAATCTATTGAAAATATTATTTTTGTGGTTTTACGGATTTGGGTAAATGGGTTATGCTTGGGAAAAATGGCTACGTGAAAAAATTATGAAGTGGACAAAACCTAAGAGCCTAAGAATAATGTGTATTTGGTAAACATTATATGAAAACATAGAAAATCATAAAAATGTAATGAAATGTATGGGAAATATAGATATCCTCTACCTGAAACAACAATAAATATTATAAATCACCATATTAGTGTCAGTATGTCTTGATTTTAGTTACACATCACCACCACCGAAATAAAATTCAACCTTAATCGCTACTTCAAAAACATAGATAGATATAATCTCCATCCCCATATCCACTCCCTAATACCCACTCATGTAGGATAATTTTCTTGAATGATAAGCATTGTGGTATAATTAAATATAGTCATAAAACCTATAAATCTTTTTGTAGTAAATGATAATGATTTTCTGTGATTTACCTTCTCACTCAAACCATCCATCAACACAATATCATGAGTGATAAATCTCGTTGTCTTATGATATAATTCAACCAATGAACTGTATTGATCATTGATAAAGTATAATAAAATCTATAAAAAGCGATTAAATTCTCAAATATTATAATTTAATTACATAATTGAATTCTTTAGGGTAATAATGTATTAATATTAACTTTATTTTGGATCAAAGAATTCATTCTTCCATGATTGTGTCGTATTATTCCAATCAAATAATGTGATCAAAAGGTTAACTATATCCTCCACAAACTAGCCGATAATATTTCCAAATAATCCTATAGTATCATCCATGAAACCACAATATGGATTCTCAATCACCATATCAGTGTCAGTATGTCATGTGTTTAGTTACGCATCACCACCATCGAAATAAAATTGAACCTTAATTACTACTTAAAAAACATAGATCGACATAATCTCCATCCCCATATCCACTCCCTTCTACACACCCATGTATGATAAATTTCATTAATGGAAAACAATGTTGTACAATTAAATATAGTAATAAACCACTAAATCTTTTTGTATTAACTGATAATGATTTTGTGTGATGTACCAGCTCACTCAAACCATTCATCAACACAATTTCACGAGGGATAAATCTAGTTCTCTTATGATATAATTCAACCAATTCATTATATTGATCAATGATAAATTAGAATAACATCTTTAAAAAGAGAGTAATTTTTCAAATATTATAATTTAATTATATAATGGAATTCCATATATCCATAATGTATTAAAATTAACATTATTTTGGATCAAAGACTTCATTATTCCATGATTTTTTCATATTATTCTAATAAAATAATTTAATCAAAAGGTTAACTAGATCCTCTATAAACTAGCCTAGAATATTTCCAAATAATTATATTGCATCTTCCATGGTCCCCTCATTAAAATAAAACAGGACAACTATCATCAATTATTTGAGATTCTAATCATCTTAACTGTTAATATTTGTCTCGATAGTGAAATTATTTTAATATTTTATGGAAAATATTTTTTATTATAAAAAAAGTGAAATAACTTCATTAATATTAAATTTGGTACCTATAATTGTCACCTTCTAATATTATTATGAATAAACATGAGAGATGTCATGTTCTCTCATTGTAAATTCAATTCATTAAGATCATTATAAACAGGGATGAAATGTTCTTGATATTAATGGGATAGAGAAGGAGGGTGTGTACGATTCTGATGGAAGGGCGAAGAAAGGTGTGGTAGAAGCTGATGGGGAAGGGGAAACTAAGGGTGTATAATACACTATACATAGGGATCCTTATGGATCATATTGTACCAATTTTCTCTAGGGAACATTGACTAAGAGTCGAATGGGATCTGGGAAATGCTTTCTCATTCAAATTCTTGTCATTTAAACAAGTAAAATTAACATCAGAACATTTATATATCGTGGCCTTGAATAGAACCTCATACAGTACATCATCTGATGCTTTTCTCCTTCAATGTAGGATGGAATGCATGTAAATGGCATGTACCATGGCCTTGAGTCACTACCTGACTAACCTAAGCTGGCCCACTCTACTGGAACTGAGAATTATAGGTCTATTTTCCTTTTCCTAAACCACAACCATAGCCTGATTGACAGGTGTAATTCCATCTACCTATCTATCATAATTTTTTCGACCCCTCACCTAGACGAGTAGTGGGTGAAAATCCCTTCTCACTAGGAACTTAAGAGAATATTCTATATAAATTTTTTAGGAATCACATCCTGCATCAACCTATGAACTCTACTATACTCTGTGTACACTAGCCCTTGAGATTCCCTTGTGCTCCGCATTTTTGATAGATAAGAGAACAACCATCAAAGGGATCCTTACCACTACTATTCCTATGAGACTCTCTGAAATTTTCCTTTCACTAAGAAGAAGATCCAATTGAATATTTAGGTGTCGAACATCCCTGGCTCACATCATCTTCCTCTCGCAGGTTTTGTTTTTTAATCAAGGCTTGGATGACGATTTTAGAAATCACATTTACTAAAACACATTTACTTGAGACTGAATGGTGTAACACAGCCCATCCTAAAATCTCCTACTAGACATTAGATCAATAGTGTCTAGAGAAAAACTGAAATTATGGAGATCAGGGAATCGGGATGAGTAATCCTTGACCAATATGGTCCCTACTGCAAATTCATAAACTCTCTAACATTGCCATCCCTTAGAGTATGGGGAAATAACTAGTCATAAAAGACCTTCTAGACCTTGTCCCAGACAATCTCCCAATGCTCGCCCACCTAGGGGATGAAATACCACCACCTCTGGGTTGAGTTGTGTAGTATGTAATTTGTTAGATTGACCCTCTACTCAAGAGGTGTCTCTAGTTGTTCGAATCTATATAGGATCTCATCAATCCAAAACTCTACAAGAAGTGGTCCACCATACCTCGATAATGTAAGAGGATGTTTTTTCTGGAACTTGTGAGCCAACTCTTCCATTTTCAGGGAAGGCCACACTCCTCCTTTCATATTATACATCATACGCAATAATCCTTCTTGAAATTGGGAATCAACGCCCAATTTAGGTATAGGAGGAGGATCCACATGTGGCATGATTGGAAGAAAAAACTGGAGGATAAAGCTCTACCACTTTAGGAACATGATCATTATCAACTTTAGAGAGTGTGACTCAAGAACATAATGGAGGAATAATTCAATATTTTTAAATTAATGTCTTAGAATATATTGTTGAAATTTATAGTATTGAATTTTAGAAATTAGGACATGTACTAAATCCTTCCTATGAGAACAATCACTCCTCTCTTCATACCTCTAAATCTAAGACTAGACATCAGAATAGAGCATAACAAACTATAAGAATTGTGTAACACACACTACCCACTACGGAGGCTATGTTTGGGTCATGTATCTATGTCAGGAATGTGTACAAGGTTGTTCTCAAGTTATATGTCATTTCAAACAGTTCAATCCAATGACATGTCATTTTTCAGACCATAAGGACCCATACACCTTATGAGTCCAAATATGAAACACAAATGGATGTAATTTTTTTTATAAATATTTCCTACCCATGTGATTATATCATTACTCAAATGGTTGGGAATGTTGGAATTCCATTTTCTAATCCATAAGGGTCCATACACCATTGGAATCAAATTGTGGCACTATTTCGACCGAGGGAAAAACGTGTGCTACCTAACGGTTGATTAGGGATGGTTGGGTAATGCATAATCACTCATATCAAGTTCACCATTTTCATTTCGAAACGCCAAATGGTTCCATATCCAACAATACGTGGACCTTATTTCCAAAGGTAAGTGTTCGCTGGGTGATTTGGCCAACGACACTTAAGAAGTCACATTGGTTGAGAGGATGGGAAGTTGAGCTCATCGCACCATTTTGGGAGGAATTATTGCATGTTCTCGGAATCTCTTATATATTTAAGACCTATTCATATGTTCATGAATATTTGGTTTATACCCAATCATAGTATCCATAGATTACTCCCAGTTGGAAATGGTCAGCTAAGCACAGGGATTCCGAATCATGTAGGCCAGAGGTATACCATCCTTCATTGGATTAATGACTCTGAAGAGTTTGAACTCATAGAGAGGACACTGGTTTGAAGCCTCATAACTGGGTGCTCTGGAGTTTATTGTCATCTAGGGGGACAGATAATGACTTGAGTGTTTGGATCGAACCTGGGATACGGGCTTTCAACATATCCTCGTGAGAGGAATCAGAATCCACATAGTTCGGTGCCACTAGACGGGACACATCACCATTTAAGGTCTTACGACAAGGACCCAACCATAAAGTTTAACGTCTTTTGGAAAGGACACCTGAGTTAGAGATGCCTTGTCAAAGTTGGTGTGGGACTTACGCCGAAGCGGCCCGGAAGACCCAAGGGAAGCGATTTCCTGGGCCTTGATACGGTCCTGCTGGGGTCTTGAGGACATGGTCTGAATGTGATGGATTTGTATCAGACTTAGATATCAGGCTTGCACCTCTTGTATGTTTCCTACGTATCTTGGTTGTTAGGGGATCAAAGTACACATAGTTTTAGGAGATTAGGGCTTACACGTGAGAGTTGCCTGTTGTTGGGATTGAACCTTAGGGAGGCGTCCTACGTACCCTATTTAGGAAACAGGGATCAAAACCCACATAGTTTGTTTTGAGGGGATTTATTGGAACTTACACATGGTTAGTGGCCCAAATTGGGATTGAACCTTGCGGAGGCTTCTTATGTACCCTACTTATGAGACAGGGATCAAAACCCACATAGTTTGTTTGGAGGGGCATGATTGGGACATACACATGGTTAGTGGCCCGAATTGGGGTTGAACCTCGGGGAGGCTTCATACATACCCTGCTTAGGAGACAGGGATCAAAACCCACGTAGTTCATTTTGAGGGTCGTCATTGTATGGACGTCATGACCATCACAAATCTCTAAGCCCACATGAGTCATGCTCGATGTGAGAAACAAGAGAATGCAACAGACTTGGAAAGCCTCACGCATTCTTCCTAAAGAGGGAAGGGGAGGAAGCCGACGAGCGGAAGAGAAGGTCGGTACCACTGGAATGTCTTTCTCCCTGATGTTAGAAGAATTTAGGATTTACGTACCGGAGCAATAAACCTTCTGTGATGAGAGGGGAAGGGCCATTGGATTCCGGCGAGGATTCTGTGGGGATTACTCCAGGAGGGATGCCCAAAATTTAATATGAGGTTTAGGTGTTCTACAGTTTAAATTCATATAACTTGGATAAAGACATCAAAATTTTAATGTCGTGTTGAAGATACTATTTCTATATATATTAACATCATATGGAGAGGATGAGGTCCATACAGTTTAACGTCATGTGGTTAGGATGAATAGGTAGGAGATACCTAGCAATGGTTGGTGTGGGACATATGCAAGGGCAGAAATTTCTGGATGAACCTAGCAAAAGGAGCTAGGTAATGGGGTTATAGGAGATTATTGAGGAGTTGCTCGACTTATTGCATGTATATGACGGATGATGTGGCGACATAAGGGTGTAATAATAAATATTGTTGACCCACTCCCAAAAGTCTGCAGTACGACTCTCCATTTTTCACGGGGGTTAGTGACAAAAGCGAAATGACCAGCCCGGAGGGCCGGGGCCATAGCCCTACACTGATCCTAAATAGGGGTTCGGGGGCGCATTCCCTATGTTATGGACCAGAGAGTGCATGTATGGGGTTTTTTGCATGGGGCGGGCCGTGAGGGACTGGCTGCGGAGGAGCGAGCCACGTAGGAGAAGCCGCAGAGAGGCTGTCCGTGAAGGGTGTCTGCGGATTAGATGGCCGCGGAGGAGGCGGGCCGCGTAGAAGATGGTTGTGGAGAGGTTGTCTGTGAATGGTGTTTGCGGATGAGATGGTCGCAGAGGAGGTAGGCTGCTTAGAAGCTGGTCGCCTAGGATATCCGCGAAGGAAATGGCCGCTATGGGCTGGCTTCGGAGGAGTTGGACACATGTGGTTTGCAGTTAGGTTTATCCTATATGCAGAAGAGTGCATCTGTGGATGATATGGGGTCCATGGATGGTCGTGGAACTTTACCATTGGGAGAGATTTCTCCAGCATCTCCCCACATGTTTTCACCCTTCCTTTCATCCCTGCATTTTTGACACCCCTCAGAGTCTATTTATAGATTAATGAAGATGTTGTATCGATGGGGAACACGACACTTTTTTAGGAAGCCCGTGAAGAAAGCCTCGCAAATGTATGACTCGGTCAACCGATATTTATGGAACCGAGTTTCGTGGAATTTCTCTGCGACCGTGCACCAATCCACCTTTATTTGGAAAATGACAAGGTCAGTGGTCTCATACAGCTTCTGCCTCCATTTCGCAAACGACGGTGCGCGCGGCATGGGCCGGTTGGCAAGGTTCGCGGTGGTCGACCGGCCTGGAATCCGTCCTGCTTCGCACCCGCGTAGGGGTTCCCGCCTCTGTTTTGTGGTTGATGCTGGTCCATGGAGGGGGCAACTCACAGAACCGGTTGCGTACCATCGATGTTAAACCTGTACGCGGGCTGGTCGATCTTTTGTCAATTTTTTAGTCTTATTCATGTTTTTTCCCGGTCTTCTGAGGGAAATTGGGTAGAATCCTTTCCCAAATAAAGTGAAATTCCCATTCCTATTTGAGGATTTCTCAGGACCCTAAAAATGCCTCCCATCAGAATGGGGACCTATTGGAATGAAGAGGAGGCTATTTTGATGTATAGTGGTCCTAAAACTCAATCAGTGATTGGACAATGATCTAAATTTTGCGTGATCCAAGGGACTCAGCGAGAAAAGTTCAACTTTTTCTAGGGTTTTGTAGAAAACCCTACAAATATTTTGTCTTTTCTATCCATAAGCTATGTCTTGCCTGAGCCCTTTTAGTGTCGACCCATCGGGTATATCTCGGCTTTTGTTTAGGTCGCCCTTTTCAGGTTTTCGGCCTAACAGGCTTTGTGCCTCTTTTTGTGAGCGGTTTAAAGTCCCACTGACAAGACTATAATTACTGATTTTTTAGGTCGAACAGTTTTGACTAGATATGGGGGGGCGAGGGCCCTGATGGTGTAACACCCCAATCTTCCACGGTACGCTTTCTTTGAATAATACAGTAGTGTGTGTTTTACGCAACTTCGAGTTCTAACACACACCACAACCAATCGAACTAGCCATTATGAATAGTAATACCCACTTTTTGAAATGTTATAAATTTTATCTTTCAAAATAGACTTAATTTTTGGATTCAAAATATCGAAATTAGCTTAGGGTCAATTTTTGATATTCTTCTAAAAACTTTCAATTTTTGATTAATAGTGAAAAACATTGAGTTATAGTTTAAAACCACATTTTTATATAAATAATTATTTATTATATTTAAATTTACTTTAGATAAATGTAGAGACATAATACCTATATAAGTTCAACATAATTCATTAGAGCCAGTTTATAATAATTTTAGAGATATAAAAATTTTATTGAACTTCCCACCGTCTTTTACTAACCTCCTAGAAGAATTTGAAAATTCACATAAAACAGAATTTTACCGCTTCTGTGAGTGGAATTTCAAAAATTCGAGAGACACGGTTGATATCAGTAACAAAAATGTGTTTCAATAAGATAAAAATAATTTTTGGTGAATAATAACTTTTTACTTTTATTTACCACGGTTAAAAGTAAATAGGGTAATTAAGGGTCAAAATGATATTATTATTATCCTAACACATGTCCTAATTCTATTAGCTAAGTGTAATTTGACCAAAAACAACTTTAGGAATAAAATATAACCCTTTTGGTCCACTTGGATTAGATTAAGACATTTATTATTATTTTATTTAAAGAAGAGTTAAAAGAGTTAAAATTATTGTTTAATAACTAAACCAATTTTAATATAGGGTCATACATGAGATAAATTCGACTATAAATATTAATTAGAAATATAAGGAGATTTAATACATGATGATATTTTATTTAAAATTTTTAAATATTAAAATTTATTTATGACACAATGGTGATGCAGTAATTACATAATTACTGAAATATCAAAATAATTGATATTTTGAATATCAAAATAAATGTAATTTAATACTTTTTATAAATTCCAATAATTTATTAGGTTAATATAACATATTAGGGTTGGTTAGATTAATTTTTTTCGAAGTAATAATGATGTTATGAATTTAGCAAAAACAAAATACCAAGTAGTGTCAAAATTGATATAAAAGAGTATTTAAAAAAATATTATATTATTAATTGATATTCTATTCCTAAAAATCTAAGGTTCGGCCAAATGAATTAGATAAGGTTACATATATTAATAATTAACCACTTGGGATTTTCTCGGATTTATATAGTAAGTTTATTAACCATTTATTATAAAAATACAAAGAGACATGGTAAATGTCAGACGATTTAACTAAGAGTTAAATATAAATGATAAGGTTAATATAGTAACACTAACCTATCTAAAATCTATTGTATGAAAGGACATAGTCCCATCCCCACCTTAGCCTCTAAATAAATCACTTTGGAGCCATTAAAAACCGAATATTAATTTATTATGAAATAATATTTTATGTTTTTTAAGGTTCCCCTCACCCCTCTTATAAAAGTTAACTCCACTTCTCTCAAATTCCTACATTCAAAGCCTTTTGGCTCGGCCAACCCCTGCCCAAATATCCTCTAAAATTACCTTACTTCGACCTAGAGTCCTTAATTTGATCAGAAATCCAACCTATGGAGCTCTTTTGATCAAATCAATAGGAAGAACCCGAATAATAGGTAATGTTTTGTCCACCCTCTTTCATGTTAGTTTCTTCTTCCACTTATTATTTCTTTGTTGTTTCCATTCTAAAATAATAACTCCAGTATATTCTATATACTGTAATGTTATTATAAATATGGTACAACCATAATCAGTATTCTATGCATCCTTTGAATGACATGTTACCATACATGTGTACGTACGGCTTACCGTCTCCACGTTGTGGTGTAATTGTTATTCAAAACATTATTATTTGGATGGGTATGATAATGATGTTCAATTGATGTAAATAATAAATATAACATGATAATGATTCTGTATATATGATATACCATCCAATTAAATCTTAATTTAATATCAAATGAATGATATTGTCGCTCGTGCGTATGTACGGACTACCGTCTCCACGAACGCGATGAGATTCATTCCCCATCGTATCCATTCAAGACTAATTTTCATTTGACGGTTAAAAATAATGTCTAAAGACTTAATATCATTATAAGTATGAATAAGATACAACCTACCCATAAAAAACATGGCTTATGTAAAAAAATACATAAAAGAAACGAGTAAGTTAACACTCGAAACGATGATAATACTAAGATATTATTAACAAAGAAATATTAAAAGGTCATATATGATATCATATTAATTTATATGATTATTGTATAATTTAATAAAAATTATTCACCATTATAAAAGAGGTTAACCTACCCTCGACCAAGGAAAAGTAAAAGGTAAGGGTTGTTTCACAATCTCTTCATTATCAGAGGTTGTTTATACGTAATTATCTACTCGGATCTCTTTATCATCTACATCCATGTTTCTTAAAACTGTATTTCAAATAATTATTACTATTTTACAGACTATGGGTTAAAGTCATCTATACCATTGTTTTACTTTTTATATGATGTTTATAAATAAATCTTTCTGTCATTTTCCAAACAAGGTCCTTTTTATCCTTTTCGACAGAATTAAGCTAAGAATGTCTTTTTTTAACTTAAATTGAAGGTGCGGCTATTTTATGCCATTATAAAATATTTGAAGCTTCCCTTACAAGCTTATAAAGATATTTCCAAGGTAAATGATTTTTTTTTATTATGTTACTTTTAAATGATTTTAAAAAAAGAGATATTTCTCTCAAATAGTTTTGATTTCATCTATGTCAACATCCTTTGATGGATTTTAAGATTATTTGAAGTTGATTTATTATGATATAAAACTTCGATATTGTATTGAAGGTTTTTGTGATATGTTTTACAGTGGATGTGTTATTTTTATACCATTCATGGTTTATGGAGAAAGTATTGAAATTCCGTTTGCCAGTTTTAAAACAAATGTTTATGTTATGTTTAAAATTGTTCATATGAGGAATGCATTGGAATTAGTAAGTGACGGGTGGAGCCCTCTATAGATCCTCAATGCATTAATAGGTGTCATGAGACAAACTAGTGTCTTGGCACAAGTCCTTTAAAAAATCTTATTTGTAGTCTTGGCACAAGGCCTTGAGTATGTGGTTATGATCGTCTGGCATTATGCATTCCATCATTATAAAAGTGGTTATTAATATTGCATGTGATTATTCGACTTCTAGAATATCCATGTAAATAAGTAAATGACATTATTTCATTTTATTTCTACCATATTATTCTAAATTTCAAGTTTAAAAGGCTTTTGTTTTAGTTATACGTTGCCTTAAATGTTTAAGCTTATTTATAAATGTTTTCGCTATATTGTTATCCTTACTGAGCATATGAGCTCACCCCTTTCTATGTTTTATTTTTTCCTAGATGTGAAGAAATATTTTATGACTGACCATCAGGGATAGTATGAAGAGGATATGAGTGTGGACTATAAAGACTATGTTATTTTAGTTTTTCACTTTATGATGTAATGTAACATTTATGAATGTATCTAGTGTTTCCAAGGCAACTAAACTAATCAGTCTTTCGAGACTGGATCTTTTTTGATCATGCCAATTTTATGTAATAATGCACCAACTCTGGGTAACTAGAGTCGGGGCATTACTGTTGGTTTCAGAGGATATTTATTACAATCCTTGGAAGCTAGATTTAGATAAACTCTGATTAGATCACATAGACCTATGATGGACATTGAGAATTAGTATAGAATAACTTCCTAGAATTTTTGTATTGTAGGGATTTTGTGAGTTTTCCGAGCAATACATCCCTATCTGGATACGAGTATGTAGAGGCGGCTCTGGCACAGATGTATCTAGGAGTAAAACCTGAAAACACTACTTTGTGCTAGACTCGAACGGGAACTGGTGCATGACAATGGGCATTGTTGCACTCTTGGTTACGAAACTCATGGAGGATATGCTTAGGATAATTCCCATTTCCTTTCCAACCCATTATGAAGGTTTTATGATTATATACATCCTCAAAGAAAACATTTTTTTGATTATGGATTGTATCCATAAACTGTTCAATTCATGTTAAGTGTTTTACAAGTTTGGATTTATTTATTGTGATTCATAAACTAATATAGTGTATTCCATTGTATAGAAATGGTGCCTAGTGGAAGAAATGGAAACTATATAAATGAATGCTCTCCATGTATGTATTTACCTCCTACTAAAGATAATTATAGTGGAACTGGTGATGCAACTAGTGCCGAGCAGCTAATCCCTATACTGGGACAACTCACTCAGGTTATGAATAATAACCTTACCCCTATGGAGCACCTAGATCCAAATCGTGGTGGATCAATGTTAGATCGCTTCATGAGGAAAAAACCACCGACATTCAATGGGGGTACAAATCCACTAGTAGCTGAGCAATAGATAAATTCCTTAGAGAAAATATTTCAGGCTTTGGGAAGTAGTGAAAGGGTAAAAGTTGTCATTGATTTTTACCGCCTCACTGGAGATGCGGATCAATGGTGGTAATTGATTCAAAATACAAAGGAGTATGAACA
Source organism: Viscum album (assembly GCA_963277665.1). NCBI lineage: Eukaryota > Viridiplantae > Streptophyta > Magnoliopsida > Santalales > Viscaceae > Viscum > Viscum album. Next base: position 25,588,303 of record OY728131.1, read on the forward strand.
TGAATAATGTATGGAATAGAGGGACTTTAAAGATATTTTCTTATAAAAATACTTTCCTCATGACCATCGAGCAGATATTGAAAGATAATTTATGAGTCTGAGGAAAAAGAAGGATTAGAATGTCTCAAAGTATGAGGCTAACTTTACAAGGTTAGTGAGGCATACAGTAGATTATATACATAATCCAAGGATTAAGATTGATCGTTTCTTTGATTGGTTAAAACCATTTCTATGTTGAGAATTAGTTTCACAATCCTTCTCTTCATACGAAGATATTGTCTCATGTGCTATCAAGACAGAAAAAGAATTCTCTTACTCTTAAGACTATAAAGAAAAACAAGAGAAGAATATATCTATTGATCACTCTAGAAAAAGAAATAAGGGAATAAGGGAAAGGTTGAATATCTATCCTTCAGTAAATGTGAGAAGAAACACTCTGGTACTTGCTTGAAGTGAATGGGATTCTTTTAAAAGTGTGGTGAAAAAGACCACCAAGATCGTGATTGCAAGGGGAAGAAAGAAGCTACCGATGTTCAATGATATAATTGCAGGGAGATAAGACATTATGCAAATGAATGTTCTAAGTGTCAGGGTAACTTACCTCAAAAAATTCCAAGGGATCATGGCCAAGCTTATGATTTCACTACTGCAGAGGTAGAAGCTCTGAAAGATGGGGTGGCAGGTAATTCAGTGGTTTCCTAATGTTTAGAAAATTCTTTATTTAATTATGGATCATCACATTGTTTCATATCTTCCCATTTTGATACGAAAATTAGATATTTAAAATTTGATTTAACAAGGGAGTTGTTAGTCATAACTCTTAAGGGTAGTACCATTGCAATAATGTTTTGTAAATCAGTCCCCATTAGAGAATATATATATTCTTTATCTACTGATCTCATCGTCATACCTATGATTGAGTTTGATATAATCCTCAGTATGGATTGGCTTTCAGACCCTGATGCGAAGATTCATTGTAAGAATAAGGAGGTTACAATTTTTGATGATGATGATAAATAACAACTTATCTTTAGAGAGGAATTGTCACCACGCAATTCTTATATAGATCCACCCCCAGTAGCTCAACTAAATTCAATTATAAGGGAGGAAGAGAATGAAATAACTAGGGGTGAGGAAAAGAATGTTCAAATATAGCATGTAATTATTGTGAAATAATATGTAGATGTGTTTCTAGAAGATTTATCTGGACATCCTCCAGAATGAGAAGTTGATTTTTCCAATGATTTAATTCCTTGTTCAAGGCCTATATCGAAGACCCCTTATAGAATAGCCACTGTGGATTGAGTTGAACTAAAGAAACAACTAGAGGAATTGAGTAATAAGGGATTTATTCGCCCTAGTGTTTCTCCATGGGGATCCCTTGACCTTTTTTCTAAAAATATGGATCTATGAGGTTATGTATCGACTACAGTAAAATAAATTCTATAACAATAAAGAACAATTATCCTCTACCTTGCATTGATGATTTATTTGAATAATTACATAGTGCTCAAAAAATTTAAAATAGTTTCCTTCAATCTGGATACCATCAGTTGTGTGTGAAGAAGGAATACATTCCGAAGACTACATTTCAAACCAGGTATGGGCATTATGAGTTTACAGTAATGCCTTTTGGATTGACTAATGCATCCTATGTCTTCATGGATCTAATGAACAGAGTTTTCAAGGAATACCTCGATGATTTTGTAGTGGTATTTATTGATGATATCTTTGTATTCTCAAAAATCTACCAAGATCATAAAATCACTTGCGCATTATCCCGAAGACTCTGAGAGGACATGAATTATATGGGAAGTTTAGAAAGTGTGAATTTTGGATTCATGAGATTTCTTTTCTAGGCCATATTGTCTCTAAGGATGGAATCTCTATTGATCCTTCTAGGACAAGATCAATCCAGGAATGGCCAGCACCAATGAGTATAACCGAGGTATGAAGTTTTCTTGGTTTAGGAGTTCATTATCGACATTTTTTCCAGAATTTTTCCTGATTGGCTAACCCATTAACGAAGCTCACACGAAAAGGGGTTAAATTTGTTTCTAAAAAATAGTGTGAATACTGTTTTGAAGAACTGAAGAGAAGATTATTCAATTCTCCGATATTGACTCTACCATCTTGGAATGATGTTTTCGTTATTTATAGTGATGCATCGAAGAAAGGACTTGGGTGTGTCCTTATACAGAATGATAGGTTTATTGCCTATACATCACAACAACTGAAATATCATTAGAAAAACTATCCTACTCATGATATAGAGTTAGCTTTTATAATCTTTGCTTTGAAGATATGGATACATTATCTCTATGGTAAAAATTGTGAGATATATACTTATCACAAGAGTTTGAAGTATATTTTCTTACAAAAAGAACTCAACATGTGGAAAAATAGATGGCTTGAACTAGTCAAAGATTATTATTGCACGATACACTACCACCAAGGGAAGGAAAATAAGGTGGTAGATGCCTTGAGTTGTTCGGATAATGGAGTTTTGAACAATATGAGAATCGAATGGGATCCTATTTTCGTGGATCTAGTGAATATGGACATGGGAATAACCATGGAAGGTAAAACATCAATGCATTTTCAAATGGTTTCCAAACTATCTTTACTAGAAAGGATTAAGAGTTCTCAAACCGATGATGAAGAGTTTCAAAAGAATATTAAAGCTGTTAATGATGTGAGATTGAGTGACTTTTTGTATGAAGATGGAATTTTTAAATTTGGGAAGAGAATTTGTGTTCCCAAATTACCTGATCTGAAAAAAGAATTGTTAGATGATGCTCAAAGCTCCAATTTATCTATACACCATGGGAGCACCAAAATGTATTGATATTTGAAGGAATATTTTTTGTGGGCCACATGAAGAGGGAGATTGATGATTTTTTGTCAATATGTATTGTTTTTCAACAAGTGAAAGCTGGAAGGCAACATCCTTGAGGATTCATGCAACCCCTTCCCATACCTGAGTGTAAATGGGATAATATCATGATTGACTTTTTCATGGTACTACCAAATAATCCTAGAAGGAACGATACAATATGGGTCATTGTTGATCATCTTACCATGTTAGTACATTTTCATGCTATAAGAGAAGATCTACCACTTGAATATCTAGAAAGACTATATATTAATGATGTTGTGATACTTCATGGAGTACCCCTATCGATTGTTTCTGATCAAGATCCCCATTTTACTTCAAGATTCTAGAAGAGTCTTTAAAAGGCCTTGGATACTGAACTTCATTTGAGCAAGGCCTACCACCCTCAAACAGATGGAAAATCAAAATGGACTATTCAAACCTTAGAAGACATGGTGAGATCTTGATCACATGACTTTCAAGGTATGTGGGATCAATATTTATCTCTGGTAGAATTTTATTATAACAATAGCTTCCATTTGTGTATTCAGATGGCACCATATGAAGTGTTATACAGAAAGAGATGTCGCACACCAACCTGTTGGGATGATGTTGGTGAAAGAAAACTTGTAGGACCAGAACTGGTGGCGGAAACGATAGAAAAGGTGAAGGTAATCCAAAACCACATCAAAGCATCTCAATGTAGGCAGAAGAGATATGCTGACAAGAGAAAGAAGGATTTGGAATTTTAGGAAGGAGATCATTATTTCTTGAAGGTATCTCCATGTAAGGGAGTTATATGTTTTGGAGAGAAATGTAAATTGATTCCCAGGTACATCAGACCTTTCGAAATTCAAGAATGAATTGAGGCTGTAGCTTATCGTTTGGCAATGCTGCAAAATCTCTCCAAAGATCACGATGTGTTCCACATATCACTATTGAGAAAATACATGCCAGACCCAACGCATGTACTCACATATGATGAAGTAGAACTGGAACCCGATCTATCTTATTAAGAAGAGCCCATCAGGATTCTTGATACTAGAGAACAAGAGATGAGAAACCGGACGACTCGTCTGGTAAAAGTTCTGTGGAGAAACCATAAGATGTAAGAGGAAACATGGGAACCCGAGGAACTTATGATGAAGAACCACACAAGTCTTTTTATACAGTAATATTCAATAAATTTCAAGAATGAAATTATTTGAAGGAGGGGAGAATGTAACACCCCAAGCTTCCACGGTACACTTCTCTTTGAATAATATATTATGGTGTGTTGTACGCAACTTCGAGTTCTAACACACAACACAACCAATCAAACTAGCCATTATGAATAGTAATATGAACTTTTCGAAATTATATAAATTTTATCATTCAAAATAGACTTAATTTTTTTAATTTTAATATCGAAATTAGCTTAGGGTGAATTTTGGGTATTTTTCTGAAAACTTTCAATTTTTGATGAATAGTGAAAAACATTGAGTAATAGTTTAAAACCGAAATTTTATTTAAATAATTATTTATTTCATATAAATTATTTTTAGGTCAAAATAGATACATAATACTTATATAACTTCAATGTAATTCATTGGATTCAGTTTATAATAATTTTAGATATATATAAATTTTGTTGAACTTTCCACCGTCTTTTACCCACCTCCTAGGAGTATTTGCAAATTCACATAAAACATAATTTTACCACTTCTGTGAGTGGAATTTCAAAAATCTGAGACACACGGTTGATATTAGTTAGAAAAATGTGGTTCAATAAGTTAAAAATAAATTTTGGTTAATAGTAACTTTTTAATTTTATTTACCACGATTAAAAGTAAATAGGGTAATTAACGGTAAAAATGATATTATTATTTCCCTAACACATGTCCTAATTCTATTGGCTAAGTGTAATTTGACCAAAAACAACCTTAGTAATAAAATATGACCCTTTTGGTCCACTTGGATTAGATTAAGACAATTATTGTTATTTTATTTAAAGAAGAGTTAAAAGAGTTAAAATATAAGTTTAATAACTAAACCATTTTTAATATAGGGTTATACATAATATAAATTCGACTATAAATATTCATTAGAAATAAAAAAATATTTCATACATGATTCTATTTTATTTATAATTTTTAGACTTTAAAATTAATTTATGACACAATGGTGATGCAGTAATTACCTAATTAATGAAATATTAAAATAATTGATATTATAAATATCAAAATAAATGTAATTTAAGACTTTTTATAAATTAAACTAATTTTCTAGGTAAATATAACATATTAGGGTTGGTTATATGAATTTTTTTAGAAGTAATAAAGCTGTTATGAATTTAGCAAAAACAAAATACCAAATAGTGTCAAAATTGACATAAAGGAGTATTTAAAAAAAATATTATATTATTAAATGATATTCTATTCTTAAAAATCTATGGTTCGGCCAAATGACTTAGATAAGGTTATATATATTAATAATGAACCACTTGGGGTTCAGTTGGATGTATATAGTAAGTTTATTAACCATATAATATAAAAATATAAAGAGAAATGGTAAATTTCAAACTATTTAACTAAGAGTTAAATATAAATGATAAGGTTAATATAGTGACCCAAAACTATCTAAAAAATATTTGATGAAAGTATTTAGACCCATACCAACCTTATACTCCCAAATAAGTCACTTCAGAGCCATTATAACCCAAATATGAATTTATTATAAAATAATATTTTAAGTTTTTTCTAAGGTTCCCCCAACCCTTTTATAAAAGTGCACTCACCATTCTCTCAAATTCATATATTCAAAGCCTTTTGGATTGTCCAACCCCTTCCCAAATATCCTCTCAACTTCCCTAAATTCAACCTAGAGGCCTTAGTTTGATTATAAATTCTACCTAAGGATCCCTTTTGATCAAATCAAAAGGAAGAACCCGAACAAGAGATAATGTTTTCACCACCCTCTTTCACGTTACTTTCTTCTTCCACATCTTCTTTCTTTGTTATTTACATTCTAAAATAATATCTCCAGTATCTTATATATACAATTATTTTATTATAAATATGATACAACCATATTCAGTATTCTCTCCATCCTTTGAATGACATGTCATCATACATGCGTGCGTACGGCTTACCATCTCCATGTCATGGGGTAATTGTTATTCAAAACATTATTATTTGGATGGGGATGATAATGATGGGTAATTGATATAAATAATAAATATAATATGATATTATTGTTTATATATTATATACCATCCAATTATATATTACTTTAATACCAAAAGAATGATATTGTCGCTCGTGAGTACGTACGGACTACCGTCTCCACGAACGCGATGAGATTCATTCTCCATCATATCCATTCAAGACTAATTTTCATTTGATGGTTAAAAATAATGTTTAAATACTTAATATAATTATGGATATGAATAATATACAACCTACACATAACAAACATGGTTTATGTAACAAAACATATAAAATAAATGAGTAAGTTAACTCCCAAAATGACGATAATACTAAGATATTATTAACAAAGCAATATTAAAAGATCATATATGATATCATATTAATTTATATGATTCTTTTATAATTTAATAACAATTATTTAACCATTATACCGGAGGTTAACCTACCCTAGACCAAGGAAAAGTACAAGGTAATGGATTATTTCACAGTATCTTCATTATCAGAGGTTGTTTATACGTAATTATCTATTAGGATCACTCTATAATGCACATCAATGTTTCTTAAAAATTTATTTCAAACAATTCATACTATTTTATAGACTATGGGTTAATGTCATTTATACACTTTTTTTACTTTTTATAAGATGTTTATAAAGGAATATTTCCGTCGTTTTCCAAACAAGGTCCTTTTTAACCTTTTCGACAGAATTAAGGTAAGAATGTCGTGTTTTAACTAATACAACAGGTGCGTCTATTTTCCACCATTATAAAATCTTCAATTCTTCCCTTACAAGATTATAATAATATTTTCAATGTAAATGTTTTATTTTATAATTATGTTACTTTTAAATGATTTTAATAAAAAGTGTTATTTCTCTCAAAATGTTTTGATTTCATCTATGTCAACATCCTTTGATGGATATTAAGCTTATTTGAAGTTGATTTATTATGATACAAAACTTCAATATTGTATTTAAGTTTTTGTGATATGTTTTACTATAGATGTGTGATTTTTATACCATTCATGTTTTATGGAGAAAGTATTGACATTTCGTTTGCTAGTTTTAATACGAATGTTTATGTTATTTTTAAAACTGTTCATATGAGGAATGAATTGGACTTAGTAAGTGATGGGTGAAGCCCGCTATAGCAACTCAATTCATCGGTAGGTCTCATGAGACAAACTAGTGTCTTGGCATAAGGCCTTGACAAAATCTTAATTGTTGTTTTTTCACAAGGCCTTGACTATGTGGTTATGACAGTCTGGTATTATGCATTCCATAATTATGAAAGTGGTTATTGATATTGCATGTCATTATTCAACTAGTAGAATATCCATGTGACTAAGTAAATGGAATTTTTTAATATTATTTCTTCCATATTATGTTGAAGTTCATGTTTAAAATGATTTTATATTAGTTATAATTTTCCTTAAATGTTTATTCTTATTTATGAAAGTTTGCACTATATTGTTATCCTTACTGAGAATCTGACCTCACCCCTTTCTATGTTTTATTTTTTCCAGGATGTGAAGAAATATTTTATGACTGACCTTCAGGGATAGTCTGAAGGGGATATGAGTGTGGACTATGGAGACTATGTTATTGTAGTTTTTCACTTTATGATGTAATGTAACATTTATTAATGTGTCTAGTGTTTCCAAGGCTACTAAACTAATTGGTATTTCGAGAAATGATCCTTTATAATCATGCCATTGTTATGTAATAAGGCACCGACTCTGCGTAACTCAGGTCAGGGTGTTACAGATTGGATTTGATTGGTTAAAAGATGCCTTAATATTTTTTTAGACACACATGAGGGTTAATGTTTAAATTTGAGCAACAAGCATGGCATGTCTCGAGGCATAAGATTCGTGTCGGCGTAAAGAGGTAGGAAAAACATCGCCCCAGGAATACATGCCTTTAGTGGATGGGCTAAGGGCGATCAATATGAAGAGACGCTAAGGGAATTGTATGCATAGTCATGCAAAGGTGTCCTTAAATCAAAAATTGTCCATTTCTGATGGACTAAAACCATCATGGATTTCCGGATCATGGAAACCACCATGGGTGGCTCGGAGAGTTATGAAATCCACCATGGGTGGCTTGAAAAGGCGTGTCATGTCTGAAAGGGTTTGGGGAAATCTGTATTAATCAAGAGTGTGTTGGGAGGCCGCTTTCCTATGAATTTAGTTAGAGTAAAGGATGGTTGGAGCTTGGCGCAGTTTAAAGTCATACAGCTAGGACATTCCTTAAAATGGAACTTCTTCTCCTGGTTCTCGGTAATCTCACTGGAGACGTTCCACCATACTCAGGAAGGGTTGTGAAGAAGGGTTAGAAAACTGAAGCTCAGATATTTTCTGAATCCCGAGATGGACATGGGGGATTAGAGGCCAAGTGGCTTACGGAGAGAAGAATTGCCTAACAAAACATTTCCTTTGGTAGACAGGCCAGGGGTGATCAATATACAGAGCCGATGAGGTCATGGTATGCATATTCATAAAAAGGCTTCCTTAGGATAAAGATTGTATTCTCCCGATAGCCGAGAAACTTCTGGGAAGTGGAGATTTGGAACCACCAGAAGTGGCATGCAAGAGTTCGGCTTTTTATGAGTACATAGTATGGTTTATGAAATGCGGGTGCCTAGATATAGGTGAAACATCTAGGCTAAACATACTGGGAATGGTTAAAGTCATCCTTTCTCACACTAGTGTGAGATGGTGGTTTGTGCAAGTATGGCCCGTCCATTGAGGGAAGGAGGAAAACATATATTCCTAATTGAACCCATGAAGAGTTCGACCATTCATTTTAACATCATGCGGAAATGTCGAAGGGCATTGTTATTATTACTAAATCCATTCATTTTAACATCATGCGGTGAGGACGGGGGGTATTTTAAATTTTGTGCAGTTTAACATCATGCGGTAAGGACAACTTCTATGCAGTTTAACATCATGCGGTAAAGATGGGGATCATTATTAAAGAAACTGTTTAGTTTAACGTCGTTCTGTGAGGAGGGGGGAATTTTTCAATCCGTGAAAATTCTTGTAGTTGGAGGAATTTACCTGGATGTTTAATGGTTGGTCTTCGCAGCTTCACGCCAAGTGGCAAAGAAAACTTTCGTGTAGTTTTAATTGTCATGCTATAAGGACGTAGTTGCAAAGGCCACTCCTGATTAGAATATAACTGGGATTGAATATCTCGGCATGACCAAGTCGTGTAGAGGGGTTGATGGTGTAAACCGTTGTTCCGGGTCTTCTGGGATCAGGAGAGATGATATGGGGGCTCTGAGTCTGGTAAGCATTTGGGGATAGGAAGAATATCGCCTGAGGAAATCATTCCTTTGGAAGATGGGCCAGGGGCTATCAATATGCAGAGCTGCTGATGGCATGGTATGAATAGTTTTGAAAATGTGTACACAAGTCAATGAATTGCCACTTCTAAAGGCCATGAATGATTATGAGGATGTGTGATTATCTAGGTCGTGAAGTCTGTCATTTGGTAAGTAAATAACTGGACATGTTAGGGATGTTCGTCCCTAGTAGCTGTTAAAGCTCGATGAGTTCCCTACGCTGATTTATCTTCTTCATGGGTTGTACCTTTACTTCATGCATTTTAATGTCGTGTCGTAAGGACAAAGTACTCTTAGTTTAACGGTCATATAGTTTGGACCATTGGGTGACTATTTCTAGAATCACCCTAAGGGAAATTGAGGACATGCTATGGTATACTCTGAACATGTGTGAGGGAATTAGGGTGTAAACTATAACTCTAGGGTTTCCCAGATTAGGATATAAGGTGTTGGGCTCTAAGGCCAGTAAGCATGTGAAGATGGGAAGGGTGTCGACTGAGGAAATATTGCCTTTGGTAGACGGGCCAGAGGTGATGAATATAAAGAGCCACTAAGGGCATGGTATGCATAGTCATACAAAGGTGGCCACGAGTCGATGAAATTCCACTTCCGATAGCCATGGATGATTATGAAAATCCGGGATTTCTCATACCACAGAGTTCGGAATATGGGGATAATGGTGTCCAAGCATACAAGGAACATCTTCATTGTAATTTCCTGTTGAGTCAAAGTAGTCTATCCTTGGATTGATGTTTTTAGATGCAGATCTTCATGTGAACCACAGGCAGATACATAGGCTAACCAGGTAGGTATACCCTGTAAATGTTTGGATGTGAGAGGGGAACGAACTGGTAAACCACAGCTCCATAAATTTTTGGATTGGGAGATATGATATGGGCGGTCTGAGGTCGGTAAGCGTGTAGAGATAGGAAGAGTATCACATGAGGAAATATTGACTTTTCTAGACGAACTAGGGGCTATCAATATGCAGAGCTGCTGATGGCATGGTATTCATAGTCATACAAAGGTGTCCAAAGGTTGATAATTTTCCACTTCTGATGGCACTGGGTGGTTATAAAGATCCGCAATTATCTGGGTCACAGAGTCTAATGTATGGAGAGGATGCATCAAAATGTGCAAGGAGTATTCCCTTCCCATTTCACCGTATATCATGGGTGGGTCGTGAAGACGTTTGTGCAGTTTAATGTCGCACAGTGAGGATGATGTCCATGCAGTATTAACTTCATGCGGTGAGGTCGAAGTCCGTGCAGTTTTAACGTCATGTTGTGAGGACGAAGTCAGTGCAGTTTTAACGTCATGCGATGAGGACGAAGTCGGTACAGTTTTAACATCGTGCGGTGAGGATGAATTCTGTGCAGTTTTAACGTCGTGCGGTGAGGACAACGTTTGTGCAGTTTTAACTTCGTGCGATGAGGACGACGTCCATGTAGTTTTACCATCGTGTGGTGAGGATAAAGTTCGTGCAGTTTTAACATCGTTTGGGGAGGAAAAAGTCTGTGAAGTTTTAATGTCGTGCAGTGATGGCGAAGTCCGTGCAGTTTTAACGTCGTGCGGTGGGGACGAAGATGAACTGACATGAAAAGGAGATTTTGTGCAGTGTAACATCATGTGGTAAGGACGAGGGGTATATATACATGTGTTTTCTTTTATCGACGGTTGGGCTAGGAGATAAGATCTCAGCATTGCTACGTATCCTGTGAGGGCCGGAATCAAGCCACAGGTAGTTATTTTGGGGAATACAACCCGTGCAGGTCTTGTCCAGATGGGGGAAAGGGGAAATTTTTTTTTCTTTCTTATCCATGAAGTTTAACGTTATTCTAGAAGGATGATGAATACACCCCGTGAAGGTTTGGTCCTTACACGGGGGAAAGGGGTAGTTTTAGATTTATTTGGGGTGGCTGGGTGAGGGTGTGGAATTCTGGCGTCACTATGTATCTTGCGAGGGAAGGAATCAAGCCGTAAGTTGTTCTTTAGAATACAGTACACCTCATGCAAGTCTATTCTGTACACGAGGGAAAAGGAAATTTTTAATCTTCATTTGAGGGGGGCTGGGCCAGGATGGGGGACTCTGGCGTCTCTACGTATCCTGTAAATGTAGGAATCAAGACATACATATTTCTGTGATATCCATGTATTTTTTGTTCATGCAAAGGGACCTATACATAATTCTTATGCCCATGTGAGTAACACTCATTTTGAGAAACAAGGAATGGCGGAAGTCCCAGTTGCGTAATGTGTGAATAGGCATGCTAAGAGGGCGGTGATTAAGGTGGTGGTTGGACCCGATCATGGGGTCCAGGCGTCACTATGTATTCTGTGAGAGTAGGAATCAAGCCACACGTAGTTTCTTGAAAGAGTTACATCTCGTGCAGGGTTGGTCCGTACACAGGGGAAGAGGGAATTTTTTTTTTGATTTCATTTGGGGGTGGCTGGGCCAGGACGTGGGATCCTTGCATCACTACATATCCTGCAAAGTCGGGAATCAATTCGTGCATAGTTCTATAAAAGGGATTCACCCCGTGAAGGGTTGGTCTGTACAGGGGGAAAAGGGAACTTTTAACTATATTTGAAGATGACTTGGCCGGGATACAGAATCTTGGCGTCGCTATGTATACCGCAAGGGCAGGAATCAATCCATACTTTGTTCTTTGAAATCCATGTAGTTTAACATCATGCGGTGAGGATGAAATAGTCTTAGTTTAGGGTCATGAAGTTTGGAACCTTGGGGCTTGGCAGTTTAACATCTTGTAGCTCAGACGATAACTTCTTTTGGTTATGCGAAATACTTCTTTAGAAATCTCCAATTTTTAGGAACGGTAGTGAACTGCCCGTCCATGGAGATCATGGAATATGCTCTATTGGAGTAGACCTTCTGTATAATATATGGTCCCCCACACTTGTGCTCTAGATTTGGAGGTTTATTTCTAGGTATCATTGGGGTCCGGAGGACCAACACCAATTCTCCTTCCAAGAAAGTTAGAAGACGAACCTTTTTATTGAAGGCTCGTGTGATCCGGTTCTGGTATACTTCCAGATGGTGAAAAGTGTGCAACAGCTTCTCATCCAACTGTTCCAATTCACCTAGCAATTTTTATGATTTCTCATTGTTGGATAACTGATCAAAAATGGAAACACTGAGCGAGGGAAATTGGATCTCAATGGGCAGGACCGCTTCTATTCCGTATACTAATGAGTACGGAGTAGCCCGAGTAGCGGTGTGGATTGTTGTTCGATAATCCCACAATGCATGAAGGAGTTTATCCATCCATGATTTCTTGTCTTTTTCCACCATTTTCTAGAGAATGTTGGACAGGATCTTTTTGAAATCCTCTGTCTGTTAGTTGGCCGCTGCATGGTAGCGGGATGAGTGGATAGACTTGATTCCATATTCTTAGTACAGTTTATACAATTTTGTAGAGCAGAAGTTGGTGTCGTTATCCATCAGTATGGTACGAGGGAGGCCAAATCTGGTGATGATATTTTCTTTCACAAAGCTGACAATGTTTCTTGCCCCGACATCCTTAAAGGGTACAACTTCTACCCATTCGGAAAAGAAGTCGGTTGTTGTGAGGATATACTTTAGTTATTTGGCTGTGGCGGGAGGATATGGTCCCACGACGTTCATTCCCTTGATGGAAAATGGCTAGGTTTACTTTTCCTGATGAAGTAACTCTGGGGGTTGGTGAATTAAGTTGGCATGAATTTGGCAGGAGTGGCATTTTGTTGTAAAGTTCTTGCAATATCATGCAACGGTGGTCTAATAGTGCCCAAGCCCTCAATCCTGATGGGAAAGCTTAGACCCTAACTGATGTTCTCTACATACTTCGGCATGTACTTCATTTATGAAATCAGCGGTTTCTTCTCCATCATTGAATCTGAGGAGGACTCTGTTGAGGCCTCGTTTGTAGAGGACCTCTTGCTAACATGTGCCGCCATATAGAACAAAGTTTATTTCCCTTCTCTGTATTTTTTCTCGTTTAGCCCTGTCTGATGAAAGTTCTCCCCTTTGAAGGTAGTCTGCAATGGGGGTCACCCAGCCGATGGAAGGAGCATATGGATTAGGGACAGGACTGGCTTCATTGATTTATTTTGTCTTAGTCTGAACAAACTGCAAGACCATTTGACATTGAGCAATACTAATAATTGTTTCATCCCGGTCTAGGTCAGTTAGTGTTGTGGAGGTATTAGATGAAGCATCGGCCTGGGCATTCTGATACCTGGGAATATAGGTCAATTTTGGTTATGTGGATAATTCTTCCATTAACCCTCGGACATGGTCAAATAGGGGAATCAACTCCTCAATTTTAATAGCATAGTCACCATTGACTTTCTTGATGACCAGTTTCGAGCCAACTTTTACATTAAGGTGATGTACTTGTTCCTGGAGTGTGAGATCTAGGTATGTAATGAGGTCTTGATACTCCACATCATTGTTCATACATCCTTCTAACAGGAGGAAAGAATATGGAAAGAATTCCTTTTCTGGGGACATTAGTATAATCCCCAAACCCACCTTGTTAAATATGGGATCTTGCATCCTCTTCCCTGTCAGGCTTCAGGATGCGCCATCGAAATACATTTCTCATGTTGGGAACTCCTCTTGAACTGAGAAGATGTCTTCATCAGGTAGCTCGACATCCGGTGCGGTGGTCCCTGTCGAGGGGTTCTCTATTAGAAAATCTACTAATGACTGGACTTTGATGGCCTTATGAGGCAAAAAACGGATTTCAAACTGTTGTAGGATGAATACCCATCGGGATAGGTGTCCGGTCAGCATCGGGCGGCTGATGATGTACTTGAGCGGGTTACTATGCGAGTCCAAATGGACTTCATGATGCTGCAGATAATGTAGAAATTTTTGAACTGTGAAGACCAATTCCGAAAAACTCTTCTTGCTGTTTGAGTATCAAGTTTCAGTGTCGATCATGGTTCGGTAGAGGCAGTAGAGGCTGTTTTCACTACTGGTGTCATTTTTCTGTGTGAGGAAGGCTCCCAGTGACCAATCTAGGGCCGTCACATATAGGATAATAGGTCTTCCTTCAACCATGATCATGACCACTGGTAGGATTAAGAGGTACTTCTATAGGCTGTCGAATGCCTCTTGGAAATCATTTGTCAATTGGTACGTAACCCCCTTTTTCATTAACCTAGTGGAGGGAAAACATTTACCCGCCAAGTTGGCTATGAACTACCTAATATAGGTCAAGTGTCCTTGGAATCCTCTCAATTCAGTGATATTGTGGGGAGATGGTAAACCAAGGATCGCCTTTCTCTTTTCAGGGTCAACTTCAATGCCACAATGGTGCACGACGAAGCCAAGAAATTTCCCTGAGGTAACCCCGAAGGCGCACTTCAATGGGTTCATCTTCAGGCTATGTTGTCGAAGTTTGTTGAATATGGTTTCAAGGTCTGACAGTTGATCTGATCACTATCTTAATTTTACCACCAATTCATCCACGTAGCGTTTGACGAATCTCCCCATGAATGGATTAAAGATACGATGCATGGCGCGTTGATATGTCGCACCAGTGTTCTTGAGACCAAAGGGCATGACACTGTAATAGAATACTTCTTGAGGGGCCCAGATGGCAGTGGATTCTTCGTCTTCTCCGGCCATTCTGATTTCATTAGACCCAAAATAACCATCCATAAAGGAGAGATCCTCATACCCAGCCGTTGCATCGATTAATAACTCGGTGATTGGGACCGGGAAATCATCTTTTGTGCAATGCCGATTCTGATCTCTAAAATCGATACAGACGCGGATTTGTCCAATATTTTTCATGATAGGGACAATTTTGGATAGATAGATGGGGTATTTGACCTACCTAATGATGTCTTCTTTAATAAACTTATCGACTTTAGCCTCTATTTTAGTAGAATGTGTGGGGTGCGTCCTTCTAGCGGCTTGTTTACATCCCTGGTGGTCTTCTGGAAGACCTAAGTTGTGTGTCTCCATGTTGGGATTGAGTCCCAGCATTTCTATGTAAATCCTGGAAAAAACATCCTGATGTTGCCTCAGGAAATAGGTATATACCTCTTGCTCCTCGGGAGACATGGGTGTACTAATGAGATTGGGCCTCGGGTCTTCCTCAGAACCCAGGTTTATTTGCCTGAGCTAGTCCATAGTGGTGGATATACCTTTCTTAAATGTGGAAGGTGCATCCCTGAGATCTTCCTCCTTTTCATCCCCCACATTCTCATCTTCTTGATCCTACATGGGGAGAGTTCTTAGCACAGGCTCTTGGAAGTCTGGAGGCGAGGCATCGTGGGTGTCCTCACTCAAGTATCCACCCCCAGATTGAGGGTTAGCGGTCGTTTCTGCACTGATATGCTCGAGTGTCATGGATGAAGTCATGAGGATAGCTGAGTACATGTCTGGACTTGAACTTCTGCTCTCAATATGGTTGATGGGAAGTACGTAGTCTTCGCCGGGCTTCTTGAGGGGGTCATCACGAACTATTTCCAAGCCATTTGGAGTGTGGATTCACTCGATACCATTGATCAAGAGTTTATTTTTCTTTTTCTCATAAAACCCAGCGTCAATGTAGTGTGACTCGAAGAGCTTGAAAGGGGCCTTGTTAGCGTGCAATGTTCCACCTTGTCCATTGACACAATACTTAATGCACAGGTGGTAGGATAAAGGAATTCCCATGTGCTTATGGAGCCACGACCTTCCTAGCAGGGCATTGAATGTTATGTTCTGCCGGACCACCAGAAATTCTGAGTAGGCGACAAGGTCACCAAAATGGGTTTTTAGCTTAATTTTTCCCATTGGTTTTTGTTCACTCTTTTCGTAACCCAACAGAGTTGTGGATGAGGGTATTAGATCATCCTCAATGTAGCCCAACTTAAGAAGTGTCCATAGGGGATGGAGGTTAACTCCAGATCCGTTGTCAACAAATACTTTCTGGATCTCAACATCATTTAGTGTACCGGACACATATAGTTGTTTGATATGTCCTTGCATGATGGAATCTTCATACTGATCGTCGAAGGAAATCACTGCATTGCATTCACCCAGGCCAGTCTCCATCTGGTAAATCTCGGCGGTGACCACCATGTCTTGAAACTCCTAGGGGCTGAGAAAGGCTTCTATAAGTTCCTCCCTAATATCTTCTGACAAACTCAGGGCATCTAGGATTGACAATTTTTCCAGTACTGACGATAGCTGCTTAAGGATATCGTATTTCTCCTCTAGTGGCTGACGCTTCTCCATTGGTGAGAGAGTTTTAGTAGGAACTTTGGGAGCTAGATTATGTGACGAGGAGGGACTGTCCGCAGGGTCGGATTTCGACAGTGTTCCCACGTTCTAGGGACTCGTCCTGGCCGGTCTGTTTGTGCGCACTAGGCAGCTAGATAGTTGTTCCTCCTCTGATGGGTACCGCATAATGACTGGTCCATAGTGGCTACTTGTAGAGGTGGAGGGATATTTTTTATTCTTCTGATTCCATTGAAGCGATCTCCCATGGGTTTCCTCGATATTAATGGTTTGGGCTGGGTTAAAACCATAGAGCTGGTTTTGGCTGGGACTGCACCTCCCCTGGTATCCCCTGCATCTGTGATTCCTCCTCATGGCCCCTTGTGTTGGGAAATCGGGTTCATAACCATAGACTTCGTCAGGGAATGATTCCATTATATGGAAGACGTTGATGGAACCAAAGATTATCTCCTCCTCCAGTGACAGGTCAAATTGGATGATTGTCCATGATGGTGCCTTTTGGTGGGTTGGTGCCCATGGCGCCAAGTTTGAGGGCATAAAATCTGACAGTTTCAGGGCTAACTTCGGCCTCGTTGCGGACTACTCCTCTTGTGCATGTCTCCTCCCTTTTTCATTACGCCTCGATGAACGGCTCAGGTAGGGTTATGGGGCCGATATTCTTGGTTGTGCGGCATTAGGAGCTATTGCTGGCAACACTACCTACTATAGTTGAGCTCGAACTATTCCCTGAGATCAATTGATAGATTTCCTGGTCATCCAGTCATCAAATTTCTTCCCCTTCTTTCTAGTGACTTCCTGCCACCCCTCCTGTTTTTCGGATTCGGTGGTAGAAATATACGTCACATGTGTTGGGGGTGGTCCCAGCACGACCATCCCGGAGTCTACCATCCTTTGTAGGAGGTCTTTGAAGAAGAATCATTCCTAGATATTGTTCCCCAACATTCAATGGTAGGGATAATAATATACCCTGTCATCGTGACCGAATTCTTCGGGCTTCATTGGATCCGAAATGTGGAACAAATTGCAATTCATGGTGGCGATGAAGTAGCAGCGGACTTGGTCCTCTCGTAACGAGTATACTTTGTGTCTTCGTTCCTCAAACTAGTTCCGCTTTGATCCTCTCTGATCGTCCCACTTGTTCAGAGGTTCCCACTGATATGCAGGGGGCCCTTGACGATTAGGTGGAGGCCTAGGTGGTGGAGCTGGCATCGGGGCTGGCTTGAGAGTGACAGAGTATGATTTAGCTCTAACTACACTCTTTGTAGGAGCCTGTGAGGCTATTCAGGACTTCAGATTACTCAGCTGCAGGGAGCCTTTGATTCTCTGGGAAATTGTAGAGAGATTGTGGTGGCCAGTGGTTTACTCCACTGGTATGAGTGGTGTTCGCAGCTCATCTCGAAGGTTATCGATGGATATGGAAAGAATCTCATATTGGGGAATTGACCTGTTCAGAGAGTAGGTCAGACCCTTCCATCTGGAAATGAAATCTAAGACCCTCTCTATCTCCCTTTGTTTTCAATTCATGTGGTCCCTGGCCGTTGTTTTAGGTACCGTTGAGATGAAGTGGAACAGGAACTGCTGTCGAAAGTCTTCCCAGATTTTTATTGACTGAGATGGCATATTTGTATACCAGACGTAGGTAGATCCTTGCAAGGTCTGCATGAAGAATCTGGGATTCACTACTTCTTGTTGTTCTGGATTTCCCATCATAGGGTCATAATAAGACGTGTAGTACATCAAATGTTTTCTCGGATTGCCTGATCCATTGAAAATAGGGAATATAGGGCTCCCAAAATTGGGTGGAGGAGGCGTGCTTATCACCCAATCTGGGTAGGGCTTTTGCTATAGTTGTACCGGAGCACGTCGACCTTCCATTTCTTCTAATCAAGCTATCAGTGCCTCGATGGTGTTGGAGAGGCCCTGGTTTACATACTGTTAGGCCCGGTCTTGGGCAGGTGAAGCCCGACGCATTTCTTGTGGATCTGGATCGGTAGGCACCAAGGGTACATATGCTGTTTGTGACACCATCGAAGGGTTTATATGTACTCGATCCAGTTTCTTCTTGAGTGGAGGGAAGTTTTGGTATTCATATGAATCTATGTTCAGGTAGTTGGATGATCTAGGCACAGCATTGGGCGGGGTCCATGACCGTGCTTCGTTTTCAGGGGCAAACCTTGGTCTTTGAGGTGCACTTGCTGGGAGTTCAAGTTGTGGCTCTTCTTTGGAAAGACTTTTAATAAGGCGGTTCCTCTGGAGTAGGTCGGCGTTAAGCCACATCAATTATTTCATTTCCACTTCTTGTTGGGAGAATCTCTCGTTGAGCATAAGTGGCTCGTTTTTGTTGATAGAAGTACGTGGGTTAAGGGTAACCAGTCCTTTGTTCTTATCCTTGTTGGAAGCTTGCAGGGTAAGTGGAGGAGGGTTAGCTGAAGGGGAGACTATATTTAGGGCATCCCTCTGGTGTCGGGTGTGCACACCTGATGGTTCTTTGTGTATCACAGCCTAAATGGGACCATCATCTCCCGATCTATCTGGATTTGCATCATTTTCGGTGTCACCCATGTGGTTAACCTCTATGGCGTTGATGGATGCATATCATGAGGTGGAGGAGATTTCATCTTCCAAATAAGAAAAGGATCTCCCGTACCTTTTACTGGTCTTCCCCTTCCTGTACCGGGATTGCATTCAGACACTTTTACAAAGGGTAACGTGGAGTGTTCTTTAATGCGACCTTACGGTACGACCCCCTCTCGAAGGGATGATGATTCAAAGTATAGGATAGGGCAGGAACCTCCTCTACTGATTATTCTGCCTAGAAAAGAGAATATTAATTCACATGGCGGAGGTTGTTGTTGAGGTGGTAAAAATTCCCCCAGCCCTGAGGGTTGGAGTTGGCTCCGTTCCTTGGACGTTGAGTATCTTCCCATTTTTATTGGTCTTAAGAGGGAATTTTTTGTTAAAAATGTCCTCAACTCTATAGGCTGGGGTTGACCTTGGATTGCGGTAGTGCCTGATGATATCGATACCTTCCTGATCTTCCGTTCCCCCATTCGAAGGTGAACTGTATCTAATTCCGAGTTCACCTATGAATCTATCCCCTCTGGGGAGGCAAGAAATGACTGCTGATTTGCCTCTCTTAGGCGAGAGGCACGTTGTATGATTTTGGTGTCCTGGTTTAGGAGTTCGTGAATGGCTTGTTCCCGTCGGGCCTAATGCTTCTGGGACTTACTCAAGGCCTGTCTCTGTTGGGTGTGTCACCTTTCCTAAATAAGGACCTCACTCAATTTCTGTACTGACGTGATGACATTGAATGGAATTTTGTTGAACGGGTTCCTCTGAGAGGGGAGCGGGGTGAAATGTAGAGCTCCATGTTCTCCCCATCCTCTGATATGGACTCACGTCAGAGCGTCACCCCTGAGGCGGCACAACTGGTGCAGTGCACGGAGGAAGGCGAACTCAAGGTTTCCTTTAGGCCTCTTAGGTCGCGATTGTCATGCCAAAGGAGGAGCTTCCAGGTCGATGTGACGCATGAGGTCTCCTGCTATCTTGACATTCTATATATACCCATCATAGGGTATGAAGATTGATTTCATTTGGCATAGGGTTTTCCATATATTGGAGCAGATGTCATGCACAAATTCTTCTGGAAAGTTTCTAGGAATGTTGAATTGAGAGGTGGTCGTGGGCCAAAACGTAGCTGGTACATTATCTCTGGCTAATCGTTTCCTCAGGTGCAACATGTCGACATACTCCTCGGCTAGTGATTCCTCTTCATGGTCGGCTCGAATGAGATCCTCAACAAAAGTGTGGTCGGGGGAAGTGGGGATGGTAGGTATTGAATTATCATGTGGGCGGTTCCGAGGTGGTTCATAAGATGAACGTGGCCCCAGACCGTCTTCTGGTTGAAGAATTGTGTCAGTGGAGACTAGCTGGGAATCTGACATGCTTGATCCCGTCCTTCTGAGTACCTCGGAATATGAGGGCTTTTCTATGCTTGATTCTACTGGGGGGGACCTTCATGTTGATATGATATGTCACTGTAGGGAGGACCTTCACAATGGTGGCTGCAATGGCGAGGACTACCATTATAGCTGCCACAGGGAGAGAACATGCGGGGTGCACACTAGGGAGGGCCTTCAGAATGTACCGCAATGAGGGGAGGGGCTCTTGTTGATCAGTGTCTAGGAGGGGGAGGTCCTCCGCTATCCATGTCATAATGGAAAGGGCTACTATTACTGCTTGATGCCTCACTACATAGAGGACTTTTGCAGTGTATACACTGGGGAGGACCTCTAAGGCATGTCGTAGCAAGGGGAGGACCTTCTGGATATATAGCATTGTTACGGAGATGGCCTTCACAACAACTATCATCATGGTGAGGATGACCATCATGGTTTTACGTTTGATGTCTATTCTGGGGAGGAACTTCAAGAGACACTGCGACAAGGGGAGGACCTTCTTATTGCATGATGCCATTGTGGGGAGGACCTTCAAGAGACACTGCGACACAGGGAGGACCTTCTTATTGCATGATGCCATTGTGGGGAGGACCTTCGCAATGGCGTCCATGGTGGTGAGGATTACCATCACAACTGCCGCAATGGAGAGGACTACCATCATAGCTACCGCAGGGAGAATGTCTGTAGGATACATCCTAGAGAGGGCCTTCATAATGTACCGTAACGAGGGGAGGTCCTTCTCGTTGCTTGATGTCTCTATGTGTAGGACCTCTGTTATCGGAGTGGTGAGTAAAACCACTGTGATCTAATGCCTGGATGCGCGGAGTTTCGTTGCAATGTAACCCCAAGGGAGGACCTTCAGGGTAGGCCATGATAAGGGGAGGCTCTTCTTGTCATGATGAGACGTCACTACAGGGAGGGCCTCCACAGTTGTGACTACGATAGCGAGGACTACTATCATAATATGTGGTCCCGCTGCAAGGAGAGTGTTTGCAGTGTATACCACAGGGAGGACCTTTAGTGTGGACCGTAGCAAGTGGAGGTCCTTCTTGCTGCTCGATCTTCTAGTCATGTAGAGGGCTTCTGTGAATCACATCAAAAGAGAATCTCTCGTGATTAATCGTTATATGCCCGTGGGGGGGCCCCTGCGAGTGCTCTGGGGAGGAACTTCAGAGCTATTGGTAGTGATATTGCGTGGAGGACCTTCACAACTGATACTTCCACTCCCATAATATGGTAATGGGTGGGCTGGGTTCGGAGCCTTCAATATGTGCTTAGTGCCATTGGGAACCCCAGCTTCCAGTAGAACGGATTCATGAACCCACTCTTTATTTTATGACTACCTTCAGCGTGTTCCGGGCACTTTCTTGCGGGCAGCAGTGACCGTATGGTGTTGACAACGGCCTTCAGCTTTGGTTCCCTTTCTAATTGGGTCCCATGATGATTCTGGGATATGCCTACGAACATCTTGACTTTTAGAAGGAATATATGCCTTCTCTGGAGCGTCCACTGTGATGGATGGGTGTCCCCTAGTTGGAAAGAGTGAGGCATCTCGATCTGGTTGCCCTTGTATTTCGGAATATGGCCGACAACCTTCTAGGGTGGAAGCAGGGATGCAGATCTGCTCCGAGGAGACTATCTCGTCTCTTAGATGAGTTGCCTCAATTGAGGAGATGGGCTCACGAGCCCGAGTTCTTGTTGTTTCTGCTGATGCAACTACATTCTGTCAAGTCTGTAAGATATGATCTAGGATCGATACCTGCTCCTCCATCATTTCAAGGATATGCAAAGAGACATCTTTGGATAGAACTGGTATGATGGCCCATTCTTATATCGGAGTAGGAATATCCTGCTCCAGTCCTCTGGTGTTCAGTGGGGACTGACAATTCTCTTGTGTTGGGGAAGGTAAACGAGTCTGCCCCTATACCGGGATATACCGGTTTATCTCTCTGTTTGCCGCCACATCAGGATGGTGGACTTTTCTTGCATCCACAGGGAGTTGGCCCTGTATATGTTGGTTCCCCACCATATCGAGTCGGTGGATTTTGTTGGCAGGGAGACGTGTCAGCCTATTAATATCTGCCACATATGGATGGCGGGCTTAGTTGATCGCCACCACATTGGGATGGTAGGTGGCAGGAGAATCTTCTAGGAGCTAGTCCTACAGGAACTGGGTTTCACCATGTATGGTTGGTGGGCTTCATGACCCTGGACAGTGAGAGGTGCATTCCAGGTAGGTGTTGTCTTGTGTGAGTGACGGGCTTGATGGAGCTTGGCAAGGATGCGCGCCTGCTCATATGATGCCTCCATGTCTGGATGGTGGGCTTTGTAGGAGTGGATAGGTGTATGTGGTTGCTCACAATAAATCTCTGTGACTGGGCTGCGGAGCTCCTCCTCAGGGACAAGGGTGATGACTAGTCCCTAGTTGGATGTTTTCCTCCCTCGTCGGGCTGTCTGAGGGGTCAGAGCTCAGAGAGCGCGGGCTTGGATCCTCGGGGTGACATCCTCCTTAGCATGAGGATACTGAGTCACGACGTAACCGCAACAATGTCTTCTGGCGGGGGCCTTAGATCATAACCCCTTTACAGTGGGGATGAAGTCCTCAGTGTCGACCACATCTGCCTCCCTAGAATAATCGAGGTACACATTGTATTGTTTCGGGGATAGACTCCCAAAATGGATTGATATGGAAATAGGAGTCATCCGGACTTCCTTTCGTGGCCGCTGCTGGGTAGGTGACCGGTGGGTCTTGGCAGATTAGAGGACGTTCATGGCCGCCTGCACCGTCGGGAGAGTATCGTTCAAGTGGTACTCTCAGATCAATGCATCTGAGACCCAGTGTTGAAGACGTTGAGTAGGTGACAGGGTCCTTCGTTGGTGAGGATGTCTGAACATTTCGTTGCTCGAAGTATGCGTCTGTGAGTTCCTCTGGGATTCCATTGGATCGAAGGGAGTTCTGTTTGGTACCAGTAAAATATTTTAACAAATACATACAAAAAACTCGTCAAAGAAGAATCTCATAATCCCATGCGTAATTAATGACCTTTCTTGTCCCTCCTTGTGAGTATAAGGGGGAACAAAGTGGGATTAGGTTAAATATGTCATGTTTGGTTAAAGATTCACATCATGTTCACCATTTTTGTTTCGACCGAGAGAAAAAAATGTGATGCTCGATGGTTGATTAGAGAAGGTTGGGTTCTGCTCAATCACTCATATCAGGTGCACCTTTTCTATTTCAAAACTCTCATTAGTTCCATATGCAATGATACATGGACTTTCTTTCCAAAGGCAGGTGTTCGCTGGGTGATTTGGCCAGTAGCACTTAAGAACTCACATTGGTCGAGAGGATGGGATTCCAGGCTCATATCACCCTTTTGGGGGAAATTATATCATGTTCTGTGAGTCTTTTATAGTTTTAAGACGTATTCATATGTTCGTAACTATTTGGATTATACCCAAGAATGGTATCCATGTATTACTCCTGGTTGTAAATGGTCAGCTGAACGCAGGGATTCATAATCATTTAGGCCCGAGGTTTACCATCCCTCATTGGATTAATGACTCCAATGATTTTGAACTCATTGAGATGGCATGAGTTTTAATCCTCATAACTGGGAACTTTGGATTTTTTTGTCATCTAGGGGGGACAGATAATGACTTGAGTATTTGGATTGAACTCGTGATAGAAGCTTCCTACATATCCTCATGAGAGGAATCAGAATACACATTGTTCGGTGGCACTTGATGGGAAACATCACCTTTTAAATTAATTTGACAAGGACCCAATTGTACAATTTAATGTCTTGTGGCTAGGACACCCAAGTGAGAGATGCCCAGTCAAAGTTGGTGCGGGACTTACGCTGAAGCGGCCCGGAAAACCCAAGGGAAGCGATTTCCTGGGCCTAGATATGGTCATGCTGGGGTCATGAGGACATGGTCTGAAGGTGAAAGATGTGTATCAGATGTAGATATTGGGCTTGCACCTTGGGGAGGGTTCCTAGGTATCCCGGTTGGTCGGGGATCAAAGTCCATGTAGTTCTGGGAGATTAGGGCTTACACGTGAGAGTTGCTTGTTGTTGGGATTGAACCTCAGGGAGGCGTCTGACGTACCCTATTTAGGAAATAGGGATCATAACCCACGCAGTTCGTTTTGAAAAGAATGATTGAGACTTACACATGGTTAGTTTCCTGGATTGGGATTCAACCTCGGGGAGGCATCCTACGTACCCTGCTTAGGAGATAGGGATCAAAAACCACGTAGTTCATTTGGAGCTGCATGATTGGGGATTACACATGGTTAGTGTCCTGAATTGGGATTGAACCTCGGGGAGGCTTCCTACGTACCTTGATTAGGAGACAGGGATCAAAACCCTCATAGTTTGTTTTGAGGGTCGTCATTGTGTAGACCCTGTGACCATCACAAATCTCTAATACCATGTGATTCATGATCTGTGTGAAAAACAAGATAATGAAACAGAGTTGGAAAGCCTCGCACATTCTCCCTACCGAGGGAAGGGGAGGAATATGATGAGCGGAGGAGAATGTCGGGACCACTGAACTCTCCTTCTCCCTGATGATGGAGGAAGGTAGGAGTCGCTCAGTGGAGCAATGAACCTTCTGTGATGAGAAGGGAAGGGCCATTGGCTTTCGGCGAGGATGGTGTGGGGCTTACTCCAGGAGTGATGCCCATCTTTTTATATCTGGTTTGGTGTGATACAATTTAAATCCATATAGATTGGATAATGAAATCACAGATTAATGTCATGTTGCAGATACTATTTCCATATTTATTAACATCATATGGATAGGAGGAGGGCCATACAGTTTAACGTTATGTGGTTTGGACTACTAGGAAGGAGATACCTAGAAATGGTTGGTGTGGGACTTACGCAAGGGAGGCCCTTTCTAGATGAACCTAGTAAAAGGAGCTAGGTAATGGGGTTATAGGAGAGTCATGAGGAGTAGCGCGACTTATGGAATGTATAGGACGGATGTCGCGGTGGTATAAGGGTGCAATATAAAATATTGTTGACCCGCCCTGAAAAGTCTGCGGTGCGACTCTCCGTTTTTCATGGGGGTCAGTGATAGAAGCGAATGGACCGGCCCAGGGCCGCTGCCCGACACTGACCCCGAGCGGGGGTACGGGGGCACAGACCATGTGGTATCGACCATAAAGTGAATGGGGCTTTCCGCATGGGGTGGTCCGTGAGGGACTGGCCACAGAGGAGTGAGCCACGTAGGAACAGCTGCTGAGAGGCTGTCCGTGAAGGGTGTATGCAGATGAGATAGCCGTGGAGGAGGAAGGCCACGTAGAAGCTGGACATGGAGGGGCTGTCTGCGAAGGGGTTCCACTGATGTTATGGCTGCAGAGGTGGTGGGCCACATAGAAGTTGTCCTCCTAGGATGTCCGCGAAGGAAATGGACGCTATGGGATGGTCGCGGAGGAGCTGGACGCATGTGGTACGCGGTTTAGTTTCTCCTCTATGCGGAAGAGTGCATTCGCAGACGATATGGTGTCCACAGATGGGCGTGGAACTTTACCATTGGGAGCGATTTCTCCACCGTCTCCCCACGAGTTTTCACCCGTCCTATCATCCCTGCATTTTTTACCCCCCTCGGAGTCTATTTATAGAGTAATGAAGATGTTGTATCGATGGGGAACATGGCGCTTTTTGGGTAAGCCCATGAAGAAAGCCTTGCCCACGTATGACTTGGTCAACCGATATTTATGAAACCGAGTTTCACAGAATTACTCTGCATCCGTGCACCACTGTACCTCTATTTGGAAAATGGCAAGGTCCACGGTCGCATACGGCTTCTGCCTCTATTTTGTGAACGACGGTGCACACGGCATGGGCATGTTGGTGCGGTTCGCGGTAGTGAACCGGCCTAGCATCCTTCCTGCTTCGCGCCTGCGTAGGAGTTCCCACCTCTGTTTCATGGATGACGTTGGTCCATGGAGAGGGCGGCTCGCTGAACTGGCTGCGTACCATCGATCTCGAATCGGTATGCAGGCCCATCAGTCCTTTGTCAATTTTTGAGTATTCTTCATGTTTTTGCCTGATCCTCTATGGGAAATTGGGTAGAATCCTTTCTCAAATTAAGTGGAATTTCCATTCCTCTTTGCAGATTTTTTAGGACCCTACAGGAACCCACTAAACTCACACCATAAGACGATCCAAATCCTATAAAAAAATGTAAGTGCAATTTTATATTTTAAATAAGTTACAAAAATATTCAAGAGGAAAAGCATGCTATAAATTTAAACATGACATGGAAACTTGCATGGCCTATTCATATTGTGCTTATCACGATGCATGTTCTAACACATAAACCTCATTTCATCAGAATGATAAATGACATCACAATTCCAATATAAACATTTTCAATTACATCACAAAACATGTGAAGCACCCAAATGTAAAATGATATCAACATTAATAGTAGAACCAATAACAAAAATCATTCATGTAACTTAGTGTTTACCTTGTACATGGTTTCGTGACGCCCAATCATGGATTGTGACCAAGTTCCAAGCATTCCCAATATTCAATCTATTGTCTCCAAATAGTAATGAAAGAAAGTAAAACCCATATGATACCACATTTTGAAGTCCCGGCCCCGACTTTCATGCAACTCATGCCTCGATCTCGGTTGGCCACATCACCATTGGCGTGTCTACCCTTACAACATGGGTTGTCGAATAGTAATGGGGTGTGGAGGTAAATCATTGGGGAGACTATACCCCCTTGTCATAGTAAAATACATATATAACCAAAACACTGAATAGTGGAAACATATAAAGATATATAGATGAAGTAAATGACAGAAGACTGAATAATATAACAAAAGCCTCGTAGGCTATTTCGGATACAAATACGTGTGCCTGACGTACCAGTACAAAATGGGGTTAGAAAAATGATGTGGGAATACTAATACATGTTAAAAATGTAGAAAAGTAAAAATATTCTCTATATCATCTTGAGACTAAGACCAGTACTCTTCTCCTATGATCTGTCTAATAAATAGAGTCAAATGCCAAACGAGTGGTGTTTTCCCAAAAATAATCAACTCGGTTGCCAAGGGAGGCCTGAGTAGGGTGTGAGATAAATCTTAGTAGGCCACCGCTATTGATATCTATTTGTAATTTTATTGGAACTCGGAAGTAAACGGTGTGCATCTAATAGTAGGAATGTAAGGAATACAAAAAAACAATAATCCTCCTGCTCAAGTTTCCGAGGGACACTTGGTTGTTCTACCTACATCAGGTAAATGATGGTATGTCTGATCAGATCACTAGATATATATGTATATTATCAGTAGAACGATGGAAGAATTCCTCTTATCCATAGGTGTATACCGGAACTGGTGTGGGATTAGAATACCTACCACCCCTAGTAGATACTGTCTTATGGTATGAATGCTCCCATCTATACAGAAGTTATAACTAGCATGGTGTAAGAATGCCTCCCACCCATAGAATATAGTAGCATTGGGTAAGAATGCTTCCTATCCACACATATTTTATAAGTATAATGGGGTAAAAATGAATCATTCCCATAGAAGATACTAGCATGGGGTAACAATTCCTTCCAACCACGTAGAGGCTATAACTGAAACGGGTTAAGAATTCATCCTTCCAACATATACAATAGTTTATCAATGGTGTGGGGTAAGCATTGATCTCTCCCATACATCTCATAAGTGACATGGGGTAAGAATACCTCCCTTAAACACTTTCAAAATTTAAATCATAATCATAAAAATGTCATAACAATTGAAATTATATGGTGTAAGGAAACTCATCATACATAATTTCAAATTCAAAAAAGAAACCAATTATGCAATGCCTTTAATAATGAAACAAGACAAGGGATGTTCATTCCATCCCTTGATACCATTCTATTTGATCCCAATCACTTTTCTAGTTTAGGTTAACTCATCCAAGACACCCTATAAATCCAATCATCAAATTTTCCTAATTTTGAAAATCCATTTAAATCAAGGTGTTAATGTCCAAATATCGAATTCAAATACTCATATACTCATTGGGATAATTCTTAACCAAAATGGATTATGCACCATTGAGGATACTTGGTACACTCAAAACACACATTGTACATATCCAATTAAATTAAGAAGCAAGATGAGAACTATAAACCCAAAATAGACAATTTCGGAAAATTGGTAAAAAATGGCCAATTTTGGTGTCACAGCCTTTGGGTGTCAATATGAAGAAAGGGTGTTCACTAAAACCCTAAACATGGTTTAATTAACCTATTTCATCATGTTAGGGTTAATTAGACAAGAAGGAATAAAAAAATGGGGGAGTTTGGAAAAGTATGACTCACGGCATGACCGAATAAATAAGAAACGACCAAAACACAAAAGAAAAACAACGCAACCACATACCTTAGAGCCATAAGATATTCCTCATTGAGTATCAACCTCAGATTCAGAGAATGTTGGAGTACATATATGTTTCCTTCCAACACCACAAAACTAGGGTGAATCATCCTGCATCTAAATAGAATTACAGATGGAGAAATTTAGTGATGAAGGAGGAGCATGAGGATTTTTCCTTACCATGTCCTATCAAATGATTTTATCAAATTAAGAATCAGTTGCTATATGGTGGAGAAGCAAGTAATCAATGGGGGAGAAGGATTTGAGCTTCAAAGGGAAGCAAGGGAGGAGGTGTTTTCCATTGGAGGAGAGGATAAGAGTAATTAGAACATAAATTAATTGGGGGTGGTAATTTTTCCCCTAAAACGAGATCGTACAATTCTTGCATAGGGTTTTAAAAAACATGTTGAATCCATGAACATGGTTCTTCCCCTTTCATACAAGTCCAAAATGTTTCTTCACATGGTTTCCCAAACCATGAAGACACTATGCATAT
This sequence comes from Viscum album, assembly GCA_963277665.1. Taxonomy (NCBI): domain Eukaryota; kingdom Viridiplantae; phylum Streptophyta; class Magnoliopsida; order Santalales; family Viscaceae; genus Viscum; species Viscum album. The sequence goes on from OY728131.1 coordinate 25,617,820, forward strand.
CCCACTACCTCACTAGGTACACCGCACAGCTTCTTCACACGGTTTCAATAAATGCGTGAAAACCATGAAGATGTGTTTTGTATCCTTCTAAAACTATCTGCACATCCATACACCTGGGTCACATGGTGTAGACAAATTGTGCGGCCCATCATACTTTCCCTATTTCAGAGATTCGGGCTACGGAAGTTCTCCGGATGCTTCTGTGACCACCGTAGCTTGATTAGATAGCTTCATTATGACCGCTTAAGAAATTAAAAATGAAAAACTAATGATCCATACAATGGTCAAAGGTCTGGGTCATGACAAACAACTTATATCTATACTAGTTTAACTAACATCGGTTATGAGCAATTACCTTACTTTGATGGAGTATTTAGATCCACAACCTGATATAACAATGTTTTATTGATTCAACTGACAACAAAATATATCATTAAATGGGTCTACAAACCCATTTATATATTAGAAATAGATAATTTTTTGCAAAATAAATTTATCTCGATGGTAAGTACTAAAAAGGAAAAGGTTTCCATTATATATTTCTATCCTATGGGAGATGCAGATCAATAGTGGTAATTAATTAAAAACATCAAGGAGGATGAAGATATAGAAAATATGGGATATACGTATTTTAAATAAATTTTCCTCGAAAAATATTTCCCTTGCAGATAGTGCGAGGATATGGAGAGACAATTCTTGATTCTGATATAGGTAGAGGATAAAAATGTTTCTATGTATGAAGCCAACTTTTATATGTTTTTCAAGAATACAATAGAAAACATACATAATCTTAGGAGAAAGATTGATAATTTTATTGATGGTATTAAAACAATTCATCAAAGTGAAATAGTCTCTGAAACATTCTCACATACAAGGTAAAAGTATCATGTCCAATCAGGAATGAGAATGAATATTCCAATACATATTAATTCAAGTGGAAATAATATAAAAGGGGGATTTTTTGAACTCTAGAAAATAATATAATGGAAAATGGGAGAAAGGAATAATATAATTTCAGAATTACAAAAAATATGTAATGAAACATCATGGTTCATGCCTATTGGGAATGGGAGTTTGTTACTTGTGTAGAGAAAAATGCCACTAGGCCCATGATTGTAAGGGAATTAAAGAACTCATCAATGTGAAATGATTCAACTATAAGTAGACAAGACAATATGCATATGAATGTACAACATCAAGGAAAATTTTCCTAGTAATGTCCAAGGGAGAAAGTCCATACTTATGTAGTCGCAACTATTGGGGTTAAGGTTACTAATGATGTGGTGAAAGGTACTTTAATAATCTCCTCAAATTTAGATGTTGCTTTACTTGATTCTGGATAATCACATTATTGTATACCTTCCTAATTTTATATAAAAATTAGATACATAAAATTCACATTAAAATGGGAGTTTATAGTCAAAACTCATAGTTGAAACCTTATTGCAACAATTATGTGTCAATAAGTTCCTATTATAACACATAATCATGCTCTAATTGATAATTTTATTGTCATTCATATGGTTTTATTTTTGTGTAGTCCTTGGTATGGAATTTCTTCAAAAATATATTTCAAAATTTTATTTAAAAGAGATATAATTTATTATTCAAGATGAGGATATGTATTTTCTCATCTTCAGAAATGATATATTATCATTTGAGTCATATTTGGATCCACATAACGTAGCTCTTCTAAATGATATTATCAAAGAATAAGATAATATAACTCCTACTGATGAAAACGGTGGTCATAAAATTGAGGATTATTCTTTTTTATGGGAATACATTGATTTATTTCTAGAGGAATTACCTTAGCATCTAAAAGAGTGAAAATTTGAGTTTTTTATTTATTTAATCATGAATTCACAACCTATATAAAAGTCTCTATTTATTATGGCCATAGTTGGGTTAATAGGGTTAATGAAACAACTAGATGAATTCATTTATAAAGGATTTATACACCCTAGTGTTTCACCTTGGGGAGATGTTGTTCATTTAAATATAGTTAAAGATATCTCTATGAGTATGTGCATATACTAGAGGGAGATAAATAATATTTTCATAAAAAAAGAATTCGTTTCCTTACATTGTAGACTTATTTGACCAACTTCATTAAGCTCAAAATTTTTATAATACTTATCTTTGATATGGATATCATCAATTTCATATAAAAATTTAAGATATTGAAAAGGCGTAGTTTTAAAAAAGGTTATGAAAATATGAGTATACAATAATACCATTGGCACATACTATTTCACCCTCAATTTTTATAGATCTAAAGAGAATATTATTCAATGAATGTATTAATAATTCTGTTGTGGTATTTATTGATGAAATACTGGTGTACCCCAAAATCTATAAGGACAATGCGAACCACTTTTGGATTATTCTCATGACTCTTAGAATAAAAGTGTTATATGGGATGTATTTAAATTTTTATTTATAGAACTAAATAGATACTTTTCATGGAAATATTTTCTTCATGGAAGTAATCTCAGTTGATTTTTTGAAAAAAATTTCTTTACATAAATGGAAAAAACCAAAGAATATAATTAGGGATCATTGTTTCATTTGTTTATCAGATTAATGTTAGCATTTCATTATGATTTTTCCCCAATTAGATAACCCATTAACCAAGCTTGATCATAAAGGGGATAAGTTTTTTTTTGGAAAAAACGAATGTGAAGAATGTTGTGAATAATTGAAGAGGAGATTTGTGAATCCTCTAATATTGACTCCACCATAGAAAAAATATGGATTTTTGATTTACCGTGATGCATCTAAAAACAGACATGGTTGTTTCCTTGTGTATAATGAAATAGTTGTTTCTTATACATCTAGTCAGTTAAAAAATCATGAAGATATATGTCCATCTCATGTTCTTGTGTGAGCAGCTATAATATTTTATCTAAATATAGGGAGATACTATATATTTAGTGAAATATCTGAGATATATACAGATTAGAAGAGAATGAAATACATATTCTCATAGAAGTTTTTCAATGAAATCCAAGGAGATTGCTTGAGCTACTCAAAGATTATGATTGTTCAATGTACTACCTTCAAGGGAAAGAAAATAAGGTAGAATATGCATTAATTCGGAATAATCATGGAGTTTTAAACAAAATGATGATTGACAATGATCTTGTCTACATGTATCTAGTAAATATGGATATATTAATTATCAAGGTATGTGAACCATAAATAGTTATTTATAATGGTTTCCAAATAATATTTATTTGAAAAGATAAAAATTTATCAGTCCAGTGATGAGAATTTTTATATGAAAATTAAAGCTATGAATGATGGGAAGTTGTTTGACTTCGCATATGAAGAAGGAATTTTGAAATTTGGGAAGTGGTTTTGTGATTCTTCTATACCTAACATAAAAATATATTTATTGGATAATTCTCAAAGCTTGGATATCTTTATTCAACTTAGTATCACTATGATGTTTAGAGATATGAATGAACATTTTTATGGGATAATATGAACTGGGAAATTTATTATTTGTATAAATATATTTTGTTTGTCAATAGGTGAAGGATGAATGAAAACATCATAGAGGAGTCATAAAACCTGTATGTACTTATACATGGAAACTGTATGAAATTACACTATATTTTTCATTGGATTATCAAATACTCCAATAAATAATTATTCTATATGGGTAATAGTTTATTGACTTACCAAATATGCACATTTCCTCGCTATAAGGGAGTATTTTCCACTGAATAACCTTTCAAAACTCTATATCTATGGTGTTATAAGACTTCATGGTGCATCACATTCAATTTCACATAATTGTATTCCATGTTTTACAGAGATATTCATGAAATTTATTTAGAAGGATCATGATATACAGCTTTATTAGAGCAAAACTTATCACCCACAAACTGAAGTGCAGTCGGAAAGGGTGATTTAAACATTAGAATAAATTTTGAGGTCCTTCTCACATCACTTTCAAGTTAGGTATGATTTTTTTTATTTGGTATAATTTTCATATGCTAATGGTTTCCATTCATGTAATAAAATGGTAGTGTACGAAGTGTCATATTGTAAGATATTTCGTACACCAACATTTTGGGATAAAGTTTTTGAAAGGAATATTTTAGGACTAGAACATATTGAAGAGATGATGAAAAATGAAATTACTATTCAATATCATATCAAAGAAGCACAGAGTAAGAAAAAGTGCTTTGCCAATTACCATTGGAAAGATTTAGAGTTTCAAGTGTGTGATCATGTCTTCTGGAAGGTATCTCTATACAAGGGTGTTATACGATTCAGAAATAAATGGAAACTAATCCCTCGATACATTAGTAATTTTGAAATTATAGAAATAAATGGTGTTGTAGCTTACCGATTAATAATGCCACCAAGTCTCTCCAAATCTCATGATGTGTTCCACATCTCATTATTAAAGAAGAATATTCTAGACCCAATGGATGTTATCACTTATGAGGAAATAGATTTGGAACCTCATTCGTCTTTCTGTGAAGATACTTTCCATATTATGCACACTAGAGAACCAATGTTGAGGAATTAGATGACCCAGCTGCTAAAGGAACTTTAGAAAACCCATATAATTGAAGCGGTGACATGTAAAATAATGGAAATTATGGTTAATGACTACCCATATATTTCTATTAGGTGTGATTATGGAAATTTTGAGGATGAAATTTTTAATAGAGTAGAGAATGTAACACCTGATGATTTTATAGTATGTATCTTTTAAATTTAACACCTTTGATAGCTTATTTTGCATGAAACACCGAGATTAAAAACACAACATACAATTAAATATTAACATGACCATTAGAATATTAACATGACCATTTGGAATAGTAATTTGGAAATTATAATAATATTCTAACTTATATATATATATATAATTTAGGTATCTACTAAATTAAAATTTTATATTTCAATATCATGGAATAAGTAAATAAATGTTTTAAAAATGATAAATTAAGTTATAGTGTTTTTTTGAAATGTAAATTCCTATATAAAATTTTATAATCAATATAATTATTTCTATGAATATTTATTTTTATAAAATAAATTTGTAAGTTAATATCATTTTCAATATAAATATAAGATAACTTTATGGGACAATAAATAATTTTTCAAACTGTCACAAAATCATTTATAATATTAATGACAGTATTTTTTTGGATTAAATGATAATTATATTTAAAAAGTGAAATTATTATATATAGAAAATTATTTTCATAAAATGAATTTCATTTTTTGTGTCTAAATATTAAAAAATTGTTAGAGTGAATTTTTGGTATTTTTTTAAAATAGTTGAATTTTTATGAAGAGTGAAATACGGTAATTTATGGTATTTAAATTAATAATCCAAATACATGAATTTTTTAATCGTGGTGGCTGTATAGATGATGTAAGAAACATTAGTTCAAACACACATGCACTAGAAATTTTAAATAGTCACAATTATCAATACTATTGATAATCATGGGGAAAAACAATAAAATATAGATAAAAAAATCAAAATATACCCCTTTCATCCACTATAAATACCTACCCTCCCCAACCATTCCCCTCACACCATATAATACAGGATACATGCTTATATACTTCCCAATTCCTCTCTCAAACATCATCCCCATGTTCTATTCTTTATGGTCTTACCAAAATACCATCTCCAAGTTCCGTATAGAGGTTCTCAAGTATATGAAACTCAAGAGATACACCCTTACTCTTCTTCTTTTAATTTCTTTTCATTGATTATCCAACCATAAAATCCCCTATACAAATTAACATGATAATTTCAGTATCACATATATATTATAATTTTATTGTGTTAATGAAATATCTATCATCAAAACTATTTTCAACTCCCTTTTTTCTAAAAATGAAAACATCATCTATGAGGTCTTGATTTACCACTTACATGGACGATGTGGATTCATTTTCCAATAATTCCTTAAACAATGGGCATAAAACAATTTTTAATATTAAAATAGATTATAATATATTAATTATAACTTATTTAATTTTTTAGAACTATTATATAGATATATTACTATATAAAATGATATATATTTTTGATGGTCACAAAAACCACCAGAATGAAGAAAATCACTTTCATTATCTTTTAATCTAATGAATCATCCTCATACCATATAAAAAATGATATATATGACCATTTAATCATATATATGTTTATTAAAAACAAATTATTATAACTCTATAGTATTTTTAAAATTTCATGTGAACTTCCAAACTTCTGTAAAAGTGAACCGATCATAGAAACCAAAAACAAGTGACTTGGAATAGTAAACTTAATCATTATAACCCATAAAAATAGTCATAAGTGAAATTAATAAATCTTTGATAAATAAAATATATTTTGGATAGATTACTAAGTATGTAATTAATGGATCTATTTTGATTATATTGGATATTAAGTACAAGTTCATATTGCTCTCGGATATAAGGTAAGAGTTTTATCATCTCACATTTATTTATGTGAGATATGTCATAGCCCCCACGTATTTCTTGTGTTTGATGTTTCTATAATGAAAATTGATATATAATATCATTATATTCATTATCTTCAGGATATTAAATATTTCATTTGATTATCATTAATTTAATGGGGCATATGGTACAACTATTTACAAAGTGGTATGGGAATTCTTAAAATGATTTCCATTCGTTGGGATAAAATTATGATACAATGATTATTTATTGTTATTATTGTGTTTGAAACTATTTTTCTTATATAATGATTTATTTTCATTTGTTTTATTTTTATATACATATTATAAAAAATTTATTCATTTGATTAACACTCATACTTTCTTTCAAAAATACGGTTTTAATTGTATCCTTTTATAAAAATGTAAAAGAAATATATAATTTAAAAAATATATGGAATGATCATAATTAATTAATGAAGAATATTTACAAGTTTAAAATCTTATTTCTAAATAAAATTTTTATTTTTAAATTGTGTGATTTTTAAAATAAGTGATTTCAATGTAAAAATAATTTTTCTCTCAAAATATATTGAATGATTTTCTTATAGTACTTTCATCCATGCCAATACTATTTACGGGAGATTTTGATTAATTTAGGATGATCTTTTATGATATCATCCACTATATTTTAGTGAATTTTTTATTATTATATTGACTTTGGATGTGATATTTTGATGTCTTCACCCTATTATACCGAATGGATTATGATTATATTTATTATTTTGGTAAAGTTAGTAAAATTCAGTATTTCAATTTCAATATTATTGCATATGTTGATTATGTTTCACCACATTATTATGATGAATGAATTGGATACAGTAACTTTCAAGCGGTGCCCATAATAGCCCATTGATGTATTGGTATATCTTATAAGAAAAACTAGTTTGGTTATTGGTTGATTTCTTAACTAATTATGTATGGTTCCTTTGTTGATGTAATGACCCATAAATTTCAAGGAAATTTCTTTTCATAAATACTTTGGAATTTTACAAGTCGGTGGCTTCTAACGGCACTTGCTTCCGAGGCCTGGTGTGCCCAGAATCAATTTCCAAAGTTTAGCTCGGGTACGTTCAGTAAACGAACAAGCATGTTTTTTTATCTTTGGAACTGGTGCTCGGAATTTAAATCTGAGGTCACTGATGAGCTCATAGCACCGGTAATTGCTTAAGGATACCTTTACCGTAGTTGCGTTTTAAGCAGGTTCAGAATTAATATTTCGGGGGTTAGTTTAAAATAAATAAAATTGTTGTAGCACAATTTTATGATGGATATATCCTCCTAAAGGGAGTTAGAGGTGGGATCCAAACCCACATAACCACCCATGAGAGGAAATTTGTGGGGTGGGGGACACACGTGACCTAAACCCCTGAAACATCCCATTACTCTCATAAACCCCCATTAAACTCCTTTGTTTAATGTTGACAACTCTCCCATTAATTCATGCCAACACCTTAATTAAGAAATTTAATACTCTAATTTATTAATTATGTGTTTGAATGTTTAAATTGTAAATTCCCTGTGTTAATAAAATAATAATATTTTCTTATTATTTTATTTGGGGGGGGGATTTCGTTGTGTTAAGGGAGAGAGATCTTGAGAGAATAGTTTTCTTCTCCGACGAAGATGTGAGACTTCTTCGACGAAGAACGCTGGTTCCACGAAGAACGACAACACACCTTCATTTTTCTTCTCCATGACAACTGAGGAGACACTTCTTCCTCCTCGTATGCACTCTGACGTCATCTACGAATCCTCTCCCCATGATACCGTCTTCCTGGACGCCCGAAGTGTGACGTCAATTATCGAGGTTTGGGATTATGTTCAATTTTAATGGATTAAACTTGTGACTCATTCTTTGTTGTATAACATTGATTGTCTCAGCCTATTGCTATTGCTTAACGCGGTGGGTGCGGGCCAAACGAAGACATCCCGACGACCCTCCGTTTGATCTTGTTTATTTTTGGAATCGGCGACCGGAGGTAGAACACGGAAGAGGCAGGAGGCGCAAGGGCTATCGTCACACACAAAATGAAAGCTGCGGTGGAGGAAGCACGACACCGTCACGCCATGTTGGGAATGCAGCAGTGGAAGCCAGTGCCATCGCACCAGCTGTGCTGAAGGAACCACGACTTCTTCGTGGGCCGCTTCGGTGGAAGGACCGTCCGGCCCGTCGGCCGGCCGGGCGGTGAAAATCCATGACACTAGGAGGGCGCTGCGCCGGATGAGCCGCGGACCGACCGTGTGGGACGCTTGCACCAGAAGGTCGGACGGCTCCATCCGGCTGGTTAGGGAGGGAGGCGACACTTGGCACCACTGGTTCGGGCAGCCGGGGGGTCGCCCCCACCCCCCCCCCCCAGACGTCTCGGCCTTCGGGCCAAGCCGCTCGGCCAGTGGGCTGAGACGCTCGGCCGGCTGGCCGAGCCTGCCGGGCCGCACCGCGCTGCTTCGGGCCGGGCCACGCTCTCTTCGTGCTGAGCCACACGAATCTTCGGGCCGGCCCGATACCCCCACTGGGTCGGACCACTAAAAACAGGGTGACCCGACCCGCCATCCCACTAGGCTTAACGGGTCGGGCCCGTTATTCACTAAAACATGAATAATATAAATACCGTGCGTCTGATCGACGCGCTGTCTGCGGAACTGGGATCCTTTCGACGAGGCGATCCTTTTTAAATACTATAAGTTTGTTTTGGACAACTTTGGTAAATAGCCGGGTTTGGAAGGAGCATATTTCAAACTGGCCCCCTGGAACGAAAAGGCCAATATCTCTCAGACCAGGCGTCCGATTGACTCACCGTCTGTCGCATTGAGATCATTTTGATGTGACAGAACATCGGGATACATAAACTCTGGACATATTCAAAATTTATGTATCAATCCCCTTTACTCGAGGAGTGGACCCTCCTGGAATCGAGCATGATGTGTGCGGGAACCCTAGAACTGGCTGTGAGTGCGGCGACTAACGGGCTGGGATCCTCCGTGGGTTCGACGACGAAGAAGATTGTACTTTGATCCTACGTGGGTTCGACAGTGAGGATGACTGTACTTGTATCCTCCGTGGGTTCGGCAGTGATGTTGACTGTACTTGTATCCTACGTGGGTTCGGCAGCCATGGTTACTGTACTTGGATCCTACGTGGGTTCAACAGCAATGTCTTTTGTACTTAGATCCTACGTGGGTTCGGAAGAGGAGATGATTCAGAGGCTACATATTATCATCTCCAACCCACTTCGTGAGTAGTATACCTGTGTGGGATGAATCTTGTCTTTAAAATCCTTATCATTGATGTGATTGACTTCTTTCCTATGTGGACCAGATTGTTCTTGGGCTCGAAAGTTGGACTCGAACTGAGATTGATGGCTTAGGTATATGTATGGTCATATACCTATGTAGAGCTGGGTAATACTTCATGTTTGTTTCTTTCCTTTTTTGGGTTACCCTTCATGGATTCTGGGAGACCTTCGGGGGTCTCAGGGTCCCTACTAAGTATCGTTATACTCACTGTCGCACGGGCAATGCCCGCACTATGTTGTGTTTGTTGCAGCTGACGGACAACACTGATCGTGGTTGAAGCTTGTGGAGATGGACGGCATCCGGAGGTGGACCACCTGGCGGGATTTACATGGAGCAGACAGACGGACCCGAGGTTCCGACGAGACTATCTGTACCCACCCTTCAGGTGGGATTCTCGGAGGATGACTCGGTGGTTACTGCATTACTTTACAGCTGTTGTACTTTCTTTCTTAGTTGTATTGTACTTTCAGTTGGGTTTTTATACTGGCCCATTTACTTTCCAACACTTACTTTTGTACTCAATTTTACTTAGTTTTCACTTGCATACCTTATTGTGTTTGTTTACTTTTATAAAGTCAATTCCTTCCCTTTTTAACTGGATTTACGCCTTTGGTGCTAGTCACCAACCTCTGGCCTATGGAAGGTGGGCTTGGGGTAGTCACGGTATGGGCCCGAGGACGAGTCATGAAAAATTGGTATTAGAGGAGTCTGTTCTACCATAGAACTCTGGACTCTTATAATTTCTTCTCTGTGAAGAAATAGTGATAAGAGTAATGAATGTGGTTTTCAGTCCATGGAGTCCAGTGTTGGTGCGACAGCCGACATATCAATACACCAGGACCCTAACTTCTGATTTCCTACATAGTGCTCGAAAACACTGATTACATGTGTGTTTCAAAAATTTTCATTGTGATTACTTTGTGTTAGCTCAGCAGGTATACTGTTTTACCGTGGCGTACCTGTTTCTTTTCAATATGTCATCACGAAAGCAACCAGCTAGGGTTCTGAGCTATGTGCGAGATGGAATCCCAACGATCGATGATGCCTCAGTGTAGGGCCCCATTACAGTGGAGGAACCAGTGGTACCACTACTCACTGGGCCACCGATACCACCAGCCCCAACATTAAAGAGTGCACGCCGCCTGAGTGCGCTGCACGAGTTTCAGTGATAGAGTCCGCCCAGGATTCGTGGAGAGACGGACCCTCAGGCAGCTGAGGATTGGCTGGAGGCTATCACTAGAGTCTTCATATTGATAAGGACACTCGCATACCTTATGGTGATCCTTGACGCGAGTCTCATGCATGCAGCATTAGGTAGATGGTGGAGTGTGATGCTTCAGGTGCATGACGAGGCATCGCTACTTTGCACGTACTTCAAGAGCATCTTCCGCTCAGAGTTTGTTCCAGCCACCCTCTATGCAGTGCACATCCAGGAGTTACTACATCTACGGCAGGGCAGCATGATAGTAGTCCACTACTCCACGAAAATGGTACGGGACCCATTCTTTCGGGCCCAGACCTTTGAGTAGGGACTAAGGCATCAGATCAGGGCTTCGATGATCTCTCACAGCATTCAGACGCAGGCAGGAGTAGTGGAGCGATCCGTTCATGGGGAGAGCTTTCTTTCTAGGTCGATGCCAGTAGCAAGACCCACCATAGGGAAACACGTAGCGGACTCTTCTACATCCGGAAGTAGACACATGTCACAGAGGTCCAAGCGGACAAGACCATTAGGTGGGCAACCTCAGGATACTGGTTCGGATGTGTGGGGCACATGAATTAGATCCAAAAATATGAGGGGAAGGCAGTGTTATGCATGCGGTGGATGATCAATGTTGAGCTCGGCCTGTACGCAAGGGTTATGGTGGAAGTTGACCTTGGTCACAAGCATCCCGATTCGATTTCCTTCAACGCAAATGAGTACAATGTCGGCATCCGATTGGAATATGAACGTCGGCCTCCTCTCTGTGATTTGTGTAAGATCGTTGGGAATTCTCTCATGAACTTTCATTTGATGAACTACCAGGTGAAGTTGCAAGATGACCAATTGAAAGATGAAGGGTGGACTCAGGTTCATCGGAAGAAGAAGGATCAAACCTTTCCCGTTGCGATGCGAGACAAGAATCTGAAACATGCAGAGATATGGGTGAAAAAACTACCTCAGGTGGGGGAGACCTCCAGTGTCAAAGGGTCTGATTTGGCAGAGGAGGAGGAGACCGACGATACAGATGCTGCTATCATGGATAAAATTGACTCTTCAGTGCAGCTCTCCCTCGAACAGCCTCTGATTGCATCTAATTAATCTGACTCAGGCTGCGGTATATTAGGCGAGGGACAACAGGCGATGCCTTGGGTCTTATCTAGTGGCCAGAGCACCATTATTTTGGTGGCCTCAATTGGGTAGTCCCTCACTCCTGATAAGGATAATATAGGTTCAAAAATGTTGCATATGGATTTCCAATAGGATTCAGGTGAGGGTCCCCAGGCAGGGACTCTTGTGGATACTACTATGATTATAAACATTGATCATAATCTAAGGAAAGACACATAACTGAATGTTCGAAGCAAGCAATATGCTTATTACCATCATGAATCTTCTAGTGTTGGTCCTCAGGTCCTCATTTGGAGAATCATGAATTTGTAGGTAGGAAGTAAAAGGGTGAGGTTGCAGGTATCTCTTCATCCTCCATTTTTCTTGCTGATAAGGATCTTATTAATGCAGTGGGTGCACACCCCACTACCATGGTTTTTGAACAATTAAAAGGTACAACTGACCAAATTTCTCAGCATGTACCTCCTGCAAAGGAGACTGGCATGGAATTAAAATTATATCCTACTCTCAATAAAATCACTAATGATACCTCAGATCAGGTGCAGATGGCAACTGAAAATCCCTACACCAACAAGGTAAATGGCCCCAGTGATTAGGTATTGGAAGTGGGATCCTTGGCCACTACGATGGTCGCCTCATGTGACATTGATGCCTCCACATCTGTTCTGCCTCAAAATGATTGCTCAGTGACTCTGCTAGTAGCTAAAATCCCTCTTCAAAAAATTCGGGGTGCTTATATTAATCCTGAACCTAATGTCTCTATTTTCCCTTCTATGAATACGCAGGGAAAGAAATCCAATTTTTCACATGAACCAAGAAGATCAGTAAGAAATAAGTTATTGGGTGTAAAAAAAGGGATCTCTAGCTCCAAATGCAGGTTTAGATGAATTGCTTATTTATGAATTGTCAGCGTTTAGCTAGCTCTGATACTTTTATTGTGTTAAAAAGATTTTTTTTTGACTCACAAACCAAAACAAATTTCTATTTCTGAGCCTAAAATTAATTTTTCTTTGAAATATTTACACTTTTGCTCTTTTGGGGATAACTTTTTTGGTGCTTGAAAGGAAGGTACTTCTACTGAAACTCTTTGGGTTTTTTATCATACATCTTTGAAATCTGTTTATGTGCTGAGAACTTCTGACCAAATGCTTACCTGTGATTTTTCCTCTGCTGGTGTTCGTACTATCTGCACTTTGATTTATGCTAAAAATAGATATCACGATCGAAGATCTCTCTGGGATGACCTTCTTTTCCCCTCTAGTTTTGTTCCGGACCCCTGGCTGGTGATCAGTGATTTTAATGTCATCCTTCTCCAAAGTTAAAAGATTGGACCGTATCATTCTACCATATCAATTAGAGAATTTAAAGCCTCTATTGAGAACTGTGACCTTATCGAAATCAACCTTACGGGTGCTAAATATAATTCGTATAGAAAGTGTCTGAACAGGATGGTGGCTAGCAAACTTGACAGAGCTTTCACTAATACTTCTACCCTTGATAAATGGGATTCCATCTCTAGTATTACCTTACCTAGGATCAACTCTGATCATCATCCCATTCATGTCAGTTTCACCACTAAGGGCTCAAAATCTCCCCTCCTTTTTAAATTTAACAATGCTTGGGCTGAGGTTCCAGAATGTTCCAATATGATAAAAGATCTCTATGTTGGCATGAGGCACCAAAATGATTCTTTTTATTGCATTGAGAAATCAAAACTTTTGAAACAGCAACTAAAGGGTTAGTGCTTCTCTAAAACTAAGTAGCTTGACATAGACAACTCCTCTTTGGAGAATGACCTCATTCGTAATCAAAGCTCCAACACCTGCTCTGATTTTTTTTCGTGATCCCCAAGATGAAATTACTATTTCATTGAAGCTTAAATCTCTTTTGAAGATCAAGGATAACAAGCGGAAGCCAATCTTTAAAACCAAATGGCTTTCGGATGGGGATTGGAATACTAAATTTTACAATTCCCTTCAAAGAATCAGGAAGACTTGTAGGCCGCTTGCCTTTCTTAGAGTTGATGACACTCTTCTTGACACTGAAGATGCCATTGCTAATCAAGTTGCTGATTACTTTCACAATGTATTTAATGGTCCAGAGGTTAGTAAGGACCTTATTCATGACATCATTCCTAATATGGTCATGGCTGAGGACAATGATCATCTCTTAAGCCTACCTATGGATCATGAAATCATGGCCACTGTTTTCAGTCTCAACCCTGACAGTGCCCCGGGTCCTGATGGTTTCATCAATGGCTTTTTCCAACATTTCTAGGATCTCATCCATGTGGATGTTTGTGATTTGGTTAAATCCTTCTTCTCCACTGGTATTCATCCTCATGGGTCAAAATCTCAATTCCTTACTCTTATCCCTAAAGTGGACAATGCAGCCGAGATTCATCTTTTCTGACCCATTTCTCTCATCAAAACCCTTTATAAAATTATCACCAAACTTCTTGTGAATAGACTCTCCTCTATCTCCAAGAAAATTGTTTCTTGGAACCAATTTGGTTTTATCAAAGGAAGAACTATTCAAGAATGCATCTGCCTTGCCTCTGAATGTACGAATATGCTTAATAAAGTTTCTAGAGGATGTAGTATGGCCATTAAGATGGACATTAGGAACGATTTTGACACTATGGACTGGAACTTCATTTTAAAGGTTCTTAAGAATTTTGGGTTTAATGACTCTTTTACTACCATGATCGATACCTTATTCAATTCGGCTTCTATCTCCATGATATACAATGGGACCCCTAAAGGTTTTTTCAAATGTACTAAGGGGGTTAGGCAAGGTGACCCCCTCTCTACCATTCTTTTTGCTATTGCTGAGGATTATTTTAGCAGGCTCCTTTTGAGCCTTGTGAATCAAAGAAAATCAATCTCATTTAGGCCTCTAGAAACTTAAATGTTCCCACACACCTTTTATATGCTGATGATATAATTTTTTTAAAGGGTTATAAAAAGAACATTAAAAATCTCAAGAGCACCCTGGAACATTATGAAGATGTTTCGGTTCAAGCGATAAGTTGGAACAAATCTTTTGTTTTCTTTGGAAATATTTTTTCCCCAAACAGAAAAAGTCACATCATTGATTACCTTGGAATCAAAAGAAGGCTCTTTCCCTTTCACTTATTTTGGTGTTACTATTTTTTGGGGAAGGCCGAAATCCAGTTATTTTCATATCATTGTTGATCATATAATCAATCAACTTTCATCATGGAAGGGTAAGTCTCTTTCTATGGCTGGTAGTGTTTGTCTTGTTAAGTCTACTATTGTTTCTAAGATGGTTTTTTCGATGATGGTTTACACTTGGCCTTCCAGTTTTCCCAAGAAAATCAATGCTTGCATTAAAAATTTTGTTTGGTCCAGTAGTACACTTGAAAGAAGACTTGTCACCATTCCTTGGGCCACATGCTGGAAACCCCTCGACAAAGGTGGCCTTGACATTAAGAATCTTAAGTTCTTTAATGAATCTCTTCAAGCCAGAATCACATGGAATTTTATCCATAGCAACTCTGATTCCTTGACCTTTGGTAAGAAAAGATTCGTGACCAAGCTAAGAAATGGTATCTTGGGTTAAATAACTTCTTCTATCTGGCCATCCATTAGGCGTTCTTTCCTTAGAATCATGATCAATTCAAGATGGATGGTTAGTACTAATTCCTCTATGTATTTCTGGCTTGACAACTAGACCGGTGTTCCTTTAATCTCCATGATGACTTCCACCACTACTCTTGTGAACACCAACTACACTATAAGTGAGGTTGTTAACTCTCATGACATCATCCTTCCAACCCACATCAGTCATGTCATTGGCAATTATCATTTTTCTGATACTGTTGACATCCTCATTTGGGAACCTGCTCCAAATGGTATCCTGGATTCTAAAAACTTCTATAAAAACAATTTTAGTAACTCTGATTCTAGATTTGTTTGGTTGAATGCTTTTGGAAAAACTTGTATCAAGACCTCGCAGCTCTCTCTCATTTGTCGTGTTGCTCATGATAGGGTCCCAACCGATGTGTGTCTTCAATCTTTTGGGATATATCTTTGTTATAGATGGCACCTGTGAAACCAACATCGTGAGGATGGTAATCATTTGTTCTTTTCTTGTGCTATAGTTGTAGCTCTTTGGAATTAAATTTCTAACATTTTTGGTTGCATATGGTCTCTTCTTGCTTCTATTAGCTCTCAACTTCAATATTGTGTGACTTGGGAAGCTTCCAAGAAAATCAGGAATCTCTTTATGGCTGTAGTGGCAGAGCTCCTGCATGTGATCTGGTATGATAAAAATAATTTCATTCATAATAATTTTTCTATCAATATCAATTCAGGTAAAATGTGTATTCTCATTGCCATAAAACATGCTACCTCTCTTCATAAGGATCAGTGTGACAACTTTGTTGGTGATTTTGAGATACTCTACCGGCTGCGAATTGCGGGCTCTTATAGGCTACCCCGAAGTACCTTTGAGGTATTCTGGCAAGCCCCGATTCCAGGATGGATCAAAGTGAATGTTGACGGTTCCTCTAGAGGAAACCCGGGTCTGGCATGTTGTGGTGACATCTTCAAAGATTGTTTTGGCAAATGCCTCGGTTGCTTCTTCGGTGGATGTGATACGACCTCTGCTTTGGAAGCTGAAATGATGGGATTCATTCATGTGGTGGATTTCGCCAAGCAAAAGGGTTGGCGCAACCTGTGGATTGAATGTGATTCAACCACTGTTGTCCAAGATATCTAGAAAGGGGTGGTTCACCTTGCCTGACCGCTTACCTCTCGTTGGATGAAATGTCTTGACTTGCTCAAGGATCTCAACTACATTTCCAATCATATCTTCTGAGAATCGAACATGGTTGCCAATAGTCGTGCCAATAAGGGAGTCAATCAGGTGTTTACCTAGTTGGATGATTTGCCTGACAAATCACTCCCTTTATTCCACAAGTATTGTAATAAGATTCTGTCTTTCAGACTTTTATAGCTCCCTTTTTTATCAATAAATTGTGCCTTGGTCTTTGAATTAGGCACCACCTCTTAGAAAAAAATTATTTTATTGTCATTTCCCTTGTTCAGAGCTCATAGATTCCGACAGATCCATTGGCTCGATCTTTATGCCTAGAGACTCCTACGGGAGTTAACTCGATGATTACGCACTAGTGTCGACAATGTGAGCTTACTCTAGGAGGCGAGAGCTTCGGCTGGGATCTTCTTGTAGCGGAGTCGAGGCCTTACGACGTCATCTTGGGTATGGACCGGTTATCAATAGTCCATCCCAGATCGACTATATTAGGCGCAAAGTGTGGGGTGTCCGCGCGGATGGGACCATGATCACCTTCACCGGTGAGAAGGGAGCCTTTGCAGCACATGATGGACTTACACAGAGGAGAGGGCAGCCGATCACACATCAGCTGGCTAGACTCATCTTAGGAGCGGTTGATGTGCGGAGTCTTAGTTTTCCTGTTGTGGTGGATTAGTACGCGGACTTTTTTTCTGACGACGTTCCAAGACTACCTCCTCGTAGAGAGGTAGATTTCTACTTTGACATGTATCCTGAGACAGAACCGATATCTACTCCAGCATATCGGATGGCACCCACTGAGCTTCCTAAGCTGCAGGTACAGCTCATGGACTTGCAGGGAAAGGGATTCATCTGATCCAGTGTTTCATGCTAGGATTCTCCGATTTCATTCGCCAAGAAGGTGGATGGGAGCTTACGACTGTGTGTTGACTACTGTCTCCTGAATCAAGTGATCGTGAAGAAAAAGTATCCACTCTTGAGGATTTAAGACCTCTATTATCAGCTCAAGTGAGCACGATGGTTCTCGAAGATAGACCTCAGGTCAGGAAATCATCATGTCATAGTTCGAGACAAGGATGTGCAGAAGACTGCCTTCAGGTGTCAGTATGGCCACTACGAGTTCTTGGTTATGCCCTTCGGCATAACCAATGCACCAGCAGTGTTCATGAGTCCATTGAACAGGATCTTCCAGCCTTACCTCGATTGTTTTGACATAGTCTTCATCCAATACATACTTATTTACTCGACTACTAAGGAGGAGAACGCCTACCATTTATGGGTTGTACTGGACACACTCTGAGAGCACCACCATTATAAAAATCTCTCAATGTGACAGTTCTAGATTATAGAGGTTCACTTCGAGGGGCACATCATCTCGGAGGAAGGATTTGCAGTGGATCCTATGAAGATTGAGGCAGTACTTGCTTGGGATCCACCCAGGAGCGTGACAAAGGTTCAGACTTTTTTGGGACTGGCTGGGTACTATCAGAGATTTGTGCCAAACTTCACCATAGTTGCAGCACCACTTTCAACTTTGATGAAGAATGGGAAACCCTTCGTGTGGTCAGATAGATGCCAGCAGAGCTACCAGAAGTTGAGACAGAGATTGACTAGTGCGCCCATCTTTAGGCTACCAGAGGAGGGTGTTCAGTATGTGGTTTATTGCGACGCATCAGGGACCAGACTCAGGTGTGTCCTGATGCAGGAGCGGTAAGTGACCGCCTATGGTTCATGGAAGTTGAGGAAACACAACCAGAACTACACTACCCGTGACCTGGAGTTATCAGCAGTGGTCTTCTCCTTGAAGATGTGGCGGAACTATCTGATGGGTGAATGCTTTACAATCTATTCTAAGCACCAGAGTCTCAGGTACATTTTCTCGCAGAAGTATGTGAACCTGAGACAGCGGCGATGGCTCAAGTACCTCCAGGACTATGACTTTGAGATAGTCTATACTCCTAGGAAGGGGAACTTAGTAGCTGATGCTCTCAGAAGGAGATCGAGTATTCAACTACTTGGAGGGGTGACGAAGTAGTTATCCGCTTCGCTGATATCCTTCATGGATAGAGATGGGGAAGCTTTTCTCCTGTCCCTCACAGTTACTCCTCCACTACTTCAGCGGGTCAGAGAGGCACAACATGGAGACGTTGACTATGAGATGCGACGTGCTCATATTTCCACAGGGTAGGTTCCTGATAGATTTTCTGAATGAGGAGAACACGTCATCCTCTTCAGGGGACGTACCATGGTACCAGTTGCACTACAGGAGGAAGTGTTGAGGGAGTTTCACACTTCCCCTATGGTGGTACATCCAAGAGTGGCGATGATATACCACGACCTGAGACGACAACACTGGTGGTCGGGTATGAAGAAGGCTATAGCATAGTTTGGTTCAAAATTCCTCACTTTCCATCAAGTGAAGGCAGAGCACCAGGTACCAGCAGGCTTGGTACTGCCCTTCGAGGTTCCGAAGTGGAAGTTGGATGCGTTATCCATGTATTTCGTGATGGGGCTTCCACGTAATTCGAGGGGACACGACTCCATCAGGGTGATCGCAGACTGACTCACCATGTCGGCCCACTTCCTTCCGATCAGAAAACAGTGCTTTGTAGAGATCTTGGGATGCCTCTATGTTCATAAGATCTTTCGGCTTCATGGTGTTCCATCGTCTATCATCTCTGATCGAGATGCTCACTTTACTTCCCGGCTTTGGAAGGCGTTATAGGAGGAATTTGGGATGCAACTATGCCTGAGCACCACCTTTCATCCTCAGAAGGATGGCCAGAAGGAGAGTACCATTCAGACTCTCGAGGACATGCTCTGTGCATGTGTCCTTGACCTTGGTCACAGTTGGGAGGATCGCCTACCCTTGGTGGAGTTTGCGTACAGCAAGAGCTACCACTCCACCATTGGGATGGTACAGTAGGAGGCACTGTACGACCGACCTTTCAGATCACCTATGTGCTGGATTGACCCTGGGGAGTCAGAACTTGTAGGACCAGAGATGGTTCAGGCTACGATGGAGAATGTGAAGATCGTCCAGGAGCCGATGAGGACTACACAGAGCAGACAGAAGTCCTATGCAGATAGGAGATGGAGACCCCTGGATTTCGAGGATGGCGACCACGTTTTCATATGGGTCTCACCACGATGTGGATTACAGATATTTGGTTGGGGCGGCAATTTATATCCACGCTTTATCGAGCCTTTCCAATTCCTCAGTAGAGTAGGCGAGGTGGCTTACCACCTAGCCCTTCCACCTTAGTTTCACCGGGTGCATGATGTCTTCCACGTATCTCACCAGAGGAGATACGTGCATGACCCGACCCACATCATTGATCATGGGAAGCTGGACATCGATGACGGGGCTATATTCATGGAGGTCCTGGTGGAGATAGAGGATTGACAGGAGTGGGAACTACATGGACGGTCGATTCCTATGGTGCACATTCGTTGACAGCACGGGAACATCCAGGAGAGCACATTGGAGCGGGAGGCTCAGATTCGTTCTCAATACCCTCATTTGTTTCTCTAGTTTTTGTTATAGGTTTACAGGGACATAAAACACTGAGGCGGGAGTAATTTAAAGACCCGTAAATTTCAAGGAAAAATTTTTCTTAAATAATTTAGAATTCTACATGTCTGTGGCCTCTGAGGGCACTTGATTCTGAGGCCCGGTGTGCCCAGAAACAATTTCCGATGTTTAGCAAGGGTATGCTCAGTAAACAAACGAGCATGTTTTTCTATATTTTGAACTAGTGCTCGGAATTGAAATTTCAGGGCACCGATGAGCTTGCAGCGCCGGTAATTGCTTGAGGGGACCTTTAACGTAGTTGCGTTTTAAGCGGGTTGAAAATTAATATTTGGGGAGTTAGTTTAAAATAAATAAAATTGGTGTAGCACAATTTTATTTTTAAGGATGGTAGTTATATCCTCTAAAAGGGATTTAGAGGTGGGTCCCACACCCACATAACCTCCCATGAGAGGATATTTGTGTGGTTGGGACCACATAGGACCTAAACCTTTGCACTTCCCATAACTCTCATAAACCCCCATTAAACCCCCTTGTTTAATGTTGA
This sequence comes from Viscum album, assembly GCA_963277665.1. NCBI lineage: Eukaryota > Viridiplantae > Streptophyta > Magnoliopsida > Santalales > Viscaceae > Viscum > Viscum album. The sequence goes on from OY728131.1 coordinate 25,638,837, forward strand.
TAGCTCTCCCATTAATTCATACCAATGCCTTAATTAATAAATTGAATCCTCCAATTTATTAATTAAGTGTTTAAATGTTTGAATTTTAAATGGATTATGTTAATAAAATAATAGGAGTAGCTTATTATTTTATTTTGGGGGGGATTTCATTGTGTTAAGGGAGAGATCTCTTGAGAGAATAGTTTTCTTCTCCGAGGAAGAACGGTGACTTCTTCGATGAACAACGCGGGTTCGACAAAGAATGATGATGCACCTTCCTATCTCTTCTCTGCGATAATTGAGGAGACGCCGCTACCTCCTCGGATGCAGTCCAACATCATCTACGAATCCTCTCCCCGCGATGCCATCTTCCATGACGCCCGACGTGCGACGTCAATTATCGAAGTCGGGGTTTATGTTCAATTTTAATGGATTAAACTTGTGCCTCATTCGTCTTTGTATAACATTGATTGTCTCGGACTATTGCTATCGCTTAACGTGGAGGGCGCGGGCCGAACGACGAAGGCCCGATGACCCTCTGTTTGATCTTGTTTATTTTTGGAATTGGTGACCGGAGGCAGAACATGGATGAGGACGGCGGCACAAGGGCCGCCGTCAAACACGCAAAGAATTCAGCGACGGAGGAAGAATGGTGTCGTCGCACCATGCAGGGAACGCGGTGGAGGAATCTGGTGCCGTCGCGCCGGCTGTGTGAAAAAAACCGGGGCCCGCTTTGCGGGCCGCTTTGGCAGAAGGATCGGCAGGGCGGAGCAAAGCTGCGACAACAGGAGGGCACCGCGCCAGATGAGCCTCGGCCCACCCCTGCGGACCGCTTGCGCCAGAAGGCCGGCCGGCTCAATCCTGTTGGTTAGGGAGGGAGGCGCCACTTGGAACCGCCAGTTTAGGTAGTCGGGGGGCCGTGCCCCCCACCCCCTCGGACCGCTCGGCCTTCAGGCCGAGCTGCTCAGTAGGGTGGCCGAGCCAGCTGGGCCGCGCCCTGCCGGGCCGGGCCGCGCTGCGCCCTGCCAGGTCGGGTCGTGCCTCTTCTGGCTGGGCCGCGTCCTCTTCGGTCCGGGCCACGCAAATATTCAGGCTGTTCCGACGCCCCCACTGGGTCGGACCCGCCAAAACTGGGTGACCCGACCCGCCAGCCCACTGGGCTTAACGTATCGGTCCCATTATTCACTTAAACATGAATAACTTAAAGACCGCACGTACAATCTACGCGCCGTCTATGGAACTGGGATGCTTTCTATAAGGCAGTCCTTTTGAGATACTCTAATTATGTTTTGGACAACGTTGGAAAATGTCCAGGTTTGGAATCAGCATATTTCCCACCGGGCCCCTAGAATGACAAATCCAATATCTCTCAGATCGGGCATCCGATTGACGTGCCGTCTGTCGCGCTGAGTTCCTTTTTACGAGACGGAACTTTAGGATACATCAACTCTAGAATTCGTGATAGTTGATGTATTGAACCCCTTTACTCGAGGAGCGGACCCTCCTAGAACCAAGCACAATGTATGCGGGAACCCTAGAGCTTGCTGCGACTGCGACGACTACCATTCTGGGATCCTCCGTGGGTTAAACGACGAATATGACTGTACATGGATCCTACGTGGGTTTGGAAGCGAGGATGACTATACTTGGATCCTTCATGGGTTTGACAACGATGATGATTGTACTTGGATCCTACGTGGGTTCGGTAGTAATGGTTACTGTACTTGGATCCTATGTGGGTTCGGCAGCGACAACTTCTATACTTGTATCCTATGTGGGTTCGTTAGAGGAGACGATTTAGAGGATACATCTAATCATATTCACCCCTCTTCATGATTAGTATACCTTTCTGCTCTGAATATTGTTTTTCAAATCATTATCATTGATGTGATTGACTTCTTTCCTATGTAAATCGGATTGTGTTTGGGATCGAATGTCAGAGCCGAACTGAGATTGATAACTTAGGTATATGCATGGTCATATACCTTATTAGAGTTGGTTGATACTTCGTTTTTGTATCTTTCCTTTATGGTTTACCCTTCTTGGATCTTGGGAGACCTTCGGTGGTATCATGGTCACTACTGAGTATCGTTATACTCACCCCTGCACGGGCAATGCCCGCACTACATTGTGTTGGTTGTAGAAGACGGACAACACTAGTTGTGGTTGAGGCTTGTGGAGCTGGATGATATATGGAGGTGGACCACCTGGCAGGACGTACATGGAGCAGACGGACAGACCCGAGGTACCGACGAGACTATCTGTACCCACCCTTAAGGTGGGATTCCCATAGGAATACTCGGTGGGTGTTTCTTTACTTTACAGACGTTATACTTTCTTTCTCAGTTTTACTGTACTTTCAGTTGGGTTTGTATACTGGCCCATCTACATTCCAACACTTACTTTTGTACTCAGTTTTACTTAGTTCTTACTTCACATGCATACTCTGTTGTGTTTGTTTACTTTTATAAATGCAATTCCTTCCCTTTTTACTGGGATTTTCACCTTTGGAGCTAGTCGCCAGCCCCTGGCCTATCGAATGCGGGCTTGGGGTTGTCACAACACGGGCTCTGAGGAAAGGTCATGAAAGTTGAATCCTTAACGTTATATTTATGATGATATAAATTATGAATTACCTCATTATAAAATTAGTTATTGATAATCCATGTGATTATTTGAATATATAATATCTATGTATAAGTTTCATTCCCATGTGATTATTCATATTGAATTATTAGAACATCTTCTAATCCTACCATATATTTCAGAAGATTATTTTTTAATGGAATTTGTTTATAGTTATTCAACATGCCTTATTATTTATGATTATTTTTAATAATTTACATTCTACTCTTACCCATAGAATTAATGTAATCACACCCCTTCAATTTTTCCCCAGGATTCCAAGATGTATATTATGATAGATATGCAGGGATATTCTAGGAGAATTGGGATGTTTCCAATGGAGTATCTATGTTGGATTTCATTTCAAGTTGTAATGAAAATCTTATTTTTTTTATTTAGTTTTCAAAATCTACTAAAATATTCCTCCCTTTAGGATGTGATTACTTATTCATAGTATCAATGTAGTAAATTAAGGCACCTGCTCTGGGCTATTTGGGTTGGTGTCTTTGCAAAAGATCTATCCTAAAGTTTTTCAATCTCAGCTGATTTTGGAGTTTTCTCACAGTCATTTGAATAATGTTAAAAATTGGAGTAAAACTATAGAAACCCTTTGAGGTAACAATGTAAAAAATTCTAACTGGATTAACTTTTGTAAGAAAAATATGTTAATTTTGAATTTTTAATCCATGTAACCTAATATAATTTAAGTCTCCACACCTTGATATGTTACTTGAATACCCATCAAGTTCCTTCAAATTTTTTAAAATATATAGGAATGCATATTTATGCATTTTTTCATGGAAAATTTCTAGATCATACTTTACATTCTCGTCATTCCATAAATACTACTTTATATTCATTATCTATAATTTCTTCTGAGCAGTGAGATGGTCCTTCCCTTTCACATGATCATTATGCAATTTGAAGAAAAAATTTTCACATAAATTGTTCTCTATATTATTATCATTATGATTATGATGAAAAAAATTAAATTCTGAATAATTTTTTTAATAATATACTTTTTTCTTCCATTAATGCATTATGATTTAAATTGATGATGTGCTACAAACTCATTTTCCAATATTAGTCAAATGATGCACCTTCCGAAATTTGGTATCAACATTTACACAATTTTCCTATATTTTAGAAACTTTAAAAATATTTTGAGGTTGTCTATGACCAATAGAACTATTGAATTTTTACTTGTTCAACTGAAATAGATGAGATGCATCGAGAAATATGTGATGACACAAGAAGCACCCTTTTTTACTCTAAGGAAGTCCATAAAGCTCAAAATCAAAGATAAAAATAGGGAAAAATGGACGTATGTAAATTTTCCAATGATGAACATTTAAAAGCCCATGAAAACACCAATGGATTGTATTAGACATGTGTGGGTTTGGAAAAGTTTTGTACAAGATGCATCATATATTTAAACAACACTTCTCCATAACTCTTGTAATTATTTATTTATAGGCTTTAAGTTTACGTCATTATCATTTTAATTAATTTTTTATATAAATAATCATTTAAATTAAAAATATATGTTTGTTTCATACACATCTATGGAGGTAGACTATAAGGGATCAATATAATTGTCCAAATGATATAATTGGTACTTAATGTCCCAAATGAATTGAATCCATTGATATCCAATCCCAATAACACATTACTAGAATTACATGATAAATCCAAATGTATAGAATAAAATTAAAATCCATGATTTTGAATCCCTTGGATATCTCATTAACCAATCATTGTTATTATCTATATAACTCAATTACATGTGCACGAAATTTTATGATGAAATGAATAAACTTTACACTTGTGGTTTTAGAGGGAAGTAAAACATAACCTTTATAGGTGTGTTGTTTTCTTCTTCTTTATATTATTATATTGGTTTAAATTCCAAACATCACCCCTTGACGAAAATCTATAAGACAGACATTTTTTTTCAATCATGTCAATATGAATCTACATCCTAATAAAGCATTACATCGTTGGGACAAGCATGTATTTTTGTATAACATAGAACAAGCTTAGTAAAATCATTTTTCATATCGAAAAAATTATCAGGGATACTGTCTTATAGAAAGGCATCACACAACAATTCCAATATCATTGAAATTTCCTTTTTTTTAATTTCACATATGCATCTGACATGGTAAAACATTATCATAAAAGAATGTTTTTATTATTCCCTACATCCACCATATTTCTCTTGATTTCCATAATTAACTATATCATGAAACTCATTTATATTCTCATTGAATTTATCTTATATATTAGTCACTACAGAATCAAGAGGGTGTTCCAAAGATATGTTATGTTCTTGCTATGGGTTTTTTATAGTCCGAAAAACATCATTTTTCAATTTACTCTTTGTATCACCCTCAACTAGTTGTGATGATATGTTTTGATGTTAATTTCATTTCATTGTAATGAAAAATCATTTTTGATAGAGTATTTCGTTTCATTTTCCATTTTCGATGAACTTGGGAGCTCATTATGTTGACAGCATCAGCGCACAAACTATCTGTTACGTTCGATTATCCAAGCATAATACAGTAAATATATTGATCAGGAAATTACTTTCATATCATGTTTTTATAAACATGATGTATCTTAAACCATCTTCTATGTTTACATATAGGGTTTGAAAATATTATTTTCCCATCAATGGATAAAATGGAAATTAAAAATTCTAAAAAATATTTTGTACCCTTAGCATTATGGGTTATGTTCCTCAGTAATGTGATCCATCTTTAATAGATATATCAAAAAGTCAGTACACTTCATTAATAAAAAATAAAACAAATAAAAATTATTTACTAATTTATTTGACCTCAAAAATGTAAAAACTTATTTTTGATTCTATATTTTGTTATGTTTTTGAACAACATCGTTTTTTAGATTTTAATTTGAATGTATATAATTCATAAAATGATGTATGATGATAGTATCTAAAATTTATGATTTAGAGTAGTAAAAACTAAACCTTGAAAGAAAAATCCCAATATTAAAACCGAAATATATAACGAGAAACTTAAATCAATGAGGCTCAACAAAAATAAAAAAAATTCACAATCCTCAAAAAACAAGGAAAATCTATAAACAATATAGAAACACACAAATTAAACTATTTAAAAATGAATTTCAAATAACCCACTTTTAATTCCAAAATAACCATTAAATAATTTGACATATTAATTAAATTTAATTAGTTTTATTACAAAACATATAATATTCAAAATTATTTAAAATAGATTTTTAACAAACCTCAAACTTAGGGAAATCTGCTAAATTGAAGTAATAAATGAAAACATGATTTATCATTATAAAATTTATTAAATGTGTTTAATTTAGTCATTTGATATCTCAATTAGGGATTGAAAATAAAAAATTAGGATATATGATTTAATAACCTAAAATAATAAAACCTATATGAAAGTTGCGGCCCTTAAAAATGATGGTGAAATTCACCCTCAATGTTTCCACTAATTCCTTATAAAATTACGAGGAACATAAAAATTTTTAAACAAAAAATTTAGGATGATCCAAGAAGGAACAACGTTATAAAATACTACCTTAAATGGGTGAAAATTTTCACCTTAAATGAACATCGCTTGAACAGTTTTGAAATCACTCCTCCAGAGTCCTAGGAACCAAAAATAAAACAAATAAACAACCCAAATCTTATTGGGGTACACCATGTATGTGTCTAAAATATTATAGGGGGAGATGAAGGAGGTGTAGGGGAGAATCAGTGATTGGAAATGGGAAACAATGGTGATGGTAATGGGGGTATCAATGATGGGGATCGAAGAACATCGGCTAGGGGAAAGGCCAGTTACTTGGGCTTAGGATCAGCCTCGGGGAGATGGGGGAAAGTGGGATTAAGGGAGAAGGGGTTTACTAGGGCGAAGGAAGTGATTTGATTATGAAATTAGAAAATTTAGATGTGTTTTTTTAAAATATGTTTCTAAACATTAGAAATATATTTTAGTGGCAGTTTCTGAGACAAATGCTAATAAACAGCCTCTATTCCCCTATTATTTTATAGTGGATGATTGTATTCCATTTAACTAATTTTTATATGGTTGGTTCATGATTCACCACTCCATTACAATTTAAAACCCACTAATAAAGGATCCTAATCCACCTTTGATCCTTGTTTCAGACACCCTCATCCTAAAACACGTCGTGATTCAATTAAAAATTATTTATCTTTATATCATTCATGCATAATCCTTGAATCCAAGGCTTTTATCTCCCTTGATTCCATATTAGAAGTGTAGAACCATGACATATAAGTCTTATGCAGAATAATTTGAAGATATGTGAATTAAAATAATAATAATGAAGTAAAATCCCAATATTGTATGATTTGATTCCATCTAATTATTACACAAAATGGATAATGGGGGAAAACAAGAGTGTATATGGTATAATTTAAAGGGTTCTTGAACTAAATTTAGAATTGGTCTTATGGATATAATAAACACCACTAAATATCAAAAGAATATTAAAATCAATTCCTGAACAATTAAAAAAATGATGAAATCTATAAAATATCATTAACTACCATGAGTTTTGTATATATCATTGATAATGAGTGGGTTTATTCCATTATCGATCTTAGGATCCAAGAGCTTCGTTAGCGGAGGAAAATCCAATGAAGAATGGTTATTATTTCATTATCTTTTATTGATCATCAATGTATATCCTTCATATATTCTTGTATCACTCAGGGAAATATAGCTAACCATTATGATTTCCATAAAAAGGATTATGAAATGTGATAAGGTTTATTTTATTAAATAAAATTAATAAAATCAATAATTTATTTTACATAACACCCCACAAATGGATTCCCTAAAAAACACAACATTTACCAACATTATTTCATGCCTCAGGTAAAATTTATATTTTGGAAAAAACTACAATCTTGTATTTCCAATATGAGGTCCTAATCAATGGGGAATATATTTATATTAAAAAGATTCACTCACATTATTTAAAATATATTAGTATTTCTAATATATTAATTATGGGGTATTATGACACCCAAACATAATTCCTACTATGAGGAAAAATAAATATATACGTATATATAATAAAATGAATAAACCAAAAAAATAATATTTACAAACACTCAATGCATGGGTTGTGTGCATGGTAAATAGCTATTGGTTGTTTCAACGGATGGTGCAACATTGTATTGGAGTTTTCATAGGACAATGGGACACTAACCATGAAACTAATAGGTTGGTGAAACATGTTCACCAGAGGCATACCTATATAAATAGAGGCGGATTCAAATATATTATGTAAGATAACTATTATGTTACTCCTATAATGAATAGAAGAGAGTTTCTGACTTAACTATTCGAGACATTCTCATAAAGTGGAATTTATTGATGAGTTTTCAATTTAATTGTGCCTCTAGTAAGGAAATATTGGTAGTGATGTCCACTTAATATATAAAAAATTTCAAACCACATAAATACTGTTTTTATTTTTATTGGTATTATTTATATGTGATGTTTCTTTGTGGAGTTTTTTTTGTGGATTATGTTGGATCTCATCCTATTTTTAGTGTAAAAACATAGAAGATGTAGTTATTAGACAAAAAAAATCTCTTTTCATTGTAGTTTTTTATATTGTGTATGAGGAGGAAATCAAATGAATATTAGTCTTGTGAATATTATACATTACAGGTCCATCTGGTGTAACAAATAGAGTTCTTCCTCAGTTCCCAACAGGTGGCATCAAAGGGTTTGTTCTATATCACCTACATCATTCATGTTTCTACACTCCTTTGATTCAAATTTATTTTTTATTTTAGTGGGTTTTGCTATTATCAAGAATAATAACATTGAGTAATAAAAAAATTGTATCAATATGTTTTACTGAATAGAATTTGCCTTTCGTATATTAAAACTACACGATATTTTGATTCAAAAATATCTATAGGATACATTTTCTAATAAATTTCCATAAATAAAGGACAAGATGAAATGGGAGTAGTTGGATAAGAAAAAATTTGCCTTTGTCTGGATGTCAATTTCTTATAATGTTCCATTCAACATTAGAGAGAATAAAACTTTCGAAGCTTTTATGATATAATTAGAAAATAGGTATGATAATTCATTGTCTCCTAAAAAAATTTCATGATGTGAAAGTTTTTTAGCTTAATGTTATAGAATGAAAGACCTACATCTAATCATGTGAATGAATACAATATTATCTGAGGGTAGCTCGAATTTGTAATGGTAACTTTCATAGATGATGTTTTTGATTTTGTTATTCTTTCCTCTTTTCAAATATTATGGATATCAGGGTGATAGAAGTTATAAATTCTAGTGTGAAGGAACATGTTGTGTTTGGTGGCATTCAAAACATGATCATGAATGAGGAGTTTAGGGTAAATAAATTTAGAACTCTATCTAGAAGAGCTTTGAATTATACAATATGGTTATTATGACCTCATTGATAGGATCAACAAAAGAAGAAATACTCATATGATAAATCCTATACAATTATTCAAGAAAAAAATAATAGTCTATGTTTTATATGTTTTCTTTGAAGTAAAAAAGGGAAATATCAAGAAATATTGAATGAATTGGATGAAGGCTTCAATTTCTTGATAAACAAAATGTTTGATTATAAAGTAAATATGATAAAGTTTGATACTAAGTATGATCATTCTAAACGGTTCATGGTATATTTACTTTGATTCATTGTTTCATTCAATTTTTGAGTACATGTACATGGTTTATTATATACCAACTATCTTGGGAAGAGTACATCTAGTGGAAGATGAAGCTTTGGATACATCTTGGAAATTTTATCTTAACATTCAAATGAAAAATTTAAGTGTCTTTAGAATAAAATATGTTAGACTTATTCATTGTATCCATTAAAACCCCATATTAGTGGGATCAGTTTATGATGTATATTTTAAAATGACATTTTAAATAGATTTTAGAAGATAAATAGAGGATCTACAGTGATTGTATATAGATTAAAAAATGGAAATTATACTTGATCATACGAAATGATGAATTTTAAGTGACTAGAAGCACTTCATTTGATATTTATTAACTAAGTAATTGTTGGTTTGTCACCTCAATGAAAATAATTTTAAAGTTATATAGACTAATGTTATAATTAAACTCAATCACATGGATACTAGAATATGTGAGAGATGTATTATAGAAAAAAATAGTTTCCTTCAACATGGATGGTTTAAATATAAGGAATAAAGAGTTAAAACTTATTCATTATGGTGTACTGGGAACATCCATTATTTTCTCAAATGGAGGATCACTATAGTTTTTGACCATCATTAATGATTCCACTTGAAATTTATAGGTTACTTCTTAATGGAAAAACATGATGTGTTTTTTTCATTTTTTCTATAGAATTTTTTAGATGAAAAAGAGTGTGAAAAAATATGAAATGCTTCCATATTGAAAAATGTGGGGTATACAAATGAAAAAACATTCATAACTTTTATTGATCAAAGGGAATATATAATGAAAATAATGTTCCAGTAACTCCACCCCAAAATGGATTAGCTAAAATAATGAACTGAATATTGTCCAAGAAAGATAAATGTATAAGTATTTACTCGAGAATTCCTAAGGGAATTTCAGTATAATTAATAAATGCAGTATTTTTTCTATCAATATCAAATCCAAATATAGAGCTATGTTGGACGGAAAATCCATGGGATTCTTTCTTAGTGGATATAGTGATGAAGACTTTAGATATCTATTAATGGGATATCAAAAATAAAAAATAATAATTTAGAGTAGAGATGTTGTTTTAAATAAAAAAATCATGGAAAGATCAAAACATAGATGAACATGTAGTAGAGGTTATATCAACTTTTAAAGTATAGGATGATCAGATAGATGTTTTAGGATGGAAAAAACATCTAAATGTTTCAGAGGAAACTACTAATGTTGCCACTCTGGCAATCAGTCTTCTGGGTAGAAAATGATTGGATAGTCCTCTTCTAGATAATGGATGATCAGAAAGAATAATTCTAGATATATAAGTTCCAATAGATGTGCCTCGGGTTTTGATTAGTAGATAAAGTCATATCAGGAACCAGTTAAAAGTTCTGGAGCTGATATGAATTTATTATGAAAAATAGACATAGGGGAACTAGAATATCAATACGAGGCATCTACTCTAAAAGAATCAAATAGTAGGAGTCATACATGGAAGACGAAATAAATTATTTTAATCTCAATAATACTTAGGATCTGTCTGAAGTACTAGAATCAAATTGAGTTCTAGAAAACAAATTAATGAAAAAATGGTTCTATAATTTGAAATTGGTATGAAGAATGTTTTATAGTGAATGGGATTCAAGAAAATGAAAGGTATTGAATTTTCTAAAATATTATCACTAGTTGTGGAGCACAAATTATTTCATATAGTAATTAGAATTATAACATATTATGATCTACACTTAGAGAATATGGATGTAAATATTTATTTTCTTCATGGGGATTTATAGGAAGAAGTTTACATTGTTTATACCAGATGATAGCAAGTTAATTAGAATAAGTATTTGTTGTTAAAATTGAAATGATGAAATTATATCTTAATGAAACCTCCAATCTAGATGAATAAAAAATTTTACAACTTCATTCTTGATGAATGTTTTAGTTTATGTTATTATAATAATTTTTTAGAGGAATAGATGTGTTGTTGGAAAAAATATTATACTATTACTGTATCTAGATGATATATAGATTTTTTTTTCAAAGTTATATTTGATAGAGGAACTAAACAAGTGTTATTTAAGAAGGTTTAAGAAAAAAACCATGGAAAAGATAAAAAGATATCAGGGATAATAATAAATAGGGTTATGAAATACAACACTTTCAATTTATTCCATAAGTAATATTTAATATAGGTCATCAAAAGATTCAAAATCACTAGTTGTAAACCTATTTCAACCCATCCCCACCAAACACATCGAATTTTATAAATCGTAATAACCGTCATCGAATAGAGAAGTATATGACTTGGGGGAGGTACATTTTTCCTCATTTGTATGATGTTTGGTGTATGTAATGGTTTGTAATGAACTTCAAATTGGTTTTTGTGGTAGTTGTTAACTATTTCATGTCAAATCCTATAAGGAAACATTAGGCAGTTATGAAATAGATCATTCATTACTTGAAGAGTTTAGAGGATGTAGATTTATGTTTTGGTAATGATTATAATTTGAATGGTTTTAAAATGTATATTTTTCTATAGGCATAGACTCATGAAAGTTTAATAAATAATTTTTATTCTATTTTAGTGGAATAAAAATCATCTTGATTTCTCAATTACTATCATTGTTTATATTCTCTACCATAAAAGAATAGTATGTTGCTAATATTAATGTAGGGAAAGATTTGATATTGTTTATTATCATGCGTAAGAAACACTGAAAGAAATTTAATATAATAATGTTATTATGTGATATTCATAGTTTCATTAATATTTCTTTTAATCTAATTTTTTAGGTACGAACAAAACCCATTGAGATAAAATATAAAATTTTAGAAACTTTTTTTGAATATAATGTTTTGGATGTGAATAATATTTATGGGAAGTTGAATATTGATAATTTTTAGACAATGGTGATAGTATAATAAATTTTGGAGATACATTGTACCTAAGTTGGAATCGGTTAAATGGATAGAGTGTATGCAATAAATCCATCATACAAAAGATGTGGTCACATTGATATTTGAAAAAGGTTGAAATCATTAAGTAATTTCCATGTTCCCGACTACTGTGTTTTGTTTAAAATATTTAGTTTCACTTGATATAGTTTTCTTGATTAAGATCATTAGATAGAGATCACTGAAAAAATATTTTCTATCTATAAAGTTCCAAAGCAGTTTGGGTAGTGAGTACTAAATGGATATAGAACCACCGAATGGTGACCATTAAATAAGACCATCAAGTATAGATTATTAGATATAGTAATTAGATTGAATTCTCACTAATGTTTTTCAATAAGGGTGGTGAATCAATTAATAAGTCCTATAAATAGGCTCTATGCATAGTGAATAAATATTTTCAGTTTTTTTGGATGCTGGAATTGGGTATTGGAGGTTTCCCATATGAATGGGAGGTTGACTTGAATATTGAAGGCTGTCGAAACTAATTCAATAGATAAAGGACTCTATAAATAGAGGTGGTGGACTAAATATAATGTAATTTGATTCTTTTTTGATTCTTATTCTCAATAAAAGGGAATTTTTGAATCAATTATCTAATTATTTATTAAATATGTGAAGTGAGTGATTATATTTTTAATCACTTCAATCTCTAGTAATGAAATGTTTGCAAGTTATCCCTTGGATGTGAGAAATTTTTATGAACATTGTTAATCTTGTTTGCGGATTTTTTTGTACGTGAAGTGTTTTCGTGATTTTCTTCTACTTATTAGGTTTTATTTCATCATAGCTTTAGTACACAAGAATATAAGAGGCGATTATCAAACAAACCTCTATCAGGTAGCACTATGGAGCTTTTTGTGGTACAATATGAGGTGATCAGTCCAATGTTATTTTGGTGTACATTATGATTCCTAGGTCTATCTAGTATAACAAATAGTTTGTATCCTCGTTTTATAAAAAAATTGAATATCATATTAGAATATTAGAGAGTGTTTTAGCCACTGACTTACCATGTATATTGACAAATAGTGTATAAGATAGTAGAAATTGAATGTCACTGCCAATGTTAAAATCACTCTGTACTATTCCATGACATTTTAATATATGTTATCTTTAATCTCACATTATTAAGTTAAATCTATAACCCTTTTAAGAGGAAATGAATAGTTTATTTTAAGAATTCCTCTACAAAACCAACTTATTAGTTCCAAAAATTACATCATACTCTAAAATATTAATCCATCTCTTATATACATGTTTACCTTTTTTAGAGGGGTCTGATGACAAATTACCATTTAGGATTTCATGTTATAAGATGTGTCTATATCGATCGTTATGATCAATGTAACAAGGAATATTTTTTCCTAAGATAATTTATTATTACTAAAGCATGTTACCCATATAATTGGAATTTAACTGTGAAGTTACTGTCATATCTTGAAATATTACTATATTAGGAGAAGCAGTATATCATATCTATGGATTATAGCCTATTGTTTTTCTATTCCATAAGGGGTGATTGCATAAAGGAATTCGAAGTATATATATCATTAATAGATCATCATAGCCATTTAATACCAATAATTCTATCATTAATTCATCAAACATCACCCAGAAATACCAAATTAATTGTCCTGAAATCCCATATAATTATGATAAACATTTTTAAGATAAAATAAGAAACAATTTTGGGGAAAAATCTATTTCCATAGATATAAAAAAATATTCAACATTGTGAAAATAAAAACATAAGTGAAGAGAATGGTCTTTTATATATTTCATTTATAAATTTCAAAAGGGTATAATAAATTAGACATGTGGTGGCTAATTCATGAATTGAAAGAATTAGGTAGGTAAATAATAGAGAATTCCACTACGATCAAAGGATAAAAGGTAAGGAAGTAACTTATATTCTTCACTAAAATTATTGAATGATCACCCAAACCACTCTATGACAGAAGGAAAAATCATGTAATAAAGGGGGATTATGTAAATCCTATTAAAAGAAGAATATCCAAAATTAACAAGGGTTTACACCTAGGGTATTGAGTCTAAAACTAGATTATATATATTTTTTCTATATTTTCATTCACTAAACATTTTGTTCTCATTATCTTTATTTTTACTCTTCTTTCATGAAGTGATATCCGACTATGGTTAGGTAAACGGATATAATGAAAACAATTTTTAATGTTATTATAATATTTCCATTAATTTTATTATCCTATATTATTACTCCATGGTTTAGTTTATTTTTTGATTTAGAGTAGCAGATATCGTTTCCCAATTACTCATTAATAACATTACATTTCAATAATTTTATAGATCACAATGTTTCTTTTACAAATTTATGATGTTCAATTCATGAGTTGGGTGTATCAGAGGGAATAAATTAAAAGAGTTGATAACTAATATAGTTTGTAAATAGGGTCACTCTTTTATTGATTCATACATTGATAGAGGATGTGAACAAGTGTCATCCAGGGTACCACTGCGCACATTAACTTTATAGATTAGATCATCTAGGAACCAATTTTCTAATATACAATAAAATTAAGGTACTAATTTCAAATAAATAAATAGTCCTTATGGTCAATAATGATGGGAGAACCATTTTATGTAAATATGTTTTAGAAAAAATTCAATTAGAAAACGATGATGGAATAAATTTGGGAAAAAACAAGGAATACGACCAGAATTATATTTATGTCTCATTTTCATTTTCATTATAATTATTTTTTTCCCACTTATTTTAATAAAAATGGCTTATTTTCTACATTCCATTAAAAATTTATAAAAATTTAATAAAGTGACATGAGAATATCTATGTGATTTATTACATTCTTATGTGATAATCATGAAATTGGAAAATATAATGCAATATTATAGGTTTAGAAATATTAATTCAAATGACCCCCATATAGGTCACATTACACTTATGGTTCTATTAAAGGATAATTTAAACATTTCAAACAGTTTTTAGTAGTATTTTTGTTATTTTTCTTCATTTTATCTCTACCCCACAAATATAAATGGAAAATTAAATAGGTGGGAACAATTGTAATGTGTTTTTTGGTTTCATTTATGATTATGAAAACTATCCATGAGACCAAGGATATCTAGAAAAATATAAGTACACATATTATTATGAAATGAAGAATCCTTCACAGTTTAATAATGAAACTAATTTAATTTTTAAGAAAATTAAATGGATAGAGAAAATAATGGACTAGGTCAATTCTAGAATAGAGAAAGCTAAAAAATAAATGAAAAATAAAGAATATATATTGCATGAAACATAATTGATGTGATAATATATCCATGAAAATTTTTAATAATAATTATCATATATTATGAGGGAGTTAGTTTAATTTTTACCACATCTGCATTCTCATACCAAATATTTTATTGAGGCAATGAAAAGGTATAAATAGACATATATTGAGACTATTATGATGTATTCAATAAACTTTTATGTGTCAAATTAGCTTCATGAAAATATATTTGGAATGTTCTTGTTTTTTATATAATGAATTCTTCCTTTAAAGATTTATATACGGTTTTCTCTATTATCATTGATATTTATTTCTCTCTCATATCCTCACCTTTTATATTCTGGGTCTAAATAATATATTTTAAATATATTAAATAGATAAAATAATTAAAAATATATGTTTAGTGATCCCCATCTCAATTTTCTCTACTACATCACAAGGGTGTGCTCTCAGTACCACCAAATATTCTATTTTCCTCAACTTATCATATCCATTAAAATTATAGGAGTGAATTTTCTCAATTGGTTCTTATTTAAACTTGATTAATCCTAGATAAATAAATATCTAATTAATTCTATCAAGAATATGAGGATCATATATCTCAAAATATCCAAAAAATTCCATAGCTACAAAATATATGAAACTGTATAGAAAACATATAGTATTTTTTCTATCATTGTGTGTTAAATTTCTTCACCATCATGATAGTATTACAAATTTAATTGTTAATTATAGATTGGAATTTATTATCATGGAACTTAACTAATTAATCATCTAAATCATCATTACGAATCACAATCCCTTTTTTGAAATTTAGATCTCTATATAATTGTCCAATAATAATAACATTTTACTTCTAGATTCACTTATTCTAAAATTTATCTATTATATATATATTTATATTTTTTAAATTTCTTATAATTTCATCATTGTATGATATTGATAACTATATTATGAATATGATATTATCAATCCTTTACTTAAATATCAATCAAAATTGTGGTTTTTAATGAACTAATGTTTAATTATGAAATCTCCGAATTTAGATTCGAAATTATTTTGGAATTATCACATTTTAAAAAATATAATAATTTTTTTAAGATTTATAACTTCTTGTGTATCAACAGTCTGAGCACAAATAATAATAAGTACTACCTAAAATAATCATCATTACCACATTTTTAATCTCTTTAAAAACATCTCATGTATTCTTATAAAGTCAAATTATGTATGAAAATAAGATGATGAACTTATCTATTTTTAGTATTACTCATAATGAACTTCTCAATCATGATTTTGATGTTATTTTATATAAATTTTTAATTGTTCATCCTTATCACAAAAAGCACATATTATATACTATAAATTATTCTTTAAGTATTAGCTAGTAAATATTCTATCACATCAGACTAATTCCAGTTCTATGGAAAATACACATATCATGTGTCTTGAAAACATCTTACATATTATATTTATTTTGCAATTTTTTAGGTATAATCCAACACAAAATAAGCTCTAAACCTTTTCCAATTAGTTTATGGAATTCTCAACGTATTCAAAATAACATAAAATGACTCAAATAACATTGATTATTTATTGAACCCTCCCAAAAAACATCAACGCCATTCCCAAATTATCTTCAGAAATTTGAAATATTATTTGAATATTCCCATGAATCTTCACTTTAAATAAATTATTTATCTCCTTAATCCTCTTAAATATTCATCTATGTGTTGTTTTTCATTATATTTAACATCCTTCATGATCAACACTTCATGGATGGTTTCTCATAATGTAAATAATATTTTTCTTTCACTATCAACTGTTATTAAATATTTTCACACACCAAACTATTCAACACTAGTAAGAAATAATTCTCTGATATCCATTTCTCTAGTAACACTTAAATTTTATTATTTACAAACCAGCACCAAATAATCAGAATTAAAAAATCTAAATTTAAAATCTTTATATGGGAAATAAAAGTAGTAGAAACTCTAGAAGTATTATTTTTCAAAATAATCATTCTTTTCATATTCAATAGAATACCATGTAAATAAATTTCACATTAATTCCTGGAAAATATCATCATCATCTTTACTAGGATATTCCTTAATCACCTATATTCAGTATACATTGAATTTTCTTCACACAACTTGATTTAATTGTGGGTGACCTAGATGAAACATAAACAGTACATTTTGATTTCTATATCATGTATACAATGACTTATTCATGATGTAAACTTACTATAATAGTGTAGAAATTTATCTATCTACTACTTAAATAGTATTTTCCATATATTAATTATCATATCAAATGGTAATAGTTGTTCTCATGCTATAATGAAATCCTTGAGATACTATGACATTAATATTAATGATATGTCATAGGGTCTATATATTTCATACTGGCAAGAAACAATTGATTTCTGACTATTTTGTGTTGGGGATCATAATCATTGAGACTTAATCCGGTAAAGTTTTCACTTGGTGATCTCTAGTAGGTGAGATCATGAGGTCATACCCAAAAATAGGAACACCACATGTTTTGGGTTTCAATTTATATTATTGTCTATGAACATGTGTATTGGTCTCCTGAATTGAGTTAATTACCAATGTCTCCCATTTGACCCCATACATTTATTAAATTCAAAAACCATGACATTGAAGTCATATAGAGGTAGGTTTTTATGGTATAATCTTTGGTGTTGTGGAAATAGTTGAATGATCAACATATAATTTCTCACTTCAATATTGAGGAAGTGATATCTCAGGACTTTTTTATAAAGATGGTTGTACCTTCAAAAATCACTGGGAATGGTTGATGGAGGTATGTCCATCGGGTTGGATCAAAAAATAATAATGAAAGAATGGATTATGACAAATTTTGTGTGTCCTTAATTATGAGATATTGTGAGATAAATAAATTATATTACACTGTTTGACTTTTTAGAAAATGTTTGTTGCTTATATAACTTTTATTTATATCCTTAGGTTCCATGACAGGTTTCCAGAAACCACGCATAGTATATGAATAGTTTTAATCACTATTGAGATGAGGGAAAAGAGTGTTAAACACAATAGCATATTCAATAATCATCTCTATTCTGATGAAGTGGTATACATGATATTTTGGGCCCACCAAGAGGTCTGAGATTTTCCCATGTTTCATTGATCACCAATAAATAAATAAATTCATCAATATTCATGGATATAACAATTGAAGGTGATGAAGTGATGTCACTCCAGTGATAAATTTTTTAATTCATCATCCCATCATCTTCTTCTACATGCCCTTGTACCATCAATTCATATCAAAGTGATAACATGAATTTTATGATTCTACAAAACTAAAAGTTTCTTAAATTTAACTATAGGGATTTAATTCAGCCCCAAAAAACTATATGTGGGTATGATATTTGTTATTAAAGTTATGGCCATCTAAAATATTTTGTATGGATCATTTACAGATCAATGGGTTTTAAATTTATAATAGAAAATATTTTCATATATGCTATTTATTACCCTAATGTGGTTGATGAAAGTAAGATTGGGTGACCTTTTGGTTTTCTAGATAGATGTGGCTGTATTTTCATGCCTATAATTACTCTAGCTGGTATGGAAAAATTTTCAAAAAATTTTGGATTAAAAAATATTTACATGTTCTTTATTTTTTTTTTCGAAAGCCTCAGTTTATTCTATTTGAAAATTCATCTAACAAGACTAAATATTAAAATTATGGTTATTTCCGAGCGGAAAACATGACCTTCATCTAAACAAAAAAATACAGTTTTTTTGAAAAAAACAAAATCATTTATGAAATGGGGAGAATAGTTAATTTCTATAAAAACATTAGGGTATGGTTAACCTCCCTTTTCAACATTCATACCCTCACTGAGCAGCCACTGACTCCTCCATACTCCTCTAGTCAATCACTAACATCGATCGATCGTGTTGACAACCACCTTGATCATCACCTCATTCTCTATGACCATCATGACTGCTAGAGCACCAAAATACCATCCATCTTCTGTCTGGGCCTCTACCATTGTCTCACAGATACTGCAACTTCAACTAGATCTATGGATCCTCTATACCATTTGCCCCGCTTTCTGGGCACATCCTTTCAAAGCCTCTAATGTCTACCTTTCCCATTCCATCAAAGTGTTGGGTACCCATAACAACGCCTATAATGACCCTAAATTCTATGAACAGACATTACATTATTATAATATTATCATATAATATAAATCAGGTAAAAGTATATAGAGAACACAATTCAAACATTATAAGTGTATGATAGAAGAAATAAGATGTTTTTGAAGAATAATGGTACAAAAATCAATAGAATAGTAACATGGCCTTCATAATAGTAATGTGACCATTATGAATTATAAATCAGCTAATAAAATATTAACCACACCTACAAAAGTATAAAAAAATTGGGTATATTAAAAATGAAAATATACTATATTTATATTTTGGTATAGGTAAATGAATGTTTAAAAAATGATAAATTATGTGTTGGTATTTATGTATGTCATCGATATTTAACTATTTTTTTATTTAATATAATGATATGAAATAGAATTTATTTTAATAAAATGAACTCATAAGATGATATTTTCTGTCTTATGATTAAAAGATAATTTTATGAGACCTTAATTAATTTTATAATGTTTTAATTTTAAAATTTATATTTTTCGAATAAAATAATATTTAAATAAAAATTAATTTTATCATATTTTGATATCTATTTTCATAAAATAGAGTTTATTTATGAATTCTACACGTCAAAAAATGTTTAGGGTGATTTTTTTGATTTGTTTAAAATAGTTGAATTTTTGGTAAATAGTAAAATACGGTAATTTATAGTATATATACATTATAAGTTAAATACAATATTTTATGAGTTATTTTTGATGTAAGAACCATAATATCAAATGATCGTTATTTATTTACATTATTTAGTTAGTGAAGAATAAATATTTATTTTTCTTGAGTGAAAATAATAAACTAATAAATAATATAATCCCAAATTATCCCTCTCTGCCACTATATATACCACCCTCAACAACTCTTCTCCTAACACATCTTAAGACATGAATCTTTTAAAATTTCAACAAAATACACATCCCAAGCCTCTTCCCCTTGTCCAGAAGATTCATGTCACAAAAAATAGCCAAAACCAATTTCCCTAAGTAGGTTCTCGATGAGAAGAATTCAAGAGGAAAAATCCTCTTTTGATTTCTATATTTTCTTTTGACTTGATTTTTTTTATTATACTCTACTCACCCCAAATAAATAATTTAATTATACAACCACATACTATTATATAATTTCATTAAAAAATTATTTCAATTTTTTATATCTATTCCCATTTTACATGATATTTCATACATTTATACAAGTCAACCAATCATGAAAACCAAGGAAATCAACACTCCCAAATGACGAAACTGAATTTTATTAACTCACCAAGAGGCTAAAAATTCAAATAATAAAATTATAATAAATAAAAATTAGGTATAGAATTTTCTGAATAAATTAATTAATTTATTTAATTTTATTATTTTGGACATTAATACCAAGTGTAGAACACGTTCAGACATAAAGTAAGGGATTCTTTCCGAACAACAATTTTTCCTTCGGGTTATACTTCTTATCTCTTTATCCCAATGTAATTATTAATTATTGTTATTTAATTCTCGTATATACTATGTCTATGTTCCAAAAATATGTTTCTATCCCTGTTTATTTTTCTTTTTTGGGGAAATATATATTTTATAAGGTTTTATTCTCATTTTATCCAAACAAGCAAGCCTACTTAAAGGGGAATTATCAAATTATTTCAAAATATCAGGAACCCTTTATAATATATTATAATCCACCATTATTTTTCTCAAATATCTCTTTTTATTATGAATTTTATATTGGTTAATTTTTTTATTTATACAAACAATTTTTACCTTTCTGTTTTGAAGACTCTTTAATGTTGTCACCTAAATCGTAGTAATGTGGATCATATCTAAATTTTGATAAACTATATTTTTAAATTTTTTCACACAATGTGGACATAATTTATCATCATCTATTCCTATTTTTCATTATTAATTTATATTTATTATTTAAATCCATTATTTTATAAAGACTTTTATGATACATTCTTTTGTTATGCCTTATGACATGTCTATGATTACCAATTATTTCCATGGATGACAATTATGTTTATACCTCATGTTTAATTCTTCTTGTGGAACACATATTCATGAACATGTTATGATGGGTTCACCTAGATATAGATCTAATGAATGAAATAATTTTTTTTCTCATGAGACGTCATGTGGGGATATGGAGTGAGCCAAATTCCTTTATGGTACTTTGTCTTCTATGTGAAATGGTCTTAGTAGTTATCCTTGACTCATTATTATGAATGTTGCTTGTTGTTTCTGCATTCCTATGATTCCATGATTAAATGTTCCCATTCTTTATATGTTATTCTTATATATGTATATTCATGTTCCATGACTTTTTTGTCATCCTGTTATGCCTTATAACCAATTTGATTTACTTTATTCTTACATTTATACCATTAATAGGTTTTTATTTCATTCCTTTTGTTCATTTATTCCCTAGGTTATCCTATGTATATGAAAGAGCATAATGAATTTTAAGATCTCTTTATGGATGATTAAAATAATTTTGTTTTATTCTATTTCCATTTTTTATATAACTAATCTTCCAAAGAAACTAGACTTTATGTTCCTTGGATTGAAATGTTATGGTTAATTTTCCTTAAGATCATGTAATATTATTTGTAAAAGGCTATGGTTTCTATTGAGTCATCCTAGATCCATTCACACCCCACAAGTTCCCCTTACGAGCCACCACCCGCCATTGGTCTTCTCCACCCCATGCTCGAGAATCTTCAGTCCCCCCATGCTGCATTTAATTCACTAGACACCCTTATCGCAGTTCCCCTTGCCATGTTTGGGGGACCCGTAGCTAAATCAGGTACTTTCTAACATGTATGGGTCTTTACAGGAATATATGGGTTATCCTAACCCAAAACGAGTCAGGGATTATCTTTCATCTCTAGTACTACCCCACACGAGGTATATCCTACATGGAATGGGATTTCATGAGTTTCCTCACTCATAATTGGTTTATATGGGGTTTCGTGGACCATTTAATTTTTCATATCATCAAACATTATTTTAATTTAATTTTTCATTTAAAAAATAATTATTTTATTTTTCCAAAAATAAATATAACGTTTTAATAGAAACTATATTAATTGATTAATTTAATTTTTTTCAATAAAATAAAATTAATTTTAGGACAAACCAAAAATAAATTATTTGAATTAAAATAATTCATATATTTTTGGTAATTTCTCACATACTTAAATTAATTTAATTTTAATTTTTATTGCAATTTTAATTTACATGTATGTAGCTTCATGACCCTTGAAATCCTAGAGTAGATGTTGTGTTGCCACTACATTCGCATACGATAAAACTAAATCACATCCCAAAGGACCATGTAGATTAGTAGTATTGCTAAAATAGATATATATATGATTCTTTGGTTACAAATGAATACACAACTTGCAATATAAAGTTTTTTCAAGGATAATAACCTTGTTCTATCTAGCCAATACTTTATTATCTTTCAAAGTACACTTCTTACAATGCTAGGGAAATTAAACACAATATGGGTGAGCTCAAATTCTTAGAATGTGTAAGTAAAACTGAATAAATAATGAATCAATGAGAATAATCATTATGTAAGGGTAAATAAATTAACACACATTCTATGTAGTCAATAATTTATAATGGAAGTGTGTAAATAATATGGAATGGTAAATAGATAAAAGAACATGCCATTTAAGAAACTGGAGAAGGCATAAATAGTACATAATTGTAATAAACTGAAATCACATTACATTTAGTCAATAAAATGAGAATTAAATGCTTCCAATGACATTTTCATAGTGATAATAGCATTAATAATAAATAATAAATCAAAAAGAAGGATTTTCATAGTTTTTTAACACCATTTTTTCCTACCACATGATACCTTTACCGTGAATACCTAATCTGAAAATGCTAGAAATTTTTGGGTAGAAACTCGTCTTTTCTACTTGGAAACATACAAAAAGGGGTTTTTTTAGAAACTAATTTCATCTTATAACACAACTGATTCATCAAGGGGATTACGTTAAATGTTCTCTAACCCATAGGGCTTACGTTAACCACCCTCAAACCAATATAGCTCATGTCCAAAGCATTCATCATATAGAGAAATAATCAATTTAACTAATGATTAATGTTTATTATTAAATATCTTTAATGAATAATGGATATGGATTTATCAATATTACCTTATATAATCAAAAAAATTATGTAAATACCTTATGTAAAAAATTATATATGGCTTAGGGAATTAACATATCTGTGATAAATCATATGGACAATTATGGAAATTTAAAGTTCAATTATCATATGAAATAAAATATTTCAAGGGTACTAAAAAGAATTAAGGTAGTGAATTTCAATACTATAATTATTCAATTAAATCATAAACTATCCAAAATAATAATAATGAT
This sequence comes from Viscum album, assembly GCA_963277665.1. Taxonomy (NCBI): domain Eukaryota; kingdom Viridiplantae; phylum Streptophyta; class Magnoliopsida; order Santalales; family Viscaceae; genus Viscum; species Viscum album. The sequence goes on from OY728131.1 coordinate 25,663,033, forward strand.
TGTATAAATACATTATATCCTACATGGTGTAAAAAATTTTTTTGTCTTTGATGAATGAAAATACTATAAAAATATTATTGAAAAAAATTACTAACGAAAAAAACACATTTTATTTTGAAAAAAAAATTAAAATATTTTTCATTGAAATTTACATTAAAACATTATCTTTTAATGGTAAACATTTAAATATCCAAGGTTATATTTAATGATATGATTGTGGGTAAATGTGTACATACTAAACAAGGTAAAAGCAACTTTCGTTTGGTATGGTAAAAGGTAAAACATTTCCTTTTTCAGAAAAAAAGAATATTTCTAAGAAAAAAATAAACAGAAAATGGGAAAGAAATTATTTAATAAATCATTTTGGAATGGTTGGTGACATTTGTGAAAACGTTTTTATAAAATAAGGGTTTTATAAGGAAATTGGATCTCTATCTAAAAAGGGAAATAAAGTCGTATTTTCATAAATAAATTGATTACCAATGAGTGTAAAATTTTTACTATTACATGGAAAATCTCAAAAATTAGTAGATTATAAACAAATTTATAGGTTTTACTAAATAGTGATCAAATAATATTTTCTAATGTAACTCCAAGAGAAAATAATCCCGAACAAAATGAGATTGTGATCCAAATCCTTGAAAAGACCATAACATTGATGTGAGAATAAAATAAATAATCTATTGTGTGTGTCATATGTAATTACACCTAAAAAGTGTAAATAAAAGAGTAGATGGTAAAAATTTATTACAACCAAAATCAAATAATATTAACAATAATGGGGAAGTAATATAAACCAATAAAAAGGAATCGGGTTATGAAATTCTTTAGCACATGGTAACTTTTAAGTAAAATAATATTAAAATAAAAAATTAAAATTGAAAATAAAAATACCATGAAGCTAAAATAATTAAGTATATAATATATCAAAATTCACATTAGATACACCACACTAAATAAATCAGTTGTGATAATATTGTATGCCTCACTAAAAAGAAAAGCGAGGCAACAATCCATTTCCTCATTTTTTCTTTCTGGGTGAACATCCTTTAACATCATATGTAATGGTTTTAAAGATGTTAATAACATACACCATAACAATTATCCTATTTATAATATCATATATTATCTTATTATATTATTTCATTACTAGTTTATTAATAATCATTCATTATTTTCACTGTTTCATGTGTACATTACCTAGTTTTTTGTGTATGTTGTAACTTGTTCCTTGTAGTTCTTATTTGATAAATAATGATTTCATCTTCTAAATAATGAAAAATAAAATTTAAATATCATATATATCCACTAAATATGTATTTATAATAATCCATATTATTTGGAGATAAGAAAAAAAATGCACTATTCATAGAGACGGTAGGTCATTCGTACGCATGAATGTTGCCTTCATTTCTTTTTCATATTTAAAAGAATGAAAAATAAATAATATATATATATATATTATAAAACAATTATAATATTTATTTCATATACATCACCTAGTTTTATTATAACCATCCTTTATACATTTCATGTATAGTGTGAATGAATCACACCACTTTGAGGAGGCAGTAGTCCACACATCCAAAAATGGTGTTATCATATTCCAAACAAATAGAAATCATGATGGTATGAGTTATTTTAAAATTATATAAGTATAAATCTATAATAAATATTTTATATATTATTTATAAATATCATTTCCATCATAATTCCAAACAAATAGAGTAGGTAAAGGAAATATGAATAATCACCATTTCATGAGGCGATAGTTCATCTTACACGAATAGTATGTCTATTAGCCATTAGATAGAAGTTTGTGTATGTGAAGGTATAAAACATAAAATAAAAATTCATTAGTATATTTATTATACTTATTCAATTATGTAATCATGTAATAATAATATTTTAGGGGGTATAGAATGAAAATAAAACAAAAGAGCTTGGGGATGGATCTTATATCGTCATTGGGTAAATCAATTTGGTTTTCACCAAAGAGCTTCATTGGATGGAATTATTCTCAAAGGGATAATTATATTATTGTTTAGGTATTTTTATGATCTATTTTTGTTCATCTTGGTCAATCCAAATAGGAATTAGTTGTTTGAGGAAGTGGGAGGGGTGATTACCTTTTTCATTGGGAGGAGGAGTGGCATTCTTTTGAATTTTTGAAAAGGGAACTCCACCCACATTTTTCTTTTCAAAAGTGGCTCCCATAATGGTAAATTTTTTATACAAGGGACTATATTGTACATATATAGACACAAAAAAAAATTTGGAAAGTTTATAGGGAATTTTGGCTCTTATGTTTATGGTGTATTCCCTTGTTATGTAAATTTTTCTCCTAATCACTATAATTAATTTTAATTAAATTCACAAATATTATTTATCAAAAACTAAGTTGAAATTATTATAAATTATAAATTATTATCATTATAAATATGGGATATATTTTCCAAATTATAATCACATAAGTGGTTGAAATTAATTTAAATTTAATCCCGCATATGTGAGGATAAAGCGGGTTTTAAAGTAAAAATGTTCAAAAGTTTGAGATGCGTTTATATCCCATTTCAATACATAATTGATCCCAATGACATAAATTGGATTAATTGTTTTATAATTTATATAATTTTACTATAAAAAAATAAAATATAATTTATCCATATATATAAATTATAAAGAAAGTAGTTTGGAATTAAATTTTGGTACTTCTAATTATACATCAAAAATGAAATATTATAGAAACGTACTAAAAATTCACCCTAAAATAATATTGTTGTTTCTATTTTAAGAATTAGATTTATTTTGACATATTAAATTTAGAAAATTTTCCATATTCATATTTTTAATTGGTTCCCCATTAAAAGGCGATAAAACTGTATTTATAAAAATATTGGTTTTTTGTATAAGATTGTGTTTTGTTCCTATATTGTGAATATAAAATATATTGTATGAATGTAATTAAAATTTATTGGATTTATTATATATATATATATATATATCCACGAGTTATTAAATTTTATTCATATCTTCTAATTTAATGTATAAGTTATATCGTAATATATTAATATATTAATATATTATAGCTCGGTAAAACACAGACATGCATGTAAGGAAAACCATTGAAGAAACTCATTTATGTGTATGACCCAAGATAACTCAGAATTTCTTGAATTGAAAGTTTTATCATATATTTAATTGATTTAAAATTTTATTTATATTTGAAATTTTTTGGATATTATATTCCCTTAAGTGCTAGGTGATGCGTTTCAAACGCGCTATCGAATATAAATTTATTACTTTAGAATTTTAGGGAGTTACATTCTCTCAACCGTAATTAAATAGTGTCTTATTAATTTAAACAACAACTTGACAGTTTTGGGGCTAATTTTTTTAAACAAACTATTTTTTAAAAACCAGAACAAAAAATAATTTATAATATAACCTTCTAATAATAGATAATGATAAGTAAAAAGGTAACATGGAATAATATATATATCGGTATCTAAGTAGGAGAACATTTTTGGAATGTTGAGATTCATACATAGAGAAAAAGGTTTAAATATTTATATCGAGGGATTGATGTCATCAATAAAAAACAATTGAATGACTAATTGACTATTGAGGGCCTCAATGTTCGAAATTCTTCATGATTTAGAAGACCATAATTTGAATAAAAATAAAGGTATTATGACAACATTTTATATCTATATCATTTTCCTAATGTTGAGTAATTATTTACTTCCTAAGAATATAATGAAATAAAATTAATAGATATATTTCTACAAAAAAATCATCATTTGGTTATGATTCAATAAATTTTTCAATTCTACAATTACATCAATAAATATATGTTAGAAAATTAACTTTTTATGACCGAAGTAATAAAATAATCTTTTAAGGGATCCTAAGGCCCATAAAAATCCTTTACCATTATCTTCGACTATTTTAAAAAAATAATATGGTTAATGCATTAACCGTTAAAATTAAAAATTAAAAATAATAGTTCATCATTTATATTTATTCATCAATTTTTTAGCTAAACACAATAACATATTAACCAGGACATTTCATAGGTCATTGATTAGTGTTAAACCCTTATTGTCCTTTAATGATGGCCTAATGTCATGAGGTATTGTTGGACTTCATGGGTTGTAACTTGGAATGCTGGTAGTACTTTTAGAAAACCATGTTAATTTAATTCCTATGATGTTTACAAACTTTTGATGGATATCCCTGAAAAAAGGTTAATCACTAAATTGAATTTAGCTATACTTTTCAATAAAACCACAATACAAAAATGTGTCATCTATTTTATTTCAATATAGGTCTTTACTTGGTATAAGGTATATTATAGGTGATTAATTTTTATTATCTATTCAAATATCTTATAATATTTTGGAAATAGTAAGTGAAGTATTCTATGCATATCCTCCAAGAGTTTCAAAAAAAGGTGTGCAGTAAGGCCCGTAGTTGTGTACCAAGACACAATCAGGTTAGGGCTGACACACTTTTATATTGAAAAAAGATACAAGTAAATCATGTCTCAATGGACCAAACAGTTTAGTAGCCTTGGTAAACTAGATGCATACATGAGTATTGGATAAAAAATAAATACACAAATTCCAACATATATTTTTTTCTAGGATAATAACATTATTCCATCTAGTGTATCCCAGCATAACTTTCTTAATACACTTTTTGGAATCTTAGGAACCAAAAAATAATAAGGGTGAGTTCAAATACAGAATGAGGGTAAGTACAAAGAAATAAATAATGAATCAATGAGAATAATAATTATGGAAGGTAAATAACTTAACACAAATTCCATGTAAGTAATAAACTGAGAAGGATGTGGATAAATAATATAGAATTGTAAATAACTAAAAGTACAACGCTTCTAAATTACTGGATAATGAATAAAAAATGTAGAAATGTAAGAAACTGAAAAAAATTAAATTTTTCCAATAAAGTAAAAATTAAATGTATATATAGACCTTTTCATAGTGAAAAAATTATGGATAATAAATTCCAAATAAAAATAAAGGCAATGTTATATTTTTATTCTAGTTTCTTATGAACATGATACCTTTACCATCAAGACCTATTCTGAAGGAAGTTCAAATATTTCCCTAGGAACTCATCTATTCTACTTAGAAACAAACTTTAAGGGTTTGTAACCAAACAAATTCATCTCAGGACACTACTGATGCATCGAGGGGCATAATTTAAATGTACCCTAGCTCATATAGCTTGCATTGACTGGTATGCAACCCATATGGTTTTCATTAATTGGTCCTGAACCAATATAGTGCATTTATAGATAATTCCTCATATAGTGAAATAATTGATTTAATTAACGATTAATGTGCCTTATCAAATAACCATATTAAATAATTGATATTTATTTATCAATATTTCCCCATATAATCAAATAACAATCAAATTAAGCACTATATGTAGAAAATGATATATAGTTTGGAAAAAAACATATACCTAATAAATATATATAGATAGTTTGGTGAAATTCAATGTTTAGTGATCATAGTAAATTGAATATTTCAATGGGACTAAAATAAATCAAGGTACTGAGTGTTAATACATAGAAATCATAAAGATCCAATGGAAGAATAATGATAGTATCAATACAGCATTTATTATGTGGAGTAAAAATAATGTGTTGTTTTCATTGATGAATGGAAATACAGTAGAAAGATATATTAAAAACATTCTTGATGATAATATCCTATTATTTTTATTTTTTAAAATATTTTTCATTTTAAATTGGTTATGAAAAATAATTTCTATAAAATTAACCATTTAAATATTTAAATCAATCTACGATTATATGATGGTGGGTTAATATGTACATTCCTTGCAAGGTAAAAATAATTCTCATTTTAAATGGTAATAGTTCATAAAAATTCATTTTTCTAAAAATAATATAAAGATTCATTTGAATACATGTGTAAATAAAAAAAGGGTAAGTTTTTTTTAAATAAATCATTCGATAAATCATAAATACGTTTTCAAAAACCTTTATGAAAACTTTAGAAGGAAACATATTCTCAGAATAAGGAGGGAATTAAATTGATTTTTAGTAAAAACTTTTTCTCAATAATTTTTAGAACCAAAGTGTAGGAAAATGGTACTATACTGGGAAAAGTTTATAAATAATCAGAGTAGATGAAAATGAAAAGTTTTTGTTAGAAAATGATCATATAATTTCCTCATGTTGAAATTAAAGTGTAAATAATCCCGAACCAAATGAGATTTTGAAGTAAACCCTTGAAAATATCATAACCTTCATACGAGAATGAATTAATAAATAACTTTTTTTCTTCAAATGTTGGTCCACATAAATAAATATCAAATACAAAAATAGATATTAAAAATTTATTACACACATAATATTATAATATTAATGACAACGATGAAGCAATATAACCCACTAAAAAAGAATCGAGTTATGAAATTCTTTACTACTTCGTAAATTTTAAAATAAGATCATCAAAGAAGAAATAATTAAAACTAATAATAAAAATAAAATAAAAATAAAAATAATTCAGGATATAAGATATCAAAATGGTAGTAGATACACAACACAGAAGAAAAAAGTGCCACTAATGTTATATGCCTCACGGAAGGAAAAGTGAAAAAATAATCATTTCACTTGGATTTTTTTGGGTGAAAGTTATTTAAACTCATGTGTTGTGGTTTTAATCTAGTTAATAACTTAAAATAGAACCATATTCATATTTATAATATCATATATATCTTTCTTATAAGATCTCATTACCAATTTCTTGAAAATCATTCATTAATTTCAATATTCTGGGTGTAAATTGCCTAGTGTTTTAAGTCTATTTAAACATGTTAATTTCTATTATTATTATTAATTATATCATGATTTAACAATATCTAGAATGTAAAAAATGAGTTATAAATCGCATATATACATTATCTATTTTTATAATAATCCATAATTTGTGGAGATAAGAAATGAAATACACCATTCATGGAGACGTTAGGTTGTATGTGTTCAGTATCTATACATTAATTTCTTTGTCATATTTAATATAATGAGAATTAAATGATATATATATATATATTTGTGTGTTTGTGTGTTTTTATATTGTAACTTCTCGCCCCTACCTCATTATCTTGATAAGGCAGTGAGATGTTACTTAGTCTTCAGTGACGTTCCCAAGACACCAAAGGCTAGAAATAAATGACAATGGCTTCATGAACAATTGGGTAATGATTACCAATAGAAAAAAACCATCCAACTAAACAACGCATAACCAAGTACCACTACATGATGTGTGTCAAGAAAATAAGCCATGAAAATACATTACAAAGAGATAACCCAATAACCAAAATCTTCCATAAAAATTCGTATAAACCAATAAAACTAGTTAACAAGAATCCCAATATCTGAGTATGAAACAGAATAATCAACAACAAGTCCCAAAGGAATACATGACACTCCCAATGGGTCCAGACCAATAACCATGCTCTATACACCACCATACTCCCAAGCATTATGATGATCTTCTTGCAAGGTAAGATTCTTTCCCTTTAATTGTGTCCTAGAATACCACATCTGCAAAAGAAACTAAGTGACAATGAAGGGGGTGATTAATAATACTCAGTAGGTTTTCCCAAAATGACTTCCCTACAGACTCCACTAAGATAGAACCATTATCATATTTATATAAATCAGTTTATATAAAACATCAAAGCATGCAATAATTTCCAGCAAGCCAAACACACCATTACCAATCCATTTTTACAAAAATCCAAACAATTCAAGGGAAAGACAACCAAAACTCCATAACACATTTTACCATCACATGTTATCACAAAAATTTCATATTAATTATCCACATTTGTAATAAAAAATCTCTATAAAGTTTCACAAACTAAACCCGGTGGATCAATCGGGGTGAAACTTCTCGTTTAAGCCCATTTACTCCTTTGCAAATATAGTGGGGCTTCACACTCACTTATCTATTATGGCGGACCTTCCATACACTATACATCCCATTTTTATAGTTGTAATACTATCCCACTTCACACCACCATCAACACATGCATAAATTGATTAAGCTAGTAACAAGCATATACAGAGGATAAATCCACAACAATATACAAATAACTATTTCACAACGAAACAATCTCATAGGACTTATTCCATGCCATGTCACATTGAAATAAAGAAAAAACAATTATTGAAAACCATTTTCATGAACCATTTATAAAAAACAACCCAAGCTACACATTTAAAAATCAACATTTTGAAATCTTACAACAAAGTACATTTCACCATAATAACCCATTTATTCCAAAAAAACCACCAAACATCACAAAGGGTATTTCCATCGAGGGTTGAACACACTAATCACAATTAAAATTATAAAAAACCAATAATATGAAAAATAGAATGCTGGTTCCAGGTAAATAGAGTCTATAGATAATCCACCGACCTTTGGGTTTTGGTGAAATCGACCAACACCCAACCGCACCCTAAATAGAGGTGAAAAATCCACGTAAATCGCCTTAAATACCTTTTCCTCACATAAAAAAGCCCCAATTTAATCATTTTAGGGATAAGAAAACATGAGATATACATTAAACAGGTGTAGATCTAGAAAACTAAGATATATGGAGAACTAGATCTAAGCAAAACAAAGAATGATCTAAGATATAAGGCTTACCAGAAGAGAATCACCTTCTCTGCACCTTGAAAACCATTATAATCACTTATAAAATGAGTGGGAGAACCCCTACAACCCTAGATAATAAGAAATACCAAGTAGGATATTTATGGTAGAATAGAGGATGAGTTCTGGGAGAATCCTAAGTGGTCCCATTTTTTAAAAACCACTTTTTAATGTCGCACATGGTTAGATCACATGGTTAAGAAAATCGTGTGCTATCCATGTCATTCCTAATGCCTCAAAATGTACCAAAAAATGTTTCCTCGCACTATGAGATAAAACATGTGAAATAAATTTAAATCCCCCTACATCCACTAGCACGGTTACTTAGAGATCCTACATGGTTTTCCCAAACTATGCTCAAACCGTGATTCCTTAGAAAAGCATCCAAACATTTCAAAATCCACCCCAAAATCTCCCAAAAATTACCCAAAAACTTTAACCACATAGAAATGAATAAATAATTGTTACATAACACAAATAGGGTGTTCTAAATTACCAAAACCATTGGACTTCCCATCCCCATAATTTTTAGGACCATCACTTTGTTGAAATAGAATTGCCCATTTCTTAGCCATCTCATTATCATGCTCCCAAGTCTCCTCCTGATTCTGACCATGTCTCCACAAAACCCAAACTAGACCAATTCTTTTACCACATAATACATTCTCTTACCTATACATAATATGAACTAGTACATGCAAAAATGAACCATCCATCTCTAGCTCAACATGATCCCATCAAATCACATGGTCGGGATCTAGTTGGTACTTCTTCAAGTGAGAAACATTGAATAAATTGTTTCGAGCACTAAAACATAGTGTAAAATACAACCAAAAATCCACCTCTACAACCATATCAAGTGTCTAAAATGTCCCAATATGCATTATAGATAACATTCCCTACCTCCCAAACTGATGATCTCTAAGCCTAAAAGAGATTCTCAAGAACACATGATCACCCACGTCGAATGGAAACTGGCATCGATGATGGTCCACATATGGGTTATAATCAATCATAGTCATATGTATTCTATTCTTGATCATCTTGATCTTTTCCTTAGTCTCTTGGACAAGTTTGGGTCCAACAATCGAGGCCTCACACATTTCTACCCAATAAAGTGGATAATGACATAGTTGTCATACAATGCTTCAAACAGAGCCATATTTATCTAGGTCTAATAATAGTTATTTTAGGATAACTCCACTAATGGAAAGTGATCCTCCCACGAACCAACAAAATCCATCACACAATCCCATAACATATCGTCCAATATTTGTATCATCCTATCGGACTTCCCATCTGAATGAGGATGATACACTGTAACATGGTAGACTGGGTCCCAAGGGCTTGTTGTAAGTATTTCAAAAAAATGATATGTGAACCTTAGATCTATATCTAATAAAATAAAAATTGTAACACCATTCCTCTTTAAAAATTCAAGGATATAGATTTTTGATAGATCCTCTACCATATGATATTCATGAATAGGGATGAAATGGGCTGACTTTGTGAGCAAATCCAATCTCTTCCATATGGAATCGTGGTTTCAAACCATTCATGGGAGACCTGTAAAGAAATCCATCACTATCTACTCTAAATTCTATACAGGGATTGGTAAATATGTAAACATTCATATTGGTTGATGATTCTCTTCCTTAAATTTCTAACGACTCAAGCATCTCAAAAAAACTCTACCACTTTTCTTTTCATACTAGTCCACAAAAATTTCACATTGAATTCCTTAAACATTTTCTGAATTAAAAGTTGAACAGGACATATGGAATGATGATAAGCCCTGAGAATTTACTCCTGACAAGCCACTAGTACAACATTCCAATTCTAAAAAAACAGAATTCTCATTCATTTCTCATCCCCCAATGGTCTCCCCATAATTGAGTTTTTTCCTTATCATCATACACACCAAATCAGACACCTATGGCTCCAGAACCCGGCCATCCAGTCAAGAATCAATTAAACTATAAACAAAACTACTCTATCACCAATTTAATCATTGACATCATCTTGTAAGCTATAACCGACATCAACTGCCACTAATTTGATATTCGTTTCACAACTTGAGCATACGACTTTATACTTAATGCATCTTCTATTGAATTTCTCTTTCCCCATGTGTAAATCAAGTCAAAGTCTAACATCTAAAGACACTCCATCCATATCCTTTTCCTAAAGATCAAATCTCTTTGGGAGAAAATATGATTTAAATTTTTATGATCAGTAAATACAGTGAAATTATTTTCAAATAGATAATGAACTAACATTTTCAAAGGATGATCAATATCCGCTAAAACCAAATCATGTTATGCGTAGTTCTTCTCATATAACCACAACTACCATGAGCCATATGAAACCACATGATCCCATTTCATGAGAACACAAGCCAAACTTAATCATGATGCATCACAATACACCACATACCCTTTCCATTGTTTCAAAAAAACCAGGATTGGTACTGATGTAAACTGACTCTTAAGCTCTTAAAAGGGTTTATGAAAATTCTCTTTCTATTGAAATGGAACATTCTTCATTGTCAAAGTTATCATTGGTGAGACAAATCATGATAATTCATGAGAAAAATTCTAATAGTTTCTTGCTAGACCAAGGAATCCTCGTATCTCACAAACATTCTTTGGTGATTTCCATGAGATACCATCTTTTATCTTTTCGAGATCAACTATAATGCCCATCATAGAAATAACGTGCCCAACTAAATGAACTTAATTTATTCAAAAGTCACACTTCATCAATATAGCATATAATCAATGATCTCTCATGATCCCCATCACTATCTCCAAGTGTTTCTTAGGCACCACCATTGTCCTAAAATATTCCAATATATTATCAGTAAATAACACTAAAAAAGAATCCAGATATCATTGAAATATCTGATTCATCAATTCTGTGAACATCGCTAGTGCATTTATAAGACCAAAGGGAATAACAAAATACTCATAATGGCCATATTTACTTCTGATTTCTATTTCAGAAATATCCTCCTTCTTTACCCGCAATTGATGATATCTAGACCACAAGTCAATCTTGGAGAACCCTTGAGCTCCCCTCAACTAATCCAAAAATTTATCAATGTGTCGAAGTGGATATCATCTCTTTATCTTACCCTATTTTAGATTATGATAATAGAAACATATACTAAGAGTTCCATCCATATTTTTAAACAAAAAAACCATAATTGTCCATATAGACATTTTAGTCTAGATAAACTCATTGTTTTAAAACTCTTCCAACTTCACTTTCAATTTCCTCAATTCTGTTGGGGCCATCTGGTAAGACAGATGTGAGATATTACTAGTCCCCATAAGGATATCAATCACAAACTCCACTTCTCTCATGGGTGGAAACCATGAGAATTATTCAGGAAAGACATCTATAAAATGATCAACTACTATCAAAAACTTATCTACTCAACTAATTACATTGTTTACAATAAAAATGCCATAAAATAATATGATATTGTGCCAAATACTGGTGAAAACAAGCTTGTTGCATGAAGAATTTCATTCTTGTATCCTCTAAAGAGATGTTGGATTCCATCAATCATCGTGAAAGAAATTGTTTGTCCATAACACTCGAGGTGGGCGTTAAACATTTCCAACCAATCCAGGCCCAGTATTATATCATAGTAATACATATCAAGCAGTGAGAAATCCCACATCAACTAAACCCCATTCACAACTACACCACATGTGATACACAATAAATATTGACACTCTCTTTGACACAGAGCATATTGATGTTTTAAAACTAAAGGAATCATTTCCAAAGTTAAACCAAACAATATAAGAGCACGAGAAGCAATAAACAAATGAAAAGCACATGTATCAAACAATGATTGTTTCAAGGTGGAATTTAAATGAATTTTACCTCGAATCATAGATGATGCCAACTGATCATCCATCACAACCTACCCATCCTCAATAAACTTGTTTCCTTCCACACTCTACTCTTTATTTCTCAACTCAGGAGTCGTGGTTTTCCTATAATCATCATGACTAACTTTTATCTATTAATTAGGGGTGTGATATTTCCCCCACCCTATCAAGGCATAAGACTTCTGCAACCCCAAAGGAGTATCACCAATACACGACCTCATAGTATTATGATAATAATATTGAATATGGACCATCTGCTAACAGTTATGAAATTCTTGAGTTTGTTTCATACCATCCCAATTTATGTGGCCCGTAGAGAGGAAATAAAAACACCCCATCTTACTCTAAGGATTATGAGGAATATTTTTTGATCCTTTCGTCAGGTCCTGGCCCATACTCCCACCCTGTAAATAATTTTACCTCTTCTGCTTAATCCCAATGTTAGAGTTCCCAACAGTTTTTGTGGGTGCCTACATTCTTACCGCATATGTATCCCCCAAAATATCCCTTTCTTCCATAATTTTTCTATTCACCATTTCCATGTAATCAATTATAAATATCACCACTATTATAGAATTAATTTCTTTCCTCAACCTAGCTTCCAAAATATGTGCCTTCAACGATGTAAAACCCACCACCTCAGGTGAAAACCACTCTATGATCATAAAATTGTCCACATATTTCATTACTGATAGGGTATATTTATTTAAATAAACTAAAACCATTATGTGTTGAATTATGAATACATGAGGGTAGAATTTTTTGATAAAAAATTCCTCAATACACTCCCATGTCATCCATTGGTTTGTTCCATCGTGGACCACCAACTCCCACCACAATAGGAAAAAATCATCTAATATATATGTTTCTAGCTTAAATTTCATTCCTACTAGTTTCCCCATGAATTCAAATATCTTATTTATTTTGGTCCATCCACGCCTCTTCCTTTTCAGTTTCTGAATCACCCCTAAAAAATGGGTGGATTCTTCTTTTGAAACTAAACATTATGATCCACATGCTTTGGATAATCCAGTTTATTCTCACGTTCCACATCTTGGGAATCTTGCACTAGATACTATTTCACCTGGGGCTCAAGTGCCACCACATTTTTAGTAGCCTCCTCTAGTTGGTCTCTTTGAATCTTACCTGGTGCGATTTCTATCAATAGTAAAACAACCATGAGTCCCACTCCATTTTTAATAAAATGGTTACAATTTTAAATTCAATTAAATTTAAACAATCACAACCACTCATTTTACAAGTTCACATTTCCCATGTTTAACCACTTTTAAAAAATCCAACAAGTTTTGAAAATTGACCCATTTTCAAAATACAAAATCTTTCCTAATTTCAAATCGGGACAATTGAAAATAATTTCCTAATTTTCCAAAAATCCATATATCCATATCACAACATAAATCACTATGCTAATTAAATATAAATCATAGTGGAAATGTAATTCTACCATTCAATTAATTCTCATCTTATTAGCTACCGCGACGACACTGGTATTGTCAATTCATATAAGTGTCTTCAAAAAAATATGTACCCAACTCCTTGGTAACTTGATGTTCAGCATAAAAGGGTAAATTATATCCTTGTATGCTATAAATTTCATGTTCTGACAATCCTATGCAATAATACCATTCAAACTCAAGGAGTAGATCATGAACGAATGTAAACTCTAGTAGAAACAACCAATGCCAAGGAATCCAACAAACTAGGAAGTCAACGACCGAACAAACTCATACCACTTGTAACATCCCGCCACTACCTCATTATCTTGTGAAGGCAGTGAGATTCTACTTGGAATTAAGAGACATTCCCAATGCGCCAAAGGTTGGAAATAAATTCGGAGGGCTTGAAGAACAATTTCGGATTGATTTTCCCTTTGAAAAAAACCGACCAACCAAACCAATCATAACAAACCACAACTACATGATGAATGTCAACAAAGTAAACCATAATAACACATTACTAATAGAAAATGAAACAACCAAACACTTCAATAACAATTCCCATAAAAAACAACTAGATCACAAGAATACCAATATCTGAGTATGAAACAAAAAACTCAACAACAAGACCCAAAGGAATCCATGACCTGCCTTATGGATCACACTAGGATCTCTGATCCAAGAACCACCATACCACCCAAGCATCATGATGAAAAACTAGAAAAATGAGATGTTTTACCTTTACCCATGTCTCAAAATACCATATATGAAAAAGCACCCAAGTTCCAAATAAGGGGATGAGTAATAAAACTTAGTAGTTTTTTTCCAAATTACTTCCCTACACATGACACTTCGGTAGAAATGTTATCACGTTTATATAAAGTAGTTTCTATAAAACATCAAAGAGTGAAACAATTTCTTGCAATCCAAACACACTCTTACCAAGCCATTTTTCACCCAAATACACCCTTACGCATACACATAATAAAATATATCCATAAATTTTCACACACTCAACCTGGTGTAACAATCACGGTGGAACATCTCGTCCAAGTTTGTTTACTTTTTTCCAAACATAGTGGCACTTCACACCCACATATACTTGCTGGCGGACCTTCCATCCACCATCTGACCCTTTTTATAGTAGTACTCCAAACCCAATTCACACCACAATCAAAACATGCCTAAAATTATTAAGTAGGTAACAACCATATACACCTGTTAAAGCCACAACAATATGAAAACAACTATTTCAAGACCAAAAAATCACATAGGACATATTCCATGCTATATCACATTTAAATAAATAAAACCATGTTATTAAAAACAATTTACATGAAACATTAACAAAAATAAACCTAATCTACCCATTTTAAAATAAACATTTTAAAATCTGACAACAATGATCTTTTCACCGCAATAACCCAATATTCCCAAAAACCCAGAAAACATAAAAAAAGAGAATTTACATCAAGCATCAAACTTCCTAAAAAAATAGTTTTAATAAAAACCAATTATTTGAAAATAAGGAATCTAGTTCTAGAAAAATAGAGTCGATATAGAAGCAACCAACTATAGGGTTTCAGTGAATTTTTCCAACTCCCAACCGCACCACAAATCCGGGTTAAAACCCCACCAAAACCAACTCATATACCTTTACATAACATCAATAATCCTTAATCTCATAATTTTAGGAAATAAAAACACTATATCTACATGTAATGGGTTTAGATCTAGAAAACTGAGTGAGATGGAGAACTAGATCTAAGGGAAAAAAAAGAAAGATAAAAGGGATAAGGCTTATCCAAACAGAATCACCTTCACCACACCTTGAAAACACTGCGAATCACCTCCAAAATGAGTAATATAGCCCATCCAATCCTTGAGAACAAGAAATACTGAGTAGGGTTTGTATGTGAGAATAGAGGAGGTGTTTTGGGAAAATCTCAAGTGGTCTGGTTTTTTTAAACCAATTTTTAATGCAGTGCACAGTTAGCTAGAACCGTTAGGAAAAATGTGTGTTAACTGTGTGCATGATACTTGTTCAATAGGGGCCCCACACAATTTCCTTGCACGGTGAGAGACACTTTGTAAAAACCATACAATGACTAATTCCTTTAATTTTACGGTTACCTAGTGATTCAACATGATTTTCTCAAACTGTTCTCTCCTAGAAAAGCCTCCAAACCTTTCCAAATACATCATAAACACTCCCATACATTACCCAACTACTTTACCCACATAAGAAAGGCATAAAAAACTGTTACATATCTCAACCTAGGGGTTAAACATATATTATGATTTCATTATAATATTAATTTAATATATTTCACATAGTTTTATTAAAACAATCATTTATACATTCCATGAATAGTGTGAATGATTGAAAACACTTTTAAGATGCGATAGTCCACACTTCCATAAATGATGTAATCGTATGGCCAAAAATGGAAATTATAAAGGTGTGTATTACATAAAAATTACATAAGGATAAATAAATAATAAATATATCATATATCATATAAAAACATCATTTCGATCATAATTAATATCTTTGTGAGGTGGTAATAGAAAAAAACTAACAATCATCGTTTCACGAGACGGTAGTTTGTCATACATAAAAAGTAATTGTTTTACACATTTGATGAAAGTGTGTGTAATTGTAGGTCTAAATCATAAAAAAAACATATTAGTATATTTAGTATAATTATTTTATTTTCTAATAATGGAATAACAATATTTTATTGTATTTATAGTGGAAATAACACAAAAGAGCTTGATGAAGGATGTTACCTCTTCTTTGGGTAACTCCATTTGGATTGCACCAAAGGGATTCCTATGATAGATTTCTACCCAAATGTAGGATTGTAGGATTAGGGTAGAGATGTTAAGAATATATTTTTGGAATAAAGTTTTCAATCCAAATTGACATTAGGGTGTGAGAAAGTGAGAGGGGTGAATTCCTTTTATAGTTGAGGAGGAGTGGCATTCTTGTAAATTGTTTAAATGGGAATCCATATACGTTTTTACTATGAGGAGTTGAACCAATAATAGAAACCCTTATATAAAATGGATGATAGGGTTAAAATATGGACATGAATGGATTTTTTTCATGTTTATAGGTCATTTTGGCCCTTATTACTAATGTTCAGTTCCTTTTTAAACTAATGTTTTCCTTAATCGTATTAATTAAATTTTAATTGCATTCACTAAATTTTTTGGTTTAAAAAGTTGAAATTACTAAAAATTATAAATTATGATTGTTCCAAATATTTAATAAAATTCTCAAAATTCCAATAAAATAATTGGATGAAATTAATTTAAATTATATCCCACTGATGGGATGAAAAGATGGGTTTTAAAGTAAAAATGTTCAAATGTTTGAGATGTGTCTATATAAAATTTCAATGTCAAATTGATTAAAACAACGGGAATTATATTAATTGATTTATGATTCACATAGTTTTACCTTTAAACTTTTTTAAAATATAATTTATCTTTATTTTTAATTTATATAAAAATTCAGTTTTGAATTAAAATTCGGTATATTTTACTATTCGTCAAAAAATGATTTATTTCAAAAAAAATACCAAAATATAAAACTAAACTAATACTGATGCTTCTATTTCTAAAATTAAGTTTATTTTCTCATAACAAATTTATAAAAGTTTCAAAATTAATATTTAATATAGTTTCTCCATTAGAATTTGGTAAAATTTCTTTTACCAAAATATATGTTTTTATTGGCAAATTTGAGTTTTGCTCTTATCTTATGAAAATAAAATATATTGGAGGAATTTCAAAAAAAAATTGATTGATTGTATTATATTATATATATTTTTTCATAATTTATTTAGTATTATTCACAACTACAAATTTAATAGATATGTTATATCTTATTATAATATTATTTTAAAATAATGTTTCTCAGTAAAACATGGTCTTCTGTGTAACACAAGGCAATGAAAAAACTCATTGTTTCATGAGACTCAAGATCAATAATAAATGCATGAATTTAAAGATATATAACATATTAAATTTATTTAAAAAATAATTATATTGTAAATTATTGGGATATTATATTCCCATACACAATTGGTGATGTCTGTCATACACGCTATCGAATACAACCATTCATTAGAATTTCTGGGTGTTACATAGTAGAGATGTTTTGAGCATCAATTGTTCATGTATAGTTTTATTTAATAATTAATTACAATTGTGTGTAATTTTTTTAATAATTAGTTAATTTTTATGATAGTGCTCTCATTGTCATCATTAACTCAATATGTTTAAGGGCATGTGTATCCATCATTATCCATATATATATATAATGTTTACCAATACCCTATCTTCTGTATTCTATTATTTATATACTATTTATGATGATGTTGAAATTGATAAAACATGCCAAGTTAATGTAAATTTGATAATAAGTGAAAACATTGGACCATGGGTGAGCTACATCATGTGTCAATACCCGACTCTAATATGATACTCATAGGTTATGGTTAATCCATTAAATTTAAATAAATAAAGAAATATTAGATTATCAATTCCATTCATAAAATTTTATTCCCTCTATTCATGGTTTCTTAGTTTATGCATTTTCATGTCTATGAGAAACACATAAAATAATAAACCGAAAAAATGCACCAAGATAGGATGAATGTGTTTTGTTAATACATGTTCAGTTATAAGAATGAAAAAATAGTATGATCATAATTAATATAACAGGATTCCACTCTTGGAAAATATCTAAATCCCCTAATAGAAATAGTATGTCGTAGGAAAAAGTGAGATGGAGAGTGGTAATGATCTCCCCTCATTGCGTTGTAATGATGATTAGGGTTTCATGATTTGGCTTCTTCGATTCTAAGACCGACAGATTGTGATTCCTTGGGTCAAGGGTGCTTTGACTCATATAATCACATAACATCTGGTTTGAGGGATATAATACCTATGAATCATGGTACCCTTGATGTTAACCTAATTTAAGTCAGTTCGCACAATCAATTTTTTCTCTCTTTTCAAGGGTTCGAATGTTGGTATTCATCAGAATGGTTCTACTGCAGATGTTAAATCTGATTCGGTCTCCATCTCAGAGAGGCTAGAAATGGGGGCACATTAAATCGTTGCTAGTCTTATCTTTCTTAGAGGATATTCACCATGGATGATTTATTATCTTAATCATATATTGTCAGATATATAGGGATTAACCTTCTATAAGTGTGTCTCTTTAGGTTAGGGTTTCTTCCACTTGATCTTCCCCTCTAAAGAACTCAAAATTGAAACATGGGGATATAGTTCAATTTCAATCAATCTTGGAGCAATGCACATTCAAGAATGGGACCAAAAGTTAAATCCTTTGGAAATTGGTAACACTTTTGTTCAATCATTGGTAAAAGTATTTGGTCTAAATTGGATTCTTTGGCATCCTAGGATATCATATGTGTTTCTTTCTCAATATGGGTTCGGATAAAATTGGATAAGGAAATTGAAATTTCCTGATACGGACATTATTTTATATTCTTAGTAGAATTTTATATATATTCCATTTTGATATATAAGGTTTACCTCTCTTCTGATGAGGAAAAACTTGACCTGAATATTGAATTTGAGAACCTCCCCCCGTTCTACCCAGAATGTATGGTCATTGGACATGACACATCAAATTGTATAAGGTCTATCATTTTTTTGTTATGAGTGAATGATAATATATCATCCAATAAAATGAATAATTCCCCAAAACCTAGTTCCTCTGACATTGATAAACCCTTGAATTCCTAGGATCAGGAGAAACCTACTAAGCCTGGTGAAAACACAAGCCAAGGAAATCATTTTAATGATGTTATAACCCCCATGACCCTATAAAGGTCATCATGTGCTCATTGGTTAACATTATTGAGAGGGTTTTGGTTAATCTCCCCCCACTACCAGGTATATTGAAACCTTCAATTTCTGGTGACATAGAGGATATTAATACCCGACTGGAAACTAAAGGATCTTCATCAAACGAGGATGACTCCACTTATTGTCTAGTAAGTTCTCCTGTTTTTTTAGAGGCTGGATCCCACTCCATTGTGGAAAAAAACCTTGTTAAGACCCTCCCATTTTCCAAGCCAGAAAGAAAGCTCGATTTACCTCCATGTCGTGTAAAATGAAATTGTAGGAGATCATGTGGCTCTCAAACCCCTATAGGAAGTACACCTACTCTAGAAAAAGCTACCAGTCATGGGTAGGTGGATCTTGTTATTTCTCATATAGGACAAACTAGTGTTGCTCCCATGGTATCCAAGGGAGAAAAGACCAGCATGGAGTCCACTCCAATGAAACTATATAGTGATCTGTAGGAAGATAATATCACTCCAATGGATAAATCCCAACACCCTACATGAGAAGAGGTTGATTTGGATGACTCTTGGAGGCATGGACAACATGCTAGCAGTCGTGGGAGGGGACATGAAAGGGTTGATCCAACAATAAGGAAATATGAGTTGTTATTTGAGTTCTTTGACTCAGATGACACATACTTTGAAACTCATATTCAACAAGCGTGGGATTTATAAGATATTCACTATTGGGGTTGTGGAAACAGCCGCAGTCGGGGAATGGATTTGGGAGCTTTTTGGGATAAAGAATGAAGGATCACCAAGAATATTAGAAAAAAGTTTGGGACATCGTGATGGGGGAATTTATGAACTGCTTTATCTTCCGTTATTATCATTGTCTATCTATGTTTTTTGAATTAATAAAAAGGTACTTCAACCCCAACTTTAAAATAATATATTATTTTTTGAAATCCTTCCATTATTAAAATTTGAACAAAGTCGATTGTATGGGGTTATTATTAGTAATAGTTGAGTGTTCCACCTATAATTGAGGATTTTATATGAGAGATCTGGTAAGACTTAACTAAATATGGTAGGCAAGAAGTATCCACATATATATTATTTCCTATTTAGAGGAAAATATTGAGAAAATAATGTTTATGATTTTAGAATATGTGACTTCACTCAACAGATCAAAGAGTTGTGAGTTAATGTGGTTGGGCAGTTAAATTTCTATCGTGAAACTCTATGAGTCCTAGTGTATCCATATATTATAGAGTATGAATAGAGATTTCAGGGATCCTTTCCATTATAATACTCAGGTGAAATATTATTATAATTTTATTAGTTAGGGTTACTAGATATGTATAAAATAGTCAGATACTATTAAATATTTAAATGTAATGAACTGGATTAAATAATGTTGTATTCTCTTATTCTTCTGGAATATCAATCATTGTATGTAATGTTTATACCATACAAATTCAGTATTAAAAAAATATTTCTGTCACATATTTTTTATTAAATGGAGTAACCATGTAATAAATGAACCATTACAAGAAGTAAGGTTTGTTCTCTAAGTGGCTAAGAAAGGGTGGTTCCTAAGTTAGTGGTGAGAAGAAAATAAATTCTAATTAACACGAAATTGGTTGTAGTTGAAATTTTGTAAAGTATAACCAAAAAATTAATCTTATGTCTCCATTGAATGCAATTTGATATTATTTTAGGTTTTGAATAAATGTTTTTTTCGTGTTAAATACACAATTAATGTTCTAGTGAACCATTAATAATCAGAAATAACATATGAATATAAAATGTAAGACTTATATACCTAGTTGTGGAATGATAATTCATTGTTTAGTAAAACTAAAAGAATATGTCAAGTAAATACCTATTGCGTTATTTAGTCTCAGAGTGGAAAAATAACTTTTTTATTATAAATTTATGAACTTAATTACTTTGGAAAAATAAACCTTTATAAATTAAGGTATAACACAAAGCATTTGGAATTAGTTCATATAGAGAGAATGAACTATTCAAAGGGTAAGCTAATGGTAATCATACTTCATAAAATTATTTTATTTTTTATATAAGGAATTTTAATGTGAAGTATGGTATATTAATGTTCATAAAATATGAGTTACATTAGTTGTTTTGTTGAAGATTATCTTGACCTATAATTCATTTATTAATATAATGAAGTGTAGAGTAATTCCTAAAAATATTTTACCTTCAACAAATTATAGAAATGATTCTAATGAGGAGGATCGATAATCATTCTTACATGGTAACAATGATTAATAAAATGTAGCACAAAGTAATTCCTAAATGCACATTTCCTTATACACATCAGAATCATGGTGTAAGTAAAAGGAGAATCAATGTTAAAACTAGTATTAATTGTAGAAAATCCATTATTTTCAAAAAACAATTCACAAATAACTATGTCTTGCAATAATAATATGTCAACTTTAATGATCATTAGTTGTTATAAACATTATACTATAATATAAATCCATTATGTCATAAAAATATGTTTTTAGATGTAATAAATTTGTCAATATATAAAAAAACATTGCTTAAGAAAAAAAATAGAATCTAAAGTAGTTATCATAATGTTTTCCAAGGGTATTACTAAAACCCTAATATAGAAAATAGATAGTCATGTTATAAACTATATTTATATAATTGGGTTTAAATCATTATTTGAGATAGTGAGAGAAATATTGACTTTTGTATAGTCAATTATATAGATGTACTAGTAGTTCACATAGGAACATGTTCCACAATATCTCTTGGAAGTGAATTGTTCTAGAGACACATAATGTGTTTTATGGTTATAAACATGTTAATGGTTTTATATTCACCATGGTTGGGGTAAAATTATTCATTAAAAATAATAAATCCTAAAACTAAGTTGTATATAAAAATATTATAAGATTGAAAATCTCAATTAAAATTTAATAAAGGATTCTGTGTATCGTATTGTAGGGGATTATTATTTTTAATACTATGGGGAGTATATAATTGAGACTATATATGGGTGGTACAATTGTGGAACAATTAATGTTTGATTGGTAATATCAAGTTTTTATACAAATATACTTTATAATTTTACTTGTTAATCTACTTTCTATTATTATTTTATTGATCATATAATGTAAACACCACCGATCATGGATGTTGATTATACAACACAACCAGAAAGCAATTGTGATACTATATAATTCCAATAAGGTGTACATGTTTTTAAAATCCTGGTTCGGTTTGAGGTAAGATACAAGATCATAGATAATTCAATAGGAATGAATTTTTTTCATTATTTTTCAAGAGGTTAGCAGGGGAACAAATGTTTCTTTGTAAAATATGTTCAATAACATATGGAATCCATTTATTGGTATTAAAGTTAGTTTTGACCAAAATTAAATTATTTCTCTTGAAATTGAATTAAAGTAGAAACCTATGTTATAGAGAGGAGATATATAGAGTATTATCTAACAATTTCTTTGATATTTAAATAGTAAATATACTAACAAGGTGTTGAGAACTAAAATTTTAACTATTAGAGAGAGAATTATTACCAATTTCCCATGGAATAAATCTCCCAGAGAATACATGCATTTGCCTAATAGGTGATTAAATAGGTTAGTAAAATTAAATAATCACAATCTATGGATCTATCATATATGTCATGTTATGTACTATATCTGATGTTTCCATTATATACATAATGGTATGAAAATATTAGTTATAACTAGGAGAACTGCATGGAAGTAGTCAAAACTGTCCAGTTGAACATGTGGAAGTATAAAGGATATATTCGTGATACTTGGAGAGGAAAGGATACTAGTTATAAGTAGACATAGAATAGTATTTATTTATATTGATATAATCGAATATCGTATTCTATATAAGGCAAAGATCAAAACAATATCATTTAACACTATGACATCTATATCGATAAATACTGAGCACATTGTATCTTATGAGGAATATAAACAAGGAGTGTAAAAAATGCAATGATTTTTTCAGGTTTGTCTAATCAAACATAGTAAGTAATATTTTATCACTATGATAACTCTATTACTAAACCAAGCTAATATGTAAAGTTTAGTGAGTTTCAAAAAGATATATAATCAATGATATTATCTCATGAGAGGTATTTCTCAAGGAAGTAAAGTTGTAAATATTAGAATAGCCATAAAATAAAAATGTGGAAGACCTGTGACTAAATCCATAACTCATTACTAACAATATCTTATCATGTAAGAGATAATAAGGTTATTTATCAAGTCGGGTATAGTGAAAGTGGTACTATTGTAATAGTTAGTTCCCTAGACCCAATATGGACAATACTTTTTTACTACCATATCA
This sequence comes from Viscum album, assembly GCA_963277665.1. Classification (NCBI taxonomy): domain Eukaryota; kingdom Viridiplantae; phylum Streptophyta; class Magnoliopsida; order Santalales; family Viscaceae; genus Viscum; species Viscum album. The sequence continues at coordinate 25,687,332 of OY728131.1, forward strand.
GGTATACATTGATTTATTCATGATGTAAACATAACATAATTGTGTTGTTATTTCCATGTCCACTATTTATATGGTAATGTACCTAGATTAATTTTAATATAGAAAGGTTATTATAGTTCCCAGGATATAATGAGAGCCTTATGATACTATTACATTAATCATAAACAAAATTAGTACAGTCTAGACACATAATATTGACCAAAAATAGTTATTGTTTTACTATCAGAAGTTGGGGGATCAGAAGCATTTAGACTTCATCTAATTATGTTCTTAGATGGTGGCCTCTAGTATGTGATATCATGAAGAAATACCTCCTCCAATGGCCCGAAGGCCTTAATTTTTTATTGATTTTTGATAATCTACCTTTCAAGGGGTGAGGTGGAACTCTTATATCATGATGACATATCCACTAATAAAAAACAACACATTTTTTGGGTATCGTTGGCCATTATTATATAGAACCATGTGTGTTTTTCTTTTGAATTGAGATCATTACTATAGTGTACCATTTGATCGTATACATTGATACAAGGAAAAAATCATGACATTGAAGTTGTGGTTAGGTAGCTTTGTTGGGTATGTTATTGGTGGTATGACATTTGTTTAATGGTCAAGATAAAATTTGACTCTTCTGAGTTGAATAAGTGATATACCAAACCTAGTCTATTGTGATTGTAATGCCTTCTTATGTCATTGAAAAAGGTATTCATATGTATTTTTATCTTGATATGACAATAAATAAAAAAACAATTAATGGATTATGACACATATTGTGCATCTTGTTGTATGAGATATTGTGAGATAAATATATTATATTACAAAGACGTGTTTTTCAGAAAGGTTCTCACTATTATGACTTTTCCATATCTATTTGGGGGCCTTGATGGTTTTTTGGACTCTGTTCTTGGTCTATTAATAGTAGTCACTTCTATTGAGATAAGGTCCTAAAGGTTCATACACACTAGAGTATTGAAGAATCTACTATATTCTAGTGAATATATATAAGTAATGGTGGTCCCCACCTTGGGGGCAGAGAGTTTTATAATTTTTTTCGATTTCCAACCAATAAATAAATTCATTATTATTCAAGGATATATTAATGGGGATAAATTTACATATTAAAATTATTTTCAATGTATAATGTGAATTCATGGAAAAATATTACATTAATGAATATTATTTTAATATGAATGGTTCTATTAAGATTATAGGAATTACGAGTCTAGTTAATGACCTGGTTACATCACATAATATATCTATTATATATTAAAAGCATGTGATAAAATGTTAATGATGTTTTAGGAGCAGTTTGTTTTCATAACATGCCATTTGTTATCAATTTAGTGGTCGGTGGATTTCTGGGGTGTCTGGTAACCCTTTCTAGGTATTTGATCCTCCCACTATGTAAGTATAAAAGACGAACTCAATCAAGTATTATAAATTACCATTGAATGATAGAATCTCTCTCCTCTCAATTTTTAGAGAGAGAAAGACTATGTACAAGCATTTGATCTGAGGATGCATTCACATATTGAATGTACGATATTGATATTATCACAAACATAGTAAAGGAAACATCAGATGTCCATGACTGAAAATATAATTCGATGATTGGAATACCTGATTATTCTTGAAGCATGTTTCAAAGATTTAGTGGGGTTCGAGCTCAAATCCCTTGAGAAATTACCTCTAATGACAAGATGCATCCAAATGCATCGCTGATTCAAATGAGGTAAAAGATAATTTATATTTTGTTCATATTAAATTTAGGTGATATCATTGGATCTCTATCAAGGATTGAATTTCTAATGAAGATTATGTTACAAAATTACAGTGATAAGTTTTTTAAATACCAGAGCCAATGGAATACCCTGGGCACCCCAATACTATCATGGGACATCCAAAAGGGGACCATTCCATGACTACCCAAGCCAACCTATTATAGTGCAGGGGATGGAAACTAGCGCTGAGTAGGTATATCCCAAAAATGAAAGGTATTTCTCTAATTACATGTACACATGAACACATATCCAAGACAAATATGATGAAATGTAAAAGGAAAAGTAAAAAAGTATTCATATCACTGAGAACACTAATAACAAAGTACAAATGTAGAAAACTAGAAACTAAATAGTGCCTAAATACAAGCCCACCAAAATTAAGAGTCTGTAAAAGTGAACACACAATTTCCTGAAACTCATCCACAGAAAACCTTAACTAAAGGGTGGGTATAGGGAAAACTATCTTAATTTTTAGGGGCACACCTCAATTATCTAATCTCTCTAAGAACCGCCAATTATTGGTCCACCTAGGAATCCATTTAAGCAACAAATATATATATATAAGACACATGACGTGCATAAAAAGCCTAAGTAGAGGTGAGTAAAATAAAACTTAGTAGGAAACACTGAATCCACAAAGAAATACTACTAAGAAATTCATGAAGTACACAAAAAATAAATACAGAAGTTTCAGCGGGATTCAAAATAGATATAAACCAACAAAACATATATCAAGAACATCTAGATATAATCATTTCAGACACATATTATCTCAAGGTTCCACCCTCATAGCTAGTAATAAGATTCTCATCATAGGCTCGAATACGAAGAAAAAAAATAGGAGGACACACTCCACGAGATTATCCATATCATATGGCACCCATCCAAGAGATGCACTCCATCGGGAACATTCTACTAGGTCCAACTTCAGTGCCCAGCACCAGGGTTCCAATAATCACCGCCTTGAATCCAGTGCAAGATAAGAAACCCATGTGAAAAGGTTCTCCCCTCACAACTAAAAAAATATTAGGCATAACTACTCAAACTATGAATCATGTTCATTCTATATATAAATAGAGATTAGAAAGAATCACACCTCACCACTACCCCGTAGTCGAGGGAGTATTGCCCCTAACAAACCAATGAATCTTGTATCACTCTTGAACAGTGTTTCCCTTCTCCTCAGTTTGTTTGGGTAGCTCTAACTCATATATATGTATCGTTCACACCAAGTGAATGGGTCCTCTCCCCGTAACAATTTTTAATATCCAAGGGAGCTCTATATCCAATGGATGATCCTCTCCCGCATGAGAATACACACAGTCTCTATAAGAAATCCAGTCTTGATAAGATACTCAGTTTTGATAAGACACCTAGTCTTGGAATGATAGTCAATATTGAGGTCCCACACCTTAAATAGGTAGAGGATTACCACTCAATGAATAGAGGGCCCGCACCATGGGAGGACAATGGAGTACTGAATCAGTCATGATAAGAATCCTAATCTTGATAAGGCACGGAGGATCTCTAAGACATAGAGTATTGATAAGTCACATTGTCTCTATAAGAAAAATAGTCTCAATAAGTCATGTATTCTCAAGATAGCATCTAGCCACATGATTCTTCTTGTAGCATGATCATTCTGGGAGAACCTAATCCTCAAGCCATTAGGTCCTATGTGAACTTCCACCAAAAATCACTTAGGGTATCTCAAAAGGACTCTCTCGTCAAAAGGCTCCCAACACCATAATTAGATCATAAAATTGAAACATGATTTGAATGTTAAGGATATTTTCATAAAATGGTTTACATGGGTCTGGTCTGGGTCCGATCTGACCCTCCAAACCCTGCCAAACTCGCTAGCCAACCCTACCCGGCATGAACTTGTCTTGCCCACTAGGGCTGCAAGACTGCAACCAAGCTCCCCCTGGGCCAGTATATGCTTTGGGGAAGCTTGATGCACTGAAAGTGGTCCACCAAAACAACACACCTCTCAAATAACATGATTTTTCCGGGTTAAACTCATTTGATCGATGCATCTGTTAGCCGCACGACCACACCACCACTATGGGATCCACAGGGATTGGTTCCTATACACACAACCTCCTCACTATTTCTCCCTCGATCAACAACGCAGCTACCATACATGATCCACTCATCCACCGCAAACCCATACTTTGTTTCATCTCCTCTGGCCACCACACCAGTGTTCTCACCCTATCAGATCATCGTCCACCAGGATTGGACCCCTGGACCTGCACCACCACTTTCCCAGACAAACTAGAGGCACCGTGTTTGGATGTCACCATGTGCTGCCATTGTGATCCGCTGTCCATTCCAAATCATGTCACACCAGTGTCATCTAACCTCTATTGTGACTTTGTGGGGTAGGATCTTCGATCTTGAATTGTTGCGCCATGAATCAGGGCCACAATGATCGATCGTTTGTATAGGGGTTTCAAAGCCCCGGGAAAAGATGAAGAACATATGAATAATGAGATAGGTTGGGGGGAGTGAATAAATTCACATGAACACCTGACGAATAGATCTTGGAATTTGTTCATGTTGGCCTCGATTCATTCTTGTAAAAAGGAAGAGTGAAGAATGAAAATCACAATGATGATCATCCATCAAACCCCACAATTTAGACATCCCGCATAAGTGACTGAACCATGGATCAACATATTCATTGGTTGGTCCATATTAATCATAGAATCTATAAAGGTAAAAGGAAATCACAGTGATATAAAATTCCCATAACTCTTTGGGTACAAATACGAACAAAGAAAGAATTTATGTCGTGATCGTTGCAAGGATCCTATGATTTTGTCATGCTTTGATCATCGATCCATGAAACTGTTGTCGTTCAATAAGGGAAAATCACCCATGATCTCCCAAGAGATTATCTGGAATTACAAGGGTTAAGTGGCTAACCCTGATATTTTTGTATAATGATGTTTTTAATAGAAATTATAAATGCTTAAACAAAATAATTTATCTTTAAATTATTTTATAATGATTTTGTCTTCTTTGGGGTTTTCCACCGAAGAACTATGCCGACTAAAGATAAGTCATGTCTAGGAAAAAACCACATTAATAACTCAATGGTGGTCTCAGATTTCCAATCTATACATCCATCAATGAGTTATTAGGATTTAAAAAATAATAATTTTTATTTAATTCTATTATTTACATATAAGTCCACAAACTATCATTCACATCCAACCGATGACGGTTGATGTTAGGCCTCGCATCAGGTAAATCCACTGCTCTGAACACAATTGTGCCCTCATATGTCTGATATGGGACCCGTTTAAGAGTTATTACACCTTTTTATTAAAAACACATGCATGTGATTTTAAAAACATTCAATTCTTCAATGAGTTGTTCTAGGGGAACTGGGCCTCGAAATCTCATTCCATTTTAGTTATTTTTCTCATAATTTTCATTAATAATTTCTAAAAATAAATTTATTAAAATATGAGTCATTAAATTATTCCCAAATTATAGCTTTACATCCCTGAAATCCAATCCAAGGGTTACCCAAAGAGATGTTAGTACTGAGAATGAATCTGATCCTCCTATTCACATGTGCTTATCTATAGATTCATGTGCTGCCACAAAATTTACACTCAAAGAATAAATCACCCATAAAGAATCCTCCCTTCTCTAGCCCAAAATTTAAAATTCTATCCCGTAGCATATCCTCCAGGACTTGAGTGGTCCACTCAGTCTGGTCGTCTATCTGTGGGTGAAGTGTTGTTCTCAAGTGTAACTGCGTTCCAAATGCCTCCTGCAATCCCTTCCATGATCTGAATGTAATGAGAGCATCAAGATCTGAGTCTGTTATCGATATAACTCCAGGTATTCAAAATATCTTCTACACATAGATGTGTCTTAATCATTATACTAAACTCTTCTCTCGTATATCTAGGATGTGGGCCAACACGGTGGGCAGGTCAACGATCACTTAGATGGTATCATGTCTCCTGAACCTATGTAGTAAACCTATCTTGATGTCCATAGATATCCTATACTACACCCATTTTTTAACCTCTAGGGGTTGAGTCAAACCTGATATAACCTGGTGCTCAGCCATCAATTTCTTAAAAGGGAGGCATCGACCGACAAAAAATGCAACTTCTTTCTTCATTCCTAGCCAAAAGAACTGGAATTAGTGGTTCTTGTACATTTTTTCCACACATTCATGTACCTCGAAATGGGACGTATGGAACTCCCTCAAAACCTCCTACCATAATTCCTCCAGTACCATTGTGTATCCTATGAAAAGGATTATGTCCCCCCACCACATTTCTAATATCTATCAGGGTAATGCACTGTGGACATCTGAGAATGTAACGTCACATAGTCCGAATCTTCGCCCACTACTTCTGTGAGTTGCTGAAAGAGTAGAGGTGTGATAAACATCAACTGGAGGTAAGTAATTCCTCCTAAATCCATGAATTATAACTTTAACGAAGCTAACTACTTCGAAAACTCATTCAAGAAACTTCAAACTAGATCTATTGATGATAGAATCTATCACTATGCTCCCCTTCTTAGTAGTACATACAATATCAAATTCATAATACTAGTGGAACTCTAGAAAACGTTTTGTCTCAAACTTTGTTGGATTCCCTCCAACTCTTCCACCATTGCTGGAAACTGAGGACTCATACCTCCCACTGCTTCGATGTATTGGATAGACATTTAATTAGTTATTAGATTCACCCTCCTATGTTTGGGTCCATCCTGTGCTGCCTGGGTTCTCTTTCAATAAAAAGGAAAACCTTGTTCTACCACTATGAACACACCACACTCTTTTCCTAAAATATTCCTTCTGAGCATGAGCTGTGGGTAACTAGTCCATACCAAGAATGAAAGAATAAGTCCACGACACCACTACGAAGAGAACCTAACTGAAACTCTCTCCTCTAAGAGTTGGGTCACACCTTTGGTACTAGTGCGTGATCCCTGAGTCTCCTCCAGTTGGAGTCTCCAAAAGTGTGGTTCGAGTTAATGGTTCAACCAAAATCTTTTAGACTCAAACAATATTCCCAGAAATTAAAGAATTATTAGCACTTGGGTCTATCAATATGGTAGAAAATGTAGAATAGACACAAAATGTACATAAAATCATTCCTATAGCCCTTATGTCATACGCGTTGACTACATGAAGCTATCCCATTCCCTATCCTTTAGCTCCCTGAGCCTGGTGTGGATCACCTGGGGGTTTTGGTGGTAACATGTCTAAATTTATTCCACATCCTGGTACTCTTCCATCTCATATGCCATGACTGACACCATTCATATCTATCTGTTCCAGTCATTATATCTACCTTGGTGGTTCAACCACCGTTTCCCTTTTAGTAGTTTGACTGTCTAGACAATCACTAGTGAGATGTCCCATACTGTCACATGAAATGTATTTTATCTCTCTAAGACAACTAGACTCACTCTATGTGCCCTGAGATGTAGATACCCAATCTTAGGACCTTCCCTCAAAATGTTTCACACTTCCATGTCCCGAATATTGGTGTCAACTTCTTGGTTCAAGGTATATACTTTTACTTTGCCACATTGGACTATAATCGATTGTATCTACCCATCCAAGGAATTCTCATCCACAAAGGTTCACTCTAGAACCCTAGAATAAGTAGGAATGCAGAAAGGGATAATGATGGATCGGATGTCCCTATCTATACCTCACTTGATGGTTCGATCCCTAAAGTACTTTTTGTGTATCATATCCATTGAGTACCTAGAAAGGTCAGTATTCCTTGATGAATACTCAAATACTGACATGTCATCCTTTTAGATCTCTATAAGATCATAAACATGCATATCACATAGCTAATAAACTGAGAACTCATCTATAAAATTTTTCTCAATCTTTTAACTTGGAAAAGTCACCTCATCACAAGATCAGGTATCCAAACCCCATCATTGTCCTATCAATCAATGTAGAGGGATTACTATCAGGACCACCATCTGATCTGCTAGTGTTCAGACTAGACAGAAAATCAGATTACTACCTCAAGCCAGTCCTCAGCCAGCTTTGTGTTGGGATCGCCTCATTACCTGAGGGGTCTCTATCTCTAAAACTAATTAGGTGTGCTCAGCCTATACTCCAAAAATGATAGTATTACGAGAACCATGTGATTCTCTATCGGTGGGGGTATTTCTTTTGTAACAACTGGAGGTTCTATCTTAGGTAAAAATCTATGTACTAATGTCTCATCACCTAGAGGATCATGGATATGGTCATGTGGTGGAATCCTAGATGGATGTCTACGCGGATTCACATTGAAATATAAGAAGATCTACCATGGTTAATAGAGTATACCTGATGAGCTGGCTCAAGAAGGACATGAGAACACGCCCAAATCCTATATGATGCATGTACCATTGTTATCCTAGAAACCATTGATTTCATGTACTAAGTCTAAAAAGGAATTTATATTCCTAGTGTATGGATATGTCAGCCGACAAACCAACAATGGATTCCCAATCATGAAATCCAAACTCAAAAACACTTAAAACTATATCCCCAAACCAATCTCATGGACTCATGGTCCTTCAGGTAGAACCAACCTCCTATGACACCACTATATCATGAACTGTACTAAAGAGGCATGTGCCATGGCAGCCCTATTCCAACCTACAATAGTATAGGGGCAAATGACTACACTGAGTAGGAATATACCACAAATGCGAGGCATTTTACTAAGTATATGCACACACACACACATCTCCAGGCCCAAAATACTGAAATGTAAAACGCTAAGAAAAAATATGCATACCACTAAGAAAACCAATAACATAGTACAATAGTAGAAAACCAAAGAGTAGATAGAGACATAATATAGGAACACAAAAAGAAAGAGTCTGTTAAAGTTAACACACATGATCCTGAAACTCTTTTGTAGAAAACCATGCCTCAAGTGTAGGTACATGGATAGCTGTCTGAATCCATAGGATCGGACCTCGACTATCTAATATCATTAAGCACCACCCTATCCTGGTTCATCTATAACTATTTAAAAGGGTAAAAATTATTCACAAGACATGACACATCCTAGAAAATCCCATGTAGGGGTGAGTAAAACAATACTCAGCAAGACACCCTGAAACCACAAAAGAATACTACTAAGAAATACACGATGTACACCACAAAGAAGAACCCAAGGTACAGTCAGATCCACACAGATATATGTGTATAGAAAATATATCAAGAACATATAGATATAATGATCTCAGACTCTATTTATTATAAGGTTTCAACCTCATACCTAGAAATATAATTCTAATCATCAACTCGGATCATAACAAAACAACCACGAGGACACACACCAGAAGCTCAGACATATGAGATGGAACCCATCTGATAGATTCACTCCATCAGAAACATTTTATTAGGTCCTGCTCTAGTGCCTAGCTTCATGGGACCAGCCATCACCACCTTGCACCCTGTGCATGCTAGGAAACCCAATTGAAGACTTACGCCCCTCACTACTGCACACAGTTGAAGGAGCACTTCTCCAAAACATGCACAATGTGCATCCTCTATAGTAAGAGAGAGTTGAAGGACTTAAAACTCTCCACTTCTCCGTAGTCAAGGGTATACTTTCCCTAACTAACCCACAAAACATATGTCACTCCTAAATTGACAATACCACTCCTCAGTCCATTTAGGGAGCTCTAACTCATATATGTTTATCATTAACACCATGGGAATGGGTTTGTTCCTCGTAATTGTTTCCAATAGTTGTGGGATCTCCATCTCCAATGGAGGATCCACTCCTGTATGACAATAAACATCATCCCAATAAGACACATAGTCTCTATTATACATTCAGTAAAAATATGAATCCCAATCTCAGTAAGACACTCAGTCTTGAGGACCCGCACCTTATCTCGGTAGGGGAGAACCACATTGTGAAAAGAGGACCTACACCCTGGCTGGATAGGGGAGAACTGACTCAGACATGATTAGACACCCAGTCATGATAAGACCCATATTATTTATGATATACACCATCTCAATAAGAAAAAAAATATATTTAATACAAATTTTCTTTATAATTATCATAGTCTTTAAGGTCACAGCCGATAACAAGATTCTGCTCGTAGTGTTCTCGTTACGGGAGGACCAACACCTCAAGCCATTAGGTCATATGTGAAGTGCCACAAAAAATCACTTAGAGTATCTCTAAATGAATCTATTATCTTAATGGTACCAACACCACAAATAGCTCATCAAACCGACATCATGTTTGAATGTTATGGTTGTTTTCAAAAAAAGGTTTTAACTGGGTCTGGTCTGGTTCTGATCATACCCGCCAGACCTGGCATGACCCACTAGCTGACCCAACCCTTTCTGGCTGACCTAACTCGGTCTGGCTAACCTGACCATGCCCGATCCAGTCTAGCCTAAATCGTTCTAGCCTGGTGGGATCACTAGACAATGGCCTCCTAGGTTGGGTCCCCCTAGTCCGGATCACACGGCGGGCCATCTTGATTCGTCGCACGCAGTCTGCCCCAACCATGTGCCTCCCGGTCAATGTGGCACCACCGCGTTCAATACGGTCACTCGCCACGTCTTCCTACCCCATGATCTTACTGCCACGGCGGTCTCAACATGGCCCACATGCCACATCCCCCGGTCAATGCAATGGTGTCTTGCCATGGTTCTCTCTGGTGTAACGACTCCAAAACGCCCCCCTACAAAATTTCATCTCCACTAACCACCCTACCAGTGGTCTCAACATGCTAGCTCACCATCTGCATATACCAACCCCTTTACCTGAAAAGCCACTTTCCTATACTAGCTTGAGCCAATTCCTCTAGCCACTATTCTGTGCTGCTATCCCGTCCAAATCACATCATTCTTTAACCTTCTCACCTCATATGTGCCTTTATGGTTTTGAATCTTTTATCTCTAGTTTTTCCACCCTGAATCGGGGAAATAACGATCAATCATTTGAATAGGGTTTTCAATGCATGGGAAGAAGATGAAACACACACGAATAACATGAGATATTGAGTGGAGAGAATAAATACAGATGAACACATGAAGAACTTATCATGTCCTTTTTTAATGCCACTCTCGATTTGTTCTTGTTATAAGGAAGAAAGAATAACGATAATCACAAATATGTATAACCCATTAAACCCCAAAATTTAACCATCATGTAAGAGTGACCGAACAATGGATCAAAATGTTTGTTGGTTGGTCCTCGTTCACCATTGAATCGAAAATGGGAAACAAATTCACAAAGAAATCAAACACCCTACCTCATTGGGTATAAATACTGGTGAAGTATAAATTTTCACCATAATCATTGGAAATATCCTTCGATTTTGTCATGCACTGTTCATCGACATACAATCTGGTCATTTTTCGTGATGGGAAAATCCTCCATGATATCTCGAGTGATTATCCAGTGGTCCTAGCATTATGAGAATAACCCTATGATTTCTTCATGATGATTTTTTTAAAGTAAATCATCATTGCGTCCAAAAAATAATTAATCTTTAAATTATTTAATGATGATTGTGTCCTTTTAAAAAAAAATCACTGAAGAACTGCACCGACTAAAGTTACATTGTGCCTAGGAAAAACACAACTTTACAAACTGAACGGTGGTGTCATATTTCTAATCAGAGTCTCTCTTCATGATTTATTAAGATTAAAAAAATAAAGTAATTTTTCATTAATTGATTTATTTACAGTTATTTCAAAAAACTATATTTCACAGCTGACCCACACTAGACAATGTTGAGCCTTTCCTAAAGTAAAGTAGTTGTTCTAAAATGGTTCACTTAGATTTCTGTTCTGGGGACCCATTGAAGAGTTATTTTACTTTTTCAAGAAAACTTCCTGAGCTTGCCATTAAAAACATAACATTTTTCAATGAACTGTTTTTGGTACATTGAGACTCATAATCACACATTTTCCTAGCACTGAGTCTCATTACATTCCAAAATAATTTCAAAAAATATATTCAGGAAAATCTATGTCATTATTGATACCATCAATATTATATTAAAAAATATATATAACCGAAGCTAAATTAATCCATTTGGGTTCATCAGTCTTTCTCATTATATTTTTTGTCAATTCCCAATTCACTTTTAAATTAAACATTATTATTCTTCCCCTTATTGACAATAAATAAATAAGTAATTTTATAGGAAAATTATATTCATCTCTTCAACATTATTGATTTAAAAAATAAACTCTGCCCTTTTATTATCCTTTTTTAATTCTCCCACTTATTTATGGAATCAATAAATTATACATGAGATAAGGGAAGCACAAAAATCGTAATTATAAAAATAAATCAATTAATCAACTATATGTTATTCTCATCCATACTCAATGAGGAAAAAATTAATCAATATAGACATCAAAGAAATCAAAATATTATTCACAATATTATACCAATATAGATTCAAATTATAGGTAAAATACCTATAGTTACATTGGAACATTGAGAGGGGTGAATTAGTGTTAACCCTTAACTTTTATGAATTATTCCATTTTTAATTCAACTTCCTAGACTACTAAAAATCTCGATCCACTATTATTTGTGTCACATACCTCACTTTCATAGTGTGATAAATAAAGGGGCAATGATGAAATAATTTACTAGGATCATTTCAACGTCCTAATCCATTCCATAATTAGTTACTAACATCCATCATGGTTTAGCCATAATAATTATATGTTTAGTGAGGTGTTTGATGCTTCCCACACCTACAATAGTCTCAAACTATATACCAAATTTCTGATTCTTACATGACTTCTTCGTAACATTTTATCACTACATACTTATAGTTATACTATGATATCCCAATATAATTTGTGTCTCATGGGTTCTATGGATTTCCATAGTGTATATGGATGTTCTATTTTTCAACACCATCTTGGAATTATATCACTAGATCTGTATAAGATGAATCCTCATGAACAATATATATATTATTCAACTCACCAACATTTTATTCAACTTCCAGCAAGTCTTTAGGTGGTTACTATATCTTAGTCTCTATATAATCCCAAATTCATCATTAATTAGTATAAAATATTTACCTATCATTATCAATAAATGAACACTAAAATTATCAACACAAAATATCATGAAATTCATAGTAGGATATTCTCTTCTTATTACTTCTTATTCTACCTCTTTATCAAATAAAAATATCCAACCTAAATAGTTCAAATCACATATCTATTTTTCATCTACAATTTCTTTAAAACCAGAAGGGTATAATATCTTTATCCTTGGTTTCAATTATTATTTTCTCATCACTAAATAATTTACTGGATTCAAATTATTCTTATTTTATAGTTCTTTTTTTCACTACACTTAAGATCATGGTTCCCTAGTCTCGAACTACTGACATAGTAGTGACTCCACTTTCCTTTTATATTTATACATATTAAATCTTCTCATACATATATAGCTTCATTTATGAGAATAAAATTTCAGCCATCATAATCAAAATACTCAAATGTATTATCAATAATATCATATCTTTTCTAACAAAAACACCGTCATAAAATACCCAGTTTTGGGTTCCCCACTTATTCCGTGAACTACTTTTTCATCATAGAGAAAATTTAAAAAAAATATTAATTCAACTCACTTAGAAAAATAATTTACTTCTTTTATTCACAATAAATATCAGGATCATATTCTTCTTCAAATAAAAAATATCTCTACTAAATATGTACTTTATTTTCCACATCTGTATTAGAAAGTAAAACAGATCATCTTGTTAAAAAAAGTTGTAGATTGTACTATGAAAACAAAATCTTATGTCAAACCACGTCAAACCCCAAATCCTTATTTATCAATATTTTTTCCCAAAAAATATAATCATTCATAATATTTTCCTTTATGAATTGCTCAATATTTGATGTAATTATATTTTCATTGTACATGAAAATTTATTTAAGCATTTTCCACTTTATCAATAATAGTGATACTCATTTTAATATTATAAGATCTTTCACAAAACAAGATTAAATCATGGATAATATTATCATCATTATGCTTTATATAGTTATGAAGAATTTTAGCTTCATCTATATTCTATTTTGCTTTAGAATCATGAATTAGGGATACTTAACCCACCTTTACAAAACATCTACTTTTTAAAAAACCCAAATATAAGTCTAGATGACCTTTAAATAGTATTTAGAAAGCATTATTTAACATTACGTAAGTCAAGGTGAAATTTACACAAATTAGTTTTTCCTTTACATAGGTCTGGATGACCTTTGCATAGACTTGTTATTTTTCAAGGCATCTTTTCGTAGCCCCCTTTCATCCATCTATATTCTAAAATTTTTGTTGAGTATGGAATTAATATAGTAACCCATGTGGGTGACATGATATTTTTGAATTTTAATTCATTCAAAATTATAAATTCATAGGTAAAAGATTCTATACATAAACTTATAAGTATTATGGTCATCAAATCCATAAATATGAACACTAAGCATTAAATTTCCTTCCAAATTCAGATGATTTTCACTGAAGGCGTATGATTTGTACTCAAAGTCTTACAATGATAGAATTATTATGAAAAATACATATACTTGATAATGTATTATGATCAATACTTATACTAGGTCTCAAAATCATATGCCATCTCATAAAAGACTTATGTCATATCCAATCAGATATGGTGATAAATTTATATGACCATACAAAGATGCATGGTCAATACCTATTCCATTTTCATGGAATGGATCAAATTCGTATGATGTACTAGACTCTTATGGTCAACTCATATGTTATACTCTAAATTCGTATGATGAAGAAAGTGTTATATGATAAGTTGGAAAATTTATATGTTCTAGGACAAAAAAATTGTTTTAGCTTCAGATAAAGAATTCTAGACTTATTAAAATGATTCTTGAACATTTTCAACCAAACACCCACAATATCAAATCATTTTAAAACATTGTCCACATAACTTATAACATTTATTAAAAATGTTATATATTGTATAACATAAGCATTTAATCCTCCAATATTAATATTATCTTTTAAATATCAATCCCATGTCTTGAATCTTCACATATAGCCAACTTCACTCTATTGTCTCAAAATTATTAAAGATAGAACTAGAAGAATTTCTATTAGAACTAGTCATGTTCTTCTATCAATATTAAAAAATATTCTTTTTTGAATAGATATAGCCTAGATGTTTTCTATCTATATTGTTATTATTATTCGAACATATTTTTATACACTATTCGCAATATATAAATATTAAATTCCAACTTCAATGGAAGCCACATCAATCTCCATTATCCATAGATTAAGTGAAGTATCTTATTCATGAATTGGGTGGACATTACAATCCATCACCCATATTCTATATGTTCATTGAAAACACACATATTTATGTTCCCATTGAAACAAATATCAAGATATAGTCCAATGGGAACTTCAATATTCCCTTTTCTATTTTTTGTTAACATATTGATCATCCAAAAGAATAACAATAAGTCAATATACCATAAGAAGTACCCTTTTCCTCTACCCCATAATGAAAATAAAAAAGGAGTAAAAGTATTTTCTCCTCACTTTTTTGTGTCATATATGCATGGGGATTTGTTATAATGGTGGAATTCATCTCCCCCTTTCTCATCGGAATTTAAAAACCATATTATTCTCTTTTGGTGATTAACACAACTTCCTATTAAAAGGAAAGTAACTATTCAAAATTTAGAAAACACATCCTCTCCCAATTGTTCTTCCATATTTCAAGCTCCCCATTAAAAAAAGAGAAGGGTTCTACCACATTTACTTTGGAATGATACATTGATTATCCAACTATAAGTCTATATTAGAAAACCCATTATATAAAATAATATATTTCAATTTAGAAAATAGGGCAACCAAAAAAATATATTTCAATGTGATACCACATATATCTTTCAAATTTAGGTATTTCATACCCCATTTTTTGTATAATCAACACTTTATAATTTATACAAGTACATATTTAATCACAGCTAAGAGATTGAAAATCATACCTCATCCTTAATTTTGAAGGGGTTTTCCAGATTTAAAAATTTATACGAGATAAATAAATATCTTGAATCATGTTATATTATGAAATATCACACATAATAGATGATTTAAAAACATTTTAACATTCAATCCTCACCACTTACGAACAACTAAACAAATCTAGTTATAAGGTGGGACTCTTTGTAATCTTTATTAGGGTGGTTGGGATGTGACTTGTGTCTTAACCCATATAACTTATTTTTGATCAATTATATAGTTTGATAACTCTTTATTTTATCCTCTCCCTTTATTTTCTATGTATATTTTCTCTTATTATCATGTAATTATCATTAATATTACTTGTAATTTTAGATAAAATCGTCTTCTTAACATTATGAAGTACAATAATTTGATGACTTTCATCCTGATACGAATTCCTACACTCGTAAAATTGATAGTTCCATATTATAAAAATGTATTTAGTCTCATGTTATACATTATATTTTTGATTATTATCCCCCTTCACATAAATCCATTTAATATTGGGTGAAATAACTTTTCCCTATTGTCTTTTGTCATCTTCTTTGGACCAAGATAAATAGTCATACATCTGATAGCATGGTGTTGTACCTGGTTTCACCTTACTCACACTTCATAAATGGAATTTGGCATAGCATTTTTGGGAACCCTTTTATCTTCTTCACATGGTGGTTCAACCACCATACCAATCCTGTTATCGATCTCATGTATTGACTCTTTTATTGACTTCATATTTCATCAAATAACTCTGAAATTCATGGTCATCTTTTTATAGTCCATACTATTGGATTTCCCACCATATTAGAAGAATATGTTCCATATTGGATTGAAACTCAAATCAGATATATTTATTTACTTCTTTTATATAGATTATTGAACGATAATCTTCATCAATTTATTTCCTAACGAGGATTCATTTTCTTCTTACCCACTCTTTAGGATATAGTGGTATTTTATGGTCTTTATCATGTGATTAATACATGAAATGGTTCTTCCATAATTTTTCATTGAATTGACTTTCTTTCACAACTCTTTGAAATTTTAAAATCATTCAAATCCATTCTTTACGGATAGATATCTCTTTTTTCTAGTTTCTGCTTTACTCCAACAAGTTTCTCCTCTATTTAAACAATGATCGTCATTTATTAAAGAATTTTAATTTTTCCATATAGAATTTTTTTTCCAAGAAATAAATGAATATTTTTTAAACCTCTATTATCACAAACAATAAACTATTTAATCTCATTATTTTTTTTAAGTTTAGTCTATCTAGTATGGCATGCTTCTGGGTTCTGGTAGGAAACCCCAACTTTGGGGGATAAATTTGGAGGGCAGACATTTATTGGATATATTCACCTCCTTAATTAAAATTTTGGTAATTTTCCAAGTATTTATCATCCCCCGCATCTATGTAAATTTTATCTTTGGTCTTGGACTTCTAAAAATTCAGGATTTTTTACTAACATATTTAATTGGATAATGGTTAACCTTTTTTAGTGGGCCAAAGTAGGATTTATCCTTACATGATATTAAACTCTATATACCACTATAATAATTCAACTTTAAGGATAAAAAATATCTAAATTGAGTGAATGAACTTTTAATCACATTTTTTGGTGTATTCAAGTTTAAATGTAACCAGAACTCTAAATTTTATTGCACATTCTATGAAATTTTTTTTGGGGGAATATTTTTCATCCATATAATTTTTGATCATCTTCTCCCAATATGTCTCATTCCTATTATCATTTTCTTCATGAATCATGGTAATATATCATATTGAATTATCAAGATCCTCAACTAACATTTCTATCAATTATAGTTGTGCATTATTGAAATAATTTTCAACATTATGATACATTTATATTTCATGGATATATTCCTTAATAATTATCATAAACCCATCATTCTCATATAATATAATTTACATGACATAAACTATTTAAAAATACCTATCACCGAAAATTGAGACAGTTTCATCCTTTTCACTCACTATCTTTGTGAGTCTATTTCATATACTAACCTTCTTATCTTCTAAAATTTATATTACATCAATATCGTCCTCATGCTATGCTTTTTTATTAAAATGTTCCCAAATAAAACCAAGTATATAACCTACAAATTCAAGAGGAACCTTATTCAAATAATCATCAAAATCAGATTAAAATTATTCAACTTTTTTATATATCCATAATCTATATAGTTTTTACATAATTTATAAGAGGAATAATAGTAAACCGTTTTGGCTAAAGAAATAACACTTCGATTACTTTTAGGGAGAGTAGACCATAGGTTATTATTTGCATATTTAATTATCTTACATATGTCATTGTTTTTTTTATTTTGTAACATATTTCTTAGAAATATCATTTCATATTAATATGTAATGGAGATAGAATTATTTATAAGATACTCTTCTTCAATACTCACAAATCATTACTTCATTTAGACTTTTTTCATAGAAGAACAATATTTTTTCTTATAACTATTGAAATTCCCCCAGGTTAATTGGACCACTATTTGTAGAGGAATGAATCAGAGGTCAGTCGAATATTTTATGAAATATAGTATTTTTAATTAAAACTTCTACATTGATTCCAATATTTATCTTCTATACATTATGTCACACATCCTCACTTGAATAACACAATAATTTGTTCACAGTAATGTGATATCATTGATAGAGGAGGTGTGGAAGAGTGGTCCACTTTTATTTTATGAATATTACCTCTTAATTAATACAATATATCTAGTTAAAACGTTTATCAACTCTTTGTATATTATTTCATCCTTAATCTAGAATAAGGAATATAAAAGGCATAAGACACACAGGCTAACATGGTTCGGCCTTAAAACCCTACTACATGATAGGTTTATGTGATGTTGTATGATCTGGTTTCATCACTATTAAACACTTGAGTAAAATATAAAATAAATATTCTAAAAATCATGAATATGAATCTTTTAATATTATTTTAGATAATATCTTTAAATATATAGTCTTCAGGTTTCAACATTATTTATTTATGGACCAATTGTTTATATTGGAATACCACTAATTTATTTTTTCTCCTAAAAAATATATTGTTACATCCCAATGGATCTTTATACTACCTCTAAGAAGTTATTCAAAAGTTCACATGGACTTCTACTACAAAATGTTTTCAAATATTTCTTCTATTACTATATATAGTAGGAAATTTTCTCATACATGTTTACACATCTTCCATCTTGTAAGTATCCCTTCAACTAGCTCACTCATTATATTACCAGTTCAATAATATAGGAATTAATAATTGGTCCTTGCTTCTAGATTTCTCCATGGATTCAACTAAAAAACATTCATGTCGGAATTCTTATCACTACCCTTGGATACATTGGATCTATTAAATGATATAAGGTTATTCTCATTTGATAAAAATCATATGACTTATAGGGTTTCACTAGTATCTAGTTCAATGTACTTCATATTAATTATTCTCTTACACATATATATTAGTTGTATAAAACTGTGAATTTTATATCCATAATTCAAATAGAATCTTTGGGATGAAAGGTATCTAGATATTTTCCTCTCTAAACTCATTAAGACTTATCTAAATCAACTCATTTATAATATTTAACTATTCATAAGACTCAAAATTTTACTCCACGTGATATTTAGATAATCATGGACTCATCCTCCCCAAAAATAGAACTATGTTTACATTTTAATGAATTCATAAAACATCACGGTATAGAATATTGTGTATCAATCTCTGTATTATGATTTAAATGTTATGTACATATTAGAATAAACATGATAAACTCACTCTATCATATACATACTACTTTTATTTTTACATATTTTTCATTCATTTCATACACCATGAGAACAATAATTCTCACTAAAATTTCAATATGATGTATTCTTGTTCTTAGTTTGATCCATACACCGCAACAACTCCATCATCGGGATGTGAAGGCTACTCATTTTCTCTTGACATTAATAAAATAAAATTATTGTTTATTATGATGTTAATTAATTGATGATCAGTACCAAAGCATCATCTGAATCATATCACAAGTTCTTTAAAATAGAAATATTATAGAAATATTAGTGTACATGTATACAACATTTAGTGTTTTTCCATTACACATCATATAACTTCTATTATTACTGTGATCATGATCATTGACTCAGAGTAACCTACACAAAGGTTGGGTATCAAGTTCACACAGGTGAACTCACTAGATCGATTGTATGTATAACTTTTTGACAATGAGGATTTATCGTATGTATAATATATTGACCTTTGAAGAGATTGTTCCTTCTGAGATCAACCGTATTGATCAACCATGAGTTCAAACATAGACAAAAAATTCTATTCTTCAATACCATTATACAGATTCAAAGTTTTCCTTAGTACCTTTTTCTAACTTCAACATTCTATGTAGTCACACTTTGAAACTCTTCAAATGGTTTTCATATATTTGTGTAACACATCTAGCCTTTACACTACATGATTCCAATGAAGAAGATGGATACATAGTGTATAATACATTCTTATAAAAAGATTGATGTTTATGTTGTGGTATACTCATGTTTACATAGGATTGTATTATATGTACACTGAACTTCTAAAATGATTATGTATCATATGTTTTATGTTTACACACCACCTATATCATTTTTATGATTCTTCTAATATTAAATAAATCAACTAAAAGCCTCATCAAATTGATTCAAAATAACTTTATCTTAACTCAAGTGTTCCCCATATAACTCAAACACACTTCTAATAAGCTATTATAAAATTTTCCTTCTTTAATTATTAGTTGATTTGTTCTTAAAGATTAGTGTAAATTCTATGTTGGAATAGTATATAATGGAAAAAACGAGAGAATTTCCGTTTAAAAAAATTAATAAAATTATTAAATATTAAAACCCTCATTTTGATATATTAAAGATACCTAAACCATTTTGAATAATTTTAAATAGAATAATTTAAATAAGTAAAATAAAGGACTACGAGAAATGGAATATTTATAAGAGATTATAAATGTGGAAGTATATAAGGAGGGATTCCTAAATTGAATGACTAACCATGTGCATGGATTAAATGATTAATTAAAAAATTGAAATATTTTGAGTAATTAATAAATATTTGGAAAGAAGATAACGCACACAATTTGGTAAGGATGTTCTAAGAAAGCTTAATAAAGGACCCTATGTTTTCCAAAACAGTGGAATAAGGATTTAATGTAATAGTCCCCTCGCTTTAATGGTATAAAATACACCAAAACTCATATGATTTTTAAGTTATAGATTGGAACCATAATAAAATTTTACTTGGATTTTTAAAGGGAAAAACAAAAAACCTCTATAATAAGTAATCTATTTTCTTTTAGTATTTTTTGTAGGAAACCAGTGTCCCAATAATTAAAAGTAGTGAGCACCAAAATAGAAGAAGGATGGGATAGAGAGAGAGAGAGAAAGTATTTCCTAGAAGCAGCATAATTTAGTCACGATCTCAGTTCTCTAAAAACAATAATTATAATCATTAGGATATAATGATAATGATGTTTGAGTGAGAATAACCTTATATGAATATCAAACTGTTTGACGGAATAAAGATCACATGGAATTGATGGCACTTGGCATAAATTTGAAGATCATAACACAATAAATTTTTTAATTGAATGAGAAGTTTATATCCATCATCTATATACAATCCTCTTATGATATATATTTATAGAATTCATGAGTAATGATGAAGTTTGGGGTCGAGTTAGGGGTTAATGAGATAATAAAATACTTTTTCTACAATATTTAAAGAGCGTTGGAAGATTTTAGATCACAGCCTCTTGGGGAAAGGTAAAATCCTCTATCTCATATAGGAAGCCTTTATAGTGTAGTTATTATAACTAAAAAATGGACTATTATAGGATAATTTTGGATGTTTTGATGATTTTGAGGTCTTTGTGGCATAACAAAAAATTTCTGGTGTGGAAGACTCATGAATAAAAAGTTTCCACCAGAGACATTTACCTTACACTATAGAATTTACCAAGTTTCAAGGATCTATGATCTAACTACATTGTGGATACTAAGATTTTTACTGTAAATATCAATGAATTATTTTAACTGAGTTGTAATGTGATGTGGTCCTTTTCATTGCGTCATAATTCTAATTCCATGTATTTTTGTAGCATAGTGAAGAGTGTTGCACCGTGGTGATGTCAAGAAGATCAAAAGGCCTTTTATTGGTCTAGGATATTCACTTCATGAATTCAACAAGTCCAACAAGACTTCAACAAGTCTTCTTTTAAGTTTCTAAATAGATGTATTAATTTTCATTCAATAACCAATATCCATTCATTAATAACAACTCAAATTAAATATTTAGATAAAGCAGTGTTTTATGATAATTAAAACAAAATAAGGTGATAAACACAACAATCCACACATTTTTATAACCAGAAACACTTTAATAAAAATCGTAATATGAAAACAATATAACATGGTAATATTCTTGTTTTTAAAATGTAAAACAAATTCAATTATCACTAAATCCAAAAATATGTATCCGCTATAACATAAAATCAAATTCATAGAAAAACATAATACAATATATTTTATTTATAAATTATTGAGATTTTTTCCAATTATTATTACAAATTTCACTAAATACTAGAGATTTTCCCGCTTTTGATTATCAAAAAAATTATATACGATGTTAGAGGAAAAATAATATAGCTATAATTAAAAACTAAATTTAGAATTATTAATGAAATTTTTGAGAGATAAAAAATAAATTTTTTAAACAACATATAAAATCTATAAATTTATAATGAGGTATTTTAAATATATATTTAAAAACATAGATTATTAAAAAATATGAATTCTCTAGAGAGACATACAAATTTGAAAATGTTTTTGAAAAATATATGGAATTAAATACAATTTATTAAAACAATTTAGAAAATTTTAAAGGTATATATTCTATTATCCATTCTAAATTAACAAGATTGGATCCTCCTAAATTAATTAATTATAAAATATGAGGATCTAAACACTTAAAATATAAATTTTTTAAAATAAAAAAAATATATTACATTATTATGTTTCAAAAAATATATTTTAACAAACCATAGAAACTTCCCCATGAGTGTCAATAGATATTTCTAGTAAAGGCACAATTCACAAACATAGAGAGAATATTATATTTCAGACCCAATAGACTCTTTTTTAGGTAATAACCTCTAGGTGGGTCTATTCCAAAACCAAATCAAATTGTTTATATCAAGAGAGGATTGTATTTATTAGATCATGACACTCACAAAACATTACCAAAATTAAGAAAAGTTTTAAAAATATACTTTTAAAAGTAATAAATTATTTTCTTAAGAATGAATGTTAATTTTTGGATATAAATTGAAAAATTCTAAAGAATTTAAATTATAAGAAATAAGTATCGCAAGACAATCCTACCTAATTCACCATTAAAAAATTAAAATCGGTCAAGATAAAGGGGTTTTGTTAAGATATTGGTATATTGATGGTTTGTGTAATTAATTTCATGAATGAAATCATATTTTTTAATTTTATTTTAAATAAATGGTCCCTCATATCAATATTCTTTGTGTAAGAGTATTGGATGGATTTTTTGGAGATACTAATAAAACATGTTTTTCACAATTGAATGGGATGTGATCATATTTAATCTTATATTATAAGATTTTATGTAGAATCCATATCATTTTATAATAATAACTCCCATCGGCTATGTATTATGCTCCAGCGAAAGAAAGTGAAATATATTTTTTCTTATTAATACTCAATGAAACAATGGAATAACTGAGTAGGGTGACATTTCCACTAGTAATTTTCATATCTTGTTGGAATACTCCAAAAGAAACAATGAATAAACAATTAATCTAAAAATACATTTCAATTGGATTAAATAAACTGTGGTTTTTATTTACTTTCATATTTCTAAAACATTTTTTCAAATATTTTAAATTAGATTTCATTTTATTTGATTAAAAATGTACCCACAGGCATACACTAATCATGATGTCTATGTGGGTTTTAGTAAAAAAAAATTGGATTTTGATCATAATTCTATAAATAATGTCTTCAACTAGTTCATTTTTTTTCATACATTATGCTTAAATTTCTAATCATGGGTGTTTTAATTTTCTTTTCTTGTTTCTTTCCAAACATATTTAAAATTTCATCTGTGTACAATGTTTTTTCAAGAAAAATTTCCTAATAATTTATATAATTTTGAAAACCATACTAAATTTTGGGTTCTCCAATAATACTCATTTCATACTCTTTATTTAGTAAATCAAAAAATTCATCACAAAGAGATTCTTTAGTTGAAGAGAAAATAACATCTTCAACAATTATTTAAACAATTAATAAGTCATACTACAAAAATGGATAAAAACTGTGGAATTATCATTTTCTTTATTAAAAACATTTTATAAATATAATTTATTTGACCTTTAATACTAATCCCTATTGGATTGTTTTATACTATAAATATCATAGGTTAGCAAGAAAATATGATTATTAAATTTAGTATTTTCAAAATTGGGAGGTTAAGCCACAAAATTATTTTCCTATATAAAAACATTAATGAAATCACTATTTACATATATTTTAAAAACATTAAAATTAATATGATTAGAAAATTAAAAGATCATACTATTGGATTCTATCTATGAAATGGGTGAAAATGATTCACCCTAATCAAACCCATCTTCTTGAATATATAGTTTAGAAATATGATGATCTTTATTATTGATGGTATTTCTTTGTTTTTCAAGCTTGTTTCAAAAAAACCCACTTGGTAATAATAATTGGATGATTATTAATACATTTCATGAGAGCCCAAATTTTTTTATTTTGAAATCGGTTCAAGTCCTCTTACATTGAAAGTATCCAATTCTACTCATTGATTGTGTTATCAACGGAATTGTGCTCAATTTGATAGATAAAATCTTGATGTTCAACCTCATTTAAGACTAAACATCTACTATGAACCCACGCCTAAGGTAATAGAGTCATAGGGGTTCTTTAACAAATTCAGTTACAATAATATTGAGGTTTAGGTAAGTTCAGACTTGCTCAGTCAACATCATTGTCAATTTGAGGATATGGTTTAGGAATATTCTCCTCAAATTTGAAGGGAAGTAACCATTATAAGGTCATTCAACTCTTATTAAAGACTCAGTATACATTACATGATTTTTTGTTCCAATGAATGATACATTTATCATATTTTAAGTCAGACAATCTTAGATTATCTATGATATTAAATATATAAAAAAATTAAAACATAATTCTTTCAAAAAGATAAATTTAATAATTTTTCCTTAAAATTTTGTCAATTAGATTTTTTTAATAATGGACTTTTGAGAACATGATTAAGTATATATTAAGTGGTATTGAATGCATGATTATAAAATAATTTAAGAAGCATACAGTCATAAAAGAGAGTCCTATTCATTTCTTAGTGGGTCAAATTTGGTCCTTCAATAACCAAATTATTGTTAGGTGTTCTTGGCCCATATAAGGAATGCCAATAACATTGAGAAATAAAAAAAAATCATCAATTTCATTGTTATACAATTCTATACCATGTTCAATTATAAGGGAAAACCGTTTTTAGCCTTGTTCGTATTCTTATTTAATTAAATAATTAAATATATTACTAGGATCATTTTTTGAGACAATAAGAAAACACAATTAAATCTAGTATACTCATCGATAATTTCAAAGGTGTACGATTTACCCCGAATACTAGCAACTTGAGTCCATCCAAAGAGGACTTGGTGAACTTGTTATAAGGCTTAAAAAAAGGAGACATCATTTTTAGATTGGAAATAAGAATTTTATTCATTCCAAGTTGGTATGGATCACAAATTAAGTCATATTTCAAGTGAACATTTTATAAATCTAACACTAGTCACATATGGATGAGCTTAATAGGAGAGTGAATACTAAAATGACATAGACATTGAGGAAAAATTCATGATTTATTATCCTGTAAAATTCAACACTTAACATTTTAACTTCAAATATATTTTAAGTATATCATATAAATATTTTTAAAGTGAGAGTTGATAAATAAGATTTTTCCTTAAGAATTTAAAAACATTAAAAAAATTTCTATAAGTAATTTTTTAAAAAAATCATTTAATTGAATAATACTTAGTAAATTATGTTTCATTATATTAACAACTAAAACATCATTAATTAAAGTATACTAGGAGAAATAGACTATACCAATACCAGTAATCTTACCTTCTGAATCATCTCCAAATGTGACATGTCCACTATTAATGTTTTCAAAAAGATTGAATTTATAAGGATCACAACACATGTGCCTTGATATCCTATTATACATATAATAATAATATTCTTGGGTTTTTTTCTCTTGATACCCTTGCCAAAAAAATGTTAAGAGATAGTAGGTTTTTGTACTTGGGTCCGATTGGGTTAGATAATATTTATTTCTGAATCCAATCATGTATTTAAAAAGTTTCACCTAATATTTATGACATGAATGATGAAATTTCTTTTTTCAATAATATATATCAATTTTATAATTACATTCATAAACATGATTTTGAAATTTTATTCAATAATTAATGTTTTTTTGGATTGTTCCATTTAGAATAGTATTCCTTCAAGAAGAATATTTATTTTTTTAAAACAAAAACCACATAACAATTTTATTGTTAATTGAGAACTCAAAATTTTATTCAACATTTATTCACATTTTGTGAGTTTAAAAGGTGTATATTTAAGAACCTTAATTTTATGAATAAATTTTCAATATTTGGTTAATCTATTAGTTTTTAAAAATATTTTTCTACTAAAATCATATAGTTTTCCAAAAAACATGATTTAAATTATTTTTATGAATTTTATATTTTGAAACAAGTTGATAAAAACCATTTTGTATTTGATCTCTAGCATAAAGAATATCTTCATAACCAAAATAAGAGGTTTAAGTAATATATGAGTGAGAAGTAAAACTTTTAGAATTTACATCATCATATAGCTTGATATTATCAATGATAAATTTAAAACTATCTTCACGTGATTTATATATTGAAATAGAATTATCTATAATACTCAAAGTTGAAACTTTTAATTTTTTTAATTCTATTCATTTATTTAAACTTGTACTTATTCAATGTATATTTCATCTTTATATGACCATTATTTTTACAACTGAATCAAGTAACACCCATTTTTTTATTTCCATTTATTAAGTATCAAGTAGATGTTTTCTTTTTAAAATAATTTCAATATTCTTAAAAAGATGATTAATCATTGTTTTTCTTCGATATGTATCATCATTTATTTCCTTAAAAACTTGTTTTTTAGTTTTAGTGAAATATTTTTCCTCCTTTTCGACTTGTATTTTCATTGTTATCTTATATACTATAAGAGATATGATGAGCTTCTCAACCTCCATTATCCTTATTTCTTTAGCTATACGGATTGTGGTGACTTAACTTGCCTAATTTTTTGTAAAACCCTAAAGCATATTATTAAGTATCTACAGATAGATAATCACTAAAATATTTTCAACCATTAAAAATATTCGTGAATCGAGTAAACTATTAAATGATATTTTTTTCAAGGATACATAGAGAAACTTTCATATCCTTTTCTAAACAAATCTAATCTAGTTTCCTTGACTTTTTTTGTTCCTTCATGAGGATCTTATATGAGTTTCTATTTTTCATTATAAAATTTTCATGTAAAAATTCAATTAAATTCATTATAGTATAAACTTAAATGAAATAATTCATCCATTTACCATCTAATTAAAATGAAAAAATAGCATTGGGTTCCAATTTATCTTATTTTTTCTTATTAGGAATATAATCAATCATAAATATATTCTACATAGAATAAAAAATAGATCTAATAATGTTAGATATATTTATTTTACAATAACAATAATTATTACCATCAATAAAGGATGGATACTGATATAATTTTCATCAGGATCACCATTGGTGTTTTAAAACCCCATTTCGAAAAAATAAAATTTTATTCAAAAAACGATTAATAATTTTGAAAAGAACTCAATTTATAAAAGTTATATGAAAATAAAAAAAATAAAAAATCTATTCTAGATTCCCTTTGATACCAAATATGGATCAATTTAAGATAAAATGGAATGAGGGGGTGAATTTCCATTTATAGAAAAATAATAATTAAGTTCATGAAGACTAAAAACCTATTTTTTAATGATTGAAAAAACATAATACCTTTTGAATATATTAAAATCGAATTATTGAAACAAGTAAGACAAATGAGTAAGTGAAAAGAAATATTTATAAGATATTATAAAAGTGGGAGGCTAAAAGAAAGAAAGATTCATGGAATAAATAATATAACTGTGCATATGGATGAAATAAATGATTAATAATTTTAATGAAAGTGATTTATTTTGAATATGAGAACATAATATAAGGAACATAATCTGGTAAGTAAGTTTAGAAATATCTCAATAAGCTCTTTTGAATCTACCACCTCAACAAATTGAGAATTTAATTTATGATCCCCTTTTCGTTAATGGTATCCAATATACCAAAACACCCTTTATTTTCAGCTTATATAAAGAAACCAAAATATAACCAAACATATATTTTTAATGAGAACAACTAGAAACCTCAAAAAATTAATCTCTTGAATTTTAGTTTTTTCTTTGAAAGAAACTATAGTCCCTCACTTTAATTTTTGTGAATACCAAGATAGAATAATGATATAAGATCGATATAGTATTTCAAAAAATAAATCCTTTTTGTGAATGGTCTCGATCCTCTCAAATGAATAATAAGAATTACTATAAGATAATATTAAATATGATTGAGTGAGGTTAATTTTAAAATAATACAACACACATGGATAGAATAAATATCACATATAATTGGTGACACTTAGAATAAATATGAATATCATAGAACATTGTAGTTGTCAATTTGATGAGAAGGTAATATTACATATTGGTTTAAAAGGATTCCAATATCCTTATTTATATCCTTCATGATTCCCAAGTATTTGTTTAGTTCATCTGGAGATATAATGAGATAAGATAATACTTTTTGAAAAATATTTAAAACCCCTTATATTATTTTGAATCATAGCCACTTTTGGCATGGTAGAATCCTCTATTTAATGGATTTGGTCTTTGCGGAATAGGTTATAGATCTATAGTGTGGGTATTATAGGAACATTCTATAGGCTATAACTATTTTTCAGTAGTTTTTTTGTAACTATTAATCAAAAAAGTGTAATAATAATGCATAAATAATTTAGAGGCATAAATAGTTACCTTGTAGTGTGACCATTTCTGTATTTATAGGATTTGAAATTTGACCATGGTATAGATTCCATGATTATCAATTTAAATGGAAGCTATGAAGTTCAGTAAAGTTTTCAATGGTGTTGTCTTTATCATTGTGTCATAATTAATGGTTCAAGGATTTCTACAGTGTGATTTCAAGTTATGTGTAGTGGGGAATCTGTGAAGCTCAAAAGGCCTTATATTGGTCCAACAAATTTACTTCATGAATTCAGAAAGTCAATCAGTACTTAAAAAAGTCTTCAATAAATATTATAACATGATTTCATCATGATTATTCAATAACCAAGATCACTTTATTTATAAAAACTCAAATTAAATTATTACATACTTTCTTGGGTTTTGATGATTAAAAAAATAACTTTAGAAGAAGAACAAAATAGTAATAAAAATTCAATGGATTTATTCTTGAACCTATGAATCCATGATATTCAAGATAGAAACCAAGTATTATGAAGTATTGTTTTCCTTGTAGTACGATATTAACTCAATATATCCAACACATATTGACACCTACTCATTACCAGGGAGTATTTACTTATTAATAAAAAAATATAATCCATACTTGGTCAAAATAATCTCCCACTTTTTACCTTTGTTCAGTACCACCATACTTCTATAAAGAAAATATTCCTTCACATTTATTTATAACCCTTATTAAATATCAAATAAAAATCTCATGTAGGGATATAACTTACTTATTTTCTCTATATTGTCCATAATAAATGGTTATATCAAGAAAATATTATTCTGCCACATAAATACTGAATTTCAATTTGGATTTTTATGAGATAAGGATGGAACCATACACACAACTTATTCAATAGACTTTATCTAATCCACTCTATTTTGACTTGGTAAAATAGAGTACAGAAAACAATAAATACTTACCCAAGATAAAAAAACTAACCATCAATATTTCAGCATGAAATACCATTTCCCAAAAACTCAACATAGGGGTTGTATTATATATTTTTTATGAAAAATATACCCTTCACTCAACTCAATAAAGCATCAAAACATTCCAAGAATAAAAACATTTGATCCCCTTTTATCCTACCAAACACATAAACCAACACTCCATATTTGTTAAAATATTTCTCACAATCAAAATAGGATGAAAGTTGGATTGGAATACCTCAATCTTCATTTTTTTCTATCTAGAATTCCAATTTTTAGAATATATGAAAAAATTTATAGCTTATATTTATTTTTTTCTCTTTTTAAAGGATTTACTTACATTATATATTATAGATGAGTTTTCTACAGTTGTACTCCATGATGGACACTTCATTTTTATCATTTATATATATTATTAAAATCTTCTTAATCTTATTATTTGGTTCCCTCATTCTAATGTTTATTAGAACATATAAAATAAATGGGAATAAGGAGGGGGTATATTTCTTCTTAATGGGAGTAGGTAATTTGTGAGAAATATCTCAATTAGGGTCTTCTATTTTTTCTAAAATCATCATTGGTTCTACTATTCCTGATTATTTTTCATATTTTCTTATCATTTATCTTTTTTAGTATCTAGATGGAATCAAACATCTTAAATGGATAATTCTGTGGGACTTCTTTGATAACATGAGAAACAAAGGAACATATGTCAACATATGCTAAAATGTTTTTCTTAACAATTTTTTCCAATTAGGTATTTCAAAAAACTCACAACAATATAAATAATATCATTGCATCCCCCACATATATTATCTTGATTTTAAGGCTTTATATACTCATAATCATCAATTAATACTTCCATTAGATCTCCACCTTTTCCAGTTCCATTTCTACTAGATACATGTGAATGGATTCTTCTCACCTTTAGTAGTCTATGACATCTATCTATTTATGAAACCCAAAAAATAAAAAATAAAAAGCATTTTATTTGATATCATATCTGAGATGCAAGACCTCTCTCAAATAACTTATGAAATATGTCTCTTTAAATTTAATCTTTTTTATATATTGGGGCAAATGAAACCTTGAGTCTAAATAAACCCCAATATTATACACCATTATAAACTAGTCGTTAAATTGGAGAGTATAAGTAGTTCTAAGTAAATTAGAAAAATTATATGGTTTATGAATGTAAACGAATTATTGTGTATCTATTTATTAGAAATGAAATAAGAATCATTTAAAATAAAAGAAAATTTTCCTGTAAAAACTGTATTTTTTATAAAAAAAAATTTAGTCACTCATTGTGCATGTAATATAAAATTAGTTTTTAATAAATTAATTAAATGTTTTTGAAAAAATACACCCCTTTTAGATAATAAATTAATTGTACATAGTATGTGAGTGAGGGGCCTACTATAATATTTTGATGTATTAGTAGGCCCCATAAGGAAAAAAATATTTGGATTTTTCCAAGTCCTTACACATTGTTTTATTAGACCAAGGCCTTAACACTGTTATATTTCATGAAACAGGGCCTCGACTTTATTAAATTTCCTAGCACAAGGCATCGATGGTATGTTTTAGATGTATAGCATTATGCATTCTGTTATTATGAATTCAGTTGTTGATATTCCATGTGATTATTCAACTATTTATAATATTCATGGTGAATTTTCAAAATCATGTGATTATTTATATTGAATTATTTAATCATCATTTATTCCTTCTATATTATTATCAGTATATTGACTAAATGAAATATGTTTCACTTAGTTAATTTTCCTAATTTATTTCACCTTATTTATTAATAGCTTCAATAATTTTCATATACTTACTGATTTTCTGGTCTCACCCCTTTATATTTTTTCAATTTCCTTAAGAAACAAGGATATTTTATTGATTTCTTTTTAGTTTTATCATAATGTAAATAATGGAATTATCAATGAAAATTCATTGAGTATTTTTTGTTCAAAAATTTAATATGAATTTCATGTATGTATCATGTTTACAAAGAATAATAATTTGTTCATACCTTTAGAATGTGAATCCCTGTATCTCATTACAATAAAATAATGTAGACACTGGATCTGGGAAACTAGGTTCAGGGTCACTACACTAGTAGTTTCTTCCGTCTAAATCTTTTGTATTCTAAATATATTTCTTCTACTTACAGTAATGATACTTTTCTTCTCAGGTTTTCTCCCACTTCATTCATGTTAGTTTCATATAAAAGAAATTATATACCACCTATCATAGTCATTGTGTCTAAAACATCCATAGCACCAAAAAATAACCATTAGAATAAGATCTTCCTTTTTTAATGTGTCTATTTACAAAAATATAATTATTGTATAACTGTCTTCCAAACCTTGTACTTCCCTTCCCTTAGAGACTTTTTCTTTCTCATACCATCTTTAACTCTCCAAAATTTATGAGGAAAATTTTCATAAACTAATTACACCCAAGAATATTTATAATGAATTTCAAAAAATTTATAATCAAAAGAAACAGATTCAATATCACTTGAAAATTTAGAATAATATTAAACATTTTTCTTGGGGATTGATTTCTCTACAGCCTTGTATTATTTATCATGATTCTCAGTAAATATCTCATTATATTATCTCATTACCTTGAAAGTGTTTTAATATTTAATTAATTGAGATTAAGACTCTTTAAATTATTCATTATTTCCATCTAACATTTCATTATGATCTTTCAATATCTTTTCTTATTATGAAATATTCACTTTGGGGATTTTATTTTCATATAAGATATTAATTTTATTCATATATTCACATAACTTATCTTTCTCAAGAAGATTTATCTTCTTCTTAGGGATGGTGTTTTTCTCATGGTAGACCTCCAATTTTGACCTTATTATATACTTAGTGTATCATCCTTTTTTCAATTCTTCATTACTTGATATGACTTTATGTTATTCACCCTTATCAAAAAGGGTCAGGTAATGTTGAGGGGAAACATAATCCAACTCACTTGGGGACGAAATTTGCTCACTATATTCATTCTTCATTAAATTACTATTTAATATTATATAAATATTTTTCTTCATAAAGAAAGGTTTTCGTAATTTCCCATACTTCCTTCTAGAATATTTTTCATCTTCTATCTCACTCACAATTTCATCGTATTCATTCATTAGAAAAATAATTAAAAATTTCCCAAAACCTTAACCATTGAAGAATTTAAGAGGTATCTTTCTTTTATACTCACCACTTACTCTTCTCGTGTTTTTGGAAATAAATGATAGGATTATCTTTTATTCTACATCATCTTCATCTTTCAACTTAAAACATTTGATGGATTCAAATTCAATTTATTCTTTAATATTATTTTTTAACACTAGAGATATTCTCATATCATAGTTGGGAAGATTATTTTTATCTAATCTAGAGATGAATTTTCAATCTCTTCGGGATATGACATCATTGGATCAAATATTTCATCAAAATTCCTCATCAATGTTTTCAAAAAAATCATTTTATAAAGTAACCCTAAATACTCTCCTGTTTCTCCCTATCTCTTTAACCTAGTTAAAGTAATCATTATTATCATCATAATATATTATTCAAATATAGTCAAACATTGAACTCAAAATATAAATCTTATATTCCATTCTAATCTCATTATCTACATTCAATATTTCAATTTTTCTTTATGTCTCCTTAGAAATTCAACATCCCATCTCCTTGGTGTAGACATTTTCAAACAGTCATGAAAAGATGGAATTTCATTATTTCCCTTCAATATTTATATTTATCTCTTTTGCATGATTTATATAATTATCTCTCTCTAGTAGTTTAATTCCCTCTGTAATAACTTCACATACCATAGGGCCTTATGAATGAAGATGTGGAATCATTTGGTTCATCCATACATAAATGTTATTCCCATAAAATAAGGTTAATCCTCTATTGTTTAATGAATTTGAACTCACCATAATTAATCTTCAGTAAATTTTGGATCTTTTTTGATGGTTGATAGATATTTGAAACCAATTTTGTTTCTTTGGTTCGGTGATATCATTGAGAGGGGTAGGCATGAATCAGTAATCCCTTGTTCTTTTGCGAATATTCCTTAATAATTAATCATATGTAGTTATTTAAATATTTGATCCACTATTCTTATTTTCTCTCATCCTTACCAAAGTATGATGACTATAAGAGGCACAATACTTAAGGATTGACCATGCTCCACTGTGAAAACCGATATCTTACTAGGTTTAGGTAAGGTTTCAACCCTAGGTTTCTACACTATAAATCAATTGAGTATAATATATAAGATATCTATATAAATTATTATTGAAAAATCTCCCAAAATACTCAACAAGTAAACTCTCAAAATATATATTGTATTTGAGTGTTCATGACAGCCACCTCCTAAATGGTTCTTTATAAAGTAATCCTACTAGTTCTACCCATATTAGGAAAATATTCTTTTCACCTCCTGATAAATCTTTAAACTACCTCCCAACAGTTCTAAAAGGAGCCTGTTAAACTCCACCTTGAATAGATATTTAAATCTATACTCTCTTGTTATAGATATTAAAATGTATTCTTCTTCAAGTATACACATCCTACTTATGAATATTTATTCACCTTTCTAACTCAGTATCCTGATGATGTAATATCATAGGTAGTGGGAAAGGGTTCTCGCTTTTAACTACCTTCTTTTTTTAAACATAGTATAATTGATGTTGTTTTTATTTACCTTCCCATTTTATGCACATGATCACCTGAATGATATCAGATTCTTCTTGTTTTATGCACATCTGATGATCTCTATGTTTTTAGTAGTATCGGGTTCTTTACACTTATACGTCTTTCATCTTCATCACATATTTATATTGATATAATAATACCAAGAATATTATTTTTATAACTCATATAGTAACATTGTTATTATAGTAAGTGAAATATTATTCTATTTAAATCACTAATAGTTATTTAAATTTATCTAATACATCTATTTAAATCTATTTACTACCCATCATTTAACTCCTTGAAATATTTGAATAATCCCTAACTAATCATACCCAAAAAAATTGCATGGCTTCCACAACTGCATGAATTCTTGAAACACTGTTGTTCAACCAACGGTGTATCACTCCACATGTCATGATTTTATAATCAATGACATATCAAATTTTCAACATATGATTTTCTATGGAATGTTCCACGTGGTTTTTAATGTTACTTATTCTTCTTAAATTTGAGAATCCATGAAAACTAAATTTCTCACAAGATTTTATCTATGAAGTGGTTCTATTATATTTTCTATCCTTATATAGAAACAAAATAATTTCTATGTTTTAAAGGATCATAATCTGATCTCATCTTGATTAAAAATAATTCATATTTATTTTGATATTATTTCATCGAATATTAGTGCCAAAGCATAATCTGAATCATATCTCAATGTATTCAGAATATAATATTTTTAGACATCTTAGAATACCACTAAAAATAATTTATTATTTTACAATTATGTACCTTAGAACTTCTATTGTTACCTTAACATAGTGTCAGAACATTGAGTCACCTCTATATAGGTTGGTTATCACCATTACATAGATCTACTCATCAGAGCGGCCATATATTCAACTGTCTGACCATGAGGATCAACCACATGTATAATCTACAAATAATGTGATCTATATGTACCTTACAAGATCAACAATATCAATCTAAAAAGAGTTCACCTTTACATAATTAATACTATTTCTCAATAACATTACGATTCTATAAAATTATCCACAATATATTTATATATATTTACAATTTTCTTCCATACTTTTATATAACTCATGAAATGAATGTAATTCATTTATGCAATTCTTGTTACCATTATGTGGTATTATACCTATGAAGATGATGGTTAAGTAGAACCTACTTCATGATTACATAGGTAATTATGTTTACACTATGGTATAATCATGATTACCTATAATATTTTGATTCCTATGTAGCACTTGTATTATGTTTATGTGGCACTAGTATAATGTTTACACAACGTTTGTATAATGATTACTCAATTGGTCATCTTCAAAAAATCAATTCATGCCTTCTCAAATAAATTCAAAAATGCTTTTATATAACTCCAGGACTTCATAAATAACTCAAAAACAGTTATAAAAGGTATTATACTATTTTCCTTCACCCACTAACAATGTAAATTATCTTGAAGATCAATGAAATAATCATCACAATTCAATGGATGTCATCATTAGCATATCCATCCATGATATCATTGAAATCATCCAATATTTATTCATTATATTTTCCATAAATTATGGCAAAAACTAAATTTATATAGAAAAAATTGAAACTATATAAAAATTCCAGAATCATTCCTTTTTTAATCACAAACAATCCCTTCTTGGGAACACCACAATAAATAATGGAATAAAGATATAGAAAATTATATGTTCTGGATCAAAGGGCCACTCATTTCCATGATTGGTTATTTTCCTTAAAATAGTTTCTAAAATATATTATATTTTTTACTATAATTGTTGGATATTCTCATAAATACAGTGAGTCACACAATGAATAAACTTGCTAACTTCTCATATGACTCCTTTATAACTGCTTCTCACTACATTGACATAGTCAAAGTGCTATCTCCCTATATACCATGAGTTAAACAAATATGGATTCACACCATGTATATGAATGTTATACAAATAACTCCTACTTTTAATTTTATAACTATATCTATATAGTACACCTCATCATAAACAATATGGATCCCCATCAAATGAATAGCAACGTCTTCAACTACCCCTGGGTCTTCCAGTTTCCTCTCCAACTATTTTATTCTTTTTATTCTAACTTCACATATCATCAAAAAAATAGTACCTATATAATTATAACTTATAAAACAAAAATAGTATCAATACCATATATCATAACATGCATAATAGATCAATATCTACATAGTACTTCTTATTCTTCCTCTCCCTCGACTAAATCTATCCATTAGCAATAATTTAGCTCACCCAACTCTTATTATTCTTATTTTTTGAAACACAGTTGGTAAAATAACCGTATAAATAGTTTTAATACTTCGTTTCTATTAACTAAATCTTGAAATAGATTCTATTTCTTCTTTGAAAGGTCTGTCTTTTCACTATAGTAAAAATTATGGGTTCTTTAGTCTCGAACTACTGACTCAAATAAGAATCCTTCTTCATTTTATATGTCATCATCGTAGAACTTCTCATCCACATATGGATTAATTAAATAGAATTAAATTGTTCAAATAATAATTAGTATTCAAAAAGGAATGCTGAGAATATTTTCATACTAGAATCCAAACTAATTATCATAGATTGCCTAGTTTTGGGTTCCAACATTATTTCACGCACTTATTTTTCAGCTAAATGGATATTTCCAAAATAACATTATTTAAGGAATCCCACATTGTTGAATAAATTATTTAATTTATTATTCAGTAGTATCAAATTTATCTTCCTTTTAAAATTTAAATATCTCCATTGAAACTACACTACATTTTTCACAAATGTTTAAACATATACAGTAAATCATCTTACCGCATGAAACTCTTCTTGTATAACAAAGCATTATATTATGTTGTTTAAACTTTTTCCTACAACATAACACATCTCAAAAACTCACCCACTTATTAATGATTCTTCTTTTCAATCAAATTACTTTATAAATGATATATTATTTGAACAGAATATTTATATTTGATTTAAATAAATAATCATTATTCTTGAAAATTAATTTAATTAATTTTCAATTTATCAAAAAAAATGATCATTATTTTCATCTAATTTGATATTTATCAAAACAACCCTTAATCATGGCTAATATTAGCTTCATTATTTTTTATATACATAAGAATAGCTTCATCGTCATAATTGTTTTTCTTAAAAATCACAAATTATAGAAACTCAAACTAAATTTATACAATGTTTGTTTTCTAGAATTAATTTTATATCGGTCTAGATGAGCTTTACATAGTAAGTATAAATCATTTTTTACCTTTAAAAAATATATAATTACCTTCACTCAAAATTTGGTTACCTTTACATGGAACCGTAAGTACTTTATGTAGCCTTCTAAATTTATAAGTCACCCTTACGTAGCTCCCCTTTCATCCAGTAGTATTGTGAAATTTCACTTTGTAGGGATGTCCTATAATCCACTCTATAGGTGACATTCTTCATATGAATTTGAATACATATGGAATTCTGAATTCACATGATGGAATCATTGAATAAATCTGATCATAATTCCTATGATGAAAATATCATTGAAGTCATATACTCAACATCAAATATATACATTACTTTATATGGTCATTTAATTGGTACTAAATACTTAAACTTTATACTCTAAGTCTTATATTGGTGGGAGTATTGTGATAAACAATTACTCCTGGGGAACTATTATGACCATTACTACAGCGGGGGATCAGACACTTATGCTATCTCTTAAAAGATTTAAGATCCAACCAAATACACACTACAATGAATTCTTATGATATTTCGAATTCATACACTCAACGCCTATTCTATTTTCTTAAAATTCATAAATATAGTAGATATAATTGAGTATTATGATTAAATCATGAATTATTCACAAAAATAATATTATTGAGACAAATTAATATGATTAGTAAAAAAGTAACACATTTAGGGACTCTCCATTTTTTCCACCCCATCTCAAGAATTATTTACTTATTCAAATGACTCCAGGATATATTCAACCAAAATAAAACTATCTAAAATCAATTCAAACCTTCAATCAAGTTATCTACAACACTAGTTTCATTAATCATATGTAGAATCATGTTCGGATGGTATCTTCCAATATTGTACGCAAATGTTCTAATATCAATCACGGGTTTTCATTATCCCCATATTTCCAGATTCTCTCTAACTTCTACAAACTATTATAGAAAATTCTAAAATCCATTACATTAGTGAAAGCATTTTTATTCCAGAAGGTAATCATAAAAAATCCAATTATTTAAATAGATAAATAAATGTTTCTATCCATCCAGATAATCATAAGTAATATAACCTCTTTACTTACACTTATAATAATATATAATTATTCCTGTGTAACTCTAATGTTAGCAACATCAATCCCTCTTTCACTATATCATTTAAAAATACTTCCTTAAAAATTTGGGTGGATAATAAAATCGACAAAAAAATTTATAAAATATTAATAACAATATATATATATATTGATAGTCTCATTCACAATAAATAAAATTTTCAATCTAATTTAAACTTCACTAGGGACTCATTAAATGTTACAAAAAAGTCATAACCTACACTCTATCTCAAAAAATCCTTACAAAAATTCAATTGTATGAATTTTTTCCCCTTAAAAACATTTTACCAATCACAACCCCATAATAACAAGATTTAATATAATCTAAATATAGATGGTAAAAGTGTTCATTATTACCCATTTTCATCTTCCTTAAAGTATTTTCTAGAATTATAGATTCACATCCAAAGATAATATTCTGAAAGATAGTTCCATTTGATATCTCCCTTAAAGGGAAGAATTAAAATATCCTTCCTCAGGGAATGATTTAATTAAATGTACACTTTATGTATATATTATTCTAACTGAGGCCATAGGATAATTCCAGTGTTTTAAATAATATTTTTTAAGGTGATAAAAATTAAAGTACACTATAACGGATTAATAATTCAGGGTGTATATACATCATAACAATATTTCAGTTTTCTCCCTCTTCATGCCACCTTTAATTCAATATAGAAAATG
Organism: Viscum album; assembly: GCA_963277665.1. NCBI lineage: Eukaryota > Viridiplantae > Streptophyta > Magnoliopsida > Santalales > Viscaceae > Viscum > Viscum album. The sequence goes on from OY728131.1 coordinate 25,727,285, forward strand.
TAAAAAACATATAAATATGGAAATAATGTGAATTTCCATCATCCTGTTAATGAGAGAAAAAGAGAAGGGATTTTTTTATAAACCCAAAAACACTTTTATTTATACTTATAATACATCAATAACTCTTCCTGATATATTCTCTATTTATTTTTGATATTTTAACCATTTTTGTTAGAATGGATTTCATACTCTTTTTAACATTATTCTTAGAAGTAATCAACTTCCACACTTTAGCTGGTAATGCATATTCACCTTTCTCTACTAGCCTAATTTTCTTATTCTTTTCAAACTAAGTTATAAATACACACAATAATTATTTATTTAACATTTCATATTTTTTTATTTAATTATTTAATATTATTTTATTATATTTTGAGTCATTGTGATATTCTAATATTTTAGATCTGAAATTTTCAAAATATTAATTGATCTAAAGGGGAACACAATTAGTGAACTAGTTAGTGACTATGCATGAGGATCTATCTTGATATAGTTTCAACAAAATAGTTAGAACATAGTTAGCTAAACCATGTGAGTTCCTTTGACTAACCACGTGATATATTATTTGGGTTTCTAATGAGGGTAGCATGGTTACTGATTTATTTTCAATACTATGTTCCATGGCCATTTTTTGAAAATTTTCTATTTTTATAATATATTTTTTAAAATAATTGATTTTCCTCCCCCAACCTCATCGTGTGAACATCCTCTCCTAAATGAAACCCTCACAGAACCTACCCCCACTACATATCCCTCCACTTTTTTGATTTTGGAATATTTTTTTGTGATTATCTTTCAAAATTTCATGTTATAGTCACTGCCTCCCTATCCTCTTATTTTCTTCATGGTTTATTCCCCTCACATAACCTTATTTTGGATTGAATGAAACCTAAGAGTGTCATTCATTAAAAAAATTTGTGGTTTCAAAGATTTTAGGGCTTCTAGGATCATTTTAGTTTTTATTGGATTCTTATCCATTGAAGGCAACACAATCCAGACTATTCACCATTTTTTTAATGTTTTTTTCCCATCTAATAATATTTAATTAAATAATCATTCATTTTTTTTATAAAATTTATTTTTTTAATTTTTTGTGATTGTATTATAGGATTAATTGTATATTTTAATGGTTTCCAATAAAAGTGGGAGGTTTTTTAAATTTAAATATTTGTTTAAATTTTATTTTTCACGAATTTTCATGTCAATTATTTGTGTCATCACTCAAAGATACCTTTAAAATTATATTGAGGTTGTTTAAAAAATTAGAATTTAAAAAAATATATCAAAGGACCTTCTTGGAATTTAATGTGATACTAAAAATGACATGTATTTTCTATAAGGATCAAATAAATTTGAATAAATTATTTGACTATGTTTGGGTCATGAGAAAAATTAAAGTAAGCCTGTTGGGTCTTCCAAGATTTTCAAGTTATGTTTAAATACTTATAAATTCAAAGATTGGTTTTTAAAATGTGAGGTTTCAAGAATTGTTTTTATAAATGAGTTTACAACTATGGAAAGTGACTTGGCCTACCATGGTTATTTATTATTAAGGCACGTTTGGAACTTCTAAAAAAAAAATAGCATATATGAGTATATACAACTTTCATTATACCCCATGACTTTTTTCCCCTTTTATGGGTGGTGTTTAGTGTTTGTGAAGATGTAAGAGATTATTTATTCGAGCTCAAGAATTTATTTTTCCTAGTTTTTATCTATTTTCTTACTAGTTTGTTTTCATTGGAATAATAGGTCACTAAGTAAATTCTTTAATGAATGATAAATCTATTTTAGATTGTGTGTTGAGCTAGAAGATGATTGGGTTTGTAAATGTGCCTAGATGGTTCCCCTTGGAATCTTAACACTGCTTGGTTGATGGGATTCATCCCATATTGTTCCATGAGACTATCAAGATGGATAGATTTTTGTAGGGAAACCTAAGGTACTCATCTCTATTTTAGGATAATAGAATGTGAATTATTTAATAATATCACTTGAAACCTACCAATTGATTTGTAGTTTTGGAAGGGTATTTTTATGTGTTCCAGTGATGTATTGGATTTTTATATACATTTTGAGTCAAATTTCATAAATTTCTTGTGTATTTAATGTTTTTATACCTTGATTTTCTCATGAGTTTTACAGGTAAATGGAAATACTAGAATTTATAGAAAACATATTTGGAATATGGAATTATAGACAACTAATGTCGTGAATAATCTATTCATGATGTGAAAACCAAAAGAAATTACTAATGAATTTTTGATAGGTCCCTAGTACATGTTTATAACCGTATTTTATTCATGAATCCATGAAATCAAGATCACTCAAAATGTGACTTAAATTCACATTGTAAACTACTAAGCCTTTATCCACCTATCTACTATCATTTAAGACTCTAAATACATCCCAATTTTTTACAAGTACACCTAATCTACTTGGATTTGACTTTTATATTCCTGATATAAAAGAGGAATTTATCATTATTTTAAATTCCATGAAAACCTCCCATCGGTTGGATATCCTGTCTACTCTTGATGTGAATTACCATTCTTGCCATGAATCAATTTTCCACTAAATTTCCATGAACCTCATTATTTTTTGAGAATTAATTTCATATTTTTTTTCACCATTATCTATATTTTAACATCATTAATGTATGTTTTTATGCTTTTTTGTCATTACTTTTTTCTCCTGTATGAGTCTGTTTTCAATTATGAAAGTCGTTGTCTGGTGATTTCTCTATTTTTTTTGTAATAAGTTTTGATTTCGATTATTTTTCTTTGAAAATTAATTTTTCAACTTTTTTAATTTTTATTTTCTTTTATCACACCAAAAAACTTCTATTTTTACCATGTTCAAATAATCATCTGAAGGTTATGAATTGAAATTAATGGAGGAATAAATTAAATGAATCATTAATCAAAACAATGGTATTAAAATAATTGATGAATTAGATTAAGAAATAAATATCTCCTCATACTTTTTCATGAAATTCTTTTAGGGAATACTAAATTGAAGAAAACTAATATAATATGAAAAAGATAAGTGATGAAAAAATTCAAAAAGTAATTTTATGTTCTACAATTTGTGCTTACACTAGATATATTGATAGATACTTCTGGACGAAATAGTAGTTAATTGTATAGCTGGAATCAATTAATTTGATCAAAATTAATTAATAGCCTTTTAACATATTTGTGGATAATCATTTTATAATTATATAGTTTTTTATTAATGGAATCCCTTGAAGAAAATACATAAAATTTATTCTTAACTATTATTTAATCAATTGTAATTTATTTTAAACTTAATCCATTCACTCATTATTTAGTGAAGTGTCAAATTGATGTATCATATTTTAGGGTTGAACAATAACTTCATGCTTCCCAGTAGACTCAACCTCATTTTTCCACTATTCTATGAGATTTTTTTTAGTGTTAATCAGCAATAATCAAATTTTTTGTTTGGTATCAACTAGAGGATTCAACAATGTATTTCAAGTATAAAATTTTTTGGTACCATTGTTGAGGAGCCATGGTGAACCACAGGAAGAAACCTAGGACTTCTTCATGTCCATTATATTTCAATTTTCAATACACTAGTGCATGTTTCTATTATAAACGATTACTAGTACATGAGAATGGATTCCATTACTGGTTCTATAAGATTAATGTCTCAAAAAAAGAACTTGATTTTATCCATAAAATTGAAAGAAACTTGTATCTATGGTGTTGTCTAAATAAATCCAAGAAAACAACCAGATAACTCACTATTCCCCTTATTCTTAGTTTTCAAAATGAAATCAAATTGAAGAATAACCACAGTAGTCAGATCACATCATTTTTTATTATGGGTTACTCCTCCTTAATGGCTCTACACCTAGAATCATTCACCCTATAATCCTAGGGAACACCTCTTCTATTAAACCTATCAGGTTTTAAATGTCCACAAAATATTATATTTTAGTGAAATCTAGAGTGAGGACCCACATGTAAAACTATTTAATTCTTTAGAAGACTTTTATACATTAAAAATCAATGAGTTACTAATGATCAAATAAGACTCATGGTGTTTCAATTTTCCTTAAGAGACTAATCCAAGAAATGGATGAAGAATCAAAATTTTGGATCTATTACCACATGGGATGAACTAGCTAGGAAATTTGTAAAGAAATATATTACAAATAAATGAACATAAAAATTATGAAGTGATACTCAGATTGTTTTCATAGTTCGATAGTAAATATATGTGGGAGGTATGACAATGATTAAAATATTTTTTACGAAAGCAAACACAACATGGGAATGACATCTAGATTCAATTGAAAACATTATACAATGGATTGAATCCTGTATAAAGATTTATAGTATATGCCTCGCCGAATGGAGGTCTAATGATAAAACCCCATATGTTGGTGGGGATATACTCGATGAGATTTTACAAAATACTAGCCTTTGTAAGAGTGATAATGTACCATCAAGGAGAGTTATTCATCAAGTAGAAGAAACTACTATTCTCACAACTAAAGTATAATCCCTTTCTAAGAAATTATAATCATTCCAGTTCTTACAACAAGTAAACCAACTGAATATTATCATGGAAGCATAGTATTGTAGGATTTGTGGAGGCCCAAATAATTATCAAAAGTGTCACATAGATATGAATGAAAACAAACCTCATGATTATAGTTATATGAGTCAGAATCAATCATCCATGAAATATCAACAACCATAATATATACCAAGAACCATTCAATATAAAAAATTGGAAAATCAACCATATTTCACCCAAGATAACAAGAACCACATGAAAATATAAATCAAGCATAATATCTTCAACCAATCCAACCATATAATCTAAAAAACCTAAAAAATTTATACCTAAACAGTATTGTTGACACCCACCCCCATTAAAAAATCAATAATATTACAAACGAAAATAATAAAATATTAATAAATTACATTATACATTCATTCACAATAAGGATAAATGGATTAACATCTATGAAATAGAAATGAAACTTTTCAGGGATTCCCTCCAGAAACATGGACATCATGTGGGAAATAATTATCAAATTCTACTAAACTGACAACTAGGTACATTTCTTAATAATATATATATGAACACTCAAGATGAGTCCGAGGATATAATCTTAATAATAAGACACAAGATAAGGCAAAAAATGTCATAATGGTGAAAAAAAAGTAGAGTAATAGAAGTTTTTAATGAATGAGGATGTAATTGATGACATACTAGATGAAAAATATAACAATAAAGATATACAAAATAATAAAAACGAACATATTCATGGATGGGGTGTAAAGAATAATATCAAACTCAATAACATTCCAAGAAAGTCACAAAAGAAAATACATATGCTGTAAAAGCACCATATCAAACCCCCCCTTCAATTCTATAAAGGATACAAAAATGAATGATAGAGGGTCAATATTAGATTTTATTTGATATGTTTAAGAAAAATCGTAAAAACATTCCCTTCATATACAACATTTCTCAAATATAGGTGTATGATTTTTATTAATAAGTACATTATGCTAAGAAGAAAATGAAAAAATTTGGATTTGTATCCCTTAATGAAGAATGATTTGTAATTTTTTAGAAAAAATATCCACAAAAAATGAGAGTCCCAGTTTTGTTCTCCATTCCATGGAAAATTCAAAATTGAAATTTTAGAAAGGAATTATGTGATATTAGTGAAAATAGTAATTCAATTCTAATTATTTTTTTGCATACAAGGGATTATTAAACCTAAGACTATGTGAGTATCATTATAACATGATGGGATATAAGTAAAATTCCCTCATGAAATTATTGAATATGTTCATGTAAAAGATAGAAAGATAATATTTACAATGAAATTCCTCATTATTGATATAGTGAGAAAAGGTAATGTTAATACCATTTTTGGAAGAACATTTTTAGAAACTAGTAGTGAATCAATTAGTGTAAAATTATGAAGGCTCTTTTCCATGTTGGAGAGGATAAATTAGTTTTTGATTTATTGAAATATTGTAAATAAAAAGTATATTTAGTTAAATGTAAACCCTTTTTTAAAACAAAAAATAAAAAAATTCCATATGATGTTACATTACAGTAATTTAAAAAAGAAGAATATTATGATATGATGATCTCATTTATGAAATGGTATCTGATATGGAGATTCAATCTCATGAGGAATAAATAATTATTTCAATGATGTATATTACATTAAACCCTTGAGAAGAGATTACTACCTAAAATCACACCATTGATTATCAAACCACCAGTAATAGAATTGAAACAGCTACTAACTAAACTTAATAATTCCTTCATAAAGAAAAAAAGAAAATATTTTGGTAATCCTAAACGTTGAACTTACTCAATAATAAAAAGAAAATATTTCTATATTTTTAAAGAATGGATAAAAACTCGATATCCTAGTGTGTGGATGTCAACAATGGAATCCACTCCATGATTTGTATGTATAAAATGATACTTGATGGAATAAAACTCACCCAATTACCTCAAATAATTTTCACTCCATCAATAAAATAAGCTGTTAATAAGGGTTTATTCAAGATTCTTGATACCGACATCATTTTTTCCATTTTAATGGAGAATGGGAGATCTAACTTCAATTAGTTCTAAATAAAATTGGTTTGAAAACGGAGAATAATTATAAAGTTGATATAATACCAACCGAAAAATCATGGAGTGAAGTGTTTGTGTGGACTATATAAACTTAAAAACAGCCACCTAAAAATATCTCTTTCCATTAACAACCAGGGACCAGATGCTAGAAATTCTATCCAAGAAAGAGTTTTTTATGGATATTTAGGATATAATAAAATACCATTTGACCAGGTAGATTAGTCTAAGAAAACATTCACATATCCATACAAATAAGATTCCTTTCATAAAATGTATTTTGGAATGTGCGGTGCTTCCATGAAATTCCAAAGGTGTATTATTCACATATTTTATGAAATGGGAAAATAATTTCTAAAAAAACCATGGATAAATATTCTTTTTATGGGAGATATAATGATTCCTTTTTGAAAAAAATGGATCTCATAGTCCAGTTTTTTGTAGGAAAATTCTTAGTTTTCAACTGGGAAAATTTTCAATTCAAAGTGTATGGTTTAATTGTAAAAGGTGATAAAATTAAAAATTATGGCATATAATGTGATCCAAAAAAGATTAATATAAATAAATAATTATCCAAAACCATTATGGTAAAAGGAATCATATGTTTCTTTAGTTATTTTAGACTCTACCTCTAGTTTGTAAAATATATCTCCAAGATGGATCAATGATTGATACACCTTTTAGATAAGTATATACCATTAATGTTCAATGAAGATTGAAAAAAGCATTTGAATCATTAAATAATAACATGGTGATAAACCCAATTATTTTATCACCTGGTTAAGAACAAGAATATTAGATGATGTTTTATGTGAATGAATTCCTTATTTGAGTAGTTTTATGAAAAATAATTAGTTATATTTTCAATCCTATTTACTATTATATCCATACTCTGAATAATTCTTAGATAAATTAAACTATTAAAGAAAAAAAGTCTCTTATAGTGGTGTTTTATTTTGAGATGGTTTTATCATACCTAATTCTATTCATAGTCATTGTTTATACCAATCATTTTACCCTCAAATATCTCTTGGAAAAAAATATTCCCATACAAGAATGATATGATGTATCTTACTACTAACGGGATTTTATATTTCGATGAAGGTTATGAAGGGATCAGAAAATGTTCTAACCATCTATCAAGACATCAGTTTTCAAATGCAGAAGAAGATGAGAAGTTTGAAAATATTGATGAATTACATGGTGAAAATATTTTCTATGTGGACTTATAAGCACGACTATGTTTTTTCAATATCAAAAATTACATCTACACTAGAACACAGTATCCCCAATTTTCAAACAAAAAATAAGATCTTAGTTCATGAAACATATGAATATTTGGATAAACCACTAATTTTCAGTCAATGTGGTTATTTAATTGTGAGATTATGTATACATTATGGTGAAATGAATAGAATGGGGGGATTTTCCATAAATAACTTAATGGGATACATTATAGGCCCAATCCATGAAGATTATTTTAAACCTCGCTTTATTGTGATGAAAGAAATATTGTTCCAATCTACTATCATTGTTCAAGAATAGGCTCAACTGGAAGAACAAATGAGATCACCCAAAACCCCATCCATGATGTTGAATTATTTTATTTATGTCAAATTTAATATATGTGGGCATTTTTGAAATCTTTTGTAAATAAATATATTCTCATATTTGTTGACTATATGTCAAAATGGGTGGAGTCTGGAGATTAAATGCTCAATACAACTAAAATAGTAATGAAATGCTTGAAGAAAAACTAATTTTCATTATTTAAAATTCTTTAGTTTCTCAAACGTAATCATTGAACACATTTAATTAACTATTTAAGTTAGGGTATGCTTAAGAATTATATATTTATCTAAAAAACTAGAACACATTATCACTATAAAACTAGTGGGAATGTAAAGATTTCAAAAATGTAAATTATGAATATTTTGGAGAAAACCGTCACTGCAATTTAAAAATTATAGTGTGGAAATATTAATGATGAATTTTCTTCATACCGTACATATTTCAAAACATCCATTGGAACAACCCTATTCTACCTTATTTATGGAAAACCATTCCCCTTACTAGTGGAATAAGAGCACTAGTCATTTCTTTCATCATGAAAATTAACATGGATACATATTCTAAGGGAGAGAGATTTGTTTTCAATTAAATGGTCTTGAAAAGTTTATAATAGTTGCGTATTAAAATATAAATATATTTAAATAAAAAACAAATAAATGTCATGATAGATGGATTTTAAGTAATTCATTCATTGAAAGATAAAATCTCATCATTTTTAACTCAATTATTAAATTGTATCCATGAAAATTGAAATCTAGAAGGTTCAGATTGTTTAATGTAGTCAAAGTTATTCATTATGAATTAGTGGAAGTTTTAATAGGATTATAATAAAATTTTAAATTAAATGGACAGATAAAAAAATAATACAAGGAACCTTTCTAAGAGGGGTGAATCCACACCAAAAAATTAACTTGAAAACCAAAAAAGGTATGAATATCTATTGAGTTTAAATTAATATCTAATTGGGATGAAACCTTTGTTTGTTTATTTAGTTGTACTTAGTTATTTTATTATCTAAGAATTTAAAAATTTGTATCCATGGATTGTTCTTAATCCAAGGAGGAAAACCCATATATATATATCCCAATTTAGGTCTTAAACTCAATATTCATGTCATGTTTTTTTGTGGGGTTTTTAGTATTAAAAATTGATAAATCACATTGTGAATTAAAAAGTCACATCATGTATGTTTTCAAATCTCCAAATGAAAATCCAAAAGCCCCATTCCCAGGGGGTAGATTCATCTTCCCCACTCGTTTCTTCTTGTTCAGCTCCACTCCTCGCACCAACTTCCCAACCATCCTCTCTTATTAATCCATTGTATCCTCTCATCTCCTCCCTTATTCTAGTTTCTACCTCTGTCCTTATTTATCTTCATATCATGTACCTTCTATAGAGCTAAGAGAACACCACCAAAAACCACATCTATATAGGATTCCCAAACCAAAATTACACTCGCTACCAAATATCAGGCCTGGGGGCCCTCTCCTCTCCCATCTCAACATTCCTTCCAACCCTTTTCCTTTACATAATCCTTCCACTCCCTGCATCAATTTTAGCTAGACACCCTTCCACCACTCATCCATACCCACCTTCAGTTTGAAGTCCCATTGAACTATCTCCACCTTGAACACCTTAAATCCCAACTTATACAATGTTAAAAAAATGATTTGGAAATGAATAAAAAGATCCATGTTGTGGAGGAAGTTATAGAGGTCCTAACTAGGATACATTAAGACCACAAAATAGAAGTCTAGTTATAGGCCTTACGGGAAATTTTTCAATAGTTCCTTGCTAACTTTATGCTAGATATCATACATATTTCATGATATTTGGTGGGATGTTACAGGATTTTCAATTGTGATACTTTATCATTGGTTTGGGAATCTTCGATACATATTTTTTAATATTTATAGCTTATGTTTCACTATTTATGGACCCTAATAAGAGTTACATTTCAAATATTTGGGTTGTAACAACTAGTAAAAAAATAGATATCAAGATCCTCATACAAAAAACACCATATTTGCTTGTGTGAACTTGCGGGTTATCCATCATTCCCTTTCACACATTTAACTAACATGATTTGATTCTCATGGGTCTGTTAATAAAATGGTTGTACTACTTCTTATCACAATCATGGGACCTCTTATAGAAAAAGTTGTATCACTACTTTGAACTATACAATGATGGATAGGTATGTAATTCCTATGGAACATTGATTGGTAGAAACTTCATTACACATTTGGAAAATCACCTTACAGTTTTTAGTTATTCACATCCCTTCTCATCATTGGGATTGATGTAGTCCATTGATTTGGTTTTTATATATTAGATGGGGTTTCATAGTAAAATTTGTAAGTATTTTGAGTGGAAAGACAACTATTCCAGATACTCTAATGGGGGTATAATACACAATTCCTTGGTTTCTGAGAAGGATCATCTAATTTTAATAGGCTCATGGTTTCCCAAAAATTCTTACTCTATACAGCTCCATTATACCCCTAGGGAGTGGTTACATTACTGCAGGTGTGCACTCCATTTTATTTTGGAGAATCAGTGGGTTATATTCTAGTTCATAGACATTCCTTTCATAGAGACATTTGAGCATCCACTGACCTCACTACCCCTACACAGAATCTACGTCTCACCAAATATTCTACTAACTCGCAACAACTTCTTCTAAGTTGGACTTTGTTTCCATGACCACTACTTGCACCCTTTATCACACTTCCCACCCAGTAAGGTTTCCTCTAGAGATCTCTAATCCCACTGCCCGGTAGAATTTCATATATCAGTAGGCTCATTGGGTGTAATGGGCTTATCACTGTGACCCCATCGAAGGACTATTTCATTGATCACACGACAAGATGTTTGGAATCACTCTGTATCCATAATTCTCTTACTTTAAACACTACTTTTGCTTTGTATATGGATACTAATTCTTTGAAGCTCACTATCAAACTTTCCAATAATCATACATCATCGAGTTTCATTGAAAACATGGACATAATAGCGAAGCAACATCATCCAAGCCTCAAGTATGAGCCTCTAGTTTCTTATTTTATCTCCCATTTTGTGTCCACTTTTCCGCAAAATAATTTTATTAATATTTATGTAATGTTTATTTCATCATTTTTTATATCTTATATATTCTAATGAAAATGATATTATAATTTTTTTTCATGGATTCCTATTCACATGTTCTTCATAAAGTTTACTTTCCTCTCATGCCTCGATCCAATTAAACTATAATTATGAAAAAAAATTCCTACAATATTTCAATAATTTTTGAAATATGACTATTCTATATATTTGTTCCGTGAGATAGGCCTCCTAGATCTAGTTTCATGTTACTATTTCCCTATGTATACTTTTCTCGTGCACTTATTAACCGAATGAAACCCACAAATCATTCTTTGTAGTTAGAGGATACCTCATCAAGATCTGGTAAGTGTAAATTCACACCAGGTATGATCAGACAAACTAAATGACCATATTGTATACATCTAGATAAAAATATTAAACTTCATGGCTGATGGGAGGAAAACCATTTTTTTAGTGTTTTTGTTTGAGATTTTTTTTCTTTTCCTAGTTCACATTTGTTTTAATTTTCTAGAGTAAACATGGAACATTAAAATGAATCTAATGGAATAAAATAAATTGATTGAATTTTAAATATCATTTTTTAACTCAATTCATTACATATAATATTTTTTGACCTCAAATATTTGAAAATTTGATCCTTTAGTTTCTTTTTTTCTATCAGGTAGTCGATATTATACATGATCCACTTATTCATCCTGAACTGCAATGATTGAGGGATCACACATTTCCATTTATTGTTTTAATTTTTTAAAACTTTATTATGATTTCTTAGTCAGTTATCCCATAAAGGATCCAAACAATGGTGAAACTGGTGATTTCAAGTGCGGGGGAATATTTCTTGATCTTTATTTTTTCACTTGGATTTTGGAAGATTATCATTTGTCTATGATACAATATTAATTTTTTTTATGATTTAACATGAAATTTTCATTGAATCCATATAAATGAAGAAAATATATTTAGTTAAAAATTTCTAGGAATCCATTATTATGCCCTTCATAGAATTATATCATGACTTCTACATTGAGATTTTTATTTCAGCTCCAAATTTCTGGAATAATTCACTGATTGAATTATTTCTTGGTAAACATGCCTTGAGTTACTATTTTTTATTTATTATTCATATTCATGAGAGTCTCATGGACCAATATTTTTCAATTATTTGATGTTTATATTTCATTTGTGATACTTGGGGAATGTAAATATATCATAACTTGGGTTGATATCTTATCAATTCTGTGATTGAACAAATTCTCTTTTACAATTCATTTTGGAACATTTTTTAAGAACCCTTTTATCCTAATTCCAACTTATAGATTTATCCTTGTTATCCTATAAATTCATGGATGACCTATTATAAAATATGAACATTACAAGCCTTTTATATCCTTCCAACCTAACTCATTTTTTCTCAATGATATTAAAATGAATAAGTGTTGGGATTATAATGATTAAAATGGGATTTTATTTCATGTTAGGGGAATGTAATGTGTTTTCAAGGGTTTGGGGAATTTTCATGATTAATAATTCATTATATTTAAAAAATATTCCCATAGATTGTTAAAAAATGAATATAAATGTAAAGACCTAGAATTTCCATGGAAAATATTTTCCTAAATACATGGGAATTGTACGAGTTGGCAAAAATTTACGGCACTTGATTGTGAGGCCCGGTGTGCTAGGAATCAATTTCTAAAGTTTTGTATGGGTACGTTTAGTAAACCTACGAGCGGGATTTTATAAAATTTGAACCGGTGCTCAGAATTAAAATTTGAGGGCACCATTGAACTCACAACGCTGATTTTCACTTAAGAAGACTTTTACCATGATGTCAGTTGGTCGGGAATGGAAATTAGTTTTTGGGGTTTTTAAATAAATTAAATAAAAATATGGTGATAACTTATTTTTATTTTGTGGTGGTTAAAACTTCCTAGAGAAGGTTATAGGTAAGGCACACCACACCAGAACCTCCCATGAGAGGTTTTGGTGGTGGGGACTACCCACACATAACCTCCCCATGGAAGATATCCTTGGTGGGGCCCACATGGGCTTTAAACCCCCTTTAACCCCCCATTTATGTTTTATGAAACTCTCCACCTACCCCACTAATTAATTTTTCCTACCCTCTCAATTAATATATTGAATTTATTCACTTAATTAATTTAAAAACCATTTGAATTATTTTGAATTCTTTAGCCAAAAAATTAAATAATGGGTTAACATAACCCTTTATTTTTTGATGGCAATAATTTTGGGTGGATCTTGAGAGAGGGGTTGGAAGTTCTTAGAGAAACCTTGGAGAAATATCTATCAATGAAGAATGCGAAGAATGCCTCTTCATCGTCCACCGAAGAACGATGAACCCTTTCTTCGATCTTCATCTGAGCCAAAAGAGAACGAGACGACCGCGAAGAACGTTGATGATGCTTCTTCCTCGGTCTCCTTCGTCGAATGCTTCCTGACATCAATGAATCGGCATCCTTCATTCCTCTCCTTCCATCATCAATGATTGACAAGAGAGGTAGGGGGGTTTGAGTTGAATTTGTTCTTGTTCTACGTCGTTCAATTTTTGGAAGAAGTTATGCCAATTGATATCAACATAACGTGGAGGGATCGAACAGCACGAACATGGTCCGACCCTCACCCTTTGTTTGTTCTCGTTTGTCGACGATGGAGGCCGAACAACGGAAGTCGGCGTTGGTCCGGCCATGAAGAAAACCAGCGGCCCAAGGCTGCCGGGTTGCCAAAAGGTCGCGGCATCGCCGTGCCACATGGAAGGAAAGTCACAGCCAGGGCGGGCCATGGTGGAAGGGGTGTGGCGCCTTTGTGCCGCGTGGAGAAGGAAGGCTGCAGCCAGGGAGGACTGTGGTGGTGGTGGCACGGCATCGCCGCACCGCGCGGTGGTGCAGAACCACGGATAGGGAGGGGCACGGCGCCATCGCGTCGTGCCGGTTGTGCGGAGCGGTTGGCCGCTCGGCCAGCAGGGGGAGCGAGACCCCACTAGGTCCCGCGTGATCTGGAGCGGCGCAACCTGGCGCCGGTTTCGGCTCACACAAGAAATAAAAATCCATTTGGGAACAAGGGTGTCGGACGGTTCCCCCCTGGATGCAGCTTAAATGGAACCCGCGAGCCTTCGGGCCACTGGGTCGGGCCGCCCTCTGGATGGGCCGCCCACTCGAGACGGGCCTCCCACTCCGTTCGGACCGCCCCCTCAGGTCGAGCCTCCTACTCAGGTCGGGCCACCTCCTCAGGCTGGGTCGCCCCTACGGTCCGGGTCAAACTCACAGATCGGGTCGAACCCACAGATCGGGGCAGGCCGGGTCGATCTGACTAGGTTGGACAAGACCCAGACCCGCTTTGTCCCGTTTCACCTTTTCATCCATATCTTGGGCTACGAGTGTCCGATTTACGAACTGTCTACCGCGACGGAAATCTTTGAGCACGATGGTTCTTTTGAAATATCCCACTCGATCTTTGGACATAGTTGGGGTATGGTCAGGTTGGTTTGAACCTAAAAACCAACCGGGCCCCTGGAACGGAAATGTCAATAACTCAGAGACCGGGCGTCCGATTGACGCGCCGTCTCTTGCGTTGAGGCCACTATGATGAGGCTGACCTTTGATATACTTATTCATGGGACTTCGTGACAATTATAGTATCGACTAGTAGCTTGAGGAGCGGATCCTCCCGAAGACGAGCGGGCGGAGTATGGAAACCTAGTAGCTGGCTGAGACCTGATGACTGCTGACCTTTCGACTCGGAGTGTTTCGACTAACCTAGTGGGGAGCGGCTCTATGTGATGCAGCAGGCCCACAGTGGGGAGCGCCTCTGTGTGATGCAGTAGACCCACGGTACCTGACAGGATGAGTTCCTCAGCAGGCTACGAGGTGGAGCGCTTCTGTGTGACAAGGCAGACCCACAGTGGGGAGCACCTCTATGGGACATAGCAGACCCATGGTACTCGACAGGAGGAGTACCAAAATAGTCAAGGATAGTGGGAAGCGCCTTTGTGTGACACTGCAAGCCCACAGTACACATTAGAGGAGTAGTACACCATCAGCTGAGGTTCCGACAGTATGACTGGGGTTGTTACTTTATTTTATCCCCTAGAATTAAATCTTTATTTGAGCTGAGTCAATGAATTTTGTGTTTTCCTCATAATTAAGATGGGTTACTAGATAACATAGGTATATGTATGGGAATATACCTAAGTAAGGGATTATCTGTTGATTCTTTTCATTGTGGTTATCCTTGTTGGATATTGTGAGACCATGAGGGTCTCGGGGTCCCTACTAAGTAGCATTATACTCACCCCTCCACGGGCTATTCCCATACCTATTTTTATTGGTTACAGATGAAAGACAATGCTAACTGAGTCTGAGAGTAGCAGGACAGGACGATACTCAGAGGTGGACTACTCGGCGTGAAGGTACACGGAGCGGACTGCCGGATGTGTAGTGCTGAGGAGGCCATATGTACTTACCATTCAGGTAGGAACCCTGGAGGAAGACCCTTTAGCTACTTAACTTCTTCATTAAATTGTACTTGTACTTTTCCGTTTTCTTGTACTTTACTATTGGGCTTGTATTTCCGGCCTCTTTTTTACTTTCCATCTCTTCTTTTGTATACAGTTTTTTCTTACTGTTTTGCTTCCAGTTGTGTACTCTGATGTGTTTCCTTACAGTTATAAAGGCAATTCCTTCCCAGTTTAGGGATATACAACTTTGGTTCTAGTCTCCAGCCCTTGGCCTATAGAATCTGGGCTTGTGGTACTTACGAAACGGGCCCCGGGGGATGGGTCATGACAAATTGGTATCATAGGAGTAGGCTCTACCACATATCTTAGGACTCTGATCATTATTTTATATGAAGAAGTAGTGTTAAGGGTACTAAGTGTGGTTTTCTATTCAGGGAGTCTAGTGTTGGTGCGGGAAGTCGACGTATCCATACACCAAGACCCTGACTACTGATTTCCGTCTTAGTGCACGAAAACACTGATTGTGTGTGTATCTTAAAAAGTTTTTCTTTAAGACAGCTCAACGAGGTCATCTCACAAGGTATAATCATTTGAAAGTATCATGTCTGTTACGTTCAGGATGCCTCCCTGCAGCGCCCCAAGAGTCGTACGCTCTGACAGCCCACCGAGCGATAAGGCCTTAGTGCAGGGCCCTTTAGCAGTAGAGGCACCAGCGGTACCACTTTCCGTTGGGCCACTGATTCCACAATCCAAAGTAGTAGACGGTGCACGCTGCTTGATAGAGTTTCATGAGTTCCAGCGCTAGAGGCCTCCCAGGTTCTAGGGAGAGACAGACCCACAGGCGGATGAGGATTAGATGGAGGTGGTGGTGAGAGTATTCAGGCTGGTAGGGACACCAACAGACCATATTTTGATTCTTGTTGCAAGTCTCCTTCAAGAAGAAGCAGACAGATGGTGGAGTCTGATGCTTCAGGTCCATGACAAGGTGAAACATCTATGGTCAGACTTCGAGAGCCTGTTTCTGGTGGAGTTTGTACCAGACACCCTTCATGTAGTGTGGATACAGAAGCTACTTCATCTGCAGCAGGGCAGCATGACAGTATCATAGAACTCAGTGAGGTTCACCTACCTCTCGCGCTACTCCACATATATGGTGCGGGACCCATTCATCAGGGATCGGACCTTCGAGCAGGGTCTCAGACGAGATATCAGAGCCTCGATGATCTCTTTTAGCATTCCGACGCAGGAAGGGGTGTTAGAGAGGGCCCTCCTAGTAGAGAGTTTCCAGGCTGAGCAGTCACCTGCAGCGAGACCCACAACTAGTCGACAGAAAGCAGAGTCTTCTACAGCTAGAAGTATAAAAATGAGGCAGAGGTCCAAGAGTACCAGACTCACTAGTGGATGACCACAGGACTCATGATCCATTGTGAGGGGAGCCGGAGGCAGTGAATTACCTGCCAAGAGCAGGCAGCATTACTCATGCGGCGGGCAGGGTCACATGGATCGCGACTGTCTGACCCGACATTCAGATGATCAGCAGACAGTTGTGGGACCTCCTAGGCCGAGGTTGAGGTTCGATCGAGGTAGTCCGGTGGGAGAAAGTGGACATGGAAGAGGAGTTGGTTGTGAAGCTGGCGGTGGATGATGTTACGAGGTGCTACCGCTACCGCCACCAGGAGGACCACCCCGACCGCAAGGAGCTAGAGGACAGGGGAGAGCTCAGCTTCAGGCAGCTGAGGCATACGACCATGGCACTCCGGAGATGATTCGAGGTACTATATGTGTCTACTCCACCTTATCTGGAGTTCTTATAAGGACAGGTGTGAGTCACTCTTTCATTTCCACTACCCTCGTTTGAATCTTGTAGATTTCGACAGAGCTATTGGCTCAATCCTTACGGCTAGAGACTCCTACAGGAGTAGACTCGTTGATTTTGCACTGGTGCCGGTAGTGTGATCTTACTCTGGGAGGCGAGAGATTCGGCTGGGATCTCCTCATAGCGGCGTCAAGGCCTTATGACGTCATCTTGGGTATGGATTGGTTATCCACAGTCCATGCTCATATTGACTGTATTAGGCGCAAAGTACAGTGTGTCCGCACGGATTGGACAAGGTTCACCTTCACCGGTGATATGGAAACCTTTACAGCACAGGTCGGACTTACTCGGAGGATGGTGCACCCGATTACTCACTAGATGGCCTGACTTACACTCGGAGCAGTTGATGCGGAAACAGCGAGCCGCCGGGCCGCCAGTCCGGGCAACCATCGGGCTGGACTTCCCCCTCGGGTCGGGCCGCCCACTCGGGTCATGCCGCCCCCTCAGGCCGGGCTACTCCCTCGGGGTGGGACTCCCCCTCGAGTCGGGCCGCCCACTCGGGCCAGGCCACCCACTCCGATCGGGCCGCTCCCACGAGGTGGGTCAGACCCGCCGACTGGGTCGTACACGCAGACCGGGTCGGGACTGGTCGGTAAGGCTGGGTTGGACCGGACCCAAACCCTCTTTGGCCTGTTTCACCTTTTCACCCATATCTTGGGCTACGTGTGTTCGATCGACGAACTATCTGCGGAGACGGAAAGCATAGAGCCGGATGCTTCTTTTGGCATATCCCACTCGATGTTTGGACACAGTTGGGGTATGGTAAGGTGGGTTTGACCCTAAAAACCAACCGGGCCCCTATATCGGAAATTTCAATAACTCACAGACTGGGCGTCCGATTGGCACACCGTATGTTGCGTTGAGACCCCTATGACGAGGTAAACCTTTGAGATACTTATTCATGGGACTTCGTGACAGTTTGAGTATCTAATAGTAGCTCGAGGATCGGATCCTTCTGGAGAAGAGAGAGCAGATTACAAAGACCTAGTAGCTGGCTGAGACCTGACGACTACTGACCTTTCGACTCGGAGTGTTTCGACAAGCCCAGTGGAGAGAGACTCTATGTGATGTAGCAGACCCACAGTAGGGAGCGCCTCTGTGTGACTCAGAAGACCCATGGTACTTGACAGGAAGAGTACCTCAGCTGGTTATGAGGGGGAGCACCTCTGTGTGACACGGTAGACCCACAGTGGGGAGCACCTCTGTGTGACATAGAAAACCCATGGTACTCAACAGGAGGAGTAACACAACTATCCAGGATAGTGGGAAGCACCTCTGTGTGACGAGGCAAGCCCAAAATACCCATTAGAGGAGGAGTAAACCATTATCTGAGGTTCTAACAGTATGACTGGGGTTTTTACTTGATTCTATCCCTTAGAATAAAATCCTTTCTTGAGCTAAGTAAATGAATTTTCTGTTTTCCTCATGATTGAGATGGGTAACTAGATAAATTTGGTATATGTATGGTCATATACCTAAGTAAGGGATTATCTGTTTCTTATTTACTTTTTGGTTATCCTTGTTTGATATTGTGAGACCTTGAGGGTCTCGGGGCCCTACTGAGTATCGTTATACTCACCCCTACACGGGATATGCCCTCACCTCATTGTGTTGGTTGCAGACGACGGATAGTGCTGACTAAGGATGAGAGTAGCAGGACAAGACAGTACCCAGAGGTGGACCACTCGGCGTGACGGTACACGGAGCGGATGAACGAACGTGGAGTCTTGAGGAGGCCATCTGTACCTACCATTCAGGTAGGAACCCCGGAGAGTGACCTAGTAGTTGGTTTACTTATTCTTTCAGTTGTACTTTTACTTTTCCATTTTCTTGCACTTTACTGTTGGGCTTGTATTTCCGACCCCTTTTTACTTTGTAGCTCTTCTTTTGTATGAAATTTTTACTTAGTGTTTTTCTTCTAGTTGTGTACTCTGATTTGTTTGTTTATAGTTATAAAGGAAATTCCTTCCCAGTTTAGGGATATATGCCTTAGGGGCTAGTTTCTAGCCCCTCACCTATGGAAGGCGATCTTGGGGTAGTGACGAAACGGGCCCCAGGGGACGGGTCGTGATAAAACAATTATACAACAAGAGAGTGTCATAATTCATTATGATTATATAGTTCATCATACAATAATTTTTAATTTTAGTGATGTGTGAGATGTCCCTTTTAGAATATAATTCCCCTTTTTTCCTTTAATCTAATTGGTAATTGTGATTTTAAAATTTTTACACTTTTACCCATTTAATTGTGCTCCAAGAAAAGTTTTTTTTTCAATTTTGATTGTCGTTGTTTTGTGTTTTATCTCTTTTCAAATAAAATATTTTTATTTTTATATTTGTTCATTAGACATTACTACATTAATATTTTTATTATTATTATCTTCTTCTATGACACCTGAAATATTATGTGTTAACCTTGAACGTGGAATATACTAACGATTAGAAATTGAGCGTAAATGGAGAAACATAATAAAATCATTAATTGAATCTTGGGTAATCTACTCAATAAAAAATCATATTAAGAAGTCTATCTCATCTGATAATTTTTCATAAAATTGAACCAAGGAATTGTAAAGGATTAGATATTATCTAAATGGAAAAAATTGAGTGATCAAAATATAAATTGATTCATTTTATTCTTTAAAATTTTTTCTTAAACAAACTATATTTATAAATTCTTCCAGATCAATGAGTGGTTATTTGTTTAGGTAAAATAACTTATTTTTAAAAAACTAAATTTAAAATATTATACATTTTTACAAAAAAACTATTTTAATTACCTGTGTTTATAATAATTTATTCTTCAAATAGAATTCATGAAATTTATTTTCAAATATTTTTAAAACAATTTCCATTTATTTTAAATTCATTCTTTTTTCCTCCATATTGTGTGAATAGTTTAATTTACATATAAAAATCATGTTTTCACCAATAATAATTTTCCGAGATGTTAAAAAAACCCTATTATCCCATTGTTATATGAAATTTTATAGTTGTGTAAATTGAGAATAAAAAAATCATAATATGGTATCTACCAGAGGATTCAATAATGTATTTCATGTATATTAATTTGATTTTTCTTTATGCTTACATTTTTTTGGGAACATTTACGTTGATTATTTTGTTAACCTGCTTCTTGAATTGTGCTTCCTGCTTATATAATACCTTATTCTTTATCCTTGTATTATTTTCTTTTAGTTAGTTTTCCAAATATGTTTGGAAAACTATTTTGGGATAAAAAATTTAAAATTTTAGATTTTATAAGGTTTTAAAATATGTGTTTTGGTTTTAAAATGTCTTAGGTTGAGAAAATTAATTTCAAGTGATTGTTTTCATTTAATAAAAATAAAAAATAAAACACTTTTTTGGAATTTTATTTTATACAAGACTAAAATTGGTTTTATAATGAAAAGATTGGAATGTGTTAAAGAAGGTGTAACAATACTTTGTATTTTTATACTCCCCATATTATATCTAATTTTAGGGATCTGGTTTATATCTTGAATTCTCATTGATCATTGATTGATTTGAAATTTGAGGATTTTTTTAATTATTTATTGAATTAGTCATGTTTTCCTTTTAAATAATTTGGTAGGATGTTTTTACCTTTTTATTCAATAGAATTTCCATTGTGTTGTTCCTAGAAAATTAGTTCTTTACTTCATTCACTTATTGAAATTGATTAATTGTATTATATCTATGGGGATTTTAGTAGGACTCATAACTAAAACTTGTTCATGGAAATTAGAGGGTGAGTAAATAAATTTATTTTTTATATATTTATATCTATTTTATTACTTTTTTATTATTGGTTTTTTTGCGGATGAAAAACTTATTAAGATTTCATGTTGTTTTTTGAAATAGAAATATTTGTTTTTTTTAACTATTATTTAAGGAAAAAATACTTCACATTGTTAGTATCTAATTCCTGATCACCTGTTTCCATCCCATGGGTATCATGAACACCCCTCGAGTCATTAGAAGATCGGTTCATGTGTTGGTTCTAGTGGTGCTCCAGGATGGTTTGTTATAATTGGTATCATAGACTTGGTTTTTCAGTGGTATTATAGGATTATGACCGAAACTTTTTAATTTGGGGTTCATTGAAAATTTGGGTTCTAATTTTTTATTGGGACACTAATATTTTGAGGTGAGTGGGTTCTAGATCACCACCTATCATGATGATTCCTGAGTCATTATGGGTAATTATTATTTGATTTAGAATTTGAGATTTGATTTTGATTTTTTATGTTGTAATGATCTTAATTTCATTGTTGTGTTTCCCTTGGAGTTCCCATTAAATATTTGGATGAGAATGAAAGATGGTGCAGTGGCACAAGGTTGGTTTTTGAATCCTGAGAAATCAGGTAGTGACCAAATTCTATATCATGATACATAATATTAGTTGTTATGTGACTAGAATGTAGTCCCAAAACCATGTGGATGAGTCAAGCATGATTCTACAAATATTTTCAGTTTCATATTTATTCTACTCTTATGTAGTACCCAGTTATGGGGTGAATTCATTAGATTCCTATGAGATGTTGATGATTTGATTTTGTTTTTGGTATGCCTTCCCTTGTGTGAATTTGGTGAAAAAATCAGGACATGTTTTATAAATGTTGGTTTCCAAATTTGTTTTTCATAGTTTTTTTTAAAAAGATAGGTTTTGGAAAAAAAATGGTAAATGGAAATTGGTTTCTATTTTCATATGATTATTTAAAAATTTAGAAAAATTATATATTTTAATGAATGGGTTTTAAATACATTGATGTCGGATTCATAATTTTAAATAAAATGTGATTTTTTTTAATGTGAGGTGACAAAACCATTATTTATTTGATTTATTATTTAGGATTTATCCATTATTTTAAATTGGAATATTTATTTTGATAAGTGATATATGAAATATATGTGTTTTAGTTTCATTTTATTTTAATTCTGCCTCTATAATAGGTCCTAGAAATGACTGAATTTGAATATATACGTATGAACCATAGTGTTATTCTCTTCTTTGTTATGTGTAGTCACTATAGATGGTGGCCCCAACTAGACTCAGTATTATTTAGTAGATCTATAATATTAATTTTATTTTGAATTTGGTTCTGTATTTCAAGAATCATATATCCCATCCTTGTGTGGTTCTCTTGGTTCATTGTGAGGGCATTATAAGAATTAAGTTGAGAATTATAGGAGATTAATGGATTTTTTCTTAGGGTGACTCGCCATTATAGTGGTTTCTCTTTTGGTGATTTTGAGTTAGTGGTATCTCTTGGGGACATAGATGTCTCTTTTTTGTGTTGTTTCGGTATATTATTCCTTATGGTTGGGTTTTTATGTGGGTTTGGCATGAGTGATTATGGGTTGTTTCATGGTTAAATAGGAAAAGTGGCATTTGAGTGGCTAACCACTTAAGGGTTATTGTTTTATTTTAATGGTCTCATCATGAGGTTTTTTATGGATATGTGATAATATTTTACTCATTTGAGTATGATAAATTTGGTCTAGGGCCCATGTAATATTTTGATGATGTGTGCTTGGGAGTTTCTTTCTCTGTGTCTTTTGGTTGGAATATCCTTATGGATTTTTGAGTTTCATTTCTATATGGTAGGAAAAATTAAGATAGAAATTAGGTTCCATTTCCATTCATGGTGAATTTATTCTTCCTTGGATTTTAGTCTCTTTAAGATTGTATTTTTATTGAACCTCCATTTTAGAATAAGTCTAAATGGTGGGGATACACTAGTATTTCTCGGTGATTGTTAGGTATTAAACCGTTATTGTAATGTTGATTTTATATTAGATACGCTTGAATAATTTAAGGATATGTTTCATTGGATTTGAGGAATGGGTTTTGTTGGTTTTTTTATCTTTTAGGATTCATTCTAGTCTTTTATGTTCCCCACTTCTTTCTCAGGGTGTTGGAGATTAACTGATCACTATCTTTCATCAATGTAATATGGATTTATGGGGGAAGAAATAATTATGTGGTCTTGGTTTTAGAACCTTGAGTTTTATTTATATATTTATTTTTTCATACATTTTATTATTCTTAATTCATCATGTGATTCTGATAGTTTTAGGGTGAAATTTTCAAATTTTCAAAAGTTTTAAAGTTGAGAATTGTTAGCTCACACTATTAGTAAACCATACAATGAATATTCATGAAGGTGTTTCTTCAGATATTGTTATTAGAATGGTTGGAACATATAAAATTAAACTAATATTTCTCTTAGGATTAACCATTAGAGACATGTTTTGCGTGTCTAGTGAGCGAATCCTGGTTTCCGCACAGTTTGGAAAACATTGCTAGTAAACTATGTGTCATGCCCAATTTTTAAAAATGGACAACTTAAATTAATTTTAAAAATAAAATCTTATTTTACTCCCCTATCACCAAACTAATCAAATGACAGCATCCTTGGGATGAACCCCTTGCATGACCTCCACTCTCTACATCTCCATCCTCTTGAATGATTTAACAAGATATCTTGGTTATTCATTGTCAACTTTTTATGGTACAATCTTCACTTCCATACATTATTATTTTCATCATTGTTTCTTAAACTATTGTCACCATTTATTGGTTCATTCCAAACCAAGGGTTGTCATACCTCACTATTTTATTTCATTATTCAAGGTCTCAAATGGTCATTCTACTACTTGTCTTGAACCTTCACTAACTAAGGTGAGTCATTCTGGACCATGCATAATTTTTTTAAGGTAGGTTTTCCCCTTTCATGAAATTTATTTTAATAACCATTGATTTATTAGTTTATAAAATTTATACTTTATATTTATATAAATGTATTTTAAAAGGTTATTATATTTTTCCATTTCTTCCATCAAAATCATGTGATTTTTTTAAATTTAAATATTCTTTTACATCATATTTTTCATCAAAATTCACATCAAATATTTTTTCATTTCCATAAAGTCCATTTCAAATTATATTTCCATTATTAAAAATATTTTTGGTATTTAAATTGATTTATTTAACGATTTTTTATGAAATGAAAATGTTGATTTAAATTAAAATTATTGTAAAAAGGTCTCATAAATTATTTTGAATAAATTTTGGTGCTTAATAATGATTTATCCTCACTTGGGTCATGACAGAAATTAATTGGGGGTTTTGAAGAATCATAAATTTTAAAATAAAGTGGATTTATTTTTAAATTATCATTAATGAATTATTTTTAAAATGAGGTGATTTAATAATTATATTTATAAATGTGATTAGAAATGTAAAATGTGACTTGTCCTACCAAGTATATTTATTCATATGGACCCTTGTGTATTTATATCATTTTTAGCTTTTGTTAGCATAACAAATTTATCATTTTGATTCAAAAATGGAAATCGATCGAATGCCAAATTTCTTATACCACTCCTTTCATTTGGTTCATGAATAATATATGATTATCACATCTCTTTATTGTGATACCAATCATAGTAGTTTGATTGAAACAAAAAATATATATATATATTATATATAAATTCATTAAAAATAATTGATGTCCTGAGACACAATTATAACGTAGGAAATTTATAAGACCTCTATTTGAGGAATTATTAAATGAAAAATAAAAAATTCTAATTTCATTTGAAACTTGGTTGAGATTTGATCAGTTTGATAAATATAGATTCTACACATTCTATTACAGGAAATAATTGTGTCTTAGTATAGACATAGTGAACAGGAATTACAAAATTCTTTACAACCTATATTCTTTTGAATACATATAAAATAATAAACTAGTACATAAAACATCATAAGGTAGATATAGTGAGTCACTATTTAAATAATTAACAAAACTAATAGCTTTATTTTAATTCTAGACATGTTTAATACTTAAAATGTTTCTCTCCACTTGTCCAACCTTGTATAATAGACAAAGAAATTATTCCCATTAAATAATTTAATAATGAATTTATAAATCATACATGATTAAGAAATTGGAATATTATACCACTAAGCTTTAATGAATCAAAAAATATATATTTTTGTAATAGTAGAAATCAATTAAATTAAAAAAAATAATCTAAATTAATATTTATTATGAAATACTAGGACAAATATAATCAAAATGAATAATCATTCAGTAAATTAAGAATAAATATGACCTAAATAATATATGTTTTTTATACCTAGATAAGAAACAAAATTATGTTTCATAGTAGAGATGATGGATTTGGATCATAAAAATTATAAATTGGAGGATAATGGAATCAAAACTCTAAATTAAGAGAGATAGTCTAGGGTGGGGAAGAGTGTGGAGGCACTGCCTCGGGTGGAATCAAGATAGAAATGGGAATTGAAAAGAGGAGTTCTTTTGAGTGGGGTAAATAAAATATCTTATACCAATTCTCTCAAAAAAACCATTTTTATAATATCGATTCAACAATTATTACATGGTAATTAATAATAATGAATTCACTTTTATGCTTAAAATATAACTTCCTAAAAATCTATTATCATGTGTTTTAGATTTTCATTTTAAAATTTTTCAGAATCAATTTTATAAATTAATTTAATAAAACGGGATTTATATTTTAAATAATAATGGAAAAAATATCGAATAGGGATAAATAAATTTTTGTTAAACTGTTACCAAGGTAAAAATTGAGTTATCATGGTAAAGGATAAAAATGAGGTAACATGGTTAAATTAAGGGTTTGAGACCAAAATTATATCAAAATTATGTGGATTAATCTATTCAATACACATTTCCATTATATTACCATTTTGGATCCACTTTCCATGTAAAATATAATTCCTTACACATTGAAAAAGTTTTATTTTTTGATATGCCTCTCAAACTCACCAATAAAAGGACCACTCCTCTACCCTATTCAAACCATAAATTTTTTTCATCTCCTATTGATTACCTATTTAAATTCACTCTATTATTAACTTATCAAATTTTTTGGAACTTCTAGTTATAAAATAAAGATCCAAATGGAATTTGAGATGGAGTAAAAACCTTCATGGTTATGCTATCTTAGGTTAACAGTAACAACTAAAAGCATATTAAACTCCCAAATGAAAAAAATAAGCTATAACATGTCATAATATTATAAAAATATAAAATACCACTATACTTTAGTGGATCTTTTTATCCTCTAATTATATATGAATGGATTAAAAAATTAAAAATAATTTTATATTCCTCAGTGCTCAGAGCCTGTAATAGTAATGATGGTCGTTTATAATTTGTAAAGTTTGATAAAAAAATCCAATAGTTATAAATTAACTCTATTGAATGGTATGAGTTCAAGAAAATATTCATTAAAAAACATTCCTCCAACACTTTACAAAAAATACGATAATAATTCTTTAATCTTAAGAAGGAGGAAAATAGATAAGTTTATATAAAGTAACTCCACAGGACATGCATGGTATTCCTTCAGTTTTTATTATTGATTTTGAAATGAAATTTTACAGTATCCAAAATGGATTAAAACTAATCCTTCTAAAGGTGTCATCTATAATGGACTCCAGTTGAAATTAATAAATTATTTAATGTTAACATATGTTGGAAATGGAAACTAAAGACTCTCATTATTCTTATGAATTTTTCAAGAAAAGGTAGAAAATGAATTTATATATTATCTCAAATCATAAATACCAAGGAGAAAAATAATTATATAACCTACATTCCAAAAGTATGGGAATAAGAAATCGATAAATAACCTATTAAGAATTGTGAAATATTTCAGGTTTTGATGGGTAGGCCATCAGTCACATGGGTGCTAAAAATTATGAAGAATACAATGAAAAAAATATATGAGAAGAAACTTATATCTAATTATCCATTGATAGTTAAATATTTTAACTGAAATAAGCATCGGCACAATTCTAAAAAGTGAAAAAATATAAGGAATTATGGGGATAAACAACATCAATAACTAGAAAATCCAAGGGAACTAGTAAGAACATATAAAATCACCATTGTCGACAAAGACCGTGATAATAAAATGGTGAAAGGAATAATCATTATCTACCCAATAAATCTGAACGTATGATTTTATTTTCGTTCTTCAAATTCTTTTATATATTGTATGTTTTTTATGAATATTGAATCAACACCTCAAACATTTCATATGGAATTATCAATGAAAATTCCTGGTGGTGGGATGATTATATATTACATATACAACTATTCTATGATTGAGTTTTAGGGTAATACATTTCTGAGGAATCTGTTTATTCATAACCTAGTGTAATTTTTTAAATCCAAAAGACATTTCTTTTAGAATAAATTTAATTTTTTCGATATATTGTGATGCATGTAACGTCGAGTATAAAAGAAAAGTGATACATTATTAAATTATTTTTTAATAGTAACCATTATAACATATCTATTAAATTAGTTTGTATGAAAAAAAACTAACTAAATTATAATAAATATATATTTTTACACACTTTTATTTTTTATCTATTTATTATAAATAAAACTAAGAATTATTAAAAAGAAAAATAAAATCTTTCTGAAAAAAATATATATTTTTCTAAAAGACGGTTTAGTCACGCTTCACACACCTAATTTAAAAATATGTTTTAAAACTTTTATAAAATTTATTTTATAATCATAAATTAAATTTTGAAAACATTGTATCAAAATTATATGAGGGTGAAATTTATGGGGTTTTTCTGAAATTTTCCATTTTTCAATGAATATTGAAAAACATAGAGTTTAATTTAAAATAGCCTTTTATATTAAATTATATAATAGGATAAATTATATTTTTAACTAGTTTTATATAAAAATTATTTTAATTATATATATATATATATAATAATCAAATTTAGTTCATTTAAATTTTTTTCATGTTTAGTTTTTATATAAAAACATTGTAAACTTTTAAATATTTTCACTTAAAAAAATATTTTTTAGTTACATTTAAGAGATTAATCTTAAATAAAATTTTATATTTATATGAATTTTATATGTAATAATGGGTTAAATATTTGGAATCAGAGTAATTATTTATATTTTATAATAAGTTCAACATAATTTTTGACAAAAATAAATTGTGAAAACAACAAAAATTAATTTTCAGTATTAAGTTAAAAATAGATTTACTAGGGGTTAGACAAGATTGATATGTGTTAAATTAATATAAAAACCTATATAAAATATATTTGTTGGATATATTTCTATCATAAAATATCTAATTATTTATAATTTTTTATTTTTTACCCTTTTTCAAGTGAAAACATGGTACACCTTTTTCTTTCCAAAAAATTACTAGTGTGCCACTCACCTCACATATAAAAGGCTACCCCCTCAACTCCTTTCTTCACATTTTCATACCCTTGTGTTTTGGAAAATTTTGGACCAAATAACTTCTAAAATTTCATCATCTCATCCTATAATCCATATTATTGGTAGAAATATATTTTAGGAAGGATTTGGTGGGAACATACGATTGTTACCCTATGAAAAGGTAATGTTCTTCAATGAGTGTCATTATTTTAATTCTTTCTCTACCTCCTTAAAATATTACTAAAACCCTCTAAAATAAAACACATAGTATATTAAAGATAATATGATTTTTTAATGTTAATTCCATGACATATAACTATCTCCACATTCATCAAAAGTTTTACTAAATCATCAATTGAGAGTATGGAGGACTACCATCTCACAAACCAATGTCATTCGTTATTCCATTTCCAACTCTCATGGTTCGGTATGATGATATATATAAATAAAATATATGATATTTATAAATTAATTAAATCTGTGTAATAGTTATATCTTATATAATTTTTCTCTTTCTATTCTTCATGAGATACGATATCATCACTTGTGCGTACAGTAGAATACCTCCTTGTGAAGATATGACATTCATTTTCCAGTAACGCTTTACATGGAAGTTGATAAGGATAAAATTAAAGGTTTTGTGTGATATAAATGACATTATTATAATATTAATGAAATATTTATCAATATTAAATGATAATATATATCATTTTATATCTTACATTTTCAATCGATGATATATGGTAGTGTCGTTTGTATACATGTGGATTATTTCCATTACGAAAGGATGTGACTCACCACCATGCCACATGGATTATTTATAAAAGTAAAATTAATAAAATAATATGGTATTTATTATATTATGACAATTATATAATGATAAATATTACTTTCCTCCTTTTCATAATTATCATTGAAAAATGGAAATGTTACTCATGAATTTGTACAACCTACCTTATCCACAATCGTAACATACATCCTTTCTCAAAACCAAATTCCATAATTTGTCATAAAATTTAAATTAATCAATAAATATGATAATTATATCATTATTATTATTTTTTATATGATGATAATATGAAAGATGTGCAATAATTGGATCTTTAATTAAATAACATGCATGAGGAAACAAGGCAATTAATACCCGAAACAATGAAAATAATGGAATATTTTTAATGCACGGGTGATAAGATGTTATAAAAGAATAATATATAACATTATAAATTTTAATATGGTTATTTTTACAATTTAATAAAATGACTAAACCCATTATAAGCTTGTTTAAATAATGTTCAATCAAATGATTCAAGAGGTATGTGACTTCTTCTTAATTTCTCTTCATTGATGCATATTGTATTTTTATGCACCTGATTTATTTTATATGGATTATATACTTTCAATTTGACATCTAATATCATGGTTCATTAAATATTCATGGTATTTTATGTTTCTATTTTAATTATTTAAAATAATTGGAATTTAATTGAAAATTACAAAGTGGTAAATACTATTGTACAATATCACTTTATTTTTTGATTGTTCGTTCTCTCTTGAAACAATCACTTTCATGTAATCATTTTTCATTAGAAATTCAATTTATATTAAATATAAATATTTTTGTTTGATGGATATAATTATTCCCCAAACGGTAAACCATTTTTACATATTGTGTGTACATTAATATTTATTTGATCAACTATGGAAATATTTATTAACTCATGTCCTTACACTATATGTATATTTTTTGAAAACAAATATTATTCATGAATTAAATTGATAATTTAACATATGATGAATTATTTTGACATGAAGACGTGGATGGGACCGATTATAGATATCACCTTGATTCACCGATAGGTTTCATGATACAAATCAGTTGTCTTAACCGAATTTGTTTGTACCAAGTAGTTTTAAACTAAATTGCAAAAGGGCTTGACATTAGAAGTATAGTTTGGAAAACCAAATTTGATTTTACACATTGTTTTTTGTTTTCATGAGGATAGATCTTAAAGTTAATATATCATGTCCTAGATAAATGGCATCCAATAATTAATCATTTACTTCATCATGAATTCAGATGTCATAATTATTATCCATGATATTTTCATTATGATATTATCTCTGGATACATTTCAATATCAGTTATTTGACAAATATAAAGTGTTCTCAATAATTTACAATTCCATATTAATTATTCATTATCTTATAATGATATTTATATTATTTAATTGGTATTTTTGTTCTTTATTTGACTTTCCATTTTGATTATACTTATTGAGTCATGAAGATTCTATTGTACTTAACTCTTTTTGATCATTTGAGCTCACAATTATTTACTTTCTTTTACTTGGTATGTGAATAATTTTTCTTGGAATTTTTTTTCAAGGATGAAATTAATTTAATTTTTTAATTTATTATATATTAATTTGTATTCACAATATAAAATGGAAATAATATATATATATATATATATTGGTATCCAAAATATCTAAAATGATCAGTCCTTTGGTATTTCAATCTTTGTATCTATAAAAATGTAATAATGTAAGAAATAATCTCAAAGTTATTGGGGTTGGGGTCATTAAAATTGGGATCAAATTATGTTTAGCATTATCCATAGAAACTAGATTAAGGAAAACATATTTTAGGGAACATAACACTATGGTAGACATTGAGGATTTGTATATAAGAACATACTAATGTTTTGGTAAGGAATTAATTATGGGGTTTTCCCTATAAATGAATCCATGTATGGATAGTACAAGTGGATGTAGATCAGATATAGAGGAACATAGGGGTAATAATTCTAAAAAAGCGCACATTATTCAAGACTCAATCATCACTTGGTGCATGATATGGGGATTTACTATACACCTGGTTCGACACTCCTCAGGGATATTCCTTGGATAATTCACATTTTCATTAAAAACAATTAAAAATTATTTAAAAACAAATATATCCCCAAGGAAACCAACTTTTTAACTCTGAGACTAAAAATGCATAAATTTTAATTTACTTTATGGGTCACATAATATTTAAAAATATAAATTTTGATTTAGACTTCAAAATTTTATGAAATAATCTAGTATATGTCATTGTTTATAAATGAAACCTAGAAGGAAGAAGGGTTTAAATACTCAAGGCCAATGTAGACATTTTCATAATGAGAAATCCAATATATATGGTATTGGTATAGAGAAAATTATAACTATATTAGGGAATCTTAAACATGTTATGACAGATAAAATTTCTTAAATCGATCAACTTTTTCCATAACCATATTATCTTATGTTGGATTACTTTATGCGATCAAATATACTAACATTTATTAGGACTACAGATCCTATGGTTTATGATTAATGGATTATTCCTCTAAAGAAAATATTTTTGGTATTATTATATGGTGAAAATGAAAAAGATAATCTGTGCATGCACGTTCTCAAAGGCAATAATGATTAGTGGTAGTAATTGGTCAAAAATACTATGGAGGAATAGAAAATATAACTTGTGGAATGTTAATCATTTAAGGAGAAATTATTTGAAAAATATTTCCCTCATGACCAACAAATTGAGATTAATTGAAACTGAAATACCTTAATGACAATGGAATAATAATGTGGTGTAGAGTTTGAATATGCCTCTACAAGTTCATATAGTTATACAATTAATTACAAACATAACATAGAGGGAAATATTTACTATTTGTTTAAATGGATTAATCTAAGTCATCAAGAGGCACTAGTCTCTAACACAATTTCTTCATATGATGAGATATTTTTATGCACCATCAAAACATAGAGGTATATCTCTAGATAGGAAGAAAAATGGAATATATTAAAGAAGAATAAGATAACATAACAATTTCCACCTTCTAAAATTTTTAGAAATAGTCACCCTTGTAAATTCTTGAAGGGATTGGTTGTTTGTTATATGTTGGAGAGAGAAGGTTCACTTTGAAAAATAATGAAATTCAAAGAATGAAAATACTATAAGTTAGTGTTTAAATTATAAGTAGATAAGGAACTATGAAAAAAATTTCACCAATCCTCAAGGGGATCCACAATAGAGTATGCTAAGGGGAAAAGACTATGCATACGTAATCACAACATTTGAGGTGGAAGTTCCCAATGATGTGGTTTCATGTAGTTCTATCATATCATCAAATTTGGATAATTATTTATTTTGTCCGATATCTTTTCACTATTTCATATCTTCCTAGTTTTCTAAGAAAAATAGACATTTCCATGTAAATATAAGAATGGATTTATCAGTCGAACTCCTAAGGTAAGTCTCATAACAAAAGGTTTATGTTAGGAAGTCCCCATTATGACACAAAAATAGTCTTTATTTGGTTACCTTATTATCATATCAATGTTTGACTTCATTATAATCCATTTTATAGGTTGGTTTAAATATACGATGAAAATATTTATTACAAGAAGAAGGAAATGGAAATTTTGGAGGAAGATATAGAATATAATATCTTTAGATCATAGAATTCATTATCTTTATCATATCTAGATCAACCCCAATAGCTTTAAAAAATGAAATTGTTGTACAATAATAGAAAATGAAATAAGGGGACCAATAAGGTAATATTTAAATTGAGTGTGTACTTATTGTATAGGTATAAATTGATGTATTTTTAAGGAATTTCCAATAGATATCTTAGATCATGACATTTCATTTTGCATTGATCTTACCATTGATGTAAGACCAATATCAAAGACAACATATATAATGGACACCTTGGAACTAGTGGAGCTGAAAATACAATTAGAGTATTTTAGTGATAAGGGATTTATTCTCCCTTCTATTTCACTATGGAGATCCCCTGTTCTATTCATTAAGAAGAAATATATATCAATGATTTTCTGCATTAATTATGGGTAAATGAACACTATTACATTTTTGAAAAAGTATCCTCTTCCACACATTAATGACTAATTCAATAAACTTCAAGGATTAGAATATTTTTCAAAGATTGGCCTTCGTTATGGGTATTGTTAATTGAGAGTAAAAAAGGAAACAGCTATGCAGGAAGCATTTCAAACGAGTTATGGACACAATGATTCAATAGTAATTCCATTGTGACTAAAAAATGCACCCTCATTTTCCCAGATCTATTGAATAGAGTACATAAGTATTATCTTGGTTATTTTGTTTTGAAATTCATTGATTATTTTTTTGTTTATTCTAAAACATACGAGAATAGTGAGAATCAATTTTTGATCATTATTGACACTCTTAAATGGAAATGGATATATTTGAAATTTATAAAGTGTTATTTATGGCTTCATGATGT
This sequence comes from Viscum album, assembly GCA_963277665.1. NCBI lineage: Eukaryota > Viridiplantae > Streptophyta > Magnoliopsida > Santalales > Viscaceae > Viscum > Viscum album. Next base: position 25,761,549 of record OY728131.1, read on the forward strand.
CTCTTTCATCGTCCATATTATCTCAATGGATGGAATCGTATTTGATCTTGTGAACAATAAGATAGTAAAATAATTTTTAATGCCAATGAAGATAACTGAGGTATGTATTTTTATTGATTTAGAAGGTTACTATCAGTTATTCAATCATAATTGTTTAGATGGGATAACTTGTAAACTTAAATTGTAAGTTAAGAGGTTGTGTGTGTTTGGATGAATGAATGTGATAAATATTTTGATAAATTAAATTATAAATTATTAAATGCTTTGATTTTGACAATACCTTATGGAAATGATGGTTTTGTGATATATAGTAATTAATAAAATAAATAGAATGGTTGTTTCCAAATGAAAATTGTAAAAGTTATTGCATATAAATAAAGGTAAATGAAGACTCTTAAATAGAACCATCCAACCCATGATCTTGAGTTGATAGCTATAATATTTTCTATGAAGAAATAGATACATTATCTCTATGATAAAATATGTGATGTATAAATGGATCATAATATCGTGAGATACTTCATCTCAAAAATATACTCTACCTGAGGAAAAGGAGATGGATCAAGCCACTCAAAAATTGTTATTTCTCAATACACTACCACCCAAGGAAACAAAATAAGGTAACATATTCATTGACTATGAAAGACCACAGAATTATTACCCAATAGAGGGATGAGAGGGAGAAAATATTCATTGGTTTACTAAATATAGATATTTAAATTATTATAGATGGTGATACATCACTCATTTTACAGATGATGGTGGAACCATATTTATTATAAAAGATAAAAAATTCTCAATCTAATGAAGAGATATTTCGAAATAGAATTAAAGCTATGAATGATGTAAAATTAGTATACTTTTTTATGAATATAGTGATCTAAAAATTTCTAAAGCGATTTTTGTGTTCAATCTATACTAGATATAAACATGGAATTGTTAGATAATTTCCATAGATACAATTTCTCTATACACCCCAGTAGCATAAAGTTGTATAACTATTTGATAGAACATTTTTTGTGGTATAACATGATGTTTTAAATTTATGATTATTTTTTTATATGTTTGGTTTGTCAAAAAGTGAAATCAATGAGATATAAACATAGAGGAGTCATGTATCCTTTTTTTATTCCTATGAGAAAATTGGTTGATATGAATTATAATTTGTTATAAGACTTCTAATGGATTCTATATAGAGTGATGTAATATGGGTTATCATTGATCACCAAAACCAAATATGTACACTTATATGCTATAAGATAATTTTTTCCTCTTGAATACCTCACAAGGCTCTAGATTAATGAAGTTGAAAGACTTCAAGGTAGACCGATATCGATTATGTCTTATCTTGATCTGAATTTTACAGGAATATCTTGGAATAGTCTTAAAAATTATATTCATACTGAGATTTATTTGACTATTTCCTACCAATATCAAATTTAATAGAGAGTCTGGAAAGACTATTTAAAAAATGGATGAAATTTTGGTGTCACTCTCACTTTACCTTCAAGGTATTTTTGGATCACTACATTCCTTTGGTATACTTTTCCTATAAAAATAGTTTTTATTCGAATATTCAACTTGCTCTGCATAAAGCATTATAATGAAAGATATTTCATACACTAACTTTTCTGGGGTGATGTTGGTGGAAGGAAATGCATAAGACCAAAACTTTTTGAAGAGGCATCAATAAATAAAAATGTTGTTATGGACAAAATTAAATCATCACAATGTAGGAAAAAGAGTTTGTTGATAATCGGAGGTAGGATTTGGAATTCCAAGTGGGAGATCATGTATTCATTAAAACATATCCATGTAAGGGTGTAACAAAGTTCATTAGGAAAGGGAAACTGAAACATTAAGTGCATAAAATCCTATAAATCCTTCAAACAATTAAATTTTATGCATTTTTTTTTGAAATGTTACCAAATATCTCAAAAGTATATGATTTGAACATAATATCATTGTTAAGAAAGTAAATTCAAGACCAAACTCATGTCCTCAACTCAGATAAAATAGAATTGGATATCATACTATGAGGAATCCATTATGATTCTTGATGCTAAATTATTGTATTGAAGAAACCATTTAATCTCCAGGTAAAGGTACTTTAGATAAATAAAAAAATTGAGGAAGTAACGTGGGATCCAGATGATATTATGAAGAAGAAATACCTTCATTTATTTTGAAAGTAATATCTATGAAATTTCAAGTATAATTTTTTTCAGGATATAAGAATGTAACACCCCATGAAGTTACAATATATTTCTTTTAGAATTAATTTTTTTCATCTATAGTTTGTGATGCATAAAACACTAAGTTTAAATAAAATGTGATAGTATATTATAATATTAAATAAATTTTAACTTTATAACCCAGTCATTAGATTAGTAGTTATTAATAAAAATAAATAAATTACGAGGAATGTTTTTTTTGAAGCATTCTCTTTTTATCTATTCATTATAAATAAAAATAATCATCATTAAAATGAAAATGAAATGATTTCTGAAAAAATGTTTTTTTTTCAAAAAGATGTTTTAGTTGTGTTTCATGCACATAATTTAAAATTAATTTTTAACAGTTGTAGAAAATTTATTTGAAAATAATATGATTATTTTTTATAGATAATATCAATATTATATAGGGGATAATTGTTTGGATTTTTCAAAATTGTTACATTTATGAATAAATAGTGGAAAATAATGAATTTTAGTGGACAATTTCATTTTCGTTTAAATTATTTATATGGTTAAAAATGTATTTATTAAGTTATTTTAAATTAAAATTAGTACAATTATATATCTATTAATCCAATTTATTTAATTTTAATCATTTTCATGTTGATTTCTTTTAAAAACATTGTAAACTGTTGAAATATTTCACTTTAAAAACCCACTTTCTCATCACAACTACGAGATTAATATTAAATTAAATTTTTATACTTCTAAAACTTGAATTTTTAAAAATTAATTCCATATTTTGAATAAAAATAATTTATATTTTATAATTATTCTAACTAAATTTTTTATGAATATGTTTTTTTAAAATATCAAAAATCAATTAACATAGTTGAGGTAAAAATATATTTATCGGGGCTTAAACTATAAAGAAAATTCTTAAAATTAAATAAAACAAGTCTAAATTATATTTTATAGTCATAATTAGATATTCTAATGTTTAACATTATATAATAATCAATTTTGGATCCTTTTAGAATATAAAATATTTCGGCGTGCCTTTTTATTTCCAAACAATTACAAGTGTGTCACTCATGTTAATTATAAAAATCCAACCAATATCCTCCCTTCTTCGCACCTGAAAAACAATTTTCACCCAACTAAATAAAAAAATAACTTCCCAAATTACATAATATCTTCAAAAGAATCTTTATTTTTGGCTGAAATTCAATATCAGAAGGCTTTTGAAGAAATCCTAAGGATGCTACCTAACGAAGAGGTAATGTTATTCAATGAGCGTATTTATTTTATTTATTTCTCCACATAATTAAATTATTATTAAACCACACTGATATAATAACCTAAGTATCATACATTTAATAATATTTTTTAATGTTAATTTAATTTCCAAAAATGATCTCCACTTTCAGAAAATGTTTTACGAAATCATTATTCTTTTGTACAGCGGACTACAATCTCACAAACATGCATCATTCATTTTTCTAGTACCACTACTCATGTTTGGGAATGATGATAGATATCAAGTAAATATATGATATTTATAACATATTAATAACTAATTATTCATTATTTCATAAATAAATTTCTACTTTTCATACCACATTGGATTTGATAGTGTCGCTCATGTGAATGGAAGACTACCACCTCATGAAGGGATGTGATTCGTCTTCCACTAAATATTTACATGGAAGGTGATAATGATAAAATTTATGATTATATATTATATAAATTAAATAATTATCATATTAATTTCATAATTATATTTCATATAAGATAATATATATCATTTTATCTATTAAATTTTCACTGAATGAATGATGATAATGTCGCTCATGTATGTATGTACTACCACCTTACAGAAATAGTGTGACTCTCTTTTCCTCACCACACCACATGGATTATATATATAAGTATTTTTAAAAAATCAATGTGGTATTTATGATATTATTATCATTATTTAAATATAAAATTTTAATCACCTCATTTCCATAATTATAATTGAAAATTGGAAAAGTTATTTATGCCTACATACAACATACCGTATACATGACCATAAAAATCATCATTTCTCACCACCATATTTAATTATTTTTTAAAATTATAATTGATATATAAATATTATAATTATTTATTGATTATTATTTTTTACAATATTATATTATCTAATATGCATAAGAACCGGCTTTTTAAATACAAGACATGCATGAGAAAACATGGTAAATAACACCCAAAACATTGAAAATAATAAATAATTATCAACAAAAGGTTGATGATATGTTATAAAATGATATTATATGATATTATAAATATTAATATGGTAAATTTATAATTAAATAACATTTATAAAACCACTATATTTTAGTTTAGATAATATTCAATCAAAATAATCTTGGGGTAACAGACTTCAACTCAATTTCTCTTCGTTAGGGACTGTTGTAATGTTAGGCACCATATTTATTTTATATGGTGTATATGATTATACATTAACATGTACTATTTGTTTTAATTTAAAATTAATTGTATTATAAATTTATATTTTAATTATTTCATCCAAGAGTATTTGACTTGAAAATTACAAAGTTGTAAAATTATTGAACAATCTAAATTTCTTTTGTGATTGTCAAATAACTCTTGAATCAGTAACTTTATAGTGAAAATTTTTCATTTGTTTTATGATTTATATTAAATATATATATATATATATATTATTTTATGTTGGATATGATTATTTCCAGAATAGTATAACATTTTTACAAATGGTGTTTACTTTGAATGTTATTTAATTAACTGGAAAAATATTGATAAATTTGTATCCTTACTTAATATGGATATTTTTTGAAAAGGAAAATATTCATGAATTGAATTGATAATTTTTTATATAATGAATTATTTGGACATGAAAACCTGGTTGGGGTCCTTATAAAGATACCACCTATATGCATGGACATGTATCATGAGATAAATTAATTGCCAAACCTAATGGGTTATTACTCAGTAGTTTTAAACTATCTTGTGAAAGATGTTGATTGTAGAATTATATTTTTTGAAACTAGATTATCTATTTTCTAGTAGTTTTATACATTCTTTAAGATAGATCTTAAAGTTAGATAAATCATATTTATGATACATGATGTCCAATAATTAATCATTTCCATAAACTAGAATTCAATTATTATTATTATAATTATCCATGATATTTTCACTGTGATATTATCTCCGGATACACTTGAGTATCATTTATTAGTTAAATGGAATGTACATTCAGTTATTTAACACAAAATATTGATAATACATTATCGTATCATTATATTTTAGTTATTTAAATGGATGGATTTTTCATTTATTCACCATTCCTTGTTTGTTATTCTTATTGATTCAGGATATCTTCATATATACTTAACACATACTATGAATTTAGGCAATCCGTAATTTTTTTTGTCTCCCCAATATATGAAGAATAATTTATGGAATGGGTTTGAATGACAAACATAATTTTATTCTCTTATGCATTATGTTTTATTTTATATTCCCAGTGTAAAATTGGTATCACATATGTATCAATTTCTCCAAAACTTCTAAAATAATCATTCCTTTGGGATTTGATTCATTATACTAATGGAAATTTAATAAAGTAAGTCAGAATCTCTGGGTTACTGGTATCAAGTTTGTTAAAAATTTTATATGATTTTGGGCATGGATTGGCTGCCTTTTCATATATATCATATCTTTTACCGACATAAATAAATAATATTTCATATAAAAAATCAACTCATTATCAAATATTGATTCAAGGATGATTAATAACTCCTATTGGAAATTCATTCCTCAATATGGGTCCTAGTACCAAAAAAGGATATATGGATAATTGGTTCGTTAAAAACTCAATATTTAAGAGATCCTAATTGTATGGGAAAATTTTGATGAATTTCTTAAAGAGTTTATTATTCTACACTAAGAACTAGAGGTTGAGTTTTCAAATGAAAGGATTAATGGATATAGGAATATATAAAATATACTTAATATAATGGGACCCATTGAATTAAAATAATTGAATAAGAAACTTCTAGAAATTTTAGAAAATGTCTTTATTCACTTAAGTAATTACCCTTTTACGAACTCGTATAATTTAATAAGGATAATGATGGTTCAATGTTTCACTACATTGAATATTATGAGCTTAAAATATCAAAATCAAGAACTGGAATCCTATACCCCATCTTTATGGCATTTTTGATCATTTTAGTGGCGATCAAAAATTATGGATAGTGGATCTTAGATCTAGAGTTCATTATCTATAGGTTAAGAATAATGATAAACCAAGACAAATGTTCATACAATCACTATGAGTTCAACATAATTCCATTCAGACTCACAAATCCCAATGATATATTCATGAACATGATGAATATTTCATTTACTGATAATCTAGATAAGTTTATGTTATTATTTATTGATGATATTATAATATAGAGGAGGAGTAATAAAAAATGTGAATAGAATTTGATTATTATCATTCAGATATTATGAATATATAAATGGTATGCCATGTTTATTAAGTAAGCATATTGGTTGTAAAAAATATCCTTATCTGGTCATGTAATCACAAATGAGGTTATGTATATATAGATAAATAAAATAGAAATGTTACAGAAGAATAGACTAGATCATCATCTATAATAGATATTCATTTTTTTGATGGGTTAACTATATACTATGAATGTTTATGAAGAAATTTATTGTGATTTTCAAATCTACTGATCAAGTCAACATGGAGTGTAATAACTCTTCTATGTATTGAAGACTTTTAAGACCACTTAAATAGAATTAGATGATGTTTCCTAGTACACATTAACTCCAAATTCCCTATAGTGGTGAAGGGTTTGTGTTATATAGTGATAATTAATTGAAGGAATTTGGATGTTCCCTTATTCAAAATTAATTGGTGAATCTGATGCCTTGCTGTAACTAAACACCAACGAGAAAAAATCAACCAAATCATAATATAGAGTTAGGAAAAGTAATTTTTAAATTAAATAATTTGAGTAATTATCTCTATGGTAAGAAGTATGATATATATACATATCCTAATATATGAATGTAATGTACACTAAGAATGAGTTGAGATTACACCAAAGGATAATGTTGTGGTTGATTAAGGACTCTGAATTACCAATATATTACCACCCTAGGAATGAAAACATGGTGTTTCATACTTTGAGTAAGAAGAGTCATGTTATATTATCCATAATAAGGATTTAAAGATACCCAATACTCTTGTATTTTCAAATGATAGACAAGGAATCGTAATGATACGAGAAAAATCCTACCTTTTCCAAGTAATTTCTCAACTATACCTATATGTGAAGATCAAGAAAGAATATAAGAATGATATGGAGCTACATAAGAATAGAAAAAATATTTTCAACTTTTGTCTTTAAGGTTATAGAGTTGTAAGATTTAGAACCTGATATGTGTCTCATATAATCCCAAATTAAAGAAATATATCATAGATAATGGCCATAGATCATAATTTTCAATTTGTCCTATAAAAATAAATGGATACAGAGATATCATGGATAACTTATGGTGGGGAAATAAGAAAAGTGATGTTGAAAAGTAAGTTTATTGATTCATGTTTTGTTATTAAATTATGTCTTAGCATTATAAGTCAAAGGGTATGATAAAACCTTTTCCCACAACCATATGGAAATATAATAACATCAACATATATTTTATAATCAATATTAACAAGAAATTAAATGAAAAAAATGGGTTTTGGACAATGATTGAATAACTTACAAATTCAACACACTTTATATTTATTCAAGATGATTTATCACTCGATAAACGTGATAGGATATTGATAAAATAAGTTTCTAGACTTTATAAAGTTCTACATTCTATTTTATTTGATTGAATCAAAAGTTACACATAATGTTTTTTATAATTCTTTAACTATAATTAGACGAAATACTGAATTTTATCATGACATATCATCCTAAAACTAATTCACAATATGATATGACAATTCATATATTGAAATATATATTAAGATGTTTATTGATGAATTTAAATTTTGTTTAGGATAAACATCTTACAATATTCAAGTTTCTAGACAAAACATTTTCCACTCTTGCATTCAAATAAAACCATATGAGGATCTATAAGAGAAGAAACGCTTAACTTCAACATGGTGGAATGAAGTTAGAGAGATGAAGCAATTGTGACCCAATCATTCCTAATGATTTTTAAAATATGATTAAACCATTAAATAAAATATAATTGAATTTTAAAGTAGATAGAAGATATATTCTATTAATAATTTATGAGATCTAGTTTTTTAGGTAATTGATAAAATATTTCTTCAAATATTAACTTGTGGGAATCTTAGGTAATTGTTTTTCATAACTCAATTTTTTTACCATGAGTTTTAATCATTCCTCGTTTAATTTTCTCTTCTAAATATCATATTTTTTCCCATTTTATAGATAATATTTTATTTTATCTCCAATAAATGTAAAATAAAATGTTAATATCAAAATATTCTTCTTTAATTAATTTCTTACTTTATAAAATTTTATGTTGGAAAGAATAATATCCAGCGTCCATATTAATAGTTTTCCTCCAATATTCATGTTCTTTCCTTTTTTTATTATTTTTTTAAAAAGAATATGAAATATAAGTTTTTCCCTATATAGTTTATATTTTTTTATACTTATTCAAAAAAAATTATTCTTTTGTTGATGTAGTGTTTTTATGTTATTAAAATCCTTTTATAGGTTATTTAGTTCCAATTCCTTATATTTCAAATCATCCATGACACATTTATCCAAATTTATCTTTTTTTAATTTAATTTTTATATTATTGGTAAATTTAATTTTCAAATAATACTTTTAAAATATTTTTATTTACCATTAAAATTTATTTCCAAAAGTAACTTATATAATATCTTTTATGACAATGTAACCAAAGATTACAGAAAAAACAATTCATGGTTTCTCGGAAACATTAATCTTTATCTATTAAATATTTATATCCTATGGTGTTATGTTACATGTATTAATATTTTAATTATCTAAATATAGAATTACTTTTGGTTATTTAATGTGGGGTATCATCTTAATTAATACGTGATTTCTTCATATATGATACTATTTGAAAATGTTATGTAACTCATTTCATTTCATGCGGTTCATTAATATTTGATTTATGATTGATTTTATTTAGTGAACATATATAAGGTTTACTATTATGTAATATGTAGGCCTAAAGTTAAATATCCCCCTAATGTATAGGGTAAGTCTTTATATCACATGTGGTCATTACATGACATGGGTGGTTAAAACATGTCCACAATGTTATGGGACACAAGTGGTTAACCCAAGTCCACTATGTAATGGTTCATGGGTGGTTATCCTTTTACAAAATGATATGTGTTGGTTGGGTTGACTATCTCAAGAAGGTGGTGAATAGAATACCCAATAAAATTTTTGGTTAAAATGGATTTAAATAAAATCAACCAATTTAAATAAAATAGACCAATTAATTAAAATTATAGATTTGATAAAATATTCAATATTTTAAAATGCTTCTCAAATATAGATTCGGACTAAGTTAAAAAAAACTTTTAAAACTATTTTAACTTTTGAAATTAAATTACATGATCAAAATCTAAAATAAGCACTAATTAATACTAACAATCAACTTAGTGGATTTACTTGTATAAAAAAACAGGTTTGATTTCAAATTAAAAAAACTAAGGCAAATGAAAAATAGTGTAATTGAATTCAATAGGTTCAGTATCAAGTTATGACTTAGTCTTATCCCCTTAAAAATAACCCATTTCAGAGAAGTTTAAATAAAATAAACATTTAATCTTCACCCTAGATCTAGTGAAAAATAGTATGAAAACTTTCTAGACCACAGAGATAAATCTTTTAATGTAATCATGGGAGTACAATTAAAAGAGGCCACAAACAGACCTCTACCAAAAAAATAGGGAATAGAATTAAAAGGTGATTAGAATATGTCTAAGTATCCTTAAATTTAGGTTTAGGACATAGTGTTCTTATAATTAACATATTTTACATACACTTCTAATATTATCAATAAAAAAACAAAAAGTTAAAGTAAAGGATGTAGAAATATCATGTTTATCTATATGATAATCTCCGCAAATTGTGACTACCTAATTTTTTTTGAGTGGTAGATGAGTTAATGTTCTAAAAAATGCTGCATAATAGAGTGTCGTTAAATCCTTCTTGTGAGTCTAGAAAAAGTTTTCTAGATGTTCGATGTTCTTTTTATTGTCTATAGGTGACCACTGGTATATATTTGTCGTGTAAGTAACACTTCACAATAACTCATCATGCTTCACATGTATGTGTATATTTATTTTTTTCATATATGTTCCCATCCATAATGTACGAGGGAATCTAATTCCTCTTTTGAAAAAAATCATGCAATAGTAAGGAAATTCAATCGGATATTCTGCATCCTCATAATCAAGGATGACCTATTATTCAATTCATCCCTCTCTAGAAATTATGGAAATATTATTAAAATAATTTTCAACATTAAATTAAATAAATTATCAATTGTAAATACTTTATTCAAAATGATAAGTAGAAGAATTGTGGTAGTGAGTCACTGGAATGGTAATACTTTCTGATGGTGTCTAAGACTAGTGATCTCTATGACTGGTGGTGTCTCAAAATCTAGTTGTTCGACTTATGATGGCGGTGTGTTAGGCTGGATGTGACTCTTCTCATAGGTAGGTGCCATAAATATTTTATCAAATTTATATTCTAGAGGTGATACTTCTAACGAACAGTCATCTCAACCCTTAGGAACAAATTTTGTCCCAATGATATTTCATAGAAAATGGTGATTCATTGTCTAATGGTTACACTTTTCTGAACATTGTCAAAATTATATCCTTGTGGTGAAGTGTGTTTATGGTGAGTCATCCCAGTACATAGCTGATTTTTAGATCATGGTGGTGAGTCTCTATTGACAGTGACTCATTCTTGGTGATGAGACTTCTTAGCGGTGAGACATTCTTGGAAGTGACTCAACATCAATGGAAAGTCTTTTCTAGACATAACTATATATTCTCCAATCTGGCTTATATTATAAAATGATAATATAAAACCTGAAACTCAACAATATCATAATAATTAGGATATTTGATCATTAAAACAAAAAGGTCAACAATATCCCCTTTTTATGATGAAAAATTATGGCATTTCATATACAAGGAATCAATGGTAAATCAAGAAATTTTACATGGGACATTCTACAAATATGGTCTCAATGAAAAATTACTTATAAATGTTGTAGAAATCCATAGTATCTATCCTCACACTTTCCTAATTTTCAAAAATATTGAATAAAATAGAAATAGAAAACAAATAGAATTTAAAAAAATGGATAATACTTATAAAGTGGAACCAACGTTTCATTAAAAATGTATAAAAAAGTACACACAAGAACATCCCGTCAAATACAAAAGTCGTATTGTTACACACATCTCTATAAGGAGTGTTTAAGGATCAGGATGTGATTTTTCCTTCCCATTATCCGTAGAAGAAGGTTCATCATCAGATCCTAAATGAGAATGAAAAAGGGTTATTGGAACACCAATCAGAGAACGAGGCTCCTTGATAATTTTTTGTATGAGGTGTGAAACTGCTTCTCTGGGAGGTAAGGAAAAAGGTCGGAATCTAGCTAGAAATTGTGCATTAGGATCTATGGTCACTCCTAGATGAAGGGAGTATACTAAAGTAGCAGAAGTAGATTTCTTACTGGGAATTAAAAAGTATTTATTCATTAATTATAATAGTAAATTCATGCACATGCAAAAATGGTTTCATAAGGTTTAAGAAATCCATGATTATTTTTCCACCTCACTCCATAGCACAAAAGAAGTTATACTTCTCTTCCATAAAATGGTGAACCAATAGATTCATGATGTAATGACCATATAAATTTATCCATACAAAGTCCCTTATTATAATTATGTAAAATAATATATGGAAAAGAATAAAAACATTATAAATGAATAATTGATGAAATAAGTGGTTTTTTTAGAAATTATGTAACGTAAACCAATGGAAAAGTAATATGACATTTGGAATAGTAATGTAAAATGTATGAATAGTAACCCAACCAATATAATAGTATCCTTACCTAAGAAATTATAAATAAATTTTATTTATATTAAATATTAAAATATGATACAATTATATCACAATATAAGTAAATAAATGTTTTGAAAATGATAATTTAATTGTTGGTATTTTTATAAAACATAAATGTTTATTTAAAATTTTATTATCAACACAATGGTTTAAATGAAATTTTCATTTTATAAAATAGACTTATAAATTAATATTTTATTTTCTTATTATTATAATAGTATTTTATGAGAACTTAATTAATTATTTAATGTGATATAAAATGAATTATAATTTTAAAATTGGTATTTTTCTAGTAACTCAAGATTTTAGTTAAAAATTAAATTTTTCATATATAAAAATTATTTCCATAAAATGGATTCAATTTTTAAATAATACACGTCAAAAAATTTGTAGGGTGAATTTTTTTAAATTTTAAAAAATAGTTGAATTTTTAGGGAATTGTGAAATATAGTAATTTATGGTATAATATAAATACATGAATTACTGAGTCATGATTTATTTATAGTTGATGTAAGAACCATTGGCTCAAAACCATGTTAATTAGTTACCTTATTTAGTCAAAATAATACACACTATTCATAGTCTTGAGCCTAACTAATAAACAAATGAATAAAATAATAATAAAAAATCCTTTATCCTTCACTATAAATACCACCCCTCACAACCTCTCTTAGTCACACCTAAAAATCCATGAATCTTTTCCAAATTATATTAAATAATAATCCTAATTATCTACCCCTTTTCTAGGATCCTCGGGTCTCAATAAAATAACAATCTCAAGTGCCTAATGGAGGTTCTCAAGGAGAAGCATTCAAGACATAAAAACCTTTTTATTTTTCTTTTAATATCATTTCAATTTCCTTTCATATGTTTCCTCTAATTACATCTGCAAAAAAAAGTTACATGATAAATCCAATATATTTTACATAATATAATGTTATTTTTTTAAATTAGCAACACATCATCATTTATTTTCCCCTCTCCTTTTTTTGTAGAAATGAAAACATCATGTACTATGTGTTGCTTTATCATATTCAAGGATAATGAGTTTTAGATTTTCAGTAACTCCTTCAGGGATAGTCATAAAATAAATTTATTGTTAAAGAAGATAACAATATATTTATTAAATCTTATCAATGTTTTTTTCAACCAATATATAGAAATAATATTAATTAATAAAACATAACCAGTTCATTTTGATCGAGAAAATACCAAAATAATCATAATGATTATCATTAACGTTTTATCTAACGAATCATCTTCACATATGAAAACAATGATATAAAATAATATTTAATATTATTTATGTTAATTATTACCATGTAATTTATATTATGAGAAACTATTCTGATTTTACATGATCTTCTATACATGTATACAAGTGAACTGATCAATAAATCCAAGGAAACGAACATTCTCGAACGATGAAATTGAATCTTACAACTCATCAAAATGGCTATTAATAAACTTAATAAAATTATAATAAATAAAATACATGTAGAATAGGTTTACAAATAATTTAATAATGGATTTATTTTTATTATCCAGGAAACTAAATTCAAGTATAGAATACATTTATACATTAGGTAAGGGAATCTATTCGAACCACTATTTTTTCCTTCTAGTTACACATTCTCTCTCTTTACAAAAATGTAAATATTAAATATTACTATTTAATCCTCATAAATTCTATGCGTATTTTATAAAAATATTTAATTATCTCAACAATTCTTTCTTTGAGGGGTAAATTCATGTTTTAAAAATGTTCCCCTCTTAATTCTTCTCGATAAGGAAATTCGATTAAAGGGAACTTCCCAATTTCTTACCTATTTTCAATTTCACTCCACAATATGTCTTAATACACCAATATTTTTATAAAATATCACATTTTATAATGAAAAAATATCTTGGTTAATTTCCCATTTTATACACAAATTATTCCTTTAATATTTTAAATAATCATTAAAATTTTCTCTTAAACCACACAAAATAGGCTCATTTCAAATGTTTCTTAAACACAATTTTTACTTGTTTACACATAAATTTGACAACAACTTCCATGTTTTATTCATATTTTCCTTTATAAATGTCCATATATTATTTGAATCCAATATTTCATGGACAACATTTTTATACACCCATTTTTTATTCCTTGTGACATAATTAAAATATGCATTTCCTTCCATGGTTAGCCCCTATGATTATGTTTAATTCCTTATGTATGATTCTTCATGAGCCACACATATTTATTAACATGTTAGTATTGGTTCACCTAGATAGTGCTTCAATGGACTGGGTAATGTTTAGTCTCATGACACATTATGTGCAATGGTCTGGGTGGCTATCCTTCACTTATGCTCCTCCATTTGCAATAGTGGTAGTGATTAGCCTTGACTCATTATACACTAGGTGAAATGGTATTTTTGGTTAGCCTTAACTCATTATTATATAATTTTTTATGTTGTTTCCAAATTTTTATGATTCCATAATTATATGATTCCATGTTATATACCTTATTCTTCCTTGGGTTTATTCATGTTCCATGCCTTTTTTATGTCATCATGTGATGCCTTCTAACCCATTTTCTATGCTATATTTTTATTTATATACCCTTATTGGGATTTCTAGATCATCCTTTTGTTGATTTATTTTCCATAAAATCCTATAAATATGAAAGGGCTCAAAAAAAAGTTAGGAGCTCATTATGTAGATGAAATAAAATATTTTTTATTTTCTTTTCATGTTTTCTAATTATGTACCTAATTATCCAAAGAAACTAGAAATTACGATCTATGTATTGTAATTTTTGGTTAAATTATTCTAAAATAAAGTAATGATTTATGTAAAAGGCTTGGGTAATTATAGTTTTTATTAGATCACAGTCTAGTTATTTTAAGAAATTAGGACTAGATAACTTTAGTACGAACCCTAGGGATAATTATATCACCTTGGATAATATATATTAAAAGTTAGGGAATCATAAGATAGTATATACTTTCCATTTACAAGTTTATCCTTGTATATTAAAAGTATTATTTTTTACATGGTTATTAGTTGTGTATTGAAGCCCCACTAATAGTAATTTATTTATCATTGTTAATGGATATAAATTTGAGAACTCTGTTAAATAATCAATCTTATAAGAAATGTGTTGACTTCCCTAGTGAAATGTCAAATATGATCAGAACGAGAGATCAAAACTTCATTAAAGTAAATTATCAATATTCTAATGTTATGAATAATATAATTAATCATATATAACACTATTCATCTCATAATAAATATCATGTTGTGGTTGAATCCATCATGAAAAAATGGAATCCCATGTTTAGTGTATCTTCTAATCACCTCCTCGTAGAAAAATTGACTAACTCCATTGAGAATAAATTTTATGACCTCCAATTCTTAGTATAATATACATTTTTTCTAAAAGACTATCCATGTTATTGGTAAATTGACCAGTGTTTGACAGTTATCAGGAACACAAAGTCCTAGGATTAAATGTATTGCATAGATTGGGAGGAATTGCTGAAAATATTTTTCAATAAATATTTTCTCTAAAACCTCTATCTCTGGATGGAAATAGAGTTCTTGGGACTAATGTAGAAGGAATATGATTCTATAAGAAAGTATGAAGAAAACATCACTAAGATTTCATGATAAATGTCTAGATTATTCCAGAACACTATAATCAAGGTGGATCACTTATTTAGCGGACTAAACCTGAGTCTATAGAAAGCATTGGTAATTTGAGACTTTGATAGCCATGATGAGATTTTATTTTGTTCCCTTAATGTTGAAGTGGATATTGAAGACTCTTAGTTTCCTCATCGGCCCAGATATCAAAATTATAAAATGGTTTTTAATATGATAATATCAATATATATCCCATGATGGAGAGAAATCCCAACATCCCATGTTTCAAAATTGTGGGATGAATCATCCTGGGTACTATATAGAGGGGGCCATTAAATGCTTCAAATTAAAATAAATGGGGAATCTGGATAATAATTTCAAAGGGATATGATGAATCCCATTAATTTGAAAAAAGAACGGAAGTTTAATATCAATATTCAGCCTATAGTGTTGTGTTTAAACAACAAGAAAAATGGGAATTACAAATATCATTACTCTAAGCCAAGGTTTGTTGGAGGAAACAAATAAAAACCACCTATAAAGTTAAAATAAAGAGAATATTCTATCACTGCTACTGAGGTGCAGCTCTAAGATGATGTGCAAAAAGATACGATGGTTATTTATTTAACAATAGAAAACATACTCTTTGATTCTGGTTCTAAGAATTCTTTCATATCATGTAATTTTAGTATAACTATTCAAACACAATCCTGAAATATGGAGTTCGAGTTATCTATGAGAACATAAAAGGGTGAGATTTTTTCATCTCAAGTATATAACTCCTACCTAGTTAATGATTGTGGATGAAACCTCCCAGTAAATCTTTTCTTTGCTTCCCCTTGTGGAGTTTCATGCTATATTGGGCATGGATTGGCTATCTTTAAACAAATCCAACATCGACTATTGGGAAATGGATATCACGCTTCACATCTTAAATTATCCATAAATTATGTACAAGTGTAAGAAGAAGGATGAATCTCTATCAGAATTATTGTATCTACTCTGAATAATATTACTTTTTGAGCTAGCATATCTAGATAAAATTATTGATACAAAAGTGTGGATTTTGATCAAATAAATCTTCATTCCAATTGACTACACCATTGTGTTATCCATTGAGTTTTATGTACTTCCTCCTAACTAAGAAGTTGAGTTCCGAATTTAACATTTCCTTGTATCATTACCTATATAAAAAACCTTATTTAATGGTCGTCGTTGAGCTGGAAGAACTAAATAAAAATTTACATAATAATCTGGATAAGGGTTTTATATGCTTGAGGGATTCATTGTGGGGTGCACCAACTCTCTTTGTCAAGAATAATGATAGATCAATTTGCCTCTAAATTTATTATCGTGACATCAAAAAAAATTGTTGAAGATAAATTATCCCCTTCCATGGATAGATGAATTATTTGATTAGGTATGTGGGTCCAAGTATTTCTCTAAGGTGGATCCTAGGTCGCTATATCACCTATTAAAGTTGATAAAGGATTAAATTCCGAAGAAAACCATTCAAAAGAGGTATGGAAACTAAGAGTTCATAGTGATTCCTTTAGGACTCATTAATGCTCCATTAATATTCACAGATTTAATGAATAGAGTATTTACAGATTACCATGAATCATTTTTGGTAGTCTTTATTGATTATATTATGAAATTCTATAAGATCGATGAGGAACATGAGGAGTATATGAATAATATGCTAAATACAATATTATTAGAGAAACTATATGAAAATTATAGTAAATTTGAGTTATGGATGGAGGAAGTGTAATTTTTAGTGCATGTTATCACCAATAAAGGAATATATGTGGACCCTTAAAAACTGCAATTGAGGAGTATCACAAACCAGTATATACGATAGAGATCCATGTTTTTTTTGTATTAACTGTGTAAAATTAATGTTTATTAAAGAATTTCTCATTATTGTCAAACCCACTAATAATGTTAACATATAATATCTTAAAGTATATCTAGATGAAAAAATGTGAGGAAAGTTTTAAGGATCATAAAAGGAGGCTAATCATTGTGCTAGTGATCACACTTCCAACCAGTGGGGAACTCTTTTTGGGTATTGCGATGATTCAAAGAAGGTATCAAGATGTGTAATTATGGAAAATGATAAATTTATAGCCTAAACCTTAACACATTTTAAAATTCATGAGAAAAACTATCCCATGGATGATATGGGGTTGAGGCTACGATCATTGCATTGAAAATATATTGAATTATCAATATGGGGGGTAGTGTGAAGTATATAATAATTATAATACCCCCAAATATATATTCACATAGAATGATGTTAATATGTTCCAACAAAGATGGTTAGATATCATAAAGTATTATGATTGAACAATCTAGTACCATCCTAGTAAATCAAAAAAGTGGGGGATTCTTTAAGTATAATGGATCCTACATATTTATTAATGATAAAAATTTAGAGGGATCTAAAATGAATATATTTTAAATGGATATACATGGGAACCATTAATGAAGGAACATCACCATTCTTTTCCCATATGGTCGCACAATCATCCCTCATTTAGAAAACAAATGATTCTCAAATATATGATGCGGAAATTCCAAAACAAATGTTGAAGCTATCCAAAATAGTAAATCCATTGATTTAAAAATTTTTGGGGAAGGAATCATAAGATTTCGTTCAAGACTATGTGCACCATCCAATATTTAGATAAAAAGATCTTTTGAATGCAACACATAGCTCAACCTTCTCTTTTTACCCTGAGAGCCGAAACACTTATCAAGAACTTCAAGTGAACTATTGGTGGGAAAATATGATGAAAGATATCACATAATATACATCAAGGTTCATGGTATTTCAACAAGTGAAAGATAAAAGGAAAAATTATAAGGGGGTGATTCAACCATTACCTATATCAATATTTAAATGGGAAAACATCACTATGGATTTTTTTACTGGACTTCGGAAAACATCCATTGGATAAAATGATGTATTGGTTGATATGGGTCTTCTTATAAAGAAATATCACATTATCTCAATTCAATAGGACTTATAACTCAACCAATGTTCACGAATATATAACATAGAAGGTTTGTGTATTCTTCAAGTACCACTATTGATTTTATCTCCTCGATATTTGAGATTCACGTCCATGTTCTAGAAAACCCTTAAAAATGATATAGACACTGGGTTGAGCTACAATATGGCCTATCATGCGCAAAATGATGGCCAATCATAAAGGACTATTAAAACATTGCAATAGTTGTTGAAAGAATGTTCAAGGGATAATGGGACCAACATCTACCTTTGATAGAGTTCTCCTACAATAACAGTTTCCATTCAAGCATCCAAATGGATCCTTAAGAATCCCTTTATGAGAAAGGATTTATAAAACTATCATTCTGGGTTGAATTCGGTGAACATAAGCTGTTAGGACCTGAAATGGTTAAATAAATGGTCGAAATGGTAAAAACCATTTAGCACCACATCATGGAAACCCATATTTGAGAGAAGAGTTATCAATAAAATCATAGATGGGGCCTGGAGTTTAAGGTTAGAGATGTGGTATTCCCATTCAGGTCTTCATGGAAGAGGATCATGATATTTATGAAAAAGGAAAACTGAGTACTAGGTACATAAACCCATCCATGATTCTTGATCATTTCATAATGTGTTTGATCAACTAGAACTTCCATATACCATGTCTCAAGTACATGATTTATTACATGTATCCCTCTTGAGTATATACATATCAGATTCCTCACATGTAATGAATTTATAAGTGGTACAGTTGGAAAATAATATCCCTTATAAAGATAATCCATTGAAGATCTTTGACCACAAAGATAAAATTCTTTGCAAAAAGACCACTCACCTGTTAAAAATATTATGATATAAGCATAACTATGAAGAGGAAACATGGGAACTAGAGGAAGTGATGAAGGAGAAGTATAGTCACCTATTTTCCCCTTGTTTGTAAAATTATATTTTGAAGGAAAAAAGTTCGTAGTGGGGGAAGAATATAACAACCCAAAAATATTATAAGTGAAAATTACCATATTATAATTGTGTAAAATGAAATATAAAACAAAATAAAAACATTATAAATTAATGAATAATGAAATAAGTGGTTTTTATAGAAATTAAGAAACCTAAAGTAATGGAATAATAACATGGCCTTCAGAATAGTGATGTGACCCTTAGGAATAGTAACCCGGATAATAAAATAGTAACCTAACCTATTAAATTATTAGGATAATTAATCCATATTATAATCAAAGATAAGATATAATTTTATCATAGTATATGTAAATAAATGTTTTGAAATAATAGACTAAGTTTAGAAATTTTTATAAAACATTAATTTTTATTTTAAAATTTATAAATATATAATGACTTAAAAGAAAACTTATTTTCATAAAAGAGATTCATAAATTGATATATTTTTCTAGTGATTATAAGATAATTCTATGAGATATTAATCAATTTTTTAAAATGTAATAAATGATGTTATACATTTAAAATTTGTATTTTCCAATTAAATGATAATTTAATTGAAAATTAAATTTCACATATTTGGAAAATTATTTTCAGAAATTGTATTTTATTTTTAAAATATACATTTCAAAAAATAGTTATTCACAATTTTTTGGATTGTTCTAAAATAGTTGAATTTTTTGTGGATGATGGAAAACAGTGATTTATAATATAAGCTAAACAAATAAATTATTAAGTCATGGTTGGTGTATGGATGATTTGATAACCATTGGATTTAAATCACATGAATTAGTTACTATTTTAGTAATAACAATCTACACTATTCATCATCTTGAGAAAGAAATAAAAAATATTAATAAAATAATCACAAAAATACCCCTCTCCTCAACTATAAATACCACCCCTCGCCACCTCTTGTCTTTACTCTAAAAAATCATTGAATCTTGGCCATATTCTGTCCAATAACATTCTCATGCATCTCCCTCACGCCCAAGATTGATTGGCCTCAATAAAAGACCAAACTCAAGTGCCTCAAGAAGGTTCTCAATTAGAAGAATTCAAGATGTAAAAACCTCTTTGTTTTACTTTTAATTTCTATTCAATTTATTTCCTTTTATTTTCCTCTCATCACCTCCCCTTATCCAAGAGACAATATAACTCACTTATACTATATATACTTTCATATTATTATCTTAATGGAATAATGCATCATAATTTCTTTTCCCCTTTCCTCTTGTTCCAAAAATGAAAACATCATCCTTGATTAGTTGATTTATCGCATTCAATGATGAATATTTCTTAATTTACATTACCTCCTTCAAGTCTGGTCAAAAATAAATTTTTATGGTTAAAAAATATTATAATATATTTATTACCACTTATTTAATGTACTATAACCAGCATTTATAAATAATATAAATTAATAAATTGAAACTAGTTTGTGCTAACCAAAAAAATGCCAGAATAATCTAAACGGTAATCATTAGCATTTTATCTAATTAATCATCATAAAATATGAAGAAAATTATATATATGAAAATATAATATTTTTATTTTAATTAATAGCGTATAATTTTACTACGGGATAACTATAGAAATTTTAAATGATCATTCATACACCTATACAAGTGAATTGATCATGAAATCCAAAGAAACAAACACTTTTGAAAGATGAAATTGTGTCTTATAACTCATAAAAAATCCCTTGACTGAACATAATAGAATTATAATAAACAAAATAATTGAATTAAAATTTATGAATTTATTATTTGATGGATTTAATTTTATTAGCCAATATACTAATTTCAAGTACATAACACTTTCATACATAAGGTAAGGGTTTTTATTCAGACCTCCATTTTTCCTATGGGTAATGCATTATCTCCCTTTTCCCCAATTTAATTTTTTAATAATGTTATTTAATCCGAATATAATATTTCTTATGTTCTATATATATTTTCCTAACTAAATTGTTATTTATTTCATGGGTAAATTCGTGTTTTAAAAAATGTTCCCTTCTTAATTCTTCCCAAAAAGAAAGCCCGGTTAAAGGGAACTTCCTGATTTCTTACACATTTTCAAACTCACACCAAAATCTATTTTAAGACATAACTATTTTTATAAAATATTCCATTTTATCATGAAAAAAAAATCTTTGTTCATTTCTGGTTTTATGGAAACAATTATTCCCTTTCTATTTTATAGAATCAATAAAATATTCCCTTAAACCGCACTAAAATGGCGCATTTTTAATGTTTCTTAAACACTATGTTTACAAGTTTTCACTTCAATTTTACTTCACTAATAATTTTTTATACAAATTTTACCATATAAATTTCCATTAAATATTTTAATCCATTCTTTCATGGACACCTTAATGATATTCCCATTTGTTATGACTTATTACATGATTGTGAAACACGTTTCTTTCCATGGGTAACCATTATGTTAATGTTTGATTCCATATGTCATATTCTAGAGGTGGAACTCATATTCATGAACAGGTTATCATGGGTGTTCCTAGATAATACTCTAATGAATTTGGAAATGTTTATTCTAATGAGACTTCATCATCAATGGTCTTGGGGTTTAACCTTGACTCATGATCCTAAATGTGAAATGGTCTCGATTGTTAGCCTTGACTCATTCTCCTCCATGTATAATGGTCTTGGTGGTTTTACTTGAATAATGCTTAATAATTATGTATTTTTCCCTCATTTTTATGATTCCATGATAGAATGATTCAGTGTTCTATGTGTTATGCTTCCAAATGTTTATTCATGTTCCATGCATTTTTTATGTCATCATGTTATGCCTATAATATGTTTACTAAACTTTATTTTGGGTTCATGTTTTCTAATTTTGTTCCTAATCTTCCAAATACACTAGAATTTACTATCATTGATTTGAAATTATTTGTTAAATTATTCTCAAAGTCATGTAATGATATGTGTAAAAGTGTAGTCCCATTATACATGACGATTAAATGGTTGAATTTATCTTATAATACTTGTTAAACTGGAGGCAATATTATATTCTCATCCAAAAACAAACAATTATCATTCAAATCCTTATTAGTAAGAAAATTAGATATATAGTACCTTATGGCTTTGGTTATGGTCTCTATATTAGACTTAAGGTCCAACATGTATTCTAGAATCATCGTGTCTGCAGGATCAAATTCATATACAATCTTTCTCATAGTTTCCTGGGGTATGGAAGGTGCAGTATATGAAGGACCATTTGAAATACTACTGAGTTCTCTCCCATGATATATCTAATAAAGTCTATATCAAGAGAAGGAGATGTAGGAGTTAGGGTGGATGGAACCGAAGTAATATTCATCACTCTCTCAAGAAATTCACGCACAAAGGTTGAAAAAGTTGTTCTCATCCCCTCTATGACATATCTCAGAGACTCCAACTCACTAGAAATTCTCATGTATTGAATTTTTACTTCCTCAATATTATGCATCATTTTCAATTGAATGTGGTGTATCAGTAATTAGAATACATTTCTTGAATCCTTTTCCCTTATTCTTGTAGTCAATGTAGGTCAGTCTCCTAACTCACATTAAACTGTAAATGAAGTTTTTCACTAAAAAATATAATTCAACAATGGTGGCCACCTAAAGTGGAATAGAATCAAAAACATGTGAGGGAAAAGGTGCAGCTAGATCTGAAACCAACCTCTAAAAATTTATATAATCATCAATCCAATCAATTAATGATTCCATAGGATCCCTTCCTTCTCAAATATTAGGTCCACCATTATTTGGTGGACTCCCAATTTTACCAGAAATCTTGTCTCATTCTTCATATATAGAGTCTCTCCAAATATCAAAAGGCTTACCAAGAATCTCAAAAATTGTAGTATTTTCATTTGTAGACACAAATTAAGTAGTAACAACAAGAAGAGGGTCCTCAACTCAAATTTTTCCTCAATAACATTCTCAATATGCTCATCTTCCATCTTATCTACCATAGATTCCTTAAAAGTAGCAAAAACATTCATCTTCCCAAAAAAACTAAATCTCAAACTATCTTGTCATTCGAAAAAGCCACCATGTCTCCTTCATAAAAATAAATAAAAATATGATTCCTCTCCAAACATGGTGATTTTATCCCTTAAACAGATTAATCCTTTTGTTCTATAATAGGTTTTCTCATAAGACTTGTACATTCCTCTAATTTGGAACCAGATGTATGTGGAGAATCAAAAAGTGGTGAGGACATTTAAATGTCATTATATATAATTCTGCAACTAGAACCATAGAGATATAATCCTCTATATTCAACATCATTATCATATCTATCATAATCTCTATTTGCATCCCCATTTCTATACTCTTCTTACTCTTCATTATATTCTTCAACATCATCGCCATTTTCATCATTAGATATAGAAAAACCCTTGATCTAATCTTCTCATGATAATTTCATTTCATCATAACCACTTACTTCCTTTAATAGTTTATCTCTATTAGGGAATTTTTTAGGGGGGGATATGATCTCTATATGTGATAGTAAGAAGGCTAGGTGGAAGGTTTGTGTCACTTCCTTCACCCATAGAGAATTCATTCTCCACTTCAGCCTTAGAGGCAACAACCTCTTCATCCTATTTATAATCATAATACTCTACCATCTCATTAGGTTACAAACAAGGGTCAACACGTTCTCTTGGTCTAAGTGAGTGGTCCACCAGATTAAGCTCATCGTACAACATTTCATTATAACCCACCCATTGGTTTTCCAATAGGATCCAACTAATTTTCATCCATCTACAAATTATTCATCTAATTCAAAAACACCATAGTCTACAAATAACTCTTCATTTTTAGAAACTAATCGTTTAGATTCTAAAATAGATGAAATAAATTTGAAATAGAATAATGAATCTTATTTAAAGGTAGTATTGGTCATTTTCATCATATTAATCTTGATTTATCTGAAAAGGATTATTTTTTGTCCTCTTTTCATAAGACATAACAAATAGAGATCTTGA
This sequence comes from Viscum album, assembly GCA_963277665.1. Lineage (NCBI taxonomy): Eukaryota > Viridiplantae > Streptophyta > Magnoliopsida > Santalales > Viscaceae > Viscum > Viscum album. Next base: position 25,786,569 of record OY728131.1, read on the forward strand.
AACCGTAAAGTATAAAATTCAACCTTCCTTGGGAACATAATGTTTTTGATGAATTTAAAAAGAAACCTACATTCTCTATCAAGCATAGATGAGTCTGGTCTCTTCAAAATTCTATCTCATATTAACACATGTAGAGAATATTCATAAACAAAGGATTAACTAGGATCTGGAAGAGTTCCTTAATAATCATAAAATTCATCTTTATGTGTAAATTTTAAACAATCAACCCACTTCCTTGAATTAATGAAAATTATTTGACTATTAATCATACTCCATACATTGTATTCTTATTCATATCTAAAACTAATATCCACATACTAATAAAACTAATATAATAACCTATGATAAAATGGCCTTTCATTTAATGAGAACCATTCCATCCATCATTGGTTATGTATAAATTTCATCAAGATTGACTTACTAGAAAGAGGACATTTAAATTTTAATTATTTCTCAAGAATTATAAACCTCTTCGAGAGCCTAGGATTCACTAGTTATACTATAGTAGGAAACATTATCTCCCCATTATTCTTCTTTTTATAATTTGACTTTTCTAAAGAAGACTCATAAGGATTCTTCACTATGGACATGGAGTTCGGCCTAGTCATCTTGGAAAAAGGTGAAAGGAAGGTTGAAATGTCTGGAGAGAAATGGTTGAAACAGGTTTCAAGGTAAAAGGAATGAGGAAGTTCTTAATATTGAAATTATAAAAATATATTATTTATATTATTTGGGATTAGGGATTTGAAAAATATAAATTGATATATTTCTCTAAAATCGAATCATAAAAAAATCCTAACTGAATCACAATTTATATAAACGTTAAAGAAAATAAAAATGACAGTTTAAATAAATTATAAGAGAATAAAAAATTTACAAAGGAATGAGATTCCAATGGGGAGAAAAACCATCAGTGAGAAGTTCAAACTGTGAGAATTATCATAAATGGTGATAAATCATTATTTTTGAGATATCAAAATGGTGAGAAATCTTAAATGGTTAGAAATATTCAATGCTGGTAAATCTTCAATGGTGAGAAATATTCAATGGTGGGAAACCGCAACGTTGATAATCACAATGGTCAGTCCCAAGAAATTAATCATAACCAAAATTTATCATATATAATTCATGTTTGATGTAATTTATTATCTTAAAATTCAATGGATTGGTTAATATATCAGTAACATAATGTTATTTACCAATGTATTTATGAGTGATATCACCCTTTTGAAAATGATATCTCAAAAAGTGATTTCTTACATTAATATGTTTTCATATAGAATTTGATTTATTATTGCTATAAATACTTATATCACAAGTGTTTTCATGGTTTATAGGGACATTTTGAAATTGATATCCGTAGTCTATTAATGGGTGTTTCATCCACAAATTTTTTGTAGAGCTCCTACCTACAGTTATGTATATAGCATAATTAGTTGATAGTGAAATATAATTTTGTTTCATAATACACTAAAATACTACTGACTTTTACACAAGGTGACATATTCTATAATAGATTTTTCTATCTAACCTACATCCATCAAAATATACATCTAAATAACAAACCAATTCAAATTCTTGTCCTATTGGGTAAAACAATCCTATATTTCTGGAATATTTGACTCATTTAAAAATTATTTTTACAACAACTAAGTGTGAGACTTTTAGTTTTTCATGAAAATGATCACACATATACACACTAAACATATTATCAGCTTGGATAGTAGAAAGATAAAGAAGACTTCTAATCATACTTTAGTAACAAGTTTGATCCACTAGTTTCCCATCATCTACAAGATCAAATTTAAAGTGGTACTGATATGAGTATCATTACTCTTAGTTCTATTCAGGTTAAAATGTTTTAAAATATACATTGTATATTTACATTTATTTAAAATGATTCCTTCTATATTATGAAAAAATTGAAAACCAAGAATGAATTTGATTTCACCCAATATACTCATTTCAAATTCAATTTTAGTCATTATTGAAAAATTTGTACATAAATAATTTCTTTATGATCCAAAAATAATATCATCTATATAAATTTGTATGACTAAAAAAACATTTGAATTTTTTTTTAAAAAAAGTGTAGGATCATGTATTCATTTTGAAAATCCATCTGAAAATAGAAAAGTGTTGAGCCTATCAGGCTAAGCTCTAGGAGCGTATTTCAAAACATACAATGATTTTTTTAATTGGAAAACCTGATTTGGAAAATGGGGAATTTCCAAAATGGTGGGTTTCCAAAAAAAATCATCAATTATATACTTATTTAATAAATTTCTTTTGATATCAACATTTTATAGTTTGAAATAATAATGAGATTAATAAGCATGAAGTATTCTAATACATTAAAATATATCTAATAGTGAAAAGTTATATTCATTGTCTATTCCTTGTTCATGACTATACCCTTGTGCAGAAATTCTAGACTTATCTTTTAATCTCATTCCTAATTCAAATAAATTGTTTCTAAACACCCATTTAGTTCCTACAGTTAATGTATCTTTGGTTATATCCATAATCTCCCAGAATGTTTTTTATTCAAAATTATTTAGTTCTCCTTTTATATCCACTACTATAATTCACCATCATTTTCATCATAGATGTTCTTTTGTTCTAGATATAAAAAGAAAGATTGATGTTCAATCTAATTTCATATAGAATCTCTAGTTTGTGTACCTAGATCTAGCTATCCAACTACAGAACTTAAAGGATGGTACATAAGGTTCCTAAAATCTCTATAAAAGATAGGTATGGTCACTTTAGGTTCTTCTATATGTTCAGGTTCTAAAAGTACTATAAATTCCACAGAACAAGATTTTTTTTTTTTGATTAGTTAAAATTAGAATTATTGGGTTTGGAATTTATGTTCAGATAAGATAAATCAACATCTTGATTTTATAAAGGGATTTTGGGATATTTTTGATATGTATCATATAATTTTATATAAACATACACTTACACAATCTTTTTCCTTTTATTAAAAAATATATAATATTTATTATAAGTTGAATAACATAGTAAAACTCCTTGACCACTTTTGGAGGACGCTTTTTTCTAGATAATCCTTTTTTTTGTGAATAAAGGCTTTGAAACCAAAAACTCTAAATTATTTAACCCTAGGTTTTCAACTATTTTAAATCTCATAAGGGGTCTTATTACATAGAGGTTTAATTAAATCTCTATTGATTATGTAACAGGATGTATTCCTAGCCTCTGTTGAGGGATCCTTTGAGCATAGAAGTTATGACTATAGCCATTTCATGTGAAAAAATATTCAAAGTCTTGATTTTGAAACTCACATCCATGGTAACTTCATAGGGTCTTAGTTCTAATTACACTTATATTTTCTAATGATCAAGAATACTTGGTGAAATAAGAACAATATTCACTATTTTGGGATAAAAAAAATAACCAAGTATACCAAGAAAATTAGCATTCTAGTACCTAAACATAGTTCTTTCCATTTAGACTAGAAATTCTAGATGGTCAAAATAAATCCATTTGAACCAACGGAATAGGTTCATAAGTTGATAATTCATTCATTTATTTAAAATAAATCTTTTTTCGCTTCCTTTTATGATAGGGGTTACCGAATTTTTCATTTTGGAACACATGTTTTGGTAGATCCTTGACTAAACATTTCCTATTAATCTTTCTATATGATTGAATATTACAGTAGACTATTCCCCTATGAAAGATATAAGATATTTTATGAATGTCACTCAATAAGGAATCATTATAACAAATCAAGGATTTAAGATCAACAACATAAATATTTTCATTCCTTAAAGTAGTTAAAACTAATTCATATCTTAAAACAAAATCATTACATGAATTATTTTAATTTTTAACATGAAAACCATTGCTTCATAATTGTGAGATACTAATAATATTATACTTCAAACCATCAAAAAATATTAAATTGAAAATTAAAATTGAATTGTTGTTTCCAATTTCTCCAAGGCCAATGATTTTCCATTTATCATTGTATCCAACGGTGAAATGACCACCAAAATATTTTATGAGGTTTTTTTAATTAGAAAATTCACGTATCGTATTCTTTAAACATATATTTTTTTATTAGAATAGAACTTTGTATGATGTCTTCAACTGGTTTCCCTACAATACCAAACATATACAAGGAATTATTTTGGTACCCATATTTTCTTCGGTCCAAATGTGTTAGTAATTGGGGATTTAGGAACTCAAATTTTCTTTATAGGTATCCTATAAAAATACAATAATATTTTTGAAATAAAAACTTTTATTGTGGACCATTATAAAAATAACTTCTAAAATAAAATTAAAATTTAGATTTAGGTACATATTTTCTCTTAACTATTCATCTTTATCCGGATTAATATCTAATACCTATAACATATTTTAGAGAAATATTTTTATTTAGAATCTAGGTAAGAGTTTCTATACCATTGTTATATTATTATAATTATTTCTTCAATTATTCCTTGGAAAATTATTGTTCAGTATTCTCCAATAACAATAGAGTATTTTTCATTTTCTTAATAGACAAAGTAGATTTAATATTGGTAGGAAATCATGTTGTCTCTTTAGAATTTTATATGTATCCTTATATTCATTGAATGTGTCCATAATAATTTTTCAATATTCATCCATTTCATCTTGATACATGTCATATTTATTATGATCACTTTAATAATGATTGTAATTAAGAATATGTAATAATGTATATATAGAAGGTACCTCAAATACATTTTTCATAAATCACATGAAGGGCCGTTCAGAATTTTGTTCAGTAGTAGAATCTAAGTCACTAGATCTATCCATAGAGTCACTCTATATTGCTTTCAGGGATTTCATGAAATTACAATCATTTTCCTCAAATTTATTTTTTTATTTAAATCTTGGATAGTCTTCCATAACATTTATTTTTTTATTGAATTCATTTCAGGTAATCACATTTATGATGTTATATCTCTTCCAATCCTCTTTCTAGGTTCCTTTATTGTCATAATTTCCTTTATAAATATGATTTATGAAAAGAAAATTCTTACAATAGAACATCTTAAATATTCTATCCAGATGGAAAATTTCTTCATCACTATCAGGTTGAGATTTACTATCACTAGAACTTTCATTTGTTATATTTTCTTTTTCCTTATTTTGGATGTAGTAGACTTGAAGGCTAATGACATTATTTTCAGGTTATCCTCTTCTTATCTATTAGATTTAGAGTATTCTACATACATCCTAAACATATCAATTAATTCTTTAACTGTAAGTTTTATAATATCGCAGGACTCTTGGATTGACACTGATGTCCCTATCCATCTTTCAGAAAGACATCTGGGCAGTCTCATAATTTGATTCTTATCAAATAATGGATTTCACCGAGAGCTCATGGTGTTCACAATTTCTTTTAATCTGAAAAACATATGAGGAATTAATTCATAAGGATTCATATTAACATTATCGTATTTAATATTTTTTTATTTAATACCATCTTCTTAACATTTTGTGTTCCTTCATGAGAAACAGTTAGTGTATCCCATATTTTAAAACTGCTATTACTAGAAGAAATTATATTAAACTCCTCATCCACTAAATCGAAATATAAGTTCTCCATAGATCTGAAATTAATATAATAATAATGAATTATAACATCCCTCTAATAATTTCAAGGAGTCTTAGGTAACTAAAACTTATCCTTGTCAGAAGACCAAATCACAAAACCCATACTTTCAATAGGAATTTTCATTTTGATCTTATATTGATCGTAATTATTTCCATTCAAAAAATGAGGTATGTTAGTATAATAACCTTCTGGTATATTCTCCATTTAATGAATTAAATTGACAAATACAATAAATTTTATATCTTTAAATCACACAAAAATCTCTATTCTTTTTTAAAACATTGATACAAATCCTACACCATTATTACCAAATTTTGGTTAAAGTCAGTATCTCATGAGTGATAGTTAGTTGGTTACCCAAAAGAATTTCTTATTACAATGTATTTAAATAAAATCCCCCAATTTAAAAAAATATCCAAGTAAGTAAACACATTATATATAATATAAGTTTAAATATTTTAAAATATTTCTCAAAGATTGATAAGGTCTTTGTTAAAACAATTTTGAAAACAATTTTAACATTTTAAATCAAGTTAATTAATCAAAACCTTTTAATAACACTAATTAAAACTAACTATCAAAGTAGTGTTTTTTCATGTAGATAAAAACAAATTATGTTTCAAAGTACATAAAATAAAGAAAATGAAACACACCGTGGAATTGAATACAAGAGGTCCATTCTCAAGCTATGACATAGTAGTCTCCACTTATAAATAACCTGTTTCAAAGTGGTTTAAAAAAATAAACTTTTTATCCATACCTTGTATTGATTAAACAATATTTTGAAAATTTTCTAGGACACACAGTGTAACGCCCCGACCCCAGCTACCCAGAGTCGGTGCATTACTTCGTAACATTGGCATGATCACAAAAGATCAATTCTCGAAAGACCGATTAGTTAAGTAGCCTTGGAAACACTAGATACATTCATAAACATTACATTACATCATAAAGTGAAAAACTAATAACAAAGTCTTCATAGTCCACACTCATATCCCCTTTTGACTATCCCTGCAGGTCATTCATAAAATAATTCTTCACATCCTGGAAAATATTAAAACATTGAAAGGGGTGAGCTCAGATGCTCAGTAAGGATAACAATATTGCGGAAGCTTTCATAAATAAAAACTAACAATTAAGGCAATGTATAACTAAACAAAAGCCTTATTAAACTTAAACTTCAGCATAATATGGCAAAAGTAAAATCAAATAATGCCACTTACTTACTCACATGGATATTCTACTGGTCGAATAATCACATGCAATATCAATAACCACTTTCATAATGATGGAATTCATAATGACATACTATCATAACCACGTAGCCAAGGCCTCGTGCCAAGACCACAAATAAGATTTTGTCAAGGCCTCGTGCCAAGACACTAGTTTGTCTCATGAGACCTGCCGATGCATCGAGGAGCTATAGCGGGCTCCACCCGTCACTTATTAAGTCCAATGCATTCCTCATATGAATAGGTTTAAACATATCATAAACCATAACATAATCGTATCACATAAAACAAGCATAAAGGAAACATAACATTTCCACATTTCAATCACAAGATATCAATACAACACATTGATATAGTAAAAATGCTTTCAAAACCATTTTCAATACCAGCATAAAAGGATGTTAAAACTTTGTATTTAGTTTTCATTAAAAAAAGTAATGTCTTGTAGAGGAATCCGAAACTCAAATAATGGTCACGGCGGCGGAGAAGTCATTGTCGCCGCATAAGTACAGAAAGAAAAACATTCCCTTTTGTCGTTTAGCAAAATGCTTCGTATAAAAAATATTCCTTTTGAATAAACGTAAAATTCAAAGGGGTTTATACACCGTATAAAAGAAAGTTGTGTATAAAACCAAATATGCCTCAATGAAAGGAGATTGAGACGAAGTCCTTAAAAAGATCATTTTTAAAAGACGAAGTCCTTAAAAGATCATTTTTAAAATAAAATAGATCTATTATGTGTATTCACTATAGGTACACATAAAGAAAGTAAAAATACAAAATAGGACATAATAATATCATGACTTAATTTGAAAGTAGGAGATTAACCCAAAGAATGAAAATTGGGTTAAGAAATTCCCTTACCTTGTGTCCGACTTGACTCAACCGTTATTTAACCTCCTGAATAATAAACTAGAGTTAATATCTACCTTATTAAGAACCATTTTAAATTTCATTATCCTCTTTATATCACTTATTACAATGTTATGAACATTATGTAATTATTTAAGTTAATAACGGTCGTTTTGTCGATCTTTGGTACTTGAGTAAACAATAAACTTCTTATAATTACAAGTTGTTTATGTGGTAGAATATCCATTATATCCAGAATTATATTCATGATGTAGATATCATATATACAGTATATACATTCATTTATAATATTACGTAACATTTAGAGGTAAGAAATGAAATGCACCGTTCATGGAGACGGTAAGCCGTACGTACGCATGAACGCTACTTTCATTTATATTTCTTATTTAATGGAATGAAATCATAATTATATAAATGTATAATATAGTTCCAGTATAATATCATATATAATATCACTTACTACATTCTTTATACATCCCACATATGGCATTAACGATTCACATCACTTTGAGGGGGCGGTAGTCCGCACTTCCTAAAATGAAATTATCGCGTTTTACCCATAATGGAAATCATAAAGTATGCCATAAATGAGAAATACCGAAGCATAAGTAAAACATAAACATAATATATATATCATATATAAATATAGTGACATCTTAATGGCCACCTTTGAAGGTGTTATATGAGTGTTGAACAATCATCGTTTCGAGAGGCAGAAATTCTCCATCTACAGAAACCGTATGTTCTTTAACCATTAGATGTAGGTGTGTGTAAGTGTAGCTCTAATCCTTCTTATAACAACATCCTAGTATATTTAGGATACTTGTGTTGTTACAAAATAAATGAATAAAAAGATTTTAGGGGGTTGGAGAAGAAAAATAAAACAAAACAACATTAGAGAAGACATTACCTCAAAATCGGGTAACTCTTTTTGATTTGAGCCAAAGGCTTCCTCGAGAAGAGTTCTGCCCAAATTGAGGCTTCTAGGAGTAAGGTAGGAATGTTGGGAGAGTATTTGGGCAGAGGTTGTCCGAGCCAAATGGCTTGAAAGTGTAAATGAGGTGGAAGAGGTGGGGGCCTTTTATAAGAGGAGAGGAGGGGCTCTTTTGGAAAGATTGAAATGTTACATTATTACACAATGCTTTTCGGATTATAAAGGTCCAACACTCATATAATTCAAGTCTAAGGTCATAAGGGTTCGAAATCTCCTCATCCAATTGGATTTGGAAAAGTTTAAGCCTTGGATTTTGCATTATCTTCCCATTTTATTTAAATCGTTAAATAATGAGGTCATCGCTGCATCATAATGATGTCATAAATAATTTAATTTATTTACTGTCTAAAAATTATAAAAAAAATACTATGATGTAGGAAATCTTTTTAGATTTCTAATGAATATTTATAGTCAAAATGTGTACTTGTGTAACCCCACTTAAAAACTGTTTTAGTAAAATAACTCATGTTTGTGTCAATTTAATTTTAACATTAAATAAATATATATTAATGTCATTTTCCAACTAAAGTGGCTCCATGGGGTCCCCAAGTTGAACCATGGGTTTTCTTGGTCGGCCATTACTCATAAAATAGGATTAGGACAAGTGTCATGCTCATCTCATATTATTAAAACATTATTTGTACCTTAAACTACACTAATTACCTCCAATCGCGATTAAGAACTTAAAAGTTACTATTCACCAAAAATTTATTTTAATCTCATTGAACCACATTTTACTTCTTAATGACAACCATGAATGTCGGATTTTTGAAAATCAAATCACAGAAGTGGTAATATTTCATTTAAATGAAAAATCATTTATTTAACTACCACTTAGTGGTTTCACTATTCATAAAAAATTGAAGTTTTTCAGAACAAAGCCAAAATTTCACCCTAAGCTATAATTGATATTCCGAATTCAAAAATGATGTCCATTTTGAAATATAAAATTTCTATAATTTTAAAAAGTGGTTATTACTATTCATAACGGCTACTTTGATTAGTTGCGGTGTTTTAGAACTCGATGTTGCGTACAATGCAAGCTATTTCATTATTGAATGAGAAGCGTATCGTGGAAGCTCGGGGTGTTACATTCTCCCCTCCTTCAATAAATTGCGTCCTCGCAATTTGAAATTTTTCTTTGAAAATAAAAGGTTGAAAAGAGAAAATACCTTTGAGGAAAACCCACATCGGAAATAAGGTTAATAAATATATAACTTTAAAAGAAAGCAGGATAAGTACAAAGGTCACCTGATATAGCCCATTCTAGGATTATATGAAAATATGGATATGGAGGAGAAACAAACCATCAAGGTCTGAGGGAGAGTTATATAAAACAGGATTAGGAGAAAGTTTAACAACAAGAAAATCACAAACTTGTGATTGGTTAAACGGTCATTGAATCCCCAGTTGGAAAAGTTAACCGACAACATTTTTGTTTTAAGTTACCTTTTATAATGTTGAGGAATTTATTTAGGAGATTTACTAAGAACGTAAGGGAATATACATACTTGTTATGTATACTTTCATTCGTTAATAAATTTTTACCACAAACCCAACTTTTACTCCAAATGGTAACGGAACTCAAAAATATTCTATTTATCCTAATTGTATAAGCTTCAAAATGTTAACACATACCATTTAGATTATTAAAACTATTTTGTAATAACCAGAGACTTCCTGTAGGCTAGTGGTAGGAAATAAAGTCATGTCGCACTATGATTGTGGGTTCGATTCCTGCAGCTTTGTCCGACGCGACGGGTTATGCCCCACCCTGCAGGTTTTCCTTTTCATAAAACTATAGTATTCCAAGAATAATCTCCAGAAAATTTTTAACCGTAAATTTACTATCCAAGCTTCAACTTAATCCACTCCAACCTTTATAGTTATCCAAAATACCTCTCTCCAGACATTCTCTAAAAGGTCTCTTAATTCCAAAATCAATTTATCAGATTCCCCAAACAAAGTAAAGTTTCTATTATTGTCACATACTAAAAATATAAAAACCTTACTGAAATCAACAAGTACTGCAGTACAATCCTTATATATATATATATCTCATTATTCTAATAACCAGAATATAATCCATGAGTCCAAAAGCACCATTACATTAGTTATTCTGCTTCAACTGTAGTAACAGCATAAGATAGTCCTTGATCCCTCGGCCTTTTCTGAGGTAAGTTTCTCTGACGCTTAGGGCATTCATTTTCATAATGACCCATTTCTCTACAATTGTAGCATTCAACTTTGACAGCCTCTTTCTTTCCCTTGCAATCACGAGCCTGGTGACCTTTTTCTCCACATTTATAACAAACTCCCATTCCTTTTAGGCAAGTACCAGGGTGATTCTTCCCACAATTATCACATAATGGAAAATCCTTCTTTCCCTTTTTCCCTTTATCTGTCTCTTGTTCCACCGTTCTCTTCTTCTCTTGCTTTACTTTGTTGTCATAAGACTTAGAGAATTCCTTTTCTGTCTTGATAGCACACGAGACAATATCTTCGTATGATGAGAAGGATTGTGATACTAAAGCTCGACGGAGAAATGGTTTTAACCCATCAAAGAAACGATCAATCTTACTCCTTGGGTTACGTATATAATCGGAAGCATGCCCCGCTAACCTTGTAAAGTTAGCCTCATACTTTGCAACAATCGCATCCTCCTTCTGCCTCAAACTCAGAAATTGCATTTCCATATCTGCTTGATGGTCACGAGGAAAGTATTTTTCTAAGAAAAGCTCTTTGAACTCCCTCCATTCCATATTCGATACGTCATCATCTTCCTTTGTGTTTCGAATCAGCGACCACCACTGATTGGCATCTCCAGTGAGGCGGTAAACTGCCATGACAACCTTCTCCCTTTCACTACTCCCCAGGGCATGGAATATTTTCTCTAAGGAATTTATCCATTGCTCAGCTACTATAGGTTTTTTACTCCCATTGAAGGTTGGTGGTTGTTGCCTCATGAATCGATCTAGAATTGATCCTCCACGTTGCGGATCAGGGTGCTCTATACGAGTAAGGTTATTATTCATAACCTGAGTGAGTTGTCCCAGTATGGTAATAAGTTGATCAGCACCAGTTGTATCTCCAGATCCACAATAATTATCTTGAGCAGGAGGGAAATCCCTACACGGAGTTCGTGCATTGATACGGTTTCCATTCCTTCCACTAGGCGCCATTTATAAAAAATGTCATAAACTAGATTAGTTTATGAATCAAAATACATAATTCCATACTTGTTAAACACTTTACATAAATTGAACTATTTATGGATATAATCCATAATCATAAAAAGAAATTTTTTCTTTGAGGAAGTATGTACTCATAACCCTTCATAGTGGTTTGTAAATAAAATGAGAATTATCCTAAGCATATCCCCCGGGAGTGTCGTAACCAAGAGTGCAGCAAGGCCCGTTGTCGTGCACCAGTTCCCGTTCGAGTCTAGCTCAAAGCGGTGTTTTTGGGTTTTACCCCTAGGTACATCTGTGCCAGAGCCGCCTCTACCTGCTCGTATCCAGACAGGGATGTATTTCTCGGAAAACTCATAACATCTCTATAATACCAAAATTCTAGGAAGTTATTCTATACTAATTCTCAAAATCTATCTTTGGGCTATGTGCTCTAATCAGAGTTTATCTAAATCTAGCTTCCAAGGTTAGTACTAAACTGCCTCTGATACCAACTGTAATGCCCCGACCCCAGCTACCCAGAGTCAGTGCATTACTTCGTAACATTGGCATGATCACAAAAGATCAAGTCTCGAAAGACCGATTAGTTTAGTAGCCTTGGAAACACTAGATACATTCATAAACGTTACATTACATCATAAAGTGAAAAACTAATAACAAAGTCTTCATAGTCCACACTCATATCCCCTTCTGACTATCCCTGCAGGTCATTCATAAAATACTTCTTCACATCCTGAAAAATATTAAAACATTGAAAGGGGTGAGCTCAGATGCTCAGGAAGGATAACAATATTGAGGAAGCTTTCATAAATAAAAACTAACAATTAAGGCAATGTATAACTAAACAAAAGCCTTATTAAACTTAAACTTCAGCATAATATGGAAAAAGTAAAATCAAATAATGCCAGTTACGTATTCACATGGATATTCTACTGGTCGAATAATCACATGCAATATCAATAACCACTTTCATAATGATGGAATGCATAATGCCAGACTATCATAACCACGTAGCCAAGGCCTCGTGCCAAGACCACAAATAAGATTTTGTCAAGGCCTCGTTCAAAAACACTAGTTTGACTCATGAGACCTGCCGATGCATCGAGGAGCTATAGCGGGCTCCACCCGTCACTTATTAAGTCCAATGCATTCCTCATATGAATAGGTTTAAACATATCATAAACCATGACATAATCGTATCACATAAAACATGCATAAAGGAAACATAACATTTCCACATTTCAATCACAAGATATCAATACAACACATTGATATAGTAAAAACGCTTTCAAAACCATTTTCAATACCAGCATAAAAGGATGTTAAAACATTGTATTTATTTTTCATTAAAAAAAGTAATGGCTTGTAGAGGAAGCCGAAACTCAAATAATGGTCACGGCGGCGGAGAAGTCGTTGTCGCCGCATAAGTACAGAAAGAAAAACATTCCCTTTTGTCGTTTAGAAAAATGCTTCGTATAAAAAAGATTCCTTTTGAATAAACGTAAAATTCAAAGGGGTTTATACACCGTATAAAAGAAAGTTGTGTATAAAACCAAATATGCCTCAATGAAAGGAGATTGAGACGAAGTCCTTAAAAAGATCATTTTTAAAAGACGAAGTCCTTAAAAGATCATTTTTAAAATAAAATAGATCTATTATGTGTATTCACTATAGGTACACATAAAGAAAGTAAAAATACAAAATAGGACATAATAATATCATGACTTAATTTGAAAGTAGGAGATTAACCCAAAGAATGAAAATTGGGTTAAGAAATTCCCTTACCTTGTGTCCGACTTAACTCAACCGTTCTTTAACCTCCTGAATAATAAACTAGAGTTAATATCTACCTTATTAAGAACCATTTTAAATTTCATTATCCTCTTTATATCACTTATTACAATGTTATTAACATTATGTAATTATTTAAGTTAATAACGGTCGTTTTGTCGATCTTTGGTACTTAAGTCAACAATAAACTTCTTATAATTACAAGTTGTTTATGTGGTAGAATATCCATTATATCCAGAATTATATTCATGATGTAGATATCATATATACAGTATATACATTCATTTATAATATTACGTAACATTTAGAGGTAAGAAATGAAATGCACCGTTCATGGAGACGGTAAGCCGTACGTACGCATGAACGCTACTTTCATTTCTATTTCTTATTTAATGGAATGAAATCATAATTATATAAATGTATAATATAGTTCCAGTATAATATCATATATAATATCATTTACTCCATCCTTTATACATCCCACATATGGCATTAACGATTCACATCACTTTGAGAGGGCGGTAGTCCGCACTTCCTAAAATGAAATTATCACGTTTTACCCATAATGGAAATCATAAAGTATGCCATAAATGAGAAATACCGAAGCATAAGTAAAACATAAACATAATATATATATCATATATAAATATAGTGACATCTTAATGGCCACCGTTGAAGGTGTTATATGAGTGTTGAACAATCATCGTTTCGTGAGGCAGAAATTCGCCATCCACAGAAACCGTATGTTCTTTAACCATTAGATGTAGGTGTGTGTAAGTTTAGCTCGAATCCTTCTTATAACAACATCCTAGTATATTGAGGATACTTGTTTTGTTACAAAAGAAATGAATAAAAAGAGTTTAGGGGGTTGGAGAAGAAAAATAAAACAAAACAACATTAGAGAAGACATTACCTCAAAATCGGGTAACTCTTTTTGATTTGAGCCAAAGGCTTCCTCGAGAAGAGTTCTGACCAAAGTGAGGCTTCTAGGAGTAAGGGAGGAATGTTGGGAGAGTATTTGGGCAGAGTTTGGCTGAGCCAAATGGCTTGAAAGTGTAAATGAGGTGGAATAGGTGGGGGCCTTTTATAAGAGGAGAGGAGGGGCTCTTTTGGAAAGATTGAAATGTTACATTATTACACAATGCTTTTCGGATTATAAAGGTCCCACACTCATATAATTCGAGTCTATGGTCATAAGGGTTCGAAATCTCCTCATCCAATTGGCTTTGGACAAGTTTAAGCCTTGGATTTTGCATTATCTTCCCATTTTATTTAAATCGTTAAATAATGAGGTCATCGCTGCATCATAATGATGTCATAAATAATTTAATTTATTTAATGTCTAAAAATTATAAAAAAAAATACTATTATGTAGGAAATCCATTTATCTTTCTAATTAATATTTATAGTCAAAATATGGATTTGTGTAACCCCACTTAAAAACTGTTTTAGTAAAATAACACATGTTTCTGTCAATTTAATTTTAACATTAAATAAATATATATTAATGTCATTTTCCAACTAAAGTGGCTCCATGGGGTCCCCAAGTTGACCCATTGGTTGTCTTGGTCGTCCATGACTCATCCAATAGGAGTAAGACAAGTGTCATGCTCATCTCATATTATTAAAACATTATTTGTACCTTAAACTACACTAATTACCTCTAATCGCGATTAAGAACTTAAAAGTTACTATTCACCAAAAATTTATTTTAATCTCATTGAACCACATTTTACTTCTTAATGACAACCATGTATGTAGGATTTTTGAAAATCAAATCACAGAAGTGGTAATATTTCATTTAAATGAAAAATCAGTTATTTAACTACCACTTAGTGGTTTCACTATTCATCAAAAATTGATGTTTTTCAGAACAAAGCCAAAATTTCACCCTAGGCTATAATTGATATTCCGAATTCAAAAAATGATGTCCATTTTGAAATATAAAATTTCTATAATTTTAAAAAGTGGTTATTACTATTCATAACGGCTACTTTGATTAGTTGCGGTGTTTTAGAACTCGATGTTGCGTACAATGCAAGCTATTTCATTATTGAATGAGAAGCGTGTCGTGGAAGCTCGGGTTGTTACACACACTTACCTATTCCATAGTAATCATAGCAGTATAGATAAAATAGGCCACAACTAAACCTCTACCATAAAACATGGGAAAAATAGTGAAATGTATTGATAAGATATCCAATAATATTCCAGTTTATGTGAAAGATTCATTGTTCATGTAATAAATAGTGTGTACACACACTGCTCATAATATAATGATAAAAAACCAATAGGGTAAGTAAAGGATGTAGATAAATTTTTTTCTCTCTATGATATGATAGTAACTCATGACTCCTTGAAAGACATTTAAGTGTTAGATCGAGTCAATGTTATGAAACTTGCATAAGAACAGAGTGTTGTAAACCATTTTCTTGTGTGTCTGCTAGGAGTTTTCTAGAAGTTTGATGCGCCTTTATTCATCTACAAGTGAGCACTGCTATAGATCTGTCATGTAAGGAACATTTCACAATAGCACATCACTCTTCACTTGTACATTTATATTTATTTTTTTCTGATATATTCCAAGTCATTAGAAAAACGGAGTCTTCTACCTTATTTTAACAGTATCATGCTATAGCAAAAAGAATATTTTAAATATTATGCATCCTCATACTTTGGGATTAAATATAATTTGATTCATCCATGTAAAAAATTATGTAAGATTAATTAAAATATTTTTTAGAATGAAATTCAATAAATTAGTCGTTAGAAATATTGTATTTGAAATGATAAGCTGAATAATCGTGGTGGTGAGTCTTTGTAATGATAGAACTTTTTTATTGTGTCTAAGCCTTGACGTGTTTAGGAATAGTGGTGTATTAGACACTAGGAGTGAGACTTAGGCTGGCGGTGTGTTTGGATTGTTGTGAATCTTCACAATGGTAGGTTTCTTCAACACGTTATCGAATTTCTATTATGGTTGTGACTCTTCAAATGGATATTCATATAGAGACTTAGGCACAAATTTCAGTCCAACAGTATGTCATAACCAATAGTGGGTCATTTTTTTATGCTGAAACCTTTCTATAATTCATCAAAATTACATTCTAGTGGTGACCGATGATGAAGGTGAGTCATCCAAGTACATAGACATAATTTAGATACCATTAGTGATTATTTGTTTATGGTTACTCATCCTTGTCGATGATACTTTTTGGCGGTGAAACATTTCTGGCGGTGACTCAACCCCAATGGTGAGTCTTGCCCAAACATAACCATTTGTTCTCGAATCAGTCTTATATTATAAAATTCTAATATAAAACATGAATCTAATTAATAATATAATAATTATTATTTTGTTATCATTAAAATAAGGAGGTAAATGGCATTAATATCTCGGTAGATAACATTGATATTTTTTATGGTTTTGTAAAATTATGTTATTAACATATTCTTATGTTTGGGTTCTAAACCTCTTCAGTATTGTCTTATGCTTTTATCATTATTATTCTATAGTAAATGTTATTCTTCTAGGATTACAATTTTTTGGTTCTTAGTTACTATAAAATAATCTATGTTATTATATCATTCCTTATGATTAACTATAATGAATTCATGTTCTTTTGAAGCAGACATTTTTTTCATATTCAAGTTCCCTATCATTTTTATGAGCTAATTCTATGGACCTGTAGATAGGTTTTCCCTTACTAGGTTTTTTCTCATTCTATTTTCTTCTGTTTCCTATTTAAACTGTCAATTATATGAATTAATATTCATATGAGGATGTATTTTATAAAGTATGTTCTTTGATATATTGAAGTTTTATTGTGTAATAAGTTGACTATATATGTAATATATAAAGGCATTAAACATTTCGGTACTGGGGGTGTGTTTTATTTAAGAGATGTAATATCTTATTATGAAAACTGATATAAAATATATGTATTTATTATTCTGGATTTCATATATATCCTTTAGAATGTGATCCCACAACATAATGAATGTCGATTTGAAGAATATAGAAACATCAGTAATTCCTTATGTATATTTTTTATGTTTGATAATTTTTAATTTGAAAAATTCCATATCTCATACATATTTTTTAATCTCTTATGATTATGTTACATTACGTATATTTTTATAACCACCTTTTTTATCACTCATGTACTCATATTGATTAATGCAATGGTTTCATTACCATTCCCCCTATTATAGAGATGTTTAGCCCTTCCTTTATTTTGATTATATGACTAGGTGGTCAAATGTCTTAATCATATTATCAAGGTCTATATAAATTTTAAAAATAATTATTTAAATAATGTTTTGGAATTTATGTGAATTAATGTTTTATGACCCAAATTTTCAAAGTCACAAAACCTATTGATTTCAGGATGTGTAATATAATATTGTTTTTATATAATTTATGAAATAATCATCGTTGTAGTATACGAGTCTATAATATCATAAAATTTTAGTTTGAAAGAGTTATAAACACTATAACTTTCTTAACACGAAACATCAAATGTTTAGGGAATTGTGATATACTATAAAAATATTATTATTTGAATATACCTATTATATCCTTGGTTTTCAATTGGTGGTATTAATATGAGTGATTTAGTTATAGATGATTTGTATAATGGTATTAATAAATACAAATTTTTATTTCAATTCTATGTAAATAATAACTCATTATTTTAATAAAGTCATTTTATGCTTGAAAAATATATTTACATCAAAAATGACTTTTATTAATTTTTTTGAGTGAGTTTTATAATAAACTTGTGAAAATTTTAGAAATTATATCTTATTAAAAGGATATAATTTAGTAAATTAAAATATCAAAATTACCTTAGGGTTAAATTTTGGTGATTTTTTAAAAATATTAACTTTTTGGTGAATAGTGAAAAAACACCGAGATTTTAAGATATAGTCTTTTTCTATTCAAGTTTTTAAATTACTCCATTTTGTTTTTAAATTATTTAAAATATTTATTATATCCTTTTTATTAAAAAAATTAAATTAATTTCGTTATAATTGACTACATTCTTAATTTTTTTATAAAATATTTTTTTTCTTAAAATTCAATTTTTTGGAGCATTATTTTTCATCACATTTATTATGTTTATTTTAAATGTATTTTATGGAAATTAATTTTATTTAATTTGATAAAATATTTTTCATATTTTAAATAATTATTTGTATATTTTTTAAATAGATTTACTTTATTTTTCATCATTATGAAAAGTAACTATGGTAAATATTTGGCTCCTCAGTATGGGAAAATCGGTAATTAAGTTCAAAAATATTATAATACAGATATAAAAATATTTCTAACACCTAATGTATTTGTATTTTATGTTTTTATTTCAATTATGTTCATAAAATATTCTATGATAAGCAATCATGGTGTCAATTTTCTTTGATAATGACCTTAATATTGTTTTCAGTATAGAATAAATCAAAAATGAAAATTTCTTTGTTTTGAAATCCATAATATTTTTTCATGGGGATAAAAGGACTTTTTCTTTAGTGGTAAATGTTTATTTGAAATATTATATATTTTATTAACATGTTAATTTATTTTAATTTTTTTGGGATGGAAGAATTTCGTTTAATACTGACGCAACACTGATACAATGCTTGTACAAGAAGTACAAAAAACAATTAAATGATTTTAAAAATATAAAAATTAATAGTATTTTTGATTATTTATGGTGTTCTATGAATTATTGGATAAATAAAATGAATTAGTGATGTGTTAAAATATTATATTTTAACTAAATTACTATCTTGATATTTTTAGAATTTAATTTGTTTAATAGTTTGAAAAGTTATATTAAAACTATTTTAAGTTATAAAATAATTTATTAAATGATTTTGTATTCATATAAATGTTACATTTAGGCATTTTATTATTATATTGTCTATAATATCATATCTTATTCCACATATGGGTTACTTTTTATTTTATAGTAACATTATTGAACCCTAAAGACTGATATACAATGATATCATGGTGAGCATCAAAAGTGTTTACTAGGGGTTAAGACTAATAGATAAGGGTTAAATAATCAACTAAACTTATATAAATTTTATTGTATGATAGTATTTAGAATAATATTCATTATAACCTATAAATATGTAAATATGGATTCACTTGATTATGAAAATTAGTTTCAATTAATTTATTTCTTTTAGTAATTTCAAAGGTTCCCCTCTCCTCAATAATATAGGGACACCACCTCTCCTCTCCTCTTCACACTTCTTGATCCGCATAACATGACAAAACCCTACCAATAATTATTATTAACTTCCTTGGATACATTGTACAATATTTTTTCTTCTTAATATGCCATGCTAACAGTATTTAAGGAGATATCAAAATTAAGTTCTTCATAAAGGAGGTAATCATCATAACCATGAGTTTTCATTTAAGTTTTATTAACTCATTCAATTTTGTCCAAAAAATTCTAATATAATACATGTTCTATAAATTGTGTTAAATAATTTATTATTGTGCTCCAATTATTTTTTAAATTAATTTCCACCAATATTTGATTTGTTATCAAAATGTTTAAAAATAATATTCTAGTCATATTTATGAATTATTTACTTTTTACCGAATGAGTGAATAGAATCTTTTATTAAAATATTACTACATGAACATAATTTACCGCCATCATGAATTATCAATTCTTATATGATTTATTTTAAATTATCAATTTTAAATTTCAATGAAAATTTCTTAATTAATTTGTTTTAAAATTTTTAGATTTTAAATAAGAAATTCCAAATGGGATGGGTATTTTATCCAAGAAATGTTTTGATAAACATTAAAATGAATTTTTCATCTATGATAGAATCGTTTGATGTTACTTATGCTTCCTTGGGGATATAATTCTATGATACCTTTATTATTATTTATCAAGATGGATTCATGGTTATGACAGTGAAATATTGCTTAAATTCATTTTATTTTCCATAAGTTAAGTAATTATTGAATAATAAATGTTTTCCTGATCTAGGGGACAACATATGAATGGATTATGATTATGTGACGGGTGGGTATTTTATATCCATATAATCCTTTGGGAAAATATTAATGGATTATCATATCAAATGATACATAAGATGTTATCCAAAACCCTAAAGAGATTATACGATAAGTTATCCAAATCCAGAAAGAGGGTACATGGAAAATTACCCCAAGCCTAGAAGATGAGACATTGGAGGTTATCCCAAGCCAGAAAAAATTATATGGTTGGTTATCCCAATCCAGACATGATATAAATATCATGGTGGATAGATTTAAAATAATATTTTTATTATTATGATTATTCAATAATTTAGCTCACTCATTTATGGAATGAACTAATGCCATTGTTATTCTCTTTTGGATTATATTCTTTGATTCCTATATAATTCATGTATTATGATAGACTATCTATTATGTTATGACTCATTATTATAATCTATGAAATTAAGGGTCTAACTTTCAAATGGTAGGATCATATTCTCAAACCCATATGCTCATGTTATGGTTAAATAATCATTTATATCTCCCTTGTTTTCCCTAACTGGCCGTCTAAGATTACCCTTTACTATTTTTTCCCCATGGAATAATTTGTTTTAAGTATTATATTTTTAATAATGGTAATATTTAGGAATAAATATGTAGGGGACTTTGTAAAATTTTATGTACTAGTTTTATATGTATCTGTGTTCCTAAAGACACTAAAACTTTATGGTTATTCAAAGTATTCTAGTGATATGTAAAGAATAATTATATTATATGATATAATATTTATATATATAAAGTCTGGTTCATTATAGTTGGTAACTAAGAAGGGTTTTTTTATGTTTTAGAAACTAGGGTGAAGAAATTTTAGGGAGAACTATTATGATATTCCTAAGAATCGGATAACATTTTTTATGATGATATATGGAGTACGGTTTTCCTAGAAAATATATCCACGTATTGATATTAGAAAGTGGATGTGGTTATGGAACATATTTACCCTGGGGTAACAACTCTAAAAGGTGAGGGTTGGGTATTTACTAAATTGTCAGCAGTTCACAATGAGTGTTTCAAAAAATGGACACCCGACTAGACACTCCCAGAGGATATTCATGGGTTAATTGAAATTTGTTTATGAAATATTATGAAGGTTTTAAATAGATAAGAACCATGGATAACCTTTTTCGGACTAAAGTGTCAGAGATAAAAAATAAGGTGTCCTGATTTATACAACCTATAAATAATTTTCTTTGATTATGTAGTTTCTCACTTTTATTATTGTTGCTCAAAATATGATTTTTGGTTCTAGTCATTAGTTGGAACCAAAATAAACCTATATAATATTAAATTATATAGAAAATTCAATGATTTTACTCAAGAGAAACCAAATTAAATGGGAGTTGGAATTTGAAATCCAATGATTATACATAATAAGTTATCTCATTAAAAAATTAACATCCTTTACATGGGTGAGTTTCTTAAAAAACCTAACATGTGCCAACCCCATGTCAAATAACCAAGAGATAGTGTCAACATTATTTTATTTTCATTGTTACAAGGGATATCTACACTTATTATAAATAAATTTAGTAGTATATTAAAACTAGATACATACATGATTCCTATATTATATTGTACTTATAAAATATAAATAGAACAAATGTAAAATATTTGAATTCTTGAAACAAATTTTAAGATTTATTCTTCATAACATGGGGAAAATAAAAAAAAATAAATGTGGGATAAAATACCCACTAAGGGTGACATTTAGGGAAATATATCATGAATAAATAGGTAATAATCAATGAATCCATGTAAATAAGTAGAAACATATGCCATTTATTCGACAAATTGAGAACCAAATTAATCCAGGTATAATATCAATGTAGTAATCTCATAGATAATAACAAATAAATTATCAATGAATGAAATTAATACTACAGGACCTTCTGATCTGAAAACATCATTATATCTCTACTATCAAGAAATTTTTCCAATAAATTCTAATACTATGGTTAAAGACCCATTTAAGTTTTCCAACTGATTGGTCTCACGAGACCTAATGATGCAAAGAGGGGTTATATAATTTTGGTCCCACCCATCATGGTATTTTATATTCATTCCACCTATGTTGAATGATAAAATTAATTTAAAAAATGGTATTTGTTATCAACAAATATCCATATCAATTATAGAATATAAATTATTAATTATTACTCAGTAAATTAAATATTATTCAAAGTAGAATAGCATATATAGAAATGTATATGTTTTAGGAAATAATCATATCCATGATATAAAGAATAAGGATATGTAATGGAAATGTGATTTACAAGGAATAATGATCACAAATACATTAATGTGGAAGTATATACACTATATAAAAGAAATTCAGAGCATAATATTAAAATTTTCTGAAATGAAATGAAATTGAAATGGAATCTCATACCTCACAATTCTCTTTGGTTGAACTTGCATTAATATCTTGTATAGTAAATTCATATTTATTATAATTAAACTCCAAACCCATATATATATATATAAAGTAATTTCGGATCCATTTATAACATTTTATAACTAGTTTGTTAATAATATTTTTACTATTATCAATATTTCAAATGTTAACTACTCTATTTTTCATGTATGTTCTTACTCAGTAATTCCATTCCTTTTACTTCTATTATGATTCTATCAAATACATAATGGTATAAATATCATATATATTCAATATATAGACATTTGGATCTATCCATAGAATATAGAGTTGGAAAATGAGTTACGCCATTCATGGACACGGTAGGTCGTACGTACGCATGAATGGTGATTTCACTTTTATGTGGATTTAATTAAAAAATGTTAATAATAATTAATTTTTTATGAATAATTATTTTTACACCACTATATTTTCATGAAATATTTCTCTTAAAATAATTTTGTTTCTTTAATATCTTATGTTGCACCCAACATTGTGTTGAAATGATTCATGTAATATTTTGAAAATATTATATGTTT
The DNA here is from genome assembly GCA_963277665.1 of Viscum album. Lineage (NCBI taxonomy): Eukaryota > Viridiplantae > Streptophyta > Magnoliopsida > Santalales > Viscaceae > Viscum > Viscum album. The sequence goes on from OY728131.1 coordinate 25,810,306, forward strand.
GTTACCTTCATGACACTAGATTGTCATGAATTAATATTAATAACTAAATTATGAAAAATATATATGGTATAATCGTTAATAAAATTACTTCTTTAGTTATCAAATAATTTTAGTTTAAAACCAAATTTATTTTAAAAAAAGTGACTTTTCTCGGATAAATTGTTTTAAGCATGCAATTAATTTTATAAAAATATATTAAATTAATCAGGTTTAATAATTTTATTGATATTTATAAGGTATTTAAAAAGATAAAAAATATTTTTCTAAGCGTAGGATAACAATAAATCCAGTTTTATACTTAAAAATTAATTTTTCCAAAAACATAGTTTTAATCACATTTTATGCACATAGTTTACAGTTAATTTCATCCATTTATAGATATTTTATTATCTAAAATGAATTATATATTTATAATTTGGAGGCTTAGATTTTTTAATTAAAGCCCTTTTATTTTTATTCAATAAGAATAGAAACTATAGTAAAATTTATTATCTCAGTAAAAGAAAAACCAGGTTAATATTCATTAGAAATTAGTGATAAGGTCATACCTTTTCATCATATTTATTACTAGATAAATTTAATTCAACCTCTAACACGTATGGTTCGAAATAGAGTTATTTAATGGATAGTTTTCAATTAAATTTACTTAGATATTATTAAAATCAAAGAAAGTGAACAAATGTCACACTCTTATTCTTAATTGGTAAAATATTTTTAATAATGGGTTAACCAATATATATTTTCAAAAATAATTATTATTTAGAAATATAATTTATTTATCATCCTCATGGAAATTTAATTATAATTTTAATAAGTTAAATAATTACCTTAAATTGTAACACAACTCTAATGGAGTAATTATTCGATTAATAGAAAAATCAAACAAATGATATTAAAAATATTAAAATTTAAAAATATTAGATATTTAACAAGTTACATGTATTAAATAGAATAAATTTACATGTTTTTCATATCATAAAATATGTTTTTTAATTTTACATGTTATCTTGGTGTGTTTAAAAAAACCTAATATTGAATAGTACCAAAATTAACAATAAAGTTATTTTATGGGATTTGTTTTTTTTAAGGTTTAAAAATGATAAAAAGAATTAAAAAATACAAAGTAATTATGTTATGTTCAAAAATTTAATAAATTTTCTATTTATGGTCCAATTGACATCTTATAAGTAAAAAATGACATCCTTTTAATATTAAAAAAATATCATAGTTAAAATTAAAATAGGTTAACAAATGGTTAATCAAAATGATGACAATAAAATAAAACATATTAGTTGATGATATTACAACCATAACATATCTTATCTTTGAATACATTTCCATATTTTGGTATTTGGACATAAGATAAATTTATTATAAGTTAATATTTTTGAGAAATTCCAAAGGTACTCCTCGCCTGAATTATAATAAGGGAACCTCCTACCTAACTTTCTTTCACAACATGGATCCTTATAGATCAATTATCTACTTACATATTCTATTCTAATTTATCTATACACATTTTAAATTTTATGGTCTTCCCTAAGAACCAACCCTCAAGCCCTTTAGAGGATACCTAAAGGATACATTTCGAAGAAGTGGTAGTCGCTATAACCGATCACTTTATTTTTCAACTCTTTCTTACCTCCTCTATATATCTAATGTTAATCATAAAATAAAAACATCAGTATAATCAATTTGAAAAATTTTATTATAATTATGAAAGAATCATTAAACATCCTCTTTCACATCAAACATGAAGTGAAAGTTTTACTTATGGGTACATACGGCTTACCATCCCCACATAGAAATACAATTCATTTTTCATCACCATATTTTATAGATGCATATTATAATTAGTGTAATGAATATATATGATATATATGACATAATATTTATTCTATAAAAATTATTTATTATTTTAATTTCTTTCATTACATAAATTGAAAAACAAAAATTGTGTTCATGCGTACGTACGGCCTACCATATCCATGAATGGTTTTATTCATTTTCTATTGATAATTTTTTTGAATAATTATAAATATGTATAGAATTAATATATATGATTTTTATACCAAGATTAAAAATATATGAATTATGAGAACTAGATCAAATTATAAGGACCAAGATTTTTTAACCGAGACAAACATGGAAAATAATGTAGCTATCACCCATAATAATGATTTTAAAAACAAATTATTAATAAAAATGTTATAAGATGTTACAAATAAATTAAAAATAGAATGATAGAATTATAGTTATTGAATAACTTTACACTAAATCCATATTTTTTATATTGTATGTTTGAAAGTAAATTAATAAAGATAATACTTAAGGTAAGGTTTTATGTAACATTTTTGCTCGACTGACCACTAAGGTGGTAGCCATACTTTTGGGTCACATGGACTCAAGTGAACCTACATGTATGCTAGAGGATGCTTACTAGAAGTGATGGTGTAAAGGTGGAATATTGGGTAGACTATACCCACATAATTAAATTAGCACAGTGGTATAATAGATAATAAATAAATATAACTACAGAAGCGGTAAAAAATGAATGACATAGTAGTGAAAGAATAATAATAATAGAAAAATATAAATTATTTCCAACAACAATATACAATAATTAATGCATGTCATGATGAAGATACAAAATTAAAACATAAGACATATATCCAGTAGAAAGTTACAGTACATAACATAAATAAAGAAAACCCCCAAGGGAGATCTCCATGAGGATACTAAGCTCCAATTTAATGCCCTGAACCCAGTTACCCAGAGTCGGTGAATTATTTTACAAAATTGGAATTATTACAAAGAATCATGTCCCGAAGGAATGGTCATTTTCATACTCATGGAGAATAGATTACATACATGAACATTACATTAAAATTTCCAAAATAAAAAACAATATAATTAATCCAATGATAATTCCATTAATTCCCTTTCATAACCCTGTATATTATTAATAATACACTTCTTGGAATCCTAGGAAAACAAAATATAATAAAGGGGTGAGATCATATGCTCAGTAAGGGTAAATAATTTAGCATAATCTATAAACTTTTAAGGCAAGATGTGTAATAAAAACAACAGCCTTTTAAACAGTAACTTGAACATAGTATTGAAAAAATAAATCAAACCTTACCATATAAACATGGACATGGATATTCTACTAGTCTAATAATCACATGTAACAACTAATTTCATAACGAGGGAAAGGATAATTCTAGAAAACATAACCACCTAGTAAAGGCCTTGTGCCAAGACTACAGATAAAAAAATTTTCAAGGCATTGTTCCAAGTCACTAATATGTCTCATGAGACTGATCGATGCATAAAGGGGCTATAGCAGGCTCCACCCGTCACATACAAAGTCTAATGCATTCCTCATATGAAAAGATTGAAACATAACATAAACATTTATATTAAAACTAGCATATGAAATGTCAATATTTGAACTATAAACCATGAATGGCATAAAAACAACACATCCATAGTCAAACATATTATAATTCGTTCAATAAAATATATAATATTGTATTGTAAAATATAAACCTCAATCATGAATAATATCAATTAAAGGAGCTTGACATAGTTGAAAATGATCAGCAAAACTCTTTGAAAGAAATATCCTTTTTTCATGAAATCATTTAAAAGTCACACAATTTATAAAGGAAGACATTTAAAATACATTATTGTGTCAAATTTTCCCATACCACTTTTAAACTTTTGAAATGAATTACCATTTTAAAATATTCATGTCCATATAAATAAATCCTTAAACCTAATTTGAAAACATGGACATCAATTACAATTATTTAGAGGAATAAATATTTGAACCATTTAAAATGATGTTTTAGTTAAATATTCCCTTAAAAATAATCTTTTTAGAAACTATTTTAGGAAACATGTTGTCTCGTTCTGGTTTTTGGCCACGAAACACAAAATGGCTCTGTATCTAATGATTGATGGACCTACTTTCCAAAGGCATGCGTTCGCCAGATGGTCTGAACAGCGACTCTTAAGAACTCACATTGGTTGAGAGGAATGGAAGTCGGTCTCAACACACCCTTTTTGGGGGGAAATTACTACCTATTCCGGGACTCTCTTATAGATTTAAGATATATTCATATGTTCGCGAATCTTTGGTTTATACCCAAACACAGCATCCACGGATTCAACCCTTGTGGGCAACAGTCAACTTGACGTAGGGGTTCAGAATCATTTATGCCTGAGGTTTACCATTCCTCGTTGGATTAATGACCCCGAAGGGTTGGAACTCAATTGAGGCAGCACAAGGAGTGGCGTGGTGAACCGATGTGAAGATGATCGGATCGACTGGCCGTTGGGCTTGAACCTCAGGGAGGCTTCCTACGTACCTGGCTTAGGAAGCAGGGATCAAAGTCCACGTAGTTTGGATATATAGTTTAACGTCATGCTGCACGAGGGTAGAACTCGATGCGAAGAAACGACCGAGTTGTGGGCTTGAACCTCATGGAGGCTTCCTATGTACCCTTCCTAGGAGGCACTGATCAAAGTCCACGTAGTTCTCTAAGGTGTCGGGGAACCGACATGAAGAGAGACTAGATGGTCCGATGGGTGGAGGGCTTTAACCTCGTGGAGGCTTCCTACATACCATGTCTAGGAGGCAGGGATCAAAGTCCTCGTAGTTCACTTAGGCTTGGGGCTTACTCTATGGGGCAGCCCATAGGAGGATTTCATGGTCGATTCTTACTCTAATCCCACGTGAGTCATGCTCGGTGTGAGAAACAAGAGGCAGCAGGGACCAGAGGATCACGTCGCGAAAGGTGCATCCGTGAGAAGCGGAGTGGGGCTTACGCATGAAGGCAGCCCAGGGTGATGGATTGGGGCTTATACTCTAAGGAGGCCCAGAAGTTCGGGGCTTACTCTGAGATGGACGCCCGGAGCGACAAAGCCCAGCGAGAGAGGGAAAGGGGTGCTCATGTCCCCATCTCCTCTCTTATTCCTCGGGGAGATACCTGAGAAAGTACCGAGGTGCATGAGGATGGCTGACTTCGGATGGGTATGTCGCCCCCTCTCTGGGGGGGGAAGAAGTGCCTGACCGCCGAAGTGTGCAGTCCCCCATCTTGGCGAGTAGAGGTAGGAAGGGATCTCTCGGGCTCAGACCCCGCATTACCGTGGGAATGTGAACCCAGGCATGCTTCGGGAATCTGCCCAAGGGTCTGGGCAACCCCTTTTCCCCTGTTTACCAAGGGTATGTGAACTCAAAATGGTGTGCTGATGCACCTAAAAGTTATAACACACGGATCTAGTGGCTCCCGCGGAGGCCTCGGCTCGGGGCCGATGAATTGGCCGATGAGGGAGTCACGGAGGACCTGGCTAGATTGGAAGGATTTTACCAGGCTCTAAAGATGAGAACACCAAAGTATTTGGCGAGCCACAGAGTGGTATGGGTGGTGGCACCCTTCGCGTGGGGAAGTGCCACACAGCTTGAGAAGCCGTCCGCGAACCAAGGTGGTCCACGGATTGATTGGCATCCCGCGAACCAGGGTGGATCGTGGCTTCAGGTTTAATTTGTGAACCAGGGTGGTTCACAGCTTCGGGGTCAATCCACGAACCAGGGTGGTTCGCAGCATCGAGCTCAATCCGCGAACCAGGGTGGTTCGCTGAGGGTTCCAGGCGGGCAGCGGCGGCCAAGGGAGGCGCCGATCGGAGGCTCGTCAGTCGGGGCTTCACCCGCGGAGGAGGGTGCTATGATATGTGATGGATTGGAAAAGAGGCATAAACTCCATGTTCTGCGGGGAACTCATCCGCGGAGGGGGTATGGTTCGTGGTTCTCCTTTTTTTATTTTAGGTTCGTGGTTCGCCAAATTATTATGCGTTTTCCAATTCCTTTTTAATTCATATACCTGTTGTGGTTCGCGGATGGGAATTGCGTTGTTTGAGAAATCTGAAGCCTTCCTTATCCTTCTGAATCTCCAATCCCTTAGAATCTGATTCCATTTCTCCGATCCTTTCTTCTTTCCCCCTTGGTCTCCTTTTATAGAGTGGGGAAAGGAATATATCTGCGGCCACGCAGCACCTTTTGCGAAGGCCCATGACCAAATACCTCATTCACAGCTGACTTGTTCAATCCAAAATTCGTGTTTGGTATTGAACACTCCCCCCTTCCGCGAGGCGAACTCTGGGAGTGCTCCGCGATTGCAGAGAGTTCTGCCACCATTCTGCGAACGACAGCGGGTGCGTCTTGAGCCAGTTGATGCGGTCCGCGGTTGGGGCAGTTCATGATGGTGAACCAGACTGGCGCCAATCCTGCCTCGTGATCGCGTAGGCTCTCCGCCTCTATTTCACGAATGACAACGGTTCGTGGGGGGGTACCTCGCGGTGCCTGGCCACGTTGTGCTTCCATGGACCGGTTCGCGGACCGGTCCGTTTTGTCTCTTCTTTGATTATTTTCCCCAATTCATTGGGAATTTGGGTAAAATTTCCTTTGCGGATTTTTCAGGACCCAAAACATGTACATGGGTAACAAATATGTCACAATAAATACATACATATAAACAATCTCAGAGAATTATTATATTGAGGATTTAACCCTTACCTTGTACTTTCTTTTGGTGGATGGTACAATTGAACTCCTGTATAATGACCATAGTATGTTATTAAATTATACCAGAACAATATTCATTTTTATGATATCATACTTGATTCATTTATGACTTTATACTACTTATTTAGTCATAATTTCCATTTAAAAATAACATTTGGACTAACTATCGCTTTCTTTATCGTATGTGTTTTAACTTGTTATTCTTGATCATATCCATTATATCATGATTTAATTTCTTCGAGAATATAAAATATTATTTATGTATCATATAAATTCAGAATATAAATATGTATAATAGATAGATATATGAAATGGAAATCACCATTTATGAAGACGGTAGACCATACGTACGCATAAATGTTGTTTTTGTTTTTATATCATATTGAACGGAAGTAAGTGAATGAGATATTTGTTAATACATATATATATATATAGTAGAATTATTATTTCATCTATTACATACTTATTAATAATATAAATTTTTATAATCATCGTTGAATAGTGAACGTGGAAATAAATATCATCACGTTGTGGATACTGTAAACTCTACGTGCGCACGAGCGATGATATCCTTATATTGATGATGAAATAATATGTAATTGGATGGTATATAATATATAAATATAATTAGAATACTATATTTATTATTTACATCAATTATACTCATTATTATACCCATCCAAATAATGATGTGTTGAATAACACACATCACCACGACGAGGAGACGGTTAGCAGTACGTATGCACGTATGGTGACTTTTTCTTTAATAGGATGGATAGAATAATGAATATGGTTGTGCCATGTTTTTAATAACATCATATTATGTAAAAGGTGTTATAGTTATTATTTTGGTCTGGTAACAAGAAAGAAAAAGGAAGTGGAAGAAGAAAAGTAATTTGAAAGAGGTGATTAAATTATTGCCTCTTCTTCTACTTCCTTTTGATTTGATCCAAAGGGCTCCCTTGGTTGGATTTATGATCAAATTAATGCCTCTAGGTTGAATTTAGGGTACTTGTGATGATATTTGAGAAGGTTTTGGCCAGAAAAATAGCTATGGAGTGGTGAAAGTAATAGAATGGGAAGTAGCCTTTTATAGAAGAGGTGAGAGTCACTTTTGGAAAAGCTCGAAATATTATTTTATTATAAAATAATTTTTGATTTATATTGGCTCCAAATGGATTTATTTCGAGGATAAGGTGGGTATGGATCAAAATATCCCCAAAATTGGTTTTAGAAAAGTTTAGTTCACCATTTTTACCTTATCATTTAGATTTAACCATTAGTTAAATAGTTTAACTCTTACCATGTCTTCTTGTATTCATACAGTATATGGTTAATAAACACACTATAAAATGCCAAGAGAATATCATGTGGTTAATTAATTAAATATATATCATTAAATAAGTCATTTTTATAAACCTTATATTTTTAGAAATATAATATATTTTAATAATATAGTATTTGTTTTAAAAATTCATTTATATCAATTTTAACACTATTTAGAATTTGGTTTCTATGAACATCATAACAATCTGATTTCATAAACAAATACATTGAATTAATTATAACATGTCATATTCACCTATAAAATTTGTTTATGGAATCAAATGTTTCAATTTACATTTATTTTAACATTTATAATATCAATTATTTTAATCTTTCATTAATATGGTAATTACAGTATCATCATTGTGTCTCAAATAAGTTTAATTATTTAATGTATAAAAACTATAAATAAAACAATATGATGTATAATTTTTTTTTCTAACAAATTTTTATTGTAAAATTTATCTTATGTATAACACTATACTAACAATGTTTTAGTTATTAAAATTTGAATTTAACACATTTAACTCTTCTTTAAATAACATAATAATAAATGTATGAATATAATCTATATGGATCAAATAGGATTATATTTTTTTTCTAAGGTTTATTTTTTCGAAATACACTTATCCAATAGAATTAGGACATGTGTTAGGGTAATTATAATATCATTTTTACCTTTTATTACCCAATTTACTTTTAATTTTGGTAAATAAAATTCCAAAGTTACTCTTCACCAAAACATATTTTCATCTTATTGAACCACATCTTACTTACTGATGTCAAATATGTCTCGTGGATTTTTTAAATTCAATTCATAGAAGCAGTGAAATTATATTTTATGAAAATTTGCAAATGTGCCAAGAAGGTGGGTAAAAGACATTGAAAAACTCAATAATATTTTATATATCTAATCGTGTTATAAAATGACTCCAATGAACTAAATTGAACTAATATAGGTATTATGTATCTATATTTACTTTAAAAATAAATTTAAATAAAAATAATTATTATTTAAATAAAAAGTCTGTTTTTATGTACTATGCAGTATTTTTCACTATTAATCAATAATTAAATGTTTTAAAAATAATAAAAAATATTCACCCTAAACTAATTTTGATATTCCGAATTCAAAAAACATGTATGTCTTACAAAATATAAAATATAGAAGTTTCATTAATTAATTTAAAATTAATTCTCGTTGTCTAAACCAGAAATTTGGTTTTTAAGAATTAAAAACTATCAAAATATTGATATTTGTTTATGTACAATTTAAATGTTAAATTACATAAAATGACCTGTGTTATATTAAATTATAAAAATATAATCTAATGATACTTTAAAACCACTCAAATTTGTAGTATAATACTATATTTTATTTCGATTAAAAAAGTTGTTTTGATTAAAATTTAATATTTTTCACCATACATCAAAATATGAAAGTCATCAGGAAAGTACTAAAAATTTATCCAAACTAAATTTTTATGTCTTTATTTTATAGAAGAAGTTTATTTTTCATATGTGATATATAAAAGTTTCAAATATTGGATTTAAAAAATGTTCGACATTAAAATGTGGAAAATTTTATTTTTTGAAAAATACTTATATTATCTGAAAAATTGAATTTGTTCTTATATTATGTCTAAGAAACACATAATATGGATTTTAAAATCATATGGAGTATATAAAATTCAAAATTCAGTTAATAATATTCATAACCTCTTTTTGAACGACTAGTTTGTTAAGTCGTGGTGGGCTCGAACTCGGTGTTGTGTGTGGGGAATGCTATTGAATTACATTAAAGAGATAATGTAATATGAAATCTTGGGGTGTTACATTCTCCCCTCCTTTAATAAATATCATACTTGCAATTTGAAATTTTTCTTAGAAAATAACAGGTTAAAATAGAAAATTCATTTGTGGAAAACTCACATCAAAAATAGGGTTAATAAAATTTAGTCATAATAAAAGGGAAATAGAAATGAAAAAGTCACCAAAAAATTAGGAATTTAAATAGAAGAACATTGGTGACAATTTGAGATACATAATTGGAGGAAAAAAATAAATATATATAATGAGTGATTGAGGTCATCAATCACAAACAGGTTAAAAATAAATGGAAAATTGAGGACCTCAAAACCATAAATCTATGATGATTTAAAATACCATCAGTTAAAAAAAATATAAGTTATCAGGATAAGACATTTTTTGTTTTAATATCCTTTTATTGATTTTTAAAAATTAATTTCTTTATAAAATTATAATAAAAAAAGAATACTTGAAAAATAGAGTTCTATCCTTTAACTAAAATCTACCACAAACTCATATTTCACTCCAAAATAAAATAGAACTCAAAAATATTCTATTTATCCCAATCATATAGGGTTCCAAAAATAGAATATATAATTTATCTATCAGACCATTTAAAAAACTATATTATATAGACCAGGACGTCACATAGGCTAGTTGTAGGTGATACACCATTGTCGCCCTTTGGTTGCGGGTTCAAGTCTCGCAGCCATGTCAGACGCGATGGGTTATGACCCAACCTTTGAGTTGTCCTCTTTATAACAATCCAAAAATAATCTTAAGATATAATTTAACCCTTAAAAAAGTATCCAATGTCAATCTTAATTCATTCCAACCTTTAAACTTATCCAAAATACATTATTCCAAACACAGAGTCCAAAATTTATAAGGAAGGTAAACATAATTAAGATCTCGTCTACTACGTAATAACATGTGAATACCATCATCATGTATTCTATTAAAACATGGAAACACCTTGAATTTCCATAAAACCTTATTGAATATGTTCATGCTCCTTTATTCCTTATAAAAAACTGAATATACTCTTTAAATACAAAAAATATTGTAAACTCCAACAAGGATGGAATAAAAAAACAATTAATTAGATCCAAGGTAGTCAATAATATTCAATATACTTTATCGAGATAAATTATGTCTAATTCTGAAATCATTATCTCAATTTCGGAAACATATTGTGGGTTATATTTCCCCAAAAATATATTTTCCAGAACTATTAACATGAAACTGTGTCACCTTACATGGTACCATAAATTATTAAATCCTTAATTACAACTTATTGCAGTACAATCCTTATTAATTTCCATAATTAATATTATTGGTAAATCATTGATACAACAATCAAATGACACAATTATTTAATAAAAACATAAGAACACTAATCATTCATCTTCAACTATAGTAGTATCATAACTTTATTATTATCCAATAGAATTATTTTCGGTATACTGTGATGATTAGGACATTGATTCATGTAGTGTCCCAACTCCTTACAGATGAAGCATTGTACATTTGGAACCATTTTCTTACTATTTCAATCACATACTTGGTTTCCTTTTTCTCCACACTTATAACAAACTCCCATTCCCTTGAATCATTTACCAAGGTGATTCTTTCCATAGTTGTCACATATGAAAAACTTCTTTCCATTTTCCCTTTATTTATCATTCTCTCTACCATTATTTACATCTCTGGATTCCCTTAAGAGCCATAGGACTCAGAGAGTTATTTACTTATCATATTAACACAAGGTAATGTTTATTCATATGATAAGAATTTGTGGGATACTATTTCTCATCTAAATATTGTCTTCAGACCATGAAAGATATGATCCTTCTCACTCTTTGGATCATGCATATTTTTAGAGTTCTTATTCATTATATTTGTAACCATTTCTAAACAATGGAATACACAAGGCTAGTTTATGAATCATAATGTATAATTACAAACTTGTAAAATACCTAACATAAACTGAAAAGTTTAGGCATATAATCCATAATCCTAAAAATGATTTATCTGATGAATTATTCACTCATAAATCCTTTATAATGGCTTGTAAATAAAATGTGAATTATCCTAAGCATGTCTCCCAGGAGTCTTGTAACCAAGAGTGCAGTAAGGCATGTTGTCGTGTACCAGGATACCCCAGTTCAAGCCTGAATCTCCTTGTCAACGTTTCCACTTATACATACATCTTTTCCAGAGTCGCTTCTACCTTCTGGTATCTAGACAAGGATTTATTTCTTGGAAAACTCACAAAATCTCTACATTACCGAAATTCTATGAAGTTCTTCTATAATAATCCTCAAATTTTATCAGAGGGTAATGATCTCTAATCAGAGTTTTTCTAAATCTAGTTTCCTAGGTTTTTACTAAGATTCCTCTGATATCAACTGTAATGCACTGACCCCAGTTACCCAGAGTCAGTGCATTATTGTAATACATTGGCATGATTATAAGGAATCAAGTCTCTAAGGAACGATCAGTTTAGAAGTCTTGGAAATAGATTACACACATAAACTTTACATTGCAATTTCTAACATAAAACTCAGCATAAATAATCCTTTGATAATGCCATTTATTTCATTGATTAAACCTTCATATCATTCATAATACACTTCTTGGAATCCAGGGAAAACAAAATATAAGAAAGACGTGAGATCAGATGCTCACTATTGGTAAATAATTTAGCAGAAGCTACAATCTTTTAAGGAAATATATGTAATAAAAACAACAACCTTTTAAACATAAACTTTAACATAATAAGGAAAAAATAAATAAAAAATTACCATACACACATGAAAATGGATATTCTACTAGTCAAATAGTCACATGTAATAACTAATTTCCTAATGAGGGAATGCACAATGCTGAACATCATAACCACATAGTCAAGACCTCGTGCCAAGCCTAAAAATAAATTCTTTCCCAAGGATTAGATCCAAGAAACTCATTTGTCTCATAAGACCAACTGATGTATCGAGGGGCTATAGTGGGCCCCACCAGTCACTTACTACGTCCAATTCATTCATCATATGAAAATGGTGAAACATAACATAAACATTCATATTAAAACTAGCACACAAAATGTCAATACTTCAACCGTAATGGTATAAAAACAGTATACCCATAGCCAAATATTTCATAATTCGTTCTATACTATATAGACCATTATTCTATAATAAATAAACCTCAATCCTTAAAAATATCCAGTAAAATATGTTGACATAGTTGAAAATGATCAGTAAACCTCTTTGAGTGAAATTTCCATTTTCATGAAATAATTTACAAGTCACACAATTAAGAAAGGAAGAAATATAAAATAAGTTTTTGAGTCAAAGTGTTCCATACCACTTTGAAACTTTTGAAAGGAATTAACATTTTAATATATTCTTGTCCATATAAATAAATCCTTAAAACCATTTTGAAAACATGGACATTAATGAAAATGATTTAGAGGAATAAATATTTAAACCATTTAAAATGATGTTTTCGTTAAATTTTCCCTTAAAAATAATCTTTTTTAAAACTCTTTTATGAAACATGGACATGGATAATAAATATGTCCCTATAAAAACATACACATAAACAATCTCGGATAATAACAAGATTGAGGAATTAACCCTTACCTTGTACTTTCCATTGGTCGAGGGTATGTTTAACCTTTTGTATAACGACCAAAGTATGTTATTAAATTATTCCAGAACCATATTCATATTTATGATATCATAATTTATTCATTTATGACATTATACAACTTATTTAAAAATAAATTCCATGTCAAAATAACATTTCAGGTAACTATCACTTTCTTTGTCGAACGTGTTTCAACTTGTTATTATTAATCGTATCATTTATATCATGATTTAATTAAATACAGAATATAAAACATTATTTATGTATCATATAAATTAATAATATAAATATGTATAATATATAGATATATGAAATGGAAAACACTGTTTATGGAGGCAGTAGACCGTACGTACACATAAATGTTTTTACCGTTTTTCTATCGTATTGAACGGAGGTAAGTGAATGAGATATATGTGTGTATATATATATATAACTAGTTACATTAATATTTCATATATTACATACTTATTAATAATATAAATCATTATAATCATCTTTGAATGATGAACGTGGAAATGAATCCAATCACGTCATGGAGATGGTAATTCGTATGTACGCACAAGCGATGATATCATTATATTGATGGTGAAATCATATGTAATTGGATTGTATATCATATATATAGAACCATTAAAATTTTATATTTATTTTTTACATCAATTATACACATTATTATTTACATCCAAATAATGATGTTTTGAATAACAAACTACACCATGATATGGAGATGGTAAGTCGTATATATGGACGTATGGTGACATTGTCATTCATAGAATCGATAGAATAATAAATATGGTTGTACCATATTTATAATAAATCAAAGTATGTATAAGGTACTAGATTTATTATTTTGGTATGGAAACAATAAAGAAATAGGAAGTGTAAGAAGAAAAGAACTTTGAAAGGGTTGATGAAATTATTACCTCTTTCTCGGGTGCTTCCTTTTGATTTGAACAAAAAGGCTCCATTGGTTGAATTTATGATCAAAGTAAGGCCTCCAAGTTGAATTTATGGTAGTTGGGAGAATATTTGAGCAGGTTTTGGCTGAGTAAAATATTTTTGGAGGTGTACAATTAAGAGAAGTGCATGTAACCTTTTATATGAGATGTGAGGGTCACTTTAGGAAATTCTTGAAATATTATTTTATTATAAAGTTATTTTCGGTTTCTAATGGCTCAAAACGGATTTATTGCTATGATAAGGTGGTGATGTGTCGAAATCAACTCAACCAATAGATTTTAGACAAGTTTATATCACCAAATTAACCTTATCTTTTTTATTTAACCCCCAGTTAAATAGTTTAACTCTTACCATGTCTTCTAGTATTCTTACACTATATTGTTAATAAACATACAATAAAATTCCAAGAGAACATAATGTGGTTAATTAATGACAAATATATAATTATATTTTTTTTTTGGATGAACCTTAGATTTTTTGGAATATTATTTAATTTAAGAATATTGTATTTGTTTTAAAAATTCATTTATGTCAATTTTGACACTATTTATTATTTGGTTTTTGTGAAAGTAATAAAATTCTAATAACTTTGAAAAAAAATACATTTAATTAATCCTAATAGGTCATCCTAACCTATAAAAATCTTGTATGGCATCAAAAGGTTCAATTTTCATTTATTTTACTACTTATAATCTCAATTATTTTAATCTTTCATTAATAAGGTAATTATTGAATTATGATTGTGTCATAAATAATTATCATTATTTAATGTCTAAAAATTATAAATAAAATACTATGATGTATTAAATCATTTTATCATTATACTAAATATTTATAGTCTAATTTATCTTATGTATTACCCTATTTAAAAAATGTTTTAGTTATTATAATATGAATTTAACACTTTTATCTCTTCTTTAAATAAAATAATAATAAATGTTCTAATCTAATCCAAGTTGATCAAATAGGGTAATATTTTTGTTCTAAGGTTTATTTTTATTCTAAATACACATATCCAATAAAATTAGGACATGTTTTAGGATAATTATAATATCATTTTTTATCTTTAAATAATAAATTTACATTTAACCATGGTAAATAAAATTCAAAAGTTATTATTAACAAAAAATTATTTTCATCTTATTGACGAAAATTTTACTTACAAATGTCAACTGTGTGTCTTGTATTTTTTAAATTCAATTCACTGAAGTGGTAAATTTATAATTTTTTCACATTTTCAAATGTTCGTAGAAGGTGGGTATAAGACGTTAAAAATTCAATAAAATTTTATATATCTAATATTATTATAAAATGAATCCAGTTAATTACATTGAACTAATATAGCTATTATATAACTTTTTTACTTTAAAAAATATTTACATAAAAATAATTATAATTTAAATAAAATCGGTTTTTATGTACTATGTAGTATTTTCACTATTCATCAAAAAGTGAATGTTTTCAAAAAAACCAAAAGATCACCCTAAGATAATTTTGATACTCCGAATTAAAAATAGTGCAAGTTTATCAAATTCAAAACATATAAGTTTCATTAATGAATTTAAAATTAATTCCCGTTTTCAAAACTAGAAAGCGGGTTTTTTAAAAGTAAAAACTATCAAAAGATTGACATGTGTTTATATACAATTTAAATGTGAAATTTTATAAAATGACCTAAATTATTTTAAATGATAGAAATATAATCTAATGATACTTTAAAACTACTCAAATGTATAATTTTACACTATAAATTATTTTAATTAAAAAAGTGTTTTTAACTTAAATTTAGTATTTTTCACGAATCATCAAAATATGAATGTTATCGGAAAATTACTAAAAATTTATCCAAAATAAATTTTTATGTATTTATTCTAAATAAGAAGTTTAATTTTTCAAATTGAATATATGAAAATATCAAATATTGGATTTAAAAAGGGCTCGCCATTAAAAGGAGGAAACATTTCATTTTTTGGAAAATACTTATTTTATCTAAAAAATTGAATTTTTTTTATATTATGTCTATGAAACACATAAAATGTATGTTAAATTAAATGGAGTATATAATATTTAAAATGAAGTTAATACTATTCATAACCTCTTTTTGAATAGCTAGTTTGGTAAGTCGTGGTGCGCTCAAACTCGGTGTTTTGTGTGGAGCAAGCTATTGAATTACATTAAAGATATGACATACTATGAAATATTGGGTTGTTACATCAAACAATGTCTTCTGCTCCAAAATACTAAGTTCAAACCAAATAGAACAAGAAAAAGTTAATGATCCTGTGAAAATTAATTTCTACTCAGGTACCCCGGTGCAATTTATGCCTGATAAGGGTGTGAGATATAAAATACTTATAGGTTACCACGCATGGTGGCTATGACTGAATACTTAATAAAACAATATGCCGATAGTATGAATAAACAAAATTGTATAAAAAATAGTGATGAATAATTTACACTAGCCGGCTAAGGTTTCATCAGGAAACCAAGAGTACTCTACCTGCTTCAGCCCATGGCTGGAAATATTTTAGAATGGTAACTATATATATAGTAATAATTTATATATATATTATAGTTATATATTTAATCCACCTATATGGACCATGTGTGTGATGTCACTAATGAACATATACCTATAATACAAGCTACTGACTGGACTGTACATAACTCAGAAAACCCTAACCAGTCTAAACGAGCTAATAATATCAAGCAATAGGGTACATGACCTACATCCAAATAGTGTGTGATTCTTCATGCACAACAATCGAGATAGTGAGTGATCCATCATCTCATCACTCTAAATATAGAGGGTGGATCTTCATACCGGCGTCTTACGAGTATCACTGGTGCAAGATACCATGACTCAACACCCAATGTAGGGGACCTTAACATTCCTATGAGCTCAACAAAACACTTATCATTATCCAAACCCTATTAATAATTCATATTCATGTAGAAATAATAATACAAACCATGTGGAAATAACTCTCAAGATTTACATTTAATGTTATTTTTGTATAATAATGGGAATCACATTTTAAAATAGCATTTACTAATCATGATATGATCAGTGTGGAATTTCCACCCATTACAATACATTTAATTTATAACATTTAATTAATTAATGTAATGAAACCATCATAAAGATTCCATTCCATTTAATACAAACAAATATTTTAATGAAAATAGTACACAATTAGTAAGCTATTCAATTACACATGTCATTGAGTTTATTACAAAAAATAATTTTATTTTACAAGGAAAATCGAACATAAGAAGTGACTTAAACAATTGGGTAATTTCCTCCAAGGGAAATGTCATATATTAATCTATCCAAGCACATAAAGGGTTCTTAGATCATTGTCCATTTTAATAGGTGAGGTCTAATCCATTTAGTTAAAAGACATTCTAAACATATATAAGGTGCTTTCGATCATTATAAATTTATAGAGAAACGAGGAAACTCCATTTGTGATCATCATTAGGGGACATTTGTTAAACACTCCATGAAACTATCCATAACAAAAGCATAAATAAGACACCAAATAAATATTTCCATGCATGTAATAAATCACTAAACAAAACTTTTTTTTGAAGATATCACACCTTATCTAAGGGGTTTTATTATAAAAAGACAACATTATTTATCCAAAAAAAAATATTTATCATAATTAAACATCACATAGAAAATACATAACTCAATACAAAATAATGTTTAATTTTTGAAACTATCAATCAATGAAATGAAATTCTTTACATTTCAATGTGGCACTTAGAATGCGCTACTATTAATTTTGGAATTTTTTAAAGAGTTAAATTCCATCATAAAACAAATTTGAATGCTAGAAAGGTGTTATGGGATAATAATCATCAATTGAAATGGAAAAATTCCGGAAGCCGCACCCTAAGAGTGTCCATGATCAGTATTAGAAACCTCTAAAAACTCAACAATGCTCAATTTGTGTAATATAAGGTTCGAAGATCAATTTAATATGATGAAACCAACTTAAAAGTGATGTACAGTGATGGCCGGAATGTGGTACAATTGTAATATTCATAAAACAATGGAATTTTTTAAAAATATCATTAGACCACCTACCTCGTACCTTGGAAGATCTACTAATTCAATATCAAGATCTAATTTGATCCAGTTTGGAAGAGATCGACAAAACAACCATTTTACCTAAAAATATGGCCAATGGGATCGCCCCAAATTAGATAAATACTATAAAAAACTAAAGGAGGAATGACATTAAATAAATATTGATCATATCTATGTGGATCTATAGAGACCGATAACAATTGATTCGGATTATATATGGAATATATTCATCAAATCCTTGGTTATACATGGAAGGAGAAACCCACGGGAGAAGGGGATACACACACTGGAGTTGGAGGAGAAAAGGAGGAAATGAGATAATACACTAATTAAGAAAAAAATTTATTTTGACCCTCAAAACTGGGCCACACAGTTTGGTTTCACAATTTGGCCAAGACATGTGCCAAAAGTGTTGCACCCCCTATTTCAGAAAGCACATCTCATGGTTTATCCTGCACGGTTAGCATAACAGTGTAATAACCATGCTGTGAATAGTGCGAGGTTACTTACTGAGTGGAACTAACCCTGTCAGATGGGTGAATCGTTTGAGTAAAACATGTCTGGCCTATAAGGTGCACACTATTTTTTTGTGACAGGTTTCATGTTTTTCTACTGGGGGATGCACGGTTTCAAACAAACCATTCACCATGTGCAGACCTTCCAAACAAGGAATGTTCTGTTCTTGGCACACGTAAAACTCAACAAGACCACTATGGGATACTCATTCCTTTAACCAGGTATAAAATTTACAAATTTATGGTATCCAACTCTTGGATTTAGGTTATGAATCTCAGTTCAAAGAACGGATCATCCCGTAAATACCAAAATTCAAATTCCCTTAGAATTTTTTCTCAGATCAAAACATGGGTCATTACAACCTCCCCACCCCAGAACTTCTCATCCCTGATAATCCTTAAGGAAAAAACATCACCCAAACAACAAGGTTCATAGATTCTAATTAAAATTGTCAGGTTGTGTTTACAAATACCCAATGTACCTCGGATAATTTCTTATGAAAATGGAACTGAAACCGTCAAAACTCGAGCCAACACTCATTCCCCAATTTAGAAGCACAGAAACGTTTTTTACCCAAGATCATATAATTTGAGACATGATCAAGTTTTCATCAATGAAAATACCATACTGGTGGTACTCCCCACCTTAATCTTTAACAAATGAAGAGGAAATCCTGAGAAACAACACATCCCACCTTCGTAATTGCCTTCAAAGAATTCCTTAGAGTCCTTTCCATGCTATTGACATGAATTCGAATGATAAAATAGTAAATTTCCTACTAACATCATTTTACCAAGTTGATTTGTCTTTTCATGAAAATTCCCAATAGACACATAATGCACTTTCCTCTACGTGAATATGTTTCCAAAAATAGTCCTTCACTTACTCTATATAGGAACTTGATTAAAAAAACAAATTCAGAAACTATGGATGAATTTTATCAAATACATCTATCATAAATGGGTAGAAGTTGGACAACAATGCCTTATCCCAAGGCACCACACATTCACAAGGATCACATTCATAAAATTCCATACCTGACAACTTGTGACATTTTGAGATCAAACCATCTCCTGGCCATTTAGACTGTCATGCCCCACCACAAACAATGGTGTAGTCTAGTTAGAACCCACAAAAATTGTTACCCTTTTTAAACATTACATTTGAAACCAACTACAAGTCCAGGATAACCTTGGATTCATTAAAATGGATTCAAGGAACTAACGCAATATAACTCAAATTCCATGTTCCCAAAGAGACACTATTATAAGTCCCTGATATCCACATTATACCATTCAATGAAAATTAGAGTAGCATCGGCATGGAGGTAAAGTCAAAATAAATAGTTTGAGCACAAGATTATGTCCAAGAAATTTTTATATAGGAACCCAGGTATCACTCAAGACTAACTGGATTTGAAAAAAACCACATCCACACATATAACACTAAAAGATCACCCACACTATCCCAACAACATTTAAACATTAGCACTAAGTAAGATAGAAACTCTCCCAGTGAATCGAGGAAAATGTTAAGATTTTGGAAATTCTATTCTCTAAGCAAAATTTTACTAAGTAGAATCTAATAAAACCAAAATAAGAGCATTAGAACCACAACTAGTTGGCTTCCACCGAAAGGATCTCCACTTCACCTATCGACTCCTTATCAGTAGAACCATGGTGCCTTCTCAACCTGATTCGTTCCATGATCTCTCTAACATAACCACTAAAATATATAAAATACCAATTATGTCCCTCAAGGGTTACATATATAAATAACCATATCAACATTGTTCTACCGAGAAATCGCTAAAATGATTCGAGAAATGCAACCCACTAGGGTATTCAATCAAGACCAACCATTTCCAAATGTTCCTCCTTTGTTGTGTTCCTTCTGATTGGAAGAACACACATTCTCTAGAACTGACATGATGCTCCCTAAAATATGAGTTCCCTTGTATTTGAAAGAATGTTTAAACTATCCTCTCATAAGAATGATAGATCAGACTCACCCTGTAGTGAAAACATTTAAACATTCGGAATGAAATCCATAACCAACCTAGTTGTCATGTCAAACCCCTTGATTATCTTAAAACTCTATCCCAAGCAATGGGCTGAATTTTGATTCCATTAACAACTAGGCCACTCTACTCTCGAGATGACCCATTCACATACTCTATTTACCAAGGATAAGTTATTAAACTGAACTCAACCATCTTGTTTCATTATTTAGAAACTCAATAGGTACCACGTGTATCAATTCATACTACCCCAAGGTTTCATAATAAAGATGACACATCCTCAATACTATCCATTTTTTCACCCAATACATCCAAGTATCAGGTGATCCATTTAATAGATTTATCCTAGAGTCATATTACCTCATTTTACTATTGACCCATATGATGATATACCATGTCATCCATCAAAAAGGGAAAAAAAGTGGGTCAAAAAACCCACTAAGCAGATGAAAATGCTTGAGTATTTTCATACCTACCAAAATTGAGAATTTAAAAATGATTATTCCCATAAAAAGGGTTAGCATTACCAAACCCACTCATTCAAAAAAAAGGTTTCATTAAAATTCTAATATTCCTACTGGGGACAACAACATCAAAGGTAAACCAAGTGTTAGAAAGCTCACAACGTTTAGGAAGGAATTTAAACTCTAATGGTTTTACCTACCTAGGGATAGCCCATATAACTATGTCTTGCCAAATGGAAAATCACTAGGCTTTGGATCCTATAATTTAATCCATTTCTAAACATGAGAAATACCTATGTAAAATGTTCAAGTTTCCATTCCAAGGAAACTCAAAGAGAACTTAAACTACCCTTACACTTGTGTTTAAATAAAGGACACCACTAGTGATCAAATTTTATCTCATTTTAATTTATTAATATATAGTATTTAGATATTAAAAATATTTAAAACAAAAAATAAAAGAACAACAGGAAAGTCTTATCAAACTTACTTTTGAAACATTATTCATTTACAAAAACTCAATTTTAATTATGAAATTTATCAAATAAATTACTTTTGAGTTACAATAGATAAGGAGACTTATGAGGGTTCAGATAATCCAACATAGGTTCATTCAAATGAAACCTAATATCATTTTCCTAATTATAGATTTTCAAAATACCTATACTGGTTTATCTCATAAGAAACATGATGCACCGACCTACTAGGGTCTAGTTGTTAATTTTTGAATTTAACCAAAACTTCTGAGTTAAAAATTAAATAGTTTTCACAATTAACCATTTAAATACATATACCATATAGTCATATATATAAATTATCAGTCATCTGGGTAACCATCTACCAATCCATAAAGTTCCCATAGGCATTATAGGTTGGCAATTGGCACCCATTAAATTGAAACTATTCAACTTTTAGAGTTTCCCTTAGTCATATACAACGATTTGATTATATGGGATTCAATATCCCAATCCATATATATCCCATACACTTTACATATTGTAATTTGGCTCCCATAAATTTAAACCAATTTACTTTAAAATTTGAACTCGAGCATACTTTACATTTTAATAAAATCTCTAGAGGTATATAAAATCTCAAAATATGGTTTGAGTATATTGGTTACATTTTCCTAACTATAAGGTTCCCATACACATTACAACTGCAAATTGGTTCTCATTTATTTAGAACCCATAAATTTGGCCCATGTAAGCAATTACATATCAACAGAACTATCGTCTCATCATAAGAAGTAAACATAGAAAGACAAGATAATAAGCACATAAGAATAGAAATAGACTAACATACCAAATAAATCACTCAATAATATCATAAACATTGGTATACTGAAGAAATACCTGAATAGGAACAATACTAAGAATGATATATCACTCATGTAACATAATCAAATCAGTAGGAAAGTAAAAATTCTACTACATGGAATTGCATATGCATGACATGTCAATTTTTATGTGCCTAATATGATTCATGAAATGTTTCATAATTACCATATCAGACCATGGGTTAAATTGTATAAATAAAATAAATCAATATGCAGTAAAAAGTAAACCATTCACTTAAGGTGAAATAAAAATAAATTTCCATATTGAATACCATAAAATAATCCCATCTATGGCATGTTGGACATTTCCATGGGTGGGGAGATCAGTCCCAGACACGAGTATTTACCAAGCACTAATGCCTTCCTAGTATCCTGCCTACCGTCCTAAAATAGATAGACAAACGAAAAATAATGCTTACCACATTGTAACGTCCCAACCTGACTAACCACTAAGATGGTATCTGGACCAGTGGGTTACATGGAATCAATCTTGAATCCCTATACACTTGAGGTTGTCGACTACCCACAAGGGTATAAAGGTGGAATAGTGGGGATATTATACCCTAATAATCAGAGTAGAAAATTGGTATAATAGATAATAAATAAATATAATATTGAAGGAATTGATAAATGAAATACATGGTAGTGGATGGATGATAAAAACAACTAAATATAAAATATGATTAAAGACAATATAAATCAATACATGCATCTCCTAATGATGATGCAAAGCTAAAACAGAAAACATAGAGTGGGTAAAAAGATACAGTGCAGAAAAAAATAAAAAATATAATAAAATCCCCTCAAATGGTCTCTATGAGAATCCTGAGATCCAACTCAATCACTTTCTCTTAAAATAAAAGTGAAAAATAAATAGCATAAGAAAAATTTTGTGGTCCTGCGAACATTAAGATTTAATTTGGTACCACAGTGCAATAGTGGCCCGAGTAGGGTGAGAGATATAAAATCTCAGTAAGTTACACTCATGGTTTCTATGACTGAATAATAAATAAAACAGTGTGTAGGTGGTATGGAAAAACAAAATAGAATAACAAATAGTTTTGGATAATTAAAACCAGTGGGATTAGGTTCCATCAGAACTCCTGTCCAACTCTACTGACATCATCCCATGACTGGAAAGCTGTATGTCCGGTAAATATACATATAGTAATAACACACACATAAACTCACACATATATATATATATGTATATATTATAGTTATATATTACATCACCTATATGGTAAAAGTTCCTATGGATGCTAATGGTCATATACCTGGAATACTACCTGCAAGATGGACCGGGTGTAACTCAGACATCCATGACTAGTCTAAACAGGCAAATAAGATCAAGTAATAGGGTAAATTCTCTATATCCTAATAGAGTGTGAGACATTATGCATGAAACTGGAAATAGTGATTGATCCATCATTTCATCACATGAAAAAGGGAGTTTGGTTCCTCGGTGCAATGTTCTACTAGTAGTATTGGTGTGAGACGCCAAAACTCAACACCAAATGTAATAGTGTTTTATTTTCCTCCATGGTCAACAAATATCCAACCATAATGCATATCCCATTTATAAGGCATAATAATGTATAAATAATAATATAATCCATAAGGGAATACCTATCATGCTTTATAATTAATAATCCCATTACATAATCAAGGTCCTCATATTTAACAATTGAATGTACTAAGAATGAAAAAATTGGTGTGGACTTTCCACCCGTTATAATAAATTCTATTTTTAATGTTTAATTCATTAAAGGTTGTAATCCTTATATAATATTCCATTCCATTTTATATATTCAACCCATTTAAATAATATAGTCTACCTGGAGTAATATATTCATTTAATACATGTCATTGAGTTTATAAAAATAAATAAATTCTATTTTACAAGGCAATGGGAACTTTAGAGGTGCCTTCAACAATTAGGTAATTACCTACATGGGAAGTTTCGATTATAAACATATAAAAAGACTTACAAGTGCTTGGTCAATTATACATTTTGAATAGGTGTCGTCCAAATCGTTCAGTTAAAAGATGGGATAAACACATATAAGGTGCTTTGGATCATTATACATTTATATAAAAATGAGTAATCTCTTTTGTGATCATCATTAAAGGACATCTCCTAAAAATACATCATAACAATCCATAAAAATTTATAAAGAAAACACTGAATCAATATGTCCAAGCATGTAATAAATCACTAAGAATAAATTTATAATTTTGAAAACAAAACACATCATGTAAATGTTTTTATTATAAAAATAAGGCATTTTTTATCAAACAACTCAATATGAATAATTAAAAATCACACAGAAGATCCATAACTCAATTCAGATTAAATAATAATTTTATAAACTATCAATCTATAGAGAAACGATCCTTTTCTTACAATACTATTACATAATTTTAAAGATAAACAACATAATATTATTACACATATAGGATAAAAATGTTTATTTTATTGGGAAAACTAGGACCACACATAACAAATACAACATCAAGAATAAACATTTATTTAATTTATTCTTCTCTAGATTCTTATTGGCACTTGTCCTCTCCTAGTACATGTAGCCACCTAAGGATATACATCCAAATGGGTGAGATATAAGCCTATTGAAAGGATTGATAAGAAAAATATAGAATGGGGTGATCATAATCATAACATGGGAAGAAGCTCATGAACATGATAGGAAGCATAAATATAAGACTTGAAATGTGGCAATGCATAAAAATGAAACATCATGTATTAGTGGTTAACTACCACACATACTTTTGAACCAAGCTAGCATCATGTTAACACATCGTATCAGATTTACTCATGAGATTAATCACTTTACCCAATGCATTAGAGCGCAATATAATTACGGGCGCACCCGTCACATTTAAACATTCATATTGAGCTATATAATTCTGAGCACACCCGTCACATCATAACAGTATAATTTATTATGCATTCCACAATGAACATATAACATAAATTAACATAATTAACCCATGAAAAGGAATGGGTTTTATCACATAATAACACATTCATAAACATTGAGTTCCCAAAATAATGAGGGAATAACATACATGTTATAAGAACAGTCAATCTTGGATGATAAGTAAAAGGTGTGTTCTTGAAAGAAGAGTTATTTTCGAAAAAATTTGGTGTTTCAAAAATACCAGTGAAAAATATGTATATACCATAAGAGTAAAGATAATTATGAACAAAATATTTTGAAGGAGAAACCATATCTAAAGGAGTGAAAGAGGGAGAACCCGAAGGATGAATGTTGGGTTCGAGATTTTCCCCTTACCTTGTATCTGAATGCTTCCTTCTATTTAATTTCATATATAATGGAATTATATTAAATAATTAGAAATTAAGAACCTTGTTTACATTAATATGGTTCATTATGGTTTCATTAAGTGATATTATGTTCCTCTGGATGAGTTATAAAGTTTAAAAACATTATTCGGAAATGTTTGTTTTAATGGGTTTCTTGAGCGGTTCACGTGTATTCTTAAATTGAAGTTTCGGTAGAACATGTGTAATCATACAGAACTTATATTAAATGTTATAAATGATATTTAAAGAGTTTAAATGATCTTATAATTAATTATATTATATCCATGTGGCTGAATCATTAGATAGAAATTAAATGAAGATTGTTTGGGTTAATTTGGGCGGTTTTTGGATCACAATGAACTTGTTTTAATTTATCACTTAGAAATATGATCATAAGTTAGTTCCAGAGCTTTAAATAGGAGATAATACATATAACATGTTCTGGTTCAACAATTAAAATGGTTTCTTGACCAGATATGAAGGTAAAAATGGAAGAAGAAAGCATGTCGTTCTTGAAGGTGATAAATTGACACCTCACGAACAACGTTTTTTAAAAAAAATAAGAGGAAGAGGGAAAGGGGTTGAATGATATAATATATCATTAGCATCATAACATTCCACTATATTTATAATAATGGAGTTAAAATAAAATTTTAAATAAGATAGGTGGGGAGAGATCAAGAAATGAACTTGAACTTGGAAGGAAATTAAAGGAGAAGAGGGAGAGAAATTACCTCTTAAATATTCCTCTTGAGATCCTATTTAAGGAAGCTAGGATTAGTATTTTGATGAGACTAGAAGCTCTTGAACGTGGGATAGTTCCTAGAGAATAAGTTTGGGTAGCTTTTAGAGAAGGATTGGATCTTGAGAGGTGTGAGGAAATGAGGGTGTGAAGGGTGGTTTTTATAGTGGAGGGGTGAGGGGTTTCCTTAATATAAAATTCATTAGTTTATTAAGTTATTCTAAAACAAGGAATAGTGAGTCTTGAATGATCAAGAATAGTAATTTTATATTATGATCCCGAAACAAGTGGACTTACATCTGCAGAACATCATGCATGACTCTATAATTAGCTTATTTAGCTTATTTTTGTAAATTATGGTATTTCACTATCAAAAATTCAAGTATTTCTGAAAAATCCCGAAAATTTACCTGAACCATTTTTCGACAGGTAGAATTAAAAAATGAAGTCAATTTTTCAAAATTAATTTTCTAAATATTATTAATTTAATATTTAATTAAAAACATAATTTACTTAAAAACCCGCGTTTAAAATTAAAACTGATTTTATAGTGCTTTCAAAAATTAAATAGGGTATTATAAAATTAGCTAAAAACTATAAGAAATTGATTTGATAATTATTGAACACATTTTAATAAAATAAATTTTCTTCTAAATTAATTAATTATTTATAATTAATTAATTATGACTTTCAAAATACAAAAACGTTTACTATGGTCAAATTGTCATTTTCTAAGATGTCTAATTTTTATTTAATTATTCATGGGTAAGGTTACTCTTATGTTGGATGATTTATTATTCATAAGGGTCAAATTACTATTCATAAGGGTAGGTTACTATTCACAAGGGTACGTTACTATTCACCAAAAATCATTTTTATTTTATTAGACTCCAAAAATCATCTTGAACACAACCATGTATGTTGAATTTTTGAAATTCAAAACATATAAGTGACAAAATTATGTTTAGAGGTCACATAGAACTTAGTAGTTCATTATTTTGTGTTTTCATGTGATTTTATGACATAATTATAAGAAGGGAATTTCCATTGAAAAACTTTGGGTCATCACATTCTTCCCCCCTTAATAAATTTCGCCCCCAAAATTTCACTTTACCCAAACAGGTGAGGGTACTTCTCCTTCATTGCATCTTCCGGTTCCCAAGTTGCTTCCTCAATCATATGGTTCCTCCACAACACTTTCACAAGATGGGTTTTCTTGTTGCGTAGAACCTTATCTCTTTGGTCCAGAATCATTAATGGCTGCTCCTCATAGGAGAGATCATCTTCCAGTTGCACCACCTCTGAGTTTAGTACATGTGATGGGTTTGGTGTGTACTTCATCAGTAGTGATACATGAAACACATCATGATCTTGAGCCATATTCGGAGGAAGTGCAAGATGATAGGCCACGGATCCTATGTGGTCAAGGATCTCAAAGGGGCCAATATACCTTGGTCTTAGCTTTCCTTTCTTTCCGAATCGCATGACTCTCCTCCATGGAGATATTCAAAGGAAGACTTTATCTCCGATGCCAAACATCAAGTCCCATTAACTGTTGTGAGCATATATATTTTGCTGACATTGAGTAGATTTGATGTGTTTATGGATGATTTGATGATTCTCTGTTATCTCTTGAACAAGATAGGGTCTAAGTAGCTTTATTTCTCCAACTTTATCCCAACAGGTTAGAGTTCTACATCGCTTTCCATATAGGGCTTCATATGGAGCCATCTGAATACTCGAGTGGAAGCTATTGTTGTATGAGAACTCAAACAATTGGAGATGTTGATCCCATACACCTTTGAATTCTAGAGAGCAGGCTCTTAGTATATCTTCAAGAGTCTGAATAGTTCTTTTAGACTGGCCATCGGTTTGGGGGTGATAGGTCGTGATGAAATTTAATTCAGTACTCAAATCACGTTGAAGGCTCCTCCAGAATTTAGACGTGAACCTTGGATCACGGTCAGAGACAATTGAGATTGGAACACCCTGCAGTCTCACCACTTCCTTCACATATATCTTTGCAAGTTGTTCAATCGATATATCTTCTCGAATAGTGATAAAATGGTATTTCTTTGTGATTCGGTCAACCACAACCCATATCACATTATTTCTCTTCGAGGTCTTCGGGAGACCCATGACAAAGTCCATAGTAACCTTTTCCCATTTCCACATGGGTATAGGCAATGGTTGCATCATAACTTTGGACTTTTTTCACTCAGATTTAAATTGCGGACATACCAAACACCTTGATATATATTTCTCTATCTCCATCTTCATGTTATCCCACCAGAAGTGTTCTCGGAGATCACGGTACACCTCGGTACTCCCATGATGGATAGAGAATGTTGAGCTATGTGCATTTTCCAATAGATCCTTCTTTGTCCCATGTTATTAAGGCACACAAAGCCGCGTTTCAAACTGAATCACACCATCATCATCGGTATGGAACTTCTGCAGCTTCCCTTTCTTTACTGCATTCACCCTCTTTTTATCTCCACATCATCCCTTTGTGTTTTCATAATATTCTCTTGGATGGATTTGTAACATCCCAGGTAAATAAATAATAAGAAATTTTCATATTTTTTAATATTTTTTAATTAAATATTAATTTTACTTTAAAGGTGTTTCTATGTTCTATAGCTTACCCGATACGCAACAACGACTTTCTTTGAAATCTTACGTTGCACACTAAAAACATAATAATATTATTTCAAATGGTAGTTAACATGTAGCCATTGTATTGGCAGGAATGAATAAAAATAACTAAAATATGAATATATATGTTTGTTAAATGTTTTTACATTTATCCAATAAAAGATAAAGGCTTAAATTAAGGAAAGAATTCAATTTTAGGTATAGATGCTCTAATATTCACTAAAAGGTCGACTTATCCCCTTTTGATGGAGAACCCTCTTTAAATATATTTTTGGTCACTCTTATACATTTTATTGGACCAAATAAAATTCTTCTTTAGAATAGGGACATCAAAATTTACTTTGTGTAAATTTTTGGTATTTTTCTAATAAAGTTTGTTTTTTTAATGAATAGTGAAAATGTTGTATTTTAATTCACATCCTCTTTTTAATCTAATTTATTTATATTATTTTATTATCTTTTGAATTGGATTTCAAGTGAAATTAGAAAATATTTTTACCATTTAGTCCAATGGTATTCATTGGAATTAGTTTCACTTTGAAATTGGACTTAAACAAATGTCAATCTTTTAATAGATATTGCTTCTTAAAAACACGCTATTTGTTTTGTCTGTGGGAATTAATTATTAAATTAATTAATTCAACTTATATGTTTTGTATTTTTTAAAATAGACATCATTTTTTAATTCGGAATATCAAATATAGCTTAGGGTAAATATTTGGCATTTTTCTGAAAAACTTCAATTTTTGATGAATAGAGAAACCACTAAGTGGTAGTTAAAAACTAATTTTTCGTTTAAATGAAACTTGACCACCAATGGGATTTGAATTTAAATAATCTAACATACATGGTTTTCATTAATAAGTAAAATGTGGTTCAATGGGATTAAGATAATTTTTTTGTGAATAGTAACTTTTAAGTTTTATTAATCGCGATTAAAGGTAATTAGTGTAATTTAAGGTAAAAATAATGTTATAATAATATGAAATTACCTAGACACATGTCCTACCCTTATTTTATATGTCATGTCTGACCAAAACAATCCATGGGTCAACATGGGGACCCAATGGATCCACTTGGGTAAGAAAATGACATTAATAACTTTTTATTTAATGTTAAAATAAAAATGTCACAAACAAGTATTGTTTTACTAAAAAAAAATTTACATGGGGTTATACAAGTCATATTTTTTACTATAAATTTTCATTATAAATCTAAAAATATTTCCTACATCATGATATTTTTTTATAATTTTTAGACATTAAATAAATTAAATTATTTTTGACACCATGATGATGTAGTGAAAACCTCATTAATTAACTATTTAAATAAGATGAAAATATAATGTAAAATCTAAGAGATACACTTCTCAAAAACCTATTGGATGGGATGATTTCAAACTCTTATCACCCTATCCTAGAATGATATAATTGTGGTACCTTTAATATCCAAAAATAATTTTATAATAAAGTTTCTTTTCTTGACTTTCCAAGAGTGCCCCTCCTCTCCACTTATAAAAGGCCCCCACCTCTACCTTGTAACCCACACCTATCAAGCCTTTGGATCGACCAAGATCTGCTCATTTTATCTCTCCACATCCCTCTCCTCTTTCTAGAAGCCTTGCCTTAGGCAGAAACCTCTTCAAAAAACCCTTTTGGTTCAAACCAAAAGGAGTTACCCGATTTAAAGGTAATGTCTTCACTTCTGTTTTTTTGTTTTTTTTTTTCTTCTACAACCCCCTAAACTGTTTCTATTCCTTTATTTTGTAACAAAAACATTATCTTAAATATACTAGGATGTTTTTATGAGAATTATTTGAGCTACAGTTACACACACCTATGTCTAATGGTTAAAAAACATATTGTTTCTGTGGTTGGCGAATTTCTACCTCATGAAACGATGATTGTTCAATATTCTTTTAACACCTTTCAAGGTGGCCATTAATATTTAACTCTATTTATATATGATATATATTATGTTTATGTTTTCCTTATGCTTCTTTATTTTTCATTTATGTAATACCTTTAGGGTTTCCATTATGGGTAAACACGATAATTTCATTTTAGGAAGTGTGGACCACCGCCCCTCAAAGTGATTTGATTCGTTAATGCCATATGTGGGACGTATAAAGGATGGAGTTAATGATATTATATATGATATTATACTATAATTATAATATACCTTTATATCATTATGATTTCACTCCATTAAAGACTAAATAGAAATGAAAGTAGCGTTCATGCGTACGTACGGCTTACCGTCTCCATGAACGGTGCATTTCATTTCTTACCTCTAAATGTTATGTACTATTATAAATACATGTATATGCTGGATATATATGATATATATGATATCCAAATCATGAATATCGTTCTTGTATATAATTAACCTTTGACCATAAGAACAACATGTAATTGTAAGAAGTCCATTTTTGACATAAGTACCAAATATCGACAAAATGAACTTTATTAACTTAAATGATCACATAATGTTTATAACATGGAAATAAGTTATATAAAAGAAATAATAAACTTGAAAAATGTTCTTATGAAAGTATAAATTAACTTTAGTTTATTATTCAAGAGATTAAAGAGCAATCGAGTCAAGTCGGACACGAGGTAAGGGACTTCGTCTCAATCTCCTTTCATTGAGGCATATTTTGTTTTATACACAAATTTCTTTTATACGGTGTATAAAACCCTTTGACTTTTACTTTTATTCAAAAGGAATCATTTTTTACGAAGCGTTTTACTAAATGACAAAAATGAATGTTTCTTTTAACGTACGTGGTGACAACGACCTTTTCCGCCGCCGCGAGTATTATTTGGTCTTCGGCTTCCTCAACAAGCCGTAATCTTTTTAAAAAGAAATAAATACTGTATACTCTTTTATGTATTTTGGTATTGAAAATGGTATTTATAATGGATTTTTTATGTCAATATATTTATGTGATATATTGTGATCGAAATGTGGAAATGTTTTCTTTCCATTATATTTGTTTTATGTCTTATGATTTTATAATGGTACTTGAAAATTTGACGGGTGGTTACGTGCTAAACCATATGACGGGTGGTGTCGTGAATACTAGGATGGGTGGTTACATTATAACCTCCAATGCATTGGGTATGGAAGTAGGCCGAATGTCTATTCCATTAAGTGGTATGTGTGGAAGTCGACCGTATGGTTATTCCATTTAAGTATGTTTATGTCCCAAGTTTCCATTATATGTTATGTGTTATTTATATGGGTTTTATGGTAATATTTTGGTTAAAAAAGGGTAAGTAATGATCTTTTA
Source organism: Viscum album (assembly GCA_963277665.1). Lineage (NCBI taxonomy): Eukaryota > Viridiplantae > Streptophyta > Magnoliopsida > Santalales > Viscaceae > Viscum > Viscum album. The sequence goes on from OY728131.1 coordinate 25,843,132, forward strand.
TTCATTGAAGAGTTTTTACTACTTTATAAAGGTGAAAAGTATTAATTTGATAAAGTATTCATGTTTTACTTGTTGTTTTGAAAAACTAAACGTTTTCCTTCTTTGTGTATCCCTTACTGAGCTTTTTATGCTCATTCCCAGTTTGTTTTTAAAGGTTATTCATAGGACATAATGTGGAATAGGGTCAAGGATGGGATCAAGGAAAAGTGATTTTGTCTTAAACATGGAACTAGACATGACTCTTTTTTTAAGAGTTCATGTTTTGTAAAAAAAGGAAACTTTGTAGATGTGTCTACTGTGTAATATTTTGAGATTAAATAGTTATGATCTAATTCTCTAAAACTCTAAACCTGAAAAAATCCTCAACATGAATTATTCATTTAATTCAATATTTAGTAATGTTTAAGGCCGAGGCCTTATAGTTGGTATCAGAGGTCGGTTTAGACAAATTTATGAGTTAGAAAATTGTTAAATTTATAAATTAATTTATGGTATGATTGAAATGATATACAATTTAAATATTACCATGTTGCTTCGCCTAAGATATTTCTGTGTTAAGAATGGTTTTCCGTGGAGGAAACAATGCAGCTATGTTGGGATGACATCAGGAGGAAGACAACCTTCCAAATCAGCAACCTGAGATGGTCGGAATTGGAACTGAACAATTTGTTACAGTAATGACACAGTTAAGTCAGGATATAAATGGTGGTAGTATCCATGCATGAGATCAGCCAAATCAACCACAGAGGAACATGTCAGTGGTGGAACATTTCATGAGGCAACATCCCCCATCATTCATAGGATCATCTGACCCAGTGCTAGCCAAAGGGTGGATTAAAGCACTGGAGAAGATTTTTGATGACATGGGGTGTTTAAAACATCAAAATGTTAGTCTTTCTGTTTACTATTTTCAAGGTGAAGCTGATCAGTGGTGGTCAATGATGAAAAATAGCAGGGATAGTGATGATATTGATGATATTCACTGGGACGAATTCAAAGGTATGTTTATTGAGAAATATTTTCCTAAGGTGGTTCATCTTAGGATGGAAAAACAATTCCTTGAATTGAGGTAGGAGGATGACTTAGTGGCTACTTATGAAGCAAAGTTCACTCGACCGGCAGTGTATGCTCCAAATTTCATATAAGATATTGATATTAAAATAAACCATTTTTACTCCGGGTTAAAGCCAAAGTATCAACGGGATTTAGCATCTCGTGAGTTCAAAAGTTATGAAAAAATTCTTCGATGTGCGGAGAAGGTGGAAATGGAGTTTTCCGATGATCAGGTGTTCTTTAAAAAACAACAGAATAAGGGGTCCATTTGGCAGGAATAGGGGAAGAATTCATCAAAGAAGGAAGGAGGTAAGAAAACCAAATATCCATCCTGTGAGAAGTGTAGTAAAATGCATCCTGGATAATGTTTATCCAAGTCTGGAAAGTGATTTCGGTGTGGTATGTCTGGTCATATTTCTCGTAACTGTAAGGAAGATGATCAAGCAGGAAATGAAAAGACAGAGTTAAGATGTTTTAAGTGTAATGAAATGGGTCATTATGCAAATGAGTTTCTAACGAAGAACTAAACTGAGGGAAAGAAGCCAAACTACAAGTAGAAAAGGGCGGTGAAATCCTTTGCAACTACTTCAGCAGATGTTGGGCATGGATTGGCTTTCTATTTATCATACTAAGATTGACTGCAGAGCTAAAATGGTTTCTTCTCAGAAATATTTTTAGTTTTTGTACAAGAATGAACTCTTGTGTTTGATAACATATTTGGATGTTGAGAATCTAGTAAAATAAGGAAATAAATGTTACCTTGCACATATTGTTGAAAATAAAGGAACTGTTCAGATTAATGATGTGCTAGTGGTAAATGAGTATCTTGATTTTTTTCCTAATGAGTTTCCTGGTATTATTCATGATCGGGAAGTTGAATTTACAGTTGACTTAGTTTCTGATTCTAAGCCAATTTCAAAACCCCCTTATCAAATGGCTCAAGTTGAAATTTTAGAGTTAAAGAAGCAATTGCAGGAGTTATTAGATAAAGGTTTCATTCGACCTATCACATCACCATGGGGTGCTCCTATCTTGTTTGTTAAAAATAAAGATGTTTCAATGAGACTTTTCATTGATTATAGATCCTTGAATAACATCACTGTTAAGAACAAGTATCCTTTTCCTCATATCGATGATTTGTTTGATCAGCTTCAGGGAGCTCAGTATTTTTCGAAGATTGACTTGAGGTCAGGGTACCATCAGTTGAAGGTAAAAGAAGAAGACATTCTGAAGACTACGTTTCATACTAGATATGGTCATTATGAATTTGTAGTAATATTTTTTGGGTTAACCAATGCACCTGATTTATTCATGGACCTTATGAATTGAATTTTCCATGAGTTCTTGGATAATTTTGTGGTTATTTTCATTGATGATATTTTAGTTTTTTATAAAAGTAAAGAGGAGCATGAAAGTCATTTAAGGGTTATCTTGCAAACCTTAATAGAAAATAAACTGTATGGAAAATTTAGCAAGTGTGAGTTTTGGTTACAAAAAATTTCTTTCCTTGGTCACATTGTTTCAAAAAATGGCATAACTATTGATCCAGCTAAACCAAAAGTAGTTGAGGAATGGCCAAGACCCAAAAATGTAACCGAGATCCGTAGTTTTCTTGGTTTGGTAGGTTACTACAGAAGGTTTGTTGAAAATATTTCATGGTTATCTATTCCATGACTAAGCTAACTCAGAAGGGTGTAAAGTTTATCTGGAAAAAAGAATGTGATGATTGTTTTCAAGAGTTGAAAAGAATATTGGTGAATGCTCCAGTTTTGGCACTTCCTTCCAGGAATGGTGAGTTTGTTATCTAGAGTGATGATTCGTTGAAGGGACTTGGTTGTGTCCTTATGCAGAGTGATCAGGTAATTTCTTATGCTTTACATCAGTTGAAAATTCATGAGATAAATTACCCTACACATGATTTGGAATTAGCTGCTGTTGTTTTTGCTATAAATTTTTAGAGGCATCATTTGTATGGTGTAAAGTGTGAAATATATACTGATCAAAAAAATTTAAAGTATATATTCACTCAGAAAGAATTGAACATGAGACAGATGAGATAGTTAGAATTAATCCAGGATTATGATGGTACGGTTCATTACCATCCGTGAAAATCAAATAAAGTGGCTGATGCTTTGAGTCAAAAAAGTAATGCTTCATTAACCATGCTACGTTTTGAACGAGATCCTTTAGTTTTTGATTTGTTGAACTTTGGCATAGAAGTTGTTGGTGTGGGAAGTTCTTCTATTTTGTTTCAGGTTTCAGTGATATCATCTCTATCAGACAGAATTAAGAAAGCACAGAAGAAAGACACTGGGTTGCAGAAAACGGTGGAGCTTGTTCAGAAGGGTAAGTTTCCTGAATTTAACATTGATAATGATTGTGTTTTGAGTTTTGGGAAGAGATTATGTGTTCCTTGTGATTCGCATTTGAAGAATGATTTATTATGTGAGGCTCATAGTTCCCCGTTTTCAGTTTATCCTGGCAGTACTAATATGTACAGAGATCTGTGGGAGTATTACTGGTGGGATGGAATGAAAAGAGATATTTCTGATTTTACTGTGAAGTGTTTGACATGTCAATAGGTTAAAGCAGAGCGGCAGTTACAAAAGGGATGCTTCAGCCTTTACCGGCGCCAGAGTGGAAATGGGAAAATATATCCATGGAATTTGTTGTGGGATTACCGAAGACATCTCGAGGTAATAATACAATATGGGTTATTGTTGATCGATTGACTAAATCTGCTCATTTCCTTCCTATTTGAGATACATTGTCTCTAGGTCAACTTGCTCGGTTGTATGTTAAAGAGATAGTCAGGTTGCATGGATTTCCCCACTCCGTTGTGTCTGATCATGATCCAAGGTTCACTTCTAACTTTTGGAAAGGCCTTTACATGTCGTTGGGTGCTGAATTAAAATTTAGCACATCTTTTCATCCTCAATCAGATGGGCAGTCAGAACGAACAATTCAGACCTTGGAGGATATTCTACGTGCTTGCTCGATCTATTATCATGGAATTTGGGACCAACATCTTTTTTTGGTTGAGTTTTCTTATAATAACAGTTTTCATTCCAGTATACAGATGGCTCCATTTGAAGCATTATATGGTAAACGGTGTTGAAATCTAACTTTTTGGGATGAGGTAGGGGAAAGGAAGCTGATGGGACTAGAATTTGTAGAAGAGTTGGAAGAAAAAGTTCAGCTGATACAGAAAAACATGAGAACAGCTCAGAGCAGGAAAGAAGGTTATGCAGACAACAGGTGGAAGGATCTCTCTTTTGAGTTAGGCGATTATGTCTTCCTCAATGTTTCACCATGGAAAAGTGTGATTCGATTTGGTAAGAAAGGAAAGCTAAGTCCAAGGTTCATTGGACCATATGAAATTCTGGAGAGAGTTGGATCAGTTTCTTACCGAGTGGATTTACCTCCAAGTTTGTCCCACGTACACAATGTGTTTCAGGTTTCGATGTTAAGAATGTATATGCCAGATCCATCTCATGTTTTGAGCCCAGAGGTAGTTCAGTTGGAAGAGAATATCTCTTACGTAGAACAACCAGTCCAGATTATTGACCGTAGAGAGCAAGTGTTGCGGAATAAGGTAATTCACTAGGTAAAGGTTTTGTGTAATAACCATATGGTTGAAGAGGCAATGTGGAAATATGAAGATTCTATGAGGGATAAATACCCCCACTTATTTTTATAAGTGAATAAAATTGCGAGGACGCAATTCCCAAAAGGGGGGAAGGATGTAACATCCCAGGTAAATAAAGAGTAAGACATTTTCATATTTATTAATATTTTTGAATTAAATATTAATTTTACTTTAAAGGGGTTTCTATGTTTGATAGCGTACCTGATACACTATAATGAGTTTCTTTGAAATCTTACATTGCATACTAAATATAATAATATTATTATTTCAAATGATAGTTAACACGTATCTGTTCTATTGGCGGGAATGAATATAAATAATTAAAATATGATTATATAAGTTTGTTAAATGTTTTTACATTTATCCAATAAAATATAATGTCTTAAAATAAGGAAAGAATTCAATATTAGGCATATATACTCTAATATTCACTAAAAGGTTGACTTATCGCCTTTTGATGGAAAACCCTCTTTAAATATAGTTTTGGTCACTCTTATACATTTTATTGTACCAAATAAAATTCTCATTTATAATCAGGACATCAAAATTTACTTTGTGTAAATTTTTTGGTATTTTTTCGATAAAGTTCATTTTTAATGAATAGTGAAAAATGTTGTATTTTAATTCAAAACCTCTTTTTAATCTAATTTAATTATATGGTTAGATTATCTTTTGAATTATCTTTAAAGTTAAATTAGATTATATTTTTACCATTTAATCCAATGGTGGTCATTGGAATTAATTTCACTTTGAAATTGGACTTAAACAAATGTAAATCTTTTGAAATATATTGCTTCTTAAAAACACGCTATTTGTTTTGACAGCGGGAATTAATTATTAAATTAATTAATGAAAATTTTATGCTTTTAATTTTTTAAAATAGACATTATTTTTTTATTTGGAATATCAAATATATCTTAGGGTGAATGTTTGGTATTTTTCTAAAAAACTTCAATTTTTGATGAATAGTGAAACCACTAAATGGTAGTTAAAATACTCATTTTTCGTTTAAATGAAACTTCACCACCTATGTGATTTGAATTTCAAAAATCCGATAAACATGGTTGTCATTAGAAAGTAAAATGTGGTTCAATTTGATTAAAATAATTTTTTGGTGAATAGTAACTTTTAAGTTTTATTAATCGCGATTAAAGGTAATTAGTGTAATTTAAGGTAAAAATAATGTTATAATAATATTAAATTACCTAGACACATGTCCTGCCCTTATTGGATGAGTCATGGACGACCAAAAAAATCCATGGGTCAACTTGGGGACCCCATGGAGCCACTTGGGTAAGAAAATGACATTAATAACTTTTTATTTAAAGTTAAAATAAAAATGTCACAAACATGTATTGTTTTACTAAATCAATTTTTACATGGGGTTATACAAGTAATATTTTTTACTATAAATATTCATTATAAATCGAAAAAAGTTTCCTACATCGTGATATTTTTTTTATAATTTTTAGACATTAAATAAATTAAATTATTTATGACACCATGATGATGCAGTGATTACCTCATTAAATAACGATTTAATTAAAATGAAAAGATAATGTAAAATATAAGACATAAACTTTTCAAAAACCTATTAGATGGGTTCATTTAGAACCCTTATCACCTTATCCTCAAAATATATAACTCTGGGACCTTTAATATCCGAAAATCATTTTATAATAAAGTGTCTTTTATTGACTTACCAAGAGTGACCCTCCTCTCAACTTATAAAAGGCCCCCACCTCTACCCCCTTACCCACACATCTCAAGCCTTTGGATTTCCCAATCTCTGCTAATTTTATCTCTCCAAATCCCTTTCCTCATCCTAGAAGCCTTACCTTAGGCATAAAGCTCTTCAAGAAACCCTTTGGGTTCAAACCAATAGGAGTTAAACGATTTAAAGGTAATGTCTTCACTTATGTTCTTTTGTTTTATTTTGCTTCTTCAACCCACTAAACTATTTATATTCCTTTATTTTGTAACAAAACTAGTATCTTAAATATACTATGATGTTGTTATGTGAAAGATTCGATCTACACTTACACACACCTCCGTCTAATGGTTAAAGAACATATTGTTTCTTTGGTTGGCGAATTTCTGCCTCACGAAACGATGATTGTTCGATCTTCTTTTAACACATTTAATGGTGACCATTAAGATGTCACTATATTTATATGTGATATATATTATGTTTATTTTTTCCTCATTCTTCTCTATTTATCATTTATGGCATACCTTTATGGTTTCCATTATGGGTAAACACGATAATTTCATTTTACGAAGTGCAGACTACCGCCCCCTCAAAGTGATTTGATTCGTTAATACCATATGTGGGATATATAAATGATGGAGTTAATGATATTATATATGATATTATACTAGAATTATAATATACCTTTATATCATTATTATTTAACTCCATTAAACACAAAATATAAATGAAAGTAGTGTTCATGCTTACGTACGGCTTACCGTCTCCATGAATAGTGCATTTCATTTCTTGCCACTAAATGTTATGTACTATTATAAATTCATGTATATGATGGATATATATGATATATATGATATCCAAATCATGAATATCATTCTGGATATAATGAACCTTTGACCACATGAACAAAATGTAATTGTAAGAAGTCCATTTTTGACTTAAGTACCAAATATCGACAAAATGAACTTTATTAACTTAAATGATTACATAATGTTTATAACTTGGAAATAAGTTATATAAAAGAAATAATAAACTTTAAAAAGGTTCCTAAGAAAGTATAAATTAACTTTAGTTTATTATTCATGAGATTAAAGTGCAATCGAGTCAGGTCAGACACAAGGTAAGGAACTTCGTCTCAATCTCCTTTCATTGAGGCATATTTTGTTTTATACACAAATTTCTTTTATAAGGTGTATAAACCCCTTTGACTTTTAATTTTATTCAAAATGAATCTTTTTCTACGAATCGTATTACTAAACAACAAAAAGGAATGTTTCTTTTAACGTACACGGTGACAAAGACCTTTTCTGCCCCCGAGAGTATTATTTGGTTTTTGGCTTCCTCAACAAGTAGTAATCTTTTTAAAACAAAATAAATACCATATACTCTTTTATGTATTTTGGTATTGAAAATGGTTATTATAATGGATTTGTTATGTCAATATATTTAAGTGATATATTGTGATCGAAATGTGGAAATGTTTTCCTTCCATTATATTTGTTTTATGTCTTGTGATTTTATAATGGTACATGGACGTTTGACGGGAGGTTACGTGATAAACCATATGACGAGTGGTGCCGTGAATACCAGGATGGGTGGTTACATTATAACATCCAATGCATTGGGTATGGAAGTCGGCCGTATGGCTATTCCATTAAGTGATATGTGTGGAAGTTGACTGTATGGTTATTCTATTTAAGTATGTTTATGTCCCAAGTTACCTTTATATGTTATGTGTTATTTATATGGGTTTTATGGAAATATTTTGGTTACAAAAGGGTAAGTAATGATCTTTTATTCAGTGAAGAGTGTTTACTACTTCATAAAGGTGAAAAGTATTACTTTTATAAATTATTCATGTTTTACTTGTTGTTTTGAAAAACTAACAGATTTCCTTCTTTGTGTATCCCTTACTCATATTTTTATGCTCATCCACAGTTTTTTTGAAATGTTTTTCATAGATCATGTGGAATAGGGTCAAGGATGGGATCAAGGAAAATTCATGCTGTCTTAAACATGGAACTAGACATGACTCTTTTTTTTAAGATTTCATGTTTTGTAAAAAAAGGAAACTTTGTTAAAGTGTCTAATGTGTAATCTTTTGAGATGTAATAGTTTTTATCTAATTCTCTAAAACTCTAAACCTGAAAAGTTCCTCAGTGTGAATTTTTCATTTAATTCAATATTATGTAATGTTTAAGGTCGGGGCCTTATAGGATGGTTGGACAATCATTTGGGATAGGTAGGATTTATCCCCTGCCCTTATGATTTCCAAATCCATTCTTTCTATATCCAAGAATATATAGTCCTTCTTAATCCACAGCATGGATAGAGTAGAAGGTTCTTTTCTGCTTAGAGAATTAGCAAACTTGTTCACCTTTCCAGGATGATAGTGAATAGAGCAATCGTAATCCATGATTAGCTCTAACCATCTCCTTTGACGCACGTTAAGATCCTTTCGTATGAATATATACTTTAGGATCTTTTGGTTGGTGTATATGTCACATTTCACACCATATAAGTAGTGCCGCCAGATTTTCAAGGAAAAAATCACGGCTGCGAGGACTAGATCTTGCGTCGGGTAGTTCTGCTCATGGATCTTCAATTGTCGTGAGGCGTAGGCTATCACATTATCATTTTTCATTAGTACACAACCAAATATTTTCATTGAAGAATCACTGTATGTCACTAAACATTCTCCACTTTTCTGTAGTGTGAGTACGAGCGTAGTGATCATCCTTCCCTTTAGCTCCTTGAAGCTTTCCTCACATTCTTCCGTCCAGACATACTTTACCCCTTTCCTTGTTAACTTAGTTTGCGGGCTTGACAATCGTGATAAGTTTCTCACAAAATGTTGGTAGTACCCAGATAATCCAAGAGAACTATGGATTTATGTGCCACTAGAGGGCATGGTCCATTCTTCAATCGCCTTTTTTTAAGGATCCATAGAAATTCCCACACATGTGATCACATGTCCCAAGAACGTGACATGCTTTATCCAAAACTAACACTTTCTGAACATGGCAGACAACTTTTCCTTTCTTAATGTCTCCAACACAAGTCTTAGATGTTCTTCATGTTCCTACATTCTCTTGGAGTAGATGAGAATATCATCAATAAAAACTACCACAAATTTTTCGAGGTAATGTCTAAAGACTCTATTCATCAAATCCATTAAGATTTTAGGGGAATTAGTAAGTCCCAAGGGCATCACAAAAAACTCATAGCTCCCATACCTTGTTCAGAAGGCTGTTTTTTGAATATATTCCTTCTTCACCTTTACCTGATTATATCGAGAACGAAGATCCAACATTGAGAAGTATAGAGCACCTCTTAACTGGTCTAACAAGTCATCAATCCTTGGAAGAGGAAACTTTTTCTTTATGGTGATCATGTTGAGTTCCCAATAATCGATACACGGCCACATTGTTCCATCCTTCTTCTTCACAAAGAGCACTAGCGCACCCCAAGGTGACATATTAGGGCGTATGAACCCTTTGTCCAGATGCTGTTGAAACTGCTTCTTTAACTCCTCCAGTTATATGGGAGCCATCCTATAGGGACACTTCGAGATAGATGTAGTCCGGGTATAAGTTCAATTGAGAACTCAACGTCACAATCCGGGGGAATTCCGGGTTACTCTTTAGGAAATACATCATTGTATTCCATTACGATGGGCATTTCTTCAAGGTTGGTAATTTCCTTAAACTCAAACATTTGGGAGAGGTATGCTTATTCATAGGGAATCAACACCCACACCATTGAAATATTTTTCAAAGGAGGTTCATGATCTTCCTTGAATTTGTATAGGATCTTGGGATGGTTCAGAATATGAAAAGATATTTCCTTTTCCCGACAGTTGATATGTTCTCTATAAAACAAGAGCCAATCCATTCCCATTATAGCGTCTAATTACACCAAGGGAAGTACTACGAGATTTTCCAGAACAATCTTCCCACATATTCCAACAGGAGAGGAGTCAAACACTTGGATTGCAATGATTTCACCACTTGGTGTTTTTACAGATATCTCTACTTCAAGGTTTCAATGCTTCGATTCTATAGTTCTAGAAAACATTCAAGATATAAAGGAATTCATAGAACTAGAATCAAATATAACTTTGACATTCTTGAGTGAATAGGAATTGTACCTTGTAAGACTTCATTATCTTGCTCCACTTCCACCATAGTGATGGCATAAGCCTTCCCTTGTTCCTTTGGCTTCAGTGGTTGCTGACGCTGATTACCCTCAAGAGCTCTAGGTTTAGTGCACTAGTTTGTATAGTGCCCTAGCTCCCTACAGTTATAGCATTGAACCATGAGTGGTTCTCTCCTTTCATCAGGTATATTCTCCTTTCCTTTTGTTTCTTCTCGGCAATCTTGAGCATGGTGTCCTTCTTTTCCACACTTGAAGCATTTCCCCATCCCTTTGAGGCAGTTCCCATGGTGTAACTTCCTACATTTTTTGCATGTGGGTTGTTGAGTTTTCTTCCAACTTTTTTCATTAGATCCTCCACCTTGAAAATCCATCTTCCGTTTCTTATCCCCATAGCCATGGGAACATTCTCCAAACTCAATCTCCACTTTGAGAGCACATCGAAAAACTTCTTCATAACTCCCAAAGTCTCAAATTTCAAGAGCCTTTCGAAGGTGTGGTTTTAATCCAATAAAGAATCTATCAATTTTCTATCATTGTTGATAACAAAACCCAAAGCGTACATTTCAAGCCTTGTGAAATTCACTTCATAGGTTGTGACAGATTCTCATTCTTTTTTCTTGAGCTCTATGAATTCTCTCTCCATATTCGTGTGAAGAGTTCTTGGGAAATACTTGTTAAGAAAGATTATCTTAATGTATTCCCATTCCATCTCTTTAATTTCCCCCCTGGTTTGGTGTTCTTAATCAAATCCCACTACTGATCATCTTCTCCCTCTATAAGATAAACGACTAGAGTCACCTCCTCCGTCTTAAAATAGTGAAGCACAGAAAATATCTTCTCCATGGATTTGACCCACTGTTCCACAACTAGTGGATCAGAAGATCCATTAAACGTCGGTGGTCGTTGCTACATAAAACATTCGATAACTAGTTTCTCCCACTTTTGTGAAGGAGTATGTTCCCCGTTATTATGGTTATTGTTCATAACCTGAGATAATTGGGTAAGAATCGCCAGGAAGTTTTGAACTCCACCTCCCAAATCATTGGGGATATCATTCGGGCAATCGTTTCATTGGCCCTCGCATGAGTTGTTGACATGATTTCCCCTAGTTCCCACCATTCTATTAAATAGAAAATCTTAGAACAAAACATAAGTAAACAATTCATGAATAAAATATTCATTTAAACAATTTATACCACAAACATAACATATAGGATTCCTATGTAAATATTCTTGTGTGCATTTTTCTACTTAGTCTCATAATAGAGGTTTTCTCTAGGGTTCACTAATCCTAATTCCCAAATTAACTAAACATTGCCTTTGATACCAACTATAGTGAACTAAGACTTTTCTTACAATACTATTACATAATTTTTAAGATAAACAAAATAATAGTATTACACATAGGGGATCCAAAGGATTAGTGTCTTGGGAAAACTAGGACCACACATAACAAATACAACTTCAAGAATAAACATTTATTTAATTTCTCCTTCTCTAGCTTCTTATTGGTACTTGTCCTCTCCTTAGTACATGTAGCCACCTAAGGATATACATCAAAAGGGGTGAGATAGAATCCTATTAAGAGGATATATAAGAACAATATATCATGGTTTGATCATAGTCATAACATGGGAAGAAGATCATGAACATGAGAGGAAGCATAAATATAAGACTTGAAATTTGGCAATGCATAAAAATGAAACAAAATGTCTTAGTGGTTAACTACCACACATACTTGTGAACCAATATATCATCTTTTTCACACATCATATCACATTTACTAATGAGATTCATCACATTACCCATTTCATTGGAGCGCTATATAATTCTGGGCGCACTTGTCACATTTAAACATTCATATTGCGCTATATAATTCTTAGCGCACCCGTCACATCATAACATTATAATTTATCATGCATGAAACAATGAACATATAAATTAAATTAACATAATGAACCCATGAAAAGTAATGTTTTTCATCACATAAGAACACATCCATTAACATTGGGTTCCAAAAATAATGAGGGAATAACATATATGTTACAAGAACCATCAATCTTGAATGAGAAGTAAAAGGTGTGTTCTTGAAAGAATATTTCTTTTGGAAAACATTTGGTTTTTCAAAAATACCACTGAAAAAATGTATATCCCATAAGATTAAATATAATGATGAACAAAATATTTTTAAGGAGTAACCATATCAAAAATAGTGAAAGAGGGAGAACCCGAAGGATGAATGTTCGGTTCGAGAATTTCCCCTTACCTTGTATCTGAATGCTTCATTCTCTTTAATTTCCTTTATAATGACATTATATTCATTAATTAAAAATCCATAATCTTGTTTACATTAATATGGATCATTATGGTTTCATTAAGTGATTTTATGTGCCTTTGGATGAGTTATAGAGTTTAAAAACATTATTCGGGAATGTTTGGTTTTATGGTTTTCTTGAGAAGTTCACTTGTATTCTTAAATTGAGGTTTGGGTAGAACATGGGTAAACATCCAGAACTTATATTACCTGCTATAAATGATATTAAAGGAGTTTGAATAATCTTATAATGAATTATATTAGATCCATGTGGATGAATCATTAGATAAAAATTAAATGAAGATTGTTTGGGTTAATTTGGGCGGTTTTTGGATCACAATGAACTTGTTTTAATTTACCACTTATCAATATGATCATAAGTTAGTTACAGAGCTTTAAATAGGATATAATACATAAAAACTGTTCTGGTTCAACCATTAAAATTGTTTTATGACCAGATCTGAAGGTATAAATGGAATAAGAAACATGTTGTTCTTAAAGGTGATAAATTAACACCTCACCAACAACGTTCTTTTTAATAAAATCAAAGGAAGAGGGAAAGGGGTTTGGATGATATAATATACCATTAGCGTCATAAAATTATAGTATATTTATAATACTGGAGTTACAATACCATTTGGAAGAAGATAGGTGGGTAGAAATCAAGAAATGAACTTGAACTTGAAAGGAAATTAAAGGAGAAGAGGGAGAGAAATTACCTCTTAAATCTTCCTCTTGAGATCCTCCTTAAGGAAGCTAGGATTGGTCTCTTGATGAGACCATCAGCTCTTGAAAGTGGGATAGGTGATATAGAAGTGGTTTGGTCAGAGTTTAGAGAATTCTTGGAGCTTGAGAGGTGTGAGGAAATGAGGGTGTGAAGGGTGGTTTTTATGGTGGAGGGGAGAGGGGTTTCCTTAATATAAAATTCATTAGTATATTAATTTCCCCTAAGACAAGGAAATTTGAGTCTTGAATGACCAAGAATAGTAATTGCATCATGTGATCCTGAAAAAAGTTGTCTTACATCAGCATAACATCACACAGGACTCTATAATTAGCTTATTTAGCTTATTTTTGTAAATTATGGTATTTCACTATAAAAAATTCAAGTATTTCCGAAAAATCCCAAAAATTTACCCCAACCATTATTTGATGTGTAGAATCCAAAAATGAATTCCATTTTTCAAAAATAATTTTCTAAATATTATTAGTTTATTATTTAATTAAAAACATAATTTACTTAAAAACAGTTTTTGAAATTAAAACTGATTTTAAAGAGCTCTCAAAAATTACGTAGGGTCTTATAAAATTTTCTAAAAACTATAAGACATTTATTTGATAATTATTGATCACATTTTAAGAAAATAAAATTTTATTTTAAATTAATTAATTAATTATAATTAATTATTTATGACTTACAAAATACCAAAACGTTTACTAAGGTCAAATTGTCACTTTCTAAGATGTCTAAATTTTATTTAATTATTCATGGGTAAGGTTAATCTTATGTTGGAAGATTTACTATTCATAAGGGACATATTACTATTCATAATGGCAGGTAACTATTCACAAGGGTACGTTGCTATTCACCAAAAATTATTTATTGTTTTATTAGACTCCAAAAATCATATTGAACACAACCATGTATGGAGTATTTTCAAAATTGAAAACATATAAGTGGAGACCTTGTGTTTAGAGGTCACTTAGCGCTAATCAGTTCATTATGTTGTGTTTTCATGTGATTTTATGACATAATTATAAGAATGGAATTTCCATTGAAAAACCTTGGGTCTTCACACAATCAAATAAAAAATTTATATAGCTCAATGGGTTTTTAGGAGATGCTACTATTAATTGGGAAATTCCCGAAAGAAAATAAATCCATCATTAAATCAAGATGAACTCTTGGAAAGTGTATTGGAAAAATAATAAATCAATTACAGAGGGTAAACTAATTTCATGAAACTCAATGGGTTTCCATGATCGAGATTGGAAACCTCTAATTCTCAATGATGCTCAATGGGTGTCATACATGATTGGAATAACAATTTAATATGAAGGAAAAAAAACTTAAAAGCAATGTGAAGCAATGGTCATCATGTTGTGCAACAATTCTATTCATAAAAAAATGAAAAATTTTGGAAAAAAACTATATACCACCAACCTCAAACCATGGATAATCCATTTATCTCATATAACTCTTTATTTAGATCTGGTTTGGAAGAAATCTATGAAATATACATTTCTTCCCAAAAATATGGAAAATAAGCATGCACCAAAATAAAACATCTAATACCAAAAAAAGTGGAATGGGGAAAATGAAAGGTAAATCTTACAAATACAGAATAATAGAGACTTATGGCATTAGATTTGGATAACGTATTGAATAGATTCATCAAAGTCTAGGTTAGTCTTGGATGGATAAAACCTTGGGAGAAGGTGGATACAGACACTGTAGTAGTAGGAGTAAATGAGAAAATGAGTTCTTAAAATAATTATGGGAAATTTTTTAATTTCACCCTCAAAACTAAGCCACGAGGTTTGGCTGCATGGTTTGGCCAAACCGTGCACCAACTGTGTGGCACCCCCAACATAAGAATCCACCTTGCATGGTTTTTCAAAATAATAAGTCTAACTATTTTACAACCATGTGGTTAATATTTATAGGGTACTACATAAGTTTTAATAACCTTGGTATATGGGTACATGGTTTGGTAAACCATACACATCTCATACGACACTCTATGCTTCTCTGAAACTGGTTGAACGGTTTGCTGCAAGGCGATGTACATTTTCAAACAAATCGTGTGCCATATGAAAACCTTCTAAACGTGGGTTTTCATAAGACAGACCCCCCCCCAACTCAATAAGGCCACTATGGGATCTCTTGGGCCTTTACCCTAATCTAAAAAACAGATGGATGTGTTTCAACTCTCGGAATTTTGTTCGGAATCATGGTTCAAATAACATCACATCCAGTAAATTCCAAAATTAAAATTACCTTGTATTTTTTCCATTCCTCAAAAAAAATTATAGTATATTTTAAAATCTCATCATTATTAATTACTGATTTTATTTAAGTATCCACTTATGAATATTTCTATTTCATGTCCATGTATTATTAAAAAATCAAAAATGTTTTTACTATTCTCTTATGAATCTTTATGGTCATATTAATCTGTGTTTAACTTTTTAAAAAATGAGTTTACAAGAATATTTTTATTTTTTTTCATAACATTTTACTTTGTAAATTATAGGATAAAAAACAAAAGGAATTAATATTTTAACTTATACGACCTGAAAGGATTTTCCTAATTTCATGATACCCTAATGTCTTGAATATTATTTTATAATATTATAGGGTTATTTTCAGAGAAAATGTTTTATTTTATAGTTGTGAATCATTTTTCAAAAAATCAAGAGATATTTAAAATTCATTTTTAACATAAGATTCCACTCTTTGAGTTAAGTTATGCTTTACTTGGGATATGTTCCTTAAATAAAATCTATAGTATTTCTTTGGATGGTTTATGTAAAAAAAGATTGATTTTTATGAATCCTATTACTTTCCCTTGGGTTCTAAATAAATTAAATATTGATGAAACATGATTATTAACAAGGGTTTTGGTATGATTAATGATTTATTTTTTTATATCAAACATATGTACCATTTTCTATATTTTATGGGTGATACCTTTATCTACCTCCAATTAATTGGGTAAAGATTTATATCTCATGATATAGATAAGTCTATAATGTGGGGTGAAATCAGTTCAATAAAAAAAGGCTGGAACATAGAGTGAACCTTGTTTAGTAAGACCGGGTTACAATGGGGAGTGAACTTAGTTCTGTACAAGACTTTTTCATCTATGATGGTCTTCAAAGTGATCCTTATATAATAAAGAAATTATTTTCTATTCTTATGTGTGTTCTACAATTCCATGTCTTATGTTATTCACTCATTTTTCATGTTATTTTAGAATTCATGTCTTAAAATCTATCAATATTTATTCCCTGACTCAAGATTATGATCTTTGATATGCAAGGTATAATTTTTAAATGTTATGTTCTTGTTTTTATACCATTATTCTCATGTTATCATTGATATCTCACCTTCTTATCCTTATTGAGCATCTATTATTTCTGTTTTCTTATATTTTATTTACACGTGATATGGGTAAAGTTATTAAGTATGATATGTGAAAATATGATACAATTGTAGAGGAATAAGTGGGATATGATTTATATATTTTATAAACCAGTTGTTTATGTTTTCAAATTTCCAAATACACTAGAGCTATACGGTTCTTGAGTGGTTTTATTATGTTATATAATCAATATTCATATAAAAAGATGCATTGTCAATGTTTTAAAATTATGGGATGTTGTAGTTGGTATATGAGAAAGTTTTTGTTATCCTTTTGAAACTAGGATGAGAAAACCTTATTAAGAACCAAAAGGATAAGTCTAATTATAGGTAAAAATCTTATAATTTTGGTAATTGTCATAAATAACCTTGTATTAAACAAAATATGTCATAGATTAAAATTTTGTAAGTAATTTTTCGTGATTATGTGGTTTCCCACTATAAATTGTGTTGATTACACTATTTTTTATCTTTTAGTCAATGGATGGAACCTAAAGGAACTGCGTTAAAAGTGAATGAAATGATTTTCCTCCTATAAACTGAATATTATGGGAGAATAAAGACAAAATTTTATTTCTATTCTCACACTACATTCACAAGATATGAATTAGGTTGGACATTCAAATGAGAAAATGAGGGAGAAAAATTCTATTGAGTCTTTCTTTAGGTAGCATCCACCTTTTTTTAGTGGGTCTTCAAATCCACTAGTGGATGAAAAATGGATTAGTACTAAAGAAAATATATTTTCTGTTCTTTAATTTTCATAAGATGACAAATCCATTTTGTTTTTCTTTCATTTATAAGGTGATGCACATCAATAGCGGAATCTTATCAAGATTATGAGGTAGTGGGGTGATATTGAATCCATGGAATGCAATGAGTTCAAGAACATATTCTTAAATAATTGCATTTCTCATGATCATTATTTGAAATTAGAGAAGGAATTCCTTGATTTAAAGAAATATTATAATGAATCAGTTGGAACCTATGAAGAAAATTTTACAAGACTATAAAGGCTTACTTATGTAATTATCATCCAACTTAAAATTAAGGTTAATTGATTCTTCAATGGATTAAAACTAAGTATTTAAAAGGAATTACCCATGAAGTATTTTAATAACTGTGAAGAAATCATTTGATGTGATCTAAAGGTAGATATCGGGATTGTAGTTACCCCTAAATCTTATGGCTTTAATAAGAAAAGAAATATGGAATTCAAGGGGAAATATGAAAACCCTGGAAAGAAGAATATGTTATTTCCTTTATACTCAATGTGTGGGAAGAAGCATGGATGAATTTATTAAGGGGACTATTAAATGTTTTATGTGTGTGAAATAAGGTCAACATGAAATTGATATCCAAATTGATGGAATAAATTTAGCTAACAATTCGAATAGATAGAAAGTTTCACAGAATTCACATACCACAGTTCAATGATTCAAGAATAAGAAAAATGGGATTCATTCTATCAAATTCTAGAATATAAGTGTTAATGGTGATTACCGATGTCCACAACCACATAATCCCATAGATAATGTAAAATATCATGGGATTGGTATTGGTGATGTGGAGAACAACAATGAAGTGGTTAAAGGTAAACTTACCATCCACTCTAAAAAATAAAATGTATTATTTGATTCTAGATCCACCCACTATTTTATTTTTGAAAAAATTTATATGGGTATGACGATATCACATAAATAATTAGATGTTGAGTTATCTATAAAAACTATTAATGTAATAATGGTTTCATCTCACGTTTATAGTTCTTATCCAGGATACATTTGTGGGAATGTGCTTCCTACAAATCTTGTGATCATTCCTTTAGTTATCTTCAATGTGATTCCTAGTAGGGACTGGAAATATTTATAGGGATATTATATAAATTTCAAAGGAATCAAGGTCACATTTCATATTAGGAATGAATCTATAATCAGCAATTAATGAAGGAATTAATATGTACTTATATTGTAAATCACTTCTATCTTGTTGGTCTTAATTTCTATAAATAAATGGTATAGATCTCTAAAAATTGGGGAGAAACTAAAAATTAATTATACACCTATTGGACAATATTTTTTTGATGTCTTTACAGAATAATTTATAGGTATTCCACTAGATCATGAAGTTTATTTTTCAAAATAATGCATTCCTAGTGTTATTCCAATTTTAAATACTTATTATAGAATGGAAACAATGGAGTTTCATAAATTAAAAAAAAATCCAGTAGAATCTTGATAAAGGATTAATACATCATATTTAATCAACTTGGGGTTCACCTATTATAGTTATTAAGAAGAAATATTTAAAAATGTGACTTTTCATTGATTATCGAGAACATAACAAGTTTACTATCAATAAAAAGTACCATCATTCCTATATTTATGACATATTTTTATTCAACAATGTTGATCGTAATACTTTTCCAATATTTACCTTCATTATAGATATCACCAATTAATGGTAAATAAATAAGATATATCTAATATAGTATTTAGTACAAGGTATGGACATAATGAATTTATAGTTATGCCTTGTGGTTTTACAAATTTTTCATTATCTTCTTGGATTTAATGATTACAGTCATTAGAGAATATCTTGATCAGTTTGTGATAGTCTTTATAAAAGATATTAGTTTCTATTTGAAGATGAAGGAAGATCGTAAAGATCAAAAAATGATTCTACTTAAGACCTTAAGAGAGGATAATATTTATGAAAATTTTATCGAATGTGAATTTATACTTTAAAAGGATTCATATTTTGGTCTCATAATCTCAATATAGGGTATATCTATGGATCCATCAATGATGGAAGTTAGTTAATATTGTCACATACCAAAACGGTGAGTAAGATCTATAGTATTTTGGTCTATATTGATATTATCATTGATTTGTGGATAATTTCTCTTGATTGTCCAATACACTCACTAAGTTAACTTAGAAGGGTGCCAAGATACTTTTGACAAATGAATGTGAAGAAAATTTTCTGTAAATAATGTCAAGGTTAGTCAATTCCCTTATTATTACATTACCCTATTGTGTATAAGGGTATGTAATCAATCATGATGCCTCTAATAAGGGAATGGGATTTGTTCTCTTAAAAACTAACCATATTACATCTTTTTTCCCATGAAAACCGAAGGTCCATGTTCAAAATTACCCAACTCATGATTTGAAGTTAACTACAATAATATTTGGATTAAAGTTATTTAGACATTTTATTTATATATAAAAGTGTGATATATATACCGATCAAAAAAAATTAAAGTATACATTCACACATAAAGACTTTAATATATACCCATTAAGATTTTTGGAGTGGATTATTTATTATGACTCTTCAATACATTACCACATTGGGAAATTGAACGAGGTGGAAGATGATTTGAGTAGAAATGATCAAGTCAGCATATCTATCATGAGGATCCCAGAAGATCGAATATTTATTGATTTAAAAATAAAGGACCTATAAATATTAAAGTAAGGGAAGGAATATTATCTTTCTCAACTAAATTTGCAACGGTATATACAGGTGACGATTAAATAGGAGCATAAGGAAGATGTAGAGATGAAAAAAAGGTGAGAAATGTTCATGAGTTCGGCACAGATTGTAATGAAATAATAGTGTTTAGGAACTCGTTTTGTGTCCCTCCAATTACTTTTTTGAAGAAGGATCCTTTGTATGAGGCTCATGTTCATAATTATCGATTCATCCTAGAAGCACAAAGATGTCTAGATACCAGAATTAGTATTATTGGTGTGATGGCATGAAGAGAAATATTGAGGAGTATCATTCTCAGTGCTTAGTTTTTTAGTAAGTTAAGGCTGAGAGACATAAGTTTGTTGGTTTGTTAAAATATTAACCATACCATAATTGAAATGCGAAATAATCACCTTAGATTTTTTCATCAGGCTCCCAATAACATATAAAGGGCATAACTTTATATGGATTATAATCGATCACAATTTTGGCATAATGTATTGGTATAAGAGAATATTTATCCCTTTATAGTCTTTTAAAAATATATATTAAGTACGTTTTGATATTCAATGGAGTCCCACTTTCAATTATATATGATCAAAATCTGAGGATTAACTCAACATTATTGAAAAGTCAGCATCAAACCCTAGATACAGAGTTATGTTTTAGTACTTATTATCATTATAATAAATATAATTATTCGGATAAAACTATTCAAACTATATAATACATGTTGATATTGTTCTCTATGTATTTCAAATAATTTTTTCACCAATACCTTCCATTGGTAGACTTTTCTTACAACAATAGTTTTCAGTCTAACAATCATATAGATCTTTATGAATCCCTCTATGGAATGAAGCGAAAAACTTCAACATGATCGAATTAAATTGGGTAAATAAAGATATTGAGATCGTATCTATTTGATGAAATGGAAGATAAGGTTATATTTATTAAACAACGCATAAACTCAGTTGAGAGGAAAAAACAACATGCAGAAAATCATCAGAAAGATCTAGAGTTTGAAGTGGTTGAAACGGTATTCCTCTAAATATCTCCCTCAAATATATTGATGATATTTGGAATGAGATCCTCCTAATACATAGTTATAATATTCCTTTTTAAATTCATCATCATTTTGGTATGGTAGATTATCGATTGGGGATTCCATCGAATCTCTCTTAAGTTCATCATGTGTTCCATTTATCTCTCCTGAGGAACTGCGTTCTTGATTCTTCACAGGTAATAAACTCATAAATTTTACTGATGGAGAAACACCTTTTTTTTGAGAAAAATGGTAGAAATTCTTGATCATAGAGAAAAGTTTTGCACAAAACTAGACCACTCTCCTAGTCAAAGTATTATGTTGAAACCAACAATATGAGGAATCTTTGTTGGAACATAATGATGTGATGATGAAAAAAATTATTCATCTATTTGAATATGAGTAATGAATTTTTTTGGGGGGTCATTTTAATAGTGGTAAAATTTAACACCTATGTATTTTTTTGAAATATGTCTCTTTAAATAATTTTTTTCTTTGATAGCATGCATTTCACACACCACCGTGTTTAAATGAACCATCTAACATTGTTAAAATATTATGTTTATATTGTATATTAATTGTTAGATTTTAGAAACTTAATAGTAATAAATAAATTATTATAAAATATGGTCTATTCATTTAAAAAATTTAATATTTATTTATCAAATGGTTATAATTTTAAAAGAAGAAATTATATAATAAAAGTGATGTTTTCTCTGAAAAAACTAATTTATATATGTAATGAATTTTATCTAAGTATATTAAATAAATATTTTCAAATTACTTTTAATGAAATTTATTTTTTCTTTAAAAATTTAAAGAACATTTTTCTTGGCTTAGAATATGACGAAATATAGTTTTCTTCTTAAAAATGTATTTTTCCATAAAAGCAGTCATTGTCACATTTTGCGTACGTACATTAAATTTAATAACATCCATTAATGGTTGTTGAATTTTATAATATTGATTAAATTTTTATAATAAAGAGGTTCAAATTTGGTAATTAGTGTCCATTTATTTTTTGTCAACATGAATAGATACTGTTGTAATATGTATAACCTCGGTAAAGGATGAAATGGGTTAATCTGGATTAAAAATAAGTGATAAATTCATACCTTTTCATAATATTTTTTACTAGATTAAGTTTACTCATACCTTAAGACCTATGGTTAGAAACTGAGTTATTTAAAGGACAATTTTAGAGGGATATAATTTATATATTATTAAAATCAAAGATAGTGACAAATTATCACACTCTGATTTTTAAAAAGTATAATATTTTTAATAATGGGTTATCCAAAATATAATCACAACTATAAACATAATTTTGAAATATAAAATATTTATCTTCTTCATGTTAATTTATTTATAATTTTAAGAAGTTATATAATTATCTTAAATTCTTACACAATGTTGTTGCGGTAATTATTCAATTGACATAAAAATCAAATAAATGATTTTAAAAGTAAACTAATGTGAGAAATTTAAGGTGATCCATGAATTTTTTATATCAACTTCACGTGGTATTGATATAATAAAATAGTTTTTTCTAATTTTTCAAGCTATCTTGATGTTTTTAAAAGTCAACATAGTGAATGTTGTCCAAATTAAAAATAAATATATTTTATGGGTTTAATATTTCATTAAATTATATAAAAATAAAAAATATTTAGAAACTAAAACATTATTGTTATAAAGTCTAAAATATAAAAAATTGGTCATTTATAGTCGAATTAACACCGTATAATGAAAATCTAAAATAGTTTAATATCGAAAACATTTGTTTTCATAATAAAATTTAAAATAGGTTAACTTAGGGTTAATCAAAATGAAAAGAATTAAAATAAATCCTAATGGTTGATTATATTACAAAATTACATTCTCTTAGATTATAATTCATGTCCACTTGGTGGTATTTGGATAGAAAATTAATTAATTATAATATAATATTTTGTAAAATTTGAAAAATACCCCTCACCACAATTATAAAAATGGTACCTCCTCCCCCACTTCTTTTTACACCTTGGAAACTTCAATATCAACCATATAATGAAGATTTATCCTCTTATCTTCCTTATACACATTCTAGATGTTTTGGTCTTCCCAAAAAACCAAACGTAGAACCCTTTAGAGGTGACCTAAAGGATACATTTTCAAAGAGGTAATCTCTCTAACAGATCACTTTCTCTTTATACTCCTTCTTACCTCCTCTAAATCTATTATTTTTTGTCAGAAAATAATAACTTATATATCTATAAAATTATGATATTTTATTATCATCATGAAAACACCATTATACATTATATTTCCCATCAAACAAGAAGTGATAGTGTCACTCAAGTGTACGTACAACTTACCATTTCCACATAAAGTTACAATTAATTTTTCATCACTATTTTTATATATGGGTATTATAATGGTCTTAGGGAATATATTTTATATAAAAATTATTCTATAAAAAATGAAATATTATTTACATTTATTTCATTTCATCATTCGAGAAATAAAAAAGAGGTCATTCATACGTACATCATAACGTCTCCATGAATTGTGTATTTCATTTTTATATTAATACTTTAAATTAATTATTATAAATATTTATATAATTTTTATATCTGATATTTATAAAATTATTAAATATCTATAAATTATGAGACCAAGATAAAACTATAAGTACAAGAATATAGATTCAAAACATACTTGGAAAACAAAGTAGTTATCACTTAGAATATTGAATTTTCTCACAAAAAAATAGACATCATGTTTTTGTTAATGTATATAAAATGAGTTTATTTTTATAATTTTGAGACTCTTTAATTTATTGAATCTTCTTTTATAATCATTCAAGGATCATTTCAATGAAAATTTTTTCATTTATAATTTTGTGGAATTTAAAAGTATTTTTTCAAAACAAAAAAATATATTTTTCTCCAATATTATTTCAAGAGATCATTAAAATTCATTTTTCATCTATAATGAAATTACATAATGTTAGTTATTATATAATGGGGATATGTTAATATAATACCATGTTTATTTTTTTTCTATGGTGTTTTCTTTTTATGATGTCATGGTGTTTATGAATCCTTTTCTATTTTCTTGGGTTATACAGTGGAGAAAAGTTTATAAAACTCATTTATTTTAATGGTTCTGATATAATGAATTTTTTCAGTTCTTGTAGAATAGATATATATATATATATGTTTAGTTTTCATTATGTGAAATTTGGGACTTATATCTCCCTCGAATGCATTAGGTTAAGATATATATCTCATTAAATAGATATAACTGGAATAGGGAGTGAATTCAGTTCAATAAGACAATGCTAAAATAGGGTGTAAACCTAGTTTAGTAAAAAAGGTCTATAATGGGGAGTAAACACAGTTTATTACATGACTTTTTCCTCTATGGTGGTATTTTTAGTGATCCATGACTGACAATTAAATGATTTTATATGCTTATGTGTAAGCTATAATTCCATGTCTTATGTTATTATCTCATGGTTCATGTTCTTTTATGATTCATGTATTATGAACTATAAATATTTATTCCATCTCTCATGATTAAGATCTTTGATATATAGGGTATAATTATAAAATGTTATGTTCATGTTTTTGTACCCTTATTCTCGTGTTATGATTGGGATCTCTTTTTTTACCCTTACTGAGCATCTAATGTCACTCTTTTCTAAGGTTTCTTTTACCAATGATATGAACAAATGTATTAAGTATGATATGTAAAAAGGTATTCTAGTTATGAAGGAATAAGGGGGAGATGATATATATATATATATATTATGAATCAATTTTTTATGTTTCCCTGTTTCCAAAGACACCAACCCAGACAGTTCTGATATGGTTTTATTTGTTATGTAATGAATATTCATCTAAAAATATGAAATATATATTTATTAAAATTATGGGATGTTATAATTATTACCTAATTTTTATCATATATATTCACTAAATCCATATTTATTTCTATCCATGTGAAGTGTAAATGAAATGGGTATCACATCGCTTCAAGGAGGTGTACTCCATGCGTACGCATGACCAATTATATTTATTCCTAATGGATTTAAACGTAAGAATGTAGATAAGATATTATAGCCCTATAATAATTTTTATATCATAAATATCAAATGTGATCATAATTTCTGTATTTATAAACATCTATGTAAATTGAAGATGAAAAACGAATTACATTACTGTGTAGAGATAGTAAGACTTACATATGCAGGAGTGATGATTTCTCTTTTATTTTGATTTTAAATATTTGGAAGATGATTCTACCATAATAATAAAAACAAATTCGTATATTTATGATTATTTATTTCTTATTTTATCATGTGTGAAGAAAATTTAATTGGAATTAGAAGAAGAAATAAATTTGAAATAATACGTAAAGACGACTACCACTTCTGCAAAAGTGGTCCTTCTGATCTTAACTTGAGGGGCCTATGGTAGGTATTTTGGAAGTTAAAGAACCACTTTAACATAGATACAAAATTTTAAATATAATTTTTTATGTTTTGGTTGATCTATAGGGATCAAGGTGTAGTAAAGAATTGGGAGAATGGTTTTCCTTTTATAATAGAGGGCTCGGGCATTCTTGGAATTTCTTCAAGTATTAAGTTAATATAAATTATTTTTCTTACACAAATGGATATATGTTAATATATTTTGAGGATAGTATTAGTATGATTCAAAATAAATGCTTCCAATAATATTTGGACAAGTTTGGATCACATTTTTAACCTTATCTTTATGTTTTAACCCTTTGTTAAAACTTTTGACAATTATTGTAATATTATTATTTACAACTCTTTAAGGGTTACAGATGTAACTATAAAATGATAAACGAACCACAAATCATCCACGGTTAATTTTTATAGTCATATCCCATTCATTTGGAGAAATATAAGTTTTTAATGAATTTTAAATCATTTAATAAAATATTATGTATTAAAAAATATAATTAATTCATTTTTAGAAGTATTCATTTAATTTGACTTTTGAAACTTCAAGACAAACAAATTAATTTCAATAAAATCCATGAAAACATCAATAATATTTCATTATTATCTAAAATAATAAATACAAAAAATCATTTAAAAATATTTTTTTTAGAGTTTCCAAAATCATTTTATTGATTTTTTTTACTACTAGAACAAGCACTGTGTAAGTGTTTCATAAGAAATTAATGAAATAATTTCATGACTGAAAAAGAAAAAAATACCATGATGAAAAATAATAATTTATATTTATATTGAATATTTATAACTGAACACATCCTTGATTTATCCCAATCTAAAAAATATAAATATAATAAAACAATGAAAATGATATTTTTGACTTTTCTTTACATAAAATAATATAAAGGTTCAAAAGACTAGAAAATGAACAAATGAACATATTATAAACTTTTTGATGATTATTAATGAGATATAATAATCCAAAAAAATTTAGTAAATTGATAGGTACATTCTTTAGTCCTTGTCATTTTATTGTTTACCTTAATTAACTGATTTACCCTTTATAGTTGTAACAAAATTACTAAAGTTAATAGTCATAATGTTTAAAAATTTAATGGACCTATTTATAAAATTTGTACCTACTAATTAAAATTATTGGAACCATTTTTCAATATTCATCTCACCTTATTTTTAAAAAGTAGTTCTAATATAAATGGGTAAAACACAACAAAAACAATTTTTAGACAAAATCATTTTTAAGCCTAAAAATATACTTATACCAAAATTAGGTTTAATGGTGATTCAAATGAACTCAATTTTATTTTTTAAAATTAAACAATATGTATATTAATTTGGTATTAAATTCAATTAATTCTGATACTTTTTTTAAAAATTACATGAAAATTTTACAAAAATGGTATTTTCATTATTCACTAAAAATCAAACCATTCATAGAAATACCAAAAATTAACCCCAATATTATTTTTATTTTCGTATTATAATAATTAAATTAATTTGATCAATTAAATTTTCTAAAACTACTATAAATTAATTATATTATTGTTCACTAAAATCAATTGAAATAATTTTGATGAAAACATATTTTTGAAGAATATAAATACTTTACTAAAAAATGATGGTTTATTTATAAAAAATTAAGAAATAAATCTTCATTGGGAACGAACCTAATATAATTTTTCATAATTTTTTTATTACTATTCACACCCACCAATTCAAAGGCTTTATTGTAAGAGTTATATTTATATATTAATATTTCATGGTTCATTCAAGCTCGGTGTTGCGTACTAGAGATTCTATTGAATAAAGAGTTCATACAAACTAAGGATATTTAATTCTAATATCCTTTAAAAATATTCATCAAATTTTCCATGAATATTAACTACTGTATAGATTATGGTTTTTTCTTCATATCATCTTTAGGTACCAATGGTTCTTCTTATATTTTATGATTTATACAAAGTACATTTACCAATTGAGTCTTATGATTCCTCAAAATAGGCCCTCTATTGTAAAGAATATGGATTGGACCTTTATGGTATGATAGATATGTTTCAAATTAAATTTTTTCAAATTTTATAAAATTCACTGGTTTTAGCATATACTGCTTTAACAAAGAGATATTGAACACATCATGTACATTAGAGAGGCTCACCAGTATTTCAAATCAATAACCCACTACTCTGACTATGTCTAAAATTTAATAATGTCTTATGTACCTTAAGATTATTTTTCCCTTCTTACCAAACCATAAAAAACCTTTTCATAGAGACACTAAGTTAAAATTACAAATGATTCCTTTCATTATCAACATAACACATGTTTTTATGTTCAGAGGATTTAATATGAGTCTGAGTAGCCTTTTCTTTTTTCAATATATCCCCATCATGAGCTAGACCAAAAGGTTTTATTTCACAAACTTCTTCCCCAAAATATGGAGTATGACATATATTTCCATATATTACTTCTAATTTCACAATTTTAATACTTAATTGAAAACTATTATTATAAAAAAAATTCACCAAAGTTAAATATTGATCGCACATACCTTGAATGTCAAGTGAGAATGACCTTAACACGTCTTCTAATGTTGAATATTACTTTTGGATAATCCATCAGTTTGATGGTGATAGTTAGTGCTAAAATGAACCTCGCTATCCAAATCCTTCTAAATAACTTTCTATAATATCGATGTAAATAATGGATCACGATCAGATGCAATTGAAATATGTGGACCATAACATCT
This sequence comes from Viscum album, assembly GCA_963277665.1. Lineage (NCBI taxonomy): Eukaryota > Viridiplantae > Streptophyta > Magnoliopsida > Santalales > Viscaceae > Viscum > Viscum album. The sequence goes on from OY728131.1 coordinate 25,871,927, forward strand.
TAAAACATCATTAATGTATATCTTTGTAAAGCAGTAAATAGATAAATATTCTCATATAGTGATGAAATATGCATATTTAATATGGTGACAAAAAATAACCCATATGACATCATTATTTTTTGGAGTCATTAGTAATATAGTATCTAATTCTATAGTAATGTCATCCCATTTACACAAAATAATGTGTAGATGTTTCAGGACTCCTATAAGATATTTTATCTTTTACTTCACCTATTTAAAAAACCAGATATATTGACACAAAATTAAAAACGTCCCAATTCATCTTATCACACCAAAATTTTTCCTTCAAATCACAATCCATCTTAGTGATACTAGAGTGTATCGAAAAATTTTATCTATGAGAATCGTTTAGTAATTCTATTTACATCTTAGGTATATATGGAACACATAACCTCTTTCCAAATTTAAAAAAACCTATATATATAATGTCGATCAATTTAACACCTTTCATTAAATTAATTTTCTTTTTAACATTATCATCATCATACTGAGAATTTTTTACTTTTTTAATAAAGATGGTTTAAAAACCATTTGAAAAGGAATAATGTTTCCCCTCCTCGAATAATTCCAATAACTATCTATACTAAATATATAAATATAGTATCTTTGTTGATAATAAATTTCACTAAGACTCCATGACCTTTCATGTTCAATATATCTTTTGTAACAACCCGAACAGTTATAAATAAAATTTCCCTTGTGATTTATTTAAATTTGTTATTATGTAATATGGTTATAGAAAACCCATGCACTACTTTTGTTTTCTTCTGTCCTATAATTTTTAAAATATCATTATGAATCTTTACATTTGATTATATATACAATAAGAAGTGATCATATGACTAGTATAAATATAGGGTTTTAAAAAATCCAATTGACATTGACAAAAGAATTCATAGCCGCAATCGATATAATCATACTGTACGAATCTAATTTATTAGAGTTTCAGAGGGAGATAGAATCTATGGGATTTTAACATGAAAAATATCAATATGAGATCCAACAACTTAAGCATTGACAAAACCATTTATTTCAAGTTCTTCGAGATCACAACCTAAAAAATGTACTTCAAACCACCCCATGAAAGTCTCACAGTCACACACCATACTCTTAGGGCATTTGGTGGTGTATTAAAGAGATATATTTCAAGAATATATCAATATGAGTTTATAAATTATTTTTCATATAATAATGAATATTTTTTAATCTTATTATTTTTACTTTATAAAATATTTATATTTTCATACAATAAACACAAATTTTATTTTTGGGTAATATTAAAATTCAATTAAAGAATTTATTTTGATAAATTAATAGATTTTTAAAAAAAATTATAAAATATCTTCATTAAATAATGTGTGTCAAATATAAATGATCATATAATTTTTATGAATTCAAATGTAATTTTTATAATGGTTCAATAACTGTTATTGTCAAAAACCAAGAATTTATCAAAAAATGAAGTAATTATTTTAAAAGTGAAAATTTACACGTTTAAAAAATTATTTTGATAAAATGAATATCGTTTTTTAATCAAAATGTCGAAATTAACCAATGGGGTTTTATGAAATGACAATGACCTAAAAGTGATGTAATAAATTCAAAAAGGGTATAAATGGAAAACAATATTTTTTCCCATTAAAATAATTTTATTTTTTGATTATTTGGTTAATATGATAAACCCTTTATGAATCCTCCAAAACCATTAATATATTTTAAGGATTCAAAATAATTTCATTAAAATTATGCCACACCTCCATGTAACCTAGTGTATTATATTATTATGTTCGTCTTATGGACATATAAAATAGTGTAAACCACTCTATTTTTTTATAAACCATTGTAAAACCATGGGAAGGTTTGTGTATTTGGTTACTTCATTATATAGAGTCCAAAAACGACGACTGGGAAATGATAAAGAATTCCCCACTCATTTCCTATATAAACTCACCCAAGCTTCCACTAATCATGACTCTAAATTGTTTGACAACAGCTTTAATCTTCCCTACAATCTCTAGAGTCCTTTTAATGCACCCCCAAGCTCTCAAGTGGCTCCTTCCAATCATTTGTAGTCACACATTCAAGTAAGGAATCCTCACCTTATTTTCATTATTCATGTTTCTTTATTATATGATTCCTTATATTTTCAATTCATAATGTTTGGATATGAACGTCTATTTCCCTATTACTTCCAATTTTATTTAAAAATTATAAGATACCGCTTTATCTCTCATCAACCAATTTTAAGAATTTTAAAGTGATGTCATTATGCTGGTGAGATTGCACCACGATTTTTCATCACAAAACAATTGTGCTGGGAATAACATACCCATTTCTAATCAAGGGTGTTCAAATTTATGCATTTATACATTTTTTATTGGGGAATTACATGTATTTATTTTAAAATCCTTAATTTTTGAGTAAAAGGTCAGTAAAAATGTTTCCATGTTGTATGATTGATGTGGCATACATAAGCATTAAAATGAAATGAAAGTGACAGATTCACCCAGAATTATATATCACTCCAATTAATTGGGTAATGTTTAGTCTCATGGTCCATCATTTTGTTACAAATAGTGAACCTAATTCATTTAAATGATTTTTCCATCATGATTTATTTGTATTTAGCCTTTATCAATTATTTTTATGAAGTGTTTTAAGTTGTTGTCACATTTCCAATGTTATTAATATCATGTTATATCATGCCTTATTATTGAATTTTATGATTCTCACTCCATTTATAAAAAACCATACATTAAATACATTTATATTAATTAAAATTTTCATTATATTAATTAAAATATATAATAAATCCACAATTGAATCATAAAGATATAATATCATTAGAAACTAGGAAATATAAACAACTAGTTCATAAAATATCTACATTATCTCCCGCAAATTTCTTCATAATTATACTCCATTTAAAATGTCTTACTTAATAAACTAATTCATGACCTAGGGAAATGTAACATATAAAAGTGTGATCTCAAATTCTCGGTAAGGATAAAAATTGGAAATATCAATCATATCATAATCATTACACATAATAACTTAACATTTGGAAGTCTTGTCCTACATATGAAAGATCGTGATATAATGTCATGGGACAAAAGTACATAATAATTAATGGAACTAAACCCAAAATTCCTTACATAGGACATGAATTTTTGTTCATACACATAATCTTATAAAATCATTTCATATTAGTTAGGGATCATTTCTAGGACCATCATAAAAGACAAAGTCTATTACTGAACCGGGTTTACATGTAGTTCCATCCATATATTACTGAACCAGATTTACTTGTCTTTCCAGTAATGTCTATCTCATGAGATATAAATATTTACCCAATTAATTTTAGGGAGATATAGTTCCCAGCCATCTCATAATAAATCATTCTTATGTGTGCCCCAAAAAAATAATTCAATCGTCATAGCATAACACAAGGAACAAAAATGGGCTTCTTAAACATCATTCCATCATAATATACATAATATAAATAAATTTCATAAATAGAATTACATCATAAACACAACTAAACTCATAGTGATAATAGGGATAGAAACATAATCCTATTTAAATAAATTCATCTTATATGGAAAATAATTTTGTTAAAACACTAGCAATTAAATCTTGAAGAAAATAACCTTTCTTCTTCAAAAACGTTTTCTTTTCTCAAAATGACACACAATTTTAATATAGAAGAATTTAAATGAAAATAAAAAATAAATATTGTAAAGGAAGATTCATGGAAATTAGGTGTTATAGAAGCATATGATTATGTTTATGTCGTATAAATTAAATGACATTTTCCTCATAATTTTGCTGGAAAAGTCAAAAAGGTACATCGTATCGAATAACAAAAAAATATTCCTTCCATACCGTTTATTAAATATTATACAATGGGTAATACTTACTTTAAAAAAATTATGATAATATAAATATTATTACATATTTAGGAAACATGGACATGGATAATATATATAACCCAATAAATACTTACGTATAAACTATCTTGAATTATAATGAGATTGCAAAATTATCCCTTACTTTAGCTATGATATCTTTCATATGTATCAGAACCTCCTATATAATGATTTAAATAATTTTATTGATTTATTTCAGAATCATATTCATTTTTATGATATCATATTTTATCATGTTATCATCCATCTATTAGTAACATTTCATTTTCACCCGTTATTTGGATATTAACTTCTTTATGTTCTTATGCTTTTTTTGTCTGATAAGTTTATGTTCCACTTCTTAGGATATAGTTATATAATTAACAGAATGTTTTTAGTATAATATATATCATATTTATTCATTCCATTCATGTATATAATAATGGTTTAATGATGATCATTTTGAATGAATCACATCACATCGTGGAGACGGTAGGTCATTTGTACGCATAAGCGGTGATATCATACCCATAATTGTTGAATGGTATTAAATTGGATGATGTATAATGTTTTATAATATGAATCATGTAATAATAATTATATAAAATTATTATTTCCATAATTATAACTATCCATGTTAGGTGGTGGTGAAAGACATGTTACACCAAGGCGTGGAGACGGTAAGTCGTATGTACGCACGTGTGGTGATTTCATTTTTTGTAGGATGGAAATAAGGTAGAATATGGATGTTTCATAATTATAATAACATATAATAATATTATTGATACTGAATTTTTTACTTTAAAATGAAACAACTAATGAAGAGGTTGTAGAAGAAGAAATAAGTTTGAAAGAATCTATAGAAAAGATTACCTCTTCCTCGGTGTTCTTTCTCTAAATCTCTTCTTAGTGCACTAGAGTTGGTATTTGAAGATGAAAAAAACCTATACAATGTAAATATTAAAGTTTATAAGGAATTTTTGTGGGATTTGAGATCTTAAAATCACAAAGTTAAGTGAAGAGGTGAGGGAGGAGGTTCCCTTTTATAATTGAGACGATGGGCACTTTTGGAAACTCCATAAACAATAATTTATACTTAAATCAAAACCTTCCAGAAAATATCTAAAATGTCACAGTTTATAATATGAATTTCAATCGAATTGTATTATCATCATCCAATAAATTTTTGGAAAGTATTTCTGTCAATTTAAACATTATCATTTTAATTAACACATAGTTATTATATTTAATTTTTCACTAGGGTAACAAATAATTCAATATTAAAAGGGTACAATATTTTCATATTTGATATAAAATATATCAAAAATATATAAATTATATCATTTTCTATCATATCATAATTATTATATATTTTTGTAAAAAAATCATAATTTTTAAATAATTTAATAAAACAAAATTTTGATAAATAATCAACAGAAGCAATTTTTATCATGTTCAATTAATTGATTTTTATAAATATTAATACAAGAAGATAACTTCAAACCAACAATTTTATTATATTTTTAAGAGGTAAATGTATTATATAAAATTAATTATACATATTATCTAGCAAAAATTATATTTAATTTAATATTTTTAATAACATTTATTTAATATTTCTCTTAATAAAATAATTACTACAACAGTCTTGTGTAATTATTTAATATGAATATTTGTGGAACAAAAATTAAAAATAAAATACTATGATGAATATAAATCTACTAGATTTCATAAAAATACTTTTAGTAGAATTTTTCTTCATGAAAATCCAATATTTTAAATTTTATACTTATTAAATTATGAATGCAACAACATTAACATCACTCTAGATAAAATAATATAAGTGTGATAATACCTTCTATAAGGCTTCAAATTGTCTATAAATCAACACTTGTATGATTATGGTCGATATATACTCGACCAATAATATTTGGCCAATTTTTTGGATCTTTTGATGGGTATAATTATTTTAATAAAAACTATATTGTTGATTTTTCATCAATTAAATAATTTAGGCATCATTAATGTATAAGCTATTAAGATAATTATTTATTTCCTAAAAACTAAAAGTAAATTACCTTTATAAATAAAACAATTTTATATTGTAAATTATTTTTTATAATCAAATTTATATTTTGTATAAGATTATATAAAAATTGATTTATTTATTAAAATTTGAGTGAGACATATTTAACTTTTTTTAAATAAAATAAAATAAATTCCCTAATCTAATCCAATTTCATGAAAATGGATACCATTTAAGCACAATGATTTTTCAAGTCAAAATGCACTCATAAATTGATATTAAGACAAGTGTTATAGTAATTTTATAATAGGATTATTACCCTTAATTTCCCAGTTTACCCTTTTACCATTTTAAAAGTTTTACTGAATTTACTATTCATAGTGCCCAAAAATAAAATAAATCTATTTAAATAATTTGGACCCAATGATTCAAAATATGGAATGAATTTTTAAAAATTCAAAATATATAATTTTTCATAATTAATTTAAAATTATTCCGGTTTTTGGACAGAGAGAGAACATGTTTTAGAAGTTAAAACATTGCAAAATATTTAATTATTTTTAAATATGAATTCAATGTAAAATTAGTTATAATGATATAAATTATATTTAAAAAGAATATTCTATTTTTACTTTAAAACCATTCTATTTTATTGTTTAACCATTAGAATTATTTTGATAAAAAAGTTTTTTCACTTAAAATTTATTGTATTTTTAATATTCATCAAAACATAAAATTTTTCAGAAAAATATCATAAATACATCCAAAATATTTATATACTACATCAAAATAACATGTTCATGTTTTCATATAAAAATTATTAATTTTTTAAAATCATAATTTAAAATGGGTTCTCCATTCAAAGGCATAAAATTACCATTTTATAAAATATAGGTTTTTATACATCAAATAGGGTTTATCCATACCCTATGACTAAAATATACATTAGAAGAATATAAAAAATATTTTTTTAATTATATAACATATATATCTCATTAATTTCATTACCAATAGTAACTCACTCAAAAATAAATTTATCTAATTAAATTATATTTTTCATAAATAATTGATAGCCATTGAATACACAATGTATTTTCATAAGTTTCTTATACTTATTCCCGCTATCCTAAGAGATGGGAAATAATGGTAACTTTATAATAAGGGTGTCTCATGGTTCATTTAAACTCATGACTATGTGTAATGAAAGCTACTGAGAAATTATAATTATTTATAGAAAAGAATCATAAAAACATCTGGATGTTATATTCTACCCCCCCCCCCCAAACAGAATTTCTCCCTCAAAATTCATCACTTGGAAAAAAAGATTTGTATACCTCACAATCCTCATATCCTCAAATTCCCATATAGATTTCTCAAATTGTTGGTTCCACAAAAAAAACAATAACCAATCAAGTTTTTTTGTTTTGTAGATCTTTTTTTTCTCTGATCCGTAATCGTAATGGTTCTTCTTCATAAGAAAGATCTTAGTCCAATGGTAGGAATTATGTGCTTAGTACATGTGAATAATTAGGTATTTACTTTCTTATGATATATACATAGAACACATCATGAACATGAGAGATATTCGGTTGAATCACCCATTAGTATGCTACCTTCCCAACAGGATCTAGAATTTCAATAGGAATGATATACCTAGGGATCATCAATCCCTTATTTTAAAATATCATTACTCACGTTTAGGGAGATAATTGTATAAAAACCTTATCACACAATTCGAACTCCATTCCTTTTATTTGGTTTTCAGTATAACTTTTTTGTTGACTCTACGCTTCTCTTATGTGTTGTTTAATATATCTGAACTTTTGTACCATTCGTCAACAAGATCATGTCCCAAAAGATTTATTTCCACAACTTCATCCCATCAAGTTGGAGTTTTGTACTTCTTTACATAAGGGGATTGATGAGGTTCTATCTGAATACTCTTGTGAAATCTATTATTTAATGAAAATTCCACCAATGGTAGGTGTTGATACCAAACACCTTTGAAATCAATAGAGAAATCTCCCATCATGTCTTGAGAGTTTGAATTGTCCCCTCAGAATAAACATTTGTATGAGGATGATAAGAAATGCTGAAACATAACTCTGTATTCATAGCATACTAAATACTTCTCCATAACATCAAGGTATAACTCGGATCCGGATCAGATATAATGTAAACTGTAAATCCATGAAATTTCACCACTTTATTTACATATATCACGATAATATGATCAATATATAAATCCTCTATAATAGTAATGAAGTGTGTCATATTATTATAGCAATAAACTATAACCCAAATTTCAATATTTCCTTTGGATTTTTTGGGAAGTCTATTGAAAAATTCCATAGTGGAGTTTTCCAATTTCCATTCTAGTATGGGAAATGGTTATAACATCCCCTTAGACATCTATTAATCAGCCATAACATTCTGAAAAACCAATCATCGAGAGACATATTCATCAACAACTCATTTCATTCCATCCCACCGAAACTACTCTTCTAGGTCCCTGTACATATTTATGCTTCCATAGTGGATAGAGAATGTAGAACTATAAGCCTCATCCAATAGATCCTTCTTTAATTCTAGTATGGTAGGAATATAATCCTGATTCTGGAAATATATTATTCCATCACAATCAAGGTTGAATTCAGGAATATTTCTTACCTTTTTTTGTAGCCCTGCATCTTTCTTCTTCACCTCCTTAATCATTAATTGTATAGATAGTTGATCATTCATCTAATAAAGATAAGATTTCCTCCCTTACTTTAAAATTTCAAGATCCATCTTTTGAAAATCCATAAATATGGGATCTTTTGTGATCCTCATCAAGGATAGGCTAGCATGGTCTTATCAACTCCAAACATATTATTTGGAACATATTCATCTCCTTTTGTGTGAAAATATAATTTAAAATCAGTATAAATATCACACCTTTCAGCATAAAGATAAGGCCTATATATCTTTAATACAAAGATTACAACAAATAACTCCAAATAATGAGTTGGGAAACATTTATCAAGGATTTTCAATTGTTGTGTTGCACAAGCTATCACCATACCATTTTTTATGAGACCACATCCCATACCCTTCTTGGATGCATCACTCTAGATCAGAAACCTTTCTCCACTACAAGGAAGTGTAAGCACATGTGCGTTGTCTATCCTTTTTTATCTCCTTGAAATTATCTTCACATTCCTCTTTCCTTGTGAACTTAACTCGTTTCTGAGTCAAATTGGTTATTGGATTAAATAATCATGAAAAATCTTTCACAAAATGTTGATAATAACTATCCAAACCATGAAAACATTAGATCCCAATTAACATTTATTGTCTATTCCAACTTTGACCAACTTATTTTTAGGATTGACCTACAGATATCCCTTCTCTAGAGATTCTGCGACCAAAAAATGAAACTTTTTAAAGACACAACTCACACAAGGTAAATTTTGCATAAATTTTTTCCTTTCTCATGGTCTTTAGTACAATTCTAAAGTGGTGTTCTTGTTCTTCCTTTATCTTCGAATAAACAAGAATATCGTCTTTAAATACTACCACAAACTAATCAAGATAGTCTTTAAAGACTTTATTCATTATATCCATGATGATAATAAAGGAATTATTGAGACCAAAATTCATCACTATAAATTCAAAGTGTACATACCTTGTTCGGAATGACACCATTGGTATATCCTATTTTATAACCCCTAATGGATGATATCTGAAATAAAGATCAATCTTGGAAAATTATTCAGCTCTATGTACTTGGTCAAATAAGTCATCAATGCAAAGAAGATGATATTTTTCTTGATATTGATCTTGTTATGTTCTCCAAAATCAATGCAGAGTCTCCTTGATCCATATTTCTTCTTAAAAATAGAATAGGTTCTCCTCAAGGTGACACACAAGGGAATATGAATAACTTATCAACATTCTCTTGTATTTTCTTCTTCAATTATTTCATCTCAATTGGGGACATTCTATAAGGTGTGTTTGAAATAGGCATAACACCTAGTATGAGTTCTAATGAAAACTAAACACCATTATTTTGCGGAATACCTAGAAATTACTGTGAAAATACATCATCAATATTATGTATAATTAGTTAATTATTAATAATGTGTTTCTCCCCAACCATTTGAGATAAATAACCTTCATTTATAGGAATACGATGGGTGAAATTTATATTGGAAGGTTATATTCATCCTTGCATCGATATATGATCATAGATTTATCTAGAATATTAAATTTGACTTCTCTTACTTGGGAATTGAAATGAGATCTATATAGATAAATATAATCTATGCCAATAATAACATAAAATTTCATAATAAGAATGATCGCAATATTTACAGTATGCATTTTCCCACAAACTTCAACCATAGAAGAATTATAAACTTATAATGAAAATTTTGTTCTATTATAAGTTGTCACAACTAACTCAACATCTAATTGTTGAGGTACCAAGGTGATACCATTAGAAAATAATTTAGAAATAAAAGATTGGACGGATCCAGAAACAAATAAAACATTTGATACTTTAGAGTGGATGGTAATTTCACCTTTCACCACATCATTATAGAACTCCACATCAGTGATATTGAGGGCATGTGACATTCCTTTCTCTTTGTACCTAACAGATTGATGATGTTGACCATCATAAATAACCCTTGAATTTTGGAATTTATTGGCATAATGCCACATTTCCTTGCACTTGTAGCATTTAAGTGTAGGAGGTGAATTTAGTGTAGCATTTTCTCTGTTCATGTCGTTAGACGTCCTTTTCCAATCACTTCAACATTAAACTTTTTGATGACATTATTTTTCAGATTTGAAACATTTACTAGTATATTTAAGACCATTTCTTCCATGTTTCATTCCACACATTGATCATAATAGAAAATTATTCTTCTTTTCAGTGTGGTCTTTAGATTTTTCTTTTGAATTCCATTTTTCTCTTCTCATTAAACCCATAGGACTTATGGGTTACCCAAATATCTATCTCAACCATGAGAGATCATAAAACTATTTCATCATAGCTATTAAAGTCCCTTATAGATAATTCTCGTTGGAGTATTATTTTTAAGCCACTAAAGAAACGATCAGTTTTACCCTCAAGTTGGATAATATTTATTGAATCATACATTGCTAGTCTTGAAAAATTTTCTTCATTGGTACCAATGGATTCATCATCCTTTTTCTTAAGTTCAAGGAACTCCTTCTCCATATATTTAAGAAGAATATGAGGTGGTTAATTATTGAAAAATAAGTTCTTGAACTCATCACATTCAATGGACTCAATTTCACCTCTTTCCCTTGTATTCTTGATAGGATTCCTATATTGATCTGATTCACCTTCTAAATGATAGAATGATAATATGAAATTATCATATTTATTGCATTATAAAACAGAATATATCTTTTTAGTGGTACTGAACCATTATTCAACCACTAATGGATAAGAAGACCCACTGAAAGAAGGTGAACGATGCCTCATGAAGGACTCAACCGAGTGTTACTCCCTCATTTTCTCATTTAGAAGTCCTGCGTGATTCATAGCTTGAGAAATTTTGTGATCATACCTACAAGATTTTTTATTCCATCTCTAATAACATTTTCTTTCTCATAATGAAAATCATTTCATTTCTCGTCTCATTCAGCCTTAATGTGTTTCCTTTGAGTTTCATCCATTGACTAAAACCATAAAGAATAGTGTGAGAAACAATAATCATAATGGGAAAACCACATAATATAGAGAAAATTTTCAATTTAGAACACTTTTGGTTTTATCCTAGGTTATTAATGGAAATTTATAAATCACTAATATTATAACCAATACTGAAACATATCCTTATGGTTCTTATTAAGGCTTTATCATCCTAGTTCCCAATGGTTTACTATACCATTACTCAGATACCAAATATAATGAAACATACTTTAAATACATTTATATTACTTAAAAATTAATATATATTACTTAAAACCATTAATAAATCCATGATTGGACTATAAATGTAAACTGTATTTAGAAACTAGGAAACATAAAGAACTCGTTCACAAAACATGAAGATTTTCTCCCACTAATTTCTTCATAAATAGAATCCTTTGACATATCTTAATTAAAACCCTTCTTCATGACATAGGGAATAGAAAGATATGAAAGGGTGATCTGAAATTCTCATTATATAAAAACAATGGAAATATCAATCATATCATAAACATAATACATAATAATATTACATTTGGAAGTCTTATCCTAAATATAAAAGATCATGATATCATGTCATGGGATAAAAGGTCATTATAATTAATGGAAATAATATCAAAAGTCATAACCTTAGACATGAAGTTTTTTGGCATGAAAAAAAGATTATAAAATCATTTCATATTAGTCACGTCTCATTTAAAAGACTAGCATAATGGAAAAATTCCATTACTGAACTGGGTATACTTATCGTTCGATCCCTATATTACTGAACTAGATTTACTTGTCATTCTAGTCATGCCTATCTCATGAGATATAAATCTTTACCCAATAAATTGGAGGGATATATAGGTCCCACACATCTCAAAATGAAATAATTATTATTTTTTCCACAAAAAAATATATCATTCATCAAATCATAACCCAAGGAAAAAATATGGGTTTCTAAAAAATCATTTCATCACAATCCTTATAAAACAAATGTATTCTATAAATATAATTACATCATTAAAAAAATTCAAATAATAGTGATAATAGGTACAAAAAAATGACCCTATTTAAATAATGTCATCTTATATAGAAAATAATTTTAATAAAACACTAGAAATTAATTCTTGAGTAAAATATCATTTCTTCTTCAAAAATGTTTTCTTTTCTCAAAATTCCATGAAATTTTAAAACAAAAGAATTTAATAAAAAATTAAATTGAAATCTTGTAGATTAATAATCATATAAATAATTTTCTATAATAGAGTAATAATATGTTCATGTCATATTAGTTAAAAAAAATTCTCCTTGTACTATTACTAGAAAAGTCAAAAAAAAAGTACCTCACATTGAATAGTGAAAAAATATTCCTTTCATAACCTTTAGTAAAAATTCACCAATGCGTAAAATTGAATTTAAAATTTTTTTATAAGAAAAAAAATAGTATTAAATATTTAGGAAACAAGTACATGGATGATAAATATAACCTATAAAATATTTACGTATAAACAATCTAGAATAATAATAAGATTATGAAATTATCACTTAACTTAGATCTGATAATCTTCATATATATATATGATCCTAATGTATAATGATTTAAATATTTTTATTGAATTACTCCATAATCATAGTCATTTTTATTATATCGTATATGATAATGTTGTCATTCGTTTGTTAGTAACATTTCATTGTCACTCGTTATTCAGATATTAACTGTTTTATGTTCTTATGCAAGTTTTTTTGGATAAGTTCATGTTACAATTCTTATGTTATAGTTATGTAATTTAAAGAATAAAATTATTATAATATATATAATATTTATTCAATAAATTAATTATATAATCTTGGTTTAATGGAGATCATATAGAATTAATTGTGTCACATTGTGAAGATGGTAGGTCGTACGTACGCATGAGTTATGATATAATTTCTGTAATTATTGAATGGTATTAAAGTGGATGGTTTATAATATATAATAATTAGTATCATGTTATAATAATAATATAGAGTTATTATTCCTATAATTATACCCATCTATGTAAGTTGGTATTGAAAAACACATTACACTACAGCATGGAGATGGTAATTCATACGTACACATGCGTGGTAATTTTGTTTTTTGTATGATGGATATAAAGTGGAATATGGTTGTTTCCTAATTATAATAACATATCATAATATTAGTGATACTTATGTTTTTACTTTATAATAAAACAACTAATGTTGATGAAGTAGAAGAATAAATAAGTTTGAAATAATTGATAGAAGAGATTACCTCTTCCTTGACGTTCTTCCTCTAAATCTCTTCTTAGAGCACTAGAGTTGGTCATTGAAGATTAAAAGAACAAATTTATTGTAAATGGGGAATTTGATAAGGAAAATTATTAGGTGTTGGAAAATATTTAGGGCTCAATGTGAATTTAATAGGTTCAGGAGGAGGTTCCTATTTATAATTTAGGTGAGGGGCTCTTTTGGAAACTCCATAAATAAAAATTTATAATAAAATCAAACCCGACACAAAAATATCCAAAATTTCACAATTTTTAAGATGATATGATATTGGGTTCTTATATCATAAAACAATAAATTTTTTACAAGAACTTATAACAATTTAAACATTATCTTTTTAATTATCACTTAATTATTTGATTTAATTTTTAACTATGGTAACAAATAATTCCATATTAAAAAGGTGAAATATTTATTTATTTGATGTAAAATAGAACATAAATAAATAAATTATATCATTTTATTCCGTAACATAATTATTATATGATTTTAACAAATTATTAATGATTATTAAATAGTTTAATAATAAATTATTTTGATAAACAATAAATAATATCAATCTTGACACTATTCAATAAAATTATTTTTAATAAAATTAATACAACAAGATAACTTCGAACCAACAATTTTATTATATTAATAAAAGGTCAAGGAATTCTATAAAATTAATTAGATATGTTATTTATCCCCAATTATACTTATTTTAATATTTTTAATAAAATTAATTTGATATTTCTCTAAATAAAATAATTACTACAATAGTTTTGTGTAATCATTTAATATTCTTATTTGTTAAATAAAAATTAAAAAATACTATGATGAAGATAAATCTACTAGATTCTAGAATAAAACTTATAAATGAATTTATATTCTGTAAAATACATTATTTATAATGTTATACTTGTTAAATTATAAAGGTTACAACTTTAACTTCACTTTAAATAAAATAATATAAGTATCATAATGCCATCTATAAGGCTCCAAATGGTCCATTACTAGACCCTTGGATGCTCTCTGTCAATATATAATCGACCAATAAAATTTTTTAATGTGTTTTGATCTTTTAATGGATATTATTATTTAAATAAAAACTATATTATTGATTTTTCATATTTTAAATAATTTATGTATCATTAATGTATATTCTATTAAAGTAACAATTTATTTATTAAAAATAAAAAATTAAATACCATGATAAAGAAAAAGAAAATTTCTTTAAAATCATTATCTATAATCTAATTTATATTATGTATAACCATATATAAAAAGTATTTAGTTATTAAAATTTGAGTGACACATATTTAAAGTTTCTTTAAATAAAATAAATTAAATTCCCTAATCTCATCCATGTGGATTCAAATGGAAGCCATTTAGACCAAAGTATGATTTATGTTGAAACCAGCTAATATAATTATATTAATTCAAGTTTTTGGATAATTTTATAATAGGATTCTTACCCTTAATTACATGGCTTACCCTTATATCGTTTTAATAAAAATTACCAAAATTACTATCCATAATGCCCCGAAAATAAAATAAATCTATTTACATAATTTGGAACCACTGATTCCAAATATAGAATCAATATTTCAGAATTCAAAATAAAGAAGTTTTAGTAATTAATTTAAAATTATCCCCATTTTTTGACAGAGAAAATGGGTTTTCAAAGTTAAAACATTGGAAAATATTGAAATGTTTTTACATCTGAATTCAAGGTAAGATTAATTCTAATTACATACATTATATTTAATAATAAAAATATATTATATTTATACTTTAAAACCATTTAATATTATAATTTTAAAAATATTGATTATTTCATTGAAAAAGTTGTTTTCACCTAAAATGTAGTTTTTTTTACTATTAATAAAAACCTTAAAGTTATCAAAAAAAATTATAAATTCATCCAAATTAAATTTATTTATTTTAATTCAAATGAAATTATTTATATTTTCATATAAAAATTATTAATGTGTCAAAATATTAATTTAAAAGGGGTTCTCCATTCAATGGCGTAAAGTTACAATTTTAAAAAATATAAGTTTTTATTTATTAAATAGGTTTTATTTATACCCTATGACTAAAATGTCCAATGGATGAATATAGAAAATATTTTATTAAGTATATAAAATATATATCTCATAATTTTCATTACCCATAGTAATTCATACAAAAATACAAATATCTAATTGTCTTATATTTTATATAAATAATTTATAGCCAATAAATTCACAATGCATTTTCATAAGGTGGTTATAAATATTCCTGCTAACCTAACGGCTATGTTATAATGATAATTTTATAATAAGGGTGTCTCGAGGTTTATTTAAACTCACGACTACTAGCAATGGAAGCTACTGAATAATTAAAATTATTTAAAGATAATATTTCATTAAAATATATGGGTGTTACACCTTTTATTCCCCACTGATATCTCTATTATATAACAAGTATTACCTTATTCCACAATTATTACCTTATAATGATTTATAGCTCACCAATTTCTTATGTTTGTACTCGGGTTATCGTGTTCAGGTTTAAAATCCATGGAATTTTAGAATCATTTTAATGTTGTTTTCAATAATGTTGTTTTATTCCATGTTCAAGATTCTATGTTATGAACCTATTTTTCAAACACACTAGACCTATCAATCTTACAGGATGTATTCTATGTGATGTTATGTAATAAATCAAGAATTAATGTGAAATAAATTGTAGAGTTTTTATAGCTATTATCAAGGAAAATTTTAGTTATTTTTTGTATTAAGATTTCAAAACACTAGTGAAAGTCTTTAGGATAAGACTAAGTATAATAAAACATCCCTAAATTTAGTAATTATAGGGTAATTGATTTATCAAGGAAATAAATCCATGTCAGGACACAACAAGTGGAAGTTTCTCTGGAACAGATGTAAATTGGGGTAAAACCCGAAAACACTACATTGAGCAACACTTGACTAGGAACATGTGCATAAAAACAAGAATTTCTGCGTTCCTAGTTTGACACTCTCGTTGGATATTCTTTTGGAAAATTCATAATATTTTCATGAACAATTATTAAGGTAAAAAACCCCATAAGAATATAAGTTAGGAAATAGATGGAGGATAACATATATTGAAACCTATAAATTAGTAAGTTAGGAAAATACATGTAATTTATAAGTTATCTTGTTAATGTTTTTGGATTTACTTCTATGTGTTTAATAGTTTAAAAATACTAGTCCCTAATTTCCCCTTTAATCTATCAAATGGATAAAAATTGGTGGAATCTGGTAAATAATCAATGTTATGGGAAATGTGATGACTTCCCCCAATGAGATTCCCAAAATGATGGGAGAAGTACTCACAATATTTTTAATGATACAATCTCAATGTACTCAGGTTCTAAATAGAGACCTTGACTAGGAGGAGTTTCCCAAATCCCCTTAAGAAAGAACCTGTTGTATTTGATAATTTTATGTGATAAAGGAATCGCAATTTTAATGGATCATCTGCTCCCTTAATCATGGAATATTGGATCAAATCCATTTAGAAGATCATCTAAATCCCTCAATGTTCCCCAAAAGACATGGTTTTACTAGTTTTTTATCATATAGAGAGAGAAGATGATTAGTGGTGTACATTAGTCTATTATAAAAATCATGAGGAAAAGATCGAAGTGATGGCTTTGAATGAATTATAGAAAATGTTTATGATATATATTTTTATCACTCTCTGAATTCAAATAAAAAGATATTTCATTTCCCTACAGAAAAAGTGTGATGAATATATTAGGTAATATGGGGAAAATTTCACAAGTCTTTGATGACACACCTTCATCTTTGTCGTTTCCCCCAAAATTCAAGGTTTTTCACTTATTTGGTGGGCTTAAACCTAGTCTATGAAAATCTCAAATGATCCGTGACATTGATAGCTATGATGAACTTTTTGGATGTTCCCTCAAAGAAAAAATGGAGATCAGTGAATCTCAGGGATGTCACAGGGATAAGAAGTGGAAATTAGAGTTTAATTGTGGATATACAATGAAGAAGTCTAAATCTGCCAAGAAATTTCAACATTACAATTATGAAAGGGGTAGAAAAAATATCTCTAAAAATTTCCTAGGGGGAACTGAAAAATTATTTATGTGTGGGAAGGAAGGGAACCCAGCTTGTGATTATCAATAGGAGATACCCTCCAAGGCAATTGAGGAAATAAATTATCTAGTCAACCCTCAATAAATTTTTCATTGCTTCAACTACAAAGAACTATGGAACTTTCCAAACCAATTAACTAAACCCATGATTTTTAGAGATAACCAAAAACCACCAAGCCTGTAAGGGAGATATATTTCTATCACAACTACATAGGAGGATCCTAAAATGAATTGGGTATATGTATGATTGTTATTCATCAAGAATAGTGAAAATATTTTTAGATTCTGGTTCAATGCATTCCTTCATATCATGAATATTTGGTAGAACTAATAAAACACCACCACAAATCATATAAGTGGAGTTATTAGTGAAAATGGAAAATGGGGATATTATTAAATCCTAATTACATAACTCCTTCCCTATCAAAATTTGTGGGATAAACTTCCAAGGAAAAATTTTCAATCTTCCTTTGGTGGAACTTGATGAAATTATGGTTATGGATTGGCTTTCCCTATATATAAAAACATAAATTTTCATGAGGAAGAAATCACCCTCTGTGTCATGAATCAACCCTTGATTGTATTCAAGTGATAGGAGGTGAATAAATATTATTTTTTTAAAACAACACTAGAATAGATATTATTGAACTATAAGTAAGCATGTATATCTCAAATTACTGAGTCTATGTAAAAATATCATCCTCAAAGACGTGCCTATTGTGGGGGAATACGCTATTGTATTTCTAGAGGAATTGGTTGATCTTTCTACTAGGAGAGAGGCTGAATTTTCAATTGATCTTATACATGAGGTGTTACAATTATCCAAGACTATGTATACAATGGATGTTGTGGAACATAAGTAGCTGAAGAAGAAACTACATGGTAGTATGGATAAAGGGTTTATATTCCATAGCATCACCATGGGGTGAACTAGTCATCTTCTTCAAGAAGAAGGATGGACATATGCTCATTTGCATTGATTATCATGAGCTCAACAAGATCATGATAATTAACATGTATTCAATCCCTCAGATCTATGAATTATTTGATCATCTATGTGGATAAAAATTATTCTCCAAGGTGTATTTGTGGTAAGGATATTACAATGTTTGGGTGAATATGTATGATATTACCAAGACTTCTTTTCATATGAGGTATAGGCACTATGAGTTCGTAGTGATGTCATTTAGGCTCATTAATGCTCCAAAAATCTTCTTGTTCTTGATGAATTGAGTCTTTATATATTACCTCAAATAAAATTTGGTTCTATTTATAAATTATATTATAATATACTCCAAAATTAATGAGGATAATGAGGATCATTAGAGTAATATGTGAATGACCTGGAAAGAGGATAAGCTTATTGAAAAGTATATAAAATGTGTGTTTTGGATAAATGAAGTACCATTCCTTGGTAATATCATCACATGAAATGGGATATCTTTAGACCCTTAAAAAATATCACCAATTTATAGATGGTTAATCAAATCATCTATGATATATATTCATAGTTTCCTTGTATTATCTCGGTACAATCATCGATTTGTGAGAAATGTCTCATGATTGAAAAACCCTCTAACCAAGATAACTCATAAAAAAGTCAGGTTTTCATTAAATAATGAATGTGAATAAAGATTCAAGGAATTTAAAAGTAGGTTTATCACTGAACATGTTCTTATACTATCGACAAGTGGATAAATTTTTATTGTATTCAGTGGTCCTTTGAATAAGCGATTTGGTAGCGTGTTAATAAAAAATGACAAAGTCATATCCTACGATCAAGGATGTTGAATATTCATGAAAAGAAGTACCCAAAAAATGATATAGAGTTTCTTGTGGTGATCTTAGCTTAGAAAATTGGGTGGAAAGATGTTTGTAATATAAAAAGATCAAAAAATCCTCAAGTACAATTCACAAAGAAGGAGCTAAATATGCGCCAATGAAGGCGGTTATAGATGGTCAAGGACAATGACTACTCAATCCACTATAATCCTGGAAAAGTTAATAAAGTAGTGGATAATCTATGTATAAAGGATCTAGAAATTCTATCATTGATGATAAATTATAATGATTTGATATTTTTAGATTTTAGAAGTATTGACACGGGAATCATATAGGAAGGAACATCAAAAATCCTTTCACAAATTATTTTTTAACTATCCCTTTTAAAAATGATAAAGAATTATAAGATATATTATGTAGGAATTCAGAAATAATGTAGAAATATTAATAAAAGGTAAATCCTAGGATTTTAATGTTAATAAAGATAAATTTGTGAGATTAGGGGCAAGACTATGTGTACCATAAAATCATAAAATAAATAAGGAGTTATTGGAAGATGCATAGAGCTTGATCTTCTCCATACATCTTGGATGTAAAATGATTTATCGAGATCTTCGAGAATGCTATTGGATAGAAAATATGAATAATGAGATATTATAATATTCATCAAGATGTCGTCTATGTTTTTAATTTAAGGCGAAAAAGAAAAAATCTAAAGGGATGACGAACCCATTACCAAAACCTACATGAAAATATGAAAACATCACTATGCACTCTATCACTGTTTTTCAATTGAAATCCATATGAATCAATGTTATCTAGGTTCTTGTGGATATTCTAATAAAGACCACATATGTCATTATGATTTGAGAGGAATTACCAATATAGCAACTTTCAAGGATATACATTAAATAATTGGTGAGGATATATCGAGTACCACTATTGATTATATATAATCGAGATCTAAGATTCACCTCCACATTTTGAAAAAAGTCTTCCAGATTCTATAAACAATTAGTTGAACTTCATTACGACTTATCACCCTCAAACTTATGCTAAATATGATTGTACTATTCAAACACATGAGGAAATGTTGAGAACATTACCAATTTAATTCTAAAAAGGTTGGGATCAACATAATCCTCTCGTCAAGTTAACACACAATAACAGTTTACACTCAATAATCCAAATGGATCCCTATGAATATCTTTACGGAAAGAGGTTTAAAAACCCACATGTTGGGATAAAGAGGAGGAATAAATACTGGTAGTTCCTGAAATGGTCATGTAAATGGTTGAAAAGGTTAAAACCATTCAGCAGCACATCAAGGATTCTTAGAGATGACAAAAGAAAAATGTTGACAAACATTGATGAGAGCTATAGTTTGATTTTTGAGATATGGTATTTCTCCATATATCTCCATGGAATAAAGGAATGAGATTTCAGAATAATGGAAAGCTTAGTCAAAGATTCCTAATCCCCTTTGAGATCCTTGATCCCAATGGAGAAGTGGGCAACTGACCAGCACTCCCACCTAACGTATCTCAATTACAAGATATATTCCATGTATCCCACTTGAGAAAGTACATGTAATACCCCTCACTTGTATTCAATGTATAGGTGGTACCATTTGTGAATAATATCTCATATAAAGATCATCTTGTTAAGATCTTTGATTTTAGAGACAATGTTATACGAAATAAGACAATGCACCTGGTTAATGTATCGTAGGGAAACCAAAATTCTGAAGAAACGATGTGGGAATCGGATGAAGTATTGAAACAGAGTTACCCTCTTCATTTTTAGGGTGGGAAATGAAAATTTCTAGTGTTAAAGGTCTTAAGGGGGTAAGACTACAATGAATCTAATGGTTATAAATAAAAATTCAATTCTAATTTAGTTAAATTTATTATCATGGAATTTGTTTACATAAAACACATGCACTTATTTGGTTTTATTATATCCTATAATATTATAAATTCTACTATGAATCATTTCCATTGATAATATTTTCACTAAATAGTGATCATAAAATTATTATAATTATATGTTTTTAACAATTCTGTATTACATAGATAAATGAATTGATAACCTCAAATAGTAAAATCATACCCTATGAAGCCCATTTATTAGAGATTTGGAGGTAGATAGAGTCTATGGTATTTACCCTTGACAAATACCAAGCTTAGAACTAAAAAGATAAGCATTGTATAAACTTTTTACAAGAGATGTTCATGCCCATCGATATCATGGTCCAATCTAAGTACACTAAACCACCACATAAAAGTCTCATCATCACACACCTTACAACTAGTGAGTTTGTTAGTGTATTAATGGGATATGTATCAACTCTAAAGAAATATGAGTATGAATATTATTTGATATACAACAATGAAGATATATTCATAAAACTATTGTCACTTTATAAATGATTTAGATTTTGATACAAAAAAACAAAAAAAAATTATTTTTTAATACTATTCAAATTCAAATAAAAAAATCATTTGGTTGAATTAATTGATTTATTTAAATAAATATTATTTTATTTAAATATTATTATTAAATAATTTCTATTAAATATAAATGGTAATATAATTTTTATGAACTCAAATGTAATTTTTATAAGGGTTCAAAATTTATTGTTGTAAAAAACCCAACATTTTTCAATAAATAACTATTATTAATTTAAACGTGAATATAAAATTTATTAGAAAAATATTTTAATAAAATAAATATTATTTTTTTAATCATAACTTTTAAATTGTCTAATCGTGATTTTTTAATAATTTTTTGATACAGTCTGTTTTTTGGGTATACATTAATTGCCGTATAAATATATGCTGTGTATTATGATACCGTAATGACCCAAAAGTGATGTAATAAATATTATAAAAGGTATAAACGATCAAATATATGTTTTATCTTTAAAATAATTTGATTTTATGTTTATTTCATTAATTTTGTAAAGCCTTTAGTATTCATCCATGACCAATAATATATTTTAAGGTTTTAAAATCATTTCTTTAAGAGTATGATTAACTTACACATAAGCAAGGGTATTATTTTATTGATTTAGACACTTGGACTTATAAAATAATTAAAACCACTCCCACTATGAAGAAATAATGGGAAACCCCATTTTATGGTTTTTGGTTTGGGTTATTTTATTATATAGAGTCCAAAACATATGTTTGAGAAATAATAAAGAATTCCCCAATCATTTCTTATAGAAACCAACCTAGTCTCCCACATTAATTCACTCAAAATATTTTGATAAAGTCCATACACATTAATCCCCTATCTATAGTCTTACCAAGGTTCCCTCAATATCTCAATAGGCTCTTCTTATTCATTTAGATTCACACACCAAATTATGGGCCCCTCACCTTTTCTTGATTGTTAAAATTTATGTTTTATCTTATGCCTTCAATTTCTAATTACAAATATTGGTATATGTATTTCCATGTACCTGTTACCTACCATTTGATTTAAAAAAGATTTTTACCCTATTCTCTTTCAGCATCCCACTTTATGAATTTTTATGTGACGTTGTTACGCTGTTGAAATTTCACCATGATTTTTCCTACCAAAACAAATGTGTAGTGAATAAATTACCCATTTACTATCAAGGATGTTCACAATTATTCACTTAAACTTATTTTATTTGGGACCTACTTTTATTTATTCCACACTCATTAATCATGGACTAAAATGTGATGAAAAATGATTTGATTTTGTATGATCCATGTGGCACACTTTTGATTGATAATGAAATGAAAGTGATAGTTGCGTCAAGAATTATATAGAACTCTAATGAATTGGGTAATGTTTCGTCTCATGAGACATAAAATTGAGATAAAGATTGAACCTGATTCATTTATGAGACTTTTTCCATCATGACTTCTTGGTAGTTATCCTTGACCTATGGTTTCAATGAAGTGTTTTAATTTGTTTCCACATTTACCAAGTTATGATTATCTTGATATATCATGAATTTTTATTCATGTTTATGATTCCCACTCCTTTTATTCCCTATTGATATCTATATTTTCTAAAATTTATTACATTATTCCATGATTATTTTCTTACTAGCCTTTATATTGCTCCCATTTCTTATGTATCTCCCCATATTATCTCAAGTAGTTTTAAAAGCTAGGAAATTTTAGAATCATGTTAAGGAAGTTTTCTATAATGTTGTTATATATCATGTTCACAATTCTATTATATGTACCTATTTCCAAAAGACACTATAATTATTGATCTTCTGGGTTTTACCAATTGTACTTTTATGTAATAAATCAAAAATTAATGTTTAATAAAGATTAGTGTTATTATATATACTACTTTATTTTCTTTTCCTGGTTGGTAGTGTTGATAAATAATAACCCTTGAGTATATAAAGTGAATGAATTTACATCATTTTGTGCCCTTTATATGAAAATATGTATCTAAAAATCCTATGAACTGCGTATTTATCACATATTTTACTTCAGAGATAATTTCATGAATATTCAAAGAAAATATTACAGTTTCTAACTCAAGATCATGCGTCAGGTAGTTTTGTTCAGAAGTTTTTAACAACATTGATGTATATTTATTAAATTGATCATTTTGTGTAAGGAAAAAACCAAATCCCTTCTTTGATTCATCACCATATATAAAAAAACCATCATTTTATAATGGTAGATCCAAAATCAGAGCATTGACCAATCTTCTCTTTTATTCTTTAAAACATTCATTGCATTATTTATCCATAAAAACATAACCCCTTTATGAGTGAGCTTCAATAATGGGTTAGAAAATCATGAAAGATTATGAATAAATCAAGGATAGTAAACTTCTAAATTAGTGAAACTACATACCTTGGTTATGTTTTTTCGTGTAGTCTATTATTTGACTTTTTAAAACTTTTTAGGATTAACGGAGATTCCATATTTTGACATAATATGGAAATTAAAATAAACTTTTAAATCTAGAATTTCTATTTTCAAAATTTTTTATAAAACTATTTTCTTCTAAGAGTCTCAAGAATGAACCTAATGTGAACACCATGATCTTTATAGTTTTTAGACTACACCTAGATATGATCAATAAAACCCCCAAAAAAAGAATCAATATATTAATTTAATACTATTTTCTTCATGTCCGTTAAAATAGAGGGTGTGTTAGTCAATCAAAATGGCATTAATGAAAACTATTAATTTCTATACCTTATTCAGAATGTTTTTTTGGAATATTTTCCATCTTCATTGATAATTGATGATACCCAGAATGAAGTTCAATATTAAAAAAATATTTATCTTCATGAAGTTGATCGAATAATCATCAATGTGAGGTATATGATACTTCTTTCTTTCTCATTATATCATTTATCTTCCTATAATCAATGCACAGCCTCATAAATCCATCTTTCTATGCAACAAAACAGACATGATTTCCACACGGTCAAAGAATAGGTAATATAAATCCCTTTTCAAAAAACACATGTATTTATTTATTCAACTCCACTAATTCCACATTATATATTCTATATGGGATCATTAATATTAGTATGGCATCAGGGATTAAATCAATTGAAAAGTCAACATCATATTTTAGTGGATTTTCAAGTAACTCCATATGAAATACATCAATCTATTCATGTAAAATGGTTTAATCTCAATTAAAAGATAACATTTTTATTCAATATATTATGTATGATCTTCCTCCCCAATAATATCATTAAGAAGAGGCACTATAGTTGGATACATACATGACTCAAATGATGAATTCACCCCTCAAATGATAAGGGATAAAAAATATTAATCATGAATCATAATTTCCTTCTCTTTGAAATAAATATTTTCATTACTTTTTTAAATAAAATCCATAAAAAGTATTATATCAAAATCAAAAATAGTTATAGAAGTCAATTATTAAAATAGTGCATTTTTATGTGTAATAATGGGAACTAACCAAAACATCCTATTTATAGAGTTATATTTTCACTATGATTTTTGATTGGAAACTACCTTTTTAGGTGCATGGGAAATATATAATTTTCTAAAGACATCAAACCATGTAGTCCATAGATTTTGGTTACTTTATTAAAATAGAACTAGATAAAATAAATTTCAACCCAAAGTATCAAATAGTTTAGAAGTATTGGTTGACTAGATACATACATGATATTCACATTACAATTTAAAAATATAAAATACTAAAAAAATTTCTTTTAGAACACCATTATTCCACTTAGCATATCCCTACATATCAATCTCAAACTCATCCTAGTATCCAAGGAAAAATAAAACATAAAAAATGGGTTATATCATATGCTCATTAAGGGTATGAGTACAATATAATCTTTCATGAATAAATAAGAAGAATAAAAATGGAATGTTAAATAACTAAAAAATATACTATTTAAAAATTAACTTTAGCATGATATAGAAGGAATAAAGTATGATCAAATAAATCCATATAAATAATCACAAGAGATTGAAACGTATTCATATATATTATAACAAATAAAATAGTCACATGATCATTAGTAATTAATCCCATAATATGGAAATTCATAATTTAGGAAATAATATTTATACTATCAAGGACTTTTTCCAAGACATATTTTAAAAATGGATAAGGCCTCATTCCAAAACCCAAGATAGTTTTTCTCAAGATACCTACCAAAGTATCAAGGGTTTATAGAAGTTCCTAACCATCACTTACTACATCTAATGAATTTATCATATGAAACATAGTCAACATAAACATTCATATTAAAAAACTAGCATAAAAAGGTTAACACTTTTTCTAATAAATAAACATAATCATAAACCATTTAGGGTGATATGGAGAATGGAATGAAAATAGTACATACTAGTCAAAATAATTATAAAACATTTATGTAAATAATAAGGATGGTATCATTTTGATATATTACCATTAGGTTATAAGTAAAATGGGGGTTTTTGTCATTGATGAATTAAAATAACATAAAAAGTTTATAGAGAACTTTCTCTATGAATTTTTTTTTCTCTTTGAAAATAAATTTTAAAAACTAAAATTTCTTGAATATTAGAAAAAATAATTTATTTTAGAAGAAACGTATAAACTTGTAATGTAATATTCAAAGAAATGGTTGGTCTATATAGGAGGAAATATTGTTCTTGTAATATTCATTAAAATAAAAAAAATTACAATTTTTATGAAAATTCAAAAAGTAGTATGTTTGGAAAATGATAATAATATTATTTTTAAAATATTTTATAACAGTATTATAAAGGATAGAAATGTCTTTAATGAATCATTTTTTGAATTTTAAAACATTTTTAAAATCATTTCTATAAAACAAGGACATGGAAGAGAAAAGTATTTTTTTTACCAAAAACAGAAATAAGGTTATATTTTATTAAAAAAATTCTTCTATAATTTTATGTACCAAAGAGATACAAATTATACTATTACTATATAATTTCATGAATAAATTGAGGAGAGAAAAAATTCATGAGTTACATGAGTGATATTTCATAATATTTAATCATTGTAAGTTCAATCATAAATAACCCTCGTAAATGTTGATATTGTAAAATAAACCCTTAACACTTTAATAACTTTTGAATCACTAGCCCCATGAAATAATAAACATAAAATGAAAAAATCAAAGAAAATAAAGATAAATATATTAATGATATAACATTTCAAAGGATAATTATATACACCACACAGTTGAATAAGTGGTGAATATGGCATATTGCTCACGGAATTAAAAAATATGATGAGAAACACATACCTCAGATCTGATTTTTTGTATGTGCTCATACGTCCTATATAATAAATAATGTTTTATAATAAATACATTATAGAACCATATTAATATATTTCACACCATATAGAATTTACTTATATTCTTCTATGCAATATTTGTTACCAATTCTTAGTTAAAATCTTTATTTTGGTTGATAATTGAATTATTTTTCATATATGTTTTATTTTTATAATTTCGGTCCTTTTAATATAATCGTGGTAAAATCATCTATACCATTTGAAAAATTATTCAAATATAAAATTTATTAACTATATATATATTCATCAATAAAATTTAAATATCGAAAAAACATTACATTGTTCATATAGAAGATAGGTCGCACGTACATATTAACACTACTTCCATTTTCAAAACATATTGAAAAATAAAAATAAATAAAAAATAATATTTAAAAAATAATTATTATTTTATATATATCATTTATATTAAGAAAATATATCCTTAGTTATTTAAATGTAAAAAATAAATGAAAAATAGTTCACATCACTACGTGGAGGTGGTCATGAAAATGTATGGACAAGCGATATTGTTATTTTCTAAAAGATTATAAAGTAAGAAGTGATATTTCATATTATATTTTATAATTATTTTTAGGTCATAAATATTACATATATTAATTAACCTTATCCTTACTATCTTCTATGTGAATAGTAAGCAAAAAAGGAATCACATCGCTACGTTATGTCGTATTTCACTGTACACAAGAGCTATGTTATCATATCCCCCCATGGAATGGAAAGTAAGAAGGTATATGTGATACCATAAATAAAAGATTATAAATAAATCCAAGATAATATATATGTGTGTGTGTGTGTGTGTGTGTGTGTGTGTGGAAAATCTACCATTATGTTTATCCTTAAATGTTGGGAATGGAAAACAAACTACATCAGTTCCGAAGGCGGTAGTCTTCTGTGCACACAATCGACAGTTTTTTTCTTTCTATTTTATGGAAGTAGATATGGATATAAATTTTTTAATTAACATAATAACTTTTCATTATATAGAATATAAATGTGTTATGATGTTATCATAGTGTAAAAATTTTCTATGTTGGTGGAACAATAAATAAAACAAATACGCCCATTAATAATTTTACCACTTCTTCGGAGAACCCCTTTAGGTTTATACATAAATATTACATAGGATTGTTTCATAATAAAAAAGGCATATAGGATATATTTAGGTAGTTAAAGAAGATATTTGGTCTGGTATTGGATTAATCAATGTTCTTTTTCAGTGTTCCTAAAGGATTAGAGAGTGTGGCCTTTTATAACTGGGGGAGAGGGAACACATGAATGTTTTGAAAAAAAAAGAGATTTCCATGTTTTTATAATTATATAAGCATACCAAATGGATCATTGTAGAACCATAGAATATATAAGTTCTAAATGGTAATATATAATAGGAAATATATAATTTTTGGGTCATTTTTAATACTTATCTTCTTTAGTTTATCCCCCCAATAAACTCATTTTCACCTTAACCACAGCAATTATTATTTTTCTATTTCACTATTAATTATGGAAAAAATAAGTTGAGCATATTATAAAATATAAATTAATCTGATTCCAAACATGGAATCTAGATTTATAAATTCAATTCACATATGTTTCAGAATAAAATTTAAAATTAAATGCACAGACGCGTCAAAAAAAAGGGTTTTCCAAATAAAAAATTCAAAAATATTAAAAATATTTTATATTATAATTCAATGTGAAATTGATTCCAATGGCCTCAATTAGTTAAATTAAAATATAATTAAACTTATTTTACTTTAAACTAAATTTAAAATATAATCTCTTTTTCTAAGTAGTTTACAAAATATCATTTTTCTATTAAATGTTTTTATTTTTACACAATTCATCAAAAAAAATATAAATATTTTCAAAAAATTATAAACAATTCACCCAGAGATAATTTTTATGTGTATATATATCAAAATTAGTTTATTTTTTCAAATAATTTTTCTAAAAGTGGTTAATTTTATTTTTAAATTATGTGTGAAAAGAAAAATTATGCCCTAATTTAGAGAAATGTTGTTTTTTCAAAAACATTTATTTTCCTTTCAAATGATTTTTATTTTATTTATAATAGATATATAATAATTGAATTTAATTTATACATGTTTAAACCATAAAATTATAATTATTTATTTATTTTTATTTATATTCAAAAATGTAATGGGTAGGTTATAACGGTTACAACTGATTATTATATTTTAATAGAAATTTAGTGGTCTTTCAAACTCAATGTAATTTTTTATACAAGGTATCGAATAGATTAAATTTAAATAATTTTATTTTACAATTTTTTTCATCTATGTTATGTGTGTATTATATACTACCGATCAAATTTTTCCTCTTTTAAAATATTTAAGCATTACATTCTACCCCCATAAATAAATTACACTCGCAATTCTATTTTGTTCATCATATTTCTAACATTTTTTTAAAACTCAAATTATAAAAATATTTAATAATATTTTCTTTTGATAAGATGGAAAAAAAAGTATGAAGATCAACTAGGATAACATGATACTAGGTTTCTATGTAGGGTAATATTGGTGGGAATTTAACATATAGACATGGAAGAAACTAAAAATTAATTATGGATAGTAATAGATATATTTGGCCATCAAAAGTGAATAATAAAGATAATTTTAACAACCACAAAGCCATAGCTATATGATGGAAGTGAAGGTAATAGGATTCCATTTTTATTTCAAGATCCTTTTCCTAAATTTGAAAGATTATTTTACAATATACTCAAACAAAATAAGGAAATTTACTTAAATGATATCTCTATATTTCATAGCTATAATTTCAAATTTTGGATGTGCTTAGAACAATTTCCACTTCATTTTTTACTCTAATAAATTAATATCCAGGATGATTTTTTTATGTTGGAATCCCTAAAATTAAATTTTAATGGATCATATTATCTATAAAAGTGTGATAAGTTATTATTTATACATTAATATCAATAACTCAATAGTAAAACCCAAGGTTCAACATAATACATTCCAAAATTATTTATCAACAAAATAATTATTGTAAAAACACATTTTATTTACCAGAACATCATGTAGGCATGTAGAACACGCTTCACCCTTATCGGCTTTCAATTGTGTGTTCAAGCCCCACAGCCTTTCTGGATTCATCTAGTTTAACACGAAATGCGAGTAGTATATTTTTCTAAAACCTTATTAATATAATTCATATATTGTTCCCAAAATATGATGAATATCCTAAAAAATAACGTTTTTCATCAAATTAATTTTCTATGTCATCAGTACAATTCAGCATAAGCTATCAAATCCTTAAAGAAACTCTACTACAATACAACATGTATACATTGTATGATTCTTGTAACCAAAATATTCTAGGATCGAAATATTAATGTAGATGCTCAATTAAAAGAGAGGGGTGTATTTTAAGTTTAAAAACATTAATTTTTAACCATAAGGAAAAATATGTTTAACAAAGTTAAATAGGTTAAATTCACAAGACCTCTTCTAGTTTAATAAACTTGCTTGGTTCTGGAAATGAAACATAAGGAAAGTTTACAAGGAAAAGATTTTACCTTAAGGAGTATAGAATCTTACTTATTAGAGTATAAAAAAGAACAAGAAAGTATAGGAAGGTTATAATATCTTCCTTTATCTTATTAAAATATTGTGAAAATAAACGTGAAACAAAACAAGTAACAAGTATGAAATCTTTTAACCCAAAGAGTCGGGTATCCAACAACCTTGGATAAAGGTCCCTTGAGTTATACATTAAAGAAAGTCTATCTTGCCCACACTAGGGTAATCCCTCAATAGGAATATCAGAATCTGTCTTGTTATCCACACAAGCCCTTGCACTTTAAGGTAATCGAAACCACTGTCTTCTTATCCACAGAAGTCCCTGAACTTTAAGTTAGTCGGAACCTCTTTCTTCATATCCTCAAAAGTCCTCGATTATACACAACAACAATTAGAGTAGCAGAAAGCAAGCTAAACACGATGTTCAGTATGCATAAGGCATGATAGTATCTCTCTCTAGAAATCACATCCGTAGCATGCAATCTCTAGAGTGATCAACAGTTCTCCATGCTCATTCTAATGAGATCCTATTTTTAGGAACTTCTCCAATGGTCAGCTCCCTCCTACAACGGTCATTTTTTTCCTTGAAACTTGGAGGGACCAATGAACATGTCACTCAAACAATAGTTAGTTAGAAACAGAATATATGACATCATTTCATAACTATAACAAGTGTAAGAAAAATATGGTGTCTTAACCAAATCTATTTTTCTGAGTCTAGGAAAAAACTATGTTCAGAGTCAAACCAAATAAACACTTAGAGACAATAAATCATGAATATTTAGATTATTTTTTTCAAGTAATTTGGAACCTGAATTCTATAGATTTTGGAATATAAATTATAATGAATTCGGAGTCTGAATTGGTATGACTTTAGAGTCTAAATTCTGAGGAATTGGGAGTCTAAAATCTAAGGAATTTGTGGTATGAACTCTAAGGAATTAGGAGTCTTAATTATATGGAATTCAGAGTCTAAATTATAAGGAATTCAGAGTCAGAATTATAATGAATTCAGAGTCTGAATTATGAATTATTTAGAGTATGAATTTCAGAGAATTCAAAGTCTAAATTTCAGAGAATTCAGAGTCTCTATTTCAGTGAATTCAGATTCTCGATTTCAAATAATTCGGAGTCTGAATATCAAAGAATTCAGAGGTTGAGTTTCAGAGAATTCGGATTCTATATTTTAGAGAATTCAGATTCTGAAAACCAAATACTC
Source organism: Viscum album (assembly GCA_963277665.1). Lineage (NCBI taxonomy): Eukaryota > Viridiplantae > Streptophyta > Magnoliopsida > Santalales > Viscaceae > Viscum > Viscum album. Next base: position 25,904,401 of record OY728131.1, read on the forward strand.
TATAACCAAGGATTTATAGGATCCTGAAGTTTTTGATATGAAATTTAAATTTAACCTTTAGGAATAAAAAGGGTTATATATAGAGAAACTATAAAATGATGAATGAAAACAAAGGAAAGGATAAAATTTCTTTGAGGAAGGAAAATTTTCCTTATTAAGATAATTCTTAGGGAAAAAATAATTTTTCTTAAGATAGAGTGTTAGTGATTTTCAAAACAGAGAGGAATGGAAAAGTCATAATGAAACCTTATTGACTCAAAAATATCCCCATTTTTTTAAAGCATATACATCCTTATGAATAATGATATAAGGACTTAGAGTTTTTCATTATGAACATAAAAGAAAACTTATCTCCCCTTACATATAAATCATAGTGAATACTTCTAACTCCCCCTTAAGTTTTGAAATCCCTAAGGATCATATTCTTGATTTTCTGAATTTGATTTTACATTTTCTTGAATACAAAAATCTTCATTGATAATTACTTCCCCTTAGATGAACTCACCATTACATAGGTAAATCTATTCTTTACATAGAATTATTTTTATCATTCCTTTCTCCCCCTTTGTGATTTTCAAACAGGAATAAAGAAAATGAAAAAAATACGGTACCAGAAAAATTAGTACTAAAAAACCAAATATTTGAAAAACAACCAAAATTACATTATGGTTGAATGAATTTTTATGAAAAATAAAATACAAAAAAATATCATAATAGGGTAGAATTATACTTCTTTCTCCTTCAGAATTAACTTCTTGACCATGGTTTTCAGCTTCTTTATCTCCTTTTGATCTTCTTCTACATTCTTGAGCAGGTGATCTTGATCATCATTTTTCTTCTCTAAGGATTTTATCTTTTCTTCATGAGCCTTAATAATATCTTCATGATCCTTTAAAACTGGTTTTTTATTGACATGATTATCTTCAAAATCAATTCTGAGATCCATTTCTCTCTTCCAATTCATAGTCAATGAATTAATATTCCTATTCAAGTCCTTGAATTCTTTCTTCCAAGTTGTATGTTTGAGAGTCATCTTTTCCTCAAAACTCTTAGTAATATCATTAAACATACCATATTCAGTGTCAAAAGAATCCTTCATATTGTCTTTAAATTCATCAAAGGCTCCCAGATCATCGATTATCTTCCTTGAAAAACTTGTAATCCTCTTTCATGATCTTTTATGAGCTTCATATTCAATAAATAAAGTTTTCAAATCTTTCTCAACCTTTACAAACTTATCCATAAGCGTGGTGACTGAATCTTCTTTTTTATTAAACAAGTGATGAAGCATTTGACACCTTGAGTATATACTCGGAAATAAGGGAATGGTATCAACCAACTTCTTCAAATATTGTACAACAAAATCATGTCCAACAAAGGATAATTCTGAATCAGAGTGTTTGGTTGGTGAATATTGTTTTTCTATATCTTCGGTTTTCCTCTTCGACGAAGCACCAACATCTTTCTTTTTCACCACATATTTCTTAAGTGTATCAACCAATACCTGCTTTCCCTTATCATCTCTCAGTATGATCTCTTTTGCTTTTGGTGATTCATTCTCACTATCTGATAACTGAACAATATTTGTTTCCTCAATATTTTATTTCTCGTCACCTGCCACAATATATCATAGATGAATGAAGTCACGGTTACTGCACTCTTCTTAATATAGATTATTCGCATCTTCTTGGACCTTTTCTTCTTTCCCTAGAGTAGCATGTTTTTAATATTCTACTTCAGATGTTCAGATTGAAAATTTATCAAAAGGAATCTCCTTCTCAGGATAATCCTCTACTTTCCTTGTTATGTCATCTGTATCACCACTTCCCTCTTCTTCTTATTATTCTTCTTCCACTTATTCCTGTTAGAAAATTTTATTCTTCTTGTTATGGTTCCGGAATCACCAACTTCATTCCCAGAGTCATGGGAAGTGATTCTTGAAAAAACAATTCGAGTACCTGGTGTTGTTCAGAGGATTTATCAGTAGCCTTGAGATGGGATTGAACGATTTTAGCATCCAAATTTTTTTTTTCTGCTTATTTTCGTTATCTTGTTTCTCAATATCTTTAGAAACCCTCAACATCAATTATTTTTCCTTAGTAAGGTCTAAGACAGAATTTGGCTCCCCTTCTTTCTTGTTCTTCTTGTCCTCCCTCCACTTAGTAACCACTTCATTTGGATAAGTCTTTTTCTTCTCTGGTTTTGGGGGTGCTGATAGAGTTTCATTAACAGAATGGATTTTTTATTTCTCTTCGGGTTATTTTTCCTACCTCTTATTTCCACCATTCTTGGAAGTTTCAGCCACTTCTGGTTTCTCTGATAGAGCTTTGATTTCAACTTCTGAAAAATCAAATAATTCTCCTAATTCACTAGAAAAAACAACTTTCATATTCCTTGGAGTATCATCAATCAGTAACATTACATTGAAATTCCTTGGCTTAGAACTAAAAGGGATTTTGAATGACTCAAAACAAAGAACTATAATCTTGAATAGAATAGCCAGATACATGATGATTTGAGATTTCAAATTTTCATTCTTGATATTATCAATTGTAACCAAGATATACTTTATCTTGTTTATCTTTCTGAGGTTCACCATGAAATCCATAATATTGATGTCACTTTTCTTTAGGGATTCATTATCTAATTTTCTTTGAAGGATAAAACCTTGAACCCATAATTCAAGATTCTAGAATACTGTAGATTGATGAATAATATTCGGATTCTTCATCGCTAGAAGTCTACAAAATTCTATACCTTTCTTGTTATCAAAAGATTATGATACATTTGGTAGCTTGTGGGTGTAGAACTCTACTTTTCTCTCATATGGAATTCCAATCAAGCTTGGAGACTTAGTATAAGAAAGGGAGTAGGTCTTTCGATAACTCTTTAATGAAAAATTGTATCTCCCTCCTTCGATAAATAAAACTACTATCTCATAAAATTCAATCAACAAATCTGGATAAACCAGGTCTTGTGCCTTCGGTTTTCATACACATCGGCTCTCACAACCATTCAGCTTGATATTCTTTGAAATGATATAATCATACTTAGAAAAGAATTTCAGATCGACTAACCTCTCTCTTTATATATTCAATTCTGATATTTCTTTTACATATGACATTTATTTATGAGGAGAACCTTTCAAAGACATTCAGAATTATGGAAAACCCTGAATATCCGGAACAGCCTTAAGTAGAGCAGTAGGGATTCAGCACACCAAATCATTGAGAAATTATGGGGGACAACCATCAGGGGGTCCTTATATAGGTGTTTTAGGTGATGTTTCACCATCCTTGATTGATCCAACAGTTGAAATACTCTTGATGAGATCTAACGATTGAGATGATTGTCGAAGAAGAAATTTGGTAGGTTCCGATCTTTTGAGGTTTTTAATATAAACATTCAGATTTAAGAGAATGTTAATCTGAAAAATTTTCATAAACAACATAAAAATACCAACATGTAAAAATATGATTATGAAAATTTAACAAAAAAACATTCCTTTTGGACTGACAAGAAAATTATTCATAATAAGAAATATTCTTCTTGAAGAACTCTAGACTTCGAAAAAATTAAAAAAAATTAAGGAAAATTTTTATTACAAAAATTTTGATTACAAAAATTTTGATTATGAAAATATTTTTATTACAAAAAACAAGGTTACGAAAAATTTGATTACGAAAATTTTTTATTACAAAAAAAATTGATTACAATAATTTTAATTACAAATAAAATGTACCCCCTATAAAAAGGAGTTTCTTACTGTAAGTAGATATGTTTCAACAAAATTTAATATATAAGGCTACCTTACAGTTATCATTCCTAACATCTTTTTAATGTATTCAAATCTATCGGAGGGTAAACTTTTTGTAAAAATATTAGCAAGTTGATCTTGAATTATGATAAATTGATGAATGATATCTTATTTTTTTGTGTGTTCTCTATGAAAGTGATGCCTAATATCTATGTGTTTTTCAAAAAAGTGATGTGCAGGGATTTTACATTGGGAAATGGAACTCGTATTATCACACAATATTTTTGTTTTTCTAAAACACATACCATAGTCTGTGAGTGTGTGTTGCATACACAACACTTGAGCACAACAAATTCTAGCTACTACATCTTCAGTTTCAGTAGTGGAAAGTGATACGTAGTGTTTCTTTTTTAATGACTAAGAAACTAATGAATCTTCAGAGAAATTACAAGTTATGGATGTACTTTTCCTATCCATTCTACATCCACCAAATTCAGCATCCGAAAAGATTTAAAAAAAAATCATTTCCAGAAGTATAAATGAGTCCTCAATCCATGGTTCCCATTATGTAGAGAAAAATTATTTTCACAGCCTTTAAATAAGATTCCTTATTATTTGATTGATATCTCGAACAAAAGACTTTTAAAACATTAAGTCCGGATGAATAGTTTTCAAGTATAGTAAACTTCCAACCATACCTCTAAATGATGTTTGATCTACTGGTTTCCCAGCTTCATCAAGATCAAGTGAATTTGAGGTACTAATGGGAGTACTAATAATCGTAGTGTTTTTATTTCCATACTTTTTAAGCATATATTTAATATACTTATGTTGGGATATATATGTTTTTTATGATTTTTTATAAATTTTAAAACCTAGTAAAATTGTTAACTCGCCCATCATACTCATTTGGAACTCAGATTTCATTATATTTGCAAAAGAATCGGTTTAAGATAGCTGAGTTGATGCAAATATAATGTAACAAACATAAATTTGAAAAATCAAAACATTTTTCTTATCTTTATTTATAAAGTGGGTTGGATAATCATTTCTCTTAACATAATTTTTTTGTAACAAAAATTTTGTAAGTATATCATACTAGGCTCTAGGGGCTTGTTTAAGTCCATATAATGTTTGGTAAGTTTGAAAACATGTTCAGGATGTTTTGTATCTTCAAAACCAGTAGGTTTTTCAACAAAAACATCCTCTTGAACATATCCTTTAATTAAATAACATTTAACATCCATTTGAAAAAATTAAAAGTTAAATAATGCTACAAAGGTATATAAAATATGAATAGATTCAAGTCTAGCTACTGGAGAATATGTTTATTCATAGTCTATTTATTCTTATTGGTTATAGCCTTTAGAAACTAATCTAGTCAAATTTCTTACTATGACTCCATTTTCATCACACTTATTTCTAAAGACCCATTTTTCTCCAATAACAGATGTTTCCTTAAGTCTCTTAACCAAGGTCCAGACTTTATTCCTTTCAAATTCATTTAGCTCATCTTGCATGGATTTTATCCAATTGTCATCACCTAAAGTGTCATCGGTACTTTTTTGTTCTAAATGAGTAAGGAATGATATATGTTCTACATCATTTTTAAGGAACTTCTTGTCCTTATAGGTTTATTTACATTACCAATGATACAATCACTGGGATGATTCTTTAGAAACAACTGATTTGTATTTTGTAAAACTTGTTCATCAACATATGGTAGCGAATCTTCTGGAGTAAATGCTTCAGAAACATTTTCTTGAGCATTTTCCTTATCAGGATGATCTTATATCAAGGTTTGATAATCAGTTTTTGGAAACACATCTGTATACATAGATTGAGGTTGTTTAAAAACAAAAGGACCAGTTTCATCAAATTTAACATATACTATTTCTTTAACAGTACAAGTATTTTTATTAAAAACTCTATAAGACTTAAGAAGTTTTGGAGTAGCCTAAGAAAATTGCTTCATCAAATTTGGGTGCGAATTTGTGTAAATTATATTTAGTACTCAGATTGAATAATTTTCATCCAAATACCTTGAAGTAGGAAATTATAGGTTTTCTACCATTCCATAATTCCTAAGGGGTTTTATTAAGAAATGGTCTAATCAAAACATGATTTATAGTATAACAAGATGTACTTACAACTTCAGCCTAAAAGTGTTTATCTATCCAATATTCACCCAACACGGTTCTTGTTATCTCTTGATGAATTTGATTTCTTCTTTCAATAACACTATTTTGTTGAAGGGTTCGTGGTGCTGAGATGTTATGATTAATTCCTTTTCTTCAAAAAAAGTTTCAAAATAAGAATTTTGAGATTATCTTCCATGATCACTATGAATAGTTATCAATGGAATATTTTTCTCATCTTTTTCTAGGGCTATAAATATTTTAAAATAATAAAAATCTTATAATTTCTTTTTTAGAAAGTAGACCCATGTAAATATTTTGTAATCATCAACTAGGAGAAATACAAAATATTTTCATCTAATGCTTCCAGTTTGTGTTGGACATAAAAGATCCATATGCGCCAACTGTAATGCATTAGAAGTTGAGACATCACCGATTTATTTAAATCATGATTTCTATTTCTTTCTATATTGAACTGGATCACAAACATTTGAAGAAACATATCTAAGCTCTGGTAGATCCTTAATAAGTATTTTCTTAGGGAGTTTACATAGGTTCTTATGATTACACTATCTTAACCATCTATGATAAAACCAAGATTGATCTTCCATTTCACTAAGACAAGGTAGATCTTGGCTCCTAAGGTCTTCTACATTTAGTGTGTATACATTCTCTTGCCTATGGGAAGAACGGATAAACTATTTTTTGTAATTTTGTACTAAGAATTTTTCATTCCTAAAATTCACAAGGTAACCTTCATCTCATAATTGACTTATTCTGATGATGTTCTACTTGAGACCTTTAACAAATAAAACATTTGAAATCAATGTTTTTCCAAGAAGAACAATGTTACCTATAAAAATAATTTCTCCCTAAGAATTATCTCTGATAGTTACTTTTCCTTCATTCATCTTGATAATCTTTTCAAATAAGTTTTTGTTACTCGTCATATTTCAAGACCATCCACTATCCATGTACCATTTATTGTTGTTGGTAATATCTTTATTTTCTTGAAAATAAGAGTTTTAGACTTTTGGAATCCAAATTTTCTTGGATTCTGAAATTTTAGAAAGAAAAATTACAGGAATCCATATCTTCTTAGAAAAATAATCTTTATGAAAACCTAAAAAATGAATTTTCATTAAAGAACAATTTTTTTCCCAATGCCCACCACACTAACATTTAGTGCATAATGGGGAACTTTGAAGAACAAAATAATTATTAGTAAAAACCTGTTGAGAATTAGTATAACCAAATCCATTATTATTCCTTAGAGGTTGAATTTGGGAATATATCTTATCAAAGTTTCCTTCACCTAAGGTAAATTTTAAAAAACACTTCCTCAAAGAAAATATTTCTGAATTTTGTTTAATAACTATGTTTTTATCATCAAAAAAATTATTTTTAGAACTAGAGTTAGTCTCTAAAATATTTTTCTTAGATATTACATTTTCATGATCCTTAGAAAGTATATCCTTCGTAGAATTAACTTCATCAAGGTTTTGGTAAATACTTTTAAAATCATAAATTTTCTTATTAAGATATTTAGAAAGATATGATACTTCTTTAGTAAGAGTTAAAATAATAGAATTTTCCTTATCATATTTTTTATTGAGTTTAGAATTTTAATTCTCAAGAAGTTTAGCAAACCTAGATACTTCTTCATAAGTACGTAATATATTATCTTTATCAGAAGAAGATTATTCATCCGAAGATTCATAATATTTATTATCACTATAATTTTTATTTAAGGATAAATTAGTTATGGATTCAGCATTGTGTACTTTGGCCTTTAGACAATGATTTTCAATAGGTACCTTGGAAAGTAGAGCAAGATTCTTCTGACCAAAAGATTCATACTCTAAGGATTCATCAAAAGAATCTCCACCACTTTCACTCTAGGTGTTATTAGATTTCAAAACTTTTTTAGATTTATCCTTATAGTACTTCTTTATATTCCTCTTATATTGCTTTTCCTTTATATCCTTTTTCATAAGAACCGGACAATCTGGCCTTATATTACATGATCTTTTTCATTTGTAACAAATGACTTCCGAGTCTTTATTGTCCTTTCATTCTTTCTTCTTAAATCTATACTAAAATACTTTCTTCCCAACAATCATCTCCATCCTTTGAGCAACGTTAGCGAGCTCGTTCTCACAATGTTCACTTACACTTGATTCATATAAAAAAGTGAATCTTTTTGACTTGGATCATGTAACCATTTGAAGAGTCTTGGTTTTTGTACTAGTAAAGGATACACTCCCATTTCCATTCTTCTTCCTATTCATATCAGAATCTCTTTTCATTCTTTTATAATGTTGAAAAAGAGTTCCAAAATGCCCATTAAGACTAATTTGATATATGTTCTTATTATAATCAAAAATTGTTCCCTTATCTTCCCACTCATTAGGCATGATATCAATAATATCTTCCACAAGTGTCTCATCATCTAAAAATTTCTCACCCTTGGATTGTAAACTATTAACAGTAGTCATAATCCCTTGTTGTACCATGCATAATGGTTCTCCATAAGGAAATAGAAATCCATTACATTCTGTTCTAATCATAGATCTTCTATTTTCTATAGCTTTGGATATACAAAAATTAGTAACTACCGATTTCTTCCAAATACAATTTATATCTTCATGAGAAGAAATATAACACTATATATTCCTAGTCATGGAACACAAAAAAGTATTGTGCACCTTGTTGTTTAGTTGATATTCTGAATTTTCTTGATTCGTAAAATTTCTGACTTTTTTATCATGGATATTGTAATCTCTAGTAAGAATAACAAAGTTGTCTACTCCAGTATTAATAACAAAAGTCTTCATAAGATCTCCCCAATATTCATAATCATTCCCATAAAATATAGGTGGTCTAGTAGTATTTATATTTTCAATAGAACAAACATTCATTACTTTTATCTAAAATAATATATCTTTCTACAGAAACTTGTTAATAGAAAAATTTTGTAAACAAGGATAAAAATCCTAATCAAGAAAAATATTTAGAACAATGAATACTTAAGAAAGAAAACATTTATGTGAATATAGGTATTTCAGAGACCTTCTCTAAAACCAATTTTAGGATCAAAATATGAAATTAGATGATCAATTACAAGAGGGGTGAATTGTAAGTTTAAAAATGTTTGTTTTTCAACTTAAGGAAAACTATGTTTAACAAAGTTAAATAAGGTAAATTCACAAAAAATCTTCTAGTTATACAAAATTTCTAGGTTCCAGAAATGAAACTTCAGGAAATTTTACAACTAAAATGTTTACCTTAAAGCATATATAATCTTACTTATCAAAGTATAAAAAGAACAATAAAGTATAGTAAGGTTATACTTTCTTCCTTTATCCAAATACAGAGTAAATAAACTTGAAACAAAACAATTACAAAGTATGAAATATTTTAACCCAATGAGTGGTGTATCCAACAAACTTGGATAAATGTCCCTTGATTTATACTTTTAAGAAATTATGTCTTACCCACACCAGGTTAAGGCCTCGATAGGAATATCAGAATCTGTCTTGATATCTCTGCAAGCCCTCGAACTTTAACGTAGTCAGAACCTCTATCTTCCTATCCATGGAAGTCCTCAAACTTTAAGGTTGTCGGAACCTCTGCCTTCCTATCCCTGGAATTCCTAGATTATACACAGCAAAAATCATATTTACACGAAGCAAGATGAATAGGATGTTCAGTATGCACAATGCATGATAGTCTCTCTCTCTCTCTAGAAATCACTTTAGTAGCATGAAACCTCTATAGTGATCAATAGTTCTTCGACCTCGTTCAAATGAGCTCCTATTTATAGGCACTTATCCAACAGTCGGCTCTCTCTCCAATGGTCATATTTTTCCTTGAATGTTGGAGGGACCTGTACACATGTCACTTAAATAAGGGTTAGTTGGAAATATAATGTACGGCATCATTTCAAAACTATAACAAGTGTAAAAAAATTAATGTTTCTTAAAAAAATCCATTTTTATGAGTCTAGGAAAAATATAGTTCAGAGTCTAAATAAATAAATATATGGATACTATAAATCGTGAATATTTAGATTTTGATTTTCAAGGAATTAAGAACCTGAATTATATAGATTTCAGACTCTGAATTCTAATGAATTTGGAGTCTGAAATATTTGGAATTTGAAGTCTGAATTCTGAGGAATTGACAGACTGAATTCTAAGTAATGCGGAGTTTGAATTATAAGGAATTCGAAGTCTTAATTCTGAAGAATTAGGTGTTTGAATTTCATATAATTCGGAGTCTGGATTTCATAGAATTTGGAGTCTGAATTTCAGATAATTCGGCATCAAAATTTCATTGAATTTGGAATATGAATTTCAGGGAATTTGGAGTCTAAATTTCAAAGATATCGGAGTCTGCATTTTAGAGAATCTGAAGACTGAATTTCATAGAATTCAGTGTCTGAATTTTTAAAAAATTATAGTCTGAATTTCAGAGAATTCAGAGTCAGAAAATAGAATACTCTATAATGAAAGATTTATAGGTTTCCAAGGTTTTAGATATGAAACCGAATTTTAACTTTTAGTAATAAAAAGTGTTATATTAAGAGAAACTATAAAATGTACAATGAAAACATAGGTAAGGATAAAATTTCCTTGAGGAAGGAAAATTTTCTTTTTTATGATAATTCTAAGGGAGAAAATAATTTGCCTTAAGATAGAACGTTTGTGATTTTCAAAACATAGAGGAATGGAAAAGTCATAATGAAACCTTATTGACTCAACAAATATAATAGGTAAAAATACAACTATAATATAATTATCAAATAAAATTATACAATAACAATAATCAATCTAATTTTATTGTATTAATAGAGTAATTTTGACCTTATTCCCATATATTCTTCTAATGTATATTCCCATGATTCTTAAGAATTCATTTGCATAGTAGTGTATCTCTTAACAGTTGAAATACTGAATATTAGTGGCTTTCTTTTTACCCTTTAATTTATATGTTTGATGAACTTTCTCTCACCAATTGAATCAAATTATTATCCCCTTTATGAAAATTCATGGGTGTTCTTTTCCATAATTATCATATATAGGAAAATTGTTTTTCCCATCTTCCCCTTATTAGTTTTTTTTATTTTTCTTCCTATTTTTCCCATTGTTCCCTTATAATCAAAAGTAATTTTAGAATTTTTTCTCCATCTTGATAGAACATGATATTATTTCCTCATAAGATGAGAAATTTTGGGAGACTATTTCCATTTAATAAACTATATTAATCCTATCAAATAAATGGTCAATATTTCTCTTTATATTAAATATATATTTTTAGTATAATTTCTTACCAACTGTGAAATGTTTTATTTATACATAGTAACATTTCTATCTTCCTTTTTCCTTATAATTTTTAATTCTCTCTCGATATCTACTCTTTTCTCACGAGGAAAATACTTTTCAAATAATAGTGCCTTAAAATCTTTTTATTCCATGGTTTCTATTTCTTATTCATCTTTAGTGTATTGAATTAATGACCATCATTTATCATCATCTCCCTATATGTGATAAAATAATATAAAAAACTTTAACATTTCATTAAATCCAAAATAAAAAATATATATTCTCTAAGGAATATATCAACTACTCGGCTAAAAATGGATTTTTATTCCCATTGAATGATAGAATTTTCTTACAAATAATGTGGTCAAACAATGTTACACCAAATGGAGGATCAATAGGATTATCTATAAAAGAAATTTTACTACTTAATACCTCAGTCCAAAATATCAGTATGGTTATAATTTGATCACTTTTTACTTCAAGTCTTGCAACAGCTTCATTATATTTACCAGGATATAAATCCTTACATGGAGAATTTTCATTGATATAGTTGGTATTCCTTATCTTATGCACCATTTCTAAATAAGGGAATACAATATATTATCTAATAACAATTATGAATCATAATTTATAATTCCAAAAAAAAGTGAAATACATATCATAAATTGAAAATTTTCTTCATAATTAATCTTATAATCATAAACATTGATTTTTTAGGAAGGATTTCAAATAATAAATATATTTTCAAATCCTTCATAACAGATTATAAATAAAATTTTAATTAACCCATGTATATCACCATAGAGTGTCAAACCTGGTGCATAGTAAGTCTTATTATTGTGTACCAAGTAATCCTCCATTCAATCCCAACAACCTTATTTAGATTTATTACCCCTAGGTATATCTATCTAAAATCACATCCACATGTAGAATCGGTACATTGATGTATTTCTAGGAAACCCCACATAGTCTATTCCTTACCAAAACTTTTGATTATTAATTTATATTTATCCTCAAATAATACACTTGGTTTATATTCCCCTAATCAATTTTTTTCATTGATCTAGTTCCAACTATTTCTACTAAAATACCAATGATACTAACATTAAAGACCACATACCAAGTAGGCTAGAGCTAGTGGTTATTTTATTACAAAGGAACTACATACAAGTAATGTCATCCCAAGGGACCAAATAGTTTAGTAGTCCCGGTAAACTAGAAACTTACTTCAAATTCACATTACACTATAAAAATATAAAATACACAATGTTGTTTTCTTTTAGAATTCTATTATTCACTTTAGCATATCCATACACATCAACCAAAAACACTTCCCTCTTTACTATAGAAAATAAAACATTGGAAAGTGGTGAGATCATGTTTTCATCAAGGGTATGTGTACAATATATTTTTTCATGAATAAATAGTAATAATCAAAATTTGAAGGTAAATAGATTAAACACATTCTACTAAAACAATAATATGAGAATATTATTGTAGTGATAAATTTTGATCAAATAAATCAATATAAATAATAAATTGATCATGAAACTAGTCCATGGTTATTATAGATAATTAAATAATAACATGGAATCAAATAACTGATCTCATGATGAGGAGATTTATAATTTTGAACATCATAACCTTACCATCATGTCCTTGTCCCAAGAAATATTACATAAATAGTTAAGTCCTTGGCCAAAAACTCATGCTAGTTTATCTCATTTGACCTATCGATACATCGAGGTGATATAGTGGGCCCCACCAATCACTTACTAAGTAAAATTAATTTCTCCATATAAAAGGGGTGACACCTAATCAACCTAAACATTCATATTTAAAATCTAGTTTATAAATTGTTGTTAATTTCCCAATCAATAAACATAATCATAATCTATGAAGAGTAATATAGATAATAGTATCAAAATGATACATCCCAGTCAAACTGATCATAAAAAATTCATATAAATAATATGTATAGTATAATTTCAATATATTCTCATTGGGGAATAAGTAAAATTGTTGTTTTTGTCATTGAAAATATGAAACCATTAAACTTTCACTACAACTTTCTTGAAGAAAATATCATTTTCACGTTGAAAATCGTATTTAAAAAACAAAAAATCAAGAGTATTTGGAAAAAAAATATTTGAAAAAAATATTTTTAAATTTAAATTAGTCATCAAATCAATGAGTTTTTAATACGATGGGAAATACCATTCTTACTATAAATGTAAAAAACAAATATTACTTTCACATTTTTATATGAAAATTCAAAAAGTACCTTGTTTGGAAAATGATAGGAATATTCATCTTAAAACATTCTATAAAATTATATAATGAGTAAAAATATCTTTAATAAATAATTTTTATTTTTTAAAAAACATTTTTAAAAACAATTTTAGAAATGATTAATATGTAAGAGAAAATTATTTTTGACTGAAAAGAAAAATAATGTTCAATTTTCATAAAATCATTTTATCAATATTTATAATTACCAAAGTGGAAAATATACTACTTTTTGGTTGGAGTGGATACTCAAGAGGGGGTGAATTGAGTTCCAATTAAAATTTTCTATTAAAAATATTTCTCTTAAAATCCCCCAAATTAAAAATAAGTTAAACTGTAGTGAATTTATACAGATTTTAAGAGTTCAATTAGTTTCTCAAAGATTGATTAGGTCTTAGTAAATTTAATCATAAGATTAAATTAACTTTTGAAACTAACTTACAGGTTCACAATAAGTATAAACACTTTCTAATTTAACTATCAAAGTAACTTTAAAACACATTTTATTTCAAAGTAATTAGCAGCGGAATATAAAATATATAGTATACTTTAAACTTAATCAAAGATGCACAGCAGATGTAACCAACTAGTTCAGTCTCAAGATGAGACTTAGTCCTCTTAAAAAATTTGTATAAATTTGATCCACACCTTGGATCAGGGTAAACAACAGTGCAAAGACTGTCCAGGTACTAAGACCACTTCCACAGTTCTACGTTGGAACAAAAACTATAGCACACAGGCTATCCAGGTCACACATGACCTCTTTCACAATTCACAGTGGGATATAGAAATGTGTAAGAAGTTTGGAGTGAGGATTTAGTATCCTCTAGTTCAGTCTAGGAGTCAGTGTGTAAATACACTCCTCAAAAAGTAAGTGAATAAAATACAATAGAGCTAAATATATAGAGATGAGTTTAGAGTGCTCTATGTGTTGTGAGTGAAGCTCTGGACTCCTTGTAATGATGTAAATGAAGCTATGAGTCATTCTCTGGTTTTTGTTTGAAAAATAGAGGGTTGTTTTTTTCAAGTTCAGTTTGATTAGATTGAGTTCATCAAGAGCTTTCATTATAGTTCTTCACTCCTTGACTAAGGTGTATCTTTTGTTCTCCTTCAGTAAGAATGGCTTCATGTATGTTCAGTGATCTTCAAGTATGGAAGTAGTCTTTTTGTATGCACTACTATACTGCATTCTTTTTCCCATTGTGCGTACTCTTCGTACAACTAATTTTTTACTCCTCTTTTCACCTCTCTTTTGTGTCCGGTCACTGTCCTTCCTTTTATAGCTTTCAGCTCCGGCAATGGGAATGACTAAATTTTCATGGGTACTAGGTACGGTCCCCTAACACACCAACATCCCACATTAAATAACATTGATTTCATTAAAAACATCAAATATGACCGATTCTTAATAAATAAATTTTATTGACAAAAGTAGAGTTTATGAATCATTGACTGGTAAGTCTATAAGTAGCTTCTATTGGTAGATATGTAATGGTGGACTTTGTATAGAAGTGAGCTCCTATCGGTTGCTCCTTGATCTTGTACGGGTACCTCTTGTATCGGTAGTTGTTACTCTTTGTTTCATTAGATCTATATATCGGTGACTCCTTATATCGGTAGCTCTTCGTCTATTGGTAGATCTTGTCTATCAATAGCATGCTTGTCTATCAGTAGCTTGTTTGTCTATTAGTAGCTTGCTTGTCTTGGTGACTTTATATCGGAAACCACACTTATCGGTAGACTTTGTGTCAGTAGCCTTGTTCTATCGGTAGACTTGTTCTATCGGTATCCTGTGCATACCGGTAGCTCTGTTCTGTACTAGTGAAGTGTGCATCTGTAGACTTATGCATACCGGTAGACTTGTTCTATCGGTAGCTTAGGTTCTATCAGTATCTGTCTGTATCTGTGGACAATCTATCAGTGACATGTGCTTACCAGTGGACTTATACAAACCGGTATCTCTGCGTATCAGTGACCTTAGCTTATCGGTGACTATGTCTATTGGTAGACTAAGTACCGGTAGAGTTGTTTGTCTATATCAGTAGCTATAGGCATATCAGTGAATTAACACTTATCTATTTTATGCAAAACACATCCAATTGAGTTAGAATTATTTCAAAAGTCATAAAAACATAGATAAACATCGATTAACATATTTCAAAGATTATTTTAATATAATTATCAACTTGATCATAGATTGAAATAATTAATATATAGATACGCATTATTTGGGATTATCAATGTATGTGAAGGAATAATTGGGATTATCAAAGAATGTGAAAGCATAATTGGGATTATCAAAACAGGTGAGTTCAACAATCTTCCCATTTTTGATAATCACAAATTATGATATTATAATCTAAATATAATTAGTAATGTATCGTAGCATATAGCATTAAATTCAATTGTATCAGAGATAAAAATATTAGATATAAAATGTTAAATGTATCAGAAGTAAAATTAAATTCAATGGTATCAAAGTTACAAGTTACAAAAAAGAGAAATAGATAGTATCTCTCCTATTCAGTTCTGTTAGCTCTCCCCCTTTGTGAATATCAAAAAGTGGTAAACAACAGAAAGAGAAGGAGAAAAATGGGAAAGAAAAAAAACCATTTGTATTTCATGTTGCAAAAGGTAAAAAGAAAATAAAAACAAAATACAAGGGATTCCTATCAAATATTTTATCCACCTAGTCAATCCACGTCCTCAATGTGAAATTTTACCTTGGGATCAGAAGAGGATTCGGGTTTTGTGGATGCAGGTGTAGGCTTAGGAACACCAGAAATGATCATAGGAGGCTGAGCTACTGAAACTATTCCAAGCCTGTATTGAGTATCCCTCTGAGTGATCCTAGGATTAAGGATTCTGATATCTTGGGCTGGAGTCATCTGAATAGGAGAAGTAGCAGACGCACAGGCAGGCAGAGCTGGAGGAACAATAACTAGCCTAGCATCCACATGCAAGAAAGGCAACAAGAGATTTCTGAAATCCATAATGATTTTTCCTCCTCTCTCCATATAAGATATGAAATCATCCTTGTTTTCCATGAATTTGTCCAAGGATAGAGTCAACTCTCTGAGATTTCTGACTTGTTCCCCGAAGTCTTGATTGACAGGAGGTAATTTCATGTTTTCAAACATATGATTGAAATGATTGTTGAGATGATTCTTGGTATAAACCCTTTGAAAATAATAATCTAACTTGTCTTTCCCTTATTTTTGAGAGGCAGACGCTTCTATCATATAGTCCTTAACAATCTTCATTATCTCTATAGTTGTATCTCTAGTAGAAGTGACCACTTTGGTCAGATTAGATGAGTCCACAGAGCCACTATTTGATGCTGAACCAAGATCCACCTTCATCAAAGCTCGAATCTGATTCAGTTCTATTGAAGGTCTAGAGGTAAAAGATCCAATATAAAAGGTTACTGTTTCCTTGAATTTTTTGGTCAACCCACTAATAAGATTTTTCACTTGGGAATACTGGGTACTGACATGATCTTTCATGGATTTTTTAAATCCTTTAAATACTGATACCATCTGGCTCACAACACTTTTGACATAAGCTAAATCTTTATCTGTTTTGGATCTAGAACTCATATAAAATTCTAAAGAGATAACAGATTTCTTTAGAACTTTAACATCCTCTTCCAGTATAGATACATGAGTCTGGAAAGCTGTAACTTCATCTACTATTTATGTCATAAAGGTAGAGACATTAAATCCAAGAGATAATTCAAAAGATTTTTCCAAATTTCTCATATCATCAACAAATCAGTGCTTCAATTCGGTAACAAAATCACTAAAAGACTATTTCATCTCATACTTTAAGGATTCAAGATCAGCCCTGGTGATCATAACAGCATGTGGAACCACAACAGTTCCTCTTTCAGATACTATACTAGTCACTGATTCATTCATAATTGATTGAATTAATGACACCAGTGAGGCTTCCATTTTCCTTATTTCTTCCACAAAACTGATTTTGAGATCAGACTTGAGATTATCTAGATCATACATTCTGACCACATATTAAGGTAACAACTCAGTTTTAATATCATAATTTATTTTTGGTCTATTGAGGGATGTCTCATTATCAGAATCTGGATAATCCCATCCACAAAACACAAAACCTGGGTCTTCTGCCCAATCCTTAATTTCAACTGCCACTAAAACACTGCCAAACCTGATTGGATGGTCCCCCTCAACTGATGCATTCCCTTGTACAACAACAGCATTCTCAGGAGGTCTTTCTTCCTCAGAAGAATCTTCTACAATCAACTACATCTCTGTAACAGCACGAGGCTCCTCTATATTACGCACAGGTCCTTCCATATCACCCACTACATCCTTAACAGGCACAACTAAGCTTCCAATCATTGGACTCAGACTTAAGCAGACAGAATCAGAGGCTTCAGATTCATTCTCTCTTTCTTCTTCATTCTCAGGAGTTGGCTGGTCTTCCTCAACAACAGGTGTTTCTTTTTCTAATAAAGTTTCCTTTTATGAAGATATAATTTCAGCAACATGACTTGGGGGCAAGTCTGGATCCCTTCCATCACCCATAGAAGTATCTTCTTCATCAGTCTCATCATTATACTCAGGTTCTTCTTCATCAGGTCCTAGACCTGGATCTCTCACATCCTTAGGCCACGAAGGATGATCCACAGGATTGAACTTATCATATATTTTCTTACTATCATTAACCCACTCTCTTCTCTATGGATACCAGATTATTTTCATATATTTTCAAACAGTGCTTGTGATACAAAAATTATTCCTTACTACCACTATCTCATCTTGAGACTCAGCTACCCATTTCACTTTGATCATCACTGAGATCATCTTGGTAAAGAATAAGGCATTTGTTTTTGACTTTGGTCTAATCATATCCTCTATTTGAATCATCATCAGCCTGCACAGATCCACTTTCATACCATGTCTCAAAATATGTAACAAATAGATATCTTGATATCTTAAATTCTCAAAGTTCCCCCTCTTTAGAATTAAAACATGTTGAAAAATTTTGAACAGCAATCTGTTCTCTCCATCCATTTCAGCATCCACCACCTATCGTTTCTTTCCAATAAAAGTGAGTTCCTCTAATGCAGTCTCATAATCAAATATGTCACTTTTAGTTAGTACTGATCTAGAGAAATATCCAGGGACACCATCTTGTGAAACCTTCAGGCATTCAGCCCATTAAACAAATGAAAAAGATATCACCTTTCCATTCACAAAGGAAATCATTCGGTTCTCATCTTCTAATTTCTCAAAGCTTACAAACTCATAGAACTGTTTCACCATCTTCGGATAGTATGGGCCATTGTTGTTTGAAAAGAAATATTCCCACTTCTGATATTTCAGCACCTCTAGAACTAACGATTTAATGGGAAAAACCATTCCACGCATAGCTCTTTTTCAATCACAATGACTCTATTATGTAAATGAGGGTTCACTGGTCACCTTCCCAACCTTGTTCTACCAACACTGCCACTTTCTTCTGGCTTGGTCTTCTGATTATTCGCATTTGGCTAATCAATGTCATCTTTGATAGTAGAGAGTTTGGTTTTATCCATCTCTCATTCGAGGAACTTAGGGTTTTTGAGAGATTAGGGAGTTAAGGTTTGAGGGTAAAGGAAAGGTTTGGTGGATTGAGAAGTAACTAGGACTTAGTTTTATCATTTAAAAATCATAAAATAAATAATTAAAATAAGTATAAATGATTCATATTTTGGAAGCAGACAGAAGTTTAAAACAACACACATCTATAGGGTATATCTGTGAGAATTCCTATCAGAGAGGTTTATCTATTAGTGAGGTTCATCGGTGAGGTATCACATCAGTGAGGTTTATCGATGAGGTATTACATCGATGAGGTTTATCGGTGAGGATTATCGGTGAGGTATTACATCGGCGATGTTTATCATTCCTAACTCATGTCTAATGTAACTTAACCGGTCCGAATTTAAAGGTTTGGTGAAAATGTCAGCTAATTGATGTTCAGTGCCTATAAATTCAAGATAAATATCACGGTTTTGGTATTGATCTCTCAAGAAATGGTGTCTTACATCAATGTCTTTGGTCCTAGAGTGAGACACAAGATTCTTTGAAATGTTAATTGCACTAGTGTTATCACAGTTAATTAAAACATGCTTAAAATCATATCCATAGTCCAAAAGAGTGTGTTCCATCCATAGAATTTGTGCACAGCAACTACCAGCAGCTATATACTCTGCTTTGTCAGTGGAAAAAACTAAAAAATTCTACTTTTTACTACACCAAGATACTAAGGACTTATCTATAAAATGACATGTTCCAGTTGTTCTTTTTCTATCCAACTTGCAACCAGCAAAGACAGAATCTGAATAACTCATTAATTAAAAAGATTGTCCTTTTGGGTAAAACAAACCTAAATTTACAGTGTTTTTGAGATATTTAAAAATACTTTTAACTACAAGTAAATGAGATTCTATTGTATTAGCTTGAAATCTTTCACACATACATACACTAAACATTATATCTGGTCGACTAGTAGTATGGTAACGTAAGCTTCCAATCATACCTCTATGATTGGATTGATCCACTGGTTTCCCAGTTTCATTGGAATCCAATTTACAGATAGTACTCATAGGAGTATCACTTTCCTTAATACTATCCAAGCCAAAAAGTTTTAAAATATCCTTGGTATATTTACCCTGATTCAAAATAATACCATTTTCATTTTGAAAAAATTGAAATCCAAGAAAATATTTGAGTTCTCCAATTAAACTCATTTCAAATTAATTTTTCATACTTTTTGAAAATTCATTACATAAATAATGTTTAGAAGATCCAAAAATAATATCATCAACATAGATTTGTACTATCAAAACATCTTTAGAAATTCTTTTAATAAAGAGTGTTGGATCAGAAATCCCTTTAGTAAAACCTTTTGAAATAAGAAAATTACTAAGTGTATCATACCAAGCTCATGGAGCTTGTTTCAAACCATATAAAGCTTTGGATAGCTTGAAAACTCAATTTAGAAAATGGGGATTACTAAATCCAGGTGGTTGTTCCACAAAAACATCTTCTATTATAAAACCATTTAGAAAAGAACTTTTGACATCCATTTGATATAACTTAAAATTCAGATGAGCAGAATAGGAAAGTAGAATCCTAATAGCCTCTAATCTAGATATAGGAGCAAAGGTTTTCTCATAGTTCATTCCTTCCTCTTGACTATATCCTTGTGCAACTATCCTATCTTTATTTCTAACTATATTTCTAGACTCATAAAATTTATTTTTAAAACACCATTTAGTGCTTATTGTCAAGGTGTTCTTGGGTCTGTCAACTAATTCCCAGACTCTGTTTCTTTCAAATTGATTAATTTCTTCTTGTATAGCCATTACCCAAAATTCATTATTGATTACATCGTTGACATTTTTAGGTTCTAGCTATGAAAGAAAGGCTTGACGCTCAACCTGGTTTCTTAGATAATCTCTAGCCTGTGTCCCTATATCAAGATTACCAACAACAGCATCCAAAGGATAATTCTCTAGAATCCTAGGTAATCTATTAAAGGTAGTACAAGATATTTCAGTTTCGTCTCTAAGTTCGCGTTCAATAGAAGAAGATTCTGGAATATGTCCAGAACTGGATGTCTTTATAGCAGGTTCATTGGTTTTATCATTAAGGTCCAGAACAGAAAACCTTCTTCAATATTTTCAAGAGAAGACTTAGGTTCATGTGGATCAGTTTTATCAAACATTATATGAATATATTATTCCACACATTTGGTTATTTTAGTAAAGACTCTATAGGATTTTCTAGTTAATGAATAACCAAGAAAAATTCCTTCATCACTTTTAGAGGAAAACTTGTCAAGATTATCTTTTGTATTGAGAATAAAACCCTTGTAGCCAAAAACTCTGAAGTAATTAACCTTAGGTTTCCTATTATTAAACAACTCATAAGGGGTCTTCTTAAGAACAGGTCTAATCAAGACTCTATTAATAATATAACAAGCTGTATTAACAACTTCAGTCCAAAAATAAATTGGCAGGTCAAACTCATTAAGCATAGTTCTTTAAATCTCTTGAAGGATTATATTTATTCTTTCTACTACACCATTCTGTTGAGGTGTTCTAGGGGAAGAAAAATTATGACTATAGCCATTGTGTGAGAAGTAATATTCAAACTCAGGGCCATGATCACTTCTCAAAGTCTTAATGTTAATTCCACTAAGGTTCTCTAAAAACTTGGAGTATTTAATAAGGTAAGAACAAACTTCACTTTTGTGAGATAAGAAGTGTACCCAAGTAAATATAGCAAATTCATCAACTAAGACATAGACATAGTGATTCCCATTTAAACTAGAATCTCTATAAGGTCCAAAAAAGTCCATGTGAACCAACTCGAGAGGTTGCGAAGTTGAAACTTCTTTTTTGATTTAAAAGAAACATTATGTTTCTTTCCGTTTTGACAGGAATTACAAACTTTGTCAGTTGGGAATTCAAGTTTAGGTAGGTCTCTAACTAAGTTCTTCCTGGTTAGTTTTATATGTGAATAAATGTTTCAATGTCCTAATATTCTGTGACATAACCAAGATTATTAATGAAAAGCATTTAAACAAGTAACATTTTGTTTATCTAAATAATGCAAACCAATAACATAAACATTTTTATTTCTCAAAGTAGAAAATACTAAAACATTTTTGGAATTAAAAACATTACAAGAATCATTTTCAAATTTAACATTAAAACCATCATCACATAACTGATAAATACTTAACAGATTATATTTAAGTCCATCAACAAATAGAACTTTGGAAATTAAAACTGAATCAGTGTTACCAATCTGGCCTAGGAAAATGATCATTCCTTTAGAGTTATCACCAAAGGTGGCATGGACTCCATCAACTTTGATTAATATTTTAAATCATGAGTAGTCTCCAGACATGTGCCTTGAACATCCACTATCCAAGTACCATACCTTATTATGAGAACTCTTTAAGCAAGTTTCCTACAAAACATGTTTAGATAGAAAATGATTTTGGTACCCAGATCTTCTTGGGTCCAGAATGATTAGCAAGAAAAGCATTAGGTACCCAAATTTGTGTTATGTGTTTCATATAATTTAAAGGATCAATATATTTTGAAGATAAACTTTATTTGGTCTATAATCATATGAATAACTAGTTGAAGTAGACAAATTTCTAGAATTAGAACTTGCAGCATTCTATCTAGATTTGGAAATAAATCTAGTTTTAGTAAATTGTCTTTGTCCAGGCTGATAGCCTATTCCAGTAGTATACTTTGGTGCCACTTGTTTTCCTAGCATTTGAGTGATAGTATCTTTTCCATTTGTGAATTTCTCTAATTCCTTCCTTAATTTCTCATTAGAAAATTTTAGTTCAGTATTTTCCTTCAGCAAATGAGCATTCTTTTCCTTTTCAACATCAAGTGCAGATTTTACAGAACTGGTTAGATCATGATATTTCTTCAAGGTATTATACTTGTCCTTCAATTAATTACATGTCTCTTCTATCATATTGCAATATTAAAAAAATTCTTCACTAAAAATATTTTCATATTTAGAATCATAATCTGAATCAACTCTAGAATAGTATGAATTTAAAACAAGAGGGTCCAGTGTTACCTCATATGTGTTTGTCATAAAACACATGTTAGCACGATTATTTTTAGAGGCATAAACTTCATATTCACTTGTGTTGTCTTTTGAAGCACTCCAGGTAGCTTTCATAGCATTCTTGTACTTATTATCCTTGTAGTCCTATTTCTTTTTGAACTTCAATTTTGGACAGTTTTATTTTACATGTTCTTTCCTTTTTCATTCATAGCAGACAATCTCATCACTTTTATCAGGATTCTTCCAGTCCTTCTTACAATGACCTTTGTTGTCATATTTACCTTTGTAGTTTAATTTTATGAATAATTTCTTCTTCCTATAGAATTTATTAAATATTCTGACTATCTGAGCCATCTCAGCATCACTGTCAGATTCTGAACTTTCACTTGTTGAGCTTTCAGTTGGAATGTGAAATTTCTCTTTATCCTTACTTCTTGAGGCAGTAGATTTAAAATCCACTGACTTCCTTTTCAGTTCATCATCTTCTTCCTTATTCACTTTGATTTCTTCCTCATACATCATAAACATACTTATTAATTCTTTAACATGCAGTGTGCTGATGTCCCACAATTCTCTAATGGAAACAGATGTGTCTCTCCATATTTCTGGTAGACATCTTAATATTCTCATGATCTGTTCTTTTGCAGGAACATGTTTACCAAGAGATCTCATGGTGCTGACAATCTCATCGAACCTGAGATACATGTCATAAATGGGTTCATCAGGCTTCATTTTAAAATTATCATATTTAATATTATAGGTATTCAGCCTCATTTATTTAACATTTGTTGTTCCCTCATGGGAAATAGGCAAAGTGTCCCAAATTTCATAAGCAGTTTTGCAAGCAGATATTCTATTAAACTCTTTTTCTCCTAGGGCACAATATAGGGAACTCATATCTTTACAGTTATTATTGTAAGTAGTCTTAGTAAGTTCATCCCAAGTACTTCTTTTAGATTCTTGAATTTTATATTAAGTCTCTATAGCAGTCCAGATATCAAAACCCATACAATCTAAGTGAATTTTCATTTTAAGCTTCCACTGGGCATAATTTGTACCATTAATGAAAGGTGGCATGTTGGTAGTATCACCTTATAATCTATTATCCATAGATAGAGTTTAGATTATATATTTAAAGATATAAAATTTAGAACTAATAGATATTTAATATCTTTAAAGATGCAACTAAAATCACAGTTGAAAAACAGAGTATTTTGAAAACTTTGATAAACAAAACAAACCCTCTAATACCAAATGTTGGTCGGAGTGGATACTCAAGAGGGGTGTGAATTGAGTTCCAATAAAAATTTTCTGTTAAAAATATTTTTCTTAAAATCCCCCAAATTAAAAATAAGTTAAACTGTAGTGAATTTATACAGATTGTTAGAGTTCAATTAGTTTCTAAAATATTGATTAGGTATTAGTTAATTTAATTAGAAGATTAAATTAACTTTTGAAACTAACTTACTGGTTCAGAATAAGTATAAAAACATGCTAATTTAACTATCAAAGTAACATTAAAACAAATTTTATTTCCAAGTAATTAGCAGTGGAATATAAAATATATAGTATACTTTAAACTTAATCAAATACGCACAGTATATGTAACCAAGAGGTTCAGTCTCAGGCCGAGACATAGTCCCCTCAAACAATTTATATAAATTTGATCCACACCCTAGATCGGGGTAAACAACAGTGAAACGACTGTCCAGGTACTAAGACCTCTACCACAGTTCTAGCTGGGAATAATAACAATAGCACAAAGGCTATACAGGTCACACTTTACCTCTTCCACAATTCACAGTGGGATATAGTAATGTGTAAGAAGTTTGGAGTGAAGATTTAGTATCCTCGAGTTCAGTCCAGCATTTAGTGTTTAAATACACTGCTCAAAAAGTAAATGAATAAAATACAATAGAGCTAAATAGATAGATATGAGTTGAGAGTGCTCCATGTGTTGTGAGTGAAGATATGGACTCCTTGGATTGATTTCAATGAAGCTCTGAGTCCTTCTCTAGTTTTGTCTAAAAAACATAGGTTCATTTTCTTCAAGTTCAGTTTGATCAGATTGAGTGCATGAAGATCTATCGTTGTAGTTCTTCACTCCTTGACTAAGGTGAAGCTTCTGTTATCCTTCAGGAAGAATGGCTTCGTGTGTGTTCCGTGATCTTCAAGTATGGAAGTAGTCTTTCTGTATGCAGCACTTTATAACATTCGTTTTCCCGTTGTTTGTACTCTTCGTGCAACTACTTTTCTACTCCTCTTTTCACCTCTCTTTTTGTGCCCAGTCTTTGTCTTTCCTTTTATAGCTTTCAGCTCTGGCAATGGGAATGATTACCTTTTCATGGGTACTTGGTACGGTTCCATGACACGCCAAAAACCCACATTAAATAACATTGATTGCATTAAAAACATCAAATATGACAGTTTCTTAATAAATAAATAATATTGACAAAAGTAGAGTTTAGGAATCATTGACTGGTAAGTCTATAAGTAGCTTCTGTTGGTAGATATGTAATGGTGGACTTTTTATAGCAGTGAGCTCTTATCAGTAGCTCTTTGATCTTGTACTGGTAGCTCTTGTATCGGTAGCTATTACTCGTTGTATCAGTAGCTCTATATACCAGGGACTCCTTTTATCAGTAGCTCTTTGTCTATCGGTAGCTCTTTTCTATCAGTAGCTTGCTTGTCTATCAGTATCTTTCTTGTCTATCTGTAGCTTTCTTATCTTGGTGACTCTATTTCGGAAACCACACTTATCGGTAGACTTTGTGTTGGTAGCCTTGTTCTCTCAGTATACTTGTTCTATCGGTAGCTTGTGCATACCGGTAGCTCTTTTCTGTACTAGTTAAGTGTACATCGGTAGACTTATGCACACCGGTAGACTTGTTCTATCAGTAGCTTAGGTTCAATCGGTAGCTGCCTGTATCTGTGGACGATCTATCAATGACATGTTCTTACCGGTGGACTTATACAAACTGGTTTCTCTGGGTATCGGTGACCTTAGCTTATCGGTGACTATGTCTATCGGTAGACTAATTACCGGTAGATCTGTTTACTATATAAAAAGATTTAGGCATATCAGTGAATTAACACTTATCTGTTTTATGAAAAACACATCTGATTGAGTTAGAATTATTTCAAAAGTCATATAAACATAGATAAACATCGATTAACATATTTAAAATATTATTTTAATATAATTATCAACTTGATCATAGTTTGAATGAATTAATTTATAGATACACATTATTTGGGATTATCAAATAATGTGGAAGCATAATTGGGATTATCAAATTCTGTGAAAGCATAATTGGGATTATCAAAACAGGTGAGGTCCATAGTATTATTGATTGAAAATTTAATGAATAAATATAGGATAAA
The DNA here is from genome assembly GCA_963277665.1 of Viscum album. Taxonomy (NCBI): domain Eukaryota; kingdom Viridiplantae; phylum Streptophyta; class Magnoliopsida; order Santalales; family Viscaceae; genus Viscum; species Viscum album. The sequence goes on from OY728131.1 coordinate 25,930,931, forward strand.
AAATTAATTAGTTATATGACTGATATATGATATGGTTTAATCATTGGAAATTTAATCATAAACCATCTTGATAAAAGAGAAGATTTAAAAATAAACCCTTAACACTTTCGTAACTTTTCAATCGGACACCCCATGAAAAAAAATAACTCCAAATGAAAAAAAAATACCATGAAAATAAATTTATTAATTATAAAACATATAAATGGTCCATTATATACACCACAAAAAGGAATACGTGGTATATTTTTTATATTTCTTATAGAAATAAAAGTTAGATGAAAAACCCTTACCACATATATTGTTTCCTTCATACATATTTGTACTTATTATTTAAAAAATATATATTTATTATAAACATATTTTGTAACCATAATCATATATTAGATACCATATATGATTTACTTATTTACTTTCATGATCTCTTTATTGACTATTATTTGTTAAAATCAATATTTCATGTGATAATTACTTCAATTTTCATGTACGTTTTGGTCCAATAATTTCAGTCCTTTTAATTTCATCATGGTTACATAACCTATAAAATATAAAACATTATAAGATTATGGCGCATGGGTTTTGGGGAGCATGGGTGCTCGATGGAGATGGCGATTAGGTTCCTTTCTCCTAGGGTTTTTGATGCATATCCAGCACTATTTTTATTCTATGCTCGTGGATGGAGAACCGGGCTCGTCCTGGAATGAAGGCGTGGCATGTCTTTGTAGTGGAGCTCTTCCCGTGGATCTAACCACCATGCGTCTAGATGCTGTGGTGAAAACATTGATTCCTGCTATGAATCATGATGTTCGAGCCTTCATTCGTCGGGATGGAGGATGTGTGCGGGTTCTTGCTTCTAATTCACCTCACTTTCCATAGATGTCGTCCACATCTGATGATCATGATGGCTTCAAATCTAGGTCTGCTGTTTTGGATCATGCGGCTTGGGATCAGGTTGATAGTGGTGCGCAAAATCTGGATCCACTGCTTGTGTTAAGGGATTTGATGGGTCACGGTTCCTCTAATTTGGATGCTCAAATCCCTGGTGTTCCTCGTATGGATGGTGATTTGAAGGGGTCTAGGGTTGTCCTTCCTTCTGCGATGGAGAGAGTGATGTTTCAGTCTAATGTGCCCTCTGATTTCACAATTTTTGATCCACGATAGATGAAACCTAAATATCCTTCGAAGGTACTGAATAGTAGAGTTAATGTTAAGGATCTGACTGGTAGAGTTGATGCGGACTCTTCGGCATCGGTACCCCCATTTGCATCACTCATTTACTCATGTTCTGGTTGGATCCTCCGAAAAAGGTCATCATCTCATGTTGATGTGAATCCTGATGTGTTTTCGGAGAGGATTGCAATTGGAAATAATTCCTTGATTGCATGTCTTGTTCCACTGAAGGGTGAGAAGCCTTAAATGTTTGATGATTTGGTCAAACAGATCTCATTTTTGTGGGGCTCCTCTGATAGGAAGTGTGTGTCTCTTGGCCATGGATTCTTTCATTGCATTTTTCCATCGAATACCTTCAAAATACATGCGTGGAGTATTGGGTCTCTATCTCTGAAACCCGGATGGCTTCACCTTCATGAATGGTATTTGGATTTCAATGTCTCACATGCAAGAAATGCTTTTTCTCAGGTTTGGGTCCGATTTCATGGACTTAATTGGGTCCTCTTGATTCCAAAGGTTTTTCATGATATTGGCATGGAAATTGGGACTCCTATTTGCCTTGACAAGGAAACAGAGGTGGTTCGGTTTGGACATTTTGCTCGAATACTGGTGGAGGTTGATCTGAGTTCTACCTTGATTGATAAGGTAACTCTCTCCGCTCCCACTGATAATATTCATATTGATGTTGAATATGAATGGAAACCCCTCTTTTTTACTGAATGTAGGGTTGTCGGACATTCTTTGGAGTTATGTCGATAGAATATCTCCTATGGGAGATGTGGGATGAAGGGTCATCCAGATACTCTTTGTAGAATGAATCCTGATAGAAATCATGTGGCTCTCTCAAAGCCTCATGTTCATGATGGCGATGCCAAAAAAACATCTTCTGCTACGGCTGATATTTTGGATGTTGAAAAATTCATCCCTCAGGTGTCTGATTTGAAAGGAAAAGTCCTTATGGTGGATAAGCCCCCAATGAGAGCTAACAGTGGTCCCTCTAATTCTCCAACAAATTATCATTTTTCCAATGATAGTCGTGCTGCCCCCACTGAATTTGATGTGACTAGAAAAATACCGACATCTTTATTGATGGGTCTCCTACTCATTCTGAACCTCCAAATCCAGGTATGTGTGATAGTTCTACTATAGGAGTGTCATGTGAGGGTACTATTGACTCGGAACCTCGATTGGATCATGCTGGAGCTCCTCAACATGTTGATTTTCATCAGGAAATCCAAAATCTTTTAAACTCTTCCAAAATATCTGAGAAGTGGAGTGACATCTCTAAGGAAGAAGGGATGGTTGAGGACTACGGTGTTCCTACCTCTTTCGAATATACACTCCTATCTGAAAAAGAGAAGGATAATGTTTTCACCCCTTCTCTTTCGAAGAGAAGGCCGAGGAATGACTATTCTAACACGCCTCGCACTGTGTCTACTCGATCTTATAATCCATCAGCCAAGCCCAATACTAATCTTCTTATGATTTCAAATCAGGGTAAGTCTTAATCTGAATGGGACACTGTTTATGGATCTGATTATGATAATGACATTTCTTACTATGATTTGTAATTTTGTGCTTGATGGATGAGGGTGAGTCCCTTTCTTTGACCCCGCTCGTCTTCTCTGTGCTTTTTCATTTATTTTAATAAATGGTCAGGATCATAGCTTATGAAGGACTTTATTGTTATAAAACATTATAAAAATAACATATATATTTCTTATATTAATGTATTTATATTAATTCATAAAATTTAAAGTTAGAAAATACATTACATCATTCATGGAGATGGTAGTTCACACATTAATGATATTTCCATTTTCCTAAAAAAAAGAAAAAAATAAAAATATATATATTAATTTATATTTTAAAAAACATTGGGTTATATATTTCATGTATATTAATATAATACATCCTTATTTCCATCCTTGTAAAAATAAAATGAAAAACATTTCACAACGCTATTTAGATGTTGTAGTCCAAATATACGCACGAGCGATGTTATAGTTTTCCAGTATATGGAAAGGTAACATGTTTTATGTTATATTATATTTATATATGTATTATTAGGTCATAAATATCTAATATATTCCTTAAATATGTCCATATTATTTTTCATCCAAATTTTAAAATAAAAATAAATCACATCACTTTGTGAGGCAGTAGTCTGTCGTACACACAAGCGATGTTGTCATATCCCCCCATGGAATGAGAAGTAAGAAACTATATGTGTTATAATAAGTAAAAATTATAATAAAATCATAAATATCATACATATATATATATATATATTAAATCTGTTATTATATTCATACTTGAAAGGTGGTGATGGAAAACAAATTACATCAGTTTGCAAGGTGAAAGTCCACCATACTCACGATCGACGCTTTCATTTTCCATTTAATGGAAGTGGAGATGTATTTTTTGTTAATTTTATATTATAACACCTTGGTATATTTGATATACTAGTGTTATTATATTATCAAATTTAAAAAATATTTAAAGGTGGTTGGATAAGAAAGAAATCAATTATTTATGTTAATAATTTTACCTCTTATTCAGTGAACCCCTATAGGAATATATAAAAATCCTTATTATGAGGGTTCCGTAATAAAAATAATGACTCTAGGTTGTGGGGATGGAATTGAGGAAGATATTTTGGGGGTATTGGAAGAACAAAATTTCTTTTAACTGTGAAGTGGGGATGAGAGGGTGTGACCTATTATAAGTGGATGAGATGACACACTTCGGATATTTAAAAATAAAAGATGATAAAAATGTTTTAATCATGCCATAATATTTAAAAATGGTTCATTATATAACCAATGATGATATAAGGTCAAAATATTTCTATAAAATAGTGATTATAAAAGTATTATGGTGTTCTAAGCCATTATCTTTTTAGTTTAACCCCGAGTAAACCTGTTTTAACAATAATCGTGGTAATTAATTTTTTACTTTTTTCCCTATTCATTATAGTAAAAAATAAAGATGAATTTATTAAATAATATAAAATAATATGATTAAAAATATGGATTTTATTTTTACAAATTCATTTCACATAATTAGATTAATGTAATTTAGAATTAATTCTACAAACGTATAGAACAAATAGTGCTTCTGAAGATAACATACAACAGTTTAAAAACAATTATATTAGAATTTAATATGAAATTGATTAAAATGACCTAAATTAGTAAAATTTTAATATAATTCAAATTTAATAGTTCCCTATTTATCTAAATTTTAATGATGGGACATCATTATTTGTTTCTTCCTCAATCCTTCTTTATCCAGATGACCCTTTTCTCCACATTTGTAACAATCTCTAATACCTTTAAATAATTTTCTAAGATGTTTATTTCCAAAAATTTAACATTATGGGAATTGATTTATTCCCTTATTATTCTTTGATAATTTTCCATTTTTAGGGTTCTCATATTACCTCTTCATCACTTAATTTCCTATGAATATATAGGATCTAAAAAATTATTCCTTTGTCTTAATTTCACTTGATACTCTATCATCATAAGATGACAACATTTGAGAAACTATATCCCTTTGGAGACTCGAATTAATCCAATAAAAGAATCATCAAATCTTTATTTTTGGATCATGTTTATAGCTTCAATCATGTGAGGACAGTTTTGTAATATTCTCCTCCTATATTACTGGACATTAATATTTATCTTTCTTTAAACTGAGTAAATTCCTCTTCATTTCAGTTTATTGGGGGAATTATTTTTCAAATATAATCACTATAAAATATCTCTATTACATAATTTTTATTTAATCATCCCATTTAGTGTTCTGGATTTATGACCAAAATTGATTGACATCTCCCCTCAAATAATACACTACTTTAAAAAACATTTTTCTTTTATTTCATCCCATATCTTGAAATACTTTTTCGGGAGACTTAATATTTTACTCAGAAAGTAATGGATTTTTAGTTAAATTAAAATATATATATTTTCACATGAAATGATCCTATGAATTTGTATCATTTCATTAAAAATAATTTTTCTCTATATGTTCAAAGTTATATGACATAACCTGGGTATGTTTCCCTAATATGGCCATTATCTACTCAGTTCCAACACCAATTGTATTTGCTTTCTCAGCTGTAAATCCCTACATTGACCACAAGTATTGACTATATTTCATTAATTTAGTTTTACAAAAAAAACAATGGAACACACTTATTTATATCATAATCATCATGAATATTCATTCATAAAATAAATACCCTCTAAAAATATCACAAATTCAATAAGGGATTGTCATAGTTCCCTTGTTCGTTGTATTCATTTAAAATATTGTTCCCAAGGTTTCTACTAAACATACTCTGATACAAACTGTAAAATTCCTAATATGAGTATCCTAGAGATGGTTTGTAATTTTTTATTTTGGGATGGATATAAGGTATATCACCCTGTAGAAATCTATCATGAATAGATATGGCATAATAAATATACCAATGTTTATAACTAGAAACCACCCATCACTAAAAATTTAATAATTTCCACATATTTTTAATGGCCATCATAAATTCATAGATAATATAACTTACTAAAAAATTTATGTTTTGAGTAAATAATATATATTATCAATAATTCCACATTTAATCAAAAAAAATTCAATGTAAAACACCAAATATATAAATCGTATATAATTTATGAAATATGAATATCCAAGACACAAAGAATATGAAAATTTAATAGAAATGTTATTTATAGTTAATAATTTTCATAAATATATTAAACATTTATTATATACCACATGTAAAATAAATTAGATGCATAATATTAAAATAATCCTCAATGAAAGAAAATTGAGACGAAATCCCTTACCTCCTGTTTTCCATTAGTTGAACATTTTATAAGCTCCTTTATAGTTTATTTATATTTATTATAATTAAATAAAAGACCATATACATATCTATAATATCACATATTTTCCATTTATAAAATTTTATCACCCATTTAGTAACAATATTTTTACTATTATCATTATCTCGAGTGTTAATATCTTCATTTATCATGTATGTTTTGATTCGGTAGTTCGAATCCTTGTTCTTTTCTTTTAGTTAAATCATATATAAAATGGTATAAATTTCTTAAATATTCAATATATATATATATATATATCTATATTCCATCATAAAATATTGATATATAAAAAATAATTAAACTGTTCATGGATACGGTAGCTGGTACGTAGGCAAGAACGATGCTTTTACTTTTTGATGGATGGAATGAAATAAAGGTGAATTAGAAATAATAATTACATATGAATTATTATGATATATATCTCATAGATATTTTTAAATCTATCCTTATTACCATCCAAGTAAATCATAAATGATAAATGAGTCACATAGCTTCGTGAAGGTGGCAGACTGCACATACGAACGAGAGATGCCAACATTTTCCAAAGGATTTGAAGGTATGAAGGTATATATATGATATTATTGTTCAAGAATAATATTAATTTCATAAATATCATATATACTCTATTTTCATTTATATATCCATAAAAGTAAAGTGGTGATGAAAAATGAATTACACTGCTACGTGGAGACGGTAAGACGTACATACACATGAGCGAAGTTTTTACTTTTAATATGATGGAAAATATATGGAATATGTTTATCCCATAGTCGTAAAAAATATTTCAGTATATTTATTTTAATGGATTTATTATTTTAGGATGGTTTTATCACATTAATATTAATTATGTGGGAAAATAAATTTGAAAGATTTAGTAAAGACGATTACCTCTTCTATGAAAGAGATCCTTTAGATCTTCTCTCAGAGACCTAGGGTGGGTATTTTTGAAGGTAAAAAACCTATCAAACTTAGATAAGTATGCTTATAAGATAATTTTTCATGGTTTGGTTAGTCTATATGGCTAAAATATTAGTGAATAATTGAGATAAGGGTGTCCTTTAATAATATAGGGCATGGGAAGTCTTAGAATTTCTTACTTTATTAAATTAATATAAATTACTTTTCATGCCCAAGTGTCTCCAAATTGATTTAAATCAAATTTATTATGAGTATAAGTTGAAATTATATCATATAATAAAATTCATACAAGTTTGTATCAATTTTTTATACTAATCGTTTTGGTTTAACCCTTTGTTAACCCTTTTGATAATTATAATAAGATTAAAGTTTTATACCCATTAAAAGTTAATAATGTTACTATAAAATGAAAAAAATCCATAAATGGAAAATTTGGATGTTTAAATCTATATATAATTTTTATTTAATATAATATTTTTTAAAGAAATTTATCTTTTAATAAAATATTATTTATTATAAAATATAATGAAGTTCAACTTTATAAATATAAATTTATTTTAACTTTCAAAACTACAAGATAGAAATAGAATAATAATATAATGAATACAAACATTTTTTATATTTCATTATTTTCTAAAAAAATAGTTTAACACAAAGACTAACTCATATAATATCACTTATAATGTTCTCAAATCATTTTATTTATTTTTTTACCCCTTGATAGAGCATTGTTTCAGTATTGCATAAGAATTTAAGGCAATTATTTCTTCACAAAAATTTGAAAATAAATTAACAGGATGAAAAAAAATAATCTATATTTCAAATTTAAAATTTATAACTAAAAAAATCATCAGTTTATTACAATGTAAAAAATTTATAGATAATAAAACAAATCGAATGATGTTTTTATCTATTTCTTTATGTAAAATAATTTAAAGGGTAAAAATCATGGAAATGGTAGAGAAAGGCCCTATAATTTACTTTATGATGATTATTGATGATATATACTCATACAATAAAATTTAACCAGTTCTTAGGGTTATTTTTCATTCATTATAATCATATTTTTAACATTAATTACCTAATTTACCCTTCAATGTTGTAACAAAATTACTAAAGATATTATTCATAGTTTTTAAAAATTAAAGGGACCTATTTACAAAAATTTTACCTCCTAATTCAAAATATGTGATAAATTTTTAAAAAATAAATTCACATAATTGTATTACATTAATTTTGTTATAAATTCACAATACATAACGAAAATTGTTTTTAAAAATATTATTTTCTAAGACAACAAATATATTTATACCAAAATCAAGTATAATGATGATTTAGATGAATTTAATTATATTATATCTAATTAAATAATATTTATGTTACTTATAGATCAAATTAGAATCGTAATGATGTTTTTTAATGAAAAAAATTCGTCCATTTTACAATATTCAATATTTTCACTTTTCATTAAAAAAATCAATCTTTTCAGAAAAATATAAACAATTCACCATAATATAATTTTTATATTTTAATTTAAAAAACTGAAATTAATTCCAAAAAAAATTTAAAATTTTAAAAAATTAATAATATTATATTTCCATTGAATGGAAAAAATCATTTTTTAAGAGTAAAATGAATACTAAAAAATTGAGTGCTTATTTTCAAAGTTCAAATTTAAATAATAATATGTTTTTTTTATTTTAGGATCATTGATTCATATTGTATAATTTATGGAACAATGTGTCATCATAAACTAGGGATGTTAATGAAAAATATTAAAATATAGTTGTATGGGAGTTCAAAATCCATTGAGTAAAGAAGATCTCACATACTATGTGTTCGTAACATGGGAGGAACCACTCAAGAGAATGTCTCAAAGGATTAGGAAGACGTTTTATATGGGTAAAATAATGGCCTAAAGAAAAAACAATTCTGAGAAAAAATAAAGGGTTTAATTGAGGTAAAAAACGTATATAGTAAGGTGCCATTTAGAGTTCAATGCATTATATCTAGGGATCTGGGGAACTATATGATTCAATGACCTAATCCAAGGGTTAACTCATAGACTAAATAATGGACTATGTTATTATAGTAATAAAAGTGGAATGATTGAAGGGTTTATGTGATGGCTTTCAAGAATTATGTTGTATAAGTTTTTTATCAACAATATTCTATTTATAAGAATCATGAAACATCTATTTATTTTTTCATATGTTATTCTTAATGAATTTCAAAAATATGTTGAATGGTACTGATAAAATTAAAAATTGATTAAGCGGTAAGAGGATATTTTTTAAAAAACATGATTTAGGGATAAATAACCCTTAATATTTTCATGATTTTTAGATAATAATGTCTATTTGGGATACAATGTTGACTGATATTGGTAAAGTAAATGAGATGGTATTGGCAGACTTCAAATTGAATATTTATTTGATGTTAATGTTATATATAAATGTTTTTATTTCAGTTTTTTAATTTATTGAATATGTTATACAGTTTGTGGATTTATTTACAAAATTAAGATACAGTTAATTTTTGTAATCAAATATTTTTTATTGAGTTTTATAGTTATTAAAGTTATTTTGGGAAATGATTAAAAAATTTAAAAATATATATAATTATGGTATTCATATGTTTAGAGTGTGTCATTATGACCCACTTTATGTTATTCGTGGATTAAAGTGAAGTTGATTTTGGAAATATAGGGACCTTATTTCAAAATGTTAATGTTTTAAATTTGTTCAAACATGTTTTCTAGGGGTCTTATAGTTAAAATAATATAGAATGTTTTATGTTTAAATTTTGGTGTTATTGTTATGGTTTTACAAATTAATGTATAATTTCATCATATGAAGAATTATCCATATTTGATATCTTTTACAACCCATTTTAGTTTTTGAATATTTAAAGATATATAAGGAATTAATTTTCATTATTTTATAAATCTTATGATCCATTGAAACATACTTTTAGTGCTTCACATCTCAAAAAATCAACTTGAATATTCATTTATTTGAGTAAATGATGAAGTGGAAATTGATTGCAGTATAACAAAATGATGAAATTTTGATTATGAAATAGAAACAAATCAAGTACGTGTATTTTATCTTGTTCAATATCTTGATAGTAAATGAATCCAAAAAAATTTGGAAATGGTTGTTGAAATGAAAATTTTCATATTTTTATATTCATATTTCATGAATGGATGATCTTTTAACCCATCGCTAATTTATGGGTTTCAATTCATTAAATTTATCATGACCATGTTCTCTATCACTCACTGTTGGTCTGTAGAAGTTATTTTTTTCATATATTTATATATTATAACTTCACTCCCATTTTCTCGTTATATTGGAACCTGTTTATTTGATATTTCATTTATTTTTTATGTCAACCAATTCCTTTTTCAAATGATGTTTTATTATCCCTCTGTATGATGTCGGTTTTCAACAAAGGAACTTCAAATATTAATCTTTTAATTGATTAGATAATATTGTGAGGATAATATTTATTAGTGGGGGACAATGTAAAACCCCTAATACTTAGTTTTATAAAATAATTACGTTTATATATTTCTTAACACGACATAGAGATATTTAGGAGAATTGTGATATACTATAAAAAATTATTGAAATGTGACTGTTATAAACGAGCCATTAATCAGGTGTGTAAAAATGGGTGTGAAAAAATTTTAATTATATATATATATATATATATATTCCTACTTAATAAAAATGAATATATTAATTATTAGTAAATAAGTACACAGTTTTTTAGTAGTTATTATATTCGTTAAAAAAAAATTCTTCAAAAATATTTTTTATTTCGTCTCCTGAATGAATATTAAAAACAATTTATACCATTTTAGAAATGTATTTTTATTAAAATTATATAGTTTTCAAAATGAGAATATCAATAATATATTAAGGTGATGTTTTAAGAATTTTTTGAAATGATTAATTTTTCACTGAAAATTGAAAAATATCGATTTTATAGAAATAATATCTTTTCCATTCATGTATTTACAAAGTCTTATTTAGTTTTTAATTTATTTTTAAATTTAATTCATTTCATTATAAAAATATATAATTATTTTAATTGGAATAAAAATTATCCTTTTTTTTGTATATATACATTTCTATACCTAAAAATGAATTTTTCAAGAAAACCATTTTTCATGGAGTTTTCCAGATTTTTTTTAAATGTAATTTCTTCAAATTTTAGGGAATGAATTCTATAAAATGGATTCAATTATTGGAATCATCATTTATATATTTTTTAAAAATTTCAACTTCATTTTTGGTCATTACCAATAGAAATCATGGAAAATATTTTTCACCTTGAAAAGTTAAATCATATAATTCTGGTTAGAAATAATATGATAAGGTTTTAAAAATATATCTAAAACTTTAATTAAATATTTTTATTAGCTTAGTTAAACAATACAAAAAATACATTTTATTATATTCATATACTTCCATTTTTCATCGATAATGACCATAATATTATTTTAATAATAAATCCAAAATTTCATTGTCTCTTTTTTAATAACTCTCATATTTTTCATAGGGGTAGAAGAAGGAAATGTAATGTAATAAATGTTTATCTGAAATATTAAATATCTTCTTATCGTCGTAATTTTTTTATTAATTTTTATTTATGGAATTATTACCTTAAATTTATACACAATGAAGACATAGTTCTTGTTTAAGTAGAAGATAAATAAAGTAAATGATTATAAAAATATTCAAATTATTGTTTTTTGGGTGAGTTTTTGTGTTACAAAAATTTTGTGGAAAAATAAAATATATTATTTTTGTGATTAAAATTTATATTTTAACTGAATTTTTTTCATGATATTTTTTAAAATCAACTATGTGAATAGTTCTGAATATGATATAAATGATTTTTTATGTCAAATACTATTTTATTAAACGATTTATAATTCATAAAATTATTATATTTGGAATATTTTATGGTATATGGTAGATAATTTCAACCATATACCACTTATAGGTCACTTTTATATTTATATTAACTTTCTTGACCCATAATGACTAAAACACTTTGATATCACGGTTATCATCAAAAGTACTAACGGTGGATTAAAACAAAGAGATAAAGGTTAAACCATCACCAAAACGTGTATAAATTTTATCATACAATATAATTTTTATTTAAATCCTTATTATATTCTAAATAACTAAATATTTATCCACTTAAATAAAATAATTAATTTAAATTAATTTAATACTTTAATTAGTTCCAAGTGTTACCATCTCCCCTCATATATAAGGAAACAACCTATCGTATCTTCCTAAAACATATTGATCTACTTAAAATTATATAGGTTTTTATCATCTTAAAATATCATCCCTTGGGTTCTTAAACATATATCTAAAGGAGGTTCTTCAAAGAGGAGGTAGTCATCTTAACCGAGCATTTTCATTTCACTTATTCGTATACATAATTATGTTATATATGAACCATTTCAATATAATAACACTATTATCTCCTATATACCAGGATTTTACTATGTTGATGGCATAACAATTATTGATCTTCTTTTAAACAAGTGGAAAATGAAAGTATCACCAATGTGTATGTACGGACTACAACCTTCACATAGCGATACAATTATTTTTATGTAACCATGCTTTAGGGTTTTTTATTATTGATTTAATACTTTTATATTATATTTATGAAATTATTATTATTTTTTATTTATAAAATATTATATACCTTATGAACATTAAATCTGTTCTAAATCGATAATGTTGGGTGTGCGTGCAAGTGAATTACCACCTCCACAAAGTAATGTGATTTTTTTTATTTCAGATTTATATAGATGAAAATAGGTATAGATTTCATAAATATAAATGATATTTATGGTATAATAATGATTCTATAAGGGTGAATTATTAATTACTTTCTTTTTTCCCACCCATCATAAAGTGGAAACATTTCTCATTTGTGCATATAGATTAGAATCTTCATGAAGTGTGGTAATTCATTTTTCATCGCCAATTTTCATGAATAATTATAAAGTTTTATATTATGTTTAAATATAATAATTATGAAATGATTAATAATATAGATATTATTGAACCATAATAAAATAATGTGGACCATAACTTCTGAATCCAAACATCTATGATAATGAAAATAGTTATCACCAAGAACACCATTTTTAATAATGAATTGTTAATACATGAGTGATAATATGTTATAAGTAAAAAATATATTGAATGGTATGTATTAATATGGTTCTATAATATATATATGATAAATATATCTTTATTATAAAATATTGTTGAATATATATGAATCAAGATGAGGATTGAGGCAAGGGTTTCTCATCTCACTTTTATTTCGATGAGACATATGTCATATTCCCCACTTGTTTCATTTGTATGGTGTATATACTTACAAGTAATTTATTTTATGTTACTTTTCACTAACATCATGAGTATTTAATAACTATATATTTTTATCTCTTTATTGACGTTTTTATTTATAGATTACCAAATTGGTAAAGGATTTGTCTTTCAATATCATTTTAATCAAGGCTATTAATACTTGAGTTTCTATTGAGTTAAATTATTTGATATTTCTATGATACACCTGTTTTATTTTATGATACTCCATTTATTTATTGAATTTTAATGTTTTATTACCATTTTGTTCTCTTTGGTACACAAAATGGTTCAGAAAATGTTCTTAAGAAAATTTGGCCTTATTTCTCCTCTTTGGGGAAAGAATCATTTTCCTACATGTAAAGCTTCTATAAAATGATTTATATAATGTTTTTACTATGATAAATTTATTTCATAAACACATTTTTTCCTTGTATTACGTTCTATTAAAATTCTTAAAAACAATTTTATTATCAATTTTCCAAACAAGGTTATTTTTACGGAACTTTTCAATAAAACCTTTATTTTAAATGATTGTAGCATGAATAGAATTTTCTGCCATAATGATCTCTAAATATGCTGAAACATAATTTCCAATATTCCATTTTTATTTTTAAATAATTCTTATCCTTTAATATTTGATAATTTTTTTAAATTTTAAAGAAATGATTTAAAATTAAGATTGGTATTTTCCTCAATAAATATTTCAGTGAACTTTAAATGGCATTTTTCATCTATGATAACATCATATGATATTACTTATTATTTACCTGGAATATGATTCTATGATACAATACTTATTAATTCTCTATTTGAATTATAGTTACGAACATGAAATATTTATAAAAAATAAATTCTTTTCCACAGGTTAAGTTATGATGGAATGGTCAAAGATTTCATGATCTTATGACATGAATTTGAATGGATTCTGAATATATGATGGGTTGGTCCATTAAATCCCTCCAGTGAATTTGTCACGACCCCCTCCCACCAAAGATGCCCCTCCTGATCTGGCAATGGTGAAAGGAAGATAATGACCCCCGAGTCCCGCCTCCAGTAGGCCCCGGGTTGGCGACTAGCACCAAGGGTATGAGTTTTCACAAATATGGGAGGCATTACCCTTTTTATTATTTTGGATCGGGAAATAGGACAAGTCAACCACCAAAAAGGAAAAAGAACAAGTGTATATAAATAAACCAAAACCAAGCCCACATGCATGTTTAAACATTTTTTATAACAAGGTACAAGTACAAGGAATCTCAAAAGTACAATGCCAAAGAAAACAAGAGAACAACAACTGCAACAACTCCAACTGCCCGACTAGTAGGGTCCCGCACAGCCCTGGTAGTCCTCCTGGAAACCTTAAAGTAAACGTAGGGTGAGCATACAAGTATACTCAGTAAGGAAACCTAAAGCTCTCGTGCACAAGTGGGGAGACACCCTAAGGTCCCGTGAGAAAACAGAAGAACCAGAAACTAACAAGGAAAAACTATCCATCCATCCTCACTGGTCACACTCACCAAGTAACACAAATAAGTTTAGTATATATATAGAAAAAAAGTATTGGGTACCCCGCACCATTTCCCACTTAATTAGATGCTGTTATTCCTAACGGAAAACGTCCTGACGCTACCACACTCTTCCCGCCCGCACACACCTGGGCCAAACCACGCATCCCGCCCGCACACACCTGGGCCTCACAACCACGCATCTCGCCCGCACACAACTGGGCCTCATCCCGAAGGTTCTTGGGAACGGTAAGCCTGCCCGAAGAGTCTTGGCTAAAGGTCGCCTCAAGCCATCACAGCCTCCGAGACCTACTCGAAGAGTCTTGGGTGTAAGGTCACCTCAAGCCATCATAGCCTATGGAAGAAGGAGCAGGAAGGAGCTAGTAACTAAGGGGGAACACCCTCTCCCATAAAATGGGAGTGTTCGGCACTAGGTGCTTGACATGGGTGTGGTGCGACAAAGCACAAAGATACAATTATATATATACATATACCAAACACACAGCTCAACCTATGGCTTCTTAAAAAGGGAAATTGAGAATGTGCCTCGGCACTGCTACCACGAAGCATGCATCAACAACCAAACAATCATCCCCCAACCCCATTTAGGTTTTCATGTTTCATGCAATGGTTTAAAAAATTATTACTACTGGGCAACTATCATCCAAACAAAACCTTTCACAAACATATCCCTGCCATCCACAACCAAGGTTAGGTAAGACGCAAGCGACCACATGCCATTTCATTTACAAAAGATTATCACAACCATACAACATTCCATCATTCATTTATTTCAAAGTTCCACACATAAAACCCTTTCCACACACAAAACATTTCCGCATTTGAAAACACCTTTTAATTCAAAACACATTTCATAATCAAAACACTTTTCATAAATAAAGGCATTTTCCACAAAACAACCAAACCACCAACATGTTCATTATTCCAACTTTGTTCAACCGGGGTGATCACACAAGGTTTTCATTCTCATTTAATCAGCCAGTCTTTACGTGCTTATCCATTTTCCATGTTTTAAAAAAACCAACCACAAACAATTCAGATATCAATTGTGCACGCAAAGGACACCAACGGCCTTGATTTTCAGTAGGCAAAGGCCTTTCAATCCAAAATCATAATCAGAAGATAAAGAAACTGGAAGGCAATAGAAACAGCACAAAACCCCAAACCCTTCTTTATCCGGTTATTATCTTCATTTAAAGTTCAACTGCATCCCATGGAACAAAAGAAAAATATCCCACCCCGCATGTTGCACCAAAAAGAGAGAAGAAGGTAAACCCCTACCTCAAAAGGTCCTGATCACGTCTCTTCCGACGACGTCCTTCGGTGTCCTCCTCCTTCGCCAAACCCGACAAACGCCTCCTAGGATGGAAGCTGGAGAAGGAATGCCGGAAGTAAAGGTGACAAGTCCGGGCTTAGAAGCTTCGTCTCATCGCTACGATCCTGTGGCCGCTGACGGATCATAATTCGGAGCTCGGACAAAGAAGTTAGAGGAGGAAGACTTCTTGATCATCCAAGAGTGTCGTCATGCGAAGAAGAAGCGATTGGTCTGGAAATAATCCGCGACCCTTTCTTATATAGGCAACGAATAGGTAAAACAATATGCAGCGTGTATTGATGAATACACGGTGTGACCGTACACCCGTTACGCGTTTTGACTGGTCAACACATGACACGTCACGCGGTTTCCACGCGTTTTAATAATAACGTCAATTTTATTAATATGTGTGTTTCGTTGACCCGAGACATAACTCATAAAGAGGTATCAGTCACTGGTCTTAAAATTACCATCTTAATTACAGGATTACACTACCGCTGACGGTTCGTCATTCCGACACAATATGAAGAAGTTATAGACTTTTTAAGTTTTGATCACCCAAAATAATAATATTATTATTTTATTATTATTATAATAATTTAATATTTTGATCAAAAGGGCTTGTGGCGTGAATATATCCCCTTACACCATGCGCACTCCCTTATTTTATTATTGTATTACTGTTTTAATATATTAAATCAACATTATATAAAATATATGATATATTAAATTAAATTATATAAAAAAATGATTTATACAAGGGAAAGGGGCATTCACGCCTCCCCTCCCCATCTCATGCGCCTCCCCATAAATTTATTATAATTTATTAAATAAAACCATTTTCCTTTTAATTGTATTATTATATTTATTATACGATCAATGTTATTAATTTCATAATTCAATTTTGGGAGAACCTATGCACAACCATTCCATGCGACTCAAAACCATTTCATTTAATTGAATTAAATGACAAAACAAAATTAATATAACATACATATTCAACCCCATTTTAATAAATTTAATTTTATTAACCTCTCACATATAGTTTTACGCCATCATTGTTATTTATTGTTCTTCAATAACAATAACATTTCATCAACTTATTTTATTAACTCACCGACGTTATTGTTTTTAATAACAAAAAGATTTACGCTCGTCGCATTGACCACGTTAAACCACCCTGTTGGATATCTGAATCCGACCATGCCACGTCAATGTCATGTAACATCCATCAATTTAATTACTTTAATTCTATTTATTTTTATTTCACACTGATTAAATTGAAACCACTTTTATTAAATTAAAACCATTCAATTTCATAAACCCAAAAATAACGAACTCACCTTTAATTTTATGAACGCACCACCATGCTTCCACTTGCATCTTCATTTAATTCTTTTGCAATAAATACCATGACTCATTTCATCAATTTCTCATTATTATTAATATTATGAATAATATTAATAACACAACAGCCATAATTATTATTCAAATTTAATTTCAACAATTACTCAATTAATAAAAAAACTGCATGTTTCATTTATCAACGTCTAATGGATCACACAATTTATGTCATCATCATTATTATTAACATATGTTTATGTTATCATCAGTATTAAAATTATCATTATAACGCGCGTCGTGTTGACCACATCGATTTCAACAAAGGAATGGACCGGAGGGTTCCGGTCCATTACATCAGATACCTCTTAAAACATTCTCGTCCTCGAGAATTAAAAACCAACCAAGAAAAAGAATGGATCCAAACAACCACTCCGCAAGATACCTCTTAGGGCTCTTGTCATAACAAGAAACAACCGACAACCCTAATTATGTGAGTTAGGAATTCCCTCTCCTATGTCGAGATATTATCCGCTTTAGGGGGCACTGACTCGCCTGCACGGGTTTAATCGCATCTGCATTAATGTGTCTCGATTAAGGACTGGGCCTTCCCACTTCCATATATTAGATTTTTTTCCAACTTACACTGCACCCAACAACGTACAACCCACACACTGCCCGGACACATGGCTTGAGGAATTCCTTCTCCCATGTTGAGATATTATCCGCTTTAGGCGGCACTGACTCGCCTGCACGGGTTAAATCGCATCCACATTAATGCATCTCGATTAGGGATTAGGTCTTCCCCTCCCCATATGATAGGGATCTTCACGTACATTTAAATAAAAGCGGGAAACAACATAGCATTAAAAACTCACAAAAACAAGGTCCAGACCCAGAGAATGAGCAAAAGAGTTCCAACAATGGAGTGTAATGCTCCCAACAAAACATAAAGGAGATCATTCAAGAAAACCCAAACACATCTCTATCGATCCCTGGTCCTTCTAGAGATGATGCCTCTGATGCATGCAACTATCCTCGTTGAGCTCCTCTGCCTCTCTTTTGACGTCCGCCTCCTCGACCACGTCCCGATTGGGTTCCTTGAGGAACTCCTTGTGGCTGGCCACCACCTGCTCCATCTCCCCTCAAAAGGACTAGAGCCTGTTGCTGCTGGAAGGGTCTTGTCGGTGACTGGTGCTGCTGAGGAGGGCGTTGAACCTGTCCATCTCCACCGTACTGATCATGGGTCGGGCACCGACTCTGAACGTGCCCGAAACCTCCACAAGAAAAACACTTTGGTCCTGGGCTCATGAAAAAGGGACGAGGACCTAAAGATCTGAACTGGAACTGCTGGGGCCTGCTCCCTACTGGCCTGAAACTGGAAGGTCCCATCGTAGGAGACCTGCTGCTGACTGCCTTCCCCTTCGACGAACTAGGCTGGATCCCCTCACGTGGTGCACCTCCCTGTGAGTGCATCCTTTCTACAACTTCCACCTTCTTTTGTATGGCTAAGTATGTCGGAAGGGTGAAGGGGGTCACAGCATACTGGAGCGAAGGACGAAGCGCCTCTTCCAAACGTCTCGCCCGAGACTCTTCATCCGGAAAGAGTTCCGGAGCAAAGCGTAGGAGATTCTTGAACTTAATCCCAAACTCTCGAACAGTCATACTCCCCTGCTGAAGGGAGAGCAACTCCTGATGCTTTTCCTCCATGATCAAAGAAGAAAGGAATTCCTCTCAGAACTCCTTTTCGAAGTCAGCCCATGGAATCTCTACCTCCTTCCTCTCCCCGAGGTAGAGCATCCACCATTGGCGCACCGCGCCTCTCAGCTGACTGACCGCTAGGGGGACCCAGTACTCCTTCGGAGCACGGATCAAGGTAAAAGCGATCCCTAGCTCTTCAAGCCACCCCTCCGTCTCCAGGTCCGAAGTACTTCCCTCGTACTTCTTGAGAGTCTGACGCTGGAAAGAACGGAGGGTCTTCTGCCACTGGCTGTCTTTCTCCTCTCGATCGATCCTCAGTTGATCGACTTCCTGAACCTGCTGGGCCTCGGCCGCCTGAGCCACCTGGGAACGCCGTCCAGGTGCCATAGCTGTACGGTAAACAAGGATCGCCTAAGCCCAAGTAGTAAGGAAAAACTCAAAGTTTTAATTATCATTTTATTTCAATTTCTTTCCCAGAACACCCAAATCAAGTAAAACACAAACATGATGATGCATGTACCTTCCCTAGGGTCTCTACCCTGCAATCAATATAGTCTCACTTGGTCGTTCGGTAGGCTCAGAGTCCTTGCATCGGATCACGGGGGGCCCTAAAATCCCGTGTCCTAGCCGGTCTTCCCTGGCCTATGTCACGCACCAAGATTAACGAACACTGTTTCCCCACCATCCCATGCAATCCTCACTATGCCTAACTCCATACTCCATCCTATCTCTCAACCATCAGCCTCTGATACCATTCTGTCACGACCCCCTCCCACCAAAGATGCCCCTCCTGATCTGGCAATGGTGAAAGGAAGATAATGACCCCCGAGTCCCGCCTCCAGTAGGCCCCGGGTTGGCGACTAGCACCAAGGTTATGAGTTTTCACAAATATGGGAGGCATTACCCTTTTTATTATTTTGGATTGGGAAATAGGACAAGTCAACCACCAAAAAGGGAAAAGAACAAGTGTATATAAATAAACCCAAACCAAGCCCACATGCATGTTTAAACAATTTTTATAACAAGGTACAAGTACAAGGAAGCTCAAAAGTACAATGCCAAAGAAAACAAGAGAACAACAACTGCAACAACTCCAACTGCCCGACTAGTAGGGTCCCGCACGGCCCTGGTAGTCCTCCTGGAAACCTGAAAGTAAACGTAGGGTGAGCATACAAGTATACTCAGTAGGGAAACCTAAAGCTCTCGTGCACAAGTGGGGAGACACCCTAAGGTCCCGTGAGAAAACAGAAGAACCAGAAACTAACAAAGAAAAACTATCCACCCAGCCTCACTGGTCACACTCACCAAGTAACACAAAAAAGTTTAGTATATATATAGAACAAAAGTATTGGGTACCCCGCACCATTTCCCACTTAATTAGATGCTGCTCTTCCTAATGGCAAACGTCCTGACGCTACCACACTCTTCCCGCCCACACACACCTGGGCCAAACCATGCATCCCACCCGCACACACCTGGGCCTCACAACCACGCATCTCGCCCGCACACACCTGGGCCACAACCACTAACTCGCCCTCAGACACCTGGGCCTCATCCCGGAGGTTCTTGGGAATGGTAATCCTGCCCGAAGAGTCTTGGCTAAAGGTCGCCTCAAGCCATCACAGCCTCCGAGACCTACCCGAAGAGTCTTGGGTGTAAGGTCACCTCAAGCCATCATAGCCTATGGAAGAAGGAGCAGGAAGGAGCTAGTAACTAAGGGGGAACACCCTCTCCCATAAAATGGGAGTGTTCGGCACTAGGTGCTTGACATGGGTGTGGTGCGACAAAACACAAAGATACAATTATATATATAAATATACCAAACACACAGCTCAACCTATGGCTTCTTAAAAAGAGAAACTGAGCATGTGCCTCGGCACTGCTACCACGAATCATGCATCAACAACCAAACAATCATCCCCCAACCCCATTTAGGTTTTCATGTTTCATGTAATGGTTTAACAAATTATTACTACTAGGAAACTATCATCCAGACAAAACCTTTCACAAACATATCCCTGCCATCCACAACCAAGGTTAGGTAAAACGCAAGCGACCACATTCCATTTCATTTACAAAAGATTATCACAACCATACAACATTCCATCATTCATTTATTTCAAGGTTACACACATAAAACCCTTTCCACACACAAAACATTTCCGCATTTGAAAACACCTTTTACTTCAAAACACATTACATAATCAAAACACTTTTCATAAATAAAGGCATTTCAATAAAACAACCAAACCACCAATATGTTCATTATTCCAACTTTGTTCAACTGGGGTGATCACACAAGGTTTTCATTCTCATTTAATCAGCCAGTCTTTACGTGCTTATCCATTTTCCATGTTTTAAAAAAACCAACCACAAACAATTCAGATATCAATTGTGCACGCAAAGGCCACCAACGGCCTTGATTTTCAGTAGGCAAAGGCCTCTCAATCCAAAATCACAATCAGAAGATAAAGAAACTGGAAGGCAATAGAAACAGCACAAAACCCCAAACCCTTATTTATCCGGTTATTATCTTTATTTAAAGTTCAACTTCATCCCATGGAACAAAAGAAAAATATCCCACCCCGCATGTTGCACCAAAAAGAGAGACGAAGGTAAACCCCTACCTCAAAAGGTCCCGATCACGTCGCTTCCGACGACGTCCTTCGGTGTCCTCCTCCTTCGCCAAACCCGACAAACGCCTCCTAGGATGGAAGCTGGAGAAGGAAGGCCGAAAGGAAAGGTGACAAGTCCGGGCTTAGAAGCTTCGTCTCATCGCTACGATCCTGTGGCCACTGACGGATCGTAATTCGGAGCTCGGACAAAGAAGTTAGAGGAGGAAGACTTCTTGATCATCCAAGAGTGTCGTCGTGCGAAGAAGAAGCGATTGGTCTGGAAATAATCCGCGACCCTTTCTTATATAGGCAACAAATAGGTAAAATAGTATGAAGCGTGTATTGATGAATACACAGTGTGACCATACACCCGTTACACGTTTTAACTGGTCAACACACGACACGTCACGCGGTTTCCACGCGTTTTAATAATAATGTCAATTTTATTAATATGTGTGTTTCGTTGACCCAAGACATAACTCATAAAAAGGTATCCATCACTGGTCTTAAAATGACCGTCTTAATTACAGGATTACACTGCCGCTGACAGTTCATCACTCCGAAACCATATGAAGAAGTTATAGACTTTTTAAGTTTTGATCACCCAAAATAATAATATTATTATTTTATTATTATTATAATAATTTAATATTTTGATCAAAAGGGCTTGTGGCGTGAATCTCTCCCCTTACACCATGTGCACTCCCTTATTTTATTATTGTATTACTATTTAAATATATTAAATCAACATTATATAAAATATATGATATATTAAATTAAATTATATAAAAAAATGATTTATACAAGGGAAAGGGGGCATTCACGCCTCCCCTCCCCATCTCATGCGCCTCCCCATAAATTTATTATAATTTATTAAATAAAACAATTTTTCTTTTAATTGTATTATTATATTTATTATACGATCAATGTTATTAATTTCATAATTCAATTTTGGGAGAACCTATGCACAACCATTCCATGCGACTCAAAACCATTTCATTTAATTGAATTAAATGACAAAAAAAAATTAATATAACATACATATTCAACCCCATTTTAATACATTTAATTTTATTAACCCCTCACATATAGTTTTACGCCATCATTTTTATTTATTGTTCTTCAATAACAATAACATTTCATCAACTTATTTTATTAACTCACCGACGTTATTGTTTTTAATAACAAAAAGATTTATGCTCGTCGCATTGACCACATTAAACCACCCTGTTGGATATCTGAATCCGACCATGCCACGTCAATGTCGTGTAACATCCATCAATTTAATTATTTTAATTCTATTTATTTTTATTTCACACTGATTAAATTGAAACCACTTTTATTAAATTAAAACCATTCATATTCATAAACCCAAAAATAACGAACTCACCTTTAATTTTATAAACGCACCACCGTGCTTCCACTTGCATCCACATTTAATTTTTTGCAATAAATACCATGACTCATTTTATCAATTTCTCATTATTATTAATATTATGAATAATATTAATAACACAATAGCCATAATTATTATTCAAATTTAATTTCAACAATTACTCAATTAATAATAAAAAAACTGCATGTTTCATTTATCAATGTCTAATAGATCACACAATTTATGTCATCATCATTATTATTAACATATTTTTACGTTATCATCATTATTAAAATTATCATTATAACGCGCGTCGTGTTGACCACATCGATTTCAACAAAGGAATGGACCGGAGGGGTCCGTTCCATTACAGAATTGAGTAAATATTAATGTTTTATGATATTAAAGGGTAAATTAGAGGTTATATCAGTCTTAGAAGTGGGTAAATTATAGGTTATCCCAAGCCCAAATGTTGGTATACGGCAAGTTATCACATGTAGGAAGAGGGTAAAAGAGAGGTTATCCCAAGCCCGAAGTAGGTATACATGTGTTTAAACTAATACTAACATGTTATAGATGTCATGTTGGGTATCCATGACTTATTATTTCTATGATTATGATTATTTTATACATTATTACACTCTTTTATGACATTATTGTATGCCAATGTTATGATCTCATAGATCTTGTTCTTTGATTCCTTTATAATTCATGTTCTCTAAACAGCCAATATTTATTCTATGAATCATGATTATGATCTATGAATCATTGGTTATAAGTTTAAAATTTTATTTTCATGTTCTTTTAACCTTATAAAAATTTTATGCTTAAATAATCATTGATATGTCCCTTATTTACCCTTAATGAGAATCTGAGATCACCCTTTATTATGTAACCTTTTCCCTGGGATATGAAGAAATTTTTTGTGTATTAATATATCTAACAAGGGTGCTAGTTGTAAAGAACTATATTAGAGATGTGGTGGAAATTTTATGTTCCAATGTTTTATGTATCCATATATCCAGATACACTTAATCCTTGTGGTTATAAAATGGATCATATTAATATGTAATGAATATCGATATAATAAGATGTAATAATTATATATGTAAATCATAGGTCATCATAGGGACAATTTAGTTTCTTTTATTCCATTTATTATACCATAAATGGTTTGAAAAATTTATAAAATGTTTAAATGTTAAACCTTTGATCATATAGAGAGTTATGAAGTATTCTTAATGATCAAAATTATTTAAAAATTTATGAAATGATTAATTTTCATTAATAATATGAAACATTTAAATTAATTATGGAGCCTATGGGTTGTATCCTCGTGAATTATATATACTTCCTATACATTGTGATGTTAATGCGTATTTCTTACATACTAATATAAATCTATAAAAAGAATCACAAGCTTCCTTCACACCATTACCAAAATTTTCATCCATGACACATTTGGGACCAAGATCTAATATTGAAGTGTTCAAATATAATAAAATCTAATTTGGGATACCTTGAGATGATATATTATTTTACCTTTCAGTAGTCAATATCAAACCATTATAAAGAAGGAGGAACTTTTTCAACAAAGGAAAGTCATGTTCTTTATTTATGTTTTAAGTAAATTCTTTTTAAATAATTAAATTATATTGAGTGTTCTTGTGGTTTTTTTCCTTCACTAACATGGTTATATTTTGTACATAACATTAAAAACCTAATAAAAATATTTACAATAAAATGAGTTAGATTTAATTCAAAAAAAATTGGTTTCATAACCTGACTTTAGCATGACTCTATATAACAAAAAATATATATAATAAGTAGACTCATAATCCCTCAAAGGTAAATTTTTTTAAATTTTTACATATAATTCACTATTAAAAAATCCCCAAATAATTATATAATCCAAGTGAAATTCATTTTTTTCATGTTATCCTATACTTTATGTCAATAATGTAATTTGAGATTAAATTGTGAATTTTAAAAATAAAATTTCGTTTTAAATTTAAAATTTTAAGAAGATAAAATTAATTTATTGAAATTATCTTAGAATTTGATCATAAAAAATAATCAATTTTAATTTTCATCATTTTTTATTTAATCATTTTTTTCATTGTTTTAATTTTGTGAATATTTTTTCAGGTAATTTCATTTTAAGAAACCATGTTTGACTCCATCTCAAACCAACCTAAATCTGCCACCTCCATTAATAAGTTGTATACCAACATTGTATCTCAACCAGCCATAGACAACCCCCTCTACATGGTTGGATGAACTACCATAATTTGACTAATCGAATAACCTTGAAGAGACTACTCCACCAAGAAACATCTGCAGGAAACCAACCATACAAAAATTGATAATGCAGTCAATCCATTTTTGTGTGCCAATAATTAACTATGGAGAGACCTATCATAGAAAATTGATTCTATAAAAACTATCATGAATCTCCAATATTCCATATCCGATCAACCATTCCTATGATTTATTGATCACATGAAAACTCTTAAGTCAAAGCATTATCGATCTGAAGTAAACTCGAAATGAGTTCAATAGAGAAATGATTAAAGCCTAAGATAGAGAAAGAAAAAAATAATTAGATGATCAAGGGGAAAGTCTAATGGAACCAAATCAGTTTGATATTTACATATGTGAGGGGAACTCAATATGGTTTATATTAGGGAAAATGATGAAAAATAATCTGACAAGGAAGAAGATAACTGATCTAAGAATATGGAATCAAAATTAAGAATAATGGATCATTTAATAATAACCATAAACACCCATTAAGTACCACCAATCATAAATTTTGAGGTTATAATAGTCTAATATGAAGCAATTAGATAAAAATATGGTTAAATGTGTTTTAATAGCATCGACATGGCCACTATGAAGTTGGGACTATTGAACTTGAATCTTGGTCCATGAATGAAGATCTTCCCGATCTTAATGATTATGATCCATCATAAATATATTGAAGACATGTTATATGTTGTATGTAGTTCTCTATATAGTTGTTTGCATTGATGGAGATAAAGTGTCCTTGTAGCACCCCAGTACACTGAACTCGGGTATAAGGAACACTGCACCCCAGGTGTTTTATGCAATGCATATACGAACCAAGACCTATTCCACTAGTTCACAACACTCTGAGGCCATTAAAAACCTACTCCCATTCACTTACATATTTTATAAACTAAGACATATACCATAGAGGGCATGACCAACATTATTTCTTCATCCCAACACACTCACAACATCTACCGTCATAGACTTTGATCTCTCTCTTTCACTATATCAATAAAAAATCTATCTCATACTGAACCTTCCTGTCAAAAGAAAATATCACAAAAGAAGATCCGAATGAAATCTAAGTTAAGAAATTATTTAATAAAAAATTTGATTAAATTATTCACATCACCAAAGGATATAGATTTAATACAGTGGAGTGAATGAGAACATTTGAAGGTATAATTCACATTCCAACTCCATGCGGCACACCATGATATATCAAACAAATCTTAAAAACTGAATGAACAGAGTATACATCCTCATAGAAATTCAAGATATCTGTAAGGATATTAGTAAATTTACACAAATCATATAAAGTAAAAAATTATGTTGACACAATTTCAAACATGTTTGAAATCACATTCAAGCTCTTGTTCAATGACCAAATGTAGTAAGGAACATGCCCAATACTGAATACAACAATTTTTCCTATGTTAGGGCTACTAAAATTTATGTCCAAGCTTGAATTAGTTGTATTTTCATCTATCGTCCTCATTTAAGGCTTCCAAATTAGCTTTCTTCCTAGTTTTGAAGCAGCAAAAAACATCAACTCATGATTCTTCTCAAGGGAATATGGAGAACTATCGTAGGAGGAGTCTCTCATCTCAGTATGATTATTTTGTCAATTATACTAATCGGTCTTACAATATATGATTTAATTGGGGTATGTGGATGGAAAATTATTCTAACTCTTTTTTTTACCTTGTAATTATTAGCTTTTTTATTTTTTGTGAGATAAAATTTATATTCTCATTATCAATTATTCTTTTCATTATTTATATTTCTTATTATGGGTTGTGATAAGGAGCTTTCAACTCTAGGATCATAGAGTATACACCTGATACAAAATTCTAGGGGAGGTATCATGATGTTACAAATTAGTTTCTCATTTATTTCATTATGCTTTTGATATTGTACATAAGACTCATCTGGTAATTGTGAACAAAATTCTCACTTACCATTAGTGATATCCATAGTCTCTTTCCAAACTCAACTAAATCACATAACCTCCATTCTCTCTATCCATATTTCATATTAATGGAGTCATGTAGATCAATGGATAAATTTTATATGATTAGGAATATGTGAAAGGTGATGGATTATTTGTGATTTTGGAATTTACAAAATTTTACACTTTGTAAGAGGTAAGCTTAGTTTTCCAAAGATATTTTGAAAAGTAAACTATACATCAAAAAATAATTTGTTAATAGTGATTTATTAATAGTATTGATTGAATTATTAATAGATCTGAAGTAATCCATTAGGTCAATGAACAACATGTATTATCTTAACTTTGGACTCACCTATTTCCCCCATAAACATTTTTTTGGTTATTTGCCATTTTATTTTATTTTTAATAACTCACTGAACACATCACACACTCAATCCATTGGTTTTTATTATTAATAAAAAGAAATATAATTGATTGAGATAGTGGATAATCCACCATACACACTCCTTAGGGAATGACCCTGGTCAACCTTATGCTACATTCTAGGTTTTATAAAAAATTCTATTTTCTCGTAGTTCACAATAATTTTGTGATCAAGGTGAAGAAATTTTTCTGGATTTAGGTCTCTAACTCTTTATTTATCATTCAGTTTTAAATAGTTTATTGTTTTCAAAAAAATTGAAAATAAAATAAAAAACAATGGATTATTATGCCCAATTAACATACCAAAATAACCCTAGGTAGGATTAAATTGATTCCTAAATCAACCAGTATTTTTTTGTCCCAATAATTGAAGGTGAAATAACATCAAAAAGAACTGGGAGATTTGAATAATAAGGATATGATGGCCATTACTACCACCACTCTCCAAGAACTTATAGAGGAAAGGAGAAATAAAATAAAATAAATTATTTCCTGTGGTATTTTCTTATGAATACATTCTAGAGGGGAATGAATTACTTGAAGAACCCTCTCTTAACATTTATGATATAATTATTGAGGTCCTTAAGGAGAAACATGAACTATAATCTAAAAATATAATAGGGTTAATGAATTGTAAAATATTCTATATTTACTTATTACCAATTTCATTTGAAATATATCACAGTTTTTAGAAAATATATAATCAACACTGATTAAGTATAATTTAGAGGAATAGTAGGAGAAAAGTCTCGGGTTTGAAGAAAATTGATGGACCCAAAACCCTCTCTTGATAAAACTAATCTATAGTCCTTCATTCAAAACTGATAAATTGCTTTCAAGGCACTCAAGGGAGTATACCACTATCTATATTCTATTTATTTTGATATTTTATTACATTACATGAACTCTAACTCCCTATGTTCTGAAGTTTTAGTTCCAGATAATTTGTACACTATCGTGGATGATAAAAAAACAATCTACCACCATGGAAGATAAAATGATTTTGGAATTTTAGGATGTTCCAAAACAATCAAAAGAGGAGGATATGAATGGGCACAATTTTGATAATCTTCTGAGATTTTCCAGGGAAGAGTTGGAAAAAGATTCCCCATGAGGGGTTTCTGAAATGAAATAAGAGTTTGTTGGAAACCCAAAAATTGTGGTCTGTAAACAATAAAAGGGATCATATTTTATCCTTTCATATCCACTCTACAATACATACCTAAATTCCATGGGGTTTCACACACAAAATACTACTGAGGAATACTTTTCGAAAAAGAAGATAGCTAAAAATAAATGTGGGGGATAGAAACTGTGTTAGTTCATACCACACATGACCTACCAACCACATGATTAAGGATAATTACATTTTCTTCCAAAATGATTAAAACTGTTATTATTTTATTAAAACAACAACCAAGTCATAGGGTAGTAGGAAAACATAAAACATAAAACCATAAACATAAAACATAAATGAAGAAAGGGGATTAATGGGGTCTAAATTAAGATAATCTAAGATAATTGGCTTGGATAAGACCCATGCATTCAGGGGGACGGTTTCTTGTTTTATAGAAAATAATATGAGGATCATCTTGGTATCCTCTTGAGATCAAGAAATAAACCAATTTTTTTCATAATTACATGTGTGTATCAAATTCACATTATTATAATGAATAATTTTACACCTCTTAATATGGTATGTAATAGACTGGTGGTTTTCACCTAGTTCTGTATAGTATTATGTATAATCAAAGAGTTGGTTTTAATGGTATAGAACAATAAATTATAGGAGAGTCACACCTCTATTCCATTAAGATGGATGCTGGCCTTTTCCATGATAGAGTCCCCTAAACACTAAAAATTGTTGAATATAATGAAAACTAAACTGATGTAATCCTAAAAAACACGTATTCCATTCATAAATCCAAGGTAACAAGATCCATCAATATTGAGCATCAGGTCACAATCATGTGGCTTCTAAAAAATCGCCTCCATGATTGGGGGAGTCATATGGGATATGAAATTTCACTCTAGATACCATAATCACATTCAATGAATTATTATTGTCCCACTATTTAACCAATAATCCTAGTTTATCCAGAAAACCTTTGAACTGAACCTTGATAGAACAAGACAAACTGAATTTTCCTTCACTATGATCTCTATTTATTGCATCCTATATAGTTCAGTATCTTGCATCCATTAAAATACATCTCTTCTTGAGATATTTCTCATTCAATCGAAAACTGTGTATTCTGTTCTAGAGTAAATCAACCTATGTAATGACCTTTATATCAATTATAATGAGGATTCCAAATTTTCTCCAAACCACTAAATCCCATTCCCTGTAAAAGAAAATATGTTCAGTCGATTCCTCTATATTTCCGTAATAACACAATCATTTTGAATCAAAAGTAATCAATTCCTTCCAAATCTCTTTATCCATAAGAATAAAATGGTTATTAACATCAGAAGTTTCTCTTAATTTGGATAGTTAAATAATAAAATAGTTCTTGGTGGGGTTTACCCCTGATTCCTCATCCTTTTCCACAACCTCTCTTTATTATGCAATTCTGTGTTTTAATTTTAAATTAGAAATTAATTTCTTCTTGTTTTTCTTATAGGAAGAAATCTAGACAGAAAATATCAAATATGAATGGAGATATTAGAATCCAAATAAAGTGATAATATCATCCCATTAAGGATTTCCACATGCAAGGAATAACTACATCACGGTTATCTCCTTATATACTTGTATTTCCATGTTGTCATATTTTATTCTTCAGGAGATATGTAGTATTATTAAAGAGATTAAATGGGGATATAGTGTAAATTAAGCATCAGGGAGGGGGTAATGACTGGTTTTCATGTTTCTTTTATCTTTATTCTTTATTTTTCCCCTTTTTCATGTGATTATTCTTGTGAATTTATATATATATATATTCAAAAAACAATAAATAAAATTAGTTTTCTATTATATTTTAGAAATGTAAAAAATCACTTTTTATAGATTTGATTGTGTTTTTTTAAAATTTATTGAGCTGAATTGATAACTCTAAGAACCATTTTAACTTCATATTTATTGTGAGAAACATGAGAATTTTATAAAAACTTAAAATCTAAAATATATAATGATTGATTTACCCCCACAATTATCAAGGATATTTGGTTTAAAACTACGGAAATGAGTATCATTGAAAATATAATATTGTAATTGAAATTATTACATAATGATATTGAGAGTTGAAATTAATTTTTGTTAATTTTGAATTATTCAAAATAACCCCTCAGGGTCTTGTCACAACCTGACCCACTCGAGCCGACATGGTCAGTGGTAAGACAAGTGTGATACACCAAACCTATGTCATATAGAACTTGAGCTGTAAAATATCCCAAAGTTAGCATATCACACATATGTGAGTCCTTACCTAAAGTACATGTACACATGCACGCTTCTTTATACCCCAATGTAATACAAAAATGTAAAAAAACTCATACAATTATTACATTAATAACATCTATCACACAACCTCATACAAAAAGAAGTAAAATGAATACAACAGGACCAAATATAAGATCACCAAAACTAGAAAGAACCCATCCTACTGAAAACATCGGGTAGCTACAAATAATAAACACTTGGATACATCTGAGGTTCATCAAGCCTAACTAAGCTCATCGAACTTCTAGTCTTCTAAGGGAACTAATGAAAATTTTAATGTCTACATAATAAATGACAAGTGTAGATTGATCCCATGTTAGGGTGGGTATAGAAATACTTAGAAGGATGTGGTGAAATCACCAAACATAAATCATCAAGAGGGTATTTATCTCATCACTTGGAAGGTATATTAATCATGATTTGATGCATACCAATATATAACCATAAAATAACATACATATACTTAAGATATACACTAAGTCTCAAGGTGATGTCGTGTCCTCACTTCTAGCCTAGGATTCTACTAGAGGCTCAAAGGTAACTCTCACCTAGGAGAACTCACTCAACAAGAATTTCCATACCAAATGGTACTCATCCAAGTGGTATCACTCAGTAGGATTTACTATACTAATGGAACTCATTTAAGATATCAAACATATTGGGTCTTATAATGAAGAAGAATAAAGGAAAGTGGGAGGGCTCATCTGGGATACAAAATCGATCATACACCATCATACTAGAAGAGAATATATGATGATATAAAGATAGCGGATGAAATCTAGGGACATGGGGCTTACAAGTCCTTATTTTTAATAAACCTATAATTAAGGTATCATTATCCTATTTATGTTGTTCAAGAAGATTCCTCAAACCCCACTAGGGGAAGAATAATATAAAATACCATTTGGAACTCATGAAGGTATACCATAACACTATAAGAGAATAAATAGGCATAAGTTGTCAAATAAAATTCTCAGTATAAGATGTCTCGATGTAATTTATTATGGATGGACTAAAATAATGAACCCTATAAAAACAGGTCTAAGGTAATGCACCCAAGATCACACTAGATCTAAAATGAGAAGAAAAAGGGCTGTAATTTTCAGTTGAAGAAGTAATTTGAATGTACCATAGGATAAACATCATGTCTCACTAAGTCTGAAACTTCTCATGTATCACTCCCTCACATGGAATATATTTATCCAAATACACAAATTTTTCTCAGAGATAAATATTGTGTATAGTGTTATCTAGCACAAGGCATACCATATAGTTTAGACTATGTACTATAGCATGTTCCTATGTGTGCTCGTGAACACTGGTGGTGTTAGAGTAATTTTTGAATTACATGGGTTGTACTTCATGTCACACAACATATAGGTGTCACGATAGAACTAAGATTATGTCATCTACCCACTCCTATATACCTTTCAAAGTGCATGGCATGTGGGGCCTCTTGGACTCTAGGGCGTGTACTCCCTGTATACGCCAAGCCATCCGCCAATGTGTAAATGGTGTGTGATCTTATTCACATGACGTATAGTACCATATAGATTCATGGAATGTATTCCCAATACACATTGATCTATCTAGATGAGATTCACATGCTGTCAAGAATCATCACACAATGTGGGATATTTAACTCCGCATGGAAACCCTAGCCATTGTATAGAGGGGACTACATAGTATGAGTTCTTCAGACAGCATTCCATGTAGTTGGTATTTTTCTAGAACCTATGGGTATTTTTGAATCTTTCACTCATTCCACATCCACCACTAAATCCTCCAAAATTCCCACCCAAAAACTCAAATATCGGTTCATCGTGACTACCTCATCATTGGTGCCTAGATTCCTACCATATGATCCACTCAAGAAATGATTCCAATCACACAATGATGTCATCATCACACAGAACCATGGAACATGGGACTCTAATCTTAACTATAATCACCCATGGTTAGTAGTACAACTCAATCATGTCATTAACTTGAATCATAAAACTAATCTGATGATCCATTATTCTATGGATTTATTGTACAATAATTAACTACTTGGAATTTTTCAAACAACAGTCCAAAATGAATTTCAATAATGAAAACACAATTAATTGTAGGGGGAAATAAAAAAACACAACATGAGGATAAAACTCATCCATTGTTAAGTTAGGCCTCAATTTTTTATTCTAAAATAATGAATGAAGAACCTATAATTAAATAATAACAAAATATCACCAATTTCTAAATATGGGAAGATAAATCACTACCCAAACAAACATGATTGACCTGAGAAAAAATATATTAATGTGTTTGATTTGAGTTCATATTGGGTTAGAAAAATAAGGATTAAACCAAACTCAAGTTTTGATTGATCACAATTGAATAATGATTCCACTTCACTATCATTTTAGAGATACAAAAACTCTATTAGCACACCAATTCCTGTTCACGCATCCAGTGTCATTCCCCATGAATGATCATCAAATGAATTCTCTCTCAATACATATGATTATGTTAATCACACTAGGGATTCCCAAAAAATTTGAATTTTATAAGAGAAAATTAGATCTTTATATAAAATAAAAATAATAATTTTTTAATTATATTATTTATTAACCTGTAAATGATTTCACTTAATCCATACATAAAAAGCACAAAAAGGTTATGTTGCACCTTCGGTAAAACCCATGTTATAAATTAATTGGGGATCTCATATTTCTAATATGACACTCCATTTCAAATTTATTCAATTATTTCCAAAAAAACTACTTGTGTGTGATATAATATATTTAATATTTTTAATATATCCATAACAAGACTCTACAGGTCCCAGAATCCCGTGTTAACTCAGTTACTATCCTTGAAAATATTCCTTAATATATTTCAAAGTCTTACATGATAAAAACCAAGTTGTTACATTCTCCCCACCTTCATAAAATTCCATCACGAACATGTCTAGTGGAGACCTGATCACACAAGATCTCATAATTGATATCCCCTAGTTGTTCCTCCCTAACAAGATAATGAGGCGGAGGGGTAAGAATCATCGCCTAGAGGTAATATGCACCAACATCATCCTTACATACATGCTAAAAACCGGCCAACTAATCCATCACCTCACTCATCAATAGCGAACAAAAAAATAAGTGTGATCATCTACTACAACAATAATGACATTATGTGGCTCTCAATATAGCACTCATGCAACCATTTCAAGTTCCACTGCCAATCCAATGTATGAGAAAAGATATACCATTAAGTGGACCTCCTCAATATGTAACTAATACTTCAATATATTCTCTTAAATTTGATACTCTAGTAGAACGTGTATAACTATCCTCAAGTTTATTTTGTATTGTACCTCTATTGTTAAGTACAATAGGATTACATCAAATAATAATGCCATGAACCGATCCAAGAAGGTTTAGAAGGACCCTACTTATAGGTCTCACAAACACCATTGGGGCATCGAAAATGCTAAAAGGTATCAGCATTAACTCAAAAAGATTGTGGAGGATTTTGAAAGTCTCACTCAGTATATCCTCCTATCATAACAGAATCCGGAGATTTGAGAAAATGAGGTCAAACATTGAAAACCACTCCACCCCTAACCACTAGTCAAATAATTCATTGATTCATGTCACTGATATTCCTTCCCAAATCACATAGTTTATGTTATGTTAATCAACAAATAACCTCAATATCATATCCACCTACAAGGAAAATATCTCAGGGATTCCTAGATGAACTCACCGAGTCTAACAAATACCTTGCTCTATTGATTTCACCAACTACACCTTTAACTCCCACATCTACTTGGGGTCATCTGATATGATAGCACAGATATCAGGTCAAGAGTTCCCCTTGTACCTCTTTAATGGTGTAGTCAACTAAACTTTTATAGAACCAATTACTCCAATAGCCATAATATCCAACTTATAATAAATCAGTGGTATCCTCTGATACACGAGCTCTTCATGTTGTGCCTTATATTCATTATTATCAAAGAAGGATGATTTTGTTCTACTAACTTGGAGCCACCATAACCCTCACTAGTAGTAGTAATTTGGGCATGGATAATAGGAAACCAATATATACTTAGGGGAAAACATCATAGGACCACACCACTACTAAAAAATATTTCACATGAGTCTATCTATCCTCTCCATTTCTAGTTACACTATCAATAAAAACATGTAATCATCAATCCTCTATATAGGATCCTATTAATGTAAGGGTCAAGAAAAAATCATCTACTTTTATTACCATGTCCTGAATAGAGGATATATTTAGTGAAGTGTAGCTCATTACTGTGTACTAATATTTTATATAGAGTAGTGAATACGCATTTCATACCTCAAAACACGCTCTTTGGCCCTTGTCATGAGATCATAGCACATGAAGGTATCCTTTACTTTTTACAACTACTCACCAAAACTAGGGTTCTCTCTGACAACTTAGAACATCAATATGAACTCAAAAATATAAGTCAAAGGAACTTTTCCTCTATACCTTGACACTATCAACTTTTCATGTCACTAACTAACCCTAATGATTCTGGATCGACTCATAATAACACATCTTGGTGGGGGATGTGACCCTCTACCATTCATGTTCAAAATAATATCAAACATCACCCATGATGGGCTCTACCAAGGTCCTGTGTCTCCTTTGATAGTATCAACACTAGAACCACCATCAATATTTTCCTATCCAAACTGATCATCCACACCACATGCTCATTCAAGTCCTCTATCACCGGAGAAGTAGGCCAGGTTCACCACAAAACATAAGGAATCTCTATCTCAAAAACATGTGAAGCATACACAAGACAATGTTTTTCCATCTATTGATACTGTGTAACAAAACGCTACTCAAACCAATGATAATATTCCACTAAAACTGCTAATGGTGGGTCAGTATGCTATTGAACGAGTGGAGACATCTCTCTCTATCCACTTGGAGGAATATCTTCCAGCACATATCTAAAACTGATGCCTCATCATTTATTAGATCATATACATGCTCCAAATATTAATCTTAGATGGTTTTTATCATGGAAGAATCCAACAATATCCAAGATGCACCATGATCTAAATAACATATATGGGGAGCTGAATCAAGAAGCATATGGAACCAAAACCCATTACTATATTATTCATGTACCAAAGCATTCACTGGAATCAGTTCTTACATATATCGAGTGAAAAAATAGGTCATCAGAGTCTTGTTGAATGGATTGGTCATCTATTCCACTAAAATTAGGTTCCCTATCCAAAAAAACAAACTCCAAACACTTTATAACTATTTCCATAGTTCCCAAACCAAACCTCACTATAAGAAAATCACTAAAATTTGGTCCTCAGATAGAGACCTCTAATACCACTCTGTCACAACCCAACCCACTAGGGAATACCTTGTCAATGATGAGGTGAGTGTGACACCCCAATCCCACATAAAATAGTCAAGGGGATAGATGTCATCACTAAGTAGGCCTATAACACACATGAGAGTCCTTATCTTAAAGTACTAATACACATAAACATGCATCTCTATACACCAGTATAATGTAGAAAGGTAAAAACCTCATACTATAAATGCATACATAACATCTATACCACATCCGAGTATAAAAAAATTACAAAAAATGAAATATGAAAAATATAATCCCATCAAAGTAGGAAATCCCCCATTCAGCTAAAACAAAAGGGAATCTACCCAAAAGAAACTCTCGGATCCATATGAGGTCTATCAAGAACAACTAATCTATAACAAATCTCTAGCTACTCCTAGAACACCAAGGACTCTAGTGAAAATCCTATTATCTTCATTATAAATGACATGGGTGGGAAGATCATATCCATGGGTGAGTATAAAAATATCCAACAGGTTATCCAAAAATCACCAAACAAAATGCATTCAGAGAATAGTAATATCATCACTAGGAAGGTATGTTAGCCAGATATGAGACATAACAATTAATAAACATAAAAAAACATAGGCGTTCCCAATATAGTCACTAAGTCTCAAGGTGAGTTTGTATCCTCATGACCATCATAGGATTTAATTAGAGGCTCAAAGGTATCCCTTATCTAGGAGAACTCATTCCACAAATCTTATCATCCCTGATGAAACTAATATGAGATTTCTCACTTGTTAGGTACTAATATGCTAATGTAACTCATATGAGAGATCACACTCTTTCGATATGACCATTAATAATCATTACAAAAATTGGGAGGGATCATCAAATAAAAAAAATTTATTGACTAGAGCTCACTAGAAGATAATAGATGTCAATAAAAAACTAGGGGATCATGCCCAATTCTATAGGGTATTCCAGACCCTATCTATAATAAATTTATATTTAGGGAATTGATGATCATGTATGTTGTTCAAGAAGATTCCTCATACCCCACCAAAAAAATAAGGATAGAGGATCCCATTTTGGGCCATGTGGAGTGATTCCACAACTCTATCTAAGAATAACCTTGTAGAGGAGGAGATCACTCCACCTACTCAAAATGTTATTCATTAAGAAACCCTCCGGGGGTGTACTAAGGGAACACGCCCAAAAAACATGTCTAAGAGAACACAATCAATCTCACACAAGATATGAATTGAGAAGAATAAGGTCTCCCATTTCCCCTGTAGAAGTACATAGTGTGTACTATAGGTCACATGATGCCTCACACTAATCTCGGCAGTGCCTGTGTCTCACTACCTCAAAAGAAACACATTTATCCAAATACAAATTGTTTTCTTTGAGAGACATGGTATGTAGATATTTTTTTGGAACTCAGAGCTTTTTCTGGACAACCTCATGTACTATAGTATGTTCCCATGTACTCAAGGTGTTCTTATTTACATAGGTTATGTCTAAGTACTTTTCAATGTACACGGGGTGTAATTAACATCACAACCCTTGTAGAAGAGGAGCCAAAAATTGGCTTTCACCATCTACCCGTGATAGTGTACCTTCCAAAGTACCTAGAGTGTGCCCCTCCATACACAGTATCTGGGTCTACATGGTCTTCGGGGTTTGTACTACCTAAAAACATTGATAAATCGATCAATATGTACATGACATGTGATCCTATACCCATGTCATGTAGCACCACATGGATTCCTAAGATTATACTACCTGTACAAACCGAGATAACTGTTTGATGGTCACATGGCTTTTAGACTCAC
Source organism: Viscum album (assembly GCA_963277665.1). Classification (NCBI taxonomy): domain Eukaryota; kingdom Viridiplantae; phylum Streptophyta; class Magnoliopsida; order Santalales; family Viscaceae; genus Viscum; species Viscum album. Next base: position 25,969,508 of record OY728131.1, read on the forward strand.
TACACATCATGAAATATTTAATTCTATGTGAAAACCCAAGATCTCATATATAAGGGACTACAAGGTGTGTGTTCTTGAGACTACACATCCTATAGTTGTTATTTTTTCAGAACCCCTGGGTCCTAATAGGTCTTATTATTATACCACCATTACCACAGAATCCTCAATGATTTGTTTCCAGAATTGCAGATATTAGTTGACTGCATGTACATCTTTGTCGGTAACTGAATTTCGGTTATCTGGTCCACTAGGGAAATGATCCACATCACACCGCACTATCATCATCACACTAAACCATGGACCGTGGGTCTTCAATTAGGAACTTGGTCCCATTTGGTTCTCACTTAACATTGATCATTCCATCAATCACAATATTGAAATTATAGGTATGACCCATTGATCCAAAGATCAGTTGCACAATGATTGTCTTCTGGGTATTTTTCGAATCGTCGACCAAATAGAATAACAATGATTAACACATGATGAGAAGTGGGGGAACAGAACAAAACACAACATAGTAAAAAACCCTCATTCAATGTTTGGTTTGGCCTCAATTTGTTTCTGTTACAATGAAAAATGAAGATCTAATAAAAACTAATAACCAAAACTTATGAATTCCTAATCGCAGGAAGATAAATCTATATATATAAAACATGATTGACCCATAAATAAATATATTAGTGGAGTTGATTAAAATTCATCTTATGATAAATAAAGGATGACTAAAATAATGATAAAAACCAACCTAGATTATGAATCGGCCATTAATGAAAAATGGTTCCACATTGATATCATTGAAAAGGTCTGTGATCTCCTTTTCCAGACTGATTATTGCACCATGATCCATTTTCATTCTCCAAATAATTCACCTCAAAATAGATCCTCTCTAAATCCTAAGGTGTATTGGAAAAACCCTAAGTATTATCTATAATCAGGATATTTTAAGAGATAATTTGGTCAAGCTATCAAAAAAAATTAATTATTTATATAATTTATTCAATTTATTTATTTATTAACCTACCCATGATTTCAATTAATCCAAACACCCGATGACCAAAAATGTAATGTCTTTCCTAATGTAAAATTCTAATTATATATTTAACGGTGGTCTCATATTTTCTATTTGACCCTCTATTAACAAGTAATTCCAATATTTCTAAAAAAATCACTTGTGATATAATATATTTAATAAAATTTATATATTTAATATTTTTGATTATATTTTTTCAAGGCACTCCTTTCCCTGTAATACAATTCTAAATGAAGTCCTGGATTCAAGAATATTAATTAATAATTAAAATTTATCAAAAATAAAAAGATTGATCCATTAAAGATCCAAAAATAATAATTATATAAGTGATGTTGAATTAGATTAAATTATAAAATTGGGATCCCAAAATTATGCTCTAAGACATTATACAGATGCTATATGAGTAATAAATGACATTTGATAATTTGATAATTTACGTTTATAAACATGTCTATGAAAAATTCAATAAATTTACTAATTACAAAATATGAATTCATTCAGTTGAAGGGAATATTTATCCCAAATAAAGAAGGTTTAGTTGACTTATAACAATTTAATTTGAGTTGTATTGAGGAAGTGAAAATTGGAACTCTAGTTTAAGGTTCTTATAAGAATGGGATAAATTGAAGTTTCATATTTTAAAATTCTAATTCTAATTAAAACTACTAGCCTCACTCCTAAACATGGTACTTATTTTTCAATTGAAGTGAGAGCGGTGGTTTAAATTCATTAATGAAGCATGATGTTCTTTTTTATGGAATGAATTCGAAATAATTTCTCACACTTAACTTGGTTTTTTATAATTATTTTTGAGTACATATATTGATATTCATTTATTTAATTCCATATTGAAACTAAAATTGAAAATTAATTTTGAGTTTTAAAGATCTATAAATACTTGAGTAAATCTAGATAAAATTGGAAATACTCATTAAATTTATTATTTGAAAATATATTGCTTTGGGATAGCACACATTGTATCTTTTTTTATTTTTTCTAAAAGAGTATAATATATAAATATTTTCTAAATGGAATTTTGATCATGTTTTTGAATTTTTCATTATTGATATTTTCTTAGGATTGTAGTAAACTATGTCTGGGGGGAGTGTCATGAGGTGAAATTTATAAAACAAATAATCTATAATTCATTGTTCAAACACTATAAATGATTCTATAATATATGTAAATTTTAAATTTTTATGTTATCCTATGTTTTATGTTAATAATTACAATTGATATTAAATTATGAATTTTAATGATATAATATCATTTTGAATTTAAAATTTTAGGAAGCTAAAATTCATTTAGTTAAAATTTCATGTAATTTGATGCAGAAAATATTATGGATGTCAATTTTTTGGATATTTATTCAATCATTTTATTCATTTTTTTATTTTGTGATGAATTTTACTGGCATTATTTTTTAGACACCATGTATAACTCTTCCTCAGACCGGCATCATTCCTTCACCTCCCTTAAGAAATAGAATAAACACATAGTACCTCAATAAATCATGGCATACCTCACTTCATGGAAAAATGACCTATATCATGTTGAACAAAAACATCACTTTCATATTCTCACACCCCATTCAAGCTATTTCAAGCAACCAACTATGAAATATTTGTCTATGTTAGTCTACAAACCATTCCCAAAATCATCTATAAGCAATAATTTCATGGAAATGTTATCCCAAAAAACATATAGTAAACCTTCAATATACCATGTAAGTTCAACCACTCATGTGAATGAGTGACCGAAATAAAACTATTCGGTTAAGGATTCATCAATATAAAGGGAACATAAAATGAATCCATCTGAGAAACAATTAAATCAAAGGATATAAAAAGCTAAAATAATGAAGAACTAAATGATTTGGGTCTAAGTTTTATGTTTTTGAAGTATTGAAAGATAAAAATGCACAAGGGGAACTGGATATGGTCAAGATTAGCGATGACTAATATGTATTTCATCAGCCAAAGAATAATATGAACCGAGCTAAGAAAATGGAATCATGACTGAGGAGAATGGATCAAATTATAATAATCTTGCAATATATTTATGTAATTATAAATAAGATGCATAAATATTGAATAGTTTATTTTGAAGCTAATAGAATTGGATATGGTAAAATGAGTTCAAATAGTTTCAACAAGGATAGTCATGAAGTTGGGATAGCTAATCTCAAAGCCCGAACCACCCATGAAAACCTACTGGATATTAGTGATGATAATTTTTTATTGATTTTATAAATATGAATTTTCTTCCAGTTTGTGTCCCCTATCCATGTATTTAGATTTAAGAAGATGATGGGTCATTTTAGTTCATTAGTTCACTTTCCATAGGTATGAAGAAAATTGCACACTATGTTTTTGGTGAAATGTCTATATGAACCATGATATTTTCCTCCAATTGGATGAACTCCTAGGATATAGTAGGCTTATTACTATGTACCCAAATTCAAGTTGATTTGAGATATATAAAAAAATTCCCCGACTAAATAACTACATTATCCCTACACAATTTCACCCACCCCAATCGAAGACTGAATATACTCTCTATTAATAGAAAATTTGCTTCATATGTGATCTACCAGTAGAATACAAGATCACAATAGTAGAGAAAGATGAAACTAAATTTGGTAGATTATATTGATATAAATGTAGGTTAATAAGTTATTCTCACTGAATGATAAATTTAAAATATATTAAAGAGGATATGATAAATTTTAAGTATAATTTTGATTCAAACTCTAAGTAGCACACCATGATATCTCAAAAGAAATCTCAATGGATGCATGAACCAAGGTTCCATCATCACAATAATTCATGATTCGTGAAATTTTATTGAAGAATTTATTGATACCATGCAGAAGCTGATCCAACAAGACCCAATTCTAGACACATTTTAAATAAAAATAACCCATTGGTTACAAGGCAACATTCAGTGATGAAAAGGCCCAATATTGAATCCTGTTATTAGTTCCAAGCCAATAAAACTAGAATTGAAGTCCAATATCACACCAGTAGAACGTGTATTTTTCATACCCATATAAGTCTTTCACTTCCAATTTCCACCTATCTACAATGTATAAAAACATATCAACTCATAATTCTTCTTAAAGGAATTTAGAGATCGATCATCGGGGGGCTCTCTCATTTTGGTAATATTAATTTTAAAATTCTATTGAGAGAGGAAACTATATATATGGGAATGGGGATCTGTGAGAAAACTATTTATCCTTAAAGGGATGATTATTTTTTCTATTTGTTTCTTTTTTATAATTAAAATTTTTTTATGTTCATTGTATGTGAAATTCTATTCTCTATATCACTTATTCTTTTAATTATTTGTGTTTCTTCCTATGTTCTATAAATAAAAACTCTCCAATCCATGATCATAGAGTACTAGATGAGGAAAACTTTTTGATGGATTTATAAATGTGCTCGAAAATCTTTTCTCATTCATTTCATTGTGATTTTGATTCTACGAATAAGGGATGGAGAATTTTACTATGAATTGTGAAGAAAATTATCACTTTCATTAGTTAATCTTTACTGTCTCAAAAAAATTTAACCAAATCACATTCCCTCCCTTATATCATCATAAATTGCATACATTTTGATTCGTGTGGATTTAGGGATGACCGTTAGGTATTTGGGAATGGATAAGGGTGATATATTGTCTATGATTGTGTAATTTCCATCAACTAAACCTAGAGAAGAGATGAGATGTGGTGTTGTAAGGTTTAGTCAAAATATGTGTGACATATGAGAGGGGGGTTAATCAGTGTTTAGTTCTTTTTATGTTTTTCCCTTTAAAACAAACAATGTCTTTGGTTATAGAGAAATTTATTTTTTGAAAAACAATATACAATAAATCCCACTAGAACACCAGAATTTGAAATGATCACTACACAATAAGAGTATCTAGTCCTTGACATGATTTGGAAAAAATTCTTAATCACATAGTACACTTGAAATCAATCCTTATGGTTTACAACAAGAAGGGTATATTCATAACAGTTTTTGAAATATATTTCTTTGAAACTTCATGTTAGTATCATACAGATGATATGATAATAAATAATTTTCAACAATGAATATAAATTCATAAGAAAGATTAAATACATCACCATTGATCTACTTTGATTATCTAGACCTTAACTCCTACATATAAGCTCTTTTTATTCTTTGATTCATTTTATAGTATCATGTAAGAACATATTCTCCCGTATCTCCACTAAACACTCTCTATTTCCTAAATAATAATCCTTAATCTTCAATAACTATATATATAATCATAAAATGTTTTATTTCTTCCTATTCTTCACCTATTAGATATTCACGGTAAAAAATAATGAATATTTTTGAATTACCAATATTTTCAATAATTCAAAGATCCTTACAACATATCTTGTGCGCTATCTATTTAAAGTTGTATAGACACCTTCATTCAAAACCTCCACGGTCTTCATTTATTTAAATTATATTTGACTTTAATTATCCTAAAGATAGGGTTTAACTTGTCATCATTTGAGTTTGGATTTTATCGAATACTTTGAACAAAACCCTATTACAATCTCCAATAGCATACAATGCATTATACATAATATAATAACTTTAAAGAATTCAATTCCTCAATACTGAAATATTTTTATATATGGACCATCATGTATCTGAATTCTTAATAGAAGAACCATTTGCCTATATAGTACACTAAGTTTCCAAATTAAAATACATGATGAACCTTTTATACAAATTTATATATTTGGATATTTTATTATATTAATATTCAGATATGTAGTAATCTATTTGGATATGTTGATTCTCTTATATTGTAAAACTCATACATATATATGTAGATTCACATATATTGTTCTTAACTTCTTCAACTAGTTTCAAAACATTATCATCTCTTCTTTTGGACCTTTTCTCATTCAAGAGTCCCCAAAAAAATTATTTTAAGAATCTTGATAACCTATACCAAGATATTTGAACCTTTTAATGACAATTAACTTTTCATCATCGGATTTATATATCCTCCTACTAAAAAATAAAAAAAAATTGTTTAAAATAAAAGAAAAAACCATAATCATTCCCACTTATTGTACATTATCTTATTCACCAATCCAAAAAAAACTTGAAACATCTTAGTCTCAACAATATCCACCTTTAGGTATTTTTCATCCAAGGAACATAAATCACTGAAGCTCTCAAACACAGTTTATGGATCACTATCTAGTAATTCTAAGCCTATGTGAGAAAGCATGGTTTAGGAAACAACAATACTTTAACAATAAAACCATGTTTCTTATAAGTCAATGATAAAAACAATTATTCCAAATGTATTTCTTTAATAAAAACATATTTATCACATATTCACAAGCAAAATGAATGGTATCCTGTAAGAAACTGTTTAATTACCTACCTCAAAAAACCATTAAAATAGTTTGCATTGATCACACAATGTATGATAACATCACAAATTCCCCCTTTTAAGGGTCTCCCATAAAAACTTATCTTGGAAACTCTCTACCATTTGGGTGGAATCCAAGGAAGGTACCATCAATGACTCTAGCATCAAACTTCACAAAATTTTCACCTTTAACTTCGATAATGTAGGGGATTCAAAATATGATTAATTACTTAAAACATGGTGTATTATTATAAAAAATATAATTTAGAAACATGTATAAATATGGTTTATAGAATAACTAAATTTTAATGTGGGACACGTCACTAAAATCTTGTCTCCAAAATAATCGAGAACCATCATGTTCATTAAACATTTTTCTAGCTATCTCAACCAAGGTTATATTATATCTTTCAATCACACCATGTTTTTGTGGTCTCTATGGTGTAAAAATATCTTTAGGAATAATGAGATTCTTAAATAAAATATTCAAACATTACATATGTGTATTTATCACTATTATTAGTTAATATCCTCTTTATAGAATTGTTACACTCCTTTTCAGCAATTCTCCTGAAACTTTTGAACATCTTCGGAGCCTCTAATTTTCATTTAAAAATAATAATATATGTAATACATAAGAAATAATCAATAAATAAAATAAATTATTTTTCTCATTTTTTATTGCTTTCTCATGGGCCCACATATGTTAGAATAAATATGCTCTATTTGGTGATATTTATATATCTAAATTTTCATGTCTATTGAATTTGAAGATTTCCCTTTTATAGAATATGGAACAACCCAAATATCTATTTATTATCATATCAAGGATATCAGGAAAACGTCTTATATGTGTCAAATTTTTCAAATTTATCTGTAATATATATCTAATACTTCAATTCTATAATTAGTTTTATTCTTTCATACTCAAATAACATTTATACTATAAAACTTCAACCTAGAATAGTTTTTCCTTGGTTGAGTTTCCTCTTCTCAAAACATCCACATATTTAATACTTTTAATAATGAATTCATATCTTCTAAAGATAAGTTTCATTCCTTTATCACAAATATGTGAAGAACACCCATTATCCAATTTCCAAGGTCATTATCATCTTGTGACCTTGAGGGTAGATCAACAAAAAAAGAGATTTTCATTACCATTTTCCTTATTCTCCTAGTGAATTTTTTATCTATCATTAAATATTTGTTGAGATAGTGTCATCGCAAGACACCATTTTCCAAGATAACTAGGATAATAACATCTTTCAAAAATTAATTCTAATGTTGTAAATATATTTTCATTCTTCAAACATGATTTTTCGAATTGTCTTTGTGTAGGTATTTTTAGTGGGTGGACTCCCCCTCAAACTCTAATTTGAATGAATAATTGAATCACTATAGTTTTGATCATTGAACCAAAAAATATTTGTTCTAATTTCAAATCCTACATAGTTCCATAGAATCCATAAAATTTATATCTTCCTTTGAAAACATCATATTTCCAGAACTACGAATCAGTCTTCCATTAACATTTTGACCATAAATCTACGTAAATTTTTATGAACCAAAATTTTGGGTGACTCAAAAAATATTCTCCTTCATATTATAATTAATATAATCCATAATATATGCTCCTGTTTTAGGTGTTTTTTATCAATGTTTGAATTCTCAAAAGATATAAATTTTTGGAATTTTCTTTTTTTAGATGCGAACATAGTTCCTTTGGTATGAGTTGTCTTCTCATGATTCTTATCAATGGTCTCTATAATGACCCAAATGTTTATAAATAAAATACCATTATGAATGAATAAATGAAATATTAAGTAATGTAATTTTATAAAATACAAGCACAATATGTCATTTTTCATTTTGGGTTATTATAAAATATAGCCATAATTTTATTATAAACTTAAAATATCATTAAGCATCATAACCATTGATAATATAGCCTTTCTATAGTAACCATTAATATTAGTTTATGTTAATTCTTATTATTAAAACTAATTAACATAGATGGAAGAAGATATGGTCTCTTCCTGTAGGATCATAGCCTATGAATCCCATCTATTAGAGATTCTTAGGGAGATGGAGTCACTGGGTATTTACCATGATCAAGACCATGTTTAGATTCAATATATAAAAATTGAGATAAAATATATTTGGTAGAATTTAAATCTTATCAATATCACGTCCCACCCTATCACGAACCAAATCTAGTTCCCACCAAAACCATCACCAAACCCTACCTGTGACAAGGCCTGAAGGGCGTTCCCGATCTCCATGGGTTGGCACAAGTGCTCGGGTATCATAAAATGAGTATTGAGAATGATTTACCTTATTTTATAAACTTAAAACAACAAGAGAATCTAATATAATGAATCTGGATTTTTCAAACCAAATAATCTTTTACAAAAAATCAGAACTGAATTACATATTTTAAAACAACTCAAAAAGACTATAAAAAAGTACAAAACCAAAAGCAAATATCCCAAGAACCCTCATGGAAAGGGGAACTTCCCTCAAGCCATCTCCATAAGACTTCACCACCAAGGACCTGCTAGAAACCCGAACCACTAGAACTAAAAACTGTACCCAACCTATGACAACAAAAATAACCAAGTCTACTTACACCCAATGGTGTAGGAAGTGTGTGACCCAATTCTCAGTAGTATAACACCCAATGATTCCAAAGAGCATGAAATAAATTGGGAAAAGAAAGAAGTTTTAATACACATAGAAAAGCAGTGATAACTTCCAAGAAATGAAATTTTCAATTGAAAACATTTTTCAAACTAACATTTTTAGAATGTTAACACATTTAACTAGAAATGTTATCTACTATAAATTACTTCCAAAAACACCCTCATAACAAGGGAAAATACCAAAAATAGAATGAGCGACAAAATCAGGAACACCCCTAGGCACTAGATAGTCTCGGGCCCCATATACCTCATACCTCAGTGTAAAGTAACCATAGTAAAATATGTTCTCATGCACGAGCCACTAGTAACGAACATACACATCACCTATGGGTCCACATTCATCATCCATATAGTTTATTTAGAGTTTTTGTTATCCAAATGCTCAGTGAAACAGGGACAAAACCCATCCGGTCCACTAGCCGTACTAGTACACATCTGCCCCACCTAGGTACTCGGACTTCCCCCTTTGTCCTCAAACCATTTCAGAATTTAACAAATATCCATTGTAATTTAAAACACCACTAATGGTCACATACACCAAATATAGTAGCTATCACATTTTATACCACTTAAAACACACAACAAACACTTTGATTTTTAATAAAACAATTTCTTAAAATCATGTGTTGTTTTGCACACAAAACCCCTTAAGAACCCCACTTGTACACTATGTTCACACTTGTAAGTTACCAAAACAGTAAAGATAGTGAAATACAAGTCAATTAAAACAAAAAATCAATTTTAGGGATTCTCCATGTTAAACAAGAAGTGATAACTTTGTAAAGCCTTCATTTTCACACAAAACTAGAAACAAAACTTCACTTTCTTTACAAACACAATTAAAACCCATTTTTGTAGCAACAAAAAAAGGGAATAAAAATTCTAAAAAGTACATTAAGTCTTATTGCAGGTCAATAAAAATAACTAAGTATTTATATGGCATCCCTAAATAAACCAATAAAACGTTTTTTTGGAAAACCCCCAATTTCACACCAAATTGGAATTTATAATTCAATTGCAATAGAAACATCATTAGAACCAATATTTGCAGCAATAATAAAATGATATGAACCTAAAAATATTATAAATACAGCATTATAATACACAAATATTGCATCAACATTGGAATCACTTACCAAATCAAATGAAACCCTTGAATCATCGTGTGAAAATCAAGTCGCACCACCGTCACACCAAGAGGGACTTATATCAAACCTAAAACCACAATAATTGAATAGTAAAACCATAGGTTAAACCCTAGGTTCGAAACCCTAACCCCTGGTCATTTGTAACTTCAGGTAAATTTAAAGAAACATCATGGAAAGGGGAGGAACTAAGAAGGAGAGACACATACTTGAGATTCTTTGAACATCCTCCACCAAATACCCCTTCAAAATGGGGTTACAAAGAGGTTTTGAGAAACATGTAGGGATGCCATGGATTTTATGTTCTAAGGGGATAAGGAAGGGTCGAATCAGGAACTAGAATGGAGGAAAGATAGTAATCATTGAAAGAGTTATGAAGAGAAGAACTTACCTCTTCAAATTCGAAGGATTTGAGAAACCCAATGACGTTATGCACCAAATCGCGATGGAAACGATCTCCAAAGAGAGGGGAAAGATGAGGGGCGCACTACTAGGTTAGGTGAGATTGTGTGACAGTTGGAATCACCGAAATATAGTTAAAATTGAGTAATTTATTAAATAAACAAAATTTATTTTTAAAACTGGAAATGGGCTTCCGGGTAGGCCCATTCCTTTAAATAAAAACACAAATACGCCTCGGTTATTGATTTCTAAAGGATCCAAATTTACATGATGGTGTTAATAGGTCAGGGGAGGACAATTAGGAATTTAAATGGATGAAATTGTTTGAAAAATGATGAAGATATAAAAGAAACAAAATTTATTTTCAAATCTGGAATTGGGCTCACAGTTTGGCCCAATTCATGAAAACTCACCCACTCCTCCATAAAAGCATGGGAAACCCCCCAAAAAAAGAAATAATGGAAATTAGAATATAAATAAATTTAAAATAGTCTATTTATGTGAAAATTATCCCCACCATGAAAAAATTCCACCCTAGAAAGTCACAGCAAGGTCAAATCAACAACCAAACCCAACTGAGAAACCAAGAGGTACTCCCTTTCCAGGTTTCTCCCCCAAAGGTAAAACACCTCCAGTGATCAATAAAGGAAGTAATACTCTCAAGAACCAAACTTACACCAATTTCCTTAAATAATCAAGCACATTTAGGCTATATCCCAAATGAAAACTCCATAAACACAATCTGAACAAAACTCAATCAATTTTCCCAAACAAATAACAACATCGAACAAGGTTACAATTACCCTACTATAACTAAACCATTGGGCACTCTCCAATATCAATTTTTACCCAAGGAATATATAGGTAGTCAGATATCTTCGAATAATAATACGTAATTCTAAGAAAATACCAAGGAAAAATATGAGTTACTCGTATTAAGAGACACAAATGGGCTCCCCACCATAAGAGACAACTTTAAATTTTTCCCGAGACAGAATCAGGACACTAACAGGGGGAGGCCTGAACAGACTCCCTAGTAAAAGGGGTATACATCCTTTATAAATTTCCAAATGAATATGTTTGATAACCATGGTTGGTATCCCCACCACAAGAACCAACCATCTTAACCGACCGACGTTGACCGACATGAAAAGACCCCAAAATTAAAGAGTTGAGATGGTCGCTTGGTTAGTCTGCACAGTTTGGAAAACATTGCGATAACTGTGTGGATCCTTATATCTAAATGGTTATTTTTTTTGGGACACGGTTACAACTAACCATGAAAAAACTGTGTGCTCAAACTATCTAGCCAAATTTCCTACCATTCTCTAAAGACTCAAAGGAAACCAAAGGGGGAGGGGATAACAATGTGTGATGACATGGGTACAAGACCCTCCACCTATTTCCACCGAACGGGAAAAACAGAAGAAATATGATGACACCAGAGGTTTAAACTCTTCCTATATTTCATACTAAGGATAGGAATTTGTACAAGGGTTTAAAAAACCCTGGGATTTCCCCTGACTACGATACAGCTTCTCTCCGAGACCTATGGTTGGAGCTGAAGTGATTGAAGCATCTTCGGCCTCGCAGTTAGGCTTTGGAAACCCCCTAAATGAGAATTATTCTTTCAGTGTCACCAACAACCACACTGCAATCCCAGATAAGTTTTCCAAGACATAACACATTCTATACTCACTTTACCCTAACCCGATATTTCATTGGAACAAGGTCTAAGAAGATGCACACACATCACACCTTTTTTTTTTCAGGTGAGAAACAACAGAAGTATAGAACACTTATACTCATCATCCTCTAAAATGGAAGTTTTTGATGTTTTTACAAGGGATACATTCTCCCAACAAAATAGAGACTCTCATAGGATTGCATGAATTTCACCTTTACGGTCAATCGAGCACATGACATCACAAGGTGTAACCGAACATGACAATTGTGACTGATATAAACAATGCATGGAGAGGGACCTTATACAACATCCCCAAACAAAAAACAATTCTAGAAAGTGGCCACAATATCCTCTTGTGACCACATTTCTCACACTGGTAGTTTAACATGAACTCTTTCTTCAAAGAGACTACAAAGGACTGAGAGGACCTCTTAGACACCATCCAGATACTCATCTAGGATAACAACCCCAGACCACTTCCACCTTTGGGAAATCAAGGAACTTAAGAAGCTAAAGTCTCTTTAAACCTTCCAAGATCACTCTCCCGCTACAAGAGGATACAAAAAACCAAGAAATAAAAGGTTGTAGACTCAATATAAAAATATAAAAAAATATTCATTATATTGATCAACTAGAGGATCTTCAAATGGGGAAACAATTCGGGTTGCACTTCAGTTGTGAAATAACCCTTAATGAGGCGTACCTTATCCAATGATTGAACCCAAAAACCAAACCAAGACGGTCCATTGGTCATGATATACCAAAAACAAGATTCAAACACATGAAGGGAACCACCATAAAGGCATCCCAGAACATTTTTCAGAAGAATACCACTAATCTTCCCTACAACATAGCTTACCGACCAAACACAAACCCAAAACACAGTTCAAACAAGAGAGGTTATTAGACTCAAAACATCCCAAAACATAAACATTTTCAAAAACCTATAATAAAAACCATACCAATCTATTCATCAAGAAATAATGTATTTATTTAAAACCATTTCTTTGAAAACAAACGGTTCAGCGGTTAGGGTATCCACCAATGGTACCCCATGGGCCTCACACATGCATGTTTTTGTGCCACACCGAGCACCCTCCTCATATCCGTACCGAAACTCATCCAGTCATTCCATCAACCATATATAATCCCAAATAACCCCATGCATGTGGTTTCTCATGGAAATACCAAAGGTTAAAACAAATATTCATTCCACTTTTCAAAACCAAAACAGTTAACTAACGCATCTTTTTTATGAAAACCACTAACGAGGAGATCGAACCCAAAATACCAAATTAAACAAAATTCAGAAAGGCACAATCATTACAACTAAAACTCACTTTCAAGTTATTTACATCAATTTTTAAACATAACATCCCATTAAAACACCTTTCAATAGTTTATAAAACTCTATTGGAAACACTTTTTCAAAACCAACTTCAGTATAGTTTCGGCTTTCAAAAGAGGTGTAAGCACATGATTTTCCATTCCAAAATAATTCTGAATATTCAGTTCCACCTTTTAATAAATCAAACCATTCCATATTTATTTGAAAATCATTTCACAAAAACAATATACTTCTTAAAATCAAGTCACTTTAAAACCAAAGTTCCAAGATTTCAAAACTAAAGATCACAAGACAATGCGAGAAGAAACTAGTTTCAGTGGGTGACTTGTACATATGGTTGGAAGCTATATTCCAATAACTTCACTATCATAGAGAGTTTTCAATGGAATATCCCCAACTCCACATGGCTTTCCAGGCCCTACGAGCTCACTGAGACCATTAACCCAACTCTCTTTTCATTTCCCCTAATCATTATTAAACCAACAAAACCAAAGGACTCGGAAAGGGCCTGACTTCCCCTGGAGACTTGAATACCTTCATGAGGTGTGGTGATCAGCCACACTACTCATAAATAAAATTATAAGTCTTGATAATCATAACTCCATACTATCCCAACTGTTCCCCAAATAATATAAACCAAAGAGAGCGAACCTCCTCTGATACCATTTTCTTAAGAACCAAATCTGGTTCCAACTAAAAATGGCACCAAACCCAGCCTGTGACTGGGCCCGAAGGGAGTTCCTAATCCCCATGGGCTGTCACAACTTCCCAGGTATCATAAAATGAGAATTGGGAAGGATTTACCCGAGTTTATAAACTTAAAACTACAAGAGAATCTAATAAAATGAATCTGGATTTTTCAAACCAAACGATCTTTTAAAAAATAATAATAACTGAATTTCATATTTTAAAACAACTAAATAAGACTATAAAAAAGATAAAAACCCAAAAGAAAACATCCCAAGAACCCTCATGGCAAGAAGAACTGTCCTCAATCCATCTCCACAAGACTTCACCACCAAGGACCTACTAGAAACCTGAACTACTATAACTAAAAACTGTACCCAACCGGTGAAAAACAAAATAACCAGGTATACTTACACCCAAAGGTGTAAGTAGGGTGTGAGACAATTCCAAGTAGGATACCAAACAATGATTCCAAATAGCATGAAATACATTATGAAAATCAAGCAGTTTTAATAAACAAAGAAAAGCAATGATAACTTCCAAGACATGCAACATTCAGTTAAAAACAGTTTTCAAACTAAAATTTTTAGAATGTTAACACATTTAAATAAAACAGTTATCTACTATAAATTACTTCAAAAAACAACCTTAGGAAAACGGAAAATACCAAAAATACAATGAGCAAAAAAATCAAGAACACCCCTAGGCACTAGATAGTCTCGGGCCCCATGTACCTCATAACTCAGTGTAAAGTAACCATAGTAAAAGAATTTCTCGTGCACGAGCCCCTAGTAGGGAGCATACCCATCACCTAGTGGTCCACAATAATCATCTATATATTTTATTTAGATTTTTTTTTATCCAAATTCTCATTGAAATAGGTATAAAACCCATCTGGTCCACTAGTCGTACTAGTACACATCTGCCCCAACTAGGTACTTGGGCTTCCCCCTTTGTGCTCAAACAATTTCATCATTTAAAACATATAAATTTTAATTTAAAACACCACTAATGGTCACATACACCAAATAAAATAGCTATCTCATTTTATACCACTTAAAACACACACAAAACACTTTGTATTTTAATAAAACAATTTCTCATAATCTCGTGTTGTTTTGTACACAAAACTCCTTAAGAACCCCACTTTTACACTATGTTCACACTTGTAAGATACCAAAATCGTAAATTCAGCCCAATACATTTCAATTAAAACAACAAATCAATTTTAGGGAATCCCCATGTTAAACAAGAAGTGATAACATTGTAAAACCATCATTTTCACAGAAAAGTGGAACCAAAAATTCACTTTCTTTACAAACACAATTAAAACCCATTTTTTCAGCAACAACCAAAGAGGATAAACATTATAAACAGTATTTTCAGCATTATTTCAGGTCAATAAAAACAACTAAGTATTTATAGGGAATCCCCAAATAAACCAATAAAAAATTCATTGGAAAACCCCAAATTTCACACAAAATTGGCATTTAAAATTCAATTGCACTAGAAACATCATTAGAACCAATTTTTGTAGCAATAATAAAATGATATAAACCTGAAAATATGTTAAATACAGCATTCTAATACACAAATATTACATAAACATTGGAATAACCTACCAAATCAAATGAAACCCTTGAATCACCGTGTGAAAATCAAGTCACACCACCGTCACACTAAGAGGGACTTATATCGAACCTAAAACCACAATAATTGACCAATAAAATAAAGTTTAAACCCTAGGTTCAAAACCATACCCCCTGTTCATTTGTAACTTCAAGTAAATTGAAATAAATTTCATAGAAAGGGGAGGAACTAAGGAGGAGAGACACTTACTTGAGATTATTTGATGTTCCTCCACCAAATACCCCTTGAAAATGGGGTTACAAATTGGTTTTTAGAAATAAGGAGGGATTCCATGGATTTTAGGTTGGAAGAGTATGGGGAAGGGTCAACTTAGGAACTGTAATGGAGGAAATATAGTAAGAATTGAAAGAGTTATGAAGGGAAGAATTTACCTCTTCAAATTCAGATGATTGGATAAACTCAATGAAGCTCTCCACCAAATCGCGATGTAAACGAGATCCAAAGAGTGGATAAAGATGAGGGGCGTGCAGCTGGGTTCAGTGGGATTGGGTGACACTTAGAATCACTGAAAAAATAGTTAAAATTGAGTAATTTATTAAATAAACAAAATTTTTTTTTAAAACTGGAAATGGGATTCCTGGTAGGCCCATTCCCTTAAATAAAAACCCAAATACACATTGGTTATGGATTTTTAAAGGATTCAAATTTACATTATGGTGTTAATATGTCAGGGGAGGCTAGGTAGGAATTTAAATGGATGAAAAATGTTGAAAAATGAATAAGATATAAAAGAAACAAATTTTATTTTCAAATCTAGAATTGGGCTCACGGTTTGGCCCAATTCATGAAAATTCACCCATTCTTCAATAAAATAATGGGAAACCCCCAAAACAAAGAAATAATGGAAATTAAAATAAAAATACATTTAAAGTAATCTATGTATGTGACACGCCCAATTTTCATCAAGGCACTCTAATAAAGTACCACCATCGCACACCTTACCCTTATGACATACAAAAGTATAATAAGTGGTTATGCACATGGACCCTAGTAGTATGTACTTGTATGTTTTATTTTTTTTAAATAATGATTATATTTAACCATTTTATCTATTTAATTATATATATTCATATATAATTAGGTATTTAGTTTGTTAAAATTATATTTTTTATGAAGAAAACAAAATTGTATTTTGGAGATATATATATATATATATATATATATATATATATATATATATATATTTGATTAAAAGACTCTTACTGATAAATACAATATTTTTTAATTAAAAAATATATTCATAAGTTATTTTTATTAAATTTTATTTATTTAAATAAAAATTATTTTATAATTTAATGAAGTGCCATCTAACTTTTACCAGGGTCGGAATGTTATTTATGTTATAAAGAATTGTATTTCTTAATAAATAATGCATTTTATTTAAATGTGTAAATTCCTATATTTCAAAAATTATTTTGGTAAAATATATATCATTTTTTAAATCAGCATTTTTAAATTATAAAATAATGAATTTTTTATAATTTTCTCAAAAAATAAAATTTTCAGGTTAAAACTAAATACAGTATAAATATACGGTTTGTATTATGAAATCATAAAATCCAATAGTATTGTAATAGATAGAATAAAAGGAATACATTACCTAGAATATATTTCCCATTTTAATTTATTTGTTTTTTGAGTTATTTTATTAATTTTACAATGCTATAATGAATTCTCGAGAATAAATATTATATTTTATGGTTTTATAAATAATTATATATAATCACGAGTCACTTCCATATCATGAATGGAATTAAATTTAGGATTTTACTTCATAACATAATAAATTATTTGAAACTAATCCTATTTTTTGTAGAAACCATGGGCAAAAACCATGGGATGGTTTTTGGTTTTGATTATTTTATTACTTAGAAACCAAAACCTATTTTTAGAAATGAATAAATAATAATATGCTCTTTTCTATAAATATCCACCCAACCTCTCATTCTTATTCACTAATTCTCAATTGATCAAAAAAAATTCCCTATCCCACTCAATAAATCTCTCACATAGTGTTCCCAAGATCTTAAGAACTCCTCCGAAGTTTTTAGAAGCATCCTCTCAAGGTAATGGATTCTCTTCCTCTACATCTTTATTCTCGTATTTTGTTTTTATTAAGCCTGATGATTTCTAATTTTTCATATTGATATTTTTTTACATATACCTATACTATAATTATGATTATCAAGTATTTAAATACTACCATTCACTCTCATTAATTCCTTCCATGAACTTTTATATAATCATATTATATAGCCTAATTTATCTTGTGATTTACCATACCAAACTTTTGTATCATGAACACCCATCATAATTTCATCATAATGGAATTAAACTAGATATAATTATCCATAAATTATTTCGAACATCCATGTATGTAACATACACTCCTTAAAAAAGGGATTAAAATTAATGAAATACTTTCTTATATTTTATGATTAATGTGGAAGACAAATCTATGTACATGATATTAATGTGATGAGTGGGACTAGAATTATATATCCCTATAATGATTTGGGTAATGTTTTTATCTCATGGTATGGAATGTACGGTGCATGTGAGGTTATTGTAAGAACAATATGTTATGATTTCTAAATGACTATACTTGTGTTATGCTTATGATTTCATGTTTTATAATGTTTTCATATTCCTATGATGCCTTGATATTAACATATTATATCATGATTTGATGATCATGATTATGATTCTCACCATTATATGTCATCATGTTAGGTCTCTTAACTCACATGTCGTAATTTACTTCCTGAAATTATTTGATTATTCACATAACGAGATTATTATATTACCCATTTCTAATGCACATACCCAGGTTATCCCATGCAGTATTACATGATCAATGTAATTTAAGGTCATGTTATAAATTTTTTAAATAAGGTCATTGCATCACTATTTAATGTTATTTTGATATGTATATAATTACCAAAATACACTAGGTCTCTTGATCTTTTGGTTTTTTGATTATTTAATAAATGATAAAATAAATTCTATAAAAGATATGTGTTTTAATATTCTCATACTTATTGTCATAATTTTAATAATATTTTTCTTGATCCACTTAAGCTTTGCATATCTTATAGCATAATATGTCTTTGTATTTTTAATTATGGAAGTTATATTTTTCTCAATCGGTATCATCCAATTTTTTAACAAGATCAAATTATTTCTCCTTCACCTTAGTTTTCCCTTCTATCCTCCAATTACTAATCTTCTTTTCATCAATCAATTTCATTATATAATTTATCTCTCTTAACTAACTGGATTTCACTTTAAGAACTAATTATTGATTTTCTGAAAAAATGATCTTCTTTATTTAACCGCTTTTTATCTTTATCAAGATTTTAAATTTTAGAATGATATTATTTTAATTATCTTTTAATAATGAAGTCCATATATGTTTCATACTCTTCCTCTTCTGAGTTTCTACATTAATCACTAGTAAAACTCTCATTATTCATCTTTGTAATAATAATCTTTTCATCACTTTCTTCACTAGAATTTTAAACTTATACTTCTTCTTCACTATAATCACGTCCCTCATGTTTAGATAAATAATTTATATTTTTATATTTAGAGAACTTATTATTCACCTAGGAATTTGTCTTTTCCACATTATTTTATAGAGATCATATTGGAATTTTATTTTCTTCATCACTATCTTCATTTTCCTTTATTCTTTTACAATTTTATAAAAAATTTACAATGGATGCATAGTTAAACAGCTTTAATATCAACTTTCTATTATAGATCCATGGGAATCATTTTTATTTTTTATAAAATAAAAACATGAATTCATTGAACTTCCTACCTACTTCATCTTCTAAATCAGAATCACGAGCTTCTTTCTCAATACAAAAAATAATAATTTTAATTTTATAGATTATAATATTTGAAATAGATTTCATAATCATCCTTAACCTTCATTTTTATATAATCCTCACTTCTCATATCATATGTAATGACAATAAGACAAAAATAAAACAATGATATTGTTTCAGGCAACCTATCTTCTAATGATGATACTTTGGCATCAAATATATTTGGATTCATTCTCAAGATCTTCTCCACAACTATAGAGTCTTATAATTTTTCTCCAAAACTTCATATGCTTCTTACAAATATCATTATCCTTTATGACGATGTTTATAATAGACCTATCATATTTCGTTCTCATATCTTCATATTTGAATATATAAATTTGTAATGTTTCCTTCTTCACTTTTATGTTCCCTTTATATATATTCTTCAAATTATCCAAGATTCCATTATCTATTACAATTCATTTAACAATTAGAAGTTCAGTTTCTGAAATAGAGGAATGTGTAGTTATTATAGGTCATCCATCATTCTCTAGACACATATTATCTATAGTTATTAAGGGATAACCTTCCACATTTGGAATAAAACCATCTGTAGAAACCACTTAAATGTTGAGTCAATAAGGTTTTCCTTATGACTTTTCCATTCCTTCTTATTTTGAAAATCAAAAACACTTTATACCTAAGAAAATATAAATTTTACCTCCGTAAGGAAAATTTACTTCTTTAAGGAAATTTACCCTAACAAATATTTTCTTATACATAGCAATATTTTTCTTAAGTACAAAAACCAGATTCATACCCAAAATCCCAGAAGTCATATAATTTCAACATTTGGAGCATTCTATTTTTAGGATCCGAATTCTGGATGTGAACTGTAATGAAGTTCCAATCCGAATTCTAGAATCCAAACTTTCATGAGTTCGACTCCGAACTCTTATGAATTTCGACTCCGAACGTTCATGTGTTCGACTCTGAACTCTTATGAAGTTCGACTCCTAACTTACTTGATTTCGACTCCGAACTCATATGAAGTTTGACTCCGAACTTTCATGAGTTCGACTCTGAACTCTTATGATGTTCGACTCTAAACTTTCATGAGTTCGACTCCGAACTCTTACAAAGTTCAACTCCGAACTTTCATCAGTTCGACTCTGAACTCTTATGAAGTTCGACTCCAAACTTTCATGAGTTCGACTCTGAACTCTTATGAAGTTTGACTTTGAACTCTCATGAGTTAGACTCCGAACTCTTTTGAAGTTTGACTCCGAACATTCATGAGTTCGACTCCGAACTCCTATGAAGTTTGACTCCGAGCTTTCATGAGTTCGACTATGAACTCTTATGAAGTTCAACTCCGAACTTTCATGAGTTCGAATACGAACATTCATGAGTTCGACTCCGAACTCCTATGAAATTCAACATTGAACTTCTACAAGTTTAGATTCTGAACTCCGGTGAAACCAGACTCTAAATTCCTATAAAACAGAATCCGAACATTTCATAACATAGACTCCTAATTTCATTTTGGTTAGACTCCGAACTTTTAATTTTCTTACACTCCGGAATTTTGTATGGATTTTTCTTACATATGCTTCATTTCAAAACGATGTCATGCATTTAGTTATACATGATTTATTATTAAACGATGTCATCCTCTCTGTTTCTAATTAACCATTGGTTGAGTTACACATGTACAGGTCCCTCCGAATTTCATGGAAAATATGATAGTTGGAGGAGGGATCCAACTGTTGGAAATTTTCCTATAAATAGGAGATCATTTGAAAGAGCTCAACAACAAGTTGATCGATCTAGAGACCACACGTTGTTAAGGTGATTTCTATGGAGAGAATCTTTTCATGCCTTGTGCGTATTGAACTGCTCATTCATATTGCTTCATGTGACTCCGAATGTTGGTGATTACATTCGAGGACTTCCGGGGATAGGAAGACAGAGGTGCCGACTACATTGAAGTTCTAGGTCTTCCTTGCTGAGGAAGATAGAGGTTCCAACTACCTTGAAGTTGAGGGCTTGCAGGGATAGCAAGACAGAGATTCCGATCTTCGTATCGAGGGCTTACCCTGGTGTAGGTAAGACGGACTTGCATGAAAGTATAAATCAAGGGACCTTTATCCAAGGTTTTTGGATACCCTTCTCTTTGGTTTAAAAGACTTATATCTTGTTACTTGTAGTTTAACTATTTTTTTTTCTGCTGTACTTTTTGTATTGTAAGGAAAGTATAAACTTATTATATTTCCTTACACTTGTACTCTGATTAGTTTAGATTCTATAAACTTCAAGGTAGAATCTCATATTGTAAACTTTGGTTCCAATTCTCCAATTAGTGATTAGGGGTGTTGTGAATTTGCCTAGTTTAACTTTGTTAAACATGGATTCTTTCTTGTATAAGGAAATTTTTAAAGTGTACAATTCACCCCCCCCCCCCCTCTTGTATATTGAGCATCTACATCATTATTTCGATTCTACATAAAACATAATTGAAATTTTATAATAGGTATAATAACATTATTTCATTCCCAATATGTTAGTTATTTCCATCAAAGATAAGAATACCCAATCCATTAACTGAGTTATGAAAATCTAGGGTATTCTTCTTCTTCCTCCTCAAAGTTCCAAAAAACTAGAGTCAATGAAGGACCCAACCTCTGATACCAATTAAAAGGACCAGTACGGAACTTAGTGACCACAGGGAGGGGGTGAATAAGAGGTTTAATATTATAATTTTTAATTCTTTTAAAACAATATTTTCCTCTAGTAATATATAAATTAATATTCCAAAAAACATACAAGCACACCTACAGGAGCACAAAAATTTAAAATTTTCATTACTAAACATGTTTTTATATCCTTGAAAATCATCTAGAAAATTTTTATATCACACAATACACTCTAAAAAAACCTTGTTATTTATGGATAGAAGTGTATATACACAAATTTTGTAGCATTATGGTCTTTTGACAGGAAATGTGCTTCTTTCACAGATGATATGATAAAAAATAATTTACAACAATGAATATGACATCACTAATAGTCTTTAGTATGATGTTATTGTACTTATTAGATTATTTATACTTTCTCTTCTAGATTTCATTTCTCTTTCTTCGTCATTTTCTTGTGTAGAAAAAAATTACAACTTCTTCTGTATTTATTTTCCTCCCTCTTAGAACTTTATGTAATTATCATGGAATGATCCATAATATTCAAAAATTGTATATGTATATATATATAAAGATTAAATTTCAGTTTTATTCTTATTTTTATTTGCCTTTGAAATTAGAAAAAATATGTGAATCAATAATTTTGAATTACATTGATTTTTAGAAATTTAAATAACCCAAAAAATCCTTATAGTCTCTCTATTTATAACTATAGACATGTATTTCTTTAAAACCACCAAAATATTTAGTTTTTTAATATATATTTGAATTTAATTTACTTTAATATATATTGTGGAAAATGATCGATTGAATTAATCTTATGTGGAACCCTTTGAAAAAACACTTTTTTCAATATACACTAACATATGGTGAACTCTGTACAAAAAATATTAGATGTATCCAATTTCACATCCATATATTATTCTTATAGATATCCCATCACTCATTAAAATTATTCATATGTGGAATAGTTTCCTATATTGTCCAACATGTATCCAAATTCACCTATGTGAACCATTCCTTACATGACTATTCACATACCCAAATATTTATATATGAAGATATACTTCCATGTATATTCAAAAAATCAATATTGAACTTAGAAACACAGATTCGACTATATAGAAAAATAAATATATATGGATATGAAGATTCATGTATGTCATTCTACACTCCTTCAACCAGTTTTCAAACTTCATATTCTCCCA
The DNA here is from genome assembly GCA_963277665.1 of Viscum album. Lineage (NCBI taxonomy): Eukaryota > Viridiplantae > Streptophyta > Magnoliopsida > Santalales > Viscaceae > Viscum > Viscum album. The sequence continues at coordinate 25,993,302 of OY728131.1, forward strand.
TTTTTTGAACTTCATCCATCTTTCAAACATCATTCAAAGACATATTGAATGAATAATGATAACAAATTCCATGATATTTGAAGCATGTAATAATACTTCACTTTACCACAGTATATTTAGAACTCATTGAAGTACCCAAATATTGATTTGGTACCACTAAGAGGGGAGTGAATCAGTGTTACACTATTTTTGAAAATTATTTATCTTTTAATCTAACCTCTGCCACTAATTAAGGTCTTCATCTTCAAATTTAAATCTTACCCACACCCTATAAATAGTTTTGATAAATAATACCCAACACACAAGGATTTTATAAGGTTTGTTCAAAAGTCATAATCCTTGATGTAACATATTATTCCTCCTTATTAAAGATTCATCAATATATACATGCGGTTTCATCCAAGGAAATATTCATTCCAATCAACAGTGAATCTCATAGTGTTCCCACACTAGAGTCCCAGTAGAGATCACAAGTTTAAATCTACATATGATGATGACAAACAGTCCCATTATGTATTCTCCTAATCCAAAGTCCCATTAAGACATCCAATTCTAATCAAATGTGATCCATTGATAGAAATATCTACATAGATTCTAAGAGCATTTTCACTACCTCATGATGTAAATATTCTCCAAAAACAAACTGGGTCACTTGACCTACTTCTGTAAACTACATCAAGAAAAATAATAGAAAAATTTTAACTTCCATATCTTTATCACTATCCACTAATATTAAAATGATTTGGACTGAATCAGTACACTAACAAATCAGGTGTAAATAAATTTTGAAACACTACCTGTCTTAGTCTCAACTCCACTGCACACTATTCATGAAAATTATATTTCATGTGCATTTATAAATCTTCACGAATGTATTGATTTGGGGTCTTCTCAATTTTTATACATAGTATATTGTACTATGAATCTTCTCAAATTTGAACTTCATCTCCATCAATGTCCCATAATGCCTTAATACAATATTTTCTAAACCCCAAATTTTGAAATCTATCATTGTTTCACTGACATGATATTATGTTCATGGATGCATTACTCGTGTTCATCATGTACTAATTGTCACTTATCCTTTGTGATAATTTAAAATTGGAAAAAAAAACCTTGACCATAATCATGTGATATTACCTTCATGAATTTATATCAAATCATGTGATATCCCTTCATGAAAATAAGAATGTGGTTCACAATTATTTAAATAACAGATAATCTTCATGTAGCAAGATTAATATATTTTCGACAGTCATGACCTCATGGTACTAGATAATTCTTCATGAAATCTTGAAGGATTTATTGTAGGATCGAAATAGTAATGTAGATGCTCAATATACAAGAGGGGGGGTTAATTGTATACTTTAAAAATTCCTTTGGAACCTTTAAAGTTAGTTAAGAATAACTATGTTTTCCTTAAGCAAAGGAAAAGGCTAAGTTTAACAAAGTTAAACTAAGCAAATTCACAACACCTCTAACACCGAATGCAAACTAGGAAAGAGATTCCGAATGAGGGTTCCAGAAATAAGGTTCCGGAAGTTGAAACTTAACAAAATATTACAATATGAGATTCTACCTTAAAGCGTATAGAATCTAAATGAAACAGAGTACAAATAAGAAAGTATAAGAAAGTTATACTTTCCTTATAATACAAAATGCAACGGAATAGAAACAAGTAGTAGAACTACTAGTAACAAGATATAAGTCTTTTAACCCAAAGAGAAGGGTATCCAACAACCTTGGATAAAGGTCCCTTGATTTATACTTTCAAGCAAGTCTGTCTTACCCACACCAGGGTAAGCCCTCGATACGAAGATCGGAGTCTTTGTCTTGTTATCCTCGCAAGCCCTCAACTTCAAGGTAGTTGGCAACCTCTGTCTTCCTCAGCAAGGAAGCCCTCGAACTTTAAGGTAGTCGGCACCTCTGTCTTCCTATCCTAGGAAGCCCTCGAATGTAATCACCAACATTCGGAGTCGCACGAAGCTTTGAGAGTTAATAAGAGCCTCTCTCTCTAGAAATCACTTCAACAGCATGTAGGCACAAAACCAAGTTGTTCATCTGTCATCCGTTTTCCAGCATTGAGCTCTTTCAAATGAGCTCCTATTTATAGGTAAGGTCGGCTCCTTCTCCAATGGTCATATTTTCCTTAAAGATCGGAGGGACCTGTACACGTGTCACTTAGACAACGGTTAGTTTATAACAAAATAGACGACATCGTTTTATAACAAAACAAGTGTAACAGAATGTACGACATCGTTTTAATTCTTAACATAAAAGTTCGGAATGAAAACTTCGGAGTAAAGGTTCGGAGTGTAATGAAAAATAATAAGAGTAGACAAATTTTAGAAGTGTAAGCAGTATAAAAATTCGGAGTCAAACAAAGATACTTTTCAGAGTCTGAATTAATTCAGAGTGTATAAAACAGAGATACTCAAATTCGGTTTAATAGGTGAATTCGGAATGAGAATTCGGAATAGGAATTCGTCATCAGAAATCGTAATGAGAATTCATCATCAGGATTCGTAATGAGAATTCGTCATCAGAATTCGTAATGAGAATTCGTCATCAGAATTCGTAATGGAATTCGTCATCAAAATTCGTAATGAGAATTCGTCATCAGAATTCGTAATGGAATTCGTCATCAGAATTCGTAATGAGAATTCGTCATCAGAATTCGTAATGAGAGTACTTCATTAGAATTCGTAATGAGAATTCTTCATTGGAATTCGTAATGAGAATTCTTCTTTAGAATTCGTATCCTGAATTTGGAATAGAACTTAGTCAGAGTTCATATCCGGGATTCGGAATGAAACTTCCTTATAGTTCTTATCCAGAATCTGAATCCTAAAACAGAATGCTTTATATCAAAGTTTCAATGATTCCTAGAAAATGAATCTGAATCTCATACTTAAGAAAAATATGGATGAAAATATGATAATGATAATTTTTCTTATAAAAGCGATTTTCCTTATAAAAGCAAATTTTCCTTATAAAAGTAATTTTCCTTAAGAAAGAAATTTTCCTTAAGAAAGCAATTTTCCTTAAGAAATCAATTTTCCTTAAGAAAGAAATTTTCTTTAAGAAAGCAATTTTCCTTAAGATAAGGTGTTTGTGATTTTCAAAACAAGAAGGAATGGAAAAGTCATAAGAAAAACCTTATTGACTCAACAATCTCCCCCTTTTTGGAAAGCACAAACATCCTTACGAAAAAGCTATTCTAAGAAGAAAGGAAAACATTAAGACTTATCTCCCTTTGTTTTAAGGATATTGATGAATACGAATAACTCCCCCTTAGGATTTGAAACTCTAAGGATCGTATTCATATTTCTGGAGTGATATTTCATAAGAAGGTCTTCTTTAAGAAAAAATCCCCCTTAAAAAAACTCTTATTAGAGTTCTTTTTCCTTGGGTATTTTTTCTTTCTCCCCCTTTGATAAACTCTTATTAGAGTTCCTCTTTTTCTTAAGGATATTTTCCTTCTCCCCCTTTGTGATTTTCAAAAAGAATTGGAGGGAATGGAAAAAAATAATAAAGTACCTGAAAGATTAGTAATGACAACAATGGAAACGAGATACACAATTTTCATTAGATTTGGAATGTCAGTAACAAAAAGAATACAACAAAAAGATCAGATTAGGTTATTTCGGATCTTTTTTCCTTTGACATGAGCCCCTTTATAATAGTCTTGATCTTCTTTAAGTCTTTATGATCTTCTTCAGCTTGCTTCTCTAAGACCACTATTCTTGCAGATTGAGCTTCAATTTTTTCTTCCTGGGCTTTCATCTTTTCTTCCTGAGCATTGATCTTTTCATCCTGAGCCTTCATCCTTTCTTCAAAAATGATCGGATGATCCCTTTCAAATTTCCAGTTCTGAGAAACAGAATTCAGTTTCCCATTCAGATCCCTGACTTCTTGGATCCGGATGTTCTTTTCTTCAGTCAGCTTTTCTTCAAAGGAGGAAGTCAGCTCATTTATCTTCTTGTCCTCGGTCTCAAAGGAATCTTTTACATTTTCTTGAAACTCATCGAACAACCTCATTTCTTCCACAATCTTCTTCGACCAGCTTGTCATCCTTTTGCAAGATCTTTTATGAGCTTCGTAACCAACAAAGAAGGTTTTTAACTGAGCCTCAATCTCAACGCACTTATCCATAACCATAGATACGGAGTCGGTTTTCTGATTCAACGCATGTTGGAGCATCTGGCATCTTGAGTCAATATTAGAGATGGTCGGAATGGTTCCCACAAACTTCTTTAAGGACTGAACAACAAATTCATGCCCCAACGAGGATGACTCCGAATCTGAAATCTTTCTTGGAGATATTTCTTCTTCAATAAGCTCCAACTTTCTCTTTGAAGAACTACCAGCTTCCTTTCTCCTCCTTTCTTCTGAGCTCGGAGTATCAGCAAGAATTTTCTTCCCCTTATCTTTTTCCAGAATTGAATCCTGTTCCGGAGTTCTCTTCTCACTATTAGAAACTTGAACGACATTATCGTCATCAGCGACTTCCTGAACCCCTATGATTTCCTTCTGAGCAACATCAAGTAAGAGATGTTCTTCTTCTCCATGATAAGAAACTTCTTCTCCTCCTTTCTCTTCTTCCATTGCTGGAGTAACTAGCTTCGAAGATTCTTCTTCAGAAGTTCGGAGTGATAAGTGTTCCAAAGGTGTTCCCTTGTAATCATCTACTTGTTTCAGCACATCTCCGGTTTCACCACTTCCTTCAGCACCCTCTTCTACTTGTTCTACTTGTTCAACTTGCTCTACCTCCTCAGTATTCTTAGCAACAGCTTCTTCCGGAGCAACAAGATTTCTTCCTGGAGTCTCAGGTAGAGATTCCAAGGAGAAATATCTCGGAACTGGAATAGTTGCTGAAACTATTTCATTGAATTTCAATAAATCCTGAGCTACCTCAGCCTCAGACATCTTCTTCTTGAGATTCTTTTGCTTTGCTTGTCTTTCAAGCTCATCGGCAGTTTTCTCCTTCAAGGCCTTAGCCTCCGCAGGGTCCAATCCGAACTGCGGATCCCCTTCTTTTCTTTTCTCTTTACCAGCTCTCCACTTCGTAACAACTTCATCAGGAAAGGCTTTCTTCTTCTTTGGCTTTGGAGGTGCGGATTAGACTTCCTTCGACTTTGGATTCTCAGCTTCTACTAGCACTTCTTTCAGCTTTCTCTTCCTTACTGGCTTAGAGGATTCCGGATCAGCATCTTTCGGAGCCACTTCTTCTTGAGCAGGTAGATCAAAGAATTCACCAGTTTCCTTGTTGAAAGTCACATCCATCCTCTTTAGAGTACCATCGCTGACCAGCATGATCTTGCAAACTCTTGGCTTAGATTTTCAAGCCTCCTTGAAAGACTCAAGGCACCGAACAATCAACTTGGAGAGGATTGCTGGATACATAATAATTTGAGCTCTCAGATTCCCCTTCTTCAAATTTTCAATAGTAAGAAGAATATGCTTCATCAAGTTAAACTTCCTTAGATTTATCAGGAAATCTAAGATATAGATCTCACTTTTTTCAAGCTATCTTTATCACCTTTCCTCGGTACGATAAGTCCTTGCACCCATAACTCCAGAATCCAGAAGTTTGTGGATAGACTTGCAATCTTCGGAGCCTTGTCATCAGCCATTCCGAGAGTTTCTAAGGCTTTTTCCTTGTCGAAGCTACCCTTAGAGTCCGGTAAAACATGGGAAATAAACTCGGCTTCTCCTTCATAAGACAGCCCTACCAAGCTTGCATCCTTGGTGTGAGAAAACTTGTAAGTCTTTCCATAAGACTTAAAAGAGAACTTCTCCCTATTATCTTCCTTGAAGAAAGAAACTGACTCATAAAACTCAACAAGTAAGTCTGAATATACTTCATCTTGGTTCCCGGTTTTTGATACCGCAACATCTTCCCAGCCATTCAACTTAATATTCTTTGAAATGATAGAATCGTAGTTGCTGAAGAAAACCGGATGGACTAACCTTTCTCTGTAAAATAACCACTGAGAAATAGGCTTAGTGGATGAAATTTCTTGAGATGCTAACTCCGCAGACATTCGGATCTGAAGTTCTCTTAGAAGTTCAGAACGGAGACAACTGTAGTTCGGAACGGCCTTAAAACAGCGGGGCATAGATTCGGGACGCGAGAGCTTGAGATCGATGTGGGACGAGTATTTGGGTCCCCTTTATATAGGCAACGAGATGACGATTCACCTTCCATAGTTGATCTAACGGTTAGAATGAGCTGAGATCAGATCTGACGGTTGAAAGCTTGAATCCGATCTTTTTGAGGTTTTTATTAAAACAACGAATTAAGAAAACGATAATCCGAAAACTTAGTACAAGAAAATTCCAGCAAGTAAAATATGACTATGAAAACATGAGGAAGTAAATCATACCTTTCAGATTGGCATAGGGGATTATTCGTAATGGCTGATTTCTCAAAAAATTTACTATGAAAAAATAAACATAGTACGAAAAACTCATTACGGAAAACTCAGTACGAAAAATACATTACGAAAAATTTGATATGAAAATTCCTTTATGAAACTTTTAGTATGAAATTTTCATTCCGGAAATTTTCAATACGAACACTTCCATTCCAGAAGTATTCTGTACGAGAATGTCCATTTTGGAAAATTTTAGTTCCAGAAGTTCTATTCCAGAAATCTTAGTTCCGAAAAATTTGAAAACAAAATTTTGAAAAACTTTGTTACACAACCAATCAAATGTACTCCCCCTATGAGAAGGAGTTTATTACTGTAAGGAGAATTTTTCAACAGAAAGTTAATTAAGAAGGATTACCTTACGGTTATCATTCCTAACTTTTGTTTAATATATTCAAATCTATCAGAAGGCAAAGATTTTGTGAGTATATCAGCAAGTTGATCTTGTGTTCCGATAAACTGAAGAATAATATCTCCTTTAAGTGTGTGATCCCTAAGAAAGTGATGCCTAATATCTATGTGTTTTGCACGAGAGTGATGTGCAGGGTTTTTACTTAGGGAAATGGCACTTGTGTTATCACACAAAATTTGAGTTTTAGTAAAACTCAAGCCATAGTCTGTGAGTGTGTGTTGCATCTACAACACTTGTGCACAACAACTTCCAGCTGCTACATATTCAGCTTCAGCAGTGGAAAGTGCTACAGAATTTTGCTTCTTGCAGGACCAAGAAACTAGAGAATCTCCTAAGAAATGACAAGTTCCGGATGTACTCTTTCTATCCATTCTACATCCACCAAAGTCAGCATCAGAAAATCTTTTTAGAACAAAATCATTTCCAGAAGTATAAAATAATCCTAGATCCATGGTTCCCTTAAGGTAGAGAAAAATTATTTTTACTTCCTTTAAGTGAGATTCCTTTGGATTGGATTGGTATCTTGCACATAAGCATACTGAAAACATTAGGTCTGGTCGACTAGCTGTTAAGTAAAGTAGACTTCCAATCATACCTCTAAAAGATGTTTGATCTACTGGTTTCCCAGCTTCGTCAAGATCTAAAGAGTTTGAGGTACCAATGGGAGTACTTATACTCTTAGTGTTTTCATAACCATACTTTTTAAGAAGATATTTAATATACTTATGTTGAGATATGTAGGTTCCTTCTGGTTTTTGAGAAATTTGAAAACCAAGGAAAAATTTTAACTCACCCATCATACTCATTTCAAACTCAGATTTCATTAGACTAGAAAAAGAATCAGTCAAAGATTGCTGAGTTGAACCAAATATAATGTCATCAACATAAATTTGAACAATTAAAACATTTTTCTTATCTTTCTTTATAAAAAGGGTTGGATCTGCATTTCCCTTAACATAGTTATTTTGAAGCAAAAATCCAGTGAGTCTATCATACCATGCTCGTGGGGCTTGTTTAAGGCCATACAAAGCTTTGGTATGTCTAAAAACATGATCAGGATGTTTTTTATCTTCAAATCCAGGAGGTTGTTCAACAAAAACTTCCTCTTGAACATAACCATTAAGAAAATCACATTTCACATCCATTTGGAAAAGTTTGAAATTAAAGAATGCTGCAAAGGCAAGTAGAATACAGATAGATTCAAGTCTAGCTACTGGAGCATAGGTTTCTTCATAGTCTATTCCTTCTTGCTGATTATAGCCTTTAGCAACAAGTCTAGCTTTATTTCTGACAATGACTCCATTTTCATCACATTTATTTCTGAAAACTCATTTTACTCCAATAACAGAAGTTTCCTTAGGTCTTTCAACCAAGGTCCAGACTTTATTCCTTTCGAATTCATTTAGTTCATCTTGCATGGCTTTAATCCAATCATCATCACCTAAAGCTTCATCAGTGCTTTTAGGTTCTAATTGGGAAAGAAATGCTAGAAGTTCTACTTCATTTATTAAGTAACTTATAGTCCTTACAGGTTGGTTTACATCACCAATGATACTATCACTGGGATGATTTTTAAGAAACACCTGATTTGGGTTTTGTAAAACCTGTTCATCAACATAGGGTAGAAAGTCTTCTGGGGTAAATGTTTCAGAAGTATCTTCTAGAACAATTTCCTTATCAGAAGGTTCTTCTATCAAAGTTTGATAATCAGTTTTTTAAAACACATCTGAAGATGTAAGTTGAGAAGTTTTAAAAACAAAAGGATCTGATTCATCAAATTTTACATGTACTGTTTCCTCAACAGTGCAGGTATTTTTATTAAAAACTCTATAAGCCTTAGAAGTTGTGGAATAACCTAAGAAAATTCCTTCATCAGATTTTGGTGTGAATTTATGTAAGTTATCTTTAGTATTCAAAATGAATACTTTGCAACCAAAAACCTTGATGTAGGATAGTCTTGGTTTTCTACCATTCCATAACTCATAAGGAGTTTTATTAAGAAAAGGTCTAATCAAAACTCGATTTATAGTATAGCAAGAAGTACTTACAGCTTCAGCCCAGAAATGTCTAGCAATAGAATTTTCACTCAACGTGGTTCTAGTTATCTCTTGAAGAATTCTATTTCTTCTTTCAACTACACCATTCTGTTGAGGAGTTCGAGGTGCTGAAAAATTGTGAGTAATACCTTTCTTACTACAAAAAGTTTCAAAATCAGAATTTTGAAATTATCCTCTATGATCACTATGAATAGTTTTCAAGGGAAAGTTTTTCTCATTTTTAACTTGATCTCTAAAACTTTTGAAATAGGAAAAAGCTTCAGATTTCTTTGCTAGAAAATAGACCCAAGTAAATCTAGTGTAATCATCAACTAGAACAAACACATAGTATTTTCCTCCAATACTTCCAGTTTGTGTTGGACCAAAAAGATCCATTTGCACTAACTGTAATGCATCAGTTATTGAGATTTCACCGATTGACTTAAAACTAGATTTATGTTGCTTTCCATATTGCCAAGGATCACAAACTTTAGAAGAATCAAATCTAAGATCTAGTAGATCCTTAACTAGTTTCTTCTTAGAGAGTTTACATAGGTTCCTAAGGTTACAGTGTCCTAATCTTCATATGCCATAACCAGGAATGATCTTCTATTACACTTAGGCAAGGTAGATCTTGGCTTCCTAGGTCTTCTAAGTTTAAGGTGTAAACATTCTCTTGCCTGTTGGCTGAGAGAATAAATTCTTCCTTGGAATTGTGAACTAAACACTTATCATTCCTAAAATTCACAAGGTAACCTTCATCACATAACTGACTTATGATAATGAGGTTTTGCTTAAGCCCATTAACAATAAGAACATTTGAAATCAAGGTTTTACCAAGAAAAACAATATTACCAATACCAACAATCTCTCCCTTATCATTGTCTCCGAAAGTTACCTTTCCTCCTTTCATTTTGATAATCTTTTCAAAAATGCTTTTGTTACCAGTCATGTGTCGGGAACATCCACTATCCATGTACCATGTATTGTTGCTGGTACTTTCTTTATTATCCTGAAATCAAGAAGAAAATTAGACTTTCGGAATCCAAACTTTTTTGGATCCGAGATTTTCAGACAATAAAATTTTAAGAACCCACATATTCTTAGAAAAGTAAGCTTTATGAAAACCTAGAGATTGGGTTTTATTTAAGGAACAACTTTTTGCCCAGTGACCTCCACATTGACATTTAGTACAAAATGGGGCACTTTGAGGAACAAAATAATTATTACTGAAAATAGGTTTTGCATGGGTATAACCAAATCCGGATTTATTTCTTAATGGTCGTATTTGGGAATACATCTTATCAAAATTTTCTTTACCATGGGTAAAGTTTGATAAACACTTCTTTAAGGAAAAAATTTCGGACTTGAGTTTTACAACCAAGTTTTTATCCTCAAAATAATTAGTTTTAGAACTAGAGTTAGGCTCGAAAACATTTTTCTTAGGAACTACTTTTTCTAATTCTTTAGAAAGTTTGTTCTTCTCAGAACTTACTTCCTCAAGATTTTTTGAAATACTTTCAAAATCAGCATTTTTCTTATCAAGATCTTTATAAAGATCTGATATCTCTTTTGTAAGAATAGAATTCCTAGAGTTTTCCTTATCAAGTTTCTTATTGAGTTTTGAATTCTCAATCTCAAGAAGTTCAGCAAATTTAGAGACTTCTTCAAAAGTAGGTAAAGTATTTTCCTCATCAGAAGATGATTCTTCATCAGAAGTGTTATAATACTTACTATCAATAGAATTTAAAGAAACATTGGTCAATGATTCAGCATTTCGTACCTTAGCCATAAGACAATAATTATCAATAGGTAATCTGGCTATAAGACCAAGATTCTTCTGTCCTGAAGATTCATAATCAGAAGATTCATCTGAAGAGTCACCACCACTGGCACTCCAGGTGTCATTAGCTTTCTAACATTCTTAGCTTTATTTTTATAATACTTCTTTCTGTTCCTGTCTAAATGTCTTTCCTTCCTTTCTTTCTTTTTGAGCATAGGGAAATCTGGTCTTATATGTCCAGCTCTTTTGCATTCATAACAAGTAACTTCTCCATCTTTCTTATCCTTCCTATCCTTTTTCTTATACTTAGATTGAAAGTTCCTCTGTCCAGCTATCTTGTTCATCCTTCGAGCAAGATTGGCTAATTCATTTTCTGAGACTTCACTCTCACTAGATTCGGATTGGAAAATAACTTTCTTAGACTTGGATCTGGTTACTCTCTCAGGAGTCTTAGCTTTAATCTGATTTGAAGTTGTAGTAAAAGCAACAGTACCATTTCCATTCTTCTTCTTGATGTTGTCAGCATCTCTCTTCATTCTGGTTTCATGTTGTAGAAGAGTTCCAAATAATTCATCAAGAGTAATTTGAGTGACCTTCCTGTTTTCATCTATAGTTGTTCTCTTGGATTCCCACTCATTGGTCATAATATCAATTATCTTGTCCACAAGAGCTTCATCATCTAAACCTTTCTCTCCCATAGATTGTAGACTGTTGACAATAGTCATAAATCTTTGTTGAACTTTACAGATAGGTTCTCCATAAGGAAAATTGAAGCCATGATATTCAGCTCTAAGCATAGCTCTTCTAGTCTCAATCACCTTGGAAGTCCAAAAGTGTGTAACTTCTAACTTCTTCCATATACAGTTAGCTGCTTCACAAGAAGAAATTTGGCTATATATGTTTCTGGTCATTGAACAAAGTAAAGTATTGCATACCTTATAGTTGAGTTGATATTCTTGCTTTTCCTGGTTAGTAAAGGTTCTAACTTCCTTGTCAGGAATTTTATAATCACCAGTAAGCATAACAAAGTTGTCTACTCCGGTATTAATAACAAAAGTCTTCATACGATCTCTCCAGTACTCATAGTCATTACCATCAAATATAGGTGGTCTTGTAGGATTCAGATTGTCAATTGATCCAACATTAATTCCTGCCATACTTAATATAACTTTGCACACAAACTTGTTAGTAGCAAAGAATCGTAATAACAAAGTTCGGAATAAGAAAAGTTCAGAATGGAAATTCGGAAGGATAAAGTGAGCAAGAAAAACATGTATGTGAGTACAAGTATTTCAGAGACCTGCTCTGATACCAAATGTAAGATTGGTATAGAGTAAGAGGTTTCCAACCTCTGATACCAATTGTAGGATCGAAATAGTAATGTAGATGCTCAATATACAAGAGGGGGGTGAATTGTATACTTTAAAAATTCCTTTGGAACCTTTAAAGTTAGTTAAGAATAACTAAGTTTTCCTTAAGCAAAGGAAAAGGCTAATTTTAACAAAGTAAAACTAAGCAAATTCACAACACCTCTAACACCGAATGCAAACTAGGAAAGAGATTCCGAATGAGGGTTCCGGAAATATGGTTCCGGAAGTTGAAACTTAACAAAAGATTACAATATGAGATTCTACCTTAAAGCGTATAGAATATAAATTAAACAGAGTAAAAATAAGAAAGTATAATAAAGTTATACTTTCCTTATAATACAAAATGCAGCGGAATAGAAACAAGTAGTAGAACTACTAGTAACAAGATATAAGTCTTTTATCCCAAAGAGAAGGGTATCCAACAACCATGGATAAAGGTCCCTTGATTTATACTTTCAAGCAAGTCTGTCTTACCCACACCAGGGTAAGCCCTCGATACGAAGATCGGAGTCTCTGTCTTGCTATCCTCGCAAGCCCTCAACTTCAAGGTAGTTGGCAACCTCTGTCTTCCTCAGCAAGGAAGCCCTCGAACTTTAAGGTAGTCGGCACCTCTGTCTTCCTATCCCCGGAAGCCCTCGAATGTAATCACCAACATTCGGAGTCGCACGAAGCTTTGAGAGTTAATAAGATCCTCTCTCTCTAGAAATCACTTCAACAGCATGTAGGCACAAAACCAAGTTGTTCATCTGTCATCCGTTTTCCAGCATCGAGCTCTTTCAAATGAGCTCCTATTTATAGGTAAGGTCGGCTCCTTCTCCAACGGTCATATTTTCCTTAAAGATCGGAGGGACCTGTACACGTGTCACTTAGACAACGGTTAGTTTATAACAAAATAGATGACATCGTTTTATAACAAAACAAGTGTAACAGAATGTACGACATCGTTTTAATTCTTAACATAAAAGTTCGGAATGAAAACTTCGGAGTAAAGGTTCAGAGTGTAATGAAAAATAATAAGAGTAGACAAATTTTAGAAGTGTAAGCAGTATAAAAATTCGGAGTCAAACAAAGATACTTTTCGGAGTCTGAATTAATTCAGAGTGTATAAAACAAAGATACTCAAATTCTGTTTAATAGGTGAATTCGGAATGAGAATTCAGAATAGGAATTCGTCATCAGAAATCGTAATGAGAATTCATCATCAGGATTCGTAATGAGAATTCGTCATCAGAATTCGTAATGAGAATTCTTCATCAGAATTCGTAATGAGAATTCTTCATCAGAATTCGTAATGGAATTCGTCATCAGAATTCGTAATGAGAATTCGTCATCAGAATTCGTAATGGAATTCGTCATCAGAATTCGTAATGAGAATTCTTCATCAGAATTCGTAATGAGAGTTCTTCATTAGAATTCGTAATGAGAATTCTTCATTGGAATTCGTAATGAGAATTCTTCTTTAGAATTCGTATCCTGAATCTGGAATAGAACTTAGTCAGAGTTCATATCCGGAATTCAGAATGAAACTTCCTTATAGTTCTTATCCAGAATCCGAATCCTAAAACAGAATGCTTTATATCAAAGTTTCAATGATTCCGAGAAAATGAAACTGAATCTCATACTTAAGAAAAATATGGATGAAAATATTATAAGGATAATTTTTCTTATAAAAGCGATTTTCCTTATAAAAGCAAATTTTCCTTATAAAAGCAATTTTCCTTAAGAAATCAATTTTCCTTAAGAAAGAAATTTTCCTTAAGATAAGGTGTTTTTTATTTTCAAAACAAGAAGGAATGGAAAAGTCATAAGGAAAACCTTATTTACTCAACATTTATAACATACTTTACAATTACATTAATAAAATCCTTCACAAATACATATAATTTTACTTATCTACTTCAATTCTCAGATGTCTCTCAAAACTATATTCAACTCATATCTCCAAATAGTTATGGTTGGGGTTATTTACAAAAAACAATTCAACAAACCCAAAAACCTAAACATCATGTTGTTCTTATCTTACACGCAACCTCACTTATTTATGCATTTTTCTTTGTATGATCAATATCTTTATAGACGTATTTTATTTAATAAACTATTTATTATCTTGGAATGAACTTGTCTTATGGAAACATCTCATAAATAAATATTTGACTCTCAACATCACATGAACACCTTCACTCAAGCCCCAAATGGTTAGGAAAACCTAAACATTGAAAGATCTCATCATGATATAAAGAAAAAAATGTGAGAAATCCCTTCATAATTCAAGGTTGAATACAACCATGTGGAGGAAAGAGAAGTATCAGATTCATGATGATCATAGGACCCAACTTTTATACATATATTTTTAACTGAAGCTACAATACACCGCACAACCAAGTGCCAAAATGGAGAATTATTCGTCTTCACTATCCTTAATAATAAATATTATTCTACAGAATCCTAAATATGGAACAAGGGTCTATACCAGGATACACCTTCAAGCACCACATGGGGTGATCACACCTATTTTCCCCTTACGTGCCACCCTTTTATATCCCTATAGGATCTATGCATCCACCATGCTCTTGCACTATCTACCCATAGGCCTTTACCCTCTATGCGGGCTCTATGATTTTGACCTTCCATGTGGTAGATGTATCCTCCCACATGTGTGGAATTGAGTTGATTCCATAGCTCAAATGGTTGGAAAAAATTTCAAGACGCCTAAAAATAATATCTAAGTGGAATATATCATCAAACTTCCACAAATAAATTTCAATCCATAAACTAAACTATTTTCACTTCTCATTAATTAATTATGAAAATAATATATTTCATGGTCTTCAAAATTCTTCCATGTTTCTAAACTTCAGTTCATCAATTTCCACTATCAAAAAAATCTCTTCATTCTTATTGAACAATTGGAATTCAATAATAAATTCCAAAACCCTACTAATTGTCATGACTTATTTAAATGTTTAATGAAATGTGCATTATCCTAAGAAAATTGGAACATATTATTTGACATTAATAATAGGTTAAAACCCTTCAAAATTAATTTCTGGTTGTTTTCATAATAATCATTAAACCATCATCACTCATATAAAAATATATTAACATATTCTCACAACCAAACCAACATCTTTACTAACAACAAATAAAATTCACTCAAAGGAAGCTTCAATATCTCCATTTTTATTTGTTGTCATTACCAAAAAAACATTATATATCAGCATGTCTTCTTTTATTTTTCTCCATTATTGATAGAAAATATAAACAATACATAAAAGTAATCACTACTCATTTCCATCTCATTAATCATATTTATCTCCCTTTAAGATGATACCACACATTTTATTTTGTAAAGTTCCTTTATCCAAGAAACTCTAATTCTATGTGGTCAAACCTGGTGTAGAAAAAAATAGAGTATAACCAAGGTAGTGAATGTGGTCCATAAACAAACATGAATGTGATACCAATATCAAATAATTCACACTTCATACCTTATAGATTCTCAAATAATAAAATCAAGAAAAATAGTTATCCTATAATATTCTAAAAAATAGAATTTTTAAATGAATATATATATATATATATCGCCTTTTTATTTTAATATAAACTCTCTCTTGATAAATTTTTTTCAAAGATATTCATTTTGTGTATTTGAGAGTTGATTCATAAAGGTGGTAAGGAATTTCAAATTCATTGAGTTAAAAATATTTGGAATCTTAATATCATCTATTAACCCCATTAATATATGATCCCATCTCTTTCAATTCCTAGTATATGAATAGAAAATAATATATATTTTGGAATAAGGATGAACCTTCTTATTCCTCAGAAATAACACTCATGATAGTAGTTTCATCTCTGCCTTGGCTTTTTATTCTTTGGTGTGGTCTCATATTTGGAAGATTTCACCTTATCAAACATATTATTCATAAATTTCATACTTAGATTCTTCTCGTGAACTATTTATTCATATAGTATTGTCTTATCCACCTTTTTAAGTAAATAAACTTTATTTTATTATGATTTCTAAAAGTTCATCTTTTAATATCCAACGTATTCACGTTGATTCTTTTGATTATATAGACTATTGAAAGTTTATAGATTATTATGATATTTAGAATATTATTTTAAAATAACCTTATTACTCATAATTGTATCATCTATTTGATCTCTCTGCATTTTTATCCATTTTAAGTTGATTTGACCAAACTATCAAACATTCCTTCTTTGTATGTGTAACCTTTTTGGATATTGTAGACTACTTATTAAATGTATATTAATTTTTTTTCTTTTCTATTATGATTTATCTACTATTTTATATCACATGTAATTTTTCTAGGTAATTTAGTCAAGTATATCTTAGATTTATGACCTTCAAATCAGCATCTACAATGAACTTCTTCTAATTATTCATACTTATTTTGTTTTATCATTTTGGATGGATTTGTAGTCACTACTTTATTTCTTTCGTAATATATTGTCATTTTTTTACCATCGCCCCTATTGGTTCATGCTTGTTTCTTGGAGATGAAATATTATACTAGAAAATTTAGGATTTTTATGCATACTTTCAAAAACACCAACAAAATACTCTAAACTGTTATCTTTAGTTTTTTTGATAATCCTATATTGAAAATTCATGATTTCATGATTATTGTAAAACATGCCTTCTTTTTTCTAGGGGAAACAGTCTTCTTGGAATATTATTTTCATTATTTTTTATGAGATAATGCATCTCTCTTGATTTATTACTCCATAAAGATTCACCTTCATAGTTAGTAATAATATTCTTATTTTGAAACTATTTGGATAAGATGAAAATTGTCTGTAGGAACCCTTCATTTAACCATATTAAGAAGACTTAAATTTTACCTCTACATATTTGTTGAAATCCTCTATATTCTTGTTTAATTAATGTTTATCTATCAGATACAATGATTGTGTCTTGGAAAACACTTCATACTTTTGATTCAGTTTCTCCTCAATATCACTCTTATCTTCTCATTCTTAGCCACCTTCAAAATCTGTATATTAATTTCATCAAAAAATTATATTTATTTTATTTCATGATCCTCTTTTCAGTAGAAATTTTTTTAGTTCCTTTACCTATATTTATTTTATATTTCTTGAGATGAGTGTTTTTCTAAATAATAAAATCCAACTCTTCTTTCAGACAATATTCTAGATATATTTTAACTTCATTATTATCATCATTATGTGAAATATTAGAGCCTTTATCAACCTGAGAAATGAAATTCATTAATTATTTTAATAACTAAAAGAAGATGGATTGGAATGTTCATAATTCTTATTAATTTCTATTCCTATATCTAGAATGATTCTTCTTCTTCTTATCCTTTTTCTATTTTTCATGTTTTCTCATTTTCCTAATCAAATTCTAATTACTCAATTTTCCTTATGAAATTCATATATAATTATTCAATTTCCTTACAATTGTATAACCTATGAGGTTTATTTTATTTTCCTTTCAATTATCCATTTATAAACCCTTTTTTAAAAAAATAATTTCATTGATGTTTTTATCTACAATATCATCATCAGAAATACTTGATTCATTAACTTACACCTCTTGGAAGTTGAATTTTCTTATATCCTCTAAGGTTACCTACAAATTTATATTATTTTTGAAATTTATATTTATTATCAATTCAAGGGCTATGATTATCTTGTTTAACTCATCCAATAAAATCTCTTCCTTATATTCCATGGATTTAAACCTAAAATGTCACAAAATATTATTCACAATAGTTGAATCATCCATCTTATCACTAAATATATAGATATTACTTATAATATCATTGAAACAATTGAAAAATTCATTAATTATTTCACCATATTCCATTTTAATATATTCAAAATTAATTCTCTATATTTTCAACTTAACTTCCTTGGCATGAATATTGCCTTC
Organism: Viscum album; assembly: GCA_963277665.1. Taxonomy (NCBI): domain Eukaryota; kingdom Viridiplantae; phylum Streptophyta; class Magnoliopsida; order Santalales; family Viscaceae; genus Viscum; species Viscum album. The sequence goes on from OY728131.1 coordinate 26,011,266, forward strand.
ATATCTTCTTCTTAGTTTATCCATATCTCCATAACAGTTTGGATGCCCATAATTTTAGTTTATACATTTTATGATAAAGATATAATTATTGAATTATGAGCCTTTCTACCACATTACAAATTTCTTTCATCATCATGAGTCGTATTAACATCCTCAACAATAGGTGGTAATTCCACTATTTCTACGTCTCTTACTTCCAAGATAAGATATGGAAGGTAAGAAAGAATCATATTCATTCAGTTGTGGTAGTTCTTTCCTTTAAAATAGGAATTCTTTGGTTATTTAGTGAATTAAAATCCTCTATTTCTCTGAAAATTTCTCATTAATTAAAAGGAAGCATTACTCTGATACTGATTGAAGTACCCATGGAATAAAAAGGTACCAAAGAGAGGGTAGTGAGCTAGTGGAACACTATTTTAAAAAATACATTCTATTTAAATTCAACATCTATGAATGATTAAAATATCAATCCCCCATCATTAAATATCATCCTAACCCAATAAGAAATACTAATAAAGAGATAAAAAGACACAATTACTTTAGAAGGTTTAGTCTAAATAAATACTCCATGTTAAAACCAGTTATTCCCCCGATAACAAATTCTTCACTCTATGCAGGTGGTTACATATAAGGAAAATACCATTCCCATTAACACTGAGTCCCATTATGTACCCACTATAGAGCCCCACTAGATAATACTAGTCCCCACCAATAAAATATATCGACAAAGAGTATCATTTTGTATTATCATACATTAGAGTCACACTAAACACTTCTACTTCTTGTCAAATTCAATCTATTGATAGAAAGATATTTTTTGGCTTCTGAATACTTTTTCACTACCTCAAGATGTAAAATTTCTCTACCAACAAACCAGATCACCAGATCTCATCATGTAAAAAACATTAAGAACATTTAAAAATGATTTTCAACAACCTAAAAATTTCTTATTTTCCACTGATATTCAAATAATATAGAGCTTATCAAGACACTAAAAACTCGGGTTTAAATACATTCTGAAACACTATTTATATCAGTCTCTACTCCACTGCACACTATTCATAAAAAATATAATACATGTTAATTTATCAAACTTCATGAATGTATTAAAAAAAATTATTCTAAATTTTTATATAGAGTATAATGAACAATGAATCTTCTCACATTTATACTTCATCTTCATGGATGTCTCATACTGCCTTTATGAAAGATTTGTAAAACCCTATATTGTGTAGTCCTTCACTATTTCACTTGAATAATACTTTGTTTTTGAATATATTAATAAAGTTATTTATGTACTCAATTTAACTTCCTATTTATGGGAATTCAAGCTAGTGAAACCCCTTTATTGTGCGCTTGCAAAGTTACCTTTATTTGTGTATTTCAAAGCTCATGATATCCCTTTGTGAGAATAAAATTCCAGTTTAAAGTTCTTCTTAATTCTCCGTATCTTTATGTAACTAGGTGAATCTATTTTATAAAATTATTAGATTGTGATGCCCGATATTCCTTTATGTTCTCATGAAGTCTTTACAAAGAATAACATAATGAATCATGAAACCATCTTCATGAATACATACTTTTTATTACTCTGTTTCAGTTTTCAAATATCTCTCAAATTTAAATTCAGAACATATCAAATAATAGTGAGGTTAAATATTATTTATAGTCAAAAGTACACTACCTTATAACCAAAAGTTAACTTCTATTATTCTCCCGAGGACCACATCACATCAATTCACATTCTTATTTGTAAGATAATCTTCTTCGGAAACATTTCTCATTTAAAGAACAACTCATTATCTCAAATTTAACTTCACTTATGAGAACACCTCATAAATGAATATTCTTTGAATAGTATCACATGAAAAACATCACTCTAGATCAATATTGTCATAGAATCCTCAACATTGAATAACCTTTGTATGATATGAAGAACTACATGTGAAAAATATCTTCATAATTCGAAGGGATAAGATAATGATGGGGAAGTTGTACAATCATCAAATTATTTATTATTGAATGTTCTTACTTCTATATATATATTTTTAAACAAATCTAATATATTCCATGCACATGAGTCCCACATCATATATTTTTTAAGCCTCATTCTCCTTAATAATACATCTTGTTCTACTGACCCCTCGAGCCGACATCATCAGCAGCAAATAGATACACCATCACACACCACATGAGGTGATAAAACATACTTTTCCACATTCCCTCTACACATGTGAATCTATTCTGATGCTATATATTCACCATGCTCTGTCACTGCCTACCCATGAATCTTATTCTTCAATGCGATCTCTATGATCTAGCTCTCTCGCATGGTATAGGTCACCTCCCAAATGTGGAGGATTGAGTTGGTTCCATAGCACAAATGGTTATAATTTTTTTTCTAAAACTTAGAAATAATCTCTCTGGGAAATATGTTATAAAAATTCCAAAAAATAAATTCCAATACATAAACATAACTGTTATTACTTCTCAATAATTCATCATGCAATATAATATTTTTCATGGTCTTAAAAACTCTTCCATGTTCCTAAACATGAATTCAACCACTTCCCCTCTCAACAAAATAAATATCCTCATTATTTTTGAAAACATGGAATTAAATCATAAATAATAAAACTCTTCAAAATATCTTCACATATTTAAATTTTGTACAAAATTTTCACTCTCCAACTGAAATTGGCACATGTCATTAGATATTAATAATAGTTCAATAATCGTCACAGTTAATTGAGGTTATTTTCATGAAAATATTAAAAATATCATCACTAACTTGAAAATATATTAACATCTTTTAATAAAAAAACCAAATATCCTTATTGAAAAAAAAATCACTCAAAGGGATCATTACTCTTTTTGTTAAAAAACTGATTTTTTTGTTAAAAAAGGAAACACAGTCAAAATTCCTACCTTTTTCTTAATATTATTCACCAATATATCAATAGAATCATGAAAAATCTTAGTATTAAAATGTATTCCTATTAAATATATGAAAGTTAAATTATAATCAAAAATAAATATGATAGTGGTGATTTATGAATGGTATTGAGTCAACTATAAATATATAAAGAAATTCATTAGCACATTGAAGGACACGCATGTGCCTAACCTTGAATTGACATCTTTCCCACACTAACATATATTTTTTGACTTTATAATTTCATTTTATTTTAATAAATTTATAAAAAATTCACAACCCCAATCCCTTAATTTTTAATATTAATAAAAATATATATATACATAAGTGATTGAGATTGTGGTGAACTAACCACATACACTTCTTGGGAATGAACCATGGACAACCATCTACTATACTCTATGATTTAATAATATTTATATTTGAACATAGTTCACAATAATCTCATGATCACCCACCTCCAAGAGGCTATAGGGTAGTGATTATAAATCAATTTATATATTATAAATTATAGGTTCTATTTCCCTTTATTAATATAAAGACACATTCCAATTATAACCATATCCACAAGTATGATAATAAATTCCATAAAAATTATTAATACATATTCATTAGTATGATAATAAGAAAACCAAAAGTTCATTAACCATTATAAATCAACTACAAAGGAAATACCCAAACATGTTACTCCACCTAATTATAGCTAGATTAACCTTTTCCCAAACAAATAGTTTTTAGAAAATCATTCATCATGATCCTATAAATATTGAAAATAATAATTAATAATAGGGTATGTATACAAATTTACTTAGTAGGTTTCACATACAGCCACTCATGTATCATGATATAAGGCATTGTAAAGATTTAGAAAATAACATGTATCAGTAGTAATAAATTTTGTAAGAAATGATAGATAATAATAATATATATAACCTCAATAATATATCATCTACCACCACCATTGAACCAAAAAAAATTACAATATCATGTTATTCATGCCTCTAATGATAACATCTATAACAAAAATAATCACAAACCGTTATAATGAGGACCATACAACTACAAAACAATTTTATATTGATATTGGTAAAATAATAACAAATATATCTTTGGTGGGAATACAATACCCCTCAATTTTATAATGAATTATTTATCCATGAATCAAAAAAACTATAATCAAATTCTATAACACATAAAAAATAAGTAACAAATAATGATTCATTTATCAAGTAATCAAAGAAACGTGTTAACTCCCATGTTATTTATAAGATTATAAAACAATAAACAATAAGATAACCGCAGATCAATCTATTATCATATTACGTAATATTATCTGAATAATTGCTAAAATAATGGGAAGAAGAAAAATAGTTAAGGAGAGATTACCCTGATTAGTAAAAATTATTATTCTTAAATGGGTAAAAATAAATATCTTTAGAAGAATATTATTATGATTCAAGAAAAATAATAATGTCTATAAATGTTGATAAATAGAAGAAGGAACCAAGTGGAATACAAAAAAATACTCTATATTAAACTTTAAAATGGAACATTAAAATTCATAGATTAATGATTTTCATTACACCATAAAGGGTTTCATTCACCTGAAAATCTAAAAAATATGGCACAACCTCATTAAATAATCCCAAAACCATGTGGATACCATATATTAAAAATAGAAAATTTCTTAACACATTAAAGTTTAATATATGCAATCGTAGCATAATTCGTTATTTCAAAACGAAAGTGTGAGATTCACAAACAAATCTTTTCCTTCTAAAAATTGATATCCACGTTTTATTTCAATTTAAAACATTCCTCTAAACAATTGTACTACAAATGTAAAATATCATTATATGATTATATATTCTTCTAAAAATAATTGAATGAAATTAAGCCCAGTCCTCAAACTGAAATGACCCACCACAACACTAAAGTCATTCCACATATATCTTCATAGCATAATTTAACATGTCATGCAACAATGATAAAAAACATAATGAAATCATTAAGCAGAACTGGCTAGTGTTGAAACCTTTCTCCCACATCAACACTTAGATAAAATCATTCACCCTCGAAATTAATCAAGGTTCATGAGATATGTTAGTACTTTTTTTCTAACAAAAATTTAACTCCAACCATTAACACATAACTTCTATTTCCTTATCTAACACATCAAAATGCATAAACACACTAAATAATTAATGAGTTGAAAATCTAGGCGTTCACAATATGAAATGATTTTATTCCTCGAGAAATAAAAAACAACGGATAAAAAAAACCAAAATGCTTAACTATTTTATGAAATGCCTCAAATAAATATCATTAAATTAAAAAGGGTCAAACAAAATATAAAATAGGCAATATAATATGAATCAATTCAACAAAAAATAATATCCCAACTCCAATTCAAGGATCATGTTTCTAAAAAATATGAGTATCAACCCTTCTTATATGAATCCCTCATCCTAATATATTCCTCCACACTACTATGTCACCAAAAAATAAACTCTGGAGGAATAAATTTTTCTTGAAGTGCCCTCTATTAATGATATTGGATCTTTATAGGTTACTCCACGAACATCACCGCATCCAAATTTTCAATATCTATATAATAAATGACATTAGATTTATTTGGATGATACCTTCGACATTATGATACATGGAAGACATCATTATTGCAACATATCAAGGGTTGATGATCCAAATAGTATACTAAATCACCAAACTATTCTGACAGCTTAAAAGGTCCAAAAAACTACTCAAAAAAGTTTACCACCTATACCAAAACTTAAATTACAATATAATATATAAACCTCAAAGAACATATGATCTCTGATTTAAAATTTCAAAGGTATTATCCCATGATCTACATTATAATTCTATTGATTATGGGAAACCTTCCCCAAATACTAAATCTCATATAATTTCTCTGTACTGGTTTGTAATAAATATAATCGACCAATAAACAATTAAACAACCTTGGTTAAGAACTAAGTTGATCTACATGGAAACCCATAGAATACCTTGAATGGTTCTATTATAATGGAATATTGATAATTCTTAATATTAGAAAACGTTTCCAAAGAAAAAAATCTTTATCCACAAACCTTTGAAATCAATCGCACATGAAACAAAATATCCTCTAATGTTTGAATCATTGGTTCTATTTGGTTTTTCATATGAGGTTAAAATGTGATGATAAGAAATATAAGAGTCGAAAAAAAAATTGTAATAATTTTCACACACATTAATTGAAAAAGAGATCTCATCTATATATAATAATTTTTGAAACTCCATGAACCATCAATACCTCATACACATAAATCCACCTTATGAAATCTACTACATAGTTCCCTTAATTTATAATATAGTAAATAAATTCAAACAACTGATCCACAAAACCCATATTTCATTATATTTACTCAATGATCAAGGGAAAATAGTCATCAAATTTATTGAAATGTACTTTCACTTACACTAAGGAATATGCAAGGTATATAATATACCATATGGAACTCATTTCTTGGCATTATTCCATTAGGATATAAGGAAAAGTCACATGATCTATTTTTATATAATTATTTATAGTGGCCACCAAAACTTATTCATTAAAGTATGATACATCTTATAAATTCAAGGGTTCACTACCAAAACATTTTATTTGAAACTCAAGAAGATTTTCCTCTCAACATAATTTTTAGAATCAACTAGTTCCCATGACCCCCCCCCCCCCACAATTAATTATATATACACTCATCCAAATAATTTACATGATTACAAAATATCTATACACCTGCACAATTAAATATCCTAGTCTATACTCCTAAAACTAATAAAACATATAATAATAAACATTAATGTAATATAGGTAGATACCACTACTAACATCTCCATGTATAGATGTAAATCCAAAAATCCCTCCATCGTCCTCCACTCTCTACTTTGTTAATGAAAAACATCACTTTATGTTTCCTACTCAGTGTGTTAGCTACTATTTTACCATTTTTTATATTATAAGAGATATCAAATTTATCATCCCATAAGAACTCTATCAATATTTTTGAAGTAAAATTTTAAACGTACTAATAGAAAATATACATATGGGTCTTATGCTTTGTGATTATCATAATTCTCTCTCTAATAAAGAAATGATACTAAAAATTTAAAACAAACACCGCCATCATAAGACCAAATCGATGGGTGTCATAGTTACATTCATTAGGACTCAAATTTCTAAAACTAAATTTAATTTTTCATTGTTTATATATCAAAATGAATCATATACTAATATAAAGTTTTTATAATATTCCATAATAAAAACTCCTTTAATAGAAAAATAATGTATATGATCACTGATCAACTCTTTCTTGATGTACCTAAATTCTATTTGACATTGCCTCTATATAATTTTCTGATATAACATTGTTATAGTTGTCAAATATTTCATAATCCAAGATAAATTATAAAGAAAATACCTTTAATATTTTACTACAAATAGAAATTTAGGTATCTTTAAACTATTCAAAGGAGCTTCATAGAAAATAAAATCCCTTATCATTGATGGTTAAATAGATACACTATTTTTATACACAATATACCCAATGAAATACACCTCACATATCTAGAACATTTACTTTGATAGGTTCCACCATAACTTATGTCACCAAAGGTCCTTGAAAATAATTTTTAAATAAATAGTAATCTATCTATATGTCTAAGAATAATCTTAGATTTCACTAATAAACACCACCTTAAGGCTTATTAGAGGATCAAGAAACACATAATTCATCAACATCATGAATAATTATGATATATTCATAACTAAAAATAGAATCACATTGAAATTAAAATTCCCATATTGAAACCTAAAGATAGTATTCCTAATACCTTATAATTTTGACCATATCTATGAAATCTTGATTATAGACCAATTCTATAGAACCTCCTAGCTCCCTTTAATTTATTAAACTATTTATAATCCTTGGGAATGGATTATGTTTCATTACCATCACCAATTTCATTTTTCAATAATTTATAACTCGTCATAAACCACCATTATCCATATTTTATAACAATATAAGGGTTTCCCAAGGTGATACCATAGGCCTAATGAAATTATTCTATAGTATAATTTCAACTCTAATATACAGCCCTTTTAACTATAGGGGTTTCATTATTCAAATTTTCATAGAAATAATAAAAATATAGGGTTATAGATTCATAACAAATCAATCTTGTGTTGAGGGGTTTATGCCACAAACTTTTCTGGAAAAACATATGTCAACTCCAGAAAAAATATTAGAATACACTTCATCTATATTTCCATTAAGTGTAATGTCAATCTTATCGATAAAAATAATTATCACACAATCCATGTCAAAAAAAAATTCTTTCCACACATAACAATCAATGATAAAATACATAGAATATTGCCAAACCGTGTCCACAATAACATCAATTGATTATTTATGTAATAATGAACTAAAAATTTACCAATACCACCCAACTATCATCTCAAAACCCATATACACATCTATCAATATAGATTTTCTTCCTACTAGTGTAGATAAAACCAATGATCTAGAGATTCTACCTGTCCTGCACCCCAATACTCTGATTAGAGTTGTTTAAATGGAGGAGTGTGAAGCCCTTACACCAATAAATTAATAACATAGAATAGAATAAAAATGGTTAGAATTGATAATTCTATTTATTATTCACTTATCACAATATCATACTGTATAAAATAGACCAATCTAGCTCCTCTAACTCGTTTTTCTCCCTATTAACCTTCTATTTGGCTCGGATCATTACATTCCCCTAGAAGAAAATGAATTTTATTGGATTGAGTTATACTACTATAACCCTACATAAATTGACTGTTTGGTCCCAAGGAATACTATTATTGAATCTATAAAGGTGGTACTATAATTAAAAATAAAATTCATCCATTGTTATTCCATGATTTGTTCCTTTCTCACATCCCAGATAGGATGAACACATAATGTTTTAGTTTTCTATGCCTCTATAGAAAGTAAAAAATTCCAATACTCACATGCGAAGTATGGGAAATAAATATTTTTCAGAGTTTTGAGTAAAGGGTTTAATTATGATTGCCCATATAGACCAAGGTTGAGGGGTTCCTTCTTTTATATCAGTTATGAGTAAATTATTCAATTCTGATTGCCCATATGGACCAAGGTTGAGGGTTTCCTTATTTTATAACTAATGTAACTTTACTCCCCCCCCCACACACACACAGTATAATGTACTACTCCTAAATTTTATGCTAACAATGATTCAATTATATCTTCATACCTAGTCACATCATTGTATTTTTTATAGTAACCAGACTAACCTCTTATTAAATATCTGGTTATAGAACCCTCCCAAAAAAGAACTCTATCCAATTTTCTTCAACAAAATAAGAAAGGGGTCATTAAAAATATATGGAACATTACTCTATAATGACGAATATAAATGATCTCATACTTGATATACAATAACTAAAATTTTCACTCTCATCAAAAGGAAGTAGTCGAGAAATAAACTATGAATTTAACTCAAAATTTAACCCCCTTTACCATACACATGTCATGGTATCCAATGTATATGGTCCAGAATTATTACACCACTACATTAAATAAAATCACTATAAATTATTTCTAATTCTATTTCTCTACCAAGATGAGATTATAATTTATCTCTATTTCCTCTGTCCATTATATTGGTTCCTTATTAGAAACACATAACTAATACTTTGTTATGAATTAGTTTTGGAACTCATATAATGTAAATCTATACTCATTTTTCATTTTTGGGTCCACCCTATAATGATTAACCAAGGGTTCCTTGAAACAATCTATCCATCTAACATATTATTTAGATACACAAGTGACATGACTATACGAAGAAAATCACTTTAGACCAAGTAAAATGTGGATATTAATATTTATACTACCTTAATTTTAATCATAATAAGTCAATGGTGTATATAACATATGGAATTATTTTAATATTATAATATATGACACATGATAAATATTGTCATGTTACTCTACTCGAAATACATTATCCCTCTAGTAATGATTTTTATACAATTAGAGTTTGTAAGTTAAATCACTAGGGTATTTTAAATCCCTAGCTAGTTTCTATTATCTATTTATAAACTAAGTTCATGGAATTTTGAAGCCTTACCATACCATGCAATTATCACCAGGGTCTGCTCTAAACTAAATTTTAGAATACTCACTATAACACCATTACTTCACTAACTAACCCGACTAAGAATTATCCTCATCTAATAATATGAATGTGTGTATCCCTGAAGAATCCCTTAAATAGGCCATGATTCATATACTACCACCATGGTTATAAAAGAGAAAATATATGAGTAATTTATATTTTAAATGTAAAGCCACATCACAATGGAAATTATAGCCACAAGTACCATAATCTATTCTTATATAATTATGAAAAAATATTCATGAGTATGTCAAAAAGAAAAAAAAAATACTTGCAACAACTATATGTCAACAGCAAAGGAAAGAGCTCAACACAAGACTTAACCTTCCCCTAGAAAGATAAAATAATTCCTAGACTACAGTTTCCTAAATCCTTCTTTAAGAATCCAATACAAACAAAAGCTAACATATAACAATACAATGAATTTAAAAATAAAACTCATTAGTTTCTTCATTTATCCTCTTATGTATCATGTGAAAATAAATCAAAATTCCTTAGTTAATGAGATTTTTAAGTGGTTAAAATTCTATCCATAAACATAAAAAAATATTAACATAAGTAGCCTCTACAAAACCCCTACTATAACATATAAATTTACACCCATATCTTTCCACACATATAACTATAATATTTCCCAAAATATTAATTATCCACCAATTTAATGAGAATCATAGAGATATGAAAACAACAATAACTGCGTGTCAATATAGCAGTAATTAAAACAACAAAAATAATATCAATAGTGGTAATATAACAACCCTAACATTATCTAAACCTTAAAGAACGTCATATTCATCTAATAACAACACAAAAAACCTTATATGTAACTTTTTCATAATTTTATATCACATAATAATCCTCATGGATAAAAAAACTAATTACCACTATAAGGAAGTACGTAACCACAATCCACAATAGGATCTCAATAAGGTAGCCTTGAGAACATCTATTAATCATCAACTAGAATTAATAATAACCTTACAATGTTGTTAGGTTAACAACCTCTATTGAACACCATGAATCCACATGAATCAAAGAAATGTGCATTACCGCATAATCATATAATTTTAATTACTTCACTAATTCCATCACATAAATAACAATTCCTAGAATTAATCCTTATTCTTTGATAGGTTTTCCAGAAAATTCACTAATTTTATTAATCCATATTATTACCAACCCCTATTTAATTTCCTCATACATAATATAAGATTATGTCAGTCCATAACTCCAATTTACCATAATTATCATCCATTGATAAATTAATTATTATGTATTGATTTAATTCTCATTTATAAACACATGTTTCATTGAGTTAATTTATATTTCCTTTAATTTCATTAAAATCGTAAAACTTATCTATCATCACATAAACTAAACTATATAAAATCATTTATCAGATGTAATAAAAAAATTAATTTTTTACCTCAATCGATGATTCAATAATCATAATTCCAAAGATAAGGTTAGATACCCATGTTCTCACAAAATATCTAAAATATATATATGTCATCAGCATCATATCAATCCACCATCATCTGGTGTCTTCTAATTTGATGAAAAAAATATCTTAATGGGAAAAAATAATATTTGAGGAGAAATTACCTCGATTTTTATGGATTATTTTTTCTGAAGGACAAAATCAATGATTCATGGAAAAATATTCAAGGGCATTAATAAAACTACTAATGTTTTGAAAAGATGAAAAGTAGAAGAAGGAATTGAGTAGATATAAAAAGCTATTTTAATTTATATTTGAAAAATGATTTTTTAAAAACAAAGTGTAATGGATTTCATTACATCACAATAGGATCCAATAAACAAAAACATCTAGAAATCATAATGAAATAGCCTTTATCTCTTCTTTAAAACTTATGAATACCAATCCATTAAACTATATGATATCATAACATATTGCATTATTATTTATAATTTTTTTTCCTAATTCCATTATTCAATTTATCGTCTTGAAATTCATGTCACAGTCATCTACTTAATATTGATATTCACTTTATATATTAATATCAAACTCATATATAAAAACTCATGGAATAATATTGAAAAAACATAGAATAATTCATTAATCATATTAAAATCAAGGCTTAAAACTATGCCTAACCCTTAGATTGCCACAACTAGTAGTAATAAAAAAATCCAATAGATATCTTGTCATAGTGTAAATAAATACATTATTATATAATGATAGAAACCATGGTTAAATTCTAGGGATGAATAATATAATTATAAAAACACTATTTTATTTATACACATAAAAAAATTATTCACCCCAATAATAATTCACAATTTAATGATTTCCATTATGTTTTTCTTTCTACATCACCCAAAATATATATCAAAAATATATAACAAAACATCCCTTTCTGAATTGAACACAAAATAATCCCCAAGAACCCCAAGGAAGTAATTAATTAAAAATTCAAGTCTTTTTATTTTAGGTCTAATGATGGAGGTGAGTATGATATTATTGAGTTTAAAGAATTATATGTCAATAAAATAACACGATGTGGTAATATTTTTATTGGATTTTCAAAAAAACATATTTTGGCTAATAATATGTATAAGGAATTGAATGAATGTGATTAGAGTACACATCGGGATAATAATACTTTCTAGTTAGATGATGTAAATGTAAAAGTTATAAAAAACTATAATTTTTGTTATGAAACCAATAATTATTTTTATTTATATTTTAATAATGTTGTTTCATTATTTAAATATTTAAATTTTGAATGTGGGACAGAAAATAAATATTATTTAAATATATAATATTTTAAAACAATACCCCATTATGTGAATGTAATGAAATATCCAATATATTCTAAAAAATTACCCAAAAAATAATCGTCATAATGTTTCTTGGGATGGGGTTTTTTATAGGAAAGGTATAATCAGAAATATCGTTTAAAGCCCCAGTGTAGGCATGTTTTGGGTATTTTATATCTCTATTTTGGAGATTGGCTATTCCTAACACAACAATAATGAAGATTTGTATTTTTTGATCTTTTAGGAGATGATTGTGATTTTTGTGGATAAATTTTGGGTTAACTTTTAGGTATCATTTCAATTAATAATTATAAACTCCATCCATCATGTTCATTGTAATTTATGATTTTATATCTTTAGTATATCAATTCTTATGAATGTTTAATCCTCAAAATTATTTAAATTTTAATTCAGGAATATAAATATTTTCTAGTTTTTTATGGATTAAAATTAAGGTTAGTCCACCATTACTCGCTTTGACACCCACATGTGGTGCATCATGTAGTGGTACATATCAAATAGTATAATCCCCAAGGCTTGTGTGGGTATATTAAGTGGAATCTTAACACCCCTAGAACATACCTAAATCTCTATCCCTATCCCCCCAAGAGTTATCCCCACATTATTATATGTATTTAATAATAATGAGACAATTATCAACCTTTGTAGTAGCTATTATATTGAAGAAAGTTTCCTCGTCATGAAACATGTTAGACGATGGTAGTTGTGTGGTATAATAGTGGTGTATAATAAGTGGTGATGGAATATACATATTTCCAACACAAATTTAATGATGAAACATTGATAGGCATGGGTCATGAAATATGGAATCAGGTATAGAATTCTCATTGAAGGTGAAAGTGTTATTCTTACACCACTCATATTTATAACGTGTGTTACATTTTACTTTTCTTTCTTTTAAACTTATATTTGTAAATTTTGATCTATGGTTTTTTTTAATTGATGATTTTTTTGGGTAGTTTTGGGATTTTTTGGAAGTAGTACGAAGGGTGAAAATTCTGCACACGGTTAGGGGAAATCATGTTCATTCACTAGCTAATCATGCAAATGGAGAATGTGGTGACCACATTTGTTACATGGTTATAACATGGTTTACCAAACCGTGTGGCTCGACTATGTGACCTTGCCTGGTTTGGATAGTTCCTTCTACACAGTTGGCACATCAATTGGTAAATTGTGTTGAAACCCCAATCATGTGAGATTAATTAATCCAAAAATTCTGATTTTCGCTGGAAACCTCCTTGAAAACCATTGTTTTTATTCCTCTATTTAGGGGTATTGAATTTGGAGACTATATTGGGAAATTCCTAAAATTATTTTTTATCCAGAGAATATTTTGATCATATTTTTGACTAATTTGATCTAGGAAATGAAGTTATGTCTTCATTTATTTATTTTTATATGCGATCTTCTCACCTCCTCTCAAAAGGAACCCTAGACCAAGTTCATCATATGTAGATGTAAGTTCTAGATCATGATATATTTAGTTTTCTTACTTCATTAAATGATGGTAACTTTAATCCTCCATTTTTTCCGTAATTTCCTTGGTTGATATGAGATCTGTTCATCGTAGAGGTTTCCATTCAGTAATTATAATCCGATATTAACCCTACATATTTTATTCTTATATGATATTTTTTTATATAATACTAATTCAATTATTTTAGACCTATTTCTATATATTTGGTGTGTTGGTATTGTTTCGTTTATTGGTAATTAACAATCAAACACTTGTTCACTTGAGGTAGGAATTCATTACCGTGTTTTAGATTTTATATATTATATTTATGATTTTTTTCATATGGGTGTCTATGTATTCAATGAGAACTTTGATATGTGACTTGATTAGTATGTGGGTGTGTGTGAAGACCCAATAGAACTCTACTTTTTACCTGTAGTGATGATTTTTTCCTTGGACTAATTATATGGTGGTTACCCATCAAGAGATTTTTGTGTCATGAAATAACTTTTTCTATTTTTTTATTATATGGTGGCTATACATCATGATATGGTTGAGTTATAGAATGTATTGTGTTTATTTTTATTATTATATGGTGGTTATCTATCTTGATATGTTTCAGTTGAGGATATTTTTTGTAACATGTTTCTAATACTATAATGGTCAATTATCAATGGGATGGTTGGGTCATCAGCTGAATTGTACAATTTTGATCATATATTACAGCTGACATGATATAAAATATTTTCTATCATAGTGGAAAAGTAAATAAGATCGGGGTTTAGGGAAATATAGTTAGTGCATTGTGTCTCAACAAGTTGGTGGGTTATTTATGTTTATTTTCTAGTCATTACACACACATTTATATATATATATCACTTATTTAAAGTGCATGTTGGTGGTGTCCTATTGGGTTTTATGATCACACTCTTTGTAGGAATCTCAATGCAAATGCCAATTTCAGGACCTAGAATCTAACAAAGGGAAAGGGGATGATATTAGGTAGTTGAGAAGGAGGAATAGAGTGGAATAATGTGATTTTTGGGATAGAATCCAAGATATTTTTTCATGCCTCAATTTCCTTTTTTTTCTTTTTTTTCTTTTGGTACAATGATCCACCGCAAGTGGGGATCTCGTTGAATTAATATTAATCTTGTTCAAAATCTTATTACTATTTAGGTATTATTTTATATAATGTTTCTACTATATTGATTTGGGTGTTGTTGGTGTAGTTATTATTTATTTATTTTATTTTAATTATAACTATAGGACACATATTACTGAGGGCATAGTCTCCTCAGGTTGCTTCTGGGGACTTTATTTCTATTCAGCGACAACTTACATATGTAAAGATTCACATGAGGTCATGTATAACCATGGTATGTACTAGGTTATTTGGTTTGGTTTGGTTTTCTTTGCTTTGTTACAAATAGGTATCAAAGTTTTGATTTATTGATATAATTTGGGATTAAGAAAAATGGAGATATTATGGTCTGAACATGGGTATGTAAATTATGATAGTCCCTTCCCAACACTCATATAGGGGAATTCATAATTACCAAGGAATTTGGATTTTTGTTTTGGTTTTAGTTCTTATTATTTGTTGAATTTTACCTTGAGTGATGTACATGTGGTTTGTGCCATCATTTTTTGTATTCTCTTTTGGACGATTGACAAGGGTGGGTGAGTTTATGCTTCATGGATAGTCTTGTTGGTTCACATGTAATATTCTTGATATATATGGATGATATGACCTAAAATTGTTATAAATTGATATTTGTATAGTTTTGACTAAAGATTAGGTACCTTGATGGGTTTAGGCCCTGGGAAATGTTGTGTTAAAATCTCCCTATTGATTATTAAAATTGAAAAATTCTATGTTTTCATTTTACATTTCAGAGATACCTCCTAGACAATGTACAATGGTTCCACCCAGGGAACTTGATCAAGTGGTTCCTAAGGTGAGAGACACTAATTTTGTTCCTCCATATATACATAATTTTTTGGTTGGTAATTTGCTAATGGTCGTACTAAAAAATTTTGTAGTGGAATTTATCAATCTTGTTTTTCTTCATTTAGTGGCGGTTTAAGGAGGAAAGTTGCATAGAATTGGACCAAGAATGGTGGATTTTTTGTGGGACGTTCACATATATAATACATAAAAATTTAAAATTTTGATAGGAATCATGATATAGAAAATAATATCGAAATAATTGAAGGTCTATTTGTTCTTGTTGGGACTCATGATGATCAGAGGGAAAATTTGGCTACCTATATACTTTACAGACCCACTAAGAGATGGTGGGGCATGATAACTCATGTGAAGAGGAATGTGGGTTTGACACGGGGGCCATTAAGGATCTCTTCTTTTAGGAATTATTTCCAAAAAAATGAGTCATGATCAAGCACAAAAGTGTATAAATCTTAAGAAGGGAGTAGTATCATTGGCCAGTTACACTATGAATTTCAATGATTTACATAGTTTTTCACCTCTATTATTTGGGAATGGGGTCCAAATGGATAAGAAATTTTATATTGGGTTATAAAATATGGAAATTCACTGGTTAGGAACATATGACTAAAATTATATCCAGACATTATTCACAAGGCCCTTATTATTGAGAATGATTCGGAGGAAGACAATGAAACATAAATCCTTCCCATTTTTAATAGTCGAACAAGTGTTTTTTCTTGTGGTGTTATAGGTAATTCTTCTAGTGGTGGGAATAGGAGAGTGCATTAGATGTTCTAGGGTGGTTAATGGAAATTTTAGTAGAGTAGGGGGTTTTGTCTCTTTTTTTGGGAGGTAGTACACCTTAGAGTTTCTAGCATATTCATGGGAGGTATCACAACATGATTTATACTACCCCACCTAGATAGTTAAATCTATGAGGCAATATGAGGAACCTACATCATTTTTTCATAATGATATAGAATAGAGGTTTAGGTAGGGGAGATTTTCAGACACATGTTTCAAGGGACTTTTTATGGGGCCTCAGAATAATATTCATGCTACTACTGGGAGTTCAATCCCTAATATGGTCCAAGAATCTTAATAATAGATTTAGAAAACACAAGATTTGGGGAACCATGTGACATATGGATATTAGGGACAAGTTTTTGAGTTTGATGTAGTAATTTCTTATAAAATGGATATGGTACAACTAATGTGTGAGAGGGACCCTTAATAATGATTGGTATGGTTATGATTTTGTCTTCGCTTTCAACTTCCATGTTTGATATAGGTTCTTCTCATTCATTTATCTCAAATCTAGAAATTTCTATTATATTGTTGATATTATAGTTCTCCCCTAGATTTTTATCCCTTGAAACTCTTCTTAGAATGATATTATATCATATTTAGTCATATCTAGAGTGTCTAGTAATAATTACAGGCTATGAAAATTAATGGGATTTTTTATTCTAGAAATGAAAAAATTTGATGTTATCATCACTATAGATTGGATAAAAAAGTTAAAATTATCATCATCTACTACTGTATGTGATTTTATTTCACCTCTCCTATGGTAAAGGAGTGTGTTTCCACTATGGAATGAGATTTAAGAGTAGGCAGAAATGGACAGGACCTTAGCCATATCAGGACCATTTCAATGCATGATGTAGACATAGCTCTTTCAGTAGATGAGGTGGTAGTTCCATCCACTCCTCCTTCTATGATGGATTGTTAATGGTATGTTTCGCTATATTATTTCTCAATACTTCCTCTTTAAAGGGGGATTTAGTTTGATATTATATTATATCAGGTGAGCGTCCAATATTGATTTCTATAGATTGTATGGAACCAACTGATTTCAAAGAGTTAAAGGTTATTTTTAATATCAATAGGTGAAGGGGTATATTTGAATAGGAACTTGTATTTGGGAAAGTATTGTCCTATTCTTGCTGAATTAAAATGGTATTCTTTGATTATGTGTAAAATTATCTAATGGTAAATGAGATAAAAATGAGAAATTGGTACCCACCAAAAGAGATAGATAAATTGTTCAATTAGTTTAAAGGATACCAGTGATTCACCAAGATTAAAATAAAATTTTATATCATTAAATTTAGATGAAGGTTGAGGAAGTTTCAAACTAGAATTTAGAAGAAGTTATGGGTTGTACAAGTATTTCTTTTATAACATTCTGGATGAAAAATTACCCAGTGGTGTTCATAGATCTAATGAATCGTATTTTCCATCACTACTTAAAATCCATTATTTTTATTTTGATCAATAATATAACAGTTTAATCATTTATATAAGAGTTAAATGAGAGACATCTAGATATTTTTCATAGAATACATAGAGCACATAAACATTATTTCAAGTTATCTAAGTGTCATGTTTGGATATAATAGGTATATTTTCCTATACATTTGATCTCTATGATGAGAATATAAATTGATCTAGAGAAGGTGGATAAGTTGTTTCATGGGAATGATATATGATTTATTTGAAATTCAGACCTTTCTTAAGTTGTATAGAAATTACACATTTTATATTCAGGACTTATTTCATTTTCTATAACCTATGAATGTGTTGACCAAAAAGGAGTCATGTTTGAGTGAAAAAATTAGTGGTAAGTTTATTTTCATGAACATAATAATAAGTTTACAAAATCTGTTATTATAAAACGTTTAAAAACAGGGATTTGCTAATCTATAATTTGTGATTTTTCTGAGGTTGACTTGGGGGTAGTCTTGATACATGAAGATTGGGTTGTTTCTTATGCATCTCATCTTCTAGGACCCCATGAACTAAAATAACCAATTAATTCAATAGAGTTATCTTTTTTGGTTCATGAATTGAAGTGTTGGAATCATTACCTCTTAAATGAGATATTTTTCACCAACACAACCCATATTATATTATAGTATATTTTTTCCAGTGATACTTAAACCTATGGAAGAGACATTGATTTGAGTACTTATAGACATTTGACTTTGAGATCATGTATACCCCATTGAAGGGAATTGTTATTGTGGTTTATCTAATTAAGAAACTTTAGGAATTGGGGGATTGAACATCAGAAGTGGAGTAAAAACTAATTAGATTATTAGAAGCTGTCGGTTGGATGCATCTGAGGATCAAGGGCTTATAACCTATGCTCCCATGGTCATCACTTCAAATTTGGTTGATCAAGTTACTATCAAGTAATATAGGAATAACTAATGGGTGGCGATCATATTAAAGGATGATCATTGTATGGGAAGGACATACTTCACATGTATAGAATATGTGTGGTTTTCATTACAGTTGGTGGTATAATTAAGATCAACCAAGATATATTGTAACATGAGATGTCATTTATAGTGGTTAGGATTGAAAAATATTCTTTAGGGTTATTCACTTATTTTCACACATATCATATGGTATAGGAGGAACATCAACCACTAGTTGGATTGTGGAAGTATCTACCATTGCCTATATGGAAGTAGGAAAACATAATAATGGACTTTGGTGTGGAACTTCCAAGGGAACCTAGGATTTGAGATGTATTTTGTGTATTCATTGACCTCAGGATGATGGTTGAATATTTTTTTCTTATTCAAGAAACTGAATATGTAGATGAGTTGGGTGAAGTATATGTGTTGGAAACAGTTCTACTACACAATGTGTTGAAGGGTACGTTATCAAATCAAGATGCACATTTTCTGTTATGTTTTTGGAAATTCCAAAAGCAGGTGCAGGGATCATAGATGAAGTTGAGAAAATTATACAACACATAGAAAAATTAATTGTAAGAGTGGGTGATTCGGGGTCTAGAGTATATTTTTAGATCTTTTGTCCTTCATTATAATGGATAGTGGAATGATCATATATATTTTATATATTTTTCATGTGAAAATAGTATTCATTCTTTGATTCATATGGCTTTGTTCGAGGAAATTTATGTTTGACCATGTTATTCACCACTATGTGGGCTTGAGATGAGAGAATTAGTAGTGATCGAGATGAGCCTAGTGTAGGAAAATTAAAAATGCATGTTGTTAATTGGTAATTCTTTTATTACTTCTCAGAGTATATAATGTTCATATCTTGACCAAAGGTGACAACACTTGGAGTACAGCCTGGGTTCCCAAGTATTCTTGTGGGTGTCACCTTGGTAGGGTAACCAAAGTTTATGTAATTTGGAAAAGTTAGCACCATGGTTCATCAAATTGTTAAGATAGTAAAATATATTGGGATACTATATTAAAGGTTGTAATTTCCTATATGACATTGGGGTATATATGACATGTCTCATATATCACATCTCCAAAAGTATGAGTTGGATACTACACATGCGATTGGAACCAAGGATATTAAGTTGGAGAGAGATTCATAATACAGCGAACATCCTTTAATAATTTTTTATTTGGGTAAAAAGGTGATGAGAGGGAATATGGTTCCTATTTTTTGAGTGTTGAGGTGGAATATAGATATTTTTGGATCTAACCTTGGAGAATTGATTAGTTTTACTAAATCAGTGTCCTAAATTGTTTGTGTAGAACATTTATAGATTTTTCTCAAGGATGGAAAGTCCTTTAGAGGGGTAGTTTTTAATACACCTCATATCTCTATGGTCGGATATGTTATAAATTTTTTGTTTTTAAAATTATCTTTACTGTTTTATAGATATGGTTTGTTTAGTTGTATACTTATGGTGTTTCTGGAATGTTTTGAGATGATTTAGAAGTGGTATATAGGGAAGAAAATTTTTTTATGGTTAAGTGAAACAATGTAGAATCCATAGTGAACCATGTAACTTGAGACTTTAGAGAAAGTGGTTTCCTCTGGGTTAGTACATAGTTTACCAAACTGTGTGACTCAACCATGCAACCTAAAACAGGGTTGAATAGTTGATTCATCATTTTTGGTGCGTGGTTTGGTAAACTATGTATCCAAACCATGAACACGAGGATAATAAATCCAAAAAACTAATATTTTAACCTAAAACCTCTATGAAAACACTCATCCTATCTCTTACAACTAGGGATCATTAAATAGGGGGCTCATTTAGATGATTCTCGAGATTACATTCCATTTGGAATACATTTTAATCACATTTTTGAATTATTAGATCATGAAATAAAGTGTATGTCTCCATTTACTTCTTATTCTCCATGGTATTATAACATACTCTCGAAAGGTACCTTGGAATGGTCCTATCAGGCGTGGATATATGTTCTATTGTATGATATGATTAGTTTTCTTGTATCATTGAAATAGAAGAAAATATTCCCTTCATTTTTTCATTAATTACCATTGATGGCATGAGATTTTTTTCATTGTGGAAATTCCCATTTGGTAACTTCCATCATATATTAAAATTGGATGTTTCCTTTTTCTTAGACAATTTTTTCTAGAATCCACATGTGACAATTTTAGGCCTAATTCTACGGATTGGGTACAATGGTCTTTTTTCAGGTGTTATTTTAAAAAAAAAACAAAATCCGGTATGCTTGAGGTAGTAAAGTTATACCTTGTTATGGTTTTTATATAAAATATTTTTGAATTTATTGGGATATGGGTGTGTGTGTGTTTGTAGCTCGTGAGGAATCTATTTTGTGACTTTATTAGCATGTG
Organism: Viscum album; assembly: GCA_963277665.1. Lineage (NCBI taxonomy): Eukaryota > Viridiplantae > Streptophyta > Magnoliopsida > Santalales > Viscaceae > Viscum > Viscum album. The sequence goes on from OY728131.1 coordinate 26,033,283, forward strand.
CGTGCTAGTATATCCCTACGATAGCTCTATTTTTTTACAATGGTGATGATATATGACTTGGATTGATTAACATGGGACAATTGTTCATGGAATAACATGGTCCAATTGTTCTAATTACATGGTGGTTATCTATCATGAGATTCTTGAGTCATGGAATAACTTATGATAGTTCTTCTTATTATAGTGGATATCGATCGTGATATGGTTGAGTCGTGGATGTTTTAAGTAACCTATTTCTATTAATGTTGTGGTTATCTATCAATGAGATGGTTGAGTCATTGAATTAATTGTATTTCAATTTTTAGACGATATGACTTACTTGAAATGAAATATATTTTAGCATAGTGCTAAAGCAGGTAGGATTAGGGTTTATCGCGGACTAGTTTACGCACGATGACATATCCAACTATTTGATAATTTATGATTCTTTCCATGTGGTTTCAAACACATTTATCTGTTTGTGTGTTTCACTTATGTTAAGCACATGTTTCTAGTGTCCTACTGGGTATTTTACTCAAACCATGTAGATTTTAGGGAAAGAGATCTAGTGAAGGGAAATGGCCCTATGTCGGGTAGTTGAGAAACAGGATCATATAATATTGAGTCGATGTGGGGATAGACCGTGGGATCTATTATTATCATGCATCATTTTTTTGTGTTTTTTTTATTTTAGTACATTGTCTCACAGCATGTGGGGATCATATTGACTTGATATTACTTTTTAAACCATCTTATTACTGTTTTAGTATTGGTTTCCTTTTTAGTTCTACTTTATTTATTTGGGTATTGTTGATTAAATTATTATTATATTATTATATTGTATTTATAAATGACATAAACTTGTTGCAATGGTGATAGTCTCCTTATGATGCCTCCCAAGATCACACATCTAGTCAACAGCCTATTACATATGGGGAGATGTACATGTGGTCATGTGGAATAATGGCTTGGATGGGTTGATTCCGATCATGGTGATATAGGGGTGACAATGTAATCGATAATGGTAGTTTGGATAGTGACGACACAATCTTACCCGCCTAGCGATGCAATAAGGGTCAAGCTTGCACTGAACCAACCCACCCGAGTAGAGACACATGAGGCACAACTCACTTTCTTAAATACTGTGTGTGGTGTTCATGCATGGTACATTGGATGTATAGATTTCTGAAATTCCATTATTCATGCTTTGAGGGCCCCCACATGGCCCGGTAGCTGGAACTGTAGTAGGTACTGTAGAAAATGGGAATTTACTAGGTAGAGGCATAATTTCGGGGATACTATAGCAGTTACTGTAGCAGTACTATAGCAGGAATTGTAGCAGTTACTGTTTGTTATTGTAGCAGCTGGAACTATTCACCTTGGGCCACCGGTTTGGTCTTGGAGTCCTTAAGGCCTTCGGGCCACCCAAGGCCTTCGGGTTAGTAAGGCTTTCGGGCCACCTCAAGGTCCTCAGGGCCACCTTATTTGCAGTTTTACAGACAGATTCTACGAGGAACCACTCCAGAGGAGGAAAGAGCAGGGCACATCCACTAGAGCAGGGCTAAATGGACTTTGGAAGAATGAGAGGGTATGGAATTTTCCATTGGTACCGCGCCTGTGTACCCATGCACATGGACATGCTAGCCGAACATTCATGCAAAGGTGGAGAGCTGATCACAATGCAGATGATGGGGAGGAGCAGTATCAAGTAGTCATAGTCAGTATGATTTACTTAATACCTACGGGTCATGTAAAGTCTCCAAGCCTATGGGAAATATAATTCTTAAGCCTACTGGCCTTGTGATGGTTCCCCTCATCCCTTGAAAGTGGGTTTATCAGAAAATCAATAAAAAAAGAAGGCCTTCGGTCCATTCGGTATTTTGTGTTTTTTTCTATGCAGGTCAATATTGTAGGATCCTCCTCTCTATAAAAGGTTGTCTATAAAGAATTTAGGGTAATTTAGAAACTTATCACTAATATTAGAGGTGAATAGATTCGAGAAAGGAATTCAGAGCATGAATAGGGTTTGGTACTCCACTGGTGGCATATTTATGATAAAACGTAAGTTTCCTATATAAATTAGGGACTAGATTACTCCCCATGGATCAAGGAATCACTATATCAAAAACATCATTTAATAGTGGTTTGTTTTGTGTTTAGTTGTTTTTTAAATGCCACCAAGTCTTTTATGTGGTTACTAAGCATACTTTAAATGTTATTTACTTACAATATATATATATATATACCCATATAAATTTATATATATCAAAATAATAGAAATAAATATATATAAATGTAAAAAATTTAATATAAATATCCTTAAGTAAAAATAAATTTAAATATATATATAAATACATACATCCATACACACATATATAACTAAATATAATTATATATAATCATAAATATATACATATATACATATAAATATACAAAAATACACATAAATATATATACTCACATAATATATGTAAACACACACACGCATATATATGTATATAACTAAATATAATTGTACATAAACATAAATATATATAAATAAATAAATACAAACACATATAAATATAAAAATATATATATATATATAAACACATATAATATATAAATTAGATATATATATATATAAATATATATAAATAATTATATGTATCAATAAATTATATATAAATATACATAAATTTATATGAATAATAAATAATATATATACAACTATATATATGTAATTATACATAATTATATATATAAATATATACACATATAAATATATAGATACACATATATGTATGTGTATATATAAATATAAATACTTATAAGTATTTATAAATTTATATGACTATATACAAATACATATAAATTTCTATAAATGTATATAATTATAAATAAACATACATACATACTTGTGTGTGTGTGTCTGTATGTAAATATATTCATATATAAATAATTACCAATTAAAAATTAAAAATTAGTAAACAATAGATAAGTAATATATATTTAATAATTTATAATTTATAATTTTTTTAGTATTTAAATAATTACTAACTAATAACTATAAATAATTAATAAATTATAATAAATTAAAATTTTAAATAAAAAATTATTAATTATTAAAAAAGTAAATATCATTTTAATTATTTATTTATTATCATTTATTTTTCAGTTCTTTTAAAAAATGCTGCCAAGATTTAATAAATAATTTTAAAAAATTAGATTTAGTAGTGGTTTTTAATAAATCGCTACTAAAAATATTAAAATTAATCAATTAGCGATGATTTTAAAAACAACCATAAATAAAATTTTCCTCATGGGTAATTGGTCTTCTATTATAGGAATAAGGTTTAGATACTCTTTTGATCCCTTCTCTCATGACAACTCATGATCCCCCCACAAAACTATTGGGTAAGGAACTCCCCCATGACACAAGGTGTCAGTGCTCAATCTATAGAGGTGATACACCCCCTCTATATATTCTACTCTCTAGGATGCATATGTCCTCCATCAGGGTAGGTTCTCCCTTCATTGTCATGCTTACCACATTGAAGTATGATCCACCCCCCACTACAAATTTAGAGAGTTGATGTGGAATTATAAAAGATGGAAATAATATAAATTTCAAGTCTTATAATTTTTCATGTATCTGTGGTTACCTATCGAATTAGATCATGGTATAGCAGGGTTGTGATGTTAGGAATTCTTGGTATCTTTAGTTGTTTGAAACTATATATCATATCTGGATATTTTTATCTATTTTCATGAAATGGTTTGATATTTAGTCCATTATTATTTTGGTGAAATCATATTAGTTATTTATTTAACCATCCCATCATGCGAATTCCCACTGATGTGTTGTTTCTATATATAAGATGAATTATTTAGGGGAGTGTTGAGTTGAGATTTTTACTTTATAATTTTCTTTTCCTTAGTTTTGGATGTCAAAAATACTTTCATAAATCTCTATTTTACTAAATTTATATATTCCAAGTGTTTTGGTATGTTTTTGTTGAAAATATCTTCTTATACCAAACATATATATATATTTTAAATGAAAAAATTATAATTATTCAATATAATATATCACACCAATGGTGTGTATGATACATCAGATCGACTAGTGTTTTATCAAGTGGTTATAAAAGTGTTATTTCTATCAAAATGACCTAAGTTATAACCATTATACTGAAAATATTTCCAATTAATCACACTAACCATAATTATGTTCATCGGATTGAAAATCATTAATATTGTCTATTAGACTAACTAGAGTTTATAATTATAGTAGTTATAACTATATCTATCGAATATAAATATTTCTGTAGCATTGTAATGGTGCTCAACAAAAGGATGTCAGAAAAAATGAAATATATTTCATGCTTTGCGGTCAATATCAAGATATAGATCATTACGAAATGCCAAAGTGAAAGTTGTCTGAGGTCATTGCAACCAATTCAAATATATGCATGTTGGAGGAATTCATATAAATATGATTTCATTTTAAGAGCTAGGAGATAATTCATTTTCAACTCAACACATCTAAAGATCGCTCTACATTAATATATTGTTCCTAAGCATTATAATTTTTTAGAGAGTTTTAGTTTTGTGGAATTTGTGTGATGATTGTAAATTCTATAGAAATTTTTCTTATATATTTGTTGTGTCTGCTCATGGTTACATCAAGGGCTTATTATGAAAGGAATATGTTTGAATCTAATCTATTGGGTTGAGGGATTCTGGGGCTCAAAAGACAGAGCTTAACATGGTCATAGTATCGAGGGCTTTCATTTTAAAGAAAGATAGAGCTGAATATTATCCACCTGATCATGGGCTTCCAAGGATAGGAAGACAGAGAAATTATGATCATCATATCAAGGGATTTTTTGGAATGGAAATATAGACCTTTAAATTATGTATTAAACTGGGGATATATTAATTTAGAATTTCTGAAATCCTTAACTCTTAAAGTTTTAGAGTAAAACTACCTTTTATAAAGATTTTATGTCATTATTACTATTATAAGATTTTGTTTTACTTGTTTATAAAAGTTAATATTTCACTGTCCATTAATATTAGAAAGGTAATTTTTACATAACATTCTAATAAACTATTTTTTGGAGTATTAGTGATGCGGATAATAATTGTGAAATATCATAAGCTTGATAGATTTTATGTATATACTTAGATCATCATATGATCTTTGATTTTGATATTTTTGACTTCATAGATTTTTTATTTTGTTTAGTCTAAATTTTTAAACTACAGTTCACCCCCCTTTTCTATCCATCGTATACTCTTATGATCCAATAATTGGTAACATATTAGGTTCTACTATTATACTTTATGAGTTTTTACTTTTGTTATATACTGCAACTTTTTAATCCATTTTATAATCTTTATATTTATAAATTTCGTTAACAATAACGAATTTTTCAGAATATAGTTTTTATTTTATTAGATGGAAGGTTTCAATTTTTTTACCCTTGAAAATCCAAATCTTAGTAGACAACTTATTTTTCATGGGAATGCTTATAAACACTGGAGATACAAAATGACCAATTTTTTATCAATATTTTTGTGGATAACTTTTCCATTCTAAATATAAATCATTTGATTCTATAAAACAATGTTACTACTTTTTCGAATTTGGAAAATAAAATATATCAATTGAATTATAGAATAAGGAATAGACTACTTTTTTTAATGAAAATAAGTATTTGTAGTCAAATTTCTTCATGTGAAGAATCTTAAAGAATAAATAAAAAGTTATAGGTTACTCACTTTGGAATTTCAAAAGTTATTGAAACTAGAAGAGCTGTTTTGATAGTTGATTATCAAGAATTTGATTTTATACCTAGAGATTAATTATATAATATGCATAAAAGATTCATGAACATTTTTAATTGTTTATATTCTCTTAGAGAGAAATATTTAACGGATGGAATCATAGTTGAGAAAATTATTGAGATTATTTTTAATGAATGGGAATCTAAAATAACAGCTTTAGATGACATTAGGAGGATTATATATATCACTCTATATGATCTCATTGTTACCCTTGAGAAAAAAAGATGTAATAAAAAGAGATACTGTCAAAATGAAAAAGAAAAATGGAGAAGTATCTTTTGAAACTACATTTTTTGTTCCAACTAAATATCAATTTTCTAAGAAAGTTGTGAAATATTCTAAAAAGAATAAAGTTATCATTGAATCATATTCCAGTTCATCATAATAGAATGAAGGTGAGTCTAGTACATCAGTGTGACTACTTTAATGACCAATAGTTAGAATAATGTTATTTCTAATAATATAACAAATTTCAGAACCATCACAGTGACAATAAGTACTGATATATTGGATTAACCATTTTTAATTTTATCAGATTGACAAACAATAATAATTTCCATCAAAATATGAAAATTTTATAATCAATGTAATTAAAATGATATCTATTGGATAAAATCCACAATATTATTGTAATGGTTCTAACCAAAATAATGTCTTAAAAATGAAATATATTTATTGCTTAGCTTTTAAGATCCACATCATGATCATTAAAATATATAAAAGAAAAGTATATCTTAGTCCATCGTAACTAACTAAAAAATATAACTATTGAATACTTTCCTATAAATAGGAGGACATTTTAAGAGAAGGGTATTGATGCATTTGAAACTCAACCCATCTATAGATCACTCTTCCTGAACATCTCATTCCTAATCGTTGTAATCTTTTAAAGTGTTTTGGTTCTAAAGAATCGGTGTAAGGATTGTAAATTACTTATAAATTTTCCTTTAAATTCCTTGTTTCTGTTCATGGTAAGATCAAGGAATTCTTCAGATAAAAATATGGGTGAATTAGATCCAATAGATTGAGGGATTTTGGGGATAGAAAGACAGAGTTAAAGATGATCATCATATAGATAGATTTATTATTTTAGAAATACATAGATGAATATGATCCATTGGATCGAGGAATTCTAGGGATAGGAATACAGAGACATTTTGATCATTTTATCAAGGGATTTCATGGTATAATAAAGAAATACCTTTACAGTAGTTATTCAAATTGTGGATATCTTATGTTAAGATTTCTTAATTCCTTAACTCTTAAGGTAAAAGAGTAAAATTACATTTTATAAAGCTTGTAATTCATTATTACTGTTATAATATTTTTTTACTTTTTTCACAAGTTTATATAATTATCTACATTAATATTAGAGAGTTAGTTTTTACTAATATTTCTAATAAATTGTTTTATCGGTGTGTATGTGATACTAATAATAACTTTGATATATCAGACACTTACTGGATCTAATTATATACTCTAATGATCAGATGATCTTTGATTCTTATCTTTTTTACATAGTTGGTTTTTGTTTTTTTATTTTAAATTTTTAAACTACAATTCACCCCCCCACCCTCTTGTAACCTTCGTATACTCTTACAATCCAAAAAATTATATTGAGGGATTTCTTGTTTAAAAAAGACATTGATCAATCCAATCTATCGGATCTAGGGCTTCTGTGTATAGGAAGATGGAGATATTTTGATCATCATGTCGAGATCTTTCTTAATAAGGAAAGATAGACCTTTAAAGTAGGTATTAAAATTTTTGATATATTAATCCAGTATTTCTAACTTCCTTAACTCTTAAGGTTAAATAGTAAAATTACCTTTTATAAATCTTGTAAGTCATTTTTACTTTTACAATATTTTTGTTTTAGTTTTTTTACAAGTTAATATTCTAATGTGAAATTATATTAGAAATTTATTTTTTAATTATAATTATAATAACAAGTTTTATCAGTGTGTATATGACACTGATAATTACTCTGACACATCTAATGCTTACTGGACCTGATTTATATACTTAGAACATCAGAGGACCATTGTGTCTGATATTTTTTACTTAAGAGGTTGTTTGTTTTATTTAGTTTAAATTTTTAAACTAAAATTAACCCCCCCCCCCCCCCCCGTGTAGACATAATATATTCTTACAGTATATCAATTGGTATCCAAGTAGGTTATAATACTATACTTGTTGAGTTTTCACATTCAATATATACTAAAAAATTTAAGGTTTTTTTAAATTGTTTGTTCATAAAAAATTTTACACTAACTTGTTTTGTATAAAAGAGTTTATATTTGATATTATGTAATATTTTAATGTTTCTACACTTCAAATTCTAAATCCTAGTATACCACAATATGTTTATGGGAATGTGTATGAATAATGGAGAGATAGAATAAAGAATTTTTTATCAATACTAGTGTGGATAACATTTTCATGTTTACTAGAAATTATGCTATTCTGAAAAGAGGAGTTTCTAATTTTATGAATCAATAAAAGAAATAATATCAAGTTATTTACATAGTAAAGAATAATCTTCCTTGTTCTATTAAAATAAGTATCTATAGTAAAATTTCATCATTCTAAGCAGCTAACAATATATGGAAAAAGCTATTAGTCACTGACTTTGGAGATTATAAAATTATAGAAACTAGAAGAGATATATTGAGAGATGATTATTAAGAATTTGATTTTATACCTATAAAATTAGTAGATAATAAGAATCAAAGATTCGTGGCCATTGTTAATAGTTTACATTCTCTAAGAGAGAAGGATTTCACATATGGAATTTTAGTTGAGAAAATTATTTAGATTATTCTTATGGAATGGGAATCTAAAATACAATATTTAGATGACATAAAGAGGATTGTAAATATTACTCTACAAGATCTCATTGGTACCCTTATAAAATGAAAAGGTATACTAAAAAGGGAACCAAAGAAAATGTACAAGAAAAATGGAAGTTTTTCTTTTTCAACTATATCTATTGTTCCTTCTAAAACTCAATATGCTAAAAAAGTTCTAAAATATTATAAAAAGAATAAAGTTATCATTTTATCAGATTCTAGATCATTGAAATTTACTTGAAATGAGATTTTTAATCTTTCTAAAAGGATGAACATGATTATTGGAGAGAAATATTTTCATTATAGAAATAACAATAGTCGTGTTGATAACGCTAATAAGAAATATTCTTCTAAGGTTTTATGTTATGATTACAAGAAAACATAACATATAAAACTAGATTATCCTAAACATAATAAAAAGGATAATAAAGAGAGTAATTATAACAAAAATGTTAAGTTGTATTAAAATCCTAAGAATAAGAAGAGTTTGAAACCTTCAAACACTTCGAGTGATTATTGAGGAGATAGTTCATCTGAAATCTCTTTGTATAATCAGTTTTTGGATAGATAAATATTAAATTATATGTAGTAATACCAAAGGTGAAAATAATGTATCTTTCCTTAGGTAATAATTTTTCAATCTCTTGCTAATCATAAATTGAATTCTAATTGTCCTGATATAAATAATGATAAAAAATCTACATTTTTGGATGAATAATCATCCTTTATTGAAGAGGATAGGAATTGAAATAGTTATTAATAAGTATCTATATTTTCTAAACTTCTTGAGAATGAAAATTCCAAAGTTTCTAAAAAACATGATGTTTTTTTAGGTTGGGCTCTTAATTACAATTAAATGATTACTAATTTAACTACTAAAATATCAAATCATTCCAAATAATGGGATAAAACTAATTTTTATAAGGATAGTGTTTCTAAAGATCTGAGAAAATATATTTAGAAGAAAAATAGGTTAAAAACTAATTTTTTAAAACTTAATTTGAATACTAATAGTATTATGGATAAGAATTTAATTGTAAAAATAAAACTTGAAATTTATAGTTCAAAGAATATTTTATGTAGGTTTACCACTGGTATGGATAACATTAATAAAATGTATAATCAAATTAGACCTCATAGAGATATTTCTACGATGGGTTTAACTATCAAATCACTTGTTTTTATTAAAAATTACATTATTCCATAGAGTGTTGTATTTTTCAATAAATGTTTAAAGTGGTGGAAACTAGAGAAAAAATGTTCATTAAATAAATTTCATTCATTAAGTTTTCACAAAGACTATTTTTTAGAAGAATGAAAATTTGATCGAAATTCTAAAATTTGGAAAATACGGCTACCTAAAGTTCTATTTTCTAATAATATCAGGCCCATGAAGGTTTGGGTATTAAAACACTAATATCTTTGTTTTTTTGGAAAAATAATGTACCAAAAAATAGTACATTGTTAGTTCTTGTTATATACCTATGATAGGAAAAAATATTTCTTTAATAATTTCTTAAAGATGAAATGTTTAAAATTCACTTTCAGATATAATTATCATGGTGAAATTGTCGGTATAGGTAACATTGTTCTTCTTAGAAAAATCATAAATTAAAATATTTATTTTTTGAACATAATCACAACCATATAAGCATAAGTCAATTATGTGATAAGGGTTGCCTTGTGTACTTAAGGAAAGATAAATGTATTATTAATAGTTTAAAATATATTATTATGCGTTTTTCCAATTGGTATGAGAATATTTACACCTTAAAAATATAATACCTTATCATCCAAGATCTGCCTTAACTTAGTGGAATTGAAGACCAATAATGGTTATGGAATATAAGATTAAGGCATTGTAATCTCATAATTGTAGATATGTTTTCTATGAAAGTATTTGTTAAGAATCATCAAGAACATAGGTTTTATTTTTCAAAAGTCTGTGATCATTATCAATTTGGTATGTAACAAAAATAATGTTTTAAATCTATTACTGAAGTATCATCTTCTATTGATTTATGGTTAGTTCATGTGAAATTATTTGGTCCTATGAAAACAAGAAGCTCTGGTGGAAAATAATATGTAAATGATCATTAAGTTAAAAGTTTTATTTTCTACATTTCATTTCCCTATTTTTTAGAATATAAAGGGGAAGAAAATTTGTGGGAGACTTTTTTGGGGGGAGTTTTGGGAATTTTATTTTGGGAGAATTTATCTAGGGGGAATATCAAAAAAAGAAATGAATAGTATCTCAGGTCCTTTTAAGGAAAAATTATTACAAAGGGGGAGAGTCTAACATTTTACTTTCTATCGGATCATAAATAATGTATACACACAAATGGGTTAAGATAAGAAAGGAATTTTTCCCATGAATATTCTTTGTGATGTTTTAAAAAGTACACAGGTTTGTAATTATTTCTAAGATATTATATTTTTATTTTAAGTGTTGTGTTTTGTTCATTCATAAAAGGTGGGGATTTTTTTATTAATGTTATACATTCAATATTTCCTTTTCTTATTTTTGGAAATCGCAAGCACTTTATTAAAACACTATTTTACTAACTTTATATATCCCAAGTGTTTTAGTATGTTTTGGTAGAAAATATATTTTTGTATTGAATGTAGAAATAATTCTACCATAAAAATAATATAAACTTTTATTATTCATTCTGATATATTGGACTAATGGTGCATCCAGTACACTGGTATGACTACTGTACTAACCAGTGGCTAGACTAATGTCATGTATATCATAACGATAAAATTCATGACCATCGGACTGAAAATAGTACTGATACATTGGATTAACATCTATTCAGTTTATCATATTGATAAAAAATAATTAATTCCATCAGACTATCCAATGTCTATAATTAGAGTAATTATAACTATATCTATTAGACAGAATCCATAATATCATTGTAATAGTGTTAAAAATATAACATCAGACAAATGAATTATAGTCCATGCTTATCTATAAATATCAATATCCTTATAATTATAAGCTTTAAAATTGATTGATGTTCGAGTTCATTGCAACCAACTCATAAATATGACTGTTGAAGTATTTATTATCAATAAGAGTTCATTTGAAGAGATGGGTGCTGATGAATTTTCTACTCAACATGCATGAAGATCTTTCTTCATGAACATATAATTACTAAGATTTTTAATCTTTCAGAGAGTTGTTGTTATATGGAATACATGTGATGATTGCAAATTCTTTTAGACCATTTCTATTGTATTCTTTACATCTAATCATGGTTAGATTGAGAGATTCTGGGGATAAGAAGACAAGTGAATCTAATCTATCAAATAGAGGTCTTTCCGGGCTAGGATTATAGATCTAAAGATGATCATTATATCGAGGGATTTTTTTTATAATGACAAAGCTGAATTTAATCAATTGGATCGAGGGATTCTAGGAATAGGAAGATAGATAAATTATGATCATCGAATTGAGGGATTTATTAGTTTGGAAAGACAACCCATTATAGTAGGTATTAAAAATATGGATATATTATGTTAGAATTTCTAAATTTCTTTAAATCTTAAGGTTAAAGAGTAAAATTACCTTTAATATATCTTTTAATTCATTCCTATTATTATAATATTTTTTACCTTGTTTGTAAAAGTGAGTATTCTAGTTTTCATTAATATTACAAAGTAAATTTCTACTTATCTTTATAAAAAACTATTTTATCATTGTCTTTGTGATATTAATAATAAATCTGCTATATTGGATGATTACTAGATATGATTTATATACTCTGGTCATTGGATTATCTTTGAGTCCGATCTTTTTGACGTAATAGGTTTTTTGTTTTTTCAGATTAATATTTTAAACTACAATCCAACCCCACTCTTTTAATTGTCATATACTATTACGATCCAATAGTGAGGTCCTAGAGGATACAGGGTTGGTAGAGTAGGTTATTATTAGTTTTTTACAGTGGTTTTTTTAGTATTTTTTCAAGAGTTTTTTCTTTTATGATGTTTATTTTCCAATTGTTTTATGTTTGTTCTTTGGAATATTTTTAATATTTTTTCTTCTTTATATATGGGTTTTTTCATCACCTTACTATTATGAATCGTTAGTGCCTCTTGTATGCATAATATAATATTGTTTAGATATTTCATCTAGTATTGCATTATAGATGATTTTTTTTATTTTGGAAATGAATTTGTGTGGTTTTTTACATGTCCATTATTCTAATTTTTTTATTTTTTTATGTATTCTTGGTGGTAGTCACTAGCACATTGGCCTATTAGAGGTGGGATATTTGGGGAAAACTCATTCTAACTACTAGTTCAGCAAAGGCCTATATGGGATGGTTTCTGTTAAAATAAAACATAATAATTACATGTTTATCTATACCAATGTGTAAAACATTTATGTTGATATTTTTAGGATAACAGTTATTGATAGAAAATTAATTTTTTATTCCAAAAAAAACTTTTGAGGAAACGGGGAAACTAAACTAGTTCAAAGAAATGGGTTAGTTAACACATCAATAAATCAAAAAATAATTAAAAGGGGTTAAAATTATTGGAATTTCTTTACCTATATATCCTCCATTTAAGAAAATTATCCTTCATATGTAGATCATCATTTACTAAGTCTTCAAAGTGGTTGTCTATCTTGTCCCAAGATTAAATGTATCCCTCCACATTAATCTATCATTCATTGAAGCCACATGAAAAAATATTTTCTCATTTACTTATCCAGACCATTTGATCCCCAATGACATCGACTTGTATTATTATTTATTAGATTATTTCCACCTCCTCCTTTGAATCTATAATCTAAAAGGACTAATCCCATAATTATTTAGTTAAATTTATAATGAGATTTAGACCTTTTTCTTTTTCCCCGTCCACATTCCCTGCCCCACTACCCAACACTTGTTCCTTATGGTCACCACTCTTGTTCTTTTTCTTCGCAATTTATATAAAAAAACTCTTCTTGCATTCCTTATATTTTATCATTGTTCCTCTGACAATCACCTTGGCCTTTCTATCAGACCTTGTTTCTATTGACTTAGTTAGTTGAGAATAATCCTTTCAATATTTAGTTTTTTTCCCCTTAACCACAATACATCCTCCTATATTATGTTACTCCATCTATACCTTCTTCTTCTTTGAACTATTAAGCCCTTTATCTCATGATCTCTCTATATTATTAGCTAAGAATTGGCTAGATATATCTTCTTCATAATAAACCTTAGAGAAACCATGGTCAACTATAGGGCTCTCCTATGAGGAATTTTTACACATACCCAAATCAGTTAATGCATTAGTGTCAAATTCCTAAACTACACTTGAGGGCCTATGATCCTAATCTGTCCCTTACTCATCAAACCCTTCAAAATGATTATTTATTTTAATAGGAAAACTACTCTTTCTTTGACTTATTATGTTTGTTGGTTTCTTCTAACCATTATGTAAAGCTTGAGATTCCTAAATTTCATTATCCTAGGACCTATTGCCTGATGATTCTCCTTCTTGAACTACCTAGATCACCTCCTCAAGTGTGGGACCAATTTATTACAAATATCTACAACATGAGATAAAGACTATGGTATTAGGGATCACATTTCCCTAGAAATGACCTTTCACACGTCCTTAACCCCACCTAGACCAGAAGGGACTCCCTCTAATTGGAATCATCTTGTCCTACAGTAATATGGTTCACTATATGGTAATTAGTAGCCTTGGTCCCAAATGATAGTCTCAGGATAGAGTCGGGACCTTTCTGTTCCCTACATCCTTGATTACACAATGAAACAAGATCCCGAAACCATTTTCAATATTCCCAGTAATTAAAAAAGGAATAAAAAACCATTTCATGCTTCTATCAAAATTATTCGCCAACTGTGATATAAACCAATTCTACTATAATCTTTCCAAAATCAACCTCAATACAAATTCACAGTTATATCGGGTGAAAAACATCAATTTTTTGACTATCATAACATAAATAAAAGGATACCATATTACCTAGAATACTAATAATAGATGAATTTTGGAAAGGTAATGATAGTTATGAAAAACATACCCATAGTACTGTGGAATGAACATCTCATTTCAGGTGAAAATTTAATAACCATCGAAAGATATGGATGTGTTGCATGTTGAGGGATCAAGGATCTCTAGGCTAGGTGGAAATTATATCATCCTCCAAAGAAAACTGAATCATCATATGCCACTTTTTGACAAGACCGAATAACACTCATTCATGTATACCCTAAGAACCAAATAATTACCTGTCAAAGGAATTGACCAAAGGTCGATGATTCCATAAGTGATCCACCAATGTCAGATTGAGGATATCTAATGCCTTTGTGATCCCCTTAGCTGAAATTTCCAGCTCATTTAAACCATTGAAGAGATCTTGAACCTTATGGCCGATAAAAATCACTAGGAATGGAGGGAAGAAATCATATTCATAGAATTAAAGTAAGGGATAATGATTAGATCTATAATCCCCCCCCCACTTGAGTGGTAGGTCCCAATGTTGAGACCATTTCCACCTTAGTTCAATTCCAATACAAGACTTAAGGATCATATTCTTCTTAATTGAAAATAATATTTATGTGTTTGGATACCAATATAAGGATATTCAGGAAAAAAAATTAGAATTAAAAACATTATATTTAATAAATAAATATTATAAAATAGAAAAATATAATTGAATATGTTAGTAGGAGCAATGGATTTGAAAGTTAAAAAATTTAATCTTGAAGGGACACTTGACTGTGATGCTACAACGACAATGGCTCCTCTTATTCATATGCAATTGGGAAGACCAATTTGGGTGAGAAGACATGTATACTGGTATTGGAAATCATTATACTATTATTTTATTATAATGTGGAGTAAAATTTATCTAGGGAATAAATGTAGTTAAAGGAGTTGATCCAGAATGATTTATCTATTAGGGAAGCATTTTCTACTTTTCATGATCACAAGAAATGTAATTTGTTTCCACTTTTACAATGAAAGAAATTATTATGTAAAAAAATTATATTAGTTTAAAGATAAACATGATGTTTAGATTAAAAATAAAAAATTTCCTCTTGTGAAGGGATTTAAATTGATGGAAGGTGTATCTTTCACTATGAATTTCTCTTCTAATATAAAACTCATTATACATTATGTGAATATTTTTATGATTTCATCATATATTTTCATCATAAATTACATTATATAAATACTGTTTGTTTCATATATATTTAATGGTGGATATTTATATATATATATTGGTGGGTTTTAACAGTAAAAAAAGAAATACCAATTATAAAATATCTAAGAATGTTTATATTGGTTGAAGTAGGAACCAAAATAATAGAATAAAACTTTTGACAAATTAATTAATAAAAATACTTATTAATGATGTCACATTGACCAATGGTATTATGTAATTTAATTTATTAAGGGATATATTGTATTATTTAAATTTTTGATTAAATAAATATTTTCTGATCATATAAGAAAAAGTATTGATGATCTAAAAGTGTTTATGAAATTCATGTTTGAGGTGAAAAATCCTTGAGAAGCTTGGATAGATATTAACATGCGTTTTGTATCAAAAAACATGACATTGTAATTTGTTGAATACATTTAATTTATCTAATTGTATTCATTATGTGTATATAAAGATTATTTTATGTTCCCTTGGAAATATATTTTATGTTGACCAAGGAGAAATCCCCGAATACGAAGGAAGTGGTAGAATACACGGTGAAGGATTAATATAAATAATTTATCTAAAACATGACTTATATTAGGGTTTTTACCTAATAAAATATCTCTCATATAGTGAGAGTAATGATAAATTACATGTAAGTCTATGGAAAAACAAAAATTTATGTTTTTAAAACGATACTATAGTAATTAAAGGTAAGAATAAAAGTATTTTTATACTTTTAGAAATGATATTTTTTATAGGGGAATGTATAAGTAGACCTTAGTAATTATGATGATATAAAATAGAGTATCATATATTAAGTGTTTATTTATGGAAGTAATATTGTGAGTTGGTTATATCAACAATAGAATAATATCATTGTATACCCATTGAGGTAGAGTATTTCATTTTGATAATGGATAAAAAAAGAGATGATTTTTTAAAATTTGTTTCTGTAATAACTTTATAGAATGTTATAGGAAAATGAATATCACTATTATAGAAAAAATTTGGTAGATCAATAAAAGAAAATAATGTTTCATTCTAGGATGTAGAATAATAAATAGAAGTTCCACTTTATCATATATTTGATACATAATGGAATAT
Organism: Viscum album; assembly: GCA_963277665.1. Classification (NCBI taxonomy): domain Eukaryota; kingdom Viridiplantae; phylum Streptophyta; class Magnoliopsida; order Santalales; family Viscaceae; genus Viscum; species Viscum album. Next base: position 26,050,248 of record OY728131.1, read on the forward strand.
TTACATTTTGGATGATCCTAAGAACTTGTAATTCAATTTAATCATTACCGAAATAAATAGTAATTAAGAAGTTGAATAACAATTGTATATATATTGGAATTTAATGATAGAAAAACCTTGTAAGAAATAATAGAGAACTCACGATTTGGTATCATATAAATGGGATAGTTACTTGATCATTCTATAAGTATTAGATAGTTGGACTCCGAGATCCAAATCAGTTAGATAAATTTGTTCTAATTTCTAGAGGTATATAATGTTACAACATAAGGTATAATAGTGACTCTATATTTTTATGATCACTTTTTACAAAGGGTTACTAGATTATTCTTATGGTATTTTTTATTTTTTAACACCCTCAAATATAAAATTTTTCTTCCTCCTCTTATATACAGTTTATCCACAAACAATGTTAAATATTTGTTATTTATTTATTTTTTCCCTCCCTTTCATAATAATTTTGTTCTTTTTCTCCCTCATTTCCAGAAACTTGACAATTATATATTTTTTATTTATTAAAAAATATCAAAATATAAAAAATCATAATAATATAGAATTATATTTTCTAAATTTTAATTATAAAAAAAATCATGGTATTAATGATTTTCTTTTGTATCTAATGAAATTTCAAGTATATTAATAATTAGAAATTTAATCATTTTAATAAAACAAAAATTCAATTTGTATATAAAATCATAATAATTAAAATAAAATATAACATAATTATTATCTAAGAAAAAGTAATTAAATATTATTTCAATAATAACTAATCCTGAATATTAAATAAACTCACACTTCAATATGAAATTCTAACAGCCCAGTTCTATATTTTAACACATAATTTTTCATATTTTAAAATATCAATTCCATAATTTAAAATGTGCACAACATACAACAACCTTAAAAATAAAAGCTTATAAAACATATAGAATACATGAATAGAATAAGGGGAGCATTTGGACTCTTACAAGAAATCCCTATAACACCCCTAATAAGTGTACAATAAAAAACACTCAATAATTTATCTATATAATTTAACACCACAACCCCATATTTTAATAACCCATTTTATCCTATTAAGATCCAACTTTCAAATTTTAAGATTCCTTTTCAAAAATTATGACACCAAGGCCAAAAATAAGTGTATTCTAAAACCACTAGTTCCCAAAAAAATGGAAGTAAGAGTTTCTTATCACACACCCATATGACATTTAAGAAAATAATTTAATGATTATTGAGCCTTACAATCACATCATCACTTCATTTTCTTATTTTAACACTCAATATTCAAACTTTTATCACCTATGATTCCATATCTTAACACAAGTCTTCAAAAATTTAATTCTTTCTTAAAAGTACCACAATAATAAAAATAAATTGTTATAAAATACACAAAAAGTTATAATTATATAAGTGGGTCATATAGTCACCACCATAGACCCCCATGAATCCTCTAATAAGAAAATATATAAACAATTATTCAATAATTCAACTAAACAATTTAATACTTCATTCCAACATCTTATCAGTCTACTTCTACATTTTAGCACCTCACTTCAATATTTTAAGATATATTTTTTAAAAAATATTCTAATAAATTTGAAGGTAAATTACTTTTAAAATAATTAATACCACCATAGGGGATATAATAAGAGCATACCCCGCACCCCCACGACACTTCAAAAAAGAATTAAATGATTGATAAGGATAAAATTATAAATATCACCTTAGTTTCAAACATTGACTCAATGATTATAAATTATATCATATGACTTTCGGAATTTAGTTATTATTAGAAAAAGTCACAAAAATAAAAAAACAAGATTATTTAAACCCAACAGCATTAAACAATATAATAAGGGATGTATATAGAATTTGTAGTAGAAACCCTATATCCCTCCCAAATAAGTGAATATGTGAAAATAACTCTAAGTGTTTAAATAAACTAATTCACACTTTATCCCTCTTTTTTACATTCTAGTTCCATATTTTTACACTAGAATTATAAATTTTCATATATGTTTTAAAAAATTTCATATAGTATCATGATTTTATTATAATAATGACTTATCTTATGTATTTAAGTTTACATATGTTTCTATTTTATTATATTAATTAATGAATATAATTGTTAAATTAAATTACATAATTTTTTATTTAAGTATCTTGAAAATTTTGGATGGGAAACAATGTTATTGTACTTTGGAGTACACAGAGGATAAAAAAATTATTTTTCACTAAAATAAGATATTGAATTGATAAATATACTTCTACAGTTAAATAAAAATAAGTATTTTTATGTATGGTTTATTTTTGGTATTGATTTGTAATAATTGTAATTTTTATTCCATTGAACATTTTAATTAAAAAAATTAATTATGAAAATAAATATTATATGTACCTCATTATTAATTTTTTTATATCTTAAACCTATTTTCTCTAATACCCTTAATGAATTAAACTATGGATGGAGGATTAGATCTTTACGGATGGAAGAACTCATCAAGAATTCCTCATGATGTATTTTTCTCTGATTTCAACCCAAATTTATGTGAACTATTTATCATTTCATTCTAGAGTAAAAAAATATGATTTATTAATTTATTCACTATGTCTAAATTATATAGACATGAAGATATAAAGTATATGAACATGCAGGAGTATGAATTTTGAATATCTGATGTATGGTTCTGTAGATATTTCTTGATAAGTTTTTTCTTCACATTTTCATATAAGGGAGATAAAATTATATAAAAATCTAATCATGAAGTATAACATCATTGAACCCATATAAGGTAGGTAATTTTGAACCATGGAATAGTCCAAAGTCTCACCACATAACCCCTTTCTATCTAAATTTTGATAAAATTCATATTTTTTATTAGAATCTATTTAAGATAAGTATATAGTTTAATTTACTCTTTTTCCCAATTAGATCTCCATGGTGAGACTTTTTAGAGATTTTAATATCATTTATAGAGTATTTTAGAATTATAAATATTTGGACACTAAATTTTATAATAAATTTGAACAAGAAAATTTTGATAATTTTTTTATTCACTTTCTAAATTATATGATAACACTTAGTTACATTGGGTTATTTATAGTCTGTAAAATAGATTTTTGGATAAAATATATTTTAATAGTGTAATTGTGTAAATATAGTTTGACAAAAGTTCTTCGATGATATGTAATTAACATAGAGATGGATTAAACTATCCATATATTAGGCATGTTATTATCATATGATGTGGTTTATGGTGGACATAAAAATTAGTAGTATGACTTGATATGGTAAAAATCATAACTCATTTATAGGATATAGTTCAAAGAGGAATAAATTCAATGTTGTTTTTTTCAATAGTTTTTGTTGATATAGAGGATTGATTTTAAAATTTTCTTAATCTAAGATATTTATATTGATTATGGGTAATTCTATTCTCCCATAGTTGATATTGCGGTTTGGTATTCATCAAAATTGGTTTCACTTTAAATAATCCTACAATTATCTACAAACATGGCCTTATTTGTCTCGTATAGATTTAGATTTTAGGTAAACTAGTATTTGATATTCTACTCTATCCTGGGAAGTTATTTTAATATTGGTGTTATTGTGGAAATATAGGAAATATGGTTGGTGTGGTACTATTTATGATTATTTTATGTTATTTGTAGTGTTTATAAAATATAAATTCTCTTATTGTTGATGTTACTATGGGATACCACTAAGGATACATCATATTACACAACTACCATTTATAAATGTTATTAAGGAGTTTCAACATTTATGGAGGGAAGTGTTTATTAAAATATCTCTAGGTGTCTGTAGTATTACAACTATTACCACTACTTTAGAAATAGTTTATCAAATATATGTATTGGGATGATTTAAAGATATTATCATGGCCTCTAATAGGGCATAATAAATGGGAATATATTTATTTTGATATTATAAAGTGTTAGACACACACACAAAGTATTATTTGGAGAGTGTGATCATAGTGACTTTTGGGTAGCTTAAATATGATACGAACCATTAATAATAATATTGAATTTTATATAATTGGGTTTTTATTTAAACATTTTTTATTTATCATTTACATAGTAACTAGTTTTATTTGGGGGTCATCTCACTTCGTGGGATGAACATACTGAGTATTTTTTCCACCGTTCTTTCACACTTTCAAGTTTTTTCACTTTCATTTTACAAAATTAGATTATAAATGAATTGAAAACATAGAATCTTGGGGATCAATGGATATTTTTTACATTTATGGGGACACTTGATATCATTTCAATTGATATCTGATTCCATTAATATTTTCTAGAATAAAAATTTTAAATCTTCCATATTTGGTACAAAATTTATTATTTTTTCAGGATCACAATGAAATTTATCGGTACAAAATGAATTATTTATTGGTTTTTATTAATTACTAACAATTTTGGGTCCTTCCATTTGAAAAAAAAATTAAAATGGGAAAGGATAATTGTTACTCAATTGGTATTGATTGTATAAAAACCCATAAAAACCAACATTTTTGTTTGAGTTGTGATTTTCATAGTTGGTGCATTGTTTGTCTAAGTTTTTAGAAAACATGTAGATTCACAGGTGACTCTAGATCCACCCACATAGTTGGTGCACAATTTGGAAAACAGTGCATCCAAAACATTTAGTCTACCCATAAACATAAAATTGTAAAATTACCAAACTACCCGTTCCAAAATTAAACCCCTAACCCCTCTAATTCCACTCTTACTCAAACATAAATCCTTACTACACATTATTAACTCCTAATCCCCCTCAATTTGGATCAATTTAAAATGGGTGTTTTTTCTTGTTTCTATATGATAACAACTTGGTAATAAATCCGTGTCATCCTTGGTTTTACCCTCTTTTCCCATAGTTTTCTATCTACCATACATTCAAGGAGACCTAGGGTTCTTATTTTACAACCCTAATAGTGGTGGTGGTTAGTTATTAGGGTCCACCCTTACCTTATTGACATATTTTCACCATTTTATTAGTGGATTCCAATAGCTAACAAGTATTTTCATTGATAAAGGTAGGCGGTTTCAAAGTTCATATTTGTTTCAAGAAACTTAATTTATTTGTTGTTTCTAAAAAATGTTTTAAATTGATTTAAATAATGTTTTGTGATATTTAATAACTTATATATATATATATTATAAATTCTTTTAAATGGTCGTCCTTTGGTTTTTTATTTAATTTGGATTAAAAAGAATGATAATTCTTAGTTTAAAGGTTTTTTGTGTTGTGTTTGATAAAATGATACTTTGGAATAAAAATATGGTTCAATGGATGGAATAAAACTCATTAAAAAAAGTATGACACATGGGATACTCCATATTTAGGTAGGAGGACTAGGGAAAAAAATTTAGGCATGTCATTACCACCCTATAATTGGAATCACATTATAACACTAAAAATACCTTGATGATATGAATTAGAAGTCACTTGTTTGGGTACCCCTTCCCACTTGGCCTTGAGATTAATCTCCCTAGATGTGGTCTAAAATTGAATATACTTGTTTAAACCACTGAGTGGTGTGAAAATACTATATTTTCTAGACAATATATACCTTAGTATTCCCTATGGTTCTTGTTTATAAATGTTTACTTATAAGGATTCTTCTAAATACCTTTAATTTTTTATTTACTTATTCTATTTCAAATGGTAAAATACTAATTTCAAATATTTAATTTAAAAACTAGTATGATTGATTTTATTTAATAACTACGAATTATGATACATTTGGAGGAATCCTACTGGGGTTGTTATGCTAACCCTCTAAAAACACCCTATAGGCACATGTAGACTTTTTTTTAAATATATACGTTGAAGAAAAGCGCTTCTTGGAAGAAGTGTATCTCCTTGTTAGAAGTGAATGGTTTAGTGGTGGTGACATTGTGGGGATGGTCCCATGTGTGACATGGGGATGGGTATCATATTTTACCTTATTTTTTATCCACATTTTTTCATCACACTCTTGTATTCTCTATTTGGATCCTCATTCAATATTATTTATTATTTGACTATACTTGACCCTCTTCCAATTATGATATAAATATTTTATTTTGTATCATTATTGTAAATCCTCTTATATTTAGATTTTACAAATGATTAAACTTATTTTTAAGGAAATTTTTTAGTTTCATTTACTTGGGATCTTGATTTACCAACATATGGAAAGGTAATATCATATCCTCACTTTGGATCATTTTAATGAATTTATTAAGAAAACTTATTCCCAAGGTATTATATTGATTCTTGAGAACTATTTTCCAACCCTTGGGGATCAAAAATTCCTTTTAGTCCTTTCCACATACTAGCTACGGTGCTCAGTTGAGGGTTTACTCGGTTTGATTTGTTGTAATATGGTATCCAGGTGAGGTTTTTAGTTTATGATGTTTGGAAAGCCTTGGAAGATACTAGATAAAATTTTAGGTACATAAGAGATAGGTTGTGAGTGATTGTATGGCCACCACCCATCAAGATATAACTTAGGCCTCTATGGGATGTTAGTAAATTAGTCTTTTGAAACAAGTCTTGGTTCGGTTATGAATTTTTAGATACTTTGGGTCGAAATGAATAGGATGGGGAACTTTCTATAAAGTGAATGATTAGGTCACAGAGGAAGTAAATGGTGTTACCAAACCATATTTCTCGATTGAAGTGTTGTCAATGAAACCTGCATGGTTGGTTCATGTTTTATTAAACAATGTGTTCAAACCATGTATTGTGTGAATTTATTTATTTCATTATATTTTCCATTTTTAAATTCTTACTTGTGGTTTATAATATCATTTTATGGATTTTTTTTCAAAATGATATTTGTTACCTTTTTATCCATTCATTTTTTATATAGTTTCATACCACTTTAAAAGCATTTGGTGAACCCTCTAGAGGATATTGTGGTTAATTTTATGCAATAAAATACCATTATTAATAGAAAAAATATTTCAAAATGTAGTATTAATGGTTTAATATATAGAATTAGAAGAAGGATCTACCCCATCTCAAGTTCTGAAATATTTTTCAGGATCGAGTAGATATAGAGATCAGGCTCAATAAACTCTTTGTCATGAGACTCTTCCTTTTAGAGGAACCAATTATACTTAAAAAAATAAGTATTATCTAGAGAAGACCAAAAGGGTAATTGAATTTCATGAGATCGTGGATGATATCAAGGTGAAGTAGGTTTTTTTAGGATATAATATATTAGCCAAAAGTGGTGGAAGATAGTGCTTCATGCCAAAAACCATGAGAACTTAGATTGGAAGTCCACAAAATTTATCTTCCATAGATATTTCTACCCTATAACACTATATATAGAAAATTATTGGGAGTTTTTATTCACTTAGAAAATTGGTCTTGTAATGACCCGAAAGTTTGAATAATATTTTTTTCCTGAAAATATATGTTTTACTGTGTCAATATCAATAAAACTATATAATTATAATTGAAATGTAACCATCGAGTATAGACCATTATATGAACATTGTAAACAATAGTAATTTTTAATTTTATAATTATTGTTTAAAATAGAAATAATAATGGATAACAAATTCAGAAAGAAGAGTCAATGGCCTCGTTCAGTAGACTTGGGATGAACGAATCTCGTCTATCAGATCTTGGGATGGAGGTAGTGTCACTAGGATTTTCCCTGGACCAATCCCAAGCTGAGATTCAACATGTTAAGATTTAATGGAATCATTTAAGGGAGAAGTTCAAGGTGAGTGAAATCACCACTCAGGAAATGTTGTCCGAGCTGCCCCAAGATTCTATCACCATTACACACCTTATTATTAGGTCCTATAAAGGTTTTATATGGGGCTATGTAACGAGGTCATAGTGAATTTGTGTAATCCTTTTGTATAAATAAAATTTTTGTTTCTTATTATGGTAAAATTTTTGAATTTAAAATTTTAAAATAAATATAGGATGAGTTTTTAGAAGTCTCTTATTATTAATGAATATTGAAGAACAAATTATTTTAAAATAATTTTACTATACTTCAAATAATTAATATTGTGAAATGATTTAAAAAACTAATATATGCAGTTGTGGTCTGTAAGAAATTTAGATTCTGATAAGGTCAACTTAATTTTTATGTAATATTAAATAATGAATATTAATATTACCCTTATGAAAAGTAATATGACCAATGGAATAGTAACCTCACTTAAGTAAGTATAAATGCAATTTAGGAAACTTTAATGGTAATATGATATAATAGCATAAGTAAATAACTACTTCATAAATTATTAGTTAAGTATTAGTATTTTTAAGGTAAATATTTATTTTACATAAAAATTAAATATCTAATATTTAGAAAATTATTTTCATAAAATTAATTTCACTTCTAAATTTAGACTATTCATATTAGGTTAGAGTGAATTTGTGATTTTTATATAAAATGTTTTGTTTTTTGGTGAACAGTAAAAATACAATTTATGAGTTTTCAGTGTGTTTTATGATATCATAATGAAGTAATCCATAATTTAAAAATATGGTAGACTCATTTGGATTAATATATTATGTGAGTTGTCCCAAGTTTCCAAAACTAAGGGAAAATACCATAGGCAAGCCCAGGGTATTTCAAATACCACTAATGAGGTGTCCCTTGGAAATTAATAAAATATTCTCCTAGTTTTGATATAAATACTAACCCTTTCATTCATTTATTTCATTTAAAATTCCCCTAAAAATATATCTAGTCTTTTTACCTCTAAATGAGTCCTCCCAAGTTTACCTTAACCCCCCATGGTCCCAACCTTCATGTTTTTAAAGTTACTCTCTAAGGTAAGGGAACCTTTCACCCTCCTCTTTTAGTCAAGCCTTATTTTATCTAATGTCTTTTCATTAACATTTTCATAAGTTGGGGTATGTTATTCTATATTCATATTTTTTTACATTTTATTTTCAAATTATGAGAGACCCTTTCTTCTCTCCTCATCTGATTTTCTGAATTTTTATGCGACGTTATTAGGCTGTCGAATTTTCTTAAGGGAATTCATAACTTTTGTTTTTACTTTCAAATTATTTTTTATTTGGGCTATCTTAAAATTTTACATTTCATGTTATTATATCTATATTATTCTTTCCATATAATGTATTATTGCTTTATTATAAATTGGTGGCCTATTTCCCCCCTCTTTTTAATGTTTTCTATAACCATTTTTCATAGTCGTTATGCTGCGGAAATTCCAACTCAAAATCTCTATCTTTTTATCAAGATATTATTTTATTTTTCTTATATGAATGACCAAAACTCTTTAATTTCAAGGGTTATTTATAATTAAATAAAAATTATTTATTTTATTCTCTAATTTTCAAACATAAATCCCTCATTTCCTTTCTGTGGGTTATAAATGATATAATGACCATGTTTTTAAGCCCTTTTTAAAACACCGCGATTTTAATTTTAAACTCAATTTATTTATTCTCTTTGGGTTATTTATGAAATTTTTTATTATTATATATGTGTATCACATGAAAATAAACATATATTAAGGTTGAACCCTGATATCACTCTAAATATTGGATAAAGAAATTAATCTCTAGAGATGAAAATTTTTATGACACCTTGGTGAATAACCTTGGTAATTTTTATGACACCTTGGAGATGGACCTTAGTGATACACTTATGAATTTATAAATTAAATTTTGTATCGAAATTTTCAATTTATTATTAATGTTATTATTATTATGATATTCCTCTCTATCATGCCTTTATGATATTCCCCATGTTCTTATTGATATCACTCAAGTTCACATGTAAATTATTTCACCTTTTTTATTTTCTGGGACTCCTACTCACCATTTACTTTGATGTATGTATCTAGGTTTTGAGATGTAGTGATTTTACATAGTATGACCTTTTCAATAAGTATTTCAATAGGATTAAAATAATTTTATGTGTTTTCATGTAATATGTACCTTTTTTCAAAGACACTAGACTTTAAAGATCCTCTGTTTTTAAAATAAAATGAAAAGTTATGTAATAAAAAGGTGGGATGCCATAATAGGTATCAAAGTATAGTTTAGTTATTTGTCGAAATTAGGATATAAAAAATTTTGGAAGAACCCTATATAAAAGATTAAATATAGGAAAACTTCCTGGTATTTTGGTGAAATATTAATTAAGTGGATTCCAGACAAAAAAATCCCTATCTGGATATGAACAAGAGGATGTGGCTCTGGCACGGAAGTATCTATGGGTAAAACCAAAAAAAACTGCTTTGAGATAGAATTGAAAAGGAACTAGTGCATGAAAATAGGCCTTGCTTCACTTTTAGTTTGACACTCCTTGTGGATATGTTTGGTTAATGAAAATATTTTTATGAATCATTATAAATAATTTATAGAGAAATGTAATTGTTATTAATGAATAATATATTTAAGCTTGAAGTTTTAAGATATAAAATCGTTTATAGTTAAAAGATTCATAAATAAAATAAGCTTTTACTATGGTTTTATTCTTTTAGAAATTGAAGGAAATTTGAGGAACTGTGAAAATGGTGAATGCAATATACCATGCGTTGACGGCCCTTCTATGGAATCCAAAATGGAAAAATTCATGAGAATGATGAACTAACTAACTCAAGTTATGAAAAATAACATGAATCAAGCTGAGAGACCGATTTCACCATGAAAGGAACAACTTTCTGTTGAGTCCTTTATGCATCAACAACCAATAACGTTCAGTAGATCTACCTACCCAATTAATTTTTAATAGTGTATCAGCTCTATAAAAAAGAACTTTTTTTGCTCTAATATTAAAAATATGAAAAGGTTAACCTGTTTGTTTACTACTTAGAGGGAGAAGATGATCATTAGGGGGAACAGATTAAAAACATTATTCCAATAGTAGACGTTGAACATATGGAGTAGAAAGAGTTCATAGGGATACTCTTCAATAAGTATTTCCATTGTTCGATGAAAACAAAAATGGAGAAGGAGTTTCTCAAGTTGAAGGAGAATGAAAATTAATCTGTTCGAATCTCTGAGATAAACTTCAAAAGAAATTCCCATTACACCACAAGGTTTTTTAGGGATCTTAATGGGATGGTTGATTGATTCTTTGGTGTACTAAGACCTCATATAATGAAGAATCTAGCCAACCGAGACTGTGAAAGCTATGATGAGATCATACAGAGTGCTATGAAAGTTAAACTGGAGTTTTCTAAGACGTAGTGGTCTCATAAATCCATTGAAATGAAATTATCGGTGGAGCCAAGCTTGGAGATGATCTTTGATCAAGTAAGAGGAGGCAAGAAAGTGCAATGTTTTACGCATAATAAATGTGGGAATAAGCATTTGGGGAACTGCTTTCTTCAGAGAGGGAAGTGCTAAAAGTTTGAAAGAGATGTTCATATCACATGGAATTATTCTAGTGAGGTAAATAAACCAATATACCCAAGATAACAACAAAGGAAAGATAGTGTAGGCCCTACCTGAATTCCAATGCATCAAGTGTGAACATCTTGGGAACTTTTCCAATCACTATCCAAATCTGAGGGCAGTGGACGGGAAAGATCCTCCGCATCAGTAAAGGGTAAGGGATCAGGGTCGTGCTTTTTCTATCACAACAAAAGATGTTGAATCTCCAAATTATGTGGTGGCAGGTACTCTTGTTGTTATCTCAAATCTATCAAGTACTTTGTTCGATTCTGCTTCTACGCATTCTTTTATTTCCTCTATGTTTTCATAGAATTGAGAATCAACCCATGTGTTTCTAAAGGTAGAGTTATCAATCAAGACATCTGGTGAGATTATCTAAGAATTGTCAGTGTTTGGAAACTCTAGTATTTAATTTAGTGAGCACAATCTTATCACAAATCTAGTAGTCATTACCATGTTGTAATTAAACATTATAATAGGGATAGACTGGAAGTATAATTCTAAGATCAAATTTTGAAGCAAGGAAATCTCAGTATCCTTGAATGGGAAACCTACAGTTATCTTCCAAGGAGCGATTTATTGACCACATCTTTGTCTAGAAGCACATCTTATAGCCTACTATATGGATTTTATCAGTGGAGAGGAATAAGGAATTGAGAGTATAAGGATAGAAAATTTCCCCATAATCCAAGAATACATTGACGTATTTCCTAAGAAGTTTTCTAGACCTCACCTAGAAAGAGAGGTATACTTCTCCATTTAAATCATACCTAGATATCATCTGATATCAAAGACCCCATATAGAATGGAAAAATTGGAGATGGAGAAATTAAAGAGACAACTACAAGATCTTTGGGAGAATTGGTTTATCTGACCGCGAGTGTCTCCTAGGGGAGCACATATTCTCTTTGTGTAGAAGAAGGATGGATCAATGCTGATATGCATTGATTATAGATACTGAAACCGGATCACAGTGAAGAAAAAATACCCTCTTCCAAGAATTGATGAGTTATTTGACCAACTTCATGGGGATCAATTCTTCTCTAAGATTTATCATTGATTAGGTTATCATCAATTGAGGGTAAAGAATGAATATATTACAAAAATTTCCTTCGGATCAAGATATAGGCATTATGAGTTTTTTGTTCTTCCCTTTGGCTTGACTAATCCTCCTTCTATTTTTATGAATTTGATGAATAGAGTCATTAAGTACTACCTTGATAACTTTTTGGTAGTTTCTATTGATTCTATTCTGACATATTCAAAAATTCAAGAGGAGCATGAGGATCATCTAAGGGTTATTTTTCAAACTCTACAGACAGATAGGCTTTTTGGAAAGTTTAGAAAGTGTGAATTCTGCATACAACAAGTTGCTTTCTTGGGAAACATTTTAACCAATAAAGGAATCATAGTTGACCCTAAAAAGACAAATTTTGTAGAGGAGTAGCCATATCTTGTAAAAAATAACAGAGATTTAGATTTCCTTGGATTAACAGGATATTTTAGGAGGTATGTGAAATACTTTTCATGGTGTTCTAAAACATTAACCATGTTAACATGAAAAGGGGTCAAGTTTATCTGGACAAAGGAGTGTGAGGAAAGTTTCCAAGAGCTGAAGAAGAGAATGGTTACTACACCCACGTTAACTCTACCCTCAAGTGGAGAAGGAGTCGTTATTTTTAGTGATTCATCTATAAAGGTTCTTGGGTTCTTCCTCATGAAAAATGAGAACGTGATTGATTATGCTTCTTGATAGTAAAAGAATTGTGAGAAGAAATATCCTACGCGTGATCTGGAGCTGGATGTGGTCATCTTTGCTTTGAAGATATCGAGGCACTATCTTTATGTAGAGTAATGTGATATATTCATAGACCATCAGAGTTTTATGTTTATCTTCACATAGAATTAATTTAACATGAGACAGAGGAGATGGTTGGAACTTCTTAAAGACTATTATTGTTCAATTCATTAACATCTTGAAAGAGAAAACAAAGTTGTTGATACATTAAGTAGGAAAGACTTAGTTATTCTTTCCATGACGAGGATTCAGATAGATCCTTTGATCAATGACCTAGTAAAGTTGTATATGGGAATTATAAGGTAAGGGACATCATCAACCCTATCCCAAATGATTTCTCAATCGTCATTACTAGAGAAGATCAAGAAAACTTGGAAAGAAGATCCTTTAATATAGAAGAGGTTTGAGGCTGTGAATGATGAGATGTTTCCAAAGTTCAATATTGATCAAGATTGTGTACTGAAATTTCGTACAAGACTTTTTGTTTCATCTATTCAGGAAATAATTAAAGAGTTGATAGATGAAGCTCATATCTATACATCCTAGAACCAAAAAAATGTATAGGGACATTTGTAGTCATTATTGATGGGATAATATGAAAACTGAGATTGCTGAATACACTACAATTATTCCTTGTATGTTAGAATGTGAAGAGTGAAAACTTCCTAAAGGGGTATTACAATCTCTACCTAGACCAACATTGAAGTCTGACAATGTCACTGTGGACTTTTTCATTGGTCTCCTGAGAACTTCCAAAGGATAAAATGCGATGTGGGTTATAGTGGACCATCTCACCAAGACTAGCCATTTTATCTCTATTCAGAAATATTTATCTCTTGTTCAACTTGCCATGATTTATGTGAATTAATTGGTAAGGCTACATGAAGATCCACTTTCTATCATATCAGATTGTGATCCAAGGTTCACGTAAAAATTCTGAAGAAGTCCTTGACATACTCTGATTACCGAATTGAATTTTAATATGGTCTATCACCCCCAAATTAATGGCCAGTCTAAAAGGACAATTCAAACATTCGAGGACATGATGAGAACATGCTCAATGAAATTTAAGGGTAGATGGGATCAACATCTCCCATTAGTTGATTTCTCTTACTATAATACCTTCCATTCGAGCATTCAAATGGCACTTTATGAAGCTCTATATGACAAGTGATGTAAAACTCTTTCATGTTGGGATAAAGTTGACGAGAGAAAGCTTTTTGGGCCTGATCATGTGCAAGAGATGACAGAAAAGGATCATTCCATCCAACAACACATTAAGGATACTCAGAGTCGGGAAAAGATCTCTACTGACATACATCGAAGAGACTTGGAGTTTTATGTTGGTGACAAAGTCTTTCTTCTAATTTCACCTTGTAAGAGAGTCATGATGTTTGGGAATAAAGAAATATCATACCTACATACATTGAACCTTATGAAATCCTTAATCACTTAGGAGCAGTAGCCTATAGGCTTTCACTTTCGCCAAATCTAGCACAATTTCCGGATGTATTCCATGTATCTCATTTGACGAAGTACATACTTAACCCTCCACATGTACTAAATTTAGAGGTGGTACCACTAGAACATGACCACTCTTATGAGGAGTAGTTGATTGAGATCTTGGATCATAGAGACCAGGTTCTACACAACAAGACTACCCACCTTGTTAAAGTGTTAGGGAGGAACCACAAATATTAAGAAGCCACGTGGGAACCAGAGGAGTCTATGAGGTAGAAGTACCCACACCATTTCTCTTCTGATTGTGAAAGTTGAGATTTTGAGTAGAAATTTACTAAAGGTGGAATAATGTAACAACCCAAACTTTTGAATAATATTTTGTTTACCAAAAATGTATGTTTTATTGTGACAATATCAATAAAATTATATAAGTATAATTTAAATGTAACCATAATTTTTTTACCATTATATGAACATTGGAAACAATATTAATTTGTAATGTTATAATTGTTGTTCAAAAAAGAAATAATAATGGATAACTAATGTAGGAAGAATATTTGATGGCCTCATCCCGTAGACTCGGGCCATACAGAGCCCATCTATCGAAGCTTGGGAAGGATTTAATGTCACTAGGATTTTCCCTCGACCAAGCCCAAGATGATCTTCAACATTTTAAGCATGAATGGAATCACCTATGGTAGAATTTCAAGCTGATAGAAATCACCACTCGGGCAACATTGTCTGAGCTGCCCCAAGATTTTATCATCATTCCACACCTTACTCTTAGGTCCTATGTAAGTGTTATAAGGGGAAATGTAATGAGGCCTTAGTTACTTTGTGTAATCCTTTTGTGTAAATAAAATTGTTATTTCTTATTATGGTAAAAAAAATAATTTCAAATGTCAAAATAAATATAGGTTAAATTTTTAGAAGTTTCATATTATTGATGAATATTGGAAAAAAGATAATTTTAAAATATTTTTTTATACTTTAAATAATTAATAATGTGAAATGATTTTCAAAAAATATACATATACAGTTGTGATCAATAAGAAATTTAGAGTCTGATAAGATCAACATAATTTTTAGTGAATAATAAATTATGAAAAGTAATATTACCCTTATGAATAGTAATATGAACAATGGAATAGTAACCTCACTTAAGTAGGTATAAATATAATTTAGGAATCTTGAATGGTAATATGATATAAGTAAATTACTATTTCAAAAATTATTAGTTATGTATTAGTATTTTTCATATAAATAGTTATTTTAATTAATAATTAAATATCTCATAATTAGAAAATTATTTTCATAAAATGGATTTCATTTTTGAATTCAGAACATAGATATTAGGTGAGGTTGAATTTAAGAGATTTTTATAAAATGTTTTGTTTTTTGGTGAATAGTGAAAATATAGTTTAAGATTTTTCAGTTTGTTCTATGAAATTATAATGATTTAATATGTAATTTGAAATGATTGTAAAATCATTTGGATTAAAATATTATGTGAGGTTTCCTAGGTTTCCAAAACCATGGGAAAATAGCATGGGAAAACCCATGGTTTTACAAATACCACTAATGGGGTGTCCCTTAGAAATTAATAAAATATTCCCCCACTTTTTCTATAAATTTCAACCCTTTCCTTCATTACTTTCATTACAAATTCCCCCCATATTATGCTCTGGTTTTTTAACTCCCAAGGAGTCCTCTCAATGTTCCCCCAATCCCCCAATGTCCCAACGAAAGAGATAACATGTTTCACTACTATATGGTCCACCTGTCATATGAGAAGGTAGAACACCAGCGGCTTGAATAGCATTTAAAGTAATTTCCCATTCTCAAGTATAAATGGTAAAAAATCACTATGTGTTTTTTGGTGGGGTTACTCAGGTCACCGCAAGGCACTGACGTAGTATGGGTGATCATAGACAAGAAAACAAAGGTCACTCACTTCCTACCTATTAAAGAGGCCTTTTCAATAGATGAGCTAGGAAGTTTTTATGTCAAAGAGATAATACACCTTCATGGTTTTCAATGTACTATCATATCATATAGAGTTTCTTGTTTTAAATAATGGTTTTGAAATAGGTTTTATAGGGAATTGTGTTCATAGGTACTGCTAAGTATAGACTATCACCCAAAATCTGACAGCTAGTTCAGTGTACATTAAAAGTGTTATAAGACAATATCTAGGAATGCATACTTGATTTATGAGGTTTGTGTGAGAACAAATTACCTATCATTGAGTTTTCTTATAACAATATCTTCGAATATATATGGATTCTTATGGGGATTTATGGTAGGTCAAGTTGTTCACCCCTATGATCGTTAGAGGTAGGAGAGGAAATGCTACTAGGAACTAATTCCATTCATGGAACTTCAGAGAAGGTAAAACATATTAGGAAGAATATGGGTAGATATTGGTTTAGATATAATACATATGTCGATCTCCACTTCCAGCCACTAGATTTCAAGGTGGGATATCGGGTTTTCTTGCATATTTCAACTTGACTAAGGGATAGATGGATTCAATGATAAGGTGATATTTCCCCTTTTTATGTTGATCCTTTTTAGATTTAAAATATATTTAGTTCAATAGACTATCGATTATAATTATATAAAAGGTACTAATCCATTCATGACAACATCCTTGTATCTCAGTTAAATCATTATCACTCATAATTTTCTCATATTATTTAGCATGATGATTTTGAGATAGAGGTAGATGTTTCCTTTATGGAGAATATTATATGTATCATTGATCAAATCACTAAGGTTATCAGATGAATTTTAGTTCCCCTAGTTCAGGTTCTATAGTAGAATAGCAATATACAAGATGATACCTGGGAGTGAGAGGCCAATGTACATGATCAGCATCAGGGGATTTTCTGAAAAGATATTCTACCACATTCAGAAGGGAAACTTGAGGATGAGTTTTTTTATATAGGTGATGTAGTAACATCCTAGATTTTATTATGGGGTGATAATAATTTATTTTTTAGTAAAAATATTATTTTCTCTTTAAGGTAAGTTCATAAAAGTTTTAAATATGGGTTTTGTATCATTCAGAACTTGTTTAGAGATCAGAGCTGAATTTTTTGGAGAAACAAACATAGGTGAATGGTTATAAGTAACCATGATCCTAAAATATTAAACTCGGTAAGAGGATGTTCAGGGTTAATTTCACCTTTCACAGGTGGTCACAAAGTCATGAAAGGAGATTCAGAGAAATTGTAGAGGGTATCTACATGGGTAGTACATAGTTTTTCAAATTGTTTTCTTATCCTACATGGGAAGTTACACTTAGGAAATGACCTCACATGTTTGGAACATGGATTATTAAAACTATGAAACCAAACCATTTTCCCCTTTTAAAAATGGGGAAATTACCTTTTACCCATTTTTTCTTATATTTCTCTCCCCCTATTTCTCTTTCTACCCACGTACAACCTCATCTATGCTTGAGATCTCCCATGTTATTCTAACCTAGTCTTTGGAAGAACTCCATTATATTTCAAAATCATTCACCATTAGGTGCATTGGATCCATACTGTTACGCTCTTTGATCCACCTGTTTCTTATCTTCGTTTAACTTGACTTTTGGAATAATTAATCTATGAGAGATAATGTTCCCAATTTTAAGGGTATTCATTTGTCCATGATTTCACTTATTATAGTCCAAGTTAAAGAATGATAATTAATAGGTATAGTATTAATCATCTAAGGTAGGTGGTATATAAATTTTCTCTAAAAGTTTGGGTGTTTACACTTTTTTCATTGTGTCACATGAAAGACTTTGTGAGTACTACTCTTTAATTTGATAAATATTTATATTGACTACTTAAATCATAATTTAAAATTTTTATGACATTCTTATGAAATCTTATAGATTTTAAACCTCAGCCCAAACCACCCTTAAGGTGGGTTCGTTCTATAGTTATTTTTATTCCAACCATGGTTTGAGTCAATCTCACTAATTTTTAATGTAAGTTTTATATAAATTGATTTAATTATTAAATTTTAATTACCCCTACCTTTTCTTTTTCTTTTATGAATGCAAGAATAATTGAAATTGAAATAATGGGAGTTGAGGAGTGAAATGGAAAATCCCAAGGCATAATAATAATTGTGTAATTGATTAGCGGAGTGGAGTGGAAACTAACATGGAACGCCTTTTTATAACTCATTTGTAAATTGATTAATGAATTGAATATAATAAATTAAATTGATAAAGGGTATGGAAAATAACATACCCTTCATTTTCTCACTCATATGTGAGTATATTAATGAATTGAATATAATTAATTAAATTGAGAAAGGAAATGGACCTTAAAAAATCCCTTGATCCTTTTGTAATTTATTGAAACAAATTGATTAAAGTCATAGACACTAACATGAACTTCTTACTTATCACATGTAAGAGTGATTATTAATGAAATGAATATGATAAATTCATTTGATAATGGGAATTGAAAATAACATGGTCCATTAAATATTTATATACTATGTTGATAGTGGATAACATGATATGTAACCAACGTGAGGAATCATAATATGGTACTGATTAACCACTTATATATTTTATATTGGATGCCTTGGACGGTTATATTAGATATGGGTTTCTTCCAACACCTCAGACAGGATCATTGGGCTCCAACAAATTCTATATTGAGTTTTCTATTGATGTTCTTTATAAACTCCAAGAGGATTCCATGGCCCTAGGAGATGGGTTTCTAGACTCTGCAGGTATGCATTACATTGAGTTTTCTATAGATTAGCTCCATGGAATCAAATAGGAAACCTTGTTCATTAGACCTAGGTCCTATCCCTTATAGGTGTGATGGATGATTATTTACCATATGTTGCAGCTACTTATTTCTTGATATGATGGAATAGGTCATAGCTAATGATTTACTCTATTATAAAGTCATTCATCATTTATGTACTGGTTGATCACATCATGTACTGGTAGATTGAGTTTTATCGCCTTTTCATTTAAAAACATTATTACTATTATACATGAACATTGCATCATCTTGCATAAATAGACTAGATTTATTATATGAACCATTAGTTGTGGAATACTGAGTATATATCACACCATGTTTGCGAAACTGACTGGTACTCGGACAAACATCATGAATGAAGGTAGGGACAAAGAAAGGGTTCCAATCCTATATTCCTAATTTCTTATGCTAGGGTAGAGTACGGGAGTAGAATATAGATCTTTTTCTCACAATTCCAGTGGATATAGACTTTAGTACTCTTTCTATTTTTGTATAATAGGTTTTGTATTCTTATTTTACCTATTTACCTTGTACAATACCCTTTTGTATATCACGATCATATGAGCATCCTTTTGTATATGACATTGGATATGGTTTCCACCAGTTTATTTATCATGTTTGGATGATTAACATTTCCACTTATTATTTATTATATCTTCTTCCCCCATTTATCCTTTATACCATTTTTCTTAACTTTGATCATGAGGGTATTGTATCCAAACCATACTATCATTTAACCTTACTTTAGTCATAAGCTTATAGTATAAAAGGAGGCACGTTTCATCCTTGGTGGATTCTAAGTTCAATAACTGGTTAGTGAACCAGACCTAGGTTGCTGCAAAAATAACCCTTTGATAGTTGACTAAATTTTCATAAAGTCAGATTATGGGAAATATTTTCATGTTCAATTTACTCATATAATTTCAAATCTGTGAGAACAAAAATAACCATAATATCAATAATCAGCTAAGAAAAAAAAATTTATAATTTTCTAGATCCTCTAAAATGGAAGGGAATAATCATATGGGAACGTAGTTTTGAGGCTCAATTTTATTTTTTAAAATGATCCAAAATCAAAATAAAAAATAATAATTTAAATTTCTAGCATAGTTTTGTATCAAACCCCTACACTCTTTCAACATTTCCCTATTTAAACATAAAAATGATTCATAATAGATATTTATTTAGTTAAACTAATTCAAACAATTAATAAAACAAATGTTATTTGGATAGGTAGATTCATTATTCAATCATCAATTTTATCATCATTTCTTTACTCTATGGATTATTAAAGGAAAATAAATAGAAATATAAGTATTGATTGAAACCAAGAAAATCATGGGAAAAAAATGGCATGGAAGAGTGAATTGGTTTAACACTCATGTGGGTGAGGTGTCTTCAATAACTCCAACGTAGTTAACTAAGATTCCATCCCTAATATAAAGTTTGGTTCAACTTATATTGTAAGAACCACAATATATCCTTAAGAAAAATAAACTTAACCTTGAATTGGTTATGAATAACCCCATGATCTACATATTATATATCCACTCCCTTATGAATGAGGTATATCTTTCATGGTGGGGTGGTATTTTGTACAGGTCAACCTCTTCTTCCATTAAATCTATTCCCAATACCTCTAATGAATGATATAGCGATGTGTTATTAGATTTTGATTATAAGTCCTTAAGAAAGGTTATTAAGGAATCTTCCTTTAGTTTCTATTTAAATTCATTTTCTTCAAGTTCACTTTTGAAGGAATCTCATTGATTGGAAAAATCTAAAAATAAAATGTAGAGGGACTTAGTTCTCAATAAATTTTTAATTAATTAAGACAGTAATGGGTTGAATTTTAAAAAATATCCTTCTATTGTGTTAGATTCAATGTCCTCTTTTTTTATCAATCCCATTAGGAGGAATGTTGCTTGTATTAGAGGAAGGTAGTCAATATTCTATAATATTACATTAATTCCAACCAATTTAGTGGTGTATTCTTATTCATTGACCAAATTGAGGTACAGTGGTTCTAATTCAACATTTTATAATATGGTATATTTGGTTTACATTTTAACTTGTAAAAAATAATTCTATAATGCATCTAGGTCTTATTGATCTCCCATAGTGACATCATCTAGAAAGTACTCTTCAAGAATATCCTCTAGTTTGGGGAATGAGGGGTTGGATAGTTGATCCTTGAAGAGTTCATTTTCAGACTTCTCGGGTCCTCTAATAGGGAAATGAGTGGGGATACTTCTTACTCCACTTTTTATTGTATTTATTTCTCTATATTTGACTCATTTTATGTCTGGTGGTACTTTTCAAACATTCCCATTTGGTTTCTAATCTCTTGTATGGCCTCCCTTAGATCTTATAGATGGTATTTTCACTAATCATAAACAAATTTTTATTACACCTAATAGTCATGGTTTCATATATAATTATGGGTTTCAATGGATCATCTTATAATACCTAGTAGCATAAGAAACCCCAAACACATCTTAATCCATTTTCAAGGAATCAAAAACTGCATGGAATATCAAAAATATATCATACCTGAAATGCCAGTGTAATGGCCTCCATATCTTTCTTGAATGGATCACTTATAATGACGATCGCAAATCAATAAACAAAATAATCCTTAGTCTACGGGGATGAAATAATCCTTTAGACCCAAAAAACATTCTTAAGGATCCTAGTACACTTATGTTCTATGAGTGCCTTCATGGTGAGTAATAAATTGAGTACTACAAACTAAGAGAGTCTCAAAAGGATTGAAAATAGTTCATCACTTCTATTATTATTGAATACATCCAAAATATGTGGGATTTTATTCCTTATATATCAATCATCAACTTATTTTATCAAAGTGAAATGTCTTAGCAATATAAAATGTATCAGCATATATTTCTTCCCATTAGACAAAACATGTGGGAGTGGATGTGAAAAAAATACGAATCATATACAGGAAAAATGATATAGTTACAACACCCATATACAGTATGGGTAAGACCAAAGCATGGAGGCCCATGACTTGGTCCCCCCCCCCCTTATATTAGTGTGCATCCAAAAATATCCCACTTATACTAAAATATCATATGAAGATTATGAAAAAAATAACATATATTTTTGAATCCATCCAGAATATATTGGATATGGTTTTATCGAACTCTATTCATTTCAGAGAAAATATTTTGTTTAAAAAGTAATCATTATCCAGAAGCATAACTGTGTGGCCATACGAGCCTTAATAGCATTGAAAAAAATATCAAAACCCTATTTTATAAATGTTATTAAAGTGAAACCTATACAAAAGAATTATTTCTACTCAATATATTAAAGTGTATCATGTTATCTCTATCGAGCATACTAATATCTCTAAATAAACATGTAACACTTGAGCTTCAACTATAGTAAAAATATCTTATAAAGAAACTATCGAATAATGAATATGGATTCATTCATGGTTGTGATTAAAACTAGAATTACCAAATTTTAAAATTATAATTTTATTAATGTATTTATATTTTTTTCATTCATCATAACAAAATTAGCTTAGAATATTTTTTTTTGATTTTTTATAAATAGTTTATTTTTAGGTTAATAGTGAAAAATAATGATTTTACAAATACTATCACTTTTTGAGATTATAATGATATAAGAAGGAATTTAAAGTTTTTTCACACTTTTTTATAGGCCAAATATCTATTTAAAAAAAATATAATTAATTTAAAAATATAATTTTGAACTTATAAATCATTATTTCACATTTTTTAAATATTGGTAATTTTTTTTTAAATAAATATTATTTTTGGTTCTTCTCCTTTAGTCAAGTATTCACAGGTTTAATTTCAGTTTTGGTTTGATTTTAAAGTCAAATAAGTCTCTTAATATTTTACATAATCTATTTAATTCAATAATAATAAATATTATTATTAATTTTTCTGATAAAATATTTTTCTTCTTAAAACATGAATTTTTCTAAAAATTGTTTTCATCTTGTTTTTAAAACTTATATAAAAAAAATTTATGCCCTTTATATTAATTGAATCATGTAAATGGATTTCATATTCAGAATTAGGATTATTAAAATTATGTAATATGGTTAATTAATTTTTTTTCATACTAAATAGTAAATATGGTAAATAGTTATCAACTTGGTCAAGGTTAAAATGAGTTAAAAGGGTTGAAATAAAGGGATAAGGCTTCAATATAACAAAAAAATTCATTAAATATAATGGTTTGAATTAATTTTGACTGTACCCCTCTCATATTTGAAACTCTGACAGTTTTGATCCACTTTTCTTGAGTAATATATATATTATATAATAAAGTTTCAATTATTTACATTTTATCCACCCACCTTACTTATAGAATAGCACATCATCTCCTCTATTCTACAACACTTCTTGAGCCACTTACCTCAACCAATACCTTTCCAAATGAATTTCCAATTTTTTTTTCTTCCTGGTCTCACAAAAATACATCCTCAAGAAGGATTAAGGTGTAACATAAAGTGTATTTCCAAAATAAGAGGAGGATATAACATGTCCGACTAAGAAAGAATCAAAAGTAAGGGTTTTCATCTCAATTTCACTCCAATGAGATATATATTATACTATTCACCTAATTTATATTATATGGTGTATATAATTTCAATTTAACTTATTATATCATGAATTCCCCTTTAAACCTTGTATTCAAAGTTTCAATTTAGGTTTTCTCTTTTTATGGGTTTTGAATCAAAGTTATAATTCCAAGTTTTATTCTAAAATCTCACTCTTATTCTGGATTTTTCACGTTCAATTATTCATTAGAGGAACTATATATACTTTCTCTTATTAAAAATAATTTATTTTCTTCTCCTATTTTTATTTATATGGTTTCAATGATTTATTTATAACTTTTCTTCCCATTTTTATTAAAATACCAAAATAATGTTTTTTAAGAAAAACCGGCCATATTTCTTATTTTTTGGTGAGGAATATTTTTATTCCATCCCCATGTTCTTCAAATTGTTTAATAGAAGTTTTTAACTACACATAAAAGTTTAAAAGAGTAATTTATCTAATATCCATAAAATTATTTATAAAAGTTTAAAATGAATATTTTTTAAGTTTTTTTAAGAATTTTTTTTTAGTATTTATAAAAGTGTTAAACAAATATTATTTTTGACATATACATTGTAAATGTATTTTCCCACCTCCAAGGATGTTATTCACTATTTATATTCCTCAACAAGTTTATATGTCTTTTTAAATAAAATAATTTTCCATCATCCACTTAATTTTTAGTTTTTGTTAAAATAAAGATGATATTATTTCTACAATACTAAAAATAATTTTGGAAATTATTTATAACTTTGTTTTTATAAAAAGTTACAACTACTTTAAGGATATTTATTATTAAAGATTCACTTCCATTTTATTCTATAATTTTAAAAAAATCATTTATTATTTATATTCATTTCTAATGAATCTATGTTCTTTTATCAACCTTAACCAATTTATATATTATACCTAATTTTGAGATCATTCCCTTTATTTTCACCATGTTCTATATCAATCTCCATTATTCATTAGACTTTATTTTTATCCTTCATGTAGACATTTTTAGTATAATGGATGTATTAAAAGTTATTTCTACTAATTTGATATTCTCTAACTATATACCATTTCAATATAAAGTCTTAGTTTAAGGAAACTTATAAAAACATTATTTCATTTACTAGGGAAATATTTATATTTCATATTCTTTATTGAATATAGATATATTTTAATTGATATGGAATATTGATTGTGGATTATATAATTAATTCAATATATGAGGATTGAATTAGACATAAGTAAGTAATTGGTGGGTCCCAGTCCTAGATATCCCCTAGATCCATTGATATGTCACATGAGATAAATAGTTGGCCAAATTAGTTTTTATATTTGGTGTATACCTTACCCATTCATAGAAATGTTTTGGCCTAAGTCCATGATGGTATGGTTTGTGTTGTCTTGGAATGAGGCCTTGAAGATAAAATCATCACATCCAGCATTATACATTTCCTTCATTATGATTTGGTTTATTATTATCCATGTGATTTTAATGTTTATATATTCTATGGATACATTTTTAAACTGAATTTTTTGATTAATTATATTATGTTTTTATCATACACTATACCATATTGTTAATTACTTATCTATTCATGATAGATTATGTTGTATACTTTACCTAACTGAGCATATGATCTCACCATTTATTATGTTTTCCTTTCCCTAGAATATGAAGAAAGAATATTTGAATTATATTTAAGGATTCAAAAGATTTATCATCCTCTGTTTTATTTGAACATTGTATTATGGAAATAATGTATGAATATAGTCTCCAAAAAATAATAAATAAATTTATTCTTCATAGTGTTGTTCTTTATATCACGTACCAATATAATAAAGTAGACAAATGATATGGGTTAATGGAGTTTAGGTCATTATAGTTGGTGTCAAATGAGGTTTTGTTGGACCATTGGGAAATAGATTTTAGATTAACATAGATTTTATGATCATTAAGATAAACCCCTAAAAAGTTTATTTTTAGTAATTTTTTTATTATGGATAAATATTCATGATTTTATGATCTAATTATGTGTGTTACATTGTATACATATAGAGCCTATCAGAATAAAGGGAATAATGTCGACACCAATAGTCAATGTAGGGATTTTCCTTACAAGAAATAAAATATAGTGGGTGTTAAAGATGAGGGATATATGGAAGAATATCATTTCCTTCCAACAAAGTAATCTTTCCTAGTTTTTGCAGAGACATCAATACTATTAGTGACAGGTCCGAAAATAAAGAAAGTTTGGAGTTATAATTCAAAACTATATAATATTACAATGATTTTTTTACCTCAGTTGGCCTCATGGATATGGGTTTTCAGGGAGACCAGTTTACATGGTACAACAATAAAAGGAGAATATAATGAATTGGGTGTATGTTGGATAGATGTTTATCTAATATTCAAGGTGTTTACTTCTTCCCCTATGATACTATTTTTCATCTATCTTGTGTTATCTCCTACCATGATCCTCTTCTTATTCAAATTAAGACGGAAGATATAAGGATACCTAATATTGGATTCTCATATAGTTAGATCTGAGAGGAAGTATTTCATTAATCTATTAAATATTCATGGGACCAACAAGTTAGTGTAATAGCCTAGCTTGGACTAATTAATCAAATAAAGAAAATCAAAGGCCACTTGATGGAATGGTTTTCAAAAATCCCAAACATTATTTCTACTTAGAATATATTAAATTGGAAATTTGAGTGATGGAAGATAATTTTATGGAGAATTAGAAAGACAATATGTTTTCTAGGATAATGGAGAAACAAGATACTCTCTCTCCAAATCTAGAATAAATAGAGAGAATAGAAAGGTATAAAGTTATGGACCTTTCGTTAAGGTATGGGAACAAAAACATTGGATTCTTTCATGACTTCATGAATGATTGGTTTCCCTCAAGGAAGATCAATCTATTTTTTAGGATGGGACATATAATGGGGATGTGGATGTGGGTGGAAAGATAGTTGAAATGAACTTTGAGAATCTTTTTTAGGGCCAAGTTCTTTTTGTGATGGAGTTAGTTTGAGGGGCCTCAGTGGTGAGATATTTCTATGTACCATCACAACATTTTTTTAGGATCATGATAATTATTAGATGGAGGCTATACAGAATGAAAAAGAGATCATAAAATCCATATTTTCTTTAAATAATTAAATTTCTTCAAGGCTGGATGTCTTTCTTGGGTACTTTTATGGTTCTGATAGGGATATAATTCACCCTCGGGTTTATGAATTGGTGAAAGAGTTTTTCAGAGGGGGCCATCTCCCAAGAGATTTTTTTGCCTCAAGGCTGTTTCTAAATCCAAAAGAGAAGGATCCAATGAGAATAAATAAATATAGGATTATTTTTAATTTTAATTTATTTTAATAAAATCTCACCAACAACTTAAAAAAAGGATACGAATGGTGTTTCCTTATATTATCTCAGAATAAAAGTAAGAGTTTATTTAGGGGAAGATCATTCAAGGTGTGATTTCTATTATGATAGATATAGTGGATGAGATTAATAGTGAATCTATTGGCTCTAATATAATGATCAACATGGACATGGAGAATTCCAATGAAAGGATGGTTTGGGGTTTTATTTTGAGATTAATGGGTAGTTTTAGTTTCAGGGGATGGGCTTGTGATCTATTTTTTGGGTGTTATTCTTTGTCAAAAATATCTATCAATATTCTGGGGAGAATCCTCACCTTCTTCAAATATTTTTTTAGACTATGTCAGGGAGATATAATCTCATAAAACCTTTTTATTATAGTCATGGAGTTTTTTTCTAGAATCTTAAATCATATGATAGCTTGTAGGAATACTACTCTTTACAAGAACAGGTTTAGGAATGGAATCATTTATAACCTCATGTTTACTTAAGATGTTATTTTCTTCATAAATATAAGGAATAATTTTATTGAGGGATTCATCAAATTGATTCAAATGTATTGTTGTTGAATCAGGAAAAATTTCAATCTGCAGAAGTGCGTAATTTATATCTCAAAATCCTTCTCGAAACATCATTAAAGATAAATCTAGGAGAATCTAGATATTAAAATAAGGAAACTTCAGGTGATTTATCTTGGTTCTCTAATTTATAATGGAAAATTTAAAAAGGTGATGTTTTAGGTTTCGGTTACACATCTGTCCACCCGAATTTATGACTTCAAAAATAATATGGTCTCTTTTAGGGGTAGGATTACACTAGTTAATAGTGTACTTACTTATATTCATATTTAAATTATATCTTTTATAAAATATCAAAAATCAATTATTGTGAGATTAGAAAAAATAATGAATTATTTCTTGTGGGATGTCAAACAGGATAAGAGAATCCACTGGGCCTCATTGCTAAAGATGGTGTCAAATTAAGAAATTTAGAGATGACCATGTTTGGAATGAAAAAAAATATAATGGGATAGAATTTAAGGGAGATAATTAAGGGATAGATTCATTAGGGACAGGTTTGGGGTAGAATGGAGAAGAACAGCCAAACATCCTAGAAAACAATCTTGTATAGCGAGATACATGGTCAACCATTTTGAGATTTTGGAGGAAAGTGTTCAGTGGGTGGTCGGCCGAGGGGAAATCAACTACCAGAATTATAATTGGGAAGGATCCCCTCACTTATTTCATGGATTTATAGTTCTTATTATTATATTTCATAAGGTAATTTTCTATCCTAGACTTATTTCAACCATAATTATTGAGGATAAAAAACATATTGGATAGGATAATTATTTTTGATAGTCCTGGAAGGTGTGTGTTCACTTGTTCAATCTCTGGTAAACTTTTTTATTTGGATTAAAAATTTCATATGATTGGTGAAAGGGGGACTAGTTTATGGGATACCCAAAAAATGTGCAAGAAAAACTAGAGTGAAACTGAACGTCCTAGTTTTGAGAAATTAAAATAGATAAATAACCACTGAGGGAAATATATATATAATAAAGAAGTTAATATGGCCACTCATTTAATTTATTGCAAGATACCCAATATAAAAATGACATGAAACTTATTTTTTGAGAGTGATTAGGTGTGTGTTTCATGGGAGCTCACTCATAGCAAGTCAAGAATTGCAGTACAGGGTAATGATATTTGAAAATTCATATCCTCTTAGTTTTGAGAAACTAGGTACCAACTGCATGCAGTTTTGGTACGCAACATGGTTCTTTCCTCGGTGTGTTTGGTTTATCTGGGGATCTCTCAATAGGCATATAGAAGGTAAGATCTACTCATTTTTGTATCTCAAAGTTCATATTTTTCTATCGTTGAGGAGATGAGTGACCATATCACCGGGGGTGAGAACATGGTTTCTAGTACTAAGTTAATACAAATGGCAGTGAATTTTTTTGAAGATAGGGATTCAAATACTCAAGGTACATGGGTAAAGTGGAGGCCTCCATATACAAGTGTTAATATGTATGTAGATGGTTATTTTGACAAGGTTACCATAAGGGTATGAGGTTTGGTGTGGGATTATAGGGGATCTGTGGTGTTTGGTTTCAGTGCTTACTATGGTCTATGTAATTTCACAAAAGTGGAAGTTAAATCCATTATTAGTGGTCTCTCTCTTGTTGAAGTATTTATAAAAACTATACCACCTCTATTGAGTCTGATTCTATGCTACCTTTTATCTTCCTGAGTGACAATTAAAATGCACCATGGTCTGTGTAGTATGATATTCGGAAGTGAATTTCTCTTTAAGTCCACAACATGTATATATCTTACACTTGTAAGAAGGGTAACTTTTCAATAGAAAAATTAGAAAATAATGGATTCCTTCGTGATATTGTCATTATTTTTCATAATTTAGGCTCTCTTCCAAATGATTATAACCTAATTTTTATTAAATATTCTCAAAGGCTTCTTCCATTAGACAGACGTTCAAGACTTTTGGAATAAAAAGTAATATGTGAGTGATCTTATAGAAAAAATTGTTGTTCCAAATTATAATGTGCCTATGTTGGATCACTTTAATCAATAAAATCATCTATCCATTAATAAAATATTAATACTTTGAGAGATGATAAATTTATCAAGTCCCCTGAAAAAATATTCCTATATTTTTAGAAATATTTTCCTTGTTAGAAACTAACTGAAATGGAGATAAAGTTCCATAAATTAAAGTAAAAGAATAGGTAATTATTTCTGACTATGATTCTTGTTCCATATGACTAAAAAAGAATGAAATGTACTACATACATATTCTAGAACAAAATATTGATCATTTATTTAATGGTATTATGCCAAACCTTATAATGGAACTAGTCTCTTAATAATTTTCATTATATAATGATATAGAATCATGTGTCATCGAGATAGAATAATAATTTTATAAGTCTTATGTCATTAAGGGAAATCATAAAAATAAGATTTTGGATGATCACTAAGGAAAAATAAATGAATTAAAGAAGAAGTATTGAAATACAGTATTTTGATAGTGTTATAATAGTAGATATAATAATCCAGGTAAATGATTAAAGGGAATGGGTGTTTGTAACCAGCATAGAGATAAGTTCTATATAGATAATTAATTAAAGATTATGAATGAAACCATTTTTTCTATTTATTCAATTTTATATATTTGGGTAAATATTCAAAATAATTCCCAATGTGTCCAGGGAACCTACTGCATAATATTTTGACAAGGGAAGTCCAAGATTATAAGATTATTATAGCTAAAGTTAAATTTATTCAAGATGTTGTAGTTGGTAACTTTATCATAAACACAAATTTAGCTACTGATTTTTTTTATTTGGGATCTTCATACATTTTTATATCTTACATGTTTTCTAAAAACATTAAATCATTCTCTGGTACCTTTATAAGGGATTTTTCAGTCAATACTCCTAGTAGAAATCTTATTGAAATAAGTACGTGGCAACCAATCCCTATTTTGATATATAAACATTCCCTATTTGAAAACATGGTTAGTATACCTATGGTTGAGTATGATATAATCCTTGGTATGGAATTTATTTTAAAGTACAATATGAAAACTTATTTATTTGATATGGAGATTGTGATTTGTGATTGAGATATCTAATACCTCATCTTTAGAGGAGAAACATCACCATCTGAATCTTGTCTGAATCCACCTATACTAGACCCCCTTAATGAAATTTTGGGATAGTAATAGTAGATGAAACATATGGGTAAAAAAAGTAACCTTAGTAAATAAGATCTTCATATTGTATAGTTATGCATGGATGTGTTTCTGGAAGAGTTGCCTAGAAATCCACCTGAGCTTTAAGTTGAGTTTTCCATTAAACTCGTCATTGATGAAAAAACCATATCTGAGACTCCTTTCATGACACCCATAATGGAATTAGTGTAACTGAAGAAAAAAATAAAATATTTGTGCAATAAGGTATTCATTTTCCTTATTATTTCTCCTTGGGATCCCCTATTCATTTTATTAAGAAGAATGAAGAATATATGAGGTTGTGTATCAATTAAAGGGAAATAAATGTCATTATAGTAAATAAAAAGTATCATATTCCTCACATTTATGACCTATTTGATCACCATACATAATCTCAATATTTCTCAAATATTTATCTCTGTTCTAAGTATCATCATTTTTGAGTACGGATGGAAATGATTCTAAAGATGAAATTTCACACAAGGTATATACATTATGACTTTACATTAATTACCTTTGTATTGGATCATGCACCATCTATTTTTATAGATATGATGAACATGGTATTTAAATATTATCTTGATAATTTCATTGTGGTTTTTATTGATGATATCTCGGACTACCCGAACAATTATAAAGAACACAAAATCCTTTTGAGAACCATTATTGAAACTATCAGAGGGAAAGAGTTATATGCGAAATTTAGTAACTGTGAATTATTACATTAAAAATATTATTTTCTTGGCCATATTGTCTCTAAGGATAGATTATTATTTGATCCTTAAAAGACAAAAGTAGTTAGATAATTTATTACACTGAAGGACATAATTGAGATACTTAGTTTACTTGGATTATCATGTAGCTAGTGGTACATTATTCAAAAACATTAATAATTAGATAACCTATTAACTAATTTTACATGTAAATATGTTATGTTCATATGATTAGAATAATTTTATGAATTTTTTGAAAAAACTAAGAGGATATTGGTCAATGCATTGATATTGACATTACTATTAGGAAGGGGTAGAATTTTAATATATAGTGATTCATCAAAATAAAGACTCATATGCATATTTATACAAAATAATATGTTTGTTTATTATGAATTAATATAATCAAAGATACTTGGAAAGAATTTTAAAACCAAAGATATCAACTCCTTATCCATAATAATTTTCTAGAAGATATGGAGGCTTTATCTACATAGTGAAAATTTAAGATATATACAAATCATAGATGTCTTAAATAAATATTTTCACAAAAGGAGGTCAAAATGAGACAAAAGATATAGATAGATATACTCAAGGATTATTATTCCTCAATACACTGTCAAACTAGGAATCTAAATAAGGTGGTTGGTGTTTTGAGTAGAAAATATCATGGAGTTCTTACTGAAATGAGGATTAAATATGACCCTATAATCATGGATTTAGTTAATTTCTAAATTAGAATCATTAGGTAAGATGAAACATAAATACCATTCCAAATTATTACCAAAATATCTTTAATAGATAAAATAATAAGGTCTCATCTTGATA
This sequence comes from Viscum album, assembly GCA_963277665.1. Classification (NCBI taxonomy): domain Eukaryota; kingdom Viridiplantae; phylum Streptophyta; class Magnoliopsida; order Santalales; family Viscaceae; genus Viscum; species Viscum album. The sequence continues at coordinate 26,083,017 of OY728131.1, forward strand.
AAAATCATTTAAAAAGAAAATTAAAATAGTGAATTATGAGAATTAAGAGAATTTTTTCCATTAAGAAGGTGTCCACAAATTTCAAAAGTGGTTATATATTACATTAATTAATAAGTTTAATATGGAATTACTTGATTAATCCTAAAGCCAAAGGTTTTCTATATACCTAGGTAGAACCAATATATATATGTTTTTAAAATAATATTTTTTGTTGGATAATATGAAGTGGGTAATTACTGACTATGTGTCAAAATGATTGGTTTTTCAACAAGTAAGGGCTGAGTGAAAATGTCCTAAAAGATTAATGAAACCTATCTATATTTCTATGTTCAATTAAGATGATATTAATATGGACATTGTCACTTGATTGAGAAATACTCACAAAAAAATTAATTCATATGGTTTATTGTAGATTGCCTTATAAAGTCTACACATTTTATTGTAATTATGGGGATTTACATCTTGAGTGCATTGAAAAACTCTATATCAATGAAGTTCTGAGAGTTCATGATGCACCTCATTCGATTGTATCTATTCATGACCCACGATTTACATTGAAATTCTAGAAAAGTATTTCTAAGGATCTCAACACTGAATTTTTCTGATAATTTTTATCATACTCAGACAGTTGGATAGTCCCAAAGGACTATTCAAATAATAGAATACATGTATAGGTTGTGATAACTTGAATTTAAAGGTACATGGGGTTATTATTTACATATTTTGGAATTTTTATATAATAATATATTATATTCATGAATTAATGGGGAACTGTATAAATCATTGTGTGGGAAAGTATTTCATAAACCAATTTTTTGAGTTGAACTAATTGGTTTTATACAAATTTCAATATATTTTTCTAGTTGAATGGATTTTTTTAAGAAATTTGTTTAATTTATTGGGGAGATATTTATGTTTCATATTCTTGATTCAATATGTATATTTATTGATTGATGAGGCATATTGACTAAGTGTTAAATTTTTGACTCAATATATGAAGAATGAATTTGAAATATGTATGCAATTGGTTAAACCTGATTATAAATAGCCCCTCAATTCCTAAAAATGTATCATGAGATAAATAGTTATCTAAATTAGTTTTTTTTAATATACCTACCCATTCATTGATTTATCTTTGAAAAAGTCCTTTATGGTAAGTTTCATGATGTATTTACATGAATCCTTTACGGTGTGATCATGACATCTAGAATTATGAATTTCCTTCATTATGATTTTAGTTATTATTATCCATGATATTGTTATGTTGATATTTTCTAAGAATGAATTTTGAAGATTAAGTTTTTTATTAAATTTCATTTTTTTTTATTATCTAATTTTCTATATTGTTAATTTTTTATCTTCTCATGATTTCTTTTATCGTACACTTTCCCTTACTGAGCATTTAATCTTATGCTTTATTATGTTATCCATTCCATGGGAAATTAATAAGCAATATTGGAAGGATTTTAAGGATTTAATAAAAATTAAAATGTTATGCTTTATTTTCTGATGTAATATGGAAATCATTTATGTATCTAGTCTTTCAAGACAGCTCAATTGATTGAACCTTCCTAGTGTTATCCATTGTATCTTGAACTAATGTAATAAGGTAAACATTAGCTTTGGGTTAATAGGATTGGGGTTGTTACAATGGTTATTAAAGAAATACTAGTAGGAAACTTGAAAAGTATATTTTAAAATAACATAGCTAGCATGATAATTAAGATAAACAACTAAAATGTTTTATAAAATTTTGGGACTTTTATATTATGCTTCAATAATCATTATATTATAAATTAATTATGGGTGTTCCATTGTTTAGATGTTGATACTAGATGAAGAAATGGAAATCATACCAATACTCATAGTCAATGTAGGTATTTCCCATATGAGAAAGATAATACAATATGTGTTGGTGATGAGAAAATGATAGTCATATTAGGGAAACTAACCCTAGTTATGAAAAATAACATCACCTACGTAGAGAAATTAGTTGTTCCATATTGTAATTCATCTATATTGGATAACATTATGAAACTGAAGCTGCCATCCTTTAATAGAATTACTAATACACTGGTAGCTAAGAAATGAACCAGTTATTTGAAATGATATTCCTGTATTAGGGAAGTAATAAAAGAAAAAAGTTTATTCTGGAAGTATATTTTTTAAAGAGAGATGTTTATCAATGGTTTTCATTGATCCAAAAAACTAATGAAGTTGATGAAATATAAATTATGAAATATATAAATTTTTAATTGGTATTCTTTTAAAAAAAAATCCTTGAGATAAACAGGATTAAATAGATAGAAAATTATTCAAACAAAAGAATAAGTAATAGAAAAGTGATGATGACTATGAGTGTGATTCCCCAGACCTCGTTCACTCATAATTAACCAAACTCAGTTATCCATAAGTCCTAAAGTACAACTCCCTGAATTCCAGAGTCTGCAGACTAGAAGTGAGGGGCTATGGTTGTATAATGGTGTGACAATATCCACTTTACCATAAGGGATCATAGTGGTAGTCATAATATATAAGAAATAGTGGGTGTAACACCCAAAGATTTTATAGTATGTATCTTTTTAAATTTAATTTATTTGACATCATAGGTTTTACACAACATCAAGCTTATACGAACAATGATAAGCAATTAAATACCATTATTTTAACATGACCGTTATAAAATTTCCATTAAATATAAAGAAATGAATATTATTAACCAAATTATAAAAAATTTATATTATATATTTAAGAAAAAAAATTACATTCAAAAAAATAATTTTATAGGCCTAAGATAAGAATAAATCAAATTTTACACATTGAAAGGCAATATTTTTCTAAATAAAACTTTACTACATTTTAAGGGTGCATTTGTTTTAAAACTAAATATTTACACTTTTTTAAACTCTATTGAAAAAAATAATTTTTTTTAAATTGGAATTTAAAAATTAAATTAGGGTGAATTTTTTTTATTTTCTGAATATATTTATTTTCCAGTATATACTGACAAATACTGGCTATTATTAAACTGTCAATTTCGTTATATTGAAATAATTTTTCTAATTTGAATTATATCTCACCTATGAAGGTATAAATAAAATTTAGGTATCTTATGAATTATAATATTATATATTTATATCATTGAATTTGTAAATAATTGTTTTAAAATGCTAAATTAACTATTAGTATTTCTGTGAAACAGAAATGTTTCTTTCAAATTTGATAATTAAAATAATTATATAAAAAAAACTTATTTTCCTGAAATTGACTCATAAATTAATATTTTGTTTTCTTATTATTATAATAATTTTCTCAGAACTTAACTAATTTTTGATAGTGTAATAAAATCATTTTTAATTTTAAAATCTTTAATTTTTTGAGTAAAATATGATTTTATTTAAAATTCATATTTCATATATTTAGAAAATTATTTTCATAAACTTTATTCCACTTATGAATTATAAATGTTTAAAAATGGTTAGGGTGAATTTCTGGTATTTTTCTAAAATAGTTGAATTTTTTATGAATAGTGAAATACAGTAATTTATAGTTTTTAACAATTTAAGAAAATTACATGAATTAAAATATCATTCATGAAGTAAGAAGTCATTATTTAGAAATAACATGCACTAATTACTCTATTTAGTCATATTAATCTAAAATATTCAAAATCTTGATCCAAAATAATAAAGTAATGATTAAAATATTCAAAAAAACACTCCTCTCCTCTACTATAAATACCACCCTCACCACCTCTCTCCTCACACATTTTAATCCTTGAATCTTGAAAATTTCATAACCAATAAAATTCCCAAGAATATTCCCCATATATTGGATGTTTTGTTCTCAACAAAACAAAAAAAACCAATTTTCCTAAGGAGGTTTTCATGGAGGGGAATTCATGAGGTAAAACCCTCTTTATTTTTCTTTTAATATCTTTTTAATTCCTTTTTTCTTCTAATTATATCATCAACTCCTATTTAAAAACATATATGATAACTAAAGTTCCTTATATATACATTAATTTTATTATATACATGTAAAATACACCATCAATTCTCTTCTCCTCTTCCTTTTATTCTAAAAATTAAAACATCATCCGTGAGGTGCTGATTTACAGCCTTTATGGACAACGTGTTTTAGTTTTTCAATTCCACCTTCAAGGCTGGTTATAAAACCATTTTTATGGTTTAAAAATATTAAAATATATTATTTACATATTATTTAATGTTCTGTAAATAGTATATATACATAATATTAACTAATAATACAAAACTGGTTCCGGATGAATCGAAAAGTGCCAAAATAATCCAAACAAATATCACTAATGTTTAATATAATGATTCATCATCCTACCATATAAATTAAGGAAATATATAACCATTTGATATTATTTAATTTCATTAGTAACATATAATTTCAATTCTGGATAACTATTCTCATTTTACTTGATTTTCCATACATGAATACAAGTAAACCAATCATGAAAACCAAGGAAACGAACGCTCCAAAACAATAAGATTGTATATTATAACTCATCAGAAAGTCTATAAATGTTATAAATAAAATTATAATAAATATAATACATGTATAAAAGTTTATTAATTAATTATTTAATGGATTTAATATGATAATCTAGGATGTCAAGGACATGTGTAGAATGCTTTGAGACATAAGGTAAGGATTTTCTCATCTCACTTTTATTTCTATGAGATTTTCCTTATTTACCACTATTTCTTATGTCTGGTGTACATATACTTAAATTTGATTTATAATATCATTAATCTTTTTATCTTCATGGTATCCAATGTTTCTTTTGATGTTCATTGATTTTATGGGACATATGGTTTGACAGTTCACAAAGTGGTAAGGGATTCTCTCAAAATATTCATTTTTCATTTAGGTTACGCTCTTTACCCGAATGTAATTATTATTTATTTCTTTATAATTTTACGAACTTATGTGTATTTTCTACAAAACCATGAATTTATATCATTTCATCTTTCATTAATTGGTAAATACATGTTTTATAAGGTTATCTTTTTAATTTCTTCCGATACGCAAGCCTGATTTAAGGGAACTTCCCAATTTCATGAAAATTTTCAAGTACACTCCATAATATTTTTTAAGCAACCAATTTATTTCTAAAATCACACATTTTTCATGAAAAAACTAACTTAGTTCATTTCTTTTTTTATTCAAACAATTATTCATTTTCCCTTTTTAAATAATCTTTTATATTTTTCCTTTTATTGCACTAAAGAGGCTCTTTTCAAAAGATTCTTAAAAGCTATTTTCACATGCTTTCACTTTAGTGGGAAATAATTGGTGCCTCAAACATAATTTCTTTGTCCTAAAATTTTATTTTCTGGGATATAAATATTTACAAACTTATTTTATGACAAATACAAATGATTTTCCAAAAGATCTCTTCTTTCCAAAGTACAAAGGGATTTTCTCATCTCACTTTTACTTCTGTGAGATAAATGCCTTGTTCACCACTTATTCCTTATGAGTGGTGTATGTATGTTTCTTTATATCTCATATCATGAGTATTTTAATTATAATGATATTATATGTTTCATTTAATTTTATTCCTTCACAGGGATTATGATTTAAATGTTTCAAAGTGGTATGGGACAATTTGGAATGTTTAAAGACTACTTTCCTAAAGAATGTTTCAATGGTATAATTTAAAATTATATTCATCTATTTCAACATACTTTGTTGAATCTTTTACTTAACTAAGTTTTATCTCTTATGATACAATATACCATATGTTGTTGAAGGTTTTATGATCAGTTTGATTATGGATGTGCTATTTTGATACCATTTAAGGTTTATAGTTAAAGCATTCACATTTTGTATGCTAGTTTTTCAATATGAATGATTATATTGTTTATGTTTTATAATTTTCATATGAAGGATGCATTGGACTTATAAAGTTATGGGTGGGGCCTGCTATAACCCCTCAATTCATCGGTAGGTCTCATGAGATTAAATCATTTTGTGACAAACACTTTGTGTTTGTTTCCATGCATTTTTAAATATTCAAGAGGATAGATCTTGAAACAAATCAGAAAGGTTTCTACCCATAGACTTGAAATTTTGTAAGGATAAATCTTAAAATTAACTATTATGAGTGTATATCTTGATAGTTTAGTCATCCAAAATTATTCATTCCATCGTTATTTTTATTGCATGTGATTATTTTATTAGTTAGAATATTCATGTTTTAGTTTACTAAATAATGTGATTATTTAAATTTCATGTGTATTAGTTACTTACCTTTGCATATTTTTTACTCCTTGTTTACTCATATCTTCCATGGTATTCTTAACCTTACTTAGAATTTTATCTCAATCCTTTAATTGGTTTCACTTTTTCCAAGGATCCCAAGAAGTATGTTATGACTCGTATTAAGGGTTACACAAAATGGGAATAATGACAGACTCAATGAAATTATTTGTTTATTTTATGTTTCAAAATGTAATGTGTATTATAAGTATGTATCTATTTTACTAAGACTACGAAACTATTAAGTCCCTTGTTAGATAATACATTGTATCCTATTTCAATGTATTAATGTAAGGCACCAACTCTAGGATAATAGGGATGGGTTCATTATAGTGGGGATAATATAAATGATGAAATAGTGTAAGTCATAATCTTCAAAATATAAATATAGAATAATCACTAAGTAATATCATATAGAAAAATAACGATGTCGTGTCTATATAAAAAGTTAAATTAGGAATACATGGAAACAAGCGTATAATAAAATTCACATAAAAAAATAAGAGAGACCAAAAATTATCCCATGATCATCCTGAGCACTGGATCAGTCATCTGCTACCAAGATCTCATACAAATAGATAACAAGCATGCTTAGTTGGAAACTTTACTTTATCCCTACATTCATCTAAGAAGTTTATCCATGTACTAAATATAGGCCTAGACAATGCTTGTGTAAAACTCATTACGACACCACCAATGGTGTCTATAACTAATCTAGTCTATGAATACAAAAAGTATTAGTGAACTGGAATATCGAAAATGAATTAGAAAAATAATTACAACACTTGTCGTGTTAAGGATCTTGATGGGACACCTGGTTGACCAAACCTACTTTTTCTGTAGTCAATTGTCTCTCAGTAGGTGATCATTAATTTTTTCAGGGTCCAAGGAATCATAATCTAGGATTCCATTTAATAATAATAATAACAATAATGTAGGATCTAAGGAGAAATAAGGAATCCTTGACCTTAGAAGGTTGGTCCAGCTCACGGTAATAAATTATGAAGCCTAGATATAGATTTATCAGTGTAATTAAAGGGATTACCCTTGTAATTCTATGGGAAAATTCTTTAACTGAGTCTATGGATCATGTCCAATGTAATATTAGGCTACGCATGACTATATCTTGATGCAATAATCCAAAAATTCATGTGTCTGAGGAAATCAATCTGAATCAAAGAAGATAATCCAACGAATTTAAATTTTTAATTTTGAATCACGTGAATCATTGGTACTATACTGAGGTATTAAAATTAAAATAAGATAATGACTGAATTTCATGGAGGATTTCTCCCTTGTAAATCATCTTGATGAATCGATGTGGTGTCCTCTAAGTGCTTAAGAAAACCACTATGGAATCCCAGGATGGCCCAAGTCTAACAAATCTTTTAAAAATGAAATTTTAAATAAAAAGTATTCACCTTATATAAAATAAGTAATCATATTCCATTTAATATCATGATGATTAATGTTCATTGAGATTCGTGTACAATAGTCCATTTACTCAGAAGTGATAAGGAGAGCCATGTAAAGGTTACTTTCTATTTTACATTTCATTAATTCCATTTCTAAATTCACATACTAATAAAATAAGGTTCAAGAAATATTTCCAATACACTTATAATTAAATAAAACAATTTACCCTTTATATTTATCAATGTCCAAATAAACACTCCCAAGTGGTGTTTTGGTTAATTACATGCGGTGGTCATCGATGGTTTATAACAAGGCACGTCAAAATGGGTGTTTTATTTTGAGGTGTCAACCTCCCACAATTTCAATGGGTGTTATAAAAGGACTATTTTAGGGTATAATCAAGTAATTTAAATAATGTATTATTTAAGTATAAAAACGTTTAAATTACAATGTGTGACACAATGAAAACAATTTATAAATTATGAGATTTTAAAGGAGAATTTATAGACCGCCTACCTTTGTCCTGTATAAGACTCCCAATACAGAATTGGCCTCTTATTTGAGTTGGAATGAGATAAATTGAAAGAAATACAAAAATAACCTAAAAGGTGGGTATGCTATATTTCAAGTGGATAACATTCAATATGGAGAGAGAAAATAAGAAAAGAATCAAGATGACTTGTATACTTATTGAGGGTGATCAAATGTGACTGACGGTGTTTGATTTAAATTTTGTATGGAGGTTATATCACAAAGCCTAGGTGGATATCCAAGGGTGACCTCATTTAGTTATTATTCATGAGAAGTTAGGTAGAAACAATATGGGTTAAATGGTTAAATGCATAAGGGTAAAATGTGAATTTCGTCCTTTTTAATTGGGCACGTGTTTTGGCCATACGGTTTTTTGAACCATGTGCCAACCATGAGGCTTTAATTGTACAAGGTAACACACCCCATACATCCAAGGCACACATTTTTCTAAATAGTATAAATTCATGTGTTCCTACTACCCAAAGGTACCCTCTATAACATGCTTCATGCTCATTGTTTGAAACACCATGCACAAACTGTGTGAGTTTACTCTTAAATTTTCTATAGGTTTTTCATGGAGATATGTACCTCATTTCATAGTTAAACAACCCATGTGTAACTCCTTATATAATACATGTATGTGGGGAATGGTTATCAATAATTTTGGGCTGACTACGATCCTCTCTTGTTTCTCTAAAAACCATATCACTGGGGCCTAAACCGATCCTGGACACTCTTGAGACCTCCATGAACTCTTAAGGCTCAGTCATATAGAGAAAAAAAGGTTTATAATAAAATTAAAAATATAATTACATAAATAGAAAAAATAGGATATTACAACGTCCCCTTTATAAAATAACTCATCACTAAGTTTTCATAAGGGTGGTTGAGAGTCATCTGAGAATAACTCAATAACTGAGCATGTACATCGAACTTTCACTCCTTGGCCATGTCCTATATGTGGTCATGTTTCCATAGAACCTCAAATAAAGGAACCAATCTACCCTAAAGATCCTTTATTCTATTATCAATGATATATACTATATTATCCATAAAATAATATTCAACATCCAATTAAGCCTCATGTGGCTCAAGAAAATGATATGGGTCATAATAATAAAGATGAAACTGAGAAACATTGAAGATTTCATGCATAGCCTTGTATCTCTAAGGGGTTACAATATGATAAGCAACTAGTTTAACCCTATATAAAATCTTAAAAGGCCCTATGAATCTAATATCTAGACTCTGTTACCTTCTAATTCATTGATACCCCAGTTTACATGAAACATGCAAGAATGTATGAACCCCAATCTCAAGATCTATAGGTTACTAATGGTTATCATCATTTGACTTATTACTAGATTGAGCCTTAACCATAAATTTCCTAACAACGTGTACCTGCTATGATGTCTCCCGAATGAGATGAGGTCTTAGTAGCACTGCATCCCTTTCCTATAACCATCCCATAGATGAATAGAAAGGCATGTTGTAGAGAACCCAGTATAAATCCATTTGTATTGTTTCTTAGAAACTATGATTAGAAGTGAACTTATTAAGAGGTTATTGTTTTTCCCAATAACCTCCAAAATCAATGATACATTAACTAGTCTTGTCTTTTAACACCTGTGTAGTATGATCAGACTGACCATCAGTCTTTGGGTGGTATGTTGTAATAAGATGTACCAGTGAGCAAAGTTCCTTCTAGAATCCCTACCAGAACCATGAAGTGAAAAAATAATCCCTAAATTATATGATGGTATTAGGGATACCATGAAGATTAATAATCTTTCAAAAATATCTTTTTTCAAGTGCATCAGCTGAGAAGGTCTCCCTAATAAACAAGAAATGGGTGACCTTCATTATTCTATCGACAATCACCCATACTTCATCACTTCCTTGAGGAGATTTTAGTAATAACATCATAGAATCTCTATAGATTTAATCCACTTTCCACTTTATAATGTGTGGTTTTTTGTAAAATACTAGTAGGTCACTGGTGTTTTTCCTTCACTTGTTGACAACTAGAACACCAAGTAAAAAAAGCTATTATCTCCCTTTTCATTACTGGACACCAATATTAGTAGCGTAAGTCATGGTACATATTTTTGAGTATATGATGAATTTACTATTTTGAAACATGATACTCTTGCATCAATTACTCTTTAACACCTAAAATAACACAAACATGTCCATGAATGCACATGATCCCATCCTTGTTAATGACCTAACCAGGTGGAGGGTCTTCACCTAAAAAAATTTCCCTCAAGACCAATACATTGATATTATAAATATTCCTCATCTTTACATGATCCATAAGTTATGAGGTTATTGTTAAATCTATAAGAATAGTTTACTCGTGATAGTCTTTAACCTTCATATCTATGTCATAAAGTGGGTCTATCAACTAAAACTCACTAATTGAATCCTAAATATCTTAGGTCTGAGTTATCTCACTTGGAGCATCATCCTCGGCATTTCTTTTATTAGGTGTATAATCAATATCAAAATTTATGTACAGATGGTATTTAACCAATATTCTATGTCTATGGTTAAAATCACATTGAGTGAATATATACTTGAGACTTTTGTGGTTTGTGTATATGAAAAACCAATCTCTTAGAAAATAATGTCTCCAGTATCATAATACATGAACCACAGCTGGAAACTCGAGATCGTGTAGCAGGTAATTGACATTTTGAGGGCTCAAATGTTGAGACTTATATTCCATGACTCATTCCACTTGTATCAAAATGGATCCCATCACGAATCCTGATGCCTCATAATAATGGGAATAACCACTACCATGATAAGGTAAAATCAAGATCGGTGATGAGGTATGTTTTCTTTTTAACTTCTAAAAGGATTTCATACAAGCTTTAGACCATGAGAATTTAAAAAAACATCTTTGTTAAGTCTATGAGAGGGGATACTTTGTGTTATAAGTTCTAAATGAAATTCCTATTGTATTCATCCAGTCCCAAGAAAATACTAATATAAAATATTTTTGAGGCTGTTCTCAAGAAACTATGGCTATCACATTCTCTAGATCTACATATACCTATTATTTTGATATAATGTTACCCAGGAAGTGAACATTGTCAATACTGAAATAAAATTTGGTGAACATAGAATATAGTCGGTTCTCTCTTTGTGTTTTCAATAAAATTTCAAGGAGTTTTTAATGATAAATTCAATTTTTAGGATACACTAATATATCATCCATAAAAATCACTCCAAAATAATCTAGGTATGGATAGAAAACTCAATTCATCATGGCCATAAAAATAGCTACTGTGTTTGTGAGACCGAACAGCATGACTGCGTACTTGTATAAGACATATCTACTAAAAAATGTTATATGTGGTATGTATAAGTGTATAAATCATACCATATAATAGACTGACCACAAATAAATCTTTGAGAAAACCCAAGCTCCTCAAATATTATCAAATAGATCATCAATAAAAGGTAGTCGATACTAGTTCTTAACCATTAGTTGATTCAACCACTAGAAATCCATGCAGTTCCTAAGGGTCTCCTATAACTTCTTGGTGAAAAGAATAGGTGAAATCCAAGGTGAATTATTTGGTCATATAAACCCCTTATTTATCAGGTCCTCTAACAACCTATTGAGTTCCTAAAGCTCAGTTGAGGAAATCATGTACATAAGAATAGATACTGATGTTTCCTCAGGGACTAACTCTATTGTCAACTCTATATCTCTCTTAAGGGGTAGCACAAAAAATTCATCTTGGAATACATCTATAAATCACTCCACCATTGGAGAAAACATACCTATCTAAATCCTTGATTGTTCAAAAAAATCTATCAATCTTGGTTGATACTCTACCGAGCCCAAAATTCTCAGGTCTAGTTCAACTATATTAGACATCCCATTCTCCTTTTTATACATAGCTACCACCCTTGGTTGATGAGAAGGAAACCTTGTGGTTATAAAATTCAACATTGGAAAGATAGAGAACCAAATAGTTCATCCTAATAATAATATCAAATTTGTTCAACTAAGGGATAAAAAGGTTCCATAATAAATGGTAATCTACAATCTTGAGGTAACACTCCTTACATTGTTGTACACTCAATTTTCAAACTCATAATGGTGTATCAAGTGTCAACACTCCAAAAAATTATGAAATTTCAAGCCTGATACTTTACATAATATATGAAGATATTAAATAGGGTGAATCTAATATGTTAAAAGAAGAATATAATAAATTAGGGGCTACTAAGATCATACCTCTAACTGTAGACTGCCTGACATCCTGCTCCTTAGGTGTGGGTTATAATACATGTAACTCACTAGATCCCTTACCCTATGCTAAAACCTAACTACCTTTACTATGTTTTATATATTGTTTCATCAGAACATAAGTCTATATTTCTCAAAATTATACACAACCTCGACATGTACATTCGTTAGTACTCCATCTCAAGGCCTAGCATGGAGTTGTATATTCAACTCTAGAAAGTGGGCCAGGTGATGATCCTCTCCCACTATGAACTGGTGGGATGGTCAGCCATAAAATCTAAATATGGCACATTTGGTCGTAGGCTCAACACTCAACTAGGTCTCTACCTCACATATCCTTCACATGACCCTACCTTCCACACTGATGGAATATAACAAAACTACCAATATAGATATTATGGTATCCACTAATTTTATGTGAACCCTCAAGGTGATTCATCCTATAATGGGATGAATTAGTTCCCTAAATATGGGATTTACTTCCATGACCTATACTATTAGCTACCAATAAGTTATTCTTGAAATAAGATCATATTTCACAATTTTTAAAATGGTATCATGTCATAAGAAATTCACCTAAGATCGGATGATATAACCAAGACCATCTACAAAGAATCTCACTCTTGACATCCCATCACGGTAAATGTTGGTGAAAAAATTAGAGATTAGTAAATCAAGCCTAACAGTCCATATTAGATATAGAACCCAGCACTAGGTATATAAAATCTCTTGATTGATCATCCCTCAGCATCTGGGGAAATAATTAGCCATAAAATCTAGATTTGAAATCCCTCTAGATCAAGCCTCTATACTGGTCTTCCTATATAAGAGCATCCCACTGATTCATGGAAGAACCATGAAGTATATAATCAAAAATAATAACTCACCTTTCTGGAGTAATCTATATGTTTTCAAAGATACATAACATAGCCTCTATCAATGACCCAGTATCCTAGGGTTCACCATCCATTGAGAAATTAGGGGTGTACTGCTACTGAAACTCTTGCATTAACTCAGACATAGTTGGTGTAGGGCATAAAGGTCAATCCGTCAAATACACTAGATAAAGAAAATAATTTATAAACTGAGTATCAGTTCCCAGGATAGGTATAATAGGCTATAATATGGAAGGTACCATTGGTGGTACTACTGATAGGTTAGGTCCCACCACTTCAGTAGAATGGTCTTCTCTACCTTATTGGTTCTCGACGTGAGGCTATCATGGAGGCATATATCTATAATTCCAATTACATGCGTCAAATCATGGTAAAAGATGATAAATCATCACTAAAATAAAAAATAGAATAGACCCCTTGATATAAATATAATAGATAAGAACTATGATCAAACATGAGATCTCACTACCAAAGGTGTACTAACCCAACTAGGCAAATCTACTGTCCGAATATTGGAAAGTTTCCAAGATTTTAATCATAGGTGTATCATTATATGGAGTTTTAATTGAAATTTAAAAAGTAAAACACTATTTATAATTCAATTGGTATCCCCATTTATCTCTAACAATATTCATTTATGATTCATAATTTAACAACCATCTATATTTAAACAATTATTCAGTTAGATGAATAACCAACCCCAAGTTATTGAGACCTAAGCTTTATAAGTTACAATTGGAAATTAATCTAACTGAAAACTGAATTTTTACATATGGAATCAGTATATCAGAGTCCATATATGATGATTAGATTATATTTATCACCATTTCCAATTTATATCATCAAAAACTTAATAAATTACAATTAGAATCCATTTAATCAGAAAAAAATAAATTTTCAGCTCATCTAATCATAGTTATGTATGTCAAAATTGTTATAATTGGTTAGTTAAGGTTACAACATAATTATATGTTAGAAAAATCATTTAATTTTATTTAGTCACTTTATGTAACCAATTATTTTCATTCATTTACCTACAAGAAACATTATAAATATACAGGTACAGTATGAAAGTCACATACGATAAGTATGAAGAAATCAAGCAATGAAATATGCATGGAATGGAATATACCTAACATGTAAATCTCTACATACTGTTAATTATGAAGGAGACAATACTTACTTACCATATTGATCCAAGGATAAAAATATAGAATCAATTAATATGTCAAAAATTATTTTCATCACCCTATAATGAAATTAGTACAATTGTAACAGGGAAAATACATAAAATCAAGTCCCATTCACAGAAACATGGATTTTTTCTGGCGAATGGGTTATATAATCCTATTAATAGGATCATTACCAAATTTGGACACATCCTAGTCTCATTTATAACATCTCAAAATAATAAGGAAAATAAAGAAACCCCTTTGATACCACTTTGTGACATCCTGGACTCAGATCAATCATAAGTAATTGAACCGAGTTGGACACATTCCCTACAACATTCCTCCCTATATGCTAGAGGCTACTAACTAGTATTGAGGGTCTATTGTGGTATAGTTGGGAGACTATATCCTCTTTACAGGAGTGGAGCATAGTGGTAGTCATAATTAATTAGTATTAGTAGGGATAACATAAATGATAAAATAATAAAAGTCATGATCATCCAAATATAAATACAAAATAAATACTAAGTCAGATCATATAAAAAATGATTTTTTCATGTATATACAAAAAGATAAATCAAGAATACATAGAAACAAAATTATAATACAGTACATGTACAACAAAAGAAACAAAACGTCCACCAATTAGCCCATGAAAATTCTGAGCACAATCTTAGTTATCTACTACCAAGATCTCATTATAAGAGATGTCAAGAATCCATAGTGGAATGATTTCCCTTTTCCCAACCTACATCTAAAAACTCTAACTGGATAAAAAAATGGTGGCCCGAATAGGGTGTGAGTAAAACTCAGTAGGCCACCACCAACAGTTTCTATAACTAATCTAGTCAGTAAATACAAAAAGATAATTGAATGTGGGAATATCAAGAGTGAAGTAGAAAAATAAATATGACACATGACATGATCAGGATCCTAATTGGATACTTGGATAGTCATATCTAGTTATACCTAATCTAGGTGTCTTGGAGTATTTTATCATTAATTTTTTTAGGGCCCTAAGAAACATAATCATATTTTCAGTGTAATAATAATAATAATAATATGATCCATGGAGAAACAAATGTATATCGAAATAATAAACTATGAAACCTATCATTAGGGGTCTAAGTGTAATCCAAAGGATATAGCCGTGTAATTACACTAGAAAATTCTATAATTAACTCTGTGGAGAATGTCCTAAGTAATATTGGGCTAAACATGACTGAAGCCCAGGGAGATAATACCAAGCATCACATGTTTGGGGACATTAATCTAAATCCAAGGTGTTAATCCAAATAATTATAATTTTCATATATGAAGTGAGTGAATCATTAATACTATTCCAAGGAATTCACATACAAATAAGACAAAGAATGAATTCCATGGTTGGTGCCTCCCTTAGAAACTAGCTCAATGAATTGGGGTGTAATCCTCTGAGTGCTCAATGAATTACCTTAAGAATCCAAGGTAGGTTGATGTATGAACACTCCTTTAAAAATAAGTTCCATAAATAGTAAACACCTTACACATAATAAGTAATCATAGTCCTAGAATCATCCTTCCAATTATAGTTCATTAATATTTCGGTACAACATTCCATTCACTAAAAATTGATAAGGATGTAAAAGTAAAGGTTACTTTCCATTTTACATTTCATTAGTTCAATTTCTAAATTAACTTACTGTGAAAAAAAAAGGTTCAAGTTATATTTCCAAGCCACTTAAAATTCATTAAATCAACATACTCTTTATCTATATCAAGAGACAATTAAAACACTCCCTAGTGGTGTTTTGGATAATTAAATTAAATGGTCAACAAGGGTGTATAAAAAGTCACATCAAAAGGGGTGTTTCATGTTGATGTATTTACCTCCCATATTATTAACAGGTCTCATAAAGGGTCTAGTTTGTGGTCAAAACAATTAATTTAAAGAGTTTTTTATTTAAAGAAAAATACATGGAAATTATATCATGTGGTACAATGATAACAATTTATAAATGATGATATTTCAATGGAAAACTTATGGACCACCTATCTTAGGTGGGTAGAAGACACTTCGTCTTGTATCAACCATTAATTTGATATGGAAATAGATAAGTTGTAATAATAAGTAAAATTATCCAAAATAGGGTATATTATCTCTCATGAAGATATAATTCAATGCGGTAAGATAAAAAAAGAAAATAATCATTAGGAATCATAGACTTATGAAGGGTGATCAAATGTGACTGATGAAATTTGATTATGAGTCCATAGAGAGGATATATCTCAAATCATAGGAGAATAGAAAAGGGGTAGATCAAGTGGGTTATGATTATGAGAATTAAGGGAGAAATAAAAGTGGTTAAAGGGTTAATGAAATTAGTGGAAAATGGGAATTTTACCCTTTTTAAAGGGTCACATGATTCATCCACATGGATTTCTAAAAAATTAACCAACTTTATAGTTGAAACTTTCTAAGAGAACACACCCCACATGGCCAAGGAAAGCATTTAGACAAAAGTTGTGTAGGTGGTGCGTACATACTGCCCAAATCCCCCCCCCCCCACACTTCATGAACATAGTTAGAAAAATGATGCGTATACCATGTGAGTTACATCTATAGTTTTCTATAGGTTTCAAAGATCCATTTATACTTCCTTTAATAATTTAAAAAATCATTTGACACCACTTATGTTCCCCATGGTTGAGGATCATGGTTAGTACTAACCATATGAAAACCATGTGCCTCTCCTATTTGTCCATAAATAGAATCTTCAATCCTAGAACCAATCCTGAATGCTCTTGAGACCTCTATGACCTCTTTAAGAAATTTCATCTTGATAAAACCAATGGTTTAGAAACAAATTTAAATGACATGTACATCAAAATAAAAACAAGTATCTTATAATGGGGCTTTCTTGAAAAGATTAACAAGACATGAAACATACTACATATGTAATCTATAATGCAAGACTGGTCTTTTCGTTGATAGGCTTAAGACTAACCTTCAAATGGAACTGGACTCTTAATTTTTTCCATAATATGAATATATAGCATCATATACTATACTGACAATGAAATAATTCTCAAGGTCTTATATCATTAAGGGAAAACATGAAAAAACAATTTTTTCTGAGAACGAAAGAAACAAATGTGTTAAATAAGAAAAATTAAATATACTATTTCTATATTGTGATAATTATAGTAAGAAACCTCATGGAAAATGATTAAATTTAATTGGATTTTGTTAAAAGAGTGGAGATAAGGTTCATCTAACTCTTGAATTAAAGTGAAAGAAAGAAAATATTGTTATCCAGTGCTTCACCTATAGTAAGATGTCATATTATTCAAACCATTTCCCCAAGAATCAGGGTAACCCACCAAAGAAGAGGCTATGGTGGGAAGTCCAAGCTTATATGATTAGTAGAAATGAAGTTAAATTTCTGTAAAATGTGTTGGCAAGTACTTTTATTATAAAATAAAAATTTATCTAATGCTTTATTTGATTCTAGATCTGTACACTCTTTTATATTTTTTGGGTTTTCCATGAACATTAAATGATCACCTAAAAACTTAAGAAGGGAGTTTTCAATGAAGACTTCTAGTGAAAACATTTTTACATTAAATATGTGTCATTCAACCCCTATTATGATGCATAGACATACCCTATTTTCAAAATTTGTTATTATACCTATGGTTGAAATTGATATAATTATTTTTATTGATTAGATTTCAAAGTATAATGTAAAAAATATATTTCCAAGTGAAGGAGATTATGATTCATGAAGGAGTTATGGAATCCATTATCTTTAGCGGGAAAACTTTATTATCTAATTCATGTCAGGATCCACCTCCAGTAGCCCTCCTTAATGATATTTTGGGAGAAGAAGAGTATATGCAACCTATGGGTAGAAAAAGGTAACTATATCATAGAATATGTACCTATTATGCAGGAATGCAATGACATGTTTCTTGAAGAGTTACCAAGAGAAACACACAAGAATGAATTGGATTTTTCTATTGAACTCACCTGTGATACAAATCTAATAAATAAAACTTTATATAGAATGCACATAGTGTCATTGTAACACCCCACCCCAGTTCACTCTAAAAATATTAAGTGGAAAGATTTGCTATGTGACCTCAAGTGTACCTCCTCGTATGCTAGAGACTAGTAACTGGAAACATGGGTATTAGGTGGTACTATGGGGAGACTATACCACCTATATCAGAGTGTTAAATAATTAAATAAATATCCAAACATCATCAAAAACAAAATAAACTAACAATAGAAGAAGATAAATATAACAAGACCAAAATAAATCAAATAATTTCTATAAAGGAAGAAGAAACCATTCCATATAAACACTGACCACCGACTGGGTTGGTTACATATAGAGACAAAAATAAAATAAAATAAATTCCTTCTCCATAACATCCTCAATCCATACCTCATCCTAATCTACAAGTACACACTAAAGGCTATCGACTAGGGGTGCGAGTTTAAATTGATGATATGGGAAACTATACCACATATATCAGAGTTCTCAATAATGAAAAAAATAACCAGACATCATCCAACACAAAATAAACTACAAAAGGAATCATTTAAATATAAAAATACCAAAATAAATAAAATTAATATTATAATGACTTGAATAGACATCTCATGCATACACTGACTTCCCATTAGGTCAATGTTTCCAAACAAATATAGAACTTTCTCTACCTGACACTCAGTTGTGGGTTATTTAGGGTGGTTGTACAATAATTTTCATTATGTTTACCATATTTTTCTTTAACATAAACTCTCAATGCTTCCCACATCAATAACTGAGTATGTACTTTCTTTCCAAAGGAAGATGGTCCTTATAGGCTTCAGAATCAATGATGCTTAGGAAATTGCATTGGTCAAGCGGATGGGATTTTAGGATCATCACACCATTTTGGGGGGAATTATTTCATATTTCAATACACTCTTATAGATTTAAGATATGTTTTTTAAATCCTTCATGGGCCCTATTACAGGACTTGTTACCCCTATATAAATATCTTGATTAGGAGCTTGTGGTTGTGGGGGCAACTATGTGTGTCATAGGTTCTCCATCATTCTCTTTTCCATTTATGGTGTCTTTAGTTTATAGTTATGTTCAATTCATATAGATTTTATTTCCATTGAAGGAGTTGGTGGGTGTCTTGGAGACGAGATTGAACCTCTATAAGGCATCCTACTTATCCTATGAGAATAGGAATAAAAACCCACATAGATTGATTGATATAGTTTAAAGTCATGTGCAAATACTATATCATGTGGTTTAATGCCATGCAAAAAGGATGTAAAAATTGGGCTCAGGCCTCAAGCAGGCATCCTTCGTATCCAGTTAATATAGGAATCATATTCTATGCAGTTCATGAAATGGGTGTGTGTATCATTGAAGATGTAAAAATAGAGGCCTTGAGTGGGACTTATACATGTAAATCATCCCTAAATTGCCTCATTCAAAATATGTACATTTTTGTGAAGATGAGATCTAATCATTATTTCATCCCAATTGAGGGACCACATTGGTGGAATCCTCATTGTGTTATTGGTACAATCATCACTAGTCTCTCAAATCATGTGAGCCATGCTTGGTGTGAGATGTAACACCCTAAGGTTTTAGAAATAAATTTAATATATAATATAATTTATAAAACACTAAGTCTCTATGAAACAACACTTTGTTATTATAACCTAGTCATTAAACAAAATTTTTATGCCTCTGTGTTTTCAATTTTGAAAAACAAAGATACAAAATTGTGATCAGTAAGATATATAGAGTCTGATCCGATCAACTTATATTTTTTTAAATAGTAAATTGACCCACATTAATTGTAATTTACCCTCAGAAATAGTAATAAGAACCTTAACCTCACACATTTAATCATAAATAAAATTTAGGCACCTTATAAATGGGAGTGAATATTTTAGAAATCAATAATTAAGTGTTGGTATTTTTATGAGTAATAAATATTTAATTTTAATTTCAAATTAATAAATTGATTTAAAATAAAATTAATTTTCATAAAATTTATTCCTAAATAAATATTTTTTTGACCTATGATTTTAGGATAATTTTATGAGACCTCAGTTAATTTTTGAAAGTATTATAAAATTAGTTTTAAATTTAAAATCTATATTTTTCATGTAAAAAAGAATCTTGTTTCAAAATTAAATTTCACATATTTATAAAATTATTTAGATAAAATTAAGTCTATTTTTTAATTCTAAATATCAATAAATTTTTACGGTGAATTTTTTGAATTATTCTGATGTAATTTAATTTTTAGTGAATAGTAGAATACGGTAATTTACGGTATGAATACATTAGAAGCTAAATACATTATTCATAGAGTTGTATATGGTGTAATAACACTTGGTTAGAACTCACACGAACTTATTAATATTTTTTGTCATAATAATCAACACTATTGGTTTTCTTGGAAAAAATATTAAAATAATGAATTCGATATTCCAAAATCACCACTCTCCTCCACTATAAAAAACACTCCTCACTCCCTCTTCTCCTCCCTCCTCTAAACCTTTAATCTTCACAAAGTTATGCCCAAATACTCTTACATAGTATCTCCCCATTTCTATTGGATCTTTTTATTTCAAAAAGAAAAAAAAACCCTTCCCTTATGGAGGTTCTCAATAATGATATTTCAAGAGGTAAACCATCTTCCTTTTTCATTTAATTTTATATTCAATTTATTCTCTTTTCTTATCTTCTCCTCACATACTCTATCAAAATGATCCTGATAACACCAGTATAATATATATACTATAATTATATCCTTTTAATGTAATATACTTCCCTAAAAACTATCTCTCTCTCTCTTTCGTTTTAAAAACAAAATCATCGTTCGGGAGGTACCGATTGACAACCTTCATCGATGACCATAATTATTCAATTTCTCCATCAGGTATGGTCATGAAACAATTTTTATAGTTGAAAAATATTGTAAAATATTTATTTTATCTTATTTAATGATTTTGGAAGCTAAATTTATTAATGATATTCAAAAATAGAACAAAAATAGTTCATTGTGATCGAAAAACCACCGTAAAAATCTAAACAATTATCACTAAATGTTTTATCTAATGATTCATACTCATAATATATAACCAAATGATTCATACTCGTAAAAATATAATTATATGTTTTATCTAAACAATTATCTCTAATGTTTTATAAAATTATATGTATAACCATTTACACTATTTTATGTTTATAAATATAATATAAATTTAATTCAATAGAATTATACCCATTCCACATGAACTTCTATTATCATATACAATTATACCGATCATGAAAAACAAGTAAACGAATGCTTCCGAGTGATAAAATTATATCTTATAACTCATCAAAAGTCCATAAATGAACATAATAAAATTATTCGGGATAAATAAAATTTAAATAAGGTTCCGAATTAAATAATTAATGCATTTAATTTGATTATCCTGGATGTTAATCTCAAGTAAAGAATATATTCGGACACAAGGTAAGGGTTTTCTACCTAAACCTACATTTTTTCGGTTTATTATTTCTCTATATTAATACCAATTAAATTATTAATTATTATTATGTAATATTACTATATTATATGTTAATATTAAATATATTTTAATCAATAATAATCCTTTATTATTTTAGGGGTATTTAAATGCTTTAGAAATATCTTTCTCAATTCTCCCCGATAAACAAGCCTGATTCAAGGCAACTTTTCAAATTCGTACCTATTTTTAAGGGAACACTATAAAATGATTTAATCAAAATTATTTTTATAAAACCACTCATTTAATCATGAATAAATAACTTAGTTAATTTCTTGTTTTATGAAAATAATTTTTCAAAAGTACTCTTCATTTCAATGTAAAAGTGTATATCTCTTAAAAATTCCTCTGTGATTTTATTAGATTATTTTTGTCTATTTCAACAACTCTATTGAAATTTATTTATTTTTAAGGGTAACACATTATGTTTATCATATACCATATTTTATTAAATATTTTATGATCAGTTTGACTGTGTATGTGCTATCTTGGTACCATTCACCATACTACTTGGAATGGTTAGTGTTTATGTCTATAGATTAGGGAAAGTTATTTCATATGTTCATGTTGTTTATGTCTAGACCCTTTCATGTGAGGAATGTATTCAACTTATCAAGTGATGGGTGGGGCCCGATATCACCCCTCAATGCATTGGTAATTCTCATGAGATGAAACAGAATTGGGTTTTGGTCGAGGCCTTACCCTAGTATTTTCAGAAGTCTTGTCCAAGGCCTTGAAAATATTTTTTAGATGTGTGGAATTATGAATTCCCTCATTATGGTATTAGTAATTGATAAACCATGTGATTATTTGACTAGTATAATATAAATGGTTATGTTCCATTCTCTTATGATCATTTATTAGGACATATTTAATCAGCTTTCATTCCTTCTATATTATGATCATGTATATTTTTAAAGGCATGTTTTTTTAGTTTTTCACCATTCCTAGTGTTTATTTTTATAATAACTTATGTTGTATTACTTACCCTTAATGATAATTTGAGATAACCTCTTTCTTATGTTTTATTTTCCTAGGTTGTTAAGATGAATATTATGAGTGTCTTACAGGGATAATCTAGGAGTCATATGGATTTTCTATTTTGTATTTTATTTCACGTTTTAATGTTTAACTTATGTTTATATCTTATTTTAAAAAACTACTAAAGTATTCACTCCTTTGGGATACGAATTTATTTTAATCATTATAATTTAATATAATAAGGAATCATCTCTGGGATACTGGGTTGGTATTTATAGTTGGTATTAGAGGAATTTTAGTAGAAAATTTAGAAACTAGATTTAGGAAATGTAGATTATGTAACAAAATACAAAACTAAACATTGAGGATAAATATAAAATAACATACTGTAATTTTTGTAAGGAAGATATTATGTAGATATTCCTATAAAATAAATCCATTTCAATATAATACAAGTGGACATGGTTCTAGAACATATGTACCCAGGAGTAGTAACTCTAAAAAGGTGTTTCGGGCTTGACCTGGGGTAACTTGGTACACAACAATGGGCATTACTATGAACCTAGTTTCACACTCCTAGGGGATATGCTTAGGATAATTCATATTATTTTTATAATAATTTATGAAGGATTTAAAAGTAATTTTTTCTCAAATATACTATGGTTATTATTGTGGAATTAGTTATGCATAAGATTTCAATTTATGTTAAGTATTCTGGTAGTTGAGATTATGCAATATGATTCGTAACCTAATATAGCGTATAACATAATTTAGAAATTTAACCTAGTTGGATTAATGTAAACCACATGAATTCATGTATCCCATTTATTTATTCCCCGCCTATGCAAGATAATGATATTGGTTCTAGTGTGGCAACAGGTACTGAGAAACTTATAACTATACTAGGATTGTTGAATTAGTTATGAACAATAACCTTAACCATATGGAGTACCCTGAACAAAAATGTGGAAGAGAAGTTTTAGACCAATTTATGAGACAACATCCTTCATCATTTAATGGGACTAAAAACCCATTCATATAATATTAGTGGATAAGTTCCTTAGACAAGATATTTATCACATTGGGAAGTAACAAAAGAGAGAAGGTTGTCATGGAATTCTATCATTTATCGGGAGATGCTGATCAATTCTTGTCACTAATTCAAAACAAAAATTAGGTGGAAGAGATTTAAAATATGTAATGGTAGTATTTTAATAAAATCATCTTAAAAAAATACTTTCCTCATGAACAGTAAGTGGATATGGAAAATGGGTTTTTTAATCTGAGAAAAAATGAGGATGAGAATGTTGCAAAGTATAAAGATAACTTCAAAAGTTTAGAAAGGCATGTCTCAGACTACATACATAATCTAACGACAAATACTTATCTATTCTTTGATGGTTTAAAATCATTCCTCTAAAGGGAATTTGTTTCCTAAACTTTCTCATCGTACAAAAAATATAGTCTCATTTGAAATCAAGATGGAGAAATAATTCTCTAAGTCTTGTCACATTAAAGGAAATAAAGAGAATAAGAGGGTGGTAGAGGAAATAATGGATAGAGTTAAGGAAAAAAAGGTAAGTTTTCCCTCATGTGATACTTGTGGAAAAAACACCTCAGAGCATATTTAAACGGAAAAGGAGTCTATTAAAAATGTGGAGAAAGAGGCCACCAATCTTGAGATTGTAAGGGAAATAAAGAAGCTAAAAATGTTCAATGATTCAATTGTAAAGAGATGGGACATTATTCCAATGATTTTATTAACCATCAAGGAAACATTCCCCCATATGAAGCTAAGGGAGAAAGGCCAAGCTTATGCAATCACAACTGTTGAATTTGAAGTTTCTAACGATATGGTGGTAGGTACTATATTTGTTTCCTCAAAATTGGACAATACTTTATTTCATTTTGGATCATTGCATTTTTTTATGTCTTCCCAATTAACATTAAAAATTATCTATTTCTAATTCTCTTTAATAAGAGAGTTGTAAATTAAAACCCCTAAGGAAGGTCTCATTGAAACAATTACATGTTAGGTAGTCCCAATTATGTCATATAAATATGTTTTATATGTTAATTTTATCATCATAACTTTGGTCAACTTTGACATAATATTTGTCATGGATTTGATTTTAAAATATAATGAAAAAATATATTTCAAGAAGAATTAAATTAAAATTTGTGAAAAAGGTATGGAATACAGTATATTTAGAGAAACAACATCACCATATAATATTTATCAAGATCCACCCCCAGTAGCTCTACTGAATGAAATTATTGGGGAGGATTAGAATTCAATATCTACGAGTGAGGAAATAAATATTCAAATTGAGGATGTACCTATTGTGAAAAAAAAATTAATTTGTTTCTAGGTTATTTACTTGGACATCCTCCAAAATGGAAAATTCGGTTTTCTATTGATTGAATTTTAGGTGAAAGGCCTATATCAAAGACCCCTTGTATAATAAACAAAATGGAATTAGTATAACTAAAGAAAAAACTAGATGAATTCAGTGATAAAGGATTCATCTACCCTAGTGTTTCTCCATTGGGAGCCCATGTTCTCTTTTTCAAGAAGAAAGATGGATCAATGAGGCTATGAATTACCTATTGAGAAATAAATTCTATAAAAATAAAAAACAAGTATCCCTTGCCTCATATTCATGTTTTTTCGATCAACTTCACAGAGCCCAATATTTTTTTTAATATTAACCTTTGATTTGGATATCATGAGTTGCGTGTGAGGAAGGAAGATATTACAAAGACAAAATTTCTAACCAGGAATAGGAATTACAATTTTATAGTAATTCCTTTTGTACTGACTAATGCACCATCTATTTTCATGGATCCAATGAATATATTTTTCAAGTAATATCTTGATTACTTTTTTGTGGTATTTATTGATAATATCCTGTTATAATCCAAAATATATAAAGATCATGAGAATTACTTATACATTATTCTGAATACTCTTAGAAGAAATGAATTATATGAGAAGTTTAGAAAGTTTAAATTTTGGCTTTATTCAGTTTCCTTTCTCGGCCATATTGTCTCTAAAGATGGAATCCTTATAAATGATATGAAGAAAAATGTTTTTCAAAAATATCCTACTCCAACGAACATAACTAAGGTACGTAGTTTTATTGGTTTAGTAGGATATTATTGGAATTTCATTTAGAACTTTTTTCATTTAGCCAACCCATTGACCAAGCTTACTCATAAAGGGGTTAAGTTAGTATGGAAAAATTAATTTGAAGAATCTTTTGAGTAATTGAATAGTAGATTAGT
Source organism: Viscum album (assembly GCA_963277665.1). Classification (NCBI taxonomy): domain Eukaryota; kingdom Viridiplantae; phylum Streptophyta; class Magnoliopsida; order Santalales; family Viscaceae; genus Viscum; species Viscum album. Next base: position 26,109,450 of record OY728131.1, read on the forward strand.
GAATTCTATGATATTGACTCTAATATCATAAAATGGTGGATTTATGGTCTATAGTGATGCATCAAATAAAGGACTTGGTTGTGTCCTTACGTAAAATGATATACTTATTGTTTATGCATCAAGGAAGTTAAAAATTAATGAAAAAGTTTTTCTAACTCATGATCTTGATTTACTGACTGTCATCTTTACATTAAAGATATTGATACACTATCTATAGAGAGAAAGGTGTGAGATATATATTGATCACAACAGTTTAAAATATATCTTCTCATCGAAAGGACTCAATATGAGGAAAAGGTGATGGCTTAAGCTACTCATGGATTAATATTGTTCCATACACTACCACCCAGGAAAGTAAAATAAGGTAGATGATTCACTGAGTAGGAAAGATCATGGGGTTTTAAACAAAATTATGATTGAAAGGGATCTTGTATTCATGGATCTAGTAAATATGGATATTGGAATTATCAATGAAGGTGAAACATCATTACTTTTTTAATTGGTCTCCCAACCATCTTTATTGGAAAGAATTAAAACTTCTCAGTCTTATTATAAGAATATTAAAGATAAAATTAAAGGTGTGAATAATGGGAAGTTGGTTAACTTCTTGTGTGGAGATGGAATTTTGAAATTTGGGAAGAGGCTATGTGTTCCCTTTATACCTGATCTGAAAAGGGAGTTATTTAATGATGCACATAGCTCGAATTTCTTTATACACCCCAGTAGCACAAAAATATATAGATACTAGATGGAATGTTTCTGGTGGTACAACATGAAGCGAGGAATTGTGGATTATGTATATAGATTTTTAGTTTGTCAATATGTCAAGGTTAAAGGACAACATCCTAGAAGATTCATGCAACCTATACCTATTCCTACATGGAAATGTAATGACATCACCAGGTATTTTTTTCACTCGATTACCCAAAAATATAAGAAATAATGATGCAATATGGTTAATTTTGGATTGAATTTCAAAATATACACATTTCCTCACTATAAGGGAGGATTTTCCCATGAAGAACCTTGCACAACTCTGTATCAATGAAGTTGTGACACTACATGGAGCACCTCCCTCAAATTTTTTTTATCATGATCCACAATTCACATCGAAATTATAGAAAAGTATTCAAAACTATTTTGATATTGATCTTTAATTGAGTAATTCTTATCAAACCCAAACTGATGGGTAATCGGAAAGGAAAATCCAAACTTTATAAGACACGCTGAGATCGTGCTCACATGATTTTCAAGGTATGTTATATCAGTATTTACCTTTGGTGGATTTTTCCTACAATAATTGTTTCCATTCAAGTATTCAAATGGCACTATATGAAAAATTGTATGGAAAGAGATGTCATACACTAATGTGTTGGGATGAATATGGTGAAAGGTAGCTTGTGGGGCCAGAGCTGGTGGAGGAAACAACAGAAAACGTAAAGACTATTCAAATCCATATCAAAGCATCTCAAAGAAGAAAAAATAGCTATGCTGATAATCAAAGGAAGTATTTGTAATTTCATGTTGGAGATCATGTTTTATTTAAAGTATATCCATGGAAGGGTGTTATAATATTTGGGAAAAAGGTAAACTGAGCCCCTGGTACATTGGTACTTTTGAAATTATAGAGATAATTGGAGCTGTGGATTATCATTTGGAAATTCTGCCTAGCATTTCTAAGGTACAAAATGTGTTCCATGTCTCATTATTGAAAAAGTGCATGATAGACCCAACACATGTACTCACTTTTGAAGGTATAGAATTGGTACCTAAATTATCTTACTTTGAAGAGCCTATCCAGATTCTGGACACTAAAGAATAGGTGTTGAGAAATCGGACGACTCCATTGGTAAAGGCATTTTAAAAAATCATTAAATTAAAGAGGCAATATGGGATCCTGAGCTACTTATGATGAAGAACTACCCAGCTCTTTTTATAAGGTAACATTTTTGAAATTTCAAGGACTAAATTTTTGTAGGGGGGAATAATGTAACACCCAAAGGTTTAAAAAATAAATTTAATATATAATGTAATTAATGTGACACTGAGTCTCTTTGAAGCAACACTTTTTTATTATAACCTATATGTTAAACATAGTTTTTCTACCTCTGAGGTTTGAATTTTCAAAAACAAACATACACGGTTGCAATCAGTAAGATATATAGAGTCTCATATGATCAACTTACATTTTTGGTGAATATTAAGTTTACCCGTATGAATAGTAATTTACTGTAATGAATATTAATATTACTTGTAACCTTACCCATGTAATTATAAATAAATATTAAGGCACATTATAATTTAGAGTGAATATTTTAAAAATTAATAATTAAGTGTTGGTATTTTTGTGAGTAATAAATATTTAATTATAATTTTAAATTTATAAATTGATTTAAAATAAAATTAATTTTAATAAAATGTATTCCTAAATAAATATTTTTTATACCTATGATTTTAGGGTAATTTTATGAGACCTTAATTTTTGAAAGTATTATAAAATTAGTTTTAATTTTAATATCTGTATTTTCATGTAAATAATGATCTTGTTTAAAAATAAAATTTCACATATTTAGAAAATTATTTTGATATAATATAGTCTATTTTCTAATTCTACACATCAAAAAATGGTTAGGGTAAATTTTTGGGATTTTTTTAAAATACTAGAATTTTTAGTCAACAATAGAATAGAGTAATTTACAGTATGAATACATCTTAATCTAAATACAATATTCATTGAGTCATATATAATGTAAGAACACTTGTTCTGAACTCACATGAACTTATTAAAAAAAAATTTCATAATAACCAATAATATGGGTTGTCTTGATCAAAATGAAAAAATAATGAATAAGATATTAAAAAATCACCTCTCTCCCCCACTATAAAAACCACCCCTCACTCTCTCTTCTCCTTACTCCTTTGATCCTTGAAGCATATAAAATTTATTCCCAAATACTCTTTTTTAGCCCCTTCCCACTCCTCGGATCTCTTGTTCTTTCCAAAAAACCAAAACCCCATCCCTTAAGGAGGTTCTCAAGGAGGATATTTTAAGAGGTAAACCCTCTTCCTTTTTCTTTTAATTTCATTTTCAATTTATTTTCTATTCTTATCATCTCCTCACCTCCTATATCCAAATTATCATGAAAACTAAAGTATCATATATATACTATAATTAGGTCATTTTAATGAAACATACTTTCTAAAACTACAATCTCTCTCTTTTTAAAAAAAATCATCATTCGAGAGGTGCTGATTTACAACCTTCATGGGAGACGAACCTTCATTATTCAATTTCTATTTCAAGGATGGTCATAGAACCATTTTTATGGTTGAAACAGATTATAGATTATTTATTATATCATATTTAATTATTCTCTAACCATGATTTATATATGATATTAAATACTAGAACAAAACTTCTTCGTTGTGATCGAAAAACCATCGTAAAAATATAAATGATTATTACTAAATGTTTTATCTAATGATTCATACTCATACTATATAACAAAATTATATGTATAAACAATTACACTAATATAAATTCATCAATATAATATAAATTAATTTTTTTTAATTATGCCTATTCCACATGAACTTCCATTATCATATACAATTATACTGATTGTGAAAACCGAGGAAACAAACGCTCCCGAGTTATAAATTTGTAAATTATAACTCATAAAAATCCATAAATGAACATAATAAAATTATTCAAATAAAATATATGTAAATAATGTTATTAATTAAATAATTAATATATTTAATTTTATTATTCAGAATGTCAAGCTCAATTTTAGAACACATTCGGACACAAGGTAAGGGTTTTCTACCCAAACCACTATTTCCTTTTGGGTTACTCTTTGTCTCTCTTAATCCCAACTAAATTATTAAATATTATTATTTAATCCACATATATGATGTTTTAATGTTCTATATATGTGTATCAATAACAATCCTTCTTTATTTTATGGAGAGTTAAATGTTTTATAAATATCTTTCTCAATTATTTTCGATAAACAAGCATGATTCCATGGAACTTCTCAAATTCATTCTTCTTTTTAAGGTCACTATATAATCTATTTTAATAAAAACTATTTTTATAAAACCACTAATTTCATAATTTAAAAACTAACTTAATTCATTTCTGTTTTAATGTAAATTTGTTTTCAAAATAACTGTTCTTTTTAAAGTAAAATTGTATTTATTTCAAAAATTCCTCTATGATTTTATTACATTATTTTTATCTATTTCAACACCTTTGTTTAAATTTATGTCTTATTGAGGTTAATATCTTATGTTTATCATCTAAAATATTGTATTAAATGGTTTATGATAAATTTTAATGTATATGTTCTATCTTGATACCATTCACCATACTACTCAGAATGGTTAGTGTTTATGTGTACATATTGGGAAAAGTTATTTAATATTTTCTTTTGTTCATATTTATCCTATTTAATATGAGGAATGAATTGGAATTATAATGTTAAGGGTGGGTCCCTATATATCCCCTTGAGGAATCGGTAGGTCTCATGATTCAAAATAGAATTGGGTTTTGGTCGAGGCCTTGCCCTAGAATTTTATGACATCTTGGTTGAGGCCTAGATAATATGTTTCAATTGTCCAAACTTTTTCATTCCCTAATTATGGTATTATTAATTGATAAAACATGTGATCATTTTACTAGTAGAATATCAATGGTTATGTTTCATTATCTTATGATCATTTATATGGCCATATTTAATCATCTTTCATTCCTATCATATTATGATCAAGTATATTTTTAAAGGCATGTTTTTTAGTTATTCACCATGACTAGTGTTTATTTTTAGAATAAATTCCACTATATTAATTACCCTTACTGATCATATTAGATCACCCCTTCATTATATTTTATTTTCCATAGGTTTTGAATATGAATATTATGAATGACTTATAGGGATAATCTAGGAGTCATATGGATTTTCTATTATTTATTTCATTTAAAGATGTAATTTTGAACTTAGACTTGAATATTGTTTTCCAAAACTACTAAACTATTTGTTCGTTTATAATATAACTTTATTTTAATCATTAAAAAGTAATAAAATAAGGTAATGGCTCTGGGCTATGGGGTTTGGGTCTTTACATGAGGAAAAAAAGATAGTGGTAGATCGGACACATTGCATGAGAGAATAGTCATATGCATCTTACACATTTAATTTTCACTTTGAGAGGTATGATTTTAAGTATCATAGAAGATATGGTATAGATATTGGTCCTTAGTAAGGAGTCTTATGTGTCCCAATTATAATAGGTATCACAATCACCATAGTTTGGTTTGTCCCTAAATCGCTTATGGGTTTAGAGTACTTGAGGGAATGGTCGAGGTTATGCTTACAAGGATGCATGTGTATAAGCCCTATTATCATATGCTAATGAATGATAAGGGATGGTAGAATTATGGTAGAATTTAGTCCCATAAGTTAGGAATATTTGATATATGATGGGTCATACACTAGGGTGGATGCCTGTTAGATATCGGACCTTTGGAAGGTGTCTTATGTATCCTTCTTGGACAATAATCAAAGTCCTCATAATTATTTTACTCATATACCGGTGATGGTTTGGGGTGGGTGATCACACTCAAAAAAACTATTATTATCCTCATGGTTTAGGAAAACTAGGGTCTTATACCAGGATGGATTCCCCTTTCGCATATTCATTCTCCATATTTTGATAGAAAAAGAGAGATCCTACCATGAAATGTCGGTTGAATATAATTGGTACAACATAGAGGGCCCATCCTAAATAATGGCACAAATAAGGTCGCATCAGTGTGTAACCCTAACCCATTAAGAAAACTCACCTTATAAAGGGGGTATGCAACTAAAACTTATTGGTTAGGGGAGGTCACATGGTATAAGTCTGAGTGTGTATTCTGGATGAAGTTGACATATAATAGGGGATATTCCCAACATGTATTTATTGTCTACCTAACATGCCTTGATTGTTTTATGTACATGTCTAGATTGTATACTAGACATATCTTGATTGTATGTTGGATAGGTATGGGGTTTCAGTCTGACATGGAAGACATATCTAAGGGTGTCTTACTTGAATGCCACAAATTCTTCACATGAGATAAGTTGACATTCCCAAGACCTTTCTCATGATCAACTAACTTGTCCATGACGTCCTCTCATGATAACAGTAGGCATGTTAAGTGTATTTCGCATGATCAGTTGTCTTATCTGGGACTCCATTGCATTATCAAAGTGAATTGTCTAGGTTGTCTTTGCATTATCAAATCATGCATGTTTAGTGTATTTTACATGATAATTTTTCTTGTCCATAATGTCTTTACAGGAAAAAAGTGGATATATCAAATATATTTATCATGATTATCTAGCTTCTCTATAAAAAATAACATGATAAACTTGACTTGACCTTGGGATATCACGTAAAAATGATGAAATGTCAAGGGACAGTCGCATGAAAATGATTACATGTCTATAAGCTATCACATGATCAACATGAATTTATTTTGGGCTATCTCATGACAATTTTTTTAGGAAACTATTTCATGACAATGCTAACATGTCAATGGACTTTCGCATGACTATGCGGACATGTAAATAAGTTGCCGCGTGACCAACCTAATTTTTCCAAGCCCTATCATGTGACCGAAATGAATTGTCCAAGATTTTTATTATAATCAATGTGGTAAATCTAAATACACCTAAGGGAATCACAATAATAGTAAATAATCTAGAAATCATTTGACCATAATTTAATCACGCAATAGGGACTCATGAACATGTTCATGATCATGCGACTTTCTAAGTGTCGGAGTTTAATGTTCAAAGGGATCATTCCTCATCCACATAAGAAGAAATACTAGGAAAAGTAGTGAATGGTTAAGGATTTTATTCATAAACACGCCATCTTAGGTTTTTACAGTGATATGAGGGCTTGTCCATGGGTTTTTATGTATACTAAGGCCTCATACTAGTTGAGTATTTCTTGAATGTTGAAGTCGCATGAATATACCTTATTTATTTGATCTAATAATCTCTATGGAGTCTTGAAATGGGTTTAATGATCATGTGTGGGTGCCACGTATCATAACTATTGAATGCAAGGATGAGGGTTCGTGGTTGGGAATTATCAACATGTTCTGTACATATGAGGTGAATGTCAAAAAAATTTCCTTTGCATGTATGGGGATCCTCATGGGTTCTTCAAGTCAATGTAGCTACATTTAGGGCCCCATGAAAACACTACAAGACTCAAAGGTTCATTAGATATCCAATTAAAGATTTCAAGGAGGTTTGATGAATCCATTGGTTCTTATTCACCTAAAAATTGCATGTTAAGGAGGGAGGTTTATGTGAAAAGGATACACACCCATGGATGTTCATGGATTAAAAGATAAGTGGTTTCATAGTGTATTCACATGATATTATTTTTTCATATGATTATGTTATCTTAACATGATCATGTGATGTGTTATTATGATGTAATTATACAGTAGTCTCTCATTATTGGGATTTCACGGTAACCCTGAGGTATCCTCTCAAAGTCAATAGCTAATTCTCGCTCTACCCTATTTCTTCTCCACTTATCCTTATCTTCCTCTCTAATTTTTCTCCCCACTTGTGTTTTTTTTTCTTAAGGGGTGGGGGCTTATATTTGATTCCACTTTGCATGGTTTGTGTGAAACATTTGTTGGATGAAGATGATTGAGGATTTTCATGATCCATGGATGGGTGGCTCTTGCAATTGTAATCACATTATTATTTATACGAAGATGCATTGATGCCAAAATGGCTTCTCCCAATCATCATCATCCCATAATGTGATATTCAGAAACCCTCATGATAAATTTTATAGGGTTCTAGGATAAATTTCATGTGATAGCATAGAGTGTCCACATGAAGACACTGGTAATCATCAGAATGTTTTATATGAATTTTAATTCTTATATGATGGATCGGTGGTGTCTTAATTTGATTGTTTGATCCATCATCCATATTGTGATGTCTTATTGTGATATTTTTATCAGCTTCATGAAAATATAATTGATGTGTATGTATTTGAGACATCGAGGTTGATTTGGTTGTCTTGGGCTTGATTATTAGAAAATTTCCACACGGTGGTCATAAAGTGTCGAGATCATGTGTATGATGTCAGGTGTGACTATTTGTGTAGAACCAGAGGTTTTTGAGTATATTGGGTGAGAAGGATAGTATGAGGTTGATGATGACATGGTATAACAATCGGATAGCCAAGATCATCTTGATCGGTCATCCACCATTTTGAACATGTGTTTTTAAACAGAAAAATATAGGGTGCCTCCTTTAGGTGTCCTACATTGATCTAGTGCCTATTAATAGAGTGATTAAATAAATCTGTGACATCCATTCTTCACTCTAGAAGCGATTTTTAAACCTGCAACACCTTCAATAACTCCATTACTATTTGTGCCCTACCATTTTGTGGTATTTTTAGGCATACCTATAGAAACCCCATGCACATGATGCAAGAACTATGCTCACCCACTCTCACTACTGGGCAAGCTAAATGGATATCTCCTAAGGTGCAATTAAGATTACGGTATAAAGTTCACTCGGTTGACCTGGCATGTTGGTTAGCCTATATGAACAATTTTTTGGCTAAGGGGAACTCATAAAAAGTAAACTGGGTAAAAATAAGGGGCCAAAATATATTCCCTTATTAAGTAAATCCAAGACCCATTCTTCAAAAATATTGTTTCTAAGTCTTTCATGAAAAATTCTTTGATATTTTGTTTTGTGTTCACACATTAGAAATCATCGATGGAAAAGTTCCTGGCGCACAATTATGGGTGCTTACAATATCCCCCTCCCCCAATAGAATTAGATAGTTCAGAACAAAAAGAATCTAATTCTAAGTTAAATATAGATAACTTAGTTGTATATTTGAATATTTAGCGGGCTTTGATATTGATCTTTATGAGAGGATTTAACTAGAGTGTTTTGACTAAAAAATTTCAGGTGTTATCAAGAGGAGTCTCTTATCCATGAGTGCTTGGTTGAATCTAGGATGGAACGTAGCCTTGGCTTACGAAGTAGACACTCTAGATCCAAAATGTGCATAGATTCTAGTAGGGAATAGGGATTTAGTTGAAATGAGATTGTGGATAGACCCAAAGTAATGTACTTGTATGTCACTATGTATCCCATAATAATGGTAATCAATCCATATATTTTTTTTAAATATACTACTATGAAAATCAAACTCATGCACAGGGATTATAGGTTCATGGATTGAGAACCCTAAGATGAAAGCTCATATGTAGATCTGGATCATACATAAGAATGGGAATTTCATTGTTTTGTAATTAAATCTCATATAGATACCCTTGTTTTGGAGTAGACGTTTTAAATATTATCACCAATACCCATCCATTGTGTAATACCAAATAGACCCAAATTCTAGGATTTTAGTGCTTAACATACAATAGATTTTTCTTGTGAAATTATCATGAATGCTCCCCAACATGATATTCCTCATTAATATACCTACTCCATTTTCTTTGAAATTTCCTAATTTATAAGGATAATTTGGGTATGATACATGTCCCATAAGGAGAATTATCTAACTTCTTCCTAAGTTTGTGGACTTAGAAAGCAGAGCTTGATTTTTTTTCTAGGGATAAGTAATGATTCCTAAAAGCTTTGAATATTTTTATTTTACATTTCCTTAAATTTTTCTGAAGATTCATATAGTGGAATTCATAATGGTTTTGGACTTGTATTTTTCTTGGGCCACCCTCCTATGAGTGTTTTTCCTAAAACAATTTGTTCCTTTTCAATTTTATGAGTGATCAATATTGCTTGCAGCACAAAAAGTGCATTCCTAGAAAGAAGACACTCAAATTTCTCCTAGGATTGCCTTTTTGATTTGTTAACCTTATGGTAATTGTGTCACTTTTATTTATTTGTTTTAAGGTCTAACAAACTACACCATTGTTATGATGTATTTAAGGATATTATAACTTGGACTTTCTATTGTTGTAGTTTAAGGTATTCTAACTTAGACCTTTTATTACTGGGGTTTAATGCCTCCTAGGTTGGACCTCATGTTCTTGTAGTTTAGGGTATTCTGGATCAGGAATTCTATTTTTTTAGTTTAGGGTATTCTAGTTCTCACCTTCAATAAATAATCAATTATGGTAGTTTAGGGTCTTTTGGCTCAGATCTCTTATTAGTAGTGGTTTAAGGTCTACTGGCTGGGACCTTCTATTGTTATAGTTTAAGGTCTTCTAGATCATACCATCCATAGGTAGTGGAATATGGGTATTAATGATGGTTTCAAGATCCCTACATACTTAATGGGGTTATAAAGAAAGATTCTCCATAGAAGTTCTTCATAACCATCATTGTTAATATATATTATGAAGAAAGAATGTTCATGAAGGGTTATAGAACCCAACATTCTTGAAAAAATCATTAGGGATGAGTTTTCATGAAGGTTTGTGACACCCTGCATCTTGAATGAGATTTGGTTTGATGTCTGGTATAATACCATGAATTTCAAGGCCACTTGGATAGTTGGAATATGGGTTCTATAATTCACATGTCCAACAGCTTGAATTGGTGATCCTGGAATGGGGAAAACATGTTGTGGATACCCCAAAACACCATAAGGTGTTGAATTCTTCCACAGTACCACTAGGGCTCATGAGGATTATATTTCCTTACTTATAATGAGGATATTCCATTAATTGGTAGGTTAGAATCCTGTATGCATGAGCTCATAGGTATTACATTCATAGTCAGGTAAAGTGGATGTCTACTCTTCCAGGGGACATAGAGGATATGTGGAGACTCAAACATCTAGATTATAAAGTGGGGAATGAATAAAACGACTATCCTAGAAGTTTTCTATCACCTTTTGGAAATTTAGATTTTGGGTTGGGAGGCTTGGGTAGTCCATGTGGTTTCGAGTCACATGGTGTGGTCCATCAAAAGGTTTGGGATTGGAGTGTCGCATTCTTTATTTGAGAAAGGGTAAAATAAATGGTGATTTAATGTTGTGGATATCTAATACACTTGAATAGTATATCTATGGGGATTGTAAATCATGGAGAAGAAATATCTATGTCAACTGGAGGTGGGAACTAGTGCTTACATGTCCACCATTGAGGATAGCATGATCCTGTAATTTTCTACATGGTGAGGACAATATATCCTTGTCTTAAGGGGGGATTCTTGGGATCCAAGGGTATATTCAGAGGAGTTAGTCCTTGTTACCAGTCTGTTATGGGGAAGTGACTATAGAGAAAAACCTAAGGTCCATGGGGTCCCCAGAGAAGGATGTCAACTCAATGACCTATTTGTGTCAACTCATACTTCAAAGGAAAAAATGTGTTTTCTGAAAAGTGTAATATTGAATAAGGGTTTGAGCACCCAAAAGTGGTTTAACCACCTAGTGAACACGTTATCTTAGAGAGGAGATTCAAAAAAACATTACTCTGGCTTTTTTCTAGACTATTGGTTCTAGTCAGCATGTCTTAGATTTTTATAAGTTTATAAAGTAGGCTTTATGATCTTTATACCTCATTTATCCACTCTCTAACTTTTTCCTAAACATTAGAGATGAAGATTTTAGAGTGAGAAGACTTGACTTTTTCTCAGACCTCCCTTGGTGGTTTTTCAACCAAACAACTTTTATGTGTATTTTAATAACATTTTTAGGGTCTTTCCATTTGTAACATCAAAGTATAAGGTTTAAATCATAAATATTTTACCAAGGTGTTTTCATTATAGTTTAACATCATGAAGGAAGTGTATTTTCCTTGTAGTTTGACATCAAGCGGTAAGGATGTGGGAACTGATGTGGAATTATGAAAGATATCTTTTGGGATTCATTGCACTCATCAGATGCATTTAGATATAGGTTACACCACTTATCAATACACAAGATTATTGATGGGTAGAAATATATCAGAGCCCTTCTTGCATAGATTTTATCTCATGTGAAAGAAAGTCATATATTGATATGACTTGGACATAGGTAGAGAGAGCTTGTATGACTAAGACCTCTTTTAAAATAGTTTTGTGCTACTTTTATGGATGGACTTATCTAGTCTTATATATGTATATCATAAGGGAATGAATCATGAAATAATTATCTCCTATTAAGGATATCCCTCTGCATAGACTCAATTTTTATACAGGGGAGAGGGGGACTATCTCAGAGTGATTGGGTCTTCAAGGAATATCATACCTGAAAACAAAAGGGTAAAAGGATATGATTTAATAATATTTCTTCTAAAATGGGTATGATTCATAGATGTGTAACATCAAGAGAATTTGAGTCTAATTGAATAGTTGGGTTATGAAAGATGTAAATCATTAGCCAAGAATATCTGATTTAACTAGAGGTGGGAACCAGTGGGTATATGTCAACTATTAATAATTACGAAAGGATTCAGTGATGTTCCACACAGTCAGGAAAATAAATCCATGATTTATGGGGGATTTTTCTATGATCCAAGGGTCTATTCAAAGGAGCTAGTACCTATTACCAGTTTTTTATAGGTAAGAGTCAAGATAAAGGAATACCAACGTCCATAGGGTTCTAAGATAAGGGTACCAAATTGAGTAACTGGTTGTGTCAACTCAAATATCAAAGATATGAAGTTAGTTCCTAGAAAACGTAATACTTAAGAGGGTTTCGAACACCCTAAATGCTATGCCAGTGTGTATTGAACACATTTCAAGTCTAAGTAATAAAACTTTTGATTCTTAGATAAACATTCATCATAGGGGATAATATGTTCAATGTAAAGACCTTTTTTGTGAAGTTTAACATTGTGCGATAAATATTTGGTTCCCGATATGAGGTTCATCTTGGTCATAATAGACAAAGTGGAATTCCAGGTTATCTAAGATCACATGATTCATGCTCGACTTGAGAAACAAGGGATGGTTGGGTAGTCGATTGAGCCACGTGAGAGTGGGTCTTGGATAGCTTGTTGCATAGGTATGTACCATATACAGTTAGGGGTGCATTTTTATCCTTTTATATATTGTAGATGAAACCATGATTAGAGATCTAGGTGTCTCTACATGACCTATGAAGAGAGGAATCGAACTATACATAGTTCATGTATGAAATCTCCCTGTGCGGGTCTGACCCATACATAGGGTGACATTTTTATGTTGTGACTAGATATAGGATTAGATATTTTGGCATCACGATGTATCTTATGGTGATATGAATCAACTCACATCTATTTCTTTAATGGTAAACTCTCTACGTAGGTCTAACCCATAGGAATATAGGGTGATTGTTCATATTGATTATTATAGTTGGACCCAGGATTGGAGACCCACACCAAGGATATTGGTCCACTCAAGTGAGGTCTAAAGTGATGTTCAGTTTTATGTCATGCAAGAGACATCAACCATGTAGTTTAACATCATGTTGAAAAGACTCAGGGTGTTCCTTTTAAATTATTGCATCCATGACTATTATATACCTATCATAAATTGATAATCCTTGATCATGAGTGGAATCTTTTACTAAAATTCCTAACCCCACATAATCCATGCCTAGTGTGAGAAACAATGAATGGAAAAGGTTTTCTTCATGAAATAAATGAAATTAAAGGAATGGATAGAGGAATTTTGTATCATGTGGTGGATGAGAAAACATATGGGATGTAGTAATTCATACATATCGCATTGGGATAATAATCAAGGTATATGTAGTTCAATAAAACTATGTATCTTATTTTCATTTGGCAAGGATGTCAACCATATAGTTTAATGTCAGGAAGTTAGGGTGAAGGGTACTCGACATGAAAAATAAGTCTTGAACATTTTCTCATAGTTTAATGTAATGTTATTGAGAAAAATATATTTTGGATATACTGGGTATTTGATATCTGGATATTACTATATATCCTATGATAGCTGGAATAAATCCACACATAGGTCTTGTATGGGATATTCCCTATGTCGATCTAACTCTCAAAAAAGGATGGGATCACTTAATTTATTTTTCACACAGTTCTAGATCATGTGTGTTGATTCCTCAGTGGTTCAATGATTCCAATATTGATAAAATCATGTGGTGATTATGTTTATCATACAGTTTAACATTGTGCAACTAGGAAAAATGACATCGTGTAGTTTAACATATTACTTCTGGGACTTCTTCCATGTAGTTTAATTTCATGTGGTCAGGATGTATTGTGTATTTTATTGTTATACAACTATGAAATTTTATTTAAATCTTATCTTCATGAGTTTAGGATGTGGAAACATGAGTGGGTGCATTTTCTTGGATATTTTATTGAAAACTCCATGGTCATCGGGTAAGCCCTGATGGTGTGTAGCCACATCGGGTTTCAACATGGGAATTTCAGTATAATTCCAAGAAAACACCTATTGATTCTTATTTATAACTGAAATACACACCTCATTATCATTGATAGGAATGTTTTCACTGATCAATATAGGTTGTGGGACTTCTTATGTTCCCAAATTTACCTTCCTTAGCTCATCAATGCTTGTGGAGATACCTTCCTCAAATGCAGGAGGATAATTCTTTAGGTAATCCTATTATTATTCCATCTCTAAGTCTATAGATGAATTTTCCGATATTGTAGGTAATCTAGGGGCATATTTATCACTATTGAGATAAGATAGGTAGTGTGAAATTAAATTTTCATCCCTACTGCTAGAGTCATTGTAGAGATATTTCATAGTTGATTTTATTTTACATTGTCGCTGGGGAAAAAAGGATCTTGGACATCTGGTATTAAGTCTATTTCCTCAATTGAATTTATGGGTAGCACATAATCACTATTGATAGTACTATAGGGATTCATCAGGGCATTCCCCAAGCCATTAGGGGTTGAAACCTACATATTTTCATCCAACATTGGTTGTTTTTATTCCCTTTTATAAAAACATGACTCAATGTATATGTATTCACAAGACTCAAAGGGATATATATCACCATGTAGTATTCCAAAATTCCTATAAATTTGGTATTTCAAACACTGGTAAAATGTTTAAGGTTCCTTCTTGTGGCTATAAGTTCAAAGTCTTTCGTCCAGGACATTATATGTGGTGTCTTACTGGATAACCATGAACTTAGAATTAGATATGAGATCCCCAAACTGATACCTGATATTGATCTTTTTGATAGGCCTTTGTTTACTCTTATCATACCCTTGAATGGTTATATTTATAGTAGATAAATCTCTCTATATATATACCAGAAGTCAAAGGGTTCTAATCGAGAAGGGATTAATCTCAGAACCATTTCCAATCAGATTCATTTAGATGTCAACATCATCAAGTTTTCCTAAAACAAATAGGGGTATGATATGTCCTTGGATGACCTCTTTCTTATCCTAATCTATGAATGAGTTGGAGACATGGAATTATAATGTAATATTCTCTACTCGATAAACCTTGACTATAAAAACTTTTGCCTCAAACTTATGTGGTCCCTAGAGGGATGATATGAGTTTCTCTTTGAGTTATATTGAATAATGGAGAGCATCTAGGATTTTATAACTTTCGCCAAATTCTGAAAAAACCTACCAAATATTAAATTTTAATATAATTTACCATACTGTGAATGACATGCCTTCTGTGTAGTTTAAATTCAAGTAGCTAGGATGTTTTTAAGAAGTTTAATGTCATGCGATTAGGACATTATCATGCAGTTTAACATCATTTGGAAAATTTGTGGTTGTATAGTTTAACATTATGCACCTAGGAAATGGTTGCGTATTTTAACATCAGACAACCAAGATATACATTTTTGAAACCTATTAGGAGGGTGGATTTCTCTTTTTTGATGGATCTTAGATAACTCTTATGCATATTTCATGAGTTTTAAGATATTATAACTCTATCAATCCTTCAGTCACATGCTACTCTAACAAATATTTAAAGATAAATAATCCCTCCATTGTGTTTCTAAGACATTGGTGGTAGGGTAAGTAATTATCATGGCCTATTAACCATGCCTCACCTAGATTCATCATTACTAAGAGTTTTATCAAATCATTCTCCATGGTAAAATTAAAGTACCAGGGTACATGTTTTTATGGGAATAAAAATACATTTTTTTCATCAAGTGATGAATGATGATGTTTCTTATCCCATGTGTTATCTATGACTCTTTTCTCATGGTCACATGGATTATTTTGGATTTCAAGGTGCAGATACCCAATCTTCATTGGTTCGGGGGTAGGTGTTAGGCATTAGGGGCCTTGGATGACATAGATTATCTCCCATAGATTAAGAGATCTAGACTCTTTTGGAGACTTTGTGGAATTTTATAAGGTTAGATGGTTTCGATAATACCCTTTATGAGGAGTCAGAAAATATTGAAATTCCCCTATCCTTGTGGATTGGGGTGACGTGGAACAGTGTATGTATTTCACTTGATTAGGGGATGAAAAATATGAAAATTCCCCCAGCTCCGTGAGTTGGGTAGCACACTAAAATGAGGGATATCATAGGAATGTATTGGTACATTATTCTGGGGTAGTTATCCCATGATCATTCCCCCAATTACTTCTCATAGATACTTATTCTATAGTTGGAGTTTAGGGATCTATTCTTCCATATAAATCACTTTTTTATCATCAAGGGGCTGACTGGTAGGATTAATGACAACACTGATTCCTATGTCGATGGTAGGTTGAGTAGATAATGATAGGAGTCTCAACATGGACCAAAAATAATAAATATTATTCTACCACCGACCATATTTTACATCAACATTTCCCTCTAAAATACTAACATGGTCGATAATACCATTTTTAGGTACATTAAGAATATTGTTGATCCCTTCTTTTCCTATGTCGAAGGAAGAAGGTAGGCCAAATTGTTGTGACTCAAATGACTATAGGAGTGTATGATTATACTTTTCAAGAGTGCACTCATCTGGATATAATGATAATTCCTTGGATTCAGTTGATGTAATATTTACAAAGACATATGTGGACTAGTTCCCCTCCTTAACATAGTATCTTGTTTGGAAGTTCGACACCTGATATGCTATTTTAGGGGATGGTGTCTGTTCTATAGTTTGGGGAGTTGGTTCCCATAGTACCGTTAGGTGGGTTGTTTCCTATAGCACTGTTTGAGGTTTTAGTTCCCATAGTGCCATTTGGGGGGTTGAATCCCATTGTACCATTTAGGAGTTTAGTTCCCATAGTAACATTTGGTGGCTCGACACTAATAGTAGCCTTTTGGGGGTCAGTGACCATAGTACCATTTGGGGGGTCGATTCCCATAGTACCATTTGGAGGGTTAGTTCCCATAGTCATGATGATTCAAGGATAATAAATGACAAAAATTTCCCCATCCCTATGGGCAAGGGTGCTCCCAGGGATTCCACAATCACCAAGGATAGCTGTGATAAACTTAAAGGGTCCTGGAAAGTGATGACCTAGGGTTGATTCTAGGAAACTGTTAGGATACATCAGTGGGACTCAAATAGACTGGAGATAATAGGTATATAAATATGATTTGTAGTTTCATTATTTGGATACCCCTATAGGTCTCTCCAATTGGATTCCCCAATTCATATAATCGAGGTGGCCACAACTTCATCTACAACTCCTTAGGGAATCATAGTCACATATCGATGGTGATGACTAGAATGGATGGGATCCCTCCTAGGAATCTATTGAGTACATGAGTTGATATAGTGATTTTCCTCAAACACATACCTAAGATAGGGAAGTTATATGTTGTTGTGCTCTAGGGATAGGCTCCCAAAGCAGTTGAATGTGTAAACAAGGGATACTTTCTCTCCAAGGCCTCTCATGTTGAAGTTGACCTATGAGTGTTCATCTTATAAAGAATTTCAGGAGATGATTCCAAAGTTGGGATGTAGTCATTCATGTGGAACATCTAGACCAAGATGTTTACCAACTAGCACTATAGCTTTTTGATTGATGATAGTGTACGCTGGGGCCTTAGGTCCATTTCATCTTGTCCAATAGTCTCGGAATCCATTAACACATTTGGTGATGTTATTTTGATTGTAAGGAATATATAAATTCTTGATGGGGGAAATAATAAACCAGGTTAGATTAGAATCATATATAGGAGTTCATGTGCGGTCAATTAATTTTAAAGTTAAAATATTTCACGTTGTGTTCACCATTTTTTTTTTTGCCAAAAAAATCTAGGATGGTCTGTACTCGATGCTCGATTGTGGGTGATTAAGGGTGTATTCCCAATAATTTTTCACAAGTTTACCATATTTTTATTTAATAGAAACTCCCAATGGTTCCCACATCTATAAATATGTACATATCTTCTTTCCAAAGGTAGATGGTCCTTTGGGGTTTCAAACCCAATGATACATTGGAACTCACAATGATCGAGAGGATGAGAGGTTGGGATATTTAAACCTTTTTTGGAAAAATATTTCATATTTTGGCACTCTCTTATAGATTTGTGATATTTTTTTGAAATCCATCTCAATCCCCAATATGGAATTGGTTTCCCTTATGTCAATGATTTGATTGAAACCATGTTATGATGAGAACAACTATGTGTGTCACAGGTTCTCCATCATTATCTTCTTCATTTCTAATGTATTTAGTTTATAGCCATGTTCAGTAACTCTAGAGTTTATTTCCATCTAAGTATTTGGTTGGTGTCTTGGATATGGGATTGAAACTCTATGAGGAATCCTACATATCATGTGAGAACAGAAATCAAAACCCACATAGTTCGTTTTACAGAGTTTAAAATTGTGTGAAAAGAATATACCATGAAGTTTATTATCATGTATAAGGGACATAAATATTGGGATCAAGCCTCTATGAAGAATCCTATATATCTAGTTATTATAGGAATCAGAGTCTACATGCTTCATGAAAAGTGTTCTTGTGCTGTGAAATATGTGACAATAGAGGCCTTGAGTGGGACTTATGAATTTAAAGCCTCCATAAATTGCCTCCTTGGGAATATAGACCTTTGAGTGCAGATGATATGTAATTGATCTTATATATGTACATAGGTCTCACATTTAGGTCATCCTCATTATGCTATTGGTATAATCATTTCCAGCCCCAAATTCCATGTGATTCATGATTGGTGTGAGAAACAAGAGATAGTTGGAGATCGAACAAATTTCATGAGAGAATATTCATATGGGTCTTACACATTTAAGTTTCCCATTGAGAGGTGTGATTACTGATCTCAGGGATAATATGGTATAGAGATAATGTTTATGAAGGGATACTTTGTATCCTGTTTATGAAAAGAATTAGATTCATTGTAATTTGGTTTGTCCCTGACTCGCTGATGGGTTTAGTGTACTTGAGGGCGTGAGTGGGGATTATACATAAAAGGATTCCTTTGTATATGCCCTCTTCTTATCTTCTGATGGACGATTAAGTATGGTAGACATATGATAGAATTCAATTTCATAAGTTATGGATATTTGGGATATGAAGGGGCATACACCAGGGTGGAAACCTAATGGAGATCGGGCCTTAGGAAGGCATCCAACATATCCTACTTAGACAGGAATCAGATTACGTATAGTTATTTACCCCTAACACAATGATTGGTTGGGGTGGGAAATAACACTCAAATACATTATTTTTACCCCTAAGGTTAAGGAAAACCATGGGATTATACTATGATTGATTCTCATTTTCAAATTCATTCTCTATCCTATGACAGATAAATAGAGATGGAAACCATGAAAGGTCTATTGAATATTCTTGGTATGACATTAAGTGAGCATATGAGAAAATGGCACAAATAGTGTCGCATGAGTGTGTATCTTCAACCCATTAAGGAAACTCCCCTCAAAAATAGGGTATGCAGCTGAATCTTCATAGTTGGGGGGTTCACAAGGTAAAAGTCTGAGTGTGTATATCGGATGAAGTTGAAAAGTCCTAGGGGATATTCCCAACATGTCTTGATTATCTATTATATATGAATTAGTTGTTTGATGGAAATGTATTTATTTTCTACTGTAAAATTATTGATTTTCTATTGGACATGTCCAGGGTGTCGGTCTGACATGGAAAACACATCCAAGGGTATCATCCTAATATGTACCATATGCTTCTCATGAGTGAAGTTGACATGTCCACGACCTCTCACATGATCGATGTACTTATTCATGATGTCCTCACATGATCAAATATGGCATGTTCAGTTTCTTTTTTATGATCAGTTTTCTTTTCCATGATGTCCTTGCATGATCTAAGTGCATTGTCAAGGATTTATTCACATGATCAAAGAGGAAATGTTCAGTGTCCTCACATGATCATCTATTTTGTGCCATATGTGTCAAGAGGATCAAAGTGAACATGTCCCAGAGCTTTATCAGGATCAGATAAATTATCTACATGTTTTCCATTGATCAACCTAGCTTTTCCTTAGGTTATCGCATGAATATATTGACATGTCAAGGAATTGTCGCATGAAAAATATAACATTTTGATAAGATATTACATGATCAACCTCACTTGTCCTCGAGTTTACGCATGATAATGATTACATGTCAAGGTATATTTGCATGATAATGTTAAAATTTCAGTAAGTTGTTGCATGATCAACCTGAATTGTCCAAGGCCTATAGTGTGAGCAAAAAAATTGTTCAAGGATTGTCTTTTGATAAAATTGCCACATCCAAAGCCACCTAAGGAAATTGAAAGACTATTTAATAATATTGGAATCCTATGACCTTGATTTAATCATGCAATAGGGGCTCACAAACATTTTCATGATCATGCGGCAGTCCAAGTGTTAGATTTTCATGTTCAAAGGGAACATTCCAGGGCCACATGGGAAGCAATTTTCCTAGGAAGAGTAGTTTATGGCTAAGGTTTATCTTCATAACCTCACCTATGAGGGTCTTAATAGATATAGAAGGGCCTATCTATGGGTTTTCATGTATGCTAAGGCCATGTAAGGGATGAGTAATATCCTCATGATGAAGTCTCATGAAGATCCTTTATTTATGTGATCACATGACCTATATGGGGTATTGAAATAGGTTTTATGATCATGTTCGAGTGTCGAATATTAGAACCATTTCATACAAGGACGAGGGTGCATGACCAAGTATTATCAACTCATTCTGCATATATGAGAAGAATCTCCAAGACATTCTCTTTGCATGGTCAGGGATCTATAGGGGTGCTTCATGTAAAGGAATACACATCCTAGGACATGAGAAAACACAATGAAACTTGGGGGTTCATGTGATCACCTATTCTAAATTGCATGGAAGAGTCTATTTCCCACTGGTTCTCATGCGCCTCAAAACTGCATGTCATAGAAAGAGGTTCACATAAACGGGATACACACCCATGGACATTCATGGATGAATAGAGATTCTATTTCATAGGATATTAATATGATATTATTTTTTCATGATATCATGTGATCTTAAGTTTATCATGTGATGGGTTCCTTCGGTGGAATTTTGTAGTGGGGTCCCAGGATGGGGATCTCACGTTTACCTAGAGGAATCCATTCAAAGGAATTAGTTGATGATTTCTCTCCCCTATTTCTTCTATACATTTCCTTATCTACCTCTCTCATTTTTCTTCCCCCTCTTATGTTTTTTTTATAATGGGATGGGGGTTTATATAGGTGAATTTTTTCCACTTTTGAGATCGGGTTTCAGGTTGAGTTTTTCATGTGTGCTGGATAAAGGCAGTGGAGGATTTGGATGATATAAATATATGATGCTATGATTATGGGAAACATGTTCTTATTCATTCCAAGCTATTGGAATATACAAATGACTTCACTTGATCATTATTATACAATCACGTGATCTTTATAAACTCTCATGATGTATTTTATGTGGTTGCAGGATCGGCTTCATGTGATAGTGCACAGTGTACACATGACAACCCTGGTAATCATCTTCATGTTTTCTATTATGTTTCATGCTTATATGATGGATGGTGGTTGTCTTTATTTTATAATGTGATCCATCATACATCTTGTGATGGATTCTTATGATAGTTTGATCAACTTCATGCGGAGAAAATCTCTATGCATGGATTTTAGATGTTGAGGTTAATTAGGTAGTCTCATCATTGATCGTTGGAGAAGGTTTTCAAGGTGGTCATCAAGGGTTGAGATCATGAGGATGATTTAGAGTGTGAATATTAATATTGAAATAGGGTTTTTTTGAGTGTGGTGGGTCAGTGGGAGAGTGGTAGGTTGAAGACAACATCAGAATGGGATCGGATGGCTAAGATCAACTGGATCGGGTGGCCACCGTTTTGTCTATATGTCTTTAACTGGAGGGATAGTGTAACCTACTTTCCATATCTCATGTAAATTTGGATCCTTTTTAGGAAGCGCTTAACAAATCAATCCACAGAATCCATTCATCAAGCTGGCAGTGGGGTCGACACCTGCAAGACCTTCTCTCACGCCCCCATAGGCCATGCCCTCTGACTATGTGGCCTGACTAGGCACACCCACACTATCCCCATGAACACATCATGTGATCAATTATTGATCACTCCCACCATTGGGATAGGTGGATAGCTATATCCCAGGATGCGGTTGAGGTGACTCTCGTAATCACCCTTGGTTGATCTGGCTAGCTGGTTAGCCTAGTTATCCAATTTTTTGGCTAAGGGGAACCCATAAAAAATAAAAAATATTCAAAGTAAAATGGGTATAAATAAGAGTCCATCTAATATTCCATTAAAAAATAAATCCCAATCCCATTATCCAAGCATACGTTTTCTGATTATTTCATGAAAAATTCATTGATATTTTTTTGGGCTTCACACTTATGAAATCATTAGTAGAAAAATTACATGGTTCACAATTTTTCTTTCCTAAAGTTGGTTACTTATAAAAATTATTAAATAAAAAAAATAAAATAAATGGGATCCATAACATCCTTGATCCATACCTCATCTGAAGCTCCATATACAAATCTGATCGATCTCACTCGATCTACACTAGACCTCAAAACAACATATGTCTACAACCAAGTGAACATATTCTTGAGTACCCAAGTGAAATGGAAGCCCAGGAAATGTGTGACTATAACACTCAGTTGGGAAC
The DNA here is from genome assembly GCA_963277665.1 of Viscum album. Classification (NCBI taxonomy): domain Eukaryota; kingdom Viridiplantae; phylum Streptophyta; class Magnoliopsida; order Santalales; family Viscaceae; genus Viscum; species Viscum album. The sequence continues at coordinate 26,132,540 of OY728131.1, forward strand.
CACCAACATAGTCCTTTAATAATTATTATGTTGTATGATATGTTCATGTAATATTCTCAACTAAAATAAATAACTTCAATAAAATAAATAAAACAAACCAATGTGACCCTTGGGTCTGTGAACCTAATCGACCATACCATTTTGGTTAATGCATAGGTGGTTCTAAATATGTCACATAATCATTACAATCATAATAATAATACCAAGATCCAAATCCATGTGAACCCCAATCATAGTATCATAGATATCTCTCCACGGAGTGTTTTCTTAGTTATCAAGGACCACCAATTGTGGGTGTTTTCTCATCGAGGGAATAAGACCATAGGTATCACAAATCTCACCTATGTGAGTTTTATCATCCAATTAAAAAGACCTTAAGTATCACAAACCCAAAGACAAGATCACCCTAGAATACTAGACCAACCAAACCTTGGTATATAGTAATCCCACATCAGATCATGGGTTTAGATCCCCCACCTTAAATTTGATACTGGGACAGCACCTGACAATCCACCTCAAAATATCCCAACTCCAAATCCCAAAGAGTCAAAAAAATATCATATCTCCAACTCCTTGGTAGATTTATCTATAACTGGATCTAAATCATGAAATCCCAACCAGTATCACACAACTCCCCTATGGGAGTTTTCTTTCAGGGGTATACACCCTATAATCATTTTATCTCTACTATATGAGAGTTTTCCATCAATTCATCAAAATACCCTATGGATTATTTCATATAAAGAATCAATATAGAAATCCTAAATGTGTGTGTCCATATGACCAACCTTCCAGGTATCCCAAGGTTGGACTCACTATATTTCGACCAAGATCATCATAAATTAAACATTATTCAATCATTGATCTTAGTTTTAAGGTGACACCTTTGGTCTTCTCTACCCGTACCTATGTCCACCCTCTCCCTATGGTCCCTCTGGTCAAACCATATAGAGGCCCTCCACTTTGGGTCCTTGGTCTCAAGTAGGGTCTCTACTTAATACCCAATGCTATAAGGAAAAAAATTCCAACTTTATCATCATCTTCGTTTCAAGGCCTTTCTAGTTACATGATATCTCTCAATATAGTCAATAGTCAAAAGATGGACCATTGCCCATCTCAGATCATAAGGTCACTATAGTTAGGTCCTCTCACCCAACCCAATCCCAAGTTCCATCCACTAAGGCCATATCATATAAAAAAGGAGATGATCTATCATCCCTCAATTTTTTTATGATCCCAAATATCTTAAATCCCTAAAGGGGTCCTCTTAGGGATTACGCAGCCTATGATCTATAATTATATCATCACCTCTATATTTGAGGTGACCCAGCCCCATATACAGTTATATGGTTTCAGTTGGTCCACCATCACCAATCATGAGGTCTAGAAGCCACCTGATCTTTCAAAAGTCTCATCCTTTTCCATCCACGGCCGAGGAAAAAATCTATCACACATGGGTTTTTCATGACCCCAAGTGCTCATTCATTTCAATTATACATTTTAAATTAATTAATACAATCCATTTAATTAAACTCATTAGTTGAATCACCCTTAGTAGTGTTCTGAGGCATCCACATGCAATATAATAAGAAAAAAATTCATATAGCAAGTACGCAAGACCACTTACCATTTTATAAGCTTTCTGATTCAATATCTAAGGGTCAGTGGACATTTACAAAGATTTTTCAACCACATATATAATTAAACAAGATCATATTAGTGGATTGATCTCCTACTCTAATCCAATTATCAATAGTTACTTATTTATAAAATTTATAACTAATTAAATAATTAAATTTAACAACTGTATATTCGGTGAAAAAACACCATGTCTTCATGTCTCACTAAAATAAAATCTCTAAACTGGGAAACCAATAATTGTTTTGGGAGGTGGATGATATTGAAAAAGTCTAGTGGAAGGGGATACGTACCTAAAATAACCTAAACAATATCCAAAAATTCACACCAAATAAAGGGGTATGATGAAGGATAATTTGAAAGGATCCCCTGGCCCATATGGAAAGAACAAGAAGAGAATAGGGGGATCCCATATTAATAATTTTAGAGGTAACATCATAATTTCTCTACTTTAATGAGAAATATGATTTGGCCATATAATTTTCCAAACTGTGAACCAACCGTGTGGTTGGACCTACCTCTAAACCATATTATTTTAATGGTTTGGTCGCACAATTTACTAAATTGTGTGCTAACCGTATGGGTGGCTCTACAACCACACTTCATTCTCACATAGTTTCCTCTAAAAACCCACATTGTTTTACCAAAACTACTTGCTGACCTTCTGAACTAACCATGATCAAAATAAATTTAACTGAAATGGCTAATGGTTTAGTGTGTTTCGTAGTTTCCCCAAAATTGTGAACCCCAAACCATGCTCCCTAACCCGAGTTCTCCAAAACTCATGAAACTAAACTCAAAGCTCCCAAGTCTCACTCAAGAACCATATATACATTATGATCCCAATTCATTATCTAAAAACATCATCGTGATGTGTTCCAACTCTCAAAATTATATTTCTAATCTTCAATCCATATTCGATTCATCTTGTAATTGAACATTCAAATTCCATCTAAAATTTTCAACTCATACATAAAGGGGATCTTATAATAATTAGTGGAACTAAGGATTAAACTATAGTAGTTGTATATTAAGGGATTCATTCACCATATTGTTTTACCTTTAGGAGACCATGTTCTTTTTTTTATTTTGAATAAGGACGGGTCTATGGGGTTGTGTGTTGGTAATAGGTAAATAAATGCCACTACAATAAAGAAAAAATATCCAATTCCTCGCATTCATAGATGATTTAATCATCTATAAGGAGCTTAATATTTATCAAAGATTTATCTCCATTCTTGGTGAAATCAACTGTGAGTAAGTAATACATTTTCATGATTGCAATTTTTAAAAGGTATAGACTTTATTAGTTTACAACAATGCCTTTTGGATTCACTAATTTACCCTCTATTTTTATGGATCTGATGAACATAGTATTAAAAGATTATCTTGATAATTTTATTATGGTATTTATTGAAAATATATTGGTATAATAAAAAATACTTTAAGATCACAAAAATCCATTTAAAAATTACTCTTGAAACTCTCAAAGGGGAGGAGTTATATAGGAAATTTTCTAAGTTTGAGTTCTGGATTCATGAAGTTTTTTTCCTGGATATATTGTTTTCAAAGGATGGAATATTAGTTAATTCTTAAAATTCAAAGGGAGTTAGGTCATGGCTTAGACTGATGAACATAAATGATATAACTATTTTCCACTGATTAGCAGGTTACTATCATCACTTTGTTCAAAAAATTCATGATTATCTAAACCATTAAAAAAAGTGTTAAGTTCATATAGTCATAATAATGTAATGAATATTTTTATGAAATTATGTGTATATTGGTTAATTCACTACTATTGAAATTACAATTATTAGGGGATGTTTTTTTGATATATATCGATGCATCAAATAAAGGACTCAAATTATTACTTTTGTGGAATGATAGAGTTATTGCTTATACATCACGGAAGTAAAATATCAATGAACTGAATTATCCAACCTTTGATCTTGCGTTGAAATTTTTAATATTTCCTGTGAATATATGACAGTATTATCTCTATAGTGAATGATATTAGATATATACAAATCACAAAAGTATGAAATACATCTATTCACAAAAAAAAGAGATCAACATGAATAAATGAGATAGCTAGAGCTACTCAAGGATTATGATTTCTCAATAAACTACCACCCTGGGAGGAAAGATAAGTTGGTTGATGAATTGAGTATAAAATATCATAGAGTTATGACTAAAATTAATATTTACAAAGATCATATTTTCATTGATTTAGTAAATATGGATATGATAATAAATAGGTAAGAGAAAACATCACTCATTTTCCAAATGATTTCCAAACTATATTTACTATAGAAGATAACAACATCAAATCTTGATGATAAGAGTTTATAGAAGAAAATTAATTTCATGAATGTTTCAAATCTAGGAAAAAAAATTTAAGAAGATGGTATGTTGAAACTCATAAATAGGTTATATGTCCCATTAATACCTAATATTAAAATGGAATTACTTGATAAATACCATATCTCACAATTCTATACGCACCATAGTAGCACCAACTTATACAAGTATTTATGAGAATATTTTTATTTGAATAATATAAATAGGGAAATAACTAAATATGTATCAAGATACCTATCTTTCAAATAGGTAAAGTCTTAGAGAAAAAATCGTAGAAAATTCATGCAAACTATCCTTATTCCTATGTGAAAGTGGGATAATATTGCTATAGAGTTTTTCACTAGATTTCCAAAGAATCCTCAAATAAATTATTTCATCTGGGTTATTGTAGATCACTTTACCAAGTATGATAATTAAATCAATATAAGAGAGGATTTACCTCTGGATCACTTCATTTGACTCAATATTAATGAATTTTAGAGACATCATGGTGTAACTATTTAAAATGTATATGACCATGACCCATCATTTACATCAAAATTATGAAAAATTATTCAAAAGGATTGTAACACTGAAAAAATTTGACCATTTCTTATCATCAATATATGGATGGATTGTCTGAAAGGACCATTCAAACATTATAATAAATACTGAGGTTGTGCTCACATGAATTTCAAGATATTTCGGATAAAAAAATTCCTTTAGTAGAATTTTCATTTAATAATATCATACATTAAAGTATTAAAATGGAACCATATGATTCATTTTATGAGAAAATATTTTATACACCAAATTATTGGGATAAATTTTTTTAAATGGGTCTTTTAGGCCAAAAAAATTAATTGGAATATGATGCAAGTAAGAAAAATTTAGATTCATATTAAGACACCTCCAATAGAGAAAAATATTAGTGCTGATAATAGATAGAATGACATTGATTTTCAAATTGGGGATCATTTTTTCATGATGGCATATTCATGCAAGGTTTTTATAAAGTTTGGAAAGAAATAGAAACTACATCCTAGGTATATCTATCATTTTGAGATTTTGGAAATAATTGGAACTATGGATTGCCATTTTTTAATGCCACTAAACCTATATAAAGTGAATTATGTGTTGAATATGTCATTAATGAGTAATTATATTTGAGACCTAATTCATTAAATCACCTATAAAGAATAATTTTATCATGATATATATTATTTTAACGAACCTCTCCATATTATTTAAACAATATAACAAGTGTTACAAAATCAAATGACTCAATTGAGAATGGATATTTAGAAAAAATAATAAGATAAAAGAGGAAATGTGGGAACATAAAGAAGTTATGATGAAGAAATAACCACTTTTTTATGAGGTAAAATTAAATAAATTTTTGATGATAAAATATTTGAAGGGTAAATAAGGTAACAACGAGCTTCAAATCTAGTAATTAAGCTTTTTATTCTAAATAAATTATAACTTAATGAATGTCGAATTTTTTATGAATGTTATTAACACCTAAATTAAAGAAAATAATTTTATGAAAATATTTTCATTTTTTAATTAATCATGTGAAAATAAACATATGGTGAATTTTTGGTATTTTTCAAAAATTGTTAATTTTTGTGTGAATTGTGAAGAATACTAATTTTGAAAAAAATTTCACTTTTGCTGAATTATAATTATATCATAATGTCCATAAATTTTATGAAAAAAAAATTCTAGAAAAAATAAATATTTAATAAGTAACATAATTCATTTAAAATTTTAATGTTTAACTTAGAAATTTATATTTAATATTTTTGAAATCTAAGAAATGTTTTTGTTAAAATAAAATCTATTTTTGGTTCTTCTCATTTAGTCTATCATTCATAAGGTTCCTTTAAGTTTTTATTTGATTTTATAGTAAAATAAGTTTCATTGTATTTAACATAATCCAATTAATTCCATTTTAATCATAATTATAATTTATTTATCTTTAAAATCATTTTTATGCTTAAAACATGGATTTTTCTAAAAATGGTTCTCATTGCATTTTGTGAACTTATATCTAAGGTAATGTCAAACACTTATAAGAACTAATTAATGTAAAATAGATTCAAATTTTAGAATCAAAGTTCTTAATATTAAATAATAATGGAAGATTAATTTTATTCCTAATAAATAGTAATAATGGTAAATATTTATCACCTCAGTTAAGGATAAAATAATTTAAAATGGTTAAAATAAAGGGATAAGGCTCCATGATAATACAAACCTCTAAATAATCACATTGGTTGGTCGGATTTCGACCTTAAACTTATCATATTTGAACTTTTGAAAATTTTGATCCACTTTATGTGAGTATTAAATATAACTTATAACATATATTTAGGTATTTACAATTTTTCCATCCAAAACACTTATAAAAGGAAACCTCTTATACTCTCTTCTCCAAAACATCTTGAGGAAGTTATCTCAACCAATACCTACCTAAATACATTTCCAATGTTATATTATTAAACTTATAGGTCCTGGTCTCATCAAAATACCACTTCAATAAGGCTTAATAAGTAAGAAAAAGGGGATTAGAAAAAGAAGAGTAGGATATAACATATTTGGAGAAGAATGAATATACGTTAAGCGTTTTTCATCTCAATTCCACTCTAATGTGATATATTTTATATTATACACCTCTTTTATTTTATGTGGTTTATACACTGTCCCATTAACATATTATGTCATGAATTACTCTTTAACCATTGCATTTAATGTTTCAATTCAGGTTTTCCCTTTTAAGGGGTTTTAATTAAAAATTAATTGTTGTTATAAAGATTTATTTTACAATATCACACTTATTTAGAATTTTATATATTTAAATTTAAATTATAATAATTATGTTTTATTTCCCCATATATTTTATTCTCCTAGGATTATTTATGGTGTTTCCATGTTTTTCATCCAACTTTTTCACTCTTTGGTACACAAAGACCAAAAGTATTTTTTTTAATAAAAACCAACCTTATTTCTTAATTTTGGTTGATAATATTTTACTTCTATACCCACGTTTTTTAAATTTTTATGGAATTTTTTACCTATACATAAAGGTTTAAAAAAGTTATTTTTATAATATCTTTGACTTTATTTATAATGGATTAAAAATAATATTTTAAAAAAATGAACAATTCATTTATTAATTTTTACAAAAGTATAAAAGGAATGTTCTTTTTAACATATACGATGAAAAAAAATCCCATCTCCGTGAATAATATTCTCTATTTATATTTGTCTAAAATTTTATATGGTTTTTCAAAAGAAATAGTTTTTTATTATTAAACGAAGTCTTAATTTTTATATTAAAATAAAAAATGTGGTTTCAAAAATATTGAAAAGAATGTTAGATTTTATTTATAAATTTTATTTAAAATAATGAATCACAATATTTAAGTAAAGTTATTTTTTGAGTTTCACTTGCATTTTCTTATCTAATTATAAAAATAATTTAATTTATTAAAACCCTAATTTCTGAAAAATTGATTGACTTCTATCATATTTTATTGAATTATATATTGTACCTTATTTTTAGATCATTCACTTTGTTATTATAATGTTTTATATAACCCTACATTATTCATTGAACATTATTTTTATCCTAAATGTCCATATTTTTAAAATCATGTATATATTCATTATCATTTTTAAAACTTTTATATTTATTTAACCATATAATATTTCAATATACGTAATAATTTCAAGTAATATTATTAAGAAATTTATTTTATTTAATATAGAAATATCGATGTTCTGTATTCTTGATTCAATATAGATATTTATTGCTTGATAAGTCATATTGATTATATTTTTTATTTTTTATTCAATATATTAGGAATCCATTATAAATATGTAATTAATAGGTGAATCCCAGTTATAGGTAGCCCCCATATGCTTCAAAATGTCTAATGAGATAAAAAAATTCCAATTAGTTTTGTATTTTTTTAATATCTACCCATTCATTGAAATTTCTTGGCCTAAGGCCTTGACATTATGGTTCGTGTTTTATAAAGGTATTGAGGTCTGCAGCAGAATCCAGTGGGCTGGGTATTTTAAAATTTTTGTCGACGGGATGATAGAACTTATCGTCACCGATGGTCCGATCCCTGGTATAATCTAAGGATTTCATGTAAATTAAAAGATAACAAAAAACTACAAACTTACCTGTTCAGATCTGAAGTTTCACTCAAATACAACACATAAATGGTGATTGTTGCTTGAAGGATCCATATAAAGATCCCTCTATATCATCCAAACGCTCTTAAAAATCTACAAGAGTGTTGATCATCATATTTTGGGTGCTAGAGTGGTGATCTGATGATATCTTTAACATCCCAATGATCACTACATCGAGATGCCTTTAATGCTTGAGGGAGATCTTGATTAGATCTCTTAAATTGACAGATTCTCACTTTATAAAGATGGAGGAGAGAGAGTATCTAGCCAAAATTCAATGAATAGTAGTGGGCTTGATCATATCTCCACTTATTTATAGTGGATGGTGAATAACACTCAGTAGGGTTCCTCGACCCCAAGATATTTAACATCAACTACATAAATAATTATGATGAATTAAACTGTGTTGATATTATTTATTATTTTATTACATAATTGTAATATATAAAATATATAATACATGATATAACTGATTCATTAACTTGACTCGTCATCTCGCTTAATATTAAATTAACTTTGAATATTAAAATAATATTTGTTCGATTAATATTTTTCTCTTATTTACATAACATGGAATTACTTTAAATAAATTCAATCCTAATTATTCATAACATGAATAATATTTAATTTAATTAATTCTTTGTTGATTGATACTTTGGACAACACTCAAACCCCATGGTGGGTCCCACTATGTCTAGTATACCTATTCAACTTAATAGGGAAGATTCTTGAATATGCTATTGTGTGCGACCCTCTAGGCCCTTATCTCAATAGTAGTGAGTAAAATAAACAAACCAAGAGTGGAGTCTATCAACCCACAAAGGCTTCTAAAGATACGATAGTTATAGCAATGACTACCATCCTACGAACACTGACTGTTTATTGTAATCTATTTGTCTTCGAATATCTCATAAATTAGAACAAACAATTGTGTCATCTCCCTTTTCTTGATTTATTATTTGTTGATCTAAATGGGTGTATTTACCTTTTTACTTCTTTGTCCAAAGACTTATAATTGTATCACCATTCGGATCAACTAGGGATAATATATACAACTTCCATAACCTGAAAGCAACATATCCTTTCTTTAACATTCAACCAATGTCATGCCAACAATGATTCACCCAACAAAAGATACCTCATCATGATTTCAATATCATGTTTTTCTCTTGTATCGAAGTATAAAATCAAATGTAATATATTGGTAATGGTGTCAAGTTGGGATACCAATACATAGGTCTATAGATAGGAACAACTAATGACACCAAAAACATGTGGTGTTTCTATTAGCTGGTCTGTTATCATGATATCGCTACTAGAGATCACCATTTGATAACTTAATGATAATAAGTCTCAATGCTTATGATCTTCCAGCACTTGATAGTCAAACATTTACTATGTCTAGTCAGTAATATTTATCTAGGCCATAAGACCTTAGTTTAAGATTAATGTCATGGTATCTTGAGGTTCTCATTATATTCTGGGATCTTCTATAACATTTTGATACGACAATTAATCTAGGACATTATAATTAAACAGTGGGCATAAAAATATACATTATAATGGTAAGAGTATATCTTGTATATCTAACTTTATACAAAATAAGTTAATCAAAATTAATGCATTGTTGGGTCTAGGGAACCCACTATTTCAACAATGTCCTGGAAAGAGACCATGATATTAATATCATGGCATCCAATATTATGCATTTCCTTCATAAACATTTTAATTATTATTATACTTGTTATTTATATATTGATATTTCTAATGGAAAAATTTTATATCTTAAGTTAATTATTAAATTTCATATGTTCTGATTATCCACTTTTCTATATTGATAATTCTTTATATACATGTGATAGCTTATGTTGTACATTTTTCTTTATGGATCATTTGAACTCACTCTTTATTATGTTTTTCTTTCCATGGGTTATGAGGAAAGAATATTTAAATGATATTCAAGAAATTAATAAATCTTATTGTGTAATGTTTTATTTTTACAATGTAATATGGAAACAATATATGAATTTAGTCTCTTAAGACTAATAAATTGATCGATTCTTTGTGGTGTGATCCCTTTTATCTTGTACCAATTTAATAAAGTAGACACTGGATCTGGGTCACTATATTCGGGGTCATTAAAAAACATTAAAAAAATAAGATTTAGCATATACATCATATATAAACATATATAATTCATTTTTAAAAGTCATTTAGTTACCACTAGACATCAAACATGTCAATATAGTATAAACTAACTCATATTTTCTTGATTATCTAAAATAGACTAATCAGGTTAATGAATATGACACATGTAATTCATCTAATAGATGATTATACCAAATCTCCTCATTCAAATATCTAAACATATCATATTTAACTCAACTAATCATATTCATTCTTTTACTTAATTTAATTCAATCAAGGTCCATATTTGTTTTACTCATTATACAAGTGGAAAAATCCTATATTGGTTGTGCTCCAATCAATAACATTGATTGAAAATGTACCCAATAATCCCCTAATTAGTTGATCTTCTTTTTACGTTCATAAGTAGGGTATCAAAGTAAGAATGTTCTCATTGTAGGTATATATTCAATAATATTTAATGGGTATTGATAACAAGAATACACCCCAAAGTATTTCAATAGTTGTATGGAATTCCAGGAGATATACATTATAAATTTAATATAATTAATAAATCTATACTAATTACTTCATAAATCTATACATCATAACTTATATAAAATACTTTTTAAATATTACAAGATTCAATTCATTATAATCTTAACATATCACCACAAACCATAATACTTTATGATAATCATCGATTAGGGACATTTCAAAGTTATTTTTCAAGGGGATTTCTTCATTCGACTATTCATGTAATGTAAAATGAAACACACTTGAATGAATGATAAATAGAGGTATCCTTTATTATAAAATCAGGATAAATTAAAAACACAAACAAACCACCATGTGTTTAACACCTAGAGATTCTATATATCACTCATGTTGTTGTTGCGGTAATGGTTTTAAAAATGGATCAACTACATTTTCATCTATAGCCACATAGTATATCCTACCATCTCCCCTCTCAATTATCTCTTATATTGGATGGCATTTGAAAAGGATGTTCTTGGACCTTTTGTAGGAATGAGGTTCTTTACCCTAATAAATTGATCCATTGTTTCCACAAAAAAGCTTGATTTCTCTATCAATACTATGAACCACCTCTAGTTCAGAGATGAAAATCCCATTACAAACATCTTCCTATACAAAAAATGATGTAGTGATGTACTCTTCCTCTATTTTTGATTCCTCAACTAAATATTATTTGGAATATATCCAAGAAATATCTCACCATTCAAAAAAATGAAACCATCTTGAGATTTCATATCATCTACAACATATTGGATACCATCTTATCTATAACCATTTATGTAGAGCTTATCCCAATAACGTATACTTAGTCTTTATCAAATACTTTAGAACATTATTTATAGTAATCCAGTGACTGTTACTGGGATTTGAATACTATCTACTAGTTATGTTATGAGCATATGAAATATCAGGTCAAATACACTTCATAAAATGAATGATAGAACCTTTAAAAGATGCAATGGAGATTATATCCATATTTTTTAACTCTTTTTAAGGATCCTAAACATTCCATAGATTTTTTCCATGTAACAATGGTAAAGACACCTTTTATATTACTCTATAATAAACTTGTTTAGAACTTTACCAATGTATGTAACCTGACTAATTCTAATAATACCCTAAAATTTATTTATATGTATCCTCATACCTAATATGTATTTTACTTTACCCAAGTATTTCATCGAGAATAATTTACCCAGCAATATCATCATAGAGTAAAGATTCTGGATATCATTTTTTATAAGTAGTATATCACCCAGATAAAATATAAAAAATACTATTATACTCATACTAGTTTGATTATATTAATAGGATTTGTCTATGTTCTTGATGAAACCAATCGTTTTGATTACATCATAAAATGGGATATTCCAACTCTGATAAGTGTTTTTCAATCCATGAATGGTCTATTAGATCTTGAATACCGTAGAAAACTCATTTGGAATTTCAAAAACACTAGTTTGTATCATATACACTTCCTTGACTAAATTATCTTTAAGGAAATTGGTTTTTAAAACCATTGTTTATATCACATAATCAAAATGATTAATTATGGATAGAAAAAATTTAATGGAATTAATAAATGATATTGGTAAATAGGTTCGTTCATAGTCAATGCCATGAATATTTTATACCCATTTTCAAGTAGCTAAGATTTATAAGTATACACACTACCATGAATTTTAATGTTCATATAGAAAACTCACTTACACCCTATTGGACTTACCCCTTCAACTTCATTCACCAAGTTCCAAACATGGTTATTGTGCATGGATAGAATTTAATTACCCTTGTCTTTTAACCATTTCTCATTATAATAACTCTTGGTGGATTCATGGTTGGTAGTATGTTTGTCTCCTATGAAAATTAATCCATCCTCATTTTTAATGAGACGTCCATATCTCTTAGTTTCCTAATGAATAATATCATACCTTTGATGTTTTTTTGTAACTTGATTTGGTACTTCTTCCATAAGTATTTTTGGAACTAACCAAGCCTCCATCTTAGTAACACCACTTATTTTTTGGTATTGAACATCTATAAGATAAAATTTCCTCCCACTAACAACTCAGTCCATTTTTTCTCTCAAGTAAAACACAAACTCGATCCACAAGTACTTAATTCTTAGTAGGTTTATAGAAATAATATCACCTTATTTCTTCATAATAACTAACAAACAAGTATTTTATTAACTTATGGCCTTGTTTTTTTAAAAAAATCAATTTAATAGTACTTCACATATCCTAAATCATTATAAAATAAAAACTAGGACATTTCTCAAACCATATATCAATGTTTTCTTTATTAATGTTTCTTATGGAACATGGTTTATTATAAATTTATAAATTTTCATAGAATAACCCCATTTTGAAAAAATAAAGGTCACATTGTCTCATCATTAATCAAACCATGTATAAAAAGGCATCATTAATCAGACACACTATTCTATTGTGTTTCTCAAGGATGATTGATTTTTAGAAAAATTACATAATCAATTAGATGATCAAAGAATTTCTAGATCAAGTACTAACCACTCCAATATAACCATAGAATCTCAATGCTTTTCCCCAATTTATTTTTTACTTAATTATAAAACACTTTAAACTTTTCAGAAGTATCATAATTTTTTTCATAAAAAAACATAACCATAACTACTCAATTTATCATTAAAGGTAAGGAAGTACCTATAACCATTTCTAGATTTTGAACACACTAGTATACATACATCACTATGTATGATATCCTACAATCCACTTGCCCTTTCACCTTTTCAACCAAAATATTTCCTTTTCATTTTTCCCAATAAATAAGACCCTAAATTCATAAATTATTCACAATCAACTTATTCCAACAATAAATATTTGTGGAGTATTTGAATGTTTCTCATTTATATTTATGTGGTGACAATGCCAATGGTTATTGGTATTTGATTCAACCATGACCTTATTATTCTGAATTTTATAAACATGATTTTATATATCTATATTTTATAGACCATTAATTATATTCCCAACCCCATAAAACATGACACTATTATATATACAATTATTTTTTTATTTATAGAGAATTAAAATTCCTTCTTATACCAAAAATATATAGAAATAAAATTATTTTTTATAGAGGAAACATAATAATATTTCTCTAATCCTTATATTAATCCACTTTTTAAAACTAGATCATAAGTTTTGAACTCAAATTCAGTAACTCTTTCTCTATTACTGACACAAAGTTCTACTTCACCCTTCATAATTCCCTCATGTCTATAGGTATGTTTTTATCAACACAAATGTATGATTCTAACCTGATATCCAATACCCATGAGTCAGGGTTGGTGGAATTTTCCTCTATAATATTAAAATTTAAATGCTTTAAATACTTCTCCTTAAGAATAATTTTCAACCCTAGTTATCAATCTATAACTATTTTATAGTTCATTCCAATTAAAGATCTCAATATTATTATCATGAATTATTCCATAATATATAAAAAATTGTTTGTGAGTATCATGATTTCAATGTTTTTAACCAATTACTTTTAATGAATTTCATCCAACTAAAATGATGACCCCAAACATAATATCTATTCAGTGATCCCAGATCCATATTTCACAAATAACTACCGTGCTATGTAATGAATCTAATTGATTGGATAATTTATAGTCACTAATTTCTTTCTTACCATATAAATGATAATCCAAGGTAACCCCACTATTGTGTGAAACTACCTAATTAGATGACTGAGGCTTGGAAAAGTGCCACTTTTTTAGGAATCCCACACTTATTATTTAAGTGGTTTTCCATTTTAAAAGTCTCACCAATTTAAGATACACTATATTTATATTAAATTTATAAGTATAAAATCTTATGTAATATATATATTCCCATGTTGTATTCCATTGGGTATTTATTCATCTAACAATTTAGTGTTGGAATCCATATTCCATCACTTAAATTTATGTGTTCACACCAAATTAATGTGAAATTGTTTACACAACCCACAAGTTTTTGTTATTAACCCAAAATATAATCTAAGTATATTCATAAATATCCAAATTCATGTTATTAAAAAGTGACCTAAACTATTTCATGTAAAGTCATAGAGTTATATAAAGTTTATAATCTCTATATTAAAAAGCCTATATCCATAGATAGATAACCTCAACCATTATAAAAAAAGGAATAATCCCCTTGGATAGTGGGAAGTCTAACCCAAATTCCATCTACTCAGGGATACCTTAATTAATAAATAATATAATTAATGATATCTATAAAACATAATATTCCCAAACAATTTTCAATAAAAATTCTAAAGAACATAACTCTAAAAACATATAGTTCAAGGTAGATAGGAAAAAAATCTTATAGAGTTGCACAATATTCATATTTATTAAAAAAATTACTAAACATGAATATTAAAGAATTAAAATATAAATAAAGATTTTATTTATTTTCCAATACATGAGACATAAATATAAACTATTCATATTTAATTTATTCATGTAAAATACCATTTTACAATGTCTTCCACTTATCATTTATAAACAATTAATAAACAATAATTCAATTTATAAAACAAAAATTTAAATATAGTGATTTAATTATAATTCCAAATATAAATAATAGGTAAGAACAAAACATGGATGTCTGCGATGTGGTTCCCTCCCCATTTTAGTGCACATAAAACACATAATATGGTTATTTTTTGTTATTAATCATGGAAATATCGAGTTAAATGAAAAAAAATGAAAACCAATTGGAACTCCTAGATGAAATATTTGTAGATTGTGTAGAAAAATGACATAATAACTTTTTTCTCCAAAAATAGTTCCAAAAATGATGTGAAAAAATCTTGTCTACATATTTGGTTTCACATTATAATTTATTACTTAATGTGCTGATCACATATTGTCTCTCAATGAGTTGAGTTAGTCACATACTTCCTTATCCACACATATATCTTTTTTGTGATTTCAATTTTATAAATAGGGGAAGATGTAAGATTTTGAAAAATGTGATAATTAAACAAATAAAAAACATAAGTGGGAATGTGAGGTGCCCATAGGGTTAGTTTGTGGTATCCTTCATCATTCATATTTTCTGTCCAGATTTAATTGATAATTCATACTATCATTCGTGAATTTTGATCCACTACTTATATTGTGGGATTCAGAGAACCTAAGAGATCACTTTAGTAAATACTATCACACTTCCTACATTATAGAATAAAATAGTTATACCATGGATAAGTCATGTCAATATACTCCACATGTCCCCATTATATGTTGTTCATGCATCTATTCCACTCGTTTCATTCTATATAAGGAGGACTAAAACAAGGGATGGTGAATGATTTGGTAGGGAATTGAATGAGGTGATAGATGCATGAAGGAAGAATAAAAATCACCATACCAAACCACAACACTCCTTATTATCCATATTAATTGGAATAAAAACATGATAATTTGGGAATGATGATTTGGTAATACCATGATCCACTCCCAAGTTTATTTCCCTCAAGTTAGTTACCTAACATCATGAGAATTAAGATGTCACAATGTGGGAGAGGTAAGAATATAATAAAAACAAATGAAAATATAATATGAATAATAAATTCAAAGTATGAATTTAAAAATAATGTTCTTGTTAGAAGAATTATAACCTTATTCAACTTCATATAAGATCAAACCTTATATTACAATGGCTTAAGATAATATTTATAATCATTGAAATATTTTTTTGGTGATCTATTTGGCTTCCATGTGGACTCTTAAATTCTTCACTAAGATTTATCCAGTATGTGTTTCAATTTTCATGCTTCTTATTCACCCTATCTCTAATATTAGACTCCTTGTGGAAGGTTTTTTGTAGCCCATACTTCTGTTAGAGACAGATCTCACACTGTATTAAGAGTATCAAAGATTATCTCTATAAAATTATTCAAACATAGTTATTGGGGATTGAATAAATGAATCTTTCATTCCTCAATGTGTTCATGATTTTATTCTAACTTTGTGACTATGGGGGTGGGTTATTCATACACCAATTCACCCCCCCCCCCCCCACATATCATTCCTCTGTAGCGACTACCATGCCTTGTTTATTTCCACAAAAGGTATTAAAAGTACCATTAAATATTATAGTAGCCTAAAAAAACCAATACATCACATTTAAATCCACAACTATCTACATTTAATTTCAAATTAATATCTCTTCATTAAAAATCCATAATTAGGTAATTAAAATTGTATTCGCAAAATTATTCCTAAATGCTAAATACGAAGAATATGCCTATGTTTTATTCAATAAATGAGGATATTATCAAAAAATTGAAGATAAAAAATGTAATTTCTTGTCTAAATCGGGTTTTTAATGACGTGAATCATCTACTACAAATGAAACCATCTCACTTAAATATGAAGTTCCTTGGGATAAATGAAAATTATCTCATGAAAGTCTCTATGGATGACATGAAAATAACTCTTTTCACATATGGGATGAGAACTAATGAACATTATACTATAGTAAGGGATACATTATGGGAATTTGAACTCAAATAAATAAATAAAATCACTATTAAGGATAATCTATAAGTGAATAAAATTTTTAAGGTGAAGTCATTCCTTCCCTAAAAATTGAAACTGATGAAAAGGAAAGCATTCAATCATATGATTATATTGTGGAAGATTTTTTAAACCTACTATATAGTTTCCCAATAAAGTTAGAGATGGTGAAGGTTATGATTCACCATTAATTTAATCCTCTATGTAATTAAATGGAAAAAAATATCACATAATAGAATTTATTCAATAAAGTGGTGAGTCAAATAATTTGATAGTGGAAGATATTTAAGACTATAAATACCTCAATGAAGAATTTATTATGGTCTTCATTTAAACCCCATAAAGTAGGGAGTAAATTGAAGGTTGAGAAACTGAATTTTTGTTTGTTATTGAATATAATTTTAAACTTAAGGATTCACCAAAAGATATAGATGTTTAGTGGGATAAAATGAAGAAATTTAAAATATTTAAAAGTCTATAAAAACAATATATAGAGTAGTAGTAAGAGTAGAAAGATGATTTTATGACTAATATTTACATGATATAACCCAGATAAATAATAAAAAAATTATTAATATCAAAATCAAAACAAAAAGAACAATCTAGAATCTTGATTATTTTATTCATACAGTGAAGTATAGGTTTAATGGAATTGAATATATTGAAGATGAAATTGTTCACATGAAGTTAAAGAATAATTATTAACAAAGGTAATTATTCCCATATAAAACTAAAATTTGTAATTTATAAAAATAGAATAAAAAATTATTTTTTGGATCAAAAAAGGTAGCATTATCCTATGATAACATCATAAATATGACTCACTCAAACTATTAAGAAGTTGAAGGAGATAAATGTATATAATTAAAAGTATCTTCCGTAATGTATTCAATAATAAATACTTCCCCGTAAAGGGAAGGTGAACTTGATACAAAATAAAAGACTATAAATGTTTTATAAAATAAACTATCTCCTAAAAAAGAATAAATATTGATTTGGGAGAGACCCAAAATACCATTAAAGTAATAATAAAGAAACAGAATAATATAAATCAAATTAGGTGTTATTTTTATATAAGAATATATCACTCAAAAAAAGTGTATTCCATAGCTAAGAGGCACTAAAAGTTATAACATAAGAATATGCATATATTTAAAGTTGAATACTCTTTATATGGTTTCTATGGATAATATTTTTGGGGTAAACGGAATGGATGAAAACCCATTTATTTCTCATTATGAAGACAAAGGAATTTTCTAATGGAGTAAAAAATTGGTTCAAAATCATTGTTTCATTAAGCATGTTAAAAAAATGTTTTATATTTTTTAAAGATGAGGAGGGAACATCATTTTCAAATAAAAATGACACAATAGGGAAAATTCATTTATTTGTATTTATTTTTTATGTTAGCCACATTTATAAATGTGGCTAACAAATTTACCTAACATCTATAGAAATGAAATAAAATAGTGTAGATAAATTTATTCATGTTTAAAAGTATATTAACTATGTTTCATGGAAAACATTGTAGTTTAAAGCTAAGCAATTTTTTTAAATTTAGTTTTCAAATTAATCATGATTATTTTATGGAAAATATTTTCTCCAAATTTTTTTCTCACACCTGGCTCTTCGATCATCACCATATATTACATCTCCACACTCACCCTTGCATCTTTAATTTATATTATTGTTTTTTGGAAGACAGTTTTTTTCCTAATTTTTACTTATCATGCCTCCCTCATATTATGTTGTTGTGTCTCACTTCCCCACATGAATTTAATAAACATAGCTAAATTAGATTCATTTTAATGAAAATGTGGATAAATTAACATATATACATGTTTTAAAATGTGAAAAATTAAAAATTATCCCAATCTCAATAAAAAGTAGAAAAACTATAATGAATATAATTATTAGCCTTTTATACAATCATGTTTATCTACATCAAACATATTTAAAGAATCATGTTTTGATAAAAAATGGGAAAGGATACAAATGAAATGATTTATTTAAATTAAATAAATAATTTTATAGTTTTAATTATTAATAACATATTCACTTCCCTCCTGATGAGAATTAAAATATATTAAAAGTAATAAAATATGAAAAATAATTAGTTTTAGGATTCAACAATAACAAATTATAGAATATAATAAGTTTTTAGGACTCCATAATTCAAGGAAAATATATGAGTAACCTAAATTAATGTAAAGACCCAGAAATTTCAAGGATAATTTTTTCTTAAATAGTTTGGAATTTTACGAGTCTGTGGCTTCTGATGGCACTTGATTCCGAGGCCCGGTGTGCCCAGAATCAATTTCCTAAGTTTAGCTCGGGTACGTTCAGTAAACGAATGAGCGAGTTATTCTTTCTTTTGAACCGGTGCTCAGAATAAAAATATGAGGGCACTGATGAACTTACAATGCCGGTAATTGCTTAAGGGGACCTTTACCGTAGTTGTGTTTGCACGGGAGGAGAAGTTAATTATTGGGGTTTAATTAAGAAGTAAATAAAATTGTTGGGGCAATTTTATTTTATATCTAAGGAGGTTAATTCCTCCCATGGGAAGTTGTTGGTGGGGCCCACTGCCACCCAACTTCCCATGTGTGGATATATGAGAGGTGGGGCCCACACGAGCCCCAACCTTTCATTTTCCCCAAAACCCCTTAAACTCCCTTCTTTAATTTGTTAAGTTCTCATAATTATGTAACTCTTCCTCTTCTCTATCTTCTTATTTAACTCTTCCCAACACACCATAATTAATTAATGGAACCTATTCAATTAATTAATTAAGTGATTCAAATTTTTCATTCTTGGAAAGTTTAATTAAAATAAGGAGAAGCCTTATTTTAACTGGGTTGGCACTTTTTTTAATGGGGGAACTTTTGAGAAAGAGATTTTGTGAAGGAAGAGGGGAATTTCTCCTTTTTTGAAGAACACAAAAAACTCTGGCGAAGAACGGCACTCCCTCCCATGAAGAGTGATGACGCGCCCTCTTTTATCTTCTCCACGACAAGAGAGGATATGCCAATTCTTCTTCGGGTGCACTCCTACGACGACGGAAACGACACCGTCATCCACAGCGCTTGTCAACCGCGAACCTTATTCAAGGTAGTGTTTTATTCTTTGAAGTGAATGTTTTTGTACCCCGTTATTTTTTGGAAATAGTTGTTTATATATGGCAAACTGCTACCACCTAACGCGGAGGGTAAAGGCCGAACACACACCGCGCGATGACCCTCCGTAGACTCTTTTTTGCGATTGAGTAACGTTGGTAGATGCGGCGACGGGAGTGACGGTCGTGCACCGGCCGCATACGGAAAAACCACTACCCGCAAACGCGGTCCGCTCAACTGAGGAAGAACCGGGCCGAAGAAGGAAGTCGTACCGCCCCACGGTGCCGCGCTACGGGAGACCGTGGCCCGCCCGAGCGGGCCTCTTCGGCGGAAGAACCAGTCGGCCTGTCAGAAGGTCGGGCGAAGGCGAGCCGCGGCACCCGGAGGGCGCTGCGCTGGAGAACTGGCTGGCCCTTCGGCCGGCCAAGCGGAGCCCAACCGCAGTGCCAGGAGGGCGCCGCACAGAAGAAACCTGCAGCCCACCGGGTGGGCTGTGGGCGCCAGAAGGTCGGCCAGCCTAGCAGGCCGGTTTGGGAGGGCACCGCCGGTTCGGGCAGCCGGGGGGGCCGCGCCCCCACGGACTGCTCGGCCTTTGGGCTGAGCCAGCCGGGCCATGCCCCACCAGGACATGCCCTGTTGGGTCATGCCAGGTATGGCCGAGCCGAGCTGGGTCGGGGCACGCCCCGTCGGGCCGGGTCGCTCCGTGCCACTTTGGTCCAGGCCACGCTTTCTTCGGGCCGGCCCATGTCCCTCAAGCTGGACCGTGTGAAACTTTGGGCCAGTCCGATACCCCTACCGGGATGGACCCACCAAAACTGGGTGACTCGACCCGCCAGCCCACGGGGCTTAATGGGTCGGGCCCGTTGTTCACTTAAACGTGAATAACTTAAAGATCGTGTGTCCGATCGACGCACCGTATGTGGTACTGGGATCCTATCGATGAGGCGGTCCTTTTGTGAAACTAAAATTGAGTTTTGGACAACTTTGGAAAACGTCCGGGTTTGGAATGAGCATATTTCCAACCGGGCCCCTAGAACGAAAAGGCCAATATCTCTCAGACCGGGCGTCTGATTGAGGCGTCGTCTATCGCGTTGAGTTCCTTTTGATGAGAGGGAACTTAGGGATTCACCAAATCTTGACTTCGTGATAGTTGATTTATCTAACCCTTTACTCGAGGAGCGGACCCTCCCGGAATCGAGTACATTGTGTGCGGGAACCCTTGAGCTGGTTGTGACTGCGACGACTACTGTGATGGAATCCTCTGTGGGTTCAACGACGATGACGACTGTACTTGGATCCTACGTGGGTTCGGCAATGAGGACGACTGTACTTGGATCCTCTGTGGGTTCGGCAATGATGACAACTGTACTTGGATCCTACGTGGGTTCGGCAGTGATGGTTATTGTACTTGGATCCTACGTGGGTTCTGCAGCCACGACTTCTGTACTTGGATCCTACGTGGGTTCAGCAGAGGAGATGATCCATAGGCTTCATCTAATCATCTCCACCTCTCTTCGAAAGTAGTATACCTGTGTGAGCTGAGTCTTGTCTTTCAATCATTATCATTGATTTGATTGACTTATTTCCTCTGTGGACTCGATTGTGCTTGGGATCGGAAGTTGGAGATGAACAGAGATTGATGACTTATGTATATGTATGGGAATATACCTAAGTAGAGTTGGTTGATACTTCGTGTTTGTATCTTTCCTTTGTGGTTTATCCTTTGTGGATTCTGGGAGACCTTCAGGGGTCTCGGGGTCCCTACTGAGTTTTGTATACTAACCCCTGCACGGGCTATGCCCGCACTACGTTTTGTTGGATGCAGACGACGGACAGCACTGATCGAGATGGAGGCTTGTGGAGATGGACGGTACCCGAAGGTGGACCACTAGACAAGATGTACACGGAGCGAACGACCGGACCCAGGGAGCTGAGGAGACCGTCTCTACCAACCCTTCAGGTGGGATATCTGGAGGACGACTTAGTAGTTTCCGCTTTACATTTCTGCTGTTGTACTTTCTTTCTCAGGTGTACTGTACTTTCATTTGGGTTTGTATAATGACCCATTTACTTTTCAGTACTTACTTTTGTACTCAGTTTTTACTTAGTGATTGCTTCATTTGTGTACTCTGTTTTGTATGTTTACTTTTATAAAGGTAATGTATTCCCTTTTTATCGGGATTTACGCCTTTGGTGCTAGTCTCCAGCCCCTGGCCTATGGAAGGCGGGCTTGGGGTAGTCATGGCACGGGCCCCGAGGACGGGTTGTGAAAAATTGGTATCAGAGGAGTTGGTTCTACCACAGAACTCAGGACTCTAAAAATTTCTTCTTTGTTAAGCAATAGTGTTAAGATTATTGCGTGTGGTTTTCAGTCCAGGGAGTCCAGTGTTGGTGCGGCGGCCGACGTATCCATACACCAGGACCTTGACTTCTTATTTCCGAATCAATTCTCGAAAACACTGACTGCATTTGTGTTTCAAAAGCTTTTTTGTGGTTACATTATGTCAGCTCACTGGGTATACTGTTTGACTGTGGCGAACCTGTTTCCTTTCAGGATGTCCCCACAAAGGCAACCAGACAGGGTTCCTAGTTATGTGAGTGATTGCATCCCACCGAGCAACAAGGGCTCGATGTAGGTCCCCATTATAGCGGAGGCACCAGCGGTACCACTACCTGCTGAGCCACCGATTCCACCAGCCGCAGTAGCAGACAGTGCATGCCGCCTGAGTGCATTGCATGAGTTTTAGTGACAGAGGTCGCCCAGGTTCCATGGAGAGACGGACCATCAGGCAGCCGAGGATTGGCTGGAGGCTATCATCAGAGTCTTCAGATTGGTAGGGACACCAGTAGACCTTATAGTGATCCTTGTTGCGAGTCTCCTGCATGTAGCAGCAGGTAGATGGTGGAGCCCGATGCTCCAGGTGCACGACGAGGCATCTCTACTTTGGACAGACTTCGAGAGCCACTTCTTCTTGGTGTTTGTTCCAGCCACCCTCTGTGCAGTGTGCATCTAGGAGTTACTACTGCTGTGGTAGGGAAGCATGACAGTAGTCCAGTACTCGGTGATATTTACCGACCTCTCGCGCAACTCCACGGACATGGTACGGGACCCATTCTTCTGGGCTCGGACCTTTGAGCAGGGACTGAGGCATGAGATTAGGGCTTCGATGATCTCCCCCAGCATTCCAACGCAAGCAGAAGTACTGGAGCGAGCCCTTCTTGTGGAGAGCTTTCTTACTAAGTGGACGCCAACAGTGAGACCCACCATAGGGCGACACGTAGCGGAGTCTTCTGTAGCCGGCTGTAGACAGATGTCGCAGAGGTCCAAGAGGACCAGGCTATCAGGTGGGAGACCTCAGGATATTGGTTCAGATGTCCGGGAAAAACGGAGCAGAGCCAGCCATACGAGGGTCAGGCAGTGCTATGCATGCATCGGGCAGGGCCACATGGCTCGTGACTGCCCGACCCGCCATGCAGAGGAGGAGAAGACAGTAGGGAGACCTCCCAGGCAGTGGCAGAGGTCTGACTGTGGCAGTCCGCAGAGAGTAGGCGGACGAGGCAAAGGAGCTGGACGAGTAGTGGGTGGTGGATGACGCTTCGAGGCTCTACAACCACCACCGCCAGGAGGACCACCCCGACCACAGGGAGCTGGAAGACAGGGGAAGGCTCAAGTCTAGGCATTCTAGGCCTATGAACACGGCGCACCTGAGATGATTTGAGTTACTATCTGTTCCTACTCCACCCCTGCTGCAGTTTTTATAGACACAGGAGAGAGTCATTATTTTATTTCTGCTGCCCTTGTTCGGATCTCGGAGATTCTGACAGAGCCGTAGGCTCGATCCTTATGGTTAGATACTCCTACGGGAGCAGACTCGACGATTACACACTGGTGTCGGTAGTGTGAGCTTACTCTAGGAGGTGAGATATTAGGCTGGGATCTTCTTGTAGAGGCGTCGAGGCCTTACGACGTCATCTTGGTTATGGATTGGTTATCTACAGTCCATGCCCAGACCGACTGTATTAATATCAAAGTGTGGTGTGTCTGCACGGATGGGACCAGGTTCACCTTCACTAGCGAGAAGGGAGCCTTTGCAGCGCAGGATGGACTTACGCAGTGGAGAGGGTAGCCGATCACTCATCAGTTGTCTAGTCTCATCCTAGGAGTGATTGATGTGCGGAGTCCGATTTTTCCTGTTATGGTGGATTAGTATGCGGACATTTTTCCTGATGACGTTCTAGGACTACCTCCTCACAGAGAGGTAGATTTCTACATTGACCTGTACCCCGGGACAGCACTGATATCCACTCTAGCATATTGGATGTCTCCCTCCGAGCTTCGTGAGTCGCGGGTACAACTGCAGGACTTACAAGGAAAGGGATTCACCCGACCGAGTGTTTCACCCCGGGCTTCTCTGATTTTATTCGCCAAGAAGGCGGATGAGAGATTATGAATCTGTGTCGACTACCATCACCTGAATCGAAGAACAAGTACCCAATCTTGAGGATTGATGATTTCTTTGATCAGCTCAAGGGAGCATGATGGTTCTCGAAGATAGACCTCAGGTCAGGCTATCATCAGCTCAAAGTTCGAGACAAGGATGTGCAGAAGATGGCTTTCAAATGTTGTTATGGCCACTATGAGTTCTTGGTTATTCCCTTAAGTGTAACCAACTCACCATCATTGTTCATGAGTCTAATGAACAGGATCTTCCAGAATTACCACGATCATTTTTTCATAGACTTCATCGATGACATACTGATTTACTCGACTACTGAGGGGGAGCACGCCTACCACTTACGGGTTGTACTAGACACACTCTTAGAGCAGCAGTTTTATGGTAAGCTCTTGAAGTTCCGGTTCGGGATTCGAGAGGTTCAATTCTTGGGCATGTCATCTTGGAGGTTGGAGTTTCAGTAGATCCTGCGAAGATCGATGTAGTACTTGCTTGGGAGCCACCCAGGAGCGTGACGGAGGAGCGGAGTTTCCTAGGTCTGGCTGGGTACTATCGGAGATTTGTTCCAGACTTCTCCAAAGTTGCAGCACCGCTTTCAACTTTGAAAAAGAAGGGGAAACCCTTCGTGTGGTCAGATAGATTCCAGTAGAGCTTTCAAGAGATAAGACAAGGATTGACCAGTGTTCCCATCTTGAGGCTACCGGCGGATGGAGTTGGGTACGTGGTTTACTGCGACGCATCAGGGACTGGACTCGGGTGTTTCCTATTGTAGGAGCGGGCAGTGATCGCCTGTGGTTCATGGCAGTTGAGGCAGCTTGAGCAGAACTACACTATCCATGACCTGGAGTTAGCAGCAGTGATCTTTGCCCTGAAGATGTGGTGTCACTATCTAATGGGTGAGCTCTTTACAATCTACTCTGACCACCAGAGTCTCAGGTACATTCTCTCGGAGAAGGACCTA
Source organism: Viscum album (assembly GCA_963277665.1). Lineage (NCBI taxonomy): Eukaryota > Viridiplantae > Streptophyta > Magnoliopsida > Santalales > Viscaceae > Viscum > Viscum album. The sequence goes on from OY728131.1 coordinate 26,158,487, forward strand.
AACCTTAGACAGCGGTGATGGCTTGAGTTCCTCTAGGAATATGAATTTGATATATTCTATACTCCTAGGAAGGGGAATGTAGCAGCTGATGCTCTCAGCAAGAGACCGAGCATTCAGATACTTAGAGAGGCGACAGAGTAGTTAGCCTCTTAGCAAATATCCATAATGGATAGAGATGGGTCAGACTTTCCGCAGTCCCTCATAGTCACTCCTCCACTACTTCAGCGGGTCAGAGAGGCACAGCGTGGGGACGTTGACTATGAGATGCAATGTGCTCATATTTCCACAGGGCAGGCGCCTGATGGAATTTCTGAAGGAGGAGAGCACAGCATCCTCTTCAGGGGACGTACCATGGTACCAGTTGCACTGCAGGAGGAAGTGTTGAGGGAGTTTCACACTTCCCCTCTAGCGGTACACCCTGGAGTGGTGAATATGTACCAGGACCTCAGACGACATCACTGGTGGCCGGGTATGAAGAAGGTTTTAGCAGAGTTCGTTTCACGATGCCTCACTTGCCAGCAAGTGAAGGCTGAGCACCAGGTACCAGCAGGCTTGGTACATCCCTTAGAGGTTCCGGAGTGGATGTGGGACAGGATATCCATGGATTTCGTGATGGGGCTTCCATGTACATCCAGAGTACACGACTCTATCTGGGTGATCGTTGACCGACTCACCAAGTCGGCCCACTTCCTTTCGATCAGAGAGCAGGGCTCAGTAGAGAGCTTGGGATGCCACTACATTCAGGAGATCGTACGGCTTCATGGTGTTCCATTTTCTATCGTCTCTTATCAAGACTCTCTCTTTACATCCCGGATTTGTAAGGGGTTGTAGGAGGAATTTGGGACGCAGATACGCCTGAGCACTGCCTTTCATCCTCAGACGGATGGCCAGATGGAGAGGACCATTCAGACACTCGAGTACATGCTTCGTGCATGTGTCCTTGAGTTTGTTCGCAGCTAGGAGGATCACCTATCCTTGGTGGATTTTGCGTTCAACAACAGCTACCACTCCACCATCGAAATGGAACCATATGAGGCACTTTACGTCCGACCTTTCAGATCACCTCTGTGCTGGACTGGCCCTGGGGAGTCAGCACTTGTACGACCAGAGATGGTTCAGGCTACGACAGAGATGGTGTAGATCATCCAAGAGTGGATGAGAACTGCACAGAGCAGACAGAAGTCCTATGCTGATAGGAGACGGAGACCACTAGAGTTCGAGTATGGCGACCACATTTTCTTACGGGTCTCACCTCGACGTGGATTACGGAGATTTGGCCGAGGCGACAAGTTATCAACGAGCTTCATCCGACCATTCCAGGTCCCCAGCATGGTAGGTGAGGTGGCTTACCACCTGGCCCTTCCACCTCAGTTGCACCGGGTGCACGACGTCTTCCATGTATCTCAGCTGAGGAGATACATGCATGACCTGAACCACATCATTGATCATGTGGAACTGGACATAGATGAAGGGGAGACATTTGTGGAGGTCTCGATGGAGATTGAGGATCGACAAGAGAATGTCCTACGTGGATGGTCGATTCCTCTAGTGCACATTTGTTGGTAGCACGGGAACCTCCAGGAGAGAACTTGGGAGTGGGAGGCTCAGATGCACGCTCAGCACCCCCATTTGTTTCCCTAGTTTATGTTGTAAATTTACATGGACATAAATCCCTGAGGTGGGAGTAATTTAAAGACCCTTAAATTTCAAGGATAATTTTTTCTTAAATACTTTGGAATTTTACGAGTCTGTGGATTCTGACGGCACTTGATTCTGAGGCCCGGTGTGCCCGGAATTAATTTCATAAGTTTAGCTCGGGTACGTTTAGTAAACAAATGACCGGGTTTTTCTATCTTTTTAACCGGTGCTCGGAATCGAAATATGAGGGCACCGATGAACTCACAATTTTGGTAATTTCTTAAGGGGACCTTTACCGTAGTTGCGTTTTCATGGGAGGAGAAGTAAATTATTGGGGATTAATTAAGAAGTAAATAAAATTGTTGGGAAATTTTATTTTATATCTAAGGAGGTTAATTCATTCCATGGGAAGTTGTTGGTGGGGCCCACACCCACCAAACTTCCCATGAGTGGATATATGAGAGGTGGGGCCCACACGAGCCCCAACCTTTCATTTTCCCCAAACCCCTTTAAACTCCCTTCTTTAATTTGTTAAGTTCTCTTAATTATGTAACTCTTCCTCTTCTCTCTCTTCCTCTTTAACTCTTGCCAACACACCATAATTAATTAATGGAACCTATTCAATTAATTAATTAAGGGATTCAAATTTTGAATGCTTGGAAAGTTTAATTAAAATAAGGATAAGCCTTATTTTAATTGGGTTGGCACTTGTTTTATTGGGGGAACTTTTGAGAGAGAGCTTTTGTGAAAGAAGAGGGGAATTTATCCTTTGTTGAAGAACAACAAACCTCTGTCAAAGAATGGCACTCCCTTACATGAAGAGCGATGATTATCCTTCTTTTCTCTTCTCCACGACAAGATAGGAGATGTCAATTCTTCTTCAGGTGCACTCCTACGAAGACGGAAACGACATCGTCATCCACAACACTTGTCAATCGCGAACCTTATTCGAGGTAGGGGTTAATTCTTTGAAGTTAATGTTTTTGTACCCCGTTCTTTGTTGGAAATTGGTGTTTATATACGGCCAACTGCTACCGCCTAACGCGGAGGGCGCGGGCCGAACACACACGGCCTGGCAACCCTCTGTAGATGCTTGTTTTCAATTGAGTTATGTTGGTAGATGCGGCGACAGGAGTGTAGGCCGTGCACCGGCTACGTATGGAAGAACCGCGACCCACAACTGCGGGCCGCTCAACCGCAGAAGAACCGGGCCGAAGAAGAAAATCACGGCGCCCCATGGCACCGTGCTGCGGTAGACCACGGCCCGCCTGAGCGGGCCATTTCGGCGGAAGAACCGGCCGACCCGTCAGTCGGCCGGGCGGAGGCGAGTCGTGGCGCTCGGAGGGTGTCGTGCTAGAGAACAGGCCTGCCCGTCGGTTGGCCGGGCAGAGCCGAACCACGGCACCAGGAGGGCGTCGCGCTGAAGAAACCCGCGGCCCGCCGTGCAGGCCACGTGCGCCATAAGGCCAGCCAGCCTAGCCGGACGGTTTGGGAGGGCGGCTCCACTTGGCGCCCCCGGTTCGGGCAGCCGGGGGGGCCACGCCCCCTCGGACCACTCGGCCTTCAGGCCGAGCTAGTCGGGTCGTGCGCCGAGCCAGGCCGTGCCGGGTTGGCCCGGGCCACGCCCCGCTGGGCCGCGTCACTTCGGGTCGCGCCGCGCTCTCTTCGGGTCAGGCAGCGTCCCTCAGGATATACCACACGAACATTCAGGCTAGTCCGACACCCCTACCGGGACAGACCCGCCAAAACTGGGTGACTCGACCCGCCATCCCATGGGGCTTAACGTGTTGGGCCCGTTGTTCACTTAAACGTGAATAACTTAAAGACCGTGCGTCCGATCGATGCACCGTCTGCGGCACTGGGACCCTATCGACGAGGAGGTTATTTTTCAAAACTATAAATGAGTTTTGGACAACTTTGGTAAATGTCCGGGTTTGGAACGAGCATATTTCCAATCGGGCCCCTGGAACGAAAAGGCCAATATCTCTTAGACCGGGCGTCCGATTGATGCGACGTCTGTCGCGTTGAGTTCTTTTTGACGAGACGAAACTTCGGGATACATCAACTCTAGACTTCGTGAAAGTTTATGAATCAACCCCTTTACTCAAGGAGCGGACCCTCTCGGAATCGAGTACTCTGTGTGCAGGAACCCTTGAGCTGGCTGTGACTACGACTACTACCATGCTGGAATCCTCTATGTGTTCGACGACGATGACGAATGTACTTGGATACTACGTGGATTCGGTAGTGAGGACGACTGTACTTGGATCCTCCGTGGGTTCGGCAGTGATAAAGACTGCACTTGGATCCTACATGGGTTCAGCAGTGATGGTTACTGTACTTGGATCCTACGTGGGTTCGGTAGCGACGACTTCTGTACTTGGATCCTATGTGGGTTCGGCAGAGGAGATGATCCAGAGGCTTCATCTAATCATCTCGGCCTCTCTTTGAAAGTAGTATACCTGTGTGAGCTGAGTCTTGTCTTTCAATCATTATTATTGGTTTGATTGACTTCTTTCCTATGTGGATAGGATTGTTCTTGGGCTCAGAAGTTAGAGTCGAACTGATATTGATGACTTAGGTAAATGCATGGGAATATACCTAACTAGAGTTGGTTGATACTTCGTGTTTGTATATTTCCTTTGTGGTTTATCCTTCGTGGATTCTGGGAGACCTTCGGGGGTCTCGGGGTCCCTACTGGGTGTTGTATACTCACCCCTTCATGGGCTATACCTGCACTACTTTCTGTTATATACAGACGACGGACATCACTGATCGAGGTGGAGGCTTGTGGAGCTGGACGGTACCCGGAGGTGGACCACTAGACGAGATGTACACAGAGCAGATGACCAGACTCGGGGAGCTGAGGAGACCATCTGTACCCACCCTTCAGGTGGGATATCTGAAGGATGACTCAGTGGTTGCTTCTTTACTTTACTGTTGTTCTAATTTATTTCTTAGTGCTTTCTTCATTTGTATACTGGCCCATTTACTTTTCAGTGCTTACTTTTGTACTCAATTTTTACTTAGTGCTTTCTTCATTTGCGTACTTTGTTGTGTATGTTTACTTTTATAAAGGCAATGCCTTCCCTTTTTATCAAGATTTACACCTTTGGTGCTAGTCGACAACCCCTGGCCTATGGAAGGCGGGCTAGGGATAGTCACGGCACGGGCCCCGAGGATGGGTCGTGACAATTTATTAGTTTTTGAAGGTATTATTTATAATTTCTTAAGTATACATAAATTATATGATACAGATCATGTTATACACTTTATCAATAAGATGTATATTTTTAATGGAAAATATAGTGAAATGATTAAGCAAGGAAGGTAAACTGAAAGGAATATCTATCTTTTAGTGGAGAATAATCCATTTTATTTATTACTAAGGAGAATTAAAACTATTTAAGGAATAATAATCATTTCCAATAAAGAAAAAATACTTGAAAAGTTTAGATAAATATGAATGTGTGATGGGTATTTATAGGATAATATGTGATTAAAATTATACATGTAATTCTTTCTTAAAAGAAAGGATCATTTAGAATTTATAAAGTCCAAAGGAAAATAAAACATCAAGGTTTCTTGAATAGGTGCATATAGATTTTTATGGGCCCTTCAAAACAAGATGCATTGATTGAAAATGGTATTATATTCTCTATATTGATTACCAAAATAGGATAGCATGGATAATAGTGATCACATATAAATATTATGTGTCTAATTACTTAACTCATTATTATAAGTTATATGAGAATGTGATTATAAATATAATTTTAAAGTTTCAAACTATTAATGGAAACAATCTCATATCGATGCCAAATTTTCCCTCAAAAACACATGATGAGGTACTAAGTATCAAAAAATAGAAATTTTTAAGATAATATGATAGTTGAGGAGAGAAATAAGATAATCTGTAACATGTATTGGAAGATGAACATTCAAAAAATATACCAAATATAATTTTTAAGTAAGTGTTATTAACATTGATTTATATAAAAAAAATAGAGTCTTGTTTTGTCTGGATAAAGATAAAACAGCGTATGTGATGTGGCATGGGAAGAAACAAAAGCTAAAATATATCCAAATCATTTAAAGTAAATATTTTATTCTTATTAAATATACAGATCAATGAAATTTATATCCATATTGGGTGAGGTAATTTGTTAAGGCTGTTATTCAATGACAAAGTTATATATATATTTTGAAAAAATGATTGGAATATTTTTTGAAATATATGATATCTCTATAATTTAAATAGAGAGGAATTTTTAGTAAAGAATTAAATAAGTTTAATAAGTAAAAGTGTTGAAGTTTTTAGTGGGTAGAGAGTAAAAGAAAATGGTGATGATTAAAATAAAAGAACTAATGATGATGATATTAAATAAAGTTTATCAACAACGAAGAAGTAAAGGATTGAAGTGAGGATTTATAGAAAAAACATTGTTACTGAATAGATAAATCTCATGAACACTAAAATTATATAGTCTATAAAATAAATGAGGATCCTATCACAATAAGTTCCTAAGAGTTTTCATGAGATTTTTCATTATGAAATTTAGATAAAAGATATGAACATGAATCTAGATAAGATTAAAAAATCATAATTGGGAGATAGTTTCAAAGAAAAAGATAGGATTTTTATTATAAATAAATAAATAATGAATTATGATTCAAAATAAATCATTCTTTTTTTGTAAATGATACTCAAAAATTAAAGATATATACATTTATGAATCAATTTCTCTGACATAAATATTATATAATATTTAATTATTTTTATACATTATGGTCTAAAGGATATTAAAGGTATTTTTAATAGACTTAATATTATATTTTATTAATGGAGTTATTAAATAAGAAGTTTATACTGAATAAACATATGGATTTATCATACCTAAATATGGGGAAATTATATTGATTTAAAAATTTACTTTATATATTGATGTAATCATTAAGATATTGGTATTCTAGGTTTGATAAATTTATTAACAAAAATAGTTTTTTCACAATGATTTTATCATAATATCTTTGAAAATAAAGAGCATGATCAATAATTATGTTATTAATTTATATCTATGAAATTATATTTAGAGGATTAAGATAAATTTAATGTATAAAATTCATAAAAATTATAAAGAGTGAGTATGAAATTTTCATAATTGGAGAATTGGAATATTTCATTTGTTTATAGGTTATACAAGTAAGGAATGATGTTTCTCATTAAAAATATATATACAAATAAATTTTTAAAAATATTTTGGAAAGAGGAAAGAAAATATATAATAAGACCAGTAGCTACCTAGGTAAAAGTTTCAACGAATAATGAAGGAAATTTAGTTAATATCAGAGAGTATTGGAAAATCATTGTAAGAATATTATGCACAATTATATCCAGACTTGAAATTGTGTTTTCCACATGTAAAGGGGAACAATATCAAATTAATCCCAAAAAAATCCATTAAATAGTAGTAAAAAATGATATGTTAGTATATAAATGGTATAGTGGAATCTATATTATTCACAAAGAAACAAAGAAATATAATTTATTGGGATGTATAGATGTTTATTGGAAAGGCACGGTGGATGATATAAATTCAACTTCAAGAGGTTCATTTTATCATGGAGTCCTATGTATTTCTTGGATGATTAACAAATAATATTTCATATCAATGGTAATTGTGTGTCATAAGTATATTACAAATATTTAAGTTCATAAAAAATCTTATGGATAATAAAACATCTTCAAGACATTGATATTAAGGTAAATTCTTTTATAACAAATAAATATAATAACTTGAATACTACTGATATTAGAAAAAAACAAGTATATAATTTTAGAATAAATCACATTGAGATAAAATTTCACTTTATATATGAGAATTTTGAGTAATTTATGGTGAAATTAAAATATATATCAAATCAAACCATGTTATATATGACATGAAAAGTAACTATCCAAAATATATTTTTGAGAATAACCATTTGAGTCTTGAATTTTAATAATCTACATCCAATTAATGGTTTCAAAAAATTACCCCCACTCCCCTATTTGTTATTAGTAATATGGTTTTGGAGATTTTCCAATGGTTTTTATCTCAAGTAGTGATTTATTGGTTTATTGAATTCTTTAAAACCCCTTTAATAAATTCTCTTTTTGTTTTTTAAAAAAGGGGAAGAAATAAAGAAGTTCAATTTAAAGGTAGATAAATAACCAATTAATAACTCTCAAAGTGGTTTCCCAAAAGGGGTAGATCACACATTTAGGTGGATTACTATTCATGAAAAGTAAATACATAAAGGGGTGTATAAATTCTTTATCAGGGAGTGAAGTTATTAATGTTTTGAAAGACCATGTGGATAGTGAGCTGATTGATAATAAAATTTCTTCTTAACTATTATTTCTAAAAATAAGCATGACTTGTGTGTTATTATAGTGAAGGATTTTGAAATCATTTAATACATAATGAAGATGACTCTTATAATTTTGGTTTTCATTTATTGATAATGAAAATTGTAAATCCATCAAGAAGAATCAAAATATCATTTCTAAGTAGGATCAAACACTCATAATCATAATGTCATACTATAGAAAATAATAATTAAATGGAAATTACCATTGATATTAATGAAATGGTCTATCATGACCCACCTCTACAAGAACCTATCATGAAGTGGTCATGAAGGAGTGACCCTCGATGCCTAACTCAAATAGTCCATGGATTAAATACTATAATAGAAGGTATAAACACGTAATATAGAATTAATTACCCTCATAAAACTTATTAATGAAAAAAATAAATCAATAATCATCAACACTATAAAATATAATAAATCATACTCCCAATGATAATGTAAACATACCTGTGAAATCATACATAAACAAAGGACAACATCTCAAAAATAATTAACAAAAAAAATGAAAATCGGTCTTATGGGAGTGATTATAAATCCAATAAAATATGCCACATGAGCTAGTAATCCATATCCCAATCACCAACTTCATCCAATAAATATTTCAAATATTATAAAGATGTAAGGTTTAGTATAAAATTATAATATAATGGTTCCTTCTCATAATCTCTCATGTAAGTATAATGAAATTATACCAAATCCTTAGTAAATATATAGTGAAAAAAAACTAATTACCTAAATCGTGTCAATTATCACTCCACCCACTAAGGTTCTCTAAAAAAATTATACATGGAAGTAATATATTAATCATAAAATTATATCATGAATGGTACCCCTATCTCATTTCCCTAAAGATCCATTACCCACAACATCACAGCAATATAAGTCCTAGTTATCGCACCCCTTCTATATCCACATACCACATCCATATAACCACATCCACATAATTATAACATTATAACCATATCTAAATGGATTCCACTACAAAACTATATTTTCAAACCATTATATATTTATCAATACTTAGACAAACCTATTTAACCACAAAATATCTATAATATAGAGTGATATAGGGGGAGTAATCATATATATGTTTCGCCTCCATCCTAAATATTTATGTACACCCATAATGAAAAAATATATTATTCAAAGAAGTTTTGTTACCAGAATTATATGTTGGTTCATAAGAAATAAAAAATATATGCTATAATACAACAAATAATTCTAATCCTATGGTCTTATAACACCTAAAAATTCCATTTTTTATTGAGGTTTTTATGGTTTATTTATCCCTAGAGTTATGGATATCTCAGGGTGAATTTTTGAAGTTTTTCATGATTTTCATGGGCTAAGCAGTTTGGAAACCATACAGTAGAAATTGTGTGATATGGGATGTTTCAGACAGTGTTGATCGCATGCTCTATGAATTATTAGGTAAACCATGAAACACTAGCATGTGAACCACTTAGGTTTTTGAATTATTACCATTTTAAGTTCTTTTTAATTAGGGATTCCTCCCTAATCCTCCCTACATCAAACCCTTCACCAGAGGAACCTCCCAAGGGCCCCTATTTCTATTCTAAGCATCTCAGAGGAATATTTGGAGAGTTTTATTCATTAAATTGAAGGGTTAGGTTTTCCCCTTTTTTCTCTGTTAAGTTTCTTCCAATCTATTTTTTCTACCCAAACTCTAATGGATATGGTTGGATGATTTTAGGAGTATAGGTTTGATCTTTTTGGGATTTTAGTTTCTAAATTTTTTGATTCATATATAGACGCTAATTATGGTGGTTTATGTCTATGGAATAATGATTTAACCACTTCATGTAGGTGTTTCTATTCAATTACATTCTATTAATGATTTATTTTTGTTTCTTGATTCCTGAAAAGTGATTTTTAACAAAATTAATGATGTATAAAATACTTATTTTTGTATTATCAATAGTTCTTCATAATTTTTTGGTTTTTCCATTAGAAAAATGGGTAATTTTAATAGATTAATAGAACTTGGTTTTAAAATGTATTTTTTATGCATTGTTGGTGTTTGATAAATTGATTTTTATCTTTAAAAAAGTTTATTGGATTATGGTGAATTAATAAATTTTGGTTTTATAAATTTTGGTGTTCATACATTAAATTATTTCCATGTTTTTAAAAAATTGGTGTGGGTTTCCACTAGAGTTTATTGTTTTGGATGAATTCTTTTTTTGAATTGGAAATGTTGATGATTTGATATGAGTTATTTGTTTTCTATAATTTAACATATTTTTAAAGGTTATTTTTAAAGATTATTTTCAAAGATAATACTTTGATTATGATTTCTTGTTATGTATGATTTCATTTCGAATTTCATTTGGGTTCTAAATGGTTTTTAAAAAATTATTTCCAAATAATATAATTTCTACGTATAAATAGAATGCATGGTTGGAAAATTGTGTGATTCTATTTTCTTGATTGATTTTGATCCCCAGTTGAGCCCCATTGATTTCCCTTTTTTATTCTTGGGTGCATGTGTTATAGTTATATGAATTATGATTCATAGTTATGGAGTTTAGATAGGGGATCATTATTAAATGTTGTGTGTTGGAGGTAAAAATCAATTGATTATTGTGTTATATTTTCTTTGGTAATTGTGTTTGTCACGTGATTAATTATATCTTGATAGTGTCCAACCTTTATTATCTAGGATAGGAGAATCCCTATGATACGAAGTGGCGAGTTAAGGGGATATTATCTATGCTAGTTGATATTTACACATTGGATTGTAGACCCTAGTTTAATGTTATAAACTGGATAAAGGGTTGTCACTAATGAGACTAGTTAGTGTGATTCGGGTTATGGGTTATGTTCCTATTAAATTGGTGGTAGTTGTTTACACCTTTTCATGTCAAGTACTTTTGACATTTTTTCCTACATTTTTTCATCATGCTATGTATCGTATATTATTACTTTCTATTGTTTATTGGAATTGAGTTACTTAATATTTTCTTTACATCCATTTTAATGTATTGGTTTTTTATTATTCATCATGATTATTTTAAGGATTTACTTGTATTATAATTTTCAATACTTTTAATTTCTATAGATTTTAATTTTATTATTCTCTCCCATGTTCTTTTCTCTTGTTTGAGGTATGTGTGTGGGTATTGAGTCTTAAAATGGGGAAAGGAAATGGTTGTTTAAAATAAAATCCATATAAAATGTTTCTATGGAAATATATTTCAAACTCTGTATTGGTGTTTTTATAAAGAGGTATATTTTAAATGAAAAGATAATTTTTTAACTTGTATATTTTTTAAATGATATTTGTTTATTTAGGGGTAACTGTTGGTTTTCGAAATTACTTTACCTTGGTAAGTAATCTTTGAGTTGTGTTTTAGGAAGGGTGTATTTGAAGAAATTATTTAAGGTATTACATATTTATTTCTTTTTTTAAGGAAATTAAAACTTATTTTTTTATTACTTTTGAAATAGTAGACTTGGTTTCTTTATAAAATAATATAAATGACTCATGGTGATATCTTACTGTCATTTGGATCATACCCTGCATAATCACATTAGTGGGTATGTATTATTCATGGTTTCTAAAGGTGTCAGGTTATAGCTTATAAGTTATCTTGTTACCACTCTCCATTGAGAATTAAGTTCTCTTTCAGATATTGTGGTGCATGTGAGTAACATGGATATAATTGTATTTTTCTCTTGAGTTTGTTTTACTGATTTGAGTAATGTGGTGTGTTGGACTCTTCAGCATCCCACTTTTTTCTAGTTTTGTTCCTTTTTTTGTTTTGTAAATTTTTAGTATAAAATAGATTATTTTATATGATAAAAATGTTTATAAAAAGATTTTAGTATTATTTATATCTATTTTCTCATATTGGATGGAATTTATATTTTTTCCACTTACTAATTTTGGCATCATTATCTAATGTAAAAAAGACGTTGTGTTGGGTTCTTGTTTGGAACCGTTATTCATTGTGGTTTTATTAAGGGCCAGATATTTCCCACATGTTTACTTGTGATACCCCGGTGCTTATACATAGCTCGGAGATCAGGAATACACTTCAATCCTTATGGTAGAATAGTTCAGGGTTTGGGTGCTAGTTCAGGTGGCAGCCTAGGCTAGTTCATTACAAAATGGTATCTGAGGCCTCTTGTTATTTGAAAGTCAATGGTAGATAAGAGTTAACACCATCAGAGCTTAAGCAGTGGGTGTAGAGTAGTTCTTGTTAACCTATTCCTCGTGCAAGACCTAAATTTTACATGGTTGTTTAGGATTTTTCTTTTGAATTTAGGTTTTATGGTTCCTTATCCTTGATATATTTTGGCATGTTTTACTACTACTCTGAGATGTGGGAATATCTTGGGAGACGTTTTGGTAAAATCCTTGTTTTTGAGTGAATCTAGAGGAAATTAATGGGTGCATGGTTAAGGTATGTTGTCTGTAAAACCATAAAAAAAGAGTGAAAACTGTTTTTTACAACTTCTAGTGGTACTCGCATAGTTAGCACATGGTTTGAATAACTATATGGCCAAACCATGCATAGTGGAGAAAGTAGTTAAATTTGATTCCCTCATTAAATTATTTTATCCCCTATTGTAATTGATAATGATTACTTATGATTAATTAAGTTAATATTTTGGGTTTTTTACAATCATATATGATATAATTCTAAGGTTATGTTTAGTTCCTTGGAATTTAAGTTTTTTTTTAAATGTTTTGGGTGTTACAGTTTTTTTTTCAAAAATTCTTTTAGACTCTACCACAAATGATTTGATTGGATCAATTGACCTTTAGGAATTAATCGTTTAAAATGAAATTATTTTAGGGGTTTTATGCTTGTTTCAATGTTTTAAATGGTTTTTAAAGTGTATTTATATCCAAAGGATGGGTTTCTTTATGAAAAAAGTGAATTATTTTTGGGTGTAAGGATCAAAAAGAGAAATTGGTTTTCAAGAGGTGGGTTCCTTTTATTTTTGGGCTTGAAATTTATTAAGATATTTGAAATGTTACCTTTAAGGGTATTATTATAAACCCTTAGGTTTTTTAAAATGGAAAAGAATGAAATGTTGGGTTATTTTGAAATAAGATTTCAATGAGTATCTATAACCTTATTTTGTTTGAATTTTGATTTTGTACCCATTATTTTAGGATAGGGATGGTCTGTTTAAATGTGGTATTTTGAGGATTTTTTGGATTAGGACCCCTGTAAAGGAATATAAAAGTCAAGAATGAAATATCTTGGGTAATAAATCTAGTGATCCAGATTCGATTATCCTGTTCTATGACTCTACATAGACTATTGATGGACTGGAAGGAAAATTTTATTCTTATCTCATAGATCATATAAGAGTGTTTTTGAATTATCATACTTTGGTTTTTCATGGTTATAAAATACCATAGGAGTTGATCGAGTAAAAATATACAGCCAAAGATATCTTTAATTCACTAGGAACAATAGAATCCTTAATGGTGAGGTGAACCACTCCTTTTTTTGAAGTATTTAGATTGGATTAGTGGAAGCATGCTCTCAATGATAAAATATTTGAGTTGTTGTTTTAGGGATTTGTATGACCACCTTCATTCAATGGTTTTATCCAGAGGAAATAAGAATTTCAAAGGTGATGCAATTCTTGAGTATACATTAGGGAGATCAGTCGGTGAAGGTCTATGTTGATCATTTCACTAGACTGGTTCCTTTTTATCTTATGTTAAATGTTGATTATTTGAATAAGGCTTGGTTCTCCCCAAGATTTTATCACCTAGATCTCAATTCAGTGGTGTTCCAATATAAACTAAATACCTTTTAGGAGTTGTTGTATAATTTTTTCATCACTAAAGCTTTATCAGTGGGAATCTTATAAAAAGTTGTTCTTAGACCCCATCAGGTGTCAATAAATGGATTCTTCTAGAAGAAATTGGAATCCATTAGTGTGCTTATATTGTGGTAAGTTCAGGCATGTTAAACCCTCTTGTTAGATGAATCTGAAAACCTATCATTTGTGTGGTAATATTGATCACATTCAATTATTTCCTAAGATAAATGGATGTCAGGTGAAGAAGTCTTGGACCCATCTTTTATATGAGTAGTAATATATAGTATGGATTCAACCTAGAGATCTGGATGTTGTTTCATGGTTTTGAGAGTGTTCAATTTTTTAGCCTCTATTTTTGGACTTTTTACCATATATTTTTTATATCATGTATCTATTTTAAATGGATGATAGATATTTTTACTCATATTCTTCTTCCTTTGGGGTTTTTCTTCATTTTTATATTCATTCCTTGTTTCTTTTTACGATTATTACCATGGTAACATGGTGAGCACCATGGTTTATGTTTTTTTGGTGGCTGACATGGGAATGGCATGGTTGTGGTTGATATCTATATTTCATTCATAAATTTTAGGGTGTTATATTTTATTGATTCCTATATTTAATTGATTAATCTTCCCAATTTTTGAATAGTTTAACTTGTTTTATATTTTATAGAAGAATACAATGGATCATTGTAACATTAGAAAAAAGGGATGAAAATAGGAGCTTAAAGAAACTTCATGTCATGAGCGAAGAGAAGCAACATTACATAGGATTTTTGAGGGTGTAGAAGAGTTGCAGAGCTAGAATAAGACATTTATAAGTTGTGTATTTCATTTACATGATGTTCATTTTTTGAGACAGACTTACCCCAAAATTTGTGGCATCCCTTCACATTGTGAAAATTAAATATATTACAAATCTTTTAATTTTTAAACATCATGTAATTTTTACACATTCTGTAAGTTTCAATGAATAGAAAAGTAATAACATTGGAAGTTGAGGGTTTGATGAAAAGACTTATAAAAATACCCCCTTGACCATAAATCAGAGGATGTCTTGGAAGGATGGAATATGATGGATGACTTCTAGATGATTGAGTGATGATCTACATCCCTGCTTCACCACCATTCTTCACCACCATTATTCCTTGGGTATCCATGCTTTTTGTTCTCATCATTTCAAGTATGAGTGAGAAGTTTTCTGTGTTCTAGGTGAAGTGATTGCATGGGAAAGTTCTATTATGGATTATTTCTCTCGATTATTCCAATTTTGGATTGATACAATGCAATTTATTAATTCCAATCCTATTTTTATGAAAATTGCATGAATTTTTCCTAAGATTCAACGATTATTATTTTATTACATCAATCAATTGGCATATTTTTGGTGTGAACGTTATTCAATCTTGTTTAGTTATGTTTATATATTGTTCTGGGTCTCCTATTTTTTCATTTTCACCTAGTAGATGACCATTCCAATGGTAAAATCATAGGATTTTGGTAGGATACACAGACCAAGGAGCCTTACTGACCCAATTCTAACACCAAACCTGAATAAATCCATTATCAGTTGAATCCCTAGAACACATGCCTAAAAATAATTGAAAATTTTATGTATCTATATTGATTTCAAACGCAATATTAGATTCACTTTTTCTCTTTATACAAATTAATAAAACTATTTCAATTTCAATTCTTTTAATTAATTTAAAACATATGTTCCATACCTGTGGGTTTGACACTTGGACTTCCTAAGTAATACATTTTTAGTTTTAGTGTCTGGGTTTTTTTAATTATTAATTTTTTTTATCCTCCTAGGAATTTAAAGACGGCCTATGGGATGTCAAATTTTTGGCGTCGTTTTCAATGATGGTTACCAATATTTTTAAGTAAAGTAGGAATATTTATAAATGTTTTTATTTTGATTCATTTTTTTACACTTTTTCTTGTCATGATATAGTTTTAGGGAATAATATGTTGCAAGAATACTCCACTAATAGGTAAGATAAATTTAAATACCTTTCATTTGACCTGTAATTAGAGAAGACCTTATGCATGGAAATAAATGAGTAGGAAGAGACTGATCAAGAATATGGATGGTAGATACCAATTTCAAGGAGATGATCATGAGCTAGCTAGAGAGAAGGACCACGAGTCCAAGGAATACATCCATGGGAAAAGATATAATCAATTATAGAATACCTTCAATCATGAGGGTTCAATCCATGTATTCTTATACCCCAGTCTCAAGTCAACATTTCATGATCAAACTGGTGGTCGTCCAAATAATCACACATTTGCTCCAATTTTATGGGCTACCTCATGAAGACCCCAAATCACACATTGGGAGTTTCTTGAAATCCATGACATGTTCTAATTTTAGAATGTCATAAATGATTCTATAAGACTATACATCATTAGATTCTCATTGAAGGAAAAATAATGAAACTGTAACTAAAGTCTCCCTCCGCATTTAATCCCCAATATAAAAGATATGGTAAGAGAATATCTTAAATGGTTTTACCCTCCCTTGAAAATTATGGATATGTGGGTAAGTATTTTAAACTTTTAGAGATTTAAGGAAGAATATTTATATAGTTCATGAAATATATTTAAAGTTTTGAAAATATGATATCCTCATCATAGAATTAAAATGTGGTTATTAATTCAAATTTTTAACAAATCATTATTATAGGGAAATTGTTCAATAATGGATACTACTTCAAGAGGTTCTCTATTGAAAAATTCGCCAGAGGAGAGCTATGAATTTTTGGAAGAGATTCTCAGTAACAACTTTCAATAGAATCTAGATTAGGGGTGAGTATAAGGAGTGCACATGGTATAAAATATTTGGGTTACAACCAAAATGAATTTCATGTCAAAGAAACTCAATATGGTGATGGACAACCAAAATATCCAAGGTATGTATTATGAAGATGTAAATTATTTGTACTATAATCGTAAAAATTGTGTGTTGGTATGGAGGAAAAAACAGTTAAATCAAAATCTAGGAAAAGGATTTCATCAAAGAAAATAATGTTTTCATCCTCAACGCCAAGGGCCAACACTGACCAGTCAAGTTCATTCACTAGAAGAGACCATTGAAGCTTTTATTACAACAACAAGAGATTAATTTAAAGAGTCAAAAGTATATTCGAAAGATCAAGGTACTAAAATAAAAGAATTGATAAATGACTCATAAATCAACAAGATTAAATGAAGAATTTGGAAGGCCAGGTCAGTTATATTTTCAAGAAACATAGATAAAGACAAAGATGAGTACTTTCATGATGCCCAAAATAACATCCCTATATATATTTAAAGGTTTTTTTGCTTATAATTCAAAAGAGGGTATAAGTAGGTTGTATAAAATGTATGGGAAATAATGGAGAACAACACATGGGAGCAAGGAAAGAAAACCGCAGGGTAGTTAAGGAGCATAATAAACAGAATGCAGTACCATTGTACCGAACACCACTATCATTTATGGATCGGTTCAAGTAGGTAAATATAAATGAAAGAAAACAAAATTTCTTAGAGATGTTCAAAATGATGCATATCAACATCCCATTTACTGATGAAAATGAAAATATGATTCTCAATGAAAATTTCCTTAAGGGGTTGGTGATGAAAAAAATGAATATTAAAGAATTATCCACTATTCTACTAGTAGGAGAATGTTTAGGAGTAGTTTCAAGTATCCTAAAAAGGAAGCAGAGTGATCCAGGTAGTTCTTCCGAGTTATATATTTACTAATTATTTTGGTAGTTCATTATGTGATTTAGGTGATAGTGTAAATATAATGTTATAATGCAACATTCAAGATCATGGGATTTAGAATTATGCAACAAACTCCAGTTATGATTCAACTAGCTAATACAATAGTGAGACATTATCGATTGCTACTTAAAGATGTCATATCAATGTATACAAGTTTTTTTTCTAGTGGATTTTCTACTGATGGGCATGGATGAAGAAAATATCCCAATAATATTGGGAAGACCATTCCTAGATATAGGAGGTCACTTATTAATGTTCATAATGGATAATTGGGTTTAATAATTTTAGGATCAAAGGTGAAGTTCAATTTTCACTAGAAAATGCAGAAATCAGATGAAACAGTTGACAAATTTTCAAATGATATTCTGCTTAAAACAAAGTAATATATTGTCCATGTAATAAGATATTAAGTATAAATTGTATAAGGTGATGAAGAAAGTATGAAAATGTTTAAGAAAGTTAAAAAAATCTATAAAAATTGAATATAATGGAGGATATTTCATCCAAGAGGAATTAAAATAAGAAAACACATTTGTACGATCATTGATCGTCCACTTAATTTTTCATTAAGGTCCTTGAACCATTATATTGGGCCCATGGAGATTGAGAAAGAGTTCACCAATAGAAGAGTGAAGTTAGTTTCAGAAAAAGGTATAGGTCATATATACACTAAGGAATCTTGGAATCATCATTTTGTAGTTACATATCAGGTAACATATTTCCTACTGTCAACCACCTGAGTTAAAGGACGTATGTTTGAGTAGACAATGGTAAATAAATGAACTTCTACTAGGAAACATGATTTTTTAGTATATTTTTCCTTTATTTATTTTCTATTTTTAGGATCAATAACCCATCCCTAAATATTTTTAATTTAATTTTTATGGTGTGGGCTTTAAATTGTTTATTTTTTATGTTTGTAGGACCATCAATGGAAGGTAGCAAGTAGAAGCATGAAGTAGGAGAAGAAATTGCAAAACAATTACACATTGTGAAGGTATTTACACATCGTGAAGAGGTTCAGGTGGAACCTACTCATCCTGTGTATTAAGAATCAATTCCAATGGGTGTAATAATTTCAATTATATAATTTTATACTATATTCACCACATTTAATATATTATATATTTAACTAAAAATTTCATTTCCACGTTGGATTCATTCTTTACTCAACCAAAATAGGAGACATAAACTGCCTAGGATAATTATTATACCAGGAATTTTAAATTTCTTTGTCAATAAATTTGAAAAAAAAAATGGGAAAAATAATTAGTATAGATAAGAATGTGGATTAGTATTTTAAAAAACATGATTTATGGAAGCATGTTGATTTTGGTAAATTAAATTTTTCTAAGATTTGTCTTACTTTGAATTTATAATATTTTCATTAATTGATTTAATTATTCAAATGAATTTACATGAGTAGTTCTCCCAACCATTCATCTAATTCTCAAGAAATACCCACAGCATAAAATCTCCCATTATTTATATTGTATATTTCTTATAAAACTCGATGGTGTTTTGTTCTAGAAATTTCTTTTCATCCTATCAAAGCTATGACTGAACAGAATCACTTTTAATATGATATAGGAATCTTTTGTTCATCCCTTTATCCATGGGCCCACATGACATTAATTCTTTTTAATATTCTATAATCCATTAACAACCTTGTTTTTAAATTAGTTGTGTTACAAGCCTATTTTATCCATCACTTCCTTCATCTAAATATTTTTTATGATATTTCAAAAAAAATAAGTTTAGGGGAGGTATTTTCAATGGTGTACTGAGATATACTTCATTGAGAATATTTTTTATGGGGGATTATCTATTGTGATGTGAGGATATACCATGTATGTTTCATTATATTTTATTATTCACCTCTCTTTCTATAAAAATAATAAAAAACTTCCTAAAAAATGAAAAAAAAAAGGTAGTGTTTAAGTAAATTAAAAAATCACCATTTTTTGACTGATAATCTTGTTATAGAAATTAAAAAGAGTTTCGTGAGGAGAACATTAGGGGTTGGGTGGTGGATGTGAGAATTTTTCCCATCACAAATTTTGAAAAATAAAAGAAAGGAAAGAAATCTAGAGAGGTTCTATCATTGCGCTTACATGTTACATGACCTCAATTTGAGCTTTTGGGGGGCCAAGAGATATGAAATATATAGAGAGATATTTTAATTGATATTATATTTTTATGTCATGAAAAATAATTTAGAGACAAAATTACATTTTGATAAGTACTTTTTATATCATTTACCTACCTACCCTAAAGCCTCGTATTCATTTGATCTAAAATGGTGAATCCCTCATGATTAATTGTGATATCTCTCTTTATGTGGTGGATATGTTAGATTCCTTGAAAGCCTATGGTAAGTGACATGTTTTTTAGGTTTGTGTTGAATTATATTTAGATTTTTACCTTGATAATGAGTGAAAAAATCAAAGAGAGGTAAATTGAAAATGGAATGCATATTTATAATAAATTGAAAAATGAAAATGGATGATTAAAAGTTTGGTCAATTTCAAAGAATAATGATAAAATAATTGATTGAATTATTTATTTGAAAAGTTAGGCATTGATTAATTTTCCTATGTGATACTCGAACATTTAATTTTCCATTTGATAAACTTCTTTGGTTGAAATTTAATTTTAAGCATGGTAAGGTAAACATTATTTGTACTATGTTGTGATTATATCCTTCAAGACAAGTCTATATTCAATTTTGGGGGTATTTAATATATGTATTTCATGGTTACATTTTATGTAGTTTTAATAAATTGATTCCTATTTTTAAATTATTATCTTAAAATTTTTGGATAGTTTAACATGTTTTATGTTTTATAGAAGGAAAAAAAGATCTTTGAAAAAGAAATGAAAATAGATGAATATTGGATCTAAAATACACTTTATACCACAAGATAAGTGAAGTGCCACGACATCTAATCCTTGAGAATGCAGCAGATCTAGAAAAATAGTGAAGGGAATTCACATGTTTTTTATTCCATTAACACAATGTGAGTTTTTTGGGATCAGTTTTTAGAACATTGTGCTTTCTCCTATAGTGAAAATTAGAACATTACATGATGTGTAATATTTACAAAACGTGAAACTTTCAGTGAAAAAAAATTAAAGGCATGAAGGTAGAGAGTTTTATGAAAATTATTATAAATATACACCCTCTATCAATTCATTGTGGGTATTCAGGATGAGAGTCTCGATTATGGATGACATTGGACTAGAGCACGCAACTGCAGATCCCTACTACTACCACCTTTCTGTATTATTTTCTTTATTATTTATTTGTAACCTCTCATGGGTAGTAATAGGGGTGATTTATTTATTTCATGGTGTTAGTTATGAATGGGGATTTAATCTACAATTTATTTTATTTTTTATTTCAATTTATGTTGGTATTTCATGTTAGTTATTAAATTTTATCTCTTCCCTGATTTTTCTTGCATGGCCATTGTGAGTAGGGTTTTGAAAATGATTTAATTTATTTATTTATTTGAACAAGACAATTGACTTAGTTGATTGAATGAATTTTTTTAATGTGAGATCTAGGTTTTAGACTTCCACCATGATCAACTTTTTCCCCTATGTTTAAATTTGTTTTTGGGTTACCCAGTTTTTTTAATCCAAGGTACCTAAACATGAGAAAATGAGAACTTTGGGTGGAGGGAGTTTACCATGAATATTGGAATCACTAGGACATGATTATAACGACTACATGATTTTTAATTAATTATTTCATACCTTGTCTTCCTATGAACCTGGATTCATTATTTTCCCACGCCTATTTTATATTTTCTTCTCCCACATTATTCATCAATCACATTCCCAGTAGCATAGATTTAATTTCATCAAATTTTAAATAGTTTAGATTTATTTTTATTTAATTAATATTTTTACCAACCCTATCTATGTGGGTTCAACCTAGTGCTTTCATATTCTATACTACCTTGTACTTTAATGGGGGTTTTAGTGTTTATAAATTTATAAATTCGGTAACCCTATGGTAATTAAAGACACCCATTAATAATTTTTTGGTTAACAGTAGATTTTGAGATATATGGAGGCGAGTATTCATTTTAATATCAGTAAGAATAGTTGTTTTTTGATATTGAACAATAATTTCAATATGCATAATTTTTTGACCTGAAGTCAGAATCATGTCAATCCATGTTTAGTGATGCTCATTTTTGGGGTTTTATCCCATTTTATGGAGTGTTTTATCTTGGTTATCTTTGGTTTCTTCTGAAGTTTGTTATCTTTTTGGAATTTAGAGCCTATAGATTTGGGTTTGTGCAACATTCATGTGTTGTGATGGTCATTATTTTGGGTGTGCTTCTATATCATTACACCATTTTAGATTAATTCAAAATGGAAGGGAGACCTAATTTCAGTCTCTTTCTGTTTCCCTTGTCTGGGGGATTTTTCTTCTATGTGATATTGGTTGATATTTAATGTTTCTCATAGCCTGTGTGACCATGTTACTCTGGGAGGTTTGTGTTAGTGTTGTTTTTTCTTTTGGTCTAGTTCGGAACTCAGAATGAACTTGTGGGTTTTAATATCTTCATTTATTGGAGTTCAACAATTGATGGAAGACAAAAGGAGTGATCATCCCAATGTTTCATTGTGTGAGGAATCTATTTTTAGGATACATGGTGGCAAGGTGGATGGTAAATCTTAAATCATTTTTATTGGTTTTCCCTATGAGTGGTATGTTCAAGTCCCATGTTGTTTGTTTTAGGTTTGTAAGTTGGTTTTTGTTATATATATATATATATATATTTAGTGAGTTACACTAGACATTTTCCCTTGAATTAATTTTTCAATGGATTTTTGGGAAATTAATTTTTAGGGGTGGAAAAGGGAATGGTAGGGAGAATTATAACACTATAAAATTCCATTTTCTTGAATATTTTTTTATAGTTGATTTCTTCCTTGAGCTCAGGGTGTCCCATGGTGAAATTTTTAATTTTTTCATGTTTTTTCAAGGTTACATGGTTATAAACATGGTTTGCAAATCCATGCAATTAAAATTAAGTATCCTGGGTAGTTTTGGATAGTTATGATCACACGGTCTATGAAAAATTTGGTAATTCATGTGAAACAATCATGTGACAACCTTCGGTTGGTCATTTTTCATTTGTAATTATTTTTAATTGATTTATCCTCCCTTATCCTCCCTATTTAGACCCTTTAATTTTATTCACCAACTAAGGTCCTCTCTTACTCTTGTAAGTACCTTCAAGGCCTATTTCGAGTGATTTTTTAGTGGTTTCTTCCCCAAATCGAAGGGTTTAGAATTATCCTTTCTTCTCATTTAATTTTCTTAAAAATTTTACTATATTTTCTACCCCCGATAAATATGGTTGGATGATTTTGGTTGTCTATAGTTGACAGTTTGGGGGTTTTAAAGTTTATAATTCATCTCTTGAGGCTTATTTTGGTAGTTCCTATCAAAGCCAACATGATTTAACCACTTGAGGTAGGTGTTTATGTCCTAATTCCTTTTATTAAAGAGTACCTTGGTTTCTTGATCCTATAAAAGTTTTTTTGAAATAAAGTGACGATTTATATGCTTCATAGTTTTTTTATCAACATTTCTCAATGATTTGTTGGTTTTTAATTTAGTGAATTGGGCACTTTTCATAATTCAATGGTATAACATCCCAGAACCCACACTCCTGGATTAAAGGCTGAAATACATAACTTTACATTCCTTGATTTTATGTCGATAATTGTGACCCAATTTTTTCTATCAAACTTTAGAATATCAAAATGAAAACATGGATCACTTACATTTTGGATGACCTTTTAGGTTTAGAGTTTTAGAGAATTGAGAAAAACTCCAACATAAAAAATTACAGGTGATCAAATGAAAATTTCTATAACACCTTGAGATTTTGTGAATTATTTTTTATCGAATTAATTTAATCCTTTAGATATTTTTCATTTCACGCTACACTAAAAATATTTTATTTTAAATTAAAGAACTATGTTTGTCTTGTGTTATATGAAACACCAAGTTAATCATGCACTACATGCAACATAAATTTTTTCTTTATCTATAAGGAACACCGAGGTTAGCTTGCATTACATGCAACAATGACTTTCCTCGATGGCTTACGAAGCATGCAAGACCAAGTTTGGTCGAATAATAGTATATAATAAAAATGTTACTATTTAATATAATAAGATATAACCTAGATATTAAATTTTCTTTTATAAATATTATTAAATAATTTATAAAAATCAATTTTTCACAAAAATATAAGATGAATTCATAGGATACCAATTAATTATAAATGAATATGCAAACTGATTGAATGTAAAGGGAAATATTATAAAAGTCACAAAGCTTTTTTACTATAATAAATTAAATTAATTATAGTTAATGAGTGATATTAATGTAATATATATATTATATTTTAAATCAAATATTTTTGATATTCATCCAATATATTTTATATAAATAACATAAAAACAAACCCAATTTTATGCTTTAAAACCTATATTTTTTTTATAAAGGTGGTTTTACTACCATTTAATGGACAACCAATTTCAAATCCAAATTTTAAAAATTTTACAGATTTAATATTTCAAAATAAAATTAATATTTTAAATTTAAACATAAAAATCACTTTAGGATAAATTTTTGGTATTTTTCTATAAGGTTTTATTTTTTTAAAGAATATTTAAAATTTCTGTATTTTATTTCAAAACTACTTTTTCATTGAATTTATTTATAAGTATACATTATATTATAATTGGTTTAAAATTGTAATTAGATAAAATTTTTATCAATTAATCCAATTTAAGTCATTGGAACAAGTTTCACATTGAAATTGGATATAAAAAACATAGCAAACATTTGATCATTTTTACTTTAAAAACCCTGCAGTATCGTCCCATCAACGGGATTATTTTTAAATTAATTTCTATAACATATGTGATTAGAATTTAGAAAATTGGATTTAATATTTTTAATTAAAATAATTTATAATGTCAAATAAGGTCAATTTTTTTTGACCAAAAATATTGTTGAAATTAATTAAAATTAATTACATCTCTTAAGGTAAAATTATGATTAACTAAATAATAAAACTTAAATTTAAGACTCAATACGACTTAGAAACTTGTGAAAGAGTCCTTTTTTGGACATATATATACCCTAACCTCTCTTTTATCAACTTTGGTCTATTATTGGATCCACTTTCATCAAGAAAAACGTGGCTGGAATTCTCTCTCAAAATATTTACAAGAGTGCCACTCCTCCTCCACTATAAAAGGCCTCCTCTCCTCCCACTTACTCACACCACTAAATCCCCTTGGATCACCTAAAATATACTAAAATAAGATCCCAAAATCCCTACATTAATCCTAGAATACTCACCTTGGTACTAAATCAATCCAAGGAATCTTATTGGTACAAACCCAAAGGAGTTACCCAATTAAGAGGTAACGTCTTCTCTCTAACTCTTTTCTTTAATTTAATTTCTCCTCCCCCCCCCCCTTAAACTACCTTTATTAAATTATTGTATAAAAACATTATACTAAATATACTATTATTTTTTTATGATAAGGTTTTTACCTACACTTACACACACCTCCGTCTAATGGGTAACGATCATATTGTTTACGTGTATGGTGAACTACCACATCACTAAATAATGATTGTTAATTTTTCCTTTGCCACCTATCATAGTAGAAATTATGATGTAAAAACTATTTATATATGTAATATATTATATTTATTATGTATATAAGCTTCTATATTCCATTTAGAACACGTATCTTTTTACTTCCCATTTTGTGTAAATATAATAATTTCCTTTGTTGAAGTGTGGACTACCTCCCCCTCAAAGCGATGTGATTCATTCACACACTATATGGAATTTATTAAGGATGGGTTTAGTGAACTTATATGTTATATATAACATTATAATTATAATATAATGATATTATATAAATATATACATATATTTTATTTTCATTATTTCTTTTAATTTGACAATAATAATGGAAACAGTGTTTATGCGTACGTACAGATTACCATCTCCATGAACGATGTATTCCATTTTGTAATTATATATTCTATAGATTATTGTAATAAAAATATAATAGATATAAATGATATTTATATAATTTTTTACCTTATGGAATCGTGATATAAGTATAAATACCAGCGATATAACAAATTAAGACACATGCGAAGAACAAAGAAAATATTATCTAAAGTGAAACCTTAACCTTGGATGGTTAACGATTGTGTAATATAAGGTTATAATAAAACCATATATGGTATTAGATATAATTATATGGTTCTTAAAAATATGTATAATAAATTTATATTTATTATACATGTGGTTAAAATGAGTATGAAGAGTGTCAAGACACAAGGTAAGGAGATTCCATCACACTTTTTATTTCTATGAGATACATGATATGTTCACCAATATTTCCTTTTTTGTGGTGTATTTACTACACATGATATTATTCCCTTATATTATATAATAATTAATGGTTATTCACATTTCCATTATATGATACTTCTTTCATTGGGTTAATGTTGAAAAATTTACCAAATTGGTGAAATGGTTTTGTCTCAATTTTCCTTCTTTGAGACTCATGTTTTATTATGAACCTAAATTATTTTTAGAGGTGTATATAATTAAATTTTATATATTATATAATAAATATAATTCTTTTCATCATATTTTATTCTTCATGAAATTTAATTTTTTTACATGGAGATTTCAATCCCAAGTTACCAAGTAGTAAGAGTTTATTGAAACAATCTCATCATTTTTTGAAATTGTTAAGGATTATGATTACTTTGATGAAATATTGTGATCCATATTAGAATAATTCTGATGAGTCTCCTAATCCTCTATTACCTCATGATATATTAATTTATTGGTACCATTTTATACTCTTTGGTATATAATATAGTTAAAAAACTATTTTTAATGAAGCTCAGCTTTACCCTCTCTTTGGTCCAAAATAAATGTCCTTTAAAAACCATGATTTCTAAAATCGGTTTCCAAGAATATAATACCATTATCCTATAATCTTTAAAATATATTTTTACCTTTTTTTATCTTACCAATCTCTTCAATGTAATCTTCTTTTCACTTTCCAAACAAGGCATTTTTTAACCTTTTTACCGTGCAAAAGGAATGTCCTTTTTACCTCGTACGACATGTAAGTATTTATCCACCATCATTTATTTGAAGATTACATTTAATTTTTTAAAGTTTAATCATTAAGAAATAAATTTTAAAATTAATTTTCAAGTAAAATTATTTTCAAAATGTTTTCAATCTTCTTTTATAATTTTTTAAGGAAAATTGTTTTCAAAATATTTTTAAGCCTTATTTACAAGTTTTCAAAGTATTTTCAAAGAAATAGCTTTTAAAAAAATTTCAAGATTCTTTTATATGTTTTTATGTAAAATTGTTTTTAAATTATTTCCAAGCCTTATTTAAAATTTTTCATATTATTTTAAAATAATTGGATTTAAAATATTTTCAAGCTTCTTTAATATGTTTTCAAGTAAAAAAGTTTTAAAAACATTTTCATGTTTTATTTATAAGTTTTCAAAGTGTTTATAAAGAAAAATGCTTTTGAAGTGTTTTAAATATTATTTTATAAGTTTCAAGGGAAAAAAATCAAAATGATTTCAAGTCTTCTTTATAAATTTTCAACTAATTTTCTAAGAAAATTATTTTTAAATGGTTTTATGTATTAAAAAGAATTTTTAAAAGAAGGAAGGACATTTTCCTCCATAAATTTTTTTAAATAATATTTCAAAATAATTTTCCATCTAAGATGGAATCCATTGATGTTAATAATTCCCATCTAGGAAATGATCTAAAGGTTCTATTCATATCCTTTCGATGAATGTTTTATGCTTAATTTCATGGTCTTTATGAAACTTTTTTCTATTCCATAGGTTATATGTTTATGAAATACCTTTGTCTTTTATGGGTATTATGTTTATGAAATCCATTTCCCTTTCATGGGTTATGTTTTGGACGAAATGATTATGAAACCTGTATCATTTTCCATGGTTATGATATGTTTACATGTTTATAATACCAATTTCATTTCATGGGTTATTTTATTATTATTTATGGTATTGTTGAAAATGTATATATGATTTCATTATAATATGGTTGGGACTAATATCTCCCTCCAATTAATTAGGTAAAGATTAATATCACATGAGATAGACATGGCTGGAATGAGAAAAGATCTTGATTCAGTATTATAGGGTTGGAATAGGAAATAAACTTGGTTCAGTAATATAGGGATAGCACTGGGGGTGTACCCAGTTTAGTAATACATGACTAGAAAGGGGGTGTACCAGGTTCAGTAAGGGAATTTTTCCACTAATATTTTCTCGAAAACAATGCCTTTAATACTATATAAATTATTATATATTCTTATGTGTCTGACATAATTCCATATTTTATTCATATGTTATTCTTTCATGTCTTATGTTATTTATTTCCTTTGATTCATATCTTATGAACTTCTAATATTTGCGCCACGATTCTTGTTTATGATCTTTGATATGTATGGTATGATCTTTTATTTTAATGATCACATTCTCATACCCCTATGCTTAGGTTTATTCTTAAATGTCTCCCTGGTTTACCCTTACTGAGCATCTAATCTCACCTATTTTTTTGTTTCTTTCCCCATGTTATGAAGATATGTATTATGTTTGATGTGTATAATATGGTCTCTAGTCAAGAAGAACCTATTGGGATATGATGTGTCTCATTTATGTACTAGTGTTCATGTTACCGTGTTTCCAAAGGCACTTGACCAATTACGGTCTTTGGGCATCTGTTTGTATAATGTTTAAGGTATTCTGCAAATGTTATGTAACATTAATGTATGAAATGATTAGGTTTATATATTTGGTATTATATCAAAGTTTTAGTTAACCTTTGGAAACTATGATGATAAAAAATTAGTGAGATTCCTAGGTATATTTATAAGGATATGTTTAGGGATATCTCTAAGGATGAGTATAAGGATGAGTCAACATTTAAGAAAATGTCTTGGAATTTTGTTAAAGGATACATTGAGTGGTTTCTTAGAAATACATCCATATCAGGATATTAAAAGTGTATGTGGATCTAGAAAAGATATACCTAAGGGTAAAAACTCCAATAATATGTTTTGGGCCTGACTTGGGGTAATTTGGTACATAACAATGACCCTTGCTACACACCTGGTTTTACACTCCTAGGGGATATGCTTTGGTAATTCAAAAACTCTTCACGAACCAATATGAAAGATTTAAATATAAGTTGGATATCAATAACCTAAGATAAACCTAAGGTATCATAGATTATGGAAGGTTCCATGATTTAGACATCTTTTAAGTAAATATTTTCATGACTATGTGGTTTTTCACTAAGATAAGTAATGTTCAAACTATGATTTTGGTTTTAGTCAATGGTGATAACAGGAATAAAATTGATGAATATTGAATGTGATGGATGATTTTCTGATGAGCAGTCAAGTGGGATCATCAATGGAGTGAAATGTGTTGTGATCATGACTAATAAATTTTCATGAAACATGATTAATAATGTGTACCCTAAGCAACTCTCATACTCACCAAGGAAGATAAAGAAGGAATTCCCTAATAGTTTGGGTAATGGAGACCATAGAGGAAAGAATATTTGGTTTTGTTTTTTATAATAATGTTAAAATAATCAAAAAATTTAATTTCTTAGAGAAACAAAAAGATGTTTAGACTGTGGAAAATAAGGACACAAAGCAAGTTAATGTAAGGGAAAAATGAAGAGCTTGATGAATTAAATAGATGCGAATATTTGCCTTCCTAACACATCATCGAAGTTTAAGTGTTTTAAGTGTGGATTAAACAGTCATTATGCAACTCAATGTCCCAATATGAAATATCCTGAAGGGAACCATCATGGTGGTGCAAGTAATGGTAGCATTGCTGATGATGAAAAGACTACAGATAAAATGTGAAAGGAAATAGGTATTATGTAATAGGATGAGGTAGCCTTATTAAAAGAATAATGATTAAATGTAATAATAAAAGTTTCTATGTGTTTAGAAACAAAAAATAAGTTATATTAATGATGAAATATACAGTGATTGTTCTACTTATATTTTTTTCTCTGTAATTACAAGGTTATGTTGAATGTTCCCAATGGACAGGTGAAGTGATTTAATGACAAGGTGATATTTTGACTAAGGGAAGGTAACACTTAATATTTTCTTTATTTTCAGAAAAAAAAAATTATGAATAAGTAAATTGGACGATACAGATTACCTTGGAACTAAGTAAATACATTTTGGAATGTGGGTTATGCTATCATTGATGAAGTTTACAGAATTTTAGGATTTATGGAATAGATCCAATATACATTGGAAAAAGGAAGCATGCATGTTTTCTAAAAGGATTTCTGGTAATTATAATGTTTTAAGGGAATATACAATAAGGGTATTAACATTCTTGGAACGTGACAAACAAGTGGTATTTTGTGATATATTTGGGATCAATGTTAATTTTATTTCATGATTTTATTTCAAAATATTTGGATTTTCACCTTTCAGAAGAGTTATAATGTTAACCATTCATGAAAATTTTAAGTTAAACTTCATAGGAGGAATTTTTTTTTGAAATTGTATTGAAAATGTTGGTTAAATGGATATTTACTAATTAACCTTATTTCAAGGATGTCCATCATATTAAATGTGTGAATTACATTAGTGTGGTTTTAGAAAAGGACATCGTGTATGTTGAGTGACAACTAATCATGTCCAGAAAGGTTGCGGGTATTGAACCCATGACTAAAGAACGATAATGGTTTCACGCCTACCACTGGCCTACATAATGTCCTAGTTAATGTATATTTATTTTTGATGAATAAATATTTATGATCAAATAGTAGTGTTATTTTTTATGTTCAGAGATTAATTTATTAACCATACTTATTTTAAAGGATAGTTAGAGATAAATAGTTAACATTTTCATTCTATTATGGGCCTTAGGATCTAATAAAAGTGTATTTTAGTACTTTGGGCATCAAAGTTAATTTATGTACATCCATTTCTTGAAGTAATGGATGTATTGAAATAGATAAAAATACAAAAAAAATTGTTGATAGAAACATATAAAGTAAGTATATTTCATAATATAATGGTCAATAGAATAATTACACAAAAATTGGATAATGATAAAAAATTGTGTTATCCTAATATCATAATTTTTTTGAACCAATGGACCTATAAAACATCACATATTTATGACCTTAAGGCCCTCAACATTTCTTGATCATTCACTTGTTTGTGATTGATGACCACAATCACAACCATTAAATATTTACACATTTCCTCCATCTCCAATATTCACTCCAAACCTATGTCCTCTAATGTGGAAACCCAGTTATATGTTACTTTATTTAATGATTATGGTCCCAACATTCCATTTTTAAGGGAAGTTTTAGTATTAATTTTTACAATATGGGTTTCTATGAATGAAAATTTAAAGTATTAATTCTTTGATAACCCAGATTAATTTCTAGGGAAAAATTAATTTTAAGGGGTGTAGAATGTAACACCATGAGATTTTGTAAATTATTATTTTTTTGAATTAATTTAATCCTTTTGATATTTTTCATTTCACGCAACACTAAAAATGGTTTATTTTACATTAAAGCACTGTGTTTGGATTTTGTTATATGAAACAGAAATTTAATCATGCACTACACACAACACAAATTTTTTCTTGCTCTACATGGAACACTTAGGTTATATTGTGTTACAAAAAATAATGAATTTCCTTGATGTCTTGCATAACATAAAAGACCGATTTTTCCGAATAATAGTATGTCATAAAAATGTTATTATTTTATATAATAATATATAAGATAGCCTATAAATTAGATTTAATGAGTAATATTAATTAATTTATAAAAATATATGGTTTTTCCAAATATAATATGAATCCATAGGTTACCAATTAATTATAAATGAATATGAAAATTGATGTAATGTAAAGGGAAATATTATATGGTCACAAAAATATTTCACTGTAAACAAATAAATTAATTATAATCATTGAGTGATATTACTGTAATATATATGTTATATATTCAATAAAATGTTTTTGATATTCATCCGATATATTTGATAGACATAATATAAGAACAAATCCAATTTTATGCTTTAAACCTATATTTTTTATAAAGGTAGTTTTACCACCTTTTAAAAGAGAACCCATTTTAAATCAAAATTTTGGAAATTTTATAGATTTAATATTTCAAAATAAACATCATGTTTGAAATAAAAACATAAAAAATATGTTAGGATAGATTTCTTGTATTTTTCTCTAAGGTTTTATTTTTTAATGAATTGTTAAAAATACTGTATTTTAATTAAAAAATGATATTTTATCAAAAAAAAATTATAAAAATAAATTATATTTTAAATTGATTTAAAATATTAATTAGATAATATTTTTTCATTTAATCCAATATAGGTTATTTCAACCAATTTCACATTTAAATTGGATATAAAAACTTATCAATCTTTTAATCATTCTTACTTTAAAACCCTGTAGTGCCATCTCATTAGTGGGATTAATTTTAAATTAATTTCTTCCAATTATATGATTTTAATTTGAAAAAATGGATTCCATATTTGGAATCATAATAATTTATAATTTCTAATAAGGTTGAATTATTTTTTTACCAAAAAAATAGTAAAATTAAATAAAATTAATTACATCGCTTAAGGTAAAATTAAGCTTAACTAAGGACTAAACGTTAAATTTGAGACTCAAAAACTACCAAGAAACTCATACAAGATTCATTGAATGGCCATATTTATACCATATAAATCCTTGTATTTAGTTTTATCCATGATTGGATCCACATAAAATATGAAAACATGGGTGGAATTATCTCTTCAAATATTTACAAGAGTATCACTCATCCTCCACTATAAAAAAGTATCCTCTCCTCCCACCTCCTCAAACCAATAAAGCCCGTTGGCTCAACAAAAATCTACTAAAATAAGATCCATATACCCCAAAATTACCCCTATAATCCTATCCTTTGGTAGAAAACAATACAAAGTGTATTTTTGGCACAAATCAAAAGGTGTTACCCAATTAAGAGGTAATGTCTCCCCTCAAGATCCTTTCTTTTATTTTATTTCTCTACCCCATCCAATCCCTTTATTCCATGATTTTATAACGCCACCAGTATACTCAATATACTATGATATTTTTATTATATGGTTTCTATATACACTTAAACACACCTCCATCTAATGGGTAACAAACATACTGTTTAGGTGTACGTTGAACTACCGCCTCACTAAACGATAATTGTTAATTTTTACTTTACCACCTCTCATGGTGGAAATTTTGATGGAAAATATATTTATATATGTCATATATTTTGTTTATTATGCCTTTAATATTACGTATTCCTTTTACAACACATATATTTTTACTTTCTATTTAAGGTAAAAAGGATAATTTCATTTGAGGAAATGTGGACTACCGCCCCTCAAGGAAATGAGATTCATTCACACACTACATAAAATGTATTAAGGATGGGTTTTCTGAACTTATATTATATATATATAACATTATAATGCTACTATAATGATATTATATACATTTATATATATCATTTTACTTATTTCTTTCAATATGAGAATAAAAATGGAAACAACGTTCATGCATACATATGGATTATTATCTCCATGATTGGTGTATTCCATTTAAAATTTTATATTTTATATATAATTAAAATACACATATACATGATATACATGATATTTATATCATGGTTTACATTATAGAATCATGATATAAGTATAAGGATCAATGATATAACAAATCAAGGAACATACGAAGAACAATATGATTCTCTAATAATATGGTTCTGTAAAAGATGTATAATAAATTTATATTTATTATATAGGTGTTTTGAATGATAATGAAGAGATTCAAGAAACAAGGTAAGGGGATTTCATCTCACTTTTTATTTCTGTGAGATATATGTTATGTTCTCCACTCTTTCCATTTGTTTGGTATATGTACTACCCGTGATGGTATTTTATGTATATTATACTTAAATTTATGGTTATTCACATGTTCATTTTATGATCCTTATTTTATGGGGTTTAAGTTTCAAAAGTTACCAAATCAGTAAAATAGTTTATCTCAATTTTCTTTCTTTGAGACTCATGTTTTCTATGCACATAAATTCTTTTTTGTGGTGTATATACTTCCATTTTATGTATTATATCATGAATCTCTATATTTTCATGACATTTTATGCATCATAAAATTTAATTTTCATACATAGAGAGTGTGATCCCAAGTTACTAAGAAGTGAGAGTTTATTGAAACAATATATTCATTTTTCAATATTGTTAATTATTATGCTTCCTTTGATGAAATCTTATGATCCATATCTCAAGAACGGTCATGAGTCTCTTTATCCTATATTATTTCATGATATACTCAAGTATTGGTACCATTCTTTACTATTTTTTACATAATATAGTTATGAAAGTGTTTTTAAGGAAGCCTGACTTTACCATCTCTTCGGTCGAAAATCAATGGTCCTTCAAATCCATGATTTCTAAAAAGGGTTTCCAATAATATTATAACATTATCCTATAATATTTAAAATATATTTTTACCCTTTTCTTATTTTACCAATATCTTAAAAGGAATATTCTTATCTCTTTCTGAATAAGGTATTTTTAAAACCTTTTTACCGTGCAAAAGGAATGTTTATTTTACCTCATACAACATGTACGAATTTTCTCGTTGTAATTTCATTGAAGATTACTTTTTATTTTTAAAAGGTTAATCTTTAAGAAAATGTTTTTAAAATTAATTTTCAGGGAAAAATATTTTCAAAATTTTTTTAATATTATTTTATAATTTTTCATACAAAAATTTTTTCAAAATGTTTTTAATCCTTATTTACAAGTTTTCAAATTATTTTCAACAAAATGTTTTTTAAACCTTTTTCAATATTCTTTTATAAGTTTTCAAGGAAAATTTTTTTCAAAATTTTTTCAAGCCTTGTTTTCAATGTATTTTCAATGAAATGGTTTTAAAAACATTTTCAATCTTCTTTCATATGTTTTATAGTAAAAGGTATTTAAAACATTTTCAATATTTCCTTATATGTTTTCTAATTATTTTCAAAGAAAAAGGTTTTTAAAATGTTTTGAAGATTGTTTCATAAGTTTTCAATGAAAAATGTTTTTAAAATGATTTCAAGTCTTCTTTATATGTTTTGAATGTACTTTCTGAAGAAATGATTATTAAATGGTTTTATGTTTTAAAAATTCTTTTTTAAAGAATAAATCATATTTTCCCTAAGAAATATTTTTAAAAGATATTTCAAGATTATTTTTCATCCAAGATTAAATCTTTTGATGTTACTCATTACCTTATAGAAAATGATCTAAATATTCAATTAATATCTTATTTATGAATGGGTTGTGCTTAATGTCATGGTCTTTGTTAAATATGTTTCTCTTCCATGGGTTATATGTTTATGAAATCCATTTCTCTTTCATGGGTTATGTGTTTATGAAATTTTTTTCACCTTAATAGGTTATGATTTTGTTTAAATGATTAAGAAACCTATATTTTTTCATAGGTTATGATATTTTTATATGTTTATAATACCCATTTCATTTCATGGGAAATGATATTATTATTTATGCTCTTATAGAACATGTATATATAATTTTATTATAAGATGGGTGAGACCTATATATTCATTAAATTAATTGGATAATGATTTATATCTCATGATATAGACATGTATGGAATGAGAAAAGAACTTGGTTCAGTATTATAGTTTTGGTATGGGAAATAAACTCAGTTCAGTAATACAAGGTGGGAACGGGGGTGTACCATGTTCAGTAATAAAGGCATGGAATGGGGGTGTATCGAGTTCATTAAAGTACTTTATCCACTAATATGGTCTCAGAAAAAATGTCTTGACAACTATAGAAATCATTAAATATGCTTATGTGTCTACCATAATTCCATGTTTTATTCTTATGTTATGATTGAATGGCTTATGTTTTTTATTTTATTATTATTCATGTCCTGTGAACTACCAATATTTATGCCATGATTCTTGTTTATGATCTTTGATATGTAGGGTATGATCTTCTATTTCCATAATTATATTATCATACCCCTATGCTCATTATTATTCTTACATGTCTTCCTAGTTTATCCTTATATATAATATGATATCACCCCTTTTTATGTTTCCTTCCCCATGTTATAAATATATGTATTAAGTTTAATTTGTTTAAGAAGGGTGCTAGTCAAGAATAACCTAGTGGGTGATTATGAAGCTCATTTATGTACTAGTGTTCATGTTACCATGTTTCCAATGGCACTAGACCAGTTATGGTTATTGGGTGTCTTTTTGTATAATGTTTAAAGTATTACGCAAAAGTTATGTAATGTCTATATATGTAAATAACGAGTCATTATAATTTCTCCCATTTAAACCATACTTTATTATCCCACAATAGGTCATCAACATCATCCTTGTGAGATAATTTATATATATAAATCAATCTTTAGAACCTGAGGAAATTAACATATGAGAAGGGTGAGATCAAAAACTCTGTAAGGGAAAACATAATAACTAACGAATGAATTTCATCAATGAAAATATGAGTGGATAAGGGTATGATGACATAATAAAAGTCCATGATGAATTCATAAATAATTCAAACCCATCTATACCTCGTCATCAAATATAAAAACATAGAAAATTCAAGAGCCATAAAAATTAATAATCATAATCCATGTGATATCAATCTCCATCATTAAAAACATTATAAACTAATAACATGAAATTGAAACTCTTTTTTGTAACTTGGAGCATAAATTTCATAAAACCCTTTCAAAAAATATTTGAAACCACCTACAAATATATCATAATTAGAATGACCATGAGGATAACTTCTAACATTATCGTTACCCAATTCATTAGAGGGCTATAATGGGGCTCACCCTTTGTATAAGCTATATCAGGCTCTCCCATTCTTCATGAGATATAATGGGGATAAACCCTTGGTGGAATCTATATTGAGCTCACTTTTTACCTATAATGGGTATCAAACATTTGTATAATCTATATAGATCTCACCTATTTCATATAATTTTCAAGTATCATTTCATGAATAAAACACTTTAATCATAAAACTCATAGAAACAATCATTATTAAATTATAAGTTGACCAACCCAAAGAAAAGAAATGTGTTACAAAAAAACTCTTTGAAACATGATTAACCCATGTAAAATAAATGGTTTTGATAAAAATATCCTTGAAACATGGTTAAACAATGGAAAATAAATGTGTTCCATAGTGATCTCTTTACAACAATATTAACTCGTGGAAAAGAAATGGGTTCCTTAAAATTATCTTGCAAACAATAATAATCCCTATAGATAAATAATTAAGTATGGTATCAATAAAAAATATCCCTATTGGAGGATATATAACAACAATTTTTGTTAACATTTAGGAATGTAGATTCCCTTAAAATATCCTTAAAACATTCTTGATAAAAATTGTCACTAAATATTCAAAGTGTCTAATACCACTTTAAAATGTTTGAATCAAAAGAACTATGAAGGAATAAAATTTAAAAAACATTAAATATCATTAGAATAAATAAATTCAGGATATGATATTTCAAATTTGATGTATATACACTTAAAAAAGTAAGGTGGGTATATAAACAAAAAACTTTTCAATGAAAAAAGATTGACACGAAGTCCCTTACTCTTAAGTAACTCTTTAATCGTGGGATCCATGAAATAATAACATCAATTGAAACTTTTAATATCATATAATAAATTAAATTCATTATATAAAATTTTATAGGTAAGTATATACACCATATAAAATTAATTAGGTGTATAATAACAAATAAGTCTCAATGGAATGTAAATTGAGATAAAACCCCTTACAACTCTGGTAACATCTAAATCAGAATCCCAAAAAGTAATAACCATAAAATGAAAAATTTAAATAACATGAATATAAAATAATTCATGATATAATATATAAAAAAATTTAGTATATACACCACACAAATGAATTAAGTGGTGAATATGACATTTATCTCATATATGTAAAAAAGAGAGGTGAAAATCCATTACCATGAGTCTAATTGGTCTTGTTTTTCCTATATATTCTAGAATAATAAAGGTACGTAAATTATTTAATTGATTTATAAACTTTTAAAAGTTTATTATTAATTTTATTTCACTTATAAACAAGTTATATAATATTAATTTATCAATAATTTTTAAGTCGTATGTTTTTACTATATTCATCTTATGTGTCAAAACTGACATTGATATGTCAACTATGGTCAATGATGTCATTATTTAAGCATATAAAAAATAAAAAAAATAGGAAATAAATATCAGATTTTTTTCAAAAATTATGATTTTAAAATCATACATAAAATATAGTTATTATAAATGAACCAATGATACGATCATGGAGACAGTTGGTCGTACGTACGCATAAGTAACATTCCCATTTTTAAATGATCATTATGGAAATAAGGTGAGTAATTTTTATCTTTTAATAATTACCATTATATAAAAAAGAACATATTATTTAATTATATATACTTATATATTTCATTATTGTGATGTGGTGATGAAAAAGTAAAAATCACATCACTTCAAGGAGCCGATAGTCCACACATTCGCGAACGATGTTATTGTTTTTTCAGTGTGTGAAATGGAAAGAAGAAAATGATATGTTATATGTCTGGATAGATAATTATTTAATTAATATAATAAATATATAATTTTTATCATATATATTTATTAATACCATCCTTCATACGTTTTATTTAATGCGTGAATGGATTACATCGCTTTGAGGATGCGGTAGACCACTAATCCAAAAACGATGATATCATATTCCCAAAAAATGGATATCATGATGGTATGTCTTATATAAAAACTCAAAAAACATAAATAAATCATAATTATAATATATATCATATAAAAAAAATATTTACATAATAATTCCTAACCATGATAGGTGGTAAATGAAAAAAATAACAACATCATTTCATGAGGTGGTAGTCCATCGTACACACAAAGAGTAATTTCATTACCTATTCGATGAAATTGTGTGTATGTGTATGTCTAATAATTAACATAAAAAAATAAAAATTATATTATTATACTTATTTTATTATATAATCATGTAATAATAATAATTTAATGGGTGTAGAAATAAATAAAACAAAAGTTCTCTTGAAGAACATTACCTCTTCTTCGGGTAACTCCTTTTGGTTTTCACCAAAGTAATTACTTGGTTTGATTTCTGAAAAAAGTGAGGAATATAGGATGATATGAGGGGTTTTTGGATCCTATTATTTCAATTATTTTATGATTAAAAGGGATTTATAGTTGTGAATAATTTAGGATTGTGAGTTTCTTTTTATATTGGAGGAGTTGAATTCTTGTAAATACCAAAAAGTATACACTATTGGGAGGTCTCCATTATATAATATGAATTATATAATGAAATATACTATATAAAAGATGTGATATATCCCAATATGACCATAAAAGTTATTTTAGAAAAGTTTATAGCACATTTGGACCCTTCATATTAAATTCTAACCACTAAGTAAACTCATTTTTTCTTTAAATGGTGTAATAAATTTTAATTACTTTCACTCATAGTTTTGGTAAAAAACTAAGTTTACCTTAACATGTATTATAAATTATGATGATTAAAAATATAGAATCCATTTTTATAAATTCAAATCATATAATTGGAAGAATATAATTTAAAATTGATCCCACATATGGGACAAAATAATATGTTTTTAAAGTAAAAAAGTTCTAAAGCTTGAAATATTTTTATATCAAATTTAAATATAAAATTAACTCAATTTACCAAAATTGAAATTATTTATGTACAATTTAAATAAATATACCTTAAAATAAATTTAAAATATTATTTAACTATATAAATAAATTAAATTAAAATGCACGTTTAAAATAAAATTCAACATCACTCACTATTCATAGAAATATGAAAGTTCACAAAAAATAAAAAAAATTCACCCAAAGTAAATTTTGATATGAAAATTTCAAAAAAAAATAAGTTTAATTTATCAAAAAAATTAAATTGTCAAAATTCAGTTTTAGTACAATTCTACGTCTAAAAGGTGGAAAAACTGCCTTTTAGAAAAATATAGATTTTTAAAATTAAAATTGGATTTATGATTATTTTATGCCAATAATACTTATGGGAGGAATTGTAAAATATTTTATTGAATATTTATCATTTAAATTTCGTTAAAATTTTCCACTAATACTGATTAATTTAATTTTTTAAGATAAATTTCTTTTATGGAGTAAAAATAGTTTTTTTGTAAAAACAAATCCTTTATATTCAATTGGTATTTATTTTCATTTATAATTAATTTTTCACCAAATAATTCATTTTATAAACATGTGTAAACTATAATTTCATAATTTAGTTAATTTCATTCATTCGCATCATTCTAATATCTAGGTGTTACTATCATAATAATATTAATGGTATATAATCATTTGGTAAGACTCGGGCATGTGTGTAACATAAGTCATAAAAGGAACTTAATGTAGAGTTAAATGCAAGATAAACTTAGTTTTTTATGTCATTAAAGATAAAAAATGTATTTAATGTAATGAAATATATTAAATAATTGAAATTAATTTGAAATAATATATTTTATTAAATCTCATGATGTTATATCCTACCCTTCATAAAATGAATTTTTCCCTTGGAACTCTTCTTGGTTATAAGATGGTTAACATTTTTAGGATTCATTTATTAAAAACCACTTCATATAAAGGGTTAATAAAACATACTCTTAAAAAGGGAAAGTCAAAAAACCTAAATTTCACCAGAATATATGAATAAATAGGATTCTAGATAGGGAGAACATTGGTGGGAAATTAAAATATTTATTTGGAAGGAAAAACTAATTCCCATGGACTAATATAGAGTAATAAAGAAAGTGGTAAAGAGGAAGGTAGTAAAAAACCACAAAACAAATAGGTTCTGAAAAGTTCATTGATATCATCAAAAAATATATTGATAGGATAAAATTTTATTTCAAGATTCTTTTTCTAAATTTGAAGGATTTCATTGACCATCTAGACTGAGAGAGTATGGATTTTTACTTACTTGATGAATATAATTTCATTCTTTTGTCAATTTCTACCATGATCTCATTTTTCTCTAAATGATGAGTATTCAATATGAATATTTAATTCCTAAATCACTAAAATAAAGTTTTAAAGTCTACATAACTATAAAAGCGATAGTAAATCTATTCCACCAGTCTTTAGACATTAACCCAAACCAAAATAGTTAGAATATATGAAGATAATTCTCAAAATTATTAAACCATCATATGACACATCAATCTTAAAAATTCATCCGTAATTCCCAAATTTCAAAGCAATTTATTTTATAAATAACTATCATTAAAATTCTTCAAACGTTTCCTGACTATGTTTGAAACCCAAAGATTATAAGGATTTGATCATATATTTTTCCCAGATAAATTAACCATTATTCCTCAAATAAAATCCCATGTCTTTATATAAAAAACATAATATTTAACATTAAAAAAATCATGCTAACTTGGACATCATGTAGGATAGTGGTAGTGCATGAAACCCTTATTATTTTTGGTCATGGGTTCAAGCCCCAACACCTATCCAGATGAGACGGGTTTTCACCCAACATATGTGTTGTCCCCTTTTTTCTTTAATCTAAAGAAATAAATCCTCCATGTAAAAACTTTATACTAAACCTAGGGTTTATAAATATCTCATCCCTAAAAAACATCTCCAAAAACATCATTTATAACCTCAAAAAATATAATTCTTAAAAAACCTCAAATGGGGTGTCTTAATACTTTGAACTTATGATCAACCTAAAGTTTATATTCCTATTAAAGTATCCATATATCTTAAGATAACATCATATGAAATCATCCTATTCTCTAAAATTATCTAAACTATCCTTTGATACTAACTATAATATCCTAGAACCCTCACTCTCGGGTCTTGTACTGAATTCCATAACTTTACATTCCCATCTTTGATGCCGATAATTGTAACCCAATGTTTTTCCATAACACTGAAAAACATAAAAAGGAAAATTTGGATCACTTAAATTCTGGAGGGCCTTTTAGGTTTATATTTTAAGGCATTTATGAAAAACTCCTTTATAAACAATTCACAATTCATCAAAAGAACATTTCTCACATTTAACCCTTCTTTTCTTATTTTATAATAGGTCATCAAAATAATCCTTGTAAAATCCATTATAGAAATAAATCATTCAATATCATTATTTAAAACCTAGGTAAAATGAAACATAATAAGGTTGATCTCAAACACTTAGTAAGGGGAAATGCAAGCATTACCAATTGAGTGGTATTAATGGGTATAAGAGTGCATAATGGTATGATTACATAATCAAAGTGTATGACCGAATCATAAAATAACTCAAACCCATAAATACTTGGATCATAAAATATTAAAACATGGAAAATTAAGGATTCATCAAAATCAATAATAAAAATACAATTGATATCAATATCGATCATTAAAAACATTATAAACTCATAACAAGAAATTAAAACTCTTTTTTTGTAACATGGATCATCACTATCAAAAAAAACTTTCAAAATCATTTCAAAACCATTCAAAAATATTTTAATTAGAAGGACTATATTTTCGACTTCAAACATTATCATTACTCAATACATTGAAGAGGTATAATGGGGATTAGACTTAGTATAAGCTATATTGAGCTCACCCATTATTCATG
Source organism: Viscum album (assembly GCA_963277665.1). Classification (NCBI taxonomy): domain Eukaryota; kingdom Viridiplantae; phylum Streptophyta; class Magnoliopsida; order Santalales; family Viscaceae; genus Viscum; species Viscum album. Next base: position 26,201,107 of record OY728131.1, read on the forward strand.
AGATATAATGGGGTTCAACCCTTCATATAAGTTATATATTGTCTCACCTGCGAGTAATAATTATGATCAACCCTTCGTAAAAGTTGTATCGGACTCACTCATTTCATATAATTCTCATGTACTATTTCATGAATAAAAGACTTTCTTCATAAAACTCATATAAAAATTCATTATTTTTTATAAACTGGTCAACCCATGGAAAAGAAATGGGTTCCATAAAAAGCATGTTGATACATGATTAACCCATGGAAAATAAATGGTTTCCATAACAATATCTTTGAGACATGGTTAACACATGTAAAAGAAATGGATTCAGTAATAATCTCTTTGAAACAAGTTTAACCCGTTGAAAAGAAATGGATTCATTAACAATATCTTTGAAATAATAATAATCCATACAAATAAATGATTAAGATGTTATCAATAAATAATATCCCCACTAGAGGATAAGTAAGAATAAATTTTTTTGACATTTATGAATGGAAATTTCTATAAAATATCATTAAAAAATTCTTGAGGAAAATAATCCTCAATCATTCAAAGTGCCACGTGCCACATTGAAATGTTTGAATCATAATCACCATGAAAGAATAAAATTTAGCAAAAAATTAAATAAAATTAGAATAAATAAATTAATGATATTATATTTCAAAGTTTCTATATATATACCTGATAAAATAACTTGGGTGTGTAAATAAAAAATGTCTCAATGAAAGGAGATTGAGATAAAGTCCCTTATTACTTGAGTAACTTTTGAATCATGAGATCAGTAAAAGAATAACATCAATTGAAACTATTAATATCATGTAATAAATTAAATTCATGATATAAAATATAATATGATAATATATACACCATATAAAAGTAATTAGGTGCATAATAACAAATAATCCTCAATGGAATGTAAATTGAGATGAACCCATTTATAATTGTGGTAATATCTGAATTAGAAGCTCCAAATGTAATAGTCATCAAATAAAAAATACTGATACCATGAATATAATATAATTCATTATTTAATATATCAAAATGGTCATCATATACTCAACACAAAATAATTAAGTGGTGAATATGATATTTATCTCACATATGTAAAAAGTGAGATGAAAATCCATTACCTTGAGTCTAATTTGTCACGCTTATTCTCTATCTTTCTGAATAATAAACTTATGTTAATTATTTACTTTCTTCATAAACTTTTACAATTTTATTATTAATTTTATTTAACTTATAAATAATTTATATATAATTAGTTAATCAATAATTTTTAATTCATATGTTTCGACAATATTTGGCTTATGCGTCAGAACTGACTTTGATAGGTCGACTATGGTCAATGATATCATTATTTAAACATATATCGAATAATAAAAATCACCTAATTATCACATTTTAACATTAATTATCCTTTTAAAATTATATAGTATATATGAATATGATAAATGAACCAACGTTACAATCATGGAGACGGTAGGTCATACGTACGCATGAGTAACTTTCCCATTTTTCAATAATCATTATGGAAAGAAGGTAAGTAATTTTTATATTCCTATAATGACCGTTATATAATAAATACCATATATTTTTAATTATTCATACTTATATATATATTTCTTGTGGTGTGGTGATGAAAAAGGAATAATCGCATCACTTCAACAAGGCGGTAGTCCACACCTCCACGAATGACATTATCACGTTTTGAATGTGTGAAATGGAATGAATAAAATTATATGTAAAAATTACAGAAAGATAATTATTTCATTAATTCCATAAATATTAAATAGATATAATATATTTTTATTAAAACCATACTTAACACATTCCATGTAAAGTATTAATGAATTACACCATTTTGAGGAGGAGGTGGTCCACACATCCACAAACGATGTTATCGTATTCCCACGAAATGGAATGAATGAAGATGTGTGTTATATAATAATTACAGAAAGTTAAATACTTAATAAATATCATATATATAATATAAAAATATATTTACATCATAATACGCAACAACGAGTGTTGGTAAAGAAAAAATGAACAAAATCGTTTCATGAGGCGGTACTCCACTGTACACATGAACGATGATTTCATTACCCATTTTATGGAAGTTTGTGTAGTTTAAGATCTGATACTTAACATAAAAACATATATTTATATTTATGATACTGATTTCATTATATAATCATGTAATAATAAAAATTTAATGGGTGGATAAAGAAATAAAATAATAGTTCTCGTTGAGGAACATTACCTCTTCTTTGGGGAACTCCTTTTGGTTTGCACCAAAGGACTTCCTTGGTTTGATTTATTCAAAACATGAGTCTTATAATATTATAAAAGTTATTTTTTAAGATTATTTTTTCAGGTTTTGTATGATTCAAAGGGATTTATAGGTGTGAATAAGTAATTAGAGTGAGTTCTTTTTTTTAGTGGAGGAGGAGTGGTATTCTTGTGAATACCAAAAATAAAACATTATTGGGAGATAGCTCTTACATAATGTACCTAAAATAATGAAAAATATATATAAAATATGTTATATGGTCTATATATATTCATTAAATTTTTTTGAACAATGTTTTAGGACATTGGGGACCTTAAGATTAAAGTTTAACCACTAAGTAAACTCATTTTTACGTTAATTACCGTAATTCGTTTTAATTTATTTCACAAATATTTTTGGTAAAAAACTAACTTAAACTTACTATAAATTATAAAGTATTATTATTAAAAATATGGAATTCATTTTTCAAAATTCTAATCATATATGTTTCACAATTAAAATTAAAATTGATCCCATATACGCGACGAAACAACAAGTTTTTAAAGTAAATAGTTTAAATGTTTTAAATATTTTTAAATCCAAATTCAATGTGAAATTTATTACAATGACATAAATTGGATTTATTTACTTATAATATAACTAATTAGACCTTAAAATAAATTTAAAATATAATTTAACAATATAAATAAATTAGATGAAAAAGCAGTTTCAAATAAAATTCATTGTCATCCACTATTCATCAAAAAATGAAAGTTCTCACAAAAAACATAACCTAGAGTGAATTTTGATATTATTATTTAAAAAAATAAGTTTATTTTTCAAATAATGTTAATAAAAGTGTCAAAATTTAGTTTTAAAACATGTTTTTCATTAAAAGGCTACAAAACTGCCTTTTAGAAAAATACATATTTTTTATGCTTAAAATTGGATTTATTTTTATTTTAAGCATATAAAACTTATTGGATGAATTATAAAATATTTTATTGAATATATAAGAGATAAATTTAATTAATATTTTTCATTAATAGGGATTGATTTAATTTATTAAGATAAAACATCTTTGTGGCATAAAAATTGTTTTTTTGTAAAAACACGCCATTATATTCTTTTGGTTTTTATTTTCATTTCTAATTAATTAGTCACAGATGAATTAATTTTATAAACATGTGTAAAATATGATTTCATAATTTAGTTAATATCATTCAATATTATCATCCTATTGTCTATGTGATAACTATCATAATAATATTAATAGTATATTTTCGTTTTATAAAACTCGGGCTTATGTGTAACATAAGTCATCAAAGGAACTTGATATTTCTTGAAATTGAAAGTAAACATGGTTTTTTATGTAATTAAAAATAAACTATGTATTTTTTTAACATAATCTATTAAATAAATTAAATTAAGTTGTAATAATATATTTCAAAAAATTTCAGGATGTTACAAATGGAACATGGTTTTCAAAAGGTATTTTATGCATTATTAGTGCTTAATAAAATTACATTGATGGTTTTATTTAATAAAATTAATTGGTTTATATTTATTTGGGATAATTTAGTTTTATAAAGTGGTTTATTCATACTTTAAAGGGTTTTTTTAATGGTTATGTGTCTCCTCTTGAGTAGTTTATTTTGGAAGAAGCCTTTATTTAATTTGGGCATGTTGTTTCTTTGATATTGGTTTTGTGTTTCTTGGAATTTACCATATTTTTAAATGTGATTTTGAAAGTGTATTTTAAAATTTTTAACATTGATTTTTCTTTGGTGTTATGTGTGATTTCCCTTGGAACTAGTTTTTGGTTCTAAGTGGTTTTAAAAAGTTATTTTCAAAGTGTATCATTTCTATGTATAAAGAGAAGTCTAGGTCGGAACAATGTGTGGTGTCATTTGATTAATTAATGTTTCACCCTACTTGAGCCCCATTATTTTCCTTCATTTATATTTTTTTCATGTTTTATAGTTATATAAATTATGATTCATGGTTTTTCTATTTGGATAGGGGCTTTTTATTGAAGGGGGTGTGTTAGAGGTGGAAAACATTTGATTATTATGTTATATTTACTTTGGGTGTTATGTTTTCCATGTGATTGATGTTGGATAGATAGTGTATTTCCTATATTATATATGAAATTAGTAACCCTGAGATACTAATTGGGGAGTCAAAGGATTTTAGATATTCTAGTTTAGGTTTATGAACCTCATAGTAGCCCCTAATTGAATGTTATGACCCAGTTGGGGGGTTCTTACTGATGATAATAGTTATACTTATTTGGGTCATGGGTTATGTGACCATTAACCTTTCAGTAGTTGGTTCCACTTTTTCTTGTCTAGTAATTTCACTATTAGTCCCTAGGTTATTGCCTCATGATATGTATCCTATGTTATACCTCTTTATTGTGTGTTATCATATGAGTTTCTTATATTTTTATTTTATCCAATTTTGATATATTAGTTATTTATGCTTGAGAATTATAATTTAAAGGCTTTAATTGTATTTTAATTTTCATTATTATGACTTTTCATGGATTTTAATTTAATTATTCTTTCTCTTTTCCTTTACTGATGTTTGAGGTGTGTGTATGCGCTGAGTCTTATAAAGGTAAAAGATATGGTTGTTTTAAATGTAATCCTTGTGAAATGTATTTTGAACCATTTTTTGGTTTATTTCAAAAGATGTATGTTTCAAATTAAAAGATAGGTTTTTAAATATTTATTTTTGAAATTTTTTTTGTTCTTTTCTAAAATGGTAATAGTTTTATTTGAAATGATATTACCTTGGTAAGTCCTCTTTGAAGCATGTTTTATAAAGGGTGTATTTAATGAAATGATATTAGGTATTTCATATTAATTTTCATTTTGTAAAAAGTAAATGAAAAAATATTTTGGTTATTACTTTCAGAATAGTGGACATGGTTTCTTTATAAAAGGAACATAATGGAATCGTAGTGGTATCCAAATAGCCTTTAGACGACACCCTACATGCTAACATTAGGGGTTATCTAGTATTGATTTTTTTGTGAGTTTCTATGTAACATCCCGCCCCTCCTTATTGTCTTGAGTTGAGGCGGAAGTACTACTTGGCCTTAGGTGACATCCCCAAATTTCTAAATTCTAGAAATAAATGTCGAGGGGTTCATGAACAGGTGGGGGAATAATTTACATTTGAGATAAAAACAACCAACCAAAGATTTTGTTATGAACCATAACTACATGATGAATGTAAACATAGTAAACAAATTCAACACTTTTCCAAGTGACAAAAATATTGGAACCGGGAATGAAGTGGAAGCCCCAAATAGGTGGGTTGTTTAATTGAATTAATTTCACCTACGTTCGACATAAACTTGTCGACGTCCCTGCAGAGCAGTCCGGTAAAAGTCAAGGATCTCGCGTGGAGAATTTTAAGCACAAAATTAAACCGTAAAATACCTTGGTTAAATATGAAGCTGTGCACGATGTCTGGTCGTCGTTGGAAATCGTTGCTTGAAGAATCCGAAGCCAAATTCCTCTAGATCATCCACACGCACTTCAATGAATCTATGAGAGTGTTGTTCGTTGTAATCCGAGTTCAAGCGCGGATTTGTGATGACGCCCTCGACGCTCAAACGTCCACCGCATCGCATCACTAGTGATGCCCGAGAGAGATATATTTGGATCCAGAGCATCTCTCTCTAGAATGTGGGAGAGAGGAGAGGAGAGAGAAGCTCTATGAATAGTATTTGGAAAATTCCCCTCCTCTTCTATTTATAGTGCTTAATTAAAATACCTGTTATCACCTCGTCGGCCCCGAATACTTAACCCACTATCAACGACATTTATGACAGCTAAACTGAGTCATAAATATTATTATCATTTACTTGTAATATATTAAAATATATTACGTGATAATAATTGAGTCATTAACTCATCTCATCACTCCCATAAATATTAATTGAACCTTGAATAATTCAATATTCGTCAACTAATATTTTTTCATGTATTTACTTAAAACTCGTAAATACATTTAATAAATAAATTCAATACTCATTATTCTAAACTCAAATAATATGAATTTATTTACTCTATTGGTGATCGTTTAACTTTGGACAAATCCCGAACCCCTGTGGTGGGGCCCACCATGTCCAAAAACTCTTATTCAACTGAATAGGGAAGATTCTTGAATATGCTATTGTGTGTGACCCTCTAGGCCCTTATTTCGACAGTCGTAAATAGTATTCATAGACCAAGAGCGGGATCTAGCAACCCATCATGGCCCCTGAAGAAATATGAATTGTCACAGTAGTGACAACCAACCTATGAACATGCACTGTGTAATATAATCTCTTCGTCTATAATATCTCATAAAGCAGGACGCACTCTCGTGTCATCACCCTTTTCTTGCTTTATTTTTTGTTGATGTAACTGGATGGATTTGCCCTCGAATGTCATGGCCATTGTCTTATAAAGGTACGGCCATCCATATCAATGTGGCCAGAGATATATTACTTCCATAACCCAGAAGCGACAAATCCTTTCTTGACCATTCATCCAATGTCATACCACCAATTACGCACACGACAAAAACTACCTCGCCACGACTTCATCTCCTTGGTTTTCATCTTGCATCAAAGTACGCAATCAAATGACATACATTGGTAATGATCTCAAGTCAGGAGACCATTACACAGGATCGTAGATAGGAACATCCAATGACACCCAAAACATGTGGAGTTCCTATTGGCGGGTCAGTCCTCATGATCTCACTTCTAGAGATCACCAAGTCTGAACTTCATGAGAAGAAGTCTCAATTCTTATGAACCCCCAGCACCTGATAGTCATACATCTACTGTGTCTAATCAGTAAGATGTATCTAGACTATAGAACATATATTTAATATTGATGTCATAGTATCTAGAGGTTCTCATTATAGCCTAGGAACTACTATAACCTTTCGATACAACAATTAATATTTGGGCATTACCATTTCAATAGTGGACGCAGAAAAGTCTACACTATAATGGTAAAATGACATCATGCATAGTTTACTCTATACACGATATGATAATCAAAAGCACAGAATAGTTGGGTATAGGGAACCCACTATTTCAACACTCCCGCTTTCACTAGAGCCAACTTGCTAACCAAACTTGTTAGCTACTCACATGATGAACATCATGTTTCTGCTGAGTAATGGCTTTAGCTACTGGGCCCACCACGATTCCACTGCGTGGCTATTTTGCTATAGTGACCTCATATCCTTCAGTAAAACTTTCCAAGTGATGGTATCTCGAGTATATCCCTTTTTGTACACTGTCATAAAATGACATCTTGGCTAGTAATACTATCATAATTTTGATTATGTTAATAATTTTCTCACCAGGTGTGATTCCAAGAACTGGAGCAAATCATTGAATTTAATTGCTTCTTTGATATCTTAGAAGCTTTAATGTACTTGGGTTTGTAGGTATGGCCACCACTGGCTGATATGAGCTTGTCTCTCTCATCTCTTTTATCCTAACTGCAATACTAGATCCATTGATCTATGGAATACTAGTTTTTATCCCTAAAAACTAATATTGTTTCTTCTCCACTTACCAGGTACATATCTTTTGTACTTTCCGAAGTACAGTTAGATTATTCTGACTGCATCCCTTACAGTGCTCCTGGATATAACTGATATTTTCATATTGTAAAATATACCTTGGAAATATCAGTTCATGTACATATCATGGCATACATCATTGTTCCATCGCTTCGACGTATGGATTTCAACTCACTGCAGTTATCTCTTCCCATGTCACGGACCGGTCAACATGGAGAGATTATGCCCTATGACATAGGCAACAATTCATCTCTTTAATTCTTCCAACATGTATTTTTCAATACAATGCCCTATCATGTTCCCTAGAACTTAGGTTGCTACTTTAAGTCAATCATTGGAGAGTAAATTTTCATTTTGGTCTCAACAAACTGTCATACCAATGTATGTTTTCCATATGTTAACTAACATATTTCTTATTGGAAAACCTTATCGATCCCATTAACCTCTAGTAGACATATGTCAAACATTTGTTTTAAATTTATATATTATGATCATGTTGCTTACTTTAATCCTAAACCGGATTTCAGTAACTTGCAACCTTTATTAGCATTCTGTGATGTGACCATCCCTTTCTGGCTGCGTCATATAGACACCATCCATAATTGGTGGTCATGACATCCAATTATAAATAAATTTATCATATATATTATCTATGATAAGTAAAATTCTAATGGACTTATGCATAACAACTTTGTGAAACCAATTGAGCCTTATTGGTACTAAGATCGTACCATCCATGTATCAACTCACTTGAATACCCACCGCAGTATTCAAAATAATAGCCCCTTCTTTCACTTTGATACATGGAATCCATTAATTGAATTTTAGTTGGTCTTATTAATTTTAGATAATTGTCATACACCGCTTACTTGTAGGAAATTTTATTCACATTGAATAATAGATCACCGACCGCGATGAATATAAAAACCATCACCATGGTTTTATCCTTCCTATGTAGTATGTGTCTCTAGAACATACTTTGTTCCACATGCGCTTGTGGAACTAGTTCCAATGCCAACTAATTGTGCATTTTGATCATTGACTAAACACAAGTCAATATAGATCTCACTATCTCTAATAGAGATGTGAACCCTTATATAGAAGTGTAGTCTATTAGTTGACTACCTACTCTTCTATATTAGGGATTTATGTGACATCCTAAACAACTGTTAGGATTATTACACTAAATGTACAATGTGTTTGTCTTGATGCTAGTTTGTTTATGTCCTAACAAACTCTTTTCATCCAAACACATGTTCTTATAACAAAATGGGTTTACATCATACTATGACTCATATGATATCCATTTGTCATTATAGTTGGCATATGGTTGTGGAATATCGCTGTTATTTGCAAAGCATTTCATGAAATATAATGGAAGTTTCTGCTCGTTCCAACATTGATATTACTTACATCAGTACTTTAATGTATAAAATGTGCATTTAGGAATTACTCCATGCTAAAATTTGTTGATCAGTGTTGATATGTAATACTTCATCATCAATACTCCCCATTAACATCAATGTCGTGATGTCGATAAGGTAATGTGCGTTTAGGAATTTCTCCACGCTACATTATCATGATCGATGAATGCTTGGTCGAGATATTTTTCGATATCCCAACCCGAAGCAACTCATATCTCCTGACCATGTAAATACTTCACTTTGATATTCCTTAATTACTTAAAATAATCTTATGAAGTATATATACCTATAGCTTATACTTGTAATAGTTCACACTTTCGTGTTGAACTATTTTCAAAAGCTTTGTGATGTACCTTTATTTCTAAAGGCTCCTTTGTCCAAACTAAAGACATCAATAATACCAAAGTATTTAGTTGTGCCGAGCCTAAATACCATACTTGATATATTCATGACGTCCATTTTTAGTACTACTTGACAAAGAATTATCCTCTCACAACTGGGTATAAGTCTTACATTTATATTCATCACTAATTCCCTATGATTCATGTATTACTGAACTAGTGATTGAGTTTACCAAAAACAACATTCATTCCAGAAATGGAAAGAATGTCTCCTTGCATCCAAGGACACATGAGATTAATGTTTGTGGTTATACTCAGAAATATTTCAACACAAATCTTTCTCTTGGAAATTAAGAAGTCATGTTCTCCTCACCACTGGCCTAGGTATCACCCTTTCACATCCTATTTGGAGAATACACCTGACTTCTAGAAAGGTTTCTATACTAACTTGTTTATCGTATTAGAATACACATATGTTACCTGCATATTGTATTTAATACCCAATTAGTAAAAGGAAACATCACATTGATGAATATGCCTGATGTAGAAGTATAAACTTTATTCTTTAAATCAGTTTATTGCTTTTAAACTTCCGTAGTATTATTTTATAATAGGCAATGAAAATAACCTCTGTTAATACCTCATTAATTGAAGGACGATGCGAATATGTCATCAGCATTAAATGCCTTTGACCTTTTCACATTTTCTTTCAATTTATCTGCCATAATAATTAATGCTTAATTGTCTTTTATTATTATTCACTTGGCGAACCTTACCTAGATAGGTAATGAAGAATTTACTCAATACTTGTTTGTTTTGTAACTTAAAACAAGACTTGAGTAATGTGGTGAAAATGATATTTAAATATCATGATCAATCTTCAAATTTACACATGCTGGTGTAAACTTAGGATTTTTTATATCATTGCGTCTCTTTCTCCTTGCAAACTTCTTGGAGATGAGACTTTATGTTATATCATCTAAGTCCTAGTGTAGCGACCGTAACTAACACCGGACATTTATGAAAGCATAATAATATAACTATCATATTCTTTGTACATTAGTCTCCTATAAGAAATTTCCACTCTCACTTCATGAGGTCGTTTAACAGTGTTGGGGAAACTAACACCTTGAGTTTCCTATATCATAGTACTATGCGCACGCGCCTGTACTATTCATGGACACTCGTGTTAGTGTGGACATTTACTTTGTCTATTTTAAATTCTCAATTTTAATCTTGTGGTATAACTTTCAAATTTTCTACAAAAAAACTTTTAGCAGATGAGTTCCTTTTATATGGAATACCGGTTTAGACATTTTTTATTAATTACTTAAATCATTTTATGTCTCCCACTATTTCATCGGATTCTAGGAACCCTCTGTGCTAGAATTAGAATACTCTGTCGCTTGAGTATTCTAGTGGAAAGGATCCTGGAACCACCCCTCATAGTCTACAAGATAAGGCTACGCCACTACTTGGAGGGTTCTAGGTAGGATTTTGGCTGGCCGACCGCTTTAACTTGCAGTTCCTTGATCTGTTGAGTGAAGTCCCAGCTTCTTAAAATCAAAATTTGATTTACTCAACGCTTGCCTCTAAAATGATAGAAAGTTAGATATAGCTAATCCTTACTAGCAATTTAGTTAAGTAGACCCATAATTCTTATAAGGACTCCCCAGTAGTAAGAGTCACCCTCAGCTAAGGCATGATCGTCACCTCAAACAGCCGGTTTTGTCCAAATTTGAATGATGGAAGGCTGTTTAGACTTAATATATCTTTGAGGGTTTTATTATTTTTAGTGTGATGAAAGAGATCATTTTCTAATTTTATAATCACATATTATGTGATCGCACTCACAATTGACCGTGCAAGAAATAGAAATTTCATCGTGTCACATGTTCATTTTATATTGCATGCTTGTTTATTATTATACTATGTGATCGCGCAATAAATTACACATGCCCAAAATTAATAAACCATGCAGAAATAAAACAAACACCTGGTCATGAGCCAGTAGAATTGGTTGATCCATTGAGTGAATAACGGACCAACTGAAACCCTAGGGGTAAATACCTTTAGTCGTGTGTCTTGCAACTTGAATAGCAATGTTTGCTCATCCATTGCATCCAACTTTTGTCTGGTGTGTCATCGTCACTTGGCGCGAAATGTGTCACCGGTCATCTCGTCATTATACAATTGTACTCGCACGCAGGCGAGGGAGTCTCGGCGTATAAATATACAACTCTGAGAATGTGCGTGCAGGCCCTTATACATATAACGACACTTGAGACGACACGCAGATCGCCTTTTATTTAATTAAAATAATTATTACAAAACATTATAATAAATAAATAATTAAATAAATAAATAAAACCACCATACATGCATTGGTCGGACACCAACTCATGATCAGCCATATACGCATTAAACCAACGTATATTAAATAAATGCAGAATTAAAATTAAACTTGCATTAAAAATAGACATGAGGTAATTTTAATTGAATTAAAAATTCACTCTTATTTTTAATTCAATTATTATGTCGTTCGGTCAAGATTAATTAATTTAATTTTAAAACTAAAAATTAAAGTAATTAATCAATTTAATTATTCACAAAATTAAAATAATTAAGCCCCAATCATAGTTAAATCAAAAATTAATATTTAATTAATTTAATTATCCACTGTAATTAAATTAATTATCTTAATTAATTTTTGATTAAGTAAAATAATATCTGGGCCTCAAAAGATGGGTGGGGACTATGTGGGTTAGGGTGAACTCGCACAAGCCCAGTCTATCACTTGTAGACCTCGTGCAGGGGTGTTCTGGGCTGAACAGGTCCGCCCATGCCCGTTCCTGGCAGAGCAGACCTGTCTGAGCCCATTTCAGGGTGAACTTGGTCTTGGTAGAAACAAACTGAGTTGTACCTAAAGGGTTTGGTTCAACCGACGACTGGAAGGAGGTGGGTGTGTCACCTCGTGGAGGCACGACACTCAAGCAAGGAGGTTGTGCGGAGAGTAGAGCGCAGCTGGTAGCTGGCCCAGCAGAAAGCCCAGAATGCCATCAAAGGAGTGCACCGAGGGGGATTCCTCCATGAGTTGCTGGCTGGATCCGAGGTTGATGCACCGCGGAATGGAGGTGGCTGGATGGTAGTGGGGCGCCGCTGCGTACCACTGGAGGTGAGACGGTAGGGGGCTGCATGAGGTGCATGGTGAGTGCTGGTCAGGAGCAGCCCAGGTGGAGTGGTGGTTTGGGAGGTGAATCGCTGGCCTAGAGCGGGTATGAGGAGCGTGTTGGGTCTTTGCACCTTGGCTATGCTGGATCACAGTGGAAAGGAGTAGGCCCGCTGTACCATGGAGGGAGGTGCATGGAGAGGATGGGACATAGGGGTTGGGTGCTAGGGGAGGCGCCTGGACCCGCTGCAGCATGTTTCCGCAGGGAGGGAGACCAGTTTGGGGAAGCGTGGGAGGAAGGCTGTTGGCGGAGGACTTGAGCGCTGGTGGTTATCCGCTATGTGCAGCAGGTGGCTAATTTTGTGTACAGGGTTTTTTTTAATGGGTTAAAGGGTTTAATATTTTGTTAAATGGGTCTCTTGAGCGCCACTTGGAGTGGCGCTCAAGAGAGTTGAAACCGGAGCACCACTTGAAGTGGCGCTCCACCAATTTGGCGGAAACTTCTTTCAGCGCCACTTCAAGTGGCGCTGTTGGCTTCTTCCAAATCAATTCGGCGCCACTTCAAGTGGTGCCGAAACACCCCCCAATCCTATAAATAGGACCCTCGCCCCACCCACATTCCTCACTTCCTACCCCTTCCTCTCTCTCTCTCTCTCAAACTTCTCTCTAAAAATATTTTTTGTTGCTCTACGTTCTTCGGTTGCTCTATCTGCGTAGCCTTGCTTCTTCGGTTGCTCTGCCTGTGTATCTACGTCGTCACAAATTTGAGGTAAATCTTTCTTTAAATTTATTTAATATTTTGAATTAATAATTTAGTTGTTTAATTTATAGAATAAGTATATAATATTTGTATTTTATAAATAGTATGGTTTTTTTAAATGTAATTAGATAATGAAATGATTAGTTAGTTAATTAATTAATCATAATTAGTTGATTAATCAATGATAATTAAGTTATTAATTAATCATAATTAGGTAATTAATTAATTGTAATTAGGTTATTAATTAATCATTATTAGCTAATTAATTAATCATAATTAGCTAATTAATTAATCATAATTACTTAATTAATGAATCATAATTAGTTAATTAATTCATTATAATTAGGTTATTAATTAATGGTAATTAGGTAATAAATAATCATAATTAGTTAATTAAATAATCATAATTAGTTAATTAATGAATCATAATTAGTTAATTAATTAATCGTAATTAGTTAATTAATGAATCATAATTAGTTAATTAAGTAATCATAATTAGGTAATTAATTAATCATAATTAGTTAATTAATTAATCAAAATTAGGTTATTAATACTAATTAGGTAATTAATTAATCATAATTATGTAATTAATTAATCATAATTAGGTTATTAATTAATCCTAATTAGGTAATTAATTAATCATAATTAGGTAATTAATTAATCATAATTAGGTAATTAATTAATCATAATTAGGTACTTAATTAATCATAATTATGTAATTAATTAATCATAATTAGTTAATTACTTAATCATAATTAGGTAATTTGTTAATCATAATTAGGTAATTAGTTAATCATAATTAGGTAATTAGTTAATCATAATTAGGTAATTAGTTATTCATAATTAGGTTATTAATTAATCAATATTAGCTACTTATTTAATCATAATTAGCTACTTATTTAATCATAATTAGCTACTTATTTAATCATAATTAGGTACTTAATTAATCATAATTAGCTACTTAATTAATCATAATTAGGTACTTAATTAATCATAATTAGTTAATTAATTAATCATAATTACGTAATTAGTTAATCATAATTAGGTAATTAGTTAATCATAATTAGCTACTTAATTAATCATAATTAGCTACTTAATTAATCATATTTAGCTACTTATTTAATCATAATTAGATACTTATTTAATCATAATTAGCTACTTATTTAATCATAATTCGGTACTTAATTAATCATAATTAGCTACTTAATTAATCATAATTATGTAATTAATTAATCATAATTAGTTAATTAGTTAATCATAATTAGGTAATTAGTTAATCATAATTAGGTAATTAGTTAATCATAATTAGGTTATTAATTATTCAATATTAGCTACTTAAGTAATCATAATTAGCTACTTAAGTAATCATAATTAGCTACTTATTTAATCATAATTAACTACTTATTTAATCATAATTAGGTAATTAGTTAATCATAATTAGGTAATTAGTTAATCATAATTAGGTAATTAGTTAATCATAATTAGGTTATTAATTAATCAATATTAGCTACTTAATTAATCATAATTAGCTACTTAAGTAATCATAATTAGCTACTTATTTAATCATAATTAGCTACTTATTTAATCATAATTAGCTACTTATTTAATCATAATTAGGTACTTAATTAATCATAATTAGGTACTTAATTAATCATAATTAGGTACTTAATTAATCATAATTAGTTAATTAATTAATCATAATTAGGTAATTAGTTAATCATAATTAGGTAATTAGTTAATCATAATTAGGTAATTAGTTAATCATAATTAGGTAATTAGTTAATCATAATTAGCTACTTAATTAATCATAATTAGCTACTTAATTAATCATAATTAGCTACTTATTTAATCATAATTAGGTACTTAATTAATCATAATTAGGTAATTAGTTAATCTAATTAGGTAATTAGTTAATCTAATTAGTTAATCATAATTAGGTAATTAGTTAATCATAATTAGGTAATTAGTTAATCATAATTAACTAATTAGTTAACCATAATTAGGTAATTAGTTAACCATAATTAGGTAATTAGTTAACCATAATTAGGTAATTAGTTAACCATAATTAGGTAATTAGTTAATCATAATTAGGTAATTAGTTAATCATAATTAGTTAATTAATTAATGATAATTAGTTAATTATTTAATCATAATTAGGTAATTAGTTAACCATAATTAGGTAATTAGTTTACCATAATTAGGTAATTAGTTAATCTTAATTGTGTATTTACTTAATTATAATTAGTTAATTAATTAATCATAATTAGGTTATTAGCGAAGTAGTTATATTATTCAGCGAATTAGTTATATTAATTAGCGAAGTAGTTATATTAATTAGTGAAGTAGTTATATTAATTAGCCAAGTAGTAGTAAATTGCTTATGGAATATACCTTTGCATTACATTCTAGGTATGATAATGAATTTAGTTTCCAATCTACCTTGACCTCGGTTTGTAATTAAAGTTATGAACTTGAATTTAGTAGTTCAATATATTTTTTGCATATTAAGTGTTAGAGTTATCATGAAATGATTGCTCTCTTGAGTAAAGTATCCCCGGGTAGAGGGGCTTTGGGTCGGACCACCTACTTTCCTGGAGGCTTGCCTTGTCTAGGAAAGTGAATGGGGTTGGCTATCTGTCGCTCCGGGCTTACTCATGTGGAGACTTTCAATTTCATATAACTCTATGATTTTTACATGACGTGTTCGTGTACCTCATGCATATAATGCATGTGGATATGTATAAATATATTTGACTTCTATTTTTGGGTAAGTAACACAAACGTGTGGGTTGTGTAAATAGTTACACATCAATATGGTTTGAACATATTGATTTGGTGGAGGGATTAGGATTCCAACCTAAATTACTAGAAGCATGCATATATAAATTGATTCTTTAATCAGATTTAATTAATAACAGTGGTTTCTTTTAGATAAAAAAGATGGTCGCCGCTTATATTTATTGCAACGGTCAAATAATTGAGACAGAACAAGGATGTAGTTATAGTATACAACCAGAAGTTGTTGCGATGCTTGGAGGATGTACTACTTTGGAAGCTGTGCAAAGGAAAATTCATCGGAGATTAAAACTGGCGATGAATCAAGTGATAGAGTCCATCACATTCAGACATCTCCAATTTATAGATAGGTTTTGGCATGTGCCCTATCCGGTAAATGATGATGATGATTGGGAATATATACTTTCATTGGTTAAGTATATACCTGAGAATCAAATGATGGAGTTGTATGTCACTATAGCTACAATGGAGGTTCCATCAGCATTGGAAGTTGACCCATCTCAAAGTCATGAGACTATGTCATATGCTCCTTCACATCCGGACGTTCCATCAGCATCGGTAGTTGTTCCATAATTTCCATCAGCCACAGTTTCAATGGATAGTCCTCCACATACTTTAGATGCATTGGTTGATGAATTTCAGGATGATGACAATTTTGAACAAGATGAAGAGGAAGTTGAAGAAGAAGAAGAGCATGTGGAAGATCAGTCTGTACCAACTCATGTGAGGTTCAACCGACCATTGAACCATCCTCCACTATTGGCTTCATGGTCGACTGAAGGCATGAATCGCTTGCCGGAATTTGATTATTCAGTTATTACTCCCAATTCATAATTTCTAGGAATCATTGGTGGCACAAATCGAGTGTCAGATAACGGTGTTTTGTATATTGGCAGAGAGTTTGAGAGAAAAGAAGCAATGAAAAATGTGATAAAACAATATCACATTGAAAGACAATACTCATATGTTGTAGAAGATTCAAAGAGATCTTACTATTTGATCCGTTGTGACAAATATGAATCGAACTGTCAAATGCGTCTGCGAGCTATTATTGATAAAACTTTTCACAGCTGGCGCATCACTAGATTTACTCCACACACTTGTGTGAACCCAAGCTTGGCACAGGAACACTCTTCATTAGATGTTGAGTTTGTTTCAACTATTATTGTTGAAATGATTAGAGCATGTCAAGACGTCCCTGTGGTTCTGGTCATTGAGCGAATCAAACAACTTTTTGGGTATCAAATATCTTACTGGAAGGCATGGGCAGCACGACAAAAAGCTATTGTGAAAGTGTATGGTGATTGGGATGACTCATATCGAGTTTTACCACAACTGTTGGAGATTCTACGCCACAATAATCAAATAGTCTATCGGTTACATACTGTTGAATATGTTAACCAACAGAACCAACTTGACCGCTCAATGGTTGTGTTTGATAGATTATTTTGGACATTTTTACCATGTGTGGCAGCTTTTAGACATTGCAAGCAGTTCATACAAATTGATGGTACATTTATGTATGGAAAGTATATAGGAACTTTATTGATTGCCGCCACACAAGATGGAAATCGAGCCCCTCTGCCTATAGCATTTGCAATTGTGGAGAAAGAGAACTTCTCATCATGGAGCTAGTTTCTGGAATGTCTCTGAGAGTTTGTTACGGATGTAGAAGGGATTTGTCTTATTTCTGATCGCCATCGTGCAATCAAGGAGGCGATACAGTGTGAGGGTCTTTTGTGGAGACCACCCTATTCCCATCATCGATACTGTATTCGACACATTGCCAGCAATTTGCGAAAGAAGTTCAAGAATGAATCGATGAAAAAGGCAATCTTAAAAATTGGTATGAATATCCTTTTCTGTTAAAATGTTTTTGTCATAGTTATTTTCATAACTGTTCAGATGACTGCTTGTATGATAGCATATGAGCCTCAACAACAAAGGATGGAGGAGCGTCTTCAAGATATCCACAGAGTGAATCCAGAAGTGTATGATTACATGATGCAAATTCCAAAGCAGAAATGGTCGTTGGCATATGATGAAGGGAGGAGATATGGTCATATGACGACCAACATTGTAGAATGTATAAATGGAGTTTTCAAGGGAGTTAGAAAACTTCCTATCACAGGTAAATATGAATATTTGAATATATGTTACTCAGAAGAGCTACTATTATAATATAATATTTGTATGATGTCGTAAATCTAAATTTCAGGGTTGGTACAAGAGACATTCTATCATAGTGTAAAGTACTTTCTGGAACGAGGAAAGCAAGCTGAAGAGGGCTTGAATAGAGGAATGCGCTATGGACACCATTTCCAACGTGAGCTAGATACAGTTCTTCAGGAGGCCGCAACTTACCGTGTAACTGCATTTAATCGTCCAGAGCAACGATTTGAGGTCGCTGAGCCTGGTGATGTTGTGGCATGTAGTAATGGTCATGTGCGAGTTGTTTTATTGGAGAAGCGTTACTGTGATTGTGGCAACTTTCAGGCACTGAGATATCCATGCGGCCATGTGATTGCTGCATGTGCTTACGTACACGTATCTTGAGAGCAGTTCGTTGATCCGGCTTATCGACTCGAGAGCATCAACTCCTGCTACAGTACTCCGTGGATGCCAATCAGGGAATATCAGAATTTTTGGCTGCCTGATGACACACCGACGCTTCTACCGAACAACAATAGACTTCGACCTAAAGGGAGGCCAAAGTCGACTCGTATTCGGAATGAGATGGATTGGCCTAGTGAACATCCAGCTGGACGGCGGTGCAGCATATGCCGCCAGGAAGGTCATACGAAGACACGTTGCCCTGGACACATAGGGCAATCATATAATGGTTAAAATGAATCACTTACTCTATCAGTTACTTTAAAACTTTGTACATGTAATTATTTTTATCATTTCACCATTTTTAATCATATTTGTTTTACTTGTAAATAGGGTAATTTTTGGAAAATGTACCACGATTTCACGTGACATTTTTTGTCGAACGATCAACATTACATGAGTAGCTTTAAACAAACAACACCAACTCAAAAAAAGGAATGTACCTGTATAAGAAACCAAAACCATTTGAACTATTAAATGAAAATGTCATCAGTTTTTTATAATGAAATATGAACTTACAGTGACTACAAAACAAAAACGAGGAAACTCTGAACGTCTTCACCCCAACACCCCAACACGGGAGACAACAACTAACCCAATGTGTTTATGCTTCTTTGAAAATTATATTATAAATTTCATATCTTACATGATAAAAGTCATAACTTACATGAAATTAATGTTTTATTGTTTGCACATTCAGATGGAGCAGCCACTTTTATCTGGCCAGGAGACGCACGTGTCACGCGATGTGTTGGCGCGACGACCTGTTAGACATCTTCATGTTAGGAGAGCACACTGTTTCCATCATGAGGCACCGCCGGCAGCTATTTGTCCATACCTTAGACATGCAGGCTTTTATAGAGTCGCTATGTGTGACTTCAAGACCATCGACCATCATTTGATAGCTGCGTTGGTTGAGAGATGGCGGCCAGAGACACACACATTTCATCTCCCAGAGGGGGAGATGACTATTACATTAGAGGACGTCGCCTACATGCTGGGGTTACCTATCCATGGAGATGCAGTTACGGGGGCCAGTACTGGCGATTGGGTTGATGTCATACATAGGCTGCTAGGCATTGACGTCATCGGCGCACGGGGTGTCCTCCAGGGTTCGCGCTTGCGAATGAGGTGGCTCGATCAGCATTTCGACGTCATTCCAGATGATGCAGACGAGGAGACGCTTCTTCAGCACACATGTGCATACATTTTGCGGCTGCTCGGAGGCATGTTGTGCGTCGACTACTCCACCACTTTGGTACACATGATGTACCTCCCATTACTTGAGGATCTGGATCAGACTGCTAAATACAGTTGGGGATCCGCTGTATTAGCACATCTGTACAGATCTCTCTGCACTAGTTGTCAGGCCGATTCACATCAGATTGCAGGTTGCATGGTGTTAGTACAGATGTGGTCCTGGGAGCGTTTTCCACGCATCGCTCCTCGAGTTGTCGCACCGCTTGCACTGGAGCTACTTCAGGACTGTCCTTGGGGACGATGGTATATCTACGTCATTACTTTAGGTTATTTAGTACTTTTGTTATTGTTTTTTATAAACTTACCATAGGTTACTCTTTTTTCACCAGGTGGAGTCAGTCTCAGAAGTTTTCACATACTCTGAGACATAGTGTGCACAGCTTCAGACAGATATTCGATGCTATAGTGTCGGCTGATGTAAGTTAAACAGTACTTTTTTGTAGGAAAATCTGTTTTGTTATCACTATTTTAAGTTATTTCAATATAATCTCAGTAAAATTATCATTCTACTATATGAATTATTTTTTGATATTACATTTCAGGTTTCATGGACTCCTTATACAGGTTATGTCTACGCATCACTTCCACTATACTGCACAGCTTTGACTGGAGATTATGCTGCAGTGGTGCCACTCATTCACTTCCACATTGTTGAGTGGCACCAGCCAGACCGGGCCATGCGCCAGTTCGGTTTTATACAGCATATCCCCTTGGCACCATGACAGTCTACCGAGTTACATTCGATTGTGCTTATAGGTAGACAGACGACAGACTGGCGGCGACATCATCCATCTTATATCCAGCTTTGGGACAGGCGTGCCCGATTCAGTATCTTTCCACAGAGATATATCACATCACACTCTCATTTATATGATCAGGGGGATTATGCACACTGGTATCGACGTCACACCATCATGCACCTTACACGTCAGGGGATTGGCATTCAGCGATTGGTATGTTTACTAAGATTTATTAATTTTGTTTAACTCATTTTTGATATTAATTTGATTGTTATTTCATTTGCAGGCAGACGCCATTGGTCATCTTGCACATTCCACACAGCCTCAGGAGCATGCATATATTATACGGGAGTTAGTTCATCGGGATGTGGTGGCTCTATTGGATCATCTCCGGTTGATACGTGACAGTTTTTTTGATGAGGAGCCACAGATATATCCTGATCCATATCTTCAGGCAGAAGCACCTAAGGATGACGATTTCCCTGCTATACCTGCTGAGGAGGATGCACCACCACCGCCGCCGCCAGCTGGACGACAGAGACGAGCACATCCGGAGGGGCAGAGGCGACGACATCGACATCCGAGAGCGGCTCCTGCAGATGTCGTCGCACCACAGAGAGACGATCCCGCCCAGCCGACTGATGATTTTTCACAGCAGGGAGACGCTTATATACCGCATATGGCGTCTCTGCAGACTACTATGGACTTCGATCTGGGTGCAGTCACACAGCTTATGGCGGCCCCCTTTCCTCCCAACGAGACCTTCTTCAGTACCCCATTTCTACCATTTATAGGAGCTTTAGAGCCATATGTCACCCCATATGATTTTGGGACATCCTCACATGATTTTGGGGCATCCTCACATGATTTTGGTCAGTCCTCTACACAGCATCATGGGGAGGCACCAGAAGCACCGGAAGAGGAGGAACCTGCAGAGAGGACACCGGAGCGACACGGACGTCGGACGCGGAGAGGACGTGACATTCAGACACTACGTTGTGGTACCGGGGGGCATCGTCATTGATGTTTTTGGATGTAATGTTGTATATATTAAAAAACTTATTCAATATGATAAGTAATTGTTGTTTAAGTCGAATAAAAAGAAAATCAAAAATATATTAAATACAAACTTATTTCAATTAACTATTAAATTATAAAGTACAGGTACAATATAAACAAAATTTATCACAGCGACTTAACCATTAATAATTAATAATTATAATGACAAATAATAATTAATAATTATATTACTAACTAATTAATTATTTTATATCAAATAATAATGTTTTATAGACGTTCAAAGTCACATAGTTGAAACATTTTTAAGTTTCAACTAGGTGGTTTTGAAAGCCTATAAAATATTTTCTATCGACATTTTTTACGTAATTTTTTTATTTTCATCTATTTAGTATATTTTTAATCCATGTTTTAAGTTTCATTCATACTGGTCATATGGATTATGTTTTATAGACGTTCAAATTCACATAGTTGAAATATTTTTAAGTTACAACTAGGTGGTTTTGAAAGCCTATAAAATATTTTCTATCGACATTTTTTACGTAATTTTTTTATTTTCATATATTTAGTATATCTTTAATCCATGTTTTAAGTTTCATTCATACTGGTCATATGGATTATGTTTCATAGACGTTCAAAGTCACATAGTTGAAACATTTTTAAGTTACAACTAGGTGGTTTTGAAAGCCTATAAAATATTTTCTGTCGACATTTTTTATGTAATTTTTTTATTTTCATCAATTTAGTATATTTTTAATCCATTTTTTAAGTTTCATTCATACTGGTCATATGGATTATGTTTTATAGACGTTCAAAGTCACATAGTTGAAACTTCTTTAAGTTTCAACTAGGTGGTTTTGAAATCCTATAAAATATTTTCTGTCGACATTTTTTACGTAATTTTTTTATTTTCATCTATTTAGTATATGTTTAATCCATGTTTTAAGTTTCATTCATACTGGTCATATGGATTATGTTTTATAGACGTTCAAAGTCACATAGTTGAAACATTTTTAAGTTTCAACTAGGTGGTTTTGAAAGCCTATAAAATATTTTCTGTCGACATTTTTTATGTTTGTTTCCCATCTATTTATATATTTTTAATCAATGTTTTAATTTTCATTCATATTGGTCATATAGATTATCTTTTATAGCGTTCAAAGTCACATAGTGGAAACATTTTTAAGTTACAACTAGGTGGTTTTGAAAGCCTATCAAATATTTTCTATCGACATTTTTTACGTAATTTTTTTATTTTCATCTATTTAGTATATTTTTAAAACATGTTTTAAGTTTCATTCATATTGTTCATTTAGATTATATTTTATAGGCTTTCAAAGTCACATACTTGAAACATTTTTAAGTTTCAAGTAGGTGGTATTGAAAGACTATATGTTTAACAATATTTCAATTTTTTTATAAATAACTACTTATAACTACGTAAATATATATATGTACAAATATATAATTATAAATATACAAGTATAACTATAATTACAATATAATTCTAAATATAATTATAAATATAATTCTCCACACACACACATACATACATATATATATATATATATTTATATATAAATATTAAATATATTTATAAATAAATTTTAAATATATATGTAATAATATTTTCATAATTATATATTTTAAATATATTCATATTCATATAATTATAAATATCTATATATAAAGATTAGTTTATAATTATATAATTATAAATATATTTTTTATTTAAAAAATATATATAAATAGATTTATATTTATAAATATTTATTTTTAATTATATATATACGTAATTATATTTATACACACACATAAAATTATATATATACATAAATATAATTTCATTATTATATAATTATAAGTATAATAATAATTAATTTATCATTTTTAAATACATATTTATAAGATTATTTTTAAAAGTTTATTTATTTATTTAGAAATTATTTATTAAAAAGAGATGAGGTGGAAAAAAAATTAAAACAACAAAAAAAACAAAACCATAAAAAAAGGGTGGCAAAGCGCCACTTGAAGTGGCGCTAGCCACCCGAATTGTTGAGCTCCACTTGAAGTGGCGATCAACAAACCCATAATCCTAAATATATTAAACCTAGACCCATTTAAATAAAAAAACCCATCCCCCTAATTCCCCCGCAGCAGGTAGAGGCTGTGGGTACGGCCACCCCGCAGGTCTCCCCTCCCTTTATTGTTTTTTCTAAAGTCTATATTTAGACTAGAAAATTTAAAACATTATAATAATAATTTTATTATTATAATATATAATATTATAATAATCTTAATTAATATAATAAAACTATTATTGTTATAACAATAATAAGGTTCACCGGAAAACACTATTCCGATAATCGAATGTCCACCCAGTGATCAAAAACAACCAGTTTAATTCCAATTTTAAACTTTGGATGACCGCAGATGGGTCATCCGATATCGGATTCAAACACGGTCTACGGCGTTGGGACCATATCGATGCCCTCTTTATAGCTTAATGCAAATTTAACTTTTCAATTGACTTAAAATCGACACGCCTCCTCTGATACCACTTGTTGGAACCGGGCATGCAGTGGAATCCCCAAACAGGTGGGTTTTTAATTGAATTAATTTCACCGGCGTTCGACGTAAACTTGTTGACGTCGCTGAGAGCATCCCGGTCAAAGCCAAGGATCTCGCATGGAGGATTTTAAGAAGAAAATTAAACCGTAAAATACATTGTTTAAATCTGAAGACGTGCCTGACGTCTGCACATCGTTGGCAATCGCTGCTCGAGGAATCCGAATTCGAATTCCTCTAGATCTTCCACACATGCTTCAAGGAATCTGTGGGAGCGTCGTTCGTCATAATCCAGGTGCTAGCGCAGATTTGCGACGACACCCTCGATGCTCCAACGTCCACCGCATTGCATCGCTAGTGATGCCTGAGAGAGAGCTCTTTGGATCCAGAGCATCTCTCTCTAGAATGTGGGAGAGAGGAGAGGAGAGAGAAGCTCCATGAATAGTATTTGGCAAATTCCCATCCTCTTCTATCTATAGTGCTCAATTAAAATACATGGTATCGCCTCGCCGACCCCGAATACTTAACGCACTATCAATGAAATTTATGACTAATAAAATGAGTCATAAATATTATTATCATTTACTTGTAATATATTAAAATATATTACATGATAATAATTGAGTCGTTAACTTTACTCATTGCTCCCAAAAATATTAATTGAACCTTGAATAATTTAATATTCGTCAATTAATATTTTTTCATGTATTTACTTAAAACTCTTAAATATATTTAATAAATAAATTCAATACTCATTATTCTGAACTTGAATAATATGAATTTATTTACTCTATTGGTGATCGTTTAACTTTGGACAAATCCTGAACCCCTGTGGCAGGGCCCACCATGTCCAAAAACTCCTATTCAACTGAATAGGGTAGATTATTGAATAAGCTATTGTGTGTGACCCTCTAGGCCATTATTTCGATAGTCATGAATTGTATCCACAGACCAAGAGCGGGATCTAGCAACCCATCATGGCCCATAAAGAAATAAGGATTGTCACAGCAGTGACAACCAACCTACGAACATGCACTGTGTAATATAATCTTTTTGTCTATAATATCTCATAAAGAAGGATGAACTCTCGTGTCTTCACCCTTTTCTTGATTTATTGTTTGTTGATGTAACTGGATGGATTTACCCTTGACTGCCATGGTCATGGTCTTATAAAGGTACTTCCATCCATATCAACATGTCCAAAGATATATTACTTCCATAACCCGAAAGCGACAAATCTTTTCTTGACCATTCAACCAATGTCATGCCACCAATGACGCACCCGACACAAACTACCTCGCCATGAATTCATCGCCATGGTTTTCATATTGCATCAAAGTACGCAATCAAATGACATACATTGGTAATGATCTCAAGTCAGGAGACCATTACACATGATCGTAGATAGGAACGTCCAATGACACCCAAAACATGTGGAGTTCCTATTGGCGGGTCAATCCACATGATCTCATTTCTAGAGATCACCAAGTTAAAACTTCATGAGAAGAAGTCTCAATTCTTATAAACCCCCAGCACCTGATAGTCATACATCTACTGTGTCTAATCAGTAAGATGTATCTAGAATATAGAACATATATTTAAGATTAATGTCATAGTATCTAGAGGTTCTCATTATATCCTGGGAACTACTATAACCTTTCGATACGACAATTAATCTTTGGACATTACCATTTCAATAGTGGATACAGAAAAGTATACACTAAAATGGTAAAATGACATCATGCATAGTTTACTCTATAAACGATATGGTAATAAAAAGCACATAATAGTTGGGTCTAGGGCACCCACTATTTCAACAAACAGAACAACCAAATCAAACTCATAACAATGCCAAATCAGAGTACCAAGTGGAATACTAAAACAACAAACTCAATACACAATGACATAACTCTACATATCCACACAAGGCTCCAAGATCCAGCACCACAAGACTAACCAAGCATCATTACTTACCACAAAAGAAAGGATATGATTTACCTATACCTGTGTCTCAAAATAAAACATCTGAAAAAGCACCCAAGTACCAAAGTTGGGGGTGAGTAAAAATACTCAGTAGGCTTTCCCCAAATGAATTCTCTACTCACTCCAATAGAATAGAAAATGTTAGCATATTTATATAAAAAACTTATATAAATATATTTAAAAAATGTAACAAATTCCAACAATCCAAATACTTTCTTACCAAATCATTTTACCCAAATCAACACATTTAAGTGGAAAGAAACCAAAAATGTCATCACCCAATTCATACAACCATAAAAAAATTAATTATGCATGTCCACATTCCTATCACAACCACACACACAATTTTCCACATGAGCTATGTGTTACCATTGATGGTGGAACTTCATTTCCAACCCCATTCCCTTTTTATAGTGGTACTTCATGCTTATATTCCAATCCTTTAATGGTGGTCCTTCGCACCCACTATTCATACACTCTACTCATACTTAACATTCACACCCACTACCCATACACTCAAATCATACTTAACCCCTAACGCTAACAAATTTTACCAAAATCACAATAATATGAAATTCAAAAATTCCAACAACATGCCAAAACAACTTCAATAAATCACCCATTTATTGAAACATCCTTAATCCATTATTCATGAAAAATTTTACTTCGATAAAAAAAAATTTATTGAAATCAAATTTTCACAAACCATATTCTATAAACCTCCCAAGCCACTTATTTTAAAATCCAACAGCAAATCACATTTCACAAAAAATAACCCATTTTTTCCAAAATCCACAAATCATCACAAAATGAGTTTCCACCAAACTTCACACATCAAAATCACAATAAATTTCAATAAAAACAAATAAATTTTAAATTAAGCATTCTAGTTCTAAAAAAAATGGATTCGACAGTGAAGCCACCTACCTTAGGGTTTGAAGAAATTGACCCAGCACACAATCACACACCAAAACTGGGTGAAACTTCCACAAAAAAACTATATATCCATTTCCCAAACATCAAAATACCTAACATTATCATTTTAGGTAAAAAAACCCTATATCTACATACTATGAAAGTATATCTAGGAAATAGGAAGATATAGAAAAGTTGATTTAGAGAAAACCAAAAAATATCCAAGGAGAGGGACTTACCAAGGGATAATCACCTTCAATGAACCTTGAAACCCCTTTAAATCACTTCCAAAATGAGTGGGGGAGACTCCCTAACCTTGTAGAATAAGTAATCCTAAGTTAGGTCTGTATATAAGCAAGAATGTGTGTTTTAGGGGAAATCTTGAGCAACCCCATTTTTAAAAAACCCTTTTTTTATGTTGTTCATGGTTTAGTCACTTGGATAGAAAAAAAAAGTACACTAACCATGAACCTGCTAATATCCAAAGGGTTCCCCACATGGTTATCATACAAGGTTATAAAAACTATGTTCCAAGCATGAAAAAATCCCACTATCTCAAGTTTAACTATTTACTTGGGGTGGCCACGTGGTTTGTAAACTATGCACCTTAATCATACACACTCTCAGAGCCCTCTTCCTCCTTGTTCATGGTTTCCTGGGGAAGCATCATGGTTTTTACTAACCGTTCTCAAACCATATACCCTTATAAAATATCCAAAACATTCCCAAAACCCTTCCAAAATATCCCTACCATTACCCAACCACTTTATATACATAAAAAACATAAAACAAAGGTTACATACCTCAAATCAGGGGTAATACATTCTAGTTCTAACCTACATTTTTTATTTTTACCTATCTCCATTAGTATGAGAGTGATCACTTGGATATTAATGTGACTTGAGAGTCACATGGAGATAGTGGGGTTTTTCTCTGGAGTTTTTTTGACTAGTTTGGGTCATGTGGAATACTGGCCTCTTAATTTGTTTTTTGTTATGTCCCTTGTTTTGGTTAGTAAAAAAATTATTAAATGGTTTATTTTATATAAGGAAATATTTTAGAAAAAATATTTTGTTATTTTTTATTTTTATTATGCCTTTTTTGGTAGGAATTTATTTTTATATCACTATATTAATTTTGTCATGGTCATCCAATGTAATGAGACCTCATGTTGAGTTACTGGTTGGAACCTTTTTATCTTAAATTTCTTGATGGTGAAATCACTACCATCAGTTAACTTGTGATACCTTGTAACTTTTCACCAACCTAAGGTGATGATGAACGCACCATAGGCCTTATGGAGGAATAGTTTGGGTTTTGGTGCTGATTCAAGTGGAATCTCGGGCCAGTTCATTATAGGTATACTTCATATCACAAACCTTTATAATCATATCCTATAACTATATCATTATCACCATAACAACAAGTATAATAATTAACACCTCTAATTACATAACAATCCAACACTATAAAAACAAGAAAACATGACTACCTTCCAAACAATCATATTCATTTTATTTCATATTTTATTTGTAATTCTAGTTCCATAACTTACCAACCATTATAAGTTCACAAACGGTATTAATTTCTAACCACTGTAATCTTATATAAATACTTACACACTCAAATTTTTAAATCAATTACCATATATTTAATTTCACATTATTAATTCATAAATTCAATCCCTTTATTAATTTATCTCATCTCATTCCCACTCTATTTTATTCAATTCATTTTAGTATTTTATATGATCAAGATAAGATATGATACTAACAACATCGACCTCTCCACACCACTACATCAATAAATCAGAAAAATTCCATAATGTCATATATACTACTACCATAAAAGTAAACCTTATTATAACCTATTCATAAACATATTAATCTAGCACAAAAAGCATCTACAATAAAAGTTAAAAACCATCCCATTTTCTCATATATTCTCATCAAATTATCAGTTCATTCTTAGTAAAACAAAATCAATCAATCAATTCTTAATATTATCCTCATTAATCCATTAATAAATTTTAATTTCTTATCCCATGTAGAACATTATTTAACATGTCAACAAAAAAAATTATATAACATCATCATTATTAGAATGACAATTAACAACATCAACATGAAAATATTAATGAAATCATATAAAGATTTATTTTACACACTCCCACTTCAAATTTTAATTCCTTGATTTTTAATTACTAGGTAAATTTCATATCATCACCCAAAGTAAACCAAATAATTATGATTCTACATCAACATATAAAACAATTAGATAGGAATTGAATCACTAACCTCAAAAAAAGCTTGAGAAATCTCCATAGAATGATAAGATAACTAAACAAAGATCAAATTCCAAAAAAAACATAATCATCTCCCACCAAATTTAGAAAAAAATTAACCCTAATACAACATCTAACCAAAATCCATAAAATATACCAACATAAGCTTACATACCTTATCAATTGATAAGAAATTAGAAAAAATAATAGAAATAGAGAAGAAGAATGCCTTAGATCATAATGAATCAGTCATATGTAGCCAAGGGCATCAAAAACTTGCAAGAATGACCAAGACACCAAAACCAAACCTTTTGGATGCCTATGGTTTAAGAGAAATAAAATGAGTAAAAATAATGATGTAGGATGAACAAACTTATAATAAGAAGCTCAAGGGACTGAACCATGAAATAGAGACATAGGACCATTTCAAGGTTGTGCTTGTTCAAATAATATCTATTAATTATATCCTTAAAAATGGATCTATTCCATAAAATCTTACTAATTTTAGTCCTTATAAAAATATTTTTTAACTATAATTACAATGTATCCATATAAAATATGACTTAATTACTTTGAATTCTACCCTTAAAATATAAAACACAACAATAAAGTACCCATCAACAATGTTTTTTTTCTCATTTCCCCTTAAACCTCCATGATTATTCCATGATATAGTGTTAAGAAAACTATGCTATTTTACACCATGAAAAATTACCATGAGTGTTTCCCCTCCCCATTTTAAACATGCTTTTTTCACTTAACTATGAACTTAAAAATGGGCACCAGCATATCAAACTATCACATCATGATGTAATCATCCTCTAAAATAGTTATAAAAAATCAAACTCTTCAAAACCAAAAAATATATCTAAGAAACCCTTACTAGATCCATTATTATGATAAACAAATACCACACTATTTCCGACACTTTCGTAGGGGAGCGTAAGTTCGTCAGTGGAGGATGCACAGCTGTTACTTCGCATTCCCGCTTTCCAAAGGTGGGTGGCATCTTTTGCTTATTCAGTGACGGTTTCTCCTTAACCGAAAGAGGATGATGGGATGTCGGTTCTTTCTTTCGTGGATTCCTTCTCAAAACTCGTTAACTAGTCTGGGTCTCCCTTAAAAATTAATTTGTGGTTTGTGAATCTCATTCCTGGTTCCATATATTTTTGGATGATGGTTAATTACACTACTTCCGTCAGTACATTCCATGGGGTCTTGACATGGTAGCAACCTTCGGTTGGAGTAGACGGTAACATCAGGCACGTCGGGGCATATCTGGATGCGTTGACATTGGGGAACCTGTATTCTTCCTCATAAAAGGGCATATCAAGGTTGAAAAACCTGAGGCATCCCACATCAAATGTGGGGAATCATATTCCATAGGCATGTATCTAAGGTTTTCCTTAGCTTCCCATGCTTAACATAGGGTATGCTGCAATTTTAACGTCTAGCAGAGACGGTTATGCCAAAGGCGTGTCTTCCGAGGTTTTCCTCAAGCATCTCATGTTTATCAAGAGTTAGGAAACAAGTTTAACGTCTTTTGGGGATGGATCATAGGTGGTGTTTCCCGTAGAGGGGAGATGTCACACCATGAAAGCTGATCTGGACACCATTGAGGGCGGATCAGGGAGTGTGGACCCCATAATGGGGTAACATCAAGGTTTATCATTGGCTGGGATTGAACCTTAGTGAGGTTTCCTACATACCCTATATAGACAACTGGGATCAAAACCCACATAGTTCGAAGGGTGATGAATCAGGTTGTACACAGAAGAAAACAACTCGAATACATGTTGGGGATTATACGTGGATAGCAGCCCAAGTACTGCTAGGAGTAGTGAGGAGGTGGATGACATGATCCCACTGGGATGTGGCGGCCCGGGTGTGAATCAGGATGGATTATGGAGAGTTGAATTGAGTGGAGGGGTAATGGGATGGGACCGTTGTGAAGGTGATGGTATTGTTGGTCTTGAGCCTCAAAGAGACTTCTTACATATCCCCGTGGTAGGGAATCAAAGTCCGTGTAATTCGGTGGGATGACGGGACACCTGAGGAGGAAGCTAGTGAGAATGGATGCATGGATGGGACCGAGAGGAATTGGAACCTCTGGTTTGGGGGATGATCTTATCGGAACGCATGGGATTGAGGGATAGATCAGGATGAGACATGGGTGCTGGGATTGAACCTCATGGAGGCTTCCTACGTATCCTCATAGCAGGGAATCAAAGTCTGTGTAGTTCATCTGATGATGGCTTACCATCAATTGGGGACTTCAATGGATTACTGCCGAATGAGGTTCACAATGGATTACCACTAAGTGGAGGGACAATGGATTACCGCTGATTGAGGTCCATAGTTTAACGTCATGTAGTACGGGGGTGAACCGACGTGAAAGAGGACCTGGGGCCCAAGTAGATGGTGGGATTGAACCTCGTGGAGGCTTCATACGTAACTTATCTAGGAGACAAGGATCAAAGACCTCGTAGTTCATAATGGGGTGGGAACTGACGTGAAGGTGGTCGGAACCAATGGGGTGTTGGTCTTGAACCTCAGGTAGGCTTCCTACATACCTTTCCTTGGCAAGGATCAAAGACCACATAGTTCAGGTGGTGGGAACCAACGTGAAGGTGGTCGGAACCAATGGGGTGTTGGGCTTGAACCACAGGGGGGCTTCCTACGTACCTCACCTTAGAAAGGATCAAAGACCACGTAGTTCATATTGGGTTTGGTGAACCGACATGAAGATGGTCAAAATGACCGGGTGTTGGGCTTGAACCTCAGGAAGGCTTCCTACATACCTCGGCTTGGAAAGTATCAAAAACCACGTAGTTCAAGTGGTATGGGGCCCGGTGTAACTATGTGAGGTAGTCGGGACCAACGGTTGTTAGGCTTGAACCTCAGGGAGGCTTCCTACGTAACCTTCCTTGGTAAGGATCAAAGACCACGTAGTTCAGAACGGGTGTGGGGCTTACACTCTAGGCATCCCAAGGTGTTGGTGAACTGACATGAAGATGGTCAGAATGACCGGGGTGGTGGGATTTAACCTCATGGAGGTTTCCTACATACCCTACCTTGTCAAGGATCAAAGACAACGTAGTTCAAGATGGGTGTGGGGCTTACACTCTAGGCTACTCGTAGATGATTTCATGGTCAGTGCTTTATCTAAGCCCACATTAGTCGTGCCCGGTGTGAGAAACAAGAGATAGAAAAGGCCTCACAATCATTTCGTGAATGGTAAATCTGTGGGAAGTGGAGTGGGAATTACGCGTGATTAGCCGCCCAAAGAGGAAACAACGTCTTATGCATGGTTAGTCACCCAGGTGCCGCTATGAAGCTGAAATGGTGAATGAGGATTATTCAAGGAAGCTACCTGAGTGCTGCTATGGTGCAGCAATGGTGGATGGGGTTTACGTGATTATTTTTCCCAAGTGCCACTATGGAGTGATAATGGTGCATGGGGCTTACATGAGGAAGCTACCCGGGTGTCGCTATGGAGCAGCAATGGTGAATGGGGCATATGCAAGGAAGCTTCTCGGGTGTTGCTATGGAGCGGCAATGGTGAATGGGGCTTATGCAAGAAAGTGTTCTGGGTGCCAATATAGAGTGGAAATGGTGGATGGGGCTTATACGAGGATGCTTCCCGGGTGCCTCTATGGAGTGGAAATAGTAGATGGGGATTACGCAAAGAAGCTGATCGGGTGCCGCTATGGAGCTACAATGGTGAATGGGGCTTATGCAAGGAAGTTGTCCAGGTTCCACTATGCAATGGCAATGGTGGATGGGGCTTACGTGAGGATGTTTCCCGGGT
The DNA here is from genome assembly GCA_963277665.1 of Viscum album. NCBI lineage: Eukaryota > Viridiplantae > Streptophyta > Magnoliopsida > Santalales > Viscaceae > Viscum > Viscum album. Next base: position 26,234,652 of record OY728131.1, read on the forward strand.
GCCACTATGGAGCAGAAATAGTAGATGGGGCTTACTCAAGGAAGATGCACAGGTTCCGCTATGGAGCGGCAATGGTGAATGGGGCTTACGCAAGGAATTTGCCCGAGTGCCGCTATAGAGTGGCAATGATGAATGGGTATTACACAAGGAAGCTGCTCGGGAGCCGCTATGGAGTGACAATTGTGAATGGGGCTTACGCAAGGAATTTTCCCATAATTTCTTCCTCATGTATGGCCATGAGGGCATCCCAACCCACTGGTGGGTTGAGGCCTTCGCCTTTGCGCTAGTGCAGAAGAGGCATAATGCCAAGGGTGATGGAATCATTCCTAACAAAGGGAGATGAAAAGTGTGAATCACATGCCAGACATTCGGAATGCAATGAGGGTGGCATGGTGATGGAGGATAACTGTTGACCATGTTAGAAACACAGTATCCATATCACGTTATCCTGAAATAGGGATAAGAAAATGAGGGTCGACTGCTGACCGTGTTCAAAACACAGGACTTGACTCGAAGCGTTGTCCAAAGTCTTTGGGGCATTGGGCCAGGACGGTAGGTGAGCCAATGCGGCATGGGACCAGGCTATTAGGGGGTCCCTTTAGACATGGAAGTGGATGAAGATCTGAATGAAGGACACGCAAAGCGTGAGGTGTAGTGATGGAATATTTGAACGGATTCCAACGCTCTTGAAATCACGCCACTGTGATCATGGCATTAGGAATCTTATACTTGGAGCATAAGGCATCTCTTTTTTGGAGTAAGATACATCCTATGTTTAGCACATAGTTCTTACTACAGTTTATAGTCATTTAGAGAGGAAAATTAGCATCTTATGCTTGGATCATATGGCATCTCTCATATAGAGTAAGAGGCATCCTATGTTTGGGACATAGGGATTACTATAGTTTAAAGTCATGTAGAGAGGACTATTATAATCTTATGCTTGGAGCATAAGGCATATATCGTATAAGGAAAGAGGCATCCTATGTTTGTCACATAGGATTTACTACAGTTTATAGTCATGTAGAGAGGACTGTTAGCATCTTATTCTTGGAGAATAAGGCATCTCTTGTTTGGAGCAAGAGGTATTCTATGTTTGGCACATAGGTTGTACTACAGTTTATAGTCCTGTATAGAGGATTATTAGGAATAATGCACCAAGTAATGGTTGGTGTTGGGTCTTACGCAAGGGCGGCCCTTTATAGTTCAAACTGGAATAGGATCTAAGTGATGGGGTTTGGAGGAGTTGCCTGAGGAATGATTCGACTCAAGGTACTCGGGGAATTAATGATGAGAATCTCAACTCACAACATGGGAATGGAACTAAGAGTAATATGTCTACTCAAGGTGTTTAATGGTGTATGGAGAAGTCTCTCAAATCATGGGATTCCATAGGAGGAACGAAGCTATGCATAAGGGCGCAATGGAAAATGCCGACGTCCCGGCCCGAAAAGTTCGCGGTGCGACTCTCCATTTTTCATGGGGGTCAGTGATGGTAGCGAAGGGACCGGCCCGGAGGGCCGGGATTGTAGCCCAACACTAACCCTGAGCGGGGGTGCGGGGGCGCATCCCCTGTGGTATGGACCGGTGGGCATGAAGGTAGGATCATCGCAAAGGATAGGTCTTCGCGAAGTAGCTCTACGGAGCATGGCCTCGTAAAGCATGGACTCGTGGAGAAAAGGTCTCTCGCGGATCAAAGGGCTCTCACGGAGCTAAGGTGGCTTGCGGAGCAAAGGTGGATCACGGAGCAAAGGTCTCTCATGGAGAAAAGGGCTCTTGTGGAGCAAAGGGCTCTCGTGGAGCAAAGGGTGCTCACGAAGCATGGACTAACGGAGTGGCATCGCGAAGGAAGCTACTCGCGGAGCATAGATTCACGGAACAGCATCATGTGGGAAGCTGCTCGCGGAGCATGGGCTCGCAGAGCAGCATCGCGAAGGAAGCTGCTCGTAGAGCATGGGCAGGCAGAGATGCAAGCGGAGCTCCACGAACCGAGATATCGGCTGCCCAAGGGGCGGAGTGGCTTCTTCGACGAAGGGGGTGAGCTGGGTATTTATTGGGGAGAGGCGCTTCGAATCAGAGCTCGCTCGGTGCGAAGACGGAGTTTGCTCTGTAGTGGGTCGCAAACGTTAAAGGAGTTCGCAGATCCATCTCGCCTCTTTACTTCACGGTGGGTCGCGAACATCAAAGGGGTTCTTGGAGCATCCTTCCCCCTTGCTTCACGGTGGGGCTCTGCGATCGCGGAAGGAGCTTCGTGAATGGGCTTCACAAACCAGTTTTCTAGCCCAAGTTCAAATTCTCATAACTCTTAATCCGTAACTCCGTTTAGGCCCTATGACCTACCAAATCAAATCTTGCGAAATGGGATACAATATTGGATCATGTATGGGTGAATTTGGAGAATTTTGCAAATGATTTTTCAGGTGTCAACACACAGCATGTTGTAATGGGTAAGCATCATGTTGGGGTTTCCTTTAAGATACAAAAACTATTCTCTTTACCTCTAAACCTCTATAAAACTCTCTTTTTATACCAAAAAACTTGAAAAATACAATGTAAAACCATAAAATGATATAGGACTCTACATTAGATACCTCTAAAATGATTCTCACCCTTAAGAATAAAAACCAATCTAAATATATTAAATCAAATTTGAAATTAGAAACTTGAGGTGCTACTTCTGAAATTAGAATATTCCCATTATAATATGCCAATGAATCATGTGATGGAAGAAAAAAAATTTATCAAAACAAATCCTAATAGTAACATCATAATAAGAAATAAAACATCAAAATAATAGTGGATAGTGAGGTAGAATTAGTGATACACACTCCCATGTATATTCATCCAACCCACCATGCCTCTAAAATACAAGAACCAAAGTAATGGAATGTACTCATGGAGCCTTATCCTAATGATCAATAGTCTCAATAGGACACTCTATAATCATCACATCCTCCTCGGTATCTAACTCACCCCAATCAATTACATGGGAATTATTGTAATGAAGTCATAAAAGTTTTGATATATGAAATATTTTGTCGATGTGATCCATATATATAGGAAGATCCACCTGATACATTGGCTCTCTAACTCTCTCCAATACATCATAAGATCCAACAATCCAAAGAAAAAGATTATAGGATTTATTAAACCTATACTATACATGAGGTGGATAAACCTTCAAGAACACATGATCACCGACATATAACTCTAGAGGTATCCTCCTATAATCTATATAAAAATTCAAACTTTATTTAATAATGAACTACTAAAACTTTCTCCATCATACAATATACCAAATCTAATCAAAAAATCGTTGACTCTCAAACATCAGTCCCATACAATATAGATATACAATATTTTCCATAAAATTCACTAAATAGAGTCATACCAATCCATGGTGAAACTATTTATATATTGAAACACAAATAAAGATAAATTCAACATCCATGAATTGATAAAATCAAGAAAAATATATCTAATATGTACTCTAATGTCCGCATTTTCCACTTTGTCTAATCATTAATCAATAGGTGAAAAGTCATATTAAGTTATAACTAAGATTCAAATTCACACAATGAACTCTTACACACTTGAGAGTTAAAAAGATGATATTTATTATATAATATCATTATCATAACCCCCTGGATCCTCACCACCTCATCAACTAACAACCTCATTAAGTAATCCACCATGATAGACTTCTTAATCACCCAGAAACAATCTAACTTCATTAATAATTCCATAAAAACAAAAATACCATCCCATCCACCAAAAACTTGAGGAAAAAAACTATGGAATAAATCAAAATATTATCTTATTTTAAATATGTAATATATAATGTCTCTAATAGACCATCCAAAACTTCATTCTCTACATTATTCTCTTGAAAAACCAAGCATTTGGAAAAGAAATTATCTTCCAACTTCTTTATTATCTAAGACTAAAACCAGTCCATCATAGCATGACGCATCATGGATATACCATAATGTGAAACCAGAGGTGAGATATTAAACTCAAGTAGAAATTCCTCTATCATCACCAATAGAATAACTAACTTCTCATGAAATAACACCTAATTTTGATTATACTCTAACAATTCCTTAGGAGAATATCTATAAAAAACATGATCCAATTATAACTCTATATTAGGATCTCCCAAATGTGTCTCCTCAACCATTATAAACAAATAATAATAAATATCATCAAAAATAGGTAAATTATATTAAATATATCCTCTAAATATAGATAAAAATATGTAAGTTCTTCTATTATACTCCACTCATCTCCAGCCTCTCAAGCTACATCTTCATGAGTCTTAAAACATAGCATAAAACTACTATATTTTCTTTCACCTTAGTGAAATTAATATCATAGTCATAAGCCTATGATAATTACACCAATATCTATTAATAAAAATTTTAATTCTGATAAGAGATGATATACTATAACATCACATGATGTGTAAAGACTACAAAGCTCTCTCCAATAAGTTAATTTCATCATAGATTCAAAGAAAAAACTACCACAAAAAGATCAAGATATAGAGTTTTGTAATTGTATTCATGATGACAAAACCTATGAGACCCATAAGATATCATATCTCAATCCAACATCAATATTCCCAAAAAACCAAGATGATAAGTATCAAAAAATACCTTAAACATGACTATATATTTTGACTACTGAATAATATGATCACTAATAATATTCTTATTTAGGTTATCAACCACTACCTGAAACTAATCAGTTCACACAAAATCTTAGTTTTTACAAGACAAATATATCCAAGGTTCTATAATCTAAGAGAAATCATACATGAACCTCCTACAATATCTAGTAAACTAAAAAAACTTCACACCTTCATAACATTTTTGGGAGGTACTTAATAAAGAAATTCATCAACATTTGAATGATTGATACCTAAAGTATTCTAATATATTCAATACATAATAAAATTAACCTCTCACATCTAAAACATACACTTTGATAGTATTTATTGAAATAAATTTAAAGTGATTTTAAACAATGTGATGGTTTATTTTCAAAAGTGATTTTTTAAATGAAAAGGGATGGTTTGACTCATATGTTTTAAAGGTTAAATGAATAAAAGTTAAATGTTTGTTTTTTGAAATGATAATTCCTTGGTAAGTACCCTTTGAGGCATTTTTTTTAATAGTGTGTTTTAATAAAGGATTTAAGATATTGATTGTTTATTACCAAATTGTTTATATGAAATAGAAACTTACTTACTCCTATTTATTTTAAAACTAGAATTTTTTGTTTATTTATAAAATTAATGAAATGGACTCTTGGTGGTATCCTATTAGGGGTTGTATTACAAACCGCATACTCATGTTGGTGGGTACAAGGTCTTTATGACTATTGTAAGTCTTTTAGGTTTTGGATTTTTGATTGGATTTTATACCACTCTCTATTAGAAGAAGATCATGTTTAGTAATTTTGGTGACTATAGAGTCACATGGTGATGGTGTGGATTCTCTCTCGAATTCATTTGACCAGTCAGATCGTGATGTGAATTGACCTCTCTAACCACCTTCTTTGTTTTAAATTTTGTTTCCTTATAGTGGATTATAAAAGGTTTGTATAAAATGGTTTCATTTATGTGGAAAAATGTTTTGGAAAAAAATTCATATCCCTTATGTCTCATTTGAATTTTATTTTTTTAATTTATTATTTACTTTGGCATGGTTGTCCAATGCATGAAGGCCTCATGTTAGATTCCCTGTTTGAACCCATTATTGGTCCTAGTTTCTCTTGAGGTTGAAATCATTCCCATATCTTCACATGTGATACCCTGATAGTAGTTTCCAACCTTAGGAAATTGGAAACATGCCTCGGGCCTTGTGGAAGAGTGGTTTGGGTGACGTAAAAACTATCAAACAAATATTTAATACAAATTTTTTATGATCTAACTATACTAAAAACCATCTTAGTCTATTAGTGAAGAATGGAGTTACCCTAAAAACATATCTCTAGTAGGACATGGGTTAGAGAATAACTTCAAGAGTATAATTATACAATATGAGAGAAAAAACCCTCAAAAAACCCAAAAACTATAAAAGAACAACTAATTCGAAAAAACTTCATATAATATAATAAACTATAATCCCTATAATATTGTAAACATTAATGTGGTATTATAAATAAACACAAGAAAATGTATACATAATAAATACTAAAAAGGAAAAAAATCAAACAACAGTGATTCTAACTCTATAAAACTCTACCATAAATTCATTTAATTCCCATCCAAATCACCAATTCTATCCTATAAATATGTAAAAACAATATTATAAGGAGTAATTATGAAAGTATACTTAAATGGTTCCACTCTAGTCCCTATTGTGATAATTTTAAAGAATCATACTAAAGTTTAAGTGTATTAATGGTGAAACCGGTTCATTACCTATCCCTGGTCTACTATAACATAACATCACCGAGTATTAATCCCCAAGTATATATAAAAATAGTAATATTGTAGTCATAAAAATATATCTTTAACTGTATCCCACACCCATTGGACCACTGATATAGTCACCCTCAAATCCTAATGACATATGTTTTACCACTCCCATCGTTTCCCTATCCACATACCACATATTTCTATCACATATAGTATATCATAAAAACATAATTACATAAACACAACCTCATTATCATAACCATATAACCATAATAATTTTTCCTCCAATAAAAAACTACATCATCAAACATCACTACCCATCACTACATCAATGTGACACAACTATATATCCAAACAATGTCAGCAAGAGAGAATATGATATTGGGAGTAAACAACCATTCATAACACTAATATCATGAATATTAGGTTACAAATATAACAAAAAACTTATATTGGTTTTGATCATGTTACCCAACATAGAAGGTGGTGCGTAAGAAATAATAAAATATAAGATAAAATAATATAATAAATAATTTTTATCCTATTGTCTTATTCTAATTATGACCTTTAAAACCACAACCCATAATCACATCACCACCACCACCACAATAATAACCTTAAACCATACAATAATCAAAAACAACTGCAATAAGACAACACTATTACCTCATAAAAAATATATTCATCACAATTTATTTGTTATTAATGATTCAACTTCCATAAATTACTAACCACATTATGTTTATTAAATGTATTTATTTTTAAAAACCATTATCTCATATAAACACTTCCGCTTTAACATTTATAATTCAATTACCACATATTTCATTTCAAAACATTAATTCATAAATTCAAACACTTAATTCATTCATCATATCCCATTGTCATTCCATTTTATTCAATTAATTTAATTGTTTTGGAATCCTTTCTATTATTGGGAATCTATAACATTAACCACATCAAAAACGTCACACCACTACATCAAAAAACCACTAAAATCCTAAAAAATAATCTCTACCATAGTCACATCAAGTAAATAAATAATTACCTCTCTATAAACTCATTAATACTGAAAAAAAAAATTAGAAACCATAGATGATAAAAAATAATATCATTTACAAATATATTTTAATCAAATTATCGTTTCATTCTCAATAAAAAAATATTAATCACGAAATTATAGATTTTTTCATTTTAAATAATTTACCATATTTTATTTATTCATCATACTTACAACATGATTTAGTATATCAATGGAAACAAATTTAAATCCAAATAGTATATTTAGTGAATTAATCAACAACATTAATAAGATAGTAACAAGGAATTCATATAAATAATAATTTAAAAAACTCCACTTTCAAGTTCTAAAACATTCATTTATATTTGATAGACTAATTTTTTCTCTCCACCCAAAAAAAATCATGATAATTCCATTATAATATAGTAATTAATTACAGAGAATTTAAATCACCTATTAGATTTGGTTCCCTAGAACCAAATAAATTTTACATTATATTTCCTATGTATTCAATGCCTTGAATATTGACAAATATCTTATCACATATTGATCGTTCTTATATGTAACATTAATTTGATAATTTCCTTAGAGTATTGTCTCATAAAAGGGTCATAGCAGTTTCTTATAGTGATTGGAACCTTGAAATTCTATGAAAATATTCTAGATCATATTATTCATATAGTTGTTCATCATTTTTTGATAGGACATAGACGATATGGACTATCAGGTGTTGGATTCCCATAAGAAAATGATAATTCATCTCATGAAGTCTACACTTAGTAATCTTTAAGATGGGATATTATTAGGACAAGCTTGAAATTAGGAATTGCATATGTTTACATGTCATTGTTTATTTTTCTTTTTAAATATATGTAATGATCCTTAGACTAAAATATTATTATTAATATAATCATGAATAATGTATTTTGATGTATTTCCCAAAACCATGATACTATATGTTCACAATAAAGTTGTATATGTTGAGTGTTTTATAAAAAATATATACCTAATGAATATGTATATAAAGTATTTTTCCATCTCATATTTATGGAATATTATATCTCAGATGTAAGAACCCATATTTTTAGTGAGTTACATTTTCTTTCATTTTCAGTTAAACCCTTGTTGATTTTTCCTTTCGGCATAAAACTTGGTGACTGGGACCTTAGGTCGATCGATGAGTTTCTGAGGAGAATGTGGTAGTAGGGATAAAACATGGATACCGACCAAATATATGGAATGTATTTAAATACACTACATTTATTAAATACATGACATGTATTTGTATAGTTGGACCTTGTTCACATCATGTAGAGGTTTCTTCCAGATAAGGAAATCCCAATCATTACATGAAAAGTAATGTATTTTCACACCATGTAAATTCAAGGGGTAGTTTTTTAAAAATAGGGAAGGTCATATGTTTTATAGAGGCTCATTTTCTCCTCTAGTAGGAGATGTGTGAGAGCCAACACTGATTCACAACCTAGGTTCTTCTACTCCTTCATCTGAGTTTGATTTCCTTCGAGGTTTCTCATATTGGATCCACAATTGTAATATCTCCAATATTTATCTTTCCTTCCATCATTTATCTTCCTATCTGCTATGTTATATTTGTGCAAGCACATATGCTCTATTTTTAAGGTTTCTATCTATTATTATATTTTCTCCCATTCTATCTTGAATCAAATGTCGGAAATGAATGAGTGATCATCTACATAACTAAGGTAAGTGGTCTAATTCCTTTATGCAATGTTTAGTTTCATCTATATCATGTGTCATTGTGCCACATGCTAAAACTTTTAATTACACCTATAAAATGCTTAATAAATTAAATTTAATGGTTTTACATGCTTATTTTGGTTCTATCTGATAGTGAATCAACACCTTTAGTCAATCACCTTGATTTGATCCACCCTATGGGTGTGCCTTTCTTTAAAGGCCTAATTTCCCTTTACATTAGTTTTTTTAAACACCTTTTTGGGTTTTTTTCCCTTGTAATAAATATATATTAATGTGAAATGAATTAAGAAATATGATTATCCTTGTGTTAGGCCCATAGGCTCTATTCCATTACTTGACTTAATTTAATAAAATGAATTGGCCCACAAGATTAAAATAATATTATTGTAATTATTTGATGAAATGGTATGAGATTGTGATAGATAATATATACCCTTATGTTATGTTAAGAGTGATACTCGGGATTCTATTTATAGATATTATTGGATGGGATCATCATGATTATTAATTAACATGTATAGATGAGTCACATATATGACGGAAGTGATACTAGGTATGCCTTGGACAGACTCACCATGGGTTTTCTCTACCTCTATGTGAGTGATAATAGTTCCCTAGGGGAGACACCATGCATGGGATCAGTGGATAGATGGTTATATGAGTCCACAAGTGATGCACGATCCCTTGTGGGAGCTACTGGGGATGGACTAGAGGTCTTATTTTGTTTTTAAACTATGTTTGGAGTGATATGTGGGATTCCATTTATGGGTCACCTTGGACGTACTACTACAACATTGAGTATTTATTGCACTCATGGAGTGATACATGGGTTCCTTGATATGGTTCACCTTTGATAGGCCTAGAATAACTCTTAATTAAATTCAAGATATGCCTTTTTAAAAATAAAACAAAGTTAGTTCATTCTATTCATGGATGCATATGCCAATCCAAATACCATTCTTGGTAATGGTCTATATCTTGATACTTTACTCATGATGGCCCATTATGCATTATATCATACCTGCACAGGTCAACTTGGTTCAGAAACACCCATCTTAGGCCGAAGTAAGTAGATCCGGTCGGGTATCCCTTTAGGAAATTATCCTAATGTATTTATTTATTTATTTAATGTCTTTTAAATATTATTATTGGAACACTGTTCATTTTATATGAACTGACTATAATGATCTAGACACCATTGGTGGTGACCTACTGAGTATATATCACACCCTTCTTGGGATACAAATGGTACTGAATAATACTTAATTATTGTGGGTATTGATAAAGTGAAGCATCTTGATTCTGATGCATGATTTTCTGTACTAAGATAGAGTATGTGAGAAGATGACCAAGCCTATGAATGTAATTCTAGTGGTAGCATCTTTTGGTCTTTTTTTTATTTTTTTCCTAACATGTGATATAAGCATGTTTTCCTTATTCCCATGTACTCATTTGTTTTATATCTTCATGACATGATCACCATAATTTGGTATCTATTTATTATTATCATTCCACTTTTTTATTAAACATGGATGTTAATTATTATTCTTACTCTGCTGCTGTTTATTTGTTTTTTTTATGTTCTTTATCATTTATATATTACCATTATGTTACACTATGACCCATGAGGTAATAGTCTCCCTAAATACATACCCTATGACCTTGCTGCTATTTGGAAGCCTCTGGAATATGGGGAGGTGCACTTGAGGTCATGTTTCCAATCATCATGGGGCACCATTCAGTGGATTCTAAAATAGGAATCTACATCAGACCTCTGATTGGAATGTAATTGTAAAACTAAAATCTAGGGTCATGGTGTATTGATGGGTTTGTTTTAGATAGTCATAGAAATATATTTAGATCATATATGATGATGAAATTAATATGAAACCCACTAAATGAGATATCGAGAAAATTGGGTTATATCGCATTGTGAGTGTTCATATGTGGTTGCATTTATTATGCCATTGAATTATTCCTTTATGGGTGATTTTATGTGTTACTTCATCCAGATATTGGAATTTAGGCAAGCCTTCCTAAGCCCACTAAAAAATATACCCAAATGGTTATATACTTTTAGTATCAATCTACCTTATTTAAATACTATATTTATTATGTGGTAGGAATAAATTTTATTCTTTAGAATAAGATATAATATTTATTCATGATTTATTGGTCAAAATTATTTAGCAAATGTTTATATATGAGTTGAATATTGAAATAAATATTTATTCACAACTTTTTCGAATATAATATTTACATATATCTTATTTTATTTTTAATTCAAGAAAAAAATATTTTTAAAATAATTATTTAATTTGTAACACGAATGTTAAATAAATTTTTATTCGTAAGATCATGAATATAATTTTTATTTATTTTTTAGATTGATATTTATTTGAAAGTATATAAATATAATATTTATTTATTTATCGAATGAATATTATTTATTTATTATTCAAGTTTTTATAAATAATGAATAATTTGGTCAATATGAGTTAAACACCTGGTAATGAAAATTACATATCAATTAATATTTAAATAAATATTGATTTATTTATTCATATTTATATTATCCTTAATAAATTATTTTATAAAATATATAATAATATTATAATTATTACTAAATGTGTATTTTGATAAGGATTAAGAGATAGGTTAAGGGAATATGGGCAATTATTAATCCTTTAACCTTGTAACACCCCGAAATTCTAAAAGAATGACATTTTATTCAATAGCATATGTGACACGCAATTACAAACATAGAAGAGAATATAAAACCCCAATAATTTATAATATATTTATTTTTGAATATATTTAATTTATTATATATCTTTTGATACATACAACAATGAGTTTCTTCAATATCTTGTGTTATATGTAAGACTGAGTTTTACCAAACAACAATATAATATTAATAATATTATTTAATTTGATAGTTATTTTCTAACCACTAAAATGGATTGTATATAAGTTTAACTAAATTATAAAAATATATATTTTACACATTTTTATTAGCTATATATTGGTTATAAATAAATTAATAATCATTTAACACAAAAATATAAATGTTTTTTAAAAGACTATATTTTTCTAAAAGATGATGTAGCCACACCTTATCCACAAAATTTAAAATTAATTTTTAAAAATTTATTAAAATTTATATGTAAAAAATAAACTCCATTTTTTAAATATAAAAAACAAAATTATCTTAGGGATAATTTTTGATATATTTCTAAAAAGAGTCATTTTTTAATGAATAGTGAAAAATACTGAATTTTAATTGAAAATTATAGTTTTGTTTAAATAATTTATAATGTTAAAATATATTTTAATTAGTTTTAAATTAAAATTATTTCAATTCTATATCAATTAATCTAATTTAGTTCATTTTAATCATTTTTATTTTGAAATTAGATGTAAAAACTTTGTAACTTTTTGGACTTTTTCACTTTAAAAACTCACTTTATCATCATGCCAGCAGGATTAATTTTAAATTAAAATTTACCACTCCTGTGAATTGAATTTAGAAAAATGGATTCCATATTTATAATCCAAATAATTTATTGTTTAAAAAAATCAATGTATTTTTTTAGAAAAATCGATGGTGAATACAATAAAAATTAATTACCGCGGTTAAGATAAAAAAGGGTTTTTCGGGGGTTAAAATAAAAATATAAGGTTAAAAATAACCCATAAACTTGTATAAAAACTATTTTTTGGACTTATATAGACCATTAAACCTATAAATTATGATAATGGTCCACTTGGGATCCTTTTGTAATATTAAAAACGTGGGGGCACTCAATTCTTTTCAAAAATACCAAGTCTGTCCTCTTCCCCACTTATAAAAGGCCACCCCATCTCCTCTCTTCTTCACACCTTCAAACAAATTTGGTTCAGAAAATAAATATCCAATTCAATTTCCCACTTCCCTCCTATCCTCCTATAAACTTTATTTTGGGTATAAATCTGACCTAGAAAGGGTTTAGTGCAAATCTAAGGAGGATACCCAAAAAATATGTAATGTTCTTCAATGAGAATCTTTATTTTATTTATTTATCCAACTCCTTAAATTATTAGTAAAAAAAGTTGATATAAAAAAATCAGTATCTTAAATATACTTTTATGTTTTTATAATAAGTACATTACCTACAACCATCTCCACTTTCAACAATTGGGTTATGAAATCATTGCTCATGTGTATGGAGGACTACCACCTCACAAACTGATGTCATATGTTCTTCCATTACCACCGTTCATGGATAGGTATGATGGTGGATATAAAGTATATATATAATATTTATCACATATTTATACCACTTTATTCATTATATCATATATATCTTTTTACCTTCTATTTTTTAGGAGATACAACAACATCTCTTGTGTGTATGTTGGACTACCACCTCAAGAAGCGAAATGATTTTTCTTCCACTAACTCTTCACATGGAATGGGATAAGAATAAAGTAAATGAATTTATATGATATATGTAAAATAATTAAGATATTAGTGAAATATTTATAATTATTTTAATATGATATATATCATTTTATTTCTTACAATTACATTCACTTAAAGATGATAACATTGTTCGTGTACGTTGGGACTTCCACCTTCACAAAGTGATGTGACTCTCTTTTCATCACCACACCACATGGATGATATATACAAGTATATATATGATATTTATGATATTATGATCATTATTTAAATATTATATATTACTTACCTTCTTTCCATAATGATCTTTTAAAAATGCAAGTCTTACTCATGTGTATGTATGACCTATCATCTTCATGATCGTAATGTACTTCATTTTTCATAACCATCATTCATGATTGGTTTTAAAAGTATAATTGGTGTAAAAATATTAAAATTATTCCATGATTATTATTATGGATATGATATAACTATATAATATTTCAAATAATCATATCATTCATGATGAAACATGCATGACAAAACAAGGTAATTAACACCCAAAACACTAAAAATAATGAAATATTATTAATGAAGAGGAAATAAGATGTTATAAATGGATAATATAAGATATTAAAAATATAAATATGGTTCTATAATAATTTAATAACATGTTTAAAACCACTATACTATATTTTAAGTAATGTTCAACCAAAATTAAGTGTAAAGTAATGGATTTCTTAACTCAATTTCTACTCATTTGGGTAAACTTCTACTTAATTGATTATGTCATGAAAAGATTATGTGTGAAATGAATTTAGATTATATTATGTAATATATACAATATTTTTATGTTTATTTATAGTTTATACACATAATTAATCCATTTTTTAATTCTCACTTTAAAGTTATGATCATTTTAAAGGTTTATTTCACAAACTCATTCTAATCGAGATTATTTATTCTTGAATATTAGTTGAAGGAAATTAATTGAACATTTCCTAATAAATACATTAAATTTTCTTATAATTTGGTTATTCAAGATATTTTCAAGTAATAGTACCATTTTTCACTCTTTTTTACTTAAGTTAATTGAGAAAATGTTTTTAGGAAAATCTGACTTCATTTCTCTCTTGGGTTAGAAATCTATTTTTCTTCCAAAACCATGTTTTCTAAAAAAAGTTTTAAAAACATTTTTAAAATTTTCAAAATGATTTTTTAAAGTTATTTTTACCCATTTATAATCTTTATAAATTTTTTCAAATGAATCTTATATCATTTTCAAACCAAATCCCATTTGTATTTTCCTGAAAATGTGAAAGGAATCTTATTATTGTTTTCTCATCAAGGAACTTTCCATAATTTTTCATAGTGAAACTTTTACAGCACATACGGAATTACCCTCCATTATGACCACCATTTATTTAAAGCATCATTTGTAATTTTATAAGGATATTTTCAAATAAAATGATTTTAAAATTGATTTTCAATGAAAATGGCTTTCAAACTGATTTTCAAAATGAAAAGGATATTTTTCTAAAGACAGTTTTTAAATATATTTTTAAAGTATTTCTATTCATCAATGACATCATCTCTTATTATAATTATTCTCCATTGAGGATACGATGTATTTATACCATCTTTATTCTTCCTTTGGATGGTTTATGGTCATTTTGACAAAGTAATGTATTGACATTCACTTTCTTGATTCATTTTTGTAGTCATTAACTTTCCCATGAAATATTCACTTTAATGTGATCATTAAACATTAAATTCCCCCTATATATTCATATTATTTATCATGTAAATGTTTATTTCTTAAATCATATATCTTTTCTACATAAATTGTTCTACATTGAATGGTATTTTTTAATTTGGGGATATATTGATAAATATTTATCCTTTAATCGATATAGATATTTGATGATAAGGAATATTGTTTATGAATTAAATCTATTAATTTATATATGTGGAATGATTTGTACATGAATCTATAGTTGGGTCCATTATATATTTCTCCTAGATGCATCACTAGTCACATGAGACAAAATTAGTCATCCAAACCCTATACATTTGTAACGAGTATGTTTAAAATTGTCTGGAGGATAGATCTTGATAGTATGTGTCTTTTAAAAGTTCTTGACACAAATGAGTTGTCCAAACTAGATCAGTTTATACCAATAATGTTTTAAAATATCTTAAAGATATATCTTGATGGTAAGGGTATATTTTACCTTGGTAACATGACATCCTATAACTAAGTATTTCCTTCATTTAGAATTCAGTTATCATTGTCTGTGATATTTACACAATGATATTATCTCTAGATGCATTTCATTCTCAGTTCATTGATTAAATGGATTTTTTTTTGTTATTTACCTTTCTATATTAATTATTCTTTATCTAGTTATAGTATTCATTTTATTATTTAAATGGAATTTGTGGCCAATTATTTACCTTTCCACATTGATTATTCTTATTGATTCATGAGAACTTTCATTTTACTTAACCCTTGATGAAAATTTGAGCTCACCATTATTTTGTTTCCTTTCCCAAGAAGCCATGAAGTGTACTATGATTGAAATTAAAGTATATGTTAAATGGAATAATGTTTTTCTCAAACAAAAATGTGTTTCGTATTGAATATTCAACTATAATACAAGACTCATGTATGAGTCTAGTTTACCTATACTACTAAACTATTTAGTCCTTCGGAAAAAAATCATTTTATCTTTTTCTAATTTATTAAATCATACACTATATATGATATCCTAGGGTCAATGTTTTTACAAAAATAAATCTATATATACCATGTTATATCATTTCTATAAAATAGAATAAGTGGATTCGAGAATCATTTGTTATGCATGACATTTCTTCTCCCTAGATATTTCTCTCTATAAAAAATATCTAGGGTTCACTCTCATGATTGTAAAAATTTATTCCACCTTCTTCTTCCTCAATAAAAATATATAGGATATAAAATCCCCAACCCCAAGGTATTGTGTATAATTCAATATGAACAATTCAATATGATCATATTGTCCGCACTAGCACCCAAAGTTCCATCAACTTCATCCAGAGATCATGGTGCATGTTTAGATTACCACTAGAGAGATTTTACTTTGGATTATATTAGTGTAAAGGTGATACTACACAAATTATTTTTTATGTATCAACACCTACATCGAAAAAAGAACTCAAGATCATGGTATTTTGTTGGTATTGAGTAAATTATAAATTTAACATGAAAGATCCTATATCTGTTTTTTGGATTATTTCATTAGGGTCCTTCAGATGTAAACATGAGGCATGTTATTCTTCAATATGTTCTTATGATTTATTCATTGAATTTAATAAAAAATCATCATTGTTAAAGGACCCTACTAGCTTCCACTGTGCTTGGAACTATCAATCGGTATCAAATTGGTCTCATTAAAATTTATAGTTTTTAAATTTTTTATTGAAATATATCTAAATTATATTTTTAGTTTTTATTTTAATTATTGTTTAAAATCTATAATGCTGAGATGATATGTCCATTAACTATCATATGAACATAAACAGGTCAAGAACAAGTGTAGGATGCATGGGGATACCATCTAGTGGTGATAGGGATCCTAGCTACATGAAATTGTTATATGGAATGTAGCATAATTACACATTATGTAATCAAGGTCAACCACATTAAGACACAGTTGTGCCAATAATAGTTGGTCATGTGGGAGTTAATTATGTAGTTTATAATTACTCATTAATTATATTGTGTATTGACAATCAGGGTGGAATAAATTATGAAATGCAACACACCATGTAACATATGTTCACATCATGTAATTCCCATATGATGTGGTGGTCATGTTTTCAATACACACGGAGTCTTTATAAATTCACATGTTGAGTGTTAAATAAGAGTAGGACGATATAGAGACAGTTTTATTATACAACATGGTACTATATCACATGTCATGTAATGTGGTATTATCCCACATGAAATACATGATTTGTCCCTAGACATGTAGTGAAGGATAGTAAGAAATGAGTTATAAGGTATGTATCTAGTATACACACCATATAACTTGTACCAATTTACGAATATTACAAATCAAGACAGTCTATACACCCCATCAAATAAATTATGAAGAAAGAAAATAAATTGCAACATTTAAACCAAAAAACATGTCATATAGTGGGCGTACATTTCATGTGATAGGATTTTATATAATATTTAATTAATAATTAATTTTGTGTAAATTTTTGATCTTTTCACCGTGTGGTGGTTGTAAACGCCATGTGCGTTATATAGGAAATTAAAGTGGTGCACTCCAAATGTGTTAAATACATGTCTATACGTCGTGTAACTATATGACACATCATGTATGATACAAGCCATATGAACACATTTTACATGACCAAAAAACATGAAACATAGTTCAGGTGGGTACACACCATATTGAATCCAAGTACACATTGTATACTTATGTATTTTTAAATAATATAATTTTTTTAATTTTTTAAAAATTATAGTGGGTAGGTATGTTATGTTTCTTTAATAATTATTGGATTAATAATTAATATAAACAATTAATTAATTAATAAGGATATTAATTATTAATTCAAGATAAATTTATCTTAAATAATTGAGTGATTAGAAATGTATGATACCTTGTATCAATGAAAAGTTGTTGCATGTATGTGACTGGTCATAAGTTTTGACCAAGCAATGTATCTATTGGGTTTTTGTTTAATTTAATATTTTTGCCTAAATTTTTATATGTAATAAAATTTTATAAAATTAAATATTATTTCATGTGAGTAATCCCTCCCACATTTATTATGTAGTAATTTCATGTCCATGGTTTATTTTATGTATTGCATAACCCTAGTTCCCATAACCAACGTGTGAGTAAAACATGTAATGGATGGAGAGATGGAAGAACAGGAGAAAGTTGTCTTGATGATCCCTAGCGATCGTGGAGTGTTCATGCATCCAAGAGGCATCAATCTTCACTCCTATGTATTTAATCTAATCAACGGCCAAAATTAGTCATCTACTTCAAAGAAATTTATGGTTTGTGACGAAGTGAAAGGTTTTTTGGTGTTCTATGGATTCTTAGGTGGATCTTTCATCTTCCCGAATAATAGGGTTTTGTAATGAATCCTAGGGGAGGGTGTTATGGCTCATATTTTGGCTTCATATGGAGAGATTTGAGAATTATTGGACATCTATAAGAACTATTTTATAGCACATGTTTCATTGTCAAAAGGGATGAAACCCTATAAATTTGTAGATCTAATGTATTGTCTAACCTCAACCTGGGGTTTTTATGAATTTAAATGTGTGTCTCTTTGTCATGTATATTTTAAGCTTATTTTACCTTCTGAAAATCAGAAAGGTTGAGCGTGAAGTTGGGTTCAATCAATTTGAGGCCTGGTATCTTACAGATCCATGAGTGGAGTTTTAATTTCAACTTGAATGATTTTGAGGATACCATTGCAAAGGTATGGATTAAGATTCATGGTTTAAATTGGGTCTTGTGGCACCCCAAAATCTTGTTTGACACTGCATCCATGAAAGTTACTCCAATAAGGATGGACTCTAAAACTGAATTAGTTTACATTGGAAACTTTTCAAGGGTGATGGTAGAATCTTATTTAAGTTCAACCGTAATTGATAAGGTAGCCCTCTCTACACCTCAGGAGGAAATAAACCTCATAAGTGAGTTTGAGAAAAATACAATGTTTTTTATTTATGTAAAATGATAGGGAATTCTAAATATGATTATAGGAAGGAACTTTACTATACTAAATGACACTTGGATGGTCACGACTTACATAATTGTCATTAAAAATAGAGCAATGTTTTTTTGGGTACACATACATCCATCCAACATCAAATTTTTATTCAAAAGATAGTAAAGGAACCAGGTATTTTGAGACAAGAAACAAAAAAAAACACACCAGGAACATCAAGAACAACAAGGGTTCTCAGGACATAGGGAGGCCTGAAATATTAAAGACCCATAGCATCACCTCTGATTAAGTTAACCCCCTCCTACTTCAAGAAATTAATCGAATGGAGGAAAGTAACCTTGGAGCACGGCTGTGCCATAGAAGCGAGGTGATCTGCAACTTTGTTCTCCTCTCACCAAGTGTTCATCACACGAACATTGTGAAGAAGGGCGCGGTATTTTCTAATTCTGTATGATATTGACAATGGAACATGTCATTTACCATTAAAAGGATCATAAAGGATCAAAGAATCAGTCTCAGCTTGAGAAATAGAAATATTCCTCTGATGGAAGAGCAATAACCCTGTGAGCATTGATCTTGCCTCACCCTGAAGCGAGGTTCCGTAACCAAAATGTGCATTAAAGGCTAACACCACACCTCCAGTCTAGTCCCTAACCACGCCCCCTCCACTCATCTCTCCAAACACACAGAAACCATCTGAGTTGAGCTTGTAACTGGAAGACAGAGGCTGCCAATTGATCCATTACCCCTGAATTCTGGTACTGAAAGGATTCACATGAGGGAAAATAACCTACAGCAGCCTCAGCGTAGGAGCCTCTTGCCAGTTGGGGATGAACGTGACCAGATCCAGTAGTATATTTTGCATGCGCACTACAAAGGACCTCACCGTAGGCAGCGACCCTTCAAACTAGGCTCGGTTCCTGGCCTGCCACAGGAACCAACACCCCGCGCTTAGGACCATTGACCTCTCCATCCTTTCTATGCCTGAGCTAACTATTACATAGAACCATCTGTTCAGAAAGGACGCATCGCGATGCATACCAGAGGAGAAATACGTAAATCCCCTGAAAAAGGACCATATCACTTGGGCCCAATCTCTCTCAAAAAACAGGTGTGCGATACTCTCTTCCTACTATCGATCACAGCAATGACATCTGGATTCCATAATGATACCCAATCTCTTGATCTGCTCATCTGTGGACACTGCTTGGTTCCTGATCCTCCGCGTTAAAAAATTATATTTTGAGGGAATTACCTTACACCAAACCGAATCATCCCAGTTATTGGGAGAGTCTTGCAGAGCCAAGAGCCTGCAGTAATCCTTCGAGGAAAATTTTCCTGAGGATAACGCAGTGAATATGTAGCAGTCTGGGTCCGAGTTGATGACAATAGATTCCCAGGTCTCCTACTGTTTAATGTCCATAATTGCTTGGATAAACATGGGGTTGCGGCTGGCATCCTTGAACGAGATCAAAGGATCTAGGAACCTAGGGAATCCGAGGACCGAGCCTGACCAGTTCTGGTACCCAAAAAAATGTTGTCTTCCCCAACTATCCAACAAGAATTCTGTTTGAGGGTGTTGATAAGCGGAAGGATTTTAGACCAGAAAGGGGACGGATGACCAACATCCTCCACTTCATCACCCACCCAACTACAGGACATAGCCTTCCCCCAAAGAGTTTTCCCTTCAATCACTACCCAAGACAGCTTGGCATGAATGCAGTGAAGCGTAGAAATAAGACTCCTCACATTACCCCCCCTCCTGTGTAGGCTTCACCATTTTCTCCCACGAGACCCAGTGTTGTTTCCCTTCCGAATAGGCATCCCACATGAAACGTGCCAGAATATTATCAATAGTTCTCGCAACGACATTGGTCACATTGGTAGAATCCAACGTATGGATAGGTATGGCTGAGAGGACACTATTCACCAAAGCAATCCTCCCCCCAAAAGATAGGTAGCAGTTCTTCTAGTTGAGAACTTGACCTTTGATTTTTCTCATGATATGATCAAATTCCTGCACCTTTAGTCTCCCTGAAGAAATGGGGGTCTTTAGATATTCCATGGGGAAGGTCCCACGTTGCATTCTCATCCTATTACAAAGAGAAGAAACCCTGCTAGAAAAACAATTATTAGAGATGTAGAGATTACTTTTGGCATTATTAATAACCTTCCCACTCCAGTAAGAGTATTCCTCCAAGATTTTCTTGATGCCTCTAATAGAACTCCTTCAACCATTAATGAATATAATGGTAACATCCGCAAACATCAAATGAGAGATGGGAGGATGGTTCCATTTCCTGTGACAAGGAAGTAAAGTACCAATAGAGAGACCTTTATTGATGAGGTGACTAAGAGTGTCATGTGAAAGGGTGAAGATGATGGGAGAAATTGGGTCTCCCTGCCGGAGCCCACGGGTTTCCTTGAAAAATCCATGGGTCTTCCACATGAAAGAGACAGACATCCATGAGGAGATGAAGCATCTGAAGATGAGGTCCGCAGCCTCGTGAGAAAACCTCATAGCAATAAGCACTTTGTTAATAAAACCCCACTCAATCCTATCATAGGCCTTATTCATATCCACTTTGATTTCCAAGTTTGAGTTGTGGGTCTTGGTTTTGATATCCCTCAAAATCTCCTCATCCAGTCCGATAGCCCCCTTAATAGACCACCCCTTAACAAACCCATTTTGTTCAATTGAAATCCACCGAGGAAGAAACTTGGACCGCCTCGAGTTTATGATACTTTCCAGAATTTTGTAGGGGAAATTTCACATACTCACTCGTCTGTAATGCGAGAGAGAAGAAGGATCTTTAACTTTTGGGATAAGCACTAAAGTGGTGGAACAAGAAACCCTTGTAAGACTACCACCCCGAGACAAGTATTGAACTGCATCAGTGATATTATCTCTAACCATCTCCTAGGCATCCCGGTAGAAAGATCTGGGGAATCCATCAGGGCCAGGAGCACTCTACGGATTGAGTTTCATTATGGTTGAACGAATATCCTCCCCATCAAGAATCATCTCTAAGAATTCGTTGTCTCTGATAGACACAGAGGGATCCACTACCTCCCATAAATCCGCATTTCCACTTGGGTATCCCATGGCCATACTCAAGTTAGGACCAGCCAGGAGATCCCTGAAAAAAGAATGAGCCATGCTCCCAAAAGTGTATTTGTCATCCGAGTAAGTAACATCATCAAGTAAGATATTTAGCTTACTTATTTGCCTTCTTTATTTTAACTAGACATGGAAGTATGTTGAGTTCTTATCACCCTTATGCAAACACTTTACCCTGGATCTTTCATGAGCCACACGTTCCTACTTAAGAATCATCTCCTCCCAAGAGCTCTTCCTGCCCGAGAGCTCCTCAAACACTGATTCATTTCAGTTCTCCTCTAAGATTTCTTCCAATATTTCGATGCCCTGCTCCATATCCTCCATGTCCTGACCTGAGTTGGGAAGATCTGTTTCCCATTACCTCATCCCCAACTTCAGTCGCCTCAGTTTGTTATGGAACGCCACCCACAAGTGTCCCTGAACTGGTCCACTCCACAGCTCACCAATTACCTGTTTATAACCTGGGGTGCTGGTCTAGTGGTGGTAGAACCTGAAACATTTAGAAATTTCTTACCTAGGGGATATGGAAATCAATAGAGTAGAGTGATCAGAGACTCCACAGACTAAGTTCTTGACATTGGCATCTGGAAACTTGGATAAAGCATTCCCATTTGCAAGGAACCGGTCAAGCCGACTCTAGCACCGACTTCGGCCTCTCTATTTATTACACCATGTAAAGGGGTCTCCAAAGAACCCCAAATCCATCAACCCATTTTTTTTAGTGAAACGAGAAAATTCCAAGTTGTCCCTTCTTGGAAAACAGCCACGGAACTTCTTCTCCTTGGGATCAACAATAACATTAAAGTCACCCCCCACGAACCAAGGGGAGTCCTCCGAATCAAAAGAACTCAAGTCCTATCACAACTGGTCTCTACAATGAGCTTCACAGCTCCCATACACAAACGACACCAATGTACTATCCCCCCCCCTTTGAAACCCTCATAGAAAGAAACTAGTCAGCTACGGAAACTAAATCTACCGATATCTACCTACTCCAAAAAAACCAGATGAACCTGTTAATCGAATCCACATGCAAGGAACCATGAAATTTGAGCTTGCGGCAGAAGTCCTTAATCTTATCGGGCCTCTGTTTGTGTTCAAGAATAGCCACCAGAATCACCTTGTTCTTCTTAATCTCCAACACAATGAAGTCTGTTTTAACCCATCCACCAAGCCCATGGGAGTTCCAAATGATCATAGGCAACATCAAAAAACACAGCGGCCTGGAATTGACCCCAGGCTTCCCAGCCTCTCTGTGGTGAAAAGAAGAGAACTCCCTCAACTACCTTAATTTGGATCTAGTGTACATGACAAGACTAGAAGCAGGGTGATATTATGTTACCTGGGACTCTGAAGGAACTAAACACAGAGACTTGCCTCTCACCGCGCTGGGAGGGGAGAGAGATAAGTGATCAGATTGGATGAGTGCAGGGGCCTCCACAACTCCAACCTGGGAACCTTTAGAAGAGACCTGCAGACTGGCATCATCCAGGGAGGGGGTGGAATCATTATACTAGCATCATGCCCTCTCATGAGATTGGGTACATAGTATAATGGTATTATGACTTCTAAGCATCCCACTGGTGGGGTTGTTCCAATGATTGGATAGGATGTTTCTCAAAACTCTACCTAAAAGACACTAGATCCTTTAAGTGGTCAGCTTCTTGCAATTATTTAGGGTTCTTCCTCTCTATAAAATAATGGTTGTGTCAACGGTAAACTCATAGCTTCTACTCCCACCTTCATTGGTAATGGTTCAAACTCTTATGATAAGAAGAAGGAAAAAATCCTTATGTTATGGGCAGACCTGGATGAAGAAGGTCCTTATGCTACTGTGTAAATTTCCTTCAAGGATGTTTTGACTATATACAGAAGGTATGGGAATTATAAAGAGGAGTTAGAAGATAGTCTATATGAAGTGAAGGCTTCATCTCACGTAGTTGTGGACTGTAATTTTTGGAAAGAGCAGAAAATTATCTCTTCTAAAATCCAGAAAAAAAAATTAAATCTGATGTTGTTCAATTCAAGACCAAGAAACTTCCTTCTAATGAGCAAGGTATGTCTAATCCTATGGCTTTTAATGAGAATGATCCTTCTTCTAATATAATTCCTATCTCTATGTATCTTGATGAATCTATGAATGTGATAAAGGATATCCCTATATGTACTCAATCTAGTATGATTAAGGATTATAAAAAGCCTATCTGAAGTGATCCAGGTGTTCAATTGAGGCCTAAGAAAACCTCTATTTCTACTCAAGGAAAGATCAACACTTTTCATGAAATCTATTATACCTCTAGGTTGGGCCCTGATGTAGGGGTTATAAGTATTGAGATCCCTACTGATGGTTTTCAAAATCTAGAACTAAGTTTTTTTATTCCTCCACAAGGAACTATTATTTCATTGCCTGTTCGAGGGAGTAATTTTGAGAAAATTGTTGACTCATTTTTGGATAAAGGAAATGTATCAATGGATTTAGTTTCTATGCATGTTCCAGATGTCATAAATTCATACAATTTTGTTTTGGTTCTGAAGCATACCAAGAATGATGATGCACAGTCCATGAAAGCTAAATCATCTTTAAAGGTTAGTACACACAAATCTTTTGAGTTTCTTGCATCAGGAAGTAGAGAGGTGGATACTCAATCTAATTAACATGCATATCGAGCTGAGGATTCCACATAAATTGATAAAAAAACAAAGTGTTTTATGTTTGATTTTATGATTATGGAGATGGACCTTGGATGCAAGTAAAAACTTTGAGATGAGTCATGCATCCTCACGGTCGAGGTGGGTGTGAATTATTTCATAGCATGGGTACTCGGTCTTGATCTAATTAATTGATTTATTTTATCTATATTTCTTTTTTTTTATTCTATCATCTGCACTTTGTTTTTCTTATTTAATAAAGGGGCCTTTGAGCCCTCTCTATTTCAAAAAAAGTAAAGGATTGATCTCTAAGGAGAAGAAGTGGTTCAAAACCCAAGTTGAGGTGAAACCAACCAAGAAAATATCGTGATATATGAAGGAATGCTGTAATTTGATCCAATCCTGGCTCAATGAGTATTTACCCTATCGTCATAGTTCAATTTAATATCCTCTCAATAAATCTAGCATTAGAAAGATCATGATCAAGTCACTTTATTAATTTTATTTTTCTAAGTTCATGGTTATCTATTTTTTGTGATGCATGCTTATATAATTTTAAATGTGATCGTATAAATTAAATAAGATAATGGGGAATGTAAGGTGTAAAATTAATGGATTGAGTGTAAAATATTTTATCAACACATAGTTAATTAATTTTGTACAAAACATTTAATTTTAACATGGAATGTAAAGGATAAATTAAGGGATTTAATGTATAAATAAATAAAAACCCTCAAGATAATATTAAGTCAAAATCCTTCAATTATATGATTTAAGATGGAAAAATAGTTAAAGTTTATATCAGGAAAAAGTCAAGGGAAATTTTAAATATTGATTATCTTAAACAAAGATGATGGATCAAATTAATCAAACTTGTATTAAGTGTAATGGTCAAATTCTATTCAATATAAATTTAAAGGTATGTGTTGAGGAAATTTGAGTTAGGATTTCAGGATTGGGTAGTCCACTCAATGGATCGAGGAGATGAAAGCTTGTAGTTGGAAAGACCGCCTACTTAAATACCTTATTATGATCTTCAGGGAAATATTATTGGTTATAGGAAGAGAAACATGGGTCCTTGCCACTAAAATGTCCACATGAGATGACATTCTAAGTATAATGGTGAGGGATATTGGGAATTGATAAAATAGAGGGAGAATAAAATGATAATTAATATCACTTCATCTTTTATATTTTGGAAAAGTACATAATTATCTGATTTAAATATTGTATAAAAATGGAAAGTGAAACCACAAAAACACAGTGATCATTCCTTAACTTGGTGAATTTATTCACTGAAATAAATTTTTCTAAGTGGTAAAATATTCTAGAAATTTCACTACTATAATAATATTGGTTCTATGTTTTGAAATACCATGTAACTAATCATTATTCCAACTGAGAGAGTGAAGGTGAAAAGGAATCCAACCGAATATTATTAAATGTTGACTAATAATTTGATTGCATCATGCTATTAGCTGTCTTAAGAGATGATTATGAAATATAAGGGCATGGATTCTTATGCTATGATAACTCATTACTTTAATCATGAAAAGGAGAAGGATAATCTTAAGATAATTGAGTGTGTTGTTTCACTAGATCGGTGTAAACTGGAAGAGATATACTTGGCTAGTTATCATGCTTTCAAAATTCTATAGTATATTGATCAGTTGGAGAATTTAGGCTTTAATAAGGATAATAAATTTTATTTTAATCCCATATTATCACCCCTACCATCTAATTTCTTCATATTAATTAAGAATTATAGGATAAATAGATCATACCAGCCAATTAAGAATCTTTTTACTTTTCTATGACGTGTGGATACGGAATTTCCAAAACATAGTTCCTACTTTCTTATAGTGAGATAAGTAATGGAACATGTTGTAAAAACCAATACAAGATTAAACATAATGGTACCTTTACAACATACTTCGAATAATAAAAATATTAAAAGGGTGAGTAATGAATAAGATCCTATTTACATCTCATGTGGGATGAAAGGACAATATAAGAGGGACTATAATGAAAAGAAGTAGAAGCTGCTACTTTAGGTATATTTATTAATGTAATTATTTTGTTTTACTTGTGGGGTATTAAATAAAATATATTTCAATAAGTTTATTCAAACATAGGAATCAATAAAGTGTATAGATATTACTAGATTTTTGGTGGGTTCTTAAATAAGCTGAAGAATATTGATTCCTAGATCATTATAGAAAATCAATGACTTCACATTTTCTAAATGGATTCAATTTAAACTATTGTTTTGTATTAATTATTTCCAAGACTGTGAAGCCATATGTTCATGAAGAAGTATGATATGTTGGGTGTGCCATGAACAATATGTTATTAATGAATAATTTGAGAAATTTTTTTCCCCATATATCTTTATGAAATAATATATCTTGTCCCTTCGATTGGAATGTAAATATAGAACTAAAATCCATGGACATGTTGTATGAGTGGTTTCATTTTATATAGTCAAAGAAAAAAATATCAAGAATATGGGATTACGAAATGAATATTAAACTTTCTTAAAGATATTTATAGAAAAAAAAGGACTATATTTTATAGTTATAATTCATACATGATTTTCATAATTGTCACATTGAATTATTCTTCTATGGGCGACATTACAAGTTTCTAGATACTGTTATTGGACTTTAGGAAATCTCACCAAATTTTACTAAGAAATAGTCCTAGAGGGTCGCGTGAATATTGTATCCATCAAAATCAATTAAAAACAATTTTTATTTAACAATAGGAATAAATATTATTCTTAATACTGAGAAATATTATTTATTCAGGATTAACTAATCGCATTTATTTAGTCACTATTTATATCTGTGCTAAAAATATAAATAAATAATTATTCATAAGACCATAAAATAAAATATTTATTTATCTCTTATTTTACTCGTAAGGTAATAAATAATATTATTAAATATTTATTTATTTAGTTACACAAATGTTAAATAAATATTTATTCACAATATCATGAATATAATATTTATTTGTTTATCAGAGATATATTTATTCAAAAGACCATCAATTTATTATTAATTTATTTATTGAATGGATAATATTTATTTATTATTATAGGTTCATTAAATACCAAGAAAGGTGGTTGGACTGTGTTAAATGTCCAATAATGGAAATTAAATAATAAGTATCATTTAAATAAATATTAATTTATTCATTGATATTTATATTATCTACGATCCATGTGCATGTCAAACAAACAATCATATTATAATTAGGCGTGGGTTCACTAAGGATAAACAGATTAAGTGAAGTTACTAATTCTATAACCTATATTTTTATATAACCAATTATATCCTTTTTATAAAATAAAATAAGTGGATTCATGTATCATGTTTTGGGAATAGTATTTCTCCTCCCAATATATTTCTCTCTATAAAGAACATCTCTAGTGTTTTCTCTTGATATTTAGAGAATTTCTTTTACCACCTTCCTCATTTTCAAGAACGATAGACCGGATAGACACTCACAAACCCTGAGGGATTTTTTAGAGATAAAGATAAACAATGAAAGGAAATCATATCATCTGCACTAGCACCCAACATTCCATCGTCATGTTTTAAATATCACTATGTATGTGTGGATCTCCACTAGAGGGATTCTATTTTGGATCTTCTTGGTGAAAAAATGGAATGACACAAACAAGGTTTGATATATCAACACCTAAATTAAAGAAAGAACTCAATATTGGGGTATTTTCTTATTATTAAATTAATTATAAATTTAACATGGAAGATCCTCTCACTAGTACTAGGATTAATTCATTATGGTTCTTTAGATATAATCACGATACATGTCATTCTTTGACATTTTCTTTTGATTTATTCATTGTATTTGATAACAACCCATCATTGGTCATGGAATAATATATCTTTTAGTGTTCCTAGAACCTTCAACACCAACATTAAAAGAAGCACAAACAATTACCATAGTAATAGAATAAAAAAACAATATTAAAAACCAAGAAACTTATGAATATCTATCACATAATCTATAATATGTCTATAATCTTCCCAAAATATCTCAAAATCAAACACCATCAACTTCTATACATCATTAAGATAAAAAAACAAGAAGTAACAAAGGAAAGGTAATGTAATATAACCTTGGATCACAAATAATAAATAAAATGAATCCAATTGCTTAAACAATCCCCAAGATTTTCCAATATCACTAGAACTAAGCCTAATAACCACATAGGGATTTATCGAAATCAAATGAGTTTAAATAAATAAGAGGGATGGAAAAAACTTATAATAAATACTTTAGTGACTACACCATGGCATGGAAAGATAATAAAACATTGTAGTTGAGTTTTCTCAATTGAGATTTGAAGACTATAGCATTCAAAATATCTCCCTTTCCTTAAATCACATTAGTTGTTTTCTTCATTAAAATTAGATATGACCATGACCATGACATAGTTTTATAGACCATGATATAATTCCTTTGAATTCCACCCTCACACTACAGAACACTATGATGAATTAATAAATAACCATGCCATATTCCTTTGTTCTCAAAAAACCTCCATATAAATATCACAACATTATGATAATAAAACTACATCATTTTACATTATAGAAAATAACCATTAGAATTTATTCACTCTATATTTTAAACATGGATTTCTTAGAAAACCAAAACCTCAGAAATGAAGACCCATATATCATAGTTTCATAGTACTTTATCATCCTTCTCTAAAATAACTATAATCAACCCAATTTCCCAAAATTAATAAAATATCCAAGACTTCATGACTAGATCCACCACCATGAGGAAACTAGACCATACCATGATGTAATGGTAAAACACCACAATATAGTTTTCTTTAAAATCCAAAAAACTCATCTCATAACCTCCAAAAATCCTCTAAAATCTCTTATTCTATCTCCAACACCTATAGAACATTGATTAGTGGTATATGAAAATTTAGGCAACTACGTAGTCTCTTTATAGTTAGTACCATAAACTTTTTTATACCAATTTACCATTAAGAAAATATTTATAGGTAAACACTCTTCTAACGAGGTTAGTTTTCTTATATAAAACCACTTTTTACCTATAGTTATCAATCCTTTAGTAACATCAAGAAAATTACAAACATGGTTACTTTATTTGGAGTATATCTTAAATTTATTAACCTATAACTATTTATCACAATTTGAGATCTTAATAGGAACTTGGTAGGTTGTAGGTTCATCTTCTATGAAAGTTACTTGATCATAATGTCTTCAAATAAATCACATCTCTTTAGATGTTAACAAATCTAACCAATCCTTATATAAACCGATTTAGTTCAGTTTCCATATTCATGATTAAAACAGTCTCAATTTTCATTTTTAAGTCAATTTCTATATATTGCTTTTTCTGAATCTCTAAGGAATATAATAAATTAAGACACAAATACTTTATACTCTAGTGTATTATAAAAATAATAATTCATTTTTTCTTTTGGATAACAAATGAAAATGTATTCATTAAATTTAGTTAAAAATTATTTAGAGGCCAAAAACCTTATATATCCTTAATAAAATCTAATCCATAGAAAAGATAAATTAAAAATCCTGAAAGTTTGTTTCTCATATAGTGACTTTATGATTAACATAAATAAAAAATTATTTTATTTAAATAATAATGCATCTATATCATATCACTAGTAATTATATAATAATATCACATTGACTCATCATCAAGGAACCAATATTAAAAAATTTAGATTCTTCCTCTAAGACACACAACTTCACTGTGGTTTTCCATGTGGAGTAAGTTATTAAAAATTATAAAATTTCTAAAATGAAAAGTAAATACTTGGATTCCGTATTGACCACCCTGATCCTATCAAAGAATATTTATAAATTTACCTACTTGATTATATACTTAATTCTTAAAAAACTTTAACTTTTTAGAAATTTTAAATTTTTACCTCATAAATAATACATAAGCATGCCATCTGAATCCATATTTATATGTTAATGAGTACCAATACCTATCAATTTATTCGGTACTCATTAATCCATATACATTAGTATGTATTTGATCATATTTTCCACTATCCCACTCACCCTTTCCATTAAAAATTGATTTTTTCATTTGTATGAATAAAAAATATTCTCAATTATAAAATGATTCATTATATAATGATTCTAGATACTCGTATATATATATATTATTTTAATGTGTTTCCTATTTATATGCTCAAGGAAAGGATTCTATTAAAAATTGGTGTTAGAATAAACTACCTTGACCTTATTATATTGAGTCTTATAAATAATATTATAAATATCAATATTATATAAATAATTCACCATATTTTTAATACCATCATTATTCTATATAGAAATTTTTTTATAATCATGAATGAAAATCCCTTATTTTCCAAATAAGATAAACAAAGTTATTTATATTCAACACATAGTTAAAATTTTTCCAATTACAAAACTAATTCACTAGGTAAAATTAGAGTGTAAGTGTAACACATCATCCCTAGATCCATTAAACTGGTTCCCCGATCATGTTCGTCACATAACCTCAAACACACCTCCCTATATGCCACAGGCTGTCGACTAGTAGTGAGGGTCAAATGTGAAACTTTTGGAGACTATGATCTCTTCATTAGAGTAGAACAACAATAGAGATAATAACATATAGATACCATTACCAGTATAAGTACTAAATGAAATAACATATGGGATGTTCCAATAATAATATAGGAGAAACATATGATAACAATGAGATGTATACACTATACTTCAAGAAGACATACAACAAAAACCCAAAATACCAAATCTAAGAAAACCCCAGAACATGGTCTCGAGTCTAGGACTGATCCTAACATCCCATGATCCATCCAATTATCCCAAATAGAAACTATGAGTCGGGTACCTTTTCTGAACTTGTACCTAATAAAAAATTATATATTTTTAGGACCGCAAGTGTTAGGTAAACCCAAGGAGGGTGTCAGTATAACTTAGTCAGCCACAAACAAAAGTGCCTTAAGAAATAATTAGTCTAAACAAAAATGTATATAGGTGTAAAGTGAATCAATGACAAGGTAATAAAATAAAATAGTTTTTATAAATAAATAGTAATCAGTTAACCTCTTTGGTCCATAGGTTCCAAAGTGATACCGAGGACAAATAATCCTACCTTGGTAGATGTCAGTCATCTAAACCATATACCAAAGGATTTACACACTTTATGTCAAAGAGATTATTTCATTTGTCAATTCAATTTTTGGATATTGAAGAGCATCGTTTCAAGAACCTATGCCATATAAAACGCTATTAGTGCCTAGAGCATCAACTAACACGTAAACTAGGGATATTAAATGCTATGTTTGAAATTAAAAATAAATGATGTATAGAATCATGTCTAACCATCCAAAACCAAGGATTGTAGAGTGCCATGTCCAACTATCCTTACCCATGTTTGTGGAGCTTCAAGTCTACTATTTACATTCCATATAAGTGTCCATCATCCCCAAACCATTCCATCATGATCCATTATTCAGTGTTCAACAAATATAACCTTATAACATATTAAAATAACAAGGGTTAACCTTTTCAACATTCATAATTCACATGGTCTATTATATTCAACACCGTTAACCAATTTACACAATTCAACCATTTCATCCTTATTCATATAACACATTCATTGAATTTTATTCAAAACCATTTAATGAAATAAACAGGCCCCTTTAACCATTTTTGATTTCATAATTTAAATAATTTATCAACTTAACCATGCCCTTTTAAATCACTTTGTGGTCAACACACCATTTTAAATCATTACCCACCATAAAAACATCAGTTTCACTCATTGAAAACCAAAATAGAATAAAAATCCAATGAAAACTATTAAAACCATTTCAAAAATCCTCATAGTCATTTCATAAAATCTTAGCACACAAAAACATATCATTTCACCCCTTTACATATTATAAAACATTTATTCCCAAATTAAATAAAGCAGTCATTTAACCATGTTATCAATATAACTAACGATCCTAACCAATTTAAACTCAAATTCACCTATCTCATCATTTAAAACCACACATTTCCATTTTTAATATGGTTTTCACACCACATGGGTGGTCATGGGTTTGATTTCATAATCACCGATAGACCTGGTGGGGTCCTTGTAAGGTCTAAGAAATCCATTTAATCCCAAAACTACTTTTTTAAACCCAGGGGTAAATGAACAACATATTATTTGTCACACATACAACATACAAAGGAATATTTTAAATATTTTGGATTAAATATCTTTTACTACATATATCATTTGATTCTTTAAAAATCAAAAATAAGTCAAAGAAACATCCCATGGCCTGCTAAAACTCACATCACCAACCGGGTACCTATCTCAAGCCATTCCAACTCAAACAA
The DNA here is from genome assembly GCA_963277665.1 of Viscum album. Classification (NCBI taxonomy): domain Eukaryota; kingdom Viridiplantae; phylum Streptophyta; class Magnoliopsida; order Santalales; family Viscaceae; genus Viscum; species Viscum album. The sequence continues at coordinate 26,268,225 of OY728131.1, forward strand.
ATAATTGTAAACATTAATTATGATTAATTTAACAAATATCTCCAACTAGGAATAAATGAAAAAAAACAACCAGAATCCCTTTCCCCACTAGAACCAAAGCCATATTCCTACTAAATGCTCATGGAATAACCCCAGATTCATTTCATGCTGAATTCATAATCGGAAACACCAATTCCATGGTTAATTAGAAACCAATTTGATGTAAAACCTAAGAATAATCCTCCATGGTATCATACCTTTACTAAATTCCAAGAAACAGCATGTGTAAGTCATCTCGAGATCTCCTCAATACAAGATATGTTAAATCCCCATCATCTTTGGTATATTCCACCTACTCCTGTGGGATCAAAACCAAAACCCTAAATCCAAAAGTTGAAAAAATCAAACATACCAAGGGAAGGGAGAAAGGGAAGAAGAAAGAAGAGAAAACTAACCTAAATCACTGAAGAAATATGGAAATAACACTTCCTTTTTAGAATTAAAGAAGGGAAGAAAGGAGAAGGATCCCTCCTCTGTTTTGTGCATGTAAGGGGAAGATAAAGGGGGTGAGTTAAAATATCAAAGGGTGAAATGGTAAAATCACCCTACAATTGTCCAAACCATGCACAAACCATAGTTTATTCATATGGTTTTCCAAACCATGCACAAACCATGTTCTCTCCACTACCCAAGGCCTTTCATACTATATGGTTACTACACACAGTTACATAAACCATGCGCCAACCATGCTCTAGCTTCTAGATCACCCCTCAGCTCGCACAATTTTCCCTTGACCTCAACATGGTTTATCATTGCCTATGTGGTAACCATGAATAATAAGTTTTCTCAATTAAAAATGAACCAAAAACACCCAAAATATCAATGGGTCGCATGTTATGTTCTAAACTATTCACAGGAAATCGTAAACCTAGGTAAAACAAATTAAGACTTCCTAAAACTTGACCTAAAGCCTCCAAAGCTCCCATAAGCATCGAGGATACCTCCCAAGCCTCACTCCTCTTCAAAAAAAATGATTTTATGGATCCCAACTCTTAGGATGTTATTTCAATTTTGAATAAACAAATGACCTATCTACCAAACCAAAAAAATCAAAATCTTTTTGAGTATAAACCACAAATATGGACATGGGATCTTACATTCTCCCCACCATAATAATTATCATCCTCAAGAGGTATTGGTGGTTATAAAAATATATCCCTCAACCAACATCGGTCTCTTATTTAATGACTAATGGCCTCCTTCCATTTTGAATTTCCAAAACACATCTAAGGAACAACCTTCAACTCAACGTGCCCAAAAATCCAAAACCGGAACCAGTGCCCATTTTCAAAACTGAAACACCAACACGAAGCTTACCCAGTACCAATAAACCTGAAACTGATGGTGTTTTTATTTGGTTAACTTTTGGGGATTGTGGTTCTCCCCACTATAAGCTTGTATTACTATTTCCAACTTCCAATGTTTGACACCTCTTCCATTAGAAAAGACCTCTATAACCTTGAATTCATGCTCCCATAATGCACCTAGTGTGATTCCAAACTTACCACACCCAAACACCCATAAGATTTAAAATCAACATAACCACCAATACTTGTTAATAAAACCCAATGGAATATATTCATACCCATCATCCATGCATGAACTAAGAAAAAACTCAATTTTCCTCAAAATCCCATTTACTTTTTGAAACACGTCTATCACTTCCAAAGTAACACACAAGATGTGGTTTTTAACTTACTATATATGTTTCATATGATAACCCAATTCATACTCTCCTCAGCCTACTCATCCTAAAAAACCTATCCCAAATTTTCATCATGTCTCCACCTCACTGGGTTATGATGACTACATGCCCAAAGGCATTCCAGGGCCACCCAAACACACCCACTGGGTCCATATCCGACTTCTGGTGAGATTCCATAGTCAAAACCTCCAGTATACCAAAACCATGATCATGACATATACACCCATTGATGCACCTCTAACACAAAAATATCATATTTCCTGTTGAATCACCTTGAGCCTAGATCCAATGATCAGCTGGATCATCCACCACATATTATTTTCTATAAGAATTCCTTATAGAATTAAAGCATGCACATTATAGGTTCATAACTAGAATCCCAATTTCACATTGATAGACCCATAGCTAGATCTAAATTTCTATGACCCTTCTAGCATGAGGATCAGACACTCGTGAATGACACATAAATCCCCACTATAGTAGTTTCATTGTCACTGCCTTTCTCAAGAAACTATAGCTGCCACAGATCATGATCCAATCACTGCTAAACCTAGGAATTAGATGTGGTTATATCGCTCTCACCTGATTGAATAAAAAAACTCAACTATTTTCCATTATGCGATTATAAGAACAGAACCCACTGCATTTTCTAATATCTAGATAATTATAAAGACCTTACTCATAGATGTTACATGGGTCACTTCCCACCATATGGCTTCACTTACACCACTACATGAGTGAAAACTCCAAAGAGGCCCTTCATTAAATTAGAAATGACATTTATATATCTTGGCCTATATTCAACACTCTCTCAGTGTACTCAAGAATAAATCAAAATGTTGGGCATAATCATCTCTAGACTAGGAGTACAATAAGATTTTGTTGATGAATACCACCATAACTAATTCATTCACAATGTCTCCTCTCACTACAAGAACACATCAACCCATTAAAAGGCCATGGGACTCCTTTCATGTAAGCATATCATCAACTATTGACCACCACAATTCAAGAGGGATTCGTTAACCAAAACTCACTACTGCCTCATGACTCTAATAATAAGTCATGAACCAATGTTTGTTATGGAACTACATCCACTGCATAGCTCGAGTTTCTCCACTATGACCTGTAAAATTCTCAATGTAAACATAAACAATCCATTATACTGATCCAAAACTAAATGGTCTCACATATATTTCATTTGAATCACCTTGATTTCACCAAAAATGATGGGCACTTTCTTCTAAAACACCTGTTCACATATCCCAAATGTAAATTCACATCTTCATCACATGCCTGCTATTCTGAATTCACCAGAAACCATGGTTTCACACACTATAACACACCAAGATTTCATTTTATGTACCTTTTTAAATTTTATCTCTTCAATAACTTTTGTTCCACGCAATATTGAGTTCTAGCACACCATGATCTATCTAAATAGACATTTATAATGTGATTATGCATAGTATTAACCAAATTATGAAATTCATACATTTTATTTTTCAAAATAGACTTCATTTTTTAATTTTTAATATCAAAATTAGCTTAGGGTGAATTTTTCGTATTTTTTTGAAAAGTTTCAATTTTTTATGAATTGTAAAATATATTGCATTGTTGTCAAAAATTGAATTTTTCATTTAAATAATTGTTTAATATTAAATTGATTTTAAAGTCACAATAGATAAATAATACATATATTAATCCAATTTAGGTCACTGGAATAATTGTTATACTATAATTAGATATATAAATTTATTGCACTTTTGAACGTCTCTTTTAACCATCTTCTCGTCAGATCTGCAGGATTAACGTTAAACTTAATTTTTTTATTTCTAGGAATTGAATTTCAAAAAATGGACATACGAGGTTGTAATTATTATTAATTTTTGTCTTCTAATAGAAATAAATAAATTTTTGGTGAATAGTAACTTTCTTAAAATTTTTACCACAGTAAAGGGTAAATCGGGTAATTAAGGGTAAAAAAATATTATAAGCATTATAAAATTACCCTAAAAATTGTTCTGATTTAATTATATGATTTTTTTTAGACCAAAATAATCCTTTTGCCAATTTTTTGACCACTTTGCGCCACATGGATTACGGTAATATATTTATAATGTTATATTTAAAGAAAATCCAATTTTATTATACTTTCATTTTTAACAAGTAAAATACTTTTAATATGATGACATATAAGTGATATGGTCAACTATAAATAGTATTTATAATGTTTATATACATCATGGTAATTTATATATAATTTTATAAAATAAATAATTAAATTAAATGGTGACATGATGATGATGCAGTAATTTATTTGTTAAAGGAAATATCAAATAAATGATATTAAAAATATTAAAATAAATAAAATTTAATTAGTTAAGGTACCCCATGAATTTTATAGGTGAATAAGACATATTAGGTGTGTATTAAATGGTTTGGTTTGAAGTTATCTTTCTGTTTGGATTTTATTTAAAGTCAAAGTATTGAATAGTGTGAAAATTGACACTATTAATATTTTATGAAAACAATAATTTATTAAATTATCTAAAAAAAATAAAAGATATTGAAAGTAAAAAATGACTATTATATAGTCTAAAATGTCATAACATGTTAATTTATGGACAATTTATACCATATAAGTGAAAATTTATAACCTTTTAATATTTAAAATGTCAGTACCATAATTAAAATTAAATAGATTAATTAAGTGTAAATCAAAATTACAAGGTTAAAAATAAATCCAAAACATGTCCAAAAATTATTGGATAAATATTATTTGACCCTTATCCCATTGTTATCTATTTTGAGTTGTTTAATGGATAATTTTCCCCAAAAATAAATTATATATTATTTAAATCAAAGATAGTTACAAAATATCACTATCTTGTATTTAATATCTTTTATGCATCCACATAGGGCCAAAATCAATCTATGAATGAATTTAAATGTATATTTTGATATAAATCACATTAATTTCCTTATATAAATTTATTTTGAATTTTTATAAGTTATATAATTACCTTCAAAGTCTCTTCAATTATAAAACAATATTTATTTAATTAACATAAAAAATAGAATAAATGGTTTTAATAATATTAATTTTGATATATTAAGGATTATTTAATGTGTCTAACGATTTTATTAGATCTATAAGATATATTTTAGATGTGTAAAAGAATTATATTCAAATTACCACTTTGTCTTCATGTTTTTTAAGTCAAATTAAATGAATTTTATTAAATTTGACAATAATTATATCTTATTGAATTAATATATTATTAAAAATCACAAAATTATATTCATCCCTGGGTTCAATTATATGGGGAGGAGAAATAAATCTTCATATATCTAGGGGATATATCCTCGATACTCATCCCAGTTGAGTATCCCAGTTAAGAGCCAAGTAACCCGAGTGTAGGGGTTGGGGAGTATCTTAGTCTGGTTCGGGAGCATCACAGGTCCAAAAAAAATTTCATTACGTTCTACATTTCATTTTTATTCTTCTGTTTTTGTTTAAATAAAATTTTTCTTTTTTATTTTTTTCATTCTTTCATTATTTATTTGATTATATTCTTTATTTATTCTATTAACTTTTAAACTTATTCATTAATTTAATTAATTCATTATTTTTATTTGAAAATAAATAAATTTCAATTTATATTTTGATTATTTAAAATGTTAAATTAATTTTTACTCTAATTATTTTCTTTAAAATATTTTTAATACTCAGTGATATTTAATTTTAATCTAATCCTTTTATTTTTTTTCAATTGATTCCGTTGTTTAATTAATTATTTAGTTAACTTAAGAAAATTGGATTTTTTATTTTTTTAATGTTTTAAATTAATTTATGTGTTTTCAAATGGTAATCGAAATTAAATTATTTTCTGAAAAAAATTTAACCCATATAATTTGATTTTTAACAATTTAAAATGTGAATTTTAATTTATTAATTTCATTTCTAATTTATTTAATTGATAAATTTTTTGTTAAATTAATTTATTAATTTAATTTATAGAATATTTTTATTTGTTGTTTTTCAACTGTTGTAACTCACTGCCAACCACCCCTATTTTTTCACTGTTAGAGGCAGAGAACAGTGATTATTTTGAGTCACCTCCAAAACACCAACAGTGGCTCAGAAGAGTCACTGCCAGCCTGAATTCCCCAACCCACCACCACTACACACATCATTGGCTCCTCCTACCCCTTCTTCACTCCACTCACTTACAGCACCCCCTTTCCTGACACTACTTCCCCAATGGTGGCTTCCCAATACCAACAATCAACCCCTCTTTTCCATCAACTCACCACCGGTACCTAATCACCCTTGTAACGGTGACTCAGGACCCACCATTGTGCCTCCATCAACCACCCACCGGTGACTCAAGTCACCACTCCAATCACTTCAAGCACTTCTCCATAGTGACTCACTACCGGCTTGAATCCAGTTTCCACCAAATCATGTGCATCCTCAACCCACCACCAGTTCAATACAACTGAAACAAAAAAAAATACAATAACAAAAAGAGAAAAAAAATCAATGGTAGGACAAATCTCTACCTGAGAGATCAACAACATCACAACTTTAAACTCGAAAATAAATATTCACCAGATCTGAAAATAGAAATTGACCAACCCCCCCCCCCCCACTATTCGAGATTCACCAAAGAAATTTGAGCCTCGTGCTGAATAAAAAAACCCACCGCTCACCTTTGAAAACTCGTGTCACTGCTCACCCGTTGCAGACCCAAGCACCACCATGCCATCTGAACCCTCGCTCTGCAAGCTCACCAAACCCGATTGTTGTCCCAAACCTATGTCGCTACCACTTTTGAATCTGGAAGTAACTACATAGCCACTGAACTCCTCCTTCCCATTTATCTTCTATGCTGGCCTCCCCCTTCCCCTTCATTCATTCGACGCCCCCTCTCCCATTTTCTTCTTCTTTTTTATTTTTATTTTATTTAATTAAATATTATATAATATATATAATAATATAATATATCATAATAATAATAATATATATATAATTAATATAATTAATATAATAATAAATTTAGATAGCTTAATTATATGAAGTATATAGTTATATATATTAATACATGTATTTATGTATATAATATAAGTAATTAAAATTTATAATAGTTAATATAAATAAATTGATAAAATTAGTATTATATATATAATATTAATATTAGTAGTTATAAAAAATGTTTATATATATATGTATTTGTATTTATATATTCATTTGATAGTTTATAGTTATTTAATCAAATTCAATAATATGGTTTTATATGTTTTTAGAATTTTAAAGAATGTTGTATGACACCTTTTGTTTTCTATTTGTTTTCTGGTAGGATCTAATGGTCATGGACACTGATGGTGATCATGAGATGATTGAAGGGAAGGTTGGTTCATTGCATGATAATAGTTTCACTCATTTGGAGTTCAATCGAAGACGGTGATGAGCATGTCAAAGGCATTCCATGTAGATAAAGCTGCAGTCTATCAGTTAGTGATTTTTTATGATTTTATTTTCTAAATAAGAGGACTGATTATCGTATATATTTCCCACAACACCCCCTCCCCGTCAAACATGGGAATTTTCTTTGACCCTGGAGATGGGAACCCCACTCCTCCCTCATCATCTGCTTTCTTATTTTGGTTTTTGTTTCATTTCTATAAATATCAGCATGCTACACTATTTTGTTAATTCAATTGTGATGTTTATTTATATATTCATCTATTATTTGTTTTTTGATATTGAATATCTATTAATGGAGTGATAATTTGGGAGGCTTGATTCAGGTAGTGAAACTCTATGCTACTTGGAGGACCAATCTTCATTAAAATCATCGCTTCTTCTTCGCCTCAGTGGATTGCGACTGTGAATTAGGGTGAGCAAGATTTCACCCTTTCATAGGAATAGTTTTCTAATGTATTGCCACATTTATTTTTCCCTTCCTTTATAATTTTATCTAACTAATATTATGAGTTGTTTTGTGTGATTTGATGATCTCATCATGATCATTCTAGCATGTGAAACTTCCTAGATGGGATGAATCTGTTGAGTGGTTCACCTTGTAGTTTGAAGGAATACTCAAGAACTAAAGGTCTTTAGTGTTTAAGTGTTTTTTAAGTGAGATAGGTGTGTGATTTTATTCAATAGTCATTCATTGAGCGGGGGTGAGATTTATTTATTTTATTCTTAAATTGCTCTATGAAAAGGGTTTGAGGGTGGATCAACCTGGATATGACCTTATTCTTTCTAACCTTCTTCTTTATCTTATATTATTTCTTTTTATTCATTTTTTTTTGTTTTCATTATTTCTTGTTAATCACTATTTATTCACTACATTCTTTGATTTTCATCATTTTTTTACTTTTTTTACATTTTTCAAAATATAAATACACAAAAATATTTTCAGAAATACGACTTAGGATCTCAACACTTCTTCCTTGAGACAAACCTTGAGGTTATCCACTGTGATGTATCTTGGGTTTTTAAAAATTTATCTATGACCATCCTCATGATAAGGATTTCATCAAACTTTAGTTCCATTGTTGGAGAAGCAACGTTGTCCTTGGTGGTGTTTTCCATTTTTTTTTTAAAAAAACTACAAAAAAAAATAACAAAAAACTTAAAACGCCAAAAAAATGATGATACCGCCCCGACCCTCAAAGAATTATGTTGAGTTTCTTACATATAGAATTAGGCAATAGTTCAAAAAAATCATCTAGATGATTTTGAATAATTTATTGAACAATTTAAGGAGGAGTTGATACCACAAACTTTAGAAGCCTTGGTTAAGGAACTTAAAGAATTTTCTCACCTTTTCCCTGAGTCTATATTTAAAAAGAACTAGAGTTTCCCACTTAAAATATTAAACTAACCCTAGATTCAAGGATGGATATGTAAGATCCACATTATGGAGATGTTTTAAAGATCTGAAAAGATATGGAATAGTAATATATTGAAGAAGTTTGGCATAATATGAAAGATCATTTTATTTCCATCACTTCATTTGATGATTTTTGTTGCAAAACTTTTTAATGATTTTTTCTTATCTCAACAAGTAAAACCATCATAAGATTTCTTATAATTTTCCTTGTAGGACACCAAACCATAGGTACTATGTTTTAAATAAAGGTGGGAGGAGGTTTACTACCTCACTCTTTCCCCAAATATTCTCCCAGGTTCACTGATGAACTGGGATAGACAAACTAAATTATTGCAGGGAGTTGAAAATTTTATGGAAGAATCTATTTTTTTATTTTTTTTTATTATTTTTAATATGCTATTGAATATGTTTATCCCACTTCTTATTTTAATAATGTAGTCCATTTTTTGATTCTCAATAGATTCCATAAGAATTTAAAGATGTTCCTATTGAGGAATTAATGGAAATCCCTATTTCGAATGAAAATTCTAGTTTGGGAATTGCTGCTGAAGAAGAGGTGTTGGAACTGTGAAAAGTATCTGAAGAGGATGATGATACACTTTTATTTTTCAATGAGTGGTTAATTTTAAAAGTTGAACCATAAGAAATCTATCACCCTATAATATTACTTCCACAACTTGTGCAACCTTAACCCCAAGCTAAAGAATATGGTAATCTCCCCTACGTTTTATTTACCCCTCCAGTATTCCACATGTGGTAATTCAGTTCTAGGTAGGGGGATTTTATTAAACCTTCACAAGGGGTACTCCAAATATTGCATAACTCCAAATTTGGTAGGATTCAGATTTTGTGGTTCCTTAGAAAGAATCCACATCCCTAATCGTATTGGGGTTGATCCACTGATTTTCCAGCTGTGGAAAGTAAAAAATAAAACACCCATTTAGGAATATATCAATATTATCCTTTTTCATTTACTAATTTAGTTTCTTTATGATTTTTGTTTTAATTTTTGTGGTTTGTCTTACTAGAAAAATAATCATGCAGTTACTCCATGTGCAGTCATCTAAAACCAAAGGGATCAACCCATTGGATTCACTAGAGAACACTCCCTAACTCACTCTTTAGCTGCATTTTACTATGAAATTTAATTCTTTAAGAATGATGTTAACTATTTTACATATTTTTGGTACATAAATTGAGAATCCATAGTTCCTAATCAAAGAAAACATAGTAAGGAACCATGAGTCTGAGAAACAAAATGGGAATATTTCACCTCAGGGAAGTACTATTTTTAATTTTTCAAAGTTTAAGTGTATGTATTAATTACATTCTATTGTGAGTTAAGTGTGGGGAACACCCCCCCTAATATTTTGATAATTTTGAATTTTTTTCTAACTAGGTGTAAGTTTTATAAAATCTTATAAAGACCTAGAAATTTCAAGGAAACTTTTTTTTCTTAAATACTTTGACATTTTATGAGTCTATGGATTCTGACAACACTTGATTCGGAGGCCCGGTGTGCCCGAAATAAATTTCCGAAGTTTAGCTCAGGTACGTTCAGTAAACGAACAAGAGGGTTTTTCTATCTTTTAAACCGGTGCTCGGAATTGAAATCTGAGGGCACCGATGAACTCGCAGCACCGGTAATTTCTTAAGGGGACCTTTACCGTAGTTGTGTTTTATGCGGGTTGAAAGTTAATTTTTGGGGTTGAATCTTAAACTAAATAAAATTGTATTGTACACAATTTTATTTTGTGAGTTGGTTATTTCCTCACTAGTGTGGATATTTGTGAGGTGGGGCCGACATGAGCCCCAACCTTCATCTCCCCATAACTCCCCTCAACTCCCCATTAATACCCCTTATTTATTAATTTGACAACTCCACATCTTCATTATGGTCGAGCCTTCCTACCTCCCTCATCCCATTAAATGTTCCAACCTATCAATTTAATATCAGTGTTAAATTAATTGGCACCGCTTTGGAATTAATATGAATTTCATAACAATTCTATTAATTGGGAGCCTCTTATTTCTTTTTTTTTGGAAAATCACTTTTGGGAAAAGACTCTGGGTAATTAAAGGAGAGGTGATCCTTCATCGACGAATAACATCGTTCTTCAACGAAGAACACCCCCTGCGAAGAACGTGAAAAACTTCTTCCAACGACACATCTTCCTCGGATCCACCTCGACGACAAGGACCCTACGTCACCTACGACAATGACCCTTCGTCCATCATTGATGGAACGACACCGTTCTTCTATGTTGCCCGTCTACCGTGACCCCCATCTTCCGCGGATCGATGACATATGACAACAACTTCGAGGTATGGGAAATTTTTTTGTAATCTCTATATATGTGTTTTATACTCTCGAACATGGCGTTTAATTGTTGGGTGATGATTTGAACCACAAACGCGGTGGGTACGGACTAACGAACAAGTTCGGACCCACCGCTATTTTGTTCTTGATGTGCGGGGTGTTTGGCGACGAAGAAACGAGACCGCAACGACGATTTGGGTCCTTTGAAGTGGTTTTCGGATCTCGAGATGATCACAGCCATAGACGGAAGCAAAAATGAACCACCAGAATGACTCTGGCGGCCCGCGGAAGATCGCGGCGGCGCGGGCCGCCGGCGCGGCAGCGCCGGCGGCCAGAGGCAATGGCTGGCACTGGCCGGCCACTTGGAGGTGGCGACGCCCTGGCGCGCCCCTGGCAAGAGCCCGCCGCGGCGGCAAGCAGCGGATCCCAGGGCCGTGCGGGATCCGGGGAGACTAATGGCCCCATCTTGGAGCCACGTTCGCAGAACCGGGGGGTCCCGCCCCCCCGCTCGGCCAGCTGGTCGAGCCAGCACACACCCCCGGCCGGGCCGGGGCGGGTCATGTGGACCGGGCCGCACCCAGCCAGGCCGGACCTGGACCCGGGTTGGGTTGACCCGGTTTGGGCCAACCCAAGGTGGGTTGGTCCGAGTCGAACCGGGCCCAGACCCCCCACTTTAGACCGTTTTCGGTCTTTTGCCCATAAATTGAGTTACGGACCTCCGATCGATGCACTGTCAGTTGAGTAAGAATCATTGGATTGAGGAGGTCATTGTGGTATATTACACTTGAGGTTTCAGAGATGTTTGTGTATGACGGGGTTGGTTCGAACCTGAAACCAACCAGGCCCTTGGAGCAGAAACGCTTATAACTTAAGGACCGGACGTCCGATTGACGTTTCGTCGCCTACGTTGAATTCCTTTTGATGGGAAGGTTCTTTTGAAACACTCCACTTGATAATTTGATTAAGATGGAGTATGGTCGGGTTGGTTTTATCTTAAAAACCAACCGGGCCCCGGCAACGGAAAAACTAATAACTCTCGGACCAGGCATCTGATTGACGCACCGTCTGTCGCGTTGGGTTTCTTTTAATGAGATGGAACTTCGGGATACATCAACTCTAGACTTCGTGACAATTGATTTACCGACCCCCTTGGCTCGAGGAGTGTACCCTCCCGGAATCGAGCGTGATGTGTGTGGGAACCTTAGAGCTGGTTGTGACTGCGACGACGACTGTACTTGGATCCTCCGGGACTTCGGCAGTGAGGATGACTGTACTTGGATCCTCCGTGGGTTCGGTAGTGAGGACGACTATACTTTGATCCTATGTGGGTTCGACATCAATGGTTACTGTACTTGGATCCTCCGTGGGTTCGGCAGCAATGACTTCTATACTTAGATCCTACGTGTTTTCGGTAGAGAAAATGATTCAGATACTACATCTAATCATCTCCACCCCTCTTCATGAGTAATATACCTGTGTGAGATAAGTCTTGACTTTAAATCATTATCTTTGATGTGATTGACTATCTTTCCTGTGTGGACTAGGTTGTCCTTGGGCTCGAGAGTTGGAGCCGAACTGAGATTGATAACTTATGTATATGTATGGGCATATACCTAAGTAGGGTTGGTTGATTCTTTGGGATTGTTCCTTTACTTTGTGGTTTATCCTTCGTAGATTCTAGGAGACCTTCATGGGTCCCAGGATCCCTACTGAGTATCGTATACTCACCCCTTCAAGGGTTATGCCCGCACTATGTTGTGTTGGATGCAGACGACGGACAGCACTGATCGTGGAAGAGTCTTGTGGAGCTGGACGTTACCCGGAGGTGGACCACATAGTGAGGCATGCACAGAGCGGACGGACGGACCCGAGGTGCCGAGGAGACCATCTGCACCCACCCTTTAGGTGGGATTCCCAGAGGACGACTCAGTGGTTGCTGCTTTACTTTACTGATGTTGTACTTTCCTTTTCAGTCGTACTGTACTCTCAGTTGGGTTTGTATACTGGCCCATTTACTTTTGTACTCAGTTTTACTTAGTGCTTACTTCACTTGCGTACTGTGTTGCGTTGTTTACTTATATGAAAGTCAATTCCTTCCACTTTATCAGGATTTATGCCTTTGGTTCTAGTCGCCATCCCCTGGCTTATGGAAGTCAGGCTTGGGGTAGTCACGGCACGGGCCCTGAGGATGGGTCATGACAAATTGGTATCTGAGGAGTCGGTTCTACTGCAGAACTCAGGACTCTGATAATTTATTTTCTGTGAAGAAATAGTGTTTAGAGTATCGAGTGTGGTTATCAGTCCAGTGAGTCTAGTGTTGGTGCGGCGGCTGACATATCCATACACCAAGACCCTGACTTCTGATTTCCATCTCAGTGCACGAAAATATTGAATGAATGTGTGTTTCAGAAGTTTTCTTTGTGATTACTTTGTGTCAGCTCACCAGGTATATTGTATTAACCGTGGTGCATCTGTTGCTTTTTAGGATGGCCCCATGACAGCAGCCGGGCAGGGTTCCTAGTTACGTGCGACATGGTATCCCACCGAGTGACGAGGCCTCAGTACAGGGCCCCATTACAGCAGAGGCACTAGAGGTACCGCTACCCGCTGATTCACCGATGCTACCGGCCCCAGCAGTAGAGAGTGCACGCCGCCTGAGTGCGTTGCACGATTTTTAGTGACAAAGGCCGCCCATGTTCCACGGAGAGATGGACCCTCAAGAAGCTAAGGATTGGCTGGAGGCTATTTTCAGAGTCTTCATATTGGTAGGGACACTAGATGACCTCATGATGATCCTTACGGCGAGTCTACTGCACGCAGCAGTAGGTAGATGGTGGATTCTGATGCTCAATGGGCACGATGAGGCATCTCTACTTTGGACAGACTTCGAGAGTCTCTTCTGCTTAGAGTTTTTTCCAGCCACCCTCCATGCGGTGCGCATCCAGGAGTTACTTCATCTGCGGCAGGTCAGTATGATAGTAGCTCAGTATTCAGAGAGATTTACTAACCTATCTCTCTACTCCACGGACATGGTACGGGACCCATTATTCTAGGCCCGGACCATCGAGCAGGGACTGAGGCATGAGATCAGGGTTTCAATGGTCTCCCTCAACATTCCAATGCATGCAGGAGTGCTGGAGCGATCCCTTCTTGTGGAGATATTTCTTACTGAGCCGACACCAGCAGTGATACCCACTACAGGGCGACACGTAGCGGAGTCTTCTACAGCCGGCAGTAGACAGATGTCGCAGAGGTCCAAGCGGACCAGGCCATCAGGTGGGAGACCCTAGGATTTTGGTTCAGATGTGCGAGTCACACGAAGCAGATCCATCCATATGAGGGGCAGGCAGTGTTATGCATGCAGTGGGCAGGGCCACATGGCTCGGGACTGCCCAACCCGACATGCAGACGAGTAGCAGACAATGGAGAGACCTCCCGGGTAGAGGAAAATGTTCGACCGTGGTGGTCCGTAGGGAGCATGTGGATGAGGCAGAGGAGTTGTCCAAGCAGCGGGTGGTAGACGACATTTCGAGGCTCTACCACCACCACCCCCCGGAGGTCCACCCCGACCACAGGGAGCTGGCGGAGAGAGGTAGGCTCAGCTCCAGGCAGTGGAGGCTTACGACGATAGTGCACCTGAGATGATTTGAGGTACTATCTGTGTCTACTCCACCCTTGTTGTAGTTCTTATAGACATAGGTGAGAGTCATTCTTTTATTACTGTAGCCCTTGTTTGAAGCTCGGAGATTCCGACGGAGCCGTTGGGTCGATCCTTATGGCTAGAGACTCCTACGGAAACAGACTCAACAATTACACAATTGTTTCGGCAGTGTGAGCTTACTCTAGGAGGTGAGAGATTTGGCTGGGATCTTCTTATAGCAGCGTCGAGGCCTTACGACATCATCTTGGGTATGGACTGGTTATCTACAGTCCATGCCCAGATCGACTATATTAGGTGCAAAGTGCGGTGTGTCTGCACGGATGGGACCAGGTTCACCTTCACCGGCGAGAAGAAAGCCTTTGCAGCGCAGGATGGACTTACGCAGAGGAGAGGGATGTCGATCACACATCAGTTGTCTAGTCTCATCCTAGGAGTGGTTGATGTGCGGAGTCCGAGTTTTCCTATTTTGGTGGATCAGTATGCGGACGTTTTTCCTAAAGATGTTCCAGGACTACCTCCTCAAAGAGACGTATACTTCTACATTGACATGTACCCCATGAAAGCACCAATATCTACTCCAGCATATCGGATGGCTCCCGTAGAGCTTTGTGAGTTACGGGTACAGATTGAGGACTTGCAAGGGAAAGGATTTATCTGAACCAGTGTTTCACCCTGGACTTCTCTGATTTTGTTCTCCAAGAAGGTGGATGGGAGCTTGAGACTGTGTGTCAACTACCGTCGCCTAAACCAGGTAACCTTAAGGAACAAGTAACCACTTCCGAGGATTGATAACCTCTTCGATCAGCTCAAGGGAGCACGATGGTTCTCGAAGATAGATCTCAGATCAATCTATCACAAGCTCAGATTTCAAGATGAGGATGTGTAGAAGACGGCCTTCAGGTGTCAGTATGGCCACTACGAATTCTTGGTTATGCCCTTCGGCGTGAACAACGCTCCAGCAGTGTTCATGAGTCTCATGAACAGAATCTTCCAGCCTTACCTTGATTGGTTTGTCGTAGTCTTCATTGACGACATACTTATTTACTCAGATACTAAGGAGGAGTATTCCTACCACTTTTGGGTTGTACTGGACACACTCCAAGAGCACCATCTTTATGGTAAGCTCTCGAAGTGCCAGTTCTGGATTCGAGGGGTTCACTTCTTGGGACATGTCATCTCTGAGGCAGGAGTTGCAGTGGACCCAGCGAAGATCAAGGTGGTACTTGCTTGGGAGCCACCCAAGAGCGTGAAGGAGGTGCAGAGTTTCCTAGGTCTGGCTGGGTACTATCGGAGATTTGTGCTAGACTTCTCTGGAGTTGTATCACCTCTTTAAGCTTTGACAAAGAAGGGGAAACCCTTCATGTAGTCAGATAGATGCCAGCAGAGCTTCTAGAAGGTGAGGCAGATATTGACCAGTGCACCCATCTTGAGGCTACCGGAGGAGGGCGTAGGGTACATAGTTTATTGTGACGCATCAGGGATCAAAATCGGGTGTGTCCTGATGCAGGAGCGAGCAACAATCGCTTACGGTTCATGGCAGTTGAGGCATCACGAGCAGAACTACGCTACCCATGACCTGGAGTTAGCATTAGTGGTCTTCACCCTGAAGATGTGGCGGCACTATTTGATGGGCGAGTGCTTTATAGTCTACTCTGACCACTAGAGTCTCAGGTAAATTTTCTCACAGAAGGACCTGAACCTGAGACAGCAGTGATGGATCGAGTTCCTCCAGGACTATGACTTTGAGATAGTCTATACTCTTGGTAAGGGGAACGTAGTAGCTGATTCTCTCAATAGGAGATCGGGCATACAGCTGCTAGGGGAGGTGACATAGTAGCTAGCCGCGTTTAAGATATCCTTCGTGGATAGAGATGGGGCATCCTTTCTACAGTCTCTCACAGTCACTCCTCCACTACTTCAGTGGGTCAGAGACGCACAGCATGGGGACGTTGACTGTGAGACGCGACGTGCTCATATTTCTATAGGGCAGGCGCCTGATGGATTTTCTGAAGGAGGAGAGCACGTCATCCTCTTTAGGGGAAGTACCATGGTACCAGTTGCACTGCAGGAGGAAGTGCTGAGGGATTTTCACACTTCCCCTCTAGCAGTACATCCTGGAGTGGAGAAGATTTACCAGGACCATAGATGATAGCACTGGTGGCCGGGTATGAAGAAGGTTGTAGCAGAGTTCGTTTCAAGATGCCTCACTTGTCATCAAGTGAAGGCGGAGCACCAGGTACCAGCAAGCTTGGTACAACCCTTAGAGGTTTCGGAGTAGAAGTGTGACGGGATATCCATGGATTTTGTGACGGGGCTTCCACGTACTTCCGAAGGACACGACTCCATCTGGTTGATCATAGACAGACTCACCAAGTCGGCCCAATTCCTTCTAATCAGAGAGGAGGGCTTAGTAAAGATCTTGGGATGTCTCTACATTCAGGAGATCGTATGGCTTCATGGGGTACCATCGTCTATCGTCTCTGATCGAGATGCTCACTTTACTTCCCAGCTTTGGAAGGGGTTGCAGGAGGCATTTGGGATGCAGCTACACCTGAGCACCACCTTTCATCCTCAGACGGATGGCCAGACTGAGAGGACCATTCAGACTCTCGAGGACATGCTCTGTGCATGTTTCCTTGACTTTGGTCACAGCTGGGAGGATCCCCTACCCTTGGTGGAGTTTGCGTACAACAACAGCTACCACTCCACCATCGGGGTAGTACCATACGAGGCACTGTACGACTGACCATGCAGATCACCTATGTACTGGACTGACCCTGGGGAGTCAGCACTTGTAGGACCAGAGATGGTTCAGGCTACAACGGAGAAGGTGCAGATCATGCAGGAGCGGATGAGGACTGCATAGAGCAGATAGAAGTCCTATGCTGATAGGAGACGAAGACCACTGGAGTTCGAGGATGGCGACCACGTTTTCTTACGAGTCTCACCTCGACATGGATTATAGAGATTCGGTCGGGGAGGCAAGTTATCTCCACACTTCATTGGGCCTTTCAAGGTCCTCAGAAGAGTAGGCGAGGTGGCTTACCGCCTAGCCCTTCCACCTCAGTTGCACCGGGTGCATGACGTCTTCCACGTATCTCAGCTGAGGAGACACGTGCATGACCCGACCCACATCATTGATCATGGGGAGATTGACATCGATGACGGGGCTACATTCATGGAGGTCCTGGTGGAGATCGAGGATCGACAGGAGCGGGTCCTATGTGGACGGTCAATTCCTCTGGTGCACATTCATTGGCAGCACGGGAAACTCTAGAAGAGCACATGGGAGTGGGAGGCTTAGATGCGTGCCCAGTACCCTCATTTGTTTCCCTAGTTTATGTTGTAGCTTTACGGGGACGTAAATCCCTGAGGTGGGAGTAATGTAAAGACACGGAAATTTCAAGGAAATTTTTTTTCTTAAATACTTTGGAATTTTACGAGTATGTGGCTTCTAATGGCGCTTGATTCCGAGGCCCGGTGTGCTCGGAATCAATTTCTGAAGTTTAGCTCTGGTACGTTTAGTAAACGAACGAGTGGGTTTTTCTATCTTTTAAACCGGTGCTCGAAATTAAAATCTGAGGGCACCGATAAACTCGCAGCGCCGGTAATTTCTTAAGGGGACCTTTACTGCAGTTTAATTTTATACGGGTTGAAAGTTAATTTTTGGGGTTGAATCTTAAACTAAATAAAATTGTGTGGTAAAAAATTTTATTTTGTGAGTTGGTAATTTCCTCCCAAGTGTGGATATTTGTGAGGTGGGGCCCACACGATCCCCAACCTTCATTTCCCCATAACTCCCCTCAAATCCCCATTAATACCCCTTACTTATTACTTTGACAACTCCACATATTCATTATGGTGGAGCCTTCCTACCTCCCTCATCCCATTAAATGTACCAACCTATCAATTAAATATCAGCGTTAAATTAATTGGCACCGCTTTGGAATTAATATGAATTGCATGAAAATTCTATTAATTGGGAGAATATTATTTCTTTTTTTTTTGGCAAATCACTTTTGGGAAAAGACTCTCGGGAATTAAAGGAGAGGTGATCCTTCATCGAGGAAGAACACCATTCTTGAATGAAGAACACCCCCGGTGAAGAACGCGAAGAACTTCTCCCAACGACGCATCTTCCTTAGACGCAACTCGACGTCAAGGAGCCTACATCACCTACGACAACAACCCTTACTCAATCGTTGATGGAACGACACCGTTCTTCCGTGACGCCCGTCTACCGCGACCCTCATCTTTCGCGGATCGACGACGTACCACAACAACTTTGAGGTAGGGGTAATTTTTTTGTAATCTTTATATATGTGTTTTATACTCTCGAACATGGCGTTTAATTGTTGGGTGATGATTTGAACCAGTAACACGATGGGTACGGACTAAAGAACAATTCCGTACCCACCGCTATTTTTTTCTTGATGCACGGGGTGTTTGGCGATGACAAAATGGGACCACAACGACAATTTGGGGCCTTCGTAGTGGAGTTCGGATCCCGAGACAATTGCAAATGCAGACGGAAGCAAAAACGGACCACCGGAATTACTCTGGTGGCCCGCGAAAGACCGTGGCGGTGTGGGTCATCGGCGCGGCGACGCCAGCGGCAGGAGGCGGCGGCGCCCCAGCGTGCTGCCGGCAGAAGCCTGCCACGGCACCAGCCGTAGCGGCGATCAGCGGATCCCGCGGCCATGCGGGATCCGGGGAGACCATCGGCGCCATCCTGGCACCACGTTCGTGGAACCCCCCTCCCCCGCTCGGCTAGCTGGCTGAGCCATCACACCCCCCCCCCCCCGGCCAGGCCGAGGCGGGTCACTTGGACAGGGCCACACCGGTCAGGCCGCGCTGCGCCCAGCCAGGCCGGACCCGGACCTGGTTCGGGCCGACCCAGGGTGGGGTGGGCCGGGTTGGACCGGGCCCAAACTGTGACAACCCTGCTTTCTATTACAACTTAAACATGCTTTATTACATATAACTTCACTTGATACAACAAAGAAGATCGAGAGGTTTAGTGTCTTTGGGGATTAGGATCATTACATAAAAACTTTAAACTTGAAATACACAATCTTTATTGAAAACTTCCTTTACATGACCACTCCATTCCTTCGTACTTAGCATTGCATGGGATAACCTGAGGACATGCATAAGAAAAGGGTGAGCTATAAAGCCCAGTAAGGGAGTACACAATGAATAACATGAGGAGTACAATACATGTTAGGAAATAGGAACATCAATAGAGGATAAGAGTAACATGAACATAAAGGCATGATAAAGAATGATAATCATAACATGGAAATGTGGCAACAACAATTAACATTGAATTAGCATGAGCCAAGGCTCATTGCACATGGAGCATGAGTAAACCCTCATTGCACTTGAAGCACGAGTAAACCCTTGTTGCACTTGAATTAGCATGAGTCAACACTCATTACACATGACGTATCATGATACTATACTTTACCCAATGCATTGGAGCGCTATAAAGGGCGCACCCTTCTTAAACATTTCATTTCATGCATAAGTGTGCCACATGGATCATAAAGCATGGATTTATAAAATATAATAATTTATTCCACGATAAAGGAATGTGGAATTCATACATACAAATTTATAATCAATAAGTAAATGTGCATAAAGGTGAATACCCTTGATGGAGAAATGGGCATTGTATTCACTACACAATGATATTGGCTTAGAAAATCGGTGTGATTTCGGCAGCGTAACGGCGTGACATAAGAATTAATAAAAATGGTTGATGAGAGAGAAAGGGGTTCCTCATCATATTTACATGTAATGGATAGTAATGAGGTCATATATATACATGTCCCAACAATTGAAAAGGAATTTAGATTCATGATACAAAAGTATTGCTTGAATATAAAAGAGGAGAAAAAAGTTCCTTTCGGAATTTCGGCATAGTAACAGCTGTACATGGGAGGCATTTAATGAGAGAGAAAGGGGTCTCCCATCATTCAAACAATAAGAGGGATGTATGGGGGAGGTGAGAAACCATACCCCAACATTCATAATTGAAATTAAAAGGGCAATACAACTTAAAGAAAATTGACAAAAATGAGAAAGGAAAAAAAAACCCTTACTTGGAAGTGTGCTTCCAAAGGCTAGAGAGAGGCTTGTGAGAGGATTATTGGGAGCTTGGGGCACCTTTAGATGATTTTAGAGAGAGTAGGGCAGAGGTTGGATGAACTCCAAGGGCTTTGAGTGAGGAGGAAGTGGGAGCTTGGGTGGGTTTATATAGGAAAGGTGAGGGAATTCTTTATTATTTAGGTTTGGGACCCCTTATATTAAAATAATCAAAACCACAAACCATATCATGGTATTTTCCCATGGTTTATGGAAAAGGAAAGAGGAAAAAAATATTTTACAATGCCAAGTTCCGAACTTATTAAAAAATTAGGGTTGCTTATGTGGAGGTGAGTCACACTCCCATGGAAATTAATTTAAAAAGGCAAAGTGTTGAATAAGTCTTGAGGGCTCCATTAATGCTTTGAAAAGTAAGTCAAAAAAACCCAAAACCTAATAATTTTAATGATAAAACACATATTGGCCGAACATAAGGATTATGGTATTTTATTACATAACCATTGGGTCATTATGATGTCATAAAACACATTATATATTTAAATGGTATTTAATTTTTACCCAAAAATTTGACTGTCACGGAAAATTATGAAAAATTCACCGTTGGATAATTTTGACGTCCTGATTCCAAAAATAATATTTATTTTATCTAAATAATTTTCTAAATATGTGAATTTTTACTTTTAAAATAAAAACCGACATTTATAAAAAATTCACAGGTTTTGACAGAAATGGCTTTCAAACCTTAATAAAAAATTTAATTGCATTCATAAAATTATAAGATCATTTATATTTAATAAAAATTAATTTAATATTAATAATAATATTTTATTAAAATATTATTTATTTTAAAAATACTTTAATTTAATAAAATATAATTCTTAATTAAATAATAACTAAAAACACCATTTGTACTTTAAAAACTAATTACAATGTATCAAAAATGACTAGAAATTATATTCATTATTATATACAAAAATAATGTACATGAAAATGGTGCTACTTATTTGTTACATAACACCTTAAAATAGCCGCATAAGACCTAAGGGTAAGGTGTGCGATGGTGACAGACTCTTGGGGCGGCTCGGATAACATCGCTCGAGTGGTAATCTCTATCAACTTCCACTTTTCCCGTAGACGGTCTCGTTCAAGCTTAACATAATAAATCTCATCTTGGGCATGGTCAAGGGCGAAGCCCAAAGATGCCACCTCTTTTCCGAGCTCTGAAAAATGGGCTTCGTAAGGGGCAATTCTACTGGATAAGGCCATCGCTTCCTTTGTCTGAGTAGAAATGGGTTCGTTAAGGCCTTATATTTATACTACTCAGATGATCACTGTTCAAAGGCTATAAAAGTAACGGTCACAAATCTTAACGTAAAACTAAAGAAGTTGACATCTTATAAAAACATTTTTCATAAAGAAACATTTAACTGGATCAAGAGGGATTTTCCATTAATGAAACTTTTGGTCGTTACAATATTCCCCCCTTAAGAAATTTCGCCCTCGAAATTTTTCCTTTTCCCACACTAAAACAAAAGTGGGTAACTCATCTTCATCATATCCTCCGACTCCCAAGTTGCTTATTCAAACTTGTGGTTTCTCCACAACACCTTGAAGAGGGGCATTGTCTTATTTTGTAGAACTTTTTCTCTACGATCTAAGATCTTCACTGGTTGCTCCTCATAAGAAATATCATCTTCCAATTGTACCACCTCGGAAGAGAGTACATGTGAAGGGTCCGGTATGTACTTCCTTAAGAGGGATACATGAAAGACATCATGCACCTTGGCCATAGTAGGTGGAAGTTCTAGTCGATAGGCCACAGCCCCAACACGATCAAGAATCTCGAAGGGGTCAATATACCTTGGACTTAACTTCCCTTTCTTTCCAAACCTCATGACCTTCTTCCACGGAGATATGCGTAAAAACACCATGTCTCCGAATTTAAACTCAAGGTCTCGTCGACGATTATCTGCATAACTCTTCTGTCGACTTTGGGCTGCCTTGATATGCTGCTGAATGTTTTTCACCTTCTCCACCATTTCTTCGACCATTTCTGGTCCAAGAAGCTTACGTTCAACGACCTCATCCCAACATGCTGGTGTTCTACACCTTTTCCCATACAGGGCTTCATATGGTTCCATTTGGATGCTCAAGTGGAAACTATTATTATAAGAGAACTCAACCAGAGGAAGATGTTGATCCCATCCTCCTTTAAAGTACATTGAGCATTCTCTCAACATATCCTCAAGTGTTTGGATAGTCCGCTCGGATTGGCCATCAGTTTGAGGATGATAGGCCATACTAAAGTTCAGTTCAGTATTCAGAGCTTGTTGAAGACTCTTCCAAAACTTAGAGGTGAATCTTGGATCTTGATCAGAAACAATAGATAGTGGTACTCCATGCAATTGTACCACATCCCTGATATATATCCGTGCCAGTTGATCCAAAGAGAAATCCTCTCTAATATCAATGAAGTGTGCAGTCTTTGTAAGATGATCCACAACAACCCAAATTTCATTGTTGCCTTTGGATGTCCTTGGAAGTCTAGTGACAAAGTCCATGGTGATGTTCTCCCATTTCCATTCTGTTATGGGAAATGGTTGCATCATCCCCTTAGACTTCTGCCTCTCTGCCTTCACTTGCTGACACACCAGGCACTTTGATGTATATTCAGCGATCTCCTTCTTCATATTATCCCACCAAAAGTTTTCTCGTAGATCTCGATACATCTTTGTGCTCCCTGGGTGAATAGAGAAATTTGAACTATGTGCATCATCCAAAAGTTCCTTCTTCAGCTCCGAACTTGATGGAACACATAGTGTTTTCCCAAACCACACAATTCCTTCTTCATTAACATTAAACTCTGAGGATTTTCCCTTTTTGATAGCTTCCACTTTTTCTTGGATTCCCGCATCATACTTTTGAGCATCCTTTAACCTTTCCAAAAGAGATGGTTGAGAAATAATTTGTGAAAAGATTGATGATGTTCCCTTCTTTATGATTCCCACATCCATCTTCCTTAAGTCTAAGAATATTGGATCCTTCTCAAGTCTCATCATTGACAGAATCGTTGGATCCTTTCTACTTAGGGCATCTGCCACCTTGTTCTCTTTCCCAGGGTGGTAATGTATTGAACAGTCATAATCCTTGATGAGCTCTATCCATCTTCTCTGGTGCATATTAAGCTCTTTCTGTGTGAATATATATGTAAGACTCTTGTGGTCAGTATATATCTCACATTTCTCTCCATAGAGATAATGCCACAAGATTTTCAAGGCAAAGATCACCGCCGCCAACTCTAGATCATGCGTTGGATAGTTTTGCTCATGGATTTTCAACAGCCTTGAGGCATAGGATATCACTTTATCATTCTTCATCAGCACACATCCTAATCCCTTCTTTGAAGCATCACTGAATACCACAAAAAGCTCCCCACTTGTGGGTAAAGTGAGAAAGGGTGCAGTGATAAGCCTCCTTTTCAACTCCTTGAAGCTTTCTTCGCATTCATCACTCCAAGCAAACTTTACTCCCTTTATAGTTATCTTGGTAATAGGGTTGGACAATCGTGAGAAATTTCTCACAAATCATCGATAATATCCAGCTAGCCCCAAGAAGCTACGGATATCAGTTACCAATGTTGGCCTCGGCCATCCCTCAATTGCATCTGTTTTGGAGGGGTCCACAGATATCCCATTGCTTGTGATGATATGGCCCAGGAATGAGACCTCCTTCAACCAGAACTCACACTTGTTGTACTTGGCATAGAGCTTATCCTTGCACAAAGTCTCTAGTATAGTTCTTAAATGGTCCTCATGGTCCTCCTTGGTTTTGGAGTATATTAGAATATCATCTATAAATACTACCACATATTTTTCTAGATAATCTCTAAAGACTCTATTCATCAAGTCCATGAATATTTCTGGAGAATTGGTGAGTCTTAAAGGCATTACTATGAATTCATAGTGCCCGTACCTTGTACGAAAAGCATTCTTGGGGATATCTTCCTTCTTAACCCTTACTTGATAATATCTCGACCGCAAGTCCACCTTGGAGAAGTATTGTGCTCCACACAGCTGATCAAACAAGTCATCGATTCTTGGGAGAGGATACTTGTTCTTTATTGTGATTTTGTTAAGTTCGTGATAATCGATGCAAAGCCGCATTGACCCATCCTTCTTCTTGACAAAGAGGACTGGTGCACCCCATGGTGATGCACTTGGGCGTATAAACCCTTTATCTAGATTCTCCTGTAGTTGTTTCTTCAGCTCTTCAAGATCAACAACAGCCATTCTATATGGAGTCTTGGATATTGGTAGCACCCCAGGTATAAGTTCAATTGAGAACTCAACATCTCTTCTTGGAGGAAGACCAGAAAGTTCCTCGGGAAATACTTCAGTGAATTCCCTCACAATAGGAATTTCTTCAAGGGTGGTTTCTTCCTTGGACTCAATCATCTGATCCAGATATGCGTGCTCATAAGGCAGTAATATCCATGCTTGAGATGATGGAGCTAAATGAGATTCATCTTCCTTATGACACTTGTAAAGAATCGGGGGTCGATTCTCCATATGGAGTGTGATTTCCCTCTCCCGACAATTTATGTTGGCTCTATATAAGGAAATCCAATCCATGCCAATAATTGCATCAAATTCCACCAAAGGGAGTATAATGAGGTTCGTCGGGAAATTCAATCCACAGATTATAACAGGGGAGGACTCATACTCATGGGATGCAATGATTGCCCCATTTCCCGTACTCACCGACATCTTTACTTCCATAATTTGTGGTGGTGCAGGGATTGTTCTACTAAACTTTTGAGATATAAAAGAATGCGTAGAACCTGAATCAAAAAAGTAAGTTTTCTATTCTTGAATGAAGAACTAGCGTACCTGTCACCACTTCGTTGTCGGGGTTCACTTCGGCAGAAGTGATGGAAAAAGTTCTTCCTTGCTGTCTTGGAGGTTGCTGGTTGCCTCTGATAACCCTTGGATTAGGGCACTGATTTGAAAAATGACCCGGTTCTTTGCATTTGTAGAATTGAACAATGCGTTGAGGTTTGAACGGAGCGTTTCTCTCCTTTGTCGCAGCCGCGGGTCCTTCTTGCTGACAGTTAACAGCTAGGTTCCCTTCTCTTCTACACCTGAAGCATTTTCTTGTCCCCCTAAGGCAATTTCCAGGGTGATTCTTTCCACACTTTTGGCAAGTGGGGTGCTGGAACTTCTTAGACCCGTTGGATTTATCCATCGGACCACCAGCATTGAAGTCCACCTTACTCTTCTTGTCCCCATGATACCCCTGTGATTCTCCGATCTCCATTTCAACCTTGAGGGCACATCGGACAATTTCCTCATAGTTGTCGAAGTCACGGATCGTTAATGCTTTCTGCAAGCTAGGCTCCAGCCCACCAAAGAAGCGGTCAACCTTGTATTCGGGGGTAACGACAAAGCCGGAAGCGTGTCGTGAAAGCCTTGTGAAGTTTACCTCGTACACTCCCATAGATTCTTCATATTTCTGCTTGAGGGAAATGAAGTCCCTTTCCATCTTAAGATGGAGGGTGCGTGGAAAATATTTATCGAAAAACATCTTCCGGAATTCCTTCCATTCCAAAGCCTCGATCTCCTCCTCAGGCTTCGTATTTTTTATCAAAGTCCACCATTGATCAGCTTTACCCTCCATACGATAAGCCTCCAGGAGAACCTTCTCTTGTTCAGAACATTGAAGGATAGAGAAGATCTTTTCAATGGGGTTGATCCATTGCTCAGCGATCGTGGGATCAGATGATCCACTAAAAGTAGGAGGCCTTTGTCTCATGAAGCTCTTGATAGCGACTTGTTCTTTCTTAGGGGGGGTTGAACGTTCCTCTTGACCAGTGTTTCTATTCAAAACCTGAGTTAGCTGAGAGAGAAGCGTGACAAAGTTCGTGATTCCCGCTCCCATTGGATTGGGCATCTCATTAGTACAATCATCACACTGATCTTCTCAATGGTTGTTAGCCCGAGTTCTCCTATTACCGGCCATTGGCTGGAATAAAAGGAAAGTTGGGGGTAACACATAAAGGGTAATCCAAAGACAAAAGTTGATGACTTATAAATAAACTTTAATCTCTTTAACTCATGAGTCTATAGGATTCAATCCAGGATTTTCATGATCTTCCTTCTAACATATATTCTTAGGGGCATTTTTCCCTTAATAAGGGTTCATATTAAGACTGTGAATTTATCAAAACATATCCCCTGGGAGTGTCGTAACCAATAGTGCAGCAAGGCCCATTATTGTGCACCAGTTCCCGTTCGAGTATAGCTCAAAGCGGTGTTTTCGGGTTTTACCCCTAGGATACATTTGTGCCAGAGCCGCCTCTACCTGCTCGTATCCACACAGGGATGTATTTGTTTGATAAACCACTTACTTAGTATTTACCAAAACTTAGGGATGTTTTTATTATACTTAGTCTTGTATCTAAGGCTTTACTAGGGTTTACTAATCCCAAAAATAACTAAACCTATCCTTTGATACCAACTGGGACAACCCTGCTTTCTATTAAAACTTAAACATGATTTATTACATATAACTTCACTTGATACAACAAAGAAGATCGAGAGGTTTAGTGTATTTGGGGCTTAGGATAATTACATAAAAACTTTAAACTTGAAATACAACATCTTTATTGAAAACTTCCTTTACATGACCACTGAATTCCTTCGTACTTAGCATTGCATGGGATAACCTGAGGACATGCATAAGAAAAGGGTGAGATATAAAGCCCAGTAAGGGAGTACACAATGAATAAAATGAGGAGTTCAATACATTTTAGGAAATAGGACTATCAATAGAGCATAAGAGTAACATGAACATAAAGGCATGATAAATCATGATAATCATAACATGGAAATGTGGAAACAACACTTAACATTGAATTAGCATGAGCCAATGCTCATTGCACATGGAGCATGAGTAAACACTCATTGCCCTTGAAGCACGAGCAAACCCTCGTTGAACTTGAATTAGCATGAGTCAACACTCATTGCACATGACGTATCATGATACTATACTTTACCCAATGCATTGGAGCGCTATAAGGGCACACCCTTCTTAAACATTTCATTTTATGCATAAGTGTGCCACATGGATCATAAAACATAGATTCATAAAACATAATCATGTATTCCACGATAAAGTAATGTGGAATTCATGCATGAAACTTTATAATCAATAAGTAAATGTGCATAAATGTGAATACCCTTGATGGAGAAATGGGCATGGTATTCACTACACAATGATATTGGCTTAGAAAATCGGTGTGATTTCGGCAGCGTAACGGCGTGACATAAGAATTAATAAAAATGCTTGATGAGACAGAAAGGGGTTCCTCATAATATTTACATGTAATAGACAGTAAGGAGGTCATATAGATACATGTCCCAACAATTTAAAAGGAATTTAGATTCATGATACAAAAAGTAATGCTTGAATATAAAAGAGGAGAAAAACGTTCCTTTCGGAATTTCGGCACAGTAACGGGTGTACATGGGAGGCATTTAATGAGAGAGAAAGGGGTATCCCATCATTCAAACAATAAGAGGGAAGTATGGGGGATGTGCGAAACCATACCCCAACATTCATAATTGAAATTAAAAGGGAAATACAACTTAAAGAAAATTGAAAAAAATGAGAAAGGAAGAAAAAACCCTTACTTGGAAGTGTGCTTCCAAAGTCTAGAGAGAGGCTTGTGAGAGGCTTCTTGGGAGCTTGGGGAACCTTGAGAGGATTCTAGAGAGAGTAGGTCAGAGGTTGGATGAACTCCAAGGGCTTTGAGTGAGGAGGAAGTGGGAGCTTGGGTGGGTTTATATAGGAAAGGTGAGGGAATTCTTTATTATTTAGGTTTGGGACCCCTTATATTAAAATAATCCAAACCACAAACCATCACATGGTATTTGCCCATGGTTTCTAGAAAAGAAAATAGGAAAACAATATTTTACAAGGCAAAGGTCCGAACTTATTAAAAAATTAGGGTTGCTTATGTGGAGGTGAGTCACACTCCCATGGAAATTAATTTAAAAAGGCAAAGTGTTGAATAAGTCTTGAGGGCTCCATTAATGCTTTGAAAATTAAGTCAAACAAACTCAAAACCTCATTATTTTAATGATAAAACACATATTGGCCGAATATAAGGATTATGGTATTTTATTACATCACCATTGGGTCATTATGATGTCATAAAACACATTATATATTTAAATGGTATTTAATTTTTACCCAAAAATTTGACTGTCTCAGAAAATTATGAAAAATTCACCGTTGGATAATTTTGACGTCCTGATTCCAAAAATAATATTTATTTTATCTAAATAATTTTCTAAATATTTGAATTTTCACTTTTAAAATAAAAACTGACATTTATAAAAAAGTCACAGGTTTTGACAGAAATGGATTTCAAACCTTAATAAAAATTTTAATTGCATTCAAAAAATTATAAGATCATTTATATTTAAGAAAAATTAATTTAATATTAATAATAATATTTTATTAAAATATTATTTAATTCAAAAATCCTTTAATTTAATAAAATATAATTCTTAATTAAATAATAACTAAAAACACCATTTGTACTTTAAAAACTAATTACAATGTATCAAAAATGACTAGAAATTATATTCATTATTATATAAAAAAATAATGTACATGAACATGGTGCTAATTATTTGTTACATAACCCCTTAAAATAGCCGCATAAGACCTAAGGGTAAGGTGTGCGATGGTGACAGAATCTTGGGGCGGCTCGGATAACATCGCTCGAGTGGTAATCTCTATCAACTTCCAATTTTCCCATAGACGGTCCCGTTCAAGCTTGACATAATGAAGCTCATCTTGGGCTTGGTCAAGGGTGAAGCCCAAATATTCCACCTCTTTTTCGAGCTCTGAAAAATGGGCTTCGTAAGGGGCAATTCTACTGGATGAGGCCATCGCTTCCTTTGTCTGAGTAGAAATGGGTTCGTTAAAGCCTTATATTTATACTACTCAGATGATCACTGTTCAACAGCTATAAAAGTAACGGTCACAAATCTTAACATAAAACTAAAGAAGTTGACATCTTATAAAAACATTTTTCATAAAGAAACATTTAACTGGATCAAGAGGAATTTTCCATTAATGAAACTTTGGATCGTTACACAGACCCCCCACTTCGGACCATTTTTCGGTCTTTTGACTATAACTTGAGCTACTAACCTCCGATCGATGCACCGTCAGTTGCGTAGGATTTCTTGGATCGAGAGAGTCTTTTTGGTATATTACACTCGATGTTTCTTCGAAGTTTGGGTATGGCTGGGATGGTTCGATCCTGAAACCAATCGGGCCCTTGGAGGGGAAACGCTTATAACTTAAGGATCGGACGTTCGATTGATGTGTTGTCACCTACGTTGAATTCCTTTTTATGGGAAGGTTATTTTGGAAT
This sequence comes from Viscum album, assembly GCA_963277665.1. Classification (NCBI taxonomy): domain Eukaryota; kingdom Viridiplantae; phylum Streptophyta; class Magnoliopsida; order Santalales; family Viscaceae; genus Viscum; species Viscum album. The sequence continues at coordinate 26,298,423 of OY728131.1, forward strand.
ACTCCACTTGAGGTTTGGATGAAACTGAAGTATGGTCGGGTTTGTTTCAGCTTAAAAACAATCTGGGCCCCTGGAATGGAAAAGCCAATAACTCTCGGACCGGGCGTCCGATTGACGCATCGTCTATCGCGTTGGGTTTCTTTTGATGAGACGGAACTTCGGGATACATCAAATCTGGAATTCATAATATTTGAGGTACCGACCCCCTTGGCTCGAGGAGTGTACCCTCCCAGAATCGAGCGTGTTGTGTGCAGGAACCCTAGAGCTGGCTGTGACTACGACGACGACTGTACTAGGATCCTCTGTGGGTTCGGTAGCGAGGACGACTGTACTTGGATCCTCCGTGGGATCGGCAGTGAGGACGACTGTACTTGGATCCTACGTGGGTTTGGAAGTTATGGTTACTATATTTGGATCCTCTGTGGGTTTGGCAGTGATGACTTATGTACTTGAATCCTATGTGGGTTAGGCTGAGGAGATGATTCAGAGGCTACATCTAATCATCTCCACCCCTCTTCGTGAGTAGTATACCTATGTGAGCTGAGTCTTCACTTTCAATCATTATCTTTGATATGATTGACTATCTTTATTATGTGGATTGGTTTGTTCTTGGGCTCGAGATTTGGAGCCGAACTGAGATTGATAACTTAGGTATATATATGGGCATATACCTAAGTATGGTTGGTTGATTCTTTGGGATTGTTCCTTTCCTTTGTGGTTTATCCTTAGTAGATTCTGGGAGACCTTCATGGGTCCCGGAGTCCCTACTGTGTATCTTATACTCACCCCTATATGGGTTATGCCCGCACTACGTTGTGTTGGATGCAGACGACGGACAGCACTGATCGTGGAGCAGTCTTGTGGAGGTGGACAGTACCCGGAGGTGGACCACCTAATGAGGCGTGCAAGGAGCGGACGGACTGACCAGAGGTGCCGAGGAGACCATCTGCACCCACCCTTTAGGTGGGATTCCCAGAGGACAACATAGTGGTTTCTGCTTTACTTTACTGATGTTGTACTTTACTTTTCAGTTGTATTGTACTCTCAGTTGGGTTTGTATTCTGGACCATTAACTTTTTTACTCAGTTTTACTTGGTGCTTACTTCACTTGTGTACTCTGTTGTGTTGTTTACTTATATGAAAGGAAATCCATTCCCTTTTTTGGGGATTTGCGCCTTTGGCGCTAGTTTCTAGCCCCCAGCCTATAGAAGGCGGGCTTGGGGTAGTCACGGCACGGGCCCCGAGGAAGGGTCGTGAAAAATCTAGTGATTTGAAAATTTTTATGAGCTGATTTGTGAAACTTTATTTCACCCATTGTTTTCATTTTAATTCAAATACTACTAAACAAGATTGATCATCATGCTTATTTTTCAAAAAAAAATTGATAAAAATATTTTCTCTGTTATAACATCTTAAATCATGAAATTTTCAAAAAGAAATCTTGATATGCTGCTGGTGGCTAGTGGGGTTTCTTTTATTTTTCTTTTTTGTTTGCCTTATTTTTCATTTTGTATGTGGAAAGGTATATTTTTGACCTTCACTACTACACATTCACAATTATTTAAATTCTATATTGACCATCTATTTTGAACTTTTTATATCCCACCTTGAGAGTCAATATTGGGGATAATTTTTAATTTTAAGTGTGGGGAATAGGGTTCTTTCCCTCACTTAAAATTCCCTCTTGATTTTTTGTCCAAAAAAAATTCAAAATTTTTTCAAATTATTTCAAAAAAATTCAAAATAAAATCTCAACCTAAGGGTCCTTTGAATTAAATTTGAACCTAAATTTTTTCCTACCTAGTGGATAACTACTCCTGGTTGTTAAGGATTTCACTAAATTATGAAATTTAGGGGGATAAATGATTGTTGATTGTAGTTGCACTCTATTCTTATGGATTTTTTGTTAAGGAACTAAGGAAGATAGTTGGATAAGATATATTTTTTATAATTAAGATCATAACTTTATAAAACAAGATATTTGAACTCGAACCTAGGGGAATCATCTTTTAATAAAAAAATAATCACATTAAAGAGACAACTCAAATGGTAATCTTATAATTTCATTAAAACTAGTGTAAATGGGAAAATTGGATCCCATTATAAACATTTGAGACTCTAATCACGGGGTGTGTGTGTGTGTGTTATCCCTTTATATAATCTATAAGTTCTTTTTCATAGTGATTTACACATACATGGCTGGGTAAAAAATTAATTAAAAATTTAAAAAAAGAATAAAGTTCCAAATGGTCAAAATGCTTTCATTAAGGTGAGGGGAATTTGAACCCTAGTGAAGAAGGGGATATTGAATTTTATGAAGATCATTTGAGTTGTATCAATTATCTGATTCAAAAAAATGGAATTTGATTTTTGGAACCTAGGAAAAAGTAAAAATTGAAGGTTTATTTTGTTAAGATTTTAATTCTACTTGATTTAAAATGTTATCACTCTTATAATTAGAGATTGAAATGGAATTTATGTAAGGAAGTATGTGATTTCATATAGGAGTAATTACACCCTTGACAGTGAATGAATTGTTTTCCCTTGATTTCCAATGGGTGGTTAAAGTTAGGGAGGACCCTTTTATTTTTTATCATTCTTGGAAAATCCTCATTTGGTTTTGCACCTCTGTTTTTAAAATCTAGACATGGTTCATTTTTTATATCACTATAAAATCATTCCTTCTATTTTATAAATACAAAATCATGCCTTGTTTTGAGGACAAAAAAACATTTAAGTGTGGGGGTTTGATGTGGTTGTTTTTCAATGCACTTTGCCACATCATTTAATGTATTTTATTGTATTTTTATTCTAAAAATATTTTTTTAAGTAATAATTATAAAATTTTATTTTATTTGTACATTATTATTAAAACAGTTATTTTTTGTTCCAATGGGTATTTTAATGTTTGTTTTAGTCATTTTTTTAATAATTTTAAAAATCAGTACATCATTATGTTCTGCCTTTAAATATTTATTCTTTTTTGTTTAAATACTATTTTTTCTTTTTTCTTTTTTTAATTATTTTATTATTTATTTTATTATTTATTTTATTAGATTTTTCCTTTCTTCTGATAAATTTTAGAATTATTCATTAATTTAATTAATTCGTTATTTTTATTTGAAAATAAATAAATTTCACTTTTGTCACACCCTTGATTTATTTTTAAGGTATTTTTCTTCTTTTTATTTTTGTCTCTCATTTATCCTTTGATTTTCCCTTGATTTTTGGGTGAAAAATGAATTTTTTGGGCTTCATGGTATGATGTTCATGGTTAGTGCATGGTTTTCCAAACTGTGCGCCCTTTCCCAAGAAACTATATGGCCATTTGTAATTTTTTTAATAGTGGATAAATGCACGGTTAGCGCATGATTTGTAAACTATATAGGCTAATCGTGTATCATGTCCTACTTGGATAGTAAAGGGAACACGGTTGTCAGACTATTTGGAAAAGAATGTAGGAAAACCATGTGACATGTCCAATTGATTAAAAATCTAAAAATGACGGTTGTTTCCTCTCATAATTTAACCCCAAATCCCCCATTTTCTTCCCCACTCAAGATTTTCTTCCCTAAGTGCCACCAACCCTCCTCTTTTCTCCCTTGCACCTCCATTTTTAGGTGATTTTGGTGGGGATTCTTCAAGAAACCTTCAAGTAAGTGATGTTCTCCTTGGTTTCTTCTTCTTTTCTATGGTTTCTCTTATTCCTTCTTGGGTATCATATCTCCAATAGGTTGGGTGACTTATTTAGTGTGGGATGTTGTTCTTTATGATAAAATATTGATGTTATTGGTTATATATTTCCTTTACAGGGTTCCTTGATGGTGCGGTTGGGGTTTAGCACCGATTTCTAAAAGTTTCTACACTTGAGGTAGGTGGTTCCATGCTCAAATATTATTTAGTGACTTCAATTTTCTTTCTTTGATTCTTGGTTGTGTTATATAGATTGAATATGAGGTGAGAAATGTATTTTAAAAATAATTCAATTTATTTTTGTATTGAAATATGGTTTTCCAAAATTAATGGGTCATGATTCATGTGTGTTCATATGTGCATGATTGTTTTCTCCCTAAAAGTGTTTGATAAAATGTGTAAGTGGTGTGAAACACATTTTTAAATGGTTTTTGGTATGCATTAATATTTGAAATTGGTTTTGGTTATGGAAATGATGATTTATCAAGTTTTGTTATATTGATTGGAATGTGTTCATGTGAAGGTAGTGATCTATGTGATATGTGAAATGAAAATTGAGCACGAAGGGAAGCCTGGGTATCTAGGTGGGCGGACTATAACTAGTACGCTAGTTGAATCAGAAGTAGTGTATCCAGGATTCATCTAGAAGGATTGATTATTAAAATACTGAATAAATTATGATAGTTATTAGAGACCACTTGGCCCTTAGGATGTTCCCTCCTAGTGGATCTTGCATGAGAAAGTTGTGGGTTATGGCTTTTATATCCTGTTTCACTGAGCAATGAGGTTCCTAATATACCATTTTAGCTAGTGCCTATATGTTTTTCCCATTACTTAATTTTCTATTGTGATATCATTCCTACTGTATCCATATGGTGAACTTTGTTGGTTCTTTAAAAACCAAATCATGTTTTCTTTAAAAATGTTTTTTTATAAAAAATGTCTCTAGATTTAGTTTTTATAAAACATGCATGTTTATTTGTATTATAATGTTTGGAATGGAATATATTTTATTGGGTGGTATCATACTGAGCTTTGGATTTCACCCTTCATGCACCTTTGGGTGTATGTAGACTTGGTTATGTTTAACTCAGGTATAGGCAAGGTGTTTTGTGATGGTGGTTTAGGTTGCTAGTGGTCTTCTCTTGCAGGTGTTTTTTGTGGTGGCTTTAGGATGATGTTCCTCTTATTGCATAGTGTTTTGGGATAGTTTTTATGTTCCCATATTATTGTAGAACTTTTGGGTTTTGTTTAATGTTGTAAACATTGAATCTGAAAGTGTTGTATCATGTTTTTTTGTGGTTATTTAGTTATGTTTTATTCATTATTATTGGTTTTTTATGGTTATGTAACTGGGTAAAACTATTCCCAAAGAATATTGTGATACACAGGCACCGGTTTCCAACCCGTGGGGATCAGGAATGGCCTTCGGTCTATGCCACAGACCAGGCAGATTTTCGGGTTAGATGGAACTCTGGATTCATCGGTGAAAAAATGGTATCAGAGCAAGGTATCCTATTTTGGGTCCAGTTATTTTGGGATGATTCTAGATAGACTGGAGCTAGGACTATCAGGGCTTGAGGTTCTGGTTGTGAGTATGGTTTCTAGCCAGCACACCTTGTAACAGATCTTGAGTCTCTATGGGGTGTTAGGATTTTATTTGACTTCTCCACCAGGTGAGACATACAAGTTGTACACTACTAAAAACACGCCTTTAATAAGGATAGAATATGCATTAATTAGTGCTAGAAATGTGTTGACTACCTTAGCATGGTTAAAAGTCCAAGGGTTTTATCACTGCTAGAAAAGTGATGATAAATGGTATCTTTATCAGCACAAATAAAATCATTGATAAATCATAATTTTATCATTGCTTTTAAAAGCACTCATAAAAGATGCCATTTATCAGTGATTTTATTTAGCACTGATAAAGAGACCCTTCATCGGTTCTTTTAGAAGCACTGATAAAGATTCCTTTATAGGTGCTTTAAATAGAAATGATAAAGGATTCCTTTATCGGCATTTCTACAAGTGTTGATAAAGGATATCTTTATCATCACTTTTATAAGGGATGATAAATATACCTTTATCAACACTTTAGAATGCACTGATAAAGGATTAATTTATGGGCACTTGTACAAGCACATATAGAGGATATCTTTATTAGCACGTTTAGTAGCGCTGATAAATTTGCAAACTGCAGTGTGATGATACAACACACTAAAACACCATAAACAAGTCTAGTGTTCTATAACAACACACTACATTACCAAAAACATAACAAAAATGAACAAAATGATATATAAATACTAAATTTAAATGAATAAAAAATTTAACCCACATACAAGAAAATACACTATTATAGAGTATGTTAGTTGTTTTTTTTAAAAAAATAATTAAATTTTGAATAAAAAGTCTCATTTGGAGTCATTCCAGTTATATCATGAGTTTAATTGTGGTGTTCCTAATTACTACATGTCACAAATGACTTATGGATCATTTTATGAAAGTAAAAAAACAATCTGAATGTGTTTTCTTGGTTTTGAAAATGTGAGTTATTTTTTTATTAAAATTAATGTTATTTTTGAAAAAAAAGATTCACTTTGAGTCATACTGGTCAAACCATGCATTGTAATGAGGTGATGATGATTTCTACATGTCACAAATGATTTATAGATTGTTTTCCTAAAGTACCAAAACAATCTGAATGTGTTTTCTCAATCTTGAGTATGTCATTTGTTTTTTCACTAAAATTAATGTCAATCTTTAATAAAAAGACGCATTTGAAGTCATACCGGTCACACCATGCATTTTATTGAGGTGCGGATGATTTTTTCATGTCCAAAATGAAACATGGATATTTTTCCTAAAGTATCAAAACATTCAAAATGTATTTCCTCTATTTTGAGTATGCCACTTGTGGTTTTTTACTAAAATGTCATTTTAAACTGGAAACATGAACATTGATCCATACAGGTGGCATCACATGTGGGTATGATATGTGACTAATTCATACACATCACAAATTAATTGTGAATCTTTTTCCCAAATTATTAAGACGTTCCATGCGTATTTTCTTGGTTTCAGTGAGTGACACTTTTTTGTTTTAAAATGTCAATTTTAAACAGATAACGGACACTTTGAGTCATGTCGGTCACACTGTACATCAGATTGAGGTATAACTAATTTCTACACGTCAAAAATGAAATGTGTATTTTTTTTACTAAAGTACCAAAACAATCTGAATGCATTTTATTAGTTTTGAGTATGTCAGTTGTTTTTTCTCTAAAATTGATGTTGATTTTGAATAAAAAGACACACATGGAGTCATAACGATCACACCATACATCAGATTGAGTTACATCTGATTTCTACTTGTCCTGAATATCTCATGGATCATTTTACTAAAGTATAAAAACAATCAGAATGTGTTTCCTCTATTTTGAGTATTCCACTTTTGTTTTTTTACTAAAATGTCATTTTAAAATGGAAACACGCACTTTCAGTCATACAGGTTTCATCATGTGTGGGTTTGACATGAGAATAATTCATACGTGTCAAAAATAAATTATGAATCATTTTCCCAAATTATCAAGACAATTCAAGTGATTTTTCTCAGTTTTCAGTGAGTATCACTTTTTTCTATTAAAATGTCAATTTTAAATAGATAACAGACACTTGGGGTCATACCGGTCACAATGTGTGTCAAATTGTGGTTCAGATGATTACTACATGTCAAAATGACTTATGGATATTTTTCTTAAAGTACCAAAACAATCAAAATTCATTTTCCTAGTTTTGATTATATCAATCATTTTTTCACTAAAATTAATGTCAATTTTGAATAAAAAGGCACATATTGGAATCATATCAGTCACATTGTGCATCGGATTGAGGTGTTTCTGATTTATACATGTCCTAAATGACTCATGGATTGTTTTCCTGAAGTATAAAAATAATTAGAATGTTTTTCATTTTTTTGAGTATGCCACTTGTGTTTTTTTACTAAAATGTCCTTTTAAACGGGAAACATGCACTTTGAACCAAACAGGCGGCATCATATATGGGTTTAACATGAGAATGGTTCATACAAATCACAAATTAATTATGAATCGTTGACCAAAATTATCAAGACAAGTGGTGAAAAACATTATTTCAATAAGTCACCCGAAACACTGGCACAATGTCTCTTATCTAATGTGACAAGTTTTGTGTCCACTTTTAAACAATTGTTCTCAAACACAATCATGGTATGATCCTCATTATACTTAAATGAGAAACAATTTTATTTTTTTCAATCCAAATATTCTTATCCTTTTCCACCTAGTTCTTCACCTCTTCCTCCTCCACATTAGTCTACAACTCTGACTCTACCTCTACTTTCACCTCTGCCTCTACCTCTGCCTTTGGACTACACAGCAATTTTATTTTTAGAAGGTCAGTGCTTCTAAAAAAATTGATTTTATCCATTATACTTATCCTCAATAAAGAGATCAAAAATAATATATAATTATTCTCACACTAATGCTTCATAACCCAAATATATTTTGAAGGTCATAACTCGTACTAGATCACCAAAATAGCCGGTAATCACTTAAATTTTTTATCTTCATACATTCTAACAAAAAGTATGATGCTCACTCATCTCTAAACAAATTGATTTCTTATTTTGATTAACTAGGTTTTCAGAAGTCTTAATAGTACTAAGAAAATATAGAAAAACAAATGATTATGAAATATATTTAATCAAATTGTAACTACCTTCAGAAATTACCTTTTGGGGGATGCTGGCCATTTCATATTTTATGATTTCTCTCTTAATTTTCAAACATAATATCCACAATCAATGTCATTATCTTATTTAAAACTCTACAGAAACATTGACCAAAATAAGTAAATTGTTTTGAAATATTTTTATAGTTAAACCTTTTTATATATACCTAACTTTGTTTCTATTTGTAGTAATCCATGGGCTTTATCCATTGACACACTGACTTTATGCCATGATCTATCCTGTATTGAGTGGCATACCTATCATAACAGATTCTTTGTTAAAACATAAACTGAACATATAATTCAAAGTTTATCTATAAAATGTTGATTGTAGGGTATTACTTATCCACAATACACATCATGTGTGGTCAGTTGGTTGCATATCCATGCATTGGATCCAAAAACTAAATATTCAAGGTGTCTATATTGACTGTTATCGGCATCCATCACATCCTAAAAAACAAAAACAATTAGTAATGAAAAAGTTAAAAATATATTTTAGGTGATTAGATTGTAGAATTTTACCTTTTCATTATAGGCATCAAAAATAGTCTATCATCTAATGATTTTTTATTAAATGCTTCAAGAAAATGATCTTTTTATTATTAATTTCTTCCTAATTCAAAGTAAGTTCTTTCATAGAAATGATATAGGGATTAATAAAACCAAATCTTTCTTCACAGGATCTTCCCTTTATATAGTTGTGATATAAACTTCTGTACAAAATATGAATAGTTATTAACTTTAATAAATATATGAGAAAACTATTATGATAGATGTATTATGAAAATTTACATTATTTATATATTCAAAACTGAGATTCCCATCCATTAATACTTGAGAATCTAATTTAGAGTCTCGAGACCAATTCCTTCAATTGATGAATCTCTATATATTTCTTCTTCATATTCAATGAAAGATATAGTTTTTCTTTAATTATGGTCTCTTCGTTAAGTTTTAATGATAATAAATGTTTCTATGGAACTATAGGGGAGAAGTTACTCTCGGAAGGTCATTTATTTTCTTGTTCGATTCACTAGATTTTCTTGATTCATCCATCTGTTTCCCCACTGCTTTATCCATCTTTAATATCATACCTCACTTAAAACCTTTTATCATCAATTGTCACATGTTTCTCATATGAAAAAATTTGTTAAAGACGTACCTCATGTATCTTTATAATATTAGACATCCATGATATGAAATCTTCAATATCATCTTCTACAATTTTAATATCCAGACCATTAAGTGAAATAGGCAACTTAGCAGTCAGCTCATAAGATACCTCAATCCCCACTCTCATGTGATATTTTGGGAGGTCTTGATTGTGTAACTAGTCTCCCAAGATATTATACATTGTACCCATTTGAACATGGCTTGTAAAACCCAAAAATTCCATGGTATGTTTCTTTTTAAATAAATATAATAGCTTGTGGTGTATGCTACACCAAGATAAACCTGCGCTACACACAACACCGTCTTAGCTTGCGCTATACGCAACACCGAGTTCGAGCGTACCATGACCTATTAAACTAGATATTTAAAAAGAAGTTATGAATATTATTAACCACATTTTGAATTTTATATATATCTCATATAATTTTAACATTCATCTTATGTGTTTATTGGACATAATATAGGAACAAATTCAATTTTCAGATAAAAGAAGTATTAAAAGTGCATTTTTTCCACCTTTTCATGGAAAACCCTTTTTAAATAAAATATTTTACACTTTTATATATTAAATTTTAAAAAATAAAATTCTTATTTATAATAGGGAGATAAAAAATTATTTTGGATAAATTTTTGGTATTTTTCTGTTAAAATCCATATTTTAATGAACAGTGGGAAATACTACATTTTAATTCAAAAAACTTTTTTCATAAAATTTATATATATAGTTATATTGTACTTTAAATTGGTTTTCAAGTGTAATTGGATTATTTTTTTATCATTTAATCCAATTTTGGGCGTTGGAAGTAATTTCACATTGAAATTGGACATAAACACATGTCAATCTTTGGATAGTTTTTACTTCTTAAAAACCAATTTTCTGGTTTTGACAATGGGGATTAATTTTAAATTAATTTATACCAATTATTTGTTTTATATTTGAATAAATAGATTCCATACTTTTAATATTAAGTTACAAATTTTTTTAATATATACCTTTTATTTTGGATATTGTGAATAGTAACTTCAGTAATTATTTTTATTTCCCATGGTTAAAGGGTAAATCAGGTAAATAAGGGTAAAAAAATAATATTATATTAAAATAAAACTACCTTAACAAATATCCTAATCTTATTTGATGATATATGGCTGACCATTAGCATCCTTAGGTCTATTTTAGGACCTCATGGATCCACTTGTGGGGGATAATGGCATTTTATAATGTTTAATTTAAATAAAACGGAAATATAACATAAACATGTATCTCCTAACTAAAACAATTTTAATTTGGTTAATATCAATTATATCTTTGACTATAAATAGTCATTAGAAATCTAAAAATATTTACTACATCATGGTATTTTATTAATAATTTTTATATATTAAATAAATTTATTTATTTATGACACAATGATGATACAGTGATTACCTTATTATTGAATGGTTGAAATAAATGATATTATAATTATTAAAATAAATGTCATTTGAGATTTTTATTCCATACAAGAATTTTTTGGATAAATTTTACATGTTAGGAGTGATTTAATGATTTTTTATAATTAATAAAGTTGTTATGACTTTAACAAAAATCAATCACTAAATAGTGTATAAATTGACATAATAGAATTTTTAAAACAAACACTATTTTATTAAATGATATAATATTCAGAAAAAATATAAGATTCGACCAACTAAATTAGACAGTGTTAAAACTATCATTAATTATCCACTTGAGGTTCTCTTGGTATTTTATAGTAACTATATTAACCATATAGTATACAAATACAAGAATACATGGTGAGAGTTAACTTATTTAACTGAGGGTTAAAAAAAGATAAAGTTAAATTCATTACCTAATCTTGTCTAAAACCTATTGGATGAGATATTTTAGACCCATACCCATCTTATCCTTGAAATAAATCACTTTTTATCTATTATAAACCGATAATAAACTTATAATACTTTGATATTTCAAGACTATCCTAAAGTGACCATCACCTCTCCTATAAAAGGGCACTTCTCCTTATCTTTTATTCACACATCCAAATCCCTTTGACTCGAAAAACCCCTACCCATCCCTCCTCCCAACTTCCCTCACCTCATCCTATAGGCCACCCTTTAGGCAGAAAACCAACTTAAGCAGTCCTTTTATGAAAATCAAAATAAGACACCCAAAGAAGAGGTAATCGTTTTATCCCTTGTTTAAAAATTATTTTCTTCTTCTAATTTTTCTTCCTAAGTTGTTACCATAATAAAATAATAACTCTAGAATCTAATATATTCTAAGATTTTTTTATGATTATGGGAAAACATTATTCCTCATTTTACCCATACTATGAAAACAATATCACCATGCATACGTGCATACGGATTACAGTCTCCGCGTCGCAGTGTAAACTATTTTTCATCCATACTTTATTTAGAAGGGTATAATGATGAATATAAATGAATTAAATAATAAATATAAATTGATATTATTTTTATAAAATTCATATTACATCCAATTCCATACCATTTAACCATTAAGAAAATGATATCATTGCTTGTGCGTGCTTACGGCTTACCATCTCCACGATGCGATGAGACTCATCTTCCATGTTCAGCATCAAAGAATATTTATAAAAAAATATATTATGAATAATTATGAAATATATGAAATAATAAGGATAATAAATTAATACATATATATATGTATGTATGGATGGATGGATGGATGGATGTATGTACATATATTTCATTCACTTACTTTCATTCAATGCGATAAGAAAACAGAAACAACGTTCATTCGTACGTACGACCTACCGTCTCTATGAATGGTGTATTCCATTTCATATATATCTCTTATATATATATATATATATATATATTAATATATATGATATATAAATCATATTATACATTCTTTAAGTAAGTAAATCAATATCTAAGTAATATAATCAAGAATAACTAGTCAAACGCGTATGATAAACAAAACGATTATTACCTGAAATGTTGCATTAACTTGGAATTATTAATAAATTAGTAATATAAATTAATAAAAGAATAATATATGATATAATAAATATTATTTTTATTGTTATATATGTTAATAATATTTTTAAAAACATTGTACATAAGTTTCAAACACGTATGAAGAATATTGGACCTACGGTAAGGGTTAATTTCAACATCTCATAACTATTTGAGGTTGTTGGTGCATAAGTATCGACTGGGACATCTTTATCATCCAAGTCTATGTTTCAAAAAATGTTTTCATAAAATGTATTACTATTATTCTATGTATGTTTAAAGTTATTTTTACCCATGTTTAAATTTTTATAAAAAAAATTGAAATAAATCTTTCGGGCGTTCTCCAAATGAGGTACCTTATGACCTTTTTGAAAAATTAAGGAAAAATTATTTTTTTTGCTTATAAGGAACAAGCTTCTATTTTACACTATTATGCCACCTTTCCATTTTGAATCTTTCCTTTAAATCTTACAAGGTTATTTTCAAAATAAATTTTTTATTTAAAAATTTCATAGATTTTAAATCATTTAAAGTAAAAATGGATATTTCCCTCAAAGAGTTTTAATGAATTATTTTCATCTATGTCAACATCCTTTGTTGGATTTTATGCTTGTTTGAGGTTGATTTATTATGATACAATATTCCATATTATATTGAAGGTTTTGTGATATGTTTGACTGTAGATATGTTATTTCTATATCATTAATGGTTTATGGTTAAAGTATTAACATTTCGAATATAAGTTTCAAATACGAATGTTTATGTTATGTTTCAACCTTTTAATATGAGGAATGCAATGGACTTAGTAAGTGACGGGTGGGTCCCTCTATATCTTCTAGATGAATCGGTAGGTATCATGATACAAACTAGTGCCTTGGAAAAAGGCCTTGACAGAATATTTTTGTACGGTCTTGGAATGAGGCATTGACGTAGTGGTTAAGATGTCAGACATTATGAATTCCCTTGTTATGAGATTAGTTATTGATTTTACATGTGATTGTTCTACTAGTAGAATATCCATGTGAATGTTTAAATGGAATTATTTTATTTATTATTTCCATATTATGCTGAAGATAAGATTTTAAAAGGCTTTTGTTTTATGTGTGTACCTTGCCTTAATATTTTATGCTTATTTTTTATAGCTTCAGCTATATTGTTTATCCTTACTGAGCATCTGAGCTCACCCATTTCTTCTATTTTATTTTCTCAGGATGCCAAGAAGTGTTTTATAATTGATATGAAGGGTTAATATAGAGTAATAATGACATTATCAAAGGATTATATATGTTTTGTTTTATGTTATAAATTATAATTTAAAGTTTATATATGTAATCTATTTTCCAATACTACTAAATTGATCGGTCCTTCGGGATTTTATTTCTTGTAATCATGCCAATGTATTAAAATAATTCACCAATTTCGGGCTTCTGGGGTTGGAGAATTACAGTTGGTATCAAATGAATTTTAGCAACAACCTTGGAAATAGATTTAAAAAACTTAGATTAGGGATCATAACCCTAAGATAGACTTTGAGGATAAGTATATAAGAACCCCCTAAAATTTTGGTAACAATCATGGATAACCTATGATTCAACCTAATATGTTATAGATTGAAAGTAACTTCCCTTGATTATGTGGTTTTCTTCAATGAGATGTGTTTCTCACCTTGTGCTTTATGGTCTTAGTTAATGGAGGAAACCAGAAGGAATTGGATTAACATTGAGTTTGATGGAAAATCTGGTGATTTTGAGCAACAAAATTGGATAAGTACTAAAGAGAAAGATATTGTGATTGTGCCAAATTAGTTATCATGATATATGATTGATAATGTGATCTTTGATTAATTTCCTAAAACATTTCATAAGAGTAAGATGAATGTTTATAAATGTTCAAATATTATTAAGCATAGAGGAAAGAAGATTTGGTTTCCTACATTTGAAGAGGAAGGGAATTAGAACCAAGAGGAATACCTCAAATGGAGAGGAAGAGGTCATCTCTATGGAAAAAAGGGTCATAGAGTGACCAATTATTATGGAGTTCAATGTATCATTTATGGAAATCATGGGAAATACCTAACTTAATTCCCAGACATAAGAATCTAGTTATAAACCAAGGAAGGACCTATTCCATGCCAACCAATAAATTAGAAATATCTATATATTTGGATCCAAGAATTATGAATAGTGAATTATATAAGGAGTATTTGGTTTATGTTTTTCACTAATGATTTTCAATAATAAGTTGAATAGTTATAATGGAAAAAAATGATTTAAGGGTAAGATTATATTTGGAGAACATATGACTAAGGTAAATATTAACCTTAATATGTTCCTTATGTTAAGATAATGATGTTTGGATAAATATATATTAGATTTGAATAAGTAAATTGGATGATGTTGGTTTCTTGAGAACTAATTATGGATTTTTAAACAAGAGGGTTATGCTATCATGGATGAAGTATAAAACTTTTTGGGACTTAATGAATAATCCACTATGTTTTGGAATAAGGAAACATGTATGTTTTCAATAAAGATATCTGATAATTCATGTTGTTATTGTGACTCAAGATAATACATGATGAAGGTGTTCACATATTTGGAATGTGATAACCAAGAACTTTCCTATAATATATGAAAGATAAATGCTAAACCAACATTGTTCACCTCTTTCTAAAGTTGTAGATTTTCAGTTTTTAAAAGGATTGTAAGGTTATCCATTTATGGATAGTATAATTTATACTCCAGTTGAAGTTTGTTAGATTAATGTATTATATCACTATATGTGGACTTATTAATATGTGGTAACCTATGAAATCTTTTTTTTTTGTTGAGATAGATGGAATGACCTATCATTCTATTTATGGATCTCATGATCTTTCAAAACTTCAAGAATGAAAAATTCAAATTCATTTCTTTGAATAAGAGATGAAGTGGAAATTGTTCGAGGCATGACCAATGGTGAGATTGTACTGAAATCAAGTAAGTATTTCTTCTCATGTTATTTAACTTTAGAGAAAGGATCATTAAAACCAAAAGGTTTATCCTAGTACATTATTTTGTGATGAATCAAATGGACCCTTAGATCCTCATATATTTATACCATTATGGTTGTTATCCTTTTCTAAATCAAATTCTATAATGCTCTCTATCAGAACATGATCATTATATTTTTATTCCATATCCATATTTTCCTACATAGAATCCTAGTATATGTTATCTTGGGTAACATTCTTTCTTTCCTTTATCTATTTTAAAGTGGAAGTTTTATCGACCTATTTTTCTGATGTGGGATTCCAACGAAGAGATTTTGAATAATGAAACCTTAGTTACCGAACCTAAATTTGAAAATTGTAAGGACACAATTTATTGAAGGAGGGGGTAATGTAACACCCCATGATTCCACAGTATGTTTCTTTTTAAATAAATCCAATAGATTGTGTTTTACACTACCCTAAGATAAGCTTGCACTACATGCAACATAGTCTTAGCTTGCGCTACACGCAACATCGAGTTCGAGCGCACCGGGAGCTATCAAACTAGCCATTTAAAAAGTGGTTATGAATAGTATTAACCACATATTTAGTTTTATATATATCTCATATAATCTTAACATTCATCTTATGTATTTCTTAAACATAATATAAGGACAAATTCAATTTTTTATATAAAAGAAGTATTTTTAAAAAAGGTTGTTTTTCACCTTTTCATAGAGAACCCTTTTTAAATAAAATATTTGACAGTTTTATATATTTAATTTCAAAAAAAATAAATTATTATTTAGAATTGGGACATAAAAATTTAGTTTGGATGAATTTTTGGAATTTTTTTGATAAAATCTATATTTTAATGAATAGTAATAAATACTGCACTTTAATTCAAAACTGCATTTTCAGTAATTTATATATATAGTCAGATTGTCCTTTTAATTGGTTTTAAAGTTTAATTGTATTATTTTTTTTAAAATTAAATCCAATATTGGTCATTGGAGGTAATTTCACATTTAAATTGAACATAAACACATGTCAATCGTTTGACAGTTTTTACTACTTAAAAACCCATTTTCTGGTTTTGAAAATAGGAATTAATTTTAAATTTATTTCTGCCAATTCTATGTTTTTAATTTATAAAATGTATTCCATATTTGGAATCATAAGGTCCAAATTTTTAAAATAGTTCACTACAAAAAAACAGCACATTAAAGGGGGTTATACACAACCCCCTCTAAATTCATTTTATGTAACATTAGAGGGGGTTCTTCACAACCCCCTCTAATCATTGAATTTAGAGGGGGTTATGAACCCCCTCTAAATTCATTTTCTATAAAAATTATAAGGGTAATTGTGTAGATCCATTGTTAATCATCTAATTTGTAGGGGGTTATGGACCCCCTCTAATTGAACCCCCTCTAAATTTTTTAACATTAATTTTTTAATATTCAGTTGGATATTGGAGGGGGTTCAAAACCACATATTATATATTAAATTAGAGAAGGTTGAAATCCTCCTATAATTTCTTAAATTAGAGTGGGTTTAGAACCTCATCTAATGTCTTTAAATTAGAGGGGGTTCAAAACCCCTTCTAATTTAATAGATTACATGTGGTTGTGAACCCCCATTATTCTTTTAAAAAAGAAACTTCCGTAATATATATATATATACATACATATATATATAATTAAAACATAACATATAAATGTATTTAAATACATTATATAAACATATTTTATAAAATATTTATATGATTGTATTTAATCGTATTTATATTTATACATAAATATGTATAATATTATGTGCATTAATATTTATTTATTTCTATAAATTTTATTTCATATAATATTAAGTATAAATGTTTATAAATTATATTTCATAAAACATTGATTATATATAATACACGTCTTAATTATATATAATATAAAATTGCCTTTCATATAACATTTTTAAATATTTGTATAAATCATATTTTCTAAAATATCAATTATATACAACATAAATATTTTTATATTTCATATAATAATTATTATATATTAATTGTATATAATTTTGTACTGTTTATAAAAACAAATATACATATTAATATAAATAATAATAAATATATGTACTAAAATACATTATATAAATATATTATAAATACCTTATATAAATATATTAAGTAAATACTTATATATATATATATATATTCTTTAAATAAACATGTATATAATATATAAATATGTATTTAAGTGTATAATAATTTACATAAATATATAATATAAATGTATTGAGTATAATATATGTATGATATAAATCATAAATTAAATGTACAGTATTTATAAAACCAATATATAAATTTTATAGATTAAAAAATAGGTTTAAAAACAATAATAATAATTAATAATATTATTGTTATCATACACACACACAGACACATATATATATATAAGTATATAAAAATAATTAAATATATATATATTATAATTATATTATATCTATAAATATTAAAATAATACATAAATAGACATAGATAAGTATAAATGTATTTATAAATATATATTTAAATATTTAAATATAATTATTTATATATATTATATGAATAAACATATATATATAATATATAAATATGTATATAAGTATATAAATAATTCATATAAATATATTTATACATATATAAACATATATATAGTTTATATAAATTTATATAATGGTTATTATTTAAATGTATTTAAATATATTATGTAAATAATATTTTTTAAAATATATAATTATATATATATAAATAAATATAAAAATCTGTAAATATATTAATCAAAGTAAATCGTCGCAGTGGTAAAGATTCAGTGTGTTGGGGTCATAGATTGTTGCTGGTAAGGGATCGATTCTCAGCATAGGCGAATATGTTTTATGCGGGGGTCATTTTAGAGGCATGGGTAAACTGGAGGGGGTCACGGGAAATAGGAATGGGAGGCCTGTGAATCAGGGAAGTTGAGGGCGGACGGGGAACGAGAGGCCTTGGAAGTGGGGAACGGGAGGGGATGCATAGGGGAGACTGTGTGGACCCCCTAAGTCCGGATGGGAAGGATTTGGGGGGGTAGGGGCGGGGGTGGGACCGCCTCGGTAGGGGGGAACCTAGGATGAGGCTGGGGGTGTTGACTAGGACAAAAAAAATAGAATAAAAAAGAATAATCATTAGAGGCAGTTTTCACAACCTCCTCTAATGTGACCCCTATTAGAGGTTGTTTAAACCGCCTCTAATGCACTCCATTAGTGGAATTTTTGAATACAATCACCTCTAATACATTCATTTTCATTGAATTTAAATCAAAATTTTATGGGGTTTAAACCCCCTCTGATTTATCTTTCACTAAGGTCTCCGTGATTTTACCAGTGGTTCCTCAAAACCACCTCTAATGATAGTAGGTGGGCACATTAGTGGTGGTTCCTCACAATGGTCGTTAATGTCTTTAGAAGGGATTATAACCCTCTCTACTGTAAAACATAACCCCTATAATGTATTCATTTCTTTTTAGTGGGTACCTTTTATTTTTCGACATTATGAATTGTAACTTCAGTAATTATTTTTATTTACCATGGTTAAAGGGTAAATCTAGTAAATAAAGGTAAAAAATAATGTTATAATAATATAAAACTACCCTAACACATGTTATAATCCTATTGGATGATATAATTCTGACCATGAGAATCCTTTGGTCGATTTTAGGATACCATGGAGCCACTTGGGTGTGATAATGACCTTTTATAATGTTTAATTTAAAGAAAAGAGAAATATAACATAAACATGTATCTCCTAACTAAAACAGTTTTAATTTGGTTTATATAAATGATCACTTAGACTATAAATATTCATTATAAATCTAAAAATATTTAATACATCATGGTATTTTATTTATAATTTTTATAAATTAAATAAATTTATTTATTTATGACACAATGATGATACAAGGATTACCTTATTAATGAATGGTTGATATAAATGATATTATAATTATTAAAATAAATATAATTTGAACTTTTTTATTCCATCCATGAATTTTTTGGATAAAATTTACATGTTAGGCATGATTCAATACTTTTTTTCTAAGGAATAAAGTTGTTATGACTTTAACAAAAATCAATTACCTAATAGTGTCAAAATTGACATAACAGAATTTTTAAAATGAACACTATTTTATTAAACGATATAATAGTAAGAAAATTATAATATTCTTTAAAATTACTAATATATAGTTAATAATTTCATTAATTATCCACTTTAGTTTCTCTTGGCATTTTATAGTAACTATATTAACCATATAGTATACAAATACAAGAATACATGGTAAGAGTTAACTTATTTAACTAACGGTTAAAGCCAAAATATATGGTTAAATTCAAGACCTAAACATGTTTAAAACCTATTGGTTGAGATTATGTCGACCCATCATCATAATATTCTCTAAATAAAGCACTTTTTATCCATTAGAAACGAAAATAAATTTATAATAAATTAATATTTCAAGACTTTCCTAAAGTGTCCCTCACCTCTTCTATAAAAGGGAACTTCTCTTTATCTTTTATTCACACCTCCAAAACCCATTGTCTCAGCCAAAAACTTCCCAAAAATAATCCCAACTTCCCTAAATTCATCCTATAATCCACCCTTTGGGATGAAAACCAACTTAATAAGTCCTTTTTTTCAAATCAAAAGAAGACACCTGAATAAGAGGTAATCGTTTTATCTCTTCTTTCAAAATTCTTTTCTTCTTTTATTTACTCTTCCTTAGTTGTTACCATACTAAAATAATATCCCCAGAATCTAATATATTCTGATATTTTCTTATTATTATGGTAAAATATTTTTTCTCCTTTTACCCATCCTATGAAAAACAATATCAATATTTGTGAGTATGTACGGCTTACCGTCTCCACACCGTGTTGTAAACTCTTTTTCAAATATACTTTTTTTAGACAGGTATAATGATAAATATAAATGACTTAAATAATAAATATAACATGATTTTATTTCTATAAAATTCATATTCCATCCAATTACATACCATTTAACTATTAATTAAATGATACTGTAGCTCATGCATATGTACGGCTTACCGTCTCCACGACGCGGTGAGACTCATCCTCCACATTCACCATCCAATAAGGATTATAAAAATATATATATTATGAATAATTATAAAATATATGACATAATAAGGAATCTGGAATAATATATATATATATATATGAACATATATTTCATTCACTTACTTTCATTCAATACAATAAGAAAACAGAAATAGCGTTCATGCGTACATACGGCCTACCGTCTCCATGAATGGTGTATTTCATTTCATTTATCTAACTATTATATATATTTATATTATAAATGTATATGATATATAAATTATATTATATATTTTTAAAGTATTTAAATCATGATCTAAGTAATATGATCAAGAATAACAAGTCAAAACACATACGATAAACAAAGCAATTATTACCCGAACTGTTGCATTAATTTAGAATTGTTAATAAACATGTTATATGAAGTCATAAAATAATTATATATGATATCATAAATATTATTTTTATTTTTATATAAGTTAATAATATGTTTAAAAAAATTATACAGTAGTTTCAGACATGTACAGAGAATATCATACCTAAGGTAATGGTTAATTTCACAATCTCATTATTATTCAAGGTTGTTGATGTGTAAGTATCTACTGGGACATATTTTTCATCCAAGTATATGTTTCAAAAAAAATTATAAAATGTTTTACTATTATCCTATGGATGTTTAAGGTCATTTTTACCCATGTTTTAATTTTTATAAAATATTTTTAAAGGAATATTTTGATCATTTTACATATGAGGTACTTTATGACCTTTTCATAAAATTAAGTAAAGAATGTTTTTTTAACTTATATAGCGCAATAGGCTATTTTCCATCATTATGTTGCCTTATCGTTTTGTATCTTTTAATTTTATTTTCAAAAGAAATGTTTAACTTAAAAAATTTACATCTTTTAAATGATTTAAAGTAAAAAAGGGATATTTCCCTTGAAGAGTTTTAATGAATTATTTTCATCTATTTCAACATCTATTGTTGGATATTATGCTTGTTTGAGGTTTATTTATTATTATAAAATCTTCCATGTTGTATAGAAGGTTTTTTTATATGTTTTACTGTGGATATACTATTTTTATACCCTTTATGGCTTATGGTTAACGTATTAACATTTCGTATGCTAGTTTTAAATATGAATGTTTATGTTATGTTTCAACATTTTCATATGAGGAATATATTGGACTTAGTAAGTGATTTTTGGGGTCCTATATATCCCCTCAATACATCGGTAGGTCTCATAAGACAAACTAGTTTCTTGAAACAAGGCCTTGACAGAATATTTGTATATGGTCTTGGCACGAAGCCTTAACATAGTGGTTAAGATGACTATCATTATGAATTCCCTCGTTATGAGATTAGTTATTGATTTTACATGTGATTATTAAACTATTAGAATACCCATTTGAATTTTTAATGGAATTATTTGATTTATTCTTTTCATATTATGCTAAAGATAATGTTTTAAAAGGCTTGTGTTTTAGTTTTTTACCTTTCCTTAACAGTTTATGCTTATTTTTGATAGCATCAGCTATATTGTTTATCCTTACTAAGCATCTGAGCTCACCCCTTTATTATGTTTTATTTTCCTAGGATTCAAAGAAGTGTTTTATGATTGATATGTAGGGTTAATATATGGGAATAATGGTGTTTTAAAAGGATTATCTATGTTGTATTTTATGTAAGAAATTTTATTGTAAAGTTTGTATATATAATCTATTTTCCAAGACTGCTAAACTGATCGGTCCTTTTGGATTTGATTCCTTGTAATCATGCCAATGTATTAAAATAATTCACTAGCTACGGGATTCCGGGGTCAGGGAATTACATATTGGTACGTGGGTGTTGATAGATACAAATCATATACAACTGTACCCTGCATAATATTAGTAATATCAAGTTATCGAAAGTTATTTGATTCACATTTAGGAGAAATAAAAAAATTGATTACCCTGGGTAAAATTTTCAGTTGGGGGGAATGAATAACCTCAAAGCCAATGGGATCATTTGGTTCATGTGTGGATACTTACTCCACTGCTGATTCTATTTGATCATTTCTTATACATTTTTCAGCCAAACCAAACCGCAAAATAATATCTTACAGTGAGTCTATGTGTGTCTGAAATCATCTCACCATATTATATTTATCTTTATATAGTGATATTGTCTCAAAATATGATTGTGGAGAGACTCCAAAACCTAATCCTCTAACGCTGCCATATTTTTTAGGCCACTTCGAATCTACTAAATTTAGTTTTTCTTCTGGTATAGTCATTAGTGACTCCTATGTCTAAACCATATAAAAAATATGAATAAATAATTGATATTTTATGTAATATTTTTATAAATCATAACAAATTAAAATTATTTCATACTTACACATGCTTCCCATAGTGTTTTTTTGTTTTCATAAACTAATTTAACCTCTTTATTTACACAAACCTCCTTCCATAGCACATGATGTGGGATGTAAGTGGATTCAAATTTTGATTCATCAATCTTCATATAAAAAAAGGAATATATGTTATTTCATATCACATAATTAAACTTTTATTGTTGATTTGAAATATATACCAATTTCTTCCCTAATGAATTATTCCCCATCTTTGTTTTGAAATAGGGGTATGTTGGTTTTGATGTAAATTCTTTATTTTTAGAACTCTTTTGTGGTTTCATAAATTAATAATTTTCAATCAGGTTGGATAAAATAAATATTGTCAAATAATATATTATCAAATGCGATGCACCTGAAATTAGTTCTCATTGTGATGATTTATGAAAGCAAACCATGTTTCTTGCTTTATAATGTGTGCATAACTAAGTGGTGGGTTGGGATTTACATTCTTATTAGCATACCTAAGATGTAAATTTATAAGAAGAGTCTAGAAGCCTCTATGGGATTTTCCAATATCCATTAAGAAAAAAAATTTACATAAATATTCTAAAATAAATGAAGTCTATAAAGAATAATGAAAATTAAATCAATGAATCATTATATAATTTTTCAGTAAAAAATATAAAGTATATTGTAGCATTACTATTATATATTTCTAAAGGATTTACTTTGTTACAAGATGGAAATAGTACCAAGAATCAATATCAATCGGCACATTCATCCTCATTGTAACCCCAAGATAACGGATGAAAATTGACTTGTTTGGGTCAATAGGTTGGTTATGTTGATTCAAACTAACCTCAAAATTTATACCCTGAACTCTTACCTTGATAATTTTATTCATCATTTTGATGTTTCGTCATTGTTTTTTTCATCAACATGTTTTTGATCTTCTAATAATTCCAAAGTTTCATCATCAATAGACTTTTCTTCCTTGGGATTGGTAACATCATTGTGTTCAGAAGAAATTTTCTTCATGAGTAGTCAAACATTTAACTTTACTTGAATAATAATAATACAATACAGTCTATGAATAAAATTCCACAATTTCATGCATCTTTCATGAAAATTGTTACTGTCTTGAATAGAGATATAGTACTTAAATAGTACAGTGCAACTAACCTTCACTACCTTTATTTAATTTGTCACCATACATTGATTGTCTTATATCTCTTGATGATGGATTGGAATCCCTACTTCAAACTATCCTTCCTCCCATCATTGTGGTTCCAAATTTCCTTGATGGAATGCCTCTGAAATAGTTATTATTTCATTTTGTTGTTAGATATTTATCTCCCATATTTTTTGTACATACACCTATGTTTCTTGAACTACTCTAACCAAAAGTTTTCCTATGAATATTTTGGATGACTACTGCTCATAGTAGTTTAAGAAATATGGAATAGATGAGATATGAGTTTCATGCAACAAAATGAAATAATAACTATTCGGGAGATGAAAGTTGAGTTGTCACTGAGGTTAA
The DNA here is from genome assembly GCA_963277665.1 of Viscum album. Lineage (NCBI taxonomy): Eukaryota > Viridiplantae > Streptophyta > Magnoliopsida > Santalales > Viscaceae > Viscum > Viscum album. The sequence continues at coordinate 26,323,045 of OY728131.1, forward strand.
AAAATAACTTAAATGCAATTTTAATTGTGTATTTTAACATATTACATTACGAAAATGAAATAATGAACATTCAAATACACATGACTTCCACTCACAGTAATTTACTTCCACTCATAAAAATTTATTGTTTTCCACTTCCTTTGAAATGTTTTTTTTTTGTAAGGATTAGAGGAGACACAAAATTTTGGTGGTACTGATGTGAGGTGGATGGTAGAGCATTAAAACCATCCATTTATCTAATCTACCAAGAGAAATTATCATGAAGATGAAGCATAAAATAGTGTTCTAGATCTCTAATTATTATGGAAGGAATACCTTTGAGAGTCAGATTAGATTATTAATCATTGTAGTATTCTTGTCCAAGTATGATTTACTGTGGAGTTCTAATCATATCCAATGTGACCATACTCAAAATAAAAGTAACTTTTGATGAAGTTTTTCAAAATTAACCGATTGAGTCGTATAAGAAAATTCATATCAAGAAACCAAAAAACATCATTCATTATGTTTTGATTAATTTTTTGGTATCATTTTTCGTGTTTGTAGTATATGAGGAGGAGGAAAGGATGAAATATTTGAAGGATGAGTTGAAAGATGAGGTATTAAAATCCATGGAATTGGTTTTCATGATGATTAATGAATACAATTCGAGTCGGAGGTATGTCATCAAGTAACTTTTGAACCATAATGATGGGAGGAAGTCAAGTTTGAAAGAGGGAGTCCAGTCCATCATTAAGAGATGAAAGGAAATGAAGCATATCATGATGGATTAAATAAAGTTAGTAAAGGTTAGTTGGATGGTAGTATAGAAGTGTTATATCTATGTTCTAGATGGTAACAATTTTCATGAAAGATGCGTGTAATTGTGGACTTTTACGCATGGATTGTATTGTATTGTATATATATCTTACCAAAATGAATCCTTATTTAAACAACCTTATTTGTGAAACCCATGATCCTTTTTTATGAAAATTTATTTATGTTGATTACTACTATTATTTGTTTTGTTTTTATTTGACAACAGTGGATGGAAATGTAGTTTACAGTGGTCTCGTATGAAGTTGAAATGAGTTTACAGAGTAGGGGTGGCATTGTGTATGTATAGGTGATAGAGAGAGATAGAGAGATAAAATACTCATGAATAAAATTTACATTGATTACTCTTTTTCATATGTTTACTTATAAATAATATGTATGTTAATAAAATTACAAATAAGTTCTAATCTCAATCCCATAAGAAATATAATATACTCATAAATAAAGAATAAGAATCTTTTATGTCCTAAGACCATCGAAAAAGAGTATAATATACTAGTATTGTACCTATCACTATAGAAGAACCTTGTATAGCATCATCCATAGAATTCTCATCCATAAATAATCTACCAATCTTATATAATGACCCTACCTATAAGGAATAGCTCAAAAGAACCATTAGAGGTTCCCCTACTAACCACACCGATAGAAATGTTTCATATCAAAGAGGCAATAAGGATTAAAGTTTCCTAGGAACCTATACTGATGGAGTCACTAAAAAATTCTCCTCAACTGAAGAGGAATTGGAATACCTCCACTATAATGTCCTTGAAGAAAATAATTTCACCCCACCTACACTCTACATAACTTCTATCTACTCATGGATTCCTCACTTTCCAAATTTGGATATTTTTTTTAATCCACTGTAAGATCCCTCTAATAACATACATCCCTTTAAAGAGTTGATTTTTCAACTAATGATTAGTGTTGATCTAGAATTTTTTTACTCTTATAAATGAAATAAATATATTCAATACAATCTTACATTTATAAATATGATATATTACTATAAAATCTTAGAGGAACCGTAGATACTATATGTTCTTTTCACTGAAAATGATACCGCATAGCATGAAGTAGATCAATAATTACCTTTAGGAAATGGGGATCAATATAATTTATATCATACAAAGGATTCTCATTGGATCCTTCCTATGGAGATCTAGGGGTCATAGTGGTGACATATTCTATATTAATGTATATATTCACATAATTTTCACCTTCCAAAAAAATAATCTTTCAAAAATAGAAACAAAATAATCGTTATTAAAAGTGAACCCTATGCCCCTCTCTCTCATTCATTTCCTTTTTAATAAGTATTTTATACTTTAAATATAATTTAAAATATGATAGAAGCATTATTTTAAATATAAGCATAAAGTAACTAACTAATATTATCAATAAAGGGGGTTACTAAATAAACTCAATCAATTAATAAGTTATATAAACCTAATCATCACTAATAATTAAATAATAATATGTTATTTATTTATTATTCATGTTTATATTAATATAAATTTATAATTTATTCTAAAAAAATAGTTAAGCATTAGAATATGACATTTCATATATTCTTACCGATTCCTATACATATCAACTCCTACATAAGAGGCATCAGATTCAAGAAAATAGGTCAAGGTAAAAATAAACAAAAAACAACCTAAACTCCATATGGTAACTCAAGTATCCAACATAATTATGCTTTCAAGACTTATTTATGGATTACCACTTATGTCTGGAAAGTTTTTTATTTTTTATGTAATAAATAACAATATCCCTAGTTTCACTCTGATTCTGTTTTGTAACATTTTTGACCTAGTATACCTAAATATTTCCCAATTTAGGTCATCACATCACTTCAAACACACTTCGTGATCACTAAAGTCTTGTGTCAATACTAATGGATATAGATAACATTACCTTTGAAGTAGCATGTGGTGAAAAATCTATTTTATCTATCCATATAGGCCCATACACATATGTCGACTGACCATACCGTATGAAAAACTCCTTCTCTTTCTTCGAAAACATTATCTATGGGGAAAAAATATGAAATAGAACCACTCTCTATATTTCATTGGTGAGGAGATGAGATGTACGGTTCTTCATGGTTAAGAACAATGCAAAAACACAAAATATAAAACCCAAAAAATAAACCAATGATAGGGGAAAGGTAGAAAATAACATGCATTGAATTCTAGCCTTGATTCATCTGAGGGAACATAGAGGAGTCATGCCGGCAGCAGAGACGTTCCATGAGATCTTTAGAATTGCAAGTGATTGAGTCATGATTAGGGTTCTTTTAAATAAATAAGAGACACTTTTAATATTTCTTTCATAAAAACACTGATAAAGATCCCTTTTATTAGTGCTAAAATGATAAGCGCTGATAAAAGGGATATTTATCGATACTTTTTTAGCACTGAAAAAATACATCTTTATCAGCGCTAACATTTTAGCGCTAATAAAGATATTTTTTAACAACATTTTTTAGAACTCATAAAGAAAGTATTTATAATTATAAATATTTAAATAAATTTATTATAATTTTATAATTATTTAAATATATATAATTATTTATTTATAATTATATAAATACTATGTTAAAAAATAATTATTATTTATTTATAATAATTATAAATATATATAGTAAATATACATTTATAAATATATTTATTTATAAATATTTATTTACAGATATATTTTTAAAATTATTAATGGATGTATAGTCATAAATAAATGCATTTTAAAAATGAGTGAAATTGGATAATTTAAAATTAGTACACTTTAAAAATATTGAAAAAATTAATGGATAAGTTTTATTAATTAAATATAAATTATTAAAAAACTATGGATATATATATATATATATTGAAAATTATAAAACATAGTAAGTAAATATATATAAATAAATAATAGAAAATGTTAAAATTCAAAAATAAATAAAAAATAAAAAATAAATATTAAAAATCAATACCCTAACTGTAATAGTATTAAAAATAAATAAATAAAAGTGACCAATTAAAAAAATAATATATAATGTTATAATGAAAATTCTAAAATATACTAAAATATGAATAAATTACATAAATATTAGGTGTATGTGTTTCTATATATTACGTAAATATATTTGTGTGCGAATTTGTATATAAAAATGCATTAATTACATATATATATATATATGTGTATATGAAATCAATGTAACACACAACATTTGATATATATTAAATTGAAAAATCAAACAACATTAAAAATAAATAAGCCATTAATATGTTTTTAATTAACATTTTATTCATTATATATATATTTATATTTATATTTAATATATATTATTTATTACTATTTATAATTAATATATATATATATATATATATTTTACTTATTCATTTCTATTAATAATTGTTCCATTAATAAATTTTTAAATAATTTTTTAATTTATTCATTTTTTTTGTTTAATTATTACAATCTATTGATTTTATATATCTATATTTAATATATACAATTTATTAATATTTATAATCTATATATATATTTATATTAAATTTATTCATTTTCATTAATAATTATTTAATTAATAAGATGTTTAATATTTTTCTTAATTTACTCATTTTAAAATTTAATTTGTTTAATTATTTTATTTTATTAATTTTACATGTATATATATTTAACATATACTATTTATTAATTTTTATAATTTATATATATCTATATTCATTTTATTCATTTTTAACAATAATTATTTAATTAATGAAATTAATAAAAATATATATTTATTTGTTTAATTATTTCCTTTTATTATGGACCTCTATCAGCGCTAAAATAAAGTGTTGATAAAGGTTCCCTTTTATCATCACTAAAAAAGCGTTGATAAAGGGTGCACTTTATCAGCACTTTTTCTTTTCACTGACAAAGGTCTCCCATTATCAGTGCATTTTTCTAGCTCTGATAAATTTCAATGTTGTTAAAGGCATGTTTTGTAGTAGTGGTAGACCATATATGGATATTGGGTGGGGGTGGAGTGGTTTTTTTACCTTGGCATGTTATTATGATGGACTTGCTTATGCTTTGATTTATGGAAGTGTTTGAAATTTTTTGTTGTTGTTGGAAATATTCAGAACGGTCGTACTGATAGTTTTATTTGTGGTTATGGCTTCTTGTAGAAAAATTCCTCCCTAAATACTTCATGTGCAATCACATAAAGAGTCCAGAAAAAGAGTTCTCCCTCACCAATTGATTAGAGATTAGTGGAAGTTGTGGTTCAGGATGTTCAAGCTTTGGGATAAGAAGTGGGCTCTAGTCCTACTCTGGTTAGAGTAGTGGAACCGAGTCTTGGGAAAAAAGACTCAGTAGTTCTTTAAGAACAAGTCTCCTTCTCTCTGAGTTAGCACAGAACCTTAAGAAGTATAGGATTGGCTTGAGAATATAGAATGGATGTTTGAGATCCTTGACACTCCTAAGGTAGTCATGATGAAATGTGCTTCGTTTGTGTTGGAAGGTCTCAGTTGAAGGTGGTGGGACTCGGTGGTTCAAGATGGAAAGCATGAGCAAATGGGTTGGAAATACTTAAAGGTCATTTTTAACAAGAAATAATGTCATAAGGTCTTGGCCTATGCCAGATCCTGGGAGTTTATAGATCTAATCCAAGGAGATTGGTATGTGATGGAATATGCTAATCGCTTTGCTAAGTTAGTTTGGTACACACCCGAGATCATCTTCAATGAGAAAATGAAGGCTCAAAGGTTCGAGAAGGAATTGAGACCAGAGATCCCATCTCAGGTGTTTCTATTCAAGCTAAAGACCTATGATGAAGTGGTCAATCATGCTATGATGGTAGAGATCGATCATAGTGACAATCCTGGCCTCTATGGATCAGTGTCAATTGTAGGTAGTGAAAGTTCATTTGAGAAGAAGAGGAAGCTGGTCGAGAAATGGAAAAAAGGAGGTAGTAATTCAGGACAACCTCCCCAGTTATCTTTGTCTATGGATTCTGATGTTTGGTTGGTCGTGGGCATCAGTGTGGGAAGGCAAGGCACATATGAAATGTGTGCAAATCTCCTCCCAAACCATGTCACTGATGTGAAGTTATGGAATATTTGCAGGATTTCTACAAATAGACACACTCATATCAGATTGGGGTAGGATAATTGGATTCTAGGTTGGATGTAAGTCTAGTCAGAACTATTCAGGTTAGAGGGTTCTTAGTTTGGTGATCGTGGCAGTAGAGTTGGATCATCTTCTGGGTAGAGTCATTTCAAGGTTAAACCACATTCTATTTGTCATTCTCAGGCTTAGGCTGAGACAAAAAATCTTCATGTTGTAAACCAAGCACTGGTGGGGTCAGAGGTGGGACCTGATATAGTTGAAGGTACTATTTTTATCGCATCATCCTTAGCTGTTGTTTTTTTGACACCAGTGAATCTGTTTCAGTTATCACTACCCATATTTTTCATGTGTTAAAACTATCAACCAAACTTATGTCATATGTGATGTAGTTGGTAACTCAACTTGGTAAAAATTGAGATCAAGGTTTCAGGTGTCCGTCTTCTGCACTCACCGTGTCAAGGGTCGAGTTAGAGTGGGATTTTTGTATTTTAGATATTGGCCACTTTGTCGTAATCCTCGGTATATACTAGATGGTGCTCTTTCAGGAACATGTTAGATTTTATAGGCAGTGAGTGAGCTTTTTAGCACCTGATGGAAGTGCCCAGGTCTTTCATTTTGAATATGATCTATGGTCGGGACATGTTGGACCTCCACTTTTGGAATTGTTCAACCTCATTTTTCAGTTATTTTAGATCGTGTTGGAGGATGATGTTGGTGTTTAATATAGTGGATTTCTTCCTATGGTGAATGAGTTCCCAAAAGTTTTTCTAGAGGATTTTTTAGGTTTTTCTTTAGATTAGAATGTAGAATCTTCCAACGATTTTTTGCTAGGAATATAGCCTATATCTCTTCCCTTATATCGTATAGCCCCTATTGAGTTGAAGGAATTAAAGGTACAGTTGGATGATTTAGAATCCAAAGGATTCATTCACCCGAGCATATCACATTGGAATTCCCCAGTTCATTTTATGAAAAAGGATAATGGAACTCCCTAGTTATGCATTGATTACCAGAAGTTGAACAATGTGGCTATAAAGAACAATTATCCCCTTCCCCACATTGAAGACTTGTTTGATCACGTAAAATAGGTGAGCCAGTTCTCTAAAATTTATTTTCGTTACAGGTATCATAAATTCATATTTAAATATTTGTATGTTCTAAAAATGGATTTCTAAATCATGTACAACCATTTTGAGTATCTGGTCATGCATTTTAGATTGATGAATGCTCTAGTAGGATTCATGGCTCTTATGAACATGGTGTTTCATCGGTATCTTGACTTTTTTATCATGGTATTTTTTGATGACGTCTTGTTATATTTTGGGATCGAAGAGGAGCATGATCATCATTTGAGAATTTGTGGCTAATGCCTTGAGCAGGGAGGTTTCGATGTAGGAATTGAAAGATTCCATGGATGAGTGGACCTTGAGGGTTCTCTTTTCTCAAATGCACTTGGAGACCAAGGAGTGCGGTGGAGGTTCATTCTAGGCTAGTGGTCAATTGGATCCTTCTCTTTTGGAGTTGATTCAGTAGGATCATCCTAGTGATGAATTGTGCCAGTGGTCTATGCAGTTTATTAATGTTGGGGACACACCTTGTGATTGTTCATTGTCTCTTGAGGGAATCTTGTGATTTAATGACCTCTTTGTGGTTCCATTATCTCTAATAAAGATAGTGATGTAGGATAGTCACCAATCTTAGTGGTTTATTCATCCTGGTGCAACCAAGATGTACTATGACATGTGTCGGCAGTTCTGGTGGCCAGGTATGAGGTAAGATATAGATGACTTTGTATCATAGTGTTATATACATCAGTAGGTTAAAGAGAACCATCAAAGACCCTCTATTTTTTTCATCCACTACCCATTCCTAACTATAAGTGGGACGAGATCACTATGGACTTCATTTTTGGATTACCTAATACACCCTAGTAAAATAATATCATTTGGTATGTGATTGAATGTTTGACCAAATATACCAATTTCATTCCAATCATAGATTCAGAAAAGCTAGATGAGTTGGGTCGAATATGTGTTCAGGAGGTTCTGAGACTCCATAGTGTTCCATCAGCAATCGTTTCATATAGGGACACTCATTTCACCTCTCAATTATGAGAAGACCTTCCAAGGGTGATGGGTTCACATGTCAAATTGAGCATGGCATACCATCCTCAAATGGATGGTTAGACGAAGCAAGCAAACAAAATTTTGGAATACATGCTTCGTGCAAGTGTCTAAGATTTCGTTGGTTTATGGGATAGCCTTTTGGTATTGGTTGAGTTTTCATATAACAATAGTTATCAATATTCGATTATAATGGCACACTTTGAGGAGATTTATGTTCGGCCATATCAATCACCTTTTTATTGGGTTGAGGTGGGTGACACCTCATTGTTTGGACCAAGCCTTATGCAGGATACTTCTAATAATTCAAATTGATTAGGAAGAATTTTTTAACAACTTAGATTTTCTAAAAATCTTATACCAAATTTAGGCACTGAGCTCTAAGTTTTTTATGGGTGACCAGGTGTTCCTAAAAGTGGCACTTCGCTTGGGTCATGATCTTCTGGGAGATCAAGGGAATCTAGCATCGAGTTATGTCGAGCCTTTTTGAGATTACCAAGAGGGTTGGTAAAGTGGAATACATGTTGAATTTTCCTTCTCATTTTACATAAATTCATGACATATTTCATGTCTCTCAACTGAAAACATACAACCCAAATCCATCTCATGTGTTGAATTAGGAAGATCAAGAGTTGGATCCCGATTTATCTGTGTTGGAGCAACCGATGTGGATTATAGACTCTCAAGATAAAGTACTTCATGGGAATTCTATTACATTAGTCTATATTATTTGGAAGTATGGTAATGATGAGAAAGAGACATGGGAGTGGAAGTCTTGTGTTGAGAAGGAGTATTTGTTTCTATTCTCTAAACAAGCTTCAGGTTGACTTTCTAAGAAATAAAGTTTTCATGGTGAGGAGAATTTTCACCCCCGTGATTTATTTTTAAGGTGTTTTTCTTTTATTATTTTGGTCTTGCATTTATCCTTTTATTTTCCCTTGATTTTTGGGTAAAAATGAATTTTTTGTGATTCAAAACATGGTTCACATGGTTGGCGCACAGTTTTCCAAACTGTGCATCTATTTGGTATTTTTGGATAGTCACTAACCACATGGTTAGTGCATATTTTGTAAACTGTGTAGCAAAATTGTGCATCATGTCCTTCTTGGATAGTAAGGGGTGCACAGCTCCTACATGGTTTGGAAAACTATGTGGGAAAACTATGTGACTTTTCCAGGTCATTAAAAATCTTAAAATGATAGTTGTGTCCTCTCAGGATTTAACCCCAAATCCACCATTTTCTTCCCCACTCAAGATTTCCAGCCCTAAGAACCTCTATCCCTCCTCCTTTATCCCTTGGACCTCCATTTTTAGGTTATTTTTATGGGTATTATTCAATAAAACTTCAATTAAGTAATTTTCTCCTTAGGTTTTTCTCATTTTCTAGGGTTCCACTTCTTATTTCTTCGGGTTTCATATATCCAACAGGTTGAGTGACTTATTTAGCATTGTATTTTTTTCTTTATGGTTCAATATTGATTTTATTAGTTCAATCTTGCCTTTATAGGTTCCTTTGTGGTGTGGTTGGGGTTTAGCACTGATTTCCAAAAGTGTCTATACTTGAGGTAGGTGGTTCCATACTCAAACATTATTTGGTGGCTTTGATTTGCTTGATTTTCTTCTTGGTTGTGTGATATGGATTGTGTATGAGGTGAAATTTTGTATTAAAAAGAATTCAAGGTGTGTTTGTGTTAAAAGATGGTTTTTCAAAGGGAATGGGCCATGATTCATGTGTGTTCATATGTGATTTCTTGTTTTTCTCCATAAAGGTATTTGATAAAATGTGTAAGTGATACGAAACACATTTTGAAATGGTTTTTGGTGTGCATTCAGATTAGAAAGTGGTTTTTCTTATGGAAATAGTGATTTATCAAGTGTTTTTATATTAATTAGAATGTGTGTATGTGAATGTAGCGATCTATGTGACATGTGAAATGAAAATTCAGAATGAAGGCAAGCATAGGTATCTAGGTGGGTGGACTAGGACTAGTACTCTAGTTGACTCAGAAGTGTATTAGCTCAGATTCATCTATTAGGATTGATGATTATAACACTAACTAAATTATGATAATGATTAGAGACCACTTTCCCTTTGGTATTATCCCTCTTGGTGGCTCGTGCACAAGAATATTGTGGGTTATGGTTTCTATACCATGTTTCACCGAGATAAAAGGTTCCTAGTGTCCCATTTTAGCTAGTGCCTATAGGTTTTTTCTAGGACTTAGTGCTCTATTGTGATATCATTCCTACCTTCAGTATATGGTGAAATTTTTTGGTTATTTCAAAAGCAAATCATGTCTTATTTAGAAATTATTTTCTATAAAAAATGACTCTAGATTTTCTTTTAATAAAACTTGCATGTTGATTTGTATTATAATGTTTAGACATGGAATCACTTTATTGGCTGGCATCCTATTGAGCTTTGGATCACACCCTGAATACAACTTTGGGTTTATATAGACTTGGCTAAGTTTGAATCGAGTAAAGATAAGGTGTTTTGTGATGGTGCTTTAGGTTTCTAGTGGTCTTCTCTTGAAGGTGTTGGTGGTGGTGGCTTGAGGATGATGTTCCTCTTGTTTCATATTGATTTTGAGATAGTTTTGTTATTCCCTTCTTGTTGTATCACTTTTAGGTTTTGTTTAATGTTGTAAAAATTGAATCTAAAATTGTTGTATCATGTTTGGTTATGGTTATTTGGTTATGTTTTATTCATTATTTTTGGTTGCTTATGATTATGTAAATGGGAAAAACCATTCCCAAAGCATATTGTGATACCTAGGAATTGGTTTCCTACCTATGGGGATCGGGAATGCCCTTCGGCCCATGCCATACACCGGGTCGAGTGTTGGGTTGGATGGCACTCCAGCTTAGTTTATGAAAACTTTTGTTTTTGATTATTTAAATAATTAAATTAATTTTTACTTTTTAATTGTTTTCTTTAAAATATTTTTAATACTAAGTTATATTTAATTTTAATCTAATCCTTTGATTTTTTCTATTAATTCTTCTGTTTTATTAATTATTTAGTTATCTTAAGAAAATTGGATTTTTTTATTTTTTATTATTTTAAATTAGTTTATGCATTTTCAAATGATAATTTTTATTAAATTATTTGTTGAATAATTTGGAACTCGTGTAATTTGATTTTTAACAATTTAAAATTTGAATTTTATTTTATTAATTTCTTTTCTAATTTAGTTAACTAATTAATTTGTAGTTAAAAAGATTTATTTATTTAATTTGTAATGTTTTTTTTCAGTTGTTGAAACTCGCCGCCATCCACCCCTTTTTTCCATCATTAGAGGTAGATAATTGTGACTCTTTTGAGTCACTACCAAAACACCAATGGTGACTTGTGGGAGTCCCCCATCCAGCCTGAATTCCCCAACCCACTACCACTACACCCACCATTGTCATTGTCAAAGCCAACGGTGAATCCTCTCGCACCTTCTTCACCCTGCTCAATACCATCACCCTTTTTCCTTATGATACTTTCTCAATGGTGGCTTCCCAGTACCCACCGCCACCCCCTCTTTTCTATCAACTCACCACCCACACCTGGGCACCCCTGAAAAAGGTGACTTAGAAGTCACCGTTGCGCCTCCCTCATCCACCCTCCACCATCTTCTTCTAACCACAGTTGACTCAATTCACCTCTCCACTCCCCATTGTAACTTCTCTATAGTGAATCACCATTAGCACGAATCCATACATCGCCACCTATTGTACATCCTCAAACCCCCCCCCCCCACCAATTCAATACAATATATGAAACAACAAAAATACAACTACGACAAAAGCAAAAAAATCAATGTCTGAACCAAATCTCTACCGTAGAGATCAACAACATCAAAACTTTGAACTCAAAAACACATATTCACCAGATATAAAAATAGTAATCAACTAACCCCACCTATTCCAAACTCACCAAAGAAATTTGTGCCTCTCACCGGATAAGAACCAAACCCGCTGCTCATCATTGAAGACATGTGGCATCACTCACCTGATAAAGACATGAGCACTGCCGCATCATCCGAACCCTCACTTTGTGAGCTTATCGAGACCCACCACTATCCCAAACCTGAATTATTTCCATTTTTAACTCTAGAAGAAATCACACATCTTCCACCCCCCCCCCCCCTCGTTCTCTTGACGCCCCCTCCCCAATTTTATTCTTCTTTTTATTTTTATTTTATTTAATTAAATATCATATAATATATATAATAATATAATATATCATAATAAAAATAACATATATATAATTAATATAATAATAATAGTAATAATAAATTTAGAGAGGTTGATTATATTAAGTATATACTTATATATATTAATACATTGATTTATGTATATAATATAAGTAAGTAAAATTTATAATAGTTAATATAAATAAATTAATATAATTAATATTATATATATAGTAGTGATAATAGTATATATAACATATGTATGTGTATGTATGTGTATTTACATATTTAGTTTATAGTTAATAGCTATTTAATCAAATTTAGTAGTATATTTTTAGATGTTTTTAGTATTTTAAAGAATGTTGTGTGATGCCTTTTGTTTTCTCTCTATTTTCTAGCAAGATTGAATGGTCGTGGGAATTAATGGTGATCATAAGAGGATTCAAGGGAAGGAGTGGTTCATCACATGGGGATAGTTTCACTCACTTAGAGTTTACTCTAATCTGGTGACTGTCGTTTCAAATGCATTCCATGTGGGTAAAGTTGTTGCCAGTTAGTTAGTGTTTTTTTATTTATTTATTATGAATAAGATGAGGGATTATCCTATTTATTTACCAAAACACCCCCTTGTACATGGTAACCATATTCAACATTGGATATGGGAACCCCACTCCTCCCCCATCTTTCACTTTCTTTTTTTTCATTTCATTTCTATAAATATCATTATGATGCTCTATTTTGTTAATTCAATTTTGATATATGTGTGTTTGTTCATCCAGGATTTTTTCTATGATCTCAAATATCTAGTAATAGAGAGCTAATATGTGAGGCTTGATTCAGGTAGTGAAACCCGATGCTACTTGGATGTTAGATCTTCATTATGATCATTGCTTCTTCTTTGCATTAGTGGATTGAGACTGTGAAATATGGAGAGAAAGATATCACCCTTATATAGTAATAGTTTTATAATATCTCACCTCATTTATTTTCTCCTTACTTTCTCATTTTCTCAAACTAATCTTAAGATTTGGGTTGTGAAATCTGACAATCTCATCATGATCATTCTGTCTTGTAGGAATTCTTGGCTAGGATGACTCTATTGAGTGGTTCACCTTATAGTTTAGAGGAATTCTCAAGAAATGAATGTCTTTGGTGTTTGAGTGTTCATTTTTTATGTGAGATAGGTTTGGGATCCGATTCATCAGTCATGCATTGAGTGGGGGTGAGAGTTATTGATTTTATTCTTAAGTTGATCTATAATAAAGAGTTGATGGTGAATCACCCTAGATTCGGCCTTGTTCTTGTTGACCTTCTTCTTTGTCTTTATTTCTTTCTATTCATTCGTTTTTTTTTTGTTTTCCTTGTTTCTTATTAATCACTATTTATTTACTCCTTTGATTCTCATCACTTTTTTACTATTTTTTTTTTACTTTTTTTGAAATATAAAAATACAAAAAAATCAGAAATACCATTTTTCCTCTCGACACTACTTCCTTGAGTGTGACCCCAATGTTAGACATTGTGCTATATATTGAGTCTTATAAATGTATCTTTGACCATCCTAGTGATAAGCATTTCATCACCTTCCCCTATTAGAAACCCCTATTAGGCCTACATTGAAAACAAGAGTAACCCCCAGGGCCCACCTCTAATAATCCTTAGGTAGGCAACTAGCACTGGGGTTATAAAACTAATGAAAGGGAGTAATTCCCTCACATATCCCAAGAATACATAAATAAAACTACCAATAAACAACATGATATAAATAATATAAACCCAAAATAATCTACAGTTCATAATATGTCAAAAAAATACAAGTCTCTAAATAATTACCAAGCAAAACCCATAGGCGATGACTCCAACTATTTCTCCAAGCTCCAAGTTAAGACTAAAAATTTTGATCTCTTAAATATCCCTAGAAACCTAAAAAATTATATATAGGGGTGATCATAACATGTATACTCAGAATTATCATACTAAAAAACTATCATATAAATGTGAAAGGATCACATTAATGCTTTAGTGATCAAATAGTAAAACCAACAATCACTTTTCTGGTCAACTATCACCCAAACTCATCAAGATTCCCTCACCAAATATCACATCCAAGTATAATAAAATATATCAAATAATATATCCAAAAGGTACCCCCTACCACATTCCCATTTGATTTTCACTCCCACACCACAATTTCAAAAATCTTGTGCTCTCAATATCTTTCATGACCATATGACAACACACTATATCTCTTATCATAATCATACCATATTCCACAACCCACATAATCCCATATCCATTACCACATATCATGTATCATCCACACATCACACATCCAATATATTAGGGTATCATGAACATGGAAGACATCAACCCCATTCCTTCCTCCTACCATGAATGATCCCCACCATGTCATTAGGGAACCCTTTAATGGTATGATCCTTTTTTATGATAGAACCAATAGAATTTCACATGTTGGTCCACTAAAAAATTTAATGTATAATTCTCTACATAAAAAAACAACAATATTTGGTAGTTCATTTTCCCTTGACTAATTGTACTGTAAATATGAAGGCAAGGGACCCATCCCACCACACAAAGTTGACTTTTCATACACCAAAAACCTCACAAATATACAAAGTACCAAAAATACATTCAATGGTTGTACATGAAATGGAAAGAAGAAATGAAAGAAATAAAGAACAATGAATTTAATGTGCTTTAGATGATTTTTCCTATGTGCACAGGGGAAACACACTACTGCTTGATTTTATTATAACCAAAAGATATAGGTTATTAAAAAAAATACAAGATACAAGTAATCATCACTAACTTCACATCCCTCCAATAAATCTATGAATGAACCATTATTTACACTAAGGTACCAAGAAATTATATACTAAGATCTATACAATAAACTTATAACACCTACTCTCCTAAAATAAAAAATTACTAAGAAGGACTTTCTGATCTTGATTACCAACTCGGTGACCTTTTAGGCCGGTTGAACTTCTATACAACCAGATCTATATCATACAACCATTATTAAATGTGAACTTTCTATGGTCCAAATACCATTGAATAAGTACTTCTATTGAAGTATTCAAATCACCTCAAACTCTTCATCTGATGTATGAAATTATAGTGCATGTAATTCTAATGGATGAAATTCTATTGAACTGAAACAAACTTCACCCTAAAAATTTGTCACTTTAGTTTTATTCAAAGGAACTCCATTAACACTCCAAAACTTATCATGAATAAATTTTATCCATAATTTCGTACTTCTGATTACCCAAGCCCCACTGAGGCATGATGTTGCCTCAACATTTCCCAAGTTATCCCCTTATTAAGCATAACTTTTTTATTTTAGATTATAGTTATCTTCCATATCTCTATATCCTTTTCCTCTATCAAATTTTGATGAAATGAAACTTTAGTTCAATGTGCTTCATCTGCTCAACGAACACAAGATTTTTTACCAAGTGTATTTCACTTTGATTTTCATAAATCTTTATTAATTTCTTCAACCATATAATTTTTTCCCTAGATTTTGTTGCATCTACGTACCATAATTAAATTAAACATAGAGTAAAAATCCTCTATAATTTCAATGACCAGGTGATAGTCATTCCTCCAAAATTAAACACAAAACCTATTGTACTTTTCCATGAATCTATATCACCAGTAAATCCTGAGTCCACTAACCCTTATAATGGATCATTCATTCTAAATAACAGATCTTTATCTTTTAATACTTTCAAATATTAATGTATCTACTTCATATCCTACCAATGAAATTTTCCCATATTCTCCATGAATCGACACACAAGTCTTACTACATGGGAAATTTATAGATGATTACAAACCATTTCATATATAAAACTTCCTACCATTGAATCACTTGGTACTTTATCCATGTATTGATTATTGATTTATATTTTCAGTGCTTATGACATGGATAATTTGAAGTAATCAGAATGAGGAGTTGATACTACTATACATTTGGCCATCCTAAACCTTTTGATGATCTTCCGAATATAATCCCTCTAAGATAGAATTGATGTCTTATATTTTCTATCGCTCTTGATCTTCATCCCCAAAATTATAATTTCTTATCCAATATATATTATTTTAAATATTTTAGACAAATCACACTTCAAATTCTGAATTTTTATATCATTCGGTTCAGTTATCAAGTTTTCATCTACAAATAAAAATAAATATTATAAATTTCTCATCTTACCATTACTGCAGGTAATAGTAATGATCTACATTTCTCATGTTTCAAACTTATTCTGATATAAATGAATCAAATTTCAGATTCTATTGTCTAGGGGGTTCCTTCATCCTATATAGGATTTTCTTCAGCTTACTGACCAAATTATGGTTTGTATATACCAGTTTACCTTTCATTTATAACTTGTAGATATGATCCATAAAATTTCTATATAAGAATGTGTTATTAACATCCATTAGTTTCATGTACATGTTTTAAAATTCCATCATGATTAAAACTTTATGGATGGTATAATTTTTAACAACCAATGAGAAGAATTTCAAAAATTCAACTCCTTTCTTATATTGAAACCACTTCTCTTCCAACCATGATTTATAGTGATTCTTACCATCATATATTTTCTTTATTCAGTAAACCCAGTTATTCTAAAGTTCCTTTTTCACCTCTAAAATTTTGTCCATCTACCACATTCTGTTGAAATTTAATGAATCCATCTCTTCATTCATAGTTTCCTCTCACTATTTTGATTCACAGAGAATAGTTTCTTCCCATAGATTTTTTGGTTCTCATGCATCTATTAAAAGTAGGGAATTAATTTCATCACTATACCTGTGAATCATATTTATAACTCTTGTTGATCTCTTCAACTAATTTTAATTAATTGTATTGCTCGACTCTTATCTTTATTTTGGTACCTGAACTTTTGGTACTCTAAATTTCAAAGCTCATACTGCTAGTGCTCACACTCAAGATTTATCTTCCTTTGAACTCTATATTATTTTTAATAATCTAAATTCTATAATTCTAGTTCTTTAAACACTCACATCTAAGTTCTCTAGTTTTAAAGATCTTTTAGTAACCTTACTCTGATCAGTTTGGAATTCCAAAGTTGATTTTTCCTCAACTCCTTTCACTTCAGAGTT
Source organism: Viscum album (assembly GCA_963277665.1). NCBI lineage: Eukaryota > Viridiplantae > Streptophyta > Magnoliopsida > Santalales > Viscaceae > Viscum > Viscum album. Next base: position 26,340,434 of record OY728131.1, read on the forward strand.
ATGGTTCTTACATAGCACCATTTCATTGAAAAATATATATATTATTTTGATGAAATTTTTCTTCTATCATCCTGGAAGTGATATCCAAAGTTTTAATTTATATAACCAAGTAAAAACACATTTTTAATTTTTATTCAAGTTTAGTTGTATCTTTATTATCTATATGTACATATGCTAAACAATATAAAACTCTAAGATGCTGAACTTTTGATCATTTAAATACAATAATTTATCTATAATTTCATTCTCAAATACTAATTTCATAATTATTTTGATGAAATATACTTTTATATTGAGTGACATCACCCAAATCCCCTTAGTCATTCTCAAGTAAAACCATATACTTCTAGATTTATCTATAAAATTTTTGTTCATTCTTCCATCCAATCTATTATTTTATGAAATTATAGTCACCATATTCTCATGCCTTATTACCTTATTTTTATAGAAGTTATAAATGTTGTAAATAGTTTACTCACCACTGTTTTTCATCTAGATGCACTTCAAATTCTATTTTCATTCCCTTTATACTAAGGATTTCCACTGAGTAAACGCCTAAAGTATATCTGACTTATGTTTCAAAAATTAAATTCATAATTTTCTTATAGAATTATTAATTAATGTAAAAAAGGTAGAGAGAACAACCATGTGACTTAATAGGGGTATGTCCCCAAACATCTTATTATACAACCTCCAACTTCTGGTTCCTAGGATTTTGTCTATCTAAGTTGAATGACACTCTCCTTTTATTTTCCTTCACATAGCTTTCACACTTTCTAATTTTAATGTGACCAATCTTCAATATTCCCTTATCTTTTAAAACATTAATATTATTATCATTGAGGTGACTAAACCTATAGTTCCATACATATGGATCACTAGATATTATACTTTTAGTAATTGTAACTCCTCTTGAATTTATGTTCAAGTAAAGGGTTACATATTTAACTCCTCTTTCATCCACCAAGGATCCTTGAGTAAATTTTCAAACCAAATTTTCAAAGTTAGTATCATAAATTTATTCATCAAGTTATCCAATATAAATAAAATATTTCCATAAACCACGGATGTGGTGAACTTCTGATAGTTTCAAGAATCCCCCATTCTTCATCTGTATGTTGACCTCTCCTTTTCCAACAACATCAAGGGTTTCACCATCCAGAAGATAAACTTTTCCAAACATCCCATGTACATAATTAAACATATATATTTGATATCCAATTAAATGATAGGATGCTCCAGACCCAATCACCCAAGATCCTATGAGAATATTAATAATCAACAGATATTTTTTATATATTTTATTATATTAATTGAATTTTAACTATCAAAAATTGATTCCTTTTTGTAATTATCTTTGAAACTTTTTTAATTATTCTTGATATTCAATTTATTCCCAAAACTCCAAAATGTAGGTTTTGATCCATCTGTATTTCCCTAACTCTTTTCTCATGAATTATCATTGGAGTACTTCTTCTAAGATGCTTTCTTCTATATATGTGATCATCCCCCTCCATCAAAATTAAGAACACTTTTGGTAGGTACTTGGAATTCCTTCCACCTAATCTCTTCATTCAAGATTAGGTTTCAAATATCCTAAAACACAAAGTATATTTTTTACTCTATAATTATTGATTGTTGTTACAATAGCATACCATATTTTCAAAAGTGATGATAACAGAAGAAGCGAATATGCATCATCAACAAATTCTATCTTCACTGATTGGAGCTTCCCATGGAATATGTAGAATTCAATTACATGATCTACTACTGGTATTACTTCTGATAACCTTAAGTCGAACAATGATAATAACATTAAGTGTTTTTTAAATGTTGTTAAATTTTTATAAATATTCATCAAGGCCTTCATAACATCCCCTATAGTATTCTTCTCCAAAATGTTAAAAGAAACATTTCATGTGAAATACATTCTTATTAAAGTTATCACATTTCTATCCAAATGGTCCTATTCTTGTTTATCAACTAGTACCAAGTTCACTCTAGAAAAGGTAACTACTAAGTCATTTTGAATCGGATAATATTCAATTTTCATCCTCTAAAATTCAAAATAGGTTCCATCAAATTTATCAATCTGGATCTCTCCTTCATCTAATGACATGCCTGAACTGTTACCGTCTTATTAACCTAAAATTCTAAACAACATGGCACTTTGATACCACTTATTGGGGAAACCAAGTTTTGATCCATGATTTTGATAGAACCACTATAATTTCACACATTGGTTGACAAAAATATCATTCATTAGATACTCTTTGTAGTGTAAAATTGATCTCTGGAAGTTTAATTCCCTTCGACTAAGTGTACCAAAAGTATGAAGTCAAGAAACCCTACCCACTACACAAAGTTGACCTTACACACACCAAAAAAATAAAAACATACAAAGCACCAAAAATACATTCAATTATGGTATATTAAATGGAAATATAAAAAAAATAAAGAACATATAGTTTAATATACTTTAGACAATGTGTCATACATGCATGGGGAGACACACTGATGCTTTATTTTATTGTAACTAGAAGATATATGAGTTTATAAATAGATTAAAAGAGACAATTAATCCTCTTAAACTTTATAGATCTCCAATAAATCACATAATTAATCATGATTTCTACTGAGGTCTCATGCACCAATATATTAAGTTCCATTTATTCAACCTGTAATACCTAGTCCCATGAAATAATGGATTACTAATAATGAATGCTTGATATTGATTGCTAACTCAGAAACTATTCATCCCTTATGAAATTATGAACTCCCAACACTCTATCTTACAACCATTATTAGATGAGAACTTTTGATGGTCTTGATACCACAGTCTGTACATCATTTCCAACCCATCATCTGGTACAAAAAATTCTAGTGAATGTAATGTTGATGGATGAACTTATAGTGAACTAAAATATACTTCACCTCCCAACACATGTAAGATCATATCATCTACAATGAAGGGTCTTCCAATGAATCATATACTTTTTCCATGTGATCATACATATCGTCACACCAACACCTTGTAGGGTCTGTCAGCACACCACATTCTATACTAGTATGATTGTGCCTACCTTGAGCCATCAAAACCCATACCACACCTAGAATGGGGAGAAATGAAAAGGTAGTAGTTAACAAGTTGTTCCCTTATAAACATGGATATTGGGAAACACCTGAAACCCAAACCATTTTGGTTTTCGATAAGGTTATCAGACTCAGGTGGGGTGCATATAAAATATTGAGGAAAATATAATTTATAATATAAGTACACACAAGACCAATTTAGTTGGTTCATTCTCAAAACAGAGATAACATAGCTCACAAACATCACCATAACCATTGTCACACACTAACCACTATTAAATACATCATCACAAACAAGACCTACTTCCTATATATAATGGTCATCATAACCAAACACAATTTCCTATCTATACACATCATTAAACACATTATAATATTTATTTTTATCAACTATATTACATTTGATATACCATTCAATTCCATATTTAATGAAAAATAATTAAATCCATCACCCATATTTAGTTCACCTATTTCTCATTGATTTCATGCATCATCATTTCATTTATAATCATGATTAATTCAATTATAACCACACCCATTTCTAAGTTCATCATTACTAGATTTATTCCATTACTATCAGGAAACTATAAATAAATAACACATCAATTAGTCATGTCATTTTTACAAAACAACCTACACATTCTCATAAGTCAACCATGGAAAGAAAACCACAACCCTACTATATAATCCATATATACAACTATACCACACTGTGCTACCCGTATCATCTACCATAGCACCCACTACCCAACACCCCCACTAAACAACCATCCATAACAATGAAACACTAATGCCAAAAACAATCATAACATCACAACAATCATATAACAACCAATTCAGTAACAACCAATTCCAGGGTTATCATTTAAAGCATGTGTTTATAAAAAATTCAACCCCTATTTCATAAGAAATATTTAATTCAATTACCAATTTCTAAACAACCTTTTTATTACCATAAATAAGTTATTAACCTTTTATGAAAGTTGGTTCCAATATAAAAATAACCACATCAATACAAAATTCTCAAAAACTATAACAATTTTTAATAACATCAGTAAATAGACATTGATCATATGAGAACTATCATAAAAAAAGTAAAAATATGGATAATTTCATCTTCCTGTCAATATATTTAAGTACAGTTCACTATCATTATTAGGAAAATTCATATTATCCATCCAATGAGAGTAAAATCATGCTAGTTCCACATTACACACAAAATAAAAGATCACTCTTGAATTTTCTTATCTCAATCAAATCTTAACAACCATTACATAAGAATTAGAAAGAGAAGAGATGATCACCAAATCAAAATAACACAAGGAACACTAGAACACAGTTATTTCCATCAAAATCACTTTTCTTAACATCACTACAACCAACCACTACCATTGTAACAACCTTATTTGAAAAATTAATAAAGAAGAAACCAAGAAGGTAAGATAAGGAACTCATCCAGATCACCAATAACCAATATCCCAAAGTTGAGGATAAAATACAATAAAAAGGAACTTAAAGGTCCCTTAAAAACGCACTTGATTCATACAAGGGTTGAGAGAATAAAATGTGAAATAATGTAATTTAGGGAAGACCTTGAATTTATTATCATTATATATTACATAATACCATGGAATAGAGATATAGGCCATGTCGTAAAGGCTAGGGTTTTCTCAAAACCCATGACACAAAAAAGGTAACCCTGCTATAATGAGTTTAAATTGGGTGAATCTATGAGAATCATATCACATTAAACACCCAAATCCAATAATATTGGAAATGAACCATGATGCATGTCTTGTCTCTAGAGAATATCCTTAAGACTTCTAAACCCATCAGGGGTGAAACATAACTACCACCACACAGTAGACCCTAAAATTGAAGAATGACTAAAATTTTCCACCCATCCTTGATGACATAGAGGGAAGAACAATAATGAAATCATTTGCCTTTCCTTATATACTAATATTCCACAAACCAAGACCATAACACAGCCCAAGTAATACACCAAAAAAATCACTAAGTTGGATAAACAAAACAATATCAACCCCTAAACTCTCTAACATAGACAAAGGGCCATGACGCGGGGTCTCAAAATGGAAGAACCCTTGAAATTGACAACCAGAACACTATGGTTCAACTCAAATGATATATGCTACAACTCTTGACCTCTATAACACAACAGAATCCACCACACCATAAAACTAACCCCCTACTATAATATTATCTTAGACTCAACCCTTCTTTCCTCAAACCTCCTCATATTACCTCTAAACCCAAAACACCCAAAGTAATGGGTCAAGAAGGTCTGATTCATTGCATTAGATACCAATTAAATGATTTTATTCCCCTATAATCAAAACCAAACTCAAAAGGAAATCCATATATTCTACTAACCAAGAACTCCCCATGAGATGACTCTCAAACAAGAAGATTCCATCAACCAAGCATAACAACCAAGGAAATAAGAAAATCAATTAAATCAGCACCAATTCAAACATTACATTACCAAATAAAATCGAGATTCAAATCGCTTGGGATACTGAGAACACATCTATGAGTATCATTACCATGTACTCTCTTCTAGTCCACCATGATTCCATATAACTCTAACTAAAGGGATAATACTCCCATTTAGAACCTTTATCTGGTGATCCTGAATCTTTTTTGATCACTCCATGAACATTGTGTCATCCCTAAAATCCAACTCTCTACAATCGATGACATGGGAATCATTATAAAGATACTGATGAAATTCCAACACATGAAATACATCGTGGACCCAGTCTATCTATGAGGGAAGTGAAAACTAATTTTCCACCTCACCAACATGTTGAAATGCCTTTAATGGGATAATAAATTAGTGAGATGGATTACTCACATGGTCAAACCTCCATTACCCATGATGAGTAGAAACCCTTAATAACACATGGTCTCTAACCTCAAACTCTAGAGGCCTCATCCTCCAATAAATCTATGAATTTTGATGATCCTAATACACCCTCATACACTCCCAAATCATCTAAATATTCTTGATCCTACTCTATGGAAAATATATCCCAAGGACTACCAACTCTCTAACCTCAATCTATCACAAAAAAGATCAAAAAGGTCACCCATACAATGCCTTAAAAATATCCATTCTAAGAGAATATTGATGGTTTTTTCATAAGAAAACTCAACCAAGGGAAAATGATTCACCTGTGATCCACAAAAATCCAAGACCCAAGCTTGAAACATATTTTTTTATGTCTAGATAGTCCACTCGGTCTTCCCATCCATCTAAAGATACAAACCAGTACTAAATTCAAACTAGGATCCAAAGGAATAATGTAATATCCTCTAAAATCATGAGGTGAAATGAGGGTCCTGATCATATAGGATAGTCTTGATCACCTCATGAAGCTGCATCGCCTCATTCATATACTACCTTGCAAGAACCTTCATAGTACTCAAATTCAAAATGTCTAAGAAGTGATATAACATCATTCACAGATCCATGATCACCCAAATGGTGGCATACTCTCCATAGGATTGATGAAAAATGGTTACTAAGTCTATCAATATGTCCCCTCATTTACACTTGGGGAAATCCAATGGTTGTAACTAAACACTTGGAACACAATGCTCTGCCTCTATTGGATGAAATCCAAAACTTGTAATGAACTAGCCCAAGATGTCCTGTCATTTCACCCAAGTCTGCCTGCCACTAGGTTCTAAGGTCATTCTTAATCCCTATATGATGGAAAATAGTGCTTGGTAATTAAGGAATATTATTTTCAGATTGTTTTCTCCCTTAAATAATAAATAATAAATGGCTGGAACTTAATAACAATATGGCATGGTAATTCTATACATTGAACTAGAATTCATATAAAATAATAATATCTAAAGAAAATAATCAAACCAAACATTCTATAACCAAAAATGCACATCTAAACCCTTTTCTAAAAATATAAAGATACAGAGTATAAAAAAATAGAAATAGATCACTAATTGAAATATAAATATAGTTGGATGAAATAGGAAATACGTGAAATTAAAAAATAAATTAAAAGAAAACTCAAACCATAAAAACCAACTCCATGTGGCCCATGGACACTTACCACCTCCTAATACATCCTCTCATGAAAATAACAAAAAAATAATCAACAAGTGTAATATTATAGTCACCTAAAAAAACATAATATCTATATACACCCATTAGTGTATGTAGGGTGTGATCTAAAAATTCCAAGTAGGATCTCGCCAAGAATTTTATACAACTCTCAATAAATAAAATTTTAATAACGCTGGTTTGAAACTACATTAATAAAGTAAGATTTTACAAAAAGGTGCACATGAGAAAAAAATAATATTTCTTTCCTTTGAAAATACCACTTTCAAAATCAACTTACATTTGAAATTAAGACAAAATATTCACTTCAAAAAATATCACTCTTGAGCCATGATATAAAATGAAAAATTTTATAAAAAAAACATTTTTTTCAAACACTATTTATTTTTTGAAAATCATTCTTAAAAATCCCACTTTTAAATAAACCATTTAAAACATAAATCCTTCCATGAAAAAAATAAAGTAGTGATCAATCTAGAACTATAAGTCAATAAAGAAGAAACAAAATAAATAATAGCAGTGGAATGGTTCCATATAATTCAAATGAATAAGGGGTGAAAAAAAGTACAAGGTGGGAATCCCCTATATAAAATTACCAACAATAAACAATAAACATGGAAAACTCACTAGGTAATAAAGTGAGACGGTCATATATATTACATAACATGGGACCAACATTCCTCCAACATTGCATCCTAAAAAAATACACAAGCCACCCAATATACCAACATTGGCCTCATCGGGGAGAACAGCTCTAACTTGATAAAACCCTACAACTATGGTACAATAGCTAGTGTGTGAGATAAATAGTATAGAATAAATCTATAAATCTCTCTTAGTTCTTAAGGTTACCATGTAGTCAATCCAATTTTGGTCAGAAAAAACAAGCTAATGATCATCACATGCATCAACATATCATAAAAAATAAATATCATCTTGCCTCCAACACCCTCATAATAAATGTTCCCTTTTACATCTATTCATAATCATCAAACATTATATAATAATAATCAATTCACATACGGGAAATTCCTAAACAAGTCATATTGAATAAGCAGGTAAAATTTGAGGGTATCATAAAACATTAACTTAAATTCCTTTTTGAAATAGTTAAATGGAATTAGAAAACTATCTTGGGATAATTAGACATATTACCAAGAAGTAAAAGTTTACTTATGTAAACACACTTTATAAATCCCATTAAAAATAAATTAAAACCCAAAATTTTCTTTGAAAATACTTTTTAAATACCATGACCCTTTTTTCAAATCAATAACTTCAGTATTTAAAAGAAATTTTTCAAAAAAAACCCCACTATAATTAAAAACAACTTCCTATAAAATTACACGGATTTCAAGCACCCTTTTAAATTCCAATTTCACTAGAAAACATCCCCTATAGAATTTATGAATTCACTTTTAATTTTTAAACCAACCATTTCAAAACCCAAAATAGAAAAACAATTAAAATCGATTAATTCTAGAGGAAAAAATTGAAAAAAAAAATTAACACCCATCAAGGGACCATATATAATCATAATTTGATATGACGTAATTTTAGGAAATATCAATCATTCAAAATAATTACAAGTAAATAAATTATATAAAAGAACCTATAATAAAATCAAGTATAATAAGTCAACTACAATAGAGGGACATCAAAATATGATGAAGATGGTTTCTATAATCCCTAGACATCAAAATCCCTTTAATTAAGATCACCCCAAACCCTAAATCCATCCATAACAACACCTCAGGTTCGAAGGAGAAGAACAAACCAAGAGAAGAGAGAGAAGGAAGATAGAGGAATGGATTTAGAGGATCTTACCTTGAATAACCAAACACAAACATGGATAAATAATAAGAATAATACATGTAGGGTGAGAGGAAAAGATGGTATTTTCACTAGGGGCCGATTAATTCAAAGGGAGAGATAGGGGTTGAACTCCCTTTTAATTAAGAAGGGTTAATTTAAGAAAACCAAAAAAATAAAAATAAGGAAAATCATATGATTTGGCTATAAATATTTTTATACCATGCGCTACCCATACACCCTTCACTAGACAAACCTAGGCACACTGAAAATTTGGTCACACTATTAGGAAAACCACAAGACAACCATAAAAGCAAGTATAAAACATGATACATATTTTTCATAGTCATTCTGCATAATTTTCACTAACTTTACACTAACCATGCACCTAGAAATGTAATGCCAAAACTTCAAAACCATAATATAATTTTACCCATAAATCAAGTAAAATGATTAAAACCAATGAATGAACAAAATAATAGATAAATTAAATGTTTAGGTGTGACAATTATACCCACCAAGACACTTTATTCCCCCATAATTTATTAGTAAAATGTGGAAGACATGGAAATATAAAACCTCAACATCCTAGAGAAGAGGTGGGAGGGATAAAAAAACTAGATAAAACCCTAAAATAAGGTAAAACACCAATAAAAACTATACCTCAAGATCAATGGAATGTATTCTCATATATTATTCAATGACTTCAGATTAAAATTCAACATATAAACAAGAAATTCCTAGTATAAGAAAAAGAGATACCTTTTAGGGTACCCCACCGTTTAGATTTCATATAGAATGGTGGATAAATGTGGTACACTCCCAAGAAGACACATAACTAAGAAAACACATTCCAAAAAATTATAAAACAATAACTCAAGGAACTAGCTTAAAAACTCTAAGATAAGGTCTAACCAAAACATCATCACCACACGATTAAGGATAAAATCCTCTAAATAATGATTCCCGTTAGAATGGAATGGAATGGATCTAACCTTGGGTAAAAAAATTGGAAAGGATTGTAACCTAAAACCTAACCTAAGGAATACCACCCATGGTGAATTTATTAAGAAAAAATAGTATCCAACCAAAATCCCAACTAATAACACCCATTTTGGACCCCCAATAACCTACCCATGGTTCCCACATTCAATCCATTAAAACAAAAATCTCACTAAAAGGGCCATATAATATAAACCATAAGAATAATGATCAATACTAAGGAATAATAACCACAAGAATAACCAACATCCAATGTGTCATAATAAAAATACCTAAAACAAAAAATATATAATGGTTACCTTAGTGGATCTATTCACTCTAAACTCATCGAGCGTGAATCCCAAAAACAGAAGATAAATGATCTCTCAAAGAACATCCAAGATTTATACTCTAAATAACCCAGCTTATAAAATCTTAGAAGCTGACTTAAATGGACACATTGAAGTCTAGTCCTTGGGGATTTTGATCGAGAAGGATTAAAATTCCAATAGAACTAAAGTTTCTCTTGATATTCTCTAATCACTCCACCACCAAAAGAGAACCTTATTCACTATGTAAATAAGGGGTAAATTAATTCAATAAATATTGTATACAGTATAAGAACAAGGTTCTAGTGCCACCACTCTATTCTGAGCCTAGGTGGATTCATCATATTGAAGATCTACATCTAAGTGACAAACTGAATCACCATAATGCTCGTCTCTATAGACAAACTTTCCACCCTTCTTTAAGAATTTCTTTAGGAGGCCTAATTTGAATAACATGTACATGCACCCAATCCATTTATGTTTTGTAATTAAATTAAATGATCCTAATTTAAACCAAGGGAGACATCCAAACCATCACTCACCAAAGAAAAATATTTTTATAACGCACTTTAAAATTTTTTTTAAATAAAAACTGTCTTAAAAGGGTTTAAAACACATTTAATAAAACAAAAACACTTTTTAAGACTCAAATAACCTTTTTAAATAAAAAAACTTTTATAAATTAAATATATAAAAAATTAGTCCATAATTCTCAATAAATTTAAATCCAAACCCATAATTAGGGATTTTTGTTTAATATAGTCGTATAGCCTTCAAAAACCACCAACTTTCTTTCTAAAGGTTCAGAACCATTTCTTTAAAGCTAGATTTCCTCTCTAAAAAAACTTTTCCAATTTTTTTTTTAAATTACCACTTTTTAAAGTAAGGTATGAACACAAAATTCTTCTTTTGTAACTACCAAAATGGTAATTTGAAAATTGAAACATCCCACTTCATTTTGAAATCCAAATAAAATAACTTCACCACTTTATTACAAGTAAAAATGTCTAATTATCCCACAAATAAGTTTAAAGCCTTTAAATAAATTCCCACATTGATTTTAAAACATTTTTTTGAAATTTCATAATAAAATTGATTACCTTAAAAAACACCTTAAAATGAAAAATCTCTTTTCAAAACAGGTTTTGATATAAAATGTTTTATAAAATTATCTCTTCCCCCCAAAAGAAGCCCTCAAAAACCAAGAACAAACAAAACATAACTTCATACATATGGAAAAAATCAATACAAAAACATAAAAACACCATTAAAAACATCTTTAATTCATCTCTGAAAAGTAAAAACCACTTTAAGAGAAATCCAGAATCAAAAGTGATCGATACAAAAAATATGGGAGGGACATAGAATTGTACATGGTTTAGTTGTGCACTTTGATGGACCATTATCCAATCGTGATATAGATTGTGTGAAGTCCTAAGAACCATGTACATAGGATCATTATGATTTACTATACCTTATGAGACAACTTTGAAACTATGGTTCTTTATCCACTATCACCCCAAATCTCAAGAAATCTCCAAAAAAACATATAAAACACATATAAGGGTTGAAATACCATCACTTGAAATCAAAATTCATCAAGAAATTATAAAAATTAAAGACTAGAATCAAAATAAAAAATCTTAAATACCCATGGCTACTCAAGTATCATCATGATAAGTGGGGATCAGGAACCTACTCATGATTTACCTATTGATTTCAAACCAAATTATTCTAATTTCTACCAAGATGAACCCAAAAAAATAATTAGGCACTTTCATATCCTAAGAGTTTAAAAAACCTAGGATTTGATAGCATTTTTAATGAAATAGACTGAGATGGCCTACCACATTACTCAGGTCGACCTTACATATGGATCGAAGGGAATTCCAAATCCCCACAGATTGGAAACTAGTGTATGGGCATCAAGGAACACTACCACAAAACTGGGTTTCCACATCCTTCTAAAAAAAGCACTGATAAAGGAGGGGGTCTTTATCAGTGCTACTACAAAAGAACTGATAAAGGGGCACTTTTAACAGTGCTAAAAAAAGCACTGTTAAAAGTGACCCTTTATCTGCGCTTTTTCTAGCGCTGATAAAGGTTATCCCTTTATCCACGCTTTTTTTAGCACTGATAAAGGGCCCCCCTTTATCAGCTCTTTTTTGGTAGTGTTGATAAATTTTATGTTTCAAAAAAAATCATGAAAAAAATATATTTTTATATGAGTATATTTATATTGATATAAATATAATATATTTTTTTTAAATAAGTTTTAGATAAGTATAAATAGATTATTAAATTTAATATATAATAAATTTAGTGAAAATAGCCTTAAAATATTTTAAAAATTATTATTAATTAATAATTTTCTAATTATCATCGATTAATAATCATTTAATAACAATTAGAAGACACAAAAAATCATAAAAAATTAATAAAAGATCTAAAATAAGTTGAAAATGTAACCCAAACTTCAAACGGCCATAACTTTTGATCTGGGTGTCCTTTGGATCTCTACAGCATATCAAATCAAAGCCTGCGACGAGCTCTATGCGCTAGTGACTAAAGGGAACCTTTTGTCACATTTTCAAGGCCAAAAAATGCCCAGAAGGCCTCCAAAACTGAGTTTTTAGTCGGGATACCCCGATTTGTTAACATTCAAATAGGTATAACTTCTGATCCGGATGTCCGTTAGGCATGTACCACATATCATATCGAATATTGTTTTATTTTATTCGATTTGACTGGTTGTGGAGTTGAAATGAGATTCTGGATTATAAGTTATGTTTGTTTTAACATTCAATGGATTTTCAAATACACACATATATGTATTTATTCGTAAATATATATCTGTGTGAGTGTGTGTGTGTGTTTTTGTGTGTGTTTGTTGTATATATGTATGTATGTAATTATTTATTTATTTATAAACACACATAAAAACATATTTTATAAATGTATTTAAAACTAATCTTATAAATTTATATTAATATACAAATAAATATACGGATAAAAAATTATAACTAAATATATAAATATAAATATATATAAATATATATTAATATATGAATGAATATATATATATATATATACTAATATATGAATAAATATATATGTATTAATATAACTAAATATATTTATATTAATATGAATCTATATTAACATACGAATAAATATAACTATATATATATATAAATAAATAGATATATCATTAAATAGAGAAAAAAATTAAATGTCTTAGTGGTAAAGGTGCATGCGTGCAAGGGGGGAGGTCGCGGGTTCGAGTTCGGGTGGAAGCAAGGAGGTGCCCAGCGTGTGGGGGATGCACGGGAAGGGCAGCGTCAGAGAGTGTTAGGCTAGGGATCTGCCTAGCGCTGATAAGGGGGGGTGGTGTCCATCACTATTAAAATCCCCCCCCCCCACATTATATAATTATTTTATTTTATTTTATTTTTTATTTTTGACTTTTATCAGTGCTTTTTAAAAGCGCTGATAAAAGGGGTCGTTTATCAGGGATTTTTTTTGCGCTGATAAAATGTGCCTTTATCAGCGCTTTTCTGAGAGCTGATAAAAGGGACCCCCCCCCCTATCTTCTCCTCGATTAACAGTGATTTTTTATCACTGTTAATGAACTTTTTTAGCGCTGATAAAGGCCATATTTGTAGTAGTGGAATATGATTTTTTGAATTTTTTAACCCTAGAATAATAATTAATCCATGGTAGAAACTTACCAAGAATATGAAATTGCACATCCATATATTATACTACCATGCATATAAAATAAGTAATTCTAAAGAAAAAAATCAAACCAAAAAATCCATATCCCAAAATTCTTCCATATCTAAAAATATAAATATATAGAATATGTAACAAAATAGATACATATCACTAAAAAAATATAAATACAGAAAGTCAAAATAACCAATATACAACATTCCAAAATAAACTAAAAGAAAACTCAAACCAGTAAAATCAACATCATGTGGCCCATGGACACTCACCACCTACCGACACATCCTCATACAAAAATAACTAGTTATAATTTATATGGGTTATTTTTTGGGGAACTTAAAAGAAAACATAAGAGTTTCATAAACCCATTGGTGTATGTAGGGTGTGATCTAAACATATCTAGTGGGATCACACCAAGGATACTATCCAATTTGTTACAAATTAAATTTTACTAATTCTAGTTTGAAACTATATTTAGAAAGTATTCTTTTACATATGAGTGCACAAGAGAAAAAAGTGACATTTATTTCCTTTGAAATTACATCTTTCAAAATAAAATTCTATTTGAAATTAAGTCAAAAAGATTCACTTCAAAAGTGAGTAATATTGAACCATAAAGGAAAACCACCAATTTTATAAAAACAAAACATTTCAATCAAACACATTTTCATTTTTAAAAAACATTCTTAAAACCCCAATTTTAAATAAACCATTTAAAACATAAATTATTCCATGAAAAAAGTGGCAATCAAGTTAGTACCATAAGTAAATGAAATAGAAACAAATTAAATGGCTCTAGTACAATGGTTCTATAAAATATAACTAAATAAGAGGATGCAAAAAAGAACAAGGTTTGAATACCCTAAATGGAATCATCAATAATAAACAATATACATAGTAAAATCACTTAAGGTACATGGTGTTAGACATTACAAAACATGGGGTCAACTATCAGCATATGTCATGTCCTAAACAAATACACAAGCCAACCAACTTACCTACACATGCCTCATTGAGGGAGGCACATCCCTTGCCAGAGCAAACCATACAACTAGGGAACAGTAGCTAGTGTGTGAACAAACTATTTTGAAATATATTCGTACCTCTCTCTTATTTCCTAGAGTTCTCATGTAGTCAATCCCATATAGGCGAGAAACAATAATCCAATGATCATCACATTCAATAACATAGAATATACAATAAATCGCATATTTCCTCTAACACCCTCTTAAGAAATATCCCCTTTCACATCCATGTATAAATATCAAATATTATATAATAATAATCATTCCACGTCCCTTAAAGATCAAAATCCAAAATAAGGAATATTGAATAAGGGGGATCCAATTAGAGGGCATCACAAAACATCAACATAAATTCATTTTAGAAAGTGTCTAACAGGACTATGAAAACTAGTTTGGGATTCCAATCCATAATACTGAGATTTGAAAGTTCAATTTTAGAAACACAATTTATAAATACCTTTGTAAATAAATTAAAAACAAAACCTTCCTTGGAAACCATTTTTGAACACTAAGGCCATTTTTCCAAATCAAGAACTTCCCTATTTAAAAGATATTTTGAAAATAAAAACCCTCTTTAATTGAAAAAAAAACTTATAAATTTATACCAGTTTCAAACACCCTTTTACATTCAAAATTAAATTTAAAACAAACCTTAGGTAATTTGCACATTCACTTGAAATTTTTACACCAATCATTTTAAAACCTGAAATATAAAAGTGATGAAAATGCCTTAATTACAAGTGATAAAAAATTTTGAAAACATTTTAACACTCATCAAGGGAAACTTATATAAACATAATTTTAAATGAAGTGATTTTAAAAAATCCCAAATATTAAAATACATTGCATGTAAAATAATTACATATAAGCACCTACCTTAAACTCAAGAGGAACAAGTCGCCTGTAATAGTGGAAGCCATGAAAAATATGGAGATGATGTATACAAGCCATATATATTAAAATCCCAATCATTAGGTCCATATCAAACACTAAATTTTTCCAATATGGAAACTAGGGTTCACAGGAGAAGAATAAACCCAGAGAAAAGATATAAAAACGGACATAGAATGTATTTAAAGGATGTTACCTTAAAGAACCAATATCAAACATGGATAAAATCCCAAAGAGAAGCCATATATGATGAGAGTAAAGGAGGGTATGTTCACCTAGGGTCATTCAACCTAAATGAGGGATATAGGGGTTAAACCCCCTTTTAATTTTGGGAGGGGTAATTTAGGAAAATAAAAAAAAAAATTATTAGGCCACATGGTTTTCCAAACCATTCATCATTCAATGGACATAATTGGACACACAGAATTCTTTTATCACAATATTTGGTAAACCATGCTTTATATGAGCACATTTGAAACATGATACGGGGTTTTTATGGCCATGACACATAGTTTTCACTAACTATATTCCTAGTATCGAAACCCCCAAAACTTCAAATACTTAAGATAATTTGACCTATAACCCAAGGAAAAGGATGAAAAGAAATAAATGAATAAAATAAAAAGTAAATTAAAAGTTTAGGTGTGACAAAACATCATGACATGAACTTTTCAATTAATCTCTTTATTATGTTCTACCAAAGATTGACCCTCAAGGAATGATACATATTGGACACACCATGATGCATAGCCACTTTTGAGTTATGAAACTCATGAAGAACCACCTAGCACATTCCCAACAGAAAAAAAAACTTCCCCTGAAACATCATCTAATGTCGTTTATCCTCTAACCATTGCTCTAGATCATAACCATGGATGAAATAGTTCCATATAACCTCTATACTTGAGTCTCTCCACTAGGGCTTGCCCACCCGCTGCATCAAGGATGATTGAACCATAATTTGGAACTGTAAACCCCTACCATTATCCTCTTTTATATAAAGATGCATCACCACAAGATCCTTCATCACCCTCTAAGAATCTAAATATACCCAAAAGGCATCCTCCCTAAACTTTATACTCAATGCATCAGGAATTACATACCCCTTGGTGTGTAGGAGATCTTAAATTTGTAGTTCTATAAGACCTCCATCCACCACTGCTATCACAAATTCCAGGTCCCATTGAGAGAAAACATTCCTTAAGATCATGTGTTCTATGAAAACTAAAAAATTCACACTAATGAAGTAATTTCACCACAACTTCAAAGAAAACCCCACAATCTAAAACTTGAGATCATGGGTGGTATAGTTTTTCTCTTGGGAGTGTAAATTCCTATAACCATAAGAGATCATTTTTATCTACTGCGTTAAGATGAAACCCAACCCAATATGTGAATAATTATATAAAACCTCAAATGTAATTACCTCCTCTAGAATTCATAGAATGGGAGCACTAATCAATCACTCCTTTAGGTAGTTAAAATCTATCAGACGCTAATCGGTCCATAAGAAATATTGGTCCTTCCAAGTCAAGGTTGTCAACGGGGACATGAACAAAGAGAAATTGGACACGAACCTCTAATAATATACTATAATATTAATGAGACTAAAAACATCATCAACATTCTTAGGTTCTTACTAAGAAAAAACTACCTCAATCTTCAATAGATCCATTAACCTCACTACTGAGACATTATATTTCCAATAAACTACACCTCTCATATCCAAAACCTATACTTATAAAGATTTCAACAAAGTTAATGGTGTTGAATGATTTTTAAAACAACCCTAAGGTTCTTGATATATACCACCTATAAATTCGAGTATAAGAGGTTTTAATTGAATAAAACCACCAAAAACTAATTCTAAAACTCATGAAATGAAGATTTTATGTGTCCCATGAAAACAGATGGGGTGTTTATGACACAGAATAGAATAACAACAAACTTGAAGCCTCATAGTGAAACCTAAAAGTATTCTTAAGGATATATTATTCCCTCACCATATTTTGGTGATATCCAAACTAGAAATAAATCATTAAAAACTAGTTGGATCCCTTCAGCTGGTCAAATAAATATTAAATCCTTGGAAAAGGGTAGCAGTTCTAAATTGTCCCATGATTCATCCATCAGTAGTCTATATAAAACCTTGTACTACTACTCACCTTCTTGGTGAACAACATGGGATAACTATAGGGTGACACACTGGGCCCAAAAAAGACCTTCTATATTAGATTATCAACCTGAATCCTCATCTCTTATATCTTGGAAGTTTAAATCTGATAAGAATCCATAAAAATAAAAGAGGCACCAAGCTGGATATTTATCATGAACTTGACATCACATAGAGGGGTAGATTCACATCCTCCTCATGAAAAAAATGGAAATTCCTCAATGACTCTAGGGAACTTCACCACATATGCCTCCACTGAATCCAATGATGAGTCTTCTATCTATAAAAACAATTAATTTGAAAATATAGAACCCATATAATGATTTCTCTCCATAATGAATGCTTCATACTAGCTCTCCTCATAATATAACATAACACTTATCAAAAAAAAATCAATATTTTTATGCATAGAATATAACCAATTGATATCAAGGATGACATTGTATGTTTATACTTGAAGAAAAATTAAATTCCCAAATGACTGAGGTCTACCCATCATTAGCCTCCAACCCCAAAAAAATCAAGAATATTTTTCTGACAACCAACTAGTATAGTATGCACAATGGAACTAGAATCATATCCACCTTGATTACCAAGGAATGGAACAAGGTAGGTCTAATAAATGAGTTTGATACACCATAATCAAACAAAGAATAATCTAATGTGGAAGATAAACATATGGTACCTTGGACAATCTCTATCCCATTTGGTGTTGGTGTATCCATAACATAAAACTATCCTCATCCTATTCCTCTAGCTCACTACAGATGACCACCTCCAATATCACACTCAGACCTATGTCTCTAAGGGTGGAGAACATCATGGGGATATACCTTACTATCTTCATCTTCTATAAGTGGAACAATGTTCATTTTTCCTTATTGTTGATACAGCCTTTGAGGCAGCTACTATTAGGATTGAAGTGAAAACTGGCCACTCTCACTACATTGATCCCCAAGGATGGCCAGACACTGAAACCGTCAATGACCAGGCCTCCCACAAGAAAATAACACCACCTAGATATCCAAGTATATACATGGTAATTATTATCCCTAGAGAAATGAGAAGGATACTATTGAGGACAGTGCACTGTAAGTAGAAACCTTGACAAACCTGATATCTAAGATCCTCTACTAATAGCTCTAATACTTAAATAAATATAATTTATACCTTATTGAGATGAAAATGGTTGATAATTCATCCTCTTAATGACCTTAGTCATATTCTACACCTCCAAATACATAGGTAATGTAAATTGAGTAACTATATATTGAATAATGGGTTGCAACGCCTCCTTCAAATTTCTGGATCTAAACTCCTCATTGAGAAAAAGATTATGGGTGAGGGTGAAGAAGGTCCTTAAATTAGATCCTAATCACTTTCACACTTAGGATTCCATGTTGAAGAGATATTATCTCCTGAATATTCACCTCTTTCATCACCAAAGATAAGAACTCAATATAAAAATAATGCTAAAAATTATCACATGAAACATATGACTCATTTCGCTCCCTGTGATATAAGATCCAAAACTATCATGCTACTCCGTATATCTAACTAATTTCTAGTGTAACTAGATACTCTGACCTAAAAAAATTAAGATAACATAAATATCAAGCTCTAATAACCAGCACTCTATCACCAAATCATATATACTCCCCTCATATTTTTTCAATCCCTAACATAGGAAGTCACACATTGTCTTCCTCCACAACTCATCCTTCTTGATCAAGTCTAACCTCTTATGGTCAAATAGTTAACCAATTAATCCTTCCCAACCTAAACTATGCATGGATGATGAATAATAGACATCTCTACAAACAAGTAATCAAAATCATAAGCCTTAAAGCATGAAATTCATTTATATTCATTTAGTTGAATTCATTTTAATTTCCCAAAATTACCCTCATTATAGATAAAGGTGAAAATAATAATGATGCATATAACTATCTTAGGTATCTACTATGTAATTAGCACCATTACACTTGGTTGTTCAGTAAACCCAGGGTCCTTTTTTAGATCATAGGAGTCCCTAAAAGCATCTGTCCTAGCTGATCTCCATTTCTTATTTCAAATACTAAGTTCAACTGATATTATTTTCCTACCATCCTATTAAATCCTCAAAAATTCCTAACTCCAAGATCCAACTTAAATCTCAACCAAAATATTTGATAAAAACCTTTTCACAACCCCTACCATGTAAGATAATCTCGTATACCATGAATGCTCTGTGAGTATATCACATATTCTACCCATGTGATCATACCGGCCATAAAACCAATACCCCATAGAATATGCCAGTACACCACATATGATGATAATATGATAATACCTACCTCGATCCATCACAACATGGGCTACACTTATAAGGGAGATAAAGGAAGAGCGATTAGTCAGTCATTCATTCCCTGGTCAACCTGGATGTTGGGTAAAACACGTAGAACCCAAAGAATTTTGGGTGTCAGTAAGGTTATTTGACTTGGTTGTGGTGTGTATAAAATCATGAGGAAAATAAAATGTATAATACAAGCACATAGAATCCTAACCTAGAAATTTCATGCCCAAAAAAGTTTTAACATAGCTCAAAAACATCCCCACAAACCTTACCAAACATTTCCATCGCTGCCAACTATATCATCACAAACCAGCCCCACTTCCTATACAAAATAGACTTCACAACCAAACAAAATTTCCCATATAGCCACATAATTTAACTCATTTACAGATTTATTGGTATCAATCATATTAAATTTTATATGTCTTTCATTGATAATTTAATTACTAACCATTCAATATATCTCCCATTTTTAGTTTATCCATTTTATATTTATTTTATGCATCATCATTTCATTTATTTCCACAATTTAATTCAATTACAACCATACCCATATGTAAGTTCATCATTACTAGTAACAGTATGCTACTACTAGGAAACTACAAAGAAATACTATATCAACCATCCATGTCATCATTCAAAAAATACATTCCCTCTTTAAAACCTTGTAAAGGTAGGCGTGGACCTACTTCATAATATACATCCACAATTATACCATGTTATTCAACATGTGGCATCTACTGCAGAAACTACTGCCCAACACCCGAAAATTTAAACCATCCATAACAATGCCCATCCAAGGAAACACAAAATCACAGTATCATGTAAATCATATAGAATCTAATTCAGAAACAACCACTTCCATAATTATAATTTAAATTTCATATTCATAATAATTCAACCCATCTTTAAAAATCAATATTTATTTCAATTACCAAGTTCTAAACAAATTTTTTATTACCATTTGTATGTTATAAACCTTTTATAAAAGTGGTTCAAACATATAAATCATATTATAAATACATAATTCTCATGAACAATATAAATTTTCAGTAATAATGGAAAAATGTCCTCAATCATATGATAAATATCATAAAATAAGTAAACACGTGGAGAAAACCCCCCTTACCGTTAATTTATTCAAGTATGGTTCATTATATTTATTATTAAAATTCATATTATCCACCTAATGAGATTAAAATCATGTTATTTACACATAAAGTAAAAAATAGAAGAGAGATATTCAATCCACAACCTCAACTAGATCTTTACAATCACTTTACAAAAACTAATCAGAGAAGAGATGATCATCAAACTGAAATCACACAATAAACCCTAGAACACAATGATCACTATTATAATCACTTACCTCAATATCACATAAATATTACATCACCACTAACATATCCTTATATATAAAAGTAATGGAGAAATAACCAATAAGATAAGAGAACGAACTCAAGTGGATCACCAACAATAAATGTCTAGGATTAAAGACATGAAAAAAAAAGGCCTGGAAAGGTCCCCTAAAAATGAAATTGAGTTTACCAAGGGTTAATGGGATCAAATCTGAAATAATGGAATTCAAGGGATCCATTGAATTTATACTTAGTCTATAAGACATACGATCATGGTGCAATGATGTAGGCCATTCCAAAAAGGATAATGTCTTCTCAAAAACCATGGTCAAAATAAGGTTATCATATACTAATGGGTTTAAGTTTAGAAAATATTCTAGAATAATTTCATGGTCAGCACCCAAATTTGATAAAATGGGAAGGAACCATTATGTAAGGATTATCTCCATGGCACAACCTCTACACTTCTAAACTCATCCATGGCGCAACCTATGCACCATGGTATAGAAGCACCCAAAATGGTAGAACAACTAAAATCCACCACCCAGCCTCTACGGAACAAATGTAAAACCACACCAAAATCCTTAACCTTTCCTTCTACCCCATTAATCCTCAAACCAATACCATGACTCGACCTAAGGGCTATGTTGTAGAGACCCTTAAATTAGTCAAACCAAAATATCTCAACCCTTAAGCATCACAACACAACCAAAGGTCCATGATACAAGGTCTCTCAAAATGGTATAACCCCCAACATCAACCTATAGACCACCACGGTGCATCTCAAAGTCTCCATATTGAAACACCTTGACCTCCATGGCATAGTACAACCCACCCTGCCTAAAAGCTGACCCCTGGCTAGAATCTCATCTCATACCCAACCCTTCCTTCCCCATACCCCCTCTTGGTACCTCCAACACCCAAAAAATGAAAATTAACTGGTCTGGAAGGTCGGGATCATTACATGATAAGTATAAATTTCCCTATCCTAAACAATCCTCATTAAAATATAATATAAAACATATAATTTGAAGTTTATTTATAAAATATTGAATGTAGTGTATTATAGATTTATAAGGGAAATTATGTGTGGTTTATTTTTTGGATACCTATGCATTGAATAAAAAAATATTTGGAGTATCCAAATTAATCACAATAAGAATACAATGAAACCTAAAAAATAAAAGGAATAAGTAATGAAAAAATTGAAAAAATATTTTATATTATTAGATTATACATTTTTACCCATGTATTATAGGTATTAATAATACTCTATCATCTGTTATTTTCTATTTAAATGTTGTGGATACTATCACTTTTTTTTTGAAATTTCAGCTTATCACACTAAAAAATTTATGGAAGTGATATGAGGACTACTGAGCCCAAATTTTTCTTCCTAGGGTTTTAACTTCAAATAGTAGTGATGTATATTCCTATAGAAAATAGGAATAATATTTAACTATATTTATCATAGTAGATCAATTATTAGACAAAAAAATTATGAAAATAGACCTTAGTCATATATTCAAAACTGGGGATCCTATCCATTCATGCTTGGGAATTTCTTTATAATATCAAGACCAATCATGTCTATAATGTCCTCTCTATAAATTTCTTCTTCAAATTGAATGTGAGATATATTTTTATATTTTAATGACATATTTACATAAACTTATAATGTTAATAAATATTGTCATGAAATTGGAGGGGTAAAGTTAATCTCATAAGTTTCTTTCGATTTATTGGTTGATCCTCTATATTTCCTTGACTTGGCCTTCCATTTCCATTTTTTTCCTCTATCTATAATAGAATAACTCAAGTTAGGACTTTTATCATTAATTTTTAATTGTTTTGTATATAAAATAAATTTTAAAGTGCATACCTCATTATGTTTTAAAAAGGGAATTCCCCAGTTTGGCCTTTTTGAACCCTCCACACAGAGGAACCCCCATCCCCCACGAAGGGGTAGTACCCGAAGGTAGCTCCCCATCCGGGGAAGGAGTTGTTACCAACCGAGATGGCAGAGCGTCCCGAGGGTAACAACCCGGCAGCGATGGATCAGCACAGCAATCCGTCAGCATTTGGGTCGCACCTCATTTTGCCCGCCCAGAATAATCCAGGCAACCCGGCAAGGCGGGTGGATCCCGGCATACCTCATTATAATCATGAATATTTATAATATTAAATTACCATTATATGAAAGTTTCAAAATAAATTTTAATGAAGTGAATATCCAAATCATCAAAGGTACTATTTATCTCAGCACTAGGATTGGGAGCTACATAGATCCCTACTATCATTTGATATTTTGGAAGTTGTTTGTTTTGTATAATATCTCCTTGTATATTTTACATTGTATCCCTCATATTAAGGAAATGGGTGGGTTCTAATAGATATAAATCACAATCAATTTCACCAGGAAAATTTTTAGTACAACAAAGGTATCAGTAGTTTTTTTATTCACATTTAGCTAAAACTATTATGAAAAAATTTATTACACTGGGTAAATAAGGCCTTTGAGGGGGATGTATAGAATCAAATTTGGGTGTTATGGTGATTCATGTAGTGTTCGTTGGTGTGTTCTTTATTCTCCTTAATCCCTTCACATAAACTATTCTAACAAAATAAATTGATAAATAACTTTTTCTCTAAGAGAATTCATCTTTATCTGTATGTATTTCATTTCCTCATATGTGTTCCCCTTATGTATTTGGTTTATTAAAATATTCTTGATGTTACCATTGAAATAATTCCATTTTTATTGGTTTATCATGTGTGTATATATAGTTTGTGGGTGGTATTTTACCTTCCCCTCTGTATCCTTGAGATAATGCTTTATAAGAATTATCTAAAAGGCTCGATGATGCATTCTAGCAATGATTAATATGGATTTCATTTGATGTCCAGATAATATAAATATACTCTATAATGGATAATGAATATTAAATCAATATTTCAATATTTTATTTTATTTTTGGTAAAATAGTGATAGTATTTCATAATGTTACTCTAAAGTCTTCCCAAATTATTATTCTCAATATAGGCACAACGTTGTAACATGTATCTATATCAATCAGCACATGAATTTGAGTAGTGACCCTAATGTAACTAATAAAAATGGGATTTTTAGGGTCAACAGTTTGGTCGAATTCATTCCATCCAGCCTTGAATTTTAGGCCATTTCCTTTTACCTTAATAACTTTTATTAAGACTATAGTGCTATGACACTTCTGTATTTTTTCAACCATATTTTTTTCACCTTCTAATATTTTCTCGATTTCAACATTGTCAATATTTTATTCCTTAGGATTGGTAGAACCATCATATAGAGAATCCATTATCTACATAAGTAGTAAAATATTTAACCTAGATTAGGTAAATGTAGTAGTGGAAACATAATATTATAAGGAAATACATTTTATATTAAAAAAATTAACTTGTTCATTGAACTATATTTGTTTATTTAATGTTTAAATGAATGTATCCCCTCTATCAAGTATCCAAATACCCTCATTATGTTCCCCTCTTCCATACAAGACATTGTCTACATTGGGACCACCATGAAGTGATTATGACATCCTAAAGAAAGGGTTATCCTTGATGGAATTTTCATTTGACCCTACAGTGTTTTTAGTTAACAATAGAACAATTGAACAATTTCTTTTTGCAGGATATATGACATAAAATACTTATAATTCCTTTGATTCCATTATGAATGGTTTGTCTCGGTACCCTTACTTAATGAAATTCAGTTCCGTAAATCCCAATTCATTAATTTTAACTACACTCATGTTATCATCCCATTTGCATCAAAAAAATAATCACATGGAATGTTGTATAATAAACTCCCATTTTTGTTAAACTATTCCAAAGTATGACATATTCACATAAATTAGATTCCAATCATTGGTACCAGATATATGCATCGCTTCCACCATAAGAGTAACTTCACTATTTTTTATTGTACTATTTTCAATATGTTCCTTTGTATAGAACATATAACTGTTAATTACATAATCATTGTAAGAAAATGTGTCTACATTTAGTCCTGTGGCTAGTCATCAAACTCATTTTGAAATTTAATTCATATTTACAAATAAATCCTTAAAATTTAGTCTCAAAATTATCCTATAAATTATTTATTTTGGGTATTTAATATCCACTTTTTAGTCCTCGATGGATTCAAATGCCTAAGAATTACTTTATGGCGTCCAATATATAGTGGAATCTCTATACTTTTATGTAAAATGTAAATGTGAGTCTGCTCTTACTCTGTAATGGTAATTGCAATAAAATATCTTCTAAAAAATCCTTCACCAAAAAGGCACTTGTTGTGAAAAGATTTTTGGAGACCAATACTATCCACATCGGATTGGTAGTCAATATATAATTCAATGGCTTCCTCAACAATATATCAATCTATAATAAAATCTTATGGTTGACTTCGATTTTTTATGTACCCTTTTCAAAATATTTATATACCAATATATGGGTTACAACCATATATAATGTACAGGACCACATAGTCAAATATCTTTAACCAATTGAACCATTATATCAAAGAATGATTGTGGGAATAAAGTCACTAATTCATTTAATATGACAGAAATTTCCTTTTCTATGGTTGGAAACTTCACCAGGTCTATAACTTTACTTCATATTTCTTTGAAAAATAAGTAAACTTGGTTAATTCTTGTTAATAATTTTTATTTAGGATGCAACATAAATTCACAGGCATTAAATCTTGCATCAAAACATGAAATTTATGTGGTTTTAGGCTCTTTATCTCCAAATCAGTCATCGACATGATATTCTTGATATTTTATGAATACCCATTTATAACATCTACATCATTTGAGAAAATTCCCTAGAAAGAGTGTAGGATATTGGATGAAGAAAATTATACCTTTCACCCTTCACTAAAACCAATTATCCCCCTATCCCCATGTTAATATTTTCCAACCTAGCCTTAATTTCATATTTTTTTTCAAATTCATTTAGTAACATGAAAATGACACTATCACATACATTTTTTTATGCATGCATGTCATTACAAAAAATGTTTTATTTAAAAAAAATTATAGTATGATATTTCAAGAAACATTGATCACTTTTTACAACCCATTTTTGTAAGGTTTTTTTAAAAGGGTTTACCAATAACTTTGATAATACTCTTTAATTTTTGAAACTATTGAACACCTATTTGTGTAAACGGTGTTGTACCTTTTTTTGAATTCCCATAAAATGATATCGTCCAAGATCGATATTTATGTTGTCGGGGTAAAAATTTATAATTCCCTACAAACAGAGTACTTAAAGAATGTTTTATCATAACTAAGTGCATACCTTCTTCACAAATGGGTTATCTTATAAATCTTTTAATGATATCCTGAAAAATTACCATAAGCAGGAAAGTCAGTTATCATCTCGTATGACATGAATATCAACATGAATTATTCATTTCTATGAGAATCATACAATGTAACACCTAAATCCCATATTAATGTCATCTCTTTGATCTATGGATCCAAATAAATATCAATATCATTAACAGGTTATTTTGGTCCTAATATATGCAGAGAAAATATAATGTATTTTCACTTCATTAATAACCATAGTGGAAAGTTATATTTTATTAACATAACCAGCCATGTATTGTGAGAGTTACATTTTCCATCAAAAGGATTCATTCCATTAATAGATGGCACAAGATGGAGGTTTCTCATCTCATTTACAAATTAAATATATTCATGCTCAATTATATTCCACTAAACGAGAGTATTTTGTTTGATAAATTTTCCTATATTTAATTCTTTTAAATGTGTGCAGTGTTAATTATCTTACAGTGTGATCACATCTATATAGTTT
Source organism: Viscum album (assembly GCA_963277665.1). NCBI lineage: Eukaryota > Viridiplantae > Streptophyta > Magnoliopsida > Santalales > Viscaceae > Viscum > Viscum album. Next base: position 26,368,145 of record OY728131.1, read on the forward strand.
TCTAGAAATTAGAATGATTGGAAAATACCATGCAACTTTCTAAGTACTTGATTCATATTTCTTTCATAAAGTTTCATCACATGTAGGGAATTTTTTTTAATGATTTAGGGTCCTTGAAAAACAATATATAGTCATTTGGATATGCATGTATTCTTTCAAAGATCATACCCATTGAACATAGCATTTGTTTAGAGGCATATTTTCAACGTGGAATCTCATTATCTTATGGTAGCATATCATTTAAGAGATCAAGTAGTTATGTAAATATGGATTTTCTCCATCCACTTATAGCTTTCAACGTATATAGCTTCGGTACAGGTAATAATGTTGTTTATTTAATACCACTGGCATATAATAGAATCCTTATATAGTTATTTAACTTCTCAAATAGATTTGGAAAATCATGATTGTCATCATCAACTTCCATTACCATTTCCTAAATATGATCTCTATCATTAGTTACAATTGTAATCATATTAGATGATATATAAATCATAGTGTTATCTTAGTTACTAGCTACATTCAGTTATTCCCCATTTTTAATCCAACAGTTATAACTTCAATCTATTATGTAACCGATCAAGTATTCTTCCAACTCTAATGAACAAATTTGTATTGAATAACGACAACTTAAACATGGACAAATGATTTGAGAAGGGTCATATGCACACTTTGATATAAACTTGATGAACTTTTTAACCTCATTGGTACACTCTTTTATCATATGATTGGTATCCATATATTTTTTATTCATATCCATCCTATTTATTTAAATAATATTCATATTTTTCAAAAAATAAATAAATACATAGAATATATGCATATAATGAATATATAAATTGATATGTAAACAAATTAAATATTTGTTTGTAAATTTATAATTATGTATGTGTGTGTGTAAATATATTTGTATGTAAATATATAAAGCCTATGTTTTATAATATATTGTAAAATATTATTTTTTTTTAATTTTATTATAGTGTATCATGGTGTGTATGGCCATCAACCACTTATTAGTTTTCTTGGGTTTAATTTCAAATACTTAATATAATTGTATAAATTATCAATGAAGGTTAATTTTAACCATGTCAAAACAAATGGAAATCCAACAAAACAAGGTATTACATAAAAATGATCATAAAAAATGTTTTTAAATAATAAAAACCGAATGGTTTCCAAACACCTAATTAAAATCATGTTAATATAATCAAAATCACTCCCTATTTTCAACAAAACCAAACAATCCAAACAATACCAATAAAAAATAAAATCATAAGTTTCTTCATTTTATCCAAAAAAACCTTATTTTTATTAAAACTACTTTACCTTACTTTTATAAATAATTTCATAACATAACTCAAACAATAGGTAACATTTACTCCTTTAATCATTAAGTTTCAAGTTTAAAAACATTTTATCAAGGGATTTGAAACTTATTTTTTCTCAAAAGTAGCAGTTATAAAAAAAATACAAGCACCCATTTATAAAACCATTTGTAAACATTGAATAATTATCAAACAAAACTTTAATCACCTAACAATTTTCATTATATAATATTTTAAAATAAATGAATACAATAATAATCCAATTCCTAATGAAACATCATTAAGAATAAGGAATCAATGATTTATATTATGAACTCATAAAAACTAAATGTCTCAAATATATTTATAAACAAAACATGCTAATTTATAAAATGAACTAGAAACCCTATTCCAATTATATTTCCATTGAAATAAATTATTTATCATATGCTATGCAAATTTTTTAGTAACCTCTAAAATGATGTAAGCCTCATACCATTTTATGGTATCCTAAAATAAGCAAAGTAACTCACTAAGATAATTACCAGTAATAAACTATACATCACTCAATTCAATACTTTTAAATTAATAAAAGTTATAATAAAAAAACATTTTATTAGGTTGAGTTGGACATAAAATTTTTGTATTGTCAAAAAGAACCAACAATAATTTGAAAGCTCTTAGTTTTCAAAACCCTTTCACCATACGAGTTCAAAAAAAATTATTTTTTCTTATTTGAAAATAAAAAACCATAAACTATTCCATTTTTAAATATACAAACACACATAAAAAATATACATTCATATATAAATTTATATATACATACATATATATTTATTTACATGGAAAAGGACGAATAACAAAAATATAGATAAAATTAATCATATTGGATCGAAGGGATGCTGTTGGGCATTAGGATACACATGGCATGTGAGGGATTCAAGATGATGGGAAGAACAAGTAATAATCATGAAAATTTATGGAAGATCAGTTGAGAGATCCTTAAAACAAGTAACAAATAACATACATTTGGTTTTCAAGGTCGATTTACCAAAAAAATTGAAGGGAAAAAATGTTTGACTTCTATAAGAGATTGAATGAAATAAATGAGTGGTGCGATCTGTTAGGTTTCTTTGAAAAAGGGGGAATGAGTTTTATCCGCACTTGTAAGAAAACATAGATAAAAGCTACATTTATTAGTGATAAAACTAAAAATGATGATAAAATATTAGTGTTGATAAACCCAACTATTATCAGCAAAAAATTACTAGTGCTAATAAATACTAGATAAAATCTAAATTTAAAAACTACAAAAAAATTACTAATTAAATAAAAATAAATATTAAAAATTATAGAATTACTTTATAATAAAAAAGAATAAATATGATAAATAAATAAACTAAAAAATATATTAAAATTGAATAAACAATATTAATTTTATTAAATATATTAATAAATGTGTTGATATTATTATAAATGTATTAATTAATGTATTGATATTATAAAAAATTTATTATTGAAAATTTATTAATATATGATAAATGTATTATTAATATTATAATAAATTTATTTATATTATAATAAATTTATTAATAAAAGATTAGACATTATAATATATATTATGTATAAATGTATTGCTATTTTTTAACAGGTAGGAGGGGAGCCCCTCCTTTTTTTATTAAACTATGAAATACATCTTTTTTGTTTGGTAGATTAAGCTCATTACATGACATGTAGGTATGATGGGTGTTAAATCTCATAACATCATGGCATGTAGCCCAAACCTAAGACTTGAAGGCCTACATTGTCTCGTGCTTGTCCCGCTCTTATGTATCATTCACCCTGGCTCTTTTTTACCTGATTAAGGATGAAAAGTTGTGTCGCACCCTCTTCATCAACTGACCATCGAACCACCGACCACTCGAGGGAACATCGACCGCCATCACCAACCCTGTGGAGGTCCGTTGTTCACTGATGAAGCTGCAGTTGAGGGATCATCAACTGCCTTCGTCATCCCCAAAGTCATAATTGTGGAGGTATTATGTCCTTTGTAGAGCCTATAACCACCGACTTGACACCCATCGTCACAATAAAATCCCTCACCACCTGCAGTGCATCCCGAGTAATCCCATGTCGTGTCATCCATACCATGACCACCATAGATACCCACCGCCCCTCAGTGCCAAATATCCTTCCGTCTGATTAATAAACCACATTCACTCTCCAAATTGGGCCCATTTAGGATTTGAACCCTTGACCATATGCAAAATTACAGGGTTTCCAAACCACTTGGACAACACCCCAACTGAAAATGTATTTCTATTATAATAAATTGAAAAATTTTAAAATTACTTTATCATAAAAATGAATAAATATAATTAAGGATCACATGGAGTATGACCCTATCACATGGAGTATGACCCTGTTACACTGCATGTGACCCCTCCCCAATGACTTGGTGTGTACCTATGATGGTACATGGATACAGATTCTGGTACACGGTCATGGGCACGCCGTGTACCCCTACACGGACATGACCAGTGGGGAGGTACACGGGCTAAGCTGTGTACTGGTACTCAAGTAGAAGTACATGAGTAGCAGCATGTCGTGTACTTCTACATGGACACATACATAGGTCATTTTACACAGGCATGACCTCGTATCGAAGGGACACGGCGTGTACCCCTACTACATACCATATACCCTCTTGATGCTGTCTTGGAGCCCTTATCCTTTGTATCTTGGAGAAGTTTTGTTAGGGTACATTTCTCGTATCCTTTCCCTGGGGGTTAGTGTGGAATCATCTTTTACACATAGGACAATAATCACTTTAGTAGGAATTCTTAGATAAAGTTGTTGGAATCCTTCCGTGAGGCCCCAGGTGAGATCCTCTATCATCTTCATGCCCTAGGTGGAGTTCTTGGTATCATCATGACCAACACTACATGACTATCAATATTCTATTTAGAAGTTTAATCCAGATTCAGTTGTTGGTATACATCATGGCCTTGGGATTGATCCTCATCTATGTATCATATCTCTTCATACTTCCAGCGTATACTTCTAATTATAAGACTTTATGAGTAATACCTCTTGGATGGAGGTCATCGGTGCTATCAGACTCATGAAGTGTGTTCTCCCAAACAAGTGTTATGTGGAACTTTTAGGTTGGGATCCTAGGTTGGTATTATGGTTGTGACTTTACATTTAGACTTTGTGTTTTTGTTGATTATATTTGGATATTCTTATTATATTTGTTGTAGAAATATACCTATGTAAATATTACTGTTATTTTTTTATTATAGGATTTTGGATTTTAGGGTGTCATGTTGGGTATTGTTATACTCACCCCTGCATAGTATTTTCCCACACGTGTCATGTCTTGTGTAGATGATCGACCTTTTTATAGAGTAGTAGAGGGAACAGGACTAAGTAGTGCTTAGTGAGACCAAACAAACCAAGGTGTGTTCCTGTGGTATCTTGATAGTAGTCCCCAATTTACTTTCAGGTTGGACTTGTTTTCAAACTCTTTGTGGTGGGATTGTATTTGGCCCTGTTTACTTTACTTCTTGTTGTACCCGAGTTGTTGGATTTAGATATATGCATGCATGGTTGTTCAATTGTTTTTACATTTCAACATTGTATTGGCTTGGATATATGTGCGTGTGTATATGTACTTAGGCTAAAGCCTTCCATGTTTGTGATATGCCTACTCGGTTCTAGTTTCTAACTCTTAGCCTATTGGAGGTGGGCCAGGGGAGTCACGGAAAGATCCCCATTGGGACGGTTCATGACAATTTCTTCCCCATGTTTAGTACAACATTTATAACTTTGATCTATTATGTGAAAGATCAAGTGTTCTTACAACTCCAATGAACAAATTTTCATTGAATAACAACAACATAAACACAGAAAAAATGATTTTAGAAGGGTCGTATTCATGCTTTGATGCAAACTTGATGAACTCTTTAACCTCTTTGTTATACTATTTTATCATATGATTGGTATCCATCCATTTTTTATTCATATTCATCCTATTTAGTTCAATAATATTCATATTTTTCAAAACTAAATACACCGAATGTATGCATATAATGTATATATACATAGATATGTAAATAAATTAAATATTTTTTTGTAAATGTATAATTTTGTATGTGTGTGTGAAAACATATTTGTATGTAAATATATAAAGCATGTGTTTTATAATACATTGAAAAATATTATATTTTAATTTTATTCTAGTCTGTCATAGTATGTATGGTCATCAACCACTTATTTTTTTTCTTGGGTTTCATTTCAAATAATTCATGTCATTGTATAAATTCTCCTTGAAGGTTGATTTTAACCATCTCAAAACAAATGGAGACCCAAAAAAATAAGGTATTATATAAAAAATGATCACAAAACAATTTTTTTAAATAAAAAAACCAAATGGATTCCAAAAACATAATTAAAATCATGGTAATATAATCAAAATCACTCACTATTTTCAATAAAACTAAACAATCCAAACATTACCAATAAGAAATAAAATCCTAATTTTTTTAATTTAATACAAACAAACCATTATTTTTATAAAAAAATACTTTATAATACTTTTAGAAATCATGCCATAAAATAACTCAAACAATAGGTAACATCTACCCCTTTGAGAATTATGTTTCATGTATAAAACCATTTAATCAAGGAATTTAAAACTTATTTTTTATCAAAATATATAGTTTTAAAAAAAAATACAATCACACATTTATAAAACCATTTGTAAACATTGAATAATTATCAAAAAAATTCAATCACCCAGACATTTTCATTATAAAATATTTTAAAATACACATATACAATAATAATTCACTTCCTAATGAAATATCATTAAAAATAAGAAAATAGGGATTTATATTATGAACTCATAAAAACTAGATGCATCAAATATATTTATAAACAAAACACATTAATCCATAAAATTAATTGGAAACCCTCTTCCAATTAGATTTCCATTGAAATAATTTATTTAGAATTTTATATATGACTTATTTAGTAACTTCTAAATTGACGTATACCCCATATCAGTTTATATCATGCTAAAATAAGAAAAGTAACTCAAAAATATAATTACCAATAATATACATAACTCAATCAAAATATACTCAATTAAATATTTTCAAAATAATAAAATTTATAATAAAAAAATCATTTTATTAAGTCACGTTGAACATAAACTTTATGGATTGTTAAAAAGAATCTACAATAATTTTAAACCCTTTTAGTTTTCAAAATGCATTCACCTTACGAGTTCAAAATCCTTATTTTTTTCTTATTCATAAATACCAAAACATAAACTATTTCATTTTTAAATATAAAAAAACATAAATATAAACAAATATACATTTATATATAAATTTATATATACATACAAATATACCAATTTACATGGATAGGGAATAACAACAAAAATATGGATCAAATTAATCATATTGGATCGAGGGGACGACATTGGACATCAAGGTACATGTGGGGTGTGCAAGCTTCAAGAAGACAAGAAGAATAGGAAAAAATCATGAAAATTTATGCAATATCAGTTGAGAGATCCTTAAAACAAGTAACGAATAATACACATTAGGTTTTTAGGGTCGATCTGTCCAAAAAAATTGAAGGACAACAATGTTCGAATTCCGTGAGAGCTTGAACGACACGAGCGAGCGATGTGATCTGTAACGACCCGAAATTTTGAATAAATCTTGTTTCCTAATTTTGTGTGTTATTTTATTTTTATACTCAAAAAAACTATTTCATTAGATAACATGAGTATGATTAAAATGAGACCGTTGAGTTTTGACTGTAATATGACCATTGGTCAATATGACCGCTGGAAACTAAACGTTTCGATTTTTTTGTCTCTAAATACAAGTGATCTTGGTTAATTAATATAGAAAGAAGATTTGATGGCCTCACCCAGTAGTCTTGGACCGATCGAAGCCCATCTAACAGAACTTGGGAAGGAGTTAGCCCCACTGCGCTTTGCTCTGGACCAAACCCAAGCCGAACTTCATCGTGTGAAGCTAGAACGGAATCGCCTTCGCGAGAAGTTCAAACTGATAGAAATTACAACTTGTGCGATATTGGCCGAGCCTCCCTCGGATTCTCTCACCTTAGAACACCTTACACTTAGGTCATATGCTTGTGTGATAAGGGGATATTTAAGGAGACTGTAACTTCCTTGTGTAATCCATTGTTTTAAATAAAAATTTTGATTTCTTCTTATGATGAAGTTTATGAATTTTTAAAAGTCCGGATAAATATAGTATGCATATTTTTGATGAATTTTAGAGAAAGGATTGTTGACGCTCCTTTCATCATAGAATCTAAAGATCAAAAAAGGGGAATATCTGAGCTCAAAGTCATTCAACATTTGAAGAAAATATCAAAAATCGACAAAGGAATGAACAAGGGATCAAAAGCACCTGTGTCGCGCAAGTTCTATCACTGTCGTGCAAGTCCACTTGTGCGACGCCTTATGGTCGCGCAAGTGACTTGCGCGACCTAAGTGATAACCGCCCGGTAACCTCCCAGGGTCTTCTCCTGCCTATAAATAGACCCTGTGGGCCCCCCATTTCAGGAGGATTTTTTCCAGAAACTCAGATTTGAGCTCCCGGCGCCCTAGTCTCTTCTCAAAGATTCTGAAACACTTCTAAGGTAATTTCTTACCTAGAACGGAAGATCTAAAGAGGGAGAGGAAGGCCTAAGTGTTGAAACTCATCAACACTTGCATGCCTGAGTGGCCATCCCTTAAGGGAAAAGGGCCACACTTGCGCGCCGCCTTACTCCTTCAATAGATCTTCCGCACCCCTCTCCTGGAAGAACCTCAAGAGGATTATAAAGGCTTTAATGAAGAGTCGCTCAAGTATTACCCTGCTGATTAACTGTCACGCAAGTACATCATGTGTCGCGCAAGCGTATACCTACGCGACCAAAACTTGCACGCCCACGCAGTACCTGCATGCTTCCCAGGACTTGTGCACCCCTGCCTTTTTGGGTGCCTTTCTTGCCCATTTCACCTCTCTTAATCCATTACACCTTTCCTATTCAAGATTCAGTCTTCAAAACACTCTTTAAAGCCATTTTATGGCATGATTTCTAGATTTGAATTCCTTATCTGAAAGGAATTTTGTGGAATATCTCTCAAAACCTAGTGATTTATACATCTTTATGTCACTAAAGATTGAGATTTCATTCATTCAACCTCATCCTTTAAGATGAGATAATCCTTAACCTGGGTCTCCTTTTTAGGAATAATCCCCAGTCATAAGTCCTCTAATTTGGGCATCCTCTTTAGGAGTAAGCCCCAAGTCCCTTAATTTTTGGGAATCCTCTTAATAGTAAGCCCCAGATCCCCTAACCTGGGCTTCCTTTTCAGGAGTAATCCCCAGTCTCAAATATGGGCATCTTCCTTAGGAGTAAGCCCCAATTATTAAAGTTCCCAAATTTGGGAATCCTATTTAGGAGTAAGCCCCAAGTCCCTTAATTTTTTGGAATCTTCTTAGGAGTAAGCCCCAAATCCCCTAACCTGGGCCTCCTTTTCAGGAGTAATCTCCAGTCTCAAATATGGGCATCCTCTTCAGGAGTAAGCTCTAGTCCCCTAATTTGGGCATCCTCCTCAGGAGTAAGCCCCAAACCATAATTCCCTTAACCTAGGCCTCCTTTTTAGGAATAAGCCCTAGTCATAATCCTTTAGCCTGGGTCTCCTTTTCAGGAGTAAGACCCAGTCATAATTATCTTAACCAGTCCTAATTTACCCTTGATCTGGGATTCCTTTTCAGGAGTAAAACCCAAGTTAGAGTATTCAAAATCTCCATGAAGCACATATACCTTTATGGACCATGTTCTTGGATTTCTTCCCTAAATTAAATCATAACCATCATTTATCTAGGCAGTCATACATACATAAGCCCCACATTATTTCTTATGATTGCATATTTCATGGCACAATTGTCTAATTTTTACCAATACCTCTTGTTTCTCACACCGAGCATGACTCACGTGAGATTAGAGTGTAAAAGTAATTGTGAAATCCATCTTTGAGCCATCAATAATAAACATCATACTCCCTTACTCGAACTACGTGGGTTCTGATTCCTTTTCTAAACAAAGGATACGTAGGTTGCCCGTCTACGGGTTCGATCCCAACTCTAAAATAATCCATGTCCTTCTGAATGATAATAAACTTCAAGTGCTCCACTGAGTGGCTTTAAAACTAGCATGGTCATCATAATGACCAAGAGACTTCTGTATAAATGTGTCGAAGGGTACCATTGACCAATAATCTCTAACAAATATAGATGATTCTCTATTGATGAAGAACCTAGAATACATACAAAAGATTCTCTAAATTTCGTACATATTTAATCATTGATTGTTAGATCTGAAGGAAAGCTCATTTTATACTTGGTAATGTAATAAGGATTCATGAACATAACTTAAATCTATAAAGAGAGTCCCGGAGTAGACAATAATTCCCCTCAAAAAGGTGTGATGAGTCCGACCTCCCATCCTCTCGACCAATGCAAATTACTAAGCCTCATCAGTCCACAAACTAATGAGCACCTACCTTTGGAAAGTAAGTCCGAATGGATGTGGAATCATTGGATGTTTCTGGTTCTACGAACAAACCCATTAGAAACCGATCGGAACGTTTGAACCTCCCATCAAGGCGGTCATCCCCGGATTCCAAGGGAAACAAAAATGGTGAACCCGACGTGAATCCTTAACCAAGTTAAAATGATGTTTTACCTATTTGTTAGGCCCCTATTTAAAACTCAATGAGAGGGCCAACAAAAACAATCATTGACATATGTGCTCATCCAAAAGATGTAGTGGCTGAATTTATCTTGATTACGTCTGTTATATCAAACAGGCACTCTTTTTTCAAGATCTTCTGCATTTCTAGAATGGCTGCTCTCAAGTTCATACCTCTGAATACTGTTGTTGTAAATGACACTACTGCTACTCCTGCTGGATCATTGTCCGCTATTAGGATGATATCACCTACTCAGCGTCTTCAACGCAGGGTATCAAATGCACTGGTTAAGGAGTACCGTCAACACGGTACCATCCCAACTCAGGAGGCTGCCCGACAAGCCCTCCAAGTAAATAACTCACATCGGTCGTCTGGACAATGACGACCAGTGATCAAGAAGCAGGCGGTGCTGACTACCGTCTCCAACCGTTTTGGGTCGTTATCCCCGGAACGCAATCACCATTCGCTCCCTTATTCTGAGGAGGTTAATGAGCAGGTCCCTCAGGACCTTAATTCAAACAGACAGGAGTCCTTCCAGAGGGCTCCCACCAACAATCGCCGCCAGACTCGTGCGGCAGTGCGCCCTCAACATGATGAGGTTACCGACTTCAGGCATTCGGCTCAGGTTCCTCAAACCCGAGAAAGCAATACGAACCACCAGAGGAGGAATCCGGTCAACAGTGAGCAGGTTCTCATCTCTGCCATCTCCGAAGAAGTCCACCAACCTAACTTGGTGGAAAGCAACGAGCAGGCACATACACCTTCCCATTTTAATTCTGTTGTCCAGAAGACTCATCTGGCAGCATCACGCCAATCCCGCCAGGAAATTCCGGTGGAGTACTATAGGCAGGAACATACACCTGTTTGTACATCATCATCTAGTCAGCAGGCTCGTATGACTACATATGATGGATCTCGTCAACCATGTTTGGTGAAGTTCAATCAGCAGGCACATACACCTGCTAGTATTAATCAATCCTACCAACAGTCTCGCTTGGTAGCATTCGGAGAAGTTAGTCGAAAATCCCTGACAACAAATAGGAGGAAGACTCAACTCTCTGCCCCCACACTTGAGTACTTTCAGGATTCACTGACAGGAAAATGAGGACAGGAGCAGGCACATACACCTACTCCAAGCCCGAAATGGACGTATATTCCCGTTCCGGCAGCTGAAGTCACCAAGCATATTCTATCAATGATGAAAGAGCAGAAGAAAATCCATGCTCATATTTTGGATGCCTGCCAGGATATTATAACAACTTTAGCGGCATCTCAGGGAAAGACACATAAATCTATCCCTACTAGTGGAGTGATACATCAACAATTCACTCCGGAACAGACACACACATCTGTTCCAATCCAAGAGGGTTATGGGGCATACTCCCCCATATCATACGGACGACCAAGTCAGGCACATACACCTGATTTGAGAGGAGATCGTCAGCCTAACCTGGCCATCTTTCATGATCAGGCACATACACCTGCTCAGAGCAGCCACTTTCGTCAACAAGTGGTTTCCAAGGCGAGTAAGAAGGCGTCTAAGAAAAAGACCCGCCCAGCACAGTCAAGAGATCAAGATCCAATCTGTAACAAGGCCTTGCTGGATGCTGGAGTTCTTGAAGGTCTCATACAATTATCTATTGGAATTCAAGATTCTACTCCCTCAGTTCCCAATAATGGGAACATTAATTCCGAATGTCTTCAACAGACACTTCCTCATGAAGGATTGCTTCATGAAAATTCGGTCGGTCTCGAAGTTTCATCTTCAGATGAGAGCCACAGGAACCCTATGTGTGGTCAGAAGACCAAGGAGAAAGAGATCTCATCTTTTTATGTAACCCATTATGGTGGTCCTCCCCATGATGATGAATTTCACTGCGAAATTCCTCTCCGCAGTAGTGATGCACATTGCCCGGAAAATGCTCCAGTAGAAAATGTAATGTCGAGAAAGCCCTATTATCTTGAGGCACTTGAAAATGAAAAACCAGTCATGTCTAAAGATTCATCGCTAGCAGGTGAAATACTTTCTCAATCAGAAGATATCCCAGGGTGTAGGTCATTCTCCAAACCACCCCTAAGTCATGTATCTTCTAGTTTGATCAATAATTTCTCTACCAATCTTGTTGAATCCAATGAAGCAACAAGGAAACACCAACTCTGGTCAAATCAGGTAGAAGAATCTTCATCAAATGATAAAGAGGAAATGCTGAATATGAGAAAAAAACTGGCGAAAGGTGAAGTTCCAGTCATGTTTTGGCCTCTGGCTGACTCTCAGTGTAATATTCCAGAAATGTTGACGGAAGATGAAATTCATGATATTCGTCTCAACATATGGAAAACTATTTGTTAGTTGAAAGAGAAAGTATTATCTTATGATGAATATGAAAATCATCTTAAGATAATTTAAGGGTTACAACGTCAGATTGATTTGGCATCTCTATCAGTCTCTCGATATCCGAAGGCTGAAAAGCAACAGAGAGACCTTCAACGTTCATGCCTTAGCACACTAAGAAGATTGCGTCAGTTAATTGCCAATGCCCCATCTGGTATTTGTGTCAGAGGATGGGGTGTTCATGGAGAACTGCATTTCACGGTGCTCTCCATTCAACAAAGCCCGCCGAAAATGGTCTCATGCAATGTTATTTCCCATGGCCGGCCATAGTCAATGGGCTTTGTTTGTAATCAAAAGCTTTCCCAAGAACAGGCTTCAACTAGTTCCTCTCAAAATAAAGAATACAGAGAACAAGTTGTTGAATTACTCTTGCAACAAGAAAACGAGAATATTGAACAGGCCTCTCGTTTGGAGCAAGCACGTCACCAAGTGACAGAAGTGTCAGAAATCATCCAACGGTCTTTTGAACCGGGTGATAAAAGCAGATACAGGTTAATGCATCCAGCTAATTTCCGAACTAAGGTTCGCAAGATCAAGAGGACATTCAAGAAAGTCTCAGACATAGCATGTCAAGAACCACCCCAGCTCGCCAGACTGGGGACTCTTTTAAACCAACCCTCGGAATCAAAAAAAAGGATTCAGGGAGTTGAGCGAGGATAGCAGGAACAACCCCAGTCCACTGGACTGGGGACTTTTTCAAATCATCAATCCCCTCCTCAGAGAAATTCGATCTTTTCTCGATTGGGGAAGAAACCTCAAGAGGAACGAAGAACCAAATTATCAGGAGATTCCCTCCAAATTATGGTTCATCAAGAAGTTCCTGAGGGATTGAATCAACAAAAGGAAATGTCTCATCAAAGACATGGAAGAAAACAATATCACAGAAATGCTGATAGAAGGGATGCGATGAGTTATGCATCAATCAATGTCATCAATGTCGTTGTTGCTGATCCACCAGATAAGGCTCACTCAGGGGACTCAGATGAAGAGGTTCCTGCTCAAGAAGATGTACGCACCGACACAAATGAAGAAGGTGTGCGTACACAAAGTCAAAGGATTACTCAGAACTTAGGTAATCCTTCGAGTAACCCACTTCCCCCTCTCTGAAAAGGATCCATCAAAGGGAAGGGAAAGAACCAGGTTACATATCCTTCCTCTGGAGAAGGTCAATCGCTCTCACTAGAGCAGAGGTTTGCACAACAGGAGGAAGAAATGAAAGAATTAAGAAGGTTGAATGCAGAACTACTTCAGAGTAGTCTTCTTCTTAAGCATGCTGGAGTCAGTCAGCCAAAGCAATTTGTTGCAGCTACTGAGATGGATCAGGAATATCCTCCTCTATCAGTACACCCTCACAGGTCTAATCCTATGGGTCAAATGAAACAACAGTTGGAAGTGCTACCATCAGTTGCAGCACCAATCATCACATTTGTCCAAGCTCCAGTCATTGCACCTACCCAAGTCCAAGTTCAACCGGGTGTTTCTCAAAAGTTAATAACTACTATTGAGTCATTAACAGCTCGGTTAGAAACTATGGAAGGGAAACGTGCGCAAGTTCAACCAGAAAAGAAAGTTTACCCTGAATGGGTAGATTTAATTTCTCCTCCATCCAGTTTTAGGAATCTTGTATTCCCTATTTTCAATGGATCAGGCGATCCTGAACATCATTTGGCGCATTACGTGTCTTGTTGCGATCCTATGATGGGAACTTCGGAGTAGTAAGAAGTAGTGAAACTCAGATGCTTCATGCGAACCTTTCAAGGACCAACTTTTGTTTGGTATTCAAGCTTGCAATCCTGGTCAATTACCGGATGGGAGGATCTTCGCCAAAAATTCCTCCTTCAGTTCAGCTCAACTTTTCCAAAGACAACAGTTTTCGATCTTACAAATTTTAAGCAAAGGGAGAATAAAAGATTCTCTGATTTCATTGCTCGATGGAAGGGATTAACATATTCCTTGAGTTTAGCACTCCCTCAAGCAGAATTGTTGCCAATCTATGTGGCAAATATGCGTGAAAAATTACGCACGCCATTAATCCCTGTGAAATACGCAGGAGGGTTTTGAGACCTTACTTCAATCGCTCAGTAGATTGAAGATTCCCTTATACAGGCTAAGGCTAAATCTCGTGTAATTACATTAGCTCCAGGAAGGAGAATGGGTAAAGCAGAAACTGCTACAGTTATGCTTAAACAAGCACCTGTACCTATTTCTACCTCAAAACCTTCATCTTCTCGAAGAGCTCCACCTTCTGAGCGCCAACAACAAAGGCCTTTTCGTCCAGATGATCAAAAGGATCAAAGAGGAAAACAATTTGAGGATCTGAAGAGAAAAAACATATTCTTTCCTAAATGAACAAGTTCCTGGTTATTTTATTTCGGCTCTGGAAAACAATTTGGTTCAATTTCCAATACCCAAGAGGCCAAACAATAAAGGAGATGAAGATCGTCCTAATTATTTCCCCTTACATCAAATATTGGGGCATCCCATCCAGGAGTGTTTTGTCTTCAAATACCTCCTGCAAAATATGGTCGACTCGGGACAGGTCACATTGAAAGGCTCCTCAGCCCAGGTAGCATGTGTCACTGCTACAGTTCCAGAGGAGGAAGATGAAAGGAAGGAAGTCAAAAGAAAAAATGCACAAAAGTATGATGATTGGATGGTCAGAAATACAATCAATCGAACTCATGCTATTTTGCGAACACAATTAAGGAGACCAATTGTGTCTTCTTCCATGAATGTTGCGGCAAAAACCTCTTTGTCAGAGGGAAAGTCCTCAAAGAAACGGCATGATTCAAAGAAAGAAAAAGAATCAGAAGAAGATGAGTATGTGTCAAAGCCTAAGTTGTCTCTGAATTTGGCGGACTTCATGCCATCTACTTCAAAGCCACAGGCACCGCCCCACCAAACGGCACAGCCTAAATAGGCTAATCAGACAAAGTCTTCATCAGACGAATAGTTAATATTCGGTTCTGTTAATATGATTCAATTAACAGATCCATATGCCAGTCTTAGTTTCAATTTTGATGAGCCTGAATTCCCTTTATCAAACAGAGGAATCAGAGGAATTTCTAGGGGCTAAAGATACAGGGGAAGACGTGGATCTTTAAGAAGCCACTATTCTAATTCTACCCCTGCTAGAACTGTGTACGCAGTAGAAACTCATGGTAGATCCCTTCAACGAGCTCAGCAAGAACAAGAAAGTTCTTCTACCAATAGCAAATTCAGTCCTGGAACAGTTATTTTGGAAGACCGGTTGAAGGTTCCATCTTCTTCCTCTCAGCAAGTAAATGGATATAATCGGTCTAATCTTCCAAAACCAGGAATATTGCCAACTCCTATCCCAATACAAGATGCATCAACTTCCAAAACATCTGCTTCCAAGGTACCTTCTAAACCACATATTCCTATTGGGAAACGTAGACCTCTGGATCAAAAGTATGATATATTGAAACACTTGGCCCAAGTACCAGCCAAGTTATCAATTCTGGATGCTTTGAATCTATCAAAAGATCTTCGGGAAGCACTCATCGAGGCTTTGTCAAGTCCTCAGGAGTTTGAAACTGAAATTGCTGCAGCTGAAGTCTATCACATAGAGAATAATCCTGCAGAATTCCATGCAATAATATCCTTTACTGATGAAGATGAAGATGATGTTGTGCATGGACATATTAGACCATTGTACTTGTCTGGAAAAGTCAATGGCATGGATGTTCTAAGAGTTTTCATTGACAATGGTTCAGGAGTCAACCTCATGCCCATTCGTACACTTCGTCGATTGGGCCTCACGGAATCTGATTTATCTTCCTCCACCATGATGCTACAGGGATATGATAAAAATGAACAAGAACCACTGGGTGAAGTTACACTAAGAACTCAGTTTGGAGATCTTGTATCCAATTCAGATTTCATGGTTGTTGATCAAGACTCAGCCTTCAACATTTTGCTTGGAAGACCCTGGATACATCAACATGCGGTTATCCCTTCTTCATAACATCAATGTCTCAAATATTGTTTCAATGGTCAAGTTGGGACGTTGTATGGTGATAAGGCCTCGTTCAAGACATGTGAGTCTCAATACATTGAGGCAGAATTCTATCACATGAAGCAAAGGGAGAAATCCATAACAAAGGAGATTACCAAAGTTAATGCTCCATATGGTTTGGAAAAAATTCCAGTAAATCTATTTACACATGTGAGTACAGATTATGTGTTGCCTATCAGTCAAATTGAAAAGATAGACCCAAATCAAAATTCTCTTATGGAAAGATCCATAATGTCAATTACGGAAATCGAGCCAGACAACATAGGAGAAACTGGTAATCTACCAAGCAGTGATGAAAGCACAAATGGTGACGTCTTCATTTCATCTACTGAAATCCAACAAGTCTATGCTTTTCCAATTAGGCCAGAAGAAGTTATAGCAACATCAGAGGTGAACAATGATGTCGATTCTCAATCCATCATCTCTTCTTTATTACCCAAATAAGACCCTTCATCAGCAATAGGGTCAAAAATGGAAACTTCCTCTTCAAAATGTGCAAATTTTGACATCTCTTCTGATCATGAAAATTATGCTTTGTCATCTACTATGCAAGTAGAAATGGAAGAAATAACACATGATGAAGAACAATAGGAAGATCTCAGAGATGCTCCTACAGCATTTGAAGAGGGTATCTCTACCACTGTGGATGAACTCAGAGAAATAAATCTGGGTACAAAGGAAGATCCACGCCCCAATTTAATCAGTGGGGCCATGACCCTTGAAGAGAAAGATATGTATATTTATTTTCTAAAGCGAAATATAGATATTTTTTCTTGGAACTATACATAAATTCCCGAGATTGATCCTGATGTTTCTACTCATCATTTGGGTTTACCAGAAGAACATCGAGGATTTAAGCAAGCCGCGAGAAGAACACACCCAACTTATGCTTCCAAAATTGAAGCTGAAGTGGATAAGCTTATCAAAGATAACTTCGTCAGAGAAGTTCAATATCCCAAATGGTTGGCTAATATTGTCCCTGTAAAGAAAAAGAACGGACAAATTAGAGTTTGCATCGATTTCAGAGATCTTAATCGGCATTGTCCTAAGGATGATTTCCCAGTTCCGATTACAGAACTTCTAATTGATGCAACAGCTGGCTATAAAGAAATTTCCTTCATGGATGGATATTCTGGATATAATCAGATCTGAATGGCCCCAGAAGATGAGGAATCCACAGCCTTTAGAGCCCCTCAGGGTGTGTTTTGCTACCGGGTAATGCCTTTTGGCTTAAATAATGCAGGTGCAACTTATCAGTGTGCCATGCATCATATCTTCAAACCCTTCTTAGGGAAGTTTGTTGAATGCTATGTAGACGATTTGGTAGTTAAATCCAAACAACGTTCTAATCACTTGGCTGATTTGGAAGTCATATTCTGCAAGCTTCGACAGCATAATTTGAAGATGAACCCCTTAAAATGTGCTTTTGGGGTAACCTCAGGAAAATTTCTCGGTTTTGTTGTACGCCATCGTGGTATTGAAGTCGATCCTGAGAAGACCAAGTCAATCCTTGGTATGTCACCTCCTCAAAATTTTAAATAATTAAGAGTATTTAAAGGACACTTAGCCTATATTTGGCGTTTCATCTCCAATTTAGCAGGTAAAAGTTTACCCTTCACCAAATTGATGAAGAAGGGAGTCACTTACCAGTGGACTGAATAATGTCAAGAATCATTCGATATTCTCAAGAAATACCTCTTGAGTCCACCAGTACTCATGCCACCGGTTGAAGGAAGATCACTTATCCTCTAGGTGATAGCTCTAGAGCGATCATTGGGTGCCTTTCTTTCTCAAAAGAATGATGCTGGGAATGAAAACAGCCTCTACTATCTCAGTCAAACCATGCTTGAAGCAGAAACCCGATATTCAAGTATTGAGAAGTGCTTCCTGGAATTAATCTTTGCAGTTCAGAAGTTGAGACATTACCTGCAACATCACGAGGTCCAATTGGTATCTTGCAATAACCCGCTCAAATTCATCCTTAGTCATCCAATGCTTACAAGACGTCTAGCAAGGTGGGCAGTTATTTTGCAGCAATTTGACATTCAGTATGTGTCTCAAAAGGCGATAAAGGGCCAAGCTCTGGCTGATTTCTTGGCTGAACAACCTTCAGTGGAAGACACGTCTTCAGATATTGAACTCCCTGATGAGGAAGTCTTCTCTATTCAAGAAAGTCCTCAAGCCTGGGAAATGTATTTTGATGGTGCTTCCAGAAGTCCAACAGGGAAGAAAATGGAAAATCCTAAATTCAACAAAGTTGGCTTAGGAATTGTGCTCATTTCTCCAGAAAAGGCAGTGTTACCTTATTCCTTCTTATTGTGGGAAGGTGGTACCAATAATGAAGTAGAATACCAAGCTCTCATCGTAGGTTTGGAATTAGCACTTCAAGAACAAGTGAATCACTTAAAGGTGAAAGGTGATTCAGACCTGGTAATCAAACAAGTCAATGGGGATTATGCCATCAGAAAAGAATAATTAATCCCTTTGTATTATTACATCAGAGAATTAATGGCGGAATTCCCTTTGGAACCGACATTTTCTTATGTCCCAAGATCACAAAATGCTCAAGCTGATGCATTGGATAATATAGCCACAACTCTGGCAGATCCAAATCGAGACGAGACAACCATCAGTATTGCCCACCGTCGTGAAATTTCACCTTATGTTCGAATCAGGACAGAGGAAATTAATGAAATTTTTCCCATTCCTGAACCATATGGTCATACTACAAGATGTATGTCACCTATCAGGGAATACCTTCAAAATGGAACACTTCCACCTGATAGAGTTGAGAAAGAACAAATTCGGCGACGTGTGGTAAATTTTACTCTTTATGATAGCCCAGGTCACCTAGAGAAAATTCTCTACAAAAGTGGTTTTGATGGAGTTCTCTTCAGATGCATTGATGGTGAAGAAATAATGGTTGTCATAAAAGAAGTGCATGCAGAAGTCTGTGGTGCCCACCAGTCTGGGCATAGACTGTCTGATCAGGTTCGAAGGCTTGGATACTTTTGGCCTTCAATGATATGATATTGTGTCGATTTCACAAAGAAGTTTCATTCTTGCCAAGTACATGCCGACTTCATTCATCAGCCTCCATAGTTTCTTCATACAGCTAAATACTCATGGCCATTTGCCACATGGGGAATGGATGTGGTGGGACCTTACCCTTCGGCTACGGCTAAGCAGTTTAAGTATATTCTTACTGCTACTGACTTCTTTTCCAAATGGGTAGAGGCAATACCTCTCAAGGAAGTCAGTTCTAAATGCATTGTTAGCTTCATCAAGTCTAACATCATTACCAGATTTGGTGTCCCTCATACCATATTGACGGACAATGGCACCAATTTTTGTTCATCTAAGATGAAGAAGTTGTATCAAGAATACAACATCAAATCCAACCATTCATCTCGGTATCATGCAGCATCCAACGGCCAGATAGAAACCTTTAACAAGACTCTTTCAAATATACTGAAAAAGATGATGGATAAAGATAAAAGGTCATGGCCTGATAAACTCTTTCATGCTTTATGGGCTTATCGGACTACCACCCGCACTGCAACTCGGTCAACTCCATATTCATTGGTATATGGAATGGAAGCTGTCTTTCCCATTGAAGTTCAACTACCCTCGCTCAGAGTTTCCATTTGTGATCAATCATCTATAGATGAACAATCTCAAAAGCGATTGAATGAATTGGAACGGTTAGATGAGAAAAGATTGTGCACTTTGCACCACTTGGAATTCTATCAGAATCGAATAGCACGAGCTTTTAACAAAAAAGTTCATCTTCGTTCATTCACTCAGGGAGAATTGGTATTAGTTCTCAGAACTCTAATGATACCAGGAAAGAAACCTCCCAAGCTTGAGCCAAAATGGGAAGGACCTTATTCAATACATAGGGTCTACTCCAATGGAGCTTATTCATTAATCTCAATGGATGGGGAACTCATCACTACTCCAACCAATGTCAGATTTTTGAAGAAGTATTTTGTATAAACTGAAAAGTCTGTACTTTGTCCCTGCAACATGACACTAAATTGTGCGGCACCAGATCTTCCTTTCTATATGACGTTAAACTATACAGCAACGGTCCAAGAATATGACCCTAAACTATTTGCACATACATCCAACATGACGTTAAATTGTGTCACCTTCATCATCTTAGCTACATGACGCTAAACTATACAAAAGTCCTTACATTCGTCCTACATGATATTAAACTGTACTTTTTCCCCGCAACATGACACTAAACTATGCGGCACCAGACCTTCCTTTCTATATGACGTTAAACTATACAGCAACGGTCCATACATATGACCTTAAACTATTTTTACTTTCGTCCCACATGACGTTAAACTGTGAAAAAGTTCCCTAAATGGTCTAGTATGACCTTAAACTGCAACTAGGTCCTGTATGACCTTAAACTGCATCATCAACGGTCCATGCATATGACCCTAAACTATTTTCAAGTCCCTTATGTCCAGCAAGACGTTAAACTGTGACGTCCTAACTACATGACGCTAAACTGTATAAAAGTCCCTTACGTCTGAAAAGACGTTAAACTACATAATCATCAAAGGTCCTGTATGACCTTAAACTACACCATCGTCCAGCATGACATTAAACTACACCATCCACGGTCCATGCATATGACCTTAAACTATTCTCACTTTCGTTCAACATGATGCTAAACCGTATCGTCCATGTATCGTCCCTTTTTCGTCCAACATGATGTTAAACTGTGGAAAAAATCCCCAATGCATCCAACATGACGTTAAAATGGTGCACTCTTTTGTCCTCACTGCATGACATTAAACTGCACAGTCCCCCCCTTTCGTCCAACATGACGTTAAACTCTTTTGTCCCCATCGTCCTAACTACATGACGCTAAACTATACAGAAAGTTCGTGATACATCCTACATGACATTAAACTATATTTTGTCCCTGCTACATGACACTAAACTGTACAGCACCAATAGTCTTAACTGCAAGACTTTAAACTGCATAGTCCCTTTATATGTCCTACATGACATTAAACTATGCATCGTTGAGGTTGTTGTTACCTCTTGTTTCTCACACCGAGTATGACTCACGTGAGCTTAGAGCAAACCTCAACCATAACACTCTCTCTGGGATGTTAACCATGTGTAAGTCCTAACATCATTTTTTTAGGTCATTATCCTCAAGAAAAACTTGAACATTAATTCATTCTTTAATTGAACTACACGGACTTTGATCCTTGCCTTCTAGGTTGGGTATGTAGGCAACCTCCCAAGGTTCAAGCCCAAAACCAATCTCTTCGCGTCGGTTCATCTCTATCTCATACGATGATAATTCGTGAAACCGCCCTTAGAATAAATATCTTTACATTGGTTCACTTTCGTCCTTATTATACGACGTTAAAATATACAACACTTTTGTCCAGTATGACAATAAACTACAAATTTCTTTGATACCCTCACCTGAGAGGGAATCATTATTTTCATTGATTTTTTTCAATCATGTTTCATTTCAAAGACTACATACATACATGGCAATGCCCAAACCTTTTATCTTGGGTTAAACCATCATTGCACTAAAGTCCCCTTTCACCCTTCACATGTACGAACAAAATTTGTACAAAGGGTAGTTCTAGAACTACGTGGGCTTGATTCCCATCCTTATGGGATACGTAGGAACGTTCGAGTGTCCCTCAAATTCATTCCCAAGTCTTTGGGCCTAAACCCAAATTCTACTTTCAGTCCCTTGGCTGACAAGTCCCCATGAAAACACACAATGTGTATTTCTTAAAATGGTATAAGCTCTATGACCCTAAACTAAGATCTCTAATCCTTTTGTCTCATACGACGTTAAACTATAGTTTAAGAACTACGTATGGCTTGATTCTCATCCTTATGGGATACGTAGTGAAGTCCAACATTTCAATTCAGGACCCAGCCACAACATGATTATGGTTAACATTGATCTATGTATCTTTGTACACATTGAACAATACCCATATTTATGTGTTATAATCATAACCTTAAATATTTTCAGATCCTCATAACCCTTTTCATGACTTCTAGTCACAAAAATGTCAAACTTCTGAGAGTTCTTTTGTCTGACTATGCAGCACGTTCCCATAAGCAGCCTTGCATAAACAGTGTACATAACAGACTTGTTAGCCAAAAGATACTATTATTTGACTATGCATCCAATGCCCTTAGGCGGCCCTGCATAATTCAACCCCCTAACGGGTTTTTCGGATAGTGGTAACTTCATTCTTTGGAAGAATGCCTATTTTGTCTTTATTTGTCTTAAATGACAGTATGTAGGGATCCGCAAAAATAGTCATCCTTAACATATTTGTCCCATATACTTTTTCATGATCTGAAAGTATTCAAGTCTATGGTTTATATTCTCCTTCCCTACGTTTGGGTCAGACCTTCGTAGGAGTGATATTCATCTAGTTCTTCGATAATTTTGTTTGGAAATATTTTCTCCATATTCAAGTACCTCTTTCCATACAGCAAACTATATACTTTGGAAGATTTGAATCTCCATAAACTTTCACTGGATTTTAGCACTAGGAAAGTAAATTTCTGAGAGTTCTTTTGCCTGACTATACAGCACGTTCCCATAGGGGGCCTTGCATAAACAGTCTACATAACAGACTTGTTAGCCAAAAATATACTATTTTATTTAACTATGCAGCCAATGCCCTTAGGTGGCCCTACATAATTCAACCCCCTAACGGGTTTGTTAAATAATGGTAACTTCATTCTTGGAAACTACTTCTTTTAATACCTTTTAGCTCTTTTTCATATCATTCCTCAGATTCAAATATTCTTAAGTCATAGCTTACATATTTTCCCTCATACTTGAGTATGGTACTATGTTTTCAGATGAGTTGTCAAGGAATTGAGTCAATTCTAATCCATTTCGGTCAAATCTATTTTGACCTTAAACATTAGCCTTTTTATGTCTGATGTGCATGACTTTAAACTGACCACAAAAGACAAGGGAACTCTGAATAAAAGTCAAGTTCCCAACTCACTAAACATACATTTTTGTATGATTTAGGTAACATTGAGAAATTAAAAGGTTCGAAGTTTGAAGGGTTATTTACATTAATCCTAGTAAAAATCAAACTATGCTTACTAGGCCCATTGGATTAGGTAAAATCTAAAGCATGTAGCAAAATAAAATGAAGGTACAAATGAGTGAAGCTGAAAGTGTTTTTCATTGATGCACAAGAGTTAGAAGGACATCCACAGACTGGAGTCTCTTCTCTTTTTCAAGAATTACAAGAGGCTTTCAACATAACTCTTCATTTGATTTACGACACCCCGAGCTTCATCAGCAATCACTTGGAATTCATTCATTCAACTGGATACAATAAGAGATGCAGTGATACCAGTTCTTCTTGGAACAATTGTAAAAGGATGTTCTTGAGTGCGGTTTGAGAAATTTTTTCTGCTGATCAAACAGTGACTCTGTTTCTGTCCAAGAGACTTGGAAGATGGATACATGGATTTGAGAATAGAGCATTGGAAGTAAAGATCCATTTGGGGAGATTACTCTTTTTAGATATTTCTCTAATACCATGTTTGTCTTCTCTCCACCAACCGGCAGTGGAAAACATTTCATACCATGGGTTTTCCATTTTCATATCAGCAAGGAAATGACATGGAGGAAGAATTTGAAAGTTCACACCATTTTTGTTGCTCTTAATGCACAGCATAACCGAAATGAAGGTGTAGCAGTGCAGCTACATTTCAGGTGTATAGTTCTTTTCATCTGGAACATTGACTCCTTGCAGATGACCATGACCATATAGAGGTAGGTAGATGCTCTGTGGAAAATTAAGATGATATTTCTTCAGGTACTTAGCCAAATCTGGGAGAGTGTTGTCGCAGATATCATAGTAATTATGGCCAATGATGTTCATCATGTCATCAATCCGCTTGTTAGCCAGTTCATCAGAAGTTTTAATTCCCTTAGGATCCATTGAATCTGCACAAAGGTTGAATAAATTAAACTCTTAAATGGGTTTATTTTTTCATAAAATTTGTGAAAGAATTTGGAAAAATGGCTAAGGCATTAAGGCGCTCAAGTCTAAAACATGACGCACAAGTGTTCATGTTCTGCGCTAGTTTTTGACGCGCAAGTATAAACCACACAAGTACAAATACCTATACAGTAGCGCGACATCAAGGAAAACACCGGAAAACAGAGCAACCTGTGCAGCTAAGGTGACCTGCGCGGCGAGAGCTCGAAGGTATGAAGTCCGGAAATCCGGATGCTTGTACGGAAGTGAGGCCCTCTATTTATAGATGTGGTCGGGACCCTGCGCGCCGTACCCTGTGTGATCAAGGGTCATATCCCTGCGCGATGCGCACTTGCACGCCGCCCTCTGTGCCATCAAAACTTGCGCGCCACCTTTCCTTTGGATGTCTTCGATTTCCTCAGAGTAAAATCCTCATTTCTTTCGGATCTAACTCTAAGGGGGGACTTTTGTTGACGCTCCTTTCGTCACAGAATCTAAAGATCGGAAAAGGGGAATATCTAAGCTCAAAGTCATTCAACCTTTGAAGAAAATATCAAAAAACGACAAAGGCATGAACAAGGGATCAAAATAACCTGTGCCGCGCAAGTTCTATCACTGTCGTGCAAGTCCACTTGCGCGAAGCCTTATGGTCGCACAAGTGACTTGCGCGACCTAAGTGATAACCGCCCAGTAATCGCCCGGGGTCTTCTCCTACCTATAAATAGACCTTGTGGTCCCCCCATTTCAGGAGGATTTTTTTCCAGAAACTCAGATTTGAGCTCCCAGCGCCCTAGTCTCTTCTCAAAGATTATGAAACACTTATAAGGTAATTTCTTACCTAGAACGGAAGATATAAAGAGGGGGAGGAAGGCCTAAGTGTTGAAACTCATCAACACTTGCGCGCCTGAGTGGCCAGACCTTAAGGAAAAAGGGCCACACTTGCATGCTGCCTTACTCCTTCAATAGATCTTGCACGCCCCTCTCCTGGAAGAACCTCAAGAAGATTCTAAAGGCTTTAATGAAGATTCGCTCAAGTATTACCCTGATGATTAACCGTTGCGCAAGTACATCATGTGTCGCGCCGGAGTATACCTGCGTGACCAAAATTTGTGCGCCCATGCAGTACATGCGCGCCTGCCAGGACTTGCGTGCCCCTGCCTTTTTGGGTGCCTTTCTTTCCCATTTCACCTCTCTTAAGCCATTACACCTTTCCTATTCAAGATTCAGTCTTCAAGACACTCTTCAAAGCCATTTTATGGCATGATTTTTTGATTTTACTTCCTTATCTGAAAGGAATTTTGTGGAATATCTCTCAAAACCTAGTGATTTATACATCTTTATGTCACTAAAGATTGAGATTTCATTCATTCAACCTCATCCTTTAAGATGAGAGAATCCTTAACCAGGGTCTCCTTTTTAGGAATAATCCTCAGTCATAAGTCCTCTAATTTGGGCATCCTCTTTAGGAGTAAGCCCCAAGTCCCTTAATTTTTGGGCATCCTCTTAGGAGTAAGCCCCAGATCCCCTAACCTGGGCTTCCTTTTCAGGAGTAAGCCCCAGTCTCAAATATGGGCATCTTCCTAAGGAGTAAGCCCCAATTCTTAAATTTCCCAAATCTGGGAATCCTCTTTAGGAGTAAGCCCCAAGTCCCTTAATTTTTGGGCATCCTCTTAGGAGTAAGCCCCAGATACCCTAACCTGGGCCTCCTTTTCAGGAGTAATCCCCAGTCTCAAATATGGGCATCCTCTTCAGGAGTAAGCCCTAGTCCCCTAATTTGGGCATCCTCTTCAGGAGTAAGCCCCAAACCTTAATTCCCTTAACCTAGGCCTCCTTTTCAGGAATAAGCCCCAGTCATAATCCTTTAGCCTGGGTCTCCTTTTCAGGAGTAAGCCCCAATCATAATTCTCTTAACCAGTCCTAATTTACCCTTGATATGGGATTCCTTTTCAGGAGTAAAACCCAAGTTAGAGTATTCAAAATTTCCATGAAGCACATATACCTTTATGGACCCTGTTCCTGGATTTCTTCCCTAAAGTAAATCCTAACCTTCATTTATCTGGGCAGTCATACATACATAAGCCCCACATTATTTCTTATGATTGCATCTTTCATGGCACAATTGTCTAATTTTTACCAATACCTCTTGTTTCTCACACCGAGCATGACTCACGTGAGCTTAGAGTGTAAAAGTAATTGTGACATCCTTCTTTGAGCCATCAATCATAAACATCATACTCCCTTACTCGAACTACGTGGGTTCTGATTCCTTTTCTAAACAAAGGATATGTAGGTAGCCCGTCTACGGGTTCGATCCCAACTCTAAAATAATTCATGTCCTTCTGAATGAAAATAAACTTCAAGTGCTCCAATGAGTGGCTTTAAAACCATCATGGTCATCATAATGACCAAGAGACTTCTGTATAAATGTTTCGAAGGGTACCATTGACCAAGAATCTCTAACAAATACAGATGATTCTCTATTGATGAAGAACCTCGAATACATACAAAAGATTCTCTAAATTTCCTACATATTTAGTCATTGATTTTTAGATCTGAAGGAAATCTCATTTTATACTTGGTAATGTAATAAGGATTCACGAACATAACTTAAATCTATAAAGAGAGTCTCGGAGTAGACAATAATTCCCCTCAAAAAGGTGTGATGAGTCCGACCTCCCATCCTCTCGACCAATGCAAATTCTTAAGCCTCATCAGTCCACAAACTAATGAGCACCTACCTTTGGAAAGTAGGTCTGAATGGATGTGGAATCATTGGATGTTTCCGGTTCTACGAAAAAATCCGTTAGAAACTGATCGGAACATTTGAACCTCCCATCAAGGCGGTCATCCCTTGATTCTGAGGGAAACAAGGATATTTTAAAAATGTTTATGTAAACCTTAAATAAAGAAAAATGTGTAATGATTTTCAAAAAATGGTCTTCTACAATTATGTTCAGTACGAAATTTAGAGTCTAATAAGATCAACTTAATTTTTGATGAATAGTAAATTATGAATAGTGATTTTATGCTTAGGATTAGTAATGTGACCAAATGGATTAGTAATCTCACTTAAAGAAATTATTAATATAATCTAGGCACCTTGATTAATTAATGTGATTCAATAAAATGGTTAAATAACGGTTTCATAAATTATTAGTCAAGTATTAGTTTTTTTAGGTGAATAGTGTTTTTAATTAAAAATTAAATTAAAAATATTTAGAAAATTATTTTTATAAAATGGACTTTATTTTTGAATTCAGAACATCGATATTATGCTAAGGTAATTTTTGGGGAATTTTCTGAAAAAAATGAATTTTCGGTGAATAGTGTATTTATTTAAAGATTAAATTAAAAATACTTAAAAAATTATTTTTATAAAATGGAGTTCATTTTTGTAATCAGAGCATCTATTTTTGGTTAAGGTGAAATTTTGGGATTTCTCTGAGAAAGATGAATTTTCAGTGAATAGTAAAAATGCAGTTTTAGGGTTTCGGTATGTTAAATGACATCATAACTGTGTCATGATGATGTCATGGGATATTTTAAGGGATGTTCGACTAAAGGGGATGAATTATTTTATGAGGTGTACCAAGTGGCCAATACCATGGGCAAATACCATGGGCAAGCCCATGGTTTTTCCAAAACCACCAATGAGGTGTCCCTTGGCCATTAATGCCTTGTCCCCTCACTTTCCCTATAAATACCAATCCATCCTCTCATCCATTCGACTCTCAACTCTCCCCCAACGAAGCTCTGGTCTCATTACCTCCCAATAAGTCCTCCCAAGGTTCCCCCAAGCCCTCAAGGTCCCAACCTTTGAGTTTTAAGAGTTACGTTTAAGGTAAGGGATCTGACCTCTCTCTTTCTTTTCAAGTAATCTCTTTTATGTCATTCCTTTTATGCTCCATGTTCTTATGTTGGAGGATGTTCTTTTATATTCATCTTACTTCCCTTTTAATGTTCATATGATGAGAGACCCCCTCTTTCTCTCATCAATTCGTTTTAATAATGTTTAAGTGGCGTCGTTAGGCTGCCGAATTTTTAAGGGGATTCTTTCACCCTTCTCATTCTTTCAAAGTTCTACTTTCATGTCAAGTCTTTCAAGTTACTTTTTAATTATTTTGGGTTATGATATCTATATCTATCATACTAAACTCTTATTTTCATATGATGAGAGACCCTATTTGATCTTGTCAATTCATTTTTGTTGAAGTTTAAGTGACGTCGTTAGGCTGCCCAATTTTCATAAGAGAAATCTAATTTTTGTCTTCCTTCCATGTTTTTCTTTTAAAATGGTATGTCCTTAAAATTTCATTACCATGTTCATATATTATTCATATTCGGTCCCTCTACTGTTTTATGGGTCATTTATTATTTTTTGACCCATGTCCCCTCTCTTTTCAATGTTTTCTAAAACCCCGAAACATAGCTGTTATGTTGTAGAATTTTCGTCTCAAAATGTCTCTCTCTTTTTATAAAGTTATTTTATTTTATTAAGTGAATATTCAAAGCTCTCTCTTCTATAGGGGTATTCACATATATACCAAAATGTTCTATTTTAAATTCTTGTATTTACATACATGAGACCCACCTTCTTTTTCTGTGGGTTTTAAAGTGACACAAAGATCATGTCCTTAAAGCAGTTTTTAAAACGTTATGATTATGAAATGAAACCCATTCCTTTTATGCTATATGGGTTGTTTATGAAATGATTGATGATGATATATGTGGATCACATGATAATAAATACATTTCAAGGGTGCGCCCTGAGAGCGCTCCAATGCATTGGGTAAAGACTTAATCTCTAGAGATGACCATTTTTAACGACGCCTTGGTGAATAACCTTGGTAATTTTTAATGACACCTTGGGGATGGACCTTGGTGAAACGGAAATGATTTTCAATATTAAATTTTGTAGCCACATATTCAAGTTATAAAATACATTATTTTTATTATGATATGCCTCGTGATTTCTTTCTCATGCCTTAAAGTTCTTTTTTATGACATTGTTGATGTATCTCAAGTTCACATGTTAAATGTTTCCCTTGTTTCCCTTACTGGGCCTTCTTCTCACCCTTTCTTTTGATGTATGTCCCCAGGTTATGATAGGCAGTAATGAACCTAGGATGAACATAAGGAGAATCATTTTAACTGTTTAAGAAGAATCTTTTTTTTGTTTTCATGTTTTAAGTTCCTGGTTTCCAAGACACTAAACCTTAAAGATCCTCGGTTTTGTAAAATGTAATGAAAAGTTATGTTATAAAAAGGCGGGATGTCATATGATCTATTAGGGTTCTTTGAAAAAGGGGGAATGAGTTTTATCAGCACTTATAAGAAAACATAGATAAAAGTGACATGTATCAGTGCTAAAACTAAAAATGCTGATAAAAACTAGGTTTATCAGTGCTAAAGTTAACACTGATAAAGTCTTAGCTTTATCAATGCTAACCTTAGGACCAATAAGCCAAACTTTTATTAGTGCAAAATGATTAGTGTTGATAAATACTATTGAAAATTAAAAATTTAGAAATAAATTTAAAAATTCAAATAAATTAATAATTATATAAAAATGAATATTAAAAATTACAAAATTACTTTATAATAAAAAAATAATATATATATTTATTATATATATATATATACTATGCTCAGGGGTGTAATTACATTAAACGCACACACCGTACACACGCAGGTCAGAAAGGTGGGTCATAGCCCCCCCAAGGGATAACCAACCCAACCAGCCATTTTTTATTACATAGTTATATGGCTCGAAGGCCCAGTGGGCATGAAGATCATTTCATAGTTCAAAGGCCCATCTATTGGCTCAAAGGTCCAGTGTGACGTTATATCTACATCATCCTACCTACGTCACCGAGCATGCATCATGTTTACATCACTACCTGCATGTATCATCATCTATGGCACCGCCTGCTTGTGGCTCAGTAGCCCAAAGTCCAATGGTGAACTGTAAGCCCAAACCGGTGGCTCTAAGACCCAAATGAGATGAATAGTTTCGGTTGCTACAAGATTGCACAGTACCTACTAAAGTACTAGTACAATACCCTGGAAATTATACCCCATCCGAATTTGATCATGGGTCTTTCGAATATCAAGCAAGAACCTTTACCACTCGGGTACAGGCTCGTTGGCTAAAAAAGAATAAACATGATAAATGAATAAAAAATATTAATTATATTAAATGTATTAATAAATGTGTTAATATTATTATAAATGTATTAATTAATGTATTAATAATATAAAAATGTATTAATATTATGATAAATGTATTATTAAAATTATAATAAATTTATTTACATTATAATTAATGAATTATTAATTAATGTATTAATATAAGTATTAACATTATAATATATATTATGAATAAATTTATTTCCATTATAATAAATGTAAAGACCCGTAAAAATTCAAGGAAAATTTTTTCTTAATTTTAGTTGGGATTTTACATGAACGCAGTTTCTGACGGCACTTGATTCCGAGGCCCGGTGTGCCCGGAATTTCTATCCGAAGTTTAGCTCGGGTACGTTCAGTGAACGAACGAGCGGGAATTTCTAACTTTTGAACCGGTGCTCGGAATCGAATTCTGAGGGCACCGATGGAACCACAGCGCTGGTAATTGCTTAGGAACGCCATTTCCGGAGTTGCGTTTACACGAGAGAAGTTGTTAATTTATAGGGAAGGTAAAATAAAATTTATACAACAATTTTATTTTTACTTTAAGTGGTTTAAGCTTTGGGTGGAAGTTGGGTAACTACCCAACTTCCCAAGGGAGGTTATGAGGGTGGTGGGGCCCACACGAACCCCACCCCTTCACATTCTTAAACCCCCTCAACTCACCATTATGGATGACAACTTGTCATGAATTAATTAAGTGGAATTAATTCAAACTCTTGAAATTCAAAAGTTTATGTTATGTTAATAAAATAAGAGATGAACTTATTTTATTTGTGGTTGGAACCTTGTTGTGTGAACTTTGGGAGAAAAGCCAAGGAACTTGAGGAACTTCTTCGTCTTCGAAGAAGAACGCGAAGAACACATCAGTCTCCGACGAAGAACGCCGAGTTCTCGGAAACTGATTACGCGACGCCGTGAACCGCGATGTCGTCAACGTCTTCTTTCACGACATCTCTTTACGCGACGAATCCTTGTTCGACGAACCTCCGTTCAAGCTCGCACGAGGTAGGGGTTTATGCGTTTTCTTTTCATGATTTACCCCCGTTCATTATCCACGTATAATTGGACCACATGCTATCAATTAACGGGATGAGGCCAGACCGCACAAACATGGCCGACCCCCTTCCTTTTATTTTATTGTTGTTGCGGTACGACGGGAAGTGACGCGGTGCCATCACACCACGTGGGAACGAACGGCAAGAATACGCGATGCCGACACACCGCGTTTTTAAAAATATGAACCAAGTCGCGGCACCGTCGCGCCGCGCCAGAGAACCGCAAAAGCACCGCGGCCGGAGAGGGGCCGCGGCGGAGGGGTGCGGCGCCGTCGCGCCGCACCGGACGAATGAAGGTCGAGGCCGGTATCGGGCCGCGGTGGAGCGTGGGAAACAGCGGCCGGAAATGGGCCGCCGGCGTCGGAGCAGGACCGGCACCGGAAACGGGCCGCCGGCATCGGAGCAAGGAGGGGACCGGCCGTCGTCGGTCCTGTGGCGGCAGAAACCGGCCGTCCGGGGCGGGTCGGCCGGACAGGAGGGAAGTCGGGGGTTCAAACCCCCGGCCGGCCAGCTAGCGGCCCCCATTAAGGGGGGCCGCGGTTACAAAACACGGGGGGGCATCCCCCCCCCCCCCCCCCCGCAAACCGAACTTCTCGGCCGTTCGGCCGAGCCAGCTGGTGCCGCGCCCCGCCGGGCCGCACCGCGCCTGGCCGGGCCGACCCAGGGGGTCTCGGGCCGGGTCGGTCCGGGCCCGAAACCCCCGTTTTCGGTATTTTGCCCATATCTCGGGCTACAGACCTCCGATCGACGCGCCGTCAGCGGCGATGCGATCCTTGGATCGAGACGGGCGTTTCGGTATATCGCACTCAAGGTTTCAGAGAACTTTGGGTCCGGCCGGGTTGGTTCGTACACGAAACCAACCGGCCCTCGGATCGGAAACGCTTATAACTTGAGTTCTGGACGTCCGATTGACGTTCCGTCGACTTGGTTGGATTCCTCTAAGTGAGAAGGATCTTTTGGTTTACTCTTCCCAAGGTTTGGATGCAGGTGGAGTATGGTCGGGTTGGTTTTGCCTTAAAAACCAACCGGGGCCCTGGGACAAAAAAGCCAATAACTCTCAGACCGGGCGTCCGATTGACGCGTCGTCTGCGACGTTGAGTTCCTGTTGACGATATGGAACTTTTGGATACATCAAATCCGGACTTTGTGTCAGTTGATGTATCAGCCTCTCGGCTCGTGGAGCGGACCCTCCCGAACGAGCTTGCTGTGTGTGGGGACCCTAATGCTGGCTGCGTTTGCGACTATGATGACGACGACTGTACATAGATCCTCAGTGGATTCGACGACGACGACTACAGCACTCAGCGATCCTATGTGGATCAGTGCTACCGGTCATGTGTGGGTCCGATCATGTGTGGGTCAGCGCTCAGCGGTTCTGTGTGAGCCAGCGCCTACAGATCCTATGTGGTTCTGATCCTGTGTGGGTTTTTGCGGGGGTCAGTTACCTATCGATCCTTTGTGGGTCAGATCCTTTGTGGGTCATTGCGGAGGTTAGTACCTATTGATCCTTTGTGGTTCCGACGGCTTAGATGAATCAGTGGAAATATCTGATCATCTATATCTTCATACGAAGAAGTATACCTGTGTGAGCTGAATCCTGTTTTTCTTTCCTTTGTGGATTGTGTTGTGCTATCCTGTGTGGATTACGTTTTGCTTTCCTTTGTGGATTGTGTTGAGCTATCCTGTGTGGATTACGTTTTGCTTTCCTATGTGGTCTGGGTTGTACTTGGGCTCGGATATTGGATCCGAACGAGAATTGATGACTTAGGTATATGTATGGGCATATACCTAAGTAGTGTCGGATGTTACTTCATGATTGTATCCTTCCTTTGTTGATTCTGGGAGACCTACAGGGGTCTCAGGGTCCCTACTGAGTAGCTTATACTCACCCCTGCATAGGCTATGCCCGCACTACGTTGTGTTGGTTGCAGACGAAAGACAGCGTTGATCGTGGTTGAGGCTTGCGGTGCAGGATGATACCTGGAGGTGGACCACTGGGCGGGACGTACTCGGAGCGGACGGCTGGACCCGAGGATCTGTGGAGGCTATCTGTACCCACCCTACAGGTGGGACTTCCAGGGGACGGATCGACGCTGCAGATCTACTTTACAGTTGTTGCTTTCCCTTTCCATTTGTACTTTACTTTCAGTTTGGGTTTGTATACTGGCCCACTTACTTTTCCACACTTACTGTTGTACCAGCTTTTACTTAGTGTTTACTTCTACTGCTTGCTTGCTCTGTGGTGTTTGTTTACTTTACAAAGGCAATTCCTTCCCTTTTTATCGGGAATTTACGCCTTGGTGCTAGTCGCCATCCCCTGGCCTGTGGGAGGCGGGCTTGGGGTAGTCACGGCACGGGCCCCGAGGACGGGTCGTGACAAATTGGTATCAGAGGAGTTCGGTTCTACCACAGAACTTGGGACTCTGATCTTTTTCTATGTGAAGCAATAGTGTTAAGCGTATTAGGTGTGGTTATCATTCCAGGGAGTCCATTGTTCATGCGGCGGCCGACGTATCCGTACACCAGGACCCTGACTTCTGATTTCCGACTTA
Organism: Viscum album; assembly: GCA_963277665.1. Taxonomy (NCBI): domain Eukaryota; kingdom Viridiplantae; phylum Streptophyta; class Magnoliopsida; order Santalales; family Viscaceae; genus Viscum; species Viscum album. Next base: position 26,402,506 of record OY728131.1, read on the forward strand.
ATGAACGAAAACATTGATTGTATGTGTGATTCAAGTTTTCTTTGTGATTACTTTGTGTCAGCTCACCAGGTATACAGTTCTAAACATGGCGCACCTTTTTCCTTTTCAGGATGGCCCCACGATGGCAGCTAGCTAGGGTTCCGAGAGTTGTGTGTGACGACAGACCACCGAGCGACGAGGCCTCGGTGCAGGGCCCTTTGACAGCTGAGTCACCGGCGGTACCTCTACCCGCTGAGCCACCGATGCTTCCAGCCCCATCCGCTGATGATGCACGTCGCCTTAGTGCACTGCATGAGTTCCAGTGCCAGTGACCGCCCAGGTTCCATGGGGAGACAGACCCCCAGGTAGCCGAGGACTGGCTGGAGGTAGTGGTTCGAGTTTTTCGGTTAGTGAGGACACCAGCAGACCTCGTGGTGATCCTCACAGCGAGCCTACTGCACGCGGCAGTGGGCCGATGGTGGAGCTTGATGCTCCAGGTGCACGATGAGGCATCTCTTCTCTGGATGGACTTTGAGAGCCTCTTCCGATCAGAGTTCATCCCAGCCACCCTCTGTGCGGTGCGCATCTAGGAGCTTCTTCAGCTGCGGCAGGGCAGCTTGGCAGTCGCCCAGTACTCGGTGAGATTTACCGATCTCTCTCGCTACTCGACCGACATTGTACGGGACCCATTCTTCCAGGCCCGGACCTTTGAGCAGGGATTGAGACACGAGATCAGGGAATCGCTGATCTCCCTCAGCATTCCGACCCAAGCAGGAGTACTGGACCAAGCCCTTTTGATCGAGAGCTTTCTTGCTGAGTCTACACCAGCGCTGAGACCCACCGCAGGGCGGCACGGAGCAGAGTCTTCTGCAGCAGGCAGTCGACGGATGACTCACGGTTCCAGGCAGACCAGACCCTCAGGCAGACGACCTCAGGACACTGGATCAGCAGTGTGGGGCACACAGCGTGGATCCAGTCTTTCGAGAGGCAGGCAGTGCTACTCATGTGGCAGGCAGGGCCACATGGCTCGTGACTGCCCGACCCGCCGTGCCGAGGAGTAGCAGACGGTTGAGGGACCACCCAGGAAGAGGCAGAGGGTCGACCGTGGCGGTCCGCAGGGAGCAGGCGGACAAGGCAGAGGAGCTGGCCGAGCAGCAGGTGGTGGGCTACGGTTTGAGGCTCTACCACCACCACCACCAGGAGGTCCACCCCGACCATAGGGAGCTGGCGGGCAGAGACAGGCACAGCTCCAGGCAGCGGAGGCCTACGACCACGGTGTGCCTGAGATGATTCGAGGTACTATCTGTGTCTATTCCACCCTTGTTGTAGTACTTATAGACACAGGAGCGAGTCATTCTTTCATAGTCGCTGCCCTTGTTCGGAGCTCGGAGATTCCGACAGAGTCGTTGGCTTGATCCTTACGGCTAGAGACTCCTACGGGAGCAGACTCGGTGATTACGCACTGGTGATGGCAGTGTGAGGTTACTCTAGGAGGCGAGAGCTTCGGCTGGGATCTTCTTGTAGTGGCGTCGAGGCCTTACGATGTCATATTGGGCATAGATTTGTTATCTACAGTCCATGCACAGATTGACTGTATTAGGCACAAGGTGCGATGTGTACGCACCGACGGGAGCAGGTTCACCTTCATCGGTGAGAAGGGAGCCTTCGCAGCATAGGATGGACTCTCGCGGAGGAGAGGACAGCCCATCACTCATCAGTTGTCTAGCCTCATCCTAGGAGCAGTTGACGTGCGGAGTCCTGGTTTTCCTGCAGTGGTGGATCAGTATGCGGACGTTTTCCCCGACGACATTCCAGGACTACCTCCTCGCAGAGAGGTAGACTTTTATATTGACCTGTACCCCGGGACAGCCCCGATATCGACTCCAGCATATCGGATGGACCCCGCCGAGCTTCAAGAGATACGGGTACAGTTGAGGGACTTGCAGGGCAAGGGGTTCATCCGACCCAGTGTTTCACCCTGGGCTTCCCTGATTTTGTTTGCCAAGAAGGCGGACGGGAGATTGCGACTTTGTGTCGACCATCATCGCCTGAACCAGGTGACAGTGAGGAACAAGTATCCGCTACTGAGGATTGATTCGATCATCTCAAGGGAGCATGGTGGTTCTCAAAGATAGACCTCAGGTCAGGCTATCATCAGCTCAGAGTTCGGGACGAGGACGTGCAGAAGACGGCCTTCAGGTGTCGGTATGGACACTATGAGTTCTTGGTTATTCCATTCGGCATAACCAATTCTCCAGCAGTGTTCATGGCCTTCATGAACAGGATCTTTCAGCCATACCTCGATCGATTTGTTGTGGTCTTCATCGACGACATTTTGATATACTCGATGACTGAGGAGGAGCATGCCTATCACTTGTGGGTTGTACTAGACACACTCTGAGAGCACCAGCATTACGGAAAGCTCTCGAAGTGTCAGTTCTGGATATGTGAGGTCCACTTCTTGGGACATGTCATCTCTGAGGCGGGAGTTGCGGTGGATCCTGCGAAGATCGAGGCAGTGCTAGCTTGGGATCCACCCAGGAGCGTGACAGAGGTGCGGAGTTTCTTGGGACTAGCTGGATACTACCGGAGATTTGTGCCAGACTTCTCCAGAGTTGCGGCACCACTCTAATCTCTTGCGAAGAAGGGGAAACCCTTTGTGTGGTCAGACAGATGTCAGCAGAGCTTTCAGGAGATGAGATAGAGATTGACCAGCGCGCCTATCTTGAGGTTGCCGGAGGAGGGAGGAGGGTACGTAGTCTACTGCGATGCATCAGGGACCGGACTCGGATGTGTCCTGATGCAAGAGCGGGAAGTGATCTCCTATGGATCACATCAGTTGAGGCCGCATGAGCAGAACTACGCTACCCATGACCTGGAGTTAGTAGCAATGGTCTTCGCTCTGAAGACATGGCGACACTATCTGATGGGCGAGCGCTTTATAGTCTTTTCTGACCATTAGAGTCTTAGGTACATCTTTTCTCAGAAAGACCTGAACCTGAGATAGCGATGATGGCTCGAGTTCCTCCAAGACTATGACTTTGAGATAGTCTATACTCCTAGGAAGGGGAACATGGTAGCTGATGCTCTTAGCAGGAGGACGGGCATTCATCTACTTGAGGAGGAGACAGAGTAGCTAGCCGCTTTGCGGATATCCTTTGTGGATAGAGATGGAGAATCTTTCCTTCAGTCACTCATAGTCTCTCCTCCACTACTGCAGTGGGTCAGAGAGGCACAGCGTGGGGATGCTGACTGTGAGACACAGCGTGCGCAAATATCCTCAGGACAGGCACCTGATGGTTTCTCCTTTGGAGCAGAGCATGACATCCTTTTCAGAGGACGTACCTTGGTACCAGTTGCTTTATGGGAGGAGGTGCTGAGAGAGTTTCACACTTCTCCTTTGGCGGTACATCCTGCAGTGGCGAAGATGTACCAGGACCTCAGACGACAGAACTGGTGGTCGGGCATGAAGAAAGCAGTGGCAGAGTTCGTTTCTCGATGCCTCACCTGCCAGCAGGTGAAGGCAGAGCATCAGGTACTAGCAGGCTTGGTACAGCCCTTGGAGGTCCCGGAGTGGAAGTGGGACGGGATATCTATGGACTTCGTGACCGGACTTCAACGCACTTCCAGAGGTCACGACTCCATTTGGGTGATTGTCGATCGACTCACCAAGTCGGCTCACTTCTTACCCATCAGAGAGCAGGGCTCAGTGAAGAGCTTGGGACATCTCTAGGTTCAGGTTATTGTACAGCTTCACGGTGTTCCATCGTCTATCGTCTCCGATCGAGATGCTCTCTTTACTTCCCGGCTTTGGAAGGGGTTGCAGGAGGCATTTGGGACGCAGCTACGTCTGAGCACAGCCTTTCACCCTCAGACGGATGGTCAGATGGAGAGGACCATTCAGACTCTCGAGGACATACTCCGCACATGTGTCCTCGACTTTGGTCGCAGCTGGGAGGACCACCTACCCTTGGTGGAGTTCTCATACAACAACAGTTACCACTCCACCATCGGGATGGCACCATATGATGTGTTGTACGGCCGACCTTGAAGATCTCCTTTATGCTGGACAGACCCTGGGGAGTCAGCACTTATGGGACCAGAGATGGTCCAGGCCACGACAGAGAAGGTCCAGGTCATCCAGGAGCGGATGAGGACAGCTCAGAGACGGCAGAAGTCCTATGCTGACAGGAGGCGGAGGCCACTAGAGTTCGAGGATAGCGACCACGTCTTCTTGCGTGTTTCACCTCGACATGGAATATGGAGATTTGGCTGAGGCGGCAAGTTGTCTCCACGCTTCATCGGACCATTCCAGGTCCTCAGCAGGATTGGCGAGGTAGCTTATCGTCTGGATCTACCACCTCAGTTGCACAGGGTGCACGACGTCTTCCACGTATCTCAACTAAGGAGATACGTGCACGACCCGATGCACATAATTGACCATGGGGAGTTGGATGTTGATGATGGGGCGATTTTTACGGAGGTTCCAGTGGAGATCGAGGATCGACAGGAGTGGGTCCTGCGTGGACGATCGATTCCTTTTGTGCGCATCAGATGGCAGCACGGGAACCTTCAGGAGAGAACTTGGGAGCGGGAGGCTCAAATACGTGCTCAATACCCACATTTTTTTCCCTAGTTTATGATGTATATTTACGGGGACGTAAAGCCCTGAGGTGGGAGTAATGTAAAGACCCGTAAAAATTCAAGGAAATTTTTTTATTAATTTTCTTTGGGATTTTACATGAACGTAGTTTCTGACGGCACTTGATTCCGAGGCCCGGTGTGCCCGGAATTTCTATCCGAAGTTTAGCTCGGGTACGTTCAATGAACGAACGAGTGGGAATTTCTAACTTTTGAACCGGTGCTCGGAATCGAATTCTGAGGGCACCGATGGAACCGCAACGCCGGTAATTTCTTAGGAACGCCATTTCCGGAGTTGCGTTTACACGAGAGAAGTTGTTAATTTATGGGGAAGGTAAAATAAAATTTATGCAACAATTTTATTTTTACTTTAAGTGGTTTAAGCTTTGGGTGGAAGTTGGGTAACTACCCAACTTCCCAAGGAAGGTTATGAGGGTGGTGGGGCCCACACGAACCCCACCCCTTCACATTCTTAAACCCCCTCAACTCACCATTATGGATGACAACTTGTCATGAATTAATTAAGTGGAATTAATTCAAACTCTTGAAATTCAAAAGTTTATGTTATGTTAAAAAAATAAGAGATGAACTTATTTTATTTGTGGTTGGAACCTTGTTGTGTGAACTTTGGGAGAAAAGCCAAGGAACTTGAGGAACTTATTCATCTTCGACGAAGAACGCGAAGAACACATCGGTCTCCGACGAAGAACGCCAAGTTCTCGGAAGCCGATTACGTGACGCCGTGAACCACGACACCGTCAATGTCTTCTTTCACAATGTCTCTTTCCGTGACAAATCCTCATTCAACGAACCTTCGTTCAAGATCACACGAGGTAGGGGTTTATGCGTTTTCTTTTCGTGATTTACTCTCGTTCATTATCCACGTATAATTGGACCACATGCTATCAATTAACGGGAGGAGGTCGGACCACACAAACACGGCCGACCCCCTTCCTTTTATTTTCTTGTTGTTGTGGTACGACGGGAAGTGACGCGGTGCCATCGCACCGCGCAGGAACGAACGGCAAGAATGCGTGATGTCGACGCGCCGCGTTTTTAAAAATATGAACCAAGTCGCGGCGCCGTCGCGCCAGGCTGGAGAACCGCAAAAGCACCGTGGCCGGAGAGGGGTCGCGGCGGAGGGGTGCGACGCCGTCACGTCACACCGGATGAATGAAGGTCGCGGACGGTACCGAGCCGCGGTGGAGCGTGGGAAACAGCGGCCGGAAATGGGCCGCCGGCGTCGGAGCAGGACCGGCGGCCGGAAACGGGCCGCCGGTGTCGGATCAAGGAGGGGACCAGCCGTCGCCGGTCCCGTGGCGGCAGAAATCGGCCGGCCGGGGCGGGTCGGTCGGACAGGAGGGAAGACGGGGGTTCAAACCCCCGTCCCGGCCAGCTAGCGGCCCCCATTAAGGGGGGCCGCGGTTACAAAACACAGGGGGGGGAAGCCCCCCCCCCCCCCCGCAAACCGAACGGCTCGGCCGTTCGGCCGAGCCAGCTGGCGCCGGGCCGGGCCGACCCAGGGGGTCTCGGGTCGGTCCGGGCCCGAAACCCCTGTTTCTGGACCCTTTTCGGTATTTTTCCCATTCTCGGGCTATGGACCTCCGATAGATGCGCCGTTAGAGGAGATGCGATCCTTGGATCGAGACGGTCGTTTCGGTATATCGCACTAAAGGTTTCGGAGAACTTTGGGTCCGGCCGGGTTGGTTCGTACACGAAACCAACCGGGCCCTCGGAGCGGAAACGCTTAAAACTTGAGTTCCGAACGTCCGATTGATGTGTCGTCGACTTGGTTGGATTCCTCTAAGTGAGACAGATCTTTTGGTTTACTCCTCCCGAGGTTTGGACGTAGGTGAAGTACGGTCGGGTTGGTTTTGCCTTAAAAACCAACCGGGCCCCTGGGACGAAAAAACCAATAACTCTCAGACCGGGCGTCCGATTGACGCGCCGTCTACGACGTTGAGTTTCTGTTGACGATACAGAACTTTTGGATACATCAACTCCGGAATTTGTGTTAGTTGATGTATCAGACTCTCGGCTCGTGGAGCGGACCCTCCCGAACGAGCTTGCTGTGTGCGGGGACCCTAGTGCTGGCTGCGTTTGCGACTATGACGACGACGACTGTACAGAGATCCACAGTGGATTCGATGGAGACGACTAAAGCACTCAGCGATCCTACGTGGATCAGTGATACCAATCCTGTGTGGGTCCGATCCTGCGTGGGTCAGCGCTCAGTGGTTCTGTGTGAGCCAGCGCCTACAGATCTTATGTGGGTCCGATCCTGTGTGGGTCTTTGCAGGGGTTAGTTACCTATCGATCCTTTGTGGGTCATTGCGGGGGTTAGTAACTATCGATCCTTTGTGGTTCCGACGGCTTAGATGAATCAGTGGCAATATCTGATCATCTCTATCATCATACGAAGAAGTATACCAGTGTGAGTTGAATCCTGTTTTTCTTTCCTTTGTGGATTGTGTTGAGCTATCCTGTGTGGATTACGTTTTTCTTTCCTATGTGGTCTGGGTTGTACTTGGGCTTGGATATTGGAGCCGAACGAGAATTGATGACTTAGGTATATGTATGGGCATATACCTAAGTAGTGTCGGATGTTACTTCGTGATTGTATCCTTCCTTTGTGGATTATCCTTTGTGGATTCTGGGATACCTACAGGGGTCTCAGGGTCCCTACTGAGTAGCTTATACTCACCCCTGCATGGGTTATGCCCGCACTACATTGTGTTGGTTGCAGACGATAGACAGCGTTGATCATGGTTGAGGCTTGCGGAGCAGGACGATACCTGGAGGCGGACCACTGGGCGGGACGTACTCGGAGCGGACGGCTGGACCCGAGGAGCTTTGGAGGCTATCTGTACCCACCCTACAGGTGGGACTTCCAGTGGACGGCTCGACGCTGTGGCTCTACTTTACAGTTGCTGTTTTCCCTTTCCAGTTTTACTTTACTTTCAGTTTGGGTTTGTATACTGGCCCACTTAATTTTCCGCACTTACTGTTGTACCAGCTTTTACTTAGTGTTTACTTCTACTTCTTACTTGCTCTGTGGTGTTTGTTTACTTTACAAAGGCAATGCCTTCCCTTTTTATCGGGAATTTACGCCTTGGTGCTAGTCGTCAGCCCCTAGCCTATGGGAGGCGGGCTTGGGGTAGTCACGGCACGGGCCCCAAGGACGGGTCGTGACAATAAATTAAAAAATTGCAAAATTCCTTTATGATAAAAGTGAATAAATATTACAAAAGAATAAATATAATTAATTATTAACTATATTTATAATTTATAATTATAATTAAAAATATTAATATTTATATGAATGAATAAATATTTTTTACAATATATCATTAATAAATGTATAAATAGTAATATTATGTATATATGTTTCTCGCAATATATAAGTTGTTATAAAACTATAAAATTAAAATTAAGAATTTTTATATTTATATTTAGATATATTTATAGTTAGTAATATATAAATATATTATTATTACTAATTAATTATATAGATGTACATATTATATTGATTATATGTAAAAAATATAATTAATTATTAACTACATTTAAAAAAAATAATTATAATTAAAAATGTTATTGTTTTGTAAATAAATAAATATTAAAATATTATTAATTATTAACATATATATATTGAGTTAACATTTTGATCATTTTTTCAAAGGCTTAACAGGTCTGTTTTTACAAACATTAATATCTTTTTTAATTTATTTTAAAGTGGTTTAAAAAGTTAAAAAGTGTACAGTTTTTTGTTTTAGCAAAAAGGGTTGTTTTTCCTTGTTTACATACATAGAAGAATGAAATTTTTATACGATTTAAAGCTTTGTTTGTCATTATTTTTTTAGTAGTTTTTCAAGAAATAAGGGTGTAGATTTAAACATATATTTTTGTATTGTTTTTTTTATTTTATGCTTTTTAATATTAGGACGGACAACATATAAATTGGTCTGCATGTGGGCTGAACTTATTTTTTGAAGTCCGCATGTAGAATATACTTTTAAACATATAAACCATATGGAAATAATTATTATTCATTTTATTTAAAATAAAAAATGTCTGAATATGTATATACAAATGTTTATATGTAAATATGCGTGTGTGTTAACAAACACATGTATATTTAGGTATATATTCCAATATGTGTAAATAAATACTAATATCTAATTTATCTAAATAAATATAAATAATATATATATATAGACACACACACAAACATATTTTATAAATGTAATTAAAAATAACTATAAATATATGAATACATATATGGAAAAGAAGATGTATCTAAATATATATAAATAAAATGATATATGGAAGAACTGCTTTCTCTCATTTGGATAATGAATCACCCTCATTAATTGTGTCTTTTCCTTCATTCCCATGTATATCATGTCGTTTCTCAAAGTTCCCAAGCATATTGTGAGAGATATTTAAGAGTTTCTATGCTCCTTTATATGGGATGTCCATGGGGAGGGGAGGTGTCATTGGTCTTCCTGGTTGAAGCTAGATAGACTAGTTGATAAGGGGGTATCAATGTAAGGAATGTTTTGGAGTTAATGCATTGTTTAGACATGGTCCCCATTGGGATGGTTCGTGACAGAGTTGTATCAAAGGAGTCAGTTCTACCTTAGGAACAGGAGTCTATGATATTGTTTTGGGTGACAATGTTAAGTGTTTTGGGTTCATATTTCAAGTGAGGGACTCCAGTGTTGGTGTGGCGGCTGACGTATCCATATACAGGGACTCTGATCACCTGGTTTTCAACTCGGTACATGAGAACACTGTTTGTAGAGAAAAAAATGGTATATGCATCATATAGAATTGGATTGTTTTTTTCATGTCATTTTTGAGTCATCTCTCAAGATATACTCATTGATCATGGTACATCTTATTTATTTTATGATACCTCTATGATTTATGCTAGTTATGATTCAGCATTAGGATCATGAGGATGATCCCCTCACTAATGAAGCATCGATACAGAGAATAGTTCCATAGGTTTTACCTCTAGGTGGTGCACCAGCTATACCACTAGTTGTTGAGGAGCATATGGTACCCACAACACCAGTAAATGAGGTGCACAGGCTAAGAGCACGTCATGAGTTTCAGCGGTAGAGAACCCTTAGGTTCTAAGTTGAGCCCGACCCATAGATGACTAAGAACTGGCTTGAGGCGGTGATCCAATTTTTTATCTGGTCTGATCACTATCAGATCAAATGGTGGTCCAAACAGTGATCCTTCTCCATGGATCAATAGAACAATAGTAAGGGTTAGTGACCCAGTCTTACGATGAGGCTACTCTAGAATGGTTAGAGTTTGAATGCCATTTCATAGAGGAGTTGTCTCTAGAAACATTGAGGTTTGTATGTATCCATAAGATTCTAAAACTTCATAAGGTAATCACGACAATATTTGAGTATTCATCAAGGTTCACCAACCTTTTCAGGTACTCGATAGATATGGTTCAGGATCAGTTATTTCGGGATCAAACCTTCGATAGAGGACTATTTAGATACATCTAATTCAGTGTTATACCTCTATAAATTCCTACCTATGTTGAGATTCTAGAGAGAGCTTTGGTGGTTGATATTTTCTTGGCTGAGCATATAGAGACAATGGTTGTTAGTAGTGGGCCCATAGGGAGAGAGACCTTGGAATTAGGAATCCAACGTCAATCTTAGGGACCTAGGTGTGTGAGACATTTTAGGAGGAGGTCCCAGGATATAGGGTTTTTAGTTTAGGGCTCATAGGATGGGTCCATACATCCCATAAAGAGTTGGTGTTACTCATGTAATGGTAGAGGACATCTTGCAAGAGATTTTCTGACCCGCCGTATGGCCGATAGGGAGACAATGGATGGGATGCTGAGACAAAGGAAGCAGTAGGAACATATTGGTGTGCAGTTCTATGAACATGGCATAGGATTAGGTAGAATGTTTGGAGGTGGTATACACTTTTTCCTATTACCACCACCACCCCTAGGAGGTCCGCACCAGGCTCAGAGAGCTGGAGGACAGGGGTGGGGACAGCTACTAGCAGTCAAGGATTACAAAACAGAGGCTCTGGGAATGATATGAGGTGCGATATGTGCCTTTTCTACCTTAGATATAGTATTGATAGACATAGGTTCTAGTCATTCATTTATTTACACATATTTGGTTTGGGACTTATCGATTCTGGTTGATCCCTTGGATCCACCCTTGCATTTTGAGAGTACTACTAGATATGACTCAGTAATCACACACTTGTTTCAACAGTGTGAACTGACTCTTGGAGGTGGGAGTTTTAGTTGGGATATATTTGTATCAGTTATGAGGCCTTACGATGTCATCTTAGATATGGATTGGTTACCTATAGTTCATGCCCAGATTGATTGTTTCAGGCGGAAGATGTTGTGTGTCCATAGTGATGGAACAAGGTTTTCCATTTTTGTTGAAAATGAAACCCAGGCAGTGCGGGATGTAATTATGAATAATAGGGTGCAATTTATTACTCATCATATGGATAGAATGACCCTTGGTGCAGCAGATGTTATAAGTTTCCAGTTTCCTAAAGTGGTGGTATAGTATGAGGACGTCTTTCCTAAGGATATTCCAAGATTACCTTCCCATTGAGACATAGAATTCTGCATTGATCTACAACCTAGGATGACACTGATATTTATACTAGCATATCGGATGGATCCTGTTGAGCTTTGAGAGCAGACGGTGTAGTTGGAAGACTTGCAGAGGAAGGGATTTGTTAGACCCAGTGTTTCACCTTGGGCAGCCCCAGTTTTGTTTGCCAAGAAGATGGATGGGATCTTGAGGTTTTGTGTGGACTACCAGTACATGAACTAGGTTTTTGTAAAGAAAAATTATCCTCTATCGAGAATCGATGACATCTTTGATCAGTTGAGAGGGTCATGATGGATCTCTAAGGTTTACCTCAGGTCAGGCTATCACTAATTGTAGGTACGGGATGAGGATATACTGAAAACAGAATTTAGATGTCGCTACAGTAACTATGAGTACTTTTTGATGCCCTTTGGCATGATGAACACCCCAGAAGTGTTCATGGGACTCATGAACCAGATCCTTTATCCCTTATTATATTAGTTCATGGTAGTCTTCATCGATGATATCCTAGTGTACTCGACATCTAAGGAGGAGCACACGAGACACTTGATGATGGTTGTCGACATACTCTAAGAGCACCATCTTTATGAGAATCTCTCAAAGTTCTATTTCTGGATTCAAGAGGTCCACTTTCTAGGACATGTTATCTCAACAGATGGATTGGTAGTGGACCTAGCCAAGGTTGTGGTAGTTTTATCTTGGGATCCACCCAAAAGCATTATAGAGTCATGGATCTTCCTTGGGTTGACAATATATTACCAGAGATTCATACTTGATTTCTCTAGGATATTGGTACCCATGAAAGCTTTAACCTGAAAGGGGTATCCATTCGTGTGGATAGAGAGGTTCTAATAGGCTTTCCTAAAGTTGAGGCAAAGATTTACGAGCATTTCCATATTGAGATTTCCAGAAGAGGGTGTTGGGTATGTAGTGTTATGTGATGCGTCAGGAACCAATCTTGGTTTTGTTCTGATACAGATATAGGAAGTGATTTTCTATGGTTCACATCAGTTGATACCATGTGATTATAACTATATGAGCCTCAGTCTTAAGTTATAAGTGGTATTCTTTGCACTAAATATGTGGCGACACTACTTGATGGGTGAGCATTTTATCATTTATTATGATCACTAGAGTCTCAAGTATATCTTCTCATAGAAGGATCTTAATTGAAGATAGAGGTGATGATTAGAGTTCCACCAAAATTATGAATTTGAGATTTTTTATACTCCTGGGAAGGGGAATGTGGTAGAATATTATCTCAACAAGAGATCCTGTTCATAGTTGTTGAATGAGGCATCAGAGCAGTTGGCCTCATTCAGTTATCCTTTGTGGGTGGAGATGAAGCATCTTACCTCCAGTAAATGGTTGTTATCCCTCCACTTCTAAAGAAATTCAGGGAGGTGTAGCTTAGGGATACAGACTGTGAGACCCTACATACTCATATATCTAGTGGACATGCTCACGATGGATTTTCTGAAAGTGGAGAGTGTGTCATTATTTTCAGAGGATGCACAATGGTACTAGTGACATTGAGGAAAAGGTTCTTATAGAGTTTCATACATCTCCTTTGGTAGTAAATCCAGGCATGAAAAATATGTACCAGGTCCTCTGATGTGATTTTTGGTGGCGAGGGATGAAGAAGGAAGTTGCAGAGTTTCTCTCGATGCTTTACTTGTCAGCAGGTGAAGTTTGGGCACCAAGTTCCAACAGGTTTAGATCAACCCCTTGAGGTTCCAGAGTGGAAGTGGGATGAGATATCCATGGACTTTATGATGATAATACCATATAAATCCATGGGAAACGATACAATTTGTGTTATCATAGGCCAACTCACCAAGGCATCCTATTTCTTAACTATTTGAGGGTAGAGTTAGGTAGAGAGCTTAGGATGCCTCTACGTGCACGAGATAGTCTGACTCCATGGTGTTCCCTCAATGATCATTCCTCACCGTGATTCTCTTTTTATATCTTGATTATAGAATGGATTAAAATAGGCTTTCAAGCCTCAGTTATGCTTGAGAAGATCATTTCACCCCCAAACTATTGGTCAAACAGAGTGGACCATTCAGGTCTTGGAGGACATGTTGCAGGCTTTCATGTTAGAATTTGGCCATAGTTGGGAGGATCATCTACCCTTAGTAGATTTTTTATACAACAATTGTTACCATTCCACCATTAATATGGTACCATTTGATTCTTTATACGAGAGACCCCACATATTACCACTTTGATGGACTTACCGAAGAGATTTAGCACTTATGGGCCCAAAGTTGGTGTGAGCTACTACTAAGAAGGTGTAGAAAATATAGGAGCATATTAGGACTTCACAAATCCATCAGAAGTCTTATGTTGGCCAATGGCGGAGGAATTTGGATTTTGTGGAAGGAAACCTTGTGTTCCTATGGGTTTCACCTCAATGTGGATTACAAAGATTTGGTTAGGGTGGCAAGTTTTCACTAAGGTTCATTGGCCCTTTCCATATACTTTGTAGAGTTAGTAAAGTGTCGTAATACTTAGTTCTATTGTCACAAACCATCCTGGGTACCCTGGTAACCTGATAACTGAGTCATCCCTGGCATAGCCTGAAGAGCGTTCCTGATCCCCATGGGTCAGCGACTAGCACCTAACATCATACAAACTGAGAGTGGGAATGATTTTTCCACTAAAAATGGGAAAATAAAATAATCAAGATAGTATGAATATCAAAAGAAACTCCACTTAGAATAATGTACCAAAATACAACAAGGCACAAACAAGCCCAAAGTACTACAACCTATTTTCTAAAATAAAGAAAAACAACCCAAGTCCCCAAGGACACAACTCACCACACCAACGTTCAATAGTTGGATCCACCTCCAAGTGATCATTTCCCTTTGCTCAAACCTAGAAGGAGAAAATCTACACACACCCAAAGACACAAGTAGGGTCTGAGCTAAAAAACCCAGTAGGGCCTTACCACAGATTCCATAATAGATTCTAATAAAATATTAACCAAAGGAGTGATTTCAATTTTAAAGATAAACAAGTTTGTTATTTTAATTCATATTTAAACAAATCATGTCATACAATTCATCATAATTTCAATTTTTTATTAAGAAAAAGACAAATACAAGAAACCAACCCCCCCCCCCAGGGAAGAGGCATGCCATACAATTCAAATGATGTAAAATACTTTAAAATCACCTGATTTACTTTACAATAATGAAATATTTCTTCAACAATGGCTTGAATAAAACATTTTATATAAAAAAGTTTATATAAATTTAGAAGGGGTATGTAAAATATATTTATCAACATTGGCATACATTTATATCTTATATATAAATAAACAAGTGAGAAACACGGTCATCTGCCAAATAGTTACGATAGTATTTCTGGCTATAGGACTCTTCACTCACTAAGTGATCACGGAAATATGTGTACACATACATCCTCTAAACACTGGTCAGAGAGGACTCATCACCATCGCCTAAAGAATGTGACCTGCTGTATGTATGTTTTAGAACATTGTAATAGCACAGAGTGTGTCCAAATAACTCACAAACTACCTATGGATTGCATGTTCTCTTACACAATCAATGATGAATAATTTATTTTAATATTTATTAAAATACAATAAATCTCATTCTTCCATTTCAATGCCAATTTTACATTTAAAACCAAAATGGGTTTTAATCAATAACATGCCTCTTTCCAAGATAAAACCACTGGGAATCTATCAAAACATTTTAATCCATTTTCACAAGTTTGAAATCCATTCAAAACCAATTACACTATTCCACAATTCATTACAAAAATTTAATTTAACAATTTAATTTAAATCAATCACATAAAATCTACAATTTAAATTCAAAAATTTAAATTAACCAATTTCCATAAAACATTCCCCAATTCAATGGGATTGGGGGTTTTCAAATTTCTCATGCCAAAACCATTTCAAAATTCCCAATTCATTGGAATCGGGTTTTTTAATCAACTGGAAGCATGTTGAGAAATTGAATTTAAATAAATAATTGAAATAAATCAAGAAACACTAGGTTAATCAATTTGGATAATTAGGATGGAACCACCTACCTTAAGGTTGTCGATGTCAGCGGTAATGATAAACCACCATGTATGGTTCAATACACCTCATCATGGCCTTATT
Source organism: Viscum album (assembly GCA_963277665.1). NCBI lineage: Eukaryota > Viridiplantae > Streptophyta > Magnoliopsida > Santalales > Viscaceae > Viscum > Viscum album. The sequence continues at coordinate 26,417,908 of OY728131.1, forward strand.
ATCGTAAGTGTAAACACACATATGCTTGACGTTCATCAAGGGTTCTTAGAACCAAAACCAACTGTTTTATTTCAAAAAGAAATAAAATATCACATACGATGATTCTTTCTCTCTCCTGGATAATTTTTGAATTATCATTTAGGTCAAAGCATGTGGTTGCAATATTCTTCTTCAAGAATAATTATATTTTGATAATTTATTATAAATTATAATCTATGATTATCTTTTGATAGTTTAATACAAATTATCCTTTATAATTATTTTTTTATAATTATTTCTGATAATTAATTATCCACTGAAAATATCTTATAATCATATTTTATAAATTATCATATGATAATTCTACATTATTACTTTAAAATTATATATTTAATAAAATGAATAATTATATTCTAATAATTATTTCTTACGAATTATCATTTCTCAAACTCTTTATGATAATTTTTTGTAATTATCGCTTAATAATTATTAATTATTATTCCTTGATAAATCCTTGTAATTTTCTTTGATAATTTTAGGAAATTATCTTTTGATACTTTTAATATATTATTCTTTGAATAACCCGGTATCATTATCATTTGATAATTATTTATAATTATCACTCATAAGTCCATGTGATTATCTTTTTATAATTTAGATAATCAATCTTTGGAGACATCGCATAATTATCATTTTAATAATATTAATAATTAAGCTTTAATAATCTCAAAATTATCGTTTAATGATTATATTAATTATCCTATGATAATATATGTAAAAATTATCTTTGATATTTCCATGAAATTATCATTTGATAATTCTTAAAAATTATCTTTTGATGTTTTCTTTATAATTATTATTTGACAACTTCATAAACTATTTATTGAATGATAATTATTTGTCTATCATCTAATAATTTTCATATTTATCATTTTATAACTTGTTTAAGAATCATGCTTTGAAAAATTAGGATTCATCCATTTTTTTTTAAATCCCCATTTTTTTAGAATTTAAGAAAATAAAGAAAGATGGGAGAAAAAAATTAAAATTAAAATAATAAAAAAAATCATACCCTATTCACCACATAGGAGGAGAATCCACCACAGCCCTAGATCTGGAGAATCAATCTAAATCGATTCAATCGTGGTGCGTAAAGGCAGAATGAGGTTTATTCGAACATGATAGAAATAACATAAACTGAATCTAAAGTTTTTTGGGTATTTATAACCCCAAATGGCGTGCTCAAGTGTTCAAGATCTAAAACCCAAATTTACCCCACTATTTCAATAGAATCTTGATGTAGGAGTCATTAAATTTACCTATTTAATGCGTTGCAATAGAAACCGTTCAAAACGGTCAAGAAACAAATGTTTTTGAAACCTTGGATCATCAAAAATGGGGGGTTACGGTTTGGGGAAGATGACTGAATAGTAACATCCATTTTTTAAAAATTAAATTAAATTATTATAATTAACTTTTTAATGTAATTATTATAAACTGTAATTAATTAGCGACCTAACCAAATTTTATTTACGTATAAAATTTATACCCTTCCTAGGGTAAACGCCTCATTCCAGACCCAACGGTGGTCTCAAATTTCCCCTAAGATGCACCGTTTGAGATATATTAATTATGTAATATTCAAAAATTGGAATAAATAATTAATTAAAAATAAAAGGATTTTTATCATGAGAGAGTCGTCCAAACGTCCGATGTTTACAAATATTATACCCTATCTAGGGTAAACCCCTAATTTCGGATCCATCCATGGTCTCAGATTTCCTACACGACACACTGTTTGGGATATATTTAATTATTTTTAATAAAATAATATATTAAATAGTATTTAATAACTTTATATCACAAGCAAGGCATCCAAATTTTTGGCACCTTCGAATGTTATACCCCTCTTAGGGTAAACACCATGTTTCAAACATAACAGTGGTCTCATATTTCTCATATGACACACTGTTTTTGAGTTATTCAATTATTTTGAATAAATTATGTGTGCTTAATATAATATAATTAATATTTTTATTCAGTCTTCGCTGAGGCTTTTTATGCCTCGGAATATCACACTAACTCAGTTCCGAACCCCAAAAATATTCAATTGAATGTTCCAAGATGTTAACTAGAAGTTAAGGTTTTTAACACATTTATCAAAAATTCACTGATAAATCATTTTTTCTCACTTAAGATATTAATAATTTAACACAAGAGGGTTTATGAATACCTAAAAATAGTAACTGTATGTTACAACCTCCCCATCATAGGAACTCTATGTCCTCAGAAAGCCTAAGAAGCGGTATCCACGTCAAAATAATGAGGTCACTGCTCTCTCATTAGTGCCTCCCTCTCCCACATCTCATGAGAATCAGAACCATATTGTCATAGCACACAGACCAGAGGTATCTTCCTTCCACAAAGTACCTTGGTCTCAGAATCAACAACCCCGACTGGTCATTTAGTCATAGATAAATCAGGTTCAATCTCAAGATCACTCCAACTCAAAACATGATATGGATCAAAGAGATACTTTTTCAATTACGATACATGGAACATTTTATGTATCGACGTCAGCTGCGATGGTATTTATAAATGGTAAGAAAATTTTCCCACATGATCAACAACCTTTAAATGTCCCACAAAATGAGAAGAAATCTCCCCTTTCCTCCCAATTTGTCGATGACCCAACTGGGGTGAAACCTTTAAGAACACCTGCTCACTAACTGATAACTCCAAAGGTCTATGGCGACAATTAGAATAGGACTTGTATCAGCTCTATACTTTCAAAATTATCTGATGAATCAACTAAATATTAGTTGTCGTCTCTTAGACCAAAATTGATCCAACTAAGGAACTTTCATCAATCTCTGACTAACACAATATAGATTTATAAGGAGGACCATACAAGGCCTCAAAAGGATCCATTCTGATCGTGAACTAGTAATTATTGTTATAAGAAAACTCAACTAGATCCAAATGATCATCCCAAGCCCCAAAAATGTTTAGAACACAAGCATGAAGCATTTCCTCATGAAGATCGTCCAACTAGGACTTCGTATCTTTTAGTTCAGCAAGTTTCATGCGATAATATGGAATTGAAACTGGTTGAGTATCGGGCATCAAGTTAATGGAAAACTCAACCTCTCTTACTCGAGGTAAACCAGAATTGTTCAAAGGAAATGCAATGGTAACTCGATGACAACTAGAGGGAGATCACCACTCATTGAATCTCTCCCTAGATCAAAAGTAAACATTGATATCATTTTCTCCAACTACGGATAAGAAGGTTTGGCTCTGCTTGACCTTGGGTCCCATTCTCCTTGAAAGACAAGAGACACACCACTAGGTGTGTTAAGGTAGATCCATCGAAGATAATAATTAATCCAAAATTTATTGGAAGTTATCCAATATATTTCAAAGATGACGTCAAGAGGTTTCATGTTAAGAACCAGAAAACCTGAAGCCAGCTCGAAATTAGATAGAGAGAAGATACAAGCAGGACTATGGAGACCATGATCTCTCTTCATGCCAAGGGGTGTAGTAATATCCATTACACAAGATAAAATATCCATAGTAAGATTAATAATATTAACAATACGGGTTGAAATAAATGAGTGAGATGCACTGATATCAAATAGTCACTAATGACGAATCCATAGTAATGGTACCTCTCATGGTCGTTGGACCTGTATCAGCTTCCCCTAAAGAGTCTTCCACTACATGAAGAAGTTTTGTTCTAAATGCTTGTGTTTTATATAAAGAATTTTATTTTCCTATAGTTTTTGGAGGTTCTTATGATCTCATGCAACTGGAAGAAAAAAGAATCCCCTTCAACCCTGACTTTCTGGCTAGGTCCATCTCTACCATCGTTTCCTTATCTAGCACATCAGCATAAGTGTGCATCTTCATCAAGAAGACTTGAGAGTAGATGTCTGATCGAAGTCCCAAATTGAACCATCGATCCTTCATCCTATCATTAGATACAATCTCAGGCGCCAACTACACTAACTTAGCAAAGCAATTTGAATACTTAGTCACAGTTCTATCAGCTTTCTCAAGCTTGAAAAACTCAATATCCTTGTAAAACACCATGTACTCTAGATAGAATTGGTTGGTGAAAATAACCTTGAAGTCTTTCCACTCTAATTCCTCATGTTTCCTTGATGTCTCTATCGTTTCCCACCATCTCTTGCTCAGTATTTCCAGCATGAATGTGGAACAATTCACCTTGATCGCGTCTGGTGTCTACAAGAAATCAAACATAAATTCTATCTTTCCCAACCATTTATTAGAATGTTGAGTATCAATGGATCCTTTGAAAACATGTGGTTTCTGGAAAAGTAACTCTTGAGAACTATTTTGAAGAGCACCCCCTAAGGCTTCACAACTGGAGCCTGAATGGGGACTTGTGGTGGTGCATGTCCCAAAGCTTGGACAGTGCACATAATCACCTCAACTAGACTCAGGTCCACTAGAGGGTTCGCTCGCTGAGTTTCAACAACAACCTATTCCTGGATCTGATTCACACGTCTTATCAGAGGCATGATTCTACAAAACATCATAAAACAAAAAAAAAGACATTAGATAATGCTCGTATAGAGAAATGAGGGAAACTTAATCCCAACCGATATAACAAAAAAGATTTGGATTTCACTCTATCCAAATCAAAATTGGAAAAAAACTAGACTTAATGCACAATATGTCTTTCCCTAACCACCCATAGTGACTTAAGGTTCATTACAGTGGGATTTATCTAGACACTCAATCACAACTACCTCCTAAGTCCCAAAAAGATTTCACAATGCGTACTGAATTCAAGACAAAAGATAAACTTGGGGCTCTGATACCATTTTTTCACAAACTAGCCTAGGTACCCTAGTAACCCAATAATTGAGTCAGTCCTAACATAGCCTGAAGGGCGTTCTCGATCCCCACGGGTCGGCAACTAGCACCTAACATCATAAAAACTGTGAGTGAGAATGATTTTTCCACTAACAATGCAGAAATAAAAGAAGCCAGACAGTATGAATATCAAAAGAAACTCCACTGGGAGTAATGTACTAGAATACAATAATTCAAAAACAAGACCAAAGTACTACAACCCATTTTCCAAAATAGATAAAAACAAACCAAATTCCCAAGGACACATCTCACCATGCCAAGGTTCAACAGCCACATCAACCTCCAAGATATCCTTTCCCTTTTCTCAAACTTGGAAGGAGAAAATCTACAACACCTAAAGTCACAAATAGGGTGTGATCTAAAAAGCCCAGTAGGGTCTCACCATGGATTCTATAAAAAATTCCAATAAAAGATTAACCAAAGGAGTGATTTCAATTTTAAAGATAAATAGGTTTGGCATTTTAAATCATATTTAAACAAATCATGCTATACAAGTCAAATGATGGGAAATACTTTAAAATCACAGGCTTTACTTTGAAATAATGGAATATTTCTAAAATAATGGCTTAAATAAAACATTTTATATAAAATAGTTTATATAAATTCAGAAGGGTCATGTAAAGTAGTTTTATCAACATTGGAATACATGTATATCTCATATATAAATAAACAAGCGAGAAACATAGTCATCTACCAAATAGCTACAATAGTATTTTAGGCTATAAAACTTCACACTCTCTAAGTGATCATAACAATATGTGTACACATAAAACCTCTGGAAACTGGTCAGAGAGGACTCATCACCATCTCCTATGGGATGTGACCTGCTTCATGTATGTTTTAGAATGTTGTAATAGCGTAGAGTGTGTCCAAATAACTCACCAACTTCCTAAGGCTTGTAAGTTCTCTTACACAATCAATGATGGACAATTTATTTTAAGACTTTTTAAAATACAATTAATATCATTCTTCCATTTAAATGAAAATTTTCCATTTAAAACAAAAATGGGTTTTAATCAACAACATGCCTCTTTCCAAGAAAAAATCATTGGGTTTCTATCAAAACATTTTAATCCATTTTCAAAAGTTTGAAATCCATTCAAAACCAGTTCCATCATTCCACAATTCATTTCCACAATTAAATTCAAAATTTTAATTGAAATAAATCTCATCAAATCCACAATTTAAATTCATCAATTTAAATTAACTAATTTCCATAAAACATACCCCAATTCAATGGAATTGGGAGTTTTTCAATTTATCATGCCAAAACCATTTCAAAACTCCCAATTCACTGGAATCAGTTTTTTAATCAATTTAAATCAAGTTGAGTAATTGAATTTAAATCAAAAATTGAAATAAATCAAACAATAATAGGTTAATCAATTTGGTTAATCAAGAGGGAACTACCTACCTCAAGGTCACCAATGTCAGCGGCAATGATAAACCACCATGTGTGGTTCAATACACCTCCTCACGGCCTTATTATCATAAGTGTCTACACACCTATACTCAACATTCATCAAGGGTTCCTAGAACCAAAACCAACTATTTTATTTCAAAAAAAATAAAATATCACATACGATGATACTTTCTCTCTTCTGGATAATTTTTGAATTATCATTTAGGTCAAAACATGTGCTTGCAATATTCCCCTTCAAGAACAATGATAATTTGATATTTTTTTATAAATTATCCTCTATGATTATCTTTTGATAATTCAATACAAATAATCCTTTAAAATTGTTGTTTTTTTATAATTATTTCTGATAATTAATTATCCTCTAAAAATATCTTATAATCATATATTATAAATTATCATATGATAATTCTACATCTTTAATTTATTATTATAAATTTAATAAAATGAAAAATTATATTCTAATAACTATTTCTTATGAATTTTCATTTCTCAATATCCTTATGATAATTTGTTGTAATTATCACTTGATAATTATTAATTATTATTCTTTGATAAATCCTTGTAATTTTCTTTGATAATTTCATGAAATTATCTTTTGATACTTTTAATAGATTATTCTTTAAATTATCTGGTATCATTATCATTTGATAATTATTTATAATTATCGCTGGTAAGTCCATGTGGTTATCTTTTGATAATTTAGATAATCAATCTTTGGCGAGCTCGCATAATTATCATTTTAATAATATTAATAATTAACCTTTGATATTCTTGAAATCATCATTTGATAATTATATTAATTATCCTTTGATAATATATATATAAATTATCTTTGATATTTCTATGAAATTATCATTCGATAATTCTTAACAATTATCTTTTTATATTTTCTTTATAGTTATTATTTGACAACTTCATATAACTATTCATTTCATGATAATTCTTTGTCTATCATCCAATACTTTTCATAATTTTCATTTTATAATTTATTTAAGAATCGTACTTTGACAAATTTGGATCCATTCATTAATTTAATATTATTATTTTTTAAAACCCCCATTTTTAAAAAAAATTAATAAAATAAAGAAAGGTGGGAGAAAAAAAGTAAAAGAAAAATTAAAATAATAAAAACAAAAAAAACATACCCTGTGCACCATGCAGGAGGATAAGCCACCACAACCATATATCTAGATAAAGAATCCAAATCGATTCGACCGAGGTGTACGAAGGAAGAATGGGGTTTATTCGAACATGAAAAAAATAACATACACTGAATATGAAGATTTTCGGGTATTTAGAACCCCAAACAGTGTGCTCAAGTGGTCAAGATTCGAAACCCAAATTCACTCCTCCCTTTAAATGAAATCTTGATAGTGGAGTCCTTAAATTTACCTATTTAATGTGTTGCAATAGAAACCATTCAAAACAGTCAAGAAATAAATGTTTTTGAAACCTTGAATTGTCAAAAATGGGGGTTACGGTTTGGGGAAGATGAGTGAATAGTAACATCCATTTTTCATAATTAAATTAAATTTATATAATTAACTATTTAATATAGTTATTAAAAACCTCAATTAATTAGCGACCTGACCAAAAGTTCTTTGCGTATAAACTTTATATCATGTCTAGGGTAAATGCCCCACTACAGACCCAACGATGGTCTCAAATTTCTCATATGATACACCATTTGAGATATATTAATTATTTAATGTTAAAAAATCGGAATAAATAGTTAATTAAAAATAAAAAAGGTTTTTAACACGAGTGATCCATCCAAACATCCGCCGCTTACAAATTTTATTCCTCGTCTAGGGTAAACCTCTCATTCTGAACCCATCGGTGGTCTCACATTTCCTATAAAACAGACTGTTTGGAAGATATTTAATTATTTTTAATAAAATAATATATTAAATATTATTTAATAAATTTATCTCATGATCAAGGCATCCAAATGTCCGATGCATTTGAATGTTATACCCCTCCTAGAGTAAACACCACATTTCGGACATAACATTGCTATTAGATTTCTCATATGACCCACCATTTTAGAGTTATTCAATTATTTTGAATAAATTGCACATGCTTAATATAATACAATTAATATTTTTATTCAGTATTCATCAAGCCTTTGTGGGTCTCAGAATCTCACACTAACTCATAGTCGAACCTCAAAAATATTCAATTGAATATTCCAAGATGTTAATTGGAAGTTAAGACTTTAACACATTTATCAAAAATTCACTAATAAATCATTTTTTCTCACTTAATGTATTAATAATTTAACAAAATAGGGTTTATGAATACCTAAAAATAGTAACGGGATGTTACATCTATCACTGTATTTAGACTGGGTACACGGTGTCTTCCATGTGTCGCAGCTAAGGAGGTATGTGCATGACCCATCATACATTATCGACTAGGGTGAGCTGGACATCGAGGATGGAGCTACCTTTGCTGAGTACCTGGTTGAGATTTAGAATCATTAGGAGAGGATCCTTCGTGGGTGAGAGATTTCTTTAGTGCATATCCAATGATAATATAGAAATCTTCAGGATATCACCTGGGAGTAGGAGTCTCAGATTCATGCTCAGTACCCATAACTTTTTTTGTAACCCTTGTTTTGGATTTTTGGGATGTAAAGCCCCAAGTTGGGGAGAATAAAGTGACTTGGATTTTCCTTGTATTATTTTTGGATATTGTATGAATTATTTTGGAGACCATGTGCAGAGACAGCGTGTGATTCTGTAACCTGGTGTACCCGGAATAAATGTTTAAAATATATTAAATATATTAAATAGCACTCACACATAGTTTTCCTAAAAAATATAATAAATTCTAAATGGGGGTGTCCATATCAAAAATTTGAGGGCACCATTGAGTTCAGAATGCGGTTTTTACCTTAAACGGGAGATAACATTTTTCGGTGTGTAGACGTTTGTGGAAAAGTCATTGTGGGTGTAAAATGAAAAAAATAATTAAATAAATTATTTCATTTGTTTGTTGACGTAATGAACTAATTTCCTTCTTTAAATAAATGATTATAGAAGATTTTTAGGGTTAGCCGCATAACCTTACAAATTGACGAGAGCTATTGTAATGACCCAAGCTTTTATTAATGAAATTCATGTTGATCTAATTAAATGTCTTATTATGTAAAATGGTTATATAAAACATATGAACTTACTTGGTTTTATGTTTTGGGATTTTAAAATACCTTTAGGAATTGTTACTGTTGCTAATATATTCGTTTAACATTTATCACATGATTAGTATAAATATAGGGTTTTAACAAATCCAATTTACTCAGACAAAGGAAGTGATGGCCTCATCCAGTAGAATTGCTCCGTACGAATCCCATTTTTCAGAGCTCGGAAAGGATTTGGAGACACTGGGCTTCTCTCTTGACCAATCCCAATCTGATTTTCAACACGTTGAGCTTGAACGGAACCGCCTATGGGAGAAGTGGAAGTTAATAGAGATTATCACCCAAGCGATGTTATCTGAACCACCCCAAGAGTTTGTCACCATCGCACATCTTACACATAGGTCTTATGCAGGTGTTATAAGAGGTTATGTAACAAGACCATAGAACTATGATTTTGTGCATTATTTTTGTATAGAATAAATAATATACATTAATTTTATTATTGTTACTTTGTAAATAGTTTTTAAATCACAAATAGTATTTTTAGTTAATATTCAATTAAGAAATCTGTTTTGATGAATTAATAGATTTTTTAATTAAATAATATTTTAATAAAATATTATTACTAAATTATTTTTTATTAAATATTAATTATTATATAATTTTTATGAATACAATTGTAATTTTTATTAAGGTTTGAAATCTATTTTTGTCAAAGCCCATGAATTTTCAATAAATGTCTATTTTTATTTTAAATGTAAAAAATTCACATAATTAGAAAATTATTTATATAAAATGAATATTATTTTTTGATTCAGGACATTGAAATTATCCAATGGTGAATTTTTCATAATTTTTTGAGACAGTTGAATTTTTTGGTAAAAATTAAATATCGTTTAAATATATAATGTGTTTTATGACATCATAATGACCCAATAATGATGTAATAAAATAATATAAATGGGATTCTAGGCCAATTTATGTTTTAACTTTAAAATAATGTGATTTTAGGTTTTTTTTTATTTTACAAAGCCTTAGTGGATCCTCCAAGACTTATAAAACATTTTAACATTTTAAAATGATTTTCTTGAGAATGTGACTCACCTCCACATAATCAAGCCTGATATTTTAATAAGTTCGGACATTGGCCTTATAAAATAATTTTTTCCACTCTCCTTTGGAAAAAAACATGTGAAAAAACCATGGGATGGTTTGTGGTTTTGATTAGTTTAATGTGTACTGTCCAAAACCAAAATAATAAAGAATTACCTCTCCTTTCATATATAAACCCACCCAATATCCCACTTCCTATTCACTAAAAACATTTTGAGATCTACCAAACCCTTACCTACTCTCTCTAGAATCCTCCCAAGGCTCACAAATCTCTCTAGAAGCCCCTCTCAAGCATCTCCCATGTCTTTGGCATCACACTTCCAAGTAAGGGATTTCTTCCTTTCTCATTTTTGTCCAAATTTCTTTATGTTGTTATACCCTTTTATTTTCAATTAAAAATGTTTGGGTATGATTTCTCACCTCCCACATATTTCCCTCAATATTTTTTAAGGATTAAATACTTCTTTATCTATAATTAATTCCTCCCATGTACACCTGTTACCATGCTGAAATTCTATAATGGGTTTCTCTCTCTTCATTTACATTCGAGCAACTCTTTTATATTATGCATATAAATTCCATTACATATGTTGGAATATTATTTTCCATTACCCCCTTACTTTCCATTTCATTTATAAATTATGAGAGACTCTTTTCTCTCTCATCAACCCATTTTAAAATTTCTATTTGATGTCGTTATACTGCCGAAGTTATACCAAAATTTCCATGCCAAAATCATCATGTAAGTGAATACCATACCCATATCTCTATTAAGGGTATTCACCTTTATGAACATGTACTTGTTGATTGAGTAATTACATTTATGTATTCCACATCTTCTATTCATGGAATAAATTATGATGTTTAATGAATCTATGTTGTATGATCCATGTGGCGTACTTATGCATGAAATGAAATGATTGAGAAGGGCGCACCCTAATAGATCTCCAATGCATTGGGTAAATATTAGAATTGTGATACGTTAAGTGAAATGAGGGTTTAATCATTCTAATTCAAGTTCATTGAGGGTTTACCCATTCTTCATGTACAATGATCATTGGCTCATGCTAATATCATGTTAAATGTTTTTGATAAATTTTTATGTTATGATAATAATGCTATATCATGCCTTTATGTTCATGTTTTTCTTGTGCTCCATTGATATACCTATTTCCTAACATGTACTATATTATTCATGTTATTACTTTTTTACTACCTTAATGGGCTTTATAGCTCACCCATTTCTTATGGATGTCCTCAGGTTGTCTCGTGCAATGCTAAGTACAAAGGAATGTTGTGGTCATGTAAAAGAAGTTTTCAATAAAGATGTTGGGTTTTATGTTCTAAGTTGTTATGTAATGTTCCTAATTTTCCAAGACACTATACATATTTATCCTCAGAGTTGTCTTAAGTGAAATTTTATGTAATAAATCATGTTTAAGTGTGTAATAAAGAGCTGGGTTGTTATAGTTGGTATCGGAGGATAGGTTTAGTTATTTTTGGGATTAGGATTAGAAAACCCTAGTGAAAGCCTTAGGGATAAGACTAAGTATAATAAAAACATCCCTAAATTTTGGTGAGTATTTGTTAAGTGTTTTATCAATAAAATACATCTCTGTCAGGATACAGTCAGGTAGAGGCGACTCTGGCACAGATGTATCTAGGGGTAAAACCAAAAAACACCGCTTTGAGCTAAACTCGAATGAGAACTGGTGCATGAAAATGGGCCTTGATTCACTCTTGGTTACGACACTCCCAGGGGATATGTTTTGGTAAATTCATAAGCTTAGTATGAACCATTATTAAAGGAATAAAAAACAAATCCCCCTAAGAATATATGTTGGGAATTAGATCGTGTATAACATAGATTGAAGCCTATAAATTCAAAAGTTAAGGGAAAATGTAATTTATAAGTTATCTATTTTTGTAATTGGATTCCCCTTTATGTGTTACCCCTAACATTTTTTTATTCCAACAAATGGTCAGTAATATGAGGACTCCGGATAACAACCGATGAGAAGATCAATGTGACGACTATTCTAATGATATGATCAATTCAATGGGAGTGGGAATCGCAAACTTTGTCATGATACTCTCTCAGTTAACTCGAGTTTTGAATAGAAACATGGATCAAGATGAAATTTCAACCCCCCCCCCCCAATAAAGAATAAGTCTCAATCGAGAGGTTCATGAGACAAAGGCCTCCTACTTTTAATGGATCATCTGACCCCTCAATTGAAGAACAATAGATCAACTCTATTGAAAATATTTTATACATCCTTTAATGTTCTAAACAAGTAAAGGTTCTTCTGGCTGCTTATTGTATGGAGGTTGAAGCTGATCAATAGTGGACATTGATCAAAAATACAAAGCTTGATGAGGATATTGAAGCATTGGAATGTAAGGATTTCCGGAAAATGTTTTTTGATAAATATTTTCCTCACACCCTCCGACTTAAGATGGAAAGGGACTTCCTTTCCCTCAAGAAAAAAGACAATGAATCCATCGGAGCGTATGAGACAAAATTCAAAAGGCTTGCACAATATGCCTCCGGCTTTTTCGTTACCCCTGAATGCAAAGTTGACTACTTCTTTGGTGGGATAAAACCTAGCCAACAAAAATCCCTATCGATCTGTGACTTCGATAGCTATGAGGAAATTGTATGATGTGCCCTCAAAGTCGAAATGGAGATTGGAGAATCTTAGGGGTATCATGGGGATAATAAGTGAAAGGTGGACTTTAATTCTGGCGGTCTGATGGATAAATTCAATGATGATAAGAAAATCCATCACCCCACTTGCCAAAGGTGTGGAAAGAAGCACCCTGGAAATTGACTGAAAGAGACGAATAAATGCTTTAAGTGTGGAAGAGAAGGGAACCTAACAATTAACTTCCGACAATAAAAACCAACTACTGAGACAAAGGAGATGAATGCTCTGTTTGACCCTCAATGCATTTTTTATTGCTTCAACTACAAAGAACTAGGGCACTTTGCAAAATAGTGCCCTAATCCAAGGGTTTTTGGAGGCAACCAACAACCTCCAAGGCAGCAAGGACAAGATTTTCCCATCAATACTGCCGAAGAGAACCCCGAAAATGAAGTGGTGACAGTTATGCTAGTTATTCATTCAATAATAGTTAACATGTAACACCCCGAGCTTCCATGATACGCTTCTCATTCAATAATGCAATAGCTTGCATTGTACGCAACTTCGAGTTCTAAAACACCGCGACTAATCAAAGTAGCCGTTATGAATAGTAATAACCACTTTTTAAAATTATAGAAATTTTATATTTTAAAATGGACTTCATTTTTGTATTCGTAATATCGAAATTATCCAAAGTTGAATTTTTTGTAATTTTCTGAGAACTTCCAATTTTTTATGAATAGTGAAAATTACTTAAAAACAACTTTTTTAATCAAAATAATTTATAGTGATAAATTATACAATTTAGTGGTTTTAAAGTATAATTAGAATATATTTTTACCATTTTATCCAATGGTGGTCATTAGAATTAATTTAACATTGAAATTGGACATAAACAATTGCCAATCTTTTGATATAAATTGTTTCTTAAAAACACGCTATTTGTTGTGACAGCGGGAATTAATTATAAAATTAATTAATGCAACTTATATGTTTGGAATTTTGTAAAATATACATCATTTTTGAATTTGGAATATCAATTATAGATTAGGGTGAAATTTTGGCATTGTTCTGAAAAACTTCAATTTTTGATGAATAGTGAAACCACTAAGTGGTAGTTAAATAACTGATTTTTCGTTTAAATGAAATATTACCACTTTTGTGATTTGATTTTCAAAAATCCGACATACATGGTTGTCATTAAGAAGTAAAATTTGGTTCAATGAGATTAAAATAATTTTTTGGTGAATAGTAACTTTTAAGTTCTTAATCGCGATTAGAGATAATTAGTGTAGTTTAAGGTACAAATAATGTTTTAATAATATGAGATGAGCATGACACTTTTCCTACTCCTATTGTATGAGTCATGGACGACCAAGACAACCCATGGGTCAACTCGGGGACCCCATGGAGCCACTTTAGTTGGAAAATGACATTAATATATATTTATTTAATGTTAAAATTAAATTGACACAAACATGAGTTGTTTTACTAAAACAGTTTTTAAGTGGGGTTAAACAAGTCCAACTTTTGCCTATAAATATTCATTAGAAAGATAAAAATATTTCCTACATCATAGTATTTTTTTTATAATTTTTAGACATTAAATAAATTAAATTATTTATGACATAATTATGATGCAGTGATGACCTCATTATTTAACGATTTAAATAAAATGAGAAGATAATGCAAAATCCAAGGATTACACTTGTCCAAAGCCTATTGGATGAGGATATTTCGAACCCTTATCACCTTATACACGAATTATATAAGTTTTGGATCTTTATAATCCGAAAAAGCATTGTATAATAATGTAACATTTCAATCTTTCCAAAAGAGCCCCTCCTCTCCACTTATAAAAGGCCCCCACCACTCCCACCTTATTCACACCTTCAAGCCATTTGGCTCAGCCAACCTCTGCCCAAATACTCTCCCAACATCCCTCCCTTACTCCTAGAAGCCTCACTTTGGGTAGAATTCTTCCCAAGGAAGCCTTTGGCTCAAATCAAAAAGAGTTACCCGATTTTGAGGTAATGTCTTCTCTAATGTTGTTTTGTTTTATTTTTCTTATCCAACCCCCTAAACTCTTTTTATTAATTTCTTTTGTAACAACACCAGTATCCTCAATATAATAGGATGTTTTTATAAGAAGGATTCGAGATACACTTACACACACCTATATCTAATGGTTAAAGAACATACGGTTTCTGTGGATGGCGAATTTCTGCCTCACGAAACGATGATTGTTCAACACTCATATAACACCTTCAAAGGTGGCCATTAAGATGTCACTATATTTATATATTATATAAAATATGTTTATGTTTTACTTATGCTTCTGTATTTCTCATTTATGGCATACTTTATGATTTCCATTATGGGTAAAACGCGATAATTTCATTTTAGGAAGTGCGGACTACCGCCCCCTCAAAGTGATTTGAATCGTTAATGACATATGTGGGATGTATAAATGATGGATTAAATGGTATTATACACTATATTATACTGTAATTATATTATAAATTTATATCATTATGATTTCATTCCATTAAATACGAAATAGAAATGAAAGTAGCGTTCATGCGTACGTACAGCTTACCATCTCCATGAACGGTGCATTTCATTTCTTACCTCTAAATGTTACGTGACATTATGAATGAATGTATATACTGTATATATATGATATATATGATATCTACATCATGAATATAATTCTGGATATAATGGATATTTCACCACATGAACAACTTGTAATTATAAGAAGTTTATTTTTGACTCAAGTACCAAAGATCGACAAAACGACCGTTATTAACTTAAATAATTAAATAATATTCATAACATGGTAATAAGGGATATAAAAGGAATAATGAACATGAAAAATGTTCTTAAGTAAATATAAATTAACTCTAGTTTATTATTCAGGAGTTTAAAGAACGGTCGAGTCAGGACAAGACGCAAGGTAAGGGAACTTCTTAACCCAACTTCCATTCTTTGGGTTAATCTCCTACTTTCAAATTATGTCATGATATTATTATGTCCTATTTTGTATATTTACTTTCTTTATGTGTACCTATATTGAATACACATAATAGATCTATTTTATTTTAAAAATGATCTTTTTAAGGACTTCGTCTCAATCTCCTTTCATTGAGGCATATTTGGTTTTATACACAACTTTCTTTTATACGGTGTATAAACCCCTTTGACTTTTATGTTTATTCAAAAGGAATCTTTTTTATACGAAGCGTTTTGCTAAACGACAAAAGGGAATGTTTTTCTTTCCGTACTTATGCGGCGACAACGACTTCTCCGCCTCCGTGACCATTATTTGAGTTTCGGCTTCCTCTACAAGCCATCACTTTTTTTTAATGAAAAATAAATACAACGTTTTAACTTTCTTTTATTTTTGTATTGAAAATGGTTTTGAAAACGTTTTTATTATATCAATGTGTTGTATTGATATATTGTGATTGAAATGTGGAAATGTTATGTTTCCTTTATGCATGTTTTATGTGATACGATTATGTTATGGTTTATGATATGTTTAAACCTATTCATATGAGGAATGTATTGGACTTAATAAGTGACGGGTGGAGCCCGCTATAGCTCCTCGATGCATCGGTAGGTCTCATGAGACAACTAGACGTGGAATTGGCCAAGGCCCTTTCCCAATTTGATTTATGGTTTTGGCCGAGGCCTTAATCATTTTAGACGTCTTGGCCGAGGCCTTAACAAAATGTTTCAGAATGTCTGGCATTATACATTCCCTCATTATTAAAGTGGTTATTGATATTGCATGTGATTATTCGACCAGTAGAATATCCATGTGAAGAAGTGAATGGCATTATCTCATTTTACTTTTTCCATATTATGTTGAAGTTCAAGTTTAAAAGGCTTTTGTTTTAGTTATACATTGCCTTAAATGTTAATGTTTATTTATGAAAGTTTCCGCTATATTGTTATCCTTACTGAGCATATGAGCTCACCCCTTTCAATGTTTTAATATTTTCCAGGATGTGAAGAAGTATTTTATGAATGACCTACAGGGATTGTCAGAAGAGGATATGAGTGTGGACTATGGAGACTTTGTTATTGTAGTTTTTCACTTTATGATGTAATGTAACATTTACGAATGTATCTAGTGTTTCCAAGGCTACTAAACTAATCGGTCTTTCGAGACTTGATCTTTTGTGATCATGCCAATGTTACGAACTAACGCACCAGCTCTGGGTAGCTGGGGTCGGGGCGTTACATAACATACTTTTTTATTCTGGTTCTACGCATTCTTTTATATCCTGAATGTTTAGTAGAACAATCCCAACACCACCAAAAATCATGGAAGTAAAGATGTAGGTGAGAACGAAAAATGGGAAAATCATTGAAACCCATGAATATAAATCCTCCCCTATCGAAATTTTTGGATTGAACTTCTTGGAGAACCTATTCATACTTACTCTGGTGGAATTTTATGCAATTTCTATCATGGATTGGCTTTCCTTATATAAAGACAACATAAATTTCCATGAGAGGTAAATCACTCTCCTTATGGAGAATCGACCCCTAATTCTGTACAAGTGAAAGGAGGAGAATGAATCTTCTTTAGCGCCATCATCTCAAGCATGGATATTACTAGACTATGAGCATGTGTATCTTGCTCAGATGATTGAGTTTAAGGAAGCAACCATCCTTGAAGACGTGCTTATTGTGAGGGAATTTGCTGAAGTGTTTTCCAAGGAATTTCATGGTCTTCCTCCTAGAAGAGATATTGAATTCTCGATTGATCTTATACCTGGGGATTTTCCAATATCCAAGACTCTATATATAATGGTTATTGTGGAGCTTGAGGAGCTAAAGAAACAACTATAGGAGAATCTGGATGAAGGGTTTATACTCCCAAGTGCTTCACCATGGGGTGCACCATTCCTCTTCATCAAGAAGAAGGATGGGTCAATGCGTCCTTGCATTGATTATCGTGATCTTAACAAAATCATGATAAAGAACAAGTATCCTCTACCCCTAATTTATGACTTGTTTGATCAACTACGTGGAGCACAATACTTCTCCAAGGTGGATTTGCAGTCGAGATATTACCAAGTAAGGGTGAAGAAGGCGGATATCCCCAAGAACTCTTTTTGTACAAGGTATGGGCACTATGAATTCATAGTAATGCCTTTCAAACCCACTAATGTTCTAGCAATCTTCATGGACTTGATGAATAGAGTATTTATAAATTACCTTGAAAAATTTTTGGTAGTCTTTATAGATGATATTCTAATATACTCTAAACCCAAGGAGGAGCATGGGGAGCATATAAGCATTGTACTATAGACCTTGCGAAAGGAGAAGATCTATGAAAAGTACAGAAAATTTTAGTTCTGGTTGAAGGAAGTCTCATTTGTGGGTCATATCATCATAAGAAATGGGATATCTATAGATCCCTCCAAGACAGTCGCAATTGAGGGATGTTCGAGGCCAACATCAGTGATGGATATCCGCAGCTTCCTGGGGTTAGCTGGATATTATCACCAATTTGTGAGAAATTCATCATGATTTTCAAACCCTCTTACTAAGCTAACCTATAAGGGATTCAAGTTTTCTTGGAGTGATGAATGTAAAGAAATCTTTAAGGAGTTGAAAAGGATGCTTATCACTATGCCTGTGCTCACATTACCCACAATTGAAGAACTTTTTGTGATATTTAGTGATGCTTTGAAGAAGGTATTGGGATGTGTGTTGATGTAAAATGAAAAATTCATTGCTTATGCTTCAAGTCAATTGAAATGTCATGAACAAAACTATACAACACGTGATTTGAAGTTGACTGCAGTAATCTTCGCTTTGAAAATTTGGAGACATTACCTCTTTGGGGAGAAGTGTGAAATATATACGGATAACAAAAGTCTCAAGTATATATTCACACAGAAAGAGTTGAATATGCGCCAATAAAGATGGTTAGAGATGATAAAAAACTCTGACTGCTGAATCCATTACCGCCCTGGGAAAGCAAACAAGGTGGCAGATTCTCTATGTAAAAAGGACCCAAAAATTCTATCATTGATGAGAATTGAAAAGGATCCAATCTTCTTAGATTTGATAGAGATAGACATGGGGATCATAAAGAAGGTAACATCACCAATCCTTTCACAAATTATTTCTCAACCTTCTCTTTTGAAAAAGTTAAAGGATGCTCAAAAGGATGATGTGGGAATTTATAAGAAAGTGGAAACCATCTGAAAAGGGAAATCCTCGGAGTTCAATGTTAATGAAGAAGGAATTGTGAGATTTGGGTCAAGAATATGTGTTCCATAAATTCTGGAGTTAAATAAATAACTTTTGGTTGATGCACACAGTTTGAATTTCTTCATTCACCCAGGAAACACAATGATGTATCAAGATCTCCGAGATCTTTATTGGTGGGATAATATAAAGAAGGAGATCACTGAGTATACATAAAAGTGCCTGGTATGTTAGCAAGTGAAGGCTGAGAGGAATAATTCTAAGGGGATGATGCAACCATTACCTATACCAACATGGAAATGGTAGAACATAAATATGGACTTCGTCACCGAAATTCTGAAGACATTCAAAGGAAACAATGCTATCTGGGTTGTTGTGGATCGTTTTACAAAGACTAAACATTTCATTGCAATTCAATATGATTTCTCATTGGATCAACTGGCACGGATATACATCATAGAGTGGTAAGGCTACATAGAGTACCACTATCAATTGTATCCAATCGATATCCAAGATTCACCTCTAAGTTCTAGAAGAGTCTTCAACATGCTCTGAATACTGAGCTGAACTTCAGTGTGGCTTATCATCCTCAAAATAATGGCCAATCTTAGCAGACTATTCAAGTACTTGAGGGCATGTTGAGAGAATTCTCAATAGACTTGAAAGGAGGATGGGATCAACATCTTCCTCCAGTTGAGTTCTCTTACAATAACAGTTTCCACTCAAGCATCCAAATGGCTCCTTATAAAGCCATGTATGGGAAGAGATGCAGAACACCAGCATGTTGGGATGAAGTTGGGGAGTGAAAACTACTAGGTCCCGAAATGGTCGAAGAAATAGTGGAGAAGGTTAAGACCATTGAGTATCACATTAAATTTGCTCAGAGTCGATAAAAGATATATGCAGATAATCGTCGACGAGACCTATAGTTTGATATTAGAGACATGGTATTCCTATGCATACAAACATGGAAGAGAGTTATAAGATTTGAGAATAAGGGAAAGTTTAGTCCAAGGTACATCGGCCCTTTTGATATCCTTGATTGCATTGGAGTAGTGTCTTATCAACTAACACTCCCACCGAACTTATCTCAAGTACATGATGTATTCCATGTATCACTCTGGAGGAAGTACATACCTGACCCATCGCATGTACTCAATCCATAGGTGGTTCCATTGGAGAATGACCTCACTTATGAAGAGAAGCCGATGAAGATATTAGATTGTAGGGAAAATGTTCTACGAAATAAGAAAATCTACCTCATCAAGGTGTTGTGAAAAAACCACAAGTTTGAAGAAGCAATGTGGGAATCGAAGGAATTGATGAATCAGAGTTACCCTCCTCTATTTTAGTGTGGGAAAAGGAAATTTCGAGGGCGAAATTTCTTAAGAGGGAAAGATTGTAACGACCCAAACCTTTATTAATGAAATTCATATTGATCTAATTAAATGTTTTATTATGTAAAATGGTTATATAAAACATATTCAATTCCTTGGTTCTATGTTTTTGGATTTTAAAATACCATTAGGAATTGTTACCGTTTCTAATATAGTCATTGAATAGTTATCACATGATTAGTATAAATATAGGGATTTAACAAATCCAATTTACTCAGAAAAAGGAAGCGGTGGCCTCATCCAGTAGAATTGTTTTGTACGAATCCCATTTGTCAGAGCTCAAAAATGAGGTGGCGTTACTGGGCTTCGTTCTTGAACAAGCCCAAGATGAACTTCAACACGTTAAGCTTGAACGGAACCGCCTATGGGAGAAGTGCAAGTTAATATAGATTACCACCCGAGCGATGTTATCTGAGCCACCCCAAGATTCTGTCACAATCGCACACCTTACCCTTAGGTCTTATGTGGGTGTTATAAGAGGTTATGTAAAAAGAACCTAGAACTATGATTATGTGCATTATTTTTGTATAGAATAAATAATATACATTAATTTTATCATTGTATTCGAATTTTTCAAAAACAAAGATAAAGAAAAGGTGCTCAAAGGCAGACCATGGTCTTTCTACAATCAAATCATTCTCATGGATGACTTTACAGGTGGGGACAAAATTCAAAAAATTAAACTGACTCACTCAGCCTTCTGGATACAAATCAAAGGAATTCCATTTCATGGTAGAACGGAACGTGTTATGCGGTAAATTGGAGAACGCGTTGGTAAATTTCTAGACTGGGACCAATATGACCTCATCCACTGGGGACCTATGGTGAGGATTAGAGCCTTAGTCGATGTGACACAACCACTTATGAGGGGTCTATTCTTATCAATTGAAGATTCAAATGCCTGGATTTCCTTTGAATTTGAAAAACTCCCAATTTTTTGTTTTTTCTATGGGTGTATTGGACACCTCAAGAAAGTTTGTGATTTGAGGAAGGAGAATGAAAAAGGCACCATTATCTTACAATACGGCCCTTGGCTCCACGCAAAAACAGTAGGATTTGTGACTATTTCTAAGGCAGAAAAACAAAAGGATCGTGAATGACTAGCGAAGGCCTTCTCCAAGAAAACTGAACCAGAACTCAATACTATCATCATGCTAGGACCACCGGATTTTTTGGGGGAAAATCATGATGACCAGCGGGTAGAAGGAGGGTCTTCGTATAGCGCAATGGACGGGGCCAGAACTGGGGACAAGCATGCGAGTCAGAGTTCGGACCCGGATGTTTTCTCAAGTCTGATCCCTGCACCTATGAAAGACAGTGTCTCACCACCATTTGGACCGAGGTCAAAATGTAAGGAACCACCTGACCCGTCTTCTAAACCCAGGAAAATTTGCATCGAATCAACAGATTCTACTCCTGGTCCAGTGTCTGTTGCTCCAGGGATCAACCTCATGGATGAAGCCAATACGATTGGGATAAATTCATCAGGTACCTTTACTCAACGGACATGGAAAATGGAAAATTTTTGTGATAGGAGTGGTGATACTACTAATGAAAAACCCGGGGAACATAAAAGACATCTGGAGGATTGTAAAGTGACTGAACACCTCCCAAAAATGTGGAAAGCGGCAGGTGATAGACAGTTATATGAAGTTTCAGAGGCGGAGGCGGGTATGTCCCAGCCTTTCCTAGAGCAATGAAAATCATATATTGGAACTGTCAGGGGCTTGGAAACCCACGAACAGTTCGGATGCTCCATCTCCATTGCGCACAAAGTCACCCTGATATGGTTTTTTTTCGAAACCATGTTGGATAATAAAAACAACAATTGCATCGCTCTCAAATGTGGGTTTCAGGGTTGCCTTTCAGTTCCTCTCCAAGGCCACTCAGGGGGACTGGGCCTTCTTTGGAAGGACAATGTCGATGTCAGAATCCTCTTGTACTCAGTGCATCATGTGGCTACATCCATCCACGATGACCTCTCTCCGCCTTGGACTTTTGTGGGAATCTACGGATGGCCTTCACAAATTGATAAATGGAAATCCTGGGAACTTCTCTGTTCTTTACAACAAGGTATTACTGGCCATATCCTCTTTGGTTGTGATTTCAACTAGATTCTGTTACAGCATGAAAAATGCAGAGGAGCACATCGGCCCTTTACCTCGATGTCAGGCTTTTGTGATGCAATTTCTAGGGCGAGCTTGGCTGATCTGGGCTATGCAGGCAGCCCCTTCACCTAGTTTCGGGGGAACAAAGAAATCACACGCATTGCTGAGCGTCTGGAAAGATTCCTAGGATCTATGGAATGGACTAATATCTTCAAGATGTTTCATATCTCCCACTTAGCATCGAACTGTTCGGACCATTTCCCTATCGTTATCGACTTCTCTCATAGTGGCCGCAATTCAAGATGTGAGAAACCCTTCCGGTTTGAAAACTACTGGGCCAAAGACTGTGAGTGTGAAGAAGTTATCCGATCATGTTGGTAGGGTTGAAGTGAAGACATCAATTTTAACCTCAAGCAGGTGGCTGCTAATCTAAGATCATGGAGCAATAAAAAATTTCACCAACCCGGCAAGTTGTGTAACTCCCTGGAACGGCAACTCACTGGACTTCTTTCCCAACCCCCAACGGATGATATTATCTCCAAAATTTATACTCTGCAAAGTGAACTGGATGTCGCTTTTCGCATTAAAGAAATATTCTGGGCTAGGCGCGCATGAGAAATCCACATCAAAGAAGGGGATGCAAACACTCGATACTTCCACCAGAAGGCTTCTTCTAGGCGCCGCAAAAACAAAATTTCGATCCTCACCCACCTAGATGGGGGAACTGTGTCCAACATTGAAGGTATCCATGATATTATTTCATGTTATTTACAAAAACTCTACACTGTAGGAGATTCCATCTTATCATCGGAGGTTGAGTCTTGCATCAAACATGTGATTACCGATGAGATAAACTGCCAGCTCACAAAATACTTCACGGGCGATGAGATTCTTTAGGCTCTCAAACAAATCCACACCAAAAAATCCCCCAGTCCTGATGGCTTCCATGAACTCTTCTTTAAGAAATACTAGCACATTCTCAGCCCTGACATATGCGTGCTAATGAAAGGCATTTTGGCTAGGGAAATTAACCTCTTCTCTATTAATGAGACAATTCTTACCCTCATCCCAAAGATCAAGAAACCCCTTGAGGTCTCGGACTTCAGGCCTATCAGTCTCTTTAACGTCTCCTACAAGATTTTCTCAAAGGTCCTAGTTAATCGTCTGCGCACGTGGTTACCTGCTATTATCTCTGAAAATCAAAGTGATTTCGTAGCAAATAGGCTTATCACAGATAATTCCATCGTGGCCCATAAAGTGTTTCATTCTATGAAAACGCGATCTATTGTGAAAAGAGGTATTATGGCCTGGAAACTGGATATGACTAAGGCCTATGATCGAGTGGAATGGAACTTTCTCTAGGCCGTCATGACAAAAATGGGTTTCTGCCCCAAATGGAAAGATATTATCATGTAATGTGTGTCGTCCATCTCTTTTTAGATTAACATTAATGTTGGACTCACCCAAGGCTTCTCACCCACCTGTGGCCTCCGCCAGGGAGATTCCCTTTCCCCCTTTCTTTTCATCCTGGTGGATGATTTATTCTCTAACCTCATTTCCTTGTCCGCTTCCTCAAAAGGGATACATGGGACAAAGGTTTGTCGGGCCATCCCACCTGTCTCGCACCTCTTCTTTGTCGACGACTGCCTTCTATTCTTCAGAGCTACTCATAATGAATGCCTCGCTATCTTCCAGGTGATCTGCCATTATGAGAGGGCATCTGGACAAGCGATCAATCCAGTCAAGTCGGAAATATATTTCAGTTCTGGTGTCCCACCAACCAAGAGAGAAGAGATTTGTCTTACTGTAGGCATTCAAATGGTTGACAAACACAAAAAATACCTTGGGATTCCCACTATAGATGGTCGCTCAAAAAAAGAAATCTTCTCATCTACGGTGGATAAAATCGAGAAAAAAATCCAAGGTTGGACTCTAAAAAGAATCACTAAAGAGGGTAAGGAAACACTCATCAAAGCCGCTCTTCAGTCCATCCCTAGCTATATTATGTCCCTATTCAAGCTTCCTAGCACGCTTGTTGACCATATCCACTCCCGCATCGCTAACTTCTGGTGGGGTCATAATAATGGCATAAATAAAATTCATTGGATTGCTTGGAAGTCACTTTTGACCCCTAAAACAGGCGGTGGAATGGGATTTCGAGACCTCTGACTCTTTAATGATTCTCTTTTGGCTAAACAGGGCTGGCGCCTCATGATTCATCTATCTTCTCTTTATGCATGGATTCTTTATGAAAAATAATTTCCCCACTCAGATTTCCAGAACTCCTCTCTTGGACCCCGCCCCAGCTTTCTATGGAGAAGCATGTGGGGATCAAAAAATTTACTTAATAAAGGGCTGGGTTGGAGGGTCGGAGATGGTATGAAAATTAATATTTGGACCGATCCCTGGCTGATTGATAAAGATGGCTTTCAAGCTACCTCCCCTGCCTTACCTGGATATGAGAACGTCACTATTTTCTACTTGTTCGACGATCATGGTTCTGGGTGGTGTATGGATAAAATCAACTCATGGTTCAATGAAAGTGACATAAGGGTCATTCTTAGCATCCCATGTATGAGGGATGTGGGGACAGACTATCCCTTTTGGAGCAATGATTTCTCTGGATTTTATATGGTGAAGTCAGGGTACAGTCTTTCTCTCGATACTCAAATCGAGGAAAGGGGGGCTCTGGAAAACCCTTTGTCATCTTCAGGTCCCCCTGAAAATCCGTTTTTTCTGGTGGCAGGTTTGCACAGGTATTCTTCCCACCATGGACTTCCTCGCCTTCTGACATGTCACGAATGACAAGCAATGTCCCATCTTCTCGGGTGTACTCGAATCTCCTCTGCATGTGATCACCCATTGATCGGGGGTGGAAGAGATCTGGACATTTTGGGGGTTTGATTTGGAGCTTATGCTGGATATGGCGCCAGACCTTCTGACATTGCTGATGTTGTGGTCATCTTCTTTCACTACGGACAAAGTTGCTTCATTATGCATCGTGGCATGGATCATCTGGGCGCGATGCAATGAATTCATCTTTAATCACATAGCAAAGCCCCCCAGGTTCTGGATTGAACGGGATAAATCCTGGATTTAGGGGTGGAATCGGGACTCTGACCATCATGGGCTCTCTGGAACTCACACAGCTGCTTCAAGATGCTACCCTCCCTCAGAAGGGATCCTAAAGATTAACTTTGATTAATCTCTCTCTATGGATGGAATTGTTGGAATTGGACTTGTGGCACGGGATTTTCATGGTCAAATCATTACTGCCAAACATGAATCAAACCACGCTCTATGGGAGCCTGTTGTTGCTGAAGCCTTCGCTGTCCTTGCCAGGCTGACGTTCGCAAAAGTTCGTGGATGGGAAGCTATTCACATTGAATCTGATTGCCTCACCATTATCAACGCTATCAGGCTTAATGATGGCGGCCTCCATTCTTTTGGCCCTGTTATCAGTAACATACAGTCTCTCATTCAAAGCTTCACAACCTGCTTCTTCTCCTTCATTAAAAGGGACGGAAATGAAGAAGCCCATCACCTGGATTCTTTTAGCACATCCGGCATGAATCATCTCTGGCTTGATCACTTTCCTTCTTGGTTGTGTGACTGTGTAACTACTGACCTTCATGATTAATATATCATCTTCCTTTGTCAAAAAAAAATTAAGAAATCTATTTTGATGAATTAACGGATTTTTGAATTAAATAATATTTTAATAAAGTATTATTATTAAATTACTTTTTATTAAAAATAAATTATCATATAATTTTTATGAATACAATTGTAATTTTTATTAAGGTTTGAAAGCTGTTTTTGTCAAAACCCATGAATTTTCGATAAATGTCGATTTTTATTTTAAAAGTAAAAATTCACATATTTAGAAAATTATTTATATAAAATGAATATTATTTTTATAATAATGACGTAGAAATTATTCAATGGTTAATTTTTCATAATTTTCTAAGAAAGTCGAATTTTTTGGTAAAAATTAAATACCGTTTAAATATATAATATGTTTTATGACATCATAATGACCCAATAGTGATGTAATAAAATACTATAAATGGTATGTTCGGCCAATATATGTTTTACCTTTAAAATAATTTGATTTTATGACTTTTTGATTTATTTTACAAAGGCTTAGTGGATCCTCTAAAACTTATAAAACATTTTAACATTTTAAAATGATTTCCTTGAGAATGTGACTCACCTTCACATAAGAAAGACTAATATTGTAATAATTTCTGCCATTGGCCTTATAAAATAATTTTTTCCACTCCCCTTTGGAAAAAACCATGGGTAAAAACCATGGTATGGTTTGTGTTTTTTATTAGTTTACTGTGTTGTGTCCAAAACCTAAATAATAAAGAATTCCCTCTCTTTTCCTATATAAACCCACCCAAGCTACCACTTCCTCTTCACTCAAAACCTTTGGAGCTAAACCAACCCCTTCCATCCTCTCTATATAATCCTAAAAAGTCACCCCAAACTCCCTATAAGACTCTCTCAAGCCTCTCCCAAACCTTTGGCATCACACTTCTAAGTAAGGGATTTCTTCCTTTCTCATTTTTGTCCAAATTTTATTATGTTGTTATACCCTTTTATTTCCAATTAAAAATTTTGGGGTATGATTTCTCACCTCCACCATATTTCCTTCCTTATGATTTAATTATTAGAGACCTATTTCTCTCTCATTAATGCCTCCCATGTACACTCATTACCATGCCGAAATTCCGTAAGGGGTTTCTCTCTCCTCATTTACATTCAAGCAATTATTTTATATTATGCATATAAATTCCATTACATATGTTGGGATATTATGTTCCATGACCCCTTACTATCCATTTCATGTATAAATTATGAGAGACCATTTTCTCTCTCATCAACCCATTTTACAATTTCTATTTGACGTCGTTATGCAGCCGAAGTTATACCAAAATTTTCATGCAAAAATCATCATGTAAGTGAATACCATACCCATATCTCTATCAAGTGTATTCACTTTTATGCACATGTACTTATTGATTTAGGACTTAAATTTATGTATTCCAAATCTCTTATTCGTGGAATAAATTATGATGTTTAATGAATCCATGTTTTATGATCTATGTGGAACACTTATGTATGAAATGAAATGATTAAGAAGGGTGTGGCCTGATAGCGCTCCAATGCATTGGGTAAAGATTAGTATCATGATACATCAAGTTCAATGAGGGTTTACTCATGCTAATTCAAGTGTAGTGAGGGTTTACACATGATTCATGTGCAATGATCCTTGGATCATGCTAATATCATGTTAAATGTTGTCTCACATGAAGCATGAGTAAACCCTCATTGCACTTGAATTAGACACATTTCTATGTTATGATAATCATGTTATATCAAGCCTTTATGTTCATGTTTCTATTGTTCTCTATTGATATACCTATTTCCTAACATGTACTATATTCTTTATGTTATGCCATAGCTCACCATTTTCTTATGCATGTCCTTAGGTTGTCCTATGCAATGCTAAGTGCGAAGGAATGTTGTGGTCATGTAAAATAAGTTTTCAATAAAGATGTTGGGTTTTATGTTCTAAGTTTCTATGTAATGTTCCAAATTTCCAAAGATACTAGACCTCTCGATCCTCATAGTTTTCTTAAGTGCAATTTTATGTAATAAATCATCTTTAAGTGTGTAATAAAGAGCAGGGTTGTTATAGCTATTGGATCTGTTTGAGGTGATTCTGTTGGCAGACGACGACCATATCGAATATTGGTAACCGATGCGAGATGGAATCATAGGATCTAACCAATGATCATGGCGCAACTCTGTTCTTCATCATTGATCGATCCAAAATCGAGGTAGGACATTGTTTGATTTGGATTCTTTACCCATTTTCTATTTCTACGAAAAACACGGATCAATCAACCAGCAGATTGATCTATGGATCATGCATATTACAGGATGGGTTAGATTATTCGGGACTTGGGGAATTTCTTTGTGGTTATTTGATTATTTTTTCATTTATCATTATAACGGCAACCAATCGAGGTTGACACGAGCATCAGCCAATGTTCATTCCTTATAGATGTTCTTTGTGAATTTCTTCCCATTTTCTTGTTCATCGCAAGCCACCCTTTGGTCCGCAGTTCGACGAACTTTGAGGAATTGAACATTGCACACCTATTTCTTGGCACAATGATTCGAGATTGGAGATTCGGACTCAAAACGATGTGATAGAGGTGTGATGATGGAAGTGGTGATGAATCAAAGGAATTTAGATACCCAATTTGGGTGTTCTTCATCGCGTGACCATGAATAATGAGTGTGCATGTTTTCCAGGAAAATAAAATGGTTGAAATCTGGTGATTGATGGTGGAAAGGTTCGACAGGGGTAGATCCATGATTTCCAATGAGATTGAGTCCGGATTCTGAGGCGACAATGGTGTGAGCATTCACGGAAGGAAGAACTAGGGTTTCTGGAAAAACCTGATCAACATGACATGTAACGCGGAGCCACACATCATGTGGGGCCCTCTTTGTGGCGGTTAGGGTTCCGAGATGGAGTTAAAGATCACACGATGTATGACCCTATCACACAGCGTGTGACCCCTCCTCGATGACTTGGCATGTACCTCAGAGTGTACACAGACACAACTTGAGGTACACAACCATTGGCATGACGTGTGCCCCTACACAGACACAGCCAGTCGGGAGGTACATAGGCTTAGCTGTATACCGGTACACGGGCAGAAGTACATGAGCAGTAGTGCGCCGTGTACTTCTACACGGACACGGACATAGGCCATTTTACACAGGCAGGAACCGGTGTTGAAGGGGAGCGACATGTACCCCAACTACACGTCATGTACGCCCTTGATGTTGGCTTGGAGCCCTTGTCCTCTTTATCTTGGAAAAGTTTCATACTCATATATTTTCCCTGAGGGTTAGTATGGAATTTCCTCCTGCACATAGGACATTGATCCCTTCAGCAGAACTTCATAGATAGAGTTGTTGGAATCCTTCTGTGAGGCTCGGAGTGATATCCTCTATCATCTTCATTCCCTAGGTGGAGTTCTTGATATCGTCATGACCAACACTACGTGGGCGCTGATCCTCTACTTAGCAGGTTAATATAGATTGAGTTGTTGGTATACCCCATGGCTTTGGGAGTGATCCACATTTGTGTATCATATCTCTTCCGACTTTCATCGTATACTTCTAATGACAAAACCCGACGAGCACTACCTCTCAGACGGACGCCGTCAATGCTATCAAACTCATGGAGTGTGTTCTCCTGAACGAGTGATATGTGGAACTTTCAAGCTGAGATCCTAGGCTGGAATTATGGTTGTGACTTTACCTTTATATTGTGTGTATTTGTTGAGTATATTTGGATATTCTTGTTATGTGTGTTGTAGACAAATACCTGTATAGAGATGACTGTTATTCTTTTGATATATGCTTTGTGGTTTCGGGGTGTCCTACTGGGTATTGTTATACTCACCCTTGCATGGGATTTTCCCACACATGTGGTGTTTTGTGCACATGATCAACCTTTTTACAGAGTCCTAGAGGGACCAGGACCAGGCAGTGCTTAGTGAGATCAGACAGACCGAGGTGTGTTCCTGTGGTCTTTTGACAGCAGTCCCTAGTTTACTTTTAGGTTAGACTTGTTTTCAGACTCTTTATGATGGGTTTTATTTGGACCTGTTTACTTTCCTTTACTTCCTTTCATACTCTGGTTGTGGGATTTAGATGTATGCATGCATGGTTGTTTAGTTGTTTTTACATTTCAGCATTGTATGGGCTTGGAGATGTGTGTGTACATGTACTTAGGCTAAGGTTTCACATGTTAGTGATATGTCTACTCGGCGCTAGTCGCCAGCCCTAAGCCTATTGGAGGTGGATTTGGGGATTCGCAACACAAGCCTCATTGGAACGGGTCGTGACAATTTCTTCCTCGTGTTTAGTCCAATATTTATAATTTCGATTTATTATGTGATAGATCAAGTGTTCTACCAACTCCAATGAAAAAATCATATTGAACAATAACAATGTAAGCGTAGGAAAATGATTCGAGTAGGGTCATATGCATGCTTTGATTTAAACATGATGAACTCTTTAACCTCATTGTTATACTCTCTTGTCATATGATTGGTATCCATCCATTTTTTATTCATATCCATCCTATTTAGTTCAATAATATTCATATCTGTCTCCCATTCTCCACTCACCTTGTTGGGTCACCCAGTGTCTCACCGGGTGGGTAGAAGGGCGCAAACCATCTAGCTGACGGATTGTTGTATCGATTCATCACTGATCGGAACGTTACCCCATGGGACGCTATGCTATCTCGTCTAGTAACGGTTCCTTCCTAGCTGGGGCTTCTCCGGATGATCTCTTCGTGGGGAGGGGGGTTTCTGGGTGTGGAGGGTTCAAAAAGGCCACTACTGGAGATTCCATTTTAAAAAGTTATAAAGCCAATGTTTTATAATACATTGAAAAATATTATATTTTAATTTCATTGTAGTGTATCATGGTATGTATAGTCATCAACCACTTATTAGTTTTCTTGGGTTGCATTTCAAATACTTCATGTCATTGTATAAATTCTCATTGAAGGTTAATTTTAACCATCTCAAAACAAATTGAGATCCAACAAAACAAGGAATTATATAACAAATGATCACAAAACAATGCTTTTAAATAATAAAAAGTCAAATGGTTTCCAAAAACAAAATTAAAATCATTGTAATATAACCAAAATCACTCCCTATTTTCAACAAGACCAAACAATCCAAACATTATCAATAAGATATAAAATCATAAGTTTGTTCATTTTATCCAAAAAACTTATTTTTATAAAAACTACTTTAACGTACTTTTAGAAATCATTTCATAACATAACTCAAACAATAGGTAACATTTACCCCTTTAAGCACTATGTTTTATGTTTAAAACCATTTAATCAAGGGATTTAAAACTTATTTTTTCTCAAAAGTAGCAATTTTCAAAAAAATATATACAAGCACGCATTTATAAAACCATTTCTAAACAAATGAATAATTATCAAACAACAATTCAATTGCCTAAACATTTTCATTATAACATATTTTAAAACACATGGATACAATAATAATTCACTTCCTAATGAATTGATATTAAAAATATGGAAATGAGGATTTATATTATGAACTCAAAAAAAACTAAATGCCTCAAATATATTTATAAACAAAACACACTAATCCATAAAATGAACTGGAAACCCTCTTCCAATTAGATTTCCATTGAAATAAGTTATTAAGAATTCTCTATACAACTTATTTAGTAACTTCTGAATTGAGACAAGCCCCGTCTCATTTTATATCATCCTAAAATAAGCAAAGTAACTCGCTAAGATAATTTCCGGTAATAAACTATACACCACTCAATCAAAATACACTCAATTCAATACTTTCAAAATAATAAAGGTTATAATAAAAAACATTTTATTAATTGACATTGGACATAAACTTTATGGATTGTTAAAAAGAATCAACAATAATTTGAAACCCTATTAGTTTTCAAAAGGCTTTCACCTTACGAGTTCAAAATCCTTACTTTTTCTTATTTGAAAATACAAAAACATAAACTATTCCATTTTTAAATATACAAACACATAAACAAAAAATATATATACATTTATATAAAAATTTATAAATACACACACATATATATATATATACTGATTTACATAGACAAAGAAGAACAAGAAAAATGTGGATCAAATTATATATACATACATATATACTGATTTACATGGACATGGAAGAACAATAAAAATATGGATCAAATTAATCATTTTAGATCGAGGGGCTGACGTTGGACATCGGGGTACATGCGGAGTGTGCAAGCTTCAAGAAGATGGGAAGAACAGGGAAAAATCATGAAAATTTATGCAAAGATCGGTTGAGATATCCTTAAAACAAGTAACAAATAACATACATTTGGTTTTGAGGGTCAATTCGTCCAAAAAAATTGAAGGGAAACAATGTTCAACTTCCGTGATATCTTGAACGACACGAGCGAGCGATGTGATCTATTAAGGTTCTTTGAAAAGGGAGGAATGAGTTTTATCATCACTTGTAAGAAAACATAGATAAATGGTGCATTTATCAGTGTTAAAACAAAACAATTATGAGAAAAAAGCTAGCTTTATCGGTGCTAACATTAGCACTGATAAACCTAACTTTTATTAGCGTGAAATGATTAGTGCTGATAAATACTAGTGAAAATTAAAAATTAAAAAATTAAAATTAAAATTTAAAATTGAAATAAATTAATAATTACATAAAAATGAATACTAAAAATTACAAAATTACTTTTTAATAAAAAAAAGTATATATATGTGTGTGTGTGTGTGTGTGTATGTATGTATGTATGTATGTATGTATGTATGTATGTATGTATGTATGTATGTATGTCTGTATGTATGTATGTATGTATGTATGTATGTATGTATGTATGTATGTATGTATGTATGTATGTATGTATGTATGTATGTATGTATGTATGTATGTATGTATGTATGTATGTATGTATGTATGTATGTATGTATGTATGTATGTATGTATGTATGTATGTATGTATGTATGTATGTATGTATGTATGTATAAGGTTGTTGAGGATACAATTACATTAAACTCACAACCCACACATACACAAGCCTCAGTGGGTTGTGAAACTCATTACAATGCTCAAAGGACCATAAACTGGCCTGAAGGCCCAATGCAATGTTGTGTCTGCATCATCGTGTTCGTGTCACCACTTGTTTGCATCATCGTCTATGTCACTGCCTGCTTGTGGCCCGAATGCCTGATAACCCGAAGACCAATGGTGGCTCGAAGTCCTTGAGACCCGTAGGTCCAAACCGATGGCCCGAAATCCCAAATCGGATGAATATTTCATGACTGGTACATGACCAAACATTACATACTACAGTATTACTACAGTACCTCGAAAATTCCACCCTATCCGGATTTAATTATTAACATGTATATATTGAGTTAACATTTTTATCAAAATTTTCACATGATTGTGTAGTTGGGATGAGTATGCTGCATGTCGCATGTATAGTGTCACATCCGCCTTCAACTCAGGACGTCTCCCAGGCAAACCCCCATCCACGCCTTTTTGCGTTTTCACACTCCTACGTTTTTCCTACCGCTCCTGCCTGCTCCACGTGCCCCCTTCATCATGCCACAACATCCGTCAACCCACCAACCAATCGCCTTGCGCCCCGTCAACGACCGCATACTGCCATCAATCCGGCCGTCCTTTTCATGCAACTCATCAGATTCTGTTTTTCTCACTGTTTTTTTTTTTATGTTTTATGGTTTATTATGAGTATTTTATGGATTAAATGCCTTTTCATGCCTACCACATAAGTCCTTTAGATCTTACTAAATGTGTATTTTTGGTTGAAACTTTATGAAATATTTTGAGTACCGAAGTTAAAAGTTAAAATGATGAGCGTTATAATAGTTAAAAAAAATACTGATAAAGATGTGATTTTTATCAACGCTGACTAAAATAAGTGACAAACAAAACGTTTATCAACACTAAAAAAAACAGTAATAAAAATATAAATTTTATGAACGTAGAAAAAGCATTGATAAAACGCAATAGAATAAATTAATTTAAATATACATATTTATATATTTTTAAATGTGATTTATACAACAATAATAATGTCTTTTTTATAAATACAATATATATGTGTGCGCGTGTGCGCGCGCGCACGTGTATTAATTGGTACTTATTTATAATTTTATAGGTCTATGGCCTGAAGACCTTAGATTTTTGTTTTCATTTCCTGATAATCCTCCCTTTTAACTGAGTTGAGAGGAAACTTTTACATGCATTACTACAAAATCGTGATTATTCAGCGCTACCTTTTATCAACATTAAAAACAAACATCAATAAAGAAAATGTTTTTATCCGCGTTAGAAAAAAATGGTGATAAGTGACTCCTTTATGAGCGCTAAAAAAACGATGATCAAAGACAATCTTTATCAGTGCATTTTTTAGGACTGATAAAGAAGACCTTTTATCAACACTTTTTAGCGTTAATAAAAGGTATGCATCATAAAAAAATTATAAACTTTTAAATATCATTTTGTAATATATAAATATATTTATATTGAGATAGATATAATTTAGCAACAATTTGGTGATAGAAAAAATTAATAAATCAATTAACATCTTAAGATAAGTTGAAAACATAACTTCAACGTCAAATGATCATAAATTTTGATCTGGGTATCCATTTAGGTTCTACCACATATCAAATCAAAGTCGACAAAGAGGTCTACACCTCATTAACTTTGGGGGGGGGGGGCTTGACCATTATTTTTTCGTGGTAAAAAAAGGTCTGAGAAACCTCTAAAATTGAGTTTTTAGTTGGGATACTCTATTTTTTTAATATTCGATGCGATTTAATCTTCGTTTAATATGGTCTTTTTGTCTTTTTTTTTCCAGTGGAGACTGAATTTATGCATAGGGGTTACACTCATATGGATATTATGATGTTGAAATTTTACCGTTTTTCATATCGTAGTGTTGTTTATAATTAAATACATGCACACACACACACACACATTTGTATATATTTACATATACAAAATTAATTGTGTTAACAGATATTTAAACATATTTACATGTAAAATATATTTTTAAACATATAAACCCTATGAAAATAATTATTATCCATTTTATTTAAAATAAAAAAATGTATGAATATATACACACACAAATGTTTATATATAAATATGTGTGTATTAACAAACAAATATATATTTATGTATATATTCTAATATATGTAAATTAATATTAATATATAATATATGTAAATCAATATTAATATATAATATATGTAAATAAATATTAATATAATATATATATATAGACACACACACAAATACACGCACACAAACATATTTTATAAATGTATTTAAAAATAATTATAAATATATGAATAAATATATGGAAAAAAGATATATCTAAATATATATAA
This sequence comes from Viscum album, assembly GCA_963277665.1. Classification (NCBI taxonomy): domain Eukaryota; kingdom Viridiplantae; phylum Streptophyta; class Magnoliopsida; order Santalales; family Viscaceae; genus Viscum; species Viscum album. The sequence continues at coordinate 26,453,915 of OY728131.1, forward strand.
ACAAAATGATATATCATAAAATATAGAAGAAATCAATATGGAGTAGTGGTAAGGGAACAAGCGCGGGGGGGGGTCTTAGGTTCGAATCTAGGCAAAATTGTGTGGGGGTGGCTGAGCAGGGGTAGGTTGAGCACTAATAAAGGCAAGGGCGGGTGGTTGGGCGACTGAGCATTGATAAAGTCTCGTGTGGGGGGGAAACATGAATAAAGAAGGGGTGGGCGTGTCACATTGAATTTTTTCAGCGCTGATAATAAACCATAGTTTTATCAGCACTGATAAAGGGTGAGTCGACCGGTGCTAAAAAAATCGCTGATAAAACTAGCACTGATAAAGACACTCTTTATCAGCGCTAGTTTTTTAACGCTGATAAAGTGTGTGTTTATTAGCATTTTTTATAACGTTGATAAATGATACGAGTTTTTAAAGATGCTTACAATATCAATGCTTTTTAGCATTGATAAACATGAATTCTAGCATTGATAAAATGTTAATATGCAGCAGTGATGGCTTCTGAAGCCCAAATTACATGGCCTGAAGGCCCAACATCAAAAGGCTAAGGACATGGCCTGGAGAACCAAACCCAAGACCCCATACTGAAACTGTCATGACCCGACCCAACGGGGCTCGGGCCGCAACTACCATAAGCCCGCCTCCATAGGTTAAGGGTTGGCAACAAGCACCGAAAGACAAAACTAATATGAGAAACCTTTGCCTAGTGTACATGTACGCATGCACCCAGAAATCTCACGCAGAAGTGCAAAAGAATAATAATAAAAGATGCAACATCTAGTGAACAAATCATGCATATAAAACCTATAGGGAATACAAGAGTATGACAACTTAATCTAAAAAGTAAAAAGGAAAAAATACATGCCCAAATATAAAGATATCCCTACCTAACAAAACTAGAAAAGTAAAGTGCTGAGAGCGCCCGAATCCAGATCTCCAAGCCCCGACCATCGTACACAGTCAAATGCACCAAGGTATCCCTGTGCTCCTCTGTAATCATCGCCGACCTATCCGTCTTCTGCATAAGATATGACACGTGAGGGGAAATCCCAGGCAGAAGTGATATAATGACCCACACTTCTCATACATGGATATTAAATCATTTTAGACGAATATTCATTATAATACACAAACACACACTCAAAGACAATAATAGTTTAGTGCCTTTAGAAACTTGGAATACAATCTTATGATATGGTGAAAGATCTTCAATTTTCCCCACAAAGATCTTCCCATTTAGTACTCCTCATAGACATACCCTACATAAAATCTTTCTTCATAACCTGGGGAAATGAAACATAAGAAAATGTGATCTCATATACCCAGTAAGGGTAAACAGGGGAGATACGTAAGCATAATCATGAGCATAGGGGTACGAGAATATGAACATAACACCACAAAATCATACCCTACATATCAAAGATCATACACATGAGTCATGGAATAAAGATTGGATGATCATAAGATATGAATCATAGGGGAATCAAGAGCATAAGTCACGAGAGCATAACATTGGAATAAGACGTGGAATTGTGGAAGACGCATAAACATGTGAAATGATTTCCATAGTTTTCAAGGCTCACTGCCAAGGATATTTTAGTGGAATGAGTTCACTCCCCAAACCATCTTAGTTTTCAAGGTTCACTCCCAAGACCATCTTAGTAGTTAAGGTTCACTCCCAAACCCATCTTAGCAAAAAAAGTCCCTTACTGAACTGGGTTCACTCCTCATTCCAGCAATCTCTCTCTCATGAGATATAAATCTTTATCCAATATATCGGAGAGAGATATAGGTCTCACCCGTCACATAATGAAATCATACATATGTATGCCACAAGATCATTAACAATTATCATATCAGAACCCATGAAAATGAAATGAGTATCATACAAATTTCATCACATCTTAACATGTGGATAAGTGACAAGTTTTATAATCATTTCATCATAGTATAGCCCGTGAAAAGAAGCGGGTTTTATAAGCATATAACCCCTGAAAGAGAAATGAGTTTCATAAACATCATGCCATCAAAACAATAACCATTCAAAAAAGGGTATAAATGGTACCCTTGGATCATATCCCCAGTAAGGCATGAGTAACACCAACAAATATCATATTTGATGATATCATTTAAAACATTTCTTGAGAAAAATATCCTTTTTGATTTGAAAAATGCTTTTTAAATCATAAAACATTTTTGAAAATCTTTTTCTTTGAAAACCACTTTAAAAACAACAAATTTCTAGAATATTAGGGAAACAATTTTCTTTAAAGATAACCTTATAAACTTATAAAGGAATCTTTAAAGAAATAACGATCATGACGGAAGGTAAATCCTGACATTCCCTACATGTTGAACAAACATTTCTTTTTCACTATAGAAAGTTTAGAAAAGTGACTTGATCGGAAAACGAAAAGAAGATTCCTTTGAAAATTATAAAAAGACAAAATGTGTAAAAATTTCTTCAATGAATCATTTTGAAAAGGTTAAAACCACTTCTAAAAAATATTTTTAGAAAACATGGTTTTGAAAGAAAACATATTTTAAACCGAAGAGAGAAATAATGTTAGATTTTTGGCGTTGTCTTCGGCTTCATTCCCAGTGACGACGTTACTCGGCGGAGCAACGATTTCTCAGGTCGATTCGGCGTGGCTCGCCTCTCGGTGACGTCGGCTCAGTGAATGGCTCAGATCGACATGGCTCGGACCTTTCGACGACGGCGTGGTGCGGAATGGATCCGGCCTCCAGTAGTCCGGTGCGGCCAGGCGCCATTTCTAGCATGCTTCCAGTGTGGGTCGGCGACAGATCTAGAGTGGCTCGGAGGGGGGAGGTCCTTAATTCTGGTGTTCGGACTTCATGGGGTTCGACTTCCTACAAGTCTGCTCTTGATGATTTTTTGTTTTTTGGTTGCGATGATTTGGTGGATATGCTTCTGTGAGTTAATTGCATCAAGATGAAGGGGGTGCTGAGAAGGTTTGTTCGCGTTTGATTTTGAATGTGTTGATGTGGTGGTGGAATTCGTGAATTGCTTGGATGTTTTTCTCCTTGCAATGAATGCTTTACCTACGGCCTGTGGTTATGGATGCTAATTTCTGTTGTTGAGTTTGATTATTTTGGTGTGATTTGCTTCGTGGATGGAGTCTTTTGATTAAGGATGGATTTTTGGTGGCATGCAGTTTGAAGTTTGAGGGTCAACACAACTTTATTCGCTTACAGGAATGGATTCAGATGTGGTTTTGGGTAGAGTTTTTCTCCTGATCATTGCTTTCAGATTTGGATGTTTGAGAGGGTATGACTTTTCCATCGGTTCCATGCCCGTGCAGTCATGCACGAGACTGCTTGCCGTGAAGCGATGAGTAGGAGAAACTGATTTAATGTTTATGATGCTGGGTGGAGCTCTTCTGTGTGATTTGAATAAGTTGTTTGTTCTTAAGCTTTTGTATCGTGGTGCTTTGAATTTTTTTTCTTTGAAGTCATGTATGGTTTCTCACTTTTTCCTTAAAAGTGTTTGAATAATAAAAAAAGTAATTTTCAGTCATAAACAATCCCAATAAACGATGAGATCGTAGTAATAAACTTTTACCAATTTGTTAACTTTGAATAAAAAATAACATGAAAAAATAACATAGAATGAAACATAAAATATCACGAGTATTAAAAAATTCATGATATTACATTTCAAATGAGTTGTATATACACATCGTAAAATAATATAGGTTCATAACATAATGTATGTCTCAAATAAGGAAAATTGAGACAAAACCCCCATACCAAATTGGTAACATTTTAACCATAAACCCCATGAAAGAGAGATCCTAAAATGGATATGTAAATACTAATAATTCTTAGTAGAAGAATCATAAAATACATCCATGATTATTATACACACCACATACAAGAAATGAGTGGTGAACATGTCTTATGTCTCATGAAAAATAAAATTGAGATGAAAATCCCTTACCTTAAGTCTTGAATCTCATTATACTCATTCAATAATCCTTTATAATAAATATAAGTTTATTATACATAAATCACAGAACCATATACATATATATAACACCATATATTATTTACTTATGACTTTATATTTCTATTTTATTAACAATTCCATGTTAAAGTTATGTTTTAGGTAATAACTGTTTTGTTTTTCGTACATGTTTTAACTTGTTATTCCTGGTCCTCTTACATAGATCATGATTTAATAATCTCCAGAATGATAAAAATTATATTAATATCATATATATTCAGTATATATATATATATATAGAGTAATCCATAAAATTTAGTGATAGAAAATAAAATACACCATTCATGGAAATGGTAGGCCGTATGTATGTATGAATGTTGTTTCCATTTTCCTGTCGTATTGAAAGAAAGAAAAGTAAATGATATATATATATATTATCATTCAAGTATAATTTTTATGTTATAAATCACATATTTCTATTAAAATAATCCTTAATACATTCCACGTAAAGCGTGAATAAATCACATCGCTTTGCGAGATGGTAGTCCACCGTACACACGAACGACGTTATCGTATTCTCAAAAATAGAAAGAATATAGGTATATGTTATATAATAATTAAATAAGAATAAATACATCATAAATATAATATATTTAATATATAAATAGTATGTCAATCATTATTCTAAACCTTGAAAGGTGGTAATGGAAAAACAAATGACAACAGTTCGTGAGACGGTAGTCCACCGTACACACAAACGATGATTTTGTAGCCCATATGATGGATGTGCATGTGATTGTTGGTCATAAAATTAACATAAAACATATAAATATATTGAATATACTTATTTTATTATATAAGAAATATGTAAAAATAATTGAAGGTGTTTTATGGAGAAATAAAACAAAAACAATCATTGATGAACACTACCTCTTCTTCAAGCATATCCTTTTGGTTTGCACCAAAGGGCTTACTTGGTTGGATTTATACCTAAAGTATGGTTTCTAGGATTAGGGTAGGTAGGTTTATAAGTGATTTTAGTAGGTTTTGGTCAATCCAAATGGCTTGAGAGGTGTGAATAAGGGGGGAGAGTGAGTGACCTTTTATAGTTTAGGAGGAGAGACATTCTTGTAAATACTCAAAAGTATTCACTATTGAGAGGTCTCCCTTATCTTATGTGGCTTCAAAATTGAATACCATTAGAGGGTATGGTTTATGTGGTTTATAAATACATCCATCACACAACAATAAATGTATTTTTATAAAGTTATTCCTTATTTTTTAAGTTTCTCTATTACTGCTATTTTGGTTTTTTATTAAGGTAACCAATTTTCTAACCTAATTAATTTATTCATTAAGAATAAATTAAAGTTAGATATATAAAAAATTTTATAACAAATGATTCTAAAATATGATATCTAATTTATAAAAAAAATATCATATGTGTTTTAAATTAATTTTAATAGAAGTGCAAATAACTTGCAACAACACTGCTTTACCTAACCGCACAAGCCAAGTTTTTACTATTTAGGGGTCAATATTTTCATTATAAAAGATAAATTGGTCCATGAATGGACCATATATTATATATATATATATATATATATATATTAACATTTAAAAATCACTTGACATAAGATATGATTTTTATTAATTTTAAATCATTTAATAAATTATCATTTATTATAAAATAACATTAATGTCAATTTTGACATTATTTATTTAATTTGAATTTAAAAATATAAATGAAACAATGGAATTTTAATTTATTAAGTTAAAACCTGTGAAACATGATATATTAATCTAAAAAATAAATTTAATACAATAATTCATTCAATTTTTTTTCACTTTTAATATTTTTAGTATCATTTATTTTATTTAATTATTAACTAAATAATAACTACTTTGGTGTTTCTTAAGCATTTTAAGTAAATAATTCATCTTTAAAAATTAAAGATAAATTATTATGATAAAAAAATTAATTTATATTTCAAAATAATATATAAAATTGAATCAATGCGTTTTTTCCCTATCCCAAAGCTTTATAAATATTAAAGGCAAGAAAGGTTCCTTTTTTGTCGTTTTCCTTACTTAACTTATTATATAGGTCACTTTCATAGAATAGTATACCAATAACTCATAAAAATAAATACTAAGGTGGTAATGGTCGAAATATGTCCATAAAATGGGTTTTGGAAAAGTTGATAGGTCATTTTACACGTTATATTCTAACTTTAACCACTAAGTAAACTCGTTTTTACCTTAATCACTCTAATTAATTTTAATTGTTTTCACTAATAAAATTGGTAAAAAATTAAGTTGGAATAATTATAAATTATAAATTATGATTATTCCAAACATTTAATCCATTTCTACTAATTCAATTCATATAAGTTTCATAATTTAATTTAAAATTAATCCTGTAGACGTGATGAGAAAGTGGGTTTTAAAAGCAAAAAAGATCAAAAGTTTACAATGTTTTTATATTAAATTTCAATATAAAATTGATTCTAATGACCTAAATTGGATTAATAAATGTATAATTGAACTATTTTGACTTTAAAACCAATCCAAAATTTATTTTGGCATTATAAATTATTTAAATGAAAAGGCATTTTTCAAATAAAATTCAGTATTTTTCACTATTCATAAAAATGAAACTTTTCAGAAAAATACCAAAAATTAACCCCAAGATAATTTTGATATTATGATTTAAAAAATGAAGTTTATTTTTAAAAATAAATTTTCTAAAATTGGTAAAATTTAATTTTAATTTATGTGCACCAAGCACAATCAAACCATCTTTTAGAAAAGATATTATTTTTCAAAAAACATTTATTTTTCTTTTAAATGATTCTTATTTTATTTATAATCAATAGATAAATAATAAAAATGTGAAAAATATATATTTTCATAAGTTAGTTAATCCCATCCATTCCCCCCATTCCAATGGTTAGGCGATAAATATTATATTAAATAATAATAATAATAATATATTATAGTTCAGTAAAACTTGTTCTTGCGTGTAATGTAATCTATCAAAGAAACCCAGTATTATGTGCAACAAAGGCCAAAATTAGTGTTGAATGTACCGTAATATAAACTTAGTGCTTTGTGTAGTACAATTTTATCTTGGTGTTTCATATAAATTAAACTTAACTTGGTGTAGCGTACAACACAAACCATCAATTTTTTTTTAATTTATTCGAAAAAAATAATTCATAAAAATTTGGGGGGTTTCATTCTACCCCCCTTAAAATGAATTTCACCATCAAATTTTTTTCTTGTAATCAAAGGATTAATACTTTAAAGTTTCTTTCATAGAAACCCACATCATAAAAATGCATACTAAAACGTTCTTTAAAAAGGGAACATTGGAAACATAATAGTTACCCAAAGTAACTCATCACTAGGTTTCCACATAGGAGAACATAGGTGGAAAGTGAAAACATGGACATAGAATAGAAAAATAACACCCACATATTGATGGAGGTGAGAGATAACATGGTCTGTAGAAAGTTAATGATAAAAAATCCCTAAACCATAGAGGCTTGAAAAAGGTCATTGATATCATAAAAAATGATGATAAGAGGATAACATTTTATTTCAAGACCCGTTGTCCTAAAGTTGAAGAACTTTCATGAGAATAAATACTTACTTTATTTCATTCCATTTAATAATCACAATATCACCCTATGGTTGTGCCTTGATCAATTTCCACTTCTATGAATTGAAAGTGAATTTGTTATGCCTAAAGCATTAACAGATCTTGAGATCCATAAATAGTTTGATAAGTCATTCCCTATATCTTTAGTTATCATCACAATATAATGGTTAGCACCGATTATCTAATACCCATAAAACATTAATCTCTAAAAACTCATTCAAATTCAACATAGACCTTTTCATAAATGGTTAATCTTTTGACTCTTCCAAAATATAAAAATCCAAGAATTTAGAAAGAAGGTCACTAAATTTATCAAAATCAGATTAACATTGATCCCCCACATATCATAAAGTATCTCTTGATTGTCAAATACCAAATATGTGAATACCTTCATCATGTATTATCTTGAAACATGGAAATAACCTGAATTACCATAAAACATATTGAAAACATACATGATTCTTCATTCCTTACATAGAACATAAATTATTGGATACATTCCTTAAATCCAAAAATGATGTAAAATTCATCAATGATAACATAAAATACTTTTCAACAAATACTTTATCAGTTCCGAGGTCCCCAATACTATCAAATTTACTTTATCCATATCAATCATCTTTTTATCCAAACTAAAAACAATTTTCTTAACATTAGGAACACATTAAGGGTTGACTTCCCTTAATCAAAATATCATCTTTCAATTAAATCAATTTTATATGTCATCAACACCATTAATTATATTTTTTTAAAATACATAATGATAAACATATACTTCATGATTTATATAACATAATTATTGAATTATAATTCATAAAAACTTTAATCATCCCACTTCCTTCTCAAACCATTAACTAGGACTCATAATCTTATTCCTTAATACCCCTTTTTCTAAAATTTGAAATACAAATCTTGTATTAAAAATTATAAAACTAAATTTAATCACGATTAAAAACAATACTATTAGAACAAAACATACCTTTCATATTTCATTCATGGTCTCTTCATCATTAGCATCAAACCCATTACTCATACAACCTTACTGATTTTTTTCATGAGATTTCCGCTTAGGACATCAATTTTCATAATGCCTATACTTTACATATTTAAAGCATTCAACAGTCGATGATATCTTAGGGAGGCCATTATTCTTACCCACTTCATTAACTGAACTTTTCATTTTTCTCTTTCAGTTACTTGCTTTGTGTCTTTCTATCCTAGAGTCAAAACATATTCATGTTCCTCTAAGACATCCACTTGGGTGTTTCTTCCCAAATTATTAACACAAATAAAACTAAATCCTCTTTCCACTAGGGTCACCATTACCCAAACTCTCACCAAACTCTATCGTTCTCTTATTTGGTGATCCTAAGATTTGGTTAAGGTGCATTTTATTAATCATGTTCTGTGAAGACTGGTTAAACATGATCACAACATCCTTTACTCCTATAATCATCCAATTTGGTTTCTTATAGTTAATGAATTGTCCATCAGATTCAATGTTAACATGATTCCTTCTAGTTCTAGCTATTGACTAAAACCAAAACATAGTTTGAGCAATAATAATCATAGTAAAAACCCACATAATCATGAAAAATCACTTATATGATGTCTAAATCATAACACATCCTTTTTAATATATGAAACCATTGGTTTATCCTAGGTTATTCATAATCATCATATATTTAAATCCATAATGATGGTTCATAATGAGTTTGTGAATTTACAATTCATATCCCTCAGGAGTGTCAAACCTGGTGTGCAGTAAGACCCGTTGTCATGCACTAGTTCCTGATCGAGTCTAGTTCAATATGATGTTTTTGGGGTTGTTACCCCTATGTACATCTATTTCAGAGCCGCATCCACTTGTAATATTTAGACATGGATTTAATTTCTTGGAAACCACTCTCTCAACGCTTTACCAAAATTCTAATACATTCTCTTAAACTTTGACTCATCCTTATACTTATCCTTAGAGATATCCCTAGAAATATCCTTAGAAATATCCATAGAGATCTCACTAAAGTTTTATCATCCTAGTTTACAAAGGTTTAAAAAACCTTTTCTTTGATACCAACTATAACTACCCACACTACTTAGACACGAATATTACATATTTTTAGATGAATATTCATTATAATATGCAAAAACATGCCCAATAATTGTAATAGTTTAGTACCTTTATAAAATTGAAAAAAAATATTCTAATATACAAAAATATCTTCAATGTTTCCCAAAAACATATTCCCATTTAGTAATTTTCATAGAAATACCCTACATAAAACTTTTATTCATAACCTATGGAAAGGAAACATAAGAAAGGGTGAGCTTAGATGTTTAGTAAGGGTAAACAAGGGAGATACATGAGCATAATCATGATAATAATACTATGATAACATGATCATAACATTGGAAAATCATGCCCTAAATATCAAAGATCATACACATGATTCATGAAATAAATATTGGAATATCATAAGACATGAATAATAGGGGAATCAAGAGTATAATCCATGAGATAATAACATAGGAATAAGATATGGAATTGTGGCAGACACATAAACATATGAAATTATTTCCATAGTATTCAAGTCTCACTTCTAATGCTATATTAGTGGAATGGGTTCACTCCCCAAACCATATTAAAATTCAAGGTTCACTACCAATACCATCTTAGTAGTAAAGGTTCACTTCCAAGACCATCTTAGTAGTCAAGGTTCACTCCCGATACCATCTTAGTGAAAAAATTCCCTTACTAAACTGGGTTCATTCCCCATTCCATTCATTTCTATATCATGAGATATAAATATTTACCCAATACATTGGAGAATGATATAGGTACCAACCATCACATAATGAAATCATACAAATGTGTGCCATAAGATCATAAATATTCATCATAGAAGAACCCATGAAATGAAATGGGTATCATAAAAATTTCCTCATATCATAACCTATGAATAAGATACAAGTTTCATAATAATTTCATCATATCATAACCCATTAAAATAAGCGGGTTTCATAAGCATATAACCCGTGGAAGAGAAAAGGTTTTCCTAAAAATCATTCCATCAAAACAATAACCATTCTAAGAAATTTTATGAATGATAAATTTGGATAATATCCCTAGTAAGGCATGAGTAACACCAATAAATGTTATATTATATTTAAAATAATTTTTAAAAAACATTTAAAATGTTTCTTGATGAAAATATCATTTCCACTTTGAAAAACACTTTTAAAACATAAAATATTTTTGAAAACCTTTTTCTTTGAAAACCACTTTAATAAAAATAAATTTCCAAAATATTAGGAAAAAATATATTTAAAAATAACCATTTCAAATTGAAGATGAATATTCAAGGAAATGATATTCATGATGGTGGGTAAATCTGTACATGCCTTACATGTTAAACAAATATTCTTTTTGCACTATAAAAAGTTTAGAAAAGTTCCTTGATCATAAAAGGAAAAGAAGATCCATTTGAAAAAATTTAAAAAAAGAAAAATTGGGTAAAAATTTCTTTAATAAATAATTTTTAAAAGGTTAAAAACACTTTTGAAAATATTTTTAGAAAACATGTTTTTGAAAGAAAATATATTTCTAACCGAAGAGAAAAATAAAGTCATATTTTCTTAAAAACATTTTGTTAATTGTCTTAAATAAAAAAGAGTGAAAAAACTGTACCATTACTTGAAGATATCATGAATAACTATATGAGAAGAAAATTCATAAGAATTATCGAGATATGGATCATAATATTTTATTAATTGAATCATAATAAAAAATAATCCCGATAAACAATGAGATTTTAACAATAACTCTTACCACTTCAGTAACTTTGAATAATAAATCCCATGAAGGAATAACAAAAAATGAAACATAAAATGTCATTAGTAAGACAAAATTAAGGATATTAAACTTAAAAGGGGATGTATATACACCTCCTGAAATTAGATAGGTTCATAACATAATGTACGTCTCAAAGAATGCAAATTGAGACAAAACCCCCCTTTCCGCATTGGTAACATTATAATCGTAAACCCCATGATAGATAGATCCTAAAATAGATATGTAAATCTCAATAATTCTTATCATAAAAATCATAAAATACATTCATGGGAATTATACACACCATATACAATAATTAGGTGGTGAACATGGAATGCGTCTCATGGAAAATAAAAGTGAGACAAAAATCCATTACCTTAAGTCATGACTGTCATCATACTCATTCAATAATACTGTATAATAAATATAAGTTTATTATATATCTATCAAAAAAAAATATTCATATATATAATACTATATATGATTTAGTTATGACTTTATATTACCAATTCATTAACAGTACCTTGTTAAAGTTATGTTTCGGGTAATAACAGCTTTGTTTCCATACATATTTTAACTTTTTATTATTGATCCTATTATTTAAATCATGATTTAACCATATAATAAATTATAACCATGATATTAATATCACATATATTCATTATATATGTATTTAGATTAATCCATAAAATTTAGTGATAATAAATGAAATACATCATTCATGGAGACAGTAGGTCGTACGTACGCATGAACGCTGTTGCCATTTTCCTATCGTATTTAAAGAAATAAAAGTAAATGATATATATATATATATATATTATAATTACAATATAATTTTTATGTTATATATAACATATTTATATTAAACCTATACTTAATACATTCCATGTCAAGCATGAATGAATCACATTGCTTCGCGAGGCGGTAATCCACCAAACACACGAACGATATTATCGTATTCGCACAAAATGGAAAGCATGAAGGTATGTGTTATATAATATTTATAGAAGCATAAATACATCATTAATGTCATATATATCATATATAAATATTATTTACATCATTATTCCCAACCTTTAAAGGTGGAAATGAAAAAAATAACAACATCGGTTCATGAGGCGGTATGCCTCCATACACACAAATGATGATTCTGTAGCCCATTTGATCGATGTGTGTGTGGTTATTGGTTTAAAACTTAAAATAACAAAATATTAGTATATTTAGTATACTGAGGATATTATATAGTCATGATATAAAATTAATTTAAGGAGTTTAAGGAAGAAATAAAACAAAAACATTCGTTGATGAACGTTACCTCTTCTTCGGGTATCTCCTTTTGGTTTGCACCAAAAGAATTCCTTGGTTAGATTTTTACCTAAAGTATTTATTTTAGGATAGGGGAGGTTGAGTAGTTATTTTTGTAGGGTTTTTTCAATCCAAATGACTTTAGAGGTGCGAATAAGGGCAGAGATTTAGTTCCCTTTTATCGTTGAGGAGAAGTGGCATTCTTGTAAATTCTCAAAATTATACACTATTGGGAGGTCTCTCTTACCTAATGTGCCTCTAAAATTGGATAATAACAAAGGGGAGGGTTTTTTTGGTCTATAAATGAAGGTTCCAGGTGCAGTGGAAGCATGGTTGGGCCGACACCCAACTTTGATTTTTACTATGATCAATGATTATTTCGGGATCAATACGACGATGAATGTCAGTCTCCATAGAATAGAATAAAAGATTTAGATAAAGAAGGAAGAGGCCCAAAACCTTTAGATTGGATCTTTCACATAATGTTTATAATTAATTTAATTAATTTCATAAAGAAAATAATACTTGGATCTTCGGTATTTTCTTCGTTGATGATGTTGATCATCCGGAATGACCCTTCCAGATTATCTTGTTGCGCTTGCAAGGATCCAAACTAGAATACCTCTAGCGGTGATCCAAACATGTTACGATGACCTATGATTGACATTGCTCATTCTTCGGGTGCTATCACGGTAAAGAGAGTATCTTGTGTTAGTCATTCTTGATCACTTGTTCTTAAGCCTTGAAGAACGTCTCTCATTCTTGAGAGGGGCGGGAAGAGGATTCGAGAGAGAAATTGTTTATCTCAACAATTCTCAATTCATCGAGTGTGCGGTTTGATACATGGCGTAATAGATGTATTTTTCTATTTATTGACATGGGGATTCAGTTACAATATTTAATTGTGTAACAACAATTAAATACATTCATAACCTTAGAGAAAACCCATGCTATTAATAACAATACCACATCATTATTTATGGTGCACCAACTTGCGCAAAACTAAATTATAAATAAAATTCTGCACCACAAAATAATAGAAACATTATTTTAATTTGTTCTAACTAGTTAAATAATTATTTATGGTCTTGCAAATAATTATTTTACTACCGGACCGGCCTTGGTCCTCTTAAACTACACTTATATTTATTGAACACCTGAATAAATAAATAAATAATTTATTCTCGTAAATAAATATTTTATTTGCAAACTAGTAAATAAAAATTTATTAAATGTTCAATAAAATAAATAAATATAATTTACCCATAATCCAGTGAATAAATATTTATTTAATTTATGAAATCATTTTAAATTGAATAAAATTATTCCATTGTCTTGAGAATAATATTTATTAATTAAATTCAAATATAATTTAAATGAGACCACCAGAAACACTTATTGTGTGACCCTCTAGAATTATTTCTCATTAGCATTAAGTGGGATTGACTAAAGTCCAAGAGTACTTTCTAGAAACGGGTCAAGTCACCCAAGAGAAAAAACTTAAAGTCACAATAATGACATCCACATACGAACGCTCACTATGTAATATAAAATCCATTTGTTGAAAAATCTCATCAAGCATGTTTAATGATAGTGTCATCAACTTTTATTCTTGATACATTGTTCTTTGACTACCTGAAATAAACTCGTCGTTACACCATGACCATGGAATTTCATGTGACGATTCTATTTCAATCAAAGGGATGAGATATCAGCTTCCATAAATGGAAGGGACAAATCCTTCTTTGACTTATCCATTAATAATATTCCACTCGTGACACACCCAAAGACCCTACTTCCCTCAAACTGTCTGCATGATGGTTTTCATCAGTAAATCAAAGTGCACAAGTCATGAAACGTATTAATGATAATCTTAAAGTATAATGATCATCACACACACTCATAGATAGAAATATCCGATGACACTAAAACATTCAGAATTCCTACTGGCAGGTATGTTCTCATAATATTTTGTCTTGGAGATTACCAAGTGAAAACTTCATGAGAGGAATTCTCATATGCTTACGAATACTCACACCTGATGATTGGCATGCTATGTGTCCCATCATAGTATTTCATCCAACCATAGAACTATATTTAATAATATTTTTATATCATTTCAATGTTCTCATCACAGCGGAGAACTTCCATGACTTTATCAATGCAACAAATACTCTAGGAAATTATTACATCATAGTCATGTAGAACAATGAAAAATATGTAATAAGATGTTTAATATTTAAATACATTAAATATAAATGTAATCAAAGTACAACCATTTGGTTCTAGGACACCAAATCTTACAAACTACCACTTGGACTAGAGCCAACTGCCTATGACTTTCAGTCCACTAGACCTCGCATGGTGATCATGTTTCTACCGAGTCAAGGATTTAGTCAAGGGGTCCGCAAAATTATATTCTATAGAAATACTACTCACTACAACTTCACCTTTATGAGAAAAATCCCTAAAGAGATGATACTTCTGAAGTTTGTGCTTCATCTGCTGATGTGACCTTGGCTCTTTTGCGATAACTACTGTTGTAGTATTATCACATTACAGTGTGACAGGATCTTTACTACTAGGTATCACATCCAGATCATGGATGAAGCTTTGCATCCAAACTGCTTCTTTAGCTACCTTAGAAGCTGCGATATACTCGGAATTTTCTATAGAATCTGTGACCACACTCTTCTTTGAGCTCTTTCAGCTCACTACACCACCATTCAAAGTGAAGATGTATCCCGTTTGCGACTTCATGTCATCTTAGTCTGGAAACTAGCATCTGCATATCCTATGATGACTAGTTCCTCATCTCATCCATAAACAAAGAACATATCCTTAGTACGCCTCAGATACTTTAGGATAGTCTTGATTTCCATCCAATGGCGGTCACCTGGGTCAGCTTGATATCTACCTACTTCACTCAATGCGTAGGCGAAATCCATCATAGTACATAACATGACATACATGAATGAACCAATAAATGATGCGTATGGAGTCATTTCCATTATCTTTCTTTCCTAATGTGTCTGAGCACACATTTTCTTAGAAATATGAATACCATGTGATGATGGAAATAAATACCCTCTTGGATTTTTCCATACTGAATCTCTTTAGTATCTTATCAATGTATGTAATTTGACTTAGGAACAACAGTCTCTTGGATCTATCATGATGGATATTGATCCCAAGAATATATGCTGCCTCGCCCAAGTCCTTCATGGAGAAGCATTGATTCAACCATTCCTTAAGAGATTGTAAGATTGGTATCCCATTTCCAATAAGTAATATGTCATCAATATATACTATTAGGAAAACAACTACACTCCCACTAAACTATTTGTAGACATAAGGCTCACATTCATTCTTGATAAAACCAAATTCTATTATGGCTTCATAAAAATGAATGTTCCATGACCTGGATACTTTCTTTAATACATAAATGGATTTCTAAAACTTTTATACATTATTGGAATCCTTTGGAGTCACAAACCCTTAAAGTTGTTTCATTTAGACATCTTCCTTAAGGTTTTACTGTTAAGGAAGGCTGTTTTTACATCCATTTTCCAAATCTCATAGTCATGGTAAGCCATAATGGAAAGTAGAATTCTGATGGATTTCAGGATTGCAATTGGTGAAAAGGTTTCATCGTAGTCAATTCCTTGACGCTGTTTAAACCCTTTTGTAACTAGTCATGCCTTATAGGTATTAATTTGTCCTTCCATGTCCAGTTTTTTCTTGAATACCCATTTCCAGCCAACATGATTTACATCAACCAGAGGATCTATCAAAATCCAAACTTGGTTTTGGTATATGGAATCCATTTCAGAATTCATGGCTTCTTGCCACTTGGCAATGTATGTGAAACTTAATACTTCCTTGTAGGTTAGAGGATCATTATTATCAACTAATAATGTGTAACCATCCTCGGTAACTAGAAAATCACACCTTTCCAGTTCTTTAACCTCTCTTGTACTCCAAAGCAGTACTTGTGTCTCTGAAATAGATTTTTCTTCTATGGGGATTTGTGGAATCTGTTCTTGTACCAATGCTTGTGTACCTTGAGACTTGACTTAATCGAAGTATATCTCACTCCAAATATCTATTTTGGAGATGTTCTCCCTCTCAGAGAATATGGCATGTCTTTCCACTATAACCTTTTTGTCTAAGGGGTTGTATAGGTAATATCCCCTTGTTTCCTTAGGGTATCCTATAAAGGTACACTTTGTGCCTTGGGGTGCGAATTTTTACTTAAAGAGGCCTTAACAAACACTTCGCTACCCCAAACATGTAAATTCGATAATATTACTTTTCTTTTACTCCAGAACTTGTATAGAATACCATTTATTGATTTAGTTGGTACTTGGTTTAGTATGTGTTCCGCTATTTGTAACACATATGAAGGTTCCAGGTGAAGCGGAAGCGCGTGGGTGGATGTGACCACTTGGCTTTTTGTCATTATCAATGATCAATCTGGGATCAATATGATGATAAACACCAGTCTCCACGGATCGAATCATAGAAAAAGACAAAGAAGAAGGTTTGTCCCGGAACCACAAACAAGGATCGTTACAAGTTGATTATAATTAATTTAATTAATTATAAAGAAATACCTTTTGGGTGTTCTTTATTCATTTATGTTCTTGATCACGTTGTCGATGTGATCCGTCATTGCGTTGCAGAAGCCAAGTGTAGACTCCCTTTAGTGGTGATCCACACATGTACCTTGTATTTATGGACGTCGCCAAAGGATTCTCCGGGTGCTAGCGTGGAGAAGCCTTTTCTTGCGTTTTTCGCCTTAGATCATCTTGATCCGATGGAAGAGGATCTCTCTCAGTCTTGTGAGAGTTCTTGGAGGAAGAGGTTCTTTCGGCCTTGAAAGAATTCTCCAAAATTGTTGTGCACAATGATTCTCTTGTGTGTTGGAAAAGAGTGTTGTGAGGATATTTATAATCAAGTTTGAGGTTGTATAGTTATGACAATAAATAAATGCGTTACGCGTTTTATCTATTTCATTGAATCTCATTTAAAAACCCCATGTCGAATAATTAATTCCTTGACATGCGCCCATGCTGATTATAATAAATATCATTTAAAACAATATTATATCTTCAAAATCCTGACTGGAAAAACTACACGACATGTATTAATAAATACACAACGTGTACTCGTTTTTCATTGAAAACTACATGGAGTGTACATTCAATGTATACAGAGTGTATATCTTGTTTTCATTTATTTATTTCCTTTCCATAAAGGAAATTACATGGCGTGTATTTATTAATACACGACATGTACTTGTTTTCCATGAAAAACTACACGGCGTGTATATCTTGTTTTTCATTTCCTTCTTCCTCCATCATTAAAATGATTTAGGCTTCCTTGAATAATTATTAAACCACATATGGGAATAATCTTTATTCTACTTGAGATACTTGAATACACTTAGTGTGTGGCCTCTAGGCCTCTTTCTCGTTGGCATTAGGCGGACTTGCCTAAAGTCCAAGATTACTGTCTAGCAACGGGTCAAGGCACCCAAGAGAAAGAAGCTGACGCCGCATTGACGTATCACCACATACAAACACTTACTATGTAATTTAATCCCTTTTTCTCGATATCTCATTAAGCATGTTTCATGGCAGTGTTATAAACCTATATGCTTGATCCTCCGTTCTTTGACTTCCTGAAATAAACTCGTCGTTTACACCATGGCCATGGAATTTAATGTGATAGTTCTATTTCAATCAAAGGGCCGAGATATCAACTTCCATGAATGGAAGGGACAAATTCTTCCTCGACTTATCCATTAACAACATGTCACTCGTGACGCACCCAACGTACCCCACTTCCCGCCAACTATCTGCATGACGGTTTTCGTCAGTAAATCTAAGTGCGTGAGTCATGACATGAGTTAATGATAATCTTCCAGTATAAGGACCATTACACACGCTCATAGATAGAAATGTCTGATGACACCAAGACATGCGGAATTTCTACTGGCGGGTCTGTTCTCATAATCTCCCATCTTTGAGATTACCAAGTGCGAACTCCATGAGAGAGAGTCTCGTCTTCTTACGAGTACTCGCACATGACAGTCTGTATACTATGTGTCCTATCATAGTATGTCATCCAACCGCAGAACTTTATTTAAGAATATTTTTATAGAATTTCAAGGTTCTCATCATAGCGGGGATCTTCTATGACCTTATTAATGCAACAAATATTCCAGGACATTATTATATTATAGTCATGCAGAACAATGAACAATATATAATAAGTGAACATTCATGTAATCAAAGTACAAAACAGTTGGTTCTCAGGACACCAACCCTTAAAACATATCCTTAAAAGGATAATGGAGGAATCACATGACTAATCATTGATCTCACCATGTCCAACAGGGTTTGGTTCCTCCTTTCACTCACACCATTCTACTAGGGTGTGTATGGAGGAGTGAGTTGGGATAGGATCCCAAACTCTCGTAAGTAATCAATGAAGTATTGATTAAAATATTCTCCACCTCATCCTGAGTAAAGTTTCTTAATCTTCTTACCAAGCTAGTTCTCAACTTCATTCTTGTATTCTTTGAACTTATCAAAAGAATCTGACTTATACCTCATTAAGTAGATATATCCATATCTACTAAAATCATCAGTAAAGGTTATGAAGTATGAGTACCCTTCCCTTGATTAAACTAGAAATGATCCACACAAATTAGTATGAACCAATTCAAGTAGTTATTTAGCCCTTTCAACTTTCCCAATAAATGGGGATTTGGTCATTTTTCCTTGTAAACATGCATGACATACACCAAGTGGTTTTAGTTTGAAAGAATCTAAATATCCATCTTGATGTAACTTTGTTAAGCGTTTCTTGTTTACATGACCTAGCCAGTGATGCCAAAGTTGGGTGTGGTATGAGTCATGTGAAGTATCTTTGTTATTGATTTCCATTACTTGGTTTGTGTAATCCAACACGTAAAGACCATTTTATAAATGTTCCCTACCAAAACAAATGCTATCTTTGTAAAAGAAGCAACATTCATTTCCAAACTTTAAAACAAATCCATCTGTATCTAATAGGGATACATAAATAATGTTTTTAGTAATAGATGAAACATAATAACAACACTTTAACACCAAGATCATCCCAGTTAGAAATGTGAGGTGGTAGTCCCCGAAAGCTACAACAGCAAGTCTGGCTTCGTTGGTAGCTCGTAGATCTACCTCCCCTCGATCAATCCTCCTAAATATACTTGGTTCCTCTATTTGGATACATATGTGATCATCACTAGCTGCATCTAATACCCAATTTGTAGAAACATAGATATTGTATTCGATAACAAATTCTCCTTAAGCTTCTCCTTTCTTTTAGGTTGGGTGCAGTTCTTCTTCCAGTGGCCCTTATTGCCACATGCGAAACAAACAGCTGCCTGTTATTTTGCCTACCCTTTGATCTTACTTTTCTTGTAAGGATGTGGAGAAGCTTTGGCCTTAAAGCTCTTTTCCTTCCCTTTTCTCTTATTCACCATAAGGATAGAAGGCTTTTTAATCTTCATATATTTGTCCACTTGGTGAATGAGGATAAGAAGATCAGATAGAGACTTATCAATGTTGTTCATATTTAATTTGACAACAAAGTTAGAGAAGCTCTGAGGGAGAGATGTGAGAATGAGATCAGTGCCCAGTTATTTGGGGAGTTTAAACCCTATAAACTCCAGGAAATAAATGTAGCCAAAGAGCTTGATTACATGAGGCCCAACTAGGGAACCTTCTCCAATCTTACTCTGAAAGAGTTCTTTAGAGACCTCAAACCTTTCCTGTCTTTCTCTCTCCTGGTAAAGACCACATAAGTGATCGAGCATGATATAAGCATCCATGTTTTCACGAGACTTCATGATCTCACTAGACATTGATGATAACATCAAACATTGAACTTCAATTGTGTCGTTCATATGTTCCTCATAGACTAGTAAATCCTCATCACTCACCTCTTTGGCAGGTGGATCAGGTAATGTTGACTCCAGCACGTAAGACTTATGTTCATGGAATAGGATAACCCAAAGGCATATAAACCATTCCTGAATGTTACTGTCGGTGAGGATGTTGTCTTTATCCAGAATTGATCACAAGGATAGTGTGGTTGACGAGATTTTAATTTTTATTATACAATTAAAAGATCATATCATTAGTACTTTCTTGATTACATTTTATGAGAAATAATAAATTTTATTAAGTCTCCCACTATTTTATCAATTCCCAATGACCCTCACCATTGAACTTAGAATTTCCAGTTTCCATGACATTCTAGTGGAAAGGATCCATATTACCCTTTGCATAACCCCAACAAGGGTTGGTAAAGATATTAGAAGGTATTTATATAGGTAGGTATTTGGAAACTATGGGCTTGCATCTCCTTGATCTGTTGAGTGGACTCCCCAATCATGAAATCATAACTTTTGGATTTTCTCAACTCTTACCTCCAATATTACACCAAGTCTAGAAAGGGCTACTTCTCTTGATGTAATATGGTTAAGTTAACCCAAAACATTTCATAAGGGATTCTTGTATAAAAGTAAGTGTCCTAACAAGGGTTAGTAAAATACATAGTTTTATTGAGTTTTTCCCTTAATCAAGTAACGAAAGGCTTGGTCTAACTTAATATTTTATTTGATAGATTTCTATCTCTTATGCGTGAAAGAATTATTATCATTATCACATGCTTATTAATATTAACTGTAACTTATTTAAGTGATTAACCATATCTTGATAATATTTATGCATAAGTTTGGTTTATTTTAGTTCCATCTTGCATGCTTGTTTAATTCATTAATTATGTGATCGTGACAACACATCCACAATGATAACCATGCAACTGACAGAAATAAAATAAATTAAAGGGCATGATCATGATATTTTATAATGGTTAGTTTATCTAGCGGTTGATAAACTAACCCTAACCCAGGGGAGAAACATCTTGAACCTTTTGGGTTCATGTTTACAACTTTCCACCAGTCCACCTCTATATCTACTGGGATTGGTTTCATCTCGGCTCTAGCTTGAACCGTCTCCACTATCTTGGGAGTTCCTTCCATTAAATATTCCTTTTTTAACTCGCATGTAGGTGAGGGGTAAAAAGGGGTTTTACATAAAATAAACCTTGGGTATGCAGGCCCTACTTATTAATGAGGAGAAGGGTCACAGGATAACAAATTTAATTTAAATAAATAAATTAAAAGAAACTATCCACATAAAAAGGTCTTGGTCTTGCTCATGATCATCCATACATGGAATGATATTTACGCATAAATAAAACTAGCATTCAATTCTTTAATCGTTCTTGTTTAAGATAAATCATGCTCGAATAAATTAATTATCATATTTAATTAATCAATCCTTGTATCTTAAACTCTTGTATGAATTTCCTTGAGATTATCATCCATCATAATTTTAAAAAAATAAATTCATTTAAAATTATCTTTGTTCATAACTTGTAAATTGGAGGAAACCTGGTGAATTCCTATTCATAACTACCCAATGAGTAGAAATGAACATTACACAGATGTTAAATTAAACACGTATATATAAAACACCTATCATGTGTTGTGCCTCAGATTTATGCCTACACGATGATACACGTCTCAAGGGTTTGTATAATATAATGATAAATAATAATAAATTTTCATAATTTGGATGAGTACACGATGTGTAGTTTTAACTACATGGCATGTACTATTTTCCAACATCCATCTGAAGTACACGCCTGGGGAAACGACGTGTGAGTGTCATTTGGAAATATTTGGAGTACACGAAATGTCCAATGGGCCACACCACGTGTAGTTCCTCATTACACGATCTCCAGCCGGGCAATCCATGTACGGGGAACACAGTCTAACCCTAACCCAAAGGGACTACACGTCATGTCCAGTTGGCCACACAACGTGTAATCCAGAAACCACGTTCCACCTGTTCCTGGTCAACACACGAAGTCATTAAGACTTAGAAAAACTCAAATGACATGACTTGGTTTGACAGACTAGACCCAGTTCATTAGACCTTGGATACAAAACATGTACTGCTGAATACATGCTGTGTGTTCTAGTGTTGTACGACTAGGAACCTTAGAAACCTCCGGATGAGATCCTTTGTTTTATTTTAATCAAAATTAAAAGAAAATATCATTTTTATAAGGTGAACTAGTAACGAAAGAGGAGGAACATATCTCAAGATTCATATTTGCAGAACGATTAACTTGAATTGAAACAACTAAATTATTAAATGCATAAATAATCAATGAAATATTTAAATAATTATAAACTATGATGTAACCCCTCTGATACCACTTGAAGGTTCTAGGCACAACAGAAGCGTGGTCGGGACGACACCCAACTTTGATTTTTACAACGATCAATGATTATTCTGGGATCAATACAATGATGAACACCAATCTCCATGGAATAGAATCAAAGATTTAGATAAAGAAGGAAGAGGACTGAAACCTTTATAGAAGATCTTGCACATCATGTTTGTAATTAATTTAATTAATTTCATAAATAAAATAATACCTGGATCTTCAGTATTTTTTTCATTGATAATATTGATCGTCTTGAATGACCCTTTCAGATTATCTTGTGCTTACAAGGATCTAAACTAGAATCCCTCTAGCGGTGATCCACATGGGCTCTAATGGCCTCTGATCGACACTGCTCGTTCTCCAGGTGTTAGCACAGTGAAGCAAGTTTCTTATGTCGGTCGTTCTTGATCGCTTATTCTTCGGTATTTAAGAACATCTCTCATTCATGAGAGGGGAGGGAAGAGGATTCTAGAGAGAAATTTTTTATCTCAACAATTATCAATTCATCAGGTGTGTGGTTCGGTACATGGAAAAATAGACGCATGTGTCTATTTATTGACATGGGGATTCTGTTACAATATTTAATTGAATAACAACAATTAAATACATTCATAACCATAGATAAAACCCATGATATTAATAATAAAACCATGTCATTATTTATGGTGTGCCAAATTGCGCAAAACGGAATTATAAATAAAATTCCGCGCAATTAAATAACTACATCGTTATTTTAAATTGTGTCAAATAGTTAAGTAATTATTTATGGTCTTACAAATAATTATTTTACTACCAGAGCGAACTTGGCATTCTTGAACCCCACTTCCATTTATTGAAAAATAGAATAAATAAATAAATAATTTATTCTCTTAAATAAATATTTTATTTACAAACTAGTAAATAAATATTTATTAAATGTTTAATAAAATAAATAAATATATTTTAACAACAATCCGATGAATAAATATTTATTTAATTTATACAATCATTTTAACTTGAATAAAATTATTCCATTGTCTCATGAATAATATTTTTTAATTAAATTCAAATAGAATTTAACTGAGACCACTAGAAACACTTAGTGTGTGACCCTTTAGGATTCTTTCTCATTGGAATTAGGTGGGCTTACCTAAAGTCCAAGAGTACTATCTAGAAACAGGTCAAGAAACCCAAGAGAAAAAACTTAAAGTCATAACAACAACATCCATATACAAACGCTCACTGTGTAATATAATCCCTTTTTTACAACATATCATCAAGCAGATTTTCGGATAGTGTCATCAACTTTTATGCTTGATACGTCGTTCTTTGACTAACTAAAATAAACTTGTTGTTACACCATGGCCATTAAATTTTGCATGACAGTTCTATTTCAATCAAAGGGATGAGATATCAACTTCCATAAATGGAAGAGACAAATCCTTTATCAACTTATCCATTAATAATATGCCACTCGTGACGCACCCAACGTACCCTACTTCCCGCAAACTGTTTGCGTGACAGTTTTCCTCAGTAAATCAAAGTGCGCAAGTCGTGACACGTATTAATGATAATCTTAAAGTCTAAGGATCATTACACACACTTTCAAAGAGAAATATCTGATGACACCAAAACATGCGAAATTCTTACCGACGGGTCTGTTCTCATAATCTCCTGTCTTGAAGATTACTAAGTGTGAACTTCATGAGAGGACGTATCATATGCTTAAGAGTACTCACACCTGAAGGTCTGTATGATATGTATCCCATCATAGTATGTCATCCAACCATATAACTATATTTAATAATATTGTTATAGCATTTCAAGGTTCTCATCATATCGGGGTAATTCCATGACCTTATCAATGCAACAAATACTCTAGGACATTATTACATCATATTCATGAAGAACAATGAAATATATGTAATAAGATGTTTAATATTTAAATAGATTAAATATCCATGTAATCAAAGTACAATTAGTTGGTTCTAGGACACCAACTCTTACAATAAATAATTGCACCACATAAAAATAAATTTATTTTTAGAAATTTCTTCCTTAACTTCTAAGTTTCCCTATTTTTTCTATTTTGGTTTTTTATTAAGGTAAATAATTTTCTAATTTAGGTAATTTATTCATTAGGAATAAATTAAAGTGATACATATTATCCAATTTACCCACTAATTCTAAAATATTATATCCAATTTATAAAATAAAAATTCCATACGTGCTCTAAATTAATTTTAATAAAAGCGCAAACAACTCACAAAAACACTAATTTAACCCTAACCATATTAATAATGTTTTTACTATTTAGGGGTTAATATTTTTATTATAAAATATCAATTGGTCCATGAACGGACTATAGATTATATTTATTAACATTTACAAATCACTTGGTAGAATATTTTATATTTAGTAATTTTAAATCATTTAATAAAATATCATTTATTATAAAATAACATTAATGTCAATTTTGACCTTATTTATTTAATTTTAATTTAAAATATCAATTCAATAATTTAATTTTAATAAATTAAGTTCACACCTTTCAACATGATATATTCATCTAAAAAATTAATGGAAGACAATTATTTATTAAATTTTCTTCACTTATAATATTTTATGTATCATTTATTTTATCTAATTATTAACTAAATAATCAATGATTTGGCATTTCTTAATAATTTTAAGTGACCAATTCAACTCTAAAAATTAAAGATAAATTATTATGATAAAAATAAATAATTTATCTTTCAAAAGAATATATAAAACTGAACCAATGTTTTTTCCCTATCCCAAAGATTTATAAATATTAAAGGTAATGAAGGTAAATTTTTTGTATTTTTCTTTAGATAAATTAATATATAGGTTAATTTCATGGAATAATATCCCACTAACTCATCCTTTTGATGAAACTCATTAGATTTTATTTTTCTATCTAATTTTTTGATGTTTTATGGTTAATTACAAGTATTTTTTGGATTAAATGCATTTCATGCTTAAAAATTCTTTATATATGTATAGGATATAAAATATATGTTTGTTATTGATTTGGGCCTATTTATTGATAGGGTGTTTGGGTGATGCTAAATGAGTGCTTTTGATCCCACTAAATGTGTATCTTTGGTTGAAACTTCATGAAAGATTTTGAGTACCTAAGTAGGGAGTTAAATTGATGAGCGCTATACTAGTTAAAAAAACAATGATAAAGGTGTTATTTTTATCATCACTAACTAAAATAAATGATAAACTAGACTTTTATCAACACTAAAAAATTGTTGATAAAAATATAAATTTTATCAATGTAGAAATTTGATGATAAAATGTAATAGGATAATTTAATTTAAATATGCATATTTATGTATTTTTAAATGTGATTTATATAATAATAAGAATAAATGTATTTTTTTATAAATATAATATATGTATGTGTGTATTAATTGATACTTATTTATAATTTTATATGCCTCTAACTCGAAGATCTTATTTTTTTATATCTTGATAATCATCTTTTTAACTGAGTTGAGAGGGAACTTTTACATGCATTACTACAGAATCATGCTTGTTCAGTACTACCCTTTATCAACACTAAAAAAATCACTAATAAAGAAAGTGTTTTTAACAGTTCTAGAAAAAAGCACCGATAAAAGAACCATTTATGAGTGCTGATAAAATACAACCTTTATCAATGCTTTTTTAGGGTGGATAAAGAAGGTCCTTTATCAGCACTTTTTTAGTGTTGATAAAAGGTATGAATCATAAAAAAATTAAAATATTTTAAACAAAATTTTGTAAAATATAAATATAATTATATTGATATATATATAATTTAGAAAAAATTTTGTGATAGAAAAATAATAATAAATCAATTACCATTTTAAGATAAGTCGAAAACATCAGTTTAACTTCAAACGATCATAGATTTTGATCCATGTGTCCATTTGGGATCTATCACACATCAAATCAAAGTCTGTAAAGATATTTACACTTCATTAACTTGGGGGGACCTTGGTCACTATTTTTTTGAGGTCAAAAAAGATTTTGAAGGTCTACAAAACTTAGTTTTTAGTTAGGATATCCTAATTTTTTAATATTCGACAGGATTTAATCTTTGTTTAAGAGGGTATTTTTGTATTTTTTCAGAGGAGACTAAATTTATTACTATAGATTACACTCATATGGATATTATGGTGCTGAAATTTTACCTTTTTCATATTGTAGGGTTGTTTATAATTAAATACATGCATATATATGTATATACTTATTTGTATATATTTACATATACAAAGTTAATTGTATTAATAAATATTTAAACATATTTACATGTAAAATATATTTTTAAACATATAAACCATGTGGAAATAATTATTATCCATTTTATATAAAATAAAAAGTGTATGAATATGTATATACAAATGTTCATATATAAATATATGTGTGTGTATTCATAAAAAATATATACTTATGTATATATTCTAATATATGTAAATAAATATCAATATAGAATAAATCTAAATAAATATTAATATGTAATATATGAAAATAAATATCAATATATAAAATATCTAAATAAATATTAATATAATACACACACACACACAAACATATTTTATAAATGTATTTAGAAATAATTAGATAAATATATGAATAAATATATAGAAAAAATATGTATCTAAATATATAAAAATAAAAGGATATATCATAAAATTAAGAATAAATCAATATGGAGTAGTGGTAAGGGAACATGCGTGAGGGTGGGGGTGGGAGTCTTAGGTTCAAATCCACGAAAAATTGTGTGTGGGTGGCTAAGTAGGGGTAGGTTGAGTTCTGATAAAGGCAGAGGTGGGTGGGTGGGTGGATGAGCATTGATAAATTCTTGTGGTTGTGGTGGGGACTATGAATAAAGAGGGGGTGGGCATGTGATGTTGATTTTTTTCTCAGCGCTCATAATAAAACATAATTTTATCAGTGATAATAAAGGATGTGTAGAGACCCGAAGCTTGACGTACATTGACATTACATTACATTTTCGGAATACTTATTACATAACAAAAACACACACACAAGGATTGTAATAGTTTAGTGTCTTTGGAAACTCGGAGTATAATCTTCTAATCCTGGTGAAAGATATTCAAAATCTCCCATAAAGATCTTCCCTTTTTTTATACCTAAAACCTTTCTTTATATCCTGGGGAAAAGTAAACATAAAAGGGTGAGCTCAAATGCTCAGTAAGGGTAAACAAAAGAAATATCAATCACATCATATTCATAAGAACATAACATTTTGGAAATCTTAACCTGCAAAAGAGAGCATAATTTATTAACATGGGATAAATCATAGTAGTGAAATGAAATCCCAATAATCATAACTTAAAACATGAAATTTTTTGGCATACACACATAATCATAGAGAATCATTTCTTGTTAGTCAAGACTCATTGACAAGACTATCTTAGTGGACAAAGTCCCTTTCTGAACCGAGTCACCCTCGTTTCAGTCATGTTTCACTGAACCGGTATAACCTAACATTCCAGCCAGGTCTATCTCATGAGATATAAAATCTTTACCCAATACATTGGAGGGAGATATAGGTCCCACCCATCTCATAATGATACCATTCTTATGTGTGCCACAAAATCTTAAAACATACATCATTGCATAACCCATGTAATAAAAATGGGAATCTTAAACATCGTGACATCATAAAACAATTCATATAAGATAAAGGAATTAATAAAAAATATTTCCATCACAATATAATCAAATCCATGTAATAATAGGGATAGAAACAGAACCCTATGTTATCTTAGATGGAAAATAATTTTGATAAAACACTTGAAATGAATTCTTGAGGAAAATATCCTTTCTTCCTCAAAATCAATTTCTTTTCACAAAACGTCAAGCAATTTTAAAAGAAAGAGATTTTATTGAAAATAGTAATGAAATCTTTTGGAGGAAGATTCATGAAAATAAGGCTTTATAAAACCGTAAAAATCTGTTCGTGCCGTATAAGTTAAAAAAACATTCTTCTTGTACTTTTGTCGGAAAAGTCAAAAAGTACCTCGTACGAAAAACGACAAAAGATTCCTTTCATATGTTTTACTAAAAACTCACCGAAGGGTAAAATGGGATATAAAATATTTTATAAGGATATAAATATTACATATTTAGGAAACATGGATGTAGATGATAAATATTCCCCAGTAAATTCTGAAGTATAAACAATCTCGGATAAAAACTGAGATTGCGAGATTTTCCCTTACCTTAGGTCCGATTTGCTTCGTAAGTGTCTGAACCTCATGTATAATGATTTAAATAATGTCATTTACTTATTACAGAATCATATTCATTGTTATGATATCATATATGGTTCACTTATGACTTTATATTACCCGTTCTTTTGTAAATTCCATGTTAAAGAGCGTTTTGGGTAAAATTGTTTCATTTGTCGTCCGTGTTTTGACTTGTAATTATTCATATGATTACTTAGATAATGATTACTTAATTAAAGAATATAAAACATGATATATATATATATATATTCAGAATATACATATATATAATAAATCAGTAAATGGAAAGAAATACACCGTTCATGGAGATGGTAGGCCGTACGTACGCATGAACGCTGTTTTCGTTTCCTTATTGAGTTGAACGGAATTAAGTAGATGACATTCATATATATAAAAAAAAATCCAGTATCATTATTATTTCATATATTTCATGATTACTTATTATATATACTTTATAATCATTCATGAATGGTTAAAGTGGAGAATGAATCTCATCGCGTCGTGGAGACGGTAGTCCGTACGTACGCACGAGCGATGATATCATTCTCATGATCATGGGACTGTATTGGAGTGTATGTATACTATTTCATAATCAATATCACTTTAAAATAATAATATATAGTTATTATTTACACCATTATACCCATCCAAGTAAGGTGGTGGTGGAAAATAGATTTCACCACAGCGTGGAGACGGTATTCCGTACGTACGCACGCGCGGTGATTTCGTTTTCCGTAGGATGGATAGATGGTGAAATAGGATTTTTTCATACTTATAATAACATATCAGTATATGAGTGATACTAATGTTATTACTTCATAATGAAAAAACCTAAGAAGAAGAAGTGGAAGAAGAAATAAAGGTGAAAGAATCGGTAACAGAAATTACCTCTTCTTTGAAGCGCCTCCTTGAGACCTCCTCTTAGGGCACTAAAATTGGTCTTTGAGGAAGATCAGAACCTCTAGGATGTTTCTAGGTAAGTGTATAAGAGAATTTGTCAGGGTTTGGACGAGCTTGAAGGCTCAAAGTTGTGTGAGGAATAGAGGGAGGAGGTGCCCTTTTATAAGGGAGGAGAGGGGCACCTTTGGAATAACTAAAAATATTATTTTATTATAAAGTCAAGTTCGGTTTTAAATAGCTCCAAATTGATTTATTTCTAGGCTAAGGTGGGGATGGGTCTAAATCCTCTCATCCAATAGAATTTAGACAAGTTTAGGTTCCTATTTTAACCTTATCATTTAGATTTAACATTAAGTTAAATAATTTTACTTTTACCGTGTCTTCTTGTGTTCTTACACTATAAGGTTAATAAACATACTATAAGAAGCCAAACGAACCGAAAATTGTTTATTATTAATATATATAACCTTATCTAAGTCATTTGGATGAACCTAATATTTTTAGGAATAAAATAACAATTAATAATATAATATTTGTTTTAAAAACTATTTTATGTCAATTTTGACACTATTTAGTAATTGATTTTTGTGAAAATCATAACAGAATGATAAGTTCTAAAAAAGTTAATTAAATCAATACTAACATGTCATATTAACCTAGAAAATTAGTGTAATTCATAAAAAGTCTCAAATTATATTTATTTGGGTATTTATAACATCAATTATGTCAATATTTCATTAATAAGATAATTAATGCATCATTGTTGTGTCATAAATAAATTAACTTATTTAATGTCTAAAAATTACAAATAAAATACCATTATATAGGAAATCCTTTTATATTTCTAATGAATATTTAAAATCGAATTTATCTTATGTATAACACTATATTAAAAATGTTTTAGTAAATAAGATTTGATTTTAACTCTTTTAACTCTTCTTTGAATTAAATAATAATAAATGTCCTAATCTAATCCAAGTGGGCCTAAATGGTCATATTTTATTCCTAGGGTTGTTTTTGGTCAAATTACACTTTTCCAATAAAATTAGGACATGTTTTAGGGTAATAATAATATCATTTTTACCCTTAATTACCCTATTTACTTTTAACCGTGGTAAATAAAAGTAAAAAGTTACTATTCACCAAAAATTATTTTCATCTCATTGAACCACATTTTACTTACTGACATCAACCGTGTCTCTCGGATTTTTTAAATTCCACTCACAGAAGCGGTAAAATTAAGTTTTATGAAAAATTCAGTTTTTTTAACTACCACTTAGTGGTTTCACTATTCATCAAAAATTGAAAGTTTTCAGAAAAATACCAAAAATTAGGCCTAAGCTATATTTGATATTATGAACTCAAAAAGGATTTCTATTTTACCAAATTCAAAACATATCAGTTGCATTAATTAATTTAAAAATTAATTCCCGTCGTCAAAACAAATAGCGTGTTTTTAAGAGATAATAACTATCAAAAGATTGAAACTTGTTTATAACTGGTTTAAATGTGAAATTACATCCAATGACCATCATTGTATTAAATTGTAAAAATATATTCTAAATATACTTTAAAACCACTAAAATTAATAATTTATCACTATTAATTATTTCGATTGAAAAAGTTGTTTTTAATTAAAATTTAGTAATTTCCACTATTCATCAAAATATGAAAGTTATCCGAAAATTACCAAAATTTCACCCTAAGATAATTTCGATATTCCGAATCCAAAAATGAAGTCCATTTTGAAAAATAAAATTTACAAAATTTCAAAAAGTGGTTATTACTATTCATAATGGCTAGTTTTAATAATATTTTAATAGCATTTCATTGTTTAGTGAAACTCGGTATTGCGTACTACACACACTATCAAGGAAGGTCGCGATTGCGTGTAATGAAAGGCAAGTCAAGGATGCGTGTTGTGCAAGCTCTTTTTGGTGTAGCGTACAACACAAGACATTAATGAAATTAAAAGGAATATTTTTCATAAAATCTCGGGGTATTACATTCTACCCCCCTTAAAATGAATTTCGACCTCGAAATTTGTCGGGGTTATAAATGGTTTACTATTAGAAAGTTTCTTTAATCGAAACCCACATCGTAAAAAGAAATACCAAAACCAATCTTTAAAAACAAAAGTATGAAACGTAACGGTTACCCAAATAAACTAATCACTGGGTTTCCACATAGGTGAAAATATGGATATGAAAGAGAAATCTAACCATCATGTTCTGATTGGAGAGTGGTAGAGAACATGGCTATGGAAAATCTAGCAATCAAAAAACCATAAATTTGTGACGATCTAAGGTACCATCTGATTCATCAGATATAAGAGCACTAAGACAACATTTTTGGTTTTCAAGATCATTTCCCTAAAGTTGATGAAATTTGAATTAGAAGAAATACTTTCATGATTTTGGTATAGTCTCACCGTTTGTCGTTCTTTGGACAATTTACACTTTATCTATTAAAGAAATGAAGTTGAATTTTTCATTCATGATGTGTTAGCAGATCATGTGATAGAATGATGGGTCATTCCATCTCTTTCAAACAAAAGGTTAGAAAAAGTTATAAGTCCATCTTATGGTTAATCGTATATGGTTCCAAAAATGAACTTATAATTCATATATCATACCGCTTAATAAAATAAAACTAGTTTCTACTAACCAGGGACTTCTTGTAGGCCAGTGGTAGGCGATAAAGGCCCATCGCACTTCGGTTGTGGGTTCGATTCCCACGGCCTTGTCCGACGCGATGGGCTGTCGCCCGTCCTGCAGGTTGTCCTTTTTCTAAAACTATATTACTATAACATCCCATCAATAATATCGAAAAACTTCTATCCTTAAACAATACTATCTTATGTCCAACATAATCCATTCCAATCTTTAGGCTTATCCATAATACTGCAGTCCACTCTCATAATATAGTGAAAACAATTACCAGAGATTTAATACCATCGTTGAGCCCCATATATCATAAGATATGTTTTGTTGGTCACATTCCAAACATTCAAAGTCCTTAATCATGTATTATCTTGAATACCCATTGAACCTTAGTGAAAACATGAATGCAGTTAAAAGTTAACACCTTCCACATACCAAAATCCTCAAAATTCTATATACTCAAACCATGATATCACATAGTCCTTATATCAATCATGAGCTCATGAATACTGTTAAACATTTCATTTTCTCATTTTCCCTTCATTATGCGCATATCATCTTATTAAAAATATCTCAATCACTTTGAATACCACATTAGACCAATACATAAATATTCCAATACTCCATGATACAACATTATTTTGGAATCCCATTACATAAACACTTAATCATTCCACCACATCGTTGTCATATTCGACATCACCAATAGTGATCGCATGTGACTTCCCTTTGTCCTTTTCCTTAAGCGGTTGCTCATGTCGATCATCACTAACCCTTGGATTAGGGAATTTATTGGCATAATGTCCCATCTCCTTGCACTTGAAACATTGAAGTGTTGGTGGTGCATTCTCTGCAGTCTTTTCTTTATTTACATCATTAGAAACCCTTTTTCCATTACTTCGACACTCAGCTGATCAATGACCTTATTTTCCACACTTAAAACATTTTCTAGTCCCTTTAAGACAATCTCCACCATGCTTCTTTCCACACTTTGTGCATAAGGAAACATTCATCTTCTTTTCACCATTATTTTGAGATTTCTCCTTGAACTCCATCTTTCATTTCTTGTCAAAACCATGAGATGGATATGTAACACCAACTTCCATTTCTACCTTGATAGCACAACGCACAATTTCTTCATAGCTAATGAAGTCTCTTATAGCTAATTACCTTCAAAGACTTGGTTTTAAGCCACTGAAAAATCGATCAACTTTACTTTCAGGTTGGATGATAATGCCAGATGCATACCTTGCAAGTCTTGTAAAATTCACTTCGTACATACCGACAGATTCATCATCCTTCTGCTTCATCTCAAGAAACTCCTTTTCCATCTTTTTTCGAAGAATATGAGGGAAGTAATTACTGAAAAACAAGTTCTTGAACTCTTCCCATTCCATGGACTCAATTTCATCTCTTGGCCTCGTATTCTTGATAAGATTCCACCATTGACCAGCTTCACCTTCCAAACAATATACTGCTAAGATGAATTTATCACATTCAGAACATTGAAGAACTGAAAATATCTTTTCAGTGGAACTGATCCATTGTTCAGCAACAAGTGGATCGGAAGTCCCACTGAAAGAAGGTGGACGTTGCCTCATGAAGGACTCAATAGAATATTGTTCCCTTCTCTGCTCATTTGGAAGTCCAGAATGATTCATATCTTGTGTAAGTATAGCAATAAGATTTTTCACTCCATATCCCATAACATTTGTTTATTCAGGAGGACAATCATTGCATTGTCCATTTCATTGATCAACACGGTTCCTTCGGGTTCCAGCCATCGTCTAAAACCCAAAAAGAATAGCATGAGAGGCAAAAATCATGCTAGGGAAAAAACATTATAAAGGGGGAGTATCCTCAATATCTAACTTCTTAGGTTAAATTCTATGATCGTTACCATAGTTCTAGGACTGTATCTTATACGTATACCTATCCTTAGGGACATCCCTAGACATACCTTAGAAATATCTCTAGGAATCTCACTAACGCTTTCGCATCCTAGTTTCCAAAGGTTGACTAAACCTTTCCTCTGATACCAACTGTAGAGACCCAAAGCTTGACGTACATTGACATTACATTACATTTGCGGAATACTTAGTACATAACAAAAACACACACACAAGGATCGTAATAGTTTAGTGTCTTTGGAAACTCGGAGTATAATCTTCTAATCCTGGTGAAAGATCTTCAAAATCTCCCATAAAGATCTTCCCTTTTTTATACCTAAAACCTTTCTTTATATCCTGGAGAAAAGTAAACATAAAAGGGTGAGCTCAAATGATCAGTAAGGGTAAACAAAAGAAATATCAATCACATCATATTCATAAGAACATAACATTTTGGAAATCTTAACCTGCAAAAGAGAGCATAATTTCATAACATGGGATAAATCATAGTAGTGAAATGAAATCCCAATAATCATAACTTAAAACATGAAACATTTTTTCATACACACATAATCATAGATAATCATTTCTTGTTAGTCAAGAATCATTGACAAGACTATCTTAGTGGACAAAGTCCCTTTCTGAACCGAGTCACCCTCGTTTCAGTCATGTTTCACTGAACCGGTATAACCTAACATTCCAGCCAGGTCTATCTCATGAGATATAAAATCTTTACCCAATGAATTGGAGGGATATATAGGTCCCACCCATATCATAATGATACCATTCTTATGTGTGCCACAAAATCTTAAAACATACATCATTGCATAACCCATGTAATAAAAATGGGAATCTTAAACATCGTGACATCATAAAACAATTCATATAAGATAAAGGAATTAATAAAAAATATTTCCATCACAACATAATCAAATCCATGTAATAATAGGGATAGAAACAGAACCCTATGTTATCTTAGATGGAAAATAATTTTGATAAAACACTTGAAATGAATTCTTGAGGAAAATATCCTTTCTTCCTCAAAATCAATTTCTTTTCACAAAACGTCAGGCAATTTTAAAATAAAGAGATTTTATTGAAAATAGTCATGAAATCTTTTAGAGGAAGCTTCATGAAAATAAGGCTTTATAAAACCGTAAAAATCTATTCGTGCCGTATAAGTTAAAAAAACATTCTTCTTATACTTTTGTCGGAAAAGTCAAAAAGTACCTCGTACGAAAAACGAAAAAAGATTCCTTTCATATGTTTTACTAAAAACTCACCGAAGAGTAAAATGGGATATAAACTATTTTATAAGGATATAAATATTACATATTTAGGAAACATTGATGTAGATGATAAATATTCCCCATTAAATTCTGAAGTATAAACAATATCAGATAAAAACTGAGATTGCGATATTTTCCCTTACCTTAGGTCCGATTTACTTCGTAAGTGTCCAAACCTCATGTATAATGATTTAAATAATTTCATTTACTTATTACAGAATCATATTCATTGTTATGATATCATATACGGTTCACTTATGACTTTATATTACCCATTCTTTTGTAAATTCCATGTTAAAGAGCGTTTTGGGTAAAATTGTTTCATTTGTCGTCTGTGTTTTGACTTGTAATTATTCATATGATTACTTAGATCATGATTAAATAATTCAATAATATAAAACATGATTTTTATATATATATATTCAGAATATACATATATATAATAAATCAGTAAATGGAAAGAAATACACCGTTCATGGAGACGGTAGGCCGTACGTACGGATGAACGCTGTTTTCGTTTCCTTATTGAGTTGAACAGAATTAAGTAGATGACATTCATATATATACACATAAATCCAGTATCATTATTATGTCATATATTTCATGATTACTTATTATATATACTTTATAATCATTCATGAATGGTTAAAGTGGAGAATGAATCTCATCGCGTCGTGGAGGCGGTAGTCCGTACGTACGCACGAGCGATGATATCGTTCTCATTATCATGGGACTGTATTGGAGTGTATGTATACTATTTCAGAATCAATATCACTTTAAAATAATAATATATAGTTATTATTTACACCATTATACCCATCCAAGTAAGGTGGTGGTGGAAAATAGATTTCACCACAGCGTGGAGACGGTATTCCGTACGTACGCACGCGCGGTGATTTCGTTTTCCGTAGGATGGAGAGATGGTGAAATAGGATTGTTTCATACTTATAATAACATATTAGTATATGAGTGATACTGATGTTATTACTTCATAATGAAACAATCTAATAATAAGAAGTGGAAGAATAAATAAAGGTGAAAGAATCGGTAACGGAAATTACCTCTTCTTTGAAGCGCCTCCTTGAGACCTCCTCTTAGGGCACTAAAATTGGTCTTTGAGGAAGACCAGAACCTCTAGGATGTTTCTAGGGAAGTGGAGAAGAGAATTTGGCAGGGTTTGGACGAGCTTTAAAGCTCAAAGTTGTGTGAGGAAGAGAGGGAGGAGGTTCCCTT
The DNA here is from genome assembly GCA_963277665.1 of Viscum album. Taxonomy (NCBI): domain Eukaryota; kingdom Viridiplantae; phylum Streptophyta; class Magnoliopsida; order Santalales; family Viscaceae; genus Viscum; species Viscum album. Next base: position 26,491,300 of record OY728131.1, read on the forward strand.
TTATAAGGGAGGAGAGGGGCACCTTTGGAATAACTAAAAATATTATTTTATTATAAAGTCAAGTTCGGTTTTAAATAGCTCCAAATTGATTTATTTTGAGGCTAAGGCGGGGATGGGTAGAAATTATCTCATCCAATAGAATTTAGACAAGTTTAGGTTCCTATTTTAACCTTATCATTTAGATTTAACATTAAGTTAAATAATTTTACTTTTACCGTGTCTTCTTGTGTTCTTACACTATAAGGTTAATAAACATACTATAAGAAGACAAAAGAACCCAAAATTGTTTATTATTAATATATATAACCTTATATAAGTCATTTGGTTGAACCTATGATTTTTAGGAATAAAATCACAATTAATAATATAATATTTGTTTTAAAAACTATTTTATGTCAATTTTGACACTATTTAGTAATTGATTTTTGTGAAAATCATAACAGAATGATAAGTTCGAAAAAAGTTAATTAAATCAATACTAACATGTCATATTAACCTATAAAATTAGTTTAATTCATAAAAAGTCTCAAATTATATTTATTTGTGTATTTATAACATCAATTATGTCAATATTTCATTAATAAGATAATTACTGCATCATTGTTGTGTAATAAATAAATTAACTTATTTAATGTCTAAAAATTACAAATAAAATACCATTATGTAGGAAATCCTTTTATCTTTCTAATTAATATTTACAATCTAATTTATCTTATGTATAACCCTATATTAAAAATGTTTTAGTAAATAATCTTTGATTTTAACTCTTTTAACTCTTCTTTGAATTAAATAATAATAAATGTCCTAATCTAATCCAAGTGGGCCTAAATGGTCATATTTTATTCCTAGGGTTGTTTTTGGTCGAATTACACCTGTCCAATAGAATTAGGACATGTGTTAGGGTAATAATAATATCATTTTTACCCTTAATTACCCTATTTACTTTTAACCGTGGTAAATAAAAGTAAAAAGTTACTATTCACCAAAAATTATTTTCATCTCATTGAATCACATTTTACTTACTGACATCAACCGTGTCTCTCTGATTTTTTAAATTCCACTCACAGAAGCGGTAAAATTAAGTTTTATGAAAAATTCAGTTTTTTTAACTACCACTTAGTGGTTTCACTATTCATCAAAAATTGAAAGTTTTCAGAAAAATAACAAAAATTAGGACTAAGCTATATTTGATATTATGAACTCAAAAAGGATTTCTATTTTACCAAATTCAAAACATATCAGTTGCATTAATTAATTTAAAAATTAATTCCCGTCGTCAAAACAAATAGCGTGTTTTTAATAGATAATAACTATCAAAAGATTGAAACTTGTTTATAACTGGTTTAAATGTGAAATTACATCCAATGAACATCATTGTATTAAATTGTAAAAATATATTGTAAATATTCTTTAAAACCACTAAAATTAATAATTTATCACTATTAATTATTTCGATTGAAAAAGTTGTTTTTAATTAAAATTTAGTAATTTCCACTATTCATCAAAATATGAAAGTTATCCGCAAATTACCAAAATTTCACCCTAAGCTAATTTCGATATTCCGAATCCAAAAATGAAGTCCATTTTGAAAAATAAAATTTACAAAATTTCAAAAAGTGGTTATTACTATTCATAACGGCTAGTTTTAATAATATTTTAATAGCATTTCGTTGTTTAGTGAAACTCGGTATTGCGTACTACACACGCTATCAAGGAAGGTCGCGATTGCGTGTAATGAAAGGCAAGTCAAGGATGCGTGTTGTGCAAGCTCCTTTTGGTGTAGCGTACAACACAAGACATTAATGAAATTAAAAAGAATATTTTTCATAAAATCTTGGGGTGTTACAGGATGAGTCGATCAATGCTAAAAAAAGTGCTGATAAAACAAGCGTTGATAAGTACACCCTCTATTAGTACTAGTTTTTTTATGTTGATAAATGTTATTTTTATTAGATTTTTTTTCTAACATTGAAACATGATACGGTCTTTTAAAGGCTCTTACAATATGAGTGATTTTTTAACATTGATAAACCCAAATTATAGTGTTGATAAAAGGTTAATATGTAGTATTGATGGATTCAGAAGCCCAGATTATATGGCTTGAAGAAGCAATGACACAAGTCCAAGTAAATTTCCATGAGGTCCAAACCCAAGGCCTCATACTAAAACAACCCCTCCTTGTCTCATGCATCCATCGCTCTAGATTATTGTCTCATCTTTATTTCTATGGTTAGTATTTGCTGTCTCCCCACCAGGGGCCTTGAACTAGTGTATACTATGATAGATTTGGTGTACTAAGATCAACTATTTTTACATTGATTACATGTATATTCAATTATTTTAATATTAATAAAACATCTTATTACATATTGTTCATTGTTCTACATGAATTTAATGTAATAATGTCCTTGAGTATCTATTGCATTGATAAGATCATAGAAATTACCTGATATGATGGGAACCTTGAAATACCATGATGATATAGTACTATGGTCATATAACGTTCTATGATGGGACACATATAAAGTGACTTTAAGGTGTGATTATTTGTAAGAAAATTAAGCATCTTCTCATTAAGTTCACACTTGGTAATCTCCAAGATGAAAGATTATGAGAAAAAACCCACCGGTAGAAATTACACATGTTTTAGTGTCATCATATATTCCTATATACATGCTTTTATAATGGGTTTTAGACTTTAATATTATCATTTATGCATGTCATGAATTACACACTTAGATTTACTAACCAAAATTTTCATGCCATATGTTGGCAGAAAGTAGGGTATGTTGGGTGCATTATGAATGACATGCTATTAATTGAAAATTAGAGGAAGGATTTTTCACTTTAATCTTTATGTAAGTTGATATCTTGGACCATTGATTGAAATATAATCATCACATTAAATTCCATGGCCCTAGTGTAAAGACGTTTTTATTTCAGATAGTCAACGGAAGACGTATCAAGAATATAGATTGGTGACACAAATGTGAAACCTTATTAATGAGATATTATGGAAAAGAGATTATATTAAAGAGTGAGAATTCATATATGGTTGTCATCATTGTGACATTAAGTTCTTTCTATTGGGTGCCTTGACCCTTTTCTAGACAGTAATCTTGGACTTTAGGTGATCCCGCCTAATACCAGCAAGAAATAATCCCATTAAGTGTTTCCATTGATCTTGATTAACTTATATTTTAATTTAATTAATGGAATAAATATTATTCTCAAGACCAAGGAATAATTTTATTTATGTTTTATATATTGAAAATTATTAAGACCAAAAGGGGCCAAAATACCCTGAGAGGGGGGGGGGGTGGGGTGAATCAGGGTATAGATATTCTATTTCAAAATTCTTCCCGCCCCACTATATCTTGACCTCTTTATTATTAGGGTCACTTTGTTTGCACTTGTGTGTTTATGTTGATCACTTATTTTTATCTTTATATGATGATGATTCTTTTAATGCAATGCAGAGAAGCAACCAGGCAGACATAGAGATTTTTACTTGGTTTACCCTCACTGGGTTATGTCTAAGGAGCATACAACGACGATGTGCTGCTATACCAAATCCACTAAAGCTAAATGCCAATAATGTTTAGGCTAGATCACTTCTATGCCCAGGATTACTACCTTTACACTGTTTAGGGTCATCTCACTACTTTCCCAAGGGTTACTCCCTATTTCTCTCTCTCTGGCTCACTACCGGTAGATAGGATAACCTTCTTCCTCTTCCTTTGCTCACTGCACTTGGAAGGGATCCACTCATTGTTTATAGAACTGTAGGTCTCTTCATTATCACTAATGAATGCATCCTTTACTGTATGTAGATTCTCTATTGAAGTCCAAATTTCATCCACTGATGAATATCACTTTTCCCCTAAACACTGAGCAACAACCTTTGGAAAGTACCTTCACAAATTACCCTACTTCACGAAGCTCCCAATTTCGCGAAGCTCAAACAAGCCTTCACAAAGTTCCTACCTTTTCATGAAGATCACACTTTATCAGAGATCAGGCCATCGTGGAGCTTAGGTCATCATAGAGCGACTTCCCTCATGAATCTCACTGAGCCAACACAGAGCATGCAACTTTCATGGACCTAGATTAGCCGCTGCGAAACTCCTTCCTTTTGCGAAGCACACTGCCTTTGCGAACCACCTTCGTGAGACGAGAGAAAAATATTTTCTTTAAAAACTCTCTACTTCTCTCGAGGGGGTCAAGGCCTATTTATAGGCAATTCCCCCCGACCCTCGAAACTTTCACGTGAAGTCATCACCATGTCATCACAAATCGCAAAGATCTGAAATTCCCGCTAAAAATATCTCAATATCGCGAAGCACCATGACAATTTTCTAATCGCAGAGCTCGTCGTAATCGTAGAGCATTCCATCAATTATTTCACACCTTCACCGTGAAGATCCACTCGTAATTCCCTTCACCACCGCAATTCTCTTCAATGCTTCCATTCACAAAGCTTGTTATAATCATGAAGAATCACTGTCAACATTTTTCATGTCTTCATGAAATCCAATCCATGAAGCATATCTTCACAAAATCCTTGCATTTTCCATATTTTGACGAGATCTTCAAGGATATCCAATTTTTTCGATGCTCACCAAACTCCAAATTTTGGACCCCAAAAATTTGGTAAACACTAGAAAATGAAACCACCTTGTACTTGTTATTTTGTACTGCCTCCAGATCATCTGTTCTTTTTTCATGGTTATTTTCTAACATGTATTGTGAACAAAATCTCTAGAACTCAACAATTCACCAAGGAAACTTGCATTGTCAACAAACACAAGCTACCCAAAAATGCCGCAATGTTACCTTGAGGGATTTTTTCCCAACAATCTCCTCCTTTGGGTTTGTTGACAACTCTTCTCATAATGATTCTATGCACTTTGATACCTATCTGAATCTCCTTCCATCATCTCTCAGCCTTCACCTCTTGTGATTCAAATAGCGACCAAAGATTCACTCACCACATACTCTAAGCCCACATGAGCAATGATCGGCATGGGAAACAAGAGTAGTACAAAAATTTTATCAATGAATCGCTTCATGTCAGAAAATAATCAGTTGAAACCCAACTGATACCAATTTCCGAACTGATACCAATTATTAATACCACAATGATACCAATTGGTGATAGTTGGAAACCATCTGTCACCATTCCAACATCACTGCTCTGCTTTTATTACGATCCTCAACTGTCGTGATATCTATGATTTGATCGATCACTTCTAGCATCTTCAGATTTAAAATTCTCCCCCCTCTCATTTCTCTCCCCTTATCTCACTGCTCCACCTGTTAGCTTCTCCCCATATCATTCATGATTTCTCAAATATCCACACTGTCACACTGTCTCCCCCTTGAACAATCACTATTTTCTCCCACTTTGTCAATGAAACCAAAGGGAACTCCTTTGCAGCTATAACAGGGTAAAAACACATATTAGTACATTAGGAAAAAACACATCATACCTCGGGGAGAGGGGGGAGGGGGGGGGGGGGGGGGGCTCAGTCACATTCTTTCAAGTGTGGGGAGTCAACTGAACTCCTAGAGCCAGTCAATTCCTCTCAAAAGCATCCTTGGGTAAGTCCTTTGTCAGAATGTCTACAACCTGTAACTCTTTAGGAACATACTCCAACTTCATGATTTTTTACTCAACCTTATCCTTGATAAAATGATACTTTATCTCAATGTGATTTGTCCTTGAGTGATGGATTAGATTTTTGCTGAGATTTATAGTACTTGAGTTATCGCACTGGATTACGGTTGGAGGTTTCACTTCAATTCCCATATCATCAAGCTGCTTCTTCATCCACAATAACTGTGTACAATCTTGAGTGGCGGCAATATACTCAGCTTATGTGGTGATCAATGAAATTAAATCTTGCTTCTTACTTAGCCAATAAACACACAATCTACCAATATAGAAATCACCTCCTGATGTTGATTTCCTATCATCCACTGAACTGACACAATCTACATCAGTATATCTTAGTAATTCTGACTGAGATTTTTCACTATATATCAAGATGAAATCCACCGCGCCCTTGATATAACGAAGTATTATTTTCACTGAAATCATGTGGCTTTCCTTGGGATTACTCTGATATCTCGCTGCTTGACATCTGGTGAATACAATGTCAGGCGTTGTCGCAGTCGAGTATAGAAAACTTCCAATGATTTTCCTATATTCTGTGATATTAACTTCCTTACCATCCTCATCTTTGGATAGTTTCATCCGGGTAGGAACCAGAGTGTTCATATCCTTGTAATTTTCCATTCCAAATCATCTCAAAACCTCCTTGGAATATTTGGATTAGGAAATTAATGTTCCATTCCTTCCTTGTGTCACCTATAGACCAAGAAAAAATGTTAGCTCTCCAATCGTTGACATTTCGAACTCACTTTTCATGAATTCGGAGAACTGTATGCACTGAGCTTCATCTGATCTACCAATTATTTTGTCATCTAAATAAACCCAGACCATCATCCATTGATTACTTTTTTTGTTGAAATAGAGATTGTAATAAACTCTCCCACACTAGAAACCAAGCTTCTTCAAGTACTGATCAAGCCTTGAGTACCATGCTCTTGGTGCTTATTTCAGCCCATACAATGCCTTCTTCAGTCTACAAACCTTGTTCTCATCCTCATGAGTGAGAAAACCATCTGGCTACTTGATATACACTTCTTCCTTTAGAACCCCATTCAAAAATGCAGATTTTACGTCCATATGGAAAAAGTTGAACTTTCGTTGCGCTGTAATGGCTAGGAATAATCCGATTGTCTCTAGTCTCACAACCGGTGTAAATGTATCATCAATATTTATTCCTTCTATTTGAGAGTATCCTTTGCATATAGTACTACTTTGTTCTAAATCACTGTTTCATCTTCATTCATCTTGTTGCGATAGACCCATTTAGTCCTGATGACATTCTTAATTGCTGGCCTCAAAATAATCTCCCACGTCTGATTTTTCTCAATTTGATCAAGCTCTTCATTCATTGCCTGAAGCCAATTTTTTTTTTCAACTGCATCACTAAACCAATTAGACTCTACCTGTGATAAGTACGATGCTTTATTTAGAGTCTTCATCTTTCATGTCTTCACTAGCACTGTCTGATTACCAATCATACCTTTCAATTCAATTATAGCTCGACTCTTCGACTTTCAAGCTGATATAGATTTTACTTCCTCTGGGTCATTATTAGTATCTACTTAGAAATTATAATTTTTCACTTCTACTCCCCCTGAGTCTCTTGCAGCTGATTAGGAGATAGAGATATCCCCCTATAATGTGCAACTCTTTATATTGTTAGGTCAAATGTTTTGAACCACACTCATTCTATTTCTCCTTTATCATTTATTATCATTTGGCACTTGGCATTGAGCCATCAAAAGAATCTCTAATCCTACTGATTTGGAACTAGGTATAGGAAATAAGAGATAAAGTTAATAACTTAATCAATTCTTATTGAGCTATGTTTCACCCTTTATTCTTCAACTTTGATACCTGATTTGAGTCAATTAAAACTCTAAAGTATATCACTTCTCCACTTTGCATATTTAGATGCCACTTACCCTTGGATCGTATCTCCCTAAAACCTGAAACATTTGAATCATCAGTTAACAACATTTATATACATAGGGAGAGGGGGTACATCTAGAATCTTCAAGATGAGGATTACAGTTGATCTTGATGGGTCAACCCTTTGATTCTTTATTGCAAAGTATGATACTCATTCCTTGCTTATTCTAGATGCCTAGCCAATTTTAACTACTCTGTCCATATGACTAAGCATTCATTACCCACATACTGAGTCTTTCTCTGATATGTAGATTATACAGGCCTAGCCTTTCTCACCATTTGGGGTTTAAAACCACTAGTACACATTTCCTTATTTGATGTTCCACCAATATGCCACTTCCCTAGATTCCTTATCTGGGTAGGAATCTCTCTACTTGTCATTTTACCTTTCTTCTTCCACCATTTCAAGGGTATTTCTATTTCCTCCACTTCTCGCTACGGAACATGACATTCGAATTTTTCAATGCATTATTTTTTCGTCTTTCTTTTATCAGTTATCTGAGTCACCACACTATTTTTCATTAGTGGTAGGTCCTCCACTGAACATACATTCTTCTTACTCACAGCTGTAGAATTTCCTTCCTTTTTTCCTCTAGATTTGTTCATGTTATTTATTAAAGAGTGGTTGTGAGTGTGACATAGGAGGTGATGGATACACCTTTCGTTCATCTCCATGTGATTCCCCTGAGGCTCTAATCCTATTCTTCAACTTACCACTTTCTCTCCCAGTGTAGAATTTCTCATTATGCATCACTGGATTCGAGAGTCTCCTTTTGAGTCCCATTTCACTTCCTTCTTTCTTCTTACTGCAATGTCTTTCCAAATGCCCATAATGAGAACATACAAAACATCTTCCATCAAAGGCATACCTCATTTCATCATTTTTCAGCTGAGATATTGATGCAACTTGAGTTATTCTTCTGAAAATGAGCTCCTGAGCATCCTGAAACATACTCATAATGTATCCCATTCTTCCATAGTAATATCATCTGATGAATTCCTTCCTCTAAAAGACCCTTCTTTCTGATTTCTCATGACACATCTTATTATTCTCATATTTATTAATGTTTCTATTTTCACAGCTCGAAATTTATTACTAAGCCTCTGAACAAAATCTTGATGTGTGGCCATGAATCCTGCAGAAATAGCACATGTCATAACTACTTATTGTAATTGTCCTCTTAGGCCTATCTCCAGCACCTATAGGATTTCCTCCACTTATGGAACTATTCACGGCCCTCTTTCTGTCATGCATGGGAGGGAATTCATCAAATCCAACACCAGTTTTTCACAAACTGTATGGTCTTTGAGATGAGAAAATTTGTTCTTGCCTCTTTTCAGAAATAACAAATTTGCTTCTCATTTCATCATCACCTGTCGAAGGATAATCAAATAGTAAGTGCAAGGCATCCTTTATTTTAGGCTTTCCTCTAGCATTGGATTTCTCCACTTCCTTCTTCACTGATTCTCGCTCTTCTTCCAACTTTTGAATGTTCATATCCCTTGATTCAAGTTGGGCATTGAGTTCTATTCTGAGATTTTTTCCACAACTCATATCATATTCTAGTTCTTGTGTGAGTTTATCTACCACATAACTTTGCTCCTTTATTTTCAATTTTCCTTCAGCAATAGAATCAAAGATGGATGCATTCTCTTATTGTAGACTTTGGTTATTCTGAACTAATTCAGATAGCTATATAGCAAGAGCATCATTGCTGGATTTCAGATTCTAAATTTCATCTGAGTTCATATTCTTTCCCTTAACATCACCTTTGAGCTTTTCTCTCTTCATAGAAAAATTTTGTTGTTCTTCAGCTTGGGAATCATTCTTCTCTCTTGGATTAGTATCCATGCCAATAAGTCGTTTATTTAATCCTCTTAGCTTGTTGACCTCAATTTCTAGTACCTAGATCCGGATATCTTTACATTTTACTTCTTCATCCAATTTATAATCCAATTACTTTGTCATATCAACATCATCTACCGATGGCCTTCTTATAGTTTCTTCATCATCAGTAGTTCCAACGTCACTTAGAATATCAATTTCATCACTCATTACTTCAGAATCATTGAATGAGTATGTAATTTCACTGTATGATTCATCCAAATCATTCATCTGTTCACCACATGATTCCTCTAACTGAATCACACTCTTTCCATTGACACTTCCATACTGTGGAATTTTACAAGAATTCTCCTTCTTCTTTGAAGTTCTTCCTTTTTCCATGGCACACCAAGATAAGAGCAGACTGAATCTTTAACCACCCAAATCAACTAACCCAAGTCAGAGCAAACAAATATGATAAAGGAAACCCTCCCTATGATACCAATTATTAGGACCAAAAGGGGACAAAATACCCTGAGGGGGGGGGGGGGGTGAATCAGGGTATAGATATTCTATTTCAAAATTCTTCCTGCCCCAGTGGATCTTGAACTCTTTATTATTAGGTCCACTTTGTTTGCACTTGTGTGTTTATGTTGATCACTTATTTTATCTTTACCTGATGATGATGCTTTAAATGCAATGCAGAGAAGAAACTAGGCAGACATAGAGATTTTTTACTTGGTTCACCCTCACTGGGCTATGTCCAAGGAGAATACAACGATGATGTGCCACTGTACCAAATCCACTAAAGATCACTGCCAATAATGTTTGGGATAGATCACTTCTATGACCAGGATCACTACCTTTACAATGTTTAAGGTCAGCTCACTGCTTTCCCAAGGGTCACTCCCTATTTCTCTCTCTCTGGCTCACTGTCGGTAGAAAGGATAACCTTCTTCCTCTTCCTTTTCTCACTGCACTTGGAAGGGATCCACTCACAGTTTATAGACCTGTAGGTCTCCTCATTATCACTAATGAATGCATCCTTCACTATATATAGATGCTCTATTGAAGTCCAAATTTCATCCACTGATGAATACTGCTTTTCCCCTAAACACTGAGCAACAACTATTAGAAAGTACCATTGCAAAACACCCTACTTCGCGAAGCTACCAATTTCAAAAAGCTCAAACAAGACTTCACGAAGTTCCTGCCTTTTTGCGAAGCTCACACTTTCATAGTGATCAGGTCATCATAGAGCTCAGGTCTTTGCAGAGTGACTTCCCTCAAGAAGCTCACTGATCCAATGCATAGCATGCAACTTTCATGGAGCTAGATTATCCGCCACGATGCTCCTTCCTTTTGTGAAGCACAATGCTTTCACGAACCACCTTCACGAGCTGAGAGCTAAATATTTTCTTCAAAAACTCTATACTTTTCTCGAGGGGGTCGAGGCCTATTTATAGGCAATTCCAACGACCCTCGAACCTTCCGCGTGAATTCAGCGCCACGTCATCACAAATCACAAAGCTCTGAAATTCCCGCCGAAAATATCTCAATATCACGAAGCACCATAGAAATTTTCCGATCGCAGAACTCATCTTAATCGTAGAGAATTCCGTCAATTACTTCGCGGATTCGCCACGAAGCTCCACCCGCAATGCCCATCACCTCCACAATGCTCTTCAAGGCTTCCATTTGTGAAGCTTGTCGTAATCACAAATAATCACCTTCAAAATTTTTCATGTCTTTACGAAATCCAATACATGAAGCCTATCTTCATGAAATTCATGCCTTTTCCATATTTTGATGATATCTTAAAGGATATCCACTTTTTTCGATGCTCACCAAAATCCAAATTTTGGACCCCAAAAATTTGGCAAACACTGGAAAAAGACGCCACCTTTTATTTGTTCTTTTGTACCACCTCCAGATCATCTGTTCCTTTATAATGGTTCTTTGCTAATATGGATTGTCAACAACATATCTAGAACTCAACAATTCACCAAGGAAACCTTCATTTTCAACAAACACAAGCAACCCAAAAATGCTGCAATGTTACATTGAGGGATTTTTTCCCAACACAAATATTTATTGATGAATCAATTATTAAATATTTATCCAAGTATTCAAAAAATGTCGAGAAGTTAAAACGGACCAAAACTGCGTCCGATAAGAAATATTAATTTATAATCCAGTAAAATAATATTTGCTACTACACAATTTAGTACGCACCATAAAATAATAATAATAATATTATATTTAGTATGAGGTTTAATAAATATTATTATATTATTTAAAGGTCTACGTATAATTAATAAATATTTTAACCTAAAATAAATCTCTATAAATATAAGATTGTGTCTATTATATATACAGAGTTGTAAATTAGGAATAGAGAATTGTTGTGCACAATAGAATTATCTCTCTCTCTCTCTCTCTATATATATCTCTCTATTGAACTCCTACTCTCTCCCTCTCAAGAATGAGAATAAATCCTTCAATCCCAAATGATCCTAAAGAAATCAAAGAAAAAAATGAAAGAGGATTGATTCACCACGCTTGCATTCGTAAATCAATCGGCGTTGCTCAGAGATCAAAGGAGCGCATGTGGATCACTACTAGAGGGATTATACACTTGAATCCTCCTAATGTAGCAAATGTAATCTAAGAAAGATTTATACGCGATCAACATAATTTTCATAGAAAGATCTGTAAGGAGGTAATTTATTATTTCGATCAAAATAAATTATTTATAAATTTAACGCACAAGATCCTCTATTGAGGATTCAAGACATTTTATTTAAAAGAAATTTTAAATATAACTCTCACTAATAGTGCTTCCACTTCACTCAAAACTATAACGTGGCATCAGAGCAGCCACGTTTCAAATTTATAATTATTTACTTGATTTTTGATATATGTGAAATATTAGTTTGGTTTTTATTTAAAACTATTCATTCTTTAATCTGATTTGAATTAACATGTTATCAACATATTAATTATGTTCGTTCAATGTTTCATTTTCTTAAAAGATTAAGAACATATGAACAATGAATGACAATTACATTTGGAAGTGGTGAGGAATCTAGTAGGATAGCATGGAACTGCACTGTGTGTAGCCATAGTACACATCATGTACCCAAGTGCACTGCACCTGGCCATGTCACGGGATACACGACACGTCGAGTAGTTAATTAAAAATGGAGCATTAATTGCACACCACATATAGACTGGGCCCACCTGGAACATGATATGTAAGATTGCATGGTGTGTAGCTGGTGTACACACTGTGTAGTCTACATGGGTTAGCGGTGAAATTCGCGCAATCTATGTGGTCATTATACATAGTCAAACCACGTGATACTGAAAGGATGGAGTATCAATAATATACATGATTTGCATGTGATTTACACAGTGTGTAGTTCATCATTTCCTGTTTCCAAAATACATGTTGATCCATTCTTCAAGAAAAGAAGACACACAACATGAGAGATACACGATGTGTAGATGGACTGTACATGTCCTGTAGTCTCTCACCTAAGAAGATGCTGAGTCTTTTGATGGGTTTCGCGCGAACCCAAAATTCGGACCACACAACATGTAGCTGGCTTGTACAGACCCTGTAATCTTTCGAGATGCACACTGCATACCTAGGTGTGTATCCCAAGTACACAAAAAGTGGAACACACAACGTGTAGCTAGTTAGTACACGCTGTGTAGTCTAATCGTGGTATATGCTGAAGCCCCAGGTGTGTAAACCAGATATACAACAACTAAGGTACACAACATGTAATTAGATAGTACACCCCGCATAGTATCCTATTTAATGACAGAATTAAATTACATTAAATTGAAAATTACTTCATTAAAAACTTATTTTATTGATTGTCACCTGTTGTGTTTGACAATTATTAATGGTTTTAAAGAATTTTAAATGGTCAATTAATTTATTTTAATAAGTATGTATTTATTAGTTCTGATATATATTTTCCATGAATTCCAATAATAAAGACTATCTCCAAATGAATTCGGATGGTCATTGATGTGGCATTTATTCATTACATTTTTTCCACATCCTTTTTTGGGGGTTTCTTGTATATTTAATGCTTGTAATAACAAAAATGACTTTAATTTATTTAATAATCACTTTTTTGGTTAAAATAAAGTGAATTTAGTGAATTAATTAAGTTGTTAATAATAATTCTTGTTTAATTGTTTTAAATTTTTTAATTATTTAAATAATTTATTAATGTTTGTTTTATTTATCAGTTATTTTTAATTAATTACTTTTATTAATTCATTAAAAATTATTGATTTTTTTTGTTTTGTGTACTTATTTTTTATTCCCTTTTTTTTATAATTAATATATAAATTAAATATTTTTAGTTTTACTTTTAATTAATTTTATTTAAATAAAAATTTAATAATTTGTAACATATTTTTATAAATTATTTCTTTCATAATTTTTATCTAATCTTAATTAATTAATTATTTTAATATTTAAGATATTTTTAAATATTTAATTATGTTGTGTTTTAATAATTTAAATATTTATTATGAATTAATCACTTTATATTGTTTTTTTATTTTTCTTTTAGTTTGTCAAGGGTCCGTACGTAAGTTATATTTGAAGCACCACTATTTGATAAATGGTTGAAGCGTGGCATAAGATAATTAAAAATGTTTTTTCCATAAAATAACTGACCTTTCTGCCACTGCTCGTAATAGAATCTAGATTGATGCCATGTATGATAAGAACATTGCGTAAGATAATATGCTGCACAACGTAACATGAATTCGGCGTAGGATAATTTATCCTACGTTGTGATTTAACAAAGCATGAATTTGATCAATTTTCAACTGAGCATGAATTATAGGAGATGATGATGAGAATATGGATTTCTCTATGGCTGAGCTATTGAAGTCTGTTTTCAACCTATAACCCCAAAGATGAAGTAAACATATGGATTTTTGAGTTCAAAGACCCATTCCTGACAAAAAATCTAGTACGAGCCAAACTATAACTAATTTTGAAGCTGCTAGAACCCAATATTGAATATGACTTAACTGGGTGTTCGTTCGACCACCATTGTTACTTTGGAAGTAGAAATTAGGTATGTGAAGCCGATACTGATCAAGATATATTTTTAAATCCAAGGAATCCAAGATCTCGACCCATGTAAAAGATAACTCTATCAAATTCAAAGTAAGATACCATTCCAATCGAATCTATTGAACCCGAGTACGTCAATATATGATGAAGTTTTGAGTGGATTCAAGATTTTCCTCCATATTATTAACAATGTAGTGATTTAGCTTTGATTCTTATAACTGAAGTAGATAATCTACAAAAAATTTGGTGAATTTGATTCAATTTATTGAAGGGAGGATTCATCTGGGTACTTATTGTTGAAGAATCAAGCTTCGAGGAATTAGAGTGGAAGATGTAGTCGGTGCAGACTGAACATGATAGATCAAACTGAAGGTTCACCATGATGATGATGGAGGTTCTTGCTGTATATGAATACATGGCCCTGTGCATTGATTACAAAGATAAAAACATTTTCATTCTATATGATTGATGAATTCTCTAGGAGGAGTTACAGAAGAATGTGGAAGCAGAGTTAGAGCCTATTTGAAATGCAGTTTTTGGTTTGAAGATTAACGTGTGATTGGAATTAAGGTTTTGGGTGAGATATTTACCCAACTGAACTTTTTAGATCAAGCTTGTGGTATTATGGAGGATTCCAACTGGATGGATTTTAAAATAAATAATTTGATGAAAAATTAATCGGAAATTTCAGGTGAAACTTTGTCAGTAGTTCCATTAATTATGTGTGTAGTGGCAGGAGTATGTTGGAGTGCATTGTTAAAATCACATTGCAATGACTTAAGGTTTGTGAGTTTGCACTCATTTTTTACTGTCATCAAATTAAGTTAGTGGAAATTAGTGACAATTAAAGGAGGAAAGTAAAAAGGAGGATACAATACAGAAAATAGTATAAGGAACACATTTTGGGGATGTACATAAAAAATTGGTGTCAAGAGAGGGAGTAGAAAAATGATGACTACAAAATGAAAAATCTTGATACAGAGGGGAAATTGACTTCAATAGAGAATATTTCATCCTTAATTTATTTATTTCTCCATTTTCTATTGTTGTGATGTATTTATTGAATATATTTTCTATAATTGATGATCCAATAATGAGAAACTAAACATTTTAGGGTTTCAAATTTTTATGAATTGATATATTATTATCTGTTTGATTCAGTTCATAGTTGTACCAGTGTATTTTTTGTATAATGAAATTCTTTTTGTTCTTTATTAAAATCTATTTTACGCTATTCTAAGTATCAAAAAGAGAATATAGCAAATACATTTACTTTTAGAACCATCTGAAGTACCAAAAATCGGAAAAGGATGATGTCTCCCTTTTCCATCATTGAACATCACTCTTCTTGAAATTTGATTTTCCAATAAATTTTTAAGAGAGATCACTGCATAGTGTAGAATACTTGAACATTTTTTAGGTGATTCTGCACACCTTCATTTTAGTCGATGGCACAATTATGTTATTTGAAATCAAGTAGATAAAATCTTTTAGAATCAATTCAGGAAAATTTGATTTTATTATATCATCTACTTCCACTCTTTCTCTCATATTTCTTGATTCACATCCACCACCACTTTCATTACCTCGATAGTTTTTTTCTTTAATTTTTTTGTTTTTTTGTTTGGCTCACACATTTCTTTAGACTTTCCTATGGAATAAGATACTCTTAATTACCACTTTACTAGTTGTCTATAGGTTTTAAAAATAATTAAATTTGACATGTTCTCAAAAAATGTGCGACCAAATTTTTGTGTTGGTGTAGGGGAAGGCATGTGTGACCACAAAAAATAAATAAATTAAAAACATTAAATATTTTAAAAAAATTTCTCACTATTGGGTAATATTTATCTTTAGTAAAACCATTTTTCCATGCACACAAGGGCCACTTCTTCTAAATCATAACTAGGAATTCTTATTCTAAAAATTAATAAACACTATAGTTCCCTCAAGAAAAATAAAAACAAGGTTCAAATAGAAAATATAAAAATTCTTGAAGCTTGTAATAAAAATAGGAACATGAATATACCTCATCCCAAAAATCATGCCTCTAAGAGGACTAAACTCAGGGATTTTAAGCTAGCTTCTTTGTCTAGTATTCCATCATGCATAAGGTTGTATCCTAGGTCTAGGAATTATGAAATAAAATAGTCTCACCTATCTCATCTTTCATTCTTTAATGGTCTACCTATAGAGGATTATTTCAAATTTATTAGAAAATTTTCTATAATGTGAAACAACTACCTTTGAAAGGCTTGAGTTAGGAGGATTTGAGGTTGAGGGTGTTTCCTTTATTCCTTATGGGAAGCTCTAGGATCTTGTTCCAAAACCTTGATGAGGAAATATTTGATACCTGGGATGAGTTATTCAACTCATTTTTTACTAAGTTCTATCCCAGACATACCACAATAGAGGTGAGACATAAAATTAACAGATTTTTTTTATGATGAGTGAGAGCCTATTCATGAGACATGGGACTGATTTATAGAACTTCTTAGATAGTGTCCCACACACTAATTGGTTCCCTATATGTTGAAGGACACCTTTTATAAGTTTCTTTCACCTTATAATCAAAATCTTGTTGATCAATCTTATGGTGGAGATTTTTTTGACTTAAATGATGCAGAACTTAAATTTTTTTTTTGATAAAATTTCTCAAAATTCTTAGCACAAGTGCATAAGAAAAAGATTCATTCATGGAGTTAAAAAAACACACAAGAAATAGTTGTAGATGATAGAGTTATTAAAAAAATGTTTTCATTATGGGATGTACGGTCACACCCTAAATTGCTATAAAATTTTGATTTTTCACTTTTGAATGATTAGAGTGATTATTTTGTTGAATTTAGGGATAGGAATCAAAGAAAAAATGATACCTTTAAAAAAAAATATAATTTTGGATTTAAAAATCACTCTAACCAGTCATAGAGAGACTAAGGAGTGATTAAACAACCTAATGCCCCTAGTTTCCCACAATATCCTAAACAATTTTACCAAAATAAATATGGGGATGATTCATATAATTCCCAAGGGAAAATTAAGGGAATGTTATAAAAGGTGTTGGGTAGAATTAGTTCATTAAAAAAATATATAGATTCCAAGATTTATAGCCTGGAAGTTCAGTTGGGTCAAATGGTTAGGGATTTAGGTGGTAGAGAAAAAGGAAAGTTTCTTAGCACAACTAAACCTAATCCAAGGGAAAATATTATGGTTCTAACCACTAGACCATGAATACAAACCCAAATTTTTTTAATGGAAAATAAAATTATTTTAAAACTAATGATAACATTGAATGTAAAAATGGAAATATGGAAAATTTAAAATCTAGAAATCTGGACAATAATGTCGAGGATGAAAAAAATGATGAATCTTCACATGATAAATAGGAAAATTAACTATTTATGTGATTTGATATATAGTATTAATTTGATTAATTACTCCTTATATAAAAAACTAGGTATTAGGGATTTACAACCAACTTCTGTCCGCCTTCAACTTGTTGATAGGTTACTCACTTATCCTTATAGAAGGGTGGATGACTCATTAGTCAATGTTGGGAAGATTAATTTTCCCACTAATTTTATTATTCTTGATATAGAGTGTGATGAAAAGGTTTAAATCATCATATTTTGACCATTCCTTTCCACTGGAGGTGCTGTTATAGATGTTTCCAAAGGAAAACTCACCCTCTAAGCTGTAGATGATGTGGAGGAAATTTTTGTATTTGAAAAGAACAAGCAGGTGGTTAGCTGTAAATTCATTTATGTTACTAAGAATGAGTGTTTTAAAATTGAGGTTAGGTTTGAGTTTGGTTCTTTGACTCTTGGGGTTAGTGAGATTAGAATTCCTCATCCCATTCAGAGTATTATTCAGGAAACTAATCCACCTTATGGGCTATCTATTATTGAAGAAACCTCTTTCCAAGAACCAAATCTGGAGTTAGAAATGGAAATATTTAATTCTAATTTTTTGAGCCTGATTATGAATATTTTTATATTGGGTTTGAGAGTTCAAAAGTGTGTAAAACTAGAGAAAGTTCTGGATTGATTCCCTCTGAAAAACATGAAGTTTGTCAACTTGAACAAGTATGTTTTCTGGAAAGTTTTACCCCTTTTGTTATTAAACCTTTACTTGATTCATACCCATATCTTTTTTTTGATAAATTCACTTATTTTGAATCTTATTCAAACTCTAAAAATTTATTTTCTATGTTCAATTTGTAACCTTTAGGTGGGATCATTCTAAGGTGGCATTTTTACAGTTTTTTTTGTAAAAAATTCTCTATTGTAGTGAGGATACTACTATGGTTTTTGCACATCTTTTTGAGTTTTTAGAAAACCCAAGTGTGGGGGAAAACCTTTATATCAGTACTATTTCTTGGAATAAGTTTTAAGGTGTTTTCTATAATTTTTTTCATGACTTTGAAAACCTTTACATTGAAACAATGGTGGAAAACAACCTTAGTGATCATTTTTTAATGAAGCTTACAAAATATATGATTGAAGTTGATAATTTATGTTTGAAAATTTTATTGAATTGTAATTAATTTTTTTATATTCATTAATGAAAAATTCCCATTGAATGACCATGGACATATCCTTAAGGGATAAATTCTGGCTGAAGACTAAAAATTTAGCACAACATGGGAGGCAACCCATGAATTTTAATTTTTTCTTAGATTTTCTTTTGAAATAAATATTTGTCACTCTTTTCCAATGTAACTCTATAGAAACCCAATATCTATTTCATATGGACCATGATGAGATCTCATGAATATATTTTTGAATTGATATTCACTACCTTTGAAGATACATGCTTGAGCAACCTTCTTAAAGATTCTATACATTTCTCTCTGGATATATTCTTTATTGAACTTTAAATTATAGTTAATTATGTTAAATATTTCCATATTTTAGGTACTGTATATTGATGTCAATATTGATTGATCTTTAAGATAACAAGGTAGTCTTTTGAATATGAAACAATGATGAAATATTCTTCATACCAGGGGAGTACTTGTTTTAATTATTTAATTTTTAATGTTCCCAAATATATTTTTATTCTTTTGATAGTTTGTGTTAATACTTTATAAAAATTATTTTAGGAATTTTGTGCTGCATGCTAAAATTATTATTAAAACTCTTGGTAATAAATTCTTTTGTCGATGGATATGTTTTCTTAAAAATTTCATGTGCATGCAATTTTATCTACTTATTTGAAAATAATTTTTGAATTAATAATATGAAGTCATGGATCATCATTTCTTAATTTCTTATTCTATATTGAATTACTTTGCTGTGGAAGAAGAATTTTTGTGCAGGTAGTATTATTTACTTTGATGTGGAAAAATAATTTTTGAACTTCAATGTGACCCTAAAACATTAATCATTAATTACTGAATTTTCAAATACTTTATAACTTAAATTGTCATAATTATTCTTCCAACTTGAATTCAACAATGGAGATATTTTTGGGTTCTAAGTGTGTGTGTGTGTGTGGGGGGGGGGTCTTTAGCTATGTTTGAATTGTGTTCCAATTTAATCCCATAAAAACCCTTAAAATATTCAAAATTGAATGTTTTTAAGCATCAATTAAGAATCTTCACAGGATGAAAATTTTTCTCAAAAATTGGAAGTTGTGAAGCCACAATGAATAGATTAAACTTTTTTACCTATTGGATTTAATTGGGTAAATCATTTCTCTTAACCCCTTGAAAAAATGGATTTTGGTAAAATATAGGGAAAATGGGATATGAAAATTATTTACTTTAAACTTTTTAATGTGAATTTAACTCATAATATATGCATCTAAATGGATTATGAAATGAAAATCCCAATCCAGGTTGAGTTTCAAATTCTTTATTATTTTATCCCTTATTACTTAAGGTGTTAGTTGAGTGATTTATTCTACTTGTAATTATTGAGCCTTCTCATCCAAGCAGAGTTTCTATTTATTATTTCCATTTAATTATATGTGTCATCTCACTTAGAGGTAAAGAGAATTGTGAACTTTTATTTGGATGAAAATCGAGTTTTGTTAAATTCTCTTTAAAATTTTCAATTTAAATCATTTTTGTAAAACTATAACCGATTTAGAACTGAAGAAATTTAATTTGAGGGGACATTCATATTTTCTACTTGAAATAATCCATTAGGGAAAATCAATTTGAAAATCAATCCTTAGTGGTATTTCAACTTTTCCATTTTGAGATTCATTTTATACCATTGAATATGACTAAGGGTTGCTTGAGGATAAAAAATAACTTAAGTGTGGGGGGATTTTATGTGGCATTTATTTATTTCATTTTTTCCAAATCCTTTTTGGGGGTTTTCCAAAGTATTTAATTATTGTATTAACAAAAATGACTTTAATTTAGTTAATAATCACTATTTGGTTAAAATATAGTGGAATTAGTAAATTAATTAAATTTTTAATAAAAATGATTGTTTAATTGTTTTAATTATTTCAATTGATTTGTTCATTCTTTTAATTATTTATTAATGTTTTTTTATTTATCAGTTATGTTTTATTAATTCCTTTTATTAATTCATTAATAATTATTTAATTTTCTGTTATGAGTACTTATTTTTTATTCCATTTTTGTTTTTAGAATTAATATATAAATTTAATAATTATAGTTTTACTTTTAATTAATTTTTTAAATAGCAATTTAATAATTTGTAACATATTTTTATAAATTATCTCTTTCATAATTTTTATCTTATATTAATTAGATAATTATTTTAATATCTAAGCTATTGATTTTTTTAATATTTAATCATGTAGTGTTTTAATAATTTAAGTAGTTATTATGAATTAATTATTTTATACTATATTTTTTTATTTTTATTCCAGTTTTTCAAGGGTCTGTGCATAAGTTATATTTGAAGAACTAGTGTGTGATAAATGGTTTAAGCACAATGTAAGATAATTAAAAATGTTTCTGCCATAAAATAATTGGTCTTTCTGCCACCACTTGTAATAGAATCTAGCTTGATTACACGTAAGATAAAGACATTACATAAGATAATATGCTACACATCATAACATGAATTCCATATAGAATAATTTATCCTATGTGGTGATTAAAAAAATCATGAATTGGATCAATTTTCAACCGAGTATGAATTTGAGTAGATGATGCTGAGAATGTGTATGTCACCATGGATAATCTATTGAAGTCCATTTTTGACCTACAACACCAAAGATGAATTAAACATCAGGATTTTTGAGTTCAAAGACCCATTCCTGACTGAGAATTGAGTGTGAGCCAAACCAGATCTGATGTTGAAGTAGCTAGAAACCAAGGTTTAAGAGCACTTAAATAGGTGTTTGTTTGACCACCATCATTGATTTGGAAGTAGAAAACAGGTCTATGGAGATGATGAAGAATTGGATTCCTTTTTAGATATGAGAAATCCAAGATCTCGACCCGTGTATGAAGATAATTTCACCAAAGTTGAAGGAAAATACCATGCTAATCGAAGCTACTTAACCTGAGTACATATATATTTGATGAAATTTTAAGTGAATTCAAGAATTACCTCCCTATTCTTAACAATGTGTTGATTTATCTTTGATGTTTTTGACCAAAGTAGAGAAGCACCAACAAATCCGGTGAAGCTGATTTGATTTATTAAAATGAGGATTCATATGGGTACTTAATGAGGAATTGAGCTTCGAGAAATCAGAGTGGAAGAAATTTTCTTTTCCGACCAAACATGATAGGTCACACTAAAGTTTCACCATGATGATGATGAAGGTTCCAGATGTATATGACTACATGGACTTGTTCATCGATTGCAAGGATAAATCCTTTTTTACACTATCTGATTGATGAATTCTCTAGAAGGAGCTGCAGAGGAATGTAGAATCGGAGTTAGAGCCTGTTTGAAATGTAGTTTTTGGTTTAAAGATTAATGTTGGATTGGAATTAAGGTTTTGGATGAGAGATTTACCTGACTGGACTTTTTGGATCAATCTTGTGGTATTAAGGAGGATGCCAACAGGATGGATTTTAAAATAAATAAGTTGATGAAAATTTAATTAGAAATTTCAGGTTCAACTTTTTCAGTAGGTGAATTAATTGTGTGTGCAATGGCAGGAGTTTGTTAGAGAGCTTTGTTAAAATCACAGTGTAGGGACTTAAGGTCTAGGGTTTTGCACTCATTTTTGACTATCATCAAATTAAGTCAGTGGAAAGTGGTGATAATTAAAGTATGAAAACAAAAAGGAGGGTACAATACATAACATAGTAGAAGACACACATTCTAGAGATGGTCGGAAAAAATGGGAGTCAAGAGAGGGAGTAGAATAGGATTTATGGAACGAAGACAACAAAATAGTGAAGCTCGAGACAGAGGGGAGATTGACTTCGAAAAAGAGGATTTATTCCTTAATTTACTTATTTCTCCATTATTCTATTGTTTTGATGTATTTCTTGAATATATTTTCTGTATTTGATGCTATAATCATGAGCAGCTAAACATTTTAGGGTTTCAAATTGTTAGGAATTGATATATTACTATCCATTTGATTCAGTCCATAGTTGTTCCAGTGAAATTTTTATATAGAGAGCTTCTTTGTTTTCTTGATGAGAATCTCTTTTATACTATTCTAAGTACTAATAGGATAATATTGTTAATCCATTGCCTTTGAACATCATTAAATGTACCAAAAATTAGGAAAGGGTGATGTATTTCTTTTCCATCATTAAACATCACTCTTCTTAAAATTTGATTTACCGATAATTTTTTAGGAGAGATCACTGAACAATGTAGAATACTTGAACCAATATTAGGTGATTCCGCACACCTTCATTTAAGTAACTAGAAAAATTGTGTTATTTGAAATCAAGTAGATAAATATTTCAGAATCAGTTCAGGACAATTCGATTCCCTTATATCATCTAATGGCACTCTTTCTCTCATATTTCTTATTTCACTTCCACCACCGCTTTCATTACCTACATAGTTTGTTTTCTTTTATTTGTTTATTTTTTTTTGTTTGGGTCACACATTTCTTTATACTTCCTTATGAAATACTATACGTCTACTTACCACTTTACTTGTTGTCTTTAGGTTTTAAAAATAATTAAATTTGATGCATTCTCTACGATGATGCGACTAATCATTAATATGAAAGGGAATTAATTAATTAATGTAAGTGTTTTTATCTTAATAATAAATAATGAATAAGAAATGAATTTTAGATGGTTAATTTTTCGTAATAATTTCATGTTTGAAAGATCATGAGCTTGACCAAGATCTATGTATGTATTGACATTTATTTAATTTAATTTATTGCATTGGTTTGCAATTATTAAATATTAAATTAAATTGATCGTCTATAAGTCATATATACCTCCATTATTATGTAAGACCTGCATGTCAAAGGTTATTTATGTAATATCCTTTAACCAATACTTTGGTTCCCATCACCTACATGTGAGTTATAAATACTTGTAATTAATGGAGTATCCCAAGGCATGTGGAGGTGGTTCAAGATGTATCCATAATGATGCCAACCTAGGTGATACACATGTGTAAAAGTGGAATATTGTAACTTATGATAATACTAACATAAGGAATTTCCCCTAGGTTAAATGTTGATTTATTGTCTGCTCAATAAGTTAATCATTTGATTAGATCATGATCAGATCATTTATTATTTATTTATTTTAGTCTTATGGATTATTTATTTTATGGATGCAAGACGTCTATCACATAAATAAACAAATTAATGTGAAAATATGGAATTTAAATAAATTGAACAAGCATAAATGTTTTATCCAACATTGTTAATTAATTAAGTAAAATACAATTAATATTAACAAGTTTTTTAAAGTTTAAAGAAAGATAAAATTTATGAATAATAAATTAAAATCCCTCAAATATATATTAAGTAGGACTTTGCCTTCCATTATCTTATAAGGAATGAAACCAATAGAACTAAGTGTTTGAGAAACCCTTATTGGGACAATTAATTTTATAAGGGGAGTTCTTATGAAGGTTTTGGGTTTACTTAACCATTTTACATCAAGAAGAGTACCCCTTTCTAGAATTGATGTAATTTAGAGGAAAGTGTTGAGGAAATCAAAGTCATGATTTATGGACTGGATAATTAACTCAATAGATCAAGGAGCTATAATCCCATAGTTGGAAAAGAATTTCCTACCTAAATACCTTCAAGTATTTTTTACCAACCCTTTATGGGGCTATGTGAAGGGACATATTGATCCTTTACATTAGAATGTCAAAGAACCTAGATATTTTGAGTTCAATGGTCATGGATATTGGGACTTGATAAAATAGTGGGAGATTTAATAAAATTTTAATTATTATTATTTATCACACAATTTATAATAAAGAAAAGTAATAATAATATTCTCTATTAAATTATTGAATAAATGGAAGGTTCATCATCCAAACTATCTCTACAATCTATATTGGAGAAAGACTATCTCCTTGATAGTAGTAACTTCCAAATGTGGTTTAGATGCATTTGGGTTGTGTTAATCCATGAACATAAATATTACGTGCTAGAGTCCTTCATGTCTAATCTTCTAGATAAAGAGGAAATTGATGAAGAGTAACCTATCTATTAAAGATATATGAATGATGTGGTCGATGTTCAATGTTTGATGCTGACATATATGTCTAGTAAACTTATGAAGTCTTACAAAAACATGGATGCTTATAGCATGCTCAAGAATCTCCATGGTCTATACTTAGATAGATATAGATAATAATGGTTTGAGATATCCAAGGATCCTTTTCTAAGTAATCTTGTAGAGGTTTCATTAGTTGGGAATCACATAGTTAAGATCATTGGCTACATTTATCACATCAATGTTCTTGGGTTTAAAATACCTTATCAACTACACACTGATATCATTCTTTCATTACTCCCTCAAAGATTCTCTAGATTTGTTTTAAATTTTAATATGAATAATGACGAGAAATCTCTACCAGATCTACTCACTATTATTTTCTACGTAGATATGGAGATGAACCATGAAAATCCTTTTGTCCTTATGGTGAAAAAATGGAAAGGGAAAGCAAAGATATCTAATCCCAAATATTATTCACACCCTTCTAAGAAGAGAAATATCAAGGTGAAAATAAGGGAGTAAGATTCTGTTTGTTTCTCATGTGGAAAGAGGGGCCACTGGAAGAAAAATTGCAATCAGACAAAGAAGTAGGGGGAGTTTCATGCATGTTTATTATCAAGTGCAATTTACTTATTTCTACAAATTGGATATTAGATATAGCTTGCTATGCTAACATATGTATTTAAATATAGGAATCAAATAGATTCATAAATATTGATCGAGGGGAGGTAGATCTATGAGTAACCAATGGAGCTAAATTTTTTACTATAGTAATTGATGATTTCCACCTCACATTTCCAATAATAATGATATTGGTTCTAAAGGATTGTTATTTTGTGCCATCTATTACCAAAAACATTATTTCTATATCCAAACTTGATACATATGATTTTATTTTCAAGTTAAGAAATAAATGTTTCTACTTTTATAAATATAACATTTATTATGGTAAGATGTATTTAAATAATGGTTTTTATGTGTTGGAATACACAAATGAAGTCATGAAAATCAATAATGAAACTAATTCACATGAATCATACCACACCCAACTTTGGCATCACTAGCTAGGTCAAGTAAAGGAAAAATACTTGGATAAATTTCACCAAGTTGGATATTTAGATTCTTTTGAACTAAAACCACTTGGTGTATATCATGCATGTTTATAAGGTAAAATGACTAAAGCCCCATTTATATGGAAAGGTTAAAGGGACAAAGAGCTTATTGAATTAGTTCATACTGATGTGTGCATACCATTTATTGTTGAATAAAGGGGTGGGTACTCATACTTCATAACTTTTACTGATTATTTTTGTAGGTATGAATATGTATACATAATGAGGTTTAAGTTAGATTCTTATAGAAAATTCAAGGAATAAAATAATGAAGTTGATAACCATATTGGTAATAAGATTAAGAAACTCCACTTAGATCGTGGTGGAGAATATATTAATAAATACTTCATTGATTATTTACAGTAGTTTGGGATCCTATCTCAATTCACTCCTTCTAATAAACCTTAATGGAATGGTGTATGGAAAGGAGGAACCACCACTTGTTAGACATGGTGAGATTAATGATGATTCATGAGAGTCTTCCATTATCCTATCAAGAATACGCAATAAAAATAAAATAATACATACTAAACCAAGTACCAACTAAATCGATAAATGGCATTACATATGAAATTTGAGTGGAAGAAAAACCATGTTGTCAAATTTACATGTGTGGGGTATCGAAGAATTTTTTAAGGCCTATTTAGGTAACATAATTTTACTCCAAGGCACAAAGTGTACCTTTATATGACACCCTAATAAAAGTGACAGTGGAAGAAAGATATAATTTGATGAAGTAATGGCTCAAGATACACAAGAGTTGGTATAAGAACATATTCTACAAATCCCCATGGAAGAAGCTGTTATGAAAAAACAAGTACTATGTTGGAGTGAAAGAGAGGATAGAGAACCATAACAATATGTTTTTCTAGTCATCGAGGATGGTAAATAATTATTATTTGATAATAATGTTACTTTAACCTATAAATAATAAGTAAGTAGAAAAAATGTTTCCAAGTGGCCAAAATCCATGAATTATACAATGGATTCCTTGTAACATAACAAAGTCTAGATTTTGGTAGATCCACCAGTGGATGTAAAGCACGTTTGTTGTAAATGTGTATTCAATAAGAAAATGGAAATTTAAGGACAATTAAGTACCTATAAGGAATGGATAGTTTCAATAGGTTTTAAACCACATCAAGGAATTGATTACAATGAAACCTTTTCACCAGCTTCAATGTTAAAATATATCAAAATTATACTTTCCATTATGGCCTTCAATTACTATGAGATTTGGAAAATGGATGTAAAAATAGCCTTCTTTAATGTAAACCCTTAGGTATATGTCTATATGACACAACCCAAAGGGTTTGTGACTCTAAAGGATACAAAAGAGATATGAAAATTGAAAAAAACCATTTATGGATTAAAGAAAGAATCTAGGTCATGGAACATTCAATTTTATAAATCCATAATAGAATTTGGTTATGTAAATAATGAATTAAAGCCTTGTGTATATAAATATTTTAGTTGGAGTGAAATCATTTTATTAATAGTATATTTCAATGACATATTACTTATTGGAAACAAAATACCAGTCTTACAGTCTATTAAGGTTTAGTTGAAAAAATTATTCTCCATAAAGGACTTAGCTGAGGAAACATATATTCTTTGAATCAATATCCATCATGATAGATCCAAGAGACTAATAGACCTATGTTAAATTCCATATATTGATAATATACTGAATATTTTTAGTATGGAACAATACAAGAGGGGATTTTTGTTAGTGTCACATGGAATTCATCTTTCTAGGAAAATGTGTCCTTATGTACACGAGGAAAGAAAAATAATGGGAAGGATTCCATATGCATCAACAATTGGGTCATTCATGTATGTTATTATATATACTAGGATAAATTTCGCTTATGCATTAAGTGTGGTAGGTGGATATCAAGTAAACCTAGGTGACTGCCATTGGATGACAGTCAAGACTATCTTTATGTACTTGAGGCGTACTAAGGATATGTTCCAGGTCTATCAAGGAGATAAGGAATTAGTTATTAGAAGATATGTAGATGATAATTTTTATATATATCAATGCATTATGAAATAAAAAACAGGATAAATATTCACTTTTAATGGAGGTGATGTGTGATGGAAGAGCTCAAATTAGGTTGTGGTTATAGATTGTGCAACATAGTACAAGTATATTGCGGATTCTAAGGCATCTATATATGGAATCTAGATACAAAAATTCATCAAAGAGATTGATGTGATACATATAAATAAATATATTATCAAAATATATTGTGATAATACTGTAGTGGTGTCCCTTTACAAGGATCCAAGGTCAAAAAAATGAATTAAGAATATAATTATGAAGTGTCATCTCTTGAGAGATTCTTCTTGGAGGGGTGAGGTTATAGTAATAAGTATTACCATGGAAGACAACATGGAGGACCCCTTAACTATACCCTTATTAGAGTTGGTGTCCTGTGACCAACTTTTTTTACTTTTATTACATGTATATTAAATGATATGAATATTAATATAATATCTTATTACATATTGTTCATTATTCTACATGAATTTAATGTAATAATATACTAGAGTATCTTTAGAATCTACAGGGTCATATAAATTCCTCTCTATGATTATAAAATTGAAATTCCATGATTATATTGTTAAATATTGTTATATGGTTGAATAAAATTCTATGATGGGACACATAGAACGTGATTGCGAGGTGCGAGTACTCATAAGTGGATGAGGCTTATTCTCATAAAGTTCTCACTTGGTAATTCTAAGATGGGAGATTATGAGAAAAAAACTGCCAACAGGAATTCCGAATATTTTTGTTTCATCATATATTCTCATATGTGAGTGTGTGTAATGGTCCTTATACTTTATGATTATCATTTATGTGTAACAAACCAGAATTTTAAATGATATTTGATTTTGGAGAAAATGTGTGTTATATTGTACCATACACAAAAAAACCATATCTCTTTAATAATTAAGTGAGTATAAATGGAAATTTGACCATTGGGATTCGACCATTATTCGACCATTGGTCAAAAATACTATTGGAAACTATAATCTTGGTAATAATTTTCATGTTATAATTTGTAAGTATAAATGACAAAGAATAATTAGCGAAGAAAGGAGAAATTATGGGATCAACCAGTAGAGTCGTACCATATAAATCCCATTTATCGGAGCTTGGGAGGGAGGTAGAATCACCAGGGTTCTCTCTTGACCGATCCCAATCCAAGCTTCAATAAGTGAATCTATAATGAAATCTCCCACGAGAGAAGTTCAATTTAGTAGAAATTACCACTCGGGCGATGTTAGCCGAACCACCCCATGAATCTATCACCATCACACACCTTACCCTTAGGTAGTATGTGGGTGTTATAAGGGGTTATGTTTTGAATACCTAGTTACTTAAAGTGTAATTCCACTATATAAATAAAATTTTTATTTTATCAATTCCTTTTTAAGAATTGTTTTGATTAATAAAATTGAGATGGAATTTGATAAATTGATTTTTCAGAAAGAAATTGTACTTTTTGGAAAAGATATAAAAATTTATAATAATATAATATATTATTAAAAATAATTAATTTAATGAAATATTATGATAAAAATTCTCTTATTTAAATATAATTTATATTTTTTTTTCAAGTGTCAGAAATTTTACTATGCATTTTCAATCCACTGTTATTTTTAACAAATAAGGAATTTTATATTTAAAAGTTAGAATTATAATATTTACAGAATTATTCTGAAAATATAAATATAAATTTTTAAATCATCACATCAAAATCAGGTTAGTGTGAATTTATGATAAATTTCTAAAATACTTTTTTTTTCATGAATAGTAAAATAATAGATTGAGTTTTTTCATATATTTAATGACTTAATAATTATGTCATAATGATGTAATATCTAATTTATCATAATAAAATTCCTAAAAATTTTATTTTATTAATATAAAGTATTTTAATATATTTTAATCAATTTCCAAACCTATAATTTACTTTCCAAAGTCTAAAATAGAAACTTTAACATTAAAAACATTATTTTTGTGGAAAATTTACTTTTCCCTGACAAAAGAAATAATATAAAATGATTATAGAATATTTTGGATTAAAATAACATAAAATATTACCCAAGTGTCCAAAAACATGGGAAAATACCATTATAAATCCCATGGTTTTTCATTTTCTACAACCTAGGTTTCCAAGCCCTATATTTGAAAATTAATAAACAAATCCTCCATTTTTTCTATAAATACCCACCCATTTATCCATTTCCTTTCACTATTAATCCATCCTTCATGAAGATATTTTATTTTTACCTCTTAGGTAGTCCTCCCAATGTGTTATCAAACCCCAAAGGTCCCAATCCTCATGTTTTAGGAACAAATCTTCAAGGTAAAGAAAATCTCCACTTCTCTTTTCCATCAAAGTTACCTTTTTATATGGAATGTCTTCAAAATTCCAAACTAAGTTATTTTTTACATTTTATTTCATCCCTTTATTATAACAAGAGTATTTTATGGGTGGGATAACCATGTTTCCTCTAATTTTACCATTTTCTAAAACCAGATTTTATACCTGTTATGCTACCAGATTTACTTTTCAAATTTTCTCTTTTCTCCTCAAGAAATTATCTTTTGTTTTCTTTTTGTAAATACCCAAAAAAATTTATTTTCTAGGGGTATTCAACTATATGTAATAATTATTTATTTTATTAGGGTATTAACATACATGAGGCCATTATTCCATTTCCATGGTTTAAAAATGACATAATGATATTGTCTTTAAGCACTTTTTAAAATGCCTTGTTTTTTAATATAAAACCCGTTTATTTTATTTTTCATAGGTAATTTATGATTTTTTTTATTATTAAATATGTGGATAAAATTAATTAAAAAATATTAATTATGTTACCTGATATCACTTCAATGCATTGGGTAATGAATTTAATCTCTAGAGATGACATGTTTTACAATACCTTGGTAAATAACCTTGGTAATTTTCATTTAAGACACCTTGGTGATTAACCTTAGTGATATTCTTATGAATGTTTAAGTTAAATGTTTTATAAAAATTTATATGTTATGATTCATGTTATTTTATTTATGATATAACTCATTTTCTCTCGCTCATTCCATACTGATATTTTTCATGTTCTTATTGATATTCCTTAAGAACACATGCAAACTATTTCCATTTCTTATTCCCTTAATAGGCCTTATGATCACCCTCTAATTTCATGTATGTCACCATGTTATGAGATATAATAATTATACTTATTATGAACCTTTTAATAAATCTTTCAAGTGTATTAGAATAATGTTTTTTGTTTTCATGTATTATGTACCTTATTTCTAGGAAACCAAACTTTTAAAGATCTCATGTTTGTACAATGTTATGAAAAGTTTGTAATAAAAAGGCAGGATTCCATATTTTGTATCAAATTATTGTTTATTTATTTTTGGAAATTAGGATTTGAAAAATTTATGAATGACCCTAGGGAAAATTTTAAATATTGAAAAACATCCTGGTATTTTGGGAAAATATTAAGTTAGTGGTTTATGATAAAATAAATCCTTATATAGATACAAAAAATGGATGTGGATTTGATACATATGTATATATGGGTAACACCCTAAAACAACACTTTTATCTAGACTCTAATGGGAATTGGTACACGACAATGAGGCTTGATTCACTCCTAGTTTGAAACTTACGAGGGATATGTTTGGTTAATCTCAATATTTTTATGAACCATTATGAAGTATTTATAGAAAATGTTGTTGTCTTTAAAGAATAACATATTTAATTATGATTTTTTAAGACATAAAATTATTTTAAAATTATAATATTCTTAAAATAAACACATTTCCCACTAATTTTTTCTTCTTTTATAAAATGGTGGGAAATAGGACTAATCGTGTAAATGATGAGTGTAACGAAACATACACTGACGACCCTATGATGGAAGCTGATATGAAAAAATTCATGAGAATTATGAATCAACTAACTCAATTTATAAACAATAACTTTAATCATGATGAGAAACCATATTCAAATCGAAGGTAATAAATTTCCATTGAGTCATTTATGCATCAATTACTACCTTCTTTCAATGTATCTACTGACTCATTGATTATTGAATAATGGATAAGATATATAGAAAAGATATTTCATGTAATCCATTGTTAGAAACAAGAGAAAGTCACTATGGATGTCTACCTCTTAGAGGTAGAAGCTTATTAGTGGTGGAAACTGATTAAGAAAATAAAGCCCATACGTGATATTGAAGCTATGTAGTGGAATAGTTTAGGGGAAATTTTTTCAAAAAACATTTCCCCAATTTTATGAGAAATAAAATAGAGAAATAATCCCTAGAGATCAAGTAGAAGAAAAATAAACTTGTGGGAAGCCATGAGATGAACTTTAAAAGACTTTTATCATTACACCTCTAGCTTTTTCATGGATCTAAATAGAAAGGTTAATAGATTCTTCAGTGGACTATGACCCCATCTATGAAAGAATATAGCCAATCGAGACTATCAAATCTATGAGTAGATAATGCGGAGTGCTATGAAGGTTGAAATAGAGTATGAAGAGTTGTAGTGTCCCCATAGATCAAATAAAAATAAAATATCAATAGAGCCATGCTTATGGAGGAACTTTAATAACAAAATAGGAGGAAAGCAAGTGTAACTTCCCACATACAACAAATATGGGAATAAGAATTTGAGGAACTAATTTATCAGAAGTGATAAATGTTAAAAGTGTGGAATATATGTCAAACTATCATAGTGAGGCGAATCCTCAACTTATCAAAACTAATGAAAAAGGTAATATGGTGTAATCCCAAACTGAATCCCAATGCTTCATGTTTGGAAAACTTGTGAACTTTTACAATCACTGTCCAAATCAGAAGATAATAGAGGGAAATCACCATCAACCTCAACATAGTCTCTAAGAGAAAATTTATGTTTTTTCTATCATTATGGCTGATGTTGAAGCTCCAAATGATGTAGTAGTAGGTACTCTCATTATTCTATAAAATTTATCAAGTACTTTGTTTGATTCTTTTTATACACATTCCATTATTTCATCCATGTTTTCCAAGAATATAGAATCAATCCATGAACTTCTAAAATTAGAGTTATTAGTCCAGACTCCTAGAGGGATTATCCAAGCATCAATAATATATAAAAACTCTAGTATTCATTTTGGAGAACAAAATCTCATCAAAAATATATTAGTCATTTTCATGATATAATTCGACACTATACTAAAGATGGAATGGCTCTCAAAGTATAATACTAATTTCAACTATAGAAGAAAGGAAATATAAGTAGTCTTGAATAGAAAACCTATAGTTTTTTTTCAAAGGAGAGATATCTCGACAATAGATTTTTATAGAAGAACCTCTCATAGATTTCTTTATGTAAATGATCAGTGAATAAGAAGAAATAAATAAAAGTATAATAATATAAAATGTCACCATCATGTAGGAATACATTGATGTATTTCTTGAAGAGTTACCTGGAAATCCTCTAGAAATAGAGGTAGAGTTCTCCATTTAAGTTATATATGGATTCAAGCTGATATCAAAGACCCCATATAGAATGGAAAATTTGGACCAAGAGGAATTAAAAAAGAAACTCCAAGATCTTTTGGATATTGGTTTTATCTGAATAATTATGTATCCTTAGGGAGCACCTATTCTCTTTGTGAATAATAAGAATGGATCGATGCAGCTATGCATTGATTATAGAGAACTTAACGAGATCAAAGTGAAGAACAAGTACCCTATTCCAAGGATTTATGATTTATTTAACTAGATTTGTGGGGCTTAATTCTTCTCCAAGATTGATCCATGATCTGGTTATCATAAATTGATAGTGGATAAAGAATATATTCTAAAAACTACCTTCTAATCAAGATATATGCATTATGAGTATGTTTTTATGCTCTTTATCTTGAATAATGACTTGATATATTTATAGATTTTATGAATATATTCTTTAAGGACTCCCTTGATAAATTTGCGGACGTTTTTATTGATGAAATTTTGATATATTCTAAAATTTGTGAGGAGAATTAGGATCATTTAAGGGTTATATTAAAAACTCTGTGGAAGGTGAAAATATTCAAAATGTTTAGAAAACGTTAATTTTTCTTAAAACAAGTTGCTTTCTTGGGAAAAATTGTAACCTATGAGGGAATCCTAGTTGACTCTACTAAGAAAAAGGTTGTGAAGGAGTAGTCTCATCCTACAATAGTAACTAAGATTCATTGATTCCTTGGTTTAGCAGGATATTATAGGGGGTTTGTGAAAAACATTTCCCGAATTTATAATCCATTAATCAAGTTAACTTGATTAGGTTCTAAGTTCATCTGGACAAAGGAGTGTGAAGAAAGTTTCCAAAAGAGATGAATAAGAGATTGGTTACTTCAACCATGTTAACTCTACCCTCTATCAGAGAAGGATTCGTTATTTTTAGCGATGCATATTTGAAAGGGCTTGGGTGAATTATCATGAAAAATGACCAGGCGATTGAATATGCATCTCGATAGTTAAATCCTCATGAGAAGAATTATCCAACGCATGACCTGGAGCTAGCTGCTATTATTTTTTCTCTGAAGATATGGAGGCACTATATTTATGGGGAGAAATGTGATATATACACATAAAAAAATAGTTTGAAGTATATATTCACACAAAAGGAATTGAATATGATACAAAGGATATGGTTGGAAACTCTTAAAGACTATAACTGTTCAATTCATTATCACCCCATAAGAGAAAAAATTTTGTTGATGCATTAAGTAAGAAAGAACCTATTGTTTTGGAAATGATGAGGATTCAAGGAGATCCATTGATCAAGGACCTAGTAAGGCTGGACATGGGAATAATGAGGGAAGGGACATAATCAATACTATCCCAAATGATTTCTCAATCATTATTACTATAGAATATCAAGAAAGATCAAAGTGAAGATCCTTTATTACAGAAGAAGGTAGAGGATATGGATAAAGGGAAGTTTCCTGAGTTCAATATTGATTAGGAAGGTGTACTGAAATTTCATACATGGTTATTTATTCCCTATATTCTGGAAATAAAGAAGGAGTTAATGGATAAATCCCATATATCTACATTATATATACATCCTGGAATCAATAAAATGTATAGGGACCTTTATGATCATTATTGGTGGGATAACATGAAAAGGGATATTTATGACTACACTTCAAGGTGCTTGGTGTGTCAAAAAGTTAAGGTTGAGCAACAACTTCTTAAAGGGGTATTGTAACTAATACCCACACCAACATGGAAGTGAGACAATATCACTATAGACTTTGTCACTAGTATCCTAAGAACTTCCAAAGGAAACAATGTGATATAGGTCATAGTGGATCGTCTCACCAAGACTTCCCATTTTATTACTATTCGGGAATATTACTCTCTTGAATAAATTTCCAAGATTTATGTAAATGAAGTGGTGAGGTTTCAAGGTTTTATATCATTTCTAATCACAATACAAGGCTAACATAACAATTCTAGAGAAGTCTTTAACTTTCTCTGAATATTGAATTGAATTTCATTATAACCTATCCCCCCTAAACTAATAAACAATCTGGAAGGACTATTCAGACACTTGAGTACATGCTGAGAACATGATCAATAGAATTTAAAGGTGGATGAGATAAACATATCCCATTAGTTTAGTTCTCATACAATAATAACTTTAATTTGAGTATTCAAATGGAACCAGATGATACTCTATATGGGAATGATGTAGAACTCCACTTGTTGGAATTAAGTTGGTGATAGAAAGCTAATTAGGTATGATCTTATCCAAGAGATAACAAAAAAGGTTCATGCCATATAATGACATATAAAGTATTCTTAGAGTAGGTAGAAGTGATATGCTAAAAATCATCAAAGAGACTAGGATTTTGATGTTAGAGATAAAGTTTTCCTTCAAATATCACCATGGAAGAAATTCATTAATTTTGGGAATAAAGGTAAGATCATCCCCCAATACATTAAACCCTATGAAATCCTTGATCGTATAGAAGCAGTAACCTATCAACTTTCACTTCTACTAAATATTTCTTAAGTTCATGATTTATTCCATAGATCTATTTTGAGGAAGTACATACCTGACCCTTCACATGCACTAAATTTGTAGGTGGTTAGTCTAGAACATGACCTCTCTTATGAGGAGCAATCAGTGGAGATCCTGGACCATAGAGACAAGGTTCTATGAAATAAGACTACCCACCTCGTCAAATTATTTTTGAGGAACTATATATAAGAATAATCGATGTGGGAACCATATGAGGCAATGAGATAGAAGTACCCACACCTTTTCTCATATGAGAGAATGAGTTGAAATTTTAGGGATGAAAATTCTTAAGTGAGTAAGAATGTAACAACCCAAACTTTTAAATTATATTTGTTTCCTGATAAAATGTGTGTTATCTTTTACCATACACAACAAAACCACATGTATTTAATAATTAAGTGAGTATAAAGGGAAATGAGACAGTTGGTATTTAACCATTTTTTTGACCATTGGTTAAAATATGACCATTTTTCAATATGACTATTGAAAAATATAATCTTATTAATAAATTTTACGTTATAATTTGTAACTAAAATGATTAATAATAATTAATGCAGAAAAGGGAAATGATGGCCTCAACCAGTATAATCATGTCGTATAAAGCCCATTTTTCGGATCTTGGGAGGGACGTATCATCAATGGGGTTTTATCTAGACCAATATCAATCTGATCTTCAACAAGTGAATCTATAACGAAATCTCCTTTACAAGAAGTTCTAGTTAGTGGAAATTACCACTTAAGTGATGTTAGCCAAGCTGCCCCGTGAATCTATCACCATCACACACCTTACCCTTAGGTCTTATGTGGGTGTTATAAGGGGTTATGTGTTGATACACTAGTTATATAAAGTTTAATTCCATTATATAAATATAATTGTTATTTAATCAATTTTCATTTCATCATCGGGTGCCTCACTTACGGTTAAAGAAAATTAATAAAAATTTGAGATAGAATTTGATAAATTAATTTTTCAGAAAGAAATTATACTTTATAAAAAAGATATAAATTTTTATAATAAAATAATATATTATGAATAATACTTATTTTACTGAAATAGTATGATAAAAACACTCTTATTTAGATATATATGATTTTTTTCAAGTGTGAGAAATTTTACTATGCATTTTAAATATGTTATTATTTTTAATAAATAAGAATTTTTATATTTAAAATTTATAATTATAATATTTAGAGAATTATTATGATAAAATAAATATCAATTTTGAAATCATCATGCCAAAATTTGGTTAGGGTGAATTTATGATAATTTTCTAAAATACTTTATTTTTTCATGAATAGTAAAAATATAGGTTGAGTTTTTTCGGTATGTTTAATGACTTCATAATTATGTAATAATGATGTAATAAATAATTAAACATAATAAATGACATAAAATATGTTTTTTATTAATATAAATTATTTTATTATATTT
Source organism: Viscum album (assembly GCA_963277665.1). Lineage (NCBI taxonomy): Eukaryota > Viridiplantae > Streptophyta > Magnoliopsida > Santalales > Viscaceae > Viscum > Viscum album. The sequence goes on from OY728131.1 coordinate 26,529,117, forward strand.
TAATCAATTTCCAAAACTATAATTTACTTTCCAAAGTCTAAAATAAAAACATTATCATTAAAAACATTATTTTTGCGCAAAATTTAATTTTCCATGAGAAAAGAAGTAATATAAAATGATAATAAACTATTTTGGATTAAAATAATGTAAAATATGACCCAAGTGTCCAAAAAAATGGTCAAATACTATGGTAAAGGACATGGTTTTTCATTTTCCACAACCTTGGTTTCCAAGGCCTATATTTGAAAATTAATAAACAAATACTCCACTTTTACTATAAGTACCCTCCCATTTCTCTGTTTCATTTCACTAAAAATCTATCCTCCACGAATCTATGTTAGTTTTACCTCCCACTACATCCTCCTGATGTGTACTCAAGCTCTTAAGACCCCAATCCTCAAGTTTTAGGAACAACACTTCAAGGTAAGGGAAATCTCCATTTCTCTTTTCCATTCAAGTTCCCTATTTATGTGATATGTCTTCTAATTTCCAAACTAAGTTCTTTTTTACACTTTATTTTATATATTTACTACAATAATAGTCTTTTATGAGTGGGTTAACCTTTATCTTTCTCATTTTACTATTTTCTAACACCACATTTTATACCCATTATGATGCCAGGTCTACTTATCAAAATTTCTCTTTTCTGCTCAATAAATTATCTTTTATTTTCTTTTTGTGAATACCCAAACCTATTTATTTTATAAGGGTATTCAAATATATGTAATAATGATTTATTTTATTTTTGGATTAACATACATGAAACCCACATTCGTTTTCCTTGGGTTAAAAATGACATAATGATATTGTCTTTAGGCACTTTTTAAAATGCCGTGTTTTTTAATATGAAACTCATTTATTTTATTTTCCACAGGTTATTTATGAAATATTTTATTATGATATATGTGGATAATATTATTTAATACATATGAATGGTGCTCCCTAACAATGATTCAATGCATTGGTTAAATAATTTAATCTCTATAGATGACATGTTTTATGATACCTTGGTGAATAACCATTTTAATTTTCATTTACGACACCTTGGTGATTAACCTTGGTGATGTGATTATGAATGTATAAATTAAATTTTGTATCCACATTTCATTATTTTTATTCATGTTATTTTATTTATGATATGAATCATGTTATCTTACTGATTCTATAATGATATTCCTCATGTTTTTATTGATATTCCTTAAGAACACATATAAAATATTTCTTTTTCCTATTCCCTTACTGGGATTTATGCTCACCCTTTACTTTGATGTATGTACCCAGGTTATGACATAAAGTAAGTGTACTTAGTGTGAACCTTTTAAAAATCCTTTCAAGTGGATTATAATAATTTTTTTTAGTTTTTATCTATTGTGTACCTTATTTCCAAGAAACTAAACTTTAAAATATCCTCTGTTTGTACAATGTAATGAAAAGTTATTTAATAAAAAGGAGTGATGCCATAAAATTCACATCATGACCCACACACTTATATTTACTGACCAAAAATATCACACCATACATTGGTGGGAATTAGGGCACGTTGGGTGTTTCATGAATGACATGTTATTAATAGATAAGTTAGGGAAAGATTTGCACCTTCCATCTTTATGGAAGTTGATATATTGGTTATTTGATTGGAATAGAACCATCACATTAAATTCCATGAACATGGTGTAAAAATGTGTTTATTTTAGATAGTCAAAGAAATACATATCAATCATATAATATTATGACATGGATGTGAAACTTTATTGATAAGATATTGTGACAAATGGATTATATTACCGAGCAAGTGTTTATATGTGGTTGTCATCATTGCGACATTAAGTTATTTCTATTGGATTCCTTGAATCATTAATAAGAATTAATATTGGACTTTAGGGGATCTTTCCTAATACCAATGAGAACGAATCATAGATGGTCACACACTTAGTATTTTCATTGATCTTGATTAAATTATATTTAAATTTAAGTAATGGAATAAATATTATTCTCAAGAATGAGGAAAAATTTTATCCATGTTTTATTGATCAGAAATACTTACTGATGAATGAAATATTTTATTAAATATTTATACAAGTATTCAATAAATTCGTAGGAGTTTAAATAGACCAAGACCACGTCTAGTAACAAATATTAATTTTCAATCCAGTTAAATAATATTTTCCATTGTGCAAGTTAGCACGTGCACCATAAAATAATAATAATATTTTTTATAGAGTTTAAAAAAGACTATTATATTATTTAAGGGTTGGCATGCAATTAAATAACATTTTAACCAAAACCCAATATCTATAAATAGATGGTTATGTCTATTGTGTAGAGAGATTCATAAATTGAGAATAGAAAATCATTTCACACAACAGACCTCTCTTGCTCTATATATCAAACTTCTCCTTTATTCCTCTCAACAATGAGAAGAACTATTTTAATCATGAATGATATTGAAGAGATCAAGAAGAAAAACAGAATATGGTTGATTCAATGTGCTATTACCCATAAATCAATCGGTGTTTCTTGAAGATCAAAACATAATGTTTGGATCACTACTAAGTGGATTCTACTATTGAATCCTCCTAATGAAATGAAGGTATCCCGAGAAGGGTTTACATATAATCAAAATCATCTTTGAAGAAATATCATTGAGGGATAATTTAGGCTTTAGATCTAAGTAAATTGATTATAAACTTAACATACAAGATCTTCTATTGGGGTTTCATTACATTTTATTTAAAAGAGAATTTAAATATATTGCCCACCATCGATGCTTCCATTGTGCATGAAATCATCACGCTAGCTGCTCCATGAAAGAACATCCACATCTAACTGATCACCAAGCCTTGCCTTTGCACCTTCTTCTATCCATCAGTCTAGAACTATTCCAACTTGAAGTCCAAGGCCTACCATCAAATTCCTAGAGGCCCTTTTGTCATCCCATAGTCTCCACCTTGGTGACTCATCATCCCTATATTGTTGGATCGAAAGCCCAGAAACATGGATCGAAGCCTAAATTGGATAAGTAGTATCACTGATATAATATCCCACTATAGTACCCTTACTGATATAATGCTACTATAGTACCATACAAATCATTCTCTAACTGAATTTGAACTCATGATTCTTACTGTCTAATGAGGTTGCCTTACCATTCAGCCAACACTCCAGCTGCTATAATTATATACATAATTATATATATATATATATTATATTAATATATAAAAATAAATATATAAACACATTAAATATAGTTAATATTTAAATTTATATATTTTTAAAGGGATCAGATAATTCATATAGGTAGGTGGTTCATACACTGGATGCCAAAAAAATGATTAGTGTATAAGGGAAACTCTACTAAGGAAGATTTCAAGCACTCTAAATATTATGCTTCCTTGGATGATGACCATGAATAAATAAAGATGTAGGATAATTCTGATAAGATACCTGGGTAGTCCCTAATGGATACCCAAGCTCAAACTGATATGATCTAGCCAGATCCTCACATTGGTTCTAGAAAAAAAATAACATATTCAGCATTCTCCACAATTTGAATAGATCTAGTAGTAGGGAATCATTCTTGAGATAATGTGATCAAGCTTGTGGAACCACTCATGTTGAGACATCAATCAATTAGATAGTCAAGGATCTTAATTTAGATAATAATTGTTTTTAATGAAAATGACATCTCTTAAATTCATGATGATAAATCATGGTAAAATCCCAAATCCTAGAGGAGGTGATATCACCCAAGAGGTTGAGATGGTGGTAGATGATGCTGCTTGTAGTGATACCCAACTAGCTTTAGGATGGTTTTTGTTCTTGTTTGTTTCCTTCTTGGGGATATTTTTCTTACTTCTTATGGTAGTGGCTTCTTCATTTTTATTCCCATGTAATCTCCCCTTGTACTTCTTTTCTTTTATTCAATAAAGGAGTTATAAGTTTGGGTCTCCAAACTCATGGTTCAATGTTATCTTTGATAATTATATATATGTTTTTATAATATACATATATATTTATAATTATGATATAAATTTTTATATAAAATATGATATATATATATATATACTTATGCATAACATTTACCTTGGATATATATTTTATACACCTATTAATATATTATTAAATATGATTTATATAACAATAAATATATATTTATATAAACTACCATAAAAAATATATATGTGTGTGTGTATATGTATATATGTATGCGTCTGTATGTGTGTGTGTGTGTGTGTAGAGGGGACCGCCTTGGGAGCTCTCTGCCGCTGCATGCCTAGAGCTTATCCTCACCGCACTACTAAAAAAGAGGCCTTTAGTAGTGCTAGAATAAGCCTATATCAACACTAAAAAATCACTGACTATTGCAGTGTGGTTAAAAGACTAGGATTTTATCAGTGCTAGAAAAGCACTACTAAATGGGTCCTTTATCAATTCTAAAAAAGTACTAATAAATCACCCCTTTATCAACACTTCTAAAAGTGATGATAAAAGACACCATTTATCAGTGATTTTATTTAGCACCAATAAAGGGACCCTTTATCAGTGTATTTAGTAGCGTTAATAAAGGGGTATGCTATAGAGTGATGTTACAACATACTGTAGTACCAAAAACTGGTCATACTATAGTGTTCTGTAACAACACACTGCAACATCAGAAAAAACACCATAAATTATTAAAATCAGATACAAATACAGAATTAAAATGAAATCAAATTTAAAACACAAATACAAGAAAAAAATCACTATTATTGAGAAAAAGAACACACCTGTATAAAATAACAAATAACCCCAACTCAAGTAAAAGAATACACCTACATAAGAAACAATTCTTATGTTAGTAATAACATAAAGAAATAAATTAAACAAAAAGTGTTAATTTTAAACTAAACTTTGATTCATACCAGGAACACTATGTATTATATTGAGTTGTAGTTGATTCTTACACATCAAACCATTTATTTTTCATCTTCAATAATTTTCTCTATGAAAATTAACTAAATAAGTATAAGATAAAAATTATAATTAAATTAATTAAGTAATAGTATATAGAATGATGAGAAAACAATAGAGCCTCATTTTCTCAGTTTTGGTGGTGTGATGCACATTTTAAACTGAAATGACCCTTATATAGTGAAAAGATTCAGTTGGAGTAATACTAGTCACACTGTGAGTTAGATTGAGGTTTGGATGATTTCTAAATGTCCCAAATGACTTATGAATCATTTTTCTAATTTATCAACACAATCTGAAAGTGTTTCCTCGGTTTTGAGTACGTCACTTGTTTTTTTTACTAAAATGTAATTTTAAAATGGAAACACACACTTTGAGTTATACCAGTCACATAGTGTGTGGGTTTTATGTGATACTAATTACTGTACATCAAAAATTAAATATAAAACATTTTCCTAAATTATCAAGACAATTTGATGGTGTTTTCTTGGTTTTCAGTTAGTGTCACTTTTTGAACTAAAATATCAATTTTAAATTGATAACAGAAACTTTGAGTCATACCAGGAATATTATGTATCAAATTGAGTTGAGTATAATTCATAAAAATTAAAAATGACTTAAATATCATTTTCTTAAAGTATCAAAATAATCTAAATGTGTTTTCTGAGTTTTGAGTTTGTCAGTTTTCCTTTTTACTAAAATTAATATCAATTTTAAATAAAATGACAAACTTGGAGTCATACTAGTCACACTATGCATTATATTGAGGTGATAATGATTTATATACACCCAAATGACTTATGGATCATTTTTCTAAAGTATCAAAATAATCAAAATGTGTTTTTTTTGGTTTTGAGTACACCACTTGTGTTTTTTACTAAAATGCCATTTTAAACTAGAAACATACACTTTGAGTCATAATGGTCACATAGTGTGTTGGTTTTATGTGACACTGATTCATACATGTTAAAATTGAATTATTAATCATTTTTATAAATTATCAAGACAATACAAACACATTTGATCAGTTTTTAGTGAGTGAAACTTTTTTTAACTAAAATGTGAATTTTAAATTGATTACATACACTTTGAGTAATATCAGGAACATAGTGTATTGAATTGAGGTGTGTATGATTCATACATATCAAAAAGGACTTATGAATAATTATCCTAAAGTATAAAAACAATAAAAATGTGTTTTCTTGGTTTTGAGTATGTTATTTTTGTTTTTTTACTAAAATTAATGTCAATTTTAAATAAAAAGACACACTTGGAGTCATACCAGTCACACTGTGCATCAGATTGAGGTGAGGATGATTCCTACATATCTCAAATGACTTATGGATAATTTTACTAAAGTATTAAAATAATATGAATGCATTTTATTGATTTTGAGTATGCCACTTTTGTTTTTTTTCTAAAATTTATTTTTAAACTAGAAACACACTTTGAGTCATACCAGTCACATCGTGTGTGGGTTTGATGTGAGACTGAATCATAAAAATAAAAAATAAATTATGAATCATTTTAAAAAATTATCAAGACAATATGAATGCATTTACTTGGTTTTTAGTGAGTGACACTTTTTTTTGTACTAAAATGTCAACTTTATACTGATAACAGACACTTTGAGTCTTACTGGGCACATCGTGTATCAGATTGAGGTGTGGATGATTACTATACATAAAAAATGAATTATGGATCATTTTAATAAATTATTAAAATAATAAAAATTATTTTTCTCAGTTTTTGAGTATGTTATTTGTATTTTTTTAATAAAATTAATGTCAATTTTAAATAAAAAGTCACACTTGTAGTCATACCCATCACATCATGCATCAGACTGAGGTGAAACTGATTCCTACATGTTCCAAATTATTCATTTATAATTTTAAATAAAGTATAACAAAAATTATTATAAATTTTATCTATTTTAAGTAAATCACTTTTGATTTTTACTAAAATGTCATTTTATACTGGAAACACACACTTTGAGTCATACTGGTCACATCGTATTTTGGTTTGATGTGATACTGATTACTGCATGTCAAAAAAGACTTATTAATCATTTTCCAAAATTATCAAGACAATATAAGTGATTTTTTTTTGTTTTTAGTGAGTGAGGTTTTGTGAACTTAAATGTAAATTTTAAACTGATAACAAACACTTTGATTCATACTGAGAAAATCATGTATTATATTGAGGTGTAGTTGATTCCAACAAATCACAAATTAATTATGGATTATTTTACAAAATTATAAAACAATATTTTTTCTTCTTCTCAATTTTTATTATCTAATGTGTCTTTTGAACTAAAATTTAAATTATAAACTAAAAATATACCATTCGAGTCATATCGGTCACACCGTGTATCAAATTGAGGTGCGTCTGATTGAGTATGTGATGTGTGTTTTTCTTTTATCTGTTTTCACCATGATAGAAAAGAAAGAAATGTTCCATTTGGATGGAAGAAGAAACCCCATTCTTCTTGAAACACCTCATCCAAAAGAACCATGTTCTCTCTTTTATAGCTTTTCACAGATGATTGAAGGAAAAATATAACTTCTCAAGAGATCTGTGCAAAAAAAAAAGATAAAAATGATTAGGAAATTAACTTAAAAATAGTAGATAAATGAATGCTCCTGTGTCATTGGGCATGAGTAAAAAACTAAAATTTATAACCTACTTACTACTTAGGATAGTGGAAAGACATGGTTGAACCATAGGGAGGCCTTATATTGTGTTTGGCGATCTAAAAAAAATAAACTAAACAAAAACACACAAAAGAACAACCAAACACAGTTGGTGGTGGTGAAGTGGAGAGAGTGATAATTGGTGTGTGAGGAAATGAGGGTGAGATGGTGAGTGTAAAGGGAGTAGACATAGCAGCAAGGGAAATTGTGGTGTAAACAACCAATATATGAGTAAGGGGGAAAGTCCACTGGATGATTTGATATTGCTTAGCCTTGTTCATGCACTGAAGGTTAAAAAAATGGATCTGACTTAAAGTAACTGTCCAGATTTTTCTTCTGGTCAGTTTGTGATGAAATAACTATTACAGTCCTTCAACTGTAAGAGTCATTCTATCCAATGGTGATAATAAGTCAGATGTCACTGGGCTCAACTTTTCAATTGAGTTCAGTGTGTCTCTCTCATTCTAGCATAACTCACTTGTTAGATAGTTCATCAAATTGAAACAAATTTCATTAAAATTCAATCAAGATTGGTTTTCACTCAACTTTTTTTGTTTTGAACATAAATTCATTCCAAGTGAAAGAGACATGCTAGGAAATGATGCAATGCATGAATCAAACTAAACAAACCTAATGAACCAGCTTATTTCCCCCCGAAGGAATTTAGCCAGACATAATGGTTGGTTTTAATGCAATAATATAATTAAGATCAATGAAATTCATATTGAAATAAGTTTCAGAAAAACAAAGAATAAATAAAACTAAGATGTTCGAACTCCCTGTAACTTCTCCTGAAAGTACTAATTCCTACTGCTCAATGGTGGATGTGATGCTGGAATGCACTCAATGTCCCACCCTGGGAAACAAGGTATGAAATGATCTAATCAGCTGCTCTCTATACTCCAATATACTTGTGAAGGAAGATGCTGTATGTTCCTCTCGCTCTCCTTTTCCTCGTCTCAATCGATCAAAGCCTCTCTGCTCCCCCAAGATCAATGGTGTCGCCCCCCAGCCGCATCCTTCCCTCCAGTGTCTGAATCATTTTGTGCCTTTCATGACTACTAATGACTAGTGGAAGTCCCTGGAATCTTGCCCGAGGTGTTCCCTAGCCTCCACATGTAGCTTTCACTACGCTGATCCTCCCGTGCTTGTCACTGGAGCAGTTGCTCCTAACTGAATGAATTGATGCGCGCGCAGCGAGCCACCCTCCCTCTGCAAAAAATGCACATGAGTCAGATATGAAGTAAATGAAACTATCTTTACTATATATTTAAATCACTAAAATAAAAATACTAATATCTAATATTATTATTAAAATAATAACTATTTATATCATATATGATATATAAGAAGTTGATATTATATATATAAGCTTATATACTTTTATTAATATACCTATTATTATTATTACTGTATATGAGATATATATAACACATAACATATAAAATAATGTGCACAATTATATATTATTAATGATATACTAATTAAATTTATTATGTATAATAATATCAATATAATTGTCTATTGTTATTAAATGTTATTATATGTTATGTATATTATCTAATGTATTATATATATTATTATTATTATATAAAAAAAATAAAATTAAAAAAAATGAAAAGTGACTAGAAAGGGGGAGGAGGGTTCGTGCGATACTGGGGATTAAGGGCGGCGAAGCAGGGAGGTGCAGACAGGGGGACACCGGGCTGGAAGGAGAGGCCATGGGTTACGGTGGCTTGGAGGTGGTGTGGCTGGCTAGGGTTTCAGCGGAGAAAGGGATAGGGTTCCCGGCGAGGCCAGGGGTGGAGACAGGGGGTTAGTGCATTTGGGTTGTTCTAGCAGAGTGGAGGACTTGGCTGGGGATTACGGTGAGACACACACTATGGGTGAAACTCATGGTGAGACCGTGAGAAACGAGTTTGGTGAGGTGAAGGGGAATAGATATTGTAGATAGAATGTGGTGGCACCGTGAGTGTATCTCATGGTCTCACAGTGAGTGAAACAGTGAGATAGTGAAAGAGAAACGGTGGTTGGAATTGGGTGTGCCACCGTGAGTGATGCTCACAATGAGACAGTGAAGCTGACGCAATACGATGGCACTGTGACCGTGAAGAGACCGCGACACACATCAACACCAGAAAAATAAACACAACAATTAAATTAATAAAGAAATAAATAATTTATTAAAACTTAAAATAGATTAATTAATTAATAAATTAAATTAAAAATAATGGAATTAAAAACTAAATAAAACAAGGTTAAATAATAAAATTAATTAAGATTTATTTAAAATAATGAATTTAATTATAAAAAAATGAATTCAGAACAAATTAAAACAATTGATGTTACTTTCTTGAGCTAATTAACCAATTAATTAAAGAATTAATATATTAAATTAAAGAATAAGAAATATTAAAGGAATAAAATTAAATTGTTACAATTAATTTAATTATTAAAAGACTAAAAACTAAAATCAGTTATTTATTTACAATTTAAAGAATAAAGAATTAATTTAATTTAATTAATGAATTAAAAAAATTGAAAACTAATAACATAAATAATTAATTAATTAAAATTAAAATAACAACTTAATTTTATTATTGAAAAACAATAAAAAATAACAACAATAACACACTTTTAATACATAAACACATTTTTATAATATAGTTTACAAAATACAACAATTGATAAATATTACCCAAAATATAATGGTTTGATACTAAAAAGTAAACAAAAATATAAAAGATGACGTGGCAAAGAGCATTAAAACACTGCCACATAAAATTTCCCCACACTTAAAACTTTTTTTGTCCTAAAAAAAGTACATGTCTTAGACTTTAAAACATAAATATGATTTGTGAATTTCAGCTCAAAAAGTGCATGATTGAACTTAAACATCAAGAAAAGCAAGACCAAAAAATGGGTCAGGCTATCCAAAGGTGTTAAAAAATGATGTCCTGTCTAGCTTCAAAAACTCACTAAAAGTAAAAATATTCACAAATTCATACACTGTCAAGTATGTCATGCCTCCTATGTGTGCTCATTAACCGTACTACTTCAACTTCCAATTCAAGTTCTAATTCAAGGAGTTATGAAAGGTTAGATGAAGTGGGACTAAAAAATTAACCAAGGGAACATTCCATTCTCACCTTCCCCCAAGTTCCAAAAAATAAAGTCCATTATATTGATCAATTTATTGACTCAACTCAAATGAATATCAACCAAGTCAAATTCTCCCTTGTTCATCTGGGTTCAAAATTCCCCTCACCTTAATGAGTTGATTTTTGACAAGGGAACTTTATTTTAATTTTTCCCAGCCATATTCCATGTGCATAGCATTGTGCATAGAACTTATTAAGATTGAAATTAGCTTTATTTATTCATAGAAATGTACCCTATTAACCTTGTCTTAGATACCCACCGTGGGATCCCATTTTCCCATTTTACTCCAGTTACAAAGGACTTAATTAATAGTCATTCAAATTGACTTCCTAAAGTGATAGAATATTATTTAATAAAAATGTGAGTCCCCTATGTTCCAGTGAGAACTTCTAGTTACTTCAAGTCATGATCCTTACTCCACAAAACCTATCCTGCCACTCACCCATCCTCAGTTATTAAAAAAGAAAGGTGTATAGAGAAAGTAAACAATTCCACTCAGCAATCACTCATGCTTGACCATTTCTAACTAAGTGCCACTCTCATCATCCAGTGAACAATAATCCACTAAATAGGACATAATTGAAGTTACAATGAACCTCCAATGACTATCATGTGATGAAATAATTTGAACTTGTTTTTAAGAAATTTTGAACCATTCTTTTTTTGAAAAAAAAAATTTGACCATTTTTTAAAAAAACTCATGTTCGAGAAGGGGGAATTCAACATGACACTAGAATGACCCCTATACCCCACACTTAAAACCCAACATTGTCCCCAATGTTGTATTATAAGGTGGAAGAAATTTTAAGTACAAAACAGATGGACATTTAAGTTGATAAAGTGTATGGAGGGGTAGCAATGAGGTTCAAAATTTTGCTTTGCCACACAAAAAGAGAGAAAAGAAAACTTCAAATAAGAACAGATGATCCCAACCCCACCAACAATCACCAGAAACCAAGTGTATTTATATTCCTAAAATGTTCATGCTTTGATTTTTAAAGAGAAAACAAAATATTTTATCAATGTGCTTCAAATAGTAGCATAATTAACAATGATTTACAACAGCAACATAATGAAACTGAAAGTAATGGGTGTATACATGTTTCACAATTCAATTCAAAATATTTTTTTAACTCTCTAGATACTAAAAACTAAACAACCATGCAAGAAAACATAGTCATTTTTCATATATTAGGGGGAAGTCCCCCACACTTAGTTCACAGTGAATATTGAGCAAGTAATTAAAAGTGAAAAAGGGTAGAACAACACTTCCCTGAGTTATTAGACCTTTAACACTAAATTCCACCAACAGATTCACATTAGCAGCACTGGGTTGTTACTCCTCTTCATTAACCTACAAGTTCAAATAATTAAAATAATATTTCAGAGTTTTAAGTTCAAGATAAGTAACCCAAGAGAGTGAGTAGAGAGAAATGTTATCCATATGATGCAGTGGATTGCTCCCTTGGGGTTTCTTGGCCTAGTTTCTGGCATCAACAAGTCTCTCTCTAAAATAACAACAGATCATGAAGCACCTTCAAGAAGGTATGAAATTGAACTTGAGAAAAAGTAGTAGGGATTACTTTATTTAAGAACAAAAATAAACGGAAAACAACTAAGAAACCATGGGTTACTTCCCTTGAAACACTGAGTTTATAGTCCTCAGTTAGACTTGAATCAGTTCATTCTTCCAACATAGATATGGCAGCCAAGCCCTTTGGATTCCCTTCAAATAAGTGATTTATTCTTTGACCATTGACTAAGAAAGGTCGATTCTCTTATCCAACCATCTCAACAGCTCCATTAACCAAGACTCGAACAATGGTAAAGGGTCCTGACCACATGGAATTCAACTTTCCTGGAAATAGCTTCAATCTAGAATTGAAAAGTAGGACCCTCTCACCGACCATGAAATTCATATTTTTAATGATTGAGTCATGAAAATCCTTTGTTATTTATTTTTAAATTTCAGCATTCTCATAGGACTCTCTTCGAATCTCATCCAGATCACTCAGCTCTAGTAGTCTCCTCTCACCAGTAGACTTAAATTAAAAGTTAAGTGCCTTCACTTCCCAGTACGATCTCTGTTGTAACTCAATAGGTAGATGGAATTTTTTCCCAAAGAGCAGCCTATATGGTGACATCCCTATAGAAGTCTTATAAGTAGTTCTATAGGCCCAAAGGGCCTCATCTAACTTCCTTGACCAGTCTTTCCTAGAGCTAGACACTGTTTTCCCTAAAATCTGCTTAAGCTCTCTATTTGAAACTTCTACTTTCCCACTGGACTGTGGGTGATAAATAGTTCCTGTCTTATGTGAGCAACCATACTTCTCCATCAAAACTCTGAACTTATAATTCTTGAAGTGAGTTATATTATCAGTGATGAATTCTTGAGGCACACAAAATATGGGAAAGATGTTTTTCTTGATGAATTTCACAACACTAGCATCTGAATTGTCAGGAAGAGATACTGCCTCAACCCACTTGGACACATAGTCCATGACAACCAAAATTTAATAATTCCCATAAGAGGATGGGAATGATCCCATGAAGTACAAGCCCCACACATCAGATATTTCGACCTCCAAAATACCTTTTTGGGGTAGTTCCTACCTTCTTCCAACATTCTCTAACATTTGACATTTCTCACAGCCAATAACCAAACTCCTAGAATCTTTAAACAGTGTTGACCAGTAGAAACTAGCCTGTAGGAACTTTTGAGCTGTCTTTTCTCCTCCATGGTGGCCACCCCAAGGTGATGAATGGAAACTCTCAATTATGGGAACAATATCGTCCTCAACCACACATCTTCTCAAAATCCCATCAGCACACCTCCTAAAGAGAAGAGGGTCATCCAAAAAATAATATTTCAGTTTAGATATAAACCTCTTCCTATTGTTGTGTGAGAGATCCTTGGGCAAGACTCCAGTTGCCAAAAAGTTGGCATAGTCTGCAAACCAAGAATACTGCTGCACAGAGGAAGCAAACAATTGTTCATCAGGGAAAGAAGTGTTGATCTATTTTGGTTCCTTACTTGGGGAATTGTAAAATTGGGACAAGTGATCTGCAACTACATTCTCATCCCCTTTATTATACTTAATAACTAAATCATACTCATGTAACTACAAGGTCCACCTCATGAGTCTAGGTTTTGATTCTTTTTTAGCCAGAAAATACTTAAGGGATGAATGATATGTGAAAATTATTATTCATGATCCTATTAAGTACTGCCTGAATTTTTCCAAAGCAAACATCACAACAGCCAACTCATTTTTAGTGGTAGAATAATTCTTCTGGAAATAATCTAGGAGATTTCTTTCATAGTAAATAACATGTAATTTCCTATCCTTCCTCTACCCTAACACAGCTCCTACTGAAAATTCCCTAGAATCACACGTAACCTCAAAGGGAAGCTTCCAGTCAGGATTAGTGATTACAGGTGAAATAGTCAACTTCTCCTTGAGAAAATTAAAGGCCTCTAGAAATGTCTCATCGAAGACAAAGGGTGTGTCTTTAACCAACAGGGAGCACAGGGGTCTAGTAATCTTAGAAAAGTCCTTAATTAACCTCTTGTAGAACCTAGAATGACCCAAAAAACTTCTGATTCCTTTAACATTTTTAGGTGGGGGAAACTTTTGTATGAACTCAATTTTAGCATTATCAACCTCCAGCCACTTCTTATAAACTTTGTGTCCCAAAACTATGCCTTTAGTGGCCATGAATTGGCAGTTTTCTTAGTTTAAGACTAAGTTGATCTCTTGGAACCTTTCTAACACTAGTTATAGATTTTTCAAATAGTTCTCAAATTTATTTCCCACAACAGAAAAATAATACATGAACACTTCAATTATCCTTTCAACCATGTCTGAAAAAATTGCCATCATACACCTTTGAAAAGTGGAAGGAGAACCACTCAAGCCAAAAGACATCCACCGATATTACAATGTCCCAAATGGACAGGTGAAGGTGGTTTTATCTTGGTCCTCAGGTGAAATGGAAATCTGGTTGTAACCAGAATAACCATCAAGAAAGTAGAATAATTCATTTCCTACCAATCTCTTTAACATTTGATCCAAAAAATGGAATGGAAAAGTGATCCTTTATTGTGGTAGCATTCAATTTTATTTTAGTCTATATAGACTGTCCATTTATTCACAGCTCAATTCTGGATTTGTTCATTCTTTTTAGTAGTGACCACTGTCACTCTAATTTTTTTGGGTACCACCTGGACAGGACTGACCTAGGGGCTATCAGAACTTGGAAAAATTATTCCAGCATCAAGCAACCTAATCACTTATTATCTCACTAATTCCTTAATGTTAGGGTTGAGTCTTCTTTGGTATTCTACTCTAGGCTTACACTTAGGTTCTATGGAAATTTTATGCATACATAAGGCTGGACTTATCCCCTTGATATCAGCAATCGACCAGCCTATGACTGACTTGTATTTCTTCAAAAAACTCACCATATTTTTCTCTTGAATCACTTCCAGGTTGGATGAAATGATAAGAGGAAGGGTGGAACTTTCTCCTAGAAAGTAATATTTGAGGTGGGCAGGGAGGGGTTTTAGTTCAAGGGTGGATGGTGACTGTCTTGAGGGAAGAAACTTGGGCCTGGGTGGCCCAAGTTCTTCATGCTGCCTCTTAAAGAAGGCAGTAGAGGAGGCTATTTCCTCAGTGCAAGAGCTTCCAAAAGACATCTCATCAAACTTAGACTCCTCTCTCAGGGTAATAATGTTCTCCAAAACAAACTCATCTAGGTTCTCCAAGAATTCTCCCTCATATTCATAAAAAAATTCGCTCTCCTTACTTGAGTTGATCCCCATACGAGCTTTAGAAGGGATTTCAGGTTCACTATTATGTTCAGTTATCATTCTCAGAAACTCTTCTTCATCCTTATAAAAACTACTCTTAGAAACTAACATATCATCTTTGGGAAAGAATGGGTGGGTGGTTTCTTGGATTTTCTTAAACACATTGAATTCATCTTTCTGTTCACCCAAATTAAAAATCAGTTTCCCCTTGGACACATCTATCACAGCCCCCCCTGTGGACAAGAAAATCCCACCAAGAATGATAGGAACCTCCTGGTCACACTCCATATCAAGGATAAGAAAGTTAGCAGGAAAAAAGAGTTTTCCTACTCCCACTAACAGATCATCGACCCTACCCACTGGATGAGTAATGGACCTATCAGCAAGCTGTAACACAACAATGGTGGGTTGAGGAACTCCTAATCTTAGGTGCTGAAAAAGTGAAAAGGGAATCAAATTAATACTAGCACCCAGATCACACAAATAGTTGAAATTACCACCTCTATCCCCAAAAGTGAAAGGGATGACAAAGCTTCCTGGGTCCTAAAGCTTAGGAGGTATCCTATTCTGCAAGACTGCACTACACTCCTATGTTAAGCTATAGGTGGAAAATTATTCCAATGTCTTTTTGTTTGAACAGATTTTCTTGAGTGATTTTAGATATGATGGGATTTTAATCAATGCTTCCAATAATTGGATATCAATTTTCATATTTTTAACCACTTTCAGAAATTTCAACAGTTCAGAATCATGAATTGGTTTCTTAATTCTTTGTGGGAAAGGGATTGCAGGGGAAAAATTCCTCACAATTGGGGGCATCTCTACAGGTTCTTCTTGAAAAAATTTCTTTCCTTTATTATATTTGTTTTTCAAGCCATTTTCTTTGGGTTTTTGAGCTGGAACAATAGGAACTGGAGGGATTCCAGTGGTGCTGTCCAATTTTCCAGATTCAGGTTCTTTCAAATTTGAGTTTCCATCTTCATCTAGTTTCTTATTTTCAACATTTTGGGGTTCTTTAATAGGCTCTTTGTGAGTTTGGAGACCACTTATGGTGGTCACAACCATGTCATTCTCTCTAGGATTGGATTCAGTGGTGTCGGGTAGCCTACCCTTTTCTCTATTACTAGCATCCCTAGCCAACTGCCCCATTTGAATTTCTAAGTTCTTCATTTTAGCATCCATTTGAACTTTATCATAATCATTTTTGGTATTTTTTTCATCAAACATCCCTATCAATTGATGGAACATGTCTCACAACTCATATTTTGAGTTGGATGACTCAGCCTTAGGTTGAGGTTGGGGTTGCAATTGCTGCCTAGGAGGCTGCAGGAATCCAGGAAGGGCAGTAGGTCAGAGGACTCCCTAATCCCTCCATGACAGGTTTAAATGGTTCCTATACCCCTGATTGTAGGTGTTGGAAAAAGGATCTTCCCTAGGCTGCATCTAAGGTCCATATCCAGCAAAGCGGACACTCTCATGCGGCTGGACATGCATATCAAAGTTTGGACAACAGGTTTGAGAATGGTCATACATGCCACAATGGTGGAACTGATTGTTAAGGGTTTAATGTGGGTTCTCATTAAAGAACCCAACTGCTTGGTATTAAGATTGAAGAGCAGGGTCAGTTTCCTTTCTCACAATGGTTCTCATCTTAGAGCATTTTTGATGGGAGTTTTGAGCTAAGGTGTTAAAATTTGTTTGAGCTCCTCAACAGTCCTGTCACTAAAGTCTCCTCCAGAAGACTGATCCACCACGGTTTGGTGGTAAGGGGTGAGACTATTGTAGAAAGTGTCCATGAGGAATTGGGGTGTACATTAATGGTTTGGACACTGCCTAAGTAACCCTCTAAACCTATCCCAGGCTTTGTGAAGCAGTTCTACTTCATCCTGAAGGAATCCATTAATTTTGTGCCTAATTTCAGATGTCAATCTCCTAGGATAGAATTTCATTGTGAAATAATTGTAAACTTTATCCCAGGTGACAAATATTTATTCTTCTAACTATTAGAACCAAGAACTAGCATTTCCCTTGAGGCAGAAGGGGAACGCTCTCAGTTTAAGCTCTTCCTCAATGAGACCCCTAAGTGGTAGCTGCTGGACACTAAAATAGAAGGATCTAATGAAGTCAAGAGAGTCTTCACTAGGAATTCGATTGATGGTAGGTAGCTGACTAAGCATAGATAGATTGATCTCATAATTCCTGGACCTAGGAGAGAGTCTAATGCATGAAGGGTTACTAGACACTGAATGTAGAAAGAACTCTGTCAAACTATACCTCTCAGCTATCTCATTCCCCGATGGGTTCATCATTCTAGGTTGGTTCAAATTCTCAAAAAGTGTGTTGTTCAAGTTTTCATTTCTGTTATCTTCCATTTTTATCTTGTCTCTATTATTTTTCACTTACTTGAGGTGTTTATAAATTTCAGGATTACTAGGTACTAAGCATTCAGACTTAGACCTGGTTTTCATGCAGCAGGTTCACATTTTTTTTTAATTCTAATTTTCTATTTGCAGTTTTTTAGTTTTTTTATAGATTTTTTTGATTTTTGTTATATGCGAATTTTTGTTTGGTTTTTTTAAATGTCGCACCTAGCCTCCCCAACAACAGTGCCAAAATTTGCACGCTCGCGTATCATTGGGAATGACCGACAAACTAAAATTTATAACATAATTACTACTTCGGACAGTGGAAAGATAGGGTCGAACCATAGGGGGGCCTTATGTTGTGTTTGGCGATCTAAAAAAAATAAACAAAACAAAAACACACAAAAGAAAAAGAAAACATAGTTGGTGGTGGTGAAGTGGTGAGAGTGAGAATTGGTGTGTGAGGAAATGAGGGTGAGCTGGTGAGTGCAAAGGAAGTAGACAGAGCAGCAAGAGAAATTGTGGTGTAAACAACCAATATATGAGTAGGGGAGAAAGTCCACTGCTCGATTTGATATTTCTTAGCCTTGTTAATGCACTGAATTTTTAAAAAAATGGATCTGACTTAAAGTAACTGGCCAGATTTGTTGTCTGGGCAGTTTGTGATGAAATAACTATTACAGTACTTCAACTATAACAATCATTCTATCCAATGGTGATAATAAGTCAGATGTCACTGGGCTCAACTTGTCAGTTGAGTTCAGTGTGTCTCATTCGAGCATAACTCACTTGTTAGAGAGTTCCTCAAATTGAAACAATTTTCATTAAAATTCAATCAAGATCGGTTTTCACCTGAACTTATTGTTTTGAACATAAATATGTTCTGAGTGAAAGAGACATGCTAGGAAAAGATGCAATGCATGAATTAGACTAAACAAACCTAATCAAACAGCTTATTTCCCCCTGAAGAAATTTAGCTAGACATAATGGTTGGTTTTAATGAAAAAATAGAATTAAGATCAATGAAATTAATATTGAAATAAGTTGCAGAAAAATAGATCCCAAGGAAAACTAACATGTTAAAACTCCCTGCTACTTCTCCTAAAAGTACTAATTCCTGCTGCTCAATGGTGGATGCGATGCTGGAATGCGCTCAATGTCCCGCCCTGGAAAACGAGGTATGAAATGATCTGATCAGCTACTCTTGATACTCCAATCTGATTGTGAAGGAAGATGTTGTATGTTCTTCTCGCTCTCCTTTTCTTCGTCTCAATCGATCAAAGCCTCTATGCCCCCTAGATCAATGGTGTTTCCCCCGGCTGCATCCTGCCCTCCGGTGTTTGAATCATTTCGTGCCCATCATGACTGCTAATGACCAGTGGAATTCTCTGGAATCTCGCCTGAGGTGTTCCCTGGCCTCCACGTGTAGCTTTCACTGCGCTTCTCCTCCCGTGCTTGTCACTGGAGCAGTTGCTCATAACTGAATGAATTGATGCGCGCGCGGCGAGCCAACCTCCCTCTACAAAAAATGCACATGAGTCAGATATGAAATAAATGAAACAATCTTTACTATATATTTAAATCACTAAAATAAAAATACTAATATCTAATATTATTATTAAAATAATAACTATTAATATCATATATGATATATAAGAAGTTGATATTATATATATAAGCTTATATAATTTTATTAATATACATATTATTATTATTATTATTACAGTATATAAGATATATATAACACATTACATAAAAAAATGTACACAATTATATATTATTAATGTTACACTAATTAAATTTATTATGTATAATAATATCAATATAATTGTCTATTGTTATTATATGTTATTATATGTTATGTATATTATGTAATGTATTATATATATTATGATTTTTATATGAAACAAAAAAAATGAAAAGAGACTAGAAAGGGGGAGGAGGGTTCGTGTGGCGCTGGGGATTAAGGGTGGCGAAGAAGGGAGGTGCAGGCTGGGGGACGCGGGTCTGGAAGGAGAGGCCACAGGTTGCGGTGTCTTGGAGGCTGTGTGGCCGACCCGGGTTTCAACGGAGAAAGGGATAGGGTTCTCGACGAGGGCCGGGATGCAGACAGGGGGTTAGTGCATTCGGGTTGTTTCAACAGGGTGGAGGACTTGGATGGGGATTACGATGAGACACGCAGCGTGAGTGAAACTCACGGTGAGACTGTGAGAAATGGGTTTGGCGAGGTGAAGGGGAATAGATACGGTGTGTAGAACGCGGTGACACTGTGAGTGTGTCTCACGGTGTCACAATGAGTGAAACGCTGATAAAGTGAAAGAGAAATGGTGGCTGGAATTGGGTGTGCCACCATGAGTGATGCTCACGGTGAGACAGTGAAGCTGAGGCAATACAGTAGCACCGTGACCGTGAAGAGACCACGACATGCAACAACACCGGAAAAATAAACACAACAATTAAATTAATTAAAACTAAATAATTTATTAAAAGTAAAAATAGATTAATCAATTAACAAATTAAATTAAAAATAATGGAATTAAAAACTAAATAAAAAAAAGTTATATAATAAAATTAATTAAGCTTTATTTAAAAGAATGAATTTAATTATAAACAAATGAATTCAGAATAAATTAAAATAATTGATGTTACATGATTGAGCTAATTAACCAATTAATTAAAAAATTAATAAAATAAATTAAAGAATAAGAAATATTAAACGAATAAACTTAAATTTTTATAATTAATTTAATTATTAAAAGACTAAAAACTAAAATGAGTTAATTATTTAAAAATTTAAATAATAAAGAATTAATTAATTTAATTAATGAATTAATTTTTTTGCAAACTAATAACATAAATAATTAATTAAAAGAAATTAAAATAAAAATTTAATTTTATTATTGAAAAACAATAAAAAATAAAAACAACAACACACTTTTAATACATAAACACATTTTTTTATAATATAATTTACAAAATACAACAATTGATAAATATTACCGAAAATACAATGGTTTGATACTAAAAGTAAACAAAAATACGAAAAGGATGTGGAAAAGAGCATTAAAACACTTCCACATCAATAAAATAGTAAAAAAATTAACCAAATAAGCATTAGAAATTCACCTTTTCATGATGGTTGTATAAATTATTTACTCATTTCCTTATTTTTGTTATCTTAGTTGAATCATTGAAGTTAAATCTCTCACGATCATGAGAAACTTCAAACAAACCACCCCAAATTGAGAAAAATAATATACCTGTATAATAAAATAATTATTATGTTAGTAATACTATGAAAAAATAAATTAAACATAAATATGAAACAATACATTAATAAAATTTTAATTTTAAACTAAAACCACATAATTTGTGTCAGATCGGGTAAAACATGTATTGGTTTAAGGTATGATTGGTTGATTTGAAGTGGGTTTTTTATTTTTTGGGATTTTTTCATAAGGCGGTTTCTTTTAATTTGGTACCATGTTTCCTTTGACACCAACCCTCCTTGATGACCACGATCTCTCAATACTGATTTTACTCTAATATTCCTCTCATACAAATTCTAGCTTTGATGATTGATCACACAAATATTTATTCAAAAATTTGAGTGGAATTATATACCGGTTTGGTGATTGGATTGGTGTTGTATGAATCTCAAGTGAATATTGGATCCACTACTATGACCCTTTCTTTGTCGTGTAGAGAAGTCGTGGGCAAGAAACTGTATCTTTTTTTGTTGTTTTTCAATTTGTTATTGGTGATGGGTTTCTTTCACACTTTGGTAATATTTTATAGTAATTGGAATATAAAGATAGAAATTGTAACATATGATAATTAGTTTTAAAAAATAAGTGTTTTTTTTTGTTTCTAAAAAAACTTTCTCCTGTTAAATTTTTGTATAAAATCAGTTAAAAAAGTAGAGAAAAACATTTTTTCAATAAGCCACCAAAAAAACTTGCACAATGGATCTTATCTTAAGTGAAAAGTGTTGTATGAACTTTTCAACAATTGTTTTTAAACACAACATTCATATGATCCTCATTCTACTCAATTACCCAATAATTTTATTATTTGTAAGCCAACACTTCATGTTATGCTCCGCCTAAGTCTCTGCCTCCGGCTTCGCCTCTGCCTCCTCCTACACCATGGTCTTCGATTCCAAATTTTCCTCTATCTATTCCTCCACCTATAACTTCTCTATTTATTAATAATTTTATTGTTTACAGGTTAGCACTTTTAAATTAATTCATTCCCTCCATTATACTTCTCCTTTATAAATGGATCAAAAATAATATATAACCATTTTGACACTAATGATTCACACCCCAAAAATATTTTTAATGTCATAATTTATACTAGATCACAAACATAGTAGGTAATCACATAAATATTTTTTCAGAGACCATTATGACAACATGTGTGCTTCCCACTCATCTATTAAAAAATTTACTTATTCTTTTGAGGACGAAGGTTGTCGTAAATCTTGATAGTACTAAGAAACTATAAACAAAAAAATAATTAATAAATATATTTAATGATATTTTAATTACCTTCATAAATTACATGTTGTGGGATACTCGTCTTTTCACGATTTAAGATATCTCCCATAAATTTCAAACATAAT
This sequence comes from Viscum album, assembly GCA_963277665.1. Classification (NCBI taxonomy): domain Eukaryota; kingdom Viridiplantae; phylum Streptophyta; class Magnoliopsida; order Santalales; family Viscaceae; genus Viscum; species Viscum album. Next base: position 26,551,725 of record OY728131.1, read on the forward strand.
ATCCACAATCGATGCCATTATCTTACTTTGAACATTGAAGAAACATTGACCAAAATAAGTAAATTATTTTGAAATATGTTTTGAGAGTTAAATATTTCTATATATACCTTAATCTACTTCCATTTGTAGTAATCCTCAGAATTTATCTATTCATACACTAACTTCATTCCATGATTTGGACTATATTTAGCGACCACCCTATCATAATAAAATTCTTTTTAAAACAAAAACTGAGACATATAATTCAAAGTTTATTTATAAAAATTTGATTGCAGTGTATTAAAAATTCACAATACACATAATTTGTGGTTAGCTTTTTATATATCCATGCATTGGATCCAAAAAATAAATATTTTAGGTATTCATATTGACAGTGATCAACATCCAGTGTTTCCTAAAAAAACAAATAAGTAATGAAGAAATTAAAAATATATTTTATGTAATTAGATTATAGAGTTTTACTTATTCATTATAGTCATAAAAAGAGTTTATCATATGATATTTTTTCTCAAATTATTTGAGTAGGTCATCTCTTTTATTATTAATTTATTCCTTATCCAAAGTAAGTTTTTCCATAAAATTGATACAGGGATTAATGAATCTAAACTATGATTCACATGCTTTTCCCTTTATATAGTAGTAATATAAACTCTTATAGAAAATATGATTAGTTTTTAACTTTAATAAACATATTATCTCACTATTTAGATAGATTTATTATGAAAATATACCTTATGTATGTATTCACAGCTAAGACGCCCATCCATTCATGCTTTAGAATATCATTTATAGTCTTGAGAGCAATTACACCTATCATGAAAGTTTCATATATTTTTAATATAGAATATAAGACGTATTTTCATATTTAAATGTTGTATCTATATGAATTTTTATTGATAATAAATGTTTCTATGGAACTGGTGAGGAGAAGGTACTCTCAGAAGGTCATTTTGATTTCTTGGTCGATTCATTAGATTTTCTTGATCCGACCCATCATTTCCCCACCTGTATATCCATATACAACATCTTAACTCACTTCAAGCCTTTCTTCATTAAATGATACAGATTTTTCATATGAAAAAATTTGTTAAATATATACCTCATGTATCTTTATTAGATTATACAACCATTCTATTAAATTTCCAATAACATCATTGAGTGTCGTAATATTCAGACCATCAATTGAAACATACAACTCAGTAGTCAGCTCATGAGATACCTCAACACCCACTCTCATGTGATATTTTGGGAGGTCATTATAGTGTGGCCTATATTCAAGGATATTATACACTGTAACCCTCACAACAAGTCATTTGGTGGGTGTTGACAGATAAAAATCACATACAATCATACCCTGTAGAATTTTAGTAATACAAAGTTATTGGAAGTTATTTGATTCACATTTAGAAGAAATAGTAATGAAAAAATTTATTACCTTGGTTAAGGTATGTGGTTGGGGGGAATGACTACCCTCAAAGTTAGTAGGTTTATTTGGTTCATGTTCGGATCTTTGTTTCATTGTCAGTTCACTTTGATCCTTTCTCATACATTGGTCTACCAAACCAAAACAGACAATAATATCTTATTGTGAGTATATTTTTGTTTTCAATCATTTCACGATAATATATGTATCTTCATGTGGTTTTATATTCTCAAAATATATTCAAGGAGACACTCCAAAAACTAATCCTCTAAGGTGGCCATATTTTTCCAGCCCCATCAAATCTAATGAAAGTAGTTTTTCTTCTAGTACGGTCACTGCCGATTCTTGTGTCTAAACCATATAAAAAACATGAAAATAAATAAATATTTTTATGTAATATTGTTATAAATCACAAATAATTACTATTATGGAATAATTACACATGTTTCCCATACTGTTTTTATGTTTTCATCAACCAATTTTCCATCATTATTTACACGATCCTCCTTTAATATCACTTGACTTATGATATAAGTGGATTTAGATTTTGATTCATCAAGCTGCATATAAATAAAGGAAAATATGTTGTTTCGCATCACATAAAACATTTATTGTTTATTTAAAATACATACCAAGTTTCTCTCTAGTTAAGTATATCCCATTCTTGCTTTGTGATGGGGTTATATTGGTTTTGATGAATGTTCTTTATTTTCATCACTATTTTCTATTTCATAAATTGACAATTTTAAATCAAATTGGATAAAATAAATAATGTCAAATAATATATTATAAAATTTAATGCATCTAGAATGATTTATCATTACGATGATTAATAAAATTAGTCCATGTTTCCTACTTTATAATGTGTTTATAACTAACTGGTGGGTGGGTATTTACTTTTCCATCAATATTCCTAAGGTGAAATTTGGTTAGAAGAGTTTGGAAGACTCTATGAGATTTTCCAGTGTCCATTAAGACAAATTTATTATGGAAATATTCTAAAATAAATGAACACCATAAGGAATAATGAAAATTAAATCAAAGTTATATTATATAATTTTTTGGTAAAATAGAGAAAGTATATTGTAACATAACCGCTATATCTTTCCAAAGGGTTTTCTTTGTTATAGGTTGAACATGGCACCGTGAATCAATATCAATCGGCACATTCATCCTCTTTGTGACCACAAATAACTAATGAATATTGACTTGTTGTAGTCAATAGGTTGGCCACACTAATTTCAACCAACATCAAAATTTATACCCAAAATTCTTACCTTGATAATTTTATTCAATACTATGGTGTTGCGTCATTGTTTTTTTAATCAACATGCTATTGATCCACTAATAATTCTACAGTTTCATCTTCAATAGTCTATTCTTCCTCAAAATTGGTAACATCATCATGTTGAGAATACATTGTCTGTATGAGTAGTCAAACATTTAACTTGTCTAGAATAAAGATAATTTAAACGTGGAAAAAGGATTTGAGAAGATTCATATGTATGATCTATTGAAAACTTGATAAACTCTTTAAATATATCTTCATAATCTTTTGTAAAATGATTAGTGTGAATCCATTTTTAATGAAATGAGTAATTGAATTTAATAAAATAATTACTCCACTATGGTAGGTGATCCTCTGAATTCACACCATATCGGGTAGTAGTCATGCCATACCGGGAACCAGTGATCATTTTGGATGAATACTACTCAGAGTATTTCATGAAAAACAGAAGAGATGGGGGATGAGGCTTAAGACAAAAAATTCAATAACAACTGTTTGTGAGATGAATATGGTGAGGATGATAGTTGTCTCCTTATTTTTTTTTAAATTACCACATATTAATTTAAAATTTCAAATATCATCTCAAAATGATAAAAGGTCCTTGACACTACCATGAAAACATAAACTAATTCTCACTAAGATACATGGACTCTAATCTTTGTTACTAGTCCTTTTTCCATCAAATGTATATCAAATATAATATCTCTATATCCACTAAGATTAATGTGTAGGGTGAAAATATAAAAATAACCAATTAAATACTAACATGGAACCTAAAATATACAAAAATTAAAACATTTGAGTATATGTTCAAAGTAGTAACACTCAAAATAAACATGTTAGTCAAGTTATTGTGTACTAACCAGGACACCATGATAATCAAATGTAACAACTTTATTTCATACCAATAAATTATACTAATCATACCATAAGTTTATTCCATGGTTGGTTCCTAAAATTAAAATCATTTCACTAATAATATGTTAACATTTAAATCATAGGAGAAAAAATTATGTATCTCCCTCTGAAAATAAACGCACAAGAGGTACCATGAGATTCGACCTCAGACCCTTAGAATACAAGAAAATCCCTCAAGGATAACCATCACATGTATTTATTTCTTCCAAATCATGAAATGGGCATAACATATCCATTTTATTAGGAATTTTATTTGAGATATGGGAAAGTATTAACATAATTGATCCCCTTAGGAAATAACTATACAACGGGTGCCATAATATATTAGTTAAACATAACTTCTGAAAAACCATAAAGAAGAACAAACAATAACACAAATGTAACATCACACACATGTATTTCTTGTAGAAATTTGTTTATCACATCAACACATGTATTTCTTGTAGAAAAATTTTGAAATCCTAAATTGAGAGGTATATTACAAATAATTTCAAATAATATCAAGTGATTATTCAAAGAAAATATTATAAAGCATGATTTATAAAAAATTTAAAAAAAATTTAGCCACATATTACGTTTAATACAATAATTTTTAAAAAATTACTCCAGAGAACAAATTATTATATAAGTAAAAAAAATTACTTAAACAATCAGTAAAAAATGTATAAAAAGATAAAAATGAAGACTTAATAAATAAAAGTCACATATTTTTTCAATTTTCTAAAATTCTAATGTCTAGAAAAAAATTATTTATAAATGTGTATTGGTTCATTTTACCATATAAATATTATTAAAACCATATTTTTGTATGATTAAAGTAAAATAATTTTAAGAATATACTTATCTTATCAACACATATATATATATATATTATGAACTATTTAATATAAAAAATAAAATATCAAATACATATATAAAAAAAATAACTAATATGGTATAGTAAACATCAAATTTCTTAATCAGATAATAAAACATGATAATCACTTAACTATTTATATTATAGCACATGCAATATATAATAATTGATCATGATTCTATATAACCAATGTTTTATCAAATCTAACATAATTAAAACCATTTACTATAATTGATTATGTTTAAAACCAATTTAAAACCCTTATCAAAGGAGTTATTTAATTAGTATTGAGTTATTTAAATCATTAATAAGATATTTGAAGGGTTAATAAATAATAAATTCTTTATTTTCAACAAATAATCTAAAATACATACATTATAAACTCTTAAATATCCTACACAATCTAAATATTGTGAAATTAATATAGATAAACTCATACTTAAAAGAAATAATAAAGTAATTTATATATTTAGTGAGAAACTATTTTTTATATCTAATTAGAAAAAAAAACTAACGATAAATTTGTTTTAAAAACAAAATAAAACCTATCAATTATTATTTTTAGAAAATATTTTTATCCCATTTATACTTTAAACCCACTCATATTCAAAAATTTCTTAAAATAAAATTTAATCATGGCTTCTAAAATAATACATTTCAAAAATATAATTCACTTTCCATCACAACATACCCCTAACTACAAAATAATACTAAATCCCTTTTCACCCTAATTGCATCAACTATACCATGTTCTCAAGAAGGTTAGTATGGTAATCATACATATTTCGATGACATAAAACAACAATAATTTAACATAAAATCATTATACATGAAAATAAATAAATGGTTAGAACTTATTAAGACTTCAGTTAGATAATCACAATAAACACTTTTCCATTTAATCAGCTTGAATTTATCAATTCATTTATGGTAAAAATCACCACAGTTATAAATATAATATAATTTTGCTAATAAGCAATAAATTTTCTAATATTTCACAAAATATTAAATTAAAACCATTAATAATTCTTGGATGCGGTATATTATCATCTCATTATTCAATAATATATTCAACATGTGAGATTAGATTCATCTTTATATTTAAATTGTGTATGAAAAATAAAAAACAATCAAATAAAAGAAAATATACAAGAACCACTATAAAATTATATCATTTTATGACATAGTAACAAATTATCTTTATTCATTTAATTATATCACTTATGCGACCCTAATCATCCAATATTAACTAAGAGAGAATTCGCACCTATCATTTTATGAAATTTTATGAAGTTTATTTTCTCAATAGATACACATATATTCATAATTATTCTCTTTATCTTAAATTTTTTTCATCTTCATGTGAATTCCATACCATGGAAACAAGATTCAAACATTGAGAATCCACATTATCTAAAAGGTAATAAGAAATAATAATGGAAACATCAAGAAAATCACCTTCAGTTTCAAGAGTTTACACTTCCCATTTTTACTCATTAAATTTAGATGTTGTTATCTTTATATAGTTTCGTAATTCTATTTATATAGTAAAGACCCAAGTATGATAATTATACACCACACATAAAATATAGAGACATTATGGATCCCATCCTCAACCTAGCTTTTTACAGTCGCAACAACGGATGGAGATGTAGTTCACAATGGTTTGTTATGAAGCTCAAATGAGTTTATAGAGCAGGGTTGGTGTTGTGTCGGTATAGGTAAGTGAGAAAGAGGGAGGAAAAAGAGAAAATAATTAGTCGAAGTCCTTGTTTATCTATGGGAGAATAGAAGTAGTGTTTTTCATGGTTGAGAACACTGTAAAAACCCAAATCTTGGAACTCGAACAAGCAATCAATGAGAGAGGAAAAGGAGAAAATAACATACCTTAGATTCTAGCCTTGATTCTTATGATAGAAAACAGAGGAGTGTTGGTAGTAGGGAAGTTCCATGAAAGCGTGAGAATCATGACTGAATTAGTCACGGTTAGGGTTATTTTAAATATATTGGGGATAATTTTATCAGCGCTTGCAAAAAAGCATTGATAAAGATCCCTTTTATTAGTGCTAAATTGATAAGTGCTGATAAATATAGAGGTTTATCAGTGCTAAAAGAGCATTGATAAAATCTATATTTATCAGCATTAAAGTTTTAGTGATGATAAACCTCTATCTTGATCATCCCAAAAGAAGCACTGATAAAAGAATCCTTTATCAGCACTAAAACTTTAGTGCTCATAAAATATTTATAATTATAATTATAAATAAAAAAATTTACAAGTATATTTATATAATTATATATTTATTAATTATAATTTTATAATTATTTAAATATATAATTATTTATTTATAATTAAAAAATTATATTTTTTTTATTTATAATTATTAATATATAATTTTATAAATATAGTAAATATACATTTATAAATATATTTATAAATAAATATATTTTAAATATATTTATATTTATTTATTTATAATTATAAATATATTTATATAATTATATGTAATTATATAATTATATATATTTAATTAATATATATAAATATTAATATAGTAAATATATTCATTATTTAAATATATTTATTATAATTTTGTAATTATAAATATATTTATATCATTATATAAATATATATATATATAATATAAATATAAATATAAATATAAATATAGTAAATATATTCATTATTTAAATATAATTTTTATAATTTTTTAATTATTTATATATATAATTATTTATTTATAAATATATGAATACTTTAAAGAAAATAATATTTATATATTTATATTATTATATATATTTATATAATTATATATATACATATAAAATAAATAAATATAAATATAAATATAAATATAAATATAAATATAAATATAAATATAAATATAAATATAAATAAAAATATAAATAAAAATATAAATATAAATATAAATATAAATATAAATATAAATATAAATATAAATATTGTATTTATTCATTTAAATTAATTAATTATAATTTCATAATTATTTTAATATATATAATTAATTATTTTTAATTATATAAATAAATTTTTAAGAAATAAATTTTATTTATTTATAATAATTATAAATATATAAATTTATAAATATAGTAAATATACATTTATAAATATATTTATTTATAAATATATTTTTAACATTATTAATGGATATATAATCTTGAATACATGAATTTTAAAAATGTGTGAAATTCAATAATTAAAAATGAGTACACTTTATCAGGTGGTGGGTTGGGCACATGATATGCATGGTGTGAGACCCACTTATACCTCCTTACCCAATAAAACATTTTGTTTTGTTTTCTTGCCTATTAATGTTGGCTTTTAGCATTGTTTACCTTGCCACTTTTCCTATATCTTTCTGGCATGTTTTATTTTTAATAAAAATTTTGGGTTAGGGTTTTGGTTTTCAAACCCATGGCTGATCCTTTTTCATAAAAATCAGTATACTTTAAAAATATTGAAAAAGTGGATAAGTTTTGATAATTAAATGTAAATTATTAAAAAAACAAGGATATACATTGAAGTAAATATGAATACATATTGAAAATACCAAAACATAACAAATAAATATATATAAATAAATAATAGAAAATTATTAAATAAAAAAATAAAAAAAAAGATTAATAATACCTAACTGAAAAAATATTAAAAATAAATAAATAAAATTAATCGATTAAAAACATAATATATTAAATGTATCATGTTATAATGAAGTTCTAAAATATACTAAAATTTGAATAAATTACATAAATATTAGGTGTATGTGTTTATATATGAGATTTCATCAATTTCATAAATATTTATATGTGTGTGTTGTATATAAAAAGTTATTAATTATGTATATGTATGTGAAATCAATGTAACACACAATTGAAATATGTTAAATTGAAAAATCAAACATCATTAAAAATGAGACATTAATATGTTTTTAATTATTACATTTTATTCATTTCTATATATTTATATTTAATATATTCTATTTATTACTATTTATAATCAATATATATATATATATTAAACTTATTAATTTTTTTTAATAATTTTTTTTTATTTTTTTAATAATTTTGCAATTTATTCAATTTTAATGTTTTTGTTTGATTATTACAATTTACCTGTTTTTATTTTTTTTGTTTAATTATTAAAATTTATTCATTTTATATATCTATATTTAATATATAATATTTATTAATATTTATAATATATATAAGTATATTAAATTTATTTATTTTTATTAATAATAATTTAATTAATAAAACGTTTAATATTTTTATTAATTTACTCATTTTTAATTTTTATTTGTTTAATTATTTCAATTTTATTCATTTTAAATATCAATATATTTAATATATACTATTTATTAACATTTATAATATATATAGATATATTCAATTTATTCATTTTTATCAATAATTATTTAATTAATAAAATTGTTAATATTCTTTTTTAATTTTTATTTGTTTAATTATTTCATTTTATTCCGAACCTTTATCAACTCTAAAAATAAAGCACTCATAAAGGGTACCATTTATCAGCGCTAAAAATAAAGCTTTGATAAATGGTTCCATTTATCAATGCTAAATAAAAGCACTGATAAAGGACATCTTTATCAGTGCTTTTTGCTAGTATTGATAAAGGACATTACTGTTGAAGGTCTGTTTTCTAGTAGTGCCACCACCTTCTTGGTTGAACATTATCCCTTCCTCGAGAGATTCTAGCCGAGACTCCTTCCATCCCTTGGAAGCATCGCAGACTTGCTGTGAGAGGGTGGCACTGATATATGTCATCCTCACTGCAAGCTCATCTATGTTAGGGGTTTTCGATTTTTGATCAGGAGTATATCCACTGCTCGACCTCATCCTGGGGTGTTCATTATTTGTTACATTACCCAGTCATTCACTGTCTATAGATCTTGATGCCTTTGGATCAGTTTCCATTAGATTAGCATGGGTGACTTATCTTGCTTGTTTGGACGTCTCAGGTCGCTGCAGCATATGCCACTCATATTGGGCTATACCGCTGGTTCTTCTTCGGCTCAAAGTCTCCTTAATCAGCATTAATGACATTACACTTTGGGTTGGAAGGCTCAACCTTTGAGATAATGAGATCCATTCTCTTTGCAGTGTAGATCCTCCCTACAGTCGTCCGTTTGTCACATGTTTCTGCCTTGAAAAATGTGCGTAGTGATGGTTCGACAGTCCTATGAGTGGATGGGTGGAGCTATGGTGGGGTGGAGACAATGAGAGTCGAAAATGGATGATTTGGTGGTGCATTCCCTTTTAGGATGCTCCTAGAGGTTAGGGTTTTGTGATCGTAACTTGGGTTTAAGACCTTCAAGTCTTAGGGCCTCCGATCCGCCATAGGTGTTTGGGCCAAGGGCTTTCAGGCCATTTAGGCATCAAAGCATGTAAATCATTTAATAGGACTTCATGCTGGAGTAGGTACTCATTAGTGGAGAATTAGAAGGGAAAAAGCAGGACCAGATAATCTGTTAGACAAGGAGGTTTCATCATAGAGTGGTTATCACACACCAGTTAAAGACCCTAGATAGGGGAGGTAGTGATGACTAACCACATATGTGAATTTAGAACTAAAATCTGGAGTGATAGATAGAAAAGACAAGGAAAAGGTGATTCTTCAGTGTACAGTCTTGGGCTTGGTCCTTCAAGTCATGTTTTGGCCTTGTTCCACTTGGCCTACAGTCTATGTATGGTGTTTTGGCATGGGGCTTCAACACCTTGTAAGTGTTCCCTCTCAACCCTATTAAAAAGTGGATTGTCCAGAAATAAAATAAAAATCAAAGGCCTTAGGGACATTTCCAAATGCATGTGTGTGTGTGTGAGGTAAGATCAGAGTATGTGTAGGGTTCACCTATATATCACACAAAAACACACGTCACTTAATATTTATTCATTTTTAGTATTTATTAATTTTTTTTGTGATTAATTCATTTTTTTTAATTTTTTAAATATTAATGTTTGATACTTTTAATAGGGTTTTAATTTATATATCTATTATTTATTTTTTATTATGTTAATATATTTATATTTAGATCTTTATACAGTTATTACATATTCATTATTAATTAGTAACTAATTATAAATCCTTTGTTTTTTAATGTAATTTCTTATTTTTTAATTTTTAATTTTAATATTTATTCATTTTTAATATCACATTAATTTATAAAATTAAAAATTTAAATAATTTTTTTAAATAATTTTTTTAATTTATTCATTTTTAATTATTAAATTTTATTCATTTTTAATACTTATTAATTTATTAAATTTAGTAGAGTAAAATCTGAGCTTCTACTAATGCGTGTTAAGGGTCAAATGAAAAATAATAATAAATAACAAAAATATAAGAAACAGTTTAACAACTTTTGATGTTTTGAGTGTTTCATAACCAACTATATAAAAAGATATTATCCTGAATTTAAAAATAAAGATAGTATGACCCTTTCTCATGTGGTATGCCCTAGGTTCACCATTGTAAAAGTTATTTAAATATTGTTTAAAAAACCTTAGTTATAATTTGGTATATATTATAGAGATTCTCTCTTATACGATCTTTGGACTGAACCTACTTGTGTTTATAGGGGAACCCAGTTAGAGGAGAGGGTGTGTTAGGGTTGGTCTAAGACCTTTAGAATTAGGTAGAGATCTTTCTCTTATCATATTTCTATTTTCGTTGCTGTGTGATCTACTATTTTCATACTAATTCATTATATTGAGCTTTTCTCTTGTTTATTTTTCATGTTCTCTTTATTTTACCTCTGAGGAAGGATGTGTATTTGTAGGTCTTGGAATGATTGTAAGTATATCAAGCTTTTTGTGCATGCTCAGGTGTTGTTGATAAGTTATATTTTAATGTTTTTTCTTAGTTTTTTTTAAATTCTAATCATGTTTAACTAGTATAATAGCTGTAGATAAGTAGTACGAGTAGAACGTGTTCCACTTATAGAACATGATAATTGGTATTCATGACGGGTGAATATTTTGTAGAATTAGGGTTTTCTGTTTTGAAAATATATCTAAACTAACCAGTAGGCTAGGTTTGATAGTTTTAAATAAAACCTTTTAAAAGTTTTTCATTTTATTTTAAAAAGGTGGAGATTTCTTAAAATTGAATTTTCAAATTAAAAGCATGTTTTGAATTTTCCTTGAAAAATTCATTGTTTTTATTATTATGCATATTATTATTCTTTGTGGGATTTTCTTTTCTATAAGATCCTTCCATCAAGGCTCACAATGATTATTGGGCCTCTATGAAATTTGGTGTGTAGGATTTAGTGGTGGCCTGGTTTGCTGGCTTGGTTCTTAGTGATCCTTCAAATGGTCTTCTAGCCGTTCATTACCACAATCAGATGACTCATGTTTGTAGTATTTTTGTGTTTTTATGATTCTTGATGATTTGTGTCGTCTACTTCCCGACCTTACCACATATTCCTCATGTCTCATGACTTTTATAATTCATTGCAACATCATGATCATCATGATCTTTATAGTCACTCTCATATACCCACGTATTTGCCTCACTTTTTATTCTTGACATGCCGTCACATTTCCATATCCTCTTCTCTTCTTTAGGATGCTTCATTGCTTTATTTTCTCAACGTGCAGTTCTTCTTTTTTATATTAACTTCATTCCAGAGATAAGAATCCAAGCGAGAGAGATAATTTCTTTTTCTCTCATTATGTGGATTTATATCCCCTATTCTATCCATCATCTTCAGTGGAGAGTTCGGTACTCATGAGCTATATTTAGACCACATCATCTTCAAGATAAAACTGTGGAAACACCATTTCTCCTTCAGCGGATCTGAAATTTAGACTTTTGAGATTTTTAATTTTTCGTTTCAACTATTTGTTGTATTTATTTCTTTATTTTATGGTTTGGGTTTCAAGGTTGTGTTCATGAGTTCATACAACTTAAGGTAATATGTTACCATCTTCGGGCTACAGTTCACCACTGGATCTTGGAGTGATGAGGTCCATGTTTTTAGATAGATTCTATGGTCCAAGTGCATTGTGTCTCTACTTTACCATCTCTATTGTATGTCATTTTTTTGTTTCTTCATAATAATAACCATTGTGGTGGTGTTCTTACTATAGAGTAGGGAAAAACTAGTCCGAACCATATAAATCCATTGTGTTATTTAATTTTTTTGCATTTATTTTTTTTGAATTTTGTTTTTATTGGATCACTTATCTTGTTTTGATTATTGATATTAGTCATTGTTTTCATATTTATTCTAGGTTGGGACTTTGGTCCATACACCCTCACTCTCCCATAAATTTTTTTTTCTCTAGTAAAGTAATATATATTTTTTATTGAACATGATGTTTTGTCATGTACAATAACGATTATTCATAAATTAAGACTAAAAATTTGAATTTTCCATTCAATACAAGTGCTTCCACTACACTGAAAACTTACAAGTGGTATCAAATCAGTCACTTGATTAATTTATAATTATTTATTAGTCATTGATTTTTTTTGTGTGTTTATGATTTATTTTACTCCATATCAATTCATTATTAATACTATAACATTGTTGTTTCTTCCTTTTATTTATTCTCTCTAACATAACTAGAAAAACAATTATGGTTAAAATGAGGAAACTTTTGAAAACACCATCTGAAGGTGCCAAAGTTTTTGGCTGGAAAATAGAATACTATACAGTGTGTATCACCTAAATACATTCCATTTTACCATGTTTATCATCTATATCTTGTGATAAAATTAGATAGATATGATAAGTGGACAAACATGTAGATATGGATAGGCTGTCACATGGTTTGAAGTACTACATTCCATGTAATCACTATACACGGTGCATAGTCCTTTTCTCATCACGAATGAGAACACGAGGAATCCCATCATATCATGTATCAAATACATGACACAATGATTGAAAATTAATGTGACTTTGAGGAAACACTCTATATAAGATGTACAATACACCATGTACCTCAAAATCATCTATGATAGGCAACATGCCCAGTCCTTGGGTGTGGGCTGGGAAAAAAGTAGAAGACAGTACACACCACGCAACCATGTACATGCTATGTAGTCTACTTCAAAAATTGTGTCCAATTTGATATAGAGAGAATAATTAAATATATAATTGAACATATTCACATGTGTTCCATGTGTCATTTATTTGACAGTACACTCAATATCATAGAATTGATAATTATATATTGAATCGACTTCATTGTTAAAATTTTGGATGAACACACAGAGTTTCCTCCAAGTAAACCTGTGTACTTCATTAATTTTAAATAAAATTAGTTAATTAATTTTGTTTAAAATTATGGATGATGGTTATTTAATGATTATTGAATGTAATTGAGATAAAATTTGATTATCTTTATTAATTCATGATACTTTATCTTAATTAATTAATAGATGAAAGTAATTGATATCTAGATTGAAAATGTAGTATCTCTGAATGTTGTGTGGATGGTCATGATATTATACAATCCCTATGTATTTGATTGATTTCTTTTAACTTATTATGATTAAAATTAAAGTTTATGGTCTTCGTGTCATTCCCTCCTCATTATTATATAATAGACTACATGCCTATTGTTTATTTTATGTAAGCCCCATTTATCAAATCTATTGGATCCACTCACTAACATATGGGTAAAATATTATGTAAGGATAGATATCCTAGGTGATAGGAGGTAGTGCAAGTATAGGAGTCGAGGAAAACCCAATCAAAGTAATGCATAGGATACAAGGTGAAATACCACAACACAAACCAAGCTATAATTCATGGTGTTTTCCCATAGGGTCAAGGGTTAGTTTATCATCTTCTAGATAAAATAACCAGTAGAGAATCTCATGACAATGACACTTATATTTTATTAATTTTATTTGCATGGTTAATCATTTATGTTTGTGTATGCTGTGTGATTACCTAAAAAATGAGTTAACAAGCATGGAAGATGGAATAAAATAAAATCAGATCATGAATTTCTTTTATCCAAGCATGGTTAATCACTTTAAAATCCACTTAATATTAAAAAAGTGTATAATAAAGATAAAATGGGATCATACAGAAAGATAAAAATTCATCAACTAGAATATTTAGTCAGCATAGTCTTCCACTACTTATGTTAGAATCCACCTCATAGTTTATAGTGTTTGAACAACCCAAGTTTGGATGCTTTTAATTACCGTGGAACTTTTAGCTTAATGTTTTGGGTTGAATTAACTTATTTCACATAAAGGATTGACTAACCAAGAAGGAATTGGTGTAATTAAGAGGAAATGGTTGAGGAAATATTTATTTAGGATTTTAATATTGGTTATTCCATTGAACGAATCAAGGAACTATGAGTTAATGCAGCTGGAAAGTTATGCCTAACCTAAACCCTTAATATAACTTTCCAAGCCCAAGTCTATGTTATGTGGAGGGGAATATATATCCTTTACACTAGAATATATAAGCAATAAGATATACTAAAACTGATGGTGATGGATATAAGGTTTTTAAAAATAGTGGTAGATTAATGGAATTGAGTTAAATTTAAATTTATTCACCTATTTTATAATCAAATAAGTATTGATCATCTACTCTTGATTTGTCGAAATGAGAATTCAAATGACTTTAAAAATATTACTATGATTTATATTAGATAATTAAAACTTTATAATCAAAATTAATTTAAAATAATTGTATAGGAACTTACACATTATTCAATTCTATGAATGAAAATTGTACATGTTGAAAACCCCAATTCCTGAGTCACTTGTCAAAGAGGATAGTGAGTAAGAAGTATCTATCTATATAAAAAATGAAGAATATAAAACTGATTTCCAATGTTTCATGATATACTTAATGTACAATGATATTATAAAGTAATATAAGGATATGGATTCATATAACATCATTTATCACCTTTAAGATATATTTCAAGATAGGGTTAGGTCAAAGAGATACTAGATATCCAATGCACTGTTCACATGAAAGCTTTAAGAGTCGATGCCATTTAGGACACATGTAGTCAAGATTATTATAAACATTATGTTCTTGGATATCTTAGGGTTTAAGATCCCTGATGAGCTATGCACAGATCTTATTCTTTCCTCACTACCTAAAAAATTCTCTAGTTTTATTATGAATTATAATATGAGAAATTTTGAGAAGAATATTTCAACACCTCTTACTCTTATTCCTAAAGTTGATAAATACATGGGTCATTAAAAACTTATGGTTATTATAGTTTATAACAAGAGGATAAACAAGAGAAAGGGTGAAAAGACTCATTTTAAGCCTAAGGCTCCAGGGAACCATCCTTACAAGAAGAAGAAGATCTAGAGGTATGGAAAGGAATAAGATGCTTGTTTTTAATGTGCCAAGTAGGGACACTGGAAGAAGAATTGAACCCAACCAAAGGAGTAAGGGGAAGCTTCATGTGAATTCATTATTAGGTGTAATATTTTCATATCTACAAGTTGGGTATTAGATACAACTTATGGTGATCACATTTGTATCCAAATATAGGAACCGTGTATATTTCGAAAGGTTTCTAGAGGTGAAGTGGATCTACAGGATTCCGAGGGAGTGAGGATGGTCACTATAGCCATTGGAGACTACCATCTCACATCACCAACATTAAATATGTTGGTTTTAGGGAATTTTTATTATGTACTTAATGATTCCATGAACATCATATATATTTATTATTTATACATGAATGGATTTATTTTCATTTTTGGAAGTAATATTTTCTAATTTTATAAAGACTACATGAGTTATGGTATGGAATAGTTGAATAATAACCTTTATGTATTAAATTATGAAAATAAAATATTGTAAATTGATAAAAAATAAAATAAAGATAGCTCACTTAACACCCACTTGTGGAGTCACCATATTGGTCATGTAAGCAAGAAGCATTTGAAAAAACTATATCAATATGGTTACTTAGAATATTTTGAGATTCAACCACTTGAAAGATGTAACACTTGTTTATAAGTCAAGAAGACTAAACCACCATTTAGTGGTTAAGGTGAAAGGGAAATAAATCTTCTATATTTTTTACACATAGATATGTGATGGACTTTTGAAGTATAATCTAGAGGTGGATTTTTACACTTTATAACTTTTACGAAAAAATTGAGTAGATATGGTTATTTTTACTTTATGAGGTATAAGTTTGAATCCATTGAGAAATTATAGGAGTTCAATAATGAAGTTGTGAATCATTTTGGTAAGAATATAAAGAATCTTTGATCTGATCAAGGTGGTGAATATATTAACTAAGAATTTATTTATTTTCTATGGGAGTATGAGATTTTATTGCAAATAACTCCACCTTATACACCAAAATGGAGTGGTATTAGTGAAAGTAGGAACTATAACTTTATATACAGGGTAAGGTCAAAATGAATCATGCAAACCTTCCATTATACTTTTGGGGATATGCATTATATATGTCAAAGTTCTAAAGATGTAAGAGAACCAAAGAGATATGTTTTTCTAGTTAATGATGATGGAAAATTTTTATTGGGTGAAAATAATGATCTTATATACTGAAAATAGGAATTATTGATTTTAGAAGCTTAAAAATGGAAAGAATCCATTAATTATAATATGTATTCCACATATCAAAACCAATTTTGGGTTTTGATCGATCTTCTAGTAGATGTAAATCCTATTGCTTGTAAATGGGTATTCAAGAGAAAACAGAACATGGAAGGTAAGGTAAATACCTATAAATCATGGATACTAGATAAAGGAATTATAAAACATCAAAAAAATTGACTAATATGAAATCTTTTATCTAGTTTTCATGTTCAAATCCATCATGATATTTCTTTCCATAACAGCTTACCATGACTATAATATTTAGAAAATGGTTTTCAAAACTGCTTTAATTAATGGGAACCTTTATTAATATGTGTATATGACACAACTGGAAGGGATTGTGACTTCAGGAAAAGTAAAAAAGATATGAAAGTTGAAAAGATCCATTTATGGATTAAAGAAATCATCTAGGTCATGAAACATTTGGTTTTATGAAGCCATAAAATAATTTGGTTTTATTAAGAATGAATGTGATCCATGTGTTTATAAGTGGTTTAGTGAAAGTATAGTCATTTTCATAGTAGTATATATTGAATACATATTACTAATTGGAAATGAGATACTAGCCTTACAAGAGGTTAAGGAATGGTTGAACAAGTGCTTCTCTATAAAAGACTTAGGTGAATCTGCCTACATTATAGGGATCAAGATCATGTATGATAGATCTAAGAGGCTACTTGGACTATGTCAAAGTACATACATTAACTAAATACTAAAGAGTTTTATTATGGAACAATATGAGAGGTTTAGTGCCCCAACACATTTATCCACCCGAATAGTGCTATGGGCCAAGTGCAATTGGGCCTTAGGCATACCTCCCCATATGCTAAAGGCTGTCGACAAGTAGTGAGGGTGTAAATAGGCGAGATTGGAGAGATTATACCCTATTTTTATGATACAATAATGGTTTAATATAGGTAATAATAAACCTTAAATAAATACCATAAGAAACTGGAATAGTAACCCACCCATTGAGAAAGCACAACCAGATAAGAGAAGCAATAATAATTAACAAGATTGATACCATTTATAGAATAAAAACAACACAAAATAACATTTGTAGAAACATTCATCCAAGATAGTTTATACAAGAAAATAAATAAATGAGGGTTTCCCTTGGATGACATCAGTACATACAGATAATAGCATACTGATATAGAAAGAGAAAAAAGGAAACTATAGTTGAGGAAAGACCCCATGGTCCTTTCCATACATCCCATACAAAATGTTTGATGAAATCACTATGATCTAACTTCTTTGAAAAAAAACTTTACCTGAATGGAAATCTATAAAGTCTACACACATCTTGAAGGGCCCATGTCGGGTGTGAGAAATAATCTTACTAGGCTACCACCAATTTGTGCCTATCTTACACCTGTGATTACATAGGGGTGTACTAAAATAAAATAAACAACACATGCACAAAAAATAAATAAACATTATTCCACTGTTGTCAACAACCATAAAGAAGAAATAAAATTATTTGGCTATTTTTAGTGTAACTATAGAGGAGAGTATCCTTAGCATATAGCCCAAGGCATCCCCTGATGTATTAATAGCTAGAGAGACCTCAAGAACCTCCCATGATAGTATCTTGACACTATGTTCTAATCGACAACTCGTGTCCAAATCTAGGAGCCAACATACCAAAGGCACACCCAAAAAAATACATGGTACCTTGGGCCATATATTATGAGAAACCCCATCGAATCAAATCATGATGTCTGAGTCATAGTGATATCTTTTCTCTAAATAATCATGGCCCAACAAACTCAAGTACGGTGAGCCTCAACCCCCAATCGATGGTCTCAACACTACCAATCGATGACTCCCCACTATCCCTATGGATTTATAAAATAAGAACCTCCAAAAATCATCCTAATCTTCATCTAACAGATGCATATACCGACACGAGTGGTCAATACCACCTCATCATTTGAGTACCACTGTGTACACATAACTCCAAATGGAGCATTGGTTAACACAGGTGAGCAATATTTACCAAATAAGTCCTTAAGCCACATAATTTTACACCTCATTCCCCTATAACTATGTATCATAATCTTGTGGTCATCACTATCCAATATCACTTGGTCTATGCTCTCAAATTGATGACCTCATCACCTCAATTCAATGACCATGTCGCCCAACCTGTGATCCTCATCACTCATAGAATCCTGGCCTTGCCCAACCTGATGATTACATCGCCTCTTACCCTATAGCCAAAACCATATCAATCCCTGAGAAAATACCTTCACATTCCCATGAAAATCATCACATTCCCTATAATACAATTAAAACATTTAAATTTAACAAAAAAAGACACCCAACCTAACCTCTGAAGTGGTCTGAAGCCCCATACCCATCTCGGCCATGGAATAAATGGATAGGGAATGATTAGAAGCATCCAACATGGTCTCATATTTAATTTAAAGTCAAGGAATTAATTATTTAGGATCTATCTATGAATACCCAATGGTACGATAAAATCCGCACACCAAAACAACTGAAAAATAATTGATGAAGATAAGAACCACCTAACTCATGTTGGTAGATGTTAACAAGTTCGATCATAGCTTCTAACTCGATCCAATTGAGAAGAAATAAAGTTTTTAGATTAACTCCTTGAAAATAGGGTAAAACACCTTGCATGAAGTTTTTGTTCTGTAAGGTGAGATAAAAAAAGAATAGAAGCAAGAGTACTTGAGGCCTTACTGATGATGTTCCAATGCACCTGACAGCTAGAAGAACATATCTTGGATAGAGATTTGGGATCAACACATAAGAGTGGATGAGGAAGTTCCCATGATTCCTGGAGGAGACCCACGTGATGGAGAAATAAAAAGGGGGTGATGAAATAAGGAGGAGAAAGGGTAATTTCAAACTTTTAAGTAGGCCACACGATTAGCTTGCATGGTTTGGATAAATGTTTATAGCCCGTGTGGTAGCCCCTATCCAAGGATATAACTCACATGATTTTCCCACATGGTTTTCCAAATCATGTAGAAATGATGTGTATCACCTTTGTTAAAAACTACAGAGGTGTTGCATGGCCATGTTCCCACTCCACCATGGTTTGAAAAACCATTCTGAGAGGACCTAGTGGGTCACATAGTTACCCTGGAGAGACCACTAGTCTATTCAAATGACACACCCCAATATGTGCACCCTAGAAAGTTGGGTGTTCAGTATTCGATGCATCCAAAACTAAACCAAAACCCTGAGTCTATTAGAATATTATTAAAAAAAATCTAAAAGAAATTTCTTGGGTCAAAGGAACTCTCGAAATTAAGTTATGATAATCAAGAAAAAATTTGGTCTACCCACCAAACTATGAAAATTCAAAATGGACAAGGAATTTGACCTAATACAAAAACCCAAGACATTACAATCTACCTACATTAACATAGATCATCCCTAATCTATAAAACAAAACTTGGAGATAGTACCAAACATACCCATCCAATTTAAATAAATTTAGTCTACCCCAACTATAAAAGGAATAGGCCAACTACCTCAAGGGATCCCCACCTTAGAAGTTACCTACCCTGGTCATATCCTAACCCAAAAATAAATAAAATTTATGGACCAACAACTATCCCAAGACTCAAAAGTGATAACATGATGCATCATCTCTCTTGTACCTCACCATGTGCTCACACCATGCACGTGCCACATATGGAACCTATCAAGTACCACATATTATCAGCATCTCGCCTCATTCCCATGCCACACATGAAACCTAAGAGGTCCCTCATCTCAATAGATGCTCAAAATTCTCAGTGCCTCACATCTCAAGTAACCCACATTGCATTAATGACTAAAATCCAATGCACCTCATTCAATCCATGCATCCATCAATGCTCACATATAAATCCTGGTTCCAAACACCTCATATATATATATATAATGCATATGAGTCGATTCCAACATACTAAACAACATATGGTTAGTCTATAGATACATACCATGCACCTTGGGAACCCAAAACATACATTCCTATATAAGTTCCATGCCAAAATAAATCAAAAAGACACATGATTATGCCCATGGTGTACCTTTAACTGTAACCAGATCCCCAAACTATTTTACACTTGGAAACTCTACTGCGTGCACCTAGACTAAATCTCGACTACCCGAGGCCTGACCTCCCTGTGGTGCTGCACTAGAAACTAGACACTAACCCCACTATGGGGTACCATTGTATATTTTATGAACACTATGTGAAATTGAATCTTAGTTACCAGCTCCTAGTCCATCCATAGATAAAAGAGTCTGCCCTAGTCCCTAACTTCTAGCTATCTGAGAAGGCTCCCTATAGAACCTATCGAGATGCCTGACCTTTCTACATACTTGACACTACTTCAACACATGTTCACAATGTGTCCTCACATGTCTTAGATAACCTCAATGAAATCACACCATCAAAGACCCAATCTAAGGTGGTATTCTCGAGTCTCTAGCCTGACCTCCCTATTAGAACTTCTCTAGGACCAACTTCCTACTATCTGAAGCATCATATATAACATCACCTGTAGCCATCAACTTTCTCTAATATGATAAATCCATAAAATTTACCTTATCTATGAGTGACTGATTCACCGCCTCTAAGAATGAGTCCAACCTAAAGATGTTTAGCTGCACCTGAATAGATTTCCTTAAACCATCCTTGGAATTCCTCACCCTTGAGGTGTCATCACCCACTATACTGAGTGAAAATGAAACAAGTCAGTGAATTTCTACACATAGTCCCTAACGAACATGTATCCCTGCTTTAGGCTCAAGAACTCCCAATCTCTCTCCACCCTTAGTGTCTCTGGAAATAAGTGCTCGAAGAACTTGGACTCAAATTCTTTTTATGCCAGTCATTCATGTCTTCCTTCCTAAAATTTCATGTTGCACCAACACTTAGTTGGTCCCCAAAGAATGTATGTAGCTGGATTCACCCTCTACCCTAGGGGTTTCTCCAACTGATCTAAGACCACATGCAATGAATCTATCCATTTCTCAGCAGCCTATGGTCCACCCTCACCCTAAAATAATAGTGGGTTCCGTGACTAGAACTCTTGAGTTAGGTATTCCATAAAAGGCTCTGCTCCTTGAGCTCCCCTGTCAAACCCTTTACACATACCAAGATCACTCTAACCTTCTCGTTAATCCATGAACCAAAAGCTTCAAAATATGAAGGCTGACCCGCCTTCATGGAAGCCTACACTTAATCCTGTACCTATGAATCATGATCTTACTAACCCTATGGGGCCTCATCTAGACCCTCATTGGTATAAAACTATGCATGCTCTTGCGACACCAAAACATCACCTACATGATGCTCCATTAGAGTCCGTCTAGGTGGCATCTCATTGAATACCAATAAATTTGTTATAAATCCATAATAACAAACACACACACAAACAAAAATAAACACACACACACACACATATTAAACATAGATTGGGAAATAAGTAATAGGTATCACAATCTCACTTCCCTTACTCTCCCCCATTTCAACTCGGTCACACGACATCCGACCTCTTGGCACCTTACCCACCTGTATCAGAGCCATGTATCACATATAAATCCAGACCCATGGACCCTATCATACCCAATTTGGAGTTAGGCATCAAGTATTAGTCCAAGGTAGATGAGTAAATTTCCAACAAAGGGAATATAGGTAGAAAAACATCACTTATCTTCCTTTGTTGACATTTTAAGCAGATCACTCCCATATGCCTCGAGACATGCCCATCCTGACAAACCATTTCTCCTCAATTCGATGACCACATCGCCGAATGTGGTGATCAAAATCACCCCACATCATCACCCATTACTGGTCCTATAATATCTAGGACTATATATATACACCATATCACAACAAAATCACACACAGATTTCATTGGGTACACTTTCTTGGGTTAGTTGATTAAAATTACCCCAAAGAGAGGCTAGGCTAGAAAATGATGTTTAACTTCCTTTGTTGAACATTTAAACAACACAACCCATCTTATCTCAATCCGGTCCACAAATAAAAATAAAAAATAGTTTATCACAACACATGATTATATATATTTAAAACATTATATATGACTAATCAGAAAGCATAACCCATCCCCCTTGCCATACTGGGCCAAGGGCCCCAAAACCCTCTCTTACCATACTAAGACCAGGGTTACAAGAAATAACAGATAATAATTCACATCGAAGTGATCCAATCGAGTTGGAAATAATATCAACTATAAAATGAGAAAAATAGAACAACAATTCGCACCCCTAGTAACTTGGTCTGCCAACCCTGCATGGGACTACATGCACCCAAACACAAGTTTTATACCTAGTTTTGAAAAAATACTAAAATACAATCTACCATAGACCAAATTGTAAGAACCAAAAAGTGGTAAATGAAACTCCTTTGATACAATTTGAAGTCCACTTACCCATTTAGAAACCGGAAAAGGGCTATAAGACAAGTTCCACTGGGCCTTAGGCATGTGATGAGGCCGAAGGTAGTCACGACCATCAAAACTACATTTAATAACCTACACTAGCACAGTGGCGCATGGTCGATCCGCAGAGAAGGATGGTGAGTGAATTCTAAGGTTTTTAAATTTTAAATCCCCACTGTTATCAGCAGTAGGGAAAACATCTTCTTACTTTTTATATTTTTTTTATTTATACGATGAAGTGGAAACAGGATGAGGAAACAAGATTCAGTACAAAGAAAATAAAATTTATACTATGTATGATAAACTAGAGTATACTAGTATTAGGCAGCAAGACAAAGAAGCGATATCAAAAAAGTACTCGGGAATTCTAAACTACTGGTACGAATGGATGTTCTCCCCACAACTTACAATTGAATCACACATCAAGAAAGACAGAAGAATTTCCCTCACCAGGAAACTCAACAGGAAGGGGATTAAGTCTTGAAGTTCAACACACCAAAACTTAATTGAACTGCAAGAAGTTTTTAAAAGATAACATTTGGAAAAGAAATCTCCATAAATTTCCAAAGTTTAAGCTGTTAAAATTTGAAAAATGCATTCAAGATCAACCTAGCCAGTCGATATTGAAGTTTGAAATTGAAAACATTGAGGTGTGAACGATAAAAATATTATAAACAGAATCAGTCTCGCCAACTGATTCTTAATTTTGTATAAAGATAAGCAAATGAAGATTTTGAGATCATAACCAGATTTTTTTTAAAATTCCCTACCTGAGAAAGTTCAACCTATGATCATATTGATTAAAGAAGTGAAAATCATCCAAGAACAGAGTACAAAAATTAAGGACAGAGGGAAGAATAAATCCCTTAGTGATGCTCTGTTCTCGAGATCCTTCACCTCCATGTATGCTCTATCATCTCCCAGGAGGCTCCGTTCATGAAAAGTATGGCGTGGAATGAGAATGAGAGTCCTGATATGCTCTCTAGTGGTGTGTTCATTCGAGTAAATGCGTGTCTCCCAAAATTCTACTGCTACTCTACTTTTAAGACCTTTCTGTCATCTACTGTATGTCATAACTCGCTTCCAAAAACTTAGACTCATCTTTTCCTATTTCACCGCACACATGTGTTTTTTCACGACATGCACATCGCACTATATTTTCTCACGTAACTAACTCCGGGTGAGTTAGTTGTGTGAATCTGGATGTATACTTATCACTTGAATGAACCTGGATAGTTATAACAAAAAATAAGTAAATGTTTCAACATTAAATTTTTTACTTTTATAAACAAATGCTATGTGTAAAATTAAATATTTATTAGTTATTATTTTAATTATTATTGTTAATTAATCTTCTAAATTATATGTTATTATTTATTAATTATGAAGGTGATTAACTAAAAATAAAATTTAGTCAAAAGTAAAGTATTTATTAAATCATTAAATTAATAATATTGGTATTTAGTTTTTTTAAATATTTATTTTTTTTAAAAAATATCATTTATGTTTATCATAATAGATAGATTTATTTTAAATATTATATTTTATAATTATTTTATTAAAAAAGAAGATAAATTATAATAATTATAATCATTAAAGTATTTAATTAAATTTATTTATTTTAATTTAATTATTAAGATTAACATTAGATTTAGTTTAATTAATTGGTTGAGTATTTTATTCTATTATTATTATTTAATTTATATTATTATTTTTATATTTCATATTTTATCGATCTTATTTTTGTGTGTTTTTTTAAATTATTGTTGTTTTTTTAATCCCATCCACTGTCTTCTTCTTTGCTGCGATGCAAAGAGAAGGGAATTAGGTATCTAGTGACTTTTTTCACAAATCCCCCGATGACAAGTAGGTCAAGCGACTCCCTTCTCCTCAATGCTATGGCCGCAGAAAGGGCAGCGTCTCAAGAAGTGTTAAGGATTCCCTGGCCCGACTTCCTTTAGTTACCATGACATAGCAAACTTTCAACAGAATGAAGCTCATTTCAGTTCGGGTAAGAGTAAATTCATCACACGTAGTGGCAAGGCACGAACAGATGATGAGGTTCATTCAAGAGCTTTGGTTGGGTGTGAATAAATTCGACTCCGGGTTGCAATATGGTGTAGATGTGTGAAGAAATATTTTAGAGTTTGTATCTTCTGATTACAAGCTAGGGTAAATCATAAATGGAACTAATTTGATTCTGTTTAATTATTGAGTCGATTGTGAAATGGTTTGATTGAAAAAAATGGTGATTGTGTGATTGAATAGTGGCTATGGTGTGCTGCATGTGTAGAAGTAGATAATGTGAAAAGGGATAAAGAGTATAAAATCCCGCCTTTTTGTCACATAAACCTTCATTACATTATACAAAACTGAGGATCTTTAAGGTTTAGTGTCTTGGAAACCAGGAACTTAATACATGAAACAAAAAAAAACATTCTTCTTAAACACTTGAAAGGCTTCTCCTTGTGTTCATCCTAGGTTAATTACTTCATCTCATAACCTGGAGACATACATCAAAATAAAGGGTGAGCAGAAATCCCATTAAGGGAAACAAGGGGAAACATTTAACATGTGAACTTGAGATACATCAACAATGTCCTGAAAAAGATCTTTAAGGCATGAGAAATAAATCATGAGGCATATCATAATAAAAAATAACATTTTTCATAACTTGAAGATGTGGCTACATAATTTAACATAGACAATCATGAACATATCACCAAGTTCCATCCCCAAGGTGTCATTTGAAAATTACCAAGGTTATTCACAAAGATATCGTGAAAATTGTAATCTCTAGTGGTTACATCATTACCCAATGCATTGGAACGCTATCAGGGCACACCCTTAAATTTTCCTTTATTATCAGGTGATCCACATATATCATCATCAAAAATTTCATAAATAACCCATATAGCATAAAATAAATGGGTTTCATTTCATAATCATAACGTTTTAAAAACAGCTTTAAAGACATGATCTTTACGTCACTTTAAACCCACGGAAGGGGAGAGCGGGTCTCATGTATGTAAATCCCAGAATTTAAAATAGAACATTTTGATATATATGTGAATAAAACTGTATAAATAAGAGCTTTGAGTATTCAATTTATAACATAAAATAATTTTGAGAAAATAGAGAGGCATTTTGAGACGAAAATTCTGCAGCATAACGACTATGTTTTGGGTTTTTAGAAAACATTGAAAAGAGAGGGGACATGGGTCAAACATTCATAAATGACCCATAAAATAGTAGAGGGATAGAATAAGAAGGATGTATGAACATGGTAATGAAATTTTAAAATATAACACATGAAATGAAGAACATGAAAGGAAGACAAAAATAATATTTCTCTTATGAAAATTCGGCAGCCTAACGACGTCACTTAAACAGAAAAAAAAAGAATTGGCGAGATCAAAAAGGGTCTATCATAATATGAACTTAAATGATCAGTATTATATATATAGAGATCATACTCCAACATAATAAAAAGGAACTTGAAAGACTTGACATGAAAGTATAACTTCAAAACGAGAAGGGTGAAAGAACCACTTAAAAATTCGGCAGCCTAACGACGTCACTTAAAACTTCAAAATACTGAATTGAAGAGATAAAACGGGGTATCTCATCATATGATCATAAAATATCAGTATGATATATATAGAGATAATACCCCAACATAATAAAAAGGAACTTGAAAGAATTTACAAGAAAATAGAACTTGAAAATGAGAAGGGTGAAAGAATCTGTTACAAAACTTTCGGCAGCCTAACAACGCCACTTAAACTTTCATAAAATGAAATGATGAGAGTAAGAGGAGGTCTATAATCATATGAACATAAAAAGGACAGTATAATGAATATAAAATAACATCATCCAACATAAGAACATGGAGAATAAAAGAAATGACTTAAAAGAGAGCATTTGAAAAGAAAGAGAGAGGTCAGATCACTTACCTTAAAACCTAACTCTTAAAACTCAAAGGTTTGGACCTTGAGGGATTGGGGGAACCTTGGGAGGACTCCTTGGGAGGTAAGGAGACCAGAAATTTGTTGAGAATGATTTTTGAGTCCAAAGGATGAGAGCATGGCTTGGTATTTATAGGTAAAGTGAGGGGACAAGGCATTAATGGCCAAGGGACACCTCATAAGTGGGTTTCTCAAAACCATGTGCTCTCTCAAGATATTTCCCATGAAGTTAGGCCACATGGGGACCCCAATAAAATAATGCATCAACTTTGGTCGGCCAAACCATAAAATATCTCATTAAATCATCATGACACAGTTATGATGTCATTAAACATACCGAAACCCTAAAACTATATTTTTACTATTCACTGAAAATTCAACTTTCTCAGAAAAATCCCAAAATTTTACCTTAACCAAACATCAATTCTCTGATTTCAAAAATGAACTCCATTTATAAAAAAATATTTTTCTAAATATTTTTAATTTATTTTTTAAATAAATACACTATTCACCGAAAATTCATTTTTTTCAGAAAAATTCCCAAAAATTACCTTAACATAATATCGATTCTCTGAGTTCAAAAATGAAATCCATTTTATAAAAATAATTTTCTAAATATTTTTAATTTAATTTTTAATTAAAAAACATTATTCACCTGAAATAACTAATACTTGAATAATAATTTATGAAACCGTTATTTAACCATTTTATTGAATCACATTACTTAATTAAGGTGCCTAGATTATATTAATACTTTCTTTAAGTGAGATTACTTATCCATTTGGACACATTACTTATCCTAATCATAAAATCACTATTCATAATTTACTATTCATCAAAAATCATGTTGATCTTATTAGAATCTAAATTTCGTCCTGGACATAATTGTAGAAGACCATTTTTTGAAAATCATTACACATTTTTAATTATTTAAGGTTTACATAAACATTTTTTTAAAATATCCTTTCTCTAAAATTCACCAAAAAATATGCATACTATATTTATCCGAACATTTAAAAATTCATAAACTTCATCATAAGAAGAAATCCCAATTTTTTATTTAAAACAAAGGATTACACAAGGCAGTTACGGTCTCCTTACATAGACCCTTATCAAACTAGAATAGGACCTAAGTGTAAGGTGTGATAAGGTGAGAGAATCCGAGGGAGGCTCGACCAACATCGCACGAGTAGTAATTTCTATCAGTTTTAACTTCTCGCGAAGGAGATCCCGTTCTAGCTTCACACGATGAAGTTCAGCTTGGGTTTGGTCCAGAGCAAAGCCCAGCGGTGCTACCTCCTTCCCAAGTTCTGTTAGATGGGCTTTGATCGGTCCAAGACTACTAGGTGAGGCCATCAAATCTTCTTTCTATATTAATTAACCAAGATTACTTGTATTTAGAGACAATAGTCAAAACATTAGTTTCCAGTGGTCATATTGACCAATGGTCATATAACAGTCAAAACCCAATAGTCTCATTTTAATTATACTCATGTTATCAAATGAAACATTGTTGTTGAGTATAAAAATAAAATAAAAAAAACACTCAAAATTAGGAAACAAGATTTATTCAAAATTTCGAGTCGTTACAATCTTCCCCCCTTAAGAAATTACGTCCCCACAATTTTTAAAATTGGGTTTTGAAATTTCATTGAAAGTACCACATTGGAAAAGGAGTCAGTAAAACTATTACTTTAGAAGAAAGAAAGGGAAGTAAAAAGGTCACCCGAGTTAACCTATACTAGGATCCCATGTAGGAAATCATGGACATGGAGGAAAAAACCAAGGGTCACGTTCTAAGGGAGAGTGATAGAAAACATGATTAGGATAAATTTAACCATGAGAAAATCCCAAACTTATGATGTGTGTAAACGGTCTTTGATTACCTAGTAGGAAACGTAAACCAACAATGTTTTTGTTTTATGTTCCTTTTCTTAATTTTGAGGAATTCATTTACTACATAGAACAAAAACATAAGGAAATATACCTACCTTCTAGTAGAGTTTCATCCTTTATTAAGTCTCTACCAAAACTAATCTTTTCTCCAAATGATGAGAATAAAAAAACACCTGGTCTCATCAAAAGAACAAGAATCATCTTCTAGAGAATTACATAATCCACAAAATATTAACTATATATTTCTTCTATCTTTAGACATTATCCCAAAAATAGAATGGTTAAGGTAAAATAACTCTTCAAAAAGAAAGAATCCCATAGGAATGGAAACTAATTTTAAATCTTCAAAGTTCCATGGTACTACCCAAATTTCATCATAGACCATTCCATAAATAACGGTCCTTAAAATTCCTCAAAATAAACCAAACTAAGATTGAAACCCAAATACAAGAAGTATTTGATAACATAGTCTTCCAAAATAAACTTCATTGTTCATCTCCAAACAACATCAACCACTCCTAACATCTTATAACAAAAGTAGCTAACCTAAACATATTTTACTCAAGATAGGTTAATCATTCCCATAAGTAACCTAAATTACTACAAGTCCACCTTAAATTAATCGATTCTTCAAAATATAAGTCAACCTTACTCCTCAATGAAAATACCGTAGTAATCTATTTACCTCGATCATATAGGGTCCCCAAAATAGTGAACGTCTTCCAAAATAATAATCATCTTTTAATCCCTTAATAATCTCTGTCATATTAATACGGAAATATTTTCATTTCCTATCACATTGGTTGTTGGGACATGTTCTTCCATTTCCCACCATTAACTAAGAAGAGAAATTATAATTAGGGGCTTAAGTACTTAGCCAATAATCATGAAAATGAACTGAAAGCATATAAGGATAACTTGTAGAAGAAAAGTATACCCTAACTTGTGATCACCTAGGTTCCCATCTAGGTTATCCATGATCATATATTCTTATGTGAATCTTTATTTTATTTTATCATTGTTCCTTTAACAATGGTTCATACTAATCTTATGAATTTACCAAAGCATATCCCCCAAGAGTGTCGTAACCAAGAGTGAAGCAAGGCCCGTTGTCATGTACCAGTTCCCGTTAGAGTCTAGCTCAAAGCGGTGTTTTAGGGTTTTACCCCTATGTAAATCTGTGCCAGAGCCACCTCTACCTGCTCGTATCCAGACAGGGATGTATTTTCTTGGCAACCCCTTACTCAATACTTACCAAAATACCAGGAAGATTTCCTATATTTAAAATTTTCTATAGGGTTCTTCCTAGAGTTTTCATATCCTAATTTCCACAAATAACTAAACCATCCTTTGATACCAACTATAGCATCCCGCCTTTTTTGTCACATAAACCTTCATTACATTATACAAAACTGAGGATCTTTAAGGTTTGGTGTCTTGGAAACCAGGAACTTAATACATGAAACAAAAAAAACATTCTTCTTAAACACTTGAAAGGCTTATAATTGTGTTCATCCTAGGTTCATTAATGCATCTCATAACCTGGGGACATACATCAAAAGAAAGGGTGAGCAGAAGGCCCAGTATGGGAAACAAGGGGAAACATTTAACATGTGAACTTGAGATACATCAACAATGTCATGAAAAAGAACTTTAAGGCATGAGAAAGAAATCATGAGGCATATCATAATAAAAAATAACATTTTTCATAACTTGAAGATGTGGCTACATAATTTAACATAGAAAATCATGAACATATCACCAAGTTCCATCCCCAAGGTGTCATTTGAAAATTACCAAGGTTATTCACCAAGATATCGTGAAAATTGTAATCTCTAGTGGTTACATCATTACCCAATGCATTGGAGCGCTATCAGGGCGCACCCTTAAATTTTCCTTTATTATCAGTTGATCCACATATATCATCATCAAAAATTTCATAAATAACCCATACAGCATAAAATAAATGGGTTTCATTTCATAATCATAACGTTTTAAAAACTGCTTTAAAGACATGATCTTTAAGTCACTTTAAACCCACGGAAGCGGAGAGCGGGTCTCATATATGTAAATACCAGAATTTAAAATAGAAAATTTTGATATATATGTGAATAACCCTGTATAAATAAGAGCTTTGAGTATTCACTTTATAACATAAAATAATTTTGAGAAAATAGAGAGGCATTTTGAGACGAAAATTCTGCAGCATAACGTCTATGTTTCGGGTTTTTAGAAAACATTGAAAAAAGAAAGGACATGGGTCAAACATTCATAAATGACCCATAAAATAGTAGAGGGACAGAATAAGAAGGATATATGAACATGGTAATGAAATTTGAAAATATAACACATGAAATGAAGAACATGAAAGGAAGACAAAAATAAGATTTCTCTTATGAAAATTCGGCAGCCTAACGACGTCACTTAAACATCAAAAAAATGAATTGATGAGATAAAAAAGGGTCTCTAATCATATGAACATAAATGATCAGTATGATAGATATAGAGATCATACCCCAACATAATAAAAAGGAACTTGAAATACTTGACCTGAAAGTAGAACTTCAAAACAAGAAGGGTGAAAGAACCACTTAAAAATTCGGCAACCTAACAACGTCACTTAAAACTTCAAAATACTGAATCGAAGAGATAAAATGCGGTCTCTCATCATATGATAATAAAATATCAGTATGATAGATATATATATCATACCCCAACATAATGAAAAGGAACTGGAAATAATTGACAAGAAAATAGAACTTGAAAATGAGAAGGGTGAAAGAATCCGTTACAAAAATTTCGGCAGCCTAACGGCGCCACTTAAACTTTTATAAAATGAAATGATGAGAGTAAGAGGAGGTATCTCATCATATTAAAATAAAAAGGACAGTATAATGAATATAAAATAACATCCTCCAACATAATAACATGGAACATAAAAGAAATGACTTAAAAGAGAGCATTTGAAAAAAAAAGAGAGAGGTTGGATCCCTTACCTTAAAACCTAACTCTTAAAACTAAAAGGTTTGGACCTTGAGGGATTGGGGGCACCTTGGGAGGACTCCTTGGGAGGTAAGGAGACCATAAATTTGTTGAGAATGATTTTGGAGTCCAAAGGATGAGAGCATGGCTTGGTATTTATAGGGAAAGTGAGGGGACAAGGCATTAATGGCCAAGGGACACCTCATAAGTGGGTTTCTCAAAACCATGTGCTCTCCCAAGATATTTCCCATGAAGTTAGGCCACATGGGGCCCCCAATACAATAATTCATCACTTTTGGTCGGTCAACCCATAAAATATCTCATGACATCATCATGACACAGTTATGATGTCATTAAACATACTGAAACCCTAAAACTCTATTTTTACTATTCACTGAAAATTCAACTTTCTCAGAAAAATACCAAAATTTCATCTTAACCAAACATCAATGCTCTAATTTCAAAAATGAACTCCATTTGATAAAAAAATATTTCTCTAAATATTGTTAATTTATTTTTTAAATAAATACACTATTCACCAAAAATTCTTTTTTTTCAAAAAAATTATCAAAAATTACCTTAACATAATATCGATTCTCTGAGTTCAAAAATGAAATCCATTTTATAAAAATAATTTTCTAAATATTTTTAATTTAATTTTTAATTAAAAAACACTATTCACCCGAAAAAACTAATACTTGAATAATAATTTATGAAACCGTTATTTAACCATTTTATTGAATCACATTACTTAATCAAGGTTCCTAGATTATATTAATAATTTCTTTAAGTGAGATTACTAAACCATTTGGACACATTACTAATCCTAATCATAAAATCACTATTCATAATTTACTATTCATCAAAAATCATGTTGATCTTATTAGAATCTAAATTTCATACTGGACATAATTGTAGAAGACCATTTTTTGAAAATCATTACACATTTTTAATTATTTAAGGTTTACATAAACATTTTTTTTAAAACATCCTTTCTCTAAAATTCACCAAAAAATATTCATACTATATTTATCCGGACATTTGAAAATTCATAAACTTCATCATAGGAAGAAATCCCAATTTTTTATTTAAAATAAAGGATTACACAAGGCAGTTACTGTCTCCTTACATAGCCCCTTATCACACCAGAATAGGACCTAAGTGTAAGGTGTGGTAAGGTGAGAGAATCCGAGGGAGGCTCGGCCAACATCGCACGAGTAGTAATTTCTATCAGTTTAAACTTCTCGCGAAGGCGATCCCGTTCTAGCTTCACACAATGAAGTTCATCTTGGGTTTGGTCCAGAACAAAGTCCAGTGGTGCTACCTCCTTCCCAAGTTCTGTTAGATGGGCTTCGATCGGTCCAAGACTACTGGGTGAGGCCATCGAATCTTCTTTCAATATTAATTAACCAAAATTACTTGTATTTAGAGACAATAGTCAAAACTTTTAGTTTCCAACGGTCATATTGACCAATGGTCATATAACAATCAAAACCCAACAGTCTCATTTTAATTATACTCATGTTATCAAATGAAACATTTTTGTTGAGTAAAAATAAAATAAAAAAAACACACAAAATTAGGAAACAAGATTTATTCAAAATTTTGGGTCGTTACAAAGAGGTTGCTTTAGGTAGAAAGGAATTGTGACATAGTGAGGCTGAAAGAAGGGAGGTAATATAGAGATGGTAAGAATATGCGAAGAAGACGGTACCACAAATTGGAAAACAGTGGACGGGGTTGCTGTGGCACTATATGGGAAACGGTGCCAAGGAAGAGGAAAAAAAGTGAGACCGTGAAAATGTAATGGTGGAAGGGAATGAGAAAACGGTAGCATAAACACAGTGAGACAGTGAGAAGAATGAGAGGATATAGTGTGAAGGGGGACCATAAAGGGGAATATAGTAACATTGAGATAGTAAAACCGAATTCGCGTGGCACCGTGAATAAAAGAACCGGTGAGACTGTGAATGGATGGGGAAGCGATGCGTGGTGGCACCATGATAGGAAATGGTTTCTGTGGCACCGTGAAACTACAAAACAAATAGACAAACAAAATAAATTAAAACTTAAATAAAAATGAATAGAGTAATTAATAACACCTAAAAATTAATCTAAACAAATGAGAATAAAGATAACCATAAATTAATTTAAACTTATTAAACCAAATAAACTTTAGTTAAATGATTAAAATGAATTAAATTTTATCTAAGCTAAAACTAAAATTAAAAATAAATTGAATCATTAAAAGTTAATAAAAAATTTAAACATTTAAATTAGAAAATAAAATTAATGTTTCTATAACAAACTAAATTAATTAACAAAGACAATTAATTATCATTTTACTAAACAATTGAATTAGGTTAAGACTTACATTTATAATGTTTGAATAGATTTAGTTTGTTACAAAACATAAATTAGTAATTAATGAATTATTAAAAGACATCTGATAATTATGTTTTATTAAATTAATTAATTTTTAATACATGAGAAGTCAGATTAAGACTAAATAATTTATGTGCAACACCAAACTAATTAATTAAATAATAAATGTTAAATAATTGAATATTATAACAAAGATACCAAAATAAATAAAAATTAATTATACTATTAAATTAAATTAATAAATAAATTAATTGTTTTAAATATTAAATTACACAATTAATTATAAAAACTAATTAAATGACAGATTTAATAATAAAAATAAAAAAGTGCCATTATTTAGTATAAAGTAGAAGAATTACTAGTTAAATAATTAAAAATTAATGAAAAATATGTGGCAAAATATGTGTTTTTAGGGCCACATCAAATTCCCCCACACTTAATCATTTTTTGTCCTCAAACAATCTCATGTTTTATTATTTTTGAAAACAAAAGTATGATATTCAAGATTTTTTCTCAAAATGTAACATGTCCAACAAATTGAAACAAGGAACAAAAACATGCCATTAGGCTTAGAAAATAAATTGCTCATATGAATCTTACTTAGAAGAAATACTCAAATGTATTCAAGTTAACTATGTATCATCTAGAAATGAAGATGTCATGCCTCATATGTGATACTGCTTAGTGACTCACTTCAATCTAGACATAAGTCCAAAGTCTGAGGGTGACAAGAGGTAAAATTTATGTGGAATTAATAACTTAACATAAGGTACTTTATATTGTGACTCTTTCACCTAGGTTCTAAAAATATTTTTTTTTGTGAATCACCTCAATGATACAACCTAAATAACTCCCATATAAACCAATTGACCCCTTCTTCATTTGGCGTTCATCATTCCCCTCACCTTAATGAACTCATTTTTGACCCTAGACACTTTATTTAATTTTTCCAAAGCCATGTATCATGTGCTAAGCACTATGAAATGCACTTATTCAAAGTCTACAGAGGGTTTATAGTAAACACAAACACACCCAGCATCTAAGGTCTTAGAGACTCATCGTGGGATCCCAGATGCCCAAACTACTCCAGTTTCAAAATATTTTTATGAAAAATCATTTATATTGTATCATTAAGATAATTACTTTAATAAATTAAAGAAAAATGAGTCACCTATGATCAAAATCAAATTTCCAATTCCAATAGTTATGATCATAATTCTATTAAAAGATCACCCATGTCACTCTTAGGATTAATTTCTAAACCAAAGTTTCCATTAGATCACTAAGATAGATCACTCAAAAATCATCCAATATCATAAATTTCAGATTAAAAACAAATATTAACTTACAAAAGGTACTTGTCCTAAGGAAAAACTCATTTTAGAACAGAGTAAAGCCTAAAATTATGCAAGAGTTTTGAAAAATTTTAAACATTTTTTACAAGAAATTTAAAATGCAATGGGAATTGATGGGATTTCAATTAAGCACAGTTTAGAACAATAAATAATTAACCCCCTACCCCACACTTAAAACCCAAATTTGTCTCCAAAGTTGAGTTTAAAAGTGGAGAAGAACAATTAAACAATTAAAGTTCAAAACAAATTTTCAATTAAGTAGATTTATGACATGTTTTAAAGGGTCTCTTTAAAGTTAAAAAAAATGTTTCTTACCATAATGAATAAATAATCAGCAGGTTCATTAGCAAGTACATGCATTAATATTTATGTCTAGGGACAAATATTTTCAAAATAGCTCAAAATAAGCATATAAGGTGTGGGTGAACAATTAATTGGGTGTAAGCATGTTAACAAAGTATGATTCAAATGGATGTTCGATATAGCAGGAAGATGCATGCTAAAAACCTTATAGACTAATCGGTTCAAATAAAAAACACAACTACGAGCAAACATGTACCCCACACACTTAATTTCATGTAGTGAATGGGTTTTAAACAATGAATTTCAGTTCACAACAACAGACACATACAGATTTTTTAATTCAACTTAGTGACATGCAACAAAAGTTTTTTTAGTATATAACATATGCAAAAAATTTTTAATATAGTTCAAATCATGCAATAGAATTTTCAATACACATATAGCATAATTTTCTAATACAAGCTGAATATTTCAGTGAGTAGAATTTTTTTAGAAAAAACAGGAGTAGAAATACATGCAAAAAATTAAAGTACTTCCCTGACTAGGTTCTTGTCCAAAGAAGATCATGGAAATTCCACTCCTTTATTACACAACACCAGTATCCTAAAAACACAGAGCATGAAAACCATAGAAAAAAATCCAGCAGAGATATAGCATCTAAGGACAACACAACATGACTTTATTCTATGTAAAACAAGAACAGAAATAAAAGTAAACACAAAAGAAAGAACATGGGTTGACTCCCATGAAGCACTGAATTTAAAGTCTTCAGTTAGACTTTATTTAATTACAATTTTTTTATTTATTAACACAAAAAAGACCATGGGTTGCCTCCCATGCAGCGCTAGGTTTAAAGTCCCCATCCAGACTTCATTCAAGAACAGTTTTCTAGCACAGTGAAGGCAGCCAAGACCTTTGGCTGTCCCTCAAAATAAAGTTTCACTATCTGCCCATTGAATAACATTGGTTTATTCTCTTCACCTAAAATTTCAACAGATCAATTATTCAGAAGTCTCACTACAATAAAAGGACCAGACCATTGGACTTCAGCTTCCCAAGAAAGAGTTTGAGTCTAGAATTAAAGAGAATGACCTTCTGTCCAGATTTAAACTCTTTGTTTTGAATGATAGAATCACAAAATATTTTAGTTCTATCTTTATAAATTCTTGAATTATCATAACACTCTCTCCTAATATCATCAAGTTCACTCAGTTCAAGTAATCTCCTCTCACCAGCACTCTTAAAATCAAATTTTAAAGCCTTAACTGCCCAATAAGACTTATGTTGCAACTCCATAGGTAAATGACAACATTTCCCAAACAACAACCTATAAGAAGACATACATATTGGGGTCTTGAAAGCAGTTCTATATGCCCATAAAGCTTCATCTAATTTAAGAGACTAATCTTTCCTAGAGTTTGACACAGTTTTATCAAGTATTTGTTTCAGTTACCTATTTGAAATTTCCACCTGTCTATTGGACTATGGATGATAAGGAGTACCGGTTTTATGAACACAACCATATTTCTCCATTAAAACATTAAATTTTCAATTCTTAAAGTGTGTTCCATTATCAGTGATAAAAGCTCTTGGGACTCCAAATCTTGTAAAGATGTTCTTTTTCACAAATTTTATTATAGATTTGGATTGATTGTTGGGCAGTGCCACTACCTCAACCCATTTTGAAACATAATCTATAGCAACGAGTATATACTCAATCCCATGAGATCATGGAAATGGGCCCATAAAATCTAATCCCCAGACATCAAAAATCTCAACTTCTAGAATTCCTTTTTTGGGGAAACACTTGTTTCCTACCCACATTTCCTAGACTTTGACATCTATCACATCCAACCACAAATCTCCTAGAATCCTTAAAAAGAGTAGGCCAATAGAAACTAGATTGTAAGACTTTTTGGGTAGTTCTTTCACCACCATAGTGACCTCCCAAAGGTGAAGAATGAAAACCTTCTGAAACATGAAACATATCTTCCTCATGCACACACCTCCTAAGAATACCATCAGAACATCTCCTAAAAAATAAAGGATCGTCCCAAAGGTAGTATTTAAGTTCAGAAATGAATTTTTTTCTTTGATTATTGGACATATTTTTGGGAAAAACACATACTTCCAGGAAGTTGGCCAAATCTGTAGACTAAGCAGATTGCCTGATTGACACCGTAAGCAGCTTCTCATCAGGAAAGGAAGAGTTAATCTCCATAAGATCTTCAAAATGGGTAAAAGGAAGCCTAGAAAAGTGATTATCAACTAAATTTTCAGCTCCCTATTTATCCTTAATTTCTAAATCAAACTCTTGTAGCAACAAAATCCATCTAATCAGCCTGAGTTTAGTTTATTTCTTAGACAGTAAGTACTTTAAGGCAGAATGATCAATGAAAATGATGACTTTTTAACCTAACAAATATTGTCTAAAATTTTATAGATCAAACACAATAGCTAAAAATTGTTTTCCAGTGGTGTTATAATTCCTTTTGGCATCATCTAGAAGTCTACTAGCATAATACACCACATGCAGTTTCTTATCTTTCCTCTATCCAAGGAGATCACCAACAACCATATCAATAGCATCACACATAAGTTCAAAATGTAGTTTCCAGTCAGGTGCAGTGATGATAGGTGATGTAGTGAGTTTCTATTTAAGAAAATTAAATGATTTCAAACAGTTTTCAACAAAATTGAAAGGTGCATCCTTGACCATAAAAGAACACAAGGGATTAGTTATTTTTGAAAAATCATTTATGAATCTCTGGTAGAAACCGGCATGCCCAAAAAAACTTCTAACTCCTTTATAATTTACATGAGGTGTCAATTTTTTAATAACATGAATATTAGCATTATCAACTTCTAAACCTCCCTTGGACAATTTATTAACAAGAACTATACCTTCTATAACCATGAATTGACATTTCTTCCAATTAAGAACAAGATTGGTTTCAATGCATCTCTCTAGAACTAACTCAAGATTTCCAAGACAAGTATCAAAAGTACTACCCCCAATGGAAAAGTCATCCATGAAAACCTCAATAATTCTCTCAATCATATCCGAAAAGATAGCCATCATGCACCTTTGAAAGGTGGTTGGAGATCCACACAACCCAAAGGGAATCCGCCTGTAGAAAAATGTTCTAAAGGGGCATGTGAAAGTGGCCTTTTTCTGATCCTATGGATCAATAGGAATCTGGTTGTAACCATAATACCCATCCAGAAAATAGAAAAATTCATTTCTAGCAAGACTCTCAAGAATTTGATCCAAGAAGGGAATTGGAAAATGGTCCTTTCTAGTGGATGCATTATACTTCCTATAATCTGTACAAACTCTCCATTTTGTGGCTTTCCTAACTTGGACTTCTTCATTTTTTTTTTCATTTTTAAAAACTGTGAAACCTACCTTATTGGGGACAATCTGAACAAGGCTAACCCAAGCACTATCATAAATAGGATATATCATTCTAGTGTCCAACAATTTAATAACTTCCTCTCTCATAACTTCTTTCATGTTTGGATTTAATGTTCTTTGACATTACACCCTAGGCTTATGGTCAGGCTCCATAGGTATTTTATGCATACAGAATGAGGGAATAATACCCTTGATATCAGCTATTATCCAGCCTATGGCAGATTTAAACTTTTTCAAAACATTCAACAACCTTTCCTCTTGATTTTTATTTAGTTCAGTAGAAATTATTATAGGCAAAGTGGAGTTCTCAGACAAGAATGAATATTTAAGATGAGAAGGGATGCGTTTTTGATCAAGAGTAGGTGGTTCTACACTAGAAGCAAGACTCTTAGGCCTGGGAGGTCCAATATCTTCAAAATATTTCTTGTAGGGAGTATTAAATGATGAGAGATTTTCAATTTCATGTTCAGATTCAGAATTAATTGTGCTGCTTTCCAAAGTGGGCAGCACACTGTCCAGATTTTCCAGATCAGAATTCAACAAGTTTATGAGATAAGAATCATCTAATTGTCTTATAAGTTCTACCTCAATATCATCAAAGTTCTCATAAAGGTTGGTGTTAAGATAAACACCCTCAAATTCACTAAAAAAGATCATAATTTAAGAAACAATGGACTCTTTTACAACAGAAACTGGACAGTTGTCTAGTTCTGGAAAATTTTCTTGTTTTGGAGTTTGAGAAGAATTTTCAATTTATAAAATAGATTTAATAGGATTTTAACTTTACAATTATTTTTTTAGTAGAGAATTGATTTTCAGATTTTTTAAAATTTATAATTGAGTTCTCATATTCTAAGGACTCTACCCTAGAACAATTTTCAGAAAAAGTTAATCCTTTAACATTTTTAAACACATTTAACTCTTCTTGTTGTTCTCCAATTCTAAAAATTAATTTACCTTTAGAGACATCAATAACAGCACCACCTGTGGAAAAGAAGGGCCTACCCAAGATGATGGGAACCTCTTGATCACATTCCATATCTAAGACTAAAAAGTCTGCAGGCAAAAATAGATTCCCAAACCCAACTAGAAAATCATCTACCCTACCCACATGATGAGTAAACGATCTATTAGTTAACTGTAGTATGACTATGGTGGGTTGATGGTCACCCAACCTCAATGGATGAAACAATGAGTATGGGAGAATATTAATGCTAACACCTAAATCACACAAACATTTGAGTTGATCAGAGTTTCCTAGTGTGAAAGGTATGACAAAACTACCTGGGTATTTTAGTTTAGATGGAATTTTCTTTTTAATTACAGCACTAAACTCTTTAGTGAGGCTGTAAGTAGAAAATTATTCAAGAGTTATTTTATTTGAAACAATTTTATTCAAATATTTCAAGTAAGATGAGATTTTAATTAAAGCTTTAATGAAAGGAATGTTCACTTGAAGTTTAGAATGGATACCAAGGAACTAAATAAGTTCATACTTGGTGTTACTTTGCGGTTTCAGATTCTTTGGGAAAGGGATGGGTGGTGCAAAATTTTTCAGGACAATAGGTATATCCCACACCTCTTCCTCAACTTTTTATTTTTCTTTATTCTTTTGATTTTTAGATAAAGTTTCAGCTATAATTTCAGGTGATAAATTCAAATTAAGATCATTAACATTACTTTTCTGTGAATTTCCACCATGTGTGCAAAGCAAATTTTTATTTCCAGATTGAAGAAGATTTTCATTTTGGGCATTTTTAG
The DNA here is from genome assembly GCA_963277665.1 of Viscum album. Classification (NCBI taxonomy): domain Eukaryota; kingdom Viridiplantae; phylum Streptophyta; class Magnoliopsida; order Santalales; family Viscaceae; genus Viscum; species Viscum album. Next base: position 26,593,344 of record OY728131.1, read on the forward strand.
TGATTTTTTCAGCAACAATTTGAGTATTAAGCCAACTTCAAGTGACAACATCCATTGTAACACCCCAAGCTTCCACGGTACATTTCCCTTCGAATAATGCAATAGCGTGTGTTGTACGCAACCTCGAGCTCTAACACACACCACAACTAATTAAACTAGCCGTTGTGAATAGTAATACCTACTTTTTGAAATTTTATAAATTTAATTTATCAAAATGGACTTCATTTTTGGATTCGGAATATCGAAATTAGCCTATGTTGAATTTTTTGTATTTTTCTGAGAACTTCTAATTTTTTATGAATAGTGAAAAATACTTAAAAACAACTTTTTTAATAAAAATAATTTATAGTGATAAATTATACTATTTAGTGGTTTTAAAGTATAATTAGAATATATTTTTACCATTTTATCCTATGGTGGTCATTAGAATTAATTTAACATTGAAAATGGACATAAATAATTGCCAATCTTTTGATATAAATTGTTTCTTAAAAACACGCTATTTGTTGTGACAGTGGGAATTAATTATAAAATTAATTAATGAAACTTATATGTTTGGAATTTTGTAAAATAGACATCATTTTTTAATTCAGAATATCAATTATAGCTTAGGGTGAAATTTTGGCATTGTTCTGAAAAACTTCAATTTTTGATGAATAGTGAAACCACTAAGTGGTAGTTAAATAACTGATTTTTCGTTTAAATGAAATATTACCACTTCTGTGATTTGATTTTCAAAAATCCGACATACATGGTTGTCATTAAGAAGTAAAATGTGGTTGAATGAGATTAAAATAATTTTTGGTGAATAGTAACTTTTAAGTTCTTAATCGCGATTAGAGGTAATTAGTGTAGTTTAAGGTAAAAATAATGTTTTAATAATATGAGATGAGCTTGACACATGTCCTACCCTCATTGGATGTGCCATGGCCGACCAAGACAATCCATGGGTCAACATGGGGACCCCATGGAGCCACTTTAGTTGGAAAATAACATAAATACCTTTTATTTAATGTTAAAGTAAAAAATGACACAAACATGAAATGTTTTACTAAAACAATTTTTATATGGGGTTATACAAGTCATATTTTTGACTATAAATAATCATTGGAAAGATAAAAAGATTTCCTACATCATAGTATTTTTTTTAGAATTTGTAGACATTAAATAAATTAAATTATTTATGACATCATGATGATGCAGCGATGACCTCATTATTTAACGATTTAAATAAAATGAGAAGATAATGAAACATCCAAGGCTTACACTTGTACAAAGCCTATTGGATGAGGAGATTTAGAACCCTTATCACCTTATCCACGAATTTTATAAGTGTGGGACCTTTAGAATCTGAAAAGCATTGTATAATAATGTAACATTTCAATCATTCCAAAAGAGCCCCTCCTCTCCTCTTATAAAAGGTCCCCACCTCTACCACCTTATTCACACTTTCAAGCCTTTTGGTTCGGCCAACCTCTTCCCAAATACTCTCCCAACTTCTCTCCCTTCATCCTAGACGCTTTACTTTAGTCATAAAGCCATCCTAAGGAGTCCTTTTGATCCAATCAAAAGGAAGAACCCGAAGAAGAGGTAACATTTTCATCACCCTCTTTCAAGTTTCTTTCTTCTTCCACTCCCTCTTTGTTTATTATTTCAATTATAAAATTATAACTCCAGTATCTTCTATATACTGTGATGTTATTATAAATATGGAACAACCATATTCAGTATCCTACCCATCATTTGAATGACATGTCACCATACGTGCGTACGTACGGCTTACCGTCTCCACGTCGTGGTGTAATTGTTATTCAATATATTATTATTTAGATGGGTATAATAATGATATGTAATTCATGTAAATAATAAATATATCATGATAATGATTCTTTATATATGATATACTATCCAATTATATATTATTTTAATATCAAAATAATGATATTGTCACTCGTGCGTTCGTACGGACTACCGTCTCCACGAACGCGATGAGATTCATTCTCCGTCGTATCCATTCAAGTATAATTATCATTTGATGATTTAAAAATAATGTTTAAGGACATGATATCATTCTGGATATGAATAAGATACAACCTATCCATGAAAAACACGACTTACGTAACAAAACATATAAAAGAAAACGAGTAAGTTAACACCCGAAACAACGATAAATCTAAGATATTGTTAACAAAGCAATGTTAAAAGATCATATATGATATCATATGAATGTATATGATTCTTGTATAATTTAATAACAATTATTTCACCATTATACAGGAGTTTAACCTACCCCAACCAAGGAAAAGTACAAGGTAAGGGTTTACTTCACAACCTCTTCATTATCCAAGGTTGTTTATACATAATTATCTACTGGGACCTCGTTATCATCCACATCCATGTTTCTTAAAAATGTCTTTCAAAACATTTTTACTATTAAATGGAAAATGTGTTTAAGTCATTTATACCCTTATACATTTTTTAAAGGAATCTTACCATCGTTTTCCAAACAATGTACTTTTTGACCTCTTTGACAAATTTAAGGTAAGAATTTGTTTTAACTTATACGGCGGGTGCGGCTATTTTCCGCCATTATAACTTCGTCGAAGCTTCCCTAACAAGCTTATAAGAATATCTTCAAAGTAAATGTATTATTTTATAATTATGGGACTTTTAAATGATTTCAAAAAGGAGAGATATTACTCTCAAATAGCTGTGATTTCATCCATGTCAACATCCTTTGATGGGTTTTAAGTTTAATTGAAATTGATTTATGATACAAAACTTCCATTGAACATTTTGTGAAATATTTGACTGTGGATGTGTTATTTTTATACCATCCATAGTTTATGGAGAAATTGTTGACATTTCGTATGCTAGTTTTAATACGAATATTTATGTTATGTTTAAACCTATTCATATGAGGAATGTATTGGACTTAATATGTGACGGGTGGTGCCCGCTATAGCTCCTCGATGCATCAGTAGGTCTTATGAGACAACTAGACGTGGAATTGGCCGAGGCCTTTTCCCAATTTGATTTATGGTTTTGGCCGAGGCCTTAATAATTTTAGACGTCTTGGCCGAGGCCTTGACAAAGTGTTTCAGAATGTCTGGCATTATACATTCCCTCATTATGAAAGTGGTTATTGATGTTTCATGTGATTATTCGTCTAGTAGAATATCCATGTGAGTAAGTAATGGAATTATTTTATTTTACTTTTGCCATTTTATGCTGAAGTTCAAGTTCAATAAGGCTTTTGTTTTAGTTATACATTGCCTTAAATGCTTATGTTTTCTTATGAAAGTTTCCGCTATATTGTTATCCTTACGGAGCATTTGAGCTCACCCCTTTCAATGTTTTATTTTTCCCAAGATGTGAAGAAGTGTATTATGACTGAATTGCAAGAATAGTCAGTGAGGATACGAGTGTGGACTAGGGAGACCATGTTATTGTAGTTTTCATTTTTATGATGTAATGTAATGTTTATGAATGTATCTAGTGTTTCCAAGGCTACTAAACTAATCGGTCTTTCGAGACTTGATCTTTTGTGATCATGCCAATGTTATGAAGTAATGCACCGACTCTGGGTAGCTGGGGTCAGGGCGTTACAGTTGGTATCAGAGGCAATTTAGTACTAACCTTGGAAGCTAGATTTAGATAAACTCTGATTGGAGCACATATCCCGAAGATAGACTTTGAGGATTAGTATAGAAGAACTTCCTAGAATTTTGGTATTGTAGAGATGTTGTGAGTTTTCCGAGCAATACATCTCTGTCTGGATACGAGCAGGTAGAGGCGGCTCTGGCACAGATGTACCTAGGGGTAAAACCCGAAAACACCGCTTTGAGCTAGACTCGAACGGGAACTGGTGCACGACAACAGGCCTTGCTGCACTCTTGGTTACGATACTCCCGGGGGATATTCTTTGGATAATTCCCATTTTCTTTACAAACCACTATGAAGGGTTATGAGTATATACTTCCTCAAAGAAAACACATTTATAATTATGGATTATATCCATAATTAGTTCAATTTATGTTAAGTGTTTTACAAGTATGAAATTATGTATTTTGATTCATGAACTAATCTAGTTTATGACATTATTTAGAAATGGCGCCTAGTGGAAGGAATGGAAACCGTATCAATGCACGCACTCCGTGTAGGTATTGCCCTCCTGCTCAAGATAATTATGGTGGAGCTAGTGATACAACTGGTGCTGATCAGCTTCTCACCGTACTGGGACAACTCACGCAGGTTATGAATAACAACCTTACTCATATGGAGCACCCTGATCCGCAACGTGGAGGATCAATGCTAGACCGTTTCATGAGGAAACAACCACCAACCTTCAATGGGAGTACAAATCCTATAGTAGCTGAGCAATGGATAAATTCCTTAGAGAAAATATTCCATGCCTTGGGGAGTAGTGAAAGGGAGAATGTTGTCATGGCAGTTTACCGCCTCACTGGAGATGCCGATCAATGGTGGTCACTAATTCAAAACACAAAGGAAGATGAAGAATTAACAAACATGGAATGACAGGAGTTCAAAGAGCTGTTCTTAGAAAAATACTTTCCTCGAGACCATCGAGCGGATATGGAAAGGCAATTTCTGAGTCTGAGGCAGAAGGAGGATGAGAATGTCGCAAAGTATGAGGCTAACTTTATAAGGTTAGCAAGGTATGCTGCAGATTACATACATAACCCAAGAAGTAAGACTGATCGTTTCTTTGATGGGTTGAAACCATTTCTCCGTCGAGCTTTAGTATCACAAACCTTCTCTTCATACGGAGGTATTGTCTCGTGCGCTATCAAGACGGAAAATGAATTCTCTAAGTCTTATGACTTTAAATCAAAGCAAGATAAGAAGAGATCCACTGAAAACTCTGGGAAAGGAAATAAGGAAACATGGAAGAAGGGTAGAAATGAATTTCCACCCTGTGATAATTGCGGTAGGAAGCACCCTGGTGCCTGTCTAAAAGGAAAAGGAGTATGTTACAAGTGTGGTGAAAAAGGCCACCAAGCTCATGAATGCAAGGGAAAGAAAGCGGCTGTCAACGTGGAATGCTATAATTGTAGAGAGAAGGGACATTATGAAAATGAATTTCCTAAGCGTCAGGGGAACTTACCTCAGAAGAGGCCAAGGGATCAGGGCCAGGCTTATGCTATCACTACTGTTGAGGTGGAAGCTCCGAAAGACGTGGTGGCAGGTAATTTAATGGTTTCTTCAAGTTTAGCAAATGCATTATTTGATTCCGGATCATCGCATTGTTTCATATCTTCCCAGTTTGCTAAGAAAATTAGATATTTCCAATTTGATTTAACAAGGGAGTTGTCGGTCAAAACCCATAAGGGAAGTATTGTTTCAACAATGTTTTGTTGATTAGTTCCCATTAGAGCACCTAAATGTTCTTTACCTGCTGATCTCATCATCATACCCATGATTGAATTTGATATAATCCTCGGTATGGATTGGCTTTCGGACCATGATGCAAAAATTTATTGTAAGAGGAAAGAGGTTACGATTCTTGATGATGATGATAAGGAACACCTTATCTTTAGAGCCGAGTCGTCGCCACATAATTCTTATCTAGATCCACCCCCTGTAGCTCAACTAAATTCAATTATTGGGGAGGAAGAGAAGGAAATTACTGAGGGTGAGGAAAGGAATATTCAAATAGAGGATGTACCTATTGTGAGAGAATATGTTGATGTGTTTCCGGAAGATTTACCTGGATATCCTCCAGAACGAGAAGTTGAGTTTTCCATTGATTTAATTCCTGGATCAAGGCCCATATCGAAGACCCTTATAGAATGGCCACTGTGGAATTAGTTGAACTAAAGAAACAACTAGAGGAATTGAGTAATAAGGGATTTATTCGCCCTAGTGTTTCTCCTTGGGGAGCCCCTGTTCTTTTTGTTAAGAAGAAAGATGGATCTATGAGGTTTTGCATTGACTATAGGGAGATCAATGCTATAACAATAAAGAACAAGTATCCCCTACCTCGCATTGATGATTTTTTTGACCAAATGCATGGAGATCAATACTTTTCAAAGATTGACCTTCGGTCTGGATACCATCAGTTGTGTGTGAAGAAGGAAGACGCTCCAAAGACAGCATTTCGAACAAGGTACGGACATTACGAGTTTACAGTAATGCCTTTTGGATTGACTAATGCACCCTCTATTTTCATGGATCTAATGAATAGAGTTTTCAAGGAATATCTTGATGACTTTTTAGTGGTATTTATTGATGATATCTTGGTATACTCCAAAATCCATGAAGATCATGAAAATCACTTACGCATTATCCTGAAGACTATTAGAAGACATGAATTATATGGGAAATTTAGCAAGTGTGAATTCTGGCTTCATGAGATTTCTTTTCTTGGCCATATTGTCTCTAAGGATGGAATTTCCGTTGATCCTTCTAAAACCAAGGCAATCCAAGAATGGCCAGCACCGACAAGTATAACTGAGGTACGCCGTTTTATTGGTTTAGCAGGTTATTATCGACGTTTCGTCCAGAATTTTTCCAGATTGGCTAACCCATTGACAAAGCTCACATGTAAAGGGATTAAATTTGTCTGGAAAAAAGAGTGTGAAGAATGTTTTGAAGAACTAAAGAGAAGATTAGTCAATGCCCCTGTATTGACTCTACCATCGGGGAATGATGGGTTTGTTATTTATAGTGATGCATCGAATAAAGGACTTGGTTGTGTCCTTATGCAGAATGATAAGGTCATTGCCTATGCATAACGACAGCTAAAAATTCATGAGAAAATCTATCCTACTCATGATCTTGAGTTAGCAGCTGTGATCTTTGATTTAAAGATATGGAGACATTACCTCTATGGTGAGAAATGTGAGATTTATACTGATCACAAGAGTTTGAAGTATATTTTCACACAAAAATAACTCAACATGAGGCAAAGGCGATGGCTTGAACTACTCAAGGATTATGATTGCATGATACATTACCACCCGGGGAAGGAAAACAAGGTGGCAGATGCTTTGAGTAGAAAAGACCATGGAGTTTTGAATGTGATGAGAATTGGAAGGGATCCAATTTTCTTGGATATAGTGAAGATGGACATGGGAATAACTAGGGAAGGTGAAACATCAATGCTTTTTCAAATGGTTGCCAAACCATCATTACTAGAAAGTATTAAGAGTTCTCAGACCAATGATGAAGAATTTCAGAAGAAGATTAAAGATGTGAATGATGGAAGATTGAGGGACTTTGTGTATAAGGATGGAATTTTGAAATTCAGGAAGAGACTTTGTGTTCCCGATATACCTGATCTAAAAAGGGAATTGTTGGATGATGCTCATAGTTCCAATTTCTCTATACACACTGGGAGGACCAAAATGTATAGAGATTTGAAGGAACATTTTTGGTGGGACAATATGAAGAGGGAGATTGATGATTTTGTGTCGAGGTGTATGGTTTGTCAACAAGTGAAAGCTGGAAGGAAACATCCTGGTGGAGTATTGCAACCTCTTCCCATACCTGAGTGAAAATGGGATAATATTACGATGGACTTTGTCATGGGACTACCAAAGACTCCTAGAAGGAATGATGCAATATGGGTCATTGTTGATCTTCTTACTAAGTCAGCACATTTTTTGGCTATACGGGAGGATCTACCACTTGAACGTCTAGCAAGATTATATATTAATGAAGTTGTAAGACTTCATGGAGTATCCCTATCGATTGTTTCTGATTGTGATCCTCATTTTACTTCAAGATTCTGAAAAATTCTTCAAAAGGCCTTGGATACTGAACTTTTTTTGAGCACTGCCTATCACCCTCAAACAGATGGACAATCAGAACAGACTATTCAAACCTTAGAAGACATGTTGAGATCATGCTCTCTTGACTTTCAGGGTATGTGGGATCAATACTTACCACTGGTAGAATTTTCCTATAACAATAGCTTCCATTCAAGCATTCAGATGGCACCTTATGAAGCGTTATACGGAAAGAGATGTCGTACACCAACCTGTTGGGATGACGTTGGTGAAAGAAAATTTGTGGGACCAGAACTGGTGGAAGAAACAACAGAAAAGGTGAAGGTAATCCAAAACCACATCAAATCAGCTCAAAGTAGGCAGAAGAGCTATGCCGATAACAGAAGAAAGGTTTTGGAATTTCAGGTGGGAGATCATGTTTTCCTAAAGGTATCTCCATGGAAGGGAGTTATACGTTTTGGTAAGAAGGGTAAGTTGAGTCCCAGGTACATCGGACCTTTCGAAATTCTAGATCGTATTGGGGCTGTAGCTTATCGTTTGGCGATGCCGCCAAATCTCTCCAAAGTTCACGATGTTTTCCACATATCGCTATTGAGAAAATACATGCCCGACCCAACACATGTACTTACCTATAAGGAATTAGAACTGGAACCTGATCTATCTTATTGCAAAGAGCCCATCAGAATTCTTGATGTGAGGGAGCAGGTGCTGAGAAACCGGACGACTCGTCTGGTAAAGGTTTTGTGGAGAAATCATAAAATGGAAGAGGCAACGTGGGAACCTGAGGAACTTATGATGAAGAACCACCCGAGTCTTTTTATGCAGTAATACCCTAGAAATTGCGAGGACGCAATTATTTGAAGTAGGGGAGAATGTAACACCCCAAGCTTCCACTGTACGTTTCCCTTCGAATAATGCAATAGCGTGTGTTGTACGCAACCTCGAGCTCTAACACACACCACAACTAATTAAACTAGCCGTTGTGAATAGTAATACCTACTTTTTGAAATTTTATAAATTTTATTTATCAAAATGGACTTCATTTTTGGATCCGGAATATCGAAATTAGCCTATGTTGAATTTTTGGTATTTTTCTGAGAACTTCTAATTTTTTATGAATAGTGAAAAATACTTAAAAACAAATTTTTTAATCAAAATAATTTATAGTGATAAATTATACTATTTAGTGGTTTTAAAGTATAATTAGAATATATTTTTACCATTTTATCCAATGGTGGTCATTAGAATTAATTTAACATTGAAAATGGACATAAACAATTGCCAATCTTTTGATATAAATTGTTTCTTAAAAACACGCTATTTGTTGTGACAGCGGGAATTAATTATAAAATTCATTAATGCAACTTATATGTTTGGAATTTTGTAAAATAGAAATCATTTTTGAATTCGAAATATCAGTTATAGCTTAGGGTGAAATTTTGGCATTGTTCTGAAAAACTTCAATTTTTGATGAATAGTGAAACCACTAAGTGGTAGTTAAATAACTGATTTTTCGTTTAAATGAAATACTACCACTTCTGTGATTTGATTTTCAAAAATCCGACATACATGGTTGTCATTAATAAGTAAAATGTGGTTGAATGAGATTAAAATAATTTTTGGTGAATAGTAACTTTTAAGTTCTTAATCGCAATTAGAGGTAATTAGTGTAGTTTAAGGTAAAAATAATGTTTTAATAATATGAGATGAGCTTGACACATGTACTAACCTCATTGGATGTGCCATGGCCGACCAAGAAAATCCATGGGTCAAATTGGGGACCCCATGGAGCCACTTTAGTTGGAAAATGACATAAATACCTTTTATTTAATGTTAAAGTAAAAAATGACACAAACATGAAATTTTTTACTAAAACAATTTTTATATGGGGTTATACAAGTCATATTTTTGACTATAAATAGTAATTAGAAAGATAAAAATATTTCCTACATCATAGTATTTTTTTTAGAATTTTTAGACATTAAATAAATTAAATTATTTATGACATCATGATGATGCAGCGATGACCTCATTATTTAACGATTTAAATAAAATGAGAAGATAATGAAAAATCCATGGCTTACATTTGTCCAAAGCCTATTGTATGAGGAGATTTCGAACCCTTATCACCTTAGCCACGAATTTTATAAGTGTGGGACCTTTAGAATCCGAAAAGCATTGTATAATAATGTAACATTTCAATCTTTCCAAAAGAGCCCCTCCTCTCCTCTTATAAAAGGCCCCCACATCTACCACCTTATTCACACTTTCAAGCCTTTTGGTTCGGCCAAACTCTGCCCAAATACTCTCCCAACTTCTCTCCCTTCATCCTAGAAGCTTTAGTTTAGTCATAAATCCATCCTAAGGAGTCCTTTTGATCAAATCAAAAGGAAGAACCCGAAGAAGAGGTAACATTTTCATCACCCTCTTTCAAGTTTCTTTCTTCTTCCACTCCCTCTTTGTTTATTATTTCAATTCTAAAATTATAACTCCAGTATATTCTATATACTTTGATGTTATTATAAATATGGAACAACTATATTCAGTATTCTACCCATCATTTGAATGACATGTCACCATACGTGCGTACGTACGGCTTACCGTCTCCACGTCGTGGTGTAATTGTTATTCAATATATTATTATTTAGATGGGTATAATAATGATATGTAATTCATGTAAATAATAAATATAACATGATAATGATTCTGTATATATGATATACTATCCAATTATATATTATTTTAATATCAAAATAATGATATTGTCCCTCGTGCGTACGTACGGACTACCGTCTCCACGAACGCGATGAGATTCATTCTCCGTCGTATCCATTCAAGTATAATTATCATTTGATGATTTAAAAATAATGTTTAAGGACATGATATCATTCTGGATATGAATAAGATACAACCTATCCATGAAAAACACGACTTACGTAACAAAACATATAAAAGAAAACGAGTAAGTTAACACCCAAAACAACGAAAAATCTAAGATATTGTTAACAAAGCAATGTTAAAAGATCATATATGATATCATATGAATGTATATGATTCTTGTATAATTTAATAACAATTATTTCACCATTATACAGGAGGTTAACCTACCCCAACCAAGGAAAAGTACAAGGTAAGGGTTTACTTCACAACCTCTTCATTATCCAAGGTTGTTTATACATAATTATCTACTGGGACCTCGTTATCATCCACATCCATGTTTCTTAAAAATGTCTTTCAAAACATTTTTACTATTAAATGGAAAATTTGTTTAAGTCATTTATACCCTTATACATTTTTAAAGGAATCTTACCGTCGTTTTCCAAACAATGTACTTTTTGACCTCTTTGACAAATTTAAGGTAAGAATGTTTTTTTAACTTATACGGCGGGTGCGGCTATTTTCCGCCATTATAACTTCGTCGAAGCTTCCCTAACAAGCTTATAAGAATATCTTCAAAGTAAATTTATTATTTTATAATTATGGGACTTTTAAATGATTTCAAAAAGGAGAGATATTACTCTCAAATAGATTTGATTTCATCCATGTCAACATCCTTTGATGGGTTTTAAGTTTAATTGAAATTGATTTATGATACAAAACATCCATTGAACATTTTGTGAAATATTTGACTGTGGATGTGTTATTTTTATACCATCCATAGTTTATGGAGAAATTGTTGACATTTCGTATGCTAGTTTTAATACGAATATTTATTTTATGTTTAAACCTATTCATATGAGGAATGTATTGGACTTAATATGTGACGGGTGGAGCCCGCTATTGCTCCTCGATGCATCGGTAGGTCTCATGAGACAACTAGACGTAGAATTGGCTGAGGCCCTTTCCCAATTTGATTTATGGTTTTGGCCGAGGCCTTAATCATTTTAGACGTCTTGGCTGAGGCCTTGACAAAGTGTTTCAGAATGTATGGCATTATACATTCCCTCATTATGAAAGTGGTTATTGATGTTTCACGTGATTATTCGTCTAGTAGAATATCCATGTGAGTAAGTAATGGAATTATTTTATTTTACTTTTGCCATATTATGCTGAAGTTCAAGTTCAATAAGGCTTTTGTTTTAGTTATACATTGCCTTAAATGCTTATGTTTTCTTATGAAAGTTTCCACTATATTGTTATCCTTACGGAGCATTTGAGATCACCCCTTTCAATGTTTTATTTTTCCCAGGATGTGAAGAAGTGTATTATGACTGACTTGCAAGAATAGTCAGTGAGGATACGAGTGTGGACTAGGGAGACCATGTTATTGTTGTTTTCATTTTTATGATGTAATGTAATGTTTATGAATGTATCTAGTGTTTCCAAGGCTACTAAACTAATCGGTCTTTCGAGACTTGATCTTTTGTGATCATGCCAATGTTATGAAGTAATGCACCGACTCTGGGTAGCTGGGGTCGGGGCGTTACAGCCATGGAATTCTCCCTAGGGTTAAGTTCAGTGGTATTAGGAAGTCTACCTTTTCCCCTAGATGAAAAATCTATAGCAAGTTGGCCAAGTTGTGTTTCCATGTTTTGCATTCTGACATCTGTTTTTCATTTTATCAGACTCAAATTGATTTTGATGTTTGGAAAGCTGAGTCCTGTATCTTTCTTATTGAGAGTTGATTTTGTTGAAAATTAGATCAATCTTAGAAGAAATGTGATTTTCATTTTTTCCTTGTACATTTGAAGACTCACCCCTTTGTTTATTTTGAAAATTTGGTCTTGATTGATTAGAGAAACTAGGGGTAGTGGACTGTTTAATTAAGCCTTGATCTTTCCATGACAGATTTGGATGGTTCCTATAGACTTGGTTTTAATTGTTTGAAAAAGTATCATCTTTAGGAGGCATCCAAGGACCATACTTAACAATGTTATAGTTTTCTTGTTTTTGGGATGGCATATCAAAATTAGGAAAAAAATTTCAGTATGCCCAAACATACCACACTGGACATAATGTTCTCTTAAATATTGGTTGGTATTTTGACAACCAAGTTGGTTAACTGTTTGTTTAGAATTCTGGTTCATTAAGGATTGAAGTTGGTTGGTGATTTTATCCAGTTGAGCTTGATCTTCATTTATTGAACCAGTGTTTGGGTTAACATTTCTATTGAATCTTTTTCTTCTTTAATTTTTATGTTGTGAATTTAGTGCAAGATTATTAAACATTTGTCTAAGTTCCTCATCTGTCTTATCATTGTAATTACCCCCAATAGCTTGATCAACTAGATTCTATCCAGAGGAGGATAACCCTTCATAGAATGTATCCATTAGAAGGTGATATGGGAGTTGATGATGGGGATACTGCCTAAGTAGATCCCTGAATCTATTCCAAGATTCATAAAAAGCTTCTCCATCCTCTTGATAAAAACTAGTTATTTTAGTTCTGAGTTATCCTTTAAGTATTTGAGGATATAATTTCATAATTAATGAGTTATAAAATTGATCCCAATTTTCGAATATGTTCTCATCTAGACTCAGAAATCAATTTCTATCATTACCTTTAAAGAAAAAGGGAAATAATCTCATTCTAAGTTCATTCTTTGTGAGTCCTAGAAGAGGTAATTACTGCACAGTGTTATAGAAGTATCTAATGAAGGCTAAGGAGTCCTCATTAGATAGCCTATTAAAAGTAGGAATCAGTGAAATGTGTGACCGTTTAAGTTCATAATTTCTAGATCTAGGAGATATTCTAATGGATGATGGATTGCTTGAAACTTGAGAAAGTTGGAATTCCCTTATCCTAGGCCTTTCATTTTCTTCTTAAAGTTATGGATGATTTTGATAGTTGTTAGGAACAAGAAATCTATTATCTAAATTTTCCATTTCATTTTTTTCTTATTTCTTAGAGAAGTGAGATGTTTTTCTATTTCAAAGTTTAGTGGATCTAGAGTAACAACAGAGTGTATTGTGCCCATACAAACAGTAACATGTATTACTCAGTAGTAACAATTCAGCAAGAAGTGAAACATATATTTTTTTTTTCAATTTTCAAAATTTTCAATTTTTTTAAATATTTTTATATGATTTTTAAAGTGTTTTTTTAGATTAAAGGCTTGTAACTTCCCCAAAAATGGTGCCAAATTTTTGATGAGGCCATAGGTTGTCATGACCCTAAAAATTACACTTAATAACCTACATTAGCACAATGGTGCAGGGTCGATCCACAGAGAAGGTAGGTGAGTGAATTCTAAGGTTTTTGAATTTTAAATCCCCACTGTTGTCAGCAGTGGGGAGACATCTTCTTAATTTTTTTATTTTTTTATTTATATTATGAAGTGGAAATAGGATGAGGAAACAATATTCTCTACAAAGAAACTAAAATTTATACTAAGTATGATAAACTAGAGAAATAGAGTATACTAGTATTAGGAAGCAAGACAAAGAAGTGAGATCAACGAAGTACTCGGGAATTATAAACTATTGGTACAAATGGATGTTCTCTCCACAAATTACAATGAAATCACATATCAAGAAAGATTGAAGAATTTCCCTCACCAGGAAACTCAACAGGCAGAGGATTAAGTCTTGGAGTTCGCCACACCAAAACTTAATTGAAATACAAGAAGTTTTTAAAAGATAACATTTGGAAAAGAACTCACCATAAATTTCCAAATGTTTAAGGTGTTAAAATTTGAACAATGCATTCCAGATCAACCTCGCCAGTCGATATTGAAGTTTGAAATTGAAAACATTGAGGTGTGAATGATCAAAAGATTATAAATAGAATCAGTCTCTCCAACTGATTCTTAATTTCATATAAAGATAAGAAAATGAAGATTTAAAGATCATAAACAGAAGATTTTTTAAATTTCTGAGCTGAGAAAGTTCAAACTATGATCATATTGATTAAATAAGTGAAAATCATCCAAGAACAAATTACAAAAAATTAAGGATAGAGGGAAGAAGAACTCCCTCAGTGATGCTCTGTTCTCGAGCTCCTTCACCTTCATGTCTACTCTATCATCTCCTAGGAGGCTCCACTCTCGAAAAGTATGGCATGGAATGAGAATGAGAGTCCTGATCTACTCTCCAGCGGTGAGTTCATTCAAGTGAATGATCGTATCCCAAAATTCTGCTGCTAATCTGCTTTTAAAACCTTACCGTCATATACTGCATGTCACCACTCGCTTCCAACAACTTGGACTCGTCTTTTCCTATTTCACCGCACACATGCGTTTTTTCGCGATAGGCACGTTGCACTATCTTTTCTCACGTAACTAATCCGGGTGAGTTAGTTGTGTGAATCTGGACATATACCTATCACTAGAAGGAACCTAGATTGTAAGAACTGAAAATAAGTAAATGTTTCAACTTTAAAAATTTTACTTTTATAAACAAATGTTAAATGTAAAATTAATTATTTATTAGTTATTATTTTAATTATTATTATTAATTAATCTTCTAAGTTATATGTTATTATTTATTAATTATGAAGTTGATTAACGAAAAATAAAATTAAGTCAAAAGTAAAGTATTTATTAAATCATTAAATTAATAATATTAGTCTTTAGTTTTTTTAAATATTTATTTTTAAAAAAAATATAATTTATGTTTATCATAATAAATAGTTTATTTTAAATATTATATTTTATAATTATTTTATTAAAAAAAAGATAAATTATAATTATTATAATCATTAAATTATTACATTAAATTTATTTATTTTAATTTAATTATTAAGATTAACATTAGAGTTAGTTTAATTAATTAGTTGAGTATTATATTATATTATTATTATTTTATTTATATTATTATTTTTATATTTCATATTTAATCTCTCTTCTTTTTGTGTGTTTTTTTAAATTATTGTTGTTTTTTTAATCCCATCCCCTGTCTTCTTGTTTGCTGCGATGCAAAGAGAAGGGAATTAGGGATCTAATGACTTTTTTCACAAAGCCCCCGACGACAAACAGGTCAAGTGGATCCCTTCTCCTCGACGACATGGCTATGGAAAGGGTGGCATCTCAAGCGGTGTTAAGGATTCTCCAACCCGACTTACTTTCATTACCATGAAATAGAAAACTTCCAACAAGATAAAGCTCGTTTCAGTTAGGGTAAGAGTAAATTCATCACACGTAGTGGCAAGGCACGAACAGATGATGAGGTTTATTCAAGAGGATCGGTTGGGTGTGAAGTAATTCGACTCTGGGTTGCAATATAGTGTATATGTGTGAAGAAAGATTTTAAAGTTTTTATCTTCTGATTACAGGCTAGGGTAACTCCTAAATAAAACTAATTTGATTCTGTTTAATTGTTTAGTTGATTGTGAAATGGTTTGATTGAAAAAAATAGCGATTGTGCGATTGAATAGTGGGTATGGTGTGCTGTAGGTGTGGAAGTAGATGATGTACAAAGGGAGAAAGAGGTTTCTTTAGGTAGAAAGGAATTGTGATGGAGTGAGGCTAAAAAAAGGGAGGTAATAGAGAGATGGTAAGACTCTGATAAGAAGACGGTGGAACAAACTGGAAAATGGTGGACGGGTTTGCTGTGGCACTATATGGGAAATGGTTCCAAGGTAGAGGAAAAATAGAGAGACCGTGAAAATGTAACGGTGGAAGGGAATGAGGAAACGGTAGTAGAAACACAGTGAGACCGTGAGAAGAATGAGAGGATACGGTGTGAAGAGGGACTGTAAAGGGGAATACAGTGACAATGAGACAATAAAACCAAATTCACGTGGCACCATGAATAAAAGAACTGGTGAGACCGTGAATGGATGGGGAAGTGGTGCGTGGTGGCACCATGACAGGAAACTGTTGATGTGGCATCGTGACACTACAAAACAAACAATCAAACAAAATAAATTAAAACTTAAATAAAACTGAATAAAATAATTAATAACAGCTAGAAATTAATCTAAACAAATGAGAATAAAGATACTCATAAATTAAAATAAACTTATTAAACCAAATAAACTTTAGTTAAATTATAAAAATGACTTAAATTGTATCTAATATAAAACTAAAATTAAAAATCAATTGAATCAATAAAATTTAATAAAAAATTTAAACATTTAAATTAAAAAATTAAATTAATGTTTCTACAACAAACTAAATTAATTAACAAATAAAATTAATTATCATTTTATTGAACAATAAAATTAGGTTAATACTTAAATATATAATATTTGAATAGATTTAGTTTGTTACAAAACATAAATTAGTAATTAATGAATTATTAAAATAGATCCGATAATTATGTTTTATTAAATTAATTAATTTTTAATACCAGAGAAGTCATATTAAGACTAAATAATTTATATGGAACACAAAACTAATTAATTAAATAATAAATTTTAAAACATTAAATATGAAAACAAAGATACCAAACCAAATAATAAGTAATTATACTATTAAATTAAATTAAGAAATAAATTAATTATTTTAAAGCTTAAATCACACAATTAATTATAAAAACGGATTAAATGACAGATTTAATAATAAAAATAAAAAAGTTCAATTATTTAGTATAAAGTACAAGAATGACCAGTTAAATCATTAAAAATTAATGAAAAATATGTAGAAAAACATGTGTTTTTAAGGCCACATCAGCGTGCCTACCCATACGCCAAAGCCTGAAAACTAGAATTGAGTGTGTGAAGATGTTATAGTGTAGAGACTATTCCCTATGGTGATGTTATAGTAATTGTCTAATATATCAAAAATAAAGATCATAATACACTAGAACAGTAACCCGCCCATGGTGGAAGCATAACCAGATTACAAAATAAATAATAATAAACAAGATCAATACAATTCAAAAAATAAAAACAGCACAAGATACCATTTGTAAAAACACACATCCAAGACAGGTCATACAAGATAATAAATAAAGTAGGATTTCCCATGGATGACCTTAGTATGTAAATATAATGACATAATGATATAAAAATAAAACATAAAGGAAACTCTAGCTAAAGAAAGACCCCATAGTCCTTTCTATTCATCCCATGAAAAAAATTATGATGAAATCAATAAGGTCATTCTTCTATACCCGAACCTTTACCTGAAGATAAATCCATAAAGTCTACATGAATCCTGAAGGGATCATGTAGGGAGTGAGAAAGAATATCAGTAGGATACCAACAACATGCACCTATCTTAAATCTACGATAACATAGGTGTGTACTAAAATAAAATAAACATCCCACACACAACACATAAAAAAACTTTCTTCCCCTGTGCTCAACATCCACAAGAAATCAATCCCATAATTTGGACATTGTTGGTATAGCTGTAAAGGAGTGGATCCTTATAATATATCCCAAGACATCCCCGATCTTATTAACAAGCTGGAGATCCCTCATGAACCTCCCATGATAGTATCTTGACACCACTTTCTTACTGGTATCTCGTGTCCATATCTAGGAACCAATGTCCTAAATTCACACCCAAATAGATTCTAGGTCCCTCAGACCTTATCTCATAAGAAAACCCATCATCATAAAGCATGATGTCTGAGGAACAATGATACCTATCCTCCTAATAATCTAAGACCAACATACTAAAGTACGATGAGCCTCAACCCCCAACTAATAGTCTAAACACCGTCAACCGATGGATCCTCACCATCACTATGAATTTCTACGAAAAGAACCTATAAACATCACCATTAGACACATTTAGTAGAGGCCTCTACTCACATTATTAGTCAATACCACCACATCATATGAGTTGTATTATGTGCACACAACTACAAATGGTGCATTGACCAACATGGGTGAGCGTGAATCAGAAAATAAGTCCCTAAGACACATCATTCGACACCTTGTTCCCCTGTGATTGTGTTGTTAAATCTTCTGGTCATCACCATCCAATATCACTTGGGCCATGCCCAAAACTTGAAAACCTCACCTCCTTAACCCGATGACCATGTTTCCCATCCCGTGATCATCATCACTCATAGAATCTAGGCCTCTCCTAACCTGATGGTTACATCGCCTCATAACATATAGACAATTCCATATAAATCCTTAGTCCAAGCACATCACATTCCTATGAAAATTATCACAATACATATAATATATTTAAATTAATTAAATTTAACAAAATACCAGACCCGACCTAACCAACCAAGTGGTTTAAATCCCTATCCCCGACTCGGTCATAGAAGAAATGACTAGGGTATTCTTAGAATCATCCCACATGGTATCATATTTAATTTAAAGGAAAGGAATTAATTAATTAGGGTCTTTATCAAACTACCCAATGGAACACTCAAATCCATACCTGCAAAACAATTGAAAAATCACAAAAAATATAAGCATCACCCACCTTATGTTGATAGACACTCAAACATATGATATTAGGATCTAACTCAAGCCAAAATGGAAGAAATAAACGTTTTAGATGAACACCTTGAAAATAAGGTAAAACATATCACACCAATTTATCACTCTATAAGGCAAGAGAAAAGAAGAATATAAGCAAGAGGACTCGAGGCCTTACCGATGTGGTTCCAACACACCTAATTACTTGAAGAAAGGATATCAGATAGATATTTGAGATCAACACATTGAAGAGGTGGAGGAAGCTCCCACAGATCCTGGAGGTGACCCACATGAGGGAGAAAGAAAAAGGGGCAGAAGAAATAAGATAGGAGGGGGAAAGGATAATTTACCACTTTTAAGTGGGTTTCAAGATTTACTCACACAGTTTGGCTAACCATGCACAACCTATGTGGTAGCCCCTATCCAAGGATCCACCTTATATAGTTTTCGAGAATGTGCAGAAACTGTGGGAACATCTTTGATAAAAAACTATAGAGGTGGAAATGGCCATCCTACCACTTCAATATGGTTTAAAAAACCATTCCTATAAGACCTAGAGGTATGAACAGTTATCCCTAGAAGGCCACACAGTTTGATCAAACCGTCCACCCTTGTCTGTGCACCCTAGAAAGGTTGGTGTTTGTAATTTTACGGATCCGAAACTTATCCAAAACCCTAAAGGAATTACCAATGATTAAAATGAATCGAAATGAAATACCTTAGGTCAAAGGAACTCTTATAATTAAGTTCCAATAATCAAGAAAAGAGTTGGTCTACCCACTAAACATCAAAAATTTAAAACATGTAAGGAATTCAAACCGCTTCAAAAATATAAAATTTTACAAGAATGGATTGATTCTAGTTTCACATAGTATACAACTTTCCAATAAAATATATCCTTAGGCATACGCGGAAATAGAGAGAATGAGTAAGAAACCATACACTTTTTCATTAGTATCTATCATGTATTCCACGTTATATACGAGGCTTGATATTGGCTATGCTTTGAGAATGGTAGGTAGATATCAAAAACATCTTGGTGAACAACATTGGTCTATTGTTAAGGATATCCTTAATTATATGAGGTGAACCAAAGATGTGTTACTGGTGTATGGAATATATGAAGAGATAATCATCAAATTTTATAAAGATACTAGATTTTATATAGATCATAATGATCTGATTTCGCAGTCAGGATATGTTTTTTATCTCACTGGAGGATTTATGAGCTGTAAGAGTTTAAAACAACTAGTTGTTGTCAATTCTATAGTAGAGTCGAAGTATATTTTGGATTTTCATGTAGTTAGGGAAGTGGTTTTGATTCATAGTTTTGTTCAATAACTTAATGTGGATCCTATAAGTAAAGACCCTATCACAATTTATTTTGATAACACTACAACATTAATTATTTCCAAGGAAACAAGGTTACTTAAAAGGAAAATGCATTTACATCATAAGTTTCATCTCTTGAGGGATGTTTCTGAATAAGGCAAAGTTGTGGTAAGTTGATTATCTATGGAGGAAAATGTGGTGGACCTATTGATTACATATCTATCTCAGTATATGCATGAGTATCACGTGAGAGCTAGTGGACTAAGAGTTACCATCAGTTGGCACTACTGAAAGTGGGAGTTTGTTGGAGTTGGTTCCCTGAAACTGAATTCTATAGTACTTTATTATATGTTTTTATTATTAATGAAGTATTTTATCTCATCATGATTGTTCCTTTTCATTAAATTTTTATGTGATAAAGTCCTAAGAATATATTTCACACTGAAAGGTTATGGAAGTTCCCCACTATGATGAGAACCAAGAGGTACCACAATGTCATTCTTTAATATTGTTATATATCTAGATGATATTTTCTGATGGAACATAGATTATATAGATTATTATGGATAAGAGTCTCATAATACATTGAGAAACCTTCTCAGGGTGTTCTACCTTGGTAATCTCTAAGATAGAAGGTTATGAGAATAAACCCATTAATAATAAATACATATTTCTATATGTCATTGGATTTTCCTATCATCTTACTTGTTTATTATTCCTTAAACTTTAATATTATCATTAATGAATATTGTGACTCACGTACTTTGATGTATTGATGAAAATCATGATGAGATATTCTCGTGGAGAGAAGTGATATTTTAATTACGTCATGAGTGATATTGCATTAACAGATAATGAAGAAAGGATTTATCCCTTCTTTCTATTGATGGAATTTGATATCTCAGTATCTTTGATGGGAATATAATTGTGTAAGTAAATCCACGTCCATGGTTTTTAGTGGGTGAGTTCATTTTTAGAAAGTCAAAGAAAGAGATATTGAGCACATAGGTTGATTTAACCAGTATACAACCTTATTGATTTGAGATATCATGATAAAGGGATTTTATTAAATGATAATTTTTCATAAGAGGTTAGATTTAATTATGACATTAACTTCATTCTATATGGGTTTCTTAGCGTTTTTCTAGATGCTAACCTTGAAATTTTGGTTGTTCGATGATAGAGAAAAATCAAGTGATTTTTTAATCAAATTATGATGATTTATTCATGATTGTCAATGATAAAACCCCTGTATTTTTGGGTTTTATTAAAATAATGGTTAATTTGAATTATATAATGAAAATGGTCAAAAATATGAAAATTACTTAAGTTCATAATTTTGACATATCTTTATCACTTTGGTATTTTGATCATAATTTTTACATTATATATCTAATTTTTTTTGTAGGATTCCTTTCCCCATTTTTTACAACTTTCCCTTATAGACCCAAAGCTAAATCCACCATTTGGATGTCCAAAACTAGCTCACAAGTTGGGTCTTCAAAACTACTTAGATATATGGAAAGTTTTAATGGTAGGACCATATATCTTGATTGGATGGCCCAAATGCGCTGAAATTCAGAGCAGATATGTGAAAGAAATTTATTAGTTTTTTTTAATGAATTTGTAAACATGTGAATTGGATATTTTCAAGGCCATTAATTCATGGGAATTTAGTGAAATGGAATATGGAGAGTCTGTCTGGGCAGATTAAATTCACAGAGTGAAATGAGAATAACTCTCTCTATACATGGACAAATACACTGAAAGTTTGATGGAATATTAAAAATGCATTTATACACAACTATCATGAAGGAGTCCACATGTGAATCTTCCATTTAATTGGGATAACATGTGGCAACATTCGAGGAGAAATTATAGCCTATAAAAGGGGGATCACTCCTCCTTCCCAAATCATTCCAATCCATCCCATTCCATCTGGTAGAAAGTATCCAATAGAAGAACAATAATTCCTTATTCCTCCATATTATTAATTAATATTTATTTATTCCATGTTTATTTTTCATTAAAATTCGATGAACCCTTCTTGCATGGAGGGGTAGAACCCTTAGTGATTGGGTGAAGGGAAGGGTGATCCCATTTTGTGATGATTAAGTTTCTAAAAGTTTTCAACCAAGAGAATTATATGCTTTTAGATGAATGGTTTTCAATTCAATTTATTTTTTAATTTAAATTAAATACGGTTGTATTTTAATTTATTATTAAATATTAAATTTCTTTGATTTAAATATTATTCCACCCTTGCTTGATTTAGTTATTTTTACACCAATTAGTTAATATTTAAATAAAATCAAGTAAGGGAGTTTTTTAGTGATTAATAAAAGTTGTGAAAAAATTAAGATAGAATAATTTAGTTATTTATGGAAAATAAATACCAGATTTGGTATTGACTTAGTGATTAAATGTTATTCCATTAAAATTTATACAATTTGATAAATAATTAAATAAAAGGCGAATTAAAGAAATAATTTCTATTCAATTCATTTAATTATTTTTATGAAACCAAAAGATTAATATTTTCTCAGAAACTAGGATGAAATCATGAAAGGGAAAACCCAACCTAAATCCAATCACTTATCTCTCATTATAAATTCACCAAACATCAAAAAATATCCCATCTTATTAAATCCTTTAAACTTGTTATTTTTATCTGTATAAGTGACACATAGATTAAAACACTACCCTTTGGATAATGACTTTCTAGTTACCACTCATACCACACCCTTAGGGGATTTCATTATTTTTTCCATACCTCATAACAAGAATGTGTCCAAACTGGAACCATTTCCATGGATCCAACTAGTCATTCATTTACGTTTTATATTTTCACATTTTAGATAGATTTTAATACTTTTATAAAAACAAAAACTAAAAAAATATTATTTCCATGATAAATTTAAATGATAATTATTCTTCATGGACTAAAAATTACTCACAGGTTTTAGAACAAGTGGATGAAGCACCCTGGTCTTCAGAAGAAAGTAATTTTTGGTCCAGATAGATCAACAAAGCCCAGAGCCAACTCGTAAAAGAGAAGGAATTCAAGGACCTAATCTAGTATCTCAAAGAGACCCTCAAGAAATAAATTTTAGAAGGATTTTCTAGATAACTAACTGAATTCTGGGAGTACTTCTCATAATTTTATCCAGAATTGGCCAAGACACAACAAGAGTGCTTCTTGATTCCCCCTAAAAAATTGAAGTACCCCCAAAATATTTCCTAAATGAAGTAGAAAAACACAAAATAAAATATGATATTCAAGATCTTGAAGAGATGATGAATGATCTAAAAGGAAAAATGAACTGGACAACTTCATTTGTCCAAGAACCATCAAAGCAATCTGAGCCTGAACTAGAAGATGATTCACTTTTCTTACCTGAGGAGGAAAATGAGTAAGACTTTAATACTGAGCTACATGCGGGAGACCAACAAAAATTTTATGACTTCTGGAATGAATGTGAGGAAATTATTGATCTCACCATACCATGAAAATAAGAAGATCTAAAAAAATTGATAGAAGACACCACCTAAGTGGTGGGATTTGAAGTGAAAATGGGGGAGCCTAACTACCTGCCTCCATCCTCTGAGGACCAACTCCATGCAAAACTTACCACTAAGGAATTGATTGAAACTGAACCAAATCAGGGAGATGGATATTTATTTGACTCTTTATTTTTTGATTCTATTCATTCTGAATTGTGCATCACTACCTATTTTTTTGAATTTTTATATTCAGACAATCTTTACCATGTCTTATAGAAGAATTAAAAAACTGGGCCTGCACCTACTGAGGAAAAAATAGAGCTACCTGATTTAAATGAATATGAATTGGAGGAGCCCCATCATGAATAGAGCAAAGTTTCTGAGCCTGAGGAAATTAGGAAAGAGGATGATCATTTTGAATCCAATATAAATCCATCACTATAATATTAGGAAGAGGTTGAACAAGTAGCAACCAAGAAGGAGGATGATAAATACTTCATCCTGCCCCTACCATACAAGATATATCTAATTGTGAAGGGGTAGGATTTTATATACTCTATGTATGGATCATTAATCACCAGCAAGGATGAAGAAAAATCTGTGAAAAGCTACATGTGGTGGTTTAAATCAAGGAATCTTCATCCATTATATGATTTTGGATAACAGTTGATACTGCCATTTGGAAGCAGTAAAAATTCAGGGCCCACTTTGGGGATCATAAAAAGACTTATCCCTTCACATTCTTTCTAAGAATTTATATTTCAATTTTCTTTCTTAAGAGTAGTCCAACATGAATCCCCACTCCCTCTATGTTTCTAAGATTAAATGACATGATCCTATTTCATAATTGTGTAATTCTATTTTTTAGGATCATAAATTGTAGAATTAAGCCAAGATAGTAAAGGGAGGAAAGAGGACCAAGCATTAATAGTAAAGGGAGTTCACTTTTTACTATTATCTTTTAAAATCTCTACATATTTTTTCTAAAAAAATGTCTGAGCATTAAATATAAAATTTTATGCCAACACTTGAATTATGCTTTACTATAATTTTATAAGAAACATGACTTTTTTAGGAATACTGTGATGTCATGTTTTATATTTCAATGTTAATGAAATTGATTGAGTAAAATAGATAATTGAATTATTAAAATGAAATATGGATATTAAAATGAGGACTCATGATTTAAAGAAATTAATTGATTCATGTAAATGAAATTTCCAAACCATTTTTCATGATCTAATTTTATAAAATTCATGTGAATTGATTAGTTATTATTAATCAATACTTGAGTGATTTTCCCAAATCATATGTCCCATTCCTGAGAGGATTTATAGACATAGTAGTTTCTATTTTATCCTTGAGCATATTTCAAGAGTGATATTGGGGCATGCGACCTACTAGAACTTGAATTTGAACTTTTCAAATAAATGAATATGAAAAAAAATTAAAATAATTGATGTGTCTTTTGATAAAACACTTATACTTAAAATACTACCCTTGTATGAATAATTATTTATCCAATAGAGATGATGAATTCCCTTTATAAATATAATCCATGTTTCAATCAATTTTTATCTAATCCTACCCTACAATTAGTAATTTCACGATATTTTAATGTTGAAGTGTGGGGGTAAAGATAATCATGGTAAATGAGATGATTTAAATTATAGGGAATAATTTAGGGGGTGATTATTGTGGGAATTGTAAAAGGTTGTGGAATCATTCATTATACTATATTATTTTCCCCTCTTGAATATAAAAAAATTAAAATGAAAAAAAGAACAAAAAAAATGAGAGAAATTGTTTTTGATTTGGGTAAACCAAAAAACACTATTACTAGACCAATGCTTTTATCATATATGGTTAGGTGGTATGTGTGAGGTTTATTCTAATCCCAAACTTTCGAAAAAAAGAAAAAAATTGAAAGTTTCTTTGAAAAAAAAGCATAAAAATAAAAAATATATATTCAAGATAAGGAACAAATCATTAATTGTGTTTAAACTAGTCACAATATTTACTTTGGACTTTTAGTGATGTTAGGAGTTGATATAAATTTAAGGGGATAATTTCTTAAACTTTTACATTAAATATAAGGATTTATTCTTGAAGATATAAACCTCTTCCTTAAACTTTAATTTTTAACACAAATTCCTACTAACCTTAATCCTTAGATACATTTAAACCTTGATTACAATCCCTCTTGATTTTATGTGATTTTTTCTTTAAAAAGTGGATAATGTAGTTCTTTTACATGCTTATGGATAAAGAGAATGTTCTCATGATATTAGAATAACTATACTTGAATTTTATCCTGAGATATGAGAGAAAAGATTAAAAATTGAGGTAAATAAATACATGGAATGTTTGATAATAATGAATCTAGAAGATTGAATGAATGAAAAGAGAAGCTCCATAATTTTTTCAAAAGGGAAAAGTAAAACACATGGATTGGTTGTTTTATTGAAAAATGAGAAATTGAATTAACATTTTATATTGAATTTGAAAATTTGATTTTACATTGATAATTGTTTGATTTTATTACATTGAAATTTTAATATTGATAACATTGGTTCCCTATTTAATTCCTTGTTGAGATTTATGTTTGAGGACAATCATGGTTTAAGTGTGTGGGTATTTGACAGAAAAAAATTATGTGATTTTTTTTATAAAAATTAATATGATTTCTTCATGATTTTAAATGATAAAACCCATGTATTTTAAGGTTTTATTTAAATAATGGGTAATTTTAATTATATAATGAAAATGGGAGAAAATATGGAAATTAATTAAGTTGGGAATTTTGAAATATTATTATCCCTTCAGTATTTTGATCATAACTTTTACATTATAAATTCAATTTATAATATTATTTTAGGATTTTTCCCTTTTTCATACAACTTTCCCTTCTGGAACGAAAGCTAAATCCATCATTTATATTCTAAAAGCTTGCTCACAAGTTGGGTCTTCAAAACTGTTTATAAATATATAAATTTTTGATGATGGGACCATATCTCTTGGTAGGAAGGCCCAAATGCGCTTAAATTTGAGTTGGAGATGATAAATACATTTATTAAAAACTTTCATGAATATTTACACCCGTGAATTGGTTGTTTGAAATGAAATTAATGCATGGGAAATCAAAGACATGGAATATGGAGATTCAATCTGGATAGATTAAATTATCATAGGGAAGTAGGAATAAATCTCTATATACATTTCCAAATATTCTTAAATGTTTAGGGAAGATGAGTAAGGAATTTATGAACAACTTTCATGAAGGATTCCATATGGAAATATTAAATTTAATGGGGATAACATGCAGAAACTTTTGAGGGGAAATTATGGCCTATAAAAGGACGAGATCTCCTCCTTCCCAAATAATTCCATTCAAACCCATTCCATACAGTGGAAAGTATCCAAGAGGTGAAAAAAAATTCATTGTGACTCATTATTCTTAATTAATATGTATTTCTTCCATGTTTATTTTTTATTCAAATTCAATGACATCTTCTTGTATGGAAGGGTATAATCCTCAGTGATTAATTGAAGGGAAGAAGGATCCTATTTTGTGATGTCTGAGTTTCTAAAAGTTTTCAATAAAGTGAATTATTTTATTTTAAATGAATTTTTTTCAATTTAATTTATTTTTAATTTAAATTAAATATAATTTTATTTTAATTTATTCTTAAATATTAAATTTCTTCGATTTAAATATTATTCTACCCTTGATTTATTTATTTATTTTTGTAACCAATTTGTTAATCTTTAAAGAAAATCCAGTAAGGGAGTGTTTTAGTGATTTACTAAAACACGTGAAGAAATATAGATAGACTAATTTAGTTTTTAGGGAAAATCAATACTAGATTTCATATTTCCTGAGTGATCAAATATTAGTCCATTAAAATTTATACACTTTAATAAATAATTAAATCAAAGGTGAATCAAAGAAACAATTTTTATTCAATTCATTTAATTATTTTTCTAAAACCAAAATATTTATGTTTTCTTATAAAATATGATGACATCATGAAAGGGGAAAACCAACCTGAATCTAATCACTTATCTCTCATTATAAATTCACTAAACATAAAAAAAATCTATTATCTTCTTAAATCTTTAAAACTTGTTATTTTTATCTGCCTAAGTGACACATAGATTAAAAAACTACAGTTTGGATAATGAATTTCTGGTTACCACTCATACTACACCCTTAGAGAATTTATTCATTTTACCACACCTCATGAAAAGAATTTTTCATTCGTCCTAATATCATATAAAGTGATTTCTAGAGTGTTAGACACTAAGTATATCTACAATCTTAGTTAAACTCAAGTATTGAATTTAATAAGATAGAATAAATAATGTTTATTTAGGTTTAGTTGGTATCTATGATTTAATCAATAGTTATTTGAAAGAATATGTGAGTTAAATAATAATAAATACATATTTTCAAGGTTTTGATAATATAATATTTGTTAGATTTTTCAATGAATAATAAAGTAAAATTTATTTATTAAATGAATAGTCACTATTCAATGATTAGTAAATATCGATGAATGGAAAATAGACCGAGCTATGGTATGATTCGAAATGGTATTAATGATATTTATT
The DNA here is from genome assembly GCA_963277665.1 of Viscum album. Lineage (NCBI taxonomy): Eukaryota > Viridiplantae > Streptophyta > Magnoliopsida > Santalales > Viscaceae > Viscum > Viscum album. The sequence continues at coordinate 26,621,819 of OY728131.1, forward strand.
TATATTGTTAAAGTGCTGCACATGTCAATTGAATAATAATAATAATAATAATAATATTGGACCTGGGGTCAACTAAGAATTATAAAGTTGGAAAGGGGCTTGAGTGTGATTTTCCAACCCTAAACCTATTATAATAAATATGTAATTATATTACATTCCATAATAACTCTTACTGTGCGCAATAGATAGAGATATACTCTATTTATACCTATATATGGATATAGAGATATAGAGATCTATAACTTGCTCTATCTTCCTCATCTCTCAATCCATAGAGAGAATAACTAGACTTATTACTCCTTCAAGTAGAATTCTTCTGTGAATAGATACGAACAATGAAAGTGAGCATGATTATCCATGATAACAAATGATAATTCTAAAATGATTTTTAGAGGTTGTGGGGTATGGGTGGATCACTAATAGAGATATTCTGTACTTGGATCCTAGATCATAATGATGGTATTATGAGATCTATTCAACCTGGTCATCAATGAATAATGAATTACAAGTTGATGTAATTATATATCTCTTCATAAATCAATTAAAAATTACATGTGAAGATCGTCTTATTTTGGTTCGAGTTTTATTATATTGTTAATTAATCTATGGTTTTCATTGAGCATGATGTTTTTTCATGTGAAACAATGATTATTCATAAATCAAGATTAAAAATATGAGCTAGTTATGCCTTACAGGTGATTCCACTATGCCTAGAACCTAAATAAATGATAATGAAGGTTTTTTTAGTAAATGATAAGGGAATTTGAAGGTTAAATTCAAAATTGTCCAAAGTTGTTTGAGAAGTTAAAGAACTATTAAAACACACCATTTTATACTAGTTGTACTAAATATACAATATTTTAGCTATACTGAAGCTATATAATTTGAAATCTAGAAATGGATATTATGAAAACAACTTCATAGAACTAATTTCTCTATTGAATGATATACTATCATAAGATAATGAAATTTCTTTCTGAACATATGAAAATAAACGAATTCTATGTTCAATAGGTATGATATCTGAAAGAATACAAACCTTTATAAATGAATGTATATTATTTTATAAGGATCATGAATGATTTAAAAAATTACCTAAGTGTGGTGAATCTCAATACAATTATGTTTAATAAAGTCCTTCAAAAGTTTTGTGGTACTTTCCAATCATTCCAAGGTTTAAGAACCTATATAGAAGTGATTTGATTTCAAGGCAATTGATGTGGAATACAAATACATGAATTCAAGATGGGAAACTTCTTCAACCATCAAACTCGCCTCAGTTGAAGGAAATTGATCATAAGTATCATGAATTTGAAAATGATTTGAGAAACCTCCATCTTGAACTATCTATAGATGAAGTGAATACATTTGGTGTATAAAGTATCACTTATGGGGCATGGATCATTATGAGGATGCATAATTTTATGTATGTTTTAATTTGTAATATTTTAATTGAAATTACTTGTATTAATCAATTTTACTAAGATTTATTAATTTATGAAACAAAAACTGAGTGCTAAAAATAAATAATGTGCATAAAAACCAACATACCTCTATCGCAAAGTAAGGACGGGGTACACGTCACTTGAAAAAATGTTATGTATTTTAAATCTATATTAGTACTTTTATATGATATGAAACAAAAAAATAAGCATGTTCCTTTTTTTTATAATGTGGATTAATGAAAAAAAAATCGAAAATCCACTTTCATCCCATGTCACGTGCTATGAAAGGAGGTTCATGTAAATAAATAGGAAATAATATGAGATTAAAATGAAAAAATAGTATGAGAATCATGTGTAAGTATTACATAATATTTTTTTTCTATTTTAAATTATTATTACATAACAATGAATACTTATTTTCATATATTTTATATCTTTTTTAGACATAAGATTCTTCATAAGCTGTCCCCGATGAACGACTATGTTTAGTGGCCTTAAAGCGGCCAAAAAAATTATGGTTTATTCAAAGGTTTATGTTTTGTAGTTTAACCTTGAGTATATTTTTAGAAATAAAAGACAAAAAAGAATAGAGATAATAAAATATATGACATTCATTAATAGACAAATTTTTTAAAAGAAACACTTAATTGGTGGATTGAGTTATTTGATAATTGTATGGGAAGGTATTAAAGAGAAGAAACCATATAGTAACAACCACTATATTAAGAGACACATACTAGCTTTGAGGATTTATATTCCCATCAGTGTTCTACCTTACCAGAGGAATTTGATTTTTTTCGTAATTTTTTTAGTGATATGTGAATCAGACATATATTGATGCATTTCATGTACTAAAATTCTATTGGGTGGAATTGATTATGATTTACATCTATCCACACCCACCCATAACCCTATTATGAGGGGTAAAGTTTAAAATATCCAAGGATATATTATATATAATAAAAAACTTAAAAAATATCATGTGAGGGTAGGGATTCACTTAGCTCATGATCCAAGTTCTAGGCTACCTATTCCCTATGATGATCTAGATGTTCACATGATTAAACTTACTATTTTAACTTTCATAGCATGGTTGTATGATCTTGTAAAAATACACGATGATAATGAGGTATATCCTTTCCAATTTATTTAATATGAAAAACTATTAACAGTTAATGAAAAAAGGTCTAAATCATGGAATGTTATTACATATGGAGAAAAGGAAGGGGAAACATAAGGCCAGATCAAAACAATATAAAGAATCAACTAATAAATCAAAAGGACCTTATGATAGTACCTTTAACCCACTAATTCATCTTAAATATTTACTAATACTATAATTTCACATGGATACAACATTCAAAGATAATAATATAATATATAATGAATTTAAAAAATAAATGTATGGAGAGTCCATTATAGAAATTATTTTTCTTGAGAGTGTAAATGAAATTCTCAAGCATGGATAGATGGGATGATCAGTTTTGAATGTATACAAGAGTTACATTATCATAATTAGTTTGTACAATAATTTATCTATTATGTTAATTACCATCATATACTATTAATTTTTTTACAGGTGTACATATAAGTACTATATGAAGGGAAAACCTGAGAAACAAATGTAGACTCATACGTCCTCACATCACTTCTATATAAAAATTTTTATTTTAAAAATTGAAATTGAAATAATAGTGTAGTAACTAGACAAAAATTTTTAAAATAAAATTTCAAACAATAGACTCTTATTAATACTCACAATGAAGGGGTAAAGATCTAGAATCAAATCATATAAAATATATTCTGATTTCTTTCATTACTTATTTATTTGGGTTTTTTAGGAAGCATTGGGTTCTCATTGCAATAAATTTGGATACTCAAAAGATTTATTTTTTAGATTAAAAGAATGGATATCCAATAAATTTAACTCAAATTATGAAATTTATTAATTTATAATAAACTACATTTAATATTTTATAAATAAAATTCAAATTATATGTTTTATATTATGTTTTAATGATTTTTTAATGATGGTGTGATGTTTAAATATCCTCAAACTCATGGTATGAGGGTGTTAATTAATAAAAACAAGCCTATAAATTTCTAAAAAAGGATAAGTATTAGAATATATATAATAATATTTCACTATCAAAACATATATAAAAAAATTACTTATTTTTTTCAATGTTTCTGTAGTGTTTAGAATAAAATAATGACAGTGATTGTGGTTATTAAATTTGTAAATTTTTGAAAGATATTGTATCCCATCAACAAACTAGTATCCCTATATAAGTATTTCTAATGATAATTACAATTTCATTTAAAATATTTATTAACCATTTGTTTATTAATATTTTTCTAGTGCCACAGGAACTTTCAAAGGTACACATATTCAAAATAGGAATTATATTTTCTTAGAAAAGTGTACTAAGATTACATGGTTTTAGAATGTTTTCCAAAATAACAAATAAATGATTTCTTATCATGTTTTTATTTATTTATCTCAAATAGATCATGAAGATTTAGTTTATATACTACTTATTTAGTTACTTTTTATCATTTTATCTACTACTTAGTTATAAATTTGTCTTATCATTTTATTCTTATGTATATTTAAATAATTTATATATAGATCATGAATAATTTATTTCCTACTAATTTTTGTTCTAGAATTTTGTGCATATAAAGAGTACAAAAGGTCTCTATATAGAGTTCATGGTCCTTCTTGAAGGATAAAATAATTTCCATAGAGAAGAACCCTTAACTATGAAGGGGAAATTATTTTTTTACATGAATTGGGATTATAAATGAGAAATTATATTAACTATCAATTAAGGACCCCATAATCTATATGGTGGCATTTTGGGCAGTTCATAGTCACAAAATACTGGGTGAAAACTAAATTCTTGATGAAATATTTGGTAAGAATGATGCGTTGTAATAATGATTAATGTTATCTATATTGAGTTGTTTGTTCATTATTTTATTTGTTTATGTTAAATAGTGATTAAATTCATTCCATTTTGGGTCTAATAACTTTTAATAAGATTTAGGTGAGACAAATTTGTGTTTTACCCATAGAAAAGGAAGCATCACTTATATACATTTTTTCCTACTCCTTTTGGGGTACTTGTACACATTTATTCCTACTCTCTTTAGGACTGACATAGTTAACTAAAATAAAACATGCTAATATTGTCTTGATACATTTAGAAAATTATCCATAAATCATGTTTGACATGTATGAATCAAATTCATGTCAATATGACACACAATGTGTCCAATATGACTGAAAGTGAATGTCTTTATTTAAAATTGACATTTTAATTAAAAAAACATTACATACTCAAAATTGAGAAATCATACATGGATTTTCTTGATATTTTATAAAAATTATCCACAATTCATTTTTGATGTGTAGGAGTCAACCACACATCAATCTGACCCACAATGTGAAAAATAAGATTTAAAGTGTGTGTTTTTATGTAAAATTGATGATTTAGTTCAGAATAAGTATCACAAAATAAAAACCTAGAAATCACACTAATATTGTATTATACTTTTGTAAAATGATCAATAAGTCATTTTTGATGAGTTGTAAGTAACTATACATCAATCCAACACATGATGTGCCTGGTATGATTGAAACTTTTTATTTTTATTTTAAAATGATATTTTAATTCAAAACACGCATCACATACCGAAAATAAATATAATGATCTCGAATTTCATTAATATTGTAGCTAAAAGATACATAAGTCATTTTTGATATGTCATAATTAACTACATGTCAATCTGACACATGTTGTTCTTGGTATGATTATAAGTGTGTGTTTTGATTTAAAGTTAACATTTTAGTTAAAAAAAACTTTACATACTCAAAAATAAGAAAAAATTCTCGTATTGTATTTATATATTAGTAAATAGATCCATAAATCATTTGGGACATGCAGGAATCAACTTCATGTCAATCTAAAACATAGTGTGGTCGATATGACTAAAAGTGCATGTTTTTATTTAAAATGGTCATTTTCGTTCAAAACAAGCACCACATTCTCAAAATCAAGAAAATGTTCTTTTATTGTCTTGATACTTTATTAAAATTATTTATAAGACATTTTTATGTATATGAATCAAACACACATTAATTTTACACAAAGTGTGCCCGATATGACTCAAAGTGCGTGTTTTTAGTTTAAAATTGAAATTTTAGTTCAAAACATGATCCACTCACTGAAAACCAAGAAAAAATGATCATAATGTCTTAATAATTTACAAAAAATGACCCACAAGTCATTTTTTATTTATATGAATCAAGCACACATTAATCCTACACACAATGTGCCTGATGTGACTCCAAGTGAATGCTTTCATTTAAAATTGGCATTTTTGTTCCAAACATGTTCCAAACACTCAAAACTAAGAAAATGTTCTTAGATTATATTTATAATTTATGAAAATTATGCATAAACCATTTTTTATGTATTTTAATGAACCACACATCAATACAACACACAATGTGCCTGGTATAACTCATAGTGCATATTTTCAATTTAAAAGTGACATTGTAGTTCAAAACATCTATCACTCATTGAAAACCAAGAATCCACCCCAAAATTTTCTTGATACTTTAGGGTAAAAAATCCATAAATTATTTTTGATGTGTAGGAATCCACTTCCCATCAATCCAACATACGATGTTCCCGATATGACTCAATGTTTGTGTTTTCAATTTTAAAGGGACATTTTAGTTCCAAACATTTATCACTCACTAAAAACCAAGAAAAAACACTTGGATTATCTTTATACTTTATTAAAATGATCCATAACTCATTTTTGATGTGTAGGATTTGGCCACACACTAATCTGATACACAATGTTCCTAATATGAGGAAAAGTGTGTGTTTTATTTGAAATTGACATTTTAGTTCAAAACACATGCCACATACTCAAAACTAAGAAAAATAAATATATATATTTTTGATTATTTTGGAAAAAGGATCCATAAATAATTTGTGATGTGTAAGAATATACCACACATTAATTCAATACATGGTGTGACTAGTATGACTAAAAGTGTCTTTTTTCAATTTTAAAGTGACATTTTTTTAAAAACACGTGTCACTCCCTAAAAAATAAAAACACACACTCATATTTTATTTATAATTTAGTTAAAATTTCTACAAGTCATTTGTGAGGTGTAAGAATAAACCACACACCAATATAATACACAATGTGGCTGATATGACTGAAAGTATGCATTTTCAATTTAAAAATGAAATTTTAGTTAAAAATGAGTGTCACTCATTTAAAACCAAGAAAATGTACTTAAATTTTATTTACGCTTTAGGAAAAGGATACATGATCCATATTTTTCATGTATCAATCAACCTCAAGTCAATATGACTCAGGGTGTGTCTGATGTGATCTAAAATATGTTTTTTTATTTAAAAATAACATTTTAGTTCACAATTCACATCACATACTAAAAATTGATCAAACATGATAAGATCATCTTGTTACTTTAGAAAAATTATACATGAATCATTTATGATAAGTAGAAATCAACCAAACATAAACCTAACTCATGGTGTGGATGACATGACCTAAAGTGTGTGTGTGTTTATTTAAGATTGACATTTTATTTCAAAACATGCACCACATACTTAAAACAGATCAAGAACATTCGAATTGTCTTGATATTTTAAGACAATAATTTATAAGTCATTTGTGATCTGTAAGAATCAACCACACATAAATTTGACAAAGGTGTGAATGATATAATTGAAAGTGCCTGTTTAAAATTTTAAAAAGACATTTTTTTTCAAAACATGCATCACTCCCTAAAAACTGAGAAAACTCACTTGGACTGTCTTGATATTACTGTGTAATATGTTTTATCTAAGTATTTTGTTATCCTTTTTATTTATGTTTTATCACTTATCAGTCATGTTATTTTTTTAATTTTGTTAACAATGCATTATTGTATCATATTTATTTCTCATTTATTTATTTATAGTATAACTAATATAAGTAATGTTTTTTAACACAGATATACTCTTATTTTGTTTGAGTTGGGGTGGTTTGTTTGGAAACTAGTAGCATGGTTAAGCTCTTTTGGAAGGGGGTTCCAAAGAAAATGAAATATAGTGTTTTTTAATTTATTGGAATAAAGTTTGTAATAAATTGTACATACCAATGTTATTATACAAACCAATGTTATTGTATATACCAATGTTTTAATTATAATTTTTGTAAAAATTGTATAATGTTTTTTGTTTTATTGTGATGTAAATTTATTTGAAATTAAATCATATATTTGTTTCTACAGTGTGTTATAAATTTTATTTGCACACTACTACAACATGGTTTTTATCAGTGATTTTTAGCATTGATAAAAATGTCTTTTATCAAAATTATAAACATCATTGATAAAATCTTACTTAACCAGTACTAAAAAAAGATATGATAAAGTGTCACCTTTATCAGTGATAAAATATGTACTAAAAAAAGGGCCCCCCTTTTTAGTGACGATGAAGAGTTCTTTTATTAGCTCTTTTTTAGTGTTGATAAAATACACTTAATTTTAAATATGTTTAAAATATAAGTGCTATTTCAGCATTGATAAAATCCATTTAAAGCTATAGAAGGATTTTATTAGTACTAAAGAAGTGATGATGTTGTAAGCGACTTTAAAAGAAATTGGATTTTATCAGCACTAAATAAAAACTAATTATGGGGGCCCTTTATCAGTGTACATTTTATCACTAATCATGGTGTCCCTTGATTAATGTTTTTTTAGTATTGATGAAGGAAGCAGTTATGAGTTCTAAAAATAGAACTGCTAAAAGACTTGTTATAGTAGTGTGTTTTCATAATTTATAGAACATTGCAGTAATAAATATGCAAATTTTTATCAAATACAATTTTATCACAATGAAATAAAAACATTATACAATGATTTCAAATATCACAATTCAAAACTGGTTTGTACAATTACATTAGTGTGTACAATTTATTTCAAAATTTATTCCAGTAAATTCAAAAAACTTTATTTCATTGTCTTTGGGACCCCCTTCCAAAGGATAATGATCATGCTACTAGTTTCTAAACAAACCACCCAACTCAAACAAACACTAGTAGAAAAATACCCTATAACAACGGTTTGAAACCGTTGGTATAGGCCTCCAAACCGTTGGTATATCTTATACCAACGTTTTGGAGAACTGTGGCCATGTATGCCATGGGGATATGTCTATACCAATAGTTTTCCCAAAAGTTTTGGTATAGACCTATACCAACAGTTTTCAAAACTATTGGTGTAAGTAATATGAAAAATCTATACCAATGGTTCCATAAAACCGTTGGTATATGTATTTCAAAAAAGAAGCATTCAGTGGGTTTTGATCCTAGTACCTGTAGTTTACGATTGAATGACCTAACCACTAACCTAACTTGACTTTTGTGAACAGAATTTCATAAATATATATGTGTATCATCATCAATATTTTAAATTTTTATTTATTTAATGTTCTTTGTAGGAAGATTCCATAAAAAATACATGTAACTATACCAATGGTTTTGAGAACTTTTGGTATAGATTCTTTGATTTTGGGACCTATACCAACAGTTTTGGACAAACCGTTGGTATAGGCGGAACCTATACCAACAGTTTGGGGAAAACTGTTGGTATAGGGTCTCTATTATGGACCTATACCAACGGTTTTGGCCAAACCGTTGGCATAAGTCCATATAAGTGACCTATACCGATGGGTTTCCCCAAAACATTGGTATAGGTCCCCCCCTATACCAAACGTTTGTCTAAAAGTGTTGGTATATGTCCAAATTAGTGACCTATACCAACGGTTTTGGCCAAACTGTTGGTATAGGTCCATATAAGTGAACTATACCAATGATTTTCCCAAAACCGTTGGTATATATCTTATTTACAGTAGTGAAAGTAAGAGTATAACTATATTAAAAATTATTCTTAATTGAGAAATAATATAAAAAAATGAATGAGATATAATTATGACACAATAATTCATTGATAAAAACAAATAAAAAAATGAAAACATGAATGCGAAATGATTGAACACAAATAAAAAGAATAAAACAATATATAAATAAAAAATATTGAAAATTAATATCTATAAAATATGATTGTGTTTTCTTGGTTTTTTGTGATTTACATGTGTTTTCAATTAAAATTTCATTTTTAAAATGAAAACATATACTTTCAGTCATACTGGACACAACCTGTTTCAGATTGACGTGTGGTTGATTCCTAAACATAAAAAATGACTAAAGTTTTTTTATAAAATATCAAGTCAAACTAAGTGTGTTTGCTCAGTTTTGAGTATGTGATAAATGTTTTGAACAAAAAAGTCAATTTTAAATAAAAACACACACTTTTAGTCATATCAGACACACTAAGTTTTGGATAGATGTGCGATTGATTCCTACTTGTAAAATATGATTTATGGATCAATTTTCTAAATTACCATGGAAATCTAAGCTTGTTCTATTGATTTTTAGTATGTGATTCACCTTGTGAACTAAAATTTAACTTTTAAATGAAAGGACACACTTTCAGTCATACCAACCACACTATATGCCAAAATGACTTGAGGATAATTCCTACACATCAAAAAATGAATCATGGGTCTTTTTTATAAAGTGTTAAGATAATCAAAGGGAATTTTTTTGACACTTTCACTTGGGTGCTCACGCGTTGCACATGCAGCTCTGTTCCCCACATTCCCACTTTCCAAGGGTGGGTGGATTTTATCACTTTTATCAGTGATGTATACTGCTTGATTAAAATAAGATGATGTGATGTTGGTTCCTACATCCATGGATTCCTTATTGGATCTCATTTCCTTATCCGAGTCTCTCTTAAAGATTAATTCATGTTCATGTAACTCATTCCCGACAGCATATCAAGGTAGACACTGGTTAATTATGCTGCTTATATCTTGACAGAGCAGCAACCTTCGGTCAGGAGAGTAGTCACATTGGGAACATCTAGGAATGTATGGACATTGGGTGTATTGGGAACATATAAATTCCTCCTTTTTATAGGAAATATCCTATGAATCATATTAGGCATGAAACCAAAGGCATCCCATGTTGATCAAAAGGTAATTGATGCCAAGGGCATAAGTCTTCCAAGGATTTTTTCCTCAGGTATCACACATTTATTTCATGGGGTAGATATTTGGATTAGGGTGTGATTTTAACATCTTTTATATTTGAGAACATGGTTAATTTATGGTGGGGAAATGTTGGGCGCATATTTAATGTCTTGCTGGGATAGGATGGGAACATGTTTAACGCCTTGTAAGGGCATGATGGGTTCATATTTGACATCATGCAAGGAAATGGTGGGATTGGGTTTAACATCCTACGAGTAAAATATGGGTGCATGTATAATGTCTTGAGTTAAAATAATGGGTGAATGCGTAACATTGTACGGTGGAACGATGGGAGAAGGTTTAACATCTTGCAGGGAAGGATCATAACGTCCTGTTGAGATGGATCAGATTGTTAAGTGTGTTTCTAGGGGGGAAGGATTTCACACTTGGAGGATGGGAACCTGTTTAACGCCTTATAAGGGCATGATGGGTTCATATTTAACATCATTCAAGGACATGGTGGGCTTGGGTTTAACATCTTGCGAGTAAAAGACGGGTGCATGTTTAATGTCTTGTGTGAACATAATGGGTGCATGCATAACGTCGTACGATGGAATGATGGGAGTAGGTTTAACATCTTGTAGGGAAGGATCAAAACATCCTATTGCGATGGATCATATGGTTAAGTGTGTTCCTAGGGGGGAAGTATTTCACACTTGAAGGATGGAGGGTATCTCTATGAGGTAATATTTTACACTTGGATGATGGCTTAATTGAACCTCATGGAGCCGTCATACTTACCCTGTTTAAGAGACCACAACAAAACCCTATGTATTTTAATGTTGTAGTTTAAGATCATTTGATAGGACCAGTCCATACAGTGTAATTCCATGTGTTTAGGATGATCATTTTATGGAATGAGGTTTCATCCCATGTGAGTCATACACGTGGCATTCTTTTTTCATCACATAGGGTTAGAGGTGTGGGGTCATCCCCTGTTAATCATATGTCGGGCATTCAGTGTTCATCACATTGGGTAAGTTTATAGTTTTAATTCATGTTCTAAAGAAGTTTTTATGAAGTTTATCATCTTTAAATTAGGATGTAGATAAAGTTAGTTTTATGTATTACAACTTGGATGTGGATGGTGTCACTCCTCGGGGGGGGGGGGGGGGGGGGTCATCGAGGTAAGAAGAAGATCCGGCATAAATACCTTCTATCAAGATGGGTGTGTAGTTTACCTCAAGGATTTCACCTCTAGGGATTATGTGACCAGTGATCATGAACCTCTGGGAAAGACATGACATTGGAACTACCATGGAGGAGTGAAAATCTAGAGGCCTGATGTTAGGGTACCTATGCTTAGAAGCGATAGGCATTAGGGTACCTATGGTTAAGAGAAAAAGGCAGGGTAATGGATACTATAAAACCATTGGAAAATTTGGGCCAGGGACCAAGAATTTGTTTAACATAACTTTATTGGGTATCATGAAAATGGAGTTGCATGAGAAAGGGGATTTATCATTAGGGAAACTCATGCATTCTGATGGCATAGTGGCATGCAAGTTGTGGAAGTGCATGTGGATTAGGGATGTGCGAAGGTTGATTCTCTTTATGCAAAACCGAAAAGCCTTAATATGCGTTTCATGAGGATCAATAAACCATAGGACAAGTCATGTTTGATCTAACAAGAAGTCTATCATGTAAGATATCTTCCTTCGAGGGTCTATTGTTTATGGTGTTGTGCGCTATCGTGGAAGAGAGGGAGTTGTGAACACGAGAGCATCGTTTCATCTTCTGGAGGGCCTCTCCCAGGTTGTGATATGAGGTTATATATAAATCCTAAATCCCAGGCATAGGTTAGAAAACTTCATGAGCTTATGACAGGGTTTCACACTTCTCAGTTTTCAATTGGGGCTTGGCCACAAAAGAGCCCCGATTTGACGTCACCTTTGTCGTGGAACTGCATAATTGCATGATGGGGATGCGTGTACTGATCCTTTCATGTGTGAACCTACCTTAGGTGTTGGGGGATTGTCCGTGAAACCTCTTATATCCAACATCAAATTTTTCACTGAACTATTTGGTTTCTCAAAGGGTGGTCTTCCAGGCAAACATCCATGTTTTCACGCATGGGTCTTGGGTACAATTTAAGATTTTGGAAAATATACAGAAATAATTTTCACCTTTGGAATGCAATTCCTTTATTCATGAAACACATTTTTTTCACACAACCATTGAAAATTGTGTGCAACATGATCCTCAGTCCCTTAATGGTCTTTCAGGGTTGGTCGCATGCTCATTTCATCCAAAACAGGCTGTTTGGGCATTCAATAGGTTTTTGGTACCAATAAATACCCCCTTGAAATCAAATCTGAAAGAGGGATGAAAGATAGTTTTCTGATGAAAACACTGAGGAGAGTGGCTCATTTCCATGCAATCTCACAACTCTCTTCTCAATTCACTCAACTGCATTGTGTGCTTCACACAAGTTGATGGGAGGAGTCTATAAATAGGATGAGGGTCCCACGGTGAAGTCACATGGGGAGTTCATCATGATATCATCAACCAATGTTAATACCAACCACTCTCAAACATTTATTGACAACTAGGTAGTGGTATACCCAGATGCGATTCTGCACTAGTGAATAATGGTGATCAAGCTAACGATTGAGGTACCAGAGAAGCAAGTGGAAGGAAGACTAATCTTTTAGGGGACAACCAAGAATTAGGGGTAGCTTGAGCTAGAGCTACAATGGGTGAGGCACAAGGTGTTGTTATACCCCCACCTCCTATAGGGAAGGAACTTCCCCAGAAGCTGTTGTAAGACTGGGAAGAGGGATTTCAATATGGAATCAGTAGATCCAGGAAGGCTTTCAATAAGAAGCTATAATATCTCTAGGATCCAACCAATGATTTTACTTTTCCCACACTTTGGATGACCAAGGGAATAATGAGGAAAAAAATGACATGATATTCCCTTCATCCTAGTGAAGGTGATGTATATTGGTGAACCTAACCTTGAGGAGACGTCATTATATAAAGAATAAACCGAGGCGGCATTGGACAGTGATGATACATAGGGCTCAAATGATGGATAATCCTAGGGGTCAATCGTTGATCATGCGAGTCCCCATGATAGCAGTGAGGTTACTATTACATATTATTTTGACTTTTTTGATCTCCTTTAGGTAAACTTGTTAACCTAATTGTCTCTTCAAGTCTTTCCCCTATTTTGGTTCAGAGGATCAAACTAGGACTTTCCTTATGTAGGAGAAAGTCGAATGTGGACAAGGGGTCCCTATTATAGGGGACAATGGTGCTCCATCTGGTGTTAAGGAGTATGCTCTAGGACCCGTGCCTAAGGATTTTTCAAATATAGCGCTCACTGAGGAAGTCATATTGGTGGCCTTAGAGCCCTTAGTCCTCTCAATAATCTATGGAGGACCATTCCCTAGCATCTAAATGGTGGAATCTACTGTTGGTGAGGCCGATCACCTGAGGTAGCTCACTATCGATATCCCTATGATTTAAGGTTAGAATGAATCTCAATAATCTAGGATCTTTTCAAACTTTTACAAAGATTTTGAGTCAATGTGTTTGTTCATTCTCATGTAGCCTCTGCACAACAAGCATTGGGCTGTCCTGTGCCTACCGTCAGAGTGCCGACCAGTGTGAAGGGGTCTCCTATGGTGGTTCTCCTTATCAAAACTATGGGACTAATTATTTCTCAAACACTCTCCATATATAATACTTTCACCCTTAAATGAGCCATGCTTACCCAAATTGTCATCCCTAGTTCAACCAACTAACATTGTTTTGTTTCATATAGTTCTCGAGAGGGTGTGCTCCCAACAGGCATCTATAGACAGAGGAACCAGTGTGATCTAAATTCTAGAAAATATGTTTCTAGTGAAAAGTCAAATGAAGATGAACCCCCTCTTTACATGGATCCTCACTCAACCGAGAGGATCCTAGAGGACAATTCTACCACTTTTGTTCTTCAGGCCTTCCACGAATATTATCCTACTCCACTCGAGGAGCTAGAAGTCTCCGAGTCTAATGTTGTTAAATAAATCAACATCATTCAACAAATTTCATGAAGTAGAATATGAAATTTCATCACCCACACTCCGGTTCTATACCTAGTGAGCCATATGGGGTCTCTCAACCACTGGCTGTGCAACCTGGGCCTCAAAAGGTTGGATACATTCATTCTATGTGTGTTGGTTCTTGATTTTCGTACTAAGAGGGTGCATGCAGAGAGTCAACACATTAACGTAACCTATAAAAAAGATAAGTCTAATAGAACTAGTAAGATATAGGAAGAAAATAATGAAATAAAAAATCTGGAGGAGCATATGAACAATCACACATCCTTCATCAATGCTTAAATAGAGGTCATAAGACAATTAAAGGCTCAGCTGGTAGTGACCAAGGCTCAATCGAGGGAAGGATTATCTCAGATAGCTAAGTACCAGTCTGAGTAGGAATGGGTGTGGATCATGATTTATGAGCTTAGTCTTATTGTTGAGGAGGATGAATTAGATATTTGGAGGCTACAGTAGTTCCTTATGAACACACACCAGAGGATGGATGGACTGGAGCACTTGATTTCAAGGGTAAATCCATAAGGGGCATTTTTTGCTGGGATATACGAGATGCTCCAGTTTGTGGATGAACCAAAAAAACTGTTGCATTTTTTTAAACTTTTTACATGAATGGACATGTTATTTTTTCACACTTTATTACCACACTTTAGTCACACTAAAAATATAAAAAATGAACAATCCCTAAGACCATGTGAGTCATTCTCGGTGTGAGAAACAAGGGACAGTCATGTGATTTATCATTTATATGAGAGTGTTAGGAAATTTCTAAACACTCAGGGTCTGAATTTTTTGGTTGACCATTGAGAGTGTCCTGACTAAGAGGTTCTACAGCTATAGGATGGAGTTATTTGAACAACCAACTTGTTGTTCCAATGTGTGTTAGTGCATGAATGGGTTGACTCCAGGGGAATTGAATTCTACCCAAACAAGGGGAAATTAAGAGTGTGAATTGAGACGCCCAAGATTTAGAACACAGGGGGGGGGGGTGGCATGACAATGAAGGATAATTTTTGACCATATTTGAAACAAAACATCAATTATCTTTTTTATCTGAGTATGGGGAAAAATAAATTGAGGGTTGACCACTAAACATATTTGAAACACAAGAACTATCTCAAAATGCTGTCAAAAGTTCTCTAGGGTGACAAAGACGAATGGTGAGCTAGTGTGGTATGGGACCATACCATCAAGAGGGGACCATTTGTACATGGAGGAGGATAAGTCTCTAAATATTGGGACACAATAAGTGTAGAGATGATGTGATGGAATGTTCTAATGGAATCCAATACTCAGGGAGTCACACCACTGTGGATTTGAGAACTTTGGGAAGGTATATCAGTCTAAAAAGGGTTCGAGTCATTTTAAAAGGGGAGGAACATATTAGGCATTGAGAAATAGTATAAGAATATTAATGATGTGGTAAGTGACCAACACCAGTGGAAAGGGATTCTCAGGCGAGGGACTAATATGTCATGCTATTTAACATCATCGAATGGGGATGATAGACACACACTTTAGTGTCCTATAATGATGATGGCGTATTAATGATGTGGTAAGTGACCAACACCAGTGGAAAGGGATTCTCAGGAGAGGGACTAATATGTCATGCTATTTAACATCATCGAATGGGGATGATAGACACACACTTTAGTGTCCTATAGTGATGATGGCGTATCACATAGTTTAAAATCATGTGACTTGGATGTGAGGTCATATAGTTTAACGTCCTGTGACTAGGATGTTGAGATCATGGTTTAAGGTCATAGAGTTCAGACCACGGGGAGTATCCTAAAAGGTTAACTATAGTGTGGAGGAATAGAAAAATGTTGTGAATAAATGGCCAAAGAGACCCAATGCCACAAAAATTATTACCAAGAGGACTGGATCACATTTTAAAGTCATTATTCTTGGACTTGAGATCCAAATTTATGGCCATCAAGTTTAGAACAAAAAGGATAAAATAGTTTAAAGGTCATAATGATTGGACCGAGGGATACATGTCTCAATGGTGATGTGTGTGGTATGGGGAAAAGGCAACCTGACATGAATGAAGAGACCTAGGAGGCCATACCACACATAATATCTTGCACATAGTTTAAGGTTGTGATTCTTGGACCAATATGTGGATACCCATAAATGTTTTGCATGACATAAAAGAGTAGTAACCCGACGTGAAATGAGGCATAAGTAAAACCCACGCCATGAAAAACATGAGGGTCCGGTTGAAAATAGTTTAAGGTTATGATGCTCAGACCTAGGCTCATAGTTTATAGTTGTAGATTTTAGACCATTTTCAAATAGTTTAAGGTCATAATACTTGGTCCATGAGCTATGTGTCTCAAAGGAATATGTGTGGTAATGAAGAAAGGTTTCCCAACTGGAATAAAGGGACCTAAGAGGCCACTTGAAACTGTATAAAACATTCCTAAGACAAATCGAACACAGATTAGGGTCATGAGGCTCAAAACATGACTCTTATATTAAGGTCATATAGTTTGAAACAAAAAAGGAAAGATCATTCATATCAACCTTTCTTGAATAGAACTTTCTACCAAATCCTAAGCTCATGTGGGCCATGCTTAGTGAGAGAAATAAGGTGCAATATAGAGTACCCATTTCTTGTTGGGGAGAATACAATCAGGGGTGAAGGCATTCAACAAACCCCACATTAGATATTGTGAATCCCAAGACCTGGATAGTTAAAGGTGAGTAACCAATGGATGGAGAATGAATATTGACCATGTTCAATTATAGGTTCTATACTCACATAGATTTAGGGAAGGCAGTAAAAATGTAGGATTGACCTTCAGTCGAGTTTGAAATTAAGGATCCACTATTTTTTACTGATGATCCTTTGAAGTGTGAGCCAAGGATAGTAGGTGAGACATTGTATAATAGGACCATTTCTATTAGGGATCCTGCTCAAATTGGGAGAATAATGGCTATCCAAATCAGAGTAAGTTCTAAGAATAGAAGTGGAAATGGGGAATGTTCTAGAGGGAATTTCCCTAAGAGTTATTCCATTATGCTCTCGAATGCACTAGATGGATGTGTGGGTAGGAGAGAATCAATCCTGTACAAGAGGGGAAAAACCCTGAAGCGAGTTTACGGCAGGGATGGGCCTAGGACGAAATGTCTTGGTATCACTACATATCCCACGAGGATGGGAATTAATCCACACATAGTTCTGGAGGAAAAATGGTAGGAGAATAACACCAGAGGGGAGAAATCCTCTTTGGTGAGTATATCAAACCATCTCATATTAGGAGGTATCCTAGTTTTGTATGGGGTATTTCTTGACATCCCATACTTATCATATCTATAATCCTAATTTCACATGGGGTAATATTTTTTATTATCATCCAATAATTTTCAAATGAGAATCCTGCATTCATTGCATAGGGTAAGGTTTCAATTTAATGTCATGTACTAAGGATGTTGGTATTGGTAGTTTAAATTTTTACAACTCAGAATAGGTATGACACTAGTTTAAAGTCATAGATCTTAGAATGTAAGATAAATTTCTAGTTTAACTTCACATATCTTTGACCAAAAGAATGAAAATATGTCCAAAGGGTGATTATGTGGCATGAAAGAGTGATGAAACAACATGGAACGAGGGTCAAAGGGACCCTTTTCCCCACAAAACATAATAAATGATACCTTAGGTTATCCCAAGCAACTGGGGAAGGAAAGGACACCGTAATGAGTCGTTGAAGGGGGATAAGACTGAAGGACCCTAGACCACCCTGAGAGGGGAGGTGAATCAGGGTGTCAACTTTTTCTTTTCTTTACAGGATATTGTTCCCACGTTGGTAGGAACTTTTTTAAACTTGTATGATGGATATGTGAAGTAATTAAAACAGTCACCCGGAGAAGGACAACACGTCACTTTTTTACTTGGTTCACCACTAAGGACTATGTCCAAAAAGCATACGCCAAAAGCTTGCCGGTCATACCAAATTCTACTAATCTTCAGTAGTTGTGGATTTACAAAAGTTTCAGGAAGAGTCACTCTGTCTCAGGAACAATGCCTTTATAAAGGTTCAGGGATAGCCCACTACTTCCCTTGGATCACTTCTGTTGACTCTCCCTGGCTCACTGACTTGGGAGAGATCTAACTAAGTTTATTGACTTGATGGTCGCTTCAACAGATTGGAATGATAAGTATTTGTCTCTATTCAGCACAATACACTGTTGGCATCGAAGTCCCGAATTGATGCTCTTTTATATCCAGTTTTCTCTGTTAGTGCAATTACTGGATGCGATAGAACTTTTTCCCTTTTTTCACTAGAATCACAGACTCCCTTTATGATGTTTTCATTTTTGCGAACTATTTTTGATTCTGCAGACTATCTCTGATCTGCGTACCACACCTGCTCTGCGTACAATGCCTAGTTCGCATACCATGCCTACTCTGCATACTACGTCTGCCCAGCGTACAATGCCTACTCCACGTACCTCCTTTTCTCCACGTACCGCTCTTACTCTGCGCACCGCACCTGCTCCGTGCACCGCACCTACTCTGTGAACCACACCTACTCTGTGTACTACACCTTCTATATGTACTTCCTTCACATACCACCTCTATATATGACCTTTGCGTACTGTTTCTGCATACCACCTTTACGTACCACCTTCACGTACCACCTCTATGTACTGCCTTGGCATACCATTTCTTTCTTCCGCAGACTTCTTCTTCAAATTCTGTGAATTATTTCGTCTCCCACATACCACTTTTTCTTATGAAAAATGTCTTCTATAGACTACTCCTTCCAATTTTGTGAAGCATTTCATCTTTCACATACCACTTCCTCCTATGAAGAATCTCTCCTATGTACCACTTTTGGACTTAGCAGAGTTCTTCCACAGTGATGATATTTCCTTATCGAATTCGCTCTCTCTTAATGATCAGATTATCTATCCATATATAGGCAAATAAATCTAAAAATTTCACTAATCCGTTTTACCCAAATTTTCTATGTGGAATAAGATTCACCGCATAATGAACTCCATCCATGTACAGTAAACCTCAACCGTGTACTATGATCCTTTTGCGAACTACGAACCTTCACCACGTACGGTGTGTCTGCTAGTCTGTGTACTGCATCTCTTCCACCAATGAAGATCCATTCTGCATACTGAAACTCCTTCCATGGAGAACCATGTTCGATACCATGACCCATTCCAAAAACAGTTCCACATACCTTTCCTGCTACTTGGTATGAAGCTGCGAACCATTCCCAGACATGGTACACGATCCATGCTCCAAGGTACGCGATTTTATTCCTTTGTTTATTTCCTTTTCTGTTCCACATCTTATTCACTCCTATGCATAAATACTTACATTTCCAAAAAATAAATCTTGATTTTGAGGTCCAATAATTTGGAAAAACTATGTAATGACACCACCTTAAATATCTTCTTCGGAAATAAAACCCATGCTAATTCATTGTCATATTTCTTCTTCAACAATCATATTCTTTTATCACGAACCTTATATGTCATGATATATTGTCTTTTATCGATCACCTTTAGCATCGTCATATTTTTCTAGGAAAATTAATGCGACTTCTCTATCTTCCAACAACATCAGTCTTTCCAGTCAAAATTGAATATGACTAGCATCATCTTCTTAGATTTTTATGATCATTCTTAAATCTTTAAATCTCCACATGATTCCTCATTAAATGATTCATGTATCTTCAGGCAGGCTCTTTCATGGTCTATTTGAATGGTGAGATGTTTCTAGATCAGTTTATAACTTGAATCCTTTTAACACTCTCTAAAATGGTTTCATTGTTGTAGATAGTATATCACCTTTTATACATGTACTTTGTACTTAATATCAGTTCAAAAATCGTCTAAATTTATCAATCTTAATAACTTGGTTGTTCTTATTCATATTCTTCTTTATTTCGATCTTCATTGAAAATTGTTGACAAAAAATAAAACCTTATACACAAAGTGGTCCCAACAATCTCCCCATTTTTATTTTGTTTTCAATACCATAAAGTCATCCTCAAATTAATGTGTCAACATCAAAATGAGAATCTTCTCTCTCACCTTTTTATTTTTCATTATCTCTCACTTTTCAAACATTCATTTTACTTTCTCTCCCCCTTATTGACAAGAAATAAAAAGTTTAATTCGAAAAGGGTATCAGTACTTTCTTAATCAATGTTCCATCAATAATTTCACTCTAAGTCTACTTGAGTAGTGCTCGGTGTAGAAAACAAGAGGATTTGATTTAGACAACATGGTTGTCCATTATTCACTGATCATGATACCTCATGAGATGAGAACACATGTACTTTTTCTTCAAGGTTTTTCCACTTTCATTCAAGGATGAAGATATTTAATGTGAAAGGGAATAATCAACCTAAAACTTCTGCACTCACTTCAACAAATAGATAAAAGACATTCAAGTTCAATTGGCAGGATTAGTGGCCTTGGGGCACTTAACTTATTATTATGTCACTGATTAATTCAGTTACCCCCCTTTATAAAATGATCTTAATTCTGAGTAACCAAGGATGAGAGATTGATAAATGACATACATTTTCCAATGAAATGTTCTTCAAGCAATTTCCAGAGCAATTGAATTTAATACCAAATGAAGTTGATACTGATTGAAATAATAAATCTAGCAGCTTATTCATTTATATCCCCTCAAGGGAAACACTCCTCATAATCTTCATCAAGGGTGATACTTCATAATTTTAATCATTGAATATCAATTGAATCATCTTCCAAGGATGAAAAATTCTTCAGCTTAGCTATCAAGAGTTGAAAACATTTACTACTTCTCAAGTTCTCCCCTTGACAGCATTCTTCACCATCAATTCCCTATACTATCAGCACAAATAAAATACAAAAATGATAAAGAGAATAAGGTGTAACCTTTTTGATTCTTCAATTTGAGTAGAATGGATGAAATGATTTTCTCAACCAAGATGCTCCATTTTCTCCAGTCTTCATGATCGTTCATATGAACATATTTTCTGATCCTTGTTGATGTGGCATGGATATCTTCACATTCTCTGCTGCTTTGCATGGAGAGTTGTTATTCTTAATATCCATCATTAGTGATACATTCTTACTCCTCTTAAAGACTACTTCTTGCTCTGGTATTAAGGTTAAACAACCTTTTGTAATGTGACCAGATTTCATACATGTCTCCCTTGTAACTTCTTTAACATGTGTTATTCCTTTGGATTACACTCTATCATGAACTTTATCTTCACCACATGAAATTTTTTATTTTACTTTATGACCAACCTTAGCCATTTCATCTTCAAGTTTCCTCATTATTTCCAAATATTCTATCCAGATAACCAAAATGTCATTTGGAACTGTTGCAGAAGGTCTGGATCTTCTACACAGGTTCATCTGAGTGTCATCCCTATTAGTTTCTATTTTTTATGAATTTCCCTTCAATTTCATGGATCTAAAAACCATGGTCTTATTAGCTTCCCTAATTGAGATCTTTTTGTGGAAATTTGTACAATATTCTTCTATTTTCTTCCCAAGGTTTCTTTTCATTATTTTCCAGCTTCTTTGGTCTTCTCTTCTTATCATCTTGTGGTGCACTTTGAGATGAGAACATACCAACCTTGTGACCACTGCCATTGTATACATCACATATGTTTTCAAACATTCCAAATCTGTTTGTAGTATATAGATTCTTCTAAATTTGTGGATGTGGATTCTTCCTCTATGAATTTCTCCCCCTTGTGAGGGGCTTCCTTTGAGATTTTTCATTTTTAGGATTGTACCAACAATATAATGCACAATGACCGAACCTGTTGTAGCACCAGCATTGGCCCACAAATCTTGACTTCTTGATATATTCTAGATAAGGTTGTTGGGTATTCTTCTTTATTTTGTGTTCTCTCTATGGGGAATCGTCTTCAAACTTTTTGTTCTTCCTATCCACCCTATCCATGGTGGTAGGTTACTCCTCACCTTTCCTCATACATACTTGTTTTGAATTTATCTTCCAACATGTACTTCTTGTGGAAACATATTTAGAAACATGAGTAAATGATGGTTTGGATGGTACCTTATTCCTCTCGGATACTTGTGGTATATCATTGAAATATGTCATGATATTCTTATCACATGTTGGAGGTACTTCAATTTTAGGTTCCTATAGTGAGTATTAAGTAACAACAGACATTATTTCTTGAGATAGATCATCAAAAAAATTCATGATCTCCTTGTAACATATTGAGTGTCTTTCAGATTTATAATCCTCCAGTGGGCACTGAGTACCAATAAGAGCTGCTTCCTTCTTTTGTAAAGGATCAATATGCATATTCTCAATATTTTTCAACTGAGCCTCCAATTTTAGACTTCCATATTGAGTATGATTTTCTGATCTTCAATCATGATCATCTTCTATTCATAAATCTTCTTCAATATTTCATCCTCATCTTCCTGTATCTTAACTTTGTTTTGAAAAGAATATTTGAGTTCCTTGATCTTCTTGGAATTTTCTTTCAAATATAAACCTTTGTCTTCATTTCTATTCTTCATCTCATCTTCAAGTTCATGGATCCTTTCTTATAGAGTCTTTTTGACTCCTTATTTATTTTCAAAGGATTCAATCTATATGGAGAGCTTATAACATTATGAATTTTTTCATACTAATCCCTTTTCTATATTTTCATATTCTCTTTCTAGTTGGGTGATCTCAACCTACATTCATTGAAATATTCTACAAACAACAACAACTATTTATTTAGGAATATCATGCAGATAGGTTCTTAATTTCTCCTAATCACTTGAAAGCTCATGTGAGGTAAAAATTTGATCAACATCACCAATTGTGATGGAATACATATGTTTGGTGGAAACCTAAGCCACCTGCTCTTTACTTTCCAAGCCTGATATTTCTTTATTATTGGAAAATCATGGAGAACCAGAAACATCATATTATTTAAATAATAAGAACTTCTTCAACTGTATCTTCACTTTATTTTTCTTGTTTGTCATGGTATTGGTGGGTATAGACTTCTGATAAGAGATAACTGAGCTTTCATCAAGAATATACTCCATTATTGAATCAGGAAAGAAAAATCAAATCCTCTTCTAAATATAATTGCTGAAGGTTATCCAACATACGCAAACCTTTTCCCTCTGATACTAATTGAAGGACCCTATACCACCCTGAGGTGGGGGGGGAGGGTAAATCAGGGTGTCAAATTTTCCTATTCTTTACTGGATCTTGTTCCCACATTGTCATGAACTTTTATAAACCAGTATGATTGATATATGCAGTAATTAAAACATTCATGCGTAGAAGGAAAACAAAATTTTTTTTACTTAGTTCTCCACTAAGGGCTACATCCGAGGAGCATATGCCGTCAAGTTACCGATCATACCAAATTCCACTAATCTTCACTGGATTTGGATTACAAAGGTTTGGGTATAGTCACTATGTACCAGGCACACTTCCTTTTAAAGGTTCAGGGATGGCCTACTGCTTCCCTCAAATCACTTCTGTTGACTCCCCCTAGCTCACTACCTTGGGAGAGGTCTCACTCAGTTTATCGAATTGAAGGCTGCTTCAATAGATTGGCCTGAAAAGTCTTTATCTCTATTTATAATGAGTCACTACTTTCATTGAAATCCTGAATTGATTCTCTTTTATATTCAGTTTTCTACTTTAGTAAAATTACTGAATGCACTAGAACTTATTCCCTTTTTTTCTATAATCACAAACTTCCTTTATGATGTTTTAATTTTTGTGAATTGGCCCTCATTTTTCAGACTGTCTCTAATTTATGTACCACGTCTGATCTACGTACCACTCTTAGTCCGCGTACCACGCCTACTCCGCGTACCGCACCTGCTCAGCGTATAACGCCTTTTATGTATACCACCTCTTCTCTGCCTACTGCCTCTGCTTTGTGTACCGCACCTGCTCCGCATACCATGCCTGATCCGCGCACCGTTCCTGCTTTGCACACCATTCCTACTCTACACACCGCACCTGCTTCACATACCATGCCTTCTCTACGCACCGCACCTGCTTCGTGCATCACACCTGCTCTGTGTACCATTTTCATGTAACTCCTCTGCGTACGACCTCTGCGTACCGCCACTGTGTACCATCTTTGAATACCACCTCTACGTACTGTCTGGGCGCACCATTTCTTTCTTCTTCAAACTTCTTCTTCAAATTCTGCGAATTATTTAGTCTCCCGCATACCACTTTTTTGTATGAAAAATATCTTCCATGGACTAATCATTCCAATTTCACAAACCATTTCATCTATCACATACCACTTTTTCCTACACAGAATCTCTAATGCATACCAGTTTCAGACTTAACTGAGTTCTTACACAATGATGATATTTTCTTATCAAATTCACTCTCTCTTAATGATGGGATCAACACTCCTTATATAGGAAAATTACTCTGAAAATTTTGATAATCCATTTTACCCAAATTTTCAATGTGGGAAAAACTTCACCACATACTGAACTCAATCTGTGTATGGTAAACCTCTACCATGTTCTGAGACCCTCATGCGAACTGTGAACCTTCACTGCGTATGGTGTGTCTGCTAGTCCATGTACTGCATCTCTTCTGCCAATGAAAAGTCGTTCCACATACTGAAACACCTTCTACGATGAACCATTTTCAGTACCATGACCCGTTTCGTAAACTATTCCGTGTAACTTTCTTGGTACATGGTACGCGACCATGATATGTTCCCAGACATGGAACACGATCCATACTCTAAGGTATACAGTTTTCTTACTTTTCCAATTTCCTTCTCCATTCCCCATCTCATTCAATCCTATGCAAAAATCCTTCCATTTCCAAAAACAAAATACTGATTTTGATATCCAACAATTTAGAAAAAACTGGGTAATGGAACCACCTTAAATATATGCTTTGGAAAGAACACCCATGCAAATTTATTGTCATATTTTTTATTCAACAATCATCCTCTTTCATCACAAACCATATCTTTTGTAATATATAGTCTTTGATCGATCACCTTTATCATCATTAGATTTTTCCAGGGAAAGTACTGCAACTTCTCTATCATCCATCAACATCAGTCTTTCCATTCAACAATGAATATGATTGGAATCATCTTCTCTACTTTGTATAATCATTCTTAAATCTTCAAATCTTCACATGATTCCTTATGCAAAGATGCATGTCTGTCTTGATAGGCTCTTGCATGTTCTCTTTGAATAGTGATATGTTGCATGATCACTTTATAAATTGAATCCCTTCAACACTCTCTGAGATGGTTTCATTGTTGTAGAAAATGTATCACCTTTAATACATGTACTTTGTACTTAAGATCAGATCAACAATCATTTGAATTTATCACTCTCAATTACTTGTGAGCTCTTCTTCATATCCTTCTTCATTTTGATCTTCATTGACAACTGTTTCAAAAAAATACAACCTTATACACAAATTGATCCCAACAAATACTAGGATGAAATATCTGGGAGTCACTACATATCCAATGAGAATAGGAATCAAGATGTACATAGTTCTGGTAGGTAGAAAAGTGGGATACCATCACCTAAAGGGGCTACCCTATCAAATAAAAATATTAAATCATCTCATAATAGGATATGAGGCATCCCAATTTTATATATGGTAGGGATACAAATTAACATAATGTACTGAGGTCATTTGTGTTTATTCATCCCATATTTTTTATATGGGGAATCCCAGTTTTATATGAGCTAAATCATCTCACATTAAGAGGAATCCCAATTTTATATGGGGTAGGGATACAGTTTAACATTGTGTGCTGAGGAAACTTATTTTCTTTCTAATTTTGGGTTATTAAGGAATCTTATCCCACTAATGGGCCAAGTAAAATGGATTGGGATTATACCAATAAAAGATTCATATGGGATAATTTTAGGGTGATAACACCGTAGAAAAATAAGTGTATTGTGGTGAATCTATAGTGGGGCCTAAAGACAGAAGGTCTAGGTGTCACTATGAACACCATGAGGATGAGAATCAAGTTAGACATAGTTTTGAAAGTTGGAGGCATAAGATTTCTTAAACACTGGAGATGAATCAAACAATGTGAATGAGAGACGACTGCACATTGTTTGAAGTCACAATGCTTAGACCAGGGGCAGGGGATTCAAGGATGTTCGTATAGTGAAGAAGAGTTAAAACCTGTTGTGAAAGAATCCAAGGAGTCCTTGAACCATATGAATTGATAATGCAACTGTTTGTATATAGTTTATGGTTGTATGATTTGGACCATGGAAAAAAATTTAAATTCATTATTCTTGGACTATTAACATATAGTTCAAAGTCATGATGCTCGGACTAGGATTTTTTTTGAGGGTATTCATGTGGAAACAATAGGTAGAACCCAACGTTCAAGGATGGAATGTAGGCCCACATACCACACAAATGTCTTGAAAAAATGACACATAGTTTATGGTTTTAATTCTTAGACTGGAGTGAAGGATGAAAATAGTTTAATGTCATGATGCTTGGACTAGGAGGATGTTTGTATCAAGGGTATCTATGTGGCATGAAAGAGGTAAAACCTAACATGATAGGATCCAAGGAGGATATCATACCCCATACACACCTTGAGATGAACTGCACACAGTTTAGGGTTATAATGCTGGGACCATAAATGGGATCAAGGCACCAAAGGGATGAGAAATTCATAGTTGGTCCTAAATATGATAGGTCTAGTAATCAGTATATATCCCATGGGAATAGGAATAAAGCCACATGTAGTTCTGAGAGGTGGAGCAGTAGAATAACGACACTGAAAATGGGGTAATCCTCTATATCAAGGGAATCATGTGTTCATGACATAGGGTAAGGCTATAGTTTAGCATAGTCTGCCGAAGACATTGGTTTTATTTTATCTTATAAAATATGAGGCATCCCAATTCCAAATGGGGTATGTTTTTTTACCATACCATATTTTTTTATAAGGAATCCTAATTCTATATGAGGTAAGGTCGTAGTTTAACATCACGCACTGAGGATGAAGAGATTTTTAGTTTAAATTTGTATAACTCAGTCTATGGATACTATTAGTTTAATATCATAGATCTCAGACTTCAAGGGATACAAATAGTTTAGGGTCACAATGCTTGGAACACTTTCAAATAGTTTAAGGTCGTACTTCCTGGACCCTTGAAAGTAGTTTAAGTCCATGCTACATGGACGACTCACAAATAGTTTAAGGTCAACCTAGATACTTGAAAATAGTTTAAGGCTGTGCTACATGGAAAAATTAAAATAAGTTTAAGGTCAAATTACATGGACCCTTGCAAACAGTTTAAGGTCATACTGCATGAACCACTCGTAAATAGTTTAAGGTCATACTGCATGGATACCTAAAAATAGTTTAAGTTCATGCTACATAGACCACTCGAAAATAGTTTAAGGTTATAATATATGGACCTTGGGGATCCTCATTAGAAGTACTTCTTGAGAAACTTGACATTTGTGGGAGGTGTGATATGTTTTCCATCCATGGTGATCAAAGAGTATGATCGATAGGAATAGACCTTATAGATGATGTATGTTCATTCTTAATTGGGCTCCAACTTTGGTGGATTTTATCTAGGTATCATGGGTGTTCTGAGAGTTAATACCATGTCACACTAGAGGAAGGAAAAAAAGTGAAATTTCTTATTGAATGCTATCGCTATCTTGTTCCGGAGCCTATATATTTTATGAAAGGCCTGAATCCTATTATCTACGAGGGATTACAACATAGATAGATGGAATTATACCATTATTTATAGCATATTATGGTCATAGAAAACCATTTATAGTGACATAAACTGAACCTCTATGGGTAGGACTTCCTTTATTTCATATAGTAGGGAGTATGGGGTCACCTGGGTGGAATTTCGAGTCATCGTCTAATAGGCCCAGAGGGAGTTAGGGAGCTTGTCTGTCCAACTCCTTTTTTTTATGGACCCCTATTTTCAAAAAAATGGTATATAAGGTCTTGTTTAATTCCCCAATCTTCCCAATTTCCTATACATGGTAGCGGGAATTATGGTTGGACTGAATGTTGTACTTGGTGTGTAATTTCTTCAACTTGGCAGATCAAAAGTTAGTGTCTTTGTCAATGATAATAGCATGAGGAACTCCAAATTGATGAATGATATGGGAACTCTCGAACTCAATCATAGAACATGATTTTAATTACTTGAGGGGAATCACCTCTTCATATTTGGAGAAGAATTCGTTTGCAGTCAAGATGAACCTTCACTATTGAGTTGTCACTGGAAGGTATAGCCCCACAACGTCAAGTCCCCAAACTATAAAGGGCCAATAATACTTGGTGGTGTGAAGAGGCTCTAGAGGTGAATATAGAAAGTTTCCATGGATCTGACATGCATGGAATATCTTGGTGAACTTGATACAGTCATGGATAATGGTGGTCCGGTTGTATCCCAACCTCCATATATAGTGGGAGCGCTTTAACCTCGTATGATTGGAACCACAAAACCTGGCATGGAATTCTAGAAAAGCCTGAGGTATCTCATCTATTTGGATTAAATAGAGTATAATACCATCAAAACTATACATGTAGATGGTTTTATCCTGGTTAGGCCCACTCTAGAGGATAAATTATGCTACCCACCGACAAATTCTATCATGTTCAATTCATTTTGGAGGGAGAGTTCCACGTTGGAGATACTTGACCAAGGGAGTTATCAAATTGAGAATTTCCTATAATATGTAAGGACCTGTCGGTCCTTGAATAGAAGCACCAACATCTATATTATACACATATTTCGTATAATTATCTAAAGAAGTAGGGGAAATGACCCTCCAGTGCACCACATGAATGAACAGATCATTTTAGACCAGCTATAAAAGATACATAGCTCTACTTACCAAGGAATTAGCTTGAACATTATGTGACTAGGGAACATGATTCATTTCTATCTAGGAATGGAACCTGGCTAAAAACTTATGGGTATGCTCAAGTAGGGGTGTAAAATCTTGTTTTATGACAATTTAGTCACCCTTGATCTATTTGATTTCTAACTTGGAGTCTCCCTTCACATGTAAATTTGGGAAATAAATATTGTGGGACAAATAAAGACCAGTAATGAGATCTTGATACTCTTATATGTTGTTGGTTCTACCATTTTATAATAATAAATAGTATTATCAGATGACCTATGATGGGGTGGTGAAGATGATTCCCAAGACTACTCTGTTACACTTAGGGTCCTTAAGTACTCTACTATTTGGGCTATGTAAGGTTCCATAGAAATGAATCTACCAAAAAGGAATTGCCTGATCCACTAAAAGGATAGCCTCATTTGTTAAATAAACATCCTATGTTATTTCTTCAGGGGATTAATGTGCATCCAGGAAGTCTGAAAATTCCTGGACCTTGAAGGCCTTATGTGGGAAAAACCCTATGTAAAACTACTGAAGGTTCACTGCCCAAATTTCCAATCATCCTATCAGCATGGGGTGATTTAGGATATAATTCATAGATTCTACTTGGAACACCCTTTGTATCACATGATTATTCCAAGAGTTTCATAAATTCTATACTATAAAAATAAGTGCAAGGAAACTCTTCTCCATGGGGGAGTATCTTGTCTCCGTGTCGAGGAGAAGGTGAATGAGATAGTATAGTCTTTTTTACCTTCCCTAATTATTTTTCTAGGATAGAAGGGTAACAAGGGACTATTCCATGGTGGCCATGTAAAGGAATATAGGATTTTCTGATATATGTGTCATAAAAACTAGAGGTAGCAGTAGATACTGCATTATATCCTCAAATACGAACTAGAATTACTCTTCCCACTGGTAAAAAATGATTTTATTCATGGTAATTGAGAAGGGATTACACTTTTTGGCTAGATTTTTGATAAATCAACATATATTGGATAAGTTTACTTGAATACCCTACAACTCTTAGAGGTAGATCGGGGGAGGAATTTGATTGATGGACTTGATTTTCTCTTGGACAATCTCGACACCACTGTATCTTATGATGAATCCAAGAAATCTATAATTAACCCAAAATTCACACTTTAAGGAGATCATATTCAAGTGCTTGGATTAGAGGAATATTAAAACTTTCTCCAGATCCTTAAGTTGGTCTAGACATTGGCATGATTTAACCACTAGATCATCCATGAATCATTCCACCATCATTCTAATAATTAGTTTAAATATGTGGTTCATGTCTCACATATAAGTAGATCTTGTTTTTTTAAGTTGAAGGTATTCACCTAGTAGCATAAGGTCCCTCTGGGAACCTTGAAGGTGGTGAAATTATCATCCTTAAGGTCCATACGAATCTTTTTGTACCAATAATACCCATCCATGAAAAAGAGGGCATTGAACCCTATGGTAGCATCAATCAAGAGATTTTTCACTGTAAGGGGAAAATCATCCTTCAAAAAGTGGCATTTCAGGTCTCAAAAGTTAATGAAAACTCTTCTCTACAGATTATTTTTTATAATTATGAAGATATTTTCTAGACATATGAGGTAATTTAATTTCATGAAAAAGTTGGATTTGATAAGCCTATCAACTTCAGCCCTGTTCATAGCACCATCAGAGTGGTGCATATTTTTGGGAGGTTTTTTGAACCCATGATGAATCACTAGGAGACTAAGAAGATAAAAACAACCTAGGGGTCTAGTCCTAGAATATCATCATTTATCTAGGAAAATTTGTCATGATTCTATTTTTAGAAGGCCACATACAGCTGCTACTCTTCTTAAGGCACACCAACAGTGATCAGTGTTGGCCTGGGATATTCTTCGGTACCACGGTTCACCAGGGTTAGCTCATCAATGGTGGTGGAAAAAACCTCTTAAAACACATTAGGGGTGTCTCTCAAATCTTATTAAAAATCTAATATAGAAGAATCATAGATATTAGGAGGCTCTTCCAAGCCAGTCCATCCAGAGGAATCACTGGTGTCTACTCTGGAGGATATAGAATCCTCAGTGAGAGGTTCCTACTATACTGAGACCTTGGTGATAGAAGCCATCAAAACAATTCCATATGGCCTTTGATCATCAGGTCTAATCATGATGTAAAAATAATGGTGATGAGTCAAATTCCATTGAGTGAGACCTATTATATGAAACATATATGAATTCCACAAATTGTTTTCCATGGGAAGAACTTATCTATACTTCATAGGAGTAGGGTCTTCATGTATTAGTTGGGACTGTTTGGTGTAAGAGTTAGAGGTAATATTTGGGTGCTCCTTTTTCTTAAGGACAACAATCCCCTCTTTCATGGAGATAATGAAACATCCCCCAAGTCTGGTGTTATGGCCTCTAACCGATGAATCAAGAGAATGAATATGTCATTTAAGTATGCCCATAGATTTAATTTTATTGCCACTAGATTATTGGGAGCATTAATGCACTTAACCCATCATTCTAAACCTTCATTCCATCTCTATTATAATACCCAACATCTAGATAAATTCCCACACAAGAGTCAAATGGGGATGCATTACCCCAGAGTACCCCTAATTAACCATTGAGGGAGTATTTAAGGCACAAATTCTATGAAGTGGGGACCAACACATGAAAATAAAGATAAGGACTTCCCATCAAAACATTATAGTTAGAGTTCTATGAGACTACCATGAATCCAGTTCTTGATACCAGACCACTGAAATGGGTCTTGAACCAAACCTTTTCATTTGGTTTCTTCTCACTCTTGTCATAGCCCTAAATTTTTAGGTTGGAGGGATTCAAATATTCTTCTGTCAGTCCCAGCTTATGGAAAGTTTAGGTTGGGATGAGGTTGATATCGAAACCAGTATCCACTAGGAAAAATAGAATTTCTATTCTATTGAACTATTTGGTGATGTACAATAGAAATATATGTCCCTATATGGAAACACCCTCATCTCATCCAAAAATTTAAATGATGGCTTATCAATCCTCTTGATCAGCCTCCACTATATAGTAGACCTCAATAGAAGCTACCTATACTTGACACTGTAGGATATTTTCAAAGATTCATCATGGTAGTCACACATTTTCTTGGATAAGTGGAGAGAATTGAGGATTTATTACCTCATAGGCATGCTGATGAGGTGCGACAACACATCATACTTTTGTGATAGAGGAAAATTATAGCCCATGGCTAGTCATTTCTTGTAAGGGGCCACAAAAAATACTTCTGGATAAATCATTGGGGAATGATTAGTGCCAGAAATGTTCCACTGCTGACTAGCTGACCTACTTTGAAATCCTAATGGATGATTATTGATCAACTAAGACTTGGATCTAACTAGTTGCAGCTGATCATGGTGTGGTTTCATCTGAGCGTCATGCTCAATTAACACTATCAATTGTATAGGAATATCAGATAGAGAAGAGTAGGAGGACAATGATTGCTAATATATACATAAAAAATAATTCCTAACATGAATGTAATGGTTAGCTTGATCATTCTCACAACTTTCATTTTCTCGGCCATTCCTGATGGTGTCGACTGGAGGAACTCTAGGGGTATACCAAGTATTGCTCATTTTCTAGAATCGTGAAGTGGTATATTAGATTAACCACATTCATACATGCACATTTTTTATTCATCATCCATGGAATAGTCCATAATGGTACGTACTCTGGGTGAATCTCTTAAATCGGGATTCATGAAGTTAGTAAGAGTGCGAGATGGCTTTGTCATTGGTGGGGGACTCTGATTCCAATTGTTCCATCAATGTCTATTCTTATAATTCCTTTAAAGTTGGAACTAATATGTAGAGGCATCAGTAAAAGGAGGTGTAGAAACCACATGAGAATATGGCCTACCCAAGTGGGCATGGATAATACTATAAGTATGATCAACTTCCTTACAATCCAACTAATCATCATAATTTTTTTCCCTTCATCTTGGGGTAGTTTCCATTCAGTAAGATCTTTTTCATCACTGTTGTGGTTGGTGGAGACATGAATTAATTATGTTGAAACATCACCCAACTTGACTAAGACACAATCCAATTAGTTGTGGATCCAATCTATGAACACAAAGTATTCTTTGATAGCATTTATGATGATTCTATGGTATGAGAAGTTATCGAGACAACCAGTGAGATGGGCCTCCTGGGGTATCTTACACTCTAGTAGTTTCATAATTCCCTTATATGGGGAATAGATAAAGTATGATGAGAACTTAGAATCCCTAAATTAATAGTTCACTCTTCCTCTATATGTGAAAGGTTCCCTAGGATACTTTCTTTAATGGGGGGGGGGATTAGAGCCACATTCACTCATCAAGGTGGCTATGTTTGGTGAGGTGGTATAATGATCCATAATTTACATACATTTTTACTACTTCAAAATTGAATAATATTTATTAAAAAATATAATAAATCCACGATAGGACCATATAGGTATACTGTCTTTAGAAACTGGGAAACATAAACAACTGGTTCATAAAACATCTACATTGTCTCCTACTTATTTCTTCATAACTAGACTAATTTTTGACATATATTACTTAATACCCCTATTCATGACCTTAGAAAAATAGATAAAAGAAAGGGTGAGATAAAATGCTCAGTAAGGGTAAATAGGGGAGATATCACTCATATCATAATCGTAGGACATAAAAACATAACATTTGAATATATTATCCTGCATACAAAAGATTGTGATATCATGTCATGGGATAAATCATAAAAGTTCAATGTAAATCCCAAAAGTCATAAAATAAGACATGAAATTTTGTGGAATACACACAAGTAGAGAAAATCATTTTATATTAGTCAAGGCTCATTTACAAGACAATCATAGCAGACAAAGTCCATTACTGAACCGAGTTCTCTCCTCGTTCCAGCCCTGTATTACTGAACAAGATTTACATTCCATTCCATTAATGTCTATCTCATGAGATATAAATATTCACCTAACTCATTGGAGAGATATATAAGCCCCACCCTTCTCATAATGAAATCATTCTTACGTGTGCCAAAAAAAACATAAATCATCCTTCATAGTATAACCCAAGCAACAAAAATGGGTTTCTTAAACGTCATTCTATCATAATACAAATAAAATAAATTGATTTCATAAAAATCATTCCATCATAAAAACAATAAAATCATCATAATAATGTGGATATAAAATTTACCCTATTTAAATAGTATCATCTTATATGGAAAATGATTTTGATAAAAAACTTGATATTAATTATTGAAGAAAATATCCTTTCTTCTTAATAAACATTTTCTTTTCTCAAAATGTCACAAAATTTTAAAATAAAAGAATTTAAATTAAAATACACGTGAAATATTGAAAAGTAAGATTTATGGAAATAAGGAGTTATGAAATCATAATAATCTTTTGATGTCGTATAAGTTAAAAAGACATTTTTTCTCATACTTTTGCTGGAAAGGTAATAAAGTACCTCGTACCGAAAACGATAAAAGATTCCTTTCATATCGTTTAATAAAAATTCAGAAATGGGAAAATTGACTTTAAATAATTTTATATATTTAGGAAACATGGATGTGGATGATAAATATACCCTAGTAAAAACTTACATATAAACAATCTCGGATAATAATGAGACTGTAAAATTATCCCTTACCTTAGGTCTGATTTCCTTTGTATGCATTCAAACATACTATATAATGATTTAAATAATTTAATTGACTTATTCCAGAATCATATTAATTTTTATGATATCATATATGATCAAATTATAATCCGTTTGTTAGTAACATTATTACTCATCTATCAGGTATTTACTTCTTTATTTTCTTACGCATGTTGTGACAGATATATTCTTGGTAATCTTATTAGGTTATAGTTATATCATTTACATAATTATATTAGTATAATATATATCATATTTATTCATTAAATTCATTTATATCATATTTTTTTAATGAAAATCATGTAGAACGAATCGCATTGGATCGTGTAAATGGTAAGCCGTACGTACACACGATCAACGATATCATTCTAATAATTGTTGAATGGTATTGAAGTGGATGGTGTATAATATTTCAGAATCAATATAATTGTATAATAATAATATATATTTATTACATCCATCATATTACTTCCATCATTATACCCATCCAAGTAAGGTGGTGGTAAAAAAACAGATTACACTACAGCGTGGAGATGGTAAGCCGTACATATGCATGCGTGGTGATTTTATTTTTCATATGATGGATAGAAGATAGAATATGGTTGTTTTATAATCATAATAACATCTCATTATATATGTTATATTATAGTTATTACTTTATAATGAAACAACTAATTAAGAGGAAGTAGAAAGAGAAAGAAGTTTTAAAGAATCAGTATAGGAGATTAGCTCTTCTTCGACGTATTTCCTCTAAATCTCCCCTTAGAGCACTAGAGTTGTTATTTGAAGAATAAAAGAACCTCTATAATGTTACTAGGGAAGTTCATAAGGGAAATGGACAGGGTATGACCTACCTTGAAGGCTCAAAGTGAATTGAAGTGGTGAGGGATGAGGTTCCCTTTTTATAATTGAGGTGAGAGACACTTTTGGAAACCTCAGAAATATTAATTTATAATAAAATCAAAACCCATAAAAAAACAACCAAAATGTCACAATTTATAATATGAGATGATATATGATTGTATTATCATCAAACAATAAATCTTAGACAAGTGTTTATGTAAATTTAAACATCATCATTTTAATTAACAGTTAGTTATTCTATTTAATTTTAATTAAGATAACAAATATTTCAATATAAAAAGGGTAAAATATTTACTTATTTGATGTTAATTAGATCATAAATAAGTACCTTATAATATTTTATACCATATAATATTTATTCTATATTTTTTTTAATTATTTTTAATTAATTTAATAAAATATTATTTTGATAAACAATCAATAGTATCAATTTTGACACTATTCAATTCATTGATTTTTAAAAATATTGTTATAACAAGATAAATTAAAAAAAACTATTTAATTATATTTCTAGGATTAAAAGGTCATATAGAAAATTCACTATAAATGTTTATTTTCACAAATTATATTTACCTTAATATTTTTAATAATATTTATTTGTTATTTATATTAATAAAATAATCACAACATCAATTTTGTGTAATTATTTAATATACTTATCTATTGAATAAAAATTAAAAATAAAATACTATGATGAATATAAATCTAATATATTTAAAAATAATATGTGTAATCAAAATTTTCTTATGTAAAATCTTTAATTAAAAATTTTATACTTATTATATTATGAATGTGACAACTTTAACATCACTTTAAATAAAATAATACATGTGTAATAATCCCATCTATAAGGCTCTAAATGGCCAATAACTCGACCCATGGATGATTAGGGTCTAGTTTACTCGACCAATTAGTTTTGTTCAAGTATTTGTTTCTTTTAATGAGTATTATTATTTTAATAAAAACTATATGATTGATTTTTCATCAATTAAAACAATTTCTCCATCATTAATGTATAAGCTATTAAGGTAGTTATTTATTTACAAAAAATTACATATAAATTAACATGATAATTTTTTTTCTTTAAAATGAGTATTTATAATTAAAATTATCTTTAGTATAAACTTATATTAAAAATTATTTATTTATTAAAAATTGAGTGAGACATATTTAACATTTATTTAAATAAAATAAATTAAATGTCTTAATTTCATCCAAGTGGGCTCAAATGGATACTATTTTGACCCAAGAATGATTTAGGTAGAAAAAAAAATCATCCAATCATATTAAGACAAGTGTTTGGGTAATTTTATAATAGTATTAAAACACTTAATTACCCGAATTACCTATTAACCATATTAATAAAAATTATTGAAGTTACTTTTCATAATGCCAAAAAATAAAATAAATCTATTTACCTAATTTTGATATAATGATTCCAAATATGAAATCCATTTTTAAATATTCATAACACATAATTTTAAATAAATAATTTAAAATTATTCTCGTCGCAAATAGAGAACATGTTTTAAAATTTAAAACATTACAAAAGATTGAAATGTTTTTACATCTAAATTCAATATAAAATCAATTTTAATGATATAAGATATATTGAATGATAAAAATTTATCCTATTTATACTTTTAAACCATTCAATATTATAATTTAACCATATAAATTATTTTTATGAAGAAGTTGTTTTTAATTTAAATTTAGTGCATTTTTTACTATTTATAAAAATTTAATGTTATTATAAAAATACTAAAATTTCATTCAAAGTAAATTTTTATATACCTATTCCAAAGAAAAATGTTTATTTTTTCATATAAAAATTCTTAGCGTGACAAAATCTTAATTTAAAAAGGGTTCTCCATTAAAAGGTGGAAAATTACCCTTTTGAAAAATATAGGTTTTTTATACACCAATAGGGTTTATTCATACCGCATGAAAAAAATATCCATTTTATGAATATAAAAAATATTTTATTATGTATATAAAATATATATTTCATTAATTTCATTTAATGATAGTAATTCACATATACAAATATATTATTGATTTATATTTTTTCATAAATAATTCGTAGCGAAAGACTTCACCATACATTTTTATAAGTTAGTTATATTTATTCTCTATAACCTAATGAATATGTTAAAACGGATATTTTATACTAAGGGACTCTTGAGGTTCGTTTAAACTCATGATTTCATGCAATGAAATCCACTGAAGAATTAAAATTATTTGAATAATATATTTGATAAAAACATCAGGGTGTTACATTCTACCCCCCTTAAACTAAATTTCACACTGAAAATTCGTCACTTGGATAAAAAGATATCAGTATATCTCTCCCTCATCATATCCTCATGTTTTCATGCAACATCCTCAAAATTGGTGATTTTTCCACAAAAATTTAACCAAGTGAGTGGTCTTGTTTCGCATAACTTTCTCGCTAGGATCCAGAATATCTATCAGTTGTTCTTCATAAGAATGATCTTGATCCAATGTTACAACGTATGCGTTTATTATATATTATATATCAGGTATGTACTTTCTTAGGAGAGATACATGGAACTCATCATGAACTTGAGAGAGATTTAGTGGAAGCGCCAATCAGTAAGCTACCTTCCCAACATGATCCATAATTTCAAAAGGACCGATATAAATAGGGATCCGCTTGACCTTATTTCCAACTATCATTACTCTCTTTTAGGGAGATATCTGTAGAAACACCTTGTCACACACTTTAAACTTTATGTCTTTTTTTTTTCAGTTTTTATCATAACCTTTTTATTAACTATGATCTTCTCTTTTGTGTGGTTGAATAGATCTAACATTTTCTACCATTCCATCAACAATATCAGGTCCTAATATCTTTCTTTACCCAAATTTATCTAAGAAAGTTCGAGTTATTCACTTTTTTACATAGAGTTCTTCATAAGGATCCATCTGAATACCGGAGTGAAAGCAATTGTTTTAATAAAATTCCACAAAAGGTGGATGTTGATCCGATTAACCTTTGAAATCCATAGAGTAAGCTCTCAACATGTCTTCTAGAGTTTGAACTGTCCTCTTAGACTAAACATCTATTTGAGGATGATAAGTAGTGCTAAAACGTATCTCTGTATCTAGATCATGCTAAAGACATCTCCATAACATCAAGGTACACCTCAGATCCCAATCAAATTTAATTGAAAGTGGTACTCAATGAAATCATTCCAATTTCTTTACATATATCTTGGAAAGCTGATCGAGAGA
Organism: Viscum album; assembly: GCA_963277665.1. Taxonomy (NCBI): domain Eukaryota; kingdom Viridiplantae; phylum Streptophyta; class Magnoliopsida; order Santalales; family Viscaceae; genus Viscum; species Viscum album. The sequence continues at coordinate 26,661,240 of OY728131.1, forward strand.
GAAATCCAATATAATAACAATGAAGTGTGTCTAATTTTTAAGGTGATCAACTATAAACCATAGATCATTATGGACTTTAGATGTTTTAGGAAGTCCGACAACAATTTCCATAGTGATTTTTTCCCATTTCTATTCTCGTATGGGTAATGGTTGTAGTATCCCCTTAGAATTATATCTCTCAGAATTAACTAGCTGAAAAACCAAGCACCTAGAGAAATATTCGACAACATCCCTTTTCATGTTATCCCAAAAAAAAAACTCTTTCAGGTCCCTATAAAACTTTGTGTTTCCAGGATTAATAGAGAATAAAGAACCATGAGCCTTATCCAATAGCTCCTTTTTTAATTATGGTATGGGGGGAACAAAAACATAGTTTCTAAACCTTATTATTACATCACAATCAAGGTTGAATTCAGGAACATTTCTCACCTTCTGTTGTAGCTCTACATATTACATTTGTTCCTCCTTAATATTCACTTGTATATATGGTTTAACATTCATTTGACAAAGACAATATTTCTCCCCTCCCTTTAAAATTTCAAGATCCATCCTTTTCAAATCCATAAATATTGGATCTTTTTTTATCCTCATCATGGATAGGCTAGCATGGACCTTTCAACTCAAAGTATGTGCTACCTTGTTCTCTTTCCTAGGGTGGTAATGTATCAATCATTCATAATCTTTAATCAACCCCAACCACCTTATTTAGATCATATTTAACTCATTTTTTTGAGAAAATATAATTTAAACTCTTATGATCAGTATAAATATCATACCTTTCACCACAAGGATAATGCCTCCATATCTTTAATTCAAAGATCACCAAAACTAACTCCAAATATTGAGTTTGGTAATTTTGCTCATTGATTTTCAATTATTTCAAGGCATAAGCTATCACCATATCATTTTTGATGAGAACACATCCCAACCCATTATTTCATGAATCACTATAGATCAAAATCCTTTATCCGCTACAAGGAAGTGTGATCACAGGTGTACTGGATATCCTTCTTTTGTGCTCTTTGAAATTATCTTTACATTACTTCATCTAAACAAACTTAACTCCTTTCCGAGTAAACTTGGTGAGTGGATTATAAATTCATGAATTATTTTTCACAAAACATCAATAATATCCAGACAAACCAAGAAAAATTTGAATATCAGTTTTTGTTTTTGGTCTCGACCAACTTTCAATAACTTCTATTTTTTCCGGATCCATAGATATCCACTCTCTTGAGATTAAGTGACCCAAAAATGAAACTTTATGATTCCAAAATTCACACTTGTTTAATTTTTCATAAAGCATCTTCTTTCTCAGTGTATTCAGTACAATTCTCAAGTGATCTTCATTCTCTTCATTTTTATTCAAAAAGACAAGAATATAGTCTATAAAGACTACCAAAAACTGATCAACATAGTATCTAGAGACTCTATTCATTAGGTCCATAAAGATAGGGAAAATTAGTAAGACCAAAAGGCATCAATACAAATTCATAGTGTTCATACCTTGTACATAATGTCGTCTTTGGTATATCCTCTTTCTTGACCCTTAATTGATGATATACTGAATGAAGATAAATCTTGGAAAAGTATTGAGCTCCATGTATTTAGTCTAATAAGTCATCAATGCATGGAAGATGATATTTGTTCTTAATATTAACCTTGTTAAGTTCTCAATAATCAATGCAGAGTCTCATTGATCCATCTTTCTTCTTAACAAACAGAATAGGTACAACCAAAGGTGACACACTAGGGCATATGAATCCATTTTCAAGATTCTCTTGGAGTTTCTTCTTCAATTCCTACAACTAAATTAGGTCCATTCTATAAGATTTCATTGAAATAAGAATAACACCTGGTATGAGTTCTATTAAAAACTCAACTTCAGAATCTGATGAGAGACCTGGTAATTCATCTAAAAAGACATCACAAAAATATCTTAAGATGGTTGTATTAATAATTGTGAGTTTCTCACCAAAATTTTGAGATATATAAACTTCATTTATAGGTATAATGACCCATAATATGGAAGAAATTTTCACTTGAAGGTTTTTTTCCTTGCATCAATAAATGATCATAGATTGATCTAGAATATGAAATGTGACTTTCCTCCCTTAAAAATTGATATGATATCCATATATATAAATTCAATACATGCTAATAATCACAAAAAATTCCACTATATAAATGATTATAAGATTTTTCAGGAATCAATTTCCCACAAACTTGAACCAGAGAAGAATTATAAACTTTTTATGCAAGTGTTGTTCCATTAGGAGTTGTCACAACTAACTCAAAATATAATTGTTGAGGTAATATGGCGATACCCTTAGAAAATTTTTCATAAGTAAAAGATTGGGTGGATCCTTAATAATATTTTTTTTACTTTAGAGTGGATGAAAAGTGTACCTTTCACCACTTCATTATCACACTCTGTATCTCTGGTAGTGATTGCATGTGACTTTCCTTTATCTTTAGCCTCAAGTGATTGTTGGCATCGATCATCATCAATAATCCTTGGATTAGGGAATTTATTGGAATATGCCCCATTTCCTTGAACTTGTAACATTGAAGTGTATGAGGTTCATTCTAGGTAGCCTTTTCTATATTCACATCATTAGAAATCATTTTCCTGTCACTTTTTCATTCAGCTATCTGATGACCTTATTTTCCACACCTAAAAAATTTACTAGTCCCTTTAAGACAATTTCCTACATTTTATTTCCACACTTTGAGAATAAGATAAAACTCATTTTCTTTTCAGTGTGGTCTTTTAATTTTCCCTTTAATTCCATATTTCTCTTATTTTCAAACCCATAGGACTGATGGGTTATTCCAATCTCTATCTCAACCTTGAGATCACATCGAACGATTTCCTCATAGCTATTAATGTCCCTTATGGATAATGCACTTTGGGGACTTGGTATTAAGACACTAAAGAATCGATCAATTTTAGTCTTTGGTCAGATAATAATTCTATAAGTGTATCTTACCAGTCTTGTAAAATTTTCTTCATAGGTACCAAAAGATTCATTGTCCTTTTTCTTAAGTTCTAGGAAAAAAATTATCCATATTTGTCTTAAGAATATGAGGAAAGTACTTATTGAAAAATATGTTCTTGAACTCGTCCAATTCCATGGACTCAATTTCATCTATTTTCCTTGTATTCTTGACAATATTCCACCATTGATCAGCTTAAACTTCCAAAACATAGACTGCTAAGATGAATTTATCATATTCTGAACATTACAGAACAGAAAATATCTTTTTAGTGGTATTGATCCATTTTTCTGCCACTAATGGATTAGAAGAACTGCTGAATGAAGGTTGATGATTCCTCATTAAGGAATCAATAGAATTTTGTTCCCTCCTTTTCTCTTTTGTAAGTCCTTCATGATTCATAGATTGAGAAAGTTTTGTGAGCATAGCTGCAAGATTTTTCATTCCAGCTCCCATAAAATTTGGTTGAACAGGAGGAAAATCATTGCATTTCCCATCACATTCATCATTAACACGGTTATTTCAGGTTCCATCCATTGACTAAAACCAAGAATCATAATGTGAGAAACACTAATCGTAGTGGGAATACCACATAATCAAGAATGAAATTTCAATTTTGGACATATTAGATTTTATACAAGGTTATTCATGATCATTTCTATAACACCAGGATTATAACCTGTACTTCGATATACCATTAGGGTTCTTACTATGTTTTTCTCATCCTAGTTTCCAAAGGTTAACTATAACTTTCCTATGACACCAACTACAACGATCCATACTTTACATACATTGATATTACTTAAAAATTGAAGAACATTCATTAAAAAATATAATAAATACATGAAAAACTCATATATGTATAGTGTCTTTAGAAACTAGGAAACATAAACAACTTGTATATAAAACATCTATACTGTCTCCTGCTCATTTCTTCAAAACTAGAATCATTTTTGACATATCTTACTTAATAACACTTTTATGACCTCTGGAAAAGAATCACAATAAAGGGTGAGTTTAAATTATTAGTAAGGGTAAACATGGGAGATATCAGTCATATCATAATCATAGGAAATAAAAACATAACATTTGAAAATCCTATCATGTATATAAAATATCATGATATCATTTCGTGGGATAAATCATAAAAGTTCAAAGTAAATCCCAAAATTCATAAAATATGACCTAAAATGTTTTTTCATACACATAAGCATTGAAAATCATTTCATATTAGTCAAGTTTCATTTCTAAGACCATCATAGTAGACAAATTCCATTACTGAACCAAGTTCACTCCTCGATCCAGCCCTGTATTACTGAACCATATTTAGTTAACATTCCATTCATGTCTATATCATGAGATATAAATCCTTACACATTTTATTAGTGAGAGATATAGGTCCCTTCCATCTCATAATGAAATCATTCTTATGTGTTTGACAAAAACTTAAATCATTCATCATAGCATAAACCAAGGAACAAAAATGGGTTTCTTAAACATCATTCCATCATAATCCATATAAAATAAATGGATTTTATAAAAATAATTCAATCATAAACTAAATAAAATCATAGTAATAATAGGGAGAGAAACATAAACCTATTTAAATAATTTCTTCGTTAATGGAAAATAATTTTGATAAAACACTTGAAATTATTTATTGAGAAAAATATACTTTCTTCTTCAAAAATAGTTTTTTTTCTAAAAATGCAACAAAATTTCAAAAAAAAAACAATTTAATTGAAAATGAACTTGAAATATTATAAAGTAAGATTAATAGGAATAAGGTGTTATGAAAGCATAATAATCCTTTTATGTCATATAAGTTAAAAAAAATTATTCTCGTACTTTTGCCGGAAAAGTCAAAAAACACGTCGTACCGAAAACAAAAAAAAGATTCCTTCCATAACATTTTATACAAATTAACCAATGGGTAAAATTGACTTTAAAAAAGTTTATACGATTAAAAATAATATTACATATTTTAGAAACATGGATGTGGATGATAAATATACCTCAGTAAATACTTACGTGTAAACAATCTCAAATAATAATGAGACTGTGAAATTATTCCTTACCTTAGGTACGATTTCCTTTGTATCTATCAAAACCTCCTGTATAATGATTTAAATAATTCCACTGAATTATTCTTGAATCATAGTCATTTTTATGATATTATATATGACCAAATCATCATCCTTTTGTTAGTAACAATATTAATCATCCATCGGGTATTAACTTCTTTATTTTCTTACCCATGTTGTGTTGGATAAGTTATTGTTACTATTCATAGGTTATAGTTATATCATTTAAAAAATTATATTTTTATAATAAATATTATATTAATTAATTAAAATATTTTATAAAATATTTCTTTAATGATGATCATAGAGAATGAATCACATCACATCGTGGAGACAGTAATCCGTACGTACGCATGGGTGATGACATCATTACCATAATTGTTGAATGGTATTGAAGTGGATAGTGTATAATATTTCAGAATCAATATTATTTTATAATAATTATATATAGTTATTACTTTAATCATTATACCCATCCAAGTAAGGTGGTGGTAAAAAACATATTACACGTCGACGTGGAGATGTTAAGTCGTACGTACGCACATGTGGTGATTTCATTTTTCGTAGGATGGATAAAAGATAGAATATGGTTGATTAATAATCATAATTACATATCAATATATAAGTGATATTTAATTAATTAATTTACAATGAAACAAATCATGTAGAGGAAGTATAATAAGAAATAAGTTTGAAAGAATCAGTGGAGGATATTATCTCTTCTTCGACGTGCTTCCTTTAAATCTCCTCTTAGAGCACTAGAGTTGGTCTTTGAAGAAGAAAAAACCCAATATAATGTTACTAGGGAAGTTTATAAATGAAATGTACAATTTATGGATGACATTGAAAGCTCAAAGTGAAGTTAAGAGGTGAGGGAGGAGGTTCCCTTTTATAATTGATGTGAAAGGCACTTTTGGAAACCTCACAAATATTAATTTATAATAAAAACAAACCCCATCCAAAAACCTAAAAAATGAAAAAAATTTATAAGATGAGATGATATAGGGTTGTAATATAATCAAAAAATAAATTTTAGAAATATGTTTATTCCAATTTAAATATTATCATTTTAATTAACACTTAGTTATTCTATTTAATTTTAATTTTGACGACAAATATTTAAATATTTAAATGGTAAAATATTTACTTATTTTTTGTCAATTAGACAAAAAATAAGTAAATTAGAACATTTTAGACTATATTATAATTATTCTATATATATATTTTTAAAAACTTAATGATTTTTAAATAATTTAATAAAACATAATTTTGATAAACAATCAATAGTATGAATTTTGACACAATTCAATTCATTGATTTTTAAAAATATTAATTTAACAAGATAACTTGGAACCAAATATTTTATTATATTACTATGAGGTCAATATAAATTAGAAAATTCATTAGGAATGTTAATTATCCCAAATTATATTTACTTTAATACTTTTAATAACATTTATTTGTTATCTCTATGAATAAAATAATCACTAAATTAATTTTGTGTAATTATTTAGCATACTTATTTGTTGAATAAAAATTAAAAATAAAATACTATGATGAATAAAAATCTACTATATTTTATAAGAATATATGTAGTTGAATTTATCTTCTAGAAAATCTAACATTTAAAATGTTATACTTATTAAATTATGAATGATACAACTTTAACATCACTTTAAATAAAATAATATAAGTGTCATAATCCATTATATAAGGCTATAAAAGGTCGATAACTCTACTATTGAATGATTATTGTCGTGATATACTATAAAAATAAAAAATTTTCAATTTTTTGGGTCTTTTAATTGGTATTATTATTTTAATAAAAATTATATTACTAATTTTTCATTAATTAAATAATTTTCGCCTTATTAATGTATAAGAAATTAAGGAAGTTACTTATTTCCTAAAAAGTAAAAATAAATAACCATGATATGGAAAATAATTTTATATTTCAAATTATTATTTATAATCGAAATTATCTTTAGTATAACCTTATATTAAAAATAATTTAGTTATTAAAATTTTAGTGAGACATATTTTACTTTTCTTTATATAAAATAAATTAGAAGTCCTAATCTCATTCAAGTGGACTCAAATAGATACCATTTACACCCAAGGAGTATTTTGGTAAAAAATAACCCATTAAATGATTTTAAGACAAGTATTTGGGTAATTTTATAATAGTATTGTTACCCTTAATTACTCAATTTTCCCATTTACTGTATTAATAAAAATTACCGAAGTTACTATTCATAATGCCCAAAAATAAAATAAATATATTTACATAATTTGTACCTCATAATTACAAATATATAATCCATTTTAAAAAATTAAAAATGTATAATTTTTAGTAATTAATTTAAAATTATTCCCATTTTTGGAAAGAGAGAACAAGTTAAAAAGTTAAAACATTGCAAAAGATTGAAATGTTTTAACATCTGAATTCAAAGTAAAATTAATGATAATGAAATAAATTATATTGAATGATAAAAATATATTATATTTATACTTTAAAACCATTCAATATTATAATTTAACCATATAAATCATTTTGATGAAAAAATTTTTTTTAATTAAAATTTATTGTATTTTTTACTATTCATCAAAATTTGAATGTTATTAGAAAAATATTAAAATTTCATCCAAAGTAAGTTTTTATATCCTTATTCCAAATAACATTTTTATGTTTTCATATAAAAATTATTAATGTGTCAAAATCTTAATTTAAAATAGGTTCTTCATAAAAGGAGGGAAATTACCCTTTTGAAAAAATATAGGGGTTTTTATACATCAAATAGGGTTTATTCATACCTTATGAAAAAAATATCCATCATATGAATATCAAAAATATTTTATTATGTATATAAAATATATATTTTATTAATTTCATTTACTAATAGTAATCCACATATACAAATATATAATTGATTTATATTTTTTCATAAATAATTGGTAGCGAAAGACTTTACCATACATTTTAATAAGTTAGTTATATTTTTACTGATAACCTAATGGCTAGGTTAAAATGGACATTTTATAAAAAGGGCATATCATGGTTCATTTAAACTCATGATTCTGTGCAATGAAAGCTACTAAAGAATTAAAATTATTTAAAGAAAATATTTTATAAAAACATCAGGGTGTTACAGGCGGTGCTTGACAGGGCTGTGTAGAGAGAGGCTATACCTGGTATTGCTGCACTTGGAGAAGATATTATGAAAAAGGGACCAGTAAATATACCGGATCAGGGTCCTCAACATGCACAGTTATAGTGATTTCTACTTTTACAAGTCTTCTCATGGGAGATGGAAGAGGCACCAGGTGCGACTATTGTCTGGTATGTTGCAAGGATTATTCCAAATTCTAACCCCTCTTAGAGAAATAAAAAAATCCACCAAGGTTGTTTATGGTGATGAGGGTATGGTCCATACCACTCTTAATGTTCCCCACACAAATTTTATGCAACTGTTCTTGGGACAACGACATTTTTAGAGAATACACAAGGCCTTTACACTAAGAAAAAAATTCAGAAACATGATCACCGGGCCTCTATTTTCATTTGAAGAGGTTAGAAATAATCATCTTGAAATAGGTAGAGAAAAATTGGAAGAGGAACTATCACCAAGCATCATCCTAACTAGAAGTGGACCCTTTGGGAAGCTGGCTGTAGCAGACAAGCGTGGGTCCTTCCAGTTTCAGAACAAAACATCGGAGCTTGGCGACCTTCTATTGTTATAGAGTTCCCAATATTAGGTCGCACATTGAGGAAAAGTTAGACATATGTTGTATCGGGTCACCCATTCTGGTGAATAGGGTAAAGGTTGGATTTCTAAACTTCGAGTGTGCTCGAACACTATCCATCCATGATGGATATGGATTTTATTCTAGATGGATTTCACCCTACCTTTTTTTTTCTAGAGCCTCAAGGAGAGTAGTGAGATCAGATATCATGTCATACTGAAGCGGCTCTCTGGACACCAATGCATTGAAATTCTCATTGACTCAGGAAGAGAGCCCATCAACTTGGAGAGTTTCAGAATCTAGATTATATGGTGGATAGTTATGCTACTCGTGTGGTTCGGCAACTCATACCATGGTCACTTTCAATATCCCCTAGATTCTTCTTTGATATGATATACACCCCCAAGATGAAATGAATATGGTTAGCCAAGGAGGACCGGGTTCCCCACTAGAATAGAGATAGGGTCCCTTAAGGCATTGTTTTTATTTGGATTCTAAACAAAAATTAGATCACTTGTTTTCCTTTTGTATTCCTCAAGATGTTAGAGAAACGAAGTTACCATGAGTTTTGTATCTACTTCTAGTGGAGCCTAAAATGACTCGAAAGGTTCAACATGTGCCTTGTCCTTGTATAAATACTGATAGTTAGGAAACATTAACTCTTTGGGAGGATCTATGAGTCCAAGTGCCTGTCTATACTGATGAGTGTGGAAACCTACTAGAGGGTCTTCTTAGTACCACGTCACCCCTTGAGGTGGGTCTTCTATATCGTGTCCTATGTTAGTGACCCTATTCCTTTATTCCTATAGAGGGTCGGGGATGGCCATATTCACTATGAAGGTTATAGGGGAGTTATCATTTTCAGTGGATAGTCTAGACTATCATAAGATAGGGATGAAATAGAAAGAAGCATACTATCCCCAACCTCTAATTTATACATTCAAAGACGCCTCTCACATAAATTTTCGAAGCACTATGAGGCTCTAGACACAAGTCTACTAGAGTGTCAGGCGATAACCATATGATTTAGGATGTTGATCTATTGGGAACACTATAATATAAACCTTTCTACACTAATGGTTGGTGTAATTGAGGTGCTCTTGGGTCCCTAGGTAGGTCAACTATTGATCACGGAGGTGGTGAAACATCACTCATATTATTTGGTAGAAACAAACTACCTGGTCCTCTATAAGAGACACCGAGATGGAAAATTCTGGAGTTATATCCATCCAAAACACAACTGAGAGTTTTTTAGTAGCTAGAACCTCCCATAGGCCCTATTTCTTAGAGGAAAGGTCCCGATCTTAGTCACCCTAATCATAGATTGGTGCAAGTTTAGATATGGGTGGTGGAACCAATGTAATAATGCTTTTCATATACTATATCTAAAAAAATAATTTCACATGGGTCAAATGGCTATTAAATCCTAGAAAATATCTTGGATTTGGATCCATATTCAATACCATGTCCACATAGGATGATTTTTTCACCACTACATCATGTGAGAGAGAGAGATCATCTATTTGTGGCTCAGCAAAGTGCTCACCATATGAGGGAGTTAACCCAGACCCTGAAATCTCTCTAATTTCTTATGTGGAGGTGGGGAGAAGGGAAAATAGTAGTTATAGGGATGTATGTACTACTAGTCCCTATAAGGAGGCCAAAATGTCCTCCACCTACATGAATTTTTGGTGGAATCTGGGTATCTTATGAATGTAGGTGTCCAGAATGGTAATACCCAATTGATGGTCTTTTGCCACAAAATTTGAAAACTCTGGTGAATATTACCTCATTTAATTATCCATCACTTCGAAATCAAAGAGTTCAATGATTAAATGATTCTTCTCAGGGTTCCACATATGACAACAACTGTTCTACCTTCTACAACGAGATAGTTCTTTGGAGTAGGGTATGTCTTCGGTGTAAGGAGGACCTTTTCACTGGTTGGTGTTGGAGTGGAAAGGACCTATGATTTGGTTGTTGATGTAGTTGGGAGGACCTCTTATTGGGTTTTTTATGGAGTGGGGAGTACATCTACTGTAGTTGTTGATAGAGTGGGGTGGACCTCTACTTTGGATGGTGGTGGAGTTGGGAGGGCCTCCACTTTGGTTGATGGTGTCATGGGTAGGACCTCCTTGCTGATTGGCGGTGGTGCGGGGAGGACCTATGCACTGATTATCCACATCACAAGGCATACTAGAATATTTTTTAATAGTGCCAAATACTAAGAGAGTTAACACAATTTTTCAATGAGGTAGACTGGGTCTTGATCCCAGGTAGTTGAAGACGAATCCTAGTTCACTTGCTGTAGGGATCTGGTGGGATATGCCAGTGGCGGTAGGTGGCACAATAGAAGTTGATGATGCTACTTTCTAGGATCAAAACTAGGCCTACCCATGATGTCGGCACCAAGTATTTTGGTTGAGGTCTAGCGAAGCGGGGATGAAATCGACCAGTTCATCGACCTGTAGGATCGATCAGTGATGGCACTAACAAGGCCTAGTGGGAGGCCTCCTAGGAAGCTCAAGAGTAGTAGTTGTTATAGGCATGAACCGAAAATCCCACACCCCCTCACTGTTGGGGGGAAAGTCTTAAAATTTCTCTAGGTATTGTATCCTAAATAAGTTCATCATTGGAATGTGGGGTTATCTTCTATAGGGCCCTTGGGGGCGATGGTGTCAGTGAGGAACCGACGCCTTATGGTCCTATCAAGATATTTTCCTTGTGAGAATGACCCCGTAATACTTTTACCAGTGCACCAGGGTATTGATAACCCTTATATGTATTATATTAGAGGGATATATGAGGGTGGGTACCTAGTATCTGAAGGAGAGGTGAAATTCGTGGTGGAGGTGTAGTTGTATGAGATTTTTGCATAAACGTTTCTCCTGCCCTAGCGCATATGAGTACCAGGATACAAAATTCTTATATCCATAATCTTATAAGGAATATGGATCCACCATTAATTACAGTTATATTAAAATAGATACCTAATTTACCAATGTCATCCTATCTTCCTGAAGTATAGTTGGATCCATGCTTGCTGTATCACAGACTGAGGATGACCAACATTAACTACCCCAATCTCTAGGTGAGTTTCATTCTAGGACCATTGTTTTAATGGTGGGTCCTCACATAAAATGTATGAATTAAGTGACATGAAAATTTGATGAATCCCCAAATATACTAGTCCCCATGTTTGAGGAGAACAGTTTCAAACTAGTTTCACCATTTCTGTTTCTAATTCTTTTTTTCGTGGTGCCTGTGCATTACGCACGCAACTCTTTCCCCCCGCATTCCCACTTTCCAAAGGTGGAATAATTTCATCACTTTCATTGGTTAATACTTATACTTGATCAAAATGAGATGATGGTATATTAGTTCCTCTTTCCATGGATTCATCCTTAGTTCCCATCACCTAGTCCAAATCTCCCTCAAAGATGATTTCATGCTTATGGAAATCATTCATGGTGCTTTATTGAAGTGGATACAAGTTAATTGTGGTACTTCTATCTCAAAAGGGCATCAAAATTCCGTATGGATAATAGCTACATTGGTAACATCTAGGCATGTATAGACATTGGGTATTTTGGGAACCTGAAAATTCCTCCTCTTTTGGAGGACATCTCATATGAGGCATCTTAGATGCAGAACCTAAGAAATATTGGGCCAATCATAAGGTAATTAATGCCAATGGTGTAAGTCTTCTGAGGATTTTTGCATCCAGAATCCCATATTTATTGCATGTGGTAGGTATTTGGAATGGGTAATGAGTTTAAATTCACGTGGAGAAAGATGTAGAGTGAAAGTATTGTGGGGACATGTTGAGCATAGGTTTAACATATTATAGGGAAATTATTGGAACAACTTTAATTTCTTTCAGGGGTATGATAGTCGCATGTTTAAAATATTGAAGGGACATGATGGACATGGGTTTAACATCTTTCAGGGACATGATGGGAACATGTTTAAAATATCATGGGAACATGATGGGTGTAGATTTAACATCATGTAGGAACATGATGGGTGCATGTTTAATGTATTGTATGGAAGTATTAAATCATTATATTGTGATGGATCAGGAAGTTAAGTGTGTCCCTATGGGGAATGATTTCACACTTGGAAGATGGAGTGTGTCCCCATGAGGGAAGATTTCACACTTGGATAATGGAGGGTTTGAAACTCAAGGAGGAATCCTATGTACCCTATTTAAGAGGTAGGGATCAAAACCCATATAGTTTAATTCTGTAGTTCAATGTCACATGACATGACCAGTTAATGCATTTTAACGTCGTGTAGTAAGGATTCTCATGTCTTGAAAGAAGATTTGATGAGGGATGGTGTGGGGATTACATGTCGAATCAGCCCATTTTGGGTTTCAAACCTTATTTGGGGGGAGGTTTCATCCCATGTGAGTCATACACAAGCCATGATATGTTCATCACATAGGGTATAAGGTGCAAGGTCACCCCATTTTAGTCATACATGGGACATCCTATGTTTAATGCATAGGGTAAGGATATAATTTTACATAATGTTATAAGGATTTTAGCATTCATTTTATCATCATACAACTAAAATATGGAGATAAGAAGTTTTATATCATGCATATTAAATGTGGATAGGGTCACTCCTCAAGGGCGGGGGCAGGGGGGCACCATGTTGATGTGAGAGGAAGATCAAACATAAATACCACCTACCAATTGGTATGTCCCTCAGTATGGAAGTAGTGACTAGAGGGGGGGGGGGAGTGGGGTGAATAGTACTTTTTAAAATCATTAAATAAATAATATTATTTCAAAGTTAGAATAGTGTTAAATGTTAAGAAGAAATGAAAAAAATAACATAGGATTCTTTTTTAGAGGTTCAGATAACCATGATCCTAGTCCTCTCATCACTATCCTCTACTCTTTGAGGATACTGGTATTAACTAGATCCTCACTTATTAAATAGAGTGATAATACAATTATATACAAATAAAATTTACCTCTTTCACACCTGGTGGTATAACCCATGAATTTTCAAGTAGTCACAACCTACCTTCCTTTTATATGATATAAATAATTAGAAATTACTTTTATATGGGAGGAATAACCTAATGAGAGAGATTTTGGATGATAAAATCTTAAACTTTACTCTAGATGAAAAATTTAATGCATGAATAATTACATTGGAGAAAATACAGAAACAATTAAAACAACAACTCAGCATATGATGTATAAATTCGATGCAGATTAGGTTCTTTGATCAGTTTAGTGGTAGAAGATGGAGATTATGAAGATAATCTATGATCATAGAAATATAATATATGTCCAATAAGTTTATTGATCAATTTAGAGTATCCTAAATTGAATAATAGTTGCATTTTGAATGATCTAAGAAGAAGTTTTTTTATCCATTGATTTCATCTCTAATGGATTAATCCCAATTATTTAAAACAAGGATCTCCATGAGTGTTTACATATCCAATATATGCATGCTCCCTATAAGTGCATATTAATAAAATAATATGACTATTACCTTAATTGTAAAAGGTAACAATTATAATCACAGTGCTTTTATTCTCTTTATTTCACCATTAAATATCATAATTAAACATCAAAAAAGTTAAGCACAACAAATGTAAATAATTCAAATTTATAAAATAGTTAAAAAAATAAAGAATAATATTTCAGTTTATAAGACAATAAAAGTGATGAAAAATAGAGCACCATAAGAATATATTTTCTGCATGTATATATATACATAAAATATTCTCACAATTATTTTTACATAAATATGTTTTCATTTTAAAATAATGAAAAAAGAATCTAAAAATTTATTTTAATAAAAAAAATTAACGATATGATTTTTTATATTTTTTTTGAAAAAATGGTGGATAAAAAAATTATCTACCATTAGTACAGATCCACCATTTTTCCATGATCTACAATTGGTGTCCAATGGTGGATTTATCTACCGTTGAAATAAAGAGTGGTAGCTTGATTCTACTAACAATAAAATAGTGAGTAGTAGTAATATTGTTCTACCAATCAAAAGAAAATATCTATTATTGAATCTAAACTGGTAGAAAAATAGTGTCTCTATCTTTGGTTTCTAACAATGGGAAAAAAATTGATGTGCATGTAAATGCAGCAAAGAAGCTCTATCCACCGTTGAGAAATAGGAAGAAAAGAATCCTTAAAAGGCTACTTCCACCGTCACTTTCCAACCGGTATAAGATCAACCGATGACCCAATGGTGATTTCATTGAGGTGATCTATTGGTGACCTAATGGTCAACTATTGAGGACTGGTAGATCCATCGTTAAATAATTGTGCTTCATTATCAGACTGATATTCCATCATGCAATAATAGTAGTTGAGGCTGATCTTCATGTGGTTAAAGAACCATCATTTTGAAATTGTGAATTGATCCAGCATTGAGCAAAGGTTCTACCATATTATGAATAGAATATCAAAGTAGGTGGAATTATAGTGGATAGAGATATTATAGAGGAATCTTACAAAGAAGAAGAAGAAGAAAACTATCATTGAAGTTTATTCCGTGGAAACAAGAGTGAAAATATGAGATTGGTGTTATTGGGATTGAAGAAGACAACCAAGGAAAAGAACTTTATCACACAAAAACTCCAGCAAAGCTGATGGAAGAAGAAGACTAAAATAATTTGAAAAGATATGGGTGGGAAGAAGAAGAATATTTATCGGAGAAATGATATTAGATTAGATATCTCACAAGATATTGATTGGATAGATGAGGTTTTATATAATTTTTTTTAACAAAGATGAATAGTAAAAAGTGATCACAACCCATGTCAGAAACGTGTCAGGTTGATGGTGCGATATACCATACAACCCATGACTGCCACTCCCTGAGCTATTAGTGTGGGATCAACATCTACACCCCAATATATATACACATTGTACTTATAAACAATCCCAACAGGTGACGAACCAAACCATGAGTGATCTGCGGACCTTATACATAGGCTCAGTTGAGCTTTGCATGCACTATGAACAACCCTTCCTCTGAGCAGGCCTCATGGGCTAGACCTCCCATGAGGATTGATCTCTGGGTCCCCCTAACAGTGGTAGTAGGTCTAGTCCAAGGTGATTGTTCAAATGTCCTATATTTGTTTTACTATGCCACCATTAAAAAAAATATAATCAAGTATAAAATAAAAATTAAAATCAATAACAATAAATTAATAAAATAGAAG
This sequence comes from Viscum album, assembly GCA_963277665.1. Taxonomy (NCBI): domain Eukaryota; kingdom Viridiplantae; phylum Streptophyta; class Magnoliopsida; order Santalales; family Viscaceae; genus Viscum; species Viscum album. The sequence continues at coordinate 26,677,287 of OY728131.1, forward strand.
CATTAAACACGGAAAAGAGAAAGATTATTTTTAAAAAAATACTGAATTTCAATAAATTTGATACAAGAGTAGTTTATAAAAATAAAGAAATATTTTAATGTTTTGATACCTAATTATAAAAAATCACCCCTTTTTGTAAATTACAAAACATAATATTTATTAAATTTTCCAAAAACATTACAAAACATTTATTAAATACACACAAAGTTCCTCCCCCTTTTTAAATTTTATTAAAAATTAAATTAGTATTTAAAGTTTAAAACATTTTCACTTTTAAATGAAAGAAATTCATAAATTAATAGAATGGTGAATTGACATAAATGATAATAGAAAGTTACAGAATTCAATTAAACTATGTGATCTCATTATCATTAATTATAGAAGAACAAAAAAAAATAAATTTTTATTACAGAACACATGTACAAGGATATATAAAATCAATGAAAATATTTATCAAAATAGTAACTATAATGAGTAGAGATTCTAATATTATAGCATACCCAATTAAAATTTTATTTTCTCAAATTTAAAATAATATAAATGTTTAGTGAAAATTTTATCCATCTGTTTATCAATAGGGAAAAATTCTTAACATATATCACTTTTTTTTACATGATCCATAACAAAGATAAATCTAATATCTATGTGTTTTTTTTTCAATACTGTTAAATAGTTTTATTATAAATTGAAATATCACTAGAGTTATCACAGAAAATAGGAACTTTTTCAAAAAAAATATCAAAATCAAAAAGAGTTTGTTTAGTACATAGACTCCATGAACAAAAACTAGGAGCTGCCACATGTTCAGCACCATCTTTTGATAAAGCTACTTAAATTTTTTTCTTATAGATCCATGAAATTAAAATTTTACCTAATAAATGACATATAACTGTAGTAATTTTCCTGTTGATTATATGGCCTCAAAAGTTAGAGTCAGAGTAAGATAGGAAATCAAATAGTTATCATTAGAAAATAATAATCCAATAGAGACAATACCCTTGATATATCTAATTACTATTTTAGCATATTTATGGTGGTTTTATTTGGGGTCAGTATAATATCTAGTGAAAATACAGACAAGAAACATAATATCATGTCTAGAAGCAGTGAGATATAATAAATTACTTATCATGACTCTATAAAGTTTATTATCAATTGAATTTATAGATTCATCCACATCTAGGTTAGATTTAGTTCTCATTGGGGTTCTTATAGTTTTACATAAATCAAATCCAAAACATTTTACAAGTTATTTGGCATACTTATTATTGTAATACTTATTTGAATTTAAGAAAATACCATCTTTCCCTTGATTAATTTGTAAAATGAGGAAAATTTTTAGTTCCCCCATTAGGCTCATATCAAAATAATTTTTCTTTATTTTTGAAAACTCATTACTAAGTATATCACTTGTAGAAACAAATACAATATCACCAACATAATTATGTATAATCATTATATAATTTGATTTTTCTAAATAAGGTTGTATCAACCTTAACTTTAACAAAATATTTTTTAATTTAAAATAGATTTAGTATTTCATACCAAGCTTGAAAGGATTTCTTAATACCATATAATGTTTTAGATAGTTTGAAAACATGATTGGGAAATTCATTATTTTTGAAACTAGGAGGTTGATTAACATAAAACTCTTCTAAAATTACACCAATTAAAAAATAAATCTTAACATCTATTTTTAATAGTTTCAAATTATTAAAACTTGAAAAAGATAATAAAATTCGATTGGATTCTAATCCAGGAACTGGTGAAAATGAATCTTCAAAATTAGTTCCTTATTATTGAAGATAACTATGGGAAAATAATCTTTCCTTATTTCTAACTATATTACCTAACTCATCCAATTTATTTCATAAAATACATTTGGATCCTATAAATAGTTTATCATTAAGTAACTCTAATAGATTCTAAACTTTATCCCTATCAAAATGGTTAAGTTCATCATGCATGAAATTTACCCAGTTATAATATTTGAAATATTATTTAATATTATCAGGCACCAAGTCAGTTACATAGGTAGAACTAGCATAGAAATGTAAAATATATTTTATAGTCCTAATTCTATATTCAAAATTCCCTGTAAAATTTTCTAAAGAGTGATCTTTTTGAGGTTTCTAAACTAAAGGATCATATTGATATGAGAAATGATCCCCCTAAACTAATTCATTATCGTTTTTAGGTTTATCTTCATAAAAATTTAATTTTTTAAATTCTTCAACATTATCAATAGAATCAGTAATCTGTTTTTAATTATTTTTGATGAAATTTACTTATATAAATTATTTCATTGACATAGTTCTATTTTTATATAACCTATAAGATTTATTGTTATTATAGTATCCTAAAAATATACCTTCCTCAATTTTAGAATCAAAATTTTCTAGATAATATTTAGTATTTAAAATATAGACTATAGATCCAAAAAACTTTAAAGTAACCAAGTTTGGGGTTTTTATTGTTATACAGCTCATAATGAATTTTTTTAACAAAGGTATTGTGAAGTCTCTATTTAAGGTATAAAAAATAGTGTTTATTGATTTATCCTAAACAAATTTTGGTAGGTTGAATTCATTAATAATTTTTCTTTTTATTCATTGAATAGTTTGATTTTTTCCTTTGTACAACACCATTATGTTGTGGCGTTATAGGGGTGAAAAAATTATGAAAATATCCATTAGTGTCACAGAATTATTAAAATTCTCTGTTAAAAAATTCTCATCCTTTATCAATTCAAATAGAAGAAATAAAATGACCTTTTTGATTTTGAGTTTTCTTACAGAATGTGACAAACTTGTTTAAGGTTTCACTTTTATGGGATAGGAAAATAGTACAAGTGAATCTTTTGAAATCATCTACAATTAAAATATAAAATCTTTTAGAACCTAAACTAGTGTTCTATTGGGTCCAAATAAATCAAGGTGATTTAGTTCTAAAAATCCATTAGTATTAATAACATTAAAAAATCTAAATGACTCTTTTTTATGCTTACCTTTTAGGTAAGAATTACATACATAATACTTAGTTATACTGAATTTTGGAAGTTCCATAACCCTTTCATGTCAATCCATCTTGTACAACTATCAAATATGAACATGTCCCAATTGTTTTTCTAAAGAATGTGATCTGTATCTACAACATTTAAGTAGTTTAGATTCTACTGATTTAGTTATGAAAAATCAATACACTAGATATTTTATTTTCTATTATCATAAAATAAAACAATATTAACTTTATAAAGAATAAATTTATTATATTTAAATTTTACACTCATAAAATTATCCCAAAATTATGATATACTAATTAGAGTATTTTATAATACCTTTAAGAATAGTACTTTAGAAATTACAACATAAGTAAATATAACTACCTCTCCAAACCCTTTAACCATACCTTTAGAGTTTTCACTGAAATTGATAGTGCTTCCATCAATAGAATTAAAAGATAAAAAAGTTATTAATTTAATAATTCATGTTCCTTGAGAACCGCCTATCTATATACCATGTGAAATTGGAACTCTTCAGGTAAGATTCCTACAAAATAAATCAAACAGATAGTTGTTTCAGTACCCATAATAGTTTGGGTCCAGCTGGTTTAGTATCAAAAGTTTTAGGCACCCATACAGATTTAAGACATTTATTTTAGGGTAATATAGAAGATATATTTTTATAAAAAAGTCTCATTATAGACTAAAGTCTATGTAAACTTAAAAGAACATTAATTTCCATAATGGCCTTTCAAGTTACATCTAAATCAAGTGACATTTGAAATATTCCCATTACTACTTTTTAAAAAAGTAATTCTATACATTTTAGGAACCTGATTATTATAAACACAACCTATTTTATCATTTTTAGGTTTATTCAAAGCCACTATCTTATCAAATTTCACTTAGAATAAAAAAAAACATATAAGGTTTACTTTAATTCAAGAATTTACATTTTAAGGTTTTCATTCTTTATTTGAATAAATTATAGGTCATCACATGTTGTCACATTTGAACATGATCCATAATTTTTTAGTTTCATATTTTCATGTTAAAAATTCATACATTCTTTTTAAATTTTATATAAATCATCAAAAAATAATTTATATATCCTATCTTGATCTTCATCAGCTTTTGACAACAAATAATTTATTATTTTATCCTCATCTTTAACATTTAAGAGTTAAGAATCTAAAACCTTTTTATATTTTATATTATTTAAATTAGAATCATTCAGTTTTTTATTTTCTTCTTTAATCTTCTTATTTTTTCTTTGGATTTCCCTATACAGTTCATCCATTCTCAAAATATCATTTTTTAATTTTTCCCTTTGAACAGTTAACTATTTAACTTCATTTTCAATATCAAGTTTATAATAAAAATTACAATTATAATCAGAATGTACCTCATTTACAATTTTATCCATAAAACATAGATTAATAGATTCTATTTCACTCTCAAAACCATGAATACTTGAGTCTGAATCTTCTATAGAACTCTATCAAGCATCATATTATTTTTTTGATCCTTGTTGTATTAATTTTATTTTTTTTATTATTTCAATTTTGGATAGTCTAATTTTATATGTCCCTTTTTCCTAAACTAATATAATATTAATTAAAAAATATCATATTTACTACCTTTACCCATTTTACTTCCCTTTCTGTCATCCTTTTGATGATATCTTCTGAGACACTTCTTAAATACTCTCTTTCCTTTCATGTACCGGTAAATTCCTTTGGTGAAATTTTCAATTTCATACTTATAACTTTGTTGTAACTCAAAATCATATGAATTATAAAAAACATTTACATTATATTTAAATGATATACCTTTCCATTTATCATGATCATCAATATTTTTAGTCTTCATTTCTTGATCTTATTGAATAAGTGATCCTATAAAATCATTCATTGAATACTTAGTGAAATCATTACTTTCTTTAATAGAAACTTTTTTTAATTCCATCTCTTGGGTAGAGCACGAAGTAATATTTTGATTATATATTCATTCTTCAATATATCTCCAAGTTCAACTATACTGTTGACAATTTTGGGGAATCTATTGTACATATCATTTATTATTTCTTTATTAGTCATTTTGAATTATTGAAAGTTATCTCTCCAAATACCTTGTTTGGTTCTCTAAAATTTATCAGTTCCTTGATGAGTGAATTTTAAAGTCCATCAGATTCCAAAAGAAATTTTATTGGAATAAATACGACTGTACATATTTCTAATTAAAGAATAGTATAAGTAATTTATAACCTTGTAGTTTAAAAAATATTTTGTTGCATCATTACCAATAAGGGATTCTAAATCTACATTAGAAAATTTGTATGGTTTTGAAATTATAGCATAATTATTAAGACCTATATTTCTAAAAAAATATCTCCATTCATTCATTCCAATAAACATAGTCACTTCCGTTGAAGTGAGGTTTTCAAATGAGATTCAACATCTTAAATTCCCAACATTCCATAAAAATGCAGTGTATCTTTTACTTATACTTTTAAGTCTAGGATAATGGTTAGTTTAAAAAAGAAAATGAATCAAATAAAACCAAATCCTTAAAAAGGAATCACCCTTTAATACCAATTGTTAGGTCCCTTGATATGGATGTAGTGACAATATGGGGGGGGGGGTGTGAAGAGTCATTTTAAAAATTTTAAACAAATACTATTACAGTAGAGTTAGAATAATGTTAAATGTGTAGAGGAAATAAAAATAGGTAACACATGATGTTGTTATACAAGTTCATATCACCAAGATTTTAATCCTCTCATCAATATCTACTAATCAATGAGGAGATTGGTATTAACTATATCCTCACATTTGAAAGTGAGTGATAACCCAATTACATACAAATGAAATGTACCTTTTTCACACCTGGTGGTATAACCCCTAAATTTTTTAAGGAGTCACAACAAAATTCATTTTTTCTGGAAGGAAAAAGTTGGAATTCCTTTTATATGAGAGGAATAACTCAAAGATGAAACTTTTGGGTGAGAAAAGATTAAACCAAACTCTAGAGGACAAATAGAAGGTAGGAAGAATTACAACAAAGAAAAAATAAAAAAAATTAAAACAAATGCTGAGATGATGATGTATAAATTTGGTGTAGCTCAAGTTTTTTGATCACTTTAGTGGTTAAAGTTGAATATGATGAAGATCATCAGTGATAACATAAAATTAATAGAAGTCAAAGAAGTTTCTTGATTAATTCAGAGAAGAATAAATTGTATCATAGTTGTGTTTAGAATGATCTGAGCAGAATTTGTTTTATCCATTGATTTCATCTCTAATGGATTAATCCTAGTTCATTAAAATAAATATCTTATGGAGTGTGTAGATATCCAATATCTTCATGGAACTTGTTAGCGCATTATAATAAAATAATATGATTGTTACCTTAATTTTAAAAGTTATTTATAATAGCCACAATGAATTTTCACTCTTTATTTCTCTATGAAATATTATAATTAAATGTTTAATAAGTTAAGAAAGAAAATTGTAAATAATTCAAAATTATAAAATTGTTAAAAAAAGAAATAATTAGCTTTCAGTTTATAGGATAATGAAAGTTCTTCAAAATAGAGCATCATAAGAATATGTGTTCTTCATGTATATATATATATATAAAATATTCTCACAATTATTTTTATATAACTTATGATTTCATTTTAAAATAATGAAACAAGAATTCAAACATTTATTTTAATAAAAAAAATTAAGTATAATATTTTTTTTAGAAAATTTATTTTTTGAAATAACTGTGGATAAAAAAAATGATCTTTCATTGGTACAGATCCACCATTGTACCATGATCTGTCATTTGTGTCCAATGGTGGATTGATCTTCCTTTGAAATTGAAATCGGTAACTTGACTATGCTATCGGTGAAACCGAGAGTGGTAGAAATATTTTTCTATCATTGAAAGAAAAGGTCTACCATTGGATTTCCAATGATATAAAAATATAGTATATAATGTTGGTTTCTAATGGTAGAAAAATTGAAGTGCATTAAATGAATCAAATAATATACAACCAACATTGAGAAACAAGAAGCAAAGAATCCACAAAGGCTACTTCCACTATCACTATCCAACTGGTAGGAGATCTACTGATGACCCAAATATGCTTCCATTGAGGTGATATTCGGGTGACCCAAAGTTCAACCGCTGAGGTTTGGTGGATCCACCATTGAATAAATATGCTACCTTCCTGGCTTGACCATCCTTCATGCAATAGTAGTAGTTTAAGATGGTCTACTAATGGTTAAATAACAACCATTATAGAACAATGGATTGATCCACTGTTGAGAAATGGTTCTACCATCCCAGGAATAAAAATCAAAGGAGGTGAACTTCCTATGGATAGAGATATTACAGTAGAATCATGCGTAAAAGAATAAGTAGAAAAATGTCATTAAAGTTTATGTCGCGAAAACTAGAGAGAAAATGTTAACTCAGTGTTTTTGTGATCGAAGAAGATAATTGAGGTAAAGAGCTCTGTCACATAGAAAATTTGGAAAAACTAATTTAAGAAGACAAGATAAATAATTCAAAAATATATGCATGAGAAGGAGATGAATACATGCAGTAGAAAAGAAAGAATATTGAATGGATCATGTGAGATCCATCAGCTGATTGAGGTGTTGTCCACGTTTTTTAAATATAGTTAAATAATAAAAAGAGATTATGTCCCACATTATAAATGATTCTCTTTGAGGGTGTAGTATATAATTTAACCCAGGACAACTACTCCCTGATCTTTCAGAGGGGGATCATCCTCCACAACCCACTATGCAAACACACGAGCCTTATAGATAGGCCCAAAAGACAATATCTTAAACCATGCATGATATGTGGGCCTTATACTCGTGCTCGATTCAGCTTGGGATTTTCTAAACGTGACCCTACCTTTGAGCAGGCCTCATGGGATGGACCTCCAATGGGGGTTGATCTCTAACCCCCTAACAGTGGTAGTAGGGTTAAACCAAGTGTCTTGTTCATATGAACTAATTGTTTTAGTAATCCATCACTTAAAAAAATAAAAAATGATAAAAGAAAAAATAAAAGTAATAACAATAAATTAATAAAATATAATAATTAAATATTTAAAATAGAATTATTATGTTTGAAAAAATATTTAATTTAAATAAATGTGTTGAAAGGGTACTTTATTAAAAAAAAATTAAAGTGTTAATAACTAATTACAGACACCAAGTTGGGTTCATAATTCCCTTGATGATGCCACCTCTAAGGCTTATGTGACCAATACTCATGAACGTATGGGTGGAACATGGCATTGGAACTGTCATGTAGGAGTGGAAATCAGGAGGCCTGATGTTTGGATACCTATTCTTTGAAGTAATAGGAATTAGTGTACCTATTCTTAAGAGAAAAAAGGTAGGGAAATTTATGCACTAGAAGCATAGGGAACATTGGGTTAGGGACCGATAAGTTGTTCTATGTAACTTTATTGGGTTTCATGCAAATGGAGTTGTGCGAGCAAGGGGATCTCGAACAAGGGAAACACATCAATTATGATGGACTAGTGATGCAGAAGTTAAGGATTTGTATTCGGATCATGGTTACATGAACGAAATTTATCTTTGAAAGAACCCAACCATCTCTGGCTTTTCCTGCATGGCGGAAGAGAGAGAGAGGGAGAGTTGCACCCATGAGAGATTCATTTTGTTTTCTAGAGGGATGGTCTAAGGTTGGGGGATGAGGTTCTATTTATTACCCAAATCCTCATCCTCAGTCTCTAAAATTCTTGGGAATAGAACTGGGTTGAACACATCTTAGTCTTATGATGGGTATTGGACACACAAGAGCTTCAGTTTAATGTTGAATTTTCATGAAACTCGATGGTTGGATGATTGGGATGCATGCAACATTTTTTTCTTACGTGCACCTGCTTTAGGTGTTTGGTGATTGTATGCACAACCTCTTAGAGATGACATCACCTTTTACCTTCAACTATTTGGTCATCCAAAGGGTAATATTTCATGAAAATGTCAATATTTTCATGAAAGGGACTTGAGCATAATTTAGGCTTTTGTGGAATTTTTGGAACTCATTGTCACCTTTGGCACACAAGTCCTTTGTGTACAAAACACATTTTTTTCATGAAACCATTGAAACTTACACGCATCATTATTCTCAACCCTAAAATGGTATTTAGGGGTGAGACACATGCTTTTTTATTCCAAAACTGGTTATTCAAGTGTGTGATAGGTTTTCAATGCCAATATTCATTTTCTCAGTTTTGAGCGAGTGGTGCATGTTTTGAATGAAAATGTCATTTTAAACTGAAAGCATATAGTTTTAGTCACATTGGACAAACCATGTGATATATAGATGTGTTGTTGATTCATAAACATCAAAAATGACTTATGGATATTTTTCCTAAAGTATCAAGATAATATAAGTGTGTTTTCTCAGTTTTAAATGAGTAACACATGCTGTTAACTAAAATAAAACTTTTAAACTGAAAATAAACACTTTGAGCCATACTGATCACACTGTGTATGATATTGATGCACAATTTATTCCTACACATAGAAAATAATTTATGGATTATTTTTCTAAATTATCAAGATAATTTGAGTGCATAGTCTTAGTTTGGACTATGTGATGCATGTTTTTAACTAAAATGTAAATTTTAAATAAAAACACACACCTTTATTTATACCAAGAACACCACATATTAGATTAGATTGAATTTAATTACTACATGACATAAAATAATTATGGATTTTTTAATAAATTAATAAGATAATCCAAGTGTATTTTCTCTATTTTTAGTGAGTGACATACAGTTTGAACTAAAATACCACTTCTAAATTGAAAACAAGCACTTTGAGTCATATTGGCCACACCATGTGTTTGATTGATGTGCAACTGATTCATAAACATCCCAAATGATTTATGTATTATTTTTTCTAATGTACCATCAATTTATGAGATCATTTTTATGGTTTTTAATGAACAATATACATTTTGAACAAAAATGTAACTTTTAAATAAAACACACACACTTTGAGTTATACAATGAATAATATGTATTATATTTATGTTTGGTTGATTCCAACATGTAAAAAATTATTTATGTATATTTTTTATAAAGCATAAAGATAATTAAAATGGGTTTTCTTGGTTTTGAGTATTTGTTGGGTGTTTTGAACTAAAATTTCAATTTTAAATAGAAACATGAACTTTGAGTCATACCCAGAACATCATGTTTTATATTGATGTGAAGTTGATTATTACAAATTCAAAATGAATTTTATTTTTTTGTACAAAAGTTACAAGATAATCTGAGAGAATTTTCATGATTTTCAATGAGTGACTCACGTTTTGAACTAAAATGTCCATTTTAAAATGAAAACACACACTTTGATTCATACTGAGCACAACATTTTTCATATTAACATGTAACTAATTACTATACCTGGACAATGACTTATTGAGATCATTTTTTTTAAATTACAGGACAATTTGTATGACAACCCTGCTTTTTATTACAAAATTAAACATAATTTATTACATAAAAATAACTTGATACAACATATAAGATCAAGAGGTATAATGTATTTAGGGATTAAGATCATTACATGACAACTTAAAACATGAAATAAAACATCTTTATTGAAAACTTCCTTTACATGACCGCTTCATTCCCTCGTACTTAGTATTGCATGAGATAACCTGAGGACATGCATAAGAAAAGGGCGAGCTATAAAGCCCAGTAAGGGAATAATCATGGAATAACATGAGGAGTGTAATACATGTTAGAAAATAAGAATATCAGTAGTTCACAATAGAAGCATAAAAATATTGGCATGATAAATCATGATATTCATAACATGGAAATGTGGCAACAACACTTAACATGGAATTAGCATGAGCCAAGGCTCATTGCACATGGAGCAAGAGTAAACCATCATTGCACATGAATCATGAGTAAAACCTAGTTGCACTTCAATTGGGATGAGTCAAAACCAATTTCAAATGATGTATTATGATACTATACTTTACCCAATGCATTAGAGCTCTATCAGGGCACACCCTTCTTAAACATTTCATTTCATGCATAAGTGTGCCACATGGATCATATAACATGGTATAAATCAACGTCATAAGTTATTACATGATTAATTAATGTGTAATAAATACATGAAATTATGATTAAATATTTATATGTTCATAAAGGTGAATACCCTTGATAGAGACATGGGTATGGTATTCACTACACAATGATCTTGGCTTGAAAAAATGCGGTGCAATTTCCGCAACATAACGACGTGACATAAGGATTCATGAAAATGATTGATGAGAGAGAAAATGGTGTATCATAATATGTACATGAAATGGACAGTAAGGAGTTCATATAGATACATTTCCCAACAAACTTAATGGAATTTTGATGCATAATACAAAATAATTACTTGGATGTAAAAGAGGAGAGAGAAATCCCTTACGGAATTTCTGCATAGTAAAGGGTGTACATGGGAGGCATTTAATGAGAGATAAAGGGGTATCCCATCATTAAAATATATATAGGAAAGTATGGTGGAGGTGTGAAACCATAACCCAACATTTATAATTGAAATTAAAAGGGCATAACAATTTAAATAATATTGGACAAAAATGAGAAAGGAAGAAAAACCCTTACTTGGAAGTGTGCTTCCATAGGATTTAGAGAGTATTTTTGGGAGATTGGGGCAACTTGGGAGGATTATAGAGAGTTTAGGTAAGATGTTGGGAAAACTAAAAAGGATTTGAGTGAGGAGGAAGTGGGGTATTGGGTGGGTTTATATAGGAAAGGTGATAGAATTCTTTATTATTTAGGTTTGGGACACCTCACATTAAACTAATCCAAACCGCAAACCAGCCCATGGTTTTTGCCCATGGTTTTTGGAAAAGGGAAGTGGAAAACAATATTTTATAATTCCAAAGTCCTAACTTTTTAAAATAATGGGGTTGCTTATGTGGAGGAGGGTCACACTCCCAAGGAAAACAATTTAAAAAGACAAAATGTTTAATAAGTCTTGAAGGGTCCACTAAAGATTTGTAAAATAAATCAAACAAACCAAAAATAAAATTATTTTAATGTTAAAACATATATTGGTCGAACATAAAGATTATATTATTTTATTACATCACTATTGGGTCATTATGATGTTATAAAACACATTATATATTTTAACGATATTTTATTTTTACCCAAAAATTTGACTATCTCAGAAAATTATAAAAAATTCACCATTAGATAATTTTGACATCCTGATTCCAGAAATAATATTCATTTTATCTAAATAATTTTCTAAATATGTTAATTTTTACTTTTAAAATAAAAACTGACATTTATCGAAAATTCATGGGTTTTTACAAAAATGGCTTTCAAACCTTAATAAAAATTACAATGGCATTCATATAATTATACGATCATTTATATCTAATAAAAATTAAATTTTATAATAATAATAATATTTTATTAAAATATTATTTAATTCAAAAATACATTAATTCATCAAAATTGAATTCTTAGTTGAACATTAACTAAAAATACTATTTTTCTTTAAAAACTATTTACAAGGTAACAGTAATAAAATGAAAGTATATTCATTATTATATACAAAAATAATGTACCTAACCATAGTAATAGGTTCTTGTTACATAACCCCTTATAACACCTGCATAAGACAGAAGAGTAAGGTGTGCGATGGTGACAGACTCTTGGGGTGGCTTAGATAACATTGCTCGGGTGGTAATCTCTATCAACTTCCACTTATCTCATAGAAGGTCCCACTAAAGCTTAACATATTCATTCTCGGCTTCGTCTTGGTAAAGAGAGAATCCCAAAGATGAAACCTCCTTTCCAAGCTCTGACAAATGGGATTTTTATGGGGCACGTCTACTGGATGAGGACATCACTTCCTTTGTCTGAGTAAATTGGATTTTTTAAATCCCTATATTTATACTAATCATGTGATCACTATTCAACGACTATATTAGCAATAGTCACAATTCTTAATAGTATTTTAAAATCCAAAAACATAAAACCAAATAAGTTTACATTTTACATAAACATTTACATAAGGAGACATTTAATTAGATCAAGAGAGATTTCCATTAATGAAAGTTTCAGTTGTTAAAATCTTCCCCCCTTAAGAAATTTCATCCTCAATATATCCTTTTCAAACACTAAAACATATGTGGGTAACTCTTATTCATCATTTCTTTTGATTCCCACATCACTTCTCCAAACTTGTGGTTTCGCCACAACACCTTGATGAGGGGCATTGTCTTATTTCATAGAACTTTTTCTCTATGATATAAGATCTTCACTGGTTGCTCCTCATAAGAAATATCATCCTCTAACTATACCACCTCTAAAGAGAGTACATGTGAAGGTTCCGGTATGTTCTTTATTAAGAGGGATACATGAAATACATCATGTAATTTGTCCATGGTAGGTGGAAGTTCTAGTCGATAGGCCACAACCCCGACATGATCAAGAATCTAGAAGGGGACGATGTACCATGGACTTAAATTTCCTTTCTTTCCAAACCTCATGACCTTCTTCAATGGAGATATTCATAGAAATAACATGTCTCCAAATTTAAACTCAAGGTCTCATCGACTATTATTTTCATAGCTCTTATGTCGACTCTGGGCTGCCTTGATATGCTGCTGAATGGTTTTAACCTTCTCCACCATTTCTTCGACCATTTCTGGTCCAAGAAGCTTACGCTCACTAACCTCATCCCAACATGCTGGTGTTCTGCACCTTTTCCCATAAAGGGATTCATATGGTTCTATTTGGATGCTCGAGTGGAAACTGTTATTATAAGAGAACTCAACCAGAGGAAGATGTTGATCCCATACTTTTTTAAAGTCCATTGAGAACGCTCTCAATGTGTCCTCAAGTGTTTGGATAGTCTGCTCGGATTGGCCATCAGTTTGAGGATGATAGGCTGTATTAAAGTTCAGTTCAGTATTCAGAGCATGCTGGAGACTCTTCCAAAACATAGAGGTGAATCTTGGATCTCGATCGGATACAATAAATATTGGTACTCCATACATCCTTACCACTTCCCTGATATATATCCGTGCCAGTTGATCCAATGAGAAATCCTCTTGAATAGCAATGAAGTGTGAAACCTTTGTAAGATGATCCACAACAACCCAGATTTCATTATTTCCTTTGGATGTTTTCGGAAGTCTGATGAAAAAGTCCATGGTGATGCTCTCCAATTTCTATTCTGGTATGGGAAATGGTTACATCATCCCCTTAGTCTTATGCCTCTCTACCTTCACTTTCTGACACACGGGGCAGTTTGATGTATATTCAATGATCTCCTTCTTCACATTATCCCACCAATAATTCTCTCGGAGATCTCAATACATCTTTATGTTTCCTGGGTAAATAGAAACATTTGATCTATGTGCATCATCCAAAAGTTCCTTCTTCAGCTCCGGACTTGATGGAACATATAGTCGTTTCCCAAATCTCACAATTCCTTCTTCATTAACATTAAACTCCAAGGATTTCCCGTTTCCAATAGCTTCCATTTTTTCCTGAATTCCCACATCATCCTTTTGAGTATCCTTTAACCTTTCCAAAAGTGATGGTTGATCAATCATTTGTGAAAGGAGTGATTATGTTCCCTTATTTATTATTCCCTTTTCCATATTCAACAAATCTAAGAATATTGGATCCTTTTCCATTCTCATCAATGATAGAATCACTAGGTAATTTCTACTTAGGGAATCCACCACCTTGTTTGCTTTCCTGGGGTGGAAATGGATTGATAAATCATAGTATTTGATCAACTCTAACCATCTTCATTGGTGCATTTTCAACTCTTTATGTGTGAATATATACTTGTGGCTTTTGTGGTCCGTATATATTTCACACTTCTCCCTAAAGAGATATTGACGCCAAATTTTCAAAGCGAAGATCACTGAAGCCAACTCGAGGTCATGTGTTGGATAGTTCTGTTCCGGAACATTAAATTGCCTTGAATCATAGGCAATGACTTTTTCATTTTGCATCAACACACATCCTAGGCCCTTCTTCGAAGCATCACTGAATACCACAAAAGTTCTCCACTTGTGGGTAATGTGAGAACATGCACAGTGATAAGCTTAGTTTTCAACTCCTTGAAGCTTTCTTCACATTCATCACTCCAAGAAAACTTTACTCCCTTCCAATTTAGATTGGTAAGAGGGTAGGACAATCATGAGAAATTTCTCACAAATCATCGATAATATCCAGCTAACCCCAAGAAGCTACGAATATCCGTTACCGATGTTGGCCTCAGCCATCCTTCAATTGCATCTATTTTAGAGGGATGCATAGATATCCCATTTCTTGTGATGATATGGCCTAAGAATGAGACCTATTTCAACCAGAACTCATACTTTCTATACTTTTCATTGAGCTTATCCTTTCTCAAGGTCTCTAGTACAGTTCATACATACTCCTCATGATCCTCCTTCGTTTTGATGTATATCAGATTATCATCTATAAAGACTACCAAATTTTTTTCGAGGTAATATTTAAAGACTATATTCATTAATTACATGAATATTTCTGGAGCATTATTGAGTCCTAAAGGCATTACTATGAATTCATAGTGCCCGTATCTTGTACAAAAAGTAGTCTTGGGGATATCTTCCTTCTTCACCCTTAATTGATAATATCCCGACCACAAATCCACCTTGGAGAAGTATTGTTCTCCACGCAGCTGATCGAACAATTCATAAATTCATGGGAGAGGATACTTTTTCTTTATCATGATTTTGTTAAGATCAGGATAATCGATGCAAAGGCACATTGACCCATCCTTCTTCTTGACGAAGAGGACTGGTGCACCCCATGGTAAAGCACTTGGACGTATAAACCTTTTATCCAGATTATCTTGTAGTTGTTTCTTCAGCTCCTCAAGCTCCACAACATCCTTTATAAACGAATTCTTGGATATTGGAAACTCCCCAGGTATAAGATCAATTGATAATTCAACATCTCTTCTAGGAGGAAGACCAGACAATTCCTCAGGAAACATTTCAGCGAATTCCCTTAAAATAGGCATGTCTTATAGGATGGTTTCCTCTTTATACTCAATCATTTGAGATAGATACACATGATCATAGGGCAGTAATATCCACACTTGAGATGATTGAGCTAAATAAGGTTCATCTTCCTCCTTGCACTTGTAAAGAATCGGGGGTCTATTCTCCACATGGAGAGTGATTTCCCTATCATGAAAATTTATGTTGGCTGTATATAAGGAAAGCCAATCCATGCCAATAATTGCATAAAATTCCACTAGAGGGAGTATGACGAGGTTTTCCGGGAAGTTCAATACATATATTATGAAAGGGGATGAGTTATATTCATGGGATGCAATGATTTCCCCATTTTCCGTACTTACTGATATCCTCACTTACATAATTTTTGGTGGTGATGGGATTATTCTAATAAACTTTTGAGATATAAAAGAATGCGTAGAAGCTCAATCAAAAAGTAAGTTTACTATTCTTTATGAATAACTAGCGTACCTGTCACCACTTTGTTGTCGGGGTTCACTTCAGCATTAGTGATGGAAAAATATCACCCTTTCTGCCTTAGAGGTTGTTGGTTGCCTCCAAAAACCCTTGGATTAGGGCACTGATTTGCACGATTCCCAGGTTCTTTTTAGTTGTAGCAATGAACCGCACCTTGAGGTTCGAACGGAGTGTTTCTCTCCTCTTTCACAGCCACAAGTTTTTCTTGTCAGCAGTTAACAGCTAGGTGACCTTCTCTTCCACACCTAAAGCATTTCCTTGTCACCTTTAGGAAATTTTTGGGGTGACTCTTTCCGCACCTTTAGAAAGTGGGGTGCTAGATCTTATTAGCACCGTTGGATTTATCCATCAGACCACCAGAATTGAAGTCCACCTTACGCTTCTTATCACCATGATACTCCTGAGATTATCCAATCTCCATTTTGACCTTGAGGACATATTAGACAATTTCTTCATAGTTGTCGAAGTCACGGATCTCTAGATCTTTCCTTAGGCTAGGTTTTATCCCAACAAAGTAGCGGTCAACCTTGCATTCTTGGGTAATGAAAAATCTGGAGGTGTATCGTGAAAGCCTTTTAATGTTTGCCTCATACTCTCTAACAGATTCGTCTTCTTTTTTCTTAAGGGCAAGGAAGTTCCTTTTCATCTTAAGCCGGAGGGTGCGCGGAAAATATTTATTGAAAAACATCTTCTGGAAATCCTTCCATTCCAACGCCTTGATCTCCTCCTCAGGCTTCGTATTTTTGATCAATGTCCACTATTGATCAGCTTCACCCTCCATATGATAAGAATCCAGGAGAACCTTCTCTTGTTCAGAACATTGAAGGATGAAGAAGATCTTTTCAATGGAGTTGATCTATTGTTCATCGATTGAGGGATCAAATGATCCAATAAAAGTAGGAGGCCTTTTTCTCATGAAGCTCTCGATAATGACTTATTCTTTATTAGGGGGGGGGGGGTTGAAAATTACCATTGACCCATGTTTCTATTCAATGCTTGAGTTAGCTAAGAGATAAGTATGAAGAAGTTCGTGATTCTCGCTCCCATTGGATTGGGCATGTCATTAGTACAGTCATCACATTTATCTTCACATCAGTTGTTAGCCCGGTTCCTCTTATTACTGGCCATTGGATGGAATAAAAATAAAGTTAGGGGTAACACATAAAGAGAAATACAAGGACAAAACTGATGAATTATAAATAACTTTTATTTCCTTAACATATGAATCAATTGGATTCAGTCGATGTTATCCATGATCTACTTTCTAACATATATTCTTAGGGAATTTTTTATCCCTTAATAATGGTTCATAATAAGCTTGTGAATTTACAAAGCATATCCCCTGGGAGTGTTGTAACCAAGAGTGAAACAATGCCCTTTTTCTTGCACCAGTTCCCATTCGATTCTAGCTCAAAGTGGTGTTTTGAGGTTTTACCCCTAATACACATCTATTCCAGAGCCACCTCTACCTGCTCCTATCCAGACAGGGATGTATTTTCTTGATAAAACACTTACTCAATACTCACCAAAACATATGGATGTTTTTATTATAATTATTATTGTCTCTAAGTATTTACTAGGGTTTTCTAATCCTAATCCCAAAAATAACTAAACCTATCCTCTGATACCAACTATGACAACCCTACATTTTAATACACAATTAAACATAATTTATTACATAAAATTCACTTGATAAAACATATAATATCGACAGGTCTAGTGTCTTTGGGGATTAGGATCATTACATAACATCTTAAAACATGAAATACAACATCTTTATTGAAAAATTTCTTTACATGCTGACTATATTCCCTCGTACTTAGCATTGCATGGGATAACCTGAGGACATGCATAAGAAAATGGTGAGCTATAAATCCGAGTAAGGGAATAATCATGGAATAACATGAGGAGTAAAATTCATGTTAGAAAATAGGAATATCAATAGAGCATAAGAGAAGCATAAACATAAGGGCATGATAAAGTATTATAATCATAACATGGAAATGAGGTAACAAGACTTAACATGGAATTAGCATGAGCCATGGCTCATTGCACATGGAGCATGAGTAAACCCTCATTGCACATGAATCATGAGTAAAACCTAGTTTCACTTGAATTAGGATGAGTCAACACCCATTGTACATGACGTATCATGATACTATGCTTTACCTAATGCATTAGAGCGCTATTAGGGTGCACCTTTCTTAAATATTTCATTTCATGCATAAGTGTGCCACATGGATCATATAACATGAAATCAATGAACATAATAAGTTATTACACGATTAAGTAATTTGTAATAAATACATGAAAGTACCATTCAATATGTATATGTTCATAAAGGTTAATACCATTGATAGAGACATGGGTATGGTATTCACTACACAATGATCTTGGTTTGAAAAAATGTGGTGCAATTTCGGCAGCATAACGGCGTGACATAAGGATTAATGAAAATGGTTGATGAGAGAGAAAAGGATGTCTCATCATATGTACATGAAATGGAAAGTAAGGGGTTCATATAGATATATTTCACAACAAAAATAATGTAATTTCTATGCATAATACAAAATAATTACTTGGATGTAAAAGAGGAGATAGAAATCCCTTACAGAATTTCGGCATAGTAACAGGTGTACAAGGGCGGAATTTAATGGGAGAGAAAGGTGTATCCAATAATTAAAAAATAAATAGGGATGTATGGGGGAGGTGAAAAACCATAGCACAATATTTATAATTGAAATTAAAAGGGCATAACAATTTATAGAATATTGGACAAAAATGAGAAAGGAAGAAAAACCCTTACTTGGAAGTGTGCTTCCATAGGATTTAGAGAGGATTTTTGGGAGATTAGGGCAACTTGGGAGGATTATAGAGAGTTTAGCTAAGAGTTTGGACAAACTACAAAGGATTTGAGTGAGGAGGAAGTGGGATATTGGGTGGGTTTATATAGGAAAGGTGATAGAATTCTTTATTATTTAGGTTTGGGACACCTCACATTAAACTTATCCAAAACGCAAACCAGCCCATGGTTTTGCCCACGGTTTTTGGAAAAGGGAAGTGGAAAACAATATTTTATAATGCCAAAGTCCTATATTTTTAAAATAATGGGGTTGCTTATGTGGAGGTGGGTCACACTCCCAAGGAAAACAATTTAAAGAGACAAAATGTTTAATAAGTCTTGAAGGGTCCACTAAAGATTTGTAAAATAAATCAAACAAACCAAAAATAAAATTATTTTAATGTTAAAACATATATTGGTCGAACATAAAGTTTATATTATTTTATTACATCACTATTGGGTCATTATGATGTCATAAAACACATTATATATTTTAACGATATTTTATTTTTACTCAAAAATTTGACTATCTCAGAAAATTATAAAAAATTCACCGTTAGATAATTTTGACATCCTGATTCCAGAAATAATATTCATTTTATCTAAATAATTTTCTAAATATGTTAATTTTTACTTTTAAAATAAAAACTGACATTTATCGAAAATTCATGGGTTTTTACAAAAATGGCTTTCAAACCTTAATAAAAATTACAATGGCATTCATATAATTATACGATCATTTATATTTAATAAAAAATAAATTTTATAATAATAATAATATTTTATTAAAATATTATTTAATTCAAAAATACATTAATTCATCAAAATTGAATTCTTATTTGAACATTAACTAAAAATACTATTTTTCTTTAAAAACTATTTACAAGGTAACAATAATAAAATGAAAGTATATTCATTATTATATACAAAAATAATGTACCTAACCATAGTAATAGGGTCTTGTTACATAACCCCTTATAACACCTGCATAAGACCGAAGAGTAAGGTGTGCGATGGTGACAGACTCTTGGGGTGGCTTAGATAACATTTCTCGGGTGGTAATCTCTATCAACTTCCACTTATCTCACAGACGGTCCCACTAAAGCTTAACATATTCATGCTCGGCTTCGTCATGGTCAAGATAGAAGCCCAAAGATGCAACCTCCTTTCCAAGCTCTGACAAATGGGCTTTGTATGGGGCACGTCTACTAGATGAGGACATCACTTCTTTTATCTGAGTAAATTGGATTTGTTAAAGCCCTATATTTATACTAATCATGTGATCACTATTCAATGACTATATTAGCAATAGTCACAATTCTTAATAGTATTTTAAAATCCAAAAACATAAAACCAAATAAGTTTATATTTTACATAAACATTTACATAAGGAGACATTTAATTAGATCAAGAGGGATTTCCATTAATGAAAGTTTCGGTTGTTAAAATCTTCCCCCCTTAAGAAATTTCATCCTCAATATATCCTTTTCAAACACTAAAACAGATGTGGGTAACTCTTCTTCATCATTTCTTTTGATTCCCACGTCACTTCTCCAAACTTGTGGTTTCGCCACAACACCTTGATGAGGGGCAGTGTCTTATTTCATAGAACTTTTTCTCTATGATATAAGATCTTCACTGGTTTCTCCTTATAAGAAATATCATCCTCTAACTATACCACCTCTAAATAGGGTACATGTGAAGGTTCTGGTATGTTCTTTATTAAGAGGGATACATGAAATACATCATGTAATTTGTCCATGGTAGGTGGAAGTTCTAGTCGATAGGCCACAACCCCGACATGATCAAGAATCTAGAAGGGGCCGATGTACCTTGGACTTAAATTTCCTTTCTTTCCAAACCTCACGACCTTCTTCCATGGAGATATTCATTGAAATAACATGTCTCCAAATTTAAACTCAAGGTCTCATTGACTACTATTTTCATAGCTCTTATGTCGACTCTGGGCTGCCTTGATATGCTGCTGAATGGTTTTCACCTTCCCCACCAATTCTTCGACCATTTCTGGTCCAAGCAGCTTACACTCACTAACCTCATCCCAACACACTGGTGTTCTGCACCTTTTCCCTTAAAGGTATTCATATGGTGCTATTTGGATGCTCGATTGGAAACTGTTATTATAAGAGAACTCAACCAGAGGAAGATGTTGATCCCATCCTTTTTTAAAGTCCATTGAGAACGCTCTCAACGTGTCCTCAAGTGTTTGGATAGTCTGCTCGGATTGGCCATCAGTTTGAGGATGATAGGCTGTAGTAAAGTTCAGTTCAGTATTCAGAGCATGCTGGATACTCTTCCAAAACATAGAGGTGAATCTTGGATCTCGATCAGATACAATTAATATTGGTACTCCATACAGCCTTACCACTTCCCTGATATATATCTGTGCCAGTTGATCCAATGGGAAATCCTCTTGAATAGCAATGAAGTGTGAAACCTTTGTAAGATGATCCACAACAACCCAGATTTCATTATTGCCTTTGGATGTTTTCGGAAGTCTGATGAAAAAGTCCATGGTAATGCTCTCCAATTTCTATTCTGGTATGGGAAATGGTTACATAATCCCCTTAGACTTATGCCTCTCTACCTTCACTTTCTGACACACGGGGCACTTTGATGTATATTCAACGATCTCCTTCTTCACATTATCCCACCAATAATTCTCTCGGAGATCTCAATACATCTTTATGTTTCCTGGGTAAATAGAAACATTTGATCTATGTGCATCATCCAAAAGTTCCTTCTTCAGCTCTGGACTTGATGGAACATATAGTCTTTTCCCAAATCTCACAATTCCTTCTTCATTAACATTAAACTCCGAGGATTTCCCGTTTCCAATAGCTTCCATTTTTTCCTGAATTCCCACATCATCCTTTTGAGTATCCTTTAACCTTTGCAAAAGTGATGGTTGATCAATCATTTGTGAAAGGACTGATTATGTTCCCTTCTTTATTATAACCTTTTCCATATTCAACAAATCTAAGAATATTGGATCCTTTTCCATTCTCATCAATGATAGAATCACTAGGTACTTTCTACTTAGGGAATCCACCACCTTGTTCGCTTTCCTGGGGTGGAAATGGATTGATAAATCATAGTATTTGATCAACTTTAACCATCTTCGTTGGTGCATTTTCAACTCTTTATGTGTTAATATATACTTGAGGCTTTTGTGGTCCGTATATATTTCACACTTATCCCTAAAGAGATATTGACGCCAAATTTTCAAAGCGAAGATCACTGAAGCCAACTCGAGGTCATGTGTTGGATAGTTCTGTTCAGGAACATTAAATTGCCTTGAATCATAGGCAATGACTTTTTCATTTTGCATCAACACACATCCTAGGCCCTTCTTCGAAGCATCACTGAATACCACAAAAGTTCTCCAATTGTGGGTAATGTGAGAACATGCACAGTGATAAGCTTAGTTTTCAACTCCTTGAAGCTTTCTTCACATTCATCACTCTAAGAAAACTTTACTCCCTTCCAAGTAAGATTGGTAAGAGGGTAGGAAAATCATGAGAAATTTCTCACAAATCATTGATAATATCCAGCTAACCCCAAGAATCTACGGATATCTGTTACCGATGTTGGCCTCATCCATCCTTCAATTGCATCTATTTTAGAGGGATGCATAGATATCCCATTTCTTGTGATGATATGGCCTAAGAATGAGACCTATTTCAACTAGAACTCACACTTTCTATACTTTTCATTGAGCTTATCCTTTCGCAAGGTCTCTAGTACAGTTCATAGATACTCCTCATGATCCTCCTTGGTTTTGATGTATATCAGATTATCATCTATAAAGACTACCAAATTTATTTCGAGGTAATATTTAAAGACTATATTCATTAATTACATGAATATTTCTAGAGCATTATTTAGTCCGAAAGGCATTACTATGAATTCATAGTGCCCGTATCTTGTACAAAAAGTAGTCTTGGGGATATCTTCCTTCTTCACCCTTAATTGATAATATCCCGACCGCAAATCCACCTTGGAGAAGTATTGTTCTCCACGCAGCTGATCGAACAATTCATTAATTCATGGGAGAGGATACTTTTTCTTTATCATGATTTTGTTAAGATCAGGATAATCGATGCAAAGGCACACTGGCCCATCCTTCTTCTTGACGAAGAGGACTGATGCACCCCATGGTGAAGCACTTGGACGTATAAAACTTTTATCCAGATTATCTTGTAGTTGTTTCTTCAGCTCCTCAAGCTCCACAACATACTTTATATACGAAGTCTTGGATATTGGAAACTCCCCAGGTATAAGATCAATTGATAATTCAACATCTCTTCTAGGAGGAAGACCAGATAATTCCTCAGGAAACACTTCAGCGAATTCCCTTAAAATAAGCATGTCTTATAGGATGGTTTCCTCTTTATACTCAATCATTTGAGCTAGATACACATGATCATATGGCAGTAATATCCACACTTGAGATGATTGAGCTAATTAAGGTTCATCTTCCTCCTTTCACTTGTAAAGAATCGGGGGTCGATTCTCCACATGGAGAGTGATTTCCCTCTCATGAAAATTTATGTTGGCTCTATATAAGGAAATCCAATCCATGCCAATAATTGCATAAAATTCCACTAGAGGGAGTATGAAGAGGTTTTCCAGGAAGTTAAATACATAGATTATGAAAGGGGAGGTGTTATATTCATGGGATGCAATGATTGCCCCATTTTCCATACTTACTGATATCCTCACTTACATAATTTTTGGTGGTGATGGGATTATTCTACTAAACTTTTGAGATATAAAAGAATGCGTAGAAGCTCAATCAAAAAGTAAGTTTATTATTCTTTATGAATAACTAGCGTACCTGTCACCACTTTGTTGTCAGGGTTCACTTCGGCATTAGTGATGGAAAAATATCACCCTTTCTGCCTTAGAGGTTGTTGGTTGCCTCCAAAAACCCTTGGCTTAGGGCACTGATTTGCACAATTCCCAGGTTCTTTTTAGTCGTAGCAATGAACCGCACCTTGAGGTTTGAACGAAGTGTTTCTCTCCTCTTTCACAGCCACAAGTTTTTCTTGTCAGCAGTTAACAGCTAGGTGACCTTCTCTTCCACACCTAAAGCATTTCCTCGTCACCTTTAGGAAATTTTTGGGGTGATTCTTTCCGCACCTTTAGAAAGTGGGGTGCTAGATCTTATTAGCACCGTTGTATTTATCCATCATACCACCAGCATTGAAGTCCACCTTATGCTTTTTATCCCCATGATACTCCTGAGATTATCCAATCTCCATTTTGACCTTGAGGACATATTAGAAAATTTCCTCATAGTTGTCGAAGTCACGGATCTCCAGATCTTTCCGTAGGCTAGGTTTTATCCCAACAAAGTAGCGGTCAACCTTGCATTCTTGGGTAATGAAAAATATGGAGGTGTATCGTTCAAGCCTTGTAATGTTTTCCTCATACACTCTGACAGATTCGTCTTCTATTTTCTTAAGGTCAAGGAAGTTCCTTTTCATCTTAAGCCGGAGGGTGCGCGGAAAATATTTATTGAAAAACATCTTCTGGAAATCCTTCCATTCCAACGCCTTGATCTCCTCCTCAGGCTTCGTATTTTTGATCAATGTCCACTATTGATCAGCTTCACCCTCCATATGATAGGAATCCAGGAGAACCTTCTCCTCTTCAGAACATTGAAGGATGAAGAAGATCTTTTCAATGGAGTTGATCTATTGTTCAGTGATTGAGGGATCAGATGATCCATTAAAAGTAGTAGGCATTTTTCTCATGAATCTCTCAATAGTGACTTATTCTTTCTTAGGGGGGGTTGAAAATTACCATTGACCCATGTTTCTATTCAATTCTTGAGTTAGATAAGAGATAATTATGAAGAAGTTCGTGATTCCCGCTCCCATTGGATCGGGCATGTCATTAGTACAATCATCACATTTATCTTCACATCAGTTGTTAGCCCGGTTCCTCTTATTACTGGCCATTGGATGGAATAAAAATAAAGTTAGGGGTAAAACATAAAGAGAAATACAAGGACAAAACTGATGAATTATAAATAACTTTTATTTCCTTAATATATGAATCAATTGGATTCAGTCTATGTTATCCATGATCTACTTTCTAACATATATTCTTAGGGAATTTTTTATCCCTTAATAATGGTTCATAAGAAGCTTGTGAATTTACAAAGCATATCCCCCGGGAGTGTTGTAACCAAGAGTGAAACAATGCCCTTTGTCGTGCACCAGTTCCCATTCGATTCTAGCTCAAAGTGGTGTTTTGAGGTTTTACCCCTAAGACACATCTATTCTAGAGCCACCTCTACCTGCTCCTATCCAGACAGGGATGTATTTTCTTGATAAAACACTTAATCAATACTAACCAAAACATAGGGATGTTTTTATTATACTTATTATTGTCTCTGAGGATTTACTAGGGTTTTCTAATCCTAATCCCAAAAATAACTAAACCTATCCTCTGATACCAACTATGACAACCCTGCGTTTTAATACACAATTAAACATAATTTATTACATAAAATTCACTTGATAAAACATAGAAGATCGACAGGTCTAGTGTGTTTGGGGATTATGATCATTACATAACATCTAAAAACATGAAATACAACATCTTTATTGAAAAATTTCATTACATGACCACTATATTCCCTCGTACTTAGCATTGCATGGGATAACCTGAGGACATGCATAAGAAAATGGTGAGATATAAATCCGAGTAAGGGAATAATCATGGAATAACATGAGGAGTAAAATTCATGTTAGACAATAGGAATATCAATAGAGCATAAGAGAAGCATAAACATAAAGGCATGATAAAGTATTATAATCATAACATGGAAATGAGGTAACAAGACTTAACATGGAATTAGCATGAGCCATGGCTCATTGCACATGGAGCATGGGTAAACCCTCATTGCACATGAATAATGAATAAAACCTCATTTCAATTGAATTATCATGAGTCAAAACCCATTGTATATGACGTATCATGATACTATGCTTTACATAATGTATTAGAGCGCTATTAGGGTTCACCTTTCTTAAACATTTCATTTCATGCATAAGTGTGCCACATGAATCATATAACATGAAATCAATCAACATCATAAGTTATTCCACGATTAAGTAATTTGTAACAAATACATGAAAGTACCATTCAATATGTATATGTTCATAAAGGTTAATACCCTTGATAGAGACATGGGTATGGTATTCACTACACAATGATCTTGGTTTGAAAAAATGCGGTGCAATTTCGGCAGCATAACAGTGTGACATAAGGATTAATGAAAATGGTTGATGAGAGAGAAAAGGATGTCTCATCATATGTACATGAAATAGAAAGTAATGGGTTCATATAGATATATTTCACAACAAACATAATGGAATTTCTATGCATAATACAAAATAATTACTTGGATGTAAAAGAGGAGATAGAAATCCCTTACAGAATTCCGGCATAGTAACAGGT
The DNA here is from genome assembly GCA_963277665.1 of Viscum album. Classification (NCBI taxonomy): domain Eukaryota; kingdom Viridiplantae; phylum Streptophyta; class Magnoliopsida; order Santalales; family Viscaceae; genus Viscum; species Viscum album. The sequence goes on from OY728131.1 coordinate 26,704,208, forward strand.
GTACAAGGGAGGAATTTAATGAGAGAGAAAGGGGTATCCCATAATTAAAAAATAAATAGGGATGTATGGGGGAGGTGAAAAACCATACCAAAATATTTACAATTGAAATTAAAAGGGCATAACAATTTAAAGAATATTGGACAAAAATGAGAAAGGAAGGAAAACCCTTACTTGGAAGTGTGCTTCCAAAGGCTTGAGAGAGGATTCTTGGGAGCTTGGGGCACCTTGGAAGGATTTTAGAGAGAAGAGGGAAAAGTTTGGACGAACTACAAAGGCTTTGAATGAGAAGGAAGTGGGAGATGGGTGGGTTTATATAGGAAAGGTGAGGGAATTCTTTATTATTTAGGTTTGGGACACCTCACATTAAACTAATCCAAACGACAAACCAATCCATGGTTTTTGCCCATGGTTTTTGGAAAAGGGAAGTGGAAAGAAATATTTTATAATTAAAAAGTAATAACTTCTTAAAATAATGTGGTTGATTATGTGGAGGTGAGTCACAATCCCAAGGAAAACAATTTAAAAAGACAAAAAGTTTAATATGTCTTGAAGGGTCCACTAAAGCTTTGTAGAATAAATCAAACAAACCCAAAATCACATTATTTTAATGGTAAAACATATATTGGCCTAAAATAAAGTTTATAGTATTTTATTACATCACTATTGAGTCATTATGATGTCATAAAACACATTATATATTTAAATGGTGTTTAAATTTTACCCAAAAATTTTACTGTCTCAGAAAATTATGAAAAATTCACCGTTGGATAATTTCGACGTCCTGATTCCAGAAATAATATTCATTTTATCTAATTAATTTTCTAAATATGTTAATTTTTACTTTTAAAATGAAAACCTACATTTATAAAAAATTCATTGGTTTTGACAAAAATGGCTTTCAAACCTTAATAAAAATTAGAATTGCATTCATAAAATTATAAAATCATTTATATTTAATAAAAATTAATTTAATAATAATAATATTTTATTAAAATATTATTTAATTCAAAAATCCATTAATTCATCAAAATAGATTTCTTAGTTGAACATTAACTAAAAATACTATTTTTTCTTTAAAAACTATTTACAAGGTAACAATAATAAAATGAAAGTATATTCATTATTATATAAAAAAATAATGTACATAACCATAGTACTAGGGTCTTGTTACATAACCCCTTATAACACCCACATAATACTGAAGAGTAAGGTGTTCGATGGTGATAGACTCTTGGAGTGGCTCAGATAACATTGCTCAGGTGGTAATCTCTATCAACTTCCACTTCTCTCATAGGCGGTCCTGCTCGAACTTAACATATTCAAGCTCGGCTTGGGCTTGGTCAAGAGTGAAGCCCAGAGATACAAACTCCTTTCCTAGCTATGAGAAATGGGCTTCGTATGGGTCACGTCTACTGGATGAGGCCATCACTTCCTTTGTCTGAGTAATATGGATTTGTTAAAGCCCTATATTTATACTAATCATGTGATCACTGTTCAATGAATATATTAGCAATGGTCACAATTATTAACAGTATTTTAAAATCAAAAAACATAAAACCAAATAAGTTTACATTTTATATAAAAATTTACATAAAGAGGCATTTAATTAGATGAAGATGGATTTCTATTAATGAATGTTTGGGTCGTTACAATTTGAGCATGTTTTCTTGGGTTTGAGTATGTGACACATGTTTTGAACTAAAATGTCCATTTTAAATAAAAATACACACTTTAAATCATACCAACCACACCTTGTATCAAATGGAGATGTGTTAGATTCCTGAAAATCCAAAATTATTCATGTATGATTTTCCTAAAGTATCAAAACAATCAAAGAATGTTTAATAATTGTTTAGTATGTGATGCATTTTTTATCTAAAATGTCAAATTTAAATCAAAATGAACACTTTCAATCATACTGGTTATGATATGTATCAAATTGATGTGTGGTCAATTATTAGAAATTAAAAATGACTAATGGATTATTATCCTAAACTATCAATACAATTCAATCATGTTTTCTTGTTTCTTAGTATGTTATGATTATTTTGAAATAAAATGTCAATTTTAAATAAACACACACACTTTTAAACATACGATGAATATTGTGTGTCATATTGATGTATGGTTAATTACTACAAATCTAAATTTACATATGGATCATGTTCTAAATTATCAATAAAATATGAGTGCGTTTTCTAGGTTTTGAATTTATGATTCTTATTTGAAGTAAAATATAAATTTTAAATAAAAACATGAATTTTCAATCATACAAGACACACTAAGTTTTGGATTGACTGTTTGATTCCTACATGTAAAAATGAATTATGGATCATTTATATAAATTATTAAGACAATTCAAGTTCATTTTCATGGTTTTTATTATGGTGAATGTGTTTTGAATTAAAATTTCAATTTTAAATAAAAATATGAAATTCAGTCATACCAGAAACACCATGTGTTGGATTGATATGTGGTTGATTGATACACATCAAAAATGATTTATGAATTATTTTATCAAATAAAAAATATGTATTTGTTTCTTTATATATGACCATGTCAATCATGAAGAGGTTAGGAATAAATGTATATAAGTACCCCAAAAGTAGTAGACATAACTTCTTACACGTGATAGATGATTTTATATCATTAAAACACAAATTTGTATCACAAGAATGTTATTAAGAGGCCATGGATCCAAAAGGGAATGCAATATATCACTATTGAATATAAATAAATCAAATAAATAATAAAAAACTCAATGGATAGAACATTAAACATTAACTAAGTGCATGATCATTGTCAAACCCTTCATTGATTTTTTTGTCCAAGAATGTTTTTCCTATTAATTGTCCAAAAGGCCTCAATATAGAGTCAGTGGTCCTTCTTGAAGGGTAATTTCATTTCTAATTTATAATCCCACTTCATGTCAACTGATCATTTCCCTTTCATAGTTCAAGTTTTATCTCTATGGAAATTATTTTGGCCTCTAGGAAGTACCATTAACTCTATGTAGAGTCCTTTTTTTCTCTACATAGGAAAAAAATACATGAAAAAAAATCAGTAGGAAAGAACCTCTTCACAATTTTTATAGAAATAAACTAAATAATCAATAGATAAAAATTATAATAAAATTAACATGATCCATATTAGATAAAATGATAAGTAAATTAAATAAATATTCCATATATAAACCAACTCTTTATGATCTCTCTAGAATATAAAAAAATTACAAACATGATAGGAAATCAGTTCTTCATGAATTCTATAAATATCCTAAAACAAAGTAATCTTCCCACTCATTTCGAAAGAAATATAATTCCACTTTTCAATACATGGAATATAAAAAATCCATGTTGTACTTGAAAAATATAAATAAACAAATTATTAATAATTATTTTAAATGAAATTGTAATTATCATCAGAAATATAAATTTGGGTATGCTAGTTAGTTGATAGAATATGATATATTTTATAAATTTACAAATATAATGACAATAATAATTTCCATTATTTCATTTTTTGAAATTTTAGAAACATTGTAAAAAATAAGTAATTTGTTTTGATATATTCTTTTATGAAAAAATATTATTATATATACCCTAATACTTATCCATTTTTTGAAATCAATAGGATTCTTGTGATCATGGATTGTCCTCATATCATGATTTTGAAAATATTTAGACATCTACCCATAAATTGTTTTTGTTAAAACAAAATATAAAATGTATAATTTGAAGTATATTTATAAAAAATGAAAATAGTTTATTAAAAATCTAATAAATGTTATCATGTGTGGTTGATTTCTTGGATATCTATACTTTGAATCCAAAAAAAAAATCTTTGGAGTATCCAAAATGATTGAATGAACAACCAATGCTTACTGAAAAACAAAATGGAATAAGAAATAAAAGAAATTAGAATATATTTTATATGAATAGATTCTGGTGTTTTACCCATAATTATGAAAATATACCTAATTTATACATTCACAACTAAGGATCTTGAAAATCCATTCTTTATAATTTTATTTACACTCTCAAGACCAATCATGTCTGGAATGGACACTAGGTACATTTTCTCTTCAAATTAAATATATATAATTTTATTATATTTGAATCTTATGTCCATATGAAATTATAATATTAGTAAATATGAAAATTTAATTGGTGAGGTAACACTACTCTTAGAATGTATTTTTGATCTATTGGTTAATTCATTAGATGGTTTTAATTTTAACTTATGGTTACCCATACTTTCTTAGTCTATAATAACATTCCTTGGCTCAAACATTTTTTCATTAATTTTTAATTTTTTTCATAAAAAATAAATTTGAAAGTATGTTACATATTATTATCATGTATTTATATAAGATAAAATTTCCATGATAGAAAATTTACAATAAAATTTTTGAATATGTGAACATACATATCATCAAGGGGAACAAGTAGCTTAATGATCAAATCTTGATCTACATGAATCTCAAATCTCATATGATCCTCTGGATGTTTTATATCGTGTAGAATATATCCTCAGGTATTATACCATGTACACCTCACAATAAGTTGATGGTTGGGTGATGATATATATAAATCACAATCATTTTTACCCGTTAAAATTTTAGTAAAATAAAGGTGTTATTATCCATATGATTAACATATCATATAAATAGTTATGAAAAAATTAATTACCTCAAGTAAAGAAAGATTTTTAGGGTAGTGAATAGCTTCAAATATGGGGGGATGTCTCTTTATATAGTGGTTGATATTGTGTTATTTTTCTCCTTGACCCATTTCCATATACTTGTTGATCAACTCAATTTTTCAATTAAGGTTTTGTTTTAAAGAATATATCTATTCAAACATGTTATATTTTATTATTGTCTATATCCCTCAATGTGTTTCATTTATCAAAATATACCCCAGGTGAAACTCCAAAACATGCACCTTTGACATGGCCATATTATTCTGGCCACTTCAAGTCCACTAAAAGTAGTTGTTCATTGAGTAAAATTGATGATGATGATTGTGTCTAAACCATATAAATTATATAATAAAATAAGTCATCATTATTATGTAACACTGATTTAAAGTAGATTTTTTTCATACTTATGCATGATTCCTATACTATTTTTTTATTTTCATCTACTACATTCCTTATTTATTTTCACAATCCTCCTTCCATGAAATATGACACGGATTAAAAGAGGATTAGGATTCCTATTCATTAATATACATATAAAAAATGTTACATAATTTTTTTTGTTTCATATCACATAAAAATATTACTCTTTATTTTAAATACATAATTTTTTTTTCTGAAGTGAGGCATACCCCATACTTCATTTACCGTAGGGGTATAATGGTTTTGATTCATTAAGTTTATTTTTAGTACTCATTTTTTGTTTCATAAATTAACAATTCTTAATCAAAACACATATTTTCAATTAAAATATTACAAATTAAAATATTCCTAAAATAATGCATCATCATAATAGGTAATGTATTGTAAGTTTTATGTTATAAAAAAAGGATTCACCCTATTTATAGATTATGTAAGACAGTGGTTACTCACATTGTTTCCAAATTTATGATACTTATGATCAATTTTTCCAATTAGTAGAGTCTTTTGGTTGAAAATGTTTCCTATCTTGAATTATTGTATTTTAATTCCATTCCAATAACCTTACAGTCTAATCACTTCCATATATTAACCTAAACCATGGAATTATTGGAAATTACCATACAAATTTTAAAGGTCTTGATTCCTATTTCAAGTATTGAGATACACAAAACTTTAGGAATTTTTTAATTGATTCATGGTCCTTGTGAAACAATATAAAATTATTTAGAACAACATGTATTCTTTAAAAGATCATACCAATTAAAAATTGCATTTCTTAAACATCATATGTTTCATAAGGAAGCACACTATCTTCTGGAAGCATATTATTCAAGAGAGAAATTAGTTCAGAAAAGTTAATTTCACTAAATTTATTCCTATATTTCAAATAATATCGCTTCAGTATGGATGAAAATGTTGTATATATAGTACAACCAACAAAAAATAATGTCTTTTCACAACTCTTTAAATTCTATAAGATCTTTGTACAATCATGAAGATCATATTCATCAGTCCTTGTAATTTCCTTAATATGATATTTTTCCTCGATATAATATTCACCATCATTCACACTTATAATCAAATAAGATAATCCATAAACCAAAATGTTATCTCAGTCACCAATTGTATTCAGTTATTCCGCATATTTAGTCCAACATTTATAACTTTGATATATTATGCCACATATCATGAGTTCTTCCAAATCCTCTGGGATAATTCATCATAAATAATATCAATTAAAACATGGAAAAAGGATTTGATAAGGGTCATATTCATGATATTTTACATGTTTTAATGAACTATTTAACCCCATACTCATACTCTTTTTTCATACAATTGGAATAATGATGGGAAAACAGGGCTATACGCATGGTTTTGGAAAAAACCGTGGTTATAGGTTACCCTTATAGCCATAGGGAAAAAATTCACGTGCTGGGAATACAAGTCGTGTATTGGGCATGGTATGCCTCTGGGCCTTCGGGTCATGTATTATGGGTCATGTCGGGCCTTGTGCCTTGGGCCTACAGGTCATGTATGGGTTCCCCTTCAACCCATAAAAGTGGGATTATCTATAATAAAATAAAAAAAAGAAGGCCTTCGGGCCATTTGGGCTAGGGAACTATGGGTATAGGTTTTTCGAGATGGGGGGGGGGGGATTTTGTGGGAATGACCTATACTCATAGTTCTCTAAAAATAGTGGGTATAGGTCACCCATATACCCATGGTTTGTGTAAACTGTAGAAATATAATTCATGAGGGAAAAACATTTATAGGAAGAAAATATACCCAAGATTTGACCAAACAATGGGTATAGGAAATTTTTATGGGCACCTATACGAATGGTTTGGATAACCCGTTGGTATAGGTCACCTATAACCATAGATTGACTAAATAGTGGGTATAAGATGACCCATTGTTTTCCATAATAATAATAATAATAAATAATATATATATATATAATAACACAAAATGTTTTATAAAATAGTGGTAATGTCGTTAGTGTATATGCGGAAGGTGCTCGGATCAATTCCCAACAGAGGATTCATATACCCACGGTTTGACTAAAACATGGGTTTAGTTTGGCACATTATTTTTTCATAATAATAAAAATAATAATAAATGATTTAATACAAATAAAATTATATATATATAAATATATATTTGAATATAATAATACAATATGTGTTATTGGATAGTGGTAAAGTCGTTGGATTTTAGGCAGAAGGTGTTGGGATCAAATCCCAGCGGATTTTTTTTATAAGGACCTAAAACTATAGTTTGAATAAATTTTGGGTATAGGTCCATAACTAGGGTTTGGTCAAACCATAGGTATAGGTATTTCCAATGAAATTTCCAACACCAATGGTTTAAGAACCATGGGTTTAGGTGGCATATACCCATGGTTTAGTCAAACCGTGGGTATAGGTCTATCCTGATGACTTAATCAACCATGGTTCATAGAACCGTGGGTATATCCTATACCCTTAGTTCTTTGGGATATAAATGTGGTTTTGAAATATGGGTATTGGTAAATATTCCAGTAGTGCATCCATATTTTTTAAATTAATATCCATATTTTTTTATTCAATAATATTCATATTTAACAAAAAATGAATACACAGAAGGTAGAAGATCAGAATCCTAATAGGATATTCTTTACACACACACACACACCATCATTATATTTATGAAAGATATCATATTCAATCCACAAAATTTTATCCCTAAATAGGTATTTCCTAAATTTATCTTTTTAACTCATCACTAAGACGTGTAAAAATTTGTTTCATCTAATGTTTTGAACCACTAACAATAGAAATGAAATTCAATAAACCATTTATGTATCCAATATAATTTCAAGGAAATTATTATCCAAAAAACCTCATTTAAACACTTAAAACATACCTTAAAAGAAAATTTTATACATGGAAAAATTTAGTTTTAAAGGAAACATGAAAAGAAATTGAGAATAAATTTTAATCAAAGAAAACTATTTATTTAAAGAATGAAATTATCAAGGTTATAGTTTTAAAGATGTTTTTGGAATAAATGTAAATTAATAATTAATAATATTTATCTCTTGTGCTATAATTTCTTGTTATATTAATAGAAGGTAAAACACATGTTATCATTTTTAATATTATTTAATATTTCAATGAAACCTCATTTTTCACAAGTTATAGTAGATAGAAATTACTAAATAGATAATTATTAAATGAGAAATATTACTTTTATGCTCAAGGATATAGAAGTGAGAAATATTTTTATGGATAGAGAAAGGAATCCCAAAATTTTATGATTCGACATATGGATCGAATATTTTTAGTAAACCAGATGTTGAAAAACTCTGATAGAGTAGTTGGGATAATGTAAGTTCCACAAACACAAACTAGTTCCTTGGTTTTGTAATGCATAAAGTTCATTATATACATGCCATGGTTAAATGTCATTGGTGTATGTATTGGATGAAAATAATGCCAAAACTCAATAAAAATACTTAAAAAAGGATTCAAATATCATACCTTCGGTTTTGAGAGTATTGATTCATCCAAATTATTCGACAAAGGCAGAATAGGGATCAAATTCTGTGAGAGCTTGAATGGAATGAGCGGGCAACACAAATGTTAAGGTTCTTTTAAAAGAAGATAAAATGTTTTTCATTGGTAAAAAAGTGATGATAAAAGAGAATTTTATAAATTCTAAACCAATAGCCATTGATAAAGGTTCCTTTTGTCTGCACTAAAACCATCACAGATAAATTTATAACTTTATTAGCGCTAAGAAAGTGCTGATAAAAGTTTCATAAAATATTTAATGATGATAAATTTTTATCGGAGAAAAAATTGATGTTGAAAAAATGAATAAATAAGATTAATTATATAAATTAATAAAAATATGAGAAATGATTAAATATAAAAAACTGCATTTAAAAAATATATATGGATAGAAAAATTCTAATTATAAATGAATAAATATTAATTATATTAATATTTAAATTTAAAAATATTGAAATAATAATGAATAAATCGTAATTATATAAGTTACAATTTTTTTAAAATATTGAATATTAATAAATAAAAAATTATAAATAAATATTTTAAAAAAGAATAAAATACAAAAAAAATTAAATGAGAAATAATAAAAATGAATAAAATCTAATAATTAAAAATGAATAAAATTTAATAATTAAAAATGAATAAAATTTAATAATTAAAAAATGAATAAACTATAAAAATATTAAATGAATAATATTAAAAATGAATTAATATTAAAAAGAAATTAATATTAAAAATGTATAAATTTTAAAAATATTAAGTGAATAAATAAGATTAAATAAATTTATATTCAAAATGTATAAAATTTAAAAATAGAAAATGAATAAATTTTAGGAAATTAAAAAAAATGGATAAAGAAAATTAATATAAATTATAAGAATATTAAAAATGATTAAATATTGAAATAAATATGAATAAATATTGAAAATTATATTTAAATACAAAATATTGAAAAGAAATTAATAATTAAAATTGAATACATAATAATTATATAATGATTGAAATAGAAAAATGATAAAATTCAAATGAATAAATATAAATTTCAAAAATTAGAAATATATTAAAAATATTAAATATTAATAAATAAAATTGTATAAATATATATTAAAAATGTGTAAATTAATAAAATATTAAATTAATATTATTAAAAATGATTAAACTTTAATAGTTAAAAAAGTGACAAATATTTAAAATTAATAAATTACAAAAATATTAAATGAATAATATTAAAATTAATAAATATTAAAAAATGTGTATCTATATATAATATAATGATGCAAAATCACAAATTTTCTAAGAGGTATAGATTATTTAAAATCCCATTAAAAACCTTTTATTTCATGCTTGAGAAGTGATTAAGAGGCATATAAGTGATTCAAGAGCGTCTGGGGCTCATTCAGAGCCCGAAGATTAGGATTTCGGAGAGACAAATTGAGCCGCATGGTTAGCACATGATTAATGCTAACCATGTTACTCTACCATGTGGAGTACTTTAGTGTACTGTAGATGGGTTCATGGTTAGTTGAAATTGTGCACCTCAGTCCGGACAGTCGTGTGGGGTGCTCTAATACACAGAAGGGGATTGCATGGTTTGTCCAGACCATGCCCCCAGAACCACACACTTAGTTCCACTTAACCATTGGTTCTTCATGGTTTAGGTACATTATTTTGAAGAACATTCCACCAAAACATTTGCCTCTTAAAAGGGTGTGAAATTATATTTTCCCCTTTCCCCCTTTTTAGATTCTTCATTATTTTTTCCTTCCCACCCAAGTGAAACACCTCTCCTAGCCAATGGAGCTCCTCATCTTCCTCCAACAAAGGCTTTGAGCTAATATCTCCATTCGGTATTTGATTATTCCATAATTGAATATGCTGGATAGCTAATGGTATGGGCTTTAGTCCTATACATTCCTAACTCTATTTTTCTTTTGATCATCGGTTTTATTTTGCTGTGAGCTAACATGCCCTATTTTATAGGTGTTAGTTGATTTTATCAATTTTCTACCATTCCAGCTCAAATTAAAGGATGATAATGGGTGAGGAGAGTAAAAATGAGATCACATAGGTGATATAGTAATTTTTACATAAATATGAGTCATTTTATATTATGATCTGTGATGCTGCATGCCAAAATTTACACCTGTTTCCTTAAAAATATAGTTTTACTTAATTAAATTTTTATCTATGTTAGAATCACAATCTCACACCCTTGTCCTCATTGGAAGATGTCCCTTTAGACTTGTGACACATCTTAGGACATGACTATGAATAACCTATGACTTATTAAATGTTTATATGGCCAAATCACCTTTTATGTAGTCTTATCTTGATGCCTAATTGAAAAAATTACATTGAATTAAATGGACGTGAGTGGTATGACCACATCACATGAATCCTATGTAACTAGTGGGTTAAGACCTTGATTAAATAAAATGTGAATGATTTATAATAAAAAATTGGATTATCTTAAAGCTTTATTTTCTCTAAATATTGTCTTTAATACTCAGGAATGACAAACTATATGATTTATGATACCTGGGCATGGTGACCCTTGTCACTCTATGAGACTTTCATGACTACCCATTGATGCCTGATTTATGCCTTTGGTCCTGGCTAGTATTAGTATCTATATATGTGGCTATATATATCACCATGTATACAGACCATATACATACATATATTTATTCATATATAGTTATATGTTTAGAGATACCCTGAATTTGGACAAACTAGGTAGTGTTAGCCTGGTGTCCCTAAAAACTAGAGTTGACTCGTTACAATTATTTTATGATTTTATTTTTATAGATGCACACTTCTCATTTTATATTCACTAGTTGGATCATACTGTGGTGTCTTATTGAGTGTATCTCACACACTATTCAAGTCGCTGATCGGTACCCAAATAGACCTTTTGAATGCAATTAGAGACAAAGGGAAGCGACTAACCGTGGTTTCTTGTTCATCTATGCTAGAATGGAGTATGGGAAAAGAGTACTAAGACTATGCATTTGATTCCATGTGAGATAGTGTTTGGTATTTTGGTATTTTTTTATTCATCATGTTTTATATGTTTATACCTTTGTATCCCATGTAATTTCACTCTTTTATAGAATCATGACATGATCACCATTTGTTATATCATTTTGATTTTGGGTCTACTTGTTTATTGTATCTCAATGATTTAATTTTCTATTGATGGCTATTTTTTACTGTTTCCGCTTCTTATTATCATTATTTTTATACTAATATTCCACACTCTGATCACGTGTGTTTAGTCTCACCACCATACCATCGCATACCCTCTATACTAGTCAACAACCTCTGGTATTCGGAGAGTCATGCTTGAGGCCATGCGACCCAACAGTTCAACTACTGTTATCGAGTGAGTCGGGATGGGACATTACAAAGTGGTATCAAACATTTAATTTTTTCGTTTTGTCTTACTATTGTGGGTTGGTATATAGGATACTAGGAATGCATTGAGATTTTTTCATGATCCCATGACTAGGTTTATCAAACCCATGTATAAGGAAAATCCAAATTACGTAGGATGAGATATTGTTGTCCTGGTTTTGGCTTGCTATAGTTGAATTGATTTCACCACTGGGTGACAAACATGATTTGTGGTATTATTATTGTTATTTTATTGAGGATTCTATTTTTATCCTTGTCCTGGTATTGAAGATAACCATCATTCAGACATCATCATTGGCACCTCAAGATTCACATGTCATTCATTATTCCATGGCATACAAGTGTATCTCATTTCTCGCATTCCCTATATTTCCTATTGTTACTATAATTTCCTCTATAGTTATATCTGGGAAAGTTCTAACATTTCTTATAAGGAGAAAATAATTGGATTAATTAAAGTTTCTGCTTTAACCTAAAAAGTTTTTCCCATATAGCTTGATTGTGGAACCACAATTGACCAATTATGCTGATATTGAGCCATGGACCACTGGTCCCATGGTCTAAAATGTTAGATGATTTTGATTACATGAATGAAATTGGGAATGTTAATTTATCTAACCAGATCATTTCATATAAATTTTTTCATCCTAATACTGTATGTAAGGGTTTGGACTTAGTTAGATTATATACCAATTAAAACTTATTAAACTTATGTCTCTATAACATGGGAACAATGACTCATTTATGAAGACTTTGTTATATATATATATTTATAAATGAGTAAAAACTTAAATGGATTTAAATTCTTAATTAAAATGGTTACAATTAAATGGGGATTCAAATTGAAACATAAATGGTTCTTTCCTCTATAATTTTAAATTGAAAATATATATACTAGGACCTTCTCTATATTATGTGAGACCTTGACCCTAACCTGACTGTAGTAGTGGGTAGTAAGAAATGTCTCTTATGATTCCTTATGGTCCTATACATCACCCATACCTGAATTTAAGGGCATGCATAAGAGTGTTGACTCTTGGATAGGAAGGCTATGCACCCATCATATTATTTCATTTGTGATCTTATTTGTTATATGACCTTATCTAAGGTGTTCATTTAGAAATTTTAGAGCCATGTTTTCATGACGTCCTCAATTCTCCTGCCAGGAAGGTGGTGACGACCATGCTCCATAGGTTGTGGGCAATGAACCACTAGTATTATCTTCTATAGTACCACTTGATGCTCATATAATTCCTAATATAGGCACTAATATGTGGTTCTTAGAAGAATTTATGTGACTATTATTGTTTATAAATGGATCCCCATTGCTAACCCTAACTATGAAAGAGATGAAATGGGAATTCCATCACTAGAACCCTCTTACATTTTCTAGGAAATGTAATCCTCAGGCCACTGAGTCATGTCTAGAGGTCATTCTATACATATTAGAGCATTTGGAGACGCCTCTATAGAAGAGGTTCAATCTTGAGACTTAAATACTTTGTGATTCTACCAAGCGTTGGTGGGATGTTATCACTCAACCAGGTCATCATCAGAGTATGGTTTGGGTGGACTTTCAGATATTATTTTATGAATATTTTCCCCTTAGATGTCGAGAGGGGACCAATCTAGAGAATTTATTCACTTAAAACAGGATTCCATATCTGGGATGGGGTATTCAGCTTGTTTCATCAAGCTTTAGTGCTTATCCCCTGACCCTTTCTGGCGATGAGTTGATGGCAACAAAATGTTTTGAGGTTAGTCTTACATATTCCATCCAATCAAAGGTGAATTCCTTTCAGTTGACTACTATTTATAAATAGTAAACTTGGACCTCATAACTGAGTGGAACCTGAAGGAATATGATTGTGTTTTATAGGGTAGTGTGGCCCTGTGGTAGGGTTATAGTGTAATTAGCAGTCAGAAGCGTTGTTTTGAGTCCAAACACAGGGGTAGTGGCAGACTGATGATACCCAATTATAGTTATGTGGTGTGTCACCAATGTGGGAAGCCAGTGAATAATAATTCCCAGTTCCCAAGGGACCCCACTGACTGTCGAGGCTATAGAAGGTTGGGGAATATCTATTTTTTTGGACTATCCCATCTTTTCCTAGTGTAAGATGATCCAAATCACCTCTTCCTTTAGGAGAGGGATCAATAGAACCTCTCTAAGAAGGAATATGGACTACTATCAGATAATCATTCTAATGAGGTGGACATGGATATGGTAGCTAGACTTCAGATACACAAAACCAACAGATCATACCTAAACATGGTATCCAGGTTTTATTTCAGGGATATGGATATGGCTATATCTATGTAGTTCAGCCTACTCCCAAGGAGAAGAGTCCCACACCTTCTATAATTTTGAGGTACTATTATTATAGCCTATAATTTTGTATCTTATTTATTTGATATAGGTGGTTCACAATCCTACATATCTATGGGAATTATGGGAAGACTTAGGCTTGATAGAAAGTACTTATGTAGTGTAATGACCCTTGAAACACTACTGGGTATCTGATTGGAGAGTGTATTCTAGTGAAAGGGTTTCTCCCTCGAGATAGGTGGGTATCAATTCTTATGGATCATTTTTTACTTGAGATGATGTTCTTCTACATCATACTCCGGATGATTTGGTTAGTAACCTATCATCCTCACATTTATTTTTTCCCCTAAAATGTTTACTTCAGATCACTCGAGGGTGGTACTTATGCTCACATAGGTGAATGAGATGTACAAGTGAGTTGAGATAGACTGAAGCATCGTGGGATGGAAGGAGTGACAAACTGAATTTATAGTCTTTTCATAAGTGACCAGGGAATACAATGTAGGGATTTTCCTCCTATGGTAGACCATTTCATGGATTTATTTCTTGATTATTTTTTTGGGTTACCCCTTATAAGACTATTGGAGTTCATTATTGAGTTAGCACTAGGAACAACACCCGTGTCCATTCCTCTTTACAAGATGAAACCTACTAAGATCTAGGGACTCAAGAAGTCACTATAGTATTTGGAAGATAGGGTTTTAATATGGCCCAATACTTCACCATGTGGTTCACCTTTCATTTTACCCATGAAGGATGAAGATACCCTCATGATTTTCATGGATTACCGTCGGTTGAACAAACTCAAAATTAAGAACTGGTATCCACCACCTCATATAGATGACCTCTTTGATTAGATCTGAGGAGTTTGGTTTTCTCTAAGAATTATTTGAGTTTGGGATACCATCAGTTGTGTGTTAGGATATTATACATACCATATACTATGTTCTAGAGTAGATAAATATATTATGAGTATTTGGAAATGCTATTCGGCCTCACGAACGTACTGAAAATTTTTATGGATCTAATGAATTAGGTTTTCCCACCTGTATCTAGATTTATTTGTGACAGTATTTGTGGAAGACATCCTGGTATATTCTCAAACTTGACACAACCATTAGAAAAATCTTTAGATCATGATGAATATGCTAAGAGAGAACCAACTGTATGCTAAGCTCACCAAATTCCAAATTTGGATCGATTAGGTTCACTTACTTGGTCTATTAACACTCATTTTTTACATGGATTAAAAGGTGATAAGGGGAGATACATTAGGGAAAATAAAATATGATAAATTAAGAATTACCAGGATAAAAAAAATACTCCAAAGGACATTCACCTAGGTACCCCCAAAGCACCGTCATCGCTCAGGGTACCTGTGCGTCGGCCTGCATAATCATCTTGTGTGATTAGCCTGTTTGAGAGCCTGCACAAGACACCTAAGTGAGATAACCCCTTCAACAGATGTCCTATATTTTTCTATAAATAATACCCTAATGTTTTCATTTATATGGATTAAACATCCCGATGGCCTCCCAAAGCTCTTCTATCCCTAGCCCTTCTCTCAAGACCTCTAAAACCTTATAAGTAGTTTTCTAAAACCTTAATGAAGAGATAATTAAAGGGGGATAGTAAAACTAAATTTCTCAAAGGGTTTAAAATAAATAGAAATTTCCTGAGGCAATTTTTTACCCTATGATTGATGAACACAAGCGTTATGACCCCTAACTTAATTGAGGACCTATGCGATCCACTTCTATGAACTCTTGAAGAGACCCTTGAAGGATTGATAAAAGTCTATCCCAAGTGTAGTTTCCCAGGTGATCCATCTCTCAAGGTACCAACAGATCACACAAGCCTACATGCGTGGAGCACCCCCTGTGTGATCCTTCCTTGGATTGCCCAAGCCTACCTATGCGAACCCCCTTAGTTCTCCCTAACCACTACCCTATGTGAGACACTCATCAGGACTTCTTCAAAGCCATCCATAGAAGGGACTCTCCTCATTTGGCTCCCATGTATAGAAGGGACCATGTTGAAACCACCACTGATGCCTCCATACATGTACAACCATGGAAGGTGGAACAATAGTGTGTCCCCCATTTGGGTGTGTATTCCTATGGTCATAGGTTTTACGTACTTTCTCGGTTGGCTGGTTAGGGTCCTCAGGGTGCATGTGAGTGTGTATTACCATGTTCATGAGAACCCTTACCCCAAGGGTAGTTTCAAGGACTCCCTAGTCTCATATACAATGGCTATAACCATGTCCTACCCTTGTTGTCTATAATACCCAAAGCCTCCAGTTCCAGGAAGGGAGGTTGGATATTACACTTTGTTTTCAATTCAACATGTAGTGACATCCTCCTACATCTCCATGAGACCAATTTTAGGGCATCCCACCTAGAGTAATCCCTTATAATTTCTTGAAGAAGGTTTCGATTTTTCTCCTCCTCACCCCTCTGGATACCAGATCAGAGAGGGGATGGGCACTAGAGTCCTCTGTTCTCCCTATCATAGCCCCAACCTCTTCCACCCGCAAAGGTGGAGAAGTTTGTTATATTCTAGATCATCTATTTCCTCTATTTCCATCACATTCATGAATTACCCATCCTTACCCATGTGGACACAAAGGATAACCATGATCACAACATCCACACCATTTGGTGCCTATTTTGGATGGGGAACATCCTTTAAATTTTCCTCTCACCTTCATTTAGAATTCCACCATAGGCATGGGTCCTCAAGGCTATGTATCCAACCTTAGATAAAAGAAAATTTCTTGGTTTCATAGATCTCATATCTCCTCCGCTTTCTCACACCAAGCATAAATCATGTGGGATTGAGGTTAAAGGTGTTCATGAAATCCACATGATCCCAACCCATCTAAAGGTATCCTTATAAGGAGTAAGACCCTATCAAATTGGTCCAAGGGAATCCTCCTCAAGAGTAAGCCCCAATCACAACCCCCTTTCATTAGGGAATCTTCCAATACAGTGTAATCCTTGAAGTCATTTATAGATCTTCAAAGGGGTTATATTCCTGATGAAGTAAGTCAAAGGGAATCCTCTTTAGGAGTAATCCCAAACTTAATCTTCTCAAAGGGATATAATCCTCTTCAAGAAAACCCATTTAGGGCCTCCAGATTCATGGATCCTCATAACTAAACTATGTGGGATTTTATTACCATCTAAATGGGATACGTAAGAAGCCTACATTGTGACAACTGGGTCCCGATGACTGCACAAACACCCCACCTTAACATGGTCGTTAGGTCCTGGCCCACTAGGTACCACCAATTTCCCCACAGACACGTAGGGCCCACCCCAGGGTCCACCCACATGCCCGGGTCATCTGACTAATGACAGTCCCCACAGGCCAACACTTGTCCTTTGTAGTGTGCTTTGTCCCCACTCACACACACTCTGAGAGACTTCCCAGAAGTTCACCCATCCTGATCACTACTCCAGGCCAAGCACGCTTAACTACGGAGTTCTAATCAGACAGGCTCCCGAAAAGGAAGGTGCACCTTGTTTACATGAGTCATATCATTTAGTCATTTAACCCTGTATCATTTGGGGATGTTACAATCACCCCCCTTTAGAGAACAACGCCCTCATTGTGGGCCCTACATCTCAACCCAGGCAGTGCACCGCAGTTAAGGCTGGGTTCCTCCTCTAATACCAAATGTGACAACTAGGTCCCGGTGACTGCACAACCACACCGCCTTAACATGGTCATCGGGTCCTGGCCCACCAGGTACCACCAGTTGCCCCACAGACACGCGGGGCCCACCCCAGGGTCCATCCACATGCCTGAACGGGTCATCTGACTAATGACAGTCCCCACATGCCAACACTTGTCCTTTCCAGTGTGCTTTGTCCTCACACACACACACTCTGGGAGACTTCCCAGAAGGTCACCCATCCTGATCACTACTCGAGGTCAAGTACGCTTAACTATGGAGTTCTAATCAGACAGACTCCCAAAATGGAAGGTGCACCTTGTTGACATGAGTCATATTATTTAGTCATTTAACCCTGTATCATTTGGGGATGTTACATACATGAGGTCCAAACCCAACACACCAAATCAACCTTGTTCTCTCTTAGGCCACATTCTCAGCAGGGTCAAATTTGACCTGGAAATTTATATCCTTCTAGGTCCCCTGAAATTCTTCAGCATAAGTCCCACATTAAACTTTGGCAAGGCACATTCTTCCTGGACACCCTTGCCACATAATTAAAAATAGTACGGTTATGTCCTTATTATAAGATCCCAAACTTCGTGGAGTTATATTATTGTTTAAATTTTGGTTCTAATCCCTTAAAATTGGATAATTAAATGTTTACTGAGAGTATGAGGAAGCTTAGGGGTGTTCTGGGGGTTCAGGTTATGAAATAAAGGGAAATTGGGCCATCTTGTGGACGTTTCATGGTAAGCTCATGATTAGAGTAAACCCTACAATGGGGAGGGACATATCACGTGACCTTGGAAAAAGGCATTCCAAACCATTAGCACATAGTTTTTAAAATTGTATGAGGATCCCCAATTAACCATGTGACCTAACCCCTCTTGGAAATAGGAAGGTGCACTATTTTTACATGGTTTAAAAAACTATGTGTCCAAATTGCGTTCCCTTTAAAAGGTGAGAATTTTAAGTATTTCCCCCTCATGATTTTAAGTATACCACCATATTTCTCCCCATTTATTTTTTCCTCCAACCTTAGTGACAAACCATTTTAACCTAAGCTTCCCAAAGGCATATCTCTTTCAATTATAGGCTATTTAGAGTGTCGTTGGTTGCAGATCGAATCTATGAGTAATTCTAATTCTTTTATTCCTTCTCTTTTCTGAAGTAGGTATTTTGGATTTGTTCTTCTTCTGCCAAATCACTAAAACCATATTTTTCCAATGGATTATATTTTAGGGATTCAAGTGTTTCTGGAATCCTGATCTAAGGCTAAGGTTGATAATGCATCCATATTTAGATTCAAGGTGGGTGGTCTACAAGTTATATCCCCTAGTTTTATTGTCGATTTGTGCATTTTTTGTTGTGATATTGTTTCCCATTGAAGCGTGTTTGATTTATTTATAAATATTTGGTTAAATGGTTGGATAAATGATGATATGTACCCCTGATGATCACTTTGGGATGTACTAAGATTTGTTAGACTAATTTAGGGCCACTCACGGGGTGCGCCAATATTCCCAAACATGGAAAATTATAATGTTTAGCAAAGAGTGGAATTGTGTTAAAATTGATCCCAAGATAAATTTGTTAATAAGGGAGTTGAATTATAAAATTTCACTAATAGTGGTTGAAACTAGCTGTAAGTAATGGAATAAGGGATTATTTGGCATAATATGAAAAGGGTTTAAATGGATTAATGTGAATATATCAAGTGGATTATAAAATTGGGATGGAAATGCATAAGTGGACTAAGGAATCTGAAATGATTTGTGTGTAAATGGATTAATGAATGGGTAATGATGATTATGGTAATTGTGATAATGTATGAATTTTTATTATTATGTTAAATTGGTTTCTATATGAAAACGAGATATGGGTAAAATAGGATACGTTATGTAAATGGTAAATGTGTTAATGGGTTAAGGAATAAAGATGAATTATGTGTTAAATGGAATGTGAATTGTGATTGTTATGCATGTTTATTGTGTATGGTTTTTAATTTGGTAAAAGTGTGGTAAATTAAAAAATAAGCACATGCACATGACTTGGTTATTGTGGGGTATTGGACTTGAGGGTCAATGAATACATGTCAGGTTAGAATGAGGTTTTAGAACCCACCCCAAAATGCACGATTTAGGGAAGGGTACCAAAGTTATATACCTATAACAGTTTCATTTTATGATACTACCCATACCAATGATCCATGGTAAGTATGATGTACTTTTTTATGAAATGTTTATGCCTAATGAGATAAGACACTTGATTTATTCCCTTATATAATATAATTAAACATCTTAGGCTGTTGTGAAATTAATGTAAATTAATAATGCATATTACATGTTATGGAAATGAATTTATTAATGAAGATGGTATAAGTAAGGATAATGGAATGAATAATGAAATTGGATAAAGTAAAAATTTTAAATAATGGAACCTAAGTTGTATTTTGGACTACCTTGTCATTTATTTCATACTTGAAAGCACTATATATTTAGACTATATATTTTTAGACATCATTAGTGGTGGACTACTGAGTTGTACTCACACCATGCTTGGACTATCATTGGGTAACCGAGCATAATTCATTTTTTCTGGTCATGACAAGGGAAAATGCCTCATGCTAGGAAGCTGAGTTAGGCTTAGGATGTCCATAGATGAGGATGCGAACATGGAGTCAGATCATGTTCTAGGGATTCTTCTATTTGTCTTTATTTGGGGTTCTCTTCACTTTTGAAAGTTTTATCATTATGATGGAATATTTATCATTGTTTTTCATTTGTGCCCTACTTGGGAAATGGTGAGTAATGCATATTTCTAGTTTATTGCTTATTATTTCCATTATTTTATATATTATCTATTGTATATTACTATAGTAAATAGGGTGTAGTCTCCCCACGCATTTCATCATACCCTCACTACTAGTCAGCAAACTCTGGTGAATGGGGGGTGGTGAACTTGAGGTCATGTGGGGACTCAGCTTGGGGCATCGGTTAGCGGATCCCAGGTTAGTGACATTAAAAAGTGGTATTAGAGAGGTTATTTTATATGGTATTATTATTTGGGTATGGTAGAACGGATATTAGGATATGTCAGGTGTTGTCAATGAGATCGTGCTTGGGTGTATCTAACCCATGTACAAGGGAAAACCCAAGTACCAAGGGTAAGAATTGTTGTTCTTGATATGTGTTTTTACAGTTGAATGATATTTCACCATTGGGTGATGAACTTATTGTGTGATGTGACTATTTTATAGTATTTTCTTGTGGACAAAATGAATGAGATTGTGAATTCATACATTATTATAGGATCCTAGGAATATAGGTAACATGCATCATGATTGGCACACATGGTATGGGTGTGTGGGAGAAAAAAGTAAGAATGTATTTTACTTCCTTAAAACTTTGAAGAAAATGGTTTCTAATAAAGATGATTTATGTGGGTAAATGAAAATAATATTAAATGATGGTTTATTTTTTGTGTTAAATAAAGGGTTGTAAATGAGTTAAAATATCGGTTGTAACAAGTTTTGAAATGGGATAAGTGTCTAAAAGAGAAAGTTTTTCATGGTGAAAGTGGAAATGGCTTTAAATGGGTTCCTAATTAATGACTTGTGACTATGTGTGTTGGTATACCCATGCTATCCATGAACCATGGTAGGAATGGTAGAGTGTAGTGTTCTAAGTGTGATGATATCCATTGGGATAGTGTATGCGAAATAAGTTATTTTATGGATTGTGAAGAGCCTTCTTCTATGTAAACTATGGCAGCCTTATGTTATGTGTTCTAAGACTTGTGTTTGGAATTGCACAAAAATTCCACCAAAATGGTGTGTACTATTTTGGTAACAAGTGGATATCATTGAAAATTCTCCACCGGTAGTAGAGCAGTAGAATCCATCGGTTTAGGATAATTGAGGATAAGAGCACTTTCAGGAGAAATTTGGTCATTTTGTGCAGATGATGGAAAGGCACCCAGGATAGTTCATGCTGAGTATGTTTGACTTGACCAGTGATTTTTAGTTGCAACACCATATAATGTTTGTTGAAGTGGGTGGACATGAGGCTACAAATTTCTGGATAGCGCCTATCTAGACAATTTTGGATTACTTGGAGATTCTTTCAGAGAAGAGAGTCAAGTTGGAAGCATACATGTTACGGGGACTGACAAAGCGCTAGTGGGATATCCTTGTTTAGACTCAGCAGGCTGATGGTTTGTTGTGGAAATATTTAAAGGAGAAGTTTTTCAATAATTTATATTTTGAGACCTTGATACAATAGTGATCTTTGAAGTTTATGAGGTTGATATAGTGAACCATGACAGTGATAGATTACTCAGTCCATTTCACAGACCTTCAATGCTTTGTTCCAGAATTGGAAGGGGACAAGGATGCTATAGTGAGACACTTTAAGATGGAATTAGTGTCCTAGGACAAACTTTTTTTACTTTGATTAAATAAATATTTGATGTATTGTATATTAATAAAACTTATTATTCCATATTATTTGTTGTTCTGCATGACTCTAATTTAATAATTCCCTAGAGTATATTTAGAATTGAGAAGGTCATAGTAGTTCCCCTATATGATGAGAACCATGATATGCTATGAAAATATTCTCAAATAATGTTTTTAGATGGATAATGTACTAGATGGGAATCATAGTAAAAAGACTATCAGATGTGAGTGCTCTTAATAAGATGAGGCTAATTCTCATGAAGTTAACACTTGGTAATCTCTAAGATGATATATTATGAGAACAAACCCACCATTAAGAATGCTACATATTTTGGTGTCATCATATATTCTTATATATGAGCACGTGTGATGGTCCTTAGACTTTATTATTGTTATTAATGCATGTCACAACTCGAGTACTTAAATGTATTTCATAAACCATGACAATAACAGTTCATGGCTAAGTTGGATATGTTGGGTGCATCATGAGAGACATGTCAGTAATGAATAAATTGATGAAGGATTTTTCCCTTATATCTTTATAGAAGCTGATATATTATCCCTTTGATTGGAATAGACTTGTGTAATTAAATTCCATGTCCATGGTGTAATGACAAGTTTATTTCAGATAGTCAAAGAAGGATATATCGAGATTATAGGTCAGTGACATAGATGTGCAACCTACATGATGAGATATTGTGACAATGAAATTATATTACATAGTGAGTGTTTGTACTTAGTTTTCAATGTTGTGACATTAATTTATTTCTATTGGGTGCCTAGAATCGTTTCTAGATAGTAATCTTGGACTTGTAAAGCTCACCTAATTCTAACAATAATGAATCCAAGAGGTCCACACACTAAGTGTTTCTTTTGATCTTGATTAAATTCAATTTGAGTTTAATTAATGTAATAAATATTATTCTCAAGTATGAGGAATTATTTTATTCAAGTTATATTGATTGCATAAATTAAATATATATTTGTATTCCAGCATGTGAATAAAACATTTATTTTATTTATTTAATATTTTAATAAATATTTATTCTCTAGATTGTGAATAAAATATTTATTTATGAATAAAATATTTATTCAGTTGTTCAATAAATGAGAGAGGAGTTTGAATGGACCAAGACCGAGTCTATTGAAAAAAATTTATTAACAAGATCATTATATAAGATTTTTTGGTGTGAAAGTTGTCATGCACCACAAAATAATAATCATAAAATTACTATTGTATGACATGTGGTTTATTAAAGGTAACAAATGTTATTTGATGGTCGATATGAAAATAAATAATATTTTAACATAAATACCAACTCTA
Source organism: Viscum album (assembly GCA_963277665.1). Lineage (NCBI taxonomy): Eukaryota > Viridiplantae > Streptophyta > Magnoliopsida > Santalales > Viscaceae > Viscum > Viscum album. The sequence goes on from OY728131.1 coordinate 26,728,100, forward strand.
TAAATAGGCAGCTATGTCTATTGTGTAGACCATCCAAAAATTGAGAGTAGTTAAATGTTGTTCACAAAAAATTCTCTCTCAAATCCTATTACTCTCTCCCTCTCTATAACAATAAGTGAATGAGAGATTTCTGTAAGACCAAATAATGAGAGATCAAGAAAGAATAATGCAATACATTCAAATCGTTGAGCTGGCACCTGGATTATAATGGCCCATACTTTACATATAGATATTACTTCAAGATTTAAGAATATTTATTACATAACATAATAAGAACTAACCCAGGACTGCATAGTTTTAGTGTCTTTAGAAACTGGGAAACATAAACAATTGGTTCTTAAAACATCCACATTGTCTCCCACTTATTTCTTCATAACTAGAATATTTTTTGAAATATCTTACTTAATAACCTTCTTCATGACATGTGGAAAAGAAACTTATAAAAGGTTGAACTCGAATGATACGTAAGGGTAATAAAGGGAAATATCAATCATATCATAATCACAAGAACACAACATTTGAAAATCTTATCCTACATATAAAAGATCATAATATCATGTCATGGGATAAATCATAAAAGTAAAATGTAATCCCAATATTAATTACATAATACAATAAATTTTATAGAATACACACATAAGCATAGAAAAACATTTCATATTATTCAAGGATTATTTCCAAGACCATCATAGCGGACCAAGTCCATTACTGAACTGAGTTCACTTCTCGTTCCAACCTTGTATTATTGAACCAGATTTACTTTTCATTCCAGTCATTCCTATCTAATGAGATAAAAATCTTTACCCAATTAATTGGAGGGAGATATAGTTCCCACTCATATTATAATTAAACCATTCCTACGCGTTCCACAAAAATATAAAAACATTCACCATATCATAACCCATGAAATAAAATGGGTTTCTTAAACCTCATTCTATCATAATTGATATAAAAAATGGATTTACTAAATAACACACAACAAAATCATAGTAATAATAGGTCTATAGATATAACCTTATTTAAATAGTGTCATCTTAGATAGAAAATAAATTTGAGAAAACACTTGAAATTAATTCTTGAGGACAATACACTTTCCTCTTTAAAAGTGTTTTCCTTCCTTAAAATGCCACACAATTTTAGAATAAATCATTTTATGTGAAAATAACATTGTATGAATTTAGAGGAAGCTTCAAGGTAATAAGGAATTATGAAAGTGTAAAAATCCACTCATTCCATACAAGTTAAAAAAACATTCTTCTCATACTTTTTCTGGAAAGGTCAGAAATTACCTCATACCAAAAACGAAAAAAGATTCCATTTATACCGTTTAGTAGAAACTTACCAATGGGTAAAATTGAATTTTAACAATTATATAAGTATATAAAGAATATTTTGAAATAAATATTTAGGAAACATGTATGTGGAAGATAAATATACCCAAGTAAATACTTATGAATAAGCAATCTCGGATAAAAATGAGATTTGAAAAGTTATCCCTTACCTTAAGTCTGATATCCTTCGTATGTATACAAACCTCGTGTATAATGATTTAAATAATGTTATTGAATAATTAAAGAATCAAAATAATTTTTATTATATCATATAATATTATATTGTAATTCGTTTGTTAGTAACATTTCATTGTCACTCATTATTCAGATATTGACTGCTTTATGTTCTTATACAAGATTTTTTAGATAAGTTCATGTTCAATTTATTAGGTTATTGTTAAATAATTTACAGAATGATATTATTATAATATATATCATATTTATTCATTCAATTTCTTTATATAATCATGGTTTAATTAAGATCATTTAGAATGAATCGTATCACATCGTGAAGATGGTAGGCCGTAAGTATGAACGAGCAATGATATCATTCCAAAAATTATTGAATGGTATTGAAGTGGATGGTGTATGATATTTCAGAATTATTATCATGATATAACAATAATATATTGTTATTATTTACATAATCATACCCATCCAAGTAACGCAGTTGTGAAAAAAAAAATTACAACACAATGTAGAGATGGTAAGCCATACGTACACACGAGCGGTGATTTCATTTTTCGTAGGATGGATAAAAGGTGAAATTTGGTTGTTTCGTATTTGTAAAAAAATATCAGTATATGAGTTATACTTATGTTATTACAATACTATTTAAAAACTAATGAAGAGGAAGTATAATAAGAAATAAGTTTGAAATAATCGGTAGAAGAGATTACCTCTTCCTCAACGTGCTTCCTCTTAATATCTTCCTAGAACAGTAGAGTTGGTCTTTGAAGATGACCAAAACCTATATAATAAAAATAGGGAAGTTGAGAAGGAAAAAAGGGAAGGGTATGGAAGAGCTTTAAGGGTAAAAATTAAGTAAATATGTGATAGAGGAAGTTCCCTTTTTTAGTTGAGGTGAGGGGAACTTTTATAAAATCTATAAATAATAATTTATAATAAAATTAAATCCTACCCAAAAACCTCCAAAATTTCTCAATTTAGAATATGAGATGATATAGGGTTGTAATATCATCAACCAATAAATTTTTGACAAGTTGTTTTGTCAATTTAAACCATATCATTTTAATCAAAACTTACTTATTCTATTTAATTTTAATTCTGGTAATAAAATTATAAATATTGAATGGTTATAAATATTTTCTTATATGGTGTTAATTGACCATAAATGGATATTTTATTAAAGTTTAGATATTATAGTTATCAATTTGTTTTGGTTTAATATTTTTATGATTTTTAAATAATTTTAAATAATTTTATTTTTATAAAATATCAATTGTGTCAATTTTGACACTATTTATTTATTTGAATTTAAAAAAATCCACATAGAAGATAAATTCGAAAAAAAGATTAAATACACTCATAAAATGTCATAGTCACCTATAAAATTTGTGGATTGCATTAATTAGTTCATATTATATTTCTTTTGACATTTTTAAAACCATTTATAAAATAATTTCTACATCACTATTGTGTCATCATTAATGGTAATTATTTAATCTCTAATAATTATAAATACATTTATATGATGTAGGTAATTATTTTAGTTTTCCAGAGACTATCTATATTCAATATTATATCCTAGATATCCATATATTAAAATTATAATACTTATATAAATTGAGATTTTTGACATTTTTTCACATTTATTATTTTTTATTATATTCATGTCATATTCATAGGTAAGTGGCCATCCAGTGATTAAATTTAAAATAATAGATGATAAGGGTCAAATTTAGCAATCAAATATGATTTTTATAGGTGTTAAGGTAATTTTATAATATTATTTTTACCTTTAATTACCCAATTTACCTTAACCATGGTAATAACAATAATTACTAAAGTTACTATTCATAATGCCCAAAAATAAAAGTAGCCTATTAACATAATTTGGACCTAATGATTCCCATTATGGAGTCAATTTTTAAAAATTCAAAACATAGAATTTGCAGTAATTAATTAAATATTAATCCTGTTGCTGAAATGAGAAAACATGTTTTAAAAGTTAAAATATTGCAAAAGATTGAAATGTTTTTACATATGAATTTAATGTATAATTAATTCCAATTACATATATTATATTAAATGGTAAAAATATATTCTATCTTTACTTTTAAAACATTCAATAATATCATTTAACTATATAAATTATTTCAATGAAAAAAAGTTATTTTCAAATAGAATTTAGCGTATTTTTACTATTCATCAAAACAAGAAAGTTATCAGAAAAATATAAGAAATTCATCCAATGGAAATTTTTATATCCCGCATAAAAATATAATGTTTTTTTTTCATATAAAAATTATTATTATGTAAAAATATTAATTTAAAAGGGGTTTTCCATTCAAAGGTGTAAAATTAACCTTAAAAATAGTTTTTATACATCAAATTGGGTTTTATTCATGCTCTATGACAAAAATATCCATTGGATGAATATAAAAAATTCTATTAAGTATATAACACGCATATATATTTCATTAATTTCATTACCAAAATAATTGAATCAAAAATACAAATATCTATTTATATTTTTTATAAGTAATTAATAGCCAATGAATTCACAATGCATTTTCATAAGTTAGTTATAATTATTCCTGCTATCCTAAGATCTAGGATATAATTGTAATTTTATACTAAGGATGTCTTGTGGTTATTTTAAACTCATTATTGTGTGAAAAAAAATTAATGAAGAAAAAAAATTATTTAAAGAAAATATTTCATTAAAAAACATACATGTGTTACATTCTACCCCAATTAAACTAATTTTCCCCTCAAAATTATTCACTTGGAAACAAACAGATGAGGATACCTCTCCCTCATCATATCCTCAATTTTCCATATATCTTATTTAAATTGGTGGTTCCTCCATAAAACTTTAACCAAGGGAGTGGTCTTGTTTCGTAGAACTTTTTCGCTACGATCCAGAATCTCTATTGGTTGTTCTTGAATAGAAAGATCCTACTCTAGTTGTATGAATTATGAACTTAGTACATGTGAATGATCGAGTATGTACATTCATTGGACATATACATGGAACACATCATGAACTTGTGAGAGATTTGGTGGAAGCGTCGATCGGTAAGCTACCTTCTCAACACGATCCAAAATTTCAAAAGGACCGATATACCTAGGGCTCAAATTTCCCTTATTTCCGAATCTCATTCCTCTATTCCAGGAAAATATTCATAGAAATACCTTATCACCCACTTAAAATTCTAGGTCTTTTCTTCTGTTTTCATCATAAATGTTTTTTTGCCTCTGAATTGCTCTTATGTGTTGTCGAATAGACCTAACCATTTCTGCCATTTCATCAACAGAATCAGGTCATAATGGCTTTCTTTCCTCAACTTAATCCCAGAAAGTTGGAGTTATGTACTTCTTTCCATATAGGTCTTCATAAGTATCCATATGAATACTAGAATGAAAGCGATTATTGTAATAAAATTTCACCAATGGTAGGTGTTGATCCAAACCACCTTTGAAATTCAAAGGGTAAGATCTCAACATGTATTCAAGAGTTTGAATTTTCTCTCAGACTAACCATCTGTTTGAGGATGATAAGTAGTGCTGAAACATAACTATGTATCTAGATCATGATGACGAATTTTATAGAACATCGAGGTAAATATCAGATCCCGATAAGATATAATGGAAAGCAGTGCTCTATGCAATCTATCCAATTTCTTTACATATATCCTAGTAAGCTGATCAAGAGAGAAATCCTATATAATAGCAATGAAGTGTGTTGACTTTGTTAGGTGATGAACTGTAATCCATACAACATTATGAAATTTATATGTTTTTGGAAGTACGAAAACAAATTCCATAGTGATTTTCTCCCATTTCCATTCTAGTATGGGTAATAGTTTTAACATTCTCTTAGACTTATATCTCTCAGCATTAACATGCTGAAAAACCAAGCACTGAGAGATATATTCAACAACATATCTTTTCATTCTATCCCACAATAAATACACTTTCAGTTCCCTGTAAATATTTTTGCTTCCAGGATGAATAGAGAATGAAGAACTACAATCCTCATCCAACAGATCCTTCTTTAATTCTTATATGGGAGGAATAAAAACGTGGTTCCTAAACCTTATTATTCTATCACAATCTAGATTGAATTAAGGAACATTTCTAACCTTCTTTTGTATCTCTACGTCTTTCTTCTACACCTCCTTAATCTTCACTTGTATAAATAGTTGAAATTTAATTTGAGAAAGGTAATATCCCCCCTTCCTTTAAAATTTTAAGATCTATCCTTTGAAAATCCATAAATACTATATCTTTTTTTATCCTCAACATGGATTGGCTAGCATGGTCTTTTCAACTCAAAGAATCTTCCACCTTGTTCGCTTTCCTAGGGTGGTAATGTATTGAGTAGTCGTAATCTTTAATTAACTCCAAAAATATTCTTTAGTGCATATTCAGCTCCTTTTAGGTGAAAATATACTTTACACTTTTATGATCAGTATAAATATCACACCTTTCACCATAAAGATAATGCCTACATATCTTTAATGAAAATATTACCATATATAACTCTAAATAATGTGTTGGGAAATTTTTCTCATGAATTTTCAACTTTTGTGAGGCATAATCTATCACCATATCATTTTGCATGAGAACACATCCCAACCCCTTCTTAGATGCATCACTATAGATCACAAACCTTTCAACACTACAAGGCAGTGTGAGCACTGGTGCACAGGCTAAACTTTCTTTTAGCTCTTTGAAATTCTATTTAAATTCCTTTATCCAAATGAAATTAACTCCTTTTAGAGTCAAATTGATGAGTGGATTAGATAATTGTGAAAAATCTTTCAAAAAATGTTGAAAATATCCATCCAAACCAAGAAAACTTTGGATCTCAGTTACCGTTGTTGGTCTTGAACATCTTTCGATAACCTCTATTTTTTTGGATCCACAGATATCCCCTATCTTGAGACTATGTGACCCAAAAATAAAACTTTCTAAAGGAGAAATTCACACTTGGTAAATTTAGTATAAATATTCTCTTTTATCAGGTTATTCAGTACAATTATGAAGTGATCTTCATGTTATTACTTTCTCTTTGAATAGACAAGAATATCGTCTATAAAGACTACCACAAACGGATCAAGATAGTCTCTAAATACTCTATTCATTAGATCCATAAAGATAGCGAGGGAATCAGTTAGACAAAAATACATCACTGTAAATTCACAGTTTCTATACATTGTATCGAATGACATATTTGGTATATCCTCCTTTTTGACCCTTAAGTGACGATATCCTGTATGAAGATCAATGTTGGAAAAGTATTTATCTTCATGTAATTGGTCGAATAATTCATAAATGTGGGGAAGAGGATATTTTTTCTTGACAGTGATCTTGTTAAGTTCTCAATAATCAATGTAGAGTCTCATTGATCCATCTTTATTCTTAACAAACATAATAGGTTCTCCCCAAAGTGATGCACTAGGGCATATGAATCCCTTATCAAGATTCTCTTGTAGTTGCTTCTTGAATTCCTAGAACTCAATTGGAGCCATTGTAAAAGATATCTTTGAAATAGGAATAACACCTGGTATGAGTTCTATTGAAAAATCAACTTCACGATTTGGTGGAAGACCTAGAAATTCCTCTGAAAGACATCATAAAACTCCTGTAAAATGGGTGTATTTTTAATTGTGAGTTTCTCCCCACCCATTTGAGATAAATAACTTTCATTTATAGGAATGAAGACCCATAAGATGGAATAAGTTTATACAATAAGGTTATATTCATCCTTGCATAGATAGATGACCATAGATTGACCAGGAATATAAAACGTGACTTCCCGTACTTTGAAATTGATATGATATCTATATAGATAAATCGAATCCATGAAAAGAATCACATGAAATTACACTGTAGGAAGGATTACAAGATTTACATGAAGTAATTTCCCACAAACATCAACCGGAGAAGAATTATAAACTTTTGATGCGACTGTTGTGCCATTATGAGTTTTCACAGCTAACTCAACATCAAATTGTTGAGGTAATACAACGATACCCTTAGAAAATTCTTCATAAATAAAATTTTGGGTGGATCTAGAATCAAATAAAACATTTTCTATTTTAGATTGTATGGTGAGTGTACCTTTTAACACTTCATTAGCGTAGTCCACATCGCTGATAGTGATTGAATGTGACTTTCATTTTCCTTTGGGCTTAAGATTTTTTTTGACATTGATCATCATCAATAACCCTAATATTAGGGAATCGATTGGCATAATTCTCCATTTCCTTTCACTTGTATCATTGATGTGTATATGGTGCATTTTGTGTAGCCTTTTCTTTGTTTTTATAATCAGACATCATTTTCCCATCACTTTGGCATTCAAATGCCCGATAAACTTCTTTTTTCACATTTAAAAAATTTACTAGTCCCTTTAAGACAATTCCCTCCATGTTTATTTCCACACTTTGAGAATACGAGAAAAATTATCTTGTTTTTAGTGTGGTCTTTAGATTTTCCTTTGAATTCCATTTTTCTTTTCTTATCAAATCCATATGACTAATGGGTTAATCCAATATCCATATCAACCTTGAGATCACATTGAATAATTTCCTCATATCTATTGAAGTACCTTATGGTTAATTACCATCAAAGACTTGGTTTTAATCCACTAAAGAATCATTCAATTTTACTATCAGGTTAGATAAAAATTCTAGAAGCATCCCTTGAAAGCCTTTTAAAATTTTCTTCATAGGTACCAATAGAACCATCATCCTTTTGATTAGGTTCATAGAAATCCTTCTCCATATTTGTTTTGAAGAGTATGATGAAAGTACTTATTGAAAAATAATATCTTGAACTCATCCCATCCCTTGGACTCAATTTTATCTCTTTTCCTAGTATTCTTGATAACATTTCACCATTGATCAGCTTCACCTTTCAAACGATATACTTCTAAGATAAATTCATCATGTTCATAACATTGTAGAACTAAAAATATATTTTCAGTGGTACTGATCCATTGTTCAACCACTAATAGATCAAAAGACCCGCTGAATGAAGGTGGATGCTGCCTCATGAAGGATTCGATAGAATGTTGATCCCTCATTTCCTTGTTTGGAAGTCCTGTATGATTCATATCTTGATAATGTTTTGTTAACATGGATATAATATTTTTCATTACATCTCCCCTAAAATTTGGTTTCTCATGGGGACAATCATTTCATTGCTCATCGAATTTGTCTTAACGTGGTTCCTACGGGTTCCATCCATTGACTAAATACAAGAATCATTGTGTGAGAAAAACTAATAATAATGAGAAAACTACATAATTCAAGAATAAAATTTCAATTTAGGACACTTTAGGTTTTATCCTAGGTTTTTCAGAAACATTTCTAAAACACTAGGATAGGATTGTAACCTATACTTAGACATATACTTATGGTTCTTACTAAGGATCCCTCATCCTAGTTTCGAAATATTAACTATACCTTTTCTCTGAGACCAACTATAATGGCCCATAATTTAGATATATATATTACTTAAACATTGAATAATATTTATTACATAACATAAAATAAACCATACCATGACCGTATAGGTTTAGTGACATTAGAAACTTGGAAACATAAATAACTGGTTCATAAAACATCCACATTGTCTCCTTATTTCTCCATAACTAGAATACTTTTTGACATATCTTACTTAATATTATTCTTCATGACCTGAAGAAAACATATGAAATGGTTAGCTCAAATTCCCATTAAGGGTAAACAAGGTAAATATCAATCATATCATAATCATAAGAACATAACATTTGAAAATATTTTCCAGCATATAAAAGATCATAATATCTTGTCATGGGATAGATCATAAAAGTGAAATGTAATTCCAATTATCATAACATAAGACATGAAATTTCTTGGAATACACAAATAAGCATAAAAAGGAATTTAATATTATTCAAGGATTATTAATGAGACCATCATAGCGGACCAAATCCATTATTGAACCGAATTCACTCCTCATTCCAACCCTGTATTACTAAACACGATTTACTTTCCATTCCATTCATGCCTATCTCATGAGATATAAATTTTTTCCCAATGCATTAGAGAGAGATATAGGTCCCATCCATACCATAATGAAACAATTCTTATATGTACTATAAAAACATAAAAACATTCACCATAGCATATGCAATGAAATAAAATGGGTTTCTTAAACATCATTCTATCATATTTCGGCTTCTAAGGTAGCTAAAGAAGTAATATGGATGTGTAACTTCGTCCAAGATCATGATGTGGTACTTAATAGTAAAGATATTATCACACTCTATTATGATAATACTGTATTGTGGATCTTTCAAAAGATCCATGGTCACATCAATAGACGAAACATATTATTTCAAAGTATCATCTCTTGAGGGATTTTTCATAGAGAGGTGAAGTTGTAGTGAAAAGTATTTCCACATAAGACAATGTAGAAGACCCCATGAATAAAGCCTTGAATCAATAGAAACATGAAAATCATGTGATGACTTGCAAAATGAAAGTTGTAGGTAATTGTCTCTAGTCCATGTGGGATCCTGTTGGAGTTGGTATCTTATGAACAACTATTTATACATTGATTACAGAAATATTTAATGTATTGAATATTAATAAAACTTCTTATTAAAAATTATTTGTTGTTTTTAATGAAGCTAATGCAATAATGTCCCATAATATACATTGTGACAACCAACATTTCATAGTAAGTTATTTTTTCAAAGTAATTCAATAACTTGCACTACACACAACACCGAGTTCAAACGCACCATGACTTACCAAACTGGCCATTAAAAAGAGGTTATGAATAGTATTAACTAAATTTTGAACTTTATATAATTCTTATAATTTTATAATCTATATTATGAGTTTCTTAGACATAACTAAAAAACAAATTCATTTTTTTAGATAAAAGAAGTATTTTTTTAAATGCAATTTTACGGCCTTTTAATAAAAAACCTTTTTTTAAATCTAACATTTGAAACTTTTATATATTCAATTTTACAAAATAAACTTCTTCTTTAGAATAGGGACATATGAATTTAGTTTCACAATTTTTTTGGTGTTTTTATGATAACTTTCATATTTGGGTGAATAATGAAAAAATATATTTTAACTAAAAACAACTTTTTTAATCAAAATAACATGTAGTGTTAAATTATACATTTTAATGGTTTGGAAGTATAAATAGATTATATTTTTACCATTTAATCCAATTTTATTCATTGGAAATAATTTCAATTTGAAATTAAACATAAAAAAGTATCAATCTTTAGTTAGTTATTATTTCTTAAAAACACGTTTTTTGGTTTTGACAATGGGAATTAATTTTAAATTAATAAATTCAAATTATATGTTTTTAATTAGGTAAAATAGACTTAACTTTTTAATTCATAATATCAAAATTATCTTAGGGTGAATTTTTGGTATTTTTCTGAATACTTTCAATTTTTGATGAATAGTAAAAAACACAGAGTTATAGTTTAAAACCGAATTTTTATTTAAATAATTAATTATTTTATTTAAATTTATTTTAGGTCAAAATAGATAAATAATACCTATATATGTTCAATGTAATTCTTTGGAGTCATTTTTTAATAATATTAGATATATGAAATTTTATTGAACTTTTTCATCGTCTTTTACCCACCTCCTTGGAGCATTTGCAAATTTACATAAAACTTAATTTTACTACTACTGTGAGTTGAATTTAAAAAATCTGAGAGACACGGTTGATATCAGTAAGTAAAATCTTGTTCAATAAGATGAAAATAATTTTTGGCGAATAGTGACTTTTTACTTTTATTTACCATAGTTAAAAGTAATTAGGGTAATTAAGGGTAAAAATGATATTATTATTGCCCTAAAACATGTCGTAATTCTATTGGATAATTATAATTCAACCCAAAAAAACCTCAGGAATAAAATATGAACATATTTGGTTTACTTGGATTAGATTAGGACATTTATTATTATTTTATTTAAAGAAGAGTTAAAAGAGTTAAAATCAAAGTTTAACAAATAAAAAATTATTAGTATAGGGTTATACATAATATAAATTCGAATATAAATATTCATTAGAAATATAAATATATTTACTACATAATGATATTTTATTTATAATTTTTAGACATTAAATAATTAAATTTATTTATGACACAATGATGATGTAGTAATTACCGTATTAATGCAAGATTAAAATAATTGACATTATAAATATCCAAATAAATGTAATTTGAGATTTTTTATAAATTACACTAATTTTATAGTCTAATATGACATTATAGGGTTGGTTATATGATTTTTTTTCGAAGTAATAATGCTGTTATGAATTTAGAAAAAACAAAATACCAAATAGTGTCAAAATTGACATAAAAGAGTTTTTTAAACAAATATTGTATTATTAATTTATATTATATTTCTAAAAATCAAAGGTTCGGAAAAAGGTCTTAAATAATATTATATATGTCATTAATGAACCACTTGGGGTTCTCTTGGATGTTTATAGTCAGTTTATTAACCATAAAATATAAAAATACAAAGAGACATGGGAAATGTCAAACTATTTAACTAAGAGTTAAATCTAAAAGATAAAGTTTATATAGTGACCCAAACTTGTCTAAAACCTATTGGTTGAGTGTTTTTAGACCCATACCCACCTTATCATTTAAATAATTTATTTATAGGCATTAGAAACTGAAAATGATTTTATAATAAAATAATATTTATAGCTTTTCCTAAGGTGCCCCTCACCCCTCTTATAAAAGGGAACTCCCCCTTCTATCAAATTCACACCTTTAAAGACATTTGGATTGGAAAAACCCTACACAAATACCCTTTAAACTATCCTATACTCATCCTAGAGGCCTTCCTTTAGTCATAAATCCAACCTAAGGAGCTCTTTTGATCAAATCAAAGGGAAGAATCCGAAGAAGAGGTAAATATTTCATCACCTCTTTCAAGTTCTTTTCTTCTTCCACTTCCTCTTTCTTTGTTGTTTTGATTATAAAATAATAACTCCAGTATCTTCTATATAATTTGATGTTATTAAATATGGTACAACCATATTAATTATTCTATCCATCATATGAATGACATGTCACCATACGTGCGTACGTAAGACTTACCGACTCCACATCGTGGTACATTTTGTTATTCAAACACTTCATTATTTGGATCGGTATAATAATGAGTATAACTGATGTAAATAATAAATATAACAAGTTAATGATTCTGTATATATGATATAAAATCCAATTTCATATTATTTCATCATCAATATAATGATATTTTCACTCGTGCATACGTACAGATTACCGTCTCCACGATGCGATGAGATTCATTTCCACGTTCACCATTCAATGATGATTATAAAAATATATATTATTAACAAGTATGTAATATGTGACATAAAAATGTTACTAGAAATATATATATATATATATATATATATTTACATTCATCTCATTCACTTACTTCCATTCAATACGATATGAAAACAGAAACATCGTTTATGCGTACGTACGACCAACCGTCTCTATAAATAGTGTTTTCCATTTCATGTATCTATCTATTATATATATTTATATTATAAATATATATTATATATAAATCATGTTTTATATTATGGAAGTTTTTAAATCATGATCTAAATGATACGATCAAGAATAAGAAGTTAAAATACGTATGATAAAGAAAAAGATTATTACCTGAAATGTTAATTTAACATGGAAATCATTATTAAATGGGTAGTATAAAGTCATAAATGAATCATGTATGATATAATAAATATTAATATGGTTATTTTATAATCTAATAACATAAAATTTTCATTATATAAGAGGTTAAATGTACAATCAACCAAAGAAAAGTTCAAGGTAAGAGTTAATTTCACAATCTCTTTATTATCCGAGGTTGTTTTTACATAAGTATCTACTGGGACATATTTATTATCCATGTCCATGTTTCATGAATGAGTTTTCCAAGGGATTATTTGAAGGGACTTTTTTTTACTAAAACATCATTTTAAATGTTTTAAAAATATATTCTTCTAAATCATTCTCATTAATGTCCATTATTTCAAAATTGTTTTTAAGGATTTATCTATATGGACATGAATGTTTTAAAAATGTTAATTCATTTCAAAAGTATCAAAGTGGTATGAGAAAATTTGATTCAAGAATTTATTTAAATGGATTCCTTTCTAAATTGTGTGACTTTTAAATGTTTTCATGAAAAAGGGATATTTCTCTCAAAGAGTTTTACAAATAATTTTCATCTATGTCAACATCCTTTTATGGATTTTAAACTTGTTTGAAGTTGATTTATTATGATAAAAATCATCCATATTGTATTGAATATTTTGTGATATGTTTGACTGTGGATGTGTTATTTTTATACCATTAATGGTTTATGGTTAAAGTATTGAAATTTCGTATGCTAGTTTTAATATGAATATTTCTGTTATGTTTAAACCTTTTCATGTGAGGAATGCATTAGACTTAGTAAGTGACGGGTGGAGCCCCCTATAGATACTAGATGAATCAGTAGCTATCATGAGACAAACTAGTGTCTTGGAACAAGGCCTTGACAAAATATTATTTGTAGTCTTGGGACAAGGCCTTGACTATGTGGTTATGAAGTCTGGCATTATGCATTCCATCATTATGAAAGTGGCTATTGATATTGCATGTGATTATTTGACTAGTAGAATGTCCATCTGAGTATTTAAATGGAATTATTTTGATTTATATTTGCCATATTATAATTAATTTTATTTTGAAAAGGCTTTTGTTTTAGTTATATAAATTGCCATAAATGTTTATTCTTATTTATGAAAGTTTCTGCTATATTGTTATCCTTACTGAGCATCTGAGCTCACCCCTTTCTATGTTTTGTTTTTCCCAAGATGCGAAGAAGTATATTATGACTGACCTGTAGGGATAGTCTATGGGATCTCAATGTTTTCTATGGAAAAAATGTTTTTTTAGTTTTCCATTTTATGATCTAATGTAAACCTTATGAATGTTTCTAGTACTTATAAGGCTACTAAACTAATCTATCTTTCGAGACTTGATATTTTGTGATAATGCCAATGATACGTAATAATGCACCAAATCTGGGCTTCTGGGGTCGGGGAGTTAGAGTTGGTATCAGAGGAAGTTTAGTACAAACTTTGGAAACTAGATTTAGATAAACTTTTATTAGAGAACATATCCCTAATATAGGCTTTCGGGATTAGTATAGAAGAACTTCCTAGAATTTTGGTACTATAGAGATTTTGTGAGTTTTCAAAGAAAATACATCCCTGTCTGGATACGAGTAGATAGAGGTGGCTTTGTCACAGATGTACCTAGGGGTAAAACCCGAAAACACCGCTTTGAGATAGATTCGAACGAGAATTGGTGCATGACAATGGGCATTGCTTCAATCTTGGTTACGACACTTTTGAGGGGTTTTATCAGGATAATTATCATTTTCTTTACAAATTATTATGAATTATTTACGATTATATACCTCCTCAAAGAAAATATTTTTATGATTATGGATTATATCCATAAACTATTCAATTTACGTTAGGTATTATACAAGTTTGGAATTATTCATTGCAATTCATAAACTGAACTAGTGTACGCCATTGTATAGAAATGGAGCCCAGTAGAAGGAATGTGAACACCAGAAATACGTATGATCCAAAGAGTAAGAAGGATCATATTTTTCACAGTATTAAGACAAAATTTAGAAGTGAAATAGTCTCCCATGTATTCTCAACATATGAAGAAATAATATCCTGTGGTAATAAGACAAGTAAATAATTCTCTAAGTCCTAGGGCTTTGAAGGGAAGAAAGAGAAGAAAAGGATGGAAGATAAAAAGATGGATAAAGGGTAGAGGGAAAAGAAGGATTTTTCCCATATGTGATAACTATGGAAATAATCACCTTGGTAAATGCTTGAAGGGAATGTGAGTTTGTTATAAGTGTGGAGAAAATGGACACTAAGTACGTGATTGTGAGGATAATAAAAAGTTTTCATGTGTACAATGATTCATCTTCAAGGAGTTGGGTCACTACGCGAATCAATGTCCAAATCATCAGAGTATACCTCAAATGATACTATTGGATAATAATCAAGTTATGATACTACCACACATGAAGATAAATGACTAGTGTTATTATATTTTTGTTAAAATATTATTTCATTTCAGTGTTGTATCAATGATATACCAGTTATATGAATTATGGAAATAAATAAGGATTGTACTATAGTACTATTTCATTGAGGATTTGAGATTATATGGTTTTATGAAAAATGACTCAACAAAAAGTTATTTTTTTTGAAAAATACATTGTTAGAGTATTCAAAATTTTTTGGATATAAGGAATATATCTAGTATTCTATAAGGAATAAGGGAGCATGAATGTAATCAATAAGGTTTTATGGTAATTCAGGGTGTTACCATCTCTTAAAAGAATACATGATGATGGTATTCACATGGTATTACGTGGAAAAAAGGATCTTCATTGTGTTTACCTTATTTATAAATTTTCGACTGTGAGTTTGGATAGAAGTATTTTGGATAATTCTAGTTTGAGATTATTTTTGGATTGCCATTAAAAGGACAACCTGAAGGTCGGGCGGCAACCCGTCGCGTCCAGAAAGGCCGCGAGACTTGAACCTGCAACTGAAGGGCGACAACGGTGTATCACCCACCACTGGCCCACGTGATGTCCTGGATTGAATAATGTAGTTTTTTTAAAAGGTCTGGTAGATGAATTATAAATTCATTTTTTTAGAACCCTATATGAAATGATAAATAAATTTTTTTTAAAGTTATATTATCTTTTAGAGTGAAAGATGAGTTTGTGGGAGAAATTAGTTAAAGGATGGAACTCTACTTGTCAGGTATTTATTTTTTTCTTTTATTTTATGAAGAAATTAATTCTTAAACTTCATGTAAGGGATCTTAAAACTAAAAATGTGTTATTTTAATACCTTTTATTGAACCGATGATATTTTAAATCATCATAGATTGATGGCTTTGAGGCCCTCAATTCTACAATTGTTTGTGGCTGATGACCTCAATCACTCCCTATAAATATTTAAGTTTTTCCTCCAATTATGTGTCTCTAATTTCCAACAATGTTCTTCTAATCTAGATCATAATTTAGTGGTGTCTTTTTCATTCCCATTTTCCTCTTATTAAGACTAGATTTTATTAACCCAATTTCCGATGTGGGTTTTCCCACAAAGGTATTTTCTATTTTCAACCTTTTATTTTCGAAGAATAATTTCAAATTGTGAGGACGCAATTTATTGAAGGAGGGAATAATGTAACACCTAGAGATTTCATAGTACGTTATTTCTTCAAATTAATTCAATAACTTTCACTACACACAACACCGATTTTAAGCATACCACGACTTACCAAACTAGCCGTTCAAAAGAAGTTATGAAAAATATTAACTAAAATTTTAACTTTATATAATGCTTATAATTTTAGAATCCATATTATGAGTTTCTTAGACATAATGAAAAAACAAATTCATTTTTTTCAGATAAAAGATGTATTTTTTAAAAAAATGCAATTTTACCGCCTTTTAATGGAAAACCTTTTTTTAAATCCAATATTTGAAACATTTATATATTCAGTTTGACAAAATAAACTTCTTCTTTAGAATTGGGACATATGAATTTAGTTTCAATAAACTTTTGGTGTTTTTATGATAATTTTCATATTTGGGTGAATAGTGAAAAATACTATATTTTAACTGGAAACAACTTTTTTAATCAAAATAATTTGTAGTGTTAAATTATAAATTTTAAAGGTTCATAAGTATAAATAGATTATATTTTTACCATTTAATCCAATGTTATTCATTGGAAATAATTTCACTTTGAAATTAAACCTAAATAAGTACCAATCTTTTGTTAGTTATTATTTCTTAAAAACACGTCTTTTGGTTTTGACAACGAGAATTAATTTTAAATTAATAAATGAAACTTCTATGTTTTTAATTTGGTAAAATAGACTTAATTTTTGAATTCTGAATATCAAAATTATCTTAGGGTGAATTTTTGGTATTTTTCTGAAAACTTTCAATTTTATATAAATAGTGAAAAACACAGAGTTATAGTTTAAAACCGTATTTTTATTTAAATAACTAATTATTTTATTTAAATTTATTTTAGGTAAAAATATATAAATAATACCTATATATGTTCAATGTAATTCATTAGATTCATTTTGTAAGAATATTAGATATATAAAATTTTATTGAACTTTTCACCGTCTTTTACCCACCTCCTAGGAGCATTTGAAAATTTACATAATACTTTATTTTACCACTTCTATGAGTTGAATTTAAAAATTTCGAGATACAAAGTTGATATCAGTAAGTAAAATTTGGTTCAATAAGATGAAAATAATTTTTGGTGAATAGTAACTTTTTACTTTTATTTACCACGGTTATAAGTAAATAGGGTAATTAAGGGTAGAAATTATATTATTATTACCCTAACACATGTCCTAATACTATTGGATAAGTATAATTCGACAAAAAAAACCTTAGGAATAAAATATGAACCTCTTTGGCCACTTGGATTAGATTAGGACATTTATTATTATTTTATTTAAAGAAGAGTTAAAAGAGTTAAAATGAATTTTTAATAACTAAAACATTTTTAATATAGAGTTATACATAAGATAAATTCAACTATAAATAAAAAATTAGAAAGATAAAAATATTTCCTACATAATCGTATTTTATTCATAATTTTTAGACATTATATAATTAAATTTATTTATGACACAATGATGGTGTAATAATTACCGTATTAATGAAAGATTAAAATAATTGACATTATAAATATCCAAATAAATGTAATTTGAGACTTTATATAAATTCAACTAATTTTCTAGACTAATATGACATGTTATAGTTGGTTAGATGAATCTTTTTTGATGTAATAATGCTGTTATAAATTTAGAAAAAACAAAATACCAAATAGTGTCAAAATTGACATAAAAGAGTTTTTAAAACAAATATAATATTATTAATTGATATTATATTTCTAAAAATCAAATGTTCGTTAAAATATCTTAAATAATATTATATATGTCATTAATGAACCACTTGGGGTTCGTTTGGAAGTTTATATCATGTTTAATAACCATATAATATAAAAATACAAAGAGACATGGTAAATGTCAAACTATTTAACTTAGAGTCAAATATAAAAGATAAAGTTAATCTAGTGACCCGAAACTGTTTAAAACCTATTGGTTGAGTGGTTTTCGACCCATCCCTACCTTATCCTTTAAATAATTTATTTTTGAGCCATTATAAACTTAAAATTATTTTATTATAAAATAATATTTCTAGCTTTTCCTAAGGTTCCCTCACCCCTCTTATAAAAGGGCACTCACCTTTATCTCTAATTCACACCTTCAAAGCCATTTGGCTCAGCCAAAACCTACCCAAATACCCTCTAAAATTTATTCCCTTAATCCTAGAGGTCTTTATTTAGTCATAAATCCAACCTAAGGAGCCCTTTTGATCAAATCAAAAGGAAGAACCCAAAGAAGAGGTAAATATTTCATCACCTCTTTCAAGTTCCTTTCTTCTTCCACTTCCTCTTTCTTTGTTGTTTTGATTCTAAAATAATAACTCCAGTATCTTCTATTTACTTTTATGTTATTATAAATATGGTACAACCATATTTATTATTCTATCCATCCTATGAATGACATGTCACCATACGTGCGTGTGTACGGATTACCGTCTCCACGTCGTGGTGTAGTTTGTTATTCAAACACTTCATTTTTTGGATGAGTATAATAATGAGTATAACTGATGTAAATAATAAATATAAAAAGTTAATTATTATTTATATATTATATAACATCCAATTTCATACGATTTCATCATCAATATAATGATATTTTTGCTCGTGCGTACGTACGGATTACCGTCTCCACGATGCGATGAGATTTATTTCCACGTTCACCATTCAACGATGATTATAAAAATATATATTATTAATATGTATGTAATATATAAAAAAAATTCTACTGTAAATATATATATATATATATATATATATATATTTACATTCATCTCGTTTACTTACTTCCATTCTATACGATATGAAAACAGAAACATTGTTTATGCGGACGTACGACCTACCGTCTCCATAAATGGAGTTTTCCATTTCATATATCTATCTATTATACATATTTATATTCTAAATATCTATTATATATAATTAATTTTTTATATTATGGAATTATTTAAATCATGATCTAAATGATACGATCAAGAATAACAAGTTAAAATACGTATGATAAAGAAAGTGATTATTAACCGAAATGTTAATTTAACATGGAAATCATTATTAAATGGGTAGTATAAAGTCATAAATGAATCATGTATGATATAATAAATATTAATATGGTTCTGTTTTAATCTAATAACATCCAATGGTTATTATACAGGAGGTTAAACGTACCCTCGACCAAAGGAAAGTGCAAGGTAAAGGTTAATTTCACAATCTCTTTATTATCCGAGGTTGTTTTTACGTAAGTATCTACTATGACATATTTATTATACACGTACATGTTTCATGAAATAGTTTTTAAAGTGATTATTTTAAGGGACTTTTTTTACTAAATCATCATTTTAAATGTTTTAAATATTTATTATTCTAAATCATTCTCATTAATGTGCATATTTTCAAAATGGTTTTTAAAGGTCTATCTATATGGACATGAATGTTTTAAAAATGTTAATTACTTTAAAAAGTTTCAAAGTGGTATGGGACAATTTGATTCAAAAATTTCTTTAAATGACTTTCTTTCTAAATTGTGCGACTTTTAAATGTTTTCATGAAAAAGAGATATTTCTCTCAAAGAGTTTTACAAATAATTTTCATCTATGTCAACATCATTTGATAGATTTTAAACTTGTTTGAAGTTGATTTATTATGATACAAATATTCCATATTGCATTGAATGTTTTGTGATATATTTGACTGTGGATGTGTTATTTTTACACCATTCATGGTTTATGGTTAAATTATTTACATTTTGTATGATAGTTTTAATATGAATGTTTATGCTATGTTTAAACCTTTTCATATGAGGAATGCATTAGACTTAGTATGTGATAGATGGAGCCCACTATAGCTCCTTTATGCATCGGTAGGTCTCATGAGACAAACTAGTGTCTTGGCACAAGACCTTAAAAAATCTTATCTGTAGTCTTGGCACAAGGCCTTGACTATGTGGTTATGAAGTCTGACATTATGCATTCCTTCATTATGAAAGTGTCTATTTATATTGGATGTCATTATTCGACTAGTAGAATATCCATGTGAGTAAGTAAATGGAATTATTTTGATTTATATTTTCCATATTATGATGAAGTTTATGTTGAAAAGGCTTTTTTGTAGCTCTATACATTTCCTTAAATGTTTATGCTTATTTATGAAACTTTCTTCTATATTGTTATCCTTAATGAGCATCTGACGTTACCCCTTTCTATGTTTTATTTTTCCCAGGTTGAAAAGAAGTATATTATGACTAACATGTAGGGATATTATATGGGATCTCAGTGTTGTCTATGGAAACAATGTTGTTGTAGTTTTCCATTTTATGATGTAATGTAAACCTTATGAATGTATCTAGTACTTCAAAGGCTACTAAAATAATCGGTCTTTCGAGACTTGATCTTTTGTGATCATGCCAATGATACATAATAATGCACCGACTCTAGGATTCTGGGGTCAGTGCGTTACATAAGTTGTATTGATAAGGTCATAGTAGTTCTATGCTATGATGATAACCTTAATTTTATATGAAGATATTCTCAAATAATGTTATGCGGTTGAATAATGTACTATTATGGGAAACATAGTACATAGACTGTCAAGTGTGAGTACTCGTAAAAAGATGAGTCTTATTCTCATGAAGTTCACACTTGGTAATATCTAAGATGATAGATTATGAGAACAAAACTGCTATTAGAAATCCTTCATGTTTTGGTGTCATCGAATATTTCTATCTACGAGCTTATATGATGGTACTTAGATTGTAAAATTATTATTAATGCATGTTCCAAAACATTTAATTAGAAGTATTTCGTTAACCATGATGATAACGGTTCATGGGGAAGTTGGATATCTTGGGTCTTTCATGAGAGACATATCATTAATGAATAAGTTGATGTGGGATTTTCCCATTCCATCTTTATGGAAGCTGATACCTGGACCATTTTTTTTGGAATAGAACTATCACATTAAATTCCATGTCCATGGTGTAATCGTGTGTTTATTTCATATATCAAATAACGACATATCGACTATATAGTTTGGTGATACAGATGTGCAACATGCTTGATGAGATGTTGTGATAAAGGGATTATATTACATAGTGAGAATTCATATGTGGTTGTCAATGTTATGATATTATTTTATTTATCATGGGGGTTTTGACCCGTTTATAGATAATAATCTTATAATATCGGCAAGAACACCTAATTTCAATGAGAAAGAATCCTAGAGGGTCACACACTAAGTGTTTCTATTGATATCGATTAAATTTTATTTGAGTTCAATTATTGGAATAAATATTATTCTCAATTATGAGGAGTAATTTTATCCAAGTTATACTGATAACATAATTTAAATAAATATTTATTCAATGTCATGCGAATAAAATATTAATTTTATTTATTGATTATTTTAATAAATATTTATTTTCTAGATTGTGAATTAAATATTTATTTATGAATAAAATATTTATTTGGTTGTTCAATAAATTATTGGGAAGTTTGAATGGACCAAGACCGATTCTGTTGACAAATATTAATTAACAAGACCGTTATATAATATTTTTTAGTGTGCAAGTTGGCACACACAACAAAATAATAATTATATAATTATTATTATGCAGTATGATATTTATTAGAAGTAATAAATTTTATTTAATGGTCGGTATGGAATTAAATTCTATTTTAACTTAAATCCCAAATGTGTATATTGGAGGCTATGTATATTTTGTAGAGAGTCCAAAAATTGAGAATAGAGAATTGTTGTGAAGAATGAATTCTCTCTCAACAACTCCTACTCTCTCCCTCCCTAGAATGAGAAGTGAAAGAAATATTTTTTCAAGACTGAAGAATGAGAGATCAAGAACGAACAATGAAAGACCTTTGAATCACTGCACTAGAACCTTTATATCGAGTGGTTTTTCTCAGAGATCATACGAGAACATGTGGATAACCTATAGATGGATTATATACTTGGAACCTAATAGCTTTACAAATTTATTCTGAAAGAGTTTTTCGGAAGATCAACATTCACTAAGCACGAATGTTCCTAAGCCTAAGTATTTATTTCCTTAGATATTAAATAAATAAATTTTAAATTTTATGTGCAAGATCCTCACTCTTGGTTTTGGGAAAAAAATATTACAATAAATTTTATCATATCACCCACCTTATCACACTTCCGCTATGCCCAAAACCAATACTTAGACATGAGATTAAATACTAAGTGAACATATTCCATTTTAAGAGTTTTTCAAAAGTGGTAGATCATGTTATTATTTCAGGAGGTAATTGAAATGAATTGTTAAATGATGTCGAGTTTTGGTAATTTATGTCACGCCCCGGCCCCGGGCTTCCATGAAGCTAGTGAGGAGCTGCAATAAAATATAGTGTATAAATTTTTTCTATAAAAAGAACAGTTGAAAACACTGTCACATGTTTCACTAGAGTGGAACGCTTTGGTTTAGGTCTTGGAGAATCAGATAAAATTATTACATTTCCTTCAAAACAGAACAAAAATGTCTTCATTAACCAGTCACCAAATAGAGGGAATCAAATCTACTAAACCTGTCAAATAAAATAGATTGAAAACGTAGGGTGAGCATACAAATTCCTAGTAAGGGGTTTTAAAAATAACATAATATTCCAATTAAAACCTTTTTAAAACATTCCTTTAAAATTTCCCATAAAACATGTTCTTAAGGAATGTTGTAACACATGTGTCATAACATAGCATTTATTCTAATAATTATAAGAGCACAATTAAAGGAATACTAAGAGAGTTACAAGGAAACATGATTCAATTATAAGCATACACTTTAAGAATAATAAGAAAAAGACATTATAAGATTAATAGGTATGACATGTGAATATTCAAGTACAAGATTTATAACTATGAGTAATACATGATTAGAGTTTCACATAAAAATAACAACTTCAATTTCATCCTTTACTACTGTGAAACATACAATGGATGAAAAACCTATGAGTTCTGAAATAATTAATAATCTATAATATTTTACTTCTTTTGATTCTCATAAACATAATCTCTTAAACCAAAAATATTTTACTAGTCAAATATTCTTTTGGTTAATTAAATTACATAGTCATAATGAGGAAAGTGCATATGGACGACTGTGTCATGGCCTCAGCCAAGACATATAATGATTAAGGCCTTGACCAAAATCCATAACTCATAAATTTTTCAAAGCCTTGTTCCAAGAATGTAGTTTGTCTCATGAGACCAACCGATGCATCGAGAGGCTATAGAAGGCCCCAAACGACAATACATAAGTCCAATGCATTCCTCATCTCTCTAAATCAAAGTGCACATACCACTTTGATTTATTAAATTACTTCTCACTTATCATTCTAAGTGTCACATATAACTTGGTTTCTCATTTAATATTATTCAAAGTTTCCCATACCACCTTGAATAATTTAATTTCTCATTTCATATTATTCAAAGTGTCCTACACCACTTTGAATAATTTAATTCATAATTCCTTAAAATTCCATTTGAGTTTGATTACATTTTTCGCATTTACATAAACAAAGTAAATCATGCATATAAGTGTTAATAACAATACTATCAATGCATGATAATAAATAAAAAGTATGGTAGAAAAAACATGTGTCAATAACTAAATAACATTAAACACTAGTTTATCATATAAAATGAAAATCCCTAAAATCTTTAATATGAATGTAAAAAATTTATATTTCAGAATGCACAATTCTAAAATTAGGATAATTTTCATTCATATTTAAAACACATGCTGGTAAATGGACCTATTTACCAAAATAGAAATTAATGATTGAAAACATTTATTATGGCAGATTCAAGTGATTTAAAAAAATAAATTATATTATTTCATTATTCTAAAAATATTAGGAGGGTATACACTAGGGTGACACAAATCTTATTAAATCATGAAAAATTGGTTTTTATGAAAACATAATCAGTTTATTATTAAAACCCAAATATGCATGTACATATAGCCGTATATACATATATAAGTGTTTTTTTCCAAAAATATAATTATTTACATTTACAAAACTACTTAAAATTTGAAACTCAATATTTTAGGATTCTTAAAATCAAATATAATAGTGGTTTAACTGAACATGTATGAATATATAATTATAGATATATATATCTATATAAATGGTTATATAAAGTATATATAAAGGATCTTAAATCAAATGTTTAATGACACTTGCATATTTTAAACCCATTAGGGACATTAGTTAATCAAGGGTGAATAAATTAAAAAATGTGCTAATAAATATAGAATGTTTTGTTGATGAAATATGTATACATACATATATATTCTCATTTATTTATTTCAATTTATGTAGAATCTGAAAACATCACACATCCCTTGTATATAATGAATTAAGAACTTCATGTAGTATTAAGGACTCATCATATTTGAAGGAATCATCTGGTCTTATGATCAACCATATATAAACATACAAGTGTATACATCTATATGTATATATATATATACACAAACCCAAACCGAATCAAAATAAGACAACATAAAACCCTTACCTGATTTGAATGAGAAAGAGAGGTTTCAGAAAGCTCACTGGATGTTTGATAGGAGGAACAAGTGAGGAGTTTTGGGGTGAAAACGGGTTATATATATAAACTATATTATATAAATTATCTTTAATACCAATTTCTGGAAAACTGAGAGATTATGGGTTTAAAATATGTTTAAGGGCGAGTCTTTGTGGAAGATGAGGGCAAGAAGGGACCACTAGTGTCACGTGCATGGAAGAAATGAAAAGTATAAAGGAGTAGGAGGCTACTGGTTCAATGCATGTGGTTGAAGAAGACACCACAGGAGAGGAAAATTTGGAAATTGCATGAACAACTGAGATATAATCGAGATATATCTAGCGTTGGAGGCGAGTCTGTGAATTTAAAATGGAATGGATGGATGAGATCTGATGAGGAGATGATTAGATTGCTAAGGGAGATGCGGTGAATTAAAATGAATCTGATGGATGTGATTATATCTCACCCAGATCCGACGGTGCACAAAAAACGAGGAAGTTAAACCGTGGCCGCTGGGGTTCAATAGCCAGACTGATCGGATGTCCTAGATCTGATCCCGACTGAAATTCTCCTTCCCACATCAAAACAGAGGGGCTTTTGTGGCTCCTTTATAAGCCTTAGACTCCGATCCATTGCTTAGATTACTCCCTCCCTCCTCCCGGTACCACCGCATACTAGGTTCTTTTGTGGGTGTGATCTGCACCCACCCACGCCATCATGCCGCCCCCCATGGTGGCATGCTCTGGTCCTTGGACTTGCACCTGTGCATGCTGAGGTAAAGCAATGCTTCCCATGCGTGTGACTTAGAATACACCCTATGTACGCACCTCCCCTAGCCCATTTCCAGGGGGTTGTGGGTTAGATGCCCATCAAGGCTTTGAGGGCCACCTAATATGTGGCCCTCAGCTAGGTGGGGTAATCACCAATATTTTATCTAAGTAAATATTTATTTTTTGTTAAATATATATAGGTATCTTCAAAATATTAATTCCATTCTATAAATTTAATATTTTCCTTAGTTTTATAAGTGATAATGTTTTAAAAACATAAAGTGATAAATCAAGGTTTAATACATCATTACGAAAATCTTATGTTAGTATTAAATAAATCAAAATCATAGTTTCTGTTAAAATATTTAAACATCAAGAATGAAAACAGTTAAAAAATCTTTTCAAGACATTCAAAATATTTGAATAGTAATTGAAATACATACCTAATTTTTAAATCATACTAAGTGTAGCTAAAATATTTATAAAAATAGTTTATATATTTTAAAGTTATAATTTAATACATAATTTTAATATTTTGTGTAACACCCCAAGCTTCTACGGTACGCTTCACTTTGAATAATGCAATAGCGTGCGTTGTACGCAACATCGAGTTCTAACACACCACAATCAATAAAACTACCCGTTATGATTAGTAATACTCACTTTTTGAAATTTATAATTTTTTTTTAAAAAGGACTTCATTTTTGGATTCTTAATATCGAAATTATCCTAGGGTGAATTTTCGGTATTTTTCTGAAAAACATCATTTTTTGATGAATAGTAAAACCACTAAGTGGTAGTTAAAAAAACTGAATTTTTGATAAAACTTAATTTTACTGCTTCTGTGAGTGGAATTTCGAAAATCCGAGAGACATGGTTAATATCAAGGAGTAAAATGTGGTTCAATGAGATGAAAATAATTTTTGTTGAATAGTAACTTTTTACTTATGTTTACCACGGTTAAAAGTAAATAGGGTAATTAAGGGTAAAAATGATATTAATATTACCCTAACACATGTCCTAATTCTATTGGAAAAGAGTATCTCGACCAAAAACAACCTTATAAATAAAATATTATCATTTAGGTCCACTTGGATTAGATTAGGACATTTATTATTATTTAATTTAAAGAAGAGTTAAAAGAGTTAAAATCAAAGTTTATTTACTAAAACATTTTTAATATAGGGTTATACATAAGGTAAATTCGATTTTAAATATTCATTAGAAATATAAAAATATTTCCTACATAATTATATTTTATTTATAATTTTTAGACAATAAATAATTTAATTTATTTATGACACAATGATGATGTAGTAATTACCATAATAGTGAAAAATTAAAATAATTGATATTGTAAATACCCAAATAAATATAATTTGAGACTTTTTTTGAATTACACTAATTTTCTAGGTTAATATGACATGTTAGGAATGGTTTAATTAACTTTTTTCGAAGTAATCTTTCTATTGTATTTTTTAAAAAAATCAATTATTGAATAGTGTCAAAATTGACGTAAAAGAGTTTTTTAAAAAAAAATATTATATTATTAATTGATATTAAATTTTTAAAATCTAAGTTTCGACCAAGGGATTTATATCATGATAGATTTATCATTAATGGACCACTTGGGGGTCTCTTGGATGTATATAGTAAGTTTATTAACTATATAATATAAAAATACAAAGTGACATGGTAAGTGTCAAATTAATTAACTAAGAGTTAAAACTAAAAGATAAGGATAATATAATGACCCAAACCTGTCTAAATTCTATTGGTTGAGTGGTTTTCTATCCATACCCACCTTAACCTTTAAATAATACATTTTTTATCTATTAGAAACCGAATATGAATTTATTATAAAATAATATTTCTAGCTTTTCCAAAGGTGCCCCTCACCCCTCTTATAAAAGGGAACTCCCCCTTCTCATTAATTCACACCTTCAAAGCCTTTTGGTTCGGACAAAACCTTCCCAAATACTCTCTCAACTTCCCTCACTACAACCTAGAGGCCTTATTTTTATCAGAAAGCCAACCTAAGGAGCACTTTTGATCAAATCAAAAGGAATAACCCGAAGAAGAGGTAATGTTTTCACCACCCTTTTTCAAATTCATTTCTTCTTCAACTTATTATTTATTTGTTATTCCCATTATAAAATAATGAATCCAGTATATCCTATATACTGTAATATTATTATAAATATGGTACAACCATATTCATCATTCTATCCATCCTTTGAATGACATGTCACCATACGTGCGTACGTACGGCTTAGCATCTCCACGTCATGGTGTAATTGTTATTCAATTTATTATTATTTGGATGGGTATAATAATGATTTGTAATTCATGTAAATAATAAATATACCATGATAATGATTTTTTATATATGATATACCATCCAATTATATATTATTTTAATATCAAAAGAATGATATTGTCGCTCGTGCGTACGTACGGACTACCGTCTCCACGAACGCGATGAGATTCATTCTCCATCATATCCATTCAAGTATAATTATCATTTTACGATTTAACAATAATGTTTAAGGACTTGATATAATTTTGGATATGAATAAGATACAACCTATCCATGACAAACATGGCTTACGTAACAAAACATATAAAAGAAAACGAGTAAGTTAACACCCGAAACGACGATAATACTAAGATATTATTAACAAATCAATGTTAAAAGATCATATATGATAACATAATAATGTATATGATTCTTGTGTAATTTAATAACAATTATTTCACCATTATACGGGATGTTAACCTACCCCCAACCAAGGAAAAATACAAGGTAAGGGTTTATTTTGCAATCTCTTCATTATTCAAAGTTGTTTATACGTAATAATCTACTGGGACTTCTTTATCATCCACATCCATGTTTCTTAAAAATGTATTTCAATTTTTTGTACTATTTATTAGAATATGGGTTAAAGTCATTTATACCCTTGCTTACTTTTATAAGTTTTTTATAAAGGAATATTTCCGTCGTTTTCCAAACAAGGTCCTTTTTAACCTTTTCGACAAAATTAAGGTAAGAATGTTTTTTAACTTATACGGCGGGTGCAGATATTTTTCGCCGTTATAAAATCGTCGAAGCTTCCCTTACAAGCTTATAAAAATATTTTCCAAGAAAATGTTTTATTTTATAAACATAAGACTCTTAAATGATTTCAAAATAAAAAGAGATATTTCTCTAAAAAGAGTTTTGATTTCATCTATGTCAACATCCTTTGATGGATTTTACGCTTATTTGAAGTTGATTTATTATGATACAAAACTTCTATATTGTATTGAAGGTTTTGTGATATGTTTGACTGTGGATGTGTTATTTTTATACCATTCATGGTTTATGGATGAAGTATTTACATTTCGTATGCTAGTTTAAATACGAATGTTTATGTTATATTTAAACCTTTTCATATGGGAATGCATTGGACTTAATATGTGATGGGTGGAGCCCGATATAGCTCCTCGATGCATCGGTAGGTCTCATGAGACAAACTAGTGTCTTGGCACAAGGCCTTGAAAAAATCTTATTTGTAGTCTTGTCATGAGGCCTTGGCTATGTGGTTATGATAGTCTGGCATTATGCATTCCATCATTATGAAAGTGGTTATTGATATTGCATGTGATCATTTGATTAGTAGAATATCCTTGTGAATATGTAAATGGAATTATTTCATTTTATTTTTTCCATACGACGTTGAAGTTCAATATTAAAAGGATTTTTTTAGTTATACATTGCCTTAAATGTTTATTCTTATTTATGAAAGTTTCCGCTATATTGTTATCCTTACTGGGCATTTGAGCTCACCCCTTTTCTATGTTTTATTTTTCCCAGGATGTGAAGAAGTAATTTATGAATGACCTGCAGGGATAGTATGAGGGGATAAGAGTGTGGAATATGGATACTATATTGTTTTAGTTTTCATTTTATTATGTAATGTAAACTTTATTAATGTATGTAGTTATTCCAATGCTACTAAACTAATCGGGATTTCAAGATTTGATCTTTCTTGTGATCATGCCAATGTTACGTAATAATGCACCGACTCTGGGTATCTAGGGTCGGGGCGTTACAGTAGGTATCAGAGGAATTTTATTACAAACCTTGGAAGATAGATTTAGATAAACTCTTATTAGAGCACATAGACCTAAGATGGACTTTGAGGATTAGTATAGAAGAACTTCCTAGAATTTTGGTATTGTAGAGATTTTGTGAGCTTTCCGAGCAATACATCCCTGCCTGGATACGAGCAGGTAGAGGCGACTCTAGAACAGATGTACCTAGAGGTAAAACCCAAAAACACCACTTTGAGCTGGACTCGAACGGGAACTGGTGCACGACAACAGGCCTTGCTGCACTCTTGGTTACGACACTCCCGGGGGATATGATTAGGATAACTCTCATTTTCTTTACAAATAATTATGAAGGGTTTATGAGTATATACTTCCTCAAAGAAAATTTTTTTATGATTATGGATTATATCCATAAATAGTTAAATTTATGTTAAGTGTTTTATAAGTATGAAATTATGTATTTTGATTCATAAACTGGTCTAGTTTATGCCATTGTTTAGAGATGGCGCCTAGTGGAAGAAATGGAAACCGTACCAATGCACGCAATTCTTGTAGGGATTTCCCTCCTGATCAAGATAATTATAGTGGAGCGGGTGATGCAACTAGTTCCGATCAGTTAATCACCATACTGGGACAACTCACTCAGGTTATGAATAATAACCTTATCCGTATGGAGCACCCTGATCCGCAGTGTGGAGGATCAATGTTAGATCGCTTCATGAGGAAACAACCACCAACATTCAATGGGAGTACAAATCCATTAGTATCTGAGAAATGGATAAATTCCCTAGAGAAAATATTTCAGGCTTTGGGGAGTAGTGAAAGGGAAAAAGTTATCAAGGAAGTTTACCGCCTCACTAGAGATTCTGATCAATGGTGGTCATTGATTCAAAACATGAAGGAAGATGATGAAGTATCAAATTTGGAATGGAGGGAGTTCAAAGATATGTTATTAGGAAAATACTTTCCTCATGACCATCGAGCATATATGGAAAGGAAATTTCTGAGTCTGAGACAAAAGGAGGATGAGAATGTCGCAAAGTATGAGGCTAACTTTACAAGGTTAACAGGGTATGCTGGAGATTATATACGTAACCCAAGAAGTAAGATTGATCGTTTCTTTGATGGGTTAAAACCATTTCTCCATTGAGAATTATTCTCAAAATCCTTCTCATCATACGAAGACATTGTATCATGTGCTATCAAGAAAGAAAAGGAATTCTCTAAGTCTTATGACTTTAAAGCAAAGAAAGAGAAGAAGAGATCTGCTGATCAATATGAGAATGGAAATAAAGGGAAGAAGGGAAAGGTTTAATATCCATCCTGTGGTAAATTCAGGAAGAAACACCTCGGTACTTGCTTGAAGGGAATGGGTGTCTGTTACAAGTGTGGTGAAAAAGGCCACCAAGCTCGTGATTGCAAAGGGAAGAAGGAATCTACTGATTTCCAATGCTACAATTGCAGGGAGATGAGACATTATGCAAATGAATTTCCTAAGTGTCAGGGGAACTTACCTCAGAAAAGGCCAGGGGATCAAGTCCAAGATTATTCTATCACTACTGATGAGGTAAAAGCTCCAAAAGACGTGGTGGCAGGTAATTTAATGGTTTCCTCAAGTTTAGAAAATGCATCATTTGATTCTAGATCATTGCATTGTTTCATATCTTCCCAGTTTCCTATGAAAATTAGATATTTCCAATTTGATTTAACAAGGGAGTTCTTAGTTAAAACTCCTAAGGGAAGTATCATTGCAACAAAGTTTTGTGAATCAGTCCCCATTAGAGCACATAAATGTTCTTTATCCACTGATCTCATCATCATACCTATGGTTGAGTTTGATATAATCCTCGGTATGGATTGGATTTCGGACCATGATGCGAATATTTATTGTAAGAAGAAGGAGGTTACGATTTTTGATGATGATGATAAGGAACACCTTATCTTTAGAGCATAATCGTCACCACCTAATTCTTATCTAGATCCACCCCCAGTAGCTCAACTAAATTCAATTATTGTGGAGGAAGAGAATGAAATGACTGTGGGTGAGGAAAGGAATGTTCAAATAGAGGATGTACCTGTTGTGAAAGAATATGTAGATGTGTTTCCAGAATATTTACCTGGACATCCTCAAGAACAAGAAGTTGAGTTTTCCATTGATTTAATTCCTGGATCAAGGCCTATATCGAATACCCCTTATAGAATGGCCACTATAGAATTAGTTGAACTAAAGAAACAACTAGAGGAATTGATTAATAAGGGATTTATTCACCCTAGTGTTTCTCCATGGGGATCCCATGTTCTTTTTGTTAAAAAGAAAGATGGATATATGAGGTTATGTATCGACTACAGGGAGATCAATGATATAACAATAAAGAACAAGTATCCCCTACCTCGCATTGATGATTTATTTGACCAACAACATGGAGTTCAATACTTTTCAAAGATTGACCTTCGATCTGGATACCATCAGTTGTGTGTGAATAAGGAAGAAATTCCGAAGACAACATTTCTAACAAGGTACGGGCATTATGAGTTTACAGTAACGCCTTTTGGATTGACTGATGCACCCTCTGTTTTTCTGGATCTAATGAACAGAGTTTTCAAGGAATATATTGATGATTTTTTAGTGGTATTTATTGATGATATCTTGGTATACTCCAAAAGCTACTAAGATCATGAAAATCACTTGCGTATTATCCTAAAGACTCTGAGAAGACATGAATTATATGGGAAGTTTAGAAAGTGATAATTCTGGCTTCAAGAGATTTATTTTCATGGACATATTGTCTCTAAATATGGAATCTCTGTTGATCCTTCTAAGACCAAGGCAATTCAAGAATGGCCTGCACCGACGAGTATAACTGAGGTACGTAGTTTTATTGGTTTAGTAGGTTATTATCGACGTTTCGTCCATAATTTTTCCCGGTTGGCTAACCCATTAACAAAGCTCACACGTAAAGGGGTTAAATTTGTTTGGACAAAAGAGTGTGAATAATGTTTTGAAGAACTAAAGAGAAGATTAGTCAATGCTCCTATATTGACTCTACCATCGGGGAATGATGGGTTCATTATTTATAGTGATGCATCGAATAAAGGACTTGGTTGTGTCCTTATGTAGAATGATAGGGTTATTTCCTATGCATCACGAAAGTTGAAAATTCATGAACAAAAATATCCTACTCATGATCTCGTGTTAACAGCTGTGATCTTTGCTTTGAAGATATGGAGGCACTACCTCTATGGTGAAAAATGTGAGATTTATACTGATCACAAGAGTTTGAAGTATATTTTCTCACAAAAATAACTCAACATGAGGCAAAGGAGATGGCTTGAATTACTCAAGGATTATGATTTCACGATAAACTACCACCTGGGGAAGGCAAACAAGGTGGAATATTCTTTGAGCAGAAAAGATCATGGAGTTTTGAACAATATGAGAATTAAAAGGGATCCAATTCTCATGGATCTAGTGAAGAACGACATGGGAATAACCAGGGAAGGTGAAACATCAATTCTTTTTCAAATGGTTTCCACACCATCTTTACTAGAAAGGATTTATAGTTCTCAGACCGATTATGAAGAATTTAAAAACAAGATTAAAGCTGTGAATGATGGGAGACTGAGAGACTTTGTGTGTGAAGATGGAATTTTGAAATTTCGGAAGAGACTTTGTGTTTCTGATATACCTGATCTAAAAAGGGAATTGTTGGATGATGCTCATAGTTACAATTTCTCTATACACTCTGGGAGCACCAAAATGTATAGAGATTTGAAGGAACATTTTTGGTGGGACAACATGGAGAGGGAGATTTCTGATTTTGTGTCAAGATGTATGGTTTGTCAACAAGTGAAAGCTGGAAGGCAACAACCGGGAAGAGTCATGCAACCTCTTCCCATACCGGAGTGGAAATGGGACAATATTACGATGGACTTTGTCATGGGGCTACCAAAGACTCCTAGAAGGAATGATTTAATATGGGTTATTGTTGATCGTCTTACCAAGTCCGCACATTTTCTTGCTATAAGAGAAGATCTACCATTGGAACGTCTAGGTAGACTATATGTTGATGAAGTTGTGAGACTTCATGGAGTACCCCTATCGATTGTTTCTAATCTTGATCCCCATTTTACTTCATGATTCTGGAAAAGTCATCAAAAATCCTTGGATACTGAACTTCATTTGAGAACTACCTACCACCCTCAAATAGATGGACAATCAAAACGAACTATTCAAACCTTATAAGACATGTTGAGATCCTACTCACTTGACTTTCAGGGTATGTGGGATCACTATTTACCTCTGGTAGAATTTTCCTTTAACAATAGCTTCCATTCGAGTATTCATATGGCACCAAATGAAGCGTTATATAGAAAGAGATGTTGCACACCAACCTATTGGGATGACATTGGGGAAAGAAATCTTGTAGGCCCAGAACTGGTGGATGAAACGATGGAAAAGGTGAAGGTAATCCAAAACCATATCAAAGCAGCTCAAAGTAGGCAGAAGAGCTATGCCGATAATCGAAGGAAGGATTTGGAATTTCAAGTCAGTGATCATGTTTTCCTAAAGATATCTCCATGGAAGGGAGTCATACGTTTAGGTAAGAAAGGTAAATTGAGTCCCAGGTACATCAGACCTTTCGAAATTCTAGAACAAATTGGGACTGTAGCTTACCGATTGGCAATGCCTCCAAATATCTCCAAAGTTCATGATGTGTTCCATGTATCTCTGTTAAGGAAATACATGCCTGACCCAAAGCATGTACTCACCTATGAGGAATTAGAACCGGAACCCGATCTGTCATATTGCGAAGAGCCCGTCAAGATTCTAGATACGAGAGAACAAGTACTGAGAAACCGGACGACTCGTCTGGTAAAATTCTTGTGGAGAAACCATAAGATGGAAGAGGCAACGTGGGAAACCGAGGAACTTATGATGAATAACCACACGAGCCTTTTCATGCGATATTATTCTAGAAATTTTGAGGATGAAATTATTTGAAGGAGGGGAGAATGTAACACCCCAAGCTTCTACGGTACACTTCTCTTTGAATAATTCAATAGCGTTTGATGTACGCAACATCGAGTTCTAACACACCACAACCAATAAAACTAGCCGTTATGAATAGTAATACCCACTTTTTGAAATTTATAAATTATATTTTTCAAAATGGACTTCATTTTTGGATTCAGAATATCGAAATTAGCCTAGGGTGAATTTTTGGTATTTTTCTGAAAAACTTCATTTTTTGATGAATAGTGAAACCACTAAGTGGTAGTTAAAAAAACTGAATTTTTCATAAAACTTAATTTTATCGCTTCTGTGAGTGGAATTTCTAAAATCCAAGAGACACAGTTAATATCAAGGAGTAAAATGTGGTTCAATGAGATGAAAATAATTTTTGGTGAATAGTACCTTTTTACTTTTATTTACCACGGTTAAAAGTAAATAGGATAATTAAGGGTAAAAATGATATTAATATTACCCTAACACATGTCCCAATTCTATTGGAAAAGTGTATCTCGACCAAAAATAACCTTAGGAATAAAATATTATCATTTAGGCCCACTTGGATTAGATGAGGACATTTATTATTATTTAATTCAAAGAAGAGCTAAAAGAGTTAAAATCAAAGTTTATTTACTAAAACTTTTTTAATATAGGGTTATACATAAGGTAAATTAGATTGTAAATATTCATTATAAATCTAAAAATATTTCCTACATAATTATATTTTATTTATAAATTTTAGACAATAAAAAATTTAATTTATTTATGACACAATGATGATGCAGTAATTACCATAATAGTGAAAAATTAAAATAATTGATATTATAAATACCCAAATAAATATAATTTGAGACTTTTTATGAATTAAACTAATTTTATAGGTTAATATGACAATTTTTAATGGATTTAATTAACTTTTTTTGAAGTAATCCTTCTGTTGTGATTTTTACAGAAATCAATTATTGAATAGTTTCAAAACTGACATAAAAGAGTTTTTAAAACAAATATTATATCATTAATTGATATTATATTTCTAAATATCTAAGGTTCGTTAAAGAGACTTATATCATGATAGGTCTATCATTAATGGACCACTTGGGGGTCGGTTGGATGTATATAGTATGTTTATTAACTATATAATATAAAAATACAAAGTGACATGGTAAGTGTCAAATTAATTAACTAAGAGTTAAAACTAAAAGATAAGTTTAATATAATGACCCAAACCTATCTAAATTATATTGGTTGAGTGGTTTTCGACCCATCACCACCTTAAAATTTAAATAATATACTTTGGAGCCATTATAAACCAAATATGAATTTATTATAAAATAATATTTCTAGCTTTTCCAAAGGTGCCCCTCTCCCCTCTTATAAAAGGGCACTCCCCATTCTCATTAATTCACAACTTAAAAGCCTTTTGGTTCGGAAAAACCCTACCCAAATACTCTCTCAACTTACCTCAATACAACCTAGAGGCCTTAGTTTGATCAGAAAGCCAACCTAAGGATCCCTTCTGATCAAATCAAAAGAAAGAACCCGAAGAAGAGGTAATGTTTTCACCACCCTTTTTCAAATTCATTTCTTATTCAACTTCTTATTTCTTTGTTATTAACATTCT
The DNA here is from genome assembly GCA_963277665.1 of Viscum album. NCBI lineage: Eukaryota > Viridiplantae > Streptophyta > Magnoliopsida > Santalales > Viscaceae > Viscum > Viscum album. The sequence continues at coordinate 26,765,045 of OY728131.1, forward strand.
AAAACAATGAATCTAGTATCTCATATATACTGTAATATTATTATAAATATGGTACAACCATATTCAGTATTCTATCCATCCTTTGAATGACATGTCACCATACGTGCGTACGTACGGCTTACCGTCTCCACGTCGTGGTGTAATTATTATTCAATATATTATTATTTGATTGGGTATAATAATGATTTTTAATTCATGTAAATAATAAATATAACATGATAATGATTCTGTATATATAATATACCATCAAATTATATATTATTTTAATATCAAAATAATGATATTGTCGCTCGTGCGTACGTACAGACTACGGTCTCCACGAATGCGATGAGATTCATTCTCCATTGTATCCATTCAAGTACAATTATCATTTGATGATTTAAAAATAATGTTTAAAGACTTGATATAATTCTGGATATGAATAAGATACAACCTATCCTTGAAAAACATGGCTTACATAACAAAACATATAAAAGAAAACGAGTAAGTTAACACCCGAAATGACGATAATACTTAGATATTATTAACCAAGCAATGATAAAAGATCATATATGATAACACAATAATGTGTATGATTCTTGTATAATTTAATAAAAATTATTTCACGATTATATAGGAGGTTAACCTACCCCCAACCAAGGAAAAGAACAAGGTAATGGTTTATTTCAGAATCTCTTCATTATTTGAGGTTGTTTATACGTAATAATCTACTGGGACTTTTTTCATCCACATCCATGTTTCTTAAAAATGCATTTCGATTTTTTTTACTATTTACTAGAATATGGGTTAAAGTCATTTATACCCTTGTTGACTTTTATAAGTGGTTTATAAAGGAATCTTTCCATCATTTTCCAAACAAGGTCCTTTTTAACCTTTTCGACAGAATTAAGGTAAGAATGTTTTTTTAACTTATACGGTGGGTGCGGCTATTTTTCGCCATTATAAAATTGTCGAAGCTTCCCTTACAATCTTATAAGAATATTTTTAAAGAAAATGTTTTATTTTATAAATATATGACTCTTAAATGATTTCAAAATAAAAATAGATATTTCTCTAAAAAGAGTTTTGATTTCATCTATGTCAACATCCTTTGATGGATTTTATGCTTATTTGAAGTTGATTTATTATGATACAAAGCATCTATATTTTATTGTAGGTTTTTTGATATGTTTGACTGTGGATGTGTTATTTTTATACCATTAATGGTTTATGGATGAAGTATTTACATTTCGTATGCTAGTTTTAATATGAATGTTTATGTTATGTTTAATCCTTTTCATATGGGAATGCATTGGACTTAATATGTGACGGGTGGAGCCCGCTATAGATCCTCGATGCATCGGTAGGTCTCATGAGACAAACTAGTGTCTTGGCACAAGGCCTTGAAAAAATATTATTTGTAGTCTTGGCACAAGGCCTTGGCTATATGGTTATGATAGTCTGGCATTATGCATTTCATTATTATGAAAGTGGTTATTTATATTACATGTGATCATTCGATTAGTAGAATATCCATGTGAAAAATAAATGGAATTATTTCATTTTATTTTTTCCATACTATGTTGAAGTTCAAGATTAAAAGGATTTTGTTTTAGTTATACATTGCCTTAAATGTTTGTTCTTATTTATGAATGTTTCTGCTATATTGTTATTCTTACTGGGCATTTGAGATCACCCCTTTTCTATGTTTTATTTTTCCCAGGATGTGAAGAAGTAATTTATGAATGACCTACAGGGATAGTATGAGGGGATAAGAGTGTGGACTATGGAGACTATATTGTTTTGGTTTTCATTTTATGATTTAATGTAAACTTTATTAATGTATCTAGTTATTACAAGGCTACTAAACTAATCGGTCTTTCGAGACTTGATCTTTCTTGTGATCATGCCAATGTTATGTAATAATGCACTGACTCTGGGTTTCTTGGGTCGGGATGTTACATTTTGGAAAAATAATTATACCTAGATATTTTAATTTAAACCACCAAAATGACCAATAAATATAATTATAACCATTAGAAACTCAACGGTCACCTAAGGGGAAATGGTCGAATTGAGGCCCTTGTAAATACATGTTTAGGGTGTTCCATGTTTTTGACGAAGATGGTTCTTATCATCCCACTGATGCTCAGTACAACTGTCATGGTTCTGTCCGTGATGTTTTTCGTTTTGACTGACCCAAAGGATCTTCACTATTTACTAGGTCTCGTTTTTGTGTTAGTTGGCCTTCTAGTAGCTCTGATAGGGATTTTAGTAGGTATTTTTGGTTAGTTGGATTGTCTTAGATTTGAAGCAATGTAATCAATTCTGTGTTTAATAATAATGCCTTGTGTTTAGTTCCTATGTTTTGTTTGGATAGCATGAAAATTAAGTAGAATAAAACCATAATATTATTATTACACAAGAAACCAGTTTTGGGGAATCACATTATCCTTTCCTTCAACAAATTGCATCCTCGAAATTCTAATATTCTCGTACATAAATGCACTAGAAAAACCAGACTCACATAACCTCCCAAAGCCCCTCCCAATGTTAGCCAATGAGGTCAATATTTTGAATAACCCCAAGTGGATCCCTAGATTGGTTTACAGTCCCTCGACTTCTTTGATCAAAATACTTTGAGAGCACAAAGAGAATCTTGGATTATCCCTATTGATAAATCATTTAGGTTTCCAGAGGAAGGAATTTGCGATGTGGAGATCAGAGATCTCTATAAATCCCTCGAAGAATATCATGCTTGAAAATTTGGATGTCATGGATCATCCCATACATAGAAAAACTTATGATTTGGTTCATATAGTCTACTCGGTGGTCACCCTCCAATTTAGGTTCTTGAAATTTCATCAAAGCTTGAGAGTTCTTAAATAGAGCGAAACATAAGAAAAGTCCCTCAAAGTACTTTCCCCTTTTCCAAAATTCTGAAAATTGAGTAGTTTCAACATGGTGGTAGGTGTAGCTTTCCCCATTGTAGGAATAGAGTATATCCAAGAAGAGGGATACTTTATAAAATCATTTGCAAATCAGGCGTAGATTTGAAAAAGGTTCATAGTCTTCTGAACATGCCTCAACAATTAGGCGTTCTAGTAACTCAGTAAAGAGTTGGTTGGTTAAATCATAACTTATATCTGAAAATTTCAAGAGATATGTTTTATTCAGAAAGGAATAACCATATCAAAATAGGTAATTTATTTGAAATATCAAGTTAAAGCATAAAAAAATATAAAAATATTCAGTTTTACAAATTTCATAAACACAAGGTGTTACATAACTACTTGCTCACTCACACAACACTAGTTTGGATTTCCTAACTTCCTCCTTTATCAGGTTCACCATCATCAAATACTTTCTTGGTATGTTCTTCTAGTTAGATTTTTCCCCAAAACGTTCTTAAACTCCTCAATTTCATTCTCCCAGATAAACTTCTTACATCTCGAGTCAAACACATGTGGGCAATAGTAGGTCCTCAAAAGTGTGGCATGGGAAGTGTAGAGTTCGAAGATATCAGAATGAACATGGTTACAGTAGACCAAACAGACGAATTGGTTTTTAAAAAACCAGATGTTGTAAAGCCTCCCATACCTATTGAAACTCAATACTTTTAACATATAGGCCACAAGGGGTTCGCCCGACTCTGTAGCTTCCTGGAACTTATTTAGGGCTAAATAACCCTCAGATAGAATGAAAAAAAAAGTATAGGCCTTCGTAGTAACTTCCTTGGAGTGCATAAAAAGAAAGTTGTGGTTAAGGCATGAGGTAGTAAACATGAGTAGGTCCTTGATAAAGTTGAAGTATATTTGGGTTATTAGACACTTGATAAAGGAATTTATAGATTAGATGCAGGTTCAAAAATGGAAGGTACCTCTCTGAACATGACTAGACAATTATATGTTCTAGTAACTCGGTGGGGATAGAAAAAATACTTGTTTCTTCTGTCCTCTAATTTTTTAAAGAGAAACTCTACTTAGTGAGACATAAAAAAGTTTTTAGTATTTTTCTATTTTTCTAGGGTTTTTTAAACCAATCCTCTGATACCAACTGTCACGCCCCGACCCCAGGCTGCCCTGAAGTCAGTGAGAAGTTGAAATAAAACACAGTGTGTAATTTTTTGTTATAAAAAGAATAGCTGAAAACACACATACATGTTTCACAAGATAGTAATGTTTCGGTTTAGGTCATGGTGAATCAGATATAATTATTATATTTCATCAAAAGAGAACAAAAATTTCTTCATTAAGCAGTCATCAAATAGAGGTACTAAAATATACTAAACCTGTAAAATAAAACAGATTGAAAATGTAGGGTGAGAATACTAATGCCCAGTAAGGGGTTTTAAAAATAAAATAATATACCAATTAAAACCTTTTAAAAAAATTCCTTCAAAATTTCCAATAAAACGCATTCTTAAGTAATTTTGTAACAATTTTTCATAACATAGCATTTAGTCTAATAATTATACGAGCACAATTCAAGGAATACAAATAGAGTTACAAGGAATCATGATTATATTATAAGCATGCTCATTCAGAATAATAAGTAAAAGAAATTCTAACTTTAATAGGTACGGCATGTGAATATGAAAGTACAAAATTTATAACTTTGAGTAATACGTGATCAGAGTTTTGTATAAAAATAATAACTTCAATTTCATCCTTTACTACAGTAAAACATACACTGGTTGATAAACATTTAGTGCAGAAATAATTAATAAGCCATAATATTTTACTTCTTCTGATTCTCATAAACATTAGCTCTTTAACCAATAATATTTTACTAGTTGAATATTCTTTTGGTTAATTAAATTACATATTCATAATGAGGAAAGTGCATATGCAAGACTTTTTCAAGACTCCGGCCAAGACGTCTAATGATTAAGTCCTCGGCCAAAATCCATAACTCATAAAATTTTCAAGGCCTTGTTCCAAGACCGTAGTTTGTAACATGAGACCTACCGATGCATCGAGGGGCTATAACAGGCCCCACCTGACAATACATAAGTCCAATGCATTCCTCATCTCTCTAAATCAAAGTGCTCATACCACTTTGATTTATTAAATTACTTATCACTTATCATTCCAAGTGTCACATATTACTTGGTTACTTATTTAATATTATTCAAAGTGTCTCATACCACTTTGAGTAATTTAATTTCTGATTTCATATTATTCGAAGTGTCTCATATCACTTTGAATAATTTAATTCTTAATTCCTTAAAAGGCCATTTGAGTTTGATTACATTCTTTAGCATTTACATATATAAAGTAAATCATGCATATAAGTGTTAATAACAATACTATCAATGAATGATAATAAATGACAAGTATGGTGGACAACAAATGTGTCAATAAATAAAGCACATTAAACACTAGTTTATCACATAAAATGATAATCCCTAAAATCCTTATTATGAATGTAAACATTTTATATTTCAGAATACACAATTCTAAAATTAGGATAATTATCATTCATATTTAAAACACATGCTCATAAATGGACCTATTTAACAAAACAGAAATTAATTATTGAAAAAATTTATTATGGTAAATTCAAGTGATTTAGACAAATAAATAGATCATTTTATTCTTCTAAAAATATTAATAGGGCATACACTAGGGTGACACAAATCTTATTAAATCACAAAAAAAAGGTTTTTATGAAAAAAAAAATCAGTTCATGATTAAAACCCAAAGATGCATATACATATAGCTTTGTATACATATATAAGAGTTTTGTACAAAAATATAATTCTTTACATTTACAAAACTACTTAAACTTTGAAACTCAGTATTTTAGGAGTCTTAAAATCAATCATAATAGTGGGTTTACTAAACCAATATGAATATATATTTATAGATATATATCTATATAAATGATTATATAAGGTATATATAAAGGATCTTAAATCAAATGTTTAATGAAACCTGAATATTTTAAAACCATTAGGGACATTAGTTAATCAAGGGTGAATAAATTGAAAAATGTGTTACTAAATATAGAATGTTTTTTTATGAAATATGTGTATATATATATATATATATAAATATGTGATCATTTATTTATTTAAATTTATATAGAATATCAAAATATCACACATCCATTGTAAATAATGAATTAAGAACTTCATGTAGTATTAAGGATTCAACATAATAGAAGAAATCAGAAGGTCTTATGCTCAACCATATATATATACACACAAGTTTATACATCTATATGTATATATAAAAAAACCTAAACTGAATTAAATAAAGGCAACATAAAATCCCTACTTGATTTTAATGAGGAGGATAGGATCAGGAAAGCTCGTTAGAGGTTTGATAGGAGGAACAACCGAGGAGTTTTTGAGTGAAAATGCGTTGTATATATAAACTATATTATATAAATTATCTTTAATACCACTTGATGGAAAAACCAGGAGATTCTCAGTTTTAAATATGTATGAGGGTGAGTCTTTGTGGAATATGAGGGAAAGGAGGGACCAATATTGTCATAGGCATGGAATAAATGAAAAGGAGAAAAGAGTAGGAGGATACTTGGTCAGTGCATGCAGAGGAAAAAGACATCGTGGGAGAGGAAAATCTAGAAATTGAATGAATGAATGGGATCTAGTCGAGATAGATCTAGTAGTGGAGGGAAGTACACAAATTTAAAAAGGAATGGACGAATGAGATCCATTGAGGAGATCATCAGACGACTATGTGAGACATGATGATTTAAAATGACTCGGATGGCTGTGATTAGATCTCACCCTGATCTGAAGACACACAAAAATGCGGAAGATAAACCGTGGCCACTGGGGTTCGATAGCTAGACTGATGGGATGACCTGTATCTAATCTTGATTGAAATTCGCCACCCCTCATTGAAACGGAGGGGCTTCCTCGGCTCCATTATAAGCCCGAGACTCTGATCCATTTCTCTGATTACTCCCTCCCCCCTCCCGGTACCGCCCTATACTGAGTTCTTCTATAGGCGCGCTCTGCGCCCACCCACGCCGTCGTGCTGCCCCGCATAGTGGTGTGCTCTAGTCCTTGAATACGTACCCATGCATGCTGAGGGAAATCTATGCTTCCCATAAATGTGACTTTTCACACACACTACGAGCATACCGCCCCTGGGCCATTGCTAGGGGGTTGTGGGTGAGATGCTCATCAAGGATTTGAGGGATACATAAGAGGTTTCCCTTGGTTAGGTGGGGTACTCACCTATTTTTTAGCTAAGTAAATATTTTTTTTTTTAAATATATATATGTATCCTCAAAATATTAATTCCCTAATATAACTTTAATATTTTCCATAGTTTTATAAATGCTAATGTTTCAAAAACATATAGTGATAAACTAAGTTTTAAGACATCATTAAGAAAATATTATATTAGTATTATATAAATCAAAAACATAGTTTTAGTTAAAATCTTTAAACCTCAAGAATTAAACCATTTAAAAAATCATTTCAATTCATTAAAAATATTTGAAAAGTATTTTAAATACATACCTAATTTTGAAATCATACTAAGTGTAGCTGAAATATTTATAAAAAGAGTTCATATATTTTAAAGTTATAATTTAAATACATAATTTAAATATTTTGTAAAAATAATTATACCTATATATTTTAATTTAAGCCACTATAATGACCAACATATATAATTATAGACATTAGAAACTCAATGGTCACCTAAGGGGAAACAATCAAATTGAGGCCCTTATAAATACATGTTTAGGGTATTCCAAGTTTTTGACGAAGATGGTGTTTATCATCCCACTGATTCTCAGTATAGATATCATGGTTATAGCCGTGATGTTTTTTGTTTTGACTGACTTGAAGGATCATCACTATTTACTGGGTCTCATTGTTGTGTTAGGTGGCCTTCGAGTAGCTCTGATAGGGATTTTAGTAGGTATTTTTGGTTAGTTGGATTCTCTTATCTTTAAAGCAATATAATCAATTTTGTGTTTAATAAGAATATATTGTATTTATTTCATATGTTTTTTTTAGATAGCATGAAAATTAAATATAATAAAAACATAATATTATTATTACATGAGAAACAGGTTTTGGGGCGTCACAATTTAGGTGGGGTAAAGTGGCTGACCAAGGACATCTCTCAAAGGAGGAAGTAATTTAAAACATTGTATTAAAGTTATTTTAAAAATAAAATAAAATAATAAAAACACAATACTTAAAAGTATGTGGTAGGTAGTTTATACTTTATAGAGCTAGAAGAAGTATGCTGGAAAATATTGTATTTTTTTCTTTTTTGTTTTAGAAAATAAATTTGATTAATTAGACACAAAAAAGATGTTTTTTAGAAAATATTTTTAAAAGGCGCAATCAATCTAACTCTACCACTTAAATTACTTATTATTCATTAAAATATTACTATAACGCTTCACTCAATTATGATAACCTAATTTTTTAACCACCGAACTCTAAGATAATTAATGTAACCACCAAGATGAAATTAATTAAACCCTAGGATAACTTCAAAACCTGAAATCAAAACCTCTTGCATTGATTTATGTTCAAATGATAGATTATTGTCATTGGTAAATTAGGGAACATATCCACTCTATAAAGTAGTATGAATTGATTCTAGTTATTATATTTCAACTCTATGAATCAATCCTGTGTGGTTTTGTATTACCGATTAAGATCGTGCTCTCATAATTCACACAATTAAAGACGTCATGTGTTTTGTGTTAATATTTAAATTTATTGATCAGTTTTATTTAAATAAAAAATAGATTCATAGATCAATTTATGTGAATTATATTATCTCACTAATTCAAAATAAATAAATGAATAAGGTAAGAGATAGATCAATTACTAAAAAAACTACTCTTTCATGGGTGGTGTAGTCATCGTAGAAATGAATTTCCCTCAAAAACGGTTAGAAAGGGTATACCACAATCACATTTATACTATTTAGTCATATATTAACATAATTAAATTAATTAATAATAATATTGAAAATAATAGAAGAAATGGAAGAGAAACTAAGATTTTTTAAGGAACAATAATATTACAACAAATAATAGGAAGAGAAGAGCATTTTGGAATAGATCATAGCTTGATAGCTTCCCTTATCCTATGGTGAATTGAAATGTCATGGAACCGATTAATATTTAATCAATATTATAAGACTAACTTTGAACCCTATACAAATGATAATACACACAAATTTATATAGTGTAGGGGAGGCTAGGTTATAAGAGTTTTTAAGTGTGAATGGGGAAATTTAGCCAAATATTTTAATCCAACTTTCACTCTATTTTTGACCAAAAAAAGCTCAAACCATATATTCTTAGAGAAGTATTATTTATGAGAAATCAGGTTCTTGATCTCCTCTCCAAATTTTCCCCATGAAAAACAAGGATGAAGAAGTTATGGACCAAATAGTGAAGTGGTGTCCAGTCGGGTGATTCAAGATCATCTTTTACTTAATATCCCTTTTAATCCACTCAAATACATGATCCAACTAGGATTTCCTAAATTAAAATTATATCCCATTAAGTAAAGAACATTTTTACAAAATTTCATGTTCAAATAAGCCACTAAAAACTATGTATAGGAAAAATACTATAGTGAACTTTAATGGGAAAAAATTGAATTTCCATCAAATTTTCTAATGAATGATATAATCTCAAATATATTAAAAATAAACATATTTAACACAATGTGAATAATTTATGTTATTTATTATCAATAAAATATTCAATAAAAATATGTTTTATTAACTCCTTCACATGTACACTTTTTGAACTCCTGGGAAAGATGTCATATCAAGTATTTTAAAAAATTCTATCAAGATATATGGAGGTTTATATTCCCCAATCAATATTGAAAATATAAGAAAAGTAAGATTCCAATGAAGAGTCAATATCAATAAATTTGAAATTAATTGTCTCATAAATTGTATCAAAATAAAATCCAATAGGATTAATGAAACTAATCATAGAAAAACAAGTTATGGGTCCACCATTCCATTAATTCCTCACATGTGTGTTCCAACAATTTCAATCTCCCCTCGCACTTACCCCTTTTAACTCCTAGGAAAGACGTCATATCAAGTATTCTAAAAAATTCTAACAAGATATATGCATGTTTATATTCCCCAGTCAATAGTGAAAATATAAGAAAAGTAAGATTCCCATGAAGAGTCAATATGAATAAATTTGAAATTCATTGTCTTATAAATTGTATCGAAATAAAATCCAACAGGATTAATGAAACTAATCATATAAAAACAAGTTATGGGTCCACCATTCCATTTATTCCTCATATGTGTGTGCCAAAAATTTCAATCTCATATATCCACCCTTTATTGATCATATTCAAGTCATGTAAACAAATTATTATTACCTAGTTTAATTCACTATACTTGTTCTAAAGCTATTTTCAATCAAATTTAAAGACCCACTCACTTATGCATTCTTGAAATTCAAACCTTGTTCTCCCGACATAGATATCCCCACGTGTTGTACTTTTAATCACTCCCCTATTTATTAATATATAATTTTTTGATTATATTATTATGATTTTTTTATTATTTTGAGGGAGAAAAACTATCTGATATCAGGTACAAACACATACATCAATTCAATACAATTATGAAATTGATCTGAAGATAAATGAATGTATGGACCAACCATTGATATATGTTGAATTTTTTTACATAACTTGGATATACCGTAAATTAAGTAGAAAAAATTTCACAAGTCATGGTTGCATGAATAGATGTGTGGAGAAATCAATGACACAATTTACCATGAAAAAATATAAAAAAGAATGGTGTCATTATCTTAAAGGTTTTATAATGAAACAACCAATCATATCATCTATGAATTATATTTTTATTAAAATAAACCCTTAATAACTAAATATTTCTCATTATTATCATTCCACAAATGAATTTTTAAAACATGCTTTTTCCATATCTTCCACATGTATATGATAATGTTACATGATATATTTTTTTATTTTCTTTGTATTTGATTTTTTTTCTTTTTTTCCTTTTCTGAAAAGTTTAACTAAAAACATAATAGAAAAAACGCACAAAACATACAAATGAAAATAATAAATATCTACCACAAAATGTTGTCCCCTACCCAACACTAAAATATTTCATTTTCCTTAATGTGAAATTATGAGATGATATGTGCACAAGAAATGCATAATTTGAAATATGAAAAATAATATAAAAGATAAGGGGTTAGGAATGACATGATATTCTCAAGTAATGATGGGGTCATGCAGTGTGATGAAATTAACTACATTAGTAGGAAGTCCCTCAATGTATTGATTAAAACATTTCCCTATTGACTGTAAATCTCCTCTTGATGTCCTCTTGTGTGATCTCCACTAAACCATAAGGAAAATCATTGGACACGACATACAGACCTTATAATCTGGAATGAAACTTACTGGGCATCAACTTTAGTCATTAATTATAAATATGGGATTTCTCTCCAATATAAAAATGCCTTTTTTGGATAATTCTATCATGATATTACTTTGATGTTTCTTTATAGAACCTTGAGTTCTCATATGATGATAATCGAATCTCCTTAAGCTCTTAAATTTACAACTTTCGTTGAATTCCATATTGGGCCAAATCCATGTTGAAATTTGTTATATCCCAATAATCACGATGCTCGACCTCCAAGGAGAGAATATAGACTTTCCCAAAACCAATCCAAAATAGGGACATACTGATGGGGGTCTTGTATTCTATCCTATAATCCCAAAGTGAATCATCTAAGCACTTTCTCTTATCCTTACTATTTGGCTACATGGTTTTCTCCAAAATTTGTTTCAACTCCCGATTTGAAACCTCTGACTAACCATTTGTCTGGGGGTGGTATGATGTTGATGTTTTGTGTGTAATCTCATACTTCTGAAGGAGGAAATCCAAATTGTGATTGTAAAAGTGTGTCCCTTGGTCATTGATGATGGCCATTGTTACTCAAAACCTGTATAAAATTTGATCCTTAACATAGTCCATTACACAATATGTGAATCATCAGTACTTATAGCCTTGGAATCCACCCATTTTCTAACATAATAAATGAGAACCAAAATATAAAAAGAACCAAATGAACTATTAAAAGGACACCAAAAATTAATTCCCTATAAATCAAAAATCTTGTTAAATAATATGGGTTTTTGAGGCATCTCATGTCTCCTAGAAATATTTCCAATGTGTTGGAAACATGAGAATGACTTGAAAAACCCATGAGCATCATGGAATAAGCTGAGTAATATAATACAAAGTCTATAACTTTCCTAGCTATTATTTGGGGTCCAAAGTGTCCACCAAAATAAAGTGTATGAATTTTTTTTAAAACAAACTCAAACTCATTATCAAGAGCAAATATCCTAAAAACATGGTCCCTACCCATGCGCTGGAGGTAAGGATAATCCCGTACATAGAACCTAGTCTCACTCTTTAATTTTTGAACTTCACGTTTCTTTATATTTGTAGTAATTTTAGAATAAATAATGTATTTAACTAAATATCTATACCAAGGATGCATATCTGAGTTGGAATAGAGACTCTCATCGAGGAAAGTGTCCCAAAGTGGTACTTAGTCCAAGGTTTCATCCTCAAGTGTGTGAGTAATCCTAATGATGTAGTCCACCATCAAGTTTTACAACCTCATATCTTACTTTATCTCAATATAAAATTCATAAATTATGAGCATCTATCAGATAAGTCTAAGATTTGAATCTGGATTCTTCAAGAGGTACCTCAGAGTAGCATGGTTATAAAAAACTACTTTAGAGCACAATAAATATTTACAGAATTTATCTATAGAAAATATGAATTCAAGAAAATATTTTTACATGGTTTTGTATTTTTATTGGACTAAATCCAATGTCCTCGAAGCATAGGAAATCACATGTGAACGTCCTTCCACCCTCTGAGATAAGACAACTCGAACTGCAAAGTTAGACACATCACACATAAGATCAAATGGAAGGTCCCTCCACGGGGTAGGTATGATCAATGCAATGGTCAGACACTTTTTTAGATCATTAAATGATAACCTACATGAATCATAAAAAATAAAGTAAATAACTTTTTGAAGAAACTGAGATAAGGGTAGAGTGATCTTACTAAAATTTCAGATGAAGAGTCGATAAAAGCCTACATTCCCTAGGAATGATCTAACAACACACACACATGAAGGATATGTAAAGGATGAAATAATATCTACCTTATATCTATCAACTTATATACTATTTTTTTGACACTACATACCCTAATAAAATGCTATGATCTACCATAAAATGAACTTTTCAAATTTCAAAATTAGATTCTTCTCAATACAATGATTCAACACCTTTCCCAAACTAAATACACATTCATTAAATAAATATCCATACACTATAAAATCATACATACATACCTCCATGAATGTATTAATGGAATCAAAAAAAATACTCACTATACATCTCTGGAGGTACCTAGGGCATTTCAAAGTCTAAATGGCATCCTTCAGTAGGAAAATGTTCTGAATGGACAAGTGAATATTGTCTTCTCCTGATCCTATAGAGCTATATGAACATGAAAATATCCATAAAATCCATCCAAGAAACAATGGTGTGTCTTTGCATATATTCTATCAAGAATTTGATCAATAAATGGTAGGGGAAAATGGTCCTTGTGATTGGATTGATTTAGTTTCTTATAATCAATATGCACACACCAACTGTTTTGTACCCTCATTGGAACTAACTCTTCTCTCTCATTTCTAACAATAGTAACACCAATTTTCTTCGTAGAAACAACCTAAATAGGACTTAACCATTAGGAATCCAAAATGTGATAAATATACCTACCTCAAACAATTTTTTAAATTCTCTTTTAATAACTTACAGAAGAGTTGGATTCAGTCTCCTTTGTGATTTCCTAACTGGCTTAGCCTCATACTTAAAAAGAATTCTATGGCTGAAAATAGAGGGGATAATACTAGATATGTCATCCAAGGTACACCTAATTTTTCTAACGTTCTCCATCAAAATATTTAAAAAATTTATTCATCTTCAAACTAGTGATTTTTAGCAATGATAACATGTAATCTCTCACCACTTAACAAGTATGAGTATTTGAGATTTGGTGGTAATGGCTTGAGTTCCAATGAAGGGGGTGTTATTTGGATGGATACATTAAAAGAACTGAAATATGTACATAATTAAAATCAGTATCAAAATAGACATAATCAAAATCATAGAATAATGCATCAAATACAAATAGCCAAGTCATAATCTGAGTGAACATGATCAAAATTAGAATACGAATTCACATAAAAATCACATCCAGGAGTGGTTTTTTCATTTGAAACATGTGTGGAAGTGCTCTTTGTCTTTAAACTAGAACGAATGATCATAATATCTCTAATCACAGTAAAATTAAATTCCATGGGGTTTTAACTTAATGGTTCAAAATGGGAGATAAAAAAATTATAATGGTCCTATAAGGGGTACATCATGGAGTAAATAACATTAAATATTACAACTTTATATCCAAACTCTTTGGAAAGTTTACCCACATGGAAATTTATGATATATTTTTAGTTTTGAGGTATATACAACCAAATATAATGGGAGAACAAGAATTTACCAGATCGACATCCATGTTAAGCATGTAGAAATATATTGGAAAGATCATATATCTTACCCGAACAAGTACATCATCAAGGAATCCCACTGGATATGTAATAGCTCTATTCACCAACTGCACCATTACTCTCATCATCTAAAACTCACCAACCTATAAATAAGATAATACAGAGTGAGGAATCACATTTAAGGAAGCTCCCAAATCACAAAGAGCATTATAAAAGCGAAACTCCCCTATGGTCTATGGGATAATCAATGTCGCAGGATCATTGAAATATTTTGTAATTGCTTGAGCTAGGCTAAGTGTTACTGAAACATTCCTTCAAATATAGATCCTATCACTTTCCTTGATCCCTCTTCAATTGGTACATATTTCTATTAATAATCTGGTATACCTTGGGATCTTATTAATGGCATCAATAAGGGGGGTGTTTATCTCCATGCACTTGAATGTGACTAAAACATCTTTTTGAATCACCTCTTCAACCATATTTTTGGTTTGAACATCTCTATTTGAAAAGGGGATGGGTTTAGTAGGAACAACATCAATATTTTTATTACCTTTTTCATCCTCCTTGGGCTGCTCATTAGTGGTTCTTAAATGGGGTTTCTCCGGAGTTGAGGTAAATCCTAGTGAAGGAAGATTCCCAAATTTCTTAATTACTAGTTAATGGAGGGAAGTGGTAATATGGCTAATTTGTGTCTGAAACTCCCTCAACTCAAAACTATAACTCTTCAGATCATTATATTGATTAAGAAAAATTTGTTTAAAAATATAATATGTATTAGAATATACCAATGCTTGATAATTCTCTTGTTATTTAATTGTTGATTCTTGAGCTTAAAATATTCTTTGGGGTTATTGAAAACCCTATTGGTAAGGCAGAGGTTGTTGGAAATTTTGTTTAAAAGGTGGGATTTGTTATTGTATAGAGACATACCTTTTGTTTGATTGGTCCTTCCACCCTTTTGTTTTGTTAGAGTAATGGATTGATACTTTTTTTGATATGTGGTCATTTTTTTTGCGGATATGGTCTCCCAAGGAATATTTCTATACAATCCTCTGTCTCTTATAATTTGGGGAAATAGTTAGTTGGGTGGTCTGTTTCAGTGAAAATTCCACAAGGCCTTATTGGAGAGGGTTGGGATTTCTTTCAATACAAATAGATTTATCTCACAATAGTGTTCAATTATTCCAAATTTGTATCAATTAAAGGACTCTCAAGAGAATATGTACTTACCTGATATACTCCTATGACATGTAGTGCACCTCAATCGCCAAATTGTTAGGAGTTTTGTACCATCTTGTCAATCAATGCATGCACATCTTCTGTTGTATTTTCCACTAGTGCTCCTCCATCCATGAAATCCACCATTCCCCTTCCCATAGGCATGAGGTATTCATAGAATTATTGGATGAGAAGTTTCTCACTAATTTGGTGATGCAGGTAGCTTTCACAAAACTTCTTGAATCACTACCAGTACTCATACATTGAATTTACTAGGTATTTATGGATTCTTGATACCTCTTTATGAATGGAAGTGGTCTTTAATGATATAAAAAATCTTTATAATAAAATAAATTTCAAATAATTCCAACAATTTTAATCTTTAGGTTGTAAATAATACACCTAGTCTTTTTCAGTTCAATCAAGGTAGAATATGAATTATACTAATTTAATTTGATATTCAAATACATTTATTGGTTTTAGGCTTTATAAAACCATATTAAATTATTTTATATGATTTTTGGGATGCTTTATAGATATTCCATTAAATTTTTGAAGCAAGTGTATCAATCCATATTTTAATTCAAAGTCTGATTATTGGTTTGTATATGCAATACAATTTGGTTGATAGTTGATGTCAGGTGAACCCAATTATCAAATGGTTCTATTAAGTTCCTTAATATTATTTTCCTCCATTTGTTCCGGTTTTATGTCTGAATTATAAATACTTCCAATTTCAATGTTACCATAATGGAGGGATTATCCAACTCTTTGAATGTTGAAACTTCTCGTATAATGAGATTGTCTTATTTAAACTTGAAGGCTACATTCAACCTCAAGGTCAAGATCTAGGAGATCATAAATATTTGTTCATGTATTAAATCAAATAAAAAGAAAAAGTAAACGAATAAAAGTGTGCCTAAAAAATAAATAAATGAAGTTTGAGTTGATAGTCTAATAAAGAGAAAGAGAAAAAACGAAGAAAAGAAGAAAAGAATAATTGAGAACGTGGGAAGAAGAAGGGAGAAAGAAGAGAAAAACAAAATATAAAATAAAATAAAACAAATACATATAATTAGTTGAATAAAATATGTTACTCTCCCTTAATATTTCCAATTTGAAATCTGATATCATGTTATCTCTCAAATGATGTTTAGTTTTGGTTATTTTGGTGTAGTAGAGTAGCTGACCATGCTTGTCTCTCAAAGGAAGAATAAATTTAAAACAAAATCTTAAAGGTATTTTGAAAATAAAATAAAAAAATAAAAACACAATAATTAAAATGATGTGATAGGTTTCATTATCATTTATAAAACTAGAATGAGTATGCTGTAAGAAGATTTTATTTTTTTTCTTTTTGTTTTTGAAATGCAATTTGATTAATTAGACCCAATGAGAAGATGTTTTTTTTAGAAAATATTTTTTGAAGGTGTAATAGATATAAATATACATATTAACATAATTATTAGTTATTATAATCTAAATTAATATCCAATTATAAATGATCTACCAATTTTTTATCCCTTGATCCCTAAGAGAATAAAATTAACCACCAAGATGATATTATTTAAACCCTAGGGTAGCTTCAAAAAATGTACTCGTATCACCCTCATTGATTGATTTTATAAGGCTAGATTATGGTTAGTGGTAAATTAGGTCACATATAAAATCTTTAAATGATTATGAATTGAGTTTAAGTATTATATTTTAACTCTATAAATTTATCTCATGTGGATTTTTATTACTGATTAAGATCACGCTCTCACAATTCACACAATTCTCAGCCTTGCTTGTTTTTTTGTTAATTATTCAATTGATTTATTAGTTTCATTTAAATTAAAAACCAAATTACAAGATCATACTAATTGAAATACAATATCTCACTAATTCAATATAAATAAATTAATATGGTATGATGTATATCAATTACTAAGAAAACTACTCTTCCATGGGCGGTGTAGTCATCATAGAAATTAATTACATTCACAAAGGTTTAGAAAGGTTATACCCCAATAATGTTTCAAATATTTAGTTATAGGCTAAAATAATTAAATAAAATAATAATTAAATTGAAAATAGCATATTAAATGGAATATAAACTAAGATTTTATTAAATGACCAACAATCTCACAACAAAGAAGGGGAAGAGAAGAGAATTTTGTAGGAGATCCTAGATTGATGGATTCCCTCCAATGGTGGATTGAAATGTCAAAGAACCACTTCACATATTCTCCCAATTATCGTTGTCCTGTCCAACCTCATCCAAATGAGAAAAATACCAATTTATAGAGTGGAGTGGAGGCTAGGTTATAAGAGTTTTCAAGTGTGAATGTGGAAATTTGGACAAATATTTTAATACCAATTAAACCACCTTGTATAACAAAAAAACCCATGAAATAGATATAATTACATAAGTATTATTTTTTTAAAATTGTTTCCTCAAGATCCTCTCCAAATTTAGGCACAATCTAATCACAGATGAAGATGTTATGACCCAAATAATGATGTGGTGTCTAATATGGTGAGTCCATCCCATCATTGATTTCATGGCCCTTTTACTCCACCCAAATTCATGATAAAACTATGATGTCCTAAATAAAATTTCTATTCAATTACTCAAGAAACACATTTAAAAATATTCAAGTTGAAATATGTCACTAAAAAATATTTATATCTGAAACACTATAGTGAATTTTAAAAGGAAAACTGAAATTTCAATCATATTTTTGAATGGATGATATAATCCAAAATATATTATAAATAAACATATTTAACAAAATTTGAGGAATTTATTTCATTTATTATCAATAAAATATTGCATAAATTTATTTTTTATTAGAAATTTAAAGGAATATTTAGGTAGTGGGTTTATGGTTCTAGTTGGATGAATTAGTGGTGTGAATTCTATGGAAAATAAGAATCAATTAGAAAATATCTACCATGGTGGAAAAGTGTAGAGTATTTTGAAGAAAAGAACAACCTATAAGATTAAGGATCAAGTTTTTTTCTATCTATGTGTAGGATAGGGAACATATGTTTTCAGTGCCCTGACCACCATTTGAGTGTCGAGCATGTGGTATAATGGGGAAGTGCGGAGGTTCTGTAAGAACCCCCAAAATCTAGGTATAAATGGATGATGAAGGCTGATGCTGAGTATAGGAAGAGGTTGGTTACCCCATATCAAGTAGGTTATTGGGGCTTGACTAGGTATACCGGTCGAGGTGGATGACACGATACTCCAAGGCGAGAGCATCCATGTCATTAGAGTATCAAAACACCATGGATTCATACCGGATCAAATTGTACAAGATATGATTAACTTCATGTAGCTCAGTTTACACCTAGAGGTGGTGAGGTTGTACCATCAATAGTTCAAGGTACGATCCTTATAGATCCTATTATTTATAGTACTTTATTTGACATAGGTTCCTCACATTCTTTTGTGTATACTCAGTTTGTGGTTGTATTGGGTCTAGTAGTGGAACATATATGCAGGGTTATGTCGATTAATACACCATTAGGGATGTGAGAAGAAAATATCAAGCAATGTAAGGGGTGTGTGCTCGAGGTTGGTGGATACTATTTCTTATGGGACTTGTTTGTTCTTAAGAGGCCATGTTTTGAATTAATTTTGAGAATGGACTGGCTAGTGCTATACCAAGACCATATTGATTGTTACCATCATAGGTTAACGTTCATGTATCTTTTGGGAGACACATGTTTTCATCGTGGTGAATGGGATGTTTGGGAAAGCTGTGAAGGACCAGCTTGTTATAAATTGATTGAACTCACAAGTGGATTTTTTTATGCTCGATGATGGAGGGGTAGAGGAGATTTTATTTCCTCCTACAGTGGATCAGTTTCATGATGTGTTTCCTAAGGACTTCTAGGGGCTGCCTCCTAAGAGATATGCTGAGTTCATGATTGAGTTGCTATCAAGAGTGGAACCAGTTTCCATTCTTCCATATTGTATGACACCAGTAGAACTTCACGAACTTAAAAATCAGTTAGATATATTGGATTATGAAGGGTATATTCATCCATGTACGTCACCTTGGGGATCTCCAGTGTTGTTTTCCAAGAAGGTAGACGAATTGTTGTCATTGTGTGTTGATTATAGGAAGCTGAATCAGATAACGGTTAATAACCAATAACCTTTTTCTGGAATTGATTATCTCATTTATTAGCTAGGGGTTAGGCCTTGTAATATACTGAATTCTTCCCTCAAGAAAATTTATGGGTTGTATGAGTTTTTTGGGATACCATTGGTCTTGAAAAATGAATAGGAAATTTTTATGGACTTAACAAATCTAATCTTTCACCCTTACACAGATCGTTTTTTAGTTGTCTTTGTTGATGAAATATTGGTGTTCTCTAAGACTCATGAAGATCATTCCAAACATCTTAACACCATCCTAAGTAACCTAAGTTAGAATAGGATATACATCAAGATATCCAAATTTTATTTCTTGATCGATAGAGTGCATTTATTGGATCCCATTATCTCTAAGGAATTCATATCATTTGACTTGGAGAAGGTGCATACATTTGTGTCATGGAAGTATCCTTAGAATGTTTCTGATGTTCTAAATTTTCTAGGGTTGGTAGGCTATTACTGAAGGTTCATCAAAGACCATTATTTTTTGGAAGCACCACTTTTAGGATTGACCAAGAAAGGAATCAAGTTATAATGGTATGAAGCATGTGAAAATGATTTATAAGAGTTAAATAATTAGTTGAAAACCACCAAGATTTTTATATTACTTGAGTTGGATAAGAAGTATACCTCATTTTGTGATTCATCTGGTGTTGATCTTGTGGCGGTTTTGATGTAGGAAGATTGTGTTGTTGTGTATGGTTCAAAAAAGTTGAGGCCTCATGAAATAAATTAACCTATGTATGATCTTGAGTTGTCCATGGTGGATCATTCCTTAAAATGTTGGGGGCACTACTTTTTGGTAGAATGGTTTATGATGTATACTGATAATAAAATCCTGAAGTACATATTATCTCAGTGTGATTTGAATCTTCCTCAGCGAAGGTGGGTTGAATGCATGAAATCATTTGATTTTGATTTTGTTTACACACTAGTAAATAGAAACAATGTTTTATATTATTTGAGTAGGAATATTCAAAATCAGGTGGGCCAGAAATCATGTTTGGTGTGGAAGATGATGGAGTAGTTTGCTGAGATGTATCTTGAGGTGCAGGATGGACAAGGGAAGATGAAACTTGCATCCTTTGTAGTTTATTCCTTGCTTCTGAGCTGTATTAAGGAGAAACAACATTAGGATTAAGAATGTTTGGATTTAAGGGAAATTATTAAGGGTGGGGAGTCACCTTTTGGTGGGCTCATCAGATATGTTGGGTGTAACATCTCCAACCTGGTATCCACTCAAGAGTGCACTGATCCCGATTGGTCATACGGCCTCAAGTGCATATCCATAATCACCAGAGGCTACCAACTAGCGGCAATGGACTAGGTGTGTCAATGAGGAGACTATTCCTTCATCACTAGAGTATATCACAATAAAAGTCAATAACATACAAATAGTGGAAGGAGAAACAACAACCAGACTACAAGTAAATAAACACAATAGAAATAATAAACAAACATAAGTGTTGAATATACAATCTTGATAATTATACATGAAGTATGTCTTGGAAAACAACCATAATAGGTACACAATAGTAAGTTAAAATACATATATCAAAAAACCAAAAAGGAAAAAAATTCTATCCCCATATAGCATCACAAACATCTACTTAGTCCCGTGCTCACCTGCTCGAAATAATTAATCAATAACCCGTGTTTGGGTGCTTCTTCCTACTATCACCGAGAATCATATAATCTGTTTATATCCCCAAGGAGGCCCAAATAGTGTGTGACATAACATCCCAGTAGGTAACCACCCAAAGATCTATACATTTTAATATATGTAATATAATCTAATAAAAATCATGTAAAGTAGGTAAGAAATAACTAAAATTAAATTTCCCATGGTAGGTATCCACTACACGCAAGCGATACAAAATAGCCTATCAAGGATCTCTGTAGAAAAGTTTCAGTCTTAAAACAAGACAACTACAAGAAATATAAATAAACCACACAGCCTCACCATACTACTATATGAATCATGTCTGCATGACCTTGCCATATAGTCAAACCATATAAAAACCCATGACCTTTCTATACCAACATCCATTCCAAATTACCATGACTGATTTGTTCAACAAAGCATGTCGTAATTTTAATGTTCATATCGTATAATCGAAGTGTCGTACCATGAAGGGAAAAATCTATGGTGTTGAAGACTGTTGCATCCTCAACAAGTCTTAGGAGCATCTTGATGGAAACTCCGTATAGGCACTGGTTGGAGTCCTAAGAGCATGTGTACCAACATTTCCTTTGTGATTCCAAGAAATCCAAATCTAAAGGGTAGCATGGACCGAGGCATCTCATAGAATCAAGACCCCAAGGATCATATAAGATCCAAGGTTTGCACTACCTTATTCTAGATCCATGGATATCCATCCATGAAATCTATTACAATCACTGTTCCATATAAATTCAATGATTACACATGAGTCCACCCATGCATGTAATCAGATACATCCAATGAGTATACCCACTCATGTATTCTAATTTATATTCAATACACTCATGAGTATATCCACTCATATATCAACATGCCAATTAAACCATTCAAACAATCATAACACCACCAAGAAGTATACCCACAACAATTTTCAAATAATCCATTATACCAGTTACAACATGGAATGATTTTTTAACATAAGTAAGGAGGCATAACATCTCCTAATAATGTAATTCAATTCCATTTAATTTCAATTGGAATTTCTACAACTAAGAAAACCCAAGAATACAACCCTTGAGTGGTTCATAAATGGTCAAACCTAGGAAAATTTACAGAATAACCCATGGGTGGCCTTGGGGTAAGGAAAAAACAAAAAAAATATCTCAAAAGAATCTATGTGTGTCTCTAATAGGTCTTATTTCATTTATTTCAAATTAACATTTCAATTCCCGGGGCTACGTTAGAAAGTTCGGTAGGAGGCATAATGGACGTTAGTTCTAAAAATAACCAAAAACTACTAGAAAATCATAGACCTCCTACCTTAGCTTGGTAGTGGAGAGATCATCCAGTGTCAATTCGTCATTCTACTTGGATTAAGAGAAATCAGAAGAATAGATGAAGAACGATAAGTTGGGGTATATGAGCCAAAATCTAAATAGAAGAGCTGATAACCAAAAGAACCGAGAACAGATAAAAGGAAAATTAGATCTTACTATTTCAGATCTGATGAGACAAACCACGCTTGAATCAGAGATCAGATGAAGAAATAGGATCATATCCTTGTTTATCCACCTTAAGAGCTGAAAAATGAAGGCTTTCTACTGTGTGTGGAATGAAATAGGATTTTAGGTTTAAAAAAATTAATTAAACTAAAAATTTATAAAACCCCAAAATATCAGGGGTTGTACGGTTTAGGCACACAGTTGGGAAAACTGTATTCCAACCATGCATTGATTTTTGTAGGCCAGGGGTCCCACATGGTTTACTCACATAGTTTACAAACCACACAGAAACGGTGTGAAAATACACTATCAAGATCTGATAAAACCACAGACAAAAATGCATAGATGTGAACCTACTCTGACATGGTTTCCTCAAATATTTCAGCCTATTTACCCCCTCTATTCAGACTCACATAGTTTTTTAAAACCTTGTGATCATCCCCGCATGGTTTTTACTAACCGTGTACTAGGCTAAAAACAACCCAAATTGGGTTCTGGGCTTCGAACAATCCCCAGAGACCCCTGAAACCTTTGTGACCTCATAGGGTTTTTATATAAGGCTATATTTAAGCATTCTAATTAAAAAATAATGGATTCATACCTCATACAAAAACCCAGGTTCTTACAATATTCCCCCTTAAAGTAATTTATTCCTGAATTTCCCTCTAAAGGGTGGTATTCATCTGAGAAATACTCTACACACTGATCTTGTACATCGGACTCTCACTCCCAAGTATCTTCTTGTAAAAAAACCATACTAGAGAAACCAACTGACCTCTGAGAATATTCCTTCTCCTATCAATAATATGAATCAGATACCCCTCAAAGGATGCATCAACATGTAACTCAATCTCTTTGAGGTAAAACGTTTGAGATATGTCCTAATTATAGCGGCATACTTGAGATACCTAGAAGACGTCTTTAATGTCTTGGTACCTCTGAGGTAACTGTAATCGATAGGCTACTAACCCAAATATCTATATAATCTCAAACAACTCGACATTTCACCGTTAAATCTTACCCAGTCTCCTGATTCTCTTGTATCCTCAGTCTTAGTGAAACATGGAAGATAATGTGATCCCTGACCTCAAACTCTAGAGGTTGTCTGCAGATATCAAAATATTATTTCTATCAAGACTATGTAGTATCCATCCTCTTCGAAATCAACTGTACTTTCTTAGAAGTTTCCTACATGTGAAAAAATCCTAGTAAAGCTGCCTCACCTGCCACTAACTAGCACAAGGGAGTTTGGAATGGCCTTCTATACAAATCCTCATAATGTTCCATTTGTATAGTCTCCTGATAACTATTATTTTAGGCTAACTCAACTAAGGGAATATGCATCTACCATGAGCACCCCAAAACCAGGACACAGGATCACAACATTCCCTCAAGAACCTGTATCATACGCTCTGACGGGCCATTAGTTTGGGGGTGGTATGTTGTGCTAAGAAGAACCTATGTACCTAGCTCCCTCTGAAAACCACGCTATAAATGATACATAAATCAAGTGTCCCAATATAAAACAATAGTTCATGGGACCCTGTGAAGTTGTACTATCTCATGGATGTAAAAACTTCCAAACGCATTAACACTAAAGGTCTCTTTGATCTGAATGAAATGAGAAACCTTTATGAGTCTATCAATAGAAACCCACACAACATCATTACCCCAAGGTGACCTCATTAAACTGGACAAAAAATCCATCATGAAATCATCTAATTTCCACTTTGAAATAGGTAACTTATTTAAAAGTATATCTAGTCGCTAATGTTCCTCCTTCACCCTCTGACAGGTGGACCACCTCATAACAAAACTAACTATCTCTCTC
Source organism: Viscum album (assembly GCA_963277665.1). NCBI lineage: Eukaryota > Viridiplantae > Streptophyta > Magnoliopsida > Santalales > Viscaceae > Viscum > Viscum album. The sequence continues at coordinate 26,790,046 of OY728131.1, forward strand.
TTTATACCCAACCACCAGTACTGACAGCATAAGTCATAGTACATATTGGTGACTCTAGGATGCACTATCCAAGTTGAAGCATGAAAATTATGTATCAAATCCTCACGTATGTCCACTAGAACCCAAATATTCCCATGGATATGAAAAATCTCATCCTCACCTATGGTTTAACCAGGAGGTGGTTCCTCAACTTCCAAACTCTCTCGTAGGACCAGGACCTTAGAATATGATAGTTTTCTCATCCTCACCATGTCCATTAGGGTATATGTCTTGGATAAGGATGATATATATGTTTATCCCTGACTATCATGAACCTCCAAGTTCATCTCAGAGAATAATGTCATAAGATTCCATTCGCCCCTAGCCTACTACACTGCTTATATCTGAGTCCTCCTACTTAGTGTGTCAGCCACTGTATTTCTTTTACTAGGCATGTTGGAAAGATCAAAGTTGAAAGTATAAAGGTTCTCCACCCACCTTCACTACCTCAGATTTTGATCATGCTGTGTAATATATAATTGAGACTTTTTTTGTCTGTGTACACCACAAAATTCCCTCCCAATAAATAGTTTCTCTATAAGGACAAAGCATGAATGATTTCAGATAGCTCAAGATCATGTGTTGAGTAATTCCTCTCATGTGGCCTCAATTTTCAAGAACCATACACCATTAATCTACCCACTACATTAGCACTGCTCCCAACCTAATTCCTGATTCATCTTAATACATAGTGTAGCTCATACCCTACTCTGAACATATCAAGACTGGTTCTGATTTCAATCTCCCTTTCATCTCCTGGAAGGCTATCTTTCAAGAATCATAACAAAAAAACTTCACACGCTTCTTAGTCAGGCCCATCAACTACGCTACTAAGTGTGAGAAATCCTGTATGAAATTCCTGTAGTAACCAACTATACCCAAAAAACTCCATATGTCGGAAATGTTATTTGGATGTTCCAAGGATACTATAGCTCTCACCTTCTCTGGGTCAACTGATACTCATATCTCTGAGATGTTGTGACCTAGGAAGTGAATCTGATCCATCCCAAAGTGGAACTTTGGGAGATTAACATATAACTGATTCTCTCTTGGTGTATTCAAAACAATCTCAATGTGTTTTGAATGGTCATGTTGATTATGAGAATACATAAAGATATCATCCATGAAAACCACCAAAAAAGAATCCATGCAACAATGGAAGACTTGATTCCCCAGTTCCATAAAAACCAATGGTACGTTTGTGAGTCCGAATGGTATAACCAGATACCCATATAGACTATACCTACTAAAAGAGTTTGTACGAGGTACGTCTGTAGGTTGTACATGTACCTGGTGATATCCTAAAATCAAGTAAATTTTCGAGAACACTCAGGCTCCTCAATGTTAATCAATCATGTCATCTATCTATTAAAAGGAATATTTGTTTTTTAACCATCAACTGGTTCAGTTTTTGATTGTCCATGAATTTCATAAAAGTTCTATCCACCCTTTTTACAAAAAGGATTATAGAAACCCATAGAGAAGTACTACGTCGAATAAACCCCCTGTCTTCCAAATCCTTTAGTTTCCTCTTGTGCTCCCATAACTCTGTCGTAGCCATCCTTTAAGAAGTAATGGATACCAGTGTAGCTCCTGAAACTACCTCAATGTAGAATTCCACCTCTATAATAGGAGGTAAACCATAAAAGGTGTCCAAAAAGATGTCCCTAAAATGATCAAACACTAGAATAAAGTCCATCTGACTCACTCCTTGATCATCCAGATACAAACTAGAAATCTGGGTGGTCATTCCACAATTTCCAAGATGTTGTGGTCCATCTCAACTTTCCTGGACATCCCATCAATCCTTGTGTGTATACACTACACCCTACGGTGATATAAAAGTAAACCTTTAGTGATAACAATCAACGTAATCCTGATATAATACTATATAGTTCATCCTGAGTATGACATCAAACTCCATCATCTTGAAGATATAGAGATCCCAGATGTAGTGACAACCGCCAACCATAAGGGGGAACTATCTAAACTTGTGAACATCCTCTGTTCTGATTCCCAATGGTGTATCTTGTGTCATAATGCTCACAAAATATGACACAACAAGCCCCTGGATTTTCACCACCGGTGAAGATATAAAACTATGCAATGCACCTATATCAAAAAGGGAAGATGTAATAGTAGAGGCTACTAATATCATACCTCTCACCATAGATAGTTCGACACACTGCTCCTTAGGGGTATGCTGTATGGAATAGATTTGGACTGCACTACGACCCTGCCCTGTGATACAATGTCACTTACCGGAGTAGGTACACTCTAATATCTTGGTGTAACTGGTTCTTGGCTACCTCTTCCATAACCAACATTGCCTCAACCATATTGGAAAACACTGCTCCATCTCCCTACCTGATGCGAGGCTGAGGAACCTTCTCCTGAACCTAGTGTTGGAGCTGACCCCTTACCACTCAAAACTAGAGGAATGGTCATGAAAAAATATTGTACATGGCCCATCCTTCCATAATATCAATTTTTGACTAGATCACGGTTGCACTAATTCTTCATGTGGCCTCACCTGACACACTAATGACAAAACAATGAACTACCATACTCATAGCTTGACTAACACCCATCTAATGGAAAGATTCAAATTGTACTTAATTTCTGAATATTTTGAACAACTAGGTTGAGAAATAACACTTCCATTCTCTAAAACCCCATCCTATCTTAGGTTCTTCTCTATAATCAGCGCCTGATTCACAATCTCAGTGATAAAGGTCAACCTGAACACATGGACCTAAGAACTGATAGCATGTCAGATACCTTCCTCAAAGAATCTCAATCAAGATATCTCATCAGTAAGGTATATCATCACAAAATGCTACAAATCTATAAGTGTGTCAATTACTCCATAATCGTCATTGCACCATGATCCAAACACATGAATTTACTAGCTCGCTCTGACCATAGAGATACAAGGTATAAAAATTCATAGAAGTAGGTTTAGCAATAAGCCCAAACCATATCTAACAGCCCGTCAGCCTGGTTTAGAACATCCCACTAGTATTTTGATTCTCCATGTAGCGTATATGTGGAAAGATCGACCCTCCTCTTAGGATGAGTCTCAAGATTCTTGAAGATAACTAGCACGGTCCCAAGCCACAAATCAGCAACCTGTGAACCACCATTCCTAAAAATTGTGGGAGGATACTATTGCTAGAGCACCCACATAATCTTATTCATAGATAAGGAATGCTATGGTTATCCCTGAAAAGTCTACATGTAACAAAATAAGCCTTCACAGAACTATGTCTCAGCACCTATTTCAAGAATAATAGCTAGTGCCACAACGGGCACCAAAGGAGGATCAACCGGTAGCCCATGGCCCATAGCCTCCAGAGTGGTCATCATCTCCCTCATGGCATATGAATGGACATCATAATTGTGGCATGAATATACAATTCCAAATGTATTCCTTATAAAAGATCATGATAAAATTCTACATATCCAAAGCGTAGGATAGGTAAAAACCCTCTTAAAACAGGTCATACCCCACAAACTACTCATAAATTCAGGACTATAAAATTAATAGTCACCACACAACTATAAACACTACCTATTTTCCACTCAAAATATGGGTCTAAATCATGTTTCTATTTACCATTTTGAGTTTCCATTTCATTCTCATTTGAATTTTAATTCATTTTCCATTCCATTCTCATTTGAATTTACATTCATTTTCCATTCCATTTCCGTAATTCAATTATTCAAGATGTTTAACCAGTGTTTCATGAATTCCAAATCCATAAGGTCCCATAACACCTCATAAACCAAAAATTCAGTGCCCATTCAATCCATATATATCGAATTAACTTTAAAATTTGAGTTTAAAAGGTGCATCACTTCCCAATACATAAGGTCCCATCCAATTTATGAACTGAAATATGGAATCACTTCTCTATCAACTACATAGAATCTATCACAACATCAGATATATATATCATAGCACCTATCACAACAACATGCATAAAGTATTTAATCCTAAATGGCATGGAATAATTCATGGAATGCGATTATATAAAGTGAATATATGATGCATGAGATGACATACCATCATCTTATCGGGTCTCAATAAAAATTTAACAAACTATTGTATCAATAGTAATATCATAATCTAAGTGAATCAACCAATGGTGAAATCAGAATTAGTTTAATATCCAAAATCTATAAATAACAATTCCATTCAAGTCAAATTGAATTTTCCCTGTACAAGGGGTAGCTACTTCCGGGTATAACTCAATACCAAGCTATATTTTCTTTATATAAATATGTATTATCACCAAATAGTAAGGGAAACCATAAAAGAGGCTTTGATACCACTTTGAAAAATCCCAGACATGGTAGCCACTCAACAGTTCCCCAAGCCTAGTTGATTACAAGGCCTCAAGCGCATCTCCCCAAACACCTGAGGCTACCGACTAGAAGAAAGGGCTTAGGTGTGTCATTAGGGAGACTATTCCCTCCTCACCATAGTATATCATAGAAGAAGTCAATAATATATTGGTAGTGGAAGCATAAAAATAAGAAGGCTATAGATAAATAAACAAGATATGAATAATAAACAAAATAGAAGTGTAGTATATACAATCCTGATAAGGATACATGTTATACATATAGAAAAACTCCAAAAATAGGTACACAACAATATGTTACAATAAATGTATCAAAAAAACAAAAAGGAAAAAAGTTTTATCCCCATATATCATTCAAAGCCTCATATTGGTCCCATGCTCTCCTTCTTCAAAGAAACAATCAAAAAACTATGTTATGGTGCTATACCCTACCCTAACCTACAACCATATAAAATATTTGGGTCCCCAAGGAGGCCCAAATAGGGTGCGAGATAACGTCCTAGTAATTAACCATGCAAATGATTATACCTTTAAATATATGTAATATAAGCTTCTAAAAAGAAAGTATACCAGGTAAGTAGGAACTAAAAGTACTTTTCCCCCGGCACATATCCACTGGAAAGAAGTGGTACCAAATAGACTCTTGAGTATCCCTGTAAACAAGTGTCAAGATCCTAACAAGGAAGCTACAAGCAATATAAAAATACCACATGGAAGTTCTGTACTACCATATGAATCCTCTCCAAATGATATTACTATATAATGAAAGAATATAAAAAACCCATGGCCTTGCTATACCAACATACATTCCAAATTACCACGGTCAAGCCGTTCAACCAATCATGTCTTAATTTCCACAGTTTTTCCTTATAATCAAATTTTGTAACCATGAAGGGATGAATCCAAGGTGTCGAAGACCGAGGAATCCTCAATGAGTCCCAGGAACATTACATTGTAAACTCAGTATAGGCACTGGTGGGAGTCCTTGGAGCATGTGCACCAAACTATCCTTCGCCAGTCCTAGCAAGATGGATCCAAGGGGTAGAAAGGATCAAGGCATCCCATTGAATCAAGACCCATTGAGAATACTCTATCCAAGGAATCCACTACTGTGTTCCAATCCATGTGGATTCACCCATGGAATCTATTACAATCACCATTCCATACTAATTCATTCATCACACATGAGTCAACCCACTCATGTAATTTGATATATACCATGAGTATACCTACTCATGTATTCCAATTCATATAAAAAACACTCACGAGTATACCCACTCATATATCAACATGCCAATCATACCATTAAAACAATTATTGCACAACAAAGAAGTATACATACTCCTTTAAACATTTTCACATAATCAATTTTAATTAGTTCTATCATGGAATACATTGTTAACATAAGATAGGAGTCATAACATCTCTTAACCATGCAATTCAATTACATTTAATTCTATTTTATCTTCCAACAATTAGAAAAACTCAAGAATACACTCCTTGGGTGGTTAATAAAAGGAAAAACCAGGGAAAGGCATAGAAAACCCCATGGGTGGCCTTGGGTGGGGGAAACAACCACCAAAACATCTCAAAATAACCTATGGGAATCCATAATAGTTCATATTATATTTATTTCAAATTAAATTTTCAACTCTCGAGGATTCAACATAAAGTATGGGAGGTGGAATAATGGTTGATAGCTCTAAAAAGAACCAAAATATGAAATAAAAGCATATACCACCTACCTTATCTCATTAGTGGAGTTCTACACTAGTGTCAAGTCCTAATTCGACTTGGATTAGGATAAATCTGAAGAACAAGCATAGAACGAGAAATTAGGGAATATAAGCCTAAATACAAATAGCACAGTCAATAGCCAAAAGAACTAAGAACGTCCAAAAATTAATTTATATCTTACTGTTGTGGATCTAATGAAACAAACCGTGGTCGAATCGAAGATCAGAGGAAGAACGAGGATCAAATACTAGTTTATACACCTTGATAGCTCAAAAATGAAGCCTCCATGTAGTGCATTTCCTTTCCCTGCAATGGAATACATTCACAGGTCTACTCACCATAGAAGAGGTGAATACAGTGTGAGTTAATAGGCCCAGTAAGATCCCACTCAAGTGTTCCATAACAAGTCTCTATATAAAAATTCCTATATGATCATTTTAAATTACACTTGTCATGATAAGAAGTAAGAAAATTTAATAAGAAACATGGTAAACATTTCACTTTTATAACAATTGTAAAACAAAATAAGGTATATAAATTTCAAATCCCGATTTTCCATATCATTTATCCATGAATATATCAAGACTAAATAACAAATTCAATAAAAATAAAATATAAGCATAAGTATTAGTACCAAGGAACACTATAAGTCAAGCTAGAATACTACTCATACCAAAATCAATCAATTTCTCAATATGTCTCCTAGAACAAAAGACTAGGAAGTAGAAGAATACCACATGAGTAACCCCCCAACAATGTCAATATTATCCCCTAGAATAATGGACCTAAGAAATAGAGGAAATCCCCATGAGAAAAACTCCTGATAATCACAAAAAAATGGACGATGGCCTTAAGATAAACCTTCCACCTAAGTACCAAAGTTAACCCATGTGATCATTTTCCCAATTCATTTAAATTATTAGAAAAAAATTTCAAAATAATTTCACAAACCATTTCAATGCTTTGAAAATACCCCTTTTCTTTACAATTATTAACAACTAGGGAGAAACCATTTTCATGAAAAACTCTATTTAACACACACAAGAAAATAATTCCAATTCCATGCATAAATCAATTTGAAAATAAATAACAATAAGGTTCATCAACAAAGGCTATATACAAAACCACCTACCTCAAAACTTGGGTCGCACAAGACCAAAATGGGATCCAACAACAATGAAAACCCAACGATGATAATGAAGGCCCATGAATCTAATTCACATCATAAAATTGATTTGATTTAGAGAAAACGGGATCTACAGAAGGTAGGAAACCCACATACCTCAAGGAATAATGCCCGTTGTACCATGACCAACAAAGGAATGGCCTTAAAAATGAGATCACACAATAGATCCTGGAAGAAAAAAAGATAAAACATCAACTTAGACTAATGGATTTGATAACACAACCCAATTTTGATACCATGATCAATGGAAATGAAAAAGTATAAGGATCACTTACCTAGAGAGATACACTATAGCCATCATTAATTTTGAATTCCAAAGGGATTGATCTAGAAAGAGCAGAGTGTCCCAATTTTTTTTGGGATTTTCCTTAGGTCAAGAGAGAGAGAACTAGAGAAATAATAAAAGAAAAATAGTCACACACCTATTTTAAAAACTATATGTGGTCTTTTACACGATGTGTAACCACCAAAGTCCCACATATGCTGAAAAACCCATCACCTCATATTAAAAACTTAACCCTTTATTAAATGAGGATGTGTAAGGCCTCTTAACATCATGTAATATTTCACAACATGAAGAAATTTATGAATTGCATCCAGAAAATATTACACATACTGTAACCTAGTTACATGATGTGAAATACTCTTGCAGCCTCAAAAAAAATCCCTTTGTGGATAAGAGTCCAAAAAATCTTTAACTTCAACATTATAGTTATCCAACCAATTATTTCTCAACCATAAACCAATGAATAAAAAGGAAAAATCAAGATTAGGTTAAGGACATACTTGATAGATTGATAATGAGATGTCACACTGTAACCTGTAATGCCACACGGACAACCCCATACTCATTGGTATACATAATAGAAGCAATAATTCCCATTGTGGTTTAGTTTACATCACTCTGTGTTGACATATGTGATCAAATATTTGTAGATGAATAATACTAGAAATGACTGGATGAATTATAGAGACTCTTTGAAAAAAAATTGATACCATTCATCACTTGGAAGTCTACCAGAACTGGACAGTATGATCTTTTAACAAGAAGGTCCACCTCTGTTCATTCCTCCTAGAAGAATTGGTATTGTCCCTTAGGACTCCAATGATACCATGAATGAAGCTTCCAAATATTGATCCAAAATGGAAGGTACCTTACTCTATACACAATGTACACTCTAAAAGAACTTATTCTTTGATCTCTATGGATGGATAACTTATTATGACTCCAACCAATGAAAGGTTATTGAAGAAATACTTCATGAAATCACACAACATTTGTCATAGCTACATGATGTTAAACTACATAGAACCATATATGTCCAAGATATAAGATGCTAAAATGTGTAGTGGCTCTTTGTCGCATGACCTTAAAACGAATGAAATAACATCCATGATACATGAAGTTAAATTGTGTGTCATCATCATCCTTGTCACATGACAATAAACAACATGACATAAATTTTTAGTTATATGACTTAAAACTACAATAAACCATTAATCCTCATCGAATGACATTAAACCACATGGTTAATATACCTCTCATTCAATGTTAAGAAACCCCCAATGTACCATGAGTTGAGATACTTCTCATGGTTCTTTAAAAATGGGCCACCATCTCATGTGCAGGTCCCAATCACATCCCTCTAACCTCTCAATGGTTTGATATTCCCTATTGGCCATAAATGAGAAATGAAAGCTGGGAAACTCCCATGAATAATCCACACTTTCATCATTTCCACTTCATAATGGAATATGAGCCCCCTATATAGGTATAAGCCCTAACATTTTCACATACTTACCATAACATGATAAATTTCATGACCATCGTCCTCATCTTATGATAGTAAACTGCATGATCTATCTAAGAACTATGTGTGGTTTGATTCCCATTTATACTGGGATATGTAGTGACACATGAATTCCCATCCTTGGGCCTAGTCTTGAAAAAAAAATCCCACTATCCCTATGTATAAACTAGATATGAATAAATAACTTTATAGAAAATATGGATTGATTCTAATTATAATGAAATGTCTGGTGATGCCTAGATCCCACGTATTGAGACCAACCATCATTTTGGAAAATATTAATTACCCTTTCCCCACATAAAATTCTGATTGGTGTGGGGAGTTTTTTAATAACTACATGTGGATTGATTCTTTCTTCAGTAAGATACACAGTGATGCCTAGATCCCCAATCTAGGTTCTAGCCAGAAACAAATAAAATCCCCCCTCACTGTTTATGGATCAGAATTGCATAGGGAAACCTCCATGGACTACTTTTAGTTTGATTCTCATTTCCCATGAGATATATTGTGAATCCCAGATTTCAATCCTCATGTCCAACCTCAACATCTCCCCATTTTCACATCAGTTCATCTTCATCCTTACCACATTATGTTAAACTGCACAATTAATTTCCTAACCGTTTGAATTTAAAATGCATGAAACTTCAAAAACTATGTGTGTATTGATTCTCATCAGAATGATATATGTAGTGAAACTTGTATTATACCTCCGGCCCAGCAACCAAAGAAATCTAGATTTCCCCTTCACTTGCATTTCCTTTGTGTCGTAGAGGAAACCATTTTTCCACCCCTTGTTTTATAAAATGAGAATATCTCACATGGGATTATCATTTATAGTAAAGGATCTGCCTAAAAAAGTAATGAATATCAATTTGTGTTAGTATTATCTTGTTCTTGGCTGTGAGACACAAAAAGGAACACCATATGTACTCATCGCATGACGGTAAACTGGACGATTCCATCCAGAACTAAATGTGGATTGATTCTCATTCTAATGAGATATGTAGTGACGTATGAAGTTTCAATCTTGGAACTAGATACAAAAAAATATGGAAAATACCCCACTCTAACATGTATGAGTCATATCTACATGAGAGGATCCAATATGAGTATTCACACTGTGCATTATTTGGTATTAAAAATACCCCATTTCCTCCACATAGGAATTTAATTAGTTTTGGGATTGATCATCTTATAATTACATGTGGATCTATTCTTGTTCGAGTAAGATAAGTAGTGATTCCCAAGTCCTATGCCCTGGTCCATCCACAATCATGTCAATTCACTGTCTTCCTTACCCCACAACATTAAAATGAATGAGTAATGTCCTGACCACCTAAATTTAAATCATATAGTACCTTAAGAACTATATATGTATTGATTCTCATTCTAATGTGATACGCAGTGGCACTTAGGCCTCAAGTACTAGTCTTGACTATAGGGTAAAAAAGAGTATCCTTTATCCTATGTATAAATAAATATATATGTAGGAACTCTTAATTCAAGTCCCCTCATCATGGGTCCCACTAAGGAAATATAGATGTACCCTTTCTATGTATGAGTCATATCTAAGAAGGGGACTAAAAAATCATGGAAAATATCTATCTAAACACTTCATTTATACTTGGAACTATCCCTTACACATATCATATTCCTAATCTTAAACATTTTTAGGTATACATAATCTCTCTTTAGCTTCAAATGAAATAATTTATGATACCTAAGGGTTATTTTTACTGACTATGATATAACATTCCCTAGTTTTATTTTCATAAAGTATCCCAAAAAATGAGTTTTTCTGCCAAAGGATGCCATTTTTTGACTATGAAGTAACATGCCCTAGTCGTATTTTCATAAAACAATCCACAAAATTGGTTTTTAAACAAGCAGTAAATTCTGCCTTGGGAGAAGCCTCTTTCACCCTTATAATCTTTTATGACATTATGTTGGAACATGTGATTCAAATTAGGTTAGTGGTCATCCTTCACACATTTGTCTTCTATCCTTTTTCCCAATCTAGAAAGCTCCAAGATTATGTTTTATAACTTCCCAATTAATGTCAAAAGTATGCAGGAGTGACTTTATCTCGATAATCTACATATCTATTTTCATTTCCATAATATCGTGGTCCTAGTCATATTACCTACAAATTATAGGCACCAAATTCCCTGTGTTTGGGTTATACATTCTTAGAAAACCTATTCCCCTGATTCTTTATAAAATTTTGACTTGAAATTGACCTTCCATGTTTAGGTACTTTATTTTCAAAAACCGAACTCTATGCCTAGGGAAATACAAATCTCCATAAACCGCCATCAACTTTTTGTGATTGAATATCAGAATTCATGATGTCTTATTTTCCTGACTATGTTCTCACATGCTGCAGTTGGATTTTCATATGTTGCTCTAAAACTGCAGATCCTGTTAGCCAAAGGATGCCACTATCGATGAAGTAGTACACACCCTAGCTATCCTTTCATAAAACAACCCACAAAATAGGTTTTTCAATAAGAAGTAACTTCGTACTTGGGAGATCCCTCTTCTAATTCCATAATACCTTTTTACCATACCGCTATTAAAATATGGTGATCCCCAAATTACAGATTATGACACTCCCTTTATCATACCTAAATATCATGGTACGCACCTAGATAGATTAACCAAAAATGGAAGATTCATTAAAGATTCAGTCAAAGCTAAAGACCTTAAATTATATCCTTAATAATGTCTTTATTATATGAATTTAAACTGTATAGCCTATTTTCCTTTCTGTAAAACTATAAAATTAATAGAACAATGTCCTCTCTGAATGATGATAAACTACATGGTAATCGTCCTTTCTATAGGACATTAAACTACATGGTCAATGTCTTGGTCACATGATATTATACCGCATGAACCATTTTCCGTTGTCAGAAAGGGGCCTTCCCCCTAACATCGAACACCTAATAAGATATACCCTCCTTCACTCGACGAAAATTCATGTAGGAGTGGTTTCCCATTTAGGGCTAGTACAAATAAAGATATTACTTTCATTTTGAGACACGTACCATTGGAAACACCACCGATCATGGTCTTGAAAAATCTAAATTTTAAAAATCATCCATCAACATTAAATTGTTGGAATTACTAAGAAATTATTTTCCTAACTATACTATAATATTACCTAGTTGGATTTACATAAGTTACTCAAGAATTTCAGAGCTTTTCGGCCAAAGGATTCCACTATTGACTATGTAGTATGCTCTCAAGTTGGCCTTGCATAAAATAGAACACAACACGAGTTTTTCAGTCGATGGTAACATTGTCATCAAGAGATGCCTCCCCCATTCCCTAATATCATGTTTTAGATACAAGAAATACAAAATCGTGGATCATGATTCCCCAATGAATATACAAATAATTTCATAACATTCTTAGCCGTTAATCCTTGTTTGGGTCATTATTTCAAAATATATGGTCTAATCCATTCGACCTTAAACACTAGTCTGATTATTCTGGCTTTCATGACTTTAAAATAACCACAAAAAATGAGGCACAAAACTTGTTAGGATGAAAACATGAAAAGGGAGATCTAAGAAAAGATAATGTCTCATCCTTTAAGTATCCTTTATATAGAGATTAGGAAAAAATAGGGTGATGAAACAATAGACACAAACTTTGTAGGGATATCCATATGAATCTATAAATAGTCAAACTATGCTCACTAATCCTCATGTCTTAAGAAAAAACAATTTAGAGAATTTCACTATCCCATCAAAATGGTTACAACTAACTGATTCAAATATATGTTTTTCTATAAGAATTAGTTTTAACATTATGTTATGATCACAGTAGGAAGAAAGGAATGAAGACATAGATGATTGGAAACAAACTTGTTTTAATTTATTAGGAAAAAAATCAATGGATTATCCACAAGATGAAGTCTCTCTATAATAATTTATAAAAGGCTATCAACATATCTCTTCATATATTGAATGGACTCCCAATCTCCATTATCCACCTAATGAATCCTAGTCGACCGAACAACTTCAGTCTCTTTATACCGCTGAAGTGATTCAACTACATCCACAATGGTATTTGACCCTTTTTTTTGGGATTCTTCTAATGAGTGGTGTATTTGTACAACCTCCCCCTAAGTGGAATCCAACTCCTATTGAAGGAGAATAACATGAATAGTTTCCTCATTAATCTATTATTTACATACCATTTGATTATTGGTATGGTTTGACTCCACCTGGGATAATGTTGTCTCGAGATCATTAGAATTGATGAGAATCTTCGTCTTTATGAGGTCCTATTGAACCTCTCTCTCTCACTCCTATTTATGAATGGTCTTCTTCATAGCAGTATGAATCGTGTGGTAATCAAATCATTCATATCCCAGCATACCAAACACGAATGAAAGATGATGGATTCGAGAAGATAGGTCTTCAAGGGGCATCACATATATTATTTTCTATATATCCAACCAAACCCCATGATGTGTGATGCAAAGAGAATTTTTCAGCTCCAAATCTGACTCAAAGATGCTATCAGATAGAGAAACATACTGAAAGATTAGTACACTTATTGAAGAACCTTTCCCCATCCCCTCCTATCCAATAATGGATTCCGGTCCTGGTATAGACTATATTGGAACAAAGGCTTCACCCTCATACCCAACCATGGAAGTCGACAACACAGAACAATGGGAAAGACTCATTGATAACCTCAAAATGGATACAAAAAAAAATGGAGGATGATTAAAGAAATTAATGACACTTACCCAGTAACGGGTCATCCGTTGGGGTAGATTTCTACCCAGTGTCCCTAACTTTGATGGTTTGTGCTGGAACCTCTTGATGGGGGAATCCTCCTGGGTCTACCCAGGGTTCTCCAATTGAGGATCATGATGACTCCGCAATTCCAGAGATAGCTAAGCTGACCCCCATCAACACAGAGAATAAAATGGAATTCAACATCTTGTTCATTCACCACCACTATGACATTATCTATGGAAGGTTCTTCATATTCCAATCAATCATGATTAGAGAATCATGCATAAAAATATTTGTTGCACAAAAAAATTAAGACTCACATCCATTCAATTCCCAATTAAGTACCTAAATTTCTTATAAATTAGTAGAAAGGCTAATATTTTCCTATATTTTTTCCAAGTTCATGCTAATATTTCTCATTGAATCTATTAACATCCTAGGCCCTATGATAATATCACCCTTGGAAAATCTCATAATATTTGGATTGAGACCTATCACATCACCCTCCTCTAATGATTTGTGACTCCAAATAGCTCCCTCAGTGATAGACACATGGTAATCATCATTTATCATAGGTTCCTATGGTTCATGAGATGATCCTAAAATATCCTAAGGTAAAAATTCAATAATCATCCTGTAACACGGTATGATGCACCTTTAACATAACCAGAATCTTCCTTTCTCTCTAAAATTAAATGAATAGTGATAGGAGTAGGTGACCTATATTTGAACTTTGACATTTCTTCTATCAAGGGATCCAAATCTCTAGTAGGGGTCAATTCTTGTCTGAAGTTCCCTGATTAGTTCTTGGAGTCTCATTTGTAATCCCCTTGAGAGAGGAGAGAGAAGGGGAGTCTACGATCACAAAAAGGGTCTAATATTTGTGCCAGGTAAAACATATTTTAATGGTACTGTGATGAATCACCACTATTGACATGGAACATAGGAAAATATTTCATCCTTAGACATTTATTCTTTTTAGACAAAGGAGGGATGACATCAACCTCCTCAAAGAATGTATTGGAGGAGGCAATATAGTTTCCCCCACTATCTCAACCTCCATTTTCCTCTATCCCAGAGATAGAACTCCATGTTCAAGAGACAATTCATCAATACTGAGCGGGGTACCAGTTGGGCCATATTTCATAAATGGAACCTTAGATGAGATTAACCCTTACCAGATTTAGATTAAAATAACATTCCCCTAAACAATATCACTCTTTCCTAGACAAAAGAAATATAGTTGAAAAGATAATATGATAAGAAGAGTTATCAAATCCTCATAATTGGTATACTAAATCCATTATTCATAAGATAAGTGGTCGATACCTTCAACAGCAGCCATCTCATCAAGTCTTCCACCTATCTCTTGGAAGGGATTTGATTATTAGTTGATTAAATGAGCATTTTTAGCTCCCAAATATAAATCCTCACCTCATCACGATTGTCCTCAAAGGTAAAATCAATTGGGTCTCAAGTATCTTCTATCCCAAGAACCTAAAACTCATCACGAAGGAGTTACCACATAATTTTGGAATCAGAAGACCTATCCTGATAAAATTAGACTTCCTCTAGCTGTATGATTTTTGAAACCATCCCATCCTGAATTGAAGAAAATTCAACAGTTCTGGATTTCATGGTCTTTCTGAACCTTTACATCGTAGATGAAGGATGATAAAATCGAACCTTGGTATCTTCTTTACGGTGAGGATTGAACCTCCTAGGTGAAATCTCAATTTATGTGTCCCTTTTAATCCTTGTAGTTGGACTAAACCTTACATTAGGTCATTTGGAAGAACTTATTACCTCATCATTAGAACATTATGAAGGGGATGAAGCATCCTCGTATGGAGAAGAAGCATTATCTATAGAGGGAGAATACTTTCTACCCCACATTCCATGTTTGGATTCTTTCCTAGTACTAATTTTTGGAATGACTCTGTCCAACAATCTTATATGGTATGACGCTATCCATTCATTGAAATACCAGAAATTTAATCCACTGGTCACATCCACTAGATGTAGATTAATTATCGCTTGAGTCAACTCCATTGATGTGAGCATCCATATCTATTTGTATACCATTAGATTCTTTTCCTATCAAATACACACTAAAGGAGAGATGGTTTTCTATTGCACGCACTTGAATTGGAGTGAAAAAAACTATATGAATCATAGGGATCACTTATAAAATATATTTTGATAAAAATCACTAGTACATCATCCCTAAATTCCATCATGTATGATTTTATTTCATTTATAACCTTCTTTTCATTGGTAAAACTCTCAGTAGGTGGGACCCATATAGGAAGAATTTGAACTCATTGAATAGTCTTAGTCTAAATTGGACTTCACTGGGCATGAGGGACATGGTGGAATAATAGAAACAACATGAACATACATCAAAATGGGCTCTTGTAAACCTTGAACCCACTTAACACAGTGCAATATCTTAAACGATTCACTAGCCATCCCCAAATTACCTGAAACTATCCTAAAATTCAGGACGAGGCTTTTTCCATAAAAACATGCAGCAATATTTGATAAATTTTCACCAGAACAGGGATTTCCATCCCCAAATTAATGTTCCCAACTTTCTTGGATGCTATGAAAAATGTACCTAACATTATTCCACCATTAGAATCATGGGATGGATGTAGGTAAGTACTTATCCAGAGGGATAAAAAGCTCATGAGGTGTGTCTTTGAAGGAATGCTAGATATGGGTTATATCCCCATTTTTCATACCCCCTTCTCAAAATTCATCCAGAATGTCTCAGGGGTTCTCTAATTTATCACCTTGGGACACCTAGTTGGATGTTTCCAAGTGGTTCCATCCCCCTATGGCTTTATTAAATCCATAGACCACATTACATGATGGATATACCCCTTTGGGAAAGGTTATTCCTTCATAATATCATGATAAATCTTCCAAAGATCATGTTCCATAGTTGGTATCCTTTCAGCATCACCGTATGTTGCCTTTGGGGGGATGAACTCATCATACATATTCCCAAGGATCGTAGCCCCATAGATCTTGGGGGCGTCCCACAAACTAATACCAACTTATCCATGCATCAAGTGGAAAGAGATTTTCTATGGAATTCACTAGCTTGACAACTCAGAAATAAATTTAGTGTTCTTATATATGTAATTTTTCCTTTCTTAAAAGGTCTCATAAATTTAGATTTCCTGCATCTCTTTGAACTCCACACAAGTTTGGCATACCCAGTACACCCACATCCACACAGGCTTAACACACCCTCCAAGGTGTAAGTACCATGATTTCTTCCAACTCTTTGATTGATCAATATAGAAATCATATAAGGTGGGTGGATAAAAGTACAGATTCAATTTATGTGTGTATGAATTTATATCCATAGAACACTATATATTGTGCATGACAAAGGATGTGGATGATGTCCCATCATTAATATATGCACCCATGATGGAAACGTTGGCAGTTCTGAAATTTATGTAGTCTTGAAACCAGGATAGATGAGTATAATTATTTGAAACTGATATCAAGACTGCCTTTAGGTGACTATGGTCATAAAGTGGTAGATAATTACTCTCAAGAAAGTTGTAGTGATTTTTCTTTAAATGTCCAGCCAGATCGGGTAAAGTAGTATCATGAGCATTGTAGTAGTCATGGACTACAAAGATTAAAATATCATTTAGTAACTTTACAACTTATTCATTGGATACTCTATTATTTTTAAAAACCATGGAACCTGTAAGGAAGCATCAATTTTTTTAGGTTAGACAAGTCTTCATTTCAAAAAGAATTCAAAAAAGGGGAAATTTTGGCAAAGGCATGAACTCTTGCAAGGGCCTCACTCAGGTGCCTCACGAAAGTGACTCATAAAAGTGCCTTGATTTGAGCCATCACCCATGGTCCCTATGTAGTTCACTCACTTAGGCATACACATCATGAAAAAATATACACACCGTGTCTGTACGAATGGAACTTTCAGTGAAAAAATCTTTATTGGAGGGTCTATATGGGAGACTAGCGTAGTGAGACCTAAAAGTAATGAGTTTCTATAGTCGACCTTTGAAATGAGGACCATATTCATAGATGATGAAATCCCAATATGTGTTCCACATACATTCCACACCTACACATAATACCTTAGTGAACTACTAGAGTATATTACCTATGTGGATTACCTACGCGATCCATTCACCCTTTTAATCCCTTTACCTTAGGATCGGACCCTCTTCTTTTGATCAGATCAAATCCTAAATGGGAGATTTTTTGACACTCTATTTTGTCACATGTATGAAAATGGGATAAGTGTTAATACCTTAAATAGAAGAAAATAAGATAAATTATGAATTCCAATAATCATAAAATACTCCAAAGTCTATTCACCCAGGTACCCCCAAAGAACTTTCATCACTCATGATACATGCATGTTAGCCTACATGATCATCCTTGACAATCATCTTGTGAAAGAAAACTAATAGAGATAGCCCCTTCACTCAAGGTTCTATATTTTCCTATAAATAAGATCATGAGGTCTTCATTTTTATGGAAAAAATTTTCCGATTTCCTCCCTATGCTCTGCTCTCCCTAGACCTTCACTCAAGCCCTCTAAAACCTTCTAGGCAGTTTTATAAAACTTAAAGAAGATAGAATTAAAAGTGGATAGTTAAACTAAAGTGCTCACAAGGTTTAAAATAAAAAAAAACCTATTTGAGTCACTCACTCACCCTATGATTAATGAACACTTGTGCCAGACCCCCATCCTTAACTGGGGACCTGTGCGATCCACTTTTGGGAACACTTGTGGAGACCCATGAAGACTTTAGAAAAGTATCTCCAAAGTGTATTTTCTTAGGTATTCCATCGCCCATGGTACCACCATATCTTCTAGGGTTACCTACATAGAGTACCCCTCTAGGAAAGGCTTCCTTGGCTCACCCTGTGATGACCCAGACTCTCTTGTTCCTTTCCTTTGCCAAAAATCCAGATCCTAAAGGGGTAGCATCTCAGCGCGACCGATCCGTCTCACCGATCGGCGCGACCGATCGGCGTGAGAGATCGGTGAGACCGATCGGCTCGACCGATCGGTGATACTGATCGGCACGACCGATCGGTGAGACAGATCGGCGCGACCGATCGGTGAGACAGATCGGCGCGACCGATCGGTGAGACAGATCGGCGTGACCGATCGGCGCGATCGATCAGTGAGACCGATCGGCGTCACCCGGCTTTGTCGGGGTTTTTCCGGTGACGTGCGCAAATTGAGTTTTAAACCCTTCTTTGACCCCCTTTAAGATTTTTTTAAAGCTTGGTAACACTGTAAAGGTTATATTTAAATATTTAATAAATTAACCTGGTGTGTGTGTCAGTTTAAACCACCCGACCCCTTTGATAACGTGTGAGGCCGTGTGGTCAACCCACGACCCCTGCTCCTTACACAGTTTGAAGTTCTTATCTCAACCTTCTGCGGCTCTTATAAACTAAGGGTTAGCCGTGGTTTCTTATTTTCCCGATCACCCTGTGCTAAGAGTACTTTTCGTTGAGGCAAACCGCATCACTATCCGTGAAGTTCCGCCCCAGCCTTAGCGTCGATTGTTGATCAACCGGTAGAGAATTTCTTCATCTCTGGATTTTGTGTATCATGCGGGGTGGGAATTATTTTGGTTCTGTAGAATTGGTTAAACTAGACCTATATAAAGATAATGAACTGATTATATGATGAAAGAAGGGGGGATGTGATCGTTGGTGTTGTTTTATGTTGTGATCATCTTTATGAATTGTGCGGGCTTACGCCTCCTGAAAATCATGGCCATTAGTGGTCTTTCTCTGTGCACTAATGAGCCCCTAGGGATGTTTTAAATGACTTATTTGTGGTTGTGAACTCTTGTTGTGAAAAGGGAAATTGGTTAATCACATACACCTGGCTAAATGAATTTAAAGCACCAAGACCAATCCCTCTGTGATAAACCCTGGTTAAAGTACACGGAATTGAAATCATGGAGCGTGTAAAATTTTTTAAATCTGAAAATACCGGCATGGCCCTACCTTGTGTTGGTGGAAATGGTTTGGGTGTTTTCTATTACGGGACGATTTCTGGAGATGTGGGAGGGGATGTGATTCCCTGTTAATATGGATTCAGTTGTTGTGAGTTTTAAGATTGGGTGATTACCTTATTTATATCACGAATTGGGGTGGGATCCTCTGTTGATGAGAAACCTTTTTGGGGGACACTGGGTAGTGTCTCAGGGTTGAATTTGGTTGTAGTACTTCAAGGGATCTCACTTATCCCTTTGTTGTTGTGACTTTAAAAGAGAACTGGGTGTGAATGTTTAAATTAACGTTTGGCTGGATTCTTTACTTGGTTATGCTTATGGTGTTAGTTTCCCATGTAGGTGCATGAACTTATTTAAACATTATTACTGAACATGAAAATAAGAATGGGACAAACGAGTTTTGTTGGTGAGATTCATGACTCAGACTTGAGTGATGTTGTGATCTATAGGCTGTCTGAAGAAAAACCTAACTTTGGGTGAGTGCTTGTTACCTATGTATATACTTGTAGTTTTGTGCTTCTTATTCGCACCCCACCCAAGTTGAGAACTTAGTGCCGAACACCCCCATTTCATGGGGGAGGGTGTTTTCCCCAAAACTATTCTTAGTGGCTGGTTGTTATCTCCTTTTCTGATCCCTTTCCCGGATAGCCCAAGTACGTTCAGGCAGGCTGTGATGGCCTGAGGTCCATTATTAGCCCAAGAATCTTCGGGTGGGGTAGTGTGGTGGTTATGGACCAGGTGTGTGCGGGCAGGTGGTTTCCCAAGTATCTTCGGAATGAGACCCATGTGTCTTCGGGTGTGGTAGTGGATCTTCTAGCCTAGGTGTCTTCGGGCATGGTGGTGGTTGTTCTGGTCTAGGTGTTTGCAGGCGTGGTTACATGTGACAGTTGTGGTCCAGGTGTTTGCGGGTGGGTTTCGGCAGTGGGACTGCAGTGAGAATGGCGGGATTGGTTCGATGCATAGGATGTCTCAATAACCAGTGGGAAAGTGGCGCGGGGTACCCAAAAATAGATTTTCTCTTATTATATATATTACTTGACTTGCGTTATTTGGTGAGTGTAGCTGGTGAGTGGGATGGGTGAACTCCTTGATAGTGTTGGTTGTCTGCTTCTCACGGAACTTTAGTACATTCCCCCACATGTGCACGAGAGTCTTTGGTTTTCCCTACTGAGTGTACTTGTATGCTCACCCTACGTATATAAAACTACTTTTAGGTTTCCAGGAGGACTTCGGGGATCGCGCAGGACCGTACTTGCTCAGATCTTGGGGCAGTCGCAGTTGCTATTTTCTTTCTTTGTTACTTACCCTTGTATTCAATTTTATACCCTGTGGCTTTTACTTTTGGAACATGCATGTGGGAATGGTTTACTTTTGGATTTTCTTTTCTTTTACTCTTGGTGTTTTTGGGTTTCATCATCTTATCTCCCAATCCTATAAATAAAAAAGGGTAATTCCTTCCACTTGTGTGTAATTTCCATAACCTTGGTGCTAGTCGCCACTCCGGGACCTATAGAAAGCGGGTTACAGGGGTCATTATCTCTCCTTCAACTTAAAGAAGGAAGGTATTGGAAACCTGCTGACCCTTCCCTCCTTTTGGTGAAGGCGGGTCGTGACACACCCAAGCCTGCTTGTGCAAACCCCCTTGGTTCTCCCAAAACTCTTGACCACATAAGCCACCCATCAAGCCTTCTTCAAAGCCATCCATTGTTGGGAATCTCCTAATTTGTCTCCCTTCTCTTAGAGGGAACAAGTTTAAACCTCCACCAAATCCTCTAGACTTTCACAACCATGGAAATTGGAAAACCAGGGTTTCCCACATTTGGGTGTGTATTCCTATAGTCAGACGTTTCTTGAACTTGTCTAGTTGGCCAGTCAGGGTCCTCGAGGTGCATGGGAGTGTGTATTCCCGTGATCAAGAAGAACCTTACCCTAGGGAAATTCTCCAAGAGTTACCAATATCAGATACAAGGGATGGTACCATGTCTTAACCTGGTCTTTTCAAAAACCCAAATCCTTTAGTTCCAAGTAGGGACGTTGAAGATTATACCTGCTTTTCTATTCAAAATGGAATGAGATCTTCCACCATTGCTATGGGATGAATTATAGGGAATTTCTATGGGAGTAATCACCTATAATTTCTTACAAGAGGTTTCAATTTTTATCCTCCTCGCACTATTGGCTACCAGATCAGAGAGGGAATGGTCACTAGAGTCTTATCCTCTCCCCACCGTAGCCTCGACCTCTTTAACCAGTGGAGGCGGAGAAGTGTGTTGTATGAAATATATTCTGTTTCCTCCTTATCTGTCACATTCATGCATGAATCATCCTCACTCATGTGGACACAAAGGATATCCATGATCATACAATCCATACTATCATGTTCATGTTATAGAAGGGGATCATCCTTTGAATATTCTTCTCACCTTTTTTCAGAATTCCACCATAGGCATGGGTCCTAAAGGCCATGTATCCACCCTCAGGGAAAAATAGATCATGTGGTTTCCTAGATATTTTTTCTTCTCTTGTTTCTAACACCAAGCATGACTCACATGGTCTTAGAGGATTATGGTGGCCATGAAATCCACATAATTCCAACCCATCAAAGGGAATCCTCTTAAGGAGTAATCCCCATTCACACTGTTCAATGGGAATCCACCTCAGAAGTAAGACACAATCACAACCACCCTTTCATCGAGGCATCCTCTTATATGGTGTAAGCCCTGAAGTTATTTATTGATCTTAAAATTGGACATATTATAGGTGAATAAAGTAAAAGGGAATCCTCTTCATGAGTAATCCCCAACTAAGTCTTCTAAAAGGTCCATAATCCAATGCAAGAAAAAACATCGAGGGCCTCTATAGGCATGTATACTCAAAACTAAACTACATGGGATTTTATTTCCATCCAAGTGAGATATATAGGAATCCTACATGAGGTGTAAACCCAACATCCCAAATAAACCATGTTCTCTTTAAGACACATTCCCTAGAGGGTCCAATTCAACCTAGAAATTCATATCCCCTCGAGGTTCCATGGGATGATTCAACATAAGTCTCACATTAAACTTTGACTAGAAACCTTCCGCTAGACTTCCTTTCCACATGACAATAAACTGTACGGTTAGGTATTTATCACACGACCTTAAAAGGTATAATGTGACCTATTAAGCAGTATCAAACTACATAGGTTATGATTCCTTTTATGATGATACATAAGAATCCCATCACATGGGTTCGATCCTAATATAAAAATAACTCCCTTCTCCCTGGATGACGATACACTCTAGAGTGCCCCACTGTGTGGCTAGAAAACTAGGATCATCATAATAATGACCACATAATCTCTAATCAGTATATAATAGGATACCATTGATGGAGAACCTTAGATATATATATATATATATATATAAAGATATCTACACTGTTAAAAATCCTCATATACATACAGATGATTATAAACACTATTTATGATAATAATTGGTTATTAATTCAAGGGTGACCCACATCCTACTTGGGAATTAACGAAGGATTCCTGAAAATTTATTAAATCTAGAAGAGAGTCCCAGAGTATGAAAGAATCCCCCCCAAAAAGGTGTGATGAACCAAACCTCACATCCTATTAATCAATGTGAGTTATTAAGAATCTTCAACCAAACATCCCAATGAGAACCTACCTTTGGAAAGAAGTTCCCCATGGATACAAAATAGTTGGGTGTTTCCAATTCCATGAAAAAACCCATTTGAAACCATTCTGAAATAATAATTCCTGACCTGAACATATTTATGTGGGGAATAAGGTCATATCATCATATAGGAAGGAGTATTTGTTGACCTAGACAAAGTGAGATATATAGTTTCTTGGGATCATCCCAAGAAATTTTTCTTATAGAGTTTCTTGGGGATGTATGGATACTATATGTGTTTTATTCAAGACGTTTCACACCTATCAACACTGATCATGGGAATGAATAAAAAGGGTATGAATTTTACATGGTTTAAAGTGAATGAGAAGTATTTTTAGGAGTTAAAAGGTAGGATTACTTCACACTAAACCCAATTATTTTAGAGATATGAATAAGTTATATAGTTCATTATGAATCCTCAAGCATCGGACTAAGATTAGTTTTAATATAGGAAGATTGAGTGGTAGAAAATGGGTCCTACCAGTTGAAGAGTCATGAGTATAATTACCTCAAAAACCTTCTCGAGATAGAAGATGTGGTTCATAATTTATGTTATTGGAGGCATTATTTATGGGCAGAATGATTTGTCATTTACAAGTACTATAAAAGCCTCAAATACATCTTTACTTAGTGTGACATGAACCTTAGGTAGAATAGGTGGGTTGAATACATATATTCATTTGATTTTGAGATTTAATATAATACTAAAAAGGTAAATATGATTGATGTTGATCTATGATAAAATATTCAGATGCATACAATTTTGGAGGCCAGTATTGAGTGGTGTCGATGGATAATTTTTCTATAATGCATTTGGAGGTTTAAGTGTGTAACAAGCACCTTGTTTTAGAATCCCTGACCACGAAATATTATATTTTGGAGTGATTAAAGATGATTCATATTTCTGATCCTTAGGTATAAGGGTATTGGGGATGTAGTAGAATCCATTGGGCTAGAGATTTTAAATACATTTCATCTTTGGGATGACAAGACTTGTCATCTCTGACGATCCGATCCTCGGTATGGTTTATGGATCTCAAGTAAATTATTCAAACAAAAAAATATATAAAAACATCCCCTTTTTCAATTTAAATCTATTCTCAACATATTCTTTTGACCAACGATCATTACTCAAAGGATCCAAAGTGGAATCCATCTGGATCATTCACACACACTTCAAAAATCCATGGGAACATCAATGGCCGAACTCCGGGTGCTACTGCAACAATGTGATGATGTCTTAAACATCCCAATGATCATTGCAATCCTCTTACATTGACTCTTGAAGGTGTTATTAGATTATCACTTGGAGTGAGACTCCCTCTCTATAAAGGGGGAGGAGAGAGAGCAACTCATTCTAAAATGAATTAATAGTCCCCATTGTGCAAGGGCCTCTCTCTATTTATAGTGGATATTCAAGATACCAAGTAGGGTTCCCTAACCCCCATAAATTTAACATATACTAAATAATAATTGTGAAAAACTAAGCTACACTATAAATATTATTTATATTTTATTACATAACTTCAATATATATAAAATATATTACGTGATATAACCAAGTCATTAACTTGACTCAAAATTCCCGCTTAATATTAAATAAACCAGGAATATTAAAATAATATTCTCTTATTTACTTAACTTTTAAATAAATTTAATAAATAAATTCCACCCAATTATTCATAACTTGAATAATATGAATTTATTTATTTATCAGTGATCGATAACTTGGACAATACTCTTACCCCATGGTGAGGCCCACAATGTTCGATATAATTATTCAGCTTAATAGGGAAGATTCTTGAATATCCAAATATTTTTGACCATATAGGCCCTTATCTCAATAGTATTGAATAAAATCCATAGAATAATAGCAATTCCTAGAAACCCATCATTTCCCCAAAAAATATAAGGAAATTTAAAGCAATGAAAACCAACCAACCAAAACATACCATGTACTATAATCTATTTGTCTTTAGATATCTTTTAAAGAAGGAAACACACTTGTGTCATCTCCCTTTTCTTGATTTATTATTTGTTGATCCCCCAAGATGAATGTACCTTTGAACATTAGTGTCCAAGGATTTATAAAGGTACTACCATCCTGATCAATAAGGCTTGATATATATTATTTCCTTAAACCAGAAGTGAAAAATCCTTTCTTGATCATTCATCCACTGTCATACCACCAATGATGCACCCAAAACAAGCTACCTCACCATGATTTAAATATCATAGTTTTTTACTTTCATCAAAGTACACAATAAGATGGAAAACATTGATAACTATCTCATGTCAGGAGACCAATACATGTCTATAGATATGAACAATCAATGACAACCAAAACATGTGGTGTTCCAATTGGTAGGTTCATCCTCATTATCTAAATACTAGAGATAACTGAGTGAAAACTTAATGAGACTAAGTATCATTGTTTGCAATCCCCTAGCACATGATTGTCAAAAATATACTGTTCCCAGTCAGTAAGATGTATCTAGACCACATAACCTTTGTTTAAGATTAATGTCATAGTATTTTGAGGTTCTCATTATATCATGGGATCTCCTATAACCTTTTGATTTGACAATTAAAGCATGGAAATTACCATTTAAATAGTGTTTATTGAAATGTCTACACTATAAAGGTAAGTACACACCATGTATATATATTTTTATAAATGATATGGTAATCAAAAGTACTGTTCAAGTTAGTCCTAGGGAACCCACTATTAAAACACCCCCACTTTCACTAGAGATAACTTGTCAATGAACCTTGTTAGATATCACATGATAAAGATCATGTTTCTACTGAGTCATGAATTTAGTTGTTGTGTCTTCCAAATTTCTACTGTGTGGAATTTTTGGTATGTGAGAGCTCAGCTCATTGAGTCAAAATTCTCAATATATGGTATCCATGAGTATATAACTTTTTCTACTATCATAACATGACATCTTGGATTGTACTAGTAATACAATTTTCATAATAATAAAACTTTTACATATTAGGTGTGATTTACAGAACTGTTACCAACCATTTCATTTAATAAATGTTTCTTAGCTTCCTTAGAAGCTGTAATGTACTCAGTTTTGTAGGTATGACTACCAATGAATATTATGCATTTTTATCACTCAAAACCTTATCCAACTGCAATACTAGATCAATGGATCCTAATAAGACTAGTTTGTGTCCCCTAAAAATAGTGTCCTTTCCTCTCCACTTACTAGGTACAAATATTTTGTACTTTCTCAAGTACAATCAGATAGTTATGACTGCTTCCCTTGTAGTTCTTCGGGAGGTAACTGATATCTTCTTACTATAAATTATATACCAAAAATATCATGTCTTGTACTTATCATTACATACATGATTGATTCATCATAGAAGAATATTAAATTCCACTCACTAGTTTTAATCTCCCATAGGGCCATACATATATATTTGGAGAGATTTATGTCATGTGACACTGGAAAAAATTCTCCGTCTAATTGTTCTGACTTTTATTTTTCAATACCGTGTCATTATATATACAATTGACTAGGTCCATGAAACCATTATATATAACTCATTAAATCATGTTCCCTAGAACTTAGGGTTCATCTTTAAGTCAATATATAGATAATGAAATTCATCCGGGTCTTAATTAACTATAAGACCAATATCTATTTTTCACATGTGGTCGAACATATTCAACTAGGAAAATAGTGGTGCTCCCACTAACCTATGGTAGACACATGGAACAGATTAATTATAAATAAATATTCTATGATATTTCTTCTTACTCCAATACTAAACTGGATTTCAGTAACTTGAAACCTTTATTAGCAGTCTGTGACTTGACCATCCCTTTTTGGTTGCATCATTTATATACCTTCCATGATTAGTGGTCATGAAATCTAATTTTCAATAAAATGATCACAAAAATTAGCTATGAAAATTAAAATTATAATGGATTTAGGTATACCAACTTGGTATTACCAATCAATCCTTATTGGTACTTATCTTTCACCATCCATATATCATCTCACCTGAATACCCACAACAATATTGAAATTTTAATCTCCTTTACACTTTGATACATGGAATCCATTATTGAATTTTAATTGACCTTTTCAATATTAGATGATTTCCATATACTTCCTACTTGTAAGAAATATTTTCACTAATATTGGTGAATATAAAACCATCACTATTGTTTAAACCTTCCTACACAGTATGTGTCTTTAGAACATTCTTGTTCTACATGGAGTAGTGTAACTAGTTCCTATGCCAATTACTTGTCCATTTCATGCATTAACTAGACCTAATTCAATGCTGATATCGCTCTCTCTAATAGAGATGTGTACCCTTTTATAGAAATATAACCAATCAACTAACTACCATTTTTCAATATTAGGGATTTATTTAATATCCTAATCAACCATTGCGATAATTACTAATATGCACATTGTTTTTAGCTTGATGCAAGTTTGTTTTATATCCTAACAAACTCTTTACATCTAAACACATATACTTATGACATAATGGATTTCTATCATACTATTTCTCATATGATATCCATTTTTTTCATTATAAATGAAATATGATTATGGGATATTTCTATTATTTGTGAAGCACATCTTGAAATATAATAGAAGTTTCTACAAGTTTCAACATTGATGTTTCTAACATCATTACTCTGATGTATAAAATGTGCATTTAGTAATTGCTCCATGATACATTTTGATGATAAATGTTAACATGTAAGACTTATCATTCATCCTCATTTATAACATCAATTTTATGATGTAGATAAGGTAATGTTCATTTAGGAATTACCCCATGCTATATTATGTTGATCAATGAACACTTGGTCAAGATATTCTTCAACATGCCAGCCCAAATCAACTCATATATTCTGACCATGAATTTAACATAATTAATTTTTATACTCCTTAATAACTTAAAGGAATATGATGAAGTATATTTACAACTAGCTTACCCTTGTAATAGTTCACACTCTCCTATTGAATTAATTCTAAAATATTTGTGGCTTACCTTTATTTCTAAATGTTTCTTTGTCCAAAATATATAAGTATACATGTTGATAATACCTAAGGTGTTTATCTCTACTGAGTCTAAATATAAAAAATGGTATATCCTTGACGTCCAATTTGAGTTTTACTTGAAAAATAATCATCTTACCCTAACTGGGTAAAAGTCTTACAATTTATATCCATCACCTATTTCCTATGATTCAAGTATCACTAAACTATTTATTGAGTATGATATACTACAAAAAATCATTCCTGATCATGGATTAATATATCCTTATGTCCATTAGAAATATGAGATAATTCTTTGGTTATATTCAATAATTGTTTGACTTAAATCATCTACATGGAAATTATAATTTGTGTTTTTATCACCATTGACATAGGAATAACCCTTTATCAGCTGCTTGGAGAATAGAACAATCTTCTAGTAATGTTTCTATGCTTACATGGTTAGTATATTTAAATACACATATGTTATTGGAATATTTTATTTTATAGCCTTAAAACATGTAAGGAAGATTAATTGATGAATATACACTAAGGAAGAAGTGATTTTTTTTCTTATTCAATTCAATTTGGTTCCTTTAAACTTCCATATTAATTCATGTTATTTGAAGTAAATAACCGTCCCTTTAATAACTAAGATCTATATTTGAAGGAAATTGTGAAGGTGCCTTTGGATTCAGTCTTTCCATTGTCCATATTGTATTGTATTTCAACTTATTCATCATAATAATTCACTACTAGAAAAATACCCTATACCAACGGATTGAAACCGTTGGTATAGGCCTCCAAACCGTTGGTATATCCTATACCAATGGTTTGGACAACCGTTGGCTAGTAAGCCGTGGAGATAATTCTATACCAATGGTTTTGGAAAAACATTGGTACAGACCTATACCAATGGTTTTAAAAACCATTGGTATAAGTAATCTGAAAAATCTATACCAACGGTTCCATAAAACTGTTGGTATATGTATTTCAAAAAATAAGCATTCTATTTGTTTTGATCCCAGTACCTCCGGTTTATGATTGTACGACCTAACCACTAACCTAGCTTGACTCTTGGGAACATAATTTCATAAATATATATATGTATTATCATAAATATTTTAAATTTAGATTTATTTAATGTTCTGTGTAAGAAGATTCCATAAAAAAAACATGTAACTATACCAATGGTTCTCAAAACTGTTGGTATAGACCTATACCAACTATTTTGAGAACCGTTGGTATAGATTCTTTGATTTTGGGACCTATAAAAATGGTTTTGGACAAACCGTTGGCATCGGAGGACCTATACTAATGGTTTGTCCAAAACCATTGGTATAGGGTCTCTATTATAGACATATACCAACAATTTGGCCAAAAAAATTGGCATAGGTCAACAATAGAGATCCTATACCAACAATTTTAAAAAAACCTTTGGTATAGGTCCATATAAGTGACTTATACCAATGGTTTCTCCAAACCGTTGGTATAGGCCCCCCTATAACAATGGTTTTGGGAAAACCGTTGGTATATGTCCAAATTACTGACCTATACCAACGGTTTTCCCAAAACCATTGGTATAGGTCCATATAAGTGAACTATACCGACAGTTTGCCCAAAACCGTCGGTATAGATCTTATTTCAAGTAGTTATTAAAGATTAACATGTATTTAATACTATTATTTCTTGGAGAAAATTCACCTAAAAGATAATGAATCATTTACTTCATCCAGTTTTCTTTGTAACCTTAAATGAATATGGAGTAATTGGGTGAAAAAGATTTAATAATGGGATTCCTTAAAATATTTTGATCCATATTTCATTTTACACAAAACCAGTGTAATTTTCACCATTCATATCTCACTTTAATTTACCCTCATAAACTCCACAGAGATGATAATACATGTGTAATAATCTATATCCCTATGCTGTAACTGCAACCTTCAGCATAAGTTGATGATAACATTATGACATAACCATCATATGCTTCCTATATGATTATCCTTTAAGCATTTTAACACCTTATCTTCATAATTTGGGTTAAAATGTATTAGGACACCAACACATTGAATTTCATAAATCATAGTAGTGTGCACAAGCACCTGTACTACACTTGGAAATTTTTGTTAGTTTGGACATTTGATTTGTAAAATATTTATCACAGTTTATCTTGTGGTATTATATGGTATTTTCTACAAAATAAAATTCTTGTAGATTTTACTTTTATCTTGATTTCAGAATTATCCATTATTGATTGTTTATATAATTAAATGATTCTCACTATTTTATCTAATTCTAGGAACCCTATGTTCTATAATCAGAATAATCTCTTTCTTGAGTATTCTAGTGGAAAATATCCTTGAAACTCCCCTTATAGTCTACAATATTTGTCCAGGCCACTACATGAAGGTTTTAAGGTAGGAGTTTGACTAGCCAACCACTTTAACTCGCTATTCCTTGATCTTTTGAGTGCAATATGAGTTTCTAAAATCATAAGTTGATTTAACCAACCCTTTCCTCTAATATGATTGTAAGTTATCTTCTGATAATCCTTACAATCACTTTAGAAAATTCAACCCACAACTATCATAATAACTCTCCAATAGTAAGAGGCACCCTTAACTTTTCCTGAGGAGCACCCTGGACACCCAATTTTGTGCAAATTAGAATGATGAAAGGAATTTATGTCTTAATATTTTTTTGAGGGTTTTCTCTCTCTCGATGAATGTAATCCATTTCTATTAATCTTGTTCAACTATTTTTTCAGGCTCAAAAATGAACATTGATAGAAAATACATTCACCGTTTCTTTATGAATTTTATTATTTATTATTTTATATATTTTCCTGTTGTTATAAAATACATAAAATAATAAATAAATTCATAAAGTAAATATACTACTTGATTAGTCTTGACAATCTAAAATGAACTAAAGGTATCATACATGAGTGTAGCTTGACTCTTAATGTAGCTCACACCCATCCAGAATGTCCAATTCTGGTTTGGATTACCGCCTCATCTTGGCGAGGTCTATGCCCTACAACATCTCTGTCAAAAGTAAAATTATACTCGCATGCATACAAGAGGAATTGTGGGAACAATGTATATACAAACCATGACGAGCACACAAAACCTTACACGTATTGATCGAAGAAGATGATGTGTAGACCATCTAAAATAATTTATTATTTGTAGGCATCATATACTGTTAAAATAATTAATTAAACAATAAAAAGAAGGCATACACTGGTCGGTACTCAAGACCTGGAAAGTGGATGAAATTTAAGAATGACAAAATTAAATTGCAATAAATTAAGTATGATGGAATTGATTAAATTAAATGAATTAAATAATTCAAATAATTTAATTTTTCTATGTATGCTACTAATTTAATTTTAAGTCAAAAATTTAAATTAATTAATTAATTTTATTTTAATACCAAAATTAAAATAATTTGATCTTGAATGTTAAAATTATTTTTTTTAGACAAAAATTAATATTTTAATTAATTTAATTTAAGATTGAAATTAAATTAATTAAGTCAATTAATTTTTATTATTTAAAACTAACTATGCCCCAAAAACCCACTATGGCCCATTACGGGTAATGCTGGACCCACAAAAAACCATAATGTGCCACGTAAAGTCTGTACTGGTCTATTCTAGGCCATGCAGGTTCGCCCAGACCCATTTTGGGTTGGGAAGACTCACCTTGGCCTATTTTGGGGTGATTCGGTCCGATGAAATCTATAAAGTAGGGTGCCTCAAGGCATGCTGGTGACTTGGTCAACCACCCGTAGGCTAGAAAATGATGAATATAGATAGCTTCGGCATGGAAGAGAAAGGCGCCCCCATATATGGGTAGTGGTTTCATGGTGGGAGGTTGGCCTGGTCCGCCCGGTTGGGTCCACACACACAACAGTCAGCTCGGCTGACTGGTCATCTGGGTGGAAGCTCCATGATTAAGTAATAGGTTCATCCAAATCTAGTATGGCGGCTTGTGACGACACGGAGGGAGGCGCCAAACCATAGAAAAGATCTATGGTGTTCCAACAAGAGGTGAAGACTCTCGTGGCAGTCAGATGAGGTTGGGTACGACACCACCCGTGGATGACAATAGTGGAAGCCACGGTGGGCAACTAACCTGCCTAGGATTCAAGCCGCGAGGAGACCCGGTGCCTCAGGGTGTAGAATGTCGAATGGAATATTTCAGAGGTGGTCATGCATGAAATGGAAGATATCTGAGAAAGTAAACTGCTCGGGGAGCGAATGGGGGCACTTAGGAAGGAATGACAGACGACTAGAGGGGCTCCATTTGAGGAGGTCGAGGACTCGACGATGGTCTGGGGATCCCTACAAGGTGGGGTGGAATCATAGGTGGAGATGGATGACATGGGTTCCATCCCCTTTTTCATTTATTTTCAAAAAGGATCCCATTCTTTGTTTTAAAAAAATTGTATTTACCCAGGGTAAAGTCCAGGCGTCCATTTTTTTTTTAATTTTGGTGTTGTGTGGTTTTTCTCCACACCTTTTAGTTTTTAAAAAGGATATTCTATTAGACTTTAAATATAATAATAGAATGTGTTATTCTAATTAAATAACAATATAATAATATTATTATCAAAATTATAATAATAATAATTTTTTTGCACAAAATTGGTGAAAAATAATTTAAACGAAAAACACTATTTCGGCTATGGAGTTTGTCTGGAATTGTTTCGGTTAATCAGAGTCAACCTATAACATAAAGTTGGTAAATATAACATATATATTCATCAAAATTTAATACCTATAAACCAGAAATAAATCTGTATTAAATTTTTTAAACACCATAACTTGTTTGTATAAAATCAGATTGACCCGTGAAATGTTCCATTGAGACTGATTAAATACCCTCTACTTAATTTAAAGTTAAGTTCATTTTATTGGATTAGAATAATTATGTGATTATATGATACCAATTAAAATTACATGGGTCATAGTAGATGCCAGTGGCCTATAGTTTTTTTTCAACATTGGGACAAGAAGATTTGTCATCTTCAACAATTGGAGCCCCGGTACGATCTGAGGATCTCACATAAATTATTCAAAGATCAAAATAAAATCTAAAAACATACCTTTTCCCAATATGAATTTTCTCTTAGTATGTTCTTGTCGTAGCAGATAATTTCTTGAATCATCCAAAGTAAATCCCTCAATATTGTCAACACATGCTTCAAAAATCTATGAGAACGTCGATCGTCAAATTCTAGGTGCTAGCTCAACGATCCAGTGATGTCTTTGACATCTTGAAGATCATCACGATACTCTGCATTCAATGCTTGAATGAACTCTTAGATTTTCACTCAGAGAGATACTCTCTCTCTAGAAAGCGGGAGAGGAGAGAGTTATTAATTAAAAAATGAAGGAATAGTCCCCATTGTGCAATGACCTCTCTCTATTTATAGTGGATATTCAAGATACCCAATAGGGTTCCCCAACCCCCAAAAATTTAACATACACCAAATAATAATTATTACAAACTAAACTTCACCATAGATATTATTTATAATTTATCACATACCCTCGATATATATTAAATTTATTATGTGATAAAATTGTGTCATTTACTCGACTCAAAATTCCATCTTAATATTAAACAAACCTCTAATATTAAAATAATATTCATTTAAATAATATTTTCTCATATTTACTTAACTTGTAAATACTTTTAATTAATAAATTCAACCTAATTATTCATAACATGGATAATATTAATTTTTTATTTATCTATGATCGATAACATGGACAACACTAAGACCCCATGGTGTGGCCCACCATGTACGATATAACTATTCAACTGAATAAGGAGGATTCTTGAATACTCTATTGTGTGTGACCCTCTAGGCCATTTTCTCAATAGAAGTGAATAAAATCCACAGAATAAGTGCGTAGTCTAACAACCCATCATTTCCCCTAAAAAGATAAATAAATTCATTGCAATTTCATCCGACCTATGAAGACATATTGTGTACTATAATCTATTTGTATTTATATATATCATAAATTATGATGCACACTTATGTCATCACCCTTTTCTTGATTTATTATTTGTTGATATAAATGGATAGATTTAACTTTCAACTACGTTTACTACTATAAATTTAAGCTATAGACATGGACCTATAGACATAGTTTTATAGGTCCGTGTCTATAGCTTGTTTATAGCCACAATTAAATTTGGATATGTGGCTACACATTTGTGTCCTCTTTTTTTAGATTCCCGTTAGGCTCTTCATCCTTCCCCGATACGCGATCCTCACCATGGAAACCTCCTTCCTCGACGACATCTCCTCCTCCCCTGACGACATCTCCTCCCATGTTGACATCTCCTCCTTCCCCAATGACATCTCCTCCAATGAAGACAACCTCTCTCACCGCTCCCTCCTCTCTTCCCTCGTAGCTTTCCTCTCCTGTCCTCGCTATCCTCGCCAGATTCAGTTCCTCCATCCCTCACCGCGGTTCCTTTATTCACGACTCAGATTTTCTAATCATGGCTTGACTTCTCCATTCGGCATTGCTCCATCCCTCACACAGTACACCCTCCTCCACACCCTTCATTGGGCGGTCCTCCTCCATTAGGTGCGTCGGCCGAAGGTTTCCTCCTTCCATATGGTGCGTATACACTTTATCACATTCATTAGGGGAAGTAGGTCCTTAACATTTAAACTATGGAAAGTGGGGAAATTATCATAGTTTATACTCAAAACCTCACATCATGTGTCTTCGGTGTATAAATATGGGAGTTCTATACCATTTCTGATCAAAATCATAATGAACTAAGCCTCATGGGGGTACAATTCAGGTGTAGTTATCAAGCCACGAGACTAGCTAGGGACCTTGATACCAGGTTCAGTCCCCTCATATAATTATGAATCAGGCGAGTTATGCATATTAGGGATATGGTTATGAAGATGAAGTGGGATGAGTTTATGTAGTTGGCTAAACCCCAAAAACGGTTGAGAGGGACCATCTATTGTATGACGTGTGGTATTGATCACTGTTACATAGTCTACTACCTTGTTTTATACCATTGTTTCTTATTCCTTCATATCTGCACAATTGTTTTTGTACTTGACATACTTTTTAAGTTTTCTTCTGATTTTATTCTGTTATGTGGCTGCTGTTTGCAGATTTGTTAACCTATTTTGTGGCTCCCTTATGTTTGCAGGAGGAGTTTGCAGTAGTCATTATGTTTTCATTTGTATGAGGAGTTTGTGTTTTGTGGCTCTTATTTTTCAGTATTAATTCTATTTGTGTTTTAGTGTGTTTTCTATTTTGTGGATCTGGTTTTGTGTCTTCTTTGAATATTGTTTACAATATTCATTCTGTTTCGGGAGTTTTCATTTTGCAGGGGGAGTTCAAGGAAGGGTTTGTGTTTATTGTCAAATGTTTTATGGATCTTGGGTGTTTACTGGGATTCTGTGAACTATTATTCACTGGTATTTCATGGTTTATATTTCATTCTAATTCTCACAATTAATCTCGTATTCTGGTATTCATGGTTTAATCTATTTAATATTCTGTCATATATTTACTATTATGGAATTATTATGTTTTTATTTACTATTATATAATTATTAATCTATTTCTAAGTGTTTTGTGTAATAGACTTTGTATTTGTAAAATTTACAAAATTTAGAAGTTGGATATTTTAGTCATAAATTCCAAAATTTTGAATTTTCACAATGTAAAGAACCTTAATTATCCAATTGTTACCTATTTTATACCAACCATATTCAAGGAAGATCCTTGTATATTATTATGATCATGATATAAAGGGTATGTTTATGTTTTTCATTTTTATTATATACTGTTAAGCATGTTTTCTATCCATTTATGTACATGTAAAAGGCGAAGTCTTAAATTAATCAAGCGGTGATTTAAAATATATTAGTCTAGATTAATATTTTTGAAGGAACTTTGACGAACCCATTTTTGATAAATAATACCTTACAACCTTGTACTTATAATAATAATTCAACATATCACTTTTAGACTAACATGTTACTCCTTTAGTTTACTTTAGGTTGATAATTAATTTATTGAATCTATTAAAGATTCTTTACGGGGTTATTGATATGATTTACACAGTTTATTTTCTAACATGATTTTCTTTGACATTATTTGATTAATCCATCATGTATATAGTGATACTTGATGATTTATTTGTGATGATAGTAAAAACATTAACTGACGAGGACTACAGGAAGAATGTAAACATAACATCTATATTCCTAACATGACAAATATATAATGCTTTTTTCTTTTCTAATATAAGATTTTGTCACTGTTATGTTATCTTCGTTATTGGATCAACCTTGTGATATTAATATAAAAGTTTTATATTACTATAATGAAATCTGTAATTTAAGATATAGAATAATTAATGCATGATTAACTTCTCACATAAATTGTTGTTAATAAAAATCTTCTATTACACTTACATATCAATATGAATATTCTTTGTTTATTGTTGGTTATGGAATCATGTATCCGTTATCAAGTAAAATTGACACACTGATGACATATATATAAGAATTTATTATATCTCACTTATTTTCCCATTATCTACTTGCAGGTGGTTTCTTATGATGAGGTTGGTTCTATCCACTGCCATCAAAGGCAGCGAGTTCGACATCAGATTTAGGTAAGGCTTCTTATGTTTTCTAATGATGCTGCTTGCTGATGCTGCTATCATCATCACCTATCCTATTATTTCCATTCTCACAAATCATGTTCCTCCCAATTTTATTTTTAGGTTCTATTAATGATGATTAATTAGATCACTGGAATTTTGTTGAAGTCTCCTGGGACCCGTTCATGCGTGTTGTGACAACTGGAGTCAATGGTGACTCACTACATATGCATAGGTAAGAATATATATAATAAGTTCTCTCGTTATATGTATATCCACCCATGTAAGTGTGATTACATATAGGGGGGATAGGTGTGCTTATGTATATATATATGAAAAAAGTATACGTGGGTGGGTGATAACGGGCTTATGCATGTGATAATATATATAAGGATCCTCTTGTGCATGTTCAAGGCCATGAAGACATGTATATAGGGGTTAGGGTGTCCTTATGTATATGAAAAGGTCCATATGAACAGATGATGGATGGAGAATCTTAGATTTGTCGCTGATAAAAGTGTCGAGTGTTGAGTGTGTCTTGGCTCCTTTGAGGTAGGGTCCCTCTCTTAGCCTCTTTAATTCAAGAATATTTTAAATTGCAATTAGGTTACTTCTTAATTCAGCTTGTATATCGACCACCATTGAAGACAGTGAGTTCAAAATTGGATTTGGGTAAGGTTTATTCTGTTTTTATTCTTTGGCCTAATTTTAATTAGGGATTTTTTGATTTTTGGGTTCCTTATATTTTTGTAGTGCATTTTGGATTTCATTGAGGTGGATTCGAGTCGACGTTGATGAAGGATTACATGTGTATTTATAGGAAGTCATATACATATATAAGTTCCCCCTTTATATATATATTCATTCATGGTAGTATTAATATATATATTAGGGATATGTGTGCTTATATATAGATATGAAAAATGCATACATGTGTAAGTGTAAAGGGGTATATGAAAGTATAAACATATATCTAAGTACTCTCTTGTGAATATTTGGCCACACAAATATGTACATAGGGGTTAGGTGTCCTTATATATATATATATGTGAAGTTTCATATGTGTGCAAGTAGAAAAAAGGAAAATTCGAGTTGTCGTCGTCAAAAGCAACGTGTCTTGAGATTGAGGTAGGTTTCCTCTACCTAAACCTTTAATTTGAATTCTATTATTGCATTATTATTTTAAAAACTTGTTTCCATAACTGCTTTATTGTTTTAAAAAACGAGCTTTGTCAAGGAAGAATATGAATATATCTCTTGAACTTATTTATAAGCCTTTTCAAAGAGGTTAACAAATTTTATTAGTTTCTAGATATTAGAAAAAGAGATCTAAATACCATACATTTATTATACTTAGATACATTCATGATCTCATTAAACTTCCCATTAAATTCATCATTAAATACCACTACTTAATTTAAGGATCTATTAGTTACAATATCAAGATTCCTTACATCTATTCTGGTATCATGGAACTCACCCATAATATTCCTCTTGAAATATTGCATAAGGAATGATGTGAACATATCACACTATAGGGACTGAATCTGTAAGGATACATAATTCAATTTTGAGCATCTCGTTCCAAACTAACTAGCTTCAAGGAAGTTGAGTTGGTATCCTAGAAGTACCCAATGGTATTCAAAAGAATTGTAGATAGATTATTACTCTTATGGAATCTCACTACCTCTCCCTCTTGTAAATTAACTTCCTTTTTCATTAAAACTAGTGAGATCATCCTACCATAAGGATTTTAATTCAGATTATCTTTCCCTTCATAACAGTGATCCATGAAACAAATCATTTACCTTGGTAGGTTGAACTTCATATTATTAGTCAGAATATATTAGACATACATATCCTGAAAAAGGACTTTACCCATCTCTCATACTCTTTTGTCTATCCTAGTTTGAAAAAACTTTTAGAGAACCTTCAAATTAGGTTGTAAGTTCTTCACTCTTTTGATGGGTTCTTTTTCAAGGGTAGGGGGAGGGTTCCCTCTTTTTATTAAAACAGTTGTTTGAAGAAAAACACCCTTTAAGTGTTGTTAGACTTTTAATATGGAATTTTCCAAGTAGGTAAGTGTTGTAAAGACCAAGTCACCACTAAGTGAATAACATGATTTGTATGGAATGACTTTTCATGGAGGAAAGCCTTTCCTTGAGCATTTAAATTTAGAATACCTTGTTAGAAAAAAATGAATAGTTATTCTTGTATTAAGTGACAAGTATCTGAGTGTTTTTCTTTGATTTTCCTTGAATTAAGTGGTTGAACTGGAATGTGAATTGGGTGGGTAGGGGGTGTGGGGTGGGAAAGGGGGTGTGCAAGGGGTAGGGGGTGTGCTGGGGGTAGGGAGAGGGGGTGTGCATGGGGTGGGCATGGGGGTGTGCAGGGGGGGGGGGTGCAGGAGGGGATGGTCGGGGGCTAGGGGAGTTTTCAAGGGAGGGGGTAGAGGGAGGGGGTGTGCATGACAAGTGTGAAAAGACTATTCCCAAATTTTAGGCATACAAATGAAATTGTGTCAGTATAAAATATTATAAAACTAATCACTTTATGTGTTATAATTAGGTTTGGAAAAGTACATTTCCAATCCTGGGTCACACCCACTTCTTTGTTGACACTATTTATGAGTCCCACATTAGACATTAGACTTTAGTGAAGAAATCCACTATTTAATCACTCAATATGATACATATACTAGCTTTGAAGTCATATGGTAATAACCTATACCAAAACTACTAGTTCTTGAATACTTCTTGGTTCCACCTCTCACTAGGTTCTTATTTCACTATCACAAAACCACTTTTTACTAGCATTGTGTTCCTAATTCACCAAACAATGCTAGTTGCAGTTGATAAGGCTCTTGAGATATGACCATGAGAGTTATCTTCTTCTTATTTACTTTCCCTGTATTTTTCTTGAGAAAATATTTTTTTAGTTTTTTGAATAGATTTAACATACATAAATCATAAAATAAAATACATGATTTTTCCAATTGAAATGAAAAGCTTCTTGGAAACTATTTTTTTGACCTACAGTTCTATCAACATTAGTGTGTTCATTGAGTGATAAGGTATGTCAATTAAATGTAGTATAATACCAATTCAATTAGTGGATGCTGAAGAATATGGAAGTCAGCAGTTCCAATAGAGACACATCATTAGCCCCAACCTACTCTCATCTAGCAGGAAAAAAACATTCAAATACCTTTTAAAATAATTTCTTATCAGTTATTATACACTCACCTACCCCCAACACAACACCACCCCACACTATTCTCTAAATTTACAACCCTATCCCATGTTCCCATCATCACCACTCTCTTTAAATTACAACTTTTACTCAAGGTGGAAAGACTAAATAATTCAAATAGAACTACCACCTTGTCGTAGATTATAAAATGATTGATACAGTTCCATCTTCCACTTTAGAACATGATAAAAACTAACCTACTCCATTGATTTGTTTGATGATATTTCAACATTATGGTATTACTATTCACATTTCATTCCAAGATAGAGGAAAAAAGTACTCAATTATAATATGAATTTTAAGAAATGTTCTATTTGACATACCTATTGAAGCCTAACATTGGATGTTTTGTTCTTAATCAATAATTTTAGATGATCTATTATCTTTTTATAATTAACTTATTCATAAAATAGCTTCTAAAACATAAACCAGTGGCCCAATAATCCACCATTTGGATTTCATTTCAAATTTCCCATCGACATCTGAACCAGTCCCACAACCAAACATGCACCTCTAGTAGTGTTTTTACGGGAAAAACTAAAGCAAACATAAAATTCAATCTAATTTTGTATTTGAAATAGAGAAAATGATTAGAAAAATTATGAGGTTTTATATATATGCACCAGGTTTAAATTGAACATTTTCCTCATCAAGAATTGCATATTCATTCCAAAATTTGTCAACTTATAGGCATCTGAAGTGATCTTTCTATAATATTTTCCTTATTTTATTCTCAGAATGAGTTATCTCTAAAACTATTATAGATTTTAAATATGTATGAACCATGTTATTTTTCAAAATAGATATCCCAATGAGGCATATTATATTGGGAAATTCCTAGCTTTCTTTTTGGATCTATGGTTTTGAATAGTGGTTTCCCAAAGATAAAAAAATAGACTGGCCTATTCTGAATCACTACCCTTAACAACCTTATGTTTAGAAAGTATATTAAATTGTATTTATTGTTGAAATCACCACTACAATAAAAAAAATTATCTGGATTCTCATATTCATTACTACCACACCACAAAACCTTGAGAGTAGTCATATTTTCCAAAGAAATCTGCAATTGGGCTCTAAATTCTACTAGAACCAATAGAAACAAAATTTATACATATTTAAATAGAGATTTAAATTATTTTGGAACCTACTAAAAAACAATAGTATAATGAAAATACCATTATTCCATATAAAATAATTTATAAATATGGTGTAACTCTTTTCAGTGCATTGGTCTTGATCCTTTATACAATACCTTTAGTCCCAAGCCTTTTCGTTCTCAACACACAACCATTTAATGAACCTCAATGTATCCTTTTTAGATTCACGTCACTCCCAAAATCCTTACACTACATTTATATATTTATATACATTTATATTTTCCATAGGTTTTCTCTTTAACCAAATAGGTTTCATAAATTCAGATGTTGGTCATTGGAATGGAAACTCCACAGGAGCCTGTTGCAATGTCATACTTGAAATAAAATCCTTTTTCACCCCACAACACATAGAAATAATAACATATGTGCATGATTGCAATAAAAATTCTTAGTAACCAACATTTATGTAGATATATTCATCTACTCTTGCTCCCCATTTTTCATCTCGAACTACAGTGTCGAAGAAAAAGATAGATCTTGGTGACTAGTCAGTTCAACAGGATCATGTGCTATTTGAAACACTTATTTCTACTCCTTTCACTAAATTTGTACAGAATTGAAATTCCCCATATCACCCACATTTTATGTTACCTTGGTAGTTTTAAGTTATTATTTTGTTTGAGTAGTCATAGTCTATAATTATTCCACCACCAAATCTCTTAATCGACACTACTTTGAAGTGAATCCAGGTAGGTCCATTCTTTTTCAGTTCAAAAAAGAAATAACAAACCCAAGGAATTACATTCATAATTAATTCTTCCATCAATAAATTTATCATTTCCTATGTTTTTCAATTTGAGAAAGTTTCTTCTGTTATGCCAATCAAGTGTAACCACACACCAGACACCATTTTTGAATGGACTGTGTTTGTGTTGATTTCATCTGTTATGTTAGTAGATAACTACTCCAACTATTGTGTCCATTATACCATTGTTAATTATCTTCCAATAGTATATGAATGAGAGCCTAAATCTACTAGGGGGTCTGTCCAGGGGGTGCAGTGGGGGTGTCCAGTAGGTTGGTGCAAGGGGGTCCAGTAGGGGTGGTGCAAGGGGGTGTACAGGGGTGTGTGTATGGGGATAAGGGTGTGCAGTGGGGGTGTCCATCAGGGGTGGTGCAGGGGGGTGGGGGTCCAATAGGGGTGGTGTATGGGGGGAGGGAGGAGGAGTAGGGGTGTGTGTGAAAGGGGAAAGGGGGTATTTGTGCAAGGGGACGAGGGGGAGGGGATGTAAGGGATGTTGGGGGGGGGGGGGGGTGCACGGGGGGTTGTGAAGGGGGGTGGGGGTGCAAGGGGGGAAGTTCAATGGGGGTGTGTAATAGGTTGGTGATAGGGGGTTCAGTAGGGGGTGCAAGGGATGTTTGGGGGGGGGGGGGGTGTGCAAGGGGACATGGGGTGTGTGCAAGGGATGTTTTGGGGGGGGGGGTGCAAGGAGAATGGGGTGGGGGAGGGGTCAAGGGATATTTATGGGGGGTGAAAGGGGGAATGTGTAGGGGGTGTCAAATAGGGGTGGTGCAAGGGGTGTCCAGTAGGGGTGTGTGTGAAAGCGGTCGGGGGGGGGGGGGTGTATGGGGGGATGTGCAGGGGGTGTCCAACGGGGGTGGTGAAAGGCGGTCCATCAGGGGTGGTGCAAGGGGGTCTAGTAGGGGTGGTGCAAGGGGGTGTGTGCAAGGGGACAAGGGTGTGTAGTGGGGGTGACTAGCAGGGGTGGTGCAGGGGGGCTCCAATAGGGGTGGTGCAGGGGTGTGTGTTGAAGGGGTTGGGGGGGTGGCTATGGGGGGGGGGGGGTGTTCAGTAGGGGTGGTTCAAGGGGTGTCTAGTAAGGGTGTGTGTGCAAGGGGTCGGGGGGGGGGGGGGTGCATGGGGTGCTGTTGAGGGGAGGGGGTGTCCAACATGGGTGCTACAAGGGGTGTCCAGTAGGGGTGTGAAGGTGTGCAGGGGGGGTGTGTGCAAGGGGACATGGGGGTGGGGTGCAAGGGGGCTGTACAGGGGGTACACGGGGTGTCCAGCAGGTGTGGTTCAAGGGGGTTCTAGCAAGGGGTGCCCAACAGGTGTTGTGAAAAAGGTGTCCAACATGGGGTGTGCAAGGGGACATGGGGTGTAAGGGGGGCTGTGCAGGGGTGGGGTGCAAGGGGGGATTATCGGGGGGGGGGGGGGTATGTCTAGGGGGTACTGTCCAAGGGGGGTGTCTGTCCAGGGGGGATAATTTCTAGGGGGGTGTCTGTCGGGGGGGGGGGGGGGGGTGTTGTCCAGATTGTGCGAGGGGGGGGGGGGTTAAGGGGGTCCAGTGGGGGGGGAATGGGTTTCTAGTGGGGGTGTGCAGGTGTGAGAGGGGGGGTGTCCAGGGGGTTGCGGGGGATGTGTAAGGGGGGCTGTGCAAGGGAGTGGGATACTGTCCAGGGGGTTTTGTCCAGGGGGGTCTATCCAGGGGGTGTCCAGGAGGGGGGGTGGGTGCAGTGGGGGTGTCCAACAGGGGTGGTGTAGGGGTTTTTCAGGTGTGCAGGTGGGTGTGTGCAAGGGGATAGGGGGGGTGCAAGGGGCAACACTGGCTGAACAATGCTATTTTTTAGGAAATGTGAAGACATATAGCCAAAGTTTATAACTGTGGCTATAAATTATGAGTGATTTTAGATTATGACACAATTTTGAAACCATGGCTATGAGGTTTTATCCATGGTTTGAACCGTGGGTATATCCCAATAGCCACAGTTTGAACCGTGGCTACAAGCTTATAGCCACAGTTCAAAATCGTGGCTATAAGTTTTACCTTATTTCCATGCCAATACCAGCCACGGTTGAGTAAACCATGGATAAAACCTATAGCCATGGTTTTTGGGCCTATAGACACGATTTAAAACCGTGGATATAACCTTATTTTCTATTAGTGATTTGCCATGATTTTTAAATGGTACTACCATCCTGATCAATAAGGTCTGAGATATATTATTTCCTAAACCTAGAAGATACAAATCATTTCTTAATCATTCAACCAATGACGCACCAACACATGCTACCTCACCATGATTTCAATATCATATTTTTTTCCTTTCATAAAATTACATGATCAAATAGAATACATTGATAATTATCTCAATTCAAGAGACCAATA
The DNA here is from genome assembly GCA_963277665.1 of Viscum album. NCBI lineage: Eukaryota > Viridiplantae > Streptophyta > Magnoliopsida > Santalales > Viscaceae > Viscum > Viscum album. The sequence goes on from OY728131.1 coordinate 26,834,894, forward strand.
TATATGTCCATATATAAGAAAACCAATGACACCCAAAACATGTGGTGTTTCTATTGGCGGGTCCATCCTCATGATATCACTACTAAAGATCACAAAGTGAAAACTTCATGAAAATAAGTATAAATTATTATGACACCCTAACATCTACTAGTTAGACATCTACTATGTCTAGTTAGTAAGATGTATCTAGACCATATAACCTTTATTTAATATTAATTTCATAGTATCTCAAGTTTCTCAGTATAGCCTAGGGCGTTCTATAACCTTTTGATATGGAAATTAATCTATGAACATTTCCATTTCAAAAGAATACATAGAAAAGTATACACTATAATAGTAAGAATACATCATTTATATCTAATAGTATACACAATATGATAATCAAAAGTACTATTCACACTGGATCTAGGGAACCCACTATTACAATAAGGGGTTGGTTCTATAGAAGATCCTTTTAGGTGAGGACCCAATGCCTAGTTGGATTATTTATGGGAATGAGATCTTGAGTATTCATGGGTATGTATGGGTGCCTTTAGACATATAAGAATAATTTTTTCTGAAGTCTCATGCCTTTTTTTGGGTAGCACATCCTAGACCCACCAAGATATACTAGGATATATGCCTCTAGTAATGGTATCTGGGTATGAAGAGGTTGATTTCTAGTTTTATCACATGGTATTCCATTTTTCAGCTAGTGGAGGAAGAGAACCAACAAACTACTGGACTTTTATAGCCTCTATCCTTTCAGGAGTGGAAATAAGATGATGTCACCATGGATTTTGTGATGGCATTGATGAGATCCCCTCAAGGTAACAATGTGGTATGGGTGATCATCGATAGGTTGACCAATTCCACACACTTTCTACTTATTAGAGAGATATGTTTAGTAGATGATCTTGGAAGGATTTCCATTTGGGAGATTTTCCCCTTTTACGGAGTTCCTTGTTCTATCGTATTAGACAATGATGATCAATTCATGTCATGGTTTTCACAAGGGATGTATAAGGATATTGTTATATAGGTTTTTATGGGCATGACATATCATCCATAGACCAATAGTTAATATGAACAAGTTATATAGGTGTTGGAGTAAATTCATAGAGTATGCATCCTTGATTTTGTAGGTTCATGGGAGAAACACCCCCCGCTCAATGAGTTTTCCTATAATAATAGTTTCCATGAAACTATTTAGATGGCTCCATATGAGGCCTTATATGGTATAACATTTCAACCCTATTCTAGTATATGTAGGTGAGGAAACACTATTGGGACCTCATTTAGTCCAGGAGACATCAGAGTAGGTACAACTTATCTAAAAGTGCATGTCTATAGATTAATCTAGGATGCAATATTATAGAGAACATCAGCTCCAGCCCTTGGAGTTTGAGGTGGGACATCCAGTCTCTCTATGAATTCTTCCCAGGATGGGTCATAGTTGAATTTTGAGACAAGACAAGCTATTACCTCATTATATCGGACCTTTCACAACACTGAAGAGAGTTGGGCCGATATCCTATCTGTTGTATTTACCCTTGTCGTACTAGGTCATGCACGACATCTTCTACATTTCACAAATTCACCATTATTATTCTAATATATATCATTATTTTGAACTTGAGGATAATAATCTAAAGGTAGATGCATCCTTTGAGGATCATCCTATACCTATCATTGATTGGATCATGAAGGCTCTTTGAGGTAGGTCTATTCTTATTGTATGGGTGCTATAGAAGAATGTATGTGTACAAGATAATACATAGGAGTGTGAGGCCGACTTACTTTCCTGGTGGATGGAACTTTTTTCAGACGATGTTTTACCACCCTCTAAAGGGAAACTAGGGAGAAAGGTGTTTTAAGGAGGGGATGTTATAACTTCCTGGGTTTTCTAAGAGGTATATATAATTTAAGTCACTATTCAAGACCTCCCATGTTATGATTTTAATGTTATTAAGAGGATTATGATATATTATAAAGCATCTTGGGATCATTAAGGTCTTGGAGATTTTGATTTTGGAGAGAAAAACTAATTTACATGATTAGTGCACGATTAGTGCTAACCATGCGAATCAACTGTGTCGGGAAGTGTAGTGTACTGCAGAGGGGCACACGGTTTGTCTAAACCATGTTCCTCAGGCTACAAGGATTTGAGGAGTGCTCCAGTGAACCGATGGGGGGTGCACAGTTTGTACAAATGATTCACCTAGGGTCGTATGCATAGTTCCACTTAGACAGTGCTGCCACACGGTTTAGGATCATGGTTTGGATAACCAAGCGGCCAAACTATGTGCCTATTAAAAGGGAATGAAATTACAATTTTCCCTTGACCTATTTTTATTTTATTCCTTCTTTTTCCCTTCCCCTTATGTGAAACATCTCTCCTAGCCGATGGAGCTCTCCATCTTCCTCAAAACTAGACTTTGAGCTAGGATCTCAGAAAATTTTATGATTTTTCTACAACTGGTTGCGTTGGATAGCTAAAAGTAAGTTCTTAAAACCTATATATTCCTTTCTTAGTTTATCACTCTATATTTCTAACTATTTTGGTGTGAGATAATACTCCCTATTTTCTATAAGTTTTTCTATTTAATCAATTTAATCCTTTTTATCTTGATTTGAAATATGATAACAAATGCATAGAGTACTACTGATCCAATGTAGGTTTTCTAGTACTTTTTCCCTAAAGCTAAGTCACTTTATATTATGCACTGTGATGACACACACATGAATTTTCATGTGTTACCTTAAAAGTACAATTTGACTTTAATTAAATTGTTATCCATGTTAGAATCTCCATATCACACCATTGTCTTCATTGGAGGATGTCCACTTCGACTTGTTCTACCTCTTGGGGTGTGCCATTGAATACCCTGTGACTTATTGATTATTTTTATGTCCAAACAACCTTCTAAGTGGTCTTGTATTGATTCCAGAATGAAATAATTATGTTTAATTAAATATATGTGAGTGGTATGACCATTTCACATGACTCTTATGTAATTAGTGGGTTAAGACCTTGAGTAAATAAAATGTTAATGATTTATAATTCGACATCAGATTATAAAAATGCTTAACTGGATCTAAATATTGTTTATGATACTCAGGAATGGAGACCCATATAATTTATGATACTCGGGATTGGAATCCCATACACATGTGGTATTCATGAATAGAGACCCATATGACTTATGATACCTGATCCTGGTGACCCTTGTAACTCTTTAAGAATTTCATACATCTCCATGGATGCCTAAGTTATGCCTGAGGTCCTGGCTAGTATTAGTATCTATAAATATATGGATATATATGTACTTACCTATACAGACTATATATATATGTACATACCTACATATATATATATATAGTTACAAGTTCTGAGATACCCCAGATTTGGTTGAAGTAGGTAGTGTTAGCCTAGTTTCCCTTTGGAACTATAGATGACTCGTTTACAGTTATCTTATGCTTTAATTTTTATAGGTGCACACTGCTCATTTTATATAAACCTATTGGATAATACTAGACACCATTGGTGATGGCCTATTGAGTCTGTCATACACTCAGTTTAGGCCACCCATGGGTACCTGACCATACCTTTTGGAAGTAAGTAGAAACAAAGGGAAGAATCCGACTATGGATGCTAGATCTTCTATTCTAGGACAGAGTATGAGAGTAGTGGACCAAGCATATGCTTGCGATTCTATGAGAGATAGATTTTGGTCTTTTTTTCTTTTTATTCATCATGTTTTATATGCTTGTACCTATGTATCCAATGTACTTTCCATTTTTGTGTAGCACTAAGACATGACCAGTATTTGGTATATGATTTTGATTATGCTTCTACCTATTTATTGTATCTCGATGATTTACTTATTCCACTCCTTGTTATTTATTACTATTTCCAATGCCTATTATTATTATTTGTATACCTCTATGATAAATTTTGATCATGAGGGTATAGTCTTCCCATCGCATGATAATAGAGTATCGCAACTAGTCGGTAGCCTCTAGTGTATGTGGAGGTGTGCTTGAGGCCATGTGACCCAACGATTCATCTACTGTTATCGAGTGAGTCGGGCCAGGACATTACAAATGAGATGTGTCAAATTAAAAAAATGACTTCTCTTGTTATATAATGATATATTCAGACACAAACAAACACACACACACACTCATATACATACACATATACATGCATAGATATACACATACACATACACATACACATACACATACACATACACATACACATTCACATACACATACACATTCACATATACATACACATACACATACAAATAGACATACACATACACAAAAACATACACATACACATACACATACACATACACATACACATACACATACACATACACATACGCATACACATACGCATACACATACACATACACATACACATACACATACACATACACATACACATACACATACACATACACATACACATACACATACACTTACACATACACATACACATACACATACACATACACATACACATACACATACACATACACATACACATACACATACACATACACATACACATACACATACACATACACATACACATACACATACACATACGCATACGCATACGCATACACCTACACCAACACATACACAAACACATACACATACACATACACATACACATACACATACAAATACACATACACATACACATACACATAAACATAAACATTAACATACACATACACATACACATGCACATACACATACACATACACATACACATACACATACACATACACATACACATACACATACACATACACATACACATACACATACACATACACATACACATACACATACACATACACATACACATACACATACACATACACATACACATACACATACAAATACAGATACAGATACACATACACATAAACATAAACATAAACATACACATACACAAACACATGCACATACACATACACATACACATACACATACACATACACATACACATACACATACACATACACATACACATACACATACACATACACATACCCATACACATACACATACACATACACATACACATACACATACACATACACATACACATACACATACACAAACATAAACACAAACACAAACACAAACACATACACAAACACATACACATACACATACACATACCCACACATACAAACATACACACACATATTAATCCCCATACACATACATGTTGGCAGACACACATACACATACACACAAATACATGAAAAAACATACACATACATAAATGTACAAAAACATAAACATACATAAACGTACATATATATATACACACATATATTCACATATATACATACATACACATGCATACACAAACACACACACACAAACACATAGACATATCACTAATAAAGTATAGACTTTATCTGTGCTAAAACTATCATCAATAAACATACATAAATGTATATATATATATACACATATATTCACATATATACATACAAACACATTCATGCACAAACACACACACACACAAACACACGGACACGCTTGCACACACACACACAAACATATCACTAATAAAGTATAGAATTTATCAGTGCTAAAAATATCATCGATAAGTATTCATTTATCACCACCAACTTTAGCGTTAATAAATACTAGTGAAAAACAAAAAAAATCAAAATTAAATTTTAAACTCACAATAAATTACTAATTATATTACCATGAATGATAAAAACCACAAAATTTTATTATAATAAAATTGAATAAATTTTAAAAATAAATAAATTACAAAAAATATAAAAAATTAATAAATAAAAAAAAATATATATTAATAAAAATTATAAATGAATAAATATCAAAAGAAAATAAAAAAATTAAAATTTTCAATTAAAAATGGTTTAAAATTAACTACTAATTAATAATGAATGAATAATAATTTTATAAAAATTTGAATACAAATTTATTAATATAATAAGGAATAAATATTAATTATATAAATTACAAACATATTAAAAGAATTAAATAATAATATTTAATTTTTTTAAATAATTATAAAAAATGAAAAAATTACCAAAACATTAAATGAATAAATATTAAAAATTAATAAATTTTAAATGACATGTGTGTCTTTGTGATATGTAGGTGAACCAAACACATAGTCTAATCCAACCACACACACAAACACATACATACATACACATTCATACATACATATACACATACATATAAACACAAAAAAATACACATACGCATGAACATACATATATATATATATATATGTAGTTCATATTATATTTTATATAAATATGTATTTGTTTTTATATAAGTCATATTAAATAATATGAAAATATGTATATAAAATATTTATGCAATGTACCTTTATGTAGAAGTGTATATATATAACACATATTTGATATAAAAAATATATATTATAATTATAAATACATATGTATATTATAAAGACACATATATAATTATAAATATATAAATTTAAAAATAAACTGTATTTAATGTATTTATATATTAATTTATATATATTACTATAATATATATATATGTAATTATAATTATATATATAATTATAAATAAGTATTAATTAATACACACACACATATATTATTTATAAATAAATAAATATATATATATATACATAGTTATTATTATATAAATCACTTTTACAAATATATAAATATGTATATTTAAATTAATTTGTACAAATTGATTTTAATCAGTGAATTTTCAGGGCCAATAAAGATTTTAATTTAATAAATGCTTTTTTTTGTGCACTGATAAAAGTATCATTTATTAATGCTTTTATCTAGAATTGATAAAAGTCACACATTTATCATTGTTTTTTTAGAATTGATAAAGGGTACTGCTGAGTTAACAAAAATATGTAGTAGTGTAATGTAAACTCAGAAAATCATTTTTCTTTACTCAAATACTTATATTTGTGAATATTTTCTACCCTAAAAAATACATTCTAACATTTAATATATATATTTGTATCCCTTTATAAATACATTATTAATTATGTATTTTTATTAATATTAGATTGATTATGTGTATAATGATTTAAATTGATTTCAAATTTATTAAATTAATTACTATGGATACTTAGCATATATTTATTAGATAATGTTTTTTTGATACTCAAGTGTGGTTTTTTATTTATTAAAGGGTGAAGAGTAGGTTTTGAGAAGCCATTGAGTGATTCAAAAAATATATGAGTTAATGGATAAAGACATATTGTAGCCATAAAAAAATGTTATAGTTAGTCATAAAACGAAAAATGAAAAAAAATTAGATGCATGTGAACTATATACAAAAATACTAGTAGATATATGGTCATTTCATAAATATATCACTTTATACTAGTACCTAAGAATAGGACATCATTGTTTTTACTTCTAATGATATCAATATTTTATTTATATGATGACATCATATGTAATGATTTACTGTACTATAACTACTACCCAAATTCATCCATTCCATACATTTCACATTCATTATATATAAACATATGAAGGGAATTATAAAATAAAGAATAAGGTCCAATAATTATGAACAAGATCCCCTAATCTCATCACCAAGCTAGATGGACACCATGTATGAAGTATAATTCCTTGGTAAAAAATTGTCTCAATAAATTAGGAATAAAGACCACTATACATCCTGGGGGTACAATAAAATGAAAGATCATGTTGGGGATATATAAATTAGTTAGCTTGATATGAAGAAAGAATCTACAAGGTGTCCATGAAGAAGTGATTAGATCAGTAATTGCATATCTGTATACATTATAAGGAAAATAGAATAAGCCCAAGTTAATAATATATATGTTGTATGTAAAAAACCAGGTAATGCTAATATAAATATTTGGAATCATGAGGTCCAAAATTTTCAATTTTTTTATTTTTATTCATTATGAATAGTAATTATAGTAAATTTTTTCAACATGGTAAAGGTAAAATGGGTTAATTAATTATAAAAATAATATGATTAAAATTAAAATAACACAAAAATTTGAATCAGTTTTTTTGGAAGAGTATATTTAATCCCACGCCATTCAACCTTTTAATAAATGACGTTTTTTTCTATTTAAATGGGATTTTGACCTTTATAATATTTTATGTAATGTAAAGTCAAAAATGTCATCCTTGTTGTTTTATTATCATTAATTTTTATAAAAAGGGATAAAAAGAAGTTATTTTAGTTTATAAATATAAATTTTAAATATAATTTATTTTTTATTTACCATTGTATTTTTTAAAAAAAAATTATTAATGAAATAACTATCCTTAATTCTTAAGCAACACTAACACATTATTTATTTAATTAAAAGGAAAATAAAATAAATGATTTTAAAAATGTTAAAAGTAAAAGAATTTTAAGGAATTATTGTGTCCCAAAACTTTTATAGATAAATATAACATTTTAGGAATGTTTTAAAGGATTATAATGATATTAAATTATTTTCATGATATTTTCAAATCCAAATTAAATGAATAGTTCCAAAAATGACATTAATGATATTTTATAATAAATAATATTTTACTAAATGATTTAAAATTCATAAAAATATCATATTAATAAAATTTATTGGTATATGGTTTAAAATATCTACCATGGTCCATTTAGTGTCCAAATTTCCATTAATAGTAACTATATTAACCCCTTAAAAGTAAAAAATCATTGATATCACCATAATTGTCAAAAGGGTTAACAGAGTGCTAAAAAAAGGTAAGGGTGGAAATATAATATAAACCTATCCAAATTATATTGGATGAGATTATTTTAACTCATAATAATCATATATTATAATATTATCAATTTTTATCCATTTTGACATGAAAATTAATTTATATTAATCTAATATTTTAAGAATTTCAAAGAGTACCCGATTTCTCTCTTATAAAAGGGAAACTTCTTTCCTCTTTTATTAAAAAATAAAAAGCCTTTTAATTTAGAATAACCCAACTCAAATCCATTACTTACCTACAAAACTATGTCATAATATATTTTTTTAATAATAAAACCATCCTAGGAATTTTCATTATAAACCACAAGTGTTTGTCCGAAGAAGTGGTATAGTTCTTAACTAAGCGTTTTCGTTTTGTTTCCTTTTCTAACTTATTAAGATATTACTAAACCATTTTAAAATAATGAAACAATTATATTAAATATATTGATATTTAATTATGGTAATTTAATAACCCGTATATATATCCTCTACTATGAAATGGAAAAAAGCATCATTTGTGTGTACAAAAGACTACCGCCTCGCTAACCAATGTAATTTTTTTTCATCACCTTATTTTATTGATGGTTGTAAGGATGGATTTAATTTATATATAATATATTCATGAAATATTTATCATTATGAAAAGATAATATGTCATTTACTTTCTTACCTTTCCATGCATGAATTTTTGGATTCGGAAGATTGAGAGGGTATGGCTTCGCCATCGGTACTGTGCCCGTGAATTCATGCAAGGGAATGATTGTTGATCAGTCTTTCTTTGGTGGAGGCAGGCATTACTATTGTTGATGCTAGGTAGAGGAACTTCTGCGTAGTCTTCTCTGGGTTTCAACCCCTTGTTTCCTGAATTTTGGTAATGTTTTGATGTCCTTGATGTCTTGGTTTCCCCCCTTTACCCTTAGAAGGGGCTTATCTATAATCAATAAATTTTTTGGCCTTTAGGCCATTCAATTATTCTTTCAAAAATGATAATGTTGTTCATGAAAACATGCGGACTACCACCTCCATCTAGTGATGTGATTAATTTTTCATCACAACATCATATGAATGATAAATATTAGTATATTTTTAAAAATAATATTTTATTAATGATATTTTTACCATTATTTAAAAAAAATAGTACATACGTTTTTTCTATAATTATCTTCAAAAAATGGAATCATTACTCATGCGTATATACGACCTACCATCTCTATGATTATAACAAATTTCATTTTTCATAACCATCCACTACTAGAAATTACGCTTTTACCAATGGTTTGAAACTATTGGTAAAGGCTGCCAAACCATTGGTATACTATATACCAATGCTTTGGAAAACCGTTGGCAAGTAAGATGTGGCAGTAGCCCATTACCAACGGTTTTTTTAAAACCGTTGGGGAAGGTAGTGTAATCAGAGGATTGCCAGCGGTTTTACAAACCATTGGAAATGTTGGAGGTGTATTCCATGTTTTACCAATGGTTTAAATAACCATTGGTATATAGGAGTATTTCCATGTTTTACCAACAGTTTACTAAAACCGTTGGTAAAAATATATACAACACTATACCAACAGTTTAGTAAACCGTTGGTATAGTGTATTACCAGAATTTGACATAACCTAAAATCCTCCACTGCACACTCAACTACACACCTGCATACACTCTTAAAAACAACAAAAACACCTGATATAGCACATATAAGAACATAAAAATAGGATACTATTATAACCATTGGATGTACCACAATTATAATCATGTATATGAACCCAATTACCCTATGCAATATAGAATTCATAATTGAATTCTCAATTGAATACATGAAAAATGAATTATGTAATGAATTCTGAATTATGAATCAATAACACATTAAAAATTAATTATGTTGCATATAGAATTCCGAATTATATATAACACATATATAATATGATATACATGGGGTTGGGGGTGTCCCGGGGGGTGGGGGTGTCCAGGGGCGAGGGGCTGTCCACGAGGGTGGGGGTGTCTATGGGGGTGAGTTATACAGAATTAAGAATACATACAAATTTGCATTTTCTATAACAAATAAATGATTGAATTCATAAATTAGAAGATAATAACACCCAAAAAAAGTATCAACACAATCAGAATACGTTTGGTCGGTTTTCTGTATACCAGTTGTTTTTATTTAAAATGATGTTCATTTTAAACAAAATGCATACACTTAGAGTGATACCGGCCACACTGTGTCTTCGATTGAGGCAGGGCTGACTCATAAACGTCACAGATTACTCATGGATCATTGTTATAAAGTATCAATAGAATAGGAATGCGTTTGATTGGTTTTCCGCATGTCAGTTGTTGTTTTCACTTAAAATGTTTTCCATTTCAAGTAAAGGCGAGACACATTGAGTGGTGCTATCCACACCGTGCCTTTTATTGAGGAATGATATACTCGTATAGGTCACATATGATCTATGGATCATTGTCCTAATTTTCAACAGAATCTGAATTCATTTGGTCAGTTTTCCGTATGTCAATTGTCGTTTTAACTTAAAATGATGTTCATTTTAAACAAAGAGAGACACTTTGAGTGGTGCCGACCACACTGCACTTCAGATTGAGGCTGGGTTGAATCGTACATGTCACATATGACCCATGGATCGTTTTACTAAAGTTTAAATAGAATCAGAATGCGTTTGGTCAGTTTTCCGTATGTCAGTTGTTGTTTTCACATAAAATGATGTCCATTTTAAACAAAAGAGAGACACTTTTAGTGGTGTGGGCCACACCGCACCTCATATTGTGGATGAGTTGACTTTTACATGTCAACAATGACCCATGGATAGTTTTACTAAAGTATCAACACAATCTGAATGCTTTTGGCCAGTTTTCCGTATGCTAGTTGTTGTTTTCACATAAAATCTTATCCATTTCAAATAAAAGAGCGACATTTTGAGTGGTGTTGGCCACAAAATCCCTCTAATTGAGGAAGAGTTGAATTTTACACATCACATATGACCCATTTATCATTTTCCTAATGTTTGAATAGAATACGAATGCGTTTGGTCAGTTTTCTATATGTTAGTTGTTGTTTTCACTTAAAACGATGTCCATTTTAAACAAAAGAGAGACACTTTGAGTGGTGTCAGCCACACCGCACCTTCAATTGAGGCAGGGTTGACTCTTACATGTCAAAAATTACCCATGGATAATTGTACTAAAGTATCAACACAATTTGAATGTTTTTGGTTGGTTTTCCATATGCCAATTGTTGTTTTCACTTAAAATCTTGTCCATTTCAAATAAAAGTGAGACAGTTTGAGTGATGATGGCCACACCGACCCTCGTATTGAGGTGTTATTGACTTTTACACATCAAATATGACCAATGGATCGTTATCCTAATGTTTCAACAGAATCTGAATGTGTTTGGTCGGGTTTCCATATGTAAGTTGTTGTTTTGACTTAAAATGGTGTCCATTTTAAACAAGAGAGAGGCACTTTGAATGTTTCTAGCCACACTATGCCTCAGATTGAGGCAGGGTAGACTATCACACATTAAATATGATCCATTTATCTTTTCACTAAATTTTCAAGAGAATCCAAATACATTTGGTCAGTTTTCCGTAAGTCAATTGTTGTTTTCACTTAAAATGATGTTCATTTTAAACAAAAGAGAGACATTTTGAGTGGTTCCGGCCACAACGTGCTTCTTATTGAGGAAGGTTTGAATTTTAAACATTACATATGACCCATGGATCATTTTCCTAAAGTTTTAACATAATCCGAATGCGTTTAGTTGGTTTTTTTTTCCTGTAGGTTGTTGTTTTCACTTAAAATGATGTCCATTTTAAACAAAAAAGAGACACTTTGAGTGGTGTCGGACACACCGTGCCTCTTATTGAGGCGGTGTTGACTTTTACATGTCATAAATGACCCATGAATCGTCTTCCTAAAGTATCAACACAATCTAAATGTGTTTGGTTAGTTTTCTGTATGCCAGTTGTTGTTTTAACTTAAAATCCTGTCCATTTCAAATAAAAGTGAGACAACTTGAGTGGTGCCGGCCACACCGGATGTCAGATTGAGGTGGGGTTAACTTTTACACATCCAATATGACCCATGTAGAATTTTACTAAAGTTTCAACAGAATCTGAATGTGTTTGGTTGGTTTTCCGTATGTCAGTTGTTGTTTTCACTTAAAATGATTTCCATTTTAAACAAAAGGGAGACACATTGAGTGGTTCCCGCCACCCGGCAACTTGGATTGATGTGGGGTTGAATTTTACACATCAAATATGACCCATGGATCATTTTCCTAAATTTTCAACACAACCTGAATGCGTTTGTTCAGTTTTCGGTATGTCAGTTGTTGTTTTCACTTAAAATGATGTCCATTTTAAACAAAAGAGAGACACTTTGAGTGGTTCCAGACACACCGGCCTTAAGATTGAGGTGGGGTTGACTTTTACACATCACATATGACCCATGTATCATTTTCCTAAAGTTTCAACCAAATCCGAATGCATTTTCTTAGTTTTCTGTATGTTAGTTGTTGTTTTCAGATAAAATGATGTCCATTTTAAACAAAAGAGAGACACTTTGAGTGGTTATGGACACACCACACCTCATATTGAGGCAAGGTTGACTCTTACACGTCAAAAATGACCCATGTATCATATTACTAAAGTATCATCACAATACAAATGCGTTTGGTCAGTTTTCCGTATGCCAGTTGTTGTTTTCACTTAAAATCTTGTCCATTTCAGATAAAAGTGAGACAATTTGAGTGGTGACGGCCACACCATCACTTGTATTGATTTGGGGTTGACTCTTACATATCACATATGACACATGGATCATTTTTCTAATGTTTCAACAAAATACGAATTCTTTTTGTCAGTTTTCCGTATGCTAGTTTGTTGGGACCACTTTGTGTATGAAGATTGTATGTGTTGTCAACAATTGTTAATACTCGTCCAAATGAAGAAGGATATAAAGAAGGACTAAAACATTAGTGGATAATGGTTGAAGTGAGGTTTCCTGGAGAATTTTTATGGAATCATAACAATGGATCTCATACTTGAGAAATTCTCTAAGAAGATTAATTTAGATGATTGTTGAACTGATCCTAAGTTTAAAGAACTTGTGTCAAAGGTGACACATTGTTTACAACAATGAATAATGGAGAAGTATAATACATTTGAGGATGATTGGAGCATAATGGTAAAGTATCATCTATCTAAGGATGGTTGAAGAAGAATTAGGATTTTAAGAAGATGCTTCATGATTGCATGAGAACCATACAAGAGCTTACTTGAAGAAAAGAATCATACGATTTGAATGAAGTAGATAATGATGGATGAAGATGAAAAAAGAGTTTATAAGGCTCCACTTTTGGAAGAATAGAGATAAATGGAGTTCTTTGGAATTAACACTCCAAAAGGAATTGAGGATTTGAAGCGAGGATGAAAGAAGTACTTTGGAATTAATATTCCAAAAAGAATGGATAAATCAGATGATGATTTTCTGATTTGTATTTTACAATCATCAAAAGTTTGAAGAACTTGTGGTGCAATCCGTATGAAGGATAGAGATAGTGAAGAAGTGTTTTTGGAAAAACACATTTCAATATCATACTATCCAAAAATGACAAAGGCAAGAAAAAGGCGTGCAAGTGGCGGCGTGCAAGTGTCATCACGAAAGTGTTGTAGAGGTGTGAAAGTAATATTTCAAATATAATTATTTCATAAATATGGAAAAGGAAAGAAAGTGTCTTGCAAGTAGTGGCGCGCAAGTGGTGGCACGCAAGTGGTGGCGCGTAAGTGGTGGCATGCAAGTATTGACGTGCAAGTTTAAGTGGCGCGCAAGTACTATTTCAAAGATCATCCAATAAAAATATGACAAAAGAAATAATGTGGCGCACATGTTTGAAAGTGTCACGCAAGTCAAGAGTGTCACGCAAGTATTGGCCTGCAAGTGCATGTTGCGCGCAAGTCATATTCCAATATCATCATATCAAAATATGACAAAGGAATGAAATTTTCGTGCTAGTGATGGAAGGGCGCGCAAGTGATGAAGTGGCGCGCAAGTAATGGAGCGGTGCACAAGTCTTGGAGCGCAAGTGTATGGGTGCGCAAGTCACCAAAATTCCTATAAATAAACAACTATTCTCCTCATTTTTTGAGGCCCAATACTTAAGAGAAAAATTTGAGCTCTGAACGTGAAAGTGTAGAAAGCGGCGCGCAAGCTGAGGGTTATTTATAAGGTGCACAATCTGGGTGCCACGCAAGTATTTTTGTGCAAGTATTGTCGTGCATGTTTTTCCGTGAAAGTATTGTCACACAAGTATTTCCGCTCAAGTTTTTCCGCACAAGTATTGTCGGGAAAGTATTGCTGCGCAAGTTTTTTCGCGCAAGTATTGTCGTGAAAGTATTGTCACGCATGTATTGCCGTGAAAGTATTACCGTGCAAGGAGGTGGCATGCAAGCTTGGTGGCGTGCAAGTAGGGAGGCACACAAGTATGGTGGCGTGCAAGTAAGGATTGGCACGCAGTCTAGAGAACATGTGATTATATCAAGAAGAAGAAGAAGAAGAGCTCAATGCAGATGGTTTTGCACTGAGATAGAACATGTAATAGGAGTAGGTTTTAGTGCAGTTGGTTTTGAATTGAAGAAGAAAAAGAAGAATAAGAAGAGTGTGCAGCTTACAGGTTTTCTGCATAAAGAGAAGAGAAGAAGAAGAAGAAGAACTAAGTTTGCCCAATTAAAGCCTACAAATCTTTAGGGAAATTTAATTAAGATGATGCTTTGTGAGCTGATCCTCAGTTTCTGAATAATCACATTGGTATATGTGATTCATTCTAAGACATAATAAGAAGTGTTAGTGCATTCTGTTATTGCACTAAAGAAAAGGAAGAAGTCCTAGTGTAGCTGGTTTTTCACTAGTGAAGAATAAAAGAAGAATAAGGAAGAATTGCTTGCCTACTACTTTACAAAAAATCAAGTGAAGAGAACTGAAGAAGATCAAAATCAGAACATACCTTTTGAATAAGGAAGAAGACTGTCTCCATAGGCAGTATAAAGAACCATCTATATGCTACAAGTTGGGCTAGGTCATCACCAGTACAGGGAAGAGGATTGTTTCCCACCCCCTCCAAAGTGTAGGGACTCACACTAGAAAGTTGGGCTAGGTCATCACTAGTCTAGGGAAGAGGATTGTTTCCCACCCACATTTAAAGTGTAGGGACTCACACTGGCTATAGGATTGTTTTCCTAGCCACTCCATTGTAACAATATTTTACATTATAGTGGATAATCCATGCACTGGTCATCCCCTTGCATGTAAAGGACGTAGCTACTCTTATTGAGTGGTGAACCTTGTAAAAATATCATGTGCACATTTTCACTAATTTCAATTATTTCATGCGATAGGGAAAATAGAATAAGAGAATCAAGATCCTAACAGGTCAGGAGGTATAGGGATAAAAGTTGAAATTGGTTTTAAAATTCCCCAACACTGATTCACCCCCCTCTCAGTGTTAGGTATATCCCAAACTAGTCCTTTCAATTGGTATCAGAGGAACAGGGTCACCTCTGTTGGATTCTCTACAGTGAAGTTATTCTCTTTTGAAGAATTTTGTTTCTTTCCTAAATTATCAATGAAGTGAACTTTCAGTGAAGATTCAGTTAGATCTGAACAGATGGCTATATCTATCAAGACCATGATGAATAGGAAAAAGATAGAGAAGAGAATGTTGAAGAAGAAGTCCCTCCAATCTAAAGAAGAGGATGTATCTGGTTCTCCATATCTGGAAGACATTAAAGACACACTAGACTTGGAATGTTATGATAAGGTGGATCAAGTTTCCACTAAGAAGATGGATAACCTTCGTACCTCAACTAGTCAAGAGGTATGTGTTGGTACATTTGGAAATTATCCTCATGATGAAAATGCTAGGAAATTAGTGATGATCAATCTACAACATATCAAGAAATATTAGTTGATAGATTAAGAATTATTCTTCATGGTATTCCAGAATAAAGTGCATCCCTGGTTTGTGGAGTATTTAAATGTATGCAGGGAAATATCACTCAGCTGGAAGAAGAAACCAATGTTTTGGAGAAAGGCTTACAAGAAAAAATTGTTGAATGTTTAAAGCTCTCTAGATAGGTTGAAGCCTTTGAAGAAACTAAGAGGTGATTTGAAGTAATCTCTTCAAAGTGGCTAAAATATGTTGAAGAAAAAGATAGAGTCAATAAGACTCTAGAAGAAAAGATCCATGCACTTGAATATGAGATGAAAAAAGGAAATGATGTCAAGGATTTATATTTGGAAAAAGATTCCAAGAATATCAAAGAACTTGAATCTTTGTTACAAAACACAGTGAAGATGCATGAAGCTGAAGTTGAAAGATTAAATAAGGATTGTGAGGAGAATATGACTATTATTGAAGACCATGAAGTCATCCTCAATATGATATGTCTTGAATTGGAAGTCGCGTTGACCAATCTTGAGAAGACACATATTGAGTCCTCACAGAAGAATGAAATAGTTACTGCTAGTAATCAATACACATTGAAGGATTCTACTATCAAAAGACCTCCAACATGTGATGAGAAGATCATGACTTCACTCATTGATCTATCACAAGAAGCTGAGAATGTAAAGGTACCATCCATACCAACTTGTACTAATGTCTCTAAAATTTCCTCTACCAAAAGTACGGGTTCGAAGAAAAATTATAAACAAGTATGGATGAATAAAATTGAGAAGAAACCTACCACTATGGCTAGAGTGGATAAGGGAAAAAGTATGGAAGAAAGATCCCCACAGAAAGCACAACATACCAAGAATAAGACTCAGCAACCATATCAAGAAGATGACAAGAAGTCAAGGTTTGTAGGTCAATGCTGGTGCTGCAATAGGTTTGGTAATTATGCACTGGATTGTTGGTAAAATCCCTTAAATTTAAAAGCACATATAAAGCCCATCTCAAGGGGGAGAAATCAAGAGAAGAAGAAGCAATATACATAGATCCAAAAACATCTGTATATTGCAAATAGATTTGGAATGCTAGATAACATTTGTGATGTATGCAATAGGAGTGGTCATATGAATGTTGCTTGTTCATATAAGAAAAGAAGACCACAGAAGCTGGGCAATAATGAAGAATCATCCTTGGGAAGAAATCATACGAATTATGTGAAAACAAATTCTCCCAAGAAGATTTGGAGAAGGAAAGATGAGAAGTCCTTAGATTCTATGTCCAAGGAGGTGAAGGGTGGTGCATCCAAAAGAACCACTAAGAAAGAATCCACTCAGAAGAATCCATGTAGAAGATCCAATCATGATGCCTCAGTCCCTAATGATATTTTGGTGGTTTGGCTAGAAGATTTGGAAAGAATGAGAAAAATGGAATATTCACAGGCTAATACTTGTGCTAAAAGCACAAAGAAGATTCTACATGAAGAAAAGGAAGTTCTATGTGTGAGGTGCAACAAAGTTGGTCATACTGTTAAAAGATGGCTTTAATTTACTCCATCTGAACAAGAATTCCTCAAAAAGATGAAAGTTTCACCAGGAGATTCTAGTGCACTGAAATCCCTTGAAGAAAGACGATTCACACACAACAAGATGGAAGAAATAGCGAGGTCCACACAATCACAGTCAGCATTGAAGATAAGTCGTGAAAGTGTGAATAATGGAGCATCTGGGTTGAGAAAATCATCTCAACCTTGTTGTTCACATTGATAGATAAAAGAGGATCCACCTTATTCCAATAAATATTTGTGTATTTTATTTGTTATTATCGTACAAGGAATTGAAGGTGAAGTAAGATCTCAGGGGGAAAACCTGGGATTCAGTGAGGAGAAGTGTTCCCTTAAGGGGGATACACATGAAGAAGCTGCCAAAGTCATTATCTCAATCAGTATCAACATCAGTTGGTATTAAATTCAATTACTCTGAAAATTGTCTGAAGATCATGTCATTGGAAAATGTATGTCATTTCTTAATCTCTCATCCTTGGTTACTCAAAATAAATATATTTTTACAAAGGGGGATTAACTAGGTCAATAAGTGACATAAAAAGAATGAAAGTTCCACTAGGCCACTTATCCTGCTAATTGAAGTTGAATGTTTTTGATCCTTTTGTTGAAGTGAGTGGAGGAATTTCAGGATTGATCATTTCCTATCACATTCAATATCTTTTTCCTAGAATGAAAGTGGAAAACCCTTGAAGACAAGTGTAGGAGATCTCATCTCATGAGGTATCACGATCAGTGGATAATGGAAAACTTTGTTTTCTAAATAAAATTCTATTGTTTTCTACATAGAGCTTTACTAAAGTATACTTAGAGTGAAATGATTGATGGAACACTTCTTAAGTAAGGACTGATACCCTGTCTACCATGAACTTTGTATTTCTGGTCAATAAGGGGGAGAGAAAGTGAAATGAAAGTTTGAAATGAAAGGGGGAGAGAAACAAGTAAAGGGGAGAGAGAAGATTCTTATTTTGACATTGAAACATTCATTTGAGGAGACCTTGTGGTATTGACAACAAAATAAAAAGGGGGAGACTGTTGGGACCACTTTGTGTATGAAGATTGTATTTTTTGTAAACAGGTGTCAATACTCGTCAAAATGAAGAAGGAGATGAAGAAGGACTAAAACGTTAGTGGAGATAGGATAAAGTGAGGTTTCCTGGAGAATTGTTATGGAATCATAACAATGGATCTCATACTTGAGAAATTCTCTAAGAAGATCAATTGAGATGACTGTTGAACTGATCTTAAGTTCAAAGAACTTGTTTCAAAGGTGACACATTGTTTACAACAATGAATAATGGAGAAGAATCTTCAATTTGAGGATGATTGGAGCATCATGGTGAAGTATCATCTATCTAAGGATGGTTGAAGAAGAATGAGGATTTGAAGAAGAGAATGAAATGATTCATGATTACATGAGAACCATGCAAGAGATTACTTGAAGAAAAGAATCATACAATTTGAATTAAGTAGAGAATGATGGATGAAGATGAAAATAGAGTGTGGAAGGAATTGGAATTCTAAGAAGGTGTTTAAAGAATCCTTAAGCCTCCACTTTTGGAAGAAGAGAGATAAATGGAGTTCTTTGGAATTAACACTCGATGAGGAATTGAGGATTTGAAGTGAGGATGAAAGAAGTACTTTGGAATTCATATTCCAAAAAGAATGGATAAATCAGATGATGATTAGCTGATTTGTATTTTACAATCATCACAAGTTTGAAGAACTTGTGGTGCAAGCCATATAAAGGATAGGGAGAGTAAAGAAGTGTTTTCGGAAAAACAAATTTCAATATCATACTATCCAAAAATGACAAAGGCAAGAAGAAGGCACGCAAGTCGAGGCACACAAGTGTCGTCGCACAAGTGTTGTAGAGGCGCGCAAGTCAAATTTCAAAAAGAATTATTTCAGAAATATGGAGAAGGAAAGAAAGTGACACGCAAGTAGGGTCGTCCAAGTTGTGGCGTGCAAGTGGGGGCACGCAAGTGGTGGAGCGCAAGTGGTGGCGTGCAAGTGGTGGCGCCCAAGTATTGACACGCAAGTGTAAGTGGCGCGCAAGTCCTATTTCAAAGATCATCCAATCAAAATATGACAAAGGAAATAAAGTGGTGTGAAAGTTTGAAAGTGTCACACAAGTCAAGAGTGTCATGCTAGTATTGACGTGAAAGTCTTGGCGCGCAAGTGCTTGTTGCGTGCAAGTCATATTCCAACATCATCATATGAAAATATGACAATGGAAAGAAATTTTTTCCCTAGTGATGAAAGGGTGCGCAAGTGATGAAGCGGTGCGCAAGTGATGGAGCAGCATGAAAGTCTTTCCGCACAATTCTATGGGTGTGCAAGTCACCAAAATTCCTATAAATAGATGACTAGACTCCTCATTTTTAAGGCTCAAAACTTAAGAGAAAAATTTGAGATCTGAAAGCACAAGTGTAGAAAGCGGCACGCAAGATGAAGTGGCGCGCAAGCTGAGGGTTATTTATAAGGTGCGCAAGCTGGGAGCCACGTAAGTATTGCTGCACAAGTATTTCCGTACAAGTTTTTCCGCGCAAGTATTGACATGCATGTATTTCCGCACAAGTATTGTCGCGCAAGTTTTTCCGTGAAAGTATTGTTGTGCAAGTATTGTCGCGCAAGTATTGTCGCGCAAGTATTGCCACACAAGTATTTCCGCACAATTATTGTCACGCAAGTATTGACGCATAAGTATTACCGTGCAAGCAGGTGGCACGCAAGCTGGGTGGTACACAAGCAGGGGGCGCACAAGCAGGGTGTCGCGCAAGTAAGGATTGGCACACAAGCTAGAGAACATGTGAATCTAGCAAAAACAAGAAGAAGAAGAGCTTAGTGTAGACAGTTTTACACTGAGATAGAATGTATAAAGGAGAGTAGGTTTCAGTGCAGTTGGTTTTACATTGAAGAAGAAAAAGAAGAAGAAGAAGAGTGTGACGCTTACAGGTTTGCTGCATAAAGAGAAGAGAAGAAGAATAAGAAGAACGAGTATGCCCAATTAAAGCCTACAAATATTTAGGGAAATTTAATTCAGATGATGCTTTGTGAGCTGATCCTCAGTTTCTAAATAATCACATTGGTATATGTGATTCATGCTGAGAAAGAAGAATAAGTGTTAGTGCATTATGTTATTGAACTAAAGAAAAGGAAGAAGTCCTAGTGCAGTTGGTTTTTCACTAGTGAAGAAGAAAATAAGAAGAAGGAAGAATTGCTTGCCTACTGCTTTGCAAGTAATCAAGTGAAGAGCCCTGAAGAAGATCAAAATCAAAACCTACCTTTTGAAGAAGGAAGAGGACTGTCTCCATAGGCAGTATAAAGAACTATCTAGACGCTGTAAGTTGGGCTAGTTCATCACCAGTCCAGGGAACAGGATTGTTTCTCACCCCCCTCCAAAGTTTAGGGACTCACACTAGAAAGTTGTGCTAGGTAATCACCAGTCCAGGGAAGAGGATTGTTTCCCACCCCCTCTAAAGTGTAGGGACTCACACTGGCTAGAGGATTGTTTTCCTAGACACCCCATTGTAACAAAATTTCACATTATAGTGGAGAATCCATGCACTGGTCATCCTCATGCATGGAAAGGACATAACTAATCTTATTGAGTGGTGAACCTTGTAAAAATATCGTGTGCATATTTTTACTTCTTTCTATTATTGCATGCGATAGGGAAAAGTGAATAAGAGATTCAAGATCCTATCAGGTCAAGAGGTATAGGAATAAAAGATGAAATTGGTTTTAAATGTTCATAAAACTGATTCTCCCCCCTCTCAGTGTTAGGTATATCCCAAACTGGTCCTCTCACAGTTGTTGTTTTCACTTAAAATGATGCCCATTTTAAACAAAAGAGAGGCACTTTGAGTGGTGTCGGCCACATTGCACCTCATATTGAGGAGGGGTTGATTTGTACATGTCAAAAATGACCCATGGATCATTTTACTAAAGTATCAACACAATCTGAATGCATTTGGTCAATTTTCTGTATGCTAGTTGTTGTTTTAACTTAAAATACTTTCCATTTCAACTAAAAGTGAGATATTTTGAGTTGTGTCGGCCACACTGACCTTTTTATTGAGGAAGAGTTGACTCTTACACATCACATATGACCCATGGATCATTTTACTAAAGTTTCAACAGAATCCTAATGCGTTTGGTTAGTTTTCCATATGCCAGTTGTTGTTTTCACTTAAAATTCTGTACATTTCAAATAAAAGTGAGACAGTTTGAGTGGTTTAGGCCACACCAACCCTCTAATTGAGGTGGGGTTGACTTGTAAAAGTCACATATTACCCATGAATCATTTTCCTAAAGTTTCAATAGATTCCAAATGCTTTTCGTCTGTTTTCCGTATGTCAGTTGTTGTTTTCAATTAAAATGATGTCCATTTTAAACAAAAGAGAGACACTTTGAGTGGTGATGACCACACCAAACTTCGAATTGAGGCTATGTTGACTCATAGACGTCACATATGACACATGGATCATTTTCCTAATTTTTCAACAGAATCTGAATGCCTTTGGTCAGTTTTCCGTATGTCAGTTGTTGTATTCACTTAAAATGATGTCCTTTTGAAACAAAAGAGAGACACTTTGAGTGGTGCTGGCCACACCGTGCCTTGTATTGAGGCGGGGTTGACTCATACATGTCACAAAGGACCCGTGGATCATGTACTAAAGTATCAACACAATCCGAATGCTTTTGGTTGGTTTCTGTATTCCAGTTGTTGTTTTCACTGAAATTCTTGTCCATTTTAAATAAAAGTGAGACATTTTGAGTTGTGCCGTCCACATCGGCCTTGGGATTGAGGTAGGATTGAGTTGTACACGACACATATGACCCATGGATCGTTTTCATAAAGTATAAATAGAATCTGAATGCCTTTGGTTGGTTTTCTATATGTTAGTTGTTGTATTCACATAAAATGATGTCCTTTTGAAACAAAAGAGAGACACTTTGACTGGTGACGGCCACACCACACCTCGGATTGAGGCGAGGATGAATCGTACACGTCAAAAATGACCCATGGATTATTTTACTAAAGTATCAACACAATCGAAATGTGTTTGGTTATTTTTCCATTTTCCAGTTGTCTTTACTTAAAAGAGTATCCATTTTAAACAAAATAAAGAAACTTTGAGTGGTACCGGCCACACCGTACCTCAGATTGAGGCGGGGTTGACTCGTACATGTCACAAATGACCCATGGATCATTGTGTTGAAGTATTCTCACAATCCGAATTCATTTTATCAGTTTTCCATATACCAGTTGTTGTTTTCACTTAAAATGTTGTCTATTTCAAATAAAAGTGAAACACTTTGAGTGGTAGTGGCCACACCGTGCCTCAGATTGAGGCAGGGTCCAGGAAAGATGGTGGGTAATGTATCTAAAACTCTATCTGGGTATCATACATAGAATTTTGACAGGACTGCAAATCGTCGTGGGGTGTCGTCTTGGAGCAGGTCCAAATTACCACATTACCACATCATGATTGCGGCGTGACCGTGGCGTGACCACGGCGTGACTGAGGCATGACAGTGACATGACCGCGACGTCACATCGGCATGACCGCGGCGTGACCGCGGCATGACCGCGACATTTTGGTCTGGTACAACGACATCTGCGAGGAAACATCTTTCGGCCAGGAGCGAAGGGAGCGGGAGGAAGCGGGGCAACATTCCGGCCGTCGCCTCCCTCCCCATTAACTATGGGTGGGTAATGTATCTAAAACTCTATATAGGTATCATACATCGAATTCTGACAGGACAGCAAACCGCCGCGGGCTTTCATCCTAGAGGAGGGCCAAATCACGACATTACTACTGCGTGACCGCGGCGTGACCCCAGCATGACCGCGGCATGTCCACAACATGTTGGCCCAGTCCATCGACATCTGCGGGGAAACATCTTTCGGCTAGGAGCGGGAGGAAGCGGGGAAACATTCCGGCCGTCACCTCCCTCCCTATTAACTTTGGGTTGGTAATGTTTTTAAAACTCTATCTTGTTATCATACATCGAATTCTGACAAGACTACGAACCTCCGTGGGGTGTCATCCTGGAGTAGGGCCAAATCACGACATTACCACGTTGTGACAGCGGCGTGACTGCGGCGTGACCGTGGCATGACCGCCGCATGTTGGCCTGGTCTAGCGACATCTGCAGGGCATCATATTCCATCCAGGAGCGAAGGGAGCGGGAGGAAGCGGGCCAACATTCCGGTCATCTCCTACCTCCCCATTAAATATGGGTGTTAAAAAATGACACCATCAGTGTTTTTAGATATATAGGCTCAGGTAAACTCCCCAAGGGGTGGCCAAGAGGCTAGGAAAACACCCGAAACGGGTTTCGCCATAAGATAAGGTCACAACGGAAATGATAGAACAAATCAACTATTTAATATGCTATAAAAAGGCATCGTTAGAAGGTTGTAGTGAGCGGCCCAATGATGCAACATCTAAAGGGAAATGAAACGATGGAAAAGAATCATACACCCTAAACAATCACTGTGAGTTTTCACAGACAGTGCACCTCCATTGGAGGGGTTTTATTATAAAAACATGACTTTATTTATCAAATGAAACAATTATATTAAATAAAACTTATTCAAGATATGCAATTCAATATAATTAAGTAGAATTAATAAAGTAGCTAAATTCAATTTAAAGCATTATTAAATTAAAGAGGCTATGGGAGGGACTCTACCTCAAGGTGTAACCAAGCCATCCACTTCAGCTCTTGGAGATTTCTAACTAAAAGTTTCTTCTCCTCCACTTGGTATACACACCTTCACACACATGCAAGGACACCTAGCCCCTATGCACACACCCGCATGGATATGAGCATGTTCAAGGGGATCCTTGCACATATGCTTATATGAATATATCAGTCTCCACTCACCTGCATATGCATTTATATATATATACATGGGAACACCTAGCCCCATAAATGCATAATCACTTCTATGGGTGACTATACACGTAACGGGGGAACCCACATACATATAATTACTTACCTATGAACATGCAGGCGAGTCGCCCTTGACTTGGCGACTCGAAACCAATGAGCAAGTATCAACACACTACACAAAGGATATTAAGAACCTTAAAACACATGAAGGACACTACATAACCAGTGCAAAACCAACCAATGGAATTAAAGCCTTACCTAGATTGGCATCGGAGAACCAAATCCATTCGAATCAACATGAAACGATCCAACTCCATACCGATAACATAATATGGAGTCAAAAACACTAAATACCCAAATACTTGAGGTGCGAGACAAGTAGTAACCATAGAATCTTACCTCGGATCAAAGCCGGTGGACTAAATCAATTTGAACTCCTTCTGGCCCCCTTTGCAGAATATAACTACCCTCTGTCCATAGGAAGTAGTCAAAGATCTAAGTGACCAATGCACTAAATAAAATAAAATAAAAACTAAACTAAAACATACATGTCTCCTATGACTATACCTATCACCGCCCAATATATAAGTACCACAATTCCCCATGGGTCAAATCATGTTCCTGCAAGCAAATGGGAAACCAATCAATGTTTCAAAATGATACTATCAAATAGTAAATTCCTATTAATTAACAATTACTCTTCCTATTAATGGTATATAATCAATTTGGCTTGAGTTTCAACTTAGTATGGTTTTGTTCGATACAAGGGATGAGGTCTTATTATTCTTGGTTTTTATGTTTACACTTGAGATAATTATTTAAAAATGATGCATGTATTTGGAATTATTATTTATGGTTTTAGTTCTTATCCTATTTCCATGGGGCCTATCCACTAAGATGGTGGTCATAACAATAGGTCACATTGCCTCAAACGAGCCACCATGTATGCTAGAGGCTACCAACTACTAGCGAGGGTCTATTGATGGTATGGTGCAGAGACTATACCCTCTAGATCAGAGTAGCACAAAAGTTTAACATATAATAAACAACAAAAAAGTGTGAAAGTGGTAATAAAACAATGACAAAAATTAGTAGAATAATATAATATTTTAATAAAATATGGCCAAGGAAAATTTATAGCAAGAATATATAATAGATGAAGATACTAGTATAATATGTGACAAATACTATAAGTAGTACAATGAAATAAATGCAAAACTACCAAAAAACTAGCTCCACGAGCATCTCAAGCTCTAGAGAGGTCCTTTTTCTCCTAACTCCCATGTAAAAAAGAAAAAAACACAAGAAATAAAAATAGGTCCCACAAAAAAAAAGGAATGCTCTGGTACCCTAGTGCAATGGTGGCCCGGGTAGGGTGTGAGACATAAATCTCTATAGGTTGGCACCATTGTTGTATAGCACAATCCATATAGTGCAATATATATTAAGACATTGTTTCATCTTTTGGAAGTGTAGAGAAATGATATGTAAAATGGAAACAAAATGGTCTTGGTTCCTAAATGGGCCCACATCCCATACCGCCCACATTGGCCTAAGCTGGATATCAGAAAGGAGTTACATGTGTATGTCATAATACATATAAAACGTTTCAATGTAAACAGGGTAAGTAGAAAAATAATTCCTCTAAGACTGTTCTCTTTCATGGGGTATCTAATCCATTTCAACACATTAATAAGAAAAATTATGAGAATGAATTATCAAGAAAGGGAACAATGGTATCATAATATCAATAAAATATGCATCTCATAAGATCAAACAATCAAACATTCAAATCTGTTAGAAACTATGGGGGAGTATCGTGCATGTCTAATGCGATCTAAAGGAATCCCAAGTATCACAATTGGAAAATATGATAATCCAATACCACTAATTTCATCCATAGAGATCCAAATGTATTCTAGTGTATAACTACGATGTATGGTAACTTCTAAGTATGTCCTAATTATCTCACAAAGGGGAATGAGTGTCACCCATGGCATAACCTAGCCATCTGGATAAAAGATCTATCCATGATTTATCCCCTTTAGAAATATTATCACTTAGGAATATAATAAACCACTCAGTAATCCCTTACCAATAAAACCAAATCATCTCCCTCAGTGGGTCGTGTTATAACCACCCAAGCATGGGAGTACATCCATGAATCCTTAATACGGAACACATGTTCTCTCCCGGACCATTTTAAGAGAGATATATCAAGTAAGGAATATATTAGAGGGAAATTAATTTATAATATTACATTCCACTGAATAAACATCTCATGTCATCAAAGTCATGGAAAGATCCCAAGCTACCAAGCTAGACAAAAGACACAATTCAAGCCATCAAAATGGCATACAGAATTTATCACAAAATAAAGCATGTAAAAGTTACATGAAATTACTAACATTTAGATATCTCAAACTAATAATATTAGAATATAGATGAATCCACTAAAAATTACATGGCATTACATGTCATTACATGGCATTACTAGCATTTACCCAAATATTCACCACACCATGAGTTGACAACTAACCAAAACTCTAGAAAATGAATGATTAATATGAATGGTTATCCAAACTATGAACCTAACAATGCATTCCTTGTTGCCTCATTTTTTAGAAAATAAGACTAATTATTACCTGGAAATACCGATCAAGAACCCTAGAGGGAGGAGAGGGAGCCGAGAGGGGGGACATCCCGCGGGGTGTTTGACCATGGGGGGTCTCGTGCGCGATTGGGGAGGGGGCCATGGGATGTCGTCAGAGGAGATTTAGGGGAGGGGGATGTCGCTAGGAGTGGGAGACGAGAGGGGAGGGGGGAACGTCGTCAAGATCCAAGAGGGGAGGGGGATGTTGTCGTCAGAGAGGGAGCCAAGACGGAAAGGGGAATGCCGCCAGAGGAGAGGGAGGGGGCCGGGAGGCAGAGGCGGAGGCCGGGAGGAGATCGAGACCAGGGAGGGGGAGGGGGTCGGGAGGCAGAGGTCGAGGGATGAGGAGCCCTAAATTGGGTCTTTAAATTTTTTCTTTCCCAACGGTTTAACAAAACCATTGGGAAAACCCAACATAAAATATTATCTAGAATGGAATACTAATGAGTGGAAAACTCTCTTTCACAATCACATGGAACAAACAACATATCTCTCGAGCATTATCTAAAATGATAATGAATGGTAACCATACCATAAAATCGTTCGATGGGTGAAAACCAATTAATTGATCAAACAAGCACTAACCCACAAAATGATATATTAGAAAATGATGCACTAAACTGTACAATGGGAACCATCCCATTAAGTGGTGCAATATTCAATAAACCAACAAACATTGCGATGTTAACCATATTACGAAAAGATATCACATCCCAAGAAGGAGCATTTGTTTTCATCCATCACAAACAATATGATTTAATCCATGTCTAATGAATTTTTATCAGTTTCTAATGACTATAATCTTGATATAGATGATAAAACACATCTTTTGACATTTAAATATTAAAAAGTGGTCTAATTATATTCTCTTAGTATTGGTGAATAAGAATATAGTTATATGAAACATGACAATAAATAAATTGTTATCAATCCTATTGAAATATCATAGTGAAATGTTGATAGATCAATCACCATGTGTCAATAAGAAGTTCCAATCATAAGGGTATACACCAAATCTCCCATTATCATACACTCATCATATCATCATAAAAGGAAAGGGTCTCAACAATTACATTGGATATCTAATCCCCTAGGATTATAGGATAATATATACTAAAGAACATATAACTATATTATAGTTGGAAAATTAAAAGATCTTCAACATGATGAAATAGTTGAAGTGTAGAAAAAAATCATAAAGCAAATAAAATTAGAATTCTTGGGTATACCATAGCGCACAGACCTCTGGTTTAGGCCAAATTAAAACATAAAACAAGAGAAATAGATGGAAAACATTGAACCAAAGGTACCACTTACAGATTTGAGTGCAGAACAAAACAACTATCTGGTTGAAGGGTGGAAGAATTTTTTGATGGAGAGAGCTCTCGGTATTGCAATTTAGGTCTTCAATTTGGTGGACAGGGGATTGGGGATGGCGACAATTTTAGGGGAAAACTTTCCCAACGGTTTTAAGAAACCGTTGGGAAAGGTATTCTTTGCCAACGGTTTTATAAAATCGTTGTCAAAGGTTTCTTAAAACTTCATATATCCCAACGTTTCTGTATAACTATTGGGTAAAACTCATCTAAATTACTCTATTCCAATGTTTTATTGAAACTGTTGGGTATAGACTTATCAATATCCCTATTCTAACTGTTTTCATAAACCGTTGGAAAAAATCTCTTGGTAAATCCTCCATTTTCAGTAGTGATCTTTCATGATAGTATTTAAAAGTATAATTGATATATAAAAAATATAATTATGTCATTATTATTGTTCTTTATATTACTTAATAATGACCTTTTTTACTATCGTCAACCTACAAAATTTATTTTGGACATATGAGCCAAATATCATCAAAACATCCAACATAAACTCAAAATATTATGTAATTGAATATAGCATGGTAATAAATAAAATAAAATGAATAAAAAACTTGAAAAGGGTTCTTATAGAAGTAAATAATTAACATAATTTAATCATTTAGGAAGATAAATAATATACTTGATGTATCATACTCATGGTAAATATACTTTCTTCTTAAAATATTATTTTAAAGTTTCCCTTCGAAGTATTTTTATTTCATATACATATTTTAAAAGTTATAATATTAATGTATTTATTTAGACATAAAAGAATTATAAAAGACATTTTATATCAATTTTGACTTTATTTCAATGGGTTTTAACTTAAATCATTTTAGGGAATGTTTTTACTTTATTTAAAAAAGACAAAATAAATGATCTATTTTAATATATACATATATAGTGAAAATTACATTTTATTCCATCGTAACCACTATTTTATACTTCAATTACATAATAAAATTTAATGTTTTATTAAAATAGAACCCCTAATTCCCTATTTTATATCTATTTTTGAAAAGTGTTTTAAAATGGAATGGATATTTCAATATCCAAAAATGTTTTCTTATGGGTGAAAATAATATTTTTATGAGTGTAATTTTAGAATTTTTAATATTTTATGTGCTATTTGTTTTAAAAAAGGATGAGGCTTGAGAACCCTTTTATTGAAAAAAACGAAATAAATTGGAGGAGGACATATAATATATCAAATTTCCCTGAATATATAAAAGATCAAGAAGTAAGAGACCTAGTACTCATGTTATGATGAGTTACACGTCCTCCTCGGCCTCGAGTGTGTCTCCCTATTCTCCATGATTTGACCTGCATCCATGGTCCTAGACCATCATCCAAGGATTAGTAATCTATTATCACCATATTATATTTATAATCTAGCACACACTCATTTCCTATTGCTTTCTCTTCACTACTAGCAGAAGAAATTCGATCAGAGGTGTTTTTGATGCTAATGATTGAGGTAGACTTACCACAAGTAGAGGCACTAGAATATTTTTTAGTGATCTCTGATTTTCTATACCTAAATCCAGATATAAAACATCCCCTTATATAGATATCATACCTTGAGTTGGAGTGTTGATCTTTCTAGTAGTTCCCTTTCCATTTCTAGATTTATGGAAATCACTCTCAAAATCTCCATTCCATTGAAAAAGGAAAAATTATTTTTTTATTGTTTTTACAAGGTAATATATTTTGTAGATTGAGACACCTATATTGGTTCAGAGGGGAATGAATCCAGGTTATTTCTAGAAATTAATTTATCACACAACTCATAGTAGAGTGTGTCACTATGTGAGGTTTTCAAAGAGTATTTGGTAAATTAATGATCCTTAAAATTTTCAGGGATGACACTTAAAAGTATTTTGATGAGTCTAATGAAATATTGGTTACTCTTATGATTTTACACTTTGCTAATATTATGGTCATTGTGAGTAGGTTTGGTTCTCGGTGAAATTTTTCATCGGGAAGTTTTGAGTTTTCCATTAATGAGATTCATGATGATACAGTAGCTTCCATGACATAGAGACCTGGAAGTCGAGATTATGTGGTTTTGTCTTTGGTAAAATTGTGTGCTGATACTTCCATAATTTCATGAAAATGAATCATTCATATTATATTAATGATTGTGAAAACAATTTTAAATGAGTGGAATTAGGGTAAATATAATATTATATCTTTTTATTTCAATCAAATTGTCCCTACCATGACACGACCACAACCTATCACACTACATTTCTATAATTTTCTAGTTATGTTATAATTTAGGAAATCCCTCAATTTTTTTATTTCCTTTTATGTTCCCAAATCCTTGGGATATTAGATGTGTTTATTTGGAGGAATTTGACAATACCTTGATAATATTTATCCCTTATATTCATGAGATCAATTAGCATTTATCTAAGGTGAGTTTCTATCATTATCATATTGGTTTCATTCTTGTGTTCATCATCCAAATATGTTGTAGCAGTTGTTTAGTTTTTTATTTTGTTACTTAGAGTCACGGGTTTGACGGTGAATGAAGGTGTTATAGTTTGTGTGGATTTAATTTCATGGTTCCATCCTAGAAACCCTCTATTCCTCAACCTATATTTACAGAGTGGTTATAATGCTTAAATTGAGGTAGTGGATTTAAGAACTCTATTTATTTTGTGAATAATGTTAAAGTAACATGGATTAGATTACCTTGGATGGATTTTAATGATTAAATTATTAATTATAATGAACTAGAAATAAGATAAATTGATGGTAAGGGGTGATTTTTATATGATTACATGTTTACATGATATTTCTTTTGTGGTTGATGTGTGTTCATGGTTTTTGGTGAGAATTATTGATGTTGTTGAGATAAGTGTTGTATTGCTATGATTTTATTATTTGAATCACATTTAATAAAAGTAATATTAATTAATAATGAAAAGAAATGTTTTTATGAGATGTGTAATTGTTGTGTTATTGACCATGTAAGATATGTTGAATCAATTTTCAAACAAGCATTAACTTTATATTTTGGAAGTAGTTTTTTGTTGAAAATTAGCTATTACACATTGATTGTTCAAAGACCCTAACCATAATTTCCTAAAGGCAGGGGTTTCTATATTACATTGGAATAAGATACAGGTAATCACTTCACAAATGATTGAATATTTTAGTGGTCTTAGTAAAATCAATATATACTTGAATCATATATTACAATTGAACAGATAAAATAAAAAATAGTGTTTTCTATGAGTAAACAATTAATCCCTTTAACATATCCCTATATACGAATCACTATACACTTCCTAGAATCAATAAGAAAGGAAATATATGAAATGGTTAAGGTATAATGCTCAATAAGGTAAATCATACAACTAATAAATCATGAATAAATAAGGCATAATCAATATGGAAAGGTAAATAACTTAAACACATTCAATTAAATAAATTACTTGAACATTTATAATAATATGGTAGGAATAAATGATGATCAAATAATCAATATAAATAATAACATGATCTTGAAGCTTATTCAAAGATATTATAACTAATCGAATAATTACATGGACATTAATAACTAATATCAAAATTAGGGAATGCATAATGATGTAAATCATAACCATACCATAAAGTCCTCATGACAAAATATCTTATATAAAAGGATATGGCCTCAGCAAAATAGCCAAGCTAATTTGTCTCATGAGACCTATTGACGCATCAAGGGGCTATATCAAACTCCAGCCATCACTTACTAAGTATAATTAATTTCTCATATGAAATGGGTGAAGCATAATCAATATAAACATTCATATTGAAAAACTAGCATACTATATTTTAACACTTTCCCCAATAAATAAACAAAATTATAAACCATTCAGAGGAATTTGGAGAATTGTATCAAAATAGTACACCCCCTGTCAAACTGATCATAAAAAACATAGAGAAATAATAAATATTGTATCATTACAACTTAATACCAGTGGATAAAAATTGAAATAAGGGTTGTAGTCATTTATGTATATAAATTCTATAAAAAATGAATTAAAACATTCCTCAGGAAAATATAATTTTTACTTTGAAAATCACATTAAAAAATAAAAAATTTCCTGAATATTAAGAAAAACATTTTATTTAAAAAATATGATTTTAAAATTGTAAATTAATTTTCAAATAAATGAGGTTTAATGATGGAGGATAATTTTATACACACTTTATAGGTTTGAAAAATATTCTTTTCATACAGTTGTAAAAAATTTAAAAATTTACGAATTTGAAAAATGACAAGAAGATTCATTTAAAATGATTTTGTAAAAATTAAAAAATGGGTAAAACTATATTTAATAAATAATTTGTATAATGTTAAAACATTATGTAAATATATTTTTAAAACATTGGTATGGAATAATAAGGGTTTTCGACTGGTGAGATAAATGAAGTTAGATTTCATTTAAAACCATATTTTTGAACTCTTTTGTTAATAAAGAGATGAAAATGAGTATAAAACTTGTATTATATAGAAATAAACATATTAGAGTAAAATTAATGAGTTTAATGAAATATATATCTTAATATTTTATCATTAGAAACTTAATCATGAATAATCATGATAAACAATGAGATTGTAACATAAACTGTTACCCCTTTGGTAAATTCTAAATCATAAGCCACATGAAAGAAATTACTTCAAATGAAAAACTAAATAACATTAAGATAAAGGTATTAATGATATAACATATCAAATGGTAATTACATACATCATATAAAATAACTAACTACTGAATATGGCATAAGTCTCACTGAAGTAAAAGTTGGATGAGAAATCCTTACCTTAGGTCGGATATCCTTCATACATGTCTGTACTTTCTATAAAATAAATATATATTTATTATTCTTATATTAAATAAAAATAATCATATATATAATACAATATATTATTTACTTATATTATTTTATTACCCATTTATTATAAATTATTTTTTAAATCATTATTTTGGGGGATAATTGATTCGTTTTTCATGTAAGTTTTTGTTTAGTAAATTTGGTCCTTTTAATTTTTTCATGGATAAATAATAGAAACAATGTCAAAAATTATATAAATTTTATATATACTAATTATATAAGTATTTATAATATCCTATAAATGTTATAGATGGGAAAACGAGTTACACTGTTCATGGAGGCCGTAGGATGTATGTCCGCATGAAGGTTGATTCAAATTTTACAACAGATGAAATGTAAAAAAGGTAAATAAAAATTTACAATTAAATAAAAATTATTATTTAAAATATTTAATTTATTTTATTTAAATAAATCTTTATTATCATCCATGTCAAAATAAATCGAAAAAAATTTGCATCGCTATGTGGTGACGTTAGTCCACACACACACACGCGAGTGACGTTATTATTTTCCAAAGGATTGGAAGGTAATAAAACATATGTGATATTAAAATTATAAAAGTATATTAATGTCATAAATATCATATAAATATTTTAGATCCAATATTATATCAATCCTTGAGGGACCGTGATGGAAAACAATTACATCGGTTCACGATATGATTGTCCTCCACACACACAATCGATAGTTTCACTTCACATTTGATAGAAGAAAAGATGGATATTGGTTATTTAAACAACTTAATACGATATAATTATATAAGATATATTATTTTTATTATTTTACCCTATTTGGAGAATATTTTATTGATTTTAGAGGTGAAGTAAAATGAAAATTCATGGTTAAGAACATACCATCTTCCTCAGACAACCTATTTAGTTTTATAACTAAATCCTTTCTATATTTTACTTATGATAAAAAAGGACTATAGGATATGGAGAGATATTTAATGAAGATATTTTTTTTTTATTTTTTAAACCAAAAATATTCTTGTGTGTGAAGAGTAGAGGAGATGGTGTGGCCTTTTATAATTGGGGGAGAGGACACATTTGGATATTTTGAAAAGGGAAAGTGATAAACCTATTTTAAAATTTAAAAAGGATCCAAAATGCATTATTATACAACCATGGATGATATAAGTTTGAATTTCTCTATAAAATAATAATTTTAAATGTTTCCGGGTCATTTTAACCCTTATCTTTTTAGTTTAACCCTCAGAAAACCCATTTTAACCATAACTGCATTAATTAATTTTTATTATTTTTAATATTTATTAGGACAAAAAATTAAGTTAAAATTATTACATAATATTAATTATGATAATTAAAAATATGGAATCCATTTTTACCAATTAAATTAGTTGAATTGTAAAAATTTAATTTAAAATTAACCCTGGAGACGTGATGAAAAACGATTTACAAAGAGAAAATTCACATAAGTGTAGATGGTTTTAATATCAAAATTCAGTATTAAATTAGTTAAAATGAGATAAATTTTATTAATTAAAATATAATTTAACTAAATTTACATTCAAAATATTATTAAATAAAAAATTAACTTTTAAATGCTTTAAATGAAAAGGCATTTTTTAATAAGAATGAGTATTTTTTCACTATTCATCGAAAGATTAGTTTTTTAGACAATTATCAAAAAATAACTCTGAGATAATTTTGACATGATTATTTCAAAAATAAATTTAATTTTTTAAAATAAATTTTCTAAAAGTGGTAAAAATAATTTTAAATTATGTGGGCAAAGCGCAATAAAACCTCATTTTAGGAAAATCAAAATTTTCAGAGAACTTTTATTTTTCTTTAAAATGATTTTTATTTTATTTATAATATGTATATTACCTTTTAATTTATTTTATACACGTATAAAAAATATATTTTTTAAAATCCATTTAGTCCTATTCATACCCACTAATTTAACAGCTAGACTATAATGGTATACTACTTTATAGCTCTTTTAGATTTAAGGTTTCATGTACCACATGGTATCGAAGAGATTGAATATATTTAAATAGAAAAATATATTTAAGTCTCTAGGTGTTACATTGTATAATCCTAGAAAAATTTTCAACCTCAAAATTTCCATAATTTCACCATATGAAGAAATTTGGGTAGTTCTTAATCATAATCTCATAGTGTTCACACATCACCTCTTCTGTCTTTTGATTTATCCAAAGTACCATTATCAGTAAATTCATCTAGTTCTTTAAAACTTTTTCCATAGTGTCTAGAATTTGGGTAGTCTCTGCATATTAAGATAGATCAGGTTCCAATTCTATTTCTTTAATGTTGATAACATGTGTTGAGTTTGGCACGTACTTCCTTAACAAGGATATATGGAACACATCAAGCACTTTAGAGAGACTTGGTATAATTTCCAAACAATATCCCACAAATCCAATTAATTCCTAGTTTTTAAAAGGTCTAATGTACCTAGGGATCATTTTTCCTTTCTTACCAAAACATATAACACTCTTCCATAAAGATACTTACAAAAACATAATATCCTGCTAGAAATTCCAAATATTTATTATGGTTAATGACATATATCATTTTCTTACTTTTATTTACTTTGATAGGGGTTTGAAGAGTCTTTAATGTTTTCATTGTCTTGTCATCATGTTCTGGTTCTATAATATTCCTTTCACCAACTTCAACCCAATAAGTTAGAGTACACCATCTCTTTCCATACAATTCATCACACGACGCCATTTGAATACTTTAATGGAAACTATTATTATAGGAAAACTCTACAAAAGGTAAATATTGATCCAAAATACCATGAATTACAAGAGAGGATGACCTCAACATGTATTGAAACATTTTAATTGTCCACTCGGAATGTCCATCGATTTGATGGTGATAAGTTTTTCTCAAATGAATCTCGGTATCAAGATCCTTCTTAATAATTTTCCATAATTTCAATGTAAACTGTGGATCATGATAAAAATAAATTGAACTAGTTGTTCCATTTAGTCTTACAACATCAATAATATAGAGACATGATCTATTGCTTAATATTTTTTTATAGTGACGAAATGTGAATATTTTGTGAGCCAATCCATACTAACCCAAATCGCATCAATCTTTCCAGGTGTCTTTGGTAATCAGGTGACAAAATAAAAGGCAATGTCATCCCATTTCGGAATAGGAATAAGAAGAGGTTGTATGAATCATCTATAATATGTTATTTCATTCTTCACATGATAGTAAATAAAAAATCATGACACATAATCAATAATTTTCCACTCTATAATAGCCCACAAAATAAATTCCTTCAAATATTTATACTTCTTGGTGCTACAAGGGTGTACAGGGAAATTTGAGCTATAGGAATTAACTAATAATTTTCACTTCAACGCAAGTATAGATGGGAAACATATTATCTTTCCAAATTTTAAAATTACATATTCACAAATAAAGTATACTAATTTCCCCTCATTCACAACTTTATTATTATTTTTAAAATTATCATCATCAAGATGAGAACTTTTTATCTTTTGAAACAAATATGGTTTAACAATCATTTGAAAAAGGAATGATGTTTCCCCTTACTCAATAATTCTAATATCCATCTTTACTAAATCCTTGAAAATAGGATCCTTGCCTATATTGATTTTGTCCAGGTCTTAACAAAATTTTTAGATCAATGAATTCGATACCTTATTTTCCTTCCCTAGGTGGTAGTGTATTGAGAGATCATACTCCTTGAGTATCTCAAGCCATCAACTTTGACTCATGTTGATCCCTTTTTGTGAAACTATTTATTTTAATCTCTTATGATCTATATATGACACCCAATTTTCATAATAAAGATAATGTATCCATATCTTCAAAGAAAACATTAGGACTTCCAACTCAAGATCATGGGGTGGATAGTTCTCTTCATGAATCTTTAACTACCTTGACACATAGGAAATAAATTTTTCATGTTGTATTATGATAAAACAAAGTCCCTTATTTGATACATCACTATATATTATGAACACATAATTTTATAATGGTATAGTAAAAATTGGGTAATTCACCAATCTCATATCCAATTATTTAGAACAATTTTCACATTCCTTCGTCCATACAAAATTTACTCCTTTATAAGTAATCTTGTTTAACAGTTTGGATAATTAGGATTTTCCTAGAAAAAATCTCCTATAGTAACCTACCAAACCAATGAAACTATGTACCTATGTTATGTTCGTTGATATATTCCATTCTTGTACTACCGTGGTCTTTACAGAATCAATTGAGATTCCATCCTTAGAGACAATATGGCCAAAAAAAGAAACATTCTGAATCCAAATTCACACTTTAAAAATTTCCTACTAAGACATTTTTTCTAAGTGGCTTAAGAATAATACTCAAGTGATTATCATAGTCCTTATATATCTTATATTAAACTAATATATAATCAATACTTACCACACAAAAGTTCTCAAGATATTTCATTAATACTCTTTTCATTAGATCCATGAAGATATAGGGGGATTTAGTGAAACCAAATGGAAATACTGTGAACTCATAATGTCCATACCTTTTATGAAATTTTGGGTTCAGAATATCTTTCTTCTTTACCCACAATTTATGATAACTAGAATGAAGGTAAAAATTTGAAAATATTTATCTCCATGAAGTTGATCAAATAATTCATTAATGAGAGGTATATAATGCTTATTATTTATCATAATATCATTTATTTCACAAAAATCCTTTAAAAAATTCATAGATCCATATTTATTCTTAATGAAAAGAATCAGGGCTCCCCAAGGTGAAAAACAAGGGCATACCAATCCTTTATCACCCAACTCTAATTGTTTCTTCAACCCCACTAACGCCACAATGTACATTTTATAGAGAGTATTTGATATTGGTCATGCATCAAGGATTAAAACATTAGAAAACTCAATATTATGCTAAAATGGATGTCCATGTAATTAATTAGAAAATACATCAATGTATTACTATATAATAGGAACATGCCAAATTTTAAGATTAACTATTCCATCCTTAGATTGTGTATGATCTTATTCCATAAGGATCTTACATAGAAGAGATAATAGGGGTGGATCTAAACATGACTCAGATGATGAATTCTATCCTCTAAATATAAATAATTTTACGTCCTCTCAAAAAATTGTAACTTCCTTCCCCTTTCAATACCTTTTTCACTATATTTTAAAATCCAATCCATTTTAATGATTATATCAAAATAAACCATAAGTATTATTTTGAATTTAGAAAATAGGACACATTTATGTGTCATGATGGGAACTGACGAACATATCCTTATTACGGTGAGAATTTTACTCAGATTCATGACTAATAAAACCCATATTATAGTCTTAGTGAAATATCTAATTTTATTGAAAAACCTGGAAGGTATAATGGAGTGAAAATATCCAGTATCAAATAAAAAATTAACTAAATATAAAGATATGATTAAATTACCTAAAACCACCTCATTAGGTACTTCAACCTCATTCATTATTATCATATAATCAAGGACTTTCTCCCTTGGTATTGTCTATGAAAAATTACTTTAATGCATTGGAAAACCATTCACATAGTGTCTCATCTCCTTATAGTTGAATCATTCACATTGGAAACTTTTTTATTTCCCTTTCAATATTGAATATTGTTTCCATTCTCTTTAAACTTGTAGAAAAATCCCAGTCCCAGTAATCATGTTCCATGATATTTCTTTCTATATATAATAAAAAGATGTAAATTCCACATTCCCTTATTCCATTTTTCTATATTTCCTTTTATATCATTCCCAAAAATCCTATTCTTATCTTCCTTTCCACAAATCCATAATACTTTTGATATTATTACTTTTTATTTATAGCACATGATACTATGTCCTCATATGATGAAAAATTATAGGAGACTAGTTATCTTTGAAGGATTAACAAAATCCCATCAAATAATTACTCAATAGTTCTCTTTGGAATATGTATATAGTCTACAACATACCTTGATAAATTTTTAATGTTGGATTTATACGTAACAACATTTTTATCTTCCTTTTCTCTTATACTTATGAATTTTCTCTCTATATTCACTCATTGCTCACGAGGGGAATATTTTCCTCTGAATTGTTTCTTAAAATCATTCCACATTTTTTATCGATTTTCTATCCATACTTATGTTTTTGTATCAATGACCACTATTTATAATCATATCCTATGAGAAGATAACCTATCCCGAAAACCTTATCCCATTTATTCCTTCATAGAGTGAGAAATATATTCTCTAATAAACTTATCCACTTATTATCTACAAATGGATTTTTAGTCCCATTGAATGATGTAGGTTGATAATGCATGAAGTGGTCTAAAATTGTTACACCATGTCATGGATTAGCAAGATTTTCCTTACATGAAAGGGTATTTCTCATAACATGAGTTAGCTACCCCAATATGGTTATAATTTTATTAATCCAAACTATAGATCCATCTCCATCTTCATTATCATCCCCCATAGGTAAATGCCTACATGATGTATGTGCATTGATATGGTTCCCATTACTTCTTCTAGAAACAATTTCTAAACTATGGAATACACTAGATTAAATCATAACATTATGAAACATAATGTAAAATCCAAAAACTAGTGAAATACATAACATAAATTGAAATAATTATGTATATCAAATCTCATAATCAAAAACATGATTTATTTGGAGAATTTTTTAAATCATAAAAATATTTTCAAATCCTTTATAAAGATTTGTAAATAAAATGTTAATTATCTCAATCAAATTCCCTAGGAGTATCATACCGGGTGCGTAGTAATGATTTTTTTGTACATAAGGTGGCAATGAAGTCAATTCCCAATGAATCATTTTCAAATTTTTTACCCCTAGGTATAACTGTTCTAGAACCATGTACACTTTTAGTATCTATATAATGATTTTTTACTAGGGAAAACCCACATAATAACTTCCTTACCAAAACTATAGAATGTTATTATATACATTCCATAAAAATATATGATGGGGTTATTTTCCATAATCTATGATTTCCTAAATCTAGCTCCTAAGGTTTATATAAACATTCACTAATACCAACTATAACAACCACAACCTTATTATCTCAGAGTCAGTGGTTACTTTCTTACATTGTCATATAATACAAGGAATGACATCCCGAATGATAGAAACATTTAGTATCTATGGTAAACTAGTTACATACTTGAATAAAACATTAAAATTGAAAACATAAAATACAATATAGTAATTTATTTTATTACATCATTAATACCTTTAGCATATCCCTTCATATTATTCATAATACACTTCCTCCCATCCCGGGGAAAGGAAAAATATGGAATGGGTGATCTATAATGCACAGTAAAAGTACGCATATAGATGAAGAAATTATGAATAAATAAGTCATAATAAATATAGAAAGGTAAATATCAAAAACACATTCCATTAAACCCATTACTTTAACTTGAATAATAATATGGTAAGAATAAATGATGATAAAATAATTCCATATAAATAATTAATTGAGCTTAAAAATTAACCATATATATTCTAACTAATCAAAAAATCACATCAACATCAATAATTAATATCAAAATGAGGGAATTCATAACGCTTGACATCATAACTATACTATCAAGTCATTTCACCGAGAAAACTTATATAAATTGGTATGGCCCTGACCAAATATGCAAGCTAGTTTATCGCATGAGAACTACTAATGAATCAAAGGGTTTTAGTGGGACCCACCCATAACTTTCTATGTCCAATTAATTCATCATATGAAATAGGTGAAATATTTTAATCATAATCATCTACTTTGAAAAACAATCATATGAAATGTTAATAGATTCCCTAATCAAAAAACACAATCATGAAAAATTCAATGTAATATGGTAAATGGTATCAAAATGGTTCATTACTAGTCAAAATGATCACAAAACATATTGGGAAATAATAATGATGGTATCATTACAAAATATTCCCAAAGGAGCATAAGTAAAATAAGGGGTTTTTTCCTCGATAAATATAAATACTATAAAAATTCCATTAAATTATTCTTGATGAGTATATAATTTTCTATAAAGACCCAGAATTTTCATGTATTTTTTTAATTAAATGACAATTCTACGATTTCATGAAAATTGACGGCAGGTGATTCCGAGGCCCGGAGTGCTCGGAATGAATTTTTGAACTTTTTTTGGGTATGTTCAGTAAATGTACGAGTGGGTTTTTTTAACTTTTGAACCGATGGTTGGAATTGAAATATGAGGGAACCGTTGAACTCACAGCGTCGATATTCACTTGAGGAGACTCTCACCATGACAACAGTTGGTCGAGAGTGAAAGATAATTTTTCGGTTTTTCATGAAAGAATAAAATAAAATAAAAGTTGTGTAATATTTTATTTTGTTTTTCTTCAGTATCTCCCATGTGGATGTTGAGATGTGGGGACCACCTAAAATAAAACCTCTCAACAAAGGTTATGGTGGTGTGGACCATCTGAGTCTAACCTCCCATCTGGGTTATGGTGGTGGAGACCACCCGAGACATAAACCTATTGAACTCCCATCTTATGTGTGAGATACCTCTTGATCTCCCCCACTTAATTGTGCCAACAATCCCCTTAATTAATTAATCCAAGCCATCAAATAATTAATTAATCTAATTTTAATTTATTCCAACAACTTAATAGATAGCATAATATATTATTTTGGTAATCTCTTCATTTTGGTGGGATTGGGAGGAAGGAGCCTTGGGAGAAAAGCTCTCCAACGAAGAACGCCAACGAAGAATTCTGACTTCGACATCGACTTCTTTTTCAGGACTTTTGTTAATGAGGAAGATATTAAATGTCAAAAAACTGAAAATCGAGGGAACACGGACATCACCAGTGTCCGTCTATCACCAACAACATCATCTCCTTCCTTTCAACCTCCG
Organism: Viscum album; assembly: GCA_963277665.1. Lineage (NCBI taxonomy): Eukaryota > Viridiplantae > Streptophyta > Magnoliopsida > Santalales > Viscaceae > Viscum > Viscum album. Next base: position 26,877,942 of record OY728131.1, read on the forward strand.
CTGATGAATCGAACGCGGTAGGGGGTTATTATTGAATTATTGAATTCTCTCGATTAATTTCCCCGTTCATGGAAAGCATGGAGAGAGTGGATTGACCAAAATGAGTTGATCCACAATTTGTATTAAATTTTATATTTTTTTTTGTTCTTGAATCCTGATTTTGTTGAGTTGCTTGATACCACTCTAATGCGGAGGGTTCGGGCCAAACAAACATGGCCTGACCCGTCTGCCTTTATGCTTCTTTGATGAGTTCTTCACAATGGAAGAAAGCGGCGACTGGTGTCAGCGGTTGGCACCAGTAGAACTCAAGAATTGCGATGAAGGAAACGGCGCCGCCCAACGGCCACCGCTGCCTGAGGCCTCTCTGCCCCATGGCACTCCGCCGCTCGTGGACTCCGTGCCCGAGGGCCCTCTTCAGCCCGCGGCCTCCGCACCCCATGGCGCTCTGCCTCCCATGGCCATTGTGCCCCACGATGTTCCCCAACCCGCTTACAAGCCGCACATCCACGTGGCCTACTGCACTGCCCCGTGACCTTCCGTGCCACCCAGCGGCCTAGCTGCACCGCCCACGACCCTCCGAGTCACCGCAACCCTCCGTGTCGCCGCAGCCCTCTGAGTCACCGCGACCCTCCGAGGCGCCCTATGACCCTCCGAGGTGTCCCGCGACCTCACACCACCTACGGCCTCCCATGGACACCGCGACCCCCGCGCCACCCTCACAGTCCCACGGCCTCACGCCACCCCATGGGCTGTTTCCTAGGCCGGGCTGGGAGGGTCCGACCAGGTCGGACCAGACCCAAACCCACTTCGACCCATTTACGCATCTTCGACCATAACTTTGGAACCAGGCGTGTTTGACGAACCATCAGCGGCGCTGGAAACCTTGGAGAGAGAAGGTTCCTTTGTGTATACCCCACTAAAGATTTGGATTAATATTGGTTACGGTCGGGTTGGATTGAGCACAAATCCAACCGGACCCCCAAGACTAAAAGTATAATAACTCACAGACTGGGCATCCGATTGACGCAACGTTAGTTGCATTCAGACCCCTATGATGTGGAGGTCCTTTGGGATACTTCCTCATGAGACTTCATAGTAGTTGGAATATCAAATAGTGACTTTTGGAGTGGACCCTCCCAGATACAAGAGAGCATAGTTCGGGAACCTTTTAGCTAGATGTGACATAAATAATGAAGAGTGATCATGTGTGGGTCAGTACTGAGAGATCCTATGTAGGTCAGCACCTTGCGATCCTCTAGGGGTCAGCACTGTGAGATCCTGTGTGGGTCAGCACCGAGTGATTCTATGTGGGTCAGCACCAAGCGATCATGTGTTGGTCAGCACCTAGAGATCCTATGTGGTTTTGATGATGATCAGTGATCCTTCATGGGTATTCCTCTTAACATATTTATATGATTTAGTAGTTACATCTAATTATCTCTACTACTGTACTTATGTTATACCTGGTGTGATCTGATTCCGTACCTGAATGGAACTTTTCTTTGTGGTAATACCTTGGTGGTATTATTCTGAGTGGCGTGCCTGTGTGGTACTTTTCTTTGTGGTATTCCTTCCTTTGTGGAGTAGTTGAGCTTGGGGCTATGGAGTTGGGCTCTGTGTTTTCCTCATGATTGAGATGGGTTTAATTAATAACTTGGGTCTATGTATGTGCATATACCTAAGTGGGGTTGAAAGTTGATTTCATGCTTGTGGTTTATCCTTGGTGGATTTGTGAGACCTTGAAGGTCTTGGGGTCCCTACTGAGTATCGTTATACTCACCCCTGTACGAGATATGCCAACACCTCATTGTGTTTGGTGCAGACGACGGACAATGCTGATCAAGGCTGAGAGTACTAGGACTGGACAATGCTTGGAGGTGTACCATACGACGTGTCGGTACGCAGAGGAGATGGGTGTATGTGGTGTGTTGAGGAGGCGATCTGTACCTACCCTTCAGGTAAGAACCTCGGAGGACAACCCATTAGCTTTCTTTCTCTTTTTTTAGTTGCACGTGTACTTTCCAATTGGGATTGTATTCTGGCCCCTTTTTCTTACTGTACTCACTCTGTTTACTATTCAGTTTACTTGAGTTTGTATCTTTTTGTGTGCTTGGTTGTGTGTTTTATGGGTTATAAAGGCAACGAATTCCTAGTTTTAGGGAATACACCTTCGGTGCTAGTCACCAGCCCCTATCCTATGGAAGGTGAGTTTGGGGGTAGTCACGACATGGACCCTAGGGGACGGGTCGTGGAAAATTGGTATCAGGGGAGTCGGTTCTACCGTAAAACATAGAACACTGATCTTTTTAACGGAAATAGTGATAAGTGTAGTGAGTGTGGTTATCAGTTTAGGGAATCGAGTGTTGGTGCGGTTGCCGACATATCCATACACCATGACCCTGACTTCTGATTTCTGACTTAGTGTATGAAAACACTGATTGCATGTGTGTTTTTAAGTGTATTCTTTGTGAACTCTTTGAGTCAGCTCACCAGGTATAACTTATTGACTGTGGCACACCTGTTTCTTTTTAGGATGCCTCCATGAAGAAATCCAGCTATGGTTCTGAGAGTTGTACGCACTGATAGCCCACCGAGCGACAAGGCCTTGGTGCAGGGAGATCTTCCAGTAGAGGCACCAACGGAGGCACCAGCGGTACTGTTACCCATTGGGCCACTGATGCCACAAGCCCTAACAACAGATGGTGCATGCCGCTTGAGCTAGTTGCACGAGTTTCAGCGCCAGAGTCCACCCAGGTTCAGGGGTGAGATGGACCCAAAGACAGCTAAGGATTGGCTGGAGGTCGTGGTGAGAGTTTTTGACTGGAAGGGACACCAGCTGATCTCATGGTGATATTTGCTGCTAGCCTTCTACAGGCAGCAATAGGAAGATGGTGGAGCTTGATGCACCAAGTTCACGACGAGGTGATTCTTCTCTGGGCAGACTTTGAGAGACTATTTTAGGAATAGTTTGTCCCAGAGACTCTTCACGCAGTGCACATGCATGAGCTACTTCATCTATAGTAGGGAAGTATGATTGTGGCTCAGTACTCGGCGAGATTCACCGACCTCTCACACTACTCCACTGTATGGCGCGAGACCCATTTTTTAGGTCCCGGACCTTCGATCATGGGCTCAGGTGAGAGATCAGAGCTTCAATGATCTCACTCAGTATCCCGACGTAGGTGGGGGTGTTGGAGAGAGACCTTTTAATATAGAGTTTCCTTGAAAATCAGTCACTAGCAATGAGACCCGCCACTAGTCATCACATAGTGGAGTCTTTTGCAGCTAGCAGCAGACAGATAACATAAAGGTCCAAGAGGACCCGACCTACAGGTGGACGACCACAGGATTTAGGTTCGATTGTACGAGGAATATGAGGCAGAGCCAGTAATGCTAGGATCGGGCAGTGTTATGCAGGAGGAAGGAAGGGTCAAATGGCTTGTGACTGTCTGACCCTTCGTACGGATGATCAGAAGATGGTTGAAGGACGACTTAGGCAGAAACATAGATTTAACTGAGGAGGTCCGTAGGGAGCAGGAAGAGGTGGCAGAGGAGTTGGTTTTGCAGCTGGCGGTGGGAGACAATTCGAGATGCTATCGCCACCACCACCAGGAGGTTCACCCCGACCACAGGGAGTAGGTGGATAGGGGAGATCCCAACTCCGGGCAGTTGAGGCCTACGATCATGACACTCAGAAGATGATACGAGGTACGATCTGTGTCTACTCCAACTTAGTTGTAGTATTTATAGACACATGTTCCAGTAATTATTTAATTGCCACTACCCTCGTTCAGATCTCCGAGATTCCTAGTAGCAACATCGAGGCCTTACGACGTCATCCTAGGTATGAACTGGTTATCTATAGTCCATGCTCAGATTGACTGTATTAGGTGAAAAGTGAGGTGTGTCCGCACGGATGGTACCGGGTTTACCTTCACCGGTGAGAAGGGAGCCTTTGCAGCACATGATGGACTTACCTAGAGAAGAGTGCAGCTGATCACTCATCAGTTGTCTAGACTTACCCTTAGATAAATTGATGTAGAGAGTCTGATTTATCCTATAGTGGTGGAACAATATGCAGATGTCTTTCCTGATGATGTTTCAGGTCTAACTACTTGCAGAGAGGTGTAATTTTACATTGACTTGTTCCCGGGGATGACACTGATATGTACACCAGAATATCATATGGCTCTCGCCGAGCTTCGTGAGCTGCGGGTACAGCTAGAGGACCTATAAGGGAAAGAGTTCATTCCGCCCAGTGTTTCTCCTTGGGAAGCCATGATTTTTTTCTCCAAGAAGGCGGATGGGAGCTTGTGACTTTGTGTCAACTATCGGCACCTGAATCAGGTGACCATGAAGAACAAGTACCCACTCCCTAGGATTGACGACCTCTTTGATCAACTGAAGGACGCAGGGTGGTTCTCAAAGATAGACCTTAGATCAGGATATCACAATCTCAAATTGCGAGATAAGGATGTGCTGATGACAAATTTTAGATGTTGTTATGGCCATTATGAGTTTTTAGTCATGCTTTTCGGCGTGACCAACACTCAAGCAATTTTCATGGGACTCGTGAACACGATCTTTTAGCCATATCTTGATCTCTTTGTAGTAGTCTTCAGTGATGACATTATTATCTACTCAACTAATGAGGATGATCATGCTTATAATTTGCGGGTAGTACTGGAAACACTGTAAGAGAACCAGCTTTATGGTAAGATCTCGAGGTTCCAGTTCTGGATCGGAGAGGTTCACCTTCTAGGACAAGTCATATCAGAGGCTGGAGTTGCAGTGGATCCAGTGATGTTTGAGGCGGTACTTTCTTGGGATCCACCCAGGAGTGTGATGGAGGTACAAAGTTTCCTGAGTTTTGCTGGATACTACTAGAGGTTTGTGCCAGATTTCTCCATAGTTGCAACACCTTTATCAGTGTTGACGAAGAAGGGAAAACCCTTTGTGTGGTTGAAGAGATTCCAAAAGAGTTTTCACGAGCTGAGGTAGATGCTGACTATTGCCCCATCTTGAGGCTTCTAGAGAAGGGCGTAGGGTACGTAGTATCACTACTACAAATACCCCATTCATCAGTGCTAAAAATGTCCTTTAACAGCGCTAGAAAAGTTCTGTTAAAGCTGGCATAGATAGGGGGGGTCCCCTTTATCAGCGCTCCAAAAAGCGCTGATAATGACACCTTTTATCAGCGCTAAAAAAAATCTCTGATAAAATTGGTCTTTTATCAGTGCTAAAATGAAGCTCTCATAAAAGGTTCCTTTATCAGCGCTTTATTATTAGCGATGATAAAATACCCATTTTATCAGCGTTTTTTTTAAAAGCACTGATAAAATTTAAGAAAAATAAATATTTTTTTAAAAAATCCTAGCAATCTCGAGGGGGATTTTTATAGTGCTTGAGCCCCCTTTATTAGCACCTTCCCGCACCTCAAGCACCCTGACGCACCCCCCTCCACCCTTTATCAGTGATAGCTCCCATATTCTCCCATGCGCATGCGCCCCTGTCTCCACCATGTTTTGAACTCGAGACCTCCCCCCTGCGCGCCTAAGCCCTTACCACTCCTCTATTTTGATTTGTTTTCCATTTCATGATATCTCTATTTATATATATATATATATATTTAGTCATATTTATTCTTATAGTAATATATATATATAGTTATATTAATATATATATTTATAGTGATATTAATATATATATTTATAGTTATATTAATATATATATGTAGTTATATTAATATATATATATATAGTTAGATTAATATATAGGTATATAAATATTCATATATTAGTATTTTAAATAAAATTAACATTAGTTATTATTTAGATAAAGCTAATATATTTTATATGTAAAAATATTTTATTATTTATATTTATAATTAAATTTTTATGTGTGAATATATAAAAAATATGTATATATTGTTATACATTTGATTATAAATAGCAGTTCATTATAAAAAACGATAAAATTTCAAAGACATAAAATAAATATGAATGTAATACCTTGGAATAAATTCAGTCCCCAGCAAAAAAATCCAATAATACCCCCTTAATCGAGGCTGAAAATCCACAAAATGTTAAAAAATCGGGGTATCCCGACTAAAAAATCAGTTTTGGAGACCTTTTCGGCATTTTTTAGCCTCGAAAAAACCTTTTCCGGGCTCCATACAATCACTAGGGTGTAGAGCTCATCGCATGCTTTGATTTTATATATGGTAGAGCTCAAACGAACACTCGGATCAAAAGTTATGGTTGTTTGAAGGTTGAGTTTCATTTTCAACATATTTTGGATATTTTTTTAGTCTTCAAATTGTTATTAAATGACTATTACTCCATAATAATTATCAAATTATTAATTAATTTTTTTAATTTTTTTATAAGTCATTTTCTCTAAATATCTAATATATTAAGTGTAACTGTATATTTGTACATATCTAAAATATATTTAAAATTATATTTAAAAAATATATATTATATTTATATCAATATAACTATATCTATATATTTAAATATTAATATATATTTTTAATGATTTTTTTGGAAGTATACCCTTTATTATCCTTTTTAAAAAATAATTGATAAAGACCCCCCTTTATCAGCGCTACTAAAAAAAGCGCTGATAAATGGATACTTTTATCAGCACTTTTTCGTTAGTGCTGATAAAGGGTGGCACTGGCCTTGGACCATTTTGTGGTAATGTCTAATACGACACATCAGGAACCAGACTCAGATGTGTCCTGATATAGGAGTGAGCAGTGATCACATATGGTTATCGACAGCTGAGACAACATGAGAAGAACTACGCTACCCATGACCTGGAGTTAGCAACAGTGGTCTTCACCTTGAAGATGTGGTGGCACTATCTGATGGACGAATGTTTTATTGTCTACTCAGATCACAAGAGTCTCTAGTATATCTTCTCTCAGAAGGAACTGAACCTGAGACAACGACGTTGACTTGAGTTCTTCCAAGACTATGACTTGGAGTTAGTCTATACTCCGAGGAAGGGGAACATTTTAGCATATGCACTCAGCAGGAGGTCTGGTATACAGCTGCTAGGCGATGCGACAGAGCAGCTGGCCGCTTTACAGATATCCTTTGTGGATAGAGATGAAGCATATTTTCTTCAGTCTCTTACAGTCACTCCCCCACTTCTTTACCGTGTCAGGGAGGTGCGGCATGGGGATGCTGACTTCAAGACATGGCGTTCTCAGATATCCACAAGACATGCACCTGATGAATTTTACGAAGGTGGGGAGCACGTCATCCTCTTCAAAGAACATACCATGGTACCGGTGTCACTTCAGGAGGAAGTTTTGAGGAATTTCAACACATCCCCTCTAGAGGTACATCCATTAGTGGTGAATATATACGAGGATCTCCAACAACAGCACTGGTGGACGGGAATAATGAAAGCTGTAGCAGAGTTTGTTTCTCAGTGCCTCACTTGTCAGTAAGTGAAGGAGGAGTATCAGGTACCAGAATGACTGGTTCAACCTTTAGAGGTCCCAGAGTGGATGTGGGATGGGATATCCAAATAATTCATGACAGGACTTCCACGTGCGTCCAGAGGTCATGACTCGATCTGGGTGATCGTCGACCGACTCACCACGTCGGCCCACTTACTACCGATCAGAGAGCAGGGTTCAATAGTGATCTTGTAACTTCTCCATGTGTAAGAGATTGTGTAAATACATGGAGTACCCTCGATAATTATCTCCGATCATTATACACATTCCACTTATTGGCTATGGAAGGGGTTTCAGGAGGCCTTCAAGATGCAGCTTTGTTTGAGCACTGCCATCCTTCCTCAGATGGATAGCCAGACTGAGTAAACCATTCAGACCCTCAAGGACATGCTACGTGATTTTGTACTCGACTTCAGTCAGATATGGGAGGATCACTTGACTTTGGTGGAGTTTTCATACAATAACGACTACCACTACACCATTGGGATGACACCTTTTGAGGCGTTGTACGAGCGAACTTGTAGATCACCTTTGTGCTGGACTGACCCAAAGGAGTCAGCACTAGTGGGACCAGAGATGGTAGAGGCTACCACAGAGAAGGTGAAGATCATCCAAGAGTGGATGAAAACAGCATAGAGTAGGAATAAGTATTATGAATGTAGGAGACAAAGACCTATGGATTTCGAGGATGGAGGCCACGTCTTTCTACGGGTCTCACCTTGATGAGGTTTACAGAGATTTAGACGAGGTGTAAAGTTATCTTAGAGGTTCATTAGACTTTTTCAGGTCGTCAGCAGAGTTGACGAGGTGGCATACCACTTAGCTCTTCTACCTCAGTTGCACCGGGTGCATGAAGTCTTCCATGTATTGCATTTGAGGAGATACGTGAATGACCCTTCTCACATCATTGACCATGGCGAGATGGATGTAGACAATGAGGTGAATTTTACGGAGGTTCTAGTAGAGATTGAGGATCGACAGGAGTGGGTCCTTCATGGACGGTCGATACCTCTAGTGTGAGTTCGTTGGCATCACGGGAACCTCCAGGAGAGCACATGGGAGAGGGAGGCTTAGATTCATGCTCAGTACCCCCACTTGTTCCCTTAGATTGAGTTGTCACTTACGGGGACGTAAATCCCTAAGGTGGGGTGAATGTTTAGACCTGGAATTTCTATGTATTTTTTTCATTAAATGAGAATTTTACAAGTCTGCGAAAATTGACGGCGCGTGATTCTGGGGCCCAGAGTGCCCATAATGAATTTCTGAACTTTTTTTGGGTACATTCAGTAAACGTACGGGTGGGTTTTTGTAACTTTTGAACTGGTGCTCAGAATTGAAATCCAAGGGCACCATTGAACTCGCAGTGCCGATATTCGCTTAAGGGTACTTTCACCTCGATGACAGTTGGTAGAGAGTGAAATATAATTTTTGGGTTTTTTCATGAAAGAATAAAATAAAATAAAGGTTGTGTAACATTATATTTTATTATTCTTTAGGATCTGTCATGTGGATCTTGAGAGGTGGGGACCACCTAAAATAAAACCTGTCAACATAGGTTATGGTGGTGGGGACCATCCGAGCCTAGCCTCCCATGTGGGTTATGGTGGTGGGGACCACCCGATACTTAAACCTCTTGAACTCTCTTCTTAGGTGTGAGAGACCTCTTGATCTCCCACACTTAATTATGCCAACCCTCCCCTTAATTAATTAAGGAAACCCATAAAATAATTAATTAATCTAATTTTAATTTATGCCAAAGACATAATAGATAGAATAATCTATTATTTTGGATATCTCTTCATTTTGGTGGGATTTGGAGGAAGGAGCCCTAAGAGAAAAGAACTCCAATGAAGAATGCCAAAGAAGAACGCCGACTTCGACTTAGAATTCTTCCTCAAGACATTCATTGACGAGGAACATCTTCAACATCAACTAACCGATGATCGAGGGAACACTAACGTCACCGACGTCTGTCTATCCCCAACAACGTCGTCTCCTTCCTTGTGACCTCCATTGACGAATTGAAAGAGGTAGGGGGTTATTATAGAATTCTTGAATTATATTGATTAATTTCCTCATTCTTGTAAAGCATGGAGAACGTAGATCAACCAAAAAAAGTTGATCCACCATTCTTATTAAATTGTAGAGTTTGTCATTCTTGACTCATGATTTTTTTGAGCTACTTGCTACCACTCTAACGCGGAGGGTGGGGCCCAAACAAACATGGACCGACCCCTCTTCTGTTCTGTTTCTTTGGTGTGTTCTTCGCAATGGAAGAAGGCGACGACCAATGTCGGTGGTTGGCACCAGTGGAACTCAAGAACTGTGACAAAGGCAATGAAGGAAATGGCACCGCCCCGTGGCCACCGCTGTCCATAGCCCCTGCTGCCCACGGCTTCAGCGTCCGTGGCCGATGCTGCCACCCGCATCCTCCGTGCCCCACGGCCCTCCGCTGCCCACAGCCTCTGCGACACACGGTGCTCTGCTGCCAGCGACCTCCGTGCCCCATGACGAACCACGCCCGTGGCCTCCGCGCCCAACGGTGCTCCGCTGCCAACGGCCTCAGCGCCCCACGACACTCTACTGCTCGTGCCCCACCGCGCCGCCCCGCGGCCGGCCGCGCCACCCTGTGACCTAGCTGCACCGCCCGTGGCCCTACGAGTTGCAGCAGCCCTTCGAGCCACCCTGCGGCCTCACACCTCTCACAGTCTACCATGGCTCTACGAGTCGCCACAACCCTTTGAGACATTCCGTGGCCTCGCACCGCCCGCGGCATCCCGCAACCACTACGACCCCCTCGCGGTTCCACGGCCCCCACGCCACCCTCGTGGTCCCACATCCTCGCTCCGATCGCAGCCACAGCGGCCTCCACCACCCCGCCAGCCGTTGCCCAGGCCAAGTCTTCCAGCGCGGGCTATTCCGGGTTGACCCGAACTGGTTCGGCCTGGGTCGGACCGACCGGGTCGGACCGGACCGAGACCCACTTCGACCCATTTACGCACTTCATCCATAACTTTGGCACTATGCATCCGTTTGACGAACCATCAATGATGCTGGAATCCTTGGAGAGAGATGGGTTTTTTGGGTATACCCCACAAGAGATTTGGATTAAGATGGGGTACGATCAGGTTGGATCGAGCACAAATCTAAACGGGCCCTCGGGACTAAAAAGCTAATAACTCATAGACAGGGGAATCCGATTGAAACACCGTCAGTTATGTTGATACCCCTATGACGTGGTGGTCTTTTGGGATACTTCTTCATGAGACTTCGTGGCAGTTGGAGTATCGACCAATGACTTGTGGAGAGGACCTTCCCGGAGACAAGCGAGCATAGTGCGGGAACCTTGTAGCTGGATGTGACATGAAGAATGAAGAGAGATCCTATGTGGGTCAGCACCGAGAGATCCCGTGTGGGTCAGCACCTAGCGATCCTGTGTGGGTTAGCACTGATCGATCCTGTGTGGGTCAGCACCGAGCGATCCTGTTTGGGTCATCACCGAGCGATCCTGTGTGGTTTAGCACCTAGAGATCCTATGTGGGTCTGATGATGATAAAGATACATCGTGGTTCTGCCTCTTAAAAGAGTAAGATGATTTAGTAGTTAAATATAATCCTCTCTACTACTGTACTCATGATATACCTGGTGTGAGATGAGTCCGTACCTGAGTGGTACTTTTCTTCATGGTAATACCTTGGTGGTATTGTTTAGTGTCGTGTGCCTATGTGTTACTTGCCTTTGTGGTATTCCTTCTTTTGTGGAGAAGTTGATCTTGGGGCTTTGGTGTTGGAATCTGTGTTTTCCTCATGATTGATATGGATTTACTTGATAACTTGGGTATATGTATGGGTATATACAAAAATGGGGTTGACAGTTGATTTCATGCCTGTGGTTTATCCTTCATGGATTTGTAAAACCTTGAGGGTCTCAGGGTCCCTAATGAGTATCGTTATACTCACCCCTTAATGGGCTATGCCCGCACCTCGTTGTGTTTGGTGTAGACAACAGATAACACTGATCGAGGCTGATAGTTCTAGGATTGGACGGTGCTCAGAGGTGGACTATACGACGTGTCAGTACACAGAGGCGATGGGTGGAAGTGGTGTGCCGAGGAGGTGATCTATACCCACCCTTCAGGTAGGAACCTTGGAGGACGACGCAGTAGCTGTCTTTTTTTTTTCAGTTGTACTTGTACTTTCCAGTTGGGCTTATATTCTGGCCCCTTTTACTTACTGTACTCACTCTGTTTACTATTCAGTTTACTTGAGTTCGTATCTTGCTATGTGCTTGGTTGTGTGTGTTAGTAGTTATAAAGGCAATTCTTTCCCAGTTTTTGGGAATACTTCTTCGGTTCTTGTCACCAGCCCCTGGCCTATGGAAGGTGGGCTTGGGGTAGTCACGGAACCGGCCCCGAGGGACGTGTCATGACATTTTAACTTTGAAAATTACTAAAAAATTACCTTTTTTAGAATATTAATGAAAAAATATTTTAAAATATCATTGTAAACATTCAAATAAATGAGTTCTCATGATGGAGGGTAATTTTATACACACTATATAAGTTAAAAAAATATTCTTTTCACACTGTTGTAAAGAGGGTAAAAGGTGTCACGTTCAGAAAATGAAAAGAAGATTCCTTTCAAATAAATTTATAAAAAGTAAAACATGGGTAAATAATTATATATCAAATCATTTGAAAAATTTTAAAACATTAATTAATTTTTTTATAGAAAACGTGGATATGGAAGAAAAAGTAATTTCGACAGACGAGAGAAATGAAGTCGGTGTTATTTAAAAGCATTATTTTTGTTTTATTTTGTTTTTAAAGATAAGAAAATGCGAGGGAAAAAATTTATTCTTGAGAAATAAACCATGTATAATAAAATTAACGAGTTTCTTGAAATATATATCATAATATTTCATCATCTAAAACTTAATCATCAACAATCTTGATAAACAATGTGACTGTAACATAAACCTTTACCTCGTTGGTAACTTTTGAATCATAAGCCCCATGATATAAATAACTTCAAATAAAAATTTAAATAACATGAAGATAAAGGTATTAATGATATAACATATCAATGGGGAAGTATACACACCACACAAAAGAACTAAGTTTTGAATATGACATACCTCTCATGGAAGTAAAAGTGTAATGAAAAACCCTTACCTGAGGTCAAATTTACTTAATACATGTGCATAATTACATAATAATAAATATTAATTTATTATAAATATATTAAATAATAATAATAATAATATATGATACCATATATTATTTACTTATAGTATTTTATGATATATTTATTAACAATTCATTGTTAAAATACCTATTTCGCATGACAATTACTTCATTTTTCTGGTCTGTTTTTGTTTAATAATTTTGATCCTTCTACATTAATGAATTCCATCATCTGAAAATTTTTATTCATCATGTAAATATCTTATATAATAGTAATATGAGTATTTATAAAATTTTCTTAAATTTAGAGATGGGAAAGCGAGTTACACTATTCATGGAGAAGGTTGGCTGTACATACGCATGAATAATGAATCTATTTTTCCAATAGATGAAACATAAAAAAGTAAAATAATATTTCTTATTTAAAGAAAAATTATTAAATCAAATATTTGGTTTATTTTCATTAAAAATATCCTTATTACCATCCATGTTACAATAAAATGAAAAACATTTTCTATCGCTTCGGGGAGGCCGTAGCCAACATACACTCACGAACGACGTTATTGTTTCCCAGAGGATAGAAAAGAAACAATATATATGTTATATTATAATTATAGAAGCATATTAATTTCATAAATATCATATAAATATTTTAAATCCATCACTATATCCAACTGTGATAGGAAGTTATGGAAAACTAATTACATCGGTTTGCAAGGCTATAGTTCATCGTACACATGATCGATGATTTCATTTCCTATTTGATGGAATAGGAGATGGATATATGTTATGGAATTAAAATAATAATACCCAAGTATATAGTATATAATAGTGTAATTATTTTATCATAGTTGGAGAAGATTTGATGGATTTAGAAGAATAAGTAAAACAAAAACTCATATTTAATAACATTAACTCTTCTTCAGAAAACATATTTAGGTTTATACCTAAATCCTTCCTAGATTTAAATTTTGATAAAATGGAATATAAAATGTGGTTAGGGATTTAATTAATATATTTTAAGAGTTATTGGCCGAAATAAAAGGATTTGGGAGTGTGAAGGGGAGGGGATAGGGGGCAACCTTTTATAAGTGGGCGGAGAGGGCACACATTGAATTTTTGAAAATAAAAATTGAAACCCATGGTTTTCATATGAAAAAGGCTCAAAAATGTATTATTATAGAACTATGAATCATATAAGATCACAATATTTCAATAAAATAGTAATTTTATGGGTTTATAGTTTATTTTTACCCTTATCATTTTAGTTTAACCTTTAGAAAATCCATTTTAACCTTAACTGCAATAATTAATTTTTGTAGTTTTTACTAATCATTATGAAAAAAAATTAAGTTGAAATTATTTTTTAATATTAATTATTATGATTCCAAATATGAAATCCATTTTTACAAATCCAATTCACAGATGTTTAAAATTTTAATTTAAAATTAAACCAGCAAATATGACGAAAAACAGTTTTCCAATGAGAAAATTATCATAAGAATATAAAGTATTAATATCAAAATTAAATATTAAATTAATTAAAATATACTAAATTGTATTTATTTTATTATAATTGAACTAATTTTACTTTTAAAATAATTTTAAATCAATATTAAACTTTTTAATAATTTAAATGAAAAGGAAAGTTTCAATAAAAGCCATTATTTTTCACTATTTATCAAAAAATTAATCTTTTCAGAAAAATATCTAAATATTATGATAAGATAATTTTAAAATGGTCAATTAAAAAATTATGTTCATTTTTCAGAACATATTTTCTAAAACTGGTAAAAATTAAGTTTATGTTTTCTTTGCAATGCGCAACAAAACCATGTTTTAGAAAAATACAGTTTTTCAAAAGCCATTTCTTTTTCTTCAAAAAGATTATTATTTTAGTTATAATAAATAGATAACCATTGAATTTATTTTAAAAAAATTTAAAGCATATAATTTTCCTAATTTATTTATTCATATTCATATCCAATAATTTAATAGTTAGGTTATAACAGTATTCTATTTTATAGTTCTTTTAGATTCTGTGTGGTGTTTACCGCATGCTATCGAAGAGATTGAATTTATTGAAAAGGAAAAATGTCTTAAAGTATCAGGGTATTATATATTGTATGTTTTCATTTTTTCCTATGATTTTTATGGTGGTGGTGGTTGATATAGTATCAATATTTGTGATGTGGGAATGGTATTATAGTTTCTCAGTGTGTATAGAAATTGATTTTAATAGAAAAATTATTAATCGGTGTGGGTAAAAAATCGAATACTATATGATAAGTAAATGAAATGTTAATTTTTGAAAGGTATTAAAAATTTGTGGGATTATCTTGGGTGAATGAAAAAGAGTTTTTTTTCATTAAATATGTATTTTAATAAAATAATGAATATAATATGGGTAGTAAATGGTAAATATAGAATGGTTAAATGATGAGATTAAATAAAAGTTATGAATTGTTGATGGGAAAATTGTGTGTTCGAATGTGTTTTTGGGTTATGGTTGAGTAAATTTAAGTGATGATTAATGTTTGAAAGTGGCCATACGATGTTATATATGGCGTGCTAATTTGTTTGTGATACCCTTTAGGTTGGGCTTGTGTGTGGATATACTATATTTGTATTTTACTAATGCTTTATATATGCACCGACCTGAGTCAGATCACATTACTAACACCCAAATGTTTTTATTTATTCCCCAAAGATCCAAGTTGGTGAGGGAATAGATGGATGACTACTCCAACTTCCCTAATACCTTATTTAGATGAGGTTTATATGCCCAGGATGTGTTGCCCAGAAGTAAAATTTGTGTTTGATGGAATACATATGAGATGATGATGTGGTATATAGTGGGGGGTTTTTATGGTAATAGGAGGGATTAAGTCTAATTTCCTTGACATTCAATATTCATTACAATTATTTAAAGTGATTTTTAGTTTGTATATAGATATGTGGGGGTGGTTGTTGATTGATGCCAATGATAATGATCAACATTACATGAGTTATGGTAGGTAGGGTTGCGGTATAACCGACATCCAATGTGACTTGGTATATATATATTTTGGGTATATGTTTTTCATGATATATAAGGGGTGGGAGTTTAGGTATATTTTTCATTGGGACTTGAGAGAGACAAACTAGGAGGGAAGTGGTGTGGGGTGTAGGTTAGACTAGGTAAAAATAGCATGGGGTGAATTTCCCATGAAAATATATATATAAAATAAAGGAAAAATATAAAAGTATTAAAGAATAAATACAATTTTTGAAATATTAATACCTTTTGAATAGATAAACAAAATAATGAAAGTATAAATAATAATGATATAATTATATAAGTTTATAAAAAAGGAAGAATAAAAAAGGGCAATTCTAAAACTAATTTATTAAGAGATTGGTGGATTTAAAAAATGTTCAATTGAAAAAATAAAAATCAATCAATAAATAAAAATTTATTAATTATATAAGGAACAATATGTTTTAACTAATTTTCAAAATATCTCTAAAATATCCCCAATATTTAACAACACAATAACACGAGGATTTATTGTATTATTTCCTTAGATTTAACAGTAGCTAAAAAATAAAAAATCACTTACATTTTAGGTTATATAGGTAAGATAGAAATACAATCCACACTATATTTTTAATGGGTATATCTAGACACCTCAAATAAAATAGTCTATTTTATTTTAATTTAATTATTATGGAATGAATACCCGATTCCCAAACATTAAATATAGTGATCACCAAGATTAAATGAAAGAGGAAGTTGGGAGGATTTCTAGGAAACAATCATGTTTGTATCTTAGTCTTGATTATCACTAAAGAATTTGAAGAAACATTATGACATATTGTGACAATTATGATAATGATAATTATAGTACAATAAGAACACACTCTATAATTGAGATGAGAGGATTTATAAAAGAGATCATTTTGAGAATTAAATGGATATTCTAGAACATTGTCATTAGAGTATGGAATCTATAGTTGTTGTGGAATTCCAATACATAAAAGTTCTCTATTTATAGCTTCAAAATCCTTTGTAAAACAAATATTATTCATAGGGAAGTAATGAAGTTTTTGATGACATAATTAAAGAATCTTTTACCACCATTAAATACAACTTCAAGTCAACGTATCTCGATGTGGACTAATCTATGCTCTGGTGTAGAGAATGATTTGAATTATCCAAGATCCACATGCATAGGAAATATTTCAGTTGGATGTGATGTTGAAACATCAAAGGCTAGAAAGAAGACGAGAAAAAATAAACCGAAGCAGAAAGTTTCTCATGTCATAGATGCACCTGATGTCTTAACAAAGAAGGCCTCAAATCAGAAAAAAAAAGAAATGAAAACCATCCTCAAATATAAAAAAATGATCTCCAGTTAAATAATTTTCCTAAATAAAGTTACATGAGGAAGAATATATGTAATAAGACATTTCCTTTTATGAAATTTCCATTTTGTGGTTATTTGGACCATACCACGTTGTATTGTGAAAATGGGAGAATTTTTTTAATAGAAAATAGATAGGAAGTCAACAATGGATAATAAAATCCTATCATTCATCTTATTTAAAAAATAGGTTTTATGGATATTTTTTCACTTCTCTAACTATGGTCATAACCCTATTGATTACAAGCATAAAAAGGTGGGAATGTTACTTACATAACTCAGAGAGAATTCAATACCCTCTAACCAGACATAGTCACTCTTGCAAACAAGTTTTCTCCTTTGGAATAATGATATAAATACGATCAACCCATTCATAATGAAAAGATATTTTAAATTTCATATTTTTTCCCACTCAAAAAAATATCTCATGGAAGGAAAATATGAAAATTAATAAATCCAACATTGAAGAGATAACTCTAAAATCTACAAAGAACAATAGTACATGGATTCTTGATAATAAATATTCATCCCATAAGATTGGAAATGAATATTTATTTAGGAATATTAAGAAAAGGTTTGATTAAACAATAACTTTTTGAAATGATTGTGATTTAAATATCAAGGATAGTAGAAGTACAGAATAAGAGAAAATGAGCTTAAGAAAACTAAAGTTCTCTATGTGGAAGGTTTGAGTCATAATATCCTGACTATTATTCAACTCTATGAATCAAGGGTTATAGTGAAATCTAATCAAAAGGGGTTCAATATCAGAGGAAAGAAATGGAATTATCTAATGAAAGGATGCAGATGATATGGACACTTATATCAGGTTGACAAGAAAGATAACATTTTCTACTTGATAGTTGAATAAGAAAACAACTTGTGTCTCTAGAGGATAGGTCATATTAATCAACAATACATGGAAAAAATACCTAAGATGAATATAGTTAGGGATATCCCCAATTGAACATGAACGAGAAAATAATTGTGATGCTTGCATACTGGTAAAGTTGTTCTACAGTTCATATCATCCAAAGAATAAAAGTGCATCAAATCTTCCTGATCTCATCCATTAATATGTGTGTGTCTTGATAAATTTTGGTATAACATATAGAGATAGGTAATTTTTCTTCTTTATTGATGACTATAGTAGAATTTTTTGTGTAATGGTTATACACATGAAATGAAAAGTGGTTGATTTCATTAAAATTTATCATCAAATGACTAAGAATAATATAGGATGTACAATCAATGTTCTATGATCTGACAATAGAGGGGAATACAAATCCATTGAGTTTGAAAATTACCTAGATAAACATGGAATAAATCATGAGGTGGCTATAGTGAGAACCCCATATAAGAATGGATTTGTCTAGTATAGAAACTGACAGATGAATAACATGTCCAAAACTATGTTGATTGAGAGTCATATATATTATCATTATAAGAAAGAATTTGTTCAATTAGTAGGGTATAATCAAAATAAAACTAATTTTCATATGGGAGATACCAAGACACTATATGAATTATGGCATGTATGGAACCCCTCTTTAAATAATTTTCAGTGTCTTTGAAGTAAATTTTTCATCCAAAACAAAGAAGGAAATCAAGTAAAGTATGTTGATGCTACAGAAAAGGAAATATTCCTTGGATATTCCATGAATAGTAAAGCCTACAAGTGTTTCAATAATTATCTTAATAGAATTTTGGAAATTATTGATGTTGATATCATTGAAGATAAAACCAAAAATGGATCAAGTAATTATTATGATAATATGATAGAATATAAGGAATAAAGTGGACAAGGAATAGATGAAAATTATGAAGTAGTGGTAGGTGTCAAAACCATTCAGGGGTCACGTAATGATGATGATTCAAAAGAAGAATTATAGGAGGAAACCATGTATCAAGAAACTTCTTCTGAACCTAATAGGAGATATAGAAGAGTATAAATTGATCAATACAACATCATTGGGGATTGGACTCTACCCACAAAATTATGTAGAATGAGGAATGATGCACAATATGCATTTATATCAATTAAAGAACCAACCTCATTTGATAAATCTATGAAGGATGATTCATGGGTTAAATCCATGAATTAAGAGCTAGATCATATTGATAAGAATTAGACATGGGATCTAGTTAATATAACTGAGTGTCACAAAGTGATTGGAATAAAGTGTATCTTTAAAAACAAATTTTATGACCATGGATGTGTTCTTGACGTGTAAATGCTTTTCATAGATTGAAGGTGATGATGTAGAGGAAACATTTTCCCTAGTGTCTAGATTGGAGTGGATCAAGCTCTTTCTTTTAATGTCAATTCAAAGAGTGTACAATGTTTTTCAGATGGATGTCAAAAAAAAACTATTAAATGGTGTTATTAAAGAAGAAGTCCACATTGAAAAAACAATAGATTTATTGATTGTTAATAATTAAATTAAGGTTTTTAGATTGAAAAAGTAACTCTAAGGTTAGATGCAGAAACTGTGAGCATGGTATTATTGTCTAGATTCTTATATGAAGATGCTTGAATTTAAAATGGAAGGTTTTGATCATAATCAATATGTGAATTATTCAAAGTAATTTTAATTTATGGTGATGGTGTATGAGGATATATTATATTTGGTGGAAGAAGGAAAATATCATTGGAAGAATTTACTTATCACCTTAAATAAGAATTTGAAATGTCTATTATTGGTGAAATCACATACTTCTTAGGGCTGTAGGTGATTCAGAAGAGGGATTCCAATTTCATTTATCCAGAAAATTATGCAAGAGAGTTGCTAAATAAATTAAATATACATGAATCCAAACCAATGTTTACTCTAATTGCAGTTCGTAAAAAATATGGAAATCACTAGTATGTGACTTTTTTAGATCCCAAAATATATAAAAGAATCATTGGAATCTAACTTTACTTGACTATAACATGGCCATATATCGCCTTTGTAGAATTCTTTGTAGACCACATTCAAAGTAATATGAAGGAATAACATTTATATGCAGTTAAAATAATCTTGATGTACATTCAAGGTACACATAATTATGGATTTTGATTTGATGTATTATGTGATAATGATCTATTGGCATTTTTTGACACTGAATGGGATGTAGATATTGGGCATATAAAATCCATAAGTGGCAAAGTATTATTTATTGTCATGAAATGTGTGGGTTGGTTGAGTAATAAACAATAAATAACTTCTCTCAGTACTGTTGAAGTAGAGTATATCTCTACTATAAAGGCTTTCACTTAGCTATTATGGATGAAACAACAACTGGCTGATATTGGTGATGAGGTGAAACATCCAGTGGTGATTCACTATGATAACATGAGCATGATCAATCTTATGAATAATATTATTCTAAATTCTCATATGAAACATATTTAAATTAGATACCACTTCATCAAAGAAAAATATGAACAAGGAATGATTAAAATAAATCATTTTGGAAATTATGAACATGTGGTTGACATTATGACTAATCCACTGGAAAGACATTTGTTCAATAAACATCAGTTGAACCTCTATGTTCAACCATCTCCCGGTGTATGAGGAGGTTACAATTTCTTCCCCTCTCCCTATTTATGTTAACTATTTTAATATTTTCTTGGTTGTTATGTAGGTTTATGGGGGATATATGATCTAGGTAGAGTGTGTTTTGGGCTCTACGAGCTCAAATACATGTTCTTTGGGTTTATTTACAAAGGGGTAGAATGGATAAATTCCATGTTATGATGTTGCTGGAGAAACAATAATGGATAAATTATGGAGAAATTCATTGTTTTAAAAGTGTGTTGGTTGTAGTTTTTTAAAAATCCATGCAAGAAAAACTATGCAATGGTACTATGAAATGATGAGAATCCGCTGTTATGAGGAAATAGTTCAAGGAATGCAAGGAAATAGTTCAACGCATGAAATTATTCTGTGACAATATCAAAGATTATCTTGAACAACTTTACGCATTCCAAAACACAAGAACCCAATTTATTATTCCCCTCTTGTTTTCTAGACTAAGCTTTTTTCATGTAGACTTAGAGTGTTGGATGATTTGTTTCTTACGTATCAAGTCTTGATAGTGGCTGGTGTTTTATTAAAGTTTTCTAAAAATTGGAAACAAACCCAAAGGGGGAGATTATTGGATCTAAGACTGTTATTTGATGTAAATGGAGTATGGTTTGTGTTTTTTTCAATCAATGCTTGGATGATCTGGGAGTTTTAAAGTAAAGTGACCATATAGTACATGCAGACTAAAATATTGATGCTGGCGTCGTTTCCTAGTGTTTTTTATTTTTTGGGATACAAATCTTGAGGAAGAGGCAATCATTATGAAAGGTTGTTTTCTAGAATAAACTCTTCATAAATATGGTAAATTATTGGGTTTGATAATGACTAGGTATCACAAAGGTTGAGTTTTTTGAGTGCGTGAGGGTTTGATGGTGTTCTCCATGATTACAATAAGTGGATAATCCTGAATTCACAATGCATTGGTGATGATATAACATATATGAAAAATATTGATAGAGATTCGTGAAAGGATGTGCTTCACAATGATATTTCTTAAGGGTCAAAAAAAGAACTGGAGGCTTTGGATTATCACGAATGGTTGAGCCTAAAAATATGAGGCTACCTACACTTCATTTGACACGAAAATAATCATTAAAAATCCAAAATCACTTTAATTTCGTGAAGGTTTGGAGCTTCATGAATCTAGTTCCTTATATGATCTTGAGCATTTTGAAAAGACCAGTTATGTATTGACTAATGCCAATGATTTTGAGAAATGAGTGCTTCGAGATGATGGGGTGTTCTGTGATGGATTGGTGAGTTTCGTGAAGGCCGTTTGTTTCGTGAAGGAAATTTTCTTCGTGAAGGTTGTGATCTCTGCGAAGGATCTCCATGAACAGTAGTTATAAACATCAGGTTTAAGTGAACTATGATTTCAACATGCATAAACTTAGAGATATAGTGAAATAAGAGCCTCATTATAGTTATGAAAAAAAATACTTAAATGCCAATCTACTGAAGTGACCTTCAAGTCGATAAACCGAGAAAGACTTCAACCAAAGCAGTGAACTAGGGGGTGTCGATGGAAGTGTTCTGAGGGATGGAGTGTGCTATCCATAAAATATTTTAAAGGAAGTGTGACTGACATATAGTGAATCCATTTTACTTTTTTATTCCATAAATTGTATTTATTTTAGGATTTAGGTATGACTGAAACACTATTTGTGTATGCTCCTTAGACTAGCCCTTAGTGGTGAACCAAGTAAAATTGTTTTTTTTTCTCGTTGTATGTGATTTTTTATTTTCTACAAACTCCCATCAGATAGGTTTAACAGGTTCTAACCGACGAGGGAACCGGATCTTTCATTCTAGAATAAATATTTGACACCCTGATTCACCCCTCCCCTCTCAGGCTGTTCCAGGTTCCTTCAACTTTCACAGTTATTCATGTAGTTGGGGAGGCTGATGCAGTGGTTGTTTGTGTGATTTGGGAATAATATTATAGCTTTGTAATTGATATGGAATGTTATTATTTATTTAAAATCTAGTAATGGTTTTGGGATTACATTTGAAAAAAATATGGACTAAAATGTAATATTGATGCATGGAAGGAATTGGAAATTACTGGAATTATCTTAGGTAAAAGTTAAAGAGTAGGTTGTCATTAAATATGGAATTTAATTGAACAATAAATATAATATGGAGGGTAAATGGTAAATATATATTGGTAAAATAATGAGATTTAATTTAATTTATGAATGGTTGGTGTGACATGTTTTCTATGAATGTGGGTTTGATTGGTGGTTGAGTAAATGAGAGTGATGGTTAATGCCCAGAAGTATATGTTTGGTTGTAGAAATGTTTTTGAGAGTGCTATTTTTGGTGATACCATTTAGGATGGGATTGTGTGTGGTTTTATTATATTACATTTTCCTTTTTATTTTCATATATACCCCATCTTAGTTTGATAAACTTACATATTTCTAAACGTTTTGGGTTCTGGGTGTTTCCTCAAACATCTTGGTTGGAGAGGGAATATATGGATAATTATCCCCTCTTTCCCACTCCTTATTCCAAATTTTTTTATATGCATGGGATATGAAGAACAAAATTCCAAAGTGTGATTTATATGATATTGATGAGATGATGATTTAATATATAGTAGGGGTCATGTATGGTAGGAGTAGGTTTGAATGTTTATGTCATTCATGTTTAAAATGCCTTAATATTATGGAAAGTGCTATATAGATGGGATATGGATATATATGGGATATGGATATGTGGTTTTGGTGTGGACTGGTGCCAATAAGAATGATATAACATATGTGGGTTGGGGTAGGTAGTACTATAGTCCAACCCAAATCAAATGTGAATTGATATATATATATATATATATATATATATATTGTGTGGATATGGGTTTTTTGAAATTGAAGGGGTGTGAGCCCCAAGACATTTTATGAAAGGGTGTATGAGAAAAAAATAGTGAGGAAATGGAGAGAAGTACATTTTTTCTATTTTTTTAAATATTATTTTATTATAGGTGGATGTGATATTTTGAAAGTGATCCTTGGAAAGGAAAGGTTATGGTTAAATTTATAAGTGATTATTGGTTATACTATTTATTCAAAGGGGGAATTATTATACTTCTTCCACCTTTTCAATGAGATGTCTTGGGCATGTTCCTTTTAATCTTGATAAACTGTACTATTTTAGAGCTGGGAGGTATGGTTGGTTTCACTACCTTGAATTTTCCTTTTATTTTAATTTTGGGGACTCTTTACTTGTATATAATTTACAATCATTTTGGTATGTTGGTTTTATTTATAATATATTGTTTATTGGTAGGTTTATATATATATATATATATTTAGTATTTTTAGGATAATTCATTCCTTTTGTGTCATTTATACCCCTTATATGGGTTCCCCATTATGAGATATTATGGGAAAGCTTCGAGTGTCACTCTCATAATCACTACTTTGATTGGAGGGGTTCTTAGATGGCAAGGCTATGAAACCTATATTAAATAAAAAAGTGTAATAATCTAATCAATAAGTGTAAAACTCAATTTGAGAGTTTTTTTATTTATGTTTCTTTAATGACTTGGATTTCAAAAAAATTATCATTAGTTTCCTATGTATGGAATAACATATTTTCATATTATCTAAATATATATTTAAATTAGTTCTATACAAGTAATTATTTATATATATTTTAAAAAATACATACAAAAAGTGTATCATGTTTATATTTATAATTTTAATAGATAATGGAGGATGAGAGATTATCAATTCTCAAATAATGAAATGGAATTATTTATAATAGTTCAATGTTAAATTAAAAATTCTTATAATTTATTATCTTGAAATTACATTTTTATATTTATTTGAGGAGGGGAAAATCAAAATAATTCCATTAATTTTTTAATTAAAATTTAAGAAAAATAGCAGTTAAACTATTCATTGTGTGATGTGATTTGTGTTATTGTTGAGGTAAATGCTTTGGAAAAAACATGGATTATGTGAGAGGGGGGGGGGTATGTGATTATGGGAGCCTTAAAATAATATTTTGTACTATATTTATATGTTTTCTTCATGATATTTCTATCTTAAAAACCCTTATATATCATTAATTTATATCATCTAAGGATTTATATAATTCATTTTACCAATATTATATATTTTTATTAAAATTTGATTACATTTATTTATGAAATTAATTTATTTCATTTGAGGTTTTATTTAATTCATTTTACAAATAATATTTTTATGATGATTCATTTTACAAATAATTGATTTTTCAAATTTGAATACATATATATTTTGTGATTTTTAACCATGCATAATGTCTTAAAAATTTTATTTTATATTTTATAATTCTTTTGTAAATAAATTAAAATTTTTAGTAATAATATTACTTTAATTATATATATAATGATTTAAATTAATTTAATATTTTTTAAATTAAAAATTATTGGTGGATATTTACCATTTATTTATATAATATTTATTTTATTGATACTCATGGGTGGTTGTTTGTTTATTGAAGGGTAAAGTGAATGTTTATCATAGATATGGAGAGACTGAAAAATACATGGGATTAAGGCTAAATACAAGTCATAACTAGTGAAAATAATATATCATTGTCCATGGAATCACAAAAAACAACAAAAAAAAGAATTTTCCTATGACATAATATAAGGGGTAATATAACAATGTCCCCCACCATGATAAGAGTCATTGAATATGAATTTATATTTTTATTGAGATATGAAAGAAGAAATTATTGTAACACTACTTATGATTAAATTATATCAGTTTCTACAATCCAATTTTACCTTACATAATGGACATATTGGACCTAATGCATATGGATATGTTTGGAGGAGGTTGTTTTATTGTTCCAAAAGGGCCTTCACTACATTAAACTTAATGAAACTACCTCATGTGACATGCAATGGATATCCAAAACCAAAGTGAATCGATGAGTCACCATTAATGAAAATAATTATTCATATATTGAAATGTAACCATGAAATATAGAATTCCCATTTTTGTGTGTATGAATCACCCATGATTCAGGTTATCACATTTTTCACTATTAATGATTTTCGTACATCATGTAATATAACTCTATAGTATTTTGTGATTCAATGAACTATATTTTCTACCAATATCTAACCATTTTATCTATTTCACATGTGTGATATATAAATATATCTATGGAATTATAGAGTAATGTATAAGGGCTAAGAAATAGGAACATGATCCCTTGATCTCATTACAATATCTATGTGGACGACATACACAAAGATGATCAACCATGATAAATGTTGTTTATATAAATTTTGAAAGAGGAATGCGACACTTCTATATAGAATAATCAAATGAAAAGGTGTGTGTGGGTGATGTATAAATTAGTTAGATTGAGCTAAAGGAAGAATCTAAAATTACAACATTCCCTAAAATTATATATCAAAAGGCTTGAGTAATCAATAAAAAATTAGTATAAACAAATGGTCTTGTCCAAAATAGGGGATCAATCCTTTAAATGGGAGTTTTAAAATAACACAAAGTTAAATTGTTGAAAATTAGACACCTCCAATGAGTAAAAATATAGGCATGTCATTTAATTGGAGGAAATCACCAATGGTCTAAAGGAGAAGTTCATATTCTGTACTACGGACTTATAAGAATACATTATATCTATTTTAATGTATATTAAATTTCTAGTACATTATAAAAATGTTTATAATTTTTTGATAGTGGTATAAGTTTTAAATATATTTTCTCTTTTTTATATTCTTTTAATTATTCTATAATGTGATCCTTTCCCTTTCACCTTAAGAAGGTAATGTGACCTAAATCCATGTGATATTGTATGATACACTATATCATGTCACAAAGTACAACATACCTTTGGAAAAAATATTATATCCAATCTTCTGCGAATATTATATTATATGATATGAAGATATCATATATAGGTTATATTAACCTGAAAATTATATTTTTTTATTTCAAAAGAGATGCTTTGAAAGTAAGAGGTTACCACAATACAAGAGGGAACTGAAATACAAGATTCATACCAAATTTTAAATTCAAAAAAGGGACACCCAACCCAAGGAGGCCTCGAGCCATGAGCTTCCCATGACAAACAGCTGGTCTTATCATCTGTAATTAGTTATGAGCCCGTTGAACATTCGTCATCCTCATAGCCATCCATAACCGACGGCACCAGTGACCAGAGAAAACACAAACGAAACTATAGATCATTTCAACGTAATTGAAAAACATCAAAAATACCCATTGAAATCATCGCCTTTCAACAACACCGCCATCCAAAAACCACACAACAGAGGCCAAAAGCACATCAAACACATTAACTCAAATAGAACCCAACCAGAAATGGAACCATCACCCACCAAGAAACAAAATCATTTAAAGATTACAGAAATCCAAAAAACCAAACCATATCCAAAGTTGACGCTTTAGACACTGACAAATAATCCTTCAAACGACCACACAAGAACTCTAGTTCGAAGATCAACGAAGACCATCAAGCTCAGATGGAGGCCTGGACTGGACTCCTGGAACACCATGACCGAACGAGCACACATCCCAGAGCCTCCTTGAAACCATCACAATAGTCCGACCTAGAGAGAAGTGAAGGCACATGAAGCTAGAGTAGCGATTCAAACATGGCCTCGACAGCGAATCATCCTCTCTTGGACCTCCAACCCAAACCATCGAAGCCACCACCAGCCGAAAGGCACACCTTACAACAAAAATATGAAACATCAAGCCCCCAATGAGAATGAACATAGCTTGAATCAAACCGATGAATGTCACACCTCCTGAAGCACTACCGACCAAACAATCAACACCTCCCAAAGCCTCCAAACACCACCGAAGAAGACCGACAAAGAGAGCGACAGAAGAACCGGAAGCTAGAGCAGAGATTGAAGGGGAAATGACTCCATAGAAAAGCACAATGACACTCGAGCACTGATCCAAACCATGAAACCCCCATCGGGAAATTGGACACCAGAAAGAGAGTGTAGATGGAGTAGAAAGTGAGAAGGGAATAAGAAAGGAACAGAGGAAGGGGGAGACAAGGCAGAGGCCGCATGCATCCCCCCTCCAGAATGTTGTTGAAGGAAACCCTAATGGGATAGAGGAGAGGGAACGACCTCTCAGTAGCTCCCATATATAGGTTATATGGATATGTCATACTTTGTAACATAGTTGATTTGTAATACCCTGAATATGATGGTTCAATTAATTTGGAACTTTCACTACTCATTCACCACCCTAAGTGTTAAAGAGTTAATGTTAAAATTCTATACACATGGGTTATCATTAATTAAAATTTATATAGGATGAAACATATGAGAAAATAATTGGTTTTTTGTTACATGAGATATCACCATATGCATTAGTCATACATTTATAAAATTTACAATTAAATGCATTGGATTAGAAGTATCATCATAGAATATATATTGGAGTATTTTCTATAATTCTGATATATATATATGTGTGGGTGTGTGTGTTTGTGTTTGTGTACAGTCCCCATAAAAAATCATATGTTGAAATTCTCTCCCTATCCAAGATCACTTATTCCTTCCTCCTTAACAGACGGAGATAATAGAATATAGTGGAGTTTTGGAAGGTCCTTCCCAAAGTGTTTAGGTGATTATGTGAAACCCATGGATACAGCTCGAAGAGAATATCATTTTAGTTGTTCCTGGTTGAACTCCATTAGACATTAAAGGAAGTCCATGGTAGCTACAACATACTATTGAATTAGGTACACATTCTTTATTGAAATCATGTTTTCTACAAAATAAATAACTGCAAACAATATTATATTATACGATAAAATTAATCTAAACTCATGAACGTGAATTAATTATGAGATAATGTAACCTCAAGTAAGGCTATGACATTACATTATGTGATAAATTAGTCTATTCCAGGGTCCCTAACACTATGTTATACGATAATGTATCCCAAAATAGAAGTCCTTGATGTTATGTTACGTGATAAAATAACATGCATTGGGTCGCTGTCCTTACATTATGCGATAACATAATCAATGAAAGGGTTTCAATGTATGCTATGTGATGATGAAACCTACATTCTACATTTCCAAAATAGAGTGTCATATATCCTTTTCAATATTAATAAGTATCATAAAATAAGATTGATACGTAAGCATAAATCCAGACACAAGCTTCTTATCATAATTAGTGATAATACTATCCATCATAAATTATGATTGATAATTCTTAAATGGTTTAAGAACTATAGTCCCATAGATCATATTCTTTGATTCTATCCATATGGTTAAATATCATTTTCTTATAATTTTTTCCATAAAATTCAATTATAAATTAAATTTCATTATTTATATTCTATTTATAAATAACAATAAAATGTATTTTTGGAATATTTATTAATTATAAAGTTTTTATAAATTAATTAATTATAATGTATTTATAATTATTTAATCAAATGTTTATGGAAAATTTGTTATTAAATATTCCACAATATTAAGTGTTGATATTAAAGTTCATTTTTCAAATCAAATCATATGGATTCTAATTCAGATATAAATTATTTATATGGAAATTATAATTTTAATTTAGAAAGGGTTTATAAATTATAAAATAACATATAATATTAAAGGAATATATTTAAAAATTTTAATATGTTCATAATTTTTAATTTGAATCATTTAAATCAAAATATCCCTATTTGGAAATTATTTAAACAATATCAAAAGAGTTTTGATTAAAGATCTAATTATAGTTTTAAATAATATTAATATGTGATTTTCAGACTATGTAAAAATTTTACATGATGGAAATTAAAATATAAAATATTTTTATTTAATAAAATATCATATATTTAATAAAAATAAAATATATTAAATAAAATGTAGAGTTCATGTTTTGAATAAATACAAAGTATTTATGTTAATTTATTTAGGGAATTTCCATAATGTAATATATTTTTTTTTATAATTTTTTATTAATGAATTTTTCAAAAATCTAAATCTCATGTTTGGAAAATAAATAAAATATTATTTATTTATTTATTACTTTTGAATATTCATTTCCATATTTTTTTATAAAATTTGAATAGTACATGCTTTAATTTATGTGATAAACTGCTTCTTATAGTTTTTCATGACATGAATGGTACGATTACATAAGATTTAGTTTTCATTTACCTTAAACTCAATTTGTAATTAAAGTTATTAGATTAAATTTAGTTTTTGAATATATTTTATACATATTTTTTTATATTGACGATGAAATGGATTCTCCCATGTGTAAAGTGTCCCTAGGTAGTGTTACTTTGGGTCATACTTTCACCGTTCTAGAGTTTTATGCCTTGTTCTAGAAAGGTGTGGGTTTTATCTTTTGATCAAGGATTACCCTTTTTGAGGCTATCAATTTCATACAATTATAAATAATTACATGAAATGTTCTTTCATATTATTCCTTGTATTTATCTTGATATTTCTGAAAATGGTTAATTTTAATTTTTTGATGTGTAACACAAAACATGGGTTATGTAAAGAGTTACACTTTAATATGGTGTGACCATATTCATTTGAATGATAGAATATTGATTCCAAAACTAAATTTTTTAGAATCATGCATGCATAAAGAAATAAAACATTATATTATAAATATTTAATGTGATATAGTAGTTATGGAGCTAATATGAATATGATATTGATTAATTTGTTGGAACTTTGAAAGAAAACCCTTTCAAAATAATATTTGAGAAATTAATCCCTAGGAAAACATATATATAGACCTTAATCATAAATCCAAGAAATATTTTACAGTGTTGGGTGACCATGGATTATCTCATGTAAGGAATGATGGAAATTTATACCCCTAAAATTTACGTAACCAAATTTTGTTGTAACGCCCCGACCCCAGCTACCCAGAGTCGGTGCATTACTTCGTAACATTGGCATGATCACAAAAGATCAAGTCTCGAAAGACCGATTAGTTTAGTAGCCTTGGAAACACTAGATACATTCATAAACGTTACATTACATCATAAAGTGAAAAACTAATAACAAAGTCTTCATAATCCACACTCATATCCCCTTCTGACTATCCCTGCAGGTCATTCATAAAATACTTCTTCACATCCTAGAAAATATTAAAACATGGAAAGGGGTGAGCTCAGATGCTCAGTAAGGATAACAATATTGCGGAAGCTTTCATAAATAAAAACTAACAATTAAGGCAATGTATAACTAAACAAAAGCCTTATTAAACTTAAACTTCAGCATAATATGGAAAAAGTAAAATCAAATAATGCCACTTACTTACTCACATGGATATTCTACTGGTCGAATAATCACATGCAATATCAATAACCACTTTCATAATGATGGAATGCATAATGCCAGACTATCATAACCACGTAGCCAAGGCCTCGTGCCAAGACCACAAATAAAATTTTGTCAAGGCCTCGTGCCAAGACACTAGTTTGTCTCATGAGACCTGCCGATGCATCGAGGAGCTATAGCGGGCTCCACCCGTCACATATTAAGTCCAATGCATTCCTCATATGAATAGGTTTAAACATATCATAAACCATAACATAATTGTATCACATGAAACATGCATAAATGAAACATAACATTTCCACATTTCAATCACAATATTTCAATACAACACATTGATATAAAAAAATTCTTTCAATACCATTTTCAATACCAAAATAAAATAAAGTTAAAACTTTGGATTTATTTTTCATTAAAAAAAAGTGATGGCTTGTAGAGGAAGCCGAAACTAAAATAATGGTCATGGAGGCGGAGAAGTCATTGTCGCCGCATATGTACGGAAAGAAAAACATTCCCTTTTTGTCTTTTAGTAAAACGCTTCGTATAAAAAGATTCCTTTTGAATAAACTTAAAAGTCAAAGGGGTTTATACACCGTATAAAAGAAAGTTGTGTATAAAACCAAATATGCCTCAATGAAAGGAGATTGAGACGAAGTCCTTATAAGATCATTTTTAAAATAAAATAGATCTATTATGTGTATTCACTATAGGTACACATAAAGAAAGTAAAAATACAAAATAGGACATAATAACATCATGACATAATTTGAAAGTAGGAGATTAACCCAAAGAATGAAAATTGGGTTAAGAAATTCCCTTACAAAGATCATTTTTAAAATAAAATAGATCTATTATGTGTACTCACTACAAGTACACATAAATAAAGTACAAATACAGGATAAGACATAATAATATCATGACATAATGTTAAAGTAAGAGATTAACCCAAAGAATGGAAGTTGGGTTAAGAAGTTCCCTTACCTTGTGTCCGACTTGACTCAACCGTTCTTTAACCTCCTGAATAATAAACTAGAGTTAATATCTACCTTATTAAGAACCATTTTAAATTTCATTATCCTCTTTATATCACTTATTACAATTTTATGAACATTATGTAATTATTTAAGTTAATAACGGTCGTTTTGTCGATCTTTGGTACTTGAGTCAACAATAAACTTCTTATAAATACAAGTTGTTTATGTGGTAGAATATCCATTATATCCAGAATTATATTCATGATGTAGATATCATATATACAGTATATACATTCATTTATAATATTACGTAACATTTAGAGGTAAGAAATGAAATGCACCGTTCATGGAGACGGTAAGCCGTACGTACCCATGAACGCTACTTTCATTTCTATTTCTTATTTAATGGAATGAAATCATAATTATATAAATGTATAATATAGTTCCAGTATAATATCATATATAATATCATTTACTCCATCCTTTATACATCCCACATATGGCATTAACGATTCACATCACTTTGAGGGGGCGGTAGTCCGCACTTCCTAAAATGAAATTATCGCGTTTTACCCATAATGGAAATCATAAAGTATGCCATAAATGAGAAATACCGAAGAATAATTAAAACATAAACATAATATATATATCATATATAAATATAGTGACATCTTAATGGCCACCTTTGAAGGTGTTATATGAGTGTTGAACAATCATCGTTTCGTGAGGCAGAAATTCGCCATCCACAGAAACCGTATGTTCTTTAACCATTAGATGTAGGTGTGTGTAAGTGTAGCCCGAATCCTTATTATAACAAAATCCTAGAATATTGAGGATACTGGTGTTGTTACAAAATAAATGAATAAAAAGATTTTAGGGGGTTGGAGAAGAAAAATAAAACAAAACAACATTAGAGAAGACATTACCTCAAAATCGGGTAACTCTTTTTGATTTGAGCCAAAGGCTTCCTCGAGAAGAGTTATGCCCAAAGTGAGGCTTCTAGGAGTAAGGGAGGAATGTTGGGAGAGTATTTGGGCCGAGTTTGGCCGAGCCAAATTGCTTGAAAGTGTAAATGAGGTGGGAGAGTTGGGGGCCTTTTATAAGTGGAGAGGAGGGGCACTTTTGGAAAGATTGAAATGTTACATTATTACACAATGATTTTCGGATTCTAAAGGTCCCTCACTCATATAATTCGAGGCTAAGGTCATAAGGGTTCGAAATATCCTCATCCAATTGGCTTTGGACAAGTGTAATCCTTGGCCTTTGCATTATCTTCCCATTTTATTTAAATCGTTAAATAATGAGGTCATCGCTGCATCATAATGATGTCATAAATAATTTAATTTATTTAATGTCTAAAAGTTATAAAAAAAATACTATGATGTAGGAAATCTTTTTATCTTTCTAATGAATAATTATAGTCAAAATTTGGACTTGTGTAACCCCACTTAAAAACTTTTTTAGTAAACTAACTCATGTTTGTGTCAATTTAATTTTAACATTAAATAAATATATATTAATGTCATTTTCCAACTAAAGTGGCTCCATGGGGTCCCCAAGTTGACCCATGGGTTGTCTTGGTCGGCCATGACTCATCCAATTGGAGTAGGACAAGTTTCATGCTCATCTCATATTATTAAAACATTATTTGTACCTTAAACTACACTAATTACCTCTAATCGCGATTAAGAACTTAAAAGTTACTATTCACCAAAAATTTATTTTGATCTCATTGAACCACATTTTACTTCTTAATGACAACCATGTATGTCGGATTTTTGAAAATAAAATCACAGAAGTGGTAATATTTCATTTAAATGAAAAATCAGTTATTTAACTACCACTTAGTGGTTTCACTATTCATCAAAAATTGAAGTTTTTCAGAACAAAGTCAAAATTTCACCCTATGCTATAATTGATATTCCGAATTCAAAAATGATGTCCATTTTGAAATATAAAATTTCTATAATTTTAAAAAGTGGTTATTACTATTCATAACAGCTACTTTGATTAGTTGCGGTGTTTTAGAACTCGATGTTGCGTACAATGCAAGCTATTTCATTATTGAATGAGAAGCGTATCGTGGAAGCTCGGGGTGTTACATTCTCCCCTCCTTCAATAAATTGCATCCTCGCAATTTGAAATTTTTCTTTGAAAATAAAAGGTTGAAAAGAGAAAATACTTTTGAGGAAAACCCACATCGGAAATAAGGTTAATAAATATATAACATTAAAAGAAAGCAGGATAAGTACAATGGTCACCCGATATAGCTCATTCTAGGATTATATGAAAATATGGATATGGAGGAGAAACAAACCATCAAGGTCTGATGGAGAGTTATAGAAAACAGGATTAGGAGAAAGTTTAACCACAAGAAAATCACAAACTTGTGATTGGTTAAACGGTCATTGAATCCCCAGTTGGAAAAGTTAACCGACAACATTTTTGTTTTAAGTTACCTTTTATAATGTTGAGGAATTTATTTAGGAGATTTACTAAGAACGTAAGGGAATATACATACTTGTTATGTATACTTTCATTCGTTAATAAATTTTTACCACAAACCCAGGTTTTACTCCAAATGGTAACGGAACTCAAAAATATTCTATTTATCCTAATTGTATAAGGTTCAAAATGTTAACACATACCATTTAGATTAGTAAAACTATTTTTTAATAACCAGAGACTTCCTGTAGGCTAGTGGTAGGAAATAAAGGCCTGTCGCACTATGATTGTGGGTTCGATTCCTGCAGCTTTGTCCGATGCGACGGGTTATGCCCCACCCTGCAGGTTGTCCTTTTCATAAAACTATAGTATTCCAAGAATAATCTCCAGAAAATTTTTAACCTTAAATTTACTATCCAAGCTTCAACTTAATCCACTCCAACCTTTATTGTTATCCAAAATACCTCTGTCCAGACATTCTCTAAAAGGTCTCTTAATTCCAAAATCAATTTATCAGATTCCCCAAACAAAGTAAAGTTTCTATTATTGTTACATACTAAAAATATAAAAACCTTACTGAAATCAACAAGTACTGCAGTACAATCCTTATATATATATATATATATCTCATTATTCTAATAACCAGAATATAATCCATGAGTCCAAAATCACCATTAAATTAGTTATTCTACTTCAACTGTATTAACAACATAAGATAGTCCTTGATCCCTTGGCCTTTTCTGAGGTAAGTTTCCCTGACGCTTAGGGAATTCATTTGCATAATGACCCATTTCTCTACAATTGTAGCATTCAACTTTGACAGCCTCTTTCTTTCCCTTGCAATCACGAGCCTGGTGACCTTTTTCTCCAAATTTATAACAAACTCCCATTCCTTTTAGGCAAGTACCAGGGTGATTCTTCCCACAATTATCACATAATGGAAAATCCTTTTTTCCCTTTTTCCCTTTATCTCTCTCTTGTTCCACCATTATCTTCTTCTATTGCTTTACTTTGTTGTCATAAGACTTAGAGAATTCCTTTTCTGTCTTGATATCACACGAGACAATATCTTCGTATGATGAGAAGGATTGTGATACTAAAGCTCGACGGAGAAATGGTTTTAACCCATCAAAGAAACGATCAATCTTACTCCTTGGGTTACGTATATAATCGGCAGCATGCCTCGCTAACCTTGTAAAGTTAGCCTCATACTTTGCGACAATCTCATCCTCCTTCTGCCTCAAACTCAGAAATTGCCTTTCCATATCTTCTCGATGGTCACGAGGAAAGTATTTTTCTAAGAAAATCTCTTTGAACTCCCTCCATTCCATATTCGATACGTCATCATCTTCCTTTGTGTTTCGAATCAGCGACCACCACTGATCGGCATCTCTAGTGAGGCGGTAAACTGCCATGACAACCTTCTCTCTTTCACTACTCCCCAGGTCATGGAATATTTTCTCTAAGGAATTTATCAATTGCTCAGCTACTATACGATTTGTACTCCCATTGAAGGTTGGTGGTTGTTGCCTCATGAATCGATCTAGCATTGATCCTCCACGTTGCGGATCAGGGTGCTCCATACGAGTAAGGTTATTATTCAAAACCTGAGTGAGTTGTCCCAGTATGGTAATAAGTTGATCAGCACCAGTTGAATCTCCAGATCCACAATAATTATCTTGAGCAGGAGGGAAATCCCTACACGGAGTTCGTGCATTGATACGGTTTCCATTCCTTCCACTAGGCGCCATTTCTAAAAAATGGCATAAACTAGATTAGTTTATGAATCAAAATACATAATTCCATACTTGTTAAACACTTTACATAAATTGAACTATTTATGGATATAATCCATAATCATAAAAAGAAATTTTTTCTTTGAGGAAGTATGTACTCATAACCCTTCATAGTGGTTTGTAAATAAAATGAGAATTATCCTAAGCATATCCCCCGGGAGTGTCGTAACCAAGAGTGCAGCAAGGCCCGTTGTCGTGCACCAGTTCCCGTTCGAGTCTAGCTCAAAGCGGTGTTTTCGGCTTTTACCCCTAGGTACATCTGTGCCAGAGCCGCCTCTACCTGCTCGTATCCAGACAGGGATGTATTTCTCGGAAAACTCATAACATCTCTATAATACCAAAATTCTAGGAAGTTCTTCTATACTAATCCTCAAAGTCTATCTTTGGGCTATGTGCTCTAATCAGAGTTTATCTAAATCTAGATTCCAAGGTTATTACTAAACTGCCTCTGATACCAACTGTAACGCCCCGACCCCAGCTACCCAGAGTCGGTGCATTACTTCGTAACATTGGCATGATCACAAAAGATCAAGTCTCGAAAGACCGATTAGTTTAGTAGCCTTGGAAACACTAGATACATTCATAAATGTTACATTACATCATAAAGTGAAAAACTAATAACAAAGTCTTCATAGTCCACACTCATATCCCCTTCTGACTATCCCTACAGGTCATTCATAAAATACTTCTTCACATCCTGGAAAATATTAAAACATTGAAAGGGGTGAGCTCAGATGCTCAGTAAGGATAACAATATTGCAGAAGCTTTCATAAATAAAAACTAACAATTAAGGCAATGTATAACTAAACAAAAGCCTTATTAAACATAAACTTCAGCATAATATGGAAAAAGTAAAATCAAATAATGCCACTTACTTACTCACATGGATATTCTACTGGTCGAATAATCACATGCAATATCAATAACCACTTTCATAATGATGGAATGCATAATGCCAGACTATCATAACCACGTAGCCAAGGCCTCATGCCAAGACCACAAATAAGATTTTGTCAAGGCCTCGTGCCAAGACACTAGTTTGTCTCATGATACCTGCCGATGCATCGAGGAGCTATAGCGGGATCCACCCGTCACATATTAAGTCCAATGCATTCCTCATATGAATAGGTTTAAACATATCATAAACCATAACATAATTGTATCACATGAAACATGCATAAATGAAACATAACATTTCCACATTTCAATCACAAGATTTCAATACAACACATTGATATAAAAAAATGCTTTCAATACCATTTTCAATACCAAAATAAAATAAAGTTAAAACTTTGGATTTATTTTTCATTAAAAAAAAGTGATGGCTTGTAGAGGAAGCCGAAACTCAAATAATGGTCATGGCGGGGGAGAAGTCATTGTCGCCGCATATGTACGGAAATAAAAACATTCCCTTTTTGTCTTTTAGTAAAACGCTTCGTATAAAAAGATTCCTTTTGAATAAACTTAAAAGTCAAAGGGGTTTATACACCGTATAAAAGAAAGTTGTGTATAAAACCAAATATGCCTCAATGAAAGGAGATTGAGACGAAGTCCTTAGAAGATCATTTTTAAAATAAAATAGATCTATTATGTGTATTCACTATAGGTACACATAAAGAAATTAAAAATACAAAATAGGACATAATAACATCATGACATAATTTGAAAGTAGGTGATTAACCCAAAGAATGAAAATTGGGTTAAGAAATTCCCTTACAAAGATTATTTTTAAAATAAAATAGATCTATTATGTGTACTCACTACAAGTACACATAAATAAAGTACAAATACAGGATAGGACATAATAATATCATGACATAATTTGAATGTAAGAGATTAACCCAAAGAATGGAAGTTGGGTTAAGAAGTTCCCTTACCTTGTGTCCGACTTGACTCAACCGTTCTTTAACCTCTTGAATAATAAACTAGAGTTAATATATACCTTATTAAGAACCATTTTAAATTTCATTATCCTCTTTATATCACTTATTACAATGTTATGAACATTATGTAATTATTTAAGTTAATAACGGTCGTTTTGTCGATCTTTGGTACTTGAGTCAACAATAAACTTCTTATAATTACAAGTTGTTTATGTGGTAGAATATCCATTATATCCAGAATTATATTCATGATGTAGATATAATATATACATTATATACATTCATTTATAATATTACGTAACATTTAGAGGTAAGAAATGAAATGCACCGTTCATGGAGACAGTAAGCCGTACGTACCCATGAACGCTACTTTCATTTCTATTTCTTATTTAATGGAATGAAATCATAATTATATAAATGTATAATATAGTTCCAGTATAATATCATATATAATATCATTTACTCCATCCTTTATACATCCCACATATGGCATTGACGATTCACATCACTTTGAGGGGGCGGTAGTCCGCACTTCCTAAAATGAAATTATCGCGTTTTACCCATAATGGAAATCATAAAGTATTCCATAAATGAGAAATACCGAAGCATAAGTAAAACATAAACATAATATATATATCATATATAAATATAGTGACATCTTAATGGCCACCTTTGAAAGTGTTATATGAGTGTTGAACAATCATCGTTTCGTGAGGCAGAAATTCCCCATCCACAGAAACCGTATGTTCTTTAACCATTAGATGTAGGTGTGTGTAAGTGTAGCTCGAATACTTCTTATAAAAACATCCTAGTATATTGAGGATACTGGTGTTGTTACAAAAGAAATGAATAAAAAGAGTTTAGGGGGTTGGAGAAGAAAAATAAAACAAAACAACATTAGAGAAGACATTACCTCAAAATCGGGTAACTCTTTTTGATTTGAGCCAAAGGCTTCCTTGAGAAGCGTTCTGCCCAAAGTGAGGCTTCTAGGAGTAAGGGAGGAATGTTGGGAGAGTATTTGGGCAGAGGTTGGCCGAGCCAAATGGCTTTAAAGTGTAAATGAGGTGGGAGAGTTGGGGGCCTTTTACAAGTGGAGAGGAGGGGCACTTTTGGAAAGATTGAAATGTTACATTATTACACAATGCTTTTCGGATTCTAAAGGTCCCACACTCATATAATTAGAGGATAAGGTCATAAGGGTTCGAACTCTCCTCATACAATTGGCTTTGGACAAGTGTAAGCCTTGGATTTTTCATTATCTTCCCATTTTATTTAAATCGTTAAATAATGAGGTCATCGCTGCATCATAATGATGTCATAAATAATTTAATTTATTTAATTTCTAAAAATTATAAAAAAATTACTATGATGTAGTAAATCTTTTTATCTTTCTAATTAATATTTATAGTCAAAATTTGGACTTGTGTAACCCCACTTAAAAACTGTTTTAGTAAAATAACTCATGTTTGTGTCAATTTAATTTTAACATTAAATAAATATATATTAATGTCATTTTCCAACTAAAGTGGCTCCATGGGGTCCCCAAGTTGACCCATGGGTTGTATTGATCGGCCATGACTCATCCAATAGGAGTAGGACAAGTGTCATGCTCATCTCATATTATTAAAACATTATTTGTACCTTAAACTACACTAATTACCTCTAATCGCGATTAAGAACTTAAAAGTTACTATTCACCAAAAATTTATTTTAATCTCATTGAACCACATTTTACTTCTTAATGACAACCATGTATTTCGGATTTTTGAAAATCAAATCACAGAAGTGGTAATATTTCATTTAAATGAAAAATCAGTTATTTAACTACCACTTAGTGGTTTCACTATTCATCAAAAATTGAAGTTTTTCAGAACAAAGCCAAAATTTCACCCTAAGCTATAATTGATATTCCGAATTCAAAAATGATGTCCATTTTGAAATATAAAATTTCTATAATTTTAAAAAGTGGTTATTACTATTCATAACGGCTACTTTGATTAGTTGCGGTGTTTTAGAACTTGATGTTGCGTACAATGCAATCTATTTCATTATTGAATGAGAAGCGTATCGTGGAAGCTCGGGGTGTTACAATGTTGTGATATTTGGGTGAAACTTAGTTAGGAAACACTAAGGGTTAAGATACCACAGGAATACTAATGGGGAAAGGAATGTCAAATTGGACTCATTGCTTACTAAAAAAGTGATGTTGGCCTACTAATGGATTTTATAAATTTAAATTGGGTCATCATTTTAAGGGAATCCTATTTAATAAAAGTATTTATTAAATGAATATTATACATGATACTCATATGATTAAATATTTTGTTTTAGAAAATGGAATCATAATTATCGATATTCCCCTTAGAATCAATATTATTTAAGGGAAAATAATTGATATTTATTTCCTTAATTGGTACCATAAAATAATAATAATTATTAAGTAAGAAAGATAATTCTATTTGTTATAGGAACCCATACCTGATAAAACAACTAGTTAAACAATTTAACAAACAGATATATAGGCCCATGATAAGTATCTAAGGGATTCACTAGAAGTATCATATATCATTATTTTCACTATGGAATCTATGTTTGAACCAAAACATGACATCATTTATGCTTATATGATGATATAAAACTTAAAAAATATTTATCAAGAAGAAGAGTATCATGATAGGTATGAGGTATCGAAGGCTCTCATTCAGTTAAAGATGGAAGAAGGATATTATATATAAAATTATGTAGTCAATATTATTAGGTATGTAAATGAATTAGAGATACCATGTTAACCTTTTACACCTAATATAAATACAAAATTCATTATATAACCTATTTAGGAAATATTCTAAAAGTTTATTGTGAACTATAATTTGATTTAGTTTAATAAAATCTTACCCAATCTCTTTAATATGTTTAATATAATTGAGTATGATGTGGGAGATCTAGGATCAAGAGTTATCATGATGGTGAAAAATGATAAGTTTAAATTTTT
Organism: Viscum album; assembly: GCA_963277665.1. Lineage (NCBI taxonomy): Eukaryota > Viridiplantae > Streptophyta > Magnoliopsida > Santalales > Viscaceae > Viscum > Viscum album. Next base: position 26,919,002 of record OY728131.1, read on the forward strand.
GGCTAGAGAGATAAGAAAAGAGGTTATCAAGACTCCATTGACCCCCTAAACTAAAGAAAAAGAATAAAGGACAGTGCTTTAAATATGGAAAACCGTTCCATTGGATAAGTAACAATCTAAAATACTTAGAGGGTTGTATGAAACTATAAATAGTCAATTTGTTTTCCTTTTATAGCATTGGAATATTTTACAGAATATTTTCAGGGCAAGGCTCTGAGTTATCATAGGATATTGTGGCTATACAAGTATCAGTATTGATATAAACAAATATTAAAAATATTATATCATGTTCACATTGTTTTTTTGGAATAATGGAATAAATCCTAAATGGAGTATTAGATCATAAATTTGATACTACCATTAAATTCAGAATGTGAGTTTTACCCAAGGCACGACACAACATTTGTTGACATCACGTATTTTGTTAAAGAAAAAATCCTGGGTGGACTTAGAAACTGATTAATTATTTAATTAATTAATTATTTATTTATTTTACCAAACCTAAAATATTCTATACTAGCACAGTGATGGAAAATACCTTGTGTTATCTACATAACCCTAGGAATTGAGAGAAGAGCTATTGAAGGAGTATTCATGGATGATCAACTATATATCATGCATTGGAGATCAATGTGACAATGTAACCCATGAATCTTATCAATGAAAATAGTCTGAAAAGTTCTTCATCATTGATCAATCCAAACCTAAGGTAGGGTGTTTTATTTGTCTTTATTTATTCCATTTTTTTTACCCATATCAAACTTGAATTAATTACCAAAAGATAAATTCTTAGATCGATAATTGATTAGGAGTATTGCTTTATCTTCATAGAAATGGGAATTGGATTATTTATCATTTATTAGTTATTCAATAATTATAGTAATGAAAAATAATTGATTCCAACTCAAAAAATGGTAATGTTTTGTTCTTCGATTTTTGATTTGTTCTTTCCCCTATTATTTATCATGTACTCATCATCAGTGTTCCATTTGGCTAGCGGTTTGACAAATAATTATTGGATGATTATTGCGTAATCATTCTTTGGTGAAATTAATCATCACTATGGGTTTAGGATTGGGATCGACTACATGATCACGGTGCGGTGATGACTATGGGTGATAATGGTTTGGATTAAAGACCATTGATTTTTAGTTTGGCATGTGGAGATGGTGCGGTGTTATGGGATCAATTCCCTTGTGGATTGGATGGCTGAAATCCATCCCCCAACTATGTAAAGGCTCATTCAACCTAGATCCATGATTTATTGGTGAGATTGGTAGACTAATATAAAATACTAGGATTTTAAGTGGACACATGAAGAACCTATGGGTTCTAGATAATTCCCAAATACACGACATGTAGTCCTAATAATACATGTCATATTGTACCCTCCTACGATGCTAGGGTTAAATTACAGAAAAGAACATCAAATACATCATGTGAAATGTTTTACAAGACATGTAACCTATGGCTAGAGGATCGACATATACCTAGGGGTAAATAGAAATAGACACAGCCAGGTATATGGGTACGACCTGGTACTCCGGCATGCCCAGGTATATGGGCATGACTAGGTACATGGGTATGGACAAAGTACACGAGCATGACCAAAGTATGCAGACATGACCCGAAGTACACAATCACAGGTTGGAGAATATAGGTACACTCGAGGTTGGAAATACATTCCATGTAATCCTAATAATTTTTTTTATATCTCTAGGACATTTTTATTCCCCTTTTCTCTTCATTTGGGATCAACTTCCTTTGATTGGATTCCCTCATTTTATTATTCATGATGGTAGAGTGTAGCATCATGTTAACATCATTAGATGTTATCCCCTCAGTGGGATTATTCTGAAATAGATATGTAACATTTCTCTATAATTCACAGATTGGGATAATCTATTTTATATTCTTCCCTATGTAGGGTTAGAAATCATCATAACCAACATATACAGACGTTGACGCCATACATTTTGGGTAATTCCGGATAGGGTTCAGTATACCCCATTTGACCGAAGTCCCATCTTTCTAGAAGGTTGTACTTCTTATACAGTTTTGGTAGGCCTGTATTTGGTCGTTTATGATTTACTATAATTTTTTCATACTCTAAGTGTAGGATATCGATGTATGCATGCATTGATATCATTTTCATATTACTTTATAGCATGTTATGGGAATTTGGATATGTGTTCATTTGTATCGGTGCCTTAGGATAGGCCTCCCATGTGTTTGATATGCCTACTCAGCACTTATCGCTAGCCCCTGGCTTATTAGAGGTGGGATTTGGGTGAGACCCTTATATTATCACTATCATGGTGAGATTCATTGGGTATATTCATGATAGAGTGGTATCTGAGTGGTTTCATCCTAGGCCCATAGTGTGGATATATTTCTAGTTTTGAGATTGGTTTGAAAATTAAGAAAACATTGTTAAAATGATTCATGTTCAGATCTAGGTATAAAGAATGCAGTAGTGGTGTAATGACTATCGTATCCATTCACTAGGACTTTGATAACCTACTTGTTGACTCGATATATGTAGGAATTGGTTTCATGAAAATATTTTGCACATTTATCATATATGAATGAGTTGAGGATTCCATTTCCTTATTGAGTCATCTCCCTAGGTGTACTCTTAACTGTGGTACATCCTGTCCATTTCATGATGCCACCATGATGATTTCCAGACTGCATTCTATAATAGAATTTTGATGATGATCCACCTAGTTATGAGGATTTGATATAGAGAACTGTACAAGATTTGGCAACTGTGATTGGATTTCCAAACATACCTCCACCTCTTGAGTAGCATATTGTACCGACAGTACTAGTGAATGAGGTTCATAGGATGAGCGTACTTCATGAGTTTTAGTGATTGGGACCCCTCAAGTATTGAGGTAAGATATACTGCAAAGAGAATAAGGACTGAATTGAGGTATTTACAAGAGAATTTCACCTCATTATAAAACCTACAAAATAGATGGTGGCCATAACGAAAAGCCTTATATATGGATCCATAGGGTGATGATGGGACCTAGTGACTCTGTCATATGACGAGACAACCCTTTCATGGATAGAGTCTCAAATCCTCTTCAATGGGGGAGTTCTCTCCATTTATGTTTTGGGAAGTTGACATCCAAAAGCTTTTATATCTTCAGCAAGGCATCATGGGTGTGAGATGCTTTAAGAGGTAGTCTCAGCATTAAGGGTCTATAGTTTAGGGATCTTAACTCAGTTCAAGTCATCCTAGGGAGAGTCGATGCTACTCTTGTGACGATCATGGATTTACCACTTGGGATTCTCAAAACCACTATATAGATGATAAAGATATGGTTGATGGACCACCTAATAAGAATAAGTGGTTCGAGTAGGGAGGTTTTCAAGGTAGGGAGAATAGAAGAGGATTAAGAAGAGAAACTAGAGGTGGTAGAGAATTTAATCCATTTCCAACACCATCAGTAGGTATTCCACATTAGGCTCAGGAAGCTAGTGGTCATGGATGAGGAAAGCTTCTTGTAGTGGAGGCCTATGAACTAGAGGCTCTAGGTATTAATAGAGGTATGATCTATTTCTTTTCTTGCATAGTTACACTACCAATAGATATAGGCATAATCTATTATTTTCTTTTTTACATCCCTAGTTTTATACACAATGATTCTAGTTGATCATTTGGATCATCGCATTATTTTGGAGACTCCTACTTGAGAAGATTTAGTGATTCTACACTTCTACAAATAGTGTGGTCTGACTCTTGGAGAAGAGAGATTCCATTGGAATTTCTCTATAGTAGCAACGAATACTTATGATATCATATTAGGTATAAGTTGTCTATATATAGTTAAATCACAAATTAATTATTTCAGGTGGATGATTTAGTGTGTGCATGTACATCAGAAAAAGTTATCCTTCATCATTGAGAAGGAAACCTAGATAGAGAAGGATGTGATAATACGTAGAGGATACAAGTAGTTACTTACCTGTTGGAACCAATTTTTTTAATTATCCTGAATTATATTTGTTATTTTTTAATTATTTCAATATTTTTGTATGCCAAATCATATTTTGGATAAAATATAAAAATTTAAATAAGTGTTGTTTGACTGCTAGACTACTCTACCCATAGTTTAAAGGTTCTTTTTCCTGATTGAATATACCTTTCAAAAAATATGCTATTAGATGGATGTATCCTTGGTAAAGATAAGTAACTATAATTAATCTATTTACAGGATGATCTACCACTATATTGTGATACTTCTAAAGTATAGACCACTAGTGATCAATCACTGAAGTCTTCTACCATTAGTTCAATATGGTTCCATCAGGGTACCTACATCCAAAGGCATACATGAGCATACAACCACATCATGAAATCATCTATGTGAAAATAACCTTTTTCATAGAAATCACCTATGTCGATGAGATCGACTACATATAAATCGACTATGTAAATGAACAAGCTATGTAGTCTCACTTTCCAAAATTCCTACATGACCAATAGAAAACATCATTCTCATAAATCATTTTTAAATATCCAATGGGTAGTTTATGACTTTATATTTAGTATGGGGATCCAAATTATTTTATTATTACTATTAAATATATATTTGAACTTGGAACATGTTAAATATAGTGAATCTCTATTATGTGAAAAAAATTAGTGAATGAGTTGTTGGTGTTTCACACACTGAATAACAGAGGAACATATGTGTGAAACTCTACTACAGAGAGGAATCATTCAGTAAATATTGCGATAATATATTTTTATATACTTCCTATGAAATCTCATTTCAATCCTTTCAAATACATATTTAATGAATTTGAAACAATTTAATCTGATTAGATTGAGCATCCCCACATCTTTACATCTCACATCCTTTACTATTTATATTTTAGTTACTCTTTCAAGATATGGTTTAATATTAATTTATATATTAAAAAACAGTCTTCTATATTAAAATGTAGAGTATGTGATTCACTCTCAACTGTTTCTCTTGTATTCCCATGAAGAACTACCGTAGAGGTCCTGTGTGACCTAGTAGTTTTTTAACCATGTATAACTATGGAAGAGGATCTCCACCTAGAAAACATTATGTGCTATTTTTTGTAAATCTAGATCCTAGATGTGGATCAATTTATCTTTTAATAAAATTCTTGGAAGCATGTGATTTCCAAGTGGAGGGGATTAAGTCTTAGCTTGAGACTGAACCCCATGTTAATTTCCATTGTTCTATATTTGATGTACCTTGTTTACAACTTTTAATTATTTTGTTTCATTAATCAAAAATATTTTATTTTTCTAGAACTATTGAAAAAATATATACCCTGATAGTTAATTTAATTTGTGTTTTATATGCTGTTTTGGGTTAAGTAAATTTGTTTCAAATGTTTATGTACTTTAAGAGTTATTTTAATTATTCCCTAATCCATATTTTGAGAATCTATTTGAAAATGAAATTTATATATTCCAATAGTTTCGATTAATTAGGTTAATTTGTTACATCAGGGGATATAATTTTTATTTTTTTAAATAATTTTTTAATTGGAAACTCAATTCACCCCTCATGAGTTATCCACTATGATTTTTTTGGTATCAGGTGAGTTTTCAAATATCTTTTTAACAGTGATCTAGTTATGCTTAAAGATATAAAATATATAGTATTTATAAATTTAAGTTTGTATGGATAATAAAAGATTATAAATAATTTATACTAATATAACTCCTTACATTAATAGAAATAATTATTATCATTTAAAGATTAAAATGAAAATCAATTTAGAAAGAATGGGGTTTGATATTTGGACTATTATCGAGGATAAATGTGAAATACCTAAAACTTGTAAAAGAGACTGGATTTATACGACTAAGGATACCTATGATTGTAATTATAAAGTTATTAATAATTTATATTAATCCTTAGAAGATGAAGAGTTCAATAAAATATGTTCTAGTAATACTGCTTTCAAAATTTGTGATACAATAGATGTTTCTCATAAAGTAACTACCTATTTTAAAAAAATAAACTAAAATACATAAAATGAATAAAAAGTAACTTTTTATTATTTATGAAATAAAAAATAAATAATGAAATACCACAAAATTTATGGGGACCTTAAATAATGAAAACCTAGGGTGTCTCCCTTGAAAATGATTTTACAATAATTAGGTAAAGACCCAACACCATCATAAATCATAATTTTCTCTATTGGGATCCCTTTTCTAGCTTGCACATCCACTACAAAATTACCTTGTCTCTAAGTGTGGTTGCACTGTATGCTCTATTTGACAAGAATACAAAACTTATTAATAATATAATACAATTACCAAGGGTATCTTACATTCCCCTATAGAATTACTATAGACATAGAAGAACCAGATTACAATTCCATGATTTTAATATCATACAACCTACACACCATCAAACCTATGATAAAAGATATTTCTTATGCTTTTATGTAAGTTCATGTCCCATAAAAATCACTAAAACACAATAGTACTAAACCCCAGTTATCTCTCATAAGACCTCCACTTCTCATATACCCCGAAATACATGAGCCATTAACATTAATCTTGAGCCAATTTGACAGATAATTCCATTGAACCCATCATCCTTGATAACTTATTATACTTTCTAAAGAGTGACCAATCCATGGAATAAACCTTTTATAAGAAGGGGTATACAACACAAATTGAGTGAGGTCACCAAGTTCAAAAACTTTCACCTTAATATGAACCTAAAAGAAAATATTTGATCATTTTTACCATCTCTATATTTGTTCAAAGCCTCCATGAAAGACCAACTCATGGAAGAAAAATGAATACTTGTCCCTTCACCTCTGCCCCTGCATACTAACACTGAGAAATCAGATATTGATGGTTTCTTACATTGTTCCTCCACTCATCTAGATATCTAGTCTATGTTTAAAAAAACTCTAAATTTTCAATGCCCATTCACTATAGAAAAACAAATGCATTGTAGATTCTTGCAGTGAAGAAACAGAACATTGAAATTTGGATACTAAGAAAACACCCATTTTAATCATGTTCCCATCCACATATAGGTATTTATTTCTCATTGTCCAAACTATAATGTTCAACTTGGTATATATCTCTTTTAACTAATGTTTCGGTGCCTGGCTTCCCATCATGATATTACCATACACCATATCCCTTCAATCCTTACCATTAATGATTTTATAGGTTGATTCAGTGAAGACACAATAGTCCGACTCTTCGATCAAGTATATATTATTGTAAAATTTCTTCTATTCATGAATTAAAATATATTAAATAATAGCTGGTTACTTGGTGGATTTTTGGAAGGAGAGGTTCAAAACATGACTTCTCAGGAAATATAACTTCTCACCCATCCATTTTTTCGACCATAAGTTTATATCACGAGAACCAATAATCCATTGAAAATTTTTATTAAGGGAAATTGGAGAAAATATAGGAGTAAAGGTGATTCAATAAAAAAATAAATCATATGTGAATTCAAGATAAAATGGAATACTAAAGGAGACTGTCCCAAGATAAAATATAAGAAAAATTATGATGAAAAAGATAATAAATACAAAAGGGGTAATAAGTGACTTATAGGACATCTCAAGAAAATTATACTCAAGTAGGGAAGATATAATTTATAGATCCAATATGTGTTACATGAAAAACACATCTGAGGTACTGAATGTTTTTCTTATACCTGCTTCTCAAATTTCAAATCATTCTAAGACTGAAAATAATAATAAGAATATATCTAGTGAGAAATTATCTGTATATTATAACATTATAGAAGACACATTTAATGAATTATAATGTAAATATAAATGTTTAAAGAAGAATAATGACCAGTTTTCTCCCATTAAAACTGATATTATATAAGAAAAGGAGAATAATCCTCAATCGGTCAAAGAAAATAATGAGATGAAATTATAAAATGAGAAATTGAAGGAAGATCTAAAGAGGTTCACTAATGGAAGGAAAACATTTTCCTAGATTCTTGGAAAAAAATATTCACCTATATATACAATTTGAATTGAAGATCAATCTGGATATAAGATAATTTATAAAAACAAAATTTTCCCATGTTCTAGTTTTGTTAATTCAATTAGTATTTCTTATTCAATAGAAACAAATAAGGATTTTATTTTTGAAAGAATAAGGTATGCCTAAAAAAACTAGTTAAATAAATATTGATTCGTAAATAACTTATTACTAACATTTCTATACCTAAGAAAATATGGGTACCAAATTCATTTTTTAAAATCTTTTTTATAGGAAAATCATATAAAGAGTTTTAATAAACAACTATGGTATCTAGGAAGATGATGTTATAAACATATTACTAAGGATTACTCATGCTTCAAGAATCTAGTTAAAGTTGATGGTGGAAATGTTACCTTCAGTGACAATTCTAAAGGGAAGACAAATGGTCTAAGTAAAATAATTAATTATAACACTATTTTGATTTCAAAATTATTATTTATAAATAGATTAAAATATAATATTTTTAGAATGTTACAGTTTTTCAATGATGTTTACCATGTTATGTTTGAATTTCTTTTTTAATTTTTTTGGTTTAAAATTTTCTTTAGTTTTTAATACTATGAGAAATGATAATGTTTATGATATTTATTTGAATTCCTTATTTTCAAAAAATATTTATTATTTAAGTTCCTTTAATAATGAATCTAGAAATTTTCATAAGAGACAAGTACATTAAAATATTCACTCCATTAGAAATATAACTAGGAAAGGTTTAGTTAAGGATCTACCAATACTAGAATTCCCAATAGAAAAATTAAATAATCCAAATGAAAAGAGAAAGTTGAATAAAATTTATTCCAAACCAAATAAAAAAGTTTCAACTTATCCACCATTAGAGTTGGTTCACGTCGACTTTTTTAAAACTTATAGAGTTTCTATATTAGTAGTAATATATTATTCTTATGTTATAGTGGATGGCTATTCAAGATATAGATGGGTATTTTCCCTTACCCATAAAATTAAATCTATTTCATGTTTTTTCAAATTTAATAGATCTATAGAAAATTTTAGTCGGATTAGAATTAAGACCCTAAGATATGATCATGATTGTTATTTTGAAAATCAAGAATTTGAATCATTTTTCTCAAAAAAAAATTATAATCATAACTTAACTTTTCCTAGGACCCACTCAGCAAAATGGGGTTGTAGAAAAAAGAAATAGACCCCTTAAAGAAAAATTTACTATACATTAGTCACTGAGAATTATTTATGTATTTATTTTTGGGTATAATATGTTCATACATATTGTTATATAATTAATAGAGTTTTAATTAGACCTATTTTAAAGAATACCCCATATAAAATATGGAATGGTAGAAACCAAATGGATAATTACATTAGAGTTTTTAGGTGAAAATTATTTATACTCAATAGAAAATAGAATTTAGAAATTTTTTCTTCCATGTGTCATGAAGAAATTTTCCTTGAAAATTATACATCTAGTAATTCATATTGGGTGTCTAATAAAAGGAAAATGATTATAGAATAATCTATGCATGTAAAATTTGACGAGAAAAATCTATATGATCCTAAGACCTCTTTAGAAAATCTATAAGATGACCTTTCTAGCCTTCAAACAAATGATAAACCCGGTCAAAATTCTACCATACCACTAGTAAAGAATTATCCTAGTTTTGATGAATAGGCTGAACCTGAACCTATATATCAGAATGTGGTTCTAAACACTTATATTCATAGAGTTATTAATAATCATAGATATCATTCCTCAGATGCAGTTATTGGGAACCCAGATAAAGTAACACAAAAAATACATTCTCTTTGAAATATGATTGAACATAAAGATTTCATGTAATAAACAGAACATAAGAACATAAATGATTTAATTAGTGATGAATTTTGGGTGATACCCATGAAAGAAGAATTAAATTAGTTTGAAATAAATCGATTTTATGATCAAGTTGTAAGACCCAAGTACTACCTAACTATTAGAAATAAATTGGTGTTTATAAATAATTTGTATGAGTCAAGAAATTTATTTATAAACAAAGATAGATTAGTTTCATAGGGATATAATATTGAAGAAGGTATTGCAAATGTGGGAAACTTTTCTCTAGTAGTGAGACTTAAATCCATTAGCATGTTTCTTGCCAATGACACACATTTTAATTTCAAAACTACATCAAATGGATGCTAATATTTCACTCCTAAATAGTTATATTAGTGAGAATGTTTTTGTTGAGAAACCCCTTGTATTTCAAAACCCTCACTTTAAAAATAATTTTTTAAATTAAAAAAATATTTTTTTGGTATCTAACAAGCTCCTATAGCTTGGTATGATCAACACAACACTTTTTTGTTTTCAAAAAATTTTGTTTTATTAAAACAATTTCAAAATATTTTTTTGTTTTAAAAAATTATGTTGACAATATTATTTTTTGTTTTTTAAGAAATTATTTTTGTAATGTGTTTTCTAAATTCCTTCAAAGTGAATTTGAAATAAGTTTTATGGGTGAACTTAAATTCTTTCTTGGTTTTCATATTTTTCAAAATAAATTTGGAATTATTTTAAATCAAAAAAATTACACTACCTTCTAATTTTTTTCATGGATAGTACTAATGATAGTGATACTCTCAAGAGTATTAGCTATATGTTGGATCTTGATAATGATGAGAAACCAGTTAATCAAGCTACATATAGAGGTATGATTGGACATTTATTATTCTTAACTACAATTTGGCCTGCAATATTTTTTGGTGTGTGTATGTTTGCCAATTTTTAAGAAAACACAAAAGAGTCACATTTAATTGATGTTAAAAGAATTTTAAAATACCTCAAAAGTACAACCAAATTAGTTCTATTTTATTCTAGATGAAAAGAATTTGACCTAGTTAGTTACTTAGATGATGACTTTGGTAATTGTAAGTTAGATAGAAAACAAACCTTTGGAACATGTCACTTTTTGGGGAATTCTCGATTTCATGGTGTAATAAGACACAAAATTTAGTTTCATTATCCACAAATGAAGATAAGTACAAGGTTTTAGGCAATTTTTGTGTACATATTTTGTTGATTAAACACACTTTACTTGACTATAGATATCAATTTCAACATGTCCCTATAAATTTTGATAATAAAAATTCAATTAACATTTCCATGAACCCTGTGTCTGATTTGAGGAAAAAACATATTGATATATATTTATAACATTTGGATAGATCATTTACAAAAAAGTGATATAAATCTTGATTTCATAGTCACTAAACATCATATTTATAACATATTTACCAATACCTTGAACATTGATAAAATAATCTATATCAGACATGACCATGTAATGGTAAACTATGTTTTTTATTTTGTTTTTAATATTTTGTTACTTTAGGTAGAAAAATATCTAGACTAGTATTACTATGGATAATCTACCATTATTATCAACAATCATTTGATTGACCGTTATTTGATACCATGAGCATACGCTAGTGTTAGACTTGTACAATTGGCTATGATCTCGTGACTCTTGGTATTGTATGGATCTACCATTGGTATGCGATCATTTTTTTATTGTTGCATGATTTCATGAGTACTACAATTGGGATTTACTATCCCATGTGCTACCGTTATTTTTTTTACAACTGTTACTAATTTTTAAATAATCATATCATTTTTATCAATTTTTATTATATTTATTTAAAATATGTTTCCAAAATTTTAAATCCTTAAATGATGAATTTTACTAAATATGAGTATGAAGATATTCTTCTTACATGATCCTCCCTTTAAACCTCTCAACCTCTCCATTTCTCTCTCGACTATTTATGTGTCCAACCTTCAATGTTTGAATCATTAAAAATATAGCGCATGTAAAATTTCTATCTATTTCTCTTGATGAGATTCAGCCTTTGAATAAATCGGGAGAAGAATCTGGTCATCTACTACTGCTAAAGAATCTAAAGCTCTCATAGAAGTTTTTCATCATTGAAAAAGAAATATATGTTGAATAGTTATTCTTAAGAAAGTTTCTTGTGCTAAAAGTGAACTAGGACTAAGGATGGATGGAATGGTTCTCCAGGATCAACAAAAAATTCTATCCTATGATGGATCACTAGTTTTATCTTCTTATAGAGTATGTATTAGGAGAAAATAAAGTTATCATCAAGACAATTATTTATAGCGTAATTCTTATTATTTCATCAATGAAGTGGGCCAAATTCTTGAATGTTCCTCACCGATGTATATATTAGGATTATAAAGGTTCATTTCACATTTTTGAATATTTTGTAATTGAATAAGTCCACAGGGATCGTACTAGAAATGATGTTGTGTGAAGACTACCTATAATGGATTTGGATAGGGAATTCCCTTACTATTTAAGTTTATCAAATATATGATTTATCCCATTAAGAGGTAATTTATCATTTTGAGGTATCATGACAACTTTTTTCTATTCCTCATGAAAATTAGGGATAATATTAACCCGTGTAAATATATAATGGTTCCCATAATGGATCTTTAGAAAACCATATTCTAAGTAAAATTATTTGGAATATCATAACATAATATCTTTATTTTTAGAATCCAATGGTCTTGTGACTCAATATGAGGAGAATATAACCATTTATAGTGGGGTTTTATTGAGTCAAGCAACGTGTAAAAGGATGAAAGTAAACTAGAATCCATGGTTAATGAAACAAATATAGGATAATGATAATATGTATGAGATATTTAACCCTATTTATCTTCCTACTAGACCAAGAGATGTGACTGACCCTAGATTTGAGCCAAATGAAGTGGTGGTATATTCCTATGATGAGGAATTTGAGACTATTTTGGTAGGTGAAGAATAATTTTCTCTTTTTTTATTAGAATAAGGAAGTGACCCTAATGTGGTCTAGAGTACCGATGTATCTTATGTGTAATCTAGCTATACTCTTTCTCTTCCTAATATAGAAATCCTACATAAATTAGTTTATAAATATGAATATACAATAGTGTCACATGAATCACAGTTAGAGAAATATTCCACTGAAAGTTAAAATGAAGTATTTGAGGTGTTTTATAAATATAATGATGATTATGATGACAGAGACAAGAAACAATATTCTACCCCTACTAGAGTAGTTCTAAATCTGGCAGGTCTGCTGGATAAGTGTGGCATTGTCCAACTGATCATGTGTTAACCAAAAAGAATCTAGTCATTGGTATGAATCAGTTACATCAGAGGGTCTGGCCTCAAAAATTCATATTGAGCATGTTGCTTTAGATAAAGATGAAGATAACAAACCATCTAAGTGGGAGAAATATCTAGGCTCTAAGATTCTTGGTTTTCTACACCCTGATTCTAAAATTGAATTTTATTTTAGTGGTAATGATTGTGATAATAGTTAATATAAGGGTTTTCCACATGAGCATGAAAGAAATTCAATCTTTGTTGCTAAGAAAGATCCTACGTGATCCTTGATTGAAAGGATTGATTAAGTAGAGGATTTAGAATTTTTCTTAATTTACGATATTGGCACAAAGACCAGACTTGTGGAGGCTACCTTACTTATCTAAGATTTTATTCCATCTAATCCTCCTCATAATCCTCCTCCAAGTTATGTAAATAAATAAAATTTATACTTCTTTATGTTAGGTCTATAGAAAGATCTTAGTGGGAAGCTCAGATCTACACCTCCTTAGGAAACCAAACTCATTGAAGATAATACCCATTGGTTATTTTCATTTTTCATTTCTCACATCCATCCTAATATTGGTATTAAAATAAAAGAACTAGAAATTGAGAAAAATAGTTTATCAAATAATATGGATGAAGTTTGATACATCATGAAGGAAATTAAAGGATGATTTACTAAGATACATCTATCTATTTTGGGAAGATTGGAGTAACTACCTATTGTTGGTACTTCCACTTCTAGTGCTCCACCAGCTTCTCCTTCCATGGTGGATGATGATTTTTTTAAAACCATTATGAGATGATATATTTAATCTACTATGGGTTCTTCTACTTCTTATCATCAAGAAATAATTCTTTAGATAAAATCACATGGTGATCATATTTAAAAACTGGTTGGATAATGCTTTAATGAGGCTAGGAATTATAGAGAAAATTTCACTAAGGAAATAAATTATTACCTATATAGTATTCATACAAATCATTAACATTAAAATAATTATAATTTTTTAGTTGAGAAGTTTTGGATGCCTCCTGTGACCGGGTCCTTTATTGAAAAGGTGACCAGTTGAATACTTTATAACCTCTTCTCAATATTTTCATAGAAAAAAAGTATGATTTATTCAATGCAATGGAGAATGGTGGACATGTGATTAAATAGTTTTTAGAGTTGATGAAACCATTATGTATACTTTTAGGATAGTAGTGATCACTCATATAGATCAACATCCATAAATTCCCTAGACTATATCTATCTATACATCTCTCTCTATATCGATCCTGACGACTTCTATTAGAGTGATCCCTTTGGAGTCACTCCAATTGAAGCTGTGAGACCACATAAGACTGTGGAAGAGTTTTGAATTGTATATCGAACACATATACCTCCATCTCCACTTTACTACTATTATATTCCTTCTACCACTAGAAAAGTAAAGGTGATAGTGGATCCTACATCTCTAAGAAGTAAATATTATTACATAGATTATGATTAGGATTTTATAGGGAATGATTTTTGTTTACCCTTTTTCTGATGTAATATGTACCTTTTGATTATTAATTCAATAAATCTATTTTTATTCATTCTTTTTTAATTTTTTTATTATACTTATTTTTTTTCTTTTGGATAATCCCAAATGATTGAGTAATTTATTTAAAGTAATTTTATAAGAGAAATTATATAACCTAAATGGAAAATTGAGTGTATCAAATATAGAATTTAAATGATAAGTAAAATCTTAATTTTTTTGTATTATCATTTCATATATGGTTAATAAATGTCATGATTTTTAGTCATTGCAAAGGAAGAGTTTTTCAGAACCTCCTTATTTTAATGATCACAAGTCTTGTTTTTTATGATTCTAATGAGTTAAATTTTTTATGATAGTAAATCATATTATGTTCAAATTGTGTAAATTTCACTAAGTGTTGATAGACCGCTAGACTGATACCCCATTAGTTCAAAGGTTCTACCACCAGGGTGAAGCTATTGTTTAAAAGATCTACCATTAGATAAATTTTTCACTAGTGAAGAGTTATCTCTAGAATAGATCTACCTGATAGACTATCTACCACCAGATCATGCTACTAAAAAAGTATCTACCGCTCAAGATTCTACAACTTGTGATCTATCATTGAAGGCTACCACCCCCAATTCCAGATGTTGCTGTCAGGGAATATACCGCCAAATGCCTATGTGATCATACATATATTTCGCAGAATCACCTATTTTCAAATCACTTACATCTATGAGATTGTATATGTAGAAACAAGATATATGAATGAACCAACTACATAGTATACCTCTAGGAATTGCATATACGAAAAATCAATTACTCCATTCCTGTGGGGGGTTTTAAAATTTTCAATGGGTAATTTAATATTTTCTGCTCAGTGTAAAGATCCAAATTATTTTATTATTATTCTTAAAAGGATATTTGGATCTAGAGAATTTTAAATAAACTAAAGCTCCTTCATGTGAAAAAATTAGTGGAAGGGTCATTTGATTTGGACATACCAAATAAAAGAGTAACAAATGGATGCACCCGCACTGTATAGAGGAATCATTCAGAACATATTGCAATGCTCTATTTTTATTAACTTCCTATGAAATATCGATTGAATCCTTTAAAATTCATCCAAAATTGATCATATTTAGCTGCACCATATCTTTGCATCTCACATCCTTTCTAATATTTTTATTTTTTCTTTTATATTACTCTGTATATTCATAAAAAAATATCACTTGTATTAAATTGGGGAGTTCTTGAGAGTATCTCAACTACTTCTCTTGTATTCTCATGAAGAAGTATAGAAGAGGTCTTATGTGACCTGGAATTGTTTTCCACATTTAACTATAGAAGAGGTTTTATTTTTGGACAACCGTGTTCTCATGGGTTTAAAGCCTGATCCATGTTTATAATTAGTTTCATTTATAATAAACTACTCTAAATTAAATGATTTATAAGGGAAGTGGATTAAGTATTGGATCGATTCTGAACCCATTGTTAATTTCTATTTCTATATATTTTTTTGTAACTTGATTACTTCTCTTGAACTATGTTATTTTCCTTAAATCAAATTTATTTTAGTTTTATAAAACCGTTGAACAGAACTATGATTTTATTGTTAATCTTAATTTTTATTTAATATAATAATTTTGGTTAAGTAAATTAGTGTCAAAAGTTAAAGTACATTAAAATTTATTTTAACTGATCCTTGATCCTACTTTTGATAATCTATTTGAAAAATAAAATTATATATTTCTATTATTTTTATTAATTGGGAGATTTTATTACATTGGGAGATTTATTTTTTAATTTTATAAATAAAAAATTTATTATAAACTCAATTAAACCCACTCTCGAGTTGTGTACTCTAACCAACATCACAAGATGGATAGTATTACCCTTGGAGGAACATATTCTATGAGATTTCATCTTCCTATAGTGGTGTCAGAGTGTGAGGACGTCTCTGTTGAAGACATGTAAGGATTGCTTCCCCACTATGAGATAGACTTATTCCTATAATTTCACCTATGGAGTGCCCTCATAACTATTCTAGCATATCACATGGATCCCATAGAGCTTCGTGAGATGAAGTTGAAATTGGAGGAGTTTCATATGAATAGATTTTTCAAACCCACTATGCCACCCTTGGAAGCCCTAGGTGACCATAAAAAAATTATCCACTATCTAGTATTGATGAAATCTTTTACCTACTTAAGGGGTAATATGGTTCTAGAAGATTGACCACAGATCAGGAAATCACTAGCTTTGAATTCAGGATCATGGCATACCAAAGATGGTATTCTGATGTCGCTATGATAAATATATATACTTGGTAACACCTTTTATTAGGAATAATTCCCCAATTGTGTTCATGAGACTCTTAAACTAGATATTTTATCCCTTTTTAGATTGTTTCATGGTAGTCTTCATTAATTACATCCTAGTTTACTCTGCGTCTGAGGAGGAGCATGTGCGAAAACTAAGGATAGAACTGGATATAATCTAAAAGAATTGGATTTATGGGAATATCTCGAAGTGTTTGTTATATATTTGGTAGTTCCACTTATTGGGACATTTCAACTTATAAGGGGGAGTAGAAACACACCCAACCATGGATAAGGTAGTTTTAGCTTGGGAAGCACCCAAGAGTGTAGGGGTGGAACACCACATCCATGGTTGGACAAGATACTATCAGATATTCATACCCTATTTCTCTAGGATTTTATAATCCTTGATTACTTTTACTCGAAATGGGAAACCTTTTGTGTGGATGGAGAGGTTCCAATAATAGTTTTTAGGAGATACAATTGAGGTTGATGAAAACCCCATCTTGAGACTTATAGAAATGGGAGTTGAGTATGTAGTGTTATATGATGCCTTTATAACCACGATTAGATGTGTTCTTATATAATGGTAGGAAATTATTTTTTATGGGTCCTAGTAGTTGAGGCTACATGATTATAACTATGCAACCCATGATATAAAACAGGAAGCAGTTGTATTTTTCTAAAGATGTGGTGACACTATCTTTTGGGTGAGTGATTTATCATCTACTATGACCACAAAAATATAAATTATATTTTCTCACTGAAGGATATCAACTTGAGATAGAGGTTATGGGTATAGTTTTTTCAAGGATTATGACTTAGATATAGTATATACTCTTGAGAAGGTTAATGTGGTGGTATATTCTCTTAGAATAAGATCTTGTTTATAGTTTCTATGTAAGGAATCAGAGTAGTTAGCCTCATTGTCATTGTTCTTAGTAGAAGAGATGCACCAGGATCTTCAATGTCAGTTATTTTGGGTGAGAATGAAGAATTTTTTAATAGATTTTGTCTCTTGATGCCTCACTTTTCATCTGGTGAAGTTTGAGCACTGGGTTCCAGTAGGTTTATCTCAACACCTTCAGGTTATGGAGTGGATGTGGGATCATATATCTATATACTCTATGATGGGGTTCCCTTGATCTTATAGAGGACATGATTCCATCTGTGTGATCACAGACCAATCCACCTAGTCATCCCTCATCCTATCTATTTGAGAGCAGAGTTTAGTTGAGATCCTGAAATTCCTCTGTACATAGGATATAGACTGGCTTCATGGAGTTCCCTTGATGAACGTTTGAAGCCATGATTCTTACTTACCATCACAAATATGTAGAGGATTGATGGTGGCCTTTGAGACCTTATTGCATTTGAGCATGGTTTTTCACTCATAGACAAATATATAGACTAAGAGGACTATTCGAGTTTCAATGGACATGATCCATGCTTACAAGTTTGATTTTGGACTTAGTTGAGAGGATCACCTACCCATTGTGAATTTTATGTACAAAAATAGCTACCATTACAACGTCATTATGAAACTATTCGAGGTCTTGTATTGGTGACCTTGAAGGTCAAAACTATGTTGGATTGGCCTATGGGAGTAAGAACTCATGGGACCAAAGTTGGTACAAGTGATAATAGAGTAGGTGAAAATCATCCAGGAGTGGAATATGAATATCCATATCCCTTAGGATTCTTATATGGAACAATGATGGATGCCTTTGGAGTTAAAATAGGTAGTTCGTGTGCTCTTTAAGGTCTCACCTCATTGATTATTGTGAAAGTTTTTCTAAGTTAGTAAGTTATCTATGAGGTTTATTGTCCTTTTACAAACACTTTATAGGGTTGGTAAGGTGTAATTAAATATAGCCCTACCACTGTAGTGAGATTGGGTACATGTTTTCTACCATGTGTTATAATTGACGAGGTATGTGCATGACCCAATTCATGTTATCTAGTGGGAAAATACGTACATCAAGGATGAAAATCACTTTGTAGAGTACCTAGTAGATATTGAGGATCAGAAGGATAAGTTCCTTCATGGTTGAGATATTCTGTTGGTTCATGTTCTGTGGCATCATAATAATCTTCAGGAGAGAACCTCAGAGTGGGATGACTAAATGTGAGCTTCGTACCCTCATCTTTTTGAGTTGGTGTTTTCTTTTTGGGAAGAAAATTACTAAGGTGGGGGGAGAATGTAATGAATCTTTTTCCCCTTATAAATCATTATAATATTTTAAGAAATATTTGTAAATAAAATGGTCTACTGTAAATTTTTAGTACAAGAGTATCTCATTCCCCTTAATAATCACCAATAGGTTCCTACCCTTTCACGTGAGAGGTTACAACGTATAAAAAATTGAAAATAATTTTCCCTTAAGTATCTATCTCTTTTCATAGATTTTCCTTTTTAATACTTCTTTAAAGGAAAAAATTTACTATATTTTCTCCTATTTTAATTTTTATACCCTTCTTAAGATTTTAGGCTTCATAAAAATATAAATATTTGAATCCTTTCTATCCTACATCAGTAAATAGTTGGACTTCATGGGAATCATTATTCTATAATCTAAAGATAATTAACATGTTTCCTAGGTATTCATAGACTATATCTTTTATCTGTATGATCGTCAATAATTTGTTTACTTATTAATATTTTATAATATTTCTCCCCACAAAAAAATTATTTTTTGTATTGGATTCAATTCTCTAGTGAAAAAGGAATGATCTTGCACTCTAGAAAGAAATTTATTATATATAAATAAATATATTACAAATAATAGTCATATTGAAATTATCCCCATATAAAAAGTATAAAATCCTACATATCAGCACAAATATAAGATGTTACTTATGTATCAACAAAAAACATTTACGTATGAAGATTTAGTGAAAAATATTATGCATATCAATTATCTCAATTATTCTTCTTATTAGAAAAGTTAAATATATTACATACCCGGTAGAATACATATTATATAAAAAAATTGTATCCCTAAAATATAATATGTATTAGATAAAATTCTTATGAACTTGTTCTTATTCAACCAACAATAGTGACAACCTTTTGTTTCAGCCCAAAATATTACAAGTGAGGAAAAATATATTATTTATAAGGATTTATTTACATAATAAAAGGGAATTATCTTATATATTTCCTAAAATATTACACATCCCAATAGTTTTTCAATTTTTTTTAAAAACCTCTTTAGGTTCATTATTTGTTATGTATGAAAAGTACATTACGCATCCCCTATACTAGCCTAGAAATTTCTTACATATTCTATTATAATTTCTAATATATTGACCAAGGATTTCATGAATCACTTTATTGAGATGTTCCTTTTAAAAAAATTTATCAATATCATATATATTCCATTCTTCTTCATGTTAACTTCTAGTGTCACTCAGGTCAACTAATAGAATAATATTTTTTAGATAACTCCTCCTAAAAAAAATAAATTGATTTATCATTATCTATCCATTCATAGGATTCTAGAAATTAAATAAATCAATTAAATTAACAATTCATACATTTAAAAAAATAGTCATAAAATACAATGAAGGGATAATTTTAATTCTAAAACATCATATTAGATAACTAATTAATATATGTGATATAATAAAACAAATTAAATTTTAAAAAACATTATAAGTTTATTTAATATTTTAATTATAACACACTTAAACCTTATACTCTTAGGAAACTAAAAATCAAATATATTATTCAATAAAAATAAAAAACACTATCCAATGTGAGTTCCATTTTTCAATATAATTTTCACTCAAAATTGTCATTCCTCCAAAATGTTCTCAATTAAAATATTAATTAGGTATATTCAATTAAATTACATTTAATACATCATATTATGAAAATTTATACTTACCTACCTTGAAATATTTCCCTCAACACATATGGTATAAATTTTAAGCAATGTTTTTATCACCCCAAACTCATTCAAGGGTCACCACTGGTTTTCTGAGTTTCTAAATATATACACCATGATTCAAGTAATTATTTCTACAATGAATAATTTTCTTGGATTATATATGGATAAGGTTTGGTGGGTTTTTATATAACAATTTTAAGGAATAATAAATTGGTCTAACTCTAATTATATAAAAATTAATGATTCCCAATTTTCGACAAATAATGGAATCCTCACTTACTCCCTCATGTAAGGATTTAACTATAAAACCTTTTGAATTGTTATTGAAAACTCATACAATAATATATTCAAAAAATTTTAAATTTTACTTTTGATTATTTACTTTAAAAACTTTTTTCTTCTATTTTTTTAGCTTAGCATAGATTTTAATTTTGAAGGAAAATATGAATCATTGATCTTTAAAAAATCATGGGAACTTCTTTTCCATTTGTTAAAGGATTTTACCATTATATCTTTTCCAAAATATATATTTCTTTTAAAATCCACATAAAAAAAATATTTCCAATTATATTCAACAATAACTTCAAAATTATGAGAAAATACTATTCCAAATCAACACACAAATAAATTATATATTTCTCATAAATGTACTCCTTCCAAGTTTGTTTACAAATCACCATTCTCTAAATATGAATTGAACCATGATCATGAATTTACATCTAGATATGGAATATAGGGATTTTGCGATTATAATTTGGATACCTAATCTAGTAATTTATAGATACTAGAGTCTAACTAGGGTAACATTTCATGTTAGTCAAAAATTAGAGATTATTATAAAAAGGGGTTTTAATAAAAATAATTCCTCAATCATTCTCAAAAAAAGTTCGTCCATGATCCATTTTATTGACTATAATTATTATAAAATTATGGTTAATAAAGCATTCATTGGTTCTCTCTATAAATGAGAGGACTATTAATAAGGCATTAAAATGTTTTAGAAGAATCTAAGTTATGTCATCTTAAATATGGTAGTATTTCGGGGAATATGATCCAAAGATAAATTACTTTTTCAAGAATGTACAAAACATTAGATTTGAAAATAATTTCATTTTATTATTCATCTATTTTAATTTTTGTAGGTCAAATTAGTTTATCACAATTTTAATAGGTTAAAAATTTTAAAAGTTTTTTAATTTGAGCTCAACAAGTTTCAAAAACTTACAAAATAAAAACGGCATAATTTATATCCATTTTAATTTTTAAAAATAATATCTAATGATGAATGATTTAAATGAAATTTATTTATTATATATCTAAATATTTTAATTTTAATCCATATATTCATTATTACAATTCATATGGTTAATATAAAATCATCTTATGCTTAAGAAATACACATCTTGGAAAATTGTTTTCTACCACAAATTGTCGGTTTATCTTAAAATTAAATTTTGAAAATTTTGTAAATTAAATATCTTAAAATGGATTACATATTTTTATTCATCATAATTAATATTACATAATATGTTCAAATTAATATTTTTTCATAATGAATATCAAAAAAGAGAAAAAATCAATTACCATGGTTATGGTAAAAAATGGTTTATCAGGGGTTAATCTATAAATATAAGTGTTAGAACGGCATAAAAACTTACATAATTATTATTTTATGGATTTTTTAGACCTTATAACATCTAATGTTATATAATGATCCATTTTTGTTCCTTTTATAATGTAAAAAACATGGTTATGATTTATTATTTTCAAAAATTCCATGTGTGTCCTCCTCAATTATAAAAGAGAATTCCCTCCCTTCACTTCTTCACACTTAAAAATGCATTTTAATTGACTAAAAACTACCAAATTAAATCTCCAACATAATTATCCATATTTTATAGGTTTTTTATTACCAAATTACCAACTCTAGTGTTCTTAATAATGGATCCAAAGGAGGTTCTTCTAAGCGAAGGTAATTGTCTTCACCATGCACTTTCTTTTCAACTCTTCTTTCCCCGCCTTAAATTATGTCATAAAAATTAATATATAATAAAAATAATAATATACCCTATAATTATATGTTATTATATTTATGTAATAATATTTATACACCTTCTTCTCTAAAAAATTGGAATCAAAACCATCGCTCATGTGAATAGAGGAATACCGTTTCACAAATCGATGTAATTTTTTCTCATCACTGACTCACATAGATAATCCTAATGATGAAAATAAGGAATATATAAAAAATATGATATGATATTTATATTTTAATATTAATATATCATCCATTCATATACGCTTTCATAAATTAAGGGAATGATATAATCAATCGCGCGTGTGTACAACTTACCATCTCCCCAAAGCGATGTGATTCCTTTTCCATGTCCAACATTCATGAATAGTTATAAAAATGTATCTAATGTATATAAATGATATTTATAACAATAATATAATTATTTATATTAAGTAATTTTATAATATTCATAATAACGGAACCATTCATGACAAAACACACACAATAAAAAAAGACAATTAACGCCCAAAATAATAGTAATAATAAAAGATTATAAACGAATAGGTTGTAAGATGATATAATAGGATAATATATGATATTATAAATATTATTATGGTTATTTTATAAATTAATAACCTGTTAAAATATATTATAATTAAGTTTAAATCATTTTTAACTAAAGGGAAGCTTGAGGTAAGGGGCTTCGTCTCAATTTCAATTTCAATGAGGCATATTTGTTAATATACACTTGTTCAATTTTATGTGGCATATATAATGATCATTTTATTTATTTAACATTAATAAATATTTATTAATTATGTTCAATATTTCAATTAAATTATATTATTTCAAGGGTCTACAGTTTTAATGTTACCAAATAGGTAATAATCTTTTTTACAATATCACTTTATTTTGGGATTAATTTTTTTCTCATTGAAGGAATCTTGTTATTTATCCTTTATGATATCAAATAATTTAATTATCAAATGTATAGTTAAGGATTTTTCATATTTTCTTCCAACATTTCATCTATTTGTAACTTGAATATGATAATGAAAAGTTTAAATGTAAAACTCATTTTATTTCTCCTTAAAAGGGATATATTTTTCTTCTCTATCTATGTTTTTAAGAAATTGTTTTGAAAAATATTTTTTTACTGAAATGATTTATCAAGAAAATTTTACTTTATAATTTAATTCTAAAATGGATTTTAAACGAATATTTCTATTTTTTATTCAATATTGCCTTTTTTTGAAAAAAAAATCTATTTTTTTTTCATTAACATATATGATGATAAAAAACATCCCCTAAACCATTACTATTTTATAAAATATAGATTCCTCTAAATATTTTAAATGGTTTTATAATGGAAACTATTTTTTGAGAGATTATTTTAATATTTCACTTCCATTCCCTTTATTCTTCCAAAGGACATGATTTTATTTTAAAATGTATATTCCTGATGAACTGATGGTCACCTCTTATCTCTTGATGAATTTTATGATTATTAACATTATATTGAGACAATCACTTTATTCTGATATTTGTTCACCGTACATTACATTTATCATAAATATGAATTTTCTTAGCATTAAAAATACTCTTATCACTTAAACTGTATAAGATATTTCTATATGGTTTATACTTTGAAAATTATTTGATTATATGTGGAAATATTGATAAATATATATCCTATACACAATATAGATATTTATTGATAGGTATAATTGTTTAGGAATTAAATCAGTATTTCAATATATTAGTAATTATTTGGAAATATATGTGATGGTTTGGGAATGGAATTATATAGCTCCTTCATGCATTAGTAGGTCTCATAAGACAAATAAGTTAACCAAATTAAATGGGGTTTTAACCATAGTTTTAAAATATCTTTTGAAATGTAATGATGGTATATATATAATGATTCCTGAGATTATATTGTCCAAAATTAATGATTTACATCATTGAGAATTTTTTTATTCTTATCCATGAGATTATTGAATTGATATTATCCATGGATGCATTTTTTTCCTCATGTTTTTGATTAAATGACATTTGTTTTTAGTAATTTACCTTCCCATGTTGATTATTCCATATATAATTATGTTATTAAAGTTAATTATTAAATAGAATGTGTTTTTTGATATTAAAAATTACATATTTGTTATTTCTTTTTTATTTATGATAGATTTCACTATAATCAAAATTTAATGTGTATTTTTGCTCACCCTTATTTTGTATCCTTTAAACAGGATATGAATAAGAATTCATTGAATGAGTTAAAGGATGTTGAATGTTTTCCATTACTGTATTTTATATTTTATTCCCAATGTAAAATTGATATCATATATTTTTTAAGATCTCCGAAACTAATAAACTGATTGGTCCTTTTATATTTAACTCATTGTCTTTATGACTCTGTAATAAAGTAGACATAGGTTTAGTTTACTAGAATAGGGGTAATTATAGTTAGTATCATAGGAAGTTTAGTAGAAACCTTGGAAACTAGATTAATGAAAACAAAAATTTGGGAACATAACCCTATTATATATATTGAGGATATGTCAAATTTTGAAATAATATTATAATATTTTAAAAGATAGATATTATGTGGGTTTCCCTAGAAATACATCCATGTCTGGATACTATAATTGGACTTCATTCTTCTATAGTAGTACTTGGGGGTAAACCCCCTGAAAAGGGTGCATTGGGATTTGACTCTAGCATCACATGGTTAACAAAAATATTCTTTACTACACACCTGGTTTGGTACTCCTAGGGATATACTTAAGATACTTCACATTTTATTTTAAAATCATTATGAGGGATTTGATTTTTTTATAAAATAAAGATATTTCTAAAGGAACCATGTTTAGAATTTGAGATTAAAAATTCATAAATTTTTTATTTCGGTTAAGTGTTACCATAGATATATAATTTAATGTTATGATTTAAAATTTGTAATGTCATAAGCTAATCAAGTATATAAAATTGTTAAGAAATGGTTCCTGGAAGAATGAATGGTATCAACACTCATGTTCAATGTTCCCTTCTAAGAAAGAAAATATATTTGGTATTATATCTCAATAGATCATGGCTATATTATGGAATATTACTTAGGCTATGAAGAATAAGCTTTCCAAAATTGATAAAAAAAATTCTCCACAGTGTGATTCTCAAAATTTGGATCGATTCATGTGACATGACCCAAATCAATTAATTGGACTACTAATACTATGATTTCTGAGTAAAAGATTAGGTCTCTTGAAAATATATCTCTGGCCTTAGGATATGATTAAAATGGAAAGGTTACACATGTAGTGTACTTTCTAAAATTTTATGCTAATAAATAGTGGTTTTTAATCAATAATATGAGGGATAAAGATTAAATAGAACTAAGGGAATGCAGAGCATTTAAGGAAACATTCCTAAAAAATATTTCCCTCATGAGAGAAAACTAAAATGAAGAGAAAGTTGATTAACTTAATGAAAAATGACGAATAAATTGTTGTAGAGTATGAGGCCACATTTACAAGGTTATACATTCATGATATAGATTACATACACAATATGGAATAAAATATAGTTCATTTCATTTAAGGGATTAAGCCAAGTCCCCAAAGGGTGCTGGTTTCTCAAACTTTCTCATCATATGATGAAATGGTTTTATGCAAAATCAAAATAAATAAATAACCCTCTAAATACTATATATTGAAGTGGAATAAAGATAATATGAGGTCTTCTAAAAATCAAGAAAAATTGAGCATGTCAAAGAAGAAGAAAAAGGAAAAAAATTCCACCACATGATAATTACATAAAGATTCATCTAGGAATGTTTTTGAAGGGAATGTGAGTTTTTTATAAGTTCTGTGACAAGGGTCATTTTAATCATGAATGTAAAGGAAAAAATATTCCACTACTATCCAGTTATTCAAATATAATGAAATTAGGAATTATTAAGACCATGGTACCAAGCTTTAATAGAATCTACCATCGAAGATGCCAAGGGGAGAAGGCTAAGATTATGTAATCACTACAGTTGAGGTCGAAGTACCCAATAATATGTTTGTAGGAACTTTAATAATATCCTAAAATTTTATCCAAATATTTATTTGATTCTGGATTTTCTTACACTTTTATATCTTCCATGTTTTCAAAGAAATTTATATACATATCTATCACCTTAATGAGGGACTTGATAAATAATACTCTTAGTAGAGATTTGAATACAACAAGGATATGTCAACTAGTCCCTATTACGAAATAGAAACATTTTTAATTACATAATATATTACCATATTGAAGGTTTACACTGATATAATCCATTATATGGAGTGGATTTTAAAATATGATGAAAAAATAAATTACAAGGAAAAGGAAATTATGATCTAGGATGAACATATGGAATTCCTTATCTTTATAGTATATAGTTCATCATGTGAGTCATGTTTAAATCCACCCCCAGTGGATATTCTGAATGTCATTCTTGGGGAAGAATATCAAACAACATTTATGAATGAAAAAATAATTTTCAAATAAAGGATGTACATTTTGTAAATGTATATGTTTTTTTCCTAAGGAATTTCTTGGACATCCACTAGAGTGAGAATTTGAATTATCTATTGATTTAATACCCATGTAAATACCTATATCAAAGAATCCCAATATAATGGACACTATAGATTTAGTGGAGTTAAATAAACAACTAGAGGATTTGTATGATCTGAAATTCTTATTCCCTAGTGTTTCACCAAAGGGATCCGCTATTCTATTCTTTAAGAACAAATGTGGATCCATGAGATTGTGAATTGGACATAAGAAAATAAATTCTATTATGATAAAAAATTATATTTTTCCTCATATTGATGACTTATTTGATCAAATTCATAGAGTTAAATATTTTTCAAATATTGAGATTCATTCTAGGTATCATCAATCAAAATCAAAGAAAGAATAAATTCTGAAGATAACAATCAAAACGAGGTATGAACATTAAGAGTTTACAGTAATGTCATTTGGATTGATTAATGATACCTCTACTTTTCTGGATATATAATAAATTTAGAAAATTTGAATTATTTATTATATAAGTTTATCTCCCTGTCCATATTGTCTCCAAGGATGGAATTTCAATTTATTATATTAAGAAAAAGGTTGTTATAGAGATTCCTACACCAAAGAACATAACCGAGGTACATAATTTCCCTGGCTCAGTGGGTTAATATTTACAATTCAATCAAAATTTTTCAAGATTATTTATATCCTTAACTAATATTACATGTAAAGGGGTTTATTTAATTTGGAAAAAGAAATGTGAAAATGTTTTGAAGAAATTGTAGATGAGATTGGCCAATACACCAATTTTGACTCTACCACCAAGAATGATGGGTTTTTGGTATATAGTGACACATCAAAGCAATGAAATGGATGTGTACTCATGAAAAATGATAAAGTAATTAAATATGCATCAATAAAGTTAAAAACACATGAATAAAACTCTCCAACCCAAGATCTTGAGTTGGTTGTTGTTTTCTTTTCTTTAAAGATTTGGATACGTTATCTTTATTGTGAAATATGTGAGATATCCACCAACTATAAGATCATAAAATACATTGAATCATAAAAAGATCCCAACATGATGAAAATATGATAGACATAGTTAATCAAGGATAATAATTTTTCAATAAAATAACACCCACAAAAATAAAATAAGGTATCAGCTACATTGATTAGTAAATATCATCGATTTCCGAACTATATGATGATTGACAGGGATCCTAGATTCATGGATCTTATAAATATTTATATGGGAACTATTAATAAAGAGGACACTTCACACCATTTTAAAATGATTTTGAAACCATGTCACAAACCAACCCGGGTACCTTGGTAACCCAACAACCGATATGACCATGATATGGCCCAAAGGAAATTCCTGATCCCCATGGGTTGGACACTAGCACCTGGAATCATTCAAACTGAAAGTGGGAATGTTTTCAACACTCACAATGTGGAAGTAATAGAAACAAGACAATATTCATAATAAATATCCATTGGGAGTAATGTACCAGAAGTCAACATGTCATAGACAAGCCCAAAGTACTACAACCCAAGTACCAAAACAGCGGAAAAAGTACATGTTTCCCTAAAGACCCAACTCACCAAAACCAAGGTTCAATATCTTGATCCACCTCAAAGATATCATTTCCCCTTGCTCGAACCTAGATGAAGATAATCTAAAAACACCTAAAGGAACAATTAGGGTGTCAAATAAAAATCCATGTAGGTTATCACTAAGTATTCCATAAAATATTCCAATAGTATATTAACCAAAGAAATGTTTTCAATTTTGAAAAAAAAAGGTTTGGAATTTAAGAAATATTTTAAAAAAATTATTCTATATAGATCAAATTATGGAAGAATATTCTAGGAAAATGATTTAAAATTGATGGAATATTTCTAAAAATAACGAATTAAATTAAATAGTTACCTAAAAAAGTTTATGTAAATCTAGAAGGTATGAAAAGTAGTTTAAAAAACATTGTAATTTGTTTATATCTAAAATATAAATCAATTAAGAAACATGGTCATCTTCCAAATAGGAATGAAATCTTTAGGCTGTATGACTCCATACTCTCTAAGTGATTACGAAAATATGAATATATACACATCCCTATGACACTAGAAAAAGGTGACTCGTTAGCATCCCATCAGGGATGTGAATTTCTGAAATTGTGTTTTAGAACATCGTAATATCTTAGTGTGTGTCTAAATAACATATGATCTACCAAAGGCTTTCATGTTATCTTAAAAAATCATTTATGGGTGATTTATTTTAAGACTACATAAAAAACAATTCAATCCCATTCCCCAATTTCCAATAACTATTTTTATATTTAAAACCAAATTTTTTTTTAATCAAAAAACATGAATCTTTCCAAGTTAAAACCACTTGATTTCTATAAAAAACATATTTAATCAATTTCCACGAGTTTGAAATCAATTAAAAATAAATGGAATCATTTCACAATCGAACATTTCTATCTATTTTTCAAACACACCCCAATTAAAATTAATTAAGGGTTTTCCCAAATTCTTGAAAAAACTATTTCAAAAAACCAAATTCACTAGAATTGGGTTTTCAGTAATACGAGATGAAGAAATTTTGATTAATTTAATTTAAATCAATATTTGTAATAAATCACTAAATATAAGGGTAAATTAGGTTCAATATCAAGGTCAATCCTGATAAAAAAATGACATATATTAGAGAGATACTTTCTCAGCTATGATACATGGAACATGTTGTGTATCTACATCATCTATGGGGGATGTGATAAATGGAAACACACCTCCTTACCTACTCAAAAAACTTCGAAAGGACCCACAAAATGAAGAGAAATCTTCCCTTTCATCCAAAGCCGTTGATGACCCAGTCATGGTGAAAATTTCAAGATCACCTAGTCACTAAGTGATAACTACAATGGTCTACTATGATGATCAACATAAGATTTATTTCAACTTTTTGTCGTCCACATTATCTGATGAATCGAATGAATCTTTATTGTCATCTCTCACACCAAACTTGTTCCTACCAAGGAAATTACACCAATCTCCAACCAACACAACATAAATTTACAAGGTCATCCATATAAGCCCTTGAAATGATTAATTTTGATTGTTGACTGATAACTATTATTGTAAGAAAACTCAACCAGACCCAAGTTATCATCCCAATCCCCACCGAAGTCGAGAATACAATCATGGAGCATATCCTCGAGAATCTATATTGATAACTATATCTATCCAGCTGACTGCAGATGGTAGGCCGTTCTCAAATAGACCTAAGATCCCAGTGCCCCCCGAAGGCATCTCCAAATTCAATAAGTTAACTGAGGATCCCTATCAGAGACAATAGTAGATGGTACTCCATAAAAATGAATAATCTCTATCTTGTAGGTATTTTCCAACTCATCAACTTTGGTTGTATCCCTAATGGGTATTAAGTTAGCCAGCATGGTTAGCCTATCTATTAACACCCAAATCTCATTATTATTTCTCTATGTATGTGGAAACCCTACAAGAACGTCCATAGAGATCGCATCCCACTTTCATGTTGGGACTATAAGTTGATGAAGAAAACCCAAAGGTTTTTGGTTCTCCACTATCACCTTCTGGCATGTATAACAACGTGAATAAAACTCATCAATACCTATATCAAACCTGGACACTAGAACTTCCACTGTATATCACAGAGTATCTTTTTGGTCCCTAGGTGAAAAACCACTTGGAATTATAACAGCCCCCCATCACAACCTTCCTCACCACTGATAGCACAATGAAGCACTTCTCATAGAATATAACACTATATTTGGATAATGACCACTGGGAAACTATCTCCCCACCATAAAGATATTATATAATGCTATAAATTTTATCATCAATATCTTGATCCTAAATAATCATCTCGGTAAGAGAAGATGATAATTGAATTCTAGTTAAATAAACAAAAACCACTTTCACCTAAACTCCAATATGAAACTATGAAAAAAGATCCATCAAATACTACACCTTCAAAGAATCTTTCACTGCTTGGGTTGGAAGTTTCATACTCAAAGCATCAAGAATGACATTCCCTTTCCCCAGGGTATAAGTAATATCAAAATCAAAATAATTAAGTATTCCACCCACTTCCTTTGGAAAAGATTTGATTTTTTTGAGAGAATATCTAACTCAAGATCTAATGGTATGAAAACAAGGTAAAACTTTCTCCATAAAATAAATCCTACCAACTCTTTTGTGCATGCATCACAAAAGACCACATAGCCCTAACCGACATTTGGAAGAGTCAACATTGGAAAAGTAGTCAAAATACATTTCAGATCAACAAAATAACTCTATCATTTCTCACTCCAAATAAACTTCACCCCTTTTGAGTTAGATCATCATCTAAGAATACAAATTCGATAAGTCCATCATGAACCTACATTAAAATTCATCTAATCCCAAGATGCTCCAAATCTTGAAGAAATTTCATGTTTTCTCCCAAGTCATAACAACCTTCATATTCTCAGGATCAACTGATATACCCTATTCACACACCATTTGTACCAAGAATTTCACTTCCCAAATCTAAGAATCACACAATGAATTATTGGAATAAATTCAGTTATTTATCATAAGACTGAGAACTATTCTTAGTTAAAAAACTGATCCTCATTGGATTTTGAGTAAATGAGTATTCCATACACAAATACTACCACTAAGGTATCCATATACTCATGGAAAATCGTTTTCATTAAATCCCTGAAAACTATAGGAGGATTATTTTTTCCAAAGGGAATAACAAGGTATTCATAATTTCCATACCTGCTCTGAATGGAGGTTTTCTGAATGTAAAATTCTTTTACCCTCAAATGAGGGTAACTATATTGAAGGTCGATTTTATAAAACCACTTTTCCCTTATTAACTGATCAAACATACCATCAATTTGTGGAAACATATATTTTTCTTTATCGTAACTCGATTGAACTTTCTACAATAAACACATAAGCCAAGAGAACCATCATATTTAATAAATAAGAGAACCAACACATCCTAAGGTAACACACTAGGGAATATAAATATTTTTTTAAGAAGATATTCTAACTAGGACTTCATCTCTTTCAATTTATCTAGATCCATGTGGTGAGAGGTAATAGAAACTGGTTGATTACCAAACATTAAGTCAATAGAAAACCAATTCTAACATATTGGTGGTAAACTATAGAAGTGAAAAGGAAACATGTCAAAAAACTCAATAAAAATATCAGGGAGATCAACAAGAAAATATTTCCACTCCATATCAAAAGGAGACACTGATATTACTTTCCCCAACAATAGATAAGAAGGTCTGTATCTACTCGACCTTGGGTCTCATTCTACTTAAAAGACAAGAAACACACCACTGTGTGATGTAAGGTTGACCCACAGAAGATAATAATAAATCTATGATTTCTTGTAAGTGATCAAATAAATTCTGAAAATAATTTCATGTGGTTTCATGTTAATAACTAAAAAACTACAAGCCAAATCAACATCTGATAGAGATAAGACACAAGTGGGACTACACAAACCCATTTATCTATTTTTACAAGGGGTGTAGTAATATCCATTGCACAAGATAAAATTTCCATATGAAGATTTATTATATTAATAATGCGTGTTGAAATAAATGAATGAGATGTACCAGTATCAAATAGAACAGTCACTAGTGAAGATGCTATAGTAATTGTACCTCGCACGGTTTCTAGACGTATGTCTTCTTCCTCTAAATACTCTCCCATAGGGTGATGTTGTTTCATTCCAGATGCTTGTGTATGTAACCTTTTTATACATGATCCATATAATTTCCTTATAGTTTTATAATAAGATGATAATCATGTTACATTATGTAGAGTAGAAACGTTTTGGAAGAATCTATGTAAGTACTCTGAACATCTGTAGGAGCCACAATTCTTGGGTTCCTCATTGAAAACCCTCTTAGAATGTTAGACATTTCCACACTAATAACAAATAAAATTAATTACTTATAGTGTTATAGGAGGTCTGGAATGACCTTACTATTGAGAAAAGTTATGAGAATCATCACACTTCCATTTTCCATTCATGGAACTCATACTGCCACTAGGAAAAAAGGAACTCCCATCAACCAGGATTTTCCAGCTAGGTCTATCTCTACCATCATCATCCTATCTAGAACATCAGCATATATGTGAAGATTTAGATAAAAAAATAGAGAATGGATATCTGATCGAAGTCCCATCTCAAACCATAAATCCTTCATCCTTTCATTAGATAAAATCTTAGGTAAAAACTGTATCCACTCAGTAAAGTGATTTAAATACTTGGTCAGTGTTTTGTCAGCTAGATCAAACTTAAAAAACTCTGAAATCTTAGACAACATGATTAAATATGGATAGAACTAGTTGGTGAAAATAACCTTGATGTCTTTCCACTCTAAGCCCTCATGTTTCTTTGTTGTCACCATTATGTCCCACCATATTTTTTTGGTCCCTCCAACATGAAGGTGGTACACTTTTCCATGATCATGTATGATGTCTCCAAGAACTCAAATATATGTTTTATATTTCCCAACCATTCCTTTGAATGGGGAGGATCAGTGGAGACTTTGAAAACTAGTGGATTTTGGAGAATAACATCTTAAGAATGATTTCAAAGAACATCCCCCTAAGGATCAATGACTGGAACCTAAATGGGGACTAGAGGTCATGACTATTCTAGTGCTTGGACTATACACAAGACCACCTAATCTAGATTCGGATCCAAAGCATGATTTTATTGCGGACGTTCAGCAGAATCCACTTCCTGGATCTGATTTTCAAGTCTTATCAGAATCATGATGCTACCTAGCATCAGCATACAACAAGGATGTCAATAGATTAACACTCAAATAGAGTAAAAAGGGAAATTATTCCAAACATATGGAACAAAATTATTGGATTCCACTCTATCCAAATAAAAATAGGTAAGAGGCTAGAACTAATCCACAAGACTCATTTCCCTAACCACCCCTAGTGACTTATGTTTCATTACAATTATATTTGTCCTCGCACTCAATCACAACTAACTCCTTAGTCCCAACAAGATTTCACACATGCATATTAAATTCATAGAAAAACCTCTACCTGTCTCTAATGCCACTTTTTTCCCGAACCAACTTGGATACCCTAGTATCCTGACAACTGAGATGACCCTGACATAGCATGAAGGGTGTTCCTAATCCCCATAGGTCGATGACTAAAACCTATAATCATATAAATTGGAATTGGGAGAATCTTTTAAACTCACAATGTGGTAGTAAAATAAATAATAAAGTATACATAACAAAGAAACTCCACTGGGTGTAAAGTACCAGAAGTCGACAAGGCATAAAATTCCAAAGTACTACAACCCAAGTAAAAAAATGGAGGTAAAAAATGTCCATGTCCCTATGGACACAACTCACCAAAACCAAGATTCAATAGCTAAATCCACCTTCAAGATATCATTTCCCCTTGCTCGAACCTTGAATAAGATACTCTATAAATACACGAAGTCACAAGTAGGTAATGAGCTAAAAATCCCAGTAGGATCTCACCAAGGATTCCACAAAAAATTCCAATAATAGAATTACCAAATTAATTCTTTCAATTTTAACAATAAATAGGTTTGTAATTTGAAGAATATTTAAACAAATCACCTTATACAGATCAAATTATGGATTAATACTTTAATAAAAAGCTTTACAATTGATGGAATATTTGTAAAAACAATGGATTAAAAAAAATAGTTACACAAAATTGTTTATCTAAATATCGCAGGCATATAAATTAGTTTAAACAACATTGGAATAAGTTTATATATCAAATATAAAACAAGGGAGTAACATGGTCATCTTCCAAATAGGTAAGAAACTTATAGGCTATAGGACTCTGAACACTCTAAGTGATCATGACAATATGTGTATACACACCTCCCTCTAACACTGACCAAAGGCGACTCATCACCATCCAATCAAGGATGTGACCTACTACATTTATGTTTTCATATATTTAATAGTATATAGTGTGTCCATATAACTCAAATTAAACCTAAGGATTTCATGTTCTATTACAAAATCATTGATGGAAAAAAATTTAAGACTGCTTAAAATACAATTCAATCCCCCCTGTTTCAAATTCCATTTTGTCCATTTAAATACAAAATAGTTTTTAATAAAAAACATGATCCTTTACAATATAGAACCATTAGGTTTCTATCAAAAAAAATTTAATCCATTTCCATGGGTTTGAAATTAATTCAAAAAAAATTCCATCATTTTATAATCGACAATTTCCATCTATTTTTCAAACACACCCCAATTCAAAGGAATTGGGTGTTTTCCCATATTCATTCCAAAACCATTTCAAACATGCTAATTCACTGGAATTGGGGTTATACCAAAATCAAATGAAGAAATTTTCATCAATTGAATTTAAATCAATAATTAAAATAAATTAAGTAATGTAAGGTTAAACACTTTGGCCAGTCTGAAAAGATCCACGTACCTTTTTCCCAATACTCAACACTCGCAATGACACCCATCGACGAGAACAAGGTTTAGAAGACCAAGTAACCCAACCTAGAAAAGAGATCAAACACATGTATCATAGATCAATATATTTTATGATGATATATTGAAATATCAAAGAAGTATAAGGATATAAAGACTAAGAACAAGGGAGAATTCTTTTCTATAAATTACACCGCCAACACAATGATGATCCAACACCAAACAGAGGGATTAAGAAGGTTTAGAGAGATCCAAGATCACCGGGGGAAGGCCTTAGGTCAAGAGGAAAGAAACATAAGTGGATGATTGTGGAGGATCTCAGCCTCATTACCTATTTAAAAACCACAGTCGAGGTATTACACAGTGTGTAACCCCATTACACGTCGTGAAAGAGTTAATTTCCGAAACCACTAAAAAATTCATCACCTCAAATTAAAAACCAATGCTCATAAATAAAAACCAATATTTAATTAACTCATGATATATAAAAAATCATCATGTCATGTACCTTTCATAGCGTGAACCCTCATGATATTCATACATGGCGTGTAACCTAGTGACAAGGTGTGAAAACATCCTACAACCAGTAAAAATAGCCAATTAAATCTAAGAGTACAAAAAATCTCTGACTTCACCATTATAGGTATCATCCCAATTAAAACTTTAACCTAACCAATAAAAAAATGAGAAAAACCATTACAAGTTTTAGGATGTACTTATCAGATTGGTAATGGGATGTTACAAACCATCTTTATTTGAAAAGATAACAAGTTATCAATCCTAAGATTATAATTTTTTAAAAAAATTTAAATATGTGAATGATGGGAATATGTAAGAATTATTTTATAAAGATATAGTTTTTATGTTTTGAAAGAGATTATGTGTTCCATTTATACATGAGATAAAAAGGGAATTATTGGTTGATTCTCATAAATCAAATTTCTCTATATACTTTGGTAGCACCAAGATGTATAGGTATTTGAGATAACATTTGTTATGGGATAATATAAACAGAAAATTATTGATTATGTTTTCAGATGTTTGGTTTTTCAACAAGTGAAATCTGAGAGGTATCATATTATATAACTAATGCAATCTCTCACTATTACTATATGGAAATGGTATAAAATTGCTATGGATTTTTCCATAGAACTACCAAATAACCCTAGAAATAATGATGCAATATGGGTTATTGTTGATCGCCTAACAAAATATGTATATTTTTTCACTATAAGATAATATTTACCACTTGAGTGTCTTATAAGGAGATATATTAATGATGTTGTAAGAATTTTTGATGAACCTACTCTGATTGTTTTTTATCATGATCCTTATTTTATATTGAAATTCTCGATGATTATTTAGAAGGATCTTGATACTGAGCTTTATTTGAGCACTATACACTGTCCTCAAACTGATGCACAGTATGAAAGGACTATTCAGACATTAGAAGGAATGCAGAGGTTGCGCTCACTTGACTTTCAAGGTATGTTGGTTAACTATTTAAATTTTGTAGATTTTTAATATAAAAATAGTTTCCATTCAAGTATTCAAAGGGAACCGTATGAATCATTATATTGTTTGAGATGTCATAATCCAAAATTTTGAGATGATGTTGGTGAAAGGAAACATGTAGGCCTATAAATTTTTAAGATAAAACAACAAAGGTAAAGAATATTCAGGATTATATTAATTTATATCAAATTAGGTAAAATAATTATGCTAAAAATCAATGAAAATATTAAAAATTTTATGTGGGATAATACAATATCATGAAATTATCTCCATGGAAGACTAACACAAGTATTGGTAACAAGGGAAAACAAGGACATATGTACATCAAGACCTTTGAAATTATATAAAGGATTTGGGTTATGTCTTATAAATTGAAAATTACACCAATCATATCTAAATTAAAATACATATTCTACATATCATTTCTAAGGTAGTACATGCTAGACCCACCAAATTTTATCACCTATGAAGAAATTGAATTAGAACTTGATTTATCTTAATGTAAAGTGACCATTCAAATTGTTGAAAACAGAGATAAATTATTAAGGAATTGGATGACCTGAAAGAAAAAATATTCTTCATAGAAATCATAAAACTGATAAATAAACATGGGAACCATAAGATGTTATGAATAAGAACCACCCTCCTTTTTTAGAAGGTAATATTCATTAAAATATCAAGGGTGAATTTTATGTTGCAGAGAAGAATGTGACACCCGAGATTCATATAGAATAAGTGACCATCATATTTTTATAAAACTATAATACAATGAAAATTTTAATATTTAATAAGATAAAAATATTATTTTGATAATATGAATATCATTTTTTAGATTACATGGTCCAAATAAGCCTAGAATGAAATTTTGAAATTTTTCATAAGAAATAAGATTTTATGAATATTAGAAACTATATTAAATAAATATTCATAATTTTATTTATAATAATGTGAAATAATAATATTAATTTTTAATTTATTAACTACCAATTTTATATAAATAATTATAAGACCATT
The DNA here is from genome assembly GCA_963277665.1 of Viscum album. Taxonomy (NCBI): domain Eukaryota; kingdom Viridiplantae; phylum Streptophyta; class Magnoliopsida; order Santalales; family Viscaceae; genus Viscum; species Viscum album. Next base: position 26,957,552 of record OY728131.1, read on the forward strand.
GTAAGGTAAAAGGAATTATTTTTTAGAAAACCATTTGTGTTTGAAAAAGAATAATTCATATCCCTTTTAATTAATTAAAATAGTTTGGAATTATTTAAATGAAATTTATAGATTATATATATAAATATGTTAATTTAAATCCATATAATGACGATTACCAGTCATATAGTAAATATAATATCATGTGATGCTTGAAAAATGGATTTCTTGAAAAACTGTTTTTCGATGTATTTTGCATGTTTATCTATATATTAAAATTTTCGACTAATACAAATTAAATTTTGTAAAATGGATTCCATATTCGGAATAATAATAACTTAATATTATATAATAAGGATAACTTAATTATTTTTCATTATCAATAGTAAAAATAATAATAATTAAATACCATAGTTAAGGTAAAAACTAGGTTACCATGGGTTTAATCTATAATGAAAAGTGTTGAAATAACTAATAAACTTTTTGAATTATTATTTTAATGTCATATTTACTCTTTATAATAGATTATGTTGTATACTGTCTCATTTTGGATCCTTTTTTCTTGTAAAAAATTTGGGTATTATTTATTCTTTTCAAATATTCCTAACGTGTCCTCCTTGTTCATATATAAAAGGGCACTCCCTCCCCTCACTTATTCAAATTTATAAATCCAATTTTATCAACAAAATACTGAAAAAATCCCTCTAAAAATAATTATATATGATCTATAGGTGTTTTATTCTAAAAATACCAGCCATATATTCCTTAATAACATATCCAAAGGAGGTTTTTCTAAGGGAAGGAAACTGTCTTCACCAAGCTCTTTCTTTTTAATTATTATTTTTTCAACTATAATTATATCTTAAATATTAAAATATAATAAAAAAATTATATACATTATAAATAGATATTGTTATGTTTATGGAATAATATTTATCTATATATTTCTCCATTAAATGGGAAATAAAGTCTTTACTCTTGTGTATGGCGGACTATCGCCTCGTGAACTGATATAATTTGTTTTCTATCTCATAATCACATGAATAGTCATAATATTGAAAATAATGAATATATATGATATATATGATATGTTATTTATTATTTAAAATTAATATATGATTCACTTCCGCACCCTTTCCCTCATTAATGGAATGACATCATTGCCTATACGTACGTACGACATACCATCTCAACGAAATTATGTGATTCATTTTCCATGTCAAACATAAAACAATGATAATAAAAATGTATATAATGAATAAATATTATATTTATAAATTTAATATAATAATTTTTATTATGGAACTATATCCTATACAAAAAAAAATAATTTTCATGAAAAAATATGCCTGAGAAAATAAAGAAATTAACACATGAAACAATCAAAATAATAATAAAAGATTATTAATGAACATGTATTAATATGAAATAAGATGGTAATGTATGATATTATAAATAAAAATATAGTTTTCTTATAAATTAATATCAATTTTAGAACTATTATATATGAGGTTGAAACTATTTAAACTAAAGGGAAGTGAGAGGTAAGGGACTTCCTATCAATTTACATTTCATTGAGACATATTTGTAAATATGAAGCTACTCACAATTATATGGTGTATATATTGTCCATTTGATTAATTTCACATCAATACTTATTTATTCATGATTGTTAATATTAAAATTCATGTTTATTATTTCAAGGAGTTATAATTTGAAAGTTATCAAATAGGTAATAATCTATTTTACTATCATTGAAGGGATATTATAATTTAAACTTCATAAAATCCAATAATTTTATTATACACTAGATATTTAAGGAGTTTCAAAATTTTCTTAAAAATTCTCTCTCTTTTGAACTTGAATAATGTAATGAATATTTTAAAATAAAAACTGATTTTATTTCTCTTAAAATCAGAAATATTTATCTTCCATATCCATGTTTTTAAAAATTGTTTTACAAAGGTCCCTTTATTTACTCAAATTATTTATTAAATAAATTTTATGTTGTCATAGAAATTTGAAATAGGTTTGAAATTAATATTTCTACTATTTTTAAAATTTTATTTTTCAATAAAAAGTCAAAATGAATTTTTTTAACATATATTGTGATAACAGACTAACTGACCACTGTAACCATTTTTGGAAATTTAACTTCTTATAAACATTTTTAAGGGGTTTTAAAAAGAAAAATAGTTTATGAAAACTTATGTTAATATTTCACTTCCTTTCAATTTCGTTTTCAATAGTACATTATTTTATTACAAAACCTATATTCTTGATGAATTGAGGACCACCACTCCTCTCTTGATTAATTTTGTGATTGTTAACATTATTCTAAGATAATCACTTTATTGTGATCATTTTTAGTTGAAAATTACATTTACAAAAATATCTATTTTATTTGTATCATGTATATGTTTATTTCTTAAACCATAAAAATTTTTACATGTAGTGTATACATTGAATGTTATTTTACTAATTTGGGAAATATTGAAACATTTGTATCCTTTACTCAGTAAAAATAATTTTCAAAAAGGTATAATTTTCATGGATTAAATATATATTTTTATATATAATGAAATTTTATTACCTTCTAGTGATGGACGAGGACTGAAATTATATCGCACCTCGATGCATCGGTTGGTCTCATGAGATAAATAAGTTTTCAAAATTAAATGGAGTTTTATCCATAGTTTTAAAATATCTTATCAAATGTATTGATGGTATATATATCATGATGTTTGAGATTATGAATTTAAAAATTAAGCATTTACTTCCTTAAAAATTAATTTATTATTATCCATGATATTATTTAATTGATATTGTCCATGGATGCATTTTTTGAACAAGATATTGATTAAATGACATGTGGTTTCAGTTATTTACCTTAGCATATTGGTTATTCCTTATATAGTTATGATATTAAAGTTATTCATTAAATTTAATGTTTGTTATGTAATTTTACTTTCCATATTGATTATGAATGATTGATTCATAATAGCTTCTATTGTAGGTTACCATAACTGATCATTTGAGATCACCCATATATTATTAACTTTCACCATGATATGAATAAAAATTATTTGAATGAAGTCAAGGATTACAAATTTTTTCCATTACTTTGTTTTATATTTTAAACCTAATGAAAAATGGGTATCAAGTATGTATTTGGATCTAAAAACTACTAAATTGATCGGTACATCAAGATTTTATCCCTTTTATCTATGTCAATGTAATAAAGTATATACCAACTCTTGGTTATTAGAATCAAATTTGTTAAAATATCCCTTTGATCCTACTCCTTTAGTAAATAAAGCACTATCGTATATATCAACTAGTATGGAATCATTCAATTTGGGGTTTTTAAGTTGGTCTGCAATCCCTCAATGTGTCTTCCATCTTTGGGCTCCAATCCTTCCAATTTTTCAATACAAAATTCTTGAATATTCATTTAATTTATATATTTGAAACTCTATCTTATCCATTGGTATGTGGATGGAAGGGGGTTTTTGTATTATGATGCACTGTATACATACTCATTAAAGACCCCATAATCATTTTCGAAAAGTGGTTTCCTTGACTATTAAGGATTTTTCTTATAACTCAAAATCTAAAAAAGATATTAGTACAAAAAAATCACAGGAAATAGTAGAGTCATCAGTCTCTACTGCTTTAGCTATCACCCATTTTGACACATAGCTAAAAAATAATGAGATATAATAATTTTCAATAGAGATCGGGAAGAGTCCCATGAAATCTATGCTATATTCTTAAAATATTTCAAAACAAATTAGTGTTATTTAGGGAATTTTTTTTCTAATGGAGACTATTAAAATAAATTAACATTGATAAAATTTATTAAAAAAGTCATTTTCATATTTAAAAAGTGCATGCTAGTATATAATAGATTCTAAATCTTTTCAAGAAGTTATTTGAGTTCCAAAGTGGCTTCTACAAGCTATATAATGAGAAAAGTATAAGACATATTATACTTCACATCCTAAAAGAAACCTAATAATCATATAATCATTACAAATTCACCAAATATATAGTTCATCTAAAATAAAAAAAAAACATTTATATTATATTCTATGTGTCATTTATTTTTTCAGGTGAGATAAAAATTGAGAGGTTACAAAACTTTTTTTCCTATCAACATACCATAGTACCCCTACTTCAATAAAATATAGTTTTTTCACCTAATATTAATCCAGTTAATAACCCTTTTTCAATAATCTTCAACAAAATTATATGGAGATGTCTTCTCAAGTGATATTCCACTTGACTCTCAGCCCCTTTATTTCATTTAATCTACAAATTTAAATCATATAATAATAGTGTCTCTCTTACAATCCATGTACATGATTCTTACTTCTTCATTTGTCACCTAAGAGTTACATGATCAGAGAAGATAGTCACCTTAGATCCAAGAACATGGGATCAAAATTTATCCAAATGTAAAAAAATTAATAAAAACACTTTTTTTAGTGGTTGTAGATATTTCTATGTTTCATAGAGGGTTATAGAATTATATACAATTATAATATTTCTTATTTAAATTATTTTAATAAAAAATACTTCCACTTATTGGTTTTAATCATCATATAATGGCTCAAATGGGTTCTACAAACTAGTTTCATGTAATAATTTCGGTGTGGTTAGTTCACAATTCAACTCATCAAAATATTTCATGAAATCATTATTAAAATTAAATCCATAATATTTTTAAGGAAATTTAGAAAGTGATAAGGTGTTATTTATAAACTCCTTAATGAATATTTTGTAAATACCTAAACAACCATTAAAATAGAAATTTCTTTTAAACAAGTTAGCTAAGGTAATGAAATTATAACTTATATTTTAGAGCTATCAACCTTAATAAATTTTCTATGAAATTAATTTCTCAACATTTTCATCTTCCAACCATTAAGTAACACTTCTAATAATAAAAAAAATATTTTTTTTCAATTTACATCTTCAAATATTCCACCAAATATTCTAAATAGTGGTAAAAATAATTTCTAAATGTAGTGATATCTTCTAAAAAATTGTTCAATAAATCCTCAATATGGTTTAAGTAGATTCTTAACACGCATCTCTAAAATATATTTAGTGCATTACCGAATAAAAATGGATTTATTATCTAAGAAAATATACCAAAAGGACATAAAAAAGGTTTTTTCGTAGTACTTAGGTTCATTGGGAACCTGGAATAATTTTGAAAATACATCCAAAAAGAAGTAGGGAGATTTACCATCAATCATTCAAGCATTTGGTCAAAAAACGGAATGAAAAATGATCTTTTTTTAGCTTCATTCAGTTTCTTATAATTTATAAAACCTCCCCAACTATAATTGACTCTCATAGGATGTAGTTAATTTTTTTCATTATTTACATTGTATGGTATGGTTTTATGGGGTACAATATGAATGAGATAATCCATTAGGAGTAAAAACCTTGTGTCTTTAATACCTTCTTCTAAGAACATTTAAATTTTTTTATTAAATACCTCAATCCTATTTGGGTTTTACCTCTACTAGGTATATTTAAAAATTTGTTAATATATTTTATGAATAATTATATGTATGATAATTAAGGGACTAATACTAGGTATGTCTCCTAAACTCCTGCATATTTCTTCCACATTTTCCCTCAAAGGACATACTATTTTTTGTTCTTGGTTAGGATAAATGTTTCTAGAAATAATTAATAGTAACTTGTTTCATTCCATTAAGAACTCATATTTTAAATCTATAGGAAATGGTTTTTACTCCATATTTTGGAGTTTTAATAATCAAAAAATTATATTTGTTCCAATTACCTATATAGATAAGTATTATTGAACAAGTTATGAAATGTCAACTCCTTCATCATTGAATAAACAATCAAAAATAATCATAGAAGTTAAAATTCACCACATCCTTAGATGGTTAGACGTGTTTTTCATGTTTATAAAAAATTTATCATTAAATTTTAAAATTTTAATTATTTTAAAAAACATAAAATTTATTTTAACATACCAGATTCAACATATGGATTAGGTTCTTCAAATTGTGAAAGTTTGAATAGTGAATAATGTTTTTATGGGTACTTCATTGGGACATGAATATTGACATAGATATTGTTATAAATGAAATCCATTTTCAAAGTTACTTAATAGAAATTTATGATTATAATTGTTGGTTTTAAGAAGGGTATGCATGAGATAATAAGTGATTGAGCTAGGGTTATGTACTATTCTTTATTCAACACATAAAAATTAGCATGGAAGATAAAATTATGCACTATGAAAAAAAATTTATAAAAATAATGATGGGAATGAAATGAATTAGTTGGAAAGTTAAACTATAACTTTGATGGAGTTAAACTCTCTCAACTAAAAATAAGTAATAAAAAGTGTAATTACAGTAATAAAATCTCCAACATTACAAAATGTATCATAAATATACATAGATACAATTGTGAAAGGGATAGAAAATATACATGTATCGTGACATTTAGTTAGTAGTTATAATGTAATTAGGGCCAAAAAACTTATGAATAAATTTACTCTTTCATTCCCTTGAAGTATCCACTTTTTTCCATAATTCATTGAGTAAATTAGAATATTAGGGGATTTTTTAAGAGCTTCAAGAAGTGGAATATTTATTTCAACCTTTTGAAATATTTCCATAATATTATTTTGATTTTCTTGCTCGTGTACATTCTTTAATTGAATCATTATTAAGGAAAATGGTAGGGGATTATCTTTATTTTCCCTAAAATATTTTTATACAGGGGTTTCTGATATCATTTTGTGTTATTATAAATATTTTACTATTCCCTTCTTCTTTTTTACTTTTGCTGGTTTCCATGGTTATTTATAGATTCATCTATTTCTTATGTATCAGTGTTGAGTTAGTTCTTATTGGAATTAGAGTTGGAAATAGGACTAATCCCTTCACCTATTAGTCCCCAACAGAGATTTTAGTATGAGATACGATGAGGGAGGGGGTATTTAGTGCTTGAAAGGTTTCCAATATAAAATATTTTTCCTCAAACTCTCACTACCATATATGATATTAACCTCATAATTAGTAGGGTCACATATGAGTTCTTCATTTAATGAGGATCCAATAGTTATCTCACTTGTACTTTAATTTAAAATATTAATCAATGGATTATTAACACATACTGACCAATTATGTCTCTCATAATATTAGTCAATAATGTATATAGGACACAGGAATTTTAATTAGTTCACCCACAATTAGATAATCCATGGATAATATAATCGGTAATATGCCAAAGAACAAGAATCAATTCAATAATTCATTTGGTGGTGGTTTGAGGCTAGATAACTCTTATTCCTAGGGTCACTTCCATTAAAATGTTTTAGGATGAATCAATACCTCTCAATAGTCACTCACTTCACTTATCTACTATGTTCACTACTCTAGAAATAATAAACTATTGTAAGAGATTTCCAGCAATTTCTAACAAATATAGTATCACTATTATTTCTCTCACTAAAATAGATGTTGAATAGTGTAATATGATATCTATATACTAATTCTTTATAGTATTTCTATAAATATCACAAAAAATATAGAATACTTCCAGGAGTATTCATGGAATCAACACCTTATTATTTATTGGGAAAGATATTAAATAATTTACAAGAATTATTTCTTCATATCTTATGTTTTATAACCCCTTATTTTGATTTCTTCTTCTTTACAATAGAAAAATGATTCCTCTTTTATTATTATTATTATTAAAAAACATATCTATATTCCCCTATTATTATTTTATTCATCGATATTTAAATTTTATTAAATTTTATTCCTTCTAGAATAGATCTAGAAATACCTTCTATTTATTTTTTGATTCTCATCTCCCTCTCATATATATTTATTCCTCTTTTTCTTCCAACACTGATATCGAGTTCCTCCTCTTTTTTTAATGAATTAGATATATCAATGTTCTTCACTTTACTGGAGAGGAAAAATCACCTAATTCTTCTTCATATTCTCTCAAGTGGATATGGAAATGAAATAATTTTTTATCTAATTTTCAAATGTATCATTCTGATATCATATTACTTCAAGAAAAATATCTCCTTTATTTTATAGAAAAAAATATCTCCATATATTCTCACTTAAATCAAAATTCAATTAAAATATGTAAAAGGTATAAAAAATTAAAATATATAATTTCTTTTAGACCATCCATTATATTCTATTTTGAGTTCATGAATCTTCATAATGTCCATGTTATAAAATATCTTATAAATAAACTAAAATTAACAAGATGAAGGTGAGATTTCTCATTTCATGATATAATGTTTAATTAAAAATAAATTTACAAAATCTAGTGGAATATCATATATTTAGTTCTTTCATATATTATGGGTTGATACTCTAAATTTCTTTGTGATCCTTAAACCATTTGGGAAAAAACTATTTCACAACATAGAAGTTTATAAATTTATACAAACAATAAAATTCAAATATGATTCCTTATAAACATAACATATGTCACATGGTATGTACAATGTCAATTGTATGTTATAATATAGTCCATTCTTGTAAAAACCTCATGCTTTTGGAGAAATCCTAAAAACCTCAAGAACATTATTTTGTTATAAATCATTTCATTATAATGTAATCCTTTATTACAATGTAGACACAATAAAATTTATGGATCCACTAAAATCCACTAAATCCTTTTTGTGGAATGGTCATTTCTTTCATAGTGAAACTGCCTGGATCCCCCTTTTATATTAAAAAAAATAATTCTATATATTCTTTTTCCCTTTGAAACAAACAATCTTATGTATCAAAAGTTGATTCCATGTTTTCATATAAATATAAAACCATGTTCCAACATAAATTTCAATGAAGAAACACACTCTTTACCACAAATGGCTATTGGAATAAACATTACTCATTCTCTGTAGGTCATAGAAATGACCCTTGCATAGTAGTCAGGATGAATCATAAGCTTCTAGACTTTTCCATGAAATAAATTTTATTCTCACATGGGAAGAACCTTATGTTTTTATTTTTATTACATTTTTAGTGAATTTTTGTAACACCTTGTGTTAAAAAAATAAAACTACGATCAATATCGTATACAACACACAACATCGAGCCTAAATAAACCATGATTATTTAAATATGGACAGTATAACCTAGTCATTATATTATTAGGTATAAAAAAGATTAAATAATTTATAATATATATTTATATAAATAAATCTAATAAATATAAATGTGTTGATAAATTCTTTAGGAAATAAACACTCAATTTTTAATAGATACGTTTATTCTTCAAAAAATATGTTATCTTTAAAAATTATTTTTATTGATTTTTGTTAGAAAATATTATAATTAATTATGGATACATTCAGATATGATATTTTATAAAAATAAAATAATTTTTTAAATTAACATATAAATATCAACTTATGGTTAAAATTTGGTATTTTAAAAAAAGATTGATATTTCAATGAATAGGGAACATTACTGATTTCTCAAATAATGTTATAACTTTTTATTAAATAAATAAATTTAAAATTCCAAATATATTTTGGATTTTGTATTAAATATTCATATGAACCATTTTATATAGAATAATCTAATTAATTTCATTTTAATCAACAATTTTTATTATTTTGGTAAAATATTATTGACAGAAAATTATTATTTTTATTAGAATAAAAAAACTTTTAAGAAAAAGTGAGAAACCCTAGATTCAAACTACATGTTCTTGAATACCTAAATTCTAGAACCAAACTAAAGGAATTTCCCCTCCCCATCCAATACAAATAGATGAAAACCCTCACCAACACCAAACCACTCAGCAAGTTGTGTCGTGCACGAAGCACTAGCCCGAAACCGATGGTATAACCATACCCTCTCAATAAAACAATTTTAAATGGCATGCCCTAGTGAAGGTTTAAGCTCTGATACCCATCTAAAGCTACTACCTCTATAATTCTGGTAGAAACCCACCATGCAACCTTAAAAAACAAACAAAAGTTTCTCCAAAATCTCACACAACCTGAACCAATATGATTCCCAATCACTTAATATATTCCACCCATTTCATCAGAATCATTGAAAGATAATTTGAGATTACTAAAAACCAATTACCTAAATAACATCCAATAGATAGAGGATACCTGGATACTTTGGATAGCTGACATAAGATTTTTTAACTCAAAATCTAGTTGATCGCAGGTCTGTATGTACTCCTCAAGGCAGATCTTCCCTTTATTGAATCCCCCCACAAGAATTCGGTCCTATTTATCAACCCAGGAGTATTGTTCTATATTGAGTGACACCTTTAAAGGCCTCTTTATCATGTTAGATACCTCCTCTTATGACGCATTCAAAAAAAAACACCTGGTCGACTACCTCTTCTTAAGAGCTTAGAAGTAAGTCCAGAGTCTGATTATCCACAACCTCTAATTCTGTTTTCATGGAATTTAGCTTTTTTGCGGATCGAGTATCCAAATTATAAGGTAATTAGGAGTAATATTTACTACTTTTCCTCCTTATATTACTTATATTACTCCTAAAACTTTTACCTTCACCAACCAAGAGAGTAGGATTAGTTCCATTTGTTTCTACCACAAGTTCTCCATCTGCATGGACCGGAATGATGAACTCAGTACACGAACCTGCCTCTACAAGATCATCAAAGCTGTTGATCAGCTTAATTGGTTTGATGGTTCTTGAAGTAGTACCCCCTTTCCAACCTACACTAACATGACTATCCATTTCATACTTCCCTTTACCTAATACATCCTTACCTGACCTCCGAACCTCCATGTAAGGATCAACCACCTCATCCACCTCTCCACTTTCCCTCTATTCCATAGCTGGTAAACCCCCACCCGAAGGCCTTGCCTCATGAACAACCTCATACAGAACCAAACCATCCCCCAGTCTTACACCATCATAAGGAATTATCTCTTTAACACAAGATGGACCCACATGATCTTTCTTCAATCTATTAAAAACATATGATACCTTCAAATTAACCACCAATTACAGTGCCTTCTCCCCCTAAGTCGCACCTTGACTAGACTCCAAAGGCCAATTGGGTATCACTGGGTGACACTCAGACCCATTTACCACCACAGGATATGATTCTTGAGGTGCATCCACCCCATTCAAGTTGTTGGTGTTGACACCTCACCCACTACCTTTCGATCCCCTATCCAACTATTCCTTTGAGCTAGCCACATCATGAGCCTATGAATCAATACCACTGCCTCTACCCACCTTCCTAAAAGAAGAAAGTTCACCCCGTCGATATTTAATCTTATAATGACCCATCTGATTATAGGTAGAACAGAATTCCACCCAAGACTCGTAGACAACCCACGGCTTGCACTTGTATTCTTCACCAACGGTAACCCAAATATACTCGAAACGAATCCTTGAGAAGTCTATTTCTACAAAAACCCGTGGGTTTATGGGGTGACATATTGAATTGGTTAGACTATCAGAGAAGATAAATCTACAAATTAAAAAGGTAAATTTGGAAAAATCACCCAGATCGCAACAATTGGGGAGTCACACTATATATGGAAGTTGAATGACCAATGAAATAAGAAGACCAGATATACCTTGAAGTTGCAGGGGGGACTCGACTATGTGAGTATGAGGTCCTCCTATTAAGTGAACCAAATCATAATTTGGTGCATATCCAACAATCCCACCATCACCATCTCCTGCAAACTGGTAAAATATTATTTCAATTCTTAATAACACGTTTTTCTGCAAACTATTTTAAGTGCATAAAGACAATATATTTTAATTAATTAAAATAAATCCTATTAAGTAAATATTGAAACTTATTTTTTAGATTATATATATATTTATATGAATATAAATTCATATAATTATGATTAATATTCATATTGTTAATGTATGGTAACATTATGATTGAAAATATATTTCCTGAAAAACTGTTTGTCGACATGTTTTGTAATTTTATTTTAAATTAAATTCTATCAATTATGTGAATTTAATTTTATAAAATTTATTACATATTTGGAATCATTATAATTAATGTTTTCTAACAATTTCAACAAAATTGTTTTTAAAAAATAAAATTAAAAATAGTAAAAATATGTTACCTTGGTTAATGTTGAAACCGGTTTAGCAATGGTTAAACCTAAAACGTAAAGGGAATAACATGTTTATTTTTTATTATAGATGTGTGTTTAAAGATTATATTCTATCGAATACATTATTTATCAATTTATTAGACTCTTTTCTTGAGATTAATTTCCCATTATTGAATAGTTTTGGGTATTTAAAAAAATGACAGTCCCTCTCACTTATAAATGCACACCTCTTATACTCTCATTAAAATTGTTATAAATCCCTTTTAATCAGATAATAACTACCCATATATATTAATTAATTCCCTTATCATGTACTATAAACCATTTTTTTGTTATAAACCCCTCCTCAAAATGATTTTTTTTGTGAAAACCTAAAGGATTGTCTTAAGAAGTGCTGTTGTTCTTAACTGAACATTTTTTTTATTTTTTCACCTCCTTAAAATATTAATCCATCATGATGATATAATAACATAAGTATATCACATATAATTATATTTTATTATATTATATTTATAACCTAAATCATTATTATCTTCCATCAAATTGCAAACACAACCATCGTTCATGTGTACGGTGGACTGCCTCAAAAATTGATGTAATACATCTTGCATCATTGATTCCCACAACTATTAATATTGATTTATTTGATATTTATGTTTGATATTAAGGAGAAATTAATATTTATTTTAAACTAATATATCATATAATTTCCTACCTTAATATCCATTGAAAAATGATAACAACATTCATGTGTATGGAGGACTACCGCGTCGTAGAGCGGTACGATTCATTTTTTTATTGTCACATGACATGGATAATATATGTTAGTGTATTAAAAGAAAAAAAATTATATTTATTACATAATTATAATTATGGAAATATAAACTAACAATTAACTTCTTTTCATCATGATCGATGAAAAATAGAAACGTTACTCATGTGCACGTACGATCTATCATCTCAAGGATTGAAACATAGTTCATTATTCATAAAAATATATTTCTTTATTGTTTTTAAAAGTATAATTTTTATATATAAGTGTTAATTATTTCATGATTATTATTCTGTATATTATGAAATATTTATATCTTTTACTTTAGTTAACTTTCTAAACTGATTGTGGACATACGAGTTGAACATCATCAAAACATATGAATTGAACCTAAATGATTAAGTAACTAAATATAAAATGATAATAAATAAATTAAATGGAATAATAAAATTAAAAAAAGGTTCGAAATAAATTAATATTTAAAATATTTTTATTATTCAGGAAGATAAATAACAAATATGACATGGCTGGCTTGAGGTAAGTGATCTCTTTATACCACTATTCCCATTAATTTATGACCATTATCTCTATAAATAACATTATATATCTATTTAATGTTGTGGAATAATTTCAAATTATGTATATATGTATCTCCAATATATACCTATATTTTTATCCCTTCATTTTAAGGTGTAATATATGCCTTATTTTCAATTCTCAAATGATTTCATTATGAATTTTCATTTGATTATGATACAAGGAAATAATATGAAACCCCTTATATTTCTAGGAGTAATTATTATGCTTATACCTTATTATTGATTTAAATTTTATAAGACACATAAATCATGAATATTTTATGATGGGATCACCCATATAGTTCTCAAATGCATTCGGTAAAGCTTTAGTGTCATGATAATTCATGTATAGGATTTGGGAGTATGACTTATCCATTATGGAACTTTTTCCCCCTTGTGACATTTTCTAGGAAGTTATCCTTAACTAATTTTTATGTCATGTTATATGTTTTTCCATACTACTTAGGATTCCATGATCATATTTTACTATTTTCATTATTTTATGCTCCCATGTGATTACTCTTGAGCCTTATCTTTTATGATGTCATGTTATTCTTTTGACTCAAAAATTATGATTCATTATCATGTTTATTACGTTACTAATCCTTTTAGCTCGCCCATTAAATATATATAATCTAAAGGTTATCCTATTTAGTTTTAGGAGCTCAAAAGGATTAAAGATCTCATTATAATGAATGAAATATGGTTTTCATGTTTTAGTTTCTTTTCGATGAGTTATGATCCTAGCCTTCCAAATACACCATTCCTTAATGATTAGTGCATTTTATTAATGGATATTTATGTTTAAAAATCATGTAATAATTTGTGTGAAAGTCATGGTTCACTATAGTTAGTATCATATGTTGTTATAGTTTTTTATGGATTATAAATTTTATAAATTAGTGATAAACCTTGAAAAAATTCTAGGTATATTAAATTATCCTAGAATTTTGGTGAAGAATAGAGTGAGTGGGTTCCATGAAAATGAATCCCTATCAGAATACTATAAGTGGTTGTGGATCTATAATAGTTGTAATTAGGAGTGATAACAATGAAAATGGAGCATTCATCTAGAGTCTATCATCATCTGGTGCACAATAATTGGTCTTGTTGCACACTAGGTTTGACACTTCCGAGGGATATTCTTGGAAATTACAAAATCTACTTACAACCTGTTATGAAGGACTTGAACAAAGTTTTAGGATATAAGACCTAGCATTGAAATTTCCTTGAATAACCTAGAGTGAAACCAAGAGACTCATAATTCAATATATACTTATCATTTATAAGTTATTTATTCTATGTTTATAAGTTCTTTTTTATGTTATTGTATTATCATCTTGTTTTTTTTTGGTTAATGGATAGAAATATAAGGGACCATGGTGATAACCAGAATGACAGTAAATTTGATGATATCCCCAATGACATTCCTAAACTTATGAGAGTGGGATTTGATAACTTCATGTTAATATAGGCTCAAAAATCTTAAGTTATGAATTATAACTTGAATCATGAGGAACACACACCGCCTCTTAAGAAGGAGTAAGTTGTAGTCGAGACTTTTATTTGAAAAACTTACTCAATCCGTTAGATGATTTTTTATCCACTCATCACAAAAAAATGGATTAAACCCATTGATAATATGTTATCTACACTTTAATGCTCAGAGAAACATAATGTTGTACTGATCATTTATCACATTAGGGGAGAAGCCGATCAGTGGTGGACACTAATCAAGAACAAAAAGTCCAAAAAAGATATTCATTCCATGGAAAGGGATGATTTCAAGAAAATATTTTTTGATAAAAATTTTCCATAAACTCTTTTTTTAGAAAAAGAGAAGGTGTTCCTTGGGAAGAAGTAAAAGGAAGATTATTATATCAAAGAGTAGGAGGAAAACATTAAAAGGACTCCATGATATGACTTTGGCTTTTTTTTACCTATATTTAAAGTAAGGTAGACTATTTATTTAGTGGGTTAAAGTTGAGTTACCAAAAAACATTAGTGAATTGGGACTTTAACAACTATGAATAGATTTTCCATTGTTCACTATAATTTCATATGGTGATCAGTGAATCTCTATGGTCTAATGGTACTTGAGAAAAAATTCCAAGTATGGTGGTTTATTCAAGTGTATCAATAGATTAATCTCTTAGTGGAAATAAAACCCAACATCTCCATTATACAATTTTTGGGCTGAATAATATGGGAAAGTATCTCTTGGTAACCATAAAATGTTTCAAATATATAAAAAGGGGAACCAAGATAATTATTGCTGATGGGAAATGAAGAAACTCCTTAATGTGGAATAAGAAATTAATGGTCCAGATCAACACTAATCCTACAATGTAGTGTTTTAAATGCAAGGAATATGAGTTTCATGAAATCCAATTCCCTAAGCCAAGGGTTTTCAGAGACAAACTACAACAAAAAACTCCAAGGATTATAGAGAATGGAAGTTCATATGCTATCATTACTACTAAGGTGGATCCCTATAAATATATAGTAATAGGTACACTAGTTATTAATTTCATAATAGTGAATGTACTATATGATTTTATTTTTATCCCTTCATTCATATCTTGAAGGTTTAGTATAACTATTAAAGAACCACATCAAAATAAGGGGTTAATTTATATGGGAGAACAGAAAACATAGTAATGGTTGCATCCCAAGAATACAACTCCACCCGAATCAATGATTATTCACTAAATATTCATGAAAATATCATATTACATTAGTAAAGTTTGATGATATTTTGGGCATGGATTGCCTGTACTTATATAAATACAACATCAAATATATAGAGGGTTATATCTTTCTCAACATACCAAGCCACGCTATTAATCTATATAAGTGTAATTAAGAGGATGAATCTCCCCTAAAATCTTATATTCAGGAATTATTACTATTTTTTTATGAGAATGAATATCTTGGCCAAATGTTTGAGAAAATGGAGAGAATCATGCTTTAATACATGTCCATTGAGAGGGATTATACTGATTAATTATCCAAAGAGGTTTTAGTTCTTCCACCTAACCGATTGTTTGATTTCTCAATATATATTATACCTATATTTCTAACCATATAAAAGACTCGCTATATAATTTACGCCATTGAGTTGGAAGAGAAGAAAAAGTAATTAAAAGAGAATCTAGAAAAGGGTTTTACATGTGTGGGTGATTTACTATGTGGGATTCTAGTCCTCTTATTTAAAAATAATGGTGGATCAATAATACTTTACATTTATTATCATAAATTCAACAAAATCATGACAAAGAAAAAGTATAAACTTCCATGAATAGCTGAATTTCTTGATCAACTAGGTGGGACTCATTATTTCACTAAGGTTGAACTTTGGTCAGGATATCACCAATTAAGGGTGAAAGAAGAAATATATTCCCAAAACATTTTTTTAAACAATGTATGGAGACAATGAGTTCCTAGTGATGCATTCCAAACTTAATAGTATTTCATATATATTTAGGCACTTAATAAATATAATCTTTAGATATTAAATAGAAAATTTTTTGGTTGTCTTTATAGATCTTATTATGATATACTTAAAAAGTATGGAGGATCATGAATAAAAATGGAATACTATGATAAAGGCTTTGAAGAAGAGTAATATATATGTATAATAAAGTAAATGTGAGTTCTTGTTGAAGGAAGTATTATTCTTAGGGAATATTATCTCTAATAAATTGATATATGTAGACCCTTATAAAAAAATGTAATTTAGAATTGGACTAGGCCAACATCAGAAATGGGTATCTATTGCTTCCTTGGATTAGTTGGGTATTAATTATGATTTGTGAGAAACTTCTCATGGAACTCGCTAACCAACCTATCACATAAGGGAGTAATGTTTTTCTAGACTAGTTAATATGAAGAAATCTTTAAGGAGTTTAAAATGAGGTTTATCACTGCAATGGTCCAAAGACTTCCCATAAGCGTGGAAATTTTCATGGTATATAGTGACACTTAAAAGAAGGTCTTGGGCTTCATACAGATTCAAAATGATATATTTATAGCCTATTACTCAATTCAGCTGATTGTTCATGAGTGGAACTATCCCACACATGATCTTGAGTTAGATGAAATAATATTTTCATTGAAATTATAGTGACATTATCTCTTTGGGGATAATATTGAAACATTTACAGACCATAATAGCCTCAAATATATATTACCATAGATGGATATTAACATGAAATACATAATATGGTTAAAACTAGTCATGTAATGTGACCACTCAATACATTCCAATACTAGGAATAAAAAGTGTTATATACTCTAAGTAAAAAATGGTCTATTGATTTTATCTATGATGATAATTGTTAAACATCAAATATTTTCATAATTTCAAATTATGAACATGAGAATCATAAAGTAATGAATATAATAATTCCTTTATCAAATGATTTCTCACAAATTCCCTCTAAACATGATAAAGAATTTTAAAATAGATGATGTGGAAATTTTGAATAAGGTAGAAACTGTATGAAAAGGGAAATACTTTGAGTTCAAAATTGATGAAGAAGGTTTTTTAATGTTTGGGTCATGACTATGTGTACTATAAAATCTTAATTTAAAGAAAAAACTATTGAATTATGCACATGAATCAACCTTCTCCATCCACCTAGGGAGCACAAAGATGTATCCGGATCTATGAGAGAAATATTGGTGGGGAAATAGTAAGGAAATTTAAAAATATTCAAAAAAGTGTTTGGTATTTTAGAAATTTAGGGATGAAATGAAAAAAGTATAATGGAATGATACAACTATTTCCCATACTGTTATGAAATTTGGAAAACATCATCATGGAGTTTTTCACTGGTCTTCTAAATAAATCAAGATGAAATAATTCCATATGTGTGGTAGTGCATCATCATACAAAGACTGCTCACTTTATTGAAATTCAAGATAACTTCTAACATGATCCAATTTCAAGGATATAAATTATAGAGGTGGTGAGGCTTTATAGAACATGACTTTCTATTGTATATAATTGAGATCTGAGGATTACCTTTATGGTTTGGAATAGACTCCAACATACTCTAAATACTGATTTTAACTTTAGTAAGACTTATTATCCCAAAAGTGAGGTCCAATATAATATCACTATTCATATATTAGAATACATTTTTAGAGAATGATTGATAGACATCAAATGAGTATGATATCAACATATTTTTCGGGTTGACTCCCCATTTAATAATAGCTTTCACTCAAGAATCCAAAATATTTATTCTGAATCCATTTTTATGAAGAGATATAGAACACATGTGTATTGGGATTAATTTGGTGAACTCAAACTCTTGGGACCTAAAATGATGGATGATATGGTGGAAAAGTTCAATACTATTCAAAAACCCATCAAGACTCCTCAGAGTCGATAGAAGATATATTTTAGAATTTTTTTATGTGACCTAGAGTTTATGGGTAGGGATAACATGATTCTTTCCATATCTATATATAATAGAGTGATGAAATTTGGGGTGAAGGGAAAGTTAATCCATAGGTATGTTGGACCCTTTTAAATTCTCGATCGCATCGAGTAATGGCTTATCGACTAGCACTCCCACCTACCCTTCTCAAGTACACGATGTATTCCATGTATCCATATTAAGGAAGTACATAATAAAACTATCACATGTAATTAATATAGTATGTGGGTATGAATGAAACATCCTAATTTATTAAATAAAAAGAAAACTATGATCGATAGAGTATGTGATACTCAACAAAAAGATTAAACTAACCACGATTATTTAAATATAGTCATTGTAAAATAGATGTTAAATTGGTGGGTATGAATAAAAGTACCTAATTTATAATAAATATATATAAGGACCTAATAAATATAATTTTATTGATAAATTCTTACTAAATAAGCACACTATTCTTAATAGATATTTATTATTCATAAAATACATTTTCTTCAAAATTGTTTTTTCTATGAGAAAATATTATAATTAATTTTTGAATATTTTAGAAATTTTATTTTATAAAATAAAAATAATTTTTCAAATCATAATATATATATCTATTGAGGGAGATGTTTTAGGATTTTTCTAAAATATTAATTTTTTAATGAATAGTGAAAATTTCTGATTTTTCAAATACTATCATTTATTTTCATTAAATCAAGTAATTTAAATCTGTAAATATTTTATGGTTTTGCTTATAAATTTTAATATAAAAAAATATATGTATTATAATCTAATTAATTTCACTTGAATCATAAATTTTCATGATTTTGGTAAAATGTTATTTTTATGCTTAAAAAAACAGGTTTCTCTAAATTGTTTTAAGTGTATAAAGTTTATGAATTTTAGTTAATTAAAATAATACTTAGTAAGGAATTATTTAAATAAAATTAATATATAATATATCAAGTTATATTTATTTAAATTCTTATAATTATTATTATTAATCTTATATTTAATGTAATATCGTCTAATGCTTAGAAGATAAATTTCTTGAAAAACTATTTTTTTGATATGATTCGCAGGGTTAATTTTAAATTAAATTATTCCAATAATATGAATTGAATTTTATAAAATGGATTAAGTATTTTTATTTTGAATAATTAATATTATATAATAATTTTAATTTAATTATTCGTTATAATGAATAGTTAAAAAGGTAAAAATTTATTACCACGATTAATATTATAACCAGTATTCTGAGGGATAAACTAAAGATATAAAGAGAATAAGATGATTAAAAATGTTTATTTTTATTATGGATTTATTTGTAGACCTTATATTCCATAAAATCCATTATTTATCAAATTTATAGGCACTTATCTCGAGACGGGTTCCCATTATTGACTAATTTTTGTTATTTACAAAAATACCACTCCTCCCCACTTATAAAAGGGAACCTTTTATATTTTCATTTAAAAAATTAAAATTACATTTTGTTAATAAAATAACTACCTAAATTTATTATTTAGTTCCCTTACCACTTCTTATTGTTGTTTTTTGGATGTAAAACCCTTCTTGTAAGGCTTTTGGTGCAAACCTAAAGATGTTTCCCGAAGAACTAGTATCATTTTTAACAGAGATTTTTTTTTCTTCTTCAACCTCCTTAAAATATAACTAAATCATGATAATATAATAAAAAATTATATTAAATATATTTATATGTGATTATATTAATTTAATAGCCTACATCCATCTCTTCTTCTATAAAATGAGAAAGAAAATCATCATTCATGTGTACAGAGAACTACCGCCGCACAAATCGATGTAATTTGTTGTCCATCATCACATATCATGGTCGTTCATTATAATGAATTTATTTTTTAATGTATGATATTAATTAAATATGAATAATTATTGATAATTAATATATAATATACTTTCTTACCTTTCCTTTTACTGAAAAGTGATAACATCATTCGTGAGTACAGCAGGCTACCACCTTGCGAAGGGATGTGATTTGTTTTTTATTACAGAATAATATGGAGAGTATATGTAAGTGTATTTAAAGAAATAATATTATATTTATGATATAATTATCATTATAAAAATATAAAATTACATATACATGTTTTCCATCATGATGTTTTAAAAATACAAACGTTACTCATGTGTACATACAACCTACCATCTTTATGATTATAATGTAGTTCATTTTTCATAACCATGATTAATTATTTGTTTTAGCTGTATAACTTTGGTATAAAAATGATAATTATTTCATCATTAATATTTTTAATATAATTAAATAATAATTTCGTTTACCTTATCCAACCTTTCAATGTGATTTTGGACACATGAGTCCAAGATCATCAAAACGTCCAACTTGAACCTAAATGATTGAGTAATTGAATATAGAATGAAAAAAGGAATAATAAAATTTAAAAATATTATAAATAAATTAAATAATAGACATAATATTATTATTTAGGAAGATATATAAATTATATGATAAGTCGGCGACGAGGTAATGTATCTCTCTAAACCACCCTTTCCTTTAGGTTGGTAACATTCTCTTTCTAACTCAATTTATATCTCGATTTAAAGATATCAAATTATTATAAGTTATGTATATATATATCTCACATATATACCTAACTTATTCTACCTTACTTTGATAGGGTAATACATTCCTTATATTCATTTTTCAAATTCCTTCATTATGAATTTTTCTTTTGATTTTGATATGAGGTATGATTATGCAACCTATTTTCTTTCCATGAGTAATTATTCTATTTTTTAATTGTGATTTAATTACTTTTAGCAGAACACATTAACTATGAAAATGTTATTATGGGTGTTCCAAGATAGTTCTACAATGTATTGGTTAAGGATTTAATGTTACAAGAAGCCATGTATGGGATTAGGGAGAAAATATAATCCATAATGGTACTTTTTTCCATGATGTGATATTTTCTAGGAAGTTATCATTGACTCATTTTTATGTAATGTAATATGATTCTTACACAGTTCCAAAGATTCCATAAACTTATGATAACTCGTTATTTATGTTATTTTCCCATGTGATTACTCTTGAGATTTCTATTTTATGACATCATGTTTTACTTTTGACTCACATGTTATTCTTCCATATCATATTTATTTTTATACTAGGAGTTTTAGCTCACCCATTTATTTTATTTATTCCCCAGTTTTCCTATTAATTTTTTGGATCTCTAATGGATTTATGTTCTCATTTTCAATAATAAAATATAGATGTCATGTTTTATATTCCATTTAGTGTATTATGAACATAGGCTTCTAAAGAGTCCAAACCTCATGAACATTGTGTTATATTAATGAATATTCATATTTAATAATCACATAATAAATAATGGTCCATTATAATTTTTGTCATGAAATAAACTAGGGTGTCATGATGTGGTTTATATCTTATAAGTATATCTTCTTATATATCTCCTAGATTTTCCCAAAACACCTTCTTTTTTAGCTTCTCTACTTTAGTTAATGAAAACATCAACACCAAAAATGAACTCCTTTTTATAATAAATCCACACAAAAAACTCTAACTCTTTTTGGTAGAAAATAAAATACCATCCAATCAAAAATCCTAATTGGATGCTAACAATTCCCTGTTTATATTTGTTGTAAACAATATCATTGATACAAAAATCCTTCACATAAATTTGATGCATCATACTTCCTAAAATTTACAACCCCTTAGAGTGTCAGGTAGATTCATGGATCCCTTATTCTTTCTACTCAACCTTTAACATAAAATAAATAGAAAGATAAACCTATAAAAGTAATAGATGTAGAAAATTTAAAATTCTATTACATTTAGAGACAATGGTATCATAATTGTATCCAGTATTACTCTCCCTTAATCATTTTGATGTAAAATTTATCAAGAGCCACATTCTTGACACCTATTGTAAGTTCTTGGGGACAAAAATTTACATGATTTGATATCCAGAATTATATATTTATCTTTAATATTATATAAAATCATTCAACTATGTTCATATTATCATATATTTTAGTGAGTGATCTTACCACTTAGAAATGAGACATCAATAAAATATATATGCCTACTGAGATATAACTCATTGTAGGAAACATGAGATTAAGTTAATAACATCAATTTTTTTCTATTTCACTTCTCCCACTTCCATAAAAAAATTAAAAATAAAAAATTTCAACTTTTACTAAGGAAACTTCCTTAAAACATAACTAAACATTCACAAAATTTTTAGTGAATAAACATGAGTTACAAAATGTGTATCTCATACTTGATTTCTTCCCTACATATCATCTCTAGACACTAATAATGATAATAATTATCAAAACAAATACCAAATATTAACACAGATTTCTTCCTTTAATCATTCGGTATATTTCCTTGGTTGATGTGGATACCAATTTTGGGTTTACATACCCAACCCACTAGCATCTAATAATTTATTGCTGAATATATAATTAATATTCAGCATAAAATTCACCAACCTAAAAACATTTTATATCTAAAATATATTCATTTTATATCACACATTTTCCAAAAAATAATGATTTTGTTGTTGTTGAAGATATTCAATCAAGACTTCCTTATCCATCTTCAAGTATGATATGAATTGATAATAAGAATTTCTTGACACCAACATCATAATTATACTTTAATTACACTTATGTCTCCAAATTTTATTTCTCTAACCCATATTTTTTCAATCATGTTCTAGTAATTATTACTTCAATAATATACCCCTTGTACTACTTATAAAAACAATTATAATTTTGAGCATTTCACAGTAGAACTTTTATCTTTTGATGAAACTTCCACATGGATTATATATCCCTAAAAACCTATAATAATTTAACATTAGTAATGAAATTTAATTATATAGGGAGAGGATAAATTCTGAATTCCTCAATTTGAGGAATGTGGTTGGACTTGGTGGACCAATATTTTACTTCCCAATTTCATCAGAGATTTTCTAGTGTCTTTACATTGAGTGATACCACATAAAATAAATTCACTTCGGATGATTTCTTTGGACTTCTCAAATCATGGAATTGGTTTCACATACATTTTAAAATAAACCAATTTTCACATGCTTTATGATATGGCGCACCATTGTTTATTTTTTTATGATTTTTCTTTCATTAGATGACTCTACTATTGGTCTTAATTTCTTTCATTATAATGGTTTTTTAGGGCAACTTAGGAATGCTCCAGGATTCTCATCATTGTTGAACATGAGTGACACCTCATACTTTTTCTATAAAAACCCAAAATTTTATCAATAGAAATTCCCATATAATAAGTTCTCAGTATAGTATAAACCACAGAAAATCACATTAAGAACAGAATAAAAACATTACAAATAAAGAATGAATGAATAAGATCTATTTCTAGAAGTTATGGAACCTTTACTGGTGGAATAGTAATTTGACCATTGGAATAGTAATATGACCCTTATAAATAGTAAACTGGAAAATAGAATAGTAACCTCACCTATAAAAGTATAAATAAAATTTGGGAATCCAATAAATGAATGTAAGATATATTTTTATCATAGTACAAGTAATTATTTTTTAAAACACTTATTAATTATTCATATTTATGTATGTTAAAAATATTTAATTACAATTTTATAATTAATTTTCATAAAATTTATTCCTAAATTTATTTTTTTTTCTTATGCTTTTAATATATTTTTATGAGACCTTATGTAATTTTTCAAAGTGTTATAAAATGAATTATAATTTTAAAATCCATATTTTTAGATTAAATGATGATTATAAATTATAAATAAATTTCTCATATTTAGAAAATTATATTCATAAAATAGAGTTTATTTTTAATTCTAAATGTTGAAAAATGGTTTGGGTGAATTTTTTGGATTTTTCTAAAATACATGAATTTTTGGAGAATAGTGAAATACAATAATTTTTTATAAATTTTAAATACATGAATTTTTGAGTCATTGTTGATGTAAGGGTAAAGTAAGAACCATATTTTGAAATCAAGTTCACCGTTTTCTATATTTAGTCACAATAGTAAACACTATTGATTTTCTTGAGCTAAAATAATAAAATAATGATTAAAATAATGATAAAACACCCCTCTTGTCACGACCCGTCTCCTGGGGGCCATGTTGTGACTAAACCAAGCCCGCCTTCCATAGGCCAGGGGTTGGCGACTATCACCGAAAATAAATTTGCCTAAAAATTGGATGGAATTTTCATTATGCTTAAAAAAAACTAAAAACATGAAAAGATGCGAACCACATAGTAAAACTACAGTAGTAAAAGTGTGTACTGAAAGTAAAGGGTGACGGAATACAATACCAACTGTAAGATACAAATACAATAGAAAAAAACTCACGAGATCGTCCACAAATGATCCTATATAAAGGGTAGGTATAACTCATATCTGTAGCTCTCCACATCAACCAGTCACCTTCGTGCACTGTCTAGTCCAAGCTCCCAAAATTCTCATCCATGTTTCTCATCATATGCACAAGACACAATAAGGTGTGGTAAAATATGGTGAAGGTGTTTGTATAACAATAACCAGTCGGGACCCCAAGACCCCCAAAGGTCTCTTAGAAATCCACAAATGAAAACCAAAAAGCTTGACCTCAAAACACAAATAATGAAATAAAGTCAGGTCACACTAGGTATACTACTCAAAGATCATGAATAAAGATGATTAGTCTTAAGAAATATCATTTTATTACGTTAGGAAGTTCCACAACTGAACCATGAAGAAGTTGTCCTGTTGTTGATCCACACAGGGTCGTATGTCATTGATCCATGAAGGGCTTCCCTAAGGTGGTTTCTCATCGGGTCATGCAAAAATGATCCACATAGAGTCACTATAATGTTGATCCCGAGAGGTTAGCTATGATTTTGATCCACACAAGGTCTATATGATGATGATCCACACAGGGTCGCTGTAATGTTGATCCACATAGGGTCACTCTAATGTAGATCCACACAGGGTTTCTAGGATGTTGATCCAAAAAGTTTCGCTATGATGTTGTTCCATACAGGATCTCTATGATTCTGATCCACACAGGGTCTCTATGATGATGATCAATATAGGTTCACTATGATTTTTATCTACACAGGGTCTCTATAATGCTGATCCACACGGGGTCACTATTCAGTTGACAGCTAGCCACATGATTTCCGGCACTCAATGCGCTTGAGTTTCATAGAATCTACTCCTTAATATATTGAACATTCTTCAACTACAACGAAGTTCTAAAAAGGGGTAAACCAAAGTAACTCCATGTCGAAAGGGTCCTAATGCGACAAATGGCGCGTCAATTGGAGGCCCAGTCTTTGAGTTATAAGTGTTTTAGTACTGAGGGTCTGGTTGGATTCTGGTTCGATCTGAGCCATCCGTACTCAAACCATATCCAAAACTCAGGTGGAGTATATCCAAAGAACCGTCCTTCTATAAGTAATCCTGCACCACAGACCGTTTTTCAAGCAGACGTCTGGTTTGTGAGATACAACTTTTTAAGCGAAAACTGGGTCCAAAAGGATCTGGGTCCTGTCTGACCCAACCCGGCCCGAACTGGTTGGGCCGGCCCGTCCCGCCTTGGTTGGGTGTGACCAGTGCGGTGGTCATCTCCCCTCCCAAATATACATTTGTTCCGTTCGTTTTGAAATGGCAGTGCCACATGGTGTGACCCCCCCCCCCCTCTGTCATTGGGACCCACGGGGTGTGGGTCCCCCTCCACCATGGGGCGCAGGTCTCCCTCCACCATGTGGTTTGGGTCCCCCTCCTCCATGGGGCACAGGTACCCCTCCACCACAGCTTGAAGCTGCGGCCTCCCTTTGTGGCGCATGATGGTGCGCTGCCCACTTCCAATGCGGACGGCCAAGGGCCAGCCACACCTACTGTCTGTCGCGGCACCTTCGGGCATCACCTTCCCCCACCGTCGTCGCTCGCTGATGCCGACGGGGCTTCCACCGACCACTGGGTGAGCTCCGGTGGTCCGTTTTCCATTCAGATCACTTCTACGGGCCTCCTGAGAATCTTCCAACACTGTGTGGCTCCAAAACTCATCTTGCCACCATATTTTTCATCTTCCCATGAATAATGAAATCAAATAAACAAAGGCGGAGGGTCCAGGCCTTGTTCGGTTGTCCCACTCCCTCTACGTTAGCAATATAACATGGGTGAGAGAAGGAACATCATCGAGAGATGACCAAACCCCGTTTAAACCTCCCAAAACAAACCGCCACAATTTTTTTCTATTCACGGATTAACTTATTTTGGTTAATCTATGTTCATCACATTTTTCAAGGATGATAGGTTCAAACAAAAATCACTTGAATTTAAACAAAAATCCATACCTCAGAATCATAGGATATGTCACAGTTGTAAGAGAAAAATCCACATTCATTGAAGCCATCTACATTTGTCGATCCTGGATCGTTTTCCCAATGATGTCATCCAAGCCTCCGTTCTTCATTAGATGGGTTGGTTATTGGCACTTTTTTAGAGTTCTCCCATAGTACCTCGCCACACTAATCCTTGGACAACATTTTTTAAAATCTAAAGGATGAGTTAAGAGATTAATCCTCCATTCAATTAATGATTCATTAATTGGTGTAATAAATAAACCTTATTAATTATATGAGGGGTGGTTAAACTACCTATGTGTAACTAGTCATTTAATGTCCCTCTTTAAATTCCTAGCCTCCATTATAGTCCCTGCCACCATCACCCAAGAGGTGGTAGAAAAATAAAATATCATATTATGTTATTTTATTATTTTTTCAAAATGTTCGAAAAACTATCTTATTCACACAACATTATGTAGTCGAATTTAAATCACCCTTAAGCGAATCCCGAAGCTGGGAAATCAATGTTTCCCTTGGATTTCAATTTCGAGAACTGGATCAATACTTATAAATTCCTGCTTGCACGTTTACTAAACGTACCTTAAAAAAGTTCAAAATTCTATTCCGGGCATACCTAGATTCGGAATCCTGTGCCTTCAATTTTCACAGACTCATAATAATCCCAAATAATTTAAAACTAATTTATATACAATTTCTGGGTCTCTACTGTCTCCCCACCTTAGGGATTTTGTCCTCGAAATCCACAACAAAAACTAGGGAAACAAATGGGGCTAATGAGCACGTATCTAAGCCTCCCGCTCCCATGTGCTCTCCTGGAGGTTCCCATGAAACCACCGAACTCGTAATAGAGGAATCGAATTCCCATGAAGGACCCTCTAGTGTCGATCCTCTATCTCCATTGGGAACTCCACAAACGTCTCCCCATCATCGATGTCTAGCTCACCCAAGTCGATAACATGCGATGGATCATTCACGTACCTCCTCATCTGCGACACATGGAAAATGTTATGCACATCATGCATCTTTGGGGGAATATAAAGAAGGTACACCACCTCGCCTACTCTAATGAGGATCTAGAAAGGTCCGAGGAACCTCAGAGAAAGTTTTCCACCCCATCCAAATCTCCTCAATCATCGTCAAGGTGATACCAGTAGGAAGACATGATCTACTTCCTATAACTCCAAGGGTATATGTCTCCGGTCAACATAATACTTATTATAGATCTGTGCCATCTTCATCCTCTCTTGTATGATATTCACCTTCTCAGTGGTAGCCCATATAAACTCTGGAACCATAAGTGAAGTCTCCCCTGGGTCTGTTCAGCAAAGAGGTGATCTTCATGGTCGCCTATATAGGGCCTCAAATGGAGCCATATTGATGGTGGAGTGAAAAATATTGTTGTATAAAAACTTCACCAGTTGCAGGAGGTCCTCCCAAATATGGCCAAAATCAAAGACACAAGCACAAATCATGTCCTCGAGTGTCTGTATGGTCCACTCCATCAGACCATCTTCTTGGGGATGGAAGGCAGTGCTCAAATGTAGCTGAGTCCCAAATGCCTATTGTAATCCCTTCCCCAAGGAGGATGTAAAACGAGACTCATGATCTAAGATGACTGTCGATGGAACCCTATGAAACTGTAAAATCTTTTCTACATAGAGACATTCCAATCCCTCTACTGATACCTGCTCTCAGATGGGTAGTAAGTGGTCCAACTTGGTGAATCGGTCAATGACCACCCATATGGATTCGTGGACCCTAGACATACATGGTATCCCAGTCAAGAAGTCCATGGAGATACCATCTCACTTCCACTCCAGTACCTCAAGTGGTTGTGCTAAGCTGTATGGAACTTGATGCTCTTACTTCACTTGCTGACAAGTGAGGCATCATGATATGAACTCTACCATTGCTTTCTCTATCCCTGGCCACTAATACTGATGCCAGAGGTCCTGGTGCATCTTTTATGCACTAGGATATACCGCCAATAGGGATGTATGAGACTCTTGAAACACCTACTCTCGTAGAATCATCGGTTCCATGGTGTGTCCTCTGAAGAGGATGACATGCTCCCCACCATCAGATAATCTATCAGGAGATTATCCTCTGGATATCTGATAACGTCAGGCCTCATAGTCTTTATCCTCAAGATGTGCCTCCCAAACTCACTGAAGAAGTGGGGGAGTTATAAGAATAGACTAGAGGTAAGCTGCTCCATCACAATCCACTATGGATAACTACAACGCAGCTAGCTGCTATGTTTTCTCACTCAAAAACCATAGATATACCTAAGACACTTTTTATCATAGTAGATAGTAAACCATTCACTCATAATGTAGTGTCACCACTCCTTCAAGGCAAAGACCACTACTGGTAACTCCAATTCATGGGTACCGTAGTTCTTTTATTGTTTTCTCAACTGATGTGAGTCATAGGTGATCATCGCTCTCTCCTGTATCAGGAAACTTCTTAGTCTGGTCATTGATGCATCACAGTAGACTACATATCCAACATCCAATTATGGTAGCCTCAAGATTGTAAAACTTTTTAGTCTCCACCTCATATCCTAGAAACTCTACTGGCACTCCTCCATCCACAAGAACGGATTCCCCTTCTTCGTCAATCTGAAAAGGGTGTCTCCACCTTAGAGAAGTTGGGTACAAATCTTCAGTAGTACCCTGTCAATCCTAGGAAAGTCCTCCCCTTGGTCACACTCTTGGGTGGATCCCAATAAATCACTGCTTCTATCTTCACCAGATCCACAACCACTCCAGCCTCGGGGATAAGGTCCCCAAGAAGTGGAATTCCTATATCTAGAACTGTTACTTCAATAGGTTTCTATAAAGATGTTATTCTAGGAGTGTATCAATAACCTTCTGTGGGTGTGTGTCATGATCCTCATCCGTTGTCGAGTACACAAAGATTTATTCAATGTAGACCACCACGAAGCGATCGAGGTAAGGCTGGGAGATCTTGTTCATGACCCCCATGAACACTCCCTGATCATTTTTCATGCTGAAGGGCATTACCAAGAACTCATAATGGACATACCAACATCTGAAGGCTGTCATCGGTACGTCCTCATCCCATACCCTGAGCTGATGGTAGCCTGATCTGAGGTCTATCTTCAAAAACAACTGTGATCCCTTCAGCGGGTCAAAGAGATCAATAATCCTCTAAATATGATACTTGTTCTTCATGATCACCTAGTTTAGGCATCGATAGTCCACAATAATCTTCAGACGCCCATCTTCCTTCTTGAAAAAAAATCGGGGATGCCCATGGAGAAACATTGGGCCTTATGAACCTCTTCCCCTAGAAGTCCTCCAACTATACCTACAACTCACGAAAATCTACAGGAGACATCCAATATGATGGAGTAGATATCAGTGTCATCCCAGGGTACAAGTCAATGTAGAATTCTACATCTCTGCGAGGAGGTAGTCCTGGTATATCCTGAGGAATGACATCAGCATAATAATCGACCACTACAGGATAGCTCAAACTCCTATATTCAACTTCTCTGAGAGTAAGGCTAGCCAACTGATGTTTGATCATCCACACCCTTCTCTGAGAAATTCCATCCTGTGCTCAAAATGTTCCCTTCTCTCCGGTGTAGGAAAACCTGGTCCCATCCTCACTAACACACTGCAATTTTTTTCCTAAAATAGTCAATTTGAGCATGGAATGCGGATAATCAGTCCATACCCAAGATGTCATCGTAAGGCCTCGATGCTGCTACTAGAAGATCCCAACCAAATATATCACCTCCTAGAGTAATCTTACACTATTTTCACTGGTGTTTAATCATCAAATACTTTCCCATATGAGTCTCCAATCATAAGGATTGAGCCAATGAATCTACCGAAACCTATGAGCTCCGGACGAGAGTCATGGATATGAAAGAGTGACTAGCACCTGTGTTTATAAGTACTATAGATAGGGTGGAGTAGACATAGATCGTACATCGAATCATCTCTAGAGCACCATGGTCATAGGTCTTAGATTCCGAAAGCTGAGCTCGTCCCTGTCCACTTGCTCCCTGAGGTCTGGGTAGACCACCGGGAGGTGGTGGCAATAGAACCTAAAATCATTGTCGACCACCTTCTGCATGGCTAGCTCCTCATCCATGTTTGCTTCTATGTGGACCTCCTTGTTCAAATATCTACCTCTATCTTGGTGATCCCTCAACCGTCTATATATCATTGGTATGGTAGCTCAGGTAGTCACGAGACATGAGGCCCTGCCCGCTGCATGTGAAGAATAGTCTACTCCTCTACTATCTTTCTCTACCTTGTGAGCTCCACAGCTCTGACCCTACGTCATGGGGTCATCCTCTAGAAGGTATGGCCCACTTGGACCTCTACGTCATTTTCCTACTGCCTGCTGCAGATGACTCGACTACCTGTCTTCCGGTGGTGGATCTCCCCACCGGAGCCTTCCCAGCTAACAATCTCTCCACCAATAATGTTTTCTCGAGTACTCTAGCCTAAGTTAGAAAATTTAGTGATATCATCAACACTCTGATATTCCGTTGGGGACCCTGATCAACGGTATGGGCCCTAAAGAAATGGTCTTGTACCATGTCGGCAGAGTAGAGAGATAGGTCAGTGAATATTGGTGTGTACTAGGCCACTGTCAGGCTACCCTACTATAAGTGTAAGAGATCTTGAATACGCATTGAGTGTAGTGTATCTGGAATGAACTCTGCACTGAAGAGGCTCTCAAAGTCCATCCAGGTGAGGGTCGCCTCATCGTGTAACTGAAGCATCAGGCTCCACCATCTCCCTGTCGTTCCCTATAGAATACTAGGAGCTAGGATCATCATCTACTCTACTGGTTTCCCAACTAGGCGAAAAACTCTAGCCATAACATCCAGGCAGTCCTCAGTTTCCTATGGATCCATCTCATCTTGAAATCACAGAGGCCTATGCTACTGGAACCCATGCAGCATGCTCAGTTAGTGTGCACTTTCTGCTAGTGGGGATTGTAGAAACTACTACCCAAAGGGTAGTGGTGCTGCTGGTGCACCACCCGAAGGTGCTATAGCTGTAAGAGGGACCTACACTGATGCCTCATCGCTTGGTGGTCTATCATCGTGTACTATCTCTGAATCCTGGATGGTTGTCTACATATAGGAATCCTGAAAAGAAACAGCTGCCCCACGGTCAATAAGTTATACATGGTGAGCTGACTCAAAAGAGATCAAAAGTAAAACATTTCTAAAACACATGAAATCAGTGTTTTCATGCACCGGGTCAGAATCCAAATTCAGGGTCCTGGTATATGGATACATTGTCCGTCGCACCAACACTAGACTCTCTGAACTAAAAACCACACTCAAAACACATAACAATATTGCTTCATTGGAAATATCAGAGTCCCAGATCTTTGTTATAACTGACTTCTCTGATACTACTTTGTCACGAACCGTCCCTCGGGGCCCATGTCATGACTACCCCAAGCCTTCCTTTCATAGGCCAGCGGTTGGCGACTAGCACAGGAAAGGCATTTACATAAAATTCAGAAGGGATTTTCTTTAATCCTGAAAACACACAAACTAGGAACACAACAAGATTCAAACCATGTTGTAAAATGGAAATAGTAAATTTTTTTATTGAAAGTAAAGGGGGTAGGAATACAAGACCAACTGAAATATATAAGTACAATAGTAAATAGCTCATGAGATCGTCCACCAAGGATCCTACCTGAAGGGTAGGTACATCTTGTCTCCACATCTCTTCAAGTCAACTAGTCACCTCCATGTACTGCCTTGTCCTGGCTCCCTAATGTCTTTTCCAAGATGCTCATCGTCTGCACAAGACATGACAAGGTGCGGTCGAAGCCCGTGTAGGGGTGAGTATAACAATACCCAATAGGGACCCTGAGACCCCTGAAGGTCTCCTAGAATTCCTTAAAGGAAAAATTACAATGGATAACCTTAAACACAAAGCATGAAATAAAGTCATCTTATATAAGTTATACAACTCAGAGATCAAGAATAATGATTATTATTCTTAAGCTATATTATTTTATTTTTCTCTGAATTTCCACAACTAAACCATGAAGAAGTTATTCTGTTGTCGATCCACATGGGGTATCATGTCACTAATCTACTATGAGATGCTCAAATTAAGTTCCTCATTGGGTCACACACTGTTGATCAACACAACGTCACTACGATGCTGATCCACACAGGGTCGCTATGATGCTAATCCACACAGGGTCTCTTTGATGTTGATCAACACAGGATCACTAAGATGCTGATCTACACAGGGTCCGTATGATGCTGATCCATACATAGTTGCTCTGATGATGATCCACACAGGGTATCTATGATGACGATCCACATAGGGTCTCTATGATTCTAATTCATATAGGGTCACTATGATGCTGATCCACATATGGTTTCTATTCAATTGATAGCCATCCATAAGATTTCGCGAATTCGGTGCGCTTGAGTTTTGTATAATCTGCTCCTCAAGATATCTCTTATGCTTAAACTACCAAGAAGTTCCACAAATTAGAAACCCAAAGTACCTCCAAGTAGTAAGAGTCCCAACGCAACAGACGGCGTGTCACTCGGTTGCCCGGTCAGTGAGTTATAAGCGTTTTAGTACCGAGGGCCCGATGGGATTTGGGTTCGATCAAACCCGGGCATACAACTCCCTTCTCCAAAACTCATGTGGAGTATCTCAAAATGACCATCATGTTCCAAGTATTTCATCACCATAGACGGTTCGTCAAATGAATGTCTGGTTTGTGAGAGACGGTCTTTTAAAAAAAACTGGGTCGAAAAGGGTCCTTGTCTGGTCCGTCTCGGTCGGACCCATCCCAGCCCAAACCGGCTGGGATAGCCTGATAAAGATGGGTCATAGTGGGCTTGGCCTATTGGGTTGCGGACCGGCCTGACCCGGCTTGGATGGGGGCAGCCCGCCGGGCTGCGGGACCGGCCCGACATGCCGGGTAAACACCACCCGCGTGGGGGTCGGCTCCCCTCCCAAATGGACATTTTTTCATTCGTTTTTCAACAACGATGCCATGTGGAACCTCCCCCCTCTATCAGCAAGAACCGTTGGGCGCGGGTCCCCCTCCACCGCGACTCGAAGCTGTGACCTCTCTCTGCACCCGATGCCAATGAGGCCGGCCAAGGGACAATAACCCCTTATGTCCTTCGCGGCTCTTTTAGGCACCACCTTCCTCTATGGATGGTGAGATCCGACCTCCGCAATTGGCTGCCGCTGTCCCCCTCCGCCGTCGGCCGGGCACCAGCGCCGGCGGGGCTTCCGCAGGCCATCTAGTGATCTTTGGTTGTCCGTTTAACTTTATGATCACACCTACAGGCCTCCCAGGATGCTTCCAACACTACGTGGTTCTCGGATTCGTCTTGCCACCATATTTTCCCATTTTCCATGAAGAATGCAATCAAAGAAATAAAGGCGGAGGGTCCGAGCCTTGTTCAATTGGCCCGTGCCCTCCCTCTTAGCAATATAACAAGGGTGATAGTTCAAACATCACCAAGATGAGACTAAACCCCATTCAAAACTCCCACAACAACCAGCCACAATTTTGTACGATTCACAGATTAACTTATTTTGGTTAATCCATGTTCCTCATGTTTTTCAATGATGATAGATTGAATCAAAAATCACCTTAATTTAAACAAAACCCCCTACCTAGGATTTGTAGGAGATGTCGTGGTTGTGGTAGAAGAATACACATTCATTAAAGACACCGGAATTTTCCAATCAAATATATTTTTCCCAATGATGTCATCCAAGCCTCTATTCTTCATTGGAAGGGTTGGTCGTTGGTGCTTCATCGTACTTCTCCCACAATATCTCACCACCCTCTCCCTTTGCCAACATTTTTTTAAATCCAAAATATTAGTTAAGATATTAATACTCTTTTCAATTAATGGTTCATTAATTAGTGTAATTAATTAAACTTATTAATTATACGAGTGCTGGTAACAAAACCTATGTGTAACTGGGCATTTAATGTCCCTCTTTAAATACCTGACCACCTCCTTGGTCCCCACCACGATCACCCAAGAGGTGGTAGAAAATTAAAATAACATATGATGTTATTTTATTATTCTTTAAAAATGTATGGATAACTAAATATTTTACCATACCTTCTATGGTCTATGTTAAACCTTCCTTAAGAGAATTCTAGCACTACAAATTCAACGGTGCCCTCCTATTTCAATTCCGATAACCAGTTAAAAAGTTATAAATTCCCACTTGGACGCTTATTGAACGTACCTTAAAAAAGGTTGAAAATTCTATTATTGGCACACCTAGACTTTGAATCACGTGCCTTCAATTTTTTAAGACTCATAATAATCCCAAATAATTCGAAAAAAAATCATATGGGATTTCTGGGTCTTTACACCTCTCCTGCACTATAAATACCACCCCTCACCACCTCTTCTCCCCACACCTTCTATGCTTGGTGACTTGTCCAAATTATGTCTAATACTCATCCCAATTTTCTCCCATGTCCAGGAGGTCTTTATATCATCAAAAGAAAAAAAATTCCCAAAGTAGGTTTTCAAGGAGGATAAATTAAAGAGGTAAATTCCACTTTCATTTTCATGAAATTTCTTTTCAATTTATTCTATTTTTTTATTCTCTTCTCAACTCCACTTATCCAAGTTTAATGATAACACCAATGACATAAATATACTTGAATGTTAATATTTTAATGGAATAATTCATCACCAATAACCCTTTTCCTCTCCTTTTTTTTTCTAAAAATTAAATCATCGCTTGTGGTGTGTAAATTCACTAATACCGTGAATGAAGAACTTTCATTTTACTTTAACAACTTCATGGATGGACACAAAACCATTATTAAGAGATTATTTTTTTTTAAAATTTTATGTTATTACCCATTTATATTCCGAAACTAATATATATACATAATACTAAATGATAAAGAGAAATTAGTTCATTGTGATTAAAACCCACCAAAATTAACTTAAAAAATTGCCATTAACTATTTATATAATGATTCAACCTCACACCCTATAAACAAATGATCTATAATATAATTTATACTTTTGTATGTTCATTAATAACCTATAACTTTAATTCCGGATTTCTATTTCTATTTTACATGACCTTCCATACTCTTGTACAAGCTAACCGATCATGAAAACTAAGAAAACAAGCTCTCCCGGACAAAGAAATTGAACACTATAACTCATAAAAAACGAAAAAAAAAATAGTAAATAAATTACATTTATAAAAGGTATTTTAGTTATTAATTAATGTATCTAATTGGATTATTTATAATGTTATGACCATGTGTAGATCTATTTCATACATAAGGTAATGGATTCTACCCGAACCTCCATTTTTCCTTCAGGTTACTCTTTATCTTTATTTACCCCAATGTAATGATTCTTAATTTTTTTAATTCTTATAAATTATTTTAATATGTTATAAATTCATGTATTTATATCATATCATCATTATTTGAGGGGGAAATAAATTTTTTAAAAAGGTTCCCTTCTCAATTCATGTTGATAAAGAAGCCCGATTCCAAGGGAACTTCCCAATTTCTTACCTATTTTCAAGTGTAATCAATAATATATTTTAAGCCCCCATTGTTTTCTTAAAATCACTCATTTTATTATGAAAAAATATCTTGGTTCATTTCTTGTTTTTTGAAAACAAATATTCCTTTTCCTCTTTAAATTCTATTTAATTCTTTCCTTAAATCATTGTAGAATGTTTAATTTTTAACGTTTTTTAAACTCTACTTTTAGATGTTTCCATTTTATTTAGAAATATCTTATCATGGTCCATGACTATTTTCCCTTATTAATTTCCAAGTTTTATGGAAGAATTTATGATATTCTCATTTTTTTATTCCTTATGACATTATAAGATACCCATTTATTTCCCTGGGTAACCCTTATGTTTATTCTTCATGTCGCACACATATTCATGAACATGCTATGATGGGTGCTCTTAGATAGTCCTCTAATGCATTGGTAATTTTTAGTCTCATGAGACATAACATGTTGGGAGAAAGAGAGAACTCTATTCCTTTATGTTACATTTTTTCAACCATGTGATATAGTCATGTTAGTTTTCTTTGACTGAAGTTTATGTCATTTAATATGTGGTTTCCACATTCCTTTGATGTCCGGGTTATATGTTCCCATGTTATACATGTTATTATTCCTTCTGTTTATTCTTGTTCCATGTCTTTTTTTCATCATGTAATACCTTATAACCAATTTTCTATGTTTCGTTCCTATACTTATTCCATTAATGGGGTTTTTATCTTATCCCTTTTGTTCATACATTCCCCATGATATCCTATGACGATTTATGAGGTTAATGGAAGTTAAGAGCTCATTGTGGATATTAAATAAAATATGTTTTTAGGTTGGATTCATATTTTCAAATTATACACTTCATATTCATAATACCCTATACTTTATAATTATTGGATTGTAATTTTATGGTTAATTATTCTTTAAATCATGTAATAATATGTATAAAATTCTAGGGTCACTAGTGCTGGTATCAGAGAAAACGTTTATTTATTATTTACATTAGGACTATAAAACTATATAAAAAGCCTTAGTTATGAGGATAAGTACGAGAAAACATCCCTAAATTTTTCTTAGTATAGAGAAAGTGGTTTAGCAAGAAAATAGATCCCTATTTAGATACTACTAGTGAAAGTGGTTATATAACATATGTACCAAAGAGTAATAAATATTTCAAGGTGTTTCAGACCTAACTCTAGGTAACCTAGTATAAAAAAATGGGCCTTACTTTTCAATTGGTTAGACACTACTGGGGTATAATCTTTAGTAAATTCATTTGTTCATTATGAACCATTTTTAAGGGGAATAAATCTAATAAGAATATATGTTAGGGAATAGACCATGAATATCCAATATTGAAACCTAGGGAATCACAAGTTAGGATATACCTTTCATTTACATGTTTATCCTTATATGTTCAATGTTTTCAGTTTATGTACTTATTAGTTAAGTATCAGAGCCCCCTAATTGTACTTTTATTTTCATAATTATTGGATGGAAATAGAAGAAATCATTCCAACAATCATTGTGATCGGCAATGTGATGATTTTTCCAATGATATGCCAAATATGATCAGAATGGTTTATCAAAATTTCATGAAAGTACTGTCTTAAATGGATCATGTTATGAATAATAACATGAATCATGGGGAAAGACCTCGTTCTCCTAAGGAAGATAAAGTTAGAATTGAATTATTTGTGCAGTAATGGCCTCCAATGTTTACTGAATCTTTTAATCCCCTCGTCATAGAGTAATGGATTAAATCCATTAAGAAGATATTCTCTATCATCCATATAACGACCCATAATTTACATACATTGTTATTGCTTCAAGATTTAAGCACACTTATTACAACATATAACAAAACCATGAAAGGACCGTATAGGTATAGTGTCTTTAGAAACTGGGAATCATAAACAACTAGTTCATAAAGCCTCTATATTGTCTCCCATTTATTTCATCATATCTAGAGTCCCTTTTGGAATATCCTAATTAATAACCTTATTCCTGACGTAGGGAAAGGAAACATACAAAAGGGTGAGCTCAAATGCTCAATAAGGGTAAACAAAAGAAATATCAACCACAACATATCCATAAGAACATAACATTTTGGAAATTTTAACCTGCAAAAGAGATCATAATTTCATAACATGGGATAAATCAAAGTAGTGAAATGTAATCCCAATAATCATAACCTAAAACAATAAACTTTGTGGCATACACACATAATCATAGAGAATCATTTCTTGGTAGTCAAGACTCATTTCCAAGACTATCTTAGCGGATAAAGTCCATTTCTGAACCGAGTTCACTCCTCGTTTCAGTCTTGTTTCACTGAACTGTATTAACCTTCCATTACAGCCATGTTTATATCATGAGATATAAATATTTTCCCAAGGAATTTGAGGGAGATATAGGTCCCACCCTTCTTATAATGATACCATTCTTATGTGTTCCATAAGATCATAAATCATACATCATAGCATAACCCATGTAATAAAAATGGGATTCTTAAACATCATGCCATCATAACATAAATCATATAAGATAAAAGTACTTCATAAAAATAATTCCATCATAACATAATCATGTCCATGTAAAAATAGGTATAGAAACATAACCCTATATTATCTTATATGGAAAATAATTTTGATAAAATGCTTGAACTCCATTCTTGAGAAAAATATCCTTTCTACTTCAAAAAAAATTTCAATTCTCAAAATGTCATATAATTTTAAACAAAAAGAAGTTGATTAAAAATAATATTGAAAACTTGTAAAGTAAGATTCATGGAAATAATTTTCTAAAAATCCATTCATGTCGTATAAGTTAAAAAAGAACATTCTTCTCGTACTTTGGCTGGAAAAGTCAAAAAGTACCTCGTACTAAACGACAAAAGATCCCTTTCACATCTATTACTAAAAACTCACCAATGGGTAAAATTGGATTTTAAAAATTGTAGGTATATGGAAATAATATTACATATTGAGGAAACATGGATGTGGATGATAAATATTCCCTAGTAAATTCTGAAGTATAAACAATCTCATATAAAAATGAGATTGTGATATTTTCCCTTACCTTAGGTCTGATTTTCTTCGTACGTGTCCAAACCTCCTGTATAATGATTTAAATAATGTTATTGACTTATTACAGAATTTTAATCATTGTTATGATATCATATGTGGTCATATTATTATCTTTTTATTAGTAATATTTCCTTGTTACTTGTTATTCGGGAGTTTATTGCTTTTTGTTCTTATGCGTGTTTTGTCGAATAAATTCTTATTCTTCTTTAAGGTTATAGATAACTCATTTACAGAATTGTATTAGTGTAATATGTATCATATTTATTTATTCAATTCATTTATATAATCATTATGCAATGAATATCATGTAGAACGAGTCGCATCACATCGTGAAGACGGTAGGCCGTACGTACGCACGAGTGATGATATCATTCCCATGATCGTGGAATTGTATGGAAGTATATGTATACTATTTCAGAATCAAAATCACTTTAAAATAATCATATATATTTATTCTTTGCACCATTATACCCATCCAATTAAGGTGGTGGTGGAAAATAGATTTCACCACAGTGTGGAGACGGTATTCCGTACTTACGCATGCGCGGTGATTTCGTTTTCCGTAGGATGGATAGATGGTTAAATAGGGTTGTTTCATAATTATAATAACATATCAGTATATTAGTTATACTGATGTTATTACTTCATAATGAAACAACTAAATAAGAAGAAGTAGAAGAACAAATAAAGTTGAATGAATCGATAACAGACATTACCTCTTCTTTGAAGCACCTCTTCTTAACCACCTCTTAGGGCACTAAAGATGGTATTTGAAGAATACCAGGACCTATAGGATGTTTATAGGGAAGTGGAGAAGATAAATTTTCAGGGTTTGTCCGATCTTGAAGGCTCAATGTGGTGTGAGGAAGAGAGGGAGTATGTGCCCTTTTATAAGGGAGGAGAGGGGCACCGTTGAAAAATCAAAAAATATTATTTTATTATAAAGTCATATTCGGTTTTTAATTGCTCCAAATTGATTTATGTCAAAGCTAAGATGGTTATGGGTCGAAATCCTCTCATCCAATAGAATTTATACAAGTTTAGGTTTCTATTTTAACCTTATAATTTAGATTTAACTTTAAGTTAAATAATTTTACTTTTACCGTGTCTTCTTGTTTTCCTACACTATAAGGTTATTTAACATACTATAATAAGCCAAAAAAAAACAAAATTTGTTTATTATTAATATATATAACCTTATATATGTCATTTTGTCTATCCTTATATTTTTAAGAATACAATAACAATTAATAATATAATATTTTTTTTAAAAACTATTTTATGTCAATTTTTACAATATCTGGTAGTTGATTTTTGTGAAAGTCATAAAAGCATGATTAGTTTGAAAAACGTTAATTAAATAAATACTAATATGTCATATTAACCTATAAAATTAGTATAATTCATAAAAAGTCTCAAATTACTTTTATTTGGGTATTTATAATATCAATTATGTTAATATTTCCATAATAAGGTAATTACTCCATCATTATTGTGTCATAAATAAATTAACTTATTTAAAGTCTAAAAATTATAAATAAAATACCATTATGTAGGAAATATTTTTATCTTTCTATTGAATATTTCTAGTTGAATTTATCATATGTATAACCCTGTATGAAAAATTATTTAGTTAGTAAACTTTGTTTTTCACTATTTTAACCCTTCTTTAAATAAATTAATAATAAATGTCATAATCTAATACATGTGGACCTAAATGGTCATATTTTATTTCTAGGGTTGTTTTGGGTCGAATTAAACTTATCCTATAGAATTAGTACATGTGTTAGGGTAATAATAATAACATTTTTACCCTGAATTACCCTATTTACTTTTAACCGTGGTAAATAAAAGAAAAAAGTTACTATTCACCAAAAATCATTTTCATCTCATTGAACCACATTTTAGTCCTTGATATTAACCTTGTCTCTTGGATTTTTGAAATTCCACTCATAGAAGCGGTAAAATTAAGTTTTCTGTAAATTTTCAAATTCTCATAGGAGGTGGGTAAAAGACGGTGAAAAGTTCAATAAAATTTTTATATATCGAAAATTATTATAAAATGACTCCAATGAAATACATTGAACTTATATAGGTATTATGTTTCAATTTTCACCTAAAATAAATTTAAATAAAATAAATAATTATTTAAAAAAAAGTCGGTTTTTATATAGTAACCTAATGTTTTCACTATTCATCAAAAATTGAAAGTTTTCAGAAAAATACCAACATTTCACCCTATGCTAATTTCGATATTACAAATCCAAAAATTAAGTCCATTTTGAGAAATAAAATTTAGAAAATTTCAAAAAGTGGGTATTACTATTCATAACGGCTAGTTTTAATAATATTTTAATTGCATATCATTGTTTAGTGAAACTCGGTATTACGTACGACGCAAGATATCGAGGAAGGTTGTGATTGCGTGTAAAGCATGCCAATCTAGTGTTGTGTTTAGTGAAATATTCCTTTGATGATGTATATAACATAAAAACAAAACATTTCTCATTAAAATCTCGGGTGTTACATTCTATCCCCCTTAAAATGAATTTCACCCTCGAAATTCGTCACTTTGTAACAAACAGATGAGGATACCTCTACCTCATCATATCCTCAAGCCCCCATGTAGCTTCTTCTAATTGGTGGTTCCTCCATAAAACTTTCACCAAGCGAGTGGTCTGGTTTCGTAAGACTTTTTCACTACGGTCCAGAATCTCTATCGGCTTTTCTTCATAAGAAAGATCTTGCTCCAGTGGTACAACTTCTGAGATGAGTACATGTGAAGGATCAGGTATGTACTTTCTTAGGAGAGATACATGGAACACATCATGAACTTGAGAGAGATTCGGTGGAAGCGCCAATCGGTAAGCTACCTTCCCAACACGATCCAGTATTTCGAAAGGAATGATATACATAGGGCTCATCTTTCCCTTCTTTCCAAATCTCATTACTCTCTTCCAAGGAGATATTCATAAACACTTTATCACCCACTTCAAACTCTAGGTATTTTCTTCGGTTATTGGCATAATTGTTTTGTCGACTCTGAGCTTCTCTAATGTGTTGTTGAATAGATCTGACCTTTTCTGCCATCTCATCAACAAGATCTGGTCCTAATAGATTTCTTTCCCCAACTTCATCCCAACAAGTTGGAGTTTAGCATTTCTTTCCATAGAGAGCTTCATAAGGAGCCATTTGAATACTGGAGTGAAAGTAATTATTATAAGAAAATTCCCCCAAAGGTAGGTGTTGATCCCAACCGCCTTTGAAATCCATAGAGCAAGCTCTTAACATATCTTATAGAGTTTGAATTGTTCTCTCAGACTGACCGTCTGTTTGAGGATGATAAGCAGTGCTGAAACTCAACTCTATATCTAGAGTATGCTGAAGACTTCTCCAGAACTTTGAGGTAAACCTCGGATCCCGATCAAATATAATGGAAAGTGGTACTCTATGCAATCTTACCACTTCCTTTACATATATTCTGGCAGGATGATCCAAAGAGAAATCCTCTCTAATAGAAATGAAGTGTGCAGACTTTGTAAGATGCTCAACTATGACCCAGATAGCATTATTGCCTTTGGATGTTTTAGGAAGTCCAGTGACAAAGTCCATAGTGATGTTTTCCCATTTCCATTCAGGTATGGGTAATGGTTGTAACATCCCCTTAGAATTCTGTCTCTTAGCTTTAACTTACTGATAAACCAAGCATCGAGAGACGTATTCAGCAACATCTCTTTTCATGCCATCCCACCAGAAGTACTCTTTCAGGTCCCTATACATCTTCGTGCTTCTAGGATTAATAGATAATGAATAACTATGAGCCTCATCCAGCATCTCCTTTTTTAATTCGGGGATGGGAGGAACACAAACCCGATTCCTGAACTTTATTATCCCATCACAATCAAGGTTGAATTCAGGAACATTTCTCACCTTCTTTTGTAACTATACATCTTCTTTCTGTGCCTCTTTAATCTTCACATTCATAGATGGTTGAACATTCATTTGAGAAAGATAAGATTTTCCCCTTCCATTATAATTACAAGATCCATCCTTTGTAAATCCATAAATATTGGATCTTTTGTGATCCTCATCATGGATAAGCTAGCATGGTCTTGTTGACTTAATGCATCTGCCACCTTATTTTCTTTCCCTGGGTGGTAATGAATTGAGTAGTTGTAATCCTTAATCATCTCCAACCATCTTCTTTAGCACATATTCAGCTCCTTTTGTGTGAAAATATACTTTAATCTTTTATAATCAGTATAAATATCACACCTTTCACTATAAAGATAATAC
This sequence comes from Viscum album, assembly GCA_963277665.1. NCBI lineage: Eukaryota > Viridiplantae > Streptophyta > Magnoliopsida > Santalales > Viscaceae > Viscum > Viscum album. The sequence goes on from OY728131.1 coordinate 27,001,808, forward strand.
CTTCAAATCTTTAATGCAATGATTACCACAGATAACTCCAAATCATGGGTTGGGTATTTTTTCTCATGGATTTTCAACTATCGTGAGGCATAAGATATCAACATATCATTTTGCATAAGAACACACCCCATCCCCTTCGTGGATACATCACTGTAGATCACAAACCTTTCTCCACTACAAGGAATTTTCAGTAAAGTTGCACTGGATAACCTTCTTTTCAACTCCTTGAAATTCTCTTCACATTCCTCCGTCCACACGAACTTAACTCCTTTTCGAGTCAACCTAGTCAGTGGATTAGATAATCATGAAAAATATTTCACAAAAAGTCGATAATATCCAGCCAAACCAAGAAAGCATCGGATCTCAGTTACTGTTGTTGGTCTCGACCATCTTTTAATAACCTCTGTTTTTGATGGATCCACAGATATCCCTTCTTTTGAGATTATGTGACCCAAATATGAAACTTTTTTAATCCAAGATTCACACTTGGTAAATTTGGCATAAAGATCCTCCTTTCTTAGGGTCTTCAATAAAATTCTCAAGTGAACTTCATGTTCATTCTTGACCTTTGAATAGACAATAATATAGTCTATAAAGACTACCACAAACTGATCAAGATAGTCTCTATAGACTTTATTCATTAGATCCATGAAGATAACAGAGGAATTAGTAAGACCAAATTGTATCACTATAAATTCATAGTGCCCATACCTTGTACAAAAAGCTGTCTTTGGTATATCCTCCCTTTTGACCCTTAATTGATGATACCCTGAAAGAAGATCAATCTTGGAAAACTATTGATCTCCGCATAGTTGGTAAAATAAGTCATCAATGCGTGGGAGAGGATATTTTTTCTTGATAGTGATCTTGTTAAGTTATCGATAATCAATGCAGAGTCTCATTGATCCATCTTTCTTTTTAACAAACAGAACAGGAACTCCCAAAGGTGACGCACTAGGGAATATGAATCCCTTATCAATATTCTCTTGGAGTTGCTTCTTCATTTCATGCAACTCAATTGGGGCCATTCTGTAAGGTGTCTTTGAAATAGGCAAAGCACCCAGTACGAGTTCTATTGAAAACTCAACTTCACGATTTGGTGGAGGACCCATAAATTCCTCCGAAAAGACATCATCAAACTCTCATACAATGGGCATATTATTAATTGTAATTTTATCACCAACCATTTGAGATAAAAAACCTTTATTTAGTGGAATCAAGACCCATAAGATGGAAGAAAGTTGCACTAGAAGGTTATGTTCATCCTTACATCAATAGACGATCATAGATTGATCTGGAATTTGAAATGTGACTTCCCTTCTTTGGAAATTGATATGAGATCTATATAAAGAAAGATAATCCATGCCAAGAATAACATCAAATTCCGCTATAGGAAGGATCACAAGATTTGGAGGAAGCACTTTCCCACAAACTTCAATCAGAGAAGAACTGTAAACATTTGATGTGACTGTTGTGCCATTAGGGGTTGTCAAAACTAACTCAACATCTAATTGTTGAGGTAATATAGCAATACCCTTAGAAAATTCTTCAGAAATAAAAGAGTGGGTGGATCCTGAATCAAATAAAACATTTTCTACTTTAGAGTGGATGGTACGTGTACCTTTTACCACTTTGTTATCGTATTCAACACCGCTAATAGAAATTGCATGTGACATTCCTTTGTCTTTAGCCTTAAGAGTTTGTGGACATCGATCATCATCAACAACCCTTGGATTAGGGCATTGATTAGCCTAATGCATCATTTCCTTGCACTTGTAACATTGAAGTGTAGTAGGTTCACTCTGTGTATAAATTTCTTTGTTCGCATCGCTAGACATATTCTTCCCATCATTGCTGCATTCAAATGCCTGATGACCTTCTTTTCCACATTTCAAAAATTTACCTTTCCCTTTAAGAAAACTCCCTCCATGTTTCTTTCCACACTTTGAGCATAATGGAAAACTCATCTTCTTTTTAGTGAGCTCTTTAGATTTCCCTTTCAATTCTATTTTACTCTTCTTATCAAACCCATATGACTGATGGGTTACTCCAATATCTATCTCAACCTTGAGAGCACATCGAATGATTTCCTCGTAGCTATTGAATTCCCTTAGGGACAATGCCCTTCGAAGACTTGGTTTTAATCCACTAAAGAATCAATCGATCTTACTCCCAAGTTGGATAATAATCCAATAAGCGTACCTTGAAAGTCTAGTAAAATTTTCCTCATAGGTACCAACAAATTCATCATCCTTTTGCTTCAGTTCAAAAAACTCCTTATCCAACTTTTTTCGAAGAATACGAGGGAAGTACTTATTGAAAAATAATTTCTTGAACTCATCCCATTCCATGGACTCAATTTTATCTCTTGTACTCGTATTCTTTATAAGATTCCACCATTGATCAGCTTCACCTTTCAAACAATATACTGCTAAGATGACTTTATCATGTTCAGAACATTAACGAACTGAAAATATCTTTTTAGTGGTACTAATCCATTGTTCAGTCACTAATGGATCAGTAGACCCGCTGAATGAGGGGGGACATTGCCTTATGAAGAATTCAATAAAATGTTGCTCCTTCCTTTTCTCATTTGGAAGTCCTGCATGATTCATAGCTTGAGAAATTTGTGTGAGCATGGCTATAAGATTTTGCATTCCATCTCCCATAATGTTTGGTTGCTCAGGGGGAAAATTATTGCATTGCCTGCCGCATTCAACATTAACACGGTTCCTTCGGGTTCCAGCCATTGACTAAAACCAAGTAGAATAGTGTGAGAAACACTAATTATAATAGGAAAACCACATAATCAAGAATAAAATTTCACACTTAAGGTCTTATCATAGGTTACTCATGTCCATTTCTAAAACACTATGATTGTGTTCTATGCTTAGAATTATCTTTAGGGTTCTTACTAAGGCTTTCACATCCTAATTTCTAACGGTTGACTGTACCTTTCCTCTTATACAAACTATAATGACCCATACTTTACATACATTGTTATTGCTTCAAAATTGAAGCACACTTATTACAAAATATAACAAAACCATGAAAGGACCATATAGGTATAGTGTCTTTAGAAACTGGGAAACATAAACAACTAGTTCATAATGCCTCTACATTGTCTCCCATTTATTTCATCATATCTAGAGTCCCTTTTGGCATATCCTACTTAATAACCTTCTTCCTGACTTAGGGAAAGAAAAAATACAAAAGGGTGAGATCAAATGCTCCGTAAGGGTAAACAAAAGAAATATCAATCACAACATATTCATAAGAACATAAAATTTTAGAAATTTTAACCTGCAAAAGAGATCATAATTTCATAACATGGGATAAATCATAGTAGTGAAATGTAATCCCAATAATAATAACTTAAAACATGAAACTTTGTGGAATACACCCATAATAATAGAGAATCATTTATTAGTAGTCAAGACTCATTTCTAAGACTATCTTAGCGGACATAGTCCATTTCTGAACCGAGTTCACTCCTCGTTTCAGTCCTGTTTCACTGAACCAGATTAACCTGTCATTCCAAACATGTCTATCTCATGAGATATAAATATTAAACCAATGCATTGGAGGGATATATAGGTCCCACCCATCTTATAATGATACCATTCTTATGTGTTTCACAAGATCATAAATCATACATCATAGCATAAACCTTGTAATAAAAGTGGGATTCTTAAACATCATGCCATCATAACATAAATCATATAAGATAAAAGGACTTCATAAAACTAATTCCATCATAAAAAAATCAAATCAATGTAAAAATAGGTATAGAAACAGACCCCTATATTATATTAGATGGAAAATAATTCTGATAAAATGCTTGAACTCTATTCTTGAGGAAAATATATTTTCTACTTCAAAAACATTTTCCTTTCTTAAAATGTCACATAATTTTAAACTAAAATAAGTTGATTAAAAATAAACTTTAAAACTTTTAAATTAAGTTTCATGGAAATAATTTTCTAAAATCCATTCATGTTATATAAGTTAAAAAAACATTCTTCTCGTACTTTGGTCGGAAAAGTCAAAAAGTACCTCGTACTAAATGACAAAAGATTCATTTCACATCTTTTACTAAAAACTCACCAATGGGTAAATTTGTATTTAAAAAATTTTAGGTGGATAGAAATAATATTACATATTGAGGAAACATGGATGTGGATGATAAATATTCCCCAGTAAATTCTGAAGTATAAACAATCTTGGATAAAAATGAGATTGTGAGATTTTCCCTTACTTTATGTCCGATTTGCTTCGTACGTGTCTGAAACTCCTGTATAATGATTTAAATAATGTTATTGACTTATTAAAGAATCATAATAGTTTTTATGATATCATATGTGGTCATATTCTTAGCTTCGTATTAGTAATATTTCATTGTTACTTGTTATTCGAGTATTTGTTGCTTTTTGTTCTTATGCGTGTTTTTTCGAATAAATTCTTAAGCTTATTTTAGGTTATAGATAACTCATTTCCAGAATGGTATTAGTGTAATATATATCATATTTATTCATTCAATTCATTTATATAATCATTAAGAAATTAATATCATGTAGAACGAGTCGCATCACATCATGGAGACGGTTGGTCGTACGTACGCACGAGCGATGATATCATTCCCATGATCATGGAATTGTATTGAAGTATATGTATACTATTTGAGAATCAAAATCACTTTAAAATGATAATATATAGTTATTCTTTACACCATTATACCCATCCAAGAAAGGTGGTGGTGGAAAATAGATTACACCACGGCGTGGAGACGGTATTCTGTACGTACGCACGCGCGGTGATTTCGTTTTCCGTAGGATGGATAGATGGTGAAATAGGGTTTTTTCATAATTATAATAAAATATAATTATATGAGTGATACTAATGTTATTAATTCATAATGAAACAACTAATGATGAAGAAGTAGAAGAAGAAATAAAGTTGAAAGAATCGGTAACAGACATTACCTCTTCTTTGAAGCACCTCTTCTTAACCTCCTCTTAGGGCACTAAAGATGGTCATTGAAGAATACCAGGACCTATAGGATGTTTATATGGAAGTGTAGAAGTGAAATTGTCAGGGGTTGGACGAGATTGAAGGCTCAAAGTGGTGTGAGTAAGAGAGGGAGGATGTTTCCTTTTATAAGGGAGGAGAGGGGCACCTTTGAAAAAACTAAATATAGTATTTTATTATAAAGTAATATTCGGTTTTTAATAGCTCCAAATTGATTTATTTCAAAGATAAGATGGGTATGGGTCGAAATCCTCTCATAAAATAGATTTTAGACAAGTTTAGGTTTCTATTTTAAACTTATCATTTAGATTTAACATTAAGTTAAATAATTTTACTTTTACCGTGTCTTATTTTTTTCTTACACTATAAGGTTATTAAACTAACTATAAAAAGAAAAACGAACCCCAAGTTGTTTATTATTAATATATATAACCTTATATAAGTCATTTTTCCAAACCATAGATTTTTAATAATAAAATAACAATTAATAATATAATATTTGTTTTAAAATCTATTTTATGTCAATTTTGACACTATTTGGTACTTGATTTTTGTGAAAGTTATAACAGCATGATTAGTTCAAAAAAAGTTAATTAAATCAATAATAATATGTCATATTAACCTATAAAATTAGTTTAATTCATAAAAAGTTTCAAATTACATTTATTTGGGTATTTATAATATCAATTATGTTAATATTTCCTTAATAAGGTAATTACTCCATCATTGTTGTGTCATAAATAAATTAAATTATTTAAAGTCTAAAAATTATAAATAAAATACCATTATGTAGGAAATATTTTTCTATTTCTAATTAATATTTATAGACGAATGTATCTTATGTATAACCCTATATTAAAAATGATTTTGTTATTAAACTTTGATTTTAACTATTTTAACCCTTCTTTAAATAAATTAATAATAAATGTCGTAATCTAATCCAAGTTGACCTAAATGGTAATATTTTATTCCTAAGGTTGTTTTTGGTTGAATTACAATTATCCAATAGAATTAGGACATGTGTTAGGGTAATAATAATATCATTTCTACCCTGAATTACCCTATTTACTTTTAACCGTGAAAATAAAACTAAAAAGTTACTATTCACCAAAAATTATTTTAATCCCATTGAACCACATTTTAGTCCTTGATATTAACCATGTCTCTCGGATTTTTGAAATTCTATTCAGAGAAGCGGTAAAATTAAGTTTTATGTAAATTTTCAAATTCTCCTAGGAGGTGGGTAAAAGACGGTGAAAAGTTCAATAAAATTTTTATATATCGAAAATTATTATAAAATGACTCAAATGAATTACATTAAACTTATATAGGTATTATGTATCCATTTTGACCTAAAATAAATTTAAATAAAATAAATAATTATTTAAATAACAAGTCGGTTTTTAAATAGTTACCCAGTGTTTTCACTATTCATCAAAAATTGATGTTTTCAGAAAAATACCAAAATTTTACCCTATGATAATTTCGATATTCCGAATCGAAAAATGAAGTCCATTTTGAAATATAAAATTTAAAAAATTTCAAAAAGTGGGTATTACTATTCATAACGGCTAGTTTTAGTAATAATTTAATAGAATATCGTTGTTTAGTGAAACTCGGTATTGTGTACGACGCAAGCTATCGAGGAAGGTCGTGATTGCGTGTAAAGCAAGCCAAGATAGTGTTGTATGTAGTGAAAGATTATTTTTATGATGTGTATAACATAAAAACAAAACATTTCTCATAAAAATCTTGGGTGTTACAATCCAATACTCAGAAGAAAAGAAAGTTGTGCTAGTAGTTTATCTTTTTGATGGGGAATCTAATAAATGGTGGAAAGTGATCAGGAACACAATGTCCAAGGAGAAAAATGAGTCCAAGGAATGGAATGATTTAATGAAAATATTTTTTAATAAATATTTTTCCCAAACCCTTCATCTTAAAATGGAATGGGAGTTCTTTAGACTAAAGAAAAAGAAATATGATTCTATCTAAGTATATGAAGAAAACTTCACAAGGCTTCCAAGACACTACTTTGACATTGTTATAAACAGCAAAATAAAGGTGGATCACTTCTTTAGTAGATTAAAGTCAAGTCTATAAAAATAATTGGTGATTTGAGGACTTGACAGCTATAAGGTAATTTTTTGTTGTTCCATTAATGTTGAAATGGAGATTAGAAACTCTCTGTGGTATCTTGGGCCTGGAGAAAAAGGGATTAAAATAGAGTTTAATATGGATGGATCGACAGATAAATCCCATGATGAAAAAATACCTAATCTCCCAAGTGTTAAAAGTGTGGGAAGAAACATATTAGGAATAGCTTAAAGGGAACCAAGAGTTTCTTCAAATGTGGAAGAGAAGGGTAAGTGGATAATCAGTGAAAAAGGGATATGTAGAATGCCACAAATGAAAAATAATAATGGAAGGTTAAAATCAACACTTATTCTATAGTATGGTGTTTAAACCACATGGATCATGGGAATTATGTGAGCCATTTCCATAAGACAAGGGTTGTTGGAGGTAATCAACCACAACAACCTCTAAGACATCAAGAAAGATAATATTATATCACTACTACTGAGGTGGATCCTGAAAATGATGTGGTGACAAGTACACTAGTTATTCATTCAAGAATAGTAAACATACTATTTGATTCTGGTTCTATTCATTCTTTCATATCTTTCACGATTAGAATAACTACTCAATCACCAACTCAAAATTGGGTTGTTGAGTTAATTTTGAGTGCAAAGAATCGAAAAATTATTGCATCCCATGTTTATAACTACTCCTCGGTTAATGTTTGTGGATTGAACCTCCCTGAAAATATTTTCATTATCAATTTGGTATACTTTGATTCTATATTGGGTATGATTAGATGTCTTCATATAAATCCAACATCAACTATCGAAAAAGGGAGATCACTTTTCACATCCCGAAGAATCCTCCAATTCTGTACAAGTGTAAGGGGGAATATGAATCTACTTCAGAATAATCATCTCAATTGTAGATATTTTCGAATTATAAGAAAGAATATCTAGCTCAAATGATTGAGATAAAGGAGAGAATCATGCTCCAAGACATACCCATCATGAAGGATTACACTGATGTATTCCCTGAATAATTTCCTGGTCTTCCTCGTAATTGATAGGTTGAGTTCTAAATTGAACTTTTTACAGGATCTATAACTATATCAAAGAAACCTTATATAATATCTATAGTCTAGTTTAAATAATTGAATTAGTAGTTATAGGAGAATCTGGAAAAATGTTTTATACACCTGAGTGCTTCACTATGTGGTGTATCAGTCCTCTTTTCCAAGAAGATATATGGATCAATACGCCTCTACATTGATTATCATGAGATCAATAAAATCAAGATAAATAAGAAGTATCCCCTACCTTTGATAGATTAATTTTTTGATCAGCTACATGGGAAATGTTATTTCTCTAAGGTGGACCTTCGGTTGGGATATCACCAATTAAAGGCAACTAAGGAAGATATTCCCAAGAATACCTTTCGAATGAGGTATAAACACAATTACTTCCTAGTGATTCCCTTTAAGACTCGCTATTTCTTGATATTTTTCATGTATTTAATTAATATATTCTTTAGTCATTATTTCGGAAAATTTGTGGTAGTCTTTATTAGTGATATTATTATATACTTCAAGAGAAAAGATGAACATTAGGATCCTTTGAATATTGTGCTAAATAATTTTCAAAGAGAGAAAATTTATGAAAATTACAGTAAATGTGAGTTTTTATGAAGGAATTATCATTATTAGGGAATGTTATGACCACAAAATATATATTTGTGGACCCATCGAAGATAAAGGAAATAAAATAGTGGCCCCTTCCAAAATCTGTAACTGAGATCCATAGTTTCCTTGGTCTATCTTTGTATTTACAATGATTTTTAAATAACATCTAATGGTTTTCAAAACCACTAACCATTCAAACTCAGAAAGTAGTAAAGTTATTTTAGACCAATGAATTAGAAGACTACTTCAAAAAGTTGAAGAAGAGTCTTGTCACTGCACCAGTACTCACACTACCGAATAATGGGGAACTCTTTGTAGTGTACAATGATGATTCAAATAAGGGATTAAGTTGTGTACTAATGAAAAATAATAAAAGGATAGCCTACACCTTAATAAAGTTAAAAATTCATGAGAAAAAATATCCCACTCATGATATGGAGTTGGCAGTTGTGATCCTTGTATTGAAAATCTGGTGGCATTATCTCTATGCCAAGAAATGTGAGATATATATTGATCACAAGAGTCTCAAATATATATTCACATGGAAGGATATTAATATTTACAAACAATGATATTTAGAGATCATCAAGGATTATGACTACTTAATCTACTACCATCATGTTAAGGAAAATAATGTATCATATTATCTAAGTAGAAAGGATCTTGCATCTTTATCAATGATGAGAATTGAGAAGGATCCAATCTTCATATATTTTCAAAGGATAGATATGGAAATCAATAAGGTTGGAACATCATAAATCCTTTCTCAAATTATTTATTAGGCATACCTTATAAAGAAAATATAGTATTCTGAAAGGAATGATATTGATATTCAGAAAATGGTGGAAGCTATCAGAAATAGGAAATCCTACGAGTTTAAGATTGATGAGGATGAAGTCATAAGATTAGGTTAATGATTATGTGTGCCTTACGATATAGATATAATGAAGGAGATTATAAATTATGTAGATACATCAACATTATATATTAACCTAGGAATAACACAGATGTATCAATATCGCTAAGAGAACTATTAGGGACAGAATAAGATGAATGTGATTGCTGAATATATGCCAAAGAGACTGGTTTTTAGCAAGTTAAGGTTGAATCAAAAAAGTCTACAGGAATGATGAAACCACTACCCATACCAACATGGAATTAGGAGAAAATTACTATGGTCTTTTTTCACTATGATTCCAGGGACATCCATAGGAAACAATTCTATATGGGTTATTGTGGATTTTCTTACAAAAAAACTCAATTTATCACAATTCGAGAGCACTTATCACAAGGTCAACATGTAGGGATATACCTCAAAGAAGTGGTAACACTGCATAGAGTGCCACTATCTATTATATCCAATTGAGATATGAGATTCATCTTCATGTTCTGGAAAATTCTCCAACATTATTTAAGCATAGAGTAGAACATCAGTATGACCTATCATCCTCAAACTTATGACCAATTTGATTAGACTATTTAAACACTATAAGATATGTTGAGAGAATTTTTTATGGACTTTGAAGGGGGATGGGTCCAACATTTTCTTCATGTTGAGTTCTCTAGTAAAAATAGTTTTCATTCGATCATCCAAATGGCCCTATATGAAACCTTATATGGTAACATATGCATAACACTGCTGTGATGGAATAAATTTGGTGAACATAAGCTGAAAGGACCATAAATTGTTTAATAAATAGTGTAAAAGGTGAAAAACATTTAGCAACACATCAAGGTAGCCGAAAGTCAACAAAAGATCTATATAGACATTCGTCGATCAGACCTTGAGATTAAGGTTTGAGAAATGGTATTCCTCTGTATATCTCTATGGAAGAGGATCATAATATTTTGGAAGAAAGAAATGCAATGTCCAAGGTACATCATCCCCTTCAAGATCCTTCATCATGTTAAAGTCATGGAATATCTACTAGCGCTTCCACCTACCATGTCGCATGTACATGATGTATTCCATGTATCACTCTTGAGGAAGTATATATCAAATCCTTTACATGTGCTGAATTCAGAGGTGGAACAATTGGAGAATGATCTCTCTTATGAGGATCATCCAGTTAAGATATAATACTATAGAGACACAGTTATACAAAAAAACTACTCACATAGTCAAATTACTATTGAAGAGTCATAATTATGAAGATGCAACATGGGAACCAAAGGAAGCGATGAATGATAAGTACCCTCACCTGTCTTCGACAAAGTATGAAAAATAAAACTTCATGGGTGAAATTTAATAAGGGGGGACGAATGTAACAACCCAAAATTTTAGAAATGGAAATTACCTTCTTATAATTATTCCATATAGTATAAACCACATAAAATCACATTAAGAACACAATACAAACATTACAAACGAAGAATGAATTAAATAGGAGGTATTTCAAAAAGTTAAGGAACCTTTACTAGCAGAATATTAATTTGATCTTTGAAATAGTAATCTGACCCTTATAAATAGTAAACCATCCAATATAATATTCATCTCACCTATGAAAGTATAAATAAAATTCAGGCACCCTATAAATGAAATTATAATATTATTATATCATAGTATAGGGAAATAAATGTATTAAAAAGTATTAATTAAGTGTTGGTATTTTTGTAAGTAAAAAATATTTAATTACAATTTTAATATTTATTTTCATAGAACATGTTCATAAATTAATATTTTATTGTCTTATAATTTTATGAGACCTTAGTTAATTTTTCAAAGTGTTTTAAAAGTTGTTAAAGTTTTAAAATCTGTATTTTTCGAGTAAATGATGATTTTAATTTAAAATTAAATTTCTCTTTTAAAGAAAATTAGTTTGATAATATGGAGTTCATTTTTAAATTCAATATATCCAGAAATGTTTAGGGTAATTTTTCTGGATATTTCTAAAATACATAAATTTTTGGTGAATAGTAAAATATGATTTTTTTTTATAAAAGATAAATACATGATTTTTTGAGTCATTGTTGATGTAAGGATGAGGTGAGCACCATTATTTAGAACTGACATGCACTATTTACTATATTTAGTCAAAATAATCAATATTTTTTCTTTCCTTGAGCCAAAATAATAAACTAATGATTAAAATAATGAGAAAACCCCTCTCCTCCACTATAAATACCACCCCTCACCACATCTTCTCCCCACACCTTCCAATATTTGATAATTGTCCAACTTCTTCCCAATACTCTTTAAAAGTCCCTATTACATGTCTATTATCTCTTGGTATCATCAAAATACTAAAACACTTTCCCTAAGGAGGTTCTCAATGAAGAGAAATTCAAGAGGTAAATTCCTCCTTCATTTTCTTTAAAATTTCTTTTCAATTTATTTTCTTTTCTTATTATCTCCTCACCTAACCTTATCCAAGTTTCATGATAACTCTAGTATCTTAAATTTAATTTAATTTTATTAGTTTAAATTAATAATCCATCATCAATACTTCTTATCCTCTACTTTTTTTATAAAAATTAAATCACTACTCATGATGTGTCAATTTACTGATATCGTGAATGTTGGACTTTCACACTAGTTCAAAAAACTTTTTTTACATCGCACTTTTTCACGTCGGTTTTTGAGAACCGACATGAAAATATCTGAAAATTGATATTTTACGTTGGTTATTATATAACCGACGTAAAAAAACATTTTCGCAGATTTTTCACGTCGGTTATATAAGAACCGACGTGAAAAATCCATTTAATCTGATTTTTCAAGTCAATTATATAATAATCGATGTGAAAAATCAATGTAAATCACTTTTCCATGTTGGTTATTTAATAAAAGATGTGAAAAATCCATTTCCATGAAAATATATAAATATTTTTTCTTATTTTTCACGTCTTTTATTATAAAACCGACCTGAAAAATCGATTTTCATGACTTTTTCACATCAGTTATTTAATAACCGATGGTAAAAGGTATTTTTAACGTCGGTTAATTAATAACCGACGTGAAAAAAGTTTACAAAAATTTATTTCATTTCCCATTCATTAATTTGACATGTCACGGAGCTCAAACCGAGTTACGGATTAAAAGTTATGGCCTTCTGAATTTGGCATTCCCTAAGACATCGTTTAGAGATGATCAACTTCTGAAGGCCATAACTTTTATTTCGTAACTCTATTTGAGCTCCGTGACCTGTCAAATTAAAGCTCAGGACATGAAATAAATTTTTATAACCTTTTTTTTCACGTTGGTTATTAAATAAAAAACGTGAAAAATAACTTTTAATGACGGTTATTAAATAACCGACATGAAAATGTCATGAAAATCGATTTTTCACGTCGGTCTTATAATAACCGATGTGAAAAAGTGATGAAGATTGATTTTTAACGTTAGTTTTATAATAACCGACATGAAAAATAAGTGAAAATTTTAATATCTTTTCATGACGGTTATCATAAAACCAACGTGATAGATAATTTTAATATCCCGTGAACGCGAAATTTCAATTTTTTTACATCGCGGCATCCAAATTTTGAATTGCCGCCTAAAATTTTTAATACCGTGTTTTCTCTTAACATCTCAATTATATGTTTCCATTATAAACATATAATAATTTAATGATCATTTATTTCAACCATTATCATTCCCCCAAATCGGCTCTTTTGATCATCAACGTAAATCAATTATTTCTTCTTTCCGTGATCTCATCAAGGTATGTTTGATCAAATATCCATGATTTAGGGTTTTTATGATTTGTTTTCTTAATTGATATACCATTTTAAAATCATTTCATTCGACCATCATCATTCTACTGAATCAACTTGTTTGATTTTCCACTTGAATCAACAATTTCTTATTTCCGCGACCTCATCATGGTATTTGTAATTATTTTCCCATGATTTATATTTTCTATGAGTAATTTTCTTAATTGATATACCATTTAATGATTATTAATTTATTATAATTATGGATGATTCTTTATATCATGGTAGAACTATGAATCCCCCTACGGATTGAAAAATTATTTTGAAGATGAAGCTATGTTTGGCTCATTCAAACTTTCCTCGAAAAAATATCAAATTTCTGTTGGTCATAACTTTTGATCCGTAGCTCCGTTTCAGCTCTATGACCTATCAAATGAAAGATTAGGAAATTTTATACAAGATGGTAAACAATTTTTACGTCTTTTATTTAATAAACGACGTTAAAAATAAATTTTAACGTCGATTATTAAATATCCGACGTAAAACATGGGGGTTTAACGACGGTTTTTTAAAAAACCGACGTAAAAATGGCCTCATAACACCATTTCCAAAATGTATTTGTTTTCCTCTGTAATTGGGGATGACCTCCCTTATTGAAGGTTCAAAAATTCTAATCGGTTTCTAACGGGTTTGTTCGTAGAACTGGAAACATCCAATGATTCCACATCCATTTGGACCTACTTTCCAAAGGTAGGCGCTCATTAGTTTGTGGACTAATGAGGCTTAGGAATTTGCATTGGTCTAGAGGATGGGAGGTCGGACTCATCAAAACTTTTTGAGGGAAATTATTGTCTACTCCAGGACTCTCTTTATAGATTTAATTTATGTTTGTGAATCCTTATTACATTACCAAGTATAAAATGATATTTCTTTTAGATCTGACAATAAATGATTGATATGTAGGATATTTAGTGAATCTTTTATATGTATTAGAGGTTCTTCATTGATATAGAATCATATGTATTTGTTAGAGATTCTTTTTCAATGGTATCCTTAGACACATTTATATAGAAGTATCTTGGTCATCATGATTACCATGCTGGTTTTAAAGCCGCTCAGTGGGGCACTTGAAGTTTATTGTCATTCAGAAGGACATGGATTATTTCAGAGTTGGGATCGTACCCACAGATGGGAAACCTATGTATCCTTTTTTTAGGAAAAGGAATCAGAACCCACATAATTCAAGTAAGGGGATATGATGTTTATGATTAATGGCTCAAAGAAAGATTTCATAATTACTTTTATGCTCTAAGCTCACGTGAGTCATGCTCGGTGTGAGAAACAAGAGGTATTGGTAAAAAAAGACAGTTGTTTCATGAAAGATGAAATCATAAGAAATTATGTCGGGCTTATGTATGTATGACTGCCCAAATAGATGAATATTAGGATTTACTTCAGGGAAGAAATCCAGGAACATGGTCCATAAAGGTATATGTACTTTATAGAGATTTGGATACTCTAATTTGGGGATTACTCATGAAAAGGAGTCCCAAATTAGGAGACGACTTATGATTGGGTTTTACTCCTGAGAAGGAAATTCAGATCAAAGGTAAATTAGGATTGGTTAAGAGATATTAAGGCTGGGGCTTACTCCTGAGAAGAAGGCCCAGGTCAAGGGACTGTAAAAATTAAGGGATTTGGGGCTTACTCCTGAAGAGGATGCCCATATTTGAGACTAGGGCTTACTCCTGAAAAGGAAGCCCAGTTTAAGAGAATTATGGTTGGGGATGATTCCTAAGGAGGATTACCAAATTTGAGAATTATGACTGGGGATTATTCCAGAAAAGGAGGCCCAGGTTAATGAGGACTTGGGGATTATTCCTAAGGAGGATGCCCAGATTTGAGAATTATGACTGGGGATTATTCCTGAAAAGGAGGCCCAAGTTAATGAGGACTTGGGGATTATTCCTAAAGAGGATTCCTAGATTTGAGAATTATGACTGGGGCTTATTCCTGAAAAGGAGTCCCAGGTTAATGATTCTCTCATCTTACAAGATGAGGTTGAATGAATGAACTATCTAACTTTAGTGACATAAAGATGTGTAAATCACTAGGTTTTGAGAGATATTCCACGGAGATCCTTTCAGATAAGGAATTCAAATTAAGAAATCATGCCATAAATGTATTTAAAGAGTGTCTTGAAGACTGAATCTTGAATAGGAGAGGTGGAATGGCATAAGAGGGGTGAAATGGGCAAGAAAGGAACCCAAAAAGGTAGGGGAGCGCAAGTCCTGGAAGGCGCGCAAGTACTGCTTGGGCGCGCAAGTCTTAGTCACGCAGGTATACCTGCACGACACATGGGTACCTACATGTTTGTAAACCAACATGGTAATACTTGGGTGATCCTTGAACAATGCATTTAGAATTATCCTGAGGTACTTCCAGAATAGAGGTGCGCAAGTTTTGGTGAAGAAGTAAGGCGGAGCGAAAGTATGTTCATTTCCCTTAAGGGTAAAACACCTTAGGCGCGCAAGTGTTAGTTAATTCTAACACTTAGACCTTACTCCTATTGTTTATACCTTCTATTCTAGGTAAAGAATTACCTTATAAGTGTTTGGAAGATCTGAAGCGGAGACTTGGGTGTTCAGAGCTCTATATATGAATTTTGGAAAAAAATTCCTCTCAAATGGGGGGCCCAAAGGGTCTATTTATAGTCTTGAGAAGACCCCGGGTGGTTATCATGTAGGTCGCGCAAGTCACTTGCACGACCATTAGGCGGTGCGGAAGTATACTTGCATGACCATGAAGGAACTTGCACGACCTATGGGCAATGTTCTGCTTGTTCAACCCTTTGTCGATTTTTGATGTTTCTTCAAAGGATAAATCAATTTGGACTAAGGTTTTAGAAAATGTGACGAAAAGGATCATCAATAGTATTTCACATCGTTTTTTTAAAAACTGATGTTAAAAACCACAAAACCCCATTTTTTAACCGACTTAAAAAATCATATTTTTAACGTCACTCGCAATAACGTCGCCTAAGACCCGACGTTAAAAAGAAAAAAAACTGATGTAAAAAAAGGTTTTTGTACTAGTGTCATTTTAATTTAATTCCTTCGTGGATTGTAATAAAACCAATTTTAATTGTTGAAAAAATATTTTAAAATTTCTTTTATTACCCATTTTATGTTCCTGAACGAAAATTTATATATAATACTAAATTATAAAATTAAACGAGTTCGTTGTGATCGAAAACTGCCAAAATTACCCTCAACAATTTTCATTAACTATTTATCTATTGATTCATCCTCACAAAATATAAAAAAATAGTTTATAAGATCATTTAACCTTATAGATGATCATTAATAAATTATAACTTCAATTGTGTATTTAAATTTCCATTTTACATGAACTTCTATACAGTTATTCAAGCAAACAGATCATGAAAACTAAGAAAACGAGCTCTCCTGAACAAAGAAACTGAACACTATAACTCATCAAAAACGCCATTTATGAACTTAATAAAATTATTTTAAATAAATTACATGTATAAATTGTTATTTAGTTATTAATTAATGAATCTAATTTGATTATTTAGTACATTAAGATCATGTGTTGAAGAATTTTAGACATAAGGTAAGGGATTATTCCCGAAGTTCCATTTTTTCCTTCGGGTTACTCTTTCTCTATTTTCCTCAATATAATTCTTTATTATTTTTTGAAATTATTCTAAATTATATTAATATATTAAAAACTCATGTATATATATCATATAACCATTCATTTATTGAGAAATTCATGTTTTAAAAATGTTCCCTTCTTAATTCCTTCTGATAAACAAGCCCTATTGGAGGGAACTTTCCAATTTCTTACCCTTTTGTAGGTGAACTCCATAATATGTTTTAAGACACCATTATTTTTATAGAATCACTCATTTTATCATAAGAAATATCACTATTAATTTATAGTTTTATGAAAAAAAATATTCATTTTCCTCTTTAGTGTCTCTTTAATACGTTTCTTAAACCCCACAAAAAATTTTCATTTCTAAAGATTCTTGAACACTAATTTTACATGTTTTCACTTGAATTTGACATCAATTATCATGTGTTATTCCATGTGACATTATTATGATACCCATTTATTTCCATGGGTAACCCTTATGTTTATTCTTCATGTGGGGCACATATTCATGAACATCTTATGATGGGTGCATCTAGATAGTTCTCCAATGAATTGAGTATTTTTTAGTCTTATGATACGTCATGTTGTGACGCAGAGTGAACTTGATATATTAATGGGGCTTTGTTCACCATGTGATACAGTCTTGGCATATAGCCTTGACTCATGTTTATGTCATGTTATATATGATTTCAACATTCATATGATGTTATGTATATATGTTCCCATGTTATAAATGTTATTAATCTATATGTTTATTCATGTTCATGCCCTTATTTCATCATGTTATGTATTCTAAATCATGTTCTATTTTTAATTCCTATGCTTAATAGCTTACTGGGCTTTTATATCATCCCTTTTATTCGTGTATTCTCCAGGATATCCTATCAATATTTACGAGATCAATGGAAGTTAGGATCTCATTATTGAGATTAATTAAAATAATTTTTTAGTTTGGTTTATTGTTTTCAAATTATGTACCAAATCCTACAATGATACTATACCTTATGATCCATTTCGTGTAATTTGATGGTTAATTATGCTTGAAATCATATATTGATATGTGTAAAAGGATAGGGTGGCTATATTTTAATTCTTAGGGTATCATTGCTTAAATTCTAAAAATTCATTATCACACTTGAGATAACATAAATTTTTATATATTTTCATTCATCCTATCTATCCGAAATTTTGTGAGTAATCTTCTTTTGGTGATTTGTGCACTTTTAATGGACCTCCATCGTTACATTCCCCAAATGTGGTGAATTTATTTTCTAGCAAAATATATTTACTTCTACTGTATATCATCCTCCAATGTTTTCTAGAAATAAATTATTTCCTTATTTTTCTCATTTGGGTCCTCTTGTATTACTTTGTAGCTATTTGACCATGGTTTGGACAAATAAAACATCTCCTATTAAAAACATACTTTGTATAATTATTCCTCAATTGAGATGTTATTACAGTAGATTTATATTCTTCTTGGAGCCTTTTTTCTTTTAGACACACACTCATAGTGTGTCCCGATATTCCAAAATAGTATCATTTGATAACTACCTTCATTTGGGAGTATTATCTTTTGGATTTAGGAAAAATATTATTCTTTCACATATATTATAGATTTCCATAGTTGTGGACTCCACTTATTAATGCTTCCATGGAAGGTATCTTGTTCTTATTCTTCTAAATATTGGTTTCCACACTCTCCTTGAGATTCTTGATATTCTCATATTTTTGAATTAGTTGGGTATTCATCTCTCCAAACTTTGAGACATATTGTTTGCAGACATTATCTCAACCCCAAGTAAAGTTTTGAGAGGAATAGAGATGGATTTTAGTTCCTTAACTATGGTAATCTATTCTTATACTTCTTGTGAATTTTTTTCAATTACGTCACTTGAACACTTCATATTTTCACTCATTTTGATAATATCTTTAATTAAGGCTGATACCAATTTCCTCAACCTATGGTTATCCTTAACAAAATTTTCCATGTATTCAATCAATTTAGGATTATCATCCCATATATTTTTAACCTATTTTGATTTGGTACTCTTCTCCCAAGAATACAATTTAAGATTATAAAAATTATAGGATATATCCTTTAATTCCTCGGTCTGTGAGTAATTATTTTCCCTTATATTAGTTGAAATTACAACTACTATCTTATTCATGATTTTAAATTTATCAACTAAAATATTTATTACTAACATATAAGTCCTTTGAGATTTATTATTCTATCTCAATTTCACATTTTTTCATAAAGTCATTGATCTATCTCCTATGATAGGTGGATATCTTCACCTAATAAACTAATTGACATATCAACATCATTATTTTATCCAAAACCATATAGAATATCTAGCTGATCAACTAATCTTATATCACAATTTAATGAATTAATAGATTCATAATCTGATACATTCATACCTTCCCTTTGACAGTTTTTATATTATTATGTTTGAATCAAAATTTTCCTAAAATATTGATCCAATATATATAATATCCTTGGATCTATCCTTTTTTTCTAAAATTATTACCCTTTTTTCTGTCAACAGAATAATGTTAGGGCAGAATGAAATTCAACCCCAGAAACAAATCATATCACTTCATAGAAAAACCAAAAAAGGTACCCAAGATGTGATACACATTGTTAGCCATCGGAGGAGTCTTTAGTGTGAGATAAATAATGTGGGAAGAGTATGGAAATTTTACAATATGAAAATATTACCTCAAAATCTCACTTCCCAAGTTGGTTTGGCCTCAGTGTTAGTACAGTCACAAATGAGCTCGACCTTAAATGATGATACAATGGTTATCTTCCTTAATGGATAAAAAGAATTTATTCATTTTTGATAATCCCCTTTTTTAGGTTTGAAGGGGAACCCTTACAAGGCCCATAGGCTTCAAGACATTATAGGACCCGAAGTTCCTAAAGGAATTCATTAAAGACTATGACTACTTGAAAG
The DNA here is from genome assembly GCA_963277665.1 of Viscum album. Classification (NCBI taxonomy): domain Eukaryota; kingdom Viridiplantae; phylum Streptophyta; class Magnoliopsida; order Santalales; family Viscaceae; genus Viscum; species Viscum album. The sequence goes on from OY728131.1 coordinate 27,021,905, forward strand.
TGCCCCTCCCTGACGTCTACATTGTGATCAGCTCTACACCGTTTCATGGTTGTTCCGCTAGCTATCATGTATAGAGGTGGACAGGTCTAGCACCAATGGAAAATGTCATACCATCTTATTCATCTAAATTAATTATCTCTGTTCTAGTAAATGTTCCTTGCTTAAAATACTCTTATGGTGCTTATTCCTTGTAAAATATGTCTGGGTTTCATCTACACATTAGGTGGAATGAATGACATGAGGTGGACCTAAGTCTTTAAGGTGGCCCAAAATCCTTACTAGCCTAAAGGCGTTGGTGGCCCGAATTCCTTAAAGATTCCAAGACCGAACTGGTGGTCTGAATGTGAATAGTTCTAGCTGCTACAATACCAAAAAGTACATGCTATAATACCTATTACAGTAACTACTTTAGTACCTACTAAAATACCTACTACAGTACTTTCTACAATTACATAGAATTATGCCTCTACCAGAATTCGAACTTAGGTCTCATGGTTTCACTTGGAGAGTCCTCAACCAGTTTTAATAATGGTTGGTTAAACCATTGTCACCGATTCTATCTTATGAGGTATAAATCATGAATGAATATAGGATACAAGTATTCTACTTGATTCACCCTCACAAGAGTAATCTAAGGTGAATTCAATTAGAAACGTGTCGATGCCTCTGAATCCACTAAACAAACTTTTTGGTGGTGGGTTCAGTATAGGTTACTCATATTCCTCAAGATACTCACTTTACAATATTTAGGTATAGCTCACTACTTCAAAAGGTTCACTCCCTTAACTTTTCTCTTTATCTCACTAATATATAAATAAATTTATTTTGACATCAATTTCCAACACATACAGTATCACGATGGTTTTTTTATTTTACCAGATGATGGTTGATGCATTGTGATCTCGACTTGCTGATTTTTCATGGGCCTAACATGAACATCCCTATAACCAAAACCCCTTTCCATGAGATGTCATGAAAACAAAACCAATTTATTCATCAGTATTGTAGTTTTCATCAATTTTCTTCATTAAAACAATAAAATTGAATTACATTATTTTTCTTCTCTGTATTTTAGATCCATCTCATCCATATTTATTCATATTTTACTCTAAATCTGATCTAGAATTCATCCTATTCTTCTTATTGGATCATATATGCCAATGTTTTTCACTTTTTGGGATAATATTTATATCTTAATTCAACCTATTCTATAATTAAAATTTGGATATAGTGCCATGTTCTTCTTTATTTTTTATATTTCATGTTCAACATTCTTCTCTTTTTGGGAAATATTTCTTCTATATTTTATGGATAAAGATATCTCCATAACTTATATCTTCAAAAATGGGTTGGTTAAACTCTTTAAAATATGTATGAAATAGAAATATTTTATTTCCATCATATCCCCCATGATATTTTATTTCACGTCTAGTTATGTCCCTAATCACCGTGATGTAGATTGTTTTTTCACAAAACATGAAAATACCCAAGTTTCAACACAACCTCCTCCTTCAGGGAATAATTCACAGAAAAAAACTAGAACCACCAAATATAATGGAATATATCAAAATTAACTCCATATAATATCATATAATGATACTCTCAATCTATTTATAACACTTAAAATAGTTTTAGACCAATCCTCCTCGACAGCATGGAGGTCTCAAATTTTACAAAACCATAAAAAATTTACTAAGAGTCATTCATGACACAACACATATATCATGGTGTGGATGAAGTAAATAATATTATATGATATAACCTATTTTATCGTTCCCTAATTTCATGTGGTTTAAGTCTCTGGACTTCTACAAAAAAATGAATTACAAACCAAGTCTTTGCAGCATCATCTTTCACTGTGGTGCCGACACCTTCAAATCAACATAGTTACCAAAATATACCTCAAACTTTTTATGAAGTGTCCATTCCTTTCATGGTGCAAATGATTATATTTCCATTTTTAAAAATGAAAAAAATTCTATTTATTACCATTATATATGAATGAAATATTATTACTTATCTAAAGAATTTACTATATTTTCATTTTAAAATACTACAATGATGCAACACAGACTTCCTTGATGCAATGATATCTTCACCTGAAATGTATAATGGAATCACCCTTATACATTTTTCATATGTTATATAAATAGGCCCTACTTAGTATTTTATATTTGTATTAATTTTTTAGTTTTTTTTGTGAAATAAATAATATGATCATAGGGGATAACACTTATGTTTTCCTTAAATTTATATTTTTTAGTGAAATACAATTATGACATGGTCTTGGATGTCAAGAAATTATATTTTTTCAGTAGATAGATTTATTCTTACATATCCTAGTTTCTTTTAAAACTCCTTGTTCACAAGATTCACTGGTTCTCTTTCTAAAAACTATAACACAAAAAAATCAATTTCTATTTACAATAAATCCCACACAACTCAAAAACGTTTTGAAAATAATTAATAGTATCCAATAATAAATCCTAAATTATATGATAAAATTCACACTCCAAGTTGTTACTAGGATCATATTACATGTTGGGTTTATAACTGGTTGAGATAGTAATTCTCCTATATTTATGGTCATTATTTACACAAGGATTCCTTGTGATTTACTTAATAACTTCACCACATTTTCCAACACTTAAACCTATAATCCTTATAGGTTCTATATATTTGGTTGTGAATTATTACAGGGATACTCAATGGGTTTCTTTTAATAAGTGTAGGTTAGATGGATTGTTGGTTTTAGGGTCTCTTGTATAATTGTTAGAATGGTGGTGGTTGTTGATATTACTACTAAAAGGGTGGTTTGGATTGAATTTTTTTCTTATAAAATATATAATATTCTTGGTATGTTTCTCTCCATATTTTATTTTGATGCTATAAAACAATTTGAGATAGGTTGTGGAATATATTTCATTTCCTTGTAATTCAGCATATTGATCGGTATAATGGTTTGGATAAAAACATAGACCATACAAGCATTTTAGTGATTATTTCACACTTTATAGTATAATATCCTTTTATCTAACTATAATGGTTATCTCCTCAAGTTATAAATTTATGAATTGTGATTCAATAGATCTTATCTTATGCACACCACTGGTACCAATACCTCTTTTTCCAAATTTCTATGAATTATGAGTTATCTTCCTTATTAGTACCCTATATTATACTAATTAATTTTCTATATATGTAGCAGTTGATGAATCATATAGTCTATTCCTATCAATATCATGAAGGTCCTTATAGAAGAAATCTAAAAAATTATCCTCCTTAATGGTGTTGTGGGGATAACCAACAGAAGCTTCTTAAATTTTTTACAGTACTCATAATAAATCTATCTTGATGCGCGTATAATGACATAAATCTATTTTCTTATGGATCTAATACTTGAAGTTTGGAATTATCTATGAATTATAATTCTATTATGTTCATCCCAACCATTTAACTCTCCAATATATGGGTTCTACAACCACAAATTATTTTATCCTTCTAAATAAAAAGAAAAATATCTCAATTTGACATACTCTTTAGCTACACCTTTGGGAATAAGCTTGGAACATACCATGGTGAATTATTTAATATGACTTTTAGGTTTTTCATGTGAAATTCTCTGAAATATAATTAATAATTTGATCATAATATCATTTATTTCAATGTCATTTTATAGGGAGTGCATGTGAATTTGGTTTTTTTCTTTGAAAAAGTAGGGAGTGCAGTTAGGGTTCTATGCCATTTTTAAAGCCACTCAGTGGGGCACTTGACGTTTATTTTCATTCAGAAGGACATGAATTATTTCATAGTTGAGATCATACCCACAGATGGGATACCTACGTATCCTTTGTTTAGGAAAAGGAATCGGAACCCACGTAGTTCGAGGAAGGGGATATGATGTTTATGATTGATGGCTCAAAGAAGTATGTCATAATTACTTTTACACTCTAAGATCACGTGAGTCGTGCTCAGTGTGAGAAACAAGAGGCATTGGTAAAACAAGCAAATTGTGCCATGAAAGATGAAATCATAATAAATGATGTTGGAATTATGTATGTATGACTGCCCAAATAGATGAAGATTAGGATTTACTTCAGGGAAGAAATCCAGGAACATGGTCCATAAAGGTTTATGTACTTTATGGAGATTTCGATACTCTAATTTGGGGCTTACTCCTAAAAAGGAGGCCCAAATTAGGAGAGGACTTATGATTTGGTTTTTACTCCTGAGAAGGAATCCCATATCAAAGGTAAATTAGGACTGGTTAAGAGATATTAATGATGGGGCTTACTCCTAAGAAGAAGGCCCATGTCAAGGGACTTGAAAAATTAAGGGATTTGGGGATTTCTATTGAAAACGATGCCCATATTTGAGCCTGGGTCTTACTCCTGAAAAGGAATCCCAGATTAAGAGAATTATGGTTGGGGCTGATTCCTAAGGAGGATGCCTAGATTTGAGAATTATGACTGGGGATTATTCCGGAAAAGGAGGCCCAGGTTAATGAGGACTTGGGGATTATTCCTAAGGAGGATGCCCGGATTTGAGATTTATGACTAGGGAATATTCCTGAAAAGGAGTCCCATGTTAATTATTCTCTCATCTTAAAATATGAGGTTGAATGAATGAACTCTCTAACATTAGTGACATAAAGATGTGTAAATCTCTAGGTTTTGAGAGATATTCCACGGATTTCCTTTCAGATAAGGAAGTCAAATATAGAAATCATGCCATAAATGGATTTGAAGAGTTTCTTGAAGACTGAATCTTGAATAGGAGAGGTGGAATGGAATAAGAGGGGTTAAATGGGCGAGAAAGGCACCCAAAAAGGCAGGGGCACGCAAGTCCTGGAAGGCGCGCAAGTACTGCGTGGGCGCGCAAGTCTTGGTCGCGCAGGTATACCTGCGCGACACATGGGTACTTACAAGTTTGTAAACCAGTATGGTAATACATGGAAGATCCTTTACCAATGCCTTTAGAATTATCCTGAGGTACTTCCAGAATAGTGGCGTGCAAGTTTTGGTGAAGAAGTAAGGCGGCGTGCAAGTATGTTTGTTTCCCTTAAGGGTAAAACACCTTAGGCGTGCAAGTGTTAGTGAATTCTAACACTTAGACCTTACTCTTATTGTTTAGACCTTCCATTCTAGGTAAATAATTACCTTAGAAGTGTTTGGAAGACCTGAATAAGAGACTTGGGCGTTCAGAGCTCTATATCTGAATTTTGGAAAAAAATTACTCTCAAATGGGGGGCCCACAAGGTCTATTTATACGCTTGAGAAAACCCCAGGCAGTTATCATGTAGGTCGCGCAAGTAACTTGAGTGACCATTAGGCGGCACACAAGTATACTTGTGTGACCATGAAGGAACTTGTGCGACCTATGGGAAATTTTCTCCTTGTTCATCCCTTTGTCAATTTTTGATGTTTCTTTAAAAGATGAATCAATTTGGACTAAGGTTTTAGACAATGTGACGAAAAAGAGCGTCAACAAAAACTCCCCTCAGAGTTGGATTCGGAAGAATAAGGATGTGACTCTGAGGAAAAGAAGAAGAAAAAACCAAAGGGAATGAGGCACGCAGGTGGGTGGCCTGACCTATAAATATGCGACCGCATTTCCGTACAAAGCATCCGGATTTCAAACTTTTGAGCTCTCACCGCACAAGTTTCCTTCGCCGCGCAAGTTGCTCTATTTTCCAATGTTTCTTTGATGTCGCGTTGTGGTATAGGTATTTGGACTTACATAGTGATACTTGCGCGCCAAAAACTCATGCGGCACATCCATACTTGCGCGTCAAAATAAGACTTGCGCGCCTTAATGCCTTAGCCATTTTTCTGAATTCCTTCACAAATTTTATGAAAAATTAACTTACTTTAGGAGTTAATTACTCAACTTTTGTGTAGATCCAATGGCTCCCAAGAGAATTGGAATGGTTGATGAATCGGCTAGAAAGTGGATAGATGACATAATGAATATTGTTGGCCATGATTACTATGATATCTGTGAAAACACTCTTCCAGAATTGGCTACGTACTTGAAGAAATATCATCTTAACTTCCCACAGAGCATCTATCTACCCCTGTATAGTCATGGTATTCTACAAGAAGTCAATGTTCCAGATGCAAAGAACTATATGCCTGAGATGTAGCTACACTGCTACTCCTCTATTTCGGTTATGCTGTGCATTAAGAGCAATAACACTGGCATGAACTTTCAAATTTTTTCTTCATGCCATTTCCTTGCAGATATGAAAATGGAAAACCCTTGGGCTGAAATGTTTTCCACTGCCGGTTGGTGGAGAGAAGACAAATATAGAATTAGAACAATATCTGAAAAGAGTACTATCTCCAAATGGCTCTTTACTTCCAATGCTTCATTCTCAAATCCATGTATCCATCTTCCAAGTCTCTTGGACAGAAACCGAGTAACTGTTTGATCAGCAGAAAATTTTCTCAAACCGCACTCAAGAAAATTCTTTTAAAATTGTTCCAAGAAGAGCTGGTATCACTGCATATCTTATGGTATCCTGTTGAATGAATGAATTCCAGGTGGCTGCTGATGAATCTCGGGATGTTTTAAATCAAATGAATAGTTATATTGAAAGTCTTTTGTAATTCCTGAAAAAGAGAAGAGACTCCAATCTATGGATGTCCTTCTAACTCTTGTGCATCAATGAAAAACACGCTCACCTTCAATCATTTGTACCTGCAATCTCTTTTTCTATCTGCTTTAAATTTTACCTAATCCAATGGGCCTAGTAAGCCTAGTTTTATTTTTATATTAGGATTATTATAAATAAACCTACAAACTTTGAATCTTTTAATTGCTCAATATTACCTAAATCATACAAAATGTATGTTTAGTGAGCTATAAATTGACTTTTATTCAGAGTTCCCTTGTCTTTTGTGGGCATTTTAAAGTCATGCATGTCAGACCTAAAGAGGCTAATGTTTAAGGTCGAAATATCTTTGACCGAAAATGGATTAATATTGACTCAATTCCTTGAAAATTTATCTGAAAACATATTACCATACTCAAGTATAAGGGAAAATATGTAAACTATGACTTAAGAATATTTTAATCTGAGGAATGATATGAAAAAGAGATAAAAAGCATTAGAAGAAGTAGTTCCCAATAATGAAGTTACCATTATTAAAAAAACCTGTTAGGGGGTTGAATTATGCAGGGCCACCTAAGGGCATTGGCTGCATAGTTAAATAAATAGTATCTTTTGGCTAACAATTTTTTTATGTAGACTGTTTATGCAAGGCCTCCTAAGGGCACGTGCTGAAAAGTCAGGCAAAAGAACTCTAAGAAATTTACTTTCCTAGTGCTAAAAAGCTAGTTAAAGTTTATGGAGATTCAAATTTTCCAAAGTATTGAGTTTGTTGTATGGAAAGTGGTACTTTAATATGGAGAAGATATTTCCAAACAAGATTATCGAAGAAGTTGATGGATATCACTCCTAGGAATGTCTGACCCAAACGCAGGGAAAAATAATATAAACCATAGACTTGAATACTTTCAGATCATGAAAAAGGATATGGGACAAATATGTTAAGGATGGATATTTTTTCGGATCCCTACATATTGTTATTTAAGACAAATAAGGAAAAAAGGCTTTCTTCACAAGAATGAAGTTACCAGTATCCGAAAAACCTGTTAGGGGGTTGAATTATGCAGGGCCACCTAAGGGAATTGGCTGCATAGTCAAATAATAGCATGTTTTGGCTGAAAAATATGTTATGGAGACTATTTATGCAAGGCTTCCAGAGGGCTCGTACTGCATAGTCAGGTAAAAGAACTCTCAGAAATTTGACATTTTTGTGACTAAAAGTCAAGAAAATTGTTATGAAGATCTGAAAATATTTAAGGTTAGGATTATGACACATAAAGATGGGTATTGTCCAAATGTATGCAGTAATACATAGATCAATGCTAACCATAATCATGTTATGGCTAGGTCATGAATTGAAATAGTGGACTTCACTATGTATCCCATAAGGATGGGAATCAAGCCATACGTAGTTCTTGAACTACAGTTTAACGTAGTGTGGGACAAAAGGATTGGAGATCTTAGTTTAGGGTCATAGAGCTTGGACCATTGTAAGAAATACACAGTGTGTGTTTTCAGGGGGACCTTTCAGCCAGGGGACTGAAAGAGGAATTTGGGGTTAGGCCCAACAGACTTGGGGCTGGATTTGAGGGACACTCAAACGTTCCTACATATCCCATAAGGATGGTAATCAAGCCCATATAGTTCTAGAAATACCTTCTGTACAAATTTGGTTCGTACAAGTGAAGGGTGAAAGGGGACTTTAGTGCAATGATGGTTTAACCCAAGATAAAAGGTTCAGGTTTTTCCATGTATGCATGTAGTCTTTGAAATGAAACATGATTGAAAATCAATGTAAATAATGATTCCCTCTCAGGTGAGAGTATCAAAGAATATTGTTGTTTATTTTCACACGGGACGAAAGTGTTGTATATTTTAATGTCGTATAGCAAGGACGAAAGTGAACCAATGTAAAGATATCAATTCTAGGGGCGGTTTCACGAGTCAACATCGTATGAGATGGAAGTGAACCGATGTAAAGAGCTTGGTTTTGGGCTTGAAGCTTCGGAGGTTGCCTACGTACCCAGCCTGGAAGGTAAGGATCAAAGTCCGTGTAGTTCAATTAAAGAATGAATTAATGATCAAGTTGTTCTTGGGGATAACAACCTAAAAAATGGTGTTGGGACTTACGCATGGTTAGCGGCCCAGATAGGGTGTTATGGTTGAAGTTTTCTCTAAGCTCACGTGAGTCATACTCGGTGTGAGAAACAATAGGTAGAAACAACCCTAACGATGCACCGTTTAATGTCATGTTGGAAATATGAAGGGACTATGCAGTTTAAAGTCTTGCAGTTAGGACTATTGGTGATGCAAAGTTTAATGTCATGTAGTAGGGACAAATCATAGTTTAATGTCATGTAGGACATATAAAAGGAATTTCTCTATAGATTAGCGTTGTGTAGTTAGGACGATGGAGAAAACACAGTTTAATGTCATGTTGGAAAAAAAGAAGACTTTGCAGTTTAATGTCATGCAGTAAGGACAAAAGAGTACACTATTTAACGTTATACTGGACGTATTAGGGACTTTTTCACATTTTAGCGTCATGTTGGACGAAAGTGCGAGTAGTTTAAGGTCATATGCATGGACCTTGGATGATGTAATTTAACGTCTTACTGGATGGTGGTGCAGTTTAAGGTCATACCGGACCATTGGAGGGTTATTTTGTGTTTATAAAAAATACTTCTTTAGAAATCTGGCATTGGTTGGAGTAGTGATGAGTTCTCCATCCATTGAGATTAAAGAATAAGCTCCATTGGAGTAGACCCTGTGTATTGAGTAAGGTCCTTCCCATTTTGGATCAAGCTTGGGAGGTTTCTTTCTTGGGATCATTGGAGTTATGAGAACTAATACCAATTCTCCCTGAGTGAATGAATGAAGATGAAATTTTTTGTTAAAATCTCGTGCTATTCGATTCTGATAGACTTCCCAGTAGTGCAAAGTGCACAATATTTTCTCATCTAACCGTTACAATTCATTCAATAACTTTTTAGATTGTTCATTTGTAGATGATTGATCACAAATGGAAACTATGAGAGAGGGTAGTTGAACTTAAATTGGCAAGACTACATCTGTTCCATATACCAATGATTATGGAGTTGACCGCGTTGCAGTGCGGGTGGTAGTCCGATAATCCCATAAAGAATGAAAGAGTTTATCAGGCCATGAATTCTTATCTTTATCCACCATCTTTTGCAGTATATTTGAAAGAGTCTTGTTGAAGGCTTCTATCCGGCCATTGGCCGCTTTATGATACCGAGATGAGTGGTTGGATTTGATGTTGTATTCTTGATACAACTTCTTCACCTCGGATGAACAGAAGTTGGTGCCATTGTCCATCAATATGGTATGAGGGACATGAAATATGGTATTGATTTTAGACTTGATGAAGCTAACAATGCATTTAGAACTGACTTCCTTAAGTGGTATTGCCTCTGCCCATTTGGAAAAGAAATCAGTAGCAGTAAGAATATACTTAAACTTCTTGGCCATAGCTGAAGGGTAAGGCCCCACCACATCTATTCCCCATGTGGAAAATGGCCATGAGTATTTAGCTGTATGAAGTAACTCTGGAGGTTGATGAATGAATTTGGCATGTACTTGGCATGAATGACACTTATTTGGGAAATCAACACAATCTTGTATCATTGAAGGCCAAAAGTATCCAAGCCTTCGAATCTGATCAGACAGTCTATGTCCAGATTGGTGGGCACCACAGACTCCTACATGCACTTCTTTCATGACAACCATTGTCTCTTCACCATCAATGCATCTAAAGAGAACTCCATCAAAATCATGTTTGTAGATAATTTTCTTTAGGTGATCTGGGCTATCATAAAGAGTAAAATTGACCACATGTCACTGGATTTGTTCTTTCTCGGCTATATCAGGTGGAAGTGTTCCATTTTGAAGGTATTCCCTGATAGGTGACATCCATCCTGTAGTATGACCATACAGTTCAGGAATGGGACTAATTTCATTAATTTCCTCTGTTCTGATTCAAACATAAGGTGAAATTTCACAACAGTGGGCAATATTGATGGTTGTCTCGTCCCGATTTGGATCTGCCAGAGCTGTGGCTATATTAGCCAGTGCATCAGCTTGAGAATTTTGTGATCTTGGGACATAAGAAAATGTCAGTTCCTAAGGGAATTCTGCCATTAACTCCCTGACATAATCATACAAAGGGATTAGTTCTTCTTTTCTGATGGCATAAACCCCGTTGACTTGTTTGATTACCAGGTCTGAATCACCTTTCACCTTTAAGTAATTCACTTGTGCTTGAAGCGCTAATTCCAAGCCTGCAATGAGAGCTTGGTATTCTGCTTCATTATTGGTACCACCTTCCCACAATAAGAAGTAATAAGGTAACACTGCCTTTTCTGGAGAAATGAGCACAATTCCTAAGACAACTTTTTTGAATTTAAGATTTTCCATTTTCCTATCTATTGGACTTCTGGAAGCACCATCTCCCATGCCCGAGGACTTTCTTGAATAGAGAAAACTTCCTCATCAGGGAGTTTAATATCTGAAGATGTGCCCTCCACTGAAGGGTGTTCAGCCAAGAAATGAGCCTGAGCTTGGCCCTTTATCGAATTTTGAGATACATACTGAATGTCGAATTGCTGCAAAATAACTTCCCACCTTGCCAAACGTCCTGTAAGAATTGGACGACTAAGGATGAATTTGAGAGGGTTTTTGTAAGATACCAATTGGACCTCGTGATGTTTCAGGTAGTGTCTAAAATTCTTAACTACAAAGATTAATGCCAGGCAGCACTTCTCAATACTTGAATACCTGGTTTCTGCTTCAAGCATAGTCCGATTGAGGTAGTAGAGGTTGTTTTCATCCCCAGCATCATTCTTCTGAGCAATAAAGGCACCCAATGACTGCTCTAGAGCTGTCACGTAGAGGATAAGTGGTCTTCCTTCAACAGGTGGCATGAGTATTGTGGACTCAAGAGGTATTTCTTCAGAATATCGAATGCTTCTTGACATTCTTCAGTCCACTGGTAAGTGACTCCCTTCTTCATCAATTTTGTGAAGGGTAAACTTTTTCCTCCCAAATTGGCGATGAAACACCGAATATAGGCTAAGTGGCCTTGAACTCCTCTTAATTCTTTCAAATTTTGAGGAGGTGACATACCAAGGATTGACTTGGTCTTCTCAAGATTGACTTCAATGCCACGATGGCGTACAGCAATGCCGAGAAATTTTCCTGAGGTTACCCCAAAAGAAAATTTTAAGGGGTTCATCTTCAAATTATGTTGTCGAATCTTGCGGAATATGACTTCCAAATCAGCCAAGTGATTATAACGTTGTTTGGATTTGACCACCAAATCTACCACATAGTATTCAAGAAACTTCCCTAAGAAGGGTTTGAAGATATGATGCATGGCGCGCTGATATGTTGCACCTGCATTCATTAATCCAAAGGGCATTACCCGGTTGCAAAACACACCATGAGGGCATCTGAAGGCTGTGGATTCCTCGTCTTCTGGGGCCATTTGGATCTGATTATATCTGGAATATCCAACCATGAAGGAAAGTGCTTCATATCCAGCTGTTGCATCAATTAAAATTTCTGTAATCGGAACTGGGAAATCATCCTTAGGACAGTGCCGATTAAGATCTCTAAAATCGATGCAAACTCTAATTTGTCTGTTATTCTTCTTTATAGGGACAATATTAGCCAACCACCTAGGATACTGAACTTCTCTGACGAAGTTATCTTGGATAAGATTATCCACTTTAGCTTCAATTTTGGAAGCATAAGTTGGATGTGTTCTTCTCGCGTCTTGCTTAAATCCTCGATGTTCTTCTGGTAAACCCAAATGATGAGTAGAAACATCAGGATCAAGCCCGGGAATTTCTGTATATTTCCAAGAAAATATATCTCTATTTGGATTTATAAAGGAAATATACATCTCTTTCTCTTCAAGAGTCATGGCCACACTGATTAAAGTGGGGCGTGGATCTTCTTTTATACCCAGATTTATTTCTCTGAGTTCATCCTCTGTCGTAGAGATACCCTCTTCAAATGATGGAGGAGCATCTCTGAGATCTTCCTCTTCTTCTTCATCATGTGTTATTTCTTCTGTTTCTACTTGCATAGTATATGATAAAGCAGAATTTTTATGATTAGAAGAAATGTCAAAATTTGCACATCTTGAAGAAGAAGCTTCCATTTCTAACCCGATTGATGATGAAGGGTCTTCTTTGGGTAATAATGAGGAGATAATGGATTGAGAATCGACATCATTGTTCACCTCCGATGTTGCTATAACTTCTTATGGCCTAATTGGAGAAGTATAGACTTGTTGAATTTCAGAAGATGAAATGAAGACATCACCATTTGTGCTTTCATCACTTCTTGGTTGGTTACCAATTTTTCCCATGTTGTCTGGCTCAATTTCCGTAATTGACATTATGGATATTTCTATAGGAGTATTTTGATTTGGGTTTATCTTGTCAATTTGACTAATAGGAAACACATAATCTGTACTCACATGTGTAAATGGATTTACTGGAATCTTCTCCAAACCATATGGAGCATTAACTTTGGTAATCTCATTTGTTGTGGATTTCTTCCTTCCCTTCATGTGATAGAATTCCATCTCAATGTATTGAGACTCACATGTCTTCAACGGGGCCTTATCACCATAAAATGTCCCAACTTGACCATTGAAACAATATTTGAGAAATTGATGATATGATGAAGGGATAGCCGCATGTTGATGTAACCAGGGTCTTCCAAGAAAGATGTTGAAAGCTGAGTCCTAATCAACAACCATGAAATCCGAATTGGATACAATATCTCCAAACTAAGTTCTGAGTGTAACTTCGCCCAATGGTTCTTTTTCATTTTTATCATATCCTTGTAAGATCATGGTAGAAGGAGATAAATCAGATTCCGTGAGGCCCAATCGATGAAGTGTATGAATGAGCTTGAGGTTGACTCCTGAACCATTGTCAATGAAAGCTCTTCGGACGTCTATGCCATTGAACTTGATAGATAATTACAAAGGTCTAATATATCCATGCACAACATCATCTTCATCTTCATCAATAAAAGATATTAGTGCATGGCATTCTGCATGATTATTCTCTATGTGATAGACTTCAGCTGCAGTAATTTCAGTTTCAAACTCATGCAGACTTGAAAAATCCTCGATGAGTGCTTCCTGAAGATCTTTTGACAGATTCAAAGCATCTAGAATTGATAACTTGGCTGGTACTTGAGCCAAGTGTTTCGATACATCATACTTTTGATCCATAGGTCTGTGTTTTCCAATAGGAATATGTGGTTTAGCAGGTTCCTTGGAAGCAAATGCTTTGAAAGTTGATGAATCTTGTATTGGGATAGGAGTTGGAAATATTCCTGGTTTTGGATGATTAGACCGATTAGATCCATTTACCTACTGAGAGGAAGAAGATGGAACCTTCAACCAGTCTTCCAAAATAACTGTTCTAGGACTGAATTTTCTATTAGTAGAAGAACTTTCTTGTTCTTGCTGAGCTCGCTGAAGGGCTCTACCACGAGTTTCTTTCACATACACAGTTCTAGTAGGGGTAGAATTGGAATAGTGGATTCTGAAAGATCCACGTATTCCCCTGTATCCTGAGCCTATGGAACTTCATCTGATTCTCCTGTTTGATATAGGAAATTCAGGCAGATCGAAATCAAAACTGCGACTGGCATATGGATCTGTTAATTGAATCATATTAACAGAACCAAAGATTAACTCTTCATCTGATGAAGACTCTGCCTGATTAGCCTATTTAAGCTGTGCCGTTTGGTGGGACGGTGTCCGTTGATTTAAAGTAGATGGAATGAAGTCTTCCAAGGTCAAAGACAACTTAGGCTTTGACACGTACTCATCCTCTTCTGATTCTTTTTATTTCTTTGAATCATGCCGTTTGTTTGAGGATTTTCCCTCTAATGAAGAGGTTTTTTCTGTGGCATTCATAGAAGAAGGTAAAATTGGTTTCTTCAATTGTGTTCACAAAATATCATTAGTTCGGTTGATCGTCTTTCGGACAATCCAATCATCATATTTTTGTGCATTTTTTCTTTTGAATTCTTGTCACTCGCCTTCCTCCTCTGGAACTGTAGCACTAACACATGCTACCTGGGCTGAAGAGCCATTCAGTTTGACTTGTCCGGAGGCGACCATATTTTGCAGGAGGTCTTTGAAGACAAAACACTCCTGGATGGGATGCCCCAATATTTGATGAAAGGGGCAATAATTGGGACGATCTTCATCTCATTCCTCGTTTGGTCTCTTGGGCCTTGGAAATTGAACCATATTATTTTCCAAAGCCGAAATGAAGTAACCAGGAACTTGTTCATTTAGAAAAGAGTATGTTTTTCTCTTTAGATCCTTAAATTGTTTTCGTCTTTGATCACTTTGATCGTCTGGATAAAACGGCCTTTATTGTTGGCGCTCAGGAGGTGGAGCCCTTCGAGAAGATGAAGTTTTTGAAGTAGAAGAAGGTACAGGTTCTTGTTTAAGCATAACTATAGCAGTCTTTGCTTTACCTATTCTCCTTCCTGGAGCTGATGGAATTAAACGAGATTTATCCTTAGCCTATATAAGGGAATCTTCAATCTGCTGAGCGATTGAAGTAAGGTCTCAAAACCCTCCTGTGTATTCCACATGGATCAATGGCATGCGTAATTCATCACGCAGATTGGCAACAGTTCCTCTTGAGGGAGTGTTAACTCAGGGAATATGTTAATCCCTTCCAGCGAGAAATGAAATCATAAACTCTTTCATTCTCCATTTTCTTATAGTTTGTAAGATCGAAAACTGTTGTCTTTGGAAAAGTTGAGCTGAACTAAAGAAGTAATTTTTGGCGAAGATCATCCCATCCTGTAATTGACTAGGATTGCAAGCTTGTATACCAGATAAAGGCTGGTCCTTGCAAGGTCCACATGAAGCATCCGAGTTTTATTGCTTCTTGCTGCTCCGGAGTTCCCATCATAGGATCACAACAAGACACGTAATGCATCAAATGCTGTTCAGGCTCGCCTGATCCATTGAAAATAGGGAATACAGGGTTCCTAGAACTTGATGGGGGAGAGATTGAATCTACCCATTCAGGGTAAGCTTTCTTTTCTAGTAGAACATGCACACGCTTCCCTTCCATAGTTTCTAACCGAGCAGTTAATGACTCAATGGTAGTTATTAACTTTTTAGAGACATCCAGTTGAACTTGGACTTGGGAAGGTGCAATGAATAGAGCTTGGATAGATGTGGTGGTTGGTGCTGCAACTAATGGTAGAACTTCCAACTGTTGTTTCACTTGACCCGTAGGATTAGACCTGTGAGGGTGTACTGATAGAGAAGGATATTCTTGATCCGTATCAGTAGCTGCAACAAATTCCCTTGGTTGACTGACTCCAGCACGCTTAAGGAGAAGACTACCCTGAAGTAGTTCTGCATTCAACCTCCTTAATTCCATCATTTCTTCCTCCTGTCACTACTGGAATTTAGGTTTTTCCCAACAGAAGTATACCAACGGTTTATTTAAACCGTTGGGATAGTGAGTCTTTGCCAACGGTTTAAGAAAACCGTTGGCAAAGAGAATTTCAGCAGAACTTTCCCCAACGGTTCACTGGAACCGTTGGGAAAAGGAGACCTTTCCCAACGGTTCAATGGAACCGTTGGGAAAAGGCTGCTCAAACTCACACATTCCCAACGGTTCCTGTAAACCGTTGGGAAATGTGTGCCTTTGCCAACGGTTTATAAAAACCGTTGGCAAAGGTTTCCCCCAAATTGCAGGCCGCGATCTCCTATCCCCATTCGGACAGAGCCCTAATCTATTCACTCCGCTGGTCTCGTGAACCCCATATCACTCCACTGCTCTCGCGAATCCGAACACCAGTACCCCCATCCCAACAGGTACACCCCATACGAATAGGTGAAATTTGATCTCAACCATATTGTTGTAGGTTTTTTAATGAATAGATTTTTTCCAGGTGTTGGTAGTTTAATTGATTATCCAGGTGTTGGTGATTTTTAATGTTTTTGTATTCTATGTTTGGAAGGAGAGTGTTCAAAACATGTAAATCAAACCAATTTGATATTACTCATGAAATCAATTTGATAATGGATTGTGAGATTTTTTAATGTTTTTGTATTCTGTTAATGTTTTTTGTATTCTATGTTTGGAAGGAGGTGTTGGTGATTTTTAATTATTTTCCAATGGTCGAGCATCATGTGAGATTTTTTCTATGTTTGGATAATGGATTGTGGGAATTATGGATTGTGTTCAAACCAATTTGATATGTTTTGGATAATCGATTGTGGGGGTAGGGGCTGTCCACGGGGGTGGGTGGGTGTCCACGGGGGTGGGAGGGGGTGTCCACGGGGGTGGGAAAGGCTGTCCACGGGGTGGGCGGTGCTGTCTAGGGGGTGTGGGCTGTCCTGGGGGTCTGGGTGGGGTGTCATGGTTGGGGAGGGGTGTGTGGGGTGTCCACGGGGGTGGTATGTCTAGGTGGTGGTGGTGGGGTTGTAGGGGAGGGGGGTGTGGGCTGTTTGGGAGGGTGGGCGGGGCTATCCAGGGGGGTACGGTGGTGGGCGGGCTGTCCACAAGGGTGGACGGGCTGTCCACGGGGGTGGTCGGGCTGTCAAGGAGGCGTGGGCGGGCTGTCCAGGGGGGGTGGGTGGGCTGGCAACAGGGGGTAGGGGTGTCCAGAGGGTGGGCGGGCTATCCAAGGGGGTGGGGGGCTTTCCATAGGGAGAAGGGGTGTCGAGGGGGGTGGGTGGGCTGTCCACGGGGGTGGTTGGGCTGTCTAGGGGGTAGGGGGCGTCCACGGGGGTGGGTGGGTTGTCCACGGGGGTGGGCGGGGCTGTCCACGGGGGTGGGAAAGGCTGTCCACGGGGGTGGGCGAGGCTGTCCAGGGGGTGTGGGCTGTCCTGGGGGTCTGAGTGGGGTGTCCTGGTGGGGGATGGGTGTGTGGGGTGTCCAGGGGGGTTGGTATGTCTAGGTGGTGGTGGTGGGGTTGCAGGGGAGGGGGGTGTGGGTTGTTTGGGAGGGTGGGCGGGGCTATCCCGGGGGGGTACGGGGTGTCTAGGGGGGTACGGGGGTGGGCGGGCTATCCACAAGGGTGGACGGGCTGTCCACGGGGGTGGTCGAGCTGTCAAGGAGGGGTGGGCGGGCTGTCCAGGGGGGGTGGGTGGGCTGGCCACAGGGGGTAGGGGTGTCCAGGGGGGTAGGCGGGCTATCCAAGGGGGTGGGGGCTGTCCATAGGGAGAAGGGGTTTCGAGGGGGGTGGGTGGGCTGTCCACGGGGGTGGTTGGGCTGTCTAGGGGGTAGGGGGTGTCCACGGGGGTGGGTTGTCCATGGGGGTGGGCGGGGCTGTCCACGAGGGTGGGAAAGGCTATCCACGGGGGTGGCCGTCTGTGCCTACACGTCACGAATAATAATGAGAATGTTCCACGGTGGTTTCAGCTCCATCTGAGGTCGTCCGCTATGAATTTGACCGTTGGACGCCCGTTCTGGCCGTTTATGACACCAGAACTGCGTTGTCGGTCACCGTGGGCACACGGCACGTCCGATTGACGTGCCGTCTACTCGACCACTTCAGAAATCACTCACCCGTATTTGTCGTCTGATTTCAGGCCATTCCGACATCGTTCGGCCCGTTTGGACCCCCTCACGCGCGTTTACGAAGCGCGCGCATCACTTAAAACACGAATATTGAGCCGTACCGCGCAAACCGCACGTCTGATTGACGTGCCGTCTGTGTCTACACGTCACGAATAATAATTAGAATGTTCCACGGTGGTTTCAACTCAATCCGAGGTCGTCCGCTATGAATTTGACCGTTTGACGCCCGTTCTGGCCGTTTATGACACCCGAACTGCGTTGTCGGTCACCGCGGGCACAGGGCGCATCCGATTGACATGCTGTCTGCTCGAACACTTCAGAAATCAGTCACCCGTATTTGTCGTCTGATTTCAGGTCATTCCGACATCGTTCGGCCCGTTTGGACCCCCCTCACGCGCGTTTACGAAGCGCGCGCATCACTTAAAACACGAATTTTGAGCCGTACCACGCAAACCACACGTTCGATTGACGTGCCGTCTGTGCCTACACGTCACGAACAATAATTAGAATGTTCCACGGTGGTTTCAGCTCAATCTGAGGCCGTCTGCTATGAATTTGACCGTTGGACGCCCGTTCTGGCCGTTTATGACACCAGAACTGCGTTGTTGGTCACCGCGGGCACACGGCACGTCCGATTGACGTGCCGTCTGCTCGACCACTTCAGAAATCAGTCACCCGTATTTTTCGTCTGATTTCAGGCCATTCCGACATCGTTCGGCCCATTTGGACCCCCCTCACGCGCGTTTACGAAGTGCGGGCATCACTTAAAACACGAATATTGAGCCGTACCACGCAAACCGCACGTCCGATTGACGTGCGGTCTACGCGTACACGTTACTAATAATAATTAGAATGTTCCACGGTGGTTTCTGCTCCATCTGAGGCCGTCCGCTATGAATTTGACCGTTGGACGCCCGTTCTGGCCGTTTATGACACCAGAACTGCGTTGACGGTCACCGTGGGCACACGGCACGTCCGATTGACGTGCCGTCTACTCGACCACTTCAGAAATCACTCACCCGTATTTTTCGTCTGATTTTAGGCCATTCTGACATCGTTCGGCCCGTTTGGACCCCCCTCACGCGCGTTTACGAAGCGCGCGCATCACTTAAAACACGAATATTGAGCCGTACCGCGCAAACCGCACGTCCGATTGACGTTCCGTCTATGCCTACACGTCACGGATAATAATTAGAATGTTCCACGGTGGTTTCAGCTCAATCCGAGGCCGTCCGCTATGAATTTGACCGTTGGACGCCCGTTCTGGCCGTTTATGACACCAGAACTGCGTTGTCGGTCACCGCGGGCACACGGCACGTCCAATTGACGTGCCGTCTGCTCGAACACTTCAGAAATCAGTCACCCGTATTTGTCGTCTGATTTCAGGCCATTCCGACATTGTTCGGCCCGTTTGGACCCCCCTCACGCGCGTTTACGAAGCGCGCGCATCACTTAAAACACGAATATTGAGCCGTACCGCGCAAACCGCACGTCCGATTGATGTGCCGTCTGTGCCTACACGTCACGAATAATAATTAGAATGTTCCACGGTGGTTTCAGCTCAATCCGAGGCCGTCCGCTATGAATTTGACCGTTGGACGCCCGTTCTGGCCGTTTATGACACCAGAACTGCGTTGTCGGTCACCGCGGGCACACGGCACGTCCGATTGACGTGCCGTCTGCTCGACCACTTCAGAAATCACTCACCCGTATTTGTCGTCTGATTTCAGGCCATTCCAACATCGTTCGGCCCGTTTGGACCCCCCTCACGCGCGTTTACGAAGTGCGCGCATCACTTAAAACAAGAATATTGAGCCGTACCGCGCAAACCGCATGTCCGATTGGCGTGCCGTCTGTGCCTCCACGTCACGAATAATAATTAGAATGTTCCACGGTGGTTTCAGCTCAATCCGAGTCCGTCCGCTATGAATTTGACCATTTGACGCCCGTTCTGGCCGTTTATGACACCCGAACTGCGTTGTCGGTCACCGCGGGCACAGGGCACGTCCGTTTGACGTGCCGTCTGCTCGACCACTTCAGAAATAACTCACCCGTATTTGTCGTCTTATTTCAGGTCATTCCGACATCGTTCGGCCCGTTTGGACCCCCCTCACGCGCATTTACGAAGCGCGCGCATCACTTAAAACACGAATATTGAGCCGTACCGCGCAAACCGCACGTCCGATTGACGTGCCGTCTATGCCTACACGTCACGAATAATAATTAGAATGTTCCACGGTGGTTTCAGCTCAATCCGAGGCCGTATGCTATGAATTTGACCGTTGGACGCCCGTTCTGGCCGTTTATGACACCAGAACTGCGTTGTTGGTCACCGCGGGCGCACGGCACGTCCGATTGACGTGCCGTCTGCTCGACCACTTCAGAAATCAATCACCCGTATTTGTCGTCTTATTTTAGGCCATTCCGACATCGTTCGGCCCGTTTGGACCCCCCTCACGCGCGTTTACGAAGTGCGCGCATCACTTAAAACACGAATATTGAGCCGTACCGCGCAAACCGCACGTCCGATTGACGTGCCGTCTATGCCTACACGTCACGAATAATAATTAGAATGTTCCACGGTGGTTTCAGCTCAATCCGAGTCCGTCCGCTATGAATTTGACCGTTTGACGCCCGTTCTGGCCGTTTATGACACCCGAACTGCGTAGTCGGTCACCGTGGGCACAGGGCACGTCCGTTTGACGTGCCGTCTGCTCGACCACTTCAGAAATAACTCACCCGTATTTGTCGTCTTATTTCAGGCCATTCCGACATCGTTCGGCCCGTTTGGACCCCCCTCACGCGCATTTACGAAGCGCGCGCATCACTTAAAACACGGATATTGAGCCGTACCGCGCAAACTGCACGTCCGATTGACGTAAAGTCTGTGCCTACACGTCACGAATAATAATTATAATGTTCCACGGTGGTTTCAGCTCAATCCGAGGCCGTCCGCTATGAATTTGACCGTTGGACGCCCGTTCTGGCCGTTTATGACACCAGAACCGCGTTGTCGGTCACCGCGGGCACACGGCACGTCCGATTGACGTGCCGTCTCCTCGACCACTTCAGAAATCACTCACCCGTATTTTTCGTCTGATTTCAGGCCATTCCAACATCGTTCAGCCCGTTTGGACCACCCTCACGCGCGTTTACGAAGTGCGCGCATCACTTAAAAACACAAATATTGAGCCGTACCGCGCAAACCGCATGTCCGATTGACGTGCTGTCTGTGCCTACACGTCACGAATAATAATTAGAATGTTCCACGGTGGTTTCAGCTCAATCCGAGTCCGTCCGCTATGAATTTGACCGTTTGACGCCCGTTCTGGCTGTTTATGACACCCGAACTGCGTTGTCGGTCACCGCGGGCACATGGCACGTCCGATTGACATGCCGTCTGCTCAACCACTTCAGAAATCACTCACCCGTATTTGTCGTCTGATTTCAGGCCATTCCGACATCGTTCGGCCCGTTTGGACCCCCCTCACGCGTGTTTACGAAGCGCGCGCATCACTTAAAACACGAATATTGAGCCGTACCGCGCAAACCGCACGTCCGATTGACGTGCCGTCTGTGCCTACACGTCAAGAATAATAATTAGAATGTTCCACGGTGGTTTCAGCTCAATCCGAGGTCGTCCGCAATGAATTTGACCGTTGGACGCCCGTTCTGGCCGTTTATGACACCAGAACTGCGTTGTCGGTCACCGCGGGCACATGGCACGTCCGATTGACGTGCCGTCTGCTCGAACTCTTCAGAAATCAGTCACCCGTATTTGTCGTCTGATTTCAGTCCATTCCGACATCGTTCGGCCCGTTTGGACCCCCCTCACGCGCGTTTACGAAGCGCGCACATCACTTAAAACACGGATATTGAGCCGTACCGCGCAAACCGCACGTCCGATTGACGTGCCGTCTGTGCCTACACGTCAAGAATAATAATTAGAATGTTCCACGGTGGTTTCAGCTCAATCCGAGTCCGTCCGCTATGAATTTGACCGTTTGACGCCCGTTCTGGCTGTTTATGACACTCGAACTGCGTTGTCGGTCACCGCGGGCACAGGGCACGTCCGATTGATGTGCCGTCTGCTCTACCACTTCAGAAATCACTCACCCGTATTTTTCGTCTGATTTCAGGCCATTCCGACATTGTTCGGCCCGTTTGGACCCCTCTCACGCGCGTTTACGAAGCGCGCGCATCACTTAAAACACGAATATTGAGCCGTACCGCGCAAACCGCACATCCGATTGACGTGCCGTCTGTGCCTACACATCAAGAATAATAATTAGAATGTTCCACGGTGGTTTCAGCTCAATCCGAGGTCGTCCGCTATGAATTTGACCGTTGGACGCCCGTTCTGGCCGTTTATGACACCAGAACTGCGTTGTCGGTCACCGCGAGCACATGGCACGTCCGATTGATGTGCCGTCTGCTCGAACACTTCAAAAATCAGTCACCCGTATTTGTCGTCTGATTTCAGGCCATTCCGACATCGTTCGGCCCGTTTGGACCCCCCTCACGCGCGTTTACGAAGCGCGCGCATCACTTAAAACACGAATATTGAGCCGTACCGCGCAAACCGCACGTCCGATTGACGTGCCGTCTATGCCTACACGTCACGAATAATAATTAGAATGTTCGACAGTGGTTTCAGCTAAATCAGAGGTCGTCCGCTATGAATTTGACCGTTGGACGCCCGTTCTGGCCGTTTATGACACCAGAACTGCGTTGTCGGTCACCGCGAGCACATGGCACGTCCGATTGACGTGCCATCTGCTCGAACACTTCAGAAATCAGTCACCCGTATTTTTCGTCTGATTTCAGGCCATTCCAACATCGTTCGGCCCGTTTGGACCCCCCTCACGCGCGTTTACGAAGCGCGTGCATCACTTAAAACACGAATATTGAGCCGTACCGCGCAAACCGCACGTCCGATTGATGTGCCGTCTGTGCCTACACGTCACGAATAATAATTAGAATGTTCCACGGTGGTTTCAGCTCAATCCGAGGCCGTCCGCTATGAATTTGACCGTTGGACGCCCGTTCTGGCCGTTTATGACACCAGAACTGCGTTGTCGGTCACCGCGGGCACACGGCACGTCCGATTGACGTGCCGTCTGCTCGAACACTTCAGAAATCAGTCACCCGTATTTGTCGTCTGATTTCAGGCCATTCCGACATTGTTCGGCCCGTTTGGACCCCCCTCACGCGCGTTTACGAAGCGCGCGCATCACTTAAAACACGAATATTGAGTCGTACCACGCAAACCGCATGTCTGATTGACGTTCCATCTACGCGTACACGTCACGAATAATAATTAGAATGTTTCACGGTGGTTTCAGCTCAATCCGTGGCCGTCCGCCATGAATTTGACCGTTGGACGCCCGTTCTGGCCGTTTATGACACCAGAACTGTGTTGTCGGTCACCGCGGGCACACGGCACGTCCGATTGACGTTCCGTCTGCTCGACCACTTCAGAAATCATTCACCCGTATTTGTCGTCTGATTTCAGGACATTCCGACATCGTTTTGCCGGTTTGGACCCCCCTCACGCGCGTTTACGAAGTGCGCGCATCACTTGAAACACGAATATTGAGCCGTACCGCGCAAACCGCACGTCCGATTGATGTGCCGTCTGCGCGTACACGTCACGAATAATAATTAGAATGTTGCACAGTGGTTTCAGCTCAATCCGAGGTCTTCCACTATGAATTTGACCGTTGGACGCCCGTTCTGGCCGTTTATGACACCAGAACTGCGTTGTCGGTCCCCGCGGGCACATGGCACGTCCGATTGACGTGCCGTCTGCTCGAACACTTCAGAAATCAGTCACCCGTATTTTTCGTCTGATTTCAGGCCATTCTGACATCGTTCGGCCCGTTTGGACCCCCCTCACGCGCGTTTACGAAGCGCGCGCATCACTTAAAACACGAATATTGAGCCGTACCGCGCAAACCGCACGTCCGATTGACGTGCCGTCTATTCCTACACATCACGAATAATAATTAGAATGTTCCACGGTGGTTTCAGCTCAATCCAAGGCCGTCCGCTATGAATTTGACCGTTGGACGCCCGTTCTGGCCGTTTATGACACCAGAACTGCGTTGTCTGTCACCGCGGGCACATGGAACGTCCGATTGACGTTCCTTCTACTCGACCACTTCAGAAATCACTCACCTGTATTTGTCGTCTGATTTCAGGCCATTCCGACATCGTTCGGCCAGTTTGGACCCCCCTCACGCGCGTTTACGAAGCGCGCACATCACTTAAAACACGAATATTGAGCTGTACCGCGCAAACCGCACGTCCGATTGACGTGCCGTCTGCGCGTACACGTCAAAAATAATAATTAGAATGTTGCAAGGTGGTTTCAGCTCAATCCGAGGTCGTCCGCTATGAATTTGACTGTTTGACGCCCGTTTTGGCCGTTTATGACACCCGAAGTGCGTTGTCGGTCACCGCGGGCACACGGCACGTCCGATTGACATTCCGTCTACTCGACCACTTCAGAAATCAGTCACCCGTATTTGTCGTCTGATTTCAGGCCATTCCGACATCGTTCGTCCTGTTTGGACCCCCCTCACGCTCGTTTACGAAGCGCGCGCATCACTTAAAACACGAATATTGAGCCGTACTGCGCACACCGCACGTCCGATTAATGTGCCGTCTGCGCGTACACGTCACGAATAATAATTAGAATGTTACACGGTGGTTTCAGCTCAATGCGAGGCCGTCCGCTATGAATTTGACCGTTGGACGCCCGTTCTGGCCGTTTATGACACCAGAACTGCGTTGTCTGTCACCGCGGGCACACGGCACGTCCGATTGACATGCCGTCTGCTCGACCACTTCAGAAATCACTCACCCGTATTTGTCGTCTGATTTCAGGCCATTCCGAGATCGTTCGGCCCGTTTGGAACCCCCTCACGTGCGTTTATGAAGCGCGCACATCACTTAAAACACGAATATTGAGCCGTACCGCGCAAACCGCACGTCCGATTGACGTGCCGTCTGCGCGTACACATCACAAATAATAATTAGAATGTTCCACGGTGGTTTCAGCTCAATCCGAGGTAGTCCACTATGAATTTGACCGTTGGACGCCCGTTCTGGCCGTTTATGACACCCGAACTGCGTTCTCGGTCACCGCGGGCACAGGGCACGTCCGATTGACGTGCCGTCTACTCGACCACTTCAGAAATCACTCACCCATATTTGTCGTCTGATTTCAGGCCATTCCGACATCGTTCGGCCCATTTGGACCCCCCTCACGCGCGTTTACGAAGCGCGCGCATCACTTAAAACACGAATATTGAGCCGTACCGCGCAAACCGCACATCCGATTGACGTGTCGTCTGTGCGTACACGTCACGAATAATAATTAGAATGTTGCACGGTGGTTTCAAGTCAAAAGGATGTCATTTTAAGTGAAAAGTATCAACTGAAATACGGAAAACTGACCAAACACATTCCGAATCTGTTGATAATTTATCTCAACAATCCATGGGTCATATGTGACGTGTATGAGCCAACCCGGGATGAATCCGAGTCGCGGTGTGGCCGAGATAAGTCTAAATGGCTCTCTTTTGTTTAAAATGGACACCATTTTAAGTACATACGGAAAAATGACCAAACGGATTCGGTTTCCGTTGAAACTTTAGGAGAACGATCCATGGGTCATATGTGACGTGTACGAATCAACCCCGCCACAATCGGAGACGCGGTGTGGCCGACACCACTCAAAGTGTCGGTCTTTTGTTTCAAAAAGACGTCATTTTAAGTGAAAAGAATCAAGTGACATACGAAAAACCGACCAAAGGCATTCGGACTGTGTCGATACTTTATCACAAGTATCCATGGGTCGTATGTGACGTGTACGAGTCAATCCCGCCTCAATCCGAGGAGCGGTGTGGCCGACACCATTCTAACTGTGTCTCTTTTGTTTAAAATGGACAGGATTATAAGTGAAAAGAACAACTGGCATACGGAAAACCGACCAAACGCATTCCGAATTTGTTGATAATTTATCCCAACGATCCATGGGTCATATGTGACATGTACGAGCTGACCCGGGATGAATCCAAGTCATGGTGTGGCCGAGATCAGTCTAAGTGGATCTCTTTTGTTTAAAACGGACACCATTTTAAGTACATACGGAAAACCGACCAAACGGATTCGGTTTCCGTTGAAACTTTAGGAGAACGATCCATGGGTCATATGTGACGTGTACGAATCAACCCCGCCTCAATTGGAGACGCGGTGTGGCCGACACCACTCAAAGTGTCTGTCTTTTGTTTCAAAGGGACATCATTTTAAGTGAAAAGCATCAAGTGAAATACGGAAAACGGAGCAAATGCATTCGGATTGTGTCCATACTTTAGGAAAAGGATCCACGGGTCGTATGTGACGTGTACGAGTCAATCCCGCCTCAATCTGAGGAGCGGTGTGGCCGACACCGCTCCAACTGTGTCTCTTTTGCTTAAAATGGACAACAATTTAAGTACATATGGAAAACCGACCAAACGCATTCGGTTTCCATTGAAACTTTAGGAGAACGATCCATAGGTCATATGTTACGTGTACGAGTCAACACCGCCTCAATCTGAGGCGCGGTGTGGCCAGAACCACTCAAAGTGTCTGCCTTTTGTTTCAAAAGTACGTCATTTTAATTGAAAAACATCAACTAGCATACGGAAAACCGACCAAACGCATTCGGATTGTGTCGATACATTAGCACAACGATCCATGGGTCATATGTGACGTGTATGAGTCAACCCCGCCTCAATCTGAGGCACGTTGTGGACGGTAGCACTCCAGGTGTATGTATTATGTTTAAAACAGACATTACATTAGGTAAAAATATATGGTATACAAAAAACAGATCAAATTATGAATTGACTTCCAGATTCCACATAT
This sequence comes from Viscum album, assembly GCA_963277665.1. NCBI lineage: Eukaryota > Viridiplantae > Streptophyta > Magnoliopsida > Santalales > Viscaceae > Viscum > Viscum album. The sequence continues at coordinate 27,049,055 of OY728131.1, forward strand.
AATTGTCATCTACATTTTAAATTGAAATCTAAATGAATTATGTATGTTTATAATTACGTTATCAATTCTAATTTAATTATGGATGTGTATAGTTCTACCATTATATGTTAAACGTGTATGAATTTGTTCTCTATATGTAAGTGTTAGTTGGTTACTGCAGGTACAATAAATATATATGTATGTGTTAGTTTATTGCAGGTACAATAATTGGATTGAAAAATGAGAGGGAACCCACAAAACCAGATGTGGTGCTGGTCAAATTGGAGACCTGGTTGGGAGCTGCTGGGCAAATTGGGGAGCTGCTGGGTGATTTGCCCAGCAGAGGCTATGCCAACGGTTCAAAACCGTTGGCATAGAAATTGTAGATTAGTTTTACCAACGGTTCATCAAACCGTTGGTAAAACACTTTTCCCAACGGTTTAGAACCGTTGGGAAAGAGTAGATGTGGGGTTTTTTCCAACGGTTTGAAACCGTTGGCAAACCTTTTTCCCAACTTATCTCCACCCTATGCCAACGGTTTGCTGTAAACCGTTGGGAAATGTTTTTCCCAACGGCTTACTTACCTACGGTTGGCAGAACCGTTGGTATATGTTATACCAACGGTTTTCCAACCTTTCCCAACATTTCTCAACCGTTGGTAAATCTATTATTTCTAGTAGTGTGTTGTGAAAACCTTTTCTCTAGTGAGAGCGATTGGCCTTCTCCAGAAGAATGATATGTAACCTGATTCTTTCCCCTCCCTTTGTTGGATCCTTTTTAGAGACGAGGAAGTGGGTTATTTGAAGGAACACCCAGATTTTGGGTAAACCTTTGATTTCATGTATGCACACCTTCTTCATTTGTATCTGTGCGTACAACTTCTTGAGTAGGAATCTCTTCATCTGATCCCTCTGAATGAGTCTCATCTAGTGGATCAGCAACAACGTCATTAATGGAATTAATTGATGCATAATGCATTACCTCCCTTCTATTAGAATTTCTGTGATATTTTATTCTTCCATGTCTTTGATGAGACATTTCCTTTTGTTGATTAGATCCCTCAAGAACTTCTTGTATAACCATAATTTGGAGAGAATATCCTAATAATTTGGCTCTACGTTCCTCTTGTGGATTCTTCGCCAATCGAGAAAGGACTGATTTTCTTTGAGGAGGGGATTGATGATTTGAGAAAGTCCCCAGTCTGGTGGACTAGGGATGTTCCTGCTGTCTTTGCTCAACTCCTCGAATACTATTTTTTGATTTTGAGGGTTGGTTTAAAAGATTCCCCAATCTGTCAAGCTGGGGTGGCTCTTGAAATGCAATGTCTGAGACTTTCTTAAAAGCTCTCCTGATCTTGCGGACCTTGGTCCGGAAATTAGCCAGATGCATCAATCGACATCCACTTTTATCACCCAGCTCAAAAGACCATTGGATGATTTCTGACACTTCTGTCACTTGATGATGTGCTTGCTCCATATGAGAGGCCTGTTCAATATTCTCTTTCGCTTGATGCAGGAGTAATTCAACAACTTTTTCTCTGTATTCTTGCTTTTTAGAGGAACTAGTTGAAGCCTATTCTTGGGAAAGATTTTGATTACAAACAAAGCCAATTGACTTTGGATGGCCATAGGCAATAACATTGCATGAGACCATTTTCAGCGGGCTTTGCTGACTAGAGAGCACCGTGAAATGTAGTGCTCCATGAACACCCCATCCTCTGACATGAATACCAGATGGGGCATTGGCAATTAACTGCTGCAAATTTCTTAGTGCGCCAAGGCATGAACGCTGAAGGGATCTCTACTGCTTTTCAGCCTTAGGATATCGAGAGACTAAGATATATGCCAAATCAATCTAGAGTTGTAACCCTTCTATTATCTTGACATGATTTTCATATTCATCATAAGATAATATTTTATTTTTCAACTGACAAAGAGTTTTCCATATGTTGAGATGAATATCATGAATTCCATATTCCGTCAACATTTCTGGAATTTCATACTGAGAGTCAGCCAGAGGCCAAAACATGACTGGTAGTTCACCTTTCACCAGTTGTTTTCTCATGTTCAACATTTCTTCTTTATCATTTGATGAAGGTTCTTCTACCTGTTTTGACCAGAGCTGGTGCTTTCTTGTTGGTTCATTGGATTCAATAGGATTGGTAGATAAATCATTAATTAAACTAGAAGATGCATGACTTAGGGGTGTTTCGGAGAATGACCTACACCCTGGGCTATCTTTCGATTGAGAAAGTATTTCACCTGCCAGTGATGAAACATCAGACATGACTAGTTTCGCATTTGAAAGTGCCTCAAGATAAGATGACTTTCTCAGCACTACACTGTCCACTGTAGAATTTTCCGGGCAATGTGAATTACTACTATAGAGAGGACTTTCACAGCAAAATTCATCGTCATGGGGAGGATCAACATGGTGGGTTACAGGAAAAGATGAGATCTCTTGCTCCTTGGTCTTCTGGCCAAACAGAGGGTTCTTGTGGCTCGCATATGAAGATGAAACTTCGAGATCGACCGAATTTTCATGAAGCAATACTTCATGAGGAAGTGTCTATTGAAGAGCTTCAGAATTAATGTTCCTACTATTGGGAAATGAGGGAGTAGAATCTTGAATTCCAATAGATAACTGTCTGAGGGCTTCAAGAACTCCCGCATCGAGCAAGGCCTTGTTATAGATTGGCTCTTGATATCTTGTCTGTGATGGGAAAATATTTTTATTAGACGCCTTCTTACTCTCCTTGGAAACCACTTTTTGATGAAAGTGGATGCTCTGAGTAGGTGTATGTGCTTGATCAGGAGAGATGGTCAGGATAGGCTGATGATCTCCACTCAAATCAGGTGTATGTTCCTGACTTGGTTGTCCGAATGATATGGGGGAGTATACCCCACAACCCTCTTGGACTAGAACAGATGTGTGTTTCTGTTCCAGAGTGAACTGTTGATGTGTCACTCCACTATTAGGGATAGATTTATGTGTCTTTACCTGAGATGCCACTAAAGCTGTTATAATATCTTGACAGACATCCATGATATGAGCAGGAACTTTCTTCTACTCTTTCACCATTGATAGAATATGCATGGTGACTTCAGCTGCCGAAACTGGGATATACGTCCATTCCATGATTGGAGTAGGTGTATGTGCCTGCTCCTTTCCTCCTTTTCCTATTAGTGAATCCTGATAGAACTCATGTGTGGGGGCAGAAAGTTGAGTCTGCCTCATGTTTGTCGCCGGGGCTTTCCGGCTGACTTCTCCAAATGCTACCAAACAAGACTATTGGTAGGCTTATTCAATACTAGCATGTGTATGTGCCTGCTAATTTCACTCCACCAAATGTGGTTGAAGAACTTCCTTCAACACTGACAGATGAGGCTGTTGGCAGGATTTATGAGTGTAAGCATGTGTATGTTCCTGTTTACCAGTGGAAAATACTTTGGGTTGGAGGGATCCATCATATGTAGTAAGACGAGCCTGCTGACTGGATGATGATGTATAAAAAGGTATACATTCCTATCTATAGTACTCCGCCAGAATTTCTTGGCGGGATTGACGTGATGCTGCCAGACGAGTCTATTGGACAACAGAATTAAAACGGGCATGTGTGTGTGCCTGCTTGTTTCTTGTCACTAAGTTAGGTTGGTGGACTTCTCCGGAGATGGAAGAGATGAGAACCTGCTCACTATTAATTGTATTTCACCTTTGGCGATTTGTCTTGCCTTCTCGGGTTCGAGGAACCTAAGCTGAACACCTGGAGTTGACACTCTCATCATGTTGGGGGCGCACTGCCACACGAGTCTGGCGGTGATTGTTGATGGGTGCCCTCGGGAAGGACTCCTGATTCCTTGAATTAAGGCCTTGAGGGACTTGCTCATTCACCTCCCCAGAATATGGGAGTGAATGGTGATTGTGTTCCGGGGATAACAACCTGAAACGGTTGGAGATGGTAGTTAGCACCGCCTGCTTCTTGATCACTGGTCGTCGCTGTCCGGACGACCAGGGTGAATTGTTCACTTGGAGGGCTTGTCGGGCAGCCTCCAGAGTTGGAATGGTACCGTGTTGACGGTACTCCTTAAACATTGTGTTTGATACTCAGCATTGAAGATGATGAGTAGGTGATGTCATCCTCAGAGCAGATGACTATCCAACCGGAGTAGCAGCAGTGGCATTTGTAGCAGTGGCATTTGCAGCAGTGGTATTCATAGGTGTGAAATTGAGAGCAGCCATTCTGGAAATGCAGAAGATCTTGGAAAAGAGTGCTTGTTTTATATAACAGACGTAATCATGATAAATTCATCCACTATATCTTTTGTATGAGCACATATGTCAATGATTGTTTTTGTTGGCCCTCTTATTGAGTTTTAAATAGGGGCCTATGAAATAGGTAAAACATCATTTTAACTTGGTTAAGGATTCACGTCGAGTTCACCATTTTTTGTTTCCATCTGGAATTGGGGATGACCTCCTTGATTGAAGGTTCAAACATTCCAATCGGTTTCTAACGGGTTTGTTCGTAGAACCGGAAACATCCAATGATTCCACATCCATTTGGACCTGCTTTCCAAAGGTAGGCGCTCATTAGTTTGTGGACTGATGTGGCTTAGGAATTTTCATTAGTCTTGAGGATGGGAGTTCGGACTCATCACACCTTTTTTAGGGGAATTATTGTCTACTCCGGGACTCTCTTTATATATTTAAGTTTTGTTCGTGAATCCTTATTACATTACCAAGAATAAAATGAGATTTCTTTTAGATCTAACAATAAATGATTGATATGTAGGAAATTTAGAGAATCTTTTATATGTATCCGAGGTTCTTCATCGATATAGAATCATCTGTATTTGTTAGAGATTCTTGGTCAATGGTATCCTTCGACACATTTATATAGAAGTATCTCGGTCATCATGATTACCATGCTAGTTTTAAATCCACTCAGTGGGGCACATGAAGTTTATTGTCATTCAGAAGGACATGGATTATTTCAGAGTTGGGATCGTACCCGCAGATGGGCTACCTATGTATCCTTTATTTAGGAAAAGGAATCAGAACCTGCATAGTTCAAGTAAGGGGATATGATGTTTTTGATTGATGGCTTAAATAAAGATGTCATAATTACTTTTACGCTCTAAGCTCACGTGAGTCATGCTCGGTGTGAGAAACAAGAGGTATTGGTAAAAAAAGACAATTGTTTCATGAAAGATGCAATCATAAGAAATGATGTTGGGATTATATATGTATGACTGCCCAAATAGATGAAGATTAGGATTTACTTTAGGGAAGAAATCCAGGAACATGGTCCATAAAGGTATATATACTTTATAGAGATTTGGATACTCTAATTTGGGGCTTACTCCTGAAAAGGAGTCCCAAATTAGGAGAGGACTTATGATTGGGTTTTACTCCTGAGAAGGAATCCCAGATCAAAGGTAAATTAGGACTGGTTAAGAGATATTAAGGCTGGGGCTTACATCTGAGAAGAAGGCCCAGGTCAAGGGACTTGAAAAATTAAGGGATTTGGGGCTTACTCTTGAAGAGGATGCCAATATTTGAGACTGGGGCTTACTCCTGAAAAGGAATCCCAGTTTAAGAGAATTATGGTTGGGGGTGATTCCTAAGGAGGATGCCCAGATTTGAGAATTATGACTGGGGATTATTCCGGAAAAGGAGGCCCAGGTTAATGAGGACTTGGGGATTATCCCTAAGGAGGATGACCAGATTTGAGAATTATGACTGGGGCTTATTCCTGAAAAGGAGGCCCAGGTTAATGAGGACTTGGGGATTATTCCTAAGAAGGATGCCTAGATTTGAGAATTATGACTGGGGCTTATTCCTGAAAAGGAGGTCCAGATTAATGATTCTCTCATCTTAAAAGATGAGGTTGAATGAATGAACTCTCTAACTTTAGTGACATAAAGATGTGTAAATCACTAGGTTTTGAGAGATATTCCACGGAGTTCCTTTCAGATAAGGAATTCAAATCAAGAAATCATGCCATAAATGGCTTCAAAGAGTGTCTTGAAGACTGAATCTTGAATAGGATAGGTCGAATGGCATAAGAGGGGTGAAATGGGCAAGAAAGGCACCCAAAAAGGCAGGGGAGCACAAGTCCTGGAAGGCACGCAAGTACTGCGTGGGCGCACAAGTCTTGGTCGCGCAGGGATACCTGCACGACACATGGGCACTTGCGCGTTTGTAAACTAGCATGGTAATACTTGGGAGTTCCTTGAACAATGCCTTTAGAATTATCCTAAGGTACTTCCAGAATAGAGGCGCGCAAGTTTTGGTGAAGAAGTAAGGCGGCGCGCAAGTATGTTCATTTCCCTTAAGGGTAAGACACAATAGGCGCGCAAGTGTTAGTTAATTATAACACTTAGACCTTACTCATATTGTTTATACCTTCCATTCTAGGTAAAGAATTACCTTATAAGTGTTCGGAAGACCTGAAGAAGAGACTTGGGTGTTCAGAGCTCTATATTTGAATTCTGGAAAAAAATTCTTCTCAAATGGGGGGCCCATGGGGTCTATTTATAGGCTTGAGAAGACCCCGGGCGGTTATCATGTAGGTCGCACAAGTCACTTGCACGACCATTAGGCGGTGCGCAAGTATACTTTCACGACCATGATGGAACTTGCACGACCTATGGGCAATGTTCTTCTTGTTCATCCCTTTGTCTATTTTTTATGTTTCTTCAAAGGATGAAGTAATTTGGACTAAGGTTTTAGACAATGTGACGAAAAGGATCGTCAACAGTATTTCACATCGTTTTTTTAAAAACCAATGTTAAAAAACATAAAACCCCATTTTTTAACCGAGGTAAAAAATCATATTTTTAACGTCGCTCACAATAACGTCGCCTAAAAACCGATGTTAAAAAGCAAAAAAACCGATGTAAAAAAAGGTTTTTGTACTATTGTCATTTTCATTTAATGCCTTCATGGATTGTAATAAAACCAATTTTAATTGTTGAAAAAATATTTTAAAATTTCTTTTATTACCCATTTTATGTTCCTGATCGATAATTTATATATAATACTAAATTATAAAATTAAACGAGTTCGTTGTGATCGAAAACTGCCAAAATTACCCTCAACAATTTTAATTAACTATTTATCTATTGATTCATCCTCACAAAATATAAGAAAATAGTTTATAAGATAATTTAACCTCATGGATGTTCATTAATAAATTATAAATTCAATTTTGTATTTATATTTCCATTTTACATGAACTTCTATACAGTTATTCGAGTGAACAGATCATGAAAACTAAGAAAACGAGCTCTCCTGAACAAAAAAACTGAACACTATAACTCATCGAAAAGGCCATTTATGAACTTAATAAAAATATTTTAAAAAAATTACATATATAAATTGTTCTTTAGTTATTAATTAATGAATCTAATTTGATTATTTAGTACATTAAGATCATGCGTTGAAGAATTTCAGACATAAGGTAAGGGATTATTCCTGAAGCTCTATTTTCCCTTCGGGTTACTCTTTCTCTATTTTCCTCAATTTAATTCTTCATTATTTTTCTGAAATTATTTTAAATTATATTAATATATTACAAACTCTTGTATATATATCATATAACCATTCATTTATTGAGAAATGCATGTTTTAAAAATGTTCCATTCTCAATTCCTTCTGATAAACAAGCCCTATTCGAGAGAACTTCCCAAATTCTTACCCTTTTTTAGGTGAACTCCATAATATGTTTTAAGAAACCATTATTTTTATAGAATCACTCATTTTATCATAAAAAATATCACTATTCATTTATAGTTTTATGAAAAAAATATTCATTTTCCTCTTTACTGTCTCTTTAATATGTTTCTTAAACCGCACTAAAATTTTTCATTTCTAAAGATTCTTGAACACTAATTTTACATGTTTTCACTTGATTTTGACATCAATTATCATGTGTTATTCCTTGTGACATTATTATGACACCCATTTATTTCCATGGGTAACCCTTATGTTTATTCTTCATGTGGGACACATATTCATGAACATCTTATGATGGGTGCATCTAGATAGTTCTCCAATGAATTGAGTATTTTTTAGTCTTATGATACATCATATTGTGATGCAGAGTGAACTTGATATCTTAATGGGGCTTTGTTCACCATGTGATACAGTCTTGGCAGTTATCCTTGACTCATGTTTATGTCATGTTATATATAATTTCAACATTCCTATGATGTCATGTATATATGTTCCCATGTTAGACATGTTATTATTCTATATGTTTATTCATGTTCATGCCCTTATTTCATCATGCTATATATTCTAAATCATGTTCTATTTTTAATTCCTATGATTATTAGCTTACTGGGATTTTTAGATCATCCCTTTTATTCATGTATTCTCCAGGATATCCTATCAATATTTACGAGATCAATGGAAGTTAGGATATCATTATTGAGATTAATTAAAATAATTTTTTAGTTTGGTTTATTGTTTTCAAATTATGTACCTAATCCTACAATGATACTATACCTTATGATCCATTTCGTGTAATTTTATGGTTCATTATGCTTAAAATCATATATTGATATGTGTAAAAGGATAGGGTGGCTATATTTTAATTCTTAGGGTATCATTTCTTAAATTCTAAAAATTCATTATCACACTTTAGATAACATATTTTTTTATATATTTTCATTCATCCTCTCTATGAGAAATTTTGTGAGTAAACTTATTTTGGTGCTTTGTGCACTCTTAATGGACCTCCATCGTTACTTTACCCAAATTTGGTGAATTTATTTTCTAGAATAATATATTTACTTCTAGTGTATATCATCCTCCAATGTTTTCTAGAAATAAATGACTTCCTTATTTTTCTTGTTTGTGTCCTCTTGCATTACTTTGTATCCATTTGACCATGGTTTGGACAAATAAAACATCTCCTGTTAAAAACATACTTTTTATAATTATTCCTCAATTGAGATGTTATTAAAGTAGAATTATATTCTTCTTGGAGCCTTTTTTCTTTTAGACACAAACTCATAGTGTGTCCCGATATTCCAAAATAGTATCATTTGATAACTACCTTCATTTGAGAGTATTATCTTTTGGATTTAGGAAAAATATTATTCTTTCACATATATTCTAGATTTCCATAGCTGTGGACTCCACCTATTAATGCTTCCATGGAAGGTATCTTATTCTTATTCTTCTAAATATTGGTTTCCACACTCTCCTTGAGATTGTTGATATTCTCATATTTTTGAATCAGTTGGGTATTCATCTCTCCAAACATTGAGACATATTTTTTTCAGACATTATGTCAACCCCAAGTAAAGTTTTGAGAGGAATAAAGATGGATTTTAGTTCCTTAACTATGGTAATCTATTCTTATACTTCTTGTAATTTTTTTTCAATTACGTCACTTGAACACTTCATATTTTCACTCATTTTGATAATACCTTTAATTAAGGCTGATACCAACTTCCTAAACCTATGGTAATCCTTAAAAAAAATTTCCATGTATTCAATAAATTTTGGATTATCATCCCTTATATTTTTAACCTCTTTTGATTTGGTACTCTTCTCCCAAAAATACAATTTAAGATTACAAAAATATAGGATATATCCTTTAATTCCTCGGTCTGTGAGTAATTATTTTCCCTTAGATTAGTTGCAATTACAACTACTATCTTATTCATGATTTTCAATTTATCAACTAAAATTTTTATAACTTACATATAAGTCCTTTGAGATTTATTATTCTATCTCAATTTCACATTTTTTCATAAAGTCAGTGATCTATCTCATATGATAGGTGGATATCTTCAACTAATAAAAAAATTGACATATCAACATCATTATTTTATCCAAAACCATATAGAATATCAAGCTCATCAACTAATCTTATATCACAATTTAATGAATTAATAGATTCATAATATGATACATTCATACCTTCCCTTTGACAGTTTTTATATTATTATGTTTGAATAAAAATTTTCCAAAAATATTGATCCAATATATATAATATCCTTGGATCTATCCTTTTTTTCTAAAATTATTACCCTTTTTTCTGTCAACAGAATAATGTTAGGGAAGAATGAAATTCAACCCCAGAAACAAATCACATCACTTCATAGAAAAAACAAAAAGGTACCCAAGATGTGATACACATTTTTAGCCATCAGAGGAGTCTTTAGTGTGAGATAAATAATTTGGGAAGGGTATGTAAAATTTACAATACGAAAATATTACCTCAAAATCTCACTTCCCAAGTTGGTTTTGACCTCAATGTTAGTACAGTCACAAATGAGCTCTACCTTAAACGATGATACAATGATTATCTTCCTTAATTCCCAAAAAGACTTTATTCATTTTTTATAATCCCATTTTTTAGGTTTGAAGGGGAACCCTTACATGGACCACATGATTCAAGATATTATAGGACCCGGAGTTCCTGAAGGAATGCATTAAAGACTATGAGTACTTGAAAGTGCCCCTCCCCGACGTCTGAATTTTGATCAGATCTACACCTTTTCATGGTTGTTCTGCTAGCTGTCATGTATAGAGGTGGACAGGTCTAGCACCAATGGAAAATGTCATACCCTCTTATTCATCTAAATCAATTAGCTCTGCTCTGGTTAATGTTCCTTGCTCAAAATACTCTTCTGGAGCTTATTCCTTGTAAAATATGTCTGGGTTTCATCTGCACATTAGGTGGAATGAACGACATGAGGTGGACCGAAGTCTTTAAGGTGTCCCAAAATCCTTACTAGCCTGAAGGTGTTGGTAGCCCGAATTCCTTAAAGACTCCAAGACCAAACTGGTGGTCTGAAGGTGAATAGTTCCAGATGCTACAGTACCAAACAGTACATGCTACAGTACCTGTTACAGTAACTACTTTAGTACCTACTAAAATTACTACTACAATACTTTCTATAATTACATAGAATTATGCCTCTACCAGAATTAGAACTTAGGTCTCATGGGTTCACTTGGAGAGTCCTCAACCAGTTTTAATAATGGTTGGTTAAACCATAGTCACCGATTCTATATTATGAGGTATAAATCATGAATGAATATAGGATACAAGTATTCTACTTGATCCACCCTCACAAGAGTAATCCAAGGTGCATTCAATTAGAAACATGTCTATGCCTCTAAATCCACTAAACAAACTTTTTGGTGGTGGGTTTAGTATAGGTTACTCATATTCCTCAGGATACTCACTTTATAATATTTAGGTATAGCTCACTACTTCAAAAGGTTCACTCCCTTAACTTTTCTCTTTATCTCACTAATATATAAATAAATTTATTTTGGCATCAATTTCCAACACATACAGTATCACCATGGTTTTTTTATTTTACCAAATTATGGTTGATGAACTGTGATCTCCACTTGCTGATTCTTCATGGGCCTAACATGAACATCCCTATAACCAAAACCCCTTTACATGATAAGTCATGAAAACTAAAACATTTTATTCATCATTATTTTAGTTTTCGTCAATTTTATTCTTTCCAACAATAAAATTTAATTAAATTATTTTTCTTCTCTGTATTTTAGATCCATCTCATCCATATTTATTCATATTTTACTCTAGATCTGATCTAGAATTCATCATATTCTTCTTATTAGATCATATATGCCAATGTTTTTAGATTTTTGGGATAATATTTATATCTTAATTCAACCTATTCTATCATTAAAATTTGGATATAGTTCCATGTTCTTATTTATTTTTTATATTTCTTGTTCAACATTCTTCTCTTTTTGGGAAATATTTCTTCTATATTTTGTAGATAAAGATATCCCCATAACTTATATATTCAAAAATGGGTTGGTTAAACTCTTTAAAATATGTATGAAATGGAAATATTTTATTTCCATCATATCCCCCATGATATTTTATTTCACGTCTAATTATGTCCCTAATCACCGTGATGTACATTATTTTTTCACAAAACAGGAAAATACCCTGGTTTCAACACAACCTCCTCCTTCATGGAATAATTCTCAGAAAAGAACTAGAACCACCAAATATAATGGAATATATCAAAATTAACTCCATCTATGATCTTAGAATGATACTCTAAATCTATTTATAACACTTAAAATAGTTTTAGACCAATCATCCTCGACAGCATGGAGGTCTCAAATTTTACAAAACCACAAAAAATTTACTTAGAGTCATTCATGACACAACACATATATCATGGTGTGGATAAAGTAAATAATATTTTATGATATAACCTATTTTATCGTTCCCTTATTTCTTGTGGTTTAAGTCTCTGGACTTCTACAAAAAAATTAATTACAAACCAAGTCTTTACAGCATCATCTTTCATTGTGGTGTCGACACCTTCAAATCAATATAGTTACCAAAATATACCTCAACATTTTTATGAAGTGTCCATTCCTTTCATGGTGCAACTGATTATATTTCCATTTTTAAAAATGAAAATAATTCTATTTATTACCATTATATTTGAATGAAATATTATTACTTATCTAAAGAATTTTCTATATTTTCATTTTAAAATACTACAATGATGCAACACAGACTTCCATGATGCCATGATATATTTACCTAAAATGTATAATGGAATGACCCTTATAAATTTTTCATATGTTATATAAATAGGCCCTACTTAGTTTTTTATATTTTTATTAATTTTTTAGTTTTTTTGTGAAATAAATATTATGATCATAGGGGATAACACTTATGTTTTCTTTAAGTTTATATTTTTTAGTGAAATCCAATTATGACATGGTCTTGGATGTCAAGACATTATATTTTTTCAATATATAGATTTATTCTTACATATCCTAGTTTCTTTTAAAACTCCTTGTTCACAAGATTCACTGGTTCTCTTTCTAAAAACTATAACACAAAAAAATCAATTTCTATTTACAATAAATCCTACACAACTCAAAAAGGTTTTGAAAATAATTAATAGTATACAATAATAAATCCTAAATTATATGATAAAATTCACACTCCAAGTTGTTACTAGTATCATATTACATGTGGGGTTTATAACTAGTTGAGATAATAATTCTCCTATATTTATTGTCATTATTTACACAAGGATTCCTCGTGATTTACTTAATAACGTCACCTCATTTTCCAACACTTCAACCTATAAACCTTATAGGTTCTACATATGTGGTTGTGAATTATTACAGGGATACTCAATGGGTTTCTTTTAATAGGTGTAGGTTAGATGGATTATTGGTTTTAGGTCCACTTGTATAATTGTTAGAATGGTGGTGGTTGTTGATATTACTTCTAAAAGGGTGGTTTGGATTGAATTTTTTTCTTATAAAATCTATAATAGACTTGGTAAGTTTCTCTTCATATTTTTTTGGATGCTATAAATCCATTTGAGACTGGTTGTGTAATATATTTCATTTCCTTGTAATTCAGAATATTGATCGGTATAATGGTTTGGATAAAAACATAGACCATACAACCAGTTTAGTGATTATTTCGCACTTTATAGTATAAGATCCTTTTATCTAACTATAATGGTTATCTTCTCAATTTATAAATTTATAAATTGTGATTCAAGAGATCTTATCTTATGCACACCACTGGTACCAATACCTCTTTTTCCAAATTTCTAATAATTACGACTTATCTTCCTTATTAGTCCCCTATATTATACTAATTAATTTTCTATATATGTTACAGTTGATCAGTCATATTGTATATTCCTATCAATATCATGAAGGTCCTTATAGAAGAAATCTAAAAAATTATCCTCCTTAATGGTGTTGTGGGGATAACCAACAGAAGCTTCTTAAATTTTTTACATTACTCATAATAAATCTATCCTTATGCATGAATAACGACATAAATCTATTTTCTTATGGATCTAATACTTGAAGTTGGGAATTATCTATGAATTATAATTCTATTATGTTCGTCCCAACCATTTAACTCTCCAATATATGGGTTCTACAACCATAAATTATTTTATCCTTCTAAATAAAAAGAAAAATGTCTTAATTTGACATACTCTTTAGCTACACCTTTGGGACTAAGCTTGGAACATACCATGGTGAGTTATTTAATGTGACTTTTAGGTTGTTCATGTGAAATTCCCTGAAATATAGTTAATAATTTGATCATAATAGTATTTATTTCAATGTCATTTTATAGGGAGTGCATGGGAATTTGTTTATTCACTTTGACAAAGTAGGGAGTGCAGTTAGGGTTCTATTTTATTTTTACATATTGACAATGAATGACCTGAACTTCACTAAAGTCTGATAAGGTCATGTATCCAAAACAATTTTATAATTTTATAATTTTCTTTAATTTTCTATGTTTGGTTATCTTGTTTATCTCAATATATGGATCAAGAGAGAAAAATTTGTTAGTATTAGAACGAGTCATTCAATTTTATTGATTATAAATTTGACACTATCTCACAAGAAAATATACTAATATTTTGGCCTACCTATCACGGGGTGGTGAAAAATTCTATTAAAACCTATGGTCATCATAAATATATAGTATGTTAGAAAAAAAGTTTTTATTCATTGATAGGTGTTGTATTATCTTTTTCACGATTATTAAATATAGAGGTTTTGGGGGAATTTATATTGAACAAACTTTGAAAAAACAAATTAAACTATAGATATTTATCAAACTAATTAAATGTGTTAGTTATACAGTTGGGTTAACAATTATAAATTTATATTAGTCTTAAAAATAATTCAATTTTTTTCTTCTCAATTGATAAATGAATGAATCCACAATCACTTCATTCTTTACTTTTGTTTGAGAGAAATTATAATGATTAACTAATAGAAATCATTTTTTATCTAATTTCATTTTTTTTGTGTATAGGAAATATCAAATGATATATTAGCCATAAATTATCTCAAAATCATTCAGGAAAATATGAATTGTGTCAATGTTCTCATAAAAAATTCAAAAACAATCCCAATCACCAACACATGTATCCATTATCACAAGAAAATCACCACTCATATATTAATATTCAATCATATATAAGATAAAATTAATATAGGGAGAATTAAATTATCAACCAAGAATTCAAATAATGAGTATGTAAATAAGATGATCATAATCACTTTCAAGATACTATCCTATTACTAAATTTAGAAATTAAGTAACAGATGAATAGTTTAATTCATTTAAACATAGACTTGAACATAGATATAAGGTTATACTTCCCATTCCCAATCACCAATAGGTTCTTTCCACTATAGGATAGAGGTAACATGTAATCAGAAACTGAAATTACTATAAATTACAAAAAACTCTAATCTCTCTACTTCGACCCCTCCTCACTTTATCCTCCACTTATATTTATGATTCTTCCTTTTATTACATTATTACCTATGAACCATATCAATATTTTCTATTTATTGAATTTGAATTTCCTTCTTGTGACATTATTATTTTAAAAAATCCACTTATTTGAATCCATTATCACATACATCAGTCAAAAGATAGACTTCTCAGGCATCAATATTCACTAATTCAAATATCTTTCACATGTAACCTTTATATGTGTGGGCTCCATATGGAATCTGGATTATATTTATAACCATGGTTACTTCTAAATATTTCAAATATTTTTACAGGCATGAAACACCTTTGGACAAGAAGTTGTAATTTTTTATTGGGACAAAGGGGAAGTATGAGACCCTAAAAAAGAATAAAGGGAAAATGGGAGAGTATGAGAGAAGACTAAGGATACAAATAATCCACACTGAGGGAATCCACCTGGATAATTTTCACTCTCTCAATAGGAAGTTATCCTATCCAAGATAATTTGGTGAAACTTGTGTCATGGGTGGATAGATAGGCAAGAAGGTCAATAAATTTGTAAAACCTTTCTACACCTTGAGCACTAACATCACATTCATATGAATGGATGTTAAGTAAGTATTTACTAGTATAATTACACCCTCAAAAGAAAGAAATAAAGTATTCTTATCCAATATCCAACCAGTGATCATGTCGAACAATTTATTAAATTGTTGGTTTCGAGGGCACCCTAGAGAAATCATAACTCCAAGATAGATAATCAGAAAGCTATTTTTGAGGATCCCCAAGATTCTTTACAAATTATTGACATGACTATTCAAGAAATTTGAGGCAATATAAAGGCTATAGATTATTCTATTAACCACCTTACCACTCCGCCTACAATTGGCCCCAATGGTATTATTGATATTTCAAATATATTTCCAATTTTCATTCATAAAGATAAAAGTATCATTCTTGAACATAATATGAGAAATCCCCATTGTAATGTACTTACAACGATAAGGGAGAATGTCACCATGAGAGATAATCCTCTTGATCATCCATCTAAGAACGTTCTGAGACAGAATAAAAATACTTGCAGAGAGTCGGTCGCTCTGATGAAGACCCCTAACCGATTTGAAGAAACCACAACTCTTTCCTAGAAAGTTAATGGAGATGTGTGGAGAGGAAAAGAACCTAAACAAGATATATTTCAACCAAATAGAAAAAACCATATGAGTGAGAACATTGAGGATAAAGTTTCACTCCACCTAATCATAGGATTTTCCCATGTCATGTTTAATCACAATCTTGGAACCCAGGAACTTTAAGTTGATATCTAAGATCTCTTTTGGTGCTAGTACAATTTCACCTTGGATAGATCTTACCTAGATGAAACCATGTTATTCTTTTGAAATACATCATGTAAGGTACTCATAAACCTTTTTGTTGATCACATATGGAATGAATTTATATGTGAGTTACACATTCTTAATGGAAAATAGTGTTGGAGCATAGAGGTATCCTTAATCTTTTGGATGATAACAAGTTTGGTTTCAAAGGAAATATGAGGTAGTTTTCCACCACGAAATATGTCTTCTATCAAAAACACTAGGTCATACTTAAAAATGTCCCACAAACCCCTATAGAAGGAACCATGGAACCCATCGGGGCTTGGTGCACTCTCAGGGTTGAGGTTCTAGACCATATTGTGAATTTCTTTCTCATCTAAGATAACTTCAATGGACTCGTTATCGTGGATTGAGACAACTGATGGGATGACATCAATCAAATCTTCCCGATTGCTCATATATCCTTCACTGCAACTAGAAACATGACATGCAATAAAGTTTTTAAAATAGTTCTCAGAAATAACTCTGACAACCTCTGGATCATCAGAATAGGAGCTATTGTTACATGGAATATTAAGAGTAGAGTGTTAGTGATACTCTTTGTTGCAAGTATGAAAAAAATCTATGTTTCGATTGATTTACCATAGCTAAAATCTATGGATTGATCACGAGCCTGATGCTCATTCCTCAAAACCATCTCCACGAAGGGGAAATTTCACTTCGTTAAATCTTCAATGGTAAGTCCATCCCACTGGGACTCTAAGATGACTTCTAGATGAGAAATCACTAATATGAGATCCTCTAGGTCTTGAAGAGAAGAAGAAATATTATTTTTCAACATTTTCAGATCACACCAGAGACGTCTCATTTTATTACGACGATGTAGTCAAGGAAACCCTTATGGAGACCAACTCCAAGAATATAGGACCACCCTCTGATAGTCTAGACGTGACTACCACATATGGGAAAAATAGAAAGGAATCTCAACTGCATTACGCAAGAACGGGATAACCCGAAGTGGGGAGTGTATATAGAGACTACGATGAAAATGAATTACCCTCCCATTAGGGAAGGATGAGATCACAAGGAGATTGGGAAGACATCTGTTGAGTCTACAATAGGTATGATGATCCTCTCTTTGGTCGTTCCACCAAGTGAACCAGTTCCTTGATTAACCAAAGTCTGTAAGGCCCTCCTTAACCAAGAAATATGTGAAATCCCTTCTAGACTGACAAGTAAAAATGCCTCCCCCTTTTTTCCTTTGGGTCGAGAACAATGTTAAAATCCCAACCAATAAGCCATGTCACTACACCAGGATCAAAAGATGCAAAGTCCAGTCACAGGGAGTACCACTCCTACACATCAAAAATAGCATAAACCACTAAAAGGAATAAAGAGTTACCTATAGATGTGATCATATTAGTCACGAATTGCATGGAATAAATAATGAGCTCAACATTGATGATAGATTTCTAAAAGAACTAGATATGGAAATTTTATGGATCATAATGCATGAAATACCTGGTTTTAGTCCTACTAGAAATGATTTCCATATTTGAAATGTTTTTCATGAGTTCAAGAACATTCAATAAAGAATAGTCATTTGAATAATGTTTTTTGTGACAAATGTAGACTTAAATCGAGCACCTTAGCCATGAACATTCCATAAAATGAAGGTAATCATTGGAGAATTGGGTGATTATGAGTAGACCTGGCTAAATAGGCCTCTGAAATATGAAAAAAAACTTTAGACTGAGAACGGTGTATTTCAGACCTGGTTCACCGACCTGGAGGAGCATCAAGACAACTAGAAACACCCTGAGACTGCCCTTCTCAACTGAGAGATTTTCATTATTCGATGGTTGATGAATTCACCTAAGAGAGAGGCCATGGTGGGGTTTAGATGGAAGAGGTAGGGATTAATCCTGTAGAAGACATGAGTGGTAGAGGGTGGGCCTACAAAAGATCCTCTGAGACCCTCTGATATATGCTGGAATCTTCAACAGAAGTTGAAAAAACCTGGGGAGAGTTTCTAGACTCCTTCTGAATATCACTACAAGTAGCAGGAGTCACCTCTTGATGAAAAAAAGTGATTGATCAAAATTAATATAGGGAGAAGGTGGATAAATATGTGATATTGGGTCCCCTCGTGATACTTTAGGGGAATAAGAGGATCTGATGAACCCCTTTTTTAGTACTGAGATTGGCAGATGATCTCATAGGCACTAACGAGACTCTATCATGAAGGGCTAGGGAGGGGGTCTGATGGCCTATATGGAACCAAGTTCATACAGGACATAGAAATATAACCTTCAATGTTGAGTTAAACCAATGAAGTAGACAAAACTATATTCTGAAAAAATCAATGAGAAATTTGTAGATTGGATCTAGATAAAAGGGGGGAAACTCCTCTCGATGACCAAATATCGTAACTTCCAAACCCTGCTAGATGTTGATGAGATTCAGGGCTCTCTCACCAAAATTGACGACATAGTAGGAAATATCTTATGTATAAACCATGCATTTCAAAAAACCATATGCATCATAAGAATATCAATTATTCTTTTTAATAGTTTGTGAAAATATATTATGTACTATGGAAATATTATGTATGAACTAAAAAAATTACATATCCTTGGAATTACATAAATAATATATGAAATTATTACATATAATATATTCTTCCAGTTACAAAGGTGAAAACCATACTCTTCATCCCAAAAATATTATGGGTGAGGAAAAATAGTCTTCTTGAAAGGATTTATTTCAATCAAAAAAGGGAATTCTCTTTCACATTTCTGACAATATTTCAAATCCCAACTCTGTTTGAAAATTTACCCAAATCCTCTTCATGTGAAAAAATTCTTATATATGGAAAATATATTATGCATCACCTATACGGGACTTGTAATTTCATATGTATGGCTTCTCCATTTCTTAGGTATTGACCAAGGATGTTAGATATCACTTTGAATAGATGTTCCTTTACAAAGAATTTCCCAATCTAATACATCTTCTATTATCCATCATGTAAATATATAAACTTATTTCAGTTAAATTTTAGAGCGATTTTCTCCATCAAACTCCTCAGGCAAAACTTATAGGACTGATCAATAGCTAACTATTAATTTGATACAAGAAATTAAATAAATCAATTAAATTCATAATTAATCCATATAAAATAAATATAAAAAACCAATGAAATAATACTTTAATTATATAATGTACAAAAACATAATTAAATAATACATTTTAGAGACTAAAAACGCCCGAATTTGAACAAATCATAATGAATTTATTACCCATGTCAAGCCACCAAGCCCATATCTAAACAAATACTAACTCAAATATTGACTATGGCAAAATGAATAGCCAAAATTTCTATTTTGGTCCCAAAAACTCATTTTTACGAATTATACACCTCTATTTACTACTAATATTCCTTACATCACCAGCAACTACAAAAAAATAAGATATCTAAGGAGTCTCTAAACATGGACGCAACTGTCATGGGTTATTTAAGACCAGAATTAAAAAATCAAGGAAGAATATAGTATAAATGGTGTTACTAAAGATTTCTCATGATAAAGAATCCAATTGAACTGGTTATTCTCTTTTTTTACGTTCATGTAACTATTTTATTCTGATTAAAGAGTGGAAAAAGTGGAACTAATGTATGTATTTTTATTAGAAAATTTGTATAAGTGTTTTTAATTGATTATAAATAATGTCTAGACAATAGTATTCCCTTCAAAAAACTTTTTCATAATCCCAATAGTGTATTTGCTACCATACTTCACTCATAAAGTGTTTTTTGACCTTAGGACACACATCCTTCTATGGTATGCTCAAATTATGTAGAAAACTCAATAACCAATGTATGAAATTACCTTAGCCTACCCAATAGTATCATACCCCTCCACCATATGATGTATGAGAAAGGATGGGGAGATATGTGAAAAATCCCAATAATGAATAGGAAACTGAGATAGAGTGATATATAGAATAATAGACATGAAAACCTATTTCTCTAATTTATACAAGCGATTAAAGATCAAATAAGAAGAAATAAAGAAATATTTTTTTGGGATTCAAGAGTAGGATGGAGGATGCTCCTTATCTGGGCCATAAATGATCATTAAGCTATCATTACTTGACTTACAAAATAAAAAAATATCCAAATTTTATCACCCATATTATAGTTGGTCCACTAACATTTTATTATAAAAAATATAATCTTATTCAATTATTTTTTTAGATTTGGATATTTTCTAAATATGAGGATTTGAATTATATGATTACACATGGATGTATTTGATATTAGTCCTTCTGAATATCTTCTTTTATTAGATAAATTGTAATAAACCCATTATCCTAGAAAATATATTATGTTTTGATAGGTCCCCAAGGCACAATGAGACGGGTGGGGAGTTAAATTAGGGTGTGTCCAATTAAAAACATTTTATTTTTTCCATTTATGGATATTTGTACCATGAGTGTAGGAACTATGGTTAACTAATATTTGGTCTTCACTAAAACTCCACCTCACTGAACTATATGAGACAATGTATGAAGTTAATTCATGTAAGGACACAATTATTTTTACTTGGTTCACCAATATAGGATAGTCCAAGGAGTTTACAATCAATAGTGTTTTGATTCACTAATTAACCACTGAGGTCACTATTGTTTGGTGGATAAAATGGTTGTGGTCACTCAATTACTAGGTTCACTACCTTAACATATTTTTTAGCGATAATTCCACTCCTCTCACAAGGCACACTTTCCTTCCACCTCCTTTATAAATTACTCTTTAGTAGGATCACTTTCATTGTTTATGGATACGCATGTCCATTAATTTTCAAATACATATGGTTTGAATGAATCATCATATATGTTTTGATGTTCTATTAAAATTTATATTAAGATTATTCAAAAATTATTATGAAACCTCCATTGAGCAACAACTTCTCTTCTTTTATAGTAAATATGGATCTTCTTCTTTGTAATAGTATTTACTCAAATCCTCTTCTTCACTAAAAATCAATGAATACTCACTTTTCTATTATTTTTTAACTATCTCCAATGAGTGCCAACATCCTTAAAATTATTTCTAAACATTATTAGATAATTCTTCACCTCCTTGATATTTAAATATATAGTTTATTCTATCTCTCTTTTCCTCATATATCAAGTCCTATTTTTTATCAGGATTTTCATTTTAATTTCAAATTTAAAATTAAAAATTGTAACTACCTTAAATTTATATATATATATAATCTCATCACATAGATTATCTTTAAGTTTATCTTCAACATTGGATTCAATTTGGGTACTATAAATTTGATCCATAACTTTCATATGGTACTTGGAGGACCAAAATAAGTTTATCTTTTAAATTCTAGTTTTGAAACACTAAGACCTCAAAAATACCTTACTCCCTAACACCACGAAACATTTTAGTAAATATATTGGAAAATTACCTTCAACACTATAAACACCACAACCACTATTTTTTTATAATTCTACCACATAAAAATATAAATCAGTTATCAAATTTATTCCATTTTCCATGGTCACCTCTATGACCACAATGGGATTACATGTTTTATATAGGTATGTTGTCACATCAAATTTCCATTAACTATGGTGTGGTGAAAAATTTCCGACTATTTTGAATTAAAATGTCCCTACTATACTTTGAGTTACCTCTACACATCAACATACCTTACCTTTTTTAGGTCATCTTCCAACATGAAAACACCATCCTCTATGGCATGGTGAAAATCCACTATCCCTTTTGTATTCATATGACCCTTATGTAGAATTATAGATACATTTATGGGAACATTGAAATTTCAAAGTGACTTCTTATTAGTTAAAGAGTAAACATATTACCATTATAGAACCTATTATATTTCATGGTTACCTTTACATGAGATGAAATATGGATACTGTTATGGTATGACCCTCTTCATTGTTTCTCACAAGTGAAATTCCAAGTTAAAATTCCCTTGATATTGACCACTGAAACATTATTCAATCCATTTATAAGTTCATTATATATTCACTAGAACCAGTATGCGATAGTATAAGATTTGGATAATTTTTTATCCACTAAATTTTATTTTTCAATACTCTACCACATGTTCTTACTCTTTAATATCTACTTTTTCAATACTTCAATTCACAACATCATTATCTTTTGTCAATAATTCCATGAACAAGACTAATAATGTTCCATTTTTCAAAAATCACCTAATAATCACCTATACCTTCAATAAATTTTCATATCTAAAACCTATTTTCACTTTTAGGGTTCTAACAATCTCATATATTTTAAACAAATACAGAAAAAACCATTATGGGTTCAATAACCCCCACAGATTTTTTTGACAGAATAAATATAAACAATCCTCCATTTGGTAAGGAAATATAAAGGTTGGACTTCATCCAGCATCATGTTTTATCCCCCTTAATATCTGATTTCTATAGAAAAAAATATCAATCTTGAACTAAATGAAAAATTATCCACCATCCTTCAAATACTAGAGGATTTACTTTTAGATTAGACTCCCCCTTTAGAAATGATGAACATTCATCAAATTTCTCTCTTCCCCATTATAGACATAATATGGTTTACTCTTGTTCTTCCACTTAAACTTTGTATATGTAGAGAAATCCTTCCTATTTTTTCTCCAAAAACTTATTTAATAACCACGTTCTCTTTTTTAGAAACTTATTCCAATTGATAAAAACTTTTTGTTAGAATATATAATTCTAGAATGATCATTTTAAATCAACCTCAATAATAACAACTAAAATTTAATGAAAATTTTTCATTGAATTTAACACTTAACCTTTGGACTATCAATAAATCCTCTTCGACTACTGATCTTGGGATAGGTACAAGAAACAATAGTCTAAGTTTACCACCTCAAATATTGATATTTCAATCAAGAATACCAATAAAACCATATCATGTTTTCCTTTCTATTTTATGAAACACTGTGTAATCTAAATCATATTCTCATAAACTATTAGTGTATAAAATTTGATAACAAAATAGTGATAAATACCAATTGTAGCATCAATTTGTACCCATTGTAAACCTTTTTTGGTTGACAATACCATTGATAGTTTCAATTGTATTCCTTTTCAACCAATATATTCACCAGTTCCTCTAATAGATAAGGCTTAACATAATATCACCCCGAGTATTCGAATATTGAAAAAAATTATTGTGATAATTCCCATTTCAAGGTTATCACTTATTAAGAAAATAATTTCATGTATAACTAATTTTAATATCTTATATACAAAAATCATTTGAAACTAATTGTTAGAAAACATAAATAATGAAACATGAAATTCATCCACATAGATGATTACAAATTATTCTCTCCATTGGTGGTGTGATTCCACTAACTCCTCATACTAATATTACTGATTTTATATCCAAATACTAATTAAAATATATGATAATACCAATTATAAAATACTAGATTTATCAAGATACAATTAATAATTTTATGAATTCTTTGAATAATTTTCTTATAAAATTCATGCCTTTCCATTCAAATTTCTAAAAGAAAATTGCATATAGTATACACCTTAATTATGGATACCAATAATGAACTGTTACTCTTTTGATATCATTGGATACGTATATTTTTCAGCTTCAAAATATTTGTTTACATCTCCATTTGATGTGCCCTTTGGGAACACTCACCTCATAGATTGTGCACCCTATTAATTTTTCACCTCTTTATCCTCTTATTTGAATATTTTAACATCTACCTGAGTTATTTTATTTTTTAATCCTTCTACATTAGTTTTGAATCCATTTATTTTATACTTGGGGTAGAATCCATCCTATATTGTCTTCTTTCATCAAGCTGTATTATAATTTAAATGATTCTTGCATGAAATTACATTTATTTAGATGTCTAACTTATGATTTTGTGGGACATTTCTTCAAGAAAATGACTTTTCCCTTTTATTATTATTCCCTTTTTCTTTATGTAAAATTTCAAGGCAACTTTCTCCCCTTTTATCCTTTTTCTAAATTCCAAATATTCCATAACTATGTAATTCACTTCATTCATGACATACAATTGTTCTACCTTTTATTAAATAACTATGAATTCCTCCTAGGCACTCTATTAACACCCTCTATATTAGAAATCTGATGTGGTTTCCACATCATTACTAAAATAAAATATTATTTTCATCACTATTTGAGGGTTTCAATTTTTTATTACACATTCTTTTTCAAAACTAGGGTTATAATTAGATAAGATAATATATTTGTAGTATATTATATCAGTGGAATAACCTCCCATGTTCTAAGTCCTCTTTTAGTTTATCCTTATATTATTTCTTTTAGAAATGAGGAATTTCTTATATTTATTTTATGGTTATTATTAACTAGATTTGTAGGATTCCTCTTCAATGGATTCTATTTAATATAGTGCTTCCAACATCATCCACATTTCCTTGTATAAATTTCAAAGGGAAACCATATGATATGTGTGATACTTTATTTCATCCTTTAATGAATCATTCAAAGAAGAATCAATATCTATTTTTATTTTATTGATTTGTAGACAACTCTATATTAACTCAATATAAAAATACCTTCTTTCTCAATTACTCAGGGGGATTCCATTACATATTCCATGAATCCTGTGAACTAATTTTTCGACATGTAGAATTTTGTACCACTGATAAATGGTATCTTCACTATTTATTTGATTCATACAAGAACATCAAAAACTACCCTTTTTGTAACAATCATTTATAACATTATTAAATGATACCAATTGATAGGTATCTCAAAGGGGGGGGGGAGTAAATCAAATTGACTAGTTAAAAACATTTTTTTATGGATGTTGTTCCCATATGGGTAGGAAATATGTTCAATCAATATCAGGTTTTCCATGATACTTCATCTCACCAAACTATATATAAGTATTAAAGAATGTAATTTGAGTAGGGGCGTACTTATTTTTACTTTTTCTCTATTATAGGCCACTCCAAGGTGCATGTGATCAATAGTGTGTCGATACACCAATTAACTACTATTATCACCAATTTTTTGTGGATAAAAAGGATGTTGAAACACCACACCCAGGATCACTAACTTTCAATATTGTTTAGGGACAAGGTCACTAATATCCCAAGGTACACTTCACTTCCACCTCTTTCATGTATAGCTTTTAGGTAGAATCACTTTCATAGTATATGGAAATATAGGTCCCTTAATATTCCAAAACATCTAGACTGAATGCATCTTCATATATATATATATATATATATTATATTAAACTAATATTTCTTATTCATTAAAATTTATTAAAAAAAATATAATTTGACCAATAAATTATCCTCTTAAAAATTTAATTTCTAACTTACACTTTCCAATTATATTGACTATAATTCTTTTCTTCACTAGAAAATATTTATTCCTCTCTTTTCTTATATTTGGTAAAAATATTCAATGAGTGTAAACCACTTTCTTCATCTTTCTAACTACTCATTTGGAATTACTTTTTTCCTTGAGATTAAAATATATAGTGTATGATATATTCTTTTCTGGTATAATAGATCTTTATTTTGTCATGAATCCCATTTGAATTTAAATTTTGAAATTCAAATATATAACTAACATGAATTTATACAGCTTAAATACCATTACTTGGATCATATTCAAGTTGATATTCATAATTAGACTCAATTTGGGAAGATTAAATCTGATCCATATCTTTCTTATGGTTATTGGAGTGAAAAATAAGCAAATGTTCTTATAAATTCTAGTTTTAAAACACCACTGCCTCTAAAATTCTATCCTCGTTGACACTACTATGAATCATAGTGAATATTCAAGAAAAAAACACTTTTTCAAACTCAACACCATGCCCAATACCCATTTTCCACTTTCAACTCAGAAACACACAAATCATTTAGAAACATTATTCCTTCAACCATGGTCATATTCACACTGGTAGTGGGCTTCCACAGTTTCCATGAGAAACTCTTAAACTCAAAACACCATGCACTATGATGTTATTACAAACCACTAAACATTTTGATATCAAATAAACATTATCCAACATTTGTTTCCTCTATGAAGAAATATACCTATCATTTATGTAGGTCGTCTTATAACTTGAATGTTCCACCCACTGAGTGGAGTGAAAAGTAAATGACAATTTTTTTCATCATATAACACTTAAATAGCCTAAAAAATACCTTTATATGTGTATTTAAATTTTAAAGTGACCTATATATAGATGTTAAGCTAACCTATAACCTTTACAGAACTTCTTGGATTTTAAGTTAATGTATACATGAGATAAAATATAACTAATTTTATGATTCAACCCTCATCAACATTTATCATAGGTTAATTTATAAGTTAAAACTCATTTTAAAACTCTAATTTCAACTTTATTCCAACCATTTATAGGTTTAAAAGGGATTGAAAAACACTTCTATGGTGTAGTATAAGTCATGGTGATGGTTTCCTTAAATTAATTATTCTTATCTATACTCTTCCATAGGTTCATTCATGTACATATTTTAATTTTCCCTATTTAAATTCACATCAATATTTCCATTTTCAAAAAAACCAACAATAACAAAAATTATGTTCCATTTTTTCAAAATCCTCCAAGAATCACTTTTTCCTTAATTAAACTTCCATTTATAAAACATATTTCACTTGGGGGGTTCCAAAAATATCATATATTGTAAAACAATCTATATTAAACCCTCAGGTGTCCCAACATGTTTTTTCATATGTTACACATAAAATATTGTTTCCTAAATTGGAAAAATAAATTATGGACGGGGTTACTTTCTTTTACTTTTTGTTTCATAACGAACATATGAATTTAAATGAATTAAAAAATTAATTAATATGTTCATTATCTTTACTAGTTCTTTTACATGGATATTGAGGTTTTATATCATAATTTTATAACTTATGGCTTGAATTTACTTGAAAAAAGAAATTTGTGACAAATGTTCGTTGGTACAATAATAATTTCTAGGTTTTTCAGAAAAAAAGATCATTATAGACCCTTAGAGACATCATTAAATCATACTAAATTACTCTATCATAAATAAGTATACACTAATATTTTCTTCCATGATTTTATATTTATCAAGTAAATTTATATAATTATTTATGGAAGCTTCTTATGTTGTAGGATATGGAATAAATCATTGAAAATGACATTGGATGTTGTAAATAAAAGCCATGAGTTCTCCTAATATCACACCAAAAATCATGGAATATTTTTATAAGTGATAACCCCATACATACATACTTTCCATAAGATATGTGATTATTACCCTGAATCATTAGATCTGATACCCATTTGAGTACATCACCAATTATTAATTTACCTATAGTAATAAGTTATAGAAAATTATCGAAATATTTCTTTTACATTAATTCCATTTTGTCTTAATTATTGGTTATCAATCCTATGACATTCTCTACTCATTACTTCACAAGAGATGATTATGGAATATTATAAAAAATGATTTGATCTTTCCAATTTACTCTTCATAACATATTTATTTATTTCCATGATACATAAGGGAAGAATTGTATCATGGAAACTAACACTTTCCATCATACTATTATGTTTTGGAATAGTCAATTACACGGTGTTATAGTTTCATAGGATATTCCTAGTCCTTTTTCATCAATAATTCACATAAAAATATTTCTATAAGTCATCAAATATGATATTCAATTTTTTTATTCTACATCCCCCAATTTATTTTGGAATAAAATACAAACCATACCAAAATAAATGTAAGAATATCCTTGAATATTTAACATAAAAAAATTTACTTTGAACTCAAGAGTTGATACACATTCCATTTAATTACATAATTTTTTAGAATAATAATAAATATGATTATAATAATTTAATTAAGATAAAATATATTTAATTACATAATTAATAATCTATTAATAAAATAAAAAATGTTGCATGGTCACTCCCCCATAGTTGAACAATAAATTTTCCTCTGGTAACATATTTCAAAAGTGTTATATTTATTTATCAGGTTCCTAACCAAGTTAAATTAATTCTTAAATGAATAGAGATTAGTTAGAAAGAGGTACCTTATTAAATAGCACTATTTTATATTCCATTGATAAATTTTCATCTTTCCAAATTCATTCTATATAACCACATCATACACTCTATTTATCTTCTTCATTTGAGTTATTTTTTTTCCATTTTTTTATTTTATTTGATAATAAAGAACACTTTAAAAACAATTATTTAAATCCATTTATTTTTAATAAAACATATTTAATGAGTATAAATAATAAAAATAATTTATTTTAAATAGATTAAATCCCTTGAATTTAATTTTAATAACTAAAAAATGAAAGTAAAAATGAGACAATTGGATCTTAAATTTTTAATTTCTCTTATTCAAGGATTTTTTTAACACACATACATTATGCTGATATAGGTTAGTAAACATAAATTTTTGGCTCAAAAATAACTATTTTTCACTATAGTCTATATGATTTATCACATTAGTTTTTCATACAGCTACCTCAAGTGTTACTCTTTCATAATAGTCAAGTAACTAAAAATTTAGTAAAAAACAATACTTCCATATACAAATCTGTTTCACCTAAAATGGTTTTAATTACATCTCATTTGCCCACTTATAAATAAGATTTTCCATATTAATCATGTAATTTTTTAGATGGAAGAGTGAATATATGATTTAGATATTAAATATTAGCCCAAAAATTTCAAAGTAGCACAAAAAATAAAGAAAAACAAGAAAAAACCAAGAAACCTAAATACACCCTAAAACTAACTTCTCTTATCCTAAAAACGTAAGAATAAAAATAATTTTTTAGTAAAATTATTCTTTTTAAATTAATATTATAGAAAATGATAGGTATAATCACAAATAAGTGGCATGGTAGGAGGAAACATGGTGGGATTACTCATATATATCCAGAATGTGAGTAGACCCCACGAGGGGATCGTTCCAAAAAAAATAATGAAATTAATTTATAAGATACCAAAGTAAAATAAATATAAATTATAATACCCCCCCCCATAATTTCCACTTCACCATATAGAAACAAGTTAATGAAAATGTATGGCCCTGGCCATCTACAATAAATTTTACCTTCCATTAATAATATTCTTATTTGATTTCTAGATAAACCAACTTTTTAAATGGATTGAGTTGGAATATTTACATGGGACAGAATCCTATAATACCTATCCCAAAGACCTATATGGAAAAAATCAATAATATATGGCTTAAATGCCTAGAGGAATCTACCCAAAACTATAACAACTCCTCCCACCATCCGATTTTCTGCCCTCACCATCCTTTACCCTGATGTTTCTTATACAACCTACCTCTTAGTTTATGGTCATCCTATATATATATATACTTCTTAGGTGTCTTCCCTCATACCATATTTCACTATAATAACCAAAATATTCTCTTGTATTGTCCGTTTGGTGCAATATTTTTATGGATAGAATGCCATGTGGCAAGAGTCCCTATTTCATGGCTTAAAATCCCATTTATGATAAATAGTACCATTGCTAAAATAACCACACTATATTAACTGATATAGTTTGCACACTAATATATTGGTAAAATATTTCTATAGTATCATGTAAATTCATCACCACCATGATTTGAACCTGAGTCTAATGTTGTATTTTGAGGAGACATTACCACTCTGGTAATCCCCGAACTACTTTTTTATCCAGTGAGTTTAATGTTAAATAAGATTTAATAATGATAATTAAACTATTAATATATCACTAATATATAAATATTTGTTTTTAATTAGAATTTTATATATAACTAGAGGTCATTAGTTATAAAACAAGTATTTTTCATAGACTTCCTTTCTTATCTCACCTAACTCCATCATTTGAAGTCTCTTATACTCTTCAATAATCCCTATTTCTATATATAATTTTATTATATTATAATATGATTTATGTTCTAACTCATTAATAAGGTGAAAAAAGTACCTAAAATAATTAAATAAGGGGTATACCAGGTGGGTTTTTAAATGTGTTCCTATATACCCACAATGCATCATTCAATTTCTTAGTCTAGTCTATCCTATTTGGTTGCACAATCTTTTACAATATTCTATTTACCTATTTATTGGATAAAAAATCATATAAATATTTTTATGGATCGTAATATATTTTGGTTTTATACAAAAAATCATAACTTATCATTATTTCATCCATAATCCATTTTTAAAAAAGTATATGTTGATTTCTAATAATTAGCATGGGTTCCCTAAATATGAAAAAATGAAATCAGAGAAAATCATTCGCAAATAAAATATTATTGGTCTAATTATATTTATCCTTCTCATGTTTATAAAAACATTCTATTACTAGTAATATGTACTTAAATCCAAAATATATAGGAAATAACCCAATAAAATCTATACTATACTATCTCACACACACTTAAAATTTGTTGGGGGTATCTTCAGTCTTTTATAAATACCGAACGTGAATTGTATGTTCTTGAAAAAATAACAATCAATGGTAAAAAAAAAGTTTATACCATTAAATCATAGAAACTATACCCTTTATAGTAGTTAATTGGGGTCCAAAATAACCTCTATAGAAATCATGTGAGAAAATTTTTGGATGGAAGGTACCTAATTATCCAAAATTTATCTCCTAATAACCTAATCACTATAAATTATCTATAAGCAGGGATTATCCCAAAAAAATAACCTTGAAAAATATTTTGGATTAAAATATTTATTTTTAGTGAAGAAACAAAATTAATTAGAAGTAATAAAGTAGTTCACTACATCCCTATACCATGGAACTTGCCGGTGATGTTTGAAAACTGCTTATAAAAGGTCGAACCATTTAAAGGTTTCTAAGTTGGAGTCACTAATATTGTGATATGTGGAAGTATAATCCCATTATCTGTAAATTTTTTTAATATCTACATCAAACTCTTGATGTAGTAAAATTCAATATTCAATATTGTTTTTGAATATTCCTTATTAATCAAACACCAAAGAGCTACAACATCCGAAGAAACTATCAGTGAACTACCCAGTCAATAATGACATGTAAAAGAAGTGAATAATTTTTTTTAATTTTTTTATTTCATATGAATTTAATCCACATTTATTAAATATAATTAAATCACATGGGGACCTCCATTCACTTTTGGATACAAAATTCAACCAACTTATTGGTTTGAAGCATTTCTCACTAATTCATTAGGAAAGTACCAATATGGTAGCATGATATTGGGGTTTTGGTTAAAATTTTATATAGTTTATCAATATACTCCATGAATTAATCATCAAAAATATGTTAAATTTATTTATTAATATATTTGATAAAGAAAATTTAATCTTTATTAAATATCTAATGAATATCCAATAGAAAACTAAAAGACCCAAAAATGATCTAATATTTCAAAAAAATGTTTGGTATTGTAATGGGAAGGAGATATAGACCTTATAATTCTATACCTCTATTCCATAATTTTATTATATATTTACTAAATCTATTTCCATTTATATCATGAAATGGTATTTGTAAAAGTTCATATGTTGTTTATTTTCAGTGCATTATTCAAATAATTATTTAAATTCTCAAGAAAACATTCATATGATGAACCAATAATCCTAAAGTCTTCAAGGAATATATCTATGAATCCTTACCTAAAGACTTAAATAATCAAAAGTTCATATAAACATGGTCTTTTATTGATCTTACAATATTATTTCTGGTAGGAAATAACAAAATTAATGGATTTTCTCATCAATAATCAAAAGAAACTGATCGATAAAAAGAATATGAAAGTAATATTTTTGGGTTAAACGATTAATTTTTCAATAGTTAATTTATTCCTTTATAAAATTCTGAATATGTATGGTCACATATTAATTATTCTTATCTTTCAAAATGACTACTAGAAAATGGGGAAATTTCCATGGACCCAGACAGTGGAGATAACCCCATAGATCATGGTCATAACATATGGCTGCAGTTATGAAACTCATGGATTCTATTTCAATTGGCATAGACTATGCACATGGTTAGGGACTCACCATGGGCATAGGTTGGATACAGACATGGTCTTAGACTATGGATTTATCGTTCTTTCGATTTTTATTTCCATATGGCCATGGGCCTTTGGCTATGACCCTTGACTATATATAAAGGTCTTGTCTTACGACTATAGTCAACAACTATGGTTGTAGGTCTTCAAAATTATTAAAAATATTCTGTCATAGAAGATTGATTTTTCTATCCTCTAGTTATTTTTTTTGAACCACCAGAACTAAACTAAAATACATAATATTAATATATAATAGTTATCAATTAGATATAAATAAAATTATTTTACGTTGATGTCAGGTCACAATCCACTTGGACCTTGGTCGTAGGTGTCTCTTATAGACATAGTTCACATGGAATACATCCAAATGTGGTCATATTCCACTTATATGGACACATTTTATGTGGACCATTGCTGTAGGTGACCCCTATAGACTTAATCATTTTAGACCGTGGTTCTAGCCAATTCTGGTGGAGTCCTACCACCTAAATCAACATGGAACATCACCATAACCCTTTACCATACATTTTCACATAAAAAATGGATTAATCACATACTCTTATCACTATGGACTAAGAAGAAAACAACTTTCGCCCTTTTTCCACATGGTCATATATCCATGGTCCACATCGACCATGGTTATAGCTTACGCGAGTAGTCTTAAAACCATGGTCTATGTTGGAATATGGTCATAGAATTCCCTATAGACATAGTTTCCCAAACATGAATATTGGACCATGGCCATGGGGAAATTTCCTAATAGTGAATGATTATTCTAGATTTCATTGAATTTATTTAAACGAGGATCACCCATTGATAATAAAATACGGGGTATATTATTCTAACATATAAATGTTTTTCAACAACTTTTTTCATAACATAAAGTTATGTTTGGTTAATCTTCATTTAGTGATTCCACACTATTTTTGATTCATTTTAATATAAAACTAAATTTATAAAAACTATGGATATTAATATAGTTACACCAGGAAGTGTAAATCATATTTCCCTTACATGTAACATAACACAATAAATAATATATTTATATTTAAGGTTTAATAGTCATAGTTTCAATTCCAGCTAGGGGGATTGTACCAATAAAGGTATCAAGTTGGGTTCACTCTAATTTTCAACCTTCATTTGAAATAAATAAGATTATGTACTAGAATTATCATTGAAAAAAAATTGAAATCTCTCAGAAAAATATTTTTCTAACTCATATTTAGAATGATCAACACATATATTGGGTCTATGTCAAAAGTCATTTTTAAAATCTTTTTCATCCAAGAGTTTTTTTCATCTAAGGTGTTACAAAATGAAACATCAATTTTAGTATATGATTAATCTCATTTCATAAAAAAATGGTTTTCAAAATGAAATGGAGTGGAAAGAGATTATTCTTACTGGTTGAATTTTATTGACTCCAAGATATTAAAATGTATTGTTCCCTCCACAAATTCCATAAAATTGTTTCATTTATGCATATTTATTATTATTCTTACTATTTTCCAAAATCATTTTTTTAGAAATTATTGCGTAATGATTAATAACTTTATATTACTCTATGTTCAAAATAAATAAACTAATAAGGAATAAAAAAACGTTTACTCCCACCAAGACATCAAATTTTAAACTAACAGGACATGTAGTTGATTGATTTGTGAGTATAATTACTACTCATATTGGGATAATTTTTAAAACATATAAAAAAGAGTATATAGAGTTGGTCGAAACATTGATACATGAATGTAAGTCATATAAGGAATTAGGAAATGTCAACTTCCAATAATAAACGGGATAATAAATGTATTAGGATCATATAATTTAATCTGTAACTGAGGTGTAATCAAAGTAAAAAAATTCCTTCCCAAAATAGTCCTATCATATAAAAAAATTATTATTCTATTAGTTAAAATTTGTTGAAGATATTTTATATACCGTGTAATTTAGATGATGGATTCTAGAAGGGGAATATTTATTTCAACCTTTTTTAATGTTTTGAATATATAATTCTATAAATTTTCCCCTATTTATTTCCTTGGTGGGATCATACTTGAGGGAAATGGTGATGATTATCAATGAAATTCCTCTATCTTAGGTTTCCATTGATTCTCACTCCTAAGCTATCACTTAAAAGGTATGTATACATGTGGCTCTATACAGTATTTCTTTTGCTTATGTGTGATTTTATTTTTCTCCATCATTGGGGAACACATATTTCATTAATAAACTTTCTTATGACACTTAAATGAAATAAAAATAATTTTTATTAAGATGATAGGTGGATTTTGATATAAGAGTTTACATAATACTTGGTTTTTTATTATGTTAAAGGTTTTAATAACTTTCCAAAACTAGTTCTTCAACTATTTAATATCAAAACCATGATTTATTAATGGGTTTTATTGATTAAAAGGATAGTGTACAAGTTTTAATATCATATCATTCATGAAGGTATTATCTTTCACATGAAATTTACCTTGAATCAGTGGTTGGGAATTCTTCCTCACTTAATGTAATGGTGGTGATTAGAATATTTGTTGGAAGTGTTGTATTAATGTATTATTTGTAAGTATTGATTAAAAATTAAATTTTTAAAATTTAAACTTTCCATCCATATTGATCATAAATTGGTTGTTAAAAATTTCTATTTGGTTATGTGGCATCATAACTCTTAGTGTTAGGTACTTCGGGGGGTAACAATCTGTATATCACTCCAATGACTAACAAACTCTACATACAAGAGGAGGTTTCAATAGGGATTCACCTACCCAATGTATATTCATCTATATTACAAGAGATGAAAGTTTCTCAATACATGATTCTTGTAAATGATATTTTTATGTTTTTGTCTCATGTACACCACTTGAGGTATCATTCATCATAAAAATTTTTTACATGTTTTGAGTGATGTTTTTATTCAAACGGTATGATTTTTTTAGATACTTATCAATTATATAATATCAAAAAGATGAATCCAAGATATATATATCACTATCCAACATTCCTTGGTAGTTTAAAACCATAAATCGGTACTCCTTTATCACTTAATGTGGTAAAATTGTCGCAAATGTATTGAACCTTTCCCCACAAAGATTGTCTCTACTCTAACTTACCAAATTTCATAGATCCTTTTTCATAACTTTATACTGCTTAAAATAGTTTTCTAATAAAAAACATTAAATATAACTCAAAATTGACACTATTATGAGATATAGGTTACATAACCATTCATTTTCTCACCTTCAAGTAAGAATATAAATTCTCTCCACTTGATTTGATATTAATTTTCACCACACAAATTTAATGTAATGAAAACAAAAGTAAACTATTTGAAATGTTTTTTGGAGTACTAAACTTTAAGTTCATGTAGAATTTTCAAAAACAATATAATACCATGTTTCAATTCAAAATCCACTTGAATATGGTATGGTAAAATTTGATCAGTTTGAAGGTCGAAATTTATTCCACATATTTTCCTGTGGGCTTGATTCAAAATTTAAATTTTCATATAATGATCCAAGACTCTTACAAATATTACTATGTGATTTTTAAAATTATTATACAATATACACTACCCAGATATATAGAGTCTAGGTGTCTATAGGATTCCCGGTTCACAAAACATAAACATGAATAGAAAATACAACTTTATTATTTTAAACTTTATAGTTTTCTCCAAGATCCTTTTGAGATTCTGAACCTGTATATGGTAACCTAGGGAATAAATAAACAAAAGTTTTATGATATAAATCATAGTAAGGATATTAACATGATAAAAAGTCATAACATATGATTCAAAGGGAATAATACGATATTATAAAAAACATGGTTCATGAATAATCATATGAAACAATGAACTAAATAATATGGTATCAACAGATCCAGAAATTATTGTAATATAGAAAAATAATAATACGTGACATCATAAATATAAGTTAAGGATCACTTTCGAGACTTCATAACATGGAAAATAGTGTCCCATAATGGATTTGGTTTAATCCCTAATCCCATTAATATCATCTCAAGAATAATAAAAATTACCTAATGAACTGGAGTGATATCTGGGTGTACCCATCATAAAATGTACATGAATATACATGCCACATAAGGGAATCAAACATAAGGAATAATAATAACAAATACTAATGGAAAGTAATCTGATGCATAATCTCTAATCAAGGAAAAATCAAATGATATTTCATAAATATTCCAATGAGAAGAAGGAATAAATATTATGTATTTATTTATTTAAATAAATATGAATAGGTCTCAAATTATAGATTTTATAATAAAACATCATGATGAAGGGCATAGATTTCAGCCTATAAGTGAACCTTTATAATTCTATTTAAAGGAATTGATAAATGAATTTTAAAGAAGGAATGAATATGGAATTTTATTTAAAACCACACGTCAACAAATATTGTTAAACCGGAATTATATCTCATTTTATGAAATAATGAATGGGTAAAAGACTTTAAAAGTGTGTTTCAAGAATGGAATAAGGGCTAAAAAATATTCCCTTAATCAGGGTTGATTTTAAAGATGGTATGCAAAAAAACATTGCATGTATAAACCCAACAAATAAAGGGATAATAAGATAGGTCAATATGTAAGACACAAATATATATAATTTGTAATCATTCCATAATGTTAAATAGATATATAAATTAATGTATATAGAAGGAAAAAGTTATAACCCAAATAAAACAGGGTTGTTTGGAGAGTTCCCTTCCCTTAGGTCTGGATCCAATCTGTACTTTCACTTAATGTCCTGAATGATCAAATTAGATTTATTAAAAATATGATTTAGAATATAATTCCACTATATTTAACTTATTATTAAGTCACTATATTATTTTTGTGTTATTTAATTGATATATTGAGTCTATATTCATTGTCCCATGGTCAATCACGTCATGTATCCAGGGTGGTATTAGTTTTAGGTAATTATGTAAGATTATATTGTTTGGTTACAGAACAATAGAGATGTGAAGAAATGGATTTAATGAGTTTATCTAGGTTAATAACGTTTTTAGTGTCCAAAAGTATTCATAAATAAATATATTTTTAGATTATATTTTTTTATTATTATATGGCTAGTTCATTCAGGAAGATGTTCTGACCAGGATGAGCTTAATTGGTTTAATTCATTACATAATATAATTAAATATAGTCATTAATATCTTTTATAACTATAATAATTGAATTTAAACCATCTATGAAGTCTATGGTGGAAAATGAAACATGTCATTCATGGGGGTGGCGAACTGACCATAATATGAAAAATGTTGTTATTTTAGAATTTACTGATGGGAGGGTAGAAAATGGATATATCAGTATAATAATAAAATATTTCTATATTTATGATACTAATGTTACAATGTCATGGTGGATGGGATTAATATGTCATAGGTAGAAGAAAAAGAAATATAAAGAGACTTAGTTGATAATTTTACATCTTCGTTGGGGAGTCTCCTCTTGGCTACCCCCTAAGGCTCCTTCATATGGTATATTTTGTATGAAAAAATAATTTTGATGTGGAGGGGGAGGCTTGGGGTGAGAAATGGATAGATTTTGGAGTATATACAAGTCTTAGAGGGTGCGAGGAGAAGGGGTGGTGAGAGGTGGTATTTATAATGGGAGGATATGGATCCTTTTGAATTTAATATACATTAGTTTATTATTTTTACTCAAGACCTTCAATAGTGACAAATTTTGTCACTAAACACAGTAATTAAGAAATTTTAGGCTGATGTAATGGTTTTTATAGCACCCACTTATGAAATTAATCTTGTATTTGATATATAATTTAAAATATCTTATTTTTTTATATATTACAATTGAAAAAAATTTAACATTTTCAAGAGAATTCAAAACATTAACCATAAGAAAATATTATCATAAAATTTACAAAAATGTCATCCATTTAATAAAAATAATTTTCTAAATAGGGTAAAATTATTTTTTAATTAAAATCCTTATTTATTAAAAAATATCTTTCATGAAATGATCAAATTTATAACACTTAGAAAAATTACATATATGTACATAAAATTATATTATCATATTTATACCATTATATATTGTTTCATAATTCCATTTTTTCAAATTTAAATTTTATTTTAACATTATAATTTTTTCATAAAAAATACTTTAATGAATATTAATCATAAATATTTTTTTTTTAAAATATAATTTTTACTTCATTTTTAAAAAAATATATCATATTATCATATTTAACACTTTTAATTAATTATATTATGAGTAGAAATCATTATATTATTTTATAAACTTAATTTTACCATTACAATGATCATTTTTCTATTCCCAATGGACATATTACTATTTTAATGGCCATATTACTATTTTAATGATCATATTTAACAGTTTTAATTTACTATATTATGAGTAGAACTCATTATATTATTTTATAAATATTATTTTACTATTAATAAGGTCATTTTTCTATTCTCAATGTCCATATTACTATTTGAATGATCATATTACAGTCATTTTGTGATGTTCTGGTAACAGTCATATCCTAACAGTCATATAACAGTTTACACCCTATTTATACTCCTCCATTCTCATAACTCATCATTCCCTAATTTTACTATAGGGTAAAATACTTATATTAAAAATTTGTACCATACTATTGATTCTTATCTTTATTATTACAGTATTTATTCTAGGAGTGATGTTCACAGTAGACTTTATTCCAGTTGAG
Organism: Viscum album; assembly: GCA_963277665.1. NCBI lineage: Eukaryota > Viridiplantae > Streptophyta > Magnoliopsida > Santalales > Viscaceae > Viscum > Viscum album. Next base: position 27,088,545 of record OY728131.1, read on the forward strand.
TTTACATTAGTGTGTACATTATTTTTTTCTCATTTATCCCCATGTGCTATTACTAGATTTTATTTTCAAAATTATTTCATGATTTGAAAAGTTCCTATTGAATTTAAAAGTCTTTATATGTGAATCTATTTAGAAACATAATATAATAGTGGTAATGTCCCCGACCAGCGAGCTAGTAAACTGGTGCGCCGAGCCAGGATTCCATATGACCTCAAGCGCGCCTTCTCGTACACTAGAGGTTTCCGACTAGTAGTGAGGGTTTAATAAGATATGTGGGGAGACTATACCCTCTTTACCATAATAATCCACAGTAGAAAACAATTTAAATAGTAGAAACAATAGGAAACCATCAATATCATGCATAAATAACCCACTCCCAAACTGGGTACAAAAAATATCCAATAGTGAACTTGTCATTCCATGATATAGTGCCAAGTGAAAATCCCAAAAGAAAGAAAAATATTGGAATCCTCAGAATGGTCCTGGATCCATGTCCCGGAGCTCATCCGAGCACATACCAAACTCGAATCACTTCCAAGCATGGGGACCTTTCCATTTTCTTGACATGCAACCATGAAATCTGCGAGGATACCCAACAACGACCTAAACAGGGTGTGAGTATAACTCAGTAGGCCACCACCAACGGTGTCTAAAAAATATCAAGAAAAAGTAGAAAGTGCATGCAAGTGATAAATAATTAAAGTAAAGGTAAGAAATTTCAATAGGACATTCTAGACTATATTCCCTTATATTATGCTACCATTGAATCCAGGTTCACTATTTTGGCATCCCATGTTTTAGTCTACCTTTTTAATCTGTTCAATGGAATAGGAATGTTTAATATTCTCAAACATATGGGAACAAAATAATGTTATATCTCACTAGGAGTCACATTATAATAACCTCAAAATCCTCACCCTGAATCCTTAGTCTAGGTGGAATGAAACCATTAAGGGAATAAAACTATGTCCCCTTCCTTGACCCATGCATTTCAGGGTGGAGTTAGAACCCTGGTCCAACTCAACCCATTGGCATATAACCTCAAGTCTATACCCCACTCTACCAAGCCATGTGCACATGATTATTTATAATTTACCATAATTAACCACATCACAAATAAATAAATAAATGTGATGTTAACAATATGCCTCAATCCATTAACACATTCATTATTTATATCACTTAACCATTATCCCTGTTTCATATTTCCCATGCTTATCTCACTAAGTGTAACACCCCGACCCCAGTTACCCAGAGTCGGTGCATTATTACATAACATTTTCATGATCACTAAAGATCAAATCTTGAAATACTGAATAGTTTAGTAGCCTGGGAAATACTAGATATATTATTAAATGTTATATTACATCATAAAGTGAAAAACTAAAATAACATAGTCTCCATAGTCCACACTCATATCCCCTTCGGACTATCCCTGCAGGTCAGTCATAAAATATTTCTTCACATCCTGGTAAAAATAAAACATAGAAAGGGGTGAGCTTAGATGCTCTGTAAAGACAAAAATATAGAGGAAACATTCATAAATAAGAATAAATATTTAAGGAAATGTATAACTAAAATAAAATCCTTTTAAAATTGAACATCAACATAATATGGAAAAAATAGAATGAGATAATTCCATTTACTTATTCACATGGACATTTTTCTAGCCGAATAATCACATGAAATATCAATAACCACATTCATAATGATGTAATGCATAATTCTAGACTATCATAACCACATAGTGAAGGCCTTATGCTAGGACTAAAAATAAGATTTTGTCAAGGTCTTGTGCTAAGACACTAGTTTGTCTCATGAGACCTACCGATGCATCGAGGAGCTATAGCGGGCTCCATCCATCACTTATTAAGTCCAATGCATTCCTCATATGAACAGGTTTAAACATAACATAAACATTTGTATTAAAACTAACATATAAAATGCAAATACTTTCTCCATAAACCATGAATGGTATCAAAATAACACATCCATAGTCAAAAATATCACAAAACCTTCAATACAATATGGAAGTTTTGTATCATATTAAATCAACTTCAAATAATCTTAAAATCCATAAAAGGATGTCGACATAGATGAAATCAAAACTATTTTAGAGAAATATCTCTTTTTTTAAATCATTTAAAAGTCACGTAATTATAAAAGAAAAAATTTACCTTGAAAATATTTTTATAACGTTTTAAGGGAAGCTTTGAAGATTTTATAATGGTGGAAAATATCTGCACCCGCCGTATAAGTTAAAAAATACATTCTTACCTTAATTCTGTTGAAAATGTTAAAAAGGAAGTGTTTAAAAAATGACAGAAAGATTCCTTTATAAACTTCTTATAAAAAGTCAAACAAGGGTATAAATAAATTTAACCCATAGTCTATAAAATAGTAAGAATGATTTGAAATAAATTTGTAAGAAACATGGATGTGGATGATAAAGAGGTCCCAGTAGATAATTACATATAAAAAACCTCGGATAATGAAGAGGTTGTGAAATAAACCCTTACCTTGTACTTTTTCTTGGTTGAGGGTAGGTTAACCTCTTGTATAATAGTTAAATCACTGTTATAAAATTATACAAGAATCATATACATAAATTTTATATCATATATGATCTTTTAATATTTCTTTGTTAATAATATTTTAGTATTATCATTGTTTTGGGTGTTCACTTACTCGTTTTCCTTTATATGTTTTGTTACATATGCCATGTTTGTTATCCATAGGTTCTATCTTATTCATATCCAGAATGATATCAAGTCTAGAAACATTATTTTTAATCATCAAATGGAAATTATTCTTTAATGAACATGATGGGTAATGAATCTCATCACGTTCTTGGAAACGGTAGTCCGTACGTACGCATGTGCGACAATATCATTCTTTTGATATTAAAATAATATATAATTGGATGGTATATCATATATATAGAATAATTACCATTTTATAATTATTATTTACATCAATTAGACATCATTATCATACCCATCCAAATAATAATGTTTGAATAATAATTACACCACGACGTGGAGACGGTAAGCCGCACGTACGCATGTATGGTGACATGTCATTAAAAGGATGGATAGAATACTTAATATGGTTGTTCCAAATTTATAATAACAACATATTATATAGAATATACTTTAGTTATTATTTTAGAATCGAAATAACAATGAAAGAAGAAGTGGAGGAAGAAAGGAACTTGAAAGAGGGTGGTGAAAACATTACCTCTTCTTCGGGTTCTTCCTTTTGATTTGATCAAAATGGACTCTTAGGTTGGATTTCTGATCAAACTAAATCCTCTAGGTTGAAGTGAGGGAAGTTGAGAGAATATTTGGGTAGGGTTTGGCCGAGCCAAAATGCTTTGAAGGTGTGATTTAGAGGGAAGGGGAAGTGCCCTTTTATAAGAGGGGTGAGGGGCACCTTAGGAAAAGCTAGAAATATTATTTTATAATAAATTTATATTCAGTTTCTAATGGTTCAAAAGTTTATTATTTAAAGGTTAAGGTAGGGATAGTTCGAGAACCACTCAACCAATAGGTTTTATACAGGTTTGGGTCACTATATTAACTTTATCTTTTTGATTTAACTCTTAGTTAAATAGTTTGACATTTACCATGTCTCTTTGTATTTTTATATTATATAGTCAATAAACTTAATATAAACTTCCAAGAGACCCCAAAGTCGTCCATTAATAATTCACCTATAATTATATAAGTTCTTTGCCCGAACCTCAAATTTTTAGGAATAGAATATCAATTAATAATATAATATTTGTTTTAAAAACTCATTTATGTCAATTTTGAAAATATTTAATAATTGATTTTTGATAAAGTCATAACAACTTTATTAATTCAAAAAAAATTCATTTAAGAAATACTATCATGTTATATTAACCAATACAATTCATGGATGGCATCAAAACATTCAAATTTTATTTATTTTAACATTTATAATACTAATTATTTGATTCTTTCATTAATAAAGAAAATACTGCTTCATTATTGTATCATAAATAAATTTAATTATTCAATGTCTAAAAGGTTTAAATAAAATTCCATTATATAGGAATTTTTTTTATATTTCTAATTAATATTTATAGTCGAAAATATAACATATATAACCCTATGTAAAAATTTTTATTCTAAAAGATATATGCTTATGTAATTTTTGTATTTACTTTAACTTAATTAATATAAAGTGTTATTATCACTTACAAGTGAATCCGTGGGGTCCCAAAATAGACCCAAAGATTCCCATGGTCGGAAATGTATCAACCAATAGGGTTAGGACACATTTTTGAGTATATTGGTATTATTATAATATTATTTTTTACTCTTATTTACCGGATTTACCCTTTAACCGTGGTAAATAAAATATTTACCGAAGTAATTATTCAAAATGGATAAAAATAAAAGTTACCTATTTACACAATTGGGACCTACTGATTCTAAATATGGAATCAATTTTTCTAAATTCAAAACACAGAAGTGGAAGAAATTAATTTAAAATCAACGGGAATTGATTTAAATGTTAAATTATGTCCAGTGACCAACATTGGATTAAATGATAAAAATATAAAATAATTATAATCTAAAATCACTAAAATTCATAATTTATCACTACTAATTATGTTGATTAAAAACGTTGTTTTTAATTAAAATCTATTAATTTTCACTATTCATCAAAATATGAAAGTTATCCGAAAAGTATCAAAAATTCACCCTAAGCTAATTTTGATATTCCAAATCCAAAAATTAATTCCATTTTGAAAGATAAAATGTATAAAATTTCAAAAAGTGGGTATTACTATTCATAACGGCTAGTTTGATTAGTTTTGGTGTGTGTTAGAACTCGAAGTTGCGTACAACACACGCTATTGTATTATTCAAAGAGAAGCATACCGTGGAAGCTTGGGGTGTTACATTCTCACCTACTTAAAATAATTTCATCCTTGAAATTTATAGAATACTACCACGTGAAAAGGCTTGGGTGGTTCTTCATCATAAGTTCTTTGGGTTCCCACGTTGCCTCTTCCATCTTATGGTTTCTCTATAGAACTTTTTCCAGACAAATCGTCTGATTTGTCAGCACTTGTTCTCCCGTATCAATAATCTTGACAGGCTCTTTTCAATAAGACAGATCAGGTTCCAGTTCTAATTCCTCATAGGTGAGTACATGCGTTGGGTCTGGCATGTATTTTCTCAACAGTGATACATGGAAGACATCGTGAACTTTGGAGAGACTTGGTGGCATTGCCAAATAGTAAGATACAACCTCAATTTTTCCTAGAATTTCGAAAGGTCCTATGTACCTTGGACTCAATTTACCCTTCTTACTGAAATGTATAACTCCCTTCCATGGAGATACCTTTAATAGAACATGATCTCCTACCTGAAATTCCAAATCCTTCTTTTGGTTGTCAGCATAGATCTTCTGCATACTTTGAGATGCTTTGATTTTGTTTTAGATTAACTTCACCTTTTCCATTATTTCCTCCACCAGTTATGGTCCTACGAGTTTTCTTTCACCAACATCATCCTAACAGGTTGGTGTGCGACATCTCTTTTCATATAACTCTTCATATGGTGCCATCCGAATACTTGAATGGAAGCTATTATTATAGGAAAATTCTACTAGAGGTAAATATTGGTCCCACATACCTTGAAAGTCAAGTGAGCATGATCTCAAAATTCCCTCTAAGGTTTGAATAGTCCGTTCTGATTGTCCATCTGTTTGAGGGTGGTAGGCAGTGCTCAAATGAAGTTAAGTATCCAAGTCCTTCTGAAGAATCTTCCAGAATCTTGAAGTAAAACGTGGATCATGATCAGAAACAATCAATAGGGGTACTCCATGAATCCTCACAACTTCATTAATATATAGTCTTGCTAGCTGTTCAAGTGGTAGATCTTCTCTTATATCAAGAAAATGCGCTGACATGGTAAGATGATCAACAATGACCCATATTTCCTCGTTCCTTCTAGGAGTCTTTGGTAGTTCCATGACCAAGTCGATCATGATATTATCGCATTTCCACACAGGTATGGGAAGAGGTTTCATGACTCCTCTAGGATGTTGCCTTCCAGCTTTCACTTGTTGACAAACCATACATCTTTACACAAAATCAGAAATCTCCCTCTTCATGTTGTCCCACAAAAAATGTTCCTTCAAATCTCTATACATTTTGGTGCTCCAAGGGTGTGTAGAGAAATTGGAACTATGAGAATCATCTAACAATTCCCTTTTTAGATTAGGTATATCGGGAACACAAAGTTTCTTCCCAAAGTTCAAAATTATATCTTCATACACAACGTCACTCAATCTCTAATCATTCACAAATTTAATCTTCTTATGAAACTCTTCATCACCGGTCCGAGAACTCTTAATCATTTTTAGTAAAGATGGTTTGGTAACCATTGGAACATGCATTGATGTTTCACCTTCCATGGTAATTCCCATATCCATCTTTACTAGATCCATGAAAATAGGATCCCTTTCAATTCTCACCATCTTCATAACTCCATGATCCTTTCTACTCAAAGCATCTTCTACCTTATTTTCCTTCCCCAGGTGGTAGTGTATCATGTAATCATAATCCTTGAGTAGTTCAAGTCATCTCCTTTGCCTCATGTTGAGTTCTTTCTGTGAGAAAACGTATTTCAAACTCTTGTGATCATTATAAATCTCACATTTTCACCATTGAGATAATGTATCCATATATTCAAAGAAACAATTACAACAGCTAACTCAAGATCATGAGTAAGATAGTTTTGATCATGAATTTTCAGGTGTCGTGATGCTTAGGAAATAACACTATCATTCTGCATAAGGACACAACCAAGTCCTTTCTTTGAAGCATCACTATAAATAACAAACCCATTATTCCCCGATGGTAGAGTCAATATAAGAGCATTGACTAATCTTCTCTTCAGCTCTTCAAAAAATTCTCCACACTCTTTTGTCCAAACAAATTTAACCCCTTTACGTGTGAGCTTCGTTAATGAGTTAGCTAATCGGGAAAAGTTCTGGACGAAACTCCGATTATAACCTGCTAATCCAATAAAACTTCGTACCTCAGTTATAATCGTTGGTGCTAGACATTCATGGATTGCTCTTGTATTAGAAGTATCAACATAGAATCCATCCTTAGAGACAATATGACCAAGAAATAAATCTCCTGAAGCCATAATTCACACTTTCTAAACATCCCATATAATTCATGTCTTCTAAGAGTCTTCAAGATAATACCCAAGTTATTTTCATGATCTTTGTAGATTTTGGAGTATACCAAGATATCATCAATAAATACCACTACGAAATCATCAAGATATTCCTTGAAAACTCTATTCATTAGATCCCTGAATACAGAGGGTGCATTAGTCAATCCAAAAGGCATTACTATAAACTCGTAATGCCCGTACCTGGTTCAAAATGTTGTCTTCAGAATGTCTTCCTTCTTCACAAACAACTGATGGTATCTAGATCGAAGGCCAATCTTTTAAAAGTATTGAGCTCCATGTAGTTGGTCAAATAAATCATCAATGCGAGGTAGGGGATACTTGTTCTTTATTGTTATAGAATTGATTTCCCTATAGTCGATACATAATCTCATAGATCCATCTTTCTTTTTAACAAAAAGGATAGGGGCTCCCCATGGAGAAACACTAGGGAGAATAAATCCCTTATTACTCTATTCCTCTAGTTGTTTCTTTAGTTCAAATAATTCCACAGTGGCCATTCTATAAGGGGTCTTCGATATAGGCCTTGAACCAGGAATTAAATAAATAGAAAACACAATTTATCGTTCTGGAGGATGTCCAAGTAAATATTCTGGAAACACATCAACATATTCTCTCACAATAGGTACATCCTTTTTGAACATTACTTTCCTCACCCACACGCATTTCATTCTCTTCCTCCCCAATAATTGAATTTAGTTGAGCTACTGGGGGTGGATCTAGGTAAGAATTAGGTGGTGATGATTCCGCTCTAAAGATAAGGTGTTCCTTATCATCATCATCAAAAATAGTAACCTCCTTATTCTTAAAATAAATCTTCACATCATGGTCTGAAATCCAATTCATACTGAGGATTATATCAAATTCAATCATGGGTATGGCGATGAGATTAGCAGATAAAGAACATTTATGTTCTCTAATGGGGACTGATTCACAAAACATTGTTGCAATGATACTTCCCTTATGAGTTTTTACAGACCAATTCCTTGTTAAATCAAATTGGAAATATCTAATTTTCTTAGAAAACTGGGAATATATGAAACAATGTGATGATACAGAATCAAATAAAGCATTGGATAAATTTGAGGAAACCATTAAATTACCTGCCACCATGTCTTTCGGAGATTCAACCTCAAAAGTAGTGATAGCATAAGCTTGGCCTTGATCCCTAGGCCTTTTCTGAGGAAAGTTCCCCTGACGCTTAGGAAATTCATTTGGATAATGTCCTATCTCCCTGCAATTGTAGCATTGAACATCGGTAGATTCTTTCTTCCCCTTGCAATCATGAGCTTGGGGGCATTTTTCACCACACTTGTAACAGACTCCCATTCCATTCAAGAAAGTACCTGGATGTTTCTTCCTACATTTACTATAGGATAGATATTCAATTTTTCCCTTCTTCCCCTTATTTCCATTCCCATAGTGATCGGCAGATGTCTTCTTCTCTTCCTTTGCTTTAAAGTCATAAGACTTAGAGAATTATTTTTCTGTCTTGATAGCACATGAGACAATATCTTCGAACGATGAGAAAGATTGTGAGACTAATGATCGATGAAGAAATGGTTTTAACCCATAAAATAAATGATCAATATTACTCCTTGGGTTATGTATATAATTTGTTGCATGTCTCGCTACCCTTGTAAAGTTAGCCTCATAGTTTGCGACATTCTCATCCTCCTTTTGTCTCAGACTCAGAAAGTTCCTTTCCATATCTGCTCGATTGTCACGAGGAAAGTATTTTTATAAAAAAATTTCATTGAACTCCCTCTATTCCATATTTGATAATTCATCATATTCCTTTGTTTTTTGAATCAATGGCCACCATTGATCAACATCTTCAGTGAGGCGGTAAACTTCCATGAAAAGTTTTTCCCTTTCACTACTCCCCCAAGGCATGGAATATTTTCTATAAGGAATTTACCCATTGATCAACTACTAAGGTATTTGTACTCCCATTGAATGATGGAAGTTGTTTCCTCATGAAGCAATCTATCATTGATCCTCCACACTGTGGATCTGGGTGATCCATACGGGTAAGGTTATTATTCATAACCTGAGTGAGTTGTCCTAGTATGGTGATAAGCTGATCAGAACCAGTTGTATCAACAACTCCACTATAATTATCTTGAGCAGGAGAGAAATCCCTACATGGAGTGCATGCATTGATAAAGTTTTCATTCCTTCCACTAGGTTCCATTTATAAACAATGGCACACACTAGATTAGTTTAGGAATCGTGGTCACACCCCGCACCATCTTTTATTTTATTTTATAATTTTATTTAACTTTTAAAAATTTTGTTGGGCTTTGGGTTGAGTCCCGGACTAAAAGCTTTTGAGTTATGTTAAAAAGTGCACGTTCTTCAGTTGATGTCACTGGGCGCACGCTCCGAGTACGTTTAGGATACCACGCGCGATGCCGCTTAGACATTAGTATGATTCGCCTGCCTTCGGAAACTGTTTTTTTTAAAATGAGTGATGTTTGTCATTTATTGTGTTATTTAACTTTTTTTATTGTTGGTAATAATTTTATAATTATTATTAAATATGAAATGACATATAATTTATTATTATTATTATTATTATTATTATCACTATTACTATTATTTTAATAACATAATTTTTATTATTAAAAGTATTGTTTTATCATTATTATATTTTATTAGAGTTATTCTTATTATTACTATTAATATTATCGTGTGTATTATTATAATTATTATTATAACTTCTAATATAATTATTATTATGAAAATAATTAGATTTAACTTGTGTTTTTGTTTTTTTGTTTTTGTTTTATTTTTGTTTTGATTTTTTTAATTGGAGAGAGGCTTAGGGTTCAACGCAGTAGCCCCTCCCCAATTTTTTTCTTCTTCTCCTTCCTTCTGTAGCCCTGCGTGCCGCCCCCCCTATTTCCCTTTCCCCGCAGCAGTAGAGCACCCACTAGAGCCCTCCTCTCTTCAGCGCACCGGCACACCACCCCCAGCATCGCAGCCCACTGCGCCTCCTACAGGCCTTTTACCTGTAGAAACAGGTCCGCCATACCCCCTTTCCTGCTTCGGCCTCGCACTGCCCAGCTCCACCAGGTCCACAGCAACCCCCTGCTCATGCGGCGCCCTCTAGCTGGCCTCCCTTGAAACTGCCTTCTCTCCCTTCCGGCGTTTTCACTTCCGACTTCCTCCCCTAGTCCCGGCGCTGCCCTCCTTTGATCCCTCCTGCCTGCTCCAGCTCTCCCCCATGCCCTGCTCTGCCTCCACCCAGTAACCCGCACATCCAGCAGCAGGACGAACCTGCTTCGGCCGCGACACTGCACCATCTCGTGCTCCCTGTCCTCTTTCTACACCCCTTCCTTGTGCTGCACTAGCCACTCGAACAGACCGCCCTCTCACTGACACAATCATCATGTTCGGTTGACCTGAAACCCCCCCGAAGCCCCTGTCCAATGCGCACTGCCCAGTCCCATGACCTCCTCCTGACCAGCTGCCCCCTTTTCCTTCGAGCAGGCCGCGACGAGCCCCCACAAGTCGTTCCCCTGTCCAGCCGGCCTAGTCTCACTATAGAGGCCTTCATTTCATTTGGACAGCCGACAACAACCTTTATCTTTATCCATCATTTTTCTAGTACACCCCTGCCGCTTTACAATGCCCACTTGCTTTGCCTTCTGCCCTTGTCGGTGCGCACCTGCAGTAACTGCGACCCTCACTGTCAGTGTGCGCCGTCCCCTTTTTATTGTCGCGTGATTTTATGGATTGAGCGCACCCCGCGCCGACCTCAACACCTTTAAATTCAGAGGTATTCAACTCTTTTATGACTTAATTTCATTTAATATTAATTAATTACATTTGGTTTTGAGTATATTTTTATAGAACAAATTATGTGGTATTGAAATTTTGTTCGGTTAACTATTTCGCCTAAACTTTTTATTGTTGGCGTGTTTTGGTGAATAGTTAGTTTGGTGCACTCTATGTGTTTTCTTAAAATGGTCTGCTGGCTCTTTAAAATTTTTAGTGAGTTATTTTGGAGTTGCGTGGTTTTTGTAAATACTTTTCGGATTTTTAAAGTGGTTTAATAAGTAATGTGATGGTGCAAAATGTGTTTTGAAAAGAAGATGAGGTGGTTCTTTTATGCTGGTTGTTCATTTGGGTTGTTTTAAGTCCATGTTCATGTATTTTTATATTTATTATTGTTGTTGCAGCGTGTCAGTGTGCACGTGTTTGTGCGTCTGTGTGAGGCGTGACGTGCCATTGTGTTTGGACTGCAAGTCAAGATAGGACCCACACTGCACATACCTTTAGATTTTGAATTTATTAATTTCTTGTTGTTTTATTAATTTTTAATGAATGATAAATAATATAAGATAATTAATTTCTAAATGATTATTTGGTGTAAAAGAGCCGTTTATTTTCTAAACTACACTTGAAACATTTTCCTGATGAGAAGACACCCAGTATTGAATGAATTCCCCTTTGGCCTTTAAACATAATTCATGGAATTTAAAATGTAGTTATAGTTTTAAGGATAAATGATTTCTTTTGAACAAGTGTTTTGGTTTTTCTCGAGAAATGAGTTCTTTCTTTAAAATTGGGGAAGGCCCGTTTGGTACATTAATAAAATAGATTATTTTGGAAAACCCACTCGGGGGAGATCTTTGGTGAGAGTTGATTACATGAGATATATGTGATGTTTGTGCATCGCGACTGATTGATTTAAATTGTGGACACACCCCTTTTTATTGTATGTGTTGACAAGGGAACCTGGCATAGTGAGTAAATCTTTTGAAAACGATTGCTCCACTAGTTTAGAATACACACTAGCTAGTGGCCCCAAAGTAGGGGAATACTGAGTTATTGCTGCTATGGGGATTGGGCCCCTCGGTTAGGCCATGCAGGGCTATACCGGGTAGTAGTATGGGTGTTATGACGTCATCGAGTTAGGTCATGACTTTAGGATGAGTCAGATGTATAGTATGTTCTGGATTATTCACAATCTCCTAGGTTCGACCCATGTTTCTTTTAGTGTTTATTTGTATGTGGCGGACAATTGATAGGTCAAGTTTAGTTGCTGACCCCTGTGTGCTACTTTGTTTCCATTTCCCTTAGTGTGTGTTGTGTGTTCTGTGTGATTTTTCTTTTGAATAACAACTAAAGTTTGGATTTTCTAAATTGTTCGCCAAATGTTTTAAAATTAAATGCACCTGTTTCTTTCAACATTAATCTTGTTCTAAATTAAAAAGGGAAATGGACTGTTACTTATTTTAAAAATTAAAGTGTGTGTGGAAACCATATTTTATATAATTTAGTGCAAACCTGGAATTGATAAATTCTTTATTTAATGGTATGTGCATTGGGAATAGAATTAGTCAGGCCTACCTACTGAGTTTTAATACTAACGCCTATAGTGTTTTTCTATTTTTAGTTTTTGTTGTAGGTTGAATTGAGTTCTCTCATTGTGGGCGAGATTTGGTTGTGGACTGGTGAGCGACTCTCGAAGTCGCGATGAATTTTTGTCGTGGTCGGGTTTGTTGTTGTTGTTGGTCGTTCTTTCTTTTCTTGTTGTTTATTTACTTTGTTTTGTTATATTTTATTTCCACTGCTTTATTTATTTTCTTTGGGAGAAATTTTCCCCTCTTGCTCTCTTTAATGCCCTGGTGATTTTCTCCAGCCTGGGAGGATCAGGAATGCCTCTCGGGCCATGCCGCAGGCTGGCTCGGGTGACCTGTTCAGGGTCGACCCGGGTTGGTTCGTGAAAAAAAAAATGGTATCAGAGGAGGTCGGCTCTTGATCGAACCTTGTTTTTCAAAGTTCCCATTATTATTTGGGGTTGTCATGGTAGAAGGAGTTGAATTGTGGGGACTCGGGGAATACGGGCGATAAGGACATCGTGAACCCTTACTCGTTCTGAACCTTGGGTTACCATGAGATGTTTGGGTTATTGGTGTCTTTTTAGTTCATTTGACGTGTTTTATATTGGGAAATGAAATGGGAGTCGGGAAAGTGACCTCCGTGAGCTCGCATGGTCTGGGAAGCCATGTGGAGCTAGGGAATTTTCCCTAGAATGCTTTCAGTGATGATGGTGTGACTGACGTATGGTCGCAAACCATATGTCTGAGTCTCTCATCATCAATAGTTCCCCCCTAGTGAATTGTTTGAGTTTTCCTTCGTTATGAAAATTGTTTTGTAAATTTTTATTTTGGAAATGGTGAAAAGTTGAAATTTAAATGGCAGTGACCATGTTTTTATTATGTTCTTTGTTTCCTTGTTCCTTAGTGTTCACCCCCACGACGGTTTGATGGATGCCCAAGCTGTAGCTTCGGGTGGTGCACCCCTAGCGAATCCTCTAGTTGATCAGCCTGTAGACTATGTTCTGGAGTTCCGTAAGTTGAAACCACCTCTCTTTTATGGACAAGCGGAGCCTCTTGAGGTAGAGGAGTGCTTGTAAAAGATTTATATGAAGTTTAGTTTCATCGGGTTGCCTAAGTCATTAAAGGTGAAGTTGGATACCTTTATGCTTGAAGGAACAACCTAGAAATGATGGAAGTATGTGTCTCGAAACAAGCCTCGGGAAGATCTAACATGGGAGTTTTTCAAGTCATCATTCATCCAACAACACTTCTCTGAGTTGATGAAGCTGAGGAAGAGGATGGAGTTGTGTTGTCTTTAGCAGGGTGTTGAATCGGTACTGGAATTCTATCGACGTTTCATTGACCTAGTTCCGTATGATCAGTGGTTTGTTGCTAATGATCCCGGGAAGGCTCAAAAATTTGAGTCTGGAATCCGACCTATGTTTAGATTGAAAGTGGAAGAGATCAACCTAACCACCCTCTCGGATGTTGTGGGGCAAGCCTTTTTGGCTGAAGCTGGGTTAGAAGGAGGACTTGAGGTGGAAAATCCTCCAACATTAGGAAATAGTGCAGAGGATGGTGATAAGTAGAATGAGAAGTGACATAATGTTAGTGGTGCTGGTAGAGGAATCAAGAGACCTTCAGACCTTTAGCCATCTTCCTCACAACACTATACCTAATGTTAGTGGTGACATTGTGTTTGGACTGCGAGTCAAGGTAGGTCCCCCACTGCAGTTACCATTAGATTTAGAATTTATTAATTGATTTTTGTTTTATTAATTTTTAATGAATGATAAATAATATAAGATAATTAATTTCTAAATTATTATTTGGTGTAAAAGATCCATTAATTTTATACACAACAGTTGAAACATTTTCCTGACGAGCGGACTCCCAGTATTTAAATAATGCCCATTTGGCCTTTAAAAATAATTCACGGAATTTCAAATGTAGTTCTATTTTTAATGATAAATGATTTCTTTTGAACAAGTGTTTTGGGTTTTCTCGAGAAATGAGGTCATTCTTTAAAATTGGTGAGGGCCTGTTTGGTCCATTTATAAAATAGATTATTTTGGAAGACCCACTCGGGGGTGATATTTGGTGTGCGTTGATTGCGTGTGATGTATGTGATGTTTGTGCATCATGACTAATTGATTTACTTTTTGGACACTCTCCTTTTTATTGTATGTGTTGACATGGGAACCTGGAATAGTGAGTGAATCTTCTGAGAACAATCACTGAACTAGTTTAGAATACGCACTGGCTAGTGGCCCCATAGTAGGGGAATACTGAGTTATTACTGCTATGAAGATTGGGCCCCTCGGTTAGGCCATGAAGGGCTATACCGGGTAGTAGTATGGGTGTTATGACGTCATCGAGTTAGGGCATACCTTCATGATGAGTCAGATGTATAGTATGTTTTAGATTGTTCACGATCTCTTAGGTTCGACCCATGTTTCTTTTAGTGTTTATTTGTATGTGGAGGATGATTGATGGGTCGAGTTCGGTTGGTGACCCCTGTGTGCCACTTTTTTTTCCATTGCCCTTTGTGTGTGTTGTGTGTTGTGTGTGATTTTCCTTTTGAATAACAACTAAAGTTTTTATTTTCTAAATTGTTCACCAAATGTTTTAAAATGCAATGCACCTATTTATTTCGACATTAAACTTATTCTAAATTAAAAAGGACAATGGAATGTTACTTGTTTTAAAAATGAAAGTGTGTGTGGAAACCATATTTTATATAATTTAGTGAAAACATGGAATTGATAAATTCTATAGTTAATAGTAGGTGCATTGGGAATATAATTAGTCGGGCCTACCTACTGAGTTTTAATACTCACGCCTATAGTGTTTTACTGTTTTTAGTTTCTATTGTAGGTTGAATTGAGATATCTCATTGTGGGAGAGATTTGGTTGTGGACTGGTGAGCGACTCTCGAAGTCGCGAGCAATTTTGGTCGTGGTCAGGTTAGTTGTTGTTGTTGGTCATTTTTTCTTTTCGTGTTGTTTATTTACTTTGTGTTGTTCAATTTTCTTTCTGCTGATTTATTTATTTTCTTTGGAAAAAATCGTTCCCTCTTTCTCTCTTTGATTCCCTGGTGCTTGTCGCCAACCCGGGAGTTATCAGGAATGCCTCTCGGGCCATTCTTCGGGCCGGCTCGGGTGACCGGTTCAGGTTCGACCCGGGTTGGTTCGTGACAATCGCAGTATATAAATCCAAACTTTTAAAACACTTAACATGAATTGAACAGTTTATGGATATAATCCATAATCATAAAAATGTTTTCTTCAAGAAAGTATATACTCATAAACCCTTCATAATCGTTTGTAAGGAAAAGGATAATCATCCTAAGCATATCTCCCGAGAGTGTCGTAACCAAGAGTGCAACAAGGCCCGTTGTCGTGCACCAGTTCCCGTTCAAGTCTAGCTCATAGAGGTGTATTCGAGTTTTACCCCTAGGTACATCTGTGCCAGAGCCGCCACTACCTGCTCGTATCCAGACAGGGATGTATTGCTCATATAACTCACAAAATCTCTACAATAGAAAAATTATAGGAGGTTATTCTATACTAATCCTCAATGTCCATCTTAGGTATATGTGCTCTAATCAGAGTTTATCTAAATCTAGATTCCATGGTTTGTACTGAACATTCTTTGATACCAACTGTAACGCCCCGACCCCATCATAAATAAGAATAAACATTTAAGGAAATGTATAACTAAAACAAAATCCTTTTAAACTTGAACATCAACATAATATGGAAAAAATAGAATGAAATAATTCCATTTACTTATTCACATGGATATTATACTAGCCGAATAATGACATGCAATATCAGTAACCACATTCATAATGATGGAATACATAATGCTAGACTATCATAACCACATAGTCAAGGCCTTATGCCAAGACTAAAAATAATATTTTGTCAAGGCCTTGTGCCAAGACACTAGTCTGTCTCACGAGACCTACCGATGCATTGATGAGCTTTGGCGGGATCTACCCATCACTTATTAAGTCCAACGCATTCCTCATATGAATAGGTTTAAACATAACATAAACATTCGTATTAAAACTAGCATATGAAATGTAAATACTTTCTCCATAAACCATGAATGGTATAAAAATAACACATCCATAGTCAAACATATCGCAGAACCATCAATAAAATATGGAAGTTTTGTATCATAAAAAATCAACTTCAAATAATCATAAAATCCATCAAAGGATGTTGACATAGATGAAATCAAAACTATTTTAGAGAAATATCTCTTTTTTTAAATCATTTAAAAGTCACACAATTATAAAAGAAAAAATTTACATTGAAAATAATCTTATAAGCTTGTAAGGGAAGATTTGAAGATTTTATAACAGTGTAAAATAGCCACACCCACCGTATAAGTTAAAAATACATTTTTACCTTAATTCTGTCGAAAAGGTTAAAAAGGACCATGTTTGGAAAGGGACATAAAGATTAAATTATAAAATTCTTATAAAAAGTAATACAAGTGTATACATGAATTTAAACCATAGTCTGTAAAATAGTAATAATGATTTGAAATAAATTTTTAAGAAACATGGATGTGGATGATAAAGAGGTCCCAGTAGATAATTACGTATAAATAACCTTGGATAATGAAGAGATTGTGAAATAAACCCTTACCTTGTACTTTTCCTTGGTCAAGGGTAGGTTAAACTCCTTTATAATAGTTAAATCATTGTTATTAAATTATACAAGAATAATATACATAAATATGATATCATATATGATCTTTTAATATTGTTTTGTTAATAATATTTCAGTATTATCGTTGTTTCAGGTGTTCACTTACTCATTTTATTTTATATGTTTTGTTACATAAGACGTGATTGTTTTCCATAGGTTATATATTATTCATATCTAGAATGATATTAAGTCCTTAAACATTATTTTTAATCATCAAATGAAAATTAGTCTTGAATGAATATGATGTGGAATGAATCTCATCGCGTTCGTGGAGACGGTAGTCCATACGTACGCATTAGCGACAATATCATTCTTTTGATATTAAAATAATATATAATTGGATATTATATCATATATGCAGAATAATTATCATGTTATACTTATTATTTACATCAATTACACATCATTATCATACCCATCCAAATAATAATGTTTTGAATAACAATTACACCACGACGTGGAGACGGTAAGCCGTACGTACACACGTATGGTGACATGTCATTCAAAGGATAGATAGAATACATAAAATGGTTGTACCATATTTATAATAAAATCACAGTATATTGAAGATACTGGAGTTATTATTTTAGAATGGAAATAACAATGAAAGAAGAAGTGGAGGAAGAAAGAAACTTAAAAGAGGGTGGTGAAAACATTACCTCTTCTTCGGGTTATTCCTTATGATTTGATCAAAACGGCTATTTAGGTTGGATTTATGATCAAACTAAATCCTCTAGGATTAAGTGAGATAAGTTGAGAGAATATGTTTTCTGGGTTTGGCCGATCCAAAAGGCTTTGAAGGTGTGAATTTGAGGGAAGGGGAAGCTCCCTTTTATAAGAAGGGTGAGGGGTACCTTTGGAAAATCTAGAAATATTGTTTTATAATAAATTCATATTCGGTTTATAATGTCTCCAAAGTGGATTATTTAAATTTTAATGCGGGGATAGGTCTAAAACCACCCAACCAATAGGTTTTAGACAGGTTTGGGTCACTATATTAACTTTATCTTTTTCATTTAACTCTTATTTAAATAGTTTGATATTTACCATTTCTCTTTGTATTTTTATATTATATAGTCCATAAACTTACTATAAACTTTAAAGAGACCCCCCAAGTGGTCCATTAATAATAAAAATATCATTATATAAGTTCTTTGGAAGAACATGAGATTTTTAGGAAAAGAATATCAATTAATAATATAATATTTATTTTAAAAACTAATTTATGTCGATTTTGACAATATTTAATAATTGATTTTTGTTAAAGTCTTAAAAAATTTATTAATTAGAACCAAATTCATTTAAGAAATTCTAACATGTAATATTAAACAATAAAATTCTTTGATGGCATCAAAACATTCATATTATATTTATTTTAACATTTATAATACTAATTATTTGATTATTTCATCAATAAAGAAAATACTACATCATTATTGTGTCATAAATAAATTTAATTATTCAATGTCTAAAAATAATAAATAAAATACCATTATGTAGGAAAGATTTGTATCTTTCTAATTAATATTTATAGGCTAAAATATAACATATATGACCCTATGTAAGAATTGTTTTGGAGAAATATATATTCTTATTTCATGTTTGTATTTACTTTAACTTAATTAATATAAAGTGTCATTATCACTTACAAGTGGATCCATGGGGTCCCAAAATCGACCCAAAGATTCCCATGGTCGGACATGTATCAACCAATAGGGTTATGACATGTTTTAGGGTAATTTATTATTATTATAATATTATTTTTTTACCCTTATTTACCAGACTTACCCTTTAACTATGGTAAATAAAATATTTACCGAAGTAATTATTCAAAATGTCTAAAAATAAAAATTAACTATTTACACAATTTGGAACTCCTGATTCTCAATATGGAATCAATTTTTCTAAATTGAAAACACAGAAGTTCCAGAAATTAATTTAAAATGAATTCCCGTTGTTAAAACAAAAAGTGTGTTTTTAAGAGATAATAACTTTCAAAAGATTGGCACTTGCTTATGTCCAGTTTAAATGTGAAATTATGTCCAATGAACAAAATTGGATTAAATGGTAAAAATATAACCTAATTATACTCTAAAATCACTCAAATTAATAATTTATCACTATTAATTATTTCGATTAAAAGATTTGTTTTTAATTAAAATTTAGTAATTTTCACTATTCATCAAAATATGAAAGTTATCTGAAAAGTACCAAAAATTCACCCTAAGAAAATTTCGATATTACGAATCCAAAAATGAAGTCCATTTTGAAAGATAAAATGTATAAAATTTCAAAAAGTGGGTATTATTATTCATAACAGCTAGTTTGATTGGTTGTGGTGTGTGTTAGAACTCGAAGTTGCGTACGACACACACAACTGTATTATTCAAAGAGAAGTGTGACGTGGAAGCTTGGGGTGTTACACTAAGCATATTCAAATGTAAACATAATTCATTATCATATTCCCATAAATCCCATTTAACCAATTTAATTTAAAAAAAATCCTTCAACATTTAACCACATTATACACAATAATCCACAATACATTATAACTCATTACATAAACCAATTAACCTACTTTCTAAGTCTCTACATCATTATGAGTCAATTTCACACCTTAAAATAGCTTCCACCCAACTGGGAGGGTCGGAACACCCCATGGGTGGAACTAATTTCATCAAGCCATCCTTCATGCATCCCATGGGGATCCTGAGAGGTTCAATTAGTTGATTTAACACCCACTATGTTAAACCTTTCAAAGGAAACAAATAATAAATCAAGGTAAAATCTTGAACATAAACTTAAATGTACAAATCTAAAATAAAACCAAGGGATATAACTTATATACCACCTACCTTGAGTTTGTTAGTGAACACACTCCTAATAAAGGACTTAGATCTTGATTCAACCACACTTAGAAGGCTCAACCTAAATCTCGTCGGAATAGAATGGTTTTAGAGACTCAGATGGGGAGATGGAAGAGATGAAAACCCAATACCAAAAAGAGAAGAAATAGAGGGATTAGCCATAACTGGATCTTAAATCCACAACCAAAAGCACTCCAAATAGCCCAATAATGAGGAATATTGATCCATGGATGGGATTGAAGCTTTTAGGGCGTCACTAGGGTTCAAAGGAGAATAAAGGAGGAAAATTCTGAGTTGGTATAAGAAACCGCGCAATGGATTTTTTTTAATTTTCTCAAAAATACTTAGCCACAGGGTTTACCCCCACAATTTCCCAAAAAATGAACAAACCATGTGTATGAAACTGTCCGAAAATAGCCCCCTCACACAGTTACCTATGATTTTTACACAGTTTTCACTAACCATGCGCAAACAATGCAGCATGCCCAGAAACCCCTGCTTTCTTCCTCTTTCGTGTCCCGAACCCCTGAAATACCCTCGAGTCATCACATAAACTTGGTAAAACACTTATTTAACCAAAAGAATGAAACTAAATAGAAAATTTAACAAAAACACACCTTAATGGAGATCTGGGATCTTATAACCTCTCCATATTATGATGGATCGTCCTCAAGAAGCTCTTTCCAAGAATCATTGAGTCCCAAATGAAAAGAGTTCAGGCCAATGGTCCCACATATCTAATTCCCACTCCTATGTTACCTCCTAAATGTTTTAAAATATCCATAGAACACAAAACAAAGGCACACACATTACCCTCAAGAAATTATCACTATGATACATAATACGAACCATATGCTCCTCAATGGACGCATCAACCTCATGTTTTACATTATCAGTGTTGATCACATGAGACAAATTTGTGTGATACTATCAGAGTTATAAAAAATGGAAAACATCATGCACCCCACTATAACACCATGTAAGATCTAATTGGTATTCCACGGGTATGATCCTCTCCACAATATCAAATGGTTCCACATACCTAGGCACCAACTTTCCTTGTTTCTAAATACGGTGGTGACCCAACCATGGAGACACCAGAAGAAACGAACTATCACCCACAATAAACACAAGAGGTATATAGTGTCGATCATCATATGAATTCTTTTCTACTCTAATCTATTTTCATACTCTTTTGAATCAATCATACCTTCTCTGACATCTCTTGTACATGAATCAGTCCTAACAGCTCAGACACCCCAGCCTCTAACCAACACAACGGAGATCTACACAGTCTCCCATAGAGTTACTCAAATGGATCCATCTGAATTGTATCCTAAAAAATATTTTTTAAAGGATACTCAATGAGAAAAAAGTTTATTTCCCACAAACAACAAAAAAATATAACACAAGCACTCAACATGTCTTCTAATACCTGAATTATATGCTTTGATTTCCCATCAGTCTGTAGGTGGTAATCCATACTCAAAAACACCTGGGTACCAAGTTCCTTATGTAGTCCCTTCAAAAAGTGTGATGAAAAACATGGATCACAATCCGAAACTATAGCTCTTGGAAAACTTTGCAATTATACTATTTATCGAACATACAATTCTCCCAATTGGTCGACTATATAGGTCTCTTAGACCTACTAGAAATGGGCCACTTTGGTCAACTGATCTACCACCACCCAAATTTCATTATTCTTCTGAGGTGTCCTTGGAAGAACCACTATCAATTCCATCATTACGTAATAACACTTCCACTCTGGAATATGTAAGGACTAAAACAAACAACCAGTACGCTGATGTTCGGCCTTCACTTACTGACAGCTAAGGCATCGTGACACAAAAATCACAACTTTATTCTTCATTCACAACCACCAAAACTACATACAAAGAAAATGATACATCTTAGTCAAGCCAGAATGGACTACCCACTTTGACACATCAAACTCGTGCATCAACTCTCCTAGTACACCTGTTGGAACTACAACACGACCACAAACATAAGATACTCTATTAGCACCAAAATTCCAAACAAAATTTTACTCCCACCTTTAATACTTTCCTTCATATCCAAACACTCCATATCCACCAAGTGACTATATTTAATTTGTCTCATAGGTTTTGATTCAACTACTATAGATGCAGGGGTCATCTTCTCATGCCCATACTTTACCCCCAAATTCATCGCAAAAATCAAGGTCATCATCTTCTACTCTGAACTAGATTCTTGAACCACATAATTCTGAGTCTTCTGGCTCAGGGTATCAGTCATAGTATTTCCATTCCGCAGTGTGTAGACCAACTCAAAATAAAAGGATTTTAGGTACTCAACCCACCTTTGATGTTGAAGATTCATATCCCACTGAGAGATAATGTACTTGAGGCATTTATGGTTAGAAAACACTGTGAAAGGTTCTCCCAATAGGAAATGAAACCAAAAAATCAAGGCAAGAACCACAAAACCTACCTAAAGGTCATGAGTATGGTAATTTCATAAATTTAGTCTCAAATACCTCAACCCACAAGCTACAACAAGATCATCCTACATCAAAACTACCCCAAGACCAACAACGGATGCATCACAGGATGAGATGTAATTCTTACCTGGTTCAGGTAAGATCAAAATCGGTGCGGTGGTCAACTGCTTCTGTGTCCCTTGAAAATCATTCTCACAGGTCTTAGAATTATAATACATAATCCCCTTATTTTTTAGTCATGGGAGCATCATTTCCAAATGAAAGAAATATCTAATAAACCTTCAGTAATATTCTTCCAAACCCAGAAAACTCTTAACATCAGAGACATTCTAGGGCAGCTCCCAAGACACCACATCCTGCACCTTTTCTAGATCTACCAACACACCTGACTCAGAAATGATGTGTCCTAGAAAGTGAACCTCATCAATCCAAAACTGATATTTTTATATCCTGGCATAAATTATATGATCTCTTAGTGTACTCAAGTCTATGTAAAGATATTTTTCATGATTTCCATGAGTTATGGAGTACACAAAGAAATCATCAATGTGGACAACTACAAACTGATCCAGGTATAGGTGGAATATCCAGTTCATTATGTCAATGAACACAACTAGTGATCTGGTCAATCTAAATGGAATCACCAAAAAATTCAAACAACTCATGCTTGCTTTGAAAATATATTCAGGGTATGCTAGAAGATCTAAAACTCAACTAATAGTTTTCTGATATCAAATCAAACTCAAAAAAGACTAAGGAACATCTGATCTGCTCAAATATGTCATCAATTCCTTGAAGATGGTATTGGTTCTTAACAGTAATCTATTTCAGTTTCCTATAAGTGACACATATCCTTAATGATCTATCATCCATCTTAAAAAATACAACAAGATATCCCCAAGGTGACAAATTAGGATGGATAAATCTTTTACTTTCCAACTCATCGAGATGAAATTTGAGTTCTTGGGGCTCTATCGGTGCCATTGTGTATGGAGGAATGGAAACTAGCACCACCCCTGACAATAATTCGATTGTAAACTAAAAATATCTCTTGGGTAGTAACACTAATAAGTCCTCAGGTAATACATCCTGAAACTGGTGCACAATATGAAGGAATATTGGCTCCTCTTTCCCAAAATCCAATAACATAAGGCATGATACTTAGGTTGTGAGTTCTCCCAACTGCTGGCGTAGTGGCCCTACATGGCCCGCTTGAGTATCCCACTCACCAAAAAGGACATAAGTGCTTCCATAGAGAGATGAAAATGATATATAATTCCAGTAGCAGTTGATATGGGATTGATATAACACCAACAAATACATCTCCATGATTTGTTCAAAACCTAACATCTCTAGGAAAAACAAATCCCACAGAAAACTATATCCACCAACCTCTATAGAACAACCCTTACACTAACTAATGTCCTCAACTTGAATCCCTAGTAGATTATCAAGTGTCATTACTCAACATGAATTCTCCACGGTCAAGCCCAATACAACTATGATTAGAGAAGAAATAAAAGAATGCGCAACACCTATATCGAATAAATCACTTGTGAGCATGGAAGCTACAAGAATCATACCTTGAATAGTATATTGTCATGCATTATAACCTTCAGGTGTAATCTGAACTAAATGGAGATGACATTCCCATTTACCCTAGGCTCCGGATTGAGTAACCTACACTGCGCTACCCTATTGATAAGGTTGATCTTACCTTGAAGTTCCACGTCCACCGCCTCTACTAGTACAACCCATAGAGCTCCAAATTCCAGCCTGATATGGGGTAACTGACCCCCTACCTACACTCCACATATTCCTTTGACCTTTATCATTACTTGAATTTCATGGATTCATGGAGAAACTCTTTACATGGAAAAGTTTGTTGCATACTCGTCACTCGACCAGTGGGTGGGGAAACTAGTCACACTTGTGCCCCGACCAACCACACTAATAATAGAAGACCGGGTCACCACCTGGGAAGCTGACCCACTCTTATAACTACTATGTGCTCTCCCACCCTATTGAAATATTCCAAAATGGTGATTCCTACTCTTGGATGTTGCACCACTTTCCCACCCAATTGACACAACATGTTCACTACCTGAATCTCCCTTCAAGTTACTCTCTGAGATAAGGGCTTAGTTCATCACATCATAAAACCTTTTCAGACAGAAAATATTCACCTAAGACCTGATATTGTGTATTATCCCATCATGGAAGAATTTCTTCACAGCTTCCTCGTTTCCTTCCAACATTTGAATGAAACGTCACAAATCGGTAAAATGACTAGCATAGTCCATTACTGACATTGTCCTTTGGGTCAACCTTTTAAAATCCAAAACCTTCTCATTCCTCAAGTTTTCTAGGTAAAATTATTCAAGAAACTTCTCCTAGAAATATTTCCACATCATTACTTCACCCTGATCCGTATTAACCACGATGTCCCACCAACACTTTTCTTGACCTCTCAACATATAGGACGCTCACTTGACTATCTTCTCGAGAGAAGTCTCTAGATGGTCCAGAATAGTTTGGATGGACCGTTTCGAAAACTCTGCTACTTCTACCCACCCACTCTGGTAATGGTGTGAGGGTGCTACAGGTTAAACTCCCTAATCATCTCAAACAAACTCGGTAGATCCCACCCTAGGTCATGTTCCATTATTTACATAAAATGAGAAATGTTTTCATGGAACGGATCTTTCCTATATTCTAGGATCACCACATTCTCTTTCTCCACTACTAGAGGATCATTCTTGGAAACGTCCTCTTATCTCCCAATATGCTCACTACAATGAGGTTTCATTTCTCTAAAATGCCAAACATGAGCTTTAGAATGCAACAACAAGGCTTTTCTAAGAAAAAGATAAAGATATCGGTAGGGTCATAACTTTTCATAACCCAACCAGTCTGCATACACTACCCAAAAAAACCCACTCACAACTGGAACACAACCCATGGTTGTCTCTCCTTAGGCCATGGCTAACATGGGTATCTAATTCACACAATTACATGCCTTGTTTTTTACACCAAATTAAAAAAATTCCATATCCCAATTTACTCTTACAATAGGTTATTACACTTATAGTTCTCTATCAAGAACAATGTTCTAATTTCTACTTGACATTTTCACATCCCTTTTTACCCATTAATACCCTCATATTGGAGTCAATTTCATTACTTTTTAGAAAAACAAATACATCCTAACCTTTATATCTCACACACCCATCTCGTGTGTGTGCCTACCATGATGTGTGTCACTTACCTACATAGAATCCTAGAATGATTCATGCATGAAAAACCTCATACCCTTCAAGACACAAGAGAAATATCACCAAAATATCAAATCACACAACAAGTGCATCACCGTAGGGTGAAATTTCAACAAATATAACAACACATAACATGAAAAACTATCCCCGCCCTATGTGACTTGGGTTTTTCCTTGTACATGGGTATTTTTTTTTCCAATAATGACCTCATTACCAAGGCCTGACACTTTCCTAACCTACTATCTACCATACCCAAATAGTAAGAAAGAGAAAAGGACTCCTCTAATACAAGTTTGTAACATACCCGACCTAGGTGCCACTAAATTGGTTCCCCAGGCTAGGCCGCCACATGACCTCAAGCAGGCCACCCCATACAACAGAGGTTTCCTACTAGAATTGAGGGTCTAATAGGATACGTGGAAAGACTATAACCTCTTTACTAGAGTAATCCAAAACAAAAAAATTAAAATAGCAGAAACAATAGGAGATAATCAATAACATCCATAAATAATCCTCTCCTGAAATGCGTACAAACCATATCCAATAATAAACTTTTCATTCCATGATATAATGCCAAGTAAGAACAACCCAAAATAAAGAAAAATAATGGAATCCCCAAATTGATCCTGTATCCAAGTCCCAAACCTCATTCATACACATACCAAACCCGACTCACTTACCAATCATGGGGACCTTTCCCTTTTCTTGACCTACAACCATGAAATCAACTTGGGTACCCAACATCGACCCAAGCAGGGTGTGAGAATAACTCTATAGGCCACTACCAATGGTGGCTAAAAAATATCTAGTTAAAGTAGATAGTGCATTCAAGTGATAAATAATTTAAATTAAAGGAAAATAATTCAATAGTTCGTTGTAGTCTATGTTCCCTTAAATTATGCTACCATTGAATCCATGTTCACTAGTTAGAAATCACATGGTTTTATCTACTTTTTTCATGTGTTTAATGGATTATGCATGTTAAATATTCTCAAGAACATGAGAAAAAATATAATCCTATCTCACTAGGCATCACAATATAATAACCACAAAATCATGACCTCAAATCCTCAGTCTGGGTGGAATGAAACCAATAGGGGAGTAAAACATTTTCCCCTTCCCTAACCCCTAAATTTGGTGGTGGAGTTAGAACCTTAGTCCAACTCGACCCATGGGGGTAGAACCTCATGTATATACCCACTCTACCAAGCCATGTTCACATGCATATTTATCATTCACCACAATTTACTACAACACAAATAAATAAATAAATGGGAAGTTAACAATATGCCTCAATTCATTAACACATTCATCATTTATATCACTTAACCATTTTCCCCATTTCCCATTTCCCATTCATATCTCACAAATAATATTCAAATTTAAACCAAATTCCTTATCATATTCCCATTATTCCCATTTAACCCACTAAAATTTCAACCAAACAATCCCTTATCCATTACCCACATTAGATATAACTATCCACAGTCTGTTATAAATCATTATATAAACCAATTAATCTACTCACTAAGTCTCTACATAATTATGAGTCAATTTCACACCATACAATACTGTTATCCCAATCAAGAGGGTTGGGACACCCCATGGGTGGCCCTAAATTAGTCAAGTCATCCCCCATGCATCCCGCAGGGATCATGAGGGGTTAAAATGGTTGATTTTGTTGAAATAGTGGGTGTCCCAGACCCAACTATTCATTGATTTTGATTAGCATATCGTGTATAAAGTTATCTATACATGATTTCATCTTACCATTATAGTGTAGACTTCTCTGCATCAATTATTGGAATTGTAATGTCCAAAGATTAATTGTCGTATCGAGAGGTTGTAGAAGATCCTAGACTATAATGAGAACCTCGGGATACTATGAAATTAATCTTAAATATATTTTCTATGGTCTAGATACAACTCACTGATTGGACACAATATATGTATGACTATCAGGTGGTGGGGGATCATAATCATTGAGACGTCTTCTCATGAAGTTCATACTTGGTGATCTTTAGAAGTGAGATCACGAGGACTAACACACAAATAGGAACACCACATGTTTCGGGTGTCATTGGATGTTCCTATCTATGATCACGTTTAATGGTCTTCTCACTTGAGATCATTACCAAGGTATTTAATTTGATTACGTACTTTGATATAAGACAAAAACCATGTCAATGATGTTGTGTAATTATAGTTTGTGTTGGGTGCGTTATTGGTGGCATGGAATAGGTTGAATGGTCAAGAATGTATTTTTCACTTCTTAGTTATGGAAGTAATATATCTCAGTATAGGTTGATAAGGATGGTAGTACCTTTATAAAACCATGGAAATGATAGTAAAGGGTAAATCAATCCAATTAGATAAAAAAAATAAATCATGAAAACTGGCTATGAAACGTGAGTGCATCCTGATTTATGAGATATTACAGACAAATAGATTATATAACACAGTGCATGTTTATAGATTTGTTGTCACTGCTATGAAAATCCTTATCTCTTCAGGGCCATGATGGGTTACTAGATCTCACTCTTGGTATTTGAATACTATTCAATACTATCAAGATAAGGGACTAAAGGTTCACACACAACAGTGTATTCGAGAATCTTCCTTATTTAGTTGAATATGAGTTTTGGACATGGTGGGCCCCACCATTGTGGTTCGAGATTTTCCAAGGTTATACGATCACCAATGCAACAAAAAAATTATATTATTTGAGATATGAATAATGATCATTGAATTAATTTATTAAATTTATTTACATATTTTTAGTATATACATGAAAAATATTAATTTAGGAATACAAAAAATATTCAAGGTTCAATTAATATTTATGGAAACAACGAGTCAAGTTTTGGACTCAATTATTGTCATCTAATATATTTAATATATATAAAGTTAATGATAATAATATTTATGAATCACTTTAGTAGACATAAAATTTCATTGACAGTGCATTAAGTATTCAGCGCCCACGAGGCTATACCAAGATTTTTAATTAAACAATATAAATAAGAGAGGAGGGGATTTTTACAAGTATTATTCATGGGGATTCTCTCTCATATATTCTCTACCATGATCTAGATAGATATTATCTAGATCCAAGGATATCGAATGGAGCTCTCTCTGAGGAATCACAAGCGAATCGATGCGGTGATTGTCGGAGCGTCGAAGGCATCATCAAAATTTTGTGGTAGCACTCAGATTATAAAGAACGATGATCCTAAAGATTTCTTGAAGAATATGTGGACAATATAGAGGAGTTCCATGTCCTATTTTTGAGGAGTGATCCCAAAAGATGAGAAGACGTCATGAGAATCTTCAGATTTAAACTAGGTATTTTACAATTTATTTATTTTTTCTTAAAACTCTTCACGTTTGGTCCTCAGCTAAAACCGGGATGCTTTGGACAAACGTTGACAAGATTACATCGATCATCCCAAGAAATTTTTTAAATTCCCATGTGTTTTTGGGCTTCTTCTACACACCTGATTCCTTCATATTTTACACCCACTATGTTAATCCTTTAAAAGTAATCCAAGAACACAACATGGGAAAATCAAGAACATAACCATACATGAAAAAATCTATAATAAAACCAAGGGATATAACTTATAGACTACATCCCTCAAATAAATTGGTGAAAAAACTCTTAATAATGTCCTTATATCCCAATTAAACCTCCCTTTGGAGTCTCACCCTAAATCATACTCGAAAAGAAAGGTTTTAGAGCTTTTGATGGAGAGAAGGAAGAGATGAAACCCTAAAAAAAAGTAATAGTGGGATTATCCTTACCTGAATATTCAATTCTCAACCAACAACACTCCAAATGTCCCTATGCTAAGGGATATTGATCCATGGAATGTATTGAGGCTTTCGGTGCATCACTAGGGTTTGAGGGAGAATAAAGGAGGAAAATCCCAAGTTGTTATAAGAAATTCTGTAATAGAAATTTTGTAATTTTCTCAAAAAATACTCTCCTGCACAGTTTTCCAAGCCGTTCACAAACCATGTAGATATTACTGTCGAAAAATATACCCCTAACACGGTTACCTGGGATTTTCACACAGTTTGAACCAACCATGCACAAACCGTGCAACATTCCCATAAACCCTCTTTTTCTTCCTCTTTCATGTCCTGAACCACCAAAACACCCCCATGTCTTCACATAAACTTGGGAAAATACCTATTTAACCAAAATAAAGAACTCAAAATAAAACATAAACAAAAACATACCATAAGGTAGATCCATGATCTTAAAATAGTCTTAGTAAATCATGAATTATTTTACAATAGAGGGAATTTTAAAAACATTATATATTTCATAATATCTACAAGAATAATATGAATAATATATCATTGAAATGTTAAAAGTCTTGTATTAAGTGTTCAATTTTTATCATTCTCCTTTATATAGACAAAAATGTTGGATCAATCGCTTAATTAATTCCAAAAAACCGATTATTACTTGATCTAGTCATGAAAATAAATTAGAAAAAAGATTATAAAAATAATGAAAACAATAAATTGATGTTATTCATGAGAAACAATGATAAATTATTAAAAATAATTTATATGTTATAAGAGAATGGAATTAAAACCCAAAGTAAAAAAAATATTTCTCTTAAGGGTGTGATTTAGGTTGTCCGTAAAGTAGTATCCAATTAAAGTGGTTATTCTTTGTGTGTGTCTTTGGGTAATAATTTAATTTTGGTTAAAGAGTGAAAAATATTGAACCAGATATTGTAATTTTTTTAAAAAATCTGTAAACAATATTTTAATTAATGATAAATAGTGTCTTGATATCAAAGGTCCCTCCCAGCCACTATATCATAATACCTAAAGAGTATTGACTCCTTTTAATCTCTTAGATAGTGTTTTTGTGACCAGAATCTATGCAAACATCCTTAGTATGTTCATTTGAGGTGGAAATATTAAATCCCACTATATAAAATTTATTGATCCAACAGAAATTGATCAAGGACCTTTGAGTAATCTTTATCCATCCTCATACCCAGCTACCATGTGAGCATTGAGGATGGAAGAGAGTGATATGTGTGTAAACCAAATAAAGAGGATTAAACTAATAGATACACATAATCATGATAATGACCACCTACACTCCACATGAATATAATTAACTCCTTATCAAGATCAAATAAGAAGTAATATAGAAATAAATTATAGGATTCAACAGTGGGAAAATGCTTTCTCATTGGGTTTTCCATGAAATATCCTTAGCCAACCAACATAATAGTTATAAAAAAACAACGAAATGAACCCCTAAAGTGGAAAAACAAAACTAATTTGGGTTATATCACCTTTTATTGTGGATAATTTAATTTTATCAAATGATTACTGAGATCTATATGGTTTACACATAGGATCATTTTCATGAGATTCCCCCATGTGGAGGTATTTAGAATTATTCCTTCCAACTTGATTATTTATTCAAGAACTTGTAATAAATCCATGATCCTTGAAAAAATTTAACATATTCCACATGGTTTTCACCAAATATTATGTCCCAATATAGATAAAAAATTATTAATAGTGTTACATTCACGTCTTAAGTAGTTTCATTTCTTAAAAATGTATTTAGATCACATCAATGGTCTAAAATGAGTTTTTTAATACATCTTGAATCATTAAGAGTCATTAAAAGAAAAGGCCACTATAGAAGGGGTTATAAGAACTTCTAAATACATTAACATCGGTTTTAAGGAACCACCGCTATTGTGCCCTCCTACTGTTATTAGAGGCAGTTTTGGGTAAGCGCTGGTAAAGTGATGATGAATTTAGTAGTGGTTAGATTATAGGGTGTTTAAAACCCCCTCTAATGTTGACTTAAATTCCTCAAAAATACGCTTGCTTTAGGTATTTATAAGAGAACCACCCCTAATTGAAAGACATTAGGGGTGGTTTTAACCACCCCTAATAAGGGGTTACTTTAAGGGTGGTTGTGAAAACCGCCCCTAAAGTTTTTCATTTTTTAATACCCCAGCTCCACCCCTGGATCCCGTTTCACCCCCAAGCCCACGCCAAGTGCTCTCTGTCCCATTTCCTCCCCTCAATCCTTCCCTCTCATTCCCATTACACCGCCTCCATCATACTCCTCAGTCTCTTGGCTCTTGGGATCCCCTCACATTCCCAACGTGCTCCCCTCTCGTTCAGTATCCCGAGCCCATGCCCAATGCTCCCTTCTAGTTTCCGCCACCCAATCCCTCCATCCTATTTCTGCCCCAACCCTCCTACGATTTAAAAAAATTTAACCCCCCCAAGAATCAAACCGCAAACCTATCAACAAGCATGTTTCTAGATCCCAACATCAAACCACTACGTCAGACCCTTTTTTGTTTATAAGATACACATGAATAAATATATATATATATGACTATTTATTCTAAAAAATATTTTTAGCATAATTTATTTAAATACATATAAATAGTAATATATATATATATATTATTTAATATATATATATATATATATTTAATTTTATATATTCTATATTACTTAATTATAAATCACTTAACTATATTATATAAGTATAATTGAATATATTTTACTTATATATATGTGTGTGGGATTGATAATAATAATATTATAATTAATTTTTATTATTCTTATCACATCAATTTTTAATCTATAAAACTTATATTTTTGTTAAATAAAAAACATTTATTTTATGATTTATATCAAACACATATTATATTAAATACATTTATATAATACATTTATATAAATTATTTATATACTCCAATACATATTTTTATTATATATATATACATATATTTATTTATTTATTTAAATAATATATATATATAAGTATTTACTTAGCATATTTATATAAGGTATTTAAAAATATATTTATATGATTTCTTTCAATACATATATTTATTAATATTTATATAAATATATATATTTATTTGTATAAACTGTATAATATTATATAAAATTAACAAATTATTATTATTATTATATGAAATACAATTTTAAAAATTATTAATATTATATATTATTAATATTATATTATATATAAATAATATTATATTATATATACTTAATTTGTATATTATACATAATTAATATTTATATTATATACAATTAATATTATATAAAATACAATTTATACAAAAATATACTTAATATTATTTGAAATAAAATTTATAGAAATATTTATATAATGTATTTCAATAAATATATTTATTTTTATGCATGTTAATATATATTTTTATTTCAATAAATATAATTTTATAATATTGTGTACATTAATATAAATTAATCTATTTTTATAAATCTTATTTCAAATAATTTTAATTATATATAATATAAAGTCATAAACCTATTATATACAAATATATTTATTATTATTATTATTGATATATAATATATAAAAACTACAAGATGGGGTTTTAATATGGTATATTTTTTAAATAAATTATATTTATGTATATATTAATATAACATGTTCATGCTTTTATGTTATAAATAATTAATATTATATGTAATTAAATTTATACAAATAAATATATATTAATTTACTAAATATTATTAAATTATATATATATATACATATAAATACAATTAAATACAATAATATAAATATTTTATATAAAATACTCATATAATGTATTTAAATACATTTATATACCGTGTTTTAATTATATATATATATATATATTATGGAAGTTTCTTTTTTTAATAATGGGGGTTCACAACGCCCTTTAATATTTTAAATTAGAGGTGGTTTTGAACCCCCTCTTTTTTAAGATGTTAGAGGGGGGGGGGGGGGTTTGAACCCCCTCTAATTTAAAGACAGTAGAGGGGGTTTTAGACCACCTATAATTTAAGAAAGTAGTGGGGGTTGTGAACCCTCACTATTTTAAGACATTAGAGGTGTTTTTACCCCTAAATTTAAACCATTATAGGGGGTTTTGAACCCCCTCTAAAATTCAACTGGATGTTAATAAATTAATGTTATAATTTTTTGAGGGGGATTCAAAACCCCGTATAATTTAAGAAATTATAGTTGGTCCATAACCCTCTCTTAATTTGAATATTAGTGAGGGTTTTAGACAACCCCCTCTATTTTTTATAGAAAATTAATTTATAGGGGGTTCATAACCCCCTTAAAAGTCGACGATTAGAGGGGGTTATACAGAACCCCCTCTCATTATACAGAAAAGGAATTTAGAGGGGGTTGTGCATAACCCCCTCTAAATAAACCCCTCTACTGTATAGTTTTTGTAGTGAGTGATCCTAGGTTTTCATGGATAATGTTTCAAGGGTTATCAATGATCCAAGACATATACAGTGACTCTAGTATTATCTATCACAAGATTTAATTGAAACATGGATAATGATATGGAATTTACATTGACTATACTATCACATTATTTAGTTAAATTTTCATTTCATTAGTGGAGACTTCTAGATGTCATGAGTGGAAAGTTTACCTTCATCAATCATAGTAAAATCTTCTTATATTCCCAATTCATCTACCCCACAGGCCACGAAAATCTCCCTATACCATCACAACAAACCCCACCACCATCTCAACCCCAAAAAACCATATCAATAAAACCAAAAAAATGATAAATTTTTATTACAACAATAATTTTAGTATTAAAAAATATAAAAATATTAATCATGACATCTATAATATCACAATCTAATTTCTTGATCTCTTGTTTACTAGTAAAAATAACACATAAACACAAGAAATAACAGGTTCTAAATTTCCATTTGATATTTCCTTTTCTATACATATTTTTCATTTCAAGTTTCAATATGTTTCAACAAATAAGAATCATTTTTAAATCATATCAACTCTTTATTCACAAAAAAACCAATAATATCAAGAAAATAATGATGAAAGAAAGTAAAAAAATACTTGATTTCACTATTAGAACCATTTCATTTAGGTCTATTTAATTATTTTAAATAAGTTAATATCTACATTTTTTTCGGAAGAAAAAATATCTTCATTAATCAATATACACATAGAATTAAATTATTTTCAAACCAAATGAAAAGTGGATACCATAATTTTATTTTTTATATCATTTATTTAGGATTAAATTATATCGATTGATATTGGATAATATTTAATTCTTCATTTTCAATTATTTTTATACCATATTTGATATCTAAATCTATTCACATTGAAAACACTATGTAATTTGTTTTGTGGAATGATTTTGGATATTTGTGATGGTGGATCTAGCTATTAGTGGTGTATATTGAAATAAGGAAGTTTAAAATAATATATGTCGATCTTGTAATGGTTTCTAGTGATGTAATGGGTAGGAATCCACAATTATATGATACGATGGTGTGTTTTGGCTGACAGTATGGAAGAGGTTCGCAGTGGTGGCTAGAAGGCCTCTGTGGAAAGGTCTTGGCCAATAGTCCTCCCTCTTACCATAGACCAGAAAATAATATATTGTATGCTGGGTGACATGTAGGCCCATCCTTCCAGGGAAACCTAGTGCACCATAACCCCATGGGAAAACTGCAAGGGTCTTAGTAAGTACTCCTAATCAGATGATCTTGAGCACATGGACCTAGGTAATCCTTCCAAGGTTATAGGTGGCTCGTCCTATAGGTCGAGAATGTATAATATGTTTGGTCCTACCCAAGTCGACCCGTTGGATGTGTGCAACATGTTTTGTTATTTTATTCTCAGGTTTCACAATATATGTGGGATAAAATTACATTAGGAACATGAATTTACACTCTCAATATTCTATATGTTGTTCCCATAGATCACCACATAACATGAAAATTAACTTGTGAGTAATTTTTCAGGAATATTCTACTATGTGTTTGTTTTGGGAAGATAAATTACATATCCTATGATTTTTTTTTTCAAATAGATCACAAAAATGTGGTTATTTGTTTCATAAAATATGGTTTATGATGTGATATATGTTTATTTGTAAATAATCTATATAGTGTCAATTTTAGGGATTGATCATGATGTTTGGAGAATACCATGGGGTTTGGTACTTTCCTAGTAATGTATTGAAGATAGGGGTTGAGTCTCTTGTCGGGTTTATCAATATCAATAGTCTAAAACATTCATGGGGGTATGGGTTCAAAATATTTTGATCATGGATTAATAACTCCATTGTACCCAACAAGGAATATATTCACCACATAGTTAAGAGAATCAAAACTCCATTCATCAATGCTTTATTTATCTTATGAGACAGGGAACCCTATCCATGGAGTTATGTACTCCCTTTTTCAAAAAAATCTCACAATGAGTAAATTGTCATCTATTTGAGATATGTTTCTCCCTTAATAGATAATTACATTAGGGATACATTATTAATATACTACCAATGGTGTGATGACGTGGGTTTTGGATTTGTTATGTAGCATGGATTTCTTGTGTTTCTTATAGTAATAGATTCATTGTGAAGGTAGGTAGTTGAAGAGAGAGACTTAGTATCCTTGGTTTTTTGAATTATAAATATATTTGTTTTTTTGTCTATAAACTTCATGTTCTAGTTTATTATATGGGTTTTAATTCTCGACTACCCTATATGGGTCCTATTATGAGTCCTTCTCCCTTGAGTGGGTTTTCTTCTACCATAGTGGTTTCTAAGATACTATTTTCCTTTTATTATTTTTTTGGTTTTCAGCTCATCTTACTTGATATGTGTACACTCACCACTACATAAGAATTATACTCACAAGTTTCATGTGTTATATAGAAGGTCATGTCATGTCAACATGGTATCAAAGAAGGTATATCTTTAAGAAAAAGACCATATATAGTTTGTATATTATTATTTGTTTGGGATAGTAAGAAATATACCCCTAGAGATCTTGAGTTCAATTATCATGCCAAAGAACCCAGTTTTAGTGTGGTGTTTAATGTATCTATGCTCCATGACTCTGATAAATTTCTTTTTGACTCAGAAATTTGAAGCATCATTTTCAAGGTACATGTATGGTGGTACAAGAATTATATGAGGATCAATTTTTGTCACCATTTCCTTCATGATTTAGTTATCTAGATATTATTAAATTATCATGTATTAATCTAGTCATATACCATATTCCTACATGAATACATCCATCTATAATCCTATGATAGGGATGTGATATTATCATGCAAAAAATGAGCCTCTTTTCTTCGATGATATGAGTGAAATTCATCCATTTTGGAACAATATCGAGTAATATCCCTATCATGTATTTAGAAAAAATATATTATGCCTATATTATAGTGATTAGAACCTTTACCCATGGTGTTAGTTTAAAACCCTCCACCATACAAGCAGTAAAGGATTACCATGGGATAATAATAAGATACACATAGGATGACTATTCTTCACGAGTTCCAGTAGTATAAAACAATGAGTTTTAGAAGAGAGTTTAACCCTTGGAATTTGAATTATTTTTTGGAGGTAATGAAATTGTTGTTCCTACTAGTATGAATATATATATATATCATATGGTGGAGCTAGAATCCAATATTCTATACAAAACAGTGAGTTTCTAGTGGGAATTGATGATCTTGGCCCATGATGAGGTGGAACTCCATTGGTTATAGTTTGAGTCACCCTTATATAAAGAGTACTACCCAACCTTGATGAAGATGATGCAATGTGAGCATTGTTGATCCTAAAGAAGGATACCATTTTAGTCATGGGGTACATATTTAGGTTCAATGAATATATGAGGTACTCCCACTACATGATACAAGGTTGGTTCCTTCGTCTGTTAAAGTTAAATGATAGACTACAAAGTGAAATACGAGTTGGGGTAATGTATCTCAAAATACATACCTACAATAGAGTCTCAGTGTGGTCTATAGTGATCAATAGCTTCTTAGTATGTGGTAAAATGTTTCGTGGGTAGTGATATATGCTATAATAGAGTATGCACAACATCCGGGTTCAAGATAGTGAATGCATGCACATGCATGATACCAGAACCAATGTTCCATAGTGGAAATGATTTATAGAGGATCCATATAGATAAAGAAAAAATCTAATAAAACTATGGTAGATAAATTCATATTGACTGATACCTCATGAATAAGTGTAAAAAATAGGTAAATCATGGCAGTTTCATAGATGAACCTATGAGGGAAAGGCAGTCGTACGATCAAGGGATTCCCTGATGAATACATGATATAACCCAAGGGAGAGGTTGGGGTAGAGGAGATGGAGGTTCACAAGGATGAAAAAAATGTGTATGATGATATGAACCACTATCACCACCACCACAACCCGGTGGTCCATTCTAGGCATTGGGATTCGACAAGCATGGACACACCTAAATAAAAGTAATGGAGGGTTTCAACCAATTTATTCTCAACATGATATGAGTCATCATTTTTTTATGTTGGATTTAAAAGGGATATAATAAAACTTATTAAACACATTCAAAATGACCAATAAACCTATCCAAATATCACCATGCATAAATAAAATAAATATTGAAAAATGTAAATGAAGAAATTATGAAATCATACTATACATTGAACTAACTCTATGGAATCTATCCACATTTGATATGGAAGATCATGATAAGTGGGGAAAAATAATAAAAATAGTCCTTCTATGATATACCCATGGTATAATCTAAATCACTCATCATATGAGTAGGATCCTTACATCCCCGATGATATTCTACTTTTATGATCATACAGAAGGTAGGAAAATAGAATATTAGGTAATAGAATTTTATATATGCATCTGGAGTTTCCCCCACACACACACATACAATGTGTTTTATTAATTTATATATATTACTTTAGGAGACTCTTTGATAGATTTTTCTTTTAATCGTGTGTTATATTGCATGATTAAATTCTTTAAGCAATTTATAACAAGCTATACATGAATGAATATTCTCCCAAGTAACATCATATGTAATATTTATTAGTGGTGGATGACATGGGAATTATTTAATCAAATAAAAACTATTATAAACAATCTTTAAAAACTATCTTAGATAATAGTGTGGTATTTTTCACTTGGGATAGTGCTCAAACATTTCTATAAAATTTCATGGTCAATTAGAATGATATATTATTTCATGTTTTTATTAAAAACCCAATCATAAAAGATGATATTACAATTTTTTTATTATACCCTTTATTTATTCATGTTATAATATATAACATTTTTATATCATACCGTACAATAGTGCTGTAAGTAGTTGACATGCATAATGATTTACGGCATGTCTTTATCTATTTCCCAATTTCTCTAAATCCTAAAATCCTAAGTGTTATTTGACCTTATATAACCTAATATAAGATAAATTATGAAATTATATCCAAAATTCATTTAGTTTATCTTCTATAATTATTTGTGAAAGCTAAAATAAACTTCCTTATGTATTACATCATATGAAATACCTTGTGAACACCCATCTAAAACTATTTTGAATTAACTCCAAAACACTTTTAGAATATCTTTTTGTGAACTATACTGTGTGGTTGTATTCATTTTACAATGACAGTTCTTGTCTATGAACAACTTAAATGTATAATAATGTAGAAACTAGGTGATATATTAGAGTATTCACCCACCTATGATGAGGAGATGCTTCTCATCCATTAAGGGTAAATAAGGGGACCTAACCATACTTTTTGGGAAAAGGAAATGGTGTTATTTGTACATATAGATAAATTGATTTAAGATCTAGATGAAAAAATTTAGGTTACATACTAATGAAATCAGATGATTGATTGTGTTGATTTTAATGTGAGATAATGGCTTGTATTGATTGAAGTTTTCTAGTGCTATCTACATTAGTATGGAGAATTTTGGAAAAATGAATTTGGTTGGGAGATCCTAAGATATATTTTTAGTGGAGAATGCATCCTCGAGTGAACAAGCATGAAGTTTGTTGATTACATCGATTGATATCTCTTACATGATTAAAATGTTTTTGGTACTGTAGCAAGAAATGTGTGGGTACTATAGCAGTCACTGTTCAGGTACTGTAGTAGGTACTATAACATGTATTTTTTTTGTACTGTAGAATATGAAACTATTCACCTTGGGCCATCGGTTTGGGATTTGATCCCTTAAGGCCTTCGGGTCACTTAGACCTTCAAGTAAGCAGGGCTTTTTGGCCACAATTAAGGCCTTCAGGCCACTTGAAGGCTTTCGGGCCACATGAAGTTTACCTAGACACACTCTACAAAAAAACGAGCAGCCCCAGAGAAGCATTCAAAGTAGGCGCACTCACAAGAGCAGAAACAATGAATTAGGAAGAATGAGAGGGTATGGATACACCATCGAGACTAGCCTATGCCTGCACGAGAAGATTAGCTAGATGACTATGTGAAGGTCGAGAGCTATAATCACTATGCGGATTCTTGGAAGGGGCAGTTCCTTGTAGTTATTGTGTGGTTTAATTCCCTAAGACCTTAGGATCATGTAATGTCTCTTAAGCCTATGGTCCATGTAATAACTAAGCCTATAGGTCTTGTAAGGGTTCCCCACTTCCCTTGAATAGGGGTTATCAAAAATCAATAAAAATGATGGCCTTTGGGCCATTAAATTGAAGTGAATAGAAGAGATTAGAGTTGATTTATAGAATCTCATACTTCATTTGATGAGATTTATATTTACTATTTTTAATTTTTTTGAATGATACTAGAAAATATCTTACATTCCAAGTGAATATTATATTTGAATTTATAAAATATCTAATGCAGATAAACTAAAAAATGATGAAGGAAAATTGTCTTATTTCTATGATAATTCACATAAGAGGAAGATATTTGGGTAGAAAATAATAAATTTCATATACATAGTTTGATTTTGAATAAATGGAAAAGGAAATTATCCTATACATAAGTGAATTGGTTAGTGTGTATGATATCTAACACATGTATGTAATTTTTATAAAATGGAAGGGGCTACATGAAAATGAATTAGAAAGAACATATGATATTTGAAATATATTAGATATTTGGAACAAAATTTTAAGGGAATTTATCTAAGTGATAGAGATTTTAAACCGCATATGATATTTTATTTTACAACATTTCAGAAAATCAAAATCCTTTATGACTTTTTGAAGCATGTGTAATTTTTGAGACTGCGTACTGTATTGCTCATTTCTATATTTTAAGAAAAAGTTAATCAAATAATATAATTTAATCTAGTGGGATATTTATACCTTATGTGATATTTTACATGGAGTAATTTCAAAAATATCATATATATAATACTTTTTGAAAAACTAGGTTTTCCATATTTAAATTCTAAAGAACAAAGAAAATTTGGAATATGTATGAACCGATTATCAGGGATGAAAACATCAAAAAATAATTATGTTAAAATAATAAAATTTTTCAGATAGAAATATTATAATTTAGAGAGAACAATATGAAGGTTAGGGATATTTTGAGAGAATTTTTAATGTCTAAAAAATGGAATATACAGAGTTATTTAATTATTATGAAACAATTATGAAGATTCTTATGATGATATGAAGTGTTTATGAACATAATAAAGTACCTTGATCCAAGATTATTTAAAT
Source organism: Viscum album (assembly GCA_963277665.1). Taxonomy (NCBI): domain Eukaryota; kingdom Viridiplantae; phylum Streptophyta; class Magnoliopsida; order Santalales; family Viscaceae; genus Viscum; species Viscum album. Next base: position 27,130,025 of record OY728131.1, read on the forward strand.
AAAATAAGAGTTGGGATGATTTTTTGAGAATTATAGTGATATAATATGCAACCTATAACGTTTCCAAACTTATATCTTGGAGTTGATGATAAAAAAATAATGTTAATATTTCTAGATTTAATACTGTTAAATGTAACCTAATTTGATCCATAAAAAATATATAACATAAAATGAAAATATCAGATCACTTAAATACTCAAGGTCCTTTTAGGTTTAGAGTTTTAAAGAATTAGTATAAAATCTTTCAATGTGGAAATTTTAATATCGTATTGTTTTTTCTAGAAACAAGTTATTTATAAATACATTATTGCTTCACTCAAGGTAACTCACATATCTAGAACTCTATAATTATTAAATTTCATAATCATACTCAATAATTTTGAAAATCATTTTAAAATGAGGTATGAGTAAACCAAATCTTATAAAAGGATATTTAAAAAGGAATAATGAAACCATTGAGTACATTTCAAAACCATAAGATCATAAAAGTGATTTTTTCATTTAACATAATAAACATTGAGCTCAAATAATCATTTATTTTCACCTGAAATCATTTTTAATGGAAAAATATTTTCATAAAATAATTTATAAGAAAATATAAAGGAAAAAATCATAATCATGATGGTTTTTTATAAAATATGAGAAAAATTGAAAAATATTTTCTAAAAAACATTCCTTTTTACCCAAAAGGGAATACTCCTTCATTTAAATCAAAATATCATTATATTAAATTTTAAAATCAAAATATTTCCATGAAACACATTATCAAGAAGAGAAAATTAGTGTAGGTAACTGGGGATATATTCTTCCTATAACTATTTCATTAAATATTAGAAATGGAATAATTTATCCAATAAATTCAAATAATCTCTTAGTAGAAACCTATAATAGGTAAACACTTTCCCATTACCCAATTCTATATAGGGATCACCCATCATCATAAAAATGTTCAGTAACCCTAAAAAAATCATAACACATGAAATATTTCATTTCTATATTCATACTAAAAATATATTCATTTAAACCCATAAGTAAACCATATTTTTGATATTGATATATATATATATATATCATTTAAAATCCATTTTTAAAAATTAAATACCTATAATAAATTGAGGGAGGGTTTTTATTTTAATAAAATATAGAATATTATAGTGTAATATAAACATGAAATAATATTTATAGTGGCATAATTTTTTTTGATATCTTATATGTTAAAATAAAACATTTCTTTCTACCTTTTTAAAAAAAATTAAAAATATACCATATAGAATACATAAAAAAATTCCTTTTGAAAAAATTTGAAATAAAGTAAGAAGATACACAAATTTTCCTTTATAATTTATTTATTTCCATATAGGTACATTAAAATAAGTTTTTTTTCAGAATATGGACATGGAAGAAAAAAATTATAATATAAGTCATTAAAATATTTAAAATGAGGTTTTAAGATAAAGTGTCTCTTATCTTGAGTATAACATGTCACTTACATTATTTATCTTCTGTATAATAAAAAATTAACATTTACTTAATTTCTTAAGAACCTCTTCTTGGATAAATTCTTTATCCTTACACCACCAACTTCATTTAGGTTAATGATATATTTAATTACTTAATCTATTAAATCCATGTTGCGTATTTGGAATATGTTCAGTTCATAATTTCAAAATGGATTTTGTATATTGAACATAGTTAAAAACAAAATTGTTACATAATATACAAAATAATAATAATAATTAATTATATGATTTATATATTGATTATATTTTTAAAATAACCATGAAATCTGGTTTTGAAAAATTAATTATGTTATAATAATAGAGTTGGTGGGTCGTACATATGCATTAGCAATGCTTTCATTATTCAGTGAGCATGATGGAAATAAGGTATGTATAATTTTATAATTCCATAAATATTATTATATCATAAATATCATATTAAAAATTTATATAAATATATTTATTTCATCCATGTGAGGTGGTGATGAAAAATGAGTCACATCACATTATGGAGGTGGTAATTCACAAGTATGCACGAACAAAAATATATTTTTCAATGGATGGAAAAGTAAAATAATAGAGGGTGTATTTTATTTAAAAATTATTATTATTCCATAAATATAATATATATATACTTTTAATCTATCATTATAACCATCCTTGAAAGGCAATGATGGTAAAATAATTACATCGGTTCACAAGGTGGTAGTCCTCCATACACACAACTAATGGTTTCGAGTCCCATTAGATTAATAAGTAGGTGTATTAAAGTTTAGAAAACAATATAATAACATATCAGTATTTTTCAGGTACTGATTTTATTATATCACAATGTTTGAAATATTTTTTAAAGAGGTATAAGAATAAATGAATGTAAAACATTCGATTAAAAGTTATACCTCTTCTTTAGAAAATTTCATTTAACTTGCACCTAAATCCTTATAAAGTGGGTATTATTCCAATAACGAGACCTCTATGACATGGTTAGGTACTTCAAGAGCGTATTTGGGTAGGTATTGGTCAAAATATAGTGGTAAAAATGTGTAAGAAAGATAGGATATGAGGTTCTCTTTTTTAAGTGAGGGGAGGGACACCCTTGGAATTTCATAATATATTAATTTTATATAAATAAAATTTCTTGTAAAATTATAACCAAAATGATATATTTATAACATAGTATTATTTTTAGTCTAAATATACTTATCCTGTAAAATTTATGCAGTTTTAGGTGATGTTTTCACCCTTATGTATTTTTTTACCGACTTTTAACCCTTTTGCTGATAATCGTGATATCAAAGTTTTTTATACTCTTAGGAGTCATGAAATTTGTTATAAAATGAAAAGTAGACCATAAATGGAAATTTTTTTACTTTATAGTCCATATAATATTCACTTGTAAAAATATAATATTTTTATTATTTTTAAATCATTTCATAAAATATTATTTATTATAAAATATAATCAATGTCATTTTTAGAACTTTTCATTAAATTTGTCTATAAAGTAATGAAAATAATAATGGAATTAGAATATAATCCATTTGACAATAAATAATACATTATTATAGATCAAAATATTTGTGTATATACATAATTAAATAAAAATACATTACATTTAATGTTTTTTAAATTATTTAATTTCATTTTTTCACTATTTCCACAAACAATATATCAGTGTTATAAAAGAATTTAATGTAATTATATAATAATTAAAAATATAAATAAATTACCATAATAAATATAATTTAATTATAATCATATTAATATTTAAGATTCATTCATGACACATTTTTATATCTATGTGAACGTATAAGAGAAATTTAAAATAAATAGAGTGACATTTTGTATTTTTCCTTACTTAAAATATAAAATAGGTCATTATCAAAGAAAAAGTTATCTAAGTGGACATAAATTAAAATATTATTTGATAATGGGTAAACTAAACTCATAAAATAAGGTAAAAATTGTTTCGAAGACATTAAATTCATTGCACATTAGTTTTAATAATATTTAACTTGATTTAACCCTTTACTACCATCATAACTATTTTCCATAGTAACTATTCATAGTAGACAAATATTATATTGAGAAGATTAGGTAATATTAATTTTTATGATTCCAGATACTCAGTACAATTTATAATAATAAATTCTTATAAGTTCAAGAAGTTAATTTAAAGTTAAACTCATAAAGCACGATGAAAAATAATTTTCTAAAAAAATGTATTCTTAATTACAAAAACATTTTATTCAAAATTCAAGGGTAAAATTGTTTAAAATGAAAATAATTAAATTATTATTTAAATAAAAGAACTAAAATTACTTTTAAACCATTTCAACATATAATAGAACTTTTTTAATGATCAAAATAAAAAAGATAAATTTAAAAATATATTATTTTTTACTATTCCTCAACAAATTCAACCATTTTAGAAAATTATAAAAAATTCACACAAAGATTATTTTTAGATAATTATTTAAAAAATTAATTTCAAATTTTAAAATAGTTTTTCAGAAATTGGCATACATTCATTTTAATATTTTCTCACAAAAATCAATAAATACAATTTTTGAAGAAAAATATATTTTTGAAACATATAATGACTTTTTTAAAAATTTAATAATTATATCACAACAATTAATCAAGAAATGAGCATTGACTATGGAATATATACATATATTTCTTGATTTGGTTATTTCTATTCATACGCTCTAATTTCACAACATGGTTATAATTTTCATATTTAAAATATTTGTATTTCAAAGTTGTTTAAGATTTGTATTTTTTGTTAAGTGATCAATTGAGTATAATATTATTTTACTATTAGGGTAGTACATTATCCCCCTTTAGTAAATTTCATTATTTAAATTTTAACTTTATGTTTATATTCATGGGTTTAACATTTTAAAATAACTTTTTTGAAAATACACATCATAAAAAGGGATAACAAAACATCATTTTGAAAAGTGAGAAAGGAAAATATAATTGTTATGTAGAATAACACAAAAACTAGGTTTCCAAATAAGAGAACACTATTAAAAAGTAAAAATATATTATAGATGAGAAAAATATTTTTAAAATAATTATGGAGATTTACTGGGAGAATTGATCACGGGAAATTGAATGGTCACGAGAAATTCAATGACCATTAAACCCTAAACCAAAGAGGCGTGAAAAAAGACTTTAAAATCACCAGATATGAATGTTATAGGATAAAATTTTTATTTCAGAATAATTATCTGATATTTTAGGAATTACTTTACCATAAGGAACAATAAAATAAGGAAATATAATTACTTGAAAATTATAATTTCATCCTTTAATAAATTTTCACAATAATCTCATATTATTTTCCAAATGATTATTATTCAAGGTGAATATTTCAAGCCTTAAAACTAAAATAAACTTTGAATGGATCACATAATCCATAAAAGTATAACTATCTATTCAACCTATCTTAATATATTAACAATAACTAAATTATTTAGCCTAAATTAAGATAATATCCAAAATGTATAAACCATTATATGAATAAATAATAAATTGGAAACAAAATTTTACATAATAACACCAAACGTTTTACTTAGGTCATTCTATAAATAATAAACCCTACAACCCAATGAACCTTAGTAACCTTAATATTAAAGATTTTCTAACCTCAAAGGATATCTCATAATTTTTATCTTACATACCCCAAAATTTAATTTCATTCTTCCCAAAAAATCTTTCATGTATAATAAGATGTTAAAAATAAGGGTTACATATACCTCATTCTAAAGAATAATATCCCAAAATATAATTATTAATTGTGATAAATAAATATAAAATCTAATAATGTAGTTAATTTCACCAAAATATCTTGAATAAAATTTATATACTAACATGTAATATATTCTTTAGCATTACTGTAAATATATCTAAAAATATCACCTTGTCAAGGAATCACTTTTCAACCATCAAGATTATCGATATCCCAATTTCCAATAGAACATAACTTACTTAATGTTAAATAATATACAAACCCAAAAGGTTATTTAAACCTCAATAATGTATTCTTTCGAAACCTTGCAAAATTCTAAAGTCACCTCAAGTAATAATTACGTATGGCATTAAAATGATAATTTCCACAACTGAATGTGTGATCAAATATGAAATTATAAACCCATGATAATATCCATAAATCATAAATTACGTAAAATTAGAACATTATAATATCCAAATATGTATAAAAATTGATTTCATACCAATTATAATATCCCTATACCCACACTCATAGATTAGATGCTAAAAAATATCTTCATTTAGGTCATTGATAATAATAAAAATGAACAATTTTTATAATTCCAAAACATATAACATCAAACTAAAATATTGTATCAATTCTATGACCAAGTACCTTTTAGGTGTAGTGTTTTATTGAATTCAGATTAACTCTTTCGAAATGAACATTTCCAAATTGTATCCATTTTACCCACAAATAGATTATTTATGGTTATATGCATGATTTGTTCATGGTAACTTCCATATATGGAACTCTAAATTTATTACATTTTCAAATAACCCATAATCCTTATAATAAAATCATTTTAAAACATTAGATATGAATATAAAATCTCATTATGGTATATATAGAAAAGAATAAAAGAAAGTATTCATTAATTTCTAAATCATAATATCACAAAAGACTGTTTTTTATTTTACATATTAAAATTTGAGATCCATTAATCATTTAATTACAAATGAAATATAATTTACCACCCCAATTTTCCCATTAAAACTTTATAAGAAAAAAAGGAAAAAAAATATAATGATGAGGGTTTATTATAAAACACAAGTAACCTTGAAAAAATATATCTTAAAAGCATTCGATTTTATCCTAGGACAAAAATATAATCATAACAAATGAAATCTCTAATTTCAATCATCATTATAATAAAAATATACTTTTGAACCCATAAGAAAAAACATTTTTAGATATTGATATTTCCCTTTCCTTTAAAATCCAATTTCTAAAATTAAAATACCTCAAAATAGATTGATTTTTATTTGAACAAAACATTGAATATTATAAATTAATCCAAAAAAATAATGGTTATAGATATGGGAAAAGTCATTGACATCATATATGTTAAAATATAACCTGCATGTTTACTTTTTTTTAATAAAATAAACTAAAATTTTCCCTATAAAATACGTAAACACATTCCTTTTTAAAAAACACAGAAATATGAAAAAATAGGTGTATAATATTATTTAGAATTAATTTATGACCATATATATACATTAATAAAAAATTATTTTTTTGAATATGAAAATGGATGATATTTATTTAAAAAATAAGTATTTTAAACATTTAAAATAATGTTTTAAGTTAAATTGTCACTTAACATGAGTCTGAAATTTCAAATATGTTATTTATCTCCTATATAATAAACATTTATTAATTATATAATTTATTATGAACATTTTCAATTTAGAACACATATTATTAGACCATTTTTCATATTTTTAATTACATATTTAATTACATAATGATTTAAGTAAATAAAGGGTGTTTTAAGGACGTTGGTTCATACTTTCAAAATAACTTTGGTATGCTAATTATGGTAAAAGTGGGAATGATTCCCTAATATCCAGAATAATAATAATTAAATAATTATAATTTTTATACATTAATTATATTTTTAAAACTAGACATGAAATATGGGTTAGAAAAATGATTTGTGTTACAATCATGGAGAAGGTAGGTCGTACATACGCTTGAGTAACATTTCCATTTTTCAATGAACATGGGGGAAAGATGGTAAGTAACATTTTAACTTTATAAAATGATTATTATATGTTAAATATCTTATTAAACCCCTATTTACTCTTATATATACTATCCATGTTATTGGGTGATTAAAAACAAATCATAACGCTTTGTGGGTGTGGTAATACACATGTTTGCACGAACGAAATTATCATTTTTCAGTGGATGGAATAGTAAAAAGTAAATAATATATTATAATTATAGAATTATAATTAAATAATTACAAATATATATATATATATATATTAAATACATCATTATAACCTTTAATTAGAGGCAGTGATGGAAACCCAATTACAACAATTTGCGAGGTGGTAGTCCGTCGTACACATGAAAAATGGGGTTTTTCTCATTAGATGAAGAAAGGAAAGGATTATAGTTAAAAAATAGTCATAATTACATCTCAGTACATGGTACATAATTATGTTATTATATCACAATGGTTGGAATATTTTTTAAGGAGTTATAAGAAGAAGTAAAACTAAAACATTTGGTTAAATGTTATACCTCTTCTTCATGAGACTTTCTTTTATTTGCACATTAATACCTATAAGGTTTATACTATACCTAAAATAATACCTTTAAAAAACTTATGGGGATTTTAGGAATTGATTTTGGTAGGAATTAGTTGAACTATAACACTCAAATAGTATGAAGAATATAGGAGTTGAGGATCCTTTTTATAAGTGACTGTAGGGCTACCCTTGGAATTTTTTAAAGTATTGATCCAATATTAATTTATTTTAAATTAAAATTTGAACAAAAAATATATATTTAAAATATTATATATTTATGATTAAAAATAATCTCATCAAATATAATTCAAAAATGTTTAGTTCTTGTTTTCAACCTTATCTTTTTGTAACCACTCATTAACCCGTTTGACAATTACAGTGATATCAACGTTTTTTATTATTTAGGGTTAAAGAATTTAAATATAAAAATAAAAGGGGACCATAAATGGAAAATTATTGACATTAAATACCATATATAAATAAATTTTACAAATATTTTATTTTTAGGAATTTTAAAAAATTTCATGAATTATTATTTATTATAAAGTATCATTAATGTACTTTTTGGAAATATTTATTTAATTTTACTTTAAAGTGATCAAGATAACAATGAAATTAGAGTATAATTCATTTTAATATAAATAATACATCATTATTAACTTTAAAAATATTTGGGCACCATAATTCTTCCAAAATATATTACTTTTAGTTTTTGTAAAATTATTTAATTTGTTTTTCCCTTGCATGAACACACACCAACATATCATTGTAAACGAATTTATGGTAATTATATGATCACTAAAAATTAGAAATATATTTCCATATAAAATTATTTAATTATTATAAAAATTAAATTTAAGATTCATTAAAAAATTAAATTCATCATTATTGGAACATATATTATAAATTTAAAATCAATAGAGTCACAATCTGTATTTTTATTTACTTAAAATGTTATATATGTCATTAAAAAGGTAAAAAAGATCTAATTGGAAATAAATTCAAAACATATATGAGTATGTATGAACTCCTATAATAAGATAGGGTAAATTTAAGTGTTAGGAAGTCTTTAAATCCTTTTCACGTTATTTTTAACTATAATTAAGCTAATTTTCTTTGATTATATGGTTATAACATTTTACAATAGTAACTACTCATAATGGCCAAACATTAATCTAAAAATACTAAAACAATATTAACTATCATGATCCAAAATACGGAATCAATTTTATTAAATCCAATTCAATGATGTGGAAGAATTTCATTTAAAATTAAACATGAAAAGGAATACTAAAAGAGATTTTACATATAAATGTCTTCTTAAGTAGAAAATATTTTTATAAAAAAATCAGTAATAACATTTACTACAATGAACTTAATTATATTATTAATGATATAAATGAACTAATTTTACTTTGAAACCTTTTTAAAACAAAATTAAACATTGAGATACTTGGAAAAAATAGATTTTTCAATAAAAATCAGTATTTATCACCATTAATAAAAAAATGAACGTTTTTAGAAAATTCATAAAAAAATCTCTATGTGCTAATTTAGAAATTCTAAGTTCATATAATACCATTTTCTCATATAAAATTTCTATAATTGGTAAAAAATAATTATAATTTTTCTCAAAAAAAGTAATAAAACCCATATTTGGGGAAAAATAATATTGAAACTTAAAATGTCATTATTAAAAATTGAATAATTATTTCCTAGGGATTAATAAATATATTTGTCCTGAATAAGAACTTAATAAATATATTTCATAATGTGGTTATTATTTTTTATGCCCTTTAATTTAATGACTATGTTATAATGATCGTATTTAAAATAACCATATTTTTTTTCTTAAGTTCAGTACTGCATGAATAAAAAAATATTAAAAAATTATTGTTTTAAAATATCAGGGTATTTCTAGAAGATTCCATACTACCAATTCTATAAATAAAGATAAAATATGAATATTCAAGTTCTAGAATTTATTTTTCTAAATATCACAAAGTGAATTATGATTCAATATTGGGTAGAGTTAAGTGTGATGTGAAGCTATGTGATTTAAAAGAAGATGATTTTTAAATAATTCAGTAAGTATATGATAATGTTTCAATGTCACAAGTTGAATAATGCATTATTTAAATATATCCATTGATAAATATTTATCCATAAACTTTATTGGACATTATATTTAGATGAATTTAAAAATACAGAACATATTATAACTAAGATCTATAATATCTTTTGGATGAGATAAATGAATGAAAGGGAAAGGGTAATCCTAGAATTTCAAAATAAACAACTTTTTAGTAGGGAAAGAGAATATTTTGATTGTGGGAACCCCCATATACAGAAAAGGTGTGAAATATTTAATGGGGAATGCGGGAACTATATTTTTTATGGATATTCCTTATTCTAGAATAGATTATATGTTTTCTTAGTGATATATATATATATAAATAAAATTAAGTAGAGGGAGGAGTTGTTTATGTAGAGAAACTGAGAGCTATATAAAAAAGGGATATTCCTAAGACCACTCAAAGAAAAAAAATAAGGAGGATATAATATGGATTCAATGATAAAGATCATTGGCTATTAAATCTGAAGTGAGAATGAGTTTCCCCATCATTGTGAATTCAATTTTGGTGAGACAGAGTAGTGGAAATAAGATAAAAGAATTTATGAGAGAACGATCTACAATATTTTTTTTAGCTATTATTATCGATCCTTTCAATGATCAAGATTTTATAAATCTTTGTGAGTATATTATGTTGAATAATTGTAAAGATGAGTTAAAACAGAGATTAAGTTGCATTTATTATTAGTAAAGAGCAACTGCAATTTGAAGACTCTATCTAAGAGGAAGGATATTATTCTTGGATATTGGTACATCATATGCTAACATGTTGACCAATATCAAAGAAAGAGTTGAATAAAAGTACCTTTTTATACATGGAGGAAAGTTAAAGAATCTTTTTCACTTTGGTTTTTCAAGGAAAGAACAATGTAAAGCTATGAATTTAGTGTAAAGATGAGGTTGTGGTAGTATTTTGAGACACAAAAAATTGTATTCATGGTGAAACTCTATACAAGTGTGTGAAGCACTAACATTTTTAGTTAGTGATTGATTATAGTTTAGAAATCATGATTGTTTTCAATAACCAATCATGGAAAAGTGTAGGCCTTCGAGTCAAACATTATAATAATACTCTATGCATGTTTTACTTACTTTCTAACATTGGATTTGGTTTTTGTTTATTCATTATACTAAAATGAATTCAACTATTATGACTAGAAATATAGTTTCATAACAAAAGTGGGTTAAAATATTTAAATAATATTTGTTAATTAGAAAAAATAAATTTACAACTAATTTCCCCCCCACCACTTAGGTGTTTACACTGATCCTAAGAGGCATTTCAAAAATCGTTGAGTCAAACTAAATCCTCATTCAGTCAACTACAATGTGTCACCCAATAATCATTTATAAATTTTAGAATAAATATGAATCATTTGATCTATATATATATAAAGAACTTAGACACTAATAAAGAGTTATTTCTACTCAAAATACAAATGGATATATCATGATATTTATCAAACACTTGTATCTTTGTACTTGTCTCCACCGGCGGCATCACATGCTAGTAGGGATTCTCTTATGATCCCTTTTTCCAAGAAATATAGGCACCAAAGAAAATTACGTATTTAAATCCCTTATAAAAAACTCACAAATTATCTATTATCTGAGTATAATCTAACTAGGTTGATGAATACATAAAATTTAAATTACCTTTAAAGATGATAACATCACATGCCCCTCATCTAAATAAATAATAATATCATATGTAATTTTTAGGGGTGTTCTCATACTCTTTAGTCTATCTCAATTGAGGTCCCATATATCACACTCATTATACAAGAGGTAAAATCCTGTCATGGTTGAGCTACAACCAATGACATGATCCGCAAAAAACTCAACCTCCCCTGATTATCTAATACTCAAGGAATGAAAAATAAAGGTAATAAAGTATTATGGTTCACATTCTTGGTAATATTTATACCCTGGGTAGTGTCAATAATAGTAAATAACCTTTTAACAACAGTTTTTTAATTTTAACATCCATTAAAAATTAAAAAAATGTTGTCGATGTTAAATGTTTCATTTTCACATAGATTTATATAAAACCAATATTGAAAATTTCTCTAGAAAGACATATAGAGATACTTTAAATGTCAATTTGTATGAAAGATGATGTTAAAAAATAATATCAACAATGGATATTAAATAAACTGATGTTTAATTCCTTTATATTTGATGGGGACCAAAATTGAAACTTCCTCTAAAACATTACATTGGAAGGTTTTCAATATTAGTAGTTATTAAAACCAATACAAAAAGTTTTTTTAATGTTAATTTTTATTAAAACCAATATTGAATGTGGCTTTCAATGTTTATTTTAGTAATAATCAATGTTGAAAGTCAATTAATTTTTTATAATATTAACTAATATATTTAACCCAGAAAAATATGATTAATTAAAGAAGAAAAATAGGATAAAAATTATTATAAAATGGAAAACACAATGAAATTTTTAACAATATCATTTGATAATATTATACACATAAATTAAACTACATGTTTATATTAATAAATCAAAAAAATATATTGAAAATAAACATTCAAGGTGTGTTAATTATTCTATTATATATTCTAAAACATCATCAAAAATAAAAAATAATAATAAGTGATATGGAATTTACAATAAAAAATATTTCGTTAAATTATAATGGTTAAAATGAAACCAACCTTTTGAAAATTTGATATTGTTCGGGTTGTGATAATCGCAAAAAATGAATTGTAATAATTAATAACCACATTAAATAGATACACTTTTAAAATGATACAATTTTTATAAAAGAATATTTTTAAAATAAAAACACAATATATATAACAAGTAAGATGTATAAACTAATATTAAATTTATTTACCTGAAATTTAGTATATTATATTATTTGGGGTTCATTATTGATATGTGAGTCATGTTAAACTCATCCCATGACCTATTGCAATTTCATATATTAAATATCAAAATATATGTAAAATGAAAATATATAGATTAAATAACTAAAATAATAAAATACATCTTGTGAATTACAAACTCTTTAAAACTTCTTTGAACACCACCCAATAAAAAGGATTAGAAATATTCTTTGAATTTATGTTGGAATAATACACATAACATCTAATGTACACTAAAATATAAAAATTTCTACATTAATAATAGTATAATGAATAATGGTTCATACTTATGTAAGTTTTTTACCTTTCAAGTAGTGGATGAAAAAAACCCTGAATCTTAATTATTTTTAATATTTTATACACACACACATATATATTGAAATCTAGTTTTTCTGGTTTAGGTATAGCATAACCATTGAAATGTAATCTAGATCCATAATACCATAAATATAATTATTATCAGATTATAAAAAAATATTGTTGAGACACCTGATTAGATAAGTAATAAATTTAGTTATTATAACAAATGTCTACTTAATGAAATGAAACTTAAAATTTAAATTTACTTACATAGAAAAAATTGGAACAAGGGTGATGAGAGCTAATCACCATTTATGACATCCATACTGTCTTTTTTAAATATAGTTAACATATAGTTTCTACTATATATTTTAGAAATAAACATAAAGGATTAATAATTTTCCAACATATAAGAAATCTATATAAACCTTTCTAGACCATCATAAACCCAAGGAGTATCTGAAGAAGCTATTTTCTAAAACTTTTTTTCTATTTCAATGATTTCTTAGATTTTAGGTACTATTGTATATGATAAATTTAACAAGACATTAAGAATAATTTGAAAATTAATAGTAAATACAAATTGGAAAAAAATAAAACCTCATATTCTAACTGGTAATAAAGACTAATTGAAAAAAGTAAACAAAATGAAAAATATTTTTTCCTATAGTGGAAACCTCTTTAGTATGATGGGACACAAGAAAAATTAGATCAATAATATAATTTTCCACTACTCTTACTTGATACAACTACATTAAATGATGATGAGCCTAATCTCCCTTATGGTTTATGATTCTATAAACTAGAATATGTACATGGGGATCTCAAGCATACAACTTAGAATACATAAACTAGTATAAACATGAAGGTGGAGGATAAGGTTTGGAAGGTTTTGTGTGTCTCATAATTTATGAAAACATAGCATGTAAAAATGATTTAATTATATAATTTCTCAACTAAGTCAAACTATATATCTCTTCCATCAAGGAATCTATTTCTCCCTTGTATTTTGACTACCTCGATTAAATACTGCGATGGAAAAAAATTATAATACTGAAACCCGCATCATATCCATTTAAATATCTAAAGTAGTCATATATTACTAAATTTGTTATTATAATATTCATCCTACCCTCAATGAAAAATATCCCTTATTATATAGTTTATTTGATAAATCTCTAATAAAATTCGCCTTTTTTTAATCGTCATACCTTTTCTATTTCACATAGTGAGTGGAAGGATATAGATTGATAAATTGAACCTCTTTATAGCTGATACATAACATAGTTCTTAATTCCTACATTTTTATTAATTATTTGATCAAATAATAAAGGAAACACCCCACATGATAATATATGATGTTTTACATTATATTTATGTATCTATTGGTGAGATTTCTAGGAGTATAGTTACATAAGAACCAATGAATAAGTTATCATGTAATTAAAATTATATTTAAAAATTAATTTTTAAACAAAAATTATATATGAGAAAGCATTCCTCCTGATGGATGATGAGAAATTTCTCTCATGTATCTATTTTTAAAAACCCATGGCTAAGGCATTAATTCTTTTTTTATCCCTAAAAATATAATATAATGTTAACTTTTCCACAAAATCTCTCCATATAACTACCATAAAAGATAACCACCATTTCTTAATTGGTTTTGTATGTTGAAAATAGAATTCCCTCTATACTTAAAGAGATTAAATAATATTCATATAAAATATATAATATTTAAATGATTAGAAAAAAGTGTTATAAATTTTACCATTATAGATGCCCCTAGTAAGACATTCAAAGACTATTCGATACTCCTCCAATTAGAAAATTTAAAAAATATCTTATTACAACTTTTCATTTACATGTAACTCCTAGAATTTTTGAAATTTAGTTCATTTGGGTTATTTTTATCATCAAATTCAATAAGAAATCTCTTCTCCCCATGTTAAAGTGAAATTTTTGGTAAATGTGTAATCTCATGTCTAGAAATTTCGGGTATATTATCCACTATAGAAGAATAATATATGTAAATAATATCAATAAATATTAGTTTAATTTAATTAAATAATTTAATTATTATAGTTATAATTATATAAATAAAAAAAAACCTTCATCGGTACCTATTAAACTATTACCATCCTTTAGAAATATTTATATAACTTTGATGGAATTGTTTGTACCATTATTTAATTAAAATTAATAAATTGATATAATTATAAAGTTGAATGTTCATTATAGAAATACAAATATTGAATGTTTGTCTTTTTCACCAAAAAATGTGTAAGTAACTATAATGAAATATATAAATTGGCTAAAAAATAATATAAATTATTATCATTTAAAAATGATTAATTTTGTGTATCTGTATTTGATTATAAATAAATAATTTTTATAATTACAATTTTTATTGGTCATCATAGGAAGAAAATTATTAATATTTTTTAAAAAATTTAAACTGAATAATAGATGATACCTAAAAATAAAGAATATAAAGAAAATAATCTCAAAAAATGATGATGTGAGACTTCTTTAACCAAAAAACTGGGACCTGAAATTGAAAAATATAAAAATTATTACAAAATGGAAAGAAATTATCAACATATTTATATCTAAATATAAAAAAATTTTAAAAAAAAATCAACATTTTATGTTTTAAAAAATAAAATTTATATTTTCCAAAATAATTATGAGAGTGACAAGCTGTTTTTCATATCCCTTCTACATGATCGTTCCAAATTTCATTGACTATGTGCACATTATAGTCATTAGTATACACATGTAATCTTGTCATAGATGAAGTAATATCACATAAATGGTCAATATCATCCACATCATCATCAACTAATTTATATTTTCCCTTCTAATGTCACAAACCAACCTCGACTAACCCATGAACAGGGCTCCTAAGCTAGTCAATGAAATTTCAGAGCTATATTCCCAATGACCTCAGGCGAACGACAATCATTATGTTTATCAAATAACAATCATTGGGAATGATTTCACCAAATAAATAAAAACTCATGAGCTTATTCTACATAGTATACCACTAATAACAAGTATATCAAATTCCATGGGTATAAATATGACAAAAATAAAACTAAAAATAGTAAATAATAAAACATAACCAAAATAAAAACAACCATATAATAAATAAAAGAATATAAAAATGATCCATATAAAGATGTAAAAACTGGTCGATATATCTAATATAAAAAACAAAAACCAAAATACCTAAAATTATATATTTGTGACCTCTTGGTCCTTATACATCTAAAAAATCAACCCAATCCACGAGTGAATAAGTACCTAATCATAATCCTACCAAATAGATAATTGTTTATCAGAATAAGACACTTAGGGGGGGTGAATTGGGTTCCTATAAAAATTTCTGTCAAAAACCATTATTTAAATGTTATTCAAAAGTTCCCCAAATTAAAAAAATGACCCAGTTAATAAAATTATTAGATTTGTGAATTTTGTTTTCCAAATATGTTTCAAAGATTGATTAATTCTCAGTGTAAACAATAAACTTTTTTATTATAATTTATTAAATTAGTATACTTAAAAAAATTCTAATATAAACACTATCTAAGATTAACTATCGAATAATTGTGATGTTTTCTAAAATAATTACAAATATTGTGAAAAAACTTGAAATATGCAGTATAAGTAAATAAGAGGTTCAGCCTCAAGAAGAAACGTAATCCTCTCCACATGGTGATCACCAACCACCAAGAGGTTTATATTAAATAAACTTGATCCACACCCTAGATTGAGGTAATAATATTATACAAAATATTAGGGTCAACTATACCTCTCCCATAGTTTTCTTATGAGTGTAAGAACAAATGGGCCACACAGGGATGTCTTCCACTGTTATAAGTGGGAGCGTAAATGTGAAGGTTTGTAAAGAAATCTAAGCATATTTCAGTTTATCTTAAGAGTTAGTGTGTGTTTACAAAATCGAGACACACACTTCTCAAAATGTAAATAAAGTAAATTGGAAAAGATAAGTGATTCAAAGGGTTTAGAATGATCTGTGAGATGTTCTATGAAGCTTCTGGACTCCTTTAGGATTGTAAAAGTTAAGATGGAGTAGACTTCCAGAAATAGAAAACAAAACAGTGAGTCATTTTTTGCATCTATATTATATCCCCAGTGAGGTAGAAGATTCCCCGTGGTGTTCTTGTCTTCTAATTTGTCACTATAGAGATTTTTCTTTTGTTTTTTAGTATTATCTTCATGTACGCATAGAAGGCAACTCTTTTTTTTCTCTAAGTTGCACAAAACACACATTATATTTCTTCCAGGTCACCTCTTTCTTGTTGTTCGTATATTTTATCCAAATAATCCCATTATACAGATAAACAGAATGTTCTCTAGTACCTCATAACTCATACTGGTCTCTATAGTCATTAAATATTGTCTAAAAAATACACACAAACTCATTAATATAATAAGTAATGCGAAGTATCATAAATACAACATTTAGAGGTAATTTTGAATTTAAGAGATATGTTATTGGTGAATTAGTCTCTTGATAGTTCATACTATCGGTTACTCATGATTTTGGTGAGTCATATTGTCAGTGATTCATGGTGTTGGTAGCACATTATATTGGTAGATCATTTTTGTTGGTAGATCAGACTATCGTTGGATCACTCTGTCGGTAGGTCAAACTTGAATCGGTCACTTAAGCAATCGATAAATGATGTGTACGTAGCTTGGCTATTGGTAGGTGATACATCGGTAGCTCAGCTATCAATAGGTGATACATTAACAGTTCAGTTTCTGGTAGCACATATTTGAAGAAACTCTGAGTTTCTGTCAGTCACTCTATCGGTGGGTCATGCATCAATAGTTCAGGCATCAGTAGCTAAAAATTATGTCAGTGGCTTAGCTTATCGATAACTTATGTCATCAGTATCTCATGTATTAGTGTCTTACACATAACCAAAAACTATAATTTTGTCTTATGATGTAAACAATAACACTATAGGTTGGTGTTATGATTGAATAAGATTAAACACAATGCAACTTAAAAACCGTAATTAGCATAGTTAATCATAGTTAAGCATTATTTTTGAGCATTAA
This sequence comes from Viscum album, assembly GCA_963277665.1. NCBI lineage: Eukaryota > Viridiplantae > Streptophyta > Magnoliopsida > Santalales > Viscaceae > Viscum > Viscum album. The sequence continues at coordinate 27,148,267 of OY728131.1, forward strand.
AATTAGAGGAGGCCAATAATATATCCCCTTTTTGATGATCACAAATCATGAAATTATATACCACACTAATTTAATTGATTTATGATAATTATAGAAAAAATATTATTAATATATTACACACATTATTGAGATAAAATTTTAAAATAAACACATATACAAAATACTTGTTAAATTGAATTTATCAATTATATGTTACCATTTAATATCATGATTAATATTAACGAAACCTAGATAAAGATACTACATAATTTCTCCCCCATATGGGATTTTCAAAATGGAAACATGAAATAAAAAATAAATGAAATATAAGGAACTAACATTCAAAGAAGGTATTCCATTAATCAATCAGTAAAGGAGATAACAAAAACAGTAAAAAAAAGAGTACATAAAATCCATATAAAAATTTAATAAAACTACTTATTGGTCATAGAAGATTCCATAAATTCTTTTCCTTTATCATAAGTAGAATAAGGAGGAGCATAAGGTTCAATAGTAAGAGTGGTGAAATGCATTGAGTGGATACCGAGGGAAGGAATAGGAACTCCTATGAAAATAGGAGCAAGGCTTGGTCTAAAAGAGGAAACATAACATGTGAGTTCATGTTGAATGATAGATCTTATCTGGATAATATCTTGAGCAGGGGTTATGGGTAATGGTGAGAAAAGGGTAGAAGAAGAGGTAGAAATAGGTTGTACTGGTTTAATAGGAGAAACAACTGGAGAAACAATGGTTGTGCAATGATGATGAAAGTATGGTTTATGGTAATTGATGAATTATGTAATGAACTCACCACCATATTACATTGACTTATCAAAATCACATTTATTCACCAAAAACATCTCTAGGGTAGGAGAAAAATCCTTCAACAGTTTAACATTCTCCTCGAAGGCCTGAGTCACTAGAGGTAGGCTCAAAATTTACACCAAATACTTGAATTGACTGGTTATCTGATTCTTCGAGTAAATCCTATTAAACTAGAAATCCATCTTATTGGTAATTTCATCAAGATCAGTGGTGTAACCATTGGAGTATAATCTTACCATTTCATGCCCATGGTTGTAGTTCTTGATGATCTTACTGAGCCTCTCTTGATCAGTGGCACACATCAAAGTATGAAGTTTCTATCTAATCACATTTCGGACCATCTCAACATTGGTAGGGTGAGAAACATGAGTATATGAGATGGAGGCACCTGGAAATATATCTCAGATATCTAATATCAACTGAGTTAAATCAGGACATGGAGACTGTGAAGGAGTAAAATCCTTAGAATATTTAGAAGTTGTGTCTCCAACACTTTTCATAACTATTTATAATGATGTTATATATTCAATTGTAAGATCATTAATGGAAGAAACTATAATAGTCAAATAATTCTTAATTTTGTAATTATCTAAGACAATTGATTCTAGTGCTGAGATTAACCAAGGTTCACCATGAGAAACCCATCTCTCAGTGATCAAATCAGCATCTCATTAACTAATTCTGGAAACTGTAGTAAGTGGCTAAGAAGGGGTGGATTGTATAGTAGCCCCAATATCTTCCTTGAAGGCATTGAAATAATATTTGGTAATATATTCAACATGTTCTGAAGAAACAATAGGAGTAGGAGCATTCCTATCCTCTACATCAGAATAATCCAATCCAACAGTCACATACCTGAGGTCCCTCCTCCATACAAGTACCACAATATCATCCAAGGGAGTAAGCACATCAACCTTTTCTCTTTTATCTTTTCTCTCCCCTTCAATTGATAGTCTTTTTCTTGAATAAAAAAACTCCCCACTGGAGCCACAAATAAATACCTTAAAACATTAAAATCCACTTTAACATGGATAGTAGGAGCCCTCTCTTCAAGCACAATTGATTCAACATGAGCATCTGGATCCCTTTACTCAATCACAACCTATTCAGTATCCTCATGAGATTCCACAACTAGTTCATATTAATGTTCCACAATAATAGTATCAATAATATTGTCATACTTAGAAGGCTCTAAAGTAAGATCAATATGATTAACCTCATAACCTTGATCATCACCTGGGCGTTCTGATCCACTATCTGATTCATCACTTTTTGCATATTCCCTTTCACTTTCATCTTCTCTATTATCATCTCAAAATTCTCCATCATCTTTCTCAGCTCTATCAACATCTTCACTTCCACATCCTTCTTCTTCAAAATATTCTTCTTCACTACTAGATTTTATCTCATACTCATAATTTTCTAACTCTTTTGTCACATCACTATCATTCTCAGGTAGAAGTGGTTCCTTAGAAGGTAGATATCCAGGTGGACTGGTAGGACCATAATTCATCCACATTAGACTATCAGTAATATTAGGATCACTCCTATCAACTATAGAAGACTTAATTTATTGACCTTCCTCAACCACATCCTCATTAAAATACTCATCAACTTTATCTAATCCTATACAGGGATCAACCATATTCCTCAGCCTTAAGGGATGCTTAATAGGATCGAATTTATCAAACATCTTGTCATTATACTCAAACCAAATATTATTCCAGGTATTTCAATTAATTTTTATCCTATTATAGATATATTTTTTGATATAGAACCCATCACAATCATACATTGTCTCGTCATATTCATTTACAAATCCCTTATCCTTTAACATGGAATAGAAAATTTTAAGATAAAATAAAGAGTTCTTCTTACAAAAGGTATTGATCATCTCACTAATATAAACCATAAAATATTTTCACAAGTTTACCTTATGTATTTTCTTCAATAGATACAACAAAAAACATCCCAGTACATAAGAGAAGAAAATCCCCCTTTCCTTAGACATAACTCATACTATATGAATTTGAGAAAAAGTCTTCTCTCACGATCAAGTTCTATAGCAATGGGTATCCTATATTCTCTATTGCCTAACAGCTCTTCCAAATCTACCTCGTAACAAAAAAATAACTTGTGGGAGGAGAAATACCTTAATGGTCATCATAAAAACCCTCATGGGGTACCATGAATCTTTCTTCCCAATGCCTAGATAAAAATAACACTCTCCTTCCATCAACTATCAACATTATCAAAAAAACTCAGATCCTTCTATAAGAAGCATAGAATACAGGTAACACTCATGTAATAGCCTTGGATAAAACGACATATCATTGTTATATAACCACACCAACCACCCTTGAGTTTGTAACACATTAATCAGAAATGAATTAAACAACAATAGCCATTCCGAATGCACTTTTTTCTCAGGGGTCACAATATAATTTTCCAGTTCTAGATGAATAGGAGGCCATTTTGGTTGGCTACATTCCACTCTTTTCCTATTATAATGATGTGACTCATCCACAGATCCTAAAAGGAAAATTTTAACATGTCCCATTACTAGAGGTTCAAAAGTTTCAACTCTAGAGATAAGGGTAGAAACTATGTAAAGAAAGGATCAAGGATAAGAGTTTTAGAGTAGCAGTGTTAGGGTAAAAAGTATTTGATAGACACTTAATTTTTATGATTTTTTTTTATTTCAAAAAATAAAATAATACATTCGAGTTGAAATAAAATAAAACAAATGAAAAAGAGACGTTTCAAATTTCAGACAGAGAAATAATTCAATACAAGATAGTGAGACATCATTGGTGAGTCTAGTCAGTGAGACATCATTGGTGAGACCTATCGTTCAGACATCATCAGTGAGTCATGTCAGTGAGACATCATCGGTGAGTCACATCAGTGAAAAATCATTAGTGAGACACATCGGTGAGACATCATTGGAGAGACACATCTGCGAGACATCATTAGCGAGTTCTCGAAAATTGATCATCCCAAACTCATATCTGATGTAACTCATCCTCAATAAATTTAAATGATTAATAAAAATATCAGCAATCTGATGTTATGTTCCAATTAATTAAATAGTTATATCACCTTTTTTATAATGATCTCTCAAAAAGTGATTTCTTATATCAATATTTTTTGTACTATAGTGAGAAACTGAATTCTTAGACATATTAATTGCACTTGTGTCTTCACAGTTTATAGGTACACGTATAAACTGATATCCGTAGTCTATTCATGTTTGTTTCGTCCACAAAATTTGGGCACATAAACTACCAGTAGCTATGTATTCATCTTCGGTAGTAGATAATGTAATAGAATTTTTATTTTTTACTATTCCTTGATACTAGAGAATTTTCAAAGAAGTGACATGTTCTAGAGGTTCTTTTTTTATCTAATTTTAAACCACCAAAATCAGAATCAGTCTAACTAACTAAATCAAAATTTCTTCCTCTAGGATAGAATAATTTTATGTTGTTAGTATAATTGAGGTATTTGAATATTATTTTAGCATCACTTAAATGAGATTATTTAGGGTTTTCTTGAAAACATGCACACATACACACACTAAACATAATATCAGGCCAGTAAGAAGTCAAACAGAGTATACTTCCAATCATCCCTCTATATTTGTATTTATCAAATGATTTTCCATTTTTATTAAGGTTGAATTTACAGGTGGTACTCATTGGAGTATTACTACTATTTATATTATCAAATTCAAACCATTTCAAAAGATCTTTAGTTTATATAAATTTATTTAAAATAATACACTATTTTTCTTTAAAATTTTGAAATCAAAGAAAGAATTTGAGTTCACCAATTAAACTCATTTTAAATTCATTTTTCATCATTTTTGAAAAATCTATACATAAATAATTTATGGAAGATCTAAAAAAATATCATCAACATTGATTTGAACAAATAAAACATCTTTATAAATAATTTTTTAAAAAATATTAGGATAATCTATGATTTTTTCAAAACCATTAGAAATAATAAAAGTGTTGAGCCTATCATACCAAAATTTTGGAGTCTTTTTCAAACCGTATAATGTTTTTTTAATTTAAATACATGATTTGAAAAATGGGGGTTCATAAAATATGATATTTTTCAATAGAAACATACTCAACTATATAACCATTTAAGAATTCACTTTTAACAACCATTTGATATAGTTTGAAATTGAGATGTGCTGCATATGATAACAGAATTATAATTACTTTAGGTCTAGAAACTAGTGGAAAAGTATGCTTATAGTCAATTCATTCTTCTTGATAATAACCTTCTTCAACCATTCTAGAATTTTTTCTCAATATGGTACCAGATTCATCTAATTTATTTCTAAGAACCCATTTGGTGCTTATAGTCAAGGTGTCTTTTGGTCTATCAACAAGTTTTAAGACATTATTTCTTTCAAACTGATTCAACTTTCCATGCATAAACAATACCCAAAATTCATCAATGATTACATCATTGATGTTCTCAGGTTCAAGCTCTGAAAAAAGGATTGATGTTTAAACATGTTCTTTAGAGAAGCTATAGTCTGTGTTCCCTTATCTAAGTTCCCAACTATAGAATGTAAGGGATGGTTCTTAAGGGTTCTGTTTGATCTAGAAAAATAAGGGCTTATTATTTCAAGTTCTTTTATAGGTTCGGGTTCACTTTGATCATATTCTAGAGATTTTCCAAAAATAGGGGATCTTGATGCTTTCATAATAGTAGAGTCAGAATGTTTATCATTATTTAAAAATCGGATAGATCATCCTCAATATTTTCAAGGTAAATTTTAGGTTCAACTGGATCTGTTTCATCAAATTTTATATGTACATATGGTTCTGCACACATGGTTCTTTTATTGAATACACTATATGATTTTTTAAAGTTTGAATAACCGAGGAAGAATCCTTCATCACTTTTGAATGAAAAACCTGTCATGATTAGATTTTGTATTAAGGATACATATTTTGAAACCAAAAAATTTAAAGTAATTAAACATAGGCTTCCTATTGTTTGATAACTCATTGGAAGTTTTCTTAAGTTTATATTTAATTAAACCTCTATTAATTATATAACCGGTATGTTATTCCCATTAAGCATAGTTTGATCAATTTCTTGTAATGTTTTACTCCTTATTTCTATAACTCCAATTCAGAAGGGTGTTCTAGGAATAGAGAATTTATGACTATAGCCATTTTGGGAGGAAAATGATTCAAAATTTTGGTTTTCAAACTCATGGTCATTGTCACTTTTTATGGTTTTAATTCTAAGACCACTTATGATCTCTATAGTTCAATCATATTGGGTAAATTAGGAACACTCTTTACTCTTGTGAGCTATAAATAAGGTCCTTGTATATCTAGAAAATATATCCAATAGAAAATAGACATAATTATTCCCATTTAAACAAGAAACTCTACATAGTACAAACAAATCTAGGTGAACCAAATCAATAGGATGATAAGTTGAAACTCATTTATTTGGTTTGAAAGATATATTGTGTGGTTTTTATTTATAACAAGGATTTCAGACTTTTTCATTTGGAAACTAAACATTAAATAGATCCATGACTAGTCCTTTCCTTGTAAGCCTTCTAAAGGTGTGAATATTGAAATGGAGTAGTCCCCTATGCGAGATCCAAGACTCTTTGTGAAAGTAACTCAATCAAGAAACATTTTGAGAAAGTAAATAATCTAAATTCATAAATTAAACATTTTCATTTCTAAAAGTAGTGAATACTAAATCATTCTTATAATTTAAAACATTTCAAGAAGAATTTTTTAATTTAACATGAAATCCACCATCGCATATTTTTGAAATGATAATAATATTATACTTAAGATTGTCAACACAAATAACTTTAGAAATTAAAATTCAACCAATGTTACCGATTTATCACAGGCCAATAATTTTTCCTTTTGAGATGTCACTAAAGGTGACATGACCACAATCAATCTTGATAAGGTTCTTGAACCTCGAATAGTCCAATATCATTGGTCTTTAAAAACCACTATCCAAGTACCATAAGATCTTACCTGACATCTTCAAATATTTTCTTACAAAAATAATTCAAACAAGAAAATATTTTAGTACACAGACTTTCTTGGGTCCAATAACATCAGTAATTAAATATTTGGGAACCTAGATTTTCAATATATGTTTCTTATAATCCATTTGTAAGGCATTAATAACTAAACTCTATTTGGTAATGAAAAATTGTAAGCTGTAAAATATTTTCTAGTGCTAGAAGTTACATCATATTTTTAAACTATGGGCATAAAACGACATTTCAATATTTTGAAATAAAATTGTTTTTAACAAAATTTCATTTTCCATCTTGATAACCAATACAAGTAGTATATTTTACAGAAACATATTTTCCAAGAAATTTAACTCAGTTATATTTAACATTATTGAACCTCTCTAAATATTTATTTAATTTCTCATAATATTGTTTAAGTTCATTGTTCTCATTGAGAAACTAAGCATTATTTTCCTTTTCAATAGTAATTTCAGATTTAATAGAAATAGTAAGAGCATGTTGTTTCTTGGGAGATTTGTACTTATCATTTAGTTTTTTGCATGTGACATCAACTATTTTATAGTAATAAAACATTTCTTAATTATTCATATTTTTAAAATCATATTCATCACCAAAATAATAAGAATTATTTATAAGAGATTAAAGAGTGACCTCAGATGTGTTTTTCATGAAACACATATTGGATTTGTCCGCCTTCTCATCATGTGAAGATTTTGAGTCACTAAGGATATCCTTAAAATCACTATAGGTGGCCTTCATTGCCTTTTATATTTTATATATTTTTTCCTTGTAATTCCTTATAAATGTTAACATAGGAAAATAATATTTTACATGTCCTCGTATCTTACACTCAGATAAAACTATTTCATTAGTATTTTCATTTTTCTTCCTCTCCTTTTTCTAGTTTCCTTTGTTTTCATACTTCTGTTTATAACTAGGTTTTCTAAAGAACTCTATTATTCTATAAACATCTTTAATATTTTACCTAGATTATCCATTTATTCATCAATTTCTCTTGGTGATTCTTCATTGTTATAACTTTCAGCATGAACTCTCACTTTCTCTTTTTGTATGGAGGTAGCGGTTTTAAATGACACTGAACTTCTATTTGGTTCATCATCATATTCTCTGTTAACCTTCATGTATTCTTCATATATCATTATCTTACCTATTATATCCTTTATAAGTAATCTACTAATATCATTGTATTCCCTTATTGATACCTAGGTTCCTCTTCATCTTTCTAGTAAGTATATGATAATTCTCATTAAATGTTCCTTGGATGTGATTGTCTCTCCTAGAGCGACCATCGTATTTACTATCCTTTTAAACCTGAGATACATGTTTGAAATGGTTTTATCAGGATTTATATTAATGTTATCATATTTAATAGTATATTTATTAAGACTCATTTCTTTAATACTAGTGGTCCATTCATGTAAAAAAGGTAGAGTATCTCAAATTCCATGTGTTGTATTACAAGTAGAAATCCTATTAAAATATTCATATCTTAGAGATAAGTATAATTAATTGATATCTTTATAGTTTTTATTGTAGGTTTCCTTTGGGCATCATCCCAAGTGTTCTAATAAGTAGCAAAAATCTTATTTTCATCTACAATTGAAGACCAGATTTCAAAACCCATACTTGCCAAATGCATTTTCATTTTAATTTTCCACTAAGAATAATTTGTTCCATTAAATTAAGGAGGTGTTTTGGTAGAAGAACATTCCTATATATTATATATTTAACAAAGATTTTAAAGAGAAGTAAATTTTTAACTGGTATAAATTTAGAGATCTTTAAAACACAACAAGAATCATAGTAGAAAAAATATTTGAATATTTTAAACCTTTGAAAACATAAGACTAATAACACCTTTGATACCAATGTTATTTCAATTTAGGAATTTTAAGAGGGGGGTGAATTGAGTTCATATAAAAATTTATTTTAAAACCCTTTATTTAAATATAATTTAAAATTACACCAATTTAAAACAAAATTTCCCAGTTAATCAATGTATCAGATTTATAAAATCAATTCTTACAAATATTTCATAGAAATTGATTATTTCTATGTTTAAAGAATATAAATTATTATTATAACCTTTTAAATAAGTATACCCAAAAAAATTCCAATATAAACACTATCTAAGATTATCTATCAAATCAAAGTTATGTTTTTTGAAATAATTACAAAGGCATTGAAAACTAAACTTGAAAACACACTACATAAGTAAAAAAGAAGTCTAGTCTCAAGCCTATACCTAGTCCTCTCCACTTGGTGATCACTTTCCACCAAGAATTTTATATTTTATAAACTTGATCCAAACCCTGGATCACGGTATAAAAGTATGAAAACTATTCAGGTCATCTAAACATCATCCATAGTTTTCATGGGAGTTTAAAAACTAACTGGACACATAGGGACCTCTTCCACTATTATCCATTAGAGTGTAAATGTAATGGTTTGGTGAGATATCTAAGTATTTTTCAGTTTAGATCATGTGTCAGTGTGTGTTTAAAAAATAGATACATACACTTCTAGAAATGTAAATAAATTATAAATACAGAGCTAAATGATAAGAAGAGTTTAGAATACTATTTCTGATGTTTAATGAAGCTTATGGACTCCTCTAGGATACTAAAAGTGAAGTTGAAGTCATCTTTCAGAAATAGACAACAAAATAAAGAGTTTTTTTTTTGATTTTGACTTCTATACCTAGTGAGGTAGAATATGTATCTAGGTTTTCTTGTCTTCTAAGTTGATGATGCATTGATTTTTGGTTGTTTGGTTCTCATTAGTATCTTCTTGTATTCACATTAGGAAGTTGTTGTGATTTTATCTTCGGTGCACGAACATATCAATATATTTCTTCTCGGTCACATCTTTCTCACTATTCTTTTTATTGATCCAGATATTCCATTTATATAGACAAGCGACATGTTCTTTGGTACCTCATACCTTGTACTGGTCTCTAACAGCATTAAATGTTGTCTAAAAAAGACATAAAATCTCATTAATATAATAAGCAGTAATATGTTCCATAAATATGCCCTTTAGAAGTATTTTTGAATTTAATAGAAATATCATCGGTGACTTCATCTGTCGAAAGGTCAGACTATCGGTGACTCATGATTTTGGTGAGTCATGTTGTCAGTAAGTAATGTAATTGGTAGCTCATTATATCAGTAGAAAATTTTTATTAGTAGATCAAACTATTAGTGTATCACTCTGTCGGAAGGGCAGACATTCATCGGTCACTTGAGTTGTCAGTAGATGATGTGTTGGTAGCTTGCTTATCAGTAGGTGATACATCACAAGCTTTGCTATCGGTAGGTGATACGTCAATATCTCTTATATCAGTAGCTCACATTTAGCAAAATTATGAGTGTTGGTCATTCACTATGTCAGCAGGTTAAGTGTTGATAGGTCAGGTGTTAGTAGCTCATAATTCTAGTGGTGGTTCATCTTATTGGTAGATTATATCATTAGTAGATCATGTATCGATGTCTTACACTTAACCAAATACTATAATTTTTTCTTATGATGTAAACACTAACACCAAAGGTTAAATTTATAATTGAACATCATTAAATGCAATGTAACTTAATAAATAATAATTAGCATAGTCAATCAATGTTAACAATGATTTGTGATCATTACAACTAGAGGAGGCCAACAATTAGGTCTATTGATGACGTGTGGAACAAGTATGTTATGATTATAAATAGCTCAGTAGGTAAGAACCACCAATTCCATATAGTTCCTTTCTAAAAAATACAGCATAAACACTATTTTTAAATATATATAGGAGATATATTTTTTTTATCATTTTAGATAGACAATAATGGGATTTCCTTTAAATAAAATTTTTTAAAATGAAAAAAAAATTATATAAACATTTAAATATTCACTTAAATCATTCCGTTAAAACCCCACTTTTGGACATATAAATTCATTTAATATAAAACACCCAACCCACATTGAAGAAATTAAAAATGAAAAAATTTGGAGATAAAAATGTATAGATAAACCATTTTCATAAAATAAAGAAGATAATATAATAATATAACTAGATATATAATAAAAAATAACCAAAAAGTAATATAAAAGTAACAAAACCAAAACAATAAGTATAAATTAGTAAGATATATAGAGTTATGGGAAATTCCAGAACATCCCCAGAATAGACCCTTGACGTACTCATTTTGGAACCATCTATAGACCTATCGATGAAATCTCTATGTATATAACCATCATGTATGCCCTCAACAAGCCTTAATAGTGGAACGACCCTCCCATGGCTATTCCATTCTATGTTAGATCTAGTCCATCTAATGGGTTCTTGATACATACATCTTTAAACACCTACTAAAACACCTAGGATCCAAGGATAATAATAATAGTGGGAGGTGAGGTAGGATCCACATAAAATACCTCAATCAAGAACCCATATACAACAATTGTTATTTATGAGCCCCACCTACCTACACATAGACATGTAAAGACCCTCCCTAAATTATAGTAATTTCATAGTGGTGTATTCTGCCAACAAAAACATTTAAAGGTAACATTTGGTACGTAAAGATAGAGATTAATAATAAATTTTTAAGAAAATATTTCTCTATTAAAAATTCATTTTTGAAACCCCTGAGAGAGGTAAAATCATTTTTAAATGAGAAAAATGGACCATTAGATCATGTTTTAGGAAACAAAGTTTAAAACAACATTTTGAAAACATTTAGGAACTGTAATACCATTTGAGAAGAAGATGTTTTAAAATAATGTATTCCTTAAAATTTAAATTTAAATACATGTACACATCTATATATTCTCATACATGAAAATATATATCTGTACATATCACACTTATATATTTTTGTAAATATCCATAGGATTTCTGTTGATCCAAATAAAATTTCACAAATAAAAGGTCACACCAAATAAAAAGAATTTTCTAGGTAAAACCATTAAATGCTTAAAAAATTGAAATAATCCCAGTAAATAATAATTAACCCATGTGATCTTATTAAAGTAATTTCATCATTTAAAACTATAAAACCTCTTAAATATCTAATTAGGACTTTTTGAAAACAACTACCATGCATATAATTTCAATACATAGGCAAGACTATTAGAATCATTAGAAAATAAAAATTTCAATCAATCCTCTAATATGAAAATATTTCATATGTAAATTTATAAATATAAAAACATGTCTAATTAAAATTAAAATTATGTTATAAAGGATCATGAATCACACAGAATGTCATGGAAAAGAATCAAATAGAAACACCCACCTCAAGCATGTGTTGATGTGAAGAAACACTCAAATATAAAAGGAATGTGGCCTAATGTGTCAATAAAACAACTAAAAATAAAATAAAACAACCCAAATAATCTTACCCTCACCCTAGGGTTCATCCAAAAAAGGATTAAATATAATAAGAGAATATATTTTATGATGAAGAAGGAATGAGAATAAAAATAAAGCTTTCTTATGAAGGAAAGCATTCGAAATCAAGGGAGAAGAACTGAAAATCCAATAATAAGGGCGTAGAACCTTAAAATGATATAAAGGGGTGTTACAAATGATTGGTATGGGAGGAGATATATTTTTGGTTAAAAGGGAGGTAAAATTTGGGAAACCAAAATTTTTAACGGTTTTTATAAGTCACATGGTTATGCCACATAGTTTACCAAGTCGTGTTGCAATTGTTAACCCTTCACTGGAAATAAAATCTACCCCAATATGGTTTGGACACAGGGTTTACAAATCATTCTCCAACCATGTGAAAAATTTCTTTCAAAATTGTATACACTCTTTTATGATTCCTATAGAAGTTTCTCTAACTGTGTGCAAGTTTTTCAGCATCATCCAGACACACCAAGGTCCTACAAGGGTTTCCCTATGCGTTGAATGAAATAGAGTCAACCAAGTTCTCTTCATGATAGATTAACTATGATATAAGAAAATTAACTTAAAATAACCCTTTTGTAAGGGTAGTTTCATGGTTTCTCCCAATTTGGGAACACTATCCATTTGTAGAAGTAGAAACTGACCAAAAACACCAAAACATAAACTTTCAGTGGGGATTCGACCTAACATCCAATGATAAGATCAATGAAAAAAAATAAATAAATAGCAAGGAATATAAAATTCAGGTTGTAACAATTATTCCCACCATAACCCTTTCTACCAATAAATGCTACTAAGTTAAGGATGATAATCAATACTAGAACCCTTAGCCCAAAAGAAATAATTTCCTAAACAGTCATCTCCAAACTGATCCAAGTTTGAAAAAAAAACTAAAAAATCTAGTGTGATTCTTATTCAATAAATCATGTATGACTATCCAAGGAGAAATAAAAATATGAGACCCAATGTGGGTCTCTCTGATATTTATAATTCTACTAATATGGCGGTCCAACAAGACAATTCACATGAACAATTCAACACCAATTCCAGACGATAAATAGATCAAAATAACTCATGAAGGTCACTCAGCCAAAAAATATTTCATAATTCCACAAGATGCATTTTTCTTTAAAAAGGCAGAAGATACAAAATCACCATAAGAAACCCAGGTCAAGAAAAAAAATGTAACAAAAAAACAAACGTAAAATAAGAAAATGATGCTAGAGGGGACCCCAAAAGACCAGAGGAAAAGGCTGTTAACATTCTAGAGAAAACATAGATATATATTTATATTCTACTAAGATCTCAGTCCATATAATTTTTAATGATTCCCATTTGACCATTGTGATGATAGGTATTCATAGAACTAGATAACAAAGGCTTGGAATGATTGAATCAACAACAATGGAAGCATAATTGAAAACATTTCCTTTGAGAACAAGTATATACATAAGGACACTAATTTAGACTAGGTTCCTTCAGTTTTTGCTTCTCACAAGATGGGGAACCCTCACCATCACTATTGAAGACTAGAATTCCATATATCCAAGGTCACCCTATAAAACCCAAATTTGCAAAAAACTCCTCTTCCACCAACTCTTTAAATGAAGCTTTCGCAGATGAAAGAACATAATCAAAGATCTCTAGATGATAAAACATCATAAAGAGATGAGAATTTAATCAATCACTCTACACCATATTTGGAGAGTAGTTGATAATATCCCTATGGAAGTCAATATACTCATTAACCACCCTTTTTTCCTTTATAAATACCCATAATCTCTATCATTTTTCTCATCTTCACCTTATTGGGAATGAACCATGGGATGAAACTTGTCATGGAAGACTCCCATTTTATCCCACCATGAAACAAGGGTGGAATAAATAACTTCCACTAATCTAGACTTGGACCCTTGAATAGACCCAAAACATATCTCACCCTTAAGGATTCTAAAGTTACTAAGGACCGTAAGATATTTTTAATTTCCAATATCCACTCAACTAACTCTAGAATACCTCAATAACCCCAAAATATTGGCAACGACAGAAAATATCCCTACTCCACCACTCTACTAGAAGTATGAGTATAGCCATCCACTAGAATAGACTTCTTAGAATCCTTCAATGCCTTTCTATAAAGAATAAACAAAATATGATGAAAAAATAAAACAAAATCAATATCAAAACAAATATTAATTGAAATATATCTAAGATAACACATTATTGAAAAATAATAATATTGTAAACTAATACATTATAAAAAACAAGGTCAAAATTCCTTTTCAGGTTCAGTTTTTTTACTTCAAAAACAACGTCTATTTACCAAAACCATTTTTCACTTATTGTTTTTTATTTCAAAACTCAAATTTCCATTTTTATTTTAAAAAAAAGCATCCCTAAAATGGAATTTCAGTTTTTTTAGTTTAAAAATACCAATCATTTTTTTCATTAAAACCAAATAACACAGCCAAAATCATAAAAATATAATCACATGAACCAAAGTCTCTTAAATATGTGGATAGTGGTTGTGCATGACTTGAAAACATGGTTTGTAATACCATGTTATAAGAATGAATTAGACACAAAGAGACATATTGAATCATGCACTCAGTTCCTCATGGTTTTATAGGCCATGTGAGCTCACCATGTGATGCGAGTTCACTCCCATCGTCAATTACACAAGACATGTAAACCCATAAAACAAATTAGATCACTAACCGCATAAAAAAATCAATATTAAATAATCAAACCCAAAATTACCTTATAAAATTAAGTATCAAGGAGAGTAAGAGGTCATGATGAACTTTCTGCACATAAATCTTGAGTTTTGATACTCCAATATCATTTTATCCAACATCCCAATTAACAAAGGGCTACTCTGATACATTTTTTGCATGAACCAAACCTAGCTAACCACTGAACTGGGAAACTGAGTTGGTTTGTGACCTACAAAAGTGGAATCCTCAATCCCCATAGGATGATGAAAAGCGTCATGAGCATCATCATATAATTATTTGGGATGATTTAACCCAATAAATAAAAAACAAGCACGATCTTATACCATAATTTCCGGCATGGAAAACCTGTATTTCAGAGTCTATGTGTAAAAAATAATGAAAAATAAAACAAAAAATAGGATAAACATGTAATATACAATGTAAACAACAAATGCATCATAAATAAATGACCAGAAACATGATCTAGATATAGAAGGTTAAAGTGGATGAAACATCCCAGATATAAGAAATATAGAATACTTGATTATATCTCTTTGTGACCTCTTAGTCACTATATGTCCACAAAACCAACATTCTCTAAGAGTTAAACAAGAACCTAATCTTGAACAAATGAAAAACTTTAGGGTCTAATATCACTGAGTGGAATATGTACGGTGTGAGAATAAACAAATCAGTAGGTTTGAACAACATATTCTATAAATATCCTTTCAAAAAAACAGACCGTAAAAATTGGTTTGAAATCGAAATAGAATGTAGTTTTTAACCATTTATGAGGGTAAATTATGATATTTCCATGAAATAAAATTATTTAAACTAAAACATGTTTTTAGAAAAACATTTAAAGATTCACTTAAACATTCCTTAAAACATACTTTTTGGAATCCATTTTAATTTTAATGAAAACATCAAAATTATATAGAAGAAATTAAACATGAATAAAAATAGATATTACAATGCATAGGTAAACATTTTTCATAAAAGGAGGAACAAAATACAATAACAGAACTAGATACCTAATAAAAAGAAACCACAAATCAATGGAGTAGTAACTAAACCAAAACAATAATTAAAAAGTTATAAGATATACATAGTCATGGGAAATTCTTAAACACCCAGTGAAGAGACCAAACAAGTACTCATTTCAGAACCATATTAAAGCTTATCCATGAAATATCTAAGTCCACAACCAATATGTATTCCCTCAACTAGATTTATTAGTGTCACAACCATCTCATGGACTTTCCAACCATGAGATATTTATTGCATGTAATCAAGTCTAGATAGAAATTTTTCTTGACCCAAACTAAGACACCTAGATGATAATAATAGTGGGAGGTGATTTTACTTCACATAAAATATCATAATCACAAACCCATATAAAAAACATAAAATTTTCTAGCCCACCTCCCTAAACACACCCATGCGAAGACCCTCCTTAAATTAGAGGACTTGCATAGAGATGTATTCTTTCAAGAAAAATATTATAAAGTACCAGCTGTGAATTAGAGTTTTAGATTAGTAATAAATATATAAGAAAATATTTATTTTTAAAAATTAATTTTTAAAACCCAAGAGGGTGGTCAAATAATTTCTCAAGGTTCTATAAGTACCTTAAGATAATGTTTTATGAAACAAAAATTTGAAACATTATTTGGAAAAAAATTAGGAACCATGAAAGCATTTGTGGAGACCAAGGTCTTAAATAATACATTCCATTGAATTTCCGTTTATTTAAACGTACAAATCTATACACACCAACTAGTGAAAATTTAGAACTTTTCATGTCACACTTGTATATATTTTAACATTCATATGAATTATAAGGATCCAAATTAATGATTTCAAATCAAATGTCACACCAAAGAATAATAATTCTCTAGGTAAAATAATATAAACATAAAAATGGAAATAATAAAAGTAAACCATAAATCACCCTTAATAAATAACCCACATTATATTAATAAAGGAAGATAATCAGTATAGAAAATTATTTAAAAGTGGCACTTAGTAATTTTAACAAACAAATAGCATGCATATACTCCCAAAACACAGGGAAAAATATTTTTATCCGTAGAAATCCATTTTTTCAATCAAACCTCAAACATAAAAATCTTTAATAACTCAATTTATAAATTTAGTGACATTAATAATTCAATTAAAATGAATTTATAAAGTATCATGTATAATATGACATGTATTATAAAAAATGGATAGAAACGCCTACCGCTAATAGATGTGGAAGTGACCAAACCCTCAAATAGAGAAGGAACAATCACTAATGAGTCAACCACACACCTAAAAATAAAAATAAAAAACCCACATAATCGAACTCTAACCCATGGTTTTGTAAAATAAGTAACCAAGCTAAGAAGTGGTGGTAAAACAAGAGGAAGAAGGAAGGAGAGGATTATAAAATCTTACCCAGGAAGTAACCCCATATAAATCAATTGAAAATATCTCCAAATCCACAAGGAAGGGGATAAAACCTCCCAAAACCCTCTCAGGGGGGTACATCGTGTGAGTACCTATTTTGGGATAAAACCTATGGATGGAAAATAATGATAAAATAAAATTTTAATGTTCTAGAAAATTCACATAGTTAGGTTGCACGATTTACTAAACAATGCTCCATCCATGTGACCTTCACTCAAAAGGAAATCCTTCTCCATAATGTATTTCCAAATGTTTTAGAAACTATAATAATACAACGAGAAACAGTTCTTTCAAAATTATAGTCACTCTTGCATGATTTCCACACAATTTCCTCTAACTATGTGTAATCCCAACACAAGATTCTTGGCATACCATACTCCAACATAGTTTCCTATATGCCTCACACAATTCAGACATGATATTTTTCTACCCATATGATAAAAAATAACCAATAATCCCTCTACTAACCATTTCAAGGTTTCTTATATAACTAAATCTGTATTGAATTTCTCCTTAAACAAGAAACAAGTGTATTTTTATATTCATTCATCAATCACACTTAATTTCCATTCACAAATCATACCTTTAAACCCATAATATATAATGATATATTTGGTTGAACCTCACTTATTCTGTTTAAAATGTATAATTTTTTATGAAAACTTCATTAGGTTGAATTAACATTTCCATTATGCCAAAGATCCCTTTATCTCCACAGTGAATTGTCAAATTTCGAGATATAGGGAGACTAATGTACAACAATTTATATATATAACCAATAAAAAACTCAATCACCTCTTCTGATGTATATTATTGAAAAATATAGACATCATGTGAATGATTATTTTTAACAAATCCGTTAAAAAATTTCATATATATTTATTTCAGAAGGATATATTGAATGTTAATAAACTTGCTCAATTATTCTTATATCTTGTACCAAATGAATCAATAGATAAAATATTTCATCAAAAAAATAATGGAAAATACATTTATAGTTAAAAAATTATAAGGAAATGTTCATTCTCTAACACATATCAAAAATTTGAATCAATGATTTTTTAAATGGAATTTATAAAGTAACTAAGACTTATAAAAAACATTTTCATGGGCATCAATAATAAGACATTCAATGAAACTAGAAGTAGTTCATGCCTAAATAAATGAAATTCCTAAGATTATATACCTATTAACTTCAAATCCATTAGTGAAACAAATCTTTTCACATTTGAAGAAAACTCATTGAGTACTTTAATACAATGAAAACACCATAAAATCATCACCTCACACTTTCTTAACACGTGACAATACATAGGTAAATATGTTCTATTTTATTTTGTATCAAGAGATAATTCCTAGAATATTACCATATATATTTGGTCCGATATTATTTTCAATTCATTTATTTCTTTCATTTCATGTCTTAAAATGTCCAATCAAACTACCAAATATGTTTTTTTCCAACATGAATTATATTAATGTTATGTTTTGCCTCTAAAAATATCCCATAAAGGGTATATAAATTATGATAAATTATTTCTTCTATTTATTTGTTTGATAACCTGAACTATATGACTTTTAAAATGTGACATTTATGTTTTTCAATAGGACTTAATATTCTTCGGTTGATAATGGTTGTGGGAAAAATTATACTCTTATAAATCGTTAAATTCCATTTTTAATATTCAATAAGGATGATATATTCATTAATATATTTGATATTCCATTCCAAAAATATTAATCCCATTTTAAAAGTCATTATATGAAGTCCCTTATTCAAAAATTGAAAAAATTTATGTATCTTAACATTATTTCTAGAAAATTTTCTATATACGTAAAATTATTCTATAGTGAGACATTCCACAGCACATATAAGAAAATAATCTTTATTATATACATAAAAAACTATAACACATTATTCCAAAATATATTTCAAACCCTCAATAAATGGTGATATATAAACATCAATATCATTTCTTGGTTGATTTGGTGTAGAAATCATCAATATCATCATAATGTATTTCGTCTTCATACAAATCTGTGGGGACAAGTTATGTGCCACCAAAATAACGAGATATGAACTATGTTGAATACTAATGATCTAATTCAGATTCATTCTTTTTCTATATTATCCCATTCAAATATTTATAACTTCATTTCCAAAACCAAAATTTTTTACCAGACCACTTCCATTTTAGTGAATCAGCTGGGTAATGTAGATTTATATAAAAAATCTAATCATCTATATATCATATTTTTATTTTTATATGATTTTAATTTCAAAAAAACAGATTCAAAGGAAGAATTATGAGAATATATAATATTTCTTTAGATGCATGTTTAGTTATTGTTGTTAATAATGGATCATTCTATTATTTCTCCTCTATTTTATTTCATGATGTCTCGTATTTAAGAAATATTGATAAAAATTTAAATTACTCTTTATACAACATATAGTCATTAGAGAAATTTTATTTTCTTATACCCAAACCCCATTGGAGAAAATTGTTTTCCTAAATCATAATTTGAATCTAGAAGCCTAATTACTGCTTGTAGAATCTCTTTCAAAAGTTCAAAAAATTCATTGAAAGTTTTATCACTCCAACTATTTCTTGATTTTAAGTTAACTTATCTCAACACTACTGATAATAC
The DNA here is from genome assembly GCA_963277665.1 of Viscum album. Classification (NCBI taxonomy): domain Eukaryota; kingdom Viridiplantae; phylum Streptophyta; class Magnoliopsida; order Santalales; family Viscaceae; genus Viscum; species Viscum album. The sequence continues at coordinate 27,168,371 of OY728131.1, forward strand.
TAAATTTAGTGTAATGTAGAAATATAAGTTTCTCATAATCATTATTTAATCATTCTAAAAACAGTATTTTTCAATTGTTTCAGTACAAAAATAATGAATTAATTATTTTAGGTTATTCTCTATCTAATTTTGAACTTTTTTATCATTAAAAAATCTTGAATTATTCATAATTTCACAAGGAATAATCTAGTGAGGATGACTATGATTCAGACTGTAGAAAATTAAATAGTCCATGATTTTTATGCACCCTAATTTTCTCATATTCAATCACTTCATACATGTATAAAATATTATTATTATTTTCAATAATTCTTGAAGAAATTTTCATGAAATTTTCTACCCATTTCTCATATTCATTTATAGTTCCTCATTAATTTATCAAATTAAAATCAATCAATCCTAAAATTAAAGGATAATATAAGAATAAAAAACATTTTAAAATTTAATCAAATTAATTTAAAATATATAAACTTATAAATATATAAAAATGCATAAAGTTAGAATATATACCTTAAAATTACATATACATAGATAAAATTTAAATATATAAAATGATAATAAAAGTGAATAGTCAATAAACTATCTATTAATAAATATTAAATAAATGAAAATAATTAAATAAATAAAAATAAATAAATAAATAAATTTTATAAATTAACTTGACATTTAATTATAAACATATAATCAAACCCATTTATTCTCAAAACTTTAATTAAAACAAAAAATTCTCTAATATAAGTATTAATATAAAAATGGACACAATATGAAAAAAGGATATGAGAATTTTATAAATAATAAATAAATGAATACAATTTAAAAATTAAAAACGTTTAAAAAAAATTATCTACAAATAAAATAAAAAATTAACTAATAAAAAATCTATATGTAGAAATTGTATCTATGACATAAGGAGAAAAGGAATAGTTAAAAAACTTTAGATTACATTTAATTAAGTAGGATCATAGTCAACAATAAATAAATGAAAAAAAAATAAAAAAAAAAATAAAAAAAATTAAATAAAGAAAAAAGTATTCATAAAAAAATATAGACAAAGGTTGTATATTGATGAATAACATAGATATAAAGACAATAAAAACACATAGTCAAAAAAATTAAGTGGTACCATGGTTGAAAAATAATGTTGGATATAATACTTTTAGAACTCATAGGAAAGATATGGAACTACTCGTAGACTGTGAAATGTGGAAAATGAAAATAAAATGAGAACCAAATAAGTAAAAAGTAAATTAATAATGGGATGAAACATATAAAATGAAAGAGGAATCTATATGAACGAAGTGAAGGGAAGGGATTTTTGACTTCAAAAAGTTTTAGAGAAATTGGTCAACCGTTTTAGAGAATTAGGAAATTCAGTTAAAAATTATAAACTCAAACTGATCATTAGACACTAAAGAAACTCATTAATTTCTATAACATCATTGCTCAATTTAATCATATCATATTAGTAGCTCTTAATCATCACTAATCTATATCAAATACATTTTTTGGAAACATGATGTGAGAAAAAAATTTCTCATTATATGTTTTTAAAATAGATCACTTTCAAAATAAATTAAAACTCCTTGAAAATATTTTTATCAAAACATTATACATTAAATTAAATTAAATATTCTTTATTAATACAATTTCATTTCCTTCATGATAGAAAAATTATTTTCATAAAAAAAATCATAAACTAAAATAAGTAGAAATATTTCTTGAGAAAAGTTTTAGGATAAATTAAAACCACTTCTTAATAGAAATATTTTAATATTATATATTTTTTAGAAAAGCATTTTCAAAACCAAAATTTCACTTTTTTCAAAAACTAAAAATATTTCTCTATAGAATAAATCAACTAATTTTTAGAAAATAAAAACATTATACAAGATTAGAAAATAAACCCATGAGATAAATTGGAACATTAAAGGATATACAGTTCTTTCTAAAAACTAGGTGGATAAAGTCCCTTGAGTTTTTTTCACTCCCCATTCAGAATATTTTTACAAAATTTGAATGTCCAATTTTAAGAAGATATTATATAGATTTCCATTTTCACTGGGATTTCCATCAGAACATTATTTCAAAACATAAACATCAGTGTTAAAAATTTATTTATAAAAAGATAAAGAATATAATATTTTCATTGTTAGTCATGGAAAACAAAAAAAAGAATACATTTATTTGAATAAATTCATAAATTAAAAGAAACACATATATGGTATTAAAACAACAAAAACATCATGGAAATAAATATTTAACCAAAATAAATATGAGATATATATTTTTAAAATTTAATGGAATTATAAAGAGACAAAAATAGTACTTGTTCGTCCAATACATAAAACATAAATGAACATGTTTTCTAAAAATGAACTAAATCATGAAGAAAAGTGACATTTAGAACAAATTTGTTTTTAGTGAAAATATTTTATACATAAAATGATAGTTTTGAAATATGTGTTCCCTAAAAATACAACATTTTAAAAAAAATTCTTAAGAGAATTTTTTATTTTCATTATAACATATAATGGGATAAATAAGTTTACAATTTAAAATTGAATTTTTAAAATCAATTTCTACATACACATAAAATCATAACATTAAAAAAATACTTAAAACCAAATTGAAAAAAGAATTATTATTATTTAAAACAAAGAGATACTTCATTAAATTTCAAAAATAGAATTTATTAAAAAAATATCCATTACAAAATAGGATTTTGGAAACATAAAAACAATTTTTATAAAATATTACCCCTTAAAAATAAAAATATTATTTTTAAAATAAACACATTAAAAAAAATAAAATCATTTTAAAACAAGTATATTTTTGTTTGAAAATTTTAAATAAAATTTTAAATCTTAAAAAAATCTTCCCCATTTATATCATCTCTCCCCAATCGACACTCTATATGTGCCCCTGAGATAGTGGTTATATGAACTCAATCACCCCTCCCCAAATGTCAGAGGCATATGACTAACAGTGAGGGCCTTGGGTGTGTCTGTGGGGAGTCTATTCCTTATATATCTTAGAATTCATAGTGGTAAACAAAAGTTGATAAACATTGGGAGCATAATTAATAACATACAACATCATAAATAAGGAAATATTCCATGCAATAGAAAAAAATAATTGGTATATGATGAATAATGATAATAGATATAAAATTATGATCATGATGTCATGTGTCTATAAACAAAATAAGAGTACGTGGAACTGTGGATACAAGCATATACTACATGCTGAACAATATATACAAAAATGAAAAAAAACTTCTACTATAAGAATCATGAGCATAAGCTCGGTCCTCTACCTTGTTCTCCATCCTTCAGCATTGGTTTTGAGAAGTGAACAAAACATGAAATGAAGAGAAGGCCAGGTAATTGAAAGTCATCATATGTTGTTGGATCCTCTAGTTGTCTAGGAATGAAAGGATGCATTAGTCTAAAATGGTTTCCACCACAGTTATAATTTTTAAGACCATAAACATAATTTTGGATTTGTATAGCCTATGTAAGAATCTGGGGAACGGTCCTTCCATTATGTCTCTGGCTCCTCCAAACTTCCCCATCAACAATGTCACTGTCTAAGTGAAATAGATCAAATGGGTTCCTCCCTTCTCAGGGATCAAGTTAAACCATAATGGTTCCTATTGTATGAAAACAATGTGTGGTAGTGTGGTGGTTATAGACACCAAGGGTTTGGTTGTGGAAACCTTTTAACCTTCATTGGGATTGGTGATTCACATCAAGAATAATCCCAAGAAATCCTTATAGGTATTTTACTCTCTAATCAAAGAGACATCCCTATTAGAGAGGTAGAGAATAATTCGTCGGAAATTTACAATGCATTATCAGGGAAGGGCCACGTCCCTTGGTCTATTGAATATTGTATCAAAATACGAAAGAATCTAATGAACAATCACACAATAATTCAACAAACATGGCATGATGGATTTATTTTGGAAGACTTTCTTTCTTATAATGAATGACAGAATGATGGGGTATTTATTTTTTCTATCCTTGGTAGTTTTCCTCCTAAGGGAATCAATTTTTTGGGGATGATTCCCCAAGGATGAATTATTTCAGGCCCTTGTATTTTTATGTTGCATGCACTTTATCCTTTTAATAAAAAAATTGTTTTTTGGTGGTTGATAAAAATTGTAAATTAGTCAAGAATCTGAAGTTGAATGCTTCCCTTAATCAAAACCAACGATCATGAAGTCTAATCAGGTACCAAACGGCACCCGAGAAGGGTGTGATATATAAATCTTAGTTGTTCGCCACCCACAGTTTTTAGGCCGACTCATTTCATTCCATTCATATATGATAGTGTTCCAGAATAAATAAAAGCAGAGTAACGACCAAATATAAAATAACCACCTCAGTCTGGGTTCAAGAAAAGACTCATAAACCATACCACCTACTGTATCCTAAGTCGGATTTCTGAGAAGAAGCACTTTCACAAGGAAAAATACGTATAAAAGGCCAGATTGAACAATTAAACCTAATAAGATCAAACCCCCAAACCTGTTATTTTCCTTAGGGTATCATTTTCATGTCACTAAATATGCGAACTCAAAATAATAATAATAATAACAAGAGATTCATCAAAAAATAAATGAGAAATCAAACAATCCATTAATCATAAGGGTGGAGTCTAATCCCATCCAAGGTGATCTTAACAGAATCCAAGGGTCTCTACAGATCATCCATTATAACTAATGTCATCAAGATTGTCCATAGAAACCCATACAACATCCCCTGTATATGTCATGTCATTGTGACTCTGAGCCTATACCAAGTATCCCAAATAGGGGATTGTATATCACCCATGGAATGGAATAGCCATCATTCAAATGGATCCATCCTCTTTTGCTCCCATGGGGAACTAGAATTACTCACGAGCATGAGTAAATCTACCTAGTGATCCCATACCTAGAAATCCAAAGTCTCGCTCACAACACATAAAGAGTATCCAACCAAGCATAGTGAGTCTATTCATGGAATCCTTAACTTGGGACCTATCTTTACACTCATCCCATAACAAATGATCCATGATAATCAAATCATTTAACACAATAAACTCATTTCCATAATTACATTGTTCCCACCATCGATATATTTCAATAAAACATTATCTCCAACTTATCACACTAAGAAATTTAAGGCCAAACAACCATGGAATAATTTATATGTAAAACATAGGGCATCACTTTCAATTCAAGCCACCCAAATCATGATCCAAGAAATAATAAAAATGAACCAAGTAGCATGGTCCTGGGGTAAATTACATCACACAGAATGTGTAATAAGCATGGGAATTAGGTTACATGCATTCTCAAAAGGCATCAAGTACAATCACGAAACAAGGCACAAAGAACATAATGGAAAATGATCATAAGAATTAGGGACAAGGTTGCTAAATAAGCTCATAAATATCAATAAGTGTGTTTAAAGGAATAAATCATTATACGTGGGGCCAAATAGTGAGAATTAAGTATAGGCCTTAACAATGGGATCAATATCAGGGTTCTCTATTCATATAACCAAATTTATCAATTTAAAACATAAAAACCAAGGTGAAATAGAACTCAAATAATATGGGTAAATTAGGCCATTTAGGATAGAATACCCAAATGGATTTCTAATGATAATAATAACACTCCATTGATGGGTTTCGCTGCATGCTAGGGTAACTACGGACATGGGAAACCATTTTAAATTATTTAATTATAAATAATAAAGCATCATTAGAAAGGACCGACAAGATGTATAACGACGAGCCAACTAAATTGTGACGAAATAAGTGGTGAAGTCATATAACTTCTACCTTGATGGAGTAGTGCTCTACCCATCCATTTTTGATCCTTGATTCAACCTAAAATAGAAAAAATCAAGGGTTTGTAAAATGCCTAGAAAATATGGTAAAATTAGTAACATGAAAATAACCCAATGGATTATGGAAGAAACTCTAAAGAGAATGTAAACGCCCCGAACCCTATTACCCAGAGTTGGTGCATTATTACATAACATTGGAATGATAACAAGAAAATCATGTCCCAGAAAACTGATCAGTTTAGTATTATTGGAAACAAGATTCATACATAAGTTCAACTTTACAACTAGAAAAGAAATAGAACAATAATTTATTCCATTAGAAACATCCAAGCCTCCTATATTATGCATGAAATTCAATCCTAAATAACTTATTCATATATTAGGAAAAAGAAACATAAGAAAGGGGTGTGCTCAAATGCTTTGTAAGGGTAAGCAATACAGCGGAAGATAACATAAATATTAAGCATGGTGAATAGTTGAAAACACATGCCTTTACCAATAATAAACATGAACACATTTATGGAAGGAATATGAGCTGAGTAAATAATTCCATAATAAAACATAATCATGGGTATTCTACTAGTTGAATGACCAAATGAACCATCAATATTATTTTCATAATGAGGGAATGTATAATGCCAGACATTCTGAAACATTTTTTCAAGGCCTTGACCAAGATGTCTAAAAATGATTAAGGCCTCGGCCAAAACCGTACGTAAAATTGGAAAAGGCCTCATCCAATTCCACGTCTAGTTGCCTCATGAGACCTATCGATGCATCGAGGATCTATAGTGGGCTCCACCTGTCACATACTAAGTCCAATACATTCCTCATATGAAAAGGTTGAAACATAACATGAACATTCATATTAAAACTAGCATATGAAATGTCAATACTTTAACCATAAACCATGAATGGTATAAAAATAACACACCCATAGTCAAACATATCCCAAAAACTTCCATAAAATATGCAAGATGTGTATCATAATGAATCGACTTCAAACATGTATAAAATACATCAAAGGATGTTGACATAGATTAAATCAAAACTATTTGACAAAAATATGTCTTTCTTTTTTAAATCATTTAAAGTCTCATAATTATAAAATAAAACATTTATTTTGAAAATATGATTATAATCTTGTAAGGGAATATTTGATGATGTTATAATGGTTGAGAATAATCGTACCCATCGTATAAGTTAAAAAAACATTTTTACTTTAATTTTGTTGAAAAGGTTGTAAAGCACCTTGTTTGGAAAACGACGGAAAGATTCCTTTAAAAACATATAAGATAAAATATGGGTATAAATGACTTTAACCCATAGTCTAGTAAATAGTAAACATGTTTTGAAATACATTTCTATGAGAACATGGATGAGGATGATAAAGAGGTCCCAGTAGATGCTCATGTATAAAACAACCTCAGATAATAAAGATATTGTAAAATTAACCCTTACCTTGTACATTTACTTGGTCAAGGGTAGGTTAACCTCATGTATAATGGTTAAACCAATGTTATTAAATTATAAAAGAACCATATACATTAATATGATATCATATATGATCTTCTAATATTTCTTTGATAATGATATTTCAGTAGTATCGTTGTTTCTGATGTTAACTGATTCATTTTACTTTATATTTTTTGATACATAAGACATTTTTGTAATGGATAGGATGTATTTGTTCATATAAAGAATTATATTGTGTTATTAATCATTATTTTTAATAATCAAATGAAAATTATTCTTGAATGGTTTCGATGGGGAATGAATCTTAACGTGTTCCAAGAGACAGTAATATGTACATACACACAGGCAACAATATAATTATTTTGATATTAAAATACAATATAATTTGATGGTATATCATATGTATAGAATCTTTATCATGTTATATTTATTATTTACATCAGTTATACTCATTATTATACCCATCCAAATAGTAATTCTATTTGAATAAAAACTACAGCACGACGTGGAGACGGTAAGCCGTACGTACGCACGTATGGTGACATGTCATTCATAGGATGGATAGAATAATTACTATGGTTGTAACATATTTATAATGACATCGCAGAATATAGAAGATACTAGAGTTATTATTTTAGAATTGAAACAACAATGAAAGAGGAAGTGGAAGAAGAAAAGAACTTGAAAGAGGTGATGAAGTATTTACCTCTTCTTCGGGTTCTTCCTTTTGATTTGATCAAAAGGGATCCTTAGGTTGGATTTATGACCATAGGAAGGCCTCTAGGATAAAGTGAGGATATATTAGAAGATAATTTTGCATGGTTTGGCCGAAAAAAAATTCTTTGGCGGTGGAAAATTAAGAGAAGGGGAGTTCCCTTGTATAAGAGAGGTAAAGGTCACTTAGGGAAAACCATGAAATGTTATTTTATAATAAAGTAATTTTTGGTTTATAATGGCTCCAAAATGATTTATTTAGAGGATAGGGTGGTGATGGGTCGAAATCATCTCAACAAATAGGTTTTAGATAGGTTTAGGGAACCATATTAACTTTATCATTTAGATTTAGCTCTTAGTTAAATAGTTTGACTTTTAACACATCTCTTCGTATTTTAATATTATATTGTTAATAAACATATTATAAACTGACAAGAGAACCCCAATAGGTTCATTAATGAAACATATAATATTATTTAGTGCCTTTTGTTGAACCTTATACTTTTAGTAGTATTATATCAACCAATAATATAGTATTTGTTTTAAAAACTCAATTATGTCAATTTTGACATTATTTAATAATTTTTTTAAAGTCATAACAGCATTATTAATTCAAATAAAATTATTTAAATCAACCTTAACATATCATAGTAACCTATAAAATTAGTTTATGTCATAAAAACCTTGAAATTATATTTTTTTCAATATTTATAATACAATTAATTTGATTCTTTCATTAATAAGTTAATTACTGCATCATCATTGTGTCATAAATAAATTTAATTATTAAATTTCTAAAAATTATAAATAAAATTAAATTATGTATGAAATATTTTTATCTTTGTAATGAATATTTATAGTTGAATAGATCAATTATATAACCTCATATAAAAATTGATTCACTAAAAGATATTTGGTTATGTCATTTTTGTCTTTACTTTAAATTAATTAATATAAAGTGTCATTATTACTCCCATGTGGCTCCATGGGGTCCCAAATTCAACCCAAGGATGTCCATGGTCGGATATTTATCATCCAATAATATTAGGACACATTTTAGGGTAATTTAATATTGTTATAACATTATATTTTACCCTTATTTACTATATTTACCATTTAATCATGATAAATAAAATATTTACTGAAGTAAATATTTAAAATGTGTACAAATAAAATTTACATATATACAAAATTTGGACCTAATTATTCTAAATATACAATCCATTTTTCTAAATTCAAAACACAGAAGTGGCAGAAATTAATTTAAAATTAATTTCCGCTGTTAAAACAAAAGCATGTTTTTATGAAATAACAACTATAAAAAGATTGACACTTGTTTATGTGCAGTTTAAATGTGAAATTACATAGAAGGACAAAAATTGGATTAAATGGTAAAAATATAATCTAATTTTACTTTAAAACCACTCAAAAGTATAATTTAACACTTTAAATTAATTCGATTAAAAAATTTGTTTTTAATTAAAATTTAGTATTTTTGATTATTCATCAAAATATGAAAGTTATCAAACAAATTCCAAAAATTTATCCAATATAAATTTTTATTTCCCGATTATAAATAAAAATTATATTTTGTCAAATTGAGTATATAAAAGTGTCAAATATGGGATTTAAAAATGGTTCTCCATTAAAAGGCTGTAAAATTGGATTTTTTTGAAAAATACTTATTTTATCTTTTTAATGAATTTTTCATTATATTATGTCTAAGAAACACATAATATGGATTATAAAATTATATTGAGTACATACAAATCAAAATTCAGTTAATATTATTCATAACTTCTTTTTGAACGGCTCGTTTGGTAAGTTGTGGTGCGCTCGAACTCGGTGTTGCTTGTTGCGCATGTTATTGAATTACTTTGAAAAGATGATGTACTATGAAATCTTGGGATTTTAAAAGATGGGTATGGAAGGAGGGTCATTTTGAGATTAGTTTGATGCTTCTAATGAAAAATTAAATAGTTGTCAAATGAAGGAGGTAGCAAGAAACCTAGGAGAAGGTGAGGTGGGGAGATCGTGTGCCTGAAGAAAGGGGTTTCCATATGAGAAGAAGAGAGGGGAAGAAGATAAATAAGGTTAAAACATTAGTGATGGGAAATTTTCATTTCACCCATTTTTTACATTGTGCATTTTTTGGCCTTATTTTTTTGAAAAACCTTGTGCCAACCATGCTCCATTCACAGATATTAGGGGAATATCATAGAGTAAGGTTCACAGTTTGACTAACCGTGTGAATACTGTGTGAAACCAACTATACAAAAACTAAAGGTGGGTATCATGACCATGTGCATCAGGTCACACGATTATAAAAAAATCATGTGGCCCTTGATTCCCCACTTTCTCCAGCCACATTGTTTAGGGAAACCATGCGGGCTAGGCGGTACAGTTTTCCCTAACCATGCGACCTAGTCTACCTCTTCCCATTTCGAGGTTTTGGGCTTCAAATGAGCATCAAATTTACTCGAGACCTCCTTGACTTGGTTGGGCATCACAAATAGGTCTTTATATAGTAATTAAACAAAAAATTTAACATTTCATACCTTGGGATATAGTCAGGATGTTACAAACTGTCTTCCTTAAAAAAATCATCCCCGATTTCCCCTTTCAAAGGTGGTACACCATCATCTGAGAAGAGATTTGGCCACATCACACATACATTGACTTACCACTCCCAGGTTCCATATTTAACATGAATGTGGTTCCATAGAACTTGGACCAAAATAACCAACCTACCTCAAAGAACCTTTATTCTATGATCAACGATACATATCAGATGCTCTTCAAAGGATAGATCTCCTTCCATATCAATATCATTGGGGTCGAATGAATGAGACAGGTCTGTGTGATACTATATAAGTTGTGATACAATGAAGATATCATTCATGTAATGATACCTATGATGTGAAAATAATTGATAGGCTACTAACCTGACCATATCCTCTATCTCGTATGACTCGAAATATTGAGGCGATAAAATGACATGTCTCCTGATTCATTTACAATCCAATGTAGAAGATATATAAAGAAATACCCAGTGTCCCATCTCACAATCTAGAAGTTTGTGAAAATGATAGATATAAAGATTCTGGTAGAACTGAGATATACCCATATGCTTTTGAATCATCTGAACTTTCTCTAAAGTATCATGCACAAGATAAGGACCCAGTAGAGCTTCTTCCCCTACCTCAATCCATCATAAATGTAAATGGAACTTCTTACCATATAGGTCATTATACGAATCCATCTATATCATTTCCTGAATGATTTTATATTAAAAAAACTCAAATAGAGAAATATGAATTTCTGATGAACCTCTAAAATCAAGGATAAAGGCACATATCATATCTTCCAACACCCAAATCATCCTCTTGGACTACATATTGGTCTGAGGGTGATATTTTGTATTCAAGAGAAAATTTCAACCAATATCATTTTGAAACCCTTTCCAAAATCACGATGTGAACTTGGAATCTCATTATGATATGATAGAATAGGGAAAACCATGAAGTTTCACTATCTCTCAGATGTACAACCTTCCTAGCTCAATAAAAAATAAGGTTTCCCAGATTGGTAGGAAGTCTTTGAAATTTTTCAATATTTTGATGATCACCCATACTACATCACTTCCTTTAGCGGATCTTGGAAATCCTTTCATGAAATCTATGGTGATGTAATTCCATTTCTACTCAGGAATGGATTATGTTAGTAAAATTGTCACATCCCGCTCTTTCTCTTCCTTCCCTGGCTGACAGATGGAGCATTGGGTGATGAAACATGATATTTGACTCTTCATACCAGGATACTAGTAATGATTATTAATATCCAAATACATCTAGGTAAGACCAAGATTAACTACCCATATATAGGAACACAATTCCTTCATCAGGTCTTACCGTACATCCTCATGCACCCATACACGACCACATAAGAGTATAGTTTCACTACCATCAACAACCCAACCATGAGGTGGGTTCTCTCATGTGATTCTATTTCTCATAATGAGGCCCTCCGAATCAGATGACTACCACATTTGAACCTACTCCATGAGTGTGGGTATCACTAATATAGCTAATAGAACTAGTTTCCCAAGCTATTCCTAAACCACAAGATGAAACCCAAGAAACGTCACCATCGTCCTCCACCCACTACTGGACACCAAGACTCTTGCATCTTAGTATTGTGGCTCAGTTCATCAGTCATGGAATCTACCATACCATGGGTATAATCGTACTCAAATTTGAAGGATTTTAGGCATCCCACCCACCCGCACCACCTCAATTTCAAGTCACTTTATATAGATATATATTTAAATCTTTTATGATCATTCTAGAAAATGAATTGATTTCCCAATAAGTGATGCCCCCAACAGTGTAGAACACAAACCACAACTGCTAGCATGAGGTGTTTAATAGAATTGTTTCACTCATGAGGCCTCAAATAGGGTTGTCCATAATAGATGACTCAATCACTCTTCATCATGACATCACCCGACCCGATACTTGAAGCAATACAATGAACAGTATAACACCTAACCAACTTTGGAAGGACTGGGATCAGAATAGAGGTGAGTCTTCCGTTTAACTCTTGAAAATCTATCACACAAGCTTCATACCATAGGAACTATACTCCCTTTATAGTTTGGGTCACATAAAGAACTGCTAAGTGGGAGAAGTCTTGGTTAAATCACATGTAATAGCTAGCTATCCCTAATAAGCTACATGTATCAAACACATTATTGGGATGCTCCCAGGAAACCACTGTTCTCACCTTCTATGGGTCAATAGACATGTCTACCTCTTATATTATATGACCCAATATGTTTGTTGGATAAAAATATGAATTATATTTTTATTATAATCAATGAATTTGTTCCAGACAGAATAAATACAAGATGGAGTGAATTGTAGTTTTAAAAAACATTAGTTTAAAACAATTTAAACTAGAAATTTCACATTATATATTTATATAAAAGGTTTTTATTTATACTTGGACATTAGTTTGGTCATATCAATGTATCATAATCAGATTGGTTACGATAATATCAGAATAAAACAATTTCAATAAAATGATTGTATCGTATTCTTAGTGGATACAATTATGTCAAAGTAAATAAATCATAATCATAAAATATTCAATAAAAAAAGAGTAAACAAATTTTATTCAAGATATATATGATTAATTCAGTATGATTCAAATTCACAGTAGATCCGATAAGTAAAATAGATTTTATTTCATGTAATGAGAGTCGTTATGATAAAATCAAACAAACTTGCACTTTGGAATTAAAGTAATTTGGAAGAAAGAAGTATAAAAAATGTAACAATATATGAATGAATTATAGGTATTTAAAAATTAAATGAATATATTTTAACCTTAAGGGTAAGGTATCCAAAAACCTTGGCTAAATGTATCCATTGTTTTATATATACCATAATGTCTGTCTATATTTATAAAAGAAATCCCTCGATATGATGATCGTATTCTCCATCAACCTATCCTTTTTATCCCTTGATATGATGGATCAAATTATATACCACACTATCCCCATGTTCCTTATAATAAGTGTATTAGTATCTCTATCTCCATAGCCTCATAATACCTCGATCATATTCAGAAAATCAGACACAACAATTAAAAAACAAATGACACCAAAACGATCATAATGACTAAGAAAAAGATGTTCACACTTTCAATCTTAAGAACTCTCATGAAAGAGAAATTTGAAAATGAAATCAATCAATACTATAGAAACTGATCTAAACTTTTAAAATTTCTGGGTATTTATAGGTAATCTCCCAATAGTAATATTTTCTCCAACAGTCATATTTTCTCCAATAGTCATATTTTATCTGTGTTTTTTGCAATGAATTGAAAAGCCGGCACTTCAATGGCTATATCATAAAAAAAATTTAAGTGTCATTTTTTACACCATTTTAGCATAAAAGAAGTTCCATTGTGATATAGATTAATTTTCTATATTCTGAATTTAAACTTATTTAGTTCAATGAAATTCTTTATAAATTCTAAAACGATAATCTTTATGAGTATGATTCTGATGTTTATCGGTTCCAATGTCAAGTACAATTATGAAGACATTTTTTAGTATAAATAAATGATATAAAGTTTTAAATATGATTTGATAAAGTTAAATCCAATAATTTCTATATCTACACTCATTATGATAATTGTAATGGATAAAGTAAGTTTGTTTTTATGAATACTTTATAACTAATTCTTATTAAGGTAAAAGTATTATCTCTTCTAAAAAACATTCAAAAATAATTTGGGCATAAAAAGAGTTAGAAATAAAATATTTAAGAAAGAGTTTGTGATTTCAAAAACAAAAGGAATGAAAAAATCATAAGTAAAACATTTGACTAAAGAAAGTGAACCTTACTGATAAAAAAGTGGCATTTATTGAGATTTTCATATAGTTGGTGCTCTATCAGTATACTCAGAACGATCTCAATACTGGTTGGTTGGTTGATTCTAGTGTATTAGTACATTAAGATATAATCTGTGAATACTACCACAAAGAAATCTAGATACGGGTGGAAAATAAGACATCAAATCCATGAAGACTGCTGATGCATTCACTAGACCGAAAGTCTTAAAAAATTACTCATACAATTCATACCTGCTCTAAAAAATTGTGCTTGGTATATATGATGGTATCACATGCACCTGATGATATTACAACCTCAAATAATTAATAGATAAGAAAATATTCTCCTAAGAGATAGTTGAAGTGGTAATTGATACGAGGAAATGGATAATAGTTCTTTACTATAAGTTGGCTCAACAATGTAGAATCCTTGCCCAATCTGAGGGTACCATACAAATTCTTGGAGAAAAGGATATGTGAACCACATGGCGATGTGTTTGGCCTAATAAAACCCATATCCTCAAGAACTTAATGATTTTTTTGAGTTCCTAGAGCTTTGTGGGTGTCATCCTATATAGAGGAATGGACACTGGTGTCACACCTAGAACTATCTCTATGGTGAACTAATCATCTATCTTAAAAGGTAATCTTGAGAAATATTTTGGGAATATATCCCCACAAAAATCCAAAACAGGAGATAATTCTACTGACTACATTCCCCGGTCTCTCATAATGACACTTTCCAACTGAGCTATCACCCATCCAAGCCCAGTATGCTTTGGTCCAGTTTGATCTACCTGGATATCCCATTCACCCATTTGTAAATACATGCTTCCCTTGGATGATGTGAAGAAAAACCATCAGGGATACCAATCCACTCGGGCATGATAAGTCACAAGCTAGTCCATACCAATAATGACATTGAAGTGAGTCATCTCATGGATGAAAAAACTCTAGATGAAACTGTATCGTCATATTTCCAGGGAGAAAGTTTAAAACTAGAATATTTCCTCTATTATAACCCCAATTAGAGTTTCGAGAGACATGAAACCATATAAGTACATGATATCAAGGCATTGACATGTAATGATAGTAGAAGATATGAAATAATGTGATGAACCTGTATCAAAATGGGAAGAAACTAAATTAGAGGATATCAGAATAGTACCTCTCACTATAGATGGCCCTGGCCTCCTTTATGATAATTCTAGCTACACTAAATAAATGTGACCCAAACCACATCCTTGAGATTCTATCTGACCAACCGTTGTAGATCCACTCTGTAAACGTTGATACTTTGGAGATTTACTTTCTTGGATGTGATGACTGCCACCTCACCGTGATCATATGGTAGAAACCGATGCGAATCAAGACATGGATTCTCAGATCATGTACCTAAAAGATGTCTGGGTATAGATCCCCTACCACTGGACAAAGGAGGAAAAGAACGGAAGAAGCACTGAAGATCACACAAACCACCACACACTCGATATTTGATGGTGTTCCCCATTCCCTTGGTCTTCTTATTCATGGGCCTATTACACTATGGACACACTATGGATTCAATGTGTGTCACATGTATGGCACCACCCCCACACACATTCTCAAATCGGTACTTTCTAATACCATAAGTATTTTCCCCTATCTCAGAAATAAACTTCCATGATGCACACTGCCAACTTCTATGAGATCTATTTCTATAATAAGTTCATGTTTTACTATCTCTGTAACAATAGTCAAATAGAATACATTCACCTGCAAGAAGACAACATGCCCAAGCCCTTTATCAAAGTTCCTTGTAGTCGTCAATTCATCACTTGTCAGAGATGGAGCAACACGTTGAAGCTTAGTGAAGCGATCATAATACAAAATAACTCTCATAGTTCCCTCCATAAGATGTATGAATTCTCTGGATCAATATTTTAACATTATCTATGTAAAAAATTGATCGTATAAATACATCTAGAATTCTTCCCATACCATTCATTAGTAATTTTCTAACTGATATATGACATTCCACAAGCACTTTGAGGTGTCACATAACATGTAGGTGGTGTGATTAACCTTCCTCTATGGAGGTGTCACAAGATGGTTGAAGATAGAAACATTATCATCTTACCATGATTCTGTAGCACGAGGTCTTGTATCACCTAAGAAGGTAGGAGCATGCTACTGCTGAAAGTCCCGAGTTAGCTCTGCCATTATAGGAGAAAGTTAGGGATCACCCAAAATAGACTGCATAAACCTGAGAAATCTCTCACGAAATAGAGCATCGATTTCCAGTGGAATATCAATAGGATGTTCCTTAGGAGGCACTACAAGAGGTAATTTGGGTGGATCATGGCCCACCACATCTGGAGTGTTCTCATCACCACTCTCTTGGTGTCTAGTATGAATACATCATAGTGGAACAACTCAGTAATTCCCATGCATACTCCTCTGGCATGATTTATAATAGGTAGGGAAAGTAGATAAGTAAGAAATAAAAGAAGGCCAAGAATGAGGTCTCCCTGAAACATGACACTACTGAGAACCTAATCATGAGTCCTGGTCTAGATGATAGTAAAACATAGAAGGATCCCTAAGAATATGAGAATAAAATCCAGAATCCCATTTCTATGGTTAGGTCAAGTTAAGGTTTCATAGTTTTCATATTTAAAAGGTTACCATTTCATTTGAGAATGTGTTAATTGTCTTAATTCATTTATGTAGTTAAATTCCATTTCAAGTATTGAATTAATTGAACTACCATCCCAATATTTAAGGGACCATACACCTTATAAATGGAAATTGGGCATCCACTCTATAAAATTTATTACATATGCTTGTAAGGTGAATTGAAAAATTTATATAAATAAAAAATACGAAGTAAAAGGATCAATAACCAAGGCCCAACTAGAAATCACGTGAAATAAAGAAAATTCATGCTAAAAAGTAGATATGGAATGTCATAATGCATGAAATTTTAAGTCATAATGTTCTTGACAGGATGCATTCTTTCAACACACCGTTATCTCATTGAGATAAATAGTAAAAACCATAATCTCAATAGTACCAATATAGTAGCATCATAAAACAAGTGAATCACCCAATAACAATGTGTATCAACCATAGATGGAATAATCAATAACTCAAATTCCCATCCCAGGTAATTTTGGTTTCTCTTATACATGGGTTAGAAATGTGAAAGCATAGGGTAAATTCTAAATTCCAATGTACTAGTCTCTTTTCTAACCCAAAAAGTAGTAAAAAGGAAAATAAGTTCTCTAACACCCTTTTGTAGCATTCATCCTCGAGTTCCACTCAGGAGGTTCCCTGAGATGGTGGCTACATGATATCAATCATGCCTCCATGATTTCCAAAGGCTGTCGACAAGCAGTGAGGGCCTAGGGTGTTTCTATGGGGAGATCATGACCTCATAGATTAGAGTATGCACAATGGTGAATAATAGTTGATAAATAGTTAAAGCATAAGTAATAATAGACAATAGTAGAAATAAGTAAATAAACCATGAAAAAGAAATAAATAATTGGTGGAAGCCGAATAATGATAATAGATACAAAAACGATGATCATGATGTCATGTTTATATACAAAATATGATTATGGGGAACTGGGGCTAAAAGCATATAATATATTCTATAAAAATACAGAATGGAAACAAACTTCTACTACGTTCATATAGAGTACAGGCTCAGTCCTCTTCCTTATGCTCCATCTAAAATCTATAAATCTGTTGAACATCAGAAGTCACATGCTTCCATTTATGCATACCTGTGATCATGAAATATACTTGGGTACCAAACAATGAACAAGAAGGGTATGAGATATAAATCATAGTAGGTAATCACTCATGGTGTCCAGGCTGCCCCATTTCTTATAATTAATAAATAGTAGTGTTTTAGAATAAATAAAAGTAGAGAAATTACCAAATATAAAATAACCACATTAGTTTGGGTTCTAAAAAGGAATCCTAGCCCATAATACCTGCTTGGGCTTAAGAAATATGTCTAAGAATAATTACCCATGAAAGGAATAATATGTATACAAAATAAAAAGCGAACAAGAAAATCCAAGAAGAGAAAACCTCCAGGATTTTTTTTGTGGATTGGAGTCTCATTTCCATGTCACTAAACAACTAAACTCCCAATAATAATTATAATAACAAGAGATTCATCACAAAATAAATGAGAAATCATACAATCCATCAATTTTATGGGAGAATTCTAATACCATCCAAGGCATTGTAAACAGAAACCCAAGGGATTCTACAAAACTTCCAACAAAACCAATGTCATCGAGTCTATCCAAGGAAACCCACACGCCATACCTTGTATCAATTGTGACACGATGACACTAAGCCCATAAATATTATACCACATATGGTACTGGTAATCACCCATGACATGGAATATCCCTATTTGTAATATATCTATCCTCGATTTCTCCCCTAGGGAACCGACATCACTCACATGAATAAGTAAATCCCCCTCAAAAGACAGTACATATCAAGACAAACTATTGCTCCTAGGGAGTCAAGATTACCCAACCAAGCATGGCGAGTCCTTCCATAACTGGGGACCCATGTTCACTCTCATCCTATAGAAAATGATCCATGGAAATCAAAGTATATCACACAAGTAATGAATTTCCATAATTACTATCTTTCCACAAATGATACATTTCAATAAAAAATTCCCACCATTTTATCACACTATTAAATTTAAGGACAAAAAACCGTGGAACAATTTATATGGATATCACAATGATTAACTTTCAATTCAAGTCACCCAAATAATGACCCATGTAATAAGCACAATGAACTAAGTATCATACACAAGGGTTATAACAAAAGGCATGAAAGGTGTAATAAGCATGGGAAATAGGTTAAAAGAATTCTCAAAAGGAATCAATAACAAACATGAAATAATGAAAAAAAGAACATTCTAGAAAACAAGCGTAAGAATTTGGCAAAAGGTTACTAAATAATCTCATATATATCAAAAAGAGTGATAAAAGGCATAAGGCATTATACATGGGTCAAAATAGTGATAATTTAGCAAAGGATTTACCAATGGGATCTTACTCATAGTTCTACATTAATCTAATTAGATTTATCAGTTTAAAACATTAAAACAATGTGAAACACAACACAAAGCATATTTCAAATTTAGGCCATTTAGGATGTAAAATTCATAGGTTTGGGAAAAGACAAAGAGAACACCCCATATATGGGTTTCACCGCATTCTCAAGTCACTACAGACATGGAAACCATTTTAATTAATTTAATTAACATGAATGAAGAATCGCCATAAAGGTCCAGAAGAGGCACAATGGTGTATCAACTAAAATGTGATAAAACATGTAGTAAAGGCATATACCCCTACCTCCATGTAGTAGTTCTCCACTCATTTGTTGTTGAGCACGGGTTCAGCCTAAAATGAAAGAAATAAAATTATTTTCAAAATACATGAAAATAGGTAAAATATGTTGCATGAAAATAGTGCAATAGAAGATGGAAGAAACTTGAAAGATAAGGGTTTAGATAGAGGACCTTACTGAGATGAGTCTGATGCTTCAAAAAAACCCAAACATCAGATAGTGGATGTAGTAAGAAACCTAGGAGGAGGTGAGGAATGAGTAGTGCTCCACTCATTTGTTTTTAAGCACTGGTTCAACCTAAAATGGAAGAAATAATTTTTTTTTCAAATTACTTGAAAATAGGAAAAATATGTTGCATGAAAATAGTGCAACAAATGATGGAAGAAACTTGAAAGAGAATGGTGTAGAAAGACAAGCTTACTGAGATGATCATAATGCTTCCAAAAACAAACCAACCAAACATCAGACAGAGGATGTAGTAAGAAACCTAGAAGGAGTTGAGGAGGTGAACTCATGCACCTAGAGGAAGTGGTGTCCCCTAGAGAACATGAAAGGTGAGGAAGATAAATAGGGTTTAAAAATAATGAACGGAAAAATTTTCATTTCACCAATTTTTTACACTACACATAGTTTGGTCACATAGTTAGGCCAAACAGTGAAACATTCACTACTATAAGGGGAACATCCAATAGTTAGGCACACAGTTTAACTGACTATGTGAAAAACCATCATTCCAAAAACTAAAGGTAGTTTTTATGGATTTGCACCATGGGTTGCACAATTACAAACAAACTGTGTGACCCCAGAGTTACATTGTCTACAGCCGCATGCTTTATGGAAGTTGTGCATGCTGGGAGGCTTGGTTTTCTCTAACTATGTGGCTCAGTCTCTTTCTTACCATTTTAGGGCTTCAGATATAATCCAGTCCCTTAATGCACCCGGTATATCTTTTACTTGATTTGGAACCATAAATAAGTTCATTTAGAATCATTCAAACAAAAATTTTAATGTCATGTACCTATGGATAAAGTCAGGATGTAATTATATTCCAACAAAATAATTACTCTAGAAACCATATATCCATATTTGGAAAAAAATTAATTTTAAAATTATTCCTAAATTAAGAGGGATTTGAAAATGAAAAAAAAATTCAACATTTGTATCCCTTACATATTGTTGTTAACAAGACCTAATGGAATTAACCTTTAAAAATGAAGGTAAATCTTAAAAATTATATATATATCTCTCTCACTCTGTGACTATAACTATAATGTGTTTTTTTATTAGTGACTATTCCCCTTCTATAGACCAAATTCCCTGGTGTATCCTATATATTTATTATAATTTTTTATAATTTTTTTGAAGACCGTTAAGTAGTACCTTCTTTTTCATCATTTAACATAAGTTGTCAAACCCTTAAAAATAGATAAGAAAAAATTATTTTTTACCCTCCTTGTTTCTTATTATATATTCCAAACTCATTGAATGTGTGGATCTTGTGTTGACGTATATATATTTATATACACACCAATGTTTGTTTACCTCTCCAATAAAAATAGATATTTCTTCCTCAGTTAGTTTTAATTTTCATTGGAATCCTAAAATTATATAGAGATTCACTACCTTGATTACCATATATATATAACCAATTCAATACATCAAAATAATCACTCTCCAAGAATATAATGGTGTCATCTGTTGGAATTTGTTTCCATTTAGAATTTTTTCTCACGTGATCTTGAAGATCCCACTGCCAGGAATGCATGGAGACAATACTATATATGTCCACCCCCACATGATACCCACTGTTTTAGGATAAAATAGCCAATCTTCTTACACAAACAATGGAAAACTCAACTCAAAACAAAAAAAATGATCTTAGGATAATCTAGTTGGAACATAGCTGAATCATTCCCACAAATTCGACCAACCTCAAGCAGACCACCTCAGACCACCACATAATAATCATATATCGTTCACAGTAACTACCTCATGATTATACTCCTCTATAGATGTCACCCGTCTTAATTATTGTCACTAATACCAAGTGAATATTTTTAGCAGTTAATCTCCAAAGATGGTTCCACCCACACTTTGTTAATGGGAGAAGGAAGTGGCAGATGAGGTGGGTATAAAACCCCACAAACTTATCCAGTAAGAGAGGAATATTTCAGGAGATGTGATTGATGGTGAATCCTATAAAAGGAAAGAGGCTCCTCCCATATCTCTCATCACTCTCTGAAAAACTTAAACGGTTGTTCAATTCGATAAATAGTTAGTGAGACATTTTTTCCAATATTCAAGAGATAATATATAAGGGTATTCTCTTTGTAATAGTGGAGGAGTGTGTACCCACTTTTAAACATAGTGATCCTTCTATATGTCAATGGTTTTTTTACCACATTCATTATGGGGGGTTTTCCACATTACATCTAGTGTTATTAATTTTTTTTGTAATTTTAAATTTATTTTATCTTGTGATTATTACTGCATCAGTGGACCAATCATTTAAGGTCCCAACAAGGGGTATCAGCGGTAGGTTCTGGACTAGTTCTATTAAAAATTTTAGGTATTAATAATTCTCGAAAATTTGAGTATGCTCCCTGAATAGAACTCCATTAGATCTTTCACATCAAAAAAATTTATTGTGATTATTAAATACACCATTGTGAAATGTAAGAGATTATGGAATGATAAAGTTTATAAATGGATTTGAAATTTGAGATCAAAAAATTTAACAAGAATAGTATTTCATTGTGGAAAATTAAGATACAGGAAGTACTGCGGAAGGATAATAATCAACTGATAATTGGGGAAAGACCAGATTATGTGATGATGGACTGTGGTTCCAGTGGAATACAAATTCATGAAAAATATAGAAATTTGGTGAGTAATTCTGGTAATATAGATATACTAGTCAGTTAAGCGATGACGACTACTAAAAGCATGAAACAAATGAATTATGCATGGATTATCGACTTAGGAGGAATATGACACATGGAATCCCTATGGGAATGGTTTTCCCAATACAAAACTATCCCAAAAGGATATATGTACATGGGTAATTATCACACATTGAATATCATTGTAGTCATTACAATCAAATTGAAGACGCATGATTGTAGTGTTCGTACCATCCAAGGAGAACACCCTATGAAGGGCCTGAAGAAGAACATATTGTATTTTGGCAAATATGATGACATCCAATCCAAGAATTGAATAAGGAATGGAGTTATGAGAATTGTAAAGGGTGTGATTGTGGTAATGAGGGTAGATAAGATCTAAAAGAACCTGTACATATGAAGGCAGAGATAGTTTTTTTATCAACTAAATCGATGGAAGAGTTGACGACATTTTGGAATCAGAATCTTGGACATATTTCAGAATGTGGCCTGAAGAATCTTGCGGATTAGAAGTTACTTCCTGGGCTAAAAAAAATATCCTTAATATTTTGTGGGCATTTTGTTTTGAGAAAGAAACACAGGATAAAGTTCGGGACTTCAATAGAGAGAAGAAAATATATCTCAGAGTTGATCTATTACAATTTTTATTAAGCACCAGTTATATCCCTGAGAGGATAAAGTTACTTTGTATCATTAATTGATGATTATTACAGAAGATGTTGGATATACCCAATCAAAAATAATATTTTTTTTTGATGTTTTCAAAATATTCAAAGCGCAAATGGAACTTGAATCTAGAAATAAGATTAAGTGTATGAGGACTAACAATAGTGCAGAATATAAAAGTGAGAAGTTTGATTCTTTTCTTGAACATGAAGGAATCAAAATATATTTCATGGTGGAAAACACTCCTCAATAAAATGGAGTGTCATAGTAGATAAATATAACCCTATTGGATAGAAAAAAGGAAATGTTTAAGAGTGTAGTAATGTCCAACACTTTTTAGATAGAAGAAACCAATACCTCCTGTTATGTGATCAATTGATCTCCTTAAACGGAGATTGACCTGAAGAAACAAATAGAGACGTGGATTGATAAACCCGCTGGCTATTCCCGGTTACATATTTGTGGAAGTCTTGTAGATGCAATGTTCAAGGACGAAGAAAAATAGAATTTGGATTCGATATCATGAAAATGTATCTTCTTGGGGTATGCTGATGGTGTGAAGGGGTATCATTTGTGGGACTACACTACCCGCAAACTTATCATCAGCAGAGATTTCATCTTCGTAGAATACAAGGTGAAAATTAAAATTGATCGAGACATGAAAAAAGAGAATACATAAACAACAATAGTCAAAGTAGAGGGCAAATCCAAGGAATAACCAGTTTCCTCTGAGACATTACCAGAGCACAGAGATCAAGTACCGATTGATTTTGGACCACAAAAGACAACTAGGGATAAAATATCACTTGTATGGAACTCAGACTATGTCACTAAGAGAAATATTTTGTACTGCTTATTGATGTAGGATGGATATCCATCTTCTTTTGCGGAGGCGACTGAGAGTCTAGATGTATCCTCACGGATGGAGGTGATTCATGATGAACTGGAAGCCCTACATAGGAACAAGACTTGGTATCTTGTTCCATTACCTCATGGAAGGAAGTCTATTGGAAACAAATGGGTCTTTAATATCAAGAAGGGTGTAAAAGACCAAGGGAAAGATATTGTGCAAGATTAGTGGTCAAATGATATGATCAGAAGAAATGTATTGATTTCAATGAAATATTTTCTCATGTTGTTAGACTATTGAATGTTCAGTTATTTCTTGGAATGTGTCCTACATACAGCTTACATATAGAGAAGTTGGATATGAAGACTTCTTTTTCCCCATTCGGATCTTGATAAATAAATCTATATGATCCAACTAAAAGTTTTTTATGGAGAAGGAAAAGAGAACTTGTTTTTTCAGGTTGAACAAATATTTGTATGGTCTCAAGCAGTTGTCAAGGTCTTGGTATAAGAGATTTGATTCCTATATCATGATCCTTGGATACACCAGACTTCATTAATATCCTTGTACATATTTCAGGGGTTTATATGGTAATTATTTAATCATTATTCTTTTGTTTTTGGATGAGATATTGGTTGCAGGCCCCAACATTATCTGATCCAGGATTCAAAGGCATATTTGTCTATAAGGTTTCATATGAAGGACTAGGGACCATCAAATAAGATTTCCGAGATACATATTTTTCAAGATAGAAATAATGGGAATATTTTTCTATCATAGAATAATTACTTACAGAGAGTATTGAAATTCTTCAACAGGCTAGACTGTATTCCCATATTTACCCCTATTCCCGTTAATTTCAAGTTATCCACAAAGAAGTGTCTTAGCAGTGAAGTAGAGAGGATAGAGATTTCTCGAGTAACATATGAATCAGCAGTGGGTATTCTAATGTTCACTATGGTTTGTACTAGACCATACACGTCACTTGTACTGGGAGCAATTAGAAAGAACATGGAGAATCCAGGACGGGAGCATTGGAGCATAGTGAAGAGGATCCAGAGACACATTGAGGATACCTCACATACTAAATTATGTTTTGGAGGATTGAATTTTAATATCAGAGGATATATTGATTTATATTTTTTAGTTGATTCAGACCTGAGGAAATGTACTACAATTTATGTTTTTACTCTTGTAGGAGGAGTTGTGAGCTGGATTTCAAAGTTACAGTCAGCTGTGGAGTTATCCATGAAGGAGGCAGAGTACATGGCAGCTACACATGCTTGCAAAGAAGACTTGTAGATGAGAAGGTTGTTGGAGGATCTCAGGCCCAGACAGAAGAATATTCCACTATTTCGTGATAGCCAGAATACCTTTCGCATTGCAAGGAATAAATATTTTCATTCCATGATAAACCACATTGCGGTACAATATCACTTTGTTCGAGGTATGGTGGATGAGGAAGAATGGATATGTAAAAAACTCATACCAAAGAAATTATACCTGATTTACAGATGAAGGTCGTTGACTCTGATAATTTTAGATAGCAATGCTCAAGAAGCATTTTAGAGTTGTGATAAGCATGTTTGAAAGATATAATGGATGTGTGGAGATGTGATTGTTTCCCAATAAAATCTAGAAGTGGGTGATGTGTTGGTAGTTTTTCTCCAAAGATGGTGTCACCCACACTTTGTCAGTGGGGGAAGGTGGTGGTAGATGAGGTGGGTGGCCAACCCCACCAACTCATCTAGTAGGAGAGGGGGATTTCAGGTGATAGGAGGGATGGAAGAAGCCTATAAAAGAAAAGACCCTCCTCCTATATCTCTCATCACCCACCCAACATCTTCAAGGGTTCTTTCATTCAAGTGGTAGTGAGTGAGGAGGTTTTCCAAATTATTGAAGAGAGGATTTATAGAGGGTTTCTCCTTATAATAGTGAGGGAGTGTGTACCTAATTATACCCACATATATCCTTCTATTTGTCTGTGGGTTTTTACCCGTTTAATTTGGAGGGTTTTCCACATTACATATGGGGTCATTTATTTTTTCACATTTTTTACTCTATTTTATCTTGTGATTATCACTACACAAGTGGGAAAATAATTTACAATCCTAAAAAATCTTAATTAGATAGAAAACCAAAAGGAAATTCCGAGTTCGATTCCAAACATCACATAAGAGGGGAGAAGGAGGTGACCCACATTTTATTAGTTTTCATTTTCCATTTATCTTTTTTTACAATCCATTATATAAATATATTTCCTAATTATTTTTTTTAAAAAAATATATAATTTTTATTATTTCATTTGTTTTATACATCCATCTCTTAAAAATATATCGCCTTTTTATCAATTTTATTATAAATTAATATTTTTTCATAATTTGTTAAAAATTATTTCTTCTTTATTATTTTATAGAACATATAATTTATTGAATCCCTTGTGAAATATTTATTTTTGATCCTAATTTATTAACACATTACCTACATTTTAATTATCCTTATATGGATATTAAATTTATTTTATTATAATTTCATATCAGTAGATTTTATATATTTATTTTAAATTACAACCACAATAAATATTTTATTACCACATATTCACGATTACCATTAAATTTATCCTTCAAAAATTAATATATTTCTAATTAATTCAAACCATACATTATCATTAAAATTTATAATTAATTTTATCTTTTTATAATTGTCTTAAAATTTTTACAATAAATTATATATATATATATTTATATTTCTCATTAAATCATATATTACTATTAAAATTTATATCTCTTTAAAATTGATATACTATAATATTTATATTTCTTATTATTTATACATATTTTCAATAAAAAATATCTAAAAAATAATTTTATTAATTTTCTACCCATATGTTTATAACCATTTACATAGTATTTAAAAAACCAATATTTTCAAAATGTAAATTTTCAAAACAATTTCATTTTTTTGTAAAACAAATATATTATGTAATATTATAAATTAGTAATTTTACTTAAAACCCTTATTTTGGATTTAATTTATATGTATTTTTATATGAAAATACATTGTTTTTAATAAAATTAACCCTTACCAATATTTTTATGTGCTTGTCTAAAGGTAACCAATGATTTATAAGGGTTAAGTAAGGCTAATGTGACTTTTTTTAGGCTTCCATAAGGGAAAGTGGCATATTCACGCCTTTTTGAAAGGGTAAAGTGGTGTTTACCTAAGTTGTGTATGGGTAGAGAAACTTTTTTATAGGTTTTCTAGGGGAATATTCTAATATATATGATCTTTGTAAGGGTAAGGTCATGATTATATGCACTGCATAAGGGTTATTCCTGTGTTGCGTAAGGGTAGACAATGATGTGTAAGGGTAATCAATGGGTTGTGTGAGGGTCTTTTTAGGGCCGTGTAAGTGAAAAAGTGACCTATGTAAGGGTAATATCATATATTCAGTGGTTGTGTAATGGTACTACATGCATTGTGTATAGGTAAGCCCCTATTTAAAAATGTTTTTCAAGTTTATCCATGGCTCACATAAGGCTACATTGGCTTTTATAAATATGTCATAATGGTTACCAGCTGTGTAAGGGTAAAACCAAGATACCCTTATGAAGCACGTGCTCCATACATAAGGGTTATAATTTTTACCCAATTTTTTATATTTTCCTTCTCTTCAACCTATGAAGATGTTTTTCCCAACCGTGAATTAATTATATCATGTTAATTTTATTATTTTGACACTTTTTGGTTTAAAATACTCATTATGGATTATTTTATCACTCAAAATTCAAGATTCAGGTACATCACAAATTAAATGATGATATTTAATTTTCGGTTTGAAATATTGTGAGTCTATATGTTGTTTTCTTTTTCTAAAATTTTCATACCCTTGAGGACTTCATTTTTAGTTGACCCTTTGAGTCCGAGGAGCTCTAAAATTCACGTGTTCTAGTTTGGTGAAACCCTATATGAACAATATAATATTTTATTCCAGTTTCTAGGTGTATCAGTTTCTCTCTCTCTCCCTCTTTCACTATTAGAGTTGTGTTATGGAGTGGAAAAATTATACGTTTTCATTTAATGTGATTTTTTAAATTGTGATCTTCTGATGTTTTGGAATTTAATTAATAATTCTTGAGATGATACTAACCTAAAATTAACAAAGAGTAATAATAATTTATTATCACATGCAAGTTATTTTAGATATATAGTGTATTATTAAATGTGATTTTATAATTATCATTTTTATAATAAATTGATAGCACATGTGTTGGAATAATTTGATACTTTAGAAACATTCCAAGAGAGAGAATCTGTTATCACATGTGATATTTTATTTCTTTTGGAAATAAAATAGTTGGAATTATTTTTTAGAATCCTTGGTGAGCATTTTGATCTAACAAGTATGTGTATGTGACTTGGGATATCTTTCTTAGATGAACCTTGATGTTATTCATCAACTACTTGAGGTAGGAAGTTACTTAAATTTTCGGGATCATTTATACACATGTTTTCTTTGGTATAATTATTATTATTGAAATACTTTATGTCCATGATTTATTTTCATTTCATGTGAATGTGTGTGTGACCTATGGGACCCATTATGATATTTGATTCCATGTGTATTTATAGAGTGGCATGTTTCCATGTTTGATTATGATCACATATTGTTATCTATTTCTAATTTATTCCCACGATAATATAATTTCCTTGTGTTCTCTACCTTGTTATATATTCTACCCTACCTTGGGTGGTATAGTTCATGGTGCTCTAAATTCAGGGATCATCCGGACAAGATTGTCCAATAGTGGGGGAGTGTGTGTGACAAACAATGATGATGACGATGAACCTGAGCACAAGGTAGAGATATGATGACACCATAGAGACCATGTTTTAGATTCAATCAATCCCTAAAATACAAGTATTGGATTTCTTAATGCCAATTTGATTTGTGAGTTGTACAATTTTTTCCTAGTTGATTTGTGAGCAGCATGATCGATGACTATTTTATTTGTGAGTGGCTCACTTGATGCTAAATGATTTATGATAAACATTCCATTCCTAAGGCCTAGGTAATTTGAGTATCATGTATGCATGACTCCATGAGGATGTTAAGCTACTATTTTACTAGCCTTGTGGCTAGTTTAGTTATTTCTAACACCTATTTATTATCCTCTCATCATACAACCGAAGAAGGTGTAATGTATCATCCCAAGTAACCTCTAATATAATAGCCAGACCTATGGTTCACATGGCCCCAAGAGAATCTCCTCATACGATAGAGGCTTCCGAATAGAAGCAAGAGTCTTAGGAGGTGATAGTGTGAAGATTGTACCATCTTATTAGAGTATCACATTAGTACAATCAAATGTGAAACAACATAAAGTTGTTAAAGTAGTAAATAAATGAAAGGAAGGGAACAACAAAATAGTATAATCCGAATAACAAAAGATTCTCAACGCCAATATACTAGTGATGCATGCATGTTTGGTTATTGATTCATAATTAAAACAATAAAAATATAGGATGTTATAAGATACAGTACCGAACAAAAAATTAAAAAACTAAATCCCTATGGTTGATCTCAATAAGAACCATGTGGTCCATCATAACTTGTGCTCCGAACTCCCATGTACTAGCTAAACAGATCAAGCAATCAAGTATGGTCCTACAAATATAATGTCTCTCCATGTACCCAAGTACTATGGTGGCCTGAGCAGGGTGTGAGATATAAATATCAGTAGGTTATAACCCACAGATTCAATGACTAAATTTAGTCCCTGAAATATAATGTAAGGAGTGAGTAGGTATAAGAAGAATTATAAAATAAGTAGTGACGAATAAATAAACAACAAACCACCGAGGTTCCCCAAGGACACCTGGCAGCTATACCTACTTCATCTCATTGTCGACACATATTTATGATATGTTACCATACATATATAGTAATAATATATAAATATATATCTCTCTGTGTGTGTGTGTATGTGTATAATATTGTTCTATATTGCATCCACCTATATGAACCAAATGTGTGCTGATGCTGAATGGTCATATACCAAGAATACTAGTTTCTAGCTGGACCGAGGCACAACTCATACAACCATAACAAGTCTAAATCATCCTAAAAGATAAAAAAATATGACACATTCCATACATTTTATAATTAGTGGGAGAGCATAATTATCCCCATTTCCTGGGAGAGTGTAATCATCCATGAGGGTAAATAGATCAGGAAGAGAATAATCATAACTATCCCCCAGGAGAGTGTAATCATCCATGATTATAAAGAGAAAAATATTTATCAGGAAAGAATAAAAATCCATGAGTATAAAGAGATCAATATTTATTGGGAGAGCATAATCATGCATGAGTATAAACAGATCCATATTCCTTGAGAAAGAATAATCATCCAAAAGTATAAATAGATTGATATTCTTAAGGAGAGCACAATCATCCTTGAGTATAAATAGATCGATATTCATCAGGAGAGCGTAATCATTTATAATAAACATACATCAATAAATATGTATCATTCCATACATTTATCAAGCCCATGTAAATGCATCATTATATTTATAATACAAGCCATGAGGAAATCCCACTCATGATTTTCATTTATATAACCCAATATAATCAATGTATCACATTTCAATTAAATAATTTAACAACACATAAACAAATTGTGAGGCCTTTCCCCCCTTTAAATTTCATATGATCCAATTAAAACTATTTATTAGATTCAAGGAATAAAAGTCACCATAAGAAAGCTATATGAATCAATATATTTCATTTAATTAACAAAACCAGAAAATTCAATTACAAAGCTAAAAGATACACATAAAAGTTTTTCTTTTCATTTAAGAAATTTCCTACCTAGGTAATACCCTTTATAGTATGGGAAAATACACAACCTAGAAGTCGAATCAGACCCATTTAACACTTATAGAAGGAAGTAAATTCATTTCATAACTTCAATAAGGACCATGTATCAAACATGCCAAATATCTAAAAACACCAAAGCCATAGGTGAACACAAAATCCATAAACCAAGCATGATATAAAAATCTATTCACTAATTTTTAGTCTAAAAGAAAGCATGCCTCATTTGAGGGATTTTTTTATAAAATTATGACATTATTCTTAAAACTATTCATCTTGCATGTTTAACATCCAATTCAATGTCATAACACAATTCATCAAAATAGGCATTTAATAAATCTACTTTGTAACGACCCAATCTTTTTAGTAGTATATTAACTTACTCTTAATGATTTAATAAGATGTTAATGGTTAATGCAGAAAGAGGAGTCGATGGCTTCATCCAGTAGACTCGACCCTTATGAAGCCCACTTATCAGAGCTTGGGAAGGAGGTAGCATCTGTGGGCTTCGCTTTGGACCAATCCCAAGCCGAACTCCAGCATGTCAAGCTTGAACGAAAACGCCTACGGGAGAAGTTCAAGTTAGTAGAGATTACTACTAGGGCAATGTTATCTGAGCCTCCCTCAGATTCTCTCACCATAGCACACCATACACTTAGGTCTTATGTCGGTGTTATAAGGGGCTATGTGACGAGACCCCAGCTTCCTTGTGTAATCCTTTTGTGTGAATAAATTGAGATCTCTTTCTTTAGTGATTTTTGTGGAATTTCTTTTGTCCGGATAATTTTAGGATATATTTTATTGATGAATTTTTGAAAAAGGGATATTTTAAAACATTTATGTAAAACCTAAATAATTAATGATGTGTAATGATTTTCAAAAAATGGTCTTCTACAAAAGTGTTCAGTAAGGAATTTGGAGTCTAATAAATCAACTTAATTTTTGATGAATAGTAAATTATGAATAGTGATTTTACGCTTAGGATTAGTAATGTGACCAAATGGATTAGTAATTTCACTCAAAGAAAGTTTTAATATAATTTAGACACCAAGATTAAGTAATGTGATTCAATAAAATGGGTAAATAACGGTTTCATAAATTATTAGTCAGGTATTAGTTTTTTCAGGTGAATAGTGTTTTTTAATTAAAAATTTAATTAAAAATAATTAGAAAATTATTTTTATAAAAAGGACTTTATTTTTGAACTCAGAGCATCGATATTATGTTAAGGTAATTTTTGGGGATTTTTCTGAAAAAAATGAATTTTCGATGAATAGTGTTTTTATTTAAAAATTAAATTAAAAATATTTAAAAAATTATTTCTATAAAACTGATTTCATTTTTGAAATCAGAGCATTGATATTTGGTTAAGGTGAAATTTTGGGATTATTCTGAGAAAGATGAATTTTCGATGAATAGTGAAAATATAGTTTTTAAGTTACGGGTGTTTAATGACATCATTAAATGATGTATTAAGTATATATTCAATATGGTCGAATTATGAATAGTAAGATAAGGTATGATGTGTCCCAAGTGGCCTATACCATGGTAAAATACTATGGGAAAGCCCTTGGTTTTTCCAAAACCACTAATGAGGTTTCCCTTGGCCATTAATGCCTTGTCCCCTCACTTTCCCTATAAATACCCACCCTTTCCTCCTTTAGTTTTCACTCCCAAATCTCCCCCAACTAAGTTCTGGTCTCCTTACCTCCCAATGAGTCCTCCCAAGGTGCCCCCAAGCCCTCAAGGTCCAAAACTTTGAGTTTCAAGAGTCACGTTTTAAGGTAAGGGATCCGACCTCTTTCCTTCTTTTCATGTAATCTCTTTTATGTCATTCCTTTTATGCTCCATGTTATGTTGTGAGAGGATTTTCTTTTATATTCCTCTTACTGACCTTTCATGTTTATATGATGAGAGATCCCCTCTTACTCACATCATTTCATTTTATGAAAGTTCAAGTGACGCCGTTAGGCTGCCAAATGTTTAAGTGATTCTTTCACCCTTCTCATTTTTCAAGTTCGATTTTCATGTCAAATCTTTCAAGTTACTTTTTATTATGTTGGGGTATGATCTCCATATCTATCATACTGATCTCTTATGATCATATTATGAGAGAGCCTATTTTATCTTGTCAAATCTTTTTTTATTGAAGTTAAGTGACGCCGTTAGGCTGCCGAATTTTCATTAGAGAAATCTTGTTTTGTCTCACTTCCATGTTTTTCATTTCATATGGTATATCATTCAAATTTCATTACCATGTTCTTAAATACCTTATATTCTGTCCCCCTACTGTTTTATGGATCATTTATGAGTGGGTGACCCATGTCCCCTTTCTTTTCAATGTTTTCTAAAACCTTGTAACATAGCCGTTATGCTGCAGAATTTTCGTCTCCAAATGCCTCTCTCTTTTCTCAAAATTATTTTATGTTATAAAGTGAATACTCAAATCTCTTATTTCTACAAGGTTATTCACATATATATCAAAATGTTCCATTTTAAATTCTGGGGTTTACATACATGAGACCCGTTTTCCCTTTCCGTCGGTTTAAAGTGACGTAAAGATCATGTCTTTAAAGCAGTTTTTAAAACGTTATGATTATGAAATGAAACCCATTTATTTTCTGCTATATGGGTTATTTATGAAATGTTTTATGATGATATATGTGGCTCACATGATAATAAAGGAAAATTTAAGGGTGCACCCTGACAGCGCTCCAATGCATTGGGTAATGATGTAACAACTAGAGATTACAATTTTCACGATACCTTGGTGAATAACCATGGTAATTTTCAAATGACACCTTGGGGATGGGCCTTGGTGATATGTTCATGATTTTCTATGTTAAATGATGTAGCCACATTTTCAAGTTATGAAAAATGTTATTTTTATTATGAAATGACTCATGATTTCTTTCTCATGCCTTAAAGTTCTTTTCATGTCCTTATTGAAGTATATCAAGTTCACATGTAAAATGTTCCTCTTGTTTCCCTTACTGGGCCTTATGCTCACCCTTTCTTGTGATGTATGTCCCCAGGTTATGAGATGCGGTAATGAACCTAGGATGAACTTAAGGAGAAGACTTTCAAGTGTTTAAGAAGAATGCTTTTTGTTGCTTTCATGTATTATGTTCCTGGTTTCCAAGACACTAGACCTTAAAGATCCTCAGTTATGTGTAATGTAATGAAAGTTTATGTTATAAAAAGGCGGGATGCTATAGTTGGTATCAAAGGATGGTTTAGTTATTTGTGGAAATTAGGATATAAAAACTTTAGGAAGAACCCTATAGAAAAGTTTAAATATAGGAAAACTTCATGGTATTTTGGTAAGTATTGAGTAAGTGGTTTATCAAACAAATACATCCCTGTCTGGATACGAGCAGGTAGAGGCGGCTCTGGCACATATGTACATAGGGGTAAAACCTGAAAACACCGCTTTGAGATAGAGTTGAACGGGAACTGGTGCACGATAATGGGCCTTGATGCACTCTTGGTTACGACACTCCCGGGGGATATGTTTGGTTAATCACAAGCTTTTTATGAATCATTGTGAAGGAATTATAGAAAAGTGTAATTGTCTAAGCATGAAGTCTTAGTTAAAAGATTCATAAATGAAATAAGTTTCTCACTAAGGTTTTATTCTTTTAGAAAATGGCGGGCAATATGAGGAACCGTGCCGATGGTGACCGCAATGCACCATGTGCTGACGGCCCTCCGATGGAAGCCGGAATGGAAACATTCATGCGAATGATGAACCAAGTGACTCATGTTATGAGTAATAACCTGAATCAAGCTGAGAGGCCAATCTCACCACGAAGGGAAAAACTTTCTGTTGAGTCCTTCATGCGCCAACGACCACCAACATTCAGTGGATCTATTGACCCTTTGGTTGCGGAACAATGGATAAGCTCCATTGAAAAGATCTTTTCTGTACATCATTGTTCAGAACAAGAAAAAGTCACCCCTGCTGTTTACCGCCTAGAGGGAGAAGCTGATCAGTGGTGGTCACTGATCAAAAACATGAAGCCACGAGGAGAGATGGAAGCTATGGAGTGGGAAGAGTTCTGGGGAATATTCTTTAATAAGTATTTCCCTCGTTCGATGAGAACGAGAATGGAGAAAGAATTTCCCGAGCTGAAGAAAAAGGAGAATGAATCAGTTGGAACCTACAAGATGAACTTCACAAGGCTTTCCTATTATACGTCAAGCTTCGTCATGGACCCTAATGGGAAGGTTGATAGATTCTTTGGTGGACTACGACCTCATCTACGGAAGAATCTAGCCAACAGTGACTATGATAGCTATGAAGAAATTGTTCGAAGTGCTATGAAAGTTGAACTAGAGTTTGGGGAGACACAGTGGTCTCACAAATATAATGAGAAGAAGAGAACTCTAGAACCAAGCCTGGGAAGAAGTTTTAATCAGGAAAGAGGTGGAAAGAATATGCAACATTCCACATGCAATAAATGTGGGAAGAAGCATTCGTGGAACTGCTTGATCGGAAGTGGTAAGTGCTATAGGTGTGGAAAAGAAGGCCATATTTCTCGGAATTGTCGTAGTGATGTGAAGCCTCAACTTACCAACACTAACGACAGAGGAAAGATGGTTCTGTCCCTACCCGAAGTCACATGCTTCAAGTGTGGACAGCTTGGGCACTTTTCTAATCAATGTCCAAATCTGAGGGCGGTGGAGGGGAATCACCATCAACCTCAGTAGAGGCCAAGGGAGCAAGGTCGTGCTTTCGCTATCACAACAACTGAAGTTGAAGTTCTGAACGATGTTGTAGCAGGTACTCTTGTCGTCCTCTCAAAACTAGCAAGTACTTTATTTGATTCTGGTTCTACGGATTCCTTTATTTCTTCCAAGTTTGCAAAGAATATAGAATCAATCCCTGAATTTCTTGAGGTAGAGTTGTCAGTCAGGACTCCAAGTGGGATTATCCATGCATCAACAGTGTTTAGAGACTCTAGAGTTTACTTTAGTGATCATAATCATATCTCAAATCTAGTAGTCATTCCCTTGTTGGATTTCGACGTTATACTAGGGATGGACTGGATCTCAAAGTATAATGCTAAGATGAAAAATAGAAGTAAGGAAATCTCAGTAGTCTTGAATGAAAAACCTGCAGTTATCTTCCGAGGAGAGATATCCCGAACTGATCCCTATCAAGAAGCACCTCCTATAGCTTTCTTTATGGAGTTAATCGGTGATGTTGAAGAAGGAAAAGGGATCATACAAATAGAAGATGTTCGATTGTTCAGGAATACATGGATGTATTTCCTGAGGAGTTACCTGGACCTCCCCCAGAAAGAGAGGTAGAGTTCTCCATTGAACTCGTACCTGGGTCTCAACCGATATCAAAGACTCCGTATAGAATGGAAAATGTGGAGCTAGAAGAGTTAAAGAAACAACTCCAAGACTTGTTGGAGAAGGGGTTTATCCGACCGAGTGTGTCTCCATGGGGAGCACCAGTTCTCTTTGTGAGGAAGAAGTATGGATCAATGCGGCTATGCATTGATTATAGAGAACTGAACGGGATCACAGTGAAGAACAGATATCCTCTTCCAAGAATTGATGATTTATTTGACCAACTTCGTGGTGCTCAATTCTTCTCTAAGATTGACCTTCGATCTAGTTATCATCAACTGAGGGTGAAGAAGGAAGATATTCCATAGACTGCCTTCCAATCAAGATATGGGCATTATGAGTTTACTGTTATGCCTTTCGGCTTGACTAATGCTCCTGCTATTTTTATGGATTTGATGAATAAAGTCTTTAAGGACTACCTTGATAACTTTGTGGTAGTTTTTATTGATGATATTTTGATATATTCAAAAATTCGTGAGGAGCATGAAGATCATCTGAGGGTTATTTTGAAAACTCTACGGAAGGAGAGGATCTTTGGGAAGTTCAGCAAGTGTGAGTTTTGGTTAGAAAAAGTGGCTTTCTTGGGGCACATCGTAACCAATGAAGGAATCTCGGTTGACCCTGCAAAGACAATGGTTGTGGAGGAGTGGCCTCAACCCACAACAGTAACTGAGATTCGTAGTTTCCTTGGTTTAGCGGGATATTATAGGAGGTTTGTGAAAAACTTTTCACGGCTTTCTAATCCACTAACCAAGTTGACTCGAAAAGGGGTTAAGTTCATCTGGACAAAGGAATGTGAGGAAAGTTTCCAAGAGCTGAAGAAGAGATTGGTTAATGCACCTGTGTTAACACTACCCTCTATCAGAGAAGGATTCGTTATTTTTAGCGATTCATCTCTAAAAGGGCTTGGGTGCGTCCTCATGCAAAATGACAAGGTAATTGCTTATGCATCTCGACAGTTGAAGATTCATGAGCAGAATTATCCAACGCATGATCTAGAGCTGGCGGCAGTTGTTTTTGCTCTAAAGATATAAAGGCACTATCTTTATGGGGAGAAATGTGATATATACACTGACCACCAAAGTCTAAAGTTTATTTTCACATAGAAATAATTGAACATGAGACAAAGGAGATGGTTGGAGCTTATTAAATACTTTGATTGTTCAATTCATTATCACCCCGGAAGAGCAAAAAAATTTGCAGATGTGTTAAGCAGGAAAGATCCTCTTGTTCTGGAAACAATGAGGATCCTAGGGGATCCCTTGATTAAAGATCTAGTAAAATTGGACATGGGAATTATAAGGAAAAAGACATCATCAACCCTATCCCAAATGATTTCTCAACCTTCATTACTAGATAAGATCAAGAAGGCTCAAGAAGAAGATCCTTTGCTGCAGGAGAAGTTGGAGGCTGTAAAAGATGGGAAGTTCCCTGATTTCAATATTGATCAAGAAGGTGTATTGAAATTTCGTACAAGACTATGTGTTCCATCTATTCTGGAGATAAAGAAAGAACTGATGGATGAAGCTCATAGCTCTACTTTCTCTATACATCCGTGAAGAACTAAGATGTATAGAGACCTTCGTGATCATTATTGGTGGGATAACATGAAGAGGGAGATTGATGATTTCACTACAAGGTCCCTGGTGTGTCAGCAAGTAAAGGCAGAACGACAAATTCCTAAGGGGGTATTACAACCACTACCCATACCAGTATGGAAGTGGGATTATATCACTATGGACTTTGTAACTGGTCTCCCGAAAACATCCAAAGGAAATAATGCGATATGGGTTATTGTGGACCGTCTCACCAAGACAGCCCATTTTATCTCTATTCAGGAAGATTTCTCTCTGGATCAGCTTGCGAAGATATATGTGAAGGAAGTGGTAAGGCTGCATGGTGTACCACTATCCATCGTATCTGATCGTGACCCAATATTCACATCAAAATCCTGGAGAAGTCTTCAACATTCTCTGAATACTGAATTGAATTTTAGTACGGCCTATCATCCTCAAACTGATGTCCAATCTAAAAGGACTATTCAGACACTCGAAGACATGCTGAGATTATGCTCAATGGAATTTAAAGGTGGATGGGATCAACACCTCCCATTAGTTGAGTTCTCCTATAACAACATCTTCCATTCGAGTATTCAGATGGCACCCAATGAAGCTCTGTATGGAAAGCGATGTAGAACTCCTACTTGTTGGGATGAAACTGGTGAGAGAAAGCTTCTTTAGCCTGATCTTGTGCAAGAAATGACAGAATAGGTTCATGCCATCCAACAACACATAAAGGCTGCTCAGAGTTGGCAGAAGATCTATGCTGACAATCATCGAAGGGACTTGGAGTTTGGTGTTGGTGACAAAGACTTCCTTCAAATTTCTCCATGGAAGAGAGTCATGCGGTTTGGGAAGAAAGGGAAGCTCAGCCCTAGGTACATTGGCCCCTATGAAATCCTTGATCACATAGGAGTAGTGGCCTATCGTCTAGAACTTCCACCGATCCTAGCTCAAGTTCATGATGTCTTCCATGTATCTCTCTTGAGGAAGTGCATACCCGACCCTTCGCATGTACTGAACCCAGAGGTGGTACAACTGGAAAATGACCTATCTTATGAGGAGCAGCCAGTGGAGATCTTGGACCATAGAGACAAGGTCCTACGAAACAAGACTACCCACCTTGTGAAAGTGTTGTGGAGGAATCATAAATATGAAGAAGCGAATTGGGAGCCTGAGGAAACAATGAAGCAAAAGTACCCTCACCTTTTCGACTAGGCCTCAAGTATAAATTTTGGGGACGAAATTTCTTAAGGGGGGAAGAATGTAACGACCCAATCTATTTGAGTAGTATATTAACTTACTCTTAATTATTTAATAATATGTTAATGGTTAATGCAGAAATAGGAGTCGATGGCTTCATCCAGTAGACTCGACCCTTATG
Organism: Viscum album; assembly: GCA_963277665.1. Taxonomy (NCBI): domain Eukaryota; kingdom Viridiplantae; phylum Streptophyta; class Magnoliopsida; order Santalales; family Viscaceae; genus Viscum; species Viscum album. The sequence continues at coordinate 27,207,797 of OY728131.1, forward strand.
AAGCCCACTTATCAGAGCCTGGGAAGGAGGTAGCATCTGTGGGCTTCGCTTTGGACCAAGCCCAAGCCGAACTCTAGCATGTCAAGCTTGAATGGAAATTCCTACGGGAGAAGTTCAAGTTAGTAGAGATTACTACTAGGGCAATGTTATCTGAGCCTCCCTCAGATTCTCTCACCATAGCACACCTTACACTTAGGTCTTATGCCGGTGTTATAAGGGGCTATGTGATGAGACTCTAGCTTCCTTGTGTAATCCTTTCGGGTGAATAAATTGAGATCTCTTCCTTTAGTGATGTTTGTGGAATTTCTTTTGTCCGGATAATTTTAGGATATATTTTATTGATGAATTTTTGAAAAAGGGATATTTTAAAACATTAATGTAAAACCTAAATAATTAATGATGTGTAATGATTTTCAAAAAATGGTCTTCTACAAAAGTGTTCAGTAAGGAATTTGGAGTCTAAAAAGATCAACTTAATTTTTGATGAATAGTAAATTATGAATAGTGATTTTACACTTAGGATTAGTAATGTGACCAAATGGATTAGTAATTTCACTCAATGAAATTTTTAATATAATTTAGACACCTAGATTAAGTATTGTGATTCAATAAAATGGGTAAATAACGGTTTCATAAATTATTAGTCAAGTATTAGTTTTTTCAGGTGAATAGTGTTTTTTAATTAAAAATTTAATTAAAAATAATTAGAAAATTATTTTTATAAAAAGGAATTTATTTTTTAACTCAGAGCATCGATATTATGTTAAGGTGATTTTTGGGGATTTTTCTGAAAAAAATGAATTTTCGATGAATAGTGTTTTTATTTAAAAATTAAATTAAAAATATTTAGAAAATTATTTTTATAAAACGGATTTCATTTTTGAAATCAGAGCATTGATATTTGGTTAAGGTGAAATTTTGGGATTATGCTGAGAAAGTTGAATTTTCGATGAATAGTGAAAATATAGTTTTTAAGTTACAGGTGTTTAATGACATCATTAAATGATGTATTAAGTATATATTTAATATGGTCGAATTATGAATAGTAAGATAAGGTATGAGGTGTCCCAAGTGGCCTATACCATGGTCAAATACCATGGGCAAGCCCATGGTTTTTCCAAAACCACTAATGAGGTGTCCCTTGGCCATTAATGCCTTGTCCCCTCACTTTCCCTATAAATACCCACCCTTTCCTCCTTTAGTTTTCACTCCCAACTCTCCCCCAACGATGTTCTGGTCTCCTTACCTCCCAAGGAGTTCTACTAAGGTTCCCCCAAGCCCTCAAGGTCCAAAACATTGAGTGTCAAGAGTCACGTTTTAAGGTAAGGGATCCGACCTCTTTCCTTCTTTTCATGTAATCTCTTTTATGTCATTCCTTTTATGCTCCATTTTATTATGTGAGAGGATGTTCTTTTATATTCCTCTTACTTCCCTTTAATGTTTATATGATGATATATCCCCTCTTACTCTCATCATTTCGTTTTATGAAAGTTTAAGTGACGTCGTTAGGCTGCCGAATGTTTAAGTGATTCTTTCACCCTTCTCGTTTTTCAAGTTCGGTTTTCATGTCAAATCTTTCAAGTTACTTTTTATTATGTTGGGGTATGATCTCCATATCTATCATACTAATCTCTTATTATCATATGATGAGAGACCTTATTTTATCTTGTCAAATCTTTTTTTTATTGATGTTAAGTGACGCCGTTAGGCTGCCGAATTTTCATAAGAGAAATCTTGTTTTGTCTCACTTCCATGTTTTTCATTTCATATGGAATATCTTTCAAATTTCATTACCATGTTCTTAAATCCCTTATATTCTGTCCCCCTAATGTTTTATGGATCATTTATGAGTGGGTGACCCATGTCCCCTCTCTTTTCAATGTTTTCTAAAACCTTGTAACATAGCCGTTATGCTGCAGAATTTTCGTCTCAAAATGCCTCTCTCTTTTCTCAAAATTATTTTATGTTATAAAGTGAATACTCAAAGATCTTATTTCTACAAGGGTATTCACATATATATATCAAAATTTTCCATTTTAAATTCTGGTATTTACATACACGAGACCCGCTTTCCCTTTCCGTGGGTTTAAAGTGACGCAAAGATCATGTCTTTAAAGCAGTTTTTAAAATGTTATGATTATGAAATGAAAACCATTTATTTTATGCTATATGGGTTATTTATGAAATTTTTGATGATGATATATGTGGCTCACATGATAATATAGGAAAATTTAAGGGTGCGCCCTAACAGTGCTCCAATGCATTGGGTAATGATGTAACCACTAGAGATTACAATTTTCACGATACCTTGGTGAATAACCTTGGTAATTTTCAAATGACACCTTGGGGATGGACCTTGGTGATATGTTCATGATTGTCTATGTTAAATGATGTATCCACATTTTCATGTTATGAAAAAGGTTATTTTTATTATGAAATGACTCATGATTTCTTTCTCATGCCTTAAAGTTCTTTTCATGTCCTTATTGAAGTATATCAAGTTCACATGTAAAATGTTCCTCTTGTTTCCCTTACTAGGCCTTCTGCTCACCCTTTCTTGTGATGTATGTCCCCAGGTTATGAGATGCGGAAATGAACCTAGGATGAACTTAAGTAGATTACTTTCAAGTGTTTAAGAATAATTCATTATGTTGTTTTCATGTATTATGTTCCTGGTTTCCAAGACACTAGACCTTAAAGATCATCAGTTATGTGTAATGTAATGAAATTTTATGTTATAAAAAGGTAGGATGCTATATACTTCACAAGGAAATTTTAATTATAAAGGTTTAATCATAGTTCTTAGAAGGCTCCATTAACAATTGGGTATTTGATTATAAGGGTAATTACATTTATCATCTAAATAAACACTTATAAGGAATTATGAACTTTTATCCATTTAACTATAATGGTGAAATTCATTTGGCACACCCATGGGGTAACCATATAAGATATCAATGATCTATAATTCCCAAAACAAGGACCAAAGTACATTTGTCAATGTGCAATGATCAATTAGATATGAGGAAACCAATTATAAGGTAACACTTGATAAAGGCTGGTGCATAACATAATGATACTATTCATAAATGATGAAAAATGAGGAAAACTTTGTAGACTACCTACATCATACTTAGGAAGACCTACACGTCCAATGAAGAGATCTTATTCTTTCTAGTTTGGAAGAGATCTACCAAATGAACATTCCACCTGAAAACAGGTAAAATGATCTTGCACCTTGATAACATAATCTAGAGGATATTAAATGATGAACAATAAAAATGGAATTGACAGCTTACTAATACATATCAATATAGATTGATGGAGAATAAATCAAATGACAAGTGGAGGAGTTTTTAGTATTCCTAGAATAAGTTAGAGGGAGGAACCAAGGTGCATAGTGGAGGAGCACACATGGGTGGATAATGAGGAAAGGAAAGGGAGGAAAATAAATAAACCAAATTAAGGGAATTTTCATAATTTCACCTCAAAACCTAGATCGCAATGTTTTTCCACATGGTTTGGCCAAACGGTTTACTAATTGTACATCACCACCTAATAAAAAAACACTTCACACATTTTTTCCCACATGGTTATCATAACTGTGCACAAACCATGTGATTAATAGTTCTTAGGTACTACCCAATTGGAACTAACCATGTAGTCTCGATGAATGGTTTAGATAAATCATATGCATCCCATGAGGAGAACATTTGGTATTAAAAATTGTCCTCACAGTCTAAAATTTAATGATACCTCAAAGGAACCTCTCAAACCATTACCCAGGTCTAAAAAAACCAATTAAAGTGTTCCAAATCCCATAATTACATTCTTATGTTCATCTCAGCAAATATCCCATCTAGTAAATACAAAAAGTTCAAATTCCCTTGGAATTTTACCTTCACTCAAAACACGGATCATTACAACCTCCCCACATTAGAAATTATCGTCACATAGAATCATTTGAAAACAAAAAAAAATCAAACAACCTATGAGTGTCATGAAGTTATATTCAAATATACGTGTTGCATTTCCAAACACCCAACACACCTTTAAGCACTTCTTAATCATATATCACTTATTTCATAAAAACCTAATCCAACACACGTTTTCCAACTAAAACATTGAAATATTTTATATTAGATCCTTCTCAACTAGAGATATTTTCACTTCAGCATATCATTTAACATCAATCCAAAGATTCTCCCCACCATAGGATTTAACATTATAAATGATGAAATTTTGAACCATGGTACATCCACCATCAGAATGGCCTTCCATGCATGTCTTAAAGCGTTCTTGTGACGCTCTTGTAATTATTCCTTCAACTTTTCAAACCCAATAAAATTGGAGGCCTTATCAGAGATGTAGTTATAATGGAGAAGTAAAATCTCGATAAAACCAAATGAAATTTGTTATGTGTTCTTTACTCAAAATATGTAGCTGAAAAATTTTAAATTATACATTCCTTAAACTATTGAGGTGTTTAAACTAGTTCCTTCAAACTGTACACAAGTAATTAAAAGGACAAAAAATCAAGAAACTTTTGGCTGACCATTATTGAAGTCACTTGGTTTAGATGGTTAGATCATTACAAAATAAACTACAATTCCTTCCTCTAAGGAATCCTTCATTTGTGATTAAAATGCTCAAAGAAGTCCATACTTATCTTTCAATGATGTTACTTAATCAAAATCCTCACCTCTTAGCCTGAATACAAGTTGGGGATAACCTTGGATTCATTAATCTAGAGTCCTTGGAATGAACCCAATGTAGTCAATAATCCATTTTTATAAGTGAGATGCTGGTACAGGCCTAGATGCCCATATACGATCATTAACATATCATAGAGCATCATCTACCTAGTGGTCAAGTTAGAAGAAACAACTAGTGTCCACAAGTCCATACCAGGTTTTCCTACCTGGGTAACAAAGTATCACTAAGGACTAACCTAGACTCAATACGAAAACTAGACTTCCAACATGCTACCAGATAGATAATAAATCTCAATCCCAATTTCTTTAAAACATTATCATGGTGTAAGACTAACGCTCTCTTAGTTCATCAAGGACAACGTCAAGATAGGGGACATGATATTCTCTAAAATAGAGTACACTAAGTGGATTGAATGGTTTCTATTAAATCATACAAAATTACTGGAATGAATAATAGTTGAACCAAAACTAGTCGACTTCTTATAAGAATATCGTCTTCACCTTATTATTCATCAACACTAACCAAACCATGATGCCTTAACCTCCTAATACATTTTATAGTCATTCAAGATTAACCAATGAAACTCATCCAAGCCAAAAGTGTTTCTCATAGGTTTCATATAGAGCCAACCACATCAATTTCATTCTACTGTGTAATCACAGTCATGATTTAAAACATGAAAGCCTAAAATTCATTCAAGAAATATGGACACATAATTAACATAACCGATAAGATTCCTTCTGTCACAACATATAAAATTCATTTGGGTTCCTTCTGTATAGAAGGACACATAATTAACATAACCGATAAGATTCTCCCCACCATAGGATTTTCACCATCATCGAAATAATAGACCAAACAGCTACTCGTAAGTGGGATCGGTCAGATCCACATTAAAAAAACATGTGTCACTCCTCCAAGTCACGATCACCATCTCACAACATCATAACACTTGGTATCAAAACCAGAACCAACTTTAACAGTGTGTCAAGACACCCAATCCTCTTAGAAAGTAATCTGAAGCATTGGGCCAAAATTGATTCCCTTAAATCATAGGTCACTCTACTCTATATATGACCTAAGACCACACTCAAAATCACAAGTTTTAATGATTCCACCAAAATCAACTAGTTCATTATATCATTTAACAACTCGACGGGTACCACATATGTGAATGCATACTATGAAGTTTCCCAGTCAGTATCCAAGTATCATTGAGAGGGGGAGGGGTGAATTGGTGACATCTTTTTCTTTTATGTTTCCTTATTTTTGAAACAACATTCATCTCCGATTTAAATTTTCTTTCTCTATATAACATAATCAAAACAAGCATCAATTGAAACAAAATATTAACATGGTTCACTTCTTAATAAGACTAGATGCTTCCTTGGTATGGTAAGGAAACAATCTAGTACCACACAATCTATTAGAAAAAAATACTTTTATATGGAATAAAATGAGTATAATATTCTCTTATACTAATGTAGCACTTGGAAAATGATTCCCAAGTGTGTGTGCTACCTCTTAGCACAAATAAGGTAATTCAATGTTTGGGTGCTTCTTGATTAGCATTCATAAATTTAATCTTCCAAATTAGTTCTTCTCTTTTATACCCATAAGTTATTAGAAACTTATTTTAGTCCTACTCAAAATGAATAGCCTCCTCCGTGAAAAATCCTACTTCCTCCGCTTTCTACCTTTTTCCTTCGCGTACCGTGTAGTAGGAATGATACACAGACAACTCTTCTCCTGCAAACTACCTCTGCTCTGTGTACTTCTTTTGATTCCACATACCGTTATCCTGTATCGCTTCCACTATCATGGAATCTTGTATTATGTGTACTCCTTCCCCTTAATCCATGAACCGTCTTATCTTATGTGGACCAATTTTTCCTATATGAAATATCTAATCCATGAACCACTTCTATTCAAGAAATTTATTCTTGTGAACTCCTTTCGATGAATAATACTCTTTCACCAACTCTTCATACTTATCCAAAATACTTCCACAATGATGATGTCTTATTTTAAAATTTCATCACTCATAATTATGTGATTAGGGTCTATTATATAGTCAAATAACTCTAAAAGATCTGATAACCCATTTTACCAAAAATTTTAATGTGGTGTATCCTTCACCGCATACCGCTTCTCCTGCTACAAAGCACGAGACTTATGTGTACCAATTTTACTTTCTGTTATGTATAATTCCTTTTCTCCCACACAATCAATCTCCTTCACCAATGAAATTTCATCTGCATACTGCATCACATTCTCCCATGAACCATTTTCGGTTTCACAGACCGCTCCCACGCACCATTCTCGCAACTTGGTAGGTGGCTGCGAAACCTTCCCATACATTGTACGTGGTCCATGTCTCGGGCTCCACATTTCAACTTCCTTTGTCGATTTGGTTCATCACTCTTCACATAGATCAATATAATCTAGATTCTTTAATAATAAACTTATTTCATCATGAATCTTATCTATCATGATATTTACTCTTTGAAAAATCACCTTTAGCATCATTATATTTTCAATGGAATGTACTACAATTTCCCTATCAGGTAGCATCATCATTATTTTCAATCAAAGATGAATATGATTGGCATCACCTTTTCTCCACCTTTCATTTATAAGTCTTTCATCACAAAATCTAAAAATTTATGATATTTTTTAAATACAGCTCAGCAAATCATTTTCTAATTTTCCAAGGCTTTTACAAAGTGAATAGATTTATCCTCTTTGACAACAATATGCAACACTCTGCAAAAGAAGACTCTTCAAACTTTCTTTTCCATCCAACATGGTCCCAACATAATACCCCTAGGTTTTATGATAAAATGAAACATTCTAGATACTATATGTAGGTTATCTTCTATATGAATTAAGGTATTGGATGGCCTATACGGAAAAATGGATCAAAGTCTTTTTATCTCAATTAACTATACAGTGAACTAATGACCTCATGAGTCTCCCAATGAAAGATAAAGGGGTTATGACATCTATTGAGTAGGTAAACTAACCCTTGGAATGTCTAACATGTTGAAACATAGCATTTATCGATGCTTATGTCTATAATAAGGGACAAGGAAACATGGCCACCCATCTGAACAAGGGATTCATTGAGAACCATAGAGTCTTACGAGGGACAATGACACTCGAATGACACCAAGTATCATAAATGTCACAACATTTATTAAGGAACTGAAGCTGTATGGTTGGTACCTACCATATCTATCCCCTTATGAGATCATAAGCATTGACCCTATCAAGGGTTCACATCAATAGAAAAGTCACCATATTTCAATCCTACCATCTAAAAAATTTCAAAAAATGATAAATCCTATGAAAAATGCCTATTGTTCCATTACAAGGAAACTCCAAGAAATACTTAAACTACCCTTACATGAGGGTTTGAACAAAGGATACCACTAAAGGTTCCCTTTTGAATGTCATTATGTTGTTTCAAATTCAAACATTAACCTTTTAAATGTTTTAAAACTGATAATGAAGTTCCAATAATAAATCAAAATCACCTAGTAAAAGATTTAATTAATCCATCAAGGAATAGAAATGTCTCATAAGATATAATTTTTAAAAATTAAACATTTAATAACATCTTTTCATAATTAGGAAATTTATAATATAAATTCCTTTTTAAGTTTTAATGGATAAGGCAACCTAAAAGGGTTCGACTAATCCATCTTGGGTTCATCAAAATGCAACCCAATAATTTTTTTTTAATTATTATTGTTGTAAGCACCCATAGAGGGTTATATCATAAGAATCATGCCTCATATAACCTATTTTGTCCCAATTGTGCATATTATAAAGGTGGACAATTCATTTAAATTAAATAATGAAATAGATTTTACAATTAACCACTTCAAAACTTATATGACAGTCATATATATAAAGGTTAGGTCATATGGGTTTCCATATACCAATCCTTAAAGCACCCATACAATTTATAGGTTGGTATTTGGTTCCCATTTATCAAAATTAATTCACTTTAAAAATTAAAATTTATCAGACTTTACATTTTAACAACTTAGATACATTTGAAACTCAAACGTGGTTTGAGTATAGGGTGACTGTTTCCCAATTATAAGGCACCCATATAACTTAAAATAGAAAAATGGTTCTCATTTTGATCGAAACAAAATTAATTTATCCCATGAAAAAAATAAAAAATTTAAAATTAAACTAGCATGTTATCATGAGAAGTAAAAACAAAGAAACAAGATAGAATAACATAGAAGCATGATACACAGGTAGCATGGATAATTCCCTAAGCATGGAAATAACTTAACGTGAAAAATAAATCAGATTTCGCGGCATATAATCAATAAAGGAATGATATGAAATTAAAATCATGGAATATCACACAAGGCACGCAATTAAGATCAGCAAGAACACTAAAAATTCAATTGCATGGCATGTAATTTACAGGACATGTTAATTTTCTATGTGCCTATGAGGGTGAATGTAATGGAACACCCTAGCCATAATGGGACAAGGGTAAAAATACACAATTTAATAAATCAATAAGTACAAAAAAAGTACACCATTCACTCAAATTGAAATAATAATCAACTATAATGGATAAAAAAATGAACATCAATCTCATCAATAGACACTTTTGTATTTCCCTTTGGATGTGGTGATCGGTCTTAGAAACAGCTATTTACCAAGAACTAAAACATTCTGAGTCTCCTATTTAAAAAACAAAAATAGCAAGGAAAAGGAAAAAAATAAGGCTATGATACCACTTTGTAACATCCTCGCCTGACAGGCCACTAATATGATAGTCAGATCAGTGGGTCACATAGCCACAAGCGTGTCTTCCCATATGCCAGAGGCAGCTTATAAGCAACAAGGGTCTCTGGAGGTGAGAGTGGGAATTCTATACCCTCTAATAAAAGTAGAATAGTGGTACAATCAAATAGAAACAACATACAACAATTTAATTAGTAAAAAAATGAAATAAAATCAATATAAGAATAATATAAACTGAATAACAAAAGATGTCCAACTCCAATATACATGTTGTACATGCATGTCATGTTGATGATACATAATGAAAACATAAAACATATATAAGGAATCGGCCTTAAAACCTTACATAATCATGAATTAAATGAATAATTCTCATAGAGGATCCTTTCAGGTATAGGGTTTTAGAGAAATAGGACATAACTATTACATCTCAAAAGATTACAAAGTAGACACTTCTACTAACTTTCCATAAAATAAAAACTCTTAAAAAGAAACATGTATAGTTCCGTGTTTTAGATAGCATGTCCTTCCTTGATCCCATCCTTGACCCTATTCATCTTTAAGTCAAGTGGAAAACATTTCAAAAACTTGGGATGAGTATAAAAAGCTCAGTAAGGGATATAAAAATACAGAAAGGAAACATTAGTCCATGTATACATAAGAATCAATGAAAACGCGCTTTACTCATAAAACATAACCACTTTAACATACCTTATGTAATCATAAGATTTATGAATAACTCATAGAAATCATAAGACATAAAGGTATCTTGAGGCATTCATAACATTCTTACGTAGGGAGTAACCCTCATGGTTACGTTTGGAATACCCATCATAGTATATTCCCTAAATCTCTTCATAGAAACCTTAGCATTTAACTCATTCGCATTACCCAATGAATTTGAGAGATATATCAGGCTCACACGCCCTTAGTTTATCACAAAACCACCCGTCTTCATAAACAATTCCCAAGAACCATAACATAATCGTATAACATAAAACATGCATAAAGGAAACATAACATTTCCAAATTTCAATCACAAGATATCAATAACACATTGATATAATAAAAACATTATCAAAACCAATTTCAATACCAAAGTAAATGAAAAGTAAAACAAGGTATTTATTTTTCATTTAAAAAAAAGTTATCGCTTGTAGAGGAATCCGAAACTTAAATAATGTTCACGGTGGCGGAGAAGTCGTTGTCATCGCATACATACGACAAAACATTCTCTTTTGTCATTTAGTAAAATACTTGGTAAAAAAAGATTCCTTTTGAATAAATGTAAAGGTAAAAGGGGTTTATAAACCATATAAAAGAAGGTTGTGTATAAAACAAAATATGCCTCAATGAAAGGATATTGAGACGAAGTCCCTAACAAAGTCGTTATCCTTAGATTAAGAATAAATCAATTGCATAATTCTATGTTACAAATATAAATACACCCAATATAAGAGGATATTAAGTGTAAAAAAATAAGAGTTCATCAACACATATTCATAGTATGACATAATCAAGAAGTATAGGTTTAACCCAAAGAATTGAAATTGGGATAAGAAGTTCCCTTACAGAAATTCGACATCCTAACGACGTTACTTTAAAATTCAGAAAATGAGTTGATGAGAGATAAAAAGGGTATCTCATCACTTGTACATAATATTTATAGCAATAAGTATAGATAATAACATATCCTAACATAACAATATGTAAATTAAAAGACCTAACAAAAAAGTCTTTTAAAAAGAGGAGGGTGAAAGGTCCCCTTGCCGATTTGGGTAACCTTCGAAACGTACACCCCAAGAAATAAGAGTCTTACAATGATGTTGTAAATACCCATAAATTAAATTATTTTACATAAAGAGTAGAATAATGGGAGGTATATAAACCAATCAAATGAAATGGTGGAAAATGTATCATAAATCTCACGAGAATAACAGTGAGATGAAAAATCCCTTATGAAAACTCGGCAGCCTAACGACGCCACTTAAAGCTTCCAAAAATGGATTTATGAGATCAAATAGGTTCTCTAATAATATGGATATAAAAATAACATAAATAGGAATATAAAATAACATCTCCAAACATAAAAAAGATGAGCTTAAAATAAATTACATAAAAGAGGGTACTTTAAAAGATAGAGAGAGGTAGGATCCATTACCTCAAGTCTGACTTGTCTTGTTCGTTTCTTTATATTCCTGAATAATAAACTAGAGTTAATTTATACTTGCTTAAGAACCTTTTTCAAGTTAATTTTTCCTTTTATATCACTTATTGCCATGTTATGAACATTATTTAATTATTTAAGTTAATAACGGTCATTTTGTCGATCATTGGTACTTGAGTCAAAAATAAACTTCTCATAATTACAAGTTGTTCATGTGGTAAAATATCCATTATATCCAGAAATATATTCATGATTTAGATATCAAATATATCATATATATACAGTATATACTTTCATTTATAATATTACATAACATTTAAAGGTAATAAATGAAATGCACCGTTCATGGAGATGGTAAGCCGTACGTACGCATGAACGCTACTTTCATTTCTATTTTGTATTTAATGGAATTAAAACTAAATAAGAGATATATATATATATATATTATAATTCCAGTATAATATATATGTTATATTGTTCACTTAAGTTCATTAATTGAATTCTTTATACATTCCATGTATTGCATGAACGAGTCACATTACTTGAGGGGGTAGTAGTCCACACTTCCTCAAATGAAATTATCACATTTGCACAACATGAAAAGAATAAAGGTATGTATTAAATATAAAATACATATTTATAGAGAGAGAATAAATATCATATATATCATAAATAAATATAGTTCCATCCTAATGTCCACCATGAGAGGTGTTAGGAGAAGATAGAAAAATCATCATTTCGTGAGGCAGTAATTCACCATCCACGGAAACAGTTTGTTATTTAACCATTAGACGGAGGTGTGTGTAATTTTAGCTTGAATAATTCTCATAAAAACATCCTAGTATATTTAAAATACAGTTTTTGTTCCAAAATATTGTAATAAAAAGAGTTTATGGGGTTGGATAAGCAAAATTAAACAAAAGAACATTAGGGAAGACTTTACCTTTAAATCGGGTAACTCCCCTTGGTTTGAATCAAAAGGGTTTCTTGAAGAGCTTTCTGCCTAAGGGAAGGATTCTAGGATGAATAGAGGTATGTGGAGAGATAAAATGATCAGAGTTTGTCCGAGCCAATGGATTGAGAGGTGTGGGTAAGGAGGTAGAGGTGGGGGCCTTTTATAAGAGGAAGGAAGGGCACTCTTGTAAAGTCATGAAATGTCACTTTATTTTAAAATTATTTTCGGATTTTAAAGGTACCAAAAAGATATATTTCGAGGTTAATGTGATAGGGGTTCTAAATACACCCATCCAATTGGTTTTTGACAAGTGTAACTCTTATATTTTACCTTATCTTCTCATTTTATTTAAATCGTTCATTAATGAGGTAATCGCTGCATCATCATAGTGTCATAAATAAATTAATTTATTTAATATCTAAAAATTATAAAAAATACTATGATGTAGGAAGTATTTTTATCTTTCCAATGACTATTTATAGTAAAAAATATGACTTTCGTAACCCCATGTAAAAATTGTTTTAGTAAAACAATACATGTTTGTGATATTTTTATTTTAACATTAAATAAAAAGTTATTAATGTCATTTTCTTACCCAAGTGGCTCCATGGGGTCCCCAAGTTGACCCATGGATTGTCTTGGTCGGCCAAGACTCATCCAATAAGGGTAGGACATGTGTCACTGTCATTTCATATTATTATAACATTGTCTTTACCTTAAATTACACTAATTACCTTTAATCCCGATTAATAAAACTTAAAAGTTACTATTTTCCAAAAAATTATTTTAATCCCATTATACCACATTTTACATCATAATTACAACCATGTATGTCAGATTTTTGAAATTCAAATCACAGAGGTGGTAAAATTTCATTTAAACAAAAAAAAACAGTTTTTTTAACTACCACTTAGTGGTTTCACTATTTATCAAAAATTGAAGTTTTTAAGAAAAATACCAAAAATTCACCCTAAGCTATATTAGATATTCTAAATTCAAAAATTATGCCTATTTTAAAAAATTCAGAACATATAATTTTCATTAATCAATTTAATAATTAATTTTCGTTGTCAAAACAAATAGCGTGTTTTTAAGAAACCAAATATATCAAAAGATTGACACTAGTTTAAGTGGAATTTCAAAGTGAAATTAATTCCAATGACCACCATTGGATTAAATGGTAAAAATATATTCTAATTTCACTTTAACACCAATTAAAAATATTATCTAATCATATAAATAAATTATATTAAAAGAGTTTTTGAATTAAAATACAACATTTTTCACTTATTCATTAAAAATGAACTTTATTGAAAAAATAACAAAAACAGACACAAAGTAAATTTTAATGTCCCCAATTATAAAGAAGGATTTTATTTGGTCCAATATAACATATGAAATTTTCAAAAAGTGTATTTAAAAAGGGTTCTCCATCAAAAGGTGGTTAATCGACCTTTTAAAGTATATTAGAATATTTATGCTTGAAATTGGATTCATTCACATTTTAGTCCTTTAACATTTATTGTAAAAAGGTAAAAATATTTGAAAAACATATATAATCATTTTTTAGTTAGTTCTGTTCATTCCCACCATTATAATGGCCATGTATTAACTATCATTTAAAATGATATTATTTTATTATTTGAGTGCAACGTAAGATTTCAAAGAAACTTGTTGTTGCGTATTAGGTATGCCATCGAGCATAGCGTTCCCTTTAAAGTAATATTAATATTTTATTCACAAATATTAATAAATATGAAAAAGTAATATTCTTTATTTACCTGGTACGTTACATCCTTCCCCCCTTTTGGGAATTGCGTCCTCGCAATTTTAAAATTGGGTTTGGAAACTTCATTGAAAGCCCCACATCGGAAAAGGAGTAAATTAAAATGTCACTTTAAAAGAAAGAAATGGAAGTACAAAGGTCACCCGAGTTAACCCAAACTAGGATTTCATGAAAACATGGATATGGAAGAGAAAACAAAAAGTCATGTTCTGATGGAGAGTGATATAAAACATGATTTGGAGAAAGTTAACCCCAAGAAAATCACAAACTTAGGATGGGTTAAATGGTATGTGATTCCCCAAAAATAAAAGTTAACAGACAACATTTTTGTTTTAAGTTAAATTTCATTAAGGAATTTATTTATGAGGTTAAATAAAACATAAGGAAACATACTCACTTTTCGTGTAGACTTTCATCTCTTACTATATTTCTTACACAAACTCATATTTTCTCCAAACGATGAGTATTTCAGGATGACTTGTTCACATTAAGAGTGCTGTAATCAACTTCTAGAGAATCACATAATCCAAAAAAGATAGCTATATATTTCCCCAAGTCTTTAGACCCTTAACAAAACCAAAATTGTTAGAACAAGATCAGATAATCCACAAAAGGATAATCCTTTATAAAAAGAAAATCTATTCTTAATCTCCAAAATTTGTCCAGCAAAATCCAAAGTTCTACGAAGGCAATTTGATAAACAATTTGTCCATAAAAATATTCAAAGTAAACCAAACTAAGATTGAAACCCAAATATTTGAATTATTTAATCACATAGTCTTCCAAGGTAAAAAACATTTATCTCCAAATAACATCAGTTCCTCTTAAAGTCTCATATTGAAAATTAATTAACCTAATCATATATCCTTAATGATAGGTCAATATTTCCCTAGATAACCCAAAATCAACTCATTCTTGATTCATAAAATTATATAACTAAAAAGAATTTGTCATACTGACCAAGGACTTCACGTAGTCCAGTGGTAGGTGATAAATATCAGTCGCACTTTGGTTGTGGGTTCGATTCCCACATCTTTTTCCGATGCGACGGTTTGTCACATGGTCTGTGTGTTGTCCCATTTCCAAAAAAATATAATTCTTAAAACATTCCCCAAAAGTAGATAAAGCCTTAAAAAATAACCATAACATAATTTATCCTCAATTTTACCTCATGCCTTTCATCTTCTATCATATAGTAACCCATAAATACCTCAAAATTATGGATCATATAAACCCAAATGGTTACCATTATAATTATTACCTGAACATCTACATCGAGTTGGTTATCTAGTACATGATGCATTAGAGAGCTCACCAAGGTTAAAGTGGTTAATCATGACTCCTTGATGGTTGGTTTAGAATAACAACAAGACTCCTCAATGAATCCCCCATTTCATCGAGTCTCTTATTCAGAGAATCACCACAGTTTCCCATTGTCACTTTGGTGCCTGCTAGATCGATCCATTTACCAAAACCAAAAATGTTAGTGTGAGTATATAAACAAAATAATCATGTACTAATGAGGAATATAAACACTATGATATACTTACTCATTCACTTTATCTAAAAACTATGACTCTTTCTAAAATCCTATCAATTATGGTAATGTCACTTATTCTTAAAGAATACCATAACCTCTAAAGTTATCTAAACCGACCTTTGATACCAACTATAAGGACCCAGCCTTAAAACCTTACATAATCATGGCTTAAATGAATAATTATCATAGAGGATCTCTTCAGGTTTAGAGTTTTAGAGAATTAGGAAATAACTATTACATCTCAAAATATTACAAAGTAGACACTTATACTACGTTTCCATAAAATAAAAACTCTTAAAAAGAAACATGTCTAGTTCCATGTTTTATATATCATGTCGTTCCTTGATTCCATCCTTGACCCTATTCATCTTTAAGTCTTGTGGAAAAAATTTCAAAAACTTGGGATGAGCATAAAAAGCTCAGTAAGGGATATAAAAATACGAAAAGGAAACAGTAGTCTGCGTATACATAAGAATCAATAAAAACGCACTTTACTCATAAAACATAATCACTTTAAGATACCTCATGAAATCATAATATTTATGAATAACTCATATAAATCATAAGACATAAAGGTAACTTGATGCATTCATAACATTCTTACGTAGTGAGTAACCCTCATGGTTACGTTTGGAATACCCATCACAGTATATTCCTTAAATCTCTTCAGAAAAACCTTATAGTTTAACTCATTCGCGTTACCCAATGCATTAGAGAGCTATATCGAGCTCACCCGCCCTTAGTTTATCACAGAACCACCCATCTTCATAAACAATTCCCAAGAACCATAACATAATCTTATCACATAAAACATTAATAAAGGAAACATAACATTTCCACATTTCAATCACAAGAGATCAATAACACATTGATATAATAAAAACATTATCAAAACCATTTTTAATACCAAAATAAAATAAAAGTTAAACATGCGATTTATTTTTCATTAAAAAAAATTTATGGCTTGTAGAGGAAGTCGAAACTCAAATAATGGTCACAGCGGTGGAGAAGTCATTGTCGCCGCATACATATGACAAAACATTCCCTTTTGTCGTTTAGTAAAAAGTTTCGTATAAAAAATATTCCTTTTTAATAAATGTAAAAATAAAATGGGTTTATACACCGTATAAAAAAAGGTTGTGTGTAAAACAAAATATGCCTCAATGAAAGGAGATTGAGATGAAGTCCCTTCCAATGTCGTTATCCTTAGATTAAGGATAAATCAATTACATAATTATGTGTGAAAAATATAAAAAAACCCAATATAAGAGGATATTAAGTGTAAAACAATCAGAGTTCATCAAAACATATTCATAGTATGACATAATCAAGAAGTATAGGTTTTACCCAAAGAATTGAAATTGGGTTAAGAAGTTCCCTTACAGAAATTCGACATCCTAACGACGTCACTTTAAAATTCAGAAAATGATTTGATGAGAGATAAAAAGGGTATATAATCACTTGGACATAATATTTATAGCAATAAGGATAGATAAGAACATATCCCAACATAACAATATGTAAATTAAAATACCTAACAAAATAAGTCTTTTAAAAAGAGGAGGGTGAAAGGTCCCCTTACCGATTTGGGTAACTTTTAAAACGTACACCCCATGATAGAAGGGTCATTAAATGAAGTTGTAAACACCCATAAATAAAATTATATTAAATAAATAGTATAATAATTGGCATTACATACACCACTCAAAGGAAATGGTGACAAATGTAGCATAAATATCACGGGAATAAAAGTGAGATGGAAAATCCCTTACGAAAACTCGGCAGCCTAACGACGCCACTTAAAGTTTCCAAAAATGGATTTATGAGATCAAATAGGGTCTCTAATAATATGGACATAAAAATTACAGAATTATAAATATAAAATAACATCCCCAAACATAATAAATACGAGCTTAAAAGAAATGACACAAAATGGAATACTTAAAAAGAAAAAGAGAGGTTGGATCCCTTACCTCAAGTCCGACTTGTCTTGTTCGTTTCTTTATATTCCTAAATAATAAACTAGAGTTAATTTCTACTTTCTTAAGAAAATTTTTAAAGTTCATTATTCTTTTTATGTCATTTATTACCATGTTATGAACATTATTTAATTATTTATGTTAATAACGGTCGTTTTGTCTATCATTGGTACTTGAGTCAAAAATAAACTTCTTATAATTACAAGTTGTTCATGTGGTAAAATATCCATTATATACAGAATTATATTCATGATGTAGATATCATATATATCATATATATCCAGTATATACTTTCATTTATAATATTACATAACATTTAAAGGTAAGAAATGAAATGAACCGTTCATGGAGACGGCAAGCCGTACGTACGCATGAACACTACTTTCATTTCTATTTCGTATTTAATGGAATTAAAACTAAATGAGGTATATATATATATATATTATAATTACAGTATAATATATATGTTTTATAGGTCACATAAGTTCATTAATTGAATTATTTATACATTCCATGTATTGCATGAACGAGTCACATAACTTGAGGGGGCGGTAGTCCACACTTCCTCAAATGAAATTACCACATTTTCACAACATGAAAATCATAAAGGTATTCATTAAATATAAAATAAAGAATAATATAGAGGAAATAAATATAATATATATCGTAAATAAATATAGTTCCATCATAATGGCCACCACGATAGATGGTAGGAGAAGATAGAACAATCATCATTTCGTGAGGCAGTAATTCGCCATCCACGGAAACAGTATGTTCTTTAACCATTAGTTGGAGGTTTATGTAAGTTTAGCTCGAATCCTTCTCATAACAACATCATATTATATTTAAGATACGTGTTTTGTTTCAAAATAAATTAATAAAAAGAGTTTAGGGGGTTGGAGAAGCAAAATAAAACAAAAGAACATTAGGGAAGACTTTACCTTTAAATCGGGTAACTCCCCTTGGTTTGAACCAAAAGGGTTTCTTGAAGAGGTTTCTACCTAAGGGAAGGCTTCTAGGATGAGTATAGGGATGTGGAGAGATAAAAGGATCAGATTTTGGCCGAGCCAATAGCTTGAGAGGTGTGGGTAAGGAGGTAGAGGTGGGGGCCTTTTATAAGAGGGAGGAGGGGCACTATTGGAAAGTCATAAAATGTCACTTTATTTTAAAAATCTTTTCTGGTTTTAAAGGTCCCACAAAGATATATTTCGACTATAATGTGATAAGGGTTCTAAATCCACCCATAAAATAGGTTTTTGACAAGTTTAAGTCTTATATTATACCTTATCGTCTCATTTTATTTAAATTGTTTATTAATGAGGTAATCACTGCATCATCATGGTGTCATAAATAAATTAATTTATTTAATGTCTAAAAATTATAAAAAAATACTATAATTTAGGAAATCTTATTATCTATACAATTCCTATTTATAGTCAAAAATATGACTTGTATAACCCCATGTAAAAATTGTTATAGTAAAACAATACATGTTTGTGACATTTTTATTTTAACTTTAAATAAAAAGTTATTAATGTCATTTTTTTACCCAAGTGGCTCCATGGGGTCCCCAAGTTGACCCATGGATTTTATTGGTTGGCCATGACTCATACCATAAGGGTAAGACATGTGTCATGGTCATTTCATATTATTACGACATTATCTTTACCTTAAATTACACTAATTACCTTTAATCACGATTAATAAAACTTAAAAGTTACTATTCACCAAAAAATTATTTTAATCCCATTGAACCACATTTTACATCCTAATGACAACCATGTATGTTGGATTTTTGAAATTCAAATCACAGAGGTGGTCAAATTTTATTTAAATGAAAAATCAGTTTTTTTAACTACCACTTAGTGGTTTCACTATTCATCAAAAATTGATGTTTTTCAGAAAAATATCAAAAATTCACCCTAATATATATTTGATATTCCGAATTCAAAAATAATGCCTATTTTAAAAAATTCAAAACATATATGTTTCATTAATCAATTTAATAATTAATTCTTGTAGTCAAAACAAATAGCGTGTTTCTAAGAAACAAAATATATCAAAATATTGACACTAGTTTAAGTCCAATTTCAAAGTGAAATTAATTTCAATGTCCACCATTGGATTAAATGATAAAAATATATTATAATTTCACATTAAAACCAATTCAAAAGACGATATAATCATATAAATAAATTAGATTAAAAGTGGTTTTGAATAAAAATACAACATTTTTCACTTATTCATTAAAAATGAACTTCATCGAAAAAATAACAAAAACATACACAAAGTAAATTTTGATGTCCCGATTATAAAAAAGGATTTTATTTGGTCCAATATAACTTATGAAATTGTCAAAAGGTGTATTTAAAAAGGGTTCTCCATCAAAAGGTGGTTAATCAACCTTTTAAAGAATATTAGAATATTTATGCTTAAAATTGGATTCATTCGCATTTTAATCCTCTAACATTTATTTTAAAAAAGTAAAAATATTTGACAAACATATATAATCATTTTGTAGTTAGTTTTGGTCATTCCTTCCAATACAATGGCCAGGCTTTAACTACCATTTAAAATGATATTATTTTATTATTAGAGTGCAACGTAAGATTTCAAAAAACTCGTTGTTGCGTTTTAGGTACGCCATCGAGCATAGTATTCCCTTTAAAGTAATATTAATATTTTATTCTCAAATATTAATAAATATGAAAAATTAATATTCTTTATTTACTTGGGATGTTACAATATTATTACAAAACAAGAAAATAAATAAATGAAATCTCGAAGGGTGATCTCCATGAGAATCCCTGGCTCCAGCTCGATCTTGTGCTCTTAACTCCAAGGTACAAGCTAAACAGATCAAGAAAACAAGTATGGTTCTACAAATATAATGTTAACTCAGGTAACCTAATGCAATGGTGGCTCGATTAGGGTGTGAGATATAAATATCAATAGGTTCCCACCCAAGGAGTCTATTTCTAAATCCATTCAGTGAAAGATAATGTAAGTAGTATGAAAGAATAAGAAGAAAGATAAAATAAGTAGTGTTGAATATATAAAACACAACCCACCTAGGTTCCCAAGGGACACTTGGCGGTTATACCTACATCAGATCAGTTCTAAAATAGAAGTCTGGACTATTACCATATATATATAGTAATATATATGTATATATATATATATATCTCTGTGTGTGTGTTTTGGGTGTATAATATAGTTCTATATTGAATCCACCTATATGAACCAAGTGTGTGCTGATGCATAATGGCCATATAGATGTAATATTATTTTCTAGATAGACCACGGCATAACTCAGACATCCATAACAAGTCAAAAAAAGGATGAAAGCTTAATAAATAGGGTGCATTCCCAACATTTCATAAGGAGTGGGAGAGTGTAAACATCCTCATTCCTTAGGAGAGCGTAATCATCCATGAGTGAAAACAGATCAGGAAGAGTGTAATCATACCTTTCCCTCCAGAGGGCATAATTATCCCTGACTATAAATATATCGATATTACTCGATGGAGTTTAATCATCCACAGGTATAAAGAGATTTTTATTCCTCTATAGAGTGTAATCATACACAAGAATAAATAGATAGATACTCCTCAATAGATCACAATCATCCATGAGTATAAAAAAGAACGATATTCCTTGGGAGATAATAATCATCACTAAGTATAAATGGATCGATATTCCTTAGGAGAGAATAATAATCCATGATTATAAACAGATTGATATTCCTGGGGAGAGGGTAATCATCAACAAGTATAAACATATCGATATTCCTCAAGAGAGCGTAATCATTTATAATAAAAATTCATGATGTAATACCTCTCACACCATACATTTATCAAGCACATATCAAGGAATCTTTATATTTATAATACAATCAATGAGGAAATATCTCTCATTCCTTTCATTTAAATAACCCATTATAATCATGGTATCACATTTCAATTAATGCATTTAACAACACAATGAAAAACTGCATGGCCTTTCCACCCTTTAAATTTCATACCATTCAATTTAAACCATTTATTAAATTCATGGAATACAAGACATCATGGGTAAGCTATTTCAATAAATACATGTAATTTAATTAAAAAAATAGGACAATTCAATTATAAATCTCAAGGATACACATATAAGGTTTTCCTTCCATTTTGGAAATTAACAAAATGGGTAATTCCATTCACAAGTTGGGCCAATTCATACAATTAGAAGGTTCATCAGTACTATTTATCACTTATATAAGGAGAGAAATTAATTTCATAAAATCAATAACAACCATGTCTCAAACATACCAAATATCTAACAACCCCTAATTCATAGGTAAACACCTTATCCATAAACCAAGAATGATATAAACAAAAATAAAATCACTATTTATTTGTTTTCAAGACACTGCACCTCATTAGAGGGGTTTTATTTTAAAATCATGATATTATTCATAAAGAAAATCATTTAAAATTTTTGAAATCCAATTCAATATTAGAAATCAATTCATCAAAAGATTAATTTAATAAATATACCTCACATGGAAATTTTAATTATAATGTTTTAATCATGGAACTTAGGAAGTTCCATTAACTATTATGTTTTTTATTACAAGGGATATTCCATTTTTCATCCAATCCAAATGATTAGAAGGTGTTTTGTTAATTTAACCATTTAATTAGAAAGTATCAATTCACTTGGAATAACCATGGGGTGACCATAGAATAGATCAAACACATATAATTCCAAAACAAAGATCAAATTCAATCTGTCATGGTGCAAGGATACATTTGATATGAAAAAAACAATTATAAGGAGACCCTTGGAAAAGGCTGGTGTGCGCCACAACAGAATAATTAAAAAATGATGGAAAATGAAGAATAATTCATATACAAACTACTTCATATTTATATTGAACTTCTCATCCAATATCAAGGTCTAATTCGATCTAATTTTTAAGAGATCTAAGAAATTTACATTTCCCCTTAAAATGGGGGAAATGATATTACACCTCATTAAATTAATCGATAAGAGATTAAAAGATGAACAATCAAAAAATAATTGATATCTTACAGATATGGATCAATAGAGATTGATGTAGAATTATTCAGATGACCAATGAAGGAGTTATCCACATCCCAATAATAGGTTTATGGGAAGAACCAATGTGCGTAAAGGAGGATCTCACGTGGGTGGAGGAAGAAGAAAGGAAAGGGAGGGAAAGAAATAAATGTAATTAAATTAATTTTGGTTATTTCACCTCAAACCCTCGGTCACACGGTGTGGCCAAATGATTTGGAAAAACCGTGCACTGACCACGCAACACCCCCTGGTTAAGTAAATTCCTTGCATGGTTTGTCCCGCACAGTTATCCTAACAATCCGCAATCTATGTGATGAATAGTTCTTAGGTACTTCCAAATTTTCAATAACTATGTGTCTTAGATAAATGGTTTGGATAAACTATGTGAAACTCGTATTGGGAACATCTACTACTAAAAATCAGATGCACAATTTTCTTTTGGGGGCCACACAGTTTTAGATGAACCATGTGCCCCCTATTGTCCCTTCAATATTTTGATTGTAGGGGTTCAACACTCTTGAAACTCAACAAGACATCCAAGTAACCTCTAAAACGTTTACCCAAGTCTAAAAACAACACATTAAAGTTTTCCAACTGTCAGAATTATATTCTAAATTTCAGTTTAGAAAATGACCCATCCAGTAAATTCCAAAACTTCCAATTCCCTTGGAATTCTCCTTGAGTCAAAAACACAGGTTGTTATAATAAGTATGAATGGGGGGTCTATGGTGGATTTTTAGCATAAGAATAGTTGGTCAAAAGTTTTATGTTTTATTTTCTTTTTTATTCATTAATTATTATCATAGGATACATCTTTCATACATGTGAAGAATATTTAAGGATACATTGGTGGTGTTCTACTATGTTTTATTACTCACAGACTGGATGTGAATATGGATGCACATGAAGACTACATGTTTAGGGTTTCGAGTAAGGGATATGGTCCCATGGTAAATGGATTAGTATAGGAGTGTGGATTTAGAGGAAGACTGGGATGGACTCTGGTGGACCCCTCATTTTTTTATTTACCTATTTCACTTCTATATTTTGGATTGGATTTCTATTTTGGAATATTTTTTATTTATTTATTGTATGAAAAATATTCCATATTTAATTTTCCACATGTTAATTAGATTATTATTTTTAGTTATAATATAAAATGATACTGAGAGTATAATCTCCCCACCAACAGACTTAGCTACTCTTTATTAGTCAGTTGCATCTTGCATTTGGGGAGGTACACATTTGTTTATGTGACCCTCCAACATGATTTCAGTGGTTCAGGTCAGGGTGATACAAAATAGTATTAGCGGCCAATTTTATTTTTTTTCTTTTGGACTAACAGGGTACATTGTATAAAGGTGATAGTTTTTTAAGGCTTGGGTATTGGAGTTTCCATGTTCCTAGCCAACACTTGTGTAATGGACCTCAACATTACCATGTATGGGATCGATTTAACTATTTTTAGGAGATTTTGGATGCATTCATGCATCATGATTCGGCATATAAGATCATATGTGATATATATATATATGCATGTTGTTGTGCTCTATATGAGTTATTAAATTTAATTCAATGATTGAAGCTATCTATTTAAGATAGAATCTATATTTTTTGATATTTCTATTTTCCTTATTTTGAGATATATCTCTATTGAAATTAATTATTTTAACCCTACATGTTGTTTTGTTATAAAATATATGTGATGACTATGACTAACAGGAATGAATGAGACATTTTTTAGTTTTGTCAGGGGTATAACTTGGGTTAAGGTCATACTCCCATGAGAACTTTGTGTGATCCCATATATTGATTAGGGTTTATCCTAATGACTTTGGTTTTTTTAGTGTTTCCTAAATATTATATAATAAGTAACCTTGATATAGTCTTATAGAATAGTTGAAAACTATGTATAGAATGATTGTTAAAGGGAGGATGTTCATTCTTTAGCATCAGAAGGAAATGAGTAATCAAGTGATAATTCTCCAACACCTACTATGTGGTTAAACAGTGGGGTTACTTCAACCCAAAGTATTTTTCTCAGTTCATATTTTTACCAAAAGAGTTTTGAACTATGGTAAAATATATCATGACTTTTAACATTAGAATTCATCATCCATCTAGGGAACTACGGGCCCTAAGGATGTTGAGTAATGAATTAAAATCGTCATGGGAATATTTTTCCTAGTAGGAACACTGATGTATTGGTATACTATGATTGTATCTTTCATGTTACCCATTCCTCCCATTCCTTCATATATGTATAATTTTTTTTGGTCTTGACATACAGATATATTTTTATTCTAAGTTAATTTCCCTTGATAAACCATTGGGCATGAAATTGGACCATATCCAGTGATACCTAGAGTTTCCAATAGTGTTTTCTATTTATAGATATCTATGGGACTTCAGGATTCTAGAGATGATGACCTTTTATGTGATTCTTCTAATGGAATGAATGACTAGAATCCGATATCACATTAATTTCAATCTAATATGGGTGTCATTTATTTCATTGAATGGAGAGAAGTTCTTAATGATAATAGAATGGAATTAGGAATAGGCAGAGTTGGTCGAGACATGAGTCATCTCCAGACAATTATGATGTAAATGGTGGTATTGTCTATTTTAGTAGTGTTAGTGAAAACCCCCTTGCACGTTACTTCATTCATGGATCATTATTAGGGTGTATTTCAAGATAACCCCACAAGAATTTCTCTAGATAGAGATGTTATCTTTGAGATGGATCACATATCGGGTGTGCTACCAATTTCAATTCACCCTTATCTTATGGCACCAGATGTGCCGAAGGATCTCAAGGTGCAGCATTCAGAATTAGGGAATAAGGGCTTTATCAAGAAGATTACTTCGCCACATGGTGAACCTATGTTTCCATTTAAGAAGGTGGATGATAGACATTGAATCATTTTCAATTAACAGAAAATTAACCATGTGATGGGGAATAATTGATATAATTTTCCAAGAATCAATAATCTTTTGGATTAGTTATAGGGAGCCTGGTGGTTCTCCCATATTGATCTTTAATTAAGTTATATAGAGTAGTGCATCCCAATGATGGTGTTATAGAGTAGGTAGGGGTTGTATGAATATATGGTGATGTTTTTTTATTTTAAAAATGTGTTAGAAGTGTTCATATCCCTCATGAACAAGATAAGTTATATGTATCCAGACTCTTTAATCGAGGATTTCATTGAAGATATCCTCATCTACTCACATAAACCAGAGAAGTATGTGAGATATCTTGAGATAATCATGATTATGCTTGATGCACATCATTTAACGCCACGATATTAGGTTGGGACTTCTGGATTCAGGATGTGAAGTTCATGGTGAATGTTGTGTTTGAGATAGGTATATTCATATACCCATAGAAGGTTTAGATAGTGATGTCCAGGACACATCCCCATTATATGTTTGATATTAAGATCATTCCAGGATTATCAGTGTATTACCAACATTTTAACCCATAATTTTCTTGATTATCAATACCAATGAATGTACTGACAAAGAACTAAGTTATGTAAAATTGGTTGTATTAGTGTTAAGAAGCATTTATTTAGCTAAAGACATGGTTGAACACAACATTCAGACTGATAATTCAATATCCTGGAATCGAGTATGTGGTATATTGTGATGAATCAAGTGTTCGTTTGGGAGTGGTATACATGTAGAGAGAGAATTTTTGTAGCTTATGGGTCAGTACAATTATGACCCAAGGATTATAACTACCCTACTCATGACCTAGATCTAGTATTGATGTTCAATGCTTATATGGTTTGTCCAAACTATAACTTTAGTGAGAGGTATTTCGAATATATTGACCACAAGATCCTCCATTGCATTATCACACAATGGGAATTTAATTGAGGAAAAATATATGAGTATAAAATCTTTATATGTATGAATTTGAGATGGAATATACACCTAGAAAAAGTAATTTTGTAGCATATTCTCTTATCTGTAAGACATGGGTTGAGTAGGATCTTGGTGACTGACTTTCAAAGGAGCAGTGGTGTTTTATTAACTTGATGTCTAAGTGGAGTATGGGTTATTTTGAGGATCAGGGATAAATTAATTGTGATACCTTGGTTTTCATATATTATATGGTATAATGGGTAATGGAATTGTAGGAGTTGGACATTCTGTGTTATATGAGGAGGGAACAACTAGCTGGAGGTGACCCGATGCCCAAGTGGTCATTGGGCGATGAGGATCTATTACTGGTGGATAGGAGTGTTGTATTACCTACTTAAATCAAAGAGCAACTGATGTGGTAAATCCATAATTTTATATGGGTGTCATATCTTGGAGTGAAAATTATTTACCACTACTTCAATAAACAGTTCTAGTGGCTTGATATGAATAGGGACATTGCTAGGTTTCCCCCTGTCACCTTACCTGCTAGAGGTTAAATTCAGAGAAAACATATCCAGGTGGGTTACACCAACCACTTCCAATACCTATTTGGAACTAGTAGGTTATCATGATGGAATTTTCAAGGGGATACCCTGGACCCCAAAGAGTCTTTATGTTGTCTGGGTGACTGTCGTTCAAATGATAAAGGGTTCCAACTTCTTACTTATCCAAGAGACTCACACAGTAGATGATCTAGAAAAAAATTTTGTTTGTGATATTATATTATAGCATATAATTCCCTTGAGAATTGTATCTATCATATACTAACATTTGATATCGTGATGTTGGATGGGATTATAAAAGGAAGAAGTGTCTCAGTTTTAATTTATCATAGTGTACCATCCACAAACAGATGTAAAATCTCATAATACAATTCACATACTAGATGTTATGATATGATCTTGTGTTATAGACTTTAGTGAAGCATGGTATGAGAACATAGACGTGGTGGAGTTCACATAAAAGAGTATTTTCTAGGACTCAAAACATATGAAACCATTTTAGGCTCTCCATGGAAAGTCATGCCACTTAATACTATTTTGGAATGAGGAAAGTGAGGTAGTAGTTATTTGGCCTAGTCTGGTGTATACTGCAAACCATTTTTTCCATTTTCAAAAAGCCGCTTTAAGGGAAGTGGGAAACCATACAATTCAAACGGGATGCACATTCAATTCAAATTAAAACATTCAAAAAACTAATCCCCATTATGGTTCCCACCATCCTCGATTCAAGCGCCTTCCTCGCACACAACGCCTGCCTCGAGTCACACACCCATCGCAACGAAAATCCATGCCAATCGCCTCCCCATCATCACCATGCCGGAGAGGCCCACCAGAAATCTTATCAACATCAACACCATATTCTCCATTTTCACCGCCATCATTCACCACAGATCCATCCAAAAACCAGATCACTACTATCTTAGGTTCATCCAAAGGGTAATACCCAAAACACCCAATGCCAATAGAAAAACAACCAACAGAACACGAACAACATAAAAAGAATCACCTGTCACCGGAACATAATCCGGGAGACCCGAAAGAAAACCAAAGAAAAGAGACGAAGAATCAGACACTCAGTAAAATCCTCAACCTGGTCACAAAAACAACTATACATCACCGACGAGAACCCATAGAACGTCGCCACCGCAGCTCCAAAACACCATACAAAACAAACATCACCAACAGAGTCGAAGATCCATAAATTCAACACCAGATCATGGAAGCATCAAGAGGAAACCATCACCATCGTAAAGACAGATCACAACGAACCCGCATATCCCTAGCCAAATACAACTGCAAAAAATAGGAAATCAGAAGAAATCATGTGTTATCATGGAAATAAATTATTTTAATAAAATTCACCCATACATGAAGTTTTTATGACATTTCATAAAGGTAACCATAGATTTATAGGGATTACACAAGGGTAAGGTTGATTTTGAAGAATTGTGTAAGGGTAAGTGGGCTATCATAGCCTCTGTGTAAGGGTAAAGTGGTGTTTAACTATGTTGTGTAAGGGTAGATCCTCTTTTTTATTGGTCACATAAAGGAAACTGGTTAAATATATATGTTGTATAGGGGTAAGTCCTTGATTATATGTGCTACATAAGGGCCATATCAATGCTATATAAGGGTAAACAATTCTATGTAAGGGTAATCCACGTGCTATGTGTGGGTATTTCTAATGCTGTGTAAGGGTAAATGGAGTTACATAAAGGTATCTTGGCTCTTATGTAATGGTGACTTGTATTTTTTGAAGGCTGAATAAGGGTAGGAGTGACCTGTATAAGGGAAATCCCATGTAATCAAAGTCTATGTAAGAGTACTACATGTGTTATTTAAAGGTAACATATTGTTTACAAAGGTTATGTAAGGGTCATACGACTCTCACATTAGGGTACCCTAGCTTTTCTAAATCCCTTATAAGTCTAACCAGCCATGTAAGGTCAAAACCATGTTACCCTTATGTATCACATAGTCCATATTTAAGGGCAATGTTTTTTCTGACTTTTTCATATTTTCGTCTTCTTTAGCCTCTAAATGTGTTTTTGATGACCTTGAATGATAGAAATAATGGGGATTTTATTCTTTTAACTTATTTATTTTTAAATTTATTATTATTCTTGATTTTAATCACTCATTATTCAAGATTTAGGTAAAACCCAAATTAAATTATGATATTTAATTTGAGGTTTATAATATTTCACCCCTATAAATGGTTATATTTTTAAAGAATAGTAAAACCCTTATGGTCTTAGTTTTTGGTTGACCCTTCGAGTCTAAAAATACCATAATTCTTATGTTATAGTTTTTTAAAACCCTATATGAACAATGCAATCCTTCCTTCTAGTTTCTAGGTATAGCGATTTCTCTCTCTACCTTTACACTATTGGTGTTGTGTTTTAGAGTGGGAAATTTCTAAGTATTCATCTAATATGATTTTAAAAATTGATTTCTTCTAGTGTTCTAGAGTTTAAAAAATTATTATTTAGATGATAATAAACCATAAATATATAAAATATTAATAAAGGATTATCGAATGAATTTTATTCTAGAGAGATAGTTAATTATCACATGTGGTTTAATATTACCCATTTTAGAATAAATTTCTTACACATGAGTTGAAATAATATGATAATAATATAATTATTCAGGAGATAAAAATTATTAATGCATGTGATATCTTATTTCTTTTATAAATAAAATAGTTATATTCAGTTATAGGAATCCTTGGAGACTGTTTTTTGAATTGACGTGTACATGGATGTGAGTCGTGAGATGTTTCCTTAAACAACCATGATGTTATTTTTAAATGGTTGAGGTAAGAGATTTCTAACCAATTATGACTATATTAAACACATATTATACTTGTAATAATTCTTTATATTGGTATACTAGATTAACATACTTGATTTTAATTGCATGTAGGCGTGTATGTGTAGCCCGTGAGACCCGTTATCATATTTGATTCCCAGGGAATTTATAATGTAAATTTTCTCCATGTTTAATTATTATCACATGTTATGTTTTTTAAATTATACTCATGGTTATATTCTTTCTATGTGTGATATACCTTGCTAGGTATGTAAATTTCCTTAGTAGGTATCATTCTTGTTACTTGAAACATGTGGACTATCTTGACCTGATTGTCCCATAGAGGGGTGATTCACATGGAATGTGGTGATAGAGAAGATGGACTTGAGAACAAGGTGTGTATACATTGATGTCGAAGATATTTTTTTACAGAATTCAATTTGTATATAGAATCCAAGTCTTGGTTTTATTTAAACCTAGTTTATTTGAAAATGGTGACCTCAATGTATAGTTGATTTCTGATAATCATGTCTGATGCCTAGTTGATTTGTGAGTGGGGCACTCAATTATTAGTAATTTTTGAGTATAACACCAAACATGAGGCCTAGGGAAGTTGAGTAGCAGATATTCATTTTTCATTTAGGATTTTAAGCTACTGGTTTGTTATACTTATGGATAGTTTGGTTACATCATACATCTATTTGTTATCTTTCCGACATGGGGATGATACCGGTATAGTAGGGGTATTTGCTGCCTTGGTTAGAACAGGACCACTCAATATGGGATTGTATTTTGGGTATTAATTTTAACACATTTATTATTATCATGGCATACATCTGTTATACATGTGCACATTTTTTAAAGATACATTGATGGTAACCTACTGGGTTTTATTACTCACACCTTGCATGAGCATCTCGATGTGTGTAGATAAAATTATTTAGTTATTAGAGTAAGGGAAAGGGTCCCATGGTTGATGAATAAGAAGAGGACCTTGGATCTATTAGTGGACTTGTACCGACTTCATAGGACTCTGAAGTTTTTTTATTTACCTGAATCACAACAATACTATGGATTAGATTTTTACATTGTGAGTGTGTTTATGTTTTCATTATAGGAAATTTATTTCATATTTTAGATTATAAATGTTACTATGATTATATTTTCTATTGTTTATTTAGTTATTATTTGTGCTATGGCATAATACAAAGGGTATAGTCTCCCCATTGGCAGACTTAGACCATCTTTTCTAGTCAGAAACCTCTTGCATGCAGGGAGGCGTACATGAGGTCATGTGTCCCTCCAACAAAGACTCGACAGTTCAGGTCATGGTGTTACATATTATTTCCAAGATTATATGTGGATATATATATATATATATTTCATACATTTTTAGTTATAATTAATGATAATTTTAAATATTATAAAATAAATTACAGTTCCTTAGAAATTTATAGAATATATTGATTATGTTTAATAACATGTTATTATTATAATATGTATTTAATGGATATATATATATATATATATATATATATTAAAAAAATAGGTCATTACCTTCACCCCATAAATAAATTACATCCTTACAAATTAATTTTACCTTGTTATTGAATACATATAAGGTTGTTCATAATAATATGTGTTATCTACCTTACTCTGACCTCATTATATATATATATATTTAATTATTTATTTATTTTTCACTTCTATTCATGAATGATATACTTGATTATAATATTAAAAGGGTATCTAGAACATATATTGTATAGGTTTATTTGATTATCCTATTCTGAATTAAATATTATAACTAAAGAGGAAATGATAAAAATTGAAAAATATTTTAATATGAAGATTAAACAATAATTTTCTTTTCCACTGATACTTTTTTTAATCCAAAATACCTAGAATCCCTTTATAATAAAATCCAAAAATTCACAAAATCCTATAGAATTTTTATTTAAGTCATAGTTCCATTATAAAATATCATCCATCTAAAATACCTTTGTTTAATTATAATTTTAATATTGAAATTCAGAAAAGAAATTTATTATTACTAAATTATTCTCAACCTATAGGATCGTGATCTCCAAAGTTATCTAATAAATTCATTGGATAATAATGGAGGCACCCACAACCCATGTTCTTAATTCAGGTTCCAAAAGTTGAATTTTTCTTTTCATTTATTTAAAGGTCCTCATAAGAATTAGTTACTCAAGTATAACAATATAAAATTTCAACATAATATCCAAATGACGAGTCACCACAAATTCAAGTATCTTTTTAGTTTTAAATTTTTAGAAAATTAGGGAAAAAATTTACAAATTAAAAATCATGATTATATTTTATATGGGAACTAAAACAACCTTTTAATTTATACTTTAACTTTTGTTAAAAAAATATTTCCATCATAATATCATATAATCATCGTTGATCCCTGTAAAGAACATTTTATTGACAATATAGGGTGAGAAAAAAAATTATTTTTATTATTTAATAAAAAATTTGTATTTTGAAATAATTGAAAAATACTTGAAAACATATTCATAAAAATGAAATACATTAAATTAATTTTAAAAATTTTGGAGTAAAATTTCATTTCATTCTTGAAATCCATGGGGTTTTTAGAAAAAGAAATTATACACTTTTATAAGTCAAAATATTTCATCATATGATTTTTGAAATATTGTAAGACCACTATGAATTGAAGAAATGTAATATTTTAAAAATTCTTGAAAACTATTTTCAACTCCAAAATTTTACCTTTAATAACAAATTTCAAAATATTTTCTTATAGAATAAATCTAATGAGTTTTATAAAATATTTTTCATCATCATAGAAAACAAAACCCTCAGAAAACTTAGAATATTGAGGGCTATAGAGTTCCGACGCATCACTTGGTGTAAAACTTCCATTAAAATATGGGTTCAATACCAATTATGAGAATAATATAGTTCATGGTCATACAATACATCAAACATAAATAGAATTCATGGTGAGAATAATTTAATTCATTAAGATAAATTACTTTTAGAATAGAATATTCTTGGTAAGAATATTTTATAAATAAAATGAAAATTTTGAAATATATGTTCCATTAGAATATAACCTTGTAAAAAATTTCTTATGAGAATATTTTGTAAACAAAGTATAATATGACCAGAGAAAAATGTTTGGAACTTAAAATATAAATTTTCAAAACAATTTCCCCTTACAGATGAAATAATAACATTAATAAAATAGAAAAAAACCAAATTAAAATAAGAATTAAATAAAAATAGATAAATTTATTTTTAAATTTTAAAAATGTAATTTTTGAAATTAATTAACCCTTTAAACATAGGTTTTTGGAGGCTTTTATGAAAAATACAACATTTTTCTCCCTAAATCATAAAATTATAATTTTAAAAATAAACTCCTTAAAAACAGCTTCAAAATTACTTATAAACAATTTGAGTTTTGTTTAAAAAATTAAAATCTTAAAAACATATTTACCTAACACATAAGATGATAAATTTAGAAACCTTATGTCCATATTTGAAAAAAATAATTAACTTTTAAAATAGTTCCCTCACCAAAGGGGTCTTAAAAAAATAGAATTATATTTTTTAGCATATGTATATTTTCCTAAAATTAATAACTGGACATCACTAAACTAAAAATTGCGACCAAAGGAAACTCCTAAAAACTATATCTCCAAATCTATTACTGAATGAAAGTATAGTATGTATCATTTTTTTCATCTATTTGTGAAGGGTCCTCTTTTTATAGGCCAAGTTCCCTTGTGTAATTAATATATCTATTATTTTCTTTAATAAATAGTTTTAAAGTTCTTAAAAACGTACCATATGCTTCCCTATCTACCATAGTCTTTTTATCACATGAAAATAACTTATAATACACCAATTTGTTACATATTTTTCTCATGTATTCTTATTTTTTTTTTAAAATATACAGCATGTGTGGCTCGTACACTAAATTTAGAATTGGAATCCACAAATATCATGTTGATTCACTACCTCGATTACCATATATATACCCATTTAAGACCTCATAGTACTCACCCTCTAGGAAAGAAATAGATACATCATGTAGCATCGATTGACATTGAGCATTTTTTTTCTCATGTGTTCTTGAAGATCATACTTCCATGAGTTGCTGGTGAAACTGCTCAATAAATCCAACCTCATATAATACCCACCACTTCAAATGAAAAGAACTAACCAGCCTTCATCAACCACTGAAAACTAATCTAAAAGATTGAATTATATGAGTTGGGGACAATATATCCAATACAATGTCTAACCACTTCCACAAAACTGTCCAACCTCACACTGACCACCTAGAACAAGTAGTAACCACGTACTGCAGTCACCACACCATTATCATTCCCTATCGATGTCGTCATTATAGATCAATGTTTCTATCCATAAGTGGATCTTGATTAGAGAGCTGACTGAAAGGTAATGTAGGGTTCATTTCCAAACTTCATGTTAATAAGAGGAAGTGGATGACACACTATTTATTATTTATCATTTTCTCTTCTCATTCTTTTTAAGATCCACCATTGAAATATATTATCTATATATTTATATTTAAACATAAATTACTCTAATTATTATTACATTGGTTTTTTACATTCATATCTTTATAATATATCCCAAATTTTTAACTATCTAATTCTGAATTATTATATATTTTTATCCTAAGTTATTGACAATTATGTCATCTTATTTTTTATAGAACTTGTAATTTATTTATTACATCATGAAATATTTATTTTCAATCTCCATTTATTTACAAATATCTCACATTTTAATTGTACTTATATCAACATTAAATATATTCTATAATAATTTATTATCATCATATTATCTATATTCATTTTAAATTACAACCTTAATAAATATGTTATTACTACATCAGATTAACCATTACCATTAGATTTATTCTCCCCAATTTATTATATTTAAAATTAATGAAAACCATATATTATCATTAAAATTTAAAATTAAATATATATACTTATAATTCTCTTTTAATTGTTACTATCAAATATATATATATATATACATATATATGTGTGTGTGTTTCTCATTAAATGTTAGATTACTATAAAAATTTATATATATTTCAAATTAATATATTAAAATATTTATACTTATTATAATTTATATCTATTATCATAAATTACTCACTATGAATTAATTTTTTAATATATTACCCATAAATTTCATATTAATTACTATGTATCTCAAATAATAGAAACATTTCCAAAATATAAATTTGTAATACAATATAAAACTACTAATTTAAACCATATATTATTTCAAAGATGATACATACAAATATATATATATATATATATATATATATTAATTTATCATATTATATTAGTAATAATTTAATGACAGTTCTAAATATTATAAACTAGATTATAGATTCATAGTAATGAATAATGTAGTCTTATTATATTGAAAAACAAGTAATTATTAAAAAATTTAATTTAAGGGAAGAATATATATATATATATGTATATATATATATTGAAAACTTGGGTAATTAGTGTGTGGAACTCTATTTTTTATACTTTTCCAGTCACCCATCTCACAAAAACTCTTTTTAACCCCTTAAGCATTTTTTATATCATGATACCAGAATCCTACATGTACTAACCATAATATTTCATCATAACCTGTATTAGTTCATGATAAAATTTGGTTGGGGATAAATAAATTCCATTCTTTGAGAGGTTAATTATCATTAAAATTCACAGAATTTATATCACTATATACATTATGCGGGAAATTTGAATGAATTATAAAATAGAGATTTCCTCTTTATATGATACAATTTATATTGTTATAACTCTTTTTATAATACCTAAAATCCCAAGATAATTGAATGTATATCATATCATATATAATAAACTACTATATCTACCTTATTTGTTTGGAATTTTATAAGGTTTGTTAACACATTACATCTATAAGTAATTCCTACAAAAAATCTGTGAACACCTGATAAAACACTCCCACAAAACACTTTTATGAGTAACATCATTGAATAAATATAGTTTAAATAATAGATATATTTAGGAATAATATTCCTAAGGTTTAATTATATAAACCTATTCACACACCTTAACTTGAGAACAACATATGTTATGATTTTATCTTTAATTATTAACTTTTAAATCATTCTATGTTCAACATAATTATATTTCGAACCCTTTACATTAAATTTTTTACTTAAAATATTTTTATAAATAGTTAAATAATTGTTATTATTACTTATATTCAAATCCTTAAATTTTTTAGGATAAATTGGAATTAAATTTATTATGATAAGTAAATGTAACTCTTTACATTTATCTTAACTTCCATACCTTAAAACTCTTATAAGATACCAACTAAAATTTAATTTTTAATTTGACTAGTATAAACATTTTTGAAATAACTATATTCAATTTCTCATGGTAAATAAATGTAACTCTTTACATTTTTATTTGTTATTACAAATCCTAAACACTTTTGGATATTAAATAGAAATCAAATTAGTTTTATATTAGTATAATCCTTTATTTTTTAACTTTTTAGACATCTTTATGTTAAACCATATCCCCACCAACCTCTTACACACAATAATATCTTCAAAATATCATTTTATGTTGCAAAAACTCCTTTGTATTAGTAAATAATAGTTATTTACTTTCAGTAGAAATATTTAATTAATATATTATTGATTCATTAACATATATGGTATTAAATGTGATTGGAGAATTTTTATCTAAAATAATACTTATTAATTAAAAAATATCATTGATGGTTTTTGGAAAAATCTTCCCTCATATTTTAATAAATATAGAGATAAATATTTTATCCTAGATAAAACATTTTTATCCTTGAAAATTTTTCAAAACATGTTATAGAATTAAATAAATCATAAACCTTCTGAATTGAACTAATTATCTCACATTATTCACAAGAACTCTTTGTTAATAAACAACACCTTTTAATCGTATAATAAAAATAAGATAATAGTACACCACATTGATTTATTTATATATGATCTTGATAAACTTATTTACATTAAATTCGTTGATATAGAGACTCTTTACTTCATGGCATGAATTCAAACTACAAGATCTATCAGTTCTTCTAATGATTTTGAAATATTGTATACTAATAACTACTATAAAGTATAAATTAGGTATCATATACTTTTCAAAATTTAAGAATTGATTTCTATGACATTGAAAACTAACATAGATATTCCATGGAGTTTTAAGAACCCATCCAGGTATGAAAAAATTCCATCATATGGAATCATTACTCATTCATTATAACAGTTTTAGTTTTCAATGACCTTAAATAAAAATATGAAAAAATTGGATTCTACAAATAACATTTTTCCATTTGGTTTAAAAACATATACAATTATAATATCTAAGTGAAACTATAATTTAGAAATAATATGCCCAGTTTTTCTATCATTTAATATTTTATTTGAATAATGTAAACATTTCTTGAACTCATTTATATTTTTGGAACATTTCCATAAATGAAAGTAGAAATAATTTCCTAACCAGAACTATAATTATTAGAAATATTGAGTCATAAAAAGTCATTATCACACTAAAACATATTGAGTAACATTAACTATAACACATTTATATTTTAAAATAAAACTATTCTTTATATTTGTATTCAACACACAACACTGCGTTTTAAAGAAACACAATATAATATTAAAATATTATTATTTAAATGTGATAGATATAACATAGTCATTAAATTGGATGGTATGAATAGTATTACATGATTAATGAAATATATATAAAGTTCATACTCAAAATAAATTTATTTTTATATGATTATTAAATAAGAACATGACTTTAAAAGAGATATCTAATACTATAAAAAATATGTTTTCTTCAAAAATGTTTTTATTCCTTTTTCTGAGAAAATATTATAACTTATTATTTGAACATTAATAATGTTATTTTATAAAATAAAAAATATTTTTAAAATAATCATTTAAATGCTTATATAGGGTGAAATTCTAAATTTTTTAGGAATAATATTGATTTTTTGAGAATAGCAAAAATACCGATTTTTTGTTAAACTGTAAATTCTTTTTAATAAATTAACTAATTCAAAAGTACCATTATTATTTTAATTTGATTTAAAAGTAAAATAAGTTTTATTAGTCATATTTATTCCAAATTATTATTTTTAAATAATATATACGCTGGATTTTAGATTAATTTTATTTTTAGGCTAAGAAACACATTTTTTCTAAAAACAGTTTTAAAGTGCATAATGTTTATCCATTTTAACTAATTAAAATAACCCATAAAGAGAAATTATATTAATTAAAAATATTATATATATATATATATATATTTTAAAAAAAATTATCATTATTACATTTCATGTAGTTATTATTAGATCATTTTATGCTTGAAAAATGCATTCCTTAAAAAAAAGTTTTTTAACACGTTTACTGGTTTTAATTTAAATTAAATTATACCAATTATGTGAAATTGATTTCAAAAAATAAATTAAATATTTTTTACCATAATAATTAATATTATATAACAACTTCAACATAATGTTTGGTCATAACTAATAGTATAACAGTGAATAAATAGTTAACATGATAACAAATTAAAATGGTACAAGTGAGTATCCTTAGAGATAAAAAGGATAACACATCTAATTCATATTTATTTTTAATGGTATTTTTATTTATCATCCTTATATATAATCTACATATTTATTTTTCAAATATTGAGGAACTTTTCTTAAGATTTACTTCCCATTATTGAATATTTTTGAGTATTTATTAGAAAGCCACTTCTCCTCCCTCATAAAAGGGAACTCACTCTCCTTTGTTTTTAACACTTAAAGACCCCATGTTTTCAACAAATAACTACCCGAATACCATAATCACTTCCCTAACCTCATTATAGAGTATTTTTTTATCATAAATACATTCTATTAAGGCTTCAATTCTAATCCTAAAGAGGTGTCTGATAAAGAAGTAGTGTTCATAAACGGGAATAATTGTTTTATTTCTTCTTCCAAATCCATTAAATATTAATCAATAATTATCATATAATAACATAATTTTATAATATATATAAATATTTTATTATTTCAATTTCATAACCTAAATATTTCTTCACATCCACAAAAAGGAAAACGAACCCATCATTCATGTGTATGGCATAGTACAACCATGTGAACCAATGTAATTATTTTGCATCATCGCCTCTCATAAGTGTTCATAATGATGGATTTAATGTTTATATGTGAAATTAATGAAATATTTATAATTTTTTAAAATTAATATATTATAAAAAATATTAACTTATCATCCTTTTAAAAATGATAATTCCATTCATGTGTATGGTGGACTAATGCCTCACAAAGCGATGTGAATCGTCTATTTATTACCACATCACATGGATGGTATATATCAGTGTCTTTAAATAAATAATATAATATTAGTTATATTATTATCATTATTTAATGTTAAAATAACCCTTAACTTATTTTAATCATTATCATTGAAAAATGGAAATATTACTCATGTGTACATATAGTTTACTATCTCCACGATTGTAACATAGTTCAATTGTCATAAACATACTTAATGATTGGTTTTATAATTATAATTTATTTATAAAAATTATAATTATTTCATATTATTATTATAGATATCGTGGAAAAATGACCACTTTTACCATGGTCAACACACCAATGTTGTTTTGAAATTATGAACTGAGGGTCCTCAAAACACCAGATGTGGACATAACTGAATATGTAATTAAATACATCATTAAAATAAATGAAGTAAATGGTTTAAGATAAGTGAATAAAGTTTTAATATATTCCTAGTAAAGAATTTTTTTGTTATAAGATTATTATACAGGAGATAAAAGCTATAGGTGATAATGCTTGGACTCGAGGTATGGATTTCTGTCTCCAAACATCTTTCTTTCAGACGCACATTCTTTTATACAAAAAAAATATTTTATACGGTGTATATAATACTGATTAAAATATTATATCATGAATCCTTAATAATTCAAGGTTTTTTAGTTATAATTCACTTATATAATTCATTAGGGTTGTGATTCAAAAGATGCCAATGCGGTTTGGGTTTACCCTTCAAACTCATTTTAATCAGGATTGTTTATATTTAAATTTAAATTTAATGAAATTATTTGATAATTATCTATTAAAATATTTTAATTTTGTATATACTCTGGTTACTAATGAAATTTTCATGTAACACTACAGTTTTCCTTTATTAGTACTAAACATTATCGAGAAAATGTTTTTAAGAAAATATGACACCGTTTCTTTCTTTGGCTGAAAATCCTTTTTCATACAAATAAATGTTTTCTAAAAATTTTTTAGGAATGTTTTTAGTATTTCCCTATAAATAGTTTCTATTTTACTCATAATTTTATTTTTCAAAAAAATTAAAAGGAGTGTTCCTGTCATTTTCCAGACAATGTACTTTTTGAATTTTCTTACAAAAATGTGAAGGGATTATTTATTTTAATGTACTTAGAAAGAATAGAATTTATTACCACCATAACCATTATTTTCATTGAAAATTAATTGAATATTTTTCAAGGTTATATTCAATAAAAATTAATTCTATAATATTTTTTTGGTTATTTTTTTTTCAGAAGTGATTTTCAAATTATGAATTTTATTTTTCTCATGATAGTTTATTAATGTATTTATATTCATAAAAGACACCAACAATTAATGTTATATAATGATTAACAATTCTAAATTTATGTATCTTAAATATATACCTATCTCATAATTCATTCCTTTGATGTGGAAATTCATTCACTATGATCATTTATTAAATGACTTATTTGAGAAAAATCTTTTGATAATGATATGAGAGAAGATTATGAAACACATTTTATTTCCAAGGGTTATTATTATTTTTATGACTTAAAATTAATTTATTTATTTGGGACAAATATGAATGTGCATGAAATTAATTTCATAGGGCGTGGGGGTTATAATTATATAGCCCTCTAATTTAGTGGGTAATGTTTCAGACTCATGGGACATCATGTATGGGATTATGAAGTGAACCTAATCCATTATGGGACTTATCCGCCATGTGATATTTTCTAGGAACTTAACCTTGATTCCTGATTTGGTCATGTTTTGTGTTGCTACTGTATTTCACATTTTACCATGATCTTGTGATATCATGTTCTTTATGTTATTATTATTTGTGATTACTCAATATCCTTATATTGTTTTATACCATGTTATATCATTGACTCACGCATTATGTTTCCCTATCATGTTTATTTCACTATTGATATTTTTATCTCACCCCTTTTATAAATGTATTCTCCAGGTGATCCTATATATATTTAGTGCTCGAAAGTATTCAGAGACTCATTATAGAAAGTAAAATATTTAATTTTAGTCAAAATTTGATATTTTACGAACCAAGTCTTCTAAATACACAATTCCTCATGATATTTAAGTTGTAATTAATGTATGTTAATGGAAAAACATCATGTGTTAATATGTGTAAAAGGATTAGGTTACTATATTTGGTATTAGAGAAACGAATTAGTTAACCTTTGGAAACAAGGATGATAAAAAATTAGTGAGAACCCTAGGGATTTGTTTAAGGATATAACTAAGTATTGAAAAATATCATGGAATCTTGGTGAAGTATAGAGTGAGTGGTTTCTAAGAAATTACATCACTGTCTAGATAATACAAATGGAAATGTTTATAGTATAGATGTACAAATGTGTAATAAATCCAAAACACCTACATTGGGATTGACTTGATCTTTAACCATTACATGATAATGGGTCTTACTATGCACCTGATTTGACACTCCTGAGGGATATGTTTTGGAATTTCAAAACATATTTATGAACCATTATAAAGTACTCGAACAAATTGTTAGTCTATAAAACCTAATTGGAATAATTACCATGTATAACCTACATTGTAACCAAGATACACATTAGTCGGGATATAATTAACATAAATAAGTTATTCCTTCTATGTTTATATGTTCCCATTTTGAATATTAAATTATTATCTACTTGTTTTTTTATTATTTATTTTAGTTAATAGTGGGAAATATTAGAAAGCATGCGCATACCCAATGTGATTATAAATTTAATGTTTTCCCAAATAATATTCCCAACCTAATGAGAAATGAAGTTTGAGATCTTGTGATCATTACAAATTATCTTTATAGAATTATGATTAACAACCAGAATATATTTGAATTTACAAACATATGAAAGAAGATAAGGATGGAATCTCATGGATGTTATAGTGTGAAATATAACAAAAAAAGATTTAGTTTCCTACATGTAAAAAATGCTAGAAGAGGAATAATGAAAAATAACTTAAAGGAATAGGAATACATATTATATTTGGGAAAGGATAACACAAAGTATCTAATGTACAATGAAAATTGAAGAGTCTAGTTAAGGAGATGAATGGAAACAATCTTTAATCTAAGGCACCACTAATAGTTCAATGTCTTATATGTGGGTAGCTTGGTCATTTTCCAAGTTAATTACCCAATTAAAGGATTAATTTCTAATATCCTATGTTATGACAACAATTTATATAGAAATATTGAATTTTTTATTTGTTTGAATTCAATAATCATATAGTTTATTTTAAAGGTATCATGAAACATCTTAGGATCATTTAATAGTAGTTTTTATTTAAGGATTTGTAAGAATATTTTAATATTACCAAAGAAAAAGAAAATTTATTTAATGTTAAGGTGATATTAAATTGAAATAATATATTATTGATGAAAATATAATCGTTGATAGTACATGAAAGTGATGTAATTATTGTTTATTGAGACTAATTAATTTTTTGAAAAAAGCATGTTTTATAGAATAATTTAATGGTTAAAAAATAATTGGAAGACTAATTTTATTTTGAGGGTATTAATTATATTTTTTAGAATGTTATATAAATAATTTAAATATGGTTTTAGAAAAAGGGAAAACCAAATTTCAGGCAGCAACTCAGCATAACTAGAAAGACTGTTATGCATGTACCCATAACTTAAGGGAAATAAGGGAACAACACCTACCACTACCCTACATAATGTCCAAGTTAGCGTGAAATTGTTTTTGTATAAAAATTTTAGTGGATAAATATTATGTTTATTTTGGGAAACATATTATCAAATCAAATATTTTAAATTTTTTTATGGTTCTTTGATTAAGGATATTTTGTGGAAAAAAATTTGGGGTGAGATGTATATAACCATTTGGTTTAACATAAAGGATTAATTTGGAAAAAATTTATTATGTTTAAGAGATGTAATTAGAAGGGTATGAGATAAAATTTGAGGTTAAAATGTTCTTTCATGTTGAGGTTATAAAGTTTATTTATGATATATGGTTATTTATATAAGGAATAATATTTTTTAAACCATTAATTTTATTATTGAATTTTTGAGATTAATATATTTATATTGGGAATTATCTTACAATGTGATAACCAATTTTTATTTTAATCAATATTGGTAGATTATATCATTAATCTTTTTTGGATCTTCTGATCCATTAAATGTTAAATTTATTGCTTCTGGAATAAAAAATTCATATGGTTTATGCCTTCCTTATAGTAATAAGTGAAGGGAAAAGAGATCAAAGCCCAACAAAATAATGAATTTTTTTCTGAAATAAAAAGATATTTTGTGTTATCTATCTTAATAGTAAAATAAGCCCTAGAATATAGTAAAAGGATCTTGAAATAAAAAGTTTTTCCTATTAACTTTATATTAGATGACTCAAGGGTCTTTTAACTCATCATAGATTTATAGTTTTGTGGTCGCTAACTTTCTCTTGATCATTCAATTTCTTTGTGGTCAATAATCTATATAATTCTCCATAATTTTTTTATAATTTTTTTCCATGTCTATATTTTCACTTCCC
This sequence comes from Viscum album, assembly GCA_963277665.1. Classification (NCBI taxonomy): domain Eukaryota; kingdom Viridiplantae; phylum Streptophyta; class Magnoliopsida; order Santalales; family Viscaceae; genus Viscum; species Viscum album. Next base: position 27,252,054 of record OY728131.1, read on the forward strand.
AAAAATTTTCTCCAAATTGGATCCCTAGTTATGTGTTTTATCATATGACCTTCATTTTTTCGTTTTCCTTTTTTAGGAGGATGTTTTATAAACCCTTTTTTTGATTTTTCTTTTCTGCAATGGTATTTTCAAATTTAAAATCCTTGATTATTGAGCCCAAATTTAAATCGTGATGATGTGATTTATTTCAGGGCATGTAATTTATCATACTTATATTTTAAAAGGACACTATTCTTGATAGTGTTTTCAACACAAAACAGTGGGTTTAAATGAATCTCCATATAATATTAAAATATTATTTTTTAAATGTGACCTAGATAACCTAGTAATTAAATTGACAAGTATTAATAGTATTAACTACATTATAAAATATATATAAATTTCCTAATAAATAAAAATTTATTTAAAAATACTTAATAAATAAGCACTCAACTTTAATAAATATATCATATTCTATAAAAAAATATGTTTCCTTCAAAAATCATTTTTATTCTTTTTGTGATAAATATTATAATTATTTTTTTGAATTTTTCGAAATTTTTTATTTTAAAATAAAAATTATTTTTTTGATCATCATATAAATATTAACCTAGGTTGAAATTTTGGTATATTTCAAAAAATATTAATTTTTCAGGGTATAGTAAAAAATAAGAATTTTTGGAAAACAATTATTTCTTTTAAATAAATTATCTAGTTAAAAAGTTAAATTGTTATTTAAATATAATTTAAAAGTTAAAAAAGTATAATTTATTTATATTTTTTACAATTAATTAAATTTAAATTATCATTATAATGGATTTTAGTGTAAGATTATTTTTATATTTAAAAACACATTTTTTTTGCAGAACCATTTTAAAGTGCATAAATTTATTCAATTTTAACTAATTAAAATAACCATTAATACGAAATGATTTAAATTAAATTTTTAGATTAAATTTCTAAAATTATTAATTTAAATTAATTTAATTGTTTTTACTTTTATTATTGTTATTGTGAGGTCATATTTTTCTTGAAAAATGAATTTCTTTAAAAACTATTTTTTCAACATGTCTGCGAGATTTACATTAAATTAAATTATGTCACATATGTGAATTAAATTTTATAAAATTGATACTATATTTTTAATGATAATAATTAATATTATATAATAAGTTTAACATGATTTTCGATCATAATAATTAGTAAAAATAGGATCATAAAAATAGTTACAATGTTAAACAAAAATTAAATGTTAAAAGTGATAAACCTTAAAGGTAAAGAGAATAATATGTCTAAAAAAATTTATTATGAATTTTAGAGGTGTGTGTAGGCCTTATCTCTCCTTCAATATTTTTTAATGGCTCAGACCCTCCTGGTTCATTACTTTTCAAAATTTTCGGTGATTGGGGAAACCTCAAGATCATCGATGACTCATTAAAGAGTTTTCCAAAATTAAGCGCAAACGAATGGTGTCACTAATGGGAGCCAGTGGAACCGATCAACATCGGTGGCACCCAAGGGAAACAGTGAAACTGAGGGGCATTAGTAGCACTGACAGTTCTACCGATGGTTATCGTTGGCATTGATGGGTCATTCATAGCACCAATTAGAGATGGTGAAAGGGCGACGATTCCTCAGAGATTGTGCCAAGGCAACGGCGCCTCACCTAATGGTGAGTCATTCCCAGTTTTTCTAAAACCTTCAATTTTTCCTCAGTAACGTATCTTTTGACGTAAAAATGTTTTAATCCCCCTTTCAAAGCCATTTAAATTCATTAAATTATTTTTAAACCCCCAATAATCGGGACATCCTTGAGTTACAAAACTGTGTGGCGGTTTTCCTCGATGTCACACCTTTGACCTGTTTTACAGTTTCTCCCATGTTACACATTTTTCTCTATTTAAAAAAAATGTATTAACTCACATCTGTTATATCCACTATCTATGAGGACAATTATTAAATTTCAATTTATCCCAAGGTGTGAAAACGACCAACCATGTGGTTGATCCATGATCCAACTCTTATGTACATGTAAAATGTATCCCTAATTTTATGATCTTGCCTTTTTTTAAATCGAGATACTCTCTTCCTTTTTCCTTCTGATCTCTCTTAGTGCACCTCGAGACTTCCTTCTAAGACAAATCATGCACCCGTGAATGAGACCTTCCTGTTCAGCCTTAGAGTCCTCAGATTTCTTCCTCTGGAAGTCATGTATCCGCAGTTATTGTCCTGAGTATAAAAATCAAATCATTAATCTTCCATGTATAGATTTTTCCTTCATCTTTCTTTACTTTGCATCTTGTGGGGTGGGTGTGATAATGTTTCCCTCGAGACGCGGATTAAACCAAACCTTAATGGAGATACTAAATAAAATTTTAAATAATCAAGGGCTGGGAATGATGATGATTATGTTACCATGTTTTAACTTCATTTTATGTTCTGAATTGTATGGGATTAAGTCCACTGAAAATTGTGACTGTTGGTGGTCCTTTCCTGCACACTAATAAATGTCTGTTTTCTGGATAGTCTTATAATTTAATGAATGTCTCAAGGAAATTGGTTAATCACGTGAACTTTTTTGATTAAAAATATGACCGGTGAATAAAATCCCAAGTGGGACCAGTCTGGTTAACCAAATGGAAGGAAGGGACTTAATGAATGGTGTTGGGTAAATCTAAAAACTCCCTTTCTCTATTTCGGTGATGTGTATGATTGTTCTGTTTGATACCCTGTGGGGTGACATTGAGGGGGGTGGAATTTTTTTATGGTTGAGATGTTTTGGATGGTAAATATGAGTCTATTTTTAGCCAGTATGTTGAGTCCTTGTTTTGTTCCAATAATTTTTGGGACATCACAAATCTTTTTTGTTGTTGTGTCTTTACAAGAGAACTGGATGTGAATGCTTAAATTGTCACTTGGTTGTTCATCCTTCAGTTGTTGTTTTGGGTAGTATTTATTCCTATTAGTTGCCCACTAGAAAAGGAATGTTTTAAATATAATCAATTGAACATGAAAATAAGAACAAATATAATGGGTGAATTGTTTTCTAAGAATGGAATGTGTTCTGGTTGTGGGTGTGGTGTATTTGTGCATATAGAGATAACAGTAAGAGTGGTTGTGTTCTGGATGGTTTTATACATCGGTACCCTTAGGTTGGGATGAGTTCTTTTTTACCTATATGTATCATATTTACTTCTTGTGTTTCTTATATGCACCCCACCCATGTTGAGAACTTCATTTTGAACACCCCCATCTCATGGGGGAGGGTGTTTCCCAACATTCATATGAGTGACAGGTTATTTTCTCATTTATACTACCTCTATTTGGTATCCCACGATTCATCAGGCAGGAGGTGATATCCTAAGTTTTATTATGGCCCCAGACTCTTCAGGTAGGCAATGTTGTGGTGTTTGGCCCAGGTGTGTGTGGGCAAGTTTGTCTCCCAAGTGTCTTTGGGATGAGGCCCAAGTGTCTACGTGCATGGTTATGCGTGGTTGTTGTGGACCAGATATCTTCAGCCAAGATGCGTGGTTTTTGGGGCCATAAGTTTATTGTTGGGGAGGTAGTGGTACTACAGTGTAACTCTTGGGGGTGGTATGACATGTAGGATGTCCTAAGTAACCAGTGGGAAAGTGATGCGGGGTACCCAAATATTGATGTGCTATTACTAATACTTCACTTTACTTTAATTATTTGAAGAGTGTTCCATGGTGAGGATGGGTGGATAGTTTCCTTTCTAGGTTTATTGGTTATCTCTATTTATCATGAGGAATTATAATGTGTCCCCACTTGTGCATCAGAGATTTTGTCTTTTCCCTACTGAGTATTCCTATATACTCACCCTACGTATATAAAACGTCTTTTAGGATTTCATGAGTACATTGAGAACACTGTCAGACCTTTCTATCTCAAACTCTGGGAGTTTTTGTTGCTTCTTCTTTTTTCTATTGGTTCTTTTCAACAGAGTTTTCTTGTACCTTTTATTATATTATTTTGAGCAAGCATATGGGAATGGATTTTTGGATTTACTTTTACATTCAGTCGTTGGAGTTGCTTGGGATTTATCGTCTTATATCCCGATCTTATTACATAAAAAGGGTAATTACTTCCATTTTATGTGGGATTATATACCTTTGGTTCTAGTTTTGTCTCTAGGGCCTATTCAAGGTGGGACTCAGGGGTCACTATCTCTCCTTCAACTTGAAGAAGGAATTGTCTAGTAGTTTGTTGTCTCTTCCCTCATCTTGGTGAAGGCGGGTCATGACAGAATGGTATCTGAGGGGTGGTTGAGAGATAGTAAGGATTTAGTGGTTAGGAATGATTAGGATTTTATGGGATGGTAAGGAAATAGTGTTAGTAAATCTTTGTGTGTGAAATAGGCCAGGGAAGACCAGCTAGGGAATGAGATTTTAAGTTCCCCCGTGATCTGATGCAAAGACTCTAGACCTACCGAATGACCAAGTGTGTCTACACTGATTAAAGGTTATAAACCCCAGGAAAGTTACATGCATCATAATGAATTGTGTTCTTATGTATTATGGCTATTTTGGGAATTTAAAATGAATAAAAATTTGAAGCAAAATTTAAAAGAAATCTTTTACACAAGTCAGGCTTAAGAATTTCCTTCTTTACCTTGTAGCTATGGAACCCAGACAACGACCAAGAGTAGTGCGGGAAATCTAGTCCTATGAGTCTAATTTGGCTATTCAGTAGAGGAATGATCTGGAGGAGGAGGATGACCAGTGGTAGAAGACGCTTCGTTCCTTTCAGCAGGAGACCTTTGGAAAGTATGAAGGCAACATCTCGTACATAGAGACAGAGAGATGGCTTGAGAAGATTGTGATATCATTCAGCTTGATCAAAGCCCCAGGTAAGTATTGGGTTCCTATGGCTGTAAAATAGATGGGGTGAGAAGTGCGCCAGTGGTGGAAGATCTGTCTCATGGAGAAGATGGAGGATTAGGTTTCTTGGACTAACTTCGAGAGGGAGTTCTGGACGAAGATCATTTCTTCCATGATGAAGGATGAGAAGATGCGGGAACTGCTATCCCTTTAGCAATGGACAATGAAAGTGAGGGATTTGGGGATCAAGATCAAGGATCTTCTTAGTTTTCCTCCAGACCGCTTCTCAGACAAGGAATTGTAGGCATGGCGCTTAGAGGAGTCAATCAGACCTTTCCTTCAGTATGATGTTACTCCCTTCACTATACCAATGTACTTAGATCTTCAAAATAAGGATAAAGTGGTAGAGAGGATGCACACTCTAGGAGGTGTGTTATGTTAGGGGAGCTATTTGAGCTCATTGAAGGGGAAGGTTATCCACACAAGGCCTCCAGCGTCAGGTTCATCTAGGTTTCGGTCGGCAGGGAGCAGGGCCCAGCAGTTCCAGTTTTGATCTCCCAGTCCTCACCCTTTCTCCAAGAGTCTAGGACTGAGGTTCATTATATATGGAAGCCAGGGGAATCTCGGAAATCAGTTCCCAAACTAAGTGTAGTAAAGTGTAGGTGGTATGGTTCATTTCCCACCTCAGTAGAAACAGCTTGTAGCTAGACCTTTTCAGCAGCAACAGCAGCAGTAGGGGCAGCGAGATCCCGCTCCACTGAGGCCAGACAGTGCCAGAGGAGGCCAAACTCAGGGAACTCCTTAGGGACCTCAACTAGAGTGTGTTTGGGGTGGTGGTCGAAAGCCAAGAGGTAGGGGATATGGGTTTGGGTAGTTTCAGACAACATAGGTAGTATTTACGGTAGGTCTGAAGGTTGTTCGAGGAATGATTATCCTGTTTAGTACTCTTATATGCGTCTTTTTTTATTCCAGATCTTCACACTCCTTTATTGCACCCATTATACCCCATGTCACAGACCTAGATGTAGAGATACTCTTCATACCCCCGATGCTGAGTATGCTAGTTAAAGATCAGACTCGCCTATTTGAAATTTGTTGAAGATTGATACTAATTATAGGACAACATCAGTCTGGTGGGGATCACTTTTTGCTGCAAATACAGCCATACCATGTCTTATTGTGCATTGAATGAATATTTTCCATGAATTTTGTTATTGAATTATTCAAAGAAGGTTCATTTTATTATATATGGGTTGCCAACTTGTAGCTTTCATCGGTGAGCGGGGTTACTGGGAGGGAAGTCAATGTATAGTGACCCTTATTTCCATGCTAGTTAAGCTGTCAGTGGAACCAAAAGAATCAAATATGGTGGAATACCTGGGGATCATCAGTGAGTTTCTAGATGTATTCCCTATAGAGGTGGTTACTCTACCCCATGGACATGATGTTGAGTTCAGGATAGACTTACAACTCGGTGGTAGTCTAATTTTGATGGCTCCCTATAGGATGACGCCTTCTAAGTTGTGGGAGTTACGGATCCAGGTTGATGACCTCATGAATAAGGGTTATATCCGACTGAGCACATCACCATGGTGTGCTCCAGTATTGTTTTCAATTAAAGAAGATGGTTGTATTAGGTTATTTAGAGACTACTGAAGGCATAATCAGGTGACAGTTAAGAATTGTTACCCCCTCTTGAGGATTGATGACATTTTGGACCAATTTAAGGGAGTGGGTTGGTTCTCTAAGATCAAAATGTGATTGGGATATCACAAGTTGAGGGTGAATGAGGGTGACATATTGAATACTAATTTCAGTTGTAGATATGGTCACATTGAGTACATGGTCATGTTGTTAAGTGTTAAGAATGCACCAGTTGTGTTCATGGGGCTCATGAACTCCGTCTTCCGTGAATATCTAGACTGGTTCTTAGTTGTGGTTATTGAAGACATCATGATATGCTCAATATCATAGGAGGATCACGTTGAGCATCTAAGTATAGTTTTCGAAGTCCTCCAACCCCACCAGCTCTACAGGAATTTTCCAAGTGCATGTTCTAGACATGAGAGGTGCAATTCCATGGGCATGTGGTGTCCCAGGAGGGAATAGCAGTGGACCCGTCGAAGGTCGAAGTGATTTTTTCTTGGAGAGAACCTAAGAACTTGGAAGAGTTTCATAGATTTCTGGATCAAGAAAGTTATTACCGAGGTTTTGTTCCTGATATATCTCGAGTTGCATCACCTTTGATAGCCTTCTCCAAGAAAGACATGGTTTTTTTGTAGTGAGCATGCCCGGAATCCTTTAGTTATCTGGAGGGAAAACTGGTCAGTTCCCCAGTACTGAGGTTTCCAGAGGAAGGGGAAGAATTTTAAGTCTTTTTATTATGCTTCCTGTCTAGGTTTGGGGTGTGTGTTGATGCACCAGTGGGGACTGATATCTTATTGGAGTATGAATTTACATCTTCACATATGTAACTATACCATCCATGATGTGGATCTTGCAGCAGTTGTGTTCGCACTGAAGTTCTGGTAGAATTACCTCATTGGGAACACTTTTTGGTCTTCACATATCACAATATCTTGAGTTATGTCTTCCCTGAACAATATATAAACTTTCAGTAGAGGAGTTGGATGGAGTTTCATCAGGACTACGACATTAAGATCTCCTATACCTTAGGAAAAGGGAATGTGGTGGCTGATTCCTTGAGTAGGAATTCACCAAAGGATGTTGTTCTGAAGTCGGAAAATTCATGGAATGAAATTCTTGAGTTTGATGCTTTAAATTTGAGAATGAAAGTGTATGATGGTATAAGAAGTCTGTTTTAGGTGAAAATGCAGTTTTTCTTGGTATGACAATTGGCGGAGTCTTAGGGGGGAGACTTGGAGGCAGATGTGATTCCTGATCATGTTAGACAGGGCAATGCTCTGGAAGGATGGTCGGAGGATGGTCAGAATATGATGCTTTTCTACGGGAAGTTTTTTGTCCCAGAGAAGATGCATGAGAGATTTCTTGGCGAGTTTAATTACTCCCCTCTAATGGTATGTTCAAAAGTTTCCAAGATTTTCAGAGGCCTGAGGGAACTATTTTGGTGAAGCGGGGTGAAATGGGAAGTGCTAGAGTTTGTGGTTAGGTTCCTAGTATGTCAGTAGATGAAGGCTGAACACCACACCCCATGAGGTTTGTTGTAGCCTTTAGATTTCCTTGAGTGGAAGTGGGACAACATCTCAATGGATGTTTTCACAGGACTACCTAGGGTTCAAGGAGGATGCGATGCTTTTTGGTTAGTGGTAAATCAACTGGAAAAATTATCTCACTTCCTAGAGATCAAGGAGTCGAGTTCTTTAGAAGCCTTAGAACAGAGATACGTGGATGAGGTGGTGGAGTCTCATGGAGTTCTGAGGTCTATATTCTCAAATCGGGATGCATAGTTTTCCTCAAACGTTTTAAGGGGGTTTTATCATGATTTTGAAACCCATTTATGCTTTAACACCTCTTTCCATCCCTAGACAGAAGGGTAGATAGAGTGGACCATCCAGATGTAGGAAGATATTCTACGAGTGGGGATTTTGGGGATCATGGGTATGACACTTGCCTCTAGAAGAGTTTTCCTACAAAAATAGATATCATACTACCATAGGCATGGTTCCATTTGATGTCGTGTATGGAAGGTCATGTCATTCATCTGTGTGATGAACTAAGGATGGGGAGGAAAGTTTTCTTGAACCATAGGTTGTTTAGAAAATCGTAGTGAAGGTTCATCTTGTACGTGAGAGGATGAAGGTGGGTCAGCATTGGTAGAAGTCATATGCCGATCATAGGAGGAGACCCTTGGAGTTTGAGGTTGGAGACCATGTGTTCTTAAAGGTCTCCCATAAGCATGGGAAGCAAAGGTTCGGCCGGGGGAGTAAGATTTATCCCAGGTTCGTCAAACCTTTTGAGGTTTTACAATAGGTTTGCGAAGTAGAATATCATCTAGCACTGCTATCTCTGCAATAGAGGGTCCACAATTTCTTCCTTGTGTCTCGAATCTATCAGTATCTACATGATGACTCTCAGGTCCTCGACTGGGGGGTGCTGAATATCAGGGACGATGCAATGTTCATGGAGAGACCAATGAAGATCTTGGATCATGAGGAGAATTTGCTTAATGGGAATACCATTCCCTTGGATTTTTTTTGTGGAGTCATGGTTTCCTCGAGGAGAGTACCTGGGAACAGGAGGCACAAATTTGTGCCCCGTAGCATGAGCTATTTTGAGTTTTGATATTGTTTTTTTCTTTTTATTTACTTTGATGTAATGATTGAACTTGTTTTCTATAAGATGGTTATTTTCTTTATTCTATTATTGTGTGTAATTTCCTCACTTTAGGGAGGGAAGGACCTAGTCCCTAATCAAGACGTATTAAGGTGGATGCGATTAAACTCGTGCAGGTGATTCAGTTCCGCCCAAAGCGGATAGTATCATGACATGGAGGAAGAGACTCTCTAACCCATATGTCATGGAGGTAGTTTATTGTAGTTTTTTAGAAGATAGATGAAGGAGATGTGTTCCTGGTTACTAAGGTTTGTTCCATATTTCAAATAACACTATGGTGGTCTGTCCCTTAGAGGTATCTTATGAGGTGGTTGTTTGGATACCTTTATTTTTCTATGGGTTTACTCTTTAATTCACGAGGATGAGAATATTTTTTATATGTATTTAATTTAATGGCCCAGACCCTCTTGGTCCATTACCTTGACAAATATCTGGTGACTGGGTAAACGTGGGGACCATCAGTGACTCATTAAAGAGTTTTCCAAAATTCAGGTCAAATGAATAGTGGCACCAATGGGAATTAGTGGTACCGATGGGTGTTAGTGGAACTAAACGGTGTCGGTGGACCGATGGAAATTGGTGGCACCAATGGGCATCGGTGACACCGATGGGCGTCGATGGCACTAATCGGCATCGATGGCCCTGATGGGCAACAGTGGCACTAACGGGTATCAGTGGAACTGAAGCTCATCAGTGGCACTGATGGTTCATCCATAGCACCAATCAACGATGGTTCCAGGGTGATGGAGACAAGGAAATAGTGCTAGGGCGATGGTGCCTCACATAACGGTGAGTCATTCCCAGTTTTTCCAGAACCTTATAGTTTTTCACGAGTAACATATCTTTTGACATAAAAATGTATTAATACACCTTTAAAATATATTTAAATCCATTAAAATATTTTTCAAACCCCCAATAGTAGGGAGAATCTTGTGTTACCAAATCATGTGGCCGTTTTCCTCGGTTTCACACCTTTGACATGTTTTACAGATTCACCTTTGTTACGTGTTTTCTCTATTTAAAGGAAATATATTAACTCACAACTGTTATCTCTACCATCTCTGAGGATAATTATTAAATCTCAATTTATCCCAATGTTTGAAACTACCCAACCATTTGGTCAAGACATGATCTAGATGTTAAGATCCTCGAAATCATCTCCCTGATTTTAGGATCTGGAATTTTCTTAAGACGAGATTATCTCTTTCTTTTTTCTTTTGGTCTCTCTTAGTGCGCCTCGATACTTCCTTCCAAGACAAATCGTGTGCCCATGCTGGAGCCCTTACCTCTTAGCCTTGGAGTCCTTATTGTTCTTCCCCTGTAATTTTTGCATCCCCAGTTCATGGAACGAGGAGAAATATTCGAGCAATGATTATCTAGGTAGGGGTTTTCCTTAGTCCCTATATACTGTGAATCCTACAGGGTGGGTGTGATAATGTTTCCCTTGAGACGTGGATGAAACCAAAAATTAATGAAGATAAAAAACAAAATTTTAATTAATGAAGGGTTTGGAATGATGATATTGATTTCGCTCTGTTTTTCCATCATTTTATGTTGTGAATGATATGGTCTTATGTTCACTGAAAATCATGGTCGTTGGTGGTCCTTTCTTGCACACTAATGATCCTCTGTTTTCTCGATAATCTTGTGATTGAAAGACTGTATCATGGGAATTGGTTAATCACATAATTTTTTTTGATTAAATGGATTACCAATGAATAAAATTTCCTATGTGATCACCCCAATTATCCAAATGGAAGTAAGGGTCTTGATAAATGGTTTTACCTAAATCTAAAAATCTCCCTTACTCTATTCTGGTTATGTGTATGGTTGTTCCATTTGATTCTTTGTGGGGTGACGTAGAGGGGGATGGAATTTTTTATGGTTGAGAAGTTGTTGTCTTGTAAATTTATTGTCGTTTGGAGCTGGTATTTTGAGGATTGGTTTGGTTCTAGTACTTCGAGGGATCTCATAGATGCCTTTTGTTGTTGTGACTTTACAAGAGAATCATGTGTGAATACTTAAATTGAAACTTGGTTGTTCTTCCTTCAGTTATTTTTTTATTGTATTAATGCATGTTAGTTGACCTGTAGTGAATGAATGTTATAAACATAACAACTTGAACATGAAAACGAGAATGATTATAATGCGGGAATTGTTTTCTCGGAATGGATTTTCTTATGGTTATAGATAAGGTGTATTTTTTCATATAGGGATAACAGAAATATTGGTTGTGTATGAGCTGGTTGTCTTCTTAGGGTCCTTTATGTTGGGATGAGTGATTGTTTACTTATATGTATCATATTCAGTTCTTGTGTTTCTTATATGCACTCCACCCAAGTTGAGAACTTTGTTCCAAACACCCCCATATCATTAGGGATGGTGTATTTAACAACATTCATATGAGTGGCTGATTATTTGCACCTTTCTTCTCCATCTCCAAGGTAGCCAAATATTTTTTGGGTAGGTTGTGATGGCCTAAGGTTTATTATGACTCTAGTCACTTTGGGCAGGTTGTGCTATGGTGTTTGTCCCAGGTGTTTGCGAGCATCTTTGTTTCTCAAATTTCTTTGGGATGAGGCTCATGTATCTATAAAAAAGGTTATGCATGGTTGTGGTGGTCCAGGTGTCTGTGGGCGGGGTGCGTGGTTGTGGTGTCCCATGAGGCTATTTCTAGGGCAGCAGTGGGACTACAGTAGAACTCGTGGGGGAAATATGATGCGTAGGATGACCTAATTAAACAGTGGGAATGTGTTGTGGGGTACCCAAATATCGTTTTTCTATTAATATTACTTTACCTAACTTGCTTTATTTGGGGAGTGTTCCATGGAGAGGTTGGGTGGATAGTTTCTTTACTATGTGTTTCGGTTATCTCTACTTCTCATGGGGCATTAGAATGCCTCCCCACTAGTGCATGTGAGATTTTGGTTTTCCCTACTGAGTATACATGTATACTCACCCGACATATATTAATCTACTTTCAGTCTTTCTGGAGGACTTTGAGGACTGTACTGGACATTACTATATCGGGATTCGAGAGTTGTTATTGCTTCTTTACATTCATTTTCTACTTTCCATCAGAGTTTTCTTCTACCTTGTATCATTTTATTTTAAGCATGCATATGATAATGGATTTTTGGATTTACTTTTAATTTTAGTTTCTAATGTTTTTTTGGTATTTACCATCTTATCTCCCCATCTTATTAAATAAAAGGGTAATTCCTTCCATTTTACATGGGATTCTATTCCCTTGGTTCCAATCGCCACTTTGGGGCCTAATAAAGGCGAGACCCGGGGGGTCGTTATATCTCTATCAACATGAAGATGGAAGGGTCTGGAATTTTTTTTGTCCCTACCCACATCTTACTGAAGGTGGGTCGTGACACCTTCTTTCTATTATTTTCATTGAAAAATGGAAACGTTACTCATGCGTACATACAACATAATGTCCCCAAGATCATAACATAATTTGTTTTTCATAACCATGGATCAAGATTTTTTTTTAAAGTAATATTTATGTATAAAAATGATAATTATTAAATTTATATTATCATGTATATGATTGAAGAATTTCCCCTTTTACCACATTCAGGACACTTATTCCATTTTGAAATTATGCACCGAGCATCCTCAAAACACCTGACATGGACATAACTAATTATTTAATTAATCATTTATTTAAAATAAATTATGTATATATTTAAATAATAATAAATTAAAACTATCAAATATTATTAAGAAAAAATTAATTTATATAATTTTCATATTCTATAGATAAAAAATATACACGATAATTCCAAGACTCAAGGTAATGGTTTCCATCTCAAAACATCTTTCCTTGATACACAAGTTCTTTTACACACATAATTAATTTTATATGATGTATATACTATGACTTTACATATTATAAAATGAAAAATTCCCAATTCACAATATTTTACATTCCAATTCACTTACTTCATTCATGGGAGTTATGATTCAAAATATACTAAATCGATAAGGGTTTTTTCTTCAATATCATTTGATTTGATATTGTTTATAATTGAAATTACATAGAAGAAAATTATTTTAGCATTGTATATTAAAAAAAATTTATTTTATATATCTTATATTTATTCATAAAATTGTCCTTTAATAGTACAATTTTCCACTAATTGAAACTTAAAATGAGTGATAAAATGTTTTTGATAAAATTTGACTTCATTCTTTAATTTGGTTGAAAATACTTATCCTTCCAAATCCATGTTTGCTTAACATGTTTTCAATAATCTTTTTAATATTATACTTTGATTTTTATTTCATTTTTACCCATATTTGGAATGTTACATAAAAAAATAAAAGGAATATTCCTGTCACTCTCTAAATAAATGTACTTTTAAAAATGTATTACAAAAAATGTGAAAGGAATATTTACTTTAACATACTCAACATGAAAATAATTTCATACCATCATGACCATTATCTTATATGAAGATTTATTTATAAGTTCACAAGGTTATATTAAAAAAATCCATAATATTTTTTGAATTTTTAGTTTTTTTCCAAATTGATTATCAATGTATAAAGTTTAGTTTACAAAATATAATTTTGTAAGTATTTATATACATCAATGAAAAAAAATTAATGTTATGGAATGCTTATAAATTATTTATATATGTTTCTTACATATATTCCAAGCTCACTCTCCCTTTGACTAGATAATGCACACATTATGATCATTTCTAAAATTCCTTTATTAAGAAACCCCTATTGATTATGATATGAAGCAAGATTATACAACCCCATTTATTTACAAGGGTAATTATTTTGTTTGACTATTATTATTTAATTCATTATGTGGGACACGTATGCAAGTACATGAAATTAATGTGACAGGTGGGCCTAGATTATGTGTCTCTCTATTACATTGATTAGTGTTTTAGTCTCATGAGATGTCATATATGGGATTAAAGAGTGAAGTTAATATATTATGGGATATTATCCACTATGTGATATTTTCTAGTAATTTATCCTTGAATCGTGTCTATGTCCTGTTTTATGTTTCTACCACATTTTATACATTACCGCAATCATATGATACCACATTCTTTATTTTAAGATTCCGTGTGATTAGTTATGAGACCTTTCTTTTATGATATCATTTTATATCTTTTAATTGTAACTTTTTTTCCTTCTCATGTTTATTCTCATACTATGATTCTTAGTTCACCCCTTTTTTCTGTGTATATAAAAGCTCAGGACCCAAACTCCTGGGTATTATGTTGAAATCATGGGATTTATATTTTTGAAATTTGATACTGATAATTGTGAAATATTTTATCCCTATAAACAAAAAATCATCAAAAATAAAAAATTGGATCCCTTACAAACTTGAAAAACTTTTAAGTTTAGAGTTTTATAGAATTAGGAAAAAATTGTAAATAAAAAATTTACATGACTTTAAATGGGAATTTCTCCAACTTCATTTTTTTCATTCCACATTAATAAAGCATCATAATTAATATAAAATCCATTATAAACATAACTCATTCAACATAATTCTTTAAAACATGGGGAAAATGAAATATAACAAGGTTGATCTCAAATTATCAATAAGGGTAAACATAATTATTAACAATTTAATGTCATAAATGAGTATAAGAAGTGCATAAGGGTATGGAGACATAATCAGAGTGAATGAATGAATCATAAAATTACTCATACCCACAAATAAATGGATAATAAATTTTAAAAACATGTAAATGTGTAGATTCATCAAAATCAATAATCATGTGCCATGTGATATCAACATCAATCATGAGAAACATTATAAACCCATAACAATCCTTTAAAATACTTTTCAAAAACATGGATCATAATTTTCATAAATACCTTTCAAAACCATTCTAATTGGACTAACCATATTCATATATTCCAATATAATCATTATAAAATACATTAAAGAGATAAAATGTGTCCCACCCATCTTATAAGATATATTAGGCTCACCTGTTTTCCAAGAGCTATTATGGGGCTCAATCCATCATATAAGCTGCATCGGGCTCACCCGTTTCATATAATTATCAAGTGCCCTATCATAAATAAAACACTTTCATCATAAAACTAGAAAAAATGATAAACACATGGAAAATAAATGGGTTTCATATTAATATCTTTTAAACATAATTCACTAATGGAAAAGAAACAGGTTTATAAAAATCTTCTTGATACAATCTTAATCTCTTTAGGGAATGAATGAGGCTTCTATCACTAAAAACTATCTCCATTTGATAATAGGTAACAAAATGTACTTTTTTATGATGATGAATTGAAATAAAATTAATATTTCCTTGGTTATTTTTTTAAATTCTATTTATATTTTTAAAATCACATTTTAAAACCAAAAACATTTTGAAAAAATCTTTATTTAAAAATATCCTAGAAAACATATAATGAAAATTTTTAAAAGCAACTAAAACGCTTTTTAAAACATAAATTATTTACAAAATAATTTACCTTGAATTTTATATTAAAATATCATTTAAAAACTTTTTTAAAACATTTTTTGAAAAAATTATTTTAAAAGAACACAAATTTTCTACATAAGATAGAAATAAATTCATATTTTCATAAAAACACATTATCAAAAAATTTAAACAAAAGAGTTTTTAAAAAGGTAAAATCACTTGGAAATATCATTAAAAACATTTGGAGATGATATTTCATGTGAATTAAAATATTCCAGCATCAGTTACTTAATCAAACACAATCTTGATAAACGGTGAGATTGTAACAAAAAAATCTTACTGATTTTGTAATTTTAAATAATAGTCGTCATAAATGAATAACATTAAATGAAACATATGATATCATAAAATATAATGGGATTTATGATTTTACATTTCAAAGGGGTATTATATACACATTATAAAATAATATAGGTGTGTGACATAACAAACATCTCAAAGAAGATAAATTGTGACAAAAATCCCTTACTGCATGGTAACATTGTAACTTTAATCCCCATGAAAGATATATCCTCAAATAGATATGTAAATCCACATTAATTCAATTATAATAATAATAAGATATATTCATGGGTATTTTATACAAAACACAATAAAATTTAGTGATCAATTTGACATGTATCTTATAGTAATAAAAGTGAGATGAGAAAAACCCTTACCTCATGCTTCCTTTTGAAAGAACATGCTTTAACCTCTTGCATAGTGGTTTTAGAAATTTTATTAAATTTATAAATAATCATATACATATTTTTAATATCATATATTATTTTCCTATGACCACTTGTTACCCCTTTGTTAAATATTCCATGTTAATGTTACTTTTCAGGTAATGACTATTTTATTTTTCGTATATGATTTGAATTGCTATTTTTTGTCTTCTTACTTAAATAATGGTTTCATAACAACCAGAATGTAAAAAATTATATATATTTAATATATTTTAATTATATATTTATGTATATTAATCCATAAAATTTATTGATATGAAATGATATACATCGTTCTTAGAGAAGGTAGGTTGTACGTACGAATGAACGTTGTTTCCATTTTCATGTAATATTGAAAGAACGAGAATTAAATGATATATATATATATATATATATTTATATATTTATATATTTATATTATCATTATAGTAAAATTTATATTTTATATAAATCACATATTTTTATTAAAAACTTCATTTATACATTTCATGTAATTTGCGAACGAATAACATCGCTTCATGAGGTGGTAGTTCTTCATACACGTAAATGATGTTATCGTATTCCCTAAAAATAGAAACAATGAAGTTATGCATTATATAATAATAAAAAATCATAATAACATCATAAATATTAATTCTATCACTATTCCTAACTTTTAAAGGTGGTAATGGAAAAACAAATGACATCGGTTCGCATGGGCGTAGTCAGTCATACACACAAAAAAGGATTCTATAACCCATTTTATTAAAGTGTGTGCGGTTATAGGCAGTAACCTTAACATAAAAAAATATCTTTATATGGAATATATTGAGTTCATTATATAATAATTATATAAAAGTAACTGAAGGAGGAGGAGAAATAAATAAAATAAAAACACTTTTTGAAGAACATTACCTCTTCTTTGATTATCCTCCTTAGGTTTGCACTAAAACCTTAAATTTTTTTATTTATTCCCAAAATAGGTATTATTAGATAATATCATGGAAGTTAGGATATTATTGGAGAAGGTTTTTTATGATACAAAAGTCATTATAGGTCTGATGAAATGGGGTGATTGAGTGCCTATTTATAGTTGAGGAAGAGTTTCATTCTTGTAAATACTCAAAAGTATTCACTATTGGGGAGTCAATCTTACATAAAATGGATACCAGATATATAATTAATGGGTTTATGGATGACATAGTTCATCTAAAAATCCACCA
This sequence comes from Viscum album, assembly GCA_963277665.1. Taxonomy (NCBI): domain Eukaryota; kingdom Viridiplantae; phylum Streptophyta; class Magnoliopsida; order Santalales; family Viscaceae; genus Viscum; species Viscum album. The sequence continues at coordinate 27,269,603 of OY728131.1, forward strand.
CATATTATAACCCATATTTTAAATATTTCATTCCTTAACTTCTATGTTTCCCAATTTTTTTTTATTTTGGTTTTTCATTATGGAAAATAGTCCCCTAACTTGAGTAATTTATCCATTACTACTAAATTAGATTGGGAAATATTATATAATTTTGAACCACTGAATCTATAAATTAAATCCAAATTTATCAAATAAAAGTCATATGTTTCTTTAAAATTAATATTTTACAAAAACACATGTAATTTTAGAAAACATCGCTTTAACATTAATAGTGCTAACAAGGTTTTTTACTATTTAAGGGTCAATATATTCATTATAAAATAAATATTGGACAATTATTTTACCGTAAGTAAAACTTATTAATATTTAAAAATAAATTATAATAATATAGTATTTTTTAATTTAAAATTAATCAATAAAATATAATTTTTTATAAAATAGCAATAATGATAATTTTTCCATTATTCATTTAATTTTGAATTAAAAATGTACATAAAATATTGTAATTCAAATATATTACTTTTTTATATATTTATCATGATATATTAATCGAAAAAAGTAATGCAACACAACAATTAATTCTATTTACATCACTTTTAATGTTTTTAGTATCTTTTATTGTATTTTATTATTAACTAAATAATCCATGAATTAGTGTTTCTTAAGAATTTAATATAATTATATCATCAAAAAAATTAAATATATATTATTATAATAATAATAAATAATTTATATTCCAAAATAATATTTATAACTTTACAAATGATGTTTTTCTTCTATCCCCAAATCATAATAGAAACTAAAAGGAAAGAATGTGTGTTTTTCTGTCTGTTTCTTTATTTAACTAATTATATGGGTCCCTTTCATGGAAACTTGTCCCAAAAAAATCATAAATTTTGATCATAGTGTCATAAGGTTAGAAATAAATCCACACAATTTTCATTTAAGATGTTTTTGGTCATTTTCGCACCTTATATTCTAAGTTTAACCACTAATAAAACTTGTTTTTACCACAATCGTTGTAATTAATTTTAATTGATTTCACTAATTACATTGGTCAAAAATTAAGGTAACATAATTAGATAAAATCAATTATTCGTATTTAAAATATTTAATCCATTTTTTTTTAAATTCGACTCATATAAGTGGTAGAATTTAATTTCAAATTAATCTTGCATACGCTACCGGAAAGTGAGCTTTTAAAGTGAAAATGTTTAAAATTCTACTAGGTTTTTTATCACAAATTTATATGAAATTTTTTCAAATAAACTAAATTTTATTAATTGATATAAAATTAAACAATTTTTACTTTAAAACCAAATCAATATAAAATTTTTCTTTGTAGACTATTTTGGTCAAAATAAAAGATTCAATTAAAATCCAGTATTTTTAACTATTTATCAAAACTTATTCTTTTTCTTAAAAAAACAAAAAATTCACACAAAGGTAATTATGGTATTCCAATTTAAAATTTTAATATTATTCTTTCAAACAAAAATTATAAAATTTTCAATAAATATTTTTAAAATAAGTGCTCCATAAAAAGACGACCAAAACTGCTTTTTAGAAGAAAATAATATGGGTTTTTAAGTATAAAAAAAATGAATTATTTTTATATATTGTCTAAAAAACACAAAGGATAAATTTTAAACATTATATTGAACACATACATATAAATTCCATTAATATAATCCCAAAATAATGAATTTTCTATTTTATTGGAAAAAAATATACTTTTGTGCATTTAAATACTTTTCAGGAAATGATTTCCTTTTATTTTCAAAAAAGGTTTTATTTTCATTTATAATTAATTGGTCACCAAAGAATTAATTATATATAAATGTGTAAAAAATATTTTTATAATTTAAAAAATCATGTTCATACAATCCATTTTAAGGTCCAGGTTATAACTATAATGTTAAATAATAATATTAATTATATATTATTGGTCGGTAAAACATCATCTTGCATGTAACACAAGCTATTGAAAAAACTCATTATTGTGTGTATTGAATGATAAATTGGGTGTTTCATGTAATGAAATATAAAATCAGTGTTCCATGTCCTTTACACTATCTAATATATTTTTCCTATTTTAAAATATCAGGTTGTTATATCCTCCCCCCTTTGATAAACTTTTTCCTTACAATTTGGACTTTATCATGGTAATAAAAGGCTAAAAATTTTAAAATACTTTTTTTCCAATCCCAAACCTTATAAAATGTTACTAAAACATATTATTGACAAAATCTAAATATTATTATTAGGTTCATCAGTATTGTGATATAACTGGGTGTCTATGCAGGAGATTATTGTTGGAAAACGAAGATATGGGCATGAAATAAAAACATAAAGCCCAAATAAGGATATAGAGTGACCAAGATCATTGATAAATATAAAGTGAATAATCAAGAGAAATTTAACAATCACAAAACCATAAACCAATGTGTTGTTCAAAAAGTTACTAATATCATCATAGATGATGGTAATAGGAAAAATTTTTGTTTTCAAAATTCTTTTACTATAGTTGGGGAATTACCTTACCATATAGACTAATAGAATATCTAAATATACTTACTTGATGAGTATAATTTCTCCCATTAATAATTTTTCACCAAAATATCATCTTTTTCTCCAGAATATGTGTAGTTCAGATGAATGTTTCAAGCCCAAATAACCAAAATTAAAATTTAAATTACACATAACCGTGAAAGGGATAACAAGTTATTCCTTTTATTTTTGAACATTAACCAAAACCAAAATTATTAACACTTGGTAAGACAATTCCAAAAAATAAATAAACCTTGATATGATACCCTAATATTAAAAATAAAATATAAATACCAAAATATCATACTAAATAATCCCATCAATAACTATTCTCAAAATTCTTCAATCTTTTCGGTACTACGTTGGAAACCCAAAGATTTAAATTATTTGATAAAATTATCCTCCATGATAATTTAACTGTTATTACTCAAATAATATCTCATATCTTTATAAAATGAAAATAATCCTTACCTCAAAAAATGTCATTCTATCTAGAAAATAATGTAGGCCAGTGATAAACATGCAACCCTTATCATCCTTCAGTCATGGGTTTAATCCCCACCACCTTATTAAATGTGATGGGTTGTCACCTAACATATGGGTTGTCATTTTTTAAAACATGAAAAATAATTAATCCCAAAATATCACTTCATTTTGATCCTAGGGTTTACAAATATCCCAAACCAATAAAATGTGTCACAAAATGTTATTAATAACCTCAAAATTTTTACTACTTAAAATCCTCAAATAGAGTGCTTCAGAATTTGAACTCATGATCAGCCTTAATCTTAAAGACCTATAATGGTATCAATAAATCGTAATATAACATCACGTGAAGACATCATAATATATAAATCATTATAAATTGACCTTTGATACCAACCATAATAGCTCAGGGCCCACACTCCTGAATCATGTGTTAAAATCATGAACATTATATTATTGGATTTGATGCTAATAATTGTGATCCAATTTTTTTCTTCTAAACCATTGAACATCAAAAGTAAAAATTCCATCACTTAAAAACATGAGGAAATTTATAGTTTATAGATTTATTGGACAAGAAAATCTCTTACATGTACAATTCACATGACTTTAAATGATATTTTCTTTTACTTAACACAGATTTTATTTTCCTCATTAAAACATCATTATCATCCATATTATATCCCTTATAGAAAAAACTCATTCAATATCATTTTTTGAAACCTGGAGAAAATGAAACATGAGAAGGGTGATCTTAAATTCTTATTCAGGGTAAACATAATCATCTTAATTTTAATTTAATCAATGAGAAAAAAGTGCATAAGAGTATTACCACATTATCAGAGTGCATGAGTGAATCAAAAAATAAATCATACCCATCAATACATGGATCATTAATTATTTAAACATGGAAAATATATGAGTCATTAGAATAAATAATCATAATTCATCTGATATCAATTGTAAGTATGATAAAAATTATAAATTCATAATAAGAAATTAAAACCCATTTTGGTAACTAAAACAATCATTTTCATAAAACCCTTCCAAAACCATTTTAATTGGAGTAACTATAATGTCAATTTCAAATAACATCACTACTCAATGATTTAGAGATAAATAATGGGGCTCATCCATCAAGAAATCTATATCAGTCTCAGACATTTTTTGAATAGATATAATGTAGATCAACCCTTTGTAAAAGATATATCAGGCTCACCCATAAGCTATAATGGGGCTCAACCCTTCGTATAAGCTATATCTGGCTCTCATACTCCTTATACTTCTCAAGTAACTTATCATGAATAATAGAATTTAATCATTAAAATCCAAAAAACATGATAAAAAATTGTTAAATAAATGGGTTTCATGTCAATATCCTTTGAAGATAACTATCATATAGAGAAAAAATAGGTTTCCTAACAATCTCCCAGAAACAATCATAATCCATCCAAAGAAATAATGAGATTGGTATCACTAAAAAATATCCCTTTTTGAGCATAGGTAATAAAAATGGATTTTTATGTTGATGTATTTAAATACCATTAAAATATCATTAAATAAATTTTGGTGAAAATATCATTTTTATTTTGAAAAGTACTTTTTAAAACATAAATCATTTTGAAAACCTTTTTATTTTAAAATAACCATGAATGTTTATAAAGAAGATTTAGAAACCACATAACAAAATTAAAAATAAATATTTTTTTAAATATTTTTTCTTTAAAAATATATTAAAATATCATTTAAAAACATGTAGAAAAAAATTAGATAGCATTGTTTTGAAAAAACACCGATTTCTGACCGAATAGAGAAATGAAGTCGAATTTTTATAATAACACTTTATCAAACATTTTAATTACCAGAAAGTGTAAAATGGTACAATTAATTGTAAGAGTCATGAATAAATATTGTATAAGATAATTCATGAGAATTATAAAATTTCAACATCGGATACTTAACCATAAAAAATCCTGATAAACTGTGAGATTATAATAAAAGACTCTTACCACTTTTATAACTTTAAATCACAAACCCTGTAAAGGGATAACATTAAATGAATCATATAATATAATTAAAAAAAATGATATTCATGATAATACATATAAAACAGGAATTATATAAACCTTATAAAACAATATAGGTGTATAATATAACAAACATCTCAAGGAAGGAAAATTGTGACAAAAATCCCTTATTGCATGTTAACATTTAAACCGTAAACCCCAAAAAATAATGATAATTAAATGGATATTTAAATAATAATAAATTCAAGTAAAATTATAAAAAAATATATTAATGGGTATCATAAACACCACTAAATAAAAAGATCTGGTGAATGTGGCATGTATCTAATAGAAATAAATGTGAGATGTGAAAACCCATACCTCACACTTCATTTTGGTTGAACATGATTTAACCCAATATATAGTGGTTTTAAAAAATTTATTAAATTATTAAATAACCATATTAATATTTATAAAATCATATATTATTTTTTTATGACCTTTTATTACCTGTTTATTAACAATTTCATGTTAAAGTTACATTTGGGTAATGACCACTTTGTATTTTGTATGTGTTTTGACTGGCTATTTTTGGTATGATTACTTAAATAATTATTTCATAATATCTATAATATAAACTACGATATAAATATCATATATACTCCATATATTTTTACTCATATTATTCTATAAATTTTAGTGATAGAAAATGAAATACACCATTCATGGAGACGGTAGGTCATACATATGCATGAACGATGTTTCAATTTTCATGTCATATTGGAAGAAAGAGAAGTAAATAAAAAATATATATATTATCATTTAATTATAATTTTTTTATCATATATAAATCATGTTTTTATTAACCCTATCTTTAACACATTCCATGTAAAGCTTGAACGAATTGTATTGTTTCACGAGGCGATAGTTCGTCATACACACAAACGACGTTATCATATTCCCACAAATTTCAAATAATGAAATTATATGTTATATAAAAATTTTATAAGAATAAAAATATCATAAATATAATATATAAACAGCTTTAACATCATTATTTGTTACCTTTAAAGGTGGAAACATAAAAAGGAACGACATTGATTCATGTGGTTGTAGTCTGTCGTATACACGAATGGTGATTCTATAACCCATTTAATAGAATTGTGTGTTTTTTTATGTAATAACCTTAACATAAAAACATCTCTTAATATTAAATATACTTAAATAATTATATAATAATGATATAAAAATAATTTAAGGTGTTGGAGAAGGAAATGAAATAAAAAATATTTTAGAAGAACATTGCCTCTTCTTCGAGTATCCTCCTTAGGTTTGGACTAAAACCATGAAAGGTTTTATTTATAATAAAATAAGGTTTCTAGTATGATAATAGGTAATTTGGAAAGTGTCTTGGGATGTTTTTTTATGATCCAAAATTCTTTATAGGTGTACATAAGTGGGGAGAGTGGGAGTCTTTTTATAGTTTGGGATGAGTGGCATTCATGTAAATACTCAAAAGTATTCTCTATTTGGAGGTCAATATTACCAAAATTAGATAAAAGATTTATATTTACAGTTTTTAGGGATTATATGGTCTATAATCACATCCACGTTAAATTATAACCGATTTTTTAAACTTTTACATCCTTAAGTTCTTAGTTTCCAAATTTTAACTATTTTGGGTTTTTTTTATGAAAACTAGTTTTCTATCCTATGTAATTTATCCACTAATAACAAATTACAGTGACAATTATTAGATAAATTAAACCCACTTATTAATAAAATTAAATCGAAATTAAAAAAATTGAAATCTTAATTGTTTTGAAAATTAAATTTTAACATAAGAGCATGTAATGCGCAAAAATACTATTTTAACCTTAACTGCGCTAAAAGAGTTTTTTACTATTTAGGTGTCAATATATTTATTATAAAAGAAATATTAGTCCATGAATGAACCATACATGATATTTATTAATATTTACAACTAACTTGATAGAATATATGAATTTTAGTAATTTAAAATTAATTAATAAAATAACATTTATTATAAAATAGCATTAAGTTAAATTTTTTAATTTTTTATTTAATTTGAATTTAAAAATATCAAGACAATAATGTAATTAAAGTATTTTACATTTTAATATGTTTATAATGATATATTAATCTAAAAATATAATTTAACATGATAAATCAATCTATTTACTTCAATTTTAATGTTTTTAGTATCATTTATTTTATTTTATTATTAACTAAATAATCCATTTGTTGGCATTTCTTAAAAATTAAATGTAATTTTATAATCACATAAAATTAAAGGTAAATTATTATGATAAAATTAAATAATTTATATTCCAAAAAAATATTTTTAATTTAACCTATGTAGTTTTTCCCCAATCCTTAATGTTTTAAAGAAATTAAAAAAAAGGTTATTTTTTGTCTTTTTCATTATATAACTTATTGCATGGGTCACTTTCATGTAAAAGTGTCCCAAAAACTAAAAAATTTAGAATAGAGTTATAGGGGGCTAAATATGTCCATAAAATATGTTTTTTTACACGATATGAGTCATTTTTACACCTTATTTTCTAATTTTATCCACTAAGTGAACTCATGTTTAGGTTAACCATTGTAATTATTTTTAGTTGTTTTTACTAATAACATAAAAGAAACAATTAATTTGAACTTATTGGATAATATAAATTATTATTATTACAAATATGTAATCCACTTTTTTCAAATTTAACTAACATAAATGGAAGAATATAATTTAAAATTAATCTCATAGACGTGATAAGAAAGCGAGTTTTTTATGTCAAAATGTTTAACAATTTACTAAGTTTTTATATCTAAATGTAAGATGAAAAAGGTTCCAATGAACTAAATTGTATTAATTGACATAAAGCGAAAATAATTTAACTTTAAATAAAATAAAAATTATAATTTATCTTTGTAAATAATTTAGGGAAAATAAAATTTTCATTTAAAATTTAGTATTTTAAACAATTCATTAAAAAATGAAAAGTTTAAAAAAATTAAAAAATATCACCCTATAATAATTTTGGTATTATTTTTTCAAAAAATATTCTTTTTGAATAAAAATTATATTATCTTCAATAAAAATTAAAACAAGTTTTTCATAAAAACACAGCAAAATAATTTTTAGAAAAACGAAATACAGGTTTTAAGCCTAAAATATGATTTATTCTTATATATTTTATATAAAATAATTAGGATGAATGTAAAATTTTATATTTAATATATTAAATATAAATTTTATTAATATAATTCAAAAAGTGTGATTTATTTATTTTATTGGTACAAAACATATTTGTGTGCATTTAAATAGTTTGTTAGAAAAATATTTCCTTTTTTTTCCAAAAGGGGTTTTTTTTTAATTTCTAAGAAATTAGTCACCAAAGAATTCATTATATATACATGTGTAAAAATATTTTTATAATTCAGTTAATCCTATCCATAAAATTCATTTCAATTACAATTTAATAAATATCATGTTAAATAATAATATTAATAGCATATTATTGTTTCGTTAAACTCAGTCTAATACAAGCTATTGAAAAAATTTGTTGATGTGTGTATCATAAAACAAACATAGTGTTGTTTTTTATGTCATATAAACTAAATGCTTCATTTTATTTAAGCTATCGAATATAATTTTCTTCTTTCAAAATCATATGATGTTACAAGGTATTTCCCAGGTAATCCCAGGCAGTTTTGGGGATCTAAAAGATGTATGATCTTGTTGTGGAGAACAAAATAAAATATTTTATTTTTAATATCACTTTGATTTATTATGAACCATGTATTCCAAAGAAACTGGGCCTCCCAATCTTTGGGTTTTAATTAATGTATTTTTATATCAAAAATTAATGTAATAATATGTGTAAAAGGCTTGGGTTTCTATATTAATATACCCAATCATATTGAGTATTTGAAATTCAAAATTACAGAGGTTATTTTGAATTTAATTCCATTGAAAACCAAAGTGAATCATTCTATGATATGAACAATCACCTAGATTCTCCTATTGAAATTTTTTTATACTTGGTTATTTAGGAAGGGGTTTCTCTAACATGTAGAATTTTTTCTATAGAAACTTTCCTTAAGTAACCAATCTTATGAATTTATTACATTATGATATTTATTTTAAATGATTAATTTAAAACATAAGTTCGATGGGTGATAATATTATATATATATATATATTATCATATGAGTATCATGTTTTATTTCCATTTAATTAAGACTTTTATGAAAATTAATCCCACTAAAATTACCATCCACTTTAAAATTACATCAAATCCATTAGTGGTATAAGATCCATATTTCCCTCCAAAATGAGTCTAATTTAGCATTTGTCTCACCAGGTAGTTATTTAGGTAGATAATAATCCTAATCAAATAATATATGACTATTTGTGCAATATTCCAAGTTAATAAACCCAACTCTATTCCTTTCATAACCTAATCCTATAAGGGTGTCTCAACGAGTGTAACCCTAAGAAAACTGCAAGAATAGTTCTACACAACATAATCTAGGTGAACCCTTCTTTAACATGAATTTCCCAATTGGATAAACTAGGTCACCGATTACTTTCATTAATTAAAAAAGATAATTTATGTGTGTTATGCTTTGGAATGACCTACCTGGTCGGATGATCAATGTCTTAACATGTGTTATTTTGGAAGGAATCAAACACTTAATGCATTAAGGGGATTTAATCTCATCATCTTATCTCATATTATTCCATTTATGTATTCATGATTCTAGTGATTTAGTTTGGAATCATATTACCTCTAAAAATCAGTATGTTCAATCTATATTTATATGAAACTCCTTACACAAATCAGATTTTGTGTAACTCTCCTAAAAATAGAAGAAAAATATATCTACACATATCCAAATTCATCTTAATCATATGGTATATAAATTATTCATGTAAAGGTTAAGAATTATATGACACTAAAAATCACCACATGAGTCACCTTTGAGCCATAGAGAGTCTATCACCTACTTTCTATATCAAGGAATATGCCTCTAGATCAGTAAAAATTATGGCCCAAAATCCTTTTACCCAGTGATACGTTACTCAAGAGAGAATCTATTTATTCATAAATCTAATACCTAATATGTATACACAACATTCAATAAAAAATTCAATCTGATAACTATAATTAAAAACCAAATTTTAGGTAGTTGGAAACAAAATCCATTATCATTCCTACCATGTAACAATGTGGATGTATGTACGACAATACCAGTAAGAATTTCAAAAATTAAAACAAATAATAAAAATTCATAATATAAATAGTTTATATCTATGAATTAATTACTAATAACATTAAAATAATTGTACATTTAAAGTATTAAAAGATGATATAAACATTTATGAACAATTCATAAAAAAAGATAATCAAAACACTGTATAATTTTATATAATTAGTATAGATAATAAAAAATTTATAATATAAACACATTATATTAATTTTACAATATAAAATCTTTGTATTATTCATTAGATGGAATTTAATTTCAAATATAGTATATTTTAAGAACTGTAAACTTTTTTTAATTCAATTTTTTAATATGTAAACATTTTGTATAATATAATTATCACATAATTAGACTTAATTAAAACACAATCATATCAATCGTCAAAACTATTTTAATATAGTATAAAATTTTTCTCAAAATGAAGCTTTAATATGAACAATTTTAATTGATTTTTTATAAACAATTCATAATTTTAAAATGTAAACACTATATATTTTGGGCCTCAATTTTTTATTGATAAAAAATTTATAAATAACCTTTATAATTTATAAATAATCATTTTATTTCATTGTCATAAGGAATTCCATATAATTTTGGAATAAAAAATCGTAATATTATTATTTAATATTGAGGAATATTAAATAAAAAAAATTCATGATCATTTATTAATTTTTATAGACTATTTTTTATTGGATCAGATCCTTGATCCAATTTATTACTATTCTTTATAATTTAAAAAATTATAACTTCTCATGCATTTTTTCTAATTTGAGTTTTTTTACAATTTGGAAATGCCTAGAAAGTGAAAATTTTGAAAAGTTTGGAAGGCCAAAATTTTGAAAAGACTAGAAGTTACAATGAGCACTGACTCTGAGAGAATATTTGGTAAAGTCTGGAAGTTACCATGAGTACAGACCATGAGTGAAAATTTAGTTAAGTCTAGAACTTACCATGAATGAAAATTTGAAAAAATTTTGAAGTAACTGCAAGTACTGACAATGAGTAAATTTTTTGAAAAGTATGGAAGTGACTATGAGTACTGACCGTGAGTGAAAGTTTGGAAAATTCTATAAGTGAACTTGGGTACTGACTATCCGTGAAAATTTGACTAATTCTAGAATTGAATGTGAGTGAAAATTTGGATAATTATAGAACTGATAATGAGTCAAAATTTTGATAAGTCTATATTGAGAACATGAACAAAAATTTATTGACCATATGAAAAAAATGTACTTATTTTATGAACAAAAATTCACTAATCGCATTAAAAAATGCTTCTACCACATGAATACAATATACCCAAGACATGAAAAATACGCACCTACTATGTAAACCAAATTTAATTCCTACATGAATAAAAATTTACATATCCTATGAATGAAAATTAAGTGACTAGACGTTGAAATTTGGAAAAGTGATGGAATTATCTCATGATCTATCCACGGTCAATTATTCCTTTAGTCGTTTTTTATCCCAAAACATGTACTATTTTATTTATACTTTTATATTTTGAATTATTTCATATTTGATTCACATTTTTCCTCTATTTTATTATTCCTAAAATACGTATTTATCATTTTAATACAAATCAATTTTATGTAGTAATAAATTCTCATCACATGGTTTTGTGTTTCATGCTGGTTTCTGGGGAAAAATGAGATTTTCAAATTAAATATGGTTGGAATGTGAAAATTTTATCTCATGTTATTTATGGGGATTTTATAAGGTAATTTGATATTTATTATAATTATTTATAGGTACTATATTAATTATTTTAACAATTTATCACTACATGATATGTTTCTTAATTTTACATATTATCAATACAACCTACATGGGTATATTGTTCATAATCTTTTAATGAAGAAATATCATACATCATTGGGAATGAAAATATATGGCTGTTTTAAAATGTTAAAGCTATTGTGAAAATTTTAACTTTATATACATAGAGATTGAAAGATCCAAATGCGGATATGTGTGGTTAAGGATATTCATGAACTGAACAAGAATAAAATACTTTTTTAATAAACTATGACTCATAGTCAAACTATAATAATTTGATCATTTTCTACTAAAGAGATCTTTATTACCTCAACTCTCATAATATGAAGATTTCATCTGGTTATGTGGATTTAATTATTTATATTTATTTATTTTTGAATAATTTTAATGGGTTATACTACCCATTAAAAGGTTGGAATTTGGGTTGTGAATCCAAAAACAAGTCACGTATTGTGTTGAGCCTCCATGTGGTAAAAAGTTAGGTTTTTTCAGTTGTTCCTCCAGGTAGAAAAATGTAAGTATTTATAGGTTTAATCCTTGAGGGGAAAAGGCTTTGTAATCATGTTGTGACTAATTACGGGAAAAGGTCATTTTAATATTCCATGATACTGGTTATAGTGGGTGTCATCACTCTTAGTTCTTGAGAGTGGAGAAGAGTCTACTAGGATCATTTAGATTTGAACCACTATAAAAATATCTATGTTCATATATATTTATCTTCAACTATTCTAGATTTAATTACATTGATATAAAATTAAATTTAAATTCGTTTTGTAATTTTAATTCTCCACCAACTTATCAATTTTCCCATTTTACCTCTCGAAAAATATTTATAATTTAATAATATATAAACAGTTTATAAATTAATAAAAATATCAAAATTAACTTTTACCACTAATAAAAAATAATTTATAATTAATTAAATTAAATTCAAAATTAAATTTTTTAAAAAAAAATTATTAACCAATAGTATTTTATGATTGAGTTGGACTCTTAGGATATGATTCACAATCATGTTCTATAGTCTAAGGTATATCATACCCTATGATAAATAGGTTGATGACACATGATGTTAACCATAATTTATGACTGATAACCTACTCATATCATATGATATCTCATATTGTGTATTATGATATTTCAATATGTTGTATAAGTGATATGATACTATACTTTTTAAAAACTGTATGAAATAATCATAATTTATGATAGGGAGACTTCATATGCTATGATGAGTGAAAATTATTAGATTTAAATCATATCACGACTTAAGATATCCTATATCATATGTCATGAAAAAACCCTCAAAATAATATAATATATTATTCATTATGAATTTAATTGGATATAATAATATCTCATTTCTAATATGAGTTCAAAAATCTAAATGAATACTAGGATTTGATACCATTACTAGGATTCATAGTGATCTAACAACACTTATTAGACATAGTGTAAATAATTAAGAATATCAAACCAATACCTTTCTATATTGATAAATGAAGTATGTGAAATGGTTATTGATGAAATGATGAAAGAAACCCACACACCAAAGATCCCCACCAGCATCAAATCTTCATCTGATGTGGTTGATGGATATCACTAAATAGAAATCATAGAAAAATGACCACTATGGTGTATCCATTGGATAAGGTTAATCACTCATCAAATTAGTGGGATCCCCCCAACCTCCATGATATGATAGGTTATCAATTTTAAAAGAGGTAGAAGAAGAGAGAAATGAGTAAAAGAGTTTACATTATGCCTTGGGAGATTCACACACAAGCCCATTGACTGGGTTCTATCACTCTATATATAGAAACATAGGATTCTCCTTAGCTTAGTTTTCATTGAATAATATGTTAAAACGTATGAAAACATTCCTTTTCTAATTCATGAAATCATTTTTATGAATCCATTTTCTTCAAAATGTTACATCACATACAATGGATATTAATGATAGGAAATATGGTAATGATTTACTTGAATTATAAAAATTATCATTTGGTTTCTCAGGGTATTATCGATAGTGGAATCATATTTAAGCCTTACTATAGAGATCCAATCATATTGCACGATTTCATGGGTAGTTAGCATAAAATCTAATTTCATGCTTTTATGACAAACTCAATCATACAATATGACATTCCCAAGCCCAAATAATATCTTATACCCATAGTTTATATATGTCATACAATTTGACATGTTGATTTTGTACCCTATATAGACCAAAACACATCACATGTGTAAGTCCCAAGGTTATAACTTCCTCATATTATACATTTTCACCTACACCCATAGATATCGGCATGAACCATTACATTAGTGTTAATACCAAGTTTGAGAGATTAAAATTATGGTAGATCCCCTCATCCAATCTATACAAATAGAGACTCCTATTGAAAAACATCACATTCTCACCCATGTTTTTTGATGATGCAATAATGTGTTTGGTAGATAAAGGTTTATGTGGGACCTCATGTTGGTTGTGATGAATCCCTATGGTGTCATACTTGAAGTGTATTGGCTATCCATGATTCATATCTAGGTTTGTTTCTGTCATCAGATAGTGGCATGTCTTATATCACCTAGATCGAGATTTTCCTTCATGAAAAAATGGGACCTTGATATGAAACAACTGAGGCTTATTAACATAGATTTTATATGGTAGCCCTTAAATTTTAAAGCACGATTTTGTGTCTAAGTGACACTTTATATGATCAAATTCCAAAAGAAGTTTAGGAGTAAATATATATTTTTATAGATGTCATTATGGGGTTTATCTCTCATTATATTAAGGGTCTGATGATTCTATGTAGGACTACATAGAGAAATGTTTCATCACAACTAGTTTATCCCACTAGATATCTCTAGTGTTTTTTCCTTATTATATGGATAAAACATGAGGATTTTTGTTGATTATATCCACAAAAATTAGATGAATGTCAATAAAAATACCCTATGTCGAGATTTGATGACCTATTTTACTAGTTGAATGGTGAGAGGCATTTATTGATGATTTTCCTATGGTCATAACATCACTAGTAGAGGGTTCCAGATGATAAAATCCCAAATACAACATTCTAGTTTTTCTAAGGACACTACAAGTGACTACTGATTACCTTTAGAAAAATAAATTTCAAATCTATATTCACAGCCCTCATGAAACATATCTTCCAACCATTTTGGATAGTTTCATGGGGGCCTCCATCGATTCCATCCTTTTTTATTCATCATCATAGGAGGAACATGTCGAGCATTTATGGATTATTTTGGACATACTTTGAGAGAACAGGCTCCACTGAATATCTTAAAGTGTTAGTTTTGGATTCAGGAGGTCCACTTCCGGGGGTATGTCATATAAAATGGTGGAATAATTGTGGATTCAGTGAATATCAAGGTATTTTTTCCTTGGGAGACACCTAGAAACATTTTCACGGAAATTTTGTTTTGGGATGAATTGGATATTACCACAGGTTCATAGTGTTCTTTTATAAAAGTGAAACTCATGTGAATAACCTTAACTTTGAAGGGAATACATTCATATGGTCATAGAATTTTCAATGATTTTCATGGATCCAAATAGGATTTTAAAGAATGATTCCATTGTAATGTTTCTAAATTAATGTTATGATTTTGTAGTGTTTTATGATGGATCCAATTCTCATTTTCGTTCTATGTTGATTCAGAGTCTGGAGGATATTACTTATGGGTCTGGGTAGTTGCTACATCATGAGAATAACTATGTGACCCATAATTTATAGCTCATAGTTGTTATATTCACCTTGAAATCCTAGAGGCACTACCTTTTAGATTTTTTTTCATTATCTATATGGACCACAAGAGTCTTGGGTATATCTTAACGTAGAAGGAACATATCCTAAGGTAGTGGTGATAGTTGATGTCATTATGGGACTATGAATTCGATATTGTATTGAATTTTAGGGAAGAAAAAATAGATATTGATTCCAATATAAGTAAATAATGTGTTCCAAGGATGGATTTGGAATCTAAGTAGTTTTCCTTTATGTTGTTGTCATTGGTAGATGAAGGAGATGTGGATTATCTTGGTTTTATGGTGGTGGAATTTTTTCTTCTTCATTGCATGGTGTAGGTTTAGTTATGAGATAATGATAGTGATGTCTTATATAATCTTCTATCCAAATGTGAGGTACCTAATAGTTTTTTTGAAATTTAGGGATCATATCATCCTATTCTAGGGATAGATAATTGTTTCATTTCATTATGAGAGGAGGTGGTACGAAAGTTTTACACTTCACCTATGGTGGTACTTATCGGCATGATGAAGATGAAACAAATCCTTGGGTGGTATTATTAGTGGTCAAGTATGAATAAAATTGTTTTTGAGTTCATATAGAATTCCCTAATGTTCAATTAAGTGAAAGTCGATCACAAGGATCTAGTGGGTTAGTTTCAACCCCTTGATATCCCAAATTAGAAATGTGATGTCTTTTTTATAGACTTCATATAAAGTATCTCATGTTTAGAATAGCATCATGATGAAATATTGGTGATCATCGACCAACTAACTATGTCATCCCACTCTATACCCATCTAATGATGAGTCTAGTAGATAAATTGGAATAGTTGTAAATAAGTATGATATTCAATATACATCAGGTTCCCTCAATGATAATTTCTGATGTAGTTTCAAAATTCCCTTCTCGGTTGTGGAGAGTCATGCTAGAGGTTTTTAGAACATATAATTTGTTGTGTAGATCCTTTACACTTCGCTCAATTATGTTTCGATAATTTCATGATTATTATTCTCTTCCCTCTAACATGATTAAATAAATATGATTTAATTTCTCACTACTTATAAAATAGAATTTTATTTCGGATGTTGTTAATTGATTTTTCCCAACATTTTTTATGTGTTGTATAAATTGATTTTTTTTTTGAAAAATTCACATAAAAATGAGTTAGATTATCACTCATACACTAAAATTTTAATAATAAGATAATTATAATTTTTCATGATATTATTTACTTTTTAATTAATCAATTTTTTTTTTTTATTATTCATTTCTTAATTTTATAGTCTTATTCTTATTTATATTTTCTTATTCTAAACAACAAGTGTTTTTAAACAAATCCTTAGTTTTTATTTTTTATTATAAATACAAATTAAGATGAGATATATAAAAGTCTTATATTCCACTAGAAAGTATTACAACTAAGAAAAGTTTTACCCAAATATTAAAATTTTTTAAAATAAAAATTTCTATAAGTTTAATGTCATATTTTATTTTTAAAATTTTATATATCATTTATAATAGTAATATGTGTTCTATAATGTCGTATGTGATGTATAAAGTCAAACACAATGAATTAAAGTTGAACATAGTCTGTAAAAGTCATAACTATCCTATAAAGGCATACATGGTTTATAAGTTCATACATGGCTTGAAAATTTATACGCATATAAGAAAAAATCATATGTTCTATAAAAAACTCTTATGATTTTCAATATTTGGAAAATTATAAAAGCCATATGGGATCTAAACTCTTATGTGACCAAAATTCATATATGTTTTTTATAAATCAAAAACTTTTATTTTAAATTTAAAATATACACTATTGATATTATTTTTCATGTTTTGATCTACTATATATTCTTGTTACATATATTTATTATTTTAAATTATTTAATTCATAGGAAAATTTGTTTAGAAATTATTTATGAAGGATAACATTTAAATCATAAAGGATGAATCATGCATAAAATTTTTTGTTGTATAAATAATTTTTTTAAAGTTATGGGAGAATAATTATCAAGATGTATAAATAAGGTTTTAATGTGAATTAGAAGATGAATAAAAAAATAATTTTTACCTAGGAAATAATATACAAAAAACATTGAATTAGTTTATTGGTTTTATATGTGCACCATGTACTTCAAGAAAGAAAATTTCAAACAGATAGAATATTCATGTTGATATGAATGTTAATGTTACTCTTAAAGCTTTTTTGAAGGAATAAACTCTATAAATATTGTTTTACATATCCAGTTAAAGTACAAATGGTGGGGATATTTTAATTATTATGTGTGACATATTTTTCTGATCTCGTACTATAGGAATTTGGCCTAGAGATCTTTAAGATACTAAACATGTTTTTCGGAAGTGATTTTTGCTACATAAAAACTAAATACCTCATTATGTAACTAATTTTTATTATACTTAATTATTTTTATATTATATATATATATATATATTATTTTTTCAATTCTTTTTTATTCAAAAGTGGGAGGGGTTGTTCCTTGTTCTAGTAAAAATAAAGGGATTAATTTCTCCTTTATCTAAAAAAGGTAAGGTTGGTTCTTACTCCATATTAAATGTATTTTTTTGGGTTTCCCTATATGTGAAAAATTATTTTGATAGTGGGTATTCCTATATGTGTTAAAAAGTCAGTGTGATTTGGTTTAAATCTAGATGTGAAAATTTTAATTTGTAAGGGTAGTGACTCCCCTTCAAAAGCCATGTCAGATTTGATAATGGGCATCATACTCTATCGTTGAGAGAATGAAGAGTAGACATATGATCTATTTACTATTATATATAAAAAATATACTTGTTTTAATATTATATTTTCCATAAAATTTAATTAACTCATATAAGTTTTTAAATTTTTTAAAATAGTTCAATTCAACCCCCACCCTCGAACCAATTGGCCATATTCCCATATTGACTAAAGAAATGGTATCAGGGATTGGAACTTGAAAGGAATATTAGAATTTTTTAATATATTTTTGTTTATAACCAAATCATAGACTAGAAAATATATGGAAAATATAAATTTGAGATGGTAATAACAATTTATAATGAAGGTTTTTTTCCAAAAATACCACCATTTTTTGATGGTACAGATTGTGGCCATTTTCCTGAAAGGATTGAAGATTACCAAAAAATTTTAATAATTGATCACCAGATCATATTAATAAATCCTTAAATTTACCTAATATTGAGGAAGAAACTTTTATTGGTAATTATTATCTTACTCATGTCTCAAACTACAAGGTAATCAATTTTGTATATAGTGTAATTGGAAGAAATGTGTTTATTCCCATATTTTCTTATAAAAAAACACAAGAAATATAGAGAATACATCAATTTATATATTATGGATTCGATAAGTTAAAAATTAATAAAACTCGTATGTTAGGGGCTGAGTATCAAGAATTTAAATTTTAAAAATAGAAGGCTATTGATCAAATTTTCCATAGATTTACTAGTATTTTAAATTGCATGAGTTTTTTGGGTGAAGCATTGGATAACATAATTTTAGTAGAAATAATTATTATGTTTTTACATAATAATTGAAATATATAAAAATTGGTTATTAATGAAATCAATGAAATTAAGGAATATACACTTGATGAACTTATTTTCTCTTTACTTCAATATTAATGAGAACTATATGATACTATTTAAAAAGAATAAACTAAAAATAAAGTCATTGAATTTAAATATGTTATTTTTTCTACCTACTCATTATATTATAAACTATTGGTATATGAAATTAATGAGGTTTCCCAATATGTAAATAGTGTATACAAAAATATGAAAGTATATTCTAGGAGATCTAAAAAGGATTTCACAAGGAATTATCACAAAAAGAACCAAAATGGTAATGTCATTCTTAATGATGTCATTGAAATAATTTACACTGAATACAAGAGAAAAGTTTAAATTAATCATGAATGATCAAGGGTATATAAGAATAAAAAAATTTGAATAAAAAGGATAAGATATATCTGTTATCTAGACGGATTTCTATCAAGGGCTCAGATATAAATCAGTAATATCATTTTAAAATTTAATTAAAAAAATTGTTCTAGATGGATTCTTTAAATCATGTAGGTGATTATAATTCTTATTCTTACAAATATAAATCTAAAAAACCTTCATTTGATGATTTATATAATGAAATTTAGATATTACATAATGATATACTTAATATTTTAGAAATTTATAATAAAGTCCAAAATAATTATAAGAATCTCGTTGAGGAGAAAACTATCATTCTTAAATAAAATATGAAATTAAGGAATATTGATTCTATAACTATTGATAAATTCTATGTATATTTAAATTTTTCTCTAAACATAAATTTTTAAACTATAGGAGTATATTTCTAAAAATAATAAATCATGAAAAATAATATTTAATATTATTCTATATGAAAATTTCATGTTTAAAAATGAACATGAAATTCTAAATACAATTCTATCTATATTTTCTCTATGTAATTCTACGATAAATTGGTAATAATGAAAGAAAACTAAAAGTGGTCATGTTAATAAAAAAAATTAACTAAAATGTATAATATATTCATAGTTAAAATTTTAAAATGAAGTATATCGATAAACACCCATTTTAGATATAGAATGAAGAGATATTTTGAAAGTTTGTGTTATTTGAGATTTCCACAATCTCGTAGATTCACTACATCCATTTCCTCTACATTACCTATTT
This sequence comes from Viscum album, assembly GCA_963277665.1. NCBI lineage: Eukaryota > Viridiplantae > Streptophyta > Magnoliopsida > Santalales > Viscaceae > Viscum > Viscum album. Next base: position 27,290,220 of record OY728131.1, read on the forward strand.
CAAAATTTTTGAAATTGATTTCAGTTCATAAAATTTTTTCTTCTGACCAAATTAGACCCAAGTAGGCATGGGTACCCAATCTTTCTAAAATATTCTTCTTAGGATGTGGGACATCAAGTTTGAGAAAATAAAACAGGTTCATGGATAATAGATTTTCTTAGTACCTTGTAGGTGATGATACAATATTTATATCATTCATAAATTTTTAATGAGGTAATGTTAAAATTGTTAATAATTCAAAATATATAGTTAAATCTAATAGAGATGTTGGAATTTCAAAATCTTTTATAATTTCAAAAGTATTATATTTTAAGAGTTTCAAGAAAAAATTAATTATTATATCTCAACTATGTGATGATGAAATGAATGTAAATTTTCAAAATAAAAACTGTATAGTTTTTAAAGATGAATCTATCATATTTTATACAAACTGAAAAGATAATATTTATTCTATCAGTTTTTCTAAAGTAACAGATCTATATTTTTAGTGTTTAATTTTTATTGGTCCATATAAAATTTCGTAGCATATAAGGCTTAATAATGAAAACTTTTTGATGTTGTATAATATGTGTAAAAACCAAATGGTTTTTTGGATTCCAGATTTAAATCAAGATTACACATACATTTTTAGCAGTTGCATGAAATTTTAACATCCTAAAGAGTCTTTACAACCTCTCAAGTAAGTGAAAAAGGTAACAACATTTCAACTTATACATATTGATTTATTTAAACTTGTATATAATATATGTATTGGGTATAAAATATATGTCTTTGTCATTTTGGATGATTTTAGTCAATATATATGGCTTTATTTTCTATATCATAAATATAATGCAATTTTAAAAAATTCTACATATTGTATGCTTATTTATAATAAAAAAAGGATATTTATTTTTCATTATAATAATTTATGGGGTATCATGATTTTCTAAATCTGTAATTTTAAAAATTATATAAAGATAATAACAATTCTTATAATTTTTTAGCCCTAAGACACAACAATAAAATGGTATTGAGGAAAAAAATATAACTTTACAAGAAAAAATATTTTTTAGAATACTATTTAAATATATTTTTTATCAGTATGATAGAGTTATTTAATAAAAAAATTTATAAAATACATCATATGATATTTTTAATTAAATAAAACCAAAATTTGGATATTTTAGAGAATTTTGATGTAATTGTTTTATTCATAATACCAAAGATTCACTATATAAATTTTATTTTAAATATGATGAAGATATATTTTTGGGTTATTAAAATTTAATTTTATAAAAAAATAAACATGATTATTGAAGAATTTGTACATGATAAATTGGATGAAAATATTTTTAACTAAATATGATTTAGTTCAACATGAATAATAGTTTAGATATTTTACTTCTGGGTGGATTGAACCTCAAAATGTAAATGAAAATATTGAGGGGGAAGAGTTTCATAACCCATCCTAATGGGAGCCATTCCGCAAACCCTAAGCACACCTCTTATAGGCCAGGGGTTTCAACCAGTGCTGATTATGCATATCACAAACATAACAGGCCTTAGCCTAAACTACCTATACATATGAACACATATCCAAACCCATACAATACTTAAATATAAAATAACAAAAAGGAAATGTGAATGGATACATCTAAACTCATAACCATAGTATAAAAATAAGTAATGTAATGTAAACACAGTCAAATATAATCCCACCATAAATAGTTTTAAAAAAAGTCCAACCTAAATTTAAAGATAGAGACTAATGGAAAGATATTGTAGGAACACACCTCAACCTGCCTCGTCTCACTAAAAAATTCTTAGTAATTGTCCCCTTTGAACTCTATTAAAAGGTTGATAATCATAAAAAGAGATGAATCATGTTGGAAAATACCTTTTAGGGGTGAGTACAACAATAACCAATAGGATTCCCCAAAAACAAAAAGCATATAACAAATAATAATAGTCAGCTCGACATAGGTATATTTCTATCGTACATATAACAATAATATCAAGATATACATAACATATAAATATAGTCTAAATGTAATGTCACAACCATAATTAAATCCTAGGATTTCAACTCATAATTTTCATATAATACTCATTTGGGAGAGAACACTGCATGAGTCAGATAGTAATGAAGATGTATGTCTAAGAGGTAGTGGTTTTCAGGTCTTCCCATCAAAATCATACACTGGAATTCTGAAGAGATACGATATATAGATGAGGATCATACCCAATTACATAGGATAAACCAACAACTACATATGAAATAAAATTCTATGTATTGTATTGGAACTTGTTTAGTGTTGGTCATGATGATACTAAGAACTACAACTAAGGAAAGAAGATGTTAGAGGACCTCACTCCGGGCCTCAGATAAGGATCTAAAAAACTCTATCTAACAATTACAACTAAAGGGATCACCATCCTATGTGTAGGACATGATTCCATACTAACTCTCATGGAATGGATATGGGGAATAAATCCCTAATGAAACATTTCCAATATACATAGGATAAAGGCTCAACACAAACTTTGAAGGAGAACACGACGTGTTGTAGGAGTACATAACGTGTAGTTGGAGTACATGGTGTGTCTTTTAGGCACTGAGTCCAGCCCATGTAAACATCCAGTGTCTGTGTCCATGTAAAATTACATGGTGTGATGATTCTTTTGTACTTCTTCCTATGTAAAAGTACATGGCATATCTCGTGTATATCATGGATGGACATGTCGGTGTGGGCTAACATAGCATGCCCGAGTCCGTGTACTCATGACTATGTATGTGTACCCTATAAGGTTCACACCGATCCAACTAGGGAGGGTCACATGCCATGTGACAAGGGTCACACACCATGTGATACATAACTTCATCCTGAAACCCTAGCCTCCGCAAAGAGGGCCCCACATGCATGTTCCTCTAGAACACCCTCTGTATAATGTGGAAATCTCTATAATTATAGATCTATAATCAAGAATATTGTCCACTCCACCTAGCATTGACCCGGCCAAGCCCCATGCTAGAACCAATGATATTTTTTCAAATTATCCTTTACATCATTGAATCATTGAAATCAAGAAATAAATCTGTTTGGAAAATGACATCAAAAATCATATATCATCCCATGATGAAGAATATATAAACTAGGTATCCACACCATTTGATCCACTACATCTTCCATCATATCATAATCACCACATCATAACAAGATTTGATATAAGATAGAAAATCGTTTCACCAATAAACTGGTGCACAATGTTCAATTCATCAGTAGTCATCAAACCGGGGGCCAAAGGATCACCCATGATAAACAAATAAATAGGGAAAAATTCACAATTATAACCACGAGGAACAAACCATGGACAATTTTCAAGTTATCTCAATCTATTTCTGTTAGCATGATGAATTAATAGATAAAAAACAACCATGAATAAATTTTCCAAATTCATGAATGAAACTTTCCCATACCCACAATTACCATGATCCACAAATCAATTCATTAGTTGATTGATTCACGTTCTTCATAGGAATCATAAAAAAGGAATAAATCCAAATAAAAAAACAATCTACCTCAAATTATAATCGATCACTGAGGAATAAATAAGTTTCATCATTTAAGTTTGCGATATCATTTGATTCTATTGCACATTGGGCATCATATTGTGATCTGGTTGTCATTTTCCCAAAAAATCACCTCCAAAGCTCTCCCCAATAACTCTCCAATAGATCTAGGGTTATGGAGATAACCCAGAGGATTTAACATAACTTTATACTTATAGAAGAGATAAAGTCACTACATCAAAAATATAAGTAAAATATTTTACTTTATTATTTTATTCATTTTACGCTCAATATGAAATTTTCACAAATTCACTGTGAAGTAGAATATTATGTCGCTCAAAAGGTAAACCCATATTCTCCCCACCATTTGGATTTACTTCCAAAAAAACTAGAACAAGGTTTACCAAACAGGATGTTGGTACTGATCATGAATCTAAGCCTCCAGAACCAAGGTGAACTTCTAGAGATTACCATACTACCACAAAACATGCACTGAAGTAATCACTCACCCAAATAGGATCCTCTCCTACCAATCCTCAATCTCTATCAGATACTCAAAAAAGGTAGCTTCATCCTCGATGTCCAGCTGACCGTAGACAATAACATGTGATGGGTCATTCACATACCTTCTCATCCACGACATCTATAAGATTCCATTTACCCGATCGAAATATAGTGGAAGAGCTAAGTGGTACACCACCTCTTTAACTATATACAGTATATGGAACGGGCCAATGAATCATGGAGATAGCTTGCCTCCCTGACCAAATCATTCTAATCCACACTGGGGTGAAACACATATTAACTCATGGTATCCCTCCTCAAACTCCAATGGAGTCCTTCATATATCTATATAAAACTTATGAAGGCAATGCATAGTCCTCATCCACTCCTAGATGATATTCACAGTGTCAATAGTAGCTTGGACCAAATCTGGGCATGTAAGTGCATACTCTTCTGGGTTGGTCCGATATTGTGATGGCATGTAGGGTCACCTGTACAAAGCCTCAAATAGTGCCATATCAATGGTAGAATGATAGTTTTTATTGTAATAAATCCACCAAGAGTATAATATCATAAAATCTATATCCAAAGTCAAATAAAAAAGATTGAATCATTCCCTCCAAGACATGAATGGTCTATTCTATCTGGTTTTCCTTCTGTGGATTAAAGGTCGTGCTTAAGTGTAACTGAGTCCTAAAAGACTCACATAATACCTTACATAATTGATATGGGAAGTGAGAATCCTTTTTATAAATGATCATTGAGGGAACTCCATGGAGTATGACTTTTACCTACATGTAAAGTCATCTCAATATCTCCACTAAACTCAGATATCTGATAGCTACGAAGTGGGATGACCTGGTGAGTTGGTATATGATTACCCAGATAGAATAATGTCCCCTAGACATATGTAGTAACACCATAAAATAGTCCATATATATCACATCCCACTTCCACTCGGGTACCTCAATGGTTTGAGCTAAACCCATGGGAACTTGGTTCTTAGGTTTCACTTGCAGAAAAGTAAGGCACCGAGAGACAAACTCTGTAACTCCCTTCCTTATCACTAACCACCAAAACTGACGTCAAAGTTATGAGTACATATTTTCCACCACTATACGTACTTCCCAAGGATATTTATGAAACTATCCCAGAATCTACATCGACAATGTAACAGGTACCCACATGTATCCTCTAAAAAGAATGACTTTCTCTCACCTTCATAAAATTCATCAGAAGCATGTCCGGTAGATATCTAAGTATGTAGGGTCTCACTATAGGTATACCCAAGTTGGGACACCCTGACTAGCGGTAAAAGAGGTGGGGTAATAAATATAGACTAAATGTAATTTGTTCCATCTCCATCCAAAAAATGGATAACTACAACCAGGCCAACTACTCTGATGCCTCGTTTAGTAACTACGAATAAGATCTCCTTTTAAGATAAATTGCTACAATTTTCCCCTTCCCAAGAGTATAGAAAATATTAATGTTATAATCCTAGAAGAACTCAAACTATTACCTCTATTTCAAGTTGATATCCTTCTCAGAGAAGATATACATGAGACTCTTGTGGCCATCATAGATGATAAACCTCTCTCCCATCAGGTAGTGTGACAAAAATTTTAGTGATGAGACTACCAATGCTAACTCGAGGTCATAGGTTTCATAGTTCATCACATTGGTATCAACTAATGTGAACTATATAAAATCAACTCCTTCTTTTAAATCATAACACAACCATGTCTAGTCCTGGATGCACCATATAACACTATGAACTGGACACCCTATGGTAATCTCAAGGTGGGAGCAGTCATCAATATTTTAAACAACTATTGAAAATTCCATTAAAACCTCTCAATCCACATGAATGGTTTCCCCATCCATGTCAAATATTTCATCGGTTCTTATATCTGGGAGAAATTAGGTTTGAATCCCTAGAAATACCCTTCCAACCCAGGAAAGCTCTACACCTCCATGATTCTCTTGGGTGGATCCCAAGCTAAAATTGCCTCGACCATAGTTGGGTCCCCTTCCACTCCATATAATAAGATAACATTTCCCAGAAAGTGCACCTATTGAATCCATAACTAACACTTTGATTGCTCCCCATAAATCTGGTACTCTCAGAGTACATCTAAAAATATTATCCAGTGAATCATGTTCTCCACCTTGGATGTGGAGTACACCAGGAAATCATAGAGGAAGACCACCATAAAAATATCTTTGAAATGTTAAAATATCTACTTCATGAGTCTTTATTAACACTACTGGGGTGTTTTTTATGCCAAAGGGCATCTCCAAGTCCTCATAGTGTCAGTAGTTAAATTTTAATATCATCTTCGTTAAATCCACATCCCATACTCATAACAAGGGATATCAGGACATGAGTTCAACCTTATAGAACCATGATTCCCCACTCCAATGACAAAATAGGTCATAGATACCCAATAGTGGGTACTTTTTCTTCATTATCACCTAGTTTATGTTTTTTTGGTCCGTGCATATCCTCAAATATCATGTTTTCATTTTTGGGGAAAAAATTGTTTGTCCAAGGTGAAACAATAGGTCTAACAAAGCCCTTCCTTTAAAAGTCCTATAACTTCACCCTCATCTCGTGAAGCTATATAGGATCCATAAGATATGTTATCGAAAATATTAATTTCATCCTAGGGTAGAGATCAATGAAAAAGTTTGACTCTTAGTAGGGAGGTCAGCCTAGAAAATCCTTAGGAAAGACAACCTCATGCTCCATCCCCACTATACAGAACTAGATACCCATAAAATCCATTGCACCAAGGATCATGATAGGTAACAGATGAGTGATCAGTTTCACCCCCTATGAATGAGTTCAACCTATTGTTATTAGTTTTTCTTTTCACTCACAAAGGAAAACTTTATCTGATCATTGCGGACACACCACATCCTTTTCCTGAAACATCATATCTAGTCATGAACTATAGATAATAAGTCCATACCAAATATGATGTCGTAAGGCTATATCGCTACTAAAAAGATATCCCAATAGAAAATAACACCTCCAAGAGTTATTTATGTAATGACTCCACCCTAGATTCCCATATCTGGTCCATTATTTTAATACAATAGCCTGATTACAAGGAATCAAATCCTAAAGGAATGATCAGTTTAGCAGTCTTCGAAAATAGATTATATACATGAACATTACATTGAAAATAAAAACCTAAAATACAACCTTGATAATCTGTTGATAAAGGTATATTAACCTAACTTAACACTACATATTAATCATAATACACTTATTGGCATCTTAGGAAAATAAGAAATAAGAAATAGGTGAGCTCAGATGCGGAGTAAGTTTAAACAATACATGAGAAACTTCTATAAATAAGTATAATACTTTAAGGTAATGTATAAAACTAATACAAAATACTTTTAAATATAATATTCTTCATAATATGGAAGGAATAAATCAAATAATTCCATTTAAACATTCCCATGAATATTATACTATTTGAGTAATCACATATAATATCAATAACAATTTTCACAATTAGGTAATGCTTAATTTCATACATCATAACCACTTTTGCAAGGCCTCATGCTAAGACCATACTTATGCGGGTAACACGTTATTCAAAACCCAAAATAGTTTGTCTCATGAAAACTACCTATGCATGATGTGGCATTCAATAACAAATTCCCAAACCTATAGGGATTTCATTAAGCAGTCCCCAACCCATCACTTACTAAGTCCAATGCGTTCCTCTTGTGAAAAAGGTATAACCAAAAAAATATAAACATTATTATTAAAAATAGAGAATGAAATGTTATTAATTTACCCATAAACTAAGAATTTTATCAGAATAGAACATTCACAGTCAAATATATCCTAAACCCATCAATATAATATTAATGATTGTATAATAATAAATCATTGTCAATTAAGAATATAATCCAACAAAGGATGTTGTCATAGATTAAAATAAACTAATAAAATCATTAAAAATATTTCCGATAAATATACCATTTTTTCGTTGAAAATGTCTCAAAATTATAAAAGAAAACTTTACATTTAAAAATAAACATATAATCTTGTAGTGGAATATTCAATATATTAAGGCATCATAATAGTAGAAATAGGCGCTTGTTTCGTATAAGTTAAAGAAACATTCTTTCATTAATTTATCAAAAAACTCAAAAAGAGTCTCAATTGAAAAACAACAGAAATATTCCATTCAAAAAGTTTTATGAAAATAAAAACTGGGGTAAAAATGACTTTAAAAAATTGTCGTTAATATTTTTAAATACATTTTATGAAACATGGAAAAGGATTATGATGATGTCCAAGTAGATACTTGCATACAAACAACCTCAGTTAACAATGAGATTATGAAATTAACTCTTACATAAAAACCATAAAAAGGATTATTTTTTAAAAAAATTTAATGAACTTAAAAATATAAAAAAAATTATTTATAATTCATTTTATACATATAAATATGTATGATAATATCAGGAATATTGAAATAGAGAAATGATTTATTATTTTAACATTTAAAGCATCCCATGCCATTTTGAACATTTAAATTATACGTAATATATCATCAAATAAATCTTTAAATACCATGAAGGTAAACGTATTCATGATATAAAAAGTAATAGGGTCATTACATACACCAAACACAAGAAATAGGTGGTGAACGTGTCTTATATCTCATGAAAACTAAAAGTGAGATATAAATTCCATTACCTTAAGTCTTTTACTTTCCATATGTGTCTGAAACTCCAATATAATGGTTTTCAACATATTATTAAATACTTCCAAAATAATAATAATAATTATGATATCATATATTATTAATTTATGACATTATATTGAACATTTAATAATAATTTCCTTGTTAAAAGAATATTTCGGGTAATAGTCTCTGTTTATCATACATGTTTTAACTTGTTATTCTTAATATTATTTCTTATATCAAAATCTACTTAAATACAGAATATAAAAAATTATTTATATATCTTTTATATTTAGTGTACAAAAATATATTTATATATAATAGGTATATAAATGAAATTTAACATGTCGTTCATGAAGACGGTAGGTCGTACGTACGCATGAGCATTATTTCTATTTTCTTATTGTATTGAATGGGAGAATTTAAATGACATATATATATATATTAAAGTAGAATTATTATGTCATATATTTCATATTTATTTAGTATATACATTTTTATAATCATTTTTAAATGGTTGTAATGGAGGATGAATCTCATCGCGTCGTGGAGACAGTAGGTTGTATGTATGCACGAGTGACAGTATCATTTACTTAATGGTTAAATGGTATGAAATTAGATGGAATAAAAATTGGGAATAAACAATATCATGTTATATTTATCATTTAAATCGTTTATTTTTATTTTTATATCCATCTAAATAAATTATTGATGAACAAAAAGTTTTTTTCATAGCATGGAGAGGATAAGTAGTACATACACATGCAAGGGGACATTTGTATTCATAGGATAGATAAAAAGAGCAATATGGTTATCCCATGAATGTAATAGAATCTAAATATATGTATGATATTATATTTATTACTTTGGTATGGAAATAAAATACAAATATGAAGTATAAATGAAAAGTGCTTTGAAAGAGTTGGTAAAACAATTACCTCTTCTTCGATTGTCTCCTTTTCATTTGGACAAAAGGACTCATTAGGTAAGATTTATGCCCAATTTATAGCCTCTAGGATGATTTCAGGTAATTTGGTAAGACAAATGGGAATGGTTTTTTCAATACAAATGGCTTTAGAGGTGTGGATAATAGAGAAGGAGAGGTGCCTTTTTATAAGAGATGTGAGGTTCAATTTTGGAAAATCTTAAAATATTAATTTATTATTAATTTATTTTCAGAATAAAGTAGATAAAAAGTGATTTATTTCTATAAAAAGATGAGTATGGGTCAAAATCCATTCAACCAATAAATTTTATACATTTATATGACATAAAATTAACCTTATCTTTTGGACTTAAATCTTAGCTAAACAGTTTAACTCTTACCATGTCTTCTTGTATTTTTATACTATAAGGTTAATATAGTTACTATAAAAAGAAAAACGAACCCAAAGTGGGTAATTTATGAAATTTTTACACTATCAAAATTAGTTTTTGAAACCTTATTTTTTTATGAGTTTTAAATAATTTAATAAAATATTTTTTATTTTAAAGTATCATTTATGAAAATTTTATACTATTCAATACTTCAATTTTTAACAATATCAATACAACATGATAACTTAGAAACAATACTTATAATATGTCAAAAACATATATCTGCTAACTATAAATTTTTTTATGTCATTAATTATGTCAAATTATATTAATTTTAATATTTTTAATATCATTTATTTGATATTTATATTAATAAAATAATTTTTTCATCAGTGTTGTGTCATCAATAATGGTAATTATTTAATCTCTAAAAATTATAAATAAATTAATATGAGGTATATAATTATTTTATATTTCCAGATACTATCTATAGTATACAATATCCCTTATGTTACCTCATTTTCAAAATGATATATTTATTAAAATTTGAATATGACATTTTTTACTCTTCTTTTATATAAAATATAATAAATGTCCTAATCTAACACAGGTGGCATAGAAAAGTTCATATTATCAACATAAAGATGATTTTGGTTTAAATATTTTTATCTACTGATATTAGAACATGTTTTAGGAAAAAAAGTATTATTATAATATTATTTTTACCATTAATTACCCAATTTACCTTTAACAGTGGTAAATGAAATTCGAAAGTTACCAGTACCCAAAAATTATTTTGAACCTATCATATCACCTTTACACATTGATTACAACCATGTATTTAAATTTTTTTAAATTCAATTCAAATATGTGGTAAAAGTACATTTAATACTAATATGTAACTGTTGCTAGAAGGCAGGTAAATGAGACGTTCAAAAGTTCATTAAAATATTTTATATCTAATTGTATTATAAAAATTATTTCCATAACCTAAATTGGGTTAATATAAATATTATTTATATATTATGAAAATATAAAAAATTTCAAATGAATTAAATATTTTAATAAAAAAGCTAGTTATTAACAACAATGCGATATTCTTCACTATTCATCAAAAATTGAACGTTTTTTAGAAAAATACCCAAAATTCACCCTAAGTTATTTTTATATTCCAAATTTTAAAATGAAGACTATTTTAACAAATTAATTTTATAATAGTTTCTAAAATAAATTTTATTATTTTTTCCAAAGGATATCTAAAGTAGTTCCTTTAACAAAATAATATTAATAAAAATATAAATATTTTACCAAAAATTGTAAATTTCATTATAAATATGTTTTATTTATGTGGAGACATTATAAATAACATTTAAATTTTATTTTTTAATATTCATATTAATACAGTTCTATATTGTAAAACATGGACATGAATTAAAATGTAACCATTAAGTTTTGATGGAGAGTGATAGAGAACATGATTAGGAAAAAGTGAACAACCACAAAGCTATAAATCAATATTGATCCAATGGGCCATTTTATTCATCATAAAATAAAGTAATAGTAAAACATTTTTTGTTTTATTATTCTTTATATAGAGTTTAAGAATTAGTTTACTACAAATAATAAGTATAAAATTAAGCATCCTAACTTTCCATATAGAGTTCCATACTTTATAAATTTTTACTACAAACTTATCTTTCTCTCCAAAAGATAATAAAATTAAAAAATATTATATTTATATTAATTTTATATGGTTAAAAAAATGAATTTATACTTCATATATTAAAGAATTTAAATAAAAAACTATATTATACAAACCAGTACATCGCCTAGGCCAACGGTGGGTGATAAAGCCTTGTCACAGTTTGGTTGTGGGTTCGATTCCTGCAACATAGTCTGATGTGATAGCTTATCACCCAGCCTGCAAGATGTATTTTTCTTAATACCATGTTATTATAACTTTCCAAAAATAATATTAGGAAATTGTTTAACACTAAACAATAATATAAAATATCCAACTTAATCCATTCATACCTTTAGGCTTATCCAAGATACTTCTGTCCAAACTCAAAGTCAATACCATTATAAGGAAGGTCACATTACATAATGTAGATCTTTTTTTTCACATAACAAGAATTTGAATTCCTTCATCATGTATTATCTTAAAACATTTTAGTACCCTGAATTACCATAAAACCCTATTTGAATACATTCATGCTTACCTATTCCTTACATAAAACATAGAATATTGGATATACTTCTTAAATCCAAAAATGTTGTAAACTCCAAAAATGATGGAATAAACATACCATTAATCAGTTCCAAGGTAGTCGATAATATGAAATATAATTTATATAAATCAATCACTTATTTATTCCAACATCATTATCTCGGTATCAAGAACATATGAAGGTATATATTTCCCTCAACTATATATTTTCCCAATAATTTAATTTGAAACTATGTCACTTTTCTTAGTACCATACAATTTCAAATCCTTAATGAAATAGTATTGCAGTGAAATCCTTATATACTCAATAATTCCTGTAACCAGAACATTTTAAAAAAAATATTAAAATAAAATAATTCTTGAATATGAATATTAATCATTCCTCTTCATCTGTGTTAGTATCATAACTTGATCATTATCCAATAGCATCATCTGGGGTATACTCCTTTGACGATTGGGAAATTGATTTGCATAGTGTCTCATCTCTATACAGATGAAGCATTGTACATTGGTAACCTTTTTCTTAACCTTTAAATAATGAACTTGGGGTCTTATTTCTACACACGTATAACAAACTCCCATTCACTCCCATCATTTACTAGGGTTATTCTTCCCACAATTGTCAAAAGTGTGAAAATCATCCTTTCCTTTCTTCCCATTATCCATGTTTTTCTCCACCGTCATCTTCTTCTCTTGTTTCCTTTAAAATACATAGGACTTATAGAATCATTTACTTATCTTATTAAAATATGATAATATATCCTCGTATAATGATAATACATGGGAGACTATTTCCCTTTGAAATTTTCTCTTAAGACCATGAAAAATATGATCCTTCTTACTCTTCGGATCATGTGCATTGGGGGAGTTCTCATTCTTTCTGCTAGGTGTCATTTATATAATATAGCATATAATAGATTAGATTATAATGTTATATCCTTTTTATAACTCTAATTATAGTATATAACATAACATAAATGTATGCATTGTAAATCCAAGATTCATAAACATTTTTTATTTTGGGGGAATCATTAATTATAAATCCTTTATAATGGAAGGTAAATAACATTTGGATTATCCTATGAATATCCCCTAAGAGTATCAAAATAGGTGTGTAGTAAGGCCCGTTGTCAGGTACCACATTATCTTGAGTCAGGCATAAAATGCCTTGTAGGTGTTATTACTCTTAGGTACATATGTTCCAGAAGAAAATCCACTTGTAGTATCCAGAAAGGGATATATTTTCTAGGAATACCCACATAATCTCTACATTACCAAAATTTTAGGATGTTCCTATATACTTATCTTTAAATTACATCTTGTATTTACGATCCCTAATCTTTTTTTTATAAATATATTTCCAATAATGTTTCTAAATTTCCTTTGATACAAACAGTAATTCCCCTACCACGGATTCCTGAATCCAGTGCATTATTTTAATACATTGGAATGATCTCAAGGAATCTAATCCCAAAAGAAAAAAATAGTTTAGGAGTCTTGAAAAATATATTACATACATTAACTTTACATTAAAAATCAAAACATAAAATACAAAATTTATAATCCTTTGGAAATGCCATTATTCTCTAAGAAAAAACTATGTATATAAATCATAATACACTTCTTGGCATCTTGTGAAAATAAAAAATAAGGAAGGGGTGAGATAAGATTTTTAGTAAGGTAAAAGAATACAGAAGAAGCTTTCATAAATAATCATAAACTGTTAAGGTAAGGTATGAAACTAAAACAAAATCCTTTTAAACATAAGATTCATTATAATATAGAAAGAATAAATCAAATAATTCCATTTAAACATTCACATTAATATTCTACTAGTCTAAAAACACATGTAATATCGGTAACTAATCTCAAAATTTGGGAATTCATAACGTCGAACATCATAACCAATTTGTCAAGGCCTCGTGCCAAGACCACACCTTATGTGCGTAAGACGTTAGTCAAAACTAAAAATAGTTTATCTCATGAGAACTATTAATGCATCATGGCACATTCATTAACCTGTCTCCAACCCATAGGGATTTCATTAAGAATTACTCAACACATCGCTTACTAACTCTAATTCATTCCTCATATGAAAATTGTGATACATAACCAACTTAAACATTCATATTAAAACAATCGTATGAAATTTTAATAATTTAACCATAAATGATGAATGGTATTAAAATAGAAATACATAGTCAAGAAAATCATAAACCCTTCAATATAATATAGAAGATTGTATCATATTAAGTCAACCTCAAATAGTATACAATCAAATAAAGGATGTTTACATTGAAGAAAATAATCTAATAAAATCATTAAAACTCTTTGAGATAAATATACCTATTTTTCTTTGAAAAAGTCACACAATTATAAAAGACAAAAATTTCTTTGAAAAATAACAATATAATCTTGTATTAGAAGCATTAAAATGTTAAGGCATCATAATGGCAGAAATAGATGCTCATGCATTATAAGTTAAAACGCATTCATTCCTTAATTTTTTAAAGAGTTTATAAAGTTCCTTGATTGGAAAACAATGGAAAGATTCTTTTCAAAAAACATTATAAAATATAAAACTTGGTTAAAATTTAATTTAAAAATTATCATTAATATTTTGAAATACATTTTATGAAACATGGATATGGATGATAAAAATATCCCAACAGGTACTTACGTATAAACAACCTCAGATAACAATGATATATTGAAATTAAACCTTTTGTAAAACCATTAAAATCATTATTTTTGAATAAATTTTAATTAACATAAAAATATACAGAAAATGTTCTTTATAATCCTTTATATACATATTAATATGTATGATAATATCAAGAATATTTAAATGGATGAAGGATTAATTCTTTAAACATTTAAAGCATCCCATACCACTTTGAACATTTAAATAATAAGACCAATATCTGGAAATTAATATTTAAATACCGTGAAGATAATTGTATTCATGATTTCAAATAAAATAGGGGAATTATATACACCACACACAATAACCCGGTGGTGAACGTGGCTTATATCTCTTCAAAATTAAAAGTGAGATAGAAATTCTTTTACCTTAAGTCTAATACCCTCTATACATGTCTGAAACTCCTTTATAATGGTGTTAAACATATTATTAACTTATAACAAAAACATAATAATATTTATGATATCATATATTAAGCATTTATGATTTTATATTACCCGTTTAATAATAGTATCCAAGTTTAAGCAACATTTCAGGTAATAATCGCTTTGTTTATCATTCATGTTTCGACTTGTTATTCTTGATTTTATTACTTAGATAATAATTTTCAAACATCAACAATACAAAACATTATTTATATATGATATATATTCTGTATATAAATATACTAATATATATATAAATTAAATGGAACACATTATTCATGGAGACGGTAGCTCGTATGTACCCATGAACATTGTTTCTATTTTCTTATCATATTTAATGGAAGAAAGTAAACGACAAATATTTATATATATATCATTAAAGTAGAATTTATATGACATATAGTTCATATTAATTCATTATATACATTTATCTAATCATTTCTAAATGGTTGGAAGGGAGGATGAATCTCATCGCGCCATTGAGACGGTAGGCCGTACATACGCACGAGCGACTATATCATTTTTTAATGGTTAAATGGTACAGAAATGGATGGAATATTAATTGTAAAGAAAAAATATTATTTTATATTTATCACTTAAATACTTCATATTAATATTTATACTCATTTAAATAATGTATAGATGAAAAACATTTTACACCATAGCATGGTGATTGTATGTCATACGTACACACACATGATGATATTGTTATTCGTATGATATATAAAATGAGGAATATGGTTGTCCCATGATTATAATAAAATATAATTATATTTATGATACTATATTTATTACTTATTTATGAAAACAAAATATAAATATGAATTAGAATAAGAAAAAAACATTGAAAGACTTGGTAAAACAATTACCTCTTATCCGAGTCTCCTTTTGATTTGGACAAAAGGAATCTATAGGTTGGATTTCAGCCCGAAGAATAGAATATAGGATTATTTTAGGTTATTTTAGAGGATAAATTTAATGGTTTTTTATAACCCCAAGGTCTTTAGAGGTGTGAATAAAAAATAATTAGTGGGGTCCTTTTATAAGAGAGGTGATAGGCACTTTAGGAAAATCATAAAATATTAATTTATTATAAATTTATTTTCAGTTTTAAATAGCTCAAAAACTGATATATTTTGAGAATAACATGGGTATGGGTCAAAATACCCCAGACTAATGAATTTTAGACATTTTAGGTTATAAAATTAACATTATCTTTTGGATTTATCCCTTTTTTAAACAGTTAACTCTTAGCATGCCTTCTTGTATTTTTACACTATGAGGTTAATATAGTTACTATAAAATTCCAAAGGAACCCCAAGTGGGTCATTTATGACATGTCTAAAACTATCCACTTTATTTTTATGAACCTTTTATTTTTATGACTTTTATATTATCTAATAAAATATTATTTATTTTAAAGTATTATTTATGTCAATTTTAATACTATTCAATATTTTCATTTCTAGAAATATTTATACCACATGATAACTTAAAAATAATAATTAAAATATTTTACTAATATTTATATGTTATCTATAAATATTTTTATGTCATTAATTAAGCATAATTATATTCATTTAAAAAAATTAATATCATTTATTTGATATTTTTATTAATAAAATAATTTCTTCCTCACTATTGTGTCATCATTATTGGAAATTATTTAATCTCTAAAAATTATAAATAAATTATTGTGATTTATATATTTATTTTATAATTCCATATACAATCTATACTTGACCATATTACTTATATTACCTCATTTTAAAAATGACATAGTTATTAAAATTTGAATATGATGTTTTTAACTATACATTAAATAAAATATTATAAATGTCCTAATCTAACCAAATTGGATTAAAAACATCATATTTTCCATATAAGGATAATTTTTTGTCAAAAACACTTATATAATGAGATTAGTACAAGTGTTTCATAAATTTATATTATTATAATATTATTTATACCATTAATTACCCAATTAACCTTTAACCAAAGTAAATAAAAATCAAAAGTTAACATTCAAAATAAATATTTTGATCCTATTAGACAAAATTTTTATAATCTTAAGAAAAATTTAAATCCTTTTTTCAAAATTCAATTCACAGAACTGGTTAAATTATGTTTAATGCTAATTTGACAATGTGGCTAGAAGGTATGTAAAAGAGACGTTCAAAAGTTCAATAAAAAAATTTTACATCTAATTATATTATAAAAATGATTCCAATGACCTACATTGGGTTAATATACATATTATTTATCTTTTGTAACATTAAAATAAATTTCAAATAAAATAATTTTTTAAATGAAAAAGTCGGTTATTAACAAAAATGTGGTATTTTTCACTATTCATAAAAAATTGAATGTTTTTAGAAAAATACCAAATATTCACCCTAACCTAATATTGATATTCAAAAAAGGCATGTGGAAATAAAGTAATGAATAGAATTTATGCATATAATTACTAAATTTAAGGTATAAAATATACATTTCTTACCAAGTATCATTCCCAGAGCCTCTGGGTTATAAGGCTCAACTTCCGGTAGCTTCCCCTACTCTTGTCCTCTAGCTCCATGATCCTGTTGCGAACCACCTGGGGATGGTGGTGGTAATAGGTAAAATAATCATCCACCTATATCTTTTATCCCAGCTACTCTTCCATGTTTGCCACATTTCAGACTTGTGTGCTCCTTTAATTACCTCTACATCGTTGTCTCATCCACAATCTCTCTGTTAGTAATACAACATTTCAAAAGATCTCATAAAGATGTCCCATGTCGTCACATGAGTAGCACCACCCCTCCCTAGTAAGACAAGACACATCCTGGGAGCCTTGAATAACATAACATCTATCCTATAACCTCCTCTTAAAAAAATCTCACATATAGATCTTTGAGACAAATGTTGGATCCCAACTTCCGAGGTGTCTGCTCCTATATTCCCACTGCCAAAAAACACCATTTTCATCTACTCATCCAATAAACTCTAAAACACTAGATATCATTCTATCACCCCATCATAGGTATAGATTCTTAAAAGTCTAACTCCAGATTTTATGTCTCAATGTAGTCCTTGATCGATGGTCCGAGCTTTAATGAAGTGATCTCAAACCATATCCATCGAGTACCTGAAGAAATTGGTAAAACTAGATGAATACATAGCTACAACCATGCTTCCCTTATGAAGATGTAGAAGGTATTGGATGCGTATAACTCACAACATAGTAGATAACCCTTATATGAAAAGTTTCTCAAACTTTGACCATTCTAGAGTATTTTCATCTTAAGACTGAGTAACTACCCCCAACCATCGTCCTTTTGATCCATAGATAAGGCTCTCCTCTAGGACCACTATCTGATCTACTGGTGTCCTAACAAAAAAAACTCATTTCACCACCTCAACAAAGTCCTAAGACACCTATGGGTTGGGATCTCTTTAGAACCTAATTTTTTTATTCTGATGAAACTCATGAAGTGTTCTCAGCATGAGCACCTCATCCGTTGGTACTGAGGGTACCATCTACTTCTCTATAGGCGGTGGTATAGCCGGTGCACCACCTCAAAGTAACATCTCAGGAACCGGTCCTTGAATCAATGACTCATTATAGAGGGAATCATTCTCATGATCCTTATGTTGAATCTTAGCAGTAACATGTCACATAGACATATTTAAATTAAACAATGTGTACCATGGTAAATGAGTATATCTAGAGAGATGACTCGATAAGGACATCAAAAACACAACTCATTCCTATGTGATGCATATACCATTTCCTTCTCCACAACTAGTGTTCTCATGTAATGAGTTGAAAAGTATGAGATTACAGTCCTGGAGTATGAATACATCGACCACCTCACCAACACTAGAGTTGATGGCATGAAATCCAAACTCGAAACACTTAACACTTTCACCCTAAACCAATCTCAAAGGCCCTTATCCTAAGGAAGAATTGACTGATCTAATAACACTTTTTCATGATCCATCCCAATGGGGTCGGTTCTGGGACACCCCTATTCAAACTCTAACAGGACAAGGGATGGTGATCAGGACCGAGTAGACATATCATTAACATGGGAGGCTATGTTAAAAAGTACATGTACACATACACTCATCTCAAAAAAATGATGAAATGTAAAAGAATTGAAAGATAACTTGAATGCCTACATCTCTACCCAAAAATAAAGTACAAAAAGAATTAATGTAATTAAACAAGTCCAAATACAAGCCCACCACAGAGATTCTGAATACGTGTCCAACGTAAAACTAAATATGAGTACTATTATCATGATATCTCTAGAACACACCTTGGTCATTCAGTATCCCTAAGACCATTCTATTCTTGTTCCCTCTAAAAATCTATCAAAAGGATTATCATCTATATAAAACATGACACATTTATAAAAATCCCATGCAGGGGTGAGTATAATAATACTCGGTAATACACACCAAAACCAAAAAGTATATAACAGATAATAACAATCATCTCTAAACAACTATATATCAACTACACATATGACAAGAATATCCAAATGTACTCAACACTGACACATAGTTTAAATTTTATGTTAATACTGTAATTCAATCCTAGGATTACATATTGAAAGTTCCATATAATAGTCATATGGGATAATACACTCCATGAGTCATGTAGCACTGATGAATTATATTCAAGAGGTAGTGCTTATTAGGTCTCACCATCAGAAGTATACACTAGAATTATGGAGAGATACAATACACATAAGAGTGTCATACCAAAGTTCATGGGGTATACCAAAAAATAAATCTATAATAACCTACTATGTAAAAGATCGACACCCAATAAGAGTTATTCACAACGTTATCAAGAACTCCACCTAGGGAAAGAATATGATATAGGATCTCACTATGGGCCTCACAGAAGGATTCCAATAACTCTATCCAACAACTCTAACTGAAGGATAAATGTCCTATGTGTAGTACGTGATTCTATACTAACCCTTAGAGAATGGATATGGGGAATTCACCATAATGAAACTTGTTTATGATATAGTAAAAAACAGTTCTAATCAAAATTTGAAGGAGTATACGACGTTTTGTAGTAGTACAATGAATTTCTCTTCAGTATCAGGTCTGGCCTATCTAAATGACCTGTGTCAATGTACTTGTAAAATTACATAGTGGGATTGTGCCTATGTTTTTATTCCCATGCACCATTACATAACTTATCCGATTTACATTCTAGTTGGTTGTGTATGTGTGGGAGTACATGACATGTCGAAACCAGTTCACCCATACCCATGTCCATGTACCCTCCAAGGTACTCTTCGAGCCAAATAGGGACGGTAAAATAACATTTGATAGGGTTCACACACTGTGTGATCCATAAATTCATTCTAAAACCCTATCCATCACTGAGAGGGAACCATACAGTGTGTTCCTAAAAAACATAGGTCATGTAATGTGGAAATATCCATAATTATAGATATATAATCACACGGTTTCTCCTCTCCTTTAGACATCGATCTAGCCTATCCCCATGTTGAACCAAGGAGTGTCATTGCCCAGGCCTTCCCATCATTGAATCACTAAAATTCAGTCATTAATCAGTTCAAAAAATGCCTTCGCATGTCGTTATTAGTCATGTGTTGAAGAACCCCAAAACTAGGTAACCACACCTTCCGGTCTACTTATACTTCCATCATCAAATGATCCCTGAATCATACCAAGTCCAGATATGTGATATCAAATCGTTGAATCCAATAAAAGGGTGTGCAAGGATATATTCCATGGTATTCATCAAACCATGGTCCAAAATATCACCTGTAATGAATGAAGAAATATGGGAGAAATACAAAATTACAACCTTGAGGAACACACCAAATCCAATTATCAATTTGGAATGGATCCTCTGCCATTATAATGAAAAATATATAGATAAATAAACAAAAATGAATCAATTTTACCAATTCTCGAATAAAACTATCATGTACCCACAATATACTTGATTTTTCAATAAATTCATCAGTTGATTGATTCACATTCATTATAGGAATCTTAAAATGGGAATAAATGAAAATAAACAAACACCCTAACTTGATTTTGGATTTATCACTAATGAAAAATAAATGGGTTTCACTGTTATCAGTTAGATTCTTATATTCCATTGTCCATCGGCCGTCAAAGTTTAATGTAGTTGTTTTTTACCCATAGAATATCCTCCAATGATCTCCCCAAAAGTTCTAAAATGGATCTAGGGTTATGTGGCTAACCCAAAGAATTTGGAATAACCATATACTAATATAATATATTATGTCTCTACATCAAAAAAATAAACAAAGTAATTTATTTAATTTATTTTTTGTTTTACGTCTGTAAAGAATTTTTCAAAAATTCACACCACCGACAAATGTTATTTCATGCCTAAGTTGAAGCATGTATTATGAAATCAATGGTTATCTTGTATTTCTAATTTGGGCCTCCATTTAGAAGTTATTCAACATTTTTATGAAAAGTGTGTGTGTGTTGTTAAATAATTTTAGTATATTTCAAACATTTATTTTGGGCACAACGGGCCTTGGAATCACACGTTGTCTAAGTGAATTGTCTCAAAAATAATACATGATAAATCTAAAAATAATACAAGTAAAAATAAATTCATTGCAAAGAGTAACCCTAATAAAAAATCATATAGAAAAAAAGAGATGAACCATTTGATAAAGTGACAAGAATTGTGGGCTTGATATTTCAAATAATAAATTCTTTAATAATTTTTTTTATTCTACATTCAATAATTATTGGGTTATTAAAAATATTTATTAAAATTTAACTAATTATAAATATATATTATTCTATATAAAAAGTTCTAATTTTTTTTAATAAATTATACATTGAATTTAATTCAACTACCTAAAGAACAACAAGAAATTAGAAATAAAAGGATTTTTAGAAATATACATCATTAATATAGAAATATTATTAGAAATGTGAAATTATTATTTGTACAAGGATATCTTCATGAGAATGGGTTGGATTATGTTAAAACATTTACCTATGTTTCTATATTATAATCAGTAAAAATATTATTAAAATATTCTTCTTTTCATGGATTTATATTATTTTAAATGGAAGTGAAAAGTGTTTTTCTTAAAGGATATATTTATGAATACATTTATGTTATAAAAAACTCTAGTTTTAAAAATAAAAATCATCATAAAATAGTTTTAATGATTTCTAAAACTCTTTATGGACATAAGAAATCTCCAAGAGATTGGCCTAAACTATTACATAATTTTATTTCAAACAAAAGGTTTTATAAATAGAAAGTTTTATCATATATTATTTACAATGAAAATATCTAAATAAGTATTTATTTTTCAAATACATATAGATGATATAATTTTTGTAATCTTCAATTGTTTATTTGGGTAAATAATTTCCAAAATCAATGATAAGTGAATTTGACATGATTCATATGGGAGAAATAAAATTCTTATTTAGAATTCAATATTTTTATTAGATGATGGTATATTTATAAATCAATATATGTATAGAAAGGAACTTTTTAAACGATTCTGATAGACAATTGAAAATTTTCAAGCATCCCCATTGGTACTTCATGTAAATCAGATATTGATAAATCATGAAAATATATAGAAAATAACTTTATAGATATATGATTAGTAGTTTCTTATAGTTAACTACTTCTGGGACTGATTTAATGTTTTTGGATTTTCTTATGACACATTTTAACGTGACCATAATTAAATTCACATAAATTTAGTTAAAATAATAATCAAATATGTTAAAGGTTATTAAAAATATGGTTTTTATATCCTAGGAGAACATAGTTTGATTTAAAAATATATTAGAATTTTTATTTTAGTTGATATAAATTAGAAAAAAAATAACAAGTAGCATATACTACTTTAAAAGAAAAATCATATTCTCTTGGAGTAAAAAAAACAACCTTTAGTTTCTTTGTCTATAACAGAATCATAATATATAACAACAGTAAGTTTTTGTGATCAATCCTTATGGATTAAGAAAAAATTAACTAAATTTGAGGTTTTATATGAATTTTTTAATTTTATGTGATAATTCATATACTTATTAAATTTCATATAACACATTACATCATTCAATATAAAATCATATTGAAGGAATATATCATTTTATTAGAGATGATGTTCGAAAAGGTAAAAAAAATTAGAATATGTTTCAACCAATGATCAACTTGAAAATATTTTTACTAAGCCTTTAAATTTATGTATGTTTTAAAAGATAATGTATGAACTCATAATGATGTAACATAAAAATAAATCTACTCAACTCTATTCATAATGTGTCCGTACATATTTGAGGATCCTTCTTAAAGGATAAAATCATTCCACATTCCAAATCCCACTTCATTAGATCTCTATTTTTTTTTGCAATTTGTCATTTTTTAATATTATACTAGATATGGTTAGTAAGAAATCATAATCTTCTTATATTTTATAGTTTAGTAACATACACATAAATTTGTCTCCATGGATAGTGAGCTGCATATCTATTTAATTATCAGATTTACTAGAATTTTTAACAACAATTTAATACTTTTATTATTCCATCAATATATTAAAATATTGTTGAGGATTTTTATACCATTTAAATAATTTTATCAAGATAATTAATCAATGCTTTATGCATAAATTTCTTTAAATATTCTTACATCAGTTTGTAAATATAAACACACAATTGTGTAGATATTACACTTAAAAATATGAAAAGAATCTACATTTAAAGGGGAATAATTACAGTTTAACATATACTTTTATTTTATTTAGTATCTACTTTTAAAAACCATATATTTTTGGGAAGCTATATTATTTTAATTTCAAATGTTCTTTCATAAATACTAAATCTATTGTGGAATTTAATACTAGATGAAATATAATATGAATTAATTTTTTGTTGAAATATATTATTGTACCATTTAATATATATATTTATACATGTAGAAACAAATGGGGAGTTAAAAACGTTTTTGGGTGAAACTTTTGGATAGAGTGATTGAGTAGAGGACTCCAAAGGAAAATAAAGTTTCAAATAATCAATTATGTTTTGTGATTGGGTGTTTAACCACATAATAAATATATTTTATTAGAGATATGATGGAGTATTATCAAAAAAATTTAAATATTTTCAAATATTTTTCATTGATTTGGAGAAGTAATAGGATAAATTTCACAAATAAGTTTTATGGAAATCTCTTGAAAAAAAGGTGAAGGTGGTGTATATTAAACTCATCCAAGAAATATATTAATTTATTTTGACATTAGATATTTTTTTTTGTATGTGTCACTACATACTTCTATGTCTCGATAGGGTAGCATTGAGGTTCATATTTTAGACCATACCTTTTTTATTTTGTCATAGATGAACTTTCAAATCATATTCAAGAGTAGATACCTAATTTCCTAGTTTTTTAAATGATATAATTCTCATTGAAGAATCTAAATAAATTATCTATTTCACATTAGATATTTTATGAGATACATATGAATTGAATGGTTTTCAACTTAATAGGTTTAATACATAACATATAGAGTGTAATTTTATCAAAGGATTTTATAGTAATCTTTTGGATGTGAGATTGTGAGACGTCTTTATTTAAAAAGTTAATAAATTTTTTATTTTGCCTCATGTATCCAATTTGATGGAGATTTTCATGTAGATATCGGTCCTAGGATTCAAATGGGGTGAATAAAATGAATAAAGGTTTCTTGGGTTTTTTTATCGTAACATGCTTTACAAATTAAATGGTAAATTTTATAGAAGTATTATAAGACCAATTATTCTATATAGTGGTGAGTGTTGGATTCTGATGGGACATATTGAACAAAAAAATAAGGGTAGCAGAAATGGAAATGTTAAGATGGACATGTGGAAATACCAGGTTGAATAAGATGGGAAATGAATTTGTTCGGGAGAAAATTATATTGGTTCTAATTGATGGGAAGATGACTGGGTCCAAATTAAGATGTTTTGGACATGTTAGAATAATACATAGCGACACACCTATAAATAGGGTGAACATAATGACAAATTCAATTATAAAAAGAGTTAAAGATATTCCTAAAAATACCCAAAATAAAATCATTCATGATTATCCTGTATAAAATTGTTTCAATGAAAATATGGTCATCAAAAGACCTAATTAGTGAAATTTGATCCATGTATCTAACCCCTTGAAATTAGGTTTAATGATTGTTTTTTATTATTTTATTATTGTTTATTTTCTATCTTATGAACTGGTTTTAGAGAAAAAAAACATTAGTATTTTTTTTTATACATCAAACCCTAAATTTTTCATGATTATTTATTTATAATTTCTCAAATAATTATTTACTTATTTTTTAA
The DNA here is from genome assembly GCA_963277665.1 of Viscum album. Lineage (NCBI taxonomy): Eukaryota > Viridiplantae > Streptophyta > Magnoliopsida > Santalales > Viscaceae > Viscum > Viscum album. The sequence goes on from OY728131.1 coordinate 27,316,057, forward strand.
TCATTTTTATGTGATTATTTAATCTTTTTTAATTCATATTATTATTTATTTTTTTCTTTTTTTGGACACCCTATATTTGTTTTCATAAATCATTTTTTTTAGTTTTTAATCTATGTACGAAATCATACATTATTGTTAAAAGGCAAGCACAATTCTAGAAAGTCGTAAGAATAATAAAAGTCTTTCAAAAATATTAATTTTCTTATGAAATAAAAAATTTCATACTTTTAAAGTCTTAAAGGATTTATAAAATTTGTACATGAAATCTAAAATTCAAATTTGGTTTGTAAATTTATACATGACTTATGAATTTATACATGATGATCTAATTTCATGCTTGGTCTATAGAATTGATATGCAGTATGAAAAGTTGTACATGGCTTATAAAATAATACATGTTTAACTAAAAGTCATATGCACTATAGAAAAGTTTTGGAATTATTATATCTGTAAAATAATAAAATTGATATGGGACTCAAATTCATATATGTCCAAAAAGTCATACACATTTTTTAAAATACATATGTGATTCTTATGACTTGCCTGTTTGTTTTTCAAAAACATAAAATATACTATATTTATTTTTATCTAATATATATTATTATTACATATTTTTATTCATTTAAACTATATCAAAGTTAATTATTAATTATTTTGATCCTAGGAAAAATATTTTTGGGATGTATTGTAAAGAATTAAATTTTAACAATGAAGGATGAAGTCCGCATAAATTTTTTCATTGTATATTTTGAAATTGTATCTCATTTACTATTATACATGATTTTTAAGAACCTGGTTTTTTCTATAAAATACTTTGAAATATTCTTGATGTTATTCCAGAGCAGCGCCTTCAGACGGCGTGCGATTCAGTGCCCCAGTGTGGCTGGAATTAAATTTTCAGTGTGTTCACACGGGGCACACCAAATAAATAGGATAACTGCTAAACGGTGATCCGTATCAGAAATATGAGTGTACGGATGGGTCCAAAATGGGGTTTTTACCCTAGTAACGACATAAAACATGTTGTCGCGGGACTTTGGGACCCCTCACCCATTAACAGAACGTTAAACGATTAAATAAAATAATTAATTTATTTGTTTAATGGTTAAACTCTGATATCTATTAAATAGTTGCTCATATAGGAAACCCGAGGGAACCTTTAGGTCTGGAACATGCCATTTACCTTAGGAGGGGTGTAACTTTCACGGGCACGGGCCTTCTATGAAAAATGCGGCCATGGACTTTTTGTAATTTAGCGGCTTCAGACGTTAAATTTTATAACTTTTGAACGGGGCCTCTGATTAAAATTTAGAGACCTCCATTGTTCTTGGGAGGTGGTTTTTACCCTAGGCACGGCCTGGCTTTAACCGCGTTGGGGGTTTTGGACGCAGGTGTTTTCACGGGTCGAGTTTCTAATTAAAAGAGTTTAATTATTTAATCTCTTCTCTCCTTCTCCCCCATCCTCATTCCACCCCATTGTGAAACCCCCTCACCCTCAACCTCCTATCCTATTCCACCACCTCCTCCTCTATCCCAATGAAGGTGGAAGCGACAACGGCGGGGTGCTTATCGACGACGAAGCTCCGGGCTACGCCCATTGAGTTAGGAGATCTTCGTTTCGATTTTAATTTCAAATCACTCCTTTGAACCTAAATTGTGGCATCTAAATGTTGTTTCATATTCTAAAAAATCCCATTTATGAATATTAATTTTTCATATCTTTCCATCGCCTGTTTCGATGTGTAAATATGAGTTCCGAGGAGCTCACAAACATCCGCCGAAGATCAACGGGTTTAAGGGTGTTTTCTGGCAGTCTGGCCAGTCCAACGGCTCCAGTGCGGCGGTGACTGCCAGCAGTATCATTGGGTGTCTGTTTTGGACAAGTGAATAGTCCATATTGTGTGGTTTTCTGAGAGGATTGCAACGGTGTGATCTGTTGGCAGCACCCCGAGACCGGGATGTGGGTCCCACACAGCACCGCTCATGTTCGGTATGTCGGAACGCATATTTTTCTCCAGATATCTGTTCCACTCAAGTGAGCAGTCCTTTTGATGTGTTTTCCTGATGGGATCACAATGGTGCGATGCACTCGACTGTTTTCGGGGCTGAGTCATGGGATCACGGGATTTCGTTCAAGCGTAAAACGGTGTTGGAAAATTTTCTGTCGGACATCCGTTTGAGGCGAGTAAATAGTCTATCTCGCATGTTTTTTCATGATGATTACAACGGTGTAATATGTTCAGGCGAGCGGAGCCTCTTACGTGATCTTATTTAATATGGAAATTTGAAGGGTGCTATGGTGGCGGTTCTTCTTTCTGTGTTCGAAAGCGAACCCATGGTGTGTGATCGCGTGCACTCCTATGTGAGTGAAGTAAATGTTTGAAGAGATGTAGTTGGTCGTGCCTGGGCTGATGAGGTGGGAAGTTGGATTTGTCACATTTATTCCCTTCGGGTTTACGTTGGGTGTCATGTGCACGATAGCCTTTGGGCTGGAAATGTGGTATACTCTAGGATTATACGGGAATGCTTAGAGGTACATGTGGTTTTTTATACCTGAGAATGTTTGTGTGATTGGATGGAGTTGACTTGGGGCCACACGTCGTTCGGGCCCCATGTGTGTGCCATGTTCTTCTTTGCGTACCCATGACCTCTTGTGACGTAGAGGGTCCCACTTTTCTTGTTTTTTTGAAGAGAAGGGTTGAGTTTCCCCCTGGTTCTGTTCTCGTTTGTTTTACCATCAGGGTTGAGTTTCCCCCTGGTTCTATTCTTCTTTTTTTGACCTTCAGGGATGAGTGGGTTTCCCCCTGGTTCTGTTCAAGTTGGTTTCGACCAGTAGGGTTGAGTGGTTTTCCCCTGGTTTTGTTCTCAATGGTTTGGCCGACAGAGTTGCTTCGTGTTCCCTAGTAGAGTTCTTGTGGATTTGGTGTGACCAACACATTACGCGGACACGGATCCTCTACCTAGGAGGTTGTTTCTAGCAGGGCTGGCCAGGATGCTGTTTCTAGCAGGGGTGGCCAGTTGTACCATCCAGCAGGGATGGACATTGTGATACCATCCATGAAGGGATGGCCAGTGGGGTTCCATCCATCATGGATGTCCAGTACAGCGGTGTTCACCGAGCAGTACCATCCAGCAGGGATGGCCAGAGTAGTTCCGGGTTTACCTCCAGCGGGGCTGGGAAGTCTTCCCTAATGCTGGGTTTACCTCCAGCTGGGCTGGGAAGTGGTCCTCGATGACGGTTCTAAGCCTCCCTCAAGTGGAGTACCCTTTTACGGTACTGGGAATTGGGACTCGTCAACTACTTTAGCTGGGTCTCCCTCCAGTGGATTACCCTTTTACGGGACTAGGCAGTGTGGAACCCATCGCCTTTTGTCGGGTCTTCCTCTAGTGGGAACTCATCGACTTCTAGGGATTACCGTCCAGCGGGGTTGGGTAAGGGATCGCCTTTCGACTTTGAGGAGACCTCTCTACTGCGGGGCAGTGACGAGGCGTGGTTTGACGTTCCCCATAACTCTCAAGTACGAGGGTTTCTTTTCCCACCGAGATGCATCGTTGAGATGTGACCTAAAACTGTGCTGGTAAGTAAGTGCCGCCCAAACTAGATAGTGTCAAGATGTGGTGATTTGATCCCCTTGAATTGCAGTTCGGGGCAGACATGCGGGATACTGGGCATTGATGGTGTTTACTTCTGGGACTGTTGGCTACTCACTTTCTTGGACTGAGCTACGTGATGGAGATCCCCTTACAATCTTGTTCGTGCTTCTTGATTGAGCATATGGTTATATATATGTAAACCTTGTTCCAGTACCCCCATCTTGGGTTTTGGTTACTCTACTTCCAGGAGAGGCGAAGACGCATGGGGTATGCCACGTGCTTTCCATGTCTAGATTCTCATGGTCAGACAAGTATAATATCCTGATATAGGTAGAGAATACTCGATGAGAAGTTCATCTTCTCACCATTTCTAGGTCCTTGTGTTTGGATGAGTCTACTTCCTACCTCTTGTTGTGTTGAGCTGTACTCTTTACTACACTCTCTATTGTACTTCTCTACTTTTCCCTATTCGATCTACTTCTCACCTCTTCAGTACCTCCTTTGTTTCTCTCTTGATCCTTTGGGGAATCCAACTTAGTATTTTTATACTCACCCCTGCTTGTGCTTTGCCCGCACCTAGTGTGCCCTAGAAAATGATGAAAAGGTTGGTCGTGACATCAGCAGAGCTTTGGAGATCGAGAGCTTGGACTACGTACGGTGGTCATAGTCATGTTCCAGGTGGGGGACCCTTCCAGCTATTTTTCTTTTGTTTACCTGTTTCCAGGTTGTGGCACCTTTTTCTGGTTGGGCACTTGTATTCCCCTTTTCTTTTTTAGTTTACTTTCAACACTTTCTTGTACTGTTTAGAGGTTGATGCACTTTGTGGTTTAATTATAGCATTTGATACTTTACTTCTCTTTTTACTCTACACTTTTTCATTGATTGGGATGCGTGTGTGTGTACATGTACTTAGGAAAAGGCCTCTCGGAGTTTTGTAGCCTTTGGCACTAGTCGCTAGCCCTAGGCCTATGGAGGCAGGCGTGGGGTAGTTGTGGCTCGAGCCCAGGTAGGGTCAAGTAATGACAATGTGGTATCAGATCTAGTTCGTTCCTTGGAACGTTGTTCGGAAGTTCCTAGAAAGGAATTGGTTGGGATTTAGGGCAACAGTTTCAACGTGTCTCGAGAGTGGCTCTTAGGCCAGGGAGTCCAGAGATGGTGCGGCGGCTGACGTATCCATTCACCAGAACACTGAAAACCCACTTGTCGACTTGGAATGTTGGGACACTCGTAGCAAGGAATTGGTTTGTGAATCACCTATGATTGTGTCTTGACTGTCCTTATTGAGTCAGCTCCCCGTCATTGTTGTTGTTGTGATATATATATATATATGCTCATCTGATCACGACACTCCTTGATCATATTCAGGATGTCTCCACGAAGACATCCATCCAGAATACCAGCTTTGGTTTGTGACGACAACCCTGTGAGCTACGAGGCCTCAGTCTAGGACCCATAATGCGAGTCCCTTTCTCCGGGTGGGCCAGTAGCATCACCCCCACCGGGTGAGTAGCAGACAGCTTCAGTAAAGCAGACTAAGCTTGAATGCAGGTTGAGAGTGCTCCGTGAGTTCCAGTGACGGAGACCGCTGAGGATTAGTTGTGAGCCAGACCCTCAGGTAGCAGAGGTTTGGCTAGAGGCAGTGGTTCGCCTCTTTAGGCTTGTGTAGACGCTGGAAAATCTTATGGTGGCTTTGGCCGCCAACCTTTTCCACAGAGCATCTTGGAATTGGTGAAGTCTGGTGACTCAGTTTCTTGACGAGTCATCGATTTCGTGGGGAAACTTTCAGTTGTTGTTTCGTGAGGAGTTTTTCCCCTTCTACTTATGCTCCATTTAGATTCAGAAGCTCTTGCAGTTTCAGCAGGGAGGGATCACGGTGGCTGAGTACGAGGCTAGTTTCGCAAATCGTGCACGGTTTTACCCGGACATGGTCCATGATGGAAACTTCTGAGCGCGGAAGTTTGAGCAGGGTCTCTACCGAGAGATTCATTATATCATAGTACCCTTGGACATTCCCACTAATACCGAGGTGCTAGAGCAGGTGCTAGTGACAGATAGATTCATGTCGTGTTCTACAGTTGGTGGTGGCCGCAGGCTCGACAGAGCCAAGACGTTTGTCGCAGCTAGTCGGCGTCGGCAAGCAGAACCTCAACGCAGGTGGATTTCTGACAACCTAACTTAGGGGCGTGGTATTACACCACAATGGAGATGGAGGGAACCAATGCATCCTGGAGAGAGTTTATGTTATGATTGTTACGGGCGAGGTCCCCTGGCGCGGGACTCTCCGGCCAGGCACGCTGAGAATATCGGGTAGGCAGTAGGTGCACCACCGCGACAGAGTCAGCGTCGGGATTGGAGTAGCGCCCAAAGAGGTGGTGATTTCATAGAAGCAGGAGGATCTGGTAGTGGGGGAAGACCTTATGAGGTCTTCCCACCACCACCAGGCAGTCCACGTTAGGATCTGTGAGCTGACAGTTGGGACCACGGACAACCGCGAGCTTTGCATGTCTATGATCCTACAGAGCATGAGGTGATAAGAGGTACGCTCTACAGCTCTTCTACTCTTTTAAAGTGGAATTTTTAGACTCTGTGTGTGAAATTGTTTTCTCCCTACTCTTTTCTTGACTTGTTACCAGGGTGGTGTAGGGCATCGGTGTAACCCTGTGTTGGTAGGGTAAAAGGCGCGAGACCTTTTTCTTTAGTCGATGGTGTTGACTTCTTCACTCTCCGAGTGTCTAATAGAGTCTTGGTTGTGAGACATCGACTATGAAACCATGCATTACCAGATATCCTTATGTGTTTCACTATATGGATATTCTGAAGGAGGGAATCACCGAGCTTTGTCCCAGGTCCGAACGGTGATTCCAGTCACAGCATGCGACGTAGGTGTTTGGTCGGGGAGGTGAGATACCCCCAAGATCTTTCGGGCCATTTGAGACTGTGCAAAGGGATGGCGAGGTTCCCTACTTCCTTGACCTAACCCCAAAGGCTGGCTTGGGTGCATAGTGTCTCCCATGTGACTCACCTAAGAAGAAGTGTGAATTCTCTTCTTCATGTCATCGACAAGGGCAGACCTTGCGTGAACATGTCAAATCCTTTGGTCTGTGTAAGGTGACGTGGGGTTGTGCAAGATTTCTTCTGGGTACGGAAGAGCCAGGTGCAGGCTTAGTACCCTAAGTAGTTCCTCTGTTTTTATTTTTGGGGATGAAAAGCTTGAAAGAGGGAATGATTTAAGAAACCAGTTTTTTCTATAAAAGACTTTGAAATATTCTTGAAGTTATTCCAGAGTAGCGACTTCAGACAGTGAGCAATTCCGAGCCCCGGTGTGGCCAAAATTAAATTTTCAATGTGTTCACACTGGGCACGCCAAATAAATTGGATAACTCCTAAATGGTGATCCGGATCAGAAATTTAAGTGTACGGATGGGTCCGAAATGGGGTTTTTACCCTAGGAATGACATTAAACATGTCGTCGCGGGACGTTGGGACCCCTCGCCCATTAATGGAACGTTAAACGTTTAAATAAAATAATTAATTTATTTATTTAATGGTAAAACTCCGAAATCTCTTAAACAGTTTCTTGGACGGGAAAACTAAGGGCACCGTTGAGTCCGGAACGTTCCGGTTACCCTAGGAGGGGTGTAACTTTCACGGGAGTGGGCCTTCTGTGAAAAATGCCGCCAGAGGCATTTTCTTAATTTATCGGCTTCAGACGTTAAATTTTATAAATTTTGAACGGGGACTCGGATTAAAATTCCAAGACTGTCGTTATGCTTGGGAGGTGGTGTTTACCCAAGTTGCAGCCCGGATTTAACAGTATTGGGGGGTTTTGGATGCGGGTGTTTTCAGGGGTCGAGTTTCTAATTAAAGAGTTTAATTATTTAAACTCTTCTCTCCCTCTCCCCCATCCTGATTCCACCCCCTGGCGAAACCCCCTCACCCTTAACCTCCTCTCCTCTTCCACCACCTCATCCTCCATCCCAATCAAGGTCGAAGCAACAACAGCGGGGTGCAGATTGACAACGAAGCTTCAGGCTACGCCCATTAAGGTACGAGAACTTTGTTTCATTTTTAATTTCTAATTGCTCCTTTGAAACTAAATTGTAGCATATAATTGTTGTTTGATCTTTGAACAAAAACCATGTATGCATAGTACGTTTTTCGAGCATTCCATATCCGGTTTCGGTTTGTAAATCCGAGTTTCAAGGAGCTCGCAAACATCCGCCTAAGATCAACGTGTTTAAGGGTGTTTTCTGGTGGTCTAGCCGATCCAGCGGCTCCAGCACGGCGGTCCGAAAAGTGGGTGCGGCGGCGCGGCTGTGGTCCAGACAGAGGCGCAGGAGGTGAGCGGGCTCCGGCAGCGACTTCAGGTGGGGTCGAGGGCTCCAGCGTGAGGCGGAGCTGGCCGGGCAAGGTGGCGGCTTCAGGCGGCGAGGCAGAGCCGCTGGGGAGTGACGACCATGGGGTCGCGACACGCGACCCCCGCGCGGGGAGAGAGACCCGCACGCAGCAGGCCTACGTGGAAGAAAGTGACCGACTGTGTGGTCGGTCGGTGTTGAGTGGACCCGGGGTCCACGACTGGGCCGCGGCACGGCTCTGTCAGCCGGGCCGGCCGGCGCGGGTTGGCCCAGGCCGGTCCAACCCAATGGGATTCATCCCCTCTTAGGACGCCCGTAATTTTCATTACGGGTGTTCGTTTTGTGTGTCGTCTACGGAAGTGCCTTCCTGGCATCAAGATGAACTTTTTGAGATGGTCTCAGAGATTTTTAATTCCCGAGATGAGGGGCTCGAAAGCGTGACATGCCTTGAAGTGAATTGGCGTTTTTCCGGGGGGGGTTCTTTTGGGCGGCGTGGACACATCCGATGTACGTTTTGTGCGCCTTCACCGGTGTTGTGACCCTGGCGTCAAGACAATGATTTCCAAGGGGTTTTTGGGCGTTGAATCCAGAATTGATACATGGGCCCCACGAGATGTCTTTTAAGCTGCAAGTAGCTTTTCACAACTTTTTCTTCAAACGTCCATTTGGGGCATACGAGCTGTCAATTTTGGGTGTTTTTCTGAGGGCATTGCAATGGGACAATCTGCCCGCTTTAATTCTGCACGCTGGTGTGGGCCCCGTGAGGGCCGTTTTGGGAATTGGCGGTGATTTCCAGCTTTATCACCAGGGGACTGTTTTGTACAAGTGAAAAGTCCATCTTGTGTACTTTTCTGAGAGGATCGTAACGGGGCGATCTGTTGGCAGTGCTCCGGGACCGGGATACAGGTCCCACGCAGCACCACTCATGTTTAGTTTTTCGGAACGCATCTTTTTATCCGTATATCCGTTCCATTCAAGTGAGCAGTCCTTTTGACGTGTTTTTTCAAGGGGATCGCAATGGTGAGATGCACTCGATTGTTTTTGGGCCCGAGGCTCAGGATCACAGGACGTCGTTCGGGCATAAATCGGTGTTGGCGACTTTTCTGTCAGATATCCGTTTGAGGCGAGTAAATAGTCTATCTCGCATTTTTTTTCTGTGAGGATTACAACAGTGTAATTTGTTCAGGTGAGTGGAGCCTCTTACATGATCTTATTAAATGTGGAAATATGATGGGTGCTCTGGTGGCAGTTCTTCTGCTCTGTTCGGAATCGAACCCTTGGCGTGTGATCACGTGCACACCCTTGTGAGTGAAGTAAATGTTTGAAGAGATGTAGTTGTTCATGTCTGGGCTGATGAGGTGGAAAGTTGGAGTTGTTACATTTACTTCCTTCGCATTGACATTGGGTGCCATGTGCATGATAGCCTTTGGGTTGGAAACATGGTATACTCTAGAAGTATATGGGAACGCTTGGTGGTACATGTGGTTGTTTGTACCTGAGAATGTTTGTGTGCTTGGTTGGAGCTGACTTGGGGCCACACGTCATGTGGGCCCCATGTGCGTTTTATGTTATGATTTGCGTACCCTTGACCTCTCATGAATTAGAGGTTCCCTCTGTTCTCGTTTGTTTGACCAGCAGGGTTGAGTTTCCCCCTGGTTCTGTTCTTGTTTGTTTGACCAGTAGGGTTGAGTTTCCCCCTAGTTCTGTTCTCGTTTTTTTGACCAGTAGGGTTGAGTTTCCCCTGGTTCTATTCTCGTTTTTTTGACCAGAAGGGTTGAGTGGGCTTCCCCCTAGTCCTGTTCACATCGGTTTCGACCAGCAGGGTTGAGTGGTTTTCCCCTGGTTTTGTTCTCGATAGTTTGGCCGGAAAAGTTACTTCGTGTTCCCTGGTAGTGTTCTTGTGGATTCGTTGTGACCAACACATTACATGGGCACTGATCCTCTACCCATGAGGTTGTTTCCAGCAGGGCTAGCTAGGATGTTGTTTCCAGCAGGGGTGGCCAGTTGTACCATCTATCAGGGATGGCTAGTGCGGTACCATTCAGTAGGGATGGCCAGTGGGTTACCATCAAGCAGGGATGGATAGTACAGTAGTGTTCACCGAGTAGTACCATCCAGCAGGGATAGCCAGAGTTGTTCTGGGTTTACTTTCAGCGGGGCTGGGATGTGGTCCCCGATGCCGAGTTTACCTCCAGCTGGGCTGGGAAGTGGTCCCCAATGACAGTTCCTAGCCTCTATCCAGTGGATACCATTTTATGGGACTGGGCATTGGGAGTCATCAACGAATTTAGCTGGGTCTCCCTCTAGTGGGTTACCCTTTTATGGGACTGGGCAGTGTGGCTCCCGTCGGCGTTTTCCGAGTCTCCCTCATGTGGGAACCCGTCGACTTCCAGGGATTACACTCCTGCGGGGTTGGGTAGGGGATCACCTGTCGACTTTGAGGAGACCTCTCGACTGTGGGGAAGTGACGAGGTGTGGTTTGACGTTCCCCGGAACTCTCAAGTACGATGGGCGCTTTCCCCACCAAGACGCGTCCTTTAGACGCGACCTAAAACCGTGCGAGTGAGTCAGTGCCGCCAAAAGTGGATAGTGTCAGGGTGCGGTGATTTGAGTCGCTTGCCTTACAGTTTGGGGAAGACGTGCGGGATGCTGGGCATCGATGGTGTTTACTTCTGGGGCTGTTGGCTACTCACTTTCTTGGTCTGAGCTACAGGATGGAGATCCCCTTACGATCTTTTTCGGGCTTCTTGATTGAGCATATGGTTATATATAAGTAAACCTTGTTCCAGTACCCCATTCTTGGGATTTGGTTACTCTCTTTCTTTGAGAGGCAAAGACCTGTGGGGTATGCCACGTGCTTTCCCTGTACATCTTCTCATGGTTGGACGAGTCTACTCTCCTACTATAGGTAGCGAAGACTTGATGAGAAGTTCATCTTCTCACCGTTTCTATCTCCTTGTGTTTGGACAAGTCTACTTCCTTCCTCTTGTTGGGTTGAGCTGTACTCATTACTGCACTCTCTGTTGTACTTCTTTACATTTCCCTATTTGATCTACTTCTCACCTATTCAGTACCTCCTTTGTTTCTCCCTCGAGCCTTCGGGTCATCCTACTGAGTATTTTTATACTCAGCCCTACTTGGGCTTTGCCCGCACATGGTGTGCCCTTCCAGATGATAGATAGGTTGGTCGTGACTTCATCATAGCTTAGGATATTGGGAGATTGGACCACATACGGTGGTTGGAGTCGGGTTCCAGGTGGGGGACCCTTCCAGCTGTTTGTCTTTTTTTTACCTATTTCCGGTTTGTGGCACCTTTTTCTGGTTGGGCGCGTGTTTTCCCCTTTTCTTTTTCATTTTACCATCAATAATTTCTTGTACTGTTTAGAGGTCGATGCACTTTGTGGTTTATTTATAGTAGTTGGTACTTTACGTTTCTTTTTACTTCGCACTTTTTCATTGAGTGGGCTGTGTGTGTGTAGGTACTTAGGAAATGGCCTCCCTGGGTTGTTTAGCCTTTGGCATTGGTCTCCAGCCCCTAGACTATGGAGGCGATCTTGGGATAGTTGCGGATCAAGACCGAGTAGGGTCAGGTCGTGACATGATCAATTCTAAAGAATATTAAACTAATTTTTTATATACATTAAATATATAATTACAGGATAATAATTATATTGGAAATAATCACCGTACAACTTTTACGTAGTTCATTGGTTTCACATCATTCCCTACTTTTTCGAGAAATAATAGTTTCAATGCTAAAAAATTCAAATTGATAAACATGTGGCTATCACTTTAGGGGTTTATGTGCATAAATAATATATATATATATATATATATATTATTTTTGAAATATTATGATCAATTATAGGGGTTGAGGATATTTAAACTATTTTTTGTGATATATTTTTTTGATCTCATACTACAATACATTAAAGTAGAGAACTTTAATTTACATATCCTATGCTTTATAAGATATCACTACTTACTCGACACACAAGATCATATTTTATAACTAATTTTTATTATACATAATTCTTTATATCCATTACTTGTGTGTGATTTGTACTTTACACTTTTTTATTCAAAAGAAAAACTGTTGTTCTTTGTTATACCCTCCTTTCCAAAGGTATGTATGTTTGTTCCTTAGTCTACTAAATGGTATGGGTTTAGTTATACCATTTTATAAAATGGGAATGGTTTTTCTTCATAAAATTAAAAACAAAGGTTCTAGTTTTCCTCTATAGGAGAGAAAAAATTGGATAGGTGTTACGCTTCTTAGTGTGAAAAAAGGTAGTATAACTAGGTTGTGACTACATGTGTGAAAGGTCTTGTTGTATGGGTTATGAATCCCTTTAAAAATGTAGATCAAATTTTAAATTGAGTTTCATTCTCTCACATTAAGAGTTTAAACAGTAGATGTTGGATCACATTTATATGCACTACTATAAAAATACTTATGTTCATATTTTATTTTCAATAAAAAAATTAATTTACTCTGATATGTAATTAAAATTTAAAAAATACATTAATTCACCCCCTCCCCCACCCCCACCCCCCATCTCCATGACCAATTGACTATCTTGTTATCTGGACAAAAAAATTATGGATAAGTACAACATTCCGCCCTCAGATTGATGAGTCGACATAGAGAAGCATTCAGGTTATTCAGTATATCTTAAGTCCATATGTTCTAGATTTTACCAAATCTAAAGGAATCACTTAACCTTAGTGAAGTTCATATAAAAATATCCTACAATGGTAACTTTTGATGTATTAGTCATGGGACCCCTCATGTCTCCATTTTGTTGGATGAATATTTGAGAATCATCTTTGATGGGACCAAAGTTGGTGTGATCTATGTTAGAGAAAGTACCGGTGATTCGAGAGAGGATGAAGGTAGATAATATCTATCAAAAAACCAACATTTATTGATAACCAAGGTCTTTTAAGTTTGAAGAGGGGCATCATATGTTCCTCTAGGGCTTTCCATAATGTGGTCTATAAATTTTTTACTAGGGTAAAAGATATCCTAAAGGATTATATGAATATTCTAAACCATATACAAGGTAAGAAAGGTAAAATAACACCTAGTTTTAATCTTGAAATTGTAATAGGTAAAAAAAATATTCAATTCATGGTTGTTGAGGATATAAGTGCATGATTTTTCTCATCTCACTGACTGGGTTGAGATAGATATCAAAGAATATTTTAATTTGTTAGTTTACCAAATGGCAATAAACGATCAGAATAAGAGGCCCCTTTATGGTCAGGTGATACTACTGGTGTATATATGGTGGTAATATGTGAACCTTAAAAGATATCATTGGAGTATGAGAGTCAGATTTGGGCCAAGATACCTCAAATATTTGAGTAAGTTATTGGATTATTCAAATGAAAATCCTTAAAGGTGGGTATGATTTAGTGACCCTAAAATTTTCATTTCAAACCTATATAATATTTATTTTTGAGGTTGTTCACTGTGTCATTTTATGTTTTTGAGAAAAAAATGATTCATATTAATATATCAAAAATAATATATTATTTTTTCCCCATACATGAATTTTTTAATATCTATTATTTCCCACTAATTGGGGTTTCAAATTGAAATTATAATATTTTCATTGTGTCCAAGATAATGGAATTACCCAAGGAATGATAAAATTTGGTTTCTCTTTATCATGTTTTAGGACTAACCCCATGTTATATGTTCTAATTAAAATACCAAATAACTAATTTATCCCCTATTTAATCCCCATTATCTTTTAAAAATTGGGGTTTAAAAGAACCCTGATAAGAATATAAGGAGAGAGGTGGAATAGATTAGGAGATATGTGAACTGATGAATGAAAATCTTTGCGAGGATCAATATTAGACAAATAATTTTGAGGTGTTGTTCATCAATAATCAAACCAAATTCAAGGTGGGGATCATTTTTCTAATTTATTACTATGTTATTTATGATAAAATTATTTCAATCAATGTCGAATATTCTTTAATACCTAATTCTTAATTTTTGGATCCAGCCATAGAGATCTAAATTCACAATTCTTGAAAAACACCATGTTAGAATTTTTATTAGTTGATTTGGGTGACATCTGATGGTGGATATATCTGGTGGTAGTAGATTTCAATAGTAGGTTGTACGATATGAAATAGATGATCTATGTGATGGAGGCTAATGTCAAGGTGGGCAGGAAGTCATAGTGATTTGGTGAAATATTCTGGATCAGCTATTCACGTGATGGAAAAAGTAGTGATGTGATGTGGTGAGGCAGTCATGGTGTCCCATGATGGTCTATAGAGGGAAGAATCCAAATAGTCACCACAATAGGATCTTGGGCATTAGGATCCCTTGTTAGCCACTGTTCTACCAAGACTTGTCTTTGAGACTGACAGTGTATAAGTTAGGCCTTTCGATCCATCCTAACACACCATGCCTTAGAGGGAAAGATATGTGGGTCCCATCTTATGGGACCATACAGACATATAGTAATGTATAATGAGGTTTTAACCGCATTAATTTACCCATAATTCCATGTGGTGTACACATAGGTCATTATAAGGCCCGGTAATTCTCCTTTGTGGCATTTTTTTTTACTTTACCACCACTTATCGGTTTTTAGTTAACAAATAGCGTATCCATAAAATGTTTTCATATCAATAAAAATTTAATATTCTTTTATATCATCTAATTATATTTTTTAAATAAAGATAGGTTTATTTATAATCTATCTTCATAGGGTCGATGTTGAGGATTGAGTATGACAAGAAAGTTATGCCTTGAGGTTTGGTACTTCCCTATATACATGTTAATGATTGGACATGGTTTCCCCATAAGGTTCACTAAGTTTAGGACTCCAATACATTCATTGGGCTAAATTCATCAACATTTTGTGCATGTATTTTCTACTCCATTGGGAATGAAAAGTATTAGGTTCTCTATAGAGTCAGTAGAGTTAGTATTCACCCAATATATGCTTCACTGATCATTGGAGCATGAGTCATCTATTCATGTTTTAATGTACTCTCTAGTCCATTAATCTTATTTTATGTTAAGAAGGTCCTCTATCAGGTTTTTGATACTCCCTTGATTAATTCATACATTGGTGAGGCGTGGGTCCCTTGCTACTGTTGGTGAGATGACATGGGTTTTGAATTATTTGGTAAGTGTTTAATTCAAGGGTTACTCACTATGACAGATTCTTTGGGAATCTAGAATATCAAATATTTTGACTCATTATCTTAGGTTCTCTAAATTATAAGAATATCGGGGTTTATTTATATCTCTACTATGTTTTTTGGTTAATTTTTTGGGTTTCAGTGCTTAACTTCCCCTTACTGGTCCTCTTGTGAGATATTCTCCCAGGAGTGGGTTTTCTTAAACTATAGTGGTTTTCAAAAACAAGATAATCTGAGCTAGAGTTGGGTGAATAATGCACTATGATTACTAGAGTTAAGGGATGAGTGGAAGTTGGGGTATTTACATATAAATACCAGTTAACCTCTCTCATTTGAAACTAAAAAAATATTTGGATATGGAATGAAGGATATCCCTTCATGTTATTCATAGCTACATGACTGATAATTTAGGGAATTATCTAAATGATGGAGTTGTGTGAGGATATTTACGTGAATGTGGTTGAGATAACAGGGAAAATCAAATGCCTTTCATAAATATGGTTTTACGAGCACACTTGATTAAAGTTATTATAGAAATCCTACTAGGTAGAACTCAATTAAGATAATCAAGTTGGTTGAACCAGACCAAAGTGAAGGGGGTAGGGTGATGAAATTGTTTGAATGGACTCGGTCATTCTAAAGTCACTTGAAGGGACATAGGTGAATGAATCTAGGTTGTTAGACATTGGTGAACCATAATGATCTAATAATGGACATGAGTGAAAATGGGAGGAAAACTCTATAAAATCAGACTCATAGTTTAATAATGTAATTATCAATGAAAATTCATTAAAACATGGAAGGTAACTTTTTTATCATTGAACTAAAGAGAATACAATCTAAATCTGTGATTAAGTAGTTAGTGGAATTATTCCAAGGGATGTAGTGTGCTAATACCTTAACCATATTGTATTGAAAGTGTTCATAGCATGGAGTGACCATGGTAAAAAAATCTTCCAATAGTAGTGAATTATAGTATATTATTTTATGACATAAAAATCATCAGTGTATACTCCTTAGATGATCCCTAAGTGGTGAACCAAGTAAATATTTTGTGTCTTGTACAAATTTCTAAATTTATTATAATTATATATATATAACTAAAAATAAAAAATTTGTTAAGTTTCTACCAATGTGGGACAATATAATTAAAATAAAACGAATTGGATGACACCCAAATTCACCCTCACACCCCCCCTCCCATCTCAGGGTGTCTGTAATTGAAATTTTTTTTATTAGATCTAAAGATATAGGCATTGAAACAATCAGTGAAAGCGTAGTATGGAGAGTATAGTTAATAGAAATATGGTTATACTATTTAATGGAATATATTATCAAATTTAGAGGAAATTGATGATATTGTACTCATAATCTCATTGGATAGATATTTTTCCTACAACTATACATAGGATTCAAGTTAGTGATGCCTCTAAATGTTCTATGAGTGAAGAAAACAAGAATCAATTCGATTCTAATTCCAAATATCATCTTAATTTATCTAGAGTTATATCAAACAAGATCTCTATGAAATACATGAGCTACACTAGTGCTAACACAATGAGGGATAAATCAGATAATATCTATTAAGGTGAAAAAAAGGTGAAGGAGATAAAGATTCAAGTGCTTAATAATATTTTTGATGACCTACTGATGTTCCCAAATTAAAATGATGATATTTTATTCAACCAAATCATTGAAGTTGTTGAGTCTATTAAAGTACTTTGTGAATAATTAAATGATATTGATATTATAAATATGATTTTATAGTATCTTCCAAATCTATATAATATTAAATATTAACTCTCTATGAGTGGGATTTGGCTAAGTTATCTGTTGATTATCATCTAAGTATCCTAGTGGCTTATGAAATGAGAGTTAATATAAAAGGAATTTCAGGTCATTCAAATAAGAAGATTTACATTAAATTTATTTATAATCATAACAAAAACTAGATGAAAAATTGTTTTTAACGTCTATTTTTTTAATTTTAACATTGGTTTTTAACCAACGTTGATGTCATCGATGTAAGAAAATATGACTTTTTAAGTCGGTTTTTATAATCCGATGCCAAAAATGAATTAAATTTGTTTTTTAGCATCATTTTTGTAAAACATAAATGCCAAAAAAACTATCTGTATAATTTTTTGCATCAGTTTCCTTAAAACCTGACACCAAAAAGATAAAAAAATAGCTTCGGCATCAGTTTTTACCAAAAACCAACCCCAAAATAGTAACTTTTTCTATGGTTTATATAATTTTACAAGCTTGAATTTGAATGGTCATGGAGCTAAAACGGAGTTAAGTATCAAAAGATATGGTCGTTGGAATTTGAACATATCAATGTTTCAATTGATACCACTTATTTCAATGAAATTATGAGAAACATGAATAAAAATTACATACACCAAATGAAATAAAAGAAACATAATATTTAAAAAATATTTCAATGGTTTTAAGAGATTTCATCATTATGATACGTTTTTTATCATAATATCCCATATATTTAGGGTAGAACTCATGCGATAATGAAAATAGTGATCGATAATTAAATTTAAACCATGGTTATAAAATATCATCTGAACGTTTTATATTTGTAACTTGATAATAATAATAAATCTTCTTTATAAGAAAGATATTCGAGTTGTTTAGAAATGAATGAAACTAATAATAAAGAAAATAAATTATTAGAATAGGTATTATGTTCAAATTAATGATTGATGTCGTGTAGAAAACTTGATTGAATCAAAGAGTTTGAAAATGATAAATGAAAGAGGAAATGGATTTATATATAGTAAACCAAAAATATTTTCTATAACGTTGTATTAAAATGAAGGTGGGATTTTAAAAAGTTAAACACGCGTTGTGAAAAAATTGAAATTCTAATCCCACAAATAGGAAAATACTCCTTGGCGTCAGTTTTGTTTGAGACTGATGTGAAAGAGTGTTTACATTAGTCTTTTCACATTAGTTTTTTAGAAAAATGACACCAAAAATGCCAATACAGGTCATTTTTTGCGTCAGTTTTTAAATAAATTGATTCTAAAAAGTTTTAAAATATTATTTTTTGCATCAATTTTTTTTAAAACTGCTGCCAAAAAGTAAAAAATATATTTTTTTCATCAGTTTTTAAATAAAACAACCCTAATTTTAAAAAAAAACATGTCCATTTTTTTAAAAACCAATGCTAGAAACTAAAAAATTCTTTTGGCATCAGTTTTTTAAAAAGACAATAAGAAAAAATATATATATATTTTTGGCTTAAATTTTTATGAAAACCAATTCCAAAAAAACTAAAATGTTTTATATAATTTATTAAGCTGTGATTTGACTAGTCGTAGATCTAAAATGGAGTTTCAGATTAAAAGTTCTGGCCTTTTAAAGGTTTATTTATTTAAGTCTTCTCTTAAAGAGGAACAAATTTTGACATCCATAACATTTAATTCGTAACACTGTTTTTTCACCATGGCCAATCAAATAGAATCTTAGGAAATAATCTAAAACATAGTAAAAAAATATGATTTTTTTCATTGGTTTTTTTAAATAGATTCCAGAAATATGTTTTTTAATTTTTAGGCATCAGTTTTTAAAAAAAAACATGCCGAAACAATTTTTTTTTCACTTTGGCATCGGTTTTTGAAAAATTCAACACCAAAAAGTCTTCTCTAACATATTTTACGATAGTTTATAAGAAACTGATGTCAAATTAACGATGTCGAAAACCATTTTTCTACTAGTGAAATACAATGGAAGTGATGTCAATGTGGGTGTGGATAATGAATTTTTCAATCTTGTGGAAAGAAAATTCAAGAGAGGAAAAGAGATATTCAAAGACAAGCTACCTCTACCTTTCCTTCAATGTGGAATTGTTGGGCACATTATAGTGAGGTGTCCAAGAAAATTCAATGATGAAGAAATTGAATATGAAGTTATATAGATACCATGAAGAATATTTATTTCTATTAGAGATTCTAAAATTAAGAGCTCATCTAGAAATAAGTTATACAGGAATAACATTGTGTGAAAAGAAGATGATGATAATGGAGTGTATCTTAAAGAAGTAGATATAGAATCTAAGATCTAAAGAGAGATTAGTGTATTGTGTTCACAATTTACTAAATAGTTGTAGAAAAGGGAAAATAAATTCGTAGGTCTGGTTTAAAGAGATGGTACAAATGTAAAAAATAAGACTAAGAATTGAATTGGTATTATAATAGTTATAATTTAATAAGTAAATAGGTTGGAATCATAATATTATGAGATATAATCATAGTCATTAAGATAGTTACAAGAAATAAAACATTCAAATTCCTTAGTGATTATTCACCTCATTTTGGCCTTGAATTACTATAGAAGTCTACTATTTGGGTTAATTTAGAAAATTTAGTTCATATTTTGTATGCAACATAAGATAATTTTTATATATGGGGACATAAATGGGAATATAGGAAAGGACTCTGTAGATTAAATGGATTTCCATGTAGGGTTTATTTTCAGTGTAGTAAATTATGAATGATTGATAATCATATACTTTTCATATAGTTGTGATTTTTTTGTATAAAATAATATCTTTAAGAAATGACAAGAATATATTATTATTAATAAAATATCATTCATAAGATCCCAATTTGATTGTTATTCCTAAAAAAATTCAAATAAAATATTTATTAAAGATTGTAAGTTTATACCTTATAGAAGTCTTACCACACAAAATTATATTTTTTAGACCATCATGTTAATAATTATATATTAAATATGAAATAATTAAGGAATTTGAGATGTATATAGTGTCAGATAAAAGTTTTCATTGTAATGGAATTTATGAATAAACTTTTAAAATATCTGGATTAGGATGTTCAAGGAACCGATGACTAAATATGGGATGAAGTAGATAAAACTATTTACAATATATGTACTTCTATTCTTGGAGTATCTAAAGGATTTTTTCCTAATAAAAAATAATTGGGTTCCTATAAATAGTATGTTCAACTAAAAAATAAATTTAAACAAAAAGTGTTTTACATCTTTACACAGTTGTATAAATAAAGAAATTTGGGCTTCATATTATGTTTCACATAGAGTGGAAAAGAAAATAATTGGGAGATAAATATATTTTTTGAGGATATGTACCATTCATTACATACTAATAATGGTGAAAGAAAAATAATAAATTTAGAAAGATGAAGAGATAAAAAATCAATAAATTTAGATCATGTTCACTACATAGCAGATGAAAAAGTTTGCACCATTTTTAATCTAGATTAAATTAAGAAAATATAGGGATTTTATTTTAATGATATCTTAAATTAATAGTAGATGTGTGGATTATACATAGATAATATAAGTATTATTAAAGTGGAATTCATTTTTATATATTATTGAAAATTTTATCCTTTTAAGTTAAAAGAAACTTTAAGAAGGATGGAAAATTTTAAGACAATTGGGTTGGGTTACATATTCATTGAATTTTGGAAATATTCAAGGGACTTGGGTATTAATTAGATCATAAGGTTATTTAATTATAATATGAAATCTAAGAAAACTCTTGATTAATGGATAAAAATATCTCTACTACTAGTATTTAAAAAGAAAGGATACATTTTATATTGTGGTAATTATAGAGGAATTATGAATATAATTCATACCATGAAAATTTGGGAGAGAGTAATTGAATTAAGGATTCCAAGGTAAAATAAAGTTTATGACAATAAATTTGGTTTTATGCGTAAACAATCAACTATAGAAACATTTTATTTTATTAGCGGTCTGATGGAGTATTATAAACAAAAATCCCATGATTTTCATATACTTTTCATTGATATATAAAATTCATATAACAATGTCCCTAGATAGATTTTATGGAAATATATTAAAATAAAAGGGGTGATGGTGGAGTATATTAAACACATTGAATACATGTATTTAGGGAGTTTTACTTGAATTAGAACTCAAGTATGTGATATTAAATACATTCCTTTTTATATGGGACAAAATAAAGGATTGTATTTAAGCCTATTGATTTTTTATTTGGTCCTAGATGAACATAAAAAATGTATTCCATATTAGATACTTAATTGCATGCTTTTTTGGATGATATTTTTTTCAGAATCTAAAGAAACTATCAATTTAAAGTTTGATCTTTTAATATAGACTTTTAAATGAAAATGTTTCCATCTTAATAGGGATAACACATAATATATAGAGGGTGATTTTATAAAATTATTGTATAGTAATGTTATGGATTTTATATTGGGAGACTCTTTTATTTAAAAATTCAATAATTATTGATAATGTTTCTAATTTATACAATTTAATGGAGATATTAATGCATATGTCTCTTGTATAATTAAAACTAAATGTATAAAGTAGATAATTAATTTTAAGGTAATTTCTTATCATTAAATTTATTCAAAATTGAAGGTTAAATTTTATGGGTCTATTATTATGCCAATTACTCTATATGGTATTGAGTTTTGGCCTTTTACAAGGCATATTGATTAGAAAATAAGGGTAACATAATTTCAAATGTTAATATGGACATGTAGAAACTCTAAGATTGATAGTATTTGAAATTAATGTTATCAAGAGAAAATTCATGTGGATATAATTTATGAGAAAAATAATAATAATATATTAAGAAGGTTTTTACATGTTATAAGGATCCATAAAGATTCACCTACTGATAAATTAAACTTAATTATTAGGTCACTTATTAAATGAGGTGTATGTATACCTAAAAGTAACCTTTGACAAATCATTTAATATGATCATGTTCTAAATGTTTTCAATAAAAATATTTTCTTTAATTGATCTAATTAGAGACATTTGATCCAAGTAGTTGACCCCAACTAATTGGGTTTAATCCTTGTTTGAAATTTTTTTTATTTATTAAA
The DNA here is from genome assembly GCA_963277665.1 of Viscum album. Taxonomy (NCBI): domain Eukaryota; kingdom Viridiplantae; phylum Streptophyta; class Magnoliopsida; order Santalales; family Viscaceae; genus Viscum; species Viscum album. The sequence continues at coordinate 27,338,075 of OY728131.1, forward strand.
ATATTATATTATAGCTATTGTAGAGAAGGAAGAACATGAACCAAAAAAATTCAATTAACCTGATGGATAAATAGATATTAAGGTGGAACTTTTGAGATCTCTCAAAGAGGATGATATTTAGATAATTGAAATAATAATATTCTATTTTTTTAATGAATATTATGAGTAGGTGGGTCATTTGGAAGATAAAATTAACCAACTAAAAGAAGATTTTAACAATATTTGTCTATTTTTTAATGCTTATGAGAAGTTTTATAACTCAAACTAATGATTTAGAAACTATATATGGTTATTTATGACCTTAATTTAGACTTATATGAGATATATAATAAAGTATAATTTATTGAATAATAAATTATTACCTTGAGAGGTAAGTTTGAAGATGAAAGAAATTTATGATAACCAAATATTAAGCTATGATATGGAAAACTTTTAGATGTAGAGCTCATTAAAAAATCCAAATGAGAATTAGAAGGTGTATAAAAAATTAACAATGATCAAATACCCTCGTTCATGGGTATGAGTGGTGTTAAATGTTATTACAAGACATAAATGGAAGGAACTTTGAAAAATTAAGATAAATAGACAAAGAAGGTTGGAAGTTGTTTGACCAAAAAAATATATCATAAGAAAAATACAATGACTGGCCCATTAAAAATACAAAAAAATCTTTTATATAATCCTACACTTACTAGGGATAATCAAAAAATTATGAGTTTATATAAGTTTTGGATGTGTGGTGGAATTTTAATGAGAATATTTTTCCATTAATGATGTTTTAATTCTATAGTTATCTGGGCTACACGAGGTCTTATTATGAAGAGTCATGGAGTTACTTGAATATTTAATCACCTGGTGGTCATAAATGAAGAATGATATCATATGATCCATGACATATATGAAATTATTTATAAGGATATAACATTAATTTCTCTAAATATGGGCCCGAATCCATTTCTTATAGGAAAAGAGAAAGTGGTAACAGTAACTATAAAATTCAAAGACAAATTAATTCGTGGAAAATAAATAAGAGCCCCCTAAAAATAGATTATCTTTATTATAATAAGAAGAAAAAGGGTATGATTTCACCCTGTTTGCTGAGGATAAATAGGAGAGTCCATCATATACCTCCACGCAACCTGGTATCTTGTGGAAGGAAAATTATAAGGTTTATAAGGAAAAGCAGGTAGATACCTCTCTCAGATAAAAAATAATAGAAACACATGGATACTAGATTTTGGGTTCTCATCAAATTTTTTGAGAAGAATGAATCTATTGGAAGATGTGATGCGAATAGTTGATGGTATAATGAATTTTGAAAATAATGGATCTTTGAATGTATAAGAAATATATGGGAAATGTTTTTCATTATTTTTGTTAATTATTATAAAAAAATCACATGTGTTATGTTCATGTAAAACACTATAAATCATGTAATTCATTAAGAGGTATCGAAGGAGAGTCCAAAATGAGACTGAATATAAAATCCAAATCTTGTGATCAGAAAATGGAACAGAATACACATCCATTTAGATTTAAAAAAAATACTAAAATCATAACATTGAGAATGTGGTATCCTCAGTAATAACTCCAAAATAGAAATGAGTTATTGAATGATAAAATTATAAGGTGAATAATATAGAAAAAACTACGCTTATTGTGAGTGGTTTTTATCACCATTACTATATGGAAGTAATAAAAATAATGTTGTACACTCAAAACTAAGGTCTGTTAAAGCCATGGGATGATAGAACAAAATATAAAATCTGGCATGGAAGTAATACCTTACTAAAAAAATTAGGTATTTATAAATAGATGTTAAATTCAAAAATAAATATATAAATCAAGGAAAGTGTTGTGATTCTACAAATTAAGAAGTAGTTTTAGGATATTTAGAAAGAGTATGGATTGCAAATTCTTCAAAAAAGATTAATAAAATTAGGTAAAGTAATGAAATTGAATTTTTTTAAGAAAGAGAGAAAAATATTACTAAATATATAGACTATGATTAATTATATGAAGAAATATATTAATCTGAAACCACTCATGTGGTAGTATAAAGATTCCAAAATGATGAAGATTCTAAGGATGAATAAAAAGTGGATATGATTATGGAAAAATTCATCCTACACCTCGATGGAGAAAGAGATGAATGGATGTTGATACATGCAATATAATTGAAGATAATATTTTTATTACATGTATATAAAAGATGATAAATATAGAGCATGTTTCTCTATTATTGATGGTTAATATATAATCATTTGAATAAGTGGTAAAAAATAAATCTTAGGCTTGATCCACGAATAAGAAACTAAATCAGATTAAAAAAATCATATTTGGGAACTCATCAATAATCCTGAAAATGACATTGTTATCAAGATGAAGTTGATCTTCAAGAATAATTTTGACAAAAAATAAAAATGTGATCTAAAATAAGGAACTTATGGTGTGAAATTGATATGCATTGATTGAATATGTGGATGTTGTTGAAAAATTTGAAACAGTGGTTCAAATTGAGTCAATAAAACTCTTCTTAACTATGAAATTTTTAATAGGTTTCAAGATATATCATATGGATGTAAACATGGTGTTCATTAATAGTGTTCTTCAATGTAAGGTCCATATTAAACAACCAATTGGTTTTATGATTATAAAAAATGAAACCAAATTGGGAAGATTGAATATGGGTTTATACAATCTAATATAGGAACCAATAGAATAGTATGAGCATATATAATCATACTTAAAGGCTTTAATTCCAAATAAGTAGTGTTAAACCTATTTTTATGTGAAATAATGAAAGTATAAAAATCATCATGTTTTTCTATGTTGATGAAATAATATTTATAAGAATAAGATATAAAATATTAATGGAATTTTCAATTATTGTGAGTTTAGAATTTTTTATATCTGTTATTGGTGATCTCGCATATTTAATGGGGTTACAGGTGAATTATTAAGAGAAACGTGCATTCATATCTCAAGATAAGTACATGAGAGTACTACTGAATAAGTTCAATATGAATGATTCCAAACAAATTTAAAATACGATTGTAGTTTAAGAAAAAGACTAAAAATAATGGAGATGGTAAATCAATGGATCTCTCCTTTTATAGGTGGATAAAAATAATATTTTTTTATTGGGTTTAAAAATGACCAGAAATTTTTTTTACAACATATTTGACGGACCTTTTACTAGGTAATCTGAATAAATAGATTATAGGAGTAGTTAAATGAGTCATGATGTGCATCCAGGGTACTCTCAATTTTGGCATGCTCTTTAATGGGATAAATAATCATGATGGGTATACATTTTATTATGTTGAATGAGTTGGTGATGTGGTGAACCAAAATTCCATAATTGATTGTGAATTCTTAATTAGACAAAAAATCTACATATTAGATAAGAAAGAAACATAGAATTACTTCTTTGATCATGACTGAAGAAAAATATATATTATTCACCAAGTAATTCACTCACCTTCTTGGGTTGAAACAACTATTGTAAGATATTTTTGAACATGTGAAGTATCCTATGGTAATATTACATGGAACCAAGAATGTGAATAATCTCATAAAAATAGCATTCATCACTCTTAAACCACATAAATTTAATTCAAATATAACTTTATTAATGAAAATGTGGAATAAGTAGTAATAAAAATTGAGTATATTAGAACTAATGAGAAAGTTGAATATATCATGACCCAGTGGTTAGTAATTCCATAAGTTGAGAAACATCGGTGGAACCTAAGTGTTTATAAACTACCATTAGTTTTAGGTGGTTTGAAATTACCTCTATCCCAATTATTTTATATTTTTTAAATATTTTTGAATTAGTATAGGATTTATAGTGATAAAAAATCCATGGGGTGTAGTGAGTGAAAAGAAGAAAAACACTGTCTCTTTGGATTTATTTTCAAATGACAGGAAGGCTGGAGAAATTCAATGGAAGAAAGGTTTGTGACTAAATATCAAAGGGGGAGAATGAATTTGTTTTATTTCAAATGGTTGTTTTATAATAAGTGGTTTTTTAGTGTTGAGATTATTTCGCCAAGGGTTGTTCATTGTGTGAATGTTAAGGGATTTTATGGAATGGAGAATGTAACATGGAATGGAATAATTTTTTTAACTCTTGTATGATACAATGATAATTAATCACATAGACTTGGAGTGACTAATGAGTTATTTCACTATCCTCCAAAATAAATAAGAATATTTAGAAAAATTTCATTTCATTATTGATATTTAATAAACACATAAGTTTTGAATTTTAGAACCAATGTGGTCTGATCTGAATATTGATAGTGTTTTGAGTTCTTCTTCAATCCATTTCTAAGTTAATAAAGGAAAATAAAGATTAGGGGATAGAGATTCCATATGTATTTTTTCTATTCTAGTGGACCAGGTAATCATGTGATAGTCAGTTCACACTAGTGAGGAAGTATGTTAGTCTTGTTACACTAGTCATTAAACACTTTTCAAGGTATCTCAAATATGTAGAAGTTTGTAAATGTTTAGAGTTAAGTTAAGGGGATTCATGCTAGCTAAGAACTACACAAGTGGGGTTAAGATAATGACACATTGTGATTATCAGAGTGGAGGGTTGTGTGAAAGTGAGGGTATTTTACTATAAAAATTGGTTAACCCCTTTCATATAAAACTAACAAATATAAATAAGTTGATTCCAGTATCTCCCTTCATGTAAGCCATATCTTCACAAAATAAGCTTGATAAAGGTATATTGTGAAGGAATTGTGTAAGCATAGTAGTGTGAATAGAGAAGTATGAACAGTTAAAAGAGAATGGATTTCATAAATAGTGTTTTGTGATCACACTTAAGTGAATGAATAATGGAAACTATGTATGAATGAACTCACCTAGTATAAGTGAATTATTCAAAAAAAACTAGAGTGAAGGGGTTTACATTACGAAACTTGAGCGAATTTACCTAAGTGCATCAAAATTGCATGAAGGGGCATGGGAGAATAAAGATGGGTGAAGGTACCTAGGAGAAAGATACATCATAAATGGTTTTCCCTTGGTTAAAATTGAAGTAAAACTCAAGATAATCAAACTCAAATTTTAATAATTTTATTCGAAGACAACATTCATTGGGATTTAGAGGTAAATTATATATCACTAAACTGAGGAAACTACCATTCAGAGTTGTGATCAAGGAGTTAGAAAAATTAATCTAAGAATGGGAGTGTATTAGTACGTGAACCACATTATAAATATAGTACTCAAATAATAGAGTTACCATAGTTAAACATTTTTAATCCACCAATACTAGTGAAGAATAGTGGATTCATGTATGACCAATAAATCATTGTTGTAAGCTTCTTGGATTATCCCTTAGTGGTGGGCCAAGTAAAATTGTTATGGTTATGTCAATTTATGTATTTTTTATTTTAATTTATATGTAACTAATAATTTTTGGATTAACTAGTTAATAATAATTTTTGAAAAAGATGTAATATCCCATGTTTTTAATTATTTGTAAATTCTAAAGGAATTTTAGTTTTTGATTTGATGGAAGGGATAAATTTAAAACCAATATTCAGAAACTAATTCCAAAATATGGAAAAATTTAATGTTTTTTATAGGAGTTAAATAAAGGATTGTTTATTAGGATTTCAGGTTAGTTTCAAGATCATCAGGCTTCAAAAACTCTGTTTTGGGATAAATAGCTTTGGGAACACGATTGGTGAACTGTTAACACTAACCATGCAGCCCAAAGAGTATGGACTAACTATTTAGGAACGTAGTTTGTTCAAACCATATGAGGGGATATATATAATAATATGATATGGTGTGTAATAATATAGGGACACATATATTTAGAACTTGGTTTTCTTAATTGTTCACTGCAACCGTGCGAGGTGAGGGTGTGGGGAAAACGAGGCACACATGGTTAGTGCACGGTTTGTCAAAACGTGATGTAAATCTGGGAGTCTCATTAGAGATCTAGAAAAATAACTATTTTTCCCTCTTATAACCATAAATAAAATATTTTACTTCGCCTACCCCATTCACATATTAGCCATCCATCCGAGCACTGCTCCACCTCATCTCTAGGCTTCGATGATTATCCCCCACCTGAGATCAGAATTGACCATTTTTTCTTTATGTTCGATCTCCCTCGCTAAATCTCCTAGTACTATTTTTTATTTTATTAGATTATATTCTCATCATGGATTTAATTTCCAAGTGATCTCACATTCCCTATTTTCCTGGCATTTGTCTAGTTTCATCTATTTATATCATCATATCCCAAATAAAATTTCGATATAGGATGAGCGGGGCTTTCTAAGCTTGAGGTAAGTGGCCCATGGATTTTCCATCAAAGTATCATCCTTTATAAATATTTTCCATTGTTTCATACACTGGTCTTTATTTTTTTCTCCTAAATGGTGTAACTATTTAAATTAATTGTATAGACTGTTACATAGACCCCTCATTAGATATGTTTCCATTTCTAGAGGGTTGCGACCTTATCATAGATTGCACTTTTGGGTGAGCCCTATTATTTGTATTTATTGGCCATTATTTTTAGTTAGATAAAACACCAAATTGATATGTTTGGTTTGATAACTCGAGAAGGAATTGATTAAATGATAATGAACGAGTTGATTGAATTATAATAGGGCACGTATACTTACTTGGACCATGTTATATTTTTAGCATGCCCTTGGATAAAAAGTAATTAGAATGAGATGTGAAACATATATAATTAAATTTATTATACCATGAGAATTATTCCCTTGACTCCATCAGAGATTGATGGACTTTGTTTGAACCACACTTTAGGGTGTGTGAAGTTAATTATTTTATATGATTATGCTTTGACTATGTTACCAAAAACCCCCATATAGTGTGAAGGATTATCTCTAATGATTGAATAACTAAATGGAGTTGGTTGAGTTGTAAAAATTGACTTCTTAACTTAATTTCCCCCATTTATTGTTATCATATTAGGGTTGTTTCATTTCCATATATATGCTGAGTTAAATATATACATTAGTGAATGCATTGGTAACATAAAAACAAAATGAATAAAGGTATGATTTGATCGTAAATTTCAATGGATATTTATCATTGAATATATTTAGTTTTAGATTTAATTTGACTATTTATTATAGTATTCTTTGATAGATACTTGGGTTTCGATATGGAATTCATTGGATGAGCTCCTAAGGCACACATGAAATTAAATGAATTATGAATATTTAATTGGTGTTGGACATAGATCTCCTCAATGATTATTTGAAATATTTGGACATGGAGATACTCCTTAATTATTCAGAATATTTTAACATGATTTTCCACACCACCAAGGATTGGGATGTTAGACACAATGCTTCTAATCGCTTATTTGAATTTTTGGACATGGAACGCCTAATTATTTATTGGGAATGGTTCAACATGATGCACCAGACCCCTATGTTAAATGCTTGAAATGATTCAACTATTAAAATTTGAAACCAAAAATTCTTTTAATTGAACATGGATTTATTGGTTACATAAAACAAATACCATTTAGTTTAATATAAAATATAAAATGTGTAGAAACATTCCATCTTAGGCTGAAGTAGGTAGAATCAGTCGGGTGTTTCATGGGGAACTCGAGGCGATATGTTCACTATTTATATAATTTTATTTGTTACCTTTATTTATTATACATAAAAATTGTTACATTTTATATTCCCATACTATATTTTCATTGTACACCATTGGTGGTGGTCTAATAAGCTTTACTCAGACCCTGTCCAGGCCGCCATCTGGTATCCAGACAGAGATCCTGACTGGAAGTTAGGACTTCGATTGTGCCTATTTATTGTTACATACTATGGGATATGACATATAATGGGAGTTGAGGCTGATTATTTAGTTGTCCTACCTTTTCAGTTTGGATTATTTTATTTATTTATTATTTTGTCATTTTATGCCTACTGTATAAATTACCTACAGTATGTTGACAACTTGTAGATATGGAATAGAATATTTATGAATGGTTGGGTTATTAGGAATATTTTTTGATATATATTATTATTATTTATCATGGATTTATTTATCTTTTTTTATTTATTTCATCTATATGTGTTTTTACTATGTTTTCTATAGGTCTAGAGGGAATAGTCTTTCCACTGTCCATCATAAGACCCTCGTTTTTAATCGAAAGCCTCTAGAAATGAGAAGGTATGCTTGAGGCCTTATTGCTAACTAGTCTGGTTATATTTTATAGAGTGAACCAGGTCAAGACATGAAAAGGTGGTATCATATCCTCTTTTTTCTTTGTCTTACTCTTTTTGGATGGTAGAGAAGATATATGAATGTCTCGGCACTTGGAAAAATAAATCATGTTCTAGAATATCTAACCCACATATGAGGGGAAAATCAGGTTTCCATTGATGGGACTATTTCTCTTTTGGTTCATTATTAAAATTTATTATTATTTCACCTGAAGTGATTTACCTATTTCTGTCAGATATTGATTTAAGATGTCTTTTTCTTATTTTGGTAAGGAAACAGAATAGGTGTGTTCACACATCATTTAAAATACATAGTATTCATCTGAAATTATCATTATTATCTGTATACCATACTTATGTGATCATTTAGCATTCTTATCTATACACCAAGAATGTGTAATAATTACCATGGTTTCCTATATTTTGTGCCAATGTGATAACATAAGTTATTATATCTATGGTTTATGGTGAGTTAAATAAATATTCTTCATCAATATAAATTGTGTTTTTCTTTATAGATTGATTGTGGCATTCTATAAACCCCCTTATAAATTCATTAAAGAATTAAAATGGTTTCAAAATGGATAATAAATAAACCTCAATTGAATTTATCAAAATGTAAAGGAACTTGGATTTTTTTTAATGAATTCAATTGATTGATTTAGTTAAATGATGTCTCAATTAAAACTTATAAAGGTTCATACTTATATAAATTGGGAATTTTTACACGTATAACTAAATAATTTTACTTGACACAATCCAAGTAGGTCAATCTTGGAAAGTTATTTATGGGATAAACCTTACTTGAACTGAGTAGGTTGGTCTTGGAGTTTTATGCTTATGAGATGAACTACTAAGGGTGTGATTAATATTTAATAAATCAAATATTATTGGGTTTCACTTAAATGATATTTTAGTTGTTTTTTATATATTATTGACTTAATAAATTGGGAATGGATGCCTATATAACTAGACCCATGTTGAAATGAATTGACCCATGTATGGCGACCTTATATTTTTTTCCATGGCACTTAACACCGTGGTGGTATATTTATAATACATCGGGATGGTTATATAAAGTTTTAACAACCACTTATATAGTTTTTCATATAAATTAATGGTGGAATCTAACTGAACCGATTCACACTAAATAACAACGGCTTTTGGTTGTTTTTAATCCCTTTTTATATGAGGTGTCAGTTAATTGAAATATTATCTGCAACCTAAATATCATTTTCCATTATATATTATGATTTACCTTTTTTTTAAATGATCCCAATTATGGGAACTTAAATCTAAATAACGGGTTAAAGGATATTATGTGGAAATTTTTCTAATAGTGCTACAAGATGTAAGCTAAATAAAGTGCCAAGTACAACATCCTCTATAGTCGGTACTTGAATTTTCTTATAACTATTCCTTGAAATGTTTTTGAAAAGGAGAATTAATATAATGATTTAAAAAAACCTTATTTAAGTAATAAATTATATAAAACATTATAGTGTTATTCGTAAAACGGTCCCTTATGTAGTGGTAAGTTTTAATGGTTCCTAGATAAGTAACCATGAATGGGAATGTGGAAGTTTCCCATTGTTTTTTGTGGCTTGTTTTGTAGTTTTGAATCTAGAGGTTAGGTGGTAGATCCTAGTGACATTTTAGAAATGACTATAGTTTAAATTTGATGCCTTGTTTGAGCGAGGGTTTAGCCCATTGTGGTATCACCCTTGGAGATAACATGCCAGTATAATTTTTAGCACAGTTTCGAGGCATGATTATTGTTTTCCATTTTATCGTTGAGTTGGGTAAGACTCTTGTTAATGAAATTACACCCATAGTTAGGTGGGTGGTTTTCTAGTAAGTTTAAAATTGATTTATTTTTACTCTATATAAATACCCAATAAGGGTATTTTGTTTATTATTTTATGTTTTTATTGGACCCTTCAAGAAGTACTCCCCTATAAATATTCTTAGATAGGATCTGGGACCTGTAGGTTGATGTTTGTAAAGTAATTCAGTTACACCTATGTTGACTAGTTGTGAACTTTATGGGTTGATGATTCCTTATATTCACTAGTTTTTCCTTTCTTATGGTTCTTGTGTGAGAGACCTTTATGCTAGGTGGTCGGACCTAGGGACCCTATTCTGAGACTTGATTGGAAGGGCTAGGTTCAATACCTATAGGTCATTATTTTTAACTCAAACTCTAGTAATTCAAAATTAGTTTTGATCAAGGGAAACCAATGGGATGGATTGGCCCCAGATTATGGATCTCTTTGGATGTGGTGATCTTGTTTGAATTCTGCTTTCATGACCGATGCATGGTGGGTTCTTGGGTTATTCGGTATAGTTATGGTGATGCATGAGGTTTTGAGGAACCACATCGGGTTCTTGGGTAGTGATACTAGATTCATTGGAGAGGACTATTTGGGTACATTTCCAAGTTGACTTGTGGTTGTGTGGCCAAAATTTTAATTTCTCAAATGATATCATGAGGCAGGTGGTCATTCGATAAATAATGGTACATGTGTGGGGCATGATTTTGAAGAATAGATCCATGTGATCTCCTATAATATTAAAAACGGAAATGATATGTAGCACCATTAACCTAGAATTTCTAATGGATGACTCGTAGGAGTATGATTCAGGACTCGAATCAGGTGGTAGGGGATGTACACCAGTTGTGTAGGGAAAATTTAGTTTTTTTATTGCATGTGGTAACTAGTTGATATAGAATGACAATGAGTAGGATGAGAATATATTATTTTAAATCAGATTATTTTGGTCATGGATAACCATAGATTTAGGTAAATTAATGGTGGTTACCATGATGAAGGAGAACTCGGAAATAAACCAGGTGGTGTGAGATGGTGGACCCATGGGTAGACATTAACCCTCATTGTAGAGAGATGTGGTGTCAGGGGTTGGATAAGGAAAGTGAATTCTAGTTTTATGTAAATGTAGATAAGGGATATATATATACACATATTGATGGATTATTATTGTACTCATAATTTGTAGATGATCATACCCAATATCTTAACACCATCTTGAGTATGTTGAGAGAGTGTTGGATTTGCATAGAGGTATCTAAACTTCTTAAATAGTTTGATGAAAGGACTCCATGAGAGATTAACTTGAGGATCAATATAATGTAACATATGTGGTGTGGAGTACACTATTGGTCATTGAGGGAAATGAACCTTTTTGTGAGTTGAAATTTGGAAAATTTCATGGGAACCATTCTCAAGAAGAAAGAACGTGTGATAGTGGTGTTATCATTAGTTATCTAGAATGAGAGGGTTCTCATACATTCAAACTTCTTTTTCTAGGTATGGATGTGGAATGGGTTATAATAATCAGAAATTATTTTGTTGGTGTACGAGTAAGGATACCCCTATGGTGGGGAGTAGGATGTCAGTCGTCGGTAGGAGACCCTCGTGTGAGAAGGGTCGTTGGACCATGAGACTGGTTGGAGATGGTTATTTTGACTCTTAAATTACATTATATTAATGTAATAATGTATATTTTGGTTTCATTATAAATTATAGGTACATGATCGAGCATGGACTTGTGTGGAGTCAAAGTGTAGGCATTATGCCTGGGATGGATTGTGATGATCCAAGGGTTTTGGATCGAGTGTTTTTTAGTGCTTGAGATGTGTCTTGATGTCAGACATGAAAAAATATATAGTTTATCTAGGAGACATTTCTGGAATTCAAGTACAGACATTGTTAAGAATTCTTGGAATGATCTTGATACACCTTGAGATAAATAATTTTTTAATCTTGTTTTGGTAATGTGTAAGTTGTTGAAGTGGAGAATTTTATAAATTAGTTTTCTAGAGGTAGTTCAAATTTTGTTTCATTGAATAGTTGGATTCAATCAGTGAGGAAACATATTGGATATTCCCTTGGGATGAGGTAGATGCAGTTTAAAGTATTTTTTGGGATTTTCAAGGAAAATCTAAAATGATGAGGTTTAGTTTGATCAATTGAAATTTTACCCTTTTGATAAAATCAAGGATCAGTGGTTGTATATTCATGTGTGAATAGTTTTATTGAGTTTTGAATCATTTAATGATCATATCTAGGATTATAAGGGATTTCCTTAATTGGAAATTTCAACAGTGAGAGTATCATGACAAAGAATTAGTTGTTAGAGTCTAGAACATAGAGTCGGTAGTGCTACAGTTTGGTTAATAAAATAGACAAGGATGTTATCATGTCTCTCTTTAAAAGATCTCATGTAATAAATTTCATATTTTTTCATTGGAATTTACAAGTGTTGTCTCGAGTTTTGGTGTTTTAAGCCCCAAATATTTAATGTGGAACTTTCAGGCACGTTGGATGTTCAAAAAACACAATGTGGCCATTTGAGTGGGAAATTCATGACCCAAGTAGTTTGGTTTATGTATTCATTGTCTATTAGGAATTCTCTTATATGATAATTTCTACGGTGGGGATGTTTTAAGATCTCGTGTTTTGAACTGAATTGAAATTATAAAGGAATTCGAGTATTTCATTTGATGTATAGTCTAAATTGGAAACCAAGATTTAGAATGTGATTTTGATGGTTGAAAAATATTAAAGTGTTGTTATTTTATGGGGTTTAAAGATCAAAATGTGTTTTGGGATTTTGAAATAGTTTTGGGAGTTTCTGGCTTTTAAAACTCAGTTTTATGTGAAACAACTTAGGGAACACAGTTGGCTCACATTTAGTGTTAATCGTGCGGCCCAAACCATTTGTCCAAACTATATAACCACATAGTTTATTCTAATTGTGAAAGGTGATCTAGATAACCCTGTGAGACGGGTTATGATCATAGAGGGATACACATGGTTGTAGAATAGTTTTCCAAACAATGCATTTCAACCCTGTGAGGTGGGGGTGTGTGGACAGTAAAGCCTACAAGGTTAACACTCAATTTTTCAAACTATACCACTCATTATAGAGATTTGATAATGAATGTTTTTCCCTTATTTACCTTTAAACCTAAATTCCTTATTCTCCTCCTCTAATCACATAGAACTTATCCATTAATGGTATCTTTCCTATCTCTGATAGGCTTTAATGATTCTCCCATATTTGGTCTCATAATTGACTATCATTCATCACATTGGATCCCCCTCGATAAGTCTTCTATTCCTCTAGATTATTTTATCATTTTCTATTATTATATTGAATTTTATTTCCATGTGAGTCTATATACCATATTTTCAGGGTGTTTGTTTAGTTTCTTTGATTTATCACATTCCAGCATGAATCAAAGGTCGATATTAGGTGAGTGGGTCTTCCTAATAATTTGGTTGGTGTTATACTTCTTCTTCCTCAATATATCATCAATCATAACATGATTTCATTTTTATACACACCGAATTTTTTATTTGTTTCTCCTAAATATTGTTAATCCCAAAATTTATTGTCTATACTATGACTTAGACCTCTGATTAGATATGATCTCATTGTTGGGTGTTCTGACCTCAACTTGGATCACCCCTTGGGGTGAGTCCAATTATATACCCTTGTTGGAAATTTTTTGTAATTGATCAAAACACTTCATAGCTGTGCCGGGATTGAATCATAAAGTAATAATAGATTAAATTATAATGAATTTATTGATTGGTTTATAATATGAAATGTATACTTACTAGTAACATGATAAATTATGGTGTATTTCCTTAGATAAAATGGTAATTGAATGAGATATGATACTCCTATAATTAATTTTTTTTGAAAATAAATGTGAATCCCTTGACACCATCAGAGGTCAATGTTCATAGTTTTAATCACCATTTCGGGTGTGCAAAGTTAAATTTTTTATATAACTATGATTTTCTGATGTATCCAAACACTCTTTTATGGGGTTATGGCATATCTATAAGGGTCTAATGAATAAATTGAGTGGATTGAGTATTGAAAAGCAAATTGGTATATTACTTTATAGTTTAATTGTAATTTCCTTAGGTTTTTTCCATTTCTATATATATTTAATGGTTAAGTGAAATTAAATATATTGGTGTATTCCATGGGAACATACAAATAAAATTTTTAATGGTATTCAAATATTGTAAATTTAAATATATATTTCTTGTGCACTAAGTTTAGTTTTTGATTTAATGTACCTATTAATTATAGTATGCCTTGATCAATAAATGGTTTCCAATATATAATGCATAGGATGGCCTCATAAGGCATTTGAAATTAAATGAATTATGAATGGTTAATTGATGTTGAACATGGTACTCTTCCTCAACTGTTTGAAATGTTTGGACATGGTGACATCCTTAATTAATGGGAATTGATTAACATAATGATCCATGCTACCTAGTATCAGGATGTTGGACATGGTACTCCTCATCACTTATTTAAATTTGTGTACATTGATCTCCCTGTTATTTATTTGAAATTTTGTCCATGGTGGTCCTTATGATTTTTTGAAGTTGTTGGACTTGGCGCTCCTCAATAATTATTAGGATTGTTTGAATATCACACACTAAAACCCTTGGTTATACTCTTAGATTGATTCCCTTATTTAAATACAAAACCCCATATGATTATCCTTAGAAATGGAATGCTTTTTCACACACCATGGGTCATGGGTTGTTTTATATAAAATTTAAAATTCTCATACATATTTTGGATTAGGTCAAAGTAGGTAGAATCGACTGGGTGTTCTATACGGAATTTGAGATGATATTTTCATTGTTTATTTACCTAGATTTAATAACATTATATATTATACCTATACACTATTAAATTTTATATTCCTAGACTATATTATAATTAGACTCCATTGTTGGTGGCTTACTGGGTATTACTCACACCCTATTTGGGATTCTATTTGGTACTCATAAATATCGCTTTATTGTAGGTTATGACTTAGATCGTGAATCTCTTTTGTTTCTTACTATGGTCTTGGATATAGCATGGTAGAAATATATGGGCATGTACTAAAGATTATTTATATATTTGGATTCCTTTATTTATTTATTGTTTTTTTATTCTAGCCCTATTGTATCTATTACGTGTTTTATATTGACTACATGTATTTAAAAAGTAACATATTCATTCATGGTTGGATTATTTGGAAACTTATAGGTTTTATTTTATTATTTTCTATCAGGTATTTATTTATCTTTCACTATTTATTTCATCTATTTATGCTTCTGTTGTGTTTAGTACTTGTGCAGAGGGTATAATCTCCCCATTGTGCCACATTTAGACCCGTGTTGCTAGTTAGCAGCCTCTGGCATATGAGGAGATTCACTTGAGGCCTTTCTCCAAATTGGTTTGTTTACTCTTTATAGAGTGAACTGGTTCAAGGAATAAAAAATATCTTAAAAATCAAAACAAACATATGACACCCCGATTCACCCCTCCTATCTCAAGGTTTCTCATGTTGAAACTGTGGTTTTAAGCTGACTGTTTTCATCTTATACCATTGAAGTTTTCAAGGAATCCTACTTGATATATATATATACTCACCCATGAATGGGTGATATACCCACACATGTCTTTTATTATGCATAAGATGATAAATTTGGAATTGACCTTGGTGTACATGGAGTTGGCACTGTGGGTGCTTAGTGGTTACTTGGAGGTGATGGTGTGGATGAAATTTATTTCAAGAGAAAGGGACGGTGAAGATCTTAATACCCATTAGTTGAATTAGGTTAGTATAATTTAGGATTTTATTCATGTATTTAACCCTTTTAAATTATATTTTATGTACTAGTATTAACTAAGTGGATCTTAGAATGAGTCACATAAATTAATCATTCTATATAGTCATTTTATCTGGTTTCGTTTATGTGATATTTTCTGTGGAGATTGGGGTTTGTGTGTAGGTACATTAGTCTAAGGTCTCACATCATGTGTGATATTCCTACTAAATGTTAATAACCAACTCCAACTCTATTAGAGTTGGTCTTGGGGTGACATACTCAACTCACTACCAATATAGGTGGGTACCTAATGGGTCAAGCCATGTAAAGACCTCTCTAAAACAACCACCTCAAACTAAAAATCTAAAACCTTAGAAAAATTCTTGGAAAAATTCCAAAAATTGGACGGTGACTAACTCTAAGACTAAATATGGATTATATGATATCCAACTCACCCATGTTGATCACGAAAACCCATTTTCAAAACTTCTCCTTCTTTATTAACCTCTAAACTTCCTTATAACCCCTCTAATACCCAGAAAACCGAAATTACTAGGGAAAATATGGGCCTCTATATACATAATTATTTACACGTGGGGAAAAGGAGAATATTATTTTTAGGTTTGAGTAAATGAGATATATTATAATCATACCCTCAATGATTAATATTATGATTTTAATCCTTTAGTGGGGATGGTGTGGCTCAATAACCAACACACTAAGTCTAATCTCTTAGGATAATGGAAACACAAACAACACTAATAATTGTTAAAGATATATTTTACAAAGTATTTCCAAGAAGGAAACCCTATGTGGATATATAAATTTATTAAAAAATACTTTAGGTAGCTCTATGGGACATCCAAAAGTTAACAATTGTAGTTTTTGACTACATATACATGAGAAGTATTTGATTTTGGGTGGTTATATCAGATTATTCTTCCCTTTTTGTAGGTATTACATTGGATTCAATATTCTTAGTTATTAGTAATAGGCTATGTAAACTCCATATTTCATTCCCATTAAATTGTAGTGTATGGTATTGAAACCCAACCCACCTTCAATTAATACATATTTTACTATTTTCTATAAAAAATTAATCTATTTTTTCATTATCCTAAGACCTATCCCTACATAAGAATGAACTGATATTAACCAGTACTTATATAATCAATAAAATTTTCATGCTCTAGTTTACTACCTTAGATCCAAGTGGTATTTCCCCAAGATAATTATTATTTAATAGTAAGTCTTATTTCATAAATAATATAGTTATTCATTATAAATTTTCTCTTTATGAAAATTTATAAAACATACCAAAAATATTGTTATGAAATGAAAAAAGGAAGTGCAATCCGTTTATTTATAAAATTTATTATTAAACTATAAATAAATGATTTATTTTATTATTAATCATCTTATAAGAATTAATGGTTAGTCCTTTATATGGAGTTTCAAAAAAAATCTTTTGATATTATGTAGGGTATGTTTATATACTCACCCTCAGTATGTGAACATTTATCACTAATAAAATGTGATTTAATGTTTCTTGTTTTAGGAAAACTGATGGATTAATCCTTGGTATTATTATTTATAAGGGAATATGTACTCATATATATCTCACATATACATTAATTTTAGTCCATGGAGGATTTCAACCACCTAATCCTTGATTCTCATTTTTTGTTTCATCCTAGATTCTTATTTTTTTTAATTTATCTTGTCGTGGTTCCTTGATATATTCTAAGAAAACATGATAGAGAGTTATGAACCCCTTATTTTCTATAGGATTACCAGAGGAAGATATGAAATAATGGAAAAAATATAAAATTAAAAATAAGGGTAAAAGTAAATTTAAAGTTACAACATATAAGGTGGAGGTAGGGATGTTCCTAAGAAACCCATTTTCATTGGCGGTGGATCAAATTCATGGGGTGTTATGATTAGATTATATTTTAACTATGTTAAATAGATGGGGACTTTATCTTTTCTCAATATGATGCCCCATATTTTTTTACCATCAATATTTATTTTGGTTTAATCTAGTTCAGTATATTTACTTACTTATAATTTTTTTGATCAAGATAATAACTGAGTATGAAGTAATTTTTTCTTTAAGGATACGGTAATAAAGGGTGAATTAACTTTAAAAAATGAAAACTAATAAATTATAATAAAAATATAATTAAAAAAATATATGAAGGTAAAATGAAACACAATAATAATTTGTTAAATAAGTTCTAAAACCCCAAAATTTCATGATTTCTTGTATATCATTTTCTCAATTAATTAAGGGTTCCATTTCTCTATTAGTTTTAGTGGTATCTATGTAAGATGAATTAAATTATTACACATTCTTTTTATTAGTCATAGTAAGAAACCCAATTCTCTCATTTCAGTGGTCAAGAGGACCCAATAAATACAAAAGGGAAGATAAAATAGAATATTTTAAAATAAGATCCAAAATTCACACTCTCTAATATCACAAAAATGAGAGTTACACCAAGAGGAAAGAGAAATAATGAGTAGAGGAATCAGGATATGTCAATAATTAAAAAAATGCATAAATTTTGGGTTATATTAGTAAATATTGATAAATTTTCCTTTCAAGAGTCGTATCTACAGACTACCAACTTTACTGTGATGTATTGATGTCATTATAATTTGAATAGATTTGTTGGAAGAAAAAAAATGGTTGTTGTAATGGTGAAATTGAGGTGTTTAACATTTTATAGTAACACACTAGGTTTCTAGTCCTAGGGCACTGAGTGGCTAGTAAAAAATTGGAGAAAACTTAGTAGTTGGTCCTCATATAATAAGTTCTTGGTATTAAGAATATAGGGGTACTAACTTCTTTAATATCCATTTGGTAGTTTGTAGGAGGCTCTGGGGTGCGATGTAGCCACCTAGAGTCTATCGAGTACCTAATCAATCTACATGTGGCACTCAATTCCCAAAACATAAGCCCCTGATTCTAGAATTTTCTATAGAGTTCCTAGTTCAATTTGACTGGGTACCCAATAGATAGTTCCAAAATGGGATCCATCAATTGACATCCAAACACATCATTAACCTTAAAAACTATTCTATTAAATTTTAATAGAGGTATTTAAAATAATTCATGGAGTAAGAAACAATTAAATCATTATAAAATAAAAAGATTTATGAGTTCATTAAAAAAATATTGAAGTGTAAGATATCAACAATATTACCCTTTTTTATTATCACAAACACTAGATATAAAAAATTCACAAAAAAACATAAAACCTTTTAAATAAGGTTGAATATATATTACCTTACTTTTAATTAAATCAGTAAGAAAACTTTGAATAATTTAGACTATCAATGAACATTAAAAATTGAAATTAAATAAGGAAAAGTTAATACATATTCCATAGCATTTTTTATTTCTCCCCATTTATGATTATAAAAAATTATAGGAAATCCATAAATGATTATAAATTCCTAAAATGTAATAAATCAGGGGATACATTTAAATTGAGAGATAATTTAAGAAAAAATTTAAAAAATATTAAATATCTTACTCACATAAAAATATAATAATAGAAAATATATACAATAATATTGTATGAAATAACTAGGTGTTGCGATGGGGACTGAATCAGACTCACAATTTGATGGTTTTTTTATTAAATAAATGAAAAATATTTTTAATTTTCTTTGCATATATATTTTAAGTGGTTCATATAGAGTTTATTATCCCTTAATAATTTAAAAATGTGCTCATCCACTAAGGTTTTATGATAAATAAAACACAGATTTAAATTAGTGAAGTATTAATCAATATCATTTTAAAGACTTATTATTTAATCAATAAAAAAATACTTTAGAGTATTCTCATGGTGTTTATGATAACATCCATCATCTAACACCTCATACATAGCTTATTATTTATCTATTCCTTTTTAGTTGTTTCTCCTTTCTCTTCCTCTTAAAGGTCTTATTATCTTTCTTCTTCTTGTTCATATTTTTCTCATCATCCTCTTCTTTCTCTTCTTCATATTAATCCAATGGTTAATACCCCATTAATTTAATAAGGAATGTCTTACTCAAAGAATTATTATTTAAAATTATAACAATGATTTTCTAGAGTTCTAGAACAATTGTAAATCCATTCGCAAATCCATCAATTTCATCAAATGGACATACATTTCAAGAAAACACATTGACAGAGTTTTATGATGATATTACTTTTCTGATTAAAGTATCCACATTCACTTTAAAACAATCAATGGGTATAGATATAAGGAATAAAAATGTTATTCCACTTAACTGGTTGGGGTGAGAGGTGGTGTATTACAAGATATAAATAAAAAATAAAATTATGTTAAATGAGTATTTTTAATAATTAAGAAAAATCATAAATATATATGAACTTTATGGTATTTTGATCAATAAGTAAGTGAGTGATAAAGTATTGAATAAATATCTTAATGATACAATTCTCATGATAAATTTGATTTATTTTATAATGATTTAGATCTAATTCCCTCATTATAATGTAAAGGTATTTATGGAGGTCAAAGGATATATCACAAGGAAAACATCCTTGAGTGAACATGTGTGATCTAGAGTGGGTGAAGTTTATTTATTGGGAATCTTCTAGACTTGTAAAGTTAATGGAAACCCATTAAAATTAGAGTTTATTTTCAACATCACCATCATGAAAAAAATAATATTTGAATAAAATTATTTTATTAATGTAGGATAAATAATTTCCATTAGTGGTCATTAAATAATTGGCACCACTATTTGAATATTATTTTATATATAACTTGAAGGAGAAAAATTATAATCTAATTGAAATCAATGACCCTTCTGAACATAATAGTTTTATATGGGTATAGGTAATCAATTTTGATAGACTCGAATCCTTTTAAGGATTCTTCATCCTTTTCTTTCCTTTATAGAATTTTGGACGTACCATTGAAGAAATATAATAAAAGAAGGGTGATTAAAGAAAACATTCAAAAGGATTGGAGATCTAGAGTTTATGAAAAATATAATTAGATAAATATAATTAAAAAGAGATATGAAAGGGAAAATTTGTGATGAGTAAATGGGGGAAAGGACATTCCAAGGTGAAGGAAATTATTAAGGATCGAAGGAATGGATTCCTATAACTGGGTGAGACTGAGAGAGGCTAAGATAGAGGAAAAATAAGTGAGGTGGGTGTGTCTAAAAGGGATAAACCCAACCAACTTATCATATTGAATAATGTCAAGGTGACTCAACTAAGTAACTAAGGAGAAAACATTGACTAACTAGTGATTGAATTATTAAGGAAATGCATATGTTTTTATACTCAGAACCTGATGTATTTGAGTCGAGTACATAGTGAAATTATTTTATTAATGGAAGAAAAACTGATAGAAAAAACTAAAATTTAAGGTAAATTAGCTTAAACCTCTTTAAAAGTGGCTTAATAAACACATAAATTAAGCAGGTAGCAGAAATATTTATCAAATCATAACATTATTAATTCATGAATTCTATTATATATATTTCAATTAAAAATGAAAATAACAACTAAAAACATCAAAAAGTAAATACATGTATGAAAAATATAAATTTAATAAGAAAAATTAATAATGAATTATATTTAGGTACCCAAGTAATGTATGAAATTAAATTCAAAACAAAATTTTGAATTTTGTAAATAATATTATAAAGAAGATAAAAGTTTTCAATATATATTTATATTCCTTTAGATTTAAATTAAGACCTATTCTTAATAAAGAGACATGATATATCCCTGAATTAATCTCTATTAATAAAATCAGACCATTCTAGAGTGAATGTTTTTCTGAATATGTTAGGTAGTTAGTGATTTGTATACATAAACACAAGAAACATGTCACCTTATTGAAATTTATCTCTCAGTAAGTGGTGCCTAAGGTAATTTTAATTATTTTTAGAGTATTTAATGAGATTCCTAGATATAATAATCAATATATTATTTTCATACTTAATGGGGGTATGATCATATGATCAGCCATAGTTTAGAAATGTGTTCATCTTTTAAATGATTTTTACACAATAAATACTTGAAGCTATATATTTTTATTCAGTGGTAGAAAGAGAAATTGAATTATTCTTCTTTCTACTCTATGAGACTACATACTTTCCATGTAAGTGAAAAAGCAGACTTGTATTTTTCTTATATAGTTAGCTCCTCCATAGGTAGTATCTGTATAACTTGTTAGTACAAAATATATATCTATTGGATAAAACAACACCAAATTTTTCCATGCCTTTAGGATATTTAAATACCATTTTAATATCCTTAATGGGATATATTTAGGATTGGATTGAAATTAAAAAACACTGTAAATAATGTTTGTTCAGATCATGGTAAGGTGTAGATGGATCCCAATAATACCTATATAATTTTTATTATCCACCATTTGATTAACTTTATTGGATATTATTTTACATGATTTACACATACGTGTACTTATTTTCTTATAAATTGAATTCCGAAACATTTTTGAAGTTCATTGGAATATTTTCATCGACTTAAAAAAAATTCATCCTTATTTTAATTAATTTGAAAAACAATGAAAAACCTTAACTCACCTACAAAACTTATTTCAAATTATTTTATGATTAAACGTCAAAACATAATAAAAATATATTCCATATATAAACTAAATAGAAAATAATCAATATAAATTTGGGAAACTAAAAAAATAATTTGAAAATTGATTTATAAATAATGTAAAATTAGCTCTCCCTATTTTCAATTCTTGATCCAAGTGATATTTATTCGACCACACATACCAAACCTAATGGAGATTTCTAAATATAGAGGGATCCATGGTTAACATAAACATGTTATTTGGAAATTTTTAATCCTATAAAATGGGATTTTTATTGAAATATATATTTTTAGATGAAATCATTTATGAAGTATAAATATCAATTTTAAAAATCATAAAGTTAAGGTGATAGGTGAATTCCAGCATTATTCTAATAGATTCAATTCATGTAAAAAGTGAAAAGGTTTCACTATAATTAAAAACTTCTTCTTGATTATAGCCTCCTTATAGATTTATAGATTTATTTTATACTATGTTTCCTAGATCCTCTTGTCTATTACTAAACACCCATGGATTAGAAATAACTTGATGGTCATTGAGTCTTTCAATATGGGCAAAAAATTATTTCTAGTGAATTTTTTTTCTATTCTTACAAAGAAGGTACCTATTTCTAATAACTTGTGTAATTATAAACATTTTGAGGGCCTATGTTTGAAATAAAATATTTATGCTCAACCTCTATTTAGACAGATATTTCGGTATCAGTACTAGCTTGTAAATCATGTGTACCATTCCAATCCCAATCTACCTAAATAGTATACAATCCAAGATTTCCATATAACCTCAATTACACATCCTCATATTACATAGGGTACCAACTAACAATGAGGACATATGGGTAATGTAGGGATATTATATGCTCTGAATCAGTTAACCATAAATATTATTAAAATAAATAATCATCATCATCAACATAATATCATAGCATAAATATAGAAATTATAGCCAAGATCCAACCATAAATGAAATAACATAACCCAAGTTATATCATATGATCTATTTTAATATAATATGATTCATATACAATTATACTATATTTCTTCATGGGTTGATCATATTCAAGACAACCAAAAGAATAAAATAATATAGACTACCAAAAAATGGATCCAATCCCCTTCCCTATCCCATATCTTACTTAAACCATTCCTCCAACTCAACCATTTATAATAGGTCTATTATAATTACCTATATCCTTGGTCATGAAATCTTTATCTTTACCGAGATTCTTGTGTAGTGTGTGAATACAGATCAGTATGAAATCACTAACTATTTAATTCATCAAATAATTTTTATGTAAGTTCATGAATGTAGTTATATTATATTAATATAAAATAAATAACAACATCAACAATATAATTAACATTATCAATCACTAATCAAGGAAACTGATGAGTGACTATACCTTATTTGGATAATGTTAGTTACAGAATGAATATATTAATCATTCAAAACCAAGGGTCCTTATAATTTATTATAGATCATGGAATTAAATAAAAAAAATTCATGACATTTAATGATATAGTTTAGATCTTAATGAGTGGGAATAATATCTAATGATGTAACAAGATCAAATAAGGGAATAATGTCCCACATTAGCGCAATATCTAAGAAGATGTCATAATATCTCACATTACATATACATCAGAAAAATGAGTATAGAATCCCTTACTCACATAAATATCAATTCGAGAATGAAATTCATCCCATAGTCTTCATAATACAAAGGACATATATGCAGTATATCACATGCCTTTAATTATATGAATTCCATGTGAGAATTTTATCCCATGACTATAATCATCTCAGCACAAATAGGAATCATATATCTTTTCATGAAAACATATAACAATGAGAATAAAATACCTTTACATTATAATTAACATAAGAGTGGAAATTACTTCCCAAGTCATCAAAAATTAAACATGTGTCAGCATTGTGTCCCCTTACATGGAAATAGTAAATAATCGGCATACTGTCCCTTTTTTATGGGAAATAATAAATATTTCATAAAGAATCCTTAGAATTTAGAAATATCACATAAATAGGTATATAATACCTCAACATAATAATAATAAGGTAAGTGGTTATATCTTCCCATACTATAACCAATAATAAGAAATGGGTATATCATCTTGGGTCAAAGAAAATTTAAAGTTAAATGGTCATATCATCCCACACTCAAGTTAAAAACAAGAATATATGGTATCTCACCCCACACTATATCAAATCTCTAACCATATGTCATTGATTAAAATAATAACCATATCAATTAATAATAAATAAATCATTTGATATATTATAGACTAATTATAATAGGTTTAGTGTAATTTTCAACTACATATTATCATAATGTTTGGGTTCATTATCACTCACACACAATCCATTTCCATACACTAAATCCTAGGTAAAATACAACTAAAAAATCTCAATTAAAATTTGAAAACTCATGCCCCTAAAATATTCTCAAGAAATAAACAAAAAGCTATCATATAACTTAGTTCCCATTACAAGTTAAGACTTGAGATAAAACTCTCATATAACCACCCATTCTATTATCAAAAGAAGACTAAGGTGTTCCTATTAAATACCAGTATGTTATAATTTATCAATGGGTCACCCATATTTGATTTTAAGTACCAAATTCTCAATATTTTAATCAATCTCACAGCCATTTCTTCCTATATAATCAAAATACAACTCATAAATGATCATTCATAACCCTAACAAGACTTAATTATAGTAAACCTATAGAGTAGAAGACATGTTGATTAAACCATGAATGAAGGTGAAATCAAGGTTAGAAGGGAAAGAGAAAAAATGGATATGAGGGAGTCATGTGGTTGTTGTATAAAAAATTATGGAGTCCCCATTTATTATTATTTAAAAATAATAATTTATTTTAATTTAATTTAATTTTTTAAAAATGGAAGGGGAAATCGAGTACCTGGTCCCCTTTCATCAGGTACCTACCCAAGGGCCCCTGAGTGCCCATTAGATCTCTCAGGCCTCCCATTCATGCCTGAAACCACAATGTACCTGGTCCACATCACTAGGTACCAAGTGTTTTTTGTATTATAAAAGACTGTCTTTGCACTAAGACCAACTCCATAGAATATATTCCCCAACCTATACCAGCCCATATAATCAAATAACCTTTAAAATACACATTGTTTATTAAAAATTTATAAAATATTAACCTTTTTGTATGTGAGAACATATATTCTATCCACCATACATAATATCATCCTTGATTTGTGTCACTGAACAACATCAGTGAAGATGTCAAGCCACTTCACTAGCCATAGATCTACATCTCACTATAATGTCTCTTTTTAGATACACTTGTGATGACATTAAATATATACCATGGGTGGGTTCTTCCTATAAAGGATCTGTCACATACATGACTTATTTTAAAGTTAAATTTCATTTAATTTTCATTTATGATTTGTTTTTGGGGTTTGTCAAGCTTTTATGGTGGAATGGGTGAGTTTTCATGAATTGGGCCAAACCGTGAGCCCAATTCCAGATTTAAAAATAAATTTTGTTTCTTTTATAACATTTTCAATTTTTAATATTTTTCACCCATTCAAGTTCCTAAATGGTATAACCTGATATAGAAATACCACCATTGTAGTTTGGAGCCTTTAGAAAATCATAAACAAGTTGTATATGGGTTTTTATTTAAGGGATTGGGCCTTCCCGAAAGCCCAATTCCAGTTTTAAAAATAAATTTTGTTTAATTAATAAATTATCCAATATTATGGATATTTCGGTGATTCCAAGCCCCAAACACTCCCCTTGAAACCAGATACGCGTCCCATATCCTCCCACCCTCTTTGCAGATCATTTGAATCGTGGTTTAGGTCGAAACGTCTGAAGAACTCACATTTCGGGAAGATTAATAAAGGTAATTTGTTTCCTTCATAAATCCTTCAATTATCACTCTTTTTTCCCCATTAAAATTCCTAAATGGTCTGATAATCCTTTTTCGAACATCCCTTGAATGGTTGGATGTTTTCAGATTCAGATTCTGGTGGATTTTGGGACGTTTTATTCATGATTGTTTTGAGTAAGTGTTTCTCTGTTCAATTTTTCATTCTCCTTAGGGTTTCCTCCCTCTTTAATTATGTTCTAAAATGTCCAATAGTTAGGGTTAGATCCTAAGGTCGGATTTGGTGTCTTTTGGGTCAATTTTTGGTGGTCTAGGTATGGATTTATATTCCTTGTGGTGCGGCGGTGGTGCGCTTAAGGTTTCGCACCAAGTTTTGAGGATTTCGACTCAAAAGGTAGGTGATTCCATGTGTAGCCATTTTATGATGAGTTAGCTTGCATGGATTATTAATTTATCATGTTTATAATCTTTTTTATGTGCTGTGAAAATAGTTTTGATGGATTTGTTTGAACATTTAATTTTTAGTTGCATTATAGCTTGAAATTGGGTACTTTTCATGTGTGACTCTTGGGGTAATGTTTGGGTTTAGTTTAAACATATGAAAGTGATTTATTAGTCTTGAAAGGGGATGAAAATTCTGGTTTTTTAATTCCTTGTTTTCATGTTGGCCTTGAAAGTAGGTTCTTTTTAATGAGTTTAAGGTGTAAAAACCTGTTGTACATCTTGAAGATGATTTATGAAAACGTGTGTTTTTCATGTGTATCTTTGTGGTATTATTTGATGTATTTTTATAACATTTGGGGGTGGTTTAATAATTGTTTTAGGGCTGAAAAATTCTATTTTGGATTGTTATTGGTATGATTTTGATTTTAAATGAGGGTTTTGAAATGGGTTTAGTGTGCAAACAATGGTTATACCTATTGGGTTTGTTTTATAAAAATTGCAAATGTTTTATTTGGTTAAACAAAGTTGGGAAATGGTGTATATGTACTGTTTGGGTGAGTGTGTTCACCTAATGTGGGTTTTTTTAATGGCAAAGTGGTGATTTGAGATGTTAAACATTTTTAGAATTTTTTATAAATTGTCGAAATGTTTTACTAAATTGTGTTTTGTGTGCGAAACACGTGTGTGGGATATTTCATGTGAGTTTATTTATAAAATTAATTGTAAAGGTGGGAAGGGTATTGTGTGAAATTTTTGTGGGCTGTTATGTGAGTTGAATATCTTGTAATGGTTTTATAAAATTTTTTAATGGGTTTGTGTAAGTGTTAAAGAAATGTGAAAAGTGTTGTAGGCAATTTGGAGTGAGTTTGATTTCAAAATGCATTTGAATGAAAAGTGGAATTTTTGACTTGTGGAGGTTCTTGGGCTATCTTTATTTTGTTATGTACCATTGTAATGTTCTTTAAACATAGTTTTAACTTTTGTATTTCAGTTCTGAAATTTTGTAAAATACGGTTTTAGTAAAAAAATCCAGATTTGTTCTATTGAGTTTGTTTGTTGTTTAATGTTTATAAAATCGGGTAAATCGTTCCCAATCATCATGATATGATACCCGGGCACTTGTGCCAGCCCGTGGGGATCGGGAACGCTCCTCGGTTCATGTCACAGGCTGGGTTTGGTACCGGTTTTGGCGGTGACCAGAATTGGTTCGTGACAAAATGGTATCAAAGGAGGTTCGCTTTCTTTGAGTCATGTTATTTGGGGAACAATCGGGATAGTCTAGAGTTGGGATTGTTGGGAATTGGAATTTCAGTTATGAGTAGTGTGGCTGATCACCACACCTCATGACGGGATTCATGTCTCTAGGGGAAGTCAGGACCTTTCGGATTCCTTTGGTTTTCTTGGATTGATGATGATTAGGGGAAATGAAAAGAGTGTTGGGATAATGGTCTCAGTGATCTCACAGGGCCTGGAAATCCATGTGAAGCCGGGGATATTCCCTAGAACACTTTTTGTGACAGTTAAGTGATTGGAATATGGCCGTCAACCATATTTCCAAGTCACCCACTGAAACTAGTTTCCTCTCGCATTGTTTTGTGGTATAGTTTTGAAATCTTAGCACTTTGGTTTTCAGGTGACTTTGTTTTAAGAAGCGTAAATTTTTTATGAAATTATTTTCAAATAAATAGGGAATGGTTTGGTTTATGAAATGGCAGAACTGAATTTTCAGAATTGTTTTGAAATATAAAATGGTGTTCTTACACCTCTTTGAAAGCAGGAACTATATTGAAGTTGGTTTTGAAACTTTTTTCCAATAGAGTTTTCTAAACAATCAGAGTGTGTTTTAATGGGATGAGATGTTTTGAAATTGATGTGAATATCTTGAAATTGAGTTATTTTATAAATGGTTGTGACTTTCTGAAAATTTTTGTAAGATGTGAGTTGGGATTTTGATCTCGTGGTTAGCGGTTTTGAGAAAAAAGGATGTGTTGGTTGACCGTTTTGGTTTTGAAAAGTGGAAAGAATTTGTGTTTTAACCTTTGGTATTTTCGTGAGAAACCACATGCATGAGATTATATGGAAAGATGTATGGTTGATGAAATGACTG
Organism: Viscum album; assembly: GCA_963277665.1. Lineage (NCBI taxonomy): Eukaryota > Viridiplantae > Streptophyta > Magnoliopsida > Santalales > Viscaceae > Viscum > Viscum album. The sequence goes on from OY728131.1 coordinate 27,367,066, forward strand.
GATGAGTGTGGAGATGGATATGAGGAGGGTGCCCAGTGTGGCACAGAAACATGCATGTGTAAGGCCCATGGGGTACCATTGGTGGATGCGCTAACCGCTGTACCATTTGTTTTTAAAGAACTATTTTTAAAGAGAAACATGAAGACTTGATGAATTGTATGGAATAGTTTATATTATGTGTTTTTGGAAAATGTTGATGTTGTGGGATGTTTTGAGTCTAAGAACCCCTCCTGTTTGAACTGTGTTTTGGGTTTGGGTTTGGTCAGTAAGTTGTGTTATAGGGACAGTTAGTGGTCTCTTTTGAAAAATGTTTTGGGGCGCCTTTATGATGGTTCCCTTCATGTGTTTGGATATGGTTTGTGGTATATTTTGACCAATGAACCATCTTGGTTGGTTCCTTGGGTCCTCCCATTGGATAAGGTACGCCCCCATTTAGGGTTAGTGCACAACTGAAGTGCAACCCGTATTGTTTCTCCATTGGAAAATTCTCTAGTTGATCAATATAAGGAATATTTTATAGATCATTGTTGATTGAGTCTAAAACCATTCATTTAGTTGATTTGTAGATCCTCTTTTAGTGGGATAGTTCTTGTGGAAGGTTGAAAGAGGCCTTGGTTTCTTAAGTTTCATGATTCATCGAAGGTGGAAGTGTTCTTTGGTTGTTAGTGTGGATGAGTGTCATGATGGTGTCTAAGAGGGCCTCTGGGTTCTTCATAGTTTCCTTGAAGCAAGAGTTATTATTAAACCACCAATTTTGAGATTTTGGTCCTGATAGGATATTGTGTCCACTTTTTGGACTTGTCTGTTGTTTAGGGACTTGGAATATGGTCATGTTCCATGTATTGTTTCTATCAATCACAAGGTTCATGTTCGGTGACGCATTGTGATATTGTGTGCTCTTTTGACTATAAAGTTCAAGGTCACACTATCCTCTTAGGTTATATGTTATGTTGGGAGTATGTATCCCTTGGGAAAAACCTCAAATCCTCTATCTTAGAGGACAGTGTTTATACGTGTCCTTCCCTTCTGTTTTTTCTCACCCAAAGAAACAAGGTGCGATGTGTGTGCTTATTCTGATCCCTTGTTTCAGTGAAATGTCTTGTTTTGGTAAAGTGAGTTATGGAGTGTGTTATGTCTTGATGAACCCATCAGGGTATGCGGTGTAGTTGTTTGTGGCACCGAAAGAAGAAGTTACACATAGGGGTTTCAACAGCCAAACTGTGTGGCCGAAGATGCTTCAATATTTTGAGCTCCAACCATAGGTCACAGAGAGAAGCTGGCGCGTAGTCAGGGGAAACCCCAGTGTCGTTTAAACCCTTGTACAAATTCCTATCCTCAGTATGAAAGATAGGAAGAGTTTAAACCTTTGGTGTCATCATATTTCTTCTGTTGTTCCCGTTCTTTGGAAATAGGTGGAGGGTTTTGTACCCATGTCATCACACATTGTTATTCCCTCCCCATTTGGTTTCCATTGAGTCTTTGGAGAATAGTTGGAAATTTCGCTTGACAAGTTGAGAACACGGTTTTCACATGGTTAGTTCTAACCATGAACAAAAAAAATAACCATGCAGATATAAGGATCCACATAGTTATCACACAGTTTCTCAAACTGTGCAGACTAACCGTGTGACCGTCCCAACTCCTTAATTTTGGGGTCTTTTCATGTCAGCCCACGCCGATCGGTTAAGATGGTTGGTTCTTGTGGTGGGAAGATCCACCATGGGTATCGTGCATATTATTTTGTAAATTTCTAATGGATGTATACCCCTTTTACTAGGGAGTCTATTTGGGTCTTCCCTTATTAGTGTCTTGATTCTGTCTCGGAAAAAAAAAATTAAGTGGTCTCTTATGGTGGGGAGCCCATTTGTGTCTCTTCATACAAGTAACTCATGTTTTTCCTTGGTATTGTATGCGAAGTAGGTAATATCATTTGGAGATATCTAACTAATTATATCTTCCTTGAGTAAATTTTTGGATTGGATAGCTCCCAATGCTTTAGTTAATGTTAGGTAAGTGTAACCTTGTTCGAAGTTGTTGTTCATTTGGGTGAATTGCTTGAGTCTTGTTCGGATAGCGTTCGAGGAGTTTCATTTTGGGATAATGTATGAATGTGATTGATCATTTCAGTAATGTGGTGTAAGTTTGGGTTGTGAGATTAATCATTCCTTAATTGATCACTGGAGGTGTTTTGGCCCTTGGGGGAAAATCTTGGCAAAGAATTACATCTTAGATTATCGGTTGGGCATGGTTTTGGTATCTGGCCTTGTGGTCGCTTTCCGGGGATGGAAAGTTTTCATGGTGGGGATAATTGTCACATAAATGACTTATTTTAAAGTTAAATTTCATTTAATTTTAATTTATGATTTGTTTTTGGGGTTTTTCAAGCTTTTATGGTGGAATGGGTGAGTTTTCATGAATTGGGCCAAACCGTGAGCCCAATTCCAGATTTAAAAATAAATTTTGTTTCTTTTATAGCTTTTTAAATTTTTAATATTTTTCACCCATTCAAGTTCCTAAATGGTCTACCCTGATATAGAAACACCACCATTGTAGTTTGGAGCCTTTAAAAAACCATAAACAAGTTGTATATGGGTTTTTATTTAAGGGATTGGGCCTGCCCGAAAGCCCAATTCCAGTTTTAAAAATAAATTTTGTTTAATTAATAACTTATCAAATATTAATAATTTTTGGTGATTCCAAGCCCCAAACACTCTCCTTGAACCCAGCCGCGCATCCCATATCCTCCCACCCTCTTTGCAGATCATTTGCATCACGGTTTAGGTCGAAACTTCTGAAGAACTCACATTTCGGGAAGATTAATAAAGGTAATTTGTTTCCTTCATAAATCCTTCAATTCTCACTCTTTTTTCCCCATTAAAATTCCTACATGGTCTCATAATCCTTTTTCGAACATCCCTTGAATGGTTGGATGTTTTCAGATTCAGATTCTGGTGGATTTTGGGTCGTTTTATTCATGATTGTTTTGAGTAAGTGTTTCTCTCTTCAATTTTTCATTCTCCGTAGGGTTTCCTCCCTCTTTCATTATGTTCTAAAATGTCCAGAAGTTATGGTTCGATCCTAAGGTCTGATTTGGTATCTTTTGGGTCAATTTTTGGTTGTCTAGGTATGGATTTATATTCCTTGTGGTGCGGCGGTGGTGTGCTTAAGGTTTCGCACCAAGTTTTGAGGATTTCGACTCAAAAGGTAGGTGATTCCATGTGTAGCCATTTTATGATGAGTTAGCTTGCATGGATTATTAATTTATCATGTTTATAATCTGTTTTATGTGCTGTGAAAACAGTTTTGATGGATTTGGTTGAACATTTAATTTTTAGTTGCATTATAGCTTGAAATTGGGTACTTTTCATGTGTAACTCTTGGGGTAATGTTTGGGTTTAGTTTATAACATATGAAAGTGATTTATTAGTCTTGAAAGGGGATGAAAATTCTGGTTTTTTAATTCCTTATTGTCATGTTGGCCTTGAAAGTAGGTTTTTTTAATGAGTTTAAGGTGTAAAAACCTGTTGTACTTCTTGAAGATGATTTATGAAAACGTGTGTTTTTCATGTGTATCTTTGTGGTATTATTTGATGTATTTTTATAACATTTGGGGGTGGTTTAATAATTGTTTTAGGGCTGAAAAATTATGTTTTGGATTGTTATTGGTATGATTTTGCTTTTAAATGAGGGTTTTGAAATGGGTTTAGTGTGCAAACAATGGTTATACCTCTTGGGTTTGTTTTATAAAAATTTAAAATGTTTTATTTGGTTAAACAAAGTTGGGAAATGGTGTATATATACTGTTTGGGTGAGTGTGTTCACCTAATGTGGGTTTTTTTTAATGTTTAAGTGGTGATTTCATATGTTAAACATTTTTAGAATTTTTTATAAATTGTCGAAATGTTTTACTAAATTGTGTTTTGTGTGAGAAACACGGGTGTGGGATATTTCATGTGAGTTTATTTATAAAATAAATTGTGAAGGTGAGAAGGGTATTGTGTGACATTTGTGTGGGCTGTTATGTGAGTTGAATATCTTGTAATGGTTTTATAAAATTGTTTAATGGATTTGTGGAAGTGTTAAAGAAATGTGAAAAGTGTTGTAGGCAATTTGGAGTGAGTTTGATTTCGAAATTCATTTGAATGAAAAGTGGAATTTTTGACTTGTGGAGGTTCTTGGGCTATCTTTATTTTGTTATGTACCATTGTAATATTCTTTAAACATAGTTTTAACTTATGTATTTCAGTTCTGAAATTTTATAAAATACGGTTTTAGTAAAAAAAATCCAGATTTGTTCTATTGAGTTTGTTTGTTGTTTAATGTTTATAAAATCAGGTAAATCGTTCCAAATCATCATGATATGATACCCGAGCACATGTGCCAGCCCGTGGGGATCGGGAACGCTCCTTGGGTCATGTCACAGGCTGGGTTTGGTACCGGTTTTGGCGGTGACCATATTTGGTTCGTGACAGGATCCTCTTTCTTTAGATTGTAATAATATTTGGTCATTCCTATAATAAATCATTAACCTATTACTCAACATTTTCTATGCTAAACATAATAGAATGGTGGAGATGATATCTCTAAACTTTTGACATATATAATACATTTTGCATCATATATAATATATTAGTAATAACAATTTTATTTTTCACTCTATTAATCCCTCTTCAAGCCTCTAGGGATATCACATACTTAGGAACTAACTACCCTTACCTATGAGTTCTCTTATATCCCAACTGTGGTGAGGCTCTCAAGAATACCTGGTCTCTAGCCTTAAAATCTTGTGAACAGCATCATGGATCTGGATATGATTATTGTGTAATATTACTGGTCTCTAACCACCTTTGAATCAACTAAACTTGTTTTATTATCTACTACATAATACTCATCCCAATAATAGAAAACTACTATACCTATAACCAGGACAAAAAGACCTGACATGAAAGTTCTCAAAAGGTTCCATTTGAATAAATGTTGGATAACAATTTTTATAGGAATACATGATGATTTCATGATAACTCTCTTAAGAATATCTAAAGTCTTGGATACGTTCTTGTACTGTGTCTTATAAAACCCAAATAATACAATCTGACTACCCATTGATTTGAGGTTGGTATACTATGATAAAACATTCCCTAGTATCATTTACCTACAAAATTATCTACTAAAAATGATGTAAATTTGATATTCTAACGTAATATCATACTCCTAGGAAAACCATGAAATTGTATTATCTTCTAGACATACAACTATCCAAGTAAATCAACTGACTGGGTCTCCTTGATCAATATTAAGTGATCCACTGTGTTAACTAATAACCTATAACCCATAACGTATCACTTAATAAGTTTGATCCCAAAAACAACATTTCACAAAATCCATCATTACATTATCTTACTTATACTTGGGAATAAAAAAAGGGTAACAAATCATATATGTCACTAATACCCAACGTTTTCATGTTAATAGCTGAAGCATCGTGAAATGAAACCCATAATACCATTCTTCATATCAAGATTCTAATATTTCCTATAGATGTTATAGTAAATATTGATAATACCTAATTTAGTATCCCATCTTGATGCATATAAATCCAATATCAGACTCTCATGCATGATTTTTGGTACCACAACTCAACCCTGTACATATAATATCCAATCATCGTCTTGGATTTAATCTGGTAGAATCTACCTAAATTATATATGTTCTCTCATAACCCAATAACTTGAGTTGGATAATTGTTTTTATTTAACTCTATAATATAATAAGGAGGAAATACTCAGAGCTCAAAGGGTTGTTCTACCCCAATACTCTTTAGAATCGAGATACATTTTTGTAAAAGGGATCATTAGTTTTTACTCGATACTTGTCTCTCTCACCTCTATGGTACGAGTCTCTATATTAATAGGATCATCTAATACTTTCCCTTTCCTAGGGTTATAATATATCTTAATGTAAAATTAATGGATATACTTTACTGTATTCCTTACTGAAGGTTTAGTTCAGGATGTGAAAATGTATACATGAGGCTCTTCTGGTCAGTATAAACTATATACTTCTCCCCCAAAATGTTGTGAAAAGAAATTCATGGAATATAAAATACTACCACCAGATCTAAATCATGCATCATGTAACTCTATTCATGTGGCCATAGTTTCCATGAATTGTAAGATACTACTAGCCCATCCAACATTAGACTTACTCCAAGACTAACACCTAGTGAATTATAATATAGGGTATACTTTTACCCAATTATTCTAAGGTTAAGATATTCCTATACATTAATAGGCCCTTTACCACTTAGAAGGTTATCTAACAAATATCTTACCACTTAAACTCTGCACACTTCTTCTTCATGGTTTTCAACAATGTTTCCAATATGTAAAAGTCTCTAAAGAATCTATTATAGTGTCTCTCCAAACATAGGAAGCTGTAGATATAAAAATTAGCTTTGGTAAATTATAAAACTAATTATTGGATCTTTTTAGTTTTTATTGATATACTATAATTTAATATCATATATAAAAAGAAGAAACCCTCTTTAATTCATTAATGACACTTTGGGAGCTATCATATATCTTATTCTCTCGGAATGTCATCAATACAATCTCTAGATAAAGAGCATGATCCCACCATAATCAGAAGTATATAAAAATATCATTGAAAACACAACCATAAACAAACCCAAATATAAATGATAGGATAGATTCATTTGGACTATAAACACCTATGAATTTTTTTTAAACTGAATTTAATCACAAGAAACTAAAATATGTTATAAAAGATCTTAAAATTTATCTAAGTAACATCTACTAGATACACACTTAATTAGTGATATCCAAACATAAAATTAAAAGACAAGGAACAAGAAATATTTATCCTTATAGTTTTCCATGAATATCGCAACAATAATTATAAATAAAATAATAAGGTGAATCATTATAAAAAAATAGAGAAATAAATAAATGGATGAATGAATTTTAGATAAGTATATAATGTAAAATATACGGATGAAAAAGGTAAATATTTTCATTTTATGGTTATTCAGTTTGTTTGACCATTAGGATTATATATTTTTTGATAGATTTATTATATATATAAATAAATAATTAGATAAATTAGTATTTTATTATCATTTGACTTTTATAATTTATCTATTGAATCGGTGCGAATAAATATAAGTAATCACATCATGAAATTTAAATATAAAGGAGAAACAATGCCATAAATATGTATAATGATTCTTTATAAGGCACATTTTTTTTAGTTTGAGAAGGAGGTAGAATCATAAGGTTTTTCCTTTAACTAATCCCAAACACAACTTTAACAATTACAAATTTAGTGGAATCATCTAATACTAATTTCAAGAATGTGGGTATCACTATAAGATCCTTTTTAGTTTTATCACCACCCATGATGGAAAGAATATAATTATTTAACTAAAATTTATTATATATATATATATATAATTAATATAGTGATTATTACTTCATAAGGAATGGCAATAATTCCATTTTTAATCTTAAAAATAATTTTTTATAAAAATAGTTTTTATATGTTACATGTTTATATTTTAAAATTAATTTTAATCACATTTGGAAAATTAATTTAATATAATGTATTTAATATTTTTAATTATCAATTTAAATTAAGTTAACAAACTCAATTTTTTAGCAAAGAAAATTTACCAAGTAAAAAAGTTAGTTACCACGATAAAGGATATAATGGGGTTAAAGGATTAAATGACGGGGTAAAGTTCGAAAATATATTTGTAATTATAATTGAATTATGTATATGAGTAGATGAATGAAGAATATTCATTATGTTTACACTTTTTATCCACTTTACTTGTAAAAATGGAATCCTTACGCATTAAGGAATGAGTATTTGTAGAAATTCCTCTCAAACTCACCTATAAAAGGACCCCCATACCCTTCTCAAACAACTTATATTATTCAGTTTCGAATTGAATCCCAACCCAAATTCTATATAAAATAATTATATTACATTATTAATGACTTTTGGTCATGAAAAGTATTCCTAAAACCTTTATTTCCAATTGTCTCTCAAAAATATGATTCAAGTCTTTAACATAAGCATTATTCTCTCCCATCCCTTTTGTGTTTATCTTACTCATGCACCCCTTCCACAGTATAATTTATCACATTAATAAAGTATTTTTGAAATCAATATTCGTTATTAAAAGTTATATTAGTGTTATACATCAACAATTTCTTATCCATTTAGTCATTAAAACACATTCTTATTTGGGTCGATTCTACTACATACATGAATGATGTTATAACATTTATATCATTAATTATTAAGAAATAATAAATATTATTAATCAATTATAATAAATATGAATTGAATATTTTTTCATTGATATCGAATGGTAAAATATATATATTTATAATTCGTAATAAAATAAATTATTATTTATTGAATCAAAATTCACAAAAAAATCATTCTTCTTTATGAACAATCCTCATAACCACATTGAAATGTTCATGTGAGTCCATAATTATATCAAATATATATATATATAATCTGGGAAAATTCTACAGGTGATCAACACAATTTTCAAAAGTAAAATCCTACAACATTCATTCCCATACTTGTTTTGATTCAATGTGGACCTACTTTCTAAAGGGAGTTGATCACTGGGACTTTACCAATGATGTCCTACAAAATTCATTGGTTGAGAGGATGGGAGGTTAGGATCATCCCAAACACTTAGAGGGGATTTATTTCCCACTATGGGACTCTCTTATGGATTTAAGACATGTTTTTTAATCCTTCCCAAATCTCAGTTCAAGACCACATACCTTTGAGTCAATGATTTGACCAAAAAATACTGATATATATATATATATACCTCTGCGTATTAGTGGATTTTCATATTTTTATTATTAATTTGTGATGATTTTTTAAATGTTTATTATCTAGGATCTATGAATTTCATCATCATCCAAGGAGGTGGATGGTGTTTTGGAGTTGGGATTTGGCCTCATATAGGTGTACTACATATACTACAAAAATAAAAATTAAAATCCACATATTTTGATGATATAGTCTAGGCTTTCACATAAAAAGGAGGCCCAAAATAGAAGAACTTTAATCATGTTTATGAGATGATCATCATAGAGAAAAAATCCCATGTCAGTCATTATCTATTTAATAAAACAGATATAGTATAAAATCAATCATATTTCATAAGGGTATACTATTAGAGTTGAACGGGGATTATGTAATGAAACTATCCTAAGGGTATTCATGTGTCAAAAATATGTGACTACATGAGATAACTTAAGGCTTACACATGACCATAACTAAGATACCTGACCCAGTGGGTGATTCTATTGAAGATATATTTGTGGGATTACACCAATGAGGATGACAATATTTTGGAACTGAGAGAGGTATCTCAATTCAAGGTTTACTAAGGAACAATCAATTCTTACACCCAAGAGGATTACCATATTTGGGATTAACCTAAGAGGAGCATCTGGGTGTGGACTCATTATGATTTATGATGCAAAAATGAGGCATCTCAACTTAATTTGTTTGATGTAAAACACAAGTAGATATCTTTACATGAGTTTATTTGATAAAAAATCAATAAGGATTAATTTTTTATTGAGGAAATATGATAAATCATAAAGGATAAATCTTGAATTATGGGGTTTGACATCATGTTTAAGGATTTCACTATGGAGTATACTCTTGTATGTACTTTTTACTCATCCATTAATAGATGGGGATGGATTATCATAATTATATTTTAATTTTTCCTTATGATATAAAAACATTAGGGGCTTTCACCTAAGTGGATGCCCAAACATAGTGGAGTACCTCAACTCTAATTAATTTTTAGATTTATGTGTAGGTTCTAAACTTTGAGTAGAGTTGGGGTTTACACCTAAGGGGGAGGGTCATAAGGGAAACCTAGAGTTGTATCTCAACTCTTGGTGGATATGGAATGTATGGTTTCCTAGGTATGAGACCTGAGGGAATTGGTTGTCAAGTGTGGGACCTAGATAAAAAGGATTATAGACTTATTGAATGATTAGATAAAGTGATTAACCCTATGGCTGGGTTACATAAAGTTCTTAGCACTAGTGAGGTCCTAAATTAGGTTTGTATCCCTATCGTGGGCATAGTTGAAGGTGTTTATCCCAAGTGATGGATTAGATAAATCATTTACCCCTATTTTGGGATTTACTAAGGTTTTTATCCCTAGTGAGTTATTAGCTATAGTTATTATCCCTAGTGAGGGATTAGCTAGAGGTGATTAGCTATAGTTAGGGATAAACTAAAGTGATTAAACATAGTGAGGTCTTATCTAATGTTCTTATCCCTAGGTAGGTTTTATTTCATGATCTTTATCCCTAGTGAGGGATTATATAAAGTGATTATCTCTAGTGAGGGATTAAGTAAGGGTTTTTTCTATAATGAGGGATTAGATAAAGGTTCTTATCCCTAGAAAGAGAATATATAAAGTTCTTATCCATAGAGAGGGATTAGTTCATGTGATTATGCATAGTGATGGATTAGGTATAGGCATGGTTCTTCTACCTAGTTCACCCTAGTAGAGGGATGGTCAAAGTCTTGGCTTAAAAAATCCTAGGAGCCCTAATGGTTTACTCTAGTAGAGGGATAGGTGAAGGATCACTCTATTAGGGAGGGCTAGGTGAATGGACCTAGGTGAAAGGTTATAGCAGCCCATAAATTTCATACATAGATATTACAAACTATTAGATGAATTTTCATCACATTACACCAACACATTTCTAAGTATTTTTATGTTATAGTGACTTTGGAAACTTGAAATCATAAAAAAAACTAGTTCATAAGAGTTATACATCATATCCCACTTATCTACTCATAACTATAACCCTTCTTATACATATAACATGTAATTAAAATCGTTATAACTTGGGGAAGATAAACATACTAAAGAGTGAGATTAGATACTTGTTAAGGGTAAACAAGAGAGATACATAAGCATTACATGAGCATAAGAATAAGAGAACATGATCCTAACATTTGAAAAACATACCCTTCATATAAAATTTAAAAATCTTGAGTCAGGGAATAAATATTTGAATTCCATAAGACATTAATCATATGGAAATCATAGAACCTGAGCCATCATAAAATTACATTGACATAAGACATAGAATTTTATCATACAAAAAATCATAGAAAATCATTTCCATAGTAGTTAAGGATCATTTCCAATGCTATAATTGTGGAATGGGTTGAATCTAAAAAGAATCATAGTTATAATGGTTAACTCCTAAGACTATAGTGGTGGAATAAGTCCATTACTGAAATGGATTCACTCCTCATTCTGGTCATGTTTATATCATGAGATTTCAATATTTACCAAATGCATTGGAGGGAGATATAGGTCACACCCATCAAATAATGAAGATAATACATACTTGTTCCATAAGATCTAAAAACATTCATCATATTAGAACCCTTGAAAAAATGGATGTCATAATCATTCCATCGTAACATAACCTGTGGAAAATAAATAATCTTCATAATAATATCATCAAAGCATAACCCATAAAAAAGAAAGCAAGTTTTATAATCATCATGTCATCATAAACAAAGACCGTTCTGAAAAATAGTATGAATTGTATCCTTGAATAATATCCAAATTATAGTATAATTCACATAAAATGATTCTATATTAGATGGAAAACGATTTTTAAAGATCACTTGGAAAATTTATTGAATAAAATATCATTTTTTATTTGTAAATAAATTTTTAAAAAATAAAACAGAAAACATTTTCAAAATCATTTTCTTTGAAAATAACCATGAAAATTAAAAAGGAATATTTAAAATTCATTTAAAAAAGATTATTTAGGAAAATTACCTTTCCACCTAGAAAAATACTTTTTAAAACATAAATCATTTTCAAAATTATTTTATTTTAAATAACCTTTAAATACAATTAATAAAGAAATAAAAATCATTTCAAATATTTCATAAAGAAAATAACATTCCTTTAAAAATCTCCTTTTTAAAATTATAAATTAATGAATTAATATGGAAATAATTTTTTTTGAAAATAAACATAAAAAATTATAAATAAATATTAAAAAAATGGTAATGATGGTTGGAAGTTCATTTAATCCTATAAACATTAAAAAATATTCCTTTCACATTTTCAGTAAAATTAAATTGGGCCTTGGTTGTAAAATGACAAGGATATTCATTTTAAAACACTTTATAAAAAGTAAAACATGGGTAAAAATGTATTTAATAAATATTTTGGATAATTTTAAATCATTTTTAAAACATTTTTAGAAAACAATAATATGGTATTTAACAGGTATTTGGTCGAAGTGGGAAATAAAGTCGGTTTTTCATAAAAACATTCTTTCCGAATATGGAGTACATAGAGAGAGGAAAATGAAAGGAACACATTTATTTTTAGTACATAATCAAATTATAAAAAATTTCAAGTTTTTATTAATAGATATATCATAATATTTCATCCTTCGAATCATAAATATAAATAATCCCAATAAACGTTGAGATTGTATCATAAAACCACTACCAATTTGGAAATATTTAATCATAATACCCATGAAAGATTCAAATTAAATTAAACATAAAATAACATTATAATAAATAAATTCACAATATTAAATGTCAAATTTTTTGTATATATGTCTTATAAAATAATATTAGTGCCTAACATAACATATCTCCCAAAGAAGACAAATATAGACAAAAATCCTTTATCGCTTTAATAACATTGAATTGTAAGACCCATTGAAGTATAAAATTTAATGAAACATTAAATATCATAAAAATATTAAGATTTATGATATAATCTGTCAAATTTCCATTATATACCACCATAAAAAAAGAATTAGTAAATATGGAATATGCCTCACCAAAATAAATGATATGCTTGAAATCGCATACCATAAGATTTGAATTTCTTTTTATGCATTAAGACCGACTATATAATAAATAAATTTTTATTATAAATATATTATATAACCATAATAATATTTATAATACCATATATGATTTAATTATGACCTTTTAATATGTATTTATTAACAATACCTTGTTAAAATCGTGTTTCAAGTTATAACTGCATTATATTTCATGTATATTTTAATTTTGTATTTTTGGTCCCCATAATTTGGTCATGGTTAAATCATATAAAAATTTTAAAACATTATATAATATCATATATATTAAGTCTATATTTATTTATAGTAATCCATAAAATATAGATATTGAAAACGAATTACACAGTTTATGGAGATGGTAGGTCATACATACACATGAACGTTGTCTCCATTTTCTTGACGAATGAAAAGAATGAAAGATAAATAATATATTACCCTTAAAAAATATTGTTTATTTTATATATAACATATTTTCATTAAAAATATCCTTATTATTTTCCAAGTCCTTTTTAAGTGAGGAACGAATCACATCACTTCGCGAGACTGTATTCTGTCGTATAAACGAGTGACATTATTGTATTCCCATTGAATGGAATTTAAGAAGGTATAGGTATTATTATAATTCCAGAAGTATAATAATATAATAAATATCAAATAACGTTTCTAAATCCATAATTGTTTACATCCATGAGAGGTGGTGATGGAAAATAAATAACATCGATTCCTGAGGTGGTAGTCCATCGTACACACGATCAATGGTTTCATTTTCCATTTGATGGAAGATGATGTATATTTAGGTAATGAAATTAACATAATAAAATATTATTATATGGTATAAAATAGTTTTAATATATTTTAATTAATATAAAACGAATTATGGTTGTAAGATAATTAGTAAAAAGAAATATTTTTGTGAAGACAATTACCTTCCCATGGAACAACCCCCTTTGTATGTCTTATTAAGGACCCTTGGGTTTGTCTTTTGGGATTAAATTATTTTTTATAACTTGGATAATTATGTTTATAAGGTATTTTGGTAGTCTATGGTCATGAATAAGGTCTTAATAGGTGTGAAGAAGTGAGGGGAGGATGTGACCTTTTAAAATTGGGGAGGAGTGTCATTTTTGTAAATACCCAAAACAATTCAATAATTGGATGTAAACCTCACCCCACACCCTTAAATATTTATATACAATTTAGAGGAGGGATTATATGGTCTATAAAAACATCAACCGAAAAAACACACACATTTTTTAATAATTTTATTCTTTAGCCTTTATGTTTATTTAATTTTACCATTATTGTTTTCACCATAGTAATTTGTATATTTTTATTTACCTTGGTAATTTAACCCATAAGAAAAAAATTAAAATTAGACTTTTTATATAATTTAGACCAAATAATTCTAAATATTAAATCCAATTTATTAAATAAATATCCTATATGTGTGGAAAATTAATTTTAACACAAGCACATGTAATTCCCCAAACCTTGTTTTAACCTTAATCATGATAATTAAATTTTATTGTATTTATTAATATTTATACTAGAAAATAATTTTAACATATTTTATAATATAAATTATAATTATTAGAAATATAGAATTAATTTTTATATATTAAATTAACAAAAGTGGAAGAATTTAATTTAAAATGAAACCCACATACGCAAAAAAAATAGATTTCCAAAGAGAAACATTTAAAAAATTTACAAAGTTTTTACATCAAATTTAAATATGAAATTGATTCTACTGACCTATATTTGTTAAATTATAATATATTTGAACTAAATTTTCTTTCAATTTTTTTAAAGATACACTTATAAATTTTTTAAACTGAAAGGCAGTTTTCAATAAAACCCAGTATAATTCAATATTCATCCAAAAATTAATCTTTTAAGAAATATACCAAAAAAGCCTAAGATAATTTTGAAATATTTATTAAAAAAAATTAATTTTCTATTTTAAAATAAATTTTATAAATATTTTAAAAATTACTTTTATATTTTTTTCACAAAAACCAATAAATGCATTTTTTGAGAAAATAGTATTTTTAAAACATATAAACACTTTACCAAAAACTAAGTACATTTTTTCAACATGATTTATTTATATAAAAACATTATACATAATATTTAAAAAAATTACTGCTATTCAAACCACCAATTTTAAAAAACATAGAGTTGTGTGCAGCAAAAGCTATGAAAAAAATTAAATTTATTAAAAAATAATAAAATATAAAGGTGTTACATTCTACAGCCTTAAAATAAATTTCACCCTCGAAATTAAACATTATGATACAAAAAATGATGATAATACTACCTAATTACATCCTCTAGTTTGAATGTAGCATTCTCAATATAGTAGTTTCACCACAAAACTTTGACCAGGTGAGTGGTCTTATTTTGTAGAACTTTCTCTCTATGATATATAATCTTCTTTTCTTTTTCATCTTAAGAAATTTTTTATCTAGGTTTATGAAATCTGTGTTCAGTACATGTTGGTAGAGATATATAGAACAAATTGTAAACCCAATTGAGGTTCTTTCAAAATGCCAAATGATAGGAGACCATCCCGAAAAGATAAAGAATATCAAAGGAACTGATATACCTAGGGATTAGTTTTCCATTATTTCTTCCACATTGAAATTCATGAAAACACATTCTATCAGACTTTATATTCTAGATCATGGGAATTATTATCATCATAACTTTCTGATCGACTTTTAATTTCCCTTAGGTGATGTGTAATGTCTCTAAACTTTATTTTCATTTCATTAGCTATCTGAGGTCCTAATAGTATTCTTTCTCTGACTTCATTCCATCACATTGGATATCTACACTTCTTTCTATATAATACATCATAAGAATCCATCTAAATACTCATGTGAAAGCTATTTTTGTGTGAAAACTTAACTATAAGAAGATATTAATCACAACCACATTTCAAATCCATAGAACAAAATATCAACATATCATCTTGGGTTTAAACTATTATCTTGAAATAACCATCTATTTGAGGATGGTATTTTGTTTTCAAACTCATATCTATGTCCTGATATTGAATAATACTTCACTAGAACTTTAAGGTAAGCCTCGTATCCCGATCAAGAATAATTGAATGTGGTACTCCAGGAAACCTTACTACTTTATTAATGTTTATCCTGGAAAGATGGTCTATCGAGAAATATTCTATGATAGTAATTAAGTGCACTAAATTTCTTATTATATCTACTATAACACATATTTAGTTGTTCCCTTTATTTGTTTTGGGGTTTCTGATGAAAAAAATTATGGTGGTGTTTTAATATTTCCATTATATAATAGATAATGATTGGATAATCCCCTTAAACATTTATCTCTTAACTATAATTTTGTGACATACCATGCACCGAGTTACATACTGAGAAATAACTCCCTTTATGTGGTACCACTAGAAGTACTCTTTCAGATAGGATAGTGATAGTTGTTATACCATTTTCATCTTTTGCTTGTAAGTACAAGCCCTACATCCTTACTGGATGTGATATCTTATTAAAAAAATATGTGGGTTACCCTTTTTCCAAATCTATATTAATATAACTCCCAAGTTTCAATAACCCATATTAACATCAATGTCAAAGATAAGATAAACCCTAAAGATTACCAAAAACTTTTATCTTATCCCTAAAATTTGTAGGCATTATTCCTCAAATAACTTTTTCATTAAAACATATTCAAAACCGAAGGGTTGAATTTCTATATATTTCTCCCAAAATATCCTTAATCTTGGTATAATATCATCACAATAAACATAAAAAGGGGTGAATAATAATTTTAACTTATAATAAATCCTAAACTCCTAAACCAATTATGGTATCCATAACTCTTAATTTAATCATACATAGAGACATATATGCTTCAAAATTTAACAAAATCCATAGTTTTTTCAAGATTATTATAAAAAAATACCATTGGTAAAATACTTCTATAGATTAATTATTGAATAAAAAAACATAAATACATCAACCATTTATTCCTTAAATAATCTCTTATCTTATATAGGAACATTTCCATTGGAATACTTGGTTTATCCTTTCACTGATATAATATCAAATGAGATTTTATTATTCCAGAATCCATGTAGAGTGAGATAATCAATACTCAGAATCACATCAAATTTAAATAAATGATTAATAATAATATTTTTATATGTATCATTCACAAAAAATAAAACATGAAATTTCCAATGAAGGAGTGAAATATATGTGTCCCCTACTTTTCATTATTCACTTCATCCATTGTGATTTCATAAGATTTCTTTTTATCATTTTTCCTTAGTGGTTATTGTGGATTATAATCATAATTATCCCTTGTATTGGATAATTTATTCACATAATTACCAAACTCTTTTCACTTGAAGCACTATATTTGGGGTGGTTCATTTTGTGAATATTTACCTCCTTTTTAATTATTATATAACTTTTTCCCATCATTTCAGATTTCAACTACCCAATGACCATATTTTACAAACTTAAAACATTTACCATTCCCATTAAGACAATTTTCTCCATGTATCCCACCACACTTCAAACATAAAGGAAAGATCACCTTCTTATCTCAATGGTTCTTAGTGTTTCTTGTTAACACCCTTTGGAGACTTGGTTTTTATCTTCTAAAGAATTGATCAACCTTACTTTCATGTTGAATGATAATTCTAGAATCATACCTCACAAGTCTTGTAAAATTTTAAAATAGGTTCCAACTGATTCATCATCATTCTAATTTAGCTCAAATAATTAATTCTTTATATTTACATGAAAAATATGAGGGAAGTACCTGTTAAAAAATAAGCTCTTAAACTCATCCCACTCCATGGATTCAATTTAATCATGCTTCTACTTACTATTGGTGAGATTTCACCATTGATCTACTTCGTCTTCCAAATGATAGACAAACAAAATCAAATTTTCATATTCCAAACACTAGATAATGGAAAGTACCTTTTCATTGGTACTAATACATTTATTTCCAACTATTGGATCATCAATCCTAAAAATACATTACGGTGCTGCCTCGTGAAGGACTTAACAGATCTTTGTTCCCTCATCTACTCTTTTTAAGGTCCATGATTATTCAAATCTCGAGAAAGTTGTATCAAATGACCCAATTTTGACGTACATGTACATTACATTTCTTTTAAAGAATACTTAATACATTACAAAATTATACTCCCAAATACCATATTAGTTTATTGCCTTTGAAAACTTGGAAGGTAATATTATAACTTTCTGAAAGATCTTAAACATCTCCCAGAAATATATTCGACCATTCTTTTTCTACGTAAATCCTTTCTTTATATCCTGGGTAAAAGAAAAAATAAAAATAGTGAGATAAAATTCTCAGATAGGGTAATCATGGACAACATAAAACAAACCATATACGTAATAATGTAAAAACATGAAAATAAATTTTAAATATAAAAAACATGAGTCATGAAATAAATCTTGGGAGTACATAAGGAATAGATCATAATGGAACATTAACAATAATAAAATAGAATTTTCATAAAACATGGAATTATGGGGAAAAAATAACATAATATGAATTCCATAGTATCCATCATATTTCTTCCAAGACCATCATATTGGAAAAAATTCATTAATGAACCGGGTTTAAGTTTTTTTCCATCGAGGTATTACTGAAGTGGATTTAATTATTATTCCAGCCATGTATTACTGAATTGGATGTAATTTTCATTCTAGTCATGTCTATATAATAAGATATAAATCTTTACCCAATGAATTTTATGGAGATATGTGTACCACCCATATCACAATGTAATTATTCTTATATGTTCCTCAAAAACATAAATCATTCATCATAGAATAACACATGAAATAAAATGGGTTTCTTAAACATTATTCCATCATAATCGATATAAAATAAATGGTTTTAATAAAATTAATTCCATTATAAACACAATAAAATAAAACTAATAATCGGGATAGAATCATAACCCTATTTCATCTTAGATAGAAAATAATTTTGATAAAACACATGAACTTAATTGTTGATGAAAATATCCTTTCTACGTCAAAAATGTTTTCTTTTCTCAAAATATTTCACAATTTTAAAATTAAAGTATTTATTTGAAAATAAATGTGAAATATTATAGAGTAAGATTAATGGAGATAAGTTATTATTAATATTTAAAAATCCATTCATGTAGTATAAGTTAAAAATACTCTTCTCATACTTTTTCCGGAAGAGTCAAAAAGAACATCAAATTAAAATAATGAAAAAAGATTCCTTTAATACCGTTTAATAAAAAATAAATAAAAGGGTAAAATTAACTTTAAAAAAATATATAAGTGTATAAATAATAATAAATAATTATAAAATATGAATGGGGATGATAAATATACCCTGGTAAATACTTATGTATAAACAATCTAGGATAAAAATGAGATCGCAAAATTATCCCTTACCTTAAACTTTCCATTAGTTGATCCTATGTTAACCTCCTATATAATGGGTTTAAACATATTATTAAATTTTTATAGAACCATAATAGTATTTTTTGTATCATATATGATTCACTTATGACTTTATATTACTCATTTATTTATGAATTCTATGTTAAAAAAACGTTTTGGTAATAATTGTGTTATTTATCGTATGTTTTTTGACTTTTTATTCTTGATGTTATTACTTAGATAGTGATTTACAAACTTCAAAAATGTAAAAAGTGATTTTTATATAATAAATATAGATAACCTTTCCATGTACATATTACATTTCATTATAATAATAATAATTATACATCAGATTACAAGACAAGGATTGTAAAGTCTATTGTCCTGGAAGACTTGGTACATAATCAAACATTATAAAAAACAACTTTTTATTTAAAATTCATAGTGATATCCTATATTATATTATTCCGATATATCTTCCTAGGATATCCCAGGGATAAAATTAACAAAGGGATGAGCTAAAATCCAAAAAATGGAATAACAATAAGAACAAAGTAATAGCACATGGGATATAAGGCATGGCATGATGATATAAAAAGGCATGTAACATATGGAATCATAACATATAAAAGAGGTATAATTTAAAAACTGAATCATAGAAATGTGGAAGAAACATAAAACATAAATCTAGTACAATTCAAGGCTAACCACCAAGACCATTTCACATAGTATCACAAGACAAGGCAAACCGCCAAGACTGTTTCACATAGTAGCACAAGCCAAGGCTAACCGCCAAGACCGTTACACATAACATATTATGAGACTCAACTTTACCCAATGCATTGTATTTTTCTTTGGTTGCACTATACTTATATTTAATCAATTTTTTTTCTACATAAATAATCACACATAATCAATCTTATATAAACATAAGGGTTACCCATGGAAAGAATTGGGTACCACAATCATGACGTAAAGCATAAGAAATGGGTGTATCATAAAAGTGTACATGAAATAAAAGAAAAATATATACATGGAAATTCATAAGGAAAAATAGGTATATATCATTTTTTGTTTTTTAATAGAAGTGACAACATTTAAGAAATGTATTTGAGAAATTTTAGCATTAAAACATTTTTGTGCAGTTTTAGGGAAAAAAGTATTGATATTTCAAAATATAAAAAGGAAAATATTTTATTTAAAATAATTAGTGAAACAAGAAGGTTTTCCTAATGAAAATATTGATTTAATAAAGGCAATGGTGGATTAAAATAGAGGATAGAGTGCACGTTAAATTTTGTAAAAAATTGTGAAGTTCCCTTAAAATGAGTTTTCTTATTGGGAAGTACCAATGAGGGATTCACTTAAAAGCATGTATATCCTCAAAAGAGAACAAGGGATGGATCATGAAACACGCATTTTTAGCATATAAACATCGTGAACATGTTTTACATAAAAATAAAAGACATCCTAATTTCGGTAAAAAGAAATATAGGGAAACCCAAAAGAATAAAGGTGGTTCAGGTAGAATACCTTACGGATTATCGACATAGTTTTGGGTGTACTTAAGAAAGATTAAAGAGAGAGAATGTGTTATTTAATAACTTATACATCATGAGGAAATTATATATAATGTGATAAATCATACCCCATCATTAGATATTACACATAAAATAGTATATTATTGAGTACATTCTTGAATAAAAGTGAAATGGAGTGGATCCCTTACCTAAAGTATGTTGGTGTTCTCCACTTGTTATTAATGGAATTAATAAAAAAATTAGGTTCATTAATTAATAATTAAATAACCTATTAAAGTATTAAAATATTTATTATAACCATTTTAAGTTCATTCATAACCATTTTGATTGGTTATGAGGTTCAATTTCATTGTTCGGGTCTGTTTTCTTGCTTGGTTTTAACGATCGGTTCATGTTCGGATAAACATGTATGATGAAGGTTGTTTTCCAAAAATGATGTCATATTTTTTTATTAAACATCCATAAGGTTACATGGTTTAAAATTTAATTTGGTTACTTGGATTTATTTTGAATCATTATATAAAACTTTAGTGATAACCTGTTGGGTTAATTGGTGGTTTTTGACCAGAAAGAACACGTTTGGTTTTATAAACCAAAACCATGTGTAAAAAAGGATTCCAGAACTATAGATGAGGCATAATACATGTATTATGGTGTGGGTAAACCATGAAAATGGTTTCATGGCCATAATTTAAGATGGTAATGATAGTTGAAAACCCATCGTTCTTACCATCCAAACTTTTTTGATTTTATAAAACACTTTCAGGATAAGTGAGAACCACCAATCACACTAAAGGAACCATAAGTGGGCCGACCATGGAACCATGGCCAAGACGAAACTCACACAAAAACACACAACAGAAACTAGAATCCAAAAAATGGACCGGCCAAGAATTCTTCCTAAACTATCCCACACAAAACACACTACCAGAACATCACACACCATTCGTCAGGACGCAACACCACCACCACATCAGAGACATCTCATCCATGTCTGCCATATCGGGAGACGAAAAGCTAGATCACTGGAAATGGGAATGAGGTAGGGGATCAAACCAATTAATTCAGATGAAATAACCGCAAGGATTATCCTGCACAGCCACCATCACCACAAAATGCTGGGGGCCAGCCACAAACCAAGTTGTTGAAACTAGGACCGCCGCACATCGCACCCAACAACCACCCGGTTTAGTACCTCCATCGTCAAAACCACCAAAACCATCCTAAATATCCCAATGGATTTCAAAACATAACCATCTTGGGTTCATCCATAGAGGGCCAGGGAAAAAATAGTAGAGGGAATTTTTCTGATGACAGTGTCGGACAAGGGGGAACCAGAACACCACCATCCAATTGTAACAAAACAACCTGCAATAAGAAAGAAAACAAGGGACTACAGCTAGACTCGAGTGTTACTGGGGTCTCCCTCTACAACCTCGTAGTGACTCGTGATGAAGACAATGAAACTTTGGGACAGAATATAAGAGGGGGGAAATGATGTATAAATTGGCCAAGGTCATCACAGGAGGAGGAGTAGAGATCTACAAACTAGATCGTCGGAATAGGTTGAACGAAAGTCAAAAAATCTCCAGATCCATGAATCCTTGGTGCGATCAACACCCTCATGCGAGGCCGCACAATCCAAACCTCAAAGGAATTCCTAGTATAGTAACAGAGGGGACAGAGGGAGAAGATGGTGGTGAAACCCTAATCGAGAGCTCCTGCGAGGCATTTCCCATTACAGGACCATGGTTTTTCAAACCCGTCATCCATTAATGATGTAAATTAACACATCTCGGATGGTGCATTTACTAGTAAAATAAAATAATATTAAAGGAGATATGATAATAAATTATTCCATTATAATAAAAAAAATTGCAATAAATTCCAATTACTGGAGTTTTCATAACATTTAGATAAGGATATGTAAGGATAGAAAAGAAATCAAATGAACTTGAAAGAAAAAGAAAGAAAAGAAAATAGGAATTTACATCTTGATTCAATCTTTATTGAGAGACTCTTCAGGGGAGAGGAT
Organism: Viscum album; assembly: GCA_963277665.1. Taxonomy (NCBI): domain Eukaryota; kingdom Viridiplantae; phylum Streptophyta; class Magnoliopsida; order Santalales; family Viscaceae; genus Viscum; species Viscum album. Next base: position 27,390,053 of record OY728131.1, read on the forward strand.
TTAGTCTTTTGAGGAGACCAAGGGATATTGAACGCAGGGGAGGATCTTGGGGAGTGATTTGGGCAGAATATAGATAAGGCACAAGGATTGAGATGAGTGAAGAGAAGAGGTAAGGAGGGGTGGTATTTATAGTGGAATAGAGGAGGGTTTTCATAATATTATAATCATTAGTTTATTAATTTTCCCTAAGCCAAGAAATACTGATGATTCCATGACCAATAATAGTAATAAGTTCATGTTAGTTCTACATTTGGGTGCTTACATCATTTATGATGTCCGGAATATTTTATTTAAATTATAATTTATTTATATTGTAAATTAATGTATTTTACAATTCACCAAAAAAATAAAGTATTTCAGAAAAATAACAAAATATAACACTAACCATTTATCTATGTGTAGAATCCAAAAATGAACTCTATTTTTTAAATATAATTTTTTAAATATTATTAATTTAATTTTCAATCAAAATCACAATTTACTCAAAAAACATCAATTTTAAAACACTTATTTTCTTATTCCCCGATATAGGTATATCGTACATCCACTTGAATATTATTTATATACTATCATCGGTAAGGTTACTATTAATTAGGGTATTACACAATTCATAAGGTTAAAATTAATATTCATATGGTATGTTATTATTCACTAAAAATTAAGTTGGTCATATTAGACTCTAAATAACTTACTGATCGCAACCGTGTATGTCAGATTTTCAAAATTCAAATCACCGAAGTGACAAACGTATAATTATTGTTTACATAGCACTTATTAGTTCATTATGTTGTGATTTATTGTGATGGAATAATCATAAGAAGAAAATTTTCATTGAAAAACATTGGATTGTTACATTTTCCCTCCATAAGAAATTTCTCTCTTGAAATTGGTTTTATATTCTAGGATATAAAAATGTGTGGATACTTTTCCTTCATTTTCGACTCTAGTTCCCATGTTTTCTCTTTGTACATATGGTTACACCATAGTACCTTGACCAGGTGATTAGTCTTTTTATGTAGAACGTTATCTCTACAATCCAATATCTTCACTGGTTTCTCCTCATAAAAAAGATCACCATCTAATTGTACCACCTATGAAAATAATACATATGAAGGGTTTATTATGTAATTAATTAATAGGGATACATGAAAGACATTATGTACTTTTTCCTTGGTAGGTGGAAGTGTCGGTCGATAGGCCAAATCCCCGACACGATTAAGAATATTGAATGGTCTGATTTACCTGGGACTTAACTTCCCTTTCTTCCCAAATCACATGTCCTTCTTCCTTGAAGATATTTGTAGAAATACCATGTCTCCAACATTGAACTCAAGGTCTCATCGATGATTGTATGTATTGCTCTTTTATAGACTTTGGGCTGCCTTGATATGATTATGAATGGTTTTCACCTTCTCCACCATTTATTAGACCATTTTTTGCCCTAGAATCTTACTCTCACCAACTTCATCCCAACACACCAGTTTTCTGCACCTTTTCCAATAAAGGGCATCATATGGTGACATTCAGATGATTGATTGGAAACTTTCGTTATAGGATAATTCAACCAATGGAAGATGTTAGTCTCATGCTCCTTCCAAGTTCATAGAACATGCTTTCAACATATATTCTAGTTTCTAAATATTTTCCTTAGATTGGCCATTAGTTTGAGGAATAGGACATACTGAAATTCAGTTCAGTGCTTAGAGCATGCTGGATACTTTTCCAAAACCTCATGGTTAGTCTTGGATCTTAATCGGATACAATAGATAATGGTAATACATGAAGAAATACCAATTATTTGATATATATAATTGCATGTTTATCCAAAGATAAGTCCTCTCGAATTGAAATAAAGTGAGCTATCTTTGTAAGATGATCCACAATGACCCATATATAATTGTTTCCTCTAGATTTCCTTACAATTACAGTGACAAAGATTGTGGTGATGTTCTCCCACTTCCATGTTGGTATCCTCCCCTTATACTTCTTTCTTTCAACCTTCACTTGTTGACATACCAGGAACTTTGATGTTTATTCAGCAATCTCCTTATTTATATTATCCCACCAAAAGTTATCTTGAATATCTCGATACATCTTTGTGCTCCCTAGGTGGATAGAGAAGATAGATCTATGTGTATCATTTATAATCTCCTTCTTTATCTCTTGATTAGATGGTACCAATAATTTTGACCCAAATCATACAATTCCCTCCTCATTAATATTGAAGTTAGTGGATTTACCATCTCTAATGGATTCCACCGTTTTCTAAATTTCCACATCTTTTCTTTGAGAATCCCCTGTTTTCTCCATGAGGGGTGGTTGATCAGCCATTTGAGAAAGGATTTATGATGTTACCTCCTTAATGATTCCAATTTTCATCCTCTGCAATTCTAAGAATTTCATGTCCTTTTCAATTCTCATCATTTATAAAGAGGCAGGATGCTTTCTACTTAGAGCGTCCACCACCTTGTTTGCCTTACCAGGATGTTAGTGGATTTAGTAATCATAATCCTTTATGAGCTCTATTTATCATCAATGGCACATATTAAGCTCTTTTTGTGTGAATATATATTTGAGACTCTTGTGATTAGTATATATCTCACACTTCTTGACATAGATATAATGCTGCTAGATTTATGATGCAAAGATCACTACCTCTAACTCCAGATCATGTGTGGGATAGTTTTACTCATGAATTTTCAACTTCCTTGAGGTGTAGAATATCAATTATCATTTTTCACCATCACACATCCTAATCCATTCATTGAAGAATCATTGTACACCACAAAGACTTCTCCACTTGTTGGGAGTGTGAGTACTAGCGCAGTGACAAGCCTCTTTTTCAACTCCTTGAAATAGTCTTCACATTCTTGATTCCAAACAAACTTGTCTACCTTCCGTGTTATCTTGGTCTTTGGGTTTGAAAATCAGGAAAAGTTCTTCAAAAATCATCGATAATACCTAGATAGACCCATAAAGCGGCAGATCTTCATTACAGATGTTGGCATGGGATACTCTTCAATTGCCTTTTTCTTGGAAGGATCCACAGATATCCCTTTGCTGGTGATAACATTCCCCAAGAATGGTAATTCATCCAGAACTCACATTTAATGTACTTTACATATATCTTCTCCCTTCGAAAATTATTTAACCCACTATTCAAATTCTCTTCATGTTCCTCCTTGATCTTGATATATTTCAAAATATCATCAATAAATACTACCATAAATTTGTAGAGGTAATTTCTAAAGAATATATTTATTAAATACATGAAAATTATTGTAGCATTAGTGAGTCTGAAGGTAATATATATGAACTCATTTTGTCCATACCTTTCTAGAGAGGCAGTCTTGGGAATATCTTCCTTCTTTACCTATAATTGGTCATACCTCGACCGAAGTTCCACCTTAGAGAAAGTATTGTCCCCACGAATCGGATCGAACAAGTCATCTATCCATGTAAAGGGATACTTTTTATTTATCATGTTTCTATTGACCTCACAATAATCAATGTAGAGGCGCATCGATCCATCCTTTTTTGTGACGAAGAGGACTGGCTCACCCTATGGTGAAGTACTCTGGTGTATAAAACCCTTCTCCAAATTCTCCTGTATCTTCTCCTTCATCTCTTATAGCTCTATTGTGGCCACTCTATAAGGTTTCATTAATAAAGGCATAGATCTAGTAATAAGTTCAATTTATAACTCAACCTCTTAGTCATAAGGAAGAACAATAAACTATTTAGGGAATTCATCAGTTTAATCCCTCGTGATGGGTATGTATTCAAGAATTATTTTATCCTTTGTACCAATCATTTGAGTTATACATGCTTTCTCATAAGGAATTAATCTCCACACTTGAGACAATGATTCTAGTGAATATTCAACTTCTTCCGTACACTTGTAAATAATCAGAGGATACTTTGGGATGGTAAAAGTGATCTCCCTTTCCTGACAGTTGATGTTAGATTTATATAAAGATATCCAATTGATTCCCAAGATAGTGTCAAACTCCACAAAAGGAAGTATGAAAATATTTTCTTGTAGGTTCAGTTCACAAAAATTAACTAGGGAGGATTTATAAACCATGGATGGAATAATTTCCCTATTCATTGTTCTTATAGATAACTTATCCTCTATATTTTAAGGTGGTGTTTTAATAGTTATACTAAACATAAAAGATATGAAAGAATGCGTAGAACCAGAATCTAATAGTACGTTCTCTATTCATAAATGAATAAATAACATACCTATCACCCGATAGTTTTCTGGATCCACATCAGTAGTAGTGATAGCATAATACCTTCCTTGTTTTCTTAGAGGTTTTTGTTGATTTACTTCGAAAATCCATGACTTAAGGAAATTTTTTGCATAATTCTCATGCTCCTTCAAGTAGTAACACTGCACTACAGGCTGAGTTTTGAAATGAACCTTCCTTTCCTCTTCAGCCTTAGTGGGATTCTTCATATCCCTTTGGAAGTTTCTGGCTAGATGTCCCATTCTTCCACATTTTAAGAAATTCTCGATTCCTTTTAGACAGTTCCAAGGATTCTTCACCCAATAAATTTTACAAGTGGGATATTCAGGATTCTTTCAATCATGGGATTTTTTTTTTGCAATCTCCCATGTTTTTATCCATTTTTCTTTTCTTGTCACCAGACCCATGAGACCACTGAGAGTCTCCAGTCTCTAATTAAACCTTGAGGGAATAAAAAAAATCCTCATAACTGCCAATGTATGGAATAACCAACTCTTTTTGTGGAATCGGATTTTGTCTTCTAAATAAGTTTTCCACCTTACTTTTGGTGTTCATGACAATGACAGAGGCATACCTTGCAATCCTTGTAAAGTTTTCTATATACACCCCAATGGACACATCTTAAATCTACTTGAGACTGAGGAAATATATTTCCAAATTAAGACAAAGGGTTTGTGAAAAATATTTATTTAAAAACATCCTCTTGGATTCTTCCCAAACTATGAAATCAGTTTCTCTTGGTACGTTGTATGCTTGATCAGTTTCCACCACTGATCAGCTTTCCCATCAAAATAATAGACCGACAGTACAACTTCCTCTTCTTCCAAGAACTGGAGGATAGAGAATATCTTTTCAATGGAGTTAATCCACTGTTTTGTGAGGAGGGTATCATAAGATCCTCTAAAAATGGGAGGCCTTTTACCAATGAATTATTCTACTAAAACTTGCTCTTTCTTTGAAGAAGTAGGTTGTTCCACAAGATTCATGTTATTATTCATAACATTACCCAACTGAGAAAGTACTGTCATCATGTTTTGATCACCCATTCGCATCATATCAGGCATATCATTAGGGAAATATTCACATTTACTATCACGTTTATTGTTGGAGCGTGTTCTTCTATTTCCTACAATTAACTAAGAAAAATAATGTACAATTAGAGGGACTCAATACTTATCTATTTAGCATAAAAAGGTAACTTTGAACAAAAGAGGATAAACTTCCAAAGGAAAATTATATAATAACTTGTGATTCCTTAGTATTAAATCATGGTTATCCTCAATCTATCTCTTAACTTATATTCTTATGGTATTTTCTTTATTACCTTAATAATGGTTTGTACTAAGTTCTTGAATTTACCGAAGCATATCCCCTGGGAGTGTCAAACCAAGAGTGTAGCAAGGCCAATTTTCATATACCAGGATACCTAGGGTCATGCGTAATTCTCAAATATTTCACTCTTAGGTACATCTGTGCCATAGCAACCTCTACCAATTTTTATCCAGAAAGAGATGTATTTTCTTGATAAAACAATTACTAAATACTTACTGAAATTTAGGGATGTTTTTTTATACTTAGTCTCATATCTAAGGTTCTCACTAATGTTATCTATTCCTAATCCCGTAAAATAACTAAACTATACTCTGATACCAACTATAGCGCCCCTAGCCTTTTACATATGACATTTCAAGATTATAATATTATTTATACATCATAGTAAAATCTAAGGATCGTAAAGTCTAGTGTCTTAGTAGACAAGGTACATAATCAAAAATTATAAAACATATATTTAAAAACCATAATGAGGTATTATATTCCATTATTCTCATACATATTCATAGGATAACATGAGGATAACATGAACAAAGGGATGATCAAAAATCCTAATAAATGAATAATAGTAATAACAAAGCATTACCACGTGGGATAAAAGGCATGACATGATGATATAAAAAGGAATGTAAAATATGTAATAATAACACATAATCATGGGATAATTTAAAAATGGAATCACAGAAATTTTTAGAAACATAAAACATGAATTTAGTATAAATAAAGGCTAACTGTGAAGACAATTTCCCATGGTAGCACAAGCCAAGGCTAATTTCCACACATAGTAGAAGAGGCCAAGGCTAACCGCTAAGACCATCACACATAACATCTCATGAAACTAAAATTTACCCAATGCATTGGATCTCTTTTTGGGTGTACCCATCTTACATTTCATAAATATGTTTTCCACAAAAATAATCACACATAATCAATCTTACATAAGCATAAGGGTTACCCATGGAAATAATTGGGTACTACAATCATGACATAAAACATAACAAATGGGCGTATCATAAAAGTATCCCGGAAATAAAGGAACTAAAATATACGTTCAAATTCATAAGCTAAAATAGTCATATATGATGGTAAGTGATGTAAAACAGAAGTGAAAATATGTAATAAATGTATTTCATAAATTTTATCATTAAAAATTTTTTGTATGGTTTTAAGGAAAATACTATAGAGATTTCATAATTAAAAAGAGAAAAGTATTTTATATAAAACATAAGTGAACCAATATTATTTTCATAGTAAAAATAGTGATTTTATAAAGACAATGGTGGCTTAAAATAGAAGACATAGTGTACTTGAAATTGGGTAAAAATTTGTGAAGATCCCTTAAAACGAGTTTTCTTATTGGTAAGTATCAAGGAGGGATTCACGTAAAAGAATATATATCCCAAAAATATAATGAGTTATGGATATTAAAAAATGATTTTGGAGCATGTAAACATAATTTATAAGTTTTTCCTAAAAAATACTACTTCATTGGGGTAAAAAGAAAGATAGATCAACCCAAAGGAATAAATTCGATTCAGGTGAAATTCTTCCCAAATTAATGGCATGGTTTCGGGTGTAATTAAGAGGGATTCATGAGAGATAAAGGGGTTTATCATATCTTATAAATAATTATGGAAGTATGGGGAAGGTGTGAAATCATACCACATCATTAGGTATTACACATAAAATGGCATAGCATAGAGGACTTTCTTCAATAAAAGTGAAATGGATAGGATCCCTTACCTTAAGTCTATTTGTGTTTTCCACATGTTATTAATGACCTGAATAAAAAAATTCGGTTAGTCAATTAATAATTCAAGAACCTATTACATTTTTAAAATATTTATTATAAAAATTTTGAGTTCATTTATAACCATTTGGATTGGTTGTGAGGTTCAATTTCATTGTTCAAGTCAGTTTGTTAACTTGTTTTTAATGATCAGTTAATGTTTGGATAAACATGTATGATGAAGGTGGTTATCCAGAATTGAATTTATATTTTATTATTTAACATCCATAAATTTACATGGTTGAGAATTTAATTTGGTTACATGGAGTTATTTTTAACCATTATATAAAACTTTAGAGACAACCTTTTGGGTTAACTGGTGGTTTTTGACCACAAAGAACATGTTTTGTTTTATAAACCAAAACCATGTGTAAAAAATGATTCCAGAACCATAGATGAGGAATAATACATATATTATGTTCCTTTTCAACCATGAAAATGGTTTCATTACCATAATTGAATATTTTAACAGTAACTTAAAACCTCTCATCCTTGAATGGGATAAATTAACACATCTCGGATGGTGTCTTTACTACTAAAATAAAAGAACAGTAAAGTAGAGATGATAATGAATTAATCCAATTTCATAACAACATTCCAGTACATGTAAGTAATTTTAGTTTTCATAACATTTGTATGAGAAGAGGTAAGGATGGAAAATAAATCAAATTAACTTGAAAAGAAAAAGAAAGAAAAGAAAAGTGGAATTTACCTCTTGATTCAATCTTCAATGAGAGCCTCTTAAGGGAAGAGTATTTGGTCTTTTAAGGAGACCAATGGACGTTGGACGTGGGGTAGAATCTTGGGGAGTTATTTGGGTAGAGTATAGGAAATTTTTTAGGTTTTAGAGGAGTGAAGGGAAGAGGTAAGGAGGGGTGGTATTTATAGTGGAGGAGATGAGGGTTTCCATAATATTATAATCATTAGTTTATTAATTTTTCATAAGAAAAACAACAGGGATGATTCCATGAAAAAGATTATTAATTAGTGCATGTGAGTTTGAGATTTGGGTGCTTACATCACTTATGATTTTAGTAATAGTGTAATTAAATTATATTGTATTTATACGGAAAATTAATGTATTTTTTTATTCACAAAAAATTCAAGTATTTCAGAACAATTACAAACAATTTATAGATGCGTACAATCCAAAAATGAGCTCCATTTTTTCGAAAAGGATTTTATAAATGGGATTAATTTAATTTTTAATCAAAACCACAATTTACACAAAAACTACAATTTTAAAACATTTATTTTCTTATTCATAGATATAGGTATATTGTACTTCCACTTGAATCTTATTTATATACTATTATAGGTAGGTTAATATTAATTAGTGTATGTATCTATTCATAAGGGTAAAATTACTATTCATAATGGAATGTTACTATTCTCCAAAAATTAATTTGGTTATATTATACTCTAAATAACGTACTGATCGCAACCGTGTATGTCAGATTTTTGAAATTCAAATCACAAAAGTGGAAAACTTATGTATAATAGTAACATAGCACTTAGTAGTTCATTATGTTTTGATTTAATGTAATGTAATAATCATAAGAATTAATTTTTCATTGAAAATCATTTGCTCATTACAATAAATATTCAGTATATATATATATAATATACATAAAAGAAATAGAATTTGTTGTTCATGAAGACGGTAGGTCATATGTACACATGAACGTTGTTTCTGTTTCTTTGTTAAATTGAATGAAAGAAAGTAAATGATATGTATATATTTACATAAATCTAGTTTCATTATGCTGTCATATATTTCATACTTATTTATTATATATACTTTATAATCATTATTGAATGTTAATGTGAAGAATGAATCTCATTGCGTCATGGAGACGGTAGGTCATACGTATGCACAAGTGATGATATCATCCACTTAATGGTTAAATGGTATATAATTTGATGGTATATTAATTATACCAAATAATTATCATGGTATATTAATTATTTACATCCATTTTACTCATCATTATACGCATCCAAATTAACTATTGTTGAATAATAAATTACACCATGGTGTGAAGACGGTAAATGGTACATACGCACGCATGAGGATATTGTTATTCGTAGGATGGATAAAATGAGATATAAGGTTTTCACATTAATTATAATTACATCTTAGAATTTAAAAGATACCTAATTTATTTCATTATTATGGAAACAACATAATAAGAGCAATTATAAGAAGAAAATAATTTTGAAATAGGTGATAAATCAATTACCTCTTCTTCAAGTATCTTCTTTTGATTTGCAAAAAAGGTCTCTATATAATGGATTTATTCCCAAAGTGTGGCCTATATGAGGAATGGAAGGATGATAGAAGATTATTTGAGAATAATTTGGATGAGATGAGGGTCTTTAAGGGTGTGATTAAGTGGATGGAGGTGGAGGCCTTTTATTAGAGAAAGAAGGGGCACTTTAGGAAATTCTTGAAATATTATTTTATTATAAAATGATTTTAGAATTATTATATTTAAAAAGTTATAAATTTCAAGGATATATGATTATTTTTCTAAATCCTATCAATAAATAGGTTTTAGACATGTTTTTCTCACGAAATTAAACATATCTTTTAGCTTTAATGCTTAATAAAAAATATTAACTCTTACCATGTCTCCTTGTAATTTCATAATATACGGTTACTATAGTTACTATAAATTACCAAGAGAAAATTGGATAATTTATGAAATATGTAACATTATATAATTCATTTATCTAGATATTATATTTTTTGTACTATTATATCATTTAGTAAAATAGTATTTGTTTTAAAAACTAATTTATGTCAGTTTTGACACTATGTAGAAGTTATTTTTCGTTAAAGTTGTAAAAACGTAATTCCTTCAAAAAATATTCATTAAATCATAGATAAAATGCCATAGGAATAACTAAAATTCATGTATGGAATGAAAAATTTCAATTTACATTTATTTTAATATTTATAAAATCATTTATTTGAATATTTCATCAATAAGGTAATCATTGCATCGTCATTATGTCATAAATACATTTATTTATTTATTTAATAAAAATTATAAATTAAATACCATAATTTAGGAACAATTTTTATCTTTCTAATGACTATTTATAGTCATATAAATAAATTATATAACCCCGCATTAAAATTGTTATAGTAAAATATACAAGTTTGTGTTATATTTCTCTTCACTTTAAATTAATTATTATAACATGTCATTATCACATCCAACTGGCACCCAAATGCAAAACATTAAGCCTAAGGATTTTATTGGTCTCATATTACTCATAAAAAGATTAGGATACGTGTTACGGTAGTTTTATATTATTATAATACTTTTTTACCTTTATTCGATGAATTTACCCTTTAATAGTGGTAAGTAAAAATAATTAATAAAGTTACTATTCATAATTTCCAAAAATAAGAGGGTACATATATAAAAAAATTGGAACTTATTATTCCAAATATTGAATCCAATTTTCTAAATTCAAAACACATAATTGGCAGAAATTTCTTTAAAATTAATTTTTGTTGTCAAAACAATAAAGTAGGTTTTTAAAAATTAAAATGTATTAGAAGATTGACATGTGTTTATTCCAATTTAAATGTGAAATTACTTATAATGAAAAAACTTGTATTAAATTATAATATAATAATCCATGTACAATTTTAAACCATTTAATATGACAATATAACTATATAAATAAATTAGATGAAAAGGTAGTTTTGAATTAAAATGCAGAATTTTTTACTATTCATTACAATATAAATTTCATCTGAAACAAATACCAAAATTTCAACAAAGGTAAATTTTGGAGTCCTAATTCCAAATAATAATTTTATTATTTCAAATAGAACTTATAAAATTTTCAAAAAATAGATTTAAAAATTGTTCTTCATCAAAAGGTAGTAATACATTATTTTTTTGAAAAAAACTTATTTATCCAAAAAATTGAATTTGTCCTTATATCATATCCAGAAAACATATAGTATTAATTTAAAACATTACATTTAATATATTACATATATATTTCACTAAACACTATATAAATACTGATTTTATTATTTTTATAAACTCGCTTATTTTCATTCAAAACTTTTTTATAGAAGGAAGTCAATATTATTCATACCCACCATTATAATGACTAGGTTATAATATTTAGTTATCACTTATACTCATTATTACGTGAAATGAATTATATAAAAATAAATTTAAATTGTGTGTAACACAATCCAATAATAGTGTTTCATATATTTGAAGCTAATACGGGGTTGTGTATAGTGCAAGATAATCTTGGTGTAACGTACAACACAACACATCAAAGCAATTAAAAGAAATATATCTCATAAACCCATGGGGTTTTATATTATACCCCCATTAAAATTAATATCACCCTCAAAATTCATCGAGGTTATAAAAGGTTTACTACTTGAAAGTTTCTTTCATAGAAACCCACATCATATAAATAAAAACTAAAGATTCAATTTAATAAAGGAAAGTTAGATCCATAATGGTTACCCAAAGTAAATAATCACTATGTTTCCACATAAGATAAAATAGGCTGGAATTGAAAACATGGATATGGAAGAAAAATATAACCATCAAGTTTTTATTTATAGTGATTGATAACAACATTTAGAGAAATTTAACAACCAGAAATCCATAAATCTATGATGATTTAAGGGACCATATGATTCATCGAATAAGAACATAGTAAGATAACATTTATGGTTTTCAATATCCATTCCCTAATGTTAATGAATTTTTCATGAGAATAAATACTCAATTTATATTGGTACAATATCACCATTGTTCATTCCTTAAACAATTTCCACTTCATCCCTTGTTTAAATAAATGAAGACGAATTTTTCATTCTTGAAGTGTTAGCAGATCATTCATTTGAATGATAGGTCACTCCATATATCTCAGAAAAAAAAATTCAAAGGTAATCAAATATGCATAAGTCCACCAATAGTGAGATAATACATTAATCTTAAAAAATCAACCAAAATATAACTTTTACTATCACTAAATGGATAACATTAAAATAATTTCAAAAAATAAAAATTCTAAAACTTTAGAAAGAGGTGAACTAAATTGACTTAACATTTATTTCTCATATATCATAATGTAATTCTTGGTTGTCACATTCCAAACATGTGAATACCATAATCATATATTCTCTTGAAACATGATAATAACCTGAATTACCATAGTACCTTAGTGAAAACATGATTTTTGAAAAATTAACTCTTTCCAGACACCAAAAATAATAAAACGTTTATATAATCAAACAATGATATATTTTTATCCTTATATCTGTCATTAGTCTATTAATACTATCAAACATCTCATTATCTCATTATCCCTTTATTATGTTAATATCTTGTGCTTTCCAGAAATATTTCAATCGCATTTCATGGTTACCAGTGCCATATACTAATGTAAACCCACAATGGACCAATACAAGGATATTCAAATATTCCATAATACTAAAAAATATATTCTACAACACTATTTTGGAATCCCATTATATAAACACTTAATCATTCCACCACTTCATTGTCATACTGAGCATCACCAATAGTGATCGCCTGTGATTTTCCTTTGACTTTGGTCTTAAGAGTTTTTTGGCATCGATAATCATTCCTAACCCTTGGATTAGAGAATTAGTTATCATAATGCACCATTTATTTTCACTTTTAACATTGAAGTGGGGGTGGTGAGTTCTCTATAGTATTTTCTCTATTCACATAATTTGAAACATTTTTCCATTACTTTGAAACTAAACTACTTGATGACCTTCTTTTCCACATTTAAAAAATTTTCCAGTCCCTTTAATACCATCTCCACCATGATTCTTTCCACACTTTGATCATATGGTAACATTTACCTTATTTTCTCTAATGGTTTTAGATTTTCCCTCGAACTCCATCCTTCGTTTCTTGTCAAAACCAAAATATTGATTTGTAACACTAACTTTCATTTCTACCTTGATAGAATAATGAAAAATATCATTATAAATACTAAATTATCTTATAGATAGTTCCCTTAGAAGACTTGGTTTTAATCCACTGAAGAACTCATCAACTTTACTTTCAAGTTGGATGACAAAGCCAGAAGCATACATTGAAAGTCTTATAAAATTTTCCTCGTATGTACCAATAGATTCATTATACTGCTGCTTAATTTTAAGGAACTCCTTTCCATATTTGTTCAACGAAAATGATGAAATTACTTATTGGAAAATAATTTTTTGAACTCGTCTTATTCCATGGATTCAATATCATATTTCTACCTTTTATTATTAATTATATTCCGCCAATGGTTTGTTTCTCCTTCTAAACGATAAACAGCCAAAATATATTTTTCATATTCTGAATATAGAGGGATGGGAAATATCTTTGCAATGGTACTGATACATTATTCAGTAACAAGTGGATCATAAGACCCACTGAAAGAAGTTGGACGTTTCCTCAAGAAGACCTCAATAGAATTTTGTTCCCTTCTCTGCTCTTTGGAAGTCCAGAATGATTCATATCTTGTGTTAGTATAACAATAAGATTTTTCATTTCATATCCCATAACATTTGGTTTTTCAGGAGGATAATCATTTAACTTCCCAGTGTACTAATCATTAACATGGTTTATTCAGGTTCAATCCATTATCTAAAACCCAAAAATAATAGTGTGAGAGGAAAAATCATACTATGAAAACAACATAATCAAGGGGGAGTAATTTCAATCTCTAACATCTTAGGTTCAATCATAGGTTATTCATGATCATTACCATAATTCTAGGATTGTAACCTATAGTTAGAAAAACCCTTAGGGATATCCCTAGACATACCTTAGAAATACCTCTAGGTATCTCACTAAATTATTCACATTCTAGTTTCAAGAGATTAACTAAACATTCACTCTGATACTAACTAAAACGGACCAATCTTGACGTACATGGATATTATATTTATTTTTCATAATACTTAATACATTAAAAGAATATACGCCCAAATAATGTATTAGTTTAGTGTCTTTAGATATTGGGAACATAATCTTCTAACTTGGTGAAAGATCTTCAACATCTCCCATAAATATCTTCCCCTTTTTTCTTACCCAAAATCATCTTATATATCATGTTGAAAAGAAAAAATAAAAACTGTGAGCCCAAATACTCGGTAAGGGTAAACATGGAGAACATAAAACAAACCAGATACATAAGAATATAAAAACATGAATGTAAAGTTTAAATATAAAAATATTGAGTGATAAAATAAATCTTGTCAGTACGTAATCCATAGATCATAAAGGAACATTAACCATGATAAAATAGAATTAACATAAAACATGGAATTGTTTTAAGAAAATAATAACATAATATAATTTTCATAGTATCCAAGGCATTTATTCCAAGGACATAATAGTGGAAAATGTCCACTACTGAACCATGTTTACTTTTTGGTCCAGCCATGTATTACTAAACTGGATTTATTTATCATTCCAGCCCTATATTACTGAACCATATTTACTTGTCATTCCAGCCCAGTATTGTTGAACTGGATTTACTTTATATTAAATTCATGTCTATCTCATGAGATATAAATATTTACCCAAATTTATTGGAGGAATATATAGGTCACACCAATCTCGTAATGAAATAGTTCTTACATTTTCCACAAAAACATAAATCATTCATCATAACAGAACCCATGAAACAAAATGGGTCTCTTAAACATCATTCCATCATAATCCATATAAAATAAATAAATTTCAAAAAAATAATTCCCTCATAAGCACAATAAAATCAAATTAATAATAGGGATAGAAACATAACCCTATTTCATCATAGATGGAAAATAATTTTGATAAAACATTTGAACTTAATTCTTGATGAAAATATCATTTATTCTTCAAATACATTTTCATTTATCAAAATTCCATGAAATTTAAAAAAAATGTATTTAGTTGAAAATAAACATGAAATCATGTAGAGGAAGTATCATGTAAATAATTCATTATGAATATGTAAAATTCCTTTCATAATGTATAAGTTAAAAAAACATTCTTCTAACAATTTTTTTTGAAGAGTAAAAAAGTACCTCAAAACGAATAACGATAAAAGATTCCTTTCATACCATTTAATAAAAATAAAAAAAAATGTAAAATTAACTTTAAAATTTTTTGTAAGAATATAAATAATGTTACTTAATTAGGAAACATGAATTTAGATGATAAATATACCCTAGTAAATACATATGTATAAAAAATCTCGGATAAAAATGAGATTGCAAAATTATCACTAGCCTAGTACTTTTTATAAGTTGTGGGTGTGTTAACCTAATTTATCATGGGTTTAAAAATATTATTAACTTTTAATAGAACCATAATAATATTTATGATATCATATATGTTTCACTTATGACTTTATATTACCTGTTTATTTATCAATTCCATGTTAAAGCAACATTTTGGATAATAATCGTTTTATTTATCGTACGTGTTTTGACTTGTTATTATTGATATTATTACTTATATCATGATTTTCATACTTAAAAAATTTAAAAAATTATTTTTATATCATAAATATTCATTATATAAATATATATAATTGATAGATAAATTAAATGGAATATACCGTTCATCGAGACGGTAGGTCGTATGTACGCATGAACGCTGTTTCCGTTTCCTTATTAAATTGAATGGAATCAAGTAAATGGCATATATATATATATCTATGCATAGATAAACTAGAATTATTATTCCATATATTTCATTTTTATTTATTATATATACTTTATAATAATTCTTGAATGGTTAACATGAAGAATGAATCACATCACGCCGTGGAGACGGTAGACTATACGTACGCAGGAGTGACGATATTATTCACTTAATGGTTAACTGGTATTGAATTGGATGGTATATTAATTATATAGAAAAATTATATTATTATATTCATTATTTAAATCCATTATACTCATCATTATACCCATCCAAATTAAATATTTTTGAATAAAAAATTACACCACAGCATGGAGACGGCATGTCGTACCTAGGCACACATGGTGATATTATCATTAATAAGATGGATAAAAGAAGGTATAATGTTTTTCCATAATCATAATAACATCTTAGAATTTATAATATACTAAATTTTTTACGTTATTATGTAAACAACATAATAAGAGTAAGTAAAAGAATAAAACAATTTTGAAAGAGGTGATAAAACAATTACCAATTTATCAAGTATCTCCTTTTGATTTCCACAAAAGGTCTCCATATGATTGATTTATGACCAAATTTTGGACCCTAAGAGTAAGTGAGGGATTTGTTGAACTTATTTGAGAATAATTTTTATGATCCAAGGGGCTTGAAAGGTGTAAGTAAGTGGGTAAATCTAGTGGCCTTTTATAAGATGAAGGAGGGTCACTTTAGGAAATCCTAGAAATATTGTTTTATTGTAAAATTATTTTATAATTATAATAGTATGAAAGTGAAATATTTCGTGATTAATATTAGGATAGGTCTAACTCCTCTCATCCAATAGTTTTTAGACAATTTTAGGTCACAAAATTAACCTTATCTATTAGCTTTAACCCTTAGTTAAAAACATTAACTCTTACCATGTATTCTTGTATTTTCATAA
Source organism: Viscum album (assembly GCA_963277665.1). Taxonomy (NCBI): domain Eukaryota; kingdom Viridiplantae; phylum Streptophyta; class Magnoliopsida; order Santalales; family Viscaceae; genus Viscum; species Viscum album. Next base: position 27,407,075 of record OY728131.1, read on the forward strand.
TATATGGTTACAATAGTTACTATTAAAGAACAATAGAAAAAAAATTGGATCATTAAAGACATTTTTAACATTATATAAGTCAGTTGGCCGAATATTAGATTTTTATAACTATTATAATATTTAATAAAACAATATTTGTTTTAAAAACTCATTTATGTCTATTTTGACACTATTTAGAAATTGATTTTTATTGAAGTTATAAAAACATGATTACTTCAAACCAAAGGAATTAACTAATAGATAATATTGCATACCAATACATAAAATTCATGGATATCATAAAATATTTTAAATTATATTTATTTTCATATTTATAAAATCATTTATTTTGAATATTTCATTAATAAGGTAATTGATGCATCATCATTGTGTCATAAATAAATTTATTTATTTGATGTATAAAAATTATAAATAAAATTACATGACGTAGAAAATATTTTCTGATTTCTAATTAATATTTATATTCAAAGAGATAAATTACATAACCCAACATTAAAATTGTTTTATAAAAAGATACATATTTGTGCTATATTTCTCTTTACATTAAATTAATTATTATAACATGTCATTATCACACCCAAGTGGAACTCAAATCCCAATAATCCAGCCTAAGGATAGTTTTCGTCGACTATGAATAATCTAATAATATAAATACACGTGTTAGGGTAGTTTTATATAATTATAATATTATTTTCACCTTTATTTAATGAATTTCCCCTTTAACTATGGTAAATAAAAATAATTACTGAAGTTACTACGAAAAATTTCAAAAAATAAAAGGGTAATTGTATAAAAATTTTATACCTTATTATTACAAATATAGAATTCATTTTTCTAAATTCAAAACATAGAATTGGCAGAAATTAATTTAAAATTTATTCAAATTCTCAAAACCAAAAAGTGTGGTTTTAAGAAGTAAAAACTATCAAAATATTGGCATGTGTTTATGTCCAATTTAAATGTGAAATTACTTATAATTAAAAACATTTTATTAAGTTACAATATATGTACAATTTAGAACCAATTAAAATGAAAATCTAACTATATAAATAAATTAGATGAATAGGCTGTTTGGAATTAAAATGAAGTATTTTTCACTACTCATTAAAATATTAATTTCTTCTAAAAAATACCAAAATTTAAAAAACAAATTGATTTCCCACTTCCAAATAAATTTATTATGTAAAATTAAACTTGTAAAATTTTCAATAACTAGATTTAAAAAGGTTTCTCCATCATAAGGTAGTAAAAATGTATTTTTTTAATACAACTTTTTTCTAAGAATTTTAATTTGTTCTTATATCATATCTAGAAAACATATAAGATGAATTTTAAACATTACATAGAATATATTACATATATATTTCACAAATAAAATACAAAAAGGTTGATTTTATTATTTTTATAGACTCACTAATTTTCATTCACATAGTTTTTTTAGAAGGAAGTTAATATTATTCATACCCACCATTATAATGACCAGGTTATAATATTTAGTTATCACTTATACTAGGTCTTTCATGAAATGAATTATATCAAAAGAACATGATATTGTGTGTAAAAAAATCCAGGAAAAGTATTTCATCTACTACAATCTAATACGGTGTTTCATATACTACAAGACAATACGGTGTTGTGTATATCACAAGCTAATCTTGGTGTAGCATAAAACAAAAGAAATTTAAAAAATTAAAAAAATCTATCGAATAAAATCTTTGCGTGTTACATTTTATGATCATACCAATGATATTTTTTATTCTATCTCCCATCACATTCGGTTTCTCAAAAGGAAAATCAATACACTGTCTGTTTTATTCAATACTAAGATGGTTCCTTCAAGTTCTAGCCATTGATTGAAACTAAAAGTGTAGTGTTAGTATTAATACTCAAAGTAAGAAACCACAAAATCATGAAAAATAAATTAAAGGATGTCTAAATAATGAAACCTTCTTTACCATCTATGACACCTTAGACCTAACTTAAGTACCCCATGGTTATTATTTAAATACCTAATGATGGTTCATAATGGGTCTGTGAATTTTTGAAGAATATCTCGTAAGAGGGTCAAAATAGGTGCATAGTAAGGCCCATTTTCATTTACCAAGTAACACACGAGTCAAGCTAGATAATACTATTTTTGGGAATCATTACAACTAGGTACATCTGTGATAGAACCAGCCCCATCTATAGTATCCGAATAGGGAAGTATTTCTAGGAAACCACATGCTCTATCCTTCACTAATATTTCAAGATATTTTCCTATATATTGAATTATACCAATAATAATCCTAATACATATCCCTAGGGTTCTCACTAAGGTTCTCTAATCATATTTTCCAAAAGTTAAATTATATTATCCTTTGATAAAAACTATAATGAACCAGTATTTATATGCATAGATATTACATCTTTTTATATGAATATTTATTACCTTACATAAACACATGCATGAGGATTTTAAAGGTATAGTGACTTTAGGAACATGGAAACATAAACAGCTAGTTCATAAGAGTTCTACATCATCTCCCACATATTTACTCCTAACTGAAACCCTTATTATAAATATCACGCATAATACTTATCCTCATAACCTAGGGGAAAGAAATATAATAAAGGGTGATATCACATGCTAAGTAAGGGTAAACAAGAAATATATGTAAGAATAAAATGAGAATAAGGGTATCAGAACATGAGAATAACATTTTAAAACCATACCCCACAAACCAAAGATCATAATATTAAGCCATGTAATAAATATTAGTAGTTCATAAGATATAAATCATAATAAAATAGAAGAATATGAGCCATAAGAGAATTAATTTTACATAAGATAGTAATTTTGGCTTACACATAAGTATAGAAAAACATTTTCATTATATTAGAATATTGTTGAAAAGAATATCGTAGTGGATTGGGGTCACTCTCCAAACCGTTATACTATTCAAGGTTCACTCTAAAATTATCATAGTGTAAAAAGACCCATTCAGAACTAGGTATACTCCCCATTCATTTCTTTTTTATCTCATGAGACTTTAATATTTACCCATGGCATTAGAGAGAGATATATTTCCCACCAATCACATAAAGAAAATCATATATACCTATTCCATAATATCATAAAAAATTATCATATTAGAACCTAGGAAAATAAATGAGTTTCATAAACATTTCATCATAGAATTATCATTGGAAATTAAATAGGTTTCATAATCATTTCATTGTTTCATCATAAAAAAACCTATGGAAAAAGAAGTGTGTTTCATAAGTATCATATCATCAAAAAAAATTACCCATTTAGAGAAAGAATAAGAATGGTATCCTTGGATTATATATCCAATAAAGTATAAGTAACATCAACAGATCTCATCTTAGATGGAAAATGATTTTTTAAATATCACATTGAGGATTTCTTGATGAAAATATCCATTCCACTTTTAAAATCAATTTTTAAACCATAAAACTTTTTTTAAAATATTTTTACTGAAAATAACCTTGAAACTTATATAAGAAGATTTGAATATCTTTAAAAAATTTCTTGAAGAAAATAACCTTTCAAATTTGAAAAACACTTTTTAAAATATAAAATATTTTCCAAATCATTTTCATTCAAAATAACCTTTGAAACTTATAAAGGAATATTTAAAAATTATTTAAATCATTTTTTGAGGATAATAACATTTATTTAAAAATAACCATTATAAAATTTAAAATTCATGAAATAATTTAAAAATAATGTTCTTTTAAAATAACATTGAAAAATAATAAAGTAATATTCAAAGTGAATAATTTTCATGATGGTAGAAAATTTCTTTTCTTCCATACACAATAAAACAATGACTTTATACACATTTTTAATAAAATACAAATGTGCCTTATTTGAAAAAATACATGAAGATTCATTTTAAATATCTTTTTAAAAATTATAAATGGGTAAAAATGTCTTTAATAAATAATTTTGGTAATGTTAAAACATTTTTAAAGAAAATTTTACAAATCACAGACATTAAAGAAAATGGGTATTTGACTAAAGAGAGAGAAATAACACTGGTTTTTCTAAGAAACATAATTTCAGAATATTGAGTACATAAAGAGAGGAAAAATGAAAGGAACACATTAATTTTTATGACATAAATATAGTATAACAAATTTAATGAGTTTCTTAATATATGGATCATAATATTTCATCATCAGAATCATAATCATAAATCATCTTGATAAACGTTTAGATTGTATCACAAAACCATTACCACTTTTGGAAACATTGAATCATATGAACCATGAAATAATAACTTTAAAAGAACCATGAAATATTATGAGAATAAATAAATTCATTTTATTACATTTCAAATGGTTTTTATATACATCTTATAAAATAATGAAGATGCATAACATAGCATATGTCGTAAAGAAGAAAAATTTAGAGAAAAATACTTTATCACTTTAGTAACTTTGAATCATAAGCCCCATTAAGTAATAGAATTAAATTAAACTTTAAATATAATTATAATTATTGGATTCATTATATAACATTTTAAATGGATTCTATGTACACCACACAAAAGAAACAATTGATGAATATGGAATGTGTCTCCTATAAATAAAAAAGAGACTTAAAATCTCTTACCTTAAGTCTTGAATTACTTCATACACAATAGAACAAAAATTATAATAAATTTAGGTTTATTATAAATATGTTAAAGAATAATCGTAATATTTATCATACCATATATTATTTACTTATGACCTTTTATTACTTGGTTATTAACAATTCCTGGTAAAAATCAGGTTTCGGGTAATAACTACTTTGTTTTTCATGTTTTTTTGGATTAGGTATTTTTAATTTATCCATAATATATATAATTTAACCAATGATATAGATATCACATATATATTCATTGTATATTTATTTAGATTAATCCATAAGTTTCATAGATAGAAAATGAAATACCCCATTCATGAAGACGGTAGGTCATACGTACGCATGAGTGATGATTCCATTTTATCAATGGATAAAACAAAATAAAATGAAATAATATTTTACCATTAAATAATTATTTTTATTTCATATATATCAAATATCTTTATAAAACCATTCCTTATTAATTTCATGTAATGAGAAAGTGAAAAACGAATCACATCGCTTCGTGAGGCGGTAGTCTACAATACACACGAGCAATGTTATCATATTCCAAACAAATGGAAAGTAAGAACGTATAATTGATATTATAATTATATAATTAAAATAATATCATAAATATCATATAAATATGTTATAATTTCATTATTTCTAGCTGTGATAGGTGGTTTTGGAAAAAAAAATAACATCGGTTCGCCTGGTGTTAACCCGTCGTACACACGATCGACGGATTCGTTTTATATTATATGGAAGTGGAAATAGATGTAGATTATGAAATTAAAATAAAAAAATATAATTATATGGTAGATAATTTTTCTATTTTATATTAATTAATATTACATGAATGACGGTGGAAAAATAAAAAGTAAAAAATAAAGAGTTTGGTGGAGACAATTACCTTCTCTTAGAAAAAACCCCTTTGGATTTCTTATTAAGGGACCTAGGTTTGGTCTTTTGGGATGTAAAGTAACTATATAAGATTTATAATTATGTTTGGTATATATTTATGAATATTTTTTCCAACGAAATGGCTTAATAGATCTGAAAAAGTGAGGGAAGGAGGTGTCCTTTTATAACGGCGGAAGATGGGATTTTTGTAAATACTCAAAACAATTAAATAATAGGAAGTCTCTATCACCCCAAGTCGATAAAAAGTTGATAAATAATGGATTTTAGGTATGAAATTTTGGTAAAAAAAACTCCTCAAAAACACATGTTTTAAATATGTTATTCTATTTCCTTTAAGTTTACTTAATTTTACCATTTTATTTTCAACGGTAATTTATAAAAAAAAAATTTACCGAGATAATTTATCCTTTGAGAATAATATTAAAACGATCCTTATTATATAATTTGTATCCAATTATTATAAATATTAAATCCATTTTATTTTTTAAAAAATCATATATATGTGTAAAATTAAATTTAACCCCAGCGCATGTAATGAAAAACAACATCGTTTTAACCTTAATCATGGAAATTAATTTTTATTATCTTCAATAATATTTATTAAAAAAATAATTTGAACTTATTAAATAATATATACTATTATAATTCAAAATATGGAATCAATTTTTTGAAATTCAATTCACAGTATTTTTAGATTTAATTTTAGAACTAAACTCATATACAAGACAAAAAACGGTTTTCCAATGAGAAAATTTTCAAAAGATTAAAATTATTTGAAATAAGAATACAATATTAAATTGATTCCAATGACGTATTTTGGTTTAATAATAATATAATTGAACTTATTTTACTTTTTAAACCATTTTAAAACAAAAATTAACCTTATAAACTATTTAAATGAAAAGTTGTTCTCAATAAAAACACTCGTTTTCACTATTAATCAATAAATTAATATTTTAAAAAAAATACCAAACATTAACCATAATATAATTTTTTCATATTAATTTAAAAATTAAGTTAATTTTTAAAAAATAAATTTTCTAAAATTTTCTAAAATTAATTTTATTATTTCTTTAAGAAAATCATTTTTTGATAAGATAGTATTTTCATAACATATAATGATATTGCAAAAACATTGATAACATATTTATCAACATTTATTTCTTATAGAAAAACATTATACTTAAAATTTAAAATGTGGTTATTCCTATTCATACTACCAAGTTTAATGGTTATGTAATAACTTCCATGTTAAATAGTAATATAAATTGTATATTACAGTTTGATAGATTTCAGTATTTCATGTAGTACAATGTATTTAAGAAATTAAATTTATTCAAAAAAATTATATAATATCAAGTTCTTACAATATTCACCTAGGTGAATGGACCTGGGTAAATAGTCCCTCATGTGAAGGGCCTCAAATGACTGGTCATCCAAGTAAAGGGTCCTGGGTGAATGGTCACTGAGGTAGAGGGCCTCGGGCGATAGATCACCCAATTGAAGTGCCTAAGTAATCCAATCACCTGGTATGGGACTAACCGAGGTAGAATATTTGAAATAGGTGGGGTGAAGGGATCTCTTACCTCCATCATAAGTTCATCCGGGTAGGTGTTTTTTCATCATTCATTATAAAAAATCATAGGTGAGGGGGTCTATTTATAGACCATGATGAATACATAGGTGATTAAGAGATTAATATGACAGGGTACATGTATAAATGACTAATATGAGGTATCCTAGTAATCCATAAAATATTTGGGAAAAGTAGGTTGAGTGACTAGAGGAGACCTAAGTGAATGGAGCTAGGAAAAGTTCACTTAAATTTCTTCCTTACTTTTAATGTCCATAAATTTTTATATGTAAGTCTGTTTTTTCTCCAAGACTAGTCAAATTGAAGCCTATGAAGATAACTACACCTTATTATAATGTTTTTACACCCTATAGTGATGGTTTCGATGACAATAAGTGCCTATAATACCATAAAAATGGGTTTTAAGGCATCAACACCCTTTTCTCTAACATTTGAAAAAATCAATTACCTAATCATGAATTAAGGTTATCGTTACCAAATAATAGGATCAATAAAAATTTATAAGGAATATATATCACTCAATGTGTGAGTATTCTTTTAGCACATAGAAATACCATTTGTTTCTCCTTTAAGCATGGAGATACTAGTCTTCTCAAAATCAACTTGTGTTGTTTGAGTTTGGATTAAATCATGAATTCTATGAAAAAATGGGTGGCATGAATTTTATTTAATTAAAATAAACACATCTGCATGCATAAAGTACTGGAACTACTACACTAAATAAATAATGAAACAAACAGAATAATTTACACTCGAGTATAAATTTCAACAATAAAAGAATAATTTATATGGAAAAAGAAATTATAAATGAATGTCATTATGTAAAAGTAAAAGAAAAAAATGATATAATATAGATTAATAAGAAACATAAATTGAATCTACTGGAAGTTATAGCACACCTAAACAAGAAATAATCCTAGGTAAGGGTTTTCTTAACTCAATCTTCATTTAATTGAGCCATATTCATTCTTATTTAAATATATTATTTTAAATTTTATATATTATTCACATATATATCCAATGGTTTAATTTATCATTATATCTATGGAAATTTCATTTTCATTCCAAAATATTCTTCTTTTTTGGGTTTCTTTCTTAATAAAAATAAAATTTTGTTAGGTGAAATTTACCTCCTCTTTATATGAGTTATTTTTCTTCCATATTCATGTTATTTCTTACCAAAAAAAGTTTCTTATATGATTTTCAATGATATGTACATTTTCTATTTTGAACAATTCAAATTTATAATTATCTTTATTCAAAAAGAAAATTTTATAATTCTATTAATAGTGTGGATTTCTTTAAATAGTTAATAAGTATTTTAAAAGGGTTTTTCATTCTACTTATTTACATTTATATCACTGAAATAGTCATCTAATTTTACTTTATTTATTTTGAAGGTTTCATGGTTGGGAAATTATATGCTAAAATATTACTTTAAAGGAAATTTTATACCTTTTGAAAATAATTTTGAAAGTGACTTATAACTTTAAATTGATAGAAATATCACCATAGAAAAATCTATTTTCATTTTTTCACCTTAATTTTCCTCTATATATCTTAAAGATATATCTCCTAAAGAGTTATTTTTCATGTATCACACTTTAAATTTTATTATGATATAATTATTTTGGGGGATTATATTTTTGGTATAAACTGATATAATTCATGACTTCTTCTTCTGTAATACCATTTGAACATGTTATATAACCCAGCTTCTTTGCGTGGATTAATCGAGATTTAAGGTATGATTGATTTATAATTATGCATATCCTATGAGAGGCTTCACTCCCTCGACTTGTTTAATCTAGGTATTCCCTTGGTGTTGATTCGGAAGGGGGGGCATCTGTGACACTTCTATGAAATTATCTCCTCTTTCCTCTTTACATCCTTCTTCCCTCGCTAGTTCTCTCTTTCCTTTTCTCTCCACACTCTCTCTTATATTCTTATTTTCCTCCACCCCATCACTACCATTTATTTTCTTTTGTGGACATAGATCCTTTCTTAATCCCTCATCATATCATAATATTCTCTTTCCTTCTAGGCTCCACGTTTCCAACCCCAGTCAGGAATGGTTCACTTGTTTTCCTAGGGAGGATTGGGATGTGCAGTTCGAGTTTCATTGGTTTCCTAGGAGCATGGATTTCATCTGATATTTTCTTTCATGGTTATCTCATTACTGATATTTTTTTTTCTTCATTGTAGTTACAGGTGTTCTATTATCCTATCGGTTCCTTCAAAGGTTGGATTTTGTGGTCCAAGTAAGGATGTGTATCTCTGTTGATTCCCTGGTTCACTTAAAAAGCTTCTTTGGATTCATGTTCCTTAATTGATCACCTAGTTAGCCTTTTTTAGAGGATTCAATGAGTCTTTTTGATGTTTTGTTTGATCATTCAATGTTGTTTTAGGAGTTAAATCCATCATTGGATTTGATCTGATCTATAGTGGTCATCATTAGATGAATTGCATTGACGGCATGATGATGTCCTTGAATTTTCTAGTCGTGTTCTAGGAATCATGGGATCAGAAGAAAGATATTTATTTTATATCAAATTATAGTTTCAGATGAAGAATCATGTTTTGTGGATATAAATGATTTCAAATCAAATATTTATGGCCTATTTTAGATTAGTGGTGATGTGGCTCAAGTTTCGATGCTCAAGGAGAATCAATGGAATGGATAGGTCATCTTAGAAATCATTCCCCTATTGAAGCATGTGTTTGGTCCATCTTCTTCTCTTGATTCTACATATGTTGTTCTAGACCCCAAATCGGTCTATTGTGATGGTGTTTAGGGGATTTTTGGGATGTGAGGCTGACCCATTCATGGTGTTCCAAGGGGTTTTGTATCGGATTCTTTCATCCTTTGGTTATGGTATCTCTAGTGATAACAATTCCTCTTCATCTTAGATTCATTAGTGTTCTTCCTATAGATGGAACTTGGGTAGTGATTAATGATAGTTTTTCCCTGATTTAGAATGGTTTTACTTGTTCCTAACAAATTTTTTGGTATTTTATTGTTACTTTGGTTTTCATTCTTTCAGTTCCTAGAAATCTTTCGATTTGATGGTGGCATGGTTGGAATTGTTATTTAATTTATTCAATTGATCGCTTTGAGGTGATTATGTCGTTTAAATTGGAATTTTTTTATTTTTTTCTATTATTTGGAAATGTTTAATAAGGCATGGATAAAGTGGTACTAGAGGTGATGAATTCTAATTTCTGGTGGTTTTCATTCCAGTGAAGTTTTTGAAGATGATAGTGATCGGGTACGTCAGAGTGAGAGGCTCAAGGAACCAGTCACCTCAAAGTTCAAGGCCTGTGGTGAAATAAATTTTTTTGTATGAAATTTAAATTCAATGGAGTTTTTATTTTTCACATTACAGCTAAAATAGTAGTGTTTTTTATGTTGGTTTCTTTTTGGTACCCTGAAATTTTAACTATGAGGTTCCCGCTAACCCTAAAGTGCCTTATTGGAAAATATCAAAAAATGGGTTTGGATTAATGTATAATTTATTTCATGTGGAATACATATATATTGTTTATCATTGTAAAATTGTTGGACTTATAATTATATATCCCTCTAAAACATTGGGTAGAACTTTATATCGCATCGTATAATTATGGTACATGGGTAGTTAACCCAAATACACTAAGTTACGAGACACAGGTTATTAGCCCACATTCACCATGTTATGTGACAAAAGTCTTTAGAATTTTATAATATGATATGAATGTATTGGTGTTTAAATTTTTCATATGTTTTGGTCTTCTCTGCTTATTTATTTTCTACAATCCTATTTTTTGTTTTTATGAATTGTTATTATCGTCTCATGTTTCCATATTTAAATTCCATGATATGTGTTATGATTTTAAGATACTATTTTCATGTATCTATGTTTCTATGATATGATATATGTTATTATATAATTACTTATGATCAACTCTTAAAATTAAATATCTTCTTAATTATTTTTTTCCATAACCTTCATGTTCTCTCGTATATTTATGGTCTAACAATTTATGACTCATTGATATGTTTCATATTTACTGAGAATTTGAGATAACTCCTTATGTTTCCTATTTCTATGGTAAGTTCTAATGTGAGAAATTTCTAATAGGGAGTATAGTGTAAAGAAATTTTTGGAAGATATTGATTATTTATCATGTAATAATATGGTTATATAGATAATTTCCAAATAAAAAAACCTCAAATTCTAGGGGCGGATTTTATTTTTGATATATAATGTTTAGTTGTTGTTAATAGTTTAAATTATATATATATGTCAATATTGGGTCAGATAAATTGGAATCAGAGTGTGGTTTAGTTATTTTTTGTGATTAGGTTATGATGTATAAGGGAACTAAACTTAAATATTCCTAGGTTAAATTGAAAGTCTTATAAGTTTAACAAAAGAATCATATATTGAAATTAAGGTGTTGGAGTAAGACATCAAGGGTTCAATTTTTCATATTCATATGATTATTTAATCATATTTTATTATTATATTATTTTCATGTACTCATATTAGTAATTTTGGTTTTATTAAATGGATATAACCAGGATAAACTGAGTTATCAATGAGTTCAATGGAAAATGTGGTTCTTTTTTCAATGAGAAACCATGTGGGATGGAAGATTACGTGAAAACATCCATTGATATAAGACCTAGGGTTATAAATAATAACTCAAACCATGTTGAGCTCCTGAATATTCCAAAGAATGAGAACATGTTATCAAGTATTTCATTGTTCTATGAACACCATCATAAGAAATTAATCCAAATAAAAAAAATATTCTATAGTGTTTGATGTTTGAAAAGGTTATTTTGGTTGTTTATCATTTGGAAGTTGAATTAGAAACATAGTGGAACCTGATCAAAAATATAATGAAAATAAAAATAAACTACCTCCATAGAATGGGAAGAGTTTTATAAAATATTTCTCACTATATAATAATCCTGAAATCTTCGTATCAAGATGGATAGAAAATTTATGGAGCTTATGAAAAAGTATAATTAATTTATTGGTTCGTGTGAATCTTGTTCCCAAGAATATCAAGATATTCCTCTAGATTTATTATTGATCCCAATAGAAAAAACAGTCATTTCTTCAGAGGCATAAACCCAAGTCTCCAACAATTATAAGATGTAAAATAATTTAATAGTTATAAATAAATTATTCAATGTTCACTTAAGGTGTAATTTGAAACAGGGGGATTTAATTATTCTTGTAGACATGGTAAAAATAAAATAAAAATTAAATTTCACAGAAATTAAAATGATAAGGCTCATAAAGGGAAAAATAATTACCTTCATATATGTCAAAAGTTTGGAGAAAACACCTATGGAACTATCTAAAAGGAATAGAGAAATTTTTATAGTATGTGAGGACAAAAAATTAAGAACATAAGTTCCAAAAATATATAAATATGTCAATGAATAAAAATGGAGAAGAATAACGTTCCATCAAATTCACCCATATTAGATCAATGTTTTTGGTCTAAATAATTTGGTAAATATATAGATAAGTGCACTAATCCAACAGATAACGTGAATAATTTACATCAATAATATCAAAAACCAAGCGAATAAAGAAGATACTATACAATCAATCCATATGAATTAGATCCTGATAACAATGTATTGAAATGTTTTATAATTAACCACTCAAAATATATGAATATCTTATTTGATTATTTTTCTTCCCATTCCCTTATATCTTGTATGTTTTCTAAGATTATTGATTCGCCGCCTCAAAAAATGGGTATTGAATTATCAATGAAAATACCTAATGATGTGATGATTTCATCCAAAATCTATTACTCTTATTTAATTGAGATTTGGGGGAAGATACTTATAAAAAATATAGTTGGTCTTCTATCTGTATAATTCGATTTTTTTTGGGTATGGATTGGCGCTCTCTTAAAATATCTTATATCAATTATCGAGATAGGGAAATATCTTATCATAAAAAAAATCATATCGTAATTAGTTATCAATTCCAGGATGATTGTAAACTGCCTTTTAATTTAATTCTTTAATATGGGTATCCATACCTAATAATGAGGGATACATGGATCAAGTGGTTAGTAAATTACTCCACATTGAAGACATTCCACTTATATATGAATATTTTGATGTATTTATCAAAGTTCATTTGGTGTTTTCCCAAAATATGAAGTAGATTTTCTAGATTATTTCATACATGGTTTTATGCCTATATTGAATAATTATTAAAGAATGAACCATATTTAATTGGAAGAATTAAATTAACAACTTCCAGATAATTTAAACAATGGTTTATTTACCCAAGTTCTATTCCATGGGGTGATACATTACAATTTCTTAGTAATAAGTATGGGTCAATGAATCTCAACATTGACTATTTTGAGCTTAACAATACCATGGTTAATAAAAAGTATCATATTCCTCATATTTATGGATTATTATATCAGATTATAGGGTATAAATACTTTATAAAGGTGGATATTTGATTTTGATATCATCAACTAAGGGTGAAGAGGTATATTTTACCCAAGAAAGAATTTTGTACAAGATATGGGAACTATAAATTCATAGTGATTCCATTTGGACTTAAAAATGGCCCTATTAACTTTATGGGTCTAATAAATAAATTCTTTATAGATTACCATGATAAGTTTATGGTAATATTTATTGATAAAATTCTTATATATTCTAAGAGATGTAAAGAACAAGAAAAAAAATTTAGACCCATTCTAATACCTGTGTGAAAGGATAAAGTATATTCCAAGTTTAGATTGTATGAATTTTGGATGAAAAAAGTATCCCACTGGGTTCATGTAAGCATAAGTGAGGGTGTATCAATGGGTCCAATATAGATAGTAGTGATTGAAGAATGGACATGACTAATAGTAGTAATAGTGACTCATGTTTTTCTTGGATTTCTTAGATACCTTCAATTCATTTTTTGAAAAATTTATCATGGTTTTCAAATCCACTAACCATGTCAACTCAAAATAGAGTAAATTTTATCTAGATAAATTACTGTGAAGACAAATTTAAGGATCTTAAGAAATGGTTGGTCACTTTTCATGTACTCATACATCCTTTTAGTGGTGAGGGTTTTGTGATATATAATGATACTGAAAAGAATGGTATAGGATGGGTTCCTATAAAAAAGGAAAAGGTGATATATTCTATATCACATCAATTGAAGGTCCATGAGAGAAATTTCATGACACGAGATATAAAGGTAAAAGTGGTAATTTATTTATTAAATATTTAGTGGAACTGTATTTATAAGAAGAAGTGAGATATATATGTGGATAATAAGAGACTTCAGGTTATATTCATATAGAACAAGTTTAATATTAACTAAAGGATATGGTTATAGTTAATTAGGGATTGTGATTACTTAATACATTACCATCCTTGAAAAGAAAAAATTTGAATGATGCATTGAGAAGAAAATATAATGAAAAGTTTTACATAGTGAGGATTTAATGTGACCCAATAATTACATATATTAAAGGAATGGATAAGAAAATCATAACTAAAGTTAGGGAATATTATATTTCCAAAATTATTTCCCAACCATAGATTTATATAAATATCAAGGTGAAGTAGAAGAATGTTATGGAGATATGAAAAAGGTGAGAAATATTATAGATTTCAACCTTAACAAATATAGAGTCATAATATTTAGAACCCAAGTTTATTTCTCATCCATTCCATAACTAAAGAAGAATATTTTGTATGATACACATACTTAGTCATTCTTTATTAATCATGGAAGTAAAAAAATAATTATAGATATCTCAAGGGTAACTTTTAGTGGTATAACATGAAGATAGATATTGTAGATTATGTATCTTAATATTTGTTTGACTGGTAGGTCAATGCATAGTGTTATAATTTTAACTAGGTGACGAAACCATTACTCATACCCATTTGTAAAGTAAATAATATTACCATGGATTTCATCATCAGTATTCCAAATATATCTAAAGGAAATAATTATATATAGGTATAATTATATCAACTCACTAAGTTGAAAACTTTTAGTTGTTATTTGGGAGGATTTATCACTCAATCATCTTTCTAATATATACATGATAGAATTAGTAAGGTTTCATGTATCACTAGTTTGACTTATATTTGATCAATATCTATTATTCATATAAAAATTATACATAAGTCTTCAAAAACCATTGTCTACATAGATGATATTTAACACAAATTATCATCATCAAAATGATGGTAAAACTGATATAGCCATTTATTAATTGAAATATATATTAATATTCTACTCAATGGATTTCAAAGGAGGTTTGGATAAACATGTTCCTCTAGTTAAGATTATATATAATAATATTTTTACTCTAAAATCTAAATGGAACTATGTGAGGATATATATGGTAAGATATGAAGAACTCCAACATGTTATAATTAAGTTAGAGAGAGAATATTGATAGGATCCAATCATAGTCAAGAAATTTCAAAGATGTTTCAAACTATTCAATAACATATCAAAGTATTGTAAAATTGAAAAAATATCTATATTGATAATCATTGATGAGATCTAGAGTTTTAGGGTAATGATAAAGTTTTCCTTAGAATATTACCATGTAAAAGAGTAATGAGATTTGGGAAGAATAAAAAGTTGAGCCTTAGATACAATCGTCCCTTCTAGATTCTTAATCATGTGGGTATTAAGGATTATTGCCTATTTATTCCACCAACACCTGTTAAGTTCATAATGTATTCCAAGTATCACTTTTGAGGAAGTAAAAACCCAATCCATCAAATGTATTAAACTCAAAATTCCTATAATTGAAAATTGACTCTCTTATAAGGAAAAATAGGGGGAGATTTTGGATTGTAGAGATAAATAATTATGCATCTAACACCCTAATATTTTATACAAATATCCATTGAGATAATCTTATAGTATTTGATAGATTTCTTTACAATAAACACTGGGTATAAATGTGCCATAACAAAGTAATTCTTTATAACCAAGACATAAAATTACCTTCTATTAATAGTAAATAACTATAATATAAAAAATAATTAAAAAAATTTCAAATAACTAAATTTTTTTTATTAATTTAAAATAAATAAATATTCAATTTCTAGTAAAGTCATTTTAGCTTCAATAATTTTTTTTATTCAAAAATGGTTTTAATTAAATTTTGGTTATAAATATTATAATTAATTACTAATATTTTTCAAAATTTAATTTTAGGAAATTATAATTATTTTTTAAATCAAAATTTCAATATTATCTTAGAGTGAAGCGTTAGGATTTTACGAAAAAGAATTAGTATTCAGTGAATAGAAAAAAAAAATTGATTTTTGTTACAATTGTTTTTTATTTTCAATTAAAATACACATTATTTTATGAATTTGATATTAAATTAACATAACACTCCTTTAATTATAGATAATATAATTAATTAATTATAAATCACTATTATACTTTATTTTGGTATAAGTTCATTTTTTTGGATTAAAAACACATTTTTCTAAAAATTGTTTTTATATATGAAATGTGTTTTTATCTTAAAAAAATAAATTAATACATATTTATTAATGTTTTTACTGAAATTAATAGATTATATATTAATTTTTATATTTTAATATTAACTTTATGGTCATTACAAGGCAAGGAATGCAAGTAAATTCATTTTTATACTTAAAATGCATTTTCTAAAATGGGTTTTCAATACGATTTTCATGCTTATTTAAAATTAAAATTTTATACTTATAGTAATTGAATATAATAAGATATAATTTATATTTAGACTCATCATAATTAATATAATTTAATTGGTTCAACTTAATTTTTTTCACAATGAGTAGTAAAAAAGTAAAATTTTGTAACTGTGGTAAAGGTTATCACGAGTATACTGGGGGTAAAACCAAGTGATATGTGTATTATTTCCACATAGTACTGTATAATTATTATTTATGGGTGATATTTAAACCATATAATATCCTAAATTCAAATAATTATCCATTTTGAGCAACTTTACCATGAAAGTGTTTATATATCATTGAAATTGTTTAAGACATTCCACTTGGGTCCCTCCCCTCACATATAAAAGGGAACCTCTTGTTCAAAAATATTAACACGATTTGAGACTTATGAATCATAAAATACCAGATAAAAGTGTTCCTATATTCCTTCCCTTTATCATATATCTTCTTTTACTCTCTTAAGACCAATACTTCAAGGATTAATGTGTAAGGCAAATGAGGTCTCTCAAAAAAAAGGAATAAATTGTAACTGAGCTCTTTGGATTTTATTTCTTTTTTTAATTACACTAAAAAAAATTTATATATAATAACATTATTAATAAATTATCATAAATATACTAATATGTTACTAATATCTTGTTGCAACCATTTCCCTCCTCTTATCCATCAAATGGGAGATGAAAGTATTCATCGTCTGTCTGTGTGGACTACCACCACCACATACAAATATAATTTATTTTCCCCCATAATATTTCATTGTTGGTTATTATGAAAGATTATATATATATATATATTATATATTTATGATATAATAATGTTTCAAAAAAGGGGAATTATTATTTACCTTTATTTGATTCCATTTATCAAAACATTCAAACATCACTCATGTGTATATACAGACTATCATCTCCACATAGTGATGTAATTAATTTTTCATCACATGTTTATATAAAATATTATAACTATGTTTAAAATGAATATATATTACATATATTCCGGATTGAAATTATGTAGTT
The DNA here is from genome assembly GCA_963277665.1 of Viscum album. Lineage (NCBI taxonomy): Eukaryota > Viridiplantae > Streptophyta > Magnoliopsida > Santalales > Viscaceae > Viscum > Viscum album. The sequence continues at coordinate 27,424,975 of OY728131.1, forward strand.
TAATAAACCATGATCAAAGTGAAAGGACCATAACTTATGAACCAAAACATACATGAAAAACAAAGCGGTTAACACCCAAAATGATGATGATAATGAATGATTGTCAATAAACAAGTGATAAGTTGTAATAAGTAAAACATTTATGGTATTATATTAATTTTATTTGGTTATTTTATATAATTATAATATATTTAAATTTATTATATATTAGGGTAAAGTTATTATGAAGCAAGATAGAATTCATGTATGGGTTTTATGTTACAATCTCTTTTTATCGAGATTGTTTATGATTAAATTTATTATAATGATATTATATGATCTAGCACTACTAAATATAATTTATTTTCTTATTTTATATTTATTTCTATATCTTATACGTTTTTATTTTATTTTATTATCTTTATGTACTCAAGATACAAAAATAATTTTTTATGGAAAACCTTCTGTAAAATCCTCTTACTATTTTAAGGTATTCCTAAACCCCATATTTTTATTCATTATTGGTTGGGTTTTATTTGCAGTTGATTTGGGAAATATTTTAAAAAATTTGGATATTTATGGGATAGTTCACAGTAGGGGCATGGTTTACCTAAATCTTGTTCCCTGTTAGAGAAAATTGTGCAACCCAAGTTAGAAAAATTTTGCATGGTTGGTGTATGGTTTACAAACTATGATACCTATTAAGAAATATCATGTAGTCTATTTAAAATAGGTTCACTGATTTCTCATGGTTTTTTCTAAATTATGTACATATTCCTAGGAAACCATGTGGATGGGTTTTAATTAATCTTAAAATTGTTAAAAAATTCCTGAACCCACCTTTTTTACCCCCCACTTGGGGGCATTCGACCCCTTTATGATTCCACCAAGTTTTGGAGATCCCATTAACTATTTTTGCCTCCTCCAAACCCCTTATAAAGTTGACCTAATAGATTTTATCCTTGATCGGTCTCTTCTCGGTAAGGTTTCTCTCCTTGATCTCTATCTCCCCCAATCTATCTTTTCCTCCTTAGGATTTTGTGGATCCATCTGTGGAATTATGGAAATAATACCCACTTTTTGGGATTATAAACCAAGGTTTGATCCTCGCTTCTAGGATTTTTTGATCGTCTTTCTTTATTGAAAAATATCGACTAGGGTCTGGTGTTGCAAGATCCATTAATCCTGAGGTAGGTGGTTCCTTTATGATGCCAAATTCTTGTTAACCCTAAATTGATTTAATTAATTTCAATTTTTAAAATTAAATTAAATATATTGATTTTAATTACATTTTATTTAATTGGTTGGTTGTAAAACAACCCAATTCCATTGAATTGGGGTTTTGAAAATGGATTTTTGGCATAAATTGGAAAATCCTCAATTCTATCGAATTGGGGTGTGATTAGGAAAATTTATGAAATTTATATTTTTTAATTTAAATTTTAGATTTGATGGAAATTTTTTCAATTAAAATTTTTAATTTAATTGTAAAAATTTATTTGATGTAAAATTTTGAAAACCCCTAGTTCAATAGAATTTGGGGTTTATTGTGAAATTTATGGAACCTTGTGAAAAATTAAATTACATAATTTAATATGTGAAAGTGGATTTTGAAAATTGAATTATGAATCTATTTCAAATCAATATTTTTGAAATGGATTAAAATGGTTTTGATAGGAACCTTTGGTAACTATCTTGGAAAATGCATGTTTTTTATTAAAAACTCATGTTATGTACTGGAGCACATGTAAGACTTAGGTAGTTAGTGTTTTATTTGGATGGCACTTTACGATTTACAACATTATAAAACATAATAGGCACATCACATACCTTATGTGATATTGAGGAGTCCTCTTTGGCCAAAGGTCAAATGAATGTATATACATATTATTGTGTCACCCTGAGTGTCGGGTCCCTACAGCCAGGAACTATCATACATTCTTACGTATATTACCATGTTGCTTGATTTTTTTATTTCAAATGAATATATTCCATTTTTTTAAACTTCTTTACATGCATTATGGATTTATATGAATTGTTTTATATTAAAAAAGTATTTAATCCATTTGTGAAAAGTCCCATTATTTTAGAAATATTTCATCGATTGAAATATGAATATTTTGTTTAAATAATCTCTATTACTTTAAAATTATTTCCATCAATTTAAATGTAAAGTGTCATTTATTGAAATATGCACATTAAATGAGAAAAATATTTATTGAAAATTGAAACCACGTTATTTGGTTAATTTGATATTGGAATCTTGTTATGGAATCCTTGGTGAGACCCAACTAGGATTTTAGATCATAGCCTACATATGCATTACAGTTTTTGTAGATTATATCTTTCTAGGTTTGAGCATGGGTAAAGAACCACTTGGATTTGGTTCTGGCTACTGATCTGTGTACTTGGTAAGTGTGGGATTCCTATAGTAAAGAACTATTGTACCTTATTAGGAATATGACCATTTTGCTTACTTGTTTGTATTTCAAATGAATATATTCCATTGTGGTAAATTGTTTTACATTTATTGTGAATTTATATAAACATTTTTATATAAGTATTTGTTTAATCCATTTTTTAAAAGTTACATTGTTTTTTATATATTCCATCAATTGAAATTTGAATATATTATAAAAATTATTTCCATCAATTTAAATGTAAAGTGTGATTTATTGAAATATTCACTTCAAATTCCATTCTTTTTTATTGAAAATTGAAAGAAATTTATTTAGTTAATTTGATATTGGGATCTTATTGTGGAATCTCGGGTGAGTCCCTACTAGGATTTTAGATCACACCATACCTATTCATTCTGATGTTTATAGATTATCTCTTTCCAAGATCGAGGATGTGTAATGAACCACATGGATGTGGTTTTAGCTGTTGATTTGTGGAATTAGTGAGTTGAATCCTTTGGGACATGGGTAGTTTGTATTCCTTTTTTCCTAGTACTTGGTTATTATACTTTAGGTTGTCATATCTTTTTGAATTCTAGTACATCACTCCCAGTGGAGTTTCATTTGTATGCATACTATTTTTTTAGTTCGTTTCTTCATTGATAGTGAAAAAAATCATTCTCAATTTCCTTTTTGTTTGATTTCAGGTGATAGTCACTGACACATGGGGATTAGGATTTCCCTTTAGGCTATGTCAATGACAAATCGGTTATTGGGTTACCAGGGTACAAGATAATTATCATGACAAAGTGGTATCAGAGATCCATGTTGAGATTCTTAAATTTTTTTTCTATCTTTTGGGATAAATTTACCATGTATCTCTATTTTACTGTCAATATGATGTTTTCCTTGTTGTCTAATAATTTTGTGTAGCATCATGCCTCTGAGAGGACATGAGAATCAGATCTGATAACAATCTGTTGATGAACCTCAGTGAGTGAATCCTCTTGGGGACCCAAATCTATTTAAAGTGATTGTGCACACTATCCAAGCTCTAGGAAAGTAATTTCATCCATTTCTCATTCAGGCTTCTATGATAGAACCTCAAAGGTATGTTCTTGAGATTTTTTTCTCAAGTGTTCCTTTGCCATAATCCAAAACAGTTCAATTGATCAAATGATCCTCAAGAGGATGAGGAGTGGTTTTGAAGAATGGAGAATTTGTTTGGGGTATTAGACACACCCAAATAAATCAGGATAAAGTGTTCCACCTTCATACTGGAGGTAGTAATCATGAGATGGTGGGACACTATGTTAATAGAGAAGAATCATGAGGTAAAAGAGTGAAAAGACATTAAAGTTATATTTGTCGACCTGTTCTATCAAGAGTCAATGTTGTTGGCCAAGGATACGGATTTTTTCAAACATGATTAGGCTGATATAAATGTAATAGAGCATGCAAAAAATTTTGTTGAGATCATGCATTTAGAACCACATATATTGTAAAATTAGAAGATGACGGCTCCAAGATTAAAGTTGGAATTTTTTTGCGATATTCTTTCCCAGGTTTTCTTTTTGAATCTTCCTTCTTATGATGATGTACTAAATAAAGTGTTGACTGTCGAGATAGACCAGGATAGAATGTTAGGGTTATGGAGAGTTTTTCTCTCTCCCAATGGAAATGGTATTTCCTCTAAATTAAATTGGAAGTGTGGTGATCCTTATGGTCTTTCTCTATAGTTGATTCATTCTATACCACTAGCAGTGCCGGGTGGAGTCCCATTGATTTTATACTAGTGTGGAAATCCAGGGAATTCAAATAAGTTTTTTAACTGAGGAAACCAAGAATTCTGGTTCTCGTAGATTCTCGGGAGACTTATAGAGGTTTTTCCATGTTTATTCCACTCTGCATAGTGGAACAAGATCATATGCACCTTCTAAAACTATGGGTAAATTGGATACTTCAATGATGAAAGGGTTCCTGCCATTTGCATTGGGAACGATCCTTCTTCAAACAGTGGAAGAGTCTCCAAAGGAAGCGGATACGGGTCCAGTAACTTATTTCAACTAATACTGTTTATATGCTAAATATTACTACAGATATTTTATCTTATGCAATGGTATTACTACACCCCTTGGTACAAAGAGAGATAAGGGTCTCCATAGTATCGTTTGTGTTTTCTCTCTATCAGATGTCGAGCTTTCTTGGAGTTTTCTATTTCTAGAAATGAAACCTATTGAAATAATATTTGAAATGGATTGTCTCATTTATAATAAATCCCAGATTGATTTTTATCTCTAACAGGTCTCCTTCACCACACACAATGGTGTGTGCCATGTCTTCAAAGACGAATGGTACCCAAGGTCGATTAGGGTCATACCTTGTTATCTGAAGTTGGGTAAAGTGATATCTATGTTTTCTTTTGATCTGGAGATAGATTATTTGAGTGATGATACCCCTCATGTTTTCATCTGGTTTTCTAACATTTTTCCTTCTAAAATATCTAGTTTTCCACTGGAAAGGGATGAAGGGGTTTCTATTGATATAGTGTAGGGTACTCTACTAGTTTCTATTCCCTCTGACCATATGGATCCAGCTTAAATAAAATAGTTCAAGTACCCTTTTGATAATATTTTATAGAAATTCTTCATATGTTCGTGTTTGTCACCTTGGGCGGCATTGGTTCTCTTTGCTAAGAAAGTTGATGGTTCACTTCACAAGTGTTTTTATTATCAATAAATCAATAGATTCATGATAAAGAATAAATATATTTTTCCACGGATTGATGATTAGTTTAATAATTTGAAAGGTAAAAACTGTTTCTCAATGATCAAAAATCGATATTGTTACCATCAGTTGAGGATAAAAGGATCTGGCATTCATAAATCTGCCTTTCAAAATAGGTACGACCATTATGGGTACCTTGTCATGCCTTTTGGTCTAACCAATTCTCTTGAGGTTTTCATGGATTTAATGAAAAAAATATTCCATGAGTATCTTCATACCTTCATGGAAGTATTTGTGGATAACATCCTTGTTTAATCTAAGGTAGAGGAGTATCATGTTCATTATCTTGGAATAGTTTTGAGTTTTCTAGGAAATCATCGTCTTTATACAAAGCTTTTAAAATTTGATTTCAAGATCCATGAAGTGAAATTATTAGAACATGTGGTGAACATACATGTAATATTAGTTGATCCTGAAAATATGAAGTCTATTATGACATGGTAACAACCACGAAATATTTTTGAGATTTTGATTTTCTTGGGTTTAGCTGGCTACTATAGTATGTTCATTAAGGACTTATCTAATTTAGCTTCACCAATCACTTCTCTACTTTAAAGGGAGTAAAGTTTTCTTAGTATGATAAATATTAAAATTATTTTGTTGACATGAAACATCTTTTGACTACCATGTTAGAGTTAACTCTTCCAGAGGTTTGGCAAGGCTATGTTGTCTTTTGTGATGCATCGGTTTTAAGTTTGGGATACATTCTGATGTAAAGTAATCGTGCCATTGATTATGTCTCTAATTAGCTTAGTCCACCCAAAAATAATTACCCAACCCATGACCATGAAATTGTATTTGTGATGCACACATTTAAGAGTTAGCAGCATTACCTTTATGAATAAAGGTTTACCATGTTTTTAGACCATAAAATCTTGAGTTATATCTTCTTTCAAAAATATTTGACTCTTCACCAGAGGTATTTCATGGAATACTTATAGTCTTTAGATTTTGATATCACCTATACCCTGGGGAAAGGGAATATCATTGTAAATTCTTTGAGGATGAAACTTCCAAGCCATGCTGTGAAAGAATCACTGAAATAGTGGAATTAATGGCACTTTTTTCATAGTTTCATATAGGATTACAGGAATCAAGGGATGAGGTTTCCTTATAAAGTGTTTATCTAAAATATATTCTTATCTAATAGATTCTTCAAGAAAAATAGCTTGACGATGAGTTACATATCATTAGAGACGCTCTTAATGGTGGGAAGGCCATGCCATATTGGTCATTCTCTAAAGAGGTAAATCTATGATTTTGGAGCATTTTTTGGTACCATCTTTAGTAAGGAAAGTTGTGATGGAGTATTTCCATAGATCCCAATGGCCAGTTCCCCTAAGAACCAGAAAGATGTCCTATGACATGTGGAGGATATTTTGGTGGCCACGTATAAGATGAGGAATCACTAAGTTTTTTTTCATTATTATACATGCCAACATGTTATGTCCAAGAACCAGAAACCTCTGGGTTTTCTTCAACAATTCCAGTCTCTACTCGGAAGTGGGATGAAATATCTATGTAATTTTTTGTTTGGTTGTCATATACCCAAAGAAAGAAGAATGTGAAAAGGTTTCTGGTCGATCATTTGACTAAATTGGCTCATTTATTACAAATTCGTGATACAACCAGAGTTGAGGAGTTGGAAAATCTCTATGTGAAATGGATTGTTTCCTTTCATGGAGTTTCTTCTTCTTTTGTTTTCAAAATAGATCCTCAGTTCACTTATCACTTTTTTAGAGGCCTTCAAGGGGCCCTGGGATCTCATCTCTATTTGAGCACAACATACCAACAATAGTCGGATGTCCTGAAAAAAATAGTTATACATATTTTTGAGTATATTCTATCCGCTTGTATTCTCGACATTTTTGGGGCTTGGGATGATCATTTGAAATTTTTTTACTTTTCATATAACAATATATACAAGTCTGTGATCAGAATGGATCCTTTTTAGGCATTCCATGGATGCCTTTTTAGATCAATGTTTTGTTGGTCGGAGATTGGTGAAATTTCCTTAGGTGGACCGATCTTGGTCCAAGAGATGAAAATAAAGATTCAATTGATTTGTTAGAGGGTTTTTATGGAACAAAATTTATATAATTATTAGTTTGATCATCATTATAGACATTCATAATTCTCTATTGGTAACTAGGTGCTCTAAAAATTTTCAGCCCCGTTGGGTCCTCGATGTCTTGGGAATCAAGGGAAAATTGCTACTCATTTTGTGGGACTGTTAGAGGTTATTAATTATTTTTATAAAGTTATATACCATTTAGAACTTCCAAAGTATCTAACTTCGATACATAACATGTTTCATGTATCTCAGCTAAGAAAGTATCTATCTGATCCATCTCAATTTATGAGCTGGAGTGATCTTGTGGTTGAACCTAATTTATCCACGAATGAACAGCTAGTCAGGATAGTTGATTTTGAAACCAAGTTACTTCATGTAAGTATGATAGCTTTAGTTCATTTTCTATGGTAGTACGATTTTGATAATCATGAGACATCAGAGAGGGAGTAATTGATGAGAGAGCAGTGGCCCCATCTTTTTGAAATTAAAGCTTCTCGGTAGGATTTTTAGGGATAGAAAGTTTCTATGGTGGGGAGTTTCTAACATCATGTTACTATTTTAATGTATTATTAAACCCCATATTTTTATTCATTCTTGGTTGAGTTTTATTTTTTGTTGATTTGGGAGAAAGTTTGAAAAATTTTGGAATTTTTTGTCCTAGTGCACGATTACCCAAACTGTGCGCCCTACTAGAGAAAATTGTGCAACATAAGGTAGTGGGCTCTTTCAAGGTTGGTTAGTGGTTTAAAAAACATGTTCCCTATTATGAAAAACTATGGGTCACATTTAAAAAACCGTACATCTTGCGCATGGTTTTTCGGAACTGTGCGCCTTTGTCAAGAAAAATGTGTGAGCGGATTTTAATTAATCTGAAAATTGTAAAAAAATTCACGAACCCTCCTCTTTGACCACCTCTCAGGCTCATTCAACCCCTTTTAAATTTCTCTAGAATTTGGGGTCCCAAGAACTATTTTTTTCTCCTCCAAAACCCTTCCAAGGCCGATCAAAGCTAGGTGATCCTCATTCAGTCTCTTCCTGGTAAGGTTTCTCTACATGATCTCTATCTCCTTTGATATCTATTCTCCTCTGTAGGGTTACATAGATCCTCATGTTGGGTTTTAGATATAATAAACACTATTTTGGATTATAAAACTAGGTTTGATCCTCATTTACCAAATTCTTTGATCATTTTTCGTCATTGAAAAACCCTAATTAGGGGGTTGGCATTACAAGATCTGTTGATCCTGAGGTAGTTGGTTCTGTTACAATGCCCAATTCTTATTAACCCTAAACTGTATTATTTAATTTCATTTGTTTGAATTAAATGTAATTTATTTATTTTAATTAAATGGATTTCAATTTTTTTATTGGAAAATCTCCAACTCTATTTAATTGGGGTGTTGTAGGGTCATGAAAATGTTGCAAAGGTAAATCATATACTCACAAGAATTTGAATAAGGAAAACTAACCCAATGGAGATTTGAAGAAAAAATTTGAAGAATAAAAATATGGAAATGTAAAGTAGTGCATTGTGGAGCACAATCCTTTCACAGACCACCATATTTCATGGTGGTCTGTGGATTCCCAAGGAACCCGATATCCAAATTGTTCATAGGATAAGAATAGAGATGCCATCCCCTCCAAAAATGAGATCATTTTCCAAAAATAGGTGAAGAAATCCGCCCCACATACCATCACCTGTAAACTAAATGGTTTGTGGGTAAGGCGTGGCCAACAAACTCTTGAGAAGGAAACAAATTCATTCGTAAGAGTGAGGTAGTAATTTCCACCACCACATATGATGACCCTCATTCCCCGCTGACCGAGTCATTCATATGTCGAGTTTCCCTTGTGGGCTTCCTCAAAATGTGACATGCGACCCCCAAATCTAGCTCCACCCCTCTATAAAAGGTCTCTGAGGGGATCCAATAAAAGAACTAGATTATAGAGGATTGGAATGACTTTTAGACACATATTTTTGAAGAGTTTTATTGATGAAGTGTGGACCTCTTCAAATTAACTCCAACAGGTATATCCCACTGCATAACAATAAAGAAGGAAACATAATACTAATTGGAAAACCATGAACTCAATTCCCTGCACAGATTAAATTCTTGTAAGGTGTATAACCAATTCCCCTTCTTCAATCTAGCACCCTGGATAGAAAAAATCTATAGGGGCATAACCCTACGCCCCATAGAAATTTGCTATGTGGACAGAAGTCAGTGCCACATAGAAAAACGATACCTAGATGGAACTCAGTTCCATGTATAAAAACATTATGTAGACCGAATATTGTTTCGCATATCATTATGGTACACGAACATCCCTTCCACCCGTATAGAAATTCACTATGCAGGAAATTCCCCATCCGGCTTAATAAAATGCTACATAGACTAGGGTACCCTCAGGCCTTCCACCATCCAGATTTGATTGTCTCCTTCCATTTCTGTCACATCATCCATAGACCCTCAGTGAACCAGTCTACTGGAATTAGGAAAAATCTTCTTCCAATGCCACTAGACTCATATATTAAAACCATCGAGTGTATTATCATGCCCTACTGATTTTACATACCCAAGGAAAGAAGAGATATGTGCATGATCCCTGTAGTGTCACGAACCCCCAGAATTTCTCAAATTTTACATTCCCATGGTAACCTAAGGCCTGATCTTGGGATACTCACATGAACCTCCCAGTTCTAGGGATTAAGGGCAATCATTGGATTTTCCCTTCCATGAGGGCTAGTGATAACTAAAGGATATCACACTTGGGTTTACATTTTATGAGGAATGAAACTTCTACTATTTTTTATAGGAACCCTAAGGGAACTCCTCCTGAAGTAAGCCTCTATCCTTTCTTGTGGGAGGTGGTTCTCTTCCCCCTTTTCACCTTGTCTTAGTACGTGTCTGGATAGATCACCAAACATGACTATCCTGGATATCAAAACAAAAGAATAAATTGACACATTAAAATTCCCTCTACCCTTCATTTTCAGCTCCATCCCAACCTATTCTGCCATCATCCTCCTCCTCTTCCATCAGAAGAGAAGGAAAGATGTGTGGTTTTTTAAATTTTTCACATCCTGTAGTTTCTCACAATAAGCTTGAATCCCGTGGTCTTAGAGGATAGTGATGATCACAACATATGTGATACACCCAATCAATGAACTACTAGAACTCTGATTCCCTCCATGACTGTGATATGTAGGAATCATTCCTAAGGCCCGATATCCATGTCATCTCACCCGTGATATGAGAAATCATGCCACCATAAATAGGCCTCCTCCTAGGTGTAATCCCCAAACAATTGAATAATAATTACTCTGATTCCTAATCAAAATAAGATATGTAGTATGCATGTATAAGGAACATGCTCAAATGGTCCTTCCCTCTAGATGTAATCCCCAAACCATGCCTCCTACATGGGAAACATCTTGGCATAATCCCAAACTGGTGGTTCAAATAGACCTCCTCTGAAGTATAAGTCCCAATAAATCCCCAGAACTATATGAAATTTGATTCCCAACTAACTATGATATGTAGAAAACCTGTCTATTGTTCAAGATTGACACTCCACATAACTCACATGTTTCTTCATTCTCACATCGGTTCACTCTCATCCTGTCATCATGACATTAAACTGCATGAATCACCGAACCACATGGAGTTTGATCTCTAATCAATTTAGAGGCATAGAGAGCCTCCTTAAAGACCAAACCCAAATCCCAAATCAACACTAATGTTTTTTGGTCCATATCCGTGGTATGGTTATGTTTACCTATGATACCACATCTCTTATGGGTCATTTGGGCTACCTCGGAGTAAGTCACACACCAAATATTTACTAGACATCTTCTTCCTAGGTTTCCTCACTGCATAATGTTAAACTGCATGGATGGGTCCCTGTCACACGGCAATAAAAGGTGTTGTTTCCATTCAAGTGAAACTGAACAATGTGGGTTCGGATTCCTCTCTTGAGAATACATAGGAAGCCCATCTTATGGGTTCGATCCCAATATCAAAACAATATATATCTCCCTTGGACAATGATAAACTCATGAGTGCCTCACCATGTAGATTAAATCACTATTGTCTAAGTGATAGACTGTAAGATACATATTGTTTCCATGAAAGTGTAACATTTATGAATAACCTCAGTTACATACATATTTATTCATTTATTGATAACCATATATACATACAGATAATTACAGACCAATCCATATTTCTGATTTATCTTGTGACTTATGAGTAATCTGTGGACACATGCTTGGGAATGAACCAAGGATTCCTAAACATATGATGATTTATTAAATCTATTATAGTGACATAGAATATGAATAACTCCCCAAAAAATGGTGTGACAATCTTTACTTCCAATACTCTCTACCAATTTGAGACCTCAAGGTTTTTTGGGAAAATAATCCAATGGTCACCTTCCTTTGGAAAGATGCTCTACAAAAAATGGATAAGAGGGTTGTTGGTTGTTTCTGTCTCTATGAATAAACCTGTGGGCGACCATTTGAGGACATCATATCGGACTTCAAATGATAGCACAAACACATAACCCCCCCCCCCATAGTCACCCACCAAGACCACTCAACTGTTACACCTCCTTCATAATATAAAAAGGATAAACAGCCTAGTCCCTATGGGACCATCACACCAACCAAAAGGGTGTAAAATTTAAATCGGTTCGAAACAAAAATGGTGAACCCAAAAAGTATCTTTAACAAAGGTGGAATAATTACACCACCTCAGGCCCCTTTCGCATCAAAGAGGAAGAGTTCCAAGAAAAATAATCAATTATACATTTGATCATGATATATTATTGTGACGGTTTTTTGTTGTATGTACCTATTACATATATTTTAGGTCTTTATAGAAACCTTCAATCCAAAAGAATGTTAAAAGTTCTCACATACATGCATAATGATCAACACCCCAACTGGGCCATCAATAAGGTAGATGACTCCCTCACCCACCCAATGTCTTCAACACAGGGTTTCAAACATGTTGATCAAGGAGTACCACTAGAAGTGTACTCTCACAATGATGGAGGCTACAAGATAGGCCCTCCAATTAGTAAAATCTCACCAGCTACATCTTCATCCATGGATGGAATTACATCACAAGGGGCCACACTATCCATCTCTAATCATTTCAAGACCCTATCCTCGGAACATGACAAAGATTACCTCCCTTATCTCATGGAGGTATATTAATTCATTATCGATGAATTTTTTTCTACTCTATAGGATCCCCACTCTAGGGCCCCAATTGTAGAATGTTGTAGCTAGTGTCCCATAACCCAAAATCCTAATTTTGAAGAGGATATAATAACAAGAGATCCTACTAATTTCCAACAGACACATTCCCCTTTGAAGGCCCTCCGAGGGTGACGAACGTATGACTAGGAAAATGTCATCACCCCTGTTCCGGAGGAGGAGATCTGTCGAACAAGCATAAATGCACATTATGAGCATGCGTATATCCCTACTTCCTTTTTTGAACCCTAAAATGTATATGTAGCAGAATATTAGGAGAAAACACATATTCCTACCAATGTTCACTATCACCCCCCCCCCCCCACACACACACACACACAAAATTAGATCAGAAAATTATAGGCAGATGAAAATTCCTTCCAATGTGCAAGAATACCATCATACAAATATGGTGGAAACTAGCTACAAGAAGGAAAAAATTCCTGCTGACACACCTCAAGCCTGGGATTTAAATAGGAAAAAACTACATGCAGTCTTACAACACTGACAGTGCATATGAAGCCCACCAGTCAAATATGAAGACCATCAATAGGTAGATGAAAATTTATGCCTGCCACAGTGAATCCCACCAGTCAAATATAGTGGCCATCGAATATAACTAGAGTCAAATTCATACGGACGAAAATAAATCCTATGAGACAAATACAGTGGAAAAAAATTAGATGAAAATTACTTCTCACAAATATAAAACCCACGAGTCAAATATGGTGGAAACTGGAGAAATAATTTGGTGTAACTTGGATATAAGTTGGGGGAAGACTTGTTCCTCTTCCCCGACACATGAGAACTGTCAGTACCCACTAAAAACACATAGAGGACCGGAGGAGGCATAAACTCCTACTCCAAAAATGAAATGAGATTTACTCTTATTACATCTTGGGGCATACCTCAACACATCTAGACAATGATAGAGGATCAAATGTTGATTATAGACCATATCCTCATGACATGTCAAGATGTCATCACGTCTTCGGTAAAATAAAGGATTCGGGCCCATGACCTCATCTCCCCAAGTGGGGTGATTCATCCACAAAATAATATGGTCAATCCGGAGTATAATTCCATACCTACTCCAGTCCAGGAGGGTCGACAGCTATATTCTGAGATACAATGACAACCAAATCAGGAACAAATACTCATTCCAATTAGGGGACACTGGTCCAAGGTGGTAGCCACTCTAGGGCATGCATATATCCCAACTAGAACTCAGGATGTTTTCCATCATATCCCAGAAACATTGTGGGAACCAACCAAATAGGGAACCATATATGAATGTTGTTACCAATAGCAGACAACACCAATTACTTGCAAGAGAGTTCCCAAAAATAAAACACACAGAAGGCAATCAGAAAATGAAGAGCATATTCATGATTCTGCTCTGCTGGATGCTTGATTCTGTGACACCATCAAACATATATCAATAGAGGGTCAAGATATTTTTGATACATTACCAAATTTTGTAATTGGTAGTAGAAATTTTGAAGGTCCTCCATGTAATGTTGTTACCATAATCTATGAAGGTCCTCCTCATAGCACAAGTGGGTGCTTACTCAGTGGGAAAGAAACAATTGATCAGGAGAACCAATCTAATGTTGAGTTTCTTGGTAGCCCTCCCCTTGAATGGAATATTGAACATCAAGAAGGTCTTACCGTTTCTATCATATAACCTCATGGTCCTTAATTGGGTATATTCTAAAGAAATTCTCCCTACTATCGGACATCAAGCAATGCTGATAGTCTTATCTATAATAGAAGTCACTATAAAGAGCCTCCCCACTATGACATCAAGAAACAATAAGGTCCTCCACTCATTCCAGTTATTCCTGAAGGTCCTCTCAAAGATTCACACTACAAATATTCTCCTTGCAGCCAGATATGAAGCTATAATGGTAATCCACTCCAAAATAGTAGTCATTACGAAGTCCCTCCTTGCAAAAACATCAAGCAGCAAAAAGGTCATCCCCCTACTGTGGTCCACCCTAAAGGTCCTCTCGTATATGCTGTAAGATTTCTGCATGTGGTCAGACATCAATTTATGATGGTATTCCTCAACATTTTAGCACCAACTACGAAGGTCCAACCTGCAGTCAACATTCACACAAGAAAAAAGATCCTCCTATCGTAGAACCATATAAGAGAAATCCCTCATATGTTGAGGCACTTGTAAAGATAGAGTTTTTTATGTTGGATACTCTATCTATGAAAAGATGCCTCCTTTATCATACATAAGATGGTCTGGTTCCATTATCATATTTGGATCCACTCTTGTATCGTTCATATATTTATGAGACTCCAGTTAGCCATAGTGTTGGGGATGAACTAACTAAGAAGCATTAAATTTGGGAATACTAAGTAGAGGAGTCTCTATAAAATTATTTAAAGGATATGTTCTTTTGGATAATGCAATTAGATGGGCACAACACACTAGGTATTTTTTGGACCATAGCAACTTCTCAGTCCGACATACTAAGAGGGTTGTCTGAGGAATGCATACATAACAATCACATCAACATTGAAAAAACTCTCTTCCAGTTAAAAGCAACACTCTTTACCTATAAAGATATGCATACCATGTCAATATATTGGGGGAGCTACATTGAAAATTTGACCTAAAATCCATTCTGTCTGCACATCGTCCCCAATCAGAGAGGTGAAAGAATGACCTTGAATTGATTTTCCTTCATCCTCTACACAAGTTGCAATGTCTTGTTAGGAATCCAATGTCTGGTGTTCAAATTTGGGGATGGGGAGAACAAGTATCACTACACTTTACCTCACTACGCATACATCAAAACCAACTAGAAGTGATATCCTATAATTACATTGTCCCAAGATATAAATAAAATAAAATCCTTGTTTATGAATGGTGGAACGCTAAAAAAGAACCAGCCTTGAGTATGTATCAAAAGCGTCAAGCCTGACAAGATAAATCCATAAAAACACTCCTAAACGTGGCCACCGAGAAAATTTAGATGGTTTATCACCTTAGGGAATAAAACCAACAAGCAATACTCATGTCCTTGGAAGAAAATAATTCACGTTAAAACCTAGAACCATATCCAAATCACACCCGAAAGGGAATTCAAGAGGTCAAAAAAATGACAATAGTTGCAAAAAACACCAAAATATAGGACCATCCCCCTCTCATAGGAAAGGGGTAATTTTTAACTCAAAATTTACCCCACAAGACCAGCAAATCCGGGTCAAGGCACAACAACAAGGGAATGAGAGAAACCCCAACCCGTAGGCCTGGGGGGATTTTTACCTCAACCACCAACCCAGTGGACATCAACCTTTTCCCGCCTATGGAGGATACCATTTAGAGAGTAAAATTGTTTCATCCCATCTCATGACTCATTTCCCCTAAGATATAGGTGTAATTAATGGTCGTATCAAGGTTCCCTTCAAGTTACCCTTCTCTATAAAACTCAAAGAGGGCCCCTGAATGGAAGGAAAAAGATCCACCAAAAGACACAAGAAACACCCCTACCATTAGGCACCCGATACACCACCTGAAATGCGGTATGCATAGGTGAATTTCATGGACCTAAATTCCGAGGATATCACTAAAAACAATACAAATGATGAGGACTCTGGAGAATATGGTTCCCTTTTAGAGGTGGTCCACACCGAGCCTCAGAGTGTGTGTACCAGGAACCAAATAGCTGCTCTAAATTTTAGTTCTCCTTCAGAAAATACATCATTACCTACTTTGAGAATCACTAACAAGGAGAAGAATAAAACCAAAGTCCCACAGGACCCACCACATCCTCCCCATGAGAATGATTCCCTGACGCTTGAGGAGATATTTTCTCCGTATGGGGAATAAATGAAATAACTAAGGTTATTCACTGCTAAGCTACATCGAAGAATCCATCCAATGGGATATGTTCCCCAAGAAGAGCATCAACATACACTTCCAGAAGAGGCGCTTCTACCACCAGGGATCATCCTAGTAAATGAATCGAAGCCCAGATTATCTTCGATCATAGAATTGGGACCATCAATCTATTTGAATCCAACCTCAAAAGGAGGTCAATATTTTCATATGTTGAGGAAAAAACCAGAATAGATTCTGTAAAATCTAAAAAGGATGCCCCCAACCAGGTATCCACTTCATGTACTAGCAGATCTGGAACATCCAGTTTTCCCCTTCCTATGCCCACTCATTCTCAACCCTAAAAGGACATGAATCATGGGCTCATTAATATCATCTATTAATTGGAATCTCAATTATAATCCAAGGAAGGGATGAACGCTCCAATACAACTAGAACAGAAACCATACCCTGACTTGGTGAGAAATGTTCCACCACATCCATTTTTTGAGAACATTGTACTTATAGTATTCAATGGAAAAGGTGACCCAAAAAACATTTCATGCATTACATGTCTTACTATGATCCCATGATAGAAACCCTAGATAAACAAGAAGCAGTGAAGCTTATATGATTCGTGCGAACTCTTCACAGTTCAACCTTTGTGTGGAACACTAGTTTTCTAGAACATTCAATAATATATGGGAGTTTGTATAGTAGTAGTTCCTCGTCTAGTTCATCACAACATTTCCAAAGTCGTCCATTAGTGATCTTGTGAATTACAAACATCGGTAGAATGATAGAGTTTCATATTTCATCACCAGATTAAGTTTCTAACTTACTCCCAAAATCATCCACTCCCATAAGATGAGATTCTTTCTATGTGAATTGATAATATTCACGGTGATCTAGGAACTCCACTCATTCTAGTTAAATATAGAAGTGGTTTTTAGGATTTCTCTACCAGTGATCAAAGGATGTAAGATTCCTTGTAATGGAATAATCTCAAGTCCCAGGAATCCCCATCAGCCCCACAAAAATGAACCAGAAGAGATGAAGTGTATTATGTTTTTATTAATCCAACCCTTTCACCAGTACCATCCCCTAGGATCATATAAAACCATGCAAGACCCCCTAGACATCATTGGTCTCCCCCACCTCAACAATATTAGCAAAGTGGGGCTAGGAGAAAATCAATTCGAGGAACGAAGAAATAATTTTTACTCGTTTTGAGATGATCAAGTCCATGGATACCTTATAGAATTTATGAATTGAAAATTTCTTTGACTATTAGGTCCAAAGAGGGATGATGAAGCAGGTCTCAATGATGAGACAAATTATAGTCCCTTTCATCAGATATTGGGTCACAGCATCCAAGAGTGTTTTTTCTTCAAGGACCTTATGCAAAGAATGGTAGACTCTGAAAAATTCAAGCTAGGACCACTACCATCACAAGTAGAATATGTGTCCACCACTAACTTGGATGAAGGATGAAAGTTTAAAAAATATTTAACAAAAAGGATAATAAGTTTAATATTTGGAGGAAATGGAAGATTGTATACCGAGACCATGGAATACTTCAGGTATAGTTGAAGCAACCAACTATTCCCCAAATAGCTTTTAGGGCAACGCAAATAATATCCTAGGCCCCAAATTCCTACAATGGTCAACCATTCATAAATAAGTATGGTCTGAAAGGTAGAAGGAAAGTTCAAGAAAAGGAACATGCACTAAATCCAAAGTTGAATTTGATGCTCTCAGATTTCATGTCATCAGATCTGAAAGTATAGTCACTTCCCAGCCAAATGTCACCACTGGAAGAAGTAAATTAGGGAGAGTCTTCATTATAAGAGTAACTAATTTATAGCTCCATTAATGTTATCCAATTAATGGACCCCTTATCTAATGAATAATATGGTTATGAACCTGAGTTCCCTGCACCCAATCAGGAAACTGAAGGAAAAGGTCACAAGAGATGAAGATTCTGAAGAAGAAATAGTCATGGAAGAAACCAAATTCCTTTCCACACCCGAGATCAAATTTTCATTGTTGCATAAACCCATAGAACAGCCGTCCAGTAGACCCAACAAGAATATGAATATTTCCTTTCCCCTATCAAAATAAACTCTATCCCGATCATCTTGGAATATTCTTCAGAAGAGGAACAAATTTCTAACCTCCTACGGAATGATGACAAACCTTCCAAGCCAAATCCACATAGCACAGAAGCACCAACATCTCATGTCCTAGGGGTCAGTCCATCTACAATAAATTCTCAAGTCCCTAAAGCTCTTGTGAAATAGAATTTCCAAGTAAGGAATCACGATCCATTAGAGTAGATATATGATATTCTGAAACATCTAGCTTTGGTACCAACAAATCTATCAATCCTGGATACACTAAATCTATCAAAAAATCTCAGAGAAAAACTCATCAAAGCTTTACTAAGTTCCCAGAAGTTTAAATATGAGGTAGACATCACTGAAGTCTTCCGGATAGAGACCAATCCTGTAGAATTCAATGTGGTTATCTCCTTCATGGATCAAGTTGAAGATTACATCATGTAAGGGAACATAAAACCCTTTTATGTCTCTCAGAGGATAAATGGTGTCAATATCTAAAAATTATTCATCGAAAGTGGATTGGGGGTTAATCTCATCCCACTGTGGACACTACATTGGTTGGGCTGCAATGAATATTTACTGACGCCCTACACTACCAACTTGCAAAGAAATGATAACATTGAGTAGAAAATACTAGGCCAAATCGTGCTTAAAACTTTATTTGGTAACCTGACATCTAACTCATAATTTTTGGTAGCTCAAAAAACATGGCCTTCAATGTCCTTCTTGGAAGGACATATCTACATAATCACACAACAATTACCTCGTTATACCATCAGTGTGTCACACATTCTATTAATGGATAGAACGGGAAATTGCATGCTGATAAGGCCACATTTGAATCATGTGAGTCGTGTTATATTGATGTTGGGTTCTATGAGATGAAAGGGAAGAAACATCCAGTTGATGGAATTGATTTTTTCACCACTCTAAATGGTTTAGAAATGACCCCCACTGATCCTCTCAAGAAGCTCAGTGAAGAATATGTATTTCCCATCAATTAGATGGCGTTCATGAGTCCAAATTCAGATGTGTATTTTTTATTCTCCATGATCTCAGTCATGGCCACCAATCCTGATAATGTAGAAAATTCCACAGATCCCCAAGATGGTTATGAATTTTTAGATGAAAATTCCATTGATCCATCACCAGAGCTCCAAATAATTTTTTCCGCACCTACTAACACAAAAGGATATGTCTTGTCACTTAAAGATGGTGGGGACACCTCTCCACCCCTCGCTTCATCTTCTCTAGAAAATTCCTTTCTATCGGTCATGTCAAATTTAGCCTCCAAATACTAGGATTGTGAAACCTCTCTCAATTATGAAGAGCTCATCTCAAGAGGTGTTTCCATATTAGAAGGAGAAGACGATGAGAAGTATGTAGAAGAGGAAGAAGAGGAAGATAATAGGGATTCCCATCCATAATTTGAGTAAGGTTTCTCTACCACCATTGATGAACTCAGTGAAATAAACTTGGGTACCGAAGAAGACCCACTGCCCACTATAATTAGTGCAGCAATGTCTTTCAAAGAGAATGTGACATACACCTATTTCTTGAGGTAAAATCGAGATGTTTTCTCTTAGAACTATATAGAAATGTCCACCCTCAATCCCAAGGAATCCACTCACCACCTGGGCCAACCATAAGACCATTGTGGCCACAAGAATGCCACCAAAAGGACAAATCTGACACATGCTTCCAAGATATAGGTTGAATTTGAAAATCTCATTAGATATAACTTCATTTGAGAGTTATAATATCCCTTATGGATAGATAATATAGTCCTAGTTAAAAATAAGAATGGGTATATTATAGTCTGCGTCAATTTTAGGGATCTCAATTGGAATTGCTCGAAATATTACTTCCCAGTACTGATCACAGAATTTTTGATTAATGAGACTACTGGATATGAGGATCTCTCTTTCATGGATGGATATTTGAGATATAACCAAATCTGAATAGCCTAAGAAGATGAAGAATCCACCACCTTCAAATTTCTCCAGGGAGTGTTTTTCTATAAGGTGATGCCCTTCGATTTTAAAAATGTCGATGCCACATATAAACATGCAACACATCGCATTTTCAAACCATTCCTAAGAAGATTTTTTGAATGTTATATTGATAATACGGTGTTTAAGTCATGAAAATGTTCTGTGTAACACCTCAAGATTCCATGATACGCTTCTCTTTGACTAATACAATGGTTTTCATTATATGCAGCTCCAGGTTCTAACACACCACGACCAATCAAACTGGCCATTTAAAAAGTAGTTATGAATAGTAATACTAAATTTTTTTAAATTTTATAATTTTATTTTTCAAAATAGACTTAAATTTTGGATTCTTAATATCAAAATTATCTTAGTGTGAATTTTTGGTATTTTTTTGAAAACTTTCAATTTTTTATGATTTGTTAAAAAACGCTGCATTATAGTTTAAAACCGCCTTTTTATTTAAATAATTATTTTTTTAATTAAAATTAATTTTAAAGTTAAAATAGATACATAATACCTATATTAGTCCAATTTAATTAATTGGAGTCATTTTATAATAAGATTATATTTATAAATTTTATTGAACTTTTTAACCTCTTTTACCCACTTTCTAGGAACATTTGCAAATTTACATAAAAAATAATTTTACCGCATCTGTGAATTGAATTTTAAAAATAAAATAGACACAGTTGTCATTAGTAAGTAAAATGGGGTTCAATGGGATGAAATTTGTTTTTTGAATAGTAACTTTTGTTTTTTATTTACCACGGTTAAAAGTAAATAGGGTAATTGACGGTAAAAATTATATTATAATATTATAATATTCCCCCAACGCATTTCCTAATTCTATTTGATAAGTTATTTTTGAAAAAAATCAACCTTTGGGAAAAACTAAGATCCTTTTGATTCATTTGGGTTAGATTATGGCATTTAGTATATTTTATTTAATGAAGTGTCAAAAGTGTTAACTTCAACTTTTCATAACTAAACCATTTTTAATATAGGTTTATACATAAATTAAATTAGACTATAAATATTAATTAGAAATATTAAAATATTTCCTATATAATAGTATTTTTTTATAATTTTTAGACCTTAAATAATAAAATTTATTTATGACACAATGATGATGTTGTAATTACCTTATTAATGAAAGATTAAAATATTTGAAATTATAAATATTAAAATAAAAGTAAACTGAAATTTTGATGCCATCCATGAATTTTATAGGTTAATATGAAATGTTAGGGTTTATTCAATATATTTTTTTTTCAAATTAATCAAGTTTTTATTACTTTTACAAAAACCAAATTCTAAATAGTGTCAAAATTGACATAAATGAGTTTTTAAAAAAACTACTATTTTATTAAATGATATAATACTCTTAAAAATATAATATTCAGCCAAAGGATTTAGATAATTATATATATGTATTTAATTAACCACTTTAGGTTCTCTTGTCATTTTATAGTAACTATATTAACCATGTAGTAGAAAATTACAAGAAGACATGGTAAAAGATAAACTATTTAACTAAAAGTTAAATCTAAAAGATAAGGTTAATATAGTGACCTAAAATTTTCTAAAACCTATTGGTTGAAAGGATTTATATCCATACCAACCTTATCCTTGAAATAAATATATTTCGAGCTATTAGAAACTGAAAATCAGTTTATAATAAAATAATATTTCAAACTTTTCCTAAAGTGCCCCTCACCTCTCTTATAAAAGGGAACTTCCCCTTCTCTTAAATTCATACCTCCAAATCAATTTTTCTCCTTCAAACCCTACCCAAATCTACACCTGACTACCCTCACTTAATCATAGAGGCCTTAATTTGATCATAAATTGAACCTAAGGAACCCTTCTGTTCAAATCAAAAGAAAACACCCGAAGAAGAGATAATTATTTCATCACCTCTTACAAAGTTCTTTTCTTATTCCAATTCATTTTTCTTGGTTGTTTCCATAAAAAAATAATAAATCCAGTACCTTATACATACTTTGTTGTTATTATAAATATGGTACAACCATATTCATTATTCTATCCATCTTATGAATGAAAAATTCGACATAGTGCGTACGTATGGCTTACCGTCTCTACGTCGTGGTGTAGTTTGTTATTAAAAACTTAAATTATGTGGATAGGTATAATCATGAGTATAATTGATGTAAATAATAAATATAACATGACAATGATTCTGTAAATAAAATATAACATTGAATTATATATGATTTCACCATCAATAAAATGATATTGTCGCTCTTGCGTGCGTACGGCTTACCGTCTCCATGATGCGGTGAGATTTCATTCCCCATCGTAACCATTCTAGAATATATTTTTTTTGATAATTAAAAAAATAATGTTTAGGAACATAATATCATTCTGGATATTAATAAAATAGATTATTTCCATAAAAACATGACATAAATAACAAAATATATAAAATAAAGAGAATCAGTTAACACCCGAAATAATGATACTACTACAATATTATTAACAAAGAAATATTAGATGATCATATATGATATCATATTTATGTATTTGTTTCTTTTATAATTTAATAAAAATTATTTAAATATTATACACAAGGTTAAAATACCCTCAACTAAGGAAAAGTGCAAGGTAAGGGTTAATTTTACAATCTCTTCAATATCTGAGGTCCTTAATACGTAAGTATCTACTGGGAAATCTTAATCATCCACATCTGTGTTTCTTAAAAATGTATTTCAAAACATTTTTACTATTTACTAGACTATGGGTTAGTGTCATTTATACCCTTGTTTGACTTTTTCTAAAAAAAATTAATGAATTTTTTTATCATTTTCCAAACAAGGTACTTTATGACCTTTTTGAAAAATTAAGGAAAGAATGTTTTTTAACTTCTACAGAGGGTGTAGATATTTTCTGCCATTATAACACCTTCAAAGCTACCCTTACAATCATATATAAATATTTTCAAAATAAATGTTTTCTTTTATAATTATGAGACATTTAAATTATTTCCAAGTAGAAAGAGATATTTCTCTCAAATGTTTTTTGTATTTATTTTATCTATTTCAACATCTATTGTTGGATTTTAATTTCAACTAAAGTTGATTGATTATGATACAATATTCCATCTTTTATTTATAGTTTTATGATATGTTTGGCTGTGGATGTGCTATTTTTAGGTCATTCATGATTTATGGTTAAGGTATTAACATATCGTATGTTATTTTAATACAAATGTTTTTGTTATGTTTCACTCTTTTCATATAAGGAATGCATTGGATGTAGTAAGTGACGGGCATGGCCTGATATATACATCGATGCATCGGTAGGTCTCAGGAGACAAACTGGTGTCTTGGAACCAGGCCTTGACAATATTTTTATTTATAGTCTTGGAACAAGATCGCGACTATGTGGTTATGATGTCTAGCATTATACATTCCATCATTATGAGATTAGCTATTGATATTAAATGTGATTATATTACTAGTAGAATATCCATGTGAATAAGTAAATGAAATTATTTGATTTATCTTTTCCATACTATACTAAAGTTTATATTTAAAAGGATTGTGTTTTAGTCTTATACATTGCCTTAAATTCTTGTGATTATTTACCATAGTTTATGCTATATTGTTATCCTAACTAAGAATCTAATCTTGTTACTTTGTCATCATCATTATTTATTTTTTTATTCAAATAAAGGAGAAGATAAGGAAGAAACAAGGCCAAAACATCCCAAACAGCATCCTAAGGGGGTCTAAAGTAGTGCAATCTGAGGGCATCCCCTATAGCAAGATCATCCCACTCTGGCCTAAGAGAATCCACTTTTGAGAAACAGAAGACACCATGGCTGGAGCTGGTTAAGGATGAAAAATAGTCTGCAACTTTGTTTCCCTCACACCAAGTATGGAAGAATTTGATACTACTATTTAGAATACCTCTGCATTTTCTGGTGACATATCAGATTGGCCATGGGATAGATCCCTTCCCACCCAAGGACTTATGAAAAATCAAGGAGTCGATTTCCACCTCTGAGAGGACAATACTGGCCTACCGATTGAGCAATAAAATAGTGAACAACGCCTTAGCCTCAACCTGGAGAGATGAACCACTTTCAAGGTGAGTAGTGAATGTTAGAATTACTGCACCTCCTGAGTCACAAACAACACCACCTCTTATGTTTTATTTTTTCCATGATGTGAAGAAGTATTTTTTGACTGACTTGTAGGGATAAGCTAAGGGAAATTATTGTGTTTAAAGGAGATACAATGTTGTTTTCTTCATTTCATAATGTAATGTAAAACTTATTTATGTATCTAGTACTTCCAAGTATACTAAACTGATCGGTCTTTCAGGACATAATCTCTTGTGATCATGTGAATTTTATGTAATAATGCACCGACTCGAGATAACTATGGTTGGGGTATAACAGTTGGTATTAGAGGAAGTTTAGTACAAACCTTAGAAACTATATTTATAAAAACTTTGATTAGAGATCATTACTCTAAGATATACTTTGATGATTAGTATAGAACAACGTCCAAAAAGTTTTGGTAATATAGATATTATATAGTTTTTTTAAAAAAAATACAACTCTTTCTACACACTAAAAGTGGATTTCTTTTCTTGTACAAATGTACCTAGGAGTGAATACACCAACAAGGAGTTTCGAGCTTGACCTGGGGTATCCTGGTACACGACAACGGGCCTTACTGTGCACCTAGTTTGACACCCCCAGGGGATATTCTTCGGATAATTTACATTTTATTTACAAACCATTATGATGGATTTATGAGAAAATACATCCCCAAAGAAACCATTTTTTATGATTATGTATTTTATGCATCAACTTTTAAATTTATGTTAAATATTTTACAAGTTTGGAATTATGAATTGTGATTCATAAACTAATCTAGTATATATAATTGTTTGGAAATGGCGCCTAGTAGAAGTAATGGAAACCGCATCAATTCATGTAATTCATGTTGGGATTTCTATCCTATTGAAGATAATTATTGTGGAGTCGATGATGCAACTAGTGCTGAATGGATTATAACCATACTCGGACAACTCGCTGAGGTTATGAATAATAACCTTACCCGTATGGATCACCCTGACCCACAATGTAAGGGATAAATGTTATATCGCTTTAGGAGGCAGAAACTCTGAACAATCAATGGGACTATAAATCCATTTGTATCTAAGAAATGGATAAGTTCCTTAGAGAAAATATTTCATGCTTTGGGGTGTAGTGAAAGGGAAAAAGTTGTCATGGAATTTTATCCCCTCTTAGAAAACGCAGATCAATGGTGGTAATTAATTTAAAATAAAAATGAGGATGAAGAAGTAACAAATATGGAATGGAGGGATTTTACAGAGATTTTATTCTAAAATTAATTTCCTCATGAACATCAAGCGGATATGGAAAGGCAATTTTTGAGTCTGAGGCAGAAGTAGGATGAGAATGCCACAAAGTATGAGGTTAACTTTACAGGGTTATCAAGGCATGCTACAAATTATATATGTAACCCAAGAAGTAATATTGATTGATTATTTTATGGGTTAAAACCATTTCTCCAAGGAACATTAGTCTCATAGTACTTCTCATCATATGAAGATATAGTCTCATGTACTATCAAGAAATAAAATTAATTTTCTACATCTTATTACTTTAAAGTGATGTAAGAGAAGAAGAGATCTATTGAACACCCTGGAAAAGAAAATAAGGGGAATAATAGAAAAGTTGACTTTCCATTCTACAGAAATTGTGGCAAGAAACAACCTAGTATAAGACTAAAAGGGATGGGAGTTTGTTACAAGTTTTTATAAAAAGTTCACCAAGCTCATGATTTCAAGGGGAAGAAAGAAGGTGTCAATGTTCAATGATACAATTCTCAAGAAATGGGGAATTATGCAAATGAATGTCCTAAGATTCAAAGAAACTTACCTCAGTAAAGGCCAAGGGAGAAAGGCCAAGCTTATTTGATCATAATTACTGAGGTTAAAGTTCCTAATGATGTAGTGGCTGGTACTTTAGTCGTTTCCTCAAAATTAGATAGTGCTTTATTTGATTCTGTATCAACGCATTCTTTAATATCTTCCCAGTTTTCCAAAAAAATTAGATATTTCTAATTTGAATTAACAAAGAAGTTTTCAGTTAAAACTTCTAAGGGAAGTACCATTTCAATAATGTTTTTTCAATCATTTACCATTATGGCATATAAACTTTTTTTATCTTCTGATCTTTTTGTAATACCCATGATTTAATTGTATATAATCCTTGGTATGGATTGGATTTAGAACCATGATGTCAAAATTTATTGTAAGAAAGGGGGTTACAATTTTTGACGATGATAAGAAATCCCGTATCTTTAAAGAAAAAACATCATCGTCTGATTATCAACTAGATCCACCCTCTGTATCTCTAATAATTCATTTATTGGAGAAGAAGGGACTAAAATAACTATGGGTGAGGAAAGGATTGTTCAAATAGAAGGTTTACATATTGTGAAATAATATGTTGATGTGTTTCTAGGGAATTTACCTGGACATCCTCTAGAACGAGAAATTGTGTTTTCCATTGACATAATTCCTGATTCAAGGCCCATATCAAAGACCCCTTGTATAATGACTAGTGTGGAATTAGTGGAACTAAAGAAAAAACTAGAGAACTTGAGTAGTAAAGGAATTATTCTCCCTTGTTTTTCTACAAGGGGAGCCCCTATTATTTCTTTTAAGAAGAAATATGGATCTATGAGGTTGTGTATTGACTATAGGGAGATCAATGATATAACAATAAAGAACAAGTATCTCCTACCTCGCATAGATGGTTTATTTGATCAAATTCCTAGAGGTAAATATTTTTTAAAGATTGACCTTCGATCTGGATATCATCAGTTGTAGGTGAAGAAGGAATACTTTCTAAAGACATCATTTCGAACTAGGTATAGGGATTATGAGTTCACTGTAATGCCCTTTGGACTAACTAAATCACCTTATATTTTCATGGATCTAATGAATAGAGTTTTCAAGTCATATCTTGATGACTTTTTAGTGATATTTATTAAAGATATCTTGGTATGCTCTAAAATATATGAAGGTAATGAAAATAAAATGCACACTATTCTAAAAACTCTTAGAAGAAATGAATTATATGGGAAATTTAACAAGTTTGGATTCTAGTTTCAAGAGATTTCTTTTTATTTCCATATTGTCTCTAAGGATGGAATCTTTGTTAATCCTTAAAATAAAAGGGCAATCCAATAATGGCTAGAACAAACAAGTATAATTTAGGTACATAGTTTTATTGGTTTAGCAGATTACTATCAGTATTTTGTCCAGAATTTTGCCCATTTGGCTAACCAATTAACCAAGCCCACACATAAAGTGGTTAAATTTGTTTGAAAAAACGAGTGTGAAGAATTTTTTTAAGAATTTAAGATAATATTAGTCAATTATGTTATCATGGCTATACTGTCGGATAATGATGGGTTTATTATCTATATTGATGCTTCAAAGAAAGGACTTGGTTGTTTCCCTGTGCAGAATGATAGAGTTATTGTCTATGCATCAAGGTAGCTAAAAATTCATGGAAAAAACTATCCTACTCAAGATATTGAGTTAAGATTTGTAATCCTTGTTCTGAGGATATGGAAAAACAATCTCTATGATGAAAAAATGTGACATATATAATGATCAGAAGAGTTTGAAGCATATTTTTACACAGAAAGAACTTAACATGAGGCAAACGTGATGACTTTAACTACTCAAGGATTATGATTTCACAATACACTACCACCTGAGGAATGAAAAAAAGGTGAAAGATTCTTTGAGCAGAAAGGATCATAGAGATCTGAACAAGAGGATAGTTGAAATGGATACTATGTTCATGGATCTAGTAATGATATATATGGTAATAATCATAGAAGGTGAAACATCAATACTTTTTCAAATGGTTTCCAAACTGTCTTTACTAGAACGGATAACAAGTTCTGAGACTGATGATGGGGAGTTTCAAACAAAAATTAAAGTTTTGAATGATGGGAGATTGATTGAATTCATATATGAAGATGGGATTTTGAAATTTGGGAAGAGGCTTTGTGTCCCCAATATACCTAATCTAAAAAGGGAATTTTTAGATGATGTCCATAGCTTCAATTTCTCTATACACCCTGGTAGCACTAAGATGTGTAGATATTTGAAGGAACATTTTTTTGTCGGACAACATGAAGAGATAGATTGCTGATTATGTGTCAAGATGTATGGTTTTTCAATAGGTGAAGGATGGAAGACAACATCATAGAGGAGTCATGCAACCTCTTCCCATACCTAAGTGGAAATTAGATGATATTACGTGTACTTTGTCATGGGGATACCAATGAATTTTAGAAAGAATGATGCAATATGAGTCATTATTGATCATCTTACCAAGTGAGCACATTTTCATACTATAAGAGAAGATTTACCACTTGAATGTTAAGTAATACTATATAGTAATGATGTTTTAATAAATCAAGGTGTACCCCTATAAATTGATTCTTATCATGATCCCCATTTTACATCAAAATTCTGAAAAGTCATCAGAAAGTCATGGATACTGAGCTTCGTTTGAGCACTACCTACCACCCTCAAACTGGTGAACAGTCAGAATGGACTATTCAAACCTTATAAGACATATTGAGATCTTTCTCACTTGACTTTTATGGCATGTGGGATTAGTATTTACCTATAGTAGAATTTTCCTATAATAATAGCTTCCATTCATGTATTCAGATGGAACCATATAAAGCTTTATATGTAAAGAGATGTCTCATGCCAAATTGTTGGGATGATGTTGGTGAAAGAAAACTCGTAGACCCAGAACATGTTGAGTAAACGATGGAAAAGGTGATGATTATCCAAACCCACATCAAAGTATCTCAAAGTAGGCAAAAGATCTATGCCAATAACCGAAGTAAGGATTTGTAATTTCAAGTAGGAGATAATGTTTTCTTAAAGTTATCTCCATGGAAGGGTGTTATACAATTTGTTAAGAAGGGTAAATTATGTCCCAGGTACATCAGACCTTTCGAAATTCTCGAACAAATTGGAGTTGTAGCTTACCGCTTGTCAATGTCTCCATGTCTCTTCAAAGTTCATTATGTGTTCCACGTATCAATGTTAAGAAAATACATTACTGACCAAATGCATATACTCAACAACAAAGAAATAGAAATGGAACTGTTTCTATCTAATTGTGAAGAGCCTATAAGAATTCTTGATATTGGAGAACACGTTTTGAGAAATAGGACGACTCTTCTAGTAAAAGTTCTTTGGAGATACCATAAAATAGAAGAGGCAACATGGGAACCAGAGGAAATTATGATGAAGAACCACCCAAATATTTTTATGTGGTAATATGCTAGAAATTTCAAGGATGAAATTATTTGAAGTATGGAAGAATGTAACACCCCAAGATTCCATGGAATTCTTGTATTTCATAAATACATAGCTTGTGTTGTATGCAGCTCTGGGTTCTAACACACCATGACAAATCAAACCAGTTATTTAAAATGTAGTTATGAATAGTAATACCCACTTTTTGAAATTTTATAAATTTTATTTTTCAAAATGGACTTCATTTTTGGATTCAGAATATCAAAATTATCTTAGGGTGAATTTTTGGTATTTTTTTTTAGAACTTTCAATTTTTGATGAATAGTGAAAAACACTGCAATATTGTTTAAAACCGACTTTTTATTTAAATAATTTTTTTTAATTTAAATTTATTTTAAAGTTAAAATAGATACATAATACCTATATTAGTAAAATTTAATTCATTAGAGTCATTTTATATTAAGATTAGATATATATATTTTGTTGAACTTTTTAACATCTTTTACCCACCTTCTTGGCCCATTTGCAAATTTGCATAAAATGTAATTTTACCACTTATATGAATTGAATTATAAAAATATGATAATAATGGCTGTTATAAGTAAGTAAAATTTGGTTTCATAGGATAGAAATAATTTTTTTTGAATAGTAACTTTTGATATTTATTTACCACGATTAAAAGTAAACAGGATAATTAATGGTAAAAATTATATTATAATATTATAAAATTAACCCAACACATGTTCTAATTCTATTTAATAGGTTTTTTTTTACCAAAATCAACCTTATGACAAATACAATATCATTATTGATCCATTTGGGTTAGACTAGGACATTTATTATATTTTATTTAAAGAAGAGTTAAAAGTGTTAAATTCAAATTTGAAAAACTAAACCATTTTTAATATAAGGTTATACATAAGATAAATTCTACTATAAATATTCATTAGAAATATAAAAATATTTCATACATTATATTATTTTATTTTAAAGTTTTAGACATTAAATAATTAAATTTATTTATGACACAATGATGATGCAGTAATTACCTTATTAATGAATGATTAAAATAACATATATTATAAATATTAAAATAAATGTAAATTGAAACTTTTGATGCCATAAAATAATTTTATAGGATAATATTACATGTTATTGTTGATTAAATGTATTTTTTCAAATAAATCATGTTATTATGACTTTATCAAAAAATAATAATAAATAGTGTCAAAATGATATAAATGGGTTTTTAAAACAAATATTATTTTACTAAATGATATAATATTTACAAAAATATAATATTAGGCCAAAGGAATTATATAATGTTAGATATGTCATTAATGAACCACTGAATATTCTATTTGACATTTATAGTAAATATATTAACCATGTAGTATAAAAATACAAGAAGACATGGTAAAAGTTAAACTATTTAACTAAGAGTTAAATCTAAAAGATAAGGTTAATGTGGTGACTTAAACTTGTGTAAAACATATTAGTTGAGAGGATTTAGAATCATTCCCACCTTATCCTATAAATAAGTTTATTTGGAGCTATTAGAAACAGGAAATAGTTTTATTATAAAATAATATTTCAATCTTTTCATAAAGTGCCCCTCACCTCTCTTATAAAAGGGTACTTACCCTTCTCTTAAATTCACACCTAAAAAGACATTTGGATCAACAAAACCTACCCATATATCCTCCCAAATACCGTAACGTAATCCTATAGTCCTTAATTTTATCTTAAAGTCAACCTAAGGAGCCCTTTTGTTCAAATCAAAAGAAAACACCCGAAGAAGAGGTAATTATTTCACCAACTCTTTCAAAGTTATTTTATTCTTCCACTTCCTCTTTCTTTGTTGTTTCCATACCAAAATAATAACTCCAGTACATTATACATACTGTGATTTTATTATAAATATTTTACAATCATATTCACTATTATATCCATCCTATGAATGACAAAGTCACTATATGTGCGTACGTACGGCTTACTGTCTCCACATCGTGGTGTAGTTTGTTATTCAACGCTTAATTATTTGGATGGGTATAATAGTGAGTATAATTGATGTAAATAATAAATATAACATTTTAATTATTCTTTAAACATAATATAGCATTCAATTACATATTATTTCACCATTAATAGAATGATATTGTCGCACGTGAATACGTAAGGATTACTGTGTCCACGAAGCTGTGATATTTTGTTCCCCATCGTAACCATTAAAGAATAATTTTCAATTGATGATTAAAAAATTATTTTTAAGAATATAATATAATTCTGAATATGAATTAAATACATTCTATCCATAACAAACGTGACTTACATAACAAAACTTTTAATGTAAAATGAATCGGTTAACATCCGAAATAATGATACTACTGAAATAGTATTAACAAAGAAATATTAAAGGGTCATATATGATATTATATTTGTGTATGTGGTTCTTGTATAATTCAATAACAATTATGTAACTACTATATAGAAGTTTAACATACCCTCGACTGGGGAAATGTACAAGTTAAGGGTTAATTTTATAATCTCTTCATTATCTAAGGTTGTTTATATGTAAGTATCTACTGGGAATTCTTTATCATCCACATCCTTGTTTCTTAAAAATTTCTTTCAAAACACTTTTAATATTTATTAGAATACGGGTTGAGGTCATTTATACCCATTTTTTGACTTTTTATAAAAAAAATTGAAAGGAATCTTTTTGTCATTTTTCAAACAAGGTACTTTATGAACTTTTCGACAAATTAAGGAAAGAATGTTTTTTTAACTTATAAGGGGGGTGTGGATATTTTCCACCGTTATAACACCTTTGAAGCTTCCCTTACTATAATATATGAATATTTTCAAAATAAATGTTTTCTTTTATAATTATGCTACTTTTAAATCATTTCAAAGTAGAAATACATATTTCTCTAAAACAGTTTTTTTATTGATTTCATCTATGTCAACATATATATTTTGATTTTATGTTTAATTGAATTTGATTTATTATAATACAATATTCCATATTTTATTGATATTTTTATGGTATTTTTGACTGTGGATGTTCTATTTTTAGGTTATTCATAGTTTATGTTTAAAGTATTAACATTACGTATGTTAGTTTAATACGAATATTTATGTTATGTTTCACCATTTTCATATAAGGAATTCATTTGATGTAGTAAGTGATGGGAAGGGCCCCCTATAGCCCCTATATATCGATAGGTCTCATGAGATCAACTAGTGTCTTGATATAAGGCATTAACAATATTTTTATATATAGACTTGTCACGAGGCTTTGACTATGTGGTTATGATGTCTGGAATTATGCATTCCATCATTATGAGATCAGCTATTGATATTACATGTTATTATTTGACTTGTAGAATATCCATGTGAAAAATTAAATGGAATTATTTTATTTATTGTTTCCATATTATGCTGAATTTTATGTTTAAAAAACTTGTGTTTTAGTCTTATACATTTCCTTAAATGTTTATACTTATTTATGATGGTTTTCGCAATATTTTTATCCTTACTAAGCATCGGAGGTCCCCCCTTTATTATGTTTTATTTTTTCCAGGATGCAAAAAACTATTTTATGATTGACCTGTAGGGATAGGATAAGGGATATGAGTGTGTTTAAAGGAGACAAAATTTTGTTTTTTTCATTTCATAATGTAATGTAAAACTTATGTATGTATCTAGAACTTCCAAGTCTAATAAACTGGTTGGTCTTTTGGGCTTGATTGCTTGTGATCATGCCAATTTTATGTAATAATGAATGGAATCTGTGTGACTGGGGTTGGGGAGTTACATTTTGACCACTTGACAGACCTTGAAATCATCTTCAATAAACTATGACATCACAGAATAAAAATGAAACACTTAAAATGAGCTTTTAGTGTTACTTTCGGGAAGTTCTTCATCTTTGTCATACATAATTGTGGCATCGAAGTCGAACCTGAGAAGACAAATTCCATCATTAAAATTTCACCTCCTCACAATCTCATTGAGTTGAGAGGACTTCAAGAAAATATGGCCTATATTCGATCCTTCATATCAAAACTCACAGGTAAATGTTTTCCTTTCACCAAGTAGAGGAAAAAACGGGTCACATATTAATGGACGGATTACTGTCAAGAAGCATTATAAAATATCAATAAATAGATTTTAAGACCTCTAGTGTTAATGCCACCTGTCGAAGGAAGACCAATAATTCTATATAATACTACCTTAGAGAAATCATTGTGAACCTTACTCACACAGAAGAATGATGTCGATAGTGGGAATAGACTCTATTATATTGGTCATACCATGATCAATGTTGAGACTAGTTATTCAAATATCAAGAAGTGATGATTGGCCGTAATCTTTGAGGTCTAAAAGCTGAGACACTATTTTCATCACCATTAGTTCAATATAGTCTCTTGTATAAACTTGTTCAAGTATATTCTCAATCGTTCGATGCCGATTGGATGCTTGTCACAGTGGGTGTTCATCCTGTAGTAGTTTGACATATGGTTTATGCCTCTGAAATCCATCAAAGGCCAGGTGTTAGTAGATTTTCTGGCAGAACACCCCTTGGTAGACATGAATTCATTGGATGCTAAAGTACCGGATGAATAAGTGTTCTCTATTCAAGAGGGATCCTTGATATGCGAGATTTGTTTTAACAGTGTATCCATAATCTCAATAGAATAAAGGATGGAAGACATTAAGTTCAACAAAGTGGGGCTGGGAGTCAAACTCATATCTTCAGAAAATACAATCTTTCCTTACTCATTCCTACTATCAAAAAGATTCCCAAATAGTGAAGAAGAATATCAAGATCTCCTTGCAGTCCTGGATTTGGAACTTCAAGTACAAAAAGAACACTTGAAGATAAAAGGTGACTTGGAACTATCCATAAAGAAATTCAATGGTGACTAATCCATCAAAAAGGATGAGATAATACCTTTAATGACCAACTATGGGAACTGGTGGAAGAGTCCCAATCAGATCCTACCATAACCCATGTCCTCCGGTCATAAAATGAACAAGTTGATGTGTTATAAAATGAAACCATAGCTCTGGTTAATCTAGATCAGGAAAAAATTATCATCATTACCCATCATCAGATGTTCTTAATATTCGTTCCGGCCAAGACAGAGGAAATTTATGATATTAGTCACTTCCCTGAGCCTAAAGTTCATACCATCGAATGGATGAATCCCATTGTATATTACCATCAAAAGGGATAAATCCCACTCGATAGGGCTAGGAGGGAACAAATATAGAGATAAGAAATCAACTTTGTTCTGTATGATGGCACAAACCAACAAAAGGTCCTCTATAATTAGGTCCTTGATCGGTTCCTTCTCAAGTGCATCGATGGGGAAGAGACTATTGACCCCATGAAAGAAGTACGTGCAAGAACTTTTGGAGCACACCATTCAATATCCATACTGTCTTTTCAAATTAGGTGTCTTGGATACTATTTTCCCACTATGATATATGATTGCGCTAAATTCACCAAGAAACGTCATTCTTATCAAGGTAAAGCTAATTTCATCCACCAACCCTAGGAGATCATTCACACGGCCAAGTAATCCCAGCCATTTTCTTTATGGGGAATGGATGTTGTGGGACCGTATCCTCTTTTTATAGCCAAAGAGTTCATTTTTATTCTCATAGCAACTAGATTCTTTTCCAAATGGGCAGAAGTTATACCCCTCAAAGTGGTTGGGGCAATAAGAATTGTCAACTTTGTGAAACCCAATAACATCACTAGATTTGGTGTCCCTCATACAGTACTAAAGGAAAATGGCAAAAATTTCTATTTTGTTTAATTGGATAAGCTATACCAAGAGTATAGTATTAAATCCAATCGTTCATCCCGCTATCATGCAGCAGCTAGAATATAGATAGAGGTCGTCAACAAGACCATATCCAATATAATTCATAAGATGGAAGACAAGGAGAATAAATCCTAGACGGAAAATCTCTTCCATTCCCTATGTACATATGGGACCATGACCCACACTACCACACAAGAAACCCTATACTCATTAGTATACAGGATGGATGTGGTTCTACCCATCAAAGTTCAACTTACATCACTCTGTTTTTCCATATTTGATCAACTATCCATAGATGATCATTCCCAAAAATGGATTGATGAGTTGGAGTGATTGGATGAACAAATATTTCATACATTCCATTATTTGGAAGTTTACCATAACTGGATTGCATGATCTTTCAATAAAAAGGTTCACCTTCAGTATTTCCTTGATGGAGAATTGGTATTGGTCCTTAGAACCACAATCACTACTGGAAAATATCTACATATCGGCAGTTTTTTTTGGATATGGCAGTGGTTTAAAACACTACAATATGCTTCTGCAGTGGTTTCAAAAAAATTTCGCTAAATTGTGTGTCGGCATACAATATGCGGTAGTTTCATCAATTTAGAGGTAGTTAATGGTAACATTCATAGTGAACACATTTTTCAGTGTTTTTCTTTCTTTAGCAGTGGTTTTCCTAGGAGAAAATGATTTTTTTTCACAGTGGTATACACTGCTACTAAAAAATAATTTCATTTCCTCTAGGAAAATCACCTCTAAAAACAAGATAACTTCTGCGAAATTATAATGGAAGAAGAAAACTGTGTAGCGGCAGTTTTAACTACCGCTAAATTATTGTATGTTGTGCTGGTTTTAACTGTCACCAATAGTAAAATGTTAAATTATATCATAGTTTTGAACTACCACTAAATATGATCCATTTACTTAGAGGTGGTTTAACCTTCTGATAAATCTAGATTTACAAAAAAAAATTATTCTGCAGCCCCCGAACCAATGCCCTAAAAACCATTCCAATTTCACATGCACATAAATCAAACATCCAACAGAATAAAAGAACCAACATTTTCATAAGAAAAATCACGTTCAAATCCACAGACACTTGTCTGAGTATCACTCATTGCAGGGTGTAGTAATCTTTCCACAGATCCCATCCATGTGTTCCCCCTTGGGAGCCATTGTAACTCATATGAAGCTAAGTAACCCGAACAGTGTGATCATCCATGATATAACATTTATCACCCTTGATGTAAAAAGTATCAACAACCTATGATCCCATCGTTAGTATTCCATAAAGAGGAAAGAAACTGTCTTTCAAGGTATAACTAATACATTGATTTTATTTAATTTTTAAATTATAATGATTCCTTGTCTAGAGTCATGCCATCTTATATATCAAGTGTATTTAATGAGGTTCACACCCAAAATACATATCAATTATAAATTCATAAGGGACAAGTAGTAATCAATCCATATCTCATACCATTTAATTTAATTTTTTTAAAGGTTGGGGCTGAAGCCTCAATTTATTATTTAATGAAAAGACCTATTTAGAATGGGTAGAGGTTGACCCATTACATAGACCGAACTCCCAAGGCGAAGTGGCCTGAAGACAAGGCTTGAAAGCCCTTTTTTTCAAAAAGTACCCCTCGGTGAAAAGTACTACTACAGTACCCACGCTGCTACAGTTCATGCTACAGTGCCACCACCGCTACAGCCCTCCACCGCTATAGTGTCACCGCTGCAACAGTTCCACTACTTCTACAGTATTGCTACAGTGCCCTACTACAATCCTAATATAGTACCCGGAAATTCACCCCTGCCTAGATTTGATCATGGGTCCTTTGGATGCCAAGAAAGAGCTTGTACCACTAGGTTACATGATCGTTGCCTAAACATCTTGATGGGTAATGAGGTATTGGTTTATCCTACCCAACTCCCACCTAAAAGAGGGTTTAGTCGCTAAGGCATACATAGGGGGTTGTCACATCCTCCCACAATTTACTTGAACTTCACTTTGATAGTTTAGAAAGCAATAAACTTAAAGGGGGTTTTATTAGAGAAAAACTAATTATATTAAGTAATTCAAGGATTACACAATTATGTGAAGTTCAAATTTGAGTTTCATGGTCCTTAACATGGAAAATTTAATAAACAATGGATACTAATCCTAATTAACTATGTTCAACATATTAAACAACAAATTCACAAGTCCCCGAATAGAATTACCGCCAGAAATCATAGTGACACAATTTATAAAACATCAAGACACTAAAGGAAATTCAATAGACCACCTACCAAATACCAAGGATGACGGAGATGACCAATATCAGGGCATGTTTCTATCTATATTGAGTGAAATTCAAGAAATATGTTAATCCTCTAATAATATGGTGAATTTAGTTGCACCAAAATAATGCATCTTGAGAGGAGATAAATATAGAAGTAAGGAAGGAAGATTCCTAGAATCATTGAGTTATATATAACTCACCTGATAGAGGTTGAATTCAACACTAGATAATGGGGATCAGTCCAAACCTTTGAGATGAGAGGATATAAGTAGCATGGGTGGGATCCCACTTGATCACACGAAGGAGAAATAAAGACAGGGTGAAAATAAATAAGGACGGAGGAGAATTTTTGTAATTTCTAGCCTGTTTAATGAGGCGCAGAGTTTTTCTACATGGTTAGCCATACTATGTACCAACCATTCTCATTCCATTAATTATGGAGGGTTTTCACATAGTTCATGAGAAAAAATTGGAAAATTGTGCACAAACTGTTCATTCTACCACTTTTCAATACCTGCATCTTGTTGTACTGGGGAAGGGATTTTTGTTTGTTCTCTCTAAAATTTTGAAATTATAAGGATGACAGTATAATGATCCATTGGGATGATGTCGAGTGTCGTATGCACCATATATGGCTACATGTATAAAATTTTCTCTATTGTATTCATAGCATGACACTGTTGGATCATATAATCTTGGTGAAATTTTTACACATTATTATATGATTCATAAATAAAAATATACATTAATAAAACATAAGGATCTTAAATTCCTAGTGTATTTGGAAGAGTGGATTCATAGTACATAAAATTAAACATGACAAATAAGGAAAATATTAGTTCATGAAGATTTTTGTTGGAAACTCCGTGCCACACATGATACATATACAAACGGATTGTTACTAAATTTGTACAACATATCAATAATATAATTAATCATTGTCTGATGATGAAAAAACCTCATCACCCTCTCCACCTCCATATCTACTTCCTACTACCACATGTAAGAAAATTATTTTGAAAATTAAATACAATTGTATATTTATAATTAAACTTAAAACTAATAAATATTTTCAAACTAAATGATTTTGATTTTTTGTGATTTACCTTCTCACGACCAGTCGATGCAATACCATCGGGGGAAGATCTGGTCATCTTCTGATATAAATCGATCAACACTTTCTACAAAGTGGATATGTACCTCCAATCATCATATGAAATGGGAAGGGAAACCAGCTATGTGGCTAGCTGGCATATAATCTGGCCATGTAATCCTGCAGCAGCATCCATTGGGACCTCATATAAATCAAATTGGACAACTATACATACAATCGTTTACCCCTTAAATCGTGTCGGTTTCCTACTCTATTAATTCATCCACTTCATCCATCCTTGAGAGACTAATATTTTCAAAATAATGACGGAAAAATAAGTTCGCTTCTTGATGTTGATGAGATTCAATGTCAGAGGTCAAATCTTCTACTTCTTCACCCACATCATAAATATCTCTTTGTTTTACATGAGAAACTACACTCCAACCTTCATCCACAACATAATTCACATAATACACCATTTTCTCTTATGATGATAAGATATACGGATCATGCAGGTCACAATCACCAACATCCATCAAGTGAAAGAAGTTCAAATAAGTAAATTGCAAGTAATCTCTTTTAACGCCTATGATAATATCGACCCAATTGGATTTGAATAAAACAACTAAAAAATAATTGTAATAGTTTAATTCAATATTATTAGTCATATTCTCATAGTATCCCACTTTAGAATATGTAAATATACCACAATTCTGTGTTTTCAAACCCTCTTCTCGATCAACTGTAAGAAATCTAAATCCATTTGCATTGTAAGCATCGAACTTTCTAACTTGTTTTAGAGAACCTTGAGCAAGAAACTTACAATCTTCTAACAACTCTGCTCGAGTATCAGTATTCATGATCTGAAAAAATATACATTATTAGATTTACAAAATATATGTTCAACCTAAAATCCATATTTATTTTAATATTTATGAACATACACATCATTCAAACCATTCTACAATATCTTTATTAATAGATTTCATTATATCGTTC
This sequence comes from Viscum album, assembly GCA_963277665.1. Classification (NCBI taxonomy): domain Eukaryota; kingdom Viridiplantae; phylum Streptophyta; class Magnoliopsida; order Santalales; family Viscaceae; genus Viscum; species Viscum album. The sequence goes on from OY728131.1 coordinate 27,465,039, forward strand.
TCATTTTTTGTTCGGTCCCTCATTCAACTCTTTGTTTGTATCATCAACTCTTCAATAAATGGATCTACAATTTCACTATTCATCAGTACATATCTATGTTCCTGTAATAATTCTATTTCTATCAGTGTAACATTTGAGGTCCTCCCAACTGATCGGCTAATGTCAAGAAATATTTTTGATTTTCCATTTATTGTAGATTGAGTCGATGTGTCATCAATATGTCCAACTAGATTAAATCTTGTCTCGATATCATCTAAGTATCTAGAACGAAATATAAGACACTTATCTTCCAAATATCCTTCAGCAATAGAGCCTTCTGGTTGAGCTTTATTTCTCACATATGATTTAGAATTCCTAATATATCTGTGAAATAAAATAAAAAAAACATAATTATGACTTTAATTAAGTGTCAATAATTGTTTACTAAACTAGAAAACATATAAATAATGTACCTATCAGTTGGATACTTCCATCAATAATGTACGGGGCTTCCTACTTTAGATTCCACAGCCAAAAGCATAGTTAAATGTATCAGGATAGTAAAAAATGACATAGAAAATATCATCTCCATTGTAAAAAGTTTCAATACAAACCTCTCCTGAAGTTTTTCAAGCTCAACTAGATGTATATATTTCTCACATAGTTTTCCAAAAAATGTGTATATTTGGAGTACAATAGAAATAACTTTTTCAGGTAATAATGTACTCAATCCCAATGTTATTAACTTTTGTAATAAAATATATGAATCGTGACTTTTCAATCCATCTAACCTATGATTCTTTAAGTCAACAAACCTCAAGATGTTACTTGAATACACATAATATACCTTCACATGCTTTAAAATTCGATTGAATGTATCTTTATCCTTATTTTTCATTGAATAAATTTTCAGAGCGTACTTTTCATTCTCATCTGGCCAGAGATCACATTTTATGTTGATTACATGTAAGTCTCTCTGAGCATTGAAATGATCCTTAGATTATCCATGCTCATTAATCAATGTGAAGATCTAATTTTCACATAAATTCTTCTCAACATTCATCACATCAAGATTATTCCCCAATAAATTAAATTCCCAATACGGAAGTTTGAAGAATATACTTTTTTCCTTCCATTGTTTCATTCTAATTTGACTTGATGATGCACTTTGAACTTGTTTCCAACTATCATTAAAATAATGAACCTTCCCAAATTCTATTTCAACATTTCCAAGTTGTGAAAATATTCCAGAACCAGTTAACAACTTTTGAGTTTATCTAAGATCAATTAAACTATTAAATTTTGATCTGTTCAGCCGAAATCTATGAGATACATCAAGAAATATTTGATGACACAAGAAGCACAATTTTCTACACTGATGTAGCTGTTTGGGATCAAAATCAAAGTTACAAATAGTACAAGCCAAGCCCATGTAAGTGTTCTAACCAGATAAATTTTCCAAGTCCAGAGAAGTCACTAACGGTCAATATTAAAGCAACATTCATTTTGAATATTGTTTTAGAAGAAGCATCATATTTCTCAACATCGTTGCTCCATAACTCCGGTAATTCTTATTTTAATGCTGCAAGTATACATAAATATAATTTTTAGGAATTTTTTTAGGAATAATCAGATAAATGATAAAATACATTTGTGGCATACACATCCATGGATACAGATCGTAAGGGATCAAAACAACTAGCCATATGTTATAACTGGTACTCAAAGTCCCAAATGGGTTGAATCCATCGACAACCAATCCCAATAAAACATTCCTACGATTAGCTGAGAAATATTGATGTAACGAATCAAATGTCTTCCACGATTGTGAATTTCATGGATGATTCATTAACCCATCATTGTTATTATCTCAAAAATTCCACTTCATGTGTTCAGCAGTCTTCGATGATGTGAATAATCTTTGCAATCAAGGCTTTAATGTAAAGTAAGGAAAAACATTTTTAGGTGTGTTCCTTTTCTTCTTCATCATGGTAGTATGTTGATTCTAACTTCCATCATCACCCATTGACTTTCATCTAGAATAAGAACATTTTTGTAATCTTGTCTACTTGAATCCTCTCACAAGTAAATCAAATAATCATTGGTATGCGCATGAATATTTGTATAATTCAGACCAAGCCTGTTAACAACATTTTTCATATCATAAAAATTCTTGGGAATCTTTTCTTTAGGAAATGAATTATGAAACAATTATAATATCATAGAAATTTCCTTATTTTTAATTCCACATATACATTTGATATGGTTCAACTTCAGCAGAAAAGAAAGTATTGAATATTTCAAGCATCCAAGATACAACTCTTGATTTTCATCATCAATAAAACCATTAAGCATATTTTCCTTAGTGAAGTTTTCTATTAAATTATTCTCCACATAATCAAGAGGAGGATCCAATGATATGTTACAATCTAGATCTAGTTGTCTTACAATCTCAAAATCGTCACATGTCATGTTTCTATTTGTAGCACCTTCATCTAGTTGTTCTGATATGTTTTGATGTTAATAGTGGGGTCTTGAAATGACTAATTCATCATTCATAAGGTTTTTCATTTAATTTTCCACTATACAAGATGTTGGGAGCTCATTCTGTGGATTGACATCACAACTCAACCTTTGTGTAACATTAGATTATCCGTGCCAAATCCAACAAAAATATTGAGCTGGGAATTTCTTCAATATTAAATGTTAATAAACATCATCTCTCTTCAACCATTTCCTAAATTTATATTTAGGGAAAGGACATATTATTCTCCCTTAAACATATCTATTGGAAATTTCAAAATCTAAAAAGTCTTCCAAACCCTTATCATACTGAGGTGTGTTCCTCGGTAATGTGATCCGACTTTTACCCATGTATATCACAATGTGCATGCACAATACTAAAAAAATTAAAACATGTAACTATTACTAAATATGAAAATATATTCATATGTAATAGTTTAAAAATATATAAATATGTTAAATAAGGTTTTCCTATATAATTACATGTGGTAAATAACGAACCGAGTCACTAGAAAATCAAAGCATGAAAATTAAAAAGATCCATAAAATAATAAAGAGATAATAAAAAAACCATCATATAAAAAATAAACTATACACTACATGTCAGGAAAGGAATACATCAGTAGAAGAACATATACATCAGAAACCAAAATTCCAAAATAAAAACTAGGAAAAAACATGAAGATGGTCCCAATTCCAATACTAGTCCCAAACTCCCATGATTTTTCCTAGTAATCCAATCATCAAGCATTGAGCCTTTCCCAAACCCAAACCTATAATCAAGTAGAATCAACATGGGTTCCAAGTTCCATGGTATCCTAAGAAAGGTGTGACTATAATTAAATAGACCACCACTAATTATTTCCCTAAATATAACTAGACTATAATAATATACATGTACAAGTGGTACACATAAAAAAATTAATAATTTAATTAAAAGGTAGTAAATAACAACTAATGCTTGGGCTATGAGATGACAACTGGTAAGATGATGAAAAAAATATCCCCTATGAAATAAAAAGTAATGAATATATGGATGAAATAAATTTCACCTATGATAATAATATTGCATGCATTATTGATCACACTAATGATAAAAAATACATAGAAGAAACCAATGACATTGGAAAAGTATATATGATAAAAATGACACTAAAAAATTGACGCATTGGATGAAATTAAAGAAATATATAGCACCAAGTAAATGGATGACGTGGATTACATGGTTATGAAAAACAACACTAACAATTTTTATGATTCCAAGAACAACAAAAATTACAATGATTTTGGTGATGTAGTAAAAACATTTGATGATGAAGACCCCAATTAACTGAAGAACCAAGGAAAAAATGATGTTAATGAAAAAACTAATAACCACAATGACACTAAATACAGAGATCATACCAATGAAATTGATGACATGGACCATACAAATGGAAATTATGACATAAATAATTTCAATGATTCCAATGAAATTAAATACATCTATGAGAAAGAAAACATCGGTGACACCTATGAGATGAACCATTCCTAATAAAATATTCAAAAAAATAAAACATATGAAACCAATGACTCTAAAGAAATTGAGGAAACATATCACAATGATGAAACTTATTAACATGATCACATCAACAAAACCAAATATGATAATGAATGTGACATCACTAATGACACCAATGATGTTGATGACTCTAATAAAACCATAAATTCTAGGAAAACTAATGAACCCAATGAGACTAGAGACACTGATGATATTGATGATATAGAAGATTCCAATTAGATCTTCATAACTTATGAACCCAATAACAAAGATGAAATTGGTGACATTTAGGAAACTGAGTACATTGATGATATAGCTAATAGTAACCAAGAAAAAAATATATTTTTACCTAATGAAACATAATTCATATATGACATGGGTGACACTAACAACCCTAATTAATCTTATAACATAAATGAAACTAATGATGTTGATGTCTTAAGTTACACTAACAATAATTATGAAACTAATGATATAGATTACCCAAAATAATGATATATTTTTACCACATCGAGAGATTTGGGGGGTCACTGGGGTCACGGAGGTTGCCTAGGTCACGAGCTTCTAGGTCTTCGGGGGGACGCGGGGGTCGGAATGGGTGGCTAGGCGCGATGAGGGGCAGCGAGGCACTGTGAAATATTTGGGGGGTCACCGGGGTCATGGGGGTTATCGGGGTCATAGGCTCCTCAGGCTTCGAGGGATCGCAGGGGTCGTGATGGTCGGAAAGGTGCGGTGAGGGGTGGATAGGTGTGGTGAGAGCTTCAGGGGGTCGTCAAAGACACCAAGGTCACGTAGATCAATGGGGTCCGAGGGTTTTGGGGTGTCGCAAGGTTCGAGGGGTAGGGGTGTTGGGGGATTTGGGGGATTCAAGGGGGAGAAGTGTCGTTTCTATAAAAAAAACGTTTCATGGAAATTTATTAAAAATCGCCGCTAATTTATTTAAAAAAATTAGTGGTGGTTTAATAAACTTCTACTAGATGATGATAATGTTGTAGTGAATGATACTCAGAAAGAATCCCCTAAAATTAGAGCCAAAATGGGGGGAACCATATGATATACACAAGGTCTTACTCAATGGATCATATGATTTAATTTCAATGGATAGAAAGCTCATCCTATCTCCCACCAATGCAAGGTTTCTGAATAAATACTTTGTGTAATCATACGGAATTCTTTGTAGCAGGAAGAAATTAAAATACTTAGTTCCATATGCATCTAGGTTGCACGATGTTAAATTGGTTAGAATTGTTACCTTTACCGCAAGACATTAAACTAAATGGCCAAAATTTCCTTACCGAAAGACATTAAAATGCATGGTCAAGTCATCATAACCACAAGACACTAAAATATATAAGGATCAATATGATTCAATCAATGGTTCATTACACATTATTCAGATCTATGTGGGAGAATGAAGAAATTCCCCCATTTCCATTTGAGAGTTTTATCCACATGGAAACTCTCTTTATATGGAACTATGTGTGGCTTGATTCCTCATCTTGAAGGGTATGTAGTGACACCTAGATTTCCATTTAGGTCCTGCCACCATTTAAAAAAATGCCCCCTCCATGTGCATGGTCTGAGCCTATGCAGGGAGGTCGATAGAACTACATATAACTTGATTCCATTCTGTCAATGGGATAAATAGAGATGCCTTGATCCCAGATCTTGGTCCAACTTCCACATGGTGTGCATTCCCATATAATACCCTCAGTAGAACCTATACTATAAAAATACTCACTATGATTCCTTATTCCTCACACCGAGAACAACTCACATGAGATTAGGAATGGTGGCAAGGGTTTCTCTGCACGAATGAAGAGTGGAGGATCATGATAGATCCATCACCATAAGATAATTGCTAAAAATTCTCCTCTCCCTACCTATGGACTAGACCTGCATAGGGATACCCTTTTTAAAACTATTTGTTCCTTGATTCCTACCCTCGTTGGATATATATTTCTGCAAAGATTCTATATCCCGGTCCAGCTACCATTCAATATAAATGATCTCCCTTATTTATGCGTGGTAAAGACTAGTGTAGGAAACATGATTCTAGAACTATGTGTGGATTGATTCCTACCCTCACAGAATACATGTTGATTCCAAAATTGTATATCTACTTCCATCCAACATCCAAAAAAAATCCTTCCCCTGCATACAGGTTAGACTTGTGTTAGTAAATTCATATAATTACACCCAGATTAGTTCCTGTCAACCCAGGGTAAGTAGTAATTCCCAGTGTCCCAAAAATAGGCCTAGATACATAAAGGAATGAAGGTGAAATTTCCCCATACTTCATTATGTTACCCCTATGTGGTAGAGTAATCCTTTTTCTGCCTTTGTTTATCACGTTGAGCACAACTCATGCGGGCCTAAGTGTTTCGGCCTGATATTCCCTACGGGCAAATCAATCCACTGCAGGCAATAGTCCTTACCGAAAGATGTTAAACTGCATGGCCAATTTCTTTACCATATGACATTAAATTGGAATGTACATTAAGAACTATGTATGTTTTTATTCTCAATATGACGAGATACGTAGTGATTCTCGGACCCTATGCTTGATTCCGGTAAAGAAAAACAAAAAATTTCCACCAATCTCCTGAACATAATATGTGAGACTACAAAAAAGATTCCAAAGCATTATTTCTACCACAAGGATGTATCAAAAGATCATCCCCTACTGCGTACAAGTTATATCGATGTATGGTATTCCATAATTCACATAAAATCATAGTCAGGATAGTTCTTAAAAACTCGTATATACCCTTACCATCAATCAAACTCCATGTACTGGGAAATATTAGATCTACATAAAAATCCATAGACATTGGAAAATGGATGGTTAGTGTCCTGCGAACACCTTTGTTTGACAATGCACACAATGCCATGGTGGAACTTTATAAGTTTCCTATAAGAAAGTCATGTCAACCAAAGGAACATTCATCTTCATGATAGGTTGTTTCCTACCTCTATACGACCATTGTCTTCTAAGCCCCACATAATCCCTCTTGATATAAGGGCCCTAAGGATCATGGTTTACACATTATTTTCCCTCTCACATCTGGGAAATGCCAGAATTCCCCAACCTAGTTAGTTCATACATACTCTTAATTTATCTAAAATTTATTCCCTACAATATGATGTTAAATTGTGCTACCAATTTCCTTTCCATAATACTTAAAACAACATGGACCCACAAAATCCATCTCATTTATGTTGAGTCACCAACACCCTCATCGCATGACGTCAAGCTGCATGGCCATAAAATCCTCACTGCATGATGTTAAACCACATTTCACAATAGTGTCCTCACTAGAGAGAACATTTCCCCCAATATTGGTTACCTAACATGCCACATCACAGAACTATTTACGGATTAATTCTTTTCCTCGTAGGATACGTAAGGGCTCCCAGACATTCATCCTCATTCAACCACCTAAAAGAAAGAAATATTCCACTCCCCCTATATACAAAATAGACCTATTCAAGGGGACTTCTATAGAAAAGTAAAAATTGATTTATTTCCATCCCATGGAATAAGTGGTGTCGCTTAAATCCTATAACCCATGCCAAGCAAAAAAAATGCATAATAATTTCACTTCGTCTGAATGCAGACAAATTTAAATAAGAGGACTCCCAAACAAGTCCTATTTTCAGGACTGTCTTGAGAACAACAACATTTCCCCTCTTTCATGTTGGGGTATCTATGTACTCACCGCATGACGGAAAACTAAACTACAATCATCCTAATCATATGATGTTAAACTACCTGGTAAAATGTCAATGATGCATGAAATTAAAATACAAAACATCACCCCAAGAATAAAATTTCCCTTTCATTGATCATTCCATTCTTAGGTGGTGGATTAAAACCCTCACTGGCCCTTGTTTCTCAAACTGAGCATAGCTCATATGGTCTTTAGATGTTTGGTAGGGGATTCCCCAGGGATCCATGGCTAATCAATTCACAATAGTTTATCCTAGTGTCATGACCTTAAAAAGAAAGTTATGGTTCTTTCTCCTCACAATTGGGAGCCCAAATTCTTAAACGTATGACATTAAACTACATGGTATCCCAAATATAGCTAAAATGACCTTCCCCCTATGTATGGATCAAACCTATGTAGGGATTCTAACTTCAGGATGTTAGGATATTTAAACCTGGGTCCAGCTCCAACAACAGAATAAAAATGACATACCCTACATACGATTCAAATATATGTAGGGGATTATCTATTTATATGGGTAATCATAAACTAAATGTTTCTAATATGACCATAAACATCCTTACTAACTATCAAACTCCATGTTTTGAGTGATTTTGAATCTTCACAAACATCCAAAGCCATCATAAATGGATGACCAGTGTCCTATAGACACCTTTGTTTGACTATTCATGCAATGCCCCAGTGACTCTACATAAGTTTCCCACAAAAAGGGTCTACCAACCAAAAAAAGATTCATCCTCGTGATAGGCTTATTCAATTTCCATACACCCATCTGCTTTCAATCCCCAGGTCATTTCTCATGATCCAAGATCCCTTAGAACCATGGTTTACATTTTTCTTCCTACCCACATCTTGGACCTGTTGAAACATCTGGGGCCAGTTATCCTACAGTTAATTAGGGCTTCTAAATCAATGTCCTAATCATATGACATTAAAATCCCATGATTCTTGATACCCAATGTTTAATCTTTGGAAAAAATACATCAAGGAATATTTCCCCTAATGTTCTTATACCTGAAATGAATCCACACAGAAAATCCCAACATGAGTCCCACCCCATTAGTGATTTCATGTACAAAACAAAAAATTCCCCACTTTTAAACATGAGAAAGATCCACATATGGATGAATATCAAAAGAACTACATTTTTATTTATTCATATCATCATAGGATATGTAGTGACACCCGAGTCTCATATCTTGAGCCCAACTAAGAAAAACAATTGTTTCATCCATTCCTATCAAGACTCAGACCTGTGTAAGGAACCCCCTCCCACTGATATGGGGAAAACATATTTACCTATTCCCAATAAATTTTAGCCTAAAATTCCCCCTTCTATGTCCAGGTACCCCCTCTTCACAAACCATACTCTGTGTCCAGAAAGGTATGAACCCCATAATCACACCTGGCCATTAGAGATGGGAAGTCAGTGTCCCTTGGACACCTTTGTTTAAATATGTACACAATACCCCAAAAGCTCTGTATAAGTCTTCCACAAAAATTTCCTATCAACATTAAGAAAATTCATCCTCATGAGAGGCTTTTCCTACATTCATATTCCCCTATTAAATTTTTGTGCCACCTTAGTCACTGGTTTCGGAAACCCCCTGGATTGTAATTTTTATCCTTTCTCCCCTTTCATGCCTGTATATGGTAGAACATTTCTAGTCAAACTACAGTGAAAATGGTAAATTGTTTAACAATCTGGTCTGAGTGAAATTACTTTAAATCATGAGTCTCGAATGTCCCTATTTCATGATAGTAAATTGCACCATGATCCAAAACTTCTTCACACAAGTCAAATTCGTGTCGGATTGGTTTCTAGACCAAAATAAATATAAATTTTCCTATTAATTCCATAAATAGTACCCTCAACAAGTGACCCAATGAGGTATTACAAAGAATAAGGAAATCAAAACTTCCATAAAATTGCACGGGCATCAGGAATGGACTATCGGTGTCATGTAAGAACCTTTGTTTGACTATTCAGACAATGCCCCAGTGTCTCTACATATGTTACCCACAAAACAAGTCTTCCAACCAAAGGAAAAAATGTCCAAAAGAGTGACTTTTCCTATCTCTATACACCCCATTGCATCTAATCCCCAAGTTATATCCCATAACCAGAAAACAAAAAATTAGATTCAAGAAAAATTCTTTATCCATATCTGAATTTTATTAGATCATTCTCAGTTAGTGAATCCCAAATTGGGGCCCTTTCCCTGTAAATCATGGTTAAATTTTATCAAATTAAAACCTCAGTCATGGTCAAATATGTTCGAACTAAAACATGACTAATAATAGTGTAGTTTTCAAGACTATAAACTTTGTATAGAAAGATACATTAAACTTTCCAGGATAAAAACTTGTAAGGGATACCTTCTACAAAAGTCGAATACCAGCTCTCTAAATCTACACTCTGTACAGTTTAACAAAAATATATAGCAATTAAGAATCAAAATTTACAAAAATATTGTTAAGTTGAAAATCTACAAAGGGAGGACTAATAAAAAGTTGAGTTACACTGAATTAGCCCATATCAATTTGGGATTAGAAAAGAACTAGGGTATTAACGAAAAAGGCACGAAGATTGTTGGTTTTTTCTATATAAACCTATAAATTTTCAAACTACACTCAATGAGTCCCTTGGCTTGGGAAACAAATAGATAATGGATTGATTATTCCAAATTAATCATCCTAGATCATGATTCATATCAATATCTGGTTGAAATGATATTCATAATATGGTAAATTATGATTGATTTACATTGTAGGAAAAATAAGGGACAAAAATTATAGAGAAAACAAGTCTTTGTTCTATTAAATGGGAATGGAAGAACATCCAAAATATGGATTCTCTCCCTGATGAAAAAATAAATCAGGTACAAAATGACCCATAAGATTACAATGAGGCCGGACTCACTCTTTCTAGTAGGTTGACAATCACCTGACATGGACCATCAAGGGCTTTCTCTAAAGCTTCCATCTACTTAGATTCAACTTCAACGGCTAGATGAACTCACTTCATAATATCCCTGAGAACATTTCCCATAGTGAGAACTTGATACTTCTAGTTGTTCCTTCAGCATATCCACATGAGCCCCTCACTCCTGCATTGCCTCTGTTTGGGAAATCACATGGTCATGAGTTATTACTTACTTAGCTACCAAATGGTGAAACTTATCAGTGATATCTCAAAAGGTATTCATTTAATGATGTGAGGAGTTGAACTTAACAAGGTTACCTTCACAAGTATAGAGATCCTCTCAGACTATAAAAAATTGGTACACAAGGAGGTTCAATTATCGGTAGTCAATGCTGCCTCAACCCAAGTCAACAAATAATCATTGAAGGGTGTACTCCTCATCATAAAGTTCCTCTTGGAGAGTTTCTATGACAATAGTACAAAAAATGATTCCATGCCTATCTTTGTACATCTTGATGCTTCCTAATGTGACGGAATTCTGGATTTTCACCTCTGCAGCAATGGAAATATAATACGGAAGCACCATCATGACAGATGGAGTTGCCCTTAATTGAGTTACCCTAGCAGGATGATCTTTCCTCCCCACAGATGGTTCGACCTCTAAGGCCAAGCATGGGAGATTTACTGTGATTTAAGGAGTTCCTATAGATGATACACTTGGTCCAACATTAGTAGGTCCACATACTGTGTCATCAAAAGGTATGGGTCTGAGACACCCTTCAAAAGGATATCTTGTGTAGAATATGTGCCCTCTGAGAATGCATGACGCCAAATATAATGCATACTCACAGTAGGTATATGGAAATATGGTACAGCAGGCACAACCGGTATAGGACTAGTAGCACGAAATGGCCTCTAAACTTGCTGAATTGGCCTAACTAATACTCCATTGAGGTAGAACAATAACCAAAATTGAGCATACTCCAATGATAGGAAAGTTGAAGCCAAAATGGGAGGAAAAAGTAAATCCATGTCATCATCTTACAACATCATAATTAGTCATAATTAGCGAAGGATGACTGGTTGATATTTCCTTCTAATCAAGTTAACAAGGAGGAATGTGGTCTGTTAAAGGCTTCCAAACTATCTAGTAAACCTATAAGGGGTATAGGGTTCAAAAATAGTCACTCTTTATATGCATGTAGTCAAGACTCCACCCTGAAGTGAAATGATATATCAAAATTATTCTTGGGATCCCCTCTCGTTACCCATTACCATTTCATGGGGCGCATCATAGGGCATAAAAGAGAATTGAGAAACATCACTCAATAATTCAACCACTCAATCAACAGTCAAAGATTTAGGATGAACGCTGATAATATTTGGAATAGATTGACGAAATTCAGAATGAGTAGCACTTATGGTATGCTGATACTCATAGCAAAGAAAATGTTCTTCCATCCAGCCATATAGAAATTGAATTGGCCTACTAAGGCAATGTGGATTCCTTCCTTCCTATATCTACCCCAATAATTCATAGATAAGGGCAAGGGTATATATGGATAAGTTTATGGTTTGTCCCCCATCCAATGTAGCCTCTATCATTAAGTTGAAATTTCAGATACTGTTGAAGACATCAAGGGATGGTAAAATCCATCCACTCAAGAACATGGAAAAGAAACTATCTAATCTAATATTAGACGACATGTCTGACCAAATCTCATAACACCCGGTGGTATATCAACCTACCTAAAGGGTAGAGAACTACAATCCCAGAATATTTCATGATTGTCAAGTTGGATTTTTTCAGCTCCAATAGACTTTTGGCCTTGATGAACTCACCTTCAAGAACATCTTTATACAGTCTTCAACTAAAATAAGTGAGCAAGCATGGAGAGCATGACCAAGAAATCCATCTTCTATGACCAAAAAGTTCATCTCCCATAGATACACATGTTCTACATTCTCCCATGTATTGGGGGCCATAAAAAATTCATCATACATGTTTCCAAGGATGGGAATCCCACTTAATTAATAGAGGTCCCACCAGCTAATTCCCACTTTCCTGTGTGACAAGTAGAAGGTGTTGGTGCTCAAACACCAACAACGGAGCAGTTTAGGAAACATATTTTCTTGTGAGTAGATCACAAATTGGGAAAACTATGATAATTCATATAGACATATAGCTACCAGATATTCAAGGGATTCTAGAACGATTTAGTGAAACTTGAATTCCCAGGCCCCTTCATTAGAGAAGAACCCCCTAGATAATAGGTCACATTTAGAGCTTTATCCTCCATTACTATTACCTCATGACAGGTTAACAGTAGTTGGGTAGTCCTGAATAGATGATTCTAAATATGTGTTATGGCTATGTTTGATAGTCTTCATCCATTTGGAGCCACTCAGAACGAACATAACCTCTTAGCTCGAAATAATATTGATTTCTCCCATAGTAGAGAGATTCTCTTGATTATATTACCAATATTTCTGTAGAAAAATGATAAGACTGATTTGGTTGATCCATGGAAAAGGGGAATCATCTTTGAGGCCAAAGTTGTAAATAAAAAACTAGTTAGATAGTGGATATTCCATAAGCTCTGTTATAAGGAGATCTTTGAGAGTCCAATTTAAAGGAATGACAAAGGAACAAAGGTTATCTTCGATGTTCTCAACCATAATCTCCATTCTTCTTGTCTCATCCACTAAAGTTAGAGAAATATCTATTATCATTCTTCAAATGACCGTGAAAAAGGTTATTCCAAAAAAAAATTGGAAAATGAATAAAAATAGTCTGTGTATAGAGGTCCCATGAATGGTTCACGGGAGGCAATGCCCATGAACCGATAGTTCATGGTGAGATCGTAAGGTGATGGCCCACAAAATGTTGGATAGTGACCCAATAGTTCATGGAATGATGATAAAGAGAACTGCATACAAGTCCATTTTATGGATTCATAGTTCATTTCATGGGCGAAGTGGACACAAAGTGTTTGCATTATGTGGGAGCAAGCAGGCGAGAGCGATTCATAGAGCGCAGCATTTACCAAGAAATGTGGTTAATGGAGAATTACATAGGCCCCTATATATAGTCATGGTCCCCCAATGGGTCCACTCTTATACTGAAAATTAGTTCAATTTAGTACTTATTTCTACATAAGAGTATCATTCTCTTCATCTTGATCAAAACCCATTCTGGTGGGGGGAATTATTAAGGTCCTAAAAACATTACATAGGGAAATAAAATAATCCCAAATATTTGAAAAAGGAAGGAAATTGAACCCAAATAATATTTTAAGAATAATGTTGAAGAATATATACTTGTAAAAGGAAAGTAGTGTGCTGCAGAGCATAATCCCTTTATGGATTGTCGATCTGCATGGTTGTCCGCAGAATCGCAAGGCACCCAAAAACTAAATAGTTCACGAGATGATAATGGTAGTGCCATCCCCTCTGTGAATGACTTCTTCACTAAAAATAGTCATAGAAATACTCCTTTCATACAATCCCCCATGAACTAAATGGTTCACAGGTGAGGCATAGTCAACAGCCTCCCAAAAATAAAAAAAATCATTTTTGGGACTAAGGTGGTAATTTACACCACCACATATGATGAACCATGTCCCCCACTGACCGGGTCATCCACAAGTCAGGTTTATTTTTGTGGGATTCCCTAAAAGGTGTCGTGTGACCCACATATCCATCTCCCCAAGCCCTCTATAAAAGGAACATGAGGGGAGCCATGAAAAGAACCATATTTTAGAGGATTGCACGGAATTTTGGAGAGGAATTTTTGAAGAGATTGATTGATGAAGAACATGCCTCTTCCAATGAATTCTCATAGTTATATCACGCTAAATAACATTAAATAAGAAAACATAATATTAATTGGAAGACTGAAAACCCAATCCCCTTCTTGAATGAAATTCCTTCAAGGCACAGAACCAATTCCCATTCTTCAATCCAGTGCCCCACATAGCAAAATACTACATGGGTGGAACCTTGGGATGCCTAGAAATCCACTATATGGACCGAATTCAGCGCCACGTAGAAAAATGATACAAAGACAAAATTTGGTTCTGTGTATCATTACGATATGTGGATGGACCCACCACCCACATAGTAACATGCTATGTGGGGGAAGTCGCCATATTTTGTAAGGAAATTCTACATGGAATAGGGTACCCTCAAGCATTCCACCATCTTTCTTCGATCATCTCCTTTCATTTCCATAATAACCTCGATATCCCCTCTATGAAGTAGTCTAACATAATTAGTATAAATCCTTTTCAAAATCTACTAGACCCATATGATAAAACCATCAGGAGAATTAGTGTTCCCTTATGAATTTACATATCCATGGAAATAGAAGACAAGTGGGAGATCCCCATAATGGAATGGACCCTCAGAATGTCCCTAAGTTTACATTCTCATGGTAACCCAGGGCCCAACCTTGGGATACTCAAATATTCCTCCTAGTTATAGGTATTGAGGGTAATAACTATCTTTTCCATTCTGTGTAGGCTATTGATAAATAAATTACATCACGCTTGTGTCTCCTTTTGATGAGGAACAACACTTCTCCCCTTTTTTCAGAAACCCAAAGGGAACTCCTCCTGAGGTAAGCCCTCAACCTTTCTCAAGGTAGGTGGCGCTCTTCCTCCTCTTCAACTCGTCCTGAGATATGTCTGGATAGACCAAAAAATATGTCTATTAGGGATAACAAAATAAGGGAGTAAATTAGAACATTCAAAGCCTCTCTCTCTCCATCCTTCTGAGCTCTCATTTCGGCCTCTTCTACCAACATCCTCCCCCTTTTCCATTAGTAGAGAAGGAATGATGTGTATTTTTTTAAATATTTCCCATCCTATTATTTTTTACAATGAGCATGAATCACATGGTCTTAGAGGATTGTGATGAACACAAAATCTACACAATCCTTAAATAATGAACTATGAGAACTCTAATTCCCACCATGACTAGGATACATAGTAAGCCCTCCTAAGTCCATATATCCATGTCATCTCACCCATGATATGAGAAATCATTCCCCCATAAATGGGCCTCCTCCAAGGTGTAATCCCCAAAAAATTTAACTATAATAAATTTTATTCCTTCTCTAACCAGGATACGTAGGACTCCTATATAAGGCCTCAGATCAAGTGGGCCTTCCCTCTGAATGTAATCCCCAGACCATGCCTCCTATATGGGTATCAGCTCTATATAGGCCTAACTGGTGGCTCAAATGGTCCTTCAATAAAGTATAAGTCCTAATATCTCCTCAAAACTACGTGGACTTTGATTCCAAACTAATTTGGACATGTCGGAAACCTATCTTAGGTTTGAGCCCAACACTCCACCTATCTCACCCCTTCCATCATTCTCATGTTGATTCACTCTCATCATGACAAAATGACGTTAAACTTCCTGAATCACCTAACCACATGGACTTTTATCCTCAATCAATTGAGATTCATAGTAAGAATCCTTAAAAACCAATCACATATCCCAAAACAACCTTAATGCTTTCCGAATTATATCTATAGTAGCGTTATGATTACCCAAGAGACCATATCTCTTATGGGTCTTTCAGGCTGCCTTGGAGTAAGTCTCTCACCAAAGCTTGACAAGGAATATTCCACCTATACATCCTCGCTGTATGAAGTTAAACTACATAGATGGGTCTCTGTCCCATGATCTTAAAAGGTGGTGTGTCTAGTCAGGTGGCACCGAACTACATGGGTTATGATTCCTCTCATGATGATTCATAGGAAGCTAATCTTATGGGTTTGATCCCGATATCAAGACAAAATTTTTCCCCCCTGGATGATGATAATCTCTAGTTAGCCTCACCATGCTGCTTAAATATTCATTTTCTTAGAGAGAGACTAGAGAATACCTAATGTGTCCATGAAAGGGTATCAATGATGAAGAACCTTGGATACATATAGATATCTTCATCAAAAGATAGCATCGAATACATATAGATGTTACCAGACCCATGCATATTTTTTATTGGTATTTTGACCTGGGAGTAATCTACGAACACATTCTTAAGAATGAACCAAGGGTTCAAGAACATATTAAAATTTCTTAAATGTATAAGTGATTCCTGTAATGGGTAATAATTCTCCCCAAAAGGGTGTGATGAGCCCGACTTCCCATCCTCTAAGCCAATGTGAGTCCTACAACGTCATTTCCCAAATAATCCAATGAGAGCCTACCTTTGGAAAGAAGGTCCATGAATCATGGATAATAGGGTCATTGGTTTCTTATGGATCCACTAATAAACCCGTTGGTAACCATCCACGAACATCGTACCCAACATGGACCTATTGTACAAACATTTAACCCCCCTACAATTTCCCATTAGAACCCCTCAACTATAGCACCTCCTTTGTAACATAAAAAGGATATATTGCCTAGTCCTTGTGGGACCATCTCGCCCACCAAAATGGGGTATAAAATGAATTTGGTCATAAAAAGTGTGTTTATGGAAATTTGGGAAATTTAAATTGTTTAATTTGAATTGTGGATTTGATGGAAATTTATTCAATTAAATTATTGAATTTTTTTGTGAAAACATATTTGATTGAAAATTATGGAAAACCCCAATACCATTGAATTTAATTTTTATAGTGAAATTGATGGAACCTTATGAAGAAATAAAAATCTGAATTTAATTTTTTAAATTGGATTTTAAAATTTTAATTGTTAATCTATTTTAAATCCCTATTTTTGAAATGGATTAAAATGGTTTTGACAAGAACCTCTAGGATCTATCTTAGGAAAGACATGTTTTTTATTTAAAACTCGTGCTATAGTTTTTAAATGGAAATTTGAATTTTTAAAATGAATTATATGATGAATTTTATTTTGAGTTTTCTTGAAATAAATTACAAATCGTTTCTTTTTATTAGACAATATGCAAGACTTAAATAGTTAGTGTGTTATTTGGATGACACTTTACAATTTACAATGTTCTAAAACATAATAGGTACATCATATCCCTTAGGAAATGGTGATGATTCCTCTTTTTCATGTGTTCAAAGGTTTGTATCTACATATTTTCATGTCACCTTGAGTGTGGGTTCCCAATAGCAAGAAACTATCATACCTTCTTATGAATATGTCCATATTGAACACTTGTTTGTATTTCAAATGAATATATTCCATTGTTGTAAACTATTTTACATGAATTGTGAATTTATATAAACTGTTTTATATAAAAAAATTATTTTAGACATTTGTGAAAAGGTACGTTGTTTTAGAAATATTCCATCAATTGAAATGTAAATATTTTGTTTAAATTATTTCTATCATTTGAAATGTATTTCTATCAATTTAAATATAAATCTTGGTTTTTTTAAATATTCTATTTAAATGAAAACCCAATTTATTGAAAATTGAAATCACTTTATTTGGTTAATTTTATATTTTCATCTTTTTATAGAATATATGGCGAGTCCATACTAGGATTTTAGCTCACAACCTAACTTCCCCTTCAGGTGTTTGAATTTTATCTCCTTCCAAGTTCAAGCTGGGGTAAAGAACCACTTGGAGGTGGTTCTAGTTGTTTATCTATGGACTTGGTGAGTTCATCCATTGAGACTTGGGAAGTTTTTGTTCCTATTTTTCTTGTACATGGTTATATTAATTTGGGATGTTATACCTTTTTGAATTCTAGTACATCACTCCTATTGTAGTTTCTTTTGTATGCATACTGATCGTCTAGTTGATTTCTACATTGGAAGTGGAAAAACCATTCCCACTTTCATTTTTATAAGATTTCAAGTGCTCATTGTTGACCTATGGCTATTGAAAATTCCCATTGGGATATAGTAGGGTTGGCTCAGTTATCGGGTAACCAGAGTAACCAGGCTGGTTCGTGACACCTTTATCATTTCTCTCTTTGGTTGAGAAATTTTCCTTCCATATCCATATTTTATTTAAAAAAATCAAAAAATGTTTTTAATATTATCAAAAATATTAATTAATGTATTTTTTTATCTATTTTTTACTTTCTTTACCAAGTTTTAAATGAATATTCTTATCATTTTCCAAAGTTTGTGCTTTAGAATTTTTACTAGAAATGTGAATGGAGTTTTTTTAATGTACACCAAATGAACGATTTTCCCCACCATCATGAATATGATTTTTTAAAAAAAGAATCTTATCAATGGAATTTCTCATATAATAATTATTTTATATAGTATAAATCACATAAAATAACATATAGAAAACAATACCAACCTTATAAATGAAGCATTAATGAAATAAAAGATATTTATAGAAATTAAGGAACCTATACAGATGGAATGGTAATATGACCATTAGAATAGTAATGTGACTGTTAGGAATATTAATATAACCAATAGAATAGTAACATTACCTAAGAAAGTATAAATAAAATTTTTTTATCATATAAATGGAAATATGGTATAGTTAAATCATGGAATAAGTAAATAAATGTTCTAAAATGAAAAATCAACTATTGATATTTTTATAAAACATAAATATTTATTTCAATTTCTTTAATTAAAATAATAATTTGAAAGAATATTTATTTTCATAAAATAGATTTATAAATTAATATTTTTTTATTATGACTATAATATAATTTTATGAGAGCTTAATTAATTTTTAAAAGTGTCATAAAATCAAATTTAATTTTAAAATTGGTATTTTTAAAATAAATAATGATTTTAATTAAAAATTAAATTTCTCGTATTTAGAAAATTATTTTCATAAAATGGATTTCATTTTTTTAATTCCACACATCAAAAATGGTTCAGGTAAATTATTGGTATTTTTCAAAAATAGTTGAATTTTTATTGAATAGTAAAATATGGTAATTTATTGTATTTAACCAATACATGAACTATTGAGTCAAAAATGATGTATGGACAATGTAAGCCCATAATATTGAACTATCCTTCATTATTTTAATATATTTAGTGATAAAGTTAAAATTGTTGATAGTATTGATCCAAATTAATAAACTAATGAATAAAATATTCAAAAAACACCCCACCCATCCACTATAAATACCACCCTCACCACCTCTTCTCCTCACAGCACCAAAGTTTTGAATCTTATCCAATTTATAAAAAAATCCATCTCCCAAACCTCTCCCCCACGTTTTTTTCTTTATGGTCTCACCAAAAATACCATTTCAAACTTCCTCAAGGAGGTTCTCAAGGAGAGGAATTCAAGAGGTAAATACCCTTTTGTTCTTTTAATTTTATTTAAATTTCTTTTCTTTTCTTATTCTTATCTCACCAATTCTATCCAAATTGAATTGATAAATCCATTATATTTTATATTTTGTGATTTTATTATGTTAATTATATATCAACCATCAATTCTTTTCTATTCCCCTTTTTATTCTAAAAATGAAAACATCATCCAAGAGTTTCCGATTTACAGCCTTT
Organism: Viscum album; assembly: GCA_963277665.1. Lineage (NCBI taxonomy): Eukaryota > Viridiplantae > Streptophyta > Magnoliopsida > Santalales > Viscaceae > Viscum > Viscum album. The sequence continues at coordinate 27,485,175 of OY728131.1, forward strand.
ATGGACGATGAGTTTTCATTTTTCAATTATTCCTTCAAGAATAGTCATAAAAATATTTTATGGTTAAAAAGTGACTTTAATATATGTAATAAAAGTTATTTAGTGTTTTGGAACTATTATATATACATAATATTAATTAATATAACAAAATTAATGCATGACGGTCAAGAAAGTTCCAAAATAATCGAAACAGTTATCATTACCATTTTATCTAATAAATCATCCTCGTATTTGGAAAAAATGATATATAAGACCATTAAATATTCTATAAGTTATTTAATATCATATAATTTTAATTATTGATAACTATTCCCATTTCACATGATCTTTCGTACATGTATACAAGTGAACCAATCATGAAAACCAAGGAAACGAACACTTCTAAACAATGAAATTGTATCTTATAACTCTTCAAAAATACCATAAATTTACTTAATAAATTTTTAATAAATCAAATAAATATTTAAGAGGTTTTGAATTGATTTATTAATGAATCAAATTTCATTATAAATGATGTTAAGCACAAGTACAGAATGATTTTGAACATAAGGTAATGGTTTCTTCTAAAACCTCAATTTTTCATTCAAGTTATGCTTTATCTCTCTTTACCCCAATGTAATTATTCATTATTTTCATATAATTTTTCTACATTCTATGTAATTTTTACAAAATAATGTTTCCATATCAGTTCATTTTTCTTTATGGGGAAACACATGTTGTATAAGGTTCCCTTTTCAATTATTCTCATTAAGAAAGCCCAGTTAAAGGGAACTTCCAAATTAATTACTCATTTCCTAGTACACTCTATAATCTATTTTAGGCCACAAATATTTTTCTAAAATTAATCTTTTAATAATTAAAAATTATCTTAGTTCATTTTGGGTTTTATGAACACAATTATCCCTTCGTCCACTTTTAATACTCATTTATATTTCTAAATTTTCTTAAACACTCATTTTACATGTTTTCACTTATGTTTCCTTATTTTAGTATGACTGTTATTTTAATATTACTAAAATATAATATCATTCCCTTTTATGTTATGGGATATATATGTTTATAATATGATTTTTATGAAAATAAAAAATATTTTCCAAAAGAACTCTTCTTTCCAAAGTAAAATGGGTATTTATATCAAAAATTTATCAATGATTTTATTAGATTAATTTCATCTATTTGAAAACCCTATATTAAATCTTATTATTAATTTAGATTTTTCCCTATATTACCATCTAACATATTTTATTGAATAGTTTATGATTATTTATGGAGATGAATTATCTTGATAAAATTCGATATAATATTCTGGATGATTGATGATTATGTTTATTGTAGGGTAAAATTATTAATATTTAATATTCTAGTTTCAATATTAATGTATATTTTGATTATTTTCAACCCCTTTCATATGAGGAATTCATTGGACTTAGTAAGTGATGGGAAGGGCCTGATATAGTCCCTCGATGCATTGGTATGTCTCGTGAGGAAAACAAGACTGGGTTTTTACCCATTAATGTATAGTGTCTTGGATGAAGCCTTGACAGTTTGTTTGTGATTTCAAGAATTATGAATTCCCTCATTATTATATTGGTAATTGATAATCCATGTGATTATTCAACTAGTAGAACATCCATAGTTATGTTTTATTCTCATGTGATTATTTATGTGGCATTATTTTGATCATCTTTTACTCCGACCATATTATATTCATGTTTATGTTTTAATGACCTGTTTTGTTAGATATTAATCTATGATTATTGTTTATATTTACAGATTCCACTGTATTGTTTCCCTTTCTGAGCAATTGAAATCACCCCTTTCTTATGTTATTTTTTTTCAAGGATGGAAATATGTATATTATGAATGAATTACAGTGATAGTCTTGGAGTTTATGGGTGTTTCCAAGGGATTATCTATGTTTTTTCATTTAAAGTTATAATATAAAACTTATTTTTGTATCTAGTTTTCCAAAGTTTTTAAACTATTCAGTCCTTGAGGTTGCAAACACTTATTCATTCTACCGATGTAAAAAATTAAGGCACTGGATCTAGACTACTGGGGTTTGGGTCTTTACAGTTAGTATCAGAGAAATTTTAGTAAATACTTTATAAAATATATTTACAAAAACATAAATTAGAAAATAGAAACCTATGATATTCTTTGAGGATAACTATAGAATTATATCCCAAAAAACCATATTTATAAGATTATATATGCATAAATTTTTCAATTTATATTAATTATTCCCCTAGTATTGAGATTATATATAGGGATGTGACCTAATCTACTATACGTTGGTATTTATAAATGGCACTAACAATAAGGAATGTGAAATTCATCAATGCACATCATGTATTTTATGGTATTATTCCAATATTTCAAAGGGAAAAAGTCTCCTAAACACTCTGATCATATGAGGACATAGTATCATATGCTAATGAGACAAAGAAAAAATTCTCTATGTATTATGGCTTTGGAGGGAAGCATGATAATAGGAGTACATCAAGGAAAAATATGGATAAAGGAAAGAAAAGAAAGAATTATTTTACCACATGTGATAATTGCGGAAATAAACACCATGTTACAAGCTTAAAATAATGGGAGTTTGATACAAATTTAGAGAGAGAGTCCACCATTCTTGTGATTTAATGGGTATAAAAATGTTCTCTATTGTGCAATGCCTCAACTACAAGGATATGGGACATTATGCGAATTAATGTCTCAAGCATCAAAATAAAGATACCCTAATATGATCTAATGGGTCATGGTCAAACTTATGCTACTACCACATATGAAAATGAATGATTTATATTCCTATATTTGGGTTCAATAATTATATTTTATAAATAATTGTCAGGTTATACGAATACTGATATATATAAGGATTGTACTACAGTACTTCTTCTTTAATAAATTGAAAGCATGTGATGAATAGAACTAGTAATTAAGAGATGTCATTTTAAAGTATGTTGATCTTTTTTAAAACACATGACATGGGAAATATAACCATAAATGTGTGCTTGATGATGATATAATAATAAATAGATATTTATTAGATAGTATTGGGGACCATGAAGGTGGTTAGTGATCTAATGGATCATGTCATGCCAGAATTAGTAGATGTTTGGATTTAAGTAGAACCTGATATTTTATTTTTTTTGAATCATGCATGTTTTCATTAAGGTTTAATGGTTATCAAGGTGTTCAAATATTTGGTATGTGATAATAATGGATGCATTATTTTGTTTTTCTAAACATATGATATTAAGTAACCTTTCTTCTAAATCATTGGTCTTTGAATTTAGACATACATATTTTGGATGATTATTAAGGTTAACTACTTATGTAATGGATTAAGGATATCATTGATTAAGATTAAAGTATGATTATTCATATCGGATAACTTGTGATAACCTTTTTGGTTTTAGTAAACTTTTAAAGGTCAAAGGAGTGAATTATGGTTCATTTGATTAAAGTGTTTCAATAATAAATATTTATCTTGAATATCCATATTTTGGTTTACGAAATGAAGTGGAGATAGATCTAATCACAACCAAAAGAAGATATTGTTACATGGAAAGGAATCAGGTAAGTTTATTTTCTCAAGTGCTTCTCAAAGATATTAAAAGAAACCCTAAACTCTAGGAAAAGTATTTTTGAACAAAAACGTCATCTAGTTACTTTCCTTTTTGAGAAATTAATGTTATTTTATATAATCATAATTTTATGGTTTTCTGATGGTAGACCTTATGATAACCATGTTCTCTATCACTCTTCATCAGAACATGATAGTTATATTAATTTTCTATACACGTGTTTTCAATTCCCAATAATGTTCTCCTATAGGGATACCAAATTTTTTGGTGACCTTCACATTTACCTTCCCCTCTTAATAATATAATAATTTATTAACCATATTTCCAATGTGGTATTCCCACAAAGGAATTTTTCAGGATCAATATTTTATTTTCGAATTCAATTTCAATTTGTGAGGATGCAATTTCATGAAGGAGGGGAGAATGTAACGACCTAAAAATATTATCAATGGAATTTCCCTTATCATAATTATGTCATATAATATAAATCACATAAAATCACATATATAACACAGAAAAAACATTATATATGAAAAATGAATTAAATAAGAGATATTTCTAGAAATTAAGTAACCTATATCGTTGGAATAGTAACTTGAATATTGGAATAGTAATGTGACCATTAGAAATAGTAATATGACCAATAAAATAGTAACTTCACCTATGAAAGTATAAATAAAATTTATATATATTATAAATGAAAATATGTTATATTTATATCAAGGAATAAGTAAATAAATGTTTTAAAAATTATAAATTAAGTGTTGATATTTTTGTGAAAAATACATGTTTATTTACACTTTTATAATTAAAATAATAATTTAAAATGAAATTTATTTTCTTAAAATAGAGTCATAAGTTAATATTTTGTTCTCTTTTGATTATAAGATAATTTTATGAGACCATAATTAATTTTTCAAAGCGTCACAAAATTGATTATAATTTTTAAATCTGTATTTTTTGAATAAATGATGATTTTAATTAAATGTTAAATTTATCACATTTAGAAAATTATTTTCATAAAATGGAGTTCATTTTTTAATTCTACATATTTAATAGTTTTTACGATTAATTGTTTGTATTTTTCTAAAATAGTTGAATTTTTATGATTAGTGAAATATGGTAATTTACAGTATTTAACAAATATATAAATTATTGAGTCATGGATGATATATGGATAATGTAAGCCAATAATTTCAAAATATCCTTAATTATTTTAATATATTTAGTGATAAGGTTCAAAATATTGATATTCTTGATCCAAAATAATAAACTAATGATTAAAATAATCAAAAAACACCCCTCTCCTCTACTATAAATATCACCCCTCACCACCTCTTCTCCACGCACCATCAAAACCATGAAAAATATCTAATTTCTAGCTAATATCTCTCCCAAACATCTCCCCCAAGTTATTTTATTTTTATTCTCAACAAAAATACCATTTCAAAGTCCCTTAATCAGGTTCTTAAAGAGAGAAATTTAATAGGTAAAATCCCCTTTCATTCTTTAAATTTTCTTTAAATTTATTTTCTTTTATTATACTTCCCTCACCTCCCTGATCAAAAGTGACATAATAACACAATTATATTATATATACTGGAATTTTATTTTTTTAATTTCATATCAACCATAAATTATTTTCTCTTCCCCTTTTTATTCTAAAAAATAAGACACCATCCATGATGTGTCGATTTACATCCTTCATGGACGACGAGTTTTACCTTTTCAATTATGCCTTCATTGCTTGGCATAAAACCATTTGATGGAAAAATCAGACTTTAATATATGTAATAAAAGTTATTTATTATTCTTTAACCAGTATATATATAATATTAATTAATAAAACAAAACTAGTGTGTGATGAGTGAAAAAACGCCAAAATAATCCAAACGGTTGTCATTAATATTTTATCTAATGAATCCTCCTCACATATGGTAAAATGATATATAATACCGTTAAATATTCTATAGTTTTGTTAATAAAATATAATTTCAATAAGGTCTAGAATGGGGAGTGAACCTAGTTTATAAATGCACTTTTTCAAATAATATACTCTTGGGAGTGAACCATGACTAAGGAAATGATAAATTAGTGAGTGAACCCAATCCAATATGATAGTCATAGAGGTGATCCATGAATAAGAAAATTATTTATAGGCCTATGTGTATTCAAAAAACTTATCCCTTATTCTTATGGTATGTTATCATGGTAAATTAATGATTATTAATGATTCTTCATTCTTCTGAATTATGTATATTTTTGTAACAAAACCTTATCCCATGTTTTAGGATTAAAGATCATTGACTATTTAGGTTTGAATTTTTTATATTAAGATCATTTTACTATACCCTTATTCTTTTCTTATGCTCATTTTTTATCATCGATTGATATCTATTATGTTTAACCTTATTGAGCATCTAAGCTCACCCTTTATTATGTTTCATTTCCCAAGGTTATGAAGAAAGGATTTAAGTATGATATGTCTAAGAAGGGTGATAATTATGAATAAATAAGTGGGTTATGATATATATCATTTTATATACTATTGTTTATGTATATAGTCCTTAATAATTCTAAACTTTTATGGTCCTTGATCATTTATTATTGTGAAATGTATTGAATATTCATCTAAAATGATGGAATATTTATGTATGTAATGTTTCGGTCACTATAGTTGGTATCAGAGGATAGTTTAGTTTTTTTTGGAAACTATAATAGAGTCCATTAATGAGAAACCATAGGAAAATCCTATGTATAGAAGAATATCTTCTGTTTTGGTAAATAAAGTTGTGTGGTTTTCCTAAGAATTACATCCATGTATAGATACTAGCAAGAGGATATGGATGCAGTACATATCCACCTAGGAGTAATAACTATGAATAGGGAGGATAGGGTATTAACTTTATCATCACTAGTGCATGATAATTTATCCTAAGACTGCACAACTAGATAGACACTCCTTAGGGGTATCATTAAGTTAATTAACATTTTCTTTATAATCAATTATAGAGTATTTGATTAGATATTGACCATGGGTGACATTGGTTAAACTTAATGTGTCGTAAATTGAAAGGAAGGTGTCATGATTTTTACATCCTATAAATTATTTTTCATGATTTTCACTCTTATTAATGATGCATGATGGTCATGCAAACCATTTTGGTTTTATTAAGTGATTTGAGAAAAACTAATAAAGTTGAGGTGGTTATATGTATTGTTAAATATTGAAGTACCCTATTTTATCTTAGTTATATTAATTCATATATATTAGGAAAATTATAAAGGAAAAGTAATTCATTTCCTCAATTATTGAATATTGGATTTTTATTTAATCCTTCTAATGGTATGATGATTGTATTTCAAGTCTCTAATTATTTCCCAATTGAAGTTTGGGGGAATTTTATTCTTATAAATCTTGTAATTATCCCTCTAGTTGGATTAAAAATATTTTAGTCTTGTATTAGATTTCTTTTTAAAAAGACCATATCAATTGTTGAGGAAGTGAATTCATATTTTATATTCCAAACCAATCTATGATCGTCTATCAGTCCAAGGATAAATATGAACTCTTAATAGAAAATTTTAAATATCATGGGTCATGATTCCTATTGAAAATGTGTATTTATCTCAAATGTTTTGTGAGAAAATCAACATCAATGATATTACTATTGTATAGGAGTTTGTTGATTTCTTTTTAAAATAGTTTCGGAGTCCTCCACTGAATCATGAAGTTGATTTTTCAATAGCACTCAAACCCAGTGCTACACAAATTTGAGATACTCAATATAGAATGACCTCGATTGAGTTGTAGGAATTAAAGATGAAACTATGGAAGAATACTGATAAGGGATTAATTCATCTATGTGTGTCACATTAGGGTGAACCAATTATTTTTATTAAGATGAAATATATATCAATGTGACTCTTTATTTATTATCAATAACTTAACAATATCACGATCAATAATAGGTATCATATACCCCATATTGATGACTTTTTGGATCAATTAAGAGGAGATCAATATTTTTTCAAGATTTATCTTCAATATGAATACTATTAGTTTAGGTTAAAATGCCAATACATACCCAAGATATCGTTTCATTTTAGTTATGTACACTATGAAATTATAGTGATGTCATTTGGTATTACTAATTCCCTCATTATCTTCATGGATTGGATGAATATAGTATTTATATATTACCATGATCAGTTCTTGGTAGTCTTTATAGATGATAATCTTATTTATTCCAAGACTAAGGAATATCGTAAAGATACCTTTAGGATTTTTTTCAAGATCCAAAGGAAAGATAATTTGTATGAAAAATTTTCCAATTGTGGCTTTAGGATATAGAAAGTTTCATTTTTGGGTCACATAATCTCTAGTGAGAGTATATCAGTGGATCCCTCAAATAAGGATGATGTTAAACATTGACCTAATCCGACCATTATGATTGATATCCATAGTGTTCTTGTATTGGCTAGACATTATTGGTGATTTTTTAAGTATTTATCATGGTTATCTAATCTAATTACCAATTTAACTTAGAGGGGATTTATATTCCTTTAGAATGATGAATGGATAAAAAAGTTACAAAAGATAAGGTTGGTCAGTACACCTATACTCACACTACCATGTAGTTCAGAAGGTTTTGAGATTTATATTGATTCATTGAAAAGAAATATTGGATGTGTTCTTATGAAAAATGATATAGTAATATATTATGCCTCATAAAAATTGAAGGTTCATGAGAAAAATTACATGAATCATGATTTGTATCTAACATCATGGATCTTTTCAATAAATATGTGGAGGAATTATCTTTACAGATAAAGGTGTATCATATATATTGATTATATAATTTTAAAGTATATTTTCACCTATAAATAGTTGAATGTGTTCCAAAGAATATGGATGGAGTTTATTAATGATTATGATTTCTCAGTACATTACCATCATGTGAAAATAAACAAGGTCGGTGATTCTTTTAGTTTAAAGGATCATTTTTGCTTACATATGATGAGTATCACAAAAGATATAATATTTTTGGATTTTAAAATGATGAGACTTGAAATATACAAGGATGGGGATAGATATTGTCTTTATCAAATGAGTTTACAACCATCTATCGATGTGATTATTAAAGAGGAATTGAAAGAATATGTGGAGCTGTAAAACAAGGTGATAAATATTCATGAGTCCATCCATGATTGTGATGGAATAATAAGTTTTAGTAACCTAGTATGTGTCCCATAAATATAAAACTTGAAGAAATATATATTGGAAGAAGATCAAAGACCATTATTCTTTATTCTTCCTATAATTAAAAAGATTTATAGAGATCTGAAAGACTATTTCTGGTGATATGACATGGAGGGATATATTATAGATTATTTATTCCAATTCTTGGTATATTAAGAAACTTAAGGATGAGAAATATAATTTCAATTGTATGTTACAAAAATTATTCATACAAAAATTTAAATGGAAAAAATCACCTTGGATTTCATTTTTGGACTCCCAAAAACATATAATGGCCATAATGCAATTTGAGTTGGAGTAGATCAACTTACAAAGTCAAAAAACATCATTTCTATAATATAATATTTATCTATTGATCATATTTTTTTGATATACAATAAAAAAAGTAGTAAGTTTCCATGGAGTACCATATTCTATTATATACGATCGATATTTGAGGTTTACATCAATGTTATGGAGAAGTATTTATCAATCTCTGGATAGAGATGTGTGTTTTATTACTAACAATAATTCTTAGATATATGGTCAATATTAGAGGACCATCCAAAACCTATAGGATATGTTGCGACACTTCTCTCTATATTTTAAAGGTTTTGGGGATCAACACTTTACTTTAGTCAAATTGTTTATAACAATAGCTTCCACTTGAGTATTTATATGACTCATTGTGAAGCTCTCCATATAAAGAAGTGCATAAATATAAAATAATGGGATAAATTTGGATAAATAAATCTTTTGGGATATGATATAGCTAAGGATATGGCAAATAAGGTTATAGTCATTCAGTAACACATTAATTCATCTCAAATTCAATAGAAGTTTATACTAAAAATCATCGATGGGGTCTGGATTTAAAGTTGGTGAGAAAATATTCCTTTTAATCTATGCAAGTAATAAGGTTATGATTTTTTAAATAAATTAAATTTAATCCCAAGGTATATTGGTCATTTTGATATTCTTGATCATAATATCACGATTTTTTATCTCTTATCACTATCATCGAACGTCTCTCAAGCTCATGATGTGTTTTGTTTTTCTCTCTTAAGGAAGTACATGTCTGATCCTTTTCATGTATTGAACTAAAATATTAACCATTGAAACATGATATCTTCTATCAATAAAAATTGGTAAAAATCTGTTATTGTATAGATAATGTGTTATGGAACAAGACTACTCACCTTATTAAAGTTCTCTAGATAAATCATAAATTCGAGAAAGCTACATGGGAACCCAAGGATGTGATAAAGAATAGATATACTCTTTATTTTTAATATAGTGATCAAATTTTAAGGGATAATTCATTTTAAGTGGGGTATAATGTAACACTTTAAGATTTTATACAAATTTTCATTGAAATAAACTTGAAGTATTTGACATCTTTCTTCACACATTACGTTAAGTCTAAATGAATAGTAATAAAGTAATCGATTATAACCTAGTTTTTAAATTATAGTATATTAATATTAATAAAAACATTATAAAAAATATTTATAAAGGTCAAGAATAATGTGAATTCATTTATTAGTGCATAATAAATAGATATTTAACTTTTAATAAAGTCATTTTATACTTCAAAAATATGTTTTCTTCAACAATGGTTTTTATTTCATTTAGTTCATGATAAATCTAATTAAATACTATAATTTTAAGAAATTTTATTTTATTAAATTCATATAGTTTTTTAAATCATCATTTCAATGTTATCTTAGGGTAAGTTTATAGTATTTTTCTAAAAAGATTTATTTTTTAGTGAATAGTGAAAATACAATTTTTTTAAAAACTATAATTTATTTTAAATTAAAAGTAGAAATATATTATTAATTTGATATTAGAGTAACATAATTATACATTAATACTAAATAATATAATTAATTACATATTTATAATCATTTTACTTGATTTTGGCATAAGTTTATTTTTAGATTAAAAAAATTCTAAAAGCTATCTTATATGGACAATGTGTTTTTATCCTAATAAATTAACGTGATCACTATTTATTAATTATTTTAATTAAATTTATATATTATATATAAAATAATATATTTAAACATTTATTTTATTGTTCTTATAAGAAAAATAATGGAAGTAAATCCAGTGTTATGCTAACAAATGCATTTTCTAAAATAGGGTTTCATTGCGGTTTGCGTGCTTATTTAAAAATTAAATTCTATAAATTATAAAAATTGAATCTAGAAAATTATATTCCATATTTTAAATCATAATAATTAATAAAATTTAATTTTTTTAATTTAATTTTTTTCCATAATGAATTGTAAAAACTTTAAACATTTTTTACCACGGTTATGGATAAAACGTGTTTATCAGGGGTTAAACAAAGAGATAAGGGTGTTATTTCCACAAAATTTTTTCCAATTATTATTTTTTACAATATTTAAACATTAAAATATCCTATTATTTAATCCTTTTCCCTTTTTTCCACTTTCCCATGAAAGAAAACTTATATCATTGAAATATTTTATGAAATTTCGTGTGTGTCCCGCCCCTCACTTATAAAAGGGAACTTACTATCCTATTTTATTCACACCATTTGTGCCTAATATCTATAGATATACCTCATTAAAACCTTATTAGATTATTCCATACATAATTGAGCTTCTTTTATTCTCTTAATGCAACTCCTTTAATGATTAAGGTGTAATCCAAATGAGGTTTCTCGAAGAAGAGGTATGAATCTTAAATGAGAACTTTCAATTTTATTATTTCTTATTATTCTTATAAACTTTTTATATCTATAAAAAATGATGAAAAAAGTATGATAAATATACTGATATGTTATTAAGATAATTTTACATCTATTTTCCACCTCTTCTCTATCAAATTGGGAATGAAAGTATTGTTTGTGTTCACGTGAACATTACCACCCCCACATAGTGATACGATTCGTTTTCCACAAACATCATTCATGGTTGGTTATTATGATATATTTTATGTATATATATTATTTTTATGATTTAATAATTATTTTTTAAAGTTTATTTTTTAATTACCTTTCTTTCATTCAATTTATTAAAAAATGGAATCATCACTCTAGTGTCCTTACAGACTACCACCTTCATGTAGTGATGTAGTTCATTTTTCACCACTGATTTATATGAAAATTTTTAAATATGTATATAATGAATATATATGATATTTATATCATTATTAAAATTATATATAGATAAACTATGATCAAAGTTCAAGTACCATAACTACTGAATCAAAACATACATGAAAAATAAAGTTATTAACACCTGAAGTGATGATGACAATGAAATGTTATTATTGAATGGGTGATAAGATGTTATAAGTAAACCATTTTTGATTTTATAGGTATTAATTTGTTTATTTTATATAATTATAATATTTTAAAATTTAATACATAGGATGTTAGAGCGCTTTTGAATCAAGATGGGCTTCAGGAAAGGTTTTTGTGTTACAATCTATATTTACTGAGATTATTTATTTTTAAATTTCTGAAGATGAAATTATATAATTCATCCTTAAAAAATCTTATGTAATTTCTTATCACATTATTATTTATTTATATTAAATTTTTTCCTTTCACTTTCTCTTCATTAAATACTCAAGATACCGAAAGAATGTTTTTAAGGAAAACGACAATGTTTTTCTTTTCTGCAAAGAATCTTTACTTCCATATCCATATTTTCACTAAAATGTTTTCAATAATATTTTTGATATTCTCCAAATATTATTAATATTAATTTTTGAATTATATTATAATTATTTTGACAATGTTTAAAAGTAATATTCTTATCATTTTCAAACAATGTTACTTTTGGATTTTTATTAAAAATGTGAAAGTAATTTTTGTTTTAACGTACACCACATGAATGTCTTTCCCCACTATCATGAATACTCTTTTATTTTAAGCTTAGTTTATTATTATTTTTTATTCATTTCAAATACAAAAAATTCCATAATATTTTGGATATTTTTTATCTTTTAAATAAGTGATTTCAAAATGAAAATGTTATTTTCTTCAAGAGATACCCTACTGATATTTTAAAGTAATTTTCATGTATAACAACATACTTGGAAGTTTATTTTGATTTAATGGGGATATGATTAAAATTTAACATATTTATTCTTACTCTATATGGTTTATAAATATGAATATGTAATGTTTATGAAACTTATATCATTTCGACAGGTTACGATATGATAATATTATAAATGTTTTATGATATGGTGGCACACATTTATATAGTTTTAATTTTGTGATGGGTGGGATATAAATTATATATACCTATAAATAATTAAGTAAATATACATATCTCAAAATAAAATAAGGTCTGCAATGGGCAGTGAACCCAGTTTAGTAAGTGAATTTTTCCTATAAGATAGTATTGGGAGTGAACCTTGACTAAAGAAATGATGGAATGGTGATTGAACCTTGCCCACTATAATAGTATTAGAAGTTATCATTGACTAATAAAATTATTTTATATGTTTATCTACGTGAAACAAACTTATGAATTATTCATATTTTATGTTCTCATGGTACAAGATTTATTATTGATGATTCCCTGCACTTCTGACTTATTTCTTTTGTCATAAAAAAACCTTAAGTTGTGATTAATGATTAAATATCCAGGACTATTTGGGTAAGAATTTTTTATATTATGATCATTTAATTATACCCTAATTCCTGTATTATGATTATTTGTTATTATCAATTGATATCTCTTATGTTTACCAATTCTGAGAATCCAATCTCACCCTTTATTTTTTTGCTTTTACTGGGTTATGGAGAAAGGTTTTAAATAGGGTATGTCTAAAAAGGGTAATAGTTATGAAGAACTAAGTGGTATATGATTTAGATAATTGTATATATTAATGGTTTATGTATCAATTCTCTAAACACAATAAAACATCAAGTTCCTCGAGTGTGTATTATTTTAAAATGTATTGATAATTCATCTAAAATAGTGTAATATTTTGTACATAAAGTTGGGTCACTAGAGTGAAAAATATAACACTCTTGGTAAATGTTCTATGTAAAAAACATAAGTTGGAGGACGAAAAATGGGAACCAAAATAATTAATGAGGGAAATTACCCCATATGTTTATATCCAAGTATTGAAATTTCACAGTTGAATGTTTTTAAGGGGAGTAAAATGTAACACACCACTATTTTCTTCTGTGAATATATTATATAACTTTTTTAACATGAAAAACCAAACTAAAATTATATTTTATTAAGATAAAATATTAAAATATAAGATAAAAATTAATACATTATGAGAAATAAATATAAATAATCATCAAGAGAGTTACAAGAGGAACAAAACCATAGGTAACAATAACATGAACATGAAACCTTCATCATCATAGTTTTATATGAATATCACCACCCCAGTTATAACTATGCAAATAAGGAAAAAAATTATAAGAATAATAAAAATTTTGGTTGAGAAATAAAATAATGGTCTAATGAATTTTATTGAAGTATATAAGGATGTATATGGGAGTAAAAAAGTTATATTTGACTGTTTTATGTCCATTGGGATTATATGGTCATTGTGATTATATGTACATTGGGATTATGTGGGTGTAGATACTATCATTCGATATAAGAATAAATAATTAGATAAATTATATTTTGATTAAAATGTGGCCCTTATAATATAGTCTTTGATATAATAGGTATAAATAGAAGTAATCACATTATGGAATTTATGTAAAAATAGAAAGCAATGAAATCAATTATATAATAATTTCTAGTGAAAATCACTGTAAAATATAGAGAATGAGGTATCATTGAAAGGATTTTCCATTAACCAAACTCAATTTTAACTTCAACGGGTATGGTTTGAGCAGAATAATCAACTGTAAAATTTCAGGCTCGTGGAAATCACTACGAGATACATGCTAGCTTAATCACCACCTGTGACTAAAACAATTTCTTATCTCACCTTAGGTATTATTAAATTTAATTAAGGTTTTTTTTAAATAAATCTTAGGATGATATAAAATTTAAATTATTAATATAATAAGTGATATTTTAAAAAATTATTATTTTTAATTTTACTGATTTTTTTATATTTTTTCATTTTTATAAAATTTATTACTTCTTTAGAATGAATTTAATTAAATCAATAAAAAACTAACATAAATATATTAATAAAATTTAATGAATTTTTAGTAAATAAATAACAAATTTTAAATAAATTGGAATAAAATTATTTAATGTTAAAAATAAATGTTTTTAAAAAATTGTATCTTATGAATAAAGTATTATTATCTTAATTAATTAAATTAATCACCAATAAAAAAATTATTTTTAGTGAAATTTTTTATTTATATGTATAAAAAATATACATAATAACTATTACTTAGTAAGGACTGAGAATAATTCCATTTTTATTATTAAATATATTTTTTTTCTAAAAAGAGTTTTTATATATTACGCATTTGTATTTTAAAATTAATTTTAATCACTTTTATAAATTTAATTTAACAAAATATATTTCATATTTTGAATTAACATTTAAAAATTAGAAAATTTGGTCGATTTTATTTTAAAAAAAATTATCTAGGTAAAAACAAATTTACCAAGATAAAGGGTTAAATGAAGTAAAAGAGTTAAATTAGGAGGTAAAGTACTAAAATATTCCTATTATTATCTATAATTTTCTTTGTATGAGGGTATTCATCACACATATCTAATATTTTTCTTCTCGGTATTTACTTTCCTTATAAAAATTACATCTTTAAACATTACGGAATGAGAATTTGTGAAAATGTTACTCAAACTCACCTATAAAAGGACTTATCATATACCCTTCCTAGAAAACATTTATCATTTAGTTTCCTCTTAAACACTAAACAAAATTATCTTTAAAATAATATTATTCCATGTTTGGGAACTTTTGGTCATAATAAATAATCAAAAATCATATATTTTCATGATTATTTCTAATATAAGATTCATGTCATTAATGTAAGTTTTATCCTCTCCCTTATAATTTTTTATTTTATTATTATTTACCACTTATTAAATATAATTTATAAAACACCCTGGGTTTTAGGGAATTTTTTATTTACTAAAACTATATGTCTATAATTCTGAATTATTTATTTTCTATTATATTAAATGATTTAAAATTAATTATAAAATATGTTCTACAAGATATGAATCAAACTAATAGAAATTTATTAATTCATAATATATCATTAAAACAAAATTACATGGGACTAATTATTACAAACCATGGATTATTAAATAACATTTATGATTACATCTCTTAAATTTTCATCGATTAAAAGTGGACAATAAATAGAAAAAAATAATATCTTTAAAACTTGTAAATATCATGGATCATCATTGCCCTTGAGAATCACCATTAGTATAACTAAACCTATAGTGAAAAAACATCATGAAAGGAGAAACCATGTTTTAAAACCCAAAAAACTATATAATTGATAAGTGATATTTGGGAAGATATAATGGAATGAATTTATAGGATGTGATTGGGAAAATATAGCCATTATATATTTGTTACAAAGGGGTATATTGTCATTGGGTATAAAACCAGTAAAAATCTTACCAGTTTGGGATTACCTGTGTATAGTTAATTTTTATTTATATAATATCTTTATTAAGTTTAAATAATCTACTAGAAATAAAATAAATTATTTAGTAATTCAATTAAATGATACTAATTCATTTTTAAAATACCTTCTCTTTTAAAGAAATTTTTTTATAAAACAAGAATCTTTATTAAACTTACTACTTTTTAAGAATAATATAAAAACTTTAATGATAAAATTAAAGGTATTATTAATAAAATAAAATTAATAATATCCAAGAAATATGTAAATAACTATAAGTAATACTAATTAAATAATTCATGGATAAATAAAAATGTTTTTTTGAAAACATTTTTTTATTATATATTATATGTTTTTATTTATAATAAAAATCTCTCATAATTGGAATAATAAATTATATGTGTTGTTTATATATGAAAAATAAATAATCCCTCATAAATTTATTATCAATTGGTTATAAATGGAGATAAAATCCTTTAATTGTAAAAAAGGGATATTCTTAAAAGAGATGAAGGTACAACGGTCCTTGTATTTTAGCTTGGGTTATCGAATCCTTAGAGGCCTAAGAAGTAACCTACATACACGTACATTCTATGGATTTTTCTTGGCTATGAAGAGGCCAACTTGTGTTGATTTTAGATGGGTTTAAGTTATCACTAACATATTTAAGTTAATTTAAATTAAGATAATGATTTGATCCTAGGTTATCAGTTGGGGTGGATTGGATGAATTCCTTTTTTAATGATTTCAATTTCTTATATTTGAGATGGGTTCATTTAAAAAGATCAACCAACATCATAACTTAATTGTTTAATAACTACACCCTTTAATACTAATCACCTATACACTTGAAGGATAAAAGTTTGGAGAACTTCAATGTAAAGGTTTTTATTAGCACTTGAAGTGTGTGGCCTTAAATTCAACAAAGGTGAAGTAGTTTAAAGATCTTTAAAAAAATCTCAATTAAAATAAGTGATTAGAAATTAATGGAGAGAAAAATAACATCCAAAAAAACCTTTCTACTCCCCTGGATCAACCCATAAAAGAGTTATCCCTCCATTGATTCTATTGTTTCAATGGAAGCGGAAGGTAAACTCATGAGGGAGGAATTGGAGAAGTAAAAAATAATAAAAAGAAAGAAATCACTCCACCATTTTGTGAAAATATCACAAGGTATGGTGTAAATAAATTCACACCTTAAGGAAACTATATCAAAGTGATAAGAGAAAAATCATAATAAGAGGAAATGAGGAAATTTTATTAAGAACTAGGGTGATTCGAACAACTTACATGAGAAAGAAGAACGTTACAAATCCAAATCAACATAATAACATTATAATGAAAACAAAGCTCTAAGGATGCTCAGCTCCTCTACCACTGTAACATCCAAAGTAAGTAAAGAATTATTTATTTTAATATATAGATGTCTATTTATACATTATATAGTTTCTAGAGGCTTAAAATGAGAATAAATCCAATCTTAAGCATTGAATTCTCTAATATTTTTTAAAAGTTTTTTTACTGCCTTTTGATGGAGAACCATTATTAAATAAATATTTTGAAAATTTTATAAAATATATTTGTAAAAATAAACTTATTATTTAGTATTGGGACATTAAAATTTTCTTTGGATAAATTTTTGGTATTTTTCTGACAATGTTCATTTTTTAATGAATAGTGGAAAATACTACATTTTACTTCAAAACTACTTTTTCATCTAATTTAATTATATGGATAGATTATCTTTTTAATTTTTTTTAAAGTTTAAATAAAATATATTTTTAACATTTAATCCAATGGTGGTCATTTTAATTAATTTCACTTTGAAATTGGACATAAACAATTGTCAAACTTTTGATAGATATTGTTTCAAAAAAACAGCTATTTGTTTTGACAACGGGATTTATTTTTAAATTAATTACTAAACTTTATGTGCTTGTAATTTGGTAAAATGGATTACATATATGTAATAATAAGTTCCAAATTATGTAATTTATACTCTTTTGTTTTTTGACATTATGAATAGTAACGACATTAATTATCTTTAATTATCGTGATTAATTAGTAATCGGGTAGTTAAGGGTAATAAAATAACATCATAATAATATAAAATGACCCCAAAAAGTGTCCTAATTCTACTGTTTTTGTCATTTCAAACCATGGTATTCCTTGTGCCAAACTTTGGGACCCCATGGAATCACTTTTGGGTGATAGTGACACTTTATCATTTTACGTTTTTTAAAAGGAAAGTATAACCAAAGTATGTATCACCCAAGTAAAACAATTTTAATTTTGTCTAAATTAATGATATATTATACTATAAATATTAATTGGAAAGATAAAAATATTTACTACATCATAGTATTTTTTTTATAATTTTTAGACATTAAATAAATTTATTTATTTATAACACCATGATGATGCAGCGATTACCTTATTAATAAACGATTTAAATAAAATGAAAAGATAATGTATAATATAAGACTTACACTTTTAAAAGACCTATTGGATGGGTGTATTTCAAACCCTTATCACCTTATCCTTTAAATATATGGGACCTTTAAAATCCGAAACTCATTATATAATAAAGTATCATTTCTTGACTTTCCAAGAGTGACCCTCCTCTCTCTTATAAAAGGCCTCCACCTCTACCACCTTACCCACACCTCTCAAGCCATTGGCTCGGCCACGCTCTGCTCATTTTATCTCTCCACATCCCTCTCTTCATCCTATAAGCCTTACCGTAGGCACAAATCTCTTCAAGAAACCATTTTGGTTCAAACCAAGAGGAGTTACCCGATTTAAAGGTAATGTCTTCTCTGATGTTATTTTGTTTTATTTTGATTCTCCAACCCCCTAAAATATTTTTATTCATTTATTTTGTAACAAAACCAGTATATTAAATATAATAGGATGTTTTTATTATAATTATTCTAGCTACACTTACACACACCTCCGTCTAATGGTTAGAGAACATACTGTTTCTGTGGATGGTGAATTACTGCCTCACGAAACGATGATTGTTCAATCTTCTTCTAACACCTTTCATGGTGGACACTAAGATGTCACTATATTTATATATGATATATATTATGTTTGTTTTTTCCATATGATTATTTATTTTTTATTTATTTCAAACCTTTATGGTTTCCATTATGGGTAAACGCGATATCTTCATTTTAGGAAGTGCGGACTACCGCCCCCTCAAAGTGATTTGATTCGTTAATGCCATATGTGGGACATATAAAGGATAGATTAAATGATATTATATAATATATCATACTGGAATTATAATATACATTTATATAATTATTATTTCACTCCATTAAATACGAAATAGAAATGAAAGTAGCATTCATGCGTACGTACGACTTACCGTCTTTATGAACAGTGCATTTCAATTCTTACCTCTAAATGTTATGTAATATTATAAATGAATGTATATACTGGATATATATGATATATATGATACCTACATCATGAATATAATTCTGTAAATAATGGATATTTTACCACATGAACAACTTGTAATTATAAGAAGTTTATTTTTGGCTTAAGTACCAAAGATCGACAAAACGACCGTTATTAACTTAAATAATTACAAAATGTTGATAACATGGTAATAAGTGATATCAAAGGAATAATGAACTTGAAAAAGGTTCTTAATAAAGTATAACTTAACTCTAGTTTATTATTCAGGAGATTAAAGAACGATCGAGTCAAGTCGGACACGAGGTATGGGATTTCGTCTCAATCTCCTTTCATTGAGAAATATTTTGTTTTATACACAACTTTATTTTATACGGTGTATAAACCCTTTGACTTTTAATTTTATTCAAAAGGAATCTTTTTTATTCGAATCGTTTTACTAAAAAATAAAAGGTAATTTTTTTTCGTACGTATGTGGCGACAACGACTTTTCCGCCGCCATGACCATTATTTGAGTTTCGGCTTCCTCTACAAGCCATAAATTTTTTTTAAATGAAAAATAAATACCATGTTTTACTTTTCTTTTATTTTGGTATTGAAAATGGTTTTGATAATTTTTTTATTATATCAATGTGTTGTATTGATATCTTGTGATTGAAATGTGGAAATGTTATGTTTCCTTTATGTGTGTTTTATGTGATACGATTATGTTATGGTTATTGGGAATTGTTTATGAAGACGGGTGGTTATGTGATAAACTAAGGGCGGGTGAGCCCGATATAGCTCTCCAATTCATTGGGTAACGTGAAGGAGTTAAACACTAAGGTTTCTCCGAAGAGATTTAGGGAATATACTGTGATGGGTATTCCAAACGTAACCATGAGGGTTACTCCCTATGTAAGAATGTTATGAATGCCTCAAGTTACCTTTATGTATTATGTTTTCTATGAGTTATTCATAAATATTATGATTTTATGAGGTATGTTAAAGTGCTTATGTTTTGATGAGTGAAGTATGATTTCATTTATTCTTATGTATACATGGACTAAGGTTTTATTTCTGTAATTTTATATCCCTTACTGAGTTTTTTATGCTCATCCCATGTTTTTGAAATGTCTTTCACAAGTTAAGGGAAAAGTAGATGATGTGATGATAGTGTCGAGGAAGTGTCAATAAAGAATCCATGTTTTATTTTAAATATGTCTCCTTTGATGGGAAAAATGAATATTGTCTTTTATGTAACCACCTTGTTTAAATGTGGAATGTAATGCATGAATTATGATCAAACTCTCTAAAACTCTAAACCTGAAAAGATCTTCAATGTGTATTCTTGAAACAACTCAAGATTAAGTAATATTTAAGACTTGGGCCTTATAACCACCACTACCTTAAATAGGAAATTTTGAATCCTTGGGTTGATCTTACAACAGTGTAAGTCACCTCAATTAATGTTGGTGGGCCTAAGTGGGTGGAGAGTTAAGAGAGGGTAGACTTTTCCACCCTTGACCCGAGGTGGCAGCCAGCTTGCTTCCACCGAACAGAGGGGTATGGAAGGCCTTCTTGATGGCCTAATTGGAGTGTTCCAAATAGTAAAAAAATGAATCTCTTTATTTCCCCTATATTTTTGTAAAATTTCATCCCAAAAGAATATGTGGTTAGTGATATATGATTAGATTGGTGGGATGATTTTATTGGCCTTAGAATCTGGACTAGAATTTTATCTCTAAATTTGGCCGCCTTAATAACCATCATTAAGGCTGAATTAGAATTGTCACCAAACAAATTATTTGTTCCTCTATATGTCTTATATAATCTCTAAATTTGGCCGCCTTAATAACCACCATTTTGGTGGTCTTCCAATGTGAATCTTCCAATACTTCACAAGTATGAATTGTTCCCAATATAATTGTAAACCTGAAAATTAAATATTAAAATAAAATTGAGATCATTGTGTACTTTAAATGATGTTCAAAAATGTACCACATAATAGTGCATTTTAAGAAGGAATTACAATCATAATGTGAAATGATGTTCAAAGTGTAAAATGCACTAAAATGGTGTTTTTTAATAATAAAGAACATGAATATTATATATATTAACAATGAATATTAGCCTCATTTAGTGGCTAATCACACCCCCCAAATTGATTTTTTTTAGTCCCGAGAAAAATATATCTCAAAAATATGAAATTAAAATTCCATTTTCCAAAAACATTTTAATACACAATAATCACCAAAAACCATTTTACCAAACAATCATGAAACCCATAAAAATATTTTAATACATGAAAGTTTCATAAGAATATCCCAATCCCATGCCCATTCCTTTGTTCAAATTCATCGCCATATTTCATCCAATATCAATTAAGAGTGATGATGTGTTGTGCATCGTATTAGGCATGGGGGTTCATATTTATTCAAGAGGGAAATTATTGAATCTCTAGGTGGAATCACATTTCAATATTATAATGAGTATTCAATTTTTTTTATTTTTTTTATTTTTTTGCAATTATTCCCTCGTAATTGAAATCACACTCAAAATATTCAACCCCTATAGCGAGACTTTGTCGATGAATCCTAGGATCAAGGAACTTAGGGAACCAAGTGAAGCCCACATACTCGGGAATCATCTCGAGTTAACTCAATAAAAAAAATCAAATTACCAAAAATAGAGATAAAATTATTAAATCTAGGCCAGACTACTATGGAGTCATGGTCCCCAAGTGCTGAAAGCCACATATTAGGTCATTTTATTTCTCTACACACAAATTTATTGTTTTTTTTAAATTTTTTTATTGAATACTCATATTAAAACTAAAATGATCACCAAACCTATGCTATTTATTTGGGGGACCCCATGAACTCAAACTAATACCCCACTATCGAAAGGAAGTTCATTGTGATTTTTTTTATTTGGATTAAAATATAAACCATGAAATATTACATTAGACAGCCACACTTTCAAAAATCTATGCTCATAAAATTATAAATGGATTAAAGCCAAAATCAGGTCATGCTAAATTATTTGATATTCAGTTTTAAAGTGTACAATGTCGATAATCATGTTCAAGGTTAAAGAAATTTTTCCTTCCATTAAGGCACACTTTTTTTCAAATCATTTGTTTTTTTCGACACAAAATCAATTTTATTTTATCACCCCCCCCCCTCAACTTAAAATAACATTGTCCCTAGTGTTTAAAGAAAAGAAAATTTAGAAGGGGGTTGAGGTGGAGAATAAAAGTTAAAAAAGAAAATTGAAAATGAGGATCATGGAATGTAGTCACCTGGTGGTTGAAGTTGAAATTTTTGTTTCTCCCTTTTAATCCCTTGATCCAGATGTCACTCTGAGAATTCCCAAGTGGAAAAAAAGGAAAAACAAACAAACAAACAAAACTATATATATATATATCTATAATATAGAAAGTAAAATATAAGTATATATATAGAAATTATAGAATAAGGAAGCATAATAAGTCATAGATCAGTTGTAAGCATGCGCCCCTGTCTCCCTTAGGTTCCGGGTTTGAGTCTCCATGGCTTCACCAGTTGCGATGGGGTTTTCCCCACAACCTACGATGTGGCCTTTTAATTTAATTATTATTATTATTTTTATTTTTAATTTTTGAACCTATAAACACAAAAAAAATAAAATGAACTAATGATATATTGTCTTCTTTTTAAATTTCTAGGTAAGGTATTACTCAAGGATCACAACACATGACACAGATGAATACAGATCCCCTCTTTCATACCCATCCATACTCATAATAGAAGAACTGGTCAACAGTCTATTTTTTTATTATTTTTAAATACCAGAAAGATTCATTAATACTATTTGAAATATAAAGTTTATTAAAACAAAAAATGATTTGAAACTTGAAAACCATGGGTTGCCTCCCATATAGTGCTTTGTTAAAAAAATTTATCTCAACATAAATCCTAAATCTATCAATTTTTTCTTGGTTCATAGGTTGGCAGAGTTAACTCAACCTATGTTTCTTGTTTATTGAATGATTCAATGAATGGTTTTAACCATTCACCATTGACCTTAAAAATGTAACCACTTATGGGATCTTGAACCTTTACTTCCCCATGGGGGTACACGTGATGCACTACGAAAGGACCTGACCATCTAGACCTTAACTTTCCTGGGTGTAAATGAAGTTTTGAACTATACAAGAGCACAAATTTTCCCAGTTAAAAATGTTTGACTTTGATATTCCTAGATTGGTAGGCTTCCACTCTAGCTTTATTGATCCTTGAATTTTTATAAGCCTCCATCCTTAGTTCCTAAAGTTCATTGAGATCTAATTTTCTTTTTGTTCCGGCCAATGAGAGGTTATAATTTATTTTCTTAATTGCCCAAAAAGCTTTATGCTCAATTTCAACAGGTAAATGGCATGCTTTTCCATAAACCAACCTATATGGTGACATTCCTAGGATGGTTTTTATGCTGTATGATATGCTCAAAGAGCATTCGAGAGTTTCTAAGACCAATATTTCCTAGAACAATTGACAGTTTTTTCAATAATATTCTTAATATCCCTATTTTTATAACTTAGATTGACCATTGGTTTGAGGATGGCACGCAGTGGAAACCTTGTGAAAAATCCCATACTTAGACATGAGTGAAGAGAATGGACGATTGCAAAAATCGGCTCCTTGGTCATTGATTATAGCCCTTGGAATTCCAAATAGAGAAAATATGTTCCCTTTCAGAAATCAAATCACAACATGATGGTCATTAGACTTTGTGGGAGTGGATTCAACCCATTTTCAGACATAATCAACACCTAAGAAGATGTAGAGTTATCCACTAGAGTTTGGGAAGGGACCCATGAAATTTATTCCCCTACAGTCAAAGATTTCAATCACTAAGATGGGAGTGAGTCACATTTGATTCCATTTTGTGATTGACCAGACTTATTGACACATAGGATAGTTTTGACAAAATGTATAGGAGTCCCTTGAGAGGGTGGTCTAAAAGATACCACACTGAAGAACCTTAGCATAAGTTTTCTTAAAGGAAAAGTGACCTACACATGCCTCACTATGACAGGATTTAAGGATGGACTCTTGTTCAGATTTTGGGACACACCTCTTAATAACATCATCAAGTAAGAACTTATAGAGGTATGGATCATCAAACACATAGTTCCTAACATTATAAAGGAATTTCCTTAGAGCTTGAGTCCCTAAGAATTTTGGAATTACTCCTGTAACTACGAAGTTGGCTATGTCATCATACAAAGGGCAGTCATTCACAGAGTATAGGTGTTCTTTTGGAAATGAATAAGACATAGGAAAGTTATTTGATTTGTCTTTTAATTCCATCCTAGAAAGGTGATCAGCTACAACATTTACAAAACCCTTTTTTTCCTTGATTGTGAGTTCAAATTCTTGTAAGAAAATGACCCACCAAATTAGTCTAGCCTTGGAATCTTGTTTTTGGAAAACGTATTTTAGGGATGAATGGTCAGTGAAGACAATGATGGGTGATCCTAAGAGATAGGACATAAATTTCTCTAAAACAAAGAAAAACAGCAAGCATCTCTTTTCAGTTATGGTGTAGTTGATTTGGGCATCATTTAAGGATTTTATTGCATAAGCAATGACATAAAGAGTTTTATTGAATCTTTTTTCAAACACACCTCCAACAGAAAAGTCACTGGCATCACACACAAGTTCGAATGGAAGGTTCCAATTTGGAGATTTTATAATGGGAGGAGAGGTGAGAGAAGATTTGAGGGTTGAGAATGAACCCTCACAGCTTTCTGTTCAAACAAAGGAAGCATCCTTTACTAGGAGAGCACTAAGGGGACAGAAGATTGAACTAAAGTCCTTGATGAATCCTCTATAAAAACTAGTATGTCCAAAGAAATACCTCACTTTATTTATAGTTCTGGGTAATTAAAGGTGACGGATGATGTCAAACATTTCTTTATCAACTTCAATCCCCCTACCCAAGACTATATGTCCAAGGACTAATCCATGTGTAACCATGAAATAGCATTTTTTCCAGTTTAGGACAAGATTTGTTTCTTTACATATGGACAAAACTCTCTCCACATTCCTTAGACATCCCTCAAATGTATCCCAAAATACAGAGAAGTCATCTATGAAGACCTCAAGAAAATCCCCTACCATGTCTGAGAATATTCTCATCATGCACTGCTGGAAGGTTTCAGGGGCATTGCATAACCTGAAGGGCATGCGTTTGAAGGAAAACTTGCTGAATGGACATGTGAATGTAGTCTTCCCTTGATCCTCTAGGGAGACCTCAATTTGATTATACTCCAAGTACCCATATAAGAAACAGTATAAGGAATGATATGCCACTCTCTCAAAGACTTGGTCAATTTTTGGTAAGGGGAAATGGTTTTTCTTGGTGAATGATTTTAGCTTCCTATAATCAATGCAGACCCTCTATCCACTGCTCACCCTAGTTAGAAGAATCTCTCCATCCTTATTAGTTATCATTGTGATTCCTTCATTCTTGGGAACCACTTGGATTTGGAGGACCCACTCACTCTCATCTATGGGATATATAATGCCATCTTTTAACAATTTCCGAAGTTCGTTTCTCATTACTTCCATGAGATTAGGATTGAGTCACCGTTGAGGTTGATGACATGGATTTTAATCAGATTCCAGGACAATCCTATGAGTCCCAATAAGTGTTCTAATCCCAAGAATATTAGAAAGGATCCAACCAATGGATTTATTATGTTTCCTAAGGACATCTATAAGCATCCTCTCATGATTGGCTTAAAGAGAAGAAGAAATGAAAATAGGATATGTTTGATTGTCTCCTACGAAGGCATACTTGAGTGCAGTGGGAATTTCCTTCAATTCAAGATAAGGTTGCTTAAAAATTTCAGCAGAAGATTGGTACATTGGGTCAAAATTGATTTTTTTTCCTAGGGTTTTATATAGGATTGATTCCCCATATGTATAAGTTTCATCTACTAGATTGGGTTGATCAGATTTAGGGAAGGAAGTTGGAGTGGTCTCCATGAAAGTGTTTTCTGGAAAGGTTTCACTAATTTTTGAACCTAATACTTCATCAAAAGAGAAATTTGAAAATCATTTAAGCCAATGAGATAAAATTCCTTCATGTGAACAAAGGAAATCAATCTCATCCTGACTTAAACATCCATAAAATATTTCTTGATGTTCTATGGATTTATTATCAATGCTTCCTATCATGTTTACTTCATTAATGTCCTCGTCATCCCCTATTTGTGAGCTTTCATTATAGATTTTCAAGTCTAGACTCATGTTTTCAAAGGTGATGGTCATGTTCCCATTTCGAACTCGGATAACAGAGTTGATTGTTAAAAGGAAAGTATGACTAAGGATCGTGGGGGTTTTTTCCTTATTTAATAAGTTTGGATGGTTGTCAAGGACAATGAAGTCAGAAGGATAGATAAAGTTTTCAGCCTTTACCAGAACTTCCTTTAAAATCCCCTTTGGTACCCTAATTCTATGATCAGCAAGTTGTTGTGTGACATATATGGGTTGGATTTCTTCTAGGCCTAACTAGCAGTAAACAGCATAGGGGATGAGATTGACACTAGAACCTAGGTCACACAAGGTCATCACAACTTTGTTCTCTCCTAGTTCAACATTGGTGTAAGGGAAACCCCGATCTTTCAACTTAGGAGGAATGGTCCCTGTAATGGTGGTACTCACATTAGCTGTCAAAAGGACTTGATTTTTATGTGAAAATATTCTTTTATAAGTGCACAAGTTCTTAAGGTAATTTTATTAGGCAGGTATGGTTTGAATTTCATCGAGAAGGGTAATGTTTAACTTGACTTGTGATAGGATTTCCATTAAGTTTTCACTCAATTCAGTCTTGGTTTTCTATCTCATGAGTTGAGGAAATGGTGCATGTTGTGGGGTAGTTTGTTGAAGAGTTGTTTCTTTCACATTGTTATCAGTTTCCTCAGTTTGATCTTGTGGTTCATTTAAATTTTCATTAGAGTTTGAATATTCACATGGTTTCTGACTTATTAGTTTAGGTTTCTCAATTGATTTCCCACTTCTTAAAAGAGTTACAGCCTTTAGTTGTTCATGAGTTGTTTGAGTACAACTTGACTCTCCCCTTGAAGTTGAGGATGGTACCTCTTGAGTAGGAATATGTTCCTTTCCAGTTTTTATAGTTTGAAGTTCTTATTTTAGGTAAGATACATCTGATTTCATCCTTTCAATTTTTTTTCACAGTTTTTCTAGTAGGCTTTGTGAAACAGTTTAGGTTGGTTCTTGAGAAGATAGGTTTATCCCGAGGGATATTTTGGAGGTGGGATGGTTTGTTAAAAATGGACCAGTGGTCGTTGGTATTGGATAGGTTGGGTTTGTAACTGGTTATGGGTTTGGTAGTTCTGATGGAGGTAGGTATTTTTTTCCTTGTGGTTGGCTAGGTTTTTGGTTATCTTTCCAGCGGAAGCCTGAGTGGTCATTATACCTTGGGCTGAAGTTGTTTTGGTATTGAGGATTTTGAAATTTCAAAGAATTTAATTCCACTGGGGTTCCTCCTAAAATAACATCCTTAATGGAAGTAATGGTTGGGCAGTTATCTATCTTATCGTCATGTTTTTCACTAATTGTGCAAATAGGGTCTATAGTTTGTATTTCATGGACTTTCCTAAGGTCTATCTCTTCAACCTTTCTAGAGAGTGCTACGAGTTTTTCCCTAAGGATTTACTCTTCTCTAAGTGTATGAATTCCAGTAGTTCTTTGTGGCTTTTCCGAATAAGGTGAATTATCCTATGTTTGGTTTTGTTCAGAATGGATTTCCAGATGCTCGTAAGCATCATTTGGGGCTTTGTTTTTAAAGGTTCCATTACACATCATGTCAATTAATTGTTTATTACCCGTACCCAAACCTTTATAGAAAATTCTTACTTACTCAGGAATAGAAAAACCATGGTGTGGAACCATGTATAGAGTGTCTTTGAACCTATCCCATTTTTCATAGAATGGCTCTCCCTCATTTTCAAATAAGTTTTGATACTCTTTTTAAGTGGAATTGTTTTGTGGTGGGGAAATTATTTTTTTGTATAATTCTCTTTGTAGTTGTTCCCAAAATTTGATAGATGATGGTATCAAATTTTTTAGCCAATTTTTATCTTGATTATTTAAAGAAAAATGAAATATCCTCAACTTAGCTTATTCTAGTTGACATGGGGGACACATGGTTTCTACAATGTCATTGAACTCCTTAATGTGAAGGTAGGGCATCTCGGACTCCATTCCATGGAATGTGGGAAGATGGTTTGGGACATGGGGTTTAAAGATGTAGTTGGCATCCCCTCGGGAATTTTGTATAATTAATGAGGGGTCATGGGTCAAAAATATGTGAGGTAGTCATTCATGTTTTGATCAACTGCATTCCCAATGTTTGGGGCTCCCTCATTTGGGTTTACATTTAGGTTCCCACTCAGGTTTATGAGTTGATTCCTTCAAGACCTTCCAATGAAAGGAGCTCAATTTTTGAATATAGAGTATTATGAAGATTATTATCTAATAGAAATAGTTCCCTTGGTGTAATTGACTCCCCAAACCTAGGACTATCTACCCTAACTAGATGGTTTGACTAATCATGAGTATAGGCGAACATGCGCCAAAATAAAAAAAATGAGAAAGGGAAAATATAAGAGATCTTGGGTGAGAATAAAAGAAATGGGGGAGAATAGAATGGGTGTTTAGATGACTTAATTAGGTCCCTAGAAACAGCACAAAAATTTGATTCACAATCAAATTTACCCAAGAGATGAAGTTATAACGGTCCTTGTAGTTTATCTTGGGTTATCAAATCATCGGAGACATAAGAAGTAACCTACAGACACGTACATTCTATATATTGTTTTGTTCTATGAAGTGGCCAACTTGGGTTGATTTTATATGGGTTTAAGGTATCACTAATAGATTTAAGTTAATTCAAATTAAGATAATGAGTTGATCCTAGGTTATCGCTTGGGGTGGATTGGATGAATTGCTTTTTTAATGATTTCAATTTCTTATATTTGAGATGGGTTCATTTAACAAGATCAACCAACATCATCATTTTCTGATTTAATATCTAAACCATTCAATACTAATCACCTATACACTTGAAGGATCAAAGTTCTGAGCACTTCAAGGTAAAGTTTCGTATTAGCACTTAAAGTGTGTGGCCTTAAATTCAACAAGGATGAAGGAGTTTAAAGACATTAAAAGAAAATTTTCAATTAAAAGAAGTGATTAGAAATTAATGGAGTGAGAAATAACATCCAAACCAGACCCTTTATACTCCCTTGGATCGACCCATAAAAGAGTTTGCTCTTTATTAATTCAACGGAAGCGAAAAGTATACTCATGAGGGAGAAATTAGAGAAGTAAAAAAACAATAAAAAGAAAGCAATCACTCCACCGTTGTGTGAAGAATATCACAAGGTATGGTGTGAATAAATTCACACATTAAGGAAATGATATCAAATTGATAATAATAAAAACATAATAAGATTAAAGGAATAAATTTTATTAATAACTAAGGTGATTCATCCAACTTACATGAGAAAGAAGAACGTTAAAAAACCAAATCGACTTAATAACATTACAATGAAAACAAAGCTCCAAGGATCCTCAAATTTTCCACCACCAATACCTTAAATAGGCAATTTTTAGGTCTTGGTTTTATCCTACAACATTTAAAGTCACCTCAATTAATGGTGGTGGGCCTAGGTGGGTGGAAAGTTAAGAGAGAGTAGACTTTTCCACCCTTGACCCGAGGTGGAAGCCTGCTTGCTTCCACCGAATAGAGGCACCTAGAAGACATTATATATTTGAAAATTGGTGTGGACATAGAATAAAACAATCCATATTATTATGTCACCTATATCTTTGTAAAATTTCAGCCTAAAAGAATATGTGGTTTTCGAGATATGATTAAATTGGTGGGATGATTTTATGGGCCTTAGAATCTGGCCCAGAATTATATCTTTAAATGGGTCCACCTTAATAACCACTATGATTTTTGAATTATCAATGTTTCATGAATAATAATTTGTTCCTTTATATTTCTTCTAGAATCCCACGAAATTTGGGCTTCATTGGGATAGTATGTTGGGACCCACATTCTCAGCAGTGGTCTGATGTCCAATATGCCTTCTCCGGAATTGTTTGCATGAAATTCCATTTTGGTGGTCTTCCAATGTGAATATTCCAACACTCCACAAGTATTAATTGTTCCCAATATAATTATAAACCTGAAAATTAAATATTAAAATAAAATTAAGATTATTGGGTAATTTAAATTATGTTCAAAAATGTACCACATAATAGTGCGTTTTACGAAGGAATTACAATCATAATGTGAAATGATGTTCAAAGTGTAAAATGCACTACAATTGTGTTTATGAATAATAAATCACATGAATATTATATATATTAACAATTAATATTGGCCTCATTTAGTGTCCAATCATGTCTACAAAATGGGAAGTAATAATACTAAAGTCATTTCATGCTGAGAAATGTATTTCTGTAAACTAATTATGTATTATGTTTTATCATATTAAAATTAAATTTTAACACTTCTATAAATTTAATACAATAAAATAAATTTAATTTTTTCAATAATAATTTGAAAATTATGTAAAAAAATTAAATTTACTTTTAGTCACAAAAATAAGTTATCAGGGTAAAATTTAGTTTCCACGTTAAAATTAAAAGAGTTATTTTCAAGTAATTGTTTCTAGAAATTGTTTATTTTTATCTAAATAAATTAAATTTATGTATTTTAAATGATAAAACAAATTTAATTTTTATATAAAAACTAAATTTAAACTTATTTAATTATAAATTAATAGGAAATAATAATAACACATAATGTTTAAAAAGTATTTTTTTTCTATAGAGAACGGTTTTTTCTATATATAATATATTCCAATTTAAATGTTAATTTTGTAATATATAGAAATTGAATTAGATTAAATGGATTCCAAATTTGGATAATAACATTAAAAAATGGGTAAGATGGGTTATCTTATATCTTTATTAAAAAAATATTTACCGTGGTAAATAATTAAACAATATAAAAGGGGGTTAAAAGAGGTATATTATCATGGATCTAATTTTCTTTAATTAATATAATATTTATGAATTAAATAATTCATTTGTTAGGTGTGGGATACAATAAAAAATTTATCCCCAACATTTCCTTACCTAAATCATCCAACTCTCATTTGATTTCATTTTTACACTTCACCTAGCTTAATCTTCTACAGAAAAGTCCCTCAATTTCACCTTTAATATGATCTCTCTTCCACCAACTCAAAAAAAATATTATCTATAGAATCCCTCTATAATAACTTCCTATTTTTACTCTCCTACAGTCTTATCCTATTATTTTATGCCTTTAGTCACAATAAATAGGCATAGTCCCTTCCTTCTAATGGAATCCATCGTGGTAAGTAATGATTTTATCAAACTAAAAAATTCTTATTATTTCCTTTTCATTTAATTTATTACCTCCACTCTTGAGAAAAATAATTCACCACTAAAATTATTCTCTATTAAAATAATTTTTATTCTATAAAAATTATGTTATCAAAACAAAACTTCACTTTCTTACACATTCATTTGTTATAAAGTGTTCTCTTTTGGGTCGATTCTGCCACCTATATGAACAGTTTTATAATAATTATATCCTGAATGATCAAGAAAACATAAAATAAGGTAGTATAAATTAATAATTATTAATTTAAGACTTTGTATTAATTCTATAATTATAATATTAATATTTAAATCACTATTAGTATACCACCTTTTATTCATTATTAATTTATCGAAATAAGAGTGTTATGGATTTCATATTTGAGAACCATAACCAAAACTCCCATGGAATGATCTAGAGAAAACATAACAAATTATGTAACTTATATTCTAGTACCTTTAAAATCATATATACAAATAAATGGTGATTCAAACTATTATACTAAAGATAGAAAAGGAACGGTTGAAATTACAAATGACCAATATTAACAAGAAAAATAAGTAATAACTATTAAACAATGAATATAAAATATTAATATAAAAAATAATGTACCTAAATATGACTCTGATATATATGATAAATGATCATTATTTTATTATATAGAAATTTTGAGTATTTTATACCAAGAAAAAATCCAAGTAAGGGTTTTCTTTGACTCAACTCATTTCCTTCAGTGATAATCATTCCATTTTTAAATTTGGTCTTAGAATATTGATTTATCTATCATATTATGGTATTATAATTTATTTATTATTAATTTTATCAGGTATTTATATTTATTTTTCATAAAATAATTTCAAAAATATTCTTACATCAAAAGTTATAATGTTCATAAGGGTTTTTCCGGACTCAAACTGCTTTCTTTGAGTCATAGTATTTCCTCTTTGAATATATTCTTATAAGTTAGGATTATTATACCCTATTATTGTATTATATTATTACATAATTATTTTCTAAGAAAATTATATTTTTATTTCATAATATTTTTCTTTGAGGGATTAATTTCTTCATAAAATATGACGTTTTTAAGAATAATTCTCATCATTTATGATGTCTATTTTTCTCATTATCTATAATCTTACTTTCAAAAAAATCATATATTATTTTAAAATATAAATTTGTATCACCTTTTATATAAATTTTATTTCTATTAATTTCTTTTCAAAATAATTTTTTATAACTTTTTCATCGATGTGGGTTTTTCTCTAAAACTAACTAAAAATCTTAAAAAGTAATTTCATTTTACATTAATCAATTATTTTTTCTTCCTATATACATTTATTAAATTTATATTATTTTTTTAAAGTTAACTTATCTAGGATTATTTAAAAATAATGTTTTCAAATATCCTTTTTGTCACCATTTCAATTTTTTTTAACTAACTCAAAACTTATTCTTTTTACGATAATACTAAAGGTGTTTTATAAAATATATTTTTTTACAATTTAGCCTACATTTTCTTCTCTATACTAAATATATATATATTATTTATTAAAGTTCATAAAAATACTCTATGTTCTTTAATGATATTATCAGTTTGGGAGATTGAATTTTGGCATCAACCAATCTATCTCTTGATTTCATTTCATATGATTTTTTTTTGAAAAAGTATAGAATCCAATTCTATTTTCATTGGTTCTTAAAGATATGATATATGGTTTATTTATTATGGAATACATTTTTATAGCTCTTCGTTATGTGATGGGTGGTGTCTTATATCACCCTCCAATGCATCGATTAAGGATTTATATCTCATGAGATAGTTTTGGGGAATCAGTTATGATAATTGATCTGTTATGGGGTGTGTGTTATGATACTCAATCAACTATGGGGT
This sequence comes from Viscum album, assembly GCA_963277665.1. Classification (NCBI taxonomy): domain Eukaryota; kingdom Viridiplantae; phylum Streptophyta; class Magnoliopsida; order Santalales; family Viscaceae; genus Viscum; species Viscum album. The sequence goes on from OY728131.1 coordinate 27,519,416, forward strand.
GTGATTTATCATAATCAATCCATTATGGGATATGATTTATGCTACTCAATTCAAAATGGGGTATAAATTATGAAACTCGGTCTATTATGGGGTCTAAGTTATGATACTCATCCCACTATAGGGAAAGAGTTATGATACTCAATATGCTATGGGGAGCAAGTAGGGATACTCGATCCGTTATGGGACACAATATTTTTATTCCTGATCTACTATGTTATGATATTATATACTTATGTTTGTTCCAAAAGTCTACGTTAAGTTATATAAATATTTCATGATCCATGGATCATGATTATTGTCTCTTGTTTCCTTACTCTTTTATCATGGAATATGTTTGATCATTTAGGGTTATATGTCCTTTTATCATACTTTATGAACAAATATTTTGATTCCATGTTCCTTTTAGTAAGATAATTATTCCATACTCATGTTTTCTCACATACTTATGATCTAACCCATTAATGACTCATTGATAATCTTTTCCCTTATTGAGAATTTGAGCTCACCCCTTCTTATATTTTCAATTTTCCCAAGGAATTATGCATATGACTATGTTTATAAGGAAGTATTGTATAGAGGTGTTTTATAGGAAATGTTGAATAAATAATGTGTAATAAGATATTTATTAGTTGATATACAAAAACACTAAAACTTTGGGTTATTAGATTATGAGTTTAGTTAGTAGATTTAATTTTAAAAACTATGGAGTAATTGTAAAATATATGCATGTTATAATTGGGTTGTATCACTAGGTTTTAAATCCAATGTGTAAAGAATAATTTTTTAGCACTGGAAACAGCAGTACATGTTTGGGGTGTCCTAGTTGGTAACATAGAAAAGTTCAATTATTTTTTAGGATTATGATAAGAATTATAAGATAACCCAAATTAAAATGGCCAATGGTGAACAAAAATTGATGTAGGATGAACATAAAATTTCATATATTGAATTGACGGTATCATAATTTAGAAAATATTAGGATTTATTTATCTTATCGTATGATCTCTTACTCTTATTATTTTTTCTTACTACTCTCGCTAACCTTTTTGGTTTTATTCAATGGCTGGAATTAGGGGAAATCGAGTTTAATTTATTAACCTTGTCAAACTCCCAAACACACCAAATAAGATAAAAATGTTACTCTGTGAATTATCAGGTGTTAATAACCATAAAGTAAATAAGATTAAACTTACCAAGTGTAAAAAATATATGAAGAAGAACCCATAAAAGTGTATAAATGGAACTAGAATATGTTTAAAGTTTATAGGGATCAGTCATCGAGCTGGTGATTGGAAATGAAATATAAAGTGTCTAATTAATACAATGGAGAGTATAAAGGTCAAAACTAATTAACCACCCACACTTTAATGATTAAATTACAAGTAATTTTGGTATTATTAAAATTCATTCCACAATCCAAGGTCTAATGAGGATAATATACATCATTGGCCTCCCAATCCAAAAAAATGGGAACGATTATGTAATCAAAAACATTGAAGTGGGACATGAAAACAACGGGTGAAAGGTAAAATTATCATCCAGTTAGGAACATAAAATGTATTATTATATTCTATTTCCATCCACTCCTTAAAATCTAGAAAGTTTCCTGAGAGCACCAACTCTCCACCCTAATAATTATATAATCGATGAAAATTTATAGTGGTATTATTTTTTCATACAAAGACTATAACTCCTCTATAATATTATTTTGTGTGAATTTGACTCTAAAAAATCATATTATTCTCACTTTATATGAATTCAATATGAATTTGATTATTCATTATATCTATCTACGTGGATCTTATATTAATTTTTAGTATTGGGAAGTCACATTTCCCATCTCAAATAAACCTAATATCATCTCTCAGGGAAATGATGATGGTGAACATTTTATGAAAATTACTTACATTATATGGGTCTTAATGCCCAATCCTGAAGGATATTTAACTCAAATAGTTAGGGAGAAACTCAACATTGGGGATATACCTATTATGAGGGAAGAGATAAGATTCCTAGTATTTACCAAGTTAGTGAAGTTAATATCTCATTTGAAATTATATCTCTAACCTTGTTTATCTTATAGATATCCTTAACAATTTCCAATGGTGAGAGGTAATTAAAATTATGAGGATGAAATTTATTTAAGGGGGATATATGAAACTCTATGTTTTAGAAAAAAATATTTACTTAAATTATATGTCTATAACTCTAAATTATAATTTTTTTTATTAATTTAAAAGAATTAAAATTGATTATAAAATAAGCTATACATTATATGAATGAATATAACAACACTTTATTCATTTATTGTGGGTCATTACAACAAAATTACATGACACAAAGTATTAAATACCATTGATTATTACATACCATGGATAATTATATCTATTAAAATTGTATAAGGTAAAAGGGGAAAATAAATAGAAAATAATAATATCATTAAAATTAGGAAATATCATGGATCATCTTCACCCTTGAGAATCACAATTAGTATAACTAAATCTAAAATGAATAAAAAACATCATGAATAGTGAAATCATGTTGTAAAAAACCTAGAATGGAAAGTATAAATATGAGAGTTGTTATTTAAAAAGATGGATTTGAATTAATTTATATAATGTAATGGGAGTAATATAGCCATTACAAAGGGATATATATTCATTGTTATAATACCAACAAACGTTTTAACATTTTTAAATTACCGTTTTATAGGTAATGTTTATATAGATGTTAAAATTTATATATTTTGATTATAAATAATTTTCTTGAAATAAGATAAATGATTTTTATATATAACTAAAGGCTATTATTTCATAGGTGAAAATACCTTTTATTTTAATGTTTTTTTTTTAAATACTCAATTTAATTAAACTTATTATTTTAAAAAAGTAATATAAAAAAATTAATGAAATAATTCAATAAATTATTAGTAAAATAAAAAAATAGAATCCAATAGAAAAACAAATAATTATATACTAATTTAACAACTAATGGATAAACAAGAAAATTGTTTGAAAATATTATTTTTATTATGTGTGTGTGTGTGTTTTTTATTTAAAATAAAAATCTCTCACATTTGGAACATTAAATGAAATTTTTTATTTATACATAAAAACAAGTGACTAATAAATCATTCATTTATTATAAATTGGTTATAAATGAGGAAAAAAATAATTAACGGTAAAAAAAAGTTATTTTTTAAATAATTGTTTTTCTACGTGTAATGTATGTTTATCTTAACAAATTAAATTAACCACTACTAAATAATGATTTTTAAATAAATTTATTCATAATATAATAAATTACCAATTATATATGTAAAAAAAATGACCCAAACTATCATTTAAACTAGTATCTGAATTAATTCTCTACTGACACAAAGAGAATTCATGATCCCTGTGGGCTAGATAAAAGTGAATGTACATCCAGAAACAACCATTTGGTACAATTTTTTCTCCAATATAAGAAACAAATACATGTTACTCTACAAAAACATCATCAAATAAATAAATCAATTCAACTAAATTAGGGTATAAGGAAACTATACAAAACTGAAATCATAACAAAATTACCCGAACTCATCTCCTCGTAGTCTATGACCAAGCACCATGACACTAGTCACCTTCCCTCAACCAAAAAATCACGAACCCAAAAATGAAGATGATGAGAATAAGATAAAATGCTATAATAACATATAGGTTGTAAATACCAAATGAAACATGAAATCACCCAATCGGAGTAATGTATCACCGAGGGGGGGGAGGGGGTGAATCAGTGATACTCTTTTTCTTTTATGTTACTTTTCAATTGAAACAACCTTCGCCTCTTATTAGAAATTTCAATTCCATGATTAAAAAAAACTCAACACACTTCCAAAGGAACACAAATATTTACAAGGTTCACGATTCAATAAGATAACTACATTCTTGGTATGGTTTGGAAATGATCCAACACTATACAATCCACTAAGAAAACAATCCTTGGATTACAATGAGTAGCATATACCCTTACACTTGTGTGGCTCTATGAAATAATACCACTACTATGTGTGCACCCTCTTAGCATAATAGAGTAATACAATTGTCTTGTAAAAACTCATGTTACCTACACTTCTTTTCAATTCAACAAATGTATTAAAATTCTAATAAAATTCAAAAATTCATTACCCAAAGAAAGGTAACAACTACCTGGACTTTGTTATGATACACTGAGTTTGATTCCTCTGAGTACGATTATTTGAAAACAAATCTCTCGGTCTGATTATTTCAATACAAATATCCAAGTACGATTCTTTCAATACAAAGCCCCCAGTCTGATTTTTTCAATACAAATCTCCCATTAAGATTCATTCAAAACCAATCACCCAGTCTTATTTTTTTAATACAAAGATCCCACTATGATTCTTTCTAAAAAAAGCTCCCAGTCTGATTTTTTCAATACAAATCTCCCAATCCAATTTTCAGATAGAAAAAAACAGAGTTGAATGGGAACCACTTCAATTCCAGAATACAATTGTTATGATTAATAGAATATGAATGAATTGGAACCACAAAAAACAATTGTCAATCCGAATAGAATTGATATCTTCTTCTATCTAGAAACTCGGATCTTCTCTCTCTTTTGAAAGTCCCACCAGTACAATGGACATCACACCTTTTATAGGTGACCCACAATATGTTTAGGCATGAAACCCAAAACACTTTACCACTCACTTAAATTCACCCAAATATGAATTTCTCTTAAAATCTCGGAGAAATTATGACATCATCAATGCTTCTGGATTCTTCCCAAATCTTATATAGTCTTCAGCTCTTCTTTTCATACTCCCATTACAAATGTCAATATGTTTACAATTGATGATCAATACATGGGTCTGAATATGATTCTTTGATAATGATTTATTCAAAACAACTCTTTGATACCATACCAATTTAATGTGTTTGAAGAAATGAACTTCTCCACTTGAGATACAATAACTCTTTTAAATAAAATTATCCCCCTTCACAATTCATTCATCTATCTCCACTTTCTTTTCTTTTCTCTTGACCCTCTTGAGAAAACACATCATCACATTCAAAAACCAGTTCTTGAGTCATGACAACATTCATGACATTGAATTCTTTGAGGACCATCATTTTCATCATCTAACTTCAATTAGAAAGTATTTAACTTTCCATTCATTCCTACTTCTTTCTTTTCATCTCAACCCAAGCATGATATTTTCTGAATACCAATGATCTGGATACTATTCTCCTAAATACAATCATTCTAGATACGATTTCTGGTTACGGTTATTGGTTATGGTCATTCTGTTTACGATCATTCTAGATACAATCATGCTGGATAAGATCATTCTGATTATGATCATTCTCAATACTATCATTCTGGTAACAATCAATCTGGATATAGTCATTTTGATTACGATCATTCTAGTTTTGATAATTCTGGATATGATCATCCTCGTTATGATTTCTTTACATGATCAAATAGAATCTAAAGACAAAGATGCCCAGATATGATACAAAACAATTTGAATATGATTCATTCTCAATCGACACCATCTTATTCCTTTTCTTCTACCTAAATAAAATTATTTTCAAAAACATTCAGTGTCTCATCTTCCATCGGCATCACCTTTCGCATTGGTATCACCCTTTTCAGTAGTAATTACCTATTCAGTCGACATCACATTTTAGTTCCACTCAGTACCCAATTGTTTTGAAAGAAAATAGATACAATCTGGATACGATTGTTTTGAAAGACAATCGATACAATCTAGATATTATTTTTTTCTAATTGTATTCAAAAACAATAGGTACCACTTCTTTCTTTTCAGATTTTTTTTAGAAACAATGGGCACTACTGCTTTCTTTTATGTTTGTTTTGAAAAACAATAGGCATCACTTCTTTAATTTCTGAATGTTTTGAAAAAAAATTGGCACCACTTATTTCTTTTATGATTATTTTAAAATAAAATAGGCACCAGTTCTTTCTTATTTGATTATTTTTTAAAACAATATGAATACAATTATTTTTCAAATAGAAACATCTCTTTCACTCCACCTTTCTTCAATCAATATCTCTTCACAAGTTCTCACATCAACTCATGATTTATTAGAAAAGCATTGTCACAATTAACATGGGTCTCATTCTTTTCAAAACAAACCCAAAACAATTGTTTCCAAAAAACAAAGTGAAGTGATTTATTTTCTTCAAAAAACAAATTGTAAACAAAAGACAACACTTGAAACCTTCATCACCTTGATCATGAGCTTGTTCCCAAAAATATCCCTTTTTAGATTTTGTTGTCAACTAAGTTTCATAAATCACTAAAATTTTTAGACTCACGCAATGGATTACATATCAACAATTCTAAGCCTACGTGAGCTGACTCATTGTAGGAAACGATAATCATTAATAGAAAAATCATGCTATCCAAAATAGTGATCATTACCACCTCTTACTTTTCTTCATTCTTCCTGAAAAAAATTCAATTTATTTTCTTACAACTTATCTAACAAATAGTTAGAATAGTTCATGCACAAAACAGTGTTGAATTCATAGCTTACCCACAACTCTCTCTTTTGTACAATAGATTTATGAAACAAAAAAAATCTCCCCCTTGACAAAACAATCCAAAGGAAAGATGAGAGAGTGGACAGAAACACATACCTCAACCTTAAAGAGAAATAGGTTGGACACTCATGTTCAACCTCATTTTTTATAATTATTCCTTCAATAAAGATTTTGTAAAGATATCAGCAACTTGTTCCGATGTTGGAACATACTCTATCTTCGATTCACTCTTCTCCCCATTTTCTTTGATTAAATGATATTTGATAGTAATATGATTTAAATTAGAATGTTGCACTGGATTCCTTGTGAGATTTATTGTACTTTTATTGTCAAAACACAAGAGCAAGGGTAACTTCACTTCAACAAGTAATACTTCCAATTGTTTTTTCATCCACATAAGTTGAGTAGTGGCTTGAGTAGCAGCAATATACTCAGATTCAACCATATTGAGAGTTACTGAGTTTTGTTTCTTCTAATTCCAACTAACACAATTCTTTCCAAAAAATAATATACCACCATATGTAGATATTATATCATCAACATTTCTTTCCCAATATTTATCAGAATACCCAAATAAATAAATAATATCTAAGATGAAATACTCAACTCTGAATTTTGTTGTGCCTCTGATGTATCGGAGAATTCTTTTTCTAGAAATAAGATGTGATTCTCTTAGAGAACTCTGAAATCTTGCACATAAGGTAACATCATAAATAATGTCAGGTCTTGAGGCAATAAAATACAATAGACTTCCAATCAAATTTAGATACACTTTCAATTAACTTCTTTTCTATCTCTATCTTTACTCGGTTTTGTTCCCACTAAAATGGGTATGGAAATTGGTTTTTAATTTTCCATGCCAAACCTCTTGAGGAGTTCTTTTGCATACTTTTCTTGGGAGAGGAAAATGTATTCTTTATTTTTCTAGATTTTTTACCCAATAAAGTATTTTATTTCTCCAAGAATGGAAATTTAAAATACATTCTTCATTTCTATAGAAAATCTTTCATAGCTTCCTTCATCGTTCCCAGCAAAGATAATATCCTCAACATAAACAATTAAAATGATGGAATACTATTAACTTTCTATGATGTAAAGTTTTTTATACACTCTTCATTTTCTAAAATTCATCTTTCTTAAACATGTATCCAATTTTTAATACTATTAACTCGGAGCTTGTTTTATATCATACGATGATTTTTTCACTCAAAAAATATAACCTTCATCTTTTCTAATAAAAAAGCTACAAGGTTGTTCAATATAAACCTTTTCTTCAAGATCACCATTTATGAATTCATATTTAACATCCATTTGAAAGATCTTGTAGCGTCGTTGTGTGGAAATAGTAAGAAATATTCTGATTGTTTCAAATCTTTCCACAGGAGTAAAGTTTTCATCAAAATCAATACCATCAATCTATGAGTACCCTTTTTACAACAATCATTATTTTTTTCTTATGACCTCATTTTATTCGTTCATCTTGTTCCAGAAAACCCACTTTGTTTAAATGATGTTTTTATAGGCTTGGGTACGAGTTCCCATGTATTATTCTTTTTTATCTAATCCAATTCTTTATTCATGTCTTGAACCCATTTCGGATGCTCCAAAGATTCCTTCACATCAATCGGTTCCACTTTTGAATACAAATAATTATGTGTAATGGAATTGGTTGTTCTTCTTGTTTGAACTTTTGGTTGTTGATCACTAATTATATTCCATACTTCCACATATTTACTTAACCTTAGATAAGATTTTTTATTATCTTCATCACTTGAAAGAGCTGAGTCTGATTTTTTTTCTTGAGAAAGAATACACTTGTTTGTATCCTTATCATAATTTTTTTCTTTAACTTACTCAACATCATTATTGGCCTGAACATGTTTCTATTTCTTAGATACTTCAATAAATTTCAAATCAACTGAATTAACAATACTTTTTATTTCTTTGTTGTAGAATTTGTATCATCTTCCTTCTAGAGAGTAGCTAAGAAAGATTCAATCCTCGCCTTTTTGCTCAAACTTACCATAGTTTCCACCTTTCTTCTTTATAATAAAAGGACACCCAAAAACTATAAACTACTTCAAACATGGAGTTTTTTAATAAAACAATTAATAGGTATTCATACCTTATTTAGGCCTATAGAAAAAATGGTTTAGAATATAAACAACAATACTCATGGTTTTCCACCAAAAGTAATGCGAAAGGTCATGATCAAGTAACATGGTTCTTCCCATTTCCAATAAAATTATATTATTTCTTTTAGAAAACCCATTATGTTAGGGGTGTATGGAGTTCTATACTCATGCCAAATTCCATGCTTCTCAATATAGTTTTCAAACTCTTCACTTTTGTATTCACCACCATTATCAGTTCTCAACTTCTTCATAGAATACTCACATTCTTTCTCATCTTTTCTTCAAAAACTTTTAAACATTTTCAAATCATTTGATTTGTGTTTAATATACATAACACAAGTAATTCAAGTAAAATAATTAATGAAAGTATTGAATTACTTATCTCCATGTGTTGATTGTTTTATTATTGGACCACATATATCGGAATGGATTTTCTCCAGGGGTTGTTTTGAACAAATATCATTTGTCTTATGCACAACATTTGTAATATTTTCTTTTTAGAAAATAGTGCAACACTAATCCCTACTTCTTGGAAAATCAGAAATGCATCAAACACTATCTATATTAGATAACATTATCATGTTTCTTGGAAACATATACCCAAGACTTTTATTCCATAACTGATTCTCTTCCACCATACTTATGTAAAAAGAGTTTTGTGGATCACCAACCTGAAACAAGTTTCATTTCATATGTTGACTTCTTTTAAAAATATTTCCATCTTCTTGAATCTTTACAACAAATCCATATTCCTTGAAGATAACTTTTATATCCTCATCACGCAATTGTGAAACACTTAGAAGATTGTGTTTCAGCCCATCAATATAGAATTTTTTCTTATATTTTCATCTTTTCTTTTCCAATGATGGTTGACCCAACACCTTTGATTTGAAATGATTCATCATATCTAAATTTCATTGTTCCTTCTTTAAAATATTTCACATCCTTCAAAAATTTCACGTCTCCTATCATTTGAGAAGAACACCCACTATCAAGTATCCCGTTTTTTTCTCCTTTCGTGGATTTTAATGTAGTTTCAACAACAAGATATTTTTCTTCATTATTTACATTCTTCACCATCTGATTTTGAGAATTTAGAATATTTTTCTAAGCTGGTAGGAAAAAATACATCTTTTTACATGGTTTCCAGGTTGTTCACATCTTTCACAAATAGTTTCCAATGGTTGGAACCTATTTTCAATCTTCACTTCATTCTTTTCATATTTTTTCAAGATAACCTTTCATTTTTATTTCTTTTAGGAGAATGACACCCCCTAAATATCTTATTTTCATAACCTGTGGGATAATAGTAATGTTTTTTATTGAACCAACACATACTTTCTATGTTCCCAAATCTCCCACAATTCCAGTAATACCCATAGAAAGCGTATTTTCTTCTGAAATCTCCATACTGATCAGAATTGTGAATGTGTTTCTCATCCACCTTATTCTCTTTATTTTTCGATTCACTAACCTTTCTATTATCAATCGGATTCCTTTTATTATTTTCTAAATTATCATAACCAAAAGTATTGGAAACATTTCCAAATTCAGAATGTTTCAAAAAATTCCCAACCTTGTTGGTCTTTTCCACATACATAACATTCTCAGATATCTACATTTCAAAAACAATTCCATTATTATTATCACCCTTTGAAGGTATCTTTTGTTGAACCTTCTCAAGTTTCTCATTACGAGAACATTAACCAAATTCAGTGATAGAGTTTTGAAATATATACTTTTCTTTTCAACTTTAGAGAGTTTTGTTGGACATGTTCCAACTCTTATTCTTTTACATTCACCTTCACCTATAAATGATCATTACGATTATTTTCTTCTTCAAGATATTTCTTCAAATAATAAATATCTTTAATCATCTTTTATTTCCCACCAGAAAATATTCTTGGTTTCTTAAGAATTAATGTTCCATATTTTTGTTTTGATTTTCAAGCCTTCTGATCTTTCTTAGAAATTATTTCAACTCTTCTTTCAGAGGCATTTCAAGCTGAGATTCTTATTCTTCAGAACTACTACTTCCGAATTATTCATCATTCACTGTTGCAATGAAAGTATTTTCATTACCATACTCAATGGATTATTTGGATTCAGCATCACTCTCTTCTTCATCATCATATTTGGACAATAAACTTCTTCTTTTTTATTTGATGAATTTATTTTCTTTTCCTTTATCTCCCTTTTTCTTCCACGATCTTCTAACATTTCTTTCTTAAATATCACTATCATCTTATTTCTTTCTTCAAGGACAATTAGACGTAAAGTGACCAACACCTCCACATTCAAAACATTTCAAGGGATGTTTCCCTTTGTTTTTCCCTATACCTCTTTTCATTTTGTTAGAAAATAAGTATAGAATTTAATTTATATTTTTACATACCTCATTTTCAGAGTCAGAATCGCCAAATTCATCTTCAATAGCAATCTTCTTTGACTTTTCTTTCTTCATAGCCTTAAAATACATTTCTCTATCAACATTTTTTTTCTCTTCATATCATTATCTCTTCTTATTTCATAGGTGATAATATTTCTATGTAAATCATCAAGAGATAATGTTCTAGGATCTCTGTCTTTCAATGAAGAAAATTTTGCATTGAATTTTTCAGGTAGGATTGTCGAGATCTTTTCAACAACTATATAATCCTTTATCTTTTCACCAAGACATATGATAGTACTCACAATTTCATTCACCCTGGTAAATAATTCCCCAATATATTCATGCTCACCCATCCTAAAATATTCATAATTCAATCTCCGTATTTGTAACTTGGCCTTCTTCACTTTCATATTTCCTTGGTATATGTTTTTCAATTTTTCTCATATACCTTTAACAGTGGAAATACATTTCACTCTCAAGAAATAAATTTAATAAATTGATGATAATATAGCATTGTGGGCCCGTCTATCATTCTCAATAAACTTCTTGTCAACTGGTGTAAGTGGAGCACTGTCATCAATGAGAGGAAACCCAACAGTTGCAGCTTCAAGAACATTATAACTGATAAACATAAGATAGGGAAACATTCTATATTTCCAGATATGATAGTCATTTCCATAAAAAACCAAAATTAATTTAATATTCACATAGTTCACATTCTCCATCAACAAATAATAGTGAAGGAAACCTAACTCTGATACTAATTGAATGTGCCTAGTTAGAGTAATGTATCACTAAGAGGGGTAGGGGTGAATCTGTGATACTCTTTTTCTTTTATGTTTCTTTTCAATTGAAACAACCTTCGCCTCTGGTTATAGATTTCAATTCCTTGCTGAAAACAAACTCAACACATATCAAAGGGAATTCAAAGATTTACAAGGTCTACTATTCAATAAGAATAGCTACGTCCTTGGTATGGTTGGGAAATGATCCAATACCATACAATCCACTAACAAAACAATCATTGGATTACAACGAGTAGGATATACCCTTACACATATGTAGCACTAAGAAACAATACCACTAGTGCGTGTGCATCCTCTTAGCACAATAGAGTAATAAAATTTTTTTGTAACAACTTATGTTACCTACGATTCTTTTCAATTCAACAGTTGTATTCAAATTGTAATACAATTCAGAAATTCCTTATCCAGATGAAAATTAATAACTACTTGGACTTTGTTATGAAACCCTGAGTCCAATTCCTCTCAGTAGGATTATTTCAAAACAAAGCGCTCAGTCCGATTCATTCAATTCAAAGATCCCAGTATGATTCTTTCAATACGAAGCCTAGAGTCTGATTTTTTGAATACAAATCTCCCATTACGATTCTTTTAAAACCAAGTACCAAATCTGATTTTTTCAATACAATTATCCCATTAAAATTCATTCAAAATAAATATCCTAGTATTATTTTTTCAATAAAATCTCCAAATCTGATTTTTAGATAGAAAATAATAAAGTTCACTACAACATTAATATCTTTTTTGAACCAGTTTTTTAGCGGCGGTTTACTAAACCACCACTAATTTTTTTTATTAATGATTTAGCAGTAGTTTTTTATAAACCGCTGTTAAAACGTTTTTTCAACCACGACACTTCCCCCACCCCCACGACTCCCCTTCTCTCCCAGACCCCCGCGAGACCCCCCCCCCCCCCCCGGCGATCCCTGAAACCATCGTCGCCTCGCCGCCTCACCCATTTCAGAGGTAGTTTATAAATTGGTTATGAAAAATACCATATATGATCTTATGTAGTATTTTACTTGTGCTCACTTGTTACTTCCCATTATAAAGCTATATCCTTTTTTGGATATATTTTAGTAAACCATGAATTACTCCTCATCCAATAATTTGTAACTAGTACAATTGGCATTTAAAGTAGCATGAAGAGAATGTATTCTTATAACCTTATTTATGTTTGGATTGATATTTTTATACTAGTTTGGATTATATAATATAATATTCATTATTTATTCATATTTTATGTTTTGATCATGTGTGACATGGAATTATGTTTTATTGATATTATAGTTAATGTATCATCTTCAAGCATATTTACGTTTGGTTTTGTTGAGATTTAGATTCATTATAATGGAATTATTTATTAAGAAAGACTATTAATTTGATATGTTGATCTTGTTTTTAATTTTTTATACCAATCATATTGATTAGTATAAATAATAATGCAACCTTCACCATGGATATTGTTTTGATAAATAATGAGTGTGTTAGATGGGGTATTTTTCTATTTCATAACTTGTGTGTTGGTATGTAATATATAGAGATTGATGAATGGGATTGGATCACAATGAATTGAATTTTGTATACCCCTTTCACCTATCCCTAAATTCATGTGATGATAGTTCCTTGATTCTTGAATACACATTCCTCTTTCAAAAATACAAGTATTTTCCCATGACTCAACCATGGGAAGTATTGATATGATCTTAGTTTGATGGGAATGGAATCATGGATTCCTTGATCTGATGACTCATATCCTAGTCTAGGATCAAATAAATTAGGTTAGGTATAGACCCTAGCATTATAGGGATTTATTATTTATAATTTATTCTATTTTATGAAGTTTTCCATTATCAGATGCTTCCATTTTTTGTTGATAACCATTTGTAAATTAATTTTTATATAAATATATATAAATGTTTATATTTATATAAGGAACATATGTAAGTATATTCTATATAAGTTGAAAACTAGGTAGTTTATTACTGGGTATTATATTCTAACACCCATCATATACACTTAGGGGGGACATGGAATTTCATGGTATATTTTTCGGGTACCTATATGTATAAGTACATATTATGATGAATTATTTTTTCAAAGCATGGTTGATTTTTGTATGACTCGTGTTCCAATTAGTGTTCAAAATGGATATGACGGGATTGATTTTTTCATTTATCCTTAGGTTTTAAGGATCATTTTATACTATTGACCATTATATGATTTGTAAATATTTATCATATAGAATTCACTCTATTTGGATCATGTTAGTTTTCCTATATTTTAGTTTATTAATAAAATTGGGTAAACCAAATCCCACTGGTCTTCCAAGAACCCTGATGATATTCTCCAGCCTTTTTTGATCAAGAGGTTAAAATGAGGTCTTGTAGTGCTCTAACCAAGTACTATTTAGGTATCTCGGTCACCAACACTACACCACATTTACTTTTTTTCTTACATAAGATCTTGAATCATGGAGATGGTTTTTTCTACTTATACCTTTATCTATTATATACCTTGGTTTAAGATCCTTAACTCTTACTCCATATCAACCATCTATAGTAATTAATTATGGTTTTTATAATTTCAATTGTTCATATAAAGGATTTAAATATTGATAGTCTTATTTGTGGTTATCTTCCCATCTAGGATAGTTTATCAAATTGCTCTATCCAAATTAGTTTGTATGTAAGATTATGCTAAATGGTGTAAGTTTCTTGATTAATTATTTAAGACTTTATAATTGATTAGATGTGAGTGATGAGTTTTGTATTCTTTTTAACTTTTACAATGAAAATGTTTTTAGTATTACCCCATAGATGTATGGAATTATCCAAACCATATAAATATTTATTTTCTATTAGGTGTTATTTTTTGTGAAGTATTTTAATAGATTTTTTTTGTAGTAATTTGGCTATATCACTTTCTAGTTCCAGTTTATAGACTCGGTGGACGAAATTATCAGATAAACCTCCATTCAAAAGAATTATGGAGATTTCCACTATACAATATGAGGTTCATCATAAAAATTTATATCCATTGTATATTACAAATTTTATGGAGCTTTCCACTCATTTCTTATGATGTGTTGTTTGTATACTTCAATTTTATTAGATGTTTTATTCCTCTATCTGATTATTTCTACCTCATAACCACCATATGATCATCTTTGTTTGATGATCCCAATTCAAAAAACTCTATCTGGTGAAACTCCATCTGATGATTTTTTTATCTTCTCATTTTATTGAAAATAAAAAACCTAAAAATCTTCTACATGGAAATTAATTTTTGATTTCACCATTTTTCAACCACCAAATTGAGCTCATCCTCTATTCGATGCATGCAGTGCACTTTGAAATTGCTATTTGGTTTGGGATGTATTGGTTGATATGAGATAGTATTTTTGAGACATAATAGGTATATTATGGGAAATATTTTGGCCAGATGTCATCTTAAAGTGCCTTAAATTACCATGGGCTATTGGGAAAAAGTGACTGAGGATTTTTTTGATCTAATCCTAGACATTTTCCAAAAATTTAACATATTTTTATATTTTTTCACCTACTATATACGAATCTATTTCCATGTTTATTAACAGTTATGTATTTTGATTTTTTTTAATACTATGTAGGCACATTTTGATATACATGGGTTAAAGCTCGATCACATTACTGAGAAACACACCTCATTATGTTAAGGATTTGGAAGAGTTTTTAGATTTTGTAATTTCTAGTCGATCCATTGAAGGTATAATAATATGTACATGTCGTTAATGTAAATTTAGAATATGGTTTAAGAGATATAAATTTTATGAACATTTAATATTGAAGCAATTCCTTAGTCAATATTTGTGTTGGATTTGGCACAGAGAATTGAACGTTATAGAAAGGTTGATCATTGATTTCAATCCACATAATGAGCACCCAACTTCATCAATAATGGAAAATTAAATGAAAAACCTTATAAATGATGCATTTGTCACTACAAGACACCACCATCAACATCAAAACATATAAGAACAACCGGATGAGGGTGCTACAAATAGAAACGTGACAAGTGATGTTTTTTAGACTTTAAGACAACAAGATAAAGATTGTAAAATATCAGTGGATCCTCCTCTAGATTATATAGAGACTAATGTAAGAGAAAACTTCATTGAGTAAAATAAGTATCATGATTTAGTTGAATATGGAAATCAAGAGTTGTATAGTGGATGTTTTAAATATTCAAAACATTATTTTTTTCTGAAGTTGTACCATATCAAATGTCTATGTGGAATTACAAATATGGAAATGTCCATGATATTGTAATTGTTGAGTGATGAATTTCCTGAAGAAAACATCCCCAAGTCTTTTTATGATATGAAAAAAGTTGTTAACAGGCTCGGTTTAAATTATACAAAAATGCATGCGTGTCCCAATGATTGTATGCTTTATTAGTGAGAGGATTCAAATAGATAGGATTAAAAAAAATGTTCTTCTTGTAGATGTAAGTCAATGGGTGATTTAGAAAGTGTGAATCAACATACTAACATGAAGGATAAGAAATGGAACACACCTATAAATGTTTTTCATTAATTTCATTTAAATCCTCGATACAAAGATTATTAATGTCATCGAAAACTGCTGAACACATGAAGTGGAATTCTATAGATAATAACAATGATGGGTTAATGTGACATCCACAATATTTACAATTGTGGAAGACATTTGATTCATTACATCCAAATTTCTCATATGATCCTATGAATGTTCGATAGGGATTGGTTGCTGATTGATTCAACCCATTTCCGACTTTGAGTACCAGTTATAGCATTTAGCCATTTGTTTTGATCCCTTACAATTTTCCTCTGTTGATGTGTATGTAACAAATGTATTTTATCTTTTTGATGATTATTCCTAGAAAAAAATTGATGGAAATGATATTGATGTATAATTTTAGCATTTAATTTAATAATTATAGGATTTATAGATCAATGGTGTTGAGACATTTGATGTTTCTTCTAAAACAATGTTCAAAATGCATGCTATTTTAATGTGGACCATTAGTGACTTCCTTGGGCTTGGGAATTTATCTGGTTAGAACACTTACATGGGTTTGTCTTGTCTTATTTATAACATTGATTTTGAGCCCAAATGGCTACCTTATATTAGAAAATGGTACTTCTTGTACCATTGAATATTTCTCGATGCATCTCATAGATTTTGGATGAATAGATAAAAATTTAATTGTTTCATTGATTGTAGACCACCTTCAAATTTTTTAATTAGTTATGAAATATTAACACAACTTGAAAAAGTTGAAACAGAATTTAGGAAGGTTTATCATTTGAATGATAGCAGGAAATGGGTTCAAATTGAATCGTTAAGTGAAATCAGAATGTAGGAATGGAAGAAAAAAAGTATATTCTTCAAACTTTCGAATTAGGAATTTAATGTGTGGTGGCATAATATGGATGTGATGTATATTGAGAAGTATGTATGTGGCAATTTGATCTTCACATTTCTCAATGATAATGGAAAGTCGAAGGATCATATCAATTCTCGGAAATACTTACAAGTAATAGACATAAAATGTGATCCTTGGCTAGATGAAAAGGAAAAGTATGCTTTGTCAATTTTTGAAATAAAAAATAGTTATAAAGACACATTCCTTAGAATTTTAAAGAAATTGAAAGTATCTGAGGGGAATTCAAGTAACATATCGAGGTGTGTTGACTTAAATAATCGTAAGTTATATGGATTGAAAAGTCACGATTCACATATTTTGTTACAAGAGTTACTAACATTGGCATTTCATACATTATTACCTAAAAAAGTTACTATTGTTGTACTCAAATTCTGTGCATTTTTCAAAAAACTATGTGAGAAATATCTAAATCCATTTGAGCTTGACAACCTTCAGGAGAGGTTTTTATTTACACTTTGTGCAACGGAGATGATCTTTCCTCCATCCTTTTTTACTGTCATGATGAATTTAACTGTGCATTTGGTTGAGGAATCTAAATTAGGAGGATCTGTTCATTATCGATGGATGTATCCAATATAGAGGTACTTTATTTATATGTTTTTCAGTTAAGTAAACAATTTTGGAACATAATTAAATGAATAATTATGTTTGTTTGTTTTATTTCATAGATATCTTATGCATTTGAAATCATATGTGAGAAATAAATCTCAGCCTGAAGGCTCTATTGCTAAAGGCTATCTGGAAGAAGATTGTCCAACCTTTTGTTCTATATACTTGGATGATATTGGGACAACATTTAATCAAGTTGGATGTGTTGAAAACACATCAACTAGATCTCAAATACATGGGAAATCAAAAATATTTCATGTTATTGGCCGATCAGTAAGGAGGACCTCAAATGTTACACTAACAGAAATTGAATTATTACAGGCATATAGATATGTGTTGCTGAATAGTGAAATCTTAGATCCATTTATTAAAGAGTTGAGGATAAAAATAAAGAGACAAATGAGAGGATGAACATGAAATGAGAAATATATAATGGAATTAGTTAGTAAAGAGCTTGTAGAATGGTTTGCACAACATGTAAGTTCATAAATATTTCAATAAATAAGAATATTAGGTTGACACATATATTTTGTAATTCTAATAAAGTATATTTCTTTTTTTAGATCATGAATACTGATACTCAAGAATATTTGTCAGAAGATTTGAAGTTTCTTGTTTGAGGTCCTCTAAAACAAGTTAGAAAGTTCGAATCTTACAACATGAATGGATTTAGATTTCATACAGTTGATTGAGAAGAGGGTTTGAAAACACTACATAGTGGTATATTTACATTTCCTGAAGTGGGATACTATCTAAATTTGACTGGTATTATTTAATTAAACTACCAGAGTCATTATTCAGTTGTTTTATTCAAATTTAATTGGGTCGATATTATCATAGGTGTTAAAAGATATTCCTTGCATTTTACTTGTTGAACTTCTCTCACTTGATGGATGTTGGTGATCGTGAACTACATGATCCATATATCTTATCATTACAAGAAAAAATGGTATATTATGTTAATTATGTTGTGGATGAAATGTGGAGTGTAATTGATCATGAAAAACAAAGATATTTGTATGATATGGGTGATGAAGTAGAGGATTTGACCTCTGACATTGAATCTCATCAACAACAAGAATCAGAATTATTTTTCCACCATGATATTGAAAATATTAGTCTATCAAGGATGAATGAAGTGGGTGAAGTAATGGAGCATGAAATCGACATGATTTAAAGAGAAAATGATAGTATGTTCAGCTATGCATTCATTTAGCAGCCACTTATTTTATTTGTGCAATCATTCATTATCATTTTTATGTATATTTTGTTTGTTAGTACTGTGAATCTACTATCCTTTTAAAAAATCTGCATAATTGTTTTTAAATATATGTTTTGAACTTAATTTTATTTGATTAAATGTCTGTAATGACAAAAAGGAAGTGATATATTGTTTCATCGACCATTGTGATAGATGAAGATCCATATGTCTCCCTCCCTACGACATCTGAGCCACCATCTGCCTGCCCCTACACCATCTCCCCATGAACCATATATCAAACCCTTTATGAGTGGCCCTACAGTATCACAGTTGTCTCCTTCTACTTCAGGAGCCTTAGTAGTGTGGAATCGGTGCGCCACTTCTAGTTCTTCATAGGGATACTGGAGTGTGACTGTTATAGGTACAAATTATAATATGAATAAATTTATTGCACTTTTTTTATACAAACTGTTTATTAATTAAAGATGGAAACAATGAAACTGTGGAGAAAATATAAAAAGTTCAGATGTATGGAATCTGGCCGGAGAGAATATAGTTTTCCCATTTGATTCATATGGGGTCCCTACGGATGACGTCGTAGGATTACTTGGCCAGATTTTAGGCCAGCTAGTCGCAGAGCCCATTTCCCTTCCTATTTTTTATAATGATTGGATACATATGCCTGCAAGTTGAAAAAATAAAGTTTTTTATTCCCAAATAAAGGTAATTTTAATACATTATGGTGTAATTTAATGTCATGTTATTAATATTTTCAAATTGAATTTCTATGTACATATGTTTTACCACTTTACGGTTGGTGATATGATAGCAAGAAAATGGACATTGAAAATCTAGGAAAAAATGGAAAGAATTTAATGGAGATTGTGGGGACATGTCAACGAAAATTCATTGAACTCCCAATAGATGTATGACAAGCTACCCTATGGGGTACCCAAAGAGCAATAGAAAGTTTTTGTTGACAAACATCGTGATGAGAAGAAGATGGTATTTAAATATATATTAATATAATAATCTCATTTTACATTTATAAATGTATACGAAGATGATATGACATTTAATACATTGCTATTAAATTTCATTTTAGTTATTTCATGATCTTTCAAGAAAGAATGCATCAATTCGGGCTAAGCAGGTCATCCCTCACACTGTGGGGTCAAAGAGATTTTCTAGAAGACAATATACTATGGTAATCTTTTCATTATTTTAAATATTTATAAGTCAATATTATTTTTTTAATATATTAAATTGTTGATTTGTGTTTGTTTAATGCAGTCATAGAGTTTAGGGCACTAAGCATCCCGAACAGAAGTGCGGTTGAATGTTCACCATAAGTATGATGGAAGTTTTGTTAATGAGCTTGCCAAAGAAGTGGGGGTATGAACTCATTTTTCATTATAATAACTTATTATCAGTTGTTATTATGTTAAAATATATTGCTTCTAATATGAATACTATTTGACTTAGAGGTAAAAATTAAAGAACTGTGGGATACCAATCCGACGCAGTCATAGTCAGTCTCCTAGGATGACCGAGTTGCTAAAGTCTTTGGGAAGGTGTATCCTGGTAGAGTTCACGGGATGGGTTTGGGACCCGTAACCTATGAGATATTTGGTAGGCCACCAGGGATTACAGTTGCATCTACTCCTGGTTGTAGTTAGTCTATACTCCAAGAGACTTAGAGAGATATTGTTTCTCTACGGAACACAGTTCACAACCAGGGGGATCAAATATCCGCTTTGCAGAAAGCATTGATTGATTTATATCAGAAGGAAACCGGATATGCCACCGATGGTATTGCATCGAATGGGGGTGAGCAATTATATCACAAAAATTAAAAATAATTTAGTTTACAAAATTTTATTTTTTTTAAGTTTAAATATAAATATACAATAGTTTTTAATTTTCAATATAAAGCTCCTTCAGGTAGTAGTAGGAAGTAGAGATGGAGGTGGAGAGGCTGAAGAGATTTTTTCATCATCGGACCGTGATTAGTTGTTTTGTTGATATGTTGGAAAAATATGGTAATAGTTCGTTTGTATGTGTATCATGTGTGGCACATAGTTTCCACCAAACATTTTCATAACCTAACATTTTCTTGATTTATCATGTTTCCTTTTATGTATTTTATTGATTTTTGATGTTTCCTTTTATGTATTGATTTCTCAAGTATGGTATGCACCATATATGTCGATTATTTTTTGTTAGGAATCATGTGTTATGATTCATTTTTCCTAAATTTATTAGGTTTGTTACCCAAGGATAAACGATCAAAAACATATCCAATAGTAAAAGGAATCAATCCACTTATAATTCTTGGAAAATATCCTCTATAAAAATTTCTCTCATGTATAGGAGGAGAAGGATGGGATGTATGGGAACCATTATGTGAGAAATAAATAAACAAATAGATGTGAATGAGGAAGGGCCTCACCTTTATGGTATAACCAGTGTGATTATAATTTTCAACAAGTCCTATTATAGGAGATCCCAACATCATTAAATATATTTAAAAATCATGAATCAATCCACATATAGTTTTTATATAATACCCCTATGAATATTAAACTCTTTCCTAGGGTAAGAGTCATTTTTTCATAACATAGGTTTATGGATAAAGAACCACAGGCTAAGGATCCTTATGTAGATTTGGATAATATGTAGATGATGACAGGTCTTACTAAGTGGACTACTCTAATAAGTTTCAAGTCTTACATGATGGACCATGCATCACATAGTTTAACATCCTGTAAAAATGACTAAAATAATCTATAGTTTAAGATCATATCAAAAACACCATATTATATGAGTTTTAATGTAGTTTAAATTGATGTTTAAAATGAAATGAACTTGTCTTGATGCCAACCCTATGGATGGAAAACCAATGTGAATGAATAAACCCATTCACTAAGATAAATTGTGGAATTTGATATCGGTTTTTTGGTTGGGTTTGAGATAGGATATCTAAGAATCACAATGTATCTTCTGAAAATAGGTATCAATCCACACATATGTCACGAACCGTCCTAGTGGGGCCCGAGCCACAACTCCCCAAGCCCGCCTCCAATAGGCCAGGGGCTAGTGACTTGCACCGAGTAGGCATGCTACTAACATGGGAGGAATTTCCTATAAACTTGTACACAAGCACACGCATCTCCAATCCCACAAAGCTGAAAAGTAAAAACTACAAAAAGGGAAAAGATGCATGCATACACTAAAACCCAACCAACAGAGTAAGACAAAAAAGTAAAGTACAAGAAAGTAAAACCCTGGGCCAAAAGTACAATCCCACCAAAAGAGAGTCCATAACAAAGTCCAACCTGTAAAGAAAGGTGTTGGGACTGCAATTTGTAGCCCTAAGAACACACCTCGGCCTGTCTGATCTCACTGGGCATCGTTCGGTCCTGTTCCACCTAGAATCCTGTCAAAAGCTCGCTTGTCTGCACAAGACACGATGTGTGTGGGAAAATCCCATGCAAGAGTGAGTATAACCATACCCAGTAGGACACCCCGAAACCACAAAGGAAAACAACAAGGTAAATACCACAAAAGAAATATACAGTCAGCTCTACATAGCATATGTCTACAGAACATATGATAAGAATATCTAGATATACTCATACACAAATGACCATTTCAAACCACCACTAAGATCCAGATCGAAGATTCCACTAAGCATGCAACCAGGAGAACACACTCCTAGGTCTGAAGAGAGGGATACAAAGTACTCGTTCCGGGAGAACACACTCCACAAGTACTTTGAGAACATTATGCTCAGATGAGGATCACCACCAATTCATGGGGTGATTCTGAAAACTCAGTCTGATCTAATCCACTAAGAAGAGGATCGGCACCCAGGTAAAGTTAGTCACGTTGATACCAATAACTCTACCTAGGGTTCCAGTAATGAATAGAGGATCTGGCTCTAAGTCTCATAGAGGGGATTCCAACAACTCTATTCAGGAAGTCCTGCTGAAGGGATCATACTTTTTTATATAGGACAAAGGGGACTAACCCTAAGGAAAGAATTCCAAGTCACCGAAGGAAACTAGCTCAAGCCATGAAGAATTGGGTACACGGCGTGTAGTATGGTTACACGTCATGTTCCTTGACCCCAGGTACTTCCCATGTAAACGGCTTGTGTCATCCATTCAAGCTATGTAAAACTCAACTACACGGTGTGTAGAAGAATCACACGCCGTTTTCCTTGACTCAGGGTGCTTCCCGTGTAAACGACCCATGTCATCCTTCCAAGCTGTGTAAAACCCAAATACAGGGCGTGTAGAAGGATCACACGACGTGTTCCTTGACTCTAGGTATGGCCCGTATAAACGGCCTGTGTCATTCGTCTTGTTGGATATAAAGTAACTACATGACATGTAGAAGAATCACACGCCATGTCCAAGCACCTGGGGCTCGCTCCATGTACGTTGGCCATGTGCCCATACACGGTCTCTATCTTTGTTCGTGTCACCTGCCCGTGTACCAGCACACGGGGTATCCCAGTTATCTGGTGGGGTCTAGCCGGGGAGGGGTATACACGCCGTGTTCTTGGTCGTGTACCCAACCCGTGTCCGTGTACTTTCAGAGTACACGCCAGGTGGTCTGTCGACGAACACAATCCATGTTGCCCAAACTACATTCCATGTAGTCCGGAAATTTCCAAAAGTGTCGTCTTCCTCCTCACGCCTCGGCCGATTCTCCAGATCGTGTTTCTCTGGTCCATTTTCCGTGAAACTCAAGATCATGGGTCGATCCATCGTCGTGATGCCGAATCTGTGGGTTTCGGGCCTTCGATCGGCTCCAAAATCTGATTCCATCCATCTGTGTGGAAATCGTTCGAAGAACGATATCTTCCAATCTGCTTTGATCTGTCCGTCGCCACCACAGGCGCACCTCCGTAGGGTTGTACCGACGCCAGATCTTCAATTTGGGATCATTGCCTCGCACAACGGATGTGCAACGATCTGTCGTTCATATCCCCATGAAGAACGCGCACGAAGAACGCCAGAAATCAGGGAATAAATGCACCAAAAATCGATAGGGACGAACCTCGATCAATGTTTGTGTCGATCTTGGTTCGTCACCATTATAAGATTACGAACCAAAATAACTCAAGAATCAAAATCCCCAAAATCTCCGCAAAATCCCATCCCGTAAATACGATCGATCCGCGGGCTAATCTGTTAGTGGATTAGTCCGCATTCATTATAAGAATCAAGAATGGGAAAGAATTCACAAGGAGTTCAGATGCCCTACATGGATTTGCGGTGCATGTTGGCGAAGATCTGGTCGTCGCGTCGTCGTCTCCGGTGAAGCTCGTCAAGAACACCATCACCACGTTGGGAGGTTTTTTACAGAGCCTCCGGGGAAATTCAAGGTTATGGGAATTGTAACCTCAATCCCCTAAAAAATCTCTATTTAAAAAGATAAGAGATATTTGTCATAACAAGATTTAAATACAACATTTTAATTAAATATTTTATTACGGTTATGTCCAAAAACTAGATTTCACCACTGACCTGTGCTGGCCAATGTTAGGCCTTACCTAAGGTAAAATCGTTGTTCCGAACGCAACAGTGCCCTCGGATTTCTGATCTGAGCACCCGTTCTGGAGTTATTCCACTTTTTTAGGAAACCCATATACGTGTGTAATTTAATTATTAAATTAAATTCAAACATTTGTTCCGGGCTCACCGGTCCTCGGAACTGCACACCGTCCCAGAGCCTGGTCTCAAATTAATTCCCATATAATATTAAAATAATACATGGAAAAATCTGGGACATTACATCACACCCACCTTAGGGATTTTACGTCCCCGAGAATCCAAAACAAGGGCTACTCAAAAGGATGTGGGTACTGCACATGAATCTGAGCCTCCCACTCCCACGTGGTCTCCTGGAGATTCTCGTGCTTCCACTGGATACACACCAAGGGAATAGCTCGCCCACAAAGGATCTTATCCTACCGATCCTCAATATCCACTAGGTACTCAGCAAAGGTCACTCCATCATCGATGTCTAGCTCGCCCCAGTTTATAATGTGTGATGGATCATGCACGTACCTCTGTAGCTGCGACACATGGAAGACGTTGTGTACCCGGTCCATCTGAGGAGGTAGAGCCATGTGATACCCCACCTCTCCAACTCTAATCATAAGATAAAAAGGGCCAAAGAATCTTGGAGATAGCTTGCCGCCTCGGCCAAATCTCTGCAATCCTCGTCGAGGTGAGACCCGAAGGAACACATGGTCTCCTTCCTCGAACTCCAAGGGCCTCTTCCTCCTGTTAGCATAAGACTTTTTCTGACTCTGTGCAGTCTTCATCCGCTTTTGGATGACCTACAGCTTCTCTGTAGTAGCTCGCACCATCTCTAGGCCCATGAGTGCTGACTCTCCTGGGTCAGTCCAGCAAAGTGGTGACCTGCAAGGTCACCCATACAGAGCCTCGAATGGTACCATACCAATAGTGGAATTATAACTGTTATTATAAGAAAATTCCACCAGTGGTGTGGCAGTGGACCCAGCCAAGGTGGAGGCAGTGCTAGCATGGAAGCCACCCCGGAGCGTGACGGAGGTGAAGAGTTTTATTGGGTTGGCAAGCTACTATCGGAGATTCATTCTTGATTTCTCCAGGATTTCAGCACCCATGACAACTTTGACCCGAAATGGGTAGCCTTTCATGTGGACCGATAGATTCCAGCAGGCTTTCCAGTAGTTGAGACAGAGTCTGACGAGCGCCCCGATCTTGAGATTACCGGAGGAGGGTGTCGAGTGCATAGTGTTCTGCAACGCATCAGGAACCAGGCTTGGTTGTGTCCTGATGCAAAGGAAAGTGGTGATTGCCTATGGCTCGCGTCAGTTGAGGCCACACATGTAGAACTATGCAACCCATGATCTTGAGTTGGCAGTGGTGGTCTTCACATTGAAGATGTGGCGGCACTACTTGATGGGTGAGAAGTTTACCATCTACTCTGATCACAAAAGCCTCAGATATATCTTTTCTCGGAAGGATCTAAATTTGAGACAAAGGAGATATCTTTAGTTCCTCCAGGATTATGATTTTTAGATCATTTACACACCGGGGAAGAGGAACATTGTGGCAGATGCTCTCAGCAGGAAATCCAGTTCGTAGTTGCTGGATAAGGAGACGAGGCTGTTGGCTTCCTTATAGTTATCCTTTGTGGATAAAGATGATGGGGCTTACCTTCAGTTGATGGTTGTTACCCCTCCACTCTTGCGGCGAGTTAGGGAAGCACAGCTCGAGGACACTAGCTGTGAGACTCTACGTTATCAGATATCCGTCGGTGATGTTGCCGATGGATATTCAACAGGTGGGGAGCACGTTGTTTTTTTCAGACAGCGCCCAGTAGTACCAGTGACATTACGGGAGGAGGTTCTGAGGGAGTTCCATACATCTCCTTTAGCGGTGCATCCAGGTGTGGAAAATATGTACCAGGACCTCCGATGTCAGTACTGGTGTCCAAGAATGAAGAAAAGTGTGGCAGAGTTTGTTTCTCGGTGCCTTACTTATCAGAAAGTAAAGGCTGAGCACCAGGTGCCAGCAGGTTTGACTCAGCCCCTTGAGGTGCCAGAGTGGAAGTGGGACGAGATCTCCAGGGAATTCATGACGGGTCTACCACATAAGTCTTGGAGACACGATGTCATCTGGATGATCGTTGATCGACACACCAAGTCAGCCCACTTCCTTGCCATACGGGAGCAGAGTTCAGTAGAGATCTTGTGACGCCTCTACGTGCAGAAGATATTTCGAATTCATGGAGTCCCATCCATGATCGTCTCAAATCGTGATGCTTGTTTCACATCCTAGTTATGGAAGGTATTTTAGGAAGCTTTTGGAACTCATTTATGCTTTAGCACATCATTTCATCCTCAAACTAATGGTCAGACAGAGCAGACCATCCAAGTTCTGAAGGATATGCTTCGAGCTTGCATACTTGACCTCGGTCATAGTTGGGAGGGTCACCTACCACTGGTAAACTTTTCTTATAATAACAGTTATCATTCCAAAATTGGTATGGCACCATTCGAGGATCTGTACGGGTGACCTTGTAGGTCACCACTTTGCTGGACTGACCCAGGAGAGTCAGCACTCATGGGCCCAGAGATGGTGTGAGCTACTACAGAGAAGGTGCATGTCATCGAGGAGTAGATGAAGACTACACAGAGTCGGCAAAAGTCTTCTGCCGATAGGAGACGGAGGCCCTTGGAGTTCGAGGAAGGAGACCATGTGTTCCTTCTGGTCTCCCCTTGATGGGGATTACAGAGATTTTGCCAAGTCGGAAATCTATCTCCGAGATTCATTGGCCCTTTTTAGATTCTGAGTAGAGCTAGCGAGGTGTCGTATCGCTTGGCTCTACATACTCAGATAGACCGGGTACACAATGTCTTCCATGTGTTGCAGCTACAGAGGTACGTGTATGATTCATCGCACGTTATCGACTAGGGTGAGCTGGACATCGATGACAGAGCGACCTTTGCTGAGTACCCAGTGGAGATCGAGGATCGGCAGGAGAAGATCCTTCATGGGCGAGCTATTCACTTGGTGCGTGTTCAGTGGCAGCACGAGAATCTCTAGGAGAGCACATGGGAGCGGGAGGCTCAGATTCATGTACAGTAGCCACATCTTTTTGAGTATACCTTGTTTTGGATTTTTAGGGACATAAAATCCCTAAAGTGGGTGTGATGTAATGTCCCAGATATATCCATGTATTATTTTAATATTATATGGGAATTAACTCGAGACCAGGCTCTGGGATGGCGTGCAGTTCCGAGGCCAGGTGAGCCTGGAAAAAATGTTTGAATTTAACTTAATAATTAAATTACGCGCACACATGGTTTTCCTGAAAAGGTGGATTAACTTCTGAATGGGTGCTCGGATCAGAAATATGAGAGCATTGTTGCATTCGGAACATCGATTTTACCTTAGGCGAGGCCTAACATCGGCCGGCACAGGTCGGTGGTGAAATCCAGTTTTTGGACGTAACCGTAATAAAATATTTAATTAAAATGTTTTATTTAATTCTTGTTACGGAAAATATATCTTATATTTTTAAATAGAGATTTCGTAGGGGATCAGGGTTACAATTCCCATAACCCTGAATTTCTATGGAGGCTCTGGAAATCTTTGGAGAAAATCTCCAAACGCGGCAACGGTGTTTTTGATGAGCTTCATCGGCGATGAAAATGCGGTGACCAGATCTTCGCCAAAAAACGTTACAAATCCAAGTAGGTCGTCTGATCTCCTTGTTAATTCTTTCTTGTTCTTGATTCCTACGACGAACGTGGACTAATCCACAAACAGATTAGCTCGCGGATTGATCGTATTTGCGGGATGGTCTTTTGCGGGTATTTTGGGGATTTTGATTCTTGAGTTATTTTGGTTCGTTAATATTCTAACGGTGATGAACCAAGATCGACACGAACATCGATCGAGGTTCGTCCCTCTCGATTTTTGGTGCCTTTCTTCCCCGATTTCTCACGTTCATCGTGTGTGTTCTACACGTTCTTCATAGGGATATGAACGACGGATCGTTGCGCATCCGTTGTGTGACGCAACGATCCCAAATTGAAGATATAGCGTCGGAACAACCCTAAGGAGGTTCAGCTGCGGTAGCGACGGATGGATCGAAGCGGATCGGGAGATATCATTCTTCGAACGATTTCCGCACTATTGGCCGGAATCGGATTTTGGAGCCGATCGAAGGCCAGAAACCCACAGATTTGGCATCATGATGATGAAGCGACCCATGTTCTTGAGTTTTGTGGAAAACGGACCAAAGAAACGTGATCTTTAGAATCGGTTGAGGCGCGAGGAGGAAGACGAAGCTTTTGGAAATTTCCCGACTACATGACGTGTAGTTTGGGATACACGACATGTGTTCGTCAGCGGACCACCTGGCGTGTACTCCAGGAGTACATGGACACGGGTTGGGTACATGGCCAAGAACACGGCTATATACCCCTCCACGGCCAGACCCGGCCAGATACATGGGATACCCCGTGTGCTGGTACATGAGCAGGCGCCAAGGACACGGACATAGACCATGTACGAGCGTAGGTCCAACGTACACAGAGCGAGCCCCAGGTGCTCAGAAACGTTGTGTGATTCTTCTACACACTGTGTAGTTACTTTATATTCGATAATCCAAATGACATGGGCCGTTTGCACGGGAAGTACTCGGAGTCAAGGAACAAGGCGTGTGATCCTTCTACACACTGTGTAGTTGGGTTTTACACAGCTTGGATGGATGACATGAGTCGTTTACATGCACAGCACCTAGAGTCAAGGAACATGGTGTGTGATTCTTCTACATGTCGTGTAGTTGAGTTTTACATAGCTTGAAAGGATGACACGGGCCCTTTACACGGGCAGTACCCAGGGTCAGGGAACACGGCGTGTAACCATACTACACGCCATGTAACCAATTCTTCCTAGCTTGAGCCAGTTTCCTTCTATGATTTGGACTTCTTTCCTTAGGGTTCATCCCCTTGGTCTTTCTCCTGAAGGTTCCTGATATCATTTCCTATATACAAGAGTATGATCCCTTCAGCAGGACTTCCTAAATAGAGTTGCTGGAATCCCCTTTGTGTGACTTAGATCCAGATCCTCTATTAATTCTTAGAACCCTAGGTAAAGTTCTTAGTATCGACGTGACCAACTTTACCCGGGCGCTGATCTTCTGCTTAGCGGATTATCTCAGACTGAGTTTTCGGAATCACCCCATGACTTGGTGGTGATCCTCCTCTGAGCATAATGTTCTCAAAGTACTTGTGAAGTGTGTTCTCTTGGAACGAGTACTTTTTATCCCTCTCTTTAGACCTAAGAGTGTGTTCTCCTGGTTGCATGCTTAGTGGAATCTTCGAACTGGATCTTCGTGGTGGTTTGAAATTCTCGTTTCTGTATGAGTATATCTCGATATTCTTTTCATATGTTCTGTAGACATATGTTGTGTAGAGATGACTGTATCTTACTTTTTTGGTATTTCCCTTGTTTTTTTCCTTTTTGGTTTTAGGGTGTCCTACTGGGTATTGTTATACTCACCCCAGCACGGGCTTTGCTCGCACATGTCGTGTCTTGTGCAGACAAGCGAGCTTTTTACAGGATTCTAGGTGGACCAGGACCGGATGGTGCTCAGTGAGATCAGACAGGCCGAGGTCTGTTCCTACGTCTACGAATTGAAGTCTCAGCACCTTTCTTTATAGGTTGTACTTTGTTATGGAATCTCTTTTGGTGGGCTTGTACTTTTGGCCCAGGGTTTTACTTTCTTGTACTTCACTTTCCTATCGTACTCTATTGGTTGGGTTTTAGTGTATGCATGCATCTTTTTCCTTTTTTTAGTTTTTACTTTTCATCTTTGTGGGCTTGGAGATGTTTGTGAGTGTGTATAGTTTTATAGGAAATTCCTCTCATGTTAGTAGCATGCCAACTCGGTGCTAGTCACTAGCCCCTGGCCTATTAGAGGCAGGCTTGGGGAGTTGCGGCTCGGGCCCCACTGGGACGGGTCGTGACAACATAGTTCTTATAATTTTGGAGGAAAATATGATCACCTTGACTTAGAATAGAGAAATAATTGGGAAACCAAAATAAATAGAATGAGTTTAATTGTGCAAACCCTTTATGAACTTCCCTTTCTACATTATCAAGTCTTGAGGATGTTTAGGAAGAGTTTTGTGGTGTTTTTGAGGTTTGAGGTGGTGTTTTAGCCTTTTAAAGGACACCACGGATTGTGCAATCACTTGACTGGATATGAAGGAGTTATTTTTAGGTTGGGCATGATCTTGTGTAAAATGGGATATATAAACATTAGTTGGGGATGACATGGTGTTATTCATGTTTTCCTAGTGGTTTTCCAATGCACCATGAGAATCTTGATATGACCTTGGGTGGGCATGGAGTATCGGAGGACCACGTGTCCAAAATAGGAAACCCAGGATCACCACATTGTATCCTTGGGCATGGTGAGGATAAAATGGTTGGGAAATGGGAACTAGGTCATGGATTCTATACATGGAAGAATATATAAGAACCACTATGTCTTAGACAACTCCATGTTCTATGATTTGTGGGAGTCCAAATTCCATTTTAAAATGGGAAAAAGATAAAACAAAAATGAGGGTTCTAGATCACACTTTTACCAAAACTACCACATGAGTTTAGGATAGTAACCATGTTTTGGTAGAGCCCTGTGTGATTCACTTATAAATAAGAGTTTTATTGCCTCTATTTTTTGAATTATAGACGTTCCCTTAATTCTTGGTTGACCCATACTCATTGATAGAGAAAATATTTTCAATTAATTTATATTGAATATCATTGTTTTAAACTCACAAAAGTGTTCCTCTAAGATGAATTGTTTCATTTTTATGATTTTGGTGTTATTTTGAGCTGAATAGTAAAAATTGGCCATTTTGGATTTTTAACAGTTTTAAATTATTTCTGTATTTTGGCCATACCATTATCTACACTAATACAAATTGAAATATTCTTTCTTTTACAGATTATAAACATCCAGGGATTCATTTACTATTTTTGGAAAAAAAGTATAATCGGCCATATCGAAGCTCAAAAGAAGCTCACAAGTGGGAGAAAGAAAACTATTTTTAGTTCTGTCTTGTTTTGGTGTGGGATCCATAACTCCTTCATTTTGGGTCCAAATGTTGTGATATTAGGTGGGTAGACGCGAAATTATATTTAGAACATCTTTTATGAAGGAAAGGACGAGGGATTCTGCCGTTTGAGTGTCTATTAAAGCTTCCTAATCCGGGGGTTGGCGTTTTGGAGAGTCTGACTGGACAGAATAAATTCTCATAGTAAAACGGCCATAACTCTCGGAATACATATCCAAATCTGATGAGATTTTGAGGGGACACGGAAAAGGGAATTATAAACAACATTCAAGAAGGTATCAATGCGTCAAGAAGTCATTTAATGGAGCTAAAACGTTTCAACATTTGGGGGAAACATTCTGGATATAAAAGGAGGAGAGCTCCACCCTCTCAAATCATCTCATTCTCCATCCCATTCCTTCTGGGACACCAAGGAGAAGAACTTCTCAGCTTTACCTTTTATTTCTTTTATTTTTCTTTACTTTAAAATGTCTCTCCTCTCCCGCATTATCTCTCTTACCCCATCCATGGAGGGGTAGTTTCATTTGAGTGATCGTAAAGAGGGGAGGCTGGACCTATGTGTTGTGTTTGAGTTTTTGTGCTTGAAATGAATAAAATTTGTTCTTCTTCCTTCTTCTGGTTCCAATTATTAATTCATAATTAAATTACGAATGTGGTTGAGTTAAGGTTTTGATTCTGAAATTATAAATTACTTTGGTCGATGATCACATCTCCCTCCACCCAATTCTAATCTGTATACGGTGGAACATGATTAGGGTTGGGTGGTGATTGCTCGACAGTTGTCAAGCACGTGTGTAGGATTGTATGTCGAAATCTGGGATTATTAGGGAACAACAATTCCAGGTCTGGGATTTCTCTAATTAATCAAGAGACCTTCTATAACCCTAAACACATTGGAATGAGGATAGACCAATCTAAGGTTTTAGAAAGGAAAATTCTCATCACATCTCTCTTACCAGTTTAAGGAAGAATAAGAGATAAAATTTGGAAACCATGATGGAACAACACTAAGTCTAGCCAAACCCAATCTGATCACCATCTTTATCATTTGTTAAAATCAATCAATTCCTATTGTTTGTTTCTCTAATAGTCATTCAAATTAATTAAAACCAATATTTTTACGAAAACCAACAAAAAGTGACAACCTTGTTTTGTGTGTAATCCTCTTCGGGAGACTACCTAGGATCAACTGCTATACTATACTTAGGTAAATAAAATATTGTTTTGCCACGCCCCATGACAGGCGTGCGTCAAACTTGGCGTCGTTGCTGGGGAGGCAGTGCCTTAAAGCTTTTTTTAAAAAAAATCTCTTTTGAATGACCCGTATTTCAAATAGAAATTTATTAGAATTCAATCCAGAAATTGAGCGCACAATAACCAAATTGAGAAATAAAAATCTTCCCAAAGATTTCGAAGAAATCAATCTCACCGATTCAAGTGATACCTTGAGTAAGGACTTTGAACCTTTAATAATGGATTTAAATCCCAACCGAACCCTACGTGACATCTGTGCACCTCAATTTGTCAATCAAAATTATCAACATGCAATTCCCGCCTTAGAAAATGATTTTGAATTGTGAATTAACATGATCCAAGTGCTTCCTAAATTTCATGGTCTTGTAGGTGAAGACCCGAATTGACATATTCAAGAATTCACCTATGTCTTCTCCAGATTCAAACCTTGAGCAGTCACGAAAGAGCATGTGAAGTGGAGGGCATTCCCCTTCTCACTAGAGGGAGCAGCAAAGGAATGGTTGTACAATCTGCAACCGGGGGAGATCAGTGACTGGGAAGATCTAAAAAATAATTTCTACAAAGATTCTTCCCAACATCTAGGAGCACTGCAATAAAGAAGGAGATTTATGTCATCCATCAATCAACTGGAGAAACACTCTATGAATACTGGGAACGTTTCAAGAAGCTTTGTGCAAGTTGTCCACACCAAGAAATAGAAGAGGACCAATTCCTTGTGTGCTTCTAACAAGGATTGCTTGACAATGACAGGAATCTATTAGATGCCTCATCTGGAGGAGCCCTCATTGATAAATCACCTGCATATATACGAATTGTGATTGAAAAGATTGCACAAAATTCACAGCATCTTGGCACTCGAGGTACGATCACCAGAGGAATCCATGAGGTAAGAACATCTGATTCAGTAGATTTAATTTCGAATGAAATGGGTGAACTCACCAGGTTGGTGCAACAAATAGTTGTGAACCATGTGAAGGAACAACAAGGACCGAATCAGGTATGTGGTTTATGCTATTCTAATTCTCATTACACTTATCAATGTCCGGAAGTGCAGGGGATAGAAAGTTGTGCTGCAGCCTATCAACAAAGGCAATACCAACCGCAAACCCAACCAAGGTATGGGTTTCAACAGAACCAAGACAGAGAACCTTTTCAGAAGAAATATCAGAACCCAATAGCATTCCAACAACCTTATCAGAAGCCCTTCCAACAACAACAAACTTTTCAACCACCACCTTTCCAGCGGAAGAATTTTGAGTAACCATCCACAAGTGCACCGACAAATGAAGACCAACAACTGAAGACAGGAGTTGCGGGAATAGAAGATAAGATGGACAAGCTATCTAATCAATTTGAAAGCATTATGGATGCTCTCACCAAGAACCAAGGTAAGATTCTTGCACAAATAATTCCCAATCCAAAGGAGAATGTTAGTGCAATCACAACCTGAAGCGGGAAGGAGCTCAAACCACCAGAACAATATGAGGAGGATGAATCTAGGGAACCTTCTGAATCTCATCCTATCCAACCAAAAGATGGAGTCAAAAACAAAGTAGAAAGAACAAGGTTCAAGAAAGAAAGACTAGAAACACCATTTCCGAAACAAAAAAGGGAGAAAAGGGATATTCCAGCACCATTCCCATCAGCATTGGTTGAGTCAAAGAAGGGCGAAGAAGAATGACTTCAATGGGAAATTCCGGAAACATTTCGAAAAGTTGAGATTAACATTCAACTACTGGATGCAATCAGGAAAATCCCTAAATATGCAAAATTTCTGAAGGATCTATGTACTAAAAGAAAGAGTCTGGATAAAAATAAAAGAATCAACTTAGGAAGAAGCATCTCAGCATTGATCACACCACCGATACCGCAAAAATGTCAAGATCCAGGGACTTTCTCTATTCCATGCACTATAGGTTCATTAAATTTTACTGATGCACTATGTGATATTGGAGCTTCGATAAATGTGATGCCTCACTCTGTGTTTTCATCTTTGCAGATCGGAGAACTAAAATCAACTCGGGTGGTGGTACAATTAGCAAACAGATCCACCGTTTTCCCAGCTGGAGTCGTTGAAGATGTACTTGTAGGAGTGAGAGGATTAATCTTTCCAAAAAACTTTTATGTCCTTACCATGGAGGAAGACCGAGCACCATCCCAATCTCCCATCATCCTAGGGAGACCATTCCTGAAAACAGCAAGGAAAATCATCAACGTGCATGAAGGAACACTCACCATGGAGCTCAAAGATAGTACGGTACACTTCAATATTCTTGATACGATGAAACACTCGTCCAGCAATCAATCACTTTATGCAATCTCCCATGATGAAGGTATAGAACCAATTGAAGACTCAGGTATGCTTCATGACTTTTTATCTGTGGGAGAACACTCTTTATTTGAATTTTATAACTCCAATGAACTTGAAAATTCTAATATCATGTTAGTGGATGAGTTAAAATATGATTTTTTTCGATTATTGGTTAAAATGAAGTGAGATTATTCCCGAGAATTCAACATTAGAAGTAGGAAACCTAAATGCAATATCATCCCTTGAACAACCCCCATGTTTAGAGCTGAAGCCTTTTCCATGTGACTTGAAGTATGCTTACCTAATGGAAGGAGATAAATTTCCAGTAATCATTGCCAATAACCTATCCCATTCACAAGAACAAACATTGATTGACCTTCTCAAAATGAATGTCAAAGCTGTAGGATGGAGTTTAGGTGATATTCCTGGAATCAACCCTAAGGTATGCTCTCACAGGATATTTTTACAATGTGAATCTCGGCCAGTTAGACAACCTCAAAGAAGGCTCAATCCCACAATCATGGAGGTCGTTAAGAAATAGATTGAGAAATTGTTAGCAGCTGATATCATTTACCCAATCTCTGATTCTCAATGGGTCAGCCCAATTCATGTAGTCCCAAAGAAAACTAGCCTAACCGCTATTACAAATGAAAGAAATGAATTGATCCCCATGAGAATACAAAACAACTGGAGATTGTGTATAGATTACAGGAAGCTAAATCAAGTTACCAGAAAAGATCACTTTCATATTCCATTCATTGATCAGATGCTTGAAATGTTAGCTGGAAATACTCATTACTGTTTTTTAGATGGATTCTCGGGATATTTTCAGGTACCAATTGCACCAGAAGACCAGGAGAAGACAACCTTCACCTTCCCTTTTGGAACATTCGCCTACAAAAGGATGCCTTTTGGGCTATGCAATTCCCCAGGTACACTTCAACGGTGTATGGTGAGTATTTTCTTGGACCACGTTGAGGATTTCTTGGAGGTGTTTCTTGATTATTTCACAGTTTTTGGAAATTCATTTGATCATTACTTGGGAAATTTGGAAAAAGTTTTGAAAACATGCATTCAAAAGAACCTTGTCTTAAATTTCGAAAAATGCCATTTCATGGTTGAAAAGGGGATAGTTCTAGGGCACATAATTTCAAAAAATGGGATTAAGGTTGATAAATTAAAAGTTGATGTAATAAATTCCTTGCCATATCCAACTTGTGTCAAACATGTTAGATCCTTTTTAGGGATTGCAGGATTTTACAGAAGATTCATCAAGGATTTCAGTAAGATTTCTATCCCTCTATCAAGATTACTTTTAAAGGATGCTAACTTTAATTTTTATTGTGCATGTAGGAAATCATTTGACGAATTAAAGGAAAGGTTGATAACACAACCAATAATGCATCCACCCAATTGGGATTACCCTTTCGAGATACTTTGTGATGCATCCAACCAAGCAGTGGGAGCCGCTCTATCATAGAGAATTAATAGCAAGCCTCAAGCCATCTCCTACGCATCAAGGACCTTGGATGAAACACAAATAAATTACACAACCATAGAGAAGAAGTTCCTTGCAGTTGTTTTTGCGCTAGATAAATTCTGATCATATCTTCTGGGCACTAAAGTTGTTGTTTTTTCTGATCATGCAGCTCTTAGATACTTAATGAAAAAGGCGGATGCTAAACCATGGTTGGTGAGATGTATTATACTCTTACAAGAGTTCAATTTGGAAATCAAAGATAAGAAGGGGACTGAAAATCAAGTGGCTGATCATCTGAGTCGACTACCCCACACCGATGAAACAGAAATACCAAATAAGAACCCGCTTAATGATGAGCTTCCTGGAGAACAACTCTACATCATCAAAAGTGAAGTATCATGGTATGCCTACATTGTTAACTATTTGGTAACATCTCAGGTACCCTCTCATCTAAGCTCTCATCAACAACATAATCTTAAATCTGAATCAATATTTTATATTTGTGAAGATCTGTTTCTATGGAAAATTTGTAATGATCAAATCATAAGAAGATGCTTGCCAAGAAGTAAAATTGAATCATTGTTTGAATTTTCTCATAAATTATCTTGTGGAGTCCACTTTGGACCTTAGAGGAATGCCCGAAAAGTTTTAGAATAAGGACTCTACTGGCCCACCTTATTCAAGGATGCATATGAATTTTGTAAAAGATGTGAAAAATGCCAATTTTCTGGTAACATATCCAAATGACATGAAATACCACAAAAAAATAACCTTTTGTGAAATTTTTGATGTTTGGGGAATAGATTTCATGGGACCATTCCCAATGTCATTTGGAAATTCAAATATTCTTTTGGCTGTAGACTATGTTTCAAAATGGGTGGAAGCAAAAGCAAACAAAACTGATGATGCAAAATTTGTTTGTGATTTTGTTAGGGCTAACATTTTCTGTAGGTTTGGCGTGCCACGATCAATCATCAGTGATCATGGAACTCATTTCTGCAACAGGAAAATGGATGCATTGCTGAAGAAGTATGGGGTGCATCATAGAACTCTACCCCATACCATCCCCAAACAAATGGCCAAGAAGAAGTCTCTAATAGGGAATTCAAATCCATTCTTGAGAAGACTGTTAAACCCAATCGGAAGGACTAGAGACAAAAGTTAGGTGATACATTATGGGCATACAGAATGGCCTACAAAACACCGATAGAGATGAGTACCTATAGGTTTATCTATGGAAAGATTTGCCACCTTCCTGTGGAGTTGGAGCATAGAGCCTACTGGGAGGTCAGAGAGATGAATCTGGACCTTGAGAAAGTTGGGAAAGAAAGAAGATTGCAGTTGCTGGAGTTAGAGGAAATTAGAAGGGAATCTTTTGAAAACTCAATGATCTATAAAGCGAGAACAAGGATGGCCCACGACAAGATAATTCAACCAATAACCTTCAACCCTGTAGATCACGTGTTACTCTTCAAATCCAGACTTAAGCTTATGCCAGGTAAACTTCGCTCCAGATGGGAAGGCCCCTTTACTGTTATTGATGTATATCCCTTTGGTGTTGTGCAGATTCAAAAGGAAGGAGGAGGAAAACCATTCACTATAAATGGGCAGAGGCTAAAGAAGTTTCATGAGACCGTACCTCAAGAACTAGTGGAGGAGATCACACTCCTTCACCCTGAATACAAATGAACACATAATAGGTTGCATCATTCCATTACACTTTATTAAATGCAGTAATTCCATATTTTTGAAACATACATAAAAAATTCCATTTACATGCATTGAGGACACTGCATCAATTAAGTGTGGGGGAGGGAATCTTGTAGTCCAGGAGATTTTTCAAAAAATTTAATTTTTGTTTTGTTTTGTTTTTTCGAGCCAATGACATTAAACAAAGGCGCTACCGGGAGGCAACCTGCATTTTCCCCCATTGTCCACTTGTCTTCTTAGTCATTTACCAGCATGATTGAACAGGCCTGCACTATTAATTGTTTTCATTTTTTTTATTTTAGGTCCATTAATGAAGAGGTTGTAGTGGTATTATACATCGTGAAGAAAAGAATCCATTTGAAAGGGGAGTAAGAGTTTCAATTCTATATTATCCAACTTTATTCCCTACATTTTTAGTCTTTTAAAGAATTAATCGAAAAAATGCATGCCCACGCTTGAATTCATGTTTTACTTGACTTCTCTAGGAGACATGAGTTTCATAGAAATCCAGTGATTCTATGTTTTATATTTCAATGTTAATGAGATTGAATGATTAAAATGGATAATTGGATGATTAAAGTGAAGCAAGGATATTTAAATAAGGACTCATGATTTGAGGAAATTAATTGATTCATTTAAATGAAATTTCCCTTCCATTTTTCGTTCTTTGAATTTCTGAAATTCATGTGAATTAATTTGTTATTATTAATCATTCCATGAGTGAGTTTCCAATATCATATTATAATTCCTAAGGGGATTTCTAGACCAAATATTTCCTATTTTATCTTCAGCGTATTTCTCGAGTGATCTTGGGACGTGCCACCTACTAGAACTTTTATTGAAACTTGTCAAAGCTATGACTGTACAAAACCACATTTAAAATGATTGAGGCACTACATTGGATAGCCACATATTTACCTGAGATACACCCTTACATTTATCCTTCGTTAGCCCATAGAAGCCATAAATTTCCTTATAGGTTTAATCCACATTACTTGCTGATATTTCCGTACCTACACACACTTTTAGTATTTTTGCATGGTAATTCAAGTTTGAGTGTGGCGAAAGGGCCTTTCGTGTGCATTTATTGGGATATGTATCATTTTTTGGGAGGTATAATGTGTGCGTCATCATTTTGGGCAACGTATTATTAGAAAATTGGGCATGAGTCATCATTTCATTATGCTTCTTTCATTTCATCTGGTTCTCCATAAAAAAAAGAAAAAAAATTCAAAATCAAGTTGTGCCTGTCTGGAGCTTTACAAAAAAAAAGGGAGAACTTGGATGATATCATTCTTTGTAATCATTTATTGACTCATGACCCATGTCATTGAAAGGGGAGTGGTGTTGTGATTCACATTTCAAGGGGATTTGAGTGAGTTTCAACTTGTGTTTTCACTTGATTAATCATGCATTGCACTTAAGATTCAAACCTCCTACTTCTGGCCTTAAATTATTTCAATAATTTACCCACCTACCCTAAGCCACAGAGCCATTTTAACCTTTATTTCAAGTCCTCATGATTTTATGTGTGTTTTGTCTTTACAAAGTGGAGAAAGTAGTTAATTTACAAGCCTATGGGTAAGGAGCATGTTCTCATGATATTAGCATAAATCCACTATTAATTGTATCATGAGTGATGAGAGAAAAGATTCAAAAGTGAGGTAGATCATGATTTGGTATGTTTAATAATAATAAATTGAGAAGCTTGAATGAATGAAAGGAGAAGCTTCATTATTTTTCAAAGGGGAAAAGTAAAATGTATGAATTGATTGTTTCTTTGAAAAATGGAAAATTAAATTGGTATTTTTGTGGAACTGGAAAACTTAATTGGACATTGATAATCATTTGATTTTATTTCATTTTAAATTTAAATATTGGTGACATTGGTGCCCTTTGAATTCCATGTTGAGATTTTATGCTTGAGGACAAGCATAGTTTAAGTGTGGGGGAATTGATAGAACAAATATTTTCAATTAATTTATATTTAATATAATTCTTTTAAACTCACAAAAGTGTTCCTCTAGGATGAATTGTTTCATTTTTATGATTTTGGTGTTATTTTGAGCTGAATAGTAAAAATTTGCCATTTTGGATTTTTAACAGTTTTAAATTATTTCTGTATTTTGGCCATAACATTATCTACACTAATCCAAATTGTAAAATTCATTCTTTTACAGATTCTACACATCCAGGGATTCATTTACTATTTTTGAAAAAAAAGTTTAATCGGCCATATGGAAGCTCAAAATAAGCTCACATGTGGGAGATAGAAAATTGTTTTCAGTTCTTCCTTGTTTTGGTGTGGGATCCATAATTCCTTTATGGTAGGTCCAAATGTTGTAATATTCGGTGGGTAGACGCAGAAGGAGTTTTAGAACATCTTTTATGAAGGAAGAGACGTGGGATTCGGCCGTTTGAGGGTCCATTAAATCTTCGTAATCCGGGGTTTGGCATTTTGGAGAGTCTGACTGGACAGAATAAATGCTCATAGTAAAACGGTCATAACTCTCGGAATACATATCCAAATCCGATGAGATGTTGAGGGGACATGTAAAAGGGAATTATGAACAACATTAAAGAATGGATCAATGCGTGAAGATGTCATTTAATGGGGCTACAACGTGTCATCATTAGGGGGAAACATTCTGGCTATAAAAGGAGGAGAGCTCCACCCTCTCAAATCATCTCATTCTCCATCCCATTCCTTCTAGGACACCAAAGAGAAGAACTTCTCAGTTTTCCCTTTTATTTATTTAATTTTTCTTTACTTTAATATGTCTCTCCTCTCCCGCATTATCTCTCTTACCCCATCCATGGAGGGGTAGTTTCATTTGAGTGATCGGAAAGAGGGGAGGTTGGACCTATGTGTTGTGTTTGAGTTTTTGTGCTTGAAATGAATAAAATTTCTTCTTCTTTCTTCTTCTGGTTCCAATTCTTAATTCAGTATTAAACTCTGAATTCAGTTGTGTTAAGGTTTTGATTCTGAAATTATAAATTGCTCTGGTCAATGATCACATCTCCCTCCACCCAATTCTAATCTGTATACGGTGGAACATGATTAGGGTTGGGTGGTGATTCCTCGACGGTTGTCAAGCACGTGTGTAGGATTGTATGTCGAAATCTGGGTTTATTAGGGAACAACAATTTCAGGTCTGGGATTGCTCTAATTAATCAAGAGACCTTCTACAACCCTAAACACATTGGAAGGAGGATAGACCAATCTAAGGTTTTAGAAAGGAAAATTCTCATCACATCTCTCTTACCAGTTTAAGGAAGAAGAAGAGATAAAATTTGGAAACCATGATGGAACAACACTAAGTCTATCCGAACCTAATCCGATCATCGTCTTTATCATTTGTTAAAATCAATCAATTTTTTTTGTTTGTTTCTCTCATAGTCATACAAATTAATTAAAACCAATCTTTTTACGAAAACCAACAAAAAGTGACAACCTTGTTTTGTGTACACTCCTCTTCGGGAGACTACCTAGGATCAACTGCTATACTATAATTAGGTAAATAAAATATTGTTTTGACATGCCCCATGACAGGCATGCGTCACTCATCCTCCCCTTCCCCAGTCACCTCCCTTGGTGTTCTAAACCAATTTGATCATATTGGATCATGTAGATTGAAGTTATTTGATTCATTGTAACCCTATCTTTCCCCATTACTCCTTAATTTTCTTTCTATTATATTCAAGAGTTCATTATGGTGGTAATTCTCCTCTTTTTTTGGGTGTTTTTTTATGGAGTCTTATTATTTATTGTATTCAATAGTGATTCACTTGAGATCAGGGGTGGTTTATCTTTGGTTCTTGTTCATTTTTCCTTAGAGATTAAATCAAGGTTGGTGATCCTTCATCTCCCCTTCTTTATATGTACATTTGGGTGGTTTTTAATTATTCTTGTTATTTATTCTTATATGGCCACTATAACGACCCAAAGTTTTCAATGGAAATTACCTTCTTATATTTATGTCATAAAATAACATGAACTCACAAAATAATGAACTACTAAGTGATAAGTGACCTTTAAACATAATTTTGTCACTTCTGTGCTAGGAATTTTGAAAAATCTGACATACACGGTTGTGTTCAAGATGATTTTTGAAGTCTAATGAAACAAAAATAATTTTTGGTGAATAGTGACCTACCCTTATGAATATTAATATGACCCTTATGAATAGTAAATCATCCAACATAATAGTAATATTACCTATGAATAATTACATAAAATTTAGACATCTTTAAAAGTGACAATTTGACCTTAGTAAACGTTTTAGTATTTTGTAAGTCATAAATAATTAATTATAATTAATTAATTGATTTAAAAGAATATTTATTTACCTAAAATTTATTCATAAATTATTTAATCAATGTCTTATAGTTTTTAGATAATTTTATAAGACCCTACGTAATTTTTGAAAGCACTATAAATCAGTTTTAATCTTAAAAACTGTTTTTTAAGGTAAAGTATGATTTTAATTAAATATTAAATTAATAATATTTAGAAAATTATTTTTCAAAAATAGACTTCATTTTTGGATTCTAAACGTCGAAAAATTGTAGGGTTAAATTTTTGGGTTTTTTCAGAAATACATCAATTTTCGGGTGAATAGTAAAAAAATACAGTTTTTTGCATAATCAATGCATACTAAATTGCATCATTAGTAATGTAATGATTACAGAAACATTATATAACTTTAGTTTCGGCCAAATTATATTAAATTTCATAAATTGTTCCTTAAAATACAATAAATCCAACTCTCAAACCTAAAAAGAACTTTCCAAAGCCTAAAGTCAAAAGGTGATTTCTTAAGGTGTCT
Organism: Viscum album; assembly: GCA_963277665.1. NCBI lineage: Eukaryota > Viridiplantae > Streptophyta > Magnoliopsida > Santalales > Viscaceae > Viscum > Viscum album. The sequence goes on from OY728131.1 coordinate 27,562,852, forward strand.
TTTTCTCTTTCTTTCACTTTCCTTTTAATAAATTAATGAATTCGAATTATAAAGAAGAATTAAAGCCTAAAACTAATTATATTATATTAATATAAGATTTAGTATTTCAAAAAACTACTATTACAAGTCTAACTTTGCATATATTATTTTATTTAATATTTTATACTAAAAACACCTCCCTTCTCATGTATAAATAAGCCCTCCCCATCCTCTTGCCAAACCACACCTCTCAAGATTCAATCATTGTCTAATCTATTCCCAATAATATCCCATTTCCCCTCCCCCACTTTCAAGAGCTCCTGGTCTCATCAAAATACCAAGCTTATGCCCTTAAGGAGGTTCTGAAGAGAAGGAATCAAGAGGTAATTTCCCTCCCTCTTCTCTTTTAATTTCCTTTCAAGTTCAAGTTCCTTTCTTGATCTCTCCCCACCTATATTCATAAAAATTGTATTTTAACTCCATTATTATACATATACTATAATTTTATGATTCTAATGGGATATTATATCACCCAACCCCCTTTCCCTCTTCCTTTTATTTTATGAAAGAGAATGTTGTTCGTGAGGTGTTAATTTATCACCTTCAAGAACAACATACCTTCTTCTTCCATTTCTACCTTCAGATCTAGTCATGAAACCATTTTTATGGTTGAACCAGAATACGTTATATGTATTATGTTCTATTTGAATTTCTGTAAATAACCTATGTCCATATTACTAAGTGATAAGTTAAAACAAGTTCATTGTGATCCAAAAACCCCCCAAATTGACCCAAATAACCATCATTTAATTCTTATCAAATGACGCATCCACATGGATCTAATATAATTAATTATAAGATCATTAAAACTCCTTTAATATCATTAAGGACATGTAATATCATTTCTGGATGTTTACTCATGTTCTACCCAAACTTAAATTTAAGAATACAAGTGAACCACCCAAGAAAAACCATAAAAATGAACATCCCCGAACAATGTTTTTAAACTCTATAAGTCATCCAAAGGAACATAATATGACATAATGAAACCAGAATGAACTAAATTAATGTTCACATGGTTCTTTATTTCTAATTAATTAATATAATGTCATTATACAAGACATTAAAGATAAGGAAGCATTCGGGTACAGGGTAAGGGGAAATCTCGAACCCAATTTTTTTCCTTCGGGTTCTCCCTCTTTCACTCCATTTTTGATATGGTTACTCCTTAAATATAATTTTTTCATAATTTCTTTTAATTTTATGGGATATAAATTTTGTTCACTGGTTTTTATGTCCAACAAAATGTTTTCCAAAAGAACTCTTCTTTTAAGAATACCTCTTTTACTTCTCACTCAAAGTGGACGGTTCTTGTAACATGTGTCTTATCCCCTCTTTCTTTTGGGAACCCAAAGCTCATGAATGTGTTATTATGAGATGAAATTCATTACTTTTCATGGGTTCATTATGTTGATTTATGCCATATGTTCATTTTGTCAGGCATGATAAATGATAATGTTATGATGTGACGGGTGCGTCCGGAATTATATAGCGCAATATGAATGTTTAAATGTGACGGGTGCGCCCGGAATTATATAGCTCTCCAATGCATTGGGTAAAGTGATGAATATCTTGAGTAAATTTTAAATGATGTTTCAAAAATATTCTATCTTGGTTCACAAGTATGTGTGGTAGTTAACCACTAAGACATGATGTTGCATTTTTATGCATTGCCACATTTCAAGTCTTGTATTTATGCTCCTATCATGTTCATGATCCTTTGACTATGTTATGACTATGATCACCTCATGCTATATTGTTCTTATCTATACTCTTATTGGGCTTATATATCACCCCTTTTGATGTATATCCTCAGGTGGATACATATACTAAGGAGAGGACAAGTGCCGATAAGAAGCTAGAGAAGAAGATATTAAATAAATGTTCATGCTTGATGTTGTATTTGTTATGTATGGTCCTAGTTTTCCCAAGACACTAAACCTTTGGATCCTCTATGTGTAATACTATTATTATTTTTATATTTGAAATGATTTAATATTAATGTAGGAAAATTTTGGGTTTTTATAGTTGGTATTAGAGGAAATATTTAGTTAATTTGGGAATTAGGATTAATGAACCCTAGGGAAAACCTATAGCATGAGACTAAGAACAAATATGAACACAATAATATTTACCTAGGGATCCCATATGTTATGTTTTCAGTATAAATTGTTTAAATTAATAATTTATTCATGACTTTTTTACTTATGTTTTGTTCTAACCTTTTCTATTTTAGAAAATGGTGGGAACCAGGAGAAATTAGGCCAACAACTCATGCGAGGGCCAATGCAACAATTGCTCGAACGAAATCCCCAATGATTTGGGAGGTGGAGTTCAAAAAATCATGGCTATTCTTACCCAATTATCTCAGGATATGAATAATAACCATAATAATGGGGAACGTCCTCCTTCACCAAAGAGGGAGCAGCTAGCTATCGAATGTTTTATGTGTCAACGACCACCGACATTTTGTGGATCTTCTGATCCACTAGTTGCGAAATAGTGGTTCAACTCCATAGAGAAGATCTTTTCTGTGTTTCACTATTCTGAGATGGAGACGGTGACTCGAGCCATTTATCATCTAGATGGGGAAGCCGATAAATGGTGGGCTTTGATTAAGAACACTAAGACAAGGGAGGAAATTGAAGAGATGGAATGGGAAGACTTTAAGATAATGTTTGTTAATAAGTATTTCCCACGAACTCTTCGCACGAAGATGGAGAGAGAATTCATAGAGATCAAGAAAAAATAAGAAGAATATATCACAACCTATGAAGTGAACTTCACAAGGATTGCAAGGCATGCTTCGGGTTTTGTTATCAACAATGATAGCAAAATTGATAGATTCTTTAGTGGATTAAAACCACAACTTCGAAAGGATCTTGCAATTCGAGACTTTGGGAGTTATGAAGAAGTTGTTCAGTGTGATATAAAAGTAGATATGGAGTTTGGAGAATGGTCCCACGGCTATGGTGATAAGAAAATAAAGATGGATTTTCAAGCTGGTGGATCTAATGAAAAAGGTGGGAAGAAAAATCAACGACCCACATTCCAAAAATGTGGGAAGTTACACCATGGGAACTGCCTCAAAGGGATGGGGAAATTCTTCAAGTGTGGTAAAGAAGGAAACAATGATCAAGAATGTCTAAAAGACATGAAAAGGAAGGATAATGTAGTCGATTAAAGGAGAGAACCACTCATGGTTCAATACTACAACTGTAAGGAGCTAGGGCACTATGAAAACCAGTGCACTAAACCTTGATCTCTCGAGGGTAATCAGCGTTAGCAGCCACCAAAGACAAAGGAACAAGGTAAGGCTTATACCATCACTACTACAGAGGTGGAGCATGATAATGAAGTCGTACAAGGTACACTTCCTATTCACTCAATAATGGCAAAAGTATTATTTGATTCTGGTTCTACGCATTCCTTTATATCTTGCAAGTTTGATAGAACAATAGAATTGAAGCACTGAAACCTTGAAGTAGAAATATTTGTAAAAATACCAAGTGGTACAATCATTTCAACCCAATTGTTTGACTCTTCTCCTATTGATGTATGTGGGAAGATTCTTTCGGAAAATATCATAATACTTCCCTTGGTGGAATTCGACACTATAATGGGAATGGACCGGATCTCGTTATATAGAGCACATATCAACTTTCAGGAAAAGGAAATATCTTTTCATATTCCGAACCATCCCATGCCCCTCTACGAATTCAAGGAAGATCATGAATCTCCTTTGAAAAATCTTTCAATGGTGTAGGTGTTGATTCCCTATGAAGAAGCATACCTCGCCCAAATGGTTGAGTCGAAGGAAAGTTCCAACCTTGAGGAAATTACCATCGTGAGGGAATACGGTGTTGTATTTCCCAAAGTGTTACCCGAAATTCCCCTGGATCATGAGGTAGAGTTCTCAATTGAACTCATACCTGGAGTTACTCCTATCTCGAAGTTCACCTATAGGATGGATCCTATCGAACTGGAGGATTTAAAGAAGCAGCTGCAAGAGCATCTGGAAAAAGGGTTCATATTCCCTAGTGCATCACATTGGGGTGCACCAGTGCTCTTTGTGAAGAAGAAGGATGGAACAATGCGGTTGTGTATCGATTGTCGGGAACTCAACAAGATCACCATAAATAACAAGTATCCTCTCCCAAGGATTGTTGACTTATTCGACCAGTTAAGAGGAGCTCAATACTTCTCAAAGGTGGATCTTCATTCTGGATATCATCAAGTAAAGGTGAAGAAGGAAGATATTCAGAAGACTGCCTTCCGTACAAGGTATGGGCACTATGAGTTTTTGGTGATTCCATTCGGACTTACTAATTACCCTTCAATATTCATTGATTTGATGAATAGAGTCTTTAGACATTACCTCGACAAATTTTTGGTAGTGTTTATCAATGATATTCTCATCTACTCCAAGAGAAAGGAAGAACCTGAAGAATATCTAGGACTTGTGTTAGCAACATTAAGAAAGGATAAGTTGTATGCCAAGTTCATAAAGTGTGACTTTTGGATGAATCAATTCATGTTCTTGGGACATGTGATCACAAGTGAAGTAATTTATGTGGATCCTTCAAAGAAAAAGGTGATTAAGGAATGTCCAAGGCCCTCTAGTGTCACAGAAATCCGTAGTTTTCTTGGAATAGCGGGGTACTACCAACGTTTTGTGAGAAATTTATCACGATTGTCAAGCTCACTAACTAAGTTAACAAGGAAAGGGGTAAAGTATTCCTGGATGGAAGAATGTGAGGGAAGCTTCATGGAGCTAAAGAGAAGGTTGGTCACTGCACCTGTACTCACACTACCGAAAAGTGGAGAAAGTTTTGTGATATACAGTGATGCTTCAAAGAAAGGGTTGGGTTGTGTACTCATGAAAAATGATAATGTGATAGCCTATGCTTCATGATAGTTGAAGATCCATGAGTAGAAGTACCCGACGCATGATCTAGAGCTGGCAGCCATGATTTTTGCCTTGAAAATCTGGCGGCACTACCTTTATGGCGAGAAGTGTGACATATACACCAACCGCAAGAGCCTGAAGTATATATTCACGCAAAAGGATCTCAACATGCATCGAAGGAGGTGGTCATATCTAATCAAGGATTACGATTTCTCTATTCACTATCATCCTGGAAAGGCGAACAAGGTAGCTGATGCTCTAAGCAGAAAATAACCTGCTACTCTATCCATGTTGCGGATTGAGAAAGACCCTATCTTATTGGATATGCAAAGAATGGATTTGGAAAGCATAAGGGCATGGGATAAATCCTACCTTGCCCAAATTATTGCGCAACCATCCATCCAAGAGAAGATTAAGGAAGTACAAAGGGATGATATCGAGATACAAAAGAGGGTGAATGCAGTAAAGGAAGGGAATCTGCAAGAGTTCCATATCGATGATGATGGTTTGATTCGGTTTGGAACGCGACTTTGTGTGCCTTCATCACCCAAGATAAAGAAGGAGCTATTGGATAATGAACATAGCTCAACCTTCTCTATATATCCTGGGAGTACCAAGATGTACTGTGATCTCTGGGAATACTTCTGGTGGGATAACATGAAGAAGGAGATTGCAGAATATATATCAAGGTGCTTGGTATGTCAGCAAGTTAAAGCTGAGAGACAAAAATCCAAGGGTATGATGCAACCATTGCCTATACCCATGTGGATATGGGAAAATGTTACTATGGAATTTGTCACAGGTCTCCCGATGACTTCAAAGGGAAATAATGTGATATGGTTGGTGGTTGATCGACTCACCAAGACTGCCCATTTTAACGCTATTCGGTAAGATCTCTCACTTGATCAACTTTTAAAGATATATGTGAAGGAAGTGGTGAGATTTCATGGTGTTCCACTCTCAATTTTCTCTGACCATGATCCAAGGTTCACATCTATGTTCTGGAGAATCCTTCAACATGCTTTGAGTACTGAATTAAATTTCAGCACGGCCTATCACCCCCAAACTGATGGCCAGTCTGAAATGACTATTCAGATGCTTGAAGATATGCTAAGATCATACTCTCTTGAATTAAAAGGTGGTTGGGATCAGCATCTCCCATTGGTTGAGTTCTCATACAAGAATAGCTTCCACTCGAGTATTCAGATGGCTCCGTATGAAGCTTTGTATGGAAAGCGATGTAGAACTCCAACCTATTGGGATGATATTGGATGAAGAAAGCTACTTGGGCCCGATCTTGTTCAAGAGATGACAGAGAAGGTTCAAGTAATCTAGAAACACATCAAAGATGCTCAAATTAAGCAAAATAGATTTTTTGACAACTTTCAAAGGGACTTGGAGTTCGACATTGGAGATAAAGTCTTCCTTCAAATATCTCCATGGAAGAGAGTCATGTGATTCGGGAAGAAAGGGAAGCTAAGCCCAAGGTATATTGGCCCCTTTGAGATCCTTGACCATATAGGATCTATGGCCTATCGTCTAGCACTTCCACCAAATATGGCTCAAGTTCATGAGGTGTTTCATGTATCAATACTGAAGAAGTACATAACAGACCCCTCACATGTACTAAACTCAGAGGTGGTGCGGCTGGAAAATGATCTCTCCTATGAGGAGAAACCAGTAAAGATTCTGGATCAGAGAGATAAAGTTCTACACAATAAGACAACCCATCTTTTCAAAGTGTTGTGGAAGAACCATAAGTTTTAGGAAGCAACTTGGGAACCAGAAGAGGCAATGAAGGAGAAGTACCCTCACCTGTTTGTGTAAAGTGAAATTTCAGGGGCGAAATTTCATAGAAGGGGAAGAATGTAAGGACCAAAAGTTTTCAATGGAAATTCCCTTCTTATATTTATGTCATAAAATAACATGAATTCACAACATAATGAACTAATAAGTGATAAGTGACCTTTAAACATAAGTTTTTCACTTCTGTGTTAGGAATTTCGAAAAATCCGACATACAGGGTTGTGTTCAAGATTATTTTTGAAGTCTAATGAAACAAAAATAATTTTTGGTGAATAGTGACCTACCCTTATGAATATTAATATGAACCTTATGAATATCAATTCATCCAACATAAGATTAATATTACCTATGAATAATTAGATAAAATTTAGACATCTTTGAAAGTGACAGTTTGACCTTAGTAAACGTTTTAGTATTTTGTAAGTCATAAATAATTAATTATAATTAATTAATTTATTTAAACGAATATTTATTTCGATAAAATATATTAATAAATTATTTTAATCAATGTATAATAGTTTTTAGATAATTTTATAAGACCCTACGTAATTTTTGAAAGCACTATAAATCAGTTTTAATCTTAAAAACTATTTTTAAGGTAAATTATGATTTTAATTAAATATTAAATTAATAATATTTAGAAAATTATTTTTCAAAAATGGACTTCATTTTTAGATTCTCCACGTCGAAAAATGGTAAGGGTAAATCTTTGGGTTTTTTCTGAAATACTTTAATTTTCGGGTGAATAGTAAAAAAATACAGTTTTTCGCATAATCGGTGTATACTAAATTGCATCATTAGTGATGTAATGATGACATAAACATTATAGAACTTTATTTTTGGCCAAATTATATTAAATTTCATAAATTTTTCCTTAAAATAAAATAAATACAATTCTCAAACCCAAAAAGGAACTTTCCAAAGCCTAAAGTCAAAAGGTGATTTCTTAAAGTGTCTTTTTCTCTTTCTTTCACTTTCCTTTTAATAAATTAATGAATTAGAATAATAAAGAAGAATTAAAGCCTAAAACGAATTATATTATATTAATATATTATTTTGGATGTCAAAAAAACTAATATTACAAGTCTAACTTTTGATATATTATTTTATTTAATATTTTATACTAAAAACACCTCCCTCCTCATTAATAAATAATCCCTCCCCATACTCTTGCCAAACCACACCTCTCAAGCTTCAATAATTGTCTAATATCTGCCCAATCATCTCCCCTAGCCCCTACTCCACGTCCAAGATCTTCTGGTCTCATCAAAAGACTAAGCTTAGGCCCTTAAGGAGGTTCTCAAGAGAAGGATTCAAGAGGTAATTTCCCTCCCTCTTCTCCTTTAATTTCCTTTCAAGTTCAAGTTCCTTTCTTGATCTCTCCCCACCTATCTTCATCCAAATTGTATTTTAACTCCAGTATTTTAAATATACTGTGATTTTAATATTATAATGGGATATTATTTACCCCAACCCCCTTTCCCTCTTCCTTTTATTTTATTAAAGAGAACGTTGTTCGTGAGGTGTTAATTTATCACCTTCAAGAACAACATACCTTCTTCTTCCATTTATAACTTCAGATCTGGTCATGAAACCATTTTTATGGTTGAACCAGAATATTTTATATGTATTATTTTCCATTTAAAGTTCTTTAAATAAAATATGCCCATATTACTAAGTGATAAGTTAAAACAAGTTCGTTGTTATCCAAAAACCGCCCAAATTGACCCAAATAACCATCATTTAATTCTTATAAAATTATTTATCCACATGGATATAATATAATTCATTATAATATAATTAAAACTCCTTTAATATAATTAATGAAATGTAATATCATTTCTCTATGTTTACTCATGTTCTACCCAAAATTCAATTTAAGAATACAAGTGAACCACCCAAGAAAAACCATAAAAACGAACATCCCCGAACAATGTTTTTAAACTCTATAAGTCATACAAAGGAACATAATATTACATAATGAAACCATAATGAACACTATTAATTTACACAAGGTTCTGGATTTCTAATTAATGAATATAATGTCATTATACAAGACATTAAAGGGAAGGAAGTATTCGGGTACAAGGTAAGGGGAAATCTCGAACCCAATTTTCTTCCTTCGGGTTCTCCCTCTTTCACTCCATTGTTGATATGGTTACTCCTTAAAGATCATTTTTTCATTATTTACTTTAATATTCTGTGATACACATATTTGTCACTGGTTTTTATGTCCAACAAAATGTTTTCCAAAAGAACTCTTCTTTTAAGAATACCCCTTTTACTTCTCACTCAAAGTGGATGGTTCTTGTAACATGTGTGTTATCCCCTCTTTATTTTGGGAACCCAAAGCTCATGAATGTGTTATTATGAGATGAGACCCATTCCTTTTCATGGGTTCATTATTTTGATTTATGTTATATTTTCATTTGGGAATGCATGATAAATTATAATGTTATGATGTGACGGGTGCGCCGGAATTATATAGCACAATATGAATGTTTAAATGTGACGGGTGCGCCCGGAATTATATAGCGCTCAATTGCATTGGGTAAAGTGATGAATCTCATGACTAAATTTTAAATGATGTGTTAAAACGATGCTAAATTGGTTCACAAGTATGTGTGGTAGTTAACCACTAAGACATGATGTTGCATTTTTATGCATTGCCACATTTCAAGTCTTGTATTTATGCTCCTATCATGTTCATGATCTTTTGCCTATGTTATGATTATACTCACCTCATGCTATATTGTTCTTATCTATCCTCTTACTAGGCTTATATCTCACCCCTTTTTATGTATATCTTCAGGTGGATACATCTACTAAGGAGAGGACAAGTGCCGATAAGAATCTAGAGAAGAAGAAATTAAATAAATGTTAATGCTTGATAATGTATTTGTTATATATAGTCCTAGTTTTCCCAAGACACTAAACCTCTGGATCCTCTATGTGTAATACTATTATGTTGTTTATATTTGAAATGATGTAATATTAATTTTGGAAAATGTTGGGTCGTTATAGCCACACTAACTTGGTTTTCCAATTATGACTTATTTTGAGATAGTGTGTTGTTTTGGTTTTTATAAAACATTCTATGTAAGTTTGTATAACCTCACCACATATGAAAATGACTAAGAATATATATCAAACTATTAAATTGGTTTCCCTTGCAATATTGTATTTCTATGTGAATACCCTTTATAATAATTTAGTAATTATGATAAAATTCTTATTGAAACTAAATTATGTGTGGTGGTGGTGATGTGGGGTGGTTGTGATGTGGTGTGGTTGTGATGTGTAGTGGTTATGATGTGTTATATGTTATATATATTGGAATGGTTTTTTTAGGGAATTAGTAATGGGCCTACTGTATCAGCTGTATTTTTTTGTAAATCAGTCTATAGCGGCGGTTTTAACCACTGAAAAATAAATATAATATATTTAGTGGTGGTTTTAACCGCCACTACAATTACTGTATTTTTCTATCTGTGGCGGTTAAAACCGTCGCTAAATAGTTTTTGTATTACTTTATTATATCATGGAAATTTTAATGGTTTTAGTGGTGGTTCTCCCTGGAGAAACTGATTTTTTGTGTGGTTATAACCTCTGCTAACGAGTTTTTATATTTGTTTATTATATCACTATGGTTTTAATGGTTTTAGAGGCAGTTTACCCCCGGTGAATCTGGTTTTTCTTCATGGTGATTATAACTGCCGTGAAAAAAATTAGTTTCGCCGGGGGAAACCACCGCTAAAACCTTTAAATCCACCAAAAAATTCACCCACAATGACGGTTACCATAAATCATCTCTAAATCTAGGAAACTTCCAACTATTGTATATCAACACACACTTTAGCATTTGTTTAAAAAAACCATCGTAGAATTATACGGCGATGGTTTAAACCGTGTTAGAATTATATGGCGGAGGTTTAAACCACCTCTATTTTTTAAAAAAACTGCCAAGAAATGGTCTTTTTCCTGTAGTGGTTGAATAAACACCACTTTAATTCTGAAAAAAAAAATCATGCCGAATAGAATATGAATGAATCTGCACCTCCCAAAATAATTGTCAATATGAATAGAATTGATCTCTACTTCTCTCTATAAACCTAGAGATTCTCTCTCTACTACAAGTCCCACAAGTACAATGTACTTAACGCATTTTATAGGTGACCCAAAACATGTTTAGGAGGGAATCCCAAAACACTTTCCCACTCACATAAATTCACCCAAATCAGAATTTCTCCTAAAATATCAGAGCAATTAAGTCTTCATTAATTATTCTCGATTCTTCTTGAATAATCTATAATCCTCATCTCTTCTTTTCATACTTATATTTAAAATTTCAATACATTTATAATTGATGACAAATACATGGGTCTGAATCTGATTATTTCATATTGATTTCTTCAAAACAATGCTTTGATACCATACCAATTAAATGTGTTTGAAGAAATTCACTTCCCCACTTGAGATACAATCACTCTTTTAAATGAAATTCTCCCCCTTGACAATTCATTCATCTATCTCCACTTTCTTTTATTTTATCTTGACCCTATTGATAAAACACATCATCACATTAAAAAACCTGTGCTTGAATCATGACTACTTTCATGGATTTGAATTCATTGAGGATCAGTTTTAGCATTGTCTAACTTTAATTAGAAATTATTATAACTTTACATTATTTCCTTCTTATTTCTCTTCATCCCAACCTAAGCCTGATCTTTTCTGAATAAAAATGGTCTGGATACTATTATCCTGAATACAATCATTCTGGATACGATTGCTGGTTACGATTGGTGGTCATGATCATTCTGTTTACAATCATTCTGGATATGATCATGTTGGATATGATCATTCTGATTACAATCATTCTGGATATAATCATTCTGGTTACGATCATGCTGGATATGATCATTCTGATTATGATCATTCTAGTTACAATAATTATGGATACAATCATCCCGGTTACGATTTCTGGACATGATAAAATACAATCTAAAGACAAAGACCTTCCTGGAAACAATACAAAAAAATCTGAATATGATTCATTATCAATCAACACCATCTTATTCCTTTTCTTCTACCTGAATAAGATTGTTTTAAAAAACAATCGGTGTCTCATCTTCCATTGGCATCACCTTTTCTATTGGCATTACCGTTTGTAACCGGAATTACCTATTCAATCTACATCACTTTTTACTTCCACTGGGTTTACTATTGTTTTGAATGAAAATCGATACAATATGGATACGATTGTTTTGAAATACAATCGATACAATCTAGATAATATTGTTTTCCGATTGTTTTGAAAAACAATAGGCACCACTGCTTTATTTTGTGTTTGTTTTGAAAAATAATAGGCACCACTGCTTTATTTTCTAATTGTTTTGAAAAACAATAGGCACCACTGCTTTCTTTTCTGATTATTTCAAAAAAACAATAGGTACCACTACTTTCTTTTTTGATTGTTTTGAAAAACAATCTGAATAAAATTATTTTTAGATTGGAAGCATCTCATTCACTCCCCCTTTCTTCTATTAATCTCACTTTATAAGTTCTCACATCAAATCATGATTTATCAGCAAAGCATAGTCACAATTAACATGGGTATGATTCTTTTCAAAACAAACCCAAAAAAAATTATTTCCATAAAACAAATTCGAGTGATTTACTTTCTTCAAAACATACCTTGAAAACAAAAGGAAACACTTGAAACCTTTATCACCTTGATCATCAGTTTGGTCCCAACAATCTCCCCCTTTGGATTTTGTTGTCAACCAAGTTTCATAAATCATTGAATATTTTAAACTCATGCAATGGATTACATATCAACAATTCTAATCCTACATGATCTAACACATTGTAGGAAACAAGAATCATTAATAGAAAAACCATGCTATTAAAAATAGTGATCATGGCCACCTATTTCTTTTCTCAATTATTCCTGGAAAACAATTCAATTTATTTTCCTACAAAAACTCCAAAAAACAGTTAGAATATTCCACACAAAAAACAATGATGAATTCACAGCTTACCCTCAACTCATGAGTGTTTGGTCCATGAAAAAAATAATTATTACCCAAAATATTCCACTTGAACCAACTCCATAATCAACACATTTGTTAAAAAACTCAACCACACTGAGAGAAACAAGATAATGACCAAACATAACAAAAGAATAGCATAGTTCTCCACTCCATTTAAATATTCCCCAAAAAAATATGGAACATGAGAAAAAAATCTTTCAAAACACATCTCTTAAACTCAAGGAAATTACTTTGATCACACGTCACAAAAAAAATTCAATAGAAAAAACCAAAACCTCAAGGAATGGATTTCTAAAACCCCTCATTGATTCCCAAAAGATATAACACTCTAAAGATGAACCAATGATCCAACCATCCACAATCAAGGCATAAAACTGACAATGATTTATACCATGGGAAATTACTTTATAGTAACCCAAGATATTCAACATCGAGTCAAACCCCTCAATGATCTCATCGAATCAAACACCAGTACCTCGTGGTTTCTGGCCCATCAAGAATACACATAACCCTAGTTACTCGAGTACACTAAAAATTTATATCCAAGTCTGACTAGAAAGATCACTAAATAGAAAGGATAGTGCACAAACTAGGAACTACACTCTCACAAGGTAGATCACAGATCATGTAAGATTTAGATCTAACCATCAAGTCAAAAACAATAGGATAATAGGGAATAAAAACCAACTTAATAGTATCCAATACCAACCATAAGGATGAACCCCTATAATGAAGCAACAGAAGGGATTACAAAAGGAAAAACCCCACACATATAGAGGTTCACAGTATAAGATTACATACCACACCCAAGAGAATAATAAACCTCAATAGACTAAAACCATTTAAGTTTAAGTCTAACCATTCAAAAGTGGACATCCACAAGGAACAATAATAGAGATCTTGAGAAAATTGCACCATCATTATAATCACAACCAAGGTCCACAAGATAAAATCCAAAAAGGACCAAATTTTATCCATAAGGGATCCCCATAATAGAAAATTCCAAAAATATGTAAGAGATATTATAAGAAAAACTCAATTTTTATTCACTCTAATGATGTAAAAACAACTAGATAAACATCATCTACCACTATCATTCCCTCCACTATGTGAAAATAATTACTCTGATGTCTATGACTTGACACATGTTGTCTTAAAGAATCTACTCCATATAGTCAAAATTTGATGAACCTTGAATAAAACATCCCCTTTCAGTATCCCCACATACAAAACCTCTTAATGTTACCCAAGTGGTCACATCATTTAAAAACTCTCGAAGCACACAAACATGACTTACTAGAATAACCATGGGTTCCACAGTAGAAACACATGATATGCCTCTTATTTTTTCAATAATATTTTCCTTGTTCAACAAAATTATATAATCCATTAGATGGGACATATCTAACTAAGATAACCATGAACAAGTAATTATTCCCTTTTTATCGTTTTTCTAGCTCCGCTTCAGCTGATAAATCCATTTAATTTACAAATTGGTAAGATGTCAGATAGAATTATAGAATGAAGGCTCTCTATTATGGGTGAAGATCCTTTCTAAAATAAATATCCTCAATGGATTCAAAACCAACAATATTAGGTAAGAAACATACCAAACATGAAAATTTATTGTCATACTCTAAAATCGATAGCTTTCCTTCACCAAAATCCATGAGCTCATAAACATTCTATTTATTTACATCCATAAGATATTTCCACCGAATTAAGATTAACATAAATAATTAATAAGATATTATTTCATTCATATTGGATGGAATCATGAAATACCACTATTCTTAGCTAGGACCTACAAACAAGGAGTTGATAGGCTTGAACCCCATAACACGAAGAGTCTTGAGAGAATAAGATATTCCTCAACCTCTTAAATCAACTTCATTGCTTTAAGGGAATCCCTCTCACATCCATATAAAGGTGGATGATAATCCAAAAAGACTTTGGAGGGTTCAAAAGACTATAAATTATTCAGCTACACCACTCAATTTGAAGTCTAGGTAGAGTCGTAACTAGAGGCACCACTTCCTAAAATATGAAGGGCCACTCTAAACACAGAACTGATTAAAAAACTTTATATCTTTCTTGAAGTATTTATCGGGAGACACTTTTGGACATCCCAAAACATTGTCTTATCAAATCATGTATAAAACAAAATTATAAACAAGAACAAGACAAAACAGTCTAGACAATACAAAAATCACTTTTATCAAAGCTTCATTTTTTTAAAGAACACAATATTTCCCCAATTATAAAACATTAAACTTTTCTTCAAAATTTGAATTCAAGAAACACATCTATCAAAATTTCAAAAATATGTTACCAACACATGTTGATTCTTAAATGGTTTCAAAATATCAATCCCTTATTCAAATTCCAAAACCAATTCCATTTTATACCCATTAAAAAATTATTTTTAAAACATTAATTTATTACTTCACAAAGGAGTCTTTGAAAATTAGTTTTCCAAACCAATATTTCCACAAAAAACACACCTTTTGATAATTTAAAACACTTTTCAAATAACTTGGATAAAAAAATTTGATGTCACGAATTTGGTTTTTTTCAAAGGATTTAAAAAACCCAAAGGGATTAAAGTTGAAAAAATAAAACAAGAGTATGTAATAGACTACTCCCAAAATTTATATTAAAAAGAAATAACCCATAAAAATAACTACGCATGAGTGAAGTAATTTTGTAAAGACAATGTTCAGTTCACCATGTTGTGGTTAGAATATAACTATGCATGGATTAGTTGCATGGGATTGTAAACTATGTACTAATTTCAAAATAGTTCCTAGATTAACTTCCAAATCAGTCACACAGATTCCTCAACCATTACCAGACCATGAAGGAATAGTGTGGCTCTCATCATATTTACATTCCAAAAAAAAATTCATAATATATTCCCAAAATCCAAGATAATCTCAACAAGAATATAATTATCATTTATCATCAGGAAACCAATAATTCAAAAGAAATATTCATGTCCACACTTTTCTTGGTAACTCAAGTGTCATCATGAAAATGTATTGATCAATAAATGACTCAAGAACAACCTCTTATGTCCCAATATGTTATTAATCTTATTTCTATCATAACTCACCCCATATAATATAATTTATTTCAAGGAAAGGTAATTTATTTTAAGGAAAGACCTCCTTTGATACCGTTTATAAGGAACAAACCCAGAATATCATCTAAACCGATATCCATGTTGATTCTCCACTAAACCAAAGAGCACTATCAATCCCCAAGGCCTGGAGATGAGTTATTGGGCATCCAAAAAACAAAATTTGCGAATTATTTCACCCAAAACATAGGAAAAAATTCTATCTTACACTGAAAAAACATCATCATATGAAAAAATTAATACAACCATATTAGGGTACAAAGAGAAGATACAAAAATAAAATCATAAAAAACTACCAAAGCCCATATAATGGTGTTCCACAACCACCCACCATAACCCAAGTAACCTTCCCTCATCCATACAAGCATGAACCCCAAAAGGAAGACAATAAGAATATGTTGACCTACTATAAGAACCTAGAGACTGAAAATACCAAACAAAAAAAGTGGTGTGTGATCTACATATCATAGTATGATTTCACCAAAGAGGTTATGCAGTTACATCGTAAGGTGATTCAAAGGTAATAAAAGTGAGTAAAATATGATATAACATGGCTATACATTTCAGAATAGAAAATAAATCCATCAAGATCATATTTCAACAAGATTTTGTTTTAAATGAAAAACTTTAAATATTTAAAAATCATTTAGGAAACCAAATATAGAAAATATGTCATTTTATAATTTAAATAAAATAGTTTCTTCAAAATATTTGAAAGCAATTTCACAAAATAGTATCAGATAAACCAAAAAAAGGTAAGAATATATACCCGATATCAACAAGTTGTATAAGATCAATATAATAATGTCAAGGTGTGTCATCTCAATAAGAAAATCAATCAAGGTCAATAATTAATCAAGAAAGGAACCTCTAGTACCAATTATTGAAAATGAATGTTTCCATATATAGATTATTAAATATTAGGATATAATGGGCATGACCTATATATGATAGTTGTTTGGTAAAATTGAGCACAAGGGATCATAGATAAGACCTATATATGATAGTGAGTCCACTATAGTTAAGATAATCAAGAAATCATGATCGATCGTCGGGATTACATCAAGTCTCTTGGGTATCAAGAAAACTATGTCCATGCACATCCTCTTTCATGGACACACATCTATAACCTTTACCTATCATGTTTTATAAAGATCCACTAGATGGGGTGTGATTCCTCTAGAAAATCATAAATTTAGGTCATCTAATCTAACCACCCAGGTTCCCATGGCCAGTAAAATAAGGTGAGTGAGATAATCGAGTTATAATGATACCAAAGGGGATCATTATCAATGTCAACATGGGACTAACCCTTAACTTTTCAATCATTCTCAGCTCATATCTCTCACTCACCATCGATCTCCCTCATAGTGAATAATCAATGTTTCAACACCCATCAATGGGAATCACAGAAATAAATTAAATCATATCAATGGATTATCAGGCAATAAAACATCCTAAATTTCAAATCAAGACTTTATTTCTAAATCAACATTCAAAAGGGTAATCACACATGCTTCCTTTTAGAAGTTGTTATCAAAATTCTGAACAAGATATTAAGTTGATCATTTCTTTTAAAACATACCTAAGGAATTCAAGGTAAATTTTACAATTTAAAAGGATTGAAGTAATTTTAAAACATGGACCAACACCTTTTTCCACATGAATAAATCATTCCTTAAAAATCACCCAAGGATGCCCATTTTGTAATTAAAGAGAATAATCAAAAAAGGAACCTTGTCATTTCAAAAAATAAAGTAATCAAAACCATGCGTAAATCATTTCATAAATCAAAATATTTCATTTAAATAAAGTAACTTCACTTTAGAAATCAAAATTAGATCTAATCCATCACTTTTACCAAAAAAATCTTTTAAAATATATTTTAAAAGAAATGAGAACCAACCCATGATTGATATATATATATATAATAGTGAGATTAAATGCATATCATAACAAAAAAATCCATATCATAAAAATATTGACCATGCCATGTTCAATTCATAGAGAACATGATCAAAGAATATGTATTTAAAGGTAAAAATTCATAGGTTATAAAACAAGAAACACATATATATTAATTTTCTAGAAAAAATTAATTATAGAATGAAATAACTCCATAGAATCACTAACCTAATAATTTCTTATAAACTCTAAACACTAGAAGGAAAAATGAAAAAGAATTGGATCTTATTATACTGAAATTGAATGCACAGAACTATTCTTAAGAGGAAACCATAAAATTGAGGGAAATAAAGGTTCAACTGTTTTTTTAAATAAATAAACCATGTGTTCACCAAAATGAAACCCTAAATTGAAAACAACCATTCAATTTTTCATTTCACTTTACTTTTGAACTCTGAGGGTTTAAAACATTTAAAACAAGGGTTTCAAACTTCAAAATGGGTTAAATAATTATTTTCAAAAATTTCAATCATTTAAGATTTATTAAAATGTGTTACATTTCAATTATGAGTAGGAATAAATAAAACTATGTTTTTTAAAATATTTTACTTGTAAAGGTTCTTTCATAAGTGTAACATGGTTTACCCTTACGCAACTCATATGTGTCATGTAAGGGTAAGGATTTTACCCTTACATAATGTTTGAACCCCATAATAGCCTTAAATATCTATAATTTTACCCTTATAAATCCTTTTGAAACACATAATTACTCTTACAAAACTCAAGGATACCCTTACATAGCCCTTGTAAAAACATAATTTCCCTTACGTGAGATACACATCACCCTTAAGCGATACCAATACATGAGTTGGTACCCTTATGCGGTACCCTTATGTAATCATGTACCCTTACATTAAAACCTTATTTAAACCTTGTAAAATCATAGATACTCTTATACAGTAGCCTAGATTATCCTTATGCAGTGCAAGGTTACCCTTATGCAATTCATACAAGTATGACCTTACCCTTACATAGCGCCAGAGTACCCTAACATAGTGAATATTCAAAGGGATTTACCCTTAAAAGACTAAGAGAAACACCTTATTGTGTTTAAGAAGTATCAATAAATACATCCATATGATTATGTTATAGATACCATATCCTTTTACACATATCATTACATGATTTTAATCATAATTAACCATCAATTTACAAGCCAGGATCATAAATTCAAGTGTCTTTAGAAGATTAGGTACATAATTTGAAAACATGAAACCAAACTAAAAAAATATTTTATTTAATCTCCATGATGTTATAAAAAATTCCATTGATCTCATACATATTCATAGGACTTCCAAGGGAATACATAAACAAAAGGGATGAGTTAAAAATCCCAGTAAAGGAATAAGAATATAAATAAAACATAGCACATGGGTTAGAAGGCATACCATTATGACATAAAGGCATGGAAAAAGAATAAAAATAAGTAATAATAACATTTATAACCTGGAAAAATATGAACATGGCCTAATATTAATGTGTAAACTATATATACCATGAAAAAAATGTGAGTCAAGGATAACTACCAAGACTATATCACATGGTGGAAAAACTCTAATAAAGGAATCAGGTCCACTGCCTATCCCAACAAACATATCATGAGACTAAATATTACCCAATTAATTGGAGTTCTATATGGTTTCACCCATCATAACTTTATCATGAATATTTATGACACATGACGAATAAACATTATGGTTTCCCGTGGAAATAAATAGGTATCATAATTATATCACAGGGCATAACAAATGAGCATATCATAAATGTGTCCATGAAAGAATAGATTAATAACACACACAGAAATTAATAATGGAAACTAGGTATGGACCATGGTAATTTGTGTCTAATTTAAGTGTAAAAATTTAAAATGAGTGTTTAAGAAGAATTAGAAATTAAACATTTTGGTGTTGTTTAAGGAAAATATTAAAGAGCATTTAAAGGGAAAATAGGAATATTTTTTTCATAAAACTAGAAATGAACCAATATAGTTTTCATGATAAAATGTGTGATTTTAGAAAAATAATTTTGGATTGAAATAAATTATGGAGTGTACTTGAAAACAGTAAGAAATAGAGAAGTTCCCTTGAATCAAGCATGTTTATTTAGAAGAATTGAGCATGGAACCTTTTTGAAAAATGTATGTCCCCATCAAATAAGGATGATATTATCTATATACATGAGTTTGGAACATATTTACAGAAATTATAAGTATTAAAAAAAATATTTAAATTGGGGTAAATAGAGAGAAAGAGTAATCCAAAGGGAAAATGGAGGTTCGAGTGGAATCTGTTACATTATGTCTGAAATAGTTCTTCACTTGATCTTAATGTCCTGAATAATCAAATTAGATTAATTAATTAATAATTGCATAACCTTTTATATATTTAATTTATTTAGTATAATTTTATTAAGTTGATTTTTGGACTTTTATATGAGTTATAGTGTTCAATTTCTTTGTTCGTGAGAGTTTGTTTTCTTAGTTTTCATGATCGGTTCGCTTGTATAAGAGTATGAAAGTTTACGTAAAATGGAAATAAAAATCCAGAATTGAAGTTAAAAGTTATTAATGAACATCTATAAGGTCAAATGATCTTATAAATACTTCAATTATATGGTATGAGGATGAATCATTAGAGAAATGTTAATGATAATTATTTAGGTTAATTTTGGCGGTTTTCGATCACAATGAACTTATTGCATTTTATCATTTAGTATTATGAATAAATATTAGTTCTATAATTTAAAATGGTTTATAAAATATATTTAAATATCTATTTTAAACCATTAAAAATGGTTTTATGACCATCTATGAAGGCGTTAAAGGAAAGTGAAAGCACATCGTCCATGATGTCAGTAAATTGACACATCACAAGTGATGATTTCATTTTTAGAACAAAAGAAGTGCAGAAGGGATATTGATGATGGGTTATTACATTAACATAATAAAATTATATTATATTTAAGATATTATAGTTATCATTAAACCTGTATAAGGGGAGGTGAGGATATAATTAGAAAATAAAATAAATTAAAAATAAATTTAAAGAAAATGAAAGAGGAATTTACCTCTTGAATTTCTCTTCCTTGTGAACCTCCTTAGTGAAATGTTTTGGTCTCTTGATGAGGCCAAGATATCCTAGACATGGGGTATGTTCTTGGGAATATTATTGTTCAAAATTTGTACAATTCTCAAATCTTGGAAGGTATGAGGGGAAGGGGTGGTGAGAGGTAGTATTTATAGTGGTAGAGAGGGGTGTTTTCTCATTATTGTAATCATTGGTTTATTATTTTGGATCTATAAAACCATTATGTTGATTATTATGACTAAATATATTAAATAGTGCATGTGAGTTTTAATTAATGGTTCTTACATCATTATTTCATCAACAACGACTCAAAAATTTATATATTTTGCATTTATCGAAAATTATCATATTTTACTATTCACTAAAAATTCAATAATTTTATAAAAATAAAAAATAATCACAACCATTTTTGAAAATGTAGAATTAAAAATTTAACTCCATTTTATGAATATATTTTTTGAAATTTAATAAATTTAATTTTTATTTAAAATCATAATTTACTCAAAAAATATATGTTTTAAAATTATAACTGATTTTATAACACTTCAAAAATTTACATAAGGTCTCGTAAAATTATCTTAAAATCATAAGGAAAAAAATATTAGTTTATTAATACATTTTATGAAATTAAATTTTCTTTTAAACCATTATATTAATTATAAAATTGTAATTAAATATTTTTAAATTACAAAAATACCCACACTTAATTAATAATTTTTAAAACAGTTATTTAATTATAAAATGATATAATTATATGATCCATTATTTTATAGGATGCCTAAATTTTAGTTTTACTTTCATAGGTGAGGTTACTATTCAATTTGTTGGTTTAATATTAATAATTTCCACATTACTATTCTAAACTTCAATTTACTATTCTATCGGTAAAGGTTATTTAATTTTGATAAATACCTCGAATCTCATTCATTATTAATTTATAATTTTTTTTATTGTGTTATTAATTTGATTTTATGTGGTTTATACTATATGGAATAATAATAAGGGAATTTCCATTGATAAAATTCTGGGTCATTAGATTCTTCCCCCCTTATAAAATTTCACCCTCGAAATATCATTTTACATACTGTGGGGAAAATAGGTGAGGGTACTTCTACTTTATTACTTCCTATAGTTCCCATGTTTCCTCTTCGTACTTATAGTTATTCCATAGTACATTGACCAGGTGAGTAGCCTTGTTGCATAGAACTTTATCTCTATGGTCTGAGATCTTCACTAGATACTCCTCATAAAAGAGATCATTCTCCAATTATACAGATTCTGAATTTAGTACATAGGAAGGATCTGGTATTTACTTCCTTTAGAGGGATGCTTGGAATACACCATATACTTGATACATGACAGTTGGAAGACCTAATCGATAGTCCATAGATCTGACGTGATCAAGGATCCCAAAGGGGTCAATGTACCTAAGACTTAGCTTTTCTTTCTTCACAAATCTCATTATCCTATTCCATTGATATATCTGAAGGAATACCATGTCTCTAGCCTTAAACTCAATGTCCCATTGACCATTAATTTCATAGCTATTTTATCGACTTTGGGATTCCTCGATGTTTTGCTTAATGGTTTTCACCTTTTCCACCATTTCTTCGACCATTTCTGGTCCTAGAAACTTACATTCACAGACTTCATATTAGCATGTTGGTTCTCAACATATTTCCCTATAGATGGATTCATATGTATCCATTTGGATGCTAGAGTGGAAATTATTTTTGTAAGATAACTCAAATAGAGGTAGATGTTGGTCCCATAATCCTTTGAAGTTCATATAACATTCTCTCAACCTATCTTATAGTGTCTTAATTTAACACTCAGATTGGACATCAGTTTGTGGATGATAGGTCATACATAAGTTCATCTTAGTGCTTAGATCATGTCAGAGACTTTTCTAGAACTTGGAGGTGAATATCATATCTTGATTAGATACAATCTATTGTGATACTCCATGCATCCTTACCACTTCTTTGATGTATATCTACGAAATTTTATCTAGTGAGAAGTTCTATCAAATTGAGATAATGTGAAATGTCTTTGTAAGATAGTCCACAACAACACATGTAGCATTGTTTCCTATGGATGTCCATAGAAGTCCAGTGAAAAATCGCATTGTAATGTTCTCCCACTTCCATGTTGGTATGGGTAGTGGTTTCATAATTCCATTATAATTTTTTATTTAATCATTCACTTCCAGACATAATAGTCACTTTGACATATATTCAGTTATCTAATTCTTTATATTTTCCCAAAAATAGAACTCCCAGAGATCTCAAAACATCTTTGTGCTCTCTAGGTGAATAGAGAAGGTTGAGTAATGTGTGTCATTTAGAATCTCCTTATTTATCCTTGTATTGGATGGTACACATAATCTTGACACAAATTTTATAAATCCATCCTCATCTATCTTGAACTTGGAAGATTTACCATTTCTGATAGCTTCTACCCTTTTCTGAATTTTAACAGCATTCCTTTGATCATCCTTTATTTTCTCTATAAGGGTTGGTTGATTAATCATTTTAGAAAGGATTTATAATGTTCTATCCTTAATTATTAACATGTCCATCCTTTGAAAATATAATAATATTATATCCTTCTCAATTCCCATCATTGATAAAGATACAGGATATTTTCTACATAGAGAATCTTCTAACTTATTTTCCTTACCATTATGGTAGTGGGTTAAGAATTCATAATCCTTGATGAGATCTAACCATCTTCGTTGGAATATATTAAGCTTCCTTTGTGTGAATATTTATTTGAGACTCTTTTGATCATTATATATCTCACATTTTTCTCATAGATATAATACCGCTAGATTTTCAACACAAAGATCATGGAATCCAACTCCAGATCATGCATGGGATAGTTTTTCTCATTAATGTTAAACATATTTGAGGTATGGGATATCACTTTATTATTTTTCATTAGTAAACAACCTAATACATTATTTAAATCATCATTTTACACCACAAATAGTTCCCCACTTTTTGTACGTGTGAGTATTGGTGCAGTGATAAGCCTCTTTTTCAACTCTTTAAAGCAGTCTTCGCATACACTTCTCCATAAAAACTCTACTCATTTCTAATTCATCTTGGTTAGTGGGATTTAAAATCTTGATAATTTCTTCAAAAATCATCGGTAATACCCAGTTATACCAAGGAAACTATAGATCTCCATTATATATGTTGTCTTGGGAAACTCTTTGATTTCCTTTGTCTTGGAAGGGTCCATAGATATCCCTTTTCAAGTGATAATGTGCCCCAAAGATGATACTTCCTTCATCCATAACTCACATTTACTATACTTTTCAAAATGTTTCTCCCTTCACAAAGACTTTTTCTTAATATTAAAATTCTCCACATGTTCCTCCTTATTCTTAAAGTATATTAGAATATCATCGATAATGGCTGCCAAAAAAATTTCGATGTAATATCTAAAGACTCTATTAATTAAATCCATGAAAATTGTTGGAGAATTATTGAGTTGGAAGAATATAAATATGAACTCATAGTATTTATACCTCATTCAAAAGGTATACTTGGGAATATATTCCTTCCAAACCTTAAATTTGTGATATCCCGACTGAAGGTCCACCTTAGATAAATAACTGGACCCATGTAGCTGATCAAACAATTTATCTATCTGAGGAAATGAATACTTTTTCTTTACCATGATTTAATTGAGATCACAATAATCAATACAAAGGCACATTGATCTATCCTTATTCTTGATAAAGAGGATTAGTGAACGCCATGATAAAGCACTAAGGAATATAAAACTCTAGTCTAGATTTTTCTTATAGATACTTCTTCAGTTCATCTTGCTCAATGGTGGTAATTATATAAGGTGTCTTTGATATAGGATTCCATTTTATTAGAGGCCTTTGAGTAGTGGATCTCTCAATTCACGTGACTCTATGGTTTTGACGGTGTTGTTCTGGAGGGGGGGGGGGATCGTTCATCCTTTAGCTTTGAGTTGCAGGATCTTAGAAATCACATCCCCCTTCCTCTTCTTCCTCTTGTTCATGTTTTTATCATTCGCATTTTTTGGGATTGTTTTTATTTTTTTTATGTTGGAATATTTCCTAGTGCTCTCGCAGTTCCGATGTCGTCGTAGTGGCCCTATACTTCTTCATTGTCCTATTCTAATTCTTTTGGTTCATCCGATTCAGAATCTAGTGAGGGTTCTTCTTCAGTTTTGATCTGACCAGTTCCAATCCCAAAGAGATGTTGTTGGCTCAGATCTTCTCAGACCCCCTCATCAGTGACGCTCCCTCGACGTGTTGTTGGGTCTTCATGTCTTAGATGATGAAGACTTGGCTTCATGCTCCTCGGTTCATCTTCATCTTTGGGTTGTTGTGGCTATGGTTTTGGAGGGTGCCTTTCTGATGCAGTGGGGTGTTATGTCTTGGATTCCAGTGTTGGGTTGCAGTCTTTAGTAGAGGAGCACTATGTGTTTTCTGGTTATCTGATGAGTTTATCCTTCATGGTTTTTCATAATTTTTTGTGGTTTTCTATTTTATTTTTTTTATGATGGTTTGAGAACTTGGAGGTTTTTTCTCAGGCATTGGACACCAAGAATCACCCAACCACTGATTGAATAAGATGATTTGATTCAAATAATAAATCCTAGTTCTAATCTAGGCATTGGCATGAAGGCTTCATGTTGAATATTGATCTGTTCTTGTGAAAGTTTTTCATTATTGGCAATGATATTTTTGATGTTGTGGAATGAATTTTGAGGGGTTTTTCACTGAGGCACTATGGTCTCCAGCCAATGGGGCAAGGAAACCTATCACCTATATGGGCTTCTCTAGAAGAGTTTCAGATCATGGAGTTTTCACTATCCATTAAAATCGGGATTTTGAAGTTTGAGAGGGTATGTAAATTTCCATCGTTATCAGGCTCGTAGAATCCTTCATGGGACAGCTAGTTGAGTAGCAATTATATGGTGTAATATGGTCTTAACATTATTGATGTGGGGGAGGGGATTCTAATTTTATTGATTGTGGTTGCTTTTGGCCTTGGGATCTTGGACCATGGGGGAATTTTTTTTGTTTTAAGTCTCTGAAGTCATGTTGGTTTCCCCTTCATCCCTTAAAAGAGGGTTTATGCTAATAAAATTTTAATTTTTAGTCTTTAATATAGGTAGAGATCCAGGAATAAGTTCAATTTAGAACTCAACCTATCGATCAAGGGGAATAATAGTAAATTCTTCAGGGAATACATCAGGGTAATCACTCATGATGGGAATCTATTCGAGCGTGATTCTCTACTTGGACTCAATAATTTGAGATATATATATGCATTCTCATAAAGAAACAATATCCATAATTGATACGATGATTTTGAAGGATATTTATCTTCCTCCTTACACTTGTATAGAATTGGAGGATGATTCAAGATGTGAATAGTGATATCCCTTTATCGATAGTTGATGTTGTATTTATATAAATATATCCAATAGATGCCAGATATATCATCAAACTCTACCAAAAAGAGTATAAAAATATATCCTATAAGTTTCATACCACAAACATTAATCAGGGATGAGTTATAAACTTTGGATGCAATAATTTCCCCATTTTCTATAATCATAGATAACTCAACCTCCAAATTTTGAGGTGCTAATTGAATAGTTCTACTAAATATTCAAGATATAAAACAATGTGTATAACCATAATCAAATAGTGTGTTCATTATTCTTGAATGAATAATTGGAATACTTCTCACCACACCAATTTCAGTCTCCACCTCGGCAATAGTGATAGCATATATCCTTTATTTCTACCTTGGAAGTTGTTGTTTATTTCCCTCAACATCCCCTGGCTTAGGTAAATGGCTCGCATAATTTCCATGTTCCTTACAGTTGAAACACTTAACTACAGGTTGAGTATTGATCTAAACCTTACTCTCTTATTCCACATTAGTGGGATTCTTCATATCCCTTTGGTGGTTATTATCCATATTTCCTTTTCTTACACATTTGAAACAACTATTGGATCCCTTTAAGAAGTTTCTAGGATGCTTCTTCCCACACTTTTGACATGTGGGATGTTGGGTCTTCTTTTCATCAGGGGATTTATCAGTTGATCCACCCATATTAAACTTCATTTTCCTCTTTTTTTTCCTAGGCCCATGAGACCACTAAGAATCTTCTATCAACATTCCAACCTTAATAGAATAACATACAATCTTATCATATATTTCAAAGTCTTGAATCACCAAATATTTTCATAGTCTTAAATTTGATCCACTAAAGAAGTGATCCACCTTGCTTTAGATGTTCATGACAAAGTCGGAGGCATATCTTGCAAGCCTTGTGAAGTTTTATTCACATGATCTGATAGACTCATCTTCATTTTTCTTCAGTATAAGGAACTCCCTTTTCATCTTAAGATGAAGGGTTCAAGGAAAATATTTACTGAATAATATTTTATTGAAATATTCTCATTCCCTAGAAACAATTCCCTCCTTGGACTTTGTGTTCCCGATCATTATCCACCACTGATTAGCTTCTCCATCAAAATGATATACTACCAACACAAATTTATTTTCTTTTGAGAATTAGATGACAGAGAGTATATTCCCTATAAAGTTAATCCATTATTCAGTGAGTAGCAAATCATAAGATCCAGTAAACATGGGAGGCCTTTTCCACATTAAGGATTTGATAGAAATATGCTCTTTTTATGAGGAGGGTGCTCCACATAATTTGAGTTATTATTCATAACTTGATCTAGTAGATAAAGTACTATTATGAAGTTTTGATCACTTTTTCCCATCATATTTGGTATACAATCAGGTAAATCATCTCATTTTCTATTTCATTGATTATTGTAATGAGTTCTTCTATTATTATCCATTAACTAAGAAAAATAAAGTACACTTTAGGGGCTTGAATACTTAACTAATAAGCATATAAAAATAAAACAATGAATATGGATGGATAAACATTAAAATGAAAAGTATGTCCTAACTTGTGATTCCATATGATTCAATATAGGTTATCCATGATCTATTTCCTAATATATATTCTTATGGGATTTTTTTCCCTTAATAATGGTTCATAATGTGCTTATAAATTTAATAAATCATATCATGTGGGAGTGTCAAACCAAGTGCACAGTAGGCCCTATTTTCATGTATAAGGTTTCCCTGAGTTAGTCTTGGAACACCTTGTTGAATTTCTTACTAATATGTACATTTGTTTCAGAACCACTTCCACTTGTAGTATCCATAGAGAGATTTATTCTATTGATAAACAACTTACTCTATAATAAACAAAATTTAGATATTTTTTCTCATGCTTAGTCTTATCCCTAAGTATATCACTAAATTTTTCTAGTCCTAATTGCAAAAATAACTAAAATTATTCTCTGATTACAACTATAGATACCCTATCCTTTTACACAAAACATTACATGATTTTAAGCATAATTAACAATCAAATTACAATTCAAGGATCGTAATGTCTAATGTCTTTGGAATGTTAGTTACATAATGTGAAAAAATGAAACCAAAATAAAAAATTCTTTTATTAAATTTATATAATGAGTTCCTAAATTCCATTGATCTCATACGTCTTCATAAGATATCCTGGGTAATATATGAATAAAAGGGATGAGCTAAAAATCCTAGTAAGGGAATAAGAATATGAATAAAACGTATCTCATGGGTTAGAGGGAAAACATGATCACGTAAATACTTGGACATGAATAAACATAAGGAATAATAACATGTATAAAATGGGAACATATAACCATTACATCATAGGAATGTGGAAACTACATATAACATGACATAAACATGAGTCAAGGCTAATTACCAAGACTATATCACATGGTGGACAAAGTCTCATAAAGGAATCTGGTTCACTCCCTATCCCAACATGATGTTGCATGATAATAAACCTTACCCAATTAATTGGAGCGCTATCTAGGAGAACCCATCACAACATGTTCATGAATATGTCTTCACATTATGAATAAACATAAATATTTCCAATGGAAAGAAATGGGTATCATAATCATGTCACAATGCATAAAATGAGCATATCATAAATGTGTCCATAAAATAATTGATTAAAAACATATGTAGATATTAATAATAGAAAATAGGCATGGACCATGATAATTGATATCGAATTGAATTGGAATCATGTAAAATGGGTTCTTATGAAACTTTATAAATGAAATATTTTAGTGAGGTTTAAGGAAAATATTAAAGATCATTTAAAGTGGAAAATTGCATATTTGTTTTCATAAAACCTGAAATTAACCAAGATAATTTTTTATGAAAAAATGAGTGATTTTATAAAAATAATGGTGGCTTAAAATATAATATGTAGTGCACTTGAAAACGGGTGAGAAATCGGGATGTTCCTTTGAATCGGGCTTGTTTATTAGGAGGAATTGAGAAAGGAACCTTTTTAAAACATGTATTTACCCATAACATATGGATGATATGATCTAGATACCTGATTTTGGAACATTCTCATAGAATTTATAACAAGTACACAAAAATAAAGAAGCATTAAATTTGGTTAAAAATAGAGAAAGAGTAACCTGATGGAAAAATGTATGTACGGGTAAAATCCCTTACCTTATGTCTGAAACAGTTCTGCACTAATACAAATGTCCTGATTAATTAAATTATATTCATTAATTAATTATTATATAACATTTTATGCATTTAATTTATTTATTATAATTTTATTAATTTCATTTATGGTCTTTTTGATGAGTTATAATGTTCGATTTCTTTTTCGGGAGAGCTCTTTTTCTTAGTTCTCATGATCGGTTCGCTTGTATAAGAGTACGGAAGTTCGTGTAAAATGGACATAGAAATAAAAAATTAAATTAATAAGTCATTAATTAATTTCCATAAGGTAAAACTTTTATAAATCATTTCTTATATGGTATGAGGATAAATCATTAGATAAATAGTTATTGATAATTATTTAAGTTAATTTTTGCAGTTTTCGATCACAATGAACTTGTTTCATTTTGTAATTTAGTATTATTAATACATATTGGTTATAGAATATTAAATGGGTCATTAAATAAATTTCAAAATAATTTTTAAACCATTAAAAAGGGTTTTATGACCATCCTTTAATGCATTAAAGGAAAATGAAAGTGCATCGTCCATGATGTCGGTAAATTGACACATCACAGGCAACGATTTCATATTTAGAAAAAAAGAAGAAAATAAGGGGTATTAATGAGAGATTATTCCATTAACATAATATAATTCCATTATATTTAATATAATTGAGTTATCATGAAACTTGGATAAGATGAGTTTATAAGATAATAAGAAAATAAATTTAAAAAAATTAAAGAGGGATTTACCTCTTCAATTTCTCCTCCTTGAGAACCTCCTTAGGGAAAATTTTTTGGTCTTTGGATGAGACCAAGAGCTCTTTGAAATGGGGGAGGGGATATGAAATATTTTTTAGCAGAATTTTTACAAGGATAAAATCTAGTAAGTTGTGAGGAGAAGAGGTGGGGGTGGTATTTATAGAAGAGGAGAGGGGTGTTTTCTCATTATTTTAATCATTTGTTTTTTATTTTGGATGAAGACAAGAAATAGTATTGATTATTGTAATTAAATAAATTAAATATTTTATGTGAGTTATAAGTAATAGCAATTATCCCATCCTTACATTATAAATGACTCAAGAATTCAGGTATTTAGCATTTATCAAAAATTATCATATTTTACTTTTCACAAAAAATTCACGTATTTTAGAAAAATACAAAAAATTAATCCTAACCATTTTTAAATTTTTATAATTAAAAAATTAACTCCATTTTATGAAAATAATTTTTAAAATATGAGAGATTTAATTTTTAATTAAAATCATCATTTACTCAAAAAATACAGATTTCACAATTATAACAGATTTTATAACACTTTGTAAAATTACATAAGGTACCATAAAATTATATTAAAATCATAAGAACAAAATATTAATTTATAAAATAAATTTATTAAAATAAATTTTCTTTTAAATAATTATATTAATTATAAAATTTTAATTAATGATTTTTAACTTACCAAAATACCAACACTAAATTAATAATTTTTAAAACATTTATTTAATTATACTATGATATAATTATAATATTCTTTCATTTATAGGATGCCTAAATTTTATTTATACTTTCTTATGTGATTTTACTATTCTATTGGTTGGTTTACTAATCATATGGTTCACATTATTATTCCAAAGTTCAAGTTAATATTCCACCAGTAAAGGTTTCTTAACTTCTAGAAATACCTCTTATTTCATTCATTACTCATTTATAATGTTTGTATTGTGTTCTTAATTTTATTTTATTTGGTTTATACTATATGTAATAATTATAATAAGGGAATTTCCCTTGATAAAATTTAGGTTCGTTACATATATAACTCAATAAAATAAGAAGTTACTCTTACATAACTTCTAAAACACACCCTTCGCAGGGGTAGAAGGTACTTACCCTTACATAGACCATATACCATGAATAATGGTAAAAATAAAATAAAATTTTATTAAATTTCTTCCATAACAAATATTTAAAAATAAAACAAAAAATGGGTTTTAATTATCACAAAAATAAATGTGTTATAATATAAAATTCATTAAATTAAAATTAATATTAATAAATTCATTTTATGCTTTAGTATATTTTTCTAAAAAAATATGTGTTATGTATTCATATATTGAAATTAATTTTTATCATTTTTATAATTTGAGTCCAATAAAAATGTATTTAATATTTTTAATGATAATTTCAATATTAATTTTTACACAAAAATAAGTTACTTAGGTAAATTTTAGTTACCACTTTAAAAGTAAATGGGTTATTTACAAATAATTGTTTTTAAGTGTTAAGTATTTCTATATAATTAAATTAAATTGATCAATTTTAAATGATTAAAATTATTTTAATTTTATATATTAAAAACAATTACACTCATTTAATTATTAATTTATGGGAAATAAGGATAAGACCACACAAGGTTTAAAAAGTATTTTTTCTATAAAAACAAATTTTGTTTTACATATCTTATGTTATAATTTATATTTATATTTTACCATATATATAAACTGAATTAGGTTAAATAGAGTCAAAATTTGGAATGAATGAATCAAAATTGGGTATGAGGGGTCATATTATTTTTTTTAATAAAAAATAATTACCATGGTAAATAATTAAACAAAGTAAAAAGTGGTAAATTATTATCACACAAATTTTGGTTAATTAATTTCATATTTATAAATTATATAATTAATTGGTTAGGTTTTTGATTCAAAAATAAATTTCTCACCAACATTTCCTCGCATAACTCCCTTGTGATTCTATCTTTACAATTCACCTAACTTAATTTTCCATTGAAATGTCCCTCTATATCACTTATAAAATGAGATTTTTTTCGCCCACACCAATCCTCTCTTATACTTTAATTCCCTCTTTAATTAATAAAAATTTTTCCTCTCCTATATTCCTCTACCATGATTAAAATCCTATGTCTATAAGAAGGAGTCTGAATCCCTTCCTTATGGTGGAAGTCATCATAATAATGAGTGATTTCTTCAATGTAAGTAACAACTTTTTCCTATTTTCTTTTAATTTAACTTTTAACCCCCATTCTTCATAAAACTCATTCAACACTTCAATGATATTATATTAACATCATTATTCTTATTTAAAAAAATTATCATAACATAACTCTACTTTCTTACTCATTTATTTTTTATAATGCGTACTCATTTAGGTCAGTTCTACCACATAGATGAACAATATTATAATTTTTATATCATAAATGATTAAGAAAAAATAAATTCATGTAATATATTGTAATAATTATTAATTAAATATGTTTTCTAAATTCCGGTATTGTAATATTAACATTTAACTTTCTATTAATAGATCGGCTTTTATTTGTTAAAAGTAAACAGATACAAGTACATGAAGAATTTCATATTAGAGAACTATACCCAAACAAATCCCATGGAATGAACCTATAAATTCACAAATCATTATGGAACTTCTATATAGTAACTTCAATAGTCTATTGATAATGAACTTATGAACATGTAATGATGACTAAAACTATTATACTAATTGCTAATAACAAAAAGTTGAAACTATAAATAACCAGTGACTAATATTTACTAAAATAATTAATAACTAAGTAAAAATAAATATAAAATATTAATATAAAAGTTAATGTAGGTTAATATGGTTCTGAAGTAGATGATTAGTGATCCTTATTTTATTATAAAGGAAGTTAGATCATGTTTAAATAAGAAGGATATCAAGTTAACATTTTTTAGTGAATTAACTCCTTTCCTTGAGTCATAATCATTATTAATTTGAATATAGTGTTATAATATTGTTTTATTATATCCTATGAGGTTATTGTAATTTATTTATTCTGTATTTTTCAATGAATTTACAGTTATTTCTCATAATCTCTATTATAAAAGATTCTTACTTTAAAATTTATGACATTCATATGGGTTTTTCTTAACTTAAACTCTTATATTTTAGTCATTATCTTTTTTATTTGAATATATTCTTAATTATTCTTATTCTAACCTATGATTTTATTATATTATTCCATATTTTATTTATTGGTAAATTACATTTTTATGTCCTAATCATCTTTTTTGATGGATTACATTATTCAAAAAAATATGACATTGCTAAGAATAATTATCATCCTTTATAATAGATATTTTTATCCATGTATATATTATTTAATTAAAAAAATTATTCCTCTCTTATTTTGAAATTATTTACTCTTTATATTTCTCTATATATAATTTTAAAAGTAATTATTATAACTTTTTCATTTATGTGGGTTCTTCTCTAAAACTATCTAAAAATATTAGAAAGGTATTACATTTCACTTTCATCAATTTTGTATCTTCCTCTCCATATTTACTCATATTACCTTTATTTACTTTCAAAGTTACATTATTTGGGATTATTTAAAAATAATTTTTTCTAAAAAAAATCTTTCCATTTTCTAGAAAATTAATTTTTTAAAAAGTGACTCATAACATCATCTTTTGAGGTAATTTTATAAATGTTTTAGAACATATTTTTTTTAAGATTTCACTTCAATTTTTTCCTTTATCCCAAATATATCTATCTCTTATGGATTAATTTTCATGATCATACTCAAATTTATTTTATAATATGCTACTTTTAGGGGATTTAATTTCATTATCAACCGATATAACTCTTGATTTCATTTCATATGATATTGTTTCAAAAATATTTGAATCACATTTAATTTTCTTATTTTATTTATATGATGATTTATGATGATTTATGATGATTTATGATGATTTTTATAGAACACATATGTATTGTTTTAAATTATGTGATGGTTGGGTTCATGTATCAATTAATAATGACTTTTTTAGGATATATATCTTATGAGATAATTATAGGGTATGGGATATGATAATTGATCCACTATGGGGTGTGAGTTATGATACCCAATCCTATATGGGTGTGAGTTATGATACTCGATCCATAATGGTCAAAAGTTACGATACTCCATCCGCTATGTGGAATGAGTTATGATACTCTATTCAAAATGTTTCATGATTTATGATACTCAATCCACTAAAGTGTGTGAATTATGATACACAATCCACAATGGGTTTAAAGTTATGACACTCAATCCATTATGGGGTCTGAGTTATGATACTTGATCCACTAGGGGACATGAGTTGTGATACTTTTTCCAATAAAAGAAGGAATATTTTTATGTCTTATCCACTATGTTTTGATATTATATGATTATTATTGTTCCATATTTCTATGTTAGGTTATTTCATTATCCATGGCTCATTGTTATTGTCTGTTGTTTCAATACCCTTATGATAAGGTATATGTTAGATCATTTGAGGTTATGTGTGATAACCTATTTAATTTTAATAATAAACCAATTTCGTGAATTGTTAATTTTCATGAACATATTATATGGATTCATATATAATATGATTATTTTATATGATTTTCCTGTCTGAAAAGAAATAGTTTTATTTCTGGGTTTGGTGTTCATGGCGACGATTGTGCTCACTGTTTTGGATAAAGTTTGTACCTTACTCAACTCATGATCCTGGAGTCCACCACACTTCTCCAAGTCGGATTTGAGTGGTGTTTTTTCAAGGTACCTTGGTATGTGAATTTCGAGTGGACAACAGTGTTATAGTAGGAATATCTCGTGGTGGCTTTGTCTCTGTATTTGTGTTCTTATTGTGCTTATTCTTTATGGTGGTTGTAGAGAATCTTCGACTTCATGGTTCCTTAGACCTACATAGAGATTATTAGGTCCTTGTGATGGTTTTATTTTGATGGAGTCTCATGTTGGTTCATGAATTTATCGATGATTCAGTGTTACCAGCATAGTGTAAAGGTTTTGGTGACAATGGTGTTAACTTCAACAAGGAGTGGTGATGTGGATGACTCAGGCATTGTGCGGCCTGGATTCGAGTAAGATGCACGGCTCAGGGAGAAATTTTGAATTTTGAATTTTTTAATCTAGATGTTGAATTTTTGGATGTTTTTTCGGTTTTGTGATCTGATTTCATCTGGGTTTTTTTGTAAGGGTTCCCACTTCACCATAAAGTGGATATTTTGAAAATTCAAAAAAGTTATTTGGAGAGTTAAACTAAGAGATACGACATAAAATGTATTTAAAACTTGTATAAGTATTATTTATTGAGTGGATTTATACCTTAAGAAATATTTTCTTAAAAATAATTTCATTTGGGGCCACTTCACCATGAGAAATACATTTATTATATTTAAAATTTTGAAGTATTTACAATATTCTGACTTCACTCACAAATAAAAGGTCACCACTTATCCTCACTTATTCAAAAAATTTCAACCACTTAGATCATCCAATCCCTAAAAACATTTCCCAACTATCCTCCCCATGTCCTATAGTTTTTGGTCTTCTTAAAAGACCAAACCTGGAAGGATTAAGGTGTAATCTAAAGGGAGATATCTGAGGAGGATTTATAAGTCCTAATTGACCTATTTCAAGTTTATGTATTCTTCTACATCCTTAAAATATATTATAAAAACTATAAAATAATTAAATATATATATTATATGTACTAAAATTTTATTATATTTATGGAACAACTCTTTACTATATCTTTTCCATCCTATGGGAAATGAAAACATCTCATGTGCGTACATGTGGACTACCACCTACATGAAGAGATGCATTTAGTTATCCATAACCACCTCACATGGATAGTCATAAAGATATAATTAATGAATATAATATAATTTATGCAATTATTAGGTCTCTTTAAATATAATATATTACTTAAAATATTAATCTTTCCATATGTTTTAAAATGATAATGTCGCTTACACGTATATGTGGAATACCACCTCCATGAAGAGATGTGAATCAGTTTTCATTATTTACTCACACGGTTGGTTATATGGATAGGAATAATTAATAAATATGATATTAATAACATAATAATGATTATAAAATGTAAAATATTACATACCTAATTTATTTTCCATCCAGTAGAAAAATGGAAACGTCGTTCATGTTCACATGCAGACTACCGCTACCATGATAAGACGTATTTTATTAAACACACTCACATTCCATGAAAGGTTATAAAAATGTTTTTAATGTATAAATATAATAATTTTTCATTATTGAAATATTTATATGATTTAACCATTATTCATTTCACCTTATTCAACCTTCTGAATTCATTTTGGACTTATAAAACGAACATCCTCAAAATGTCCAACGTGAACTTAACAATTTTATTAATTAAATAAAACATAGTAACAAATGAAATAATTAGAATAATGATCATGGAAGAAAATTTAAGGTTATTAAGTAATTAAAAAATTGATATAATTTTCTTACTCATAGGGGTATACATATGAAAAAAACAAACTAGGACTCGAGGTAAGGTACTTTCTTTACAAAATATCAGTTTAAATTTTTCCTACCAACACTTTTTATTCATTAAAGTGGATATTTAAAATTTTTGAATAAAGTTACTAGTTATTTTTATTAGGTTTATAAATTTCATTTTCAACTATTTTTTACTTTATTTACAAAGGATTGTAAATGAATCTTTTCAATTTTTTTATATGGGTTATTTTTTACTTTTTAGAAAAGTGTAAAAAGAATTTTTTTTAAAATGTATACGAATTAGATACCCTTTACCTCCATCATATACATTATTCATTATCAATTTTCTTATAAAATTTAAAATGGGTTTTCAAATAATGGTTTATTCCCACTCTTGATAATTTTTTATTTTAAAACTCTTTCTATGGAGACAGAAATTTGTTCTCAATTTTATAAGATAATTAAAAGTGTTATTTATTATAGAATTTAATGCCAATTAAAATAATATTCAAGGTTAAATTGAAATTTTTATGTGTTTCATTAATTCTATGGTTCTTGGAAATTTTATATAAATGAACTATGATCTTGGTATATCTCTCTAATGCATTTGGTAAAGTGAAAGATGTTTCCAGTGACTGGTTACTCCTAAGAGATGTGGAAATTATCTAGTTATGATAATCCATTATAAGGGTTATTATAAGGGTGAATGAAAGAATAATTTCCCAAGGTACATACATGATATGCTTTAAATGTTTTAAAAAGAAAATATTTTTATTTTTTATTAAAACTATTGATAAATTAATATTTTTCATATAAAAGTAAACAGATATTTGAGTTAATTTTTTTATTATGAAAAAGAAAAAAATCATATGGATTTTTCAGGTTTAAAAATTGAATAATGGGATTTTTTCTTTAATGTTCCTTGCTGAGATTTTTTTCTCATCCTATGTTTTGAAATGTTTTTTACAAGTATTAAGTAAGAGTGTGAACACTAATAAAGTCAGAGTTCTATTTATGAGAGTTACCTAGAATAAAGTGAGCGTTTCATTATAAAGAAAATGTTTTGTGGGAAAAATGGATGTTGTGTGGAAAATTATTCCTTTTAATATAACATATTTCCTAATTATAAACAACTATAAAACTAAAATGGTAATAACGATGTAAGTGATGAAATACATTCCATAAATCATGTAATTTATGGTATGGTTGTATGTGATTTTTTATAGTTGGAACCAAGAAAAGGGTTTAAATAAATTTAGAGGTTAAGATGATGTGAAAAATACTCTTAAGATATTATAGTTTATTTTTATATTATCATTAGATAGATATTGAGTAATTCCATATTTATTCATCTAATCTATGATTATTCAAAAAATACATAGAGGAAATAGGACATCTATGGTAGAAAGGTATCTATAGGATAATATCCTTGTAAAGTAGTAACTTGGAATGGTTGGAATTCGAATAGATTGATCTTTATCGAGGTTAACTTAGTTTTTATAATATACTAATGGAGCTCCCAATTCAAGGGAGTGACCATGTTCTCTACATAAGAATATATCAATAGTAAAGAATTTCATGAAACAATACCCTTGGTATTTTTTAGGATCTTCAAACCTAATAAAAGATGAAGAATGGATTAATACTTTTGATAATATATTTGATGTTTGAGGATGTTCCAAACCAAATAAGGTAACCCTTTCTATTTATCATTTTGAAGTTGAAGCTGATCAATGGTGGTATTTTGTTAAGAACACTAAGGAAAAGTAAAATATTGATACCATGGAATGGATGGTATTTAAATACCTCTTACTTGAAAATTATTTTCTTAAAGTTATTATACTTATAATGAAATCCAATTATTAGTGTTAATGGAAAAAGAGGAGGACTTTGTTGCTGCTTATGAAGCTAATTTTTCTATATTTATCAGGTATGAACCAAATTTTATCATGCACCATGATAGTAAAATTGATTTATTTTACTCTATATTGAAGCTAAGTTTGAAATGGGATCTGGCCACTCAAGAGTTTGGAAGTTATGGGAAATTGTATAATGTGATAAGAGAGTCGGGACAGGGTTTGTGGAATTTTATAATAATAAGGATAATAAGTAATCTAGGTGAAATAAAATGGGTATGCATTCCTAAAATAAACATGAGAGTAACAAAATTCAATTACCCTTATGTGATAAGTGTGGTAAGAATCATTTTTGGTAATGTTCTTATGAGATATAGGAAGTGTTACCAATATGGAAAGTTATGAGACTTGGCTCATATCTAAAAAAAATAGCAATGGTAATAGTCATATTAGTGATAAAAGTATATAGTGAAAGGTTATAACTATAATGAGATAGACTATTATGATAATGCTTGTCCAAATAAAGGTATAAAGTATACTGATCAACATAACTATAAGAAAAATGGTGTGGAAAAGTCATTTGCTACTATTGGGTCATCAAATGAAGTGTTGATATGTACATTACTATTTTTACTCTAAGTATGTCAATTTTTTTGTTTATTTTGATATCTAAACATTCTATTATTTTTTATAAATTTTTTATAAAAATAGAAATATCACCTCATGAAATGAAGAAAAAAAATTTGATAAAAAATCCTAGTTAAAGTATTAAAGAAACAAAGATTTATGGGAACCTTCCTATAATCATATGTGGATTGGTTTTTCCTTCAAATCTAGTTATCTTACCATTATTAGAGTTTGAAGTTTTTATGGGTATGGACTGGATTTTAGTTTATTATGATAATATATATTGAATAGCTAAAGAATTCATTGTTAATCTTTAGAGTGAATTTCAATTTTTTTTTAGAAATGAGTTCATACCTTTGAAAACATATCAATAATCTCTGAAACTGATTAAAGATCATAGTGAATGTTTTCATGCATATATTATTAAAAATAAGTAAATTGTTAAAATTATTGATGTTATAGTTGAAAATGAATATATGGATGTATTTATTGATGATTTCTACCGTGATATTCTAGATCAAGAGGTTTAATTTTATATTGACTTAATTCTTGATTCTTACCCAGTTTCAAAACCTCTTTATTGAATGGTTTCAAATAAGTTATTTGAATAAAAAAAGTAGTTATAGTAGTTTCTTGATAAGAGTTATATTCATTCTATCACTTCACTTTGGGGTAATCCTATTTTGTTTGTTAAAAATAAGGATAGTTCTTTTACACTTTTAATTGATTATAGAGTACTCGATAACATTATTGTAAAGAAAATGTATCATTTCCATAATATCGATGGCTTGTTTTATTATCTCTAGGGATCACAGTATTTTTCAAATATTGATCTCATATCTAGGTAACATTAGTTAAAAGTGAAGTAATTAGAAATTTTTAAGACAACAATTTGGACTAGGTATGGCCATTATGAGTTTTGAT
This sequence comes from Viscum album, assembly GCA_963277665.1. NCBI lineage: Eukaryota > Viridiplantae > Streptophyta > Magnoliopsida > Santalales > Viscaceae > Viscum > Viscum album. The sequence goes on from OY728131.1 coordinate 27,603,203, forward strand.
TTATGCCTTTTAAGTTAACAAATAGACTCACTATATTTATGGATTTAATGAATAGATTTCTCCATGATTATTTATATAAATTTATGATTGTGTTTATCAATGATATCATGGTATATTCTAAAATTTATGAATATCATGAGAAATTTATAAGGATTGTTTTATAATATATAAAAAGAAACAGGATGTATATAAAATTTTTTAAATGAAAATTTTGGTTATAGTGTATTTTTTTCCTAAACATAATGTTTCTAAATATGGAATGACAGTTGGTCCTACTAAGAAAAAATTGGGGAAATAGTGGCCAATTCCTACTAATTCCAGGGATATTCAATTTTTTCATGGATTAGTATGTTAATGCCAATAATTTTTTGAAATTATTTTCTCAATTATCTATCCCATTAACCAAGTTAACTCAAAACAGGATTTAAAATCATCTGGACAAAGGAATGTAATTAATGTATTATAGAATTGAAAAGAATATTGGTTAATAATCATATGATATCCTTTACATCTAGAAATGGATAGTTTTTTATTTAAAATGATGCTTGTTTTAAGTGAGTTGGATGCATCTTTATATATAATGATTGGGTTATATTTTATACATCTCATTAATTGAAACCCCATGAGTAAAATTAACCTACACATGACCTTGAGCTAGTATCCATAGTTTTTTCTTTAAAAATATATAGGAATCATTTGTATAGGGACAAATTTGAAATATATACTGATCATAAAATTTTTAAGTATATATTCACTCAAATAGAGTTGAACATGTGGTCGAGAGTATGGCTAGAACTAGTTAAGGATTATGATTGAAAAATTCAATATCATCTAGGTAAAGAAAACTTGTTAGTTGATTCCATGAGTTGAAAATGTAATGTATCTTTAATTATGATATGTTTCGAACATTATCCTTTAGTTAATGATTTAATAAATGTTTTAATGGAGATTTTTGTGCAGAAAATACTTCATTTTTGGCTCAGGTATCAATGTGTTCATTGTTATGAGAAAGAAATAAGGAGTCTCAAAAAAATCATTATTTTCAAAAAAAATGTTTTAAAGGGATAAGTTTTCAAATTATAATATTGAAGAAGAAGGTATTATCATATTTTAAAATAGGTTTTGTGTTCTTAATAACTCCCAGTTGAAGAATGAATTATTAAGTAAATCTCACTGCTCTCTATTTTCTATTCATCCTAAAATCACTAATTTATATAGATACCTTTATGAATATTTTTGGTGGGAATGTATGAAGAAGGATATTGTTGATTTTACCATGAAATTTTTTAATTTTAATCAGGTTAAATTCAAATAACAAATAAACAGGGGATTCCTCAACATTTATTGATGCCAAAATAGAAATCCGAGATCATATGCATGGATTTCATTGTGGGATTTCTAAAGACATGCTGAGGTAATAATGTGGTTTGGGTTATTATTGATCATTTGACTAGATATTTTCATTTTCTTATATCTAAAGAGATATCAAGGTTATATTGAGTAACCCTCTATATTATATCTGGTCAGGATCCCAAATTTACGTCAAATGTTTTAAATGACTTCAGAAGTCGATGGGTACATAATTATATTTTAGTATAGTGTTCCATATTTAATTTTATGGATGGTCAAACAATAAAATTTATACTATGGAGGATATTATTTGGTATTTATAATTATATTATTATGGAAGTTTCAATAAACATCTAACTTTACTTTAATTTTCTTATAATAATATTTTTCATTCTAGTATTTAGATTGCACATTTTGAGGTATTATATGAAAATTGGTGTTGAAATCTAGCATGTTGAGAGAAAGTTAGTGAGGGGAAATTATTGGGACCAGAATTTATATAAGAGATGGTTGAGAAGGTAAAAAATGATTCTACACCTCCTGAGGTCAGTACAGAGTAGGTAAATTATTTATGAAAATAATTAGAGGAAATACATTTCATTTTGGGTAGGAAACCATGTCTTTCTTAAAATATATCTTTGGAAAGGTGTAGGACATTTTGGTAAAAAGGGAAATATGAGTCCATGTTTCATTATAACCTATGAAATTATAGAGAAATAGGGATCATATTCCTACTAGTTTTACTTACTTTAGAGTTTATCATAGTTACATGGTGTGTTTTATGTTTCATTACTAAGGAAGTATATACCGGATGCATCTCATTTTTTGAGATTGAAGTGGTATAGTTAGGGGCGAATTTATCTTATGTGGAAATATAGGTTCATATTATTGATCATGAAGAGAAATTTTTATAGAATAAGGAAATTATACTGGTAAAAATTTTATATATAATCCATATGATTGAATAAGTAATATGGGAAATGGAAAAGGCTGTGAGGGAAAAATATCCTCTATTGTTTAAGTATTGAATAAAATTGTGAGGAAAAGATTTCTAAAAGGGAGAAGAATGTGGAAATAAAGATAATGTTAGTGATAAATAAATTTCAAGTCTTATTAATGTTCATAGATAAAACATATAGATTCCTATATAATACAACAATTTAATTTGATTTTTCTGTCAAAAAACATATGGTTTTATTATATATGAAATGTTTTCTAGGAAATATAAGGATTTATTTAAAAATTAAATTTATATATATTATAGTGTTAAATTGATAAAATTAACTTAATTTTTTGACTCATCATATAAAAATTATATTAGGGTGGTTTTTTGGTATTTTTCTAAAAATATTGATTTTTGAGTGAATAGTGGAAATACCTATTTTTATAAAAAGTATCATTTATTTTCAAGAAATTAAAATGTACAATTTAGTTTTTCATTAGTTTTAAAGTTAAATGAGTATTTTATTTAAACTAAAAAATATTTTTTTTGATGTAACAAATATTTTCTATCTCTTTTTCATCCAATGAAAAATGAAAACATTTCTTTTGTATATGTGTGGACTACAACCTCCGTGAAGAGATGTGTTTTTTTTTTCATCACTACCTCTCATGGTTGGTTATAAATACGAAATTAATGAATATATAACATTTTTATGACATTATTATGATTATTTAAATATAATATATTACTTTTCTTCTTACCTTTTTTCCAATTGCGAAATGATAACGCCATTAATGTGTACGTGTGGAATACCACCACCACAAAGTGATGCGATTTGTTTTTCATTACCGTCTCACATGGTTGGTCATAAGGATGTAAATAATGAATAAATATAATATATATATAACATAATTATGAATATATAATGTTAAAATATTATATACAATATTTCTTTTTTAGTAGGTAGAAGACTGAATAAAACACTCATCTGCATGTACGAACTACAGCCTCCACGATACGACGTATTTCATTTTCCATATCCACATTCATGGATATTTATAAAACTATTTTTAATTTATAAGGATAATAATTTTTAATTATTAAGATTTTATATAATATAGAACCATAATCCCTTCGAAAATAGTCAACCATCTAAATTCATTTTCGACTTACAAACAGAACATCCTCAAAACCTCCTACGTGAACTTATTAATTTTAGTAACAATATAAAACATGGTAAAAAATGAAATAAAGGGAGTATTTATGATTGAATAAAAATGAAAATATTTCTTAACAAATTATAATATTAATGTAACTTTATTACTCGTGAGGTTATACATACTAATGAAAAAATTATGGACTCAAGGTGAGAGACTTTATTTTAAAAAACATGTTTTAAAGTTTTCCTTCCAAATATTTTTATACCATATAGAGGTTCATTTAAATGTTTCAATAATGTTATAATTTATTCTTAAATGGTCTATAAATTTCATCGTTTGATTTTTTTTTATTTATTTACAAAATATAAAAAAAATCTTTTCAATGTTTTCTGTATGGATTATTTTTGACATTTAAAAATGTACAAAAATAATGTTTTTTATTGTATAAATCTTAGACACCATATAAATATCCATCTACAAGTTAACATATTTTTTTCAAAGAAAATTTTATTCTTAATATTATATGAATTTTTATTTTTTAAAAGTTTTTCTAAGGATATATAAATTTATTTTCAATTTTATTAGAAAATTGAATGTGTTATTGCTTACAGGATTGAATAAAAATTAAAATAAGTTTCATAGTTAAAGTTCATGCAATATGTTTTTTATTAATGATATTCTTGTGTTAGTTTTATATAAATGATGGGTGATACTAATATAGCTCTGATGACTGGTGATCCCAGAATAGAGCACCAATGCATTGGTCAAAGTGACGTAGTTTTCTAATGATAGGTTACTGGTAAGAGATGTGGAAATTATCCAGTTAAGTGATTCCATTATAAAGTTTCATGTAAGGGTTAATGTAATAATAATTTCTCATGGTACATTCATGATATAATTTCAATGGTTTATAAAGGAAATATTTTTATTTTGAAATCTAACCAAATGATCTTATGTTTTTAAGGAAACTTATGACCTTTATTTTAAAAACATAAAGGTAAAAGGATTTCTTTTCAAGTGGAAGTATTCATGAGTTTTCTTGTTTTCAAAGAAACCCTTATGATTAAAAATTTTACTTTATGATTCCATATGAACTTCTTTATGAAATATATTCAGAAATTCTGTTTTTTCACAAAAAATTAAAGATATATTTGAGCTCAAATGTTTATCATGAAAAAGGAAAAATTTATTATGGATTCTTCTAGTTTACAAATGGGATAACATTTTTCTATTGTTTTATATCCCTTAATGATACTTTTTTTTATCATCCCATGTTTTAAATTGTTTTTAATAGGTCTTATGGATGAGTAGAAACATTAATAAATCCATAGTTTCAGTTCTAGTAGTTACCTTGAATGAAGAAATTGTGTCTTTATGAAGAACATGTTTTGTGGAAAAATTGATATTGTTAGACTTATACAAGGGACTTAGAGTGAGATTAACTATAGATTTGTTTAATCAGGGTTTGTACTATTTATAATAATTAAAACTCTTAATATTTGAAAATTCCCACAATCCTTATAGGATATTGACCTCTCATACTTGAGGATCACTTTTTTATGATCTTTAGTTTAATATGCTTAATGTTTCTTTATATATTTTGGTTTTCATGCATAAATTAATAATGAAAAAGAATATTTACATGGTTTAACCTCACTGGGATATATCCAAGGAGCATTCATCGGCATCATGTCTTGAACCAAAATTCAATATGAAACTCAATGGTTACACAGGTGCAAGTTAGGTCACTCCTATGACCAGGATTAGTACCATACAATTTTATAAAAAACTCACTACTTACCAAGGGTAACTTTATTGAAACTTATTTCTTTTGATCAATTCAAGTGGTAAGAATCACCTTATCCCTCTTCAATTTCTCACTAATAATAAAATGATCCACAAACATTTTATGAATATTTAGGTCCCTTAATCAGCAATTATGAATGCATCTTCAACCTATGGTCATATTTTATAATTAAAGTCATGTCTTTTACTCTTTCTCAATCCATGAAAATACCTTGATGAAACACTTACACTTTCTAGAATACCTTGAAAATTTACACTTTTTTAGGCATATTATGATTTGTTATCAATTTTCTCTCTATTCAATGGTTTACAATTATTCAACCTTCCAGCCCCTCATCTATAATAAAACCTTCCCTTTCTATTTAAGGAATTAAGATCTTCATGAAAGAATATGTTCCGCTATTTTTCTATGTTTTATAGATATGATGGATGTACAGAGAGAATACTCTTGTATTCGTATCTCTAATAATTTTTTCCTTCACACTATTACTTAATAAATATGAAATCATGTTTCATACAATATCTCCCCATGTTACCATAATTGTGATCTTCAAACCAACCATAATGACCCATGAATTTATTTATAAATGTTGAGAAGTAACCACTCCTGGAAATCTAGAAAACATATGGTTTTGGAATGGTCTAAAAGACTATAGTGTAGCACCTTCCTACTTCTAAAGTGTTTTATTTCATTCTAAATCATTTAAGGTAACACTAAAATATGCTCAGGAATACTGCAATGTAGCCATCCTTCTTGTGGAGTGGAAAACATCACTATCATGTGGTTGTATGTTTGACCGGATCAACATAAATATCATGTATAAATACTTCAATAACTCCCTTTAATATTACCCATGATATTATCAAACCACTTCTCACATTGGACTAATTTAGGTATGGATACAATTATTATGGTGTAACCTGATATAGGATAAGATAACTTGAAATCTTCAGCTGTTCCAAATTATGAACCACCACATCACAATCCCTAACTATGTCATGGACTCTTTTTTAAATGGGAACAGTGGTGTATCCCATGTGATGTGGTGTGGACTCCTAAAATTTTACAAATTCTCAAAAATCCTCTTGTTGATTCACTATTCCATGGTCTATCTAGCGGTGACACAAAATAAAATCCACAAGTCTCATATCCAACCTTTATCAAGAAGTCGAACCGAATATAAGGAACTTAATTGCATTAAATTTCTAGAAAGAAGTATCATGGTCTGCTCCCAAACTCCTCGATGGTTATGCCTTGTGCTCTAGACCACAATCTCTATGCACACACAGATCTTCATGTGTAATCACCAGCCTTCCACATTGTTTCTACCATGGATATATGTCCTTGTTAGTTCCCTTTCATGGTAGATCTTTCTTCCACATGTTGAGGGTTGATCTGGCTTGCTTTGTGGTCTAAGGTTGGAATTATTTTTTTACCCTTCCATATAGCCTTACAAAATAACCATTAAGGATGTAGTGTAGTATACCTCTTCAATATCTCTTATGTAGCGACAAATGCATCATAAATTCACTCTAAAACACACCTTCTATGGAGACCACTGTGGAGTGGTGTTTCCCTTGCACCATTGTTCAACACACTCAATATTTAGATGCCTCCAGACAACTTCAACTGGACCAAACATTACTTTTCCAACATTTCCCAAATCAATAATGTTGATGTCAATAATATACCTTGGTCATCAATTTGGGATCAAAAAATATTCCAAGTAACACTTTGGAAACCCTCAACATGTGTTGGAAATAATGTAATTTGAAACAAATAAAACTTTCTTAATTTATATTCCAACACTCATCTTAAATTTTTCATTAAACTTAATGAATTTTATTTTAAGAAAATTCAACATAAATTCATAGGGATTTGTAAAAACCTCCCAATTTGTATTTATTTGGAAATATCCCATTGATGATATTACATAGATATAAAGTGAACCAAACTTCATTTTCACTTCTCCCAATATCACCTTGAAAACATCACCTTAAAATCAAGTGAACCAAATTTCATTTTCACTTTTCCACATTACTGTTAATAAAATAAAAGGAAGTCAATCCAAGTACTTATACTTCCATAATATTTTTAAACTTTATAGGAAACAATACATTAAGGAAGGAATGTTCTCCCCCTATGAAAAAAATAGCTCCTCCCCCTTTGATTTTGAAATATTTCACCACCTTGGTTGATGGGAAGAATCCAAGAAAGATTTACTCCCCTATTAGGTATTTCTTCTACACATATTTAAAAATATATATATATATTTTGTATAAGACTCATGTTTATCATCCAAATCCTTTCAAAATACATATTACACAAGCCATTATCATTTCCTATTGAATTTTTATGAGAGACTCTCTAAGTGAATTTATCACTCAACACTTGAGAATTCATATAAATTATATAATCCTACTAAGTCAAGGAACTATGTAAGAATAATAGTTTTTATAGAAACTAAACAAGGTTTTCCATGCAACTCATGAATTATAAGAAACACATGACATATTTGGATTTCCATTATCTAAATATAACCTATGATCTTTATCACTTTACACCAATATATAAATAAATTACTAGGTTGTGATAAACATACCATATGATGAACTAATTGATACCACTTGATAAACATAAACCACTTGTTTAAAAAGTGGTTCGATTCAAACAAATGATATCATTTGAACTCCATTATTTTAAGATATTTATAGGATTCAACAAAAAAATTGATGAGGATTAGTAGACTTTTATTTTCAGAACAACTCCCTTTGTACTGTTGTCACTAGACACCACTTGTTTATACCACTTGTTAGTATTCAATAATGTAGGAACCACTTTCTTGGAAAGAAATATATTTTAGAAGTATTTGGATATCCTAAAAATATCATATGATACCAAAAAAAACAAATTTCAAAAAATATATATATATATATATAGAATTCATTTCTATTGTTGTTTCTGTTAATCATTTAATCCCCCTTAACAGGACTAACAACACATGAATTATGGACTAACTAAAACACATATTATGATACCAACATTGTTTTACACTATACAAGACTTTTTTACATGTAATTTATGTATGGAAATATTCAATAGTCATGCATCTTCAGTCTTAAAATGAATTGATATAAGTAAATATCAATTTATATTTTAAACACAACTAAAATCACCATTATCATGAAAATTTATTATTTTCAATATTTTCATCTAGCATCATACACTTTTTCTTTTATTGCACAATCAACTATTTTATTTTAAAGTAAAATCAACCATTTTAATTTCAATCAAAATAGACCATGTTCTTTTCAAGCACAATCACCCCATAGATCGTATATCCCCCTTAATTCTATAATTCTTCATAAATAGTTAGAAATAATAAATCATATAGGGAAAGGTTCACCTTGAATTTCTTCAAGTTGAGGAATATAGATGGTAAAGATGAACCAATCCATCATCATTCACCTTTCCTTTTCCCTTTTAAATATTTTGTGAATGAAATGCAATATTCACTTTAAGCTCTTCATCATCTATCCTAGCTAGAAAACTCAACCTATTTTTAAATTATCTTTATTGCATTCCTCCACTTTCACACTTATTTTTATGAATGTGAAAATTTTTATCCTTCCTTGTCTTTGGTTTTTCAACAATTTTAGAATCTATCACACTTGAAAAAGTAGATTATTGGGTTGTATCACTAGGGGATCTCACCTTTAGATTTATTTTCCATTGCATCTTCATCTTTTTTCCCTTAGTTTTTTCATAGGACTAATTTGGAAAAACTTTTCCTTAATGTAAAATATTTCCATTTTGGAATACAACTTCTTATATAGAGTGAAATTCACACTCTTTTCAACGTTAATTATAGAAGGAACAACCTCCTATTTCTACTTCCATATTTTTCATACTTTTCTTCCTAGAGATTTGTTTTGAGTATTCATATGTTGGTGTTTGATACACCCTTTATTGATTCTCTTTCTCAACCTCAAAAACAGTTTACATGTTTTACAACTTAATAGATATTTTTCTAGGAAAATAATTATCCTTGTAAGTAACCAGATTAGAGTGTATCTATATTTATTTTTTATCCTTTAACTCATTCCTCCAATTGAAATACCTTTCCATGTGATTGATTTTAGATAAAATAAAACATATTCCAAAATAATAATACCTCATTTGGCCTCTCCTCAAATGATATTTTGGTACTTTTAGATATTTTATCACATCTTTTGGATTTTTGGCTCTGTGGTGTCTTCTCATGATTTGCTGAAATTTTCCAAAATAGGAGAACTTTGGTGACTTATTCATTTTTGGAACCTCACTTCATGAATGGAACAATTATTTTTTTCATATTTTAAATCTAGACTTATCTTTTTTACTGTACAAATAGAGATAGATTTTATATAGATATTCACCTTCTATTTTTATGTTTTCATTCTCTCCTTAAGTTCTCTTATCTTATAATCATTTTCTTCCATTTTTATATCCAAATTATATATATCTAAATTGACATATCTGAGAGCACATTTAATTTTTTTTGATTGTGTTTTTAGTGAAAGAACACTTGTATTTAATTCATTCTCTCTGGAAATTTGTTTTTTGACTTCTTAGAAAATTTATTTAATAAAATCACTTTTTTATTTCATATTTGTTCCCATTTTCATCATGCTGAAATTAAAGGTCATGTCTTCATTTTTTTAACCTTTTATTTTCTAAGTAAAAATACTATATCATTGAATAGTATACTTAATGCATGATACTCCATAGATATCAATATCATTTCATGAAAATTCCTCAGAATACCAATTTTATTTTGTTTCCATTTCATCACCAGAATCACATCTTATTTTCAGCTCCAAGAGAGAGTCTGAAACTTCACATCCTTTCTTCACATGAGGGTTTGAATCAGAATTATCAGGTTCAAATTTTACCCTATATAAGGAACACAACTTCTGGTATGAATTCTTCTTCGTCTACATCTCCTTTCCTTTTTTCATAAGGTCCTTCTTATTTGGATTTTTCTTATTTTCTAAAAAACTCTTCTAGTTTAATCCAAATTTTTTTAGAAAAAATTCCATCTTTAGAATGTTTATAAAAATCTTCCTTGACTTCCTAATTTGATGCCACTTTGGCTGAAGCATTAATTTTAATTTTAATTTGATTTATTTCAAGGAAAACTATGGTTCTACTCAATATAACAATTCATATTAAACCACTTATCGAGAAACTTAAATAAAAAATTCCATAAATTGGATAAACTACTTTTTCCAGATTTTGAAATTCCAACCATCAAAGAAAGGACCCTTCACTCCATGTTCCATCTTAAATAACACTTCAGATCGATTCATGAAAATAAAAAAGTCTAACTTTCCCTATAGGTACATAACCTATCAACCTTGAAGTTCACTTTGTTATTATCTTTATCTGAATATGATTGTGGTTGTTTGATCTGTTTTGGTGTGCATGAATGATGTAAATACAAACATGGATATTTAATCGGTTCACCCTCATTGGGGTATTTCCAAGGGGCATGCATCATTGTTGTGTTATACACAAAAATCCACTATTAAGATCACTAATTACATAGGTTTGGGCTAGGTCACTCTTATTTTCATGCTCAATAGCTTGAAAGTTTAGGGATAACACACTTCTTCCTAAGGTTCACTCCCTCGAACTTTCCTACTTTATATCACTTCCAGTGGAAGGAATCACCATCTCCATATTCCTTTTATCACTTCTCTAGAAAGGATCCATGCATAGGGTATAGACATATTGTTCCCTTTATCATAAACTATAGATGCCTATTCAACCAATGGTTAGATGCTCTGTTGAATTTACTTCGGCTTCTTTTTCAAAATCATTGAAAGCACCTTGATGTATCACTTCCACTTCTTGGAATATCTTGAATAATTCTACTTTTTTGAAGGAATAGAAAATAGTGTTATTTGGATGAGTCTTTAATGGTTTCCAAATCTTAAAACTTTTCAAACCATCCATGATGACCCATGCATTTCTCCAAAAATGATGAAAAGTAACCACTCATGGAAATTAGGAAAACATATGGTTGTAGAATGGTCAAAAAACTATGATGTAATACCATCCAAATTCTGTGGTGTGGTATTGTATATTATAGCATTGACTAGAACACTACATCATCATCTAGAATAATGTGATGCAACCATCCTTCCTATGGAATGAAAGAAATAACTATAGTGTGGTCTTCTAGTTGACCAGATCCACAAAACTCTTGTGCATAACTCCTTAAATAACTCCCCGCAACATCATAAATAATCATCTCAACCTATTTCTCACACTGAAAAGGTATTTCATAGAGAAATCTTTTACGACGTATCCTCCTGTAGGATATGAAATATCCAGTTTTTTCAAATTTATACCCTCTATTTCACACGCCATGGCTACAGTGTGGAATTATTATTATTTTCATACTGAACTTTGTTATAGCCCAACTTTTGTAGTTTGGACACCTCAAATTCTCCATAGGCTCGTAAATCCTCTTATTGAGCCTTAATTCCATGGTCTGTTTGGATACGGCATATAACAACCTTGTTCTTTATTTCACATTAATACAAGATTTATTATATAATATTACAATTAATACAACCCAAATGATCATTAATTCCAGTGTATTTAGGAATTAGCTACATTGCATATCAACTTAAAACATGAGATACATCATATTTATTGAAAACCTTTTTAACATGTTCATAATATTCCTTCGTACTTAAAACTGCAAGGGATAACTTATGGAAAAAATAAGAAAGTGGTTATATATAAATCCTAGTAAGGGAATAAATATAAAATAAGAAGATAAATTTTAGATAATAGGAATATAAATGGGTCATAATAAAGTGTAGTAATTATAAACATTAACAATAAGACAAGATATACCATGATAATCATAACATGGTAAATGTAGCAATAACATAAAACACTGAGTCATAAACTTATGTCAAGGATAAAATGCTAAGACTTCATGGTGGTAAAATTGCCATAAATAAATTAGGTACACCTCTATCCCAAAATTACGTATCATGATACTAAACATTACCTGATGCATTGGAGTGCTATCTGGGTGCACACATCATAATCATTTCATCCTCATGCTTAAGTGTGCCACATAGATCATACAACATGGATTCATTCATCATCATAATTTATTCCACGATCAAGAAGCATGGAATACATACATTTAATTCCCCAATTAATAATTATATGTGCATAAAGGTGAATACACTTGATAGAATAATGAGTATGGTATTTACTACACAATTGTTTTGGCATAGAAAATCACAGTGAAATTTTGGCAACATAACGGCATTACATAAAAATTCATAAAAATGGTTGATGAGATAAAAATGGTTGGATCATAATTTGGACATAAAGTGGGTAGTAATAGTGAAATGTAAAGACATGTCCAAACTTTATGAAATTTAAATAGATTGCATAAAGTAATGAAAAAACATGAATAGAGAAAATAATCCTGACGAAATTTTGGCATGGTAAAGGGTGTACACAAAGGATCATGGGAGGATTAATGAGAGTGAAAGGAATATATCATCATTTAAAAGTAAAATTTAAAATAATTTGAATATATAATATCATATACCATCATATTAAAATGAAAAGTAAAATACATAACATATAGGAGAGATTGATAAAAGAGGGGAGTAGAAGATTCCTTACTTGAGTGTGTGGATCCCAAGGCTTATGAGGGACTTCTTGAGAGCTTGGGGGTGCCTTATGAGAGCAATTAGGAGTATAGGTAAGAGTTTGGATGTTAAAAAAATATTTTTAGTGATGATAAATGTGATATTGGTTGGTTTTATAAATGAAAATAGGGGGATTTCATTATTATTTTGGTTTTGGACTCTACATAATAATATATTCAAAACCACATTCAATACCATTGTTTTCTACCATGGTTTATAATAAATGGTATTGGTTTTAAATATTTTATAATGTATAGGTCCAAGAATAATAAAATAATTCCCTTGATTATGTGGAGGTAATTCATACTCTTGAAGAAATGATTTTAAAACCTCAAAATATATTACATGTTTTAGAGGATTCATAATGGATTTATAAAATAAATAAAATTAAATTAAAATCACATTATTTTAATGGTAAAACATATTTTTGGTCTTTCATAAAATTTATGGTATTAATTACATCACATTTTGGGTCATTATTATTTCATAATACATAAAGTATATTCATATGGTATTTAATTTTTACCTGAAAATTCAATTGTCTCGGAAAATTATGAAAACATAACTATTGGATAATTTAAATGTTATGATTATAAAAAAAATTAAATTTATATAAGTAATTTTCTAAATATTTTAATTTAAACTTTTAATATAATAACCAACATTTATTGAAAAGGATGGGTTTTTGACAAATAATAGTTTTTCAAACCCTTATAAAAATTACATTTGACTTCATTAAAATTATATGATAATTTATATTTTTAAAAAATATATAAAATAATAATATTTTTTAAAAATATTATTTATTTTAAAAATTCATTAATTCATAAGTTTGTTAATTGAATTTGAATATTAACAAAAAATACAATTTGTGTGTAATTATATGAAAATGAAAAGTAAAAATAACAGGATGAAAATATATTTAATATTATACGAAAAATATTTGAAATATTAATATTGTTTGGGGTTGTTAAATATCCCTTCAATATACTAGAATACACCCTAAGAGTAAGGTGAGTGATGGTGGGACTTTCATGGGGTGGTTTGGTGAACATGGTTTGGGTTATGATATCGATGATCTTAAAGTTATCTCATAAATGGTTTCACACATGTTTAAGTTGTTCGATCTCATATTGGACTTGGTTAAGGTCAATTCATAGAGATACTATCTCCCTCGGAATCTTTGATAAATGGGCTTCATAGGGTATGACCTTACTGGTTGAGTCCTTCACTTCCTTTTTCTATGAACATTGGATTTTTTGAAATCCTATATTTATACTAATCATGTGATCACTATTAAATAAATATATTATCAACAATAATTATTTTTAATGGTCAATTAAATCTTATAGGATAAAACCAAATGATTCCATGTTTTTTCTATAACCATATTTCATAATAAGACATTTAAATAATTCCAAATGGGGATATTATTTATAATAGTTTAGGTTGTTACAATCTTCCCCCCTTAAGAAATTTCTCCATTGAAATTTTATTTTCCAAAAAAAAGAGAAGGGTAACTCTACTTCTTCACCACCTCCAGTACCCACATTGCTTCTTCAAACTTTTTTTTCTCCACAACACTTTTACAAGGTTCATTGTCTTATTTCATAGAAATTTTTCTCTATGATCTAATATTTTTATCGACTACTCTTCATAGGAAATATCATTATCCAATGGTACCACCTATCGATTGATTACATGTGAGGGGTCTGGTATATAATTCCTCAATAAGGATATAAGGAATACATCATGTACTTTAGATTGGTTTTGTGGGATATTTAGTCAATAGTCCACCACTCTGATGTGATCAAGGATCTAAAATGAGCCTATGTACCTTGGACTAATCTTTCCCTTCTTTCAAAATCTCGTCACTCTCCTCCATGAATATATGAATGGGAAAACCATGTCTCTAACATCAAAACCTAGGTCTCGTCAATGATTGTCAGCATAGCTCTTCTTTCTACTTTGAGTGGATTTGATTTGGTGTTGAATGGTCTTAACCTTCTCCATCATTTCATTGACCATTTTGGGACCTAGAAGTTTTCATTCCCCAACTTCATCCCAACATGTAAGTGTTCTGCACCTCTTCCTATAAATGGATTCATAAGGATACATTTGGATACACGAGTGAAAACTTTTATTGTAAGAGAACTCAACCAAAGGAATATGTTGGTCTCATCCTCCCTTTAAGTCCATAAGACATGATCACAACATGTCTTCTAGTGTCTGAAAAGTCCGCTCATACTAGACATCCGTTTGAGGATGATAGGCTATACTAAAGTCTATATCATTGTTTAGAGAATGTTGTTGAATTTTCTAGAACTTAGAGGTGAATCTCAAATCTCAGTCGGATACAATCAATAATGGGACTCCAAGTATCCTTACCACTTATATAATGAACATTTGTGCCATTTAATCTAAGGATAAGTCCTCTTGAATTTCAATAAAGTGAGTTGACTTTATAATATGTTCTACAACAATCCATATGGAATTTTTTCCCCTAGATTTATTCAGAATCCTTGTGACAAATTCCATGGTGATGCTCTCCCATTTCTATATTGGTATGGGTAATGGTTGCATCATTCCCTTAAACTTATTCATTTAAAACTTCAAATGTTGAAATACAAGGAACATTAATGTATATTCATCAATCTCTCTCTTTATATTAGCCCACCAATAGTGCTCAAAGAGATCTTGATACATCTTTGTGTTTCCTGGGTGAATGGAGAAATCCAAACTATGTGCACCATCCAATAGTTCCTTCTTTAACTAAGGATATTATGGAACACATAGTTTTGACCCAAACATCAAAACTCCTTCTTCATCAACATTGAAATTCAAGGATTTCCCTTTCCTTATAGATTCCACTTTCATCTGAATTCCTCGTCATTTCTTTAATAATCCTTTAACCTTTAAAAAAGATATGGTTTAGAAATAATTTTTAAAAGTATTGATGATGTTCCTTTCTTTATGATTCCCATATCTATCCTGTTTAAATACAATAATATCAGATCCTTCTCAATTCTCATCAATGATAGAATTGTTGGGTCTATTCTACTTAGAAAATCTTCTACCTTATTTACTTTACCATGATGTTAGTGGATTATGCAGATGTAATCCTAGATGAGGTCTAACCATATTCACTAGCGCATATTAATCTATTTTTGTGTGAATATATATCTGAGGCTCTTATGATCAGTATATATTTTAGACTTATCCCCATAGAGATAATGTCTCCAGATTTTTAATGCAAAGGTCACAACTGCCAACTCCAAATCATGCATTGGGTAGTTTTGTTTGTGAACCTTTAACTGACTTGACTCATAGGCTATGAGTTTTTCATTTTTTATCAACACACATCTCAAACCCTTATTCGATGCACTGTTGAATACTACAAAGAGTTATCCACTTGTGGGTAGTGTGAGAATAGAGGCAGTGATAAGCCTCCTTTTTATATCCTTTAATCTCTCTTCACATTCATCATTCTAGGAAAATCTGACTCCCTTCTATGTTAACTTTGTAGGAGGTTTTTATAATCACAAGAAATTTCTCACAAATCGGTGATAATACTCAGTTAACCCAATGAAACTATGGATATCTATCACAAATGCTGGCCTCGTCCATCCTTCAATTGCTTCTACCTTTTAAAGGGTCCATATATATTCAATTTATTGTGATGATATTCCCAAATAAATAGACTTTTTTCAACTAGAAATCACATTTTTTGTACATGGCATAGAGTTTCTCATAATGTCTTAAAAACAGTGCCAATATGTTCCTCATGATCCCCCTTGATTCTAGAGTATATTAGAATATCATCTATAAAGACTATCATAAATTTTTTAAGGTAGTATCTAAATACTTAGTTCATCAAGTCCATGAATATTTCTGGAGCATTAGTGAGTCTAAAAAGCATTACTATGAACTCATAGTGCCTATAACTTGTACGAAAAGTGGTCTTGGAGATATCTTCCTTCTTCACCCTAACTTGGTAATATCTCCACCGTAGATCCACCTTATATAAGTATTATGCTCAAAGTATCTAATTAAACAATTCATAAATGTATGGAAGAGGATACCTTTTCTCTATCATGATCTTGTTAAGCTAGTGATAATCAATGAAAAGTCACATTGACTTATCCTTCTTCTTGATGAAGAGGACTGGTTTAACACATGGTGAAGCACTTGGGCGTATGAACCCTTCATCTAGATTCCCCTGTAGTTTTTTCTTCATCTTGTCAAGTTCCACAACATTTATTCTATATGGATTCTTGGATAATGGAAATTCCCTGGGTTTAAGATTGATAAAAAATCAACCTCTCGGCTAGGAGGAATACCATGAGAATACTCAGGAAACACATCATGGAATTCCATCACAATATCCATGTTTTCAAGGATGGTTCTTTCCTTAGACTCGATCATTTTATCGAGATACGCTTTCTCATAGGGAAATAATATCCATACTTGAGATGATGGTTATGAAGAAGATTCATCCTCCTCCTTGAACTTGTACAAAATCAGGGGTCGATTCGCAATACATAGAGTGATTTCCTTCTAGATGCAATTTATGAGGATCTTTATGGGGAAATAAAATTCATTACCATAATTGAATCAAATTCTATTGAAGGGAGTATGAAAAGGTTCAATAGTATATTTATCCCATAAATTGGGATAGGGGTGAGATATATACTTAGGATGCAATGATTTGACCATTTTTCATTGTTAATGATATCTCTACTTCCATGATTTGTGGTGGTGTTTGAATATTTCTGCTAAACTTTCATGATATAAAGGAATGTGTAGAATGAGAATAAAAAAGTATGTTCTCAATTATTGAATGAATAACTATCACACTTTTCACCATTTTAATTTCAGGATCCTCTTTAGCAGTAGTGATTGAAAAATATCTCCCTTTCTACGTTGGAGGTTTTTTGGTTCTCTCTAAAAACCCTTAGCTTTAGGAATTGATTTGAAAAGTACCTTAGTTCTTTATAATTGTAGGAATGAACAATGCATTGAGGTTTGACTGGATTTTTCCTTTCCTCTATTGTGTTAGATAGTTTCTCCTATCAGAAGATGTTATCCAAGTGTCCTTCCTTCCCACACATAAATCATTTCTTCATCCCCTTTAGGCAATTACTGGGGTTCTTCTTTCCAGACCTTTGACAAGTGAGGTGTACAAATTTATTTCCACCATTAGATTTATCCATAAGACCACTAGAATCAAACTCCATTTTCTTTATCATATCACCATGATACCCTTTTCTACTTAGAGGGTACATCAGAAAATTTCTTCATATCTATCAAAGTCTTAGATTTCCAAGACTTTTTATAGACTAGTTTTTATACCACCAAAGAAGTAGTCAACCTTGAATTTGAGGGTAACAAAAAAACCATAGGAGTATCATTAAATTATTGTGATGTTTTCCTAGTACACCATAATATATTTGTTATATTTTTTTCTTGAGGTAAATGAAATCCCTTTCAATTTTAATATGGAGATTGTGAGGAAAATATTTATCGAAAAACTTTTTCTGGAATTCCTTTCACTCCATCTCCTCAATCTCTTCCTATGGCTTGGTATTTTTTATCAATTTACACCACTAATAATATTCTCCTTTCATATAATAAACATCCATGAGAACCTTCTCTTATCCATAACATTGAAGGATAGATAATATATTCTCAGTGGAGTTGATCCATTGTTTCATGATTGAGGGATCAGATAATCCATTAAAAGTGGGAGGCCTTTGTCCCATAAAGCTCTCAATAACAGCTTGTTCTCTCTTAAGGGGGTTTGGAAACTCCTATTGATCCATTTTTCTATTCAGAACTTGATTTAGCTAATAGAGTATTGTGAAAATGTTTGTGATTCCTGCTCCCATCAGGTTGGGCATCTCATTAGGGAAGTCATCACATTTCCCTTCGCATTGGTTGTTAACCTAATTCCTCCTGTTTTTGACCATTTTCTAGAATAAAATGAAAATTATGGATGATTATCTTAAACTATTAAACACATAAAGGAGAATCCAATGACAATAAAGGGATAACTTATAAATTATATTTATTTCCTCAACTTATGAATTTCTAGGATACAATATATGTTTTCCATGATCTATTTCCTAACATATATTCTAATGGGAATATTTTTTGTTCCATTGATAATGTTTAATTATGAAATTACAAATTTACCAAATCATATCTCCCCGGAGTGCCAAACTAGTTCCATAGTAAGGCTCATTGTTGTGTACTAGGTTACCCCGAGTCAGGCTCAGAACACCTTGTCAGAGTTGTTACTCCCTGGTACATCTATGCAAGAACCACGTCTACATGTAGTATCCAGATATGGATTTATTTTATTTATAAACCACTAACTCTATACTAACCAAAATTTAGGGATGTGTAATTATACTTAGTATTATCCCTAATTCATTCTCTAGCATTTTTTAAACTTAATCCTAAAAATAACTAAACATTTACTATGATACCAACTATAATAACCCTTATCTTTTTTTCACATTAATAAATGATTTATTACATAATATTAAACTTAATACAATCCAAAAGATTATTAAGTCTAGTGTCTTTGTGAATTTTGTACATTATATAACAAGTTAAAACATGAAATGCATCATCTTTATTGAAAACCTCCTTAACATGTTCATACTATTCCTTCATACTTAAAACTGCATGGGATAACCTGGGGACAAAATAAGAAAGGGGTGAGATATAAATCCCATTAAAGGAATAAAAATGGCATAAGGAGATAAATATTAGACAAGAAGTATATCAATAGAGTATAAAAATAGTAGGAATCAAAAACATAAACAATGATACATAATATAACATGATAATCATAACATGGGAAATGTGGAAACAACTTAAACATTAAATCATAAACATAGGTCAAGGATAAACCACCAATAATTCATCGTGGAAAATTTCCAATAAAAGAATCAGGTACACCCTTTTCCCAACATGGTGTATCATGATACTAAACATTACCCAATGTATTAGAGCGCTATCTAGGCACACCCATCACAATCATTTCATTCTCAAGATTAAGTGTGCCACATAGATCATGAAACATCTATTAATTCATCGTCATAATTTATTCCATGATAAAGGAGTGTGGAATAAATAAATTTAATTCCCTATTAAATAATAATATTTTCATAAATGTTAGTACCCTTGACAGAATAATGGGAATGGTATTCATTACACAACTGTTTGGGCATGGAAAATCAAGGTAAAATGTCAGTAGCATAACATTGTTACTTAAAAATTTATAAAAATGTTTTATGAGAGTAAATTGAAGCTATAATAATTTATAAATAAAATTTACAATAAGTTGAATATGTATTATCATATCCCATCATATGAAAATGATAATTAAAATACAAAACAAAAAGGAGTTCTTGATAAAAGATGAGAGTAGAAGATCACTTGCTTGATTGTGTGACTCCAAAGGCTTGGGAGGTTCTTCTTGAGATAATGGGGGTGCCTTGGGATGGCTCTAGGGATTTTAGGTAAGAGTTTGGACGTGATCTAAATATTTTTAGGGAAGATAAATGTGATATTGGGTGGTTTTATATAGAAAAATAGGGGGATTTTTTTATTATTTTGATTATGGACTCTACGTAATAAAATATTCAAAACCACACACCATAACATAGTTTTTTCCCATGGTTTATTCCAAATATGAGTGGTTTAAATTATTTTTTAAGTTAAATGTCTGAACAAAATAAAATATTTCTATTTCTTATGTAGAGGTGAGTCGTACTCCTAAATAAATGATTTTAAAACCTTAAAATACATTACATGTTTTGAAGGATTCATAATGGATTTACAAAATAAATCAAATAATTTTAAAAATATATTATTTTAAAGTTAAAACATATATTTTCTCGTGTATACCTTTTCTGGTATTTATTACATCACATTTTTTCTCATTATGATGTCATAATACATAAAGTATATTTATATGGAATTTAATTTTTACACAAAAAATTGACTGTCTCATAAAATTATGAAAAATTCACCATTGGATAATTTTGACATTCTAATTCTAAAATTAATATTCATTTTATCAAAAAAAAATTAACATATGTGAATTTTTACTTTTAATTTAATAACCAATGTTTATTGGAAATGACTGGTTTTTTATAAATAATAGTTTTTCAAACCCTTATAAAAATTAAATTTGACTTCCTCAAAATTATATGATAATTTATATTTGAAAAAATATATTTAATAAAAATATTTTATTAAAATATTAATTATTTAAAAAAATACATTAATTCAAAAAAAATTAATTGAATTTGAATATTAACAAAAAAAATACAATTTGTGCTTTATTGTTTCAAAATGAAAAGAAACAATAATAGGGTGAAATTATATTTATTATTAAGTACAAAATTATATACATGTTAATATTTAAAGTTTCATGTTACATATCCCTTCAATACACTAGCATACACACTAAGAGTAAGGTTTGTGATGGTGGGACTATCATGGGGCACTTTGGCAGACATGGTTTGGGTCATGATCTAGATGAGCTTAAAATTCTCTTGTAAATGGTTTCACTCATGCTTAATTTGTTAGATCTTAGCTTGGGATTGGTCAAGGTAAAATCTCAAAGGTTATATCTCCATTAGAAGCACCAATAAATGGGCTTCAAAGGGTATGATCCTACTGGTTGAGGTCATTACTTTGTCTATGACAATTTGATTTTTCAAAACCTTATATTTATCCTAATCATGTGATCACTGTTAAGAATCTATAATATCAATGATAAAGATTCATACTAGTAAATTAAATCTAAAAGGATAAAAAAATGGAGTTCATGTGTTTTCAATAACCATATTACAAAATAATACATTTAAATAATTCACAAAATGAAATTTTATTTCTAATAGTTTGGGTCATTACATGGTACAACCTAATTTCTTCAAATCCCTCATTGGATGTTTCTCCAGAAGTTTCATGTCATATAAGGAACTTTTTTTCATTGACTTTCTAGATGGAAGTATTAGGGTCCACTCTCAGCCTCCTCCATGGTGTCACCTTTTTTCAATGACCATTGTCTCTATGATCACACTGAACTACATGCGTGCTCACCTGCCTGCCTCTCTAGTGTCGCTATGTTCATTTGGCCTTATTAGTCCCCTTGTATGGTCAAGCTTTCTCCCACATGTGTCATTCGATCTATAATGACTAGTAAACTGAGGTTGGAATTATTTTCTTCACCCTTCTATATAGTTTTAAAGTGAAACCATAAAGGTTGGGCATAGTCGACCTCTTCAACATCTCTTTTTTAGCCACCATTATAGCTTATCTTCACTCTATAACACACATGACACGACAAACACTATGACATGAAGTTTTCCTTGTGCCATTGTATATCACACTCTGCTTCAGGATGCCTCCATACATCTTCCACTTGAAAAACATCACTTTTTCAACATTTCCTAAATCCAGGGATCTTGATGTCAACAATATACCTTGGTCATAACTTTGGGATCAACCAATCTCCCAAGAAACAATATTTAAATCCTAAACATGTGTTTTCAATAATAGAATTGTCCAAAAACAAACTTTCTTCATTGAGATGCTAACACACATCTTCATTTTGGTCATTAACCTTTACCATTATTATTGTAAACAAATCAAACATCAATCCTTTGGGATTTATAAAAGATAATGTGTGGAACATTCTACTTAGTGATGTAACATACCTTCTAATTCCCTAAACACTCAACTTATAATGTTATTTAGGATGTAAGTGATGAAATATATGCCATAAATAATGACCTTTATTGGTCATTTATGTGATTATTTTTATATTATATTTCCTAATATAATATTTGATAAGAATATAGTATAATTCCATGTTTCTTTTAATTATATATTTATCCCATGTTAATTTTTTGTTACATTCTTATAATATAACCCTTTTAAGAATCTTTGATAATCTTTTACCTTACAGAGTATTTGAACACAACCCTTATTATGATTTTTATTTCTCCAAGTAATTATATATTGGACTATGTTTAGAAGGAATCCTTTTATAGAGGTGTTTTGTGGGATATGTTTTAGTAATAATGTGTAATAAGATATTTTTTGGATAGAACCCAAAGATACTAAAACTTTGGGTTTTGGGATTGTGAGTTTATTTGTGATATTAAATGTTTAAAACTATATAAGTGTTGTAAGATATATGAATTCTATATTTTGTTCATCACACTTGGTATCAAAGATAGTGTTCAAATAATATGTTTTTAAAACTTGACCCAAGAGTATGGGTTGGGGGTATCTTAATTTATCACTTTACACTAGTACAAAATATATTTTTTTACGATGGGGTAATAACATTGGTTTATAAAAACTGGTGTTGCAAATTATCTTTTACATCAGAAAATTTTTAACTGATTTAAAAAATAATCTTAGTTTATCTATCACATCGAATATATAAAAACCAATGTGAATGATATATTTTTTAAAATAGTTAAAAAATTAACCATTGTAAAAAAACTATGTTATAACTTTAGTTTTTAAGACTGTATGTAAAAAAACATTTTAAAAACCATCATATTATGTGTCACACTTTCAATTAAACCTCTTTAAACCATTGTTTTATCCTCCCATACTCTAGGTCATGATATTTTCTCTCATTCTTACTCATCATACCAACCCTCATTCATGACATTATCATCATCGTCACCATTATCATCATTATCACCTTCTCATTCTTTGTCATCTTTTATTGTCGCTTCTCTCTGATAAATATTTTTATTTTTTATTTATTATTCCAATTTTCCATGCATCTAAGCTATATTTAATTTGATGAATGTTGGTTTTCTCTTTTTATTTACTTGGATGATCTCTATCGCTACTTCTCTTTGATATCTATTTGCTGATTGTATTTTTATTTTTTACTATTCATGCACTTAAGGCATTTTTTAATTGAGGAATGAATTTTTTTAGATTAGAGTTTGACTAAGTGATTAATTGATGAATTGATGTTATAAATAATGTTAATTTACTAATTAATGGGTGTTTAAGGTATGGTTTTTCTACATTTTAAATGGTTGTTTTGAATATATAGTGGATACGGAGTTTGAGTATGGACTACTGATAATATATATTTAGATAATCATGTTGATTTCGTGATCATATTGTGATAAAAAGAACTTTATAACTTCTACTTAATAATGACTCTAATGCAATATAGATTGCACGGTCATATTTCTAAAAGGGAGATAATTTTATTTTAGTACTTTATTTATTAAACCCCCTTAAAGAAAATAGGTATTAACTAATATTGGGCATTATATTTATTTTAATATGTTATTTTTGTCTATTTAAAATGTCATGAATACCTATGAATTTATAATTTGAATCATTTTATTAATGTAGAGATTTATTCTGATGTGGAAAATTTTATCAATTTACGTTGAAAAAAATAAGTTTTTAATTATAAAATTACATAACAAAAATAAGGAAAAAATGTCTTTTTTTGTGGTCGACCATTTAAAATAAATGTTAATGTTTCTATACCATTATTTTTTTTGATTTTTTTTTGAAATGATGATAATTAAATATTATCAAAATGATACTTTTTTCCAAACATATTTTATTTCTTTTATTTTTGAAATATTTTATGCTTTTTTTAAAAAGTAAATTTGAAATTAAATTTAAAGATCTAATAACTTATTTTAATTTATTGTAAATTTTTATAGATAATACTGATTCAAAGTTGGATTATTTCATTGTGAATCAGTAATTAATATGAGGAAGGTGTTGATGTTTTTTTAAAATTTTCTAAAAAAATATTCAAAACCATTACCTTTTTTTATTTGTGCTTGAAAAGTTTAAAATGAAAAACTTGAAAATTAAATAAATCAAAGATCATTTAATTTTTCATGGTTTTAATCTAAGTTAAAGTATTTAGATTTTTCTTGATGAAATAGGGAATTATTTGAGATCTATTAAATGTGATGATTTTCAAGAAGATATGTCTAATAAAATTGAAAAAATAATTTTTGATATCGAAGTAGAGACAATTTGGAAGGAACTTTTAATTGAGCATTTATATGGTGATGCTAAAAACCCATTATATCTCGTTTGTATTGAATTTATGGTTTTATAAATGGTGTTAATATTGATTAACTTGAAGTCCACAAATGGATGGAGTGACCATATTTTTATAGTATTTATATAGCTATTGAAGGACATACTTCCTAGAGATAATCATCTTACCTATTCATATTGTAATGCGAAGAAAATAATATATCTAATGGGTTTGGTGTTGAAGAAGAAACAAGATTGTTTGAATGAATTTGTTCTGTATGGGAAGGAATGTGAATTTATGTTAGAGTGTCTTAAAATTGGAACATCATAGTATGAGTTGAAATAAAATCACAGGATGATTTAGTAGTTATAAATGCTCCTACCAAGGAAATTTGGTATCTTCCTATAATTATTCATTTATAAAGTTTATTTAAAAATTAAAATGATTAAAAAAAGGTTAATATGGAATGTATATGAGTGAATATCTGATGGAAAATTACATCATCCATCTGATTGTCCACTATGGAAGAAAATTGATCAAGAGTTTCCAATGAAGTTCGAAATCTCAAACTTGGACTCTGCACAAATTTAATGAATATATATTGAATCCTTAGTAGAAAATATAGTTTATGAATTTTTTTATTTTTAATTTACAACTTATATTCTAAATTTTATAATAAGTGGAAATATTCTATATTGAGTTTAATTATTTTTGGATAAAAATAACCAAAAAATGATATTGATGTTTTCTTGCCACCATTAATTGATGATTATAAACATTTATGGGAAGAATTTATCATAGTGTATGATTCTTATAAAATAAAACATTTTCAACTTCATGTAATTATTATGTTCACTATAAATGACTTCACAAAATATGAAAAATTTTCTAAATACAGTGTTAATAGGCATAAAGATTTTATAATTTTTGAATAATTCACTTCATATTTTTAACTAAAAAAACGAAGAAAAATTGTATACATTGGTCATGAAATTTATTTTTTGTAGATAAATATTTTAATAAATTAAAAATTAATTAAATTTATCAAAGGAATTTTATATTTTTACAAAACATTTTTCTAGTAATTAGTATTTTGAGAGGGTGGAAAAAATTGATGTCACATTTGGAAATACACAAAAATATAGTAATGATAGAAATATTTGGAAGAAAAAAATTAATATTTTTTGAGCTTACATATTGGAGATATCATTAAGTCAAATATAATATTGATTTCATGAATGTGGGAATAATATATGTGATATTTTGATTGAAAAAAAAATAGATATTAAAGGAATGTCTAAGGATAGGTTAAATATAACATTAGACTTAATATCAATGGGAATATGTATGGATTTGACTTCCACTCATCGTGAAAGATAAACATACCTACCTATATCTTTTCATACATTACCCAAGTGAGAAAAATTATTTTTTCTTAGTGTCTCCATGGTATCAGTGTTTCATGGGGTCATTCTTTAAATGTAAATAAAATTTTTATCACTAAAATATTTGAAGTTGGCAGGTTTAAAATCTCATGATTGTCACATCATGATGCAATAGCTTATACAAGTTGAATTAAATATAATACTACCCATCTATGTCAAAATTACTATCATAAAGGTGTACTTATTTCAATTAATGTTGTAACAAAGTGATTTATCTAAATTCATTGAACAATTTCGAGAACAGTACAATTTCTATACTTTGTGAAGTATAAATCTAATTGCCTCCATCTTTTTTTAATATCATGGTGCATTTAATAGTTCATTTTGTGTGATAAATAAAGTTTTTTGGACCAATATATCTATGTTGGGTGTATCCTTTTGAAAGCAATATAAATATATTAAAGGGATATGTTAAGAACCCATATTAACCAAAATCCCCTATTTTTGACAAGTATATTTCTGAGGAGGTTATAGAGTTTTAAAAAAAATAAATTATCTATAGTGGATCACATCAGTGTGCCTAAATATCACCATGAAAAATTCAGTATTGTATGAAAGTGAATTTTTAGATTGAAAGTAAAATCATTGGTATTTGAATAGATAAATAAGATACATTTATACATCTTAAATAACATTGATAATGTTTATCCATATATAACATTGCATATTAATGTGTTAAAGAAATGTTATACAAATAATAAATACATATGGATATTGATTGAGCATAATAAAAAAATAACATGGTTTAAAGTGATCATGAATGGTAGATCAAATGCATCAGAAACATTGAGATGGTTAACAAGTGGCCCATGTTTAAATTTGATCACATAGTTTGAGTAAGACATTAATAGGTATAAATTTTATACCAAATATCTCGAATAATGAAGGAAAATTAATAATTGTAGTGTATTGGTGTTTATAGAAGCGATGAATTTTTTGAGTGCCCAATAAAAAAACTACATCCCCATATCAAGTTTGTATTTCAGATTTATTGATGAAAAATAGGATATTGATCAAATTAAATTTCAATTTCTAGTGTCTAACTTCAAATGCATAATTGATAACAATAGTGTTATACACAATGAATTTTTTATGGAACTAGTTAATCTAAATATATTAAAATACACAGGTGACTATTCTTTCATGGAAACACATGAAAAAAAAAATTCCATATTCTTGATCCATCAAATGTGTAGTGGCCTATAATTTTACAAGGGAAATATAGTATTTTGGTAATTAAAAAATTGAAAAAAAATGTTCATTTATATCAGATCCCTACCTCCACAAGATAAAATATCATATAATATTTATGACCATGTCATATACATGGTTTATTCAATTTAAAATGATCTTGAGGAAATAATATTGGAAAATAAAACTTTATTAATTTCCTAGTATTACAGGTAACATATATTTATTTCTTATTTACCTTTCAAAATTTCATAAAATGTTATATGTATTAGTTTTAATTTTTTTACTTAAAATACATATTTTAAAAAAAATTATAAATTTTTTTTATATTATTTTAGTTTTGTGTGTATAATTTTTCAATTATTCAACTTTATATTTTATTATTTTATCTGTATAAATTTTTACTTAATAAGTATTTTCTTTTATCTATATCAACTTATGTTTCATAAATATTGTTATATTTGTTTTAACATTTATAACTAATAATTAATAAGATAAATAATATTGTCTAAATTTTTTTAACATTGTTGTTAACCAGTCTGATGAATATGAAAAAGAGTGGTTTGTTTTGTGTTGTATTGTTTTATTTGTATCGTTTTAAAATATTATTCAAATTTTTATGTAACAATTGGATTTGTATAGTATTTTATTTAATTTTTTTATTTTGTTTATATCATTTCATCTCTCATTTGTTATCATTTTAGTTCATTACTTTAACAAATCTGAATAAAAATTTGTTTTATTTAGTTTACTTTTTGTTTCATAATTTGTCATTTTTTATTTAATTTTATATATAATAGCTGGATTTGTATATTTTTTGTACTAATTGTTTGTTAATTTCATTTGTATGATAATGTCATATCAAATAGTTGGGTCACCTTAAGCGAATGGGGAGGTCCATACTCACACATAAACTGAGGAGCCTCATCATACTTCTACAAAAGATCCATCTACTTCTAGAGGGGTAGAGAAAGATGTTTGGGTTGTTAAACTTGGTAGCAAATGTTTTACAAAATAATTAGTTTCACATAGCCTAGACCAGTGGCTATATATTGATTTTTATAAAAATGATAATTCTAGGGGTCCAAATTCAAAATAATTTAAGAATTTCTTTTTTTTTTGAATGAATTATTGGCGTAATGTTAGAATTTTGATTTGTGATTGGAAAAGTGTCAACAAAGAGAAAATATCAAATTATGGGAGACAATTTTGGTTAGATCATTTATTATTATTTTACTTATCATGAAATGTTTTGTTATTATAGGTTTTTCTCTCTTCTTATTAGATGAAATATGATATGGCTGATAGTAAAGAAGTCAAAAAGAAATATTTATCTTTGGATAATAAGATATGGAGGGATTTTAAATCCAACCTCACGTGAGATTTCATTTTTGAGGAAATATTGAATAAAAATCCATCTGATATAAATCCTTTTATAGATGAATATATATAGAAGTGTTTTATTTAAATTAGACTAAAAGAATCAAATTTGGTAAGTGAAATGTTATGTTTTATAAAAAAAATTATATTTATGGCCATATTAATAATTTTTTTATCCTTAATTTATAGAAACTATGGACATCTCATCAGGAGATACAATCCAAAAATGTATACCCTAAAACATTATCTCATAGAGGTTATATGTTAGAACCTTTTTTTTAACTTAGGTATAAATCCATAAAATTTTGGACTAATTTTGTATTTAGGACCTAAAATAGATGGATAATGAGTTAATGAAGGTATTAAGGGTGTCTGGGGATTGTTCAGAACTTAGAACCTGGGTTTTTGGGAGAAAAAGACATATCATGTGGTTAGAATAAACCATGGAGGGAAGACTACAGGGTTATCTTTAACCATGCAAGGTTGGACAATGGGGAAATTTAGGGTGCACGGTTTTCCCTAACTGTGTACCAGGGGCCACACTACTGTGCCAAAAGTCAGAATTTTTTAGTAGAGGTGTTTCGCATGGTTGGGACACTATTTCTCTAATAGTGTGGCCTAATCATGTGAAATACCCCTTATTAAATTATATTGTGTATGTTTGGCACACGGTTTAAAAAATTGTGCGGCCAAACCATGTGAAGGACAATTTTTGGTGAATTTTATGTTTTACCCTTAAATGATCTAATTTATCCCTTCCACTTCTTTCTTTTCCTCTCCAATAGACATAAATCCTCCCTTTACTCTCTTTTGATCCTTTTTAAATTCTAATATATCTTTTGAGATCAAGTGTCCATCCGGAGTCTGATTTGATCATCGTTCATCTTATTGGATCTGTGGAGGTAGGATCTTGTTTCCTTTTTAATCATTCATCATTACTATTCCTATCAACGATGATATTTAGATATAGTATCATATTCTCTAATTTGGAGGCACTAATATGTTCTTCACATCTCTTATAATTTAGGCTGAACGAGAGTCTAATACTGGATGAGGAGAGTCATACGAGTATGATATATGTGGTCTATAACTCATCCCTCAAGTTTTGTTGTTTTATAAATTGTTATGTGGGCATGCCAATTTCAACAAGAATCGCCTATTTAATTAATATAACTTTATTATAGTCATTATAATAGTTTTCTAAGACCCATTAAGTATATTTCATTCATTATTGATGGTTACATTCACAATGTTGACCACCCTAAGTGGAGTTTCATCCATAATTTAGAATTTAGTGCTTTGAATTTTGTGTATGTGCCACCGTTTGGGTGTACCTTATCTTGACCTTAATAAAGGTAATCCTTATTTATTTAAATGAATATTGAAATGAAAAATGGCTAGTACCATGTATTCTGATCACTTTACCCACCTAAGGTAAGTTCTTCACTTGATAAATCAATGTTAAGTGGAGAATTTGGAAAGTATATTTAGGTATATAACTTGTACTTATTAAATGTAAATTAATGTTGTTTTAATGTACATAGAACACCTTTACATGTTTATGGAAGGAAGTGGAGTGAAATACATTAATTGAATATGATTTATATGATTTAATTGAATGGTTTCATGCCCTTTAGCCTTGTCACACTAATGAAAGGAAAGGCTTGAACCAAGTGTACTTAAAATAGGTATAATTAATTTCATGGAATTAATTATTAAATGAATAAATTTTAAAGTACCTAATTACATATGGACCATGACGTCATTATAGGAGTTTTCATACTCGAGTTAGCTTCTGGATTCTTGAGGGAATGTCTTGAGAACTCATGGATATCATTCCAATTCAGATATGATGGTAGCCATGGGTGAGACCCACCTTAGAACATGGTTTTTTTCTAACATTGGATAACTAGTACAACACCATATGATCCCTCTTTTACTATTATAGGAAACCTTGGATACACTCCTTGTATCCAACATGGTTTCTACGGACATGAGGTTCATTGGTCATATCCTTGGGGATGGACATAGCTTATCTCATTTCACCTTGGATTTTTTCCTTAGACTTGGTTAAATTAATTATTATGGAATACCTCAGATGATTATACTTGGATTACACTCTTACCCCTTAGCTAGGCTGTAGTTATTACTGATTTGGTGACCCTTGAGGTATAGTTTTCCTTATTTAACACCTTGTAACCTCTTTATTTTAAATAACATCGTGGATGCCTTGTTCACCTTGGATCCTTTATTATTATCATGCTAGTGATGTTTTTTCCTCACATGACTTAATTACATAAAATGGAACTTAGTTAATTAATGAATTGGTTAAATTTTCAAACACTAGCCTAGGGCTAAAGCAGGTAATTGGGTATTTACATTATTTTCCTGTTTAATTTTATACATGCACGCTTACACATTGTTTTAGTATATATTAAATGGATAGAATGTTATAGATGTCTTTGTTCGTGGGTTACTGAGATTTATCACACACCCTATCTAGGATGCCATTGGAACCTATAAAGACTATATGTAAGTGGGTGTTGATAAAGGGAATCATATTGCTTTGGAAACTTGATTGCTTTCTTTATTATGATGGAGCTGGTAGCAGATGACCGATCAGGATGGTTGGATAGTTTTTTGTTCCTTTTTTATACTTTTTTATATATTTTTATTCCTACTACCTTGGATCCATGTTTTCTAGATTTATAGATACATGACATATCATCATCAGGTTTGGTATACAATTATTAGTTGTCTAAGTTTTTTATTACTTCAATCTACTTATGTTGTGCCATCTATTTATTATAATACTTCCACTATTTACCACATGTTATATTATAATTATCTATTTTGATACACTCTAATAATGAGGGTATTTTCTCCCTATAGACACACCTTAGGCCCTTACTTCTAGTAAGCAGCTTCTAGAATTTGGGGAGATGTGCTTGAGGTCATGTGGCCAACCAGGCTCGGGGCACCTTTAGTGGAATTCAGTTCTGGAACTTCATAGTATACGTTATTAGAAGAATAGATAATGGTCAAAGAATTCAAAAAATGAGATACGAGTCTTCTTGATTCATAGAGTTTGACCCTCCTCCCCCTACCTAGACATGAAAAATATAAGAGTTTTTAAATGAGAGAAAGGGAAGATATATTATAAAATATTTAAGGGATGTATCTAAGAAGATTGTAAATATTTATATAAGTTATTTAAGTTATCTAAAATCTTTATATATTGTGATTCACTAATAAATTTTTAAAATATTTTATACATAAATTCCATTAGAATAAGAACACATAGGGTACCTTCATACCTTAGGGTAGGATGGATATTTTAGTTACTTAATTGGGAAATATTGAGCATCCAGTTCAGGTGTTTTTTCATGGAAAACTCCAACATCTTTCATATTGTACTTGTTTCGAGTTAATGAGGTTGTGCTTTCCAAAGGTAGGTAGTCACTAGAACTTTTCGAGTGACATCTTAGAAAACATCATGGTCTATATTATGGGAGGTCAGGATCACCACACCCTTTTTAAGGGGATTGTTTCCTTATTTGGGACTCTCTTATAGATTTAATATGTATTCATGAATCCTTCCCAAATCCCAATGTAGGACTAGTTACCGCTATGATAATGATATTTTCAAGATCATGTATCTGATATAAACCTCTACATGCATTATAGTTTCCCCATATTTATCTTATTAATTTATGATACTTTGGTCTATAGCTAGCTAGTTGTTATCTGTGGAGTTTATTAGAATCCATAGAATCCATTGGTGTTTTGGAGTTGTTATTAAACCTTAAAGAGGCATCCTACATATCCTATGAAATCATGAATCAAAACCCACATCATTTGATGTATTGGGTGAAGGGTAAATAACATTGGTTTTGAACCTCAAAGAGGAATCTTACATATCCTACTATGAACAAGAATCATAACCCACATGGTTTGATGGAATGATAGAGAGTTAAACCTG
This sequence comes from Viscum album, assembly GCA_963277665.1. Classification (NCBI taxonomy): domain Eukaryota; kingdom Viridiplantae; phylum Streptophyta; class Magnoliopsida; order Santalales; family Viscaceae; genus Viscum; species Viscum album. The sequence continues at coordinate 27,636,270 of OY728131.1, forward strand.
AATAGAAGGCCCACAATGGAGGCACTTTCTCCATAATAAAGGGATAGTAATTGCATGTCTCTAATACCATGTGAGCCTCAATATATGTGGAAAAAAACTGATATCATAATATTAGCCACATTTCATGAGAACATACCATAGATTTTAAAGAAGGTATTATGCACTGAGGATGCCTGGAGAAGATTATTGTGTCGTGAAAGGGGAGATAATAGAAAATATGGTTGGGCTTATGCATGAGATACCATAAGGAATATGGCCTAGTAAGTGGGTCTTATGAGGGTATTTATTGGTGATTACACCTAATAGGAAGCCCTTACTTCTAGAATGATGAGAATAATCTCAACTCATAGAGATTAACATTTATTTGGGACTTACTCCTAGGAGGATGATCATGTTTCTGGATCCATGAGGATTTTTTCAACTCATGGAGATTAAGGTTTGGTTGGGGATTATACCTAATAGGATTCCCATATTTCTATAACCATGTGGAGAACCTCAACTCATTGATATTAAGTTTTGGATGGCCCTTACACCTAGGAGGATGCTCATATTTCTGGTACCATAAAGAGTGTCTCAAGTCATGGTGATTTAATGGTTTGGTTACGGATTACACCTAGGAGGATTCCCATGTTTCTGGAACCATGAGGAGTATCTCGACTCATGGATATTAAATTGTTGTTGAGGATTATACCTAGGTGGATGCCCATATTTTTGTAACTATGAGGATAATCTCAACTAATGGAGATTAAGGTTTGGTTGGGGATTACACCTAGGAGGATTCCTATGTTTCTGGAACCATGAGGAGTATCTAGACTCATGGAGATTAAGGATTGGTTGGTGATTAAACATTATAGCATTTCCATATTTCTTGATCCATGAGGATAATCTCAACTCATGGAGATTAAGGTTTGGTTGGGGCTTTTATAGAGTCATATTTTTCATGTTTATTTTTATATTAAATGATTTTTTTACACTTTAATTGATTATTTATGTCAGTATTTAATTTTTTTAAGTTTTTTGGAAGGATGTGGAGTTGGATAAAAAATGAACAATAAGTGAAAAATATAATGAAACATAAACATAAACATGGAACTATATTTTTGAAGATATATCAAAGGTGTAACAAGGTGAGGGAATAAGTCGATGGATTTCAAGTGAAGAATCGGGATGAAACTAGGAAAATATGTTGAAAGTAAACATTACACATCATGAATTTCATTCACAATATTTGACTTGAGGGATTACAAGATGTGAAAACAAGCCATGAAAAGTACAGCCCCATAGATTACACATTGTGAATCCACTATCCCTTATGTGAAATATTTCATAAATCAGAAGTCCATTCCCACACTTTACATGTCATGAAACAAGAACACAATGTGAAACTCTCACTACATATGCATAAACAGAATTTTTTGATGAGATTTAATGACTCATCTTTTTATTTATGGACCCTGAACATCCAAGAACAACTCAAGTGAGTTTATAACTTATTTATGATTCCCCAAGGCTACCCTTCATCTCTATAAATAGAGGACCTGGGGGATGGAAAGAGGATCGGGGGGGAGGGAAGCTCTAGATGACATCCTACTACTGCATTGTGCTTCTTCTTTCTTTTCTTTCATTTTATTTTCTTTATTCCATGTGATTTGTCCCCTCTCCAAAATCAACTTGACTTCCCCATCCATGGATGGGTATTTTTTCTTTGGTTATAAAATGGGGGAAGGACCTAGGTCGCTTTTCTTGAGTTTTATGCTTATATTGAATAAAAAACATTTCTCTTTTCTTCATTATGGTTTCAATTTTTTATGATATTAATTACCTCATGATATTGTGTAGGGACTTAAATATTTTTAATTTAATTTCCTTGGTCGATGATAGAAATATCATTCAACCCAATTATAATTTTTATATAGTGAAAGAGATTAGGGTTGGGTAGTGATTCCTTGGTGATTGTCAGCACGTGCACAGAATTGAGGCCATAACTATTTGTTGTTAGGGAATAATAATACCTCGTAAGGGATTTCCCTAATTAATCAAAAGAACTTACTGCATGAACACAAACTAAAGAAGGAGAGTATAACAATCTAATAATTTATTTTGGGTTATTCTCAGACTTACCATCTAGAAAAATAAGTGCAAGGAATCAATAGATAAATCCAAATATTACTAGAAATAAACAAAATAATTGGTAATAAATTGACAAACCGTGATAAAATTACACCTGGTCTAGACAAACCTACTCTTATCACCATATTTATAAACTATTTTCAAACCTTTCATTTAATATATTTCCTTCTTTCAATCTCTAAAAATAAATTAAAATCATTTGCTTTCTAAAAATTAACCAAAGTGACAAATTTTTTTGTGTGAACTCTTCTTCGGGAGACTTCCTAGGTTAAAAAATATACTATATTAGGTAATATAAAAATATTTTTTTTATATGCCACGTGGAAAGAATGTATCATTCTTACACCTAGTAGGATTCTCATATTTCTTGTAGCATGGGGAGTATCTTGACTCATGGTGATTTTATGGTTTTGTTGGTGCTTACACCTAGGAGGATTCACATGTTTCTAGAACCATGAGGAGTATCTCAACTCATGGAAATTTATTTTTGGTAGGAGATTATACGTAGGAGGATATAATAATTTCTAGAACCATGAGAATAATCTCAACTCATGGATATTAAGGTTTTGTTGGGTCTTACACCTAGAAGGATGCTCATGTTTTTGGAACTATGAGGAGTATCTTGACTCAGGGTGAAATTTGATAATCATGAGGAGTATCTCAACTCAATGGTAATTGAATGTTTATTTAGGCCTTATACCTAATAATATGCCTATGTTTTTGGAAACATTAGGAGTATATTTCCTCAAGGTAAATTTTATAACCATGAGTAGTATCTCAAATAATGGATAGTTGTGGGATGAGAGGTGGGATTATACGTTTCGAAACCAAAAACTTACTCAACCCATATTGAAAGATTATGGTGTGAATATCCATTTTTAATGGGTGTTAGTGACAGTAGTGAAGGGATCAGGGTAGAGGCCTAAGACCCCAACTTGGAACTCATCCTGATCAAGGGTTCGAGGGAGCAACCCCTATGGTATGAATGAGTATGCAAGAAGGGTTTTGCGAATGGTAAAGTTTAGATGCATAGTATTTTCTAGATAGTGATGGCCACATATAATTTTCCTCATAGGGATGGCCGCATAGGGTTATTCTCATAAACACTCTGTATGGTACTTCTGTATAGGGTTGGTCATTTTGGACTGGTCACATAGAACTTTGTGAAGTGATTTCTTCACTATGAAAGAGGGTATAAAATTACACCTTATACCACAAATAACGAAGGGTTTAAATAGAAAATAGAATTATTTTCAAGTGATTGGATTGTAGAGTTATTTACTTAAAGAGGGCCTTTATAAGATTAAATTAAAAAGGCCTTCCCTAGTATGAAACTTGAGAATTTTACCTAAGTGGTTCTTAGAGAGTGAATCCATTCTAGGCCCGATTGAGTGCTCTATCTATCTACCTTTATTCTCACTGCATTCTTATACCCGAAGTGGTAATTGGAATTTATATGAATCATTGAATAACTACTTTCCCGAAATATTTGGCCACATAGTAACATGTTTCCTCATAGAAACATGTGGCTAAAAATAATTTTGTTGAACTATGTGAGAGGTTTAAATTCACTACCTCAGACTGAAAAATACAATGGAATCCCATCCAATAAAAGCGTGGATCTATGAAATGATTTAATATGTGAATTACATGAATCCACACACTAATGTAATCCGCAAAATTATAAATCTATGAAATAATTGGATCCATTAACTAATTGAATCTGAAAAGTGATGGAATCCAAAAACTGATGGAATCTACAAACTGATTAGATCTGTAAATAGATGAAACCATGAATTGATGGACTCCTTGTAGATACCTGAACCCATAAATCCTAGAATTGATGTCTACTATCAATTACATTGGCATGATTTCAAGGAATCAAGCCCTGTAGGACTAATCAATTTAGTAGTCTTGGTAAACCAGATATATAAATGGTTATTGTATTACAAATGAATACACCAATTAAAACATATTTTTTCCCTTATAAACAAATAAACAAATTAGAGGATAATTCTAATCCATCTAGTAAATCCCTTGATAAATTGCATGGTATGATTCTTGGATTTCTGGGGAAAGAAACATAATAAGGGTGAACTCGAATGCTCAGTAAGGAAAAAATATAGCAAAATAAATAATGAATAAATGAGAGTAATAATTATGGCATGGTAAATAACTAGACACACATACCATGTAATCAAAAAACTGAAAATAAACTGAATAAATAATATGTAAATATAATAACTAGAAACACATACCATTCAAATAACTAGATAAGAAAAAATAAATATGGAAAGATATGAAACTAAAACACATGACACTTAATCAATGAAATATATCCATAGATATGTCGACACAAAATCTCATGGATAAATAATAACTAAAACTAATATGAAAGTAATTCTTAATTATTGGATATCATGTTTTCTAGGTACATGGAACCAGTTTCATTAAGAAACATTAGAATATGGTTTAGCTATTTGGTAAAAACCCATATAAGAAAGAAGGATAACTATTTCATCTTATGAGACTAACAATGCATCGAGGGGAATTCATTCACTAGTCCCCAACTCATAGGGCTTTCTTTAAATGGTCCCCAACCAATGTCTACCAGTCCAAATCATTCCTCGTATTGAATAATAAAATAAATAATATGCCTTATCAAATAACCGTATTTATTAAAGAATATGGAATTATCAATATTTTCCAAAATAATCAAATAACTATCAAAGTATGCACCATATGAAAAATGGAATATGGTTTATCCAATAGTAATAACAATGCTAAATGAAATAGATAATTAGGGTAATTTCAATGCTCAATGATCATATAAAATTGAATACTTCCAGGGGACTTCAAGGATGAATCAAGGAAGTGAATATGAATATTATCCATGTCCAATTCAATATTAAATTATCCAGAGGAATAATAAGTTTGATATCAATACAAAAAATCCCAAGTGGAGTAAAAATATAGGTTTTTTGTCAATGATGAAATAAAATAATAACTTTTAAAAAATATTCTTAAGGAAAATATCATTTGATTTTGATAAACTTTGTAATGATATTTTTCATTGAAAATCACTTTAAGAAACATTTTCTTTAAAAATAAACCTTAAAAACTTGAAAAGGAGGATTCAAAGAAATGACGGCGGATAAATCTGTACATCTCATACAAGGTAAAAAGAATATTCCTTTTTTGTGATAAAAGGTAAGAAAAATTCCTTATTCAGAAAGAAACAAGAAAATTCCATTGAAAACATTGTTAAAATAAAAAAGGGAAAGAAATTATTTACCAAATTTATTTAAAAATATTTTTGAAACATTTTCTTAAAACATGGTTTTTAGAATAAAATAGGTTTTCCAACTAAAGATATATATAAATTCAAGTTTTATGGAAAAAAATTATAAAACATATTAGTACCAAAGAGTGGAGAAATGGTACTAATACTTTAAAATGTTCATGAATAAACAAATAAAAAAATTATTGAAAAATGGTTATATAATTTCCTTGAATGTAAATTCCATTGAAAGATCATTAGGATTAGTCTTGAGGAAAATAATCCTTAAACATTCCAAGGTGACTCATACCACTTTGAAACATTCAAAATCATAAAGTCAAGAAGGAATAAAATTAAATGAAAATTATAATATCATGAGATTAATAATATTCATGATATATCATTAAAAATTTTGTTACATACACCATATAAAAGAAACTAGGTGCATAACAATAATTAGGCCTTAATGGAATGTAAATTGAGACAAAAATTCCTTACCTTGAGTTTCCTTTCAGGTGAACATCCTTTAACTTCCTATATAATAAAAATATTTTAATTTAATACTTAATTAATAACCTTTTTCATGTTTATAATTACTTTTATTTTACTTATTACCATGTTCTGTTCAACTACTTAAACAATTAAGTTTACATCAAGTGTTTTGGCCAAATTCAGTTTATGTATCAAAATAAACTTTGATAGGTCAAATATGGTTAAAGGGGTCATTATATAATATATAAATAATAGTAATAATGAAATAATTATCATATTTATATATAAATTATAATTTTAAAACCAATAATTAAATATGGTTATGAAAAATTAATCAAATTTACAATCATGGATATGGTAGGTCGTACGTATGCATTAGCAATATTCCCATTTTTCAATGATATTTATAGAAAGATGGTATGTAACACAATATATTTATATAATGATAATTATATAATAAATACCATATTATTTAATCATATATACTTATATATATAATTCTGTGATGTAAAAGGAATCACGTCGTTTTGAGGATGTGGAAGTCCACACGCCCACGAATGGCGTTATCACTTTTTAAGTGTGTGTGAAAGGTTAAAAAAATGATATATATTTTATTACTAAAAATTTAATTATGTAATTTATATCATATAGATATTTTTTATGTATCATATTTTTAATTATAACCATAATTTATACATTCCATGTATCGTGTGAACGAATCACATCTCTTTGAGGGGGCGGTAGTCCACACTTCCTCAAACGATGTTATCGTATTAATGTAAAATTAAAAGTATTAAATGTATGTATTATAAAAAGTTTAAATAAGTATAAATAAATAATAAATATCATATATATAATATATAAATATATTTTTTATCATAATGTCCACTATGATAGGTGGTAAAGGAGAATTGAACAGTCATCATTTCGTGGGGCAATAGTTCTCTATACACAGAAACAGTATGTTCGTTACCCATTAGATGAAGGTGTGTGTAAGTATAGGTTTAACCATTCACATAAAAAAATTATATTATATTTAGTATACCGTTTTTTTATTTAATCATATAATAATAATAGTATAGGAAGTGTATAATAAAAATGAAACTAAAAAACTTGAGAGAAGATGTAACCTCTTAATCAGGTAACTTCTTTTGGTTTCTACCAAAAGGCTCATTTGGATGGCTTCATGAATTAATGGAGGATTAAAGGTAAAGGGTATGATTATTGTAAAGTTATTTTGGAATATATTTTCCTAACCTAAGTGGTTTTATAGGTTTTAAGAATTGGGGGAGGCGGGGTCCTTTTATAGGGAAGGAAAAGGACTCACTTGGAATATTTGGAAACAAGTTATGTGTACACAAGTTCTTATCTAACAAATGTAATAAAAAACCAAAAAAACTCAATAATTTAAATTTAATTTCAAAATTATTTCCATAAAATGGGTTTTTACAAGTTTATAGGTCATTTGGGTCTTTAAGTTAAAGGTTTAGTCCTTTATTAAGCTCAATTTTGCCTTAATAATTGTAATTAATTTTAATCACATTTGGTAATATTTTTTTTAAAAAATGATGTTGGACTTATTATAAATTATAAATTATTTTGATTAAAAATATGGAATCCATTTTTCTAAATTCCAATCATATAAGTGGTCGAAATTAAATTAAAATTAATCCCGCAGACAGGATGATAATGCAGGTTTTTAGAGTAAAAATGTCCTAGAGTTTGCTTAGTTTTGATAATCAATTTCAAAGTGAAATTGATTCCAATTAAATAAATTGTATTCAATGATAAAAATATTCTCTAATTAAACTTTAAAAGTAATTAAAATTATAGTTTAACCTTATAGATAAATTTTATGAAAAATCATTTTTGAACTAAAATTCAGTATTTTTAACTATTCGTTAAAAAACGATATGTATCAGAAAAATATAAAAAATTAACCTTAAACTAATTATTATGTTTCTATTTAAAATACGAAGTTTATTTTGACAAATTAAATCAATTAAATTGTAAAAATATATATTTAAAATTGGTTTTCCATTAAAAGGCGGTAAAATTGCCTTTATAAAAATATAAAATTTTAGGTGAAAATTTGAGTTTGTTCTTATATTATTCATATCAAACCTAATAGATTAATATAAAAAATATTTGATTTAATAAATAACATATATCAAATTAATATCATTAAAAAATTGTAATTAATTTTATTTATTAAGACAAAACACATTTGTGAAATAAAAATAATAATATTTTCTTTATATTCAATTGGTTTTTATTTTCATTTATTATTAATTGGTAACTAATTAATGAATTTTATATTTATGTAAAACATATATTTTCATAATTTAGTTAATACTATTCATAATGGCTAGTTTATATCTTATTATATTATATAATAATATATTAATAATATATTATTGTTTGATAAAACTCGGTCTTGCGTGCAAAGCAAGCTATCGAGGAAGGTTGATCTTGTATATAATGCACACTATCGAGGAAGGTTGCTCTTCCATGTAATGCACACTAAATAGGTGTTTCTTTAATTGAAATATATAGAATCTATTTTAAATAATAAATATATTATAAAGTATCTAGATATTATATTACCTTATGTGCTTGGTGTCGCATGTCGTACATGATATCATTGTTCTTACTTCAGTTTTTCACGGTGTCGCATTATGCTCACCTTATTTAAATTGTGTCATTGAAATTTAAACTCTATCATGGTGATATATTGTTTGATACTTCCAATGTTTCAAAACCCACATCGTAATAAGTGTTCATAAGTCATTCTATATAAAAGATAAAATGGAAAGTACAAAGGTCACATGAACTAACATGTAAATAGGTCTCTAAGTAGGAGAACATCAGTGGAAAGTAGAGATACATACTTGGAAGAAAAACATAAATATTTATATAGACTAAATTAGTTCATCAATCACAAAGAATTTAATGATAAATAAAAAGTTTAGGGCCACAAATCTACAAATATGATATGATTTATAAGACCATTGGTTCAATAGAAATTAAGTTATTAGGACAAAATTTTATTTCTATGTCATTTTCCTAATGTTGGGTAATTATTTTACTACCTAAGAATATAAGGAAATATTTTTACTTGATAGGTTTCAATTTCCTATGAATAATCATAACTTTTGGTAGTGCTTTAATCAAATTCTAAATCATCATTTTACTCACAAAAACTAATAACCAATAAGTAATTTTGTTTTTTATGCCTGAATCACTAAAAGAAACTTTTAAAAGATCGTAATAGTGACAAGTCTAACTATTTTTTCTTAACTATCTTCCAAAACCAATATGGTTAATACATTAATATATAATCCTCAAAATTGATTCTATTAGTTCATCATTGACATTTATTCATCAAATTATTTAACTGAAAATAGTGAAAATTAACCAGGGAATTGCCTAGGTCAGTGGTTGGTGTGAAACCCCTATCTTCCTTCGGTCATGGGTTCAAGACCCGCGGCCTTGCTAGATTTGATTGGTTGTCACCCAGCACATGGGTTTTCATTTTCTAAACCCAAATTAATATAATTTCCAAAATAAATATGATGGACATCCTTTAAATAAGGTTAATCTATAAATATCCTTTTAACTAAGGTTTTCCGTACAACCACAATACATAAATTGTTCATCCACCTATTTCCATATAGATCCTTCCTTGATCTAGCATTAATCTATAATATCATTTATATAATTTCTAAACCATGACCCCTTATATTCAATTTAAAATATCTTAGTTCTAACCAAGCTCATTAATTGTCATTATATATTATAATTATTTATAAAGTTTTGTAAAGAACAATTGGATTATTCTATGGATATCCCCTGGGAGTGTCAAATCAGTTGCACAGTAAGGCTCATTTTTGTGTACCATGTTACCCCGAGTCAGGCCCAAAACACCTTTTCCGAGTTTTTACTTCTAGTTACATCTATTCCAGTACCACATCCACTTGTAATATCCATTTAGGGATGTATAACTAGGAAGATCCACATAATATATACCTTGAAAAATTTTTGAGATCATTCTTCTACACTTATCCTAAAATTATACCTTAGGGTTAGGTTATTTAATCTATATTTTCCTAAATATAATTCCTAATATTCCTACTAAACATCCTTTGATACCAATTATAGTGACCCGACCCCAAATATCCTAGATTCGGTGTCTATTATTAATTACATTGGCATTATTACAAGGAATCAAACCATGATGGATCGGTCAATTTAATAGTATTGGTAAACCAGATACATAAACGATTCTTGTATTTAAAATTAATATAATAATTACAACATTTTTTTATTCTAAACAAATAAACAACTTCTAGGATAATTCTAATCCATTTAGTAAATCCCTTCATATCTTTCAAGGTATGCTTCATGGATTCCTAGAGAAAGAAACATAATAAGGGTAAGATCAAATGCTTGGTAAGGTAAAAATATAGTCAAAGCAATAATAAATCAATGAGAGTAATAATTATGGATAGTAAATAACTGGAAACACATACCATGTAATCAAAAAACTCAGAAGTAACTAGATAAATAATATGAAAAGGTAATAACTAGAAACACATGCCATACAAATAACTAGATAATGAAAAATAAATATTTCAAGGTAAGAAACTAAAAAATCCATTTAATCAATGAATTGAAAATGAAATGTATCCATAGATATGTAGATGAAAAATATCATAGATAAATAATAACAAAACTAATATGAAATATATGATTAATTATTGGATTCCATGTTTCCTAGGTACATGGAACAAGTACTATCAAGACCTTTCACAAGACGATTTAGAAATCGGGTAAAAACCCATATAAGGCGGCTAGCCAACTATTTTGTCTCATGATACTACTGATGTATCAAGAGGCTTTCATTCACCAGTCCCCAGCCCGTAGGTCGTTTCTTAAATGTTCCCCAACCCCTGTCTACCAGTCCAAATAATTCCTCATATTGAATATTAAAATAAATAATATTCATTATCCAATAACCATATTGATTAAAGAATATGTATTTGTCAATATTTTCTGAAATAATCAAATAACTATCAAAGTAGACACCGTATGAAAAATGGAATATGGTTTAGGAAACATTAATAACTATGATAAATGAAATGGATAATTATGGGATTTTCAATGATCAATGATCATATAAAATTTAATACTTCAAGGGGAATTCAAGGATGAATCATGGATGTGAGTGTGAATATTATCCTTGATAAATTCAATATTAAATTATCCAGAGGAATAATAAAGGAGATATCAATACAAAAAATCCTAAGTGGATTAAAAATAGAGGGTTTTTTTGTTGATGAAATAAAAGAATAACTTCTAAAAATCTTCTTGAGGAAAATATCCATTGATTTTGAAATACCTTTTGAAAATATTTTTCTTTAAAAATCACTTTTTAGAAATAAATTTAAAAATAAACCTTATAAACCTGAAAATGAGGCTTCAAATAAATGACGGTGGATAAATTTATACATGTCATATAAGGTAAAAAGAATATTTCTTTTATATAGTAAAAGTTAAGAAAATTGACTTGTTTGAAAAGAAACAAGAAGATTCCATTGAAAATTGGTAAAATAAAAAAATGCTAAAATTTATTTACTAAATATTTTTAAAACATTTTTAAATTTTTTTTATTAAAACATGGTTTTTAGAATAAAATAATTTCTATGACTAAAGAGAGATATAAATGTGGGTTTTCTAAAGACAAAACCTCTAAAATATCTTAGTACCAAAGAGTGGTAAAATGGTACTAATAACTAAAATGGTTATTAATAACTAGATAGGAATAAAAGTATTTATTAAACAATGGTTATATAATTTTATTCAATGTAAATTTAATTTAAAGATCATTAAGATTAGTCTTGAAGAAAATAATTTTTAAACATTCCAAAGTGTCTCATAACACTTTGAAACATTTTAAATCATGACCTCGTGAAGGAATAATATTAAATAAAAATTAAAATATCATGAGAGTAAGGATATTCAAGATATATCATGTAAAATGGTAGTACATACACCATATAAAAGAAACTATTTGCATAAAAACAATTAAGCTTCATTGGAATGTAAATTGAGATGAAAATCCCTTACCTTGATTTTCCTTTTGGGTGAACAACCTTTAACTTTCTATATAATAAACTTATTTTAATTTTCTACTTGATTAATATAAATTTTTATGCTTATAATTACATCTATTACACTTATTACCATGTTGTGTACAACTAATTAAAAAATTATGTTTATGTCGGGTGTTTCGGCCAAATTCAATTTATGTATAAAAATCAACTTTGTTAGGTCAAATATTGTCAAAGGGTTCATTATATAATATCTCTAGAATAAAAATCATGAAATAATTATGATATTATAAATCAATTATTCCTTTAAAACTAATTATTAAATATGGTTATGAAAAATTAATCAATGTTACAATCATGGAGATGGTAGGTCGTACATACACATGAGTAACATTACCATTTTTCTATGATTATTATGAAAAAAAGATAAGTAACATCATATATTTTCAAAATGATAATTATATAATAAATACCATATTATTTAATCATATATACTTATATATAGAGACTCTTTAAAGTATTATGTATATAAAGAAAAAAATATAAGCATTATAAGCATTATAAGCTAAAGTTTAGAATATGGGTGAGATGATGGAGGATGGGATTATATACTTAGTACATTTGATGTTTGTAGATGTGAAAAGATAGTTTCAGGTTATAGATACCACTCCTCCACCTTTATCAACATATCCTACTACTCCACATCCTCCTACATATCCAACTCCTACACCTCCTCCTCCACAACATCCCTTTTATTTTGAGTTATATGTTGATGATGCTCATAATTATATTGTTTCATATGGGATTATATATTATATTAGGGATAAAATTCATCATAAAAAGATAAATATGGATCATCTTAGGGTCATGGTGTATGATATTATAGATATATAAGTAAGATTACTATTTCATATAGATGATGTCACTACATTTGGAAAAAGTATCAACAATTTTTTATTCTGTCCATCTAGAATTTTCTAAAAAATTACCATCGAGGTATATATAGATTATATCCTTTATTTCATATTGGTTTTAAATTTTCTTCAACATTTTTAAATTTATATATTTATCTATATATTTTTTACATTAATAATTTAAAGATAAAGATATACTGTATAGAAAATATCATGTACATGATGTTATGACTTCATATACTACTTCATTTGGACATGATAGATTATCAACATATTCATCATTACTGTTGGAAGTTTATGAGCCTTAAATTGATGCTAACATTTGTGGTCATGAAATGACTACGATTATTTTAAAGAAATATATCATGGATCTTATAGCTGGATATTTATTGTGTATCAATGCAATGCAATTATTTTCCATGTAATTTGATTATAATGTTTCCTTAAATTATTTTAATTTAAGGAAATATAATAATTGTGTTTTTTATTAGGTATCTTTATACAATTTTTATTCAGTATGATTTGATATCAGTGTATGGATTTTTTGACCCACAATTTGTTTCACCAATAATGATGATAATGAAAGATATATAAATAATAGTATATATTAATGAAATTTTTTAAAATAATGTAATTTGGTGTTCAATTCTTCCTTATATTAAAGGGGATATAACATATATTTCTTAAAGTGTTATTTATCTTAACTGAATATCCACTCACATTATATTTTTTAATATTAGTTATGACTATATGTTGTGTTTTTTTCCTCCTCTAATGGCCCAAAGGCCTTCATTTTTATTGATTTTTTATAATCCACCTTTCATGGGCATGGAATCAATTTAAAGATAAAATAGTAAAAAGGATTCCAAAGATCAAATATGTGTGTAATGGTTAATTTTTATTAATAATTACTACATTTTGACTGTAAGTACATAAAATGATATTTTGAATTGAAAATTTCTATTTAAATATAACTATCATCATCAATAAAGATTAATGTAATATGGATATTAAGTTCTAGATTTATGTTCAAAATAATTTTAACTAAGATAGTTAAAAAATTACTAGGTTAAATTATATCATAAATATTACTTTAATTTTTCATATAAGTTTATTGAGAACAAATTTCAAATTCATTCCTTTTAATTTGTATCTTTTTTATGAACCTCAAACTTATTCTGAAAATGAGCTAAATCACTTACAAGGATCATGGGTGGATTATTTCACAGGTTTGATTAGGTTCTAGTTTATTTTAAATATATATTTTTAATTTTTAATTTCAAATTGTAAAGTTGAAATGATTTGAATTGTTTGTTCTATTTTTTGGTTCTATTTATGATTATATTTTCTCATTTTGTTTTTATTTCTATATTTTTGGGCTATTTTATTTTATTTTAATTTAAAAAAATATTTTTCACTTTTATTATTGTATAAATAACATTAAATATTTAAATATATATATATATTACATTGGTTATATAATAATCGACATGAAAAACCTATCTCAATTTATAGATTTTTAATGATTTCTATGGTGAAATTTTAAAAACCAATGTGAAATATACTTTTCCATGTCCATTAACAATAATCAATGTGAGAAACATATTTACAATGTCTCTTTAAATAAATTCACTACATAACTGATTTTAAAAACCTAAAAAAACTAACAAGGAAATCATATTTTTCACTAGTATTAATAAATTATTTTGGAAATCATGTTTCTTAAAGAATAGTTACTTATATAAGTATATTCATTAATAAAATTAATTTTTTTTATTGAATTTAAATTCTCAAAAAAAATATTTTTTATCATTTTTTACAAACCATCTCCATAACTTCCATGAAATGGACATGGGAATCTAGAACTATATCAAACAAATCTATATTATATCTGTGAAAATTTTATAGGTGATGATCACATGATAAAGGATCAAGGACTGAAACCAACACATCAAAGAAAGCATTAAACAAATGGAATTATTAAAAATCATGTATTAATTTTAAAAATAATTGGTTAATATGTGGGTAATAATAAATTATAAATTAATGGTATTGAGTAAAATAAAAAAATGAGGTTTTGATATATTTTAACTATAAATTTAAATTAATTTTATATGAGGTTTGATCACATCTAATCAAACAAGAATCCTAGGTAAAGGTATTCTTGACTCAATCTCCATTTAATTTAGTCGTATTATTTCTTATTTGATAATTTTGATATATTCTATCATTATATAACTCATTTTATAATTTATTATCCAATCTAGGGTAATTGAATTTTCATATTGTGGTCATATTCTTTTATGGGTTTATTTTTTCATAAAAATATGATGTTGTTAACAATAATTTTCATTCTATCTATACAGGATATTTATCTTCCATATTCCTGTTGTTTATTACCATAAATGTTTTATTGTCTTATTTTGAAAAATAAATATACTTTATCTTATTAATCTTTCATATTTATATTTTTCTCTATTCAAAAATTAAATTTTATAAATCTTTTATTGATATGGGTTCTTTTATAGTTAAAAAAAGATTTTATGATGGTTTTTCTTTCTACTTTTTAAAATTTTATATCTTCTAATCCGAATTTATTCAAATTTAACTATATTTATCTTCAAGGTTCCATTAATGGTATTTTTAATTTTAAAATAATTATTTAAATGATTTTTATACCCTTTAAAATTATTTTAAAGTGACACATAACTTCATTTTTATGACAACATCACGAAAGAAAAAAAACTATTTTCATGTTTTAGATTATATTTTCCTCACAATATCTAAATAATATATCTCATATGGAGTATTTTTTTCATTTATAACCCTTTAAATTCTATTATCATTTACTTATTTTGGGTGATTTAATTTTTGATATCAACTTATCAAACTCTTGAATTTTTCATATGGGGTCCCATTTGAAAATTTTATATAACCCATATTCTTTCCATCAGTTAATCAAGCTCTATTGTATGATTTATTTCATGTGGAAAACTTATGTATGGTTTATCATTATTTGATGGATGGACCTTGAATTATATATCCCTCCAATGTATTTAGTAAAGTTTTATATCTCATGAATCACTATAAGAAATAAGTGGTTAACCCAAGCCCACTAAGTTATAGGAAATGGGTAGTTATCCTAATTTCTATATGTTATGTGGAATGGGTGGCTATAATTATCTAATATGATATGAATTTCTGGGTTTTTAACCCTGAAATATTCTATGGTTTTTTATTCTTATGTTTTTGTAACATTCATATGTTATGTTTATATGGATTCTGAATATCATCTCATGTTTCTACATTCCTATGTCCTGGTATGTGTTATGATTTCATGATAAACCTTTTATGGTTCTATGTTCCTATTATATAATATATGTTATTATATCATGCCTTATGATCAAATATTATAAACCCATGCTCTTTTTAATTAGGTATTTATCTCATGTTCATGTTCTCTCACATGCTTATGATTTAACCCTCCATGACTCATTGATGTGGTTTTCCTTTAATGATCATTTGATTTAACTTCTTCATATGTTTCATATTTTCATGTGGAATTATATATAGGAATATATCCATGAGGGAGACATTTTTATAAAATTTTGTGGGATATGTTGAATATTTTTCATGTAATAATACATTTATGTAGTTAATCTCCAAATACACTAAACCTTTGGATTATGGGGGTGTATTTTATTTAAGAGATATGATTTTTAATTATGGGTAATAGTTTAAAATGTATGTATTTCATTCTTAAGTATCCATATAAATCCCAATGGTACATTCTTGAGTGAATGAATCCCATAATCTCTAGGTCCTCTAGTTGAATCTTTAACTTTGTAATCTTTGTAGAATCCATCTTATATAGAAGAATGGATATGGGGCCCATACCTAGTATCATATCAATCATGAACTCTATCTCTATCTTAGGTGATAATCCTAATAAATTATAAAAAAAAGATTCCCTAAAACTGGTCAATAATGGGAGAAAATATTTTTTTTTGTTTCTACATAACTCCAAAAATATCAAATGAAAATTTAGATTTATTCATTCCTAGTTGTCGATGGTAAGATTATAAATGGCCTTCTTAAATATCCTACTCTCTAAAAAAGGTATAATGATCATCTTCAACAAATATGAATGAAACCCACCAATAATAGTGGTTATTGAGTGCTCGAAAATGAGTCTACCAATCCATATAAATTATCATATTGAATTTATCCATCTACTATATATAGAAATTTTAAATATTCTTATAGATACTGATCATGATAACATACACTTTGAAAACCTTTGAATACCCTTAGATCTCACCCCTATGGGTGTATCAATAGACTTAATCCTAGAAAAATACTCCACCACCTATCCCAAATCATAAATTATCTAAATAGATGTAAAATAGTGTGTCATAATTGTATTTAATAAAATAAATGCTAGTATGGATTCCACAAGACTCTTTCCTTGAATGGTTGATGGCCCCTTTCTATGATTAGTAGGAGTTGGCTCAATTTCATGTAACTTGCCAAATACCTTTCCTCTTACATGGACTCCTAAAAAACAACCCTGAGCAGCACTACCTTGTTTCACCCACTACTTGGAATCCCATCCTACTTCATGCCATGATCGACTCCAAGAACTCTAATTACTGTTTTTTGGTAAGGTTCCTGGTCCAACTCTAGATTCCTAATCCTAGAACTCACCATGTCCCTTTCCTAGATGTGATGAACTCTAAAAAAATATTTTATATAATCCATCTTGATATAAAAAACCTTCATAGGTGGTTAGTTTTTTTGTATCCAAGTATGTCCCACTTTTCTGCACGGATAACACACTAAAGGAGTCCTCCCTCATAAGGAAAGAGATAATTCCTAACCCTGACTGAACTGTCCATCACTAATCCACTAAGAATAACTATTTTATTTCTTCCTACTATTGGAATATCCACTCTTAGACCCCAGAATATAAACCAGACTACCCAGAAGGTCCATCCTCAACTGGGTTTCTCTTAGTGACGAAGGTTTAGTTCATAGCCTTGAAAAATGTTTTTAGCAAAAAAAATCACCTAAAATAGAATTAAATTTCTTATCACATACTAAAAATGTTAACCTTGTTGGTCTCATCTTCTTCCATCACTATTGAAAACCAATGAGAATCATTAAAACAAGGTGAAAGGTTTGTCACTAACATGCCTCCCTAAAAAAGGTCCACAAAATCCCCCACCCTTCCTATTTTCAAAGTATTAGAAAATAAATACTCAATGAATAAATCTTAAAAATACTTCTAGGATATCTCTACTTGTTGATCTATCTATACTAACTATTCCCACCAGTGTTTCACTGGTCCTCATATCATATATGCGGTAATATTATCCCTTCTCTTAAGAGGTTTCTCAATCTAATCAAAAATGGCATGTAAGGAATTGATTTAAAAAACAATATCCTACAGTATTTCTTCTCTTATAAATAGTGGGGGATGTTATATATAAAACTATTAGGTAAAATTTGACATAAAATTCTTAGTGATCAAATATCTATTTCACTTAGATATAATAAATTGATGCATACTCTCTCAAATTTGTTGATCAATAGAAGGTACCAGCATAAGGTGGAAATGGATTTATAGCCAACAGATAATTCTTATCCTTACTCTCATGGTGTTCAAATTGAGTCCTCCATAATAGAATATCACTACAATTATCATAACACATTTCTATAACAATTATTGATATCATAGTTTAGAATAAATAATAAAATATATTGTATTCCACTACATTATACAAACATCATATGATATAAGGGTCTCAATTTACTTGATCAGGCTATACCCCTAGCTCCCCACTATCAGGGGTTAATATGAATACACATAAGATTTCTATAACCAATCATTTTATAATAATAAAAACATACCAAAAACATGAATCTAGTCATTTATAATTCTTCCAACAAGTTATATTTGATAATATATATAAGTTGTTTTGAAAATTTAAATAACTAAACTGAATATCATAATAAAGTGCTTAATCACAAGAAAGTACACAAATGTCATGTGAATCCTACATGCCAAAGATAACTCATGAACACATGACTCTTTCCACCCTAGTCTAAGAGTACCATAAAACATAAACCCATAAACACAAAGAATAATATTCAAAAAAAGTATCCCAACTATAACAATGAAAAGTAAACACAAAAATATCATCCTTGGTAACTTGGATTTTCCTTACACCTAAGTTAGTTACTCAAAATTATAAGGTATGTCCCAGGTTTTAAAAATATCCCATATTTTTCTACAATATCCCAAATAATAATAATAATAAAACAATCCAATGATTCTACTTGATAACATTCACATCCCAGTTCACCTAAAAATAGTCAAAACAAGCTTGTCACGTGACCTCAAGTGTGTCTCCTCATATTCCAGAGGCTACTTACTAGTCGAAAGGGTCTATGGGTAATGTGAGTAGACTATACTCTATGGATTAGATAACTATAAACATCAATTTATGAAATAAAAATTACCGTTAACATGATATCAACACATAAATATGTACATTTCAACAAAGATCCAACCATAAAATAAATTACATGACATATGTTATAAAAACTGGTCCATTATAATGAAACATGATTCACACATAAGTAAATCTAATCATCTTGTAAACTAATCATATAAAATATGACCAAAAGGTAAAAATAATAGAAACTACTAAAAAATGGGTTTAATTCCAAAACCATCTCCATCTCCCACCCTGATAATCCCTCTCACTCATATATCTATAGTAGGTCCCTTTCCCTTACCTTCATTCATAATCTAGAAATTTAAAAATGAATTGAGATCCCAATTAGGGTTTGAGTAAAACTCAATAGGATTACATTATTTGTACACTTAATAAAATCTTGAATATATAATTTCATTCATGTATTGATATTCTAGAAATATAAATTAAATAGAAACATTAGAAACAAACATCACATCATCAGGTATTAGAAAAATCCATTTGATGATTGACAATACCAACTTCATCTAGTGTTAGTTCTAGTTTGAACATATCACACCCATAAAAAAAGCATCAACCTAACATTTTCCCATCCAAAATATTAAATATATGTTGTTCATAATGTCCCATCACATATTTAGGTCATGATGAGTGAGTAGAGTATCTTGATATGTAACAATATCAAACAATGGCATAGCATCACATAGTAGCAAAACAACCAAAAATATGGAATAACATTCAACATTACATCAGCATCTAGAAAATAGGTATTATGCCCCTTACTCGCATCAATATCAATCTAAGTAGGTAAATCATCCATTTCTCTAAATAAAAAAAATTATGTATGGGAAGTATTATAGCATCCCGTCTTTTTATAACATAACTTTTCATTCCATTACACGGAACTGAGGATCTTTAAGGTTTAGTGTCTTGGAAACAAGGAACATAAAACATGAAACAAAAAAAAACATTCTTCTTAAACACTTGAAAGGCTTCTCCTCATGTTCACCCTAGGCTCATTACTGCATCTCATAACCTGGGGACATACATCAAAAGGAAGGGTGAGCATAAGGCCCAGCAAGGGAAACAAGTGAAACATTTTACATATGAACTTGAGATACATCAATAAAGTCATGAAAAGAACTTTAATGAATGAAAATGAAATCATGAGGCATATCATAATAAAAATAAAACTTTTTCATAACATGAATATGTGTCTGAAACATTTAATATTGACAATCGTTTCGTTTCACCAAGGTCCATCCCCAAGGTGTCGTTAAAAATTACCAAGGTTATTCACCAAGGCGTCGTTAAAATGGTCATCTCTAGAGATTAAGTCTTTACCCAATGCATTGGAGCGCTATCAGGGCGCACCCTTAAATTTGCCTTTATTATCATGTGAGACACATATATCATCATCAAAAATTTCATAAATAACCCATATAGCATAAAATAAATGGGTTTCATTTCATAATCATAACGTTTTAAAAACTGCTTTAAAGACATGATCTTTACGTCACTTTAAAACCCACAGAAAAGGAAGGTGGGTCTCATGTATGTAAATCCCAGAATTTAAAATAGAACATTTTGGTATATATGTGAATACCCCTTTATAAGAAAGAGCTTTGAGTATTCACTTAATAAAATAAAAGGACTTTAGAAAAAGAGATAGACATTTTGAGACAGAAATTCTGCAGCATAACAGCAATGTTCCGAGGTTTTAGAAGACATTAAAAGAGAGGTAAAATGGGTCAAACATTCATAAATGACCCATAAAATAGTACATGGACGGAATAAGAAGGATACATGATCATGGTAATGATATTTCAAGGATATACCATTTGAAATGAAAAACATGGAAGGAAGAAAAAAAATTAGATTTCTCTTATGAAAGTTCGGCAGCCTAACGGCGTTACTTAAACCTCAACAAACAATGATTTGAAAAGATCAAATAGGATCTCTCATCATGTGAACATAAGAGTTCAGTATGATAGATATAGAGATAATTCCCCAACATAACAAAAAGTAACTTGAAAGAATTGACATGAAAGTAGAACTTCAAAACGAGAAGGGTGAAGAACCACTTAAAATTTCGGCAGCCTAACGGCGCCACTTAAAACATCAAAATAATGAATTGAAGAGATCAAATGGGGTCTCTCATCATATGAACATAAGATTCCAGTATTATATATATAGATATCATACCCCAATATAACAAAAAGTAACTTGAAATAATTGACATGAAAGTAGAACTTCAAAATGAGAAGGGTGAAGAACCACTTAAAAATTCGGCAGCCTAACGGCGCCACTTAAAACATCAAAATACTGAATTGAAGAGATCAAATTGGTTCTCTCATCATATGAACATAAGAGTCCAGTATGATATATATAGAGATCATACCCCAATATAACAAAAAGGAACTTGAAATAATTGACATGAAAGTAGAACTTCAAAACGAGAAGGGTGAAGAACCACTTAAAAATTCGGCAGCCTAACGGCGCCACTTAAACATTATTAAAACGAATTGATTAGAGCAAGGGGGGGTCTCTCATCATATGAACATGAAATAGGAAGTAGGATGAATATAAAATAACATCCTACAAAATAAGAACATGGAGTATAAAATAAAGGACATAAAAGATTTTACTTGAAAAGAAAGAGAGAGGTCGGATCCCTTACCTTAAAATGTAACTCTTAAACCTCAAAGGGTGGGACCTTGAGGGCTTGGGGGCACCTTGGGAGGACTCCTTGGGAGGTAATGAGACCAGAAATTCGTTGGGAATGAGTTGGGAGTCGAATGGATGAGAGGAGGGATTGGTATTTATAGGGAAAGTGAGGGGACAAGGCATTAATGGCCAAGGGACACCTCACATGTGCTTTTCTCAAACCCATGTGCTCTCCCTTGTCATTTATCATGGAGTTAGGCCACATGGGGCCCCCAAAACAATAATTCATCACCCTTGGCCGGACAACCCTCAAAAGATCTCATGACATCATCATGACACCGTTATGATGTCATTAAACATACTGAATCCCTAAAACTGTATTTTTACTATTCACTGAAAATTCAACTTTCTCAGAAAAATCCCAAAATTTAACATTAACCAAATATCAATGCTCTGATTTCAAAAATGAAATCCATTTTATAAAAATAATTTTCTAAATATTTTTAATTTAATTTTTAAATAAAAACACTATTCATAGAAAATTCATTTTTTTCAGAAAAAACCCCAAAAATTACCATAACATATTATCGATGCTCTGAGTTCAAAAATAAAGTCATTTTGATAAAAATAATTTTCTAATCATTTTTAACTAAATTTTTAATTAAAAAAACACTATTCACCCGAAAAAACTAATACTTGAATAATAATCAATGAAACTGGTATTTAACTATTTTATTGAATCACATTACTTAATCAAGGTGCCTAGATTATTTTAAAACTTTCTTTAAGTGAGATTACTAATCCATTTGGTCATATTACTAATCCTAATCATAAAATC
This sequence comes from Viscum album, assembly GCA_963277665.1. Classification (NCBI taxonomy): domain Eukaryota; kingdom Viridiplantae; phylum Streptophyta; class Magnoliopsida; order Santalales; family Viscaceae; genus Viscum; species Viscum album. The sequence continues at coordinate 27,659,207 of OY728131.1, forward strand.
ACTATTCATAATTTACTATTCATCAAAAATCAAGTTGGTCTTATTAGATTCTAAATTTAGTACTGAACATAATTGCAGAAGTCCTTTTTTTTTAAAATCATTACACATTTTTAATTATTTAGGGTTTACATAAACATATTTAAAATATCCTTTTTCTAAAATTAATAAAAAATATGCATACTATATTTATCCAGTAATTTCAAAATTCATAAACTTCATCATAAGAAGAAATCCCAATTTTTATTTAAAACAAGGATTACACAAGGTAGTTACGGTCTCGTTACATAACCCCTTATAATACCAGCATAGGACCTAAGAGTAAGGTGTGCTAGGGTGATAGAAGCTTGGGGTGGCTCAGTCAACATTGCCCGAGTAGTAATTTCTATCAGTTTGAACTTCTCACGAAGGCGATTCCGTTCCAGCTTCACATGATGAAGTTCGGCTTGGATTTGATCCAGAGCAAAGCCCAGTGGTGCTACCTCCTTCCCAAGCTCTGTTAGATGGGCTTCGATCGGTCCAGGACTACTAGGTGAGGCCATCGAATCTTCTTTCTATAATAATTAACCAAGATTACTTATATTTAGAGACAATAATCAAAACATTTTGTTCACAGCGGTCATGTTGACCGATGGTTATATAATAGTAAAAACCCACTGATCTCATTTTAATTATAATAATGTTTATCAAATAAAATATTTTTGTTGAGTATAACAATAACACATAAAATTAGGAAACAAAATTTATTTAAAAATTTCGGGTCGTTACAATCTTCCCCCCTTAAGAAATTGCGTCCTCGCAATTTTAAAACTGGGTTTTGAAATTTCATTGAAAGTCCCACATCGGAAAAGGAGTCAGTAAAACTATTACTTTAAAATAAAGAAAGGGAAGTACAATGGTCACCCGAGTTAACCCACACTAGGGTTCCATGTAGGAAAACATGGAAATGGAGGAAAAAACAAAGGGTCAAGTTCTGAGGGAGAGTGATAGAGAACATGATTAGGAGAAAGTTAACAATGAGAAAATCCCAAAATTATGATGTGTGTAAACGGTCTTTGATTACCTAGTAGGAAACTTAAACCAACAACATTTTTGTTTTACGTTTCTTTTCATAATTTTGAGGATTTCATTTACTACATAGAACAAAAACATAAGAAAATATACCTACCTTCAAGTAGAGTTTCATCCTCTAACAAGTCCCTACCAACGCTAATCTTTTCTCCAAATGATGAGAATTCAAAAACACTTGGTCTCATAAAAGCACAAGAATCATCTTCTATAGAATCACATAATCTACAAAAGATTAACTATCTATTTATTCTATCTTTAAACATTATCCCAAAAACTGAAAGGTTAAGGTAAAACAACTCTTCAAAAGAAAGAATCCCATAGGAATGGAAACTACTTTTAAATCATCAAAGTTCCATGGTACTACCCAAAGTTCATCATAGACCATTCCATAAATAACGGTCCTTAAAATTCCTCAAAACAAACCAAACTAATATTGAAACCCAAATATAATAAGGATTTGATAACATAGTCTTCCAAAACAACTTCATTGTTCATCTCCAGACAACGTCAACCACTCCTAACATCTTATAAAAAAGTAGCTAACCTAAACATATTTTACCCAAGATAGGTTATTCATTCCCATAAGTAACCTAAATTACTATAAGTTCACCTTAAATTCATCAATTCTTAAAAATATAAGTCAACCTTACTCCTCAATGAAAATACCGTAGTAATCTATTTACCTTGATCAAATATGGTTCCCAAAATAATGAACGTCTTCCAAAATAATAATCATATTTTAATCCCCTAATCATCCCTGTCATATTAATACGAAAATCATCGCATTTCCTATCACATTGGTTGTCGGAACATGTTCTTCCATTTCCCACCATTAACTAAGAAGAGAAAGCATAATTAGGGGCTTAAGTACTTAGCTAATAATCATGAAAAGGAACTGAAAGCATATAAGGATAACTTGTATATGAAAGGTATACCCTAAGTTGTGATCTCCTAGGTTCCCATCTAGGTTATGAATGATCATATATTACTATGTGAACCTTTATTTTATTTTATCTTTGTTCCTTTAACAATGGTTCATACCAAGCTTATGAATTTACCAAAGCATATCCCCCGGGAGTGTCGTAACCAAGAGTGCAGCAAGGCCCGTTGTCGTGTACCAGTTCCCGTTCGAGTCTTGCTCAAAGCGGTGTTTTCGGGTTTTACCCCTATGTACATCTGTGCCAGAGCCACCTCTACCTGCTCGTATCCAGACAGGGATGTATTTGCTTAGAAACCCCTTACTCAATACTCACCAAAATACCAGGAAGATTTCATATATTAAACTTTTCTATAGGGTTCCTCCTAGAGTTTTCATATCCTAATTTCCACAAATAACTAAACCATCCTTTGATACCAACTATAGCATCCCGTCTTTTTATAACATAACTTTTCATTCCATTACAAGGAACTGAGGATCTTTAAGGTTTAGTGTCTTGGAAACAAGGAACATAAAACATGAAACAAAAAAAAACATTCTTCTTAAACACTTGAAAGGCTTCTCCTCATGTTCACCCTAGGCTCATTACTGCATCTCATAACCTGGGGACACACATCAAAAGGAAGGGTGAGCATAAGGCCCAGCAAGGGAAACAAGTGAAACATTTTACATATGAACTTGAGATACATCAATAAAGTCATGAAAAGAACTTTAATGCATGAAAATGAAATCATGAGGCATATCATAATAAAAATAAAACTTTTTCATAACATGAAGATGTGGCTGCAACATTTAATATTGACAATCGTTTCGTTTCACCAAGGTTCATCCCCAAGGTGTCGTTAAAAATTACCAAGGTTATTCACCAAGGCGTCGTTAAAATGGTCATCTCTAGAGATTAAGTCTTTACCCAATGCATTGGAGCGCTATCAGGGCGCACCCTTAAATTTGCCTTTATTATCATGTGAGCCACATATATCATCATCAAACATTTCATAAATAACCCATATAGCATAAAATAAATGGGTTTCATTTCATAATCATAACGTTTTAAAAACTGCTTTAAAGACATGATCTTTACGTCACTTTAAAACCCACAGAAAAGGAAGGTGGGTCTCATGTATGTAAATCCCAGAATTTAAAATAGAACATTTTGGTATATATGTGAATACCCCTTTAGAAGAAAGAGCTTTGAGTATTCACTTAATAAAATAAAAGGACTTTAGAAAAAGAGATAGACATTTTGAGACAGAAATTCTGCAGCATAACGGCAATGTTCCGAGGTTTTAGAAGACATTAAAAGAGAGGTAAAATGGGTCAAACATTCATAAATGACCCATAAAATAGTACATGGACAGAATAAGAAGGATACATGATCATGGTAATGAGATTTCAAGGACATACCATTTGAAATGAAAAACATGGAAGGAAGAAAAAAAATTAGATTTCTCTTATGAAAGTTCGGCAGCCTAACGGCGTTACTTAAACCTCAACAAACAATGATTTGAAAAGATCAAATAGGATCTCTCATCATGTGAACATAAGAGTTCAGTATGATAGATATAGAGATAATTCCCCAACATAACAAAAATGAACTTGAAAGAATTGACATGAAAGTAGAACTTCAAAACGAGAAGGGTGAAGAACCACTTAAAATTTCGGCAGCCTAACGGCGCCACTTAAAACATCAAAATACTGAATTGAAGAGATCAAATGGGGTCTCTCATCATATGAACATAAGAGTACAGTATGATATATATAGAGATCATACCCCAATATAACAAAAAGTAACTTGAAATAATTGACATGAAAGTAGAACTTCAAAACGAGAAGGGTGAAGAACCACTTAAAAATTCGCAGCCTAACGGCGCCACTTAAAACATCAAAATACTGAATTGAAGAGATCAAATTGGGTCTCTCATCATATGAAAATAAGAGTCCAGTATGATATATATATAGATCATACCCCAATATAACAAAAAGGAACTTGAAATAATTGACATGAAAGTAGAACTTCAAAACGAGAAGGGTGAAGAACCACTTAAAAATTCGGCAGCCTAACGGCGCCACTTAAACATTATTAAAACGAATTGATGAGAGCAAGGGGGGTCTCTCATCATATGAACATGAAATAGGCAGTAAGATGAATATAAAATAACATCCTCCAAAATAAGAACATGGAGTATAAAATAAAGGACATAAAAGAGATTACTTGAAAAGAAAGAGAGAGGTTGGATCCCTTACCTTAAAATGTAACTCTTAAACCTAAAAGGGTGGGACCTTGAGGGCTTGGGGGCACCTTGGGAGGACTCTTTGGGAGGTAATTAGACCAGAAATTCGTTGGGAATGAGTGGGGAGTCGAATGGATGAGAGGAGGGCTTGGTATTTATAGGGAAAGTGAGGGGACAAGGCATTAATGGCCAAGGGACACCTCACATGTGCTTTTCTCAAACCCATGTGCTCTCCCTTGTCATTTATCATGGAGTTAGGCCACATGGGGCCCCCAAAAAAATAATTCATCACCCTTGGCCGGCCAACCCTCAAACGATCTCATGACATCATCATGACACCGTTATGATGTCATTAAACATACCGAATCCCTAAAACTGTATTTTTACTATTCACTGAAAATTCAACTTTCTCAGAAAAATCCCAAAATTTAACATTAACCAAATATCAATGCTCTGATTTCAAAAATGAAATCCATTTTATAAAAATAATTTTCTAAATATTTTTAATTTAATTTTTAAATAAAAACACTATTCATAGAAAATTCATTTTTTTCAGAAAAAACCCCAAAAATTACCATAACATATTATCGATGCTCTGAGTTCAAAAATAAAGTCATTTTGATAAAAATAATTTTCTAATTATTTTTAATTAAATTTTTAATTAAAAAAACACTATTCACCCGAAAAAAACTAATACTTGAATAATAATCAATGAAACCGTTATTTAACTATTTTATTGAATCACATTACTTAATCAAGGTGCCTAGATTATTTTAAAACTTTCTTTAAGTGAGATTACTAATCCATTTGGTCATATTACTAATCCTAATCATAAAATCACTATTCATAATTTACTATTCATCAAAAATCAAGTTGGTCTTATTAGATTCTAAATTTAGTACTGAACATAATTGCAGAAGACCTTTTTTTTGAAAATCATTACAAATTTTTAATTATTTAGGGTTTATATAAACATATTTAAAATATCCTTTTTCTAAAATTCATCAAAAATATGAATACTATATTTATCCGGTAATTTCAAAATTCATAAACTTCATCATAAGAAGAAATCCCAATTTTTATTTAAAACAAGGATTACACAAGGTAGTTACGGTCTCGTTACATAACCCCTTATAATACCAGCATAGGACCTAAGAGTAAGGTGTGCTAGGGTGATAGAAGCTTGGGGTGGCTCAGTCAACATTGCCCGAGTAGTAATTTCTATCAGTTTGAACTTCTCACGAAGGCGATTCCGTTCCAGCTTCACATGATGAAGTTTGGCTTGGATTTGATCCAGAGCAAAGCCCAGTGGTGCTACCTCCTTCCCAAGCTCTGTTAGATGGGCTTCGATCGGTCCAGGACTACTAGGTGAGGCCATCGATTCTTCTTTCTATAATAATTAACCAAGATTACTTATATTTAGAGACAATAATCAAAACATTTTGTTCACAGCGGTCATGTTGACCGATGGTTATATAATAGTCAAAACCCACTGATCTCATTTTAATTATAATCATGTTTATCAAATAAAACATTTTTGTTGAGTATAACAATAACACATAAAATTAGGAAACAAAATTTATTTAAAAATTTCGGGTCGTTACAAGTATGTCTCATGCCTATAATCATACAAAGGATAAATGGGAATTACAATCCATTCCAATAATCATCTTAGCATTAATGTTTATCTTATCCCATTTTAAATTAGTGTATCATAATGGATTTAGCTTCCCTTTCAATTAGAATCAACATAAACTTCATCAAAACTACCTGATTCATAATCAATAAAAAATACATGGGCATGGTGTCCCCTTAAACAGAAATTAAAAATAGTGGGAACATAATCCCTTCTCATGGAAAATAAAAATAGTTGGTAGATCATACATAGCCTTGGGGGATATCACATAAATAATACTATAATCCCTCACCATGTCAAAAAAACGTAAGTGGGAATATCATCCCACACTATAATTAATAATAATCCATAGGCATGTCATCCTGATCCATGGGCCACATCAAAGTGAATAGTCATGACCTAGACTCAGGGTAAACATAAGAATAAGTGGTATCTCTTCCCTTGTTTTATAAATTTACTAACCATAGGTAAGATAATCTTATAATAATAACCATATCAAGTTATAATAAACAACTCATTCAACACATTAAAAACAAATCATAATAAGTTTGGAATAATGTCCAACTGTATTTTTTAACAAATCCAAGCTGGTTCTCATTCACAAGAAACCTCTTTTAAAATCCTAAATACTAGGTTCAATATACATTGAACCATATCAATTAAAGGAGTAAATCTCACACCTCTTAACCATTATCAAACAAGATAAAAAAGATAAAATATAACTCAATTGGAATTATAAGGTAATACTCAAGAAAAACATTTAATATAACCACATAATTCTTAATTAAAGAAGACTAAGGGGCTCCTATAAAGGTCTAATATGTTATAATTTATAATATAAACACCCTTAATAGGTTCCAAGTTTCATATTCTCAATGTTTTATAATATATTATTGGTTATATATGACCATGGAATCATAAATAAAAATTAAGGAGGACCACTCATGGCCCTAAAAAGACTTACTAATACCCAAAGTGATAAGAAACACAACTAAAATCCATTTAAGTCCATGTACAAACTTTAGTCATAGACCAGATAGTACATATCATATGAAAACTCATATAAAATGATAGGAAATTTTAGGGATAAACTTCCATTAAATTGTAAGAGTCTTCCCATGAAATTTCATTAGACAGAAAAACCTCTTGTAGAATAAATCATAAAACCTGAAATAAACCCTAAAATTTAGGATATTTAGTAAATAATAAAAAAAATATTAAGAAAATGTGATAATAGATGTAATAGGATTATTATTCATACTCATAACAATCCTCTAGGATATATGACATATTGATTCGACCAAAAAATAAGTGGAAGTCAAAGTTGGATTGGAGAGAGAAAAGGGAGATAAGAGGGGGTCATGAGGCTGAAGAGGAACAAAATGATCGGGTACCTATTTATTAATATTTCTAAAAATATATATATATTTAATTATATTTTTAAAATAAATGATATAGGATACCAGTTAATCGGTCCCATGTCATAGGGTGCCTGATACCCACTGGTTACTGGTCTCATATCCACCAAGTGGTTGGGGAACCCTTAAAGACCCCCCCCCCCCAATTAAAGCACTTGGGTAACTATTTCCATTCACTGAGTACTTGGTGTTGTCTATCCTCAAAAGGATTGACTTTGAATATAGCCCAATTATTCATAAATTTCCCATCGACCTTTTCTAACTCATACAAATACCAAGACCACTAAATTACACATATTTTTGAAAAATATTAAATAGTTTCATACCTCATTATATTTGGGATTTTATATCACTAATAACTATATCTAATGGGTGTTGTTTATATTGAACTAATTAATTTAGAAATGGACTTGAGGGTGATTCTTCCTCAACTTTAACTTCTTTAGAAGGATTTATAATACTAATAGTCTAATTTCCTCAATATTACTCAACAATATCAATTTATGGTTCAGGTTTAGGTAAATTTTCATAAAATTTAGAATAAATTAATTCCTTTATGGTTTTGGACATATTATTAAAAATGTCATAGAATTTACATGAGTTAGAGTACTGAAGAAAAATTCCATAATCTAATTTGGGGTTAAACTTCCCTAATTTATCCTTGGTCATGTTAATATAACATTTATACCAAAACACAATAAAATAAATAATTTTTGGTTGAAGGACCCCAGAAGACCCTGAGAGTGGAGGGGTGAATCAGGGTGTTAACGTTTTCTTTTAAACTAGTAGATCATGTTCCCACATTGGAAGGAACCTATTAAACCTGTCTAAAGAGGATGTGTAGAAAATAAACAATCACATGCAAAATAATGACACATTAATTTTACTTGGTTCACCACTAAGGGTTATGTCCAAGGAGAATATGTCGATAGTGTGTCAGTCGTTCCAAAACCACTAATATTTACTAGTTGTGGAGTAAAAGTGTTTAGCACAGTCATTATGTTCCAGGCGCACTGCCTTTACAAGGTTTTAGGGATAGCACACTGAATCCCTCGAATCACTTCCAATGACTCCCCATTACTGACTGTATTGGAAGAATCTTCACTCAATTTAATGACTTGAAGGTCGCTTCAATGGTTTAGCATAAAATCATGCATCCTCAACTATAAATGGATGCTCTGTTGAAGTCCCATAATTATTCACATATGTAATTTATTTTCTCGTACATTGATATGTTCTAAATATTAATTTTTCAAACTGATCTAGCCAATTTTAGGCTTCCATGGGTGTTCCTCGTACTACTTCTATTTCTACATACCATAGTTATTTTCGCATACCATCCAACTCTTATATGTACCACCCAGCTCCTCAAAAAACTATGCTACTCCACGTTCTGCCCTACTCTGCAAACTTCTCTACACCTTCGCGTATTGTCCTACTTTGCGTACTGCCTTGCTCAGTCGCGAACTGCGAGAGTCTCCTGCATGAATGACACACTCTTCCACAGACTATTTTTCTTACATGGATGAGTCTCTCCCTGTACCATCCTCTCCTCCATAAACATCTTCGGACTTCTCTATATTTCTTCCTGAAATTTTAATCTTCAATATCATCATCTATCAAAGTGGATTATTGTTCCTTAAATAGGTATTTAACTCCAAAAATTTTGGTAATCTTATTTACCCAAAGTTTCAATATGGGACAATCATAACTCCATCTGTGTACTGACAGCCTCCACCGCGTACACCAATCCTCTGAACTGCCAACCGTCAGCGCGTATCGTAAACCTTCTACACACCATATGTCTTTTGGTTTGCGTACTACATCTCTTCACCACATACCATCACTGCGAAACATTTTCTGTTGCATTTCGTGAACCGCATGCCTTCACTGCATACCATTGCCCCAAACTGTTTTCAGTTCTGTGCAACGTTCCGTGTACCACATGCCTTCACCGCATACCACTCACCTTCACCACATACCATGTACCGCGTGCCTTCACCACATACTGCGTGCCTTCATCACATACCACCGGATTTCACCATGTACTGTCAGCCTTCACCGCGCACCGTTTCTGAAAACCATTACCAAACTCCTAATTTTTTAGGCCAAAAAATATGGCAAACACTAGGAAACTGTGCCACCATCAATACTGATTTCAACCTCAATCGGATGATCTCATTCCTTGCAAACTCCCTAGTCATATGTGTGCATATTGACAAAAAACACAAACCATACTCCGTTATTATCAATAAATATCCTTGGTTCCAAAAATCACCCCCTTTGGGTTTATTGGCAATCGCCAGATAAATTCACTGACGCACCAGCCACGATCAAAACCTGAATCTTCAAGCAACAACTCATCCACCACTCTAAATCTACATGAGCAAGGATCGGTGTAGAAAACAAGAGATATTACATGAATTAAGTTTTTATTTTATTTTTTCTCAATCTTCATTGTTGTAGTTCTGGATTTTTCTTATATTCAAAAAAATAACTCTTCCATTTAATTTATCTATTCTCCCCCATTGGCAATAAACCTAAAGACTGGTATTTTAACATTATAGAGCTCATAACACACTCCCCCTGGATCGTATCTCCCCCATAAACCTACAACACTTCCACAAATAGATTAGCACAGTTAAAACAACTAGGGAGAGGGGAATCTAGTAACCTCGTTATGCATTGGGAGGTTACTGAACACTGAGGTTCAACTGATGTTTCTCAAACACAGCCACTAACAGTGTCTTGGTCATAATGTCAGCCACTTTATCATCAGTTCCCACATGGTCCATTTTGATCACTCATTGTTCAAATTTTTCCTTGATAAAGTGATATCTGATCTCAATATGTTTTCTACGATAATTTTGAATAGGATTATTTTTAAGATCAATTGTTCTCTTGTTATCACAGTAAATCACCATTGGTTATTTCACCTCATCACCTATTTTAGTCAGTTGTTTCTTCATCCAGAGTAATTGAATGCATGCCTTGGTAGCAGATATATATTTTGCTTCAGAAATACTAAGATAAGTACTTTCATGTTTCTTGGTTAACCATCCCACATATTTCTTCCCAATATATAATGCTTCACCATTGGTAGACTTTATATCCACTACATCTCCAGCCCATTTAGTATCCAAAAAAGAAGACAATTCACTACCTCTTCCTACAGAAAAGTATATCCCATAATTATGTGTACCATGAATGTATCTCATGATTCTTTTCACTACTGCCATATGTTCTTCCTTTGGATTACTCTGAAATCAGGCTGCAAGGCAAGTTGCAAAGACAATATCCAGCCGTGTTTCTGTTAGGTACAGTAGGCTTCCAATGATTCTTTTGTACATGGTGAGATCTATAGAAGTCTCATACTCCTACTTCCCAATCTTTTTTCCAACTGCAATCGGAGTCGACATTGGTTTGGAATCGTCCATATTGAATTTATTCAGTAGCTATCTTTCATAATTTTCTTGATAAATGAAAGTTTAATCCTTCTTCTGAATCACCTGTAACCCTAAAAAGTATGTGAGTTCACCAATCATGGACATTTAAAATTATGATTTCATGTGATTAGAAAATTCATCCACTGATCCATGCCTGCTTCCACCGAAAATAATATCATCCATGTATACCAATACCATGAATTGATCTTTTTGTTAATTTTGTACATATAGATTTTGATCCACTTCTCCTCTTTTAAACTAAATCATTCTCAGATAAGAGTCTAACCGTGAGTGCCACACATGTGGTGCTTATTTTTGGCCATATAGAGCTTTCTTTAATTTGTAAACCTTTAGTTCATCACTGCCAAGAAAAAACCCTATAGGTTTTTCAATGTTTACTTCTTCTAATACTCCATTTAATAATTCTGTCTTCGCATCCATTTTATACACTTTATAACCTCTTTGGATTTCTATAGAAAGGTGTATCCTGATTGACTCCAGTATCACTACGAGAGAAAATGTCTCCTCAACATCAATGCCTTTGATTTGTGAATATCCTTTATAGAAAAATCGTGCCTTATTTCTAATGACATTTCCATACTCATCAAATTTTTTCTTGAAAATCCACTTTGTACCAATCACATTGTGATCTTCAGTTCTTTTGAAAAGATCCCAAGTCTGATTTTTGTCAACATGATCTAATTATTCATTCATTACTTTTACCCATGACTCATCCTTCATATCCTCTTCAGATGAGGATTCTTCTACAACTGATAGAAATGCATAATGTGCATTATTCCTCATTCTTCTTATTTGTGTAGGTGTATTATGATCCCCGATAATGTTGGAAAAATCAATCTCTGCTCTTCGATTTCTCTTTTGCGGTTCAACCGAACTCTCTCTAGTTATGGATTCCTCTTCTGATTCTTCTTCAGAGTCAAAATCATGATGTGACTCCTGAGAGTTTTTCACACCATCCTATGCCTCTATATTAACATTTGTTCCATGTTCACATCCTTCCTCATCTTCTATCACATCAGTATAAGAATTCCTTGAAGCATTTTTTGTTTTCCTTTTCAATGATCTTTACATCACTACTTTCTACAATTCTTCCCAAGATCTTATTGAAACATTTGTAAGATTTTATATTCATTGGTTATCCAAGAAATATTCCTTTGTCTGCATTGCCTCCATACTTCCCTTGATTTCCTTCTTTGTTTCGGATAAAACATTTTCTTCTGAAAACATGAAAATATTTCAAAGAGAGCGTCCTTCCATGCCACAATTCATAGGGTGTTTGTGTCTCACCCATATATAGTCCTGTTTGATTTTGAATCCCATGCTTCTCTAGGTAATTTTCAAATTAAATGGATTTATATTCCTCTCCATTTTTAGACCACAGGACTTTGATCTTCCATCCACTATCATTCTCTGTGATTTGACGATAGGTTTTCATACAATCAAGCACTTTTCGATTCCTGTGTATAACAATCACACATGAAATTCTACTATAATAATCTATGAAAAGAAAAAAGTATCTTTATTCATGTGTTCTAGCAACATTTATCAGGTCACATACATCTGTATGGATGAGGTCAAGAAGATTCGATGCTCTTTTCTTCTTTTACCGGTAGGAACTGTAGACTAGTTTCCCTTGCATGCATGCATCACATGTCTTTTCTTTTTCATGCTTTAGATTAGGGATATCCATGAATATCTTCATCTTAGATATATTTTCCATGTCTTACTGATTGATGTGCCCCAATATTTGATGACATAAGTTGTTTTTCTTCTCAAATATTAAGTAGCAAATGTTCTCTTTCCTGACAACTAGATGTAAGTTTCCATCTATTCTACAGATTTTCATGAGGTAATTCCCATACTTTCTTCTTATAGTACAGCCATTTTGATTTAATTTCATAATAAGACCTAAGTCACATATTTGACTCACACTAAGAAGATTGTGACGTACACCATCCACATAAAGGACTTCAGTTTTCTTCATCTCTCCATTTTCTAGCTCAGTACTTCTGCTGTATTTTATCTTCAAAGCACCATCATTATCGAACCTCAATGTTCCATAGACCTTTTTCTTGAAATTTGTTAATAGTTCTAAATTACCCGTCATGAGGGATGAACATCCACTTCCAGGTTATTTTTTTCTTTTTTTCTTTGATGGCTACTTCTGCAAAATTGGACTTTTAAATATTCCACTTTTCTTTCCATGAGATATTGGATTGAGTTTCTAATTCCATTTCAATTATATCTTCCATGTACATGGTTTCTTCATATTCAAATTCCTCTTTCATAGGAGATAACCAATTTCAAATAGCAATAGTATTTGGATGATGTGTTTTGACTCGTCTCTGAGCATTGAAAGAATTTATCTTGTCATACCTATTCCTACAATACATAGCATTATGGCCAAAGTTAGAACAGTAAAAACAATATCAATAGAAATTATTTATTCTATAAGAAGTATGATATGAATACGTTCTCCTTTTTTGAACTCATAACTCTTCCTCATTCATATATCTCCTTGCCTCTTCATAGTATGACATGGTATGGCCCAAATAGCCACAAAACTAACACTTCGTGAAAGGAAATGTCTTATCACTTCTATTTCTCCCCATGCATTCTTCCTCAGGAAAATATTTTGACTACCTAATATTTCTGTACACTCAAGGATAATATTCATTCCTCCTTTCAGTTTGTTTAAGGGTTTCTTATTTAGCACTTCTGGTTTCTTTTCAACATGATCAACTTTCATCTTGCCTTTATTTTGGTTCACTTTATTTATAGAATTTGGTGTTTTGGCATCACAACCAATTCCACTATTTCCCATGAATATGGGCCTTTGATCACTCGGGATTTTTTCAACTCCATCAAAACCATGTTTTTCTCTCTCTAGCAGCTCAGCATCTGAGAACCTTCCAAATTGTATTTTCTTCTTTTCTTATTTTGAAATTGATTCACTTTTGAGTTTACTTCTCAGGGTAGCAAATTCTTCGTCAAGTCCTTCAAAGGTCTTGGACTTCTCCTCTAGTCTTGAGGTAAGTTCATTTATGACCTTTTCTTGTTCTTCAATTCTAAGTTTTAGTTTTACAATATCATCAGTTCTTTCAAGAATTGTTGATTGAACTTTCACCAGTTCTTCCAGTCGTTCATTTTCTGCTTCCATATTATCAATATATTTGGATGATTCCTCCACCGTTTCTTTCCACTTATTAAATCTCTTACATTTTATCTCAATCTTACCAAAATAATTCTTAAGTTGAAACTTGGGATCGACACTAATAGTCAACTGATTATCTCCATCTTTATCTATCAATGGTTCTGAATTTTCAATGGTATCCATCATGGAGGAATGGTTTCAAGTCTTAAATTCTGGTTCATCTTCCTCACATAATTCATTATCATCATCTTCCTCCTCACAAAAAAAACTCTTCTTCTGTACATTACTTTCAAATTTGAAGTTTCCATTTTTGAATAATATTTTCTAAGGCATCTCCGTGTTTTAAACTTTGCTTTCTTCATAGTCAAATTTTCTTGAGAACTAAGAGGAAATGTGCCCAACTCTTCCACATAAAAAAAAGCCATAGGTACCTTGCCTTCAAATTTCCATGTTCCCTTATTGAGCTTCTTATAAATGAGAGAAAGATTTTATTTTTCCTCATCATATTCATCACTGCTATCTCGTGAAACTTTTTGTTTGTCCATGGATTTGAATTCCATTTCCTTGTCCATGCGATTCATAGCTTCTTCTGGTTTGATTCTCATTTCATAAGCTGATATATTTCTCAAAAGATCATCCACTAAGAGTTTGGAGATATATCTTTCCGCAAGGGCTGACATATTTGCATTGTAAAGGGGTGGAAGTCTTCTCAATATTTTCTTCACTATGTCAATGTCTTTGATTTCTTTTCCCAGACCTCAGATTGCTCCTATAACTTTGGTAATTTGATTGAAAAAAGGAGTCTGAATTCTCATCAGGGTGCATATTCAGATCATCAAACATGTTGTGTAGAACTTGAAGTTTTTCCTCCTTCACTATCTATATCCTTCATAAATATTTTCCAGTTTATCCAAAAATGACTTGAAAGATGTGAAACCCATTACCTTTAGATAAATCTGATCAGAAGGGCTGTAGTGAGAGAATTTTGTGCTTTTGAATCAGCATCAAGCAATTTCCTATTTGTATCTGTCATTGATAGTCCTATAAAATTAGTGACTTGTATTCCCTGTGCAGTAGAAAATAATACTTCCATTCCAATAGATCTTTGGTGATATCTCATACAATTTTTACATATTTGAAAATTACTTCCATCAAATAGGGTAAACTCCCCTAACGTTGACTGGATTCTCTATGATGGCAGAAGACAGATTCAAAACCAGTAACCTTTACACTCTGATACCACTTGAAGGACCCTGGAACACCCTGAGAGGGGAGGGGTGAATCTGGGTGTCAAATTTTTCTTTTAAACAGATGGATCTTGTTCCCACGTTGGTAGAAACCTGTTAAACCTATCTGAAGAGGATGCGTAGAAAATAAATAATCACATACAAAGCAATGACACAGCAATTTTACTTGGTTCACCACTAAGGGCTAAGTCCAAGGAGCTTACGCCAATAGTGTTTTGGTCTTTCCAAAACCACTAATCTTCACTAGTTATGGAGTAAAAGTGTTTAGAATAGTCACTCTATTCCAGGCGTACTACCTTTATAAGGTTTTAGGGATATCACACTATGTCCCTTAGATCACTTTCACTAGCTCCCCCTTGCTCACTGCGTTGGAAGAATATTTACTCTGTTTAACAACTTAAAGGTCGCTTCAATGTTTTAGCATCAAATCATGCATACTCAACTATAAATGGATGATATTTTGAAGTCCCATAATCACACATGGATGTAATTTATTTTCCCATACACTTATATGTTATGAATATTAATTTCGAAAACTGATCTGGCCAATTTTAAGCTTCCTTGGGTGTTTCGCGTACTACTGTTGTTTCCACGTACCACAGTTGTTTTCGTGTACCATCCAGATCTTCCACGTACCATTCATATACTTTGCGAACTTCACTACTCCATGTTCCTCCCAACTCTGCATACTATTCTACACCTCTGCATATTTTCCTGCTCCGCATACTGCCTTACTACTCCGCATAGTGTGAGAGATTCCTTCGCGAACCACACACTCTTTTGCGGACTATTTTTCTTATGTTGATGGGTCTCTCATTGTACCATCCTCTCCTCTATGAACCACATAGGAATTCTTTGAATTTTTTGCCAAAATTTTAATCTCCAATCTCATCATCTATCAAAGGCAATTATTGTTCCTTAAATAGGCATGTAACTCTGCAAATTTCGGTAATCTGATTTACCTGAATTTTCAATGTGGAACAATTAGAACTCCATCTGCGTACTGATAGCCTCCACCATGTACATAAATCCTTTGAACTATGAACCATCATCACATTCCATAAATATTCCACGCACCATATGTATTTTGGTTTGTGTAATACGTCTCTTCACCACGTACCATCACTGCGAAACATTTTCTACGGTATTTCACAAACTACACGCCTTCACCATGTACCGTTGCTGCGAACTATTTTCAGTTCTGCACACCATTCCATGTACTGCACGCCTTTACTGTCTACCATGCGCCTTCACTGCGTATCGAGTACCAAGAACCATCACCGCGTACCGCGTGCCTTCACCGCGTATCATCAGCCTTCACCGCTAACCGCCAGCCTTCACCGCGTACCGTTGCTGCAAATTATTACTAAACTCCTGATTTTTTAGGCCCAAAAATATGGAAAACACAATGAAACTATTCCACCTTTAATACATCTTTCAGCCTCAATTGTATGACCTCATTCCTTGGAAACTCCCTAATCTTACATGTGCATATTGAAAACAAACAAAAACCACACTCCATTATTATCAACAAACAGCCTTGGTTCCAACAGGGGTTTCTTACCTACCCATAGTTTATAGGAAATATTATTAAAAAAATTTCTAATCAAGGAATGGTAAAGATTATATCAATAAGTATTGAAAACCTTAACCCAAATGAATTGATGGAGTTTGAATTCATCAAATATAGTTATTTCACTAACTTATAGAGTTTGATTCTATCTACCAACAACCCCATTTCATTGAGGAATTTTAGGAGTTGAAAAAGTGTGATGGAAACTATATGGTGGATAAATGATTTAAAGATATCATTTATAAACTTTTTCATTTTTTGGATTTATTGGTAAATTTGGTGAATGATTTACAGACCTCATTCTTATTGGATAAAAAATAACCCCAGAAAATATTGTATAATTATTGATAATTACAAATGTGTTAGATTTACCTCCTATACTAGAAACTTTTGTTATACCAAATAATTCAAGGTGATCTCACTCAAAGTAATTTCAAGTGGATAATTAATTTCTTGGATTTAAATTAATATTTTTATTTCTTACGGTATTAGAAAGAATCGCATTCAATATCCTTTCAGAATTGTAATTTAGAAAAATCACATATATGTTTATTTTAGTTGATATTGTAAATTTTATGTGTACTAAAATAACCAATCCATATATTAAAAATACAATACTATATATAATTTATATTCATCAATTTTACATATTTAATAAAAAAATTAATTTAAATCAATAAAAAATTCATTTTGAAAACAATATATAGAAAATAATATTTTATCCTTAAAATCAAATGGTTTACAAATGTCATTCTCAAAGGAAACTCTAAAACCACTATCAAAAAATTGACTAATAATTTTTAATTTTTTCTTAATTATTCAAAAATATAAAATAACTTCATTACAATTATAATTAAAAAACTAATTCTACTTATATCAATGATTTTTATTCTTGAGTTATTATAAAAAGTGACATGTTTATAGTCATGTTTTTCTATGAGGTTAAACTAAGATTAGTTTCTTCACATATTCCTTAATCATATGATTTAAATATACAATGTAAATCCATAGGGTTTTATCTTGAGTCATTTTTCTTATAAAATAATCAAGATACTAAATATTCTAGTATGAAAATTAATTTGGGTATACTAATACTTACAAAAAAGTTTTGTAAAGTTTGTTTTTTTATGTGAGGGTATTTATTCAAAAATTTATAGAATATGTGAACCCACTCGGTACAACATATCAAGAATTTTTATAATTAAATTCATAAATTATATTCTAAATTTTATGAAAATAATTACAAAATTTTATATTAAGATATTCCTTTTATAATTTTATTTTTTTTAGGAACTAGTCTAACTAGTGAAACGAATTCCAAAATGTATTTTTCCATGTAATCATGTGCTTATAAATTTATCTAAAAACTCTTCACCTAGGGTGAATTTTGAGAGATCATATCGAAGATCCTTTACAGTGGCATTCAATTGATCTATATTTTTTCGATTTCTATGTTTTAAGATCAATTCACCATTTTAATTAATGATTTGATTTTTTTTAAATACTAACATGAATATTTTTGTTTTCAACACTTTTGAATTTTTTAATAAGTTCAAAAAATCCTTCCTCAAGTTTATCTATAGTTTTATTAATATATAGATAATTTAATTATATTTAATAAGAATAAAAATATGTGTTATTATAATTTACCTCATTATTAACCTTAATTTTAGTTATAAATCATTTGGCATTATCATCAATTGATTCAATTAAAGATAGAGATTCATCCCTTACACTATAAGTTAAAAACTTGAAGGATTTATTACTCTTCTTTCTTTCTATAATATTTTTCTTGAAAATGGGATAATATATATTGATTTTCCTCTTATTTTTTCATTTATATCTAGTTACTTTGGCTTCCTCTCATTGATCCTCATTTTTTGGATCGATGAAATGATTTCTTTTTTCCTTATGAACTTATTCATATTGTTTTCCAAGTAAGACATTTTGTTGTCCCTGTTAGATGATATTTCCAAAATTTATTTGAAATTAATGGTTTTATATTCCAAAATATTTTTATTTTCCTTTTCATATATTATTTTCACTGATATGTCATCCATAGTGAAGAGAACTCATGGATTTTAAATCAATCGCAAAAGCGGTTATATCAATGGGAGTCTATTTTTCCTCCACTTTCTTATTATGTGTGTAAACATGCATAAAAATTTTCCATATAGGATATCCTATGATTCTAATAAAACTAAAAATATTATTTTTCCAATAACTATAGTTCATTCCATCAAAAAATGGAGTAATACCCATTGAGTATCCCTCGAATACATCTTGACTGTTAAATGTAGAGGCCATCATTTTTAATCATTCCATGAAACTATTTTTGGTTTAGAAATAAAGGGAGGATTATGTTATAATTTTTTTTCCTAGATTATGTAAATAGAGGGGTATTTCCTTTAAAAAATAAAAACCTAAAACATAAACTAAAATTAAATTCATAAAATAAGCATTTGAAATTAATGACAAAACATTGTTTAAAAACATTCCCTAAAAATTTATCACATGAATGCCTACTTATTTTCTCCCAAATTCCTTGAGGGTTAATTTACTCTATTGTATTTTATTATATCTAACCACCCAATAAAAGACTTAAAATTTATTTTCAGTGTTTTTAGAAAGAAACTCAATTCTCTTATTTTAGTGGTAGTGAGAACCCATGAAAAACAAAAGTAAATGTGATATGGATTTATTTAACTCAATACCAATAATTAATAATATATAATATCATAAAAATAGATTTACACCAAGATAAAAAAGAGTGATTTCATAAAGGAATGAAAACACAAGAAAATAAATGAACAAAATGCCTCAATTGTGTGTAATTTTGGTATCCAATGCTTTCTTTTTATTTTTAGAGGTGTATTTATATCCTACAAACCTTTTTTTATGTATTGGGTCTATTATAGGTCAGATAGAGTTGTTAGATTCAAAAAATAGTCATTTTAATTATGAAATTGAGGTGGTTAAATTTATATATATCCCACTAGGTAGCAGATACTGAATTAATAGGTGGTCGGTAAGAAATTAGAGACAACCATGTAGTTAATCCCCATCTACCATGTAGATTTTGTGTTGAATATAGGTTTCTAAGATTATTTCAATCCTATAAAGTTCCTGGTAGGAGGATACTGGGTGGCTTGTAGCCACTTGAAATTTACTAGTGTGCTTTCATTCATCATCGGGTACTCAGTGCCTGAAATAGAAACATTTACTTCAAGAATCTGTAACTAGGTTATTAGTGGGATTTGACAGGGTTCCTAGTGTATTGTGACAGTATGGGATACTTAATTATATATCTAAACACATCATTAAATTTTTTAAGTGATCTATTAAACATCCATAAAGGTGAGTAATATAATTCTAAAAATAAGACTCAATTAATGCATTATAAAATAAAAGGGTTTTTATGATCATTAATAACAATATAGAAGTGAGTGATGCAAATATTTTTAGTAATACACCTAGGGAGGGAGATCAAATTGGTCAATGAAATGATCAGTCTGGAGTGGAGGTCTATCCAAATGTTAATGAGGTACTTCAATGAATTTCTAAACTAGCATCTCATCCTTAACTTGAGATCCACAATTCTGAATTTCTAACTCTGAACAAATATGATGTTCTTAATAAGGAGGAGGATGAAAAGTAATAGGAAAAAAATCAAGAAAAGAAAAAGCAGAAAAATAATAAAAATTGATAAAGGGAGATGATTTTGGTATTATCTTGGAATATATATGAATCAGGTTTATTTCCCACAAACTCAAAGAGTATCTTGACATGAAAGAGAAATCATGATACCCACACTCCTAGATCTGGTGCTAAAAACAAGTTTTGTGTTTTTTTATAAAAATTAACTAAAAAATATATAGTCTTTAACACAAAAAAGGATCTTTTTAGTTTAGGTTTTGGAGGATTAGGAAATTTTGTACAATGTATCAGAGTTTTACAAAAAAATTTAAACAATTATCCTACTTCACTCGAGCTAGCTACTTAAAAAACAAAAAAAACTTTGAAACTTATAATGAGCCTCTAAAAACATTTTAAAACATAGCATGAGCATAAAATTTTATAGTAAGGTATTTTAAAACTGAGAGGAAAATCCTTTTATAAATAATGTTTAAAAACTCTTGAAAACATTTTCTTTTATATCAAATATAAAAAATTTGATAAATATTTTCCCCAAAAATAACTCTATAGTTTTAAAAATATAACCATAGGAAATATTGTTCAAAACATTTAAAAATGCATATCATTTTGAAAACCTGTTTCACTTAAAAATATAGAAAACTTTGAAATATATACATGGATTCCTCCTAAAATTTTTAAAATTTTTTGTTGAAAATAATAGATTTTCATTAAAAGAAATGATTCCTCAAAACCTGTAATAAATATATGATCCCACTACAAGTATCACATTTAGTATAAAAATCCCCTTTGAGTTCATGTGTTCACTCTCCATTCCACATCATCACAATTGATACCCAAGTGCCAAGTTTTATATAAAAAATTATAGGTTTTTCTTTTCTCGTTTTATTTCCACTAAAATATCCTCTCAAAAACTACATTAATTATTTTCTAGAGAATATAATTTTATATCACACAAACTTTACAAAAATATATTTTTAATAAAACACCATAGTGGTTAGGATAAATATATATTATACAATTAATACTTACAATAAATCATTAAAAGAAGAAATAAAACATAGGAAAATTATTTTCCAAAAAATATAGAATGTTCATGATAATAATATAGTATGGTCATATCTACAACATGATAAACATCAATTTGATTAAAATTAAATTTCATGCATAAAATGATAACTATTAAATTCTTTGGGAACATGAAACTAAAATTCTTTAAATAAAGATTTCTTAGAAAAAGGATTTGAAAAATAAAACATTTAACTGATAATTAGGGTTTTTCTAATATAAATTTGGAATAGTGATTTTATAAAAACATAATTTTCCTTACTAGATTGAAATAAACCTTTGAATAAAATCGTTTATACATAAAAATCATAGTTTTAAAAATGGGAGTTCAAAGATAATAAATTCTCTTTATATAGGGGTTTTAGGGAATGAAAACATAATTTTTTTTACAAAAATTCACCCCTAATAAAGATAAATATATGTTTAAAAATATAATTTCCTTACAAAAATAGGATTTTGAACTTAAATCGCCCTTAAATAATAAAAGTTTTTTCATCAAAAAAATAATTTAATAAAACATTTACTTTACAGGAGGGTTTTTGAAAATAAAACATTGAAACAAAGTTTTGAAAATGAATTTTTACTTACCATAAACTAGTATCCAAGACTTTATGATTTCTTCATTTGGATAAATCCCTCTATCAAACTATTGTTAATAAATTATTTCCCACCTCTCTTTCAGTAAATAGAGATAGTATGTATGCATAAAAGAGAGGAGGCTTCATTAAGGGGAGAATCTGAAATGATCCTTATATAGATGCTATGTGTCCTAATAATATTGAATATATATATATATACTAAGTAAATTTTTAAATCAATTATATAAAATAAAAATATAAAAACAATAATATAACATTTTATTCATATTAAAATATGCATTTTTACATTCTAATAATTAGGTTACTAGTCATTTAGAAAGTGTGTGTGTGTTTACTAAAATTTTAACAAAAGTATATTAACACCAATTCTATTAATGGTAATACTTACAAATGTCATATTTTTTATTATAACTTTTTTTAAACCAAGTTTGTTTTAAAAATAATATTACTTATACTAACCATATATGTACTCATTTATTTAAAAATTATATCAAATACATTTACTTAATATTTTCTTTACATTAGCGCTTACTTAGATTTTATTACGACTAGAATTAATATTTTAGTAACCATAAATTTCATACTATTTAAAAAAAATGCTTACAGATTAATATAAGATTGTCATTAAAATATTAAAATACTTCTTTACAAACAAAAATCCTAAAAATTACTTACTTAAATAAACTTTTAACCATTTCTAGAAGTCTTTATATTATTAAATAACTATTTATTATTAATGAATAATAAATATTATTATTTTCGTATTGATTTTTGAATCATATATTACACACACACACACACACACACACACATATATATATATATATATATTTTAAAATAACCATATCAACTATTTTTTCCAAAGGTTATTCCATTTATACTATAAATACCCTAATTAAATGAAATTTTAATAAACCGAACTGGATGTATTTCAACATTCTTTCTAATAAGATGATTCCTATTTTTCCATTACTTTGTATTCTTACTATCATCCTCTTTGGTGTATTTATGATCATGGATGATCCTAAAGATACAGGCTATGATTTTGGAATTATCATGTTTCTCATATGTTTTCCTCTTTTATTTTGGATGATTATTAAAAATTTACTATTCTTAAATCCCTAAATAGTAACATTATTTTGTATTGGGAAGGGATGTCTTGTATTGTATTTAGTGTGTCATTATAATAAAATTATTTTCACTTGTTTTATAATACTTATTTATTTTATTCATTAAAATAAATAATATCTTAAAATTCTGGGATGTTTCATTGTATGCGTCAAAGGGAACCTAGGATTTACTTATATGGGATTGCCATTCATCTTGATTTTTTTGATTTTTTTTGTGTATATGGGTTAATAACTTGCCTCAAAGTGACTCCTTTTTAATAAAATACAAAAAGAAATATGTTTAGTGGATAAAGTTACTTGTCTCTATCATTAACTATTAGTTATTATTGTTATATTCAATTTATAACATTCAAAATTTTACTAATGACACGTTTGATTGCAAATGGATTTTTTCTGATTCAATTCTTACTCATCTTAAATGTTGTGTGGAGATCAACGCCTCGAAGAAAATCAAGAACCTTCTTCTTACAGCTGTTGCCGAGATCCTCCACATTATCTAGTATGATCGTAGTGATATTTTACATAAAAGGCACTCACTCAATCTCAATACAGGTTGTTCAAGAATTCTCACTGCTATCAGGTATGCCGCCTCGATTCAAAAAGACTTTTGTAACAATTCTGTTGAAGACTTTGTGATTCTCAGACGTCTCTGGGTTGTCAGCCTCTATAAAAAACCGTGTTAATCAATTGAGGTGTTCTGGAAAGCCCTTATTCCTGGGTGGATCAAAATAAACGTGGATGGAGCTTCAAAAGGGAACCCATGTCCAGTAGGTTTTGGAGATGTCTGCAGGGATTATCTAGGTCACTGTCATGGGTGATTCTATGGAGGTTGTGCCAGCGCCACATCCTTAGAAGATAAGATGATTGTGGTGATCTAAGCTGTTGATTTTGTTCAAAGGAAGGGCTGGAACGACATTTGGATTGAAAGTGACTCTACTTCCATCGTCCAAGAAATTTGGAATGGCGTGTTCCACCTTTAATTGACTCTTACATCTCGTTGGATGAGATGTATGGCCTCTCTTTGGGAAATTAGATATATTGCTACACATGCCTACCAGAAAGAAAACATGGTGGTTGATGCTCTTTCTAATAAAGGTATCAATCAAGAAGTTACGTGGTTTGATAATCTTCTGGTTGATCTTCTTCCTCTTTATGAAAGAGACTGTAATAAAATCCCATCTTTCAGACTTTTGTAGTTCTCTTCTTTGTTTATTAATAAATTGTGTCTTGGTCTTTGACCAAGACATTACCTTTTAAAAAAATTATAACATTCAAATATGAAGTAATCAAACAATGATTATTTCATGATGTGATGCGCATTTTTTTCCATGATTGGTAGTTTTCTTTATTCCTATAATAATTATAATATTATGAGTTACGGTATTTACATATCCTAGTCATGATATTTCCTTTGATTTTTTTCCCATTTTTATTCAAAATTTCTTATGATAAGAATATATATTTAATTTTTTAAATTTCTTTAATAAAATAATGAAATCATTTTTATCTTATCATATTCATTTATTTATCTATGACAGTCATTGATAATCAATTTTCTTCCATCAAGAAGAAAGGAAAACAAAATAAATCATGGCACTCATTTATGTTAGACATAAAAATGATAAAAAAAACTACTATATGTCAAAAAAATAGTTTTTACATGAGTAAATTAGTGTTTCAATAATATCTCAGATCACGTGGTAGATCTATATTCGTGCCTTTTTAGGATCCTCATGATGACTACCCCTCTCACTATAATTTCAAGTGACCAATATATATTTAAAGATAGGTGTGTATAAAACTGTGGGAGAACAAAAATGGATAAATCAGTAATAAGTATCCTGGTGTGATATAAGGAAATACCCCGCCGATAGATTGGTTGGGAGGGAGATAATTGTGAACTAGGGTTTTGGGAAGCTCTTAAAAAAATTGTGAACAGTCAAACCATCTTTAGATCCCTTCAGGGATTACCCACAAAATTATGAAAAACAAATGTTTTAAATGAGGAAATTTTGTTTATTTTAATTCATCGAACAATCATAAAAATGAGTGTTTTTTTAAATGAGATTTTTTTCGTCTAAAATGGGAAAAAAATATATCGAGATCCCAAAATAATAAAACTAATACCATCAGAGATCTTCTTTTCAAAAAAGAAAACAATATGCCCTCATACTCTTATTACATGCATGGTGATATTTTATTTACCGATTTTTGGGGGATGTGTTTTCATTGTAGTCTCTATGAAATATCCAAGATCTGCAAGACTATTTCATGGCTTATAAATGAATTATTCCAATCCTTTTATTTTTGAAAATAGAATAAATATATAATAATGATGAATTAAACTGAATTTGTTTCAATCAAGAAAGATGAAAATAAATAAACATAGAAATATAATGTGACTTGGACCTCTATAGACCTATGGAAATGGTGAGAACACCACCCCTAAATTCTTTATTTCTAAATAAAATTAGAAAGATACAGGGGCTTGGAAATAGTAAAACTAGAGAAACTATTTGAGGAAAATCCTAGATAAACGAGGTGGGGTTAATCAAACCCATCATGAGAAGTTACTCTGTCATATTACTATAAAGACTCATGTTATTCACACAATCATGGAAGTATACAATGAAATATGGAAGTAGATACTAACAAAAATGGAAATATAAACCTCTTACAGAGCTAAATATGTTCACTGAGATCTACATGGTGGATAAAACTCAACCCTAAATCATTTAAAACCTTCATGTTTGTATCACCCTACTTTGAAGGATCTATGTATCTCAAATACTCTCAAATGTAGCTCAACACTGAGACCATCAACATCAAAGAACTTTCTTCCTTCAGTAGACCACAGGAAATTCTCAAACAGATGTCTTCACCAGAATAGATCTTAAATGTATCTTGATGAAAACAAAAACAAAAGATTATATCCCAAAATAATTCCAAAAATGAAGAACCAATGAATTCAAAACACTCAATAGGATGATGGGTCATCATAGTATGAACAATGATAGAATGGAAGATGGAATGAAAGTATTTTCACCATATGGAAAGTGTGGAAAAAATGTGTATTTTGAAATATTAACTATGGAAAACTATTATAAAACTTTGAGGTATGGGATTAGAGGAAAGGGAAATACATAGATCCCCAATATATATGAGATTAATAAAATACTTTATAATAAAAACAATATACACACCCAAAATCCATTGGATTAAAACAATCAATAGCTCTCGATGCCCCATCATAAATGTCAAGATCTTACTATGAAAGTAAGGAAAATTAAAATGAATAACAATATTGTAAGCTAAAATTAAAATTAGAATATCTCTTGAAAACTAAAATCCATAATGTGAAACCATGAATAAGAATGGAAACAATCCAAATGAAAACAATATTAAGGAGTTAAATTAAAAACTGAATATGGAAACAAAAAAATAAAAATAAAAAATTTATACCACTGTAATAAAATTGATTCATCACTAGTGGTGTTCTCACAACCTAGGTTGTGGATTTGGGACTCTATTCATAAACTCTAAACAATGCATAAACTTTGATAACTAGACATGATTAGTCAAACTATTGGTGTGGTTATTAGATGTTTATATATTATTCACACACACCACCCCTATTTCAATAAATTCACTAACAAAATGAAGCCTAATTTCTATTTGATTTCACCTTCCATGGAAGACATGATTTTTGGATAAATGTAGTGTACACTTACGATTAAAATACACTTAAATATTACTGGAATATAAATACAATTCTTTTATCAATCCTTTAACCAAATTTATACCTTAATTTATTCCATCAAGTCTATATTTTCTACCTCAGTGGTGGAAAATTCTATAATATACTTCATGTTTCATTTATAGGAAAAAGAGCCACCAAAAGTAAGTAATACATATCATGTTGTATATTTCTATGTATTAACATTTTCTGCATAGTCAGAATCCAAAAATCCACAAATATCATTATCATAACTACAATTATTTCTAAAACATATATTTATGTCAAATGAAATAGAAACATACCTTATTAGGCACTTAAATTCATCTAAATGGGGCTACTCAATATTTCCCATAAACTTTCTTAAAGTAGAAAATGGAAAAAAAAAATCTAGTCTATAGAAACTCATGGAAAACATAAGTAATCCTACAATATTATCATAAGGTATTTTATTAATAAAATCTACAACAGACTGAGTTTGTGGAGACTAGAATATGGGAAGGTTAAAGTTTTATCGCAATGAGACATTTATAATATTTAATTTCTCAAATAGATATCGCTTCAATACCTTATTCACATAGGTATATTGGGATGGATATAGAACCTTATTATTTTTATCCCTAATGATTTCCATGCCTAAAATTTTATTATAATTTCCCATGTCTTTCATTTTAAATGTAGTTTTTAATTGTATTTTAACATGATTGATGTAGAATCCCCAATTTCAGGTACATGGCCCTTTATTAATATTTTTTTTGAATTGATATAATTATCTAGTTATGTTTTGGGAGGTTCCAATGGGTTTTGGAATGTTTTATAGGCATTTATGGAGGTGTGTATTTTTTTCATGGTTAGTAGAAACAGTGAACCATGTCTAGAAAAGCTTACAAGGGAAGAAAGTGGTCATTGGGTAGGTGCATGGTCAGTATACGATTTGTAAAAACCATGAAAGTTCCCAGGGGAAACCATATAGCTTAAAATAGAGGTAAAATATTGGTTGGTTCACATTTTGTATAACTATGTTATCTAACCATGCAAGGTGTATCCTTGAGATAGTATCACCTCACTGTTAGCACTGGTTTTCCGAACCGTGTAGTCTAATCATGCAGTTTATAGTTGGACCTCAAAAGTTTTTTGATCTAATACAAATTTAATCTTGAAACCACATTTAATCACATACTAATCCAATACCTCAAATTATTTTTTCTCCCCAGTCTTGAGAGATGATCCCCTTCGATACAAAACTAATTATAATTCAAATCAAAGTGTGATGGAGACCCAGATTTGTTGATAAGTACCTATTATTCCTTATTATTCATAGATCTTTTATTATTTTCTCTCTCTCGATTTCATAGATCTAGTACATTATGTATATGTCTATGTTGTGTGATGTCAATATTGATAACATCTTTTTGGATCTAGTGAAGGGAATGTGATTTTTGATCATATCTTGATGTTTTAAGTGTTGTTCTTTATATTTTCCAACTGTTGATAGGTCGGTGGATTCTCTCTCATTTACACTTGATTGGAACTTCAGGGATTAGTTTTTGTTAAATGATATTCCTTATAATTTTTATGAAAATATCATTTAAATATTAATAGAAATCCAGTGTTGGTTGTGGATTTAGAAATTTTGGAAATTTGATGGATTTCAGAAAAAACCTATTTGGTAATAATTTTAGAAATGATAGTTTTAAAATTATGGAATTGTTTTGTTTCACATAAGATGTTTGAGAAAATTATTTAAAGAAAGTTTTTCCTTTAAGTTGAATGGTTTTTGGAATGGGTTTTGGAATACGTGGTTTTTGTGAGTGTATTTATAGATATGACCTTGTGGAGGGGGTGTGTGAAATTGGGGCACCTGGTATTGGTCACCTTGTGATGACTTGGTGGATAAATAAAAAATCTCTCATGTGTATGGAACTATCACCTATTCATGCATGGGGTGTTTGTGGAGAAATGGGTATGAGTATTCTAAATAAATTATAAATTTTTAAAGGCTTTGTCAAATGTTTTCCTTGAAAATAGTTCACTCTTTTGATATAAACTATTTAAGCTTCTTTTGAAACTATTTTATAAATAATTTTAATAAGTTTTATCCTAGTTTTATGATTTGGGAAGTATTTGGGGAAATCTTACTAAGTTTAGATTCACTCTCTTCTTAGAAAATATTGTGAGTTTGTGGATTTCATCTATTGAGACACAGGTAAAGTCAAGGTATCTCAATTAATTTTTTATGCTTCTTGATACTACGGGAATATCTTGTAGAGTTGGATCTTGGATCTTGGTTGGGTGTTTCTTGGGATTATTGCTTTTGGGTGTCTTGAATCTTGGAGTCTCTTTTCACTTTTCTGGTTATTTTCTTTTGGTTTCCATTGTACTCTGATATTAGTTAATATTTTTGTTAGGTTTTGAGTTGAATTTTTGTACACATATATCATATAGAGGATTGGATGTTTATTGTTTATGTTATCTGGTTGTTTTATATTAATAAGGAAATTTGTCCCACAATTTTCCTTGAGATCCTTGGTATTTATTTCTATCTTTTGGTGTCTTGAGGATGTCACCTAAGGCCTAGTAGCACCATCACCTCTTCTCAAGGAAATGAGGAGGGGCTGGATCTTACAAATGGTATTAGTCTTGGTCATTTAGTCTCTATTTTAGGTCAAATATAATCATCTTGTTTGGTCCTTGAGTTTGAAATGGTATTAGTCTATCCTTTGGATGATTGAAAGAAGATAAGATTATTGGAACTTTAAATTTATATCATAAAAAACATAGCTATCCTTTTTATGATGAACTTCAAGTTTTCATGTAGTTTGGGTATATAATTGCTTTAAAACACTACTGGGTGAGTTTTAATCTCATCATCATGGGTTTAGTAGATGAAAATTTCATTCCATTCATTGATAGTAAGATTTACAACTAGGACTTCATTGTTCTTTTTGAGTTTAATTGTTTATGAAATGGTGGAAATGTTTTGATTTTTTAAAATAGTTAAATGGGTTAAATTTGAAAATAATGGTTGGAGTATTTTAAAAAATTATTAGAATTTAGATAATGATTGGATTTTTAAATGAATGGTTATAGTATGTGTTGAAATGGTAATTTTGAATTGGTAAGCCTTCAATTTCTAGTAATTGATACTAATTGATGTTTTTTTATGTTTATAGAAAATGGAAATGAGAAGACATTATAAGAATAAACTAGAAGAGGATATTGAAAATGTAGTTTCACCTGAGCCACAAGTGACCCAAGAGCTTGTCTAAAGTATTTTCTAGGATTTTCAGGTCTTGGATAAGGGTAATCGGAATGAAGAGCCTCAATAGGTGGACCATTCAATTCATTTCAAAAAGAAAAACCTGCCTACCTTTTATGGTGATTCCAAATTGGAAAAAGAAAAGGTCTAGTTGAATAGGATGAATCAAATATTTTATTTCCTTAGGACACTAGTAGTGTTGAAATTAAATTCGGAAACACATATTCTGGAGAATCTAACATTCCAATGGTGAGATTTTGTTGTTCAAGATAAAGTTGACCAAGGAATAACATGGGAAGATTTTGAGTAATTTTTTAATAAAAAATTATATCCTCATACCTTTCATATTGAAAGAACAACATATTTCTTTAGTCTAAAATAGGAGAATCTCTTGGTAATAGAGTACGTAGATAAATTTATAAATTTACTCTACTTTTCCCCAAAAGTTTCTAAAATTTTGTCCTTGAAGGCATGAATTTTAGAGTTAGGGTTTTGATTATATATTATCTCAAATATTGACATTCTCTATATTACATACTACAAATAGATTGTTAACAGATCCATTGTAGCAGAAAATGGACATCTTAGGAAATATGGTTATAGCGATCATATTTATTCCAATGGAAATAGGTAGGAAGTCTAATGATGGGAATAATAAGAATAGGGAAACCTACTTCTAGAGTGGTGAGATATCACATAATTAGTCCTTGGGATTAGAAAACATTCCTCCTAAACCAAAAGGTAAGATAATATTTTTCCAATGTTATTTTTTTTGAGCATATGAAGCGAGATTGTACATAGCCACCTAGTTCATATCACAATTGTAATTATGTGGGACATATTCAGCATTATTATCACAGTCCACCAAGGTCAAGTACTAGATACACATCTCATGTTTCTCAAACATCGTATGATTTGATGGGATGAGTGTACTAAAATAGTACTCATCATCATAACTGAGTAAGCCAAGGTGATTCTAGGAACACCATGACTCCTCAACGTATGAAATCTTAATAGGGTAACAAAAAGAAAAGTGAAACGAGTAAGAAATTATATGGATCTAATAAAGTGATCATGGATGATCAATATAGTCCTTTAATAGTGAGAGGTACACATCTTTTTAATTCTACCCTTATGCAATCTTCCTCTGATATGGGCATGTCTCACTTGTTTATTTATGCTCGTGTTGTTGATAATATGTCTTTTCATGTTGAGATGATGCCTTCTATTTTGAAACTTAAAACTTCTCTTCGACAAATATAATATCGAGCCTTTTGTGTAAATCATGTTTGATAACTATCGATGGGGATAATTTTATTTGGGATTTCACTATACTTGACATTGATATCTTTGAAATGATTTTGGGTATGGATTAGTTGACATCATTCAATGCCCACATCGATTGTTATGCCTAAAAGGGTAGTTTCACATATCTTGATGGAATTGATTATCTCTTTAGAGGATATTGGGATGTAAAGGTAGATAGATAAAGACTTTCAACATTGGTGGTTAGAACTATCTCTTATCAGTTGGTGGCACTAACTTTGGAATTTGTGGAGTATATCATAAATATAGAGTTATTGAACATTGTTAAAAAATTTCCTAACATGTTTTTTGATATATTATCAGAGTTTACACCCAAAATATAAGTAGACTTTATGATTTATCACCTACCTAAGACCAATCCAATATCACTTCTATATTATTTGATGGAATCAACAGAATTGAGGAAGTTGAAAAATCAGTTGGAAGAGTTGGAAATCAAAGGTTTCATTGGACCGAGAATGTCTCTATGGGTAGCACAAGTTCTTTTTATAAAAATTGTGGATAGAACTCTTAGGATTTTTTTTTTTTTTTGATTATCATAATCATGAACAATTTATCACAAAGAACTAATATCCACTTCCAAAAATTGATGATTTTTTCGATCAATTGATGGGATCCTAGTGGTTCTCTAAAATTGAATTACATTCAGGATATAACCAACTATGAGTTTGAATTAAGTATATTCTGAAGACAACTTTCAAAAGTAGATATGTCCATTATGAATATATCTTTATTCCTTCTGGTCTTACAAATTCACTAGTCGTCTTCATGGAATTGATGAATCGAACCATTTAGAGGTATTTGGATTCTTTTGTAGTGGTGTTTGTTGATGATAACATGTCTATTATAAGATAAAAGTGAAACATGAGAAACACTTAGATATAGTGTTGGGTGTAATGAACCGACTTGGGTTACCCTGAAAACTGGAACCTAACCTGACTCACCACATACCCAAAGGGCATTCCCAATCCCAATAAGTTGGCGACAAGCACTCGGGCATCAAACAACAAAAAAAAGGAAATGATTTTTCCTATCTAGTACAAAAATATGGAATATATATACACACAAAAAAGAAATAGATAGTGGAACTTTAACTAATATATTCCATAACTGTAAGAAGACAATGGAGACAAAACAACTGTAAAAGTAGCTAAACTCCAAGGAACAAGCCCAACTACAAAGGACTAGGACCAAACAGCTACTCCATGTGATGGTGTGGATGAATTCCCACCATCTCCCTACCAGCTACCCAACCCATATGACATGAAACCTCACCGCCTCACTACGGGCCTTGCCTTTCCTTGCAATGGAATACATACAAAGGACTATAAACCACCAAATAGGTGTGCAAGGTGTAAGATAACAGGCTCAGTAGAATCCTACCTAGGTGTTCAAAAATAATCCTTCGTACAAAAATTCATGTATGCTCATTTTAAATAAAATGGGTATGATAAGCAATAAATAAGTTTTATAGAAAACATGGTAAACATTTCCATTTTTTATCATTGTTCTAAAAAACGCAGGTATATCTATTTCAAAGAAAATTTTCCATATCTCATCCATATTAAGTTTAAAATAACAAAGCCAAGAAAAACGAAACAAAATCACAGGTATCAGCACCAAGGATCACTATAGGTCAGACTTGCAGAATACACATACCACAATCAATCAAGTGCACAATCTGATTCCTAGAACATAGACCTAGTGAGCAGAGGAATACCCCATGTGTAACCCTCTCCCCCCCAAACAATGACAATATCATTCCCCTAGAACAATGAGCCTAGGAAATATAGAAAATATCCATGAGAAAACCTCCTGATAATCACAATCAAATAGAGGATGACATCAAGCTAAACCTTCCACCTAAGTACCCAAGGTAATCCATGTTCTCATTTTCAAAATTCATTCCAAAGTTTTGAAAAACCATTTCAAAACCATTTCATAAATCCATTTCAATGCTTTGAAAATACCCATTTTCTTTACATTTATCAACAACCAGGGAAAAATCATTTTTATTTAAAAACCCTTTTCAGAACACACAAAACAATCATTCCAAATAATTTCATAAATCAGTTTATAAAAGATAAACAATAAGGTTCGTCTACATAGGCTAGATACAGAACCACCTACCATAAAACCTGGGTCACACATGCCCGCAATAGTATCCAACAATAATAAAAACACAACAATGAAAACAAAGTCCATATAATCCAATCTACATCCTAATATTGATTCAATTTAGAAACAAGGGGTCGAAGAAAAATAGAAACACCACATACCTCAAGGAATGTAACACCCCGAGATTTTATGATAAGTATTCTTTTT
The DNA here is from genome assembly GCA_963277665.1 of Viscum album. Taxonomy (NCBI): domain Eukaryota; kingdom Viridiplantae; phylum Streptophyta; class Magnoliopsida; order Santalales; family Viscaceae; genus Viscum; species Viscum album. Next base: position 27,693,035 of record OY728131.1, read on the forward strand.
AATTTATTTGATGTCATGTGTTTTATGCTACACCATGATTATCTTGTGTTATACGCAACACCATATTAGCTTGCAGTATACGCAACACAATTCTTGGATCGTGTTATATACAATTTCAAGTTCGTTTGATAATAGTCATTCTACACAACATTGAGTGTATATATATATATTAAATGTATAAATTAAATATGGTTGTATTTTTTTATACGCAACAACAAAGGAGTCTTTCAAAACACGCAACCCTAACTTGGCTTTCATTACACGCAATCGTGACCTTCCTCGGTAGTGTGTGTAGAATGCAATATCGGGTTTCACTAAAAAACGACATATGGTTATAATATTATTATAAACTATCCATTATGAATATTATTAGCTACATTTTGAATTTTATAACATTATTATTCATCTTACACATTTTATAGAACATGGTATGAGAACAAAATAAAATTTTTTCGGGTAAAATAAGTATTTTTCAAAATATGCAGTTTTGCCGCCTTTTGATGGCACGCACAATTTAAATATAATTTTTGAGAAGCATATAAGTTAAATTTTACAAAATAAACTTATTATTTTGAATCATGATATAAAAATTTACATTCGATAAAGTTTTGATATTTTTTTGATAACTTTCATATTTTAATGAATAGTAAAAACACGCTATATTTTAATTAAAAACAACTTTTTTCATCGTAATAACTTACGTGGTGAAATTACAATATTGAATGGTTTTAAAGTATAAATAGAATATATTTTTACCATTTAATATAATGTATGTCATTATCATTGATTTTACCTTGAATTCGTAGGTTAAATCAATTCACTACTAGAAAAACAGGTATTTGCGACGGGCTATTTGCGATGGGATCCCGTCGCAAATAGCCATTTGCGACGGGGTCCCATCGCAACTACACTTATTTGTGACGGGCCCGTCGCTAAAGCCTTTTTTTGCGACGGGCATTCTCCCCGTCGCAAATAGTATTCCGTATTTTTGTAAAAAACTTTTAAAACAGTTTTTGCGACGGGACCCGTCGCAAATACCTTTTGCGACGGTTCCGTCGTAAAAACTCTTTTTTAAAAAAATAAAAAAAATTAATAATACTAGTATTTGCGACAGGAGTCGGGACCCGTCGCAAATACTTTTTTTAAAAAAAATAAAAAACTATTAATAATACTAGTATTTGCGACGGACATAGTATCCCGTCGCAAATACTATAAAAAAAATAAAAAAAATAAATTATTAATAAATTATTTTAATTAATATAATAATAGAATTATAATTTACAAATGAAAATAATAAATTATTTTAATTACTATAATAATAGTAGAATTATAATTCAAAAATAAAAATAATAGAATATTAATAAATAATTTAATTAATATAATAATATTACAATTATAATTCATAAATAAAAAAAATATTAATAAGTTATGTTAATTAATATAAAAATAATAGAATTATTTTACATTCAAATATTAAAATAATTCAAGTATTACAAAAAAAATAATTAAATTATAATATTATAAAATTTTAATATATATATAAAATTTTAATATATATATAATTTTAATATATATATAAAATTTTAATATATATATAAAATTTTAATATATATATAAAATTTAATATTATAAAATATAAATAATATTATTATTCATATTAATATTGTTATTTAAAAATATAATATTATTAATATTTTATAATGAGACAGAAACTACGAATAGAAAAAAAAAATATTTTGATTTCACAAATTTTATAACAAAAATACAAACTCTAATCTGAAGGAGGGGGGGGGGAGGGGGGAGGTGGGGGATCTGCAGATGGTGGTGGAGGAAACTCCATCCCTAAAGCATGAGTGAGTCGGCGCATGTACTCCATCTGCTCCTGATGCTGCTGCTGCCACCGACTCGTCTGCTCCTCGTACAGCTACTGCTGGCGTCGACGCTCCTCCTCATGCTGCTGACGCATCTGCTCCTGCTCCTGTCGGAGACTCTCTATCTGTGCAGTCTGAGATCGCAACTGATCCTCATACTGTGTAGAAGAATATGCACGAGCTCCTCTCGAGCTGGACGCCGACATCGCAGCACTGCCATAATAATCTCCGGGAGTCAGTCGAGAGCCGATACCAACTACCCGGCCCTTCTCGAAGGCATACTGGGTGGCCTGCATCCATGCTGCCTCATCAAACTGACGGGCAGTGGTCTGATCTGATGACTCGGCCTGACTCTCAGGTCGGGCCTGTGCCGCTGCGGCCTCATATGACTCCTATAGTTGCAATTTAAAATTAAAATTGTGAATATATTATATGCAGTTAATTTTTAAACTTGAAAAAAAAAATACTGACCACGATGTGATGCTGACGATCACCTCTGAGCTCCCCAGTAGCAGGATCACTATACATCCTCCGATATACGTCGTACTCTGTAATATCGGGGTGCTCGACAGCCTATAAGAATAAAAAATAAACTGTTAATATTTATAGTTATATAAAATATTTATAAATAATGTACGTACCAAATGCTGTCTATGAGTACTGAAAGAACGACTCCCAGCTCGATGAGTCACCTCCTGTCTCCCCCGATTCTGCCTCCCCACCGATGATCTCCTCTGAAAGGCACCACTCAACCAGTGCGCACATAATCCATCCCATACATGGGATGAAATATACTCTGGTCGGTGTGCTCTACATGACTCCTCAAAATCTGACACTCCTGCTTTCTTCATTGCAGCTTTTCTTAAATTGTGCAAAAACTGACGAAGACGATCACGCATGGCCACCTCCCATGCCTCGTGGATGGCGTCACGCATGGTATCCTCGATCGGATACCATAAACCCTACAAATAAATCAAAATATCAAGTTAGAAATGAAATAATTTTCAAAATAAAAATTATTTATTTACGTACGTACCAACCAATGGCCGAACATGGCCTGCTGCACATCAATGGGAATCTTCTCCCATGTGGTCCACGGCTGAGAGAAATAGTTGCGCAAAATAGTGCTGCCCTGTCCGACTGCTATATGCGGAAAACTGAAAAAATAATAAACATTTATTATGTGAATAGATTAATGAAATCTTAGTCAAATCCACAGGTTATCACACAGGTTATCACACCTCCGGGAGCGCGGATCAAACCCAAGACGTAGACGTCGCTCGAGGACGGGGTCAGGAATCATCAATCGTGCAAGACCGCGCCCCCTCCGCGTACTCCCTGGAGCGCCTGCAGGCTGAGGGTCATCTACCAGCAACTCATCCGCATCGAAAGGCAGGTCAGCCTCCACCAACTCACGAAATGTGGCCTCGTCCATCTGAAACATAAAATGTTAATGTTAGCAAATAATTGATAATTACTATTATATATACATATATACATATTATTATTGTATATAAATACCATGGAATTCTATAAGTGTTCATCTTCATCATCATCTTCATATATGTCAATGTCATCTTCATATTCCTCCTCAACATCATCGATATCCATTCGAGTTGCAGTTGCTTCATCTCTTACCATTTCAAATTCATGTGTGACATCATTAACATCATCGTCATCACCGACTCTTAAATGTGGGGTGTCGTCATCGATACTCATGTCTCTTTGTAAAAAAGATTGATTTTGAGTACTCTCTTGAAAAACTTCAATTCTTCGCACATCAGTGAAAGCACATTCACTTTGACTAAACTGATTGTCTCGAATTTTGATTTTTATTACACTCCACCAATCAGTCAAGTCTCTTGATGTTGCACAGTACTTTGCATAATAAACTTGATATGCCTGTTGAGCCAATAAGAATGGTTCATTTACTGCGAGAACACTTTTACATTTAATATCGATGATTCCATGAGTCGGATGAACACGCACACCTCTCTCTGTATCCAACCACCGACATTTGAACATGGTTATGTAATGTTGTCCAAGATAACAGAGTTCAATGATTTCATCAAGTATTCCATAAAAGTCAACTTCATTTTCTCGATGATGAGATCCTCTCAAGCTAACTCCACTGTTCATTGTTTTTTTCGATTCCCCATATGCATGTGTGTGGAATCGAAATCCATTCACCACATATGCATTATAAGTTTTAACAAGTTTCGAAGGTGGGTTACTCAATACACACAGCCGTTTGTCAATTTTATCAGCATGTCGAGACACCTGAATATTTGTGAAATAATTATCAATATAGTAAACTATACATTGAATGAGTTGCTAAAAGATAAAGAATTTATGTTACCAGTTTTTGAAACCACTGAGAGAAATTTTTCAGTCGACGTTCTTCGAGAGCAGCTGCTGTAATTTGTGGAATTTGTTTCTTGATATGATTATCATACAACCTATAAAAACCAAAGTTATTTACTGTAACATAAATGATAGAATAAGTGATATAAACACTTACAGTACAACTGATGTCATCTCTTCACAGTTGAGCAGAACATACGTATGAGCTCTATGATGTTCATCATCTGAAAGCCAGCGTTCAGAAACTCCACCAAAACCAAGCTCTGACTGGTTGAAAACAGATAATTGATTGTCGATTTCATCAATATTCATCTCATTCCGTCCCATTCGGTTGTGTTTTGAAGGATACTTAGATTCAAAATAATGGGATCAGAAAAAAGATATTTCCTCTTGCAAATAAGCTTCTGCAATAGATCCTTCAACAGATGCTTTGTTGCGTACTTTTCTTTTCAATTTTTGAATGCATCTTTCAAATGGGTACATCCATCGAAACTGTACCGGACCTCTACATTTGTCTTCATATGGCAAATGTAACATCAAATGTTCCATTGAGTCGAAGAAAGACGGCGGAAATATTTTTTCCAGTTTACATATAATTACAACAACATCTTTTTCAAGTTTACCTAGAGCATCATAATCTACCGTAGCCGCAAAAATTTCCCGAAAAAAATGATACATGTCTGTTATGGAATCCCAAATCACAGAATTCAACAGACCTCTTAATCCAATGGGTAGAAGTCTCTCCATTATAACATGACAATCATGACTTTTTAATCCAGTAATATGACCATTCTTTACACATCTACCCAAATTGGAAGCACAGCCATCTGGAAGTCTCAAATCTGCAATCCACTGACAAAATAATAAACGGTTTTCTTTAGACAGTGTATAAGCTGCTTTTGGTTTCAGTAACCTTTCTGTTCTGACATTCTCAAATAGTTCCAATTCTGGACGCCTGCAAATTTGGGCAAGATCTAAACGTGCATTTACATTGTCTTTGCTCTTTCCTGGCGTATCCAAAACTGTATGAAACAAATTATCAAAATAGTTCTTCTCAATATGCATGACATCTAACATGTGTCGGACCAACAAATCAGACCAATATGGAAAATCCCAAAATATGCTACGTTTAATCCAATTGTGTTCTTTCCCAAAACCAGAAATTTTCTGTTGGTTTATTGTGGGACCAAAAGTGATGGGAGGTAATGAAAATACAACCGATTTTAACTCCGAACCTGATAGCATTTTTGGAGGTCCATCCCTTTCAGCTGTTCCTTTTCTGAAATGAGATCTGTTTCTGCGAAAAGGATGATCAGCTGGAAGAAATCTGTGATGACAGTCAAAATAACACGGTTTCTTTCCATGAATGAGCATAAATGCTTTGTTCTCTCCCATATAGTAAGGACATGATTTCTGACCATGTGTACTCCAGCCAGATAACATCCCATAAGCCGGGAAGTCACTTATTGTCCACATCAATGCTGCTCTCAGTATGAAATTCTGTTTCGTTGCAACATCATATGTACTGACACCAGTACTCCACAATAAATTTAATTCATCAATCAATGGCTTCAAATAAACATCAATATTTTTCTTCGGATGTCCTGGAATTAGTAAAGTCAAAAAGATATATGGCTCCTTCATCTACATCCATGGAGGTAAATTATACGGAGTTAAAAAAAACAGGCCAACATGAATATTGACTACCATAAGATCCAAACGGACAGAAACCATCAGTGGAAAGGCCCAGTCGAACATTTCTAGCTTCTAAAGCAAATGATGGATGCACTCTATCAAAATGTTTCCATGAATCACCATCGGCTGGATGATTCAAGCTTTTATCGGTTGAACTATTCTCTTTATTCCATGACATCATTGTCGCTGTATTCTTAGACATGAATAAACGCTGAAGTCTGGATGTAAGCGGAAAATATCTCAACTGTTTTACAGGAATCAAACCAGACTTCCCGTGTTGTCCTTCTTTATATCTCAGTTGCCCACATGTGGGACAACTATCCAACGACTCATTTTCCCCTGAATATAAAATGCAGTCATTTGAACATGCATGAATCTTCTGACAAGTAAGTCCCAAATTTCGAACCAACCTCTTACTTTCATAGTAATTTGCAGGTAAAACATTTCCTTCGGGTAACAGTGTTTTCAGCAAAGAAAATATCTGGTCAAAACAGGTGTTTGACATTCCGTTATCTGATTTGATAGCCATAAATTTTGCAACTGCTTCTAATTTTCTCATCTTGCAGCCAGGATATAATGCATCCTCAGCAGAATTCAACAACTCATAAAATTCAGACGGTCCCAACTCAGGATTTGAAGCTATATCAGCCGGAGTTTCTGTATGTTGAACAGATGAACCTGCAACATCATGTAATAAATCTTGAAACTGGGATGGATCCGAAATCAAGTTGGTATCACCTACTCTGGAACTGCGTTCACCGTGTTGATACCAAAAAACATAATCTTCTTTAAAACCAAAACGCAAGAGATGTTCCCCCACTAAGTCAAACGTGTCAAACGTTCTCAATGCACATTTTCTACTAGGGCATTTTATCTTTCCTTCTGAAACAAATTCTGGATTTGATGCTGCAAATGATAAAAAACTCTCCACACCCTCTATATATACTGGATTTAAACCAGAACCATTTGGATTTCTATGTTGATTTATCCATATGCGGTCATCTAATAATGACTGTTGACGACCTCGTTGTTCCATATTTTTCTATAAAATATAAAAGCATTACTGGTTTTGAATAATTTGTTAGAAAAAACACAATCAAGGATTGAATATATTGAGAATAAAGCAAAACCTGTTACAAATATTGATAATTTTAATATTATATTGATTTTTTATTTTTTTAATAATACTAATATAATTTTTTTCAAAAATATTAATTATATAATAATAACATCATTACATTATTAGTATATTTTATTATTAATATTAAAATAATATAATTTTCTATATTATATACAATTCTCCTTTCATTTGTGTGTTTCACATTCTGTCTCCACATGTAATATTGGCATTCACTTTCACCTCTCCATTGGCGAGTAGGTTGATAATTTTGAAAAAGAATGCCAATATTACATGTGGAGACAAAAAAACACAGAAGAAAAGAGAATTGTATATAATATAGAAAATTATATTATTTTAATATTAATAATAAAATATACAAATAATGTAATAAGGTAATTATTCCAAATTATTGGTAAGTATTTCAAATTATTGGTAATTATTCCAAATTATTGGTAATTATTCCAAATTATTGGTAATTATTCCAAATTATTGGTAATTATTCCAAATTATTGGTAGTTATTCTTAATTTTTGGTAGTTATTCCTAATTATTGGTAAATATTGGTAATTATTGGTAAATATTGGTAATTATTGGAAAATATTGGTAATTATTGGTAATTATTGGAAAATATTGGAAAATATTGGTCATTATTGGTAATTATTGGTGATTATTGGTAATTATTGGTGATTATTGGTAATTATTGGTGATTATTGGTAATTATTGGTGATTATTGGTAATTATTGGTGATTATTGGTAATTAATACTAATTATTGGTAATTAAAACTAATTATTGGTAATTAATACTAATTATTGGTAATTAATACTAATTATTGGTAATTAATAATCATTATTACTAATTATTGGTAATTATTACTAATTATTCCTAATTAATACTAATTATTCCTAATTATTCCTAATTATTACTAATTATTGTTAATTATTACTAATTATTGTTAATTATTACTAATTATTACTAATTATTTCTAATTATTACTAATTATTTCTAATTATTACTAATTATTGCTAATTATTAGTAATTATTGCTAATTATTACTAATTATTGCTAATTATTATTAATTATTGATAATTATTAGTAATTATTGATAATTATTAGTAATTATTGATAATTATTGGTAATTATTACTAATTATTGTTAATTATTGGCAATTATTGTTAATTATTACTAAATATTGGTAATTATTACTAAATATTGGTAATTAATACTAATTATTGGTAATTAATACTAATTATTGATAATTAATACTAATTATTGGTAATTAATACTAATTATTGGTAATTAATACTAATTATTGGTAATTAATACTAATTATTGGTAATTAATAATCATTATTACTAATTATTGGTAATTATTACTAATTATTCCTAATTAATACTAATTATTCCTAATTATTCCTAATTATTACTAATTATTGTTAATTATTACTAATTATTGCTAATTATTACTAATTATTACTAATTATTACTAATTATTTCTAATTATTACTAATTATTTCTAATTATTACTAATTATTTCTAATTATTACTAATTATTGCTAATTATTAGTAATTATTGCTAATTATTATTAATTATTGCTAATTATTATTAATTATTGATAATTATTAGTAATTATTGATAATTATTAGTAATTATTGATAATTATTGGTAATTATTACTATATATTGTTAATTATTGGCAATTATTGTTAATTATTACTAAACATTGGTAATTATTACTAATTATTGATAATTAATACTAATTATTGGTAATTAATACTAATTATTGGTAATTAATACTAATTATTGGTAATTAATACTAATTATTGGTAATTAATACTAATTATTGGTAATTAATAATCATTATTACAAATTATTGGTAATTATTACTAATTATTCCTAATTAATACTAATTATTCCTAATTAATCCTAATTATTCCTAATTAATCATAATTATTCCTAATTATTCCTAATTATTACTAATTATTGTTAATTATTACTAATTATTGTTAATTATTACTAATTATTACTAATTATTTCTAATTATTACTAATTATTTCTAATTATTACTAATTATTTCTAATTATTACTAATTATTTCTAATTATTACTAATTATTGATAATTATTAGTAATTATTACTAATTATTACTAATTATTGCTAATTATTATTAATTATTGATAATTATTAGTAATTATTGATAATTATTGGTAATTATTACTAATTATTGGTAATTATTGGCAATTATTGTTAATTATTACTAAATAGTGATAATTATTGGTAATTATTAATAATTAATACTAATTATTGGTAATTAATACTAATTATTGGTAATTAATACTAATTATTGGTAATTAATACTAATTATTGGTAATTAATACTAATTATTGGTAATTAATACTAATTATTGGTAATTAATACTAATTATTGGTAATTAATACTAATTATTGGTAATTAATACTAATTATTGATAATTATTACTAATTATTCCAAATTAATACTAATTATTCCTAATTATTACTAATTATTACTAATTATTGTTAATTATTCCTAATTATTACTAATTATTGGTAATTAATACTAATTATTGGTAATTAATACTAATTATAGGTAATTATTACTAATTATTGTTAATTATTGGTAATTATTACTAATTATTGTTAATTATTCCTAATTATTTCTAATTATTGGTAATTAATACTAATTATTGGTAATTAATACTAATTATAGGTAATTAATACTAATTATTGGTAATTATTACTAATTATTACTAATTATTCTTAATTATTGATAATTATTGATAATTGTTCCTAATTATTAGTAATTAAATGAATAATTATCAATAATTAGAAATAATTACCAATAATTACAAATAATAACATTATTAATATATTTTATTATTAATATTAAAATAATATAATTTTCTAATTTATATACAATTCTTATTTCATCTGTGCGTTTTCTATCTCCACATACAAATAATACATGTGAAGACAGCAAACACACAGACGAAAAAAGAATTGTATATATATAAAAAATTATATTATTTTAATATTAATAATAAAATAAACTAAAAATGTAATAATGTTCTTATTCCTAATTATTGGTATTTATTACTAATTATTAATATTTATTCTTAATTATTAAAAATTATTACTAATTATTCCTAATTACCATTAACTATAAACAATACTAATAATTTAAATTTATTAAGTAATAAAACAATGTAAACATAATTAAATTACAACTAATTAATAATAATTGAAACTAATAAAAAATTAAAAATAAATAAAAAATTAAAATGAAGATAAATACCTTGAAAATTGATCTGTTCTGATCGTTCTTCAAAACTTTAATATCAGCTCCGGAGAAAAAAATTAAACTGGAGAAAAACTCAACTCTAGAAATATAATTTTGAGAGAAGGAGAAGATAAGGAATGAGAATGAAATGAAAAAAACGGATGGGGGTATTTATAGGTTAGATTATTTGCGACGGGCCCATTTGCGACGGGATTCCCGTCGCAAATACCTTAGCCAACATTTATTACGGTCAACCAGTAAATAGTTATTTGCGACGGGACTCGTCGCAAATAACCCCTGCCGACATAGTATTTGTGACGGGGGAATATTCCCATCGCAAATACCTTTTACCGCCGCCGGTTATTTGCGACGGGAATATTCCCCCGTCGCAAATAAGTTTCCCGCGATTTGGCGCGCATCGCGGGAAAACTATTTGCGACGGGGAAAGCAATCCCGTCGCAAAAGCCTCCTTATTTGCGACGGGGAAATACCCCCGTCGCAAATAAGTTTTTAACATGACTATTTGCGACGGGATTTATTCCCGTCGCAAATAACCCGTCGCAATTGCTCATTTTTTCCGTAGTGATTCAATCTTTTGCAATGTTTTAAACAAAAACCCATTCTCTTTCGACAACGGGATTAATTTTAATTTAATTTCTGAAACTTTTGTGTATTGAATTTGGAGAAATGGATTCCATATTTGGAATCAGTGGATCTAAATTATGTTAATAGGCTACTTTTTATTTTTGGGCATTATGAATAGTAACTATGGTAAAATTTATTTACCATAGTTAAAGGTAAATCGGGTAATTAAGGGTAAATATAAGATTATAAAATTACCATAACACCTTCCAAAATTCTATTGGATGACTAAAACTCGACCCATATCACCTAAGGGTCTGATTAGATTCATTTAATGGACTTTGTTCCATGAAAATAAATTAATTATTATTAAAACCAAAGAAAGTGACAACATGTCACTCTCTTAAATCTTATAAGTATATTAATTTTAACTTAGTGATAAACTTCATGAAACTTCGAAACTAAATAGTCTACAGAAAGCTAATAAAATTATCTACATCATATGAATTTATTTATAATTTTTAGAGATTAAATAATTATCATTAATTGTGACACAATAGTGATGCAGAAAATTGTTATTCTAGTGAAAAATCAAGAATATAGTTTTTATTAAAATAATAGTGACCATAAAAGGCACAAAACCCTGACCAAAACTTATTTGTCATGTAAATGTAAAACATAATCATCCAATGGTAGAATATTGGACCATTTGGAGCCTTATAAAAGCGATTATGACACTTATATTATTTTATTTTAAATGATGCCAAAGTTGTCACCTTCATAATTTAATAAATATAAAAATTTAAATATTGTGATTTTAAGATGATAAATTCGATTAAAAGTATTATTGTGAAATTTAATAGATTTATCTTCATCATAGGATTTTATTTTTCATTTTTATGCAATAAATAAGTATATTAAATAATTATACAAAAATATTGCAGTAATTATTTTATTAAGAGATAAACCAAATAAATGGTTTTAAAAATAATAAAATAAATATTATAGGAATTACTTAATGTGCTCCAATAATTTTATAGATACATATGACCTTTTATAAATCTATTAAATCTTTTAGTTTGAACATATCTTCTGTATATATTTTATTTAAATTAAAATAAATAAATAGTGTCAAAATTGACACTATTGTTACGTTATAAAAATAACATATTATAAAATTGTTTAAAAATCAAAAAAAAATTTAAATTATAAATTTAAATTTATATAGTCAAAAATGTTATAAAGTATCCAATTATGTACAATTCACAACAAATAAGTAATTATTTTTTATAATTTAAAATTTAGAATTTTATTACCACAAATAAAATTAAATAGATTAAATAAGGATAAATCAAAATGATAAGATTTAAAATAAAATCAAAACATGTCTAAATTTGATTTTTTGATGGGATTACAACCCTATATCATATAATATTCTAATATGAGTCATTTTTGGAGGTTTTTGAGTGGGGTTAGATTTATTATAAATTAATATTTTTAAGATTTCCAAAGGTGCCCCTCTCCTCCCATATAAAAGGGCACCTCCTCCCTCCCTTCCTCACACCAATTTTAGCATTCAATCTCGGAAACCCCTTCCAAATTATCTTCTCCACTTCCCTAGAAACATCATAGAGGTCCTGGTCTTCTTCAAAGACCAATTTTAGTGCCCTAAGAGGAGGTCTCAAAGAGGCGCTTCAAAGAATAGGTAATGTCTGTTACCGATTCTTTCAACTTTATTTCTTCTTCTACTTATTCTTCTTTAGTTGTTTCATTATGAAGTAAAAACATCAGTATCACTAATATACTGATATGTTATTATAAGTATGAAATAACCCTATTTCGCCATCTATCCATCCTATGGAAAATGAAATCACCGCGTGTGCGTACGTACGGAATACCGTCTCCACGCTGTGGTGTAATATGGTTTTCCAACACCACCTTACTTGGATGGGTATAATGGTGTAAATAATAACTATACATAGTTATTATAACATCATACTGATTATGATATATTGTATCATCCTATCCAATTCAATTCAATAATTATGGGAACGATATCATCGCTCGTACGTACGTACGGACTACCGTCTCCACGACGCGATGAGATTCATTCTCCATGTTAACCATTTAAGAATGATTATAAATTATATATAAGCAATAATAATGAAATATATAACTTTATAAAGATACTGTATTTATTTATATATATATATATATGTATGTCATCTACTTAATTTCATTCAACTCAATAAGGAAACGAAAACAGCGTTCATGCGTATGTACGGCCTATCGTCTCCATGAACGGTGTATTTCTTTCAATTTATCGATCTATTATATATATGTATATTATGAATATATATTATATATAAATCATGTTCTATATTATGTAATTAATTAATCATGATCTAATTAATCATATGAATAATTAAAAGTCAAAACACGAATGACAAATGAAAAGATTTTACCCAAAACGCTCTTTAACATGGAATTTACAAAAGAACGGGTAATATTAAGCCATAAGTGAACCATATATGATATCATAACAATGAATATGATTCTGTAATAAGTCAATGACATTATTTAAATCATTATACAGGAGGTCCGGATACATACAAAGCATATCGGACATAAGGTAAAGGATAATTATTCCAATCTCATTCTTATCTGAGATTGTTTATTCGTAAGTATTTATTGGGGGTTATGTTTATTATCCATGTCCATATGCTCTCAAAATGTATTCATAAAATGTTTACTATTCTTCCATGAATGTTTAAAGTCATTTTTACCCTTTATTGACTTTTTACCACATTGTATGGATGGAATCTTTCCTTTGGTTGCCATATAAGGTACTTTTTGACTTTTCTGAAAAAAGTACGAGGAGAATTTTATTTTTAACTTATACGGCATGAACGGATTTTTATGGTTTTATAAAGCCTTAATTTCATGAAGCTTCATCCAAAAGATTTCATGACTATTTTCAACAAAATCCTTTTCTTTTAAAATTGCATGACATTTTGTGAAAAGAAAATGATTTTGAAGATGAAAGGATATTTTCCTCAAGAATTCATTTCAAGTGTTTTATCAAAACCATTTTTCAACTAAGAGGACATTATTTCTTATGTATATGTTTCAAGTATAATGTATCTATGATTTAAATGGTTTCACTTTTCTTATTATGAAATGATATCCATTTCTTTTATATGGATTATGTGATGATGGGATGATATTTATGAAACCCATTTTATTCGTTGGGTTATTATGAATGATGTATGTTTATTTTGTGGCACAAGTAAGAATGATTTAATTATGAGATGGGTGGGACCTATATATTCATCCAATGCATTGGTTAAAGATTTATATCTCATGAGATAGACATGGCTGGAACGGCAAGTTAAACTGGTTCAGTAATACAGGACTGGAATGAGGAGTGAACTCGATTCAGAAAGGGACTCTGTCCACTAAGATGGTCTTGGCAGAAATGTCTTGGATAATATGGAAATCATATCATGTGCTTAATGGTTTCCACAATTACATGTTTTATTCCCATTCTATTTTATCATTCTTAATGTTTCTTTATGATCTATGCCTTACGTACTTCCATGTTTTATGTCATTGCTCAAGCTTTTGATGTTTAAACAATATGTTCATTTTTTTAAGTTCAAATGTATATGGTATGTTTTATTTTATCCATGCTTACCCTTACTGAGCATTTGAGCTCACCCTTTTTATGTTTTCTTTTCCCCAGGATATAAATAAAGGTTTTAGGTAAGAAAAAAAGGGAAGATCTTTATGGGAGATGTTGAAGATCTTTCACCACGATTAGAAGATTATGTTCCAAGTTTCCAAAGACACTAAACTATTACAGTCCTTGTGTGTCTGTTTTTGTTATGTATTAAATATTCCTCAAAAGTAATGTAATGTTCATTTACGTCAATATTCGGGCCTCTACAGTTGGTATCAGAGGAAAGGTTTAGTCAACCTTTGGAAACTAAGATGCGAGAACTTTAGTGAGATCTCTAGATATATTTCTAAGGTATGTCTAGGGATTTCCCTAAGGTTAAGTATAAGTATAGTTTATAGTTCTAGAATTATGTTAACGATATTAGATTAAACCTAATATGTTAGATATTGAAGTTACTCCCCCTTTATTATGATTTTTTCCTCTCACACTATTCTTTTTGGGTTTTAGAAAATGGCTGGAAACAAGATGATTCACGATAATGGAGGATATGATGGATAATGGAATGATATTATTCCTGAGCAACCAAATGAAATGGGATTTGAAAGTCTAAACATCATATTATGGCGAATCAGAAATCTCATAATATGATCAACAAACTCAAATTTGGTAAGTTTCCTGACTCAGCTAGTAAGAGAAAGATGGAGTTTCATGATGATCATAGAGGAAAGAAAGTTCAATTTCCCCTATGTAAATAATGTGGGAAGAGGTATCAAGGAGAATGTTTCAAAGGAACTGGAAGATTCTTTGAGTGTGGAAAAGAAGGACATAAAGCTATTAAGTGCAAAGGAAAAGGTTCAGTTAACACCATGGATGAGGATAATGGTATTTCTACGACATCAAAAATGGTTAAATGTTTTAAATGTGGAATGTACGGGCATTATGAAAACCAATGCCCTAAGGGAAAGTCTCATTAAGAGAATCAGTACAGTCGTATGGGTAGTATTTATGTTGATGATGATGAAGAGACAATAAATGATATGTGAGATGAAGGAATTGTTGAAGCTAGGTCAATGGTTTATGAAGGTAGTGGAATGATTACATGTTTATCAAGTGTAATGTTGTATAAGTAATGTCATGGTACTATGGAATAAAGATACATCTAGGGATTGTTACATTGTTGTCTTTCCTTAAGTTTTGAAAGTGTATGATTAATGGTACCAGTAACCATGAAAGGTTATTTAGATATTTTTGGAAAGTAGATGATATGCGCATAATGAAGGGATAAGGAGAAAATTAAATGTTTGATAGTATTCATGAGCTCATGACTGATATAAGTAGAAGGTTATATCATGGTTTGAGTATATAGAATTTTTGGATTTTGGTATGTGGAAAGAGTTAACTTTTGACAACATTAATGTTTTCACTAAGGTTTAATGGGTATTCATTTTTCAAGAGAATACATGATTAAGGTATTCACATTATTGGAATGTGACCAACAAGATATATGGGGGATAAATGATGGTTGGTTGATGACATTTCAAGTAATCGTTTTCTTTATAATATGAGCTTGGACCGAAGTATTTTAGATAAAGATTGGAATGGATTATGTTGTAAATAAGTTAGTATTGTTTAAGGATAAAACTTTTTCGATATTATTGATGGGATGTTATAGTAATGTAGTTTTAGAAAAAGGACAACCTGCAGGACGGGCGACAGCCCATCTCGTCGGACAAGGCTGTGGGAATCGAACCCACAACCGAAGTGTGACTGGCCTTTATCGCCTACCACTGGCCTACAGGAAGTCCCTGTTTAGTATAAACTAGTTTTATTATATTAAGAAGTATGATATATAAGTCCATTTAAGGAACCATATATGATTAATATCACTACAGATCGACTTATGTATATTTAATAACTTTTGATAACCTTTTGTTTGAGATAGATGGAATGACCCTTCATTCTATCGCATGGTCTGCTAACATTTCACGAATAACAAATTCAACTTCATTTCTTTAAGAGATGAAGTGTAAATTGTTCAAGGCATGAACAACAGTGAGATTGTTCCAAAATAAAGTAAGTATTTCTTCTAATTCAAATTCTTCAACTTTTTTGGAAATGATCTTGAAAACCAAAAATGTTGTCCTAGTGCCCTTATATCATATGAATCATATTGTACCTTAGATCATCACAAATATATGTCTTTTTGATTGTTGGATTTTTCATAGCAATGTTCTCTACCACTCTCCATCAGAACATGATGGTTATATTTCTCTTCGATATCCATATTTTCACCTATGTTCTCCTAGGTGGAAACCCAGTTATTAGTTAATTTGGGTAACCATTACGTTTCATACTTTAGTTTTTAAAGATAAGTTTTGGTATTTATTTTTACGATGTGGGTTTCTATTAAAGAAACTTTTGAATAGTAAACCATGTATAACCCCGACGAATTTCGAGGGCGAAATTCATTTTAAGGGGGGTAGAATGTAACACCCCAAGATTTTATGATAAGTATTATTTTTAATTTATTTTATGTCATGTGTTTTATGATACAACATGATTATCTTGTGTTATACGCAACACCGTTTTAGCTTGCAGTATACGCAACACAATTCTTGGATCGTGTTATATACAATTTCAAGTTCGTTTGATAATAGTCATTATACACAACATTGAGTGTATATATATATATATATTCAATGTATAAATGAAATATGGTTGGATTTTTTTATATGCAACAAAAAAGGAGTCTTGCACAACACGCAACCCTAACTTGGCTTTCATTACACGCAATCGCGACCTTCCTCGGTAGCGTGTGTAGTACGCAATATCGGGTTTCACTAAACAACGATATATGGTTATAATATTATTATAAACTAGCCTTTATGAATAGTATTAGCTACATTTTGAATTTTATAAAATTATTATTCATCTTACACATTTTATAGAACATGGTATGAGAACAAAATAAATTTTTTTTGGGTAAAATAAGTATTTTTCAAAAAATGCAGTTTTGCCGCCTTTTGATGGCGCTCCCATTTTAAATATAATTTTTGAGAATTTTATAAGTTAAATTTTACAAAATAAACTTATTCTTTTGAATCATGATATAAAAATTTACATTGGATAAAGTTTTGATATTTTTTTCGTAACTTTCATATTTTAATGAATAGTAAAAAAACGTTATATTTTAATTAAAAACAACTTTTTTCATCGTAATAACTTATGTGGTTAAATTATAATATTGAATGGTTTTAAAGTATAAATATAATATATTTTTACCATTTAATATAATTTATGTAACTAGCATTGATTTTACCTTGAATTTGTAGGTTAAATCAATTCAATCTTTTGCAATGTTTTAAACAAAAACTCATTTTCTTTCGACAACAGGATTAATTTTAATTTAATTTCTGAAAATTTTGTGTATTGAATTTGAAAAAATGGATTACATATTTGGAATCAGTGGGTCCAAATTATGTTAATAGGCTACTTTTTATTTTTGGGCATTATGAATAGTAACTACGGTAAAATTTATTTACCATAGTTAAAGGTTAAATCGGGTAATTAAGGGTAAATATAAGATTATAAAATTACCCTAAAACCTTCCAAAATCCTATTGGATGAATAAAAATCGACCCATATCATCTAAGGGTCTGATTAGATTCATTTAATGGACTTTTTTCCATGAAAATAAATTAATTATTATTAAAACCAAAGAAAGTGACAACATGTCACTCTCTTAAATCTTATAAGTATATTAATTTTAACTTAGTGATAAACTACATTAAACTTAGAAAATAAATAGTATCTAGAAATATAATAAAATTATCTACATCATATGAATTTATTTATAATTTTTAGGGATTAAATAATTGTCATTAATTGTGACACAATAGTGATGCAGAAAATTGTTTATCTAGTGAAAAATCAAGAATATAGTTTTTATGAAACTAATAGTGACTATAAAAGGCACAAAACCTTGACCAAAACTTATTGGTCATGTAAATGTAAAACCTAATCATCCAATGGTCGAATATTGGACCATTTTGAGCCTTATAAAAGCGATTATGACACTTATATTATTTTATTTTAAATGATGTCAAAGTTGTCACCTTCATAATTTAATAAATATAACAATTTACATATTGTGATTTTAAGATGATAAATTCAATTAAAAGTATTATTGTAAAATTTAATCGATTTATATTCATCACATGATTTTATTTTTAATTGTTATGCAAACAAATAAGTATATTAAATAATTATACAAAAATATTTCAGTAATTATTTTATTTGAAGATAAACCAAATAAATTATTTTAAAAATAATAAAATAAATATTATATGAATTATTTAATGTGATCCAATAATTTTCTAGATACATATGACCTTTTATGAATCTATTAAATCTTTTAGTTTGAACATATCTTCTATATATATTTTATTTAAATTCAAATAAATGAATGGTGTCAAAATTGACACTATTGTTACGTTATAAAAATAACATATTATAAAATTGTTTAAAAATCACAAAAATATTTAAAAATTATAAATTTAAATTTATATGGTCAAAAATGTTATAAAGTATCCATTTATGGAAAATTCACAACAAATAAGTAATTATTTGTTATAATTTAAAATTTAGAAGTTTATTACCGCAAATAAAATTAAATAGATTAAATAAGAATAAATCAAAATGATAAGGTTTAAAATAAAATCAAAACATGTATAAATTTTATTGGTTGATGGTATTACAACCCTATATCATCTAATATTCTAATATGAGTCATTTTTGGAGGTTTTTTAAGTGGGGTTCGATTTATTATAAATTAATATTTTTAAGATTTCCAAAGCTGCCCCTCTCCTCCCTTATAAAAGGGAACCTCGTCCCTCCCTTACTGACACCAATTTGAGCCTTCAAGATTGGCCAAAACCTGCCAAATTCTCTTATACACTTCCCTAGAAACATCCTAGAGGTCCTGGTCTTCTTCAAAGACCAATTTTAGTGCCATAAGAGGAGGTCTCAAAGAGGCGCTTCAAAAAAGAGGTAATGCCCGTTACCGATTCTTTCAACTTTATTTCTTCTTCTACTTATTATTCTTTAGTTGTTTAATTATGAAGTAATAACATCAGTATCACTCATATAAGGATTTTTTATTATAAGTATGAAACAAACCTATTTCATCATCTATCCATCCTACGGAAAATGAAATCACCGCGTGTGCGTACGTACGGAATACCGTCTCCACGCCGTGGTGTAATCTGTTTTTCCAACACCACCTTACTTGGATGGGTATAATGGTGTAAATAAAAACTATACATAGTTATTATAACATCATAATGATTATGATATATTGTATCATCCTATCCAATTCAATTCAATAATTATGGGAACGATATCATTGCTCGTGCGTACGTATGGACTACCGTCTCCACGACGGGATGAGATTCATTCTCCATGTTAACCATTTAAGAATGATTATAAAGTATATATAATCAATAATAATGAAATATATGAAATTATAAAGCTACTGTATTTATGTATATATATATATGTATGTCATCTACTTAATTCCATTCTACTCAATAAGGAAACGAAAATAGCGTTCATGCGTACGTACGGCCTACCGTCTCCATGAACGGTGTATTTCTTTCCATTTATCGATATATTATATATATGTATATTCTGAATATATATTATATATAAATCATGTTTTATATTCTGGAATTAATTAATCATGATCTAATTAATCATATGAATAATTAAAATTCGAAACACGAACGACAAATGAAACGATTTTACCCAAAACACTCTTTAACATGGAATTTACAAAAGAACGGGTAATATAAAGTCATAAGTGAACCATATATGATATCATAACAATGAATATGATTCTATAATAAGTCAATTGCATTATTAAAATCATTATATAGGAGGTTCGAATACATACGAATCATATCAGACATAAGGTAAGGGATAATTATTTCAATCTCATTCTTATCTAAGATTGTTTATTCGTAAGTATTTACTGGGGGTTATGTTTATTATCCATGTCCATATGCTCCCAAAATGTATTCAGAAAATGTTTACTATTCTTCCATGAATGTTTAATTTCATTTTTACCCTTTATTGACTTTTTACCACATTGTATGGATGGAATATTTCCTTTGGTTTCCATATAAGGTACTTTTTGACTTTTCCGACAAAAGTACGAGGAGAATGTTATTTTTAACTTATACGGCATGAATGGATTTTTATGGTTTTATAAATCCTTATTTTCATGAATCTTCCTCAAAAATATTTCCTGACTATTTTCAACAAAATTCTTTTCTTTTAAAATTTCATGATATTTTCTAAAAATAAAATGATTTTGAAGATGAAAGGATATTTTCCTCAAGAATTCATTTCAAGTGTTTTATCAAAACCATTTTTCAACTAAGATGACATTATTTCTTATGTTTATGTTTCAAGTATAATGTCTCTATGATTTAAATGGTTTCACTTTTCTTATTATGAAATGATATCCATTTCTTTTATATGGATTATGGGATGATGGGATGATGTTTATGAAACCCATTTTATTCGTTGGGTTATTATGAATGATGTTTGTTTATTTTGTGGAACAAGTAAGAATGATTTCATTATGAGATGGGTGGGACATATATCTCCCTCCAATGCATTGGGTAAAGATTTATATCTCATGAGATAGACATGGCTGGAACGTCAAGTTAAACCGGTTCAGTAATACAGGACTGGAACGAGGAGTGAACTCGATTCAGAAAGGGACTTTGTCCACTAAGATGGTCTTGGCAGCAATGCCTTGGCTAATATGGAAATCATATCATGTGCTTAATGGTTTCCACAATTACATGTTTTATTACCATGCTATTTTATCATTCTTAATGTTTCTTTATGATCTATGTCTTACGTACTTCCATGTTTTATGCCATTGCTCAAGCTTTTGATGTTTAAACATTATGTTCATGTTTTTAAGTTAAAATGTATATGGTATGTTTAATTCTATCCATTCTTACCCTTACTAAGCATTTGAGCTCACCCTTTTTATGTTTTCTTTTCCCCGGGATATAAAGAAAGTTTTTAGGTAAGAAAAAAAAAGGAAGATCTTTATGGGAGATGTTGAAGATCATTCACCACGATTAGAAGATTATGTTCCAAGTTTCCAAAGACACTAAACTATTACGGTCCTTGTGTGTCTGTTTTTGTTATGTATTAAGTATTCTGCAAAATTAATGTAATGTTCATGTACGTCAAGCTTCGGGCCTCTACAAGGAAGAATTTCTATCACACCAAGACCAACAAAGGAACATCGTCTAGAATGATATTTCACAATCGATATAGAAGGATAAATGAAGAAACACCAACTTAGATCAACAGATCTGATAATGCATCCCAATGGTGCTACCACAATCAATGGAAATAGAGAAGTGGAAAGTTTTCTACCGAGAGAGATGCACCACAACAGAAATGGAGATCGAACATATAATAGATCAATCTAGAAGGAACGAAGTCTCCCAAAATTACATGGGAATTTCCTTGGGTAGAGGTAAAGGGAGAACTAGAGAATGAAGGGAATAAAAATAGTCACATGCCTATTTAAAAAATTATATGCGGGTCGTTACACAATGTGTAACCCGGTAACACAACGTGTAACCACCAAAGTCCCACATACGCCGAAAACCAGTCACCTTAGATTAAAAACCCAAAATTTTATTAACTCTTGATGTTTAAGGTCTCTTCAAATTATGTAACCTTTCACAGCGTGAACACTTTCATGACATGTATCCAGAAATTCTTACACGTTTTGTAACCTGGTTACACAGTGTGAAATCCTCTTATAGCCTACATAGAAAGCTGGTTAAATCTTGGAGTCTAAAAAATATATGACTTCACCATTATAGGTACCCTCTCAATTCCTTATTATCGTTATAGAGATAATGAAAAAGGGGAAACCACAACAAGGTTATGTACATACCTAATAGATCGGTAATGTAATGTTATAAAATCCCCACTATAAGGACTTTTTATCCCCAAGAAATCATGTGGAAGATGTAATCCATGGAAAGATATAAGGTCACTACTCTCTCATAAACAACTCACATTACCAAGTCTCAATAGAATATGATATGTGTTCCCATAGTACTTTCACCAATGGAATCAACTTCTTATGTAATACTTTCACTTGAGATTCAACAATATCAACTGGTTTCTCCAAAAAAGAAACATATGGAACTAACTCAATTTCTTCCCAACTTAGAATGTGAGTGTGATCAGGATGATACTTCTTGAGGTGAGATGTGTGGAAAACATCATGAATACCTATCAACTGAACTGGTAATTATAACCATTAATCAACCTTCCTAAGCCTTTCAGTGACCTCAAATGGTCCAACATATCTTGGAGCCAACTTTCACTATTTTCCAAGCCGATGGTGAGCCATCTGAGGAGAAACTTTCAAGAAAACCTAGTCACCAACAGAAAACTCCATAGGATGACTCTGCTGATCCACATAAAATTTATATCGACTCTAGACTGTGAACAGATTTTGATGTACATCTTTAATCTTTACTGACATCTCCTAGAACAAACATGGTCCAATTAAAGACGCTTCACCCACCTCTACCCAACTAAGAGGTGACCTACATGGGCAACCATACAATGCCTCAAAGAGATCCATTCTAATTTAAGGCTAATAAATTTTGTTATAAAAAGACTCAAATAGTACCATATGTATATCCCATTATCCCCTGAAATCCAATACATAGGCATGAATAATATCCTCCAAGATCTAAATCACATGCTTCATCTGGCCATCTATATATGGATAGTAAGTTGTGCTCAACTTGACCGAAGTTACCACTGCCTCTTGGAGACTCCTCGAGGACATCAAGTTAAACATAGCATCCCTATTCGAAAAAATAGTAGAAGGACTCCCATATAACCTCACAATCTTCAGCACATACAGCTTACCCATACCTTTAACCTTTGTGGTATCCTTGATCGTAATGAAATTAATAGAATTCTTCAACCAATCAACAACTACCCAGATGGAGTTTTTACCTCATAGAGTCTATGGTAATCCAACAACAAAATCCATGTATACCTCATCTCATTTCCATACCAGCACTAGAATAGGATAAAGAAAACCTGAGGGTTTCAAGTGATATTCCTTTATCCACTGGTAGGTGTAATACTAGGATATATAAACCGCAATGTCACGCTTTATACCTGGCCACTAGAATCATCGTCTCATGTCATAATAAATATTCTTAGAACATGGATGGAATTATCACAAAGAACTTTGAGAATTAAACAAGACTAGACTCCTCATAGATGTCGGGACGAAAACATTCTTCCTAAAGTGGAGCATACCATCAAAAAATAGAGACCAACCAGAAATTGTCTCCCCACCACAAAGGCTTTCTTGAATTTTTCTAAACTCATCATCCTACTACTGACTCTTTAAAATAGGCTCCAAGAGAGATGAGGATAAATGATCACTGGTCAGAACTATACCCGAAACATCCTCTTGAGCATCCAAGTGCAGCTAAGGGAAAAACCCATAAGGATCCACTCCTCCTTCAATTCTAGAATGTCCTACAATGGTACTTTCCTTCTAAGATATTTTTTAATGACATTCCCCTCCCTTGGGGTGTAGGCGATATCTAATTCAAATGTATAAAGGTATTATACCTATATTATTTGTATGATATTCAAGTCTTTTTTAGAAAATATATATCTCATACTCTTGTGATCCAAAAATACCATGAACCAATCTCCAAAAATATATTTTTGATAACATTTAAGTGCATGCATAACCATAACAAGTTCTAAATTGTGAGTGGGGTAATTCTTATCATGTTTTAGAAACTAACGAGAGTCGTAAGCTACCACATGGTCATCTTTCATAAGCACGCATCCCAAATCTGCACTAGAAGCATCAAAAAACACCACTTACCCCATACTTAGATCAAGTAAGATCAGAATAGGATCCAATTTCAGAATTCATTTTAGTTCATTGAAATTGAAAAGGAATTTTGAATACCATGTGAATTTTACCAATTTCCTGGTAAGAGCAGTTAAATGTGATGCTAGCTTATAGAAATCCTTAACAAACTATCGGTATTATCCAACAAGACCAAGGAAGCCCCCTATATCAAAGACATTTTTTGGTTCCTTTCATGACAAAACAGCATTCACCTTTTAAAGATGAACTGAAAATAATTTTTTTGAAATTATGTTCCCTAATAACTTCACTTCTTGAATCTAGAAACTACATTTCGAAATATTTCCATAAAAATGGTGACTTCTCATAATTTCCAGAACCAAACTTAGATGGTTCTCATGCTCACTCATGGATTTTGAATAAATCAGAATATCATCCATGAACACTACCAAAAAGGTGTCAAGATATTGATAGAATGTCTGATTCATCAAATCTGTAAAAACTATAGGATATTTAGTGATACAAAATGGCATCACTAGATATTCATAATGGTCATACCTGCTCCTGAAATATATCTTCAATATATCAGACTCCCAAAATATGAGCTGATGATAACCTGACCAAAGACCAGTATTTGAAAACCACTTTACCCCCTTCAACTGATTAAATAAATCATCCACGTGAGTAAAAGGATATTTTTTTCTTAACTATTACCCAGTTAAACTTTTAATAGTCCAAACACATCCATAGTGAACCATCTTATTTCTTAGCAGAGTACAGGGGCTTCCCAAGGTGAAACACTAGGGTTAATGAAACCTTTTTCCAATAGGTCATCCAACTAAATCTTGAGCTATTTCAGCTTCGTTGTTTCCATATGATAAGGATTTATAGATATCAGAAGCGTACCTGGAACCTGGTTAGTTGTAAACTCTAACTCTCTCTATGGTGGAAAACAAGAGAAGTATTCTGAGAAAACTTCAGTAAATTCTCCAAAAATAATAAGAAGATCAATAGAAAGATAAAAATCATTGGGATCAAATGCAACATCATACAATAAACTCTTAATCTCTGGGTGGTAAGGCCATGCACGACCTAATATTAGGTCCCACTCCCCCTAAAACACACAAGAGATCCCATCAGCATCAAGAAATGAGATATGTCTATGATAATAATAAACTTTATCTTGATGAGTGACAAGACAATCCAAACTATTTATGATGTTAAACAGATCCAAATCAAGAATGAGAAAACCCTATACCAACTTTGTATCATCTATCATGAATGAAAAATAAGTACAATGAAATCCCTAGTCTCTCCTTTTTTCAAGAGGTTACACTAAATCCATTAAAAAGGGAATAATTTCCTTTGGAAGTTTAAGCATATGAACAAAATATTCAGATATAAATGAGTGGGAGGATCCAGTATCAAATAAATCACTCGCTACGGAAGATAAAATAAGGATATTACCTCTTACTATTGTTGGACTTGTATAGACTTTTGCTAGACACTCATCTACAACATGAAAGTTCTTCACTACTGAGGCATGTGTATAGAACCTAGTAGCTTTTAAATCTTATGATTTCACCACAGTTTCCTTTAGAGTCGATGAACCCTAGCCACAATGAGGTGTCGTCATAGCCCGATAGAAGCACTGTAAATTATCAACACATCCACTGCTTTTTCACATCTTTGTGGTTATAAGAAAAGAACATACAGTGTGTCTTACCTTTCCACACTAATAACAAGTAAAAGGAACACTTATAGCTGTATCAGACGGTGTGGAGGAGGCTCGCTGCTGAGACCCACCTCCACCACTCTTGCAATTATCCTACCACTTTCTCTTCTTCTCATGCACACCACTAAAGCTGCTACTTGATGGAAGAGAAGAGGTGGAAAAACCAACATTTCCTGGAATATCCATCTCTTACATCATAGCTCTGTCTACCATAACCACATAGGTAGAAATATTTAACAAAAACACCTATAATCTGATATATGATCTAAAACCTTGCAGGTACTTCTAAGCCTTCAACTAGTCATTCTTTACCATGTATGGAAAAAAACGGAGAAGCTCAGCAAACTGATTGGTGTACGCCAACAATGAATGCTCTCCCTACTACAAGGATATAAACTCTATAGACTTATCCAACATTAGTGACTCTGGAAAAAACTACTGGAAGAATATGGTTTTTAATCCCATCCAAATCAAACCCACGTGTATGTCTGCCTGGACCATATAATCCCACCATCGTTTACTGGAACCCTTGATCCAGAACACTTCACACTTCACATTGATATTCTTAGGTGTATCCAATAAGTCGAATATCTAATCAATCATTTCCATCCATTCCTATACCTATTTAGGATCATTCATTACTTTAAAGGAAAGTGGATTCTCACGCAATAATTCTCGTGATCGATCTCTCTCTGCTCCAAATCCCAGTCGTCCCTCAAAAACTGTGTTCTAAACTCATGTGCATTCTGATAAACAACACGAAATGCCCATATGATAGTCTGGATGATATTCTAATCCACTAGTAGATTCCCTTTTAGAGCATCAGCTACACCTTCTTGAGGAACTTGTGGAAGATGTCTCGGAAGTATACTGCTACACACTAAAACAGATGTAACGATCAAACAATAGATTAAATCTTAGTTAAAACCAGAAAACCCATAAGAAAAAACTAAGATTTAAAACAAAACCCAACACTATAGACACATATCCCAACATCCAATGGAAACTTGAGTCTCACCACAATAAGATATAGACAGGCACTTATCGCAAAATACCACTCAAGTCCCAAATATCCTATATCCAGTCTAAAAAATATCATAAGATAATAAATCTTGGGAACTAACAGCCTCTGATACCATTTTGTAATGAACTGACCTGGGTTACCCTCAAAAATGGAACTCGACCCAATCCTCCATATACCTGAAGGGATTTCTCGATCTCCACAGTCTAGCGACAAGCACCCAAGCATTGAACAACAAACCAAAGGGAATGATTTCACCCATCTAGTACAAAAACATGGAATATATATACACATGGAAAATAAAGAGATAGTGGAAGTCTAAAAAATATATTCCATAACCATAAGAATACATTAGAGACAAAAATAACTGAAATAGTTTCTAAACTCCAAGGGAAAATTCCAACTACAAAGGACCTGTACTAAATATCTACTCCATGTGATGGTGTGGATGAACTCCCACCATCTCACCACCAGCTACCCAACTCAATTGACATGAAACCTCATTGCCTCACTGTTCTACCCTGTCTTTCCCTACAATAGAATACATACAAAGTTCTACACACCACCAAAGAGGTGTGTAGGGTGTGAGCTAACAGGATCAGTAGGATCTCACCCAGGTGTTCCACAACATGCCTCTTCAAAACAATTCTGGTATGCTCATTTTAAATAAAACATGGCATGATAAGCAGTAAAGCAGTTTTATGAAAAACATGGTAATAATGTCCCTTTTTATCATAGTTCTAAAACTAAAGTAGTTATATCAATTTCAAAGAAAATTTTCCATGTCTCGGGAATATCAAGGATAAAACAACAAATCCAAGCTAAAGAAAATTGAAGCATAGGTATCAGCCTCAACGATCACTATAGGTCAGACTAGCAGACAACTTATACCATAATCAATCAAGTGCACAATCTAATTCCTATAACACAGACCTATGAAGCAAAGGAATACCCCATGAGTAAACTGCCAAAAATATCAATATCAGTGCCTTAGAAAAATAAGCCTAGAAAATAGAGTAAATCTCCATGAGAAAACTTCCCAATAATCACAAAAAAATAGATGATGTCCCCAAACTAAACCTTCTACCAAATTACCCAAGGTAACCCATGTGTTTTCTTTCATAATTAATTCCAATGTGTAGAAAAACCATTTCACAAATCTATTTCAATTCTTTGAAAATACCCATTTTCTTTCCATTTATCAACAACCATGGAAAAATCATTTTTCTTTAAAAACCCTTTTCAACCCACACAAAAAAAATCATGCCAATTCCTTTCATAAATTAGTTTATAAAATAGGAATAATAAAGTTTGTCAACATAGGCTAGAGATAGAACCACCTACCTCAAAACTAAAGTCATAGACACCTGCAATGGGATCTACCAACAATGAAAACCGAACAATGACAAAAAAAGGCCCTAGAATCCAATCCATATCTAAATATAGATTCAATTTAGAAATAAGGGGTTGGAGGAAAAGAGAAAACACCACATACCTCAAGGACAAATGCCCACCGCACTATGACCAATAATGAAACAGCTTTTGGAATGAGATCACATAATGGATCTATAAGGAGACATGAAGAAACACCACCTTAGACCAATAAATATAATAACACAACCTAAGGGTGCTACCCTGATCAATGGAAATGAAGAATCAAAAAAGTTCACTTACCTAGAGATATGCACCATAATGGAAATGGAGATCAGATGTTGAATAGATCGATCTAGAAGGAGTGGAGTCACCCAAAATCACCTAGTAATTTCCATAGGTCAATAGAAAGGTATAATTGGATAAATAACCAAAGCAAAATAGTTTCACACTTGTTTTAAAAACTTTATGCGGGTCGTTACATGATGTGTAACCCGATTACACGACGTGTAACTACCAAAGTCCCACATATGCAAAAAAACCCATCACCTCAGATTAAAAACCCTACCTTTTATTAACTCATGATGTGTAAGGTCTCTTAAAATTGTGTAATATTTAATATCATAAAGTCTTTAATGAATTTCATCCAGAAACTCTTACACATCATGTAACATATTTACACATGAAATCCTCTTATAGCATACATAACAATCCGGTTAAAGCTAGGAGTCCAAAAAATATTGGACTTCACCATTATAGGTACCCTCCCAATTTTTTTAAGGCCTTATACTAACAAATAAAAAGTTAAAACCACAATGAGGTCAAGAACATACCAAATATATCGGTAATGGGATGTTACATTAGGTATCTTGTAGGAGCATCGACTTTATAATAAGTTGTCAAATTGTGATTTTTGGATACAATATGTATGTTTCTTTTGCCATTTCATTTCTAAAAAACTATGTTTTTTTAGATCCTAAAAATATTAAAATTGTTATCTATAGGAAACCACCAAATAATTTCTTTCATATAAAGAGTTTCCTTAACATAGTTGGATACTACAGACACTTTGTTCATGATATTTCACGATTGGCCTCACCGATGACAGCTTTTATGATGAAATGTGTTCTTTTCCAATAGAATTATGAATGCTATAATTCCTTTCAATAATTTAAGGTTATACTTACATTGGAACCTATCATCATGTTTCCATATTTTGGACAGGGTTATCTAGTATATTGTGACTCGTCGGGATCTAGGATGAAAAGTGTTCTCATATAGAGAGGTCATGTTGTTTCTTATGGCTCATGGATGTTACAGGTGAATGAGAAAAAATACCCAATGCATGATTTAAAGTTAGTTACATTATTACTTGTTTTGAATACATATAAATATTATCTTTTTGGTGAGATATTTATGATGTTTATGGGTTATAAGAGCTTGAAACACATTTTTTCACAAAGATATTTGAATCTGAGACAATGAAGATGGATGGGATATCTGTAAATGTCTGACTTAGATCTATTATATTCACTAGGGAAAGAAAATTCTATAGAAAATGAGTTGTTTAAGAATTTGTATGATTAATTGGATAAATAGATTTTAGATCAGTGTCAACTTATTTTAATCATAGCTGATATGCATCTAGATTATGAAGAACAAGGTATTGTCTTGTTTTTATTTTTGACTTTAGTTGTTCCTAATTTGGTTGAGTAGGTTAGCGTTTCTCAAACCTATGATCCAGAATTTCCATCTATGAGGTTGAAACTTAATGGTGGGGAGACCATTGAGGGATAGAATTTGGATTAGAGTTCAGTGTTATGGTGTAGAGATCGTATGGTTATACCTTTTTTATATCAAGAATTGTTTCTTTCTTCCTACCCCCATTCAAGATGGTTTGTCCATCCTGAAATTCAGAAAATTTATAAAGCATTAAGAGAAAACTTTTGGTGGGATATCATAAATATGAAAGAGGTAAAGTTTACCTCGAGATGTCTTTCCTATCAGTGGGTTAAGGCAGGGCATCAATGGCCAGTAGGTATGTTGTAGTCTCTACCAATTCTTATGTGTAAATGGGAGTTGATATCTAGGGATTGTGTAACATTTCTATTAAGGATGGTTAGTAAACAATATTCCATATGGGTGATTGTGGATCGACTCACAAATTTGGATCACTTCATCGTTATTCATGAAACTAATATAGTGGAATGCTTTTCCAAAGTATACATTGGGGAAATTGAAAAGATGCATGTAATTTCAGCCACAATTGTATCTGACCTAGACCCTAAGTTAATATCTTGTTTTTGGAAATCCTTATATCAATCCTTTGTAACTCATTTGATTATGAGCAAGGCTTATCATCCTCAAATTTATGGACAATCCAAAAAGAATATATAAATATTAGAGGATATTCTTAGGGTTTATGTAATAGGTTTTGGTGGATCATGGGAGGATCATATACCTTTAGTAGAGTTCTCATGGAATAACAGTTATCATGACTTGATACATATGGATCCTTTGGAATAATTGTATGGTCATCCTTGTTGATCTCAACTTTGTTGGGTGGAAATAAGTGAAACTTTTTTATTCAACCTAGTCTTTTCCAAGAGATAATTAAGAAGGTTAAGTTGATCATAAAGAGGATAGATATGGCTCACACTCATCAAAAACCATATATGGATCATCTTCATCGATCGTTGTCATTTTAGGTGAGTGATCATGTATTATTGAGAATATATTTGAGGCTTCAACATCATTGTTTTGGTAAGTAGGTAACGTTTTCTCCTCGGAACATATGACCTTTTGATATACTTGAATGAGTGGGTGATGTGGCATATCAGTTGGCTTTGCTTCCAAGGTTCTATTCAGTGCATAATATGTTTCATGTATCTCAATTTAAAAAGTACCAACCTAATCATGACCATGTGATTCGATAGGATCATATTAACCTGAATCTGGGGGATATGTTGATTCTTATGCCAATACGGATTGTGAATAGAATGATAAGATCTTATATGGGAAAAACATTGGTATATTATGGGTTTTATGGTAGAATGTTTGGATTTAGGAGGAAACATGGGAACGTGAAAAGGAAATGTTGGAGTAATGGCTTGAACTCTTTTAGAACAACCCTAGTTTTATACTTTTAGGGGATGGAAATACTAATGGTGGGGAGAATGTAGCACCCCCAGTTTCAGGTACAAAACCCATTATTCATGTATTTTGAGTTTATATAAAGCTCAAGTTATTTTTTGGGAGGTTCCTACTAGTTTTCTCATGTTTTATATAAATTTATGGAGATGTGTGTTTTGTGAACGGTTAGTAGAAACCACGCACCATCTTTGAGAAATTGTGAAAGATAAGATAGTGGTCACTGAGTAGGTGAATGATTGACGCATAGTTTGGGAAAACCATGCATGTTCCTAGTCAAAACTATGAATCTTAAAATAGTGGGAAAAATGATTGGTGCATGGTTTTTCTAACCATGTGATCCAACAGAGCGAGGTGTGTCCTTGAGATAGTATCACCACATGATTTGCACACGGTTTTCCAAACCGCGTGGTCTAACCTCATGGCGTACATTTAGCCCACAAAAATATTTGGATCTAATAAAAATTTAATAATGAAACCTAATTTAATCACCTATTACTCCAATACCTTAAATTACTTTTATCTCCCTAGTCTTTAGAGGCAATCCTATTTGATCTAGTAGTGATTCTTTGGAAAATCAATGTGTGTTGGAGACCCAGATTCATCGGTAAATAAATGTTCTTCCTTGTTCTTCCTAGATCTTTCATTATTATCTCTCTCAGAATCACAGATCTAGTCTGTTATGGATAGATATATGTTGTGTGATTTCAATATTGATAAGATCTTTTGGAATCTAGTTAAGGGAACATGGTTTGTGATAAGATCTAGAAGGTCTAAGCATCGTTCTTTATTTTTGCCAATTATTGATAGGCAGGTGGATTCTCTATCATCTCTACTTGACTTAGAACTTAAAAAATGATTAAATGTTTTTATTATATTTATTGTGAAAACCTGATGTAAATATTGATGGAAATCTTATTTTGACCATGGATTTGGAAATTTAGGAATTAGATGTATTTGTGGAAAAATGTATTTGGTGATAAGTTTAGAAATGTTAGTTGTAAAATTATGGAATTGTTTTTTTGTACACAATATGTTTGAGAAAATTATTTAAATGAGGTTTTGGTTTTATAAGGAATGGTTTTTGGCATGGTTTTTGGTATTCATGGTTGGTGTGAGTGAATTAATAGGTGTGACCCTATGGAAGGGGCATGTGACATTGGGGAACCTAGTATTGGTCGCCTTATGAAGGCGTATTTGATCTATGAGAGACCGCTAATGAGTATGAAATTTTCACCTGGGCATTCATGGTGTCTATGTGGAGACGTGAGTATGAGTATTCCAAATCAATGAGAAATGTTTAAAGGCTTTGTTAAATGTTTTCCTTGAAAATGGTTCACTGTTTTGATATAAACAGTTTAAAATGATTTTGAAACTATTTTATAAATCATGATAACATTTTTTTCCATGTGGTGTGAGTTGAGAAGTATTTGGGTAAATCTTACTAATTTCATATTCACCCACTTCTTGGGAACTGTTGTGCGTTTGGAGATGTCATCTATTGAGACAGAGGTAAAGGCAAGGTATATCAGTTCTTTTATGATGCTTCTTAATGTTGTGTGGAGTTGGATCTTAGATCTTGGTTGGGTGTTTCTTGGGATTATGTATTTAGGTTGTCTTGTATCTTAGATTTTCTTTTCAATTTTCTAGTTATTTTATTTTGGTTTCCATTTTACACTAATATTAGTTAATTTTTTGGTTATGTTTTGAGTTGTATTTTTATTTTCATGAATCATATAGAGGATTGTATGTTTATTGTTTATATTTCATGATTTTTTTATATTAAAAAGAAAAATAATCCCCCAATTTTTCATGATCCCCTTGTCATTTATTTTTATCCTTTGGTGTCTTGGGGATGTCACCTAAGGCCTAGTATCACTGTCGCCTCTTCTATTGCCAACGAGGAGGGGTGGGATGTTATAATTGATCAACCTAAAGTTTGTAAATATAAAAACCATGTCATAAACCTATAAAATATGGTAAATAAATTCATGCTTAATAGATTTAATGTAAATAAAAGAATCATATTTACTTATATCAAAACCATTTTGAAGCATGAAAGAGTAAAATTGTTCATGCTATTGCCTTGAAAACTTCTTAAGTCCATACAGAGATTTACACAAAAGGGAAACTTTATTATATTTTAAATACATGGAAAAAAAATCAGGGGGTTTTATATAAAGAAAATTATCTAGTTTTCAATGTAAAAATATAGTTTTCAAATCCATATGTTCAATATGAAAGTCGCTTTAGGAAGATAAAGAAAGTAACAACATAATTATTGAATACTTAACAAATAGAGAGAATATATCACTATAGTCAATTAACTCATACTGAAGGAATCCTTTAGTAACATGTTTAGAATTGAATTTAATTTTCATTTCCATAGTGTTATATTTCTTATTTTTAAAAATCCATTTATAACTATCCAACTTTTGGGTTTATTATAAACTATCCAAATTTTATTTTTAAGAAGGGGGTCGCTTTTATATTTTATAAAACCTATCCCCTTCTTTGATTCATTAGATTTAATGGATTGTTAAAAGATATGTGGATCATCACTATTAATATCTAAAGTGATGTTAAACGTAAAGGAAGATACATTAGCATGACTGAAACAGGAAGGTGTACTATGGTTCTCCCAGCCTTGTCCTACATCAATTGATAATACCTAAGATCACTCTCCCCCTTTACGTCAGATTCAAACTCAATCTCAAGGTCAAGATCATTATAAACTAGATACTGTATATCAGGTCCTGAGGGAACCTCAATGCCTATAGGTTCAGTCATACCAGCATCATCAAACTCTATAGGCTTCTAATTTGATGTAGTTTCATCATGGAAGACAACATCATGACTTATGATGCACTTATAAAACTCGTGATTCTCTACCCAAAGCCTATACCACCTAACGCCTGAATAATAACCCACAAAACACACTTGAACTTCAAAAAAAATGTCATTTAGCCACGTTTTTTAGCCATGTTTTCTGAAAACATGGGTAAATTTGGATTTGGAATCATTTTTTAGCTTTGTTTTCTAAAAATTTGCCTAAATTTTAATTCATCTAATTTACCCATGTTTCAAAACGTTGCTAATTTTTAATTGATTTATGTTTAAAAACATGGCTAAATTAGTCGTGTTTTGAAATGTGTCTAATTTTTTATTAGTCGTGTTTTTCTAAAAAGTGACTAACTTTTATTTTAACAGAGTTTTAAATATGAAAACACTGCATAAGAATTTAAAAATTATTTTATGTGTATATATTTATATTTTTATTCTATAACGTTAAAAAAATTTATTCATATAAAAATAATACACACACACACACATAAACACATGCATATATATACACAAATACATATATATAAACATGCACTCACATGCGTGGTACAAAACATAATTCAAATTAATTGATAATATCTAAATAAATGATTATTGATAATGAGTGATTAAATATGTGAATATATATATGTATATAATAATATTACAAATTATTAATTATATTTATTTATTTATTTATAATAATTTATACACATATATAAATATTTTAATATGTGTGTGTATTAATTTATAATATATATATATATATATATAATATTAATATATATATTTGTAAATTAATATTTTAATAAATAAAAATATATATAAACTCATAAATAAATAAATAATAACTATATAAATGATTGTTATTATAACACACACACACATATATATATACACATACATAAATACATACACACATATATATATGTGAATATATAAATTTATATATTAATCTATATATGAATATATAAATTTATAAGTATATTTATATTAATATATATATATATATACTTATTAATAATACTACACATATAATTGTATTATATATCAATAATAATAAATGTATTATATAGAATTGATATACACATACATATATGATTACTAAAAAATTAATAATAATTGAATAAATAATCATTAATATATATATATATTTATATAAAGTTATATACATTTATGTTAATTTATATATTAATATATATATATAACAAATATATTAATTTAAATATAAATTTATAACATAAATATTTATATATAATAACACATGATAACACACACACACACACACACATATATATGTAACACATAATAAGATATATATTAATTACCAACATATATTTAATTTATATATAAATATATAATAACATATATTATCATATATATGTGTAACATATAATAACATATATGTTAATATATAATAACAAATATATTAATTTATATTTTAATACATAACATATATATTAATTTATTTATTAATTTATAACATATATTAATCTATATATTAAATTATATATAAATTTATAAGTATAATCACACAAATATACTAACACACATATAAATATAAAGCTATATTATATATATAATCATAATTTTTTAATAATTACACTAATTAATATATATATATATATATATATATTATAAATATAAAAAAAAAATATATATATATATATATGTATGTATATATATGTATATATATATATATTTGTGTGTGTGTTAATATACATAATAATATGTGTATATATAATATATATTAATTTTTATTTATATTCAAATATATTTCCATATGTATTAAAAGAGTGTAATATATTAATTTTATAGATAATTAATTTAGTGTGTTGGTCTGATCATTGGGTAGGGACACGTATATCGTGTGTTCAAATCATGGCTGCAGGGGCTTTATCGGGCTACATGTGAGGGGTTCTGCGAGTGAGGTGGGTGAAGTCATGTGTGGCATGGGGGTGAGGTTAGGGCATGAGGAAGGTTAAGTTGTGAAGTCTGTATGATGTTGGGATATGTGGGGTTCTGTGGGTGAGGTGTGTTACATATGGAGAGTTGGGATTAGGGTGCAAGGCAGGTTGAGGTGGGGTGATAGTGATGTGAAAGAAAAAATAATTTTAAAAAATAGCCATTCAAAAATTATAAAGCCATAAATAGCCTCATTCATGGAAAAAATGGATAATAAATGACTCATTTACCCACATTTATAAAAAAACATGGATAAATGGTGTGTCTCTAAATCAATAATGTTTCTAAACACGGATAAATTAGTGAATTTTATAAACATGACGTACGAGGAGGTGGGTGGCATTATGTGTGAAGTGGGGGAGGGGAGGGGTTAGGGTGTGAGGTAGGATGTGTTGGTGTGACATCTTTAAAACGTTAGGAGTGGTGGTGTTCTATGGGTGAGGTGTGTCACATGTGGATGGGTGGGAATAGGGAGTGAGGAAAGTTGAGGTGGGGTGATGGTGGTGTCGAAGGAAAAGGAATTTTAAAAAATACCCCTAAATTTATATCAAAAATTTTAAAACATAAAATGGCCACATTTATGAAAATTCTGAATAATAAATGACTCATTTACCCATGTTTATAAAAATCATGGGTAAACGGTGTGTCTCTAAATTAGAGGTGTTTATAAATGCAACTAAATTAGTAATGTTTATAAATATAGCTAATTTAGAGGCATGTGTTTTCCAAGTATTTTTATGAATCAGGGTAAAAAAAATTAGCCACATTTATAAATTCAGCTAAGTATAAAACCAAAACATGGCTAAATTCAATTTTTTCTGAAGTGTTGACTTCCCTAGGTTCTATCTTAGTAGTCCATCTATGGGAAAAATTGAAACAATAAATGACTCTAAGGTGCCCTAGACTAAGAGAGGAGCCAGTCCACAATTACTTAGGTTTTTTAAAATCAATGTCACTAGATGAGTAGTGGTTAATTAGATAAATAGTTGTAGTAGTAGCTTCTTCCTAGAAAGATCAAGACAAACCTGAGTGTGTGAGCATCCTTATCACCCACTCTATGATAATATTACTCATTATCTCAGCTTTTCTATTATATTGTGGGGTTTCCATGACTTTTCCATGTCTTAAGACACCATATGATTCAAAAACTTCCATAAAGTCATTAAACAAGTATTCTAACATAGTATTTGTTATAAAGATTCTCAACTTGGTTCCAATGTGATTCTCGATGCTGGATTTCCAAATCTTGAACTATAAGACCCTTAAAATTTCTTCATGTTAATAATATAACTATTATTTTATAATGAATTTTTTATTTTGATAATATCGAAATACTTTTAAATTTCATAATGCTTTTTTATATAATTGGTTGAGATGAACTTTTACAACCTGGAATAGTAAAAGGATATAATACACTTAATAGGAAACTAACTACACTTTATTTTTTATTTAATAATGGTAAATTTGGTCAGTATAAATTACTATTATTAATCAAAATATTACAATGGGAAGTCTAAAAGAGAATAAATAAAGTAAAATATAAAAATTTGGGTTGCCTCAATCCCCTAGAATCATCCTACTAATGAACAACATTATAGTAAAGAAACGGAGAGTGAGTAATACAATATCCATTTAAGAAATGATATTGAACCTTTATTTGAATTGAAGTGAATGATAAAGAGTAATTATAATGGTTTATTTATAGGGAAATATGATCATCAGAATTTATGTTTTTCAACTAATACATTTGATCATTATTATGACCATTAGACAATAAAGAAGTTTTTCATTATTTTTGTTGGTAACATCGACACATTTAATGATTGTTGAGATTAATTAATGATATAATAAAAATCTTATTATTTTGGGAAAATATAAACATATTTGATTAAAAAAATATGGTAAAAATATAAGTTCTAGATAAAATTTACTTTCATGAAATAATTTTAAAAAACACTTTTTAGATTATAATATATTTTAATGAAGTCCTAAGTAATATTTATAATGCTCAAAATGTTTATTTTTTATGAAATTGGTAAATTTCAATAAATATGGATAACTATTTAAAATTTTAAATTATAATATTTATATAAATATATTGATAAAATAAACTTCATTTTTGGACTCTTCATGTCAAAATTATCTTAGGGTAATTTTTTGGAAATTTTCTAAAAAAGTTGATTTTTAGGTTAAATAGTGAAAAAACTGTTTTTACGCAATACCAAAAATATTATGAAATAATTATTATATTATCATGATTTAATATTTATTAAACATTTTTCTTGGTAAAATTTTATTTAAGTAATCACATAATACATAAGGTTTTATGTTTATAAACACATGCTTATCATTTTTGAAAACCACGATTTTAACCTTTAAAAAATTGTTTTTATAAGTTATACGGGTATCACATTAGAATTGATTTTTACCAATTTTATAAATTTAATCAAGAAAAATGGATTGTATATTTATATTCATAAGGTCCAAATTATTTAATAAGTTCATTTTCATTTTTTTGTACATAAAAAAAGTTATTGTGGTAAAAAAAAGTTATTGCGGTATGAGTTAAATAGTATAATGAGCTAAAGTTAAAAGGTAAAATCTTCAAATAACTAAAAAATATAACATTAAATGGGTGGGTGATATGTTTATTGACCTTATAAATCCTTTACAACATTAATTATCATCCAAATTATTTGTAATTAATTCCACCCAAATGTGGTTGTCTTTAAATATAAAATAATCATTATTTAATCACTTAAAACCACTCCTCCTCAAGTATAAATACCACCCCCTTTAACCTAAAAAGCCTTAAATATCTTAAAATATCTACCAAAACCAATCATACCCACACTCACCACATCAAATTTCTATTAATCTCACCCAAATACTAATCCCAAGTTCCTTAATGGGTCTTTCAAGAAGGTGATATTCAAGAGGTGGCTTTCTCAAACCACCACTCTTAATTTATTTTCTTCTTTTACCTTATCCTTAGCTCCTTAATCCATAAATTCATAATAAATTCATTATAATTTATATAATTTAATTTTATATTTCTAATTGAAGATCTTTTATCAAACCATTTTCTCATCTCCTCTTATTCAAAGAAACAAAACCATTGTCTAAATTATGGCGGTTAATCGTCTCCATGGATAATGATTTTTCATTTTCCATTACCAAATCCATGTATGGTAATAAAAGTATTATTATGGTAAAATATGGTTTTAAAAGTTATATTATAACTTATTTAATATTATGGAAATAATATATATGCATAATATTAAATAAAAATAAATTAGTTTGCGATGGTCGGAAAAAAACCCCAAAAATAAACTAAACATTTATCATTAACTTTTTATCAAATGAATCCTCATAATGGTATAAAAAAGATGTATGAGAACATTTAAACTAATATAATTTCATTAATTCCATTTTATTTCACTTCTAGATTTTTATTTTCATTTTACAAGAACATCCATAATTATACACAAATGAAGAAACCATGAAACCATGAAACAAATGCTCCAAGAACAACGAAATTGATCTTTATAACTCATAGAAATGTAATAAATGAACATAATAAAATTATAATAAATAAAATATATGTGAAAAATATTCTTAATTAATTAATTAATATTATTTTTTTATCTATTATATCAAGTTCAAGCGCTGAACACATTTGGACATAAGGTAAGGGATCTTTCTAAACATCCAAATTTCCTTTGGGTTACAATTTCTCTCTCTTTGCCTTAATTTATCAAAAAAATTAGACTTATATTCTCCTCCTATATTCTGTTCATATGTACAAAAAATATTTATGTATCTCAATTCATCCTTCTTTGATGATGAATTACATGTTTTGAAAGGTTCCCTTCTCAATTCCCCTCAATAACAAAACCCGATTAAAGCGAACTTCTCTATTTCTTACCTATTTTCAAGTATGCTTCATAAACTATTTTAAGCCAATAATTTTTAAAAAAAATCACTCAATTTATCATGAAAAACTATATTCAATCATTTATGGTTTTATGGAAATAATTATTCATTTATACTCTGTAAAGACTCTTTATTCTTTTCCATAAAACCATGTTATAGTGGCACATTTCTAAAGTTTCATAATCATTATTTTCATGTTTTGACTTAATTTGGACATCATTATTAATGGTACATTATTATTTTTATTTTAATAATGTCCAATAATTATTTAATCTCTTCTTTCTTTGATACCATTATGATACACCCTTTGTTTATGCCTTATGACATGATTACGAAACCCATTTCTATCTATGGATAACCATTAATTTTATTCCTTATGTTTTATTATTTATGTGGAATGAATATGAATTAATATGTTAAAATGGGTGTGTCTAGATAGTTCTCTAATACATTTTGTAATTTTTTAGTCTCGTGAGAGGTTATGTATGGGATTAGGTTGTAAACCTAATCCATTATGGGACTCTGAACACCACGTGATATAGTCTTGGTAGTTATCCTAGACTCATGTTTATATCATGTTATGTGTTTCTTCCACATTCCTATATTTCCATGATCATATGATTCCATATTCTATATATTATTATTCAAAATATTTATTCATGCTTCATGCTTTTATGTTATAATGTTATGTTTTCTAATTCATGTTCTATGTTTCATTCTTAGGTTTATTCCCTTACTGGGATTTATAACTCACCCTTTTTTATGTTTCCCCTTTTTCCCTAGGGATATAAATGAAATGGATACATGTAATTAAGTTACATGTGTGGATAATAATTATGTAATAAATAAGTATTATACAATTTTTTTAGTTTTAATTGTACCTAGTTCCCAAATACATTGAACTTTTGATCTTGGGATTTTGTTCTAATTCATGTGATGAAACAAAAAAATAAGCATGTTTAGCACCAAATTCATAAGTATGGGTCTGGGGAGTATCATTTGGTATCAGAGTCTAGTTTGGTTTTTTTTAGGAATTGGGATTTCAAATATTTAGGTATAAATCCTTAGAGAGATAAGAATTTTCTCAAGAATTCTGTGATAATTATAACTAGTATGGATATATATGATTAACATATCTTAGGTTTTCATAATTTTTCCTCTTTATATATGAAATTTAAGTGAACATTTGTGTTTAGTAAGTGTTATTCAATTAGTAAAATTGTGAGGATTCAATTTCTTTAAGGGGGAAGAATGTAACGCCCTGAAAATTAATTTTTGTTATTAACAGAACTATTATTTAATAATGAATGTTTTATTATGATAACATATAAATACTTTTAAATTTCATAATAATCATAGGTTGAGATGAAATTTAACAATCAAGAATAGTAAAAGGATAGGATACACTTACTATGAAACTAACAAAACTTTATTCATTTATTTAATAATGGTATATTCACTCTACAAAAATTCTTATTATTAATCCAAATATTATAATGGGAGGAATAATAGAGAATAAATAAAATAAAAAATAAAAAATTGGGTTGCATTGATCCCTTGAAATCATCCCACTCACTAACAGCGCTATAACAATGAAACAGAGAGTTAGTAATACAATATTCATTTTGGAAATGATATTTAACCCTTGATTTGAATTGAATTGAATGATAAAGAGTAATTATGATGGTGTATTTGTAGATAAATATGATAATTAAAAAATAAACTAATATAGTTGATCGAAATTATGACTATTAGTCAATAGAAAATTTGGTCTTTGTGGTTGTTTATTACATCGATACATTTAAATGATCATCAAGATTAATTAATGATATAATGAAAATTGTATTACCTTGGTAAACTATAAACATACTATATTAATAATATGTTTTATGGTTAATATAAAAGTTATAGATAAATGTTACCTTCATGAAATAATCTTACAAAACACGTTTTACATTATAATATATTTTAATGAAGTTCTAAGTGATTTTTATAATGGTGAGAATGTTTATTTTTCTATGGAATTGATAGATCTCAATAAATAAAGATATTTATTTAAAATTTAAAAGTCTCATGTTTATAGATTTATATTAATAAAATAAACTTCATTTTTGGACTCATCACATCAAAATTATATTTGGGTAATTTCTTGGGAATTTTATAAAAAGTTCATTTTTGGGTTAAAAAGTGAAAATACTTTTTTACAAAACACCATAACTCTAATGAAATAATTATTATATGATCATGATTTCAAATTTATTGATCATTATTATTGATCAAAATTTATTTAAGGAATTAAATAATACATAAGGTGTTACATATAGAAATTCATGCTTAGCATTTTTGAAAACCAAGATTTTAACCATTAAAAACAGTTTTTATGAGTTATACGGGTATCACATTAGAATTTATGTTTTCCAATTTTATAAATTTAATAAAGATAAATGGATTTAATTTAATAATTTTTAAAATATTTAATAATTCCAATTTCATTTTTTTTGGACATAAAAAAGTTTTTATGGTAAAAAAAAGTTATTGTAGTATGGGTTAAATAGTGTAGCAGGTTAAAGTTAAAAGGTAAAGGATTAAAATACATAAAAACTAAAACATTAAATGTATGTTTTTTGTTTTTATTGAAATTAAATATCCTTTAAAACATTAATTATCTTAAAAATAGTTTCAATTAATGACACCCAAATGTGGTTGGCTTTAAATATAAAATAATCATTATTTAATCAATTAAATCACTGCTCCTCAAGTATAAATATCACCCCTCACCAAACCCTTTATCCTCACAAGAATTAAATATCCTAAAATCTCTTACAAAACCTCTCCTCCCCACTCTCACCACATATAATTTCTACTTATCTCACCCAAATACTAATTCCAATTTCCTTAAGGGGTTCTTCAAGGAGAAGATATTTAAGAGGTAACTTTCTCAAACCACCTCTTTTAATTTCTTTTCTTCTTATACTTTCTAATCACCTCATTCATCCATAGAATAATAATAAATTTCATAACATGTATATACTATAATTTTAAATTTATAATTTAATATCTTATATCCACCCCTTTTCTCATCTCCTCTTATTCAAAGAAACGAAACCATTGTCCAAATTAGGGTGGTTAATCATCTCTATGGATATTGATTTTTCATTTTCCATTACTACCATAATAGATGGTAATAAAATTATTATTCTAGATAAATAATATTATAAAAGGTATATTATAACTTATT
The DNA here is from genome assembly GCA_963277665.1 of Viscum album. Classification (NCBI taxonomy): domain Eukaryota; kingdom Viridiplantae; phylum Streptophyta; class Magnoliopsida; order Santalales; family Viscaceae; genus Viscum; species Viscum album. The sequence goes on from OY728131.1 coordinate 27,736,847, forward strand.
TCATGTTTTGTAACTAATATATAGACGTAATATTAAATAAAATGAAACTAGTTCATGATGGTCGGAAAAACCGCCAAAATAAACTGAACATTTATCATTAACATTTTATCAAATGAATAATACTAATGTCAGATAAAAAATAATATATATGACCATTTAAAATTATATAAGTGAATAAATACCATTTGATTTCACTTCTGAAGTTTTATTTTCATTTTAAAAGAACATCCATAATTATACACAAATGAACCAACCAGGAAACCATGAAACGAATGCTCCCAGAATGACAAAATTGAACTTTATAATCCATTAAAATGGCCATAAATAAATTTAATAAAATTATAAAAAATAAAATATATATGTAAAAGGATATTAAATAATTAATTAATGAATCTAATTTTATTATCTAGGATAATAAGTTCAATTTTATAGCATATTAGAATATAAGGTAAGGGATCCTTCCAAACCTCAAATTTCCTTTGGGTCACGCTTTCCATATCTTTACCTCAATTTATCACTTATTTATTGTTATATAATTACCCTATATTATATCTATATGTAATTTACATATGTATGTATCTCAATTAATTATTATTTTATGGAAATAATTATACCTTTATACTCTTTAAAGACTCTATTTATTTCCCTAAAACCGTGTTAAAGTGGAACATTTATAAAGTTTCATAACCATTATTTTCACATTTTCACTTAATTTGAACATAATTATTCAGGGTACATTCTTATTTTTCTTTTATTAATTTAAAATAATTATTTAATCTCTTATTTCATTAATACCATTATGATACTCCCTTTATTTCTACCTTATGACATGATTACAAAACCCATTTCTTTCCACGAGTAACCTTTTTGTTTATTCCTTATGTTTGATTCTTCATGTGGCACGAATATGCATGAACATGTTATGATCGGTGTGGCCATATAATTATCCAATGTATTGGGTAATGTTTTAGTCTCATGAGACGTTATGTATGGTATTAGGGAGTAATCTTAATCCATTATAGGACTCTTTCCACCATGTGATATAGTCTTGGTAGTTAGCCTTGACTCATGTTTATGCCATGTTATATATTGTTTCCACATTAATATATTTCCATGATCATATGATTCCATGTTATATATGTTATGATTCCATATTTTTGTTCATTAGCCATGATTTTATGTTATCATGTTATGTTTTCTAACTCATGTGTTATGCATCATTCATATGTTTATTCCCTTACAGGGATTTATAGCTCACCCTTTTTTATGTTTCCCTGTATTCCCTTGTAATAGAAATGAAAGGGATATGTATAAGAAAGTTACATGTGTGTAGAATCATTGTGGAATAAATAAGTATTATAAAACATGATTAGTTGTAATTTTACCTAGTTCCCAAATACACAAAACTTTTTATCTTGGGGTTTTCTTATATTTCTTGTGATGAAATAAAAAATATATACATATTTAGCACCATATTCGGAAGAGCGGGTCTAGGGAGTCTCATGAACATTTAAAATTTATCATATTTATGCTTCAGTATAATGATCCATCCTATCTATGAATAGTCATATATAAAGGTTTCAAATTAATTCCCTCCACCATGGGAGGCAACCCTAGAATCCCCCCATAAGTTTAAATAGTTGTATTCAATGGGGATTTGAATTTGTATGTCAACCAATAAAAATTAACTCATTTAGACTTTCCAAACACACAATATTAAAAAAATGAAAGGTCATTCCAGGTCATATATATTATTAACCCTTTCTTATTATGTTTTTGCATCCCCTTAGCACTCACATGCCATGTCATCCATACCAGAGTGTGATTGGACAATAGGGTATGGGTGGTGTTCAACAAATTCATGTACATCATACCATCTAAGACATAGTACCCATTAACCATAGTTCCATTCATTATGGTGAGGGATATGTTATTTATCCTAATACATCCTAAATCATCCCGAAAAGTTTATCTTTTTTGGTTTAGCACTCCTAGGTAAATTAGGTTTCTTTACAATTCGGGTACCCACCTAACTTCTTCCAAAGTTATCATCGATCCATCAAGAAGCTCTAAAGAAACAAAACCTCTACCCATGATTTGAAAAACTCCTATTATTTCTTTGGTACACATCACCACACTCAAATTCTATCAAGTTAGTGAAGTATTCCATTCCTCTCTCTCTTAGATTATTTTAATGATCACAACATCTTTTGTTGTTCTAACCATTTCATTTAAGTCTTATTTCATCATTTATGTTTAAACATTATCATAGTGAATCAATGGAAAAAATAAAGGCATTAAAAATTTTGTGGAGGGATACTTCAAATAGCCTCACTATAGTTAACCACCAGATAGCTAGGGGAACTAGATAGAACCTCCCTAACTACTGGAAGTCCACTAGCTACCAGATGGAAGCTCACTAGCCATCAGGTGAGGTCTAGACATAAATGTATTTCTCCAAGTAGATCAATGACTACCTGATAAAAGCTAGTGTATACCTAGTAGTTTTTTAGTTAACTTGGAAGCCCAAATCAATCCCACTAGAAACCTAATGGCATCGGGAAACTTCCTAGTAGCATTGAGTCAATAAGTCAAAGGGTACATTTATGAAGTTTTCCAATAGATTCCTTGACCCATTTACACCTCCTACTTTACCTAGAGACCCCCAAAGACTATAAATACATCATGTGAGAGGCTTAGAAAGAAAATTAATCAAAATTAAATGAATTTCATTGTTTTATATCGAATGAAAATGAGCATCGGTGAAAAATAATATTATATTGTTCCTCCTATTGAGATATCTTTATACTTCTTTCTTCAAACACCATAATCTCTCATCTTTCTATATCTTTATATCAATTTCATATTAGCTATCTTAATATAGAATAAAGAGAATTTATTCAAAGGGTTTTTTGATAATATTAATTCATATAATAATTTTGGAATAATTTCTTTAGGTTTTGTACATGTTTTATACTAAGATTTTGTGACTTTTGGTTGGGTTTTGTAGAGAATTTTAGTTGAAGTTGAAAAGGTGAAGATTCTATAAAAGTATAAAATTAGGAATTTTACACTATAAAAACTAGTTTACCTCATAAATCCTTTAAATACTAGAATCCATAGATGAGTTCATAAAACCAATTCAGGCCATAAAAGTTTCCAGTTGAAAAATAACTTTTGGTGTAAGAAGGATACTTACACCGTAAGATCCTTAAGGACCACATACCCTAAAAATTCTATTCAAGATATAAAAAGTGGAGATATATAATTCCATAGTCTATAAATATATCACTTAAAACATAAATTCAAGACTTATAATGTAGAATTACTGGGTAGAGAGAGACTCAATAATCCTTACGGCATAAAAAACATTACGACGTAAGGTGATTCGACTTATTTATATTCCAGGTGCTTATATTTTTATTAAAGATTCTCATTTTCTTAGTTTTATGTTATTTTTATTTAATTCTATTCTGATTTTTCATTAGATAATTATTACTATGATTACATTTGAATAAATTTTTAATTCCTTTTTCTGTTATGACATTTTGGTTCTTATTCTCCAACTGTCGTGATATGTTTGTTTCTTTTTCTTTAACAAATGAAGTTCATTTATTGTTTATATTAAAGTTATTTTCCTTTTCAATTGGTTTTATTATTACACTATAATTATTTATTATAATTTTTTTTACGTATTTTCATGCTAAATTGTATCATTTTCTTGCATGGATAAACATCTTAGAGAAAGGGATCGAGAGTAGGGGAAGCAGACATTTAATGAATCTATAAATCGAATCTTCAGTAGTTTATTGTCTAGAAAATTAACTTAATAATAATATCATATTTCTTTCCCTACTATGAAATGGGCTAGGAAATTATATGGTAATGATCTCAACCTAATTGGAATGAACCAAACTAGGACCAATATTTTGTTTCTTTTCACTTTTCTTGATGTTCCTAATGCATCTAGGCCGAAAACCACCTCTAGACCAGAGAGTGCTTTTTGAATTGGGTAAATCCATTTTCCCTGATTGAAAGGTGAATTTTGAACACCCACATGGTCTATTATAGTAGATATTCCATTTTTAGATTTAGGGATACCATTTATGTATGCTCCCTAAAATTTATCTCAAACCCTTCATCCATCAAATAAAATTTAATCCAATTTGTTAGCTTGAAACCCAACCTCATAGATTCACATGAGTAATCCATCACTATGTTTCAATTTCTAGGGCACAAACTTGTTTCCATCACCTCTCTATGGGTTTGACCCCATAATTATACTATTATATGTACCTTCTCAATAGTTATAGTTGTGTGTATATAAATTTATTATTTTATCATGCCCGTGTGGAATTAATGACACTACATGGCCTAGTCAAATTTTGGCATCGTTCCTGGAGACTAGCTTATTTCTTCGGTATAGTGACCATCAGCACAAACATAGGATTTCCACACTTTCCCTTCTTTCTTCGTTTTCTTTTTCATCTATATTTTTCTTTAGTTCATCAGATAGGTCTCTTTGACTCATTTAAGGATCCTATAAACTTAAGAACCACTCTCTTTCAAACCAGAAATCAAAAGATAAATATCTATATGTTGTTATTAAGACATGTTCAAACTCAAAAATCTTTTTTCTCTCAATCAACAAAATGATAAATTTTTGTCACCCGAATGGCAGGGAGTGTGACAGCTACTACAGGAGAACACCATCATGGACTATGGGTTTCCATCCATTAGTGTTTATGTTCCCGATATTTTTTCCCCTCTCATCTAGGAAAACATAATAAAAATAAAACATAGATTAATTCACATGATCCAGAACAAGGGTCAATTAAGAGGGATTCAGAGTGAGGACCCACATGATCATTTATAAAACTTATTAGAAGTTTGATACACCTTTAATAACTACATTGTTTTATCAGATTCCATTAGGATTAGGGTTTCCCCCTTTTATTTACGGGACGGTTCTAAGGACTGGATTAAGATTCGGGTTCTTGAATCCATTATGACAAGGGATGACCTAGCTAAGAAATTACTTGACAAATATTTCCCATCCATACAAAACAAGAAACTAATAAATAACATTAAAAATTTTACACAAATGGATAGTGATTCATCCTAGTAGGCATGGGACCATTTTAATGAATTGACACAGAAATTCCCACACCATGGGATTGATGTTTGGTTGCAACTTCAAATATTTTACCATGGCTTGCAACCAGCCACTCGCATTATGGTGGATGTCGCTTCTAATGGAGGACTATTATTTAATACAATTGAATTAGGGATATACCTATTAGATGAGACAATGTAAAATTATATCCCTTTTCAAGGTAAAAGATAAACTCTAAGGAATGGATTACACCAAGTAGAATAAACTAACTTTATTTTATCCCAAGTCAAAGTCCTTACTAAAATGTTATAAAATTTTCATCTTCCACAACCCCAAACACCACCACCTACTCCTATTATGGATATTTAAGAATGTAAAATGTGTGTAGGTCCACAACCATATCATAAATTTCATACAAGGATAGAGAGGAATCAAAATCAAGATTATAAATATGTGAATAAAAATCAATAAATACAATAGTTTCAATAACCCTATTACCAATAGAGACATGTTCAATAGAAATAACAACTCAATTAGGAGTAATATCAGCAAATGAGTGTTCAAGATCCATCATGAAATTAGGGACCACCTGTGTACCCACCGAAAAACCAAGAACCCTAACCAGAACATCCATACCCCCTAGGGATTAGTAGTTTCCTCCCCTAATAATAATACTTCTGACAAAAATTTATGCCTAGATAAGCACAAGCATCCCCACATCCACATTCGAACCTATAAAATCTACTCACCACATTTATTCAAAAAATTTACCAGTGAATTACTATGAAAGAAACCAAAATAAAAATTTAGAGCAACTCTTCGCAATCTCAAGCATCAGATTGAGAAAATTTCCAAGACTCTCAAATCGACTACCGAGTACACTGCCTAGTAATACTAAGATCCATCCAAGAGAGGAGGTCAATTTTTTAGTCCTTCGGAGTGGTAAAGATATTAATTTTTAATATCCTTGTTTAGGAAACAATAAGAGGATATAAGAACCTAAGTCAAATGTCACAATCATTGATAAATAAAATGATGAGAACACACACAAATCTAGTCAAGATCTAACTATTGAATCAGAATTGAGTAAATGAGAAAAGTATTAAACATAAGAGAAAAAATAATTAAATAAGATAACTATTTGGAACCAATATTATACAGAATCCCTCTTCCATTACCATAAAGGATGCGATAAGTAGAGATAGACGGTCAATACAAAAAAAATTAGATATTTTTGAACAACTCTACATCAATATCCCCTTTTCTAAAGTCATTACCTAGATATTGACTTATGAATAATTATTAAAGGATATACTTTACAATAAGAGGAATATAGAAGAATTGGGATTTATATCCTTGAATGAAGAGTGTTTTATGGTGGTTTAGTAGAGAAAATTCCTCTAATATAGGAGACCATATAAGCTTCTCATTCCATGCACCATCGGATCGTGCAATTTTGGAAAAGATCTATGTGATATTAGCATGAGCATAAATATCAGTATAATAAGTGTTTCTCAGAGACTAGGACTAGAATACCTGAAATGAAAAAATAGTAGCACTATAGTTAGCTAGAATATCTTTCAAGTAACCTTAGTTCATTCTTGAAAATGTTTTAGTAAAGGTTGGTAAGTTCATTTTTCCTACCGAATTTCTCATCCTAGACATGGAAGAAGAATGTTATGTACCCATTATTCTAGGAAAACCATTTCTTATGACCAGTAAATCTTTTATCCATGTTAATCATTCAATATTGACTTTTCAATTGGGTGAAGAATGGGTAGTGTTTGATCTGGTCAAAGCAACCAAGCGAAGTGGCAATTCACTAGAGTGTGGAGTAATTTTTATCAATAATGAGGAAAGTGATATTATGGATCTTGAAAATGAGGAATAGACTATGTTTATAAATTAATAATATGTTATTTACTATGAGATGGTGAGATGAATAAAATCTCTTATGATAGACTCCTTCCTGGAGTTCACACCTTTGATTATTAATCCACCAACATTAGAACTAAAACCTTTTTCGAGCATGATTAAATACTCACTCTTAGAGAATAAATATGTGCATAAAGTCATCATAAGTTTAGAACTAAATCAAGACTAATAATATAAACTCATAAAATTACTTAATAGGAAAAAACATTCAATGTCTTGGAGTGTGGATGATATCAAGGTGATCATCCCCACGATCTTCACCCATAAAATTTTGTGGAAGAAGGCTCTAATCCCAAACACCAACCCCTAGATATGAATCACCCCTCCAATAAAATATTTTGTTAAGAAGGAATTTATGCATATTCTTGACACTGGTATTATTTTTTCCATCTCTTACAATGGATGGGTGATCCCGCTATAAGTGGTACTAAATAAGGGAGGTTGAACTGTGATTAAAAACACTGAAAGTCACTTAATCCCAAATCCAACCCTTACTAGATGGTGAATTTGTGTCGACTATAGAAATATCAATATAGAACCTTGGAAAGACCACTTCCCTATCTAATTAATTGATCAAATGTTTGATATATTGAATGCGCGTGAATTTTATTTCTTCCTGGATAGAAATTCCAGATGCAATCAAATCCCTATTGACCTAGTTGATTATTCAAAGACAAAGTTCACCTGTCTATTCAAAACCTTCTCTTATCGAAAAATTTAATTTGGAATGTTTAATGTGCATGAAAAATTCTAATGGTGGATGACACATATTTTCCATGATATATGGAAGGAGTTTTTGGAGATATTAATGGATGATTTTTTTATATACGGACAATCCATTGAGGTCTATATAAGTAATTTAGAACCTATGTTGTAGTGCTATGAAGATAAATTTTTAGAGATAAATTGGGAGAAATTATTTTTTATGGTGTAAGGAGTAATATTCCTCAGAGATAAAATTTCAAATAAAAGAATTGAAGTAGATCCATCTAAAATCAATGTTATTAAATAGTTTTCAAATCCAATCATTGTGAAGGGAATAGGGATTTTTTTGGGCCACACAAGATTCTATCATCAATTTTCTAAAGTCTTTAGACAAATATCCCGACAAATGAAATACCTAATGTCTAAGGAAATACCTTTTTAATTCAATGAAGAATGTTAGCAGGCCTTTGATTCTCTAAAAAACAACCCTTTGGTCACTCCTATCATTGTCTCACTTGATTGGGAAAAGGAATTTGAGCTAATGTGTGGTGTCAGTGACTTCACTATGGGTGTTATTTTAAGACAGTAGGTTTGACATATTTTTTACCCCATTAACTATTCCATCCATACTCTCAATGATGCTAAAAATAATTATATGACCACAGAGAAAGAGATTATTGATATCGTTTTCATGTTTGAAAATTTTAGGCGATACCTCGTGATCTCTAGAGTTGTGGTTTATACTAATCATACAGCATTGAAATACCTTATGAATAAAAAGGATGCCAAACTGAGGTTGATATTGTAGACCTTACTTTTTCAATAGTTTGAAATCATCATCAATGAAACAAAAGGGGCTATAAATGTTATTAAAAACCATTTTTCTAGACATTAGCTACTAAATATTGAGGATGATGAATATATTATAACTGTAGGTGAATTCTCTAAAGAGACACTATTCAATATGGATGTGCAATAATAACCATGGTTTGCTGATAGAGAAAAATATCTTTCCACTAGGACCCTCTATCCACACTTTTCTTTTCAAAAAATGAAGAAATTTCAATCAGATGTGTCGTACTACTTATGGGATAAACCCCTGTTATTTAAATATTTTATTGCTTGTTTAATACAATGCTTCATTCTAGAGGATGAAATTCAGAGTGTGATATAATTCTATCATAAGTCACTAACTGGAGGATATCATGGGTCTAAGTGTACCATGGTTAAAAATCATCAAAATATATTATTTTTACCTACACTCTATCAAGGAGCAAGAATATTTTTTCAAATATATGATTGGTTCCATTAAAACAAAACAATTGGAAAATGTAATGAAATTCCACATAATCCTATCCTAGAAGTAGGAATATTCGATGTTTGGGTAATTGATTTCATGGGACTGTTTCCCAATTCCAATGGAAATTTGTGCATCTTTATTGCTGTGGAATATGTTTCAAAGTTGGTATAAGAAGAAGCTACCACCCTTGACATGACTAAAGTAGTCATGCAATTAACAAAGAATATAATTTTTGTCCAGTTTGGATTTACCCAATTAAACATTAGTGATTGGGGAACTTACTTCAATAATACTTACATAAAAATGATGCTTAAAAAGTATGGGATTTGATACAGTACTGGAAAGCCTTACCACCCACAAATAAAAAAGAAGTTGGAACTTTACAATTGGTTGATTAAATAGATTTTTGAAAATACATTGAATACATGTAATAAGGATTTAAGTATCAAACTTTTTAAACACACTTTTGTTATATCGTACAGCTTAAAAAACACCCATATACGCAACTCCTTTCCAACTTTTCTATAGGAAACCATGTCACCATCCAATGGAATTAGAACACCACTCATTTTGGGAAGTCAAAAAGCTAAACCTGGATGATTAAAATTATGGTAAACAAAGTTTGTTGTAATTTGATGAGTTGGAGTAAATCATAAGGGATGCTTATGAGAATGCTAAAATTTATAAGAAGAAAACAATGGAATGACTGATTCATCATGCGGTAGATATTCACACAGTGGGGAAAGATTATTTTGTTCAATTACCACATAAAATTATTACCCAAAAAGTTTAAATCCCAACTAATATATCCATTGGAATTTGTTAATGTATTTCTATATGGAACTATAGAAATTCAATGTGGAGATGGAATGCCCTTTACGGTTAATAGACAGTGTTTGAAAATTTAACAAGAACCATTCTAAGAAGAGTGTGTCCAATATTTAAAATTCATTTGATTCGGGGGGTTTATGGCTATCAACTTAAAATGAAGTTATTACTAGGAGGAAACCTAGGTTTTTTTCTTTAGAAATTTAGGATCATGAAAATTTAGTTGGTGCACTTCCAGTGATCAAATGATGTATTTTTCTATCAACTAATTAAATGTATATTTAAAGTGTAAAATCATATATTACACCATAAATATCACAGTAACAAAAAATCATTTCTCACATAATTTATTCCATAAAAACCACATTTACAGTGTAAATATCTCGGACAACCTTTTTAACTCGTAAGCCTAGGTTTTACAGCGACACAACCCCCAACCCCCTCTCCTCCTCCCTCACTCACGTGGTTATGATTACTCACCTCATCCCCTATCCTCCACTCCTAATCCACCATTCCTCTCAACATAAATGTCATGCACGATGTGAGCCAGATGACATCCACCATCCATAAACTTGGCCAAGTGTACGGGTTAGGGATCGTAACCTCTGAAGGCTAAGCATTCAGTCTGGACTCTTACTCTACCACCATTGGAAGATCCTACCAACTATTCATCCACATTGGGTTCATATTCATAGCCTTCATCCCACCATTCACTGGTCACCTCTCAGCCTACTCATATTCACCCCTGTATGTGGTTTACGGACCGACAACATCAGGTATTCTTGGACCATTTTCATTATAAGCCTATACGAGCAAATAAGATAGTTTATTTGTCCATATTGTACATGATCCTCATGTAAATGGAGGTCATGGAGACCTTACAATGGATGCACCTATCACATTTATTTAGGATCTTAGAGGTGAATTATTGGAATATCTTCTTGGATTTCCTGACTCTATTCGGGGTGAACATCATCCATGTCACCTTTAGGGTCAGAGGCCAACATTGGTAGCTCACATTGGGTGAGTTTTGTATTGTACTAAGCATTTATTCATCATATTTCATTGCCTCTCCCACTTATACCACCTCATGTATCAATCCGAATAAGATCGATAAATCAAAGAGTTGGGCGATGATAACTCACAACCCAATGAGCATACATGATATGCCTACTGTGAAGAGTACTTGAATAAAGGGTGTTGCTCTCAAGATCATCCATCATGTTTTAACCCATGCATAGCTCTCCCAACACGAATTCTAAGGGGTTGTCATGTAGACTTATGTGGTAATTATTTCCAATGATATGTGAACCCTTATGGTAAACATGGACCATAAGTTTTCATTATATTATGAGGGTTAGACTAGGAGGAAGTGTGGCACTCTGATGGGCGGGAACCTTATCACTCATCTGGTCATGCACTTAGGCATATTAAATTACACCAAGCCCATCACCTCACTCATCCTGATTTAGTCCGTATACCTTTTCTTACTCTATAATATGGGTTTACTTTGTAAGGTTGGTGATTATTATGACTGGGTGTCTGGCTACGTCGAGTCCACCGATGAGGCACCTACTCCTGTTTTCGAAGCCACTCCTTCAGTCCCTTCAAATCTGCCTGCCCCTTCCAGACCTGAAAATTTGGATTCCTATTAGCACATACTATTTATTTTATATATATGAAAACCATTATGTAATTATTAAATAATTATCTAGTGCATTATGGAGAACTAGTAGAGGACATTCCATCACTTTGGAATTCTATTCACTAAGCCCCTAGAGTTTCCTTTCACAACTCTGATAGCCGCCACTACATCTATCAGCCCTTAACCCTCTATCAATGGGTTATCTTCATGATCCATTCACACCTTAGCACCATTATCCACCCCGATTGTGATTACCCTCAAGATAAAGGACCCTACTTCTTAGTGGGGCATATTAGAAGATCATGCTTGATAGGGAAAGGGCCTTTCCTTACCGAACCCACCTGAGGTGACATTTATCAATCCAGCTACCATACTAATGGATTCCATCTAGATTCACACCTCACCTCCTCCCACATCTACCCCAATATAACCAATTTCAAACAATCCTCCTATCAGCACCATGGTATCTGTTATGTAATTCTATATGACTATTCCTACATCTATCACTGGTATTGATGTGGCAGAGCAGATCCATCCACCCATCTCTAGTGAGGGAACCTCTAATGTAGATCCCAATAAATCTTCCCACTCTTCTTAGTTGTGACCTGGTGTACCCTCCCCTATTTTGTTCTTCATGGGTTTGTTTTTTATTCACTCTATCCCCTAACCCCAACTTGTATTCATTACTACATCAAAATAAAGGGATACACTTTTTAACTAATGTGGATCTCTTACATTGTCCTTATTACTTGTGCATCCAATTTTCTATGTATATGATTATTCTATCACTTATGATGGTCCTTATAATATACCATATGTTCTTCCCCGTGAGGAATTCCCTCATGTAGTCATGATTTATGGACCACCCTAGGAGATGCAGAGATACTTTAGTTTCCCTATAATAGAATCTGTCAGGCCATTTCTTAGGTGGTAAATCCTCTCAAGACACACTTAGAGAAAGAGGAAACTATATCAAGTTTCCATAAGAGGTTTAGGACCATTGAACTAATGGACTTCTCCAATTGATCCATGTTCATCCATATGGATGATGTTGTTGTTGTTAGTATTTTATGGAAGGCAACCCATATTACTGTCTTTTGAGTTTTAGTTAAGTTTTTTAGATCTTTTATTTTATTTTTATATGTATTTTATCTAGGATTTCATTAGGATTAGTTTATACTCTGGTCCATGTAATTATATATGAACTGATATTCATTTTTTTATACTTTATGTACCTTTTCATTTCCTTATTTAATGTTGGATATATCCTATAAACCTATCATTTATCTATTATATGTATGTTCTATTTATAACATTATTGTGGGTAGTCTAGTTTTGCATCAATATCTGACATTTTCCCTAGAAGATTAAATCTATTACAGGGATATCTTAATTCCCTATGTTAATTTTATTCTTTCCATTAAAAAATTTATGTTTTCATTATTATCTCTCCCACGTCACTTCCCAAAATAGTGTGAACATTGTTTAATTTTAAGTGTGGAGGGAAATTATTGAACCTTATTTCATGTACATCTTGGTTGTTGAATGTTCTCATTATTCTAAGAGACATTTTTCATTAAAATCGTGCTTTAACTTGAAATCTCATTGCACCTATGTAAATTAAAGAGAAATTTTAGATAGAAATTTTTAAAATATAATATTTATTCCTACTTATAATTTTACCATGATTATTGAGTTGAGTGGTTTAATTGTGATTCTAAATTCCTAAAATTTTTATTAATTTACTTATTACTTGCTACTATATCCTTAGTGATTTCCCTTTTTATATGTATTTTCATTCCCAAGAGGATTCTGGACCTAATTATTCACATTCTTTTCCTAATAATTTTTCTTGACAGATAGTTGGGGCATGTGAACCTATCATAACTTGCATTGTAATCTTATCAATGCAATGACTAAAAAAATACACTATTAAAATGATTGAGGCATTTTGATTGATTGGTCTATTTTTTATGAGACCCACTTGCACATTATTCCTTCTAAAGCCCATAGATTCCATAAACGGCCTTATTATCATTGAGCCACATTACAATCTTATTGTATTCCTTATTAAACTACTATTTGTTATGATTGTATGAATTTTACTTGAATATGTGTGGGGGAATGGTCATTTCTATTGGACACAATATGCTTTTTACTAAGGAGATGTGTTGTGGTATCATCACTTGGTCTATGGGTTGTGGTCTAAGGTTACTTCTAATGTACTATCATGATTATCCTTTTCAAAAAAAAGAAAAAAGAAATAAAAAGAAAAAAAAGGGTTGTGTATTAGAAAGGTTACAAATCACCATTACCAGACTAATGAATCTCATGATAGATCATATGTGGTTAGGTGGTGGATGTGAGATCTGTCATAAACAATAATTCCAAAAAAAAGGTGGATTTCTTCATTGTAATTTCATATCATATTCATGGGTTATCCTTAATATTTTGGGAGTATAGAGATGCTAATTTTTGGAGGAGGTTCTTCATTACACTATTCCTGAATGTCATGCATTATACTTTAGAGTTTACCCTCCGTTTTTAGATTTATTTTTATCATCTATCCACCTACCCTCAACCTTAGATTCATTTGGACCTTAATGTTAAATCTCTCATGATTAATTGTGTTATTTTTATTTATGAAGTGGAGATGTTAGATCCAATGCAAGATTATGGTTAGGAACATGTATTCAAGGTATGATCATAATTACATTTTTATTTTACCTTGAATGGTGAGAGAAAATTCATGGTGATGTAAATTGAAACATCGGTATAGTTACATATGAAATAGTTGAAAATGTTTAATTAAATGGAAAATGGGATTTGAGTAAAGAACTTTACTATGAGGCATGACTGATTTCATTACAGTGGATATTTTGGAGGACAAGTATTTTTCACTAACACTTTGTTTTATTTTCATAGTTGTAATGCATGTTTCCTATTAAAAATTGTTCCCTTTGAAATCATTGTTGAGATTATTTTTTCTTTAAATTGTTCATGTGTGGGGGAATTTGATAGTCTTAATTCATATAAACATTTTGGAATAATTTATTTGGGATTTTTACATGTTCTATACTATTATTTTTTGATTTTTTGTAGGTTTTTCATCGAGTTGGATCTGAAGTCGAAAAGGAGGGTATGTTGTAAAATTCTTTGGTTTTAGGAATTTTACCTCATAAAAACCAATTTTAAGAATAAATAATTTAAATAATGGAAGCCATAGACTAGGTTATACAACCAATTGAGACTATAAAAGTTTCCAGCTAAAGAAGAACTTCAGGTGAAAAAATGAGACTTGCGCCATAAAATCCGCAGGGCCTGTAAACCCTAAAATTTTCATTCAATGAATAAAGTGTATACATATAGAATTTTGGAGGCTATAAATTTTTCACTTATAGTATAAATTCATGACTTATTGTGTAAAATTACTAGAAAAAGAAAGAATTAATAATCATTACAACATAAATGTTGTTTATGATGTAAGAAGCTTTGGAATATTTATATTCTAGGTGCTTGGACTTTTACTAGAGCTTCAAATTTTCTCACTGGTATTCCTGGTCCAAGCTAGAAAAACCTATTAAAGAATACGGGTTTAACCTTAAGAGTGTTTCAACGGTAATGAATGGCCTTCATGCCAAATTGGCCTGGGAGGTTCTTGAGGGGAGTTCTTTGTGGGGAAAACACATGGAAAAATATTATGGCCTTGAGGTGTTATTATCTAGACACAGTCCATCCAAAATTCTAAGGACAATCCAACCCCATATCTTACTTCTTTAGAAACACTTACGCTGGATTATAGGCAAAGGTGATATTAGCTTTTGGCACCACAACTGGTTAGAGAAAATTCTTGGTTTTCCATGCAGTCCGACACTGAACATCTATTTCAAGGAGGCTTGTAATCATCCCACTCTCATTCGGTCCACCTTGGACAGCAATCAGAGGAAAATATTTGAAATTATTGTTTTTTTCAATGATCCGGATAAAAGTGTCTTCACGGCCTCTTTAAATAGTACTTTTTTTCTCAAAGCCTTTGCTGAGATTTAGTCTATCTATTCTCTCCTAGATCGATGGGGTGAGGTGTTGTGGTATAAATCCATTCCTCCCAAATACCTCTTTCTGGTTTGGCATGTCAGGCACAACACTCTTCCATCTAATGATAATGTACAACACAGAGGTGTCAGCTTGGCCTCAAAATGATTATGTTGCAGGGAACCCAGTACTGAATCCTTTGATCATTTATTCTTTAACAGTGACTGGGATAAATCTATCTGGAGTTATTTTGGGTAGTTAACAGGATGGTCTGATCAGGCCTTCAATGCTAACCACTTCCTCTAGTGTTGGTTCCTTGCAGTGGACAGCTCCATCCTGGAAAGAAAGGGCAGGGCTCTCATTTTCTTTGTTAGTTATTGGACGACCTGGTCGTCAAAGAATGATAGTAGGTACTATTGCAGCCCACTATACACTATAGCTCTTGTTTTCAACACCAAAAACCTCATTATAGACTTCTTCTGTCTATCTAGTGACCTGGTAAATGCACCTTTTATACAATCAATTCTCCCTCTGCAAGCCTCCCTTTCTCCTCCTTCTTAGGGGAATTGGGTCTGATGGCGTCCGCCACTTTTTGGTTATAAACTTAATACTGATGGCTTGAGTCGTATGGGTTCGATGCACGAGGGGAGTTATCTGTGACACTAAAGGTTTTGTTGTCATTGTTTTTTTAGCCTTCTTGGAGACTGGAGACACCCTTCAAACGGAAGCCTTGGCCCTGCTTGACGATCTCAAGCTTTGCAGACAGAGGAACCTCCCCATTCAGGAGATTAATATAGATTCTCTTACCCTCTATAATTATTTTTTAGGTAAGGGGCCTACTCCATGATCCATTGAGTATTCTATTAGAAGTTTCAAGTCTATCATGAACAACTAGACAACCATTATTCATACTTGGAGAGAGGTAAATATTGTGGCAGATTTTCTTGCGTCTAGATCATCTCTAGATTACTTTCTGATGATTTTCTAGAGTCTTGGGCCTTTTCCCTCATAAGGTATTCATTTTGTCTGGGCTGATGCTTTGGGACTTCATTTCTTTAGACCCCCTTAAACACGGGTTGGTAAACTTCTGCCCTTTCGTTAATAAAATAAAAAAAATACTTTGGTGGTGTGATATGTTTGATAATTCTTGTTTAAATTCCATAGTTTTTTTCTTTTTTACATTTAACTTAGTTTCATTTTAAATTGTTTTATTCAATTATTTAACTATAATGATGTCCTATAAAATTTAATTACTTATTTTCATGCTAAATTCTATTATTTCCATGTGCGGATAAATTTCTTAGGGATAGGGATCTAGAGTAGGGGTAGAATCCCATTAATGAATCTCTAAATCAAAGCCTAGGTAATTTATTGGATAGAAAAATAGGTTGATAATAAAATCATATTTCATTCCATTACATGAACTATGCTGGAATATTGTAAGGGAAGGAACCAAACCTAATTAGAATGAACCAAACTATGACCAATAGTTTGTTTTGATTTCCTCTTTTGTAGATGCACCTAATGTATCTAGGTTGACAACCACCTATGTACCAAATAATGGTTGTTATTGTGGGTTGATCCATTTTCCCTGACTAAATCCAACTTGTTTAATTTTGAATAGCAATATAGTCTAATCCAATAGACCTTACCTAGTTAGATTTAGGGATCCCTTTATGTAGGCTCCTCAAAATTGATCATGCACCCTTCTTCCATAAACTGATGTTTCATACAATTTTTTATATTCAAACCCAAAATCTTATATTCATGTAATAAATACATCTATAGGTTCCAATTACTAGGTCAGAAACCCATTGCAATCACCTCTATGTGGGTTCGACCATAGACTTCTACTGTTCTGCGTACCTTTGCAGTAGTTCTAGTTGGGTTTACATAAATTTATAATCTGATCACACTTAAATGGAATTAATGACGTTGCATGTGTTACTCATGTGTTCCTAATAAAACCTCATCTTTCTCTCTCTTTTTGGTTTCTTGTTAAACTTCTAAAACCAAGGTCTTACTTTTTTGGTTCTTGGAAAAACCTCTAAAACCAAGTTTTTTTTTCTAGGTTTCTTGTATACTTCTAAATTCAAGGCTTTGTGATCTTTTTTTTTCTTGGATACTACTAAATTAAAGGTATATTAATTTATTGACCCTAAAGAAAATAGGTTGGGAGATGTAAGATCTCTTATTGAGCTGTTTTATAAATCCCTTATCAAATTGTGTGCCTTATCTTATATTTACTTTCTGCATGTTTTATTTTATAATATATATCATTTAATTAATCAATTAATCTTTCATCATATAAATCACTTGATATTTCTACTTATATAAATCAATCCCTCACTTTATTGATAGTTTTTCCTCTACTCTTATACTTTTTAATTTCAATATGCTTTAATTATGCATACTTTGATTATATTAGTTTATTGGTCAGTTTTATAATTGTATCACATATTTTCATTTAAATTTTTAGAAAGAAATTCACCCCCCGTCCCTCTTTCCATGTTACTATGACCAGTAATTGGTATCATATGAGACCTTGTTTTGAAAATTATGTTAAAACTTTTTTTTCAAAATTTTTAAAAAATATATTAATTGATTTTAAGAAATGATATTTAAAATATAGCCTCTACCTCTAAAACCCAAGGTGCTCCCAAAGGACACTAAATGGTTTTTTCCATTTGTTTGATGTAAAATAGTATAGTTATTGGATAAATATCATGTCTATTTTATTAGAATAATAAGTTATTCTGTTTTGAAAATTTTCATGCATGGTTACACAACCACTAAAGAATTAAAGGAAAAATGAAATCCTTGTGACATTGCCTCTTTTAAACTAGATAAAAATGATATGGATTCCCTCCATCATGGTTTGGATTGAAATGAATTTAATATAGTTTCAACATGTAAACCTACCCATGAAATATTTTAATTTATAATTGTTACTCATTAGGGCTCTAATAAAGTTAAATTCATAAGGCTTGACATGTATAGACAAAATTTTGAAAATTTTAATATAAATTATTGTGAATCTATTACTAAAAGTTTTACAAATTTTACTAACATATGAAATGGAAGAAAGTATCTTTGTAATTTTATTGATATAGGAACACTTGTGAAGAAGATACTTTGAGTTTTTTCAATTAATTAGGAACTCAAGGTAACTGTAATATAAGAATCCAAAGATATAAAGAAAATGGTTACTGAATAACTCATTGGTTCACTCATGACCTTTGAAATCACTATTAATTATAATTTAAAAAGAATCAAATGAAGTGATGGAAAAAAGGAAATTAATTTTAAATAAATCGATGGTGACACTTCCAGAATTGAAACCGAGAGAGAACAGATATCCAAGAAAGTAAACAAATTCATGAATAAGAAGAAATACATTCACCATAATAAAAATGATAATAAATGGAAATGAGTTGAGTTAAATTGTTATAATTATAACAAAAAAGGACACATGAATCTATATTTACCCTTGGTCAAATAGAAAAACAATAAAAACAATAAATCCCTCAAAGTCTCTACTTGGATTGTAAGTAATTATTCCCTCTCATATTCTGACTCAAGTGATGGAAGTTTCAAGTGTCTCATGGTTGAAAATTGAGGTATGTGATGAATTTAATTAACCAACTTCTTCTACTTATAATTTTTCCACCTATTTTGGCTCTTAAATATAATTATATTATGAATAATTAGTTAATAGATTTTGTGAAATTACCACAAAATTCAAAAAACTAAAAACTAAATATAATCATGTTTTTTTTAAATAATCAACTCTCAAAAGAAATTTATGAGTTATCCTTGAAATTGAAATTGTAACCTAATGTTGAAAAATTAGAATCAATAATTAATTATCTTAAAAATTGTCTTGATAATTTCACCTAAGGTGATAAATGTTTAAATAAAATTCTTGGTTCTCAATTATTTGTAAAAAAATCTTTTGTTTTCAAAAATAAATAAAGCACCATAAAAAATAATACTAATTTTTAAAATGATGCTCTCAAAATAAATTTTGAAATTATTGTAGAAAAATATGACATCTTATTTATGAATGTGATTGTAAAAATGATCATTATACTAGGAATGAGTCAATTCATATCTATTATAATACTTTGTTTAGGGATTATTATATAAAATAATATAATGAACAAGTATGGATTCCAAAATCACTTTTCGATAACATCAGTGGACCCAAGTTTTGGGTACCAAAGTTATAAATCCCCGACCCTAGTTACCCAAATCCGATGCATTATTTTAATACATTGGAATGATTACAATGAATCAAGTCCCGAAGGACCAATATATTTAGCAGTCTTGGAAAATAGATTACATACATGAACTTTACATTACAATTTCTAACATAAAATACATCATATATAATCCTTTTAGAATTTAACACATGCCTATCGTGGGGTGTGAAAAAAATATTACCTACGTTAAAATTGATTAGAGTGGGTAACCTATGTTTTATCCAGAGAGGAGTGCTCAAAAATTATGTTTGTCACTTAAATTTAAGAAATAAGAAAAGGTTTTTTTTGAAATAGTTTGAGTTGAAAAATAAAGCAAGAAATTAAAAATAAATATTGAACACTGATGGATGAAGAGAGTGATGGGGTCAGGGTAGGATCACCATTTTCAATGTCATCATATTCATAAATATTATTCCCCCTCTCTTCTTATTTAATGATAAATGAAAGACTCTGCGATCGAGTTATCAATCACCCATGGTTGAAGAAAGAAATGAAACTCACTCTTAGGTGCATGGAAGTTCATAAACAAATCCTAAACAACTAAGGAAAGTACTGATTGGGAATTTTTTGTCCTTATAACTATATAAAAAGCTCACTATTTCCACACATGTGCCAACAATCGTGGGACACTCACCACCTAACACAATCTACTCGATCGAGACAAATTGCACTAGGCAGAGGGAGATTAAAAGTCTTCAACCAAAGCTATTAACGATGAATACACCAATCCCAAAAAATGATCGCATTAATATAATTGGGAAACACTGAGAATATAAATCATTCAAAAGAAAAATATGTTTTTACATTTAAGCACAAAACTCTGATATTACAAAAGTGAAACTCCCCCTTCCCCAATCACTCAAAGGTTTTACCCCTCCATGTGAAGGGTAATAGGTTTGAAAGGGGAAGAAGAGAGAAAAATGAAACAAAGAAAAAGATAAAAGAATAAAATAAAAATAAATTCAAGAAATCAATCCTACATCACAGCCCCTATTTCACCTTCTTCAACCCCTTTGAATGGAAGTGAACACTCTTATTTATAGGCTTGTGGAGTATAAAATTTCCCTCCAGAATTATTCCACCGAAAGTTTGAATCTATTTCTCCTATTAAATGGCTGAATATTAGGAAGTTTTATTCATAAATTTTGTTCCAGTATCTCTTTTTCATTATTCATAAAAATCTCAACATATTTGGACAAGTTTTCCAAAAGTTATACTCGAATTACTAATACCGACATTTTCTACCCGATGTGAATTTTCAGCTTCCTCTTTTGGGACGCATTGAAAGGAAGTCTTAATGACCAAATTTATTCATGAAATTTAATTTGGATATGAGATGAGGAGTCTTATTTCTATTACAGCTAGAATCTCTTCATTTGGAGTTATGTAGGCTGAGATATGCTTCAATCACTGAGGTGGGGTCCATTCTGTCATCCATCAAACTTTTTCCACTTGATTAATTTTTTTGGGCCACTGTGTGTCTTGTTGGACCTTGTTCCAGAAGACATATTTATAGACCGCAAACAATAAAATCCTACAAAAATAAATCACTAAATTAATATCAAAATTGTAATAGTTATGCCTGAAAAACAGAAGCTCCACAAAACTGCTAAATTTATAGAATTAACCAATTTCCACAATTAATCCCATAATTCACAAAAATACTAAAATGATATAAATCATCTCAAATTGATTAATTGGGAGGGGTTAAATCATTAAAACACATATAAAAAATAATGAAAATATTATATCTATCATAATTCCATTATTTTTTTAGCTTAACCCTACATATCATTCATAAAATAGTTCTTGGCATCCTGGGAAAATAAAACGTAATAAAGGGAGAAGCTTGTATGCTCAGTAAGGATATACAATATAGAAAAATCTATCACAAATAAAAAAAATAAGGTACAGTGAAAAACTAAAACACAATCCTTTTAAAACACTATATTTAGAATAATATGGAAATAATAAATCAAATAAATCCATTTAAACATTCACATGGATGTTTTACTAGTCGAATAATCACATATAAAATCAATAACTAATCTCATAATGAGGGAATGAATAATTTCAGACATCATAACCACTATATCATGGCCTTGGGCCAAGACCATACACAAATATTCTATCAAGGCCTTGTTCTAAGACACTAGTTTGTCTCATTAGACCTACTGATTCATCAAGGGGCTATAGCGGGTCTCACCTGTCACTTACTAAGTCCAATTAATTTCTCATATGAAAAGGTTGAAACATAACATAAACATTCATATTTGAAACTAGAATACGAAATGTTAATACTTTAACCATAAACCATGAATGGAATAAAACTAGAATATCTATATTCAAGCATATCACAAAACCTTCAATACAATATGGAAGATTATATCATAATAAATCAACCTCAAACAAGTATAAAATTAAACAAAGTATGTTGACATAGATGAAAATAATTCATTAAAACTCTTTGATGGAAATATCCCTTTTTACTTTAAATCATTTAAAAGTTGTTCAATTTTAAAATAAAAAATTTCTTTTTAAAATAAACTTGTAATATTGTAATGAAAGATTCAAAATTTTAAGGCATCGTAATGGCGGAAAATATCGGCTTGCGCTGTATAAGTTAAAAAAATTCTTTCCTTAATTTTTTTAAAAGGTCATATAGTACCTCGTTTTGAAAACGACAGAAAGATTCCTTTCAAAATATTTTATAAATAGTCAAACATGGGTATAAATGACATTCAAAAATATTCTATCAATAGAAATATTATTTTGAAATATATTTATAAGAAACTTAGATGTGGATGATAAATATGTTCTAGAAGATACTTACGTATAAACGATCTCAGATAACAATGAGATTGCGAAATTAACCATTACCTTATACTTTCCTTTAGTTGAGGGTGATTTATCCTCCTGTATAATGGTTAAAAAATATTATTAAATTATACCATGAACATATCCATATTTATTATATCATATATGATTCATTTATGAGTTTATATTACCCATTTATTAATAATTTCTAAGTTAAAGCAATGTTTCTGGTAGTAATCGCTTTCTTTATCATGCATGTTTTGAATTTTATTTTTGATCATATTACTTAGATAATAATTTAATTATTTCTATAATTTAAAACATGATTTATATATCATATATTTTTTTTATATAAATATATATAATAGATAGATAAATAAAATGGAACACACCGTTCATGGAGACAGTAGGTCGTTTGTACGCATGAATGTTGTTTCCATTTTCTTATCGTAATGAATGGAAGTAAGTGAATGAAATATATGTATATAAATATATGTAATACCAGTATAATTATTGTGTCATATATTTTATACTTATTAATAATTTTTATTATTATAATCATTCATGGATGGTGAACGTGGAAGATAAGTCTCATCACATCGTGGAGACAGTAAGACGTACGTACGCACGAGCAACGGTATCATTTACTTAATGTTTTAATGGTATGGCATTGGATGGAATATGAATTGTACATAAAAAATATATTGTTATATTTATTGTTTAAATATATTATATTCATCTTTATACCCATATAAATAAAGTGTACATGACAAACAATTTACACCGCGGCGTGGAGAAGGTAAGTCGTACGTACACATTCATGGTGATATTGTTTTTTGTAGGATGGTAAAAAGGATGAATCTAGTTATATCATAATAATAAAAACATTTAATCGTATATTATATTCAAGATTAATTAATTTATTAGGTAAACAACATAGGAAGAAGAAGTATAAGAATAAAATAACATGGAAAGGGTTGATAAAACAATTATCTCTTCTTTATGGGTTTACTTTTGATTTGATCAAAAGGGCTCATTAGGATGGATTTATTACCAAATTTATACCTCTAGGATGAAGTTAATTAGGTTGGTAAGAGAAATGGGCAGGTTTTGGATGAACCAAAAGTCTTTAGAGGTGTTATTTAAAGATAAATGAGGTCCCCTTTTATAATAGAGGTGAGGGGAACTTTAGGAAAAAACTTGAAATATTAATTTATTATAAAATAGTTTTCATTTTATAATAGATCCAAGTTAATTTATTTAGAGGATAAGATAATTATGGGTCTAAATAATTTCAATCAATAGGTTTTAGACATGTTTAGGTTACAAATTTAACCTTATCTTTTAGATTTAACCCTTAGCCAAATTGCTAAACTCTTACCATGTCTTCTTGTATTTTCATAATATATGCTTATTGCAGTTACTATAAAATTCCAAGAAAACCAAGAGTGGATAATTAATGATATTTTTAATATTATATAAGTCATTTTTCTGAATATTATATTTCTATGACTATTATATCATTTAATAAAATAGTATTTGTTTTAAAAACTCATTTTTTTCAATTTTCAAACTATTTAGTAATTGATTTTTGTTAAAATCATAAAAACTTTATTCCTTCAAACCAAAAGAATTAAATAAAATATTATATGTAATAATCATCCATAAAATTATTTTATGGCATAAAAACTTTCAAAATACATTTATTTTAATTTTTATATTATAATTCATTTGATTCCTCCATTAATAAGGCAAACACTCCATCGTTATTGTGTCATAAATAAATTTAATTACTTAATGTATAAAAATTAAAAATAAAATACCATGATGTATGAAATATTTTTAGATTTATAATAACTATTTATAGTTATATAGATCAGTTATATAACCCTATATTAAAATTGATTTAGTAAATGATACATGTTTATGTTATATTTCTCTTTTCTTTAAATTAAATATTATAAAATGTCATTTTCACACCCAAGTGGCTCCCAAATGCCAAACTTTTGGACTAAGAATGATCATGGTCATAAATATATCATAAAATAGGATTAGTACAGGTGTTAGGGTAGTTTTATATTATTATAATATTATTCATTGCCCTTATTTACCGGATTTACCTTTTAACCATGGTAAATAAAAATAATTACTAAAGTTACTATTCATAATGTCCCAAAATCTAAGGTAAATATTTACAAAATTTATACCTTTTGATTCAAAATATGGAATCCATTTTTTCAAATTCAAAACACATAATTGGCAGAAATTAATTTAAAATTATTTCCCGTTGTCAAAACCAGAAAGCGGGTTTCATAAAGTAAAAACTACCAAAAGGTTGACATGTGTTTATATCCAATTTCAATGTTAAATTACTTAAAATGAATAAAATTGTATTAAATTATAAAAAAATCCAATTTCACTTTAAAATCAACTAAAAAGATAATCTAACTATATAAATAATTTAGATGAAAATGCAGTTTTGAATTAAAATGCAGTATTTTCACTATTCATTAAAAAATGAACTTTATCTGATAAATACCAAAAATTTAACAAAATTAAATTTTTATATCCCAATTATAAATAAGAATATTATTTTTTTCAAATAGAACTTATAAAAGTGTAAAATTTTGGTTTTAAAAAGGGTTTCCCATTAAAAGGCGGTAAAACTGCATTTTTTGAAAAAACCTTATTTTATCTGAAAAAATGAATTTGTTTTTATATTATGTATAATAAATGAATAATATGAATGTTAAAATTATATGGAATATATAAAATTCAAAAAAAAAATATTATTCATAAAATATTTTTAAACGACTAGTTTGATAGGTCATGGTGCGCTCGAACTTGGTGTTGTCTATAGTGCAAGCTATTGAACTATTAAGAAGAAGCATGCCGTGGAAGCTTGGGGTGTTACATTATACCCTCTTTCAATAAATTTCATCCTCTCAATTTAAACTCATGATTGAAAACTAGGTTTTTGACATTTCAAAATATCTTAGTTGAAATCCCACCTTGAAAAATGGATTAATGAGACCACCATTTTAAAATAAAGAAAGGTAAGTATGAAGGTTAATGAAAATAACACATACTAGGGTTCGATGTAGAAAAACATGGACATGAAAGAAAAATATAACCATCAAGTTCTTATGGAGAGTGATAGAGAACATTATTAGGAGAAATTTAACAACCAAAAAGCTATAAATCAGCAATTATTCAAGGGACCATTTGATTCATCACAAAATAAAGTACTAGGAAAACATTTTTGGTTTTATGATACTTTCCATAGTGTTGAAGAACTAATTTACTTTATAAAATAAGAACACAAGGAAATATACTTAATTGTCATGTATAGTTTCATCCTTTAACTAATTCCTACCACAAACTCATCTTTCTCTTCAAAATATAAAAAAAATCAAAAATATTCTATTCATATTAATCTAATAAGGTTCCAAATATAAACATATACCATTTAAATAAAGAATACTATGTTATAATAACCAGGTACTTTCTGTAGGCAAGTGGTAGGTGATAAATCCTTGTCGCACTTTAGTTGTGGATCGATTCCCTCAGCCTTATCTGACGCAACGGGTTGTTGCTCAACCTACAGGTTGTCCTTTTTCTAAAACTATAGTATTATAACATTACAAAAATAATCTTAAGAAATTTTTTAACCATAAAAAATTCTATCCAAAGTTCAAATTAATTTATTCCAATCATTAGAGTTTTCCAAAACACTTTTGTCCAAACTCTCTCTAAAAGGTCTATAAATTTACAAAATCAATTGTCACATTAGATTCCACAAACAATGTAATGTTGATCTTATTGTCACATAATGAATATATGATTACCTTAATCATATTAAAACCTTAATGAAAAAAAATGTAATAAATCACATTCTTCTTATAACCAGAATATAATTCTTGAATCCAAAAACACAAATACATTAATTATTCCACTTCGACCATAGTAACAACATAAGCTTGACCTTGATTCATTTTCTTATTCTAAGCTATATTTACTTGATGATTTAGGAAATAATTTTCATAATTTACCATATCTTTACAATTATAACATTACACATCTTCTTTATTTCCTTTACAATCACAAGCTTGGTGACCTTTTTCTCCACATTTGTAACAAACCCTCATTCCTTTTAGGCAAGTATTAGGGTGTTTCTTCCCACAATTATCACATAAGGGAAAATAATTCTATCCCTTTTTCCCTTTATCTGTTTCTTTCTCCACTATTCTCTTATTTTCCTACTTTACTTTAATTTCATAAGACTTATCAAATTACTTTTCTATCTTGATAGCACACGATACTATATCTTTTTACGATGAGAAATATTGTGAGACCAATGCATGTCGAAGGAATGGTTTTAACCCATCAAATAATCGATCAATATTAATTCTTGGGTTACATATGTAGTATGTAGTATTCCTTGCAAATCTTGTGAATTTAGCCTCATACTTCACAACATTCTCATACTCCTTTTGCCTCAGACTCAGAAATTTTCTTTCCATATCATCTCATTGTTCACGAGGAAAGTATTTCTCTAGGAAAAATTATTTAAACTCCCTCCATTCCATATTTTCTACTTCTTCATCCTTATTTTTTATTTGAATTAATGACCACCATTGATCCATATATCCAGAGATATGATAAACTGTCATGACAACTTTTTCCCCTTCGTTACCCACCAAATTAGGAAATATTTTCCCTAAATAACTTATCCATTTCTCAGCTAAAAATTGATTTTTATTCCCATTGAATGTTGGAGGTTATTGTCTCATAAAGCGTTCTAACATTGATCCTCTTTATTCTGGATCAGGGTGCTCCATATGGGTAAGGTTGTTATTCATAACTTGAGTTAGCTATCCCATTACAGTTATAAGTTGTTCAGCACTAGTTGCATAGCCATATCCACTATAATTATCTTGCATAGGAGGGAAATACCTACATGTATTATGTGTGTTGATACGGTTTCCATTCCTTTCACTAGGCTTCATTTCTAAGAAATGGAATACACTAAACTAGGTTATGAATCATAATGCATAATTATAAACTAGTAAAATACTTTACATGAATTGAAAAATTTAATCCTTAGTCATAAATTTGGTTCCTTTGAGGACATATTTTGTAGAGACCCAAATATTGACGTACATGGACATTACATTACTTTTGAGTAATACTTAATACAAGACAAAAAAAGACTCCCAAAGACTGTATTAGTTTAGTTTCTTTGGAAACTCGGAATGTAATCTTCTAATCATGGTGAAAGATCTTCAACATCTCCCATAAAGATCTTCCCCTTTGGTTTTCTTACCTAAAACCTTTCTTTATATCCTGGGGAAAAGAAAACATAAAAAGGGTGAGCTCAAATGCTCAGTAAGGTAAATCATAGAGAACATAAAACAATCTATAAACATTTGAATGAAAAAATTTGAACATAAAATCTAAACATCATAATCTTGAGAAAAGACATAAATCTTGGAAGTACGTAAGGCATATATCATAAAGGAACATCAATCATGATATAATATCATGGGAATAAAACATGTAATTGTGGTAACCATTAAGCACATGTTATGATTTCTATATTAGCCAAGGCATTTCTGCCAAGACCATCTTAGTGGACAAAGTCCCTTTCTGAATCGAGTTCACTCCTCGTTCCAGTCCTGTATCACTGAACCGGATTAACTTACCGTTCCAGCCATGTCTATCTCATGAGATATAAATCTTTACCCAATGCATTGGAGGGAGATATAGGTCCCACCCATCTCATAATGAAATCATTCTTTCATGTGCCACAAAATCATAAATCATACATCATAGCATAACCCATGTAATAGAATGAGATTCTTAAACATCATGTCATCATAACATAATCCATAAAAAAATGGATATCATTTCATCATAAGGAAAATAAAACCATTTAAATAATGGATACATTATACTTGAAACATAAACATATTAAATAATTTCATTTTAGATGGAAAATAGTTTTGATAAAACACTTGAAATTAATTCTTGAAAAAAATATCCTTTCTTCTTCAAAATCATTTTCTTTTCACAAAATTCCATGCAATTTTAAAATAAAATTGTTTTGATGAAAATAATCATGCAATATCGTAGAGGAAGATTCACAAAAATGAGGCGTTATGAAACTGTAAAAATCTGTTCATGCCGTATAAGTTAAAAATAACATTCTCCTCGTACTTTTATCGGAAAAGTAAAAAAGTACCTTGTATGGTAAAAAAATAAATATTCTTTACATACCATGTAGTAAAAGTCAAAATGGGTAAAAAGTACATTAAACATACATGAAACCATTTTTATAAAATAGGGACATTAATGATAAATATAACCCCAGTAAATACTTACGAATAAACAATCTCAGATAAAAATGAGATTGGAAAAGTTATCCCTCACCTTATGTCTGATATGCTTAGTATGTATCCGAACCTCCTATATAATGATTTAAATAATTTCATTGACTTATTAAATAATCATATTCATTGTTATGATATCATATATGTTTTACTTATGACTTTATATTACACGTTCATTTGTAAATTCGATGTAAAAGCAGCAATTCGGGTAAAATCGTTTCATTTATTGTATGTTTTTCAACTTGTTGTTCTTGATATTATTAATTATATACTGATTGAATTAATTCCATAATTTAAAAAATGATTTATATATAAAATATATTCATCATATACATATATATATGATATATCGATAAATGGAATGAAATACATCGTTCATGGAGACGGTAGGTCGTACGTATGCATGAACGTTGTTTTCGTTTCCTTATTGAATTGAATGGAATTAAGTAGATGACATACATATATATATATAAATCCAGTAGCATTATTATGTCATATATTTCATGATTACTTATTATATATACTTTATAATCATTCATGAATGGTTAACATGGGGAATGAATCTCACCGCGTCGTGGAGACAGTAGTCCGTACGTACGCACGAACGATGATATCATTCCCATGATCGTGGAATTGTATTTAAGTGTATGTATAATATTTAAAAATCAAAATAAATTTACAATAATCATATATAGTTATTTATTTACACCATTATACCCATCCAAGTAAGGTGGTGGTTGAAAACAGATTACACCAAGGCGTGGAGACGGTATTCCGTACGTACGCACGCGCGGTGATTTCGTTTTTCGTTGGATGGATAGAAGGTGAAATAGGGTTGTTTAATATTTATAATAACATATCATTATATTATAGATACTGATTTTATTACTTTATAATGAAACAACTAAATTAAGAATAAGATGAAGAAGAAAGAAAACTTGAAAGAATCGGTAGAAGAGATTACCTCTTCTTCGACGCGCCTCTTTGAAACCTCCTCTTAGGGTACTAAAATTGGTCTTTGAAGAATACCAGGACCTCTAGAATATTACTAGGGAAGTGTAGAAGAGAAATATTCAGGGTTTGGACGAGCTTAAAGGCTCAAAATGGTGTGAAGAGAATAGGGAAGGGGTGCCCTTTTTATAAGAGAGGAGAGGGGCACCTTTGGAAAAACATAAAATATTATTTTATAATAAAGTCATATTCGGTTTATAATAGCTCAAAATTAATTTATTTAGAAGCTAAAGTGGGTATGGGTCTAAATTCTCTCAAACAATAGGTTTTAGACAAGTTTAGGTTACTATTTTAACCTTATCATTTAGATTTAACTCTAAGTTAAATAATTTAACTTTTACCGTGTCTTCTTGTTTTCTTAGACTATATGGTTAATAAACTTACAATAACCATCCAAACAAACCCCAAGTGGTTCATTATTAATATATATAACCTTATTTAAGTCATTTGGCCGAATCTTAGATTTTTAGAATTATAATAACAATTAATAATATAATATTTGTTTTAAAAACTATTTTATGTCAATTTTGACACTATTTGGTAATTGATTTTTGTGAAAATCATAACAGCATGATTAGTTCTAAAAACGTAAATTAAATCAATACTAATGTGTCATATTAACCTATAAAATTATTTTAATTCATAAAAAGTCTCAAATTACATTTATTTGGGTATTTATAATATCAATTATTTTAATATTTCATTATTTAGGTAATTGTTGCATCACCATTGTGTTATAAATAACTTAAATTATTTAATATCTAAAAATTATAAATAAAATACCATTAGTTATGAAATATTTTTATCTTTCTAATGAATATTTATAGTAGAATTTATCTTATGTATAACTCTATATTAAAAAAAATTAGTTATTAAACATTGATTTTAACTATTTTAACTATTTTTTTAAATAAAATAATAATAAATGTCCTAATCTAATCCAAGTGGACCTAAAGGGAAATATTTTATTCCTAAGGTTTTTTTTGGTCTAATTACACATATCCAATAGAATTAGGACCTGTGTTATGGTAATAATAATATCATTTTTACCCTTAATTACCCTATTTACATTTAAGCGTGGTAAATAAAAGTAAAAAGTTACTATTCACCAAAAATTATTTTTATCTTATTGAACCACATTTTACTCCTTTATATTAACCATGTCTCTCAAATTTCCGAAATTCCACTCACAGAAGCGGTAAAATTAAGTTTTATGTAAGTTTGCAAAAAGCTCCCGGGAGGTAGGTAAAATACGGTGAAAAGTTCAATAAAATTTTTATATATCTAAAATTGTTATAAAATGACTTCAATTAATTACATTGAAATTATATAGGTATTATGTATCAATTTTTACCTAAACTAAATTTAAATAAAATAAAAAATTATTTAAATAAAAAGGCAGTTTTTAAATAGTAACCCAGCGTTTTCACTATTCATCAAAAATTGAATGTTTTCAGAAAAATACCAAAAAATCACCCTAGGCTAATTTCGATATTCCAAATCCAAAAATGAAGTCCATTTTGAAAAATAAAATTTATAAAATTTCAAAAATAGGGTATTACTATTCGTAGTGGCTAGTTCATAATAATATTATAATAATATCTTGTTTAGTGAATCTCGGTATTACGTACTACACACACTATTGAGGAAGGTCTTGATTGCGTCTAATGCAAGCCAAGTCAGGGTTGTGTGTAGTGAAAGCACCATTTGGTGTTGCGTATAACATAATCAAAACTTATTTCATTTATACATTAAACAAAATCTATACTTAATGTTGCGTAGAATAATTTCCACAAAACGAACTTGAAGTTATGTGTAACACGAGCCAAGAATAGTGTTGCGTATACTGCAAGCTAATACGGTGTTGCGTATAGTACAAGCTAAACTTGGTGTAGTGTATAATAGAAGACATCAATGAAATTAAAAGAATATTTTTCATAAAATCTTTGGGTGTTACATATTTACTCATAAATCCTTTATAATGGTTTAAAAAACAAATTATCCAAAGAATATACCTCAGGAGTGTCAAACCAGGTGCGTAGTAAGGCTCGTTGTCATGTACGAGGTTACCATGAGTCAGTCCCAAAACACCTTGTCAGATTTTCCACCTCTAGGTACATCTATTCTAGATCCACATCCACTTGTAGTATCCAGACAGGGATGCATTTCTTGGAATATTCATGTAATCCCTACTTTACCAAAATTTTAGGGGGGTATATCTATACTTATCCTCGAAGTCTATCTTAGGGTTATGATCCCTAATCTAAGTTTTATAAATCAATTTCCAAATTTATTGCTAAAATTACTTTGATACCAACTATAATTCCCTGAACCCAGTTGCCCAGATTTAGTGCATTAGTTTAATACATTGGAATGATTACAAGGAATCAAGTCCCGAAGGTCCGATCAGTTTAGCAGTCTTGGAAAATATATTACATGCATGAACTTTATATTACAATTTATAACAAAAAATACAGCATAGATAATCCTTTGATAATTTCATTATTCCCCTAGATTAACCCTACATATCAATCATAAAACACTTATTGGCATCTTGGGAAAATAAAACATAAGAAATTGGTGAGCTCAGATGCTCAGTAAGGATATACAATATAGTGGAAGCTATCACAAATAAATATAAACTTTTAAGGAAAGGTACAAAACTAAAACACAATCCTTTAAAAACATTATCTTCAGCATAATATGGCAATAATAAATCAAATAAATCTATTTAAACATTCACATGGATATTATACTAGTTTAATAACCACATATAAAATCAATAACTAATCTCATAATGAGGGAATGCATAATGTATGATATCATAACCACTGTATCAAGGCCTCGTGCCAAGACCATAAAAAATATTCTATCAAGGCCTTGTTCCAAGACACTAGTTTATCTCATGAGACCTATCGATGCATCTAGGGGATATAGCGGGCTCTGCCCGTCACTTACTAAGTATAATGCATTCCTCATGTGAAAAGGTTGAAACATAACATAAACATTTGTATTTGAAACGAGCATATGAAATGTTAATAATTTAACCATAAACCATGAATGGCATAAAACTAGCATATCCATAGTCAAGAATATCACAAAACCTTCAATACAATATGGAATATTGTATCGTAATAAATCAACCTCAAAAAAGCATAAAATCTAATAAAGGATGTTGACATAGATGAAAATAACTCATTAAAAATCTTTGAGGGAACTATCCATTTTTACTTTAAATCATTTAAAAGTTGTTCAAATTTAAAATAAAACATTTCTTTTGAAAATAAACTTATAATATTGTAAGGAAAACTTTAAAATTTTAAGGCATCATAATGGTGGAAAATAGCCGGTTGCACCATATAAGTTAAAAAAACATTCTTTCCTTAATTTTTCTAAAAGGTTATATAGTAACTCCTTTTGAAAACAACAGAAATGTTCCTTTAAAAACGTTTTATAAAATTTCAAACATGGGTATAAATGACATTCAAAAATATTCTAGGAATAGAAATTTTATTTTGAGATTCATGTATAAGAAACATGGATGTGGATAATAAATATTTCCCAGTAGATACTTACGTATAAACAATCTCAGATAACAATGAGATTTTGAAATTAACCCTTACCTTATACTTTCCTTTAGTAGAGGGTGGGTTATCCTCTGGTATAATGGTTAAAAAATATTATTAAATTATACCAAGACTATATACATATTTATGATATCATATATGATTCATTTATGTCTTTATATTACCTATTTATTAATAATTTCCAAGTTAAAGCAACATTTCTCGTAATAATCATTTTCTTTATCATACGTGTTTTGACTTGTTATTTTCGATAGTATTACTTAGATCATAATTTAATTTCTTCTAGAATTTAAAAAATGTTTTATATATCATATATATTTTGTACATAAATATATATAATAGATAGATAAATAAAATGGAACTCACCGTTCATGAAGATGGTAGGTCGTACATACGCACACTACTAGAAATAGGGCTTTTAAAAGTGCTAAAAACTGCCTTTAACAGTGCTAGAAAATCATTTTTAATCTCGGAGAAGATAAAGGGGGTTCCCCTTTAACAACTCTAAAAACGTTCTGATAAAGGGTTCTCTTTATCCGTGCTAAAAACAGCACTGATAAAGGTCCCCCTTTATCAACGCGTTGTTAGCACGGATAAAGGGGTCCTTTATCAGTCCTTTTTTGAGCACTGATAAAGACCCCATTTATCAGTGTTATTTTGAGCATTGATAAAGGACACCTTTATCAGCTCTATTTTGAGCACTAATAAAAGATTCCTTTATCAGTTCTATTTTGAGCGTTGATAAAGGAGTCCTTTATCAGCGCTATTTTGAGCGCTGATAAAGGTCAAGTTGACTGAGAAACCCCAGAACCTATACAGAACTTGTACACCTTAGATAAAACCTGCACACACAGTAAAAAACATCACCTATACATAGAATAGCTGCACAAAACAACACCTACACACAAACAAAGCATAGAAAAGCAGAACCGCGTGCACAAGAGTTTCGCAAACAATGCTATATACATTTACTTGAAATCATTACTACAAAGAAAACATACTGTTATATACATTTCAAACAATGTTTTATATGGTTACAATTAAAATTATCCAACAAACAATTAAAAACATTAATGTTTTATCCTTTTTTCATCTGTGATCCCCTCTCAAAAATTGTCGTCCATGGTATTAGTTGTTGAACAAAGCATCTGAACTCAGAAAGAAAAATTCCACCTATATAAGAAAATAAATATTATGTTAGTAATACAATAATGAAATATATTGAACATTAATATGAAAGAATACATTAATAAAATGTCAATTTTTAATAAAAAAGACACTTTTGGGTAGGTATGGGCCATAAGACTAGATGATACTTGATACCTAACCTTGATATGGGTAGGTAAGCGGTCATGATAAGCTACTAGATTAATGAAAAGGAAAAAATTCCAAAAATTACAATAATTAATTATTTTCAAAGGTTTCCTAGTGTATGGACTTTCCCACTTTCTCTTCTTAGTCCTCTTAGAGGCAGGAACTTCAAAAGATAACTTGAGGTACCAAAGGTGGTGTTGATGGAGGCACAAATGGTGTTTAATTTGGATCAGAAACAACCACATCCATGAGATCCATTTTACTTGGACAGTCCTGATCATCAACCTCTTAGTCACTTTTTGAACCAAATTTGGCCACCGTGTCCCTGGGAAAGTAAACTGGATAGGTGGGAGGTGACCAAATTTTACCAGCCTCTTGAAATATCCAAGAGAAAAAGGCTAAAGGATTCTCCCCCCGCGACGATGGTGACTGTCGAGCCCGTCCCTCCCCCACCAGAGGTTGAGGTACCTCCGTCATCCTCTAAGAGACTGATGGCCTCTTTCTCCCCTTTCTCCAAACCCGAGCTCCTTCCACCTTTCCCACAGATCTTCATGTGCCCTAAGGTTCTCGAGCTCTATGTAGGGAGCCCTAATTTTCCTTTATTGATTGCAGAGTTCAATAAAGCCTTGGATCTCCTCAATCACACACTGGTATAGCACGTTTCCCACATAGAAGACCATCGGTGGACTCCTTTGATAGGTTTGTTTTTGGTTCTTGGATCTATAAGAGAGGATGATGGTGGGTATACTCGACAACAGATGCATTTTGATCTGTTTCACTTCGGTGGATGACCTAATCAAAGCTTTGTCTAGTTCGACTCGTAGCTGCAACGGGTACCTCTTATTCCTTTAAAGATGGTCTTATGACTTACATATGAATCGGGACTCCCCTTCGGTGGCGATCTGGGTGAGTTTCCCTAATCTCTCCCTTCTTTTTCAAAATCCTTCCATCATTAGGATGCTTGGGAACCTCATAGAGAGGTATTTATCCTTTGATCACTGAACTGTTTCTATGTGCCATCTTGTTAATCCCATGTGTGCATGGAAGTTGATTCCTTGAGGAAGCCTCCATAGTTCGTTTGGATTACTATAGGATAAGAATACCGGTGTAGATAGCAGGTCATGTATGATTCATGGGCTGACTTCTATTCTGGTTGCAAGCATTTGGGACACTCGTCGGCGACACCGGATTTCTAATAAGAATAATATGTTTCCAAGTGAGGTTTTTTTCATGAAATCCCCTCGAGGGTCTATTGTAGTGGCCAAAATGAAGAGGGGAAATTGGATACTCCTGATCAATCTCACTTCCAGGGTACTGGGAGTATAGGTTTATAGAGCTCTAACTCTTAGTCTCCCTCTCAAGGTGGGGATGTCCAACCAGAAAGAAATCTTAATTCAGTTGTGGAATGCACTATCTCTCCTGTTTCTAAGCCTCCATGTGAAGAAGTCAGGGTTCCAAATCTATATTTGGTTTCTCATAGAAGGAGGTCCACATGGACACTACAATGATGTTGCACAGTGAGGAGGATGAACCTGTGGGGAATATATTTCAGGAGGTGACCTTTCTGACTACTGTGGTGCCTCCACATAACAAAGGGATGCTTGAGGAGGGGAGTGTGGACGAGCCTCATGTAATACAGGAGGTGCACCGGTTATCTGCAGCAGTGTCTCAACCTGGAAAAGGGATTCGGGATGAGGGGAGTTTCTTGGGCCCCTTGGACCTAAACATTTTCTATTCAAAACCCCCATCCAATCTAAAGGCTATGTGTATGGGGAAGAATAGGCATATCCCTAGTGACCTGGGAAACTGTTTTGGGTCGAGGCCCCCCACGGAAGGCCCATGGGTTGAGTTGAGGAACCATTTTGATAGTCTGGCTATTCAATATCAAGTTGTGTCTCATGAGGAGGATGATTTAGGTGATGACAGTTATATCCAACTCTCAGTGGACAGTTGGAACCGTTTTGAAGGTAAAGGTCATAACAGCCCTAGAAGGAATAAGGGAGTAAAAGGGAAGCGTGACCCTAGGAAATGCATTGTGGTCCAGGGGAAAACCCCCAAGGGACGTAAATAATATTCTTACCTTCCCAAACCAATGGGAACTAGGTCAACCAATAAAGGTGGGAGCAAGGAAAGAAAATACCTACAAGATCGGGAAAGTGGTGATCCAAGCATAGATCCAAATGTGATAGAAGAAGAGGTAGGGGAGTTCTTGAATCTCATATTCCACTCCAAGGAAGAAATGATTAAAAAATTCCTTCGGCCCAATGCCTCAAATGATGATATTATAAGAATTTATCATTCTCTAAGCTAGGGGTGAGTAATGGTCTTGGCCTTTGACAGAATGAATCACCACACTAAGTTATTGGAGAAGTGATTTGACTTTAATGGGTTATTGTTCATAGAATATTCCTTTGGGAGTGATCACACTCCCAAATCCCTCTAACTCTATTTCCACTTGACACAACACTCTCTAGACCTCTATGGTCAATGTATTCCTCCTCTAGTTGTCCCAGTATTGGAATGAGATGGGAAACACCACCATAATTAGAGAAGATCCCCCACCAACTGGAACTTCTTTCACAAGAACCCCATACATTGTTACCAAATCCATTGGCACCCTCGTTGTTGATAAGCCTAAATAGATTCATAAAATACTATCATTTTTATCTCAACCACAAACTCTGTATAAGTATATTAAACCAAGAAGGGACAACCTTGGTTCATCCCAAAGCTTCCACCTGATCGAATAACCCAGCCAAATAACCACCCAAACTTCTAATTTAATATAGAATTCTGCATTTTGTATCTGTAAATATGGGTTTTAAGATCAAAATCATGTTATAACCCTTTAAAATCAATCCACATAGGATTAAAAATTAAGTGCATGACTTATTCAAAGTTATGTGATCACATGACTATAATAGGATCACATGATCAAATGAACCTGGGAGATTTATACGATTAAACGACCCTTGAAGCTTTATGCGATCATGTAAATAAGACAAGAATACACGAATCATGGTTCAAGTGAATTACTTTGATTATGTAATTTTTTTATGTGATTTGATCATGTGATGAGATCGCACGATCAGTTCACATGAAGCATTCATACAAAAAAGCTTATGTGACACAATCACATGAAGAGGCTTATGTAAAGTAGAGAAAACCCTAATATTTCTCTTAGATCTATGAAATATTGAGTCATTAGTGAAATATATTTCCCATTAATCTCTTATCTATAGGAAATTTCACAGAATACCAAGAGTAACTTATAATACTAAAAGAAAAATAGAAAGCCTAAGGAATTAGTCAGGTATTCACTTCATTATAACAAGGTCCTTTTTTCTTCTTCTGGAATTTGTATGTGAGGTGTGTATGAATCTGATCATTGATGTGATTCAAGTTCTATATGAGGTGTGTAAGAATCCATATTTATATGGGAATAAATATGTATATATGATGTGGGTTTATTTGATCAATTGTTGAGATGCAAGATCTATGGACAACGATTTTACTGTGAAAACATCAATATTACCTCTGTGATTGAGCAGACACAGCATCGTTTCTCTTCCATCAAAGTCATATCACATGGACAGAAATATTCTAAAATAAACTAACCCTACAAGGAATAATGAAAATCAAATCAACGTTTCATTATATAGTTTTTCATTAAAATAAACATATTGTATCGTAACACTACCTTTAAATCTTTCCAAATGGTTTCATTGGTCCAAATATAATCTAATAACTGAACTAATGATTCTTTTTGAAATTTAATACTATTGGTTAACTACTACTTAGCATAGCATATGATCTGAACTTCTAATCTTGCATCCCCATGATGCTCTCATCTGACACCATCTCTATGATATCATCATTCGGCGTTCACTTTTCCTTCTCTTCCTTTACTCATTTACCTAGTAAATGGGTGCACCAAGAGAAGGAAAACTTAATGCATAATGATGATATCATAGATATAGTGTCAGATGAGAGCATCATGGGGGCGCTGGATTGGAAGTTCAGATCAGATGCTATTCTAAGCAGTAGTTAACCAACAGTAGTGAAGAATCCTTAGTTTTTTTATTAAAGTTTTGAGTTGTGCACAAAAAATATTCTTCTAACACACTGAATCAGTAGAAACAACTGTATAAATGACCAAAATACAGAATATAAATAATCCATTCCATAATAGTTTAGGTCTAGTGATTTTGAAGACATGGAAACATAAAGAACTAGTTCATAAGAGTCTCTCATTAAGTTATGCTTTAATAGAAAGACAATTCATTTCTGAAACCATTATTTATAACCTAAGGATATAAAACATAATAAAGGGTGGTCATATATGCTCAATAAGTGTAAACAAGGGAGATATAAATGATAATATAAGGATAACATAAGTGGTAGGAATTCACCTTCAACCTATTTGTGTACAATCTTCCAACATGTATGCTGCCCATTCATTTCTAAACACATCTATATCATCTTTTGAATATGTGTTTTTGTGACAGTCATGGTAGTACTGAAAAAATATAAATACACAAAGGATTAATAAATATTTTAAATGAACTCATAAATGGAAATTTCTCTTTCCATATGTTGGCGCCAAAAATGTGGCTCGAAAGAAAGGAACGAAAAAAGGCCAGCGCGCTGCCTCGCGAAGCTCCGCCGCGAAGCTCCGCCGCGAAGCCCCGGTGCGAAGCGCCCCAACCATGGCGGCGCCGCGAAGCTCCAGAGGCGGTAATCCTCCGCGAACCCCTTTGACGTTCGCGAGCCGCCGCGAAGAACCAGAGGCTGTAATGCTCCGCGAACCCCTTTGACGTTCGCGAGCCGCTACGAAGCACCAGAGGCGGTAATCCTCCGCGATCCGATTTGACGTTCGCGAGCCGCCACGAAGCACCTGAGGCGGCGCGCGAGCCCTGCTTCGCGGCGCCCCTTCCCTATAAATACTGGACTCCCCCTGAGTCCCGAGGACGGACAATCCGACCTTTCGTCATCTCCTCTCCCGAATCGCGAAGCACGCTTTGCCCCGGGAATCATGAGCTCCGCGAGGTATTTCTACTTCGCGAGACGACTCTTCTTTGTCCCGTTTTGAGCCCATCTTCTGGGAGGGATGCCCTTCGCGAAGCTCAAGGGCATTCGCGGAGGAAGGGGATTCCCAAGGGAACCCGGGCAGCCGCGGAGCACTTGTGCTTCGCGAAACACCCAACCCATACGAGTGATCCCTATGCTAAGGCAGGACCGCTCCACTTCGAGAAGCACACTGCTTCGCAAGACCCTACTTCGCGAGGCACCCCTTCTTCGTGAGGCAGTGATCCGCGAACACTGTTCCACTTCGCGAAGCGCCTTCCACTCACACCTATGCCCCATGCTAAGGCCAAGGTACCCCACTTTGCAAAGAACACTCCTCTGCTTAGCGATTCCTCTTCCCGTGCGACCCTCCAGGTTTTCACGATGTGATTTCAAAGTCCCATGGACAATACCTCTCGTAGCGTTGCTTCGCCTAATGCTTCTTCGCATAGGCACGCTAACGGCTATTGCTTCTTCGCATAGCCACGCTAACGTGGACCCCTCGATGGTTCGCTCCACAACCCCCCATGACCATGGCCTTACCGGCACCTTCCCTTCCCCAAGGACCAGAGGGTACCGGTTATGTAAGTCCTAGGGGTGTGGAGTGAACCCACCTCGTCCAAGCTGCAGGACGTTAAAATGCCAAGCACCACGTCCTCAACACATGACGTTAAACTGTGACCCAACCTCGTCTCCCTCACGAAGGGTCCCCCCAACTCGAACATTTTTTACACCACTCGTCTCCACGGGAATGGAACTCTTCCGCACATGGAATGAGATCCTCCTTGTAGGAGTGGAATATGTTCGCAGGGGAAGGGTTGCCTCAGAGCGTAACCCCCTAACCTTTCGTACGGATGATTTCACCCGTGCATCTCTGTACTTCCCCACTACCAAGGTCAGTGGAGGGAGTGATAGGGAACGAGGCACCCCCATATGGGCCTCCATCCTAGAGTAAGTCCCAACACCGTGGGCAGCCCAACGCGTAAGCCCCTCTTCGCTTCTCACGGACGCACCCTTCGCGACGTGATCTTCAGGTCCTTGCAACCTCTTGTTTCTCACACCGAGCATGACTCACGTGGGCTTAGAGTGAGCACCGACTCTGACCCCTCCATCCTAGTGAACTACGAGGACTTTGATCCATGTCAAGGCATGGTACGTAGGAAGCCTCCACGAGGTTCAAGCCCACCAATAGTGGACCAAGGTCTACTTTCACGTCAGTTTACTGAAAAACTCCACGATAGTGAACTACGAGGTCTTTGATCCATGTCAAGGCATGGTACGTAGGAAGCCTTCACGAGGTTCAAGCCCACCAATAGTGGACCAAGTTCTACTTTCACGTCGGTTCACCAACAAACCCCTTTTGAACTACGAGGTATTTGATCCATGTCAAGGCATGGTATGTAGGAATCCTCTATGAAGTTCAAGCCCACCCGTCTTTCACGTCGGGTTTCACCCCCGTCCAGCACGACGTTAAACTGCACCCCGGTCTAGTGGTAAGCCATTGTGACCCACCTATCCATTTGAACTACGAGGTCTTTGATCCATGTCAAGGCATGGTATGTAGGAAGCCTCCATGAGGTTCAAGCCCACCCGTCATTTCGCGTCGGGTCTCACCCCGGTCCAGCATGACGTTAAACTGCATTCTGGTCCAGTGGTAAGCCATTGCGACCCTTTCCCACCTGAACTACGATGTCTTTGATCCATGTCAAGGCATGGTACGTAGGAAGCCTCCTTGAGGTTCAAGCCATATTTCTCAGTCGTTCATTTCACGTCGAGTTTCGCCCTCGTCCATCATGACATTAAACTGTACCCCCCCACTCATTGGACCAAGGTCCACTTTCACGTCGGTTCGCCGACAAAGCCCCATTTGAACTATGAGGTCTTTGATCCATGTCAAGGCGTGGTATGTAGGAAGCCTCCACGAGGTTCAAGCCCAACCATCATCCAATTCACGTCGAGTTCTACCGACGTCCAGCACGATGCTAAACTGCAATTCCTGTTCGACGGCAAGCCGTTGTGACCACCCCGAACTACGAGGTCTTTGATCCATGTCAAGGCATGGTACGTAGGAATCCTCCCAGAGGTTCAAGCCCAACTCCCATCGGACCAAGGTCCACCTTCACGTCGGTACGCTGACGATGCCCATCGGACCAAGGTCCACCTTCACGTCGGTATGCTGACGACATTCATCGGGCCAAGGTCCAGCTTCACGTCAGTTTACCGGCACCATCCCGAACTACGCGGACTTTGATTCCCTACCACGGGGATATGTAGGAGTCCTTGTCAAGGCTCAAGCCCAACTTCACTGTCGCCCCCTGCGATGGTCCCATTTCACTCTCCTTCCACTCCATTCATCAACCCACCACCCGTTCTGATTCTCGCCCAGACCGTCTCATCCTGGTGAGACCATGTCGGTACTCTCTTCTTCACAGTCGCCCGTAGGCTGGCGCCGGTATCGATATACCTTCAAGGAGGATTCCTCAATCTGATCTATCCTAGCTAATGCTCTGGTTGGGTTGATCCGTCTCCGATGGACGTTAAACTTGCGGAATACCCTGTGTTGAACACGGGAAGCTGAGGAAAACCTCAGATATGTGTCTATGACATGTAATTCCCCGCGCTCGATGTGGGATGCCTCGGGCTTCCACGCCCTCGAGAAGCCTTGTGGTCAAGGATAACAGACAGACATGCCAGGTACCCCAGCATCCAGACACGCTACTGATGCCTCAACGTGACTACTCCCCTGACCGAAGGTTGCTGCCCTGACTGGACCCTTTGGAATGTCCCGACAGAAGTAGTGTAATTAACCGGCGTCTATGGAAACATGGCACTAGGAAGAGTTTCAAGAACTACGTATTAAATCTATAAGGGAGACCCGGACTAGGTGATGAGTTCTGAGGAGGAATCCACAGGAGGAAGAACCGACATCCCATCATCCCGTTTCGATCAAGGAGCAGAAGTCCCTGAATAAGGAGCAAATGCCGCCCGCCTTTGGAAAGAGAGAATGCGGGGCAACAGGCAGCGCGTCCTCCACAGACGGATGCGTGCGCCCCGGTGAAAGCGTCGGAAACAGAAATGGTGAACCCGACGTGAAATTCTTCTCCAAAGCATGGAGATTAGTAGCGTTCGAGACCCCAGTAGATTGACGTGTCACCGGATCCAGATATCCGGTGCCTGGCCCCGCCAAGCAAATAGCGGGCCTGTCATGAAACTCACCGGAAGTCGGGGTAGTAAAACGTGGGGCACTCAACTCTGCAGCGTGTTGGCGTGGATCCTTCTCACAGACATGGAGGATGGAAGAAC
This sequence comes from Viscum album, assembly GCA_963277665.1. NCBI lineage: Eukaryota > Viridiplantae > Streptophyta > Magnoliopsida > Santalales > Viscaceae > Viscum > Viscum album. The sequence continues at coordinate 27,780,164 of OY728131.1, forward strand.
GTTGGGGCACTGGCTGTCAATCCTTTTCCTCTCAGTACTGATGAGTAGATCCCTTCGTTTCTCAGGAACCAGGTTGCTGTTTCAGAGATGTGGTCACCATCCGCTCCTCGCCCGCGCAGGGGCAGGGGAAACACCATGACGGCCACCCCACATGGCGCCACTACCACCACGATGGCTGCCACGTCATGGAATACGGGACGCCCACGTCCCCTTTCCCCGTCAGAGGTCATCCAACGAAGGGTGATCAACAGCCTCGTGCGCAGGTATGAGGAAGAAGGGGTCATCCCAACCCGGGATATGGCCCGCCTGGACCTGGAGGCCTCCAGGCCCCGCCGTCAACGCCGCCCTAACAGGCCACGCAGGGATCCCCTGCTCCCCACCTCGACATTCAACCATTTCGGGAGCCTATCCCCAGAATGCCTTGATGACTCCTCGCCTTACGCTGAAGAGGTAGGCGCTGTCCGGCTCAGTCCGCTCAGGGCCCCGACCCGGGGCCCCCAGGCGAGAGATCCCGTCCGGCCGTGTCAGCGCTGCCATCCGGCCCTGCAGGAAGAGCAGGCAGACTACGTCCCTGCACCACCTGCACCGGCCCGCCTGACCCGACGTCAGCGCCGGGCCCGGGCTGAGGACGCTCGCTCAGGCGCGTCCATGTTGACAGCTATAGTGGCCCGAGCCACCACCGACGTGCATTATGAAGCCCCCGCATACATTGAGCAGGGGCACCCCTTCGCCCAACCAAGATTGAGACCCCAACCGCCCCATGGGCAGGCTGGGTTGACTCTCCGGGTTGCAGGCCCAAGTGGTGATTGCCGCGAGCTAACCCGCGGTGATGCCACCCCGTACGGAGGTCCTCCCCGTACCACTACTCCACAGAGCGTGGGCCTTCCCCGATCCGAGGTTCGTCATAGAGGCATGCCTCGTGAAGCCCCCATCCTGCAGGAAGACCTGCCCCACGGCAGTGACGCTCAGCGCGGAAACATTTCTCGCACCCGCTGTACAGGGTATGGAGTCCATCCTTCTGAAGGCACCGTCCATCCGGTCCTTCTCCAACGTGGGGGGGCCTCCCTACGTCCTCTCTGCAACCGGCGAAGGTCCTCCTCGCCCCAGCAACTAGAGGAGTGAAGGTCGGCCTCGCTCCACTCGCATCGACCATGGAGGTCTTCCCCATGCTCCTGTCAGTTCCAACAGAGGCCCCGCCCACATGGGTACTATTCATGGAGGTCCTCCCCATGTACCCTTCGACATTTTCCCTGGTGCCCCTCGCACCCCGGCTGTCTCGAGTGGGGGGACCTCTCCGCCACGGCGCCAGCGCCGCCCCGAGGCTGCCTGATAGGGGTCAACCATGTCCCGAAGAGCCACCCAGGGGCAGAAGACTGGGTCGTCACCGCCACAAGAAGAATCCTGGGAAGGCCCAGGTGGAGATCAAACCTGCCCGCTTCTCCTATTCGGAAGCGGAATGCGATTCAGCGATGGAACCTTCTCCCCGATCCTCTGTATCAAGGACTGGGGCAGGAAACCAGACGCGTTAGCCTCGTTCTCCCAGAATTTGAGGTCCACCGGATTCCCGTCTCTCTCCGCAGGTACATCCAGGAGGAAGAAATCCTGGGAATTCCGCAGGTCTCGCCCACGCAATCACCACCTCTGTCACCAGAAGAGCCCTCTACCTCTACCAGGGATCACGTAGAGTTATTTTGGGGGCCCACGACGGTAGAGCGACGACACGACCTGTCGCCGGTAGCTGCGGCTCCTGTTCCGGAAGCTGTGATTATCAGCCCGTCGTATCGTGACATCGTGGCCAGGTCACCTCACTCTTCGGAGGATGGCCCGAAATTCGGTGGCCAGTCAGCTCGTTTGCCGTATTCTCCACCGCCGAGCTTACTATCCCAAAGGTCCGCCTCGGTACCGCTTCCGGTTCCTCAGCATCCCCCGGTTGATGAGTGGGGCAACACAAGGCCAGACCCTGAGTCCGAGCCTAGGAGCTTCTGGAGTATCCTTGCAGCGGATTACTTCCCGGAGAAGTTCTGGCCTACGGCGGCGCTGAATTTCCACATACCCGAGTCTCTTACCCCTGAAGAAGTGGGATGCTTTTGTCGAACCCTGTGGGCGACACACTTCCGCCTCCTTTATGAACGGGTGGTGTACCCCAGAAGTCGTGAGCACTTCGAAGAGATTGGCGAACAGTGCCGCCTGGTCGATGCGGCCACGCTCCTTGTGGCCCAGAACCCCGAGTTGCCAGGCCACCAGAGTGCCCTCCAACGAAAATGCGTTCAGAGTTTCAAAGCACTCCGCAAGATCGTCAGGGAAGCCACCCCCCATGTGCAAGTCCGTGGTTGGGGACACTATGTTGCCCTTCTGTTCGATCCTATTCGATGACAACCCGATTCGCTATGCGACATGGAGGACATGCCCTCGAGAGGAATCGCGGTCCACATGGCCGACATTGTGGACAGGGAAGACGAACTGGAACTCCTTGATGGAGACTTCCCCCCAGAGGGCGCACCGCCACTACTCGACCCATCAGGGAGAGTTACCCGTCAGCAGAGGAACCTGCTAGGCCTCCCCGTACCCACAGAGTCGCTGGTACTCAGTTGAAACACCGGCAAGGGTAAGGAGCACGTCGGGACAGTCAAGCACTCTGACCCGTCTGCCTCTGTGCAGAAAACGGACGAAGATCCTGAGAAAGCCGCGTTACGCCAGCAGCTTGCTGAGAAGAAGAGGCTGGTTGACGACCTCTTGGCTGAACGCGCCGCAGAGCGGCGACCCGACTATGGTAATCCCAGGCCGGGGCAGCAGGGGCAGGAACAATTTCCCCCCGGTGAGATCCCTCCGGGAAACCCTGATCATGCTACTTCCGCAGACAGGTCGGAATCCAGAACATACGGCAAGAGGGCGCGATACGTCTCGCCAAACCCCCCCCCCCCCCCCGAGCGACGGGGAAATCTGAAGAATCCAACCCGGGTTCCACCAGTCGCCCCGCAGGTCGTCCAGCCAGTTGACCCACGAGCAGCCGAAGCCGTCTACCGTGTTGAAGAACCTGGAAATGCACTTGTGGTTAGGGATCCCCGTCAAGACAGGGACCCCCACCCGTAGGACCTTATTGCGGCACTCACAGCCCGCCTCGAGGCGTTGGAAACGCGGCAGGTTGCGGTCCCACCGGATGGCAAGCCTTATCCCGCGTGGGTGGATGATATGCCCGCGCCTCCGGGTTTTGGGAACCCCACTTTCTCACCTTTTAACGGGACAGGGGACCCGCCCCAGCACTTGGCTCATTTCTCTTCCAGGTGTAGCCCCATGCTGGGGACCCCGGCTCAGCAAGAAGCCGCCAAGCTCCGATGTTTCGTACAGACATTGGAAGGTCCGGCATTCGTCTGGTACAGCCAGCTCCCTATCGGATCGGTGACTGGTTGGGAGGATCTTCGCCGGAAGTTCTTATTCCAGTTCAGCTCCACCACGCGAAAGACCAGCATTGCGGACCTCTTCAAATGCAAACAGAGGCCTGATGAGCGGGTTGCAGATTTCATCGCCCGGTGGAAAGGACTTACGTATTCCCTCGATATGCCACTGACTCAGGATCAATTACTGACGATGTGTGTGGGGAACGTCAAGACAGAGCTGGTACCCTCCTTGATTACCCAAAACTACCATGGAGGGTTCAGAGATTCCTCGGATAAGGCCCAGCGCCTCGAGGAAGCCCTGCAACAGGCTAGTCAGGCACGTTTTCTGCCCCCTATGATCCCAGCCAGGAGGGCCGCCAAGGATGAACCCGCCGCGGTGGATCAAATAGAATCCCTGAGGCGGCTGTAATTGCTGCCGGCGGCACCACCCCCGCAACCCCGCAGAGGTCCTCCACCTCAAGCATAGGCTCCTGCCCAGCAGCGACCGCCTCAGAACCGACAGGTTCCCCCGCGCAACGCGCCACCGCCACCTAGGCGACACAACCAGGAGCCGCCTCCTCGGCAGGCCCCTCCGGTCCCTCGACAGGACCAGGCCCCCAGGGCCCCCTATCCGGAAAGAAGGTACCAGACCTATTCGTTCAATGAAAATCAGGTCTCTGGCTACTTCTGAAGTGCTCTAGAGTAAGGGATTGTGCGTCTGCCTGAGTGCAGAAGGCCGGTAGAGGCGCATCTCACCAATCACCCCAACTACTGCCCTTATCGTCGGATCCTGGGGCACACCCTCAAGCGATGCTATGTGTTTAAAGACTGGCTTCAGGACCAGTTCAACAACAACATAGTCAAGTTGGGCCCAGCGCCAGCGCAAGTGGCAGGCGTCTTTGCAGGATCATAAATCGGCAGCGACAGCGAAGGTGAGTGGCAGCAGGTCCCTAGCCACGGATCCCAGAAATATGACGACTGGATGGCTCGAAAAAATGCCTTCCGTGCCCAGGGTATCATCCGGATGCGCCTGAAGCAGTCGGAACCTTCAGAAGAAGTTGTTGGTGCCTCCGTGTCGTCTTCACAGTCGACCTCTACCCAAAATGGCAAGCAGCGGCGACGCAAGAAGAAGCAACGTGCACCGCCAGTGCCGTCATCGTCCCACACTCTCGGCGACTTTATGCCCCCCGAAATGGGGATTCCTCCCAGAATCCGCCCAGTGGTGGATGACTCTTCGAGTGACAGTCAAGGGTACGCTTCGGTTAACACCGTGGAGCTGGTAAAGCCCTATATGACCCACGACGAGGGGGAACCCCAGGCAGACCTCCCCAACGTTTCCAGCCGACGTCAACGTCAGCGGAATCGCAATCGTGCCGGTCATCGAGGCACGTCAGCAGGCACTTGTGGCCAAGCCGTGCACGCTACTGAGACCAGGAAGCAGGCTCAGCGCAGATCTCAGCACGCGTAGACCCATCCAACATCCTCGGCTCTACCTCCACCGCCGTTCGTGCTACTGGATCGGGGGGAGCCGCCTCATCCGTATCACAGTCAGTCTTGCCCGGCTACAGGCCAGCCTCCGCTGTCCGATCCTAGTCCGGCAATTACTCTCTAGGCTTCTACTAGCAGGCAGCAGGACGTACCCAGTGCTAGCCGACGGCCAGTTCAACCGGCAGGACCCACTGTGCATCCAAATACCGAACGACCTCCTGTAAGCAGAGGTTCGCGTTTGGCACGAAAGTACGATGTTCTGAAGCACCTGGCCGGCATCCTGGCGAGGCTTTCCATCCTTGAGGCCCTGCGCCTGTCATCTGAAATGCGCGAGGCACTTGTCGAGGCCCTAAGGAGCCCCCTCCAGTTCGAGACGGAAGTAGCAGCTGTGGAAGACTTCCATACCAAGACGATTGAAAACGCCAAATGTCAGGCGGTTATCTCGTTCTCCGGTGAAGATGAGGACCCTCCCATACAAGGGAACATTCGCCCACTGTATATCACTGGACACTTCAACGGCGTGGAAGTCCGCCGCTGCCTCGTTGACACGGGTTCTGGAATCAACCTAATTCCGACCCAGACGCTGCGAAATCTGGGTCTGTCTGAAGGTGATTTGACTCCCTCTGACCTCAGGATCCAGGGGTACGACAGGACAGAGCAAACCCCAGTCGGCAAGATCCGCCTGAAGACTCAGTTCGGTGGCTTAATTGCCAGCACCAAGTTCATGGTTGTTTCTCAGGACACCGCCTACAACGCATTGATGGGTAGGCCATGGCTCCATCTGCATGCAGCGGTCCCCTCGTCGTATCACCAGTGCCTCAAGTACTCGCTCAACGGTCGAGTAGGCGTGCTTCAAGGAGACGCGTCCCCTTTCGCTTCTTGTGAGGCCCGCTATCTGGATGCGGGTTATTACAAAAGTAAGGACAAGCAAATCCTGGTAAGCGAGGATGAGCCCGCCCCGATCACAGGTGATCCCTGGGAAAGCATGGACGACGCCTACATCCTCCCGATCCACCGGTTGGAGGCCACGACCCCCGACATGGGGCAATGTTTTGTTGTTTCGGGTACGCAAGGAAGGCATGTTCCCGTGTCCAAGCGACGGCGGAAAATCACCTCGTACTCCTACATCAACCAGGCTCGGGTCATCCCGGAACCTCCTACCCCTGTACGGTACCGGGACGTCAAGCTCATGACAACGGCGGTGCGCCATACATGTCTCTTCCACCGGGTTGGAATTAACCGACTCAGGCCGACATGTCACCACTGCTTTGATATCATCAAACGTGGACCCTTAGGCCGAAGGCCAGATGGGATAGGATCAAATGCATTCATTGTTATGGTCTCAACGACAAGTGAGTCTCCTGATGTGATGACCGCTGCTTCCCAAGCCGGCACCAGCTGCCCCTCGGGTTTCAAGAGCCCAAAAGTATCTTCCGTCGCGGGAAGTCCCCCCACGGCTGGGGAGGAAGACTTAGAGGATGCTCCCCCATCCTTTGAAGAAGGATTCTCTACCACGGTTGATGAACTGGTACAGGTGAACCTTGGTAGTGAGGCAGATCTGAGACCCACATTGATCAGTGCGGCCATGTCCCTCGAGGAGCGGCAGCAGTACGTGGACTTCCTCAAACAGCACCGTGATGTGTTTTCCTGGAGTTACGATGAGATTCCAGGGCTGGATCCCCAAGCGGTCGTCCACCGTCTGGGCCTCCCGGCAAAACATCATGGGTTTAAGCAGCCTCCCAGTAAAATGAACCCTTCTCATGGTGCTATGGTTGAGGCCGAAGTTGACAAGCTTATCAAAGCCAACTTCATTAAGGAGTTCCAGTACCCCAAATGGCTCGCCAACATTGTGTCGGTCAGGAAGAAGAATGGGCAGATCAGAGTCTGCATCGACTTCCGCGATCTCAATCGCCACTGCCCAAAGGATGACTTCCCACTCCCAGTGACGGAGCTGTTGATTGACGCCACGGCCGGGTTCCAATCCCTCTCTTTCATGGATGGGTATTCCGGGTATAACCAGATCCGGATGGCCCCCGAAGACGAGGAGTCCACTGCCTTCAGGGATCCCCAGGGAACCTTTTGCTACCAGGTAATGCCATTCGGTTTTAAAAATGCAGGTGCCACTTATCAGAGGGCCATGCATCGCATATTCAAACCGATTCTCGGGACATTGGTGGAAGGCTACGTGGATGACCTTGTAGTCAAGTCATGCCAGCGCCAGGACCATCTCAAAGACCTTGAGAAAGTGTTCGGTTTCCTCCGTTCCCGTCACCTGAAGATGAACCCGATGAAGTGTGCCTTCGGAGTCACCTCCGGGAAGTTTCTGGGCTTTGTTGTCAGATACCGAGGTATCGAGATCGACCCGGAAAAGATCAAGGCCATCAGCCAAATGTCTCCCCCGAGAAACATTCGAGAGCTCCGAGGCCTTCAAGGCCACTTAGCCTATATACGCCGATTCATCGCGAATCTGGCCGGCAAGTGTAAGCCCTTTTCCCGACTCATGAAGAAAGGCGCTGCCTACGAATGGGATGAGGAGTGTCGGATCACCTTCGAGGAAATCAAGAATTATCTGCTCCAACCTCCAGTCTTGATGCCACCCGTCTCCGGAAAGCCGCTGGTCCTTTACGTGACCGCCCTGGAGAGATCCCTCAGCGCGCTGCTCGCCCAGAAGAATAACGAGGGAACTGAGAACAGTCTCTACTATCTCAGTCGCATGCTTCTCGATACGGAGGTCAGATACTCCCCTATCGAAAAGAGCTGCCTTGCGCTCGTCTTCGCCGTGTAGAAGTTGCGACACTACCTGCAACACCACGAGGTGCAATTGATCTCTCGGGTGGATTCGCTGAAGTACATCCTGAACCGCCCCATGCTGACTGGCCGACTAGCACGGTGGGCGGTGATTCTCCAGCAGTTTGATATCAGGTTCGTGCCTCAGAAGGCCGTTAAGGGACAGGCGTTGGCAGACTTTTTAGCTGCCCATCCAACCTCCGCGGATCAATCCCCGGACCTGGATTTCCCCGACGAGACGATCCTCTCAGTCGATCATGTTGTCCCATGTTGGAAAATGCATTTCGACGGCGCCTCCCGAAACCCCACCGGTAGAAGTCTCAACGACCCCAAGCTCAACAGAGTGGGTCTGGGTATTGTTTTTATTACCCCAGCGCAAGCCGTCCTGCCGTACTCGTTCCTGTTGTCAGAAGGCTGTACGAACAACGAGGCAGAGTACCAAGCTCTCATCACCGGCCTCGAGTTGGCCCTTGAGATCCATGTTCCCCATCTACATGTGAAGGGAGATTCCGAGCTGGTAATCAAACAGGTTAATGGCGACTATGTCTTCAGGAATCCAGAGCTTGCACCGTTGCTGGAGTACACCCTCCTCCTAATGGCCCAGTTCTCTTCTCGACCAGAGGTTACCCATGTCCCACGGTCGCAGAACGGTCAAGCAGACGCCTTGGATGGCTTGGCCGCGTCGCTCGCAGAACCCGAGCAAGATGACCTAATCATACACGTGGCCCACCGGAGAGTCATTGCTCCCGTCACCCAAGAGGACCATGATAGCCTGCAGGTAAGTCATCTCACCACCGGACCCTCCATATCAGGAGTCCCGGGTTCGTCAGACGCAGTGGTTGAAACCACCCCTGACTGGAGAGCACCTTTTGTCGAGTATCTCCAAAATGGTCAGCTCCTGGACAACCGGGCCGAACGCGAGTGAATCCAACGCCGCGCACTTCAATTTACCCTCCAGAGCGGCCCCAGTCTTGAGCAGATCCTCTATAAACGGAGTTTCGATGGTGTCCTCCTCCATTGCATCCAAGGAGTAGAGATACCTCAAGTTATGCAAGAGGTTCACGCCGATTCCTGTGGCGCCCATCAAGCTGGGCCGAAGCTGTCCCATCAAATCCGGAGGTTAGGGTACTTCTGGCCCTCCATGATCCACGATTGCATTGGGTATGCCAAGAGATGCCACGCGTGCCAAGTACACGCCAACTTCTTGCATCGGCTGCCAGAACCCCTCCACCCCACCAAGTACTCTTGGCCATTTGCGGTATGGGGACTTGATGTAGTGGGACCGTATCCGCTAGAAACAGCCCGCCAGTGTAGGTTCATCCTGACTGCTACAGATTTCTTATCCAAGTGGGCAGAAGCAGTTCCGCTCAAAGAGGTCAAGGCCCGTTCCATCGTTGACTTTGTGAGATCCAACATTATCCACCGGTTTGGAGTCCCTCACGTCGTCCTCACCGATAACGGCACCAACTTCCGAGCAGCTGAATTGAAGAAATTGTACGCTAAGTACGACATCTGGTCGAACCATACCTCCCGCTACCACGCGCAGGCGAATGGACAGATCGAGGCGTTCAACAAGACCCTCTCTAACATTCTGCAGAAGATGGTTGGTCAGAACAAGAAGAGTTGGCCGGACAAGCTCCCCAACGCCCTCTGGGCTTACCGGATGACGACTCGCAACTCTACCCAGGTGACCCCATATTCCCTGGTGTATGGAGCTAAGGTCGTCCTACCCATTGAGATTCAGCTATCGTCGCTACGCACTGCAGTTTATGATCACCAGACATCAGATGAGGTAGCCGAGATCCGTCTAGCTGAATTAGAGGCACTGGACGAGAACCGGCTCTATGCCCTACACAATCTGGAAAGGCATCAGTACAAGATAGCGAGAGCCTTTGACAAGAAGGTTTGTCTCCACTCTTTTCTACAGGGTGACCTGGTATTGGCCCTTCGAGCGCCAATGATTCCCGGTAGGAAACCGCCCAAGTTATAACCCAAATGGGAAGGGCTTTATATCATCCATAAGGTTTACCCCAATGGAGCATACTCTTTGGTGACCACGGATGGAGAGCGTATAACCCCTCCCACCAATGCCAAGTTCCTCAAGCGATACTTTTCCTAGGGAAAAAGTGGTCCTGCACGACCCTAAACTGCGAGAGGGTCCTGCACGACTCTAAACTGCGACTTGGTCCCGCATGACCTTAAACTGCATCTTCGTCCTCACTGCAAGACGTTAAACTGCAAGTCATTCAGGCCTTCCTGACCGAGGCTCAGCCTCAGGCCCCTTGGCCTCCTTAGGCCCCTGGCCCCGTCTCCACCGCGATTTGGCCCCCAGGCCCCCTTGTTTTTTTTTCAACTTACCCTCTTGTGGGATTGCACGGTATGGTGTAGGACCACGTCCTCATTCACTCCGGGTTACTTGTTGTACCGTACATATCCCCAAACGAGGTGTTTCTCATCGTCCCGCAGGACGTTAAACTGCATCTCAAGAACTACGTGTGGCTTGATTCCCATCTTCATGGGATACGTAGGAACGCTCGGACGCCTCGTCTTGAGCCCAGCCCCAAGCTTTTCTCTTCTGCTATTCCCCCTGGGAATAGTCTCCTTGGAGGATCTTTGTGTAGCAGGGAGTAGGCTTTCTTGGCCCTGCTCATGCAACCCCACTCGCGCAAAGATTGTAAAGGTCGCACCATGCGCCCACTCCCATTCTTCTATCCTCCCACGTCCTCACTGCATGACGCTAAACTACATGGCCTTCAAGAACTACGTATGGCTTGATTATCATCCTTATGAGATACGTAGGAACGCCCGGACATTTCGTCCGTTGGCCCAGCCCAAAAGACAAAATCTTCCCCTCGGGTCAAGACATGGCAGGGTGCACAATTTTGCCCCGACCCACGTCGAGCAAGCCTCGACCCGGCTACACATTCCCCCCTGGAGATGTTTTCCCCTTTTGTGGATGGATACAACTATGCTTCACCGACTCCTTGACTGGGATTCTGTCATTCTTCACACCCAGAGGGACCCCCAAGAACGGCCTGGATACAATGCCCAAGGGCTCTCCTACCGATACGGGCCAACGCCCCCGAGGGTTTTCAAGCAACAAATCGATACAAGTCCCGCGTTGCGAATTTGGCCAACGGTCGACGCTCATTTGTTGCCCCCATACAGGTCACCATAGGAACGTTGTGTTTCGAACATGGTCAACAGTGTCCTGGATCTTCGGGTCCACCCCGAGATGCCCCAGGCATCGAGAAAAGTGATTCATTCTGCCCCATCCCGAGGTGACAAACTTCCCCCAGGTGGTGCTAGCGATCCGGGCCACGGCCCAGTATTCCTCATAAGGGTGTACGGTGTGATGTGGGACCATGTCCTCGCTCACGTCGGGATCATGTACCATGTCGTACGCCCTCCCTTTACGAGGCCCAGCCTCAGGCCCCTTGGCCTTTTCGGGTCCCCGACCCTCGTCCTCATGTAAGACGTTAAACTGCAAACCAGTCAGGCCTTTCTGACTGATAACTTCCCCTTTTCCCCGGGCCACGGCCCAGGATTCCTCATAAGAGTGTACGGTGTGGTGTAGGAATACGTCCTCATTCGCGTCGGGATCATGTACCATACCGTACGACTCCCCTTACGAGGCCCAGCCTCAGGCCCCTTGGCCTCCTTGGGTCTCTGGCCCCCCGTCCTCATGTAAGATGTTAAACTGCAAGCCAGTCAGGCCTTCATGACTGATGCCTGACCTTAGGCCCCTTGGCCTTTCCGGGCCACGGCCCAGGTCCCCTCTTACCCAGGGTGTCTGGTGTGGTGTGGGTCTATGTCCTCATTCACGTCGGCTTCTCCGCCATACCGCACACCTCCCTTGTTTCGGAGTATATTACTCTCCTCCTCGTCCAGTATGACGTTAAACTGCATTTCAAGAACTACGTGTGGCTTGATTCCCATCCTAATGGGATACGTAGGACCACCTGGATGTCCAAGATTCGGGTCCAGCCCCATCTCTCGGGAATCCTCATCCCATCTTGGCCCCTTGGCCTATCCTTCCCCCATGAGAGGATCATATTGTGTGGTGTGGGATTATGTCCTCATTCACGACGGTCTCGTAATGACCACGCCATGCTCCCCCCCCCCTACTGAGTTGTTTCGTCGATTCCTTTTTTTCGGCGGTTCACCAATGTGCTTAAGAGTACTCTGGTTTATTACCTGGAATGCCAAGCTTTACTCGGACACGTCCGCACCCGCTTCCCAGGCTTTGCTTATCCCCGCATCAGGGCTTTCATCATATTTCACACCCGGAGGGACCCCCAAGAACGGCCTGGATACAATGCCCAAGGGATCTCCTACCGATACGGGCCAATGCCCCCCCAAGGTTTCGGACAACAAATCGATAAAATCCCGCGTTGCGAATATGGTCAGTGGTCGATGCTCGTTTGTTATTCCCACCTCAGGCTAACGCGATATGGACGCTGTGTTTCCACCATGGTTAACAGTCTTCCTCTATCGCCACGCCAACCCATTAAGCCCAAATGCCAGGTACACAATTCACACCCTTCATCACTTCATCATGTCCAAGTAGAGTCTCGGAACTCTTGGTACTTTTCCCCCGTGAACGTCTGCGCTTTGGAGGAACAAGCTACATCAAAAGTTTCCTTCGGAACTCTCTGCTGACTCCCCATTGGTGGACGCCCCAAGTATTACGATGAGGATACCCCCCTTGTTTCCCACACCGAGTTTATCTCACGTGGGATTAGGGATTGGGTTGACATTTGTGCTTACTCGGGAGTTGTCACCATCCACGGTCCGAGCTCTAAGACCATAAACTAAGATTCTCATTTGGAACTACTTTCACCGTGATTCCTATCTCGATAGGATACGTAGGAATGCTCGAACCCCTTGTCTCCGGGCCCATCTTGAGTTCAGTAAATTTACCTCTCTAATCCTGCCTTCAGGACCCTGATCACAGGGCTGCGTGGTGCAGTGTAGGACTACGTCCTCATTCACGTCGGGTTTGCAATAGCTGCACCACGCACGCCCCCATTCTGAGGTTCAGTCCTCCTATTCCCTGTCCTGCATGACGTTAAAAGGCACCCTTCAGAACTACGTGTGGCTTGATTCCCATCATAATGGGATACGTAGGACCACCTGGATGTTTAAGATTCGGGTCCAGCCCCACCTCTTAATGATCTCCTGATCTCCCGGTCACCTAGGCCACTTGGCCTATCCCTCTCCAGGAGGGGGATGTGTAGGTATGATACAAGGTTTTGGGCACCGTGCCCCCTTCCCCCGGGATGGCGTACAATTTGATGTGGGATCATGTCTCTGTCAATTGTGTTTTATAACACTGCGCACATTTCCCGCCTAGCATCGTCTCTGCTACATCCGCGTTGCATGACGATAAAATGCATGCTTGGTCCTATCATACGACCCTAAACTGTGACATTATCGTCCTGGCCGCACGACGAAAAACGGCACCGCATTGTGGTGACCTCGTTGTAGAGGACATCACATTGGGTATTGGTCACGTGCCATGCCATTTTTCAACGCCCATCACGGCTTGATTCTTGTGGCGACATCACGACCTACTGTTCTAGGCCGGTCGCTTCACAAAAAAAACCCATTAACCTTAAAGAACAAACAAGATACATTAAATTCCGCTCCTTTTAGTGCAAGGGCCACGCCCGCACTCCCCTTTTCCTCTGGCACTGGTATCCTACCATGTCACTTCCAGAACTACGTATGGCTTGATTCTCATCCTTATGAGATACGTAGGAGTGCCCGGGTACTTCCCCGCGGGCCCAGCCTAACCTTTGTGTTCGGTCCCTCGACTCGAGCGTTTCCCCATAGAACGCATGGTAAGTAGGACTATGTCCTCATTCACGTCAGGTTCTGATGTCATGCGTCCCCTGATCCCTTTACCCATCTATGGTCCGAATTCTATGACCCTAAACTAAGATCCCCCCAAGGGAAAGGAATCTGCTCCCTCTCTCTAATACGTTTCGTTGACGTATTCAGATGTGTTTTGACAAAGAGCCCGAAGCGTGGGATTTTCACAGGGACATTCCCCTCATCTCATTACCAAGCTTCGTGAGCTCGCTATTTGGATCCTCATCCTCTTCGACATCCAAAAGGACCCTCGGACGACGTGGATACTAAGCTTAAGGGCTCTCCATGAATGCTGGACCTAAGGGCCCTTCAATCGTTTCGGGCCAACGTCCCTACGGATATCTGACAACATTTGTGACATGGTCCCGTGTTTCGAACATGGTCAACGGTCGACCCTCATTTGTTTGTCCCCATTTTAGGCTAACGCGACAGGATGCTGTGTTGCGAACATGGTCAGCAGTAATCGTCCATCGTCACACCACCATCATCGTGATCTGAATCTCGAGCATCATGATTCACACATTTCCACTCCCTCATGTTCAAGTGGAACTCCATCATACTTGGCTTTTCCTCTTCGCGCATCTAGGTGCGCTAAATGATCATGTTAGTGTCATTGGGCCGGTAGTCACCGAGCGTCCCTTTTCCCTAACCTGCCCCTTTTGTGTTAGGAAATTTCCACCACTACTGCTTGTTTCCCACACCGAGCACGACTCACGTGGGATTAGTAGTTTTGGTAGGATGTGTGCCAACACAGTCGGGCTGTTCCCCGTCCCGCATGACGTTAAACTGCGCTTCCAGAACTACGTACGGCTTGATTCCCATCATCACGTGGGATACGTAGAGACACCCAGGCATTTCACCTAGGGTTCAGCCCCTGGAATCACAAAATCTTGTTCCTCCCTATTTCCAGCCCTCGCCAGAGAGGCCCTATCTGGAAGAAAGAATGATCCGTGATCAGACCGACGCGCCCATCTGGCGTACTCCCACCACGGTGGTGTAACTACCGAAGTGTTGGACTCTATTTGAACAAACCATCACTCCATATTCCACGCTTTGCATTCCCCTTATTCGGACCCTCGTCCTCTTTCATGTCTGAAGGAACCCCCCCTAACGGCCTGGTCTCATGCCGCATCGGCTCACCTACTGTCTTGGGCCAACGTTCCAAAAGACGATTCATGCCTGGAAGGACCCCCTAACAGTATGGATGTCTGACCTATGGTCCACCTACCGTCCTGGGTCAACGTCCCGAAGGATTTATCAACAAAACTTGTGACATGGTCCTGTGTTTCGAACATGGTCAACGGTCGACCCTCATTTGTTGTCCCCATTTCAGGCTAATGCAGTAATGATACCGTTTGTCCGCCACGGTTAACGGTTGTCCTTTATTGTCACGCCATCCCCACAGTGTTCCGAATTTGGGTATCATGATTCACACTTCCCATTTTCATCTTTTTGGACCGATTTTAGCGCCCCTGGCGTTACCCCGTTCATGCATAAGAGCACGTTGAAGAAACAGTAATTCGGCTATCCTGGAAGTTCCTCCTCCGATAAAGCCTTCCCCATCTCTCGAGAATCTGGACTGGCTTGGGGAATTGTCGTCAAACGTCCCGCAAACATTGTAGGGATGTGACAAGGCAATTCAACAGTGGAGATCGTGCGTGCTATGGCATTCAAAACAAAGGTAGAATTTGGAAGCACGAAAATACCAATAAAAGGGTTCTGGATTTGTTACAATACTCGGGGGTTGACTTCCCCCATGGACGGGTTGACCCCGTCAAAAGAGCGTTGCAGCTCCGCCACCCGCTGACTTGCGGCGTCCAAAGCTTGTTGCCGCTGATTCAACTCCCGCTCCTCTTCAGCAGCGGCGGGGCGTAATTCGTCAACTCTGGCCATGGCCCTTTCTACCTCGGCCTGGACGGTAGCCATCCTTCCAGAGGTCTTCCCCATATTCTCCTCAGCCTCTGCCAGCTGGGCCTTCAACCGTGAGACCAGCTCAGACTGCGTATCAAGAGTGGCTGAAAGCTCGTTGGCCCGGATCTGCATCTGTTGGACCTCGCCTTCAGCCTCCTGGAGCTTCCTAATGATGGTCGCCTTCCTCCGCTGCCATCCCACGCTCAGCCCACGATCATGCTCTCGGATCTTCTCAGCCATGAGGTCTCGAATGAGTGCGTGAGGGCGTTGGGCATCCACTCCCCCGGCACACAGTTCGCGCAGCCGCGAGCGGAGCCTATCCATTTCGGCCATCCATTGCGCTTGGGGAGTGTCCCTGATAAAGCACGTGATCAGCTTCCATGACCGGCGACGGACTATGCTGCTGTCTTCCTCATCGGAGGCCGTTTCGTCCCAATCCGCGCGGTTGGCAGGATCGTACGCAGGATATGCCTGCAGGAATTCCTCAGCAGGATCTGCATCTGGTGTTGAGTCTGGTACGACACCTGACGCCGACGCAGGCACAACAGGACTGGGACCGACCGGTTGATCCTCTTCCTCAGAGTCCACCTCGATGACTTCAGGTACGGCCCTGATGGTGGTCCCGTCAGTGATGGTGTGCGTTGCAGCTTGAGGAGGTGGAGGGACTATCACCACCATCACCGGCATTCCCCTAGGAGGGACGCCGCCAGACATCCCGACCAGCCTCGCCGCAGCGGCCCACACCAGCCAAAGAACTGTACGACAGAGAGACATAAACATTAGTTGGCATGGCCTACATGTGACAACGAGGAGACTGGTGGAGGAGACTTACGAAGATCGACCTCCGAGCGCTGCTCCTGAGCCGGTACTGATGGGACTCCGAGACGAGGCCCCCCGTATACTGTTGGAAGATCTGGGGAGTCCATAGGAGCCACCTCAGGCCCCCTGGTCCCACCAGACGCAGAACTGGACGCAGCCATAGGCGCGGGTTCTGAAGGTCCCGCATCATCACCCACCAAGGAGCGAGAACGAGGCCTATGAACAAGTTCCTCCTGCATGGCTCAAACATTGGTGAGAATTCCATAGGGACCCAAAAACAGGTCGTAACGAGAGAAGTTCGAAATGCTACCTCGAGAGCCTCCGCGGAGTCGTCGGATTCTGAGCTTCGGTCTCCGACCTCTCCCTCCTCCAACGGGCTCCCTCCTCCAGCCTCATCCCCCCGAGAAGAGTCCTCTAATTCCTCCGGCAAGGGGAAGAGCTCCCTCAGATCGGCAGCCGATAACTGTGGGGGCACCATCTGATTCAACAGTACCCTCACCCGATCCGTCATTGGGCGAGGAACACCGCTGGAGTGGACGTAATCCTCCAGCTCGTCCAGGTATTGCTCCGCCTCTGCCGGAGACACCATGAATCCAGCCCGAACTGGGGCTATGCCCGGCAATTCCATCCCGAGGCGATTCAGGTGGGCCCACATCTCAGGTGGGCTGAGGAATTGCCGGTTGACATCCCAAATGTCTCAAGCCTCCAGGAATACGGCATCCTCTGCCATGTCAATGTGACGCAGGCGCTTTCCCGGAGCCTGAGTGGATATCCTACGGAATCCCCTCGGTGGCCGCCCCTCCGAATGGCCTTGCTCTTTCGGAACCACCGGATCCACCGTTTCTGCCATACCCTCGGCCGGTGCGGGTCTCGTCGTCATCACAGCCTCGCTACCGCGAGCGTCCCTAGCTGCCCTCCGACCTCGACCTCGAGATAGAGGAGGCCCACCGTCACCAACCCGGATCGTTGGCTGCTTCAGCATCTCCCCCGGATAAGCAGGCTCCCAACTGATGGCGTACTCCTTCACTAATCCGAAGGCGGCGGTGGATGGAGGCAATGCAATCCGCATCTTTCCATCTTCGCGTGTGAACATGAGCCACAGCTGTCTCATCACACACGGGTGCTCCTCATGGCGCACCTCCCAGTAGACCTGTGGGGTCAGCCGCTGGAGGCACCGGAACTGCCTCGCAAAACGATGTGGGGTGTACGGTTCGCAGATCGGCTCACGATCTATTCGTGCCACCAAAACTCCACCTCGGAAGGCCAGGAGGTAAGACCGATGTTCTTCCGTTCCCCGTCCATCGTCAGCAATTATTCCTGTCGGCAACGGTAAGGGGTGGAAATTAAACTCATCTGCCCTCCACACCCGATTCAGTACCATCGGGACAGCCAGTTTGAACGGGAAGCTCCCAACTGTGTTCAGGATGGAGGGGCGAAAGTTCGATCCCTGTGGCGATATGGAGTTTGGATACTCGTAAATCCCCCTGATGTGCGCTGCGATCCACCCATACAGGAGATGGAAGGGCCCGCATATCCTTGGCGGCTTCTTGCCCTCACTAATGTGCCGCAGTATTCTGTACAGTTTGGTGAGCATCGGGATCCCCAGGTTGATCCGCTGCCCCATGGCCAACATCGACGCCATGATGAACGAGCTGGGCCGCACCCCCATGCTTGTATCTCTCACCGGTAGGATCCAGCCACAGATGAGAGCCGCGATGAACGCTGCCGACCTGACTATTGGCTGTTGTTCGGTGCTGACACTGAAACCCCAAGTCTTCCATTGGCTGTCCTCCAAGACCCGCCAATACGAGTGCCCCTTGCCCCGTTGGGCCGCCCTCGGACAAGTTCGGGGCCTCGGCGGGAACTCTCGATCCTCTGGGAAATTCAGGAAGCATTTGAACCATCTTCTGAAGTGGACATCCCTCACTGCCTCCTTGTCCTCTCCAGGGACGAGCGCCATCAGCGCCGACACCAATTGCGGCATTTGCTCCGCATCTCCCCACGCGCTGGCAACGGGGAGGAACTCGTCATACATGGCCCCCAAGATTGGGACCCCAGAAACCTGGTGGACATCCCACAGGCTGATTCCCACCTCCCCGTGATGCAGGTGAAAAGTGTTGGTCCTAGATGACCATCTACTCAGCAGTTCCGGCATCAGCTGCTTTGGTTGGTAAATGTGGAACTGGGAGGCCCATGTCGCGACATACAATCCCACTCTCCTCAGCTCGGCCCCGAACTCCTCGCATGAGGCGCCTACTCAGTAGGCCCAGGCCCAGTCATCGGTAAAGTTGCCACCCTGACGCAGGTCCCACTCATCGGACCATCCCTTCTTCGGATCCTGCAGAGCCGCCTTCAGCATGGTGCGGTAGAGAGGAGGGGACGTCTCCGGTTGTAGTGTCCTCCCGTCGATATCATTCGCATGGTTGTAGAGATAGTCAGCGGTGATGGGTGTGAAATCCTCCCGCGCATGACCATCGGCCGCCCTGAACCATTGGTGCTGGCACGGTGTTCTCCTGAACCAGCAATCTGGTTCATCCCTTCTCGCCTCATGGATGAAGACGTCATCCCTCAGCCCGAAGCCGTACAACGGCAGTTTCTTGCACTGCGGATAATCCTTATGACCTTCCGACAGCAGATCTGTCTAAGAAGTGTGGTCCGAGTGGCTCCGAACCATTTCCCCCAAGCCTGGACGGTTGGCCATCTCATCTCGACGAGCAGCATCTGCGAGGACCCCCAAGACAGCTTCTTGATGGGCCATTTTAATTCTGGCCCCCAGAAAAGGATTCTTTCAGATGGATCGCGAAGCTCGACCGCGAAGCTCGATCGCGAAGACGGATCGCGAAGATCGGTCGCGAGACCAAGCCGCGAAGTCTGGCCAAGGCTGACAAGAAGTTCGCCTAGCACGGACGCGGAGTCGGAGACCCGCGGTTCGCCGCGAAGCTCGATTCGCGGAGGGCTGTCGCGGAGTACGCGGAGCTTCGCGAAGTCGAGAGCACAAAAAGACAAGGAAGGCACTTAAAGACAAAATAGGGCGGACCCCCTATTTATAGGCGGCGACCCCGGAGCATCGCGGCACGCCTCTCTCGCGTGAAGCATCGCGGCACGTCCGGATCCGCGTCCCCGACGAGAATCGTGGGCCCCCTTCGCGATGCTGCATCGCGAACTACCGACAATTTTGGCGATTATCACTCAGACTTCGACCCTTCGCCCTCCGCGGCTCCAAGTCTGAGGGGGGGCATTTGTTGGCGCCAAAAATGTGGCCCGAAAGAAAGGAACGAAAAAGGTCGGCGCGCTGCCTCGCGAAGCTCCGCCGCGAAGCTCCGCCGCGAAGCCCCGCCGCGAAGCGCCCCAACCATGGCGGCGCCGCAAAGCTCCAGAGGCGGTAATCCTCCGCGAACCCCTTTGACGTTCGCGAGCTGCCGCGAAGCACCAGAGGCAGTAATGCTCCGCGAACCCCTTTGACGTTCGCGAGCCGCCGCGAAGCACCAGAGGCGGTAATCCTCCGCGATCCGATTTGACGTTCGCGAGACGCCGCGAAGCACCAGAGGCGGCGCGCGAGCCCTGCTTCGCGGCGCCCCTTCCCTATAAATACTGGACTCCCCCTGAGTCCCGAGGACGAACAATCCGACCTTTCGGCTTCTCCTCTCCCGAATCGCGAAGTACGCTTTTCCCCGGGAATCATGAGCTCCGCGAGGTATTTCTAATTCGCGAGACGACTCTGCTTTGTCTCGTTTTGAGCCCCTCTTCCGGGAGGGATGCCCTTTGCGAAGCTCAAGGGAGTTCGCGGAGGAAGGGAATTCCCAAGGGAACCCGGGCAGCCGCGGAGCACTTGTGCTTCGCGAAACACCCAACCCATACGAGTGATCCCTATGCTAAGGCAGGACCGCTCCACTTCGCGAAGCACACTGCTTCGCAGGACCCTACTTCGCGAGGCACCCCTTCTTCGCGAGGCAGTGCTCCGCGAACACTGTTCCACTTCGCGAAGCGTCTTCCACTCACACATATGCCCCATGCTAATGCCAAGGCACCCCACTTCGCAAATCACACTCCTCTGCTTAGCGATTCCTCTTCCCGTGCGACCCTCCAGGTTTGCACGATGTGATTTCAAAGTCCCATGGACAATACCTCCCGTAGCATTGCTTCGCCTAATGCTTCTTCGCATAGGCACGCTAACGGCTATTGATTCTTCGCATAGCCACGCTAACGTGGACCCCTCGATGGTTCGCTCCACAACCCCCCATGACCATGGCCTTACCGGCACCTTCCCTTCCCCAAGGACCAGAGGGTACCGGTTATGTAAGTCCTAGGGGTGTGGAGTGAACCCACCTCATCCGAGCTACAGGACGTTAAACTGCCAAGCACCACGTCCTCAACACATGACGTTAAACTGTGACCCAACCTCGTCTCCCTCATGAAGGGTCCCCCCAACTCGAACATTTTTTACACCACTCGTCTCCACGGGAATGGAACTCTTCCGCACATGGAATGGGATCCTCCTTGTCGGAGTGGCGTATGTTCACAGGGGAAGGGCTGCCTCAGAGCATAACCCCCTAACCTTTCATACGGATGATTGCACCCGTGCATCTCGGTACTTCCCCACTACCAAGGTCAGTGGAGGGAGTGATAGGGAACGAGGCACCCCCATATGGGCCTCCATCCTGGAGTAAGTCCCAACACCATGGGCCGCCCAACGCGTAAGCCCCTCTTCGCTTCTCACGGACGCACCCTTCGCGACGTGATCGTCAGGTCCTTGCAACCTCTTATTTCTCACATCGAGCATGACTCACGTGGGCTTAGAGTGAGCACCAACTCTGACCCCTCCATCCTAGTGAACTATGAGGACTTTGATCCATGTCAAGGCATGGTACGTAGGAAGCCTCCACGAGGTTCAAGCCCACCAATAGTGGACCAAGTTCTACTTTCACGTCGGTTTACCGACAAACTCCACGATAGTGAACTACGAGGTCTTTGATCCATGTCAAGGCATGGTACGTAGGAAGCCTTCACGAGGTTCAAGCCCACCAATAGTGGACCAAGGTCTACTTTCATGTCGGTTCACCGACAAACCCCTTTTGAACTACGAGGTCTTTGATTCATGTCAAGGCCTGGTACGTAGGAAGCCTCTATGAGGTTCAAGCCCACCCATCTTTCACGTCGGGTTTCACCCCCGTCCAGCACGACGTTAAACTGCACCCCGGTCCAGTGGTAAGCCATTGCGACCCACCTATCCATTTGAACTACGAGGTCTTTGATCCATGTCAAGGCATGGTACCTAGGAAGCCTCCATGAGGTTCAAGCCCACCCGTCATTTCACGTCGGGTCTCACCCCAGTCCAGCATGACGTTAAACTGCATTCTGGTCCAGTGGTAAGCCATTGCGACCCTTTCCCACCTGAACTACGAGGTCTTTGATCCATGTCAAGGCATAGTACGTAGGAAGCCTCCATGAGGTTCAAGCCACATTGCTCGGTCGTTCATTTCACGTCGAGTTTCGCCCTCGTCCAGCATGACATTAAACTGTACCCCCCCACTCATTGGACCAAGGTCCACTTTCACGTCGGTTCGCCGACAAAGCCCCATTTGAACTACGAGGTCTTTGATCCATGTCAAGGCGTGGTATGTAGGAATCCTCCACGAGGTTCAATCCCAACCATCATCCAATTCACGTCGAGTTCTACCGACGTCCAGCACGACGCTAAACTGCAATTCCCATCCGACGGCAAGCCATTGTGACCACCCTGAACTACGAGGTCTTTGATCCATGTCAAGGAATAGTACGTAGGAATCCTCCCAGAGGTTCAAGCCCAACTCCCATCGGACCAAGGTCCACCTTCATGTCGGTACGCTGACGATGCCCATCGGACCAAGGTCCACATTCACGTCGTTACGCTGACGACATTTATCGGGCCAAGGTCCAGCTTCACGTCGGATTACCGGCACCATCCCGAACTACGCGGACTTTGATTCCCTGCCACGGGGATACGTAGGAGGCCTTGTCAAGGCTCAAGCCCAACTTCACTGTCGCCCCCTGCGATGGTCCCATTTCACTCTCCTTCCACTCCATTCATCAACCCACCACCCGTTCTGATTCTCGCCCGGACCGTCTCATCCTGGTGAGACCATGTCGGTACGCTCTTCTTCACAGTCGCCCGTAGGCTGGCCCCGGTATCGATATCCCTTCAAGGAGGATCCCTCAATCCGATCTATCCTAGCTAATGCTCTGGTTGGGTTGATCCGTCTCCGCTGGACGTTAAACTTGCGGCATACCCTGTGTTGAACACGGGAAGCTGAGGAAAACCTCAGATATGTGTCTATGACATGTAATTCCCCGCGCTCGATGTGGGATGCCTCGGGCTTCCACGCCCTCGAGAAGCCTTGTGGTCAAGGATAACAGACAGACATGCCAGGTACCCCAGCATCCAGACACGCTACTGATGCCTCAACGTGACTACTCCCCTGACCGAAGGTTGCTGCCCTGACTGGACCCTTTGGAATGTCCCGACAGAAGCAGTGTAATTAACCGGCGTCCATGGAAACATGGCACTGGGAAGAGTTTCACGAACTACGTATTAAATCTATAAGGGAGACCCGGACTAGGTGATGAGTTCTGAGGAGGAATCCACAAGAGGAAGAACCGACATCCCATCATCTCGTTTCGATCAAGGAGCAGACGTCCCTGAATAAGGAGCGAATGTCGCCCGCCTTTGGAAAGCGGGAATGCGGGGCAACGGGAAGCGCGTCCTCCACGGACGGATGTGCGCGCCCCGGTGAAAGCGTCGGAAACAGAAATGGTGAACCCGACGTGAAATTCTTCTCCTCAGCATGGAGATTAGTAGTGTTCGAGACACCAGTAGATTGACGTGTCACCGGATCTAGATATCTGGTGCCTGGTCCCACCAAGCAAATAGTGGGCCTGTCATGAAACTCACCGGAAGTCGAGGTAGTAGAACGTGGGGCACTCCGCTCTGCAGCGTGTTGGCATGGATCCTTCTCACAGACATGGAGGATGGAAGAACGCTGGGGCACTGGCTGTCAATCCTTTTCCTCTCAGTACTGATGAGTTGATCCCTTCGTTTCTCAGGAACCAGGTTGCTGTTTCAGAGATGCGGTCACCATCCGCTCCTCGCCCGCGCAGGGGCAGGGGAAACACCACGGCGGCCACCCCACATGGCGCCACTACCGCCACAATGGCTGCCACGTCACGGAATACGGGACGCCCACGTCCCCTTTCCCCATCAGAGGTCATCCAACGAAGGGTGATCAACAGCCTCGTGTGCAGGTATGAGGAAGAAGGTGTCATCCCAACCCGGGATATGGCCCGCCTGGACCTGGAGGCCTCCAGGCCCCGCCGTCAACGCCGCCCTAACAGGCCGCGCAGGGAGCCCCTGCTCCCCACCTCGACATTCAACCGTTTCGGGAGCCTATCCCCGGAACGCCTTGACGACTCCTCGCCTTACGCTGAAGAGGCAGGCGCTGTCCGGCTCAGTCCGCTCAGGGCCCCGACCCGGGGCCCCCAGGCGAGAGCTCCCGTCCGGCCGCGTCAGCGTCGCCGTCCGTCCCTACAGGAAGAGCAGGCAGACTACGTCCCTGCACCACCTGCACCGGCCCGCCTGACCCGACGTCAGCGCCGGGCCCGGGCTGAGGACGCTCGCTCAGGCACGTCCACGTCGACAGCTACAGTGGCCCGAGCCACCGCCGACGTGCATTATGAAGCCCCCGCGTACATTGAGCAGGGGCACCCCTTCGCCCAACCAAGATTGAGACCCCAACCACCCCATGGGCAGGCTGGTTTGACTCTCCGGGTTGCAGGCCCAAGTGGTGATCGCCACGAGCTAACCCGCGGTGATGCCACCCCGTACGGAGGTCCTCCCCGTACCACTACTCCACAGAGCGTGGGCCTTCCCCGCTCCGAGGTTCGTCATGGAGGCATGACTCGTGCTGCCCCCTTCCTGCAGGAAGACCTGCCCCGCGGTAGTGACGCTCAGTGCGGAAACATTTCCCGCGCCCGCTGTACAGGGTATGGAGTCCATCCTTCTGAAGGCACCGTCCATCCGGTCCTTCTCCAACGTGGGGGGCCTCCCTACGTCCTCTCTGCAACCGTCGAAGGTCCTCCTCGCCCCAGCAACTCGAGGAGTGAAGGTGGACCTCGCTCCACTCGTATCGACCATGGAGGTCTTCCCCATGCTCCTGCCAGTTCCAACAGAGGCCCCGCCCACATGGGTACTGTTCATGGAGGTCCTCCCCATGTACCCTTCGACATTTTCCCTGGTGCCCCTCGCACCCCGGCTGTCTCGAGTGGGGGGCCCTCTCCGCCACGGTGCCAGTGCCGCCCCGAGGCTGCCTGATAGGGGTCAACCCTATCCCGAAGAGCCACCCAGGGGCAGAAGAGCGGGTCTTCACTGCCACAAGAAGAATCCTGGGAAGGCCCAGGTGGAGATCAAACCTGCACGCTTCTCTAATTCGGAACCGGAATGCGATTTAGCGATGGAACCTTCTCCCCGCTCCTCTGTATCAAGGACTGGGGTAGGAACCAGACGCGTTAGCCTCGTTCTCCCAGAATTTGAGGTCCACCGGATTCCCATCTCTCTCCGCAGGTACATCCAGGAGGAAGAAATCCTGGGAATTCCGCAGGTCTCGGCCACGCAATCACCGCCTCTGTCACCAGAAGAGCCCTCTACCTCTACCAGGGATCACGTAGAGTTATTTTGGGGGCCCACGACGGTAGAGCGACGACACGACCTGTCGCCGGTAGCCGCGGATCCTGTTCCGGAAGCTGTGATTATCAGCCCGTCGTATCGTGACATCGTGGCCAGGTCACCTCACTCTTCGGAGGATGGCCCGGAATTCGGCGGCCAGTCAGCTCGTTTGTCGTATTCTCCACTGTCGAGCTTACTATCCCAAAGGTCCGCCTCGGTACCGCTTCCGGTTCCTCAGCCGCCCCCAGTTGACGAGTGGGGAAACACAGGGCCAGACCCTGAGTCCGAGCCGAGGAGCTTCTGGAGTATCCTTGCAGCGGATTACTTCCCGGAGAATTTCTGGCCCACGGCGGCGCTGAATTTCCGCGTACCCGAGTCTCTTACCCCTGAAGAAGTGGGATGCTTTTGTGGAACCCTGTGGGAGACACACTTCCGCCTCTGTTATGAAAGGGTGGTGTACCCCAGAAGTCGTGAGCACTTCGAAGAGATTGGCGAACAGTGCCTCCTGGTCGATGCGGCCGCGCTCCTTGTGGCCCAGCACCCCGAGTCGCCAGCCACCAGAGTGCCCTCCAACGAAAATGCGTTCAGAGTTTCAAAGCACTCCGCAAGATCGTCAGGGAAGCCACCCCCCATGTGCAAGTCCGTGGTTGGGGACACTATGCTGCCCTTCTGTTCGATCCTATTCGACGACAACCCGATTCGCTATGCGACATCTAGGACATGCCCTCGAGAGGAATCGCGGTCCACATGGACGACATTGTGGACAGGGAAGACGAACTGGAACTCCTTGATGGAGACTTCCCCCCAGAGGGCGCACCGCCACTACTCGACCCATCAGGGAGAGTTACCCGCCAGCAGAGGAACCTGCTAGGCCTCCCCGTACCCACAGAGTCGCTGGTACTCAGTCGAAACGCCGGCAAGGGTAAAGAGCACGTCGGGACAGTCAAGCACTCCGACCCGTCCGCCTCTGTGCAAAAAATGGACGAAGATCCTAAGAAAGCCGCGTTACGCCAGCAGCTTGCTGAGAAGAAGAGGCTGGTTGACGAACTCTTGGCTGAACGCGCTGCAGAGCGGCGACCCGACTATGGTAATCCCAGGCCGGGGCAGGAACAATTTCCCCCCGGTGAGATGCCTCCGGGCAACCCTGATCATGCTACTGCCGCAGACAGGGCGGAAGCCGGAACATACGGAAAGAGGGCGCGATACGTCTCTCCAACCCCCCCCCCCCCCCCCCGAGCAACGGGGCAATCTGAAGAATCCAACCCGGGTTCCCCCAGTCGCCCCGCAGGTCGTCCAGCCAGTTGACCCACGAGCAGCCGAAGCCGTCTACCGTGTTGAAGAACCTGGAAATGCACTTGTGGTTAGGGATCCCCATAAAGACAGGGACCCCCACCCGGAGGACCTTATTGCGGCACTCACAGCCTACCTCGAGGTGTTGGAAACGCGGCAGGTTGCGGTCCCACCGGATGGCAAGCCTTATCCCGCATGGGTGGATGATATGCCCGCGCCTTCGGGTTTTGGGAACCCCACTTTCTCTCCTTTTAACGGGACAGGGGACCCGCCCCAGCACTTGGATCATTTCTCTTCTAGGTGTGGCCCCATGCTGGGGACCCCGGCTCAGCAAGAAGTCGCCAAGCTCCGATGTTTCGTACAGACATTGGAAGGTCCGGCATTCGTCTGGTAAAGCCAGCTCCCTATCGGATCGGTGACCAGTTGGGAGGATCTTCGCCGGCAGTTCTTATACCAGTTCAGCTCCACCACGCGAAAGACCAGCATTGCGGACCTCTTCAAGTGCAAACAGAGGCCTGATGAGCGGGTTGCAGATTTCATTGCCCGGTGGAAAGGACTTACGTATTCCCTCGATATGCCACTGACTCAGGAGGAATTACTGACGATGTGTGTGGGGAACGTCAAGACAGAGCTGGTACCCTCCTTGATTACCCAAAACTACCCTGGAGGGTTCAGAGATTTCTCAGATAAGGCCCAGCGCCTCGAGGAAGCCCTGCAACAGGCTAGTCAGGCACGTTTGCTGCCCCCTATGATCCCAGCCAGGAGGGATGCCAGGGCTGAACCCGCCGCGGTGGCTCAAATAGAAGCCCCGAGGCGGCTGGAATTGCTGCCGGAAGCACCACCCCCGCAACCCCGCAGAGGTCCTCCACCTCAAGCACAGGATCCTGCCCAGCAGCGACCGCCTCAGAACCGACAGGTTCCCCCGCGCAACGCGCCACCTCCACCTAGGCGAGACAACCAGGCACCGCCTCCTTGGCAGGCCCCTCCGGTCCCCCGGCAGGACCAGGCCCCCAGGGCCCCCTATCCGGAAATAAGGTATCAGACCTATTCGTTCAACGAAAATCAGGTCCCTGGCTACTTCCGAAGTGCTCTAGAGCAAGGGATTGTGCGTCTACCTGAGTGCAGAAGGCCGGTAGAGGCGCATCTCACCGATCACCCCAACTACTGCCCTTATCATCGGATCATGGGGCACACCCTCAAGCGATGCTATGTGTTTAAAGACTGGCTTCAAGACCAGGTCAACAACAACATAGTCAAGTTGGGCCCAGCGCCAGCGCAAGTGGCAGGCGTCTTTGCAGGATCAGAAATCGGCAGCGACAGCGAAGGTGAGTGGCAGCAGGTCCCTAGCCACGGATCCCAGAAATATGACGACTGGATGGCTCGAAAAACCGTCGTCCGTGCCCAGGGTATCATCCGGGTGCGCCTGAAGCAGTCGGAACCTTCAGAAGAAGTAGCTGGTGCCTCCACGTCGTCTTCACAGTCGACCTCTGCCCAAAAGGGCAAGCAGCGGCGACGCAAGAAGAAGCAACGTGCACCGCCAGTGTCGTCGTCGTCCCGCACTCTCGGTGACTTTATGCCCCCCGAAATGGGGATTCCTCCCAGAATCCGCCCAGCGGTGGATGACTCTTCGAGTGACAGTCAAGGGTACGCTTCGGTTAACATCGTGGAGCTGGTAAAGCCCTATATGACCCCCGATGAGGGGGAACCCCAGGAAGACCTCCCCAACGTTTCCAGCCGACGTCAACGTCAGTGGAATCGCAATCGCGCCGGTCATCGAGGCACGTCAGCAGGCACTTGTCGCCAAGCCGTGCACGCTACCGAGACCAGGCAGCAGGATCAGCGCAGATCTCAGTACGCGCAGACCCATCCAACATCCTCGGCTCTACCTCTACCGTCGTTCGTGCTACTGGATCGGGGGGAGCCGCCTTGTCCGTATCACAGTCAGTCTTGCCCGGCTACAGTCCAGCCTCCACTGTCCGATCCTAGTCTGGAAATTACTCTCCAGGCTTCTACTAGCAGGAAGCAGGACGTACCCAGTGCTAGCCGACCGCCAGTTCAACCGGCAGGACCCGCTGTGCATCCAAATGCCGAACGACCTCCTGTAAGCAGAGGTTCGCGTTTGGCACGAAAGTACGATTTTCTGAAGCACCTGGCCTGCATCCCGGCGAGTCTTTCCATCCTTGAGGCCCTGCGCCTATCATCTGAAATGCGCGAGGCACTTGCCGAGGCCCTAAGGAGCCCCCTCCAGTTCAAGATGGAAGTAGCAGTTGCGGAAGCCTTCCATATCTAGACGATTGAAAACACTGAATGTCAGGCGGTTATCTCGTTCTCCGGTGAATATGAGGACCCTCCCATACAGGGGCACATTCTCCCACTGTATATCACTAGCCACTTCAATGGCGTGGAAGTCCTCCGCTGCCTCGTTGACACGGGTTCTGGAATCAACCTAATTCTGACCCGGACGCTGCGAAAGCTGGGTCTGTCCGAAGGTGATTTGACTCCCTCTGACCTCAGGATCCAGGGGTACGACAGGACAGAGCAAACCCCAGTCGGCAAGATCCGCCTGAAGACTCAGTTCGGTGGCTTAATTGCCAGCACCGAGTTCATGGTTGTTTCTCAGGACACCGCCTAAAACGCATTTATGGGTAGGCCATGGCTCCATCTGCATGCAGAGGTCCCCTCGTCGTATCACCAGTTCCTCAAGTACTCGCTCAACGGTCGAGTAAGCGTGCTCCAAGGAGACGCGTCCCCTTTCGCTTCTTGTGAGGCCCGCTATCTGGATGCGGGTTATTACAAAAGTAAGGACAAGCAAATCCTGGTAAGCGAGGATGATCCCGCCCCAATCACAGATGATCCCTGGGCAAGCATGGATGACGCCTACATCCTCCCGATCCACCGGTTGGAGGCCACGACCCCCGACATGGGGAAATGTTTTGTTGTTTCGGGTGCGCAAGGAAGGCACGTTCCCGTGTCCAAGCGACGACAGAAAATCACCTTGTACTCCTACATCAACCAGGCTCGGGTCATCCCGGAACCTCCTACCCCTCTACGGTACCGGGACGTCAAGCTCATGACAACGGCGGTGCGCCATACGTGTCTCTTCCGCCGGGCTGTAATTAATCGACTCAGGCCGACACGTCACCACTGCTTTGATATCATCAAAGTGGCCCCTTAGGTCGAAGGCCAGATGGGATAGGATCAAATGCATTCATTGCTATGGTCTCAACGACAAGTGAGTCTCCTGATGTGATGACCATTGCTGCCCAAGTCGGCACCAGCTGCCCCTCAGGTTTCGAGAGCCCAGAAGTATCTTCCGTCGTGGGAAGTCCCCCCACGGCTGGGGAGGAAGACTTGGAGGATGCTCCCCCAACCTTTGAACAAGGAGTCTCTACCATGGTTGATGAACTGGTACAAGTGAACCTTGGTAGCGAGGCAGATCCAAGACCCACATTGATCAGTGCGGCCATGTCCCTCGAGGAGCGGCAGCAGTACGTGGACTTCCTCAAACAGCACCGTGATGTGTTTGCCTGGAGTTATGATGAGATTCCAGGGCTAGATCCCCAAGTGGTCGTCCACCGTCTGGGCCTCCCGGCAAAACATCGTGGGTTTAAGCAGCCTCCCAGGAAAATGCACCCTTCTCATGGTGTTATGGTTGAGGCCGAAGTTGACAAGCTTATCAAAGACAACTTCATTAAGGAGGTCCAGTACCCCTAATGGCTCGCCAACATTATGCCGGTCAGGAAGAAGAATGGGCAGATCAGAGTCTGCATCGACTTCCGCGATCTCAATCGCCACTGCCCAAAGGATGACTTCCCACTCCCAGTGACGGAGCTGTTGATTGACGCCACGGCTGGGTTCCAAGCCCTCTCTTTCATGGATGGGTATTCCGGGTATAACCAGATCCGGATGGCCCCCGAAGACGAAGAGTCCACTGCCTTCAGGGCTCCCCAGGGTACCTTTTGCTACCAGGTAATGCCATTTGGTTTGAAAAATGCAGGTTCCACTTATAAGAGGGCCATGCATCGCATATTCAAACCGATTCTCGGGACATTGGTGGAATGCTACGTGGATGACCTTGTAGTCAAGTCATGCCAGCGCCAGGACCATCTCAAAGACCTTGAGAAAGTGTTCGGTTTCCTCCGTTCCCATCACCTGAAGATGAACCCACTGAAGTGTGCCTTCGGAGTCACCTCCGGGAAGTTTTTGGGCTTTGTTGTCAGATACCGAGGTATCGAGATCGACCCGGAGAAGATCAAGACCATCAGCCAAATGCCTCCCCCGAGCAACATTCGAGAGCTCTGAGGCCTTCAAGGCCACTTAGCCTATATACGCCGATTCATCGCGAATCTGGCCGGCAAGTGTAAGCCCTTTTCCCAACTCATGAAGAAAGGCGCTGCCTACGAATGGGATGAGGAGTGTCGGATCGCCTTCGAGGAAATCAAGCAGTATCTGCTCCAACCTCCAGTCTTGATTCCACCCGTCTCCAGAAAGCCGCTGGTCCTTTACGTGACCGCCCTGGAGAGATCCCTCGGCGCGCTGCTCGCCCAGAAGAATAACGAGGGCACTGAGAACAGTCTCTACTATATCAGTCGCATGCTTCTCGATACGGAGGTCAGATACTCCCCTATCGAAAAGAGCTATCTTGCGCTCGTCTTCGCTGTGCAGAAGTTGCGACACTACCTGCAACACAACGAGGTGCAATTGATCTCTCGGGTGGATCCGCTGAAGTACATCCTGAACCGCCCCATGCTGACTGGCCGACTAGCACGGTGGGTGGTGATTCTCCAGCAGTTTGATATCAGGTTCGTGCCTTAGAAGGCCGTTAAGGGACAGGCGTTGGCAGACTTTTTAGCTGCCCATCCAACCTCCGTGGATCAATCCCCGGACCTGGATTTCCCCGACGAGACGATCCTCTCAGTCGATCATGTTTTCCCGTGTTGGAAAATGCATTTCGACGGTGCCTCCAGAAGCCCCACCGGTAGAAGGCTCAACGACCCCAAGCTCAACAGAGTGGGTCTGGGTATTGTTTTCATTACCCCGGCGCAAGCCGTCCTGCCGTACTCGTTCCTGTTGTCAGAAGGCTGTACGAACAACAAGGCAGAGTACCAAGCTCTCATCACCGGCCTCAAGTTGGCCCTTGAGATCCATGTTCCCCATCTACATGTGAAGGGAGATTCCGAGCTGGTAATCAAACAGGTTAATGGTGACTACGTTGTCAGGAAGCCAGAGCTTGCACCGTTGCTAGAGTACACCCTCCTCCTAATGGCCCAGTTCTCTTCTCAACCAGAGGTTACCCATGTCCCACAGTCGCAGAACGGTCAAGCAGATGCCTTGGCTGGCTTGGCCGCGTTGCTCGCAGAACCCGAGCAAGATGACCTAATCATACACGTGGCCCACCGGAGAGTCATTGCTCCCGTCACCCAAGAGGACCGTGATAGCCTGCGGGTAAGTCATCTCACCGCCGAACCCTCCATATCGGGAGTCTCGGGTTCGTCAGACGCAGTGGTTGAAACCACACCCGACTAGAGAGCACCTTTTGTCGAGTATCTCCAAAATGGTCAGCTCCCGGACGACCGGGCCGAACGCGAGCGAATCCGACGTCGCGCACTTCAATTTACCCTCCAGATCGGCCCCAGTCTTGAGCAGATCCTCTATAAACGGAGTTTCGATGGTTTCCTCCTCCGTTGCATCCAAGGAGTAGAGATACCTCAAGTTATGCAAGAGGTTCACGCCGGTTCCTGTGGCGCCCATCAAGATGGGCCGAAGCTGTCCCATCAAATCCGGAGGTTAGGGTACTTCTGGCCCTCCATGATCCACGATTGCATTGGGTATGCCAAGAGATGCCACGCGTGCCAAGTACACGCCAACTTCTTGCATCGGCCGCCAGAACCGCTCCACCCCACCAAGTACTCTTGGCCATTTGTGGTATGGGGACTTGATGTAGTGGGACCGTATCCGCCGGCAACAGCCCACCAGTGTAGGTTCATCCTGACTGCTACAAATTTCTTCTCCAAGTGGGCAGAAGCAGTTCCGCTCAAAGAGGTCAAGGCCCGTTCCATCGTTGACTTTGTGAGCTCCAACATTATCCACCGGTTTGGAGTCCCTCACGCCGTCCTCACCGATAACGGCACCAACTTCTGAGCAGCTGAATTGAAGAAATTTTACGCTAAGTACAACATCCGGTCGAACCATACCTCCCGCTACAACGCGCAGGCGAATGGACAGATCGAGACGTTCAACAAGACCCTCTCTAACATTCTGCAGAAGATGGTTGGTCAGAACAAGAAGAGTTGGCCGGACAAGCTCCCCAACGCCCTCTGGGCTTACCGGACGACGACTCGCAACTCTACCCAGGTGACCCCATATTCCCTGGTGTATGGAGCTGAGGCCGTCCTACCCATTGAGATCCAGCTGCCGTCGCTACGCACTACAGTTTATGATCACCAGACATCAGATGAGGTAGGCGAGATCCGTCTAGCTGAATTAGAGGCACTGGACAAGAACCGGCTCCGTGCCCTGCGCAATCTGGAAAGGTATCAGGACAAGATAGCGAGAGCCTTTGACAAGAAGGTTCGTCTCCGCTCTTTTCTACAGGGTGACCTGGTATTGGCCCTTCGAGCGCCAATGATTCCCGGTAGGAAACCGCCCAAGTTAGAACCCAAATGGGATGGGCCTTATATCATCCATAAGGTTTACCCCAATGGAGCATACTCTTTGGTGACCATGGATGGAGAGCGTATAACCCCTCCCACCAATGCTAAGTTCCTCAAGCGATACTTTGCCTAGGGCAAAAGTGGTCCTGCACAACCCTAAACTGCGAGAGGGTCATGCACAACTCTAAACTGCGACTTGGTCCCGCATGACCTTAAAATGCATCTTCGTCCTCACTGCAAGACGTTAAACTGCAAGCCGGTTAGGCCTTCCTGACCGAGGCTCAGCCTCAGGCCCCTTGGCCTCCTTAGGCCCCTGGCCCCGTCTCCACCGCGGTTTGGCCCCCAGGCCCCCTTGTTGTTGTTTTTTTCAACTTACCCTCTTGTGGGATTGCACGGTATGGTGTAGGACCACGTCCTCATTCACGCTGGGTTACTTGTTGTACCGTACATATCCCCAAACGAGGTGTTTCTCATCGTCCCGCAGGACGTTAAACTGCATCTCAAGAACTACGTGTGGCTTGATTCCCATCTTCATGGGATACGTAGGAACGCTCGGACGCCTCGTCTTGAGCCCAGCCCCAAGCTTTTCTCTTCCTCTATTCCCCCTGGGAATAGTCTCCTTGGAGGATCTTTGTGTAGCAGGGAGTAGGCTTTCTTGGCCCTGCTCATGCAACCCCACTCGCGCAAAGATTGTAAAGGTCGCACCATGCGCCCACTCTCGTTCTTCTATCCTCCCACGTCCTCACCGCATGACGCTAAACTGCATGGCCTTCAAGAACTACGTATGGATTGATTCTCATCCTTATGAGATATGTAGGAACGCCCGGACATTTCGTCCGTTGGCCCAGCCCAAAAGCCAAAATCTTCCCCTCGGGTCAAGACATGGCAGGGTGCACACTTTTGCCCCGACCCACGTCGAGCAAGCCTCGACCCGGCTGCACATTCCCCCCTGGAGATGTTTGCACCTTTTGTGGATGGATACAACTATGCTTCACCAACTCTTTGACTGGGATTCCGTCATTTTTCACACCCAGAGGGACCCCCAAGAACGGCCTGGATACAATGCCCAAGGGCTCTCCTACCGATACGGGCCAACGCCCCCGAGGGTTTTCAAGAAAAAATCGATACAAGTCCCGCGTTGCGAATTTGGTCAGCAGTCGACGCTCATTTGTTGCCCCCATACGGGTCACCATAGGAACACTGTGTTTCGAACATGGTCAACAGTGTCCTGGATCTTCGGGTCCACCCCGAGATGCCCTAGGCATCGAGAACAGTGATTCATTCTGCCCCATCCCGAGGTGACAAACTTCCCCCAGGTGGTGCTAGCGATCCGGGCCACGGCCCAGTATTCCTCATAAGGGTGTACGGTGTGATGTGGGACCATGTCCTCGCTCACGTCAGGATCATGTACCATGCCATATGCCCTCCCTTTACGAGGCCCAGCCTCAGGCCCCTTGGCCTTTTCGGGTCCCCGACCCACGTCCTCATGTAAGACGTTAAAATGAAAACCAGTCAGGCCTTTCTGACTGATAACTTCCCCTTTTCTCCGGGCCACGGCCCAGGATTCCTCATAAGAGTGTACGGTGTGGTGTAGGACTACGTCCTCATTCGCGTCGGGATCATGTACCATACCGTACGACTCCCCTTACGAGGCCCAGCCTCAGGCCCCTTGGCCTCCTTGGGTCTCTGGCCCCCCGTCCTCATGTAAGACGTTAAACTGCAAGCCAGTCAGGCCTTCCTGACTGATGCCTGACCTTAGGCCCCTTGGCCTTTCCGGGCCACGGCCCAGGTCCCCTCTTACCCAGGGTGTCTGGTGTGGTGTGGGACTACGTCCTCATTCACGTCGGCTTCTCCGCCATACCGCACACCTCCCTTGTTTCGGAGTATATTACTCCCCTCCTCGTCCAGTATGACGTTAAACTGCATTTCAAGAACTACGTGTGGCTTGATTCCCATCCTAATGGGATACGTAGGACCACCTGGATGTCCAAGATTCGGGTCCAGTCCCATCTCTCGGGAATCCTCATCCCATCTTGGCCCCTTGGCCTATCCTTCCCCCATGAGAGGATCATATGGTGTGGTGT
Source organism: Viscum album (assembly GCA_963277665.1). Classification (NCBI taxonomy): domain Eukaryota; kingdom Viridiplantae; phylum Streptophyta; class Magnoliopsida; order Santalales; family Viscaceae; genus Viscum; species Viscum album. The sequence goes on from OY728131.1 coordinate 27,815,142, forward strand.
GGGATTATGTCCTCATTCACGACGGTCTCGTAATGACCACGCCATGCTCCCCCCCCCCCCCCTACTGAGCTGTTTCGTCGATCCCTTTTTTTCGGCGGTTCACCAATGTGCTTAAGAGTACTCTGGTTTATTACCTGGAATGCCAAGCTTTACTCGGACACGCCCGCACCCGCTTTCCAGGCTTTGCGTATCCCCGCATCAGGGCTTTCATCATCTTTCACACCCGGAGGGACCCACAAGAACGGCCTGGATACAATGCCCAAGGTCTCTCCTACCGATACGGGCCAACACCCCCCAGGGTTTCGGACAACAAATCGATAAAATCCCGCGTTGCGAATATGGTCAGCGGTCGATGCTCGTTTGTTATTCCCACCTCAGGCTAACGCGATATGGATGCTGTGTTTCCACCATGGTTAACAGTCTTCCTCTATCGCCACTCCAGCCCATTAAGCCCAAATGCCGGGTACACAATTCACACCCTTCATCACTTCATCATGTCCAAGTAGAGTCTCGAAACTCTTGGAACTTTTCCCCCGTGCACGTCTGCGCGTTGGAGGAACAAGCTACATCAAAAGTGTCCTTCGGAACTCTCTGCTGACTCCCCATTGGTGGACGCCCCAAGTATTGCTATGAGGATACCCCCCTTGTTTCCCACACCGAGTTTATCTCACGTGGGCTTAGGGATTGGGTTGACATCTGTGCTTACTCAGGAGTTGTCACCATCCACGGTCCGAGCTCTAAGACCATAAACTAAGATTCTCATCTGGAACTACGTTCACCGTGATTCCTATCTCGATAGGATACGTAGGAATGCTCGGACCCCTTGTCTCCGGGCCCAGCTTGAGTTCAGAAAATTTACCTCTCTAATCCTGCCTTCAGGACCCTGATCACAGGGCTGCGTGGCGCAGTGTAGGACTACGTCCTCATTCACGTCAGGTTTGCAATAGCTGCACCACGCACGCCCCCATTCTGAGGTTCAGTCCTCCTGTTCCCTGTCCTTCATGACGTTAAAAGGTACCCTTCAGAACTACGTGTGGCTTGATTCCCATCCTAATGGGATACGTAGGACCACCTGGATGTTTAAGATTTGGGTACAGCCCCACCTCTTAATGATCTCCTGATCTCCCGGTCACCTAGGCCACTTGGCCTATCCCTCTCCAGGAGGGGGAGGTGTAGGTATGATACAAGGTTTTGTGCACCGTGCCCCCTTCCCCCGGGAACCTGTCATCTCTCGGTCACCCTCAAAGTTGAGTCCCTTGACTCCCTGTAGTGGTTCACCCATGTATTAAGATCACTCTAGTCTAGGACCAAGAGTGTCAGATTCAACTTGATCAAGTTCCTTCCACTTGTCAAGCTTCGTGTTCCACTCTATTCAGACTTCCATCATCTTTCACACCCGGAGGGACCCCCAAGAATGGCCTGGATACTACGCCCAAGGGCTCTCCTACCGATACGGGGCAACGCCCCCCAGGGTTTCGGACAACAAATCGATAAAATCCCGCATTGTGAATATGGTCAGCGGTCGATGCTCATTTGTTAGTCCTCATTTCAGGTAACGCGACAGGATGCTGTGTTGCGAACATGGTCAGAAGTAATCCTCTGTCGTCACGCCAGAACCTTCAGTCCTTGAATGTTGGTTGCATGATTCACATCATTTTCCACCCCATCATGTCCAGGTGAAATCTCGACACTTTTGGCTCTACCCCTCAGTGCACCTTTGCATGCTAGGGGGACAAAGCTGCAATCTGGCGCCCTTTGGGGCTCCCATGGTCCGAGCTCTAAGACCATAAACTAAGATCCATTCGGGACTACGTTCAACTTGATTCCCATCCTCATGGGACACGTAGGACCGCCCAGATGCCCTGTCTCCGGGTATAAACCATTCAGGAAGCCAGTCTCTCTCCCTGTTTCACCTCTGTGTAGGCCCCTCGGCCTAAGGTTTCCCTCTCCGGATGGCGTACAATTTGATGTGGGATCATGTCTCTGTCAATTGTGTTTTATAACACTGCACACATTTCCTGCCTAGCATCATCTCTGCTACTTCTGCGCTGCATGACGATAAAATGCATGCTTGGTCCTATCATACGACCCTAAACTCTGACATTATCGTCCTGGCCGCACGACGAAAAACGGCACCGCATTGTGGTGACCTCATTGTAGAGGAAATCACGTTGGGTATTGGTCACGTGCCATGCCATTTTTCAATTCCCATCACGGCTTGATTCTTGTGGCGACATCACGACCTACTATTCTAGGCCGGTCGCTTCACAAAAAAAAACCCATTCACCTTAAAGAACAAACAAGATACATTAAATTCCGATCCTTTTAGTGCAAGGGCCACGCCCGCACTCCCCTTTTCCTCTGGCACTGGTATCCTACCATGTCACTTCCAGAACTACATATGGCTTGATTCTCATCCTTATGAGATACGTAGGAGCGCCCGGGTACTTCCCCGCGGGCCCAGCCTAACCTTTGTGTTTGGTCCCTCGACTCGAGCGTTTCCCCAGAGAACGCATGGTAAGTAGGACTATGTCCTCATTCATGTCAGGTTCTGATGTCATGCGTCCCCTGATCCCTTTACCCATCTATGGTCCGAATTCTATGACCCTAAACCAAGATCTCCCCAAGGGAAAGGAATCTGCTCCCTCTCTCTAATACGTTTCGTTGACGTATTCAGATGTGTTTTGACAAAGAGCCCGAAGCGTGGGATTTTCACAGGGACATTCCCCTCATCTCATGACCAAGCTTCGTGAGCTCGCTATTTGGATCCTCATCCTCTTCCACATCCAAAAGGACCCTCGGACGACATGGATACTAAGCTTAAGGGCTCTCCATGAATGCTGGACCTAAGGGCCCTTCAATCATTTCGGGCCAACGTCCCTACGGATATCTGACAACATTTGTGACATGGTCCCGTGTTTCGAACATGGTCAACGGTCGACCCTCATTTGTTTGTCCCCATTTTAGGATAACGCGACAGGATGCTGTGTTGCGAACATGGTCAGCAGTAATCCTCCATCGTCACGCCGCCATCATCATGATCCGAATCTCGAGCGTCATGATTCACACATTTCCACTCCCTCATGTTCAAGTGGAACTCCATCATACTTGGATTTTCCTCTTCGCGCATCTAGGTGTGCTAAATGATCGTGTTAGTGTCATTGGGCCGGTAGTCACCGAGCGTCCCTTTTCCCTAACATGTCCCTTTTGTGTCAGAAAATTCCCACCACTACTGCTTGTTTCCCGCACCGAGCACGACTCACGTGGGCTTAGTAGTTTTGGTAGGATGTGTGCCAACACATTCGGGCTGTTCCCCGTCCCGCATGACGTTAAACTGCGCTTCTAGAACTACATACGGCTTGATTTCCATCATCACGTGGGATACGTAGAGACACCCAGGCATTTCACCTAGGGTTCAGCCCCTGGAATCACAAAATCATGTTCCTCCCCATTTCCAGCCCTTGCCAGAGAGGCCCTATCTAGAAGAAAGAATGATCCGTGATCAGACCGATGCGCCCATCTGGCGTACTCCCACCACGGTGGTGTAACTACCGAAGTGTTGGACTCTGTTTGAACAAACCATCACTCCATATTCCACGCTTTGCGTGCCCCTTATTCAGACCCTCGTCCTCTTTCATGTCTGAAGGAACCCCCCCCTAACGGCCTGGTCTCATGCCGCATCGGCTCACCTACCGTCCTGGGCCAACGTTCCGAAAGACGGGTCATGCCTGGAAGGACCCCATAATAGTATGGATGTCTGACCTATGGTCCGCCTACCGTCCTGGGCCAACGTCCCGAAGGATTGATCGACAACACTTGTGACATGGTCCCGTGTTTCGAACATGGTCAACGGTCAACCCTCATTTGTTGTCCCCATTTCAGGATAATGCAGTAAGGATACCGTTTGTCCGCCACGGTTAATGGTTGTCCTTTATTGTCACGCCATCCCCACAGTGTTCCGAATTTGGGTATCGTGATTCACACTTCCCATTTTCATCTGTTTGGACCGATTTCAGCTCCCCTGGCATTACCCCATTCATGCATAAGAGCACGTTGAAGAAACGGTAATTCGGCTATCCTGGAAGTTCCTCCTCCGATCAAGCCTTCCCCATCTCTCGAGAATCTGGACTGGCTTGGGGAATTGTCGTCAAACGTCCCGCAAACATTGTAGGGATGTGACAAGGCAATTCAACAGTGGAGATCGTGCGTGCTACGGCATTCAAAACAAAGGTAGAATTTGGAAGCACGAAAATAACAATAAAATGGTTCTGGATTTTTTATAATACTCGGGGGTTGACTTCCCCCATGGACGGGTTGACCCCGTCAAAAGAGCGTTGCAGATCCCCCACCCGCTGACTTGCGGCGTCCAAAGCTTGTTGCCGCTGATTCAACTCCCGCTCCTCTTCAGCAGTGGCGGGGCGTAATTCATCAACTCTGGCCCTGGCCCTTTCTACCTCGGCCTGGACGGTAGCCATCCTTCCAGAGGTCTGCCCCATATGCTCCTCAGCCTCTTCCAGCTGGGCCTTCAACCGTGAGACCAGCTCAGACTGCGTATCAAGAGTGGCTGAAAGCTTGTTGGCCCGGATCTGCATCTGTTGGACCTCGCCTTCAGCCTCATGGAGCTTCCTAATGCTGGTCGCCTTCCTCCGCTGCCATCCCATGCTCAGCCCACGATCATGATCCCGGATCTTCTCAGCCATGAAGTCTCGGATGAGCGCGTGAGGGCGTTGGGCATCCACTCCCCCGGCACACAGTTCGCGCAGCTGCGAGTGGAGCCTATCCATTTCGGCCAGCCATTGCGCTTGGGGAGTGTCCCTGATAAAGCGCGTGATCAGCTTCCACGACCGTCGACGGACTATGTTGTTGTCTTCCTCATCGGAGGCCGTTTCGTCCCAATCCGCGCGGTTGGCAGGCTCGTACGCAGGATATGCCTGCAGGAATTCCTCAGCAGGATCTGCATCTGGTGTTGAGTCTGGTATGACACCTGACGCCGACGGAGGCACGACAGGACTGGGACCGACCGGTTGATCCTCTTCCTCAGAGTCCACCTCGATGACTTCAGGTACGGCCCTGCTGGTGGTCCCGTCAGTGATGGTGTGCGTCGCAGCTTGAGGAGGTGGAGGGAATATCGCCACCATCACCAGCATGCCCCTAGGAGGGACGTCGCCAGACATCCCGACCAGCCTCACTGCAGCGGCCCACGCCAGCCGAAGAACTGTACGACAGAGAGACATAAACGTTAGTTGGCATGGCCTACATGTGACAACGAGGAGACCGGTGGAGGAGACTTACGAAGATCGACCTCTGAGCGCTTCTCCTGAGTCGGTACTGATGGGACTCCGAGACGAGGCCCCCCGTATACTGTTGGAAGATCTGGGGAGTCCAGAGGAGCCACCTCAGGCCCCCTGGTCCCACTAGACGCAGAACTGGACGCAGCCATAGGCGCGGGTTCTGAAGGTCCCGCATCATCACCCGCCAAGGAGCGAGAACGAGGCCTATGAACAAGTTCCTCCTGCATGGCTCAAACATTTGTGAGAATTCCATAGGGACCCAAAAACAGGTCGTAAGGAGAGAAGTTCGAAATTCTACCTCGAGAGCCTCCACGGAGTCGTCGGATTCTGAGCTTCGGTCTCCGACCTCGCCCTCCTCCAACGGGCTCCCTCCTCCAGCCTCATCCCCCCGAGAAGAGTCCTCTGATTCCTCCGGCAAGGGGAAGCGCTCCCTCAGATCGGCAGCCGATAACTGTGGGGGCACCGTCTGATTCAACAGTACCCTCACCCGATCCGTCATTGGGCGAGGAACACCGCTGGAGTGGACGTAATCCTCCAGCTCGTCCAGGTATTGCTCCGCCTCCGCCGGAGACACCATGAATCCAGCCCGAACTAGGCCTATGCCCGGCAATTCCATCCTGAGGCGATTCAGGTGGGCCCACATCTCAGGTGGGCTGAGGAATTGCCGGTTGACATTCCAAATGTCCCAAGCCTCTGGGAAGACGGAATCCTCTGCCATGTCAATGTGACGCAGGCGCTTTCTCGGATCCTGAGTAGATATCCTACGGAATCCCCTCGGTGGCCACCCCTCCGAATGGCCCTGCTCTTCCGGAACCACCGGATCCACCGTTGCTGCCATACCCTCGGCCGGTGCGGGTCTCGTCGTCATCACAGCCTCGCTACCACGAGCGGCCCTAGCTGCCCTCCGACCTCGACCTCGAGATAGAGGAGGCCCACCGTCACCAACCCGGATCGTTGGCTGCTTCAGCATCTCCCCCAGATAAGCGGCCTCCCAACTGATGGAATACTCCTTCACTAATCCAAAGGCGGCGGTGGATGGAGGCAATGCAATCCGCATCTTTCCATCTTCGCGTGTGAACATGAGCCACAACTGTCTCATCACACACGGGTGCTCCTCGTGGCGCACCTCCCGGTAGACCTGCGGGGTCAGCCGCTGGAGGCACCGAAACTGCCTCGCAAAACGATGTGGGGTGTACGGTTCGCAGATCGGCTCACGATCTATTCGTGCCACCAAAACTCCACCTCGGAAGGCCAGGAGGTAAGCCCGATGTTCTTCCGTTCCCCGTCCGTCGTCAGCAAGTATTCCTGTCGGCAATGGGAAGGGGTGGAAATTAAACTCATCTGCCCTCCACACTCGATTCAGTACCATCGGGACAGCCAGTTTGAACGGGAAGCTCCCAACTGCGTTCAGGATGGAGGGGAAAAAGTTCGATCCCGGTGGCGAGATGGGGTTTGGATACTCGTAAATCCCCCTGATGTGCGTTGCGATCCACCCATACAGGAGATGGAAGGGCCCGCATATCCTTGGCGGCTTCTTGCCCTCACTAATGTGCCGCAGCATTCTGTACTGTTTGGTGAGCATCAGGATCCCCAGGTTGATCCGCTGCCCCATGGCCAACATCGACTCCATGATGAACGAGCTAGGCCGCACCCCCATGCTTGTATCTCTCACCGGTAGGATCCAGCCACAGATGAGAGCCGCGATGAACGCCTCCATCCTGACTATTGGCTGTTGTTCGGTGCTGACACTGAAACCACAAGTCTTCCGTTGGCTTTCCTCCAAGACCCACCAATACGAGTGCCCCTTGCCCCGTTGGGCCTCCCTCGGACAAGTTCGGGGCCTCGGCGGGAACTCTCGATCTCCTGGGAAATTCAGGAAGCATTTGAACCATCTTCTGAAGTGGACATCCCTCACTGCCTCCTTTTCCTCTCCAGGGACGAGCGCCATCAGCGCCGACGCCAATTGCGGCATTTGCTCCACATCTCCCCACGCGTTGGCAACGGGGAGGAACTCGTCATACATGGCCCCCAAGATTGGGACCCCAGAAACCTGGTGGACATCCCACAGGCTGATGCCCACCTCCCCGTGATGCAGGTGAAAAGTTTTGGTCCTAGATGACCATCTACTCAGCAGTTCCGGCATCAGCTGCTTTGGTTGGTAAATGTGGAACTGGGAGGCCCATGCCGCCTCATACAATCCCACTCTCCTCAGCTCGGCCCCAAACTCCTCGCATGAGGCGCCTACCCAGTAGGCCCAGGCCCAGTCGTCGGTAAAGTTGCCGCCCTGACGCAGGTCCCACTCATCGGACCATCCCTTCTTCGGATCCTGCAGATCCGCCTTCAGCATGGTGTGGTAGAGAGGAGGGGACGTCTCCGGTTGCAGTGGCCTCCCATCAATATCATTCACATGGTTGTAGAGACAGTCAGCGGTGATGGTTGTGAAATCCTCCCGCGCATGACCATCGGCCACCCTAAACCATTGGTGCTAGCACGGTATGCTCCTAAACCAGAAAGCTGGTTCATCCCTTCTCGCCTTAGGGATGAAGACGTCATCCCTCAGCCCGAAGCCGTACAACGGCAGTTTCTTTCACTGCGGATAATCCTTCTGACCTTCCGACAGCAGATCTGTCAAAGAAGTGTGGTCCGAGTGGCTCCGAACCATTTCCCCCAAGCCTGGATGGTTGGCCATCTCATCTCGACGAGCAGCATCTGCGAGGACCCCCAAGACAGCTTCTTGATGGGCCATTTTAATTTTGGCCCTCAGAAAAGGATTCTTTCGGATGGATTGCGAAGCTTGACCGCGAAGCTCAATCGCGAAGACGGATCGTGAAGATCGGTCGCGAGACCAAGCCGCGAAGTCTGGCCAAGGCTGACAAGAAGTTCGCCTAGCGCGGACGCGGAGTCGGAGACCCGCGGTTCGCTGCGAAGCTCGATTCGCAGAGGGCTGTCGCGGAGTACGCGGAGCTTCGCGAAGTCGAGAGCACAAAAAGACAAGGAAGGCACGTAAAGACAAAAGAGGGCAGACCCACTATTTATAGGCCGCGACCCCGGAGCATCGCGGCGCGCCTCTCTCGCGCGAAGCATCGCGGCGCGTCCGGATCCGCGGCCCCGGCGAGCATCGCGGGCCCCCTTCGCGATGCTGCATCGCGAACCACTGACAATTTTGGCGATTATCCCTCAGACTTCGACCCTTCACCATCCGCGGCTCCAAGTCTGAGGGGGGGCATTTGTTGGCGCCAAAAATGTGGCCCGAAAGAAAGGAACAAAAAAGGCCGGCGCGCTGCCTCGCGAAGCTCCGCCGCGAAGCTCCGCCACGAAGCCCCGCCGCGAAGCGCCCCAACCATGGCGGCGCCACGAAGCTCCAGAGGCGGTAATCCTATGCGAACCCCTTTGACGTTCTTGAGCCGCCGCGAAGCACCAGAGGCGGTAATGCTCCGCGAACCCCTTTGACGTTCACGAGCCGCCGCGAAGCACCAGAGGCGGTAATCCTCCGCGATCCGATTTGACGTTCGCGAGCCGCCGCGAAGCACCAGAGGCGGCTCGCGAGCCCTGCTTCGCGGCGCCCCTTCCCTATAAATACTGGACTCCCCCTGAGTCCTGAGGATGGACAATCCGACCTTTCAGCTTCTCCTATCCTGAATCGCGAAGCACGCTTTGCCCCGGGAATCATGAGCTCCGCGAGGTATTTCTACTTCGCGAGACGACTCTGATTTGTCTCGTTTTGAGCCCCTCTTCCGGGAGGGATGCCCTTCGCGAAGCTCAAGGGCGTTCGCGGAGGAAGGGGATTCCCAAGGGAACCCGGGAAGCTGTGGAGCACTTGTGCTTCGCAAAACACCCAACCCATACGAGTGATCCCTATGCTAAGGCAGGACCGCTCCACTTCGCGAAGCACACTGCTTCGCAGAACCCTACTTCGTGAGGCACCCCTTCTTCGCGAGGCAGTGCTCCGCGAACACTGTTCCACTTCGCGAAGCGCCTTCTACTCACACCTATGCCCCATGCTAAGTCCAAGGCACCCCACTTCGCAAATCACACTCCTCTGCTTAGCGATTCCTCTTTCCGTGCGACCCTCCAGGTTTGCACGATGTGATTTTAAAGTCCCATGGACAATACCTCCCGTAGCGTTGCTTCGCCTAATGCTTCTTCGCATAGGCACGATAACGGATATTGCTTCTTCGCATAGCCACGCTAACGTGGACCCCTCGATGGTTCGCTCCACAACCCCCCATGACCATGGCCTTACCGGCACCTTCCCTTCCCCAAGGACCAGAGGGTACCGGTTATGTAAGTCCTAGGGGTGTGGAGTGAACCCACCTCGTCCGAGCTGCAGGACGTTAAACTGCCAAGCACCACGTCCTCAACACATGACGTTAAACTGTGACCCAACCTCGTCTCCCTCACGAAGGGTCCCCCCAACTCGAACATTTTTTACACCACTCGTCTCCACGGGAATGGAACTCTTCTGCACATGGAATGAGATCCTCCTTGTCAGAGTGGCGTATGTTCACAGGGGAAGGGTTGCCTCAGAGCGTAACTCCCTAACCTTTCGTATGGATGATTGCACCTGTGCATCTCTGTACTTCCCCACTACCAAGGTCATTGGAGGGAGTGATAGGGAACGAGGCACCCCCATATGGGCCTCCATCCTGGAGTAAGTCCCAACACCATGGGCCGCCCAACGCGTAAGCCCCTCTTGGCTTCTCACGGACGCACCCTTCGCGACGTGATCGTCAGGTCCTTGAAACCTCTTGTTTCTCACACCGAGCATGACTCACGTGGGCTTAGAGTGAGCACCGACTCTGACCCCTCCATCCTAGTGAACTACGAGGAATTTGATCCATGTCAAGGCATGGTACGTAGGAAGCCTCCACGAGGTTCAAGCCCACCAATAGTGGACCAAGGTCTACTTTCACGTCGGTTTACCGACAAACTCCACGATAGTGAACTACGAGGTCTTTGATCCATGTCAAGGCATGGTACGTAGGAAGCCTACACGAGGTTCAAGCCCACCAATAGTGGACCAAGGTCTACTTTCACGTCGGTTCACCGACAAACCCCTTTTGAACTACGAGGTCTTTGATCCATGTCAAGGCATGGTACGTAGGAAGCCTCTATGAGGTTCAAGCCCACCCATCTTTCACGTCAGGTTTCACCCCCGTCCAGCACGATGTTAAACTGCACCCTGGTCCAGTGGTAAGCCATTGCGACCCACCTATCCATTTGAACTACGAGGTCTTTGATCCATGTCAAGGCATGGTACGTAGGAAGCCTCCATGAGGTTCAAGCCCACCCGTCATTTCACGTCGGGTCTCACCCCGGTCCAGCATGACGTTAAACTGCATTCTGGTCCAGTGGTAAGCCATTGCGACCCTTTCCCACCTGAACTACGAGGTCTTTGATCCATGTCAAGGCATGGTACGTAGGAAGCCTCCATGAGGTTCAAGCCACATTGCTCGGTCGTTCATTTCACGTCGAGTTTCACCCTCGTCCAGCATGACATTAAACTGTACCCCCCCACTCATTGGACCAAGGTCCACTTTCACGTCGGTTCGCCGACAAATCCCCATTTGAACTACGAGGTCTTTGATCCATGTCAAGGCGTGGTACGTAGGAATCCTCCACGAGGTTCAAGCCCAACCATCATCCAATTCATGTCGAGTTCTACCGACATCCAGCACGACGCTAAACTGCAATTCCCGTCCGACGGCAAGCCGTTGTGACCACCCCGAACTACGAGGTCTTTGATCCATGTCAAGGCATGGTACATAGGAATCCTCCCAGAGGTTCAAGCCCAACTCCCATCGGACCAAGGTACACCTTCACGTCGGTACGCTGATGATGCCCATCGGACCAAGGTCCACCTTCACGTCGGTACGCTGACGACATTCATCGGGCCAAGGTCTAGCTTCACGTCGGTTTACCGGCACCATCCCGAACTACGCGGACTTTGATTCCCTACCACGGGGATACGTAGGAGGCCTTGTCAAGGCTCAAGACCAACTTCACTATCGCCCCCTGCGATGGTCCCATTTCACTCTCCTTCCACTCCATTCATCAACCCACCACCCATTCTGATTCTCGCCCGGACCGTCTCATCCTGGTGAGACCATGTCGGTACGCTCTTCTTCACAGTCGCCCGTAGGCTGGCCCCGGTATCGATATCCCTTCAAGGAGGATCCCTCAATCCGATCTATCCTAGCTAATGCTCTGGTTGGGTTGATCCGTCTCCGCTGGACGTTAAACTTGCGGCATACCCTGTGTTGAACACGGGAAGCTGAGGAAAACCTCAGATATGTGTCTATGACATGTAATTCCCCACGCTCGATGTGGGATGCCTCAGGCTTCCACGCCCTCGAGAAGCCTTGTGGTCAAGGATAACAGACAGACATGCCAAGTACCCCCAGCATCCAAACACGCTACTGATGCCTCAACGTGACTACTCCCCTGACCGAAGGTTGCTGCCCTGACTGGACCCTTTGGAATGTCCCGACAGAAGCAGTGTAATTAACCGGCGTCCATGGAAACATGGCACTGGGAAGAGTTTCACGAACTACGTATTAAATCTATAAGGGAGACCCGGACTAGGTGATGAGTTCTGAGGAGGAATCCATAGGAGGAAGAACCGACATCCCGTCATCCCGTTTCGATCAAGGAGCAGACGTCCCTGAATAAGGAGAGAATGTCGCCCGCCTTTGGAAAGCGGGAATGCGGGGCAACAGGCAGCGCGTCCTCCACGGACGGATGCGCGCGCCCCGGCGAAAGCGTCGGAAACACCATAGTTGGCAATTTCGCCGGTCTATAACTTTTCTACATATAACGTTGAAGAAGAAATAGAGTTTTGTTAATGTATAGCAGACATTCTTGGGAAAAATGCAATGTAAATCTATAGGAATTATATCTTGCATCAAAACATGGAAATCATGTGATTTTAGACCCTTTAAATTTAAATCGCTCATTGACACAATGTTCTTGATATTTGATGAATACCCCTCTAAAACATTAACATTATTCAAGAAGTTGCAAAACTGATATCTCTCTTGCCTAGAAAGAGTATTGGCAGCAGGAAGAAGAAATGTTCATTTTTAACCCTTCCTTGGTGCCAACTCTTCTCATATTTTCATCTCAACCATGTCCAATCTAGCCTTAATTCCATCCTTTTTTTTTCCAGGTGCATTTAGTAATGTGTCGATGACACTATCACATAATTTTTTTTCAACATGCATAACATCAAGAAAATGTATGACATGCAGAAAATTTCAGTATGGTAATTCAAAAAAAACTGATCTCTTTTTCCAACTGGTTTTCATAAGGTTTTTTGAAAATGGTTTACCAAAATTAGTGTCCACATATTTTACTTTCACAAACAATTGATCACTTGTTAGTGGAGAAGGTTTTGTATGTTTTTCTGAACTTCCATCAAATGATGTCGCCCAAGATCGGTACTTATGTCATCAGGGTAGAAATCTGCAATGTCCTAGAAACATGGTTTTCGATGAATGTTTCAACCTAATTGACTGTGTACCTTGTTCACAAACAGTACACCCTTGAGTTCCTTTAATGATATATCCTAACAAATTTCCATAAGCAGGAAAGTCATTTATCATCCTATACAATGTGGCTATCAAAGTGAAATATTCATTTTTGTAAGCATCATACAACGTAACACCTGAATCCCACAATAATTTCAAATCCTCAATCAATGGATCCAAATAAACATAAATATCATTACCCAGTTGTTTTGGTCCTGATATAAGCATAGATAAAATGATGTATTTTTGTTTCATGCATAACCATAGTGGTAAGTTATAATTTACCAACATAACCGGCCATGTACTGTGACTACTTCTTTGAAAACCAAAAGGATTCACTCCATATGTAGATAACGCAAGGCAAAGTTTTCTTGGCTCATTTACAAATTCAACATACTCATGATCAATTCTTTTCCACTGAGGAGAGTCTGTCGGGTGACGTAGTTTCCCATCTTTAATTCATGTATCTGCATGACATGTCAATTTTCATGCAGTATCCTTACTTCCATATAGGCTCCTAAACCTTTTTAATGATTGTAAAGTAAAATACAACTTTTGTAGGACTGGATTCATCTTTCTTGTATCGAAAATCACCACATTTTGGGTATTCTTTAAGTGATTGGTGGTCCTTGCAAAGAAATATTCATTCATTTGGGTAGGCATGTATTCTTTCAGAGATCATACCCATCGATCGTAGCATTCGTTTGGCATCGTATGTTCGGCTCGGGAGCTCATTATCTTTTGGGATCATGTCATTCACAAGAGTAAGTAGTTTTGTAAAACTGGCATCACTCCACCCATTTCCTGCTTTCAAATTATACAGCTTCAGCACAGCTTACAATGTTGTATATTTAGTGTAACTAGCATATAATAGCATCTTTTCACAACTCTTTAACTTCTAAAACAATTTTGGGCAATCAAAAAGTTCATATTAAACTGTCCTTGTCATTACCTCAATATGATCTTCATCATAATTCACATCTGTAATCACGTCCTCTATATGAACGTCTTCATTGTTCATGCTTTTAATCATAATAGATGATCCATAAAATGTAGGGTTATCCCAGCCACTACCTGCATTCATTTTTTCCCCATTTTTATTTCAACATATATAACTTCAATCTATTCCATGACATATCAGGTGTTCTTCCAACTCCTCTGGACTAATTTTTCTTGAATAACAATAGCGTAAACATGGAAAAATGATTTGAGAAGGGTCATATGCATGATATTTTGCAAACTTAATAAACTCTTTCACACCATCTTCATACTCTTTTTTCAACTGATTGGAATTCATCCATTCGTTATTCATATTCATCCTATTTGATACAGTAATATTAATATTTTACAAAATAATTACACAAAATATGTTCAATTAGGGTCATCATTAAACTATAATCAATGGAACTAGCTATGGTAAACAATACCCTTACCTCTCCATGCATTACTTGGGACCAAAGTAGATCACACCCATCTTCCCAACCACCTGATCAATGGAACTAGCTATGAGAATCCCTTACACTATAATGTTTTATTATCCCACATGTGATCTATATGCATTTTTGTAAACCGGTTTTTTAGTGTTTCTCTAGAAACATAATGTCTCTGGTCAAGAACTATGGTACTAAACTAATAGATGGTGTGATTTTCAATAGAGTGATTGTGGGTGGAAGGATTCATTACATGTTTTGTTATTGTTATTTGACTAGGGTGTCCATAAAGTGTCTCATAGAGTCCTCTAGTGAAGTGATTTTATAAGATTTAGTGGAATTTCACTAGTAAAAAAGTGGTGGTGCCATTTAAATGGGTAAAGTTTGGATTGATATTCAATAGTGGAAAAACTATAACATGGAAAACAAATGTCCTAAAAATCATTCCAACAACTGAAACACCATAAAAATACACAATCGTTCTCACAATCACAACAATGTACAAACCAAACAATCAAAATTTCAGATTTTACAAATCATCCCTTATTCAATTCCGTTTGTTAATTCAGGGGTTATCATAGAATTTTTATCATCCTGGGGCATTCAATCATTATTCAGTATAAGTAAATTACCAATTTTATATTCAAATGTTCAATAGGAACCAACCAACATGCAATTAATTTAGTGCGCAAACAAGGACCACCAACGGCCATGATTTTCAGTAAGGATTTTAGACCATACATTTCACAACATAACCATCAATATCAAAAATTAATAACATGAAAACAAGAGGAAAACAATGAGTAAAAAGTGAAAACTCACCGTGAAGGTGTCATTCAGCATGCAACAGAGGTGCGTTCATGGAAGATGAGAGGCACGCGGCAGAGAAGATATCCAACTGAAAAGAAAACATAAAATGAGAAATCACATGTTAAAAAAAATTATTGTTCAATAGTGGGATTTTATTTTCTATCTATGATATCTTCTTTCTTTTTATTTGTTTTTTTTGTATTTACTACTTTCCTAGATGTTCAACTTATGAATGGGACATGTCTAATTTTCAAGAGAAATATCATTTTTAATTTTCTCTAATTTAGTGGTAAAATACTCCACATTAATTTTATATTTTTCGAGGGGATCATTTCTATCCCATAGGGATCATGGACTCCTCTTGGGTTAGTGGAAAGTAAGGTCAGTTGTTGGTTATGAAACTAGTCTGGGCTGTATCATTACATTTCCATTTGTAATTGACCCATGTCCATTTAAATATAGGATTTGGGGGGGTCAAACACTAATATATAGAAGGAATAAAATAGGTAAAAATTATCCTAGGCTCTCCAATACAAGTGATGAAAGATGAAACATACACCAGGTGAGGGAGAACCACCTAAGAGGAGAGGAGGGGGAGGTTGGCATAGCGCGGAGGGATTATAAACTTGTGTTTTTTCTTTATTACTAAGGCTATTATTTTCTCTCATATATCATGACTGATTATTGGTAATTTCTCACTATTGTGAATATTTTTTACATGTATACACGAAACCTAATTTACCTAAGGGTGAATAACCTCCACCAACTCAATGTTCTTTCTACCTCCTATAAAATTTGATCACCTTGTTAAAAATCATAATGCATTAGATCAAACTATTTCAATTATTTAACATGAATTGGGTGGGAAGATCTATGATGGCCACTTTGAAAGGTTTTCATTAGAAGAGAAAATGAACATGATGTTCATGAGGTATAACCATTCACACATGCAAGAATAGTTCGTATTTAATTAATTAAAAATTAAATACTATATGAAAATATTTATGGCTTGAAACTGCACCAAACTCTTAACCTAGGGTAAAACCCCTATTTCGAGGCCAATAGAGTAGGAAAAACAATATTTTGAGATCATATCGTATGAGAGATTATAATTTTTCCATTAGAACCATATGAGATAAAAAGATAAAATTGTCCTTGATTTCATTAAAATATAATCATGTGGTTGATTATAATCTCCCAAACATAATGATTCTGACCCTTGAGAAGTCTGATTGGATAATTAGATACCAAAAGCTCACAACGAGCATTGATGCACCCATGAACTCTCAAATGCAAAGGTTATTTATGCACATTTTATGAGATACTAGCCACTATAAGGGTATCCTTATTATCACACTATGACCAAAAACCAACTTCTATATCCCATGCTCTATTCACTACTGAACAAAATGACTGGATGTGGCCAGATCACTCATACCCAAGTGCCAAAAAATGAACTGCAAACTACCCCCATCCCTGAAACAATAGGAATGCAACCCTCTATACTCAAAACCCATTAAAATTGGGATTACCTCCTCAAAAAAAACAACGGTCCCCTCCCCTCAAAAAGGATTCCTTTACACCACTCCTCAAGAACCGACCTCAACATGTTCACTTTGGCTACACCACTGACTTATGAACCAACTAGTATTACGCATGACCAGTAATTACATGCCTTAATGAACCAAAAAAATGTGGCTAATACAACTAAATCACTAACCATTCCCCTCTTACATTATAGTTCCAACAAGTCAATGAACCCTCAATTCACCTATTTAAAAATAATGTTGATCATACCAACCAAATATAACCACACAACCACACATTGTTTGAGCATTGTTACTAAAACAAAGATCCCCTAACCAAGCTCCCAACATGACACCAAAAGGGAAACCGAAACCATCAGAACCAATAGGGCTAGACATCAAAATGAACCTTCCCTATCAACTAACCTCATATATAGGAGCACTCTAAGTGATCCACTTTTTAAACCAAAGTAAACCCCATTCTGAAACACAAAATAAATTCCTCTTAGATTTATCCTACTTAGGGATCACTCTTATACAGTCAATTGAAACATCTTGAATCACCCCACCAAACTCAACCACAAGTATAATATTCTTGCCATAAAAAAAAACATCACAATGAATGAAACAATACAAAAAACATTGGTAATGGTTTGAAACCACCAACCTCAAAGTAGAGTAGGAGGATTCATAGGTCAGAGGAGGAGGAGGAGGAAGATGTAGTGGCAGAGGAGGACGAGGAGAAGCAGGGTCGCGGTGGAGAAGGGATCACGATGGATGAGGAGGAGGAGGAGGAGGTAGCGGCAATGGAGTAGGAGGAGGATGGTCGTGGCGGAAGAGGGATCACGGTGAAGGAGGGGGAGAAGGAAGCGGTGACGGAGGAGGAGGAGGACGGTTGCGATGGAGGAGGAGGAGAAGGAGTCATGGCGCAAGGTTCAGCTTCAGTGAAGTCTTGAATTCATGCGACGGAGGAGGGGCCTGTTAGGGTTATTTTATAAAAAACTCAGGAACATTTATCATCACTTTTTGAGCGCTAATAAAGATATGTCTTTATGAGGGCTAAAAAGGCACTGATAAAGGACATATTTATCAACTCTAAAATGTTATCACTGATAAATAGGTATTTTATGAGCGATTTTTTACCATTGATAAAGGCATATCTTTATGAGTGCGAAAAAAGAATTGATAAAACAAATATTTATTAGTGATAAAATTATAGCACTAATAGATACATATTTCAACAATCCTTTTTAATTTTATATATATATATTTATTAAAAAGTATTATATATTTATAAATAAAATAAATATATTAAATATATTAAATATAAAAAATATAATAAATACAATGAATTAATCTAATAAATCTAATAAATCTAATAAATCTATAATAAACATTATTTTTTAATATAATTATAATAAATTTATATAAAATAATAATAAAAACTTTTATCAGCGCTAATAATAGCGCTGATAAATGTACACTTTATTAGTGCTAAAAAATGACGATAAAGGGTACAACTATATCAGTGCTTGTTTTGGCGCTGATAAAGTCTACATTTATCAGTGATTTTAGCTAGTGCTGATAAAGGTCCACCCCTTTATCAGCACTTTCTGCATAGCGCAGATAAAGGGTAGTGCTTCCCTTTCCCTGTTTTGTGGTAGTGGCATGAAAGTTGTTTTCATTTCCTTGTCGTATTGAATGGAAGTAATTGGATGACATATATATAAATATATATCATAAAAATAGAATTATTGTGTCATATATTTCATACATATTAATAACATTTATTATTATAATCATTCTTGGATGGTGAACGTGGAAAATGAGTCTCATCGTGTCGTGGAGACGGAAAACCATACGTACGTACGAGCGACAGTATCATTTCCTTAATGGTTAAATAGTATGGAATTGGATGGAATATTAATTGTAAATAAAAAATATCATGTTATATTTATTATTTAAACCCATTATATTCATCATTATACCCATATAAATAAAGTGTACATGAGAAACAATTTATACTACGACGTGGAGATGGTAAGTTGTACGTACGCACGCATGGTGATATTATTTTTCATAGGATAGGAAAAAAGGATGAATATGGTTATACAATAAAAATAACAACATCTTAGAATATATTATATTCTGGATTTATTAATTTATTATGGAAAGAACATAGGAAGAGGAAGTATAAGAAGAAAAGAACATGGAAAGGGTTGATAAAACAATTACCTCTTCTTCAGGGTTTTCCTTTTGATTTGATAAAAAGGGATCCTTAGGATGGATTTCTTCCTAAAATTAGACCACTAAGATGAAGTGAGGGAGTTTTTCAGGAGAAATAGGTAGGGTTTTTCTGAACCAAAAGGAATTAGAGGTGTGAGATAAAGAGATAGGGGGTGACCTTTATAAGAGAGGTGAGGGGAAATTTTGAAAAATTCTTGAAATATTAATTTATTATAAAATTATTTTCAGTTTCTAATAGATCCAAATTGATTTATTTAGAGGCTAAGATAATTATGGGTCTAAATACTCTCAAAAAATAGGTTTTAGAAATGTTTCGGTCACAAATTTAACCTTATCTTTTTTATTTAACCCAATAGTTTAACTCTTACCATGTCTTCTTGTATTTTCATAATATATTGTTACTATAGTTACTATAAAATTCCAAGAGAACAAAAATTGGATCATTAATTAAATTTTTAACATTATATAAGTCATTTGGAAGAATATTATATTTTTATGAATATTATATCATTTAATAAAATAGTATTTGTTTTAAAAACTCATTTATGTTAATTTTAAAACTATTTAGTAATTGATTTTTGTTAAAGTCATAACAACTTGATTCCTTCGAACCAAAGGAATTAACTCAAATATAATATGTCATAATAATATATAAAATTATTTTATGGCATAAAAACTTTTAAATTACATTTAATTTAATATTTATATTATCATTTATTTGATTCCATCATTAATAAGACAAATACTATATCATTATTGTGTCATAAATAAATCTAATTATTAATGTCTAAAAATTAAAAATAAAATACCATGATGTATTAAATTTTTTTACATTTATAATAACTATATATATTCATATATATCAGTTATATAACCCTATATTAAAATTTATTTAGTAAAAGATGCATGCTTATGTTATATTTCTCTTTTCTTTAAATTAAATATTATAAAATGTCATTTTCACACCCAAGTGGTTCCCAAATGCCAAAATTTTGGCCTAAGGATTCTCATGGTTGTAAATATCTTATAAAATAGTATTAGGATGTGCGTTAGGGTAGTTTTATATTATTATAATATTATTTTTTACCATTATTTACCTAATTTACCCTTTAACCATGGTAAATAAAAATAATTACTGAAGTTACTATTCATAATATCCAAAAATTAAAGGTACCTATTTATAAAATTTTAAAATTATGATTTAAAATATGGAATCCATTTTTCCAAATTCATATCACTTAATTGGAAAAAATTAATTTAAAATTAATTCGTATTGTCAAAAACAGAAAGTGGGTTTTTATGAATTAAAAACTAGCAAAAGGTTGACATGTGTTTATTTTCAATTTCAAAGTGAAATTAATTCCAATGACCAAAATTGTATTAAATAAAAAATTAATCTAATTACACTTTAAAACCAATTTAAAATATAATCTAACTATATAAATAATTTAGATGAAAAGGTAGCTTTGAATTTAAATGCAGTATTTTTCACTATTCATTAAAAATGAACTTTATCATATAAATAAAAAAACTAAAAAAAGTAGATTTTTATGTCTTTATAATAATAAGAAGATTATTTTTTTCAAATATAACTTATAAAAGTGTTAAATTTTGGATTTAAAAAGGGTTCTCCATTAAAATGTGGTAAGACTGCATTTTTTGAAAAATACTTCTTTTATTTGAAAAATTAAATTTGTTTTTATATTATATCTAAGAAACACATAAGATGAATCTTAAAATTATATGTAATATATAAAATTTAAAATTTTATTAATACTATTCATAACCTCTTTTTAAATGGCTAGTTTGATAGGTCATGGTGCGCTCGAACTCGGTGTTGCGTGTACCACAAGCTATTGAACTATTAAGAAAAAATCGTACTGTGGAAGCTTGGGGTGTTACAAAAGTCTTTAGTTTATTGATTATTTTTTAGGAAAATTATCTAAATATAAATAACCAAATATATACATGGTACTTGGATAGAGGGTTCTTAAGACACATGTGTGATGACTACTCCAAGTTCAATCATCTTGAAAAGCTTGATGGCGGCCATGTCACTTTGGGTGATAACTCAAGGAGTAAGATTATCAGTATAGGTACAATTTTTTTCAAATTATTCTATTATTAAAAAAATTTAATCTGTTAAATTTTTAAAAAATAATTTTCTAATTATTACTCAATTATATGGTAATGGTTTTAAAGTCTCTTTTGAAAATGATTTTCGTAGTCTTTTTTTTTCAAAGGAAAACTTTTATTTTCAGATTCCCATCTTCAAAATATTTATGTTACTAATTTAAAATATCTTTAAAATAAAAATTTTAAATATTTAAGTTCACAAGATAGTGATTCATGGATTTGGACTAGGAACCTTGGTCATTGTATCACAAAAATACTTGTTAAACATAATATAAATCATTTAGTATGATATTTACCTAAATTGTATTTCAAAAATAACATTTTTTGTTAACCCTGATAACTTGGTAAGAAACAAAAAAACTTATTTTAAATCTAAAAATTAAGTATCCACCTCTAAGTCCCTTGATATTATTCATTCTTATCTTTTTATACCAACCCAAGTTGTAAGTATAGGAGGTAAATCTTACACATTAGTAATTATTAATGATTATACCTGATTTACATTGGTTTATTTCTTATCTCATAAAAATGAGTTTTTTAAATCCTTTATTAAATATTACAATAAGGTAAAAAAATGAAAATTTAAATAATATCATATATATTCAGATTGATTATAGTGGGAGTATAATAATCAGGATTTTGAAGAACTTTGTACTTCACAAGGTTATAATCATTCATTTTCTGTACTAAGGACTCCAAAAATAATGGGGTTTTTGAGATAAAAAAACGAAATATTCAATAAATTGAAAGAACTATCTTAAATTAATTTAAGATACCTCAAAAAAATTGTTTTGAGGTGGTTAATACCACTTTTTATACCTTGAACAGAGTTCTCATAAGACCCTTCCTTAAAAGTCCCCCTATGAACTTTGAAAAAAATTCCTAGGGTTTTTTTTGTATTGTGTTTGGATGTAAATTCTATATTATTAACATCAAAGAAAACCTATAAAATTTTTAACCCAAATATAATGAAGGTATTTTTCTTGGGTACTCTAACTCAATTAAATCATATCGAGTCTTTAATAAAATTACCAAGTCCTTAGAAGAATCAATTCACATCAAATTTAATGTGAATTTTCTTAAACCTCATCCCCAAATTAATGACATCAAGGTTGACCTAAAAAATTTGACCTTAAATAAACCACCTAGTTTTAAATAAATTAAAGATGTGTAAGAACCACTATTTATCCCTTTACCTAAGTCATGGGTGAAATCTAAAGATCATACCTTAGAAAATGTTATCGGTGATTTGCAAGTTGGTAGTCATAAAAAAAGTCTAATTTTAAATAAGGTTAAATGTAATACTTTTGTTTCACACATAAAACCCATAAATATTGATTACTCCATCAATGATGAAAATTTGGTACTTACAATGCAAGGTGAATTGAACCAATTCACATAGAATGATGTTTGGACACTTGGTGAGAGACCCGATGATCATCCCATTTTAAGTAATAAATAGATTTTTAGAAATAAATTAGATGATAAATATAACATAACTCATAAAAAATATAGACTCATAGTTAAATTATATAATAAAGAAGAATTCATTAATTACAGTGAGACATTTTTACCCATTTCTAGGATTGAATCCATTAGAATCTTATTGGAATTTATCACTCATTTGAATTTTAAGATTTTTCAAATGAATGTTAAAGTTATTTTTTGAATGGTTTTATTTTTGAAAAGGTTTTTGTTGAAAAATCGTTCAGTTTTGAACAATAAAAATTTTAAAAACATGTTTTTAAGTTAACCAAGGCTATTTATGGTTTAAAACAATCCCCCAGGCTTAGTATAAATGGTTGGCTAAATTTTTTTTATAAAATGATTTTAAAAAGGTAAAATATTATTCAAGTTTGTTTTTTAAATATATTTCAAAATATTTATTAATTTTTAAAATTTATATTGATGGTGTTATTTTTGTTTCTACTAAAGAATCTATTTGAAATGAATTTTTTGATTTAATGATAAAAGAATTTTAAATGATTTTTATAGGAGAACATAAATTTTTTCTTATTTTTCAAATCTCTCAAATTTAAGATGGAATTTTTGTAATTCAAATAAAAATCACTAATGAGCTTTTAAAGAATTTTGGAATGGATCAAGTAAAGGAAATAAGTACACCTATTATTACTTATTATAAGATAATGTTGGATGAATCCAGTAAACCAGTTGACAACAAGCTTTATAGAGGTATGATTGAGATCCTTTTTTACCTTACCATAACCTGGACAAACATCATGTTTAGTGTATGGCAGTGTCCTTGTTTTCAATAAAATCCAAAAAAATATCATTTTAAATCTCTTAAAATAATTTTTATATATTTAAAATTTTCTAAAAATATTAGTTCATTCTATCCAAAAGACACCACTTTTGAACATACAGTTTTCTCTGATAATGATTTTGGTGGATATCAATTAGATAGGAAAAGTACAAGTGGGACTTTTGACCTACTTGGAAAATATCATGTCTCCTGGAATATTAAGAAGAAAATTTTCATTTCTCTTTATATGGTAAATTTAGGATATATAGCCACAAGGAGTTGTTATGTAGGGATCTGGATCCTATTATCCCCTTCCTTTGTGAGTTTTGGGTTTTGGGGGTGTTTGGAGAAGATTCCAAGGTGTTTCGGAAGGAAAATTGGGAGTTAAGAAGATTATTCATTATAGATACCTAGGATGTGATGTAAGGGTGGTTTTTGTGCCATAGTGTGGATAGTTGTGGTGTGGGGGGTAAATGGAGGAGATTCAGAGCCACTTCCATTTTTGACATGGTTGTGGCATGGAGTATGACTGCGGTGTAATCTCTACTCAGGGTTGTTGGGTTCTACGGTGTGGTGTTTTTTATTGCAGTACATCCCCTCCCCGATTATATAATATTTGCACCATGTAAGGAAATTTGTTCCTTATACATGCCTTTGACTAAGTAGGCTACATTGTGGTCCCTCATGTTGTAACGTAGTATGTCCCATACCATCCCATCTTGCGGCATGGTGCAAGGGTTTGTGTCGTGGTGTGTTGTTTTACAAGGTATCTATAAATAATCAAACCCCCATTTGAACCCACGTTTCTCCCAATTTTATCTCTCAATCCCTAGGTTCCTAAGATATCTTTTCCAACGATTTTAATCCCATTTTAATAAGTATTAATCCTTGGATTTCTGGATTTGATTTGTGGTGATTTGAGGTGATTTCGTCTTTTTTTCTTGAGGTTTATTCTCCATTTAATCTTATTTTTTATTTTTTATTCTTACAATGTTATGAATTATGATATTAATATTTATAATAGATTTTATCTTGTTGTTTTTGGTGCATTTTTGTCAAGGAATCTTGTAATAATATAGTTTTCTTGTGATAGAGGTGATCAGAGATCCACATTCTTGTTCCGTTATCATGTGAAGAACATTGAAAACTTTGAGGTAGGGTATTTTTTCTTCTTATTTTATTTATATTAAATCGTAAAGTTATCATAAATTATATTTTTGGGTCATAGTATAATTAACCCTAATAAAGGATAAACTGTATTAATGAAAAGAATTGGCTTATGTTTGTAGTGATCGCATGTTTTCCACCATGATAAATATTTTCCTCTAGATTTTCTATGCCTATGGTTTTTTTATCAGGTTGTTTATGATTAGGTTAGCATGTGGTTTTGATGGAATTGGTTGAAGAATTTAAAGCCATTAATTTTTCTTGGTTATCTAAAAGAACATAATGAGGCGTTTTTAATGAATCCTTATATTTTCATAATTTTATAGAATTAAAATTAATGCTTAATGGATGTTTAATTGAATTTTTTCTTCCATTTTCTAATTTAATTGGATAAAGAACATGAATATATAATTATTATTTGTGATACTAATAAAATTAATGTTAATAAGAACTATTTGTCTCATAGTTTTTTGAAACTGGATTTGATGCTAGAGAGAATATTTAATAAATGATAGCTTATTATCGTTGATTCCTTAGGTTACCTATAGTTGTAACATGTAATAATGAATCAGTTAAGTCGCGATGGAATAAAACTTCTTATTTTATAAAGATAAATGTTTTGGGTTGAGTAATATCATTTTATTATAAAGGTTGAATGCCTTGTAGTTGGGGTTGTGAGAGCCTGTTTGCATGTAAAGGATAAATGCCATGTTTTTTTTACCAATTTCCCTATTGAAATTTTTTGTTGTTTGATTCCTTATGTGTTTATATGGATGTGATCCTTTCTATGTGATGTTATATGATCTTGGGATGTGTGATGAGATATGAATGGGAAGACCTGGGTTAGTCGTAGGAGTTGACATATGTGATGGTGAGATGCATGGTGATATGCATGAGGGTGTTGGGGATAAAATCAGAGTTGATGGAATGGGTTGAAGTTGGGATTACCCATTATTGTTCTTAAAGTTGGGATTAATTCTTATTAATTTTATTCTAAAGGGTTAGATGGTCAGGTTTCCTATTTATTTTCATTCCTTTTCCCACTGCTTGAGATAGTTGGATATTCTTGGTTATGCATTTCTTCTATGGTAGCTTAGGATTTTTCCTAGAGTACAAAGAATTATGGAATAGTAAGTGAATAAAAAATGTTTTAACCCATGGAGTTGGTTCTTACTAGAATGAAAATGTTAAAGATGTTAATATTGAGAAACTGTGGACTCGGTTGGATTATGCATAGAGGGCATGGACTTCACTCTAATGGTTAATGAAATATAAATGGACTATTGTTAATTAATTTTCTATGAATTAATTAATGTGAACTAGAATGTTAAAAGAAAATAATGAACTTAATATAAATATTTTTAAATTCTTGTGTTCTTATAGGATATCTTGTCCCAAGCAGTGACAACTGGGTGTCCGAATGATGATAACTACATTTGAGCCTAAGTCTAGATTTATTCCCATAGTTTAGTTTTGAGATATATTATATACTATATTTTGAGATTTCATACACTACCCCATCCATGTCAGAAGGGTGACTGACACTTGGTATTTTCATAACCCAACTCGACGGGGCTTAGGTCGCAACTCTCCAATCCCACCTCTAATAGGCCAGGGGTTGGCGACTATCGCCGAGAAGACATATCTCTAACATGAGAGGCATTGCCTATGTACCTGTATACACACACACATCTCCAAGACCACAAAATAATGAAATGTAAAAAAAAAGCAACCAATGAATGCATACATCTACATCCCACAACTAGAGTACAACAAAAGTACAAAAGAAGTACTAAAGTGAAAGAAGGGAAAAACAATTCCCACCAAAGAAAACTGTAAAAGAGTCCAACTTATTCATAATAAGGGGATTGGTGTCAAATGAAAATGCCAGAAATTTCCTCGACCCAGTTCCGGTAAACACCTCAGCCCGTCTAGCTCACTAAGCTCTACCTGCCTCGGGTCCTCCGTGGACTCCGTCAAAAGTCATGTGGTATGCACAAGACACAAAACATGTTTGGGAAAATCCCATGAAGGGGTGAGTATAAAATACTTAGTAGGAACCCCAGAAACCCCAAAAGAAAAAAGGGAGAAACTGAAAGGTGACAGTCCTCTTGACATAGCTGGAGGGAAACCCAATCGAGAGAGAAACTCCATCTCAAACCATCCTTGGTTGTATATGACAAGTTTGCTCAGCCTAAAAGGGGTGTTAACCCCAACATGTGAAAACACCACAAGGACTCCCGAAAAACACTCAGATATACTCATTTTAGACTCAAAGTCTCATTAATTTCTGACTTAATATCCAGCAATAAGATTCTTACATGAGTCTCTAAAGGTATCACATAAAATTAGGAGTACACAGTCCAAGAGCTCAGCCATCCCAGATGGCACCCGTCTGAGAGATAAACTCTATCGGGAATAACCCTACCATTTCTAATGGTACATCTGAGAGAACATGATCCATAGGAAACATATTAATAGGTCCATATCTAGTTCCCAGCACCATAGGTCAGGTAGTCGTTACCAATTTTCCAACGCAAGCAAAAAAACCCAAGTGAAGAGGCCCACCCCTCACCACTTCACACAGTTGAGGGAGCACTACTTTGAACTATGAATAGAATGCATCCTCTCTAATAAGAGAGGAAGGAGGGACTCATGCCTTAACACTGCCTCATAGTAGAGGGAGTAATACTCCTAACTAACCCGTGAAACCTCTGTCTGTGCTATACGAAGTGGCCCACACCTCAGTCCGTCGAGGGAGAACTAGCTCCTATTTAGGTATCATTCACATCTAGTGGTGGGGACTGCTCCTCGTAATTGTGTCCCATAGTAGAGGTAGCTCAAACTCTAATATAGTATCTACTCTCCATGGCTACTCAGAGATAGGGAAGTACAACTTTATAGTGAGGACCTACACCCTGGTCCGATAGGGGAGTACTAATCATGAAGGAACCACACCACGGTATGACAGGGGAGTACCACTTCGTAAATCGATAACCTTCACCCTAACTTGGTAGAGGAGTACCACCCACTGACTAGAGGACCTGCACCCTAGTAGGACAGGGGAGTACCGACTCTATCAATTCGTTCACTGTGGGGGACCCACACCCTGGTACGATAGTGGAGTACTAACCCCAAGCTAGAGGACCCACTCCCTGGCATGGCAAGGGAGTACCGACTCTGCCAGAACAACACGTATGGAGGACCCACAGCCTGGTACTACATGGGAGTACCAACTCCTAGGATATAGGACCTACACCCTAGTACAATATGAGAGTACCTAATCTACCTTCCAACGAGTATGGAGGGACCATGCCCCAACACAGTAGGGGATCAATTTAAAACTTTACAAATGTCTTAGGGAAACCATAACCCTAGTCCATCACGGAAGTAACACCCCTGGAGGAATTTACCCAAAGGTGATGAACTCGCACCCATGACATGGGGATTCCCATATCTACCTAATTATATAGGTAAGAAAAGTCCACGCCCTATTCCAACAGGGGAGTAACCATCCTAGAATCTCTCTACACAAACAATTGATCTCCAACATTGGCTTAGTACCACTCCACAAGCATCTTTCTCGATTCATGCCACATCATATCTCGTAATCCATAACAAAGTCCACCATTGCATATTATGCGGAAAACTACTCATGGTAGGCTACTCACAAGCCTGAATCCGAGTCCTAGAGAAGAATATACGGAATATGGAAGATCCCATAAGAATCTCATAAGAGTACATGGCATGAAATGGGGCACACACAGTGTGTGAGCCCGCCCAATCACCTAGCTGTGTATCTGTATACATGGTTCACCAACCCATGTAGGGGTACGCGGTGTTTAAAGGTGGTACACGTCATTCCCACCTTCACTCATCCCCTGACTGTGTTTCTCTTCTACACGGACTTGTCAACTATGTCCCTTAAACATCGTGCATCCCATATTACATGGAGTGTTCAGAAAAAATGGCCACCTGGCCATGTAGTTTGCCCGTGTTCGTGTACCGGACCCCATGTTCATGTAATTTGGTCATGTGTTAGTGAATGTCCATGTCTTTTCACATGCCTAACCCAAACCATGTCCCAGGGTCACACGTTCTAGGACACTACATGGCGTGTAACCCTTATACATAGCATGTAGTCTTGAATGTTCTTCTTCCCTGAATAGAAAGTTCTACAAAGAGTGTGTCACTAAACTACATGTTGTGTAAATGGAAAACCCAACTAGTAATTTCCTATAAAATTACCCAATTTTCCCTAATTCATCCCAAAATCCATAAATCTACCTATCAGGGATCAACAAAAATTACAATAGGGATCTAGAGACTTATAACAATGCAAAACAAAAGGGATCGCGATAAAAACTCAATCTGCCTAACTCGATGGAAAAACGCCGAAGCTTCAATTGAATAATAGTGCCTAGATTGTTCGGGTTCTCGATCTGATGATGATATGTATCAAAAATGGGGATCAACATAACCTCATCTCAATGATTCAGTGATGGTTCGTTGTTGCTAAAGGGAGAGGAGGAGAAGAGATGTGCGGTCCTCCTTTATGGCATGATGTGTGTATGAGGTTTAGAGGGGTGAGGAGTTAGGTTTAATAAAATTAAACAAATCTATTCCCCTCTCAACACTAAATCACCCAAAATGGCCTTTGAACTAAACTCCCAGTTTGGATGACCTTAGATCGCCCCTAGGGTAAACACAATGTTCCAGACTCAATTGCGGTATCAGAAATCCAATCTAAGACTCCAATAGGGAGTTATTTATATTTCAAGTGGAATTTCACATGTGTGAAAGAATATATTTAATATTTTTAATATCTTCGCACCGAGGCTTTCCGGGCCCCAGCATCCTATACCAACTCAGTGCCCGGATCTGGAAATATTCTCTGAAATATTCCAAAGTATTTTGAGTCAAAGTCTAGGATATTACATTCTCCCCACCTTAAGTCTTTTTGTCCCTGAAAATTGAAATCCTAAGTATAAGGGAAGAAACTGAGCTCCCCACTGGGCACCCACATCGGTGATCTCATCAAGGGTTCTCATGCTACTTACAAGTATGAACACAGAGGAACCACCAAGATCAAACAACTCTCGTGTCCATATTCTACCATGCCAACATTGTGCAACAACGTGCACATATCTCCTAAACTATGAAACATGGGAAATTACCAAGAACCATGGTACATCTGCATTCATGGGGTTTAGCGGTACACCACCTCGCTAGCTTACAGTAGATACTGAGAAAACCCCACAATTCACATCCACCCCTCAATATACTCTACAACGTCCTACTCAAGAATTTTTCATTAAAGGTCAAAACTGAACATGTGAGGGAATTAATGAATGAAATATGGATTCCCAAGAGTGAACACTGGGTATTACCAGGCCCTCCATCTATAACCTCTAGCTGTATCATATCTCACCAAAACAAAAACACTTCAACACCACTAGTGGAATTACAACTGAGTATGGATGGTAGGAAACCAGTCCACACTTCAGAAACATCACAGGTTATAACTCTGCTTCTATGTAACAATTATAAGAATTTATCTACCTATTCTATGGCTACTAAGAAAAAATGAGTCGAGCAGAGAAACTCCACTGGCAAGGCCAGGACTTGCTCTGACACTTCATCGCATAACCTCACCCAAAACATGCAAGTATAAGGAACTTGTCAAATACATCCTTGTACTCCTCCATTATTGTTAGGAATTGGAAAATCATAACATCTTATACACCAAGGGTCAAGTAAGATAACTGGTGATTAACCAGATGCCACCTCATATTCCTAAGTCCATCCAATGCTACTTGGGTTCCCTTTTCACTCACAAAGGAAAACCTTATTCCATTACTGCGGACACACCGCACCCTTCACCTAAAATTGTCAATCTGGGAATGAACTATAGTAATACATACCAAGAAATATGTTTTAAGGCCTCGACAATCTGAATAAGAAATCCCAACTGAACTCTCACCTCCAAGAGTCGGGTCACACTATTAGTGCCAGTGCGTGATCATCGGGTCCCCTCCATTAGGAGTCTCTAAGTGTGAGGGTTGATTCAACGGTCCAACCAGAATCTATAAATCTCAAAAAAATATTCATAGAAAGAATAGAAAGACTAGAACATGTTTCCATAAATATGGAAGCCAAAGTAGAAAAGACACAGATCATACCTCGAATCTATCCTAGAGCCCCAGGATCATAAGCTCCGACCACATGCAGTTGTCCTCACCCACGTCCTCTTGCTCCCTAAGCCTGGTGTGGACCACCTGGGGGTGGTGGTAAAAATACTAAAAACTGCCTACCACCTCCTTCCTATATTCCATCTCCTCTGTCTCGTTTGTCACCTTACAGAACTCTTTGTTCCAAGAATTGTCTCTGTCAAGGCGGATCATCAGTTGGCTCCCTATCAATAGCACGGCGGGTTGGAAAATCTCTATAGAGATGCCCCTGTCTGTCACAAGTGTAACATCACCTATCCTTTGGATAATCTGATCCTTGGCACTGCTCCTACGCCACAGGCCCATGTGCCTATGTCCAAGCATGGGTATTCCTCCTACACTGTGATCCTATCACCTATCATATACCAACTCTTGTAGATGCCTCATCCTCGTCACCACTACTGCAGGTCACATCCACCAGCCCCTGATCCAGGAAACTCTCCTCCACCAAATCTCACTCCATTACTCTATAATAGGTGGAAATGCACAACAGAATCATAGATTCTCTAATCTCTTGATGCAAGCTCTACTCTAAGGTCCTTTCTCAAAATAACATATCTTGAACCATATCCGAGGAGCATCGGTACAAGCCTATGAATCTCAATGAAAACTCTGCCACTATCATGTTTCTCTACCGAAGCTGAAGAATCTTCTTAATATGAATTTTTCTCAATGTGGTTGGGTAAAACTCTTTCGTGGAGAGTCGCTCGAACTCCTTCCAAATGATCAATGCCTTATAATGAGACTGTATTTCCAAAATCCACCATCGCCCGAAGGAAGCCTACAGAAGGCTCCCTAATAGGACCACCATATAATCAGGACGTGTCCTCACTATGTAGAAAACTCGTGTGACTTACTCAAGCCAGTCATCTATTGGCTGGGTGTCTAGATCACCCTAGTACCTCAGAGGTCACTACCTTTGGAACTCATGAAGTGCACTCAACCTACATGCATCCTCAGACTGAACTGACAATAAAACCTACTTCTCTATGGGTGGGGGAACCACCGATAGACCACCTAAGGGTAAAACCTTAGAATCAGATCCCTACATTAAAGCCTCTTTATGGGGTGGATCATCATCATGATCATGTGGTATATTCCTGTCTAACTTTAGTCACAGAGGCATCCTAAAATAGAATCAAGACATACCACGTTCAAAGAGTATATCTGGAGAGATGACTCAATAAGGATAAGAAAAACCAAAAAAAACCTAGTCTTGTATGATGTATGTACCATTTATTTATAAACGAACAGTGTCCTAATGTACCAAGTCGAAAAGAAATTGATCAGATTTCCGGTGAATAGATATGTCAGCCACCATACCAACACTAGAACCTCTGCCCTGAGATCCAAACTTGAAACATCCTAACATTATTTCTATGCAACCCAAACCAAGATAATGACACTACGGTCCCAATGTGGAACTATGGTTTGATACCACTCTATCATGACCTGATCCGACGGGGCCTGGGCTGCAACTCCCCAATCCCTCCTCCAATAGGCCAGGGGATGGTGACTAGCACTGAGAAGGAATATCTGTTATGACCAAATTGATGATGAATATATTGGTTTTCATGTATTTTATTTTGTTTTCAATAAATTTATTGAATAAAGGAAGGAAGGAAATCACCTAACTTTGTATCTTGGAAAAAATCATATTGAGGATTGTTTTCAAAAGAATCGAATCCATGATTTATAAAGAATCATCCTCATGTTTTCAAAAGAATCAGACTCAATGTGAAATTTCATCATAATGAGAAGAAACTTCTTGGAAGGAATGGTTTTGATCATACTCGACTTGGGTCTGGAATGAAAGTGAAAACATATTTCTAAAATTAAATGGTCATAAACATCACTCTAGATCTGATATGGAAGATGTAGTTGTTTTGGTAAAAAATAAGAGTCTCTATTATTAAGATGAATTAATTGTGATGATGCTTTTCTGATTAGTATTTCATATAAATCATAAGTTGAATTGATAACTTTTTATGCAATTCTATTGAAAAGGTGGTATCGATTTAAAAGGTGGTGCTGATTGAAAAGGTGGTGCCGATTGAAAAGGTGGTGTCGATTGAAAAGGTGGTGTCTATTGAAAAGTTTGTTCCAATTGAAGAGGCGGTGCCAATTGAAGAGATGGTACTGATTTACTATAGCATCTAACTAATCCATCATATATTCCATAAATTTTTCATATCCAGAAATTATCATACACAGGCCAATCGTATCCAGAAATAATCATACCCATATTTATTGTATCTGTGTGGAAGAGAGAAAAGAGATACTATCGATTAAAAGGGAATCGTACCCAGTTCAATTATATTCTATATAGAAGTAAATAAATAAGGTGATTAGGATCATGATCATATTTATAGTACTTAGAATGATTGTACTCTGGAAGATTTAAATAGAAAGAAGTTGGGATGAATGTAAAGTTACGATACTTTCCGATTGAAATATAAAGATTCTAAAGTTGTTATCAAATGAATTTAAAGTCATGAAGGAAGTCATGATTCAAGAATAGGGTTGTGAATGAATTTTTTTATTAAGTGGGTCAAGAGAAGAGAATGAGAGAATTAAATCAATAATATAGTCAACCATTTCAAAAGGGTTGAATTAATTTTTAGGTTTCCAACTAGGTCAAGAGAAGATGAGAATATGAATTTTTGAATCTCAATTGGGTCAAGATAAAAAGATAAGGATATTTCTAAATGAATTTTCAATGGGGGAATGTATATTAAAATGAAATATTTTGATTCAAATTAGTTCTGAGAATAATTTTTAGAAAATAGGATTGGTATCCATTTCTTCGTACAATTTTTTTTAATTGATACAGAGATTTGTATTGAAGAAATCGGATTGATAAAAATCAGACTCATGTATTGAAATTGGAATGGTAATTCAAATGAATTCTGAAGAAGGATATGAAGTTTAAAGAAGAATCAAGAAGTTTTGAGAAGAGTTGACTAAGTCAAAATGCGTCACAAGATTTCAGGGGAAATTGAAATTTTGGTGAATTTGTGTGAACAGGAAATATTTTTTTGGAATCCCCGCTCCAAAGGTATCGAGGGTCACCTATAAAAGGAGAAGTACTTTTTACTTTCTAACTATTGGTACTATTCACTATAGTAAATAGAGAAACTCTGAGTATTTTTAGAGAGAAGAAGTAATCTTCGTACCTATCTTTTGTTGAAGAGATTTTGATGGAGAAGTGAAATTTGTATTCGGCTGATCATCATATCGGGATGAATTAATTGACTTTAGGATTTCTATATTGGGTTTCTCAGATTGAGGAAGAATCGTATAGAGTTTATTGGGCTTATGAATTGAATTAGTTCCAATTCATTTCTATTTTATTCTAAAATAAAATCGGACATGAGGAATTGTATCAGAGATAATCGTACTCAGAGGAATCGAACTTAGAATATCAGACTCAGATTTACTTAAAATTTTCCAAGAAGTTATTACTATATTATGGGTAAGAAAGTAAATAATTTTATTTCAATTTAATACATTTTTGGAGTTGAAAAATAAGTGTCGGTAACATGAATTGTTACAAAATCATTGTATTACCCTATTTGTGCTATGAGGGTGCACACGCACTTGTGGATTGATTTCAAAGTGCTTCATGAGT
Source organism: Viscum album (assembly GCA_963277665.1). NCBI lineage: Eukaryota > Viridiplantae > Streptophyta > Magnoliopsida > Santalales > Viscaceae > Viscum > Viscum album. The sequence continues at coordinate 27,849,402 of OY728131.1, forward strand.
GTTAGGGTATATCCTAGTCATTATAATACAACGATTTATTTTTAGTGGATTTTATTGTATTGGATCATTTCCAAACCATACTAAGGACATAGCTATTCTATTGAATAGTGAAACTTGTAAAAATTTGTGTTTCTGTGGATGTGTGTTGTGGTTGTTTTTAGTAGGGAATTGAAATATTTAACAGGAGGAAAATGTTGTTTCAATTGAAAATAAACATAAAAGGAAAATGAGTGTCACTGATTCACCTCATCCCCCTCTCAGTGATACAAATACACTGACTGGGAACTTTCAATTGGTATCAGAGCATAGGTTCCCTTTTCTTATTCCTTAATGATGTAGAATTTGAATTGTGTGAACAGTAAAGGTATTCTAGTCTTTGATGAAAATAATTATCATATCTATAGAGATATAATGTTTAATTATCTTATTTCTATCAGTTATGATGTTCTTAAATCTGAAATAGTTGTCTTTCATCCCATTGATGATAAATCTCCTCTAACATCTATTGATAAGAAGAATATAGAGAATGATGGAAGGGAGAAGAATGCTATATTTTCATCACTTTTTGAAATTTAATTCTTGAGAGTGAAAGGAGTTACTACATCCAAATGTATATGGGATAAATTGAAAAATATATATTAAGGAAATATAAATTTCAAGAAGTAAAAAACTTCAAATATGGAGATTGAAGTATAAAGACTTGAAAATGGGTGATCATGAATCTGTTGGGGAATTATTTACTAGGGTGAATGAAATTGTGAGTACTATCAGATGTCTTGGTGAAAAGTTGAATGACTCTACTATTTTTTAAAATATCATGACAATCCTACCAAAAAAATTGATGCAAAAGTTTCTTCATTAGAAGATAGATATCCTGAAACATTATCTCTTGATGATTTTTATAGAACTCTAATTACTTATGAAATGATAAAGGAAATCTATGAAAAACAAAACAAATATTGATAGAGAAATTTCTTTCAAGGTTGAAAATAAATAAAATTCAAATAATATTATTATTCAAGATAAATATGGCGAATCTGATTCTGAAAATGAGGTATGTAAAAATATTGACAATATTTTTTCCTTATTTTCTAAAAATATGAAAAAGGTATAGGGAAATAAAAAGGGAAACTTCCCTTGAAATTTTTTGAATGTGGAGCTATTGGGAACTTTACTACCAATTGTCCTCAAAGAAAGAAAGAAGAGTATAGTGAAGAATAAGAAAGAAATACAAGAATACCATGGAAGAAACAGTGTGAGAAAGGAAAATTTTATTCCATAGGTAAAGATAGGAAATTATTCAATTCCAAAAGAATAAGATTTTTATCTAAATATGAATAAGAAGAAGGAAGTGATGTTGAATCTTAAAAATCAGTTGAGTATGGTATTGAAAATACTTTTATTTCAATAGTGAATGATGAAGAATATGTAAGCAGTAGTTCTAAAGAATAATAAACTCAACTTGAAATTCATTTGAATGAAGAGTTTAAAGAATGTCTTAGAAAGATCATAAGCCTTTAAAAGAAGAAAAAATTGGAAGATTAATTTTCTTCAACATGAAATCATGAATGTTTTTATAATGAGAAAGTGAATATGGTTGAAGAGAATTATGATTTAAAAAAATCTCTTGAAGAAGAAAATAATCGTAATGAGCATCTGGAAGTGAAGCTGAAAGAAAAAGAAAAAGAGTTGGAACTTGTTCAACAAAAGTTATCTAAATCTGAACTGAGAAATACAAGTTTCTAAAACTCTATTACTGAAGTTAGTGAAAGTTCTCTAAATGAGAAACCTGATAAGGTTCAATAAAATTTTCTTTCAAATGGTGATAATAATGATGGAATTATTTCTGAAAATAAGAATGTTAGGAAAGTTATATATGTGGCCAAGACCAACAATGCAGTAAATTCTAAAGTCTCAAAGAAACCTGAGTCCAAAAATGTTTTGAAACGATATGGATCCAGGAAGGTTTCTAATACTTATGATTCCAATAAGGATAAAAATAAGAAGGATAATCCAACTTTTAATGAGAATATTTTTGGATCAAAAAGGAAATAGAAGGTAGTGTATGGAATATGTTATAACAATTTTAGTCGTAATGGAAGTTTCAGAGGCAAATACTCATTCTATGGATATTGTTGGTACTATGGTGGATTCGAACATATAATAAATATGTGTTGGATAAAACAAAAACATTTATATTATCCCACTAGTTATGAAAGATAGATTTTAATGGAGAGTCAATCTCCTCGAAGAAAGAAGAATGAGAAATTTGTTTCGAAGAAACCTGAGAAGGAATAAGTGATGATTGAAAATAGGTTCCAACCCTTGGAAACTATTTGTAAGATTTGTGATCATCCTACACACCTTGAAAAATGATGTCTTGTTTTGTTATTATCTCAACAAAATATTCTTAATTCTTATAATCTGAAGGTGACGAAAGAAAATAAAGGAGAAAAATCTCTTATTGTTGAAATTGCATTGAATTCCACAAAAAGAGAATGACCCTAGATACTTTATAGTGGGTGTTCCTTGCACATGACAGGAGACTTGAAATTGTTGAAGGATGTGAAAGATTTTAAAAAAGGCACTATCACATTTGGAAATGATGAATCATTGAAAATAAAAGGTGTTGGGCCAGTCGTCATTAGAAGAGAAAAGATAAAATCACTACTGTAAAATAATCTTATACCAATGGTTACAAATCGTTGGTAAAAGATATGAAACCATTGGGATACTCTATCCCAATGGTTCACTGAACTGCTGGGATGTGAGGCATGGGGATAGCCATATCCCAATGATTCCAACTTGAACTGTTGGGATAGTTTCCTGGATTTTTAAAATACCAACGGTTCATTGAAACTGTTGGTAATTTTTTTCCCAATGGTTAATAACTGTGGGTTTATAGGGTTTATACAACTAGACCAATGGTTCAGTGAACTATTGGTATACACCTATTACAATAGTTCAGTGAAATATTTCTATAGGTCGGGTGGTATGGGTATACACCAATGGTTTAAGAACTGTTGGTATATCGCCTATAGGGCACTCTATTCCAACGGTTTCATTGAAACCGTTGGGATATAGGTATACCAACGGTTCTCAAACTGTTGGCATACACTACTCAATATGTATACCAACATTTCATAGAATCGTTGGTATTTCCTCTTCTCGACAAAGAAACAGTAGCCACCTCTCTTCCAACTATCCACTTCTAGTCAGCCATAACATATACAAATAGGGATTCAACCTACAATCAAATTTAGGGTTTCAACCTATAACATGCAATCATAAAATATAGAAACACGTAGGCAACCTGCAACCTGTAATCATACACAAACACACTGGGATTCAGAAAACACACAGGCAACCTAAAACCTGCAATCACATAGAAAACTCACTAGAAACACACACAAAAACTTATAAAAACTCACTACAAACACACAGAAAACAAACAAAAACTGTAACCTGCAATCATACAAAAACTAAAAACTTCAATCACACCGAAAACACACAGCAAATAGAAAACACGTAGGAAACCTCTAATCACACAAAAACACACTGTAAACATAGAAAACACACACCAAAACTAAAATCACAAAGAAAACACACAAAAATCACTATAAAAACACATAAAACTCACTAAAAACATACAAAAAACTCACAAAAACTCACTGCAATCACCTGTAATCACACAAAAAACACACAAAAGCTCACTGCAATCAAACACAGAAAATCTTAGGATGTAGGGATTCAACCTTGATCCTGATGAGTGTGGAATTATTAGGATGTAGATATTCAACCTTGATCTTGATGAGTGTGAAATTCTTAGGATACTGGGATTCAGCCTTCATGTCTATGGAATTATTTATGTAATCCCCCTGGATTTGATTATGTGACTACAGATGTGGGAATTCCCAAGATATCTTGGAATCGACTCTATGGACATTGAAACTCTATTTCCCTAGGATCATGGAAATTGGTTGATACTAGATGATGTTTCACTTCCCAAGATGTTTAGGAATATACCATTGTGTGTGATATTATTTGATTTATTAGGGGGAATTGGTTGTGGGCTTGCTGCAATTAGATTTACTAGGGACATTCACCTAAGAAATTGTGCTTTAACATACTACTTTGATATTAGATTTCCCCAATAGGATGGGAATTGGTTTTAAATGATATACTAGTTGGAACAGTTTCATGACATGCTCAGAGACACTTTAGCACAAGACGAGGTAGGTGCGGTCAATCACAAGTGTCACATTAGAGCCTGAGTATCAATAGTAATTTATTTATTTATATTAAATAGTTTATAAATTTATTTATCTAATAATATCACATGCACAGACACACATTTACTAGTTATGTATCAAACTATATTAGTGGTTCCCTACTATGTTTTACTCTCACTATGCTCGGGAGTCCATGACACTTTGGTCCCTGAGAAGAATTATTACTTGAATATAAAATCAAATTGGGTAAAGGATCATTGTTACATGATAATGATGGAGAAGTTTAGATGGTTTGGTGATTGAGATGATGTGATACTTGAGGATGGATTGGATTATCTTTTTCCTTTTATATTCATTTTTTTATATGGGGCTAATCTGGTGGGATACAAGTGTGTGTTAGTTTTTATGTATTTAATTTTAATTTAGTTATTTTTTGTCATTTATTCTCTAATGTTTATATCATAAATGTTGATTGGTTTATTTTCATCTATTGTTGTGCGCTCTGATATGGGGTATAGTCTTCTAATTGTATGACCCTAGAACATCATTGTTAATCGATATCCTCTAGTGTATGGGAAGGTGTGCCTAAGGTCTAGTGTTGAATCCTTACAAGGAAGAAGATGATCAAGAATTATTCAAGTACTATTAGGGTTACACCTTCAAGCATATAGATAGGGTATACAAAAATTGGATCTAGGTATGATTTAGTGGTAAGATGAAGGGTGATCCAAAAACAGCTTAGTTTATGGTCTCATAACTTTAACCAAATGGGATAATCCTTAAGGTAATATATCCTAGAGTGTAGGGGTGTAATTTTTAAGGTCTTGAAGCAAGGAACAAGGGGATAGATGGAAAATAAATAAATAGGGGGGAAATTAACTTAGCATGTTTTCATAGCCTAGGGAATATTGGGAACACCTCAGGTATGAGTGCATAGATTTTAAGGTCATGGTGTTTGGACTATTGTGTTTTTATAAATATCATGATCATGTACATAAGGATGGGAAATTATATGGTGGGAAATAATTACTTGTGTGAATTTAGTATGTCCTTATCACCCAAGAAAAACCAGGTGAACCTCTCACACAGATATAGCTCATACTCAGAGCAAGGGGCATCATCTAAGAATTGGGATGGGTAGGGGCTCGACTTGAGTTTGTCACAATCCCTAAGATCTGGGATGGAATGAAAATTGTGTTTGTAGCTGGGTCCAAGACATGATTTCAATACATCACTATGTATCATGTATAGTGGGAATCAAGCCATACATTTTCCTAGATGGCACTATGAGGTAGTCAGCTAAGAAACCTCACCCAAAGTCATCAAGTAGTGCATTTTCTGACTTTAATCATCAAATTCTTAAGTATATATTCCTGACCTGCTTAACTGTGTTGGTTATATTCAAGTTACTTAAGAGGGAAAAAACTTATAAATCCAAGAAATATACACCTTTCATCCCATCATCATGCCCCCAGGCTTGGACAGGGTCCAAGGAGAGTATAAAATGACCGAGGTCAAAGAAGGGTTGAATCTGGTGTCTGATGTAGGTGAAATATTCCTCATACCTTTTGATCTGACATGACTGTGAACACTCCTATAATCTCTTGATATGGGTAACTATTCTTCGATAGACCTAGATAGGATGGAGGCATCACTAGGAGATGGTAATCATTTGTCCTGAAATTTAATATATCATCGACTTTGTATCAAATTTTCTAACCTTTGTTTATGCTTCCACCCCTTTAGGGTGGTGGTGTCCCTGGAATTCTCCTTGAACATATTTTGTTAGTGTAAGGTTCATCATTTTTGAATCAATGATGCGTGGCATAGAAACACATTTCTATCATCCCTTGGGTCAAGGTTGAGGTGAAAGAACTAGATACTACATTAACTGAAAAAGTTAAATTCTCAGCGGTTAACATAATTGTTATTAATTTGACATCATTATTTATGTACATTGACTAATAGGCCTTATGTTATTAATTATGGAAATTCCACCTCAAGGATTAGAGATCCCAGATCTTTTCGCCTCTGTATCTCTTCCCATAGAAGCCATTTATACACCATGCACACCAAGGGATGTGAGTACGAGTCACTCACTCACCACCTTGTTCCTGAATTCATATATGTTCCTTGACTAGGCCTAGGATAAGGTTCAAAATACTCTACATTTCAATAAAAAATTTAGGTGAAAAGTGTGGGGAGAGATATAAAGAATGATCATAGAGGGGTCCTTTAAAGAGCTCAAGGACCATTTGGACCACTTCTGGTACATGTTCCAAACCCTCAGCTTCAGTGGGTTTGAATATCAAGTACTACATGCTATGGTGAAGGAGGTGGTCACCATTGGGTAGTAAAATAGGGAATTTGAATTGAATATATCTATAGTGTATGTTTCATGTTTGGTTGTACAACATTAAAATAATGCCCTAGAAAAATTCCCTTAGCATGAAATGGAATTAGTGACTCACCAAGATTCATTCAATGTTGGGAGTGTTGAAATTGATAGGATTCAATAAGAGTTTTCCCACCTATGATACATGTTGAATATTGAAAATAAGATAGTGGTAGAACAATATAGGCTCCATGATCTGGTAGATCAGGCCAGACATGATGTTGCTACCAAGGTAGAGGCACTATGATAGGCTGTAGAGGTGGGGATTGCATCAATTGATTAATTATGCCAATCTGCATCTTCTCTAGGGTAAAAGATATCAGATATCATGGAGTCCTATGAGAACATAATATCATTGTTTTTTATTCATAGGAAACCACTTTTATCTAGGGAATCATGGGAAATATTCAAATATGTAGAGATTCCTCCCTTATTTTGAATTATCAACATAGAAAAACATTTGAATTCCATGTGTATAAAGAAATTATTAAGAGCCTCTATAGACCCTTAAACACTAACATGATTATTCGGTCATAGATTGTAAAGGGATTGATTATAACTATGTTCCATGGGATTCATGGACTCTAAGGATGGTAAATGAAAGGAAATAGATTAACATAGTATACCTATAGATATGGTGTTCACAAGACACCCAGGTTTAGAGAAGGTTCTTCAGTGATTTTATAGAAATGAAATCACCCTTTCACTAGGTCTCCAAGTGGAAAATATATTGATTGGGATATGAGTGGTATAACATATGACTTATTATGGTCAGTGAGTAGCGACTACGATGAGTCTGAGGGACCCTAGAGGATTCCCATGTGAATGAGATAAGAATGTATATGGGTTTGACATGGTGTTCTTTTGTGACTAGGGCAATTAGGAGGTGAATAATACTCTTTGTCTAGTTGGATGATGAGACGTGCATCGAGGCATGGGATAATCCTAGAGAGATGAGTCTAGACTATGTGACCGAGAGGATAGACTAGTGTGATGGTGAGGACTTGTAAGCATAGGCAGACTAGGATTCAAGGAAAGTTCCAATAATATCATATAGTATTTGAGGTCATCATGAGGTAATTATTTCTTTTTTGGATATGAGATTTATTTGAGTCTCAGGACTCTAGTGGATTCCCTGGTGTAAGATATATGAGTAAAAAAAGGACTGAAATTTTTCACTTAGATGGTGAGACATTTTTTAGATGGGGGTATAGGTCCCGAGTGACTAGAACCTTGTAGCTATCTGGTGAGCTATGATATGGAAGAAATTCCCTTTTTGTTATTTCATACACATGTTGGGTGAAAAATTCTAACAAGTATAGTGATATATCTTAAGGAATGACAACACCTTGAGTGATAAGGTGTTAAAAGGACCCTTGCTTGAATGATAATGAATTTATCATATTGTAACATGATATCTAACCCTACCACAATTGATAAGGTAGTGGTAAAGATAATGGACTCACCTTGAATGATAAGGTTCTAGATGAACCCAACCCTGAGTGATAATGGAGCGTTTGAAATCTGATATCAAACCTACCATGGTTAATATGGTATTATTTTAGAAACTGGATTTACATTAATCGTAATGTATTAACATGGATGTTTGTTGAATGCGAAGGTTGGTATGTGATATATAGTGGTATGAGACACTACCTTTAGTAGTATGGTAGATGTTGGGAGTTGAGTGATGATCTATATTGCGTGATAAGTATTAGTCTAGGTCTTGGGTACATGACTCTATCCAATACATTAATAAAAGATTATGTATTGAATTAGTATGGAGTAGCTCAACAGGGATCGAAGGTGATAATATTAGGTGGTTATCGAGGATAGAAATAGAGCCTATTGTGTATTTTTTTTATTTGGGTCATATTGGTGGAAAATTAATTGATGTATGACTGTATGCATCCACATGGTTTATTAATATAAAATTATGTTTTCTTCAAATGATCATACCACTAAAAAAAGATATATATGTGTGTGTGTTGGCCATTTTCATGCACAACTATGAATGGTTTGGATCACACCAGGCTTCTATATCAATATAGAAGAACTAGATGTTGCAATGTTGTGTAGGTATCTCCCCTAAACATGATACAAATAACCACCACTATTCTTTGGTTTATAAGACATTGCACCTCCATTGGAGGGATTTTTTTATAAAATCATGGCATTTCTTTATCACATAATTCATTTAATTGTATTTAACATTTATTCTAAAACCCATTCAGCACAAATAAAATGCAATAAGTTAAGCAACTAGATCAACATAACTATCACTGTGTGTTTTTGTAGACAGCATACCTCTGTTAGAGGGGTTTTATTATAAAAACATGACTTTATTTATCAAATTAAATAATTATATTAAAGAATAGTTATTCAAGATATGCAATTCAATATAATTAAGCAAAATTAAGAAAGAATCTAAATTTAATTTAAAGCATTCTTGGATTAAAGAGGCTAGGAGAGGGACCCTACCTCAAGGTAGAACCAAGCCATCTACTTCGGCTCTTGGAGCTTTCTAACTAAAATCTATTTCTCCCCCACTGGGTATATGAACCTTCACACACATGCATGGACACCTAGCCCCTATGCACACACCTGCATGGCCATGAGAATGAGCAAGGGGATCCTTACACATATGCTTATATAAATATACCTGTCTCCACTCACTTGTGTATGCATTTATATATATATATATATATATATATATATATACATGGTCACACCTATCCCCATACGTGCATAATCACTGCCATGGGTGACTATACACGTAACGGGGGAACCCACATTCATATACTTACCTATGCACACGCAGGCAAGTCTCCCTTGACTTGGAAACTCGAAACCAACGAGCAGGGATCAACGCACTACAAAAAGGATATTAAGAACCTTAAAACACATAAAGGATACTACATAACCAGTGAGAAACCAACCAACGGCATTAAATCCTTACCTAGATTGGCAGCATAGAACTAAATCCACCCAAACCAACATGAAACGATCCAGCGCCCTACCGAAAACATAATATGGAGTCAAAAACACTGAAATCCAAAAATAAATGAGTTGCGAGACAAGTAGTAATCATATAATCTTACCTCAAATAAAATTCACTGGACTGAATCAATCTAAACCCCTTCTATCCCCCTTCACATAATATAACTACCCTATGTCCATAGAAAGCAGTAAAAGACCTAAGTGGCCAATGCGATAAAGAAAATAAAATAAAAACTAAACTAAAACATACTTGTCTCATGTGACTATATACATCATCGCCCAACATATAAGAACCATAAAGCCCCATGGGTCAAATAATGTTCCTACAAGAAAGGGGGAAACAGATCTATGTTTCAAAATGATAATATCAAATAATAAATTCCTATTAATTAACAATTACTCTTCCTAATAATGGTATATAATCAATTTGGCTCGAGTTTCAGCTTAGTTTGATTTTGTTTGATACAAGTTTGTTTGGTACATTTCCATTAGATTTAGTTTTTCTTGTTTTTGTTTATATTATCTTGGACAATTTCATTCATTTGGGTTCTAGACAATCACGGAATTAATAATAATCAGTCAATCCATATTAATAATTATATCCATGGGTTCCATATCTAGAGTAAAAACTATATAGAAATGAATGATATCATATAAGGAAAATCATAAGAGGGGAAGGATGTAAAGTAGTATTATTCATTAAATTAATACCTAATATAGATTTTTCATGGGCACATAAATCACCAAAAGCCCCAAATTAAATTGGGACAAAAAAAGAGGGCATAATAAACCAACCTCAAATGGTGGAAAATGGTGGCAGATGGACCAAGATGATCCAAATTGCTTTGCCTTCGGTAGTGGATTCCAAATCACATCTGAGGTGGACCCGAAAGAACTATGATATGCCCTAGAAACAAGGATCAAAGTTAGATAAGTGGAAATTTTAGAAACTTAGAAGAGTAGTATATACTCATTGTGAAGATCAAGGATTTTTTACTACAACCCCCTGGACAGCCCCCCACCCCCCTGGAAACCACCCCACCACCTGGACACCCCCCCCCCACCCCCCTGGACACCCCCACCCCCACAAATAGTCCCCCCACACCCCCTGGACAGTCGCCCCGCCACCTGGAGACCCACCCACCCACATGAACACCCCCACCCACCTGGACACCCCCTGACCCCCTTATACACCCCCCCCCCCAACCCCCTGTACACCCCACCCCACCCCCTGGATACCCCCCCCCCCCACCTCCCTAGACATCCCCCCACCCCCCTTGAACACCCCCCAGCCCCCCGGACACCCCCTACCCCCTTGGATACCCCCCCCCCCAACCCCCTGGACACCCCCCCCCCCCACACCCCCTGGACACCCCCCCCCCCAGACGTCACCCCACCCCCACCCCCTGGATCCCCCCCACCCCCTGGACACCCCCTAGACACCCTCTACCCCCTTGGACAGCCCACCCAACCCCCTGGACAGCCACTCCTCCCCCAAGAAAGACCCCCACCTCCACCCCCCTAGACACCCCCAGCCCCCTAGACACCCCCTACCCACTTGGACAGCCCCCACCCCCACCCCCACCCCCCACCCTGAACACCACCCCGCCCATAGACACCCCCACCCACCCACCCCACCACCCGGACACCCCCACCCACATGGACATCCCCCCACCCCTCGGATAACCCCCACCCCCATTGACACTACCTCACCCCCTGGACACCCCCCCCCCCACCCCCACCCCCACCCCCCATGGACACCCCCTCCCCACCCCCCCCCTAGACATCCCCACCCCCATGGACAGCCTCCCACCCCCACCCTGTTGGACAGCCTCCCCCCCCCCAACCCCCTGGATAGCCCCCCCACCCCCATGGATAGCCCCTCCACCCCCTAGACAGCCCCCCCTGGACACCCCCTCACATGACAATAGAAGTTCATGATTGAATAAGTAGTAAAAAAAGGAAAAAAAATCTACATTGAGGTGTAAACTAAAGAAAAACATATAAAGATACTCCCAAGTGTTCATTGAAGAGAGATTATCATCATGGGGTTTTAGTATGGAGAATATGCTTCTATTCTGATAGGAAAGGCTATATCATAGACTACTTAAAAATTTGTGAGGGTGTGACTTAAGGCAAAAGGATGTTTTTGTTGGTTCCCATTTACCCTTAAAGTGGATTTTCAATAAAATAAAAAATGGATTGTGGATAGACTATTTAAAAATAAAAATAAAGATATACAAAATTTATGATAGAAAATTTGAACTAAAAATGGAAACCATAAAAGAAAGAGATAGTAGAATTAGATTAGTAGTTGAAATTTCTGAAGAAGATCCTAAGAGATTTCCTAAGGAAAATAAAAAGCAGTTGAAGAAGTTTTTTGAAGGTGTAATTATGTTGTTCATAGAGATATCATATGTATGACTTTGATTCCTAGTAAAAAGATTTTGATTAGTGGTAAGGGAAAAGATACGATGTTATCATGTTCTAAATCAGTTGCTACAAATGGATCCACACCTATGAAGAAGGTTGAACATGATAAGAAAGAATTTCTAATCATATAGTCTTATGATTAATAATAAGATAAACCAAAAAAACGAAAAACATTGAGAGTTCTCTAATTTCTCAAGTGAATATACAATTTTCAAACAATAATAAACATGTGAAATAAGATAAAACCATATTTTCTCAACATAAAAATGTTTAGAATGTGAGAAATAAGAAAGTGCAAAGAAAATCAAACACTTTTGAGATACAAAGAAAAGTGATCCAGTAGAATAAATCCTTAGTCAATGTTATAACTTAGAAGTTGATAAACCCACCTTATTACCATACTTGTTGATATAAAACAACACTCAAATGGAAATTTCAAATAATACACACTTCCCATATATATTTTTTTCAAGTAAAATAATTTTACAAAATTAATCCTTCATATAGTGTTGTTATTCCATTGAAAAATTCAACATGGAGAAAATACGAAAATACATTCTTGTTAATCACATATATAAAAAAGTTTCAACACATTTCCCATGAGTTAATGCCATATTTATAGGGAAATTTTCATCTAGATAACACTTTATAATTTAATAAAATATTGTTACCCATTCAACTATATGTGAATCCAAAAATAACAACAAATTTATCCATAAACAAATTTCCCTTCACATTAATCATGTATATATTAAAATAGTATGCATTATATAACATTTTCATTTGAAAATTATAACACTCTATTCACATGAAAACTGCATCCACAAAGCATCAATGTTATGAATAATTCTACACATAAAATATTCTTAACATTTTTATGATCTCCAAATGATTTCACATTGAATATGATATTCTTTATGAAACTAGAAACACATCATATATTATTCACCTAAATCATAAAGAAATAATTTTCTTGTGGTATCTTCTATGTGAACTTCCAATGATTTATATCTAAAAACACTACAATGATAACTATTTTTATGTTTTGAGAAAACCAAAATCAATCATATATCACAGATAAATGAAATAATATGAAATGATACAAATTGAATCAACAAAACTCAAACTAATAATGAATCAATTAACTATACCAGAATAAGATTTGGGACTCGCTGCCAAAGAATACCCAAATCATAAAAACATAGAAGGGGATGCTCGACCAGAGGGGATCCTCGACCTCAGCAGGATTCCCAATCAGAGGGGATGCTCGACCTTCTCGACCGAGGGGGGATTTGTGTCAAGTAAGGTAAAGCTCGACCTAGGGGGGATTCGTGTCGGGTGAGGGAAAGCTCGACCTAGGGGGGATTCATGTTGGGTGAGGGAAATATTGACCTAGGGGGGTGTGTGACCTCGGAGGGGATTCTCAACTAGAAAAGGACAAGGAGGGAGGTGAGTGAGAGACATCGAGCAGCGAGTGGTGATCAGCGAGTGGCGATCGGCTAGGGTGAGTTGGAATGGGAGGAGGGGAGCGCGAGGGGGATGAGAGTGGTGGAGAGGGGTATTCAGGGTGGAGAGGTGTGGTGTTGTAGCAATAGATAAGTGGGGAATGATGTGAGGGGAAGTCGATATGGGAGGAGGGTCACGAGCGGAGGCATTTTAGATAGTTTTATCCCAACGGTTCTTATGAAATGTTGGGTATTGAGGCGGTTTTTTCCAACGGTTCACTAAAACTGTTGGTAAAACCAACTTATATTAATGTATACCAATGGTTTCATAGAACCATTGGTATATGTTCTTTATTCTAATGGTTTTTTCCAAACCATTGGGAAAGAACTGTTGGTATAGGTGGGATTTCCACCAGTGAATCCAAGAAAACATTTTATGTTGATGGGCTAAAACACAATTTTATAAGTGTTTCATAATTGTATGATGAGGGTAACAAAGTTATATTCAATAAATATGGGTTTTTTGTGAATATTAAAGAATATGGTATGATTGTTACAAGAGGACAACGTACAAAAGGGAATTTTTTTCAGGTTGTTGATACACAAAACTCTTGTTACATGAGAATAGTGGAAGAGAATCAGTTATGGCATAAAAGGCTTAGACACATGTGTCAGAGAAACATGATCAAGATATCTAAAAGAGATGATGTTCGAGACATTTCTAATTTTTCAATAATAAGATATTGGTGTTGTACTACCTACCAGAAAGAAAGATTAAAAATTTTGTGCATAAGAAATATGATTTTTGTTTAAAACAACCTATAGAGCTGATATATTTAGATATATTTGGGCCAATAAGAAAACAATAAACAAATGGAAATAAGTACTTCATTACCTTCATTGATGATTTTACTCACATTATTTTTGTCATGTATATGAAACATAAATCATATGATTTGAAAAAATTTAAAATTTTTAGAAGAAAAGCAGAAAAAGAATGTTAGTATTTAGTGAAGAAGTTGTGAACATATAATGGTGGTGAATATAGAAATGAATATTTTCAAGACTACATTGAGAATCATATAATTCAATATGATTATAGTTCCACATACACTCCCCAAAAAAATGGGGTAGATAAAAGAAAGAACAAAAGTTTGGTTTAAATGGGAGGAACCATGTTACTTGAACATGGCCATTCTCATTAATTTTGGAGGCAATCTATGAGTACTTCTACTTATATTCAAAACCATTACTTATATGGTTCTCAATCAGGTTTGAATTTGTATGAATTTTTTTATGGAAAAACTCCAAGTTTGAAACACTTCAGAGTTATTGGGATTCCTTGTATTATAAAGAAGAAATATGGAAAGTATGGAAAGTTTGAGAAGAAAGGTAAAGATGTAATTTTCCTTGGCTATGCTTCGTAATTTTTCAATGGCCAGATTGGAAAAAATTAGAATATTTCTTGATATTTTTTCACAACGAGGCTATAAGATCTTTCAAATGGATGTTAAATCTGAATTCCTAAATGGTGATCTTAAAGAGGAGGTTTATATTGAAAAACCTTGTAGATTTATTATTGGGAAAAATGAAATTTGTGTGTGTATATTGATTAGGTCCTTGTATGGACTAAAACTGGCTCTAAGGGAATGGTATTCCAAATTGAATACCTGCTTAAGGAATATAAGTTTCAAGAAAGGAAGAGTGGATAGAAATATTTATATCAGAGAAACTCAAGAGTATTCCCTAATTTTAATTGTTTTTTTTTATGATATTATCTTTGTTGGGAATGATGACAGAAGTTGTTAAAGGTTTGAAGAAGAAATGAAGAAGTTATTTGAAATGTCCATGTTTGGAGAAATGAAATACTTTCTTGGGTTAAAAATATTTCAAAAGTATAAATACATTTTTCTTTCTCAAGAAAAGTATACTAAGTAACTTCTTAAGAAGTTTGGAATGGAAAAATAAAAACCAGTTTCCATGCCCATTTCAGTGGGAACCAAGTTGAGTAAAGATGGAGAAGTAAAATAAGTTGATCATAAATAGTATCGAATGTTTATTGGAAGTATATTATATTTTAATTCCTCAAGACCCAACATTATTTATGTTTTTACCTTATGTGAAAGATTTTAGAGTGCACTAAAAGAATCACACTTACTTGTTGGAAAAACAATTATTAGATATATCAAAGGCGTAAAAAATCAAAATTAGGTATTGCAGCTTAGATAGTATTGATTTGTTTGGGTATTCAGATGAAAATTGGGCAGGAAATGTTGATGATAGAATATCCACATCTGGTAGAGTGTTCTTTATGGGAAATAATTGCGTTAGCTGGAATTCAAAGAAACATAATTATGTAACTCTGAGTATGGATGAAGTTGAGTATTTTTTCACTCAAGCCGCTACTCAACTTATGTGGATGAAAACACAATTGGAAGATTTACTTATTGAAGTGAATCTACCCTTTCCATTAGAGTGTGACAATCAAAGCACAATCAATCTCACCAGAAATCCATTTCAACATTCTCATTCAAAACATATTGATATCAAATATCATTTCATCAAAGAGAATGTGGAGAAGAATGAATTGAATCTAAAGTATATTCCAACATTAGAACAAGTGGATGAAATTTTCACAAAACCTTTATTGAAGGAATCATTCTCAAAATTGAGGTTAAACATGAGTGTCCAACCTTATTCTCATCAAGGTTGAGGTATTTTTTGTTATAACCTCTCTCATCTTACCTTTGGATTGTATTGTAAATGAGGGAAAATTTTATTGTTTAATAAATCTATTGCATAAAAGAGAGAGTTGGGGGTAAGCTGTGAATTCAGCATTGTTTTTTGAGTGAACTATTATAACTATTTGTTAGAGTGGTTGTAGGAAAGAATTGTTTTTTATTCTAATAATGTTAAAGAAGAGATGAGTAAAAAGAAGAAAAAGGCTGATATAATCACTACTCTTGTACAGAATGGTTTTGCTATCAATGATTCTTGTTTCCTACAATGATTTATCTCACATTGGCTTAGAATTTTTTATATGTGATCCATTTCTTGAGGATACAAAGTTCAATGATTTATGAAACTTGGTTGAAAAAAATCCAAAGGGGATATTTTTAGGACCAAGATGATGATGAAGGTGATGTTTTTCATGTGTTGTATTTTGTTGTCAAGAATTTTTTTAAAGAAAGGAAGGAATAAAATCACCTCACTTTATATCTTGGAAAAATTGTATTGAGGATTGTTTTAAAAAGAATCGGATCCATGTTTTTTAAATAATTGAACTCATTTTTACAAAAGAATTGGACTCACTATGAAATTCCATCGTAATGAGAATAATCTTCTTGGAAGGAAAGGTTTTGATCGGACTCAACTCGGGTCCGGAATAAAATTAAATACATATTGATGAAATTAAATGGTCATCATTATCACTCTGGATCTGATGTGTGAGATGTAGTTGTTTTGGTGAAAATCATTGTCTCTATGACTGTGATGAATTAATTGTGATGATGCTTTTTTGATTCATATTTCATATAAATCATAAGTTGAATTGAGAACTTGTGATACAATTCTTTTGAAAAGGTGGGGCTGATTTAAAAGGTAGTTCATATTTAAAATGTGGTGTTGATTGAAAAGGTAGTTTTGATTTAAGAGGTGGTGCCAATTGAATATATGGTACCAATTTACTATAGAATCTGACTAATCCATCGGATAGGCCATAAACTTTTTGTATCTAGAAATTATCATACCCAGGCCAATCGTATCTAGAAATAATCATAACCAGATTTATCAAATTTGGGTGGAAGAGAGAAAGGAGAGGATTCTGATTGAAAAGGAAACGTGCCTAGTTCAATTGTATTCCAGGTGGAAGGAAAAAAACAAGGTTTTGAGGATCGTAATCAAAATGATTGTACTTATAATGATCATACTTAGGATGAGTTAAATAGAAAGAAGTTGGGGTGAATGGAAAGTTATGATACTTTCCTATTTAAAAATGATGATTATAAATTTGTTCTCAAATGAATTTAAAGTTGTGAAGGAAGTCATGATATAAGCACAGGATTGTGAGTGAAATTTTTTGTAAGTGGGTCAAGATAAGATAAGGATGGAATGAGATCAACAATGTAGTCAACCATTTCAAAAGGTTTGAATTAATTTATATGTTTCCAACTGTGTTAAGAGAAGAGGAGAAGATAAAGTTTTGAATCTCAAGTGGGTTAAGAGAAAAAGATAAGAATATTGTTGAATGAATTGTGAAGGAGGAGCTATAAATTCAAATGAAATATTTTTGATCAAAATCGGTTCTTAGAATCATTTATAGAAAATCATAATGGTATCCATTTCTTCGTACATTTGTTTTCAATTGATATAGATCTTTTTATTGAAGAAATTGGTTTGAGAAAAATTAGAATCATGTATTGAAATCGAACTGGTGATTCAAATGAAGTCTAAAGAAGGAGATGAAGTTTGAAGGAAAATCAAGAAAAGTTGAAGAAGTCAAAATGCATCCAGATATTTTATGGGAAATTGAAATTTGGGTGAATTTTTGTGAGAGAGAAAGATTTTTTTTGGATTCTTACCAAAAGTCTCAAGGTTCACCTATAAAAGGAGAATTAATTTTTACTTTCTGACTATTGGTACTGTTCACTACAGTAGAGAGATAAGCTCCGAGTTTTTTTTAGAGAGAATAAGTAGTCTGCGTACCGATCTTTTATTGAATAGGTTTTGATGTAGAAGTGAAATTTGTATTCGGATGATCATCATATGGGGCTGAATTAATCATCTTTTGGATTTATGTATTGGGTTTCTTGGACTGAGGAAGAATCATACTAAGTTTATCGGGCTCAACAATTGAAGTGGTGTTGATTCATTTCTATTGTATTCTGAAATAAAATCAGATTGGAGGAATTGTATTAGGGAGAATCGTACTAGGAGGAATCAAACTTGGAAAATTAGATTGATATTTAGTTAACAAAGTCCATGAAGTTCTTACCATCTTCTAGGTAATAAAGTAAATAATTTTATTTCAATTGAATACATTTTCAGAATTGAAAAAGAAGAAGAGGTAATATGAGTTGTTACAAAAGCATTGTATTACCCTATTTGTTCTAAGAGGGTGCATGCTCACTTGTGGATTGATTTCAAAGTGCTTCACAAGTGTAAGGTTATATCCTACTCATTGTAATCCAAGGGTTGATTTATAGTGGATTGTATGGTATTGGATCATTTCCATACCATACCAAGGACATAGCTATTCTTATTGAATAGTTAACCTTATAAATCTTTGTGTTCCTGTGGATGTGTATTGGAGTTGTTTTCAGTAGGTAATTTAAATATTTAATAGTAGGATAAGGTTGTTTCAATTGAAAAGAAACAAAAAAGTAAAAGGAGTATCATTTATTCACCCCCTCCCCCTCTCACTGATACACATACACTGACTGGGAACTTCCAATATCACTAACATGGGAGGCATTACCTATGTACCTGTACACACGCACACATATCCAAGCCCACAAAATGATTAAATGTAAAAAAAATCAACCAATGCATTCATACATCTACATCCCACAATTAGAGTACAATATAAGTACTTAAAGTAGGAGAATTTAAAAACAATTCCCACCAAAGAAAACTGTAAAAGAGTCCAACCTGTTCAGAAGGAGGGGATCGTTGTCAACTGCAACTATCAGAAAGATCCTCAGCCCGACAATGGTAAAAACCTTGTTCCATCTATCTGACTAATCTCTTCTTTCCTTGGGTCCTCCGTGGACTCCTTCAAAAGGCCTATAGTCTACACAAGACACAAAACATGTACCGGAAAAGCTCATGTAGGGGTGAGTATAAAATACTCAGTAGATGCCCCAAAAACTCCAAAAGAAAAAAGGGATCAACTTAAAGGTGGTTATCCGCTTGACCTAGCAGGAGGGAAACCCAATCAAGAGAGAAAATATATCTCGAACCATCCTCAATTGTACATGAAAATTCTGCTTGGTCTACAAGGGGTTTTAACCCCGACATGTGACAACACCACAAGGACTCCCGAAAAACACCCATATATACTCATCTCAGACTCAAATTATCATGAGGTTCTAACATCATATTCAGCAACAAGATTCATACATGAGGCTCTAAAGGTAGCACATAAAATCATAAGTACACACTCCATGAGCTTAGTCATCCCAAATGGAACCTGTCTGAGAGATACACTCCATCAGGAACAACCCTACCATTCCTAATGGTACATCCAAGAGAACGTTTTCCATCAGAAACATATTACTAGGTCCAGCTCTAGTACCCAACACCAGAGGTTTTTTCGTCATT
Organism: Viscum album; assembly: GCA_963277665.1. NCBI lineage: Eukaryota > Viridiplantae > Streptophyta > Magnoliopsida > Santalales > Viscaceae > Viscum > Viscum album. The sequence continues at coordinate 27,869,228 of OY728131.1, forward strand.
ACCTTGCACCCAGCGCAAGCTAAATAAACCCAAGTGAAGAGGTATGCCCCTCACGACTGCACACAGTTGAGGGAGCACTGCTCCGAACTGTGAATTTCATGAATCCTTTCTAACAAGAGAGGATAGAGGGACTCGTGCCTTGCCACTTCCCCATAGTCAAGGTATTACTATTCATAACTAACCCACAAAGCCTCTTTCACTCTAGTAAGGAGTGTCCCACACCTCAGCCCGTTGAGGGAGCACTAGCTTCTATATAGGTATCATTCACATTGAGTGGAGGGGCCTGATCCTCATTACTGTGTCCCACATCCAAGAGATCTCTATCACCAATGGAGGACCAACTCCTCAATGCTACTTGGAAATGGGGGAGTACAACTCTGTAGTGAGGACTCATGCCTTGGTCCAACAGGGGAGTACTACTCATGAATGACATGCACCCTGGTATGATAGAGGAGTTCCACTTCGTAAATTGAGAACCCACACCCTAACTCAGTAGGGGAGTACCACTCAGTGAATATATGACCCACACCCTAGTAGGATAGGGGAGTACCTACTCTGTCAGTTCATTCACTATATGGGACCCACACCCTGGTACAATAGGGGAATATTGACCCTAGGCTAGAGGACCCACTCTCTAGCATGAAAGGGGAGTACCGACTTTGCCGGAACAATGCGTATAGAGAACCTGCACCCCGGTATGATAGGGGAGTACCAACTCCTAGGATAGACCCACACCTTGGTCTAACATGGGAGTATATACTCTACCTTCTAATGAGTATGGAGGGATCATTCCCTAACATAGTAGGGGAGCACTGTCCAACTTTACAAATTTCTTTGGGAAACTTGCACCCTAGTTCATCAGGGGAGTAACACCCCCAGAGGAATCTACCCAAAGGTGATGAACCCGTACCCAAAATGTGAGGATTTTTGTCTCTACCTAAGCATATAGGTAAGGAAAACATGTTCAGTAGTCCAACAGGGGAGTAATAGTCCTAGCATCTCTCTACACAAACCACTAATCTCCAATATCGAATTAGTACCTCTCCACAAGCATCTTGCTCGATTCATGCCACATCATATCTCGTAATCCATAACAGAGGCCACCATCACATCCTATGTGTAAAACTGCTCATGATAGACTACCCACAAGCCTGAATCTGAGTCTCAAAGAAGAAGATACATAAGACAAAAGATCCCACAAGAATCTCATAGGAGTACACGGCATGCACTAGGGCACACACGGCATGTGAGCTCACCCAAGCACATGGCCATGTATCTTGTCTACATGGTTAACCAACCCATGTAGGGGTAAACGCCATGTAAATGAGTTACATGTTGTGTCCCCCTTCACTCGGCCCCCGGTCATGTTCCTCTTCTACACAGAATTTCCAACTGTGTCCCTTACACGTTGTGAATCCCATACTACACGGCGTGTTCAAAACAAACGACCACCTGCCTATGTAGGTTGAATCTTCTTTGTACTGGACCCTTTTTTTTGTTTACTTTGGTCATGTGTTAGTGCATGGCCATGTTTTTTCACACATCTAACCCAAGCCATGTCGCATGGTCACATGGTCTAGGACAGTACATGACGTGTAACCCCTATACATAGTGTATAGTCTCGAATGTTCATCTTCCCCAAATAGGATGTGATACATACCATGTGTTTCTGAACTACACGCTATGTAGATAGAAAACACAACCATGAATTTCCTACAAAATCACCTGATTCACCCTGATTCAACCCAAAACCCATAGATCTACCTAGTAGGGATCAAAAATAATTGCAATAGGCCTCTAGAGCCTTATAACAACACAAAACAAAAGGGATCATGACAAAAAATCAATTCACCTACCTTGTTGGAAAAACTTTGAAGCTTCGGTTGAATAACAGTGCCCGGTTCGTTCTATTTCTCGATCTGATGATGATCTGCGTCGAAAACGGGGATCAATGGCACCTTATCTCGATGATTCGGTGGCAGTTCGTCATCACCAAAGGGAGAGAAAAGGAGGAGATGTGGGATAATCCTTGGTGGTATGATGTCCGTATGAGGGTTAGAGGGGGGAGGAATTGTGTTTAAAAAAATTAAACCAATTAATTTTCCCCTCAATGCAACGTCACCCAAATCGGCCTCCGAACAACACTCTCAGCGCAGACGACCTTAGGTCGCGCCTAGGGTAAAAATGACATTACAAACTCAACTGCAGTCTAAAAAATCTTATCTAAAACTCCAAGATGTATTTATTTATGTTTCAAGTGGAAATTTATGCACATAATAGAATATTTTTAATATTTTTAATATTGCCGCACCGAGGCTTCCCGGGCCCCGGTTTCCTGTGTTGACTCAGCGCCCGGCTCCAGAAATATTCTCTGAAATATTCCGAAGTCTTTCAAGTCAAAAGACAGGTCATTATAGGTATACTCTAAGAGGGTGTAGTCTCCAACATCCAGGTTGGCAAGGTATGGATGGTTGACTACCCCCTTTAGCCCTACTCTCTTCTCTTGGTAGTATTGTGTACTGGTATTCATGGTGGTTATCTTTCCCCATATATGTGTGTATATGGTTATGATAACTTGTGGTTATTTAACACACATGTATCTCTAGATATAGTAGCCTAAGGATTATTATAAGTTTGAATTGTGAGGGTTGTGATGGATTTAGGTACATTACTCGGTGTATGGGCTATAATGTCTTGAGGTATAATACTAAATGTATGATACACGACATATGAGTTGTGGTGGCTCCTAGAAACTATTTGGTTACTATATGGATATGTGTATGGTATTATGAGATGATGTGATGCACAAGGTGCATGTTGTGATACTTAGGCCAGATGTCTTCAGGCTTGCTTCTTTTAGAGAGAGATGGCTCAGGATGCACGACATTGGGGAAGAGTGGAAAATCTGTTGGAAAGTGGTAGCAGGGCACCCTTGTTTTATTACTATAATATATGATCCCTTGTTTGTGATGCTTAGTGAGAGTTCTACATAGTGAGGTTGGTAACTTAGTATACCTATTTATGTGATGAGTTAGTTTCACTTTTTGTTTACTAAGATTTATTATTCTTTCTTTATTTTTTTCATGAGAAGATATGGGGAGGATCCTACTGAGTATACCTATTATTCTCACTCTATGTATATATAAACTATTTTCTAGGTTAGTAGGAGCGGGTTGGAGATCAAGTTGGATTTTACTAGCTCATGGTTTTTCAAGAGCTAACTGGGATTTATGGTCCCTACCAAGTTTATATTTTGTTACTTGTAATTTCTTTTTCTGGTTATATTAGTCTTGTATGACATTACATGTATGTACTTGAGTTTTATTTACCTATATATTAGTAGGATTTGATTAGTGTAATTATATTATCTCTATCTTCTACATTCTCTATTAGAGGATAATACCTTCTATTTGTATGTTCATTATACCATGGGTTCTTGTCATCAACCTATGGCCTATTGGAGGTAGGATTCGGGTAGTCACTATCTTGATTCTCTCATTGATATCCCAGGAGGGGTACTTTTGGCGGGGATGGGGTCACGAAATATTGTGCCCAAATTATTTAGATGAAACACGCTCTCTTATATTATGGGATAAATTACAATAATTTTTGTATTAATTTCGAAAACACTAGTACCATTAGTATCTCTAGAAATTTATTTCAACACTCGCACACCAAGAACATTTATCTTAGACACCACTTTTTGAGATCTCACTTCCAAAAATTTGATATCTTTCTTGACTTAATTATCACCAATATTAAATTAGATTATATCTTTAAAAATAATCTTTCTTTAGATCATTTTTACTTTCTTAAGGTTGAGTTAGGTATAGTACGCTTGTGACACTTATTCATTAACTAAGGAAAGATTGAGAAATTTAAAATTCTTTATCTTTCTTATTTCTAAAGTTTATTGAATATTTAAAAAAACATTTTTCAAACATTCTATTTTGTTTTTTAAACTAAAGTGGGTGTAATATTCCTTGAAAATAAATTCATGTTTGGATACAAACAAGTGGAGGTAGTTCTAGCACACATTCACCTAGAGGCAGGAACCTCAAAAAGGGCTAGTTGTATTTTTAATCTAATCTTCACCTTAGGCGTGAGTAGTGGACCTTTGCTGCACACCTAGTTTGACACTCCTAGGTAATATTCTCTAGATTATTCACATAATATTTCTAATAATAAATAATGGATTGTACTTTATAAGTAAAGAATCGATTTAAAATTATATTTTAAATTCTGTATTTTTAAAATGTTTTCATTTTTAGAGTGTTATCTGCAAAACATTTTATGATTTTAAACATTTTATTTATTTTTATTTATCTATTTAATTTCATTATTTTATGGCTCCCTGTATTTTTAATAAATCAATTAAGGGGGATATTATATTGATAATTCTAAAATCTTCTTAGAGGATACGACATATTTCATTTTTGATCTTATTTTAAATATATATATATATCAAAGTTTTGTTTAAATTTTTAACATGATAATTATCTAATTTTAAAATAAACCTTTTAAATATGTTTTATACTTTAAAGTTATTTTTTTGTTTTATAAAATTTTCTATTTTTGGTAAATTAAAATGCTTCTTGTTTTTTTTTGAAATATTTAATTATGTTTTTGTCTCTCTTGAAGGATCATTAATAATAACTAACATAATTTATTTTTTATTTATTTAACCATATATATAAGTTCTTTTTTATAATCACAGTGGGAGATAAATTTATGGTAAAAGTATGGTACTTTATGGTTTTAAATTTTTACTTTGTTTTTGTGTTCTTTGAAAAGTTTCCAAAGGATTGTTTTAAATATCTTTTAAAAAGAAATTATCTTGAACTTTTATTGTGTTCAATCCTTTTAAAATCCAATTATTTACTCTCTTGAGTGTTGGAAATGATTTTATCATCTCATTTTAATTTCATTATTGAATATTGAAATTCCATTTGAAATTTTCTTTGTTATATTCCAAGTGTTTTTATCATTAGAAATTGAGATATTGTTGTACCTATCACTTTTAAAAAAAATTAATGATCACAAACACCTTTTGGTGTTATAACCATTTCATTTAAGTGTTATTTCAGCCTTTATGTTTATATATCATCCTATGTAATCAATGGACCAAACTAAGGAATCAAAATGGTTATGGAGGGACACTTTGAAGTCCCTTGTTGGGTAACAGTATCGGCTAAATGGCAGCACTGTACAAAATCTACCTTGCTACTAGAAGTCCATCAGCTACTTGGTGGAATCTCACTAACCATCCAGTGAGGTCTGGATAGAACTGTATTTCTCCAGGTAGCTTTCCAGATTCCCAGTGGAAGCAAATGGCTACCCAGTGGAGTTTGTTACAGTCAGGAATCCAACAAAAATCCCACTAGTTAGCTAGGGGCATCAGGAAACTACCTGATGGTGTCATGTCAGCAAGTCAAATGGTGCATTTATGGAGGTATTCAATGTATTACTTGACCCATTTACACATCCTACTTGACCTAGAGACCCCTAGAGCCTATAAATACATCTCTTGGGAGGATTTTCAAGAAACTTCATCAAACTAGAATGAACTTTATTGAACTATAGAGAATGATAGTGAGCATCAATGATAAAATCGATTCCATTGTTCCTCCTACTGATATCTCTTTGTACTCATTTCTTCAAACACCTTGATCTCCCATATTATTCACTCTCATTATCTCAATTTCATCTTCTCTATCTTTCTATAGAATTGATCTCATTTCTTAAAAGGTTTTGTACCTAAGAAAACCTACTCTTTATATCCCTTTTTGGGTTCTTGGTAAACCGCTAAAACCAAGGTCTTACTTTTAAGGTTCTTATAAAAATCGCTAAAACAGGGGTATTTTTTCTAGGTTTATTGGCTATTTATAAAGTCAAGGGTTTTTGTTTTTTTTTGTTGATTTTATACCACTAAATTAAGGTTATATTAATTCATGAACCCTCAAGAAATTGGGGTTAGAGATGTAGAAGATTTTATTTAACTATTTTTGAACTCCCTTATAAAATTTTGTGCCTTGTATTATATTTACTCTCCACATCTTTTACTTTTTAATCACTTTTATTTAATTAATCAATTAATCATTTAATCTATATATTTAATGATATTTTGTTTTCATTGTGATTATTCTTTTAAATTTCAATATGCTTATCAATTTCATTGTACTTACTTTGATTATTTTAGTTTATTTTTCAATTTCATAATTTTATCACGTATTTTTTTTAAATTTAAAAGGAAATTCACCATACCTCTTGCCATCTTACTCTGACTAAAAAAGTACTCTCTCTTAGAGAAAATATGTAATGAGCATCCTGTATCTTGGATCCACTCATGAGATGTGGTACTTGTGCACACATTTAAAACATCAGCAGTATCAAAATATTTCTCCCCTGATAATGAATGATCATTTTTACCCTTAGAATTTTTATTTTCTTGAAAATTCCTTTTTATATTCCATGGTTTCTCACTCTAGAAACACTTAATCACTCTACCCTTGAACTTGTACTGACTCCTAGACTTGTTTTTTCCTCTCTACTTACCTCTCTACTTAGGTCTACCCCTCAAATTAAATCCCTTATCTTATTGTTTAACATGACCTCCCTTTTCAAGGTCTTTAGAAAATAAGGAAAACTTAACCTATTTTAACACTAGATTATACCTACCATATATCATTGATTATTTAACAAAATTATAAGATTCATATAATGAAGATAACATAATAATTTCTAGGTATTCACCATTAATCTTGACATTTATATTAGACAAGTTTGACATGATTTTATTGAAATCCTTGATATTGGTATTGACTGCAGTTTTAGAATGCATACAAAAATTATATAATCACATTTTCTTATATAGCCTTCTTACCATAGTTTCTTTTATATAGGGCCTTAAGCTTATACCAAATTTGGGAAGAAGTAGACTCATAAATGACTTCTTGAAGAACCTTATCACCTAAATACAAGAGCATGAGACCATGGAATTTCCTAAGAACATCACCAGAAATATCTACTTTAGTAATAGACAACTGTGAATAAGGGTACACATTAATTAATTTCTTTTTAGGACCAAAAAAACATCAAATAGTTCACTATGTTCAAGAAGCGTGTTCATTTTAATCCATCAGATATTAAAATCATTATCCCCATAAAATTTATCTAGTTTAAATTTCATAGATCACATCATTCTAGTTTAGGTGGATTTGATATCAATCATTAGGGGTTTCATTTTCGTGGCAGTCCCTATGCAATATACAAGATCCACTAGACTAGTTTATGGCTTTCAAATGAATTATACAAATCATTTTATTTATGAAAACAAAAGTAATAGTCAATGAGGATGAATTAAACTAAATGAATTTTAAGTAAGGAATCATGAAAGAAATTAACATAGTGATATAACATGGTTCGGTCCTCTGTGGACCTATGTGCATCGTGAAAATGTGACCCCCTAAGTTATTTACTATGAAAGAAAAACAGTATGATACAAGGATTCAAAAGTAGTAAACCTAGAGAAACTATTTGAGGAATAAGCCTGGATAAATTTGGTGGTTGTGATCAAACACATCATGAGGATTTATCCACTTGTCTTCCTGGATGAATGTGCGCTACTCACACAATCATGGAAGGATACATTGAAAGCTGGAAGAAGGAGGCTAACAAGAACATAAATATAAACCCCTTACAGAGCCAGATCTCTTCATCAAGATCTGGATGGCAACTCAAACTCTGGTTTTCCTCCTTCGAAACCTCCACATTCATACTGCCCCACTCTATAGGATTTAAGGATCTCCACCACTCTCCAGCAGAGCTTAGCTTTACACTGAGACCAGTAGCACCAAAGAACTATCTTTTTTCTATGGACCACATGAAATTCTCAGACATAGGTCTCCACCTGAATAACTCTCAAATATTTTTGTATGAAAATTAAAATCTAAGTTTCTCACCCTGAAGGATTTCAAAACTGGATGAACCAGTGAATGTAAAACCCTTGAGAGGTTGAAGGTCCATCACAACAGGTGCAAATGATGGCACGATATGTGGAAGGACAGGAGGCAATATTTGTATATGGGGTCATTTTTTATATAATTAAATGGGGTTAGGGTATTGATATTTAAGGAAATGTGGGTGTCAAGTTCCAGATGAAATGTTGATTTTTTTGTAAAACCCAAAAAATCTAGTTCATTTGGCGATTTTAGGGTTTGTATTACAAAGCAGCGCATGAAGTGGCACTTTTGTGGATAAAATATAAAAGTGCCACTTTATGTGGCACTGTTCTGTAAAAATATTAAAATAAGGGGGCCACTTCATGTAGCGCTCTTACTTAAATTAAAATCCATAAGGGCACAACTTCAAGTGGCACCCTCGTTTTTTTCCACCCTAAAAAAAGGTGGGTGCCCCATCCCCTTCATCTATTCCAATAAATCCTGATGCTCCTCAAAATTCCGTGATCCTCCTCTGAAGCCTCAGTGACCCTCCATTGTGAAACTCATCTCTACCCTAATTTAGGTTTCTCCCTCTGATATTGAGGTAACATTATTTATATTTCAATTTGTTTAATATTTTAATTAATTAATTAATTAATTTAGTAATTAGTTTATAAGTAGTAGATACTTAATGTATTATAATTAGAACCTAATAATTATATAATTTCAATTAGTAGTTAATTTAGAATTTTTTTTATAATTAGTAATTAATTAATAATTATTTAATTTTAATTAGTGATTAATTTAGTGTTACTTAATTGTAATTAGTAATAAGTTAATTATAATTAGTAAATAATTTAATGTAATTAGTGGTTAATCATTTGTAAATAGAACATTATTAATTGTAATTAGTAAATAATTAATGAATTAATTGATTGTAATTAGTGATTAAATAACTATAATTAGTAATTATATAATTTTAATAAGTAATTAATTTAGTATTACTTCATTGTAATTAGTAATTAGTTGATTGTAATTGGTAAATAATTTAATGTAATTAGAAATTAATTATTTGTAATCAGTACATTATTAATTATAATTAGTAATTAATTAATTAATTAATTAATTGTAATTAGTAATTAAATAACTGTAATTAGTAATTGCATAACTGGAATTAGTAATTAATTTAGTATTACTTAATTATAATTAGTAATTAATTATTTGTAATTAGTACTTCATTAATTGTAATTAGTAATTAATTAATTAATTAATTATAATTATTGATTAAATAACTATAATTAGTAATTACATAACTAGAATTATTAATTAATTTAGTATTACTTAATTGTAATTAGTAATTAATTTAATGTAATTAAAAGTTAATTATTTTTAATTATTACTTTATTAATTGTAATTAGTAATTAAATAACTGTAATTAATAATTATATAATTATAATTAGTAATTAATCTAGTATTACTTAATTATAATTAGTAATTAATTAATTTTAATTAGTAATTAATTTAATGTAATTGGAAATTAATTATTTGTAATTAGTACTTTATAAATTGTAATTAGTAATTAATTAATTAAGTAATTAATTGTAATTAGTAATAAAATAACTGTAATTACTAATTACGTAATTGTAATTAGTAATAAAATAAGTGTAATTACTAATTACGTAATTGTAATTAGTAATTAATTTAGTGTTATATAACTGTAATTAGTAATTATTTGATTGTAATTAGTAAATAAATTAATGTAATTAGAAATTAATTATTTATAATTAGTACTTTATTAATTTTAATTAGTAATTAATTGATTAAGTAATTAATTCTAATTAGTAATTAAATAACTTTAATTAGTAATAATATAAATGGAATTAGTAATTAATTTAGTATTACATAATTTTAATTAGTAATTAATTTAATGTAATTAGCAATTAATTATTTTCAATTAGTACTTTATTAATTATAATTAATAATTACTTAATTAAGTAATTAATTGTAATTATTAATTAAATAACTATAATTAATAATTACCTAACTAGATTTGGTAATTAATTTAGTATTACTTAATTGTAATTAGTAATTAGTTAATTGTAATTAGTAATTAATTTAATGTAATCAGTAATTAATTATTTGTAATTAGCACTTTATTAACTGTAATTATTACTTAATTAAGTAATTAATTATAATTTGTAATTAAATAACTGTAATTAGTAATTATATGACAGGAATTAGTAAATAATTTATTCTTACTTAATTGTAATTAGTAATTTTTTAATTGTAATTAGTGATTAATTTAATGTAATTAGGAACTAATTAGTTCTAATTAGTTCTTTATTAATTGTAATTAGTAATTAATTAAGTAAATAATTAATTGTAATTAGTGGAGGATGGGGGGTCAGGATTTTTCTCTAAGGCGTTTCTCTAGGCGATCTCGTGCTCTAGGGTTTTCTTCTTCCAATGGTGTTTCTAAGGGACCTTGAAATTGAGCTACTAGCTGAAGGAGATCTTTTAAATACTTCAGTAAAGGCAATGACAACATGGATGCCTAATTCTGTTTCCTGTGGCCTTAGATGGGGTGATGTGTCGTGCTTCTTCACTTCAAGCAAGGGTGGAGCTTCCAAGAGAATCTTCAGAAGAGGTAACTCGACCCATATTCGTACGAATCAGTAGTTGATCCTTGATAGGTTTAAGGTTTGTGAATTTTTGGTTATCGCAAGAATAGTGGTACCTTCGAGACAAAATTTTTATAGGATTGGAGATCCCAAGCACCGAATTTCTAATGTTTGGGATTTTGGGATTAGAAATGAATACCCATGGGTTGAAGGTACTTCCATATGTTATTTTTGTCTAAGAAGCTAAAGAGGAATGCCTGGGGGCTTGGACTGATTTTTCTCAGGCCAGATATGCTCTGCATCCAGGACTAGGATTTTTGATTCAATCCCTTCTCTATTGAGAACTCAAGGACTCGAGTTTGGGTATATATTTATGGATTGAACTGGATATTGTGGCATCTATAGATTCTTTTTGAAATTACCTCGGTGATTGGGACCCCCATAAATCTTGACCAAGCTATGGAGGAAGCATAATTATGTCATTTTGCACATTTTTTTTGGAGGTTGATCTCAACGCACATTGACAATGTTGGTTTGTCCATTCAGGAACTGAGTTTTGATCTTACTATAAAATATGAGAAGTTACCTCTATTTTTCACTAGTTTCAAGACTATTAGACAAGTTGAGAAATCGTGTCACAATGAAATTTGTTACTCCATTTTCAATTTGAAGGGCTATGACTCATTAGGTTTTAGGCGGAAGGGTACCAGGCTTGGTAGTGTTTTTGGTGCAGTGGTGCTTGTTTCCTCACCTCCTGCTAACTCTATGGGAGTTGACATGGAGTCTTCTATTGGAGTTCAACTGATTGAGGTGAAGGGGAAAGCTGTAATGGCATCTGTTGAACTAGGACCTTTGATGGTTGTTCCAGATGCACAAGGGAAGGTCCGCAAAACATGGGATGATATAGTACAGAAAGTTTCTGATGTCTAGATCCTTGGTGCATATTTTTCCGTGGGTGAAGTTCTTGCATAGGAGGTTGAAGACTCTCGATTGATGCAAGGGAAATTAGTTTCCTAAAGTGATCTTAAGGGCAAACAAAAGTTTGACATTGAAACTCCATTGAGAGGTAAGTCAAGGAATGTTGTTGTGGCTATTGCCAATGCAATTGAAGGATCTGATTCCTACACACAAGGTGTTGAATCCAGTGATTCTTATAGGAATATTACTGATTCTCATGGTATTAAGAGGCAAGACACTCATAATTTCCTTTCTATGCATGATGCCTCCTTGGAGGAGGGATCTCACCCTATTAGAGATGAGGAAGTGGGCTGAGGGGATAATATTATTAAGAAGTGACCCTCTGTCATGGCTCCACTGGACTTTAGTAATAATAAATTTTTTCTGTTTGATATCTTGAACAATTCTAGCAGCAATGAGGTTTTTTCATGAGGAATCTGGAAATTCTCGTGGAGCTATCTGTATTGATGGACAAATACTGGAGGGCACAAACCTGGTTGAAGAGCAGGATCCTCATTGTAAGGATCCAACCCTATTAGATGATTCTATTGAGCCTCATGTGGATGATGATACATGGTGGCACCCTAAAACATGGAGGAGGGGGGGCCATCTGAGAGGTTGGGGTGTTGGTCGATCCCATATATGATTTATTTTCTCATTATGTAGTGGATGGTCACTTTCTTTCATTCCTCGTCTTCCTTTGTACTTTGTGGATTTTTATTTTCAATAAATTTCAGAACCATGGGTCATAACCCATGATTCGTGTTGTTTGGGTGTAATTAGTAATTAATTTAATATTTCTTAATTGTAATTAGTAATTATCTAATTGTAATTAGTAAATAAATTAATGTTATTAGTAATTAATTTAGTATTATTCGATTTATAATTATATACATTTATATTTATTTATAAGTATATACGTTTAATTTTTTATTTTAAAATTTTAATTATACTAATTATATTATCAAATACTAATTATATTATTAATTATTAATTATATTAATTATTTAAATTAAAATAAATTTATATATATATATATATATATTATGTTTATTTATAATCATTGATATATAGTTATATATAAAATAGTAAGTGAGGGGGATAGGGGAGGGAGCAAAATGTCATTTCATGTGGTGTTTTGTAAATCCCACAAAAGTGTCAGATGAGATGGTGTTTTTAGGTATTACTTGAAAAAAACTCATTTCATCTAGTGTTTGACACCCCATTTTCCTAAATATTAAAACTCTAACCCCATTTAATCATATAAAAAAATCACCACAAAGGCATGTGCACCACATGGACGGCATTGGTAAGGAAAATCGAAACAAATAACAATATTACAAGGTAAAATTTCAATCTGAAAATTCTTTTTTAGATTTTCAAGAAAGGAAATTTATGGTTGAGCGATAACCAAAACACTAGGTGGGATTCAAAAATCAACAGATTTCCATATTCAAAATTCAAATTTCAAAAAAAAAACATAATCACAGACACAGAACCCGGGGGGGCTCTCAAGCTTTAATCACGCGCATCCGGTGAAGTCACATCACCAGCCTCCATCATCATGAGTCACCACCATTGTCGATGTCGTCGCCCTAACACCACCAGAGTTGATAATCAGAAAAAGATTTTCGGGAAACAGAACTAGGACAAATCTTTGAACCATCATCGCCAAAGAAACCTTCACCCACATCATCGTCAAAACACTATCGATGTTGCCAAGAGCCAACACCAAAATCCTCAAGTAGGAGTTGTGTCCTCAATATCAAACCACAATATTATACAGAACCATCCTTTAGTATCACCACCATATGAGACAAACATCTTCGCACAAATCTGAAAACAAACTGAGGTTGTCATTGATGGTTGCTTGCCTCAACACCATATCTTCATTGAACACATCTTCTGCCATCACAATGCACCACCAAACAAAGTTCTCGCATCTTGGAACATCGTTAGCCACTTGAACAACATATCCCAAAGATTCCTTGATAACCACCGCACTAGACCAACTTGGGGAGGAGAGATGGAACACGGAACCAAGGTAGAGTTGAAGCACCTTAAGGCCTCCACATAAAGTCATGAACTTTACCAAGAATGATCCCAACAACACATTGACCAAATCCAACAAACAATCCGCAATAGAAACCATCCGAACAAAACTGTAACAGTCAGAACGAAAGCCAAAATCAAACTGGAAAACATCGCTAAAAAGAACATTCAAATAGTCGAAGAAAAAGGAACCATATTGTCGACATGAAGAAGCCAACTCCAAAGAAGATCAAGAGATAATACTATTGTCATACCCCCTCCAACACCATCCCAAGATGACATGAAATTCGCATAGAGTTCGACCAAAAATGGGGTTGAACACAATGGGTTAACTAGTAAGGGCAGTGGAGAGTAAGAACATCGAATGTCACCACCAACGCTGACCTAAATCATCTGAATCACCGCCACACAGACCCAAAATGGAGGTTTTATGCATAAGGTTAGGTAGAAAGAGGGATGGTGAGATTCATCCAATGTCTGCACCAGCGACCAACTCAACCCAAGAAGGGGTAAGAAGAAAACAAGATCAAGAGGTGGAATCAAGCCTAAGCGAAGTGAGGAGAGCCATCGTCGTCGAATGAATCCAAAAAAACTCCTGGGAGGAAGGGGAATGGAAGAAGAGGGAGCACTGGAGGGCCGAGTTAATGGAGAGACATCCTCCCCAAATTGGAAGGTAAACTTAAAACCGGAATATTTTATGAAAATGCAAAGGCCTAACCATGCACCATAATTGAAACCGAATGCAAGCGACAAAAAAAAATTAAATTCAAACAGAAAAAGAAATAAATTCATGAAAATTCACACCCATCATCATCAACAACATAAAATTAGTATTATTTTATATTGGATTCAAAACTAGGACACATCATAAATCAGATTTTTTTATACTCTTTCTGAAAAAAAACGTCCTAAGTTAAATTTTTTTTAAAACTACAGCTAAAAGGTGGCATCGCAGATGCCACATTTTCCCTAAAACACTAATTTTTTTATATTTTAATTATGTTTTTTATATATTTAAATTTTTAATGTTTTATTGTTATGTTTGTATATATATATATATAACTTAATGCTTCAACATAATTTATCGTTTATTCAAGTACGTGTCTTTTCTAGCCTATATAATATAAATTGTAAGACTGATATGAATGAAATTTTAAACATTTATTAAACATATAACAAGTAGTCATAAATAAAAATAAATTCTTAAAAAATGTTGGTGAAAATTTATTTATAAGCTTTTTAATCCACCTACTTGAAACTTATAAATGTTTCAAGTACGTGACTTTGTTGGCCTATATAATATAAACTATAAGACAGATATGAATGAAATTTTAAAAATTTCTTAAAAATATAACAAGTAGTCCAAAATTAAAATAATTTCTTAAATAATATTGGTGAAAAATTATTTATAATCTTTCTAATCTACCTACTTGAAACTTAAAAAAATTTCAAGTACGTAACTTTATTGGCCTATATAATATAAACTGTAAGACCGATATGAATGAAATTTTAAACATTGATTAAACATATAACCAGTAGTCCAAAATAAAAATAATTTCTTAAAAAATCTTGGTGGAAAATTATTTATAAGATTTATAATCCACCTACTTGAAACTTAAAAATGTTTTGAGTACGTGACTTTGTTGGCCTATATAATATAAACTATAAGACAGATGTGAATGAAATTTTAAAAATTACTTAAACATATAACAATTAGTCCAAAATAAAAATAATTTATTAAAAAATCTTGGTGAAAATTTATTTATAATATTTCTAATCCACTTACTTGAAACTTAAAAATGTTTCAAGTACATGACTTTATTGGCCTATATAATATAAACTATAAGAAAGATATGAATGAAATTTTAAAAATTTCTTAAACATATAACAAGTAGTTTAAAATAAAGATAACTTATTAAAAAATCTTGATGTAAAATTATTTATAATCTTTCTAATCCACCTACTTGAAACTTAAAAATGTTTCAAGTACATGACTTTGCTGGCCTATATAATATAAACTATAAGACTGATATGAATGAAATTTTAAAAATTTCTTAAACATATAACTAGTAGTCCAAAATAAAAATAATTTCTTACAAAAACTTGTTGAAATTTTATTTATAAGCTTTCTAATCCACCTATTTAAAATTATTTATAATCTTTCTAATTCACCTACTTGAAACTTAAAAATTATTTAAATTTCTTACATTCCTTTCATTATAATTTATTTATTTTATTTATGAAACTATTTATTTTCAACAACTTTTTAGATGATTATGATATCTTTTAAATTTTATTTACATTGTTTTTATACTTTAGATTTTTTAATCTTTTAAAGTTATTTATTTGAAATTTACTAATTATTTCTTTGTTTCAAGTAGTCGACTTTGAAAACTGTCAAATATAAATTATGCCTAAAATATAAATGAAAACTGAAATACTGGATAAAAATATAATAAGAGATAATAGTAATAATAGTATTTTGATTTCAGTAGACATAAAACATGTAAACAAACATGTACAATCAATGTCTATGTCTGTGGCGAGGAGATTCCATCCCACATGGTGGTCTGCGAATAAGACGTTTACATCGAGTGCGCAGTGGAGTCTGATGACCTAGAGAAGGTTGATCCTCGGGCACTGGAATGTCGACTGGCACATCCTCCATCTGTGTGTTAGTGGGAGGAGTTGTCAAATGCATCTCGTACTGCCCTCTCGATCCTTCTCCCACTAGGGTGGTAGAAGGACCTGCCTCCATCGCAGTGGGGAACCAAGCCTGTGATGGAGATATACCCCAAGATGGTGATGGATCTGGAATCCAAGGTTGTGATGGATCCCAAGGCTATGATGGATCTGGATCCCAATATGGATAGAACTGTGGATATCCTATTAGGAAAGATGGATCCCATTCCACCTGAGGCACATCCTGAATCAGCTGATCCTGGATTACTAGAGAGTTGACCTCTGCCTGTAGAATTAGTGAGGCCTCACGTGCAGCATGATGTTGTCTACATCACTGTGGTCATGCATTCTCAACACCAGCAGCTACTGCAGGATGTTTCTCTGGGGCAGTAACCTCCTCTCTCCGGGACGGACGTGCGGAGATTCTCCCAGAAAGCACACGAAAAGATGCCCTCTCCTCCAGCACTATAGCATGGACGGTTGCCCAGCTAAAGACCCCCTCCTCCTCTTCATCACTCATGTGAACAAGCTGCTCTATGTGACTGTCCTATAGAGATATTCAAATTGAATTAGAAAATAGTTCAATAAACAAACTAATAGAAATTTATTGACTTACCATCCTCTGCATCTTAATATCGGGTGCAGTAAGATACAGTATAGACTTCAGTCTATACCATGGAGCATACTCAACCTACTCTGAAAGAGAAAATTGATTTGTAGGAACACCCTGAATACAAAACTCTACACGTCTGTGCCAGCAGTCGATAAAGCTGGCTTGTACTCAGGACCAATCATCATCATGTCTCCCTATCAACTTCATCCCAAGTCGGTCTGTCTATCTTGATGGTAATGGAATCGAATGAGTACGGAAAAACTAGCACATGACTCAATCTGGCTGCTACCACTCAATAATATGGAAGTGAATGAGGGGCACTATATCCATAGTATTCTCAAGCCCATAAGTTCAGTATGCTGGCAACTGGTCCGTAATACTTCAGTATGGAAGCCATGAAATCTGAAATGACAAGTTATTTTTTCAAAACATCACCTAACTAAAAACCAAAATTGATGATATTATTAAATATGTTAGACAGTGATAGATTGTATATACATACCTGATCAGGTAAGAGACAGTCCAACTATAGCTGATATATGCACAAATGTTGTCTCGGAACCGCGTCAAAATTGTGTTGTTGACACCACATGTAAAACACATCATCTATAGTGAAAAATAACGAGAAATTATAGTCAATAACTCATAGTAGAATCATAAACCAATAGAAATGACTGATCATACCAGCGTCTACATAGAGCGTCATGCAACACCTCCATCTTGACCGGCGGACCAGTAAGGTCAGGGCGGAATGCTGGGATGCGCTCCCATGCCCACATCTGAATAAGGATGACGCATCCCCCAAGACCTGTGCGGTCCCTATGGGATAGCCTGCATAATTCTTTGTATGTGTATGCCAAGTAGGCTGATCCCCAGTTGTACATATTAGCTCAATCAAAGTCCTCTATTAGGGGTAGATACACGTGCAACCTCGAGTGATTAGTACACATGGTCCTGCCAATGAGTCATAATATATATGCATGGGTATAACGCATGACAGTCTGCTCATCATCATCATCCTATAAATGTGGAATCTGCGACTCCAACCAAGGCATAGATATGGACGCTCCATTTGTAGCCCTACGGTCAGACAAAATATCAACGCCTAACAAGCGCTGAGCAAGTTCTTTCCAAGCTACACGAGTGAGTCTAATAACGGGTCTCCCTTAGATAGGAAGACCGAGAAGTACTGACACATCCTTGAGGGTGATTGTCATCTCTCCCTCAGGCAGGTGGAATGTGTGTGTCTCTAGTCTCCACCTCTCAACGTGGGCAGCAAGTAGGTAATGATATACAAATGTGAAATCTGATACGACAATGCCATAGAATCCAGCACGGCGCAAGTATGGTCTAATGGCATGTGGAGGCTCCCTGTGATGAAAATGGTGTGCTTGACGTACCCTGATCAATCGATCTAAATGACCCTCTAACATGGCCTGTGAAATATGGGTATGTTTTTGAGTGAGTAGTATGGTATCATCCATCTGTATATAAACAAATGAAATGAGTCGTAAGTGTAAAATGTAAATATAATGTTATAGTTAGTATAATGTTATGAATTGTAGAATGGAAGAAATAACATGTTTATTCACATTGTTTTATGAATTTATTTTTACTAAAAGAAATATAATTCTCCATTTCTTTTAGTTCTGAATGAAATAAAGATAACAAAGGAAAGAAGAGAAAAAAAATAGATGGAAAAAAATTATGTTGTGAAATAATTTTATTAATGAAAATATCTTTGTAAGAATTTTATTAATTGATACGTGCTTTAAAGGAATATATCTAGGTTTTTGGATTTTTTGTAAGGTTTTAGGGTTTAGGTTTATGATTTTTGGGTTGGGGTTTAGGTTTGAGGGTTTAGGGTTTCAAATTTTGATATTATGTTTTAGTAAATATGTTTCTCGGTTAAGTGTTATTATTTTGGGTTTTGGGGTTTAGAAAACTAAGAAAAAAAAGAAGAGATAATAACATTTAATTTATAGCATGGGTTAAGTGTTCTAATTTTGGATTTATGAAATAAATTATATTATCTAAGATTTTATTTAAGGAATAAAGAGAAAGTTATTTCTTGAAATCATGAATGTTTTTATGAAATAAATTCTATTGTCTAAATTATTGGGTCTTTAATTTGGTTAGACATATTTTGGAGGAGCTTTATGATTAAATAATTATGGATTGGATTAAGATAAACCATATCAATTACTAATGATGTTTTAGGAATTTATCTAATTATATGTATTGAATAACTTATTCTAATCATTATGATACTATCATTTCGTTATAGAATAGTTTATTAAAATATCACAAATAATGTTACCAAAAACCATGGTAAAGGGAAGATGTTTTTGGGTTGGGGTTTAGGTTTGAGGGTTTAGGGTTTAGGGTTTCGAATTTTGATATTAAGGTTTAGGAAACATGTTTCTGGGATAAGTGTTATGCTTTTGGGTTTTGGGGTTTAGAAAACTGAGAAAAAGAGAAGAGTACAACATTTAATTTGCAATATGAGAATGTCACAATGAAGACAATACATCATTCTGGATGAGACTGTGAACTCGACCCAACAACGTTAGGGCATCATTTCTGGTTATGACCTTCTTTATGACATATCGTGCATCGCAAACTCTGCCCTTGTTCTTGAGGCTAGTCCATCTCATTATGTATTCTACTGGCCTTCGGTCTCCCATGAGGACATAACTGATTCATGGCAGGTATCACTATCGGCTGGCCTTTAGGCATTGGGAAATAACGATACTCCCCAATAGGTGTCTGTGGTGCAGCATAACAGTTAGAAATGGTATTCATCTGGTACACTGTATCAACATATTCTTCCCGTGATATGTTCATAGAGGCACATGCTATGATGGTGTGTGTGCATGGAAACCGTAAGGCCCAAAAATTTCCATATTGACATTACCTTGTTTCCAGTAATACCACCATTTTTTAACCGATGCGATTTGTGATGGGGTCTGAATGCTCTTGAACTTCAAATTAGGAGTCTTCTCATTTAAAAAGGCAGACGTGATAATCAGAAGCTTCTTCAATATTATTTTCAATCTCTCATTGAAAGTGTCTTTCGTATCTTAGCCCCTTCTGTATTTCGTCTAATGCTAGTTTTTGTCTATCAACAAAGTACTTCATGCATCGATATAACTTCTCCTAAACTAGGGCGGTTATGGGTATCTTGCGAAGCCCTTTGAAGACACCATTTATGCACTCCACAATGTTTTTCGTTATGTGTTCATACCTCTTCCCCCCGTCATATGTCAATGTTTATTTCTCTTTTGGAATCTGTGTCATATAATCATAAACTTCTTGATTAGCCTGGCGGATTTGTTCAAAACGGTCTTCAAACTGTCATCGGTCCAACTCATATGCTACACAGAATAGATTATATTTCACATTAATTGATTTTATCTTTATGTTGAAATAGTAAAAAATAACAAATACAATGCTTACCAAGCCTCGTGATTTCCTTCTTCATCAGTTCGTTGTGGAATTTTTTATGCACATTGCTAGAAATGTTTCTAATGCAGAACCGATGATATGAATTTGGGTATCTCCATGTATCAGGATCTGCATTTATTGCCTCATTAATTGATTGATGGCGATCAGATATCAAACAAACACCCTGAATGTTGGTGAAATGGTTGTTGATACATGCCAGAAACCAACTCCATGATTCATAGTTTTCTTTCTCTATAATGGAAAAGGAAAGCAGAAGAGGTGAACAGTTTCCATCTTGGGTTGCCGCAATCAACAATACACCCTTGTATTTTTCATACAGAAATTTTCCATCAATCTGAATAAAATTTTTGCTGAAACGAAATGCGGAGATACAGGGAAGGAATTCCTAGAACAACCGATGAAATTGAACACAAGATGAATCAAGTCGGTTATCATGAGACACATGTTTATTTGTATCCATATGGAATACAACTTGGTAATGATGCCTCAGTATGGCTATAAATTATAGCAACACCCGATATGAGCCATCCCAATCACCATAGACCTTCACAATTACCTTCTGTTTCGTCATCCATGCCTTATTATAAGAAATATTATAACTGAATGTCTGTTGAATCCTCTCTTGCACAAGGGCTATTGGAACATCTTGACATGTCTTAATCATCTCAACAATAATAAATGACACAAATTTTGTATCCAATGAGGTATGATCTTGTGTGAGGCTTGGCTGAACGCAAGTATGAGCCGCCTCAATCCTCGAGACTCTCCAACCTCCAAATGTAATGTCTGGAATCGCCCTCAAGAAAAATCTACAATCATCCTTATACTTCTCACAATGTATGACATATTTATTATGGCATGATTTTTGAACTATATATTTGTAGTGCCTCTCAATATGAAATCTCTTTAGCGTGATTTTTAATGTATCTTTACTTGGAAAATTCCTTCTAATATATAAGGTTTTGTCCAGCTCACTAAACCTATCTGGTACAACTCCAGGGAACTCAGTTGTCGGTGTGAGAACATTATTGTCGAATTCAGGCACACATGTCATTGCTTCTGACCAAGATAAAATGAGTAGTGGATGATTTATTGTAGGTCGAGGTTGATGTACAACTAATGCATTTCTCAAAACCTCCTTCCTAACTTCAGCTGATACCTCCTCATCAGCACTGTTGTCACCATCTGATCCATCATTACGAAACTCCTCATCAGAAGTCATATTGACATGTATATCCGGGAGATCATCTAGGTTTTCCTCTACTATTGCATCATTTGTAATAGGCTCAATTTCATGGGGTGGACTCTCTTCAACCACTCTTGTAATTATACATCTTTGTACAAATAGACGTTGTTGTTGTATAGTAGTAACATCAATGTATAACTCCATCATGGTACCATCTAACCATTGATAAAATAAATTAATTACTTGGACCCACTGCGCATTAGCAACCAATGGATAAACTAGATGTCACAGTGTTTCCAGGAATTGAAAATGTCTATAACTCATAGACTTGATCTCTTGATCGGGTCTCAGATTTAAGGAACCAATAATTCTCTCTTCAAGGTCACTTATGGTTACCCAATCAGTTGTACTAAAAACTATTATTGGTCTTGTACTATAAGAAACTCCTTTCTCAGTTTGAATAACCTCCTCATAGCAATACACATAGGAAAACATGACTCACTATGTCAAAAATGTTTCTTTCATCAGAATTATGATACTATAACAAATATTAATAGTTAATTATAATTAACTAATCATATGTATTAATTTTTAATCCTAATTTATCATTAATTAATCTATAATTAATCATTACTAATAGTAAGTATTATTTCTAAACTATATATAACTAAGTAAACTACTTAATACATGACATCTTTAATTACTAATAATAACTTTTTTAACTAATCACTCATTATTTAATCACTAGTTAGTCAATATTAAGTTATTATTTAATTATTTATTCTTTAACCCTTAATAATATTATATTCATTAGTAATTTATAATTAACTAATCATATGTATTCATTTTTAATACCAAGTTATCATTAATTAGTCTATAATTAGTCATTACTAATAATAAGTATTATTTCTAAACTATATATAACTACTACTACAAAACTGGGCTTTATCAGTGCTAAAAACGGGCTTTATCAGCGCTAAAAAAGTTTTGTAAAGCTCAGCGCTGATAAAGGAGACCTTTATCAGTGCTCAAAATGCGCTGATAAGGGGAGACTTTATCGGCGCTAAAAAGGCACTGATAAAGGACCTCTTTATCAGCACTAAAAAGGCACTGATAAAGGATATCTTTATCAGCACTAAAAACATGCTGATAAAGGACCCATTTATCATAGCTAAAAAGGAACTGATAAAGGACCTCTTTATCAGTGCTAAAAAAGCGCTGATAAATGTGCTTTTTATTAGTGCTCTTTTAGCGCTGATAAATGTGCTTTTTATCAACGCTCTTTTAGCGCTGATAAACTGGTCCTTTATCAACGCTTTTTTAGCACTGATAAATGCCCTGTCTGCTGCAACAAAAAATTCTACAGCAGCACACCCAAACAACACCTGCAAAAAATTCATCATCTCAACAAGTATACCCATAAAAAATTAACACATAATTTATAAGTTAATTAAACCAATTATACCCATAGAACAAGTATACCCATACACAATTAACACATAATTCATAAGTAATTAAATACATAAAGAATTCAGGGGGTTGGGGGTTGTTCAAGGGTTTGGGGTGGCTGTTCAAGGGGGGGTAGGGGGTGTCTGGTGGGATGGGGGTGTCCGAGGGGGATAGGGGTGTCCAGGGGGGTGGGGTGGTCCAGGAGGTTGGGGCTATCCAAGGGGGGTGGGGTGGTGTCCAGGGGGTGGTGGGGGTTGTCCATGAGGGTGGGGGTGTTCAGGGGGTGGGAGTGTTTAGGTGGTGGGGTGGTGTCTATGAGGGGGGGTCCAGGTGGGGGGTGTCCAGGGGTGGTGGGATATCTAGGGGGGCTGTCCAGGGTGGGGGTTGTTCATAGGGGTGCCCAGGGGGGTGGTCTGGTGTCCAGGGTGTCGGAAGGGATTTTTAGGGGGTGGCGGTGGTCTAGGGGGTTGGTGGGGTTGTCCAAGGGGGTGGGGTGGTGTCCAGGAGTGTGGGGGTGGCCGTCCATGGGTGGGGGGTCCAGGGGTGGGGGTGTTCAGGTGGTGGGGTGGTGTCTAGGAGGTGTGGGGGTGTCGTCCAGGGGGTTGGTGGGTGTCCGGGGGGTGGGGGTGTCCGAGGGGGTCGGGGGGGCTGTCCGGGGTGGGGGGGTTGTCCATGGGCGTGCCCGGGGGGGTGAGGGTGGTGGTGTCCAGGGGGTTGGGGGGCTTTCCAGGGGGTGGGAGTGTTCAGAGGGGTGGGGGTGGAGGTGGGGGTGGATGTGGGGGCTGTCACAACCCACCTTCACCGAAAGGAGGGAAGGATCAGCATATTGCCAGGCCCTTCCTTCTTTAAGTTGAAGGAGAGATAATGACCCCTGAAACCCGCCTTCAATAGGTCCCGGAGTAGTGACCAGCACCAAGGGTATGGAATCACACACTAAATGGAAGGCATTACCCTTTTCTTTTAATAGGATCGGGAGATAAGATAGTGAATCCCACAACACCAAAACTGAAAGTGCAAGTACGGCTGAAAGTAAACCATTCCCATATGCATGTTCAAAGGTAAAAGATACATGTCACAAAACTCCAAAGGTGAAAAGATACCAAGAAAAAGGAAAACAACAACAGTAACTACCCCAAAGGTACGAGCTAGTATGGCTCCGCACGATCCCCGAAGTCCTCCTGGAAACTTGAAAGAGGTTTTATATACGTAGGGTGAGCATACAAGTACACTCAGTAGGGAAAACCAAAGACTCTCATGCACAAGTGAGGAGGCATACTAATGCCCTGTAAGAAAAGAGATAACCAAACACCTAACAAGATAACTATCCACCCAACTCTCACCAAGGCACACTCCCCAAATAACACAAGTCAAGTAAAGTATAATAATAGCACATTGATGTTTGGGTACCCCACGCCGCTTTCCCACTGGTTATTGTATACATCCTACGCATCGGACCAATCTCGTCATTCTCATCGCAGTCCCACCGCCACACCCCACCCGCACACACCTGGGCCACAACCTCACCGCAGTCCCACTTCCAAACTCCGCCCGCACACACCTAGGCCATAACCACTATCCCGCCCGCAGACACCTGGGCCACAACCACCACACATAACCATACCCGCAAACACTTGGGTCAAAACAACTGCTGCCACACCCGAAGACACCTAGGCCTCATTCCGAAGATACTTGGGAAACAACCTACCCGTAAACACCTGGGCCAACCACTGCAACTACCCCGCCCGAAGATTCTTGGGCTAATAATGGAATTCAGGCCGTCACAGCCTGCCCGAAGGTACTTGGGCTATCCGGGAAAGGGAGGAGAAAGGAGCTAATAACCAGCCACTAATATAAGTGTTGTGAAAAACACTCTCCCCCATGAAGTGGGGGTGTTCGGCACTAAGTGATCAACTTGGGTGGGGTGCAAATAAGAAACACAAAAACTACAAGTATATGTATAGGTAAAAAGCACTCACCCAATCTAGGTTTTTCTTCAGCCAGCCTAAAGAACACTATCCTTACTATTCATTCATAAGAGAAGAGAACAACACCCATGCCCAAGTCACAACTCACATCAAACCAAATCCCCATTTGTCTCATCCTTGTTTTCATGTTCAGTAATAATGTTTAAATAAGTTTCTGCACCTACTTGGGAAACTAGTAAGCATAAGCACAAGCCAAGGAAAGAGTACACCCAAAAGCAATTTAAACATTCACACCCGGTTCTCTTGTAAAAACACATCAAGCAAGACCCCTCCAAGTACTGGAACCAAAGCAGGTCAAAGTGAGATACAGTCCCAAGTTCCCAAAACTGTGAATAGGAAGGTTTCACAACATAAGAGGATCCCACCCCAATTTGTTATACAAACAGAGGATCCCATCCTCACCCACATCACCCCAGCAATCTAAGACCCTATCCAACCGTGGAGGAAACAATCAAACCAATACTACCAACACAAGGCAGACTCAACAGGTATTTTCATATTTATAAGATTTAACACACTCCATGATTTCAATTCCACTGGGCTTAAACCGGGGTTATCATAGAAAAAGATTTGATCCCGGTGCTTCTAATTTATTTAGCCGAATATACATAATTAACCAATTTCCTTAACACATCAAAAGGTTCACAACCAAAATATAAGACATTTAAACATCACAAGGGGTAAGGTTTTATTAGTGCACAGAGAAAGACCACCAACGGCCATGATTTTCAGTAGGCGTAAGCCCGCACAATTCAGAAATCATTAATCTTGAAAGAGGAGAAAAACAGAGCAGCATCATCGATCACACCCCTCCCCTTCATTCTTTAGAATCCGTTTATTATCTTCATTAAATTTTGGTTCATACAATTCTATAGAAGAAGTAGCGTACCCACCCCGCAAGATACACAGAAAGGAGAGACGAAGGTGAAACCCCTACTTGACTGATTAAGGATCGGCGTTAAGTCCACGTGTGATTAGTAGGAGCTCCACGGAACACGATCAAGGAAAAATTCGTCGGGTTACAACTCGTCAGAGGTGATCGAGAAAAAGAAACGTAGGGAGAAGCCTTTAGGTTATAAAGGCTAATAAGGGCTGAGATACAGCATGCCTGGGACGGTTAAGATACGGAGAGAAAAACTAGAAACCACATAAGGAGTGAGATCATGGGTTGACCACGCGGTTGAGACACCCTACACGTTACTTAAAAGGTCCCGGCCTTTCAGGGCGGTTTAAACCAACGCACACCTCATGGTTTTTCATTTAAGGGGTACCTCACCAATCATTTAATTTAAACGGGCACTAATGGCCTTTAAAACGGGCTTAAAGGGGTCAAAACATGGTTTAAAAACCAATTTTCTTAAAAAGGAGGCGCTACTGGAAAACCCGTGGGGGTAGGTGAGAGCTACCGGTAGCCGAGAGTGACGGGTTGGCAATAGCTACCGGTAGCCGAGAGCTACTGTTTGGCGATAGCTACCGGTGGCCGAGAGCCACCGATAGCCGAGAGCCACCGGTGGTCGGTAGGCCGAGGCTACCGGTACCCCATGGTCAATGGTAGGCTGAGGCTACCGGTACCCCAAGGTCACCGGTAGGCTAGGTCTACCAGTAGGCCGAGGCTACCGGTAGGCCAAGGCTACCGCTAGGAGTAACCGAGAAGCTGGGATGGCCTTCCAGGCCACCCAAAACACCTCAACATCATATTTTTACCAAGTAATGGACCCCAAAAACATGGTCCATTATAGGGGCAGTCCAGGGGGGTGGTGGGGTTGTCCAAGGGGGGTGGGTGGTGTCCAAGGGGGTGGGAGTGGTTGTCCATGGGGGTGGGGGTGTCCAGGGGTGGGGGAGGTGTCCAGGTGGTGGGGTGGTGTCTAGGGGGGTGGGGGAATCCAGTGGTTGGGGTGAATCCAGGGGGTTGGGAGGGCCACCCATGGATCATTCTCCTAAAGGATCAACACAATACGAATGCATTTGGTCGGATTTTCATACGTCAGTTGTTGTTTTCACTTAAAATTATGTCCATTTTAAACAAAAGAGAGACACTTTGAGTGATACCGGCCACAACATGCCTCGGATTGAAGAGGGTTGACTATTACACATCACAAATTACCCATGGATTGTTCTCCTAAAAATCAACAGAATCTGAATGTGTTTGGTTTGATTTGTGTACGTCAGTTGTTGTTTTCACTTAAAATTCTACCCATTTTAAACAAAAGAGGGACACTTTGAGTGATACCGGCCACACCGTGCCTCAGATTGAGGTGGGGTTGAATCATACACATCAAAAATGACCCATGGATAGTTCTCCTACAGGATTAACACAATACAAATACGTTTGGTTGGATTTGCGTACATCACTTATTATTTTCACTTAAAATTCTGTCCATTTTAAACAAAAGAGAGACACTTTGAGTGATACCGGTCACACCGTGCCTCGGATTGAGGCAGGGTTGACTTGAACATGTCAAAAATGACCCATGTATATTTATACTAAAGGATAAACACAATCTGAATGCGTTTGGTCGGATTTGCATACGTTAGTTGTTGTTTTCACTTAAAATTCTGTCCATTTTAAACAAAAGAGAGACACTTTGAGTGATACCGGCCACACTGTGCCTAGGATTGATGTGGGGTTGACTCTTACACATCAAAAATGACTCATGGATCATTATCCTAAAGGATCAACATAATTTGAATGCATTTGGTTGGATTTTTGTACGTCAGTGGTTGTTTTCACTTAAAATTCTGTCCATTTTAAACAAAAGAGAGACACTTTGAGTGATACCAGTCACACCATGCCTCATATTGAGGAAAGGATGACTCTTACATGTCAAAAATTACCCATGAATCGTTATCCTAAAGGATCAACACAATCCTAATGAGTTTGGTCATATTTGCATACGTTAGTTGTTGTTTTCACTTAAAATTCTGTCCATTTTAAACAAAAGAGAGACACTTTGAGTGATACCGGCCACACCGTGCCTCGGATTGAGGCGGGGTTGACTCATACACATGAAAAATGACCCATGTATCATTATCCAAAATGATCAACATAATATGAATGCATTTGGTTGGATTTGCGTACATCAGTTGTTGTTTTCACTTAAAATTTTGTCCATTTTAAACAAAAAGAGAGACACTTTGAGTGATATCAGCCACACAGTACCTCGGATTGAGACGGGGTTGACTCATACACATCACAAATAACCCATGGATATTTCTCCTAAAGGATCAACACAATCTGAATGTGTCTGGTCTGATTTGTGTACGTCAGTTGTTGTTTTCACTTAAAATTCTGTCCATTTTAAACAAAAGAGATACACTTTGAGTGATACCGGCCACACCGTTCTTCAGATTGAGGAGGGGTTGACTCGTACACATCCAAAATGACCCATGGATCGTTATCCTAAAGGATCAACACAATCTGAATGCGTTTGTTCAGATTTGCGTATATCAGTTGTTTTTTTCACTTAAAATTCTGTCCATTTTAAACAAAAGAGAGACACTTTGAGTGATACCGGCCACACCGTGTCTCAGATTGAGGTGGGGTTGAATCATAAATTTCTCAAATAACTCATGGATATTTCTCATAAAGTATCAACACAATAGGAATGCGTTTGGTCAGATTTGCGTACGTCAGTTGTTGTTTTCACTAAAAATTATGTCATTTTAAACAAAAGAGAGACACTTTCAGTGATATCGGCCACAACGTGCCTTATATTGAGGAGGTGTTGACTCGTAAATGTCAAAAATGACCCATGGATCTTTATACTAAAGGATAAACACAATCTGAATTTTTTTGGTCAAATTTGCGTACGTCAGTTGTTGTTTTCACTTAAAATTCTGTCCATTTTAAACAAAAGAGAGACACTTTGAGTGATACCGTCCACACCATGCCTCAGCTTGAGGTGGGGTAGACTAGTACATGTCACAAATGAACCATGGATATTTCTCCTAAAGTATCAACATAATCCTAATGTGTTTGGTCAGATTTGCGTACGTCAGTTGTTGTTTTCACTTAAAATTCTGTCCATTTTAAACAAAATAGAGACACTTTGAGTGATACCAGCCACACCGTGCCTCGGATTGAGGCAGGGATGACTTTTAAACATCACAAATGACCCATGGATCATTCTCCTAAAGTATCAACACAATCCTAATGTGTTTGGTTGGATTTGCGTACGTCAGTTGTTGTTTTCACTTAAAATTTTGTCCATTTTAAACAAAAGAGAGACACTTTGAGTGATACCGGTCACACCGTGCCTTGGATTGGGGCGAGGTTGACTCTTACACATCACAAATTACCCATGGATTTTTCTCCTAATGTATCAACACAATATTAATGAATTTTGTTGGATTTGCGTACGTCATTTGTTGTTTTCACTTAAAATTCTGTCCATTTTAAACAAAAGAGAGACACTTTGAGTGATAACGGGCACACCGTGCATCGGATTGAGGTGGGGTTGACTTATACATGTCAAAAATGACCCATGGATTTTTATCCTAAATTATCAACACAATCCTAATGCGTTTGGTCAGATTTACATATGTCAGTTGTTGTTTTCATTTAAAATTATGTCTATTTTAAACAAAAGAGAGACACTTTGAGTGATACCGGTCACACCGTGCCTCGGATTGAGGCAGGGTTGACTCTTACACATTAAAAATGAACCATGGATTTTTCTCCTAAAGTATAAAAACAATCCTAATGCTTTTGGTCAGATTTGCGTATGTCAGTTGTTTTTTTCACTTAAAATTATGTCCATTTTAAACAAAAGAGAGACACTTTGAGTGATACCGGCCACACCGTGCCTCATATTGAGGCGTGGTTGAATCGTACACGTCACAAATGAGACATGTATTATTCTCCTAAAGTATAAACACAATACAAATGTGTTTGTTCAGATTTGTGTACGTCAGTTTTTGTTTAACTTAAAATTCTCTCCATTTTAAACAAAAGAGAATCCATTTGAGTGATAACGGAAAAACCGTGCCTCGGATTGAGGCGGGGTTTACTCGTACATGTCACCAATGCACCCATGGATTGTTATACTAAATTATCAACATAATTATAATTCATTTGGTCAGATTTTTGTACATTGGTTGTTGCTTTCACTTAAAAGTTTGTCCATTTTAAACAAAAGAGAGACCATTTGAGTGATAATGGCCACATCGTGCTTCGAATTGTGGCGGGGTTGAATCTTAAACATCACCAACGCACCCATGGATCATTCTCATAAAGAATAAACACAATCCTAATGCATTTGGTCAGATTTGCGTACGTCAGTTGTTGTTTTCACTTAAAATTTTGTCCATTTTAAACAAAAGAGAGACACTTTGAGTGATACCGGCCACACTGTGCCTCGGATTGAGGCAGGGTTGACTCATACATATCAAAAATGACCCATGGATCATTATACAAAAGGATAAACACAATCCTAATGATTTTGGTTGGATTTTTGTATCTCAGTTGTTGTTTTCACTTAAAATTGTGTCCATTTTAAACAAAAGAGAGACCCTTTGAGTGATAGCGACCACACCATGCCTCGGATTGAGGTAGGGTTGACTCGTACATGTCACCAATGCACCCATGGATTGTTATCCTAAATTATCAACACAATATGAATGCATTTGGTCGTATTTTTGTATGTCATTTGTTGTTTTTACATAAAATTTTATCCATTTTAAACAAAAGAGAGACACTTTGAGTGATATTGGGAACACCGTGCCTCGGATTTAGGTGGGGTTGACTCATACACATCACAAATGAAAAATGGATCATTCAACTAAAGTATCAACACAATAAAAATGTGTTTGGTCAGATTTGTGTACGTCAGTTGTTGTTTTCACTTAAAATTCTGTCCATTTTAAATAAAAGAGAGACACTTTGAGTGATACCAGCCACACCGTGCCTCTGATTGATGTGGGGTTGACTCATACACGTCACAAATGACCCATGTATTGTTATACTAAATTATCAACACAATCCTAATGCGTTTGGTTGGATTTACGTACGTCAGTTGTTGTTTTTACTTAAAAAATTTTCCATTTTAAACAAAAGAGAGACACTTTGAGTGATACCGGCCACACCGTGCCTTGGATTGAGGCGAGGTTGACTCATACATGTCAAAAACACACCCATGGATCTTTTTATTAAAGTATCAACACAATACGAATGTTTTTTGTCAGATTTGTGTACGTCATTTGTTGTTTTCACTTAAAATTTTGTCCATTTTAAACAAAAGAGAGATACTTTGAGTGATACCAACCACACCGTGCCTCTAATTGATGCAGGGTTGACTCTTACACATCAAAAATGATCCATGGATCTTTCTCCTAAAGTACCAACACAATCCAAATTCATTTGGTCAGATTTTCGTATATTAGTTGTTGTTTTCACTTAAAATTTTGTCCATTTTAAACAAAAGAGAGACCCTTTGAGTGATAACAACCACACTGTGCCTCAGATTGAGGTAGAGTTGATACATACACATCACCAATTAACCAATAGATTGTTCTCTTAAAGGATCAACACAATCTGAATGTGTTTGGTCGTATTTGTGTACGTCGGTTGTTTTTTTCACTTAAAATTCTGCCCATTTTAAACAAAAGAGAGACACTTTGAGTGATATCGACCACACCGTGCCTTAGATTGAGGCAGGGTTGACTCGTACACGTCAAAAATGACTTATGGATCGTTCTCCTAAAGGATCAACACAATCCAAATGTGTTTGGTTGGATTTGCGTACATCAGTTATTGTTTTCACTTAAAATTTTGTCCATTTTAAACATAAGAGAGACACTTTGAGCGATACTGGACACAACGTGCCTCGGATTGAGGCGAGGTTGACTCATACACGTCACAAGTGACCCATGGATCATTCTCTTAAAGGATCAACACAATCTGAATGCGTTTGGTCATATTTTAGTATGTCAGTTGTTGTTTTCACTTAAAATTCTGTCCATTTTAAACCAAAGAGAGACACTTTGAGTGATATCGGCCACACCATGCCTCGGATTGAGGCGGGGTTGAATTGTACATGTCACAAAATCAACCATGTATCATTCTCTTAAATGATCAACACAATCCTAATGTGTTTGGTTGGATTTGCGTACGTCAGTTGTTATTTTCACTTAAAATTCTGTCCATTTTAAACAAAAAAGAGACTCTTTGAGTGATATCGGCCACACCGTGCCTCAGATTGAGGCGGGGTTGACTCTTACACCTCAAAAATGACCCATGGATCGTTCTCTTAAAGTATCAACATGATCTAAATGCATTTGGTCATATTTTCATATGACAGTTGTTGTTTTTACTTAAAATTTTGTCCATTTTAAACAAAAGAAAGACCCTTTGAGTGGTTCATCATTCTTGCATTTTTCTGGTGCATTTTATCTGATAAAATAGAAAAATGACTCATTTTAGAAAGTATTTTTTTATTTAATAAAAATTACAATTTTCCTATGAACATTTTAGATACAATAATGTTTCATCTTTTGATCCCCTTAACCCCTCTCAAAAATGACCGCTAATTGTACACGTCCCCAAGTCAGATCTTTATGCTATTTGTGTACAATCTGCCATAGATTATGGGGCCCACTTGTTTCTAAACAAATCTATATCTTCTTGTGAGTATGAGGATTTTCGACAGTCAGAGTAGTACTGCAAAATATAAAAATGAAGAATTAATAAATAAATTAAATGAAATGGTATTTGTTTTTGAAAATACCTCTTTAGGGATGCTAGTTTTTTGATAAAAAACAATCTTTTTCATAAATTTACAAACATAATAACCGCAAATATTATCGTTTGTTTGTTTTGGACACTGCAAAAAATTTGATCATTAGGAGAATAAGTAACTTGTGTTGATATGTGTTTTGATAGTGAAATTTTACTATATATACCCTGATATTTGTCCAGACGTAGTACTTGATCACCTCCTTATGCTTCACCCCTGTCCTCATTCCTTTTTTTAGATGATAATGATACACCTCCCTATCATAACAGAATCCTCAATAAAAGATAATGTAAATTATATTACTTGATTTTTAGACCTAAAACGTAGGATGTAGTGTCTTACAGATTCACAAACTCTATCTTGTGTTGTCAGTTTGATGGATATCCTTGCTTTGAATCTAGAAAATAAATCTTTGGAGTATCCAAGTTCACTGCAATTAGCAGCCAATGTTGCCTAAAAACACAAAAAGGAATAATTAATAAAATAAGTGAAAATATAATTGATATGCTTTAATCGTAGAGTTTTACCCCTGCATGGTTGGTATTAGGAAGTGTATGTCATCTGTAATCTTGCTTCCAAATTTTTTTAGAAAGTCGTTCACTATTTCATTCTTTTTTTATGGCTCTAATTTCATTAGATGTGTTGATGTGGTATGAGGACTAACAAGTCCGAATTTTGGCTCATGGGAAAATTCCTTCAACTGTTTTTCATATATACGTCTGTCAACAATATAAAATGCATTTAGTCATAATTTTCACATTAGATCAGCTTTTATAAAATCAATTCATGAAAACATACCTCATATATATATTTACAACTGTGACGCCTAGATAACCGTTTTCAAGGATCTCATTTACATTTTCAGCAGCAATGAAATCTTGACTTTCCTATTCGTATATATTCTTTTCAAAAACCATTATATGACTAATACCACCTCTTATCTTCATATCCACATGAGTCTTTAATTCTAGTAAATGTGTATAGAGAACAGGTGGTGTTATTGTGCTTTCAGTAGCTCTTTGGGATCGGTTGGTCGATCCTTTAAATGGTTTTGAGTCGACGTTTGTCACCCCCTTCCCTTTATCCGTCTATAATAACATTCATCGGTTCATACCCTTTTTTCATTAATTGTTAAAGGTTTAGCTTGAAAAAAATAAGAAATAAATACCTTTTTGTTTGCATGTACTCTTACAAGTTGTGACGGCCATGAAATGAATGTCCCAATATCCTTTTCGACTGTATGAATATCATCCTCATCAAGTGAAATAGGTAGCTCTGCATTTGGCTCATGAGCTACAGTAATCATCACTTTCAGATGATCTTTCGGAAGTGGTCTATTATACAGCTTGTCATCTGGGATGTTGAACACTGTAGCCCTCGCTATAAGGTGATAGGTGGGTGTTGACAGATATAAATCATAGTCATTATCACCCTGTAGATAATCAGTACATGAAAAGTATCAGTGTTTATCTAATTCACATTTCATGGGAACAATTATTAGAATATTGATTACCACAGCTAAGACAGCTCTTTTAGGGGAATGGCTTTCCTCAGAGCTGGTGGGGGTGGGGCGGGATCTTCATGCGCTGGTTGTTCCTGAGTTGTGTCTTCCCCTTGCTTCCCACCCATAAAAGTTGCTAGCAACTCTCCCTGCCATTGCAATCGTTCTTCAAGAGTTTCTAGTATTTCGCTCATTTGTTTCAATTTTTCATCTCTATCATCCGTTTCTTTTTTTCTCAAAATATACTCGGGGTGTCACCCCAAACCCCGCACCTCTGACACAGCTGTATTGTTCTGGCTGCTTCAAAGTCGTCGATAATAGGTCTGCATCTGCTATAGGAGTAGCTGATTCCTATAACTGTCGGATATAGGAAAATAACTAATTATTTTTATGTAATGTCAATTTAAAATAAATATTTTTATCGTCATGTCATACTTACACATATTTCCCACACTTTTTGTATGTTCTCATCTACTAGATTCCCTTCCTTATTCACACGTGCCTCCTTCCATAGCACATGATGTGGGATGGAAGTGTCTTTGGTTTTAGACTCATCAATCTACATATAAATATAGAAAGATAATTATGATGTTTTTTATTATCACCTAACAATATTACTGTAAATTTAAAATACGTACCATTTTCTTTTCTAGTGAAGCATACCCCATCCTTGCTTTACGATAGGGGTATGTTGGTTTTGATGCACGTTCCTTATTTTCAGTACAGAGTTGATGTTTCATAAATGAAATATTGACAATAAAAGTGATGAATACACATGTCCTCAAACAGCGTATTATCACCCACAATGTACCTGAAACTTCTCATCCCTATGGCGGCCAATAAATGCATCTCATGCTTCTTGGTATATCAGGTGAGCGTAGACAATGGGTGGGTGAGGGTTTATTTTACCTTTGGAATCTTTCAGGTGACATTTTGTTAAAATAGTGTGAAAACCTCGATGAATCCTTCCTGCAAGCCTTAGTACATAATTCTTGTGTGAATCATCTACTATAAATGTACTCTGCAAGATATTGAGAAGAGTAATACATTGTTTCATTATTTTATTTTCTTGTAAATTAAATAAATAATATCATAATGTTACCGTAATTTCTTCCCAGATCACAGCCTTCAGCCCGGACACAACATGGTTCCATAAATCTATGTCAATCGGCATGTGTTGCCGAGTGACAACTCCAATGTAACTACTAAACATAGCCTTGTTTGGATTCACATGTTGGCATCGTGCATTCCATCCGACATCAAATTTGATGCCTTTGCTTTTCGCCTTAAGAACTTTGGCTAACACCGTCAAACTACGACGCACCTGTGTTTTCTGCGACGTCGGTCCTTCATCCCTGATCATTTCATCGATATCAACATCATCTATATGTTCATCTAAAATGGTAGCAATGACATGTGATAATGGTTGTTGGACCTCAACACTAGGAGCAGCAACAGGTTCAAAAACTTGTTGTTGCTCTACACTGTGAGCAGCCGTAGTAGGAGCAGCAGCAGCAGCAGCTTGAGAGACTTGTTCAGCCTCAAGGTTAGGAGCACCAGAACGTGCAAAAGTCATTATCTGAAAAATTGGTTGAACCATTAATTTAGATTACATAAATTCAGTAATGATAAGATAATAACATGAGATAAAAAGATCTATATTACAAAAAAAATATAACCTGTTTATTGAACTCTATTTCTTTTTTTCAAAGGCTGAAGAGATTTGACACCTCTATCGATTATCCAAATCCCTTAATTGTGGTCTCCTATAACATAAAAAAACACCATCTACATTGGAACTGATGCGAAATAATTGTGATGTACCACTGAAAGGATCATCCTCAACTGAATTTTCATTGGACCCTTCAGTAGTTTTGGATGATAACAGAACAATCGACCACTTTCGGTTTGCAGGATTTGGAACATAAAAAATTGTAATGCTTGTGATGTCATTATAAAATGTTCATCTTTATACCCTTCTTTACTAAAATCAACTTTCACAAATCCCCATTCATCTATTTTAACACCATTGTTGTTATCAACCCATTGGCATTGAAAAATAGGCAATTGGAATTTCATATAATCCAACTCCCATATTTGTTTGATAATGCCAAAGTATGACATATTTTCATAAATTGGATTTCTGTCCTTACTACCATAAACATGCATCGCTTTATCCACAAGTGTAATTCCACTATTTTTCATGGTACTATCTTCATCATTTTCATCTGTATAGAATGTATAACCATTAATTACATAACAATTGTAAGATAATACATACACACTTGGTCCAGCGGCTAGCCATTGAAGTCGTTCTGAAATTGAATTCGGATTTTCATCCAACTCCTTAAAAATATGGTCTTGAAACCATCCTATAAACTGGTGATTATGTGTATTTGATATCCATTTTTCATCCCTTGATGGATTCAACTACCTAATAATTTCTTTGTGAGTTTCAATATATAGAGCAACCTCCCAACTGTTATGTAAAACAAAAAGGTGGGTTTGCTCCCGATCTATAATACTGATTGTCACGACATCTCTTCCAGAAATTCCCTCACCCTCAATGCATCCAGTGTGATGAGATTTTGGGAGACCAATGCTTTCCACATCAAATAGGTATTCGGTACAAAATTCAATGGCTTCCTCAACAATATATTGTTCCACTATACAACCCTCTAGACAATTTCAATGTTTGACATGCCCTTTCAAAATCTTCATATATCATTCAACGGGGTACATCCATATATAATGCACAGGACCACAAAGTCGAATCTCTCTCACCAAGTGAATCATCAAATGAACCATCATATCAAATAATTTTGGTGGGAAGAACATTTATAATTCACATAATATGATGACAATTTCTTTTTCCATAGCTGGAAATTTCACCGGATCTAAAACTTTTCTACATATAGATTTGAAAAAGAAACAAAGTTTGGTTAATGTATGATGAACATTCTTGGGCAAAATGAAATGTAAAGCTATAGGAATTAGATCTTGCATCAAAACATGGAAGACATGTGATTTCAAACCTTTTAACTTTAAATCATTCATTGACACAATGTTCTTGATATTTGATGAATATCCCTCTGGAACCTTTACATCATTGAAGAAGTTGTAAAAATGATATCTCTCCTCTCTAGAAAGAGTGTAAGCAGCTTGAGGAAGAAAAATTCAATTTTTACCCTCCACGGGAGCCAACTCTTCTCGTATTCTCATGTCAACCATGTCCAACCTTGCCTTAATTACATCCTTTGTTTTTTCAGGGGCATTTAGCAACATTCCGATAACACTATCACATACATTTTTTTCCAAATGCATCACATCAAAAAAATATCTGACGTACAAACAATTCCAGTATGGTAATTCAAAAAAAACTGATCTCTTTTTCCAATCGATTTTCGTAAGGTTTTTCGAAAATGGTTTACCAAAAACAGTGTTCACATCTTTTACTTTCTCAAACAGCTGATCACCTGTTAGTGGAGACAGTGTTGCACGTTGTTCTGAACTTCCATTGAATGATGTTGTCCAAGATCGGTACTTATACCGACGAGGTAGAAATCTACGATGTCCTAGAAACACATATTTCGATGAATGTTTCAACATAATTGATTCTGTATCTTCTTTGCACACAGGACACCCTTGAGTTACTTTAATGATATAGCCTAACAAATTTCCATAAGTAGATAAATCATTTATTGTCTCATACAACATCGCTCTCAACGTGAATTATTCACTTTTATAAGCATCATACAACATAACACCTGAATCCCACAATAACTTCAAATCCTTGATCAAAGGAGCCAGATAAACATAAATATCGTTACCTGGTTGTTTTGGTCCTGATATAAGCATAGATAATAAGATGAATTTCTACTTCATGCATAACTAGGGTGGCAAGTTATAATTTACCAACATAACAAGTCATGTATTGTGAGTTCTGGTTTGAAAGCCAAAAGGATTCACTCCATCTGTAGATAACGCAAGATGAAGGTTTCTCAGCTCTTTTCCAAATTCAGGATACTCGTGATCAATTTTCTTTCATTGAGGAGAGTCAGTTGGATGATGTAATTTCCTGTCTTTATTTCTTTTATCTACATGTCACGACAATTGTCTTGCAGATTCTTCACTTCCATATAGACACCTAAACCTTGGAATGATTGGAAAGTACCATATAACTTTCATAGGATTGGATTCATATTTCTTGTATCGAGAAGCACCGCACTTTGGGCATTCTTTAAGTGATTTTTTCTCCTTGTGAAACAATATACAGTCTTTCAGGTAGGCATGTATTCTTTCAGAAATCATACCCATTGAGCGTAGCATTCGTTTAACTTCATATGTCCGGCTTGGGAGCTCATTATCTTCCGGGAGCATGTCATTCAAGAGAGCAAGTAGTTCCGTAAAACTGACATCACTCCATCTATTGTCTTCTTTCAATTTATACAACTTTAGTATAGCTAACAATGTTGTATATTTAGTGCAACCAGCATACAATGGCGTCTTTGCACAACTCTTTAACTTCTCAAACAATTTTGGGCAATCACGAAGTGCATCTTCAATTGTCTTTGTCATTTCCTCAATACAATCTTCTTCATCATTGACATATGTAATCACATCCTCCATACGGCCTTCTTCATTATCCATATTTGTATTCATATCTGATGATCCATAAAACACAGTTTTATCCCAACCAGTAGCTACATTCGCTTTTTCTCCGTGTTTATTCCAACATTTATAACTCTGATCTATTCCGTGACATATAAAATGTTCTTCCAACTCCTCTGGAGTAAGTAGTCTAGAATAACAACAATGTAAACATGGACAAAGGATTTGAGAAGGATCCTTTGCGTGATCCTTTGCAAACTTGATGAACTCTTTCACTTTGTTCTCATACTCTATTGTCAAATGATTAGCATCCATCCAATCTTTATTCATCTCCATCCTATTTGAATCTCAAATATTAGTATTTATGGTTCAAATACAAAAAACAAGACTTCCAAATACAGTAGAAGAGAACCACTTCCTTATAAAAATAGAGATTAATAGAGCCTAACCATTTCCAATAAAGATTTGGAAATCAACAGAACCAGGATAAACCCCACATCAAAATCAACACAGTTTCCAAACACAAAGGGGTTTGCGGGGATAATCACTTGTGTCATATATGGTAAAATTCACACGGCATCATCCTCTATGGCTCATCCTCCTCTATCAGGTCAACCCTTCTATGGTCAACTAGTCCATCCTTTTATACCTCACCAACCAAAAATACATATGGATGAAAACCAGTAGCCAGCTCTATAAGTAAAGAAAGGATTCTCATAATCTCTACAATATGGAATTCATTAAATATAATTACTTTAGATTTATTATAGTTTCCTCAAATTACCTCAGTCCAAACACAAGAATAATCAAGAATGATACATCTACCACTCCTAGGTCTCTGCCCTACATTCAATATCATCATGCCTAATATTTTTGGTAAGCTCAAGTTACTTACTTTAAATCACAGGGGGGTAATCACTTGTGTCATAGATGGTCTCCCATGTTATTCTATATGAAAAATTTAACAAATATTATTGACCTATCATCCCATTCAATCCTCATGAGTGTCTAATTCCAAACTCCATCTTAAGTGTAATATCAAAAGAATATATATTAATAAATTACCCCACATCCACTTCCCCACTAATCTGGTCATTCTCACACTCTAATGGAATATTTCTTATGCTTCAACCCCTTCTATATAATCTCATAACCATATATCCACACATAAACATGTCACAAACACATAAAAAACCATATCCACATCACAATCACACATCACATCCTCATCAGAGTATGATATCGTGAACATGAAGAACATAAACATCATACTCTCCTCCTACAATGCACAACCCCCACTATGTATCCACACCAAATACACATAATCATGTCAACAAGAATATATATACACCAAAACCTAAAATCGTTATAGGTCGTATATATACACCCATTGTGGGCCATTACAACTCTACTAAGTGTGAAGGGGGAGAAGGGAAGAGGGAGTGGTTCTATATGTGTTCCCTCTATA
Source organism: Viscum album (assembly GCA_963277665.1). NCBI lineage: Eukaryota > Viridiplantae > Streptophyta > Magnoliopsida > Santalales > Viscaceae > Viscum > Viscum album. Next base: position 27,909,494 of record OY728131.1, read on the forward strand.
ACCTAGATATTGAGAAAAACACTCAAAACCAAAGTACCCATATGGATTCAATCAGGTTACTCGACTCAAGTGGTGGTGCGTAAGAAATAATAAGAAAATATAATAAGTATATAGTCACACATAAATCTTTCCTAAGGGTTTACACCAAACTAACACTGCAAACACCCTCGTCAACCATTGCCTTGTTACTACCACCCTCTTATAACCACTTTCATTATAATGCCACAAATAATCCCCAACAAATCACATAAGCATCCATATCAACATTACCAACTTCTCATTTCATTGAACATTATAATTTCTTGGATTTTTATAACCATATGCATTTCAATTGTTAACCATTTTAATGTAAAGCCAATCATTAAATCGCTACCCACTATAATCCATTCATTAATCATTAATAACATTTATTATATCTTTAACCATTTATTAAACATAATTATTCCAATCATTATCATTAATCATTTAACAAACCATCATTTATCATTTCCAACCCATCACCCATTACTATTTTCATTTATTCCAACCATATTCCATGCCAAAAGGAAACTATAACACCACCTAATAACAACTAAATTTTCATGACATAAAATACAACTAAACACATTCTAAAATCCATAAAACCACTTATTTTCTGCCTAAATAGCCATATCATTGTTATCATAACCACACAATAATCCATCCATCACTACTGTATTAATTACCACACCACATGCTCCCAACCACATCAATCAACCATCGCCCTTATAATCATAGTGATAAATACCCCATACATAGTAGCATGAAAGGGAAAACATATAAGAAATTCACACTAAAAACTACCCCTTAAACACTCTATCATATTAAAGTATAATTTATAGTTTAAATATAACACTTTAATTACAGATTTCCATACAACCAATTCATTACCTACCTTAAGTGACTAGAAAATAATGAAAGGTGATTATAACATATTATTAGTAGTAAGAAATTTCTTTCACAACATCAAGAATAAATCAATGAGCAACAACACCAATAAATCCATAAATATATAAGAAATATTATGGAACTTCATAAATCGCATGCAAAACTCCCTCTTCACTTTAATTTCCTTTAGTGTAATTCATTATGGTATTTATGTTAATCAGTACTATCTATCCAATGGAAACAAAATAACACGATAATTCCACAATTTACATATAATAAAGAAGGAGAAATTTCATGTCCCCAACCTCAACTAAAGATTTAACAAATATTTCATAAGAATGAGAAGAATAGTCAAATAAAACATGACTTAACACATGAGGGTAATCTAAAAGTCCTATGTATGACCATTAACCATTAAAAACATAACAAAAAAACACACAAAAACCGAATCAGCATTGTTGTCACATCCTTCCTAAGAAGAAAGTTCAAGAAGAAAATCAAGAAGAAGAGAAAAGAAATTCACCTTAGAGGAGGAGAAGTAGGGAGCCTTCTGCGCTACGTCAGGAGGGGAAGGCGCGACCGCCAAAGGGGGAGGTGCACGGGAGGAGCCGCCAACCGTTGAGAAATGGAGGAGTAGGGTTCGCGAGGAGTAGGGTCGAGCGAAGAGGAGGAGAAGTAGGGTTTGTGGGGAGGAGGATCCGCCGAAGGGGTTTGAGGGAGAGGATAAGGAGTAGGTCTAGCGGTGGAGGTCCGGCAACGCGAAGATCGGGGGGCGGCAGAGGTCCGGCAATGTGAAGATCGGGGGGGAGGGGAGTTGTCGTAGAGGCACAGTACTGCGAGAGCTTTAGGGCGCGATAAACATAGGACACTGTGCGACCAATTTTATAAAATATGGGACTACGGTTTTATCAGCGCTGATACAGGGCTTCTTTATCAGCGTTTTTTGCTTAGCGCTGATAAAAAGGTGGTGCTTCCCTTACCCGTTTTTGTAGTATTGAACTAATTAAACTATTTAAACAGATTTAATTACTAATAATAACTTTCAGTCGTTAATGTTTTTGTCCTTATTTCATTCTATAACATCATAATTATCATTTATCATTGATAAATATACTAATTTAATTTCTTTTTTCTTAAGATATTTTAATAGTCTATAAAGAAAATATGAATCATCTTAAGCATATCCCCGGGAGTGTCAAACCAGGAGTGCAGCATGGCCCGTTGTCGTGTACCAGGATACCCTGGGTTAAGCATGAAATTCCTTGTCAGAGTTTTCACTCATAGGTACATCTGTACCAGAGCCACATTCATTTGTTTGTATCCAGACAGAGATTTGATTGCTTGGATAATCACATAATCTTTATGCTGCCAAAATTTCACAATACTTAATCCGAAGTTAATCCTAAGTTAATCTATACTACTAACAATAATTATTTCAAACTATATATAACTAATTACACAACCTAATAAACAAAATATTAAGAACTACCTAAACTACTTAAAAAATGAAATATTTAAAACTAAAAAGAATGCAATTAAATAAATAAAAAATATTAAATTAAATAAATAAAAATACCCCTAAATGATGTTTTGCAAAAACCCGCACATAAAATGAAGTTTTTAGAGAGAGACAGAGATAATTTAGGAGAGATGAAGACAAGAATTGAGTGAGGAGAAGGGGAGACTGCCCTTTTATAGGGGGTTGAGGCAAAGACGGCATCGCCGATGCCGCATTTCGCCTCTAGGTAAGGCCAAAGGCGGCACCGCCGATACCGTCTTTGACTTTACGCAGAGGCGAAATGCGGCACTCCGCCGCCTTTATCATGTCATCGATCCAGATCAAAGGCGGCGTGGAGGACCAAAATCGATGATGTCACCTTTGTAGTTATTTTTTTTTTAAATAACCTATACCATTTAAAAAAAATCAGAAAACGTATAAAAAAAACTATTATAATAAAGGGACGACCCCTTTTTTTTTTATTTGACTCCATTTAATAGACTAAAAAAACAGGGAGACGGAAACGGGTAAAGAAGAACCAGACGATCAGGGAGATGCGATAAATATTCAGACGGCGGAGGGAGGCGGAGCAGCGGCGGAGGCGGGCTTGAAGAAGGAGGCGGGGATGGAAATCCGGCGCATAAGGCGGTCAGTGTGGCGGACGAGGTTGTAGGCCCAGCCGCCGCACACGGCTCCGCACGTCGGCCCCGTCAGGTATATCCATACGCCGCCGTACCGGTTCGCCGCGATCGCCGGCCCCAAGCTCCTCGCCGGATTCATCGACGCCCCTGATATCGACCTGAACCCAACCACCCGCCACCCTATCACCATGGGAACAACAACACACACTCCCTTGGCCCCACTTTAATTATATGAAAACGCACGTACGTACCCGGCGATCATGACGTTGAGCAGGATGGTTGCGCCCACAGCCAGTCCGGCCATCTCTCCGATCTGTACACCATCACAACACTCAGTCCCGACACCCACACAATTAACTTGATTTTTTTACGCACGGCTCGATTGTCGGTGGCGACGCCGGAGATGACGAACATCAGGTAGAAGGTGATGATGAACTCCAGCACCAGGGACTGCAGATTACTCCCGGCCGGCGAAGTTCCGGCGAAGTGGTCGCTCTTCCCGTTGAACAGCAGCCGGAGGGTTCCGCTGGCCAGGGTGGAGCCCAGCAGCTGCGCCGCCGCGTACGGCGCCACCTGCTCGCAGAAATGAGAAGGAAGAAAAGAGAAATGGTGTGATTGCGGTGGCGAGAGGAACCTGTTTCCAGGGGAACCTCCCGGAGGCGGCGAAGGCGAGGGTGACGGCGGGGTTGAAGTGGGCGCCGGAGATGTGGCCGAGGGCGTAGATCATGACCATCACCGCCAGCCCCCACACGATGGATATTCCAGGCAGCGTGATGACCTTGCCGGCGTCGGCGTTGACCACCACCGCCGCGCAGCCGGCGAATATGAGGAAGTAGGTGCCGAGAACCTCGGAGATGATCTGCCGCACCATCCAAAACTGAAAAACGAAGAACAGGGAAGGTGGGTAGGAATGGAGAGGGGGGAGACGGACCTTTTGGATGAAGGGGACGGAGACGCAGAGGGAGGTTTCGGGAGGGTTGGATCCGTTCGGCAGGGAACTGTCCGCCATGGCTGTTTTTCTTATTTTGTCGTTGAGTGTTTTCTTCGTTCAATTACAGAGGAGGGTGGAGATTAGTGATGGCGAGTGAGGAGCAGGATGCTGGGATTTAAAGGTGAAAACTACAAGGCTCGACCGCGAAAAGCGAACTATTTTTTAAAATATAATAAATATGCATTTTTATTAATAAGAATATATCAATTATATGTTTTATAATATTTTTATATAAAATATAATAATATATATATATTTTTGACAAACATCAAGAGAAGGATAGTAGAAGGGAGCGGATCTTGAGGACCATCAATCCAAAGGATTGGAGAGCATTCTTCAAGGCATAGATTGGATTAATAATGGCGTGACAATCTAATTTCAAAATGATTGAGGGTGAAAAAGTTTTTGGCATGATGCAATCACGTCTCAGGGAGTCACGAACCACCACACCAATCCCAATAGAACCTCCTCCAAAGATTGAGGCATTCACATTAATCTTCAACATATTTGGTGGCGGGGGAACCCAAACACTATTGCATGAATGAGTTTTCAAAGACTCAAGTTAGAACTCGTTACTTTTCCAGGTTTGCAACCAACACACGGTTCAGTCGATCTAAAAAGGAGTGGGCCTCAATGGGTGATTGAAGATCAAATTGTTACTTCTAACCTTGGTAAACCAAGCAACGATGCAGAGAGCTTTAACTTTCTTAGTTGAGCGAGGGGATGACCACTTAACCAGGTGTGAATCAGTCTCATTCACCATGTTCACAAAAAATATCTATGTTGGAGTCTCATGCGAGCCATACAGCCCTAGCGACAGGGTAATAAAAGATTGCATGATGCGATGTAGACTCCGACACAACCATGCAAAAAGGACAAGTACAGTTGTCAGTAGCGTGGCAGAGGAGGAACTCCTTGATGAGGAGGATGTCACGCAAAATTGCCACCAGAAATACCGGATCTTGGTAGGAACCTCCAAACGCCACAGTGTATTCCAAACAACATCCTCTTTCAAGCTTCGCAACGCAAGTGTCATTTTATACATAGATTTAACTAAGAATATTCTGAAGCTCTCTCTACATCACCAAATCATATCCTTCCCCATGTCATTAACAAAAGGGATTCTCAAAATTATTCTTCTCTCTCCCTCATTGAACCACCGTTCCAATCTATAAACATTACCGGCACAATCCCGTAAAGAAACTGACCGTTGCATCTTCCCACCCTGGGACCAGGAGAGAGGTACCCTTCATCCTAAGGTTGTCAACTAACTAGAGATCTCTCTAGAAATTGACAATGACAAATAAAAAATGTTATTATAATTTACTCGGGGATCGGTTTGAAATGACAAATAAAAAATGTTATTATAATTTACCCGGGAATATTATTGAACAGAGAATTTGACTTTTGATCACATCCACCTTGTATGAAGGGGATTCTCACGTGCCTCCAAAACAGTACTTCAACTATATATATATATATATATATATATGGCCCTACCCGATTTTGTTGCAGTAATTAATTACTGAATACTAAATCGAAACCTAGTACAATAGAAAATAATAATGATTATCGATAAGTTCAAAGCTTCCACTTCAAATTTTTTGGACATATCATATTTTTTTATTATACTATTCTTAATATTGTTATCAAACATGTAAAAAAAATTGGAAATTGGTTTCTAACCATTTTTAAATGGCTTCCAATTATATTTTTTTTAATTGTGTTAAAATAAATAAATTTTGCTTAATATTTTTTTGCTTAAAATTTCATTTTTTTGAACACCTGATCTTTTTCATGGTTTTCAATTGGTAGTCCAATTTTTATAAAATGCAAAACATATGTAAAACTCCTGATATATAATAGAGGTGTGGACATACAGACGAATTCGAGTATTACCGAGTAATTTATTGCATTTTAATGTTGTATGTATCATGTTCACCAATCATGGATGCATATATAATAGAGGTGTCAAATATTACTACAACATAAAGATATTTTCTCAACGATATAAATGTCCATTCTCATCGTTTAAAGGACGAATCCAGAGACCATTTTGGACACTTTATTAACGCTTCGGAAGGGACACTTCTACAGCAAAGGTGTAAACAGGGCAAGTGGTGTCGTGCGGGGTGCTGATTTAATTGCCTGAATCCAAGGAGTGTGGGCCACAGAAGTGATTGTCTTGGCCTAACCCACACGGGGCTGACTGATTAAAGGGCGACCCGTGAACCTAAACAAAAGTACGTGGAGGGGTGTAGAGTACACTATTAAAATTTGATTTATATTGTTTTCTATATCCATACTCATATATTTTATTATGATATTTCTAAAAAATTTAAATTCTCTTGTTTAAACCTGATAAAATTCCAAAAATATTTTTTAAATTTTTTTCTTTCAACTCACTTCTAACCTTTGCATTCGGAGGCTAATGACTTTACCCTCGCTCCATCAAGACTCGTATAATATTATACAATATATCAATATATATATAGATATACATAACTCATTTTTATTTATATATTTATTCATATAATCATATGCATTTATATAGTTATTTTTAATTACATTTTAAAAATATGTCTATATTGTATATTTAAATATAAATTTTATACATTTTTACCCATATATATATATATGTCTATATTGTATATTTAGATATAAATTTTATACATATTTACCCATATATATTCATGTCTATATATTTACATATATATATTTATACATATTTACATATGATTGTATATTTAGATATATATTTTTTATAATGCATGCTTTTATTACTATATTTAATGATAATAATAAATTTATAAAAATACATTTATATATGATTTGTTTACACAATATTGACACACACATACATGCACATATTTACACACACGTACACATTTATATTTCACACATACATGTACAAATATTTATATATATGTATTTATTTACATATATTGGAATATACACAAAAATATATATTTGTTTATTGATACATTTATATATAAACATCAATTGTATAGGTATATACGTGTATATATATATATATATAGTAATGCATTTTTATAAGGTAAATAAGATGATTAATTTTTAAATTAAATGAATAATAAATATTTATTTTCATCTAGTTTATATATTTAAAAATACATTTTTATGCAAATAGGTTTAAATATTTATTTGTGCAATTAATTTATTATATGTAAATATATGTAAATATTTATATATTTAATTATAAATAACGCTACAAAATGAAAAACAATAATATTTAAACACAATAATATCCATATGGCTACAAGACCTGGGAATAAAATTAGTCTCCATTGAAAAAAGATAGGAATATCCCCTCAAAAGAGTCTGAAAATCCATCAAATGTTTAAAAATTAAGGCACCCTGATAAAAAACTTAGCATTGGTGGTCTTTCGAGCATTTTTTGACCTCGAAGAAACAATGACTGAGGTTCCCCTATCACTACGCCATAGATTTTTTTACAAGCTTCAATTTGACATGTGGTAGATCCCAAACGGACACTGAGATCAAACGTTATGATTATTTGAAGTTCGAGTCATGTTTTCAAATTATATTAGACTGTTCATTAATTTACTAAATTTTCATGTCATCCAATTGTTATCAAATGACTATTACTCAATAATAATTAACAAATTATTAATTAATATTATTTTATAAGCCATTATTCACTAAGTATCTTATATATTAAGTGTAAATGCATATTTAGTCTTATATAAACCATATTTAATAAAATATACTATATTTCTATTGATATTAATATATTTATATATATTAATATATGATTTTAAATGATATATACCATTTTATCACCACTAAAAAAAGTGATGATAAATGTTAAAGCTCCTGCTTGGCATCCAGGATGTCCTAGGATCAAGCCCTGTGGGGCACATGTACTATTCAATACTATGCAGATGGTGACGCAAACGATGACGTAGACAGACGGTGACACAGACATGACGCAAGCCTAGTGACGCATGCAGGATGATGCACACATGACGCTACACTGAGTTTTGGAGCCATGTAATGAGTTTCATGCCCACTTATACAAGACATGTACTAAATAAATAAGACTTGATGAGAGAGTTATCCCCTAGAAGGGCTATGACTTGCCTCTCCGACCTGTGTGTGTGGTGTGTGTGTGTGTGTGTGTGTGTGTGTGTTTGAATGTAATTGTACCATCAAACATCTAATATATATATATATATCATCAATAAAAAAAAGCAATGACAAAGAAACATTTTTATCAGCGTTCTTTTAGCACTGATAAAGACAACCCCTTTATCACCACTTTTAACTAGTACTGATAAAGACACCTCCATTATCAATGCTTTTAACTAGCGTCGGTAAATGGTAGCGTCGAATATCATGCAATCTGTAGTAGTGCACACACTTTCGATCATTCCGAACACAACACATGTTAGAATAATGTGTGGTTCATTCCTACATGCCATACATGAATCAATAATAATTGAACTAGACTTTTATGAAAAATCAAGGGCGTTTGCTTGGTTTTATACATGTGACGTGCGTTTTGATTTTATACAAAACTTAAAAATGAAAATATGTATTTAGCACCATCCTAATGAAATTTAGGGAGTTCTCTAATGAACTAGAAATGGAAGAAACCCATGAACAAGCCCAATCTTTCTCTCACTGATGCAACTTGCAATAAAACGAAGAACAAAACGAGCATGGGCATACCTAAAACGTGATTGTAAGATCCATCTTCTAACTTTGATGGAGTACATTTGAAGGGGATCACCAAAACATCAAAAAAGCTTTCTGCCTCTGAGGGGATTACATTGGCCTTGGATCCATAATCATATCGTGAAGACTCCAGATCACCGTAGGGGAGCTAGCACCTTCTCTACTAGTCAAACAACGATCAAGATCAAGGAAATTTTCAGCTATGGCATGCATGTATCAAGTATCAATCAACGAAGGGAACACTTCCCTTTTATAAGCCCTTCCTAATGCTATATTGAATGAAGAGGATGGAGCGTCGACTGCCATCTCATGGGAATTGACATGCGTTACTTGTGTGGCCATTGATTAAACTTGATTGTTTGAACACTTCAAACAATTGGGTATCCATTAATGAATCAATATCCATTGATTCAAAACTAAAGAGACCATATAAGAGGACATGACAGATTTATGCACTTGCATCCCAGACAACGAATATCATAGGGCCTATCATAAGGTATGATATGAGCCGATAGAAGCATCGTTAAGCTTTTTATAATATATATACATATCGTAAGGTGTGATATGCATCTCATGCATATCGTACCTTACAACATCAAGGATATTGTCTGCTATGACATCTTATTTAGTGCACATCTAAGAATCTCTGACTTTACTAAAACCCCAAACAGATTTTATGCAAAAGTTCACAACACTTTACAAATCCATCCAAAACTCTTTTGGATATGGCTTATCAATCACTTTTCATTTTAAAATAAACACTTTTTTTGAAAACTTAATCCTTATCCAAAGGCTTAACAGTGTGGACCTGCAGGCCTTAGTAACGTTGAAAACATATATGAAATCCTTATTTCATATATGTAAGCAAAGAGTAACCTCTAGAAAAGCATCACTACCACTCAAGCCACTAAGGAGTCTCGTGTGATCTCCATCAAACATACTCATATCTCCATATAAACATGTCCACCACAATATGTATCATATGAAGGTTCTAAGTGTAGCAGAAGCAGCGGGTGGGGCATGCCCAACTCCGCTTTTTCTCATGATCGATGATTAATCTGAGATTTACACGATGATAAATGTCGTGATCAATGGAATTGAATCAAAGAATATAAAAAACAGAAAAGTGATAGAACCAAACACATGATCATCACATATTATTTATAATTAAATTAACCAATTAAATAATTACCTTATGAGGAATTCTTTCATGGTTGATGGATCTGAAAAGGTTTCTATGTCGTACCATCATTGTGTTGTAAGAATCAAGAATATATTCCATCCAACACTTATCCACATGTGTTCCACAAACATCTGAATGTTGCTGTAGAAATCTCAGGGTGCTAGCATGGAAGATCCTAATGCTTTCATCATTCGCCTTTGATCACTCCAAGAATCACTTCAAGGAAAGGTTCTCTTAGATATCTCTAGAATTGAGAGTGGTGGTGGAGAATGTAATACCCCACGCTTCCACTGTACGCTTCTCTTTGAATAATCCAACAGCTTGCACTGTACGCAACTTTGAGTTCTAACACACCATGACCAATCAAACTAGTCGTTATGAATAGTAATACCCACTGTTTGAAATTTTATAAATTTTATTTTTCAAAATGGACTTCATTTTTGGATTTGTAATATCAAAATTAGCTTAGGGTGAATTTTTAGTATTTTTCTAAAAAATTTTAATTTTTGATGAATAGTGAAAAACACTGCGTTATTGTTTAAAACCGATTTTTTTTATTTAAATAATTAGTTATTTTATTTAAATTTATATTAGGTAAAAATAGATACATAATACCTATATATGTTCAATGTAATTCATTGGAGTCATTTTATAAAAATATTAGATATATAAAATTTTATTGAACTTTTTACTATCTTTTACCCACCTTCTAGACACATTTGCAAATTTGCATAAAACGTAATTTTACCGCTTTTCTGAATTGAATTTCAAAAATCTGAGAGACATGGCTGATATCAATAAGTAAAATGTGGTTCAATAAGATGAAAATAATTTTTTAGTAAATAATAACTTTTGACTTTTATTTACCACGATTAAAAGTAAATAAGGTAATTAAAGGTAAAAAAATGATATTATAATTACCCTAACACATGTCTTAATTCTATTGGATAAATATATTTCAACCAAAATCAACCTTAGGAATAAAATATGATCCTTTTGTTCCACTTGGATTAGATTAAGACATTTATTATTATTTTATGTAAAGAAGAGTTAAAAGTGTTAAATTCAAAGTTTAATAACTAAACCATTTTTAATATAGGGTTATACATAAGATAAATTTGACTATAAATATTCATTAGAAAGCTAAATATATTTCCTATATAATGGTATTTTATTTATAATTTTTAGACATTAAATAATTAAATTTATTTATGACACAATGATGATGCAGTAATTACCTTATTAATGAAAGATTAAAATAATTGATATTATAAATATACAAATAAATGTAAATTGAGACTTCTGATGAATTCCACTAATTTTATAGGTTAATATGACATGTTAGGGTTGATTAAATAATTTTTGTTCAAAGTGATAAAGTTGTTATGACCTTCACAAAAACAAAATACCAAATAGTGTCAAAATTGACATAAATGAGTTTTTAAAACAAATACTATATTATTAATTGATATAATATTACTAAAAATATAAGGTTCAACCAAATGACTTAGATAAGGTCATATATATCAATAATGAACCACTTTCGGTTCTCTTAGCTTTTTATAGTAAGTTTATTAACCATTTATTATAATAATACAAGAATGCATGGTAAAAGTTAAACTATTTAACTAAGAGTTAAATCTAAAAGATAAGGTTAATATTGTGACCTAAACCCGTCTAAAACCTATTGGTTGAGAGGTTTTCGACCTAGAACCACCTTATCTTTTAAATAAATCCATTTAGATCCATTATAAACCAAATATGTTTGTATAATAAAATAATATTTCAAGATTTTTCTAAAGTGACCCTCACCTCTCTTATAAAAGGGTACTTCCCCTTCTCTCAAAATCAAACCTCCAAAGCCATTTGGCTCGACCAAACCCTGCTCAAATATCCTCCCAACTAATCTCAATTCGACCTAGAGGCCTTATTTTGATCAGAAATCCAACCTAAGAAGCCCTTTTGATCAACTCAAAAGGAAACACCCGAAGAAGAGGTAATAATTTCACCACCTCTTTCAAAGTTATTTTCTTCTTCCACTTTATCTTTCTTTATTGTTTCCATAACAAAATAATAACTCCAGTACTTTATAAATACTGTGATGTTATTATAAATATGGTACAACCATATTCATTATTCTATCCATCCTATGAATGACAAGTCACCATACGTGCATATGTACGACTTACCATCTCCACGGTGTGGTGTAGTTTGTTATTCAAACACTTCATTATTTGGATGGGTATAATAATGAGTATAACCGATGTAAATAATAAATATAACATGTTAATTATTCTATATATATTATATACCATCCAATTACATATGATTTTACCATCAATAGAATGATATTGTCGCTCGTGCTTACGTACGGATTACCGTCTCCACGAACGCAATAAAATTCACTCCCCATCATAACCATTCAAGAATAATTTTCTTTTTATGATTAAAAATAATGTTTAATAACTTAATATAATTCTGGATATGAATAAAATACATCATATCCATAACAAACATGGATTACATAACCAAGCATATAAAGGAAAACAAATCAGTTAACACCCGAAACAATGATACTACTGAAATATTATTAACAAAACAATATTAAAAGATTATATAGGATATCATATTTATGTATGTGGTTCGTTTATAATTTATTAACAGTGATTTAACTATTATACAGGATGTTAACGTACCCTTGATCAAGAAAAAGTATAAGGTAAGGGTTAATTCTACAATCTCTTCATTATCTGAGGTTGTTTATACATGAGTATCTACTAAGACCTTTTTATCACCCACATCTGTGTTTCTTAAAAATGTATTTCAAAACATTTTTACTATTTCCTATAATATGGGTTAAAGTTATTTATACCCTTGTTTGACTTTCTATAGAAGTTTTTTAAAGAAATCTTTCCGTCATTTACCAAACAAGGTACTCTATGACCTTTTCGACAAATTAAGGTAAGAATGTTTTTTACGGTGGGTGTGGCTATTTTCCGCCGTTATAACACCTTAGAAGCTTCCCTTACAATATTATAAGATTATTTTCAAAATAATTTTTTTCTTTTAAAATTATGTGACTTTTAAATGATTTCAAAATAGAAAGAGATATTTCTCTCAAATGGTTTTGATTTCATCTATGTCAACATCCTTTGATGAATTTTACACTTGTTTGAAGTTGATTTATTATGATACAATCTTCCATGTTGTATTGAACTTTTTTTGATATATTTTACTGTAGATGTGTTATTTTTATACCATTCATGGTTTATGGTTAAAGTATTAACATTTCATATGCTGGATTTAATACGAATGTTTATGTTATGTTTTAACCTTTTCATATGAGGAATGAATTGGACTTAGTAAGTGATGGGTGGAGCCCGCTATAGCTCCTCAATGCATCGGTAGGTCTCATGAGACAAACTAGTGTCTTGGCACAAGGCCTTGGCGAAATCTTATTTGTAGTATTGGAACGAGGCCTTGACTATGTGGTTATGATGTCTGGCATTATGCATTCCATCATTATGAAATTGGATATTGATATTACATGTGATTATTCGACTAGTAGAATATTCATGTGAATAAGTAAATGACATTATTTGATTTATATTTTCTATATTATGTTGAAGTTTAAGTTTAAAAGGCTTGTGTTTTAGTCTTATACATTTTCTTAGATTTTTATGCTTATTTATGATAGTTTCCACTATATTTTTATCCTTTGTAGAATCTGAGCTCACCCCTTTCTTATGTTTTATTTTTCCCAGGATGCGAAGAAGTATATTACAATTAACCTGCAGGAATAGGCTAAGGGATATAAGAGTGTTCAAAGAGGACACAATTTTGCTGTTTATTTTTATTTCATGATGTAATGTAAAACTTATGTATGTATCTAGTACTTATAAGGCTACTAAACTAATCGGTATTTCAGGACATGATTTCTTGTATCATGCCAATGTTATGTAATAATGCAGTGAATCTGGGTAACTCGGGTCAGGGCGTTATAGTTGGTATCGGAGGAAGTTTAGTACAAACCTTGAAAACTAGATTTAGAAAAACTATGATTATAGAACATTACCCTAAGATAGAATCTAAGGATTAGTATATAAGAACTTACTAAAATTTTGGTAATGTATAGATTTTGTGAATTTTCAAGCAATACATCCCCGTATGGATACGAGCAGGTAGAGGTGGCTCTAGCATAGATGTACATAGGAGTGAAAACTCTGACAAGGAGTTTTGGGCTTGACCTGGGGTATCCTGGTACACGAAAATGGGCCTTGCTGCACTCTTGGTTATGACACTCTTGGGGGATATGCTTAGGATAATTCAAATTTTCTTTACAAAACATTATGAAGGATTTATGAGTAAATAATTCCTCAAAGAAAACATTTTTATGATTATGGATTATATCCATAAACTGTTTAATTTATGTTAAGTGTTTTAAAAGTTTGGAATTATGTATTGTGATTCATAAACTAATCTAGTGTATTCCATTGTTTAGAAATGACACCTAGTGGAAGGAATGAAAACTGTATCAATGCATGAAATCCATGTAGGGATTTCCCTCATACTCAAGATAATTATAGCAGTGCTGGTGATGCAACTAGTGCTGAACAAATTATAACCATACTGGGACAACTCACTCAGGTTATGAATAGTAACCTTACCCGTATGAAGCAACCTGATCCACAATGCAGAGGATCAATTTTAGACCGATTCATGAGGAAAAAACCACCAAAATTCAATGGGAATATAAATCCATTTGTAGCTGAGCAATGGATAAGTTCCTTAGAGAAAATATTTCATGCTTTGGGGAGTAGTGAAAGGGAAAAAGTTGTCATGGCAGTTTATCACCTCACGGGAGATGTAGATCAATGGTGGTCATTAATTAAAAATGCAAAGGAGGATGAAGAAGTATCAAATATGGAATGGAGGGAGTTTAAAGATATTTTCTTATAAAAATAATTTCCTCGTGAAGATCGAGTGGATATGGAAAGTCAATTTCTGAGTCTAAGGAACAAGGAGGATGATAATGTCACAAAGTATGAGGCAAAATTTACAAGGTTATCAAGGTATTCTATAGATTATATACGCAACCCAAGGAGTAAAATTGATCGATTCTTTGATGGGTTAAAACAATTTCTCCATCGAGCATTAGTCTCACAATCCTTCTCATCATACGATGATATATTCTCATGTGATATCAAGACAGAAAAGGAATTCTCTAAGTCTTACGACTTTAAAGATAAGAAAGAGAAGAAGAGATCTGCTGAACACTCTGGAAATGAAAATAAGGGGAATAATGGAAAAGTTGAATTTCCATCCTACGGTAAATGTGGAAACAAACTCCCTGATACTTGCCTGAAGGGAATGGTAGTCTGTTACAAGTGTGGTGAAAAAGGCCACTAAGCTCGTGATTGCAAGGTAAAGAAAGAGACTATCAATGTTGAATGATACAATTGTAAAGAAATGGGGAATTATGCAAATGAATGTCCTAAGTGCCAAGAAAACTTACCTCAGAAAAGGACAAGGGAGCAATGACAAGCTTATGCGATCACTACTACTGAGGTTGAAGCTCCGAATGACATGATGGAAGGTAATTTAATAGTTTCCTCAAGTTTAGCCAATGTTTTATTTGATTTTGGATCATCTCATTGTTTCATATCTTCCCAGTTTTCTAAGAAAATTAGATATTTTCAATTTTATTTAACAAGGGAGTTTTCAGTCAAAAATACTAAGGGAAATATCATTGCAACAAAGTTTTGTAAATCAGTTCTCATTAGGGCATATAAACGTGCTTTATCTACTAATCTCATTTTCATACCCATGATTGAATTTTATATAATCCTCGGTATGGATTGGCTTTCAGACCATGATGTGAAAATTTATTCTAAGAAGAAAGAGGTTACAATTTTTGATGATGATAAAGAGTACCTTATCTTTAGAGAAGAAACATCACCATCTGATTCTTATCTAGATCCACCCCTAGTAGCTCTACTAAATTCAATTATTTGGGAGGAAGAGAGTGAAATAACAATGGGTGAGGAAAGGAAAGTTCAAATAGATTATGTAACTATTGTGCAAGAATATGTTGACGTGTTTCTAGAGGATTTACCTGGACATCCTTCAGAATGAGAAGTTGAGTTTTCCATTGATTTAATTCCTGGTTCAAGACCCATATCGAAGACCCCTTATAGAATAACCACTTTGGAATTAGTGGAACTAAAGAAACAACTAGAGGGATTGAGTAATGAAGGATTTATTCTCCCTAGTGTTTCTCTATGGGGACCCCCTGTTCTTTTTGTTAAGAAGAAAGATAGATCTATGAGGTCGTGAATTGACTACAGGGAGATCAATGCTATAACAATAAAGAAAAAGTATCCCCTACCTCACATTGATGATTGATTCAGTCAACTTCATGGAGCTCAATATTTTCAAAGATTGACCTTCGATCTGGATATCATCAGTTGTGTGTGAAGAAGGAAGACATTCCAAAAACAACATTTCAAACCAGGTACGAGCATTACGAGTTTACAGTAATGCCTTTTAGACTGACTAATGCACCATCTATTTTCATGGATCTAATGAATAGAGTTTTCAAGGAATATCTTGATTACTTTGTAGTGTTATTTATTGATGATATCTTGGTATACTAAAAAATCTACGGAGATCATGAAAATCACTTGCACACTATTCTAAAAACCCTCAGAAGAAATGAATTATATGGGAAGTTTAGCAAGTGTGAATTCTGGATTTAGGGAATTTATTTTCTTGGCCATATTGTCTCTAAGGATAAAATATCTATTGATCCTTCAAAGAAAAATTCAATCCAAGAATGGCCAGCACCGACGAGTATAACAGAGGTATGCAGTTTTATTAGTTTAGCAGATTATTATCAGTGTTTCATTCAGAATTTTTCCCGATTGGCAAACCCATTAACCAAGCTCACACGTAAAGGGGTTAAATTTGTTTTGACAAAAGAGTATGAAGAATGTTTTGAAGAACTAAAGAGAATATTATTCAATGATATTATCTTGACTCTACCATCGGGGAATGATGGGTTTGTTATTTATAGTGATTCATCAAAGAAAGGACTTGGTTGTGTCCTTATGCAGAATGATAGGTTTATTGCTATTAGGACCACAAGGATGAATACCCTGAGAGGGGGGGGGGGGGGGGGGTGAATTAGGGCATGACTAATTGAAAATTAAAGCTCGTTCTGATCTTGTTTCGCTGTTAAGAAAAACACTCTTCTCTCTCTTTCCTGTTGCACAATATAAATAGAAAGTAAAACAAGCACAGGACACAAAAATTTTTACTTGGTTCACCGCTAAGGGCTACGTCCAAGGAGCGTACGCTGACATGTTATCTTTCGTACCAAATTCTAATAAACTTCACTAGTTGTGGATTACAAGGTTCGGGCACAGTCACTCTGTCCCAGGCTCACTGCCTTTACAAGGTTTAGGGTCAGCTCACTGCTTTCCCAAGGGTTACTCCCTGTTTCTCTCTCTCTGGCTTACTACTGGTGGAGATGATCACCTTCTTCCTCTTCCTTTGCTCAC
This sequence comes from Viscum album, assembly GCA_963277665.1. Classification (NCBI taxonomy): domain Eukaryota; kingdom Viridiplantae; phylum Streptophyta; class Magnoliopsida; order Santalales; family Viscaceae; genus Viscum; species Viscum album. The sequence goes on from OY728131.1 coordinate 27,926,997, forward strand.
AGCTCTGGAAAGGATCCACTCACAGTTTATAGACTTGTAGGTCTCTTCATTATCTCTAATGAATACATCCTCTGTTGTATGTGGATGCTCTGTTGAAGTCCAACTTTCACCCGTAGATGAATTCCTCTTTGCACCGAAGGTATCGGGCAATCTTCCAGCTTTCACACAGCCTAGAAACACTACCGTGAATCAACCTTACTTGGCGCGCAAGTCAAATCCGACACGCAAGTATCGGCGCGCAGGTCACAACTGGCATGCAAGTCCACCTCATACACTTGCGCGACACAAGCTTCTTCAACTACAAACTTGCGCGACGCACTTCCCTTTACACCCAAACCAATATTGGCGTGCAACAAACAACAATCGCCCTTCTTCAAATCTGGCGCGTAAGTCCTACTTGCGTGACACACCACCACTTGTGCGACCACCACACCTGCGCGACGAGAGCTCTGATTTTTCTAAGTGTTTAACTTCGTTACAAATGAGGAGGGGTGGTCCTATATTTATAGGCCTTTTGACACCCTACGCAACGACGCACAAGTCTACCCTCAGTGCGTAAGTCTTGGCACACAGGTCTCTTCCCCTGTAAGTCACTTGCGCGACACACTTCCAAACTTTCCCGATCCTCTTTCCTTTGCTATATTTTTAAGTTCTGATCTTGAAAAACAACAGGCGCACAAGTTTCCAATCCTCCTAGGCACCGGCGCGCAAGTCCTTTCACGACGCGCAAGTCACCTACACGACCACACCAATACCTGCACGACCCTCTTTCATTTGCCATATTTTGACCTTGTGATCTTGAAAAACATATGGCGTGAAATTTTCCTTACCTTCAAGTACACGGCACGCAAGTCTCCTTGCCAAAACCACTTTTCTCCATTTGTCGATTTTTAGGCCCAAAAATTTGGCAAACACTGGAAAACGGTGCCACCTTGTATCTGTTCTTTTTGTACCGCCTCCAAATCATCAATTCCTTTGTCGAAGTTCTTGAATCAAACATGGATCGTTGACCACAAATATTGAACTCGACATTCCACCATGAAATCCCCTTTGTCAACAAATTTGTATGTCATTGTTTTGCTTTGTCAACAATCACCACACAGATGTCCACTTTGTCAACAAACACAATTACCTCAAAAATGCTTCAATGATACCTTAAGGGATTTTTTACCAACAATTGCCTATGCATCACGAAAACTAAAAATTCATGAAAAAAAACATCCCACTCATGATCTTGAGTTAGCAGATGTAATCTTTTCTTTGAATATATGAAGACACTATCTCTATGGTGAAAAATGTGAGATATATACCGATCACAAGAGTTTAAAGTATATTTTCTAACAGAAAGAACTCAACATGAGGAAAATACGATGGATTGTACTACTCAAGGATTATGATTGCACTATAAACTACCACCTAGGGAAGGCAAATAAGGTGACATATGATTTGATTAGAAAGGATCATGGAGTTTTGAACAAGATGAGATTTGAAAGAGATCCTATGTTCATGGATCTAGTAAATATGGATATGGGAATAAACATGGAAGGTGAAACATCAATATTTTTTCAAATGTTTGACAAACCATCTTTACTAGAAAGGATAAAAAGTTCTCAGACTGATGATAAAGAGTTTCAAAAGAAAATTAAGGATGTGAATGAGGGAGATTGACCGACTTCATATCTGAAGATGGGATTTTGAAATTTTGGAATAGACTTTATGTTCTTGACATACTTGATCTAAAAAGGGAATTGTTGAATTATGATCATATCTCCAATTTCTCTATACACCCTGGTAGAACTAAGATGCATAGATATTTGAAGGAATATTTTTGGTGGGACAACATGAAGAGGGAGATTTATGATTATGTGTTAAGATGTATGGTTTGTCAACAGGTGAAGGCTGGAAGACAACATCCTAGAGGAGTCATACAACCTCTTCCCATACCTGAGTAGAAATGGGATGATATTACGATGGACTTTGTCACAGGGATACCAAAGACTCCTAGAAGGAATGATGCAATATGGGTCATTGTTGACCGTCTTACCAAGTTAACACATTTTCTTTCTATAAGTGAAGATTTACCACTTGAACGTTTAGAAAGACTGTATATTAATGAAGTTTTAAGACTTCATGTAGTACCCTTATTGATTTTTTCTGATCATGATCCCCATTTTAAATCAAGATTCTAGAAATGTCTTCAGAAGGCCCTAGATACTGAACTTAGTTTGAGTACTACCTACCACCCTCAAACTAATGGAAAATCAGAATGGACTATTCAAACCTTAGAAGACATGTTGAGATATTTCTCACTTGACTTTCATGGTATGCGAGATCAATATTTACCTATGGTAGAATTTTCCTATAACAATATCTTCCATTCAAGTATTCAGATGACACCATATGCTGCGTTATATGGAAAGAGATGTCGCACACCAACTTGTTGGGATGATGTTGGTGAAAGAAAACTCATAGGCCTAGAACTTGTTGAGGAAACAATGGAAAAGGTGAAGGTTATCCAAACCCACATCAAAGCAGCTCAAATTAGGAAAAAGACATATGCCGATAACCGAAGGAATGATTTGGAATTTCAAGTAGGAGATCATGTTTTCTTGAAGGTATCTCCATAGAAGGGTATTATACAATTCAGTAAGAAGGGTAAATTAAGTCCCAGGTACATCGGGCCTTTCAAAATTCTAGAGCGAATTGGAGTTTCAGCTTACCGTTTGGAAATGCTGCCAAGTCTCTCCAAAGTTTATGATGTGTTCCACATATCACTATTGAGAAAATACATGCTTGACCCAACACATGTACTCACCTATGAAGAAATAGAACTGGAACCTGATCTGTCTTATTGTGAAGAGTCTGTCAAGAATATTGATACCAGATAACAATTATTGAGAAACCAGACGACTCATCTGGTAAAAGTTCTATAGGGAAACCATAAAATGGAAGAGGTAACGTGGGGACCCGAGGAACTTATGATGAAGAACCACCTGAATTTTTTTATGCAGTAATATTCTAGAAATTTCAAGGATGAAATTATTTGAAGGAGGGAAGAATGTGCCACCCCAAGCTTCCACAGTACGCTTCTCTTTGAATAATACAATAGCTTGCGATGTACGCAACTTTGAGTTCTAACACACCACGACTAATCAAACTAGTTGTTATGAATAGTAATACCCACTTTTTGAAATTTTATAAATTTTAATTTTCAAAATGGACTTCATTTTTGGATTCAAAATATCAAAATTAGCTTAGGGTGAGTTTTTGGTGTTTTTTTGAAAACTTTTAATTATTGTTGAATAGTGAAAAACACTGCATTATTGTTTAAAACCGACCTTTTATTTAAATAATTATTTATTTTATTTAAATTTATATTAGGTAAAAATAGATACATAATACCTATATATGTTCAATTTAATTCATTGGAGTCATTTTATAATAATATTAGATATATAAAATTTTATTTAACTTTTTACTCTCTTTTAACCACCTTCTAGGCACATTTGCGAATTTGAATAAAATGTAATTTTACCACTTTTTTGAATTGAATTTTAAAAATCCGAGAGACACGGTTTACATCAGTAAGTAAAATGTGGTTCAATAAGATGAAAATAATTTTTGGGGAATAATAACTTTTGACTTTTATTTACCACGATTAAAATTAAATAAGGTAATTAAAGGTAAAAAAAGATATCATAATTACCCTAACACATGTCCTAATTCTATTGGATAAGTATATTTAGACCAAAATAAACTTTAGTAATAAAATATGATCCTTTTAGTCTACTTGGATTAGATTAGAACATTTATTATTATTTTATTTAAAGAAGAGTTAAAAGTGTTAAATTCAAAGTTTAATAACTAAACCATTTTTAATATAGGGTTATACATAAGATAAATTCGACTATAAATATTCATTAGAAATATAAAAATATTTCCTACATAATGGTATTTTATTTATAAATTTTAGACATTAAATAATTAAATTTATTTATGACACAATGATGATGTAGTAATTACCTTATTAATGAAAGATTAAAATAATTAATATTATAAATATCCAAATAAATGTAAATTAAGACTTCTGATGAATTCCAATAATTTTAAAGGTTAATATGAAATGTTAGGGTTGATTAAATAATTTTTTTTGAAGTGATAAAGTTGTTAGGACTTTCACAAAAACAAAATACCAAATAGTGTCAAAATTGACATAAATGAGTTTTTAAAACAAATACTATATTATTAATTGATATAATATTCCTAAAAATATAAGGTTCAGACAAAGGACTTAGATAAGTTTAGATATATAAATAATGAACCACTTGGGGTTCAGTTGACTTTTTATAATAAGTTTATTAACCATTTATTATAATAATACAAGAATACATGGTAAAAGTCAAACTATTTAACTAAGAGTTAAATCTAAAAGATAAGGTTAATATTGTGACCTAAAACTGTCTAAAACCTATTGGTTGAGAGGTTTTTGACCTAGAACCACCTTAGCCTATAAATAAATCCATTTAGATCCATTATAAACCAAATATGATTCTATAATAAAATAATATTTCATGCTTTTCCTAAAGTGACCCTCACCTCTCTTATAAAAGGGTACTTCCCCTTATCTCAAAATCACACCTCCAAATCCATTTGGCTCAGCCAAACCCTACTCAAATATCCTTCCAACTACCATAGCTTCTACCTAGAGGCCTTACTTTGATCATAAAGCCAACCTAAGGAGCCCTTTTTATCAACTTAAAAGGAAACACCCAGAGAAGAGGCAATAATTTCACCACCTCTTTCAAAGTTCTTTTCTTCTTCCACTTCCTCTTTATTTGTTGTTTCCATAAAAAAATAATAAATCCAATACCTTATACATACTATTATGTTATTATAAACATGGTACAACCATATTAATTATTCTATCCATTCTATGAATGACAAGTCACCATACGTGCGTACGTACGACTTACCGTCTCCACGTCGTGGTGTAGTTTGTTATTCAAACACTTAATTATTTGGATGGGTATAATAATGAGTATAAATGATGTAAATAATAGATATAACATGTTAATTATTCTTTATATATGATATAAAATCCAATTACATATGATATCACCATCAATAGAATGATATTTTCGCTCGTGCGTACGTACGGATTACCGTCTCCACGAACGCGATAAAATTCACTCCCCATCATAACCATCCAAGAATAATTTTCATTTTATGATTAAAAATACTGTTTAAGAACTTAATATAATTCTGGATATGAATAAAATACATCCTACCCATAACAAACATGGCTTACGTAACCAATCATATAAAGGAAAACAAATCAGTTAACACCTGAAACAATAATACTACTGAAATATTATTAACAAAGAAATATTAGAAGATCATATATGATATCATATTTATGTATGTGGTTCATGTATAATTTAATAAAAATTATTTAAATGTTATAAAGGAGGTTAAAGTACCCTCAATCATGGAAAAGTAAAAGGTAACGGTTAATTCTACAATCTCTTCATTATTCGAGGTTGTTTATACATGAGTATCTACTGGGACCTCTTTATCATCCACATACGTGTTTCTTAAAAATGTATTTAATTTTTTTTACTATTTCCTAGAATATGGGAAAAATTAATTTATACCCTTGTTTGAATTTCTATAAAATGTTTTTAAAGGAATATTTCCTTCGTTTTCCAAACAAGGTACTTTATGGCCTTTTCGGCAAATTAAGGTAGAATGTTTTTTACGGCGGGTGCAACTATTTTCCACCGTAATAACACCTTAGAATATTCCTTTACAATATTATAAGAGTATTTTCAAAATAAATGTTTTCTTTTATAATTATGTGACTTTTAAATGATTTTAAAATAAAAAGAGATATTTCTCTCAAATGGTTTGGATTTCATCTACGTCAACATTCTTTGATGAATTTTACACTTGTTTGAAGTTGATTTATTATGATACAATATTCCATATTGTATTGAAGATTTTGTGATATGTTTGACTATGAATGTGTTATTTTTATACCATCCATGGTTTATGGTTAAAGTATTAACATTTGGTATGCTAGTTTTAATATGAATATTTATGTTATGTTTCAACCTTTTCATATGAGGAATGCATTGGACTTAGTAAGTGATGGATGGAGCTTGCTATAACTCCTCGATGCATCGGTAGGTCAAATGAGACAAACTAGTGTCTTGGCACAAGGCCTTAACAAAATATTATTTGTAGTATTGGCATGAGGCCTTGACTATGTGGTTATGATGTTTGGCATTATGCATTCAATCATTATGAAATTGGCTATTGATATTACATGTGATTATTTGACTAGTAGAATATCCATGTGAATTAGTAAATTACATTATTTAATTCATCTTTGATATATTATGCTGAAGTTTATGTTTAAGAGGCTTGTGTTTTAGTCTTATACATTGCCTTAGATGTTTATACTTATTTATGATAGTTTCCGCTATATTGTTATCCTTACTGAGCATCTGAGCTCACCCCTTTCTTATGTTTCATTTTTCCTAGGATGTGAAGAAGTATATTGTGATTAACTTGTCAGAATAGGCTAAGGGATATAATAGTGTTCAAAGGAGACACAATGTTGTTGTTTTTTATTTCATGATGTAATGTAAAACTTATATATGTATCTAGTACTTCCAAGGTTACTAAACTGACCGGTCTTTTGGGACATGATTCCTTGTATCATGCCAATGTTATGTAATAATGCACCGAATATGGATAACTGGGGTCGTGGCGTTACAGAGGAGGATCGATCTACGTTCTTAAGAGCATTCTTGTGGAGGGAGCTCTTTAGGTCTTGGAGAAGATTCTCTCCAAATCTCATTGTGAACAAAAAATAAATTGACTCTAATAAGAAAATAATATAATTGGGTTTATATATATCTAGGGTTTAAAAAATAATAATTGCACATGTGTAATAGCCTGAGACATACACTCCCAGATCTGGTGCTAAAAACATAAAATTTACATTTCTAGATTTGATATCGATAAATGTGATCCAATTCTTCCCATCCAAAACCTACAACATAAAAATGAAATATTGGATCACTTACATACCCAAGGACCTTTTAGGTTTAGAGTTTTAGAGAATTAGAACAAACTCTTAACAATCTAGGTTCATAAACAACGGGTTCATAAAGATCAACATCATCTCCCACTATACCCAACTTTTCACATTCCATGCTAAGTCTTCAATATCTCTCATAAAATTCCTTACATATAAAACCTATCTAAACACAAATCATTTTGTATAATTCTTCATAATCTAGGAAAATGAAACATAAGAAAGGGTGAGATCATATGTTCAGTAAGGGTAAACATGAGAGATATCAATCAATGATCACATGAAAGCATGAGATAATCATAAGGGTATAATATCATGAATATAACTTAAAAAGTTGATACCCAATCTAAAAAATATCATAAATAGAGTTATGACATAAAACATTATAATTTAAAAATACATGAATCATAAGAATGTGAAATCATCCTAACTCAATCATTAACCATAGTTTCATTTCATAATGTGTGTGTGGCATCATCATAGGTATAGAAACTGTAACATCCCCCGATCCGACACTCTCTCACATGGAAAAAAAGGGTTGGTTATGAGACCTTAAGCATGCCTCCCCATATGTCAGAGGCTACCGACTAACAACAGTGGTGTGAAAAGTATAGCGGGGAGACTATACCCCTAGTATGAAGTGTCATAGCAATGGAAAATAAACCATATAAAAAAAGGAAATCAAAGTATAAAAATAGTGGAAGAAAACAATAAGATCCAACTGAATAATCCAATAAATAATAAGGAATAATGTAATGATATACTAAAATGTAACTAAATTTCATGCTAGAAAAATAAAAGTAAAAGACTAGAAGACTCAAATAAAGACTCAAAATGTATCAGGTCCTGATCCCCATGTCGATCCCACCTTTAAACTCCAACCCATTCAGTAAGAAAACAATCAACATCAATCTCATTTTTCTAACTTTTATCCATGTAATCTGGACGGGTACCAAATAATGACCTAAATAGGGTGTGAGTAAAACTTAGTAGGTCGACACAACCATGTCTAAACCAACTAGTCTAATAAGAAGTGTATGAAATTAAGTGATAAACAGACGTATTAATTAATTCATCAATTAAAAAAATATAACAACCACCTACTTAGGCTCTGTGCCAGAGTATCTATGATCATGTATTACGATCATGCTAACCACAACCATATAACCATGGTAAAATAACTTTCTTTGGCACCATGTTGGAATATCTATGAGCATGTCTTATGACCATGCCAACCATAACCATATAACCATGGTATAGTCACAAAAATTCAGGTCAAATCCCTATAATCATTACAATATCTAGGTCAAATCCCTATAATCATTACAACACGGGACTGGGCATAGCCCGCTCTCTATAAACATTACAGCATGGGACTGGGCCGAGCCCACTCAATATCAGCATTAAAATATATAAGTGTGCAAGTGCCAGAGCTTTGCCCAATATATAAGCATTTCAACATTTAACAAAAGTCCTTTTATACAACATGGATATCACAATACCACATCAAAAATATAAATGGTTAATTATGTGAATTACCATTTATCTTTCATATACCACTTTTAGTTTAAATCACAATTGATTAACAGTTATATCAATAAGAAATAAGCCATAAATTATAGATTATATATCAGAAATCACCTAAGGTCTCATGCTATGATAAACATACTTTAAGTCATCATCCAAAACAATTATATTCACGGTTCTATCATCTCACGGGTAGCCATAATCTAAGTCAGAAGACAATTGAAAAATAGGAATCCAAGGAAAATATCATTCATTATTTAATTGATTCGGTCACATACTACATTTGTACAATCACAATATTGCATATACTTGGAAATTATCAAATTATAGGGTTAAGATTTATACCCCTACCTTTAACCAGAAAAGAATACAATGCTTCCAACGTCAAACACCCATGAGGAAGATGGAACAGATGATTGCAAAGAGGTTCCTAGATCAAAACTGATCAAGATAAAAACCAACAATATAATTAGTCAAATAATTTCACCACAACAATTGGAAGAATAGGGAGAGAAGGGAACAACCCAACCTAAAGGAATTACTAGGGATTGATCATGTAAACAGGATGTCCGGAAGGGAGGTTGGCACTCTAAATTTTTCTAGAAGATGCCCTAGGGTCAAGATGAGAGGATCTATAGTGAATTAAAATGAAATTAAACCACACAATATAATTTAAAATATAAGGTCGAGTAATTACACAGTGTGTAATGTAGTTACACATTGTGTAAATATTTTTAATGGAATGCACCAAAAAAACTCATCATCTTAGATTTATATTATTAAAAACACTTGAACATTACATGATGTGTAATCCCCTTACATAGTGCGTAAATGTTCTTCAGATGGGTTTTCAACCCATTTTACCTTTAAATAATCTGAACCCCCTTTAAAGATTCTCAACTTATCGAGAAATCATTTTAACACCTAACCCATTTATACCTAGACTCCATTAATTCAAACAACCATACATTCCTGAACTTTAAGTCATTTCCCCCTATAAATATCTCCACATGGATTTGCTTTGGTTTTCTCATGTTTTCTCGCAACCTAATACCGTGTTTATTCAAATTAAACACATTCATGACATAAAAAACAACCGAAATAAAAGTTAACGAAAAACTCAGAGAGATACACACCTGAAAAAATAATGAGATCTTAGAACCTCCCCACCTTATAACAACTCATCCCCAAGATGATCCAAGCATCATTATGAGGTATTAGTGAAAAAGTCCAACCACTGTGTTCTCATATCAGACTCCCTCTCCTAGGACTCTTCCAAAACTCACCCATGCTACCACTGCACTTGAACCAACAATATAGTCTTACCCTAAAGATATTTCTCACTATGATCCACAACCCGTATCAGAGGATTTTAAGAGGATGCATCAGTACAATGCTCGACGTATGCTATGTCTATCACATGGGAAGGGTCTGGATGATATCTCTGTAGTTGTGACACATGGAACACATCATTCATGAAACTGTAGCAATGTGGAAGGGCTAAACAGTATGCCACTGGACCGACCCTTGCCACTACCTCAAATGGCCTGAAAAACCTGGGTGTTAGCTTTCCCTGTTTCTTGATACGACATTGCCCCAACCTAGGTGACACCCAAAGGAAAACATGGTGACAAACCTCAAATTATAGAGGTCATCTTTTATGGTCATCATATAATTTATTCCTACTATGTGTGGTCACAAACTACTGTCTGATCAATTGAACCTGCTCAGATATCTCATGCATGAGAATAGGCCCAACAAGTTCTGAATCACCTGCCTTCGACCAACAAAGAGGCAGATGACATGACCTGCCATACAAAGCTTCAAAAGGTTCAATTTGGATCAATTCATAAAATCTATTATTATATTAAAACTCCATGAGTGCTATATGTTTCTACCATGAACAACCAAAATCCAAAACATAGGCTCATAACATATCCTAAAAAACCTAAATAGTCCATTCATATTAACTATCGGTCTATGCATTATAAGATGTGCTCAAAAGAACCTGTGATCCCATAACCTTCTAAATACCCTTCCAGAAGCCTGATGCAAAATAAGGATCTATATTTTAAATGATACTCCTAGAAATACCGTGCAACTGAACTACCTTTCACATGTAATGATTGCCTAGATCATCAACTTTGAAGGTTTCCCTGATAGGCAAGAAGTGGACTACCTTAGTCAGTTGATCCAAAACAACTCATACAATGTTGTTCTTATGGGTTTTCTTGGGTAATTCTATCACAAAATCCATTGTTACATCATCCCATTTCCACTCAGTAATGGGAAAAGGCTACAAAAGCCTAACTGGCCTCTGATGCTCGAATTTCACCTGATGAAAAGTGAATCATCTAGCCATGAATCTTACTACCACCTTCATTCCTGGCCACTAATATTATCTACAGAGATCATGATACATCTTTTTTAAACTAGGATGCATCGCTCATCTAGAAAAATGAAACTCCCTCATTAGATCCTCATGTAAGCCCATATGAACCCATACTTAGCCATATAAAAGAAGTGAATTTCCACCCCCAAGAGACCATCCTGATGGTTTCTCCCCACCATATAATTTGTCTCTCAGAACCAAGACCTACAGATCAGAAAACCACTCAGTCTTAATCCGCTCCAAAATCATGGGTATAACAGATATCAGAGTTTGAGCCACCCATTTCTGAGACTTCTGAACATCCAGATGCATGTTTGAAAAATGGTCCATTATCTTCCACTCATCATAAGACTCTTATACTGCCTATTTATGTGTCTTTTGGATCAAAGTTTCAACAATTAAATTTACCTTTCCTGGTGTATAACCCAATTCAAAGTTGAAAGACTATAGATACTCAACCCACCTCCTCTGCTGAAGGTTCAAGTCTTACTGAGAAAAGATGTACCTGAGGCTCTTGTGATCCGTGTATACCCAAAACCTATCACCCATGAGATATTTCTCCAAAATCTCAAGGAATATAGCATTATTACTAACTTTAGATCATTAGTAGGGTAATTCCTCTCATGAAGTCTCAGTTTCCAAAATCCATAAGCAACCACTCAATCATCCTGAATTAGAACTGCTCAGAGTCCAACTCCAGATGAATCACAATACACAGTATATGATTTACCCAAAATAGGTAATGTGAGTATAGGTGTTGAGGTTAGCTATCCTTTTATCTCTTGAAAATCTATCTCAAAATCATCATGCCAAACAAAAATCACCCCTTTTTTGACCAACCTAGAAATCAGTGCTTCCAAATGAGAGAAATCCTAGATAAAGAATCGATAATAACCTACTAAACCCAGAAATATTCAAATCTCAAATACATTATTGGGTTATTACCAAGATACCACGACTGTGACTTTATCTAGGTCTACTAACACTCCTACATCTAAGTTGACATGGCCTAAGAAGTGCACTTTATTAATCGAGAAACTGCATTTGGTTAGCTTGGTGTAAAGATGATGCTATCTCAATGTACTCAGGATGATGTCAAGATGCTTGACATGATTGTCTACTAACTGAGAGCACACTAAGATATCATCAAAAAACCACCACAAACTGTTCTAGAAAAGGATTAAAGATCTTATTCATTAAGTCCATGAATATAACCGATGCGTTAGTCAACCCAAATGATATCATTATGAATTCATACAAGCCATATTTACTCTTAAAAGTAATCTAAGGTATGTCCAATGGTCTCACCCTTAACTGATGGTAACATGATCTCAAATAAATCTTATAGAAGATCTTAGAACCTCTCAACTGATAAAAAACACCATCAATGCATGGAAGAGAATATCGGTTGTCGACCATTATCTGGTTCAACCTCTGATAATCCACTCATAAGTGTAAATACCCATTAAACTTCTTATTGAAGAGAACTGGTGAACCCTAAGGAGATGTACTAAGTTGTATTAAGGCTTTAGATTCTAGATCTTCCAACTAAACTTTCAACTCCTAAAGCACTGCTTGTGCCATTTTATAAGGTGGAATAGATACTGGCTCTTCTTCCGGCACCAACTTGATCATGAACTCGATCTCTTGCTCAGGTAGTAAATCATATAACTCATCGAAGAAAATATACTAAAAATGGTATACCACTTGAGGAAAATAATCCTACCACATTCCACCATTATCTAGAGTGAGACTAGTTATATGAGCCATGAGACAATCCAATCTGCGTTGAATTTTTCTCGCATGACCAGCTTGAATATCCTTCTCACCCAGGTGAGAATAGATCACTCCTTCTGGAGATGAAAATGTAACTCTCCTCCTATAATAGTCGATATAAACCTGGTATAGAAATAACCAATCCATACCAAGAATCAAGTCTAAGCCTGTCATTTCCAGCATGAACGGTTCTTAAAAGAAATGGTAACCACTAATCTCTAGAGAACACGCCTTTCAATGTTTGATATTATCTAACCACACTCCCAACAATGTGTCAATGGTCAAAAAATCATGAAATATTTCCACATCCAAGACCAAAACATTTTCAAAAAGAGAATATAGAAAAGAATGTGATGATCCTATATCAAAAAATACAATCTAAGATAGATGATACAAGAATTGTACCTCTAACGGTAGATGATACTGCATCCACGATAGGTAGAGTGGTCTGCATAACATGAAACTAATTTTTATCTCTTTCTTGGGATCCATCATGACTACCCTAATATATTTCCCTTGCCTAGTATTGCTACTCATGCACTGAGGTACCACATCCCCTACCTCGGCCTAAACGGCTAGTGGAACTCCAGCTACCAACATGCTGAGGGGTAGTTGAGCCCCTTCTCGACTCAGGTGCTTGTTCTGATCCCCTTCCACTGGTATATTTCATAAATTTCAAACAAAACCTCTAAATATAACCTATTCTACCAAAAATGAAATAATCAATTACGGGGTAAGGAAATTGCGGGTGCTTGTGTCCAAAATTTCCACATTGATAGCACTAGAACAGAACACGGTCTTGAGATGGCTGTCCATTTCTCCGCTTGCTCTACCCACTACCACCTTGGTGAAAGTTTTCATAGAGGCGCTTCTTGTCACTCAAAGAAGAGCTCCTAGATCACCCCGTTAAAACAGACTATCCACTACTTGGGGCCTCTCTCAGATCCCCTTCCATGATGAGTTCTTGGTTCATCACATCCTTAAATATTCTCAAACAGGAAACATTTACCTATGACCAGATCTCATAATAAATCCCATCCTGAAAAAGTATAATCCTAGAGATCTCATCAGCTACCAAAGATGGAATAAAGTGTTGTAGGTCTGTGAAACGTCCAACATAGTCCAGTACTGAAATTTCATCATGTATAAAATGCATGAACTCACGAGATTTTTCATCCCTCAATGTTTTGATATAGAAATAGCTTAGGAACTTTGTCTCAAATTGCTTCCAAGATAGCTCATCCCTTTACCCAAATTCATCTAAAATATCCTACCAATGCCTGGTAGGTCCATGAAGCATATATTCAGCAAGCTCCACCCTTCTATCTGTGGGTGTTTCAATATGCTTGAATATTTTATGGAATAAGTTGACCCATAACTCGGTTGCCTGGGCCCCCTTCCCTAGTAAACATTAACAGATGCTATAGATAAAACTGTCATTCTAGCTCAGACATTGAAGGAATGGTATGAAAAGTCTCTCTTTCCATGGATCACATGACTCCCAGGAAGCTGTTGTGAAGCTAAACATCTATCTGATCCTTAGAAACTACAGGAAGCTTCGGTTCAGCTGTGTTAGGAGCATGCTAATTTCCACTCTCCTGATGCTCATTTCAAAGACAATGAGGAGGCATTTTCTCTACAATAAAAATGCACACATTATAGAATTAGATAGAAACATGGTCAAACTCAAAAAGTGACTACAACAAAGAACCACAGACTCTTGGTCTCTCTAAACATAGATTTTAAAGTGTTTTATCATGACACATCAACTCATTTTTTTATCCAGTGAAACTGTTATCTCACATCATAGTTCAACATGCAAGTATATATCACATGCAAAAATAGATATGCCCCTATCATGAAAAATTCATGTCAATATATCCCTATGTGCCTATTATAATGCATGTATTATCATCTCATGCCATACCAGGCCACGAGTACAAATCTCAAGAATTAGTAATATCATAAAACAATAACCTCACACAACATGTAAATCACCCAAGGTGAAATAATATCAATTACAATAAGAAAAAAAGAAAAAACATAAATCACATCCCTGGGTACTTGGATTTCCCCCATACATGGGTTAGATACTCCCATGAATAAGCTCATTACCAAGTCCTGACAGACCCTAATATACTTTCTACCTTTCCCAAAATAGTAAAGTAGAAGAAAAGAAAACCTTACTTTGATATAACTTTGTAACATCCCCCAATCTAACACTATCTTATGTAGCAAAAAAGGGTTGGTTATGAGATCTCACGTGAGCCTCCCCATATGCCATATTTTTCCGACTAGCAGTAGGGGTGTGAAAAGTATAGTGGGGAGACTATACCCCCTGGTATGAAGTGTTATAGTAGTAGAAAATAAACCATATAAACAAAATAAAATA
Organism: Viscum album; assembly: GCA_963277665.1. Taxonomy (NCBI): domain Eukaryota; kingdom Viridiplantae; phylum Streptophyta; class Magnoliopsida; order Santalales; family Viscaceae; genus Viscum; species Viscum album. The sequence continues at coordinate 27,942,189 of OY728131.1, forward strand.
AAATTACAGACAGAGAATAAGACAACAATATGATCCAACTGAATAATCCAATAAATATTAAAGAATAATGTAACTATGTTCTTGAATTTAAGTAAATGTCATGCTAGAAAAAATGCAAGTAAATGACTAGAAGACTCAAAGAAAGAATAAAAAAGTACCAGTTTCTGATCCCCACGTCGTTACCACCTCCAAACCCCATCCCATACAACAATAAAACAATCAACAGTAAGGTCCTTTTCCCTTATCTAAACCTACATCCATGTAATCTACTTGGGTACCAAACGACATCCCGAATAGGGTGTGGGTAAAAATCAGTAGTTCAACACCACTGTGTTTAAACTAATCAGTCTGATAAGAAGTGTATGTAATAAAGTGATAAATAATCTTATTAATTAATTCAAAAATTAATAAAATACAACATCCATAAACTTCGTCTCCATGCCAAAGTGTCTCTGACCATGTATTATGACCATGCTAACCAAAACAATATAAACACAGTAAAATAACCTGCTTTAGCTCCATGCCAGAATATCTCTAAGCATGTCTTACAAACATGCCAACTACAACCATATAAAAATGGTATTGTCACAACAATCTAGTTCAAATCCCTATAAGAATTACAGTATCTGGGTCAAATAACTATAAGAACTACAACATGGGATTGGTCATAGCCTGCTCTCTATAAGCATTACAGTATGGGACTGGGCCAATCCCACTCAATATTAGCATTACAACATATAAGTGTGCAAGTTCTAGGGATGAGCTTGATATATTAGAATTTCAGCATGGAACACAAGTCTTGTCATACAACATGGATATCACAATATCTCATTAAAAATATAAATGGTTAATTATGAAAATTACCATTTATCTTTAATATACCACTTTCAATTGAAATCACAATTGATTAACAATTATGTCAATCAGTAATATTCCACAAATTAGAGATTCTATATCAATAAATCACCTAAGGTCTCATTTCATGCTAAACACACTTTAAACCATTAGATGAAACAATTATATTTATGGTTTTCTCACCTCATGGGTATCCATAATCCAAGTTAGAATCCAATTGAAAACAAAGGATTCCAAGAAAAATCACATTCATTATTTAATTGATTCGGGAACACGCTACATTAGCGCAGTCACACTATTTCACATACTTGGAAATTATCACACCATAGGGTTAAGATTTAGACCCCTACCTTTAACCGACAAAGAACGCAAAACTTCCAATGGAAAACATCCATGAGGAAGATAGTTCAGATGATTTCAAAGAGGTTTCTAAATCAAAACTGATCAAGATCAAAACCAACAATGTAATCGGTCAAAGGATTTCACCACAATGGTTGAAAGAATAGGGAGAGAAAAGAAAAACCTAAATGAAAGGAATTAACAGGGATTGATCATGTAAATGGGATGTCCATAAGGGAGTTTGGCATTCCAAATTCACCTAGAAGATTCTCTAGGGTCGATAAGAGAGGAGCTGTAGCGAGTTAGAATGAAATTCAACCACAAAACATACATTAAAATAGCAGGTTGGGGAATTACATGGAATGTAATATAGTTACAAATCATGTAAATCTTTTTAATGGAACACATATAAAAACACATCACCTCATATTTATTTTATTAAAAATACCAAAACATTACATGTAACCCCCTTACAAAGTGTGTAAATGTTCCGCAGATGGTTTTTCATCCCATTTTCCATTTAAACAATCCAAACCTCCTTTAAATCTTCTTAAATTTTCAGGAACCTATTTTAACCCTTAACCAATTTATACCTGAACTCCATTAATTCAAAAAATCATACATACCTGAACTTTAAGTAATTTCCCCCAATAAAGCTCTCCACATGAATCTACCTCGGTTTTATCAATTTTTCTCACAACCTAAGCCTGTGTTTTTTCAAAGGACATACATCCATGATGAAAACACAACCAGAAGGAAAGTTAATGAAAAACTCCGAGAGAGATACACCTAAAAAAAGACGGGATTATACAGAAACTATTTCATATGTCAAGGTTAACTACAAAGACTATCATATTAGGAATCAACACCTATTTTCCCCAGGGGATCATGCACATCAAATTATTTCCCCTAAAAGATCAAGAACCATGACTTGTTTCCCCAAACTATATCATGAGATATAATACTTTATCTAATCCACTGGAGAGAGATATAGGTCCCACCCATCACATAATGAAAACTATAAATATGTGTGTCACATGATCAAAAAACATTCATCATATCATGTATTGACTCTATTTTTACATATAATATTTTAAAATATTTCTAATAATATTTCTGAATCCATACACTGAGTCAGCATGGGATTCCGAAGCTTGGGGAGTCTTGGTGCGTTGATATGAAAAATATTAAATATATTTTAATTGCGCATGCACATTTCTTCGGTAAAAACTGGAATAAATCATGATTATACACTTGGATTGGAAATCTGAGACCGTGGTTGAGTTCAAAAAAATGGGTTTTATCCTAGGTGTGACATAACATTTGTCAATGTAAGGTGTTAGAAGGTAGTGATCGTTGGTGGGGTGTTGAGTGGAGGTAATTAATTTAATAAAATAAATTAATAAACCATCTTCCCCTTTGTGTTTCATGCATGATAGATGGGAGAGGATGGTTTCCTCCCAAGATGATGGGTGACCCACATCCAAACCAAGGAGATGAGGTGACACTGATCTTTGATCATGATGGTGATCACTCCTGGATCATGTTGCAGTAGCTTTAGAGCGTAGATCTGGACCCGAAACTTTGGCATTTCTTCACAAGGTAGGAAAATTTATGCGATTTAAAACCAACCAACTTCTTATGTGTTTCTAAGGTTTTAGATCCCTTTTATGACTACTAAGAACCATATGGGGGTCGATCTGTGGTTTTTGGATAAAAATCATGGGTTTCAGGTGGCTCACAGGATATTCTCATTTGGAATTTCTGATCACACAATGTGTAGTTCAGGGACACATGCTGTGTGTTCTTCCCATTTGGGGAAAATGATTTTTTGGGGACTACACATTGTGTACTGGGGGGTACGCATCATGTAGTGAGCCCAGGTCATGTGGTTGAGGTACATAGCCAGTCTTGCTGTGTCAAAGGTCACGACTACATGGGAGTACAAGACCATAGTACACGAGAACAGGTTGAGTTACACTAGCACATCCAAAGGAAATGGGATTAGGCCAGACCAAAAAGAACATGTTGTATACTAAGGGTACACGCCGTGTGTGGTTACATGGAAAACTGACCATGTATGGGAAAGGACACACCCAGAGCATCGGACAAGGTCACACATTATGTGATAGGGGTGTATTCTGTGTACTTCCTTTGGATACTTTTCTCCCTCATGCATCTCCTTATTCTAAACTTGGATGGAGGCACACAATTATTCTATACTGAGTATTTTTCCACATAGGATGTGATGGTGGCCATGGTTTGGGATTTTGAGATGCGATGCAAGGTGAAATTTTGGGTTTCTTCAGTTACCTATGTATAAACTGCAGTGGTTGAGCGAGTTCCCTTATTCTATTCCTATGAGGGTTCATTATGACATCATGTCCTCATTACAGGATCATGACCCATCTATGGATTCCTTGAGCTTGTGTAGTGTGGGTGTGTTCCTATATTATGGAGTGGTTTGTCTCAGTTCGCTTCGACTACAGACTCAGTGGATTGAAGCATGTATCCCTTTAGAGTGTCTTGGAGAGATCCTCACATCCTTTCATGTTTCCCTTGGCAGGGTTTGTGGAATTTACTTGACCGATATTTACATTTAAGTTGATCCCCTACCTAGGAGGATGTTTCCAGAAGGTGATGGAGCCCTCAATGAGCCTTGGTAACTGACCCCCTATCTCTGTATCGAGATCTGATCTTTCCGATGGGGTAGTAGTTCGATGGAGTGTATATCTAAAACAAAACCTCTTAGTTCTTTTCAGTGTTCTACCATGGTTTTATCACTAAGTGGGGTTTGTGAAATTGACATGAATAACTCTATGTGGGTGTAGATCTTATTCTTAGCAAGTTGTTCTAGATTTGGGTTGTGATGTGATACCCCTTTCGAAGTTCAGTGTTTTAGCTAGGGTTTAGAGTGTCCCCCAATGGTCATGGGAGTTATTTCCTATATGTGCTTCTATACCATGTCACTGGGTGAATTTTCATGGATTTATCCAAAAAATGTTCCCTCTTGAATAGTTACCACCTGATACAGTAGGGTTGTGCCATCAGTTTAGCGATACCTGATGAGTGATCGGGAGAGTTCCGTTTGGTATGGTGAAGGTGTATTCAATGAGTGATTAGATGTATTCCATCTGGGATGGGAGGGATGTGACATTGGATTCGAGATGCCTGATGTGTGACATCTCTTGGTTGAGTGCCATCAGGGATGGTTGGGATTGTGGAGAGCGTACTCCTGAATGAGCATTACCATTGATCCTTGAGATAGTTCCTATGGCTAGATGTATGGTTTAGGACCATGAGACTTGGATTTTATTGTGATTATATCTGGGATATTCTGGGAGACCTTGTGGTATGTGTCATATTGCTTGACATACTAGGGGTGATGAGATGACTAGCCTTGTATAGATGAGGGGTGGTTGAGATGGATATTTCTATCTTGCTTGTGTTTTCTCCTCTATATTTTGGTCAAGTTAACTGATACCTATCAATTAATCCCTTTGTTTTGAGTTTTTGGGGTGCCCACTGAGTATTTTAATACTCACCCCAAACGATCTCTGCCTACACATGTCGTGTCTTGTGTAGACTAAATGTATTCTAGCACCGTCCCTAGGAGACTGAGAGTGGGTGGAGCATATTTCTAGGCTAGAAATACCGATGAGTGTACTGGTCATGCATTTGGAAGAAGTCCCATCCTTCTAAGAAGTCCTGAATCTTCTATAGTTTTCTTTTGGCAGTCTTTTATTTTTTTCCTTTTCATTTTCTTGTACTTTTTTCATTCTCTGATGTGGGATAGATGTATTCATGCATTTTGGTATCATTTTTATTTTCATATATTCACTATTGCATGGATATGGATATGGGTGCATGAATACAGGTACCTTAGGACAAGGCCTCCCATGCGTGTGATATAAAAAATTGGTTCTAGTCTCCATCCCCTAGCCTATGGATCCGGTCTCAGGGAAATGGTAGTCCAGCCTTCAGCTGTCTAGGCGAGCTCTGGTGGGTTAGGTCATTATAGAATGGTATTAGAGACAGTCCTTCCTTAGGAACACTGAGTTAGGAGTCGTCTAAATGTGATCATGATTTTATATTTTAGATAAATAGTGTTAACAAGGTTTGAGTTCTACTTTCATGCTAGGGACTCTAGTATTGGTGTGATGGCTGATGTATCCATCCATCGTGACTTGATAACTCGCTTGTTGAATCAGAGTATTCAGGAACTGGTTTCAAAGAATACTTTGGTACATTCACGATACACGGTTGTGTTGTAGTTTCTATGTCCCTGAGTTAGATCCCCATATATACTATTTAATTGTGGAACATCTTGTCTTATTTTAGGACGTTTACATGATGAAAACCTTCAGGTTTTCCATAGCAGGGTCGAGGATATGACCTGATGAGTGACGAGGTCTCCATATTGGGTCCCAGTCATGAGGATGGTTTTCATTTGAGTGGACATATGGTGGATATTCCTGTAAGATCTTGGCCTTTTCTGGAGTCATCTCGGGTGCATTTTCAGGTACTTTTTGAATCCTTTAAGTACCTTTAACTTGGATTAGTGGCTTGGGGTGTGTTTGGGTGAAATTTTAAGGAAAACTAATGGATAGTGGGTTGTGCATAGTTTGTGCACGGTTTGATAAATTGTGCGACCAAACCATGCCAAGCGTGAAAAACTGAACAGAGGGGTCTGCATGTTTTGTGCATGATTTGACAAATCATGTAACCAAACCATGATAACCAAGAAAAACTGGATAGAGGTGTTCACACGGCTGGCACACGGTGTTCCTAACAGTGCGCCTCTACCCAGGAAACCGTGCGCATGAGATTTTAATTCTGAAAATCCTTTTTAAAATCACCAAACCCCTGAGACTTCCATATTTTCAACCTTGGCTCGGTCTTGAATATTTCTAGGTGCTTCCAAATCCTTACGGAGGAATTAAAAGGTGATATGAATGCCATTCTTCAAGATCGAAAGCTCGGATTGAAGATCCACTCTTCTCCCGGTAAGTGGGTTTCATCCCGATGCTTTTATCGTTATTTACTCTATCTTTCCTTGATCTTTTCATGGAGGATCTTCACTTTTTCTATGTATCTAAACCTATGAGTTGAGATATAGATATAAAATTTTGTATCTAGATCTAGTTTTTCAAGATCTTGATGCCTTTGATCTTAATTTTGGTTTTAGGGATTTAGAACCGAATCTTGATTGATGATGTTGTGCTGCTCAGATTTTGGGGATTTCCATTGGGCTAACTTATGTCAAGAAAATGATGTAGGTGGTATAAATTGAACTCTCCCATAGTCATGTTTTATGATATGTGAATGTGAGTTTATAATTTCTAGATTCAATTGATGATTGATTTCCTAAATTGGAGTAATTAGGAATGTGGAATTGAATTGAGTTTCCTTGGTGATTTAATTAATAATTGAATCACAAAACAAACGGGGGGGGGGGGTACCAATTAGATATTTTGGATATTTGATTTTGTAATTGAGATATTGATTTGATTGCGATAAGATAATTAATGGGGGGGGGTAATTAATTATGGAACTATGTTTATATATGTAAGATAATTAATTGTGAGAAATAATCATGTGCCATGATGTGATCTAAGATAATTAATTGTGAGAATTAATTATGACTTGTTGGATTTTTATTTGGATAATTAATTGTGAATAATTAATTATGGAAATAGAATTGTGTTGATTGATTAATTAATTCATGAATTAATTACTGGGATATATGCTTAGTTAGTTGTTTAATTAACTAATGACCTTTAAAATGTTTAACTAATCATTGGATTAGTAAATGAATAATGTGTAAAATTCTTATGACTTTAAGAATGATTAAATGGATGATATTTTTTGGTTCTAGTAATGGAGTCCTAAACTGATTTGATGTTAGGACTTGGACATGGCGTTCCTCCCCAATAGTTATCCAAGCTTGAGTTTATGGGGTGCTAGGAATGACGACTAACACTGAATGAGAATTAGAGTGCTAGGCATGATGACCTACACTAAATGAGATTTTTGGTGCTAGACATGACGAACTACACCAAATGATTAATGATAATAATGAATGATGATTCAAATGAGAATTGGAGTGCTAGGCATGACGACCTACACCAAATGATTTATGATAAGGAATGATGATTCGAATGGAAAACATGAATTGAAATTAGCCTAATGTGTTTATTAAAGATTACATAACAATGTGATAACTGTTTAAATTATGAATTGTATTTATTAATTTATAAAACTACATCCACTATATTTTGATTGGACTCATTTTAGACATCGTTGGTGGTGGCCTACTGAGTTGTACTCACACCCTATTTGGGCCGCCTGATCAGCACCCGAGAAGACTTTGTTGTTGTAGGATTGGATAAGGGAAAGGCCCTGTGATAGGTTGCAGTTTGGGATTGGAGCATAGGAGAGGGAACCAGATGTGGTTCAGGACCCGTTTGGAGTCTTTGTGTCTTTACTTTCAGTTGGATTGTAGACACTCAGCACTTACATATTCATTGCATGTTTTACCTTTCAGTTGAGTATTGTATTCTCTGGTTTTAAATATCATATGTCATGGTATTGTTTTGGTAATTTATACGCTTCCATACTTGGTTATTTTTATTTACTTATGCTGGTGTTTTATTCTCATAATAGAGGGTATAGTCTCCCCAAGGCTGAGCTACCACACCCTCGCTTCTACTTTACACCCTCTAGCATACGAGGAGGCGCGCTTGAGGGCATGTGGACAATCGGCACAGGGCACCATTCCGCGGCTCTCGGGTTGGGACGTCACAAAGTGGTATCAAAGAAGTTTTCTTTTCTTCCTTCTTCTTTTGTCTTACTATTTTGGGAAGGGTAGATAGGATACTAGGAAGAGTCGAGTCTTAGCAATGAGCTCGTGCATGGGAGTTTCAAACCCATGTATGGATGAAAATTTGAGTACTCAGGGTGGGATTGTTGTGATTCCAATTTTTTGTTACAGTTGTATATTATTTCACCTTGGGTGACACAATTGTGGTGTGATGTGATATTTGTTTTGACAATTGTTGAAATTTGATTCGTGGTCCAAAGAGGAATGATAGTTGAGTCTGCATGCATCATTCTAGGCACTCAGGGTTGTTGTGACATGCATCATTCTAAGCACTCATGATAAAGAGGGTTATGGGTAAGTTATTGAACTTGAACTATTTTCCTTGTTGTGAGAGTGGAATAATGATGTAAAATTAGAATAAATGGGTGTCTAATGAGAACCTTGATTGATTAAATGAGATTATTCAATTAATTAACTGTTGAATTAATTAATTTGAGATAATGTTATTAATTAATGGTTGATTAATTAATGAGAATGAATGTACCCTTGTTAACCAAGACCTAGGAGTAGGATGGTTAAGGATAGTGATAAGGCCTCAATGTTGATCATGTGGCAAGAAAAGGGAGAAATGACAAGTTGAGACTTGTTGTGTTAGTTTCTTCCCTTACATAAATGTTATAAGGTTGTGTTATGAGACCTAATACGTGTGTTTGTATTTGTAGAGATATGCCTCCATGATGCTTGTTGAGGGAGAGACCGAGGGTTATGGCCCGGAATGAACTTCTAGATAGGGAGCTTGATGCACCATTGGTGCAAGATGAGGAGGAAGGAGAATAGTTTCGAGAGAACTTCACTTGTTTCATGCAATTTATGGAGAGAGACCGAGGGTGGGTTCAGAAAATCATGTCTGAGTTAACAAGGGAGTTTCAGCTATAACACCCTCCTACTTTTACTAGAGAGGGTGGACTTGAGGGATATGAATTCTAGATTGAATTCATAGAGATGATACTTGACCATTTGGAGACTCTGGTTGAGAGGAGGGTTAAATTGACTGCTTATATTATATGGGGTTTAGTGAAGCACTAGTGGGACATTCAGGTATGATCTGGATAGACTTATGATATGTTATGGAAATAATTTCTGGAGAAGTTCTTAGAGAACTTCTACCCAGACACGCTGAGTCAAGAGAAAGATTTAGAGTTTATGCATCTGACACAAGGGAGCATGTCCATAATGGAGTATGCTGAACATTTCATATATTTACAGTGTTTTGATCCAGCTTTGGCGGCAGATGAGGCTTCTCCAGAAAAATGATTTTTGGATGGACTTAAGTGTGAAATTAAGTCCCAGGTGAATATATTTAGGCTGAAGAAATTTTCAGAAGTGGTTAATCAGGCTCTCATTTCACAGGGGAACCTAAAGGAAGCTTTCAGTACTAGACAAGTAGCTGGATGATCAGGGAGTGTGCATTTTGAGAGTAGAAAGCACCGTCATGAGAATATTAGTCAGGATAGTGGAAAGTAAGGGGGACAGTCAAGAGGAACAATTACATGGGATATTTCTCATGTGCTTCGCCACCAGTGCGGTAGGAAGGGAAACTATCATACACATTACCCTCGAACACTAGTGGAGTTCCGGTTTTGTGGAAATATGGGACACCTAGAGAAGTTCTATAGGAAGCAGTGGCATGCTGGTGCTAAGGGGGAAGCTGCTCAGACTCAGAGTGTGAGAAGGGGGTCTTTTACACCATATAGGTCTGGCAGCTAGAGTTCTACCGGCAGAGTTGGTAGAGGTAGTTGACATGGTGCTTCAAGTAATGAGTGCCTATATCAGCAGAGTGGTGCTACTCAGGGGAGTCAGGAGACACCACAGGGAATATGGGAAGGATAGTTACATGCAGTGCATCCTACACTTGTGGAAAGTGAGGCTGGTCCATCAATAGTGAGAGGCACTATTCTAGTTTCTTTTACTTTATCTACTACCTTTTTTGATACTAGTGCCTCTCATTCCTTAACATCTACAAATCTTGTTAATGGATTGAGCTTTGAGGTGGAGTCCATAAGCGGGGTGATGAATATCGATACACCATTGGGAACACGGTCTAGGGATATATTTTTATGCAAGGGATGTTCTCTAGAGATCAGAGTGTATCATTTCCTTAGGGATATCTTTGTCCTTGATATAATGAGAATCGATCTGATTATGGGTATGGACTGGCTAGTCGCATACTGAGCCCACATATATTGTTACCATAGGAGAGAAACCTTTGTGTATCCTAAGGGTGACCAATATGTCCTTCGTGGAGAATGGGATATCCATACCGGTAGAGCTGGGCCAATTACTTAGAAACTAAGAGAGCTCACGACCCAAGTTGATAATCTTTTGTTGGATGATGGGAGTGGTAGGAAATACGTCCTTCCACCAGTAGTAGAGCTATTTTAGGATGTCTTTCTTGAATACTTTTCTGGGTTTCCACTTGAGAGAGATGTGGAATTTACTATTGAGCTCATGCCGGGGGATGAGCTGGTATCTATTTCTCCTTACAGAATGGAACTGACTGAGCTTCAAGATCTCAAAACAGAGTTGGAAGAGTTTGATAATAAAGGGTTTATCCGTCCAATTACGTCACCTTGGGGATCACCAGTTTTGTTTGCAAAGAAGGCATACGTGAGTTTATGCTTGTGTGTTGATTACCGAAAGTTGAAAAAAATTACTATGAATAACCAATATCCTCTTCCACGTATCGATGATATGTTTGACCAACTGAATGGGGAAAGTGTGTTCTCAAAGATTGATATGAGATCATGGTATCATCAGGTGAGAGTTTGTGCTTCTGATATACCAAGAACCTCTTTCAAGAGCAGGTATAACCTTTATGAGTTTTTCTTAATGCCGTTAGGATTGACTAATGCTCCAGTAGTGTTTATGGACTTGATGAACAAGATTTTATATCCTTACTTAGATCAGTTTGTGGTGGTTTTTGTGGATGACATCTTAGTGTAATCTAAGACTCATGATGATTGTTCTCAACATATTGACATTATCCTAGGTATACAAAGAGAGCATTGGATATACTCTAATATTTCTAAATTTTAGTTTTGGATTGACAGGGTACACTTTTTGGGGCACATCATCTCAGAAGAATGTGTGGTAGTGGACCCAGAAAAAGTCCAAGAAGTGATTTATTGGGAGCATCCCAAGAATGTTTTTGATATTCAAATATTTTTAGGATTAACTGGTTATTATAGGAGGTTAATCCGAGACTTTTCCCATTTGGCAGCACCACTAACTAGTTTGAAAAAGAAAGGGATAAAGTTTGTTTGGAAAGAAGCATGCAAGATTGATTTCTAGGAGTTGAAGACGCGCTTGACATCAACACTAATTTTGATTTTACCTGAGTCAGGTGAGGAGTACACGGTGTATTGTGATGCTTCTGGGGTTAGACTAGGAGCCGTGTTGATGCAAGGGGATATAGTTGTTACTTATGGGTCTCAGTAGTTGAGGCCACATGAATGGAATTACCGTACACATGACCTCGAGTTAGCAGCAGTGGTTTATGCTCTTAAGTTCTGGTGACACTATCTTTTTGGTGAAAAGTTTACAGTTAATACGGATAAAAAAAGTTTGAAGTATATCTTTTCATAGCGCGACTTGAATATTCGGTAGCGAAGATGGGTAGAGTATATGTAGTCCTTTGATTTTGAACTGGAATATACACCTAAAAAGGGGAATAGTGTGGTCGATGCCTTGAGCAGAAAAACTTAGACTTAGTTGGTAAATGAATCGAGTGCAGAGTGGAAGATGATGACTTTGCTAGCGAAAATGCATGTGGTAGTTCAGGAGAGTCAGGAAAGGATGACTTTGGTTTCTATAGCAGTGGAGTCTACACTCTTGAGACGGATCAGGGACAGTCAGTATGAGGACTCGAAGTGTTTAGCCTTAATAGAAAGCCATGAAGGTGGGGAGAAAACTTCAGACTAGAAAATAGATGAGGATGAAATCATCTATGTGAAAAATTAGGTTGTTGTGCCTATGAGTATACGAGAGGAACTCATGATAGAATTTCATGCTTCAAGGTGGGCGGTACATCCTAGGGTGAAAAAAATTTACTGTGACCTTCGACGATAGTTTTGGTGGCCAGATATGAAAAAGGAGATAATAGGGTTCGTAACAAGATGTTTCACCTGTCAGCAGGTGAAAGTAGAACATCAACGAACTGGAGGCCTATTGTAGCCGATAGCTATTCCAGAATGGAAGTGGGATGAAGTGAATATGGATTTTTTGTTAGGAATTCCAAAGAATATTAGGAAGAATGATTCTATTTGGGTCATTGTGGATCGACTAACGAAAGTAGCACACTTCTTGCCCATCAAAGAAACTTTTACAGTAGAGAAGTTGGGAGAACTGTACGTGAGAGAGATAGTTTGTTTGCATAGGGTGCCATAGACTATAGTTTCAGATCACGATTCGTGCTTTACTTCACGCTTCTGGCAGGGATTACAGAAGGAACTTTGTACACAAGTTCTTTTAAGTACGACCTTTCACCCACAGACAAATAGGTAGTCAGAGCGTACCATACAGGTGTTAGAGGATATGCTACGAGCATGTGTGCTTAACATTAGTGGTTCTTGGAAAAAACACTTGGATTTAGTGGATTTCACCTATAACAACATTTATTAAGAAACTATACAGATGGAACCATATGAGGAAATTTATGGTAGACCTTGTAGATCACTGCTATGTTGGTTAGAGGCAGGTGAGTCAGAGTTGTTGGGACCAAGTCTCGTTCAGGAGACATCAAAGCAGGTACAGTTGATTCAGAAACGTATGGCTACGGCTCAGAGTAGACAGAAGTCATATATTGATAGACAGAGACGACCCCTAGAGTTTACAGAGGGTGAGCGTTAGGGGTGTAATTTTGGCCCGGTGGCCCGAAAACCCGAGAGGCCCGACCCGAAAGCCTGAGCGGCCCGGCCCGGCAAAGTCCGCATTGGGCCAGGTCGGGCTCGGGCCGTAGGTTCATCAGGCCAGGCTTGGGCTTGTCCAAGAAGGCCTATAGGCCAGGTCGGGCCGGCCCGAAAACGCCCACCCTACTGACCCGTACGAAGCCTGGCCCGCTGTAAAAAAATATAACGAGAAGCTGCTGGTAGGGAGATTCGATCCCCCTACCTCAGGCTTCCAAGGCTGTGCCTGGACCAACTGGCCGAGGCGCTGCACCTATTATATTATCACCAGACTTTATATATATGTATATATATCAACAATATATTAACAAAACATAATATATATACATATAACTATTATTATATATAATTATAATGTGTGTGTGTGTGTATATATAACGATATATGTATATATATAAACAAAGCCATTAATAATATATATCAATTAAGTGTGCCTTTTAAAAATCTATCAATAATATACATATATATATAAATGATTTAATATAATATATATATATATATATACACAAACAAAGCTATTAATATATATATCAATGATTAAATATTATGTATATATAATAACTTGTTGTATATTAATTAAAAAAATAACACACTCATCTAATGATGTTCATGCATGTCCCCCAACCTCATTAATTTTTTAAGTATGTCTCAACTTGCATATATTATACATACTATACATATATAAATCTATTTAGAAAAAAAATTTAACCCACCCACTGCGGTGCACCCCACAACCCCTAATTTTTTTTACCATTTTCTCATATTATATATATCAATCATTTAACATTATATATATTTAATAACTTATTATATATTAACAAAAAAATAACACACTCACCCAATGATGTTCGCACACCCCCCAACCTCATTGATTTTTTTAAATATGATGAAACTTGCATATTATATATACATGTATATATATATATAAACAAATCTATTAATAATATATATCAATGATATGATACAATATATATATATATCCATTAATAATATATATATCAATTAAGTGTGGATTTAAAAAATCCATTAATAATATATATATATATATATATATATATATATATAAACAAAGCTATTAATAATATATATATCAATGATTTAATATTGTATATATAATAACCACTACTGTAAATAAGGCTATTAGCGACCGCCATTGGCGGTCGCTGTTGCCTCGTCGCTAGAGGCCTTTAGCGACCGCCTATGGCGGTCGCTATTCTAAAAAAAAAAATTTAAATTTTTTTTATTGAATTTAATATAAATATAAATATAAATATATATATAAATATTCATATATATACTATTAAATACAATATTTTAAATATATATATATATATATAATATATTTTAAATGTTTTAATATATATTTAATATATATATAATATCAAATCATTGTGCTATAATAATTTAAAAACTTCGATTCAAGAAATAATCTCATTTCAGGTCGTTCGGAGCACGTTTGCTCCGAATGGGACCGCCGCACGCCGTTTTGGTGTTTTATGGCGCCGGAAACGCGTTTCCGGCCGCCGCGGTCACACGGCACCTCCGAATGAGGTGCCGTCTGGCCGACCATTTCACAATTCACGCCCCGAATGTTGTCGTACGGTTTCGTGGCATTCGGACGTCGTTCGGGTGGTTTTGACCCCCTAACGCGCCATTTCAGCGCGCGCCGCGCTGCTGAAAACGACACAATCGGACGTGCCGCGCGCACCGCACGTCCGATGGACGTGCGGTCTCCTCCTGCATCTCAGGAATAATATTTCAATCATTCCCGTGCGGTTTCTGGTCGTTCGGGCACGTTTGCTCTGAATTGGACCGCCGCACGCCGTTTTGGTGTTTAATGGCGCCAGAAACGCGTTTCCGGCCGCCGCGGTCACACGGCACCTCCGAATGAGGTGCCGTCTGGCCGACCATTTCACAATTCACGCTCCGGATGTTGTCGTACGGTTTCGTGGCATTCGGAGGTCGTTCGGGTGGTTTTGACCCCCCAACGCGCCATTTCAGCGCGCGCCGCGCTGCTGAAAACGACACAATCGGACGTGTCGTGCGCACCGCACGTCCGATGGACGTGCGGCCTCCTCCTGGATCTCAGGAATAATATTTCTATCGTTCTCGTGTGGTTTCAGGTCGTTCGGAGCACGTTTGCTCCGAATGGGACCGCCGCACGCCGTTTTGGTGTTTTATGGCGCCGGAAACGCGTTTCCGGCCGCCGCGGTCACACAGAACCTCCGAATGAGGTGCCGTCTGGCCGACCATTTCACAATTCACGCCCCGGATGTTTTCGTACGGTTTCGTGGCATTCGGACGTCGTTCGGGTGGTTTTGACCCCCCAACGCGCCATTTCAGCGCACGCCGCGCTGCTGAAAACGACACAATCGGACGTGTCGCGCGCACCGCACGTCCGATGGACGTGCGGCCTCCTCCTGCATCTCAGGAATAATATTTCTATCGTTCCCGTGCGGTTTCAGGTCATTCGGAGCACGTTTGCTCCGAATTGGACCGCCACACGCCGTTTTGGTGTTTAATGGCGCCGGAAACGCGTTTCCGGCCGCCGCGGTCACACGGCACCTCCGAATGAGGTTCCGTCTGGCCGACCATTTCACAATTCACGCCCCGGATGTTGTCGTACGGTTTCATGGCATTCGGACGTCGTTCGGGTGGTTTTGACCCCCCAACGCGCCATTTCAGCGCGCGCCGCGCTGCTGAAAACGACACAATCGGACGTGCCGTGCGCACCGCACGTCCGATGGACGTGCAGTCTCCTCTTGCATCTCAGGAATAACATTTCTATCGTTCCCGTGCGGTTTCAGGTCGTTCGGAGCATGTTTGCTCCAAATTGGACCGCCGCACGCCGTTTTGGTGTTTAATGGCGCCGGAAACGCGTTTCCGGCCGCCGCGGTCACACGGAACCTCTGAATGAGGTGCCGTATGGCCGAACATTTCACAATTCACGCCCTGGATGTTGTCGTACGGTTTCGTGGCATTCGGACGTCGTTCGGGTGGTTTTGACCCCCCAACGCGCCATTTCAGCGCGCGCCGCGCTGCTGAAAACGACACAATCGGACGTGCCGCGGGCACCGCACATACGATGGACGTGCGGCCTCCTCCTGCATCTCAGGAATAATATTTCTATCGTTCCCGTGCAGTTTCAGGTCGTTTGGAGCACGTTTGCTCCGAATTGGACCGCCGTACGCCGTTTTGGTGTTTAATGGCGCCAGAAACGCGTTTCCGGCCGCCGCGGTCACACGGCACCTCCGAATGAGGCGCTGTCTGGCCGACCATTTCACAATTCACGCCCCGGATGTTTTCGTACGGTTTCGTGGCATTCAGAGGTCGTTCGGGTGGTTTTGACCCCCCAACGCGCCATTTCAGCGCGCGCCGCGCTGCTGAAAACGACACAATCGGACGTGCCGCGCGCACCGCACGTCCGATGGACGTGCAGCCTCCTCCTGAATCTCAGGAATAATATTTCTATCGTTCCCGTGCGGTTTTAGGTCGTTCGGAGCATGTTTTCTCCGAATTGGACCGTCGCACGCTGTTTTGGTGTTTAATGGCGCCGGAAACGCGTTTCCGGCCGCCGCGGTCACACGGAACCTCCGAAGGAGGTGCCTTCTGGCCGACCATTTCACAATTCACGCCCCGGATGTTGTCGTACGGTTTCGTGGCATTCGGACGTCGTTCGTGTGGTTTTGACCCCCCAACGCGCCATTTCAGCGCGCGCCGCGCTGCTGAAAACAACACAATCGGACGTGCCGCGCGCACCGCACGTCCGATGGACGTGCGGCCTCCTCCTGCATCTCAGGAATAATATTTCTATCGTTCCCGTGCGGTTTCAGGTCGTTCGGAGCACGTTTTCTCCGAATTGGACCGCCGCACGCCGTTTTGGTGTTCAATGGCGCCGGAAACGCGTTTCCGGCCGCCGCGGTCACACGACACCTACGAATGAGGTACCGTCTAGCCGACCATTTCACAATTCACGCCCCGGATGTTGTCTTACGGTTTTGTGGCATTCGGAGGTCGTTCGGGTGGTTTTGACCCCCCAACGCGCAATTTCAGCGCGCGCCGCGCTGCTGAAAACGACACAATCGGACGTGCCGCACGCACCGCACGTCCGATGGACGTGCGGCCCCCTCCTGCATCTCAGGAATAATATTTCTATCGTTCCCGTGTGGTTTCAAGTCGTTCGGAGCACGTTTGCTCCGAATTGGACCGCCGCACGCCGTTTTGGTGTTTAATGGCGCCGGAAACGCGTTTCCGGCCGCCGCGGTCACACGGCACCTCCGAATCAGTTTCCGTCTGGCCGACCATTTCACAATTCACGCCCCAGATGTTGTCGTACGGTTTCGTGGCATTCGGACGTCGTTCGGGTGGTTTTGACCCCCCAACGCGCCATTTCAGCGCGCGCCGCGCTGCTGAAAACGACACAATCAGATGTGCCGCGCGCACCGCACGTCCGATGGACGTGCGGCCTCTTCCTGCATCTCAGGAATAATATTTCTATCGTTCCCGTGCGGTTTCAGGTCGTTCGGAGCACGTTTGCTCCGAATTGGACCGCCGCACGCCGTTTTGGTGTTTAATGGCGCCGGAAACGCGTTTCCGGCCGCCGCGGTCACACGGCACCTCCGAATGAGGTCCTGTCTGGCCGACCATTTCACAATTCACGCCCCGGATGTTGTCGTACGGTTTCGTGGCATTCGGAGGTCGTTCGTGTGGTTTTGACCCCCCAACGCGCCATTTCAGCGCGCGCCGCAATGCTGAAAACGACACAATCGGACGTGCCGCGCGCACCGCACGTCCGATGGACGTGCGGCCTCCTCCTGCATCTCAGGAATAATATTTCTATCGTTCCCGTGCGGTTTCAGGTCGTTCGGATCACGTTTGCTCCGAATGGGACCGCCGCACGCCGTTTTGGTGTTTTGGGGCGCCGGAAACGCGTTTCCGGCCGCCGCGGTCACACGGAACCTCCGAATGAGGTGCCGTCTGGCTGACCATTTCACAATTCACGCCCCGGATGTTTTCGTATGGTTTCGTGGCATTCGGACGTCATTCGGGTGGTTTTGACCCCCCAACACGCCATTTCAGCGCGCGCCGCGCTGCTGAAAACGACACAATCAGACGTGCCGCGCGCACCGCACGTTCGATGGACGTGCGGCCTCCTCCTGCATCTCAGGAATAATATTTCTATTGTTCCCGTGCGGTTTCAGGTCGTTCGGAGCACGTTTGCTCCGAATTGGACCGCCGCACGCCGTTTTGGTGTTTAATGGCGCCGGAAACGCGTTTCCGGCCGCCGCGGTCACACGGCACCTCCGAATGAGGTGCCGTCTGGCCGACCATTTCACAATTCCCGCCCCGGATGTTGTCGTACGGTTTCGTGGCATTCGGAGGTCGTTCGGGTGGTTTTGACCCCCCAACGCGCCATTTCAGCGCGCGCCGCGCTGCTGAAAACGACATAATCGGACGTGCCGCGCGCACCGCACGTCCGATGGACGTGCGGCCTCCTCCTGCATCTCAGGAATAATATTTCTATCGTTCTCGTGCGGTTTCAGGTCGTTCGGAGCACGTTTGCTCCGAATTGGACCGCCGCACGCCGTTTTGGTGTTTAATGGCGCTGGAAACGCGTTTCCGGCCGCCGCGGTCACACGGCACCTCCGAATGAGGTTCCGTCTGGCCGACCATTTCACAATTCACGCCCCGGATGTTGTCGTACGGTTTCGTGGCATTCGGACGTCGTTCGAGTGGTTTTGACCCCCCAACGCGCCATTTCAGCGCGCGCCGCGCTGCTGAAAACGACACAATCGGACGTGCCACGCGCACCGCACGTCCGATGGATGTGCGACCTCCTCCTGCATCTCAGGAATAATATTTCTATCGTTCCCGTGCGGTTTCAGGTCGTTCGGAGCACGTTTGCTCCGAATGGGACCGCCGCACGCCGTTTTGGTGTTTTATGGCGCCAGAAACGCGTTTCCGGCCGCCGCGGTCACACGGCACCTCCGAATGAGGTGCCGTCTGGCCGACCATTTCACAATTCACGCCCCGAATGTTGTCGTACGGTTTCGTGGCATTCGGACGTCGTTCGGGTGGTTTTGACCCCCCAACGCGCCATTTCAGCGCGCGCCGCGCTGCTGAAAACGACACAATCGGACGTGCCGCGCGCACCGCACGTCCGATGGACGTGCGGCCTCCTCTCGCATCTCAGGAATAATATTTCTATCGTTCCCGTGCGGTTTCAGGTCGTTCGGAGCACGTTTGCTCCGAATTGGACCGCCACACGCCGTTTTGGTGTTTAATGGCGCCGGAAACGCGTTTCTGGCCGCCGCGGTCACACGGCACCTTCGAATGAGGTTCCGTCTAGCCGACCATTTCACAATTCACGCCCCGGATGTTGTCGTACGGTTTCGTGGCATTCGGAGGTCGTTCGGGTGGTTTTGACTCCCCAACGCGCCATTTCAGCGCGCGCCGCGCTGCTGAAAACGACACAATCGGACGTGCCGCGCGCACCGCACGTCCGATGGAGGTGCGGCCTCCTCCTGCATCTCAGGAATAATATTTCTATCGTTCCCGTGCGGTTTCAGGTCGTTCGGAGCACGTTTTCTCCGAATTGGACCGCCGCACGCCGTTTTGGTGTTTAATGGCGCCGGAAACGCGTTTCCGGCCGCCGCGGTCACACGGCACCTCCGAATGAGGTGCCGTCTGGCCGACCATTTCACAATTCACGCCCCGGATGTTTTCGTACGGTTTCGTGGCATTCGGACGTCGTTCCGGTGGTTTTGACCCCCCAACGCGCCATTTCAACGCGCGCCGCGCTGCTGAAAACGACACAATCGGACGTACCGTGCGCACCGTACGTCTGATGGACGTGCAGCCTTCTCCTGCATCTCAGGAATAATATTTCTATCGTTCCCGTGCGGTTTCAGGTCGTTCGGAGCACGTTTGCTCCGAATTGGACCGCCGCACGCCGTTTTGGTGTTTAATGGCGCCGGAAACGCGTTTCCGGCCGCCGCGGTCACACGGCACCTCCAAATGAGGTGCCGTCTGGCCGACCATTTCACAATTCACGCCCCGGATGTTTTCGTACGGTTTCGTGGCATTCGGAGGTCGTTCGGGTGGTTTTGACCCGCCAACGCGCCATTTCAGCGCGCGCCGCGCTGCTGAAAACGACACAATCGGGGGGCTGTACGGGGGTGGCGGGGGGCTGTACGGGGGTGCGGGGGGTTGTGCGGGGGTGTCGGGGGGCTGTACGGGGGTGGCGGGGGGCTGTACGGGGGTGGCGGGGGGCTGTACGGGGGTGGCGGGGGGCAGTAGGGGGTGCGGGGGGTTGTACGGGGGTGCGGGGGGGATGTACGGGGGTGCGGGGGGCTGTACGGGGGTGCGGGGGGGGGGGGGGGGGGGCTGTACGGGGGTGCGGGGGGCTGTACGGGGGTGGCGGGGGCCTGTACGGGGGTGGCGGGGGGCAGTACGGGGGTGCGGGGGGTTGTACGGGGGTGCGGGGGGGGCTGTACGGGGGTGCGGGGGGCTGTACGGGGGTGCGGGGGGGGGGGGGGGGGGGCTGTACGGGGTTGCGGGGGGCTGTACGGGGGTGCGGGGGGGGGGGGGGGCTGTACGGGGGTGCGGGGGCTGAACGGGGGTGCGGGGGGGGGGGGGGGGGGGGGCTGTACGGGGGTGCGGG
This sequence comes from Viscum album, assembly GCA_963277665.1. Taxonomy (NCBI): domain Eukaryota; kingdom Viridiplantae; phylum Streptophyta; class Magnoliopsida; order Santalales; family Viscaceae; genus Viscum; species Viscum album. Next base: position 27,962,833 of record OY728131.1, read on the forward strand.
GGGCTGTACGGGGGTGCGGGGGGCTGTACGGGGGTGGCGGGGGGCAGTACGGGGGTGCGGGGGGCTGTACGGGGGTGCGGGGGGGGGGGGGGGGGGGGGGGGCTGTACGGGGGTGGCGGGGGGCAGTACGGGGGTGCGGGGGGTTGTACGGGGGTGCGGGGGGCTGTACGGGGGTGCGGGGGGGCTGTACGGGGGTGCGGGGGGGCTGTACGGGGGTGCAGGGGGGTGTACGGGGGTGCGGGGGGGGGGGGGGGGGCTGTACGGGGGTGCGGGGGGTTGTACGGGGGTGCGGGGGGCTCTCCGGGGGTGAAAAGGCCATCCCATTGATTACAAAAGTGAAAAATAAAAGTGATAACATCTAATTAATACATATTTCTTTTATCGATACCATACAGAAATTTATAAAAAATATATTGGATAATACATAATCTATAATATCAGATTTATTGATATGTTGGAATTAGTTCGACTTTTTCAAATGTAGAATCATTCAAGATTATCTGATCAAAAACTCAATATGTGTATAAAATATTTAAAAGACCACCATGGATGGTAATAATGCATTACTTAAATGAATAAATACAGTACATCAATGTCAACCCTACCAGTAAAAACAAAAAACATATCTCGTGAATATATGGTGCGTCACGCGTTGCCATCACTGCTACCTCCTTCTGGTGGGCCAGGTGCCTACAACAAATAAACATTATAAATATTTTAATAACAAAAATAATTTAAATTAAATAAATAAATACAGTATATACCTGCGTCGTATGATCCCCTGTACCATCAGCTCGACGCACATATTCCCGCAGTGCTCTAACCTCAGCTGTCAATTGCGCATTTGTCTCCTCGGAAGCGCGCAGCCGTGCCTCAAAATCTGACATCTGCTATGTCATATGAGCAACAGCAGGACCGACAACCGCAGCACGTGACACTACAGAACGAGGAATCCCTGCTCCATAGGTCAAACTATAGCCATGCCTGTCCCGGCCAATAATGCGATGAAAGATCTCATCCCGTCGCATGGGAAGCTGTCGCTGGTCCTCTGGCAGATGTTCTAACTCAGCTTCAAATTGATCCTGTGAAATATTTAAATATATATAAATATATATATGTTAATATAAAGATTTATGTAATTATTGGTAAGTACAGACACTTACTATCAATGCTGCAACCTCTGGATCATTGCGATCACGAGTCCTTATCCACACCGACATTTTATCAGTTGCTGCACCTTGCCCTCGCAACTGTATATTAAAAGAATATAAACACAAAACCATATTAATTAATAAATTAAAAAATGAATAATATATACCTCATGTCGGATCTGAGACACGTGACGAGTCCCGAGCCTGTGAGCTGGTCCCTGCAACGCTCGATTCTCCGAATGGCGTGTTGACACCTCCTACATTCAATTCATTCAAATTTCAAACAAATCACATATTCTTGAAAATATATATACAACAAAATAATTAATATACAAACCGCAACACCCTCAGTAGACCAATATGCAACCAAGTCACGCCACTGAGCCGGGAGGACACCTCTCGGGACTTTTTCCAAAATGTCAAGGGCACCCACATTTGGTACCCAGTGGTCCCTCTTCACTTTGCCTTTATAATCTTTCCACAGCTTACGTCATTTTCTCATACACACGGGCCGAAACTCTTCAGGGCATACTTTCAAATTTTGCTATAATGAAAATAATCAAACATATTAGTATTATTTATAAATAGAAAATAAAGTAAAATTATTTTCTTACCTGAACCTCCCTCCATAGACGATCTAATGTGTCCTGAGGGATAGAAGCCCAATCACGCGTGGTCAATGGAAATCGATGTGGGTCACGTATTATATGACCCAGCTGACGAATAAATGCCGGGGCATTTGGTCCCACGGGATGAAATACCTCATCAAATGAAACATCTATCGTCGTGTCGGAATTCCATGCTAATATGCCACGACCAGGGCCTCTCCTGCGAGAGGAAGAAGCAGCCGAGTCTGATCCTGTTGAAAACAATTTTATATATAAATTGACAAATGTTATATATATATATATATGTCAATTACATAAAAAATATAGACAATGACATTCAAACATACCTCGACCCTGAGACGTAGATGCCTCAGATGGATGATGTGGATTTTCTGCCTCTTCCCCTGACATGTCTGTAGTCATACAAAATATCAGTAATGAATCCAAAGTGTTTAAAAGATAAATTGGATTGTTCTTAATAAATCAAACTTGTACAACTGTTAATCAAACAAAAAAATGGATTGAATAATTAGTTGTGAATGAATTTTAAAAAATCAGAAAGTTAATCAACCTAAATATTTATGACTGAATTAACTTACAAAAGTGAGGATTAAAACTTATAAGGATTTATAAAATGATTAGATAATTTATGATATCCTAGGACATTCTACTGAATAGCGGGAAAACAATTATACCTTTCATTAAGCATGCAAATCGGACCGTTTCTCCTTCAACAGACGCTCTGACCCAATAAATATCTTCTTCACGTTGAACTACGGTATGTTGATCAAGTTGTTGGTAAAAAAACGGAACAGTCTCGGGTTCATCTTCTTCAAATAAAAACACTCCTCGCCGAGACATTTTGACAACAACTTGCCAACTTGGATCGAAGGCAAAGTAACGAAGAATACTTGTTCCGCTTGTGATGTCAAAGATGAAAGGTTCATTCTCAACTCGTTCATTATTTCTGTATAACATATAGTTAAAATTCACCAATGAAAACTGATATTGATCGACTTTACATCCACGCACTGGATCAACCCAATTACACTTTAACAATATGTACTTCAAACCGTGTGTGTATACAACTTCAATGATGTCTATCAATTGACCATAGTAATAACCAGAATCGACAAAGGGACAACCGATTCCACTGTTTTGTGTTGCTCGTTTGTCGTCAACATCTTTAATGCGAAATCGAAAACCATTAGCATCAATAGCTTTATAACGACGAGCCGTTATAGATGGACCTCAGCCAGTTGGATAAATACTTCAGGTAGCGTGGGGTCCCCTAACTCCCTCAGCTTACGAACCTACATAATTTATAAAAATCAATACTGATATATGCAGAAAGAATTAGTTTAATACTTCACTCATAATGAAAATCAATTTATACATACATAATCCTTGAACCAATCATGAAATGCCGCATAATGAGATTGTTGAATTTGCAACTCAGTCGCACGATGCATCTCTTCTTTTATCTCATTAATGTGTTTCCTGCAAATGATTACGCGATGTTTAAAAGATCAACTTATGCAAATAAAACATGTAAAAGTTATACAAGCACATTGATAAGATACTTACTGCATTAATGGTGCAACTGATGGAGTATTGAACAAGATATATCGATGTGCTTGTATCCACTCGATGTTGTCCATATCAAATGTGGTTCCTTCTCCAATTGGACCATCATGAATCCGAGAGGGCTTATCTAATTTTGTTTCAACATCCGTAAGATATTCTGCACAAAAGGTAGTACACTCATCCATCAAATAACCATTGGCTATTGATGCCTCTGGACGAGCTCTGTTGCGTACAAATCTTTTCAATGTACTCAAATACCGTTCAATAGGATACATCCACCTGAATTGCACTGGACCAGCAGCCATTACTTCATCAGTTAGGTGCACTGTTAAGTGGACCATAACATCGAAAAATGAGGGGGGGGGGGAAAGTTTCTCAAAGTGACAAAGCGTAAGTACAATTCGGTCCGGCAAACTTTTTAAATCACTCATTCGTTGATTTCTTAAACAAAGATGTCTAAAAAAATTACTCATCTCAATCAAGGGCTGAACAACATTGGGGGATAAACAATCACAAATTGCGATTGGAATCAACTGCTGAAGTAATATGTGATTATCATGACTTTTCAACCCTTGCAATGTCTTGCTCGTCAGATTCACACACTTTGAAATATTAGAAGAGTAACCATCAGGCACCTTGACCATCTTCAAAATGGAAAGAAATGTCTCTTTCTCCTCTGTAGTCATCGAATACTGTGCAGCAGGCATATATGCCTTGTTTCCCTCAGCTAACTGTAAATGCAACTGTTTCCTTAAAACCATTTCTTCCAAATCACGGCGTGCATTAACATGGTCCTTTGACTTTCCACTGACACCTAAAATGGTCCACAATATGTTATCACAAACATTTTTTTTCAATGTGCATGACATCCAAATTATGCCCTTAACATGTTAGTTTTCCAATACGGAAGACTATAAAAAATACTTTTCTTTTTCCAATTGTGACTGTGCTGCCTACCCGCAGCACGAATATTACGTACTGGAGGAGCCACCAAATCCTAAATTTCATATACCGTGCAGATGTTTTCTTCCTCAATCTGCGATAACATTTCGACTCCTGTCACGATCTTTGGTGCTGGGCTGAACTCTCTAGAACCATCAAATGCCACTCTGTCCTTTCTGAACCTGTGCTGGGGAGGGAGAAAACGCCTGTGACCCATGTATGCCCATTTTTTGGAATGTTTAAGCCATACAGATTTTTTACTTTTATTGCAACAAGGGAAAGAAAATTCCCCTTTCGTACTCCAGCCTGATAAATTTGCATAAGCTGGGAAGTCATTGATTGTCCACAATAAAGCAGCATGCAGTTTGAACATTTCATTCGTTTCGCAGTCATAAGTCATCACACCATCGCCCCAAAATTCATTCAACTCATCAATCAATGGCTGAAGGTAAACATCAATCTTATCCCCCGGACTTTTAGGTCCATCAATAAGAGTGGAAAGTAATATAAATTGTTGCTTCATACAAAGCCACGGAGGAAGATTATATGGAACCAACACCACGGGCCATGTGCTATGAGTTGCACCAACCATAGACTTGAATGGATTGAAACCATCTGCTGCCAATCCCAATCGGACATTACGAACATCTTTAGCAAAGTCGGGATGTCTCTTATCAAAATCCTTCCATGCATGAGAGTCTTCCGGGTGGGTTAACATGTCACTTTCATGAACTCTTTCTGCATGCCATCTCATTAAATTAGAAACTTTAGATGACATAAAAAATATTTTCAACCTCGGTTTAAGGGGAAAGTAACGCATTTGCTTTACGGCAATCGGTTTCCCCTGTACCGCAATCTGACTTTGATGAGTCTTATTTCCCCTGTTCTCTTTCCACCTGGAAGCACCACAAACCGTACAGATATCCAAATGAGCAGTTTCATTTCTAAACAACATACAGTTGTTTGCACATGCATCTATAGTCTCATATGTAAAACCTAAGTTCTCTGTCAACTTACGAGCATAGTAATACGACTCAGGAATCTTAGCGTCGACAGGAAGAACTTTTTTTCAATAAAACCAAAAGCATGTCGAATGATGTGTCTGACCAATTATTCAAAGTCTTCAAATGCAACAACTCCACGATAAACGACAGTTTATTGTAAGAAGTACATCCAGGATATAATTCTGTTTTCGCATCATCAAGTACTTCATAAAACCTCCTCGAATCACGATCTGCACCAGAGCGAAGATTTATCTCACCGGTCTCAAGATTCTGGATGTCAATGCCTTCGGGATCAAACCCACGTACCATTTCAGTAAGCATTTCATGCATTGGATCAGTCATCCTTGCATCAACATCCATCTGAGCTGCATCTGTATTTTGACAACGAACATATTCTTCTCCATGACGAGTCCAACTCTTATAATTTTTCAGAAATCCATTAAAGAAAAGGTGCTCCCTCACAGTATCTCGTGTGAATTGATATCTGTTAGCACATTTTCTACATGGACAACTAATATAGTCACTTTAAAATCCTCTCGTGAAGTCAATAAACTGCATAATGCCATTGAAATATTCTCTAGACGTTCGATTTGGAAGATCAATCCAACTCTTATCCATAATAATATCTGTATAACAAACATTTACACAATACTTACTACATTTACATTTTTCAAATCAACTATATTCAAAATAAATATTAACCATTTGTGTATGAACCATTGATAAAATAATAATGTAACTGAAAGCTCATGTTACCTGATTGAGCTACAAACCTGAAAGGGAGGGGAGCCGAAGGCGGTGCTGCGAGGGAGAGGAGGCAGCGAAGGGGAGCCGGAGCCAAAGGCGGTGCGGCAAGGGAGGGGACGGGCGGCGGCGGCGGCGGGGAGCTGGAGGAGAGGGGGCGGTGAGGGGACGGGGGATGGGCAGCGAGGGGGGGGGGGTGTCCGGGGTCGGGGGGGGGGGGGGTGTCCGAGGTGCGGGGAGGGGTGTCCGGGGTGTCGGGGGCCTGTCAGGGGTGCGGGCAGGGGTGTTCGGGGTGCGGGGGTGTCCGGGGTGCGGGGGAGGGGGGGCTGTCTGGGGTGCAGGGGGCTGTCGGGGGTGCGGGGTGGGGTGTCCGGGGTGCGGGGGGCCTGTCCGGGGTGCGGGGGGGCTGTCCGGGTTCGGAGGGGGGTGTCCGAGTGCGGGGGGGGGGGGGGGGGGGGCTGTCCGGGGTGCGGGGAGGCGTCCGGGGTGCGGGGGGCGGTCCGGAGTGCGCGGGGGGGTGCTGTCCGGGGTGCGGGGAGGCGTCCGGGGTGCGGGGGGCGGTCCGGAGTGCACGCCGGGGGCTGTCCGGGGTGCGGGTGCCGTCCGGGGTGGGGGGGAGGGCCGAGAGGCCGGAGGGCGGCGGCCGGAGGCCCGAGGGCGGAGGGCGGCGGCCGGAGGCCGGATGGCAGGCGGCGGGGGAGGGCAGGCGGCGGGGGAGGCCGGGCGGCGGGGGAGGGCGGGCGGCGGGGGAGGCCGGGCGGCGGGGGAGGGGAGGGCGGCGAGGGAGAGCGGCGAGGGAGGGAGGGGGTTAGGGCGGAGGGAGATCGAGGGCGCGGGGGGGGGGGGGGGGGGGCGCAGAAACCCCCCGAATTTTTTTAATCAGGTTAGCGACCGCCATTGGCGGTCGCTAATGGTAAGCTATAGCGACTGCCAATGGCGGTCGCCCGAGTCTGGGGGGCTCCACTGCCCCCTTTTCTAGTAGTGAACTTATTGTATATTAATAAAAAAATAACATACTCACCTAATGATGTTGGTGCACACCCCCTACCTCATTAATATTTTAAGTATGTTGCAACTTGCATATATTATATATAAATCTATTTAGAAAAACATTAACCCGTCCACGACGACGCACCTCCCAACCCCTAATTATTTTTTACAATTTTCTCATATATATATATATATATATTAACAAAAAAATAACTACTTACCCAATGATGTTCGCACACCCCCAACCTCATTATTAAATTTTTTAACATGATGAAACTTGCATATATTATATATACTATATATAGATATATAAATCTATTTAGAAAAAAAAAATTAACTCACCCACCGCTGCACACCCCCAACCTCTCATTATTTATTTACACATAATATATATAGATTCACATATATAAATTTGTTTAGAAGAAAAATAACATATCCACCCACTGTAAAATGTTAATAAAATAGAAAATAAACGTTCTTACAAAAAAAAAATGTTGAACGCTTAATAAAAATACATGTAAAAAACATGTGTTTAAAAAAATTAAAAATTGTTTAAAAATATATTTTAAATTAAACAAACACTTAAAAATACTTTTTATAAACATGTTAAAAAAAATAAATGTAAAAAATGTTTAAATAACAACACTTTAAACCCACCCACTGCTGCACATACCCCAATTCCTCATTAATTTTTTTTTCAATTTGCACATAATATATATAAATTTACACACATGTATAAATCTATTTTGAAAGAAAATAACATATCCACCCACTGTAAAATGTTAATAAAAAATGTGTATATATAAAAAATGTTTAAACAAAATACATGTAAAAAACATGCGTTAAAAAATGTTTTAAATTAAATGTCTAATAATAAATGTAAACATTTTTTTAAACAAATGTTAAAAAATGGTTTATATAAAAATGTTTACAAAAAGTTTTTAAAACAAACATTTAAATTAATTTTTTTAAACAAACACTTAAAAAATCATTTTATATTAATTTTTTTTAAAAAGTTAAATGTTTTAAAAAAATACATGTAAAAATAATGTGTTTAAAAAAAATAAAAAACATTTTAAATTAATAATTTAATGATAAATGTAAAAAATGTTTTAAACAGATGTTAAAAAACGGTTTAAATAAAAATGTTTAAATAAAAAAAATTCACAAACGCTTAAAAAAATTATAAATAAGTTAAAAAAATGTTTAAATAACAATGATTTAAACTCACACACTATTGAGAATCCCCCAACCCCTCATTATTTTTTTTACAATTTGCACATAATATATATAGATTCACATATATAAATCTACTTAGACAAAAAAATAATATATCCACCCACTGTAAAATGTTAATAAAAAATAAAATAAACATTTTTACAAAAAAGATATTAAACATTTAAAAAAATACATCTAAAAGACATGAATTTAAAAATAAATGTAATTTTTTTTAAATAAATTCTAAAAAAATGTTTAATTTTTTTTAAAACAAACAATTATTTTGAAAATAATAAAATCCCACCATGACCCGACTTGAAAAAGCCCAGCCCGGCCCAAAAAAACCCAGCCTGACCCAAAGGTTTGGGCCGGTCCGAGGCCGGGCTCGGGCCCCCTCATGAGGTTGTTCATGCCGGCCTGACCCGACCCAAATAGTGGTCAGCGGCCCGACCTGGCCCGAATAGTGGTCAGCGACCCGATTTTTTGTAGGGTAAGCCCGAACTGATTCGACCCAGCCCGGGTCGGGCCTGGTTGGGCCTGGCCGAAGTTACACAGTTAGTGATTGTGTATTCCATTGGGTGTCACCTATATTGGGTCACCACTGGATATAAAGGCCAGGTAAGTTAGTGCCCAGGTTTGTGGGACCATTTGAGGTGTTGGAGAGAATTGGGCTGGTGGCATATTGATTGGCACTTCTGCATAAATTCAGTGCTATGCATGATGTTTTCCATGTGTCACAACTACAGAGGTATCACCCTGACCCTTCTCATGTGATTTATGTGGAGGAAGTTGACCTAGAGATAAATGCGTCCTTTGAGGAGCATCCGATATGTGTATTGGGTCGTAGTGAGAAAGTGTTACAGGGAAAGATCGTGCTATTAGTTCTTGTGTTATAGAAACATGAAAATGTTCAAGAGGAAACTTGGGAACGAGAAGCAGACATGAGGGATCAATGGAATAATATTTTTGGCTCAGAATCTTAGAGAAGTTCGAGAGTGCATCTCGAGGATGAGCTGTTATAAGGCGAGGATATTGTAATTTCCCGACCTTTTCTGGAGTCATTTCAGGTGAGTTTTTATGTACTTTTTGAAGATTTTAAGTACCTTTAACTTGGAGTACTGGCTTGGGGTGTTTTTGGGTGAATTTTTAAGGATAACTAATGGACAGTTGGTTGTGCATGGTTTGCGCACAGTTTGACATACAGTGCGACCAAACCATGCCAAGCGTGCAGAACTAGGAAGAGGGGTATGCACGGTTTCCGCACGGTTTGACAAACTATCTGACCAAACCATGCCAACCATGAAAAAATGGACAGAGTGGTCTGCACAGTTGATGCACAGTTTTCCTTACCGTGCGCCTTTTCCCAGGAAATCGTGAGTTCATGATTTTAATTCTAAAAATCCTTTTTAAAATCACCCGAACCCCCAAGACTTCCATATTTTCAACCATGGCTCAGGATTGACTATTTCTAGGTGTTCCCAAAGTCTTTCATAGGAATTACAAGGTGATCTGAATACTGTTCTTCGAGATCGAAAGCCCAGATTGAAGATCTGCTCTCCTCCTGGTAAGTGGGTTTCATCTCGATGCTTCTCCCGTTCTTTCCTCTATCTTTCCTTGATCTTTTCATGGAGGAGCTTCACCGTTTCCATGGATCTAAACCGATTAGTTGATATCTAGATCTAGGATTTTGGATCTAGATCTAGTTTTTCAAGATCTTTATGCCTTTGATCTTAATTTTGATTTTAGGGATTTATATCTGAAGCCTGATCGACGACGTTGTGCCGCTCAGATTTTGGGGATTTCTGTTGGGCTAACTTCCATCAAGAAACTAAGGTAGGTGATCTAAATTGAACCCTCCCATAGTCATTTTTATGATATGTGAATGTGAGTTTATGATTTCTAGATTCAATTGATGATCCATTTTCTAAATTGGAGTAATTAGGAATGTGGAATTGAATTGAGTTTCCTTGGTGATTTAATTGATAATTGAATCACATTAAAAATGATGGGGGGTGGGGGGGTTCCCAATTAGATATTTTGGAGATTTGATTTTGTAATTGAGATATTTATTTGATTACGATAATATAATTAATTGGTGGGGAATTAATTATGGAACTATGTTTGGATATGTAAGATAATTAATTGTGAGAATTAATTATATTCCATGATGTGATATACGATAATTAATTGTGAGAATTAATTATGACTTGTTGGATTTTGATTTGGATAATTAATTGTGAAGAATTAATTATGGAAAGAGAATTGTGTTGATTAATTAATTAATTGATGAATTAATTAATTGGTTATATGCTTAGTTAATTGCACATGAGCCTCAGCCCGGTTGGTGAGGACTCTTAAGTGCATCCAGGCGACCTGAGATCAAATCCAGGCGGGGGCACAATTTCCAAGGGTACTGTAGCAATAATGTAGCAGGTAATGTAGTGGGAACTGTAGCAGGCACTATTTGGCATTGTAGCAGCTGAGAATTTTCCCCTGTTTGGGCCTTCGGGCCACCGATTTGGTCCTCGAGTCCTTTAAGGCATTCGGGCCACCCAAGCCTTCGGGCCAGTAAGGCCTTCGGTCCACCTCAAGGCCTTCGGGCCACCTTAAGTGCAGATGAAAACCAGATAACCTTCAAGAAATATGCTCTATAAGGAGGATGAGCAAGGAGATTTCACCATAGTAGAAGCTACACAGATTTCAAGAATGAGAGGGTATGACACCTGCCATCGGGACAAGTCTGTGCATGCACAGGATAGCCTAGCCGAACAGCCATGCAAAGGTGGAGAGCTGATTTCACGATGAAGATGTTGGGGAGGATCAGTTCCAAGTAGTTAGTCTGGTTTGTACGTAATGTTTGAAGCCTATAGGTAATGAATTCCTGTAAGTCCTACGATCCATGTAATACTTATGCCTACGAGCCTTCTAAGGGTTCCACCTCACCCCTTGAAAGGTGGATTATCAAAAATCAATAAAAAATGAAGGCATTTGGGCCATTGGATGCAATTGTTGAATTAACTAATGGACTTTGAAATCTTTAACTAATAATTGGATTAGTAAATGAATAATGTGGAAAATTCTTATGACTTAAAGAACAATTAAATGGATGATATTTTTTGATGCTAGGCATGGTGTCCTAGACCGATTAGAAGTTAGGACTTGGACATGGAGTTCCTCCCCAATAGTTATCCAATCTTGAGATTATAGGGTGCTAGGCATAATGACCTACACCGAATGAGAATTAGAGTGCTAGGAATGACGATCTACACTCAATGAGATTTGTGGTGCTAGGCATGACAACCTACACCAAATGATTAATGATAATAATTAATGATGATTCAATTGAGAATTGGAGTGCTTGGCATGATGACCTATACCAAATGATTTATGATAAGGAATGATTATTTGAATGGGAAACATGAATTGAAATTGTCCTAATGTGTTGATTAAAGATTAAATGACAATGTGATAATTATTTAAATTATGCATTGTATTTATTACTTCATAAAACTGCATGCACTATATTTTGACTGGACTCATTTTAGACACCATTGGTGGTGGCCTACTGAGTTGTACTCACACCCTATTTGGGCCGCCTAATCGGTACCTGAGAAAACTTTATTATTGTAGAACTAGATAAGGGAAAGTCCCGATGATAGGTTGCAGTTTGGGATTGGAGCATGGGAGAGGGAACTAGATGTGGTTCGGGAGCCGTTTGGAGTCGTTGTGTCTTTACTTTCAGTTTCATTGTAAACACTTGACACTTGCATTGTCATAACATGTTTTACCTTTCAGTTGAGTATTTTATTCTCTAGTTTTTACTATCATATGTCATGGTATTGTTCCAGTTATTTATATTCTTCCGTACTTGGTTATTTTTATTTGCTTCCATTGGTGTTTTATTCTGATAACAGAGGGTATAGTCTCCCCAAGACTGACTTAGAAGACTTTTGCTGCTAGTTGGAACCCTTTGGCGTACGTGGAGGCATGCTTGAGGGAATGTGTCTAACCGGCATGGGGCACTGTTCAGTGGCTCCCAGGTCGGGACGTCATAATTCCATCCATTGAGAATCGCATAGATACACCTCCGAGGGTTGAGGTGGATGTTGTCTGTCAGACTAAGCTATGGATGGCTCTATTGGTGCTGGACAAGGATGCACTGTGATTGAGCACGTATCATGAGATTCTAAGTTTAAGATCACTTTTGGTTCAAGTTAAATAGGACCCTAGATAGCAGGTGTGAAACGCAGAAGGCACCATAATTTAAAAATACCTCTAGGATAGATCACATCCCTTGGGTTGAGGCTTTGTTATGCTTGTTATGGATATGGACATCTTGTAAAGACTATGACCGTAGTAGCCCAAAGTTGGTGGTTACTTTATTAAATTGCTATATGATACAAGGAATCACATTTTAAAGGACTGCAAAATTTATTAATTTTTGAAAACTAGATACATACTTGAAACTTACATTACAATTGAAAATATAAAATAAAACATAATGAATATTTTGAGAACACCATTATTCTTCTAGTTTTGCCCTACATATCAATCATAATAAACTTATTGGAATCCTTGGAAAAAATAAAACATAAGAAAGGGGTGAGTTTAGATGCTCAATAAGGGTATGCATACAATAGAATCTATCAAAAATAAGAAATAAAAATTATGATAAGGTAAATAACTGAAACACATGCCAAATAATTTGAGCATAATATGGCCAAAATAAAATATAATAAAAAATGTCAAATAAATAATCACATGAGATGGAAAACTTAACTATGGATGTTCTACTAATCAAATAATCACATGAAAATCAATAACTAATCTAATAATGATATAATTTAGAATGTTAGACATTTGAAACATACTGTCGAGGCTTTACACCAAGAATCTAACAAAATCAAGGCTTCATGCCATGAATCTTATAAACGAGTAAGGCCTTGGCCAAAACCACGTATAGATTATCTCATGAGACCTATTGATGAATCAAGCGGCTATAACGGGTATCATCCATCACCTACTAAGTCCAATGCATTTCTCATTTGAAAAGAGCGGAACATAAACATCATAAACATTCATATTTGAAAACTAGTATACGAAATGTGAATACTTTTCCCAATCAATATCCATAAACCATCCAGAGTAATATGATGAATGGTATCAAAATAGTATATCCATAGTCAAACTGATCATAAACCATCCACAAAAATAATAAAGATGATATTAAGACAATATATCCCTAGTGGATCATAATTACATAAAAGGGTTTATTTCATTGATTAATAAAAATATATATAAAACATTCTTGAGGAAAATATCATTTTTTACTTTGAAATTAACTTTTTAAAATTAAAATTTCACAAAACATTTTTATAATAATTTTATTTGAAAATAACCTTTGAAACATATAAAATATTCTTTAAAACATTTTAGTGGTCATGAAGTCTAGAAATTCCATTCATTCCATACATGTTAAAACAAAAATTCCTTTCACTTTTTCAATAAAATCAAAATGAGCATTATTTTGAAAACAACATGAAGATTCCTTTAATTTTTTTTTATAAAAAGTAAAACATGAATAAAAATGAATTTAAAAAATTGTAGGATAATATTAAAAAACTTTTGATTTCTTTTGGAAAACATAAACATGAAAGAGAAATATTCCCCAACAGAGACTTAAACAGAAACAATCCCGAATAATGATGAGATTGTGAAATAAATCCTTACCACTTTGTAATCATTTGAATCATATGAACCATAAAAGAAATAACTTAAAATGAAACTTTAGATACCATAAAAAATATTCATAATATAATATACCAAATGTAATAATATACACCACACAAAAGGAATAAGTGGTGAATATGACATATGTCTCACGTAAGTAAAAGTGAGACGAAAAACCCTTACCTCGGGATTTCAATTACATGAATGTGATTTAAAATCATTTATAATGATTTAAATAATGTAATTAATTTATAATAAAACCATATTCATATTTATTATTTTATATATGATCCTCTTATATCATATTATCACTCATTTTTTAATATTATTTCGTTTTTACCCTTATTTCAGGTGTTAAGTGATTCATTTTTCCCATGCATGTTTTGTCATGTAAGTCCCTGTTCTTGTGCATAGAATATAGTTCCATTATCTTAAAAATGATATTAATTTCATAAATACCATATTTATTCATTATATACATTTTTATAATCATTCTTTAATGGTGTAAATAGAAAATGAATTGCATTACATCGTGGAGATGGTAGGCCGTACGTACGCACAAGCGACGATATAATTCCCTTCATGGTAAAAGGGTAAGAAAGTGGATGGTATATTAATTTTCACAGAATAAATATCATGTATTTATTATTATATACATCCATTATTTCCATCATTAAATGCATCCAAGTAAACTCGTGATGAAAAAAAAATTACACCACAACATAGAGACGGTAAGTCGTACGCACGCACACACAATGCTTTCATTTTTCATAGGATAAATAAAAGGTAGAATATGGATTTCCCATAATAATAATAATAATAATATCTCAACATATATATGATATTGGATTTATTATTTTAGTATGAAAACCACACATTAAAATGAATTATAAGAAGAAATTAACTTGAATGAGTTGGTAAAAACGATTACCTCTATTTCAGCGGACTTCCTTTAGATTTATTTTTAAAGGATACAGGGTTGGTCTATTTGGAATACCAGGACCTCCATAACTTACCTAAGTATTTTTTGAAGAGAAATTTTTAGTGTTTAGTCTATATAGAAGGGTCAAATTGGTGTAAATATATGAGGTAAGTGGTTTCTTTTTATAATTGAGTTGAGGGTCACTTTTGGAAACTCTCTAAATATTAAATTAATGTAAATTATTTTTTAAATTCCAAATGGATTAAAAATGATTTATTTAGAATATAAGATGAGGGTGGGTCTAAATAATCTCATAAAATAATTTTTAGGCAAGTTTAGGTCACATTATTACCCTTATGTTTTGGTTTTAACCCTTATTTAATCCCTTTAACTCTTACCGTGACAACATGGATTTTACTCCTTAAGGGTCAATATTACTACAATAAAATGTTAAAATATGCATAAATTGATCATTGATGAAAATTTTAACCTTATTAAAATAATCTTTATTAATTTAAGATTTTAAATAATTTTATACCATTTAATAAAATATGATTTATTTTAAAATATCATTAATGTCAATTTTGACACTATTCATTACTTTGACATTTTAAAATATCAATACAATAAGATATATTCAAACATACTATTTTAATAGATTCAAAAAATTTCAAGGTCATATATAAAATTCTTTGGTGACATTAATTATCTCAAATTATATTTATTTTAATATTTTTAATATCATTTATTTGATATTTCCATTAATAAAATAATTATTGTATTACTATTGTGCAAATATTTAATGTAATTATTTATTCACTAAAAATTAAAAATAAATTACTATGATGAATATTATTAATTTATCTCTAAAAATACTTCTTATAGTCGAATATACCTTCTGGATAACATAATATTAAAAATTTTATAGTTATTAAAAATATGAATGTGACATCTTTGACTTTTCTTTAAATAAAATATTATAAAAATCATATCCTCATCAAAATAGACATATTACCAAAAATTAATTGATTATGGAATAAATGAGATAATTCAATAATATTTGGGAAAGTTTTAGGGTCATTTTCTAGTTCTTATCATTTTATTTTAACTTAAATTACCCAATTTACCCTTTACCATGGTAATAAAAAATATCAAGGTTACTATTCATATTGGAAAAAATAACAGAGAACTATTTAATAAATTTAAAAATTATGAATCCAAATATGGCATAGATTTTTCAAAATTAAAAATATATAAGTTACAGAATTTAATTTAAAATTAATATCGCAAAACGCAATGAAAAACAGTTTTACTGAAAAATGTATTTTTAAGCCTAGAAATGTACTTATACCAAAACAAGGTATCAAGATTATTAAAATTAAATTAATTAGATTATATATAACTAAATATTACTTAAGTTAAATTGATATAAAATTCTAATCATAAAGATACTTTTAAAATAAAGAAATTGATAGTTTTATAAAAATTGGTATTTTTCATTATTCACTGGAAAATCAATCTTTTCAAAAAAAAATACAAAAAAGTTACCATAATATAATTTTAAAATTAAAATTTTAAAAATTAATTTTATTTTTTCAAATAAAATTTATAAAATTGTCAAAATTTAGTTTTAAAATAAGTTCGCAATTAAAAGGTGGCCAAACTACCTTTAAAAAAATATAGTTTTTATGCGTAAAATTGGATTTGTTATTATCTTATGAATATAAAATCTATTGTATAAATGTAAAAAATTTGATTGAATATATAACATATAATTTAATATTGTGGTTAATACTATTCATTCCTTCTAATTTAATGACTATGTTATAATAATATTTCATTGTTCGTTTAATATAGGTATTGCATGCAATATAAGATATCAAAGAAATTAAATTTAAAAAGAGATATACCACAAAATCATGGGTGTTACATTCCCCCTTTAATAAATTTCATCCTCAAAATTTGAAATTACACTTTGAAAATCAAAGTTTGATACTTGAAAATTCCTTTATGGGAAACCTATATCGTAAATAGGGTTAATAAAACATCATATTAATTAAAGTGAAAGGGAAATTTGAAGGTCACCAAAAAATTAGGATTTCGAAAAGAATAAAATTAGCAGGAAGTGAAAATAAAGACATGAAAGAGAAATTTAACTATCAAGTTCTGATGGAGAGTGATTGAAAGAATGATCATCAGAAAGTTTACCATCACAAAACTGTAAATTTGTGATTGGTTAAAAGACCATTTATTTCTCAGAATGAAAAGTAAACAAATAACATTTTTGTTTCAAAATCAGTTTTCCTAGAGTTTAGGGATTCTTTTACTATTTAGATAAGCACTTCATAAAATAAACTCACTTGATTACTTTCCATGTAAAAATCATATTCTTATCCTTTGGCGGCGCTTCAATTTATTTTCACTCTATCCCATATACTAGGAAATGAATGTTCATGATGATTTTTTTATTCTTGAAGCACTTTAATGAATCATAAGAGCCAAAAGTAATTACTTAGGCCTTTAAATGTTTTCTAAAACCAAAATGGTTATCACATGATATCTAATATAATAAATCACAATTTAAACTCAAATAATAATATCCAATGTTAAACTTAATCCATTTTATAAGTAATTAATTTTAAGACTCATCCAAAATATATATGTCCAAATTCAAAGACCAAAACATTATAAGGAAGGAAACTAAATTTATAAAATCAACTTAACATTAGATTTTACCCAAACAACATAATGTTTCTCTTATTTTTACATACCAAATATATGAATACCTTGATATCCTGTATTCCTTAATGAAAACATGCATGCTTCTAAAAATAAAATATCAGTTTATCGAATATATTACTTAAATAAAAACACTATAATAACCCATACCCGATATCCCAGAGTTAGTGGTTGTTTTATTACAATGTCATAGATACAAGAGATCACATCACTAAGGATAGATCAGTTTAGTTTTCTTAAAGAAAATAGATACATACATGGTTCCCTTATTACATTGGTAATTAAATACAGAACATAACAAAAGAAAATAAACTTCTTCCCTCGACACTTATTTAAAGGTTCAATATTCAGAACCTTGGGAAGAAAAAAATGAAATGGGTGAGGTCAAATTCTTAGTAAGGGTTATGTGAATCAATAATAAATAAAACAAATCCAATAAGGAATAATAGAAAGGTAAATAATTGAAAAATAGATGATTAAATAAACTAAGAATGAAAATTCATCTATAGATTTTTTCATAGTGAAAAACTCATGGAGAGTAAAAACTGAATACTGAATGAAGAAAATGCTTATTTATTGGATTCTATGTATCTGACACATGAACCATTATATTGTCAATATAGTTTAAGTCTGTGGGTAAAAACCCATATGATTCTACTTGGAAACAAACATGAAGGGTTTTTCGCCAAATATTTTATCTCATGAGACCTGTCGATGCATCGATGGGCTATAGAGGTCCCCACCTATCACTACAATTCTAAATAATTCTTCATACATAGATTCAATTCATGAACAATATGAATTATCAAAATATCCATATTAACTAGAGGATACAGATTCATAAATATTTCCCCAATTAAACATAATTCAAGGAAAAAACCATATGTAAAAATGGTGCACGACTAAGGAAAAAAATAATATCCATGATATAATAAATATGAATATTTAATGAAATATTTAATGAATGATGATCACAAATTAAAGGGACATTTACATACACCACACACAAGGTATAAGTGGATAATAAGGCATAAAAAAGGGGAATATCATAATGGATTCCATGAAAGAATAGATTTAAATCATACCTGGGCATTCATAAGGAAATATAGGCATAGAAAATGATAAGTTAAGTCCAACTGAAGTGAAAAAATGTAAAAAAATGTTCAAGAAACTTTAGAAATGAGCCTCTTTAGTGTGGTTTACGGGAAAATAACAGAGACTTTAAAATGGAAAAAGGAATAATTGTTTATATAAAACCAGAAAAAAATAAAGATATATTTTCATGATAAAATGAGTGATTTTATAAAAATATTTTTAGCCTAAAATAGATTACGTATGGTACTTTAAAATGGGTAAGAAATCGAGAAGTTCCCTTTAATTGGGTTTTCTTATCAAGAATAATTGAAAATAAATCCTTATAAAACATGTATTTTCCATAAAATAAAAAAGAATTGAGCTAGGTTCATATGCTTTGAACATAAAAAAAAATTTAGGAGTAGTACATAATAATAAGTAAGAATTAAATTGGGGTAAAGAGAGAGAAATCATAACCATAATGAAAAATGGATGTTCGGGGAGAATCCCTTACATTATGTACGAATGTGTTCTGAACTTGATATTAATGTCCCATATAATCAGATTAAATAAATAAATAAATAAATTAAAAACCCTTTATAATATTATTTTATTTATATTAATTTTATTAAGTTCATTTATGGCCTTTTTGATGAGTTATAATATACAATTTTATCATTTGGGAGCGTTCATTTCCTTGGTTCTCATGATCAGTTTACTTGTATACATGTGTGGAAAATCATGTAAAATGAGAATAGTTATCCAAAATTGAAATTATATGTTATTAAAAAGTGTACATAATTTTAAATGGATATATATTTTATTCGGTTATAATCTATGTGGGTGAATCATTAGATAAAATTCTAGTGATAATAGTTTAAACTATTTTGGTTTTTTTTATCATCACGAACTAGTTTTGTTTTATTAATTAATATTATGTATATATACTAGTTCTAGACCATTAAATAAGCTTTAATACATATATTATAATATTTTTTAACCATTCTAATGGTTTTATTACCATACATGAAGGCGGTAATGGAAAATGAAAATGCATCATCCATGATGGTGGTAAATCGACACATCATAGACGATATTTTCATTTTTAGAATAAAAGGGAGAGTGGAAGGGGTTTGTTGATGAGTATTATATTAACATAATTAAATTATAGTATATATAATATACCATATTTATCATGTATTTTTGTATAGAGGAGGTAATAAAATGGTAAGAAAATAAAATAAAAGAAAAAGAAAGGGAAGGATTACGGGTTTTACCTCTTGAATTCCTTCTCCCTGAGAACCTCCTTGAGAAACTTGAGTTTGGTATTTTATTGAGAACAAAGGCTCCTGAGCACGTTGGAGATACTTGGGAAGAGCATTGGGCTGAAATTTCAGAATATTCAAGCCTTTTATGTGTGAGGAGTATAGGTGGTGATGGGTGGTATTTATAGTGGAGGGGTGGGGTGTTTTTTGATTATTTTATTCATTAGTTTTTTATTTTGGCTCAAGACTATGAATATTTTTTATTATCATTAATAAATATAGTAAATAGAAAATAATAGTTCAATATTATTGTTCTTACATTATCAAAGACTCAATAAATAGTGTATTTAACTTATAATATATATATACTATAAATTATCATATTTCACTATTCACGAAAAGTTCAACTATTTTAGAAAAATCCAAAAAGTTCAACCTAACCATTTTTTGACCTGTATAATTTAAAAATGAACTTAATTTTATATTTTTTTATAAATATTATAAATTTAATTTTTAATTAAAATTATCATTTATTAAAGAATACAGTTTTTTAAAATTATAACTGATTTAATGACACTTTGAAAAATTAATTAAGGTCTCATAAAATTAACTTATAATCGTAAGTCAAAAAAATATTAATTTATGAATATATTTTATGAAAATAAATTTTATTTTAAATAATTATATTAATTTTAACATTGTATATAAACTTTTTTGTTTTACAAAAATACCAACACTTAATTAATCATTTTTAAAAAATTAATTTACTTATACTATGATATCATTATATCATAATTTCATTTATAAGACACCTTAATTTTATTTATAATTTCATAGGTTAGATTACTATTCTATCTGTCATATTACTATTCTTAATGGTCACATTACTATTTCAAATAGTATATCACTATTTGTTTATGATCGATGTTGTGTGTAACATAAGATATCGAATGAGTTGAATTTATTTAAGATGATATATACCATAAAATCTTGGGGTTTTATTCTTTCCTCCAAAAATTTCATCCTTGAAATTTTCATGAATATTGTCTTCTAAATATATGAGGGCGATTATTCTTCATAACATCCTCAAGTTCCCACGTTACTTCTTACATTTTTTGGTTTCTCCAAAGAACCTTTACTAGTCGAGTCATCTGATTTCTCAATACTTTCTTTCTTGTGTCAAGAATCTCAATAGGATCTTCACAATAAGACAAATCATGTAACACCCCAAGCTTCCATGATACATTTCTCTTTGAATAATACAATAGATGGCATTGTATGAAACTTCGAGTTCTAACACACCACGACCAATCAAAATAGTCGTTATGAACAATAATACCCTCTTTTTGAAATTTTATAAATTTTATTTTTCAAAATGGACTTCATTTTTGGATTCTAAATATTAAAATTAGTTTAGGGTGAATTTTTGGTATTTTTCTGAAAACTTTCAATTTTTGATAAATAGTGAAAAACACGGCGTTATTGTTTAAAACTGAATTTTTATTTAAATAATTAATTATTTTATTTAAATTTATTTTAGGTAAAAATATATACGTAATACCTATATATTTTCAAAGTAATTCATTGGAGTCATTTTATAATAATATTATATATATAAAATTTTATTCAACTTTTTACTGTATTTTACCCACCTTCTAGGCGCATTTGTAAATTTGCATAAAACGTAATTTTACCGCTTCTGTGAATTTAATTTCAAAAATTCGAGAGACACGGTTGATATCAATAAGTAAAATGTGGTTCAATAAGATGAAAATAATTTTTGGTGAATAGTAACTTTTGACTTTTATTTACCACGGTTAAAAGTAAATAAGGTAATTAAAGGTAAAAAATGATATTATAATTACCCTAACACATGTCCTAATTCTATTGGATAAGTGTATTTCGACCAAAATCAACCTTAGGAATAAAATATTATCCTTTTGGTCCACTTGAATTAGATTAGGACATCTATTATTATTTTATTTAAAGAAGAGTTACAAGTGTTAAATTCAAAGTTTAATAACTAAAAATTTTTTAATATAGGGTTATACATAAGATAAATTCTACTATAAATATTAATTATAAATATAAAGATATTTCCTAGATAATTATATTTTATTTTTAATTTTTAGACATCAATTAATTAAATTTATTTACGACACAATGATGATGCAGTAATTACCATATTAATGAGTGATTAAAACAAATAATATTATAAATATCCAAAAAATGTAAATTGAGACTTATGATGAATTCCAATAATTTTATAGGTTAATATTATATTTTAGGGTTTATTAAATAATTTTTTTCGAAGTTATAAAGTTGTTCTGACTTTCAAAAAAAAAACAAAATACCAAATAGGGTCAAAATTAACATAAATGAGTTTAAAAAAAAACTATATTATTAATTGATACAATATTATTAAATATCTAAGGTTCAGAAAAATGACTTAGATAAGTTTAGATATGTCAATAATGAACCAATTGGGGTTCTCTTGTATTTTTATAGTAAGTTTATTAACCATTTATTATAATAATACAAGAATACATGGTAAAAGTTAAACTATTTAACAAAGAGTTAAATCTAAATGATAAGGACAATAAGGTGACCTAAACCTGTCTAAAACCTATTGGTTGAGATGTTTTCGACCTATCCCCACCTTATTCTTAAAATAAATCCTTTTGTATCCATTAGAAACCGAATATGGTTGTATAATAAAATAGTATTTCAAGCTTTTCCTAAAGTGACCCTCACATCTCTTATAAAAGGGTACTTACCCTTATCTCAAAATCACACCTCCAAATCCATTTGTCTTGGCCAAGACATACTAAAATATCCTCCCAAATACCCTAACTTAAACCTAGAGGCCTTTCTTTGATTATAAAGACAACCTAAGGAGCCCTTTTGATAAAATCAAAAGGAAGCACCCGAAGAAGAGGTAATTATTTAATCACCTCTATCAATGTTCTTTTCTTCTTCCACTTCCTATTTCTTTGTTGTTTACATATCAAAATAATAAATCTAGTACCTTATACATACTGCGATGTTATTATAAATATGGTACAACCATATTCATTATTCTATCCATCCTATGAATGAAAAAGTCACCATACGTGTGTATATACTGCTTACCGTCTCCACTTTGTGGTGTAGTTTGTTATTCAACACTTAATTATCTAGATGGGTATAATAATGAGTATAATTTATGTAAATAATAAATATAACATGTTAATGATTTTGTATATATGATATACCATCTAATTACATACGATTTCACCATCAATAGAATGGTATTGTCGCTCATGCGTACGTACAGATTACCGTTTCCACGAACGCGATGAGATTCATTCCCCATCACAACCATTCAAGAATAAATATCATTTTATGATTAAAAATTAATTTTTAAGAACATAATATCATTCTGGATACAAATCAAATACATCCTATCCATAAAAAACATGACTTACGTAATAAAACATATAAAGAAAAACGAACCAGTTAACAACCGAAACAATGATACTACTGAAATATTATTAACAAATCAATATTAAAATATCATATATGATATCATATTTATGTATATGGTTATTTTATAATTTAATAACAATTATTTCACCATTATATAGTATGTTAACGTACCCTCAATTAAGGAATAGTACAAGGTAAGGGGTTTTCATCTCACTTTTTATTCGCATGAGATTCATGCTATATTGCCACTATTTTCTTTTTGTGTGGTGTATGTACTGACCATGATTATATTATTTTTATAATATAATTTAATTTATGGGTATTTACATCTTCATTTTATGATCCTTCTTTCATGGGGTGTATGTTTTTTAAGTTAAAAAATTGATAAGGTAATTTCTAATTTGAATTTCCACTCATTGGGTTTTACCCAAACTTCATTTGTTATTTTACTCCAAGATTATGTGTGAAATCACTATTTATTTACTTATGTAGTAATTTTCACTCCCCTTTTTGTGGATATACTTTTGATACACATAATAACTCCATTGATAAATTCTCATGCTATTGATATGAACTTGTTAAGGGTAATCTTAACTCAATTTCCATTCATTGAGTTAAATATCCAAGTCATTGGTAATTTTTTTACAAGAAAATGTGTGAATGTACTCTGATTTATTTACAATTAATATCCAATTATATTGAGTGTATTTATATTTTTTACACATAATTATTTCATTTATTTATCCTTAATCTAAGGATACAATCTTCATAAGCAATTTCATCTCATTTACATCCCATTGAGACCTCTTTGTCGTTATGCACCAATTCACTTTTATATGGTGTATATACTGTCCTTTGACATATTATATCATGAATCCCATTATTCTCATGATATTATAAAGTTTTGATTAATTTTATTCCTCGATTACTTATTTTCAAGCGTCTCTCATTTTGCGAGGAACTCTTTAACTAAAATATCGTTTTAAATGTTTTAAAAATTTATTGTTCTAAATCCTTCTCATTAATGTCCATGTTTTCAAAATGATTTTAAGTATTTATTTATATGGACATGAATGTTTTGAAATTAAAATTCCTTTCTAAAGTTTTAAAATGGTATGGGACACTTTGATTCAAAAATATATTTTAAACGACTTCTTTGATAAATAGTGCGACTTTTAAATGTTTTCAAGAAAAGGGAATATTTATCTCAAATAATTTTACTGACTATTTTCATCTATGTAAATATACTTAATTATATTTTATTCTTTATTGAGGTTGATTTATTATAATACAATCTTTCATATTGTATTGAATGAGTTATGTTTGACTGTGGATGTGATATTTTTATGCCATTCATGGTTTGTGGTTATAGTATTGACATTTCGTATACTAGTTTTAATATGAATGTTTAGATTATGTTTCACCCATTTCATATGAGGAAATAATTAGACTTAGTAAGTGATGGGTGGAGCCTGATATAGATCCTCAATGCATCGATAGGTCCCATGAGACAAACTAGTGCCTTGGCATAAGGCCTTGACAAAATTATTATTTGTAGTCTTGGCATAAGGCCTTGACTATGTGGTTATGATGTCTAGAATTATGCATTCCATCATTATGAAATTGGATATTGATGTTGCATGTGATTATTCGACTAGTAGAATATCAATGTGAATAAGTAAATAACATTATTTGATTTATCTTTTTCATATTATGCTGAAGTTTACATTTAAAAGGCTTGTGTTTTATTCTTATACGTTGCCTTAAATGTTTATGCTTATTTAGAAAAGTTTCCTCTATATTGTTATCCTTACTGAGCATCTGTGCTCACCCCTTTCTTATGTTTTATTTTTCTATGAATGTGAAGAAGTATATTATGACTGACCTGTTGGGACATGCTAAGGGATATGAGTGTGTTCTATGGAGACACAATATTTTTTTTTATTTTATAATGTAATGTAAGACTTATGTATGTATCTAGTACTTCAAAGTCTACAAAACTGATCGGTCTTTCGGGACATGATTCCTTGTATCATGAAAATGTTATGTAATAATGCACTGACTCTAGGTAACTGGGGTCAGGGAATTACATTTGGTATTAGGGGAAGTTTAGTACAAACCTTGGAAGATAGATTTAGAAAAACTTTGGTTAGAGAACATTACCCTAAGATAGACTTTTAGGATTAGTATAGAATAACTTCTTAGAATTTTGGTAATGTAGAGATTTTGTGTATTTTCCAAGTAATACATCCCTGTATGGATACGGTAAGGTAGAGGCAGATCTGGTACAGATGTACCTAGGAGTGAAAACTCTGAAAAGAAGTTTCTTTCTTGACATGGGGTATCCTGGTACATGACAACAGGCCTTGCTGCACTCTTGGTTATGACACTCCCGAGGGATATGCTTAGGATAATTCACGTTTTCTTTACAAACTAATTTGAAGGATTTTAATATAAGATCATAATAAATAACCTTGATGAATCCTATGGTTTTTTAGATTGAAAATAAGGTGTCATGATATTTTTTAAATGATTTTATGACTATTGTTACTCACACTCTGCTTTCTGGTTTTAGTCAATGGATGGATTCCAAGGAAGTCATAATAACAATGAACATGATGTACAAGGTGGGAATAGTGGTGAAAATGAAAAATGAAATAGAATATTGATAGGTGTAAGAGATATCATGTTCACACCAAATCAATTTTCCAAAAATATGATCAATAACATATACATTAACCAACTCCTGAACTCAATAAAGAAGAGAAAGGTAGAGAATGATAGGAGCTCCAGCGGTGGAGACCATGGAAAAAAGAAATATCATTTTCTATTATGCAGGAAATGTGGAAGGAGACACGTTGGAAAGTGTCTCAATGGAACAAAGAAATGCTTTATGTGTGGGAAAGAAAGACATAAAGTAAAGAATTGTTGAGGAAAAATGAAGAGTATTATGGAAGAAAATAAAAATGATCCTAAGAATCCATTTACAGTCATTTGCTGTAAATGTAGGGGACCTAGGAATTACCTGAGTCAATGTACTATTCTATAGGAAAACCTCTAAGTTAAGAAAGAACCTATGTGGAAATAAATGTATGGAAAAATGTTTAAAAGTACTAATGCTCTTTGTTGATGCGATTACTTTGGAAGAATTTTCTCTTGTATGTGTAACTATGCAGTTTTTTATGTGAAAATTCTATTTAAGGAATAGTTATCTATTCATTTGTGTATATAGTTATAAATAACCATTTGGGTTTATAGATCCTTGAATTTGATTCAATTACAGGTTAATACGTTTTGGGAATAAAATACAAGGTATGAGATAACATTTGTGGTTAAAATATGTTATGGTTATTTTGGAGGAATTTATCTCATTTTTGGGAATGTTATAAAATTATATAGTTTTTAAAAAAGGACAACACATAGACCATGTGACAACCCATCGCATCAGACAAAGCTACGGGAATCGAACCCACAACCAAAGTGCGACTGTGATTTATCACCTACCACTAGACTACATGAAGTCCCTGGTTAGTGTGACTAATTATTTATAGTTAAATGATTTTATTGATCAATAATAAGTTGATTTGGGATTATATGTTTTATCAAATAGATATCCTTAGTGTAGGAAAATGTTTTGGTGATTAAGTGATAAATGTTATTTTGGAAGATGTTCGCTCTGTTGGGAACACTATATGCCTAAGTAAAATGAAATACCATGAGATTTCATTTGTAGAGTAATGGTGGAATTTTATCTATGTTTTTATTGTGGATTTATAGTGATTTGGGTTATTTATGGAAATGATTATCCTATAATAGAGAATATGTGATTAGGTTAATTAATTTTAAGTTTGTGACTTTAAGAGTAGTTTATGTTATTTGGAGATACAATTTAATGTGGAAGACTACACAATAAAATTCTTCTGAGTTTTGGGTTTCAATATTAGTTTGGATTATATTTATGTATTTTAAGGATAATTATTTATTGAATGTTATTTATTGAACTTTGGGCATTGTTGGTTTAATTTTAGAAATTAATATTAGTATTTCTTTCTCAAAAGGATTATCCTTTTTGGGGATCATCTGATATTGTAATAACCATTTTGGTTTTGGTTAATCTCTAAAGACAAGGGAAATATATAGTTCATCCTTTGTGGATTATGTGATTCTATATAAGTTTATTCAAACACTTCAGGTGTGACCAAGTCATCTTGAATACTCATCATTTGGAGTGAAAGATTAGTTTATGGTAGAAATTAGTTAAATGATGGAACTCTACTTATCAAGAATTTTTTTTCTTATTATATGAATAAATTAATTCTTAAACCTTAGGGAAAGGATCTTAAATACAAAAATTTATTATCAAAATACCTTATGTTATTCATCATAGATTTATGGCTTTGAGGCCCTCAATTTTCCATTCACTTGTTTGTGATTGATGACCTCAATCACTCCCTATAAATATTTACATTTTTTCTCCAATTATAATTTCCACAAATGTGCTCCTATTCAAAATCCTAATATGGTGGTGACCTTTTCATTTCCCTTTCCCTCTTATTATGACTAAATTTTATTAACCCTATTTGAAATGCGGGGTTTTCACAAAGGTATCTTCTATTTTTTAACCTTTTATTTCCAAAGAACAATTTCAAATTGTGTGGACACAATTTATTGAAGGAGGGAAGAATGTAACACCCCAAACTTCCATGGTACGTTTCTCTTTGAATAATACGATAGCTTGAATTGTACGAAACTTCGAGTTCTAACACACCACGACCAATCAAACTAGCCATTATGAATAATAAAACCCAATTTTTAAAATTTTTAAAATTTTATTTTTCAAAATGGACTTAATTTTTGGATTTTGAATATCAAAATTAGCTTATGGTGAATTTTTGGTATTTTTCTAAAAACCTTTAATTTTTGATAAATAGTGAAAAACACTACATTATTGTTTAAAACTGACTTTTTATTTAAATAATTAGTTATTTTATTTAAATTTATTTTAGGTAAAAATATATATGTAATACCTATATATGTTCAATTTAATTCATTAGAGTCATTTAATAATAATATTAGATATATAAAATTTTATCAAACTTTTTACCGTATTTTACCCACCTTCTAGGCACATTTCCAAATTTACATAAAACGTAATTTTACCACTTCTGTGAATTGAATATAAAAACTTCAAGAGACACCGTTGATATTAGTAAGTAAAATGTGGTTCAATAATATGAAATTAATTTTTGGTGAATAGCAACTTTTGACTTTTATTTACCACGGTTAAGAGTAAATAGGGTAATTAAAGGTAAAAAATGATATTATAATTACCCAAACACATGTACTAATTTTATTGGATAAGTTAATTTCAACAAAAATAAACCTTAGTAATAAAATATGATTCTTTTGGTCCACTAGGATTAGATTAGGACATTTATTATTATTTTATTTAAAGAAGAGTTAAAATTGTAAAATTCAAAGTTTAATAACTAAAACATTTTTAATATAAGGTTATACATAAGATAAATTTGACTATAAATATTAATTAGAAATCTAATTTTTTTCTACATAATGGTATTTTATTTTTAAATTCTAGACATTAATTAATTAAATTTATTTATGACACAATGATGATGCAGTAATTACCTTATTAATGAAAGATTAAAATAATTGATATTATAAATTTCGAAATAAATGTAAATTGAGACTTTTGATGAATTAAAATAATTTTATAGGTTAATATGAAATGATATAGTTTATTAAATAATTTTTTTTGAAGTGATAAAGTTGTTATGACTTTCACAAAAACAAAATACCAAATAGTGTCAAAATTGACATAAATGAGTTTTTAAAACAAATACAATATTATTAATTGATATAATATTCCTAAAAATATAATATTCAGCCAAATAACTTAGATAAGGTTATATATATCAATAATTAACTACTTGGGGTTCTCTTGACTTTTTATAGTAAGTTTATTAACCATTTATTATAATAATACAAGAATACATGGTAAAAGTTAAACTATTTAACTAAGAGTTAAATATAAAATATAAGGATAATAAGGTAACATAAACCTATATAAAAACTATTGGTTAAGATTTTTTCAACCCATAACCACCTTATCCTTAAAATAAATCCTTTTGGATCCATTAGAAACCTAATATGACTGTATAATAAAATAATATTTCAAACGTTTTCTAAAGTGACCCTCACCTCTCTTATAAAAGGGTACTTACCCTTATCTCAAAATCACACCTCCAAAGACATTTGTCTCGGCCAATCCCTGATCCAATATCCTCCCAACTACCCTCACTTCAACCTATAGGCCTTACTTTTATTATAAATCCAACCTAAGGTTCCATTTTGATCAAATCAAAAGGAATCACCTAAAGAAGAGGTAATTATTTAATAACCTCTTTCAATGTTCTTTTCTTCTTCAACTTCCTCTTTCTTTGTTGTTTCCATACCAAAATAATAAATCCAATACCTTATACACACTGTGATATTATTAAAAATATGGTAAAACCATATTCATTATTCTATCCATCCCATGAATGACAAAGTCACCACACGTGCGTACGTACGACTTACCATCTCCGCTTCGTGGTGTAGTTTGTTATTCAAAACTTAATTATTTAAATGGGTATAATAATGATTATAATTTATGTAAATAATAAATATAACATGTTAATTATTCTTTATATATGATATAACATTAAATTACATACGATTTCACCATCAATAGAATGGTATTGTCACTCGTGCGTACGTACGGATTACCGTTTCCACCAACGTGATGAGATTCCTTCCCCATCATAAACATTCAAGAATAAATATCATTTCATGATTAAAAAATAATGTTTAAGAACATAATATAATTCTGGATACAAATCAAATACATCCTATCCATAAAAAACATGACTTACGTAACAAAACATATAATGAAAAACGAATCAGTTAACACCCGAAACAATGATACTACTGAAATATTATTAACAAAGAAATATTAAAAGATCATATATGATATAATATTTATGTATATGGTTCTTTTATAATTTAATAAAAATTATTTCACCATTATATAGTATGTTAACATACCATCAATTAAGGAAAAGTACAAGGTAAGGGGTTTTCATCTCACTTCTTATTCACGTGAGATTCATGCTATATTGAAACTATTTTCTTTTGTGTGGTGTATGTACTGCCCAAGATTTTATTATTTGTGTAATATAATTTAGTTTATGGGTATTTACATCTTCATTGTATGATCCTTACTTCATAGGGTGTATGTTTCTAAATTTACAAAATCGATAAGGGAATTTCTAATTTCAATTTCCACTCATTGGGTTTTACGAAAACTTCATTGATTATTTTACTCCAAGATTATCTGAGAAATCACTATTTATTTACTTATGTAGTAATTTCAACTCCCCTTTTCATGGATATACTTTTGATACACATAATAACTCCATTTATAAATTCTCATGCTATTGATATGAACTTGTTAAGGGTAATCTTAACTCAATTTCCATTCATTGAGTTAAACATCCAAGTCATTTGCATTGTTTTTACAAGAATATGTGTGAATGGCCTCTGATTGATTTATAATAAATATAAAATTATATTGAGTGTATTTATATTTTTCACACACAATTATTTCATTTATTTATCCTTAATATAAGGATACGGTCTTCATAAGAAATTTCATCTCAATTTACATTCCATTGATACCTCTTTGTCGTTATGCACAAATTCACTTTTATATGGTGTATATACTATCTTTTGACATATTATATCATGAATATCTTTATTATCATGATATTATAAAGTTTTTATTAATTTTATTCCTCAATTACTTGTATTTAAGCGTCTCTCATTTGTTGAGGAACTCTTTAACTAAAATATCGTTTTAAATGTACTAAAGATTTATTTTTCTAAATCCTTCTCATTAATGTTCATGTTTTAAAAATGGTTTTAAGTATTTATTTATATGGACATGAATGTTTTAAAATTAAAATTTCTTTCAAAAGTTTCAAAGTTGTATGGGACACTTTGATTCAAAAATCTCTTTTAAAGAACTTCTTTGATAAATAGTGCGACTTTTAAATATTTTAAAGATAAAGAGAATATTTCTCTCAAATAGTTTTACTGACTATTTTCATCTATGTCAATATACTTCATTATATTTTATTCTTTATTGAGGTTGATTTATTATAATAAAATCTTTCATATTGTATTGAATGACTAATGTTTGACTGTGGATGTGCTATTTTTATGCCATTCATGGTTTTTGGTTAAAGTATTGACATTTTGTATGCTAGTTTTAATACGAATGTTTAGATTATGTTTCACCTATTTTATATGAGGAATGCATTGGAATTAGTAAGTGATGGGTGGAGCTCGCTATATCTCTTCAATGCATCGGTAGGTCTCATGAGACAAACTAGTTTCTTGACACAAGGCCTTGACAAAATTATTATTTGTAGTCTTGGCACAAGGCCTTGAATATGTGGTTATGATGTCTGACATTATGCATTCCATCATTATGAAATTGGCTATTGATGTTGCATGTGATTATTCGACTAGTAGAATATCCATTTGAATAAGCAAATGGAATTATTTGATTTATCTTTACCATATTATGCTGAAGTTTATGTTTAAAAGTCTTGTGTTTTAGTCTTATACATTGCCTTAAATGTTTATGCTTATTTATGAAAGTTTATGCTATATTTTTATCCTTACTAAGCATCTGAGATCACCCCTTTCTTATGTTTTATTTTTCCCAGGATATGAAGAATTATATTGTGACTGACCTATAGAGACAGGCTAAGGGATATGAGTGTGTTCTATAGAGACACAATGTTGTTTTTTATTTTATAATTTAATGTAAGACTTATGTATGTATCTAGTACCTCCATGGATACTAAACTGACTGGTCTCTCGGGACATGATTTCTTATATCATGCCAATGTTATGTAATAATGTACCGACTCTATGTAACTGGGGTAGGGGCATTACCAATCAAGTTCCAGATCTATTTCTTCATAGGTGAGTAAATGCATTAGGTATTTCATGTACTTCTTTAACAATGATATGTGGAACACATCATGCACTTTGGAGTGAATTTTTGGAATTTATAATCAGTAAGCTACAACTCCAATTCTTTCTAGAATTTCAAATGGTCCTATGTATATGGGGTTCAGTTTCCCTTTCTTACCGAACCTTAAGACACCCTTCCATTGAGATACTTTCAGAAAGACATGATATCTCACTTGAAATTCCAAATCCTTTCTCTGGTTGTTAGTTTAACTCTTTTTCCTACTTTGAGATACTTTAATATGAGTTTGAATAGCCTTTAACTTTGTCATTGTATCTTCAATAAGTTCTGGGCCTATAAGTTTTCTCTCTCCAACTTCATCCCAAAAAGTTGGAGTTTGAAATCTCTTTCCATAAATTATTCATATGGCACCATTTGAATACCAGAATGAGAACTATTATTGCAGGAAAATTTCCCCCAAGTTAAATAATGACCCCACATTCCTTGAAAGTCAAGTGATCATGATCTCAACATATATTCCAATGTTTAAATATTCGTTTCATACTATCAATTAGTTTGAGGGTGATAAAAAATACTTACATGAAGTTCAGTATCCAAATCCTTCTAAAGACTCTTCCAGGATTTTGATGTAAAATGGGGATCTCAATCAGACACAATTGATAGAGGTTCACTATGAATTCTTATAACATCATTAATAAAGAGTATTTCTAGGTGATCCAGTGGAAAATCTTCCCTTATAGATAGAAAATGTGTAGATTTGGTAAGTAGATCAACAATAACCCATATTGAATTATTCCTTCTAGGTTTCCTTGATAGTCCTATGAAAAATTCCATAGTAATGTCATCCCACTTACACATAGGAATAGATATAGGTTTCATGAATCCTCAAGGATGTTGTCTCTTGTCCTTCACTTGTTAAAAAACTATACACCTTGACACATAGTTAGTAATTTTCTACTTCATGTTATCCCACCAAAAATATTCCTTCAGATCTCTGTTCATATTAGTACTACCAGGGTGTATACAGAAGTTTGAACTATGAGAAAAATATAATAGTTCCCTTTTCAGCTTAGATATTTATGGGACACATAACCTCTTTCCAAATTTCAGAATTCCATCCTCTTACAAGAAGTATTCCAGTCTTCCATCCTTAATAGATTTAATTTTCTTTTGAAAATTCTCATCATCAAATTGAGAGATTTTTATCCTCTCTAGTAAATAAAGTTTAGTAATCATTTGAAAAAGGAGGGATGTTTCCCTTTCCTTAAAAATTACCATATTCATTTTTACTAAATCCATGAATATATGATCTTTCTCAATCCTCATTTATGTTAGAAATCTATGATCTTTTATTCTTAATGCATCAGCTACCTTATTTGACTTTCCTAGGTGGTAGTGTATTGAGAAATCATAATCAATGATTAACTCGATCCATCAAATTTTCCTCATGTTGAGTTATTTATGTCTAAATATGTATTTCAAACTCTTGTAATTCGTATATATCTCACATCTTTCACCATAAAGATAGTGTATCCATATCTTTAGAGCACATATTATGACTGATAACTCAAGATCATGAGTTAGATAACTTTTTTCCCGAGTATTCATCTGCCTTGATGAATATGCAATAAATTTATCATTTTTCATAAGAACACAACCCATTCCATTGTTTGATGCATCCGTGTATATCACAAATCCATCATTTCATGATGGAAGATTCAAAATTGGAGCATTGAACAATATTCTCTTCAATTATTCAAAACATTCTGTAAATTCTTTTGTCCATATGAACTTAACCCCTTTACATGTGAGCTTGGTTAACGGGTTATCCAATAAGGATTTTTTTGAATGAAACATCGATAGTAACCTGCAAAACCAATGAAAATACATACCTTGGTTACATGTTTTGGTGTAGTTCATTCTTGTATTGCCTTTGTATTTTCAGTATCAAATGAGATTCCATCTTTAGAGAAAATATAGACAATAAAAAAACTATTTGAATCCATAATTCACACTTTCTAAATATCCCATATAATTGATTTCATCTAAGAGTCTTTAGAACTAGCTGTAAGTGGTTCTCATGGTCCTCAAAGCTTTTGGAGTATACAAATATATCATCAATAAATACCACAAAAAAATTATCAAGATATTCCTTGAATACTCTATTCATTAGATCTAATAAAATAGAGGGTTCATTAGTTAGTCCAAATGGAATTACTATAAACTCAGAATGTCCATACCTAGTTCTAAATGCTATATTTGGAATATCTTTATTATTTACACACAATTTATTATATCTATAATGATGGTAAATCTTAGAAAAATATTGAGCTCCATGAAGTCAATCAAATAAATCATCAATTCAAGGCATATGACACCTTTTCTTTATTATAATAGCATTTATTTCTCTACAGTCAATGAACATCCTCAAGGATCCATATTTCTTCTTAACAAAAAGAATAGGGGATTCACATGGAGAAATACTAGGGAGAATAAATCCCTTATTACTTAACTCCTCTAGTTGTTTCTTCAGTTCCACTAATTCCACAATGCCAATTCTATAATAATTCCTTGATAATGGTCTTTTATCATGGGTTAAATCAATGGTAAACTCAACTTCATGCTCTAGGGGGTGTCCAAGTAATTCCTCAAGAAATAAATCAATGTATTATTGTATAATTGGTACATTATCAATTTGAAGATGAATTTAATCATCTATATCTGATTTTTTCTCTTCCTTCCCAAGAATTTTATTAAATATAGCTACATAGGGTGGATCTAGATAATAATCAGATGATTAAGTTTCTACTCTAAAGATAAGGGATTGTACATCTTCCTCTCAAATCGTAATTTCCTCCTTCTTTTAATAAATTCTCACATTATGTTTTGAAAGCTAGTCCATACTGAGGATTACATTAAATTCAAACATAGGTATTATTATAAGTTCAATAACTAAATCATGTTTATGTGTCATAAAGGGTACTGACCGATACATTTTTTTTGTAATGAGAATTTCCTTAGGAGTTTTGACAAATAACTTTCTTGTTAAATCAAAAGGGAAATTCTAATTTTCATGAAAAAATGGATAGATATAAAAGAGTGTGATTATAAAGAATCAAATAAAGAATTGGATATATTTGAAGATAGGATTTATGTACTTTCCACCACATCATTGGGTACTTATAATTTAGTTGTGGTGATCACATAAGCTTAGACATCTCCCCTTGGCCTCTTCTGTGGTGAATTACCTTAATGCTTGGGAAATTGATTTGAATAATGCCCAATTTCATTATAGTTTAAGCATTGAACATCATTTATTTTTTTCTTGCCTTGAATTTAGTTTCTCAATGACCCTTTTCTCCACACTTATAACAAACTCTCATGCCTTTTAAGAATTTCCCAAGATGATTATTTCCATATTTTTTCATAATGAAAATTACTTCATTGCCCTCTTCTTATTTGACATTTCACCTTTTCCATGGTTATCAAAAAACCTCTTCTTCTCTTGATTTCCCTTGAACATATAATATCTAGAAAAATTATTCTCCATTTTTGCGACACTTAATACTATTTCATTATATAATGAACATGTTTCAGAATCCAGTTCCATTCAGATACTTGGTTAAAGACATTCAAATAAATGACCAATATTGTCTTCCTAATCACATATATAATCTATATATTACATGGATAGTCTTGTGAAGGTAGCCTCATACTCCACAACACTCCCTTCTTCCCTTTGCTTTAATCTAATGAATTTTCTCTTCATTTCAGTTCATTGCTCATGAGGAAAGTATTTGTCTAAGAATGTTTTTTTAAAATTTATCTATTCTAGCTATTCTATTTTGTCTTCATCCTCAGTATTCTGGATCAAATACCAACATTGATCAGTATCAACCTTGAGGAAATATACTTCTAGTACTACCTTTTCATTTTCATTGAATCCCAATGCTATAGATATATTTTCAAGGGACTTGATCCATTTCACAACTACTGCTAGATTAGTAGTCCCACTAAAATATGGGGTATTCTTCCACATGAAACGATCCAACATAGGTGTAGTATGATTATTCATCATAACCTGAGAAAGATGTCCTAATATGGACATGATCTACTTAGCTCCAACACTAACCGCATTGACTTTATTAGAATGGAAATCCATATATTTTCCATGGGTATTAATTCCTTCCATTCCATTATGTTCCACCACTAAATAATGTCACACACAAAATTAACTTGTAATCATCATGATTATTGATCCAAAAATTCACTACAAGGAGTTATTATAACTTCTCATGTTTATTGAAAATCTAGTTCCTAATATTTCAACTAAACTTGCTTTGATAAAAACTATAAGAACCCAAACCCTATTAACCTAGAGTAAGTGGTCATTTTTTTAAAATATAATAGATTAAAGTGATCACATCACCAAGGATCGATCAGTTTAGTAGTTTTGAAGAAACTAAATGCATATATGGTTCCCTTATTACATTAGTAATTAAACACAAGATATAACAAAAGAAAATAAACTGCTTCCTCAAAACTTATTCAAAGATTTAATTTTTAGAACCTAGAAAAGGAAAAAAAATTAAAGGGGTGATTTCAAACAATCATTAAGGGTTACATGAATCAATAATAAGTGAAACAAATCCAATAAGGCATAATGGAAAGGTAAATAACTGAAAAACACATTCCATTAATAATATGATAATGAAAATGAATCCATATATTTTTTCATAGTGAAAGAATCATGGAAATTAATAAATAAATACTGAATGAAGAAAATTATTATCTATTAGAAATCACGTATCTGTAATATGAACCATTATACCATTAAGATAATTTAAGTCTGTGGGTAAAACATATATGATTCTTCTTAGAAACAAACACAAAGGGTTTTTTTGCCAACTATTTTGTATTATGAGACCTATTGATGCATCAAGGGGCTATATCAGGCCTCACCCATCACTATAAGTCTAAATCATTCTTCATACATAGATTCATTTCATGAAAAAATATGAATTATCAAAATATCTGTATTGAGTATAGGATACAGATTCATCAATATTTCCCCAATTAAAACATCATTAAAGGGAAAAATAATATGTAAAAATGGTTCATGGATAAGGAAATAATAATATCCATGATAAAATAAATATTTATATTTAATTAAATCATCAATGAATGATAATCACAAATTAAATGGAAGTATACATACACCACACATAAGGACTTAGCGGCGAATAAGTAATGACCAAAGGGAATATCAAAATAGATTCCATGAAAGAATGAATTAAAATCATAATTTGAAATTAATAAGGTAAAATAGGCATAGATCATGATAAATGAATTCCAAAAGAAGTGAAAACATGTAAAAAAAGTGTTTAAGAAACTTTAGAAATGAGCCTCTTTAGTGCGGTTTAAGGGAAAATAAAAAAGATACTTTAAAATGAAAAAGTCATAATTATTTATATAAAACCAGAAATGAAAAAATATAGTTTTTCATGATAAAATTTTTGGTTTTAGAAAAATATTTGTAGCTTAAAGAAGATTATGGATAGTACTTGAAAA
The DNA here is from genome assembly GCA_963277665.1 of Viscum album. Taxonomy (NCBI): domain Eukaryota; kingdom Viridiplantae; phylum Streptophyta; class Magnoliopsida; order Santalales; family Viscaceae; genus Viscum; species Viscum album. Next base: position 28,000,910 of record OY728131.1, read on the forward strand.
TGGGTAAGAAATTAGGAAGTTATCATTAATCGGGCTTTCCTATTGGGACAAATTGAAAAAAGATCCTTATAAAACATGTATTTACCATAAAGTAAAGAAGAATTGAGATTAGTTTATATTTTGGAAACATAAGAATATAATTTAGGAGGATTATATAATAATAATTAATAATTACTTTGGGGTAAAGAGAGAGAAAGCATAACTTGAATGAAAAATGGATGTTTGGGGAGAATCCACCACCTTATGTCTAAATGTTTTCTACAATCGATATTAATGTCCTAGATAATTAGATTAAATACATTAATAAATTAAATAAGAACCTTTTATACATGTATTTTATTTATTATAATTTTATTAACATCATTTATGGCCTTTTTTATGAGTTATAAGATACAATTTTTTTGTTATGGAGCATTCATTTCCATGGTTTTCATGACAGTTTTTTTATACATGTATAGAAAATCATGTAAAATGAGAATAGTTGTACAAAATTAAAATTATATGTTATTAATGAAATTAAAAAATATTAAATGGTTATATATTCCATTCGGTTATATGGTATGAGGATGAATCATTAGATAATACGTTAGTGATAATAATTTAGATTATTTTGGTGTTTTTTTCAATAATCACAAACTAGTTTTATTTTATTAATTAATATTATATATATATATATATATTGGTTATAGAACATTAAATAAGTTATAATACATATATTATAACATTTTTTAAATATTATAATGGTTTTATGACCAACTATGAAGGTAGTAAGGGAAAATGAAAACACATCATCCACGATGACGGTAAATCGACACATCACGGACAATATTTTCATTTTTAGAATAAAAGGGAGAGGATAAGGGGTTTGATGATGATTATTCCATTAAGAAAAATATCCTAAACTTAGTTTGTGAGGAATTTAAAAGTGCATCCAAGAGGCCTGAGATCAAATCCGGGTGGAGACATATTTTTGGGTTATTGTAGCACCACTGTAGTAGGTATTGTTCGGTACTATAGCAGCTCGAAACATTCATCCGTTTGGACTTTCAGGCCTCCATTTTTGTCCTATACCCCTTCAAGGACTTTAATACACACAAGGACCTTGGTCGAGTAAGGATTTCGGGCCACCTCATGGCATTCAGGCCACCTTTAGGCCTTCGGGACATATGAAAATTTTGTTTAAATGGATAAAGAAGACTCTACAAGGAGTATGATCCAGATGAGTATTCAGAGTAAGGTGCACTCACCAGAGCATATGGATTTGAAATAATGAGAGGGTATGAAAACTTTCATCGGAACCAGCCTGTTCATGCATGTTTGGATAGAGTAGGTAAGAAAAGGATAATAAAATAAAGGAAAATATAAGAAAAATAAAGGGAAGGATCAAGGGTTTTACCTCTTGAATTCCTTCTCCTTGAGAACCTCCTTGAGGTACTTGAGTTTTGTCTTTTATTAAGACCAAAGAATCCTATACATGGGGGAGATACTTGGGAAGTGTATTAGGATGAAATTGGACAAGCTTAAAGGCTTTTTTAAGTATTAGAATAATAAGTGATGAGGGGTGGTATTTATAGTGGAGGATAAGGGCGCTTTTGGATTATTTTATTCATTAGTTTATTATTTTTGTTCAAGACTATGAATAAATTTGATTACCATGACTAAATACAGTAAAGAGAGAGGGAGAGTTCAATATTATGGTTCTTATGTTAGTAATGACTCAAGAAATGGTGTATTTAAATTATAATGTATATATACCGTAAATTACTCAATTTCACTATTCATAAAAAAATCATTTATTTTAGAAAAATCCCAAAAATTCATCTTAACTATTTTTCAATGTCTAGAATTAAAAAATGAACTCCATTTTATGAAAATAATTTTATAAATATGATAAATTTTATTTTTAATTAAAATCATCATTTATTTGAAAAATACCGATTTTAAAATTATAACCGATTTTATGACACTTTGAAAAATTAATTAGGGTCTCATAAAATCATATTATAATAATAAAAGAACAAAATATTAATTTATGAATATAATTTATGAAAATAAATTTTCTTATAAATCATTATGTTAATTTTAAAACTGTAAATAAATATTCATGTTTTACAAAAATACCAACACTTAATTTATCATTTTATAACATTTATTTACTTATACTATGATATCATTATATCAGAATTTCATTTATAAGATGCCTTAATTTTATTTATACTTTCATAGGTAAGGTTACTATTATATTGGTCACATTACTATTCCTAATGGTCACATTAATATTCCTAATGGTCACATTACTTTTTCAAATAGTATATCACTGTTTGTTTAAGCTTGATGTTATTTTCAATGTAAGCTATCGAAAGAATTCAATTTATTTAAGAATATAAATACCATAAAATCTTGGGGTGTTATAAACATGTAGTAAACCCTACAAAGATAACATAAACCATCAAATCACTAACCAATTTCATTATCACCAATACTAACCCATAAACATCCATTTATCACTATTATCTCAATATTGGGAATATATTTAGGGTTATCTTCCTTAAATCATGTGATTTGTAAAGGATCAACTAACCACATAATTAATTCTATTGATTACCAGTACTACTCATCATATGATTCCAAATACTTTAAGAAAAATTATTGTAATACAATAATTATATATCTTATTATTTTTCTATCTATAATATCATTAATAAAATACTTTTACAACAAAATTCTTGAATCAAAAAACACAAATAATTTAATTATTCCAATTTAACTATATTAACAACATAAGCTCAACCTTGATCTATTTTCTTCTTATGAGGTATATTTCCTTGAATCTTGTGGAATTCATTTGAATAGCTCCCCATATCCTTATAGTGGAAGTATTACACATTAGAAAATTATTTATTTTCCTTATAATCACAATATTGGTGGCCTTTTCCCCCACACTCGAAACAAAATCATTTTCCTTTTAAGAATGTACCTTGGCGTTTCTATCCACAAGTATCACATGTTGGAAAATACTTCTTTACCTTCTTACCTTTATCCATATCTTTATCCAACATTCTATTCTTTTCTTTATTTCCCTTAAATTAATAAGACTTAGTGAATTATTTCTCTATCTTGATAGCACATGAGAATAGATCTTCGTATAATGAGAAATTTTGGGAGACCAGTGACCTTCGGAGGAATGGATTTAACGAATTAAAGAAATGATCAATCTTACTCCTTGGGTTACACATATAGTCCACAACATGCTTTTATAATCTTGTAAAGTTCACTACATACATAGAAATATTCTCATCCTCACTTTTTCTCAGACTCAAGAATTATTTCTCCATATCTTCTTGCAGTTCATGAGGGAAATATTTTTCCAAGAAAGGTTCCTTAAAATCCTACCATTCCATGCTTGATATTTGTTATATATCCTTAGTGTTTGTAATCAATGACCAACATTGACCTACATCCCTTTAGAGATGATAAACTTCTATAACAACCTTCTCCCTTTCATTATATTATAAAGCAATAAATATCTTCTCTAAGGAACTTATCCATTAATCAGCTACAAATGGATTTATAGTTCCATTGAATGATGGAGGTTGATGCCACATAAATAGGTCTAACATTTATACACCACATTGTGGATTAGTAGGATACTCCATATGGTCAAGGTTATTTCTCATAACCTGAGTCAGCTGTCCCAATATAGTTATAATTTGTTCAGATCTAGCTTTAAATTAATTATTTGGCCTAGGAGGGAAATCCCTACATGAATTGATATATTTTCCATTCCTTAAAATAGTTTCCATTTCTGAAAAAATGTCATACACTAGATTAAAACATAACATTATGAAACATAATATATAATTTCAGAACTAGTGAATCACATAACCTAAATTGAAAATTTTGGTATAACTATTCTATGAATCACAAGCTTAATTTATTTGGATATATTTCTAAATTCTATCATAGTTTTTAATTCTATAATCTATGTATTTCGAAATCTAGTTCCCAAGGTTTTTACTAAACTTTATCTAATACCAACTATAAAGACCTAAACCCTAGTATCCCAGAGTTAGTGGTTACTTTATTACATGGGCATGTGATAAAAGGAATCAAATCCCAAAGGACCAAGTAGTTTAGATGTTTTATAAAACTAGATACATACTTGAACCTTATATTTCAACTGAAAATATAAAATACAATATAGAGAATATTTTGAGAACATTATTATTATTCTAACTTATCCCCGCATATCTATCATAATAAACTTCTTGGAATCCTGAGGAAAAATAAAACATAAGAAAAGAGTGATATCAGATGCTCAATAAGAGTATGTATACAGTAGAATCTATCATAAATAAGAAATAATAATTATGGAACATAAATAACTGAAACACATTCCAAATAACTTGATCATAATATGGATAGAAAAATATGATCAAATAATTCCAAATAAATAATTACATAAGCTAGGAAACTTAACCATGGATATTCTACTAATCTAATAATCACATGGAAATCAATAACTAATCTCACAATGACATAATTCATAATGTTGTAAATCTAAAATATACTATGGATACTTTTCACCAAGAATATAACAACATCAAGTCTTCATTCTATGAATGTTATAAATGGGTAAGGCCTCAGCTAAAAGCCAGTCTAGATTGTCTCACAAGACCTACCAAAGAATCGAGAGGCTATAGGGGGTCCACCCATCACATATTAAGTCTAATGCATTACTCATATGAAAGAGGAGAAACATAAACAACATAATTTTTTTTAAAACAAGTATAATAAATTTTAATACATTCCCCAATAAATTTCCATAAACCATCCAGAGTAATATGATAAATGGTGTCAAAATAGAACATCTACAGTCAAACTGATCATAAACCATTCATAGAAAGAATAAGGATGATATTAAGAAAAAATATCCCTATGGATCATAAGTAAATAAATTTTTTGATGTCATTGATGAATAAAAATATCTATAAAAACATCATTAAGAAAAATAACCCTTTTCAATTTGAAATTCAAAATTCAAAACCAAAATTTTACAAAACATTCTAAAAAAACCTTCTCTGAAAATAACATTTGAAACTTATAAAATATGCTTCAAAACATTTTAGTGGTCATGAAGGCTAGAAATTCCACTCATACAGTACACATTAAAACCAATATTCATTTCAATTTTTCAATAAAATCCAAACAAACATTGTTTTGAAAATGACATGATTATTCCTTTAATTTTTTTAAAAAGTAAAACATGAATAAAAATGAATTTAACCAATTGTAGGAGAATATTTAGAAAATTTTGAAAACATTTTTTAAAAACATAAACATGGAATATAAATATTCCCCATTAGAGACTTAAATAGAAACATTCCCGAATAATGATGAGATTGTGAAATAATTCCTTACCACTTTTTAATCAGTTGAATTGTATGACACACAAAAGAAATAACTCCAAATAAAAATTTAGATACCATGAAAGAAAAATATATTTATGATATAATATATCAAAAAGAAAAATATACACTGCACAAAATGAACAAGTGATGAATATGACATATGTCTCACAGAAGTAAAAGTGATATGAGAAACCCTTACCTTGTGATTTACTTTAGTTTAATGTAACCTCATGTATAATGGTTTAAATCATATTATTAATTTATAATATAACTATATTTATATTTATGATATCATATATTATCCTCCTATAGCATATAATCACCTATTTGTTAATAATATTTCATTATTACACTTGTTTTGGGTGTCAATTGCTTCATTTTTTCTATGCATGTTTTGTCATATAAGTCCTGGTTCTTGTGCATAGGATATAGTTCCATCATATCCAGAATGATATTATGTTCATAGATACCATATTTATTTATTATATATATTTTTATAATATTTATTTAATGGTTAAAATGGAAAATTAATCGCATCGCATTATGGAGACAGTAGACAGTACATACGCACGAGTGACAATATCAATCCCTCAATGGTGGAAGGGTAAGGAAGTGGATGCTATATTAATTTTAAAAAAATCAATATAATTTCATAATTATCATGTATATCTATTATTTCCATCATTATACCCATACAAGTAAAGTGGTGATGAAAAAAAATTACACCACATCGTGGAGACGGTAAGCCGTACGTACGCACGCGCAGTGATTTCGTTTTTCATAGGATGTATAAAAGATGGAATAGGGTTGTTTCATAATAAAAATAACATATCATAATTTATATTGTAACGCCCCGACCCTAGTTACCCAGAGTCGGTGCATTATTACATAACATTGGCATGATCACAAGAAAGATCAAATCTCGAAAGACCGATTGGTTTAGTAGCCTTGGAACCACTAGATATATTCATAAGTTTTACATTACATCATAAAATGAAAAACTACTACAACAACATAATATCTCCATAATCCACACTCATATCCCCACATAATATCCCTGCAGGTCATTCATAATTTACATCTTCACTTCCTGGGAAAAATAAAACATAGAAAAGGGGTGAACTCAAATGCCCAGTAAGGATAACAATATAGCGGAAACTTTCATAAATAAGAATAAACATTTAAGGCAATGTATAACTAAAACAAAAGCCTTTCAAACATGAACTTTCAACATGGTATGGCATAAATAAAATGAAATAATGCCATTTAATTATTCACATGGATATTCTACTAATCGAATAATCACATGAAAAAAATCAATAACCACTTTCATAATGTTGGAATGCATAATGCCAGACTATCATAACCACATAGTTAAGGCCTCGTGCCAAGAATACAAATAAGATTTTGTCAAGGCCTTGTGCCAAGACACTAGTTTGTCTCATGAGACCTACCGATGCATTGAGGAGCTATAGCGGGATCCACCCGTCACTTACTAAGTCCAATGCATTCCCATATGAAAAGGTTTAAACATAACATAAACATTCGTATTAAAACTAGCATACGAAATGTCAATACTTTCACCATAAATTATGAATGATATAAAATAGAACATCCACAGTCAAACATATCACAAAACCTTCAACACAATATAGAAGTTTTGTATCATAATAAATCAACTTCAAATAATCTTAAAATCCATCAAAGGATGTTGACATAGATGAAATCAAAATTCTTTTAAAAGAAATATCTCCTTTTATTTTGAAATCATTTAAGATCCATATAAAATAAAACAATTTCTTTGAAAATATTCTTATAAGATTGTAAGGGAAGCTTTGAAGATTTTATAACGGCGGAAAGTAGCCGCACCCGCCGTATAAGTTAAAAAAAAACATTCTTACCTTAATTCTGTCGAAAAGGTTAAAAAGGACCTTGTTTTGAAAATGACCGAAAGATTCCTTTATAAACCACTTATAAAAGTCAAAAAGGGTATAAATGACTTTAACTAATATTCTAGTAAATAGTAAAAATGTTTTGAAATACATTTTTAAGAAACATGTATGTGGATGATAAAGAGATCCCAGTAGATTATTACTTATAAACAACCTTGGATAATGAAGAGGTTGTAAAGTAAACCCTTACCTTGTACTTTTCCTTGGTTGGGGTAGGTTAACCTCCTGTATAATGGTGAAATAATTGTTACTAAATTATACAAGAATCATATATATTAATATGATATCTTATATGATCTTTTAATATCGATTTATAATAATATCTTAGTATTATCGTTGTTTCGGGTGTTAACTTACTTGTTTTATTTTATATGTTTTGTCACGTAAGACATTTTTGTAAAGGATAGGTTGTATATTATTCATATCCAGAATGATATCAAGTCCTTAACATAATTTTTAAATCATCAAATGATAATTATACTTTAATGGATACGATGGAGAATGAATCTCTTCGCGTTCGTGGAGACGGTAGTCCGTACGTACGCACGAGCGACAATATCATTCTTTTGATATTAAAATAATATATAAATGGATGGTATATCATATATACAGAATCATTAACATGTTATATTTATTATTTACATGATTTACACATCATTATTATACCCATCCAAATAATAATATATTGAATAACAATTACACCACGACGTGGAGACGGTAAGCCGTACGTACGCACGTATGGTGACATGTTATTCAAAGGGTGGATAGAATACTGAATATGGTTGTACCATATTTATAATAACATCACAGTATATATATGATACTGGATTTATTATTTTAGAATGGTAACAACAAAGGAAGAAGAAGTGGAAGAAGAAATGAACTTAGAAAAGGGTGGTGAAATCATTACCTCTTCTTCGGGTTCTTCCTTTTGATTTGATCAAAAGGGCTCCTTAGGTTGGATTTCTGATCAAACTAAGGACTCTAGGTTGTAGTGAGGGATGTTGGGAGAGTATTTGGGCAGAGTTTGGCCGAACCAAAAGGCTTTGAAGGTGTGAAGAAATGGGAAGGATGAGTGCCTTTTTATAAGAGGGGTGAGGGGCACCTTTGGAAAAGCTAGAAATATTAGTTTATAATAAATTCATATTCGGTTTCTAATGGCTCAAAAGTTGACTATTCAAAGGTTAAGGTGGGGATGTGTCGAAAAAACTCAACCAATAGAATTTAGACATGTTTGGGTACTTATATTAACCTTATCTTTAAGTATTAACTCTAAGTTAATTAGTTTCACTTTTACAATGTCTCTTTGTATTTTTATATAATATGGTTAATAAACTTACTACATACATCCAAGAGACCCCCAAGTGGTCCATTAATGATGAACCTATCATGATATAAGTATCTTGGCCGAACCTTAGATTTTTAGGAATTTAATATCAATTAATAATATAATATTTGTTTTAAGAACTCTTTTATGTCAATTTTGACACTATTTAATAGTTGATTTTTTTGAAACTCATAACAGATTGATTACTTCGAAAAAAGTCAATTAAATCAATATTAATATATCATATTATCCTATAAAATTAGTTTAATTCATTAAAAGTTTCATATTATATTTATTTGGGTATTTATAATATCAATTATTTTAATTTTTCACTATTATAGTAATTACTGCATCATCATTGTGTCATAAATAAAATATAATATTTAATGTCTAAAAATTATAAATAAAATATGATTATGTATTAAATCTTTTTATCTTTCTAATTAATATTTATAATCTAAAATCCAACATATATAACCCTATGTAACAATTGTTTTTCTAAAAGATATATGCTTGTGTCATTTTTGTATTCATTTTAACTTAATTAAAATAAAGTGTCATTATCACTTACAAGTGGATCCATGAGGTCCCAAAATCGACCCAAAGATGTCCATGGTCGACCATGTATCAACCAATACGGTTAAGACACGTTTTAAGGTAATTTAGTATTATTATAATATTATTTTTTAACCCTTATTTACCGGATTTACCCTTAACCATGGTAAATAAAATATTTACCGCAGTAATTATTCAAAATGTCTAAAAATAAAAGTTACCTATTTACACAATTTTAACATCCTGATTCCAAATATGGAATCCATTTTCCTAAATTCAAAACATAGAAGTGGCAGAAATTAATTTAAAATTAATTCCCGCTGTCAAAACAAAAAGCGTGGTTTTAAGAGATAATAACTATCAAAAGATTGACACTTGTTTATGTTCGGTTTAATTGTAAAATTATGTCCAATGACAAAAATTATATTAAATGGTAAAAATATATTCTAAATATACTTTAAAACTACTAAAATTCATAATTTATCATTATTAATTATTTTGATTAAAAAAGTTGTTTTTAATTAAAATTTAGTAATTTTCACTATTCATCAAAATATGAAAGTTATCCGAAATGTACCAAAATTTCACCTTAGGCTAAATTCGATATTTTGAATCCAAAAATGATGTCCATTTTGAAATATAAAATATATATAATTTCAAAAAGTAGGTATTACTATTCATAACGGCTAGTTTGATTGGTTATGGTGTGTTAGAACTCGGTGTTGCGTACAACACACGCTATCACATTATTCAAAGAGAAGCGTACCGTAGAAGCTTGGGGTGTTACATTCTCCCCTCCTTCAAATAATTTCGTCCTCGAAATTTCTAGAATACTTATCACATGAAAAGACTTGGGTGGTTCTTCATCATAAGTTCCTCGGGTTCCCACGTTGCCTCTTCCATCTTATGATTTCTCCACAAAACTTTTACCAGACGCGTCGTCCGGTTTCTCAGTACTTGTTCTCTTGTATCAAGAATCCTGACAGGCTCTTCACAATAAGACAGATCGGGTTCCAGTTCTAATTCCTCATAGGTGAGTACATGCGTTGGGACAAGCATGTATTTCCTCAACAGAGATACGTGGAACACATCGTGAACTTTGGAGAGACTTGGCAGCATTGACAATCGATAAGATACAACCCCAATTCGTTCTAGAATTTCGAAAGGTCCGATGTACCTGGGACTCAATTTACCTTTGATACCAACTGTAACTCCCCGACCCTAGTTACCCAGAGTCGGTGCATTATTACATAACATTGGCATGATCATAAGAAAGATCAAATCTCGAAAGACCGATTGGGTTAGTAGCCTTGGAAACACTAGATACATTCATAAGTTTTACATTACATCATAAAATGAAAAACTACTACAACAACATAATTTCTCCATAATCCACACTCATATCCCCACATAATATCCCTGCAGGTCATTCATAATTTACATCTTCACTTCCTGGGAAAAATAAAACATAGAAAAGGGGTGAACTCAAATGCCCAGTAAGGATAACAATATAACGGAAACTTTCATAAATAAGAATAAACATTTAAGGCAATGTATAACTAAAACAAAAGCCTTTCAAACATGAACTTTCAACATGGTATGGCATAAATAAAATGAAATAATGCCATTTACTTATTCACATGGATATTCTACTAATCGAATAATCACATGAAAAAAATCAATAACCACTTTCATAATGTTGGAATGCATAATGCCAGACTATCATAACCACATAGTCAAGGCCTCGTGCCAAGACTACAAATAAGATTTTGTCAAGGCCTTGTGCCAAGACACTAGTTTGTCTCATGAGACCTACCGATGCATCAAGGAGCTATAGCGGGCTCCACCCATCACTTACTAAGTCCAATGCATTCCCATATGAAAAGGTTTAAAGATAACATAAACATTCGTATTAAAACTAGCATACAAAATGTCAATACTTTCACCATAAATTATGAATGGTATAAAATAGCACATCCACAGTCAAACATATCACAAAACCTTCAACACAATATAGAAGTTTTGTATCATAATAAATCAACTTCAAATAATCTTAAAATCCATCAAAGGATGTTGACATAGATGAAATAAAAATTCTTTTAAAAGAAATATCTCCTTTTATTTTGAAATCATTTAAGATCCATTTAAAATAAAACAATTTCTTTGAAAATATTCTTATAAGCTTGTAAGGGAAGCTTTGAAGATTTTATAACGGCGGAAAATAGCCGCACCCTCCGTATAAGTTAAAAAAAAACATTCTTACCTTAATTCTGTCGAAAAGGTTAAAAAGGACCTTGTTTTGAAAAAGACCGAAAGATTCCTTTATAAACCACTTATAAAAGTCAAAAAGGGTATAAATGACTTTAACTCATATTCTAGTAAATAGTAAAAATGTTTTGAAATACATTTTTAAGAAACATGGATGTGGATGATAAAGAGATCCCAGTAGATTATTACGTATAAACAACCTTGGATAATGAAGAGGTTGTAAAGTAAACCCTTACCTTGTACTTTTCCTTGGTTGGGGTAGGTTAACCTCCTGTATAATGGTGAAATAATTGTTACTAAATTATACAAGAATCATATATATTAATATGATATCTTATATGATCTTTTAATATCGATTTATAATAATATCTTAGTATTATCGTTGTTTCGGGTGTTAACTTACTTGTTTTCTTTTATATGTTTTGTCACGTAAGACATTTTTGTATAGGATAGGTTGTATATTATTCATATCCAGAATGATATCAAGTCCTTAACATCATTTTTAAATCATCAAATGACAATTATACTTGAATGGATACGATGGAGAATGAATCTCTTCGCGTTCGTGGAGATGGTAGTCCGTACGTACGCACGAGCGACAATATCATTCTTTTGATATTAAAATAATATATAAATGGATGGTATATCATATATAAAGAATAATTAACATGTTATATTTATTATTTACATGAGTTACACATCATTATTATACCCATCCAAATAATAATATATTGAATAACAATTACACCACGACGTGGAGACGGTAAGCCGTACGTACGCACGTATGGTGACATGTTATTCATAGGGTGGATAGAATACTGAATATGGTTGTACCATATTTATAATAACATCACAGTATATATGTGATACTGGATTTATTATTTTAGAATGGTAACAACAAAGGAAGAAGAAGTGGAAGAAGAAATGAACTTAGAAAAGGGTGGTGAAATCATTACCTCTTCTTCGGGTTCTTCCTTTTGATTTGATCAAAAGGGCTCCTTAGGTTGGCTTTATGATCAAACTAAGGCCTCTAGGTTGTAGTGAGGGATGTTGGGAGAGTATTTGGGCAGAGTTTGGCCGAACCAAAAGGCTTTGAAGGTGTGAAGAAATGGGAAGGAGGAGTGCCCTTTTATAAGAGGGGTGAGGGGCACCTTTGGAAAAGCTAGAAATATTAGTTTATAATAAATTCATATTCGGTTTCTAATGTCTCCAAAGTTGACTATTCAAAGGTTAAGGTGGGGATGGGTCGAAAACAACTCAACCAATAGAATTTAGACAGGTTTGGGTACTTATATTAACCTTATCTTTAATTATTAACTCTAAGTTAATTAGTGTCACTTTTACAATGTCTCTTTGTATTTTTATATAATATGGTTAATAAACTTACTACATACATCCAAGCGACCCCCAAGTGGTCCATTAATGATGAACCTATCATGATATAAGTCTCTTGGCCGAACCTTATATTTTTAGGAATTTAATATCAATTAATAATATAATATTTGTTTTAAGAACTCTTTTATGTCAATTTTGACACTATTCAATAGTTGATTTTTGTAAAACTCATAAAAGATTGATTACTTCGAACAAAGTCAATTAAATCAATCCTAATATATCATATTATCCTAGAAAATTAGTTTAATTCATTAAAAGTTTCATATTTTATTTATTTGGGTATTTATAATATCAATTATTTTAATTTTTCACTATTATAGTAATTACTGCATCATCATTGTGTCATAAATAAAATATAATATTTAATGTCTAAAAATTATAAATAAAATATGATTATGTAGTAAATATTTTTATATTTCTAATTAATATTTATAATCTAAAATCCAACATATATAACCCTATTTAACAATTGTTTTTCTAAAAGATATATGCTTGTGTCATTTTTGTATTCATTTTAACTTAATTAAAATAAAGTGTCATTATCACTTACAAGTGGATCCATGGGGTCCCAAAATCGAGCCAAAGATGTCCATGGTCGACCATGTATCAACCAACAGGGTTAAGACACGTTTTAGGGTAATTTAGTATTATTATAATATTATTTTTTAACCCTTATTTACCGGATTTACCCTTAACCATGGTAAATAAAATATTTACCGCAGTAATTATTCAAAATGTCTAAAAATAAAAGTTACCTCTTTACACAATTTTAACATACTGATTCCAAATATGGAGTCCATTTTCCTAAATTCAAAACACAGAAGTTGCATAAATTAATTTAAAATTAATTCCCGCTGTCAAAACAAAAAGCGTGTTTTTAAGAGATAATAACTATCAAAAGATTGACACTTGTTTATGTTCGGTTTAATTGTAAAATTATGTCCAATGACAAAAATTATATTAAATGGTAAAAATATATTCTAAATATACTTTAAAACTACTAAAATTCATAATTTATCATTATTAATTATTTTGATTAAAAAAGTTGTTTTTAATTAAAATTTAGTAATTTTCACTATTCATCAAAATATGAAATTTATCCGAAATGTACCAAAATTTCACCTGAGGATAAATTCGATATTCCGAATCCAAAAATGATGTCCATTTTGAAATATAAAATATATATAATTTTAAAAAGTAGGTATTACTATTCATAACGGCTAGTTTGATTGGTTATGGTGTGTTAGAACTCGGTGTTGCGTACAACACACGCTATCACATTATTCAAAGAGAAGCGTACCGTAGAAGCTTGGGGTGTTACATATATTATACTATATTTATTATTTTAATAATGAAAAAACACATGAAAATAAATTAAAATAATAAATTAACTTGAATGAGTTTGTAAAAATGATTAACTCTTCTTTAGCAGACTTCCATTAGATATATTCTTAAAGGATCTTGGGTTGGTATTTTTGGAAGACCAGGACATACATAAATTAGAAAAGGATTTTTATAAGATAAATGGGTAGGGTTTGGTCTATTTAAAATGCAAAAAGTGGTATGAATAAGTGAGGGATGAGGTTCTCTTTTATAGTTGATGCGAGGGGCACTTTTGGAAACTCTCTAAATATTAAATCAATATAAATTAATTTTCAATTAAAAATGGATCAAAAATTATTTTTTGAAGATAATATAATTATGGGTTGAAATAATATCATAAAATAATTATTATATAAGTTTAGGTAACATTATTCCCCTTATCTTTTAATTTTAACCCTTATTTAACCCCTATAACTTTTACCGCGACAACATGGATTTTACCCATTAAGGGTCAATATTACTACTATAAAATGTCAAAAGACCCATAAATGGATAATTTATGAAATTTTAAACCTTATTACAATTATTTAGAAGAATTTAAGAATTTAAATAATTTTATTCCATTTAATAAAATATTATTTCTTTTAAAATATCATTAATGTCAATATTGACACCATTCATTACTTTGAAATTTAAAAATATCAATACAACAAGATATCTTCAAACTAAATATTTTAATAAATTAATAACAAGTAAAGGAAATATATTAAATTTGTGTATGACATTAATTATCTCAAATTATATTTTTTTTAATATTTTTAATATAATTTATTTGATATTTTTATCAAAAAAATAATTATCGCATCACTCTTGTGAAAGCATTTAAGGTAAATATTTATTTAATAAAATTTAAAAATTAAAAATAAATTTCTATGATTAATATAATTAATTTTTATTTAAATATAGTAATTATAGTTTAATATGAATTTGTGATATTAGAATATTAAAAATGTTATAGTTATTAAAAATATGAATGTGACATCTTTGACATTTCTTTAAATAAAATATTATAAATATCATATCCTCATAAAAATGACCATAAATGGCCATATAACCGAAAATTAATTGATTATTAACAAAATGGTATCATGAAATAATATATTTTCCTGATTTATGGTCAATTTATAGTCCTTATTATTTTATTTTTAACATAAATTATCCAATATACACTTTACTCTGGTAATAAAAATTACCAAGGTTGCTATTCATATTGGCCAAAAATAAAATTATACTATTTAATAAATTTAAACCTTTTGTATCCAAATATGAAATACATTTTTCAAAATTTAAAACACATAATTTTAAGAATTTAATTTAAAATGAATCCCACAAAACGCAATGAAAAATAGTTTGATTGAAAAATGCATTTTTAATACAAAAAATGTACCTATACCAAAATAAGGTATAAATATGGTTAAAGTGAAATTAATTAGATTATATATAACTAAATATAACTTAAGTTACATTGAGATGAAATTTAAATTATAAATATACTTTTAATATATATAAATTGATAGTTTTATAAAAATTGATATTTTCACTATTCACTAGAAAATAAATCTTTTCAGAAAAATAAAAAAAATTAATCTTAAGATAATTTTGAAATTATTATTTAAAAACTAATAATTTTTTCAAATAAAATTTATAAAATTTATAAAATTTAGTTTTAAAACAAGCACGTCATTAAAAGGCAACAAAACTACCTTTAGAAAAATATAGTTTTTTGCATAAAATTGGATTTGTTATTATTTTATGCCTATCAAATATATTGGATGAATGTTAATTTTTTTATTGAATATATAATATATAATTTCATAATACGGTTAACACTATTCATTTCCACCAATTTAACAGCTAGGTTATAATAATATTTCATTGTTCGTTTAAGCTGGGTGTTGCATAGAACATAAGCTATCAAAGAAATTAAATTTAAAAAGAGTCAAACAATAAAATCTTGGAGTGTTATACATATCACATGGGAGTATTCTACTAATTGAGTTGCTGGTAGAGAGATGGTTGATTGACCATATATCCATAGTTGTCAGTTACAACAAGAAGGTCTACAGGGCGGCTAATGTGGAATATGTGCAACAAGAGGTAGTTGGGGCTTTGATTCATTTCCACCACCACCACAACCAAGTGGTCAAGGATAGTCTCAGGAAGATAGTGGTTAGGGACATGAGAAGTTATAGGTGTTGGAGGTTTTTGACCCAGAGGCTCTGAGAGAGGTTGGAAGTATGATATGTATGCTTTCTACTTCTATAGTAATATTGTTAGGTATAAGTGTGAGATACCTTTTCCTTGAAACTTCTTACTTTAAGATTTTTTAGAGTGATAAATGGTGTCAGTTGAGCACTTTAGAGGTATTTTTTTTTGTGGATTTTAATTCATAGGAAGTAGGGATACTTCCCCCACTGAGATACGTTCTTCAGACGCGATACAAAATCATGCAGGTGAGTTAGTGCTACCCAAAGGGGATAGTGTCGAGGTGTGGTAGGCGATTTCTTTTTAATTGTGTGTTTAGAGAAATTGGGTGCATTAAGGTATTGAATAAGGACCTGGTTATGGTGGATAGTTGGTAAAAAGTGAAAGGATGAGATTTAGGTAGTATGTGCTTATAGTCTTGAGGCTTGAGTTTGGTTTGAGGTATGACATGAGACTACTTTTCCTTGTTTGCAGTTTTATAGAGCCATGAGCCACTTTTACCTAATATTATCCTATTTGTGAGACTCAATGACCCCATAAGAGACTTTTTTATTTACCTTTGAGTGTCATAGGGCTTCCGTGTGGTTTTGTGTGTGGTGGTTTTTTGGAAGTTTTGGGAGGTATTGTTAGACCTTGTGTGTTCACTTGGGAAACCTTGCCTTGTTCGCCTAGGAGGTAGAAAAGTTATTGAGGTTAGGTGTGGATGATGTCACCTGGAATAGGTGACTTATAGGGAGGATTACCAATACCCAGGAATCAATGAATTCTATATATAGAGTATGAGACCAAGATTGTTCTTGTAGTTTGGCATCATGGTAGGTTATCACCAGATCTAAGTTTGAGTGGAGGTTTGTACTAAAGCTAGTATCCTAAATCCACTTGGTTGTGTGAGTCTTTAGTTATATTATTTGGATTGGATGGACTCCCCATGGTGTTGTTGTAGTTATATCTTGAGAACTACCAAAGAGTGTGGGTGTAGTAGTAGATACTTGGAATGAATTTCTCCATCCGCTATTAGAGAGTGAGGTGATAGAGCAGTTTACTTCTTACAGTTGACCTTTGAGGTCGGGGTCAATGTAGTTTTTCTCTAGTTGAAGTTTATGTTTACGAGGTATTGTTTGACTGGATATCCACTAGACATGATCTTGATAGATTTTACAAAGGTGGGGATTATGTCACCCTTCTAAGGCTTGATGATGACACCAATCATGTGGAAAGATCAGGTACTGAGGAGGTTCCTTCCACTCAGTGGTACACCCAGAAGGGGGTGGTTATTCTACGTAAAGTTAACCTTTAAAGTTTTTAAGTACATGCTTTGGTTTTTCATGCTAGCGTGGTGTGGTTTTCACTCTACCATTAGAGTAACACTTTTGGAGTCCATGATCAGAAGACCTTACAGCTCACCAATGTACGAGTTGGAGCCAGTAGGATACAACACTTGTTTGAAGAGAGTTGGTTCTAGTGATGGTTGTGAAAGGCACATACCAACCAGAGGTGGATAAGGTTTGATGTAACCGTCAAGGGTCAATGTAGACCAATGACGTTATCCCTTGGAGTTCGACAATGAGATCTCATGTTCAGTGTGATCCCATATCGTCGACAGTTATAGGGTGTTGGCTGGAGCTTTAGGATAACTTTGGGGTTCATATACCCTTATTTCCTTTATGGTTTCCCTAGGTCCATGTTTGTTGCCTGCCTGAGAACCTTTATAGAGAGCTTTCTTGTGTAGGAGATCCATTTGAGAGTTTAATTTTCTCCCTTTTGTATAGGCCTTCGCTTTTTAGGATGAAAATACTTAAAGGTGGGGAGAATGTAATGACTCTAGTTCTTTCATGTAAAACTTTAGAATATTTATAGGAATATTTCAAAATCCAGGCATTGAGTCGGTATGAGATTCTGGGGTATGAAGAGCCTTGGTGCGATGATAAGAAAAATATTAAATATATTTTAATCACGTGGGTGCAGTTATTCTGTAAAAAGTAGAATTACTCATGAGTAGAGACTTGAATTAGAAACATGAGACTGTGTTTGAGTTTAGAATGTGGGTTTTACCCTAGGCACAACATAACATTCATCAGCGTCATTACCAGATGATAACGACCATTGGTGTGGTGTTGAGTGGATGTTATTAATTTAATAAAATAAATCAACAAAACACATCCACATTTTTGTTTCACACATGAAATAAGGGATAACAGGGTTTCATCCCATGGAAAAAGGTGGCTTGTGGATGAACCAAGGAGAGGAGGAACTGCAGATCTTTGATCTTGATGGATATTGCTCTCAGATTGTGGTTCAGCAGCTTTGGAGCATGGATCTAGACTCGAAGATTCAGTTTTTCCCCATGAGGTAGGTGGATTTATTATATTTATATTACAACCCCCTTTTAATGCATTTTTCAAGGTTTTATATCCATTATATGACTACTAGGGACCTTGTGGGGGTCAATCTGTGGTTTTTGGGTGAAAATTGGGGGTTTTGGGTGGCTCATAAGAGATTCCCTTTTAGAAATTATGATCACACGATGTGTAGTGTAGGGAAACACACTGTGTATTATTCTATTTTGGGGAAGATTATCTTTTGGGGAATACAAACCGTGTACTGGGGGTACACACTGTATAGTGATCCTAGGTCATGTGGGTGAGAGACATGGCCAGTATTGCTATGTCAAAGGACACAACTGTGTGGGAGTACACGACCAGTGGATATGTGATCAAGTTAAGTTACACAGGCACGACCAAAGGACATGAGCTTAGGCCCGAACAAAAAGAACGGGTTGTGTACTAAGGGTACATGACATGTGTGGTTACATCACCAAGAAATAATGTATGGTCAAGGACACACCCAAATATTTAGACAAGGTTATACACCATGTAATAGGGGAACAAACCATGTACTTCTATTGGAGAATTTTCTCCCTCACACATATGTTTCTTCTAGACTCAAATTGAGGCCCACGAGTAGCCTATCTTGAGTAATTTTCCTTGTAGTAGGACGTGATGGTGGGTATGATTTGGGATTTTGATATTAAATGCGAGGTGATGTTGTGGGTCTCTTTATTTAGCGATGTATACACCTACAATGGTTGAGCGAGTTCCCTTGGTCTATTACTATGATGGGTTGTTGTGGCATCACATCCTCATCACCCGATCATGAACCCTCTATGGGTTCCCTGAGCTTGTGTAGTGTGGGCGTGTTACCATATTCTAGAGTGAGTTATCTCAGTCTGCTTCAACTAGAGACTTAGTTATTTGGACCATGTATCCCTTCGAGAGGCCCATAGAGATCCCCAAATCCTTTCGTGTTTCTCTTGTAAGGGTTTATACAATTAGCATGATCAATATTTATACTGGCATCAATCCCCTACCTAGGAGGATGTTTCTAGTAGGGTACAAATCCCCTAGTGAGCCCTGAGAACTAACCCCTATCTATGTATCGAGATATGATCTTTTCGATGGGGTAGTAGTTCGATGGAGTGTGTATCTCATATTAATCCACTCAATTTCCTTCACAATTATACTATGGTGTTATCCTTAGGCAAGGTTTTTGGAATCGACATGACCAACTCTATATGGGTATCAATCCTCTGCTTAGTGAGTTATTCTAGATTTAGGTTGCGATATGATATCCCTTTATGTGTTTGGTTTTTCATCTAGGGTTCAGAGTGTCTCCCAATGGTCTTGGGAGTGATCCTATATTTTTACTTTGGGATCATGTCACTAGGTGACTTTTCATGGTGATATCCAATGAGTGTTCCCTCTCAGATAGTTACCACTAGAGATAGTAGAGCTATTTTATCTGTTTAATGATACCCAATGAGTGATCAGAAAAGTTCCTTCTGAGATAGAAGTGGTGTACCCGATGAGTGATTAGACGTATTCCATATAGGATGGTAGGGACGTGACATCAATTTTGAGATTCATTATGTGTGAAATATCTTAGTTGAGTTCTATTTGGGATGGCAGAGCTCGTGGAGAGAATACTCCTAGACCAGCATTACTGTTGAGCCTTGAGCTAGTTGTTATAGTTGGTTGTATGGTTGAGGAACATGAAACATAGAGTCTATTGTGAGTATATCTGAGATATTCTTGGATACTTTGTAGTATGTGTCATATTCCTTGACATACTAGGGGGTGATGAGATGAATATCCTTGTATAGCCGAGGAGTGCTTGAGATTGATCTTTCTATCTCGCTTGGGTTTTCTAATCTTGATTTTAGGTGAGTTAACTGATTATTATAAGTTACTCCCTTTATTTTGGGTTTTTGGGGTTCCTAACAAGTATTTTTATACTCACTGCTTCATATGATCTGCTCGGACATGTCATGTATTTTTCAGACTATAGGTATTTTAGCACTGTTCCTAGGGGACCGGGAGTGGGTGGAGCATAGTTCTAGGATGGATAGACTGATGAGTGTATTGTTTGGGAATTTGGAAGATGTCCCCTTCTTCTAAGCAGGTCAGACTCTTATGCAGTTTTATTTTTTATGGGATTATATTTCCCCCCTTTATTTTTCTAGTAACAATTTCATTCTTTGATGTGGGATAGATGTATGCATGCATTTTTTGTATCTTTTTTATTTTTATCTCTTCAACATTACCTGGATATGGATGTGGGTGTGTGCATGAAGGTACCTTAAGCTAAATCCTCCCATGTGTGTGATATTCCTACTCAACACTAGTTTCCATCCCATAGCATATTGGAGGTGGGCTTGGGGTCATGGAAGTTCGACCTTCCTCTGACCATTTCGGCCCTGGTGGGTCAGTTCATTGCATATCAGAACCAATAAAAAGAAATGGGTTTCATAAATATTTCTTCATAACTTAACTCATGGAAAAGAAATAGGACTCATTAAAATCATGCCATCATAAAAATAAACCATCCAAATAAAGAATAAGTATGGTATCCTTGGATAATATCTCTATTAAATCATAATTTAAACTAGGGGTTATTGTTCTTAATGAATCAAAATATCATTAAAACATTCTTGAAGAAATTAGCCTTCCAAATTTGAAAATCACTTTTTTAAATCTAAAAACATCATGAATATTAAAGAAATAATTTTCATTAAAAATAACCATTCAAACTTGTAAAGTAATATTCAAATCATTGATGAATCTTTATAGTGGATTTTTTTTCATATCGTATAAGTTAAAAAAACATCCCTAATATATTTTTTTCGGGAAAGTCATAAAGTATCTCATTTAGAAAAAGAAAAAAAGATTCCTTTAAAAACATTATGTAAAAATTAAAACATGGGTAAAAATTAATTTAAACAATTGTAGAATAATAGTAAAAAAACCCTTTTTAAAAAATTTTAGAAAACAAGGATATGGAAGATAAATATTCCCCAATAGAGAGTCAAACATAAGCAATCCCAAATAATGATGAGATTGTGAAATAAATCCTGACCACTTTGGTAGCTTTTGAATCATAATCACCATGAAATAATAAATTCAAATGAAAATTTAAATATCACAAAAAAATTATATTCATGAGTTAATATATCAAATATTTACTATATACACTTCATAAACATAAATAGGCACATAACATAAAAAATGTCGCAATGAAACAAAATTGAGATGAATAACCCTTACCACTTTGATAAATTTTGAATCAAAAACCCCATGAAATAAATAACTTTATATGGATATGAATATATTATAATTTTTATGATAATAATTATAAAATACATTCATGGGAAGTATATACTCCACACAAAATATACAAGTAGCGTATATGGCATATGTCCCACAGAAATAAAAGTGTGATGAAAACCCATTACCTTGAGTCCGAATTGTCACATATGTTCTTTATATTCATGAATATTAAAAATAGGTTAATTATTTAATTTCTTAATAACATTTTTATTATTCCTTTATCTCACTTATCATTATGTTGTAACAATTACTTAACCATTTATCTTCACGTCAGACGTTCTAGCAATATTAAGTACATAAGTTCCAAATGACTTTGGTAGGTTGACTATGGTTAAAGAGGTCATTATTTCATCATATCAAAAATAATAATCATGAAATAATGATCATTTATATATATAAATTACAATTATAAATCTAACTATTAAATATTTTTATGAAAAATGTACTATGTTACAATCATGGAGACGGTTGGTTGTACATATGCATGAGTAATGTTTCCAATTTTCAAAAATAATTATGGAAAGAAAGTGTTATTTTATATTTAAATAATTATCATCATATCTATATATAATATTAATTCTTTAAATATACTAATATATATCATTCATTTTATGTGGTGATGAAAAATGAATCACATCGCTTTGTGGAGGTGGTAGTTCACACATACGTACAAACGACATTATTATTTTTCAATGCAAGGAATGTTAATATAGTAAATGATATATCATATTTTTATAATGATAAATATGTCATGAATAAAATTTAAAAATATCAATTTCATCATTATAACCATTCTTGAGAGGTGGCGATGAAAAAAAAATTACATCGATTCATGAGGCGGTAGTCCACCGTACACACAAATGATGAATTCTTTTCCAATTTGATAGATGTTGGAGATGGATATAGGTTATTTCATTAAAATAATAAAATATAAATATATATAATATAATGTTTTTATTATTTTATCATGGTTTAATAATATTTTAAGGAGGTGGAAGAAGAAATAAAACAGAAATGCTCGATTAAAAACGATACCTCTTCTTTGGATAACCCCCATTTCTCATCACATTAAGACCCCTAAGGTTGTTGTTATGCCTAGATTAAGAACTCTATAATTAGGGTATGGGTTCTAGGAATGTATTTGTGTAGGTATATTCTAAACTAAACGGGGTTTTAAGTGTGAAGTAATGAGAATAATATGTTCCCTTTTATAAGAGAGGGGAGGGGCACTCTTGGAATTTATTAAAATATTAAATTCATATAAATTAATATTTAATTAAAAATTGCTCCAAATAAATTTATTTAGAATATAGGATGAATATGGATCAAAATAATCTCATAAAATATTTTTTTACAAGTTTAGGTCACATTTTTACCTTTATCATTTGGTTTTAACTCCTCGTTAACCTTTTTGACAATAAAGACTTTTACTCTATGAGGGTAAATATTGTTACTATAAATTGAGAAAAAGTTAATAAATAAAATATGTTTGAAATTATAAACTGTATTTTAATAAATTTGACAAATGTAATACTTTTATGATTTTTATTTAATTTAAGAAAATATTAATTATTTTAAAATATCAATAATATCAATTTTTAGAACTATTCATTATTTTGACTTTAATAATATCATGATAACACTTAAAATTCAAACCAATTATTTTAATATATTTATGAAATGTAAATTTAATATATAAAATTAATTTATTACATTAATTATCTCAAACTATAATTCTTTTAATATTTTTAATACCATTTAACCAATTTTTTCATTAATTAAATAATTATTACCTCAACGTTGTGCAAACATTTAAGGTAATTATTTCCCACTAAAAATTAAAAATAAATTACCAAAATAAAGATAAATATTTTATATTTAAAAATAATATTTATAGTTTAACATATCTTATGGATAACTCTGTATTAAATTTTTTATATTTACTAAAAATAAGAGTGTGACATGTTTGACTTCTCTTGAAATAAAATACTACAAAGGTCATAATCTCATAGAATGGAAAAAATACCATATAATATAATTTTGGATGAATATAAACGAAATTGAATCATACAATAAAATTAAGAAAAGTTTTAGGGTCATATTATAATCCTTATCATTTTATTTTTCACATTAATTACCCGATTTACCCTTTACCATTATAACAAAAAATTACTAAGGTTACTATTTATATTGACCAAAAATAAAAGGGACCAATTTAATAAAATTGAACCTCATGATTAAAAATATGGAATAAATTTTTCAAAATTAAAAGCACATAAGTTACATATTTTAATTTAAAATTAAACTGAAAAAACGCGATGGAAAACAGCTTTTTCCAAAAAAATACCCTTTTTAAAATATAAAATGTTTTTATGTTGAATTCAAGTATAAAATCCATTTCAAAAACCATAATTTAATTATTTTAAATCAAAATTTATAATTAAATTTTAATACCAATTCAAAATATAATTTTACTTTGAAAATAATTTAAAAGAAAAATATTGTTTCAATAAAAATCAGTATTTTTCACTATTTATTGAAAAATCAATATTTTTAGAAAATTCCCAAAATTTATTTGAAGATAATATTGAAATTAAGAATTAAAAAATTATATTAATTTTTTCAAATTCACTTTCTATAACTTCTAGAAATTAATTATAATATTCACTCATAAAAATGGAGAAAACTCATTTTTGAAGAAAATGTATTTTTTGAAGAATAAAATGACATTAATAAAAATTGTGTGATTATTTTATAAGAAATTTTCAATAAATTTACATTGAGTTATAACTTTATATTTATTTAATAAATAATTTAATCCTATTTATACCCACCAATTTAATGGCTAGGTTATAATGATCACATTTAAATAATAATAATTTGTTGTTTGTTTAAGCTTGGTGTTGTTTATATTGTACGCTATAGAATTTCTTTTTAAAATATTGGGATATTAAATTCTACCAAATTTAATAAACTGTGTCCGCAAAATTTGAACTTGTTCTCAGTAATCAAAGATTTTATATTTGAAAATTCCTTTTTAGAGACCAACATCGTAAAAAGTGTTAATAAAGCTCCCCCTTGAAAGAAGAGAAAGGGAAGTTTGAAGGTCATTAGGGATAACACATACCAGGTTTCAAAATATAAGAACATTTGTGGTAAGTGATGAGATAGACATGGTTAAAAATCAATGTCCATATATCATTGATTAGAAGAAAGTGAATGATCACGATAAAGTCAATAATCACAAAACTGTAAACCACAGTAGTGGAAAAGACCATAAATTCATTATAATTGAAGGTTATAAGAATTTTTTTTCCTTAGGACCCTTTTACCAGATTTTAATAATTTTTTTACCATTTTTAATAATAACATAAGGACATATAATTACTTGAAAAGTAATGTTTCATCCTTTAATCAATTTCTACCACAATCTCATATTTTCCTCCAAACAATGAGTATTTAAGATGAATTTTTATTTTTTAAGCACTAAAATAAACTTCTAATGGATCTCATGATCCAAAAAATAATTACAATATATTCATCATATATTTATAAATTAACAAAAAACAAAATGGTTAGAACATGATAAAGTGATTCTCCAAAAGAATAAACCTTCATATGAAGAAAAATACTTTAATCTCAAAAATTTAACATTAATACACAAAGTTCAACTTATATCATTCAATAAATAACTATCCTTAAAATTATAAAAACTATTCTAGACTAATATTGAAACTGAACGATCAAAGGAATTTGATCACATAAACTTTCAAGATAAGTTCAATATTTATCTACAAGTAACATCAATCACTCTTAATGCCTCATTCCAAAAATATAATTTCCATAATAACATAATCTCCAAGATATGATAATAATTTATAAAAAAATAGAATCACCATAAATCCATTAATATTATTTACGATTCCACAAAATAATTCATTATTTATTAGTCAAACAAAATCCTATAATATTTTATTTACCATAATCATATAAGGTCTCCAAAATAGATTTTTTTTTACAAAATGGCATTACTCACATAATCACCAAATCACTTTCAATATCATGGTTATATGTAAAATGAAACATATATTCCCAAGATGAAATTAAATTTTATCTATTAGATAGTTTAAATAAAGAAAAACAATGTCATACTAACCAGGAAATCATGAAAGCTAGTGGTAGGCGATGCACCCTTTTCACCCTTCGATTATGTATTCAAACCTCAAGACCTTTTTAGATGTGAAGGTTTTTCGCCTAACCTGTAGCTTGTCCCTTTTCTAAAGCTATATTAATACAATCATTATAAAATTCATATAAATTTGATAAAAATTATCAAAAATGACCTTAATATATTGAACATTAAAGAAAAGTTTTAACCTCAATGGTTATCTCATACCTTTCATTTTTCATCTCAAAATGTAATAACCCATAATTACCTTAAAATAAAAGATCATATAAACCCTAAAGGTTTTACATACCGTTAAACTTATGTACACAAAATAAAAAGAGCATTCTTCCTCAACTAATATTTTTCACATGATAAAACTAATGGTTATATATACGTTGAACCAATAAAACTTCTCCCAAAACCACATTGGTCACCTAAAAATATCATCACTTAAAACCTCAAAAAATGTGTGTCTAAAACATTGGACTTATAATCAACATTAAACTTGTAAACCCATGATGGTATCCATAACTCCTAAGATAAATTATCATGAAACAAAATAATCTACAAAGTCATCTAAACCCTACTCTGATACCGACTGTAACAACCCGAGACCCACACTCCTAGATCTAGTGCTAAAAACATAAAATTTACATTTCTATATTTGATAGCGATAAATATGACCCAATTATTCCCATAAAAAACCTATAATATAAAAAGGAAACATTACTTACATACCAAAGGGCCTTTTAGGTTTAGAACTTCAGAGAATTAGGAAAAATTATTAATAACTTGGGTTCATAAAAAAATATTTCATAAAGATCAACACCATCCCCTACTATACCCAAATTTTCATATTCCATGTAAAGTATTTAAAATATCCTACAAAATTATTCACATATGAAAACTTTCTAAACAAAAAATTTTTTAACATCATTCTTTGTAACCTGGGAAAAGGAAACATAAGAAAGGGAGAGATTAGATGATCAGTAAGGGTAAGCATGAGGGATATAAATCGATGATAATATGAAAGAATAAGGTAATAATAATGGTATAAGATAATATCCATAACATAAAAAGTTCATACCCAATCTAAAAGAATATTATTAACATGAGTTATGGAATAAAACATTAGCATTTCAAAAGACATGAATCATAAGAATGTGAAATCATCACAACTCAATCATGAACCATAATTTAATGTCATAAATGTGTGTGTGGAACCATCATAAGTATATAAACCATTTCATATGGCAAGGTTAACTACTAAGACTATTAGATTAGGCATGAACACCTGTTTCCCCTAGTGGATCGAGTACATCAACTTGTTTCCCATAAAAAATCAAGAACTACAACATATTTACCATAACTATCTCATGAGATATAATAATTTAGCCAATTCATTAGAGGAAGATACGGGTTCCATCCATCACATAATGAAAACCATACATATGTGCACCACATGATCATAAAAATTTCATCATATCAGAATCTATAAAAATAAATGGGTTTCATAAACATTTCATCATATTTTAACTCATGGAAAAGAAATGGGATTCATAATCATCATGCCATCATAAAAAAAACATACAAAGAAATAATAATGATTGTATCCTTGGATTATATCCCCGTAAAATCATAATTTAATTAGGTGTTTTTCCTTGATGAATCAAAAATCATTAAAACATTCTTGAGGAAATTATCCTTTCAACTTTGAAAATATCTTTTTAAAATATAAAAAAATTCATGCATATTAAATAAATCATTTTCATTAAAAGTAAACTTGTAAAATTTTAAATTAAGCTTCAAATAATTGAGGTTTAATGATGGTGGTAAATTCCATTGATTCCATATAATTTAAAAAAACATTTCTTATATATTTCCTAGTGGATACTTAAACACAATCAATCCCGAATAATGATGAGATTGTGAAATAAACCCTTACCAATTTGGTAACTTTTGAATTATAATAATCATGAAAAAATAACTTCAAATGAAACTTTAACTATCATGAAATCAATTATATTCATGATTTAATATGTCAAATATTCAGTATATACACCTCATAAACCTAAATTGGTGCATAAAATCAAATATATCTTAATGAAACAGAATTAAGACGAAGAACCCTTACCACTTTGGTAACTTTTTAATCATAATCCACAAGAAAAAATAACTTTATACCAATATGTGCATCCAATAATTTTTGTGATAAGAATCATAAAATAAATTCATGTTCAATATATACCCCACATAAAAGAAACAAGTAGTGTATAAGGCATATGTCCCACAAAAATAAAAGTGAGATGAAAATCACTTACCTTGAGCCCAACTTGTCATATATGTTCTTTATATTCACGAATAATAAAAATAGGTTAATTATTTAATTTCTTAAGAAACTTTTTTTTATTTCTTTTATCTCAGTTTTTACTATGTTATGACAATTACTTACTTATTTATGTTCACATTAGACGTTTCAATGATATTTGTTACATAAGTCAAAAATGACTTCGGTAGGTTGACTATGGTCAAAGATATTGTTATTAAATCATATATAATAATAATAATAATAAAATAAATATCATTTTATAAATCAATTATACTTTTAAATAGAACCATTAAATATGGTTATAAAAAATGAACTACATTATAATCATGGAGAAGGTAGGTTGTACGTACGCATGATTAACATTTCCATTTTTCAAAGATCATTATGGAAAGAAGGTAAGTATTATTTTATCTTTAAATAATGATAATTATATTATATATACAATATTAATTATATAAATATTATTATATATATCATTCATGTGATGTGGTGATGAAAAAATGAATCACATTGCTTCGTGGAGGTGGTAGTCCACACGTACACATGAACGACATTATCATTTTTAGGGGAATGGAATGGTAAGATGGTAAATGATATAATATATTTTTAAAAGGATCAATATTTAAATAATATAATATATAAATATTAATTCCATCATTATAATTAGTATTGAGATATGGTTATGGAAAAAAATTACATCAATTCGCGAGACGGTAGTCCTCCATACACACAAATGATGAATTCCTTTCCCATTTAATGGATATTGGAGATAGATATAGGTTATTACATTAATATAATAACATCTCAGTATATGTAAAATACCCATGTTATTATTTTATCATGGATTAATACTATTTAAAGGAGGAAGAATAAGAAATAAAACAGATCACTCTATTAAAGATGATACCACTTATTTGAACAACCACCTTTGCTTATCACCTTAATACCACTAAGGATGGTGTTATGACTAAAAAAAATATTGAATTAGGGGATAGATTATATTAAGTAATTTGGGTAGGTATATATTGAATAAAATGGGTTTTAAGTGTTAACTAATGAGAAGAAGATGTGCCCTTTTATAACATAGGGGAGGGGAACTCTTGGAATTTATCAAAATATTAAATCAATATACATTAATACTCAATTAAAAATGGATCAAAACTCATTTAATTAGAATATAGGATGATTATGGGTCAAACTTATCTCATAAAATAATTTTTGGATACGTTTAGGTCACATTGTTACCCTTATCATTTAGTTTTAACCCCTCATTAACCCTTTTCAAACTTACCGTGACAAAAAAGTTTTTTGCTCTTTAAGGGTAAATATAGTTACTATAAATGGAAAAACGTTTCATAAATGGACCACAATTGATATTATAAAACATATAATAATAGTTTTAATTAATATATATTTTTTAGAAATTGTATATAATTTAATAAAATATTATTTATTTTAAAATATTAATAAAGTTAATTTTTAGAACTATTGATTATATAGACTTTAATGATATCATGATAACACTTAAAATTAAACAAAATTATTTTAATACATCTCTAAAATATAAATTTATTCTATAAAATTCATGTATTGAATTAATTATCTCAAATTAAAATACTTTTAATACTTTTAATATCATTTATTTGATTTTTTCATAAATGATTACTATGTTATCATTATGAAAATATTTAAAGTAATTATTTATTCACTAAAAATTAAAAATAAATTATCATGATGACGATAAATATTTTATATTTCAAAATACTGTTTATAGTCTAACATATCCTCTGTATAACCCTATATTAAAAGTATTATAATTATTAAAAACAAGAGTGAGACATGTTTTCCTTTTCTTGAAATAAAATACTATAAAGGTCATAATATCATTCAAATGGAAAAATACCATATAACATAATATTTTATAATTCTTATCATTTTATTTTTAACTTTAATTACACGATTTACCTTATACCATGGTAACAAAAATTATTAAGTTACTATTCATGTTGACAAAAAATAAAAGGGATCAATTTAATAAATTTTGAAATCCTAATTCCAAATATGGAATAAATTTTTCAAATTTCAAAATACAAAATTGGTAGAATCTAATTTAAAATTAAACAAAAAAAACACGATGAAAAACAATTTTTCATAAAAATACCCTTTGTAAAATATAAGATGTTTTTATGATAAATTCAAGAATAAAATGTAAGATCTTATCTTTTCAAAAGTACATCCATATTTTATTTTTAAATTGAAGCTATTTGTTTGGGGTTTTACTTGGTCTTTAAACCTTGGTGGTTGAGTCTCGTTTGGAGATGAAGAGATTTTGTTGCGGAAAAGGACCTAAATTTTGGGGATGTATGTTCATTTGAATTCATGGAGTCCAAGTATAAACATCTTAAATGATATTAAGAGGGTTTACCATGACTTTATAAGGATTTAGAGTAAGTTTGGGATCTTTTGTGGAGTTTATTATTAAAGATTCCAGTAGGTCATTTACACACAGTGTAAATGTGTTACACAATGTGTAACTGTCGCCAGGAAGGTGTCATGAAATGAATACATGATATAGAATGATTCATGAAATGAACTTAGTTACATGATGTGAATCTATATTACATGTCGTATAATGTTTGATTAGGGTTAAATTCACTTGAGGTGACCAGAATTTTGGCATACCTCATAAATCGAGAATTACATGCCTTGTAATAAATTTACATTCCATGCATTTCTTGAACTGAGCGCTTTTAAAGCTACGATACACATATGATTTTAATTTTCATCTATTGAATCCCTCCTATCTCAATCATTATGTGATTTCCATTTGATTTTGGAGTCTTATATTACCTTCCGAACATCCTATTCAAGCAATCAATCACTCGTGAATTGTTTTGCTTTAATTTTCCACTCTATTATGATGTTCTTCAGTTATGACAGTGGAATATTTTGACCATGGTTGTTTTGGATTTTGATATTGATCTGGTATGATATAGGCTCATTATTATGAACTTTTATGCCTTATTTATTATTGGATTTACCTATTGGAAGTGTTGTTTGATCGTTAGGATAAAGGTAGGTGGTTTAAAACCTAACCCTATGGTATGTTTAATTGTCAATTATGTGAAATATTATGATCACACCAACAAAAAACACACATTAATTAATTAATTAATTGAATGATGATAAATCATGGATTAGATTATTAATTAGATTCTTTTGGATTCTATAGTGTTTCAACCTAGACTGTGGTTACCAGTTGGGTGAGAAAAACCTTGAAAATTAATGAATTGGTCAATGGATTAAAGTATGGTTAGTATGACATGATATTTTAGGTGATTGCTTGATATAGAATCACTTTGGTGATGGATTATTGTTTTTTGAAATTAATGGGGATAATTTGATATAAAAATGAATTTTTAATTGAAATACAAATTGTAATTTTTAGAATTAACCATTGAGGCTTATGATATGATATTACAATATCCTTACTGTTATGACTTGTGTTATCAGTTTCATGCTATAATGCTTATATAGTGGGATTTTCTTGGTTGCTGTAATGCTTCTATAGAGGGCTTGGACTAGTTTCTATAATTCTTATATAGAGGGCTTGGCCTAGATGATATAATGATTATATAGAGGGCTTGGATCAGATGTTGTAATGCTTATAAAGAGGACTTGGTCTAGATGTTGAAATTATTATATAGAGGGCTATGCTTGGGATTTCAAAATTCTTATTTAGAGGGATTTAACTAGTTATTTGTTTTTCCATGGATATGTGTTTATGGTTGGCATGATTTTTCTATATGATTAGAGACATTATGATATGGTGCTGAAGCATTTTTATTGTTGTATTATATTAAGTTGATTAATTAATACAACTGTTTATCACTTTATCACATTCAATTATTATCAAACTAGTTTTATTTAAACATAATGGTTTCAACCTACTGAGTTTTACTCACAACTTGTTTGTGCCACCCTTTAACACCTGAGAAGATTACATGGATGCAGGTTTAGACAAGGGCAAGGGTCCTTGTTGCTGATTGTTCTTACTAGATCAGTTGAAGTATAGAGGTGGGGCTGACATGGGGTTCAAGACCAAGGTTTTGAATTTTTCATGTAAACATGTTATTTTATTATTTTTAATTTCTACAGGTCATTTATTAAATTTCATCTTGACATTATATAGTTTAGTATTATTGGGTTTACTTGGTTCTTCTTTTACCTTTTAGCCGTATGTTTCACTATTTATGCTATTTCCATTACTCTTATATTTATTATTATTATTATTATTATTTATTTCTACGATATTTTATCTCTTTACTAAGGGGTATAGTCTGACCACCTTACTTGTCACACCCCCACTATTAGTCGGTAGCCTTTGACATACATGGCGGCACACTTGAGGTCCCATAACCAACCTAATTTGGCCACGTGAGGGAGTTTCGGATCAGGGAACATTAAAAATTGGTATTAGAGGATTATAATTTTTTATTTTATATTATTTCAATATTTTGGAAAGGTAGAAAGGAGACTAGGATGTGTTAGGACTTGGTAATGAGCTTCTTCATGGGAGTATCTAACCTATGTATGGGGGGAAATCTGAGTGCTGAGGGATGTGATTGCTGTTCTTGATGTTCTCTTGTTATGGTAGATATTATTTCACCTAGGCTGATTCACATGTAGTGTGATGTTATTGTTTATTTAGATTTATACTTGTGACCCGGTATTACGTGAGATGAGTATGCATGCATCATGATAGAAACATATAGATATATCTTGACATGAATTTTTCATGATATGGACATATTTATTGCATGTGATATATTTTTATATATGAACTTTGAAATGAGATACCTGTTATATCTGAAAAATTAAATGAAATAATTGTTATTTCATGATAAAACACTTGTAATCCATATTTATATAGACCATGATCCATTGGTTCTCTATTCATTATGACATGTTGAGGTTAAATTTGCTGTTAGCTAGTGTTCTAAGAAGTGTGTTTGTATTGTAGAGAAAATTGCTTCTCTTCATATTTGAATTGAGAGTTAGGAGAGTGGAAATAAACATGATCCTAATGCTAATAATCTATATCTTTCTATATATCCATAGGATCATATGTATTTTTAGCTTCATGAAATCTTTATGTGGGTCATGCGATCCATGGAAAGGGATACTGTTCACACCGTGCCTTCAATGTCTAAACTAAAAAGAGAGTTCTAGCTACAACATATGCTTACATTAACTAGGGAGGGAGGCCCCTAGGAAGATTAGTTTTAGATTAAGTTAGTCCATAAAATCTTCACACACCTCAAGACACCCATATATTGGAGGGTAAAACTTGCTGCATATATGATTTGTGGATCTTCCAAACGTTGGTGGTACATTTTAGAGAAGGTTGGGAAGCAAGAGGAGTTATCTTGGAACTACTTTGAGGAAATTTTTTATTCACTTCTATATAGATATGTTGAGGGACAAGAAGGTTTGTGAGTTCATGCACATGAAACAATAGAGAATTTCAGTGACGGACTACACTGAACATTTCACCGACTTGTAGCGTTTTGAACCATATTTATCCACTAATGAGATATCCAGGTTGAGGATTTTTCAAGATGGGATTCGCTATGAGACTAGGTCATAGGTGAACATCTTTTACTTGAGTATCATTTCAGATGTGATGAATCAGGAACTCATCATGGAAGTGAATCTAAGAGAGGCCCCAAGAAGTGTCTAGGTTATTTCAATAAGGAAAACTATGTGTTCTTCTTCTAATGGCAAGAAGCGCCTCTATGATAGTTATTTTCAAGGCAATAATAGGTAGATCAATTAGGGGAGTGAGCATCCATCTCAGGATTGTGTTTCTTTATAGTGATATCAATGTGGAAAGTTGGGATACAAATAGCCTCACTGTCTATACCCTATTTTATAACACCATGCTTGCGGTAGGCTAGGTCACTTGCAGAGGTTTTGTAGGGGCATGAAACAATAGAGCAATGGTAGGGGATCTCGGCTGCTACCCAATTTTAAGAAGGAATCAACTACCCCTCAATAGACCAGTATATGGAGGTTCAATAGATGTTCAGGTCAAGGCATGAGATTTGGTACCCCAGTGCTGGAGTGGCAGTACCAAGTAGAGGGAAAAACTTAGGGGAGTCAGACTGGAGATCAAGGTAGAGGATTGATTCAGCTACATGTTATATAGACTACTCTTTCTAGTTTGGATGTGGGAAATTCTACCATTAGAGGTATGATTCTTGTATCATGTACCCTTACTTAATTTTTTTTGATACAGAATCATCACATTCCTTTTTATCTACTCTTTTTGTAAACAGTTTGGGGTTAGTTTTGGAAAACCTGGATGGGTTTTTGATCATCAATATGCCATTTAAAGTGCAATCAAAGAATATAAAATGTTTCAAGGCATGTTCTATAGAGATTGGTGCTTACCAATTCCTTTGGGAACCATTTGATCTAGAAATGATATGTTTTTACTTAATTATTTTTATGGATTGACTAGTTTTATACCAAGATTATATCGAATTTTACCAGAGGAGAGTTACCTTTCTATCTCCAGAAGAGGACAACTATTTTCACCAGGTTGAGTGGGATCTTCAGGATTGTCAGGAGAGACCAATTTAGTGTAGATTATATTGTCTCATGGCTCAAATAACAGGTCTTTTTCTAGATGATGGTGGAATGCAACATGATACTTTTCCTCCAGTGGTGTACCATTTTCAGGATTTTTTCCCTAATGAGTTCTATTTCTTACCACCTGAGTGAGAGATCAAGTTCACAATCTAGCTAGTTCTGGGAGTAGATCCCATCAATATTATACTTTATAGGATGGAATCAATAGAGATTTGGGAGTTTAATGTTCAGTTGGAAGATTTGTAAGCTAAAGTTTTCATATGGCCTAGTATATATCTATGGGGTTCTCTTATTCTTTTCACTAAGAAGTCTGATGGGACTTTGTGCTTGTGCGTGGGTTATTGAATATTGAACCAAATGATGGTCAAGAACCAGTATCCCCTTTTTTTCATTGATGATCTCTTTGACCAGTTGAGAGATGATGAGATCTTCTACAAGATTGATTTGAGATCAGGATTCCACCCATTTAGGATGATACCATAAGATATACCTCAAACTAATTTTAGAAGCAGGTATGGATTGTATGAGTTTCTAGAAATTTTGTTTGGTTTGATGAATGCACCAACAATGTTTAAAACCTCGACGATTCTGAAATTTCATCCTTTACTAGACCAGTTTGTGGTGGTTTTCATCGATAATATCCCATTTTACTCTTAGTTTTTAGATGATCATTCCCAATATCTTGACATCACCTTGAGTACATTGAAATAGCATTAGATTTACGCTAAGCTAACCAAATACAGTTTCTCGATTGAAAAAGTGCACTTCTTGAGTCATGTCATCTTAGAGGTAGGAGTGTCAGTGGTCCCAGAGAAGGTTGTAACTATGGTATCTTAGGAGTGACCCAAGAATGTCTTTGAGTTTCCAAGATTTTTGGGTTTAGTAGATTATTATCAACATTTTATCAAGAAATTATCCCATCTAACAGCACTGATTTTTAGGCTGACCAAGAAAGGGGTGAAGTTTGTTTGGTCAGATGCTTATGAGAGAGATTTTCTAGAGTTAAAGAGTAGACTAACCTCAGCACCTATCCTCACTTTACCTATGATGGTTAAAACATATACTATGTACTATGAATCATGTGGAGTTAGACTCATATCATTTCTGATACAAGAGGATTAAGTGGTTGCTTATGGGTCTAGACAGCTAAGATCAAATGAGAGGAATTACCCTACTCATGATATGGAGTTAGATGCGATGGTAAAATCCTTGAGATACTAGAGACACTATATTTTGGGAAAGATAATTTTGGTATACATAGACCATAAGATCCACATGTACATATTTTATCTGTGGGACTTAAACCCATAGTAGAGGAGGTGGGTCAAGTTTTTTTAGTCTTTCGACTTTGAGTTGGCATATACATTGGGAAAAGGAAATTTCATTTCCAATCACTTGAGTCAGAAAATGAAGACAAAGGTAGTGCAAGAGTCTTGTGACAAGTGGAATATGATGGTTCTATTTGCATACATGCATATAGACGTTCTATTATCCCAGAGATGAGTGGATCTGAATTTGACATATATTATACCCATACTTCTTTTTTGGATCAAGACAAAGTAGTTATCTAATCCAAAAAACATATAACTAAAGGACAACATATATAGTACGGAGACACCATCAGGATGGTCTCTTGGTAGTGAAAATTATTTTGTTTTCTATGGTTGTGTATGGGTTCCTATTGACTTTCATGAGGAGTTTATGACAGTGTTTCATGATTATATATGGGAAGTATATCATGGTTTAACAAAGATATATCATTATATTCATATACTTAGCTGGTGGTTAGGAATGAATAAAGAGGTAGTGGTATTTTTGGAGATATGTTTCACCTCTCAGTAGGTAAAGGATGAGCATTAGAGGCCTGCTGGTCTATTTCAGCCTCTGCCCATCCCGCAATGGAAATGGGATGATGTCACTATATATTTTGTGATAGGATTACCCAGGACACCCTGTAAGAATTATACTGTACAGGTGATCATGGATTGACTAAAAAAGGTAACCTACTTCTTACATATTAGGGATACCTTCACCATTGATGATATGAGTATCCTCTACATGCGTGAGATATTTTGGATGCACATTATTCCAAGGAGTATTGTTTCTAATAGAGATACTCATTTCACATATCAGTTCTTGCAAGGTCTTTAGAAGGCTATGGGAATATGTGTTCATTTGGGCACAACCTATCATCACCAAACTGACGATCAATTTGAGTAGACTATTAAGATTCTAGAGGATATGTTACGATCCCATGTTTTGGATTTCGGTGGTTCATGGGAGCATCATATGCAACTCATGAAGTTTTCTTATAATAACTGCTTCCAAACATCAATCCAAATGGAACTCTTTGATTCTTTGTATGGTAGGGCATGTTGTTCTCCTATTTGTTAGTTAGAGGTAGGTGAGTCAGCCCTTATTGGACCCAGTATCATGTAAGATATGTTTGAGCATGTTTAGTTGATTAGGAGATAGTTGGTGACTGCATATAGAATGAAAATTTATTATGATGACCGTTAGAGATGACCTTTGGAGTGTATGGTTAGTCATCACATTTTCCTTTAGGTGTCACCTAGGTTGTGGAAATTCCATATAAAGAAATGAAGAAATCCATCACCGAGGTTTGTCGGGCTGTTTGAGATAGTAGAAATGTATATTCCAATGGTGTATTGATTATCCCTTAAAAAATTCTATAGTTTCATGCATGACATGTTTCACATGTTGTAGATTCAAAGATATTATCTTGACCCTTCTCATGTGGTAGACATTGAGGACGTTGATATTTGTGTAGATGAATATTTTGAGGAAGATATGAAATATATTTTGGACCATAGTGAGAAGTATCTCTGGGGAAGGATCATACCTCTGGTTTGAGTAAAATGGAAGCATGGGAATGTTCAGGAGGAGACCTAGGAAAGGGAGCCTTATATGCAAGCACCATGTCCAGACTTGTTCACTGATACCCCATAGTGATGGCTCTAGGATGAGTTGTTATATGGTGGGGAGTTTGTAAGATCCCATATTTTTCTAGACTCCTTCATCTTTTAGTTTTACATTAAACCTATTTTTTGGGTTTTCCTTTATCTTTAAACCTCAGTGGTCGAGTCTTGTTCGAATATGGAGATCTTTTTCTTGGGAAAATGACCTAAATTATGGGGATCTATGTTCATTTAAATTAATAGAGTCTGGTTATAAATGTGTTAAATGGGATTATGAGGGATTTATATGAGTTTATAAGGATTTATAGTTGGTTTAGGATCTTCTATAGAGTTTGGTATTAGAGCTATCTGCAAAAAATTTACACACCATTTAAATGTGTTACACGACATGTAATGTCTCTAGAAAGATGTTGTGAAATGAATACATACTATAAAATAGTTCATGACATGAACTATTTACACATCATGAATCTACATTACATGTCGTGTAATGTTCTAGTAGGGATAAATTCACCATAGGTTACAAGAATTTCAGCGTACCTCAAAAATCAAGAATTATACGCCGTGTAATACATTTACATGCCGTGTATTTATCTGTATTGGAAACTTTAAAACCATGATGCACGTATGATTTTATTCTTCATCCACTATATACATCCTCTCTTGATACCTAGGAAATTTCCAAGATATATTAGAGACTCCTCTTCCCTTTTGAATACCCCATTCAAGTAATCAATAACTAGTGAGTTGTTTTGCTTTTGGTTCCTCCCTCTCTTTTGATGTTCTCTGGTTGTGGTGGTGGAATATTTTGACCATGGTTGTTTTGGGTGCTAATATAGATCTGGTATGATCTAGGTTCATTCTTGAAATCTTTTTAACCTTTGATCTTGTTGGTGTTTCCTATCAGAAGCATTGTTTGATCTCCATGATAAAGGTAGGTGGTTTAAAACCTAACCCTATGGCCTGTTTAACTGTCAAGTATATTCAATATTACGATTGTGCAGACACAACATAAATATTAATTAATTAATTAATTTAATTATTAATGATGATAAATCATGGATTATATTATTCCTTGGATTACTTTGGATTCTACGATATTGCAACTTGGCTTGTGGTTACCCATTGGGTGAGAAAACCCTTAAATAACAATGAATTGGTTAATGGATTAAGTGTGGTTAGCATGAAATGAAATTTAAGGTGATTTAATGATATAGAATCAAATTTATAATGGATTATTGTTTGTTGAAATGACTAGTGATAATTTGATATAAAAATCAATGTGCAATTGAAAGAAAAAGGGTAATTTTTAGAATTATCCATTAAGGAATATGATATAATATTGCCATATCCTTGCTGCTATGACCTGTGCTCCCAGTTTCATGTTGTAATAATTATATAGAGGGCTTGGATCAGTTTTTTCAAAACTTATATAAAGGGATCAACCTAGTTTATATAGAGGTCTTGGTTTGGATGTTGTAATACTTATATAGTGGGATTAAACCAGATGTTGAAATGCATATACAGACGGATATACCTAAGATTATGTAATTATTATATAGAGAGATTTTCATGAGTATTTGTTTTTCCATGGATACATGGTTATGGTTGGCATGGATTTTCTACATGCTCAGATACATTCTGGAATAGAATCGAAGCAGGTTTATTGTTGTATTATATTAAGTAAATTAATTAATACACCTGTTTATCTCTTTATTTCATGAACTTATTATCAGACTGGTTTTGTTTGGAAATAGTGGTGGAAAACTACTAAGTATTACTCACACCCTATATAAGCCTCCCTTTTTCACCTGAGTAGATTACATGGATGCAGATTTGGACAAGGGAAAGAGACCATGTTTCTAATTGTGCTTGCTAGATGGGTTTTAGCATAGAGGTGGGACCGACATGGGGTTTGAGACCGAGGTTTTGAGTTTTTTGTTTCATCATGTTCTTTTATTATTTTTTAATTTCATAATTTCATTTATTACATTTAATATTGGCATTATATGGTTCAATATTATTTGGTTTACTTGGTTCTTCCTTTACCATTCAATTTTACGTTGCATTGTTTATGTTGTTTACATTACTTTGATATTTGTTATTATTATTTATTTACCCTGTATTGTAAATCTGTACCGAGGGGTATAGTCTACCCACTATACTCATCACACCCTCGATGCTAGTTGGTATCCTCTGGCACATAGGGAGGCACGCCTGACGTCTCGTAACCAAGCTAATTTGGCCACATGAGAGAGTGCCAAATCGGGGAATGTTATATAAAATCCATTTAAAAAACAATGATATAATTATTTTAAATAAAAAATTAACTAATAAAATTTTAATACTAATTTAAAATATAATTCAAATTTGTAAATAATTTAAAATAAAAATACATTTTTCAATAAAAATCATTATTTTCACTATTCATTGAAAAA
Source organism: Viscum album (assembly GCA_963277665.1). Classification (NCBI taxonomy): domain Eukaryota; kingdom Viridiplantae; phylum Streptophyta; class Magnoliopsida; order Santalales; family Viscaceae; genus Viscum; species Viscum album. The sequence continues at coordinate 28,041,600 of OY728131.1, forward strand.
TCAATCTTTTCCTAAAATTTTCAAAAAATAATTTTATGATAATTTTAACATGATGAATTAAAAAATTAAATTTTTTCTATAAAATAAAATTTCTATAACTTCTAGAAATTAATTATAATATTCACTCATTAAAAGGAAGAAAACTCATTTTTGAAGAAAATGTATTTTTTGAAGAATAAAACGGCTTTAAAAAAAATTATGCGATTATTCTCCAAGAATTTTTAAATAAATTTATATTGAGTGCAAAATTTATATTTATTAAATAAATTAGTTAATCCTATTCATACCCATCAATTTAATGGTTAGGTTATAATCGTCAAATTTAAATAATTATATTTTATTGTTCGTTTAAGCTTGGTGTTGCGTATCTTGTACGCTATAGAATTTATTTTTAAAATATTGAGATATTACAACATGCACACTTATTATTTAGATAATACATATAGAACCCCATGTCTATAATAATATTAATAATATCATTATTTATTAACATGTTCTGAACTCTTGAATTAAATTAAATATTTTTTATTCATATGATATTCAATATATATTATTTCTCCCCAGACTGTTAAACTCAATTCACAATTCCTCCACAATATTTATTAGGCTATTAAAAATGACTAATTAATTAATAAATAAATATCAATTTTTTTTCTAATAAATAAATAAATATTTTATTCACTAAATATAATATAAATATTTATTAAATATTATGATCACATAATATTCTCTCATATAACTAGTGACATAACATATACGATCAATCAAAATGAATAATTATTAAACCACATGTGGGAATAATATTTATTTAAATGTTTAAATAATAAATATTAATATTATTTAACTATGGTCCTAGACACATTTAGTGTGTGACCCTCTATGCCACTTACTCAGTGGGATTAAGTGAAGCAGCCCAAAGCCTGAGGTTAACATCTTGCAACAAGACAACGTAGCCATAAAGAAAGAATTTAATGATGAAATGACATAAAAACACATAAAAACTCTTAGTGTGTAATATAATCCCATTATCATCATTTCTATAATCAAGTAGGTTTCATTCTGGTTCCATCAACCTATATGCTTGATGCCTGTTTCTTTGACTTTCTGAAAATCAAACTTGCCTATAGAACATCATGGCCATGGATTTATTTAGGCTATATCATTTCTATTAAAGGAATTGAGATATCAACCTCCACTAAATAATATATGGGAAAAATAATTTCTCACATTATTCATTAATGAAATATTACTCTTGATGAACCCAACGTATCCTACCTTGCTGTGAACATATGTTGTCATAGTTTTCATCAATACATCAAAGTACGCAACTTATAATACTCATTAATAATAATATTGAACTCTAAAGATCAATGTACATGCCCAAAAATATGAACACCCAATGACACATATAAATATTGATTTCCTACTAGCGGGCCTCATTCTCATAATATCCTATAACTGATATTACTAAGGGAATACCCCATAACAAGGTGCCTCAAAGTCCTATGAGTCTCCACCCCTGATAACCTGTATCATTTATTTCCATAAAATTATTTGGTCTATCTATAGAAAATATATTTATGAATATTTTTGTGGCACTTTTGGGTTCTCATCATAGCAGAAAACTATTATAACCTTTCGGTGTGGCAGTTACTCTTAGGAAATTATCACATACTTTGTTATGGAGAAGAAAAATCACGATGTGATAAGAAGTTTATTAATATTCAAAAAAATGAATATAATATATCATAAATTACACAAAAGTTGGTTCTAGGGTAAAAAATCCAACAGAATACCACTTTCACTAGATCCAACTGCAAACAACTTTCAGCTCTCTCTCTCTCACATGATACTCATGCTTCTACTAAGATATGCCTTTAGTCAAGGGGTCCTCTATATTTTCTTTTATGGGAACTCTTTTTACTGTAACTTAAACCCTATGAGAAAAGTACCTCAAGATATGATACTTTCAGAGTTTGTGATTTTCCTGTTGGTGTCACCTTTGAGCTTTTGAAAGAGCCACTGCTATGGAATCCTACCATTTTATTACATAACTTTACATAACATTTTACAAATAGAGGATATTTAAAGTTTAATGTCTTGGAAATAAGATACATAATACATGAAAACTTAAAAATTATTCTATTCCACTTGAAAGGATTATTCAAGGTCCATCCTAAGTAAATTTATTGCATCTCATAATTTGGGGATATACATCAAAGGAAAGGGTGAGCATAAGTCCCAGTAAGGGAAAACAAGGGAAACATTTTACTTGTGATCTTGAAGAATATCAATAAGAACATGAGGAAGTACATAAAGAACTATGAAATAAAAAAGAGGCATATAATAATAAAAATAACTTGATTTACAATATGGAAATGTTTCTAAAATATCTAATTGAGTCATTCATAAGCATATCATAAAGGTTTATCACTGAGGTGTCATAAAAATTACCAAGGTTATTCACTAAGGTATCGTAAAACTTTCCACCTCTAGAGATTAAATTCTTTACCCAATGAATTGAATACCTATTAGGGATCACCCTTGATATGTATAAATTAATGTGAGCCACATATATTATAAAAAAAATTTATATATAACTCATGGAGAATAAAAGAAACAAGTTTTATATCAAAATCACGGTATTTTAAAAAGTGCTTAAAAACAAGATCCTTTTTCATCTTAAACCCACGAAAAAGGAAGTAGGGTTTCACATATTTTAATCCCAAAATTAAATAGATAATTTTGATATCTATGTGAATAACCCTAAAGTATAAAGATGTTTGGGTATTCACAAAAGAAAATAAAATAATTGCTTGATAAATAGAGAGAAATTTTGAGACGAAAATCTGGCAACATAACGAGTATGAAACATGGTTTTAGAAAACATTAAAAAGAGAGGGGAAAAGGGACTCAAATTCATAAAATAATTTTAATTTAGTAAAGGGAAAGAATAAAATGTATATAAAAACATAGAATTGAAATTTTAAAGACATAACACATAAAAAGGAAATTGAAAGGAAAAGAGAAGTTGAGATTTTCCTTACCTTGAAGAGTGACTCCTAAAACTCAAATATCAGGACCTTGGATGCTTTATGACACATTGGGAGGACTCATTGAGAGGTAAAACTATTATAACTTCATTAAGAATGAATTTGGAATGAAATATAATGGAGAAATGGGTGTATATTTATAGAAAAATTGAGGGATTTTTTATTAATTTCATTAAGATACCTCAATAGTGGTATTTGAAAAACTATGGTCTTGCCCATGGTATTACACATTTGGGAAAAATATTATCATATTTTAATCCAAAAATAGTCGACCAAACTCATTACATCATTAATTATGTCATTAAATATACCGAAAAACTCAAACTGTAATTTTACTATTAATGGAAAACTAATGTATTTTATAAAATTATCATAAATTCACCCTAAACTAATATCGATGTTCTGAATTAAAAAAGGAAATTTATTTTATCATAATAATTCTCTAAATATGATAAATTTAAATTTGAAATTTAAAAATACTTATTTATTAAAAATAATAGCAGACAAAAAATGCATATTGAATGCATAGTAAATTTTTTGGCATTTGAAAAAAATAAAATTATTTTATCATTTATAATTAAAAAGTGTGTTTTATAACACTATTTAATTACAATAAACATTATTAATAAAACCTTAGTTTAATATAATAATTTTTATCTTTCTGAAAAGTATGATTTTTACCGAAAAAATCAATTTATCAAATTCTATCTCAATTTTTAAGAAAAACTATTCTTAAAACAGAAATGATGAAATAATAATTTTATTTAAACAAAGGGATTACATTTTAAGTAACCAGGGCCTCTACACATAAACCCTTATAACACCCACATATGACCTAATGGTAAGGTGACCGATGGTGATATACTCTTGGGGCAACTGAGATAACATCACCCGAGTGATAATTTACACTATCTTGAACTTCTCCTATAGGTGATTTCATTCAAGATTAACATGTTGAAGCTCAGCTTGGGATTTCTCAAGAGTGAATCCCAGAGATTCTACCTCCCTCCCATGTTTAGATATGGCACGATTCTATTGAATGAGTCCATTGACTATTATTTTTTCACTAATTAATCATTATCATTTATATTTATAAACAATAATAATAACGTTAAGAGTATAATTTATAATGGTCATATTGACCAATGATCATATTGACCAATGATCATAATTGACCAATGGTCATATAATGGTTGAAACATGATGGTCACATTAAAATATACTTACTTCATTATTAATGAGATATTTTTTTTGTAATATAATATAACACACAATTTTAGGAAACAATTATCATTCAAAAAGTTTAGGACATTACATTATTCCCCCTGTAAGAAATTTTTTCCCCAAAATTTCTACTCATTCTTTCAGTTGAGGAAATGTGAGGGTAGTTTTGCATCATTGTTTTCTTTGGTTACTATATAATTTATTCATATTTTTTGTTCCTCCAAAACACTTTAATGAGGTGGATAGTCTTGTTACGTAGAACCTTGTCTCTACGGTCCAAGTTCTCCATCGGTTGCTCCCCATAATAGAGGTCATGTTCCAGTTGTACCACCTCTAGATTCAGTACATGTGAAGGGTTAGGTATGTACTTCCTCAAGAGAGATATGTGGAAAATAACATGAACTTGTGCTATATTTAGAGTAAGTGTAAGATGATAGGCCACTAATCCTATGAAATCAAGAATTTCATAGGGGCCAATTTACCTAGGGATGAGATTCCAATTATTCCAAAACCTCATGAATCTATTTCAAGGTGAAATTTGATAAAAGAATTTGTCAACAACATTAAACTCCAAGTCCCTTCTATGATTGTTATCATAACTCTTCTGCCGAATCTAAGTAGTCTTTATGTGTTGTTGGATGAAATGAACCTTTTCTACCATCTATTTCACAAGATCAAGCCCAAGAAGATTTCTCTCACTAGCTTCATCCCAATAATTAGGAGTTCTACATCGCTTCCCATATAGAGCTTCATTGGATGCCATTTGAATGATCAAATGGAATTTGTAGCTGTATTAGAACTCAACTAATGGGAGATGTTGATCCCATACACCATTAAATTTCATTGAGAATGTTCTCAACATGTCCTAAAGTGATTGAATAGTCCTTTAAGATTGAAAATTAGTTTGGGGATGATAGGTCCTTCTAAAATTCAATTTGGTACTCAGAGCATGTTGAAGACTTCTCCAGAATTTTGATGTGAACCTTGGATCATGATCAGATATGATAGAAAGTGGAACTCCATATAGCCTTACCACTTCCTTCACATATATATTGGAGATTTGGTCAAGGGAGAAATATTATTTAATAGAGATAAAATGAGTATTCTTAGTGAGAGGGTCCACTATAACCCATATCGCATTATTTACTTTGGATGTTATGAAGTGACCAGTGAAATAGTACATAGTGATATTGTCCCACTTCCATGCTGGTATGGGTAGTGGTTGTAATACCCATTTAAGAAGTTGTCTCTCTACCTTCACTTGTTGACACACCAGACTCCTTGTAGTGTAGTCAGAAATCTCCATTTTCATGTTATCCCACCAATAATGACCATGAAGGTCCCTATACATTTTCATGCTTCCAGGATGTATATATTAAGTAGATATATGAGCTTCATCCATCAGATCCTTATTTATTTCTAGAATATATGGAACACATAGCCTTGTATGAAATTTTAGTACACATTCTTGATCAATATTGAACTCAGGAAGCTTTCCATTCTTCACAGGCTCTAACTTATTCTATAATAAAAGATCTTATCTTTAATATTTCCTGATCTTATCTAGTAATGACAATTTAGAAACCATTTGAGATAGGTTTGATGATGTCCCTTACCTTAATATTCCCATGTACAGTTTTACTAGATCTTTGATCAAAGGATCTCTTTGAATCTTCATCATTTCCAACACAATAGGGTATTTCCTACTTAATGAATTAGTGACTTTGTTTTCTATTCTAGGATGATAATGAATTGAACAATCATAGAATTTAAGAAGTTCCAACCATCTCCTCTATCTCATGTTAAATTAATTTTTCATGAATATATAATTTAAACTTTTATGGTTTGTGTATATATCACATCTCTCCCCATAAAGATAGTGCCTCCATATCTTTAGAGTAAAAACAACGACAGCCAGCTCCAGATCATGCATAGGATAGTTCTGTTCACTAGGATTCAACTATATAGATTCATACACAATCACCTTTTAATTTTTAATGATAACACACCCAAGACCTTTAAGATATATATATCTAATAATAAATAATCCTTATTCAATCGAGGGTGGAGTTAACACATATGGATTAACCAATCTCTTCTTCAGCTCTTAGAAACTTTCTTCAAACTCCTTTGTCTAGATAAAATTGACCCCTTTTTGTGTTAACTTGGTTAGTGTATTATAAGGTCATGAAAAGTTTTTCAAAAACCTCCTATAATATCCTTCTAATTCAAGGAAACTAACAATCTCAATTACTATTGTAGGATGAGGCCACTCCTTCTCAATGTTTGTCTTTGTAGGGTCAACTAATATTACTTCATGCATCACAATGTTCCCTAATAAATAAACTTGTTGTAACCAAAATACACATTTGGTAAACTTTCAAAATAACTACTCCTTCCTCATAGTTTTTAATATAACCCTTATAAGATCCTCATTATCCTTGAAACTTTTATAATATATCATAATTTCATCAATAAAAACTACCACAAAGTTATCAAGGTAGTCCACAAAGACTCTATTCATCAAATCCATAAAAATATCATGAGCATTAGTTAATACTAAGGGCATAAAAACAAAATCATAATTCCCATATCTTCATCAAAAGGCGGTCTTTGGAATATCTTCTTTCTTCACCCTCAATTAACGATAACCAAATAAAAGTTTAATCTTGGAGAAGAATTGATCCCCACAAACCAGGTCAAATAAATCATCAATTCTTGGAAGAGTGTACTTTATCTTCACTGTGATACCATTAAGTTATATATAATTAATTCATAACCTCATTGATCCATCCTTCTTATTCATGAAGAGAATAGGTTCTCCCCAAGGAGACACTCTTTTCTAGATAAACCCCTTCTCTAAAAGATCTTGGATTTGTGTCTTTAATTCCTCGATCTCTAAATTATCTATTCTATATAGGGGTTTTGATATCGGATTGGATCCATACATAAGTTAAATTGATAAATCTACCTCAATTTTTAGGGGAGGCCCAAGTAACTCCTTAGGAAATACATCAATGTATTCCTGAATAATGGGGACATTATATATTTGTATACTTTCATTTCATTCTTCATATTCAATGATCATTTATATAAATAAGGCTACGGGTGGTGCTTATTGAGAAAGATCATGTCTAGAGATCTCTCCTTTGAAAAAAAACTATAGGTTGTCCATTAAAAACCATTGAGATTTCCTTGCTTCTAGAGTTGAGCTTAGCATTATAATTTGGGATCCAGTCCATACCTATTATAATATCTAATTCCAACATGGGAATGACTAATATATTTTTTATGAGATTTTTATTTTTAAAGTTAATAATAGAGTTTCTATACACTATTGATTCTTGGATAATCCCTCCAAGAGTCTTGATTGATAAATCCACTTCTATCATTCCAGGGATTGATTCTATATTCTTTGGAAACTTCGAGGAAATAAAGGAATGCGTAGAAACAGAATAAAAAAATTACATGCTGTGTTTGAGAGAACAAAGAGAGTAACTTCCACTACTTAATTTGGAGCTTCAACTTCAGCCTTAATGATAGAAAATTAAAAGGCTTTATCCTTTGGCCTATGATGATGTTGATGGTGATTCCCCTCTATTTCCCTTGGATTTGGATAGTGATTGGAAAAGTGTTCAAGATGTCCACACTTGAAGCATTAGACTTCAGGAAAATCCTTTACCATATTCCATTTATCATTAGTGTAGATAATTTTAGGCTTCACTTCATTATGATAGTTCTGAGTGATATGTCCATCTCTTCCACACTTTTAACATTTCCTTCTCCCAAGAAGGTAGTTCCCAGAATGCTTCTTCCTATATTTGATTCATGTGGAAAGTTTCACTTTCTCTTCTCCTCTTCCTTGGTCAAAGCTCCTCTCCATGTTTAGCTCCAAATATCTCTTCTTTTAATTCTATTTCTGAGACCACTGTGTCTCATGGAAATCCAGTTCAACTTTCATATCACTCCTCATGATCTCCTCATAGTTTTCATAGTCTCGATTGACAATATTCTTCCGTAAATGAGGTCTTAGTCCACCAAAGAATCTATAAACTTTCCCATTAGGATCTATGAAAAATATAGAGGTGTAACAGGAAGGTCTTGTGAAGGTCTTGTCATAGATTCCCACAGATTAACTTTCCTTCTGTTTCAGCTCTAGGAATTCCTTCTTCATTTTTGTTCACATTGAATGAGGGAAATATTTTTTTGAAAAAGGTTTCCCTAAAATCATCCCACTCCATAACTTCAATCTCCCCTATTGGTTCATTATTTTTGGTCAGTTCCCACCACTGATCAGATTCTCCCTTTAAGTTGTAAACAACTAGGGTGACTTTCTTTTACACTAAAAAATGAAGTATATAAAATATATTTTTGATAGATCTTATCCACTTTTCAAAAATCAATGGGTCAATATATCCACTATAAGATGGATGTTATTGACACATAAAGGACTTAGTAGAAATTTGTCGCCTTTGGGGAGAATTTGGTCTCTTAGATTGATTCAAGTTATTTTCCATAACTCGAGCTGGTTAATTTATCATTCTCAAAAAGGTTTCCATTCCGTCTTCCATGGGAAGGCCGTCAGTGCTTGGTCCATTGCACTTACCATTTACTCAGTTTCTCCTATTTCCGTCCATTTTCTAAAAGAAGAAAACCTTCATGAGAAATTTTTTTCATTTAATAATCTTATAGTTCCAAGGGAACCTTTATATCATATAACATCATTCTTAAACATGTTATTCATTAAAAAAACTAAATTTTCTATAAATCCTTTATGATGATTCACAAAAATCACGTGATTAACCAAAAATATCCAAAAGGAGTGTCAAACCAAGAGTGTAGAAAGGCTCATTTTCATGCACCATTTTACTTTTTGAGTCTAGATCATAGTGGTGTTTTTGTGTTGTAACCCTAGATACTTCTTTTCCAAATCCACATCCACTTGTTCTTATCTCGACGATGATTTATTTATTTAGAAACCACATACTTAATATTTCACCAAAATACTAGGAATTTTTCCTATATTTAAAATTTTATATAAGGTTATTACTAAAATTTTCAAATCCTAATTTCAAAAAAAAACCATCATTTGATACCAACTATGGAGTCCCGCCTTTTTATTACATAACTTTACATTGTAGTTTACAAAGAGTGGATCTTTTAAAGTTTAGTGTCTTAGAAATAAGGTACATAATGCATGTAAACTTAAAACATTATACTATTGAACTTTAATGTTTTATTTTAGGTTAATATTAAGAACATTTATTTAATATCATAAACTGTGGACATACATCAAAGTAAAGGGTGAGCATAAATCCCATTAAGGGAAAATAAGAAAAATAATTTACTTGTGATCTTGAGAAATATCAATAAGAAATTGAGGAAATACATAGACATGAGAAATGAAAAAATAGGAATATAATAATATAAATAACATTATTGATAACATGGAAATGTGGATACCTCATTTAATTGATTCATTCATAAGCATATCACCAAGTTTTATCACTCCGGTGTCATAAAAATTACCAAGGTTACTAACCAAGGTATCGTAAAACCTGCCATCTTTAGGGATTAAATTATTTACCCTATGAATTGAAGCACTATAAAGGTGAAAAATTAATATGTATTAATTAATTTGATCCACATATAACATAATAAAACATTTCATAAATAACCCATGGAGAATAAAAGAAATGGGTTTTATAACAAAATCATGGTGTTTTAGAAAGTTCTTAAAAAAAAGATCCTTTTATCATTTTAAACCCAAAAAAAAGGAAGGTAGGTTTCAAATATGTTAATAACAGAATTAAATACATTATTTTTAAAATAAAATAATATCTTGATTAATAGAGAGAAATTTTGAGATGAAAATATGGCAGCATAACAGGTATGAAATACAATTTTAGAAAACATTAAAAAGAGAGGGGATAAGGGTCTAAAATTAATAAAATATTATTAATAATGTAAAGGGATATAATAAAAGGGAAATAATAACATATTATATAAATTTTAAAGACATACCACATAAAAAGGAAATTGAAAGGAAAAGAGAAGTTGAGATTTCCCTTACCTTGAAGAGTGACTCATAAAACTCGAAGATTGGGACCTTGGTGGAATGAGGAAACCTTTGGAGGACTCCTTGGGAGGTAAAATTTTTATATATTAATGTATAATGAATTTGTAATGAAATATAATGGAGAAATGGGTGGGTATTTAATGCAAAAGTGGGGGAGTTTTTTATTAATTTCTTCCGATACCTCAGTACTGGTATTTGCAAAAACATGGGCTTTCCCATGGTATGTTTCCATGGTATTGGACACTTGGGAAACCTATTATAATAATTTAATCCACAATAGTCGACTATCAATTTATATTACTCATTACATCATTAATTATGTTATTAAACATATGAAAAAACTCAAACTGTATTTTTACTATTCACAAAAAACTAAAGTATTTTATAAAATTCTCATAAATTAAACCTAATCTAATATTGATATTATGGATTCAATAATTAAATTTATTTTATCATAATTATTATCTAAATATGATAAATTTAACTTTTAACTATAAAAATACTTATTTATTAAAAACAACAGTGGATAGAAAATGCATAGTGAATACATAGTAAAATTTATGACATTTGAAAAAAAATAAAATTATTTTATAATTTATGATTAAAAATTACTATTTTTATAACACTATTTAATTATAATAAACATTATTAATAAATCATTAGTTTAATATAATGAAATATATCTTTTTGAAATGTATAAATTTTACCCACAAAATCAATTTATCAAATTCCATCTCAATTTTTAAGTAAAAATATTATTAAAAAGAAAATGATGAAATAAAAAATTTATTTTAAAAAATGGATTACATTTTAGGTAACTAGGGAATTGATACATAACCTCTTATAACAAACATGTACAACCTAATGGTAAGGTGAGTGATGATGATAGACTCTTGGGGCAACTCGCATAACATCGTCTGAGTGGTAATTTTCACTAACTTGAACTTATCCCATAAGCAATTTCATTAAAGCTTAACATGTTGAAGATTGACTTGGGATTGGACAATAGAGAAGCCCAAATAAAATACCTCCCTCCCATGTTTTGAAAAATGGGATTTTTACGACACGATTCTACTAGATGAGGCCATCGACTATTCTTTCTGCATTAATTAACCACTATCATTTCTATTTATAAACATAAATATCATTTTTAAGAGTATATTTTATAATGGTCATATTGACCAATAGTAATATTGAACAACAATAAAAATTGACCAAAGGTCATATAAAGGTCTAAAACCGATGGTCACATTAAAATATACTCACTTAATTATTAACAATATATAGTTTGGTTGTGTAATATAATATAAAACACATTTTGAGGAAATAATTATCATTAAAAAAGTTTGGGTCATTACATTCTTCTCCCCTTAAGAAATTTCATCCCTAAAATTTCAACTCGTTCTCTCAATTGAGAAAAGACGAGTTTACTTTTACCTCATTATTTCCTCCGATTTCCATGCTGCTTCTTCATAGTTGTGGTTCCTCCACAATAGTTTAACAAGGTGGGTAGTCTTGTTGCATAGAACCTTGTCTCTAAATTCCAAAATTTCCACCGGATGATCCTCATAAGAGAGGACATGTTCCAGTTTTACCACCTCTAGATTCAGTACATGTAAAGGGTCGGGTATGTAGTTCCTTAAGAGAGATGCATGGAAAACATCATGAACTTGTGATAGATTTGGAGGAAGTGCAAGCCGATAAGCCACTGGTCCTATGCAATCAAGAATTTAATAGGGGCCATTTTACCTAAGGATGAGATTCCCTTTCTTCCCCAACCTGATGAATATATTCCAAGGTGAAATTTGAAAGAATACTTTGTCACTAACATCAAACTCCAATTCCCTTCGACGGTTGTCAAGAGAAATCTTCTACCAACTCTGATTAGCCTTTATGTGATGTTGGATAACACAAACCTTTTCTATCATCTCTTTCACAAGATGAGGCCCAAGAATATTTCTCTCACCAGTTTCATCCCAACAAGTAGGAGTTCTACATCACTTCACATATAGAGCTTTATAGGGTGCCATTTGAATGTTCAAATGGAATCTATTGTTGTATGATAACACAAATAATGGGAGATATTGATCCCATCCACCTTAAAATTTCATTGATCATGTTCCCAGAATGTCCTCAAGTGTTTGAATAGTCCTTTCTGATTGGACATTAGTTTGGGGATGATTGGCCGTACTGAAACACAATTCAACACTCAAAGCATGTTGAAGACTTCTTTATAATTTTTTTGTGAACCTTAGATCACGATTAGATAAGATAGAAAGTGGAACTCCATATAGCCTTACCACTTCCCTCACATATATCTTTTCAAGTTTCTCAAGAGATAAATATTTCTTAATAAAGATAAAATGTACAATCTTGGTGAGATAGTCCACTATAACCCATATCACATTGTTTTCTTTGGAAATTCTTAAGAGGCCAGTAAAAAAGTCCAAAGTGATATTGTCCCACTTACATGCGGGTATGGGTAGTGGTTGTAATACCACTTTAGGAGTTTGTCTCTCTACTTTCACCTGTTGACACACCAGACACCTTTTAGTGTAGTTAGAAATCTCCCTTTTCATGTTATCCCACTAATAATGATCACGAAGGTCACTATAAATTTTTATGCTTCCAGGATGTATAGAGTAAATAGAGCTATGAGATTCACCCATCAGATCCTTATTTATATATATAATATATGGAACACATAGTCTTGTATGAAATTTTAGTATATCTTCTTAATCAATATTGAAGATAGGAAACTTCTCATTCTTCACTACCTATAACTTCTTCTGTAATAAAGGATCTTCTATTTGAGATTTTTTGATCTTCTATGGTAATGATGATTTAGAAATAATTTTGTATAGGGTTGATGATGTACCTTACATTATGATTTCCATGTCCAATTTTACTAGGCCATTCATCAAAGTATCTCTTTTAATCCTCATCATTTTCAACACGACAAGATATTTCATACTTAATGCATCAACAACTTTGTTTTCTCTTCTAAGATTATAATGAATTGAAAAATAACAGTCTTTAAGAATTTCCAACCATCTCCTCTGTCTCATGTTCAATTAATTTTGAATAAAAATATATTTCAAACTTTGATGGTTTGTATATATATATATCACATTTCTCCCCATAAAGATAGTACCTTTATATCTTCAGAGTAAAAACAATTACAACCATCTCCAAATCATGTGTAGAATATTTCTGCTCACAAAACTTCAACTGTTGAGATGAATAAGCAATATCCTTGTCATTTTTCGTGAGTACACACACAATACCTTTAAGAGATGCATCACTAAAAATAACGAATCCTTCTCCGATAGAGGGTGGAGTTAACACGGGTCTAGTAACCAATCTCTTCTTCAGCACTTGGAAACATTTTTGACACTACTTTTTCCAGACGAACTTAACCCTTTTAGAGTTAACATGGTTAGTGGATTATAAATTCAAGAATTTTTTTTCACAAATCTCCTATAATATGCCGTTAATCCAAGGAAACTAAGAATCTCAGTTACTATTGTAAGATGAGGCCACTCTTCCATAACCTTTATCTTTACAGGGTTAACTGAGATTCCTTCATTGGTTACAATGTTCCCCAAGAAAGAAACTTGTTGTAACCAAAATTTACATTTTATAAACTTTCCAAATAACATATCATTCCTCATAGTTTTCAATATAACCTTTATATGATCCTCATGATCCTCACAAATTTTGTAATATATCAGAATGTCATAAATAAAAACTACCACAATGTTATCAAGGTAGTTCATAAATACTCTATTCATAAAATCCATTTAAATAGAAGGATCATTAGTCAAGATGAAGGGCATAACAACAAACTCATAATGCCCATATCTTAATCGAAAGGCAGTCTTTGGAATATCTTCTTTCTTCATCCTCAATTGATGATAACTAGATCAAAGATCAATCTTGGAGAATAATTGATCCCCATGAAGCTGGTCAAATAAATCATAAATTCTTAAAATAGGGTTCTTGTTATTCAACATGATCCATTTAATTTCTCTATAATCAATGAATAACCACATTGATCCACCATTGTTCTTCCCAAAGAGAACAGGTGCTCCCCAAGGAGACATGCTTATCTAGATAAACCCCTTCTCCAAAAGATCTTAGAGTTGTTTCTTTAATTCCTCTAGTTACACATTTTCCATTCTATATAGGGTTTTTGATATCAGCTTTTATCCAAGAATAAGTTCAATGGATAAATCTATATATCTTTTTTAGGAGAGGCTGAGGTAACTCCTCTAAAAATACATCAATGTATTCCTAAATTATGGGGGCATTATCTATTCGTATACTTTTATTTCCTTATTCATCTTCACTGATCATCTCTATAAATAAGTCTACATGTTGTGCTTATAGACATATCTTAGGTCAAGATATATCTCCTTTGAAAACAACTATAGGTTTTCCATTGAAGACCACTGAGATTTACTTGTTTATAGAGTTGATCTTAGCATTATACTTTGAGAGCTAGTCCACCCCTAGTATAATGTCGAATTTCTACAAGGGAATTACTACTAGATTTTCAATGAGATTTTTCTTTCCAAAGTGAATAATAGTGTTTCTATAAACTACCGATTCTTGGATAATCCCTCCAGGAGTCTTGACTGATAAATCTACTTCTAGAAGTTCAGGGATTGACTCTATATTCTTTTCAAACTTGAAGGAAATAAAGGAATGTTTAGAACCAGTATAAAACAAATTACTTGATATCTTTGAGAGAACAATGAGAGTACCTTCCACTATATAATTTGGAGCTTCAGATTCATCCATAATGATAGAAAAAGAATGATATTTCTCCCTTGACATATGATGAGGCTAACGATGATTCCCCTCCACTACCCTCATATTTGGATAGTGATTGGAAAAGTATCTAAGCTTTCCACACATGAAGTATTGGAATTCGGGAAATCATGAACCATATACCATTTTGAGTTTGTGTTGAGATGTTGAGGCTTCACTTCATTATGATAGTTCCAAGCAATATGGCCATCTCTTCTACACTTTTACCACTTCCCTCTCCCAAGAAGGAAGTTCCCCAAATGCTTCTTCCCACATTTGTTGCATGTGGAAAGTTTCACTTGATTTTTTAATATTCCTTGGTCAAAGATCCTCCCCAAGTTTGGATATAAATATATCTTATTTTCATTATATTTTTAATACCAATGCATCTCACCGAAATTCAGTTCAACTTTCATAGAAATCATCATGATCTCCTTATAGTTTTCATAGTCTCAGTTTTCAAGATTATTCAATAGATGAGGTCTTAGTCCATCAAAGAATATATCAACCTTCTCATTTGGATTCATTAAATATCTAGAGGTGTGGTGAAAAAATATTGTGAATTTCATATAATAGATTCCCATAGATTCATTTTCTTTCTGTTTCAGCTCTTGAAATTTCTTATCCATTTTCATCCATATTGAATAGGAGAAATATTTTTTGAAAAATGTTACTCTGAAATTATCCCACTCCATATCTTCAATCTCCCATATTAGCTTCATATTTTTGATCATTTCCAACCATTGGTCATATTCTTCCTATAATAGGTAAATAGATAGGATGGATTTCTCTTGTTCTGAACAATAGAGTACATAAAAGATCATTTTGATAGAGCTTATCCACTATTCAGTAATCAATGCATTAGTAGATCCATTGAAAGATGGGGGTCATTAATTTATAATAGACTCAACATAAAGTTGTTAAATTTGG
The DNA here is from genome assembly GCA_963277665.1 of Viscum album. Taxonomy (NCBI): domain Eukaryota; kingdom Viridiplantae; phylum Streptophyta; class Magnoliopsida; order Santalales; family Viscaceae; genus Viscum; species Viscum album. The sequence goes on from OY728131.1 coordinate 28,057,701, forward strand.
TAAGAATCCACTCTATTATCTTGATTCAAGTCATATCCTATAACTCAAGTCATTTGATTCATCATTCTCATGAAGGTTTCTATTATGGATTCCATTAGAAGACCGTCAGCGCCTGGTCCATTATGCTCACCATTTACACCATTTCTCATATTTCTCACCATTTTCTAAAATAATAAATAATTCATGAGAAACATGTTTAATTTAATAATATTATAGTTATTAGGGAAATTTTATGTTATATAACATCATGTTTAAACATGTTATTCATTAAAAAAAATAAATTTTCTATAAGTCCTTTATAACAATTCATAAAAAGCTTGTGATTAACTGAACATATACCCCAGGATTGTCAAACTAGGAGTACCACAAGTCCCATTTCTATAACATAGTTCCCATTCTAGTCTAGATCAAAGTGGTGTTTTCAAATTTTACCCCTAGATACATCTATTCCAGAGCCACATCCACTTGTTCGTATCCAGATAAGGATTTATTTGTTCAGAATCCAAACACCACATATTTAACCAAAATACCAGGAAGTTTTACAATTTTTAAAATTTTCCTTAATGTTATTCCTAAAGTGATAAAATCGTAATTTCTAAAAATAACTAAACCATCCTTTGATACCAAATATGACATCCCGCCTTTTTATTACACAACTTTACACAACATTTTACAAATAGAGGATCTTTTAAAGTTTAGTGTCTTGGAAATAAGGTGCATAATACATGAAAACTTAAAAATTTATTCTATTACACTTGAAAGGATAATTAAAGGTTCATATTAATTACATTTATTTAATCTCATAACCTGGGGAAATACATCAATGTAAAGGGTGATCATAAGGCCCATTAAAGAAAAATAAGGGAAATAATTTAATTGTGATCTTGAGGAATATCAATAAGTTCTTGAGGAAATACACAAATACATGAGAAATATAAAAATAGAAATATAATAATAAAAAAAACATGGTTTATAATAAGTAAATTTGGACACAAAATTTAATTGAGTAATTCATAATAATATCACCAAGGTTCATCATCTAGGCATCATAAAAATTACTATGGTTATTCACCAAGGTATCGTAAAACTTGTCATCTCTAGAGATTCAATTATTTACCCATTCATTGGAGAAATATCAGGGATAAACCTTTATGTGTATTAATTAATATTATCCACATATATCATAATAAAAAATTTCATAAATAACCTACGGAGAATTAAAGAAATAGATTTCATATCAAAATCATGGTGTTTTAGAAAGTGCTTAAAACAAGATCCTTTTTGACATTTTAAACACATAGAAAAGGAAGGAGGGTTTCATGTATGTTTATCCTATAATTAAATAGATATTTTTTAAATCTATTTGAATACTCTTTTATAAGAAATAATTTTGGGTATTCATGAAAGAAAATAAAATAATTTCTTGATAAATATAGAGAAATTTTGAGACGAAAATCCGGCAGCATAATGGGTTTGAAACATGGTTTGAGAAAAAATTAAAAAAAGAGGGGAAAAGGGTATAACATTTATAAAATAATCTTAATATAGTAAATTTATATAATTAAATGGAAAAAATAACATATAATGGAAATTTCAAATACTTACCACACAAAAATGAAATTGAAAGGAAAAGTGAAGTTAAGATTTCTGATACCTTGATGAGTGACTCCTAAAACTCAGAGATCTTGAACTTGGGAGCTTGATGAAACATTAGGACTACTTGGGAGGTAAAAATGTCATATATTAGAGGATAATGAATTCAAAATTAAATATAATGGATAAATTAGTGGGTATTTATAGCAAAAGTGATAGAGTTTTTTTATTAATTTCCTTAGACACCTTAGTAGTGGTATTTGAAAAACCGTGGGATTTCTTGTGGTATTGGACACTTGGGACACCTATTATCATAGTTTTATCCAAAATAGTATACTATAAATTTATATTACTCATTACATCATTAGTTATGTCATTAAACTTTGAAAAACTCAAACTGTATTTTTACTATTCATGAAAAACTAAAGTATTTTATAAAATTCTCATAAATTCACCCTAACCTAATATCAACATTCTGAATTAAAAAATTAAATTTATTTTATCATAATGATTATATAAATATTTAAAATTTAACTTTTTACTACAAAAATACTTATTTATTAAGAATAAAAGCTAGCAGAAAATGTATAGTGAACACATAGTAAAATTTATGACATTTGAAAAAATTAAAATTATTTTACCATTTATAATTAAAAAAGAGTGTTTTTATAACAATATTTAATTATAATAAACATTATTAATAAAACCTTAGTTTAATATAATAATTTATATCTATATAAAAAATATAATTTTTACCCAAAAATCAATTTATTAAATTCTATCTCAATTTTTAAGAAAAACTATTCTTAAAATGAAAATTATGAAATAAAAATTTTATTTAAGAAAAGGGATTACATTTAATTAACTAGGTTCTAGAAACATAACCCATTATAACACCCGTATATTTCCTAATGGTAAGGTAAGAAATGGTTATAGACTCTTGGGGTGACTCAGATAACATCACCCGAGTGGAAATTTCCACTGACTTGAACTTATCTGATAGGCGATTTCATTCAAGCTTAACATGTTGAAGTTCGGATTGGGCTTGGTCAAGAGTAAATACCAAATATGGTACCTCCCTATCAATTTATGAAAAATGGGCTTTGTATGGAAAGATTATAATGGAGGAGGCCATCTAATATTCTTTTTTTGCATGAATTAACCATTATCATTTGTATTTATAAACAATAATCACAACGTTAAGAGTATAGTTTCTAATAGTCATATTTACCAACAATCATAATTGACCAATGGTTATATAACGGTCATAACCCGATGGTCAAATTAAAATATAATAACTACATTATTAATGAGATATAGTTTTTTGTGTAATATAATATAACACACATTTTTTGGAAACAATTATCATTCAAGAAGTTTGATTTGTGACAACTGCTGTTGTATTATCACAATACAATGTGATTGGGTATTTAATTCTAGGTATCATATCAACATACTAGAAATATTACTATATCCAAACGACTTCTTTGGATGCATCAAAATCCACTATATACTCGAACTCCACTGTAGAATCAGTGACAACTAGCTTCTTTGAACTCTTCCAGCTCATAGCTCATTTGTTCTGACTGAAAACATATTATGACTGTGACTTGATACCATTATGATCTATTTGAAAAATAAAATTAGTATAACCCCATATGAATAACTCCTCATCTTATCCATACACCATGAATACATTCTTAGTTATTCTTAGATATTTAAGAATAGCCTTAATAGTAGACCAATGCTGTTCTCCTAGATCAGCTTGATATCTGCCTACCATGATCAATGCATAGACAATATCAAGTCTAGTAAATAACATTTCATACACGATTGATCCTATAACTTAAGTTTATGTGACATTACTCATTATTTCTTTCTCCTATTGTGTTTGAGGACATATTTTCTTATAAAGATGTATACCATGTGAAACTGGAACCAATACCCTCTCGGATTGTTCCATACTAAGTCTCTTTGGTATATGGTCAATGTATGTACTTTGACATTTTCCAAGAATACTCTTGGATATATCACGAATGATACCGATCCTTATAATATAGTTTACTTTACCAAAGTCCTTCATGGATAAACACTTGTATAACCAATACTTAACAGACTGTAAAACTGGTATATCATTTCTAATAAGTAATATGTCATCAATATATACTATTAGGATAATGACTACATTACCACTAAACATATTTTTAAACACACATATCACATTCATTATTAATTAAACCAATTTTTTTTATAGCCTCATCGAATTGATTATTCCATGACCTGGAATCTTGATTCAATCCATAAATAGATCTCTGCAACTTGAAAATATTTTTGGAATCATCTGGAGTCATAAAACCTTCTGGTTGTGTCATATAGACATATTCCTAAAGGTTACAATTATGGAAAGTAGTTTTAATGTCCGTCTTTTTAATTTCAAAATCCTGGTAAGCTGTTATAGAAAGTATAATTATGATGGAGGAGGAGGAGGTGAAGCTCGATTCATCGGCTCCTCCCGAGAAGATGACCTAGTTCTGATGCAGACGACTTCGGGTCCCCCTCACAATCAGAGGGGGAGGGGGGGTTGTGACTCCTACCACATGAGAAGGGTAGGCACTTATCTCCACGCTCAAATCATGACTCGCTTCTTCCATTCCCGAGGATCCATCTCTCCATAAAAGTACCAGATCTATTCCAGGAGGCCCTACAACTTTCCCTTCTCCCGATGGAGATTAATGGTGCTGCGGATTTATGAAATATCATCCTAGTCACTCGGTTTAATCCTTAACTCCCATTGGTTGATGAATTTCAGCACTTCTTCTCTGCTTCTTGGGAGCTATAGGAGAACACAGTTGTTGGTCTGCTTGATCGGAAACATATAATGATTCGCTTTGGGTCAGAGGAAGACATGATTGCTGCGTGGTCCAGGGACCCTTGAAGATACAATGAATCTAACTTCTACCTGTTTTATTGGAGTATTGATTTTCACATGCGGTGAGACCCAGAAACAATCTCCACTTGGGTTAGTCTCCTTGTCTTACTGCTTTCTTTCCAAAATCCCTCTATTCTATGTGAAATTGGAAATATGATCAGCCGATATCTATGTTCTGACCACCGAACCGAGTCTATGTGTCACCCAATTTGTCCACGGATCTGTGTGTAGTTATAATTCTCACATCCACCAGTGGATTATTTCCGAATAATAGACAGCAAGGTGTTCCGTTGGAAACATGAAGTATTATTTGTGTCATGGATGCGCTATTGTGTGGAATGCTATCGATTTGGTCCTGTTGATTTGGTTTGTCGCAGTGGAAGATTGAATGTATTTTCATAGGAAGTGGATAGTAGAAGCACTATTAGTGGTGATGTCTCTGGATCGACTCAAATTATAGTAATGGAAAATCATGAGGAAATCTTGATAGCGTGGGGGAGTGGGATCGGGGGTAGGGGTTGGCTTGCAGAGCGCACTATGCTTCTGCTAAACAGAGTGATCATGTCGGGATCCCTTTCCTTGGTGATGCATTGAACAGTACAAGAATGGAGTGGGATGTGTGGCAAGATGAAACCACAGAGATGACTACGTATGATTGTGCAATGAAGGAGGTATGGGAGTCCCTGAATTCAATAGTGAAGTAGGTCTCTTAATGTATAAAAGGCGATCTTGGTGTTGGGGATCTGCCTTTGCTGGAGGGTGCTGATGTGAAACTAGATTCTAACAATCTGATTAGTGAAGAAGGAGGAATGTCTAAGGGTAATCATGTCCTAGGTGGAAAGGTGTCTTCTGGTAACACATTTTTAGGCTTGTAGCAGGAGGAGTCACTCATTGTGATGGATTATCCTCAAGTACATGAAGAATTGAACTTGAATATTGGTTCTAACAGTCTGGAAAGGGTTGCAGAGGATGTGTTAAAGAAGGGGTCACTTGGTGGATTTTTCAATGAGGTGAAACCTCAATTCCTTACTATGATTGATCATAATAGTATTGGAGGAGAGTCTTTGACAACCTCAGAAGGTGTGCTGGGGAAGAAAGATGTTGGTTTCAATAGTTTTTTCTCTGTGAATCTCATTTATAAATGGGGGAATATCTCTGATAATGATAAAGAGAATGGTAGAGGTGTCGCAAGAACTTCTTACAGTGATATTGTTCAAGGTAGATGGAATAAGATGTCTGAAATTGAAGGATCTATGACTACTCCACCAAAGAGGAGGCCAAGAAAGGACTATTCATACTTCCCAAAGCCGGTATCCACCAGGTCCTTATCTAGGAAGGAAAGAGGGGATGTACCTGATTCTAAGAAGGTCCGTGTTAATAAACAATCATGTATGGATAAAATATATGTGAAACATCTGAAGATTAGAAGGAAGTATTCCAAGGTATTGAAGCAATATGAAATGAACTTATAGTGGGAATCAACTACTACAGAGGATGCACCCTACTATGGATGTGGTGAGGATTATGATTACTATGATATATAGTTGCTCTTTTCTGGTTGTCACTGATTTTGGATATGATTGGCTGTATGACCGTACCCATTTTCCTTATATTTTTATATGTTCAGAGGATTTTTCCTCTGACTGGACTTGTCGGGTATAATTATGATGTATTTAAACATGGAAACTTGTGAAATGGTTTCTTCGTAGTCAATTCCTTATTGTTGTTTAAACCCTTTTGCCACTAAACTTTCTTTATAGGTATTTACTTTACCTTATATGTCTAGTTTTCTCTTTAATACACATTTCAACCTATGGGATTTACATCAAATAGCGCATTGTTCAGAACCCCAAATAGGTTATGATACATGGAATCCATTTCAGTATTCATGAATTCTTACCATATTACATCTTACGAGTAGTCTACTTCCTCTTTGTAGAAGATAGGTTCATCATTATCAACCAATAATGATTAATCATCTTTGGTGGTTGGAAAAACACATCTCTCTAGTTCTCCTACCACTTTAGTGCTCCTGTATACAACTTGTGTTTCAATAACTACTTGTTCTAAGGGGAACTATGGAATTTTTTCCTGTACCAACTATTGTGTATCTTGATCATCAACTTCATCAAAGTCAAAATTTCTCCCACTATCCTTATTGAGGATGTGTTCCCCCTCAAGAAAGATTAGTTATCTGGTGAAAATCACTTTCTTGTCTGATGGGTTATATAGGTAGTATCCCTCTGTTTCCTTAGGATACCCTATAAAGATACACTTTGTGCCCTGAGGTGTTAGTTTTTTTCCTAATAAGGCCTTAACAAATTCCTTGCAACCCCATACACATGTATGCAATAATATAGGTTTCTTTACACTCTATAACTTGATGATAATTTCATCTTCTAATTTATTTGGTGCTCTATTTAATGTATATTTCATAGTTTGTAATTCATATCCCCAAAAGGATAATGGAGGATCTGCATGACTCATCATTGACATTACCATGTCTATCAAGGCACCGTTCCTCCTTTCACTAACACCATTATTGAAACTCAAAATTTTCACATTATGATGATAATTTTTAAAGTAAAATACCTCAAGTAATGGTGAAGTGAAAGACATCAAGGATAACATGCATTTTATCAAGTAATCTCACACAATTCCTAACCAACATCATTGTGAAAGTCAAACCAACATGCCTAACATCACAACCCAAGTCAAGAATGCGCACCCCAATTCATCACGTAGGCGTAGTATTGCATACCCAAGAGACCTATCACAACATACCTATGTAAGAACAAGCATGATATACATATTTATTCTAACTCCTTTTCATGGGTTCCCAATATTTCTTATAAATAGGACCCTTGGGATCCTCATTTGACACGACTAGAAGAAAAAAAGAATACTTGATTCTCTGATCACCCTAGTCCTTTGAAAAAGTCCTTGAAACCTTCTAGTTATATCTCTAATCCCCTAAAGAATAAATAATTAAGGGGAGTAGTGGAACTAGAGTTCCTCCTGTGTGCGAAACAAAAAATACCTATGCAAGGAGCCACTTAACCCTAGTCAAAAATAACTATGGAGAAGGCCCCCTCCAAAACTCATGAATTTCATGAGGCCCTTTTAGAAACTCCCATTGATTCCCTTAGAGGTTTGAGAAAATCCTCACCCAAGGGTTATTTCCCAGGTTTCTCTTCATCCAAGATTTCCCAGGCCTCACTTGGGCAAAACATAAGCCAGTTTGCCCAGGCGTCACTTGGGTGAAGTATTAGCCAACTTTCCTAGGAATCACTTGAGTGAAGAATCGACCAACTCTCTTTGGAATCACCTAGGAAAAGAATATCCATATTTCATAGTTCTCATCCAAATAAGACACCTTTAGTTTTCACGAACCTTACCTCACTACTAAAAATTCGGGCATTAGCAAACGCCATTGGTGGTTGCTAATGGTCTGTAAGACCGCTCAATGACTGCCAATGGTGGTTGCTTTAAGCCCAAAACTGTAGACCTACAATGACCGCCAAGGGAGGTCGCTGAAGGGGCCCAAAAATTTGGCCTACAGCGGCCACCAGGCGGTCGCTGACCTACTGCTCGGCCGAGCAAGAGCGACCGCCATTGGCAGTCGCTGACCTAATGCTCGGAAGAGCTAGAGTGACCGCCAATGGCAGTCACTGTCCTGCTGCATGGCCGACCTATAGAAACCACAAATTGTGGTCACTATCATGGAAATATTTTTTAAAAAAAATTTCACTGACGGTTCGCAAACAGCAGAAACAGGGTAAAAATCATAAAAAAAGAAAACAATTCCAAACAGCATAAACATCAAGATCCTCATAAACAATAAATGATATAAGTGATTCATATTCAATGATTCAAATAGTTCTAATCCATTTCAATATTCTGCTTCAATAAACCTACAATAAGATACAAAAAAAACTAAACAAAACAAATGTAAATTAGACATATTTATTTAGTTAGTATATATATATAATAAAATTAAGTCTGACATCAAATCATGGGTGCTATAATAATTTTAAACCCCCCAATTTAATAAATGTTATCATTTTAGGATTTTTTTCTTGTTTTGGAGTCCTTGGTTTAGCGTGTGGAAGTGTTTTGTGGTGTAAAAAGGAATGCTCTCCGCGCACAACGTGTGAAACTGTTAAAAACAAAATATTTGATTTTACCGCACACACCGCACGTCCGATTGATGTGTTGTATCCTCCTACATGTCACAAATAATATTTTTATTGTTTTTATGTGATTTCAAGTCATTCTGAGGATGTTTGCTGTGAGTTTGAAAGTTACATTCCATTTTGGAGTTTTATGACTCCGGAAATGCGTTTCTGGTCACCGCAGTCAAATGAAACCTCCGATTGACGTACTATTTTCTGAGCATTTAAAAATTCACACCATTATTGTTTTCGTATGATTTCATGTCATTCTGAGGTCTTTCGGCTGGTTTTAACCACCCAACACACCCTTTTAGAGCACGCAAAACTGTTAAAAATAACATATTCAGTCGTACCGCGCACAACGCATGCCTGATTGATGCATCGTATCCTCCTACATGTCACAAATAATATTTATAATGTTTTCGTATGATTTCAAGTCATTTTGAGGATGTTTTATTTGAATTTGATCATTACACGTTGTTTTGGTGTTTTATGACTTTAGAAATGCGTTTTTGGTCACCGTAGTCAAACAACACCTCCGATTGACGTACCGTCTGCCCAACCATTTTACAATTCACACCATGGTTGTATTCATATGATTTCATGACATTCTGAGGTCATTCTTATGGTTTTTACCACCCAACACACCCTTTTAGAGAGCGACATACTATTAAAAACAACATATTCGGTCGTACCGCACACACCACATGTCCGATTGACATGTCGTATCCTCCTACATGTCAAAAATAATATTTATATTGTTTTCATGTGATTTCAAGTCATTCTGATAACGTTTTCTCTGAATTTGACCTTTACACGCCGTTTTAGTGTTTTATGTCTCCGGAAATACATTTCAGGTCACCGCGGTCAAATGACACCTCCGATTGACATACGTTCTACCCAAAAATTTCAAAATTCACACTAAGGTTGTTGTCGTATGATTTCATGACATTATGATGTCGTTCGGTGGGTTTTGACCACCCAACACACCCTTTTAGAGCACGCCAAACTGTTAAAAACAACATATTCGGTCTTACCACGCACACCACACGTCCGATTGACCTGTCATCTACTCCTAAATGTCACCAATAATATTTCTATTGTTTTCCTATGATTTCAAGTCATTTTAAGGAAATTTTCTATAAATTTGACCGTTAGACGTCGTTTTGGTGTTTTATGACTTTGGAAATGCATTTCCAGTCACCGCGGTCAAACGACACCTCTGATTGATGTACCATCTCCATGACCATTTTACAATTCAAACCATGGTTGTTTTCGTATGATTTAATGACATTATGAGGTCTTTTGACTAGTTTTGACCACCCAACACACCCTTTTAGAGTGCGCCAAACTGTTAAAAACAACATATTCGGTCGTACCGTGCACACCACACATCCAATTGATGTGCAGTCTCCTCTTACATGTCATGAATAATATTTCTATTTTTTTCATGTGATTTCAAGTTATTCTGAGGATGTTTTGTTTGAATTTGACCATTACACATCGTTTTGTTGTTTTATGACTCCGAAAATGCGTTTCCGGTCACCACGGTCAAATGAAACCTCCGATTGACGTATCGTCTGCCCGAACATTTCACAATTCATACCACATTTGTTTTCTTATGATTTAATGGCATTCCAAGTTCGTTCGACTGATTTTGACCACCTAATACACCCTTTTTGAGTGCACCGAACTGTTAGAAACAACATATTCGGTCGTACCGCGCACACCACATGTCTGATTGACGTTCAGTCTCCTCCTACATGTCACGAATAACATTTATATTGTTTTCATGTGATTTCAAGTCATTCTGAGAATGTTTTCTCTGAATTTGACCATTACACGTCGTTTTGGTGTTTTATGACTCTAAAAATGCATTTCCAGTCACCATGGTCAAACGACACCTCCGATTTATATAACATCTGCCCGACCATTTTACAATTCACACCATGGTTGTTTTTGTATTATTTCATGACATTAAGAGGTCATTCGGCTGGTTTTGACCACCCAACGCACCCTTTTACAATGCACCAAACTGTTAAAAACAACATATTCATTCATACCAGGCACACCGCACGTCCAATTGATATGTCGTTTCCTCCTACATGTCATGAATAATATTTCTATTTTTTTCATGTGATTTCAAGTCATTATTAGGACGTTTGCTCAAAATTTGACCGTTACACATCGTTTTGGTGTTTTATGACTCCAGAAATTCATTTCCGGTCACTGCAGTCAAAAGACACCCCCGATTAACGTAACGTCTACCCGAAAATTTCAAAATTTACACCACAGTTGTTGTCGTATGATTTCCTGGCATTCTGAGTTCGTTCGACTGGTTTTGACCACCCAACACACCCTTTTAGAGCGCGCCAAACTGTTAAAAACAACATATTCGGTCATATCGCGCACACCACATGTCCAATTGATGTGCCGTATCCTCCTACATGTCAAAAATAATATTTCTATTTGTTTCATGTGATTTCAAGTCGTTCTGAGAATGTTTTCTCTGAATTTGACCATTACACGTCGTTTTGGTGTTTTATGACTCCAGAAATGTGTTTCCAGCCACTGTGGTCAAATGACACCTCCGATTTACATACTATCTACCTGAACATTTTAAAATTCACACCATTGTTGTTGTCGTAATATTTCATGAAACTCCAAGGTCATTTGGCTGGTTTTGACCACCCAACACACCTTTTAGAGCGCACAAAACTAATAAAAACAACATATTTGGTCATACCTCGCACAATGCAAGTCTGATTGACATTATGTATCATCCTACATGTCAAGAATAATATTTCTATTGTTTTTGTGTTATTTCAAGCCATTCTAATGACGTTTGCTCTAAATTTGGCCGTTACACATTGTTTTGTTGTTTTATGACTCTAGAAATGCGTTTTTGGTCACCGTGGTCAAATGAAAGCTCCGATTGATGTACTGTCTTCCGGAAAATTTCAAAATTCACACCATAGTTGATTTTGTATGATTTCATGACATTCTGAGGTCGTTCGACTGATTTTGACCACCCAATACACCCTTTTAGAGCGTGCCAAACTGTTAAAAACAACATATTTAGTCGTACCACGCACACTGCACATCCGATTGACATGTATTCTCCTCCTACATGTCACGAATAATATTTTTATTGTTTTCATGTTATTTCAAGTCATTATGATAACATTTTCTCTAAATTTGACCATTACACGTCGTTTTGGTGTTTTATGACTTCAGAAATGCGTTTCCGGTCATTGTGGTCAAACAACACCTCTGATTGACATACCATCTACCCGAACATTTTAAAATTCACACCAAATTTGTTTTCATATGATTTAATGGAATTCTGAGTTCGTTTTTCTAGTTTTGACCACCCAACACACCCTTTTAGAGCGCACCAAACTGTTAAAAATAACATATTCGGTCGTACCGTGCACACTGCACGTCTGAATGATGTGCCGTATCCTCCTACATGTCACGAATAATATATCTATTGTTTTCGTGTGATTTAGAGTCATTCTGATAACGTTTCTCTAAATTTGACCGTTACACATCGTTTTGATGTTTTATGACTCTGGAAATGCGTTTCTGGTCACCGTGGTTAAACAACACCTCCGATTGACGTACCATATGCTTGAATATTTCACAATTTACACCACGGTTGTTTTCGTATGATTTCATTACATTCTGAAGTCATTTAGTTGGTTTTGTCCACCCAACACACCCTTTTTGAGCGCACCAAACTGTTAAAAACAACATATTCGGTCGTACCGTGCACACCGCACATCCAATTGACATGAAGTCTCCTCATACATGTCAAAAATAATATTTATATTGTTTTTTGTGATTTCAAGTCATTCTGAGGACGTTTTCTTTGAATTTGATTGTCACACATTGTTTTGGTGTTTTATGACTCCAGAAATGCGTTTCTGGTCACCGCGGTCAAACGACACCTCCGATTGACGTACCGTCTACCCGAAAATTTCACAATTTACACCATGGTTGTTGTTGTATGATTTCATGGCATTCCAAGTTCGTTCAGTTGGTTTTGACCACCCAACGCACCCCTTTAGAGCGCACCAAATTGTTAAAAACAACATATTCGGTTGTACCGCGCACACCGCATGTCTGATTGACGTTCCATCTAATCCTACATGTCACAAATAATATTTATATTGTTTTCATGTTATTTCAAGTAATTATGATAAATATTTCTCTGAATTTTACCATTACATGTCGTTTTGGTGTTTTATGACTCCAGAAATGCGTTTCTGGTCACCGCAGTCAAACGACACCTCCGATTGACGTACTGTCTACTCGACCATTTCACAATTTACACCAGGATTGTTGTCGTATGATTTCATGAAATTCTGAGGTCGTTCAGCTGATTTTGGCCACCCAACAAACCCTTTTAGAGAGCGCCAAACTGTTAAAAAAACATATTCGGTCGTACCGTGCACACCGCATATGTTGTACAATTGGAATAAAGGACTTTTGTCTAGTTTTACAATTAGAATAATGGAATAATGGCCTAATGGGCATTTGGACTAACATCCAATTGGACAATTGGCCAACTGGTCAATTTTCCTAATGGCCTAATAGCCTAATGAACAATTGCCTTAATGAACTACTGGTCAATTGTCCTAATGAACTCCTATAAAAATGGCCTAAGGATATAATTTCCAATCTATCTAAAAGTCTCTTAGACAATTTTCCTAATTGATATATATCCTAATGGACAAACATCCAATGACCTAATGGCCTAATGGACAATTTTTTTAATGGCCCGATTAGCCAATTAGCCTAATGGAATAATGGAATAATGACTAATTGTCTAATATTCCTAATGGCATAATGGCCAATGACCTAATGTAAAATTAGCCTAATGGACTAAAGGATAATTTTCCCAAAAAACTCCCACCGGACAGCCCCCTCTGCAACCCCCTCTCGTTGGACAAAACCAATACATAGCCCCCCCCACCCCCGCCACTCTCAACCCCCCTAAACCCCCCTCCCGCCTCCCAGACATCCCACTCCCAACCCCCCCCCCCCCCCGGACAACCCCCACTCTGAACAACTCCCCTCCCAACCCACCTAGATAGCTCCCAACCCCCACCCACCGAACAACCCACTCCATACCCCCAGAAAGCTCCCACCCACCGGAACAACCCACTCAATACCCCCCAGACATAATGTCCATGAGTATATTTTCTTATCCCGGCTCTAAAGACATATTCAATCACATCAATTAACTTGAAACTCACCAAAAGTCTGGAATTCCTAAAAACATTAAATTCTTCTTGATCATCACAAAGAAAAATAAATTAACCTTTTGAAACATCAATAAAAACCCCACCAATAAAAAAAGAAACACACCTCGTGAATATGATGCGTCATGCGTGGTCATGATTGCTACCTCCATTCGGTGGGCTAGGGGCCTACAACAAATAAAAATTATGAATATTTTTTTAAAAAAAAATAATAGAAAGTAAATAAATAAATTCAGTATAAACCTGTGTCGTATGATCCCTTGAACTATCACCTGGAAACACATATTCCTGCAGTGTTCTAACCTTAGCGATCAATTGCGCATTTACCTCCTCGGAAGCGCACAACCATGCCTCAAAATCTGACAACTATTGGGTCAAATGAGCAACAACAAGACCGACAACCGCAATGTGTGATACTATAGAACGAGGAATCCCTATTCCACAGGTCAAACTATATCCATGCCCATCCCGAACAATAATGCGATGGAAGATCTCATCCCTTCTCATGAGAAGCTGTCGCTGGTCCTCTGGAAGCTGTTCTAACTTAGCTTCAAATTGAGCCTGTGAAATATTTAAATATATATAAGTATATATGTTAATATACAGATTTATATAAGTATTGGTAATGAGTACAAGCACTTACGATCAATGCTACAACCTCTAGATCATTTCAATCACTAGTCCTCATCAACACCGACATTTTATCAGTCGGTGCACCTTGCTCCTGTAACTGTATATGAATATAATATAAAAAAAATACCATATTAATTAAAAAATTAAAAAATGAATAATAAATACCTCATGTCAGATCTGAGACACGTGACGAGTCCGGAGCCTGTGAGGTGGTCCCTACAATGCTCGATTCTCAGAATGGCGTGCTTACACCTCCTATATTCAATTAATTAAAATTCAAACAAATCACACATTCTTGAAAATATATATACCAAAATAAATATACAAAATACAACACCCTTAGTAGACCAATATGAAACTAAGTCAGGCCACTGATTCGGGAGAACATCTCTCGGGACTTTTTCCAGAATGTCTGGGGCACCCACATTTGGTACCCAGTGGTCTCTCTTGACTTTGCCTTTATAATATTTCCACATCTTACGACATTTTCTCATACACATGGGCTGAAACTCATTAGTGCATACTTTTATATTATTCTATTTAAGAAAAAAAATCACATATGTTAGTATTGTTTATACATAGGGAAGAAATTAAAATGGTCTTCTTACCTGAACCTCCCTCCAAAGACAATCTAATGTGTCCTGAGGGATAGAAGCACAGTCATGTGTGGTCAATGGAAATAAATGTGGGTCACATATTATATGACCTAGCTGATGAATAAATGCAGGGGAATTCAGTCCCACAGGATGAAATATCTCATCAAAGGAAACATCAAACGTCATGTCAGAATTCCATGATAAAATGCCACAACCAGGGCCTCTCTTGCGAGAGGAAGAAGCGGTCGAGTCTGATCCTGTTGAAAACAATTTTATATATAATTTGATAGATGTTATAAATATATATATATATATATATTTATCAATTACGTAAAAAATAAACACAATTAAATTCAAACATACCTCGACCCTAAGACGTATATGGATCAGATGGATGATGTGGATCTACTACCTCTTCCCCTGACATGCCTTCAGTCGTAGAAAACATTAGTAAGGGGACTATACAAAGTGTACAAAAGATAAATTGGATTTTTTTTAAGAAAATCAAACTTATAAAGTTGTTAATCAAACAAAAAGGGATTGAGCAATTAGTTGTAAATGGATTTTAAAAAATTGGAAAGTTAATAAAACAAATATAAAATTATGTACAAAACCAATCAATGCATAGCCAAATTTCAGATTGAATTAATAAAAATTCAAGAAGCACATGAACCAAATAAAGAATACCTCAATGGGAAGATACACCAAACATAACATGAAGATACCAAAAGATAAATCACCCTAAATATTTATAAATGAATAAACTTACAAAAGTGAGGATTAAAACTTACATGGATTTATAAAATGGTTAGATAATTTATGATATCCTAGGACATTCAATACTGAATAGCGGGAAAAAAATTATACCTTTCATTAAACATGAAAATAGACCATTTCTTCTTGAATTTCCGCTCTGACCCAATAAATATCTTCTTCACATTGAACTACGGTATGTTGATAAAGCTGTTGGGAAACAAAGGGAATAGTCTCAGGTTCATCTTGTTCAAATAAAAACACTCCTCAATGGGACATTTTCACAACAACTTTCCAAATTGGATTCAAAGGCAAAGTAACGAAGAATACTTGTTCAAATTGTGATGTCAAAATGAAAGGTTCATTATCAACTCGTTCATTTCTATATAACATATAGTTAAAATTCACCAATGGAAACTGATATTAATCGACTTTACATCCAAGAACTGGATCAACCCAATTACACTTTAACAATATGTACTTCAACCCGTGTGAATATACAACTTCAATGATGTCTATAAATTGACCATAGTAATAACTAGAATCGACGAATTGACAACCGATTCCACTATTTTATATTGCTCTTTTGTTTTCAAGATCTTTAATGTGAAATCGAAAAATATTAGCATCTATAGATTTATAACGACGAGCCGTTATAGATGGACCCTCAGCCAGTTGGATAAATTCTTCAGTTAGCATGGGGTACCCTAACTCCCTCTTCTTATTAACCTACATAATTCATAGAATTCAATAATGATTTATGCAGAAATAAATTAATATAATAATTCAATTATAATGAAAATCGATTTATACGTACAAAATCCTTGAACCAATCATGAAATGACGCATAATGAGATTGTTGAATTTGATACTCAGTCACACGTTACATCTCTTATTTTATCTCATTAATGTGCTTCCTACAAATGATAACACAATGTTTAAATGATCAAATTATGCAAACAAAACATGTAATAGTTAAACAATAAAAGTGATAAGACACTTACTGAATTAATGGTGAAACCGATGGAGTATTGAACAAGATATATCGATGTGATTGTATCCACTTGATGTTTTCCATATTAAATATGGTTCCTTCTCCAAATGGACCATCATTAATCCGAGAGGGCTTATCTAATTTTGTTTCAACATCTATAAGATATTTAGCACAAAATCTAGTACACTCATCCATCAAATAACCATTGGCTATTGAGGCTTCTAGATGAGCTCTGTTGCATACAAATCATTTCAATGTACTCAAATACTACTAAATAGGATACATCCACCTAAATTTCACCAGACCAACAACCATTACTTCATCATTTAGGTGCAATTTCAAGTGAACCATAACATCGAAAAATGAGGGGGGAAATAGTTTCTCAAAGTGACAAAGCGTAAGTACAATTCGATCCTGCAAACTTTTTAAATCACTCATTAATTGATTTCTTAAACAAATATGTCCAAAAAATTACTCATCTCAATCAATGGCTGAACAACATTGGGGGATAAATAATCACAAATTGCGATTGGAATCAACTGTTGAAGTAGTATTTGATTGTCATGACTTTTCAACCCTTACAATATCCTACTCGTCAGATTCACACACTTTGAAATATTAGAAGAGTAACCATCAGGCACCTTGAGCATCTTCAAAATGGAAATAAATGTTTCTTTCTCCTTTGTAGTCATCATATACTGTGCAGCAGACATATATGCCTTATTTCCCTCAGCTAACTGTAAATGAAACTATTTACTTAAACCCATTTCTTCTAAATCACGACGTGAATTAACATGGTTCTTTGATTTTCCATTGAAACCTAAAATCATTCACAATATATTATCACAAACATTTTTTCAATGTGCATGACATCCTAATTATGCCTTAGCATGTTAGTTTTACAATACGACAATACGAAAGACTATAAAAAATACTTTTCTTTTTCCAATTGTGACTGCGCTGACTACCTGCAACACAAATATTACGTAATGGATGAGCCACAAAATCCTGAATTTCATATATCGTGCAGATTTTTTCTTCCTCAATCTGAAATAACATTTTGACTCCTGTCATGATATTTGGTGCTGGGCTGAACTCTCTAGAACCA
Source organism: Viscum album (assembly GCA_963277665.1). Lineage (NCBI taxonomy): Eukaryota > Viridiplantae > Streptophyta > Magnoliopsida > Santalales > Viscaceae > Viscum > Viscum album. The sequence continues at coordinate 28,075,752 of OY728131.1, forward strand.
TCAAATTTCACTCTGTCCTTTCTGAACCTGTGCTGAGGGGGTAGAAAACATCTGTGACCCATGTATGCCCATTTTTTGGAATGTTTAAGCCATACATATTTTTTAATTTTATTTTAACAAGGGTAATAAAATTCCCCTTTCGTACTCCAGCTTGATAAATTTTCATAATCCATGAAGTCATTGATTGTCCACAATAAAGTAGCCTGCTGTTTGAACATTTCATTCATTTCACTATCATAAGTCATCACACCATCACCCCAAAATTCATTCAACTCATCAATCAATGGCTGAAGGTAAACATAAATGTTATACCCCTCACTTCTAGGTCCATCAATAAGAGTGGAAAGTAATATAAATTGTTGCTTCATACAAATCCATGAAGGAAGATTATATGAAACCGACACCATGGGACATGTGCTATGATTTACACCAACTATAGACTTGAATGGATTGAAACCATCTGCTTCCAACCCCAATCAGACATTATGAACATATTTCAAAAAGTCGGGATGTCTCTCATCAAAATCCTGCCATGCATGAGAGTCTTCCAGGTGGGTTAACATATCACTTTCATGAATTATTTTTGCATGCCATCTCATTAAATTTAAAACTTTAGATGACATAAAAAATATTTTCAACCTCGGTTTAAGGGGAAAGTAATTCATTTTCTTTATGGAAATCAGTTTCCCCTATATCTCAATTTGACTTTAATGAGTATGATTTCCCCTATTCTCTTTCCACCTGGAAGGGCCACAAACTGTACAAATATCCAAATGGGTAGTTTCCTTTCTAAAAAACATACAGTTGTTTTCACATGCATCTATGGTCTCATATGTAAAACCAAAGTTCTCTGTCAACTTACGAGCATGGTAATACAACTCAGGAATCTTAGCGTCAATAGGAAGAACCTTTTTCAATAACACTAATAGAATGACGAATGATGTGTCTGACCACTGATTCAAAGTCTTTCAAATGAAATAACTCCATGATAAACGACAATTTATTATAAGAAGTACATCCAGGATATAATTTTGTTTTTTTATCATCAAGTGCTTCATAAAACCTCCTTGAATCACAATATTCACCAGAGTGAATATTTATCTCACCGATTTTAAGATTCTAGATGTCAACGCCTTCAAGATCCAACCCACGTACCATTTCAGTAAGCATTTTATGCATTAGATCATTCATCCTTGCATCAACATCCATCTAAAATGCATCCATATTTTGACAACGAATATATTATTCTCCATGACGAGTCCAACTCTAATAATTTTTCAGAAATCTGTTAAAGAATAGGTTCCCCCTCACAGTATCTCGTGTGAATTGATATCTGTTAGCACATTTTCTACATGGAAAACTATTATAGTCACTTTCAAATCCTCTAGTAAACTTAATAAACTGCATAATTCCATTGAAATATTCTCTAGAAATTCTATTTGAAAGATCAATCCAACTCTTATCCATAATAATATCTATATAACAAACATTTACACAAGACTTATTACATGAATTTTTCATATCAAATATATCTAAAATAAATACTAACCAATTTCTTGTGGACCATTCATAAAATAATCAAATTATATATCTGAATAATAAATAAGAGAATAGATAATGGAATGTAAGTGAAAAACCATGTCATTGTCATCATTTGGTATGGTAAATATAATGATGATTATATATTTAAGATCCCCTAATCATAGTTTGATCAAATAGTGAATACTTCATGCAAGAATATGTATAGTCTTATCAAACTCAGAGAAACTATATCTTTGTACAAATAATGTCTCACTGCCTCTTAGATTCACACTAACTTTGTGCCATCAGAGGCAGTATAGAGTAACCATCAATGATAATAATCAATCTCTAATGTATGGAAAACTAACTAATCTATATCTAGGATGACATCAAATATATACAATTCCAGAACAAAAAAATACCAATCTATCATGATTTGTGTTATCTCAGTCCAATATTCATGGAACATACATCATCTTATCATGTTCCCCGCTAAGGGCTACTGAGCCATAATAAGTACACCATTAACATTGGCACCATGGATAGAACAACACAATATAAAATATATACAAAGTACATCACATTGAAACATGGAATATCATATAGAGAAAGAACATATAATATTAATAATAACATATAGTATCGAAACACACATATGTGATCAAAATAAAACATGTGACTCATGGGCTATGCAAGCACACACACGTGGTCAAACCTCAAACATTTTCTCATGGGATACACACACACACAGAGACATGTGATACAACTCAAGAATGATATAAATCAAATAACAAAACAACTTAATATTAATTCAGTCAACATATACATGGACTCAAACATTGTATGTAACTTCAAAACCTCAAGTAAAGTGTAAATTCTCTCATACACACACTGTCCAGACACATTATTTCATATGCACAAAAGCTTATATACACATGAACTTCCATTTACACACTTTTTATTCACACACAATATTCATATAATCTTTATGCACGCCAAATTTGTGTTGTAAATTCCCCAAAATCAAAACTCTTAAATGGAAATTAGGGAATACCTGATTGCGCTATAAATCTGTAAGGTAGGGGAGCTGAAGTCGGTGCTGTGAGGGAGAGGAGAGGAAGCGGAGGGTAGCCGGAGCCAGAGGCAGTGCGGCGAGGGAGGGTACATGCGACGACGGTGGTGGTGAGCTAGAGGAGGAGGCAGTGAGGTGGTGACAATGTAGTGAGGGTGGGACAACGAGGGAGGGGATAAAGGATAGTGGGGAGCCAGAGCGGACGGGTGGCAACAGCGAGGGGATGGGCAACGGTCGTGCGAGGAGGGAGGGGACCAGGTGGCGGCAATGCGACAAGGGTGGGGACAGTGAGGGAGGGGATGGGTTGCAACGGTGCGGCGAGGGAGGGGATGAAGAGGGATGGGATTGGGGATGGAGGGGAGCCGTAGCGGAGGGAGGAAAGGGGATGGGGGACATGTGATGAGGGGGTGGAGGGCAGTGAGGGAACGAGGGATGAGGGATGGATGGAGGGCGGTGAGGTGATGGGGGACGAGCGTGGGGGTGGAGGGTTACGAGGGGATGTGGGATGCAGGACAGGCGGAGGGAGGTGAGGGGACGGGGGATGGGTGGAAGTAAAGGGATGAGTAGAGGAATCGAGGGGGGTAGGGAAATCGTGCGGGGGGGGGGGGGGGCTCCGAATAGGGTTTTTTTTAAAAGCCCAGCAACTGCCTTTGGTGGTCACTATAGGCCACCAATAACGACCGCCAAAAGTGGTCGCCCATGTCAAGGGGCTTCAAAGCCTATTTCTCAAGTAGTGCCTGCATGAACCATCCATTGGGCCCTTTCATACCACCAATGGGGGGGGGTACCTCTTTCCTTGGATCCCTCTCCCAAGGGGGACCAAGCCAAGGCCTCCCCCAAAGCATCAAGATATGTATGATCATATAATAAGGAAAAAAAGCATGTCCTCTTGATTATACATTCCAATGGTAATGAAAGTACCACATTTATCCAAACTAATAGGTGGGATCCTTGGAGTTTTATCGATTATAAATTCCCATGGTAATGAGGATCCAAACCATAGAGATAATGATGGGACCCCAGGGTTGAAAACAAGAAATGATACAGGAACATATAAGCCCCTTCTCTCTCCCTAACACTCCTGCTAGGACTTCACCCCCATCTACTAGTAGACGATGAGTGAATGTCACCTCTAGGAATCCCTCCTAGAGTTATACCCTAGTCTTTCTTACAGGGTATCCCTCTACCTTCCATATCCCCACCCTAATCCACCATCAAGTGAATGGGATTGTACAGACTTCCATATATTACACTTCTTCTTATTTATCACACTATTCATGACTCATGTGGGCTTAGAGGTTAGTGACAATCACAAAATCCGCATGATCAAATACCTATCTTGGTAGAGAGTTCTTTTCTGAATCTTCCTATCACCTTGACATGAGACTCCTATTTGGTATTAGAACCAACCCTGCTATCACCACCTCAAAGGGATATATTCCCTATAAGTAAAACATTATAAGGGACATATCCCTAATGAATAAACCTTGGTCCTTCTACATAGGTCTAATCCCTAACCTTACCAATGATGTGGGGTTTGAATCCTGTCCAAATAGGATACATAGGAATCCTCCTAGAGGTTCAAACCCAACACCTCATAATTTACCCTAATCTTCTCTAGGATATATTCCCAATAGGTTCATATTCAACCAGGGAGGCTACATCCCTTCCAAATACATTGGGACACTTTGGTATAATTCCAATGCCAGCCTTTGTCTAGACATCTTTTTCCTGGATTTCCTTTCTGTATAATATAAAACTACACGGTTTGGTCCTCATCACATGACCTTAAATGTTATGATGTATTTCATTAAATGGAACCAAACTAAGTGGGTTTTGATTACTTTCATCAAGATATATAGGAATCCCTTATCATGGGCCAAATCCTGACACCCAGAAAACTCCCTTCTTCCTGGATGATGATAAATTCTAGAGTTCCCCACTGTGTGTCTTTAAACCAGCATCATGATAATAAATGACATAAGGATATCTAATATGTACATACAAAAGGGTACCATCAATAGAAAACCTAATATATATATAGATGTCTTCATCAATGAAGAATATCTAATATATGTAGATGATTCCAAATCCCATACATTCTAACAATTGATTGTCAATATAAGGGATACTAGTTTCATATTTGGGATTTAATAAAGGATTCATGAATATGTTTTTAATCAATAAGAGAGTCTCGGAGTAGGAAATAATTCCCCCTAGAAAGGTACGATGGGCCCAACCTTCCATCCTATCAACCAATTTGAGTCCCTAAGTGTTTCTGGATCGAATACCAATGACCAATTTACTTTAGAAAGTAGGTTTGTGAAATATCTCAAATAAGGGATATGTTTGGTGTTTTCAGTCCCACAAATAAAACCCATTGTAAAGTACCTAGAAAGGATTTGGAAATATGTGTCTGACATAAAGGGTCTTTCCTCCACCACCATCACAAAATTCCATTCCAATCCCACATTATTTTTAAGAAGGAAACAAAAATGGAAAACCCGAAATAAATCCCTAACCAAAATTATTGTGTCACCCACATGTTTGGCCCCTTTCACACTCACATATAATGAAATTGGGCCAAACATGGATATAAAAAATCAATTATGCATGTGTTCTTTTATTAATATGCCACTTTGACGAGGTTTTCTTGTTTTTGTTTTTCATATATATCTAGTAAATTTAACCATTCCCTCTTCAATCCAAATGTATTCTGACCATTTTAAGAAGAAATATTCTTCAATTGTTTCATTGGTGGGATCTATATCCAATTAGAGGATGTTATCTTCAACACAACTCCTACAATGTTGGGTACCAAATGCACTGATTTGGTAGTACCACCTCAATGGTACTATCCTGATTTTGGAGCCTGCACAACAAGACCTCCAACTCATGAATCCCCACCAACCATCTACTCAAAGATGGCTGGTGGCCTAGAACCGATGTCACTAGTTGATATTTGAAACTGTTTTGGGAGCCTTTCCTTGGAAAGAAACAAAATATTCCTCCCTTATCTTTGGGAGGATGATCATGAGGTAACCAATGACCTCATCCAGAAAATATATGGTTCCATATAAGGGGATCCTACTAGTATCCAACACTATCAATTACCCATGGTTTCAAACCCTCAACATGATGAGGTTGTTACCCTTAGGAGTCCATACTAGGTCACTCAGACTCATGAACTCAAGATAACCCACCAAGGGTAGTGACCAATAAATAGAGAAAATGACCATACCATTGTTCCCTATAGAGTAATCTTCCAGTCAAATATAATAGAAGATTGTGAGTAGGATCATGCACCTACCCGTGTACACTAAGCCTGCTAGCTTAGTTTGGCAGTGTTCGGAGAAACCATCAGGTGAATCCTAAAAAAAATTGGGGCATAACCATCTCTTCACCCCCACATGAATAATTTTGGTATATAATGAAAGGAAATAGAGGAAAAGATCAGGTATAAACCCCTACTGCAACCACAAAATGGGAATATATCCTTGTTCCATATGCAGAAGTCACTTAGCATATCCTGATAAAGATGAAAGGGAAGACGCAAATTCTTTCCCCATTCTAAAAACCTACTAAGATATAATAATGGCATTGGAAGTGGTTGATGTGGGGACACACAACTTAATCCTCACAATTGGGGTGTCTCATCAACATAATATGAAGGTCACTTCTAAGAATACACATATCCCTTATCCCATCTAGGAGGGTCGTAGGACAAATCCCATGATAATTGGACAACCGAATTGGGCCCATACCCCCATTCAAACAGGAGTTCATTGGTCTATCATAGAGGTCATTCTAGGGAAGGAATACATCATTTAAAAAATTCTATAATTATATCATAAAATTATGGAAACAACACATGATATACTCAAATATTCCCCCATATATGAAATCCTTTATCCACAACAAGCGGCCCGAGTCACCCGCAAGAGAGCATCAAAAAAGAAGCATCAAAAAAGGATATTAGAAAATGAAGAGCCCATCTATGAACCCATTATTCTCAATGAAATTGTTCTTGAATCCTTCAGATGTTTATCTATGGTGTCTTATGATCCTAATCATTTTTTACCAAATTACTAAAATAGTAGATTAAATTGAAAATTACCTCCTTGAAACTTTGCTTCCAGAAATTTTAGAGGTCCCACATAGACTTATTACCATTAAGGCATACTTCATGCCTATAATCTGATCAATAACAAGATCCCATCTTCTGATGATCTCCATGAAAAATATCCTTATGTATAGAATATCTAATAACAAGAAGGACCTCCCCTTACTATTTTCCTCCATAACGGTCCTCCCTAGGGTATATGCTGCAGGAATTCCCCTTGCAGTTGAACGTCAATCCATGACGGTAGTCCTCCCCATGATGTCATTATCTATGAAATTACTCCCCATAGCGACACTTAATTTCATCAAGGAGGTCTCCCACTTGCGAATAAACTATGATAAATCCCTCTTATCGTGAGGAACTTGAAAAAATGAGGCCAGTCATGCATAATACCTCATCATTAACAAGTGAAATTATTCCTCAAATGGAAGATATACCAAGGTAATATTCATTCTTCAAACCATCCATTGGGTTACTTTCCATCAAATATGACAGAGGAAATCCCTAATAACCCTGATGTTTACAATAAATAAACAAGGAAATGCCTACTTTAGTCAGATCTAGTTGAGGAACCTCTTGAAAAATAATAAGAAGACATATTTCTAATGAGGAGACATTTGGATATAGACAATACAATAGTCATGTTATGGTCTTTATCCACTCCAAAATATAGCATTCCAGAGGCATTTTTAGAAAAATGTGTGCACGACATCCACCTGAATTTATGGACTACTCTTTATCCCCTAAAAAAAGTATTACCTTACAAAAAATATCCAAGCCGCATCAAGGTAATAGAAGGGATACACCATAAAATCAACATGGAATATCTCTTAGATACACGATGCTTGAAATTTGTAAAAAAGGTTCCCATCAGCACACATGTCTTGATGTGTTAAGATAGTTGCGTTAACTGATTACCGACACCTCATATGGTGTTCATTTCAAAGGATAGGGAAACACGAGGTGTTTCATTTCACCTTTCTCCTAGATCAAAAAAGTTTTCCAAAGGTGAGATCATGTGATATCATAACCTCAAACTATATTTGAGAAATAGGATTTTCTCACAATGGATGGTATACTAAAAAATGAAAGTAAATGAATCTCAAAGATGTCAGGACAAAAGAGAGAGAGCCATAGAAATACTCCCATATCAATCATATACAAATATTGAGAAATCCTCCCACTTAAGGGAATATAATTATTAGGAAGTGATAATATCTTTGGAAGAAGGTGGTTCAGGTGAAAATTTAAAATACACCTAGACTATTTTTGAAAAAATCTACATAAAATCAAGAGAGAATCCTTGGAAGCGGTAGCCATGGAACTCTAGAAGTAACCCCAACCCATAGGACTAAGGGATTTTTTAATTCAACATTAGAGGTTGAAGAAACAAGCTTGGAAGGTTGGGAAAATGAAATGGGAGTAGCCCCAGACCATAGGGCTAGGGGATTTATTTTACCTCAACCTCCTCCTTAATGGAAGTCAATATTTTATTGTTTAGGGGGAGCACTATAATATAGATCTTCCCAACTCATCCTACCCCATGACCCAATTTCCTCACTTAGAAAATAGATGAAAAAATTGTCTCTAGATTCCCTTTGGATCAAACTACTTCAGATGATTCCAAGATGACTAGGGAAGGGGGGGGGGATGAGGCCCCTTTATGGGAACAAAAAAAATCTGTCTCTTAAGGGTACAATCACTCTAGGAAATCATAATTATTTTGGAATATATCCCTGACAAAACAGAACCTCTTATCATTCATATACTAATATTCTATTTTCAATTTATTATGCATTGGTGAATGTTATTAGAAACACCGCTATAGATGGTACATAACATGAGGATGATATAGAGGAACATAAGGAGGATGTTTCTATGCATAATACAGTCCACACCAAAATGATTGAAGAAGGCGCACATACTCTAAACCATAGAATTTCTATAAATTTTGGGATTCCCTCAAATGATCCACTACTAACTCCTCAGTGAGTATTTTACAAAGAAAATGGTAAAGGTGAGGCCATATCTCACCCACTGCCTGGAGAGGTTTAACTTCTCACACTTTAATAATGATTTTCTCAGTAAGAGAAAGTGATAAAAGGAGTTTAGAAAACTCATTGCAAAACTAATCCAAGGCAATATCCCTATTAGATATATTTTATAAGTGGACCCCCAAATCATAATTCCAACCAACATACCTCAACCAAGAGGGTTTTTCCTAGTAAATGAAATGGACCCAGAACATTCGCATGATTTGCGGTACCAAAAAAAATATATTTAGACCCAAAAGTAGAAATATATCAGGAGTTACCTCTATTGGTTACATGAACATATATAGGTTTAAAAAATTCTCACATAACATCCCCTGTGAGTTAGCAACTGTGAGTAAAATTATAACTTCCACAAATTTCCCAACCTGCTATTCCCCTTGCTCAGGCTCCTTCCCAATTAGAAATTCCTTCCCAGATCATCAATAAAGGTTCGCAAGTCAACCTTATTCTAGTCTGAACACTTCCTCGATTGGGATACAGTGAGGCCAACCTATAACCTTGCATTATAACACTACATTGTTATGAAAAAAGTGAACAAAATACCCTCGAAAGAATCAATACTAGGTATTAGTTTTGGTACCTCATATCCAAATCTGAATTTCTAGTTGTTTGGTAGGATACGACCTTCAATGTTCTTGTAGGTGGTACTTGGTTGCGTCAACATACAACAATCCCCTTATTATACCACTAATTCCTCAAGTATTACATTAATAGTCAAATTGGGACATTTCATGGTGATAAAGATCCATTCAAATCATACGAATCACAATACATTGATACATGATTCTACCAGAGGGAAGGGAAAGAACCCATGACAAACGATGTCATTTGGTTTAATGCCCTGAATGGTATAGAAATGACCCCTAAAAATCCCCCCAAATAGATCATTGAAGAATACATTGTTCCTATCAATCAAATCGAAGATATAAGTACTAATTCAGATATATATTCAATGAATTTAATGATATCAGTCATAATGTCTGAGCTTAGTAGTGCTGAAAAGGTTATCAAACCTCTGGATAGAGTTAAAATATTAGGTGAATATGCCCTCATTCCATCATTTGAGCTTCAAAAGATCCCTACCTCATTAGATGAATCAGAAGAAATCACCATGTTACTATAGGAGAGTAGAGATATGTCAGATCCATCACTCATCTCCCTTATGAATCTTTAAAGAAGCCCCACATCATCAGTCATGTTGGAGAAATATACTTCATCTTCCGGATGAAAAAACATTGAACTCCCACCATAACTCTAAAAAAATATCCTTTATCATCTACTTATTGAGGAAGAGGAAGAGGAAGAGGAAGAGGAAGAGGAAGAGGAAGAGGAAGAGGAAGAGGAAGAGGAAGAGGAAGAGGAAGAGGAAGAGGAAGAGGAAGAGGAAGAGGAAGAGGAAGAGGAAGAGGAAGAGGAAGAGGAAGAGGAAGAGGAAGAGGAAGAGGAATAGGAAGAGGAAGAGGAAGAGGAAGAGGAATAGGAAGAGGAATAGGAAGAGGAATAGGAAGAGGAAGATGAAGAGGAATAGGAATAGGAAGAGGAAGAGGAAGAGGAAGAAGAAGTGGAAGAGTAAGAGGAAGAGGAAGAGGAATAGGAAGAGTAAAAGGAAGAGGAAGAGGAATAGGAAGAGGAAGAGGAATAGGAAGAGGAAGAGGAAGAGGAAGAGGAAGAGGAAGAGGAAGAGGAAGAGGAAGAGGAAGAGGAAGAGGAAGAGGAAGAGGAATTCAGGGATTACTCTCCAACATTCGAGGAAGGTGTCTCTACCACTATTGATGAGATCAGAAAAATAAATATGGGTATAGAGGATGACCTACAACCCACATAGATTAACACAACTAAGTTTTCTGAAGAACAATAGGCATATAAATCATTTTTAAAGAAATATAAAGCTTTTTTTTTCTTGGAATTACATAGAAATTCCAATCCTCGATCCCAAGGTTGCCACTCAACACATGATATTTCCAAAAAACCACCAGGGTTACAAACATGAAACCGGAAGGATGCATCAGACTCATGCCATCAAAATCAATGATAAAGTTGAAAATATTATCAAGGATAATTTCATTTGGTAAGTCCAATATCCAAAATTTCTAGCCAATATAGTCCTAGAAAAGAAGAAGAATTAAAAAATTAGGATCTACATCAACTTTAGAGATCTTAAAAAGTAGTATATGAAAGATGATTTCCCAATTTTGATCATGAAACTAATAATTAATTCTATAAACGAATATCATGACCTTTCCTTGATAGAAGACTATTTAAGGTACAACCAAATCATGATGGACCTCGAAGATAAGGAATCCACTACTTTCTGATTTCCCCAAGGGGTATATTTTTTTTAGGGTTTTTCCCTTTGGTTTGAAAAATGCTAACTCTACATTCCAATGTGCGCTATGCATCACATCTTCAAACCATATTTGGGAAGGTATGTCGAGTGCTATGTCGACAATTTGGTGGTTAAATCTTAGCAACATTCTAATCACCTTACTGATATTGATACCATAATTAATAAATTGCGAAAACATTTCTTAAAAATGAACCCCTTGAAGTGTGATTTTAGAGTTACCTTGGGAAAATTTATTGGCTACGCTATACGTCATCACAACTACAAATTTTATCCTGAAAGGAAAAAATATATCCTTGAATTTTCACCCCCTCAAAACCTCAAATCGTTTGGGGGATTATAAGGATTCCTTGATTATATTTTCTGGTTTATAGAAAAACTCACAAGAAAGTGTTTTACCTTCATTAGATTGATGAAAAAGGGGATAAAATATCAGTGGAACGATGAATTTTAAGAGGCATTCGATAATATCAAGAAATATCTTTTGATTCCAGCAACGATAATGCCACCTATTGGGGGAAATATGCTTATTATATATGTGGCATCCTTATAATGATCGTTGGGTGCTTTCCACACACAAAATAATGGAACTAAGAACGAAATTAACCTTAATTTTCTCATTAAAACTAATATCGATATTGAGAATCATTATTCAAAAATATTTAAAAGAGTTATCCACTATTAATATTAAAATTTCAGAAGATGGTTCATTTCCTGTAGTACCATGAGGTCTAATTGGTCTCTCATAACAACCTGATAAAATACATCCATAGTTTTCCTATGTTGAACAAAATATTGGCTTGATGGGTGATCTTATTGAAGTAGTTTGACATTCAGTTCATGTCTTAGAAAGAGATAAAGGGGAAGCTATTAGTATAATTCTTTGCAGAACATCTATCTACAGAAAAAATATAATTGAATGATAAAATTTCGGATGAATAGATCTTCTATATAAAAGAGGGCCCCTAGATATGGGTGTTGTATTTAAAAAAGACATCCAAAATCCAAATAGTTAAGAGATTGGAATACCCAAAGATCAACAAAATCGGGTTGGAAGTCATGCTCATCTCTCCAGAAAAGGCAGTCTTACCTTACTCTTTCCTATTGTTAGAAGTATATACAAATAATGAAGTAGAATATCAGTCCCTCATTACTGGTATAGAAATGGAAATTCAAATGGCAATGTATTACTTGAAGATAAAAGGTGATTCAGAGTTGGTAATCAAGAAGATAAATGGTCATTTTTACATCATAAAGGAATATATAATCCCTCAACTTGACTATGTTAGAGGAATAGTGGTAGAATTCCTCTAAGGTTTGTAATTTTTATTAAGGTTTGAAAGCTGTTTTTTTCAAAACCCATGAATTTTTGATAAATGTAAGTTTTTATTTTAAAAGTAAATATTCACATATATAGAAAATTATTTAGATAAAATGAATATCATTTTTGGATTTAGGATGTCGAAATTATCTAATGAAGAATTTTTCATAATTTTCTGAGACAGTCGAATTTTTGGGTAAAAATTAAATACCGTTTAATTATATAATGCATTTTATGACATCATAATGTCCAAATAGTGATGTAATAAAATAATATAAACGATATTTTTGGCTAATATATGTTTTAACTTTAAAATAATTCGATTTTAGATTTGTTTGATTATTTTTATGGTGCCGTAGTTGACCCTCCAAGACTTATAAAACATTTTAACTTTTAAAATGATTTCCTTGAGAGTGTGACTCACCTCCACATAAGTAAGACTAATATTTTAAGAAGTTCAGACATTGGCCTTATAAAATAATTTTTTCCACTCCCCTTTTGAAAAAACCATGGGCAAAAACCATGGGTTGGTCTGTGGTTTTGATTTGTTTAATGTGTGGTGTCCAAAACCTAAATAATAAAGTATTCCCTCTCTTTTCCTATATAAACCCACCCAATCTCCCACTCATCTTCACTAAAAACCATAGGAGAACGTCATAACCTACCCTCATCTGTCTAAAATTATCCTAAGGCCCCCCAATCTCCCAATATGCCTCTCTCATGCCCCTCCCAAGCCTTTGGGATCACACTTCCAAGTTAGGGATTTCTTCCTCTCTCATTTTGTCTAAATTTCATTATATAATTATACCATTTTTTTAATTACAAATGTTGGGGAATGATTTTGAACCTCTCCCATACTTCCCTAATTATGTTTGAATGATTTTATACCCCTTTATATCTTATTAATGCCTCCCATGTACACCCGTTACTATGCCAAAATTCCATAAGGGATTTCTCTCTCCCCATTTATATTCAAGAAATTATTTTATTTGATGAATATAAATTCCATTTCATATGTTGGGACATGTATATATATGACCCCTTACTGTTCATTTTGTGTAAATATGATTATATACCCCTTTCTCTCTCATCAACCATTTTTATGAATTATTATATCACGTCATTATGCTACTGAAATTGCACCGTGATTTTCCATGGCAAAGTCATTGTGTAGTGAATACAATGTCCATTTCTCTATCAACAGTATTCAACTTTATCAACATTTACATACTTATTATATAGTTTCATGTATGAATTCCACATTCCTTTATCGTGGAATGAACGATGACTTTTAATGAATCCATGCTATATGATCCATGTGGCACTCTTATCCATGTGGTACACTTATTATATAGCTTCAATATATGTTATCTCATTCTAATATCATGTTAAATTTTGTTTCCACATTTCCATGTTATGATAATAATGGTATATCATGCCTTTATGTTCATGTTTCTCTTATGATCCATTTATATACCTATTGTCTAACATGTACTATATTCTTCAAGTTATGTCCTATTTACTCCCTTACTGGGATATATAGCTCACCCTTTTCTTATGCATGTCCTCATGTTATCCCATACAATTCTAAGTACGAAGGAATGTGTGAGGTCATGTAAAATAAGTTTTCAATAAAGATGTGTATTTCATGTTTTAAGTTGTTATGTAATGTTACTAATCCCTAAATACACTAGACCTATTTATATTCTATGTTTTATCGAGTGAATTTTTTATGTAATAAAATATGTTTAAGTGTGAAATAAAGAGCAGAGTTGTTATAGTTGGTATCAGAGAATAGGTTAAGTTATTTTTGGGATTAGGATTAGAAAACCCTAGTGAAAGACTTAGGAATAATAATAAGTATAATAAAAACATCCATAATTTCTTTTGAGTAATAAGTAAGTGTTTTATCAAGAAAATACATCCCTGTCTGGATACAAGTAGGTATAGGTGGCTCTGGCACATATGTATTTAGGGGTAAAACCTGAAAACACTGCATTGAGCTACACTCAAATGGGAATTGGTGCACGGAAACGGGCCATGATGCACTCTTGGTTACAACACTCCCAAGGGATATGCTTTGGTAAATTCACATTATTAGTATAAACCATTATTAAGGGGAAAAATACCCCTAATAATATATGTTGGGAAGTATATGATGGCTAACATATATTGAAGACTATAAATTCCTAAGTTAAGGAAATAAAATTAATTTATAAGTAATTTTCTTTTGTCTTTGGATTAACCTTTACGTGTTACCCCTAACTTTCCTTTTATTCCAGCCAATGGATGGTAATAGGAGGACTCAGGCTAACAACCAATGCGAAGATCAATGTGATGATTGTTCTAATGAGATGCCCAATCCGATGGGAGCGGTAATTACAAAGTTTTTCATGATAATCTCTTAGTTAAATCAAGTTTTGAATAGAAGCATGGTTCAAGAGGAACGTTCAACCCCCCCTAAGAAAGAACAAGTCGCAATCAAGAGCTTAATGAGACAAAGGCTTCCTACTTTTAATGGATCATTCAATACCTCAACTGCCAAACAATGGATCCACTCCATTGAAAAGATATTCTCCATCTTTCAATGTTCCGAACAAGAGAAGGTTATTATGGTTTCTGATTGTATGGAGGGTGAAGCCGATCAATAGTGGACATTGATAAAAATTATGAAGCCTGAGGAGTAAATCGAGGCATTGAAATGGAATAATTCCCAAAAAATGTTTTTTGATAAATATTTTCTACACACCCTTCAACTTAAAATGGAAAGGGACTTCCTTTCCCTCAAGAAAAAAGATGATGAATCCAATAGAGGGTATGAGGAAAACTTCACAAGTCTTGCACAATACGCCCCCATCTTTGTCTTTACCCTCGAATACAAGTTTGACCACTTATTTGGTGGGCAAAAACCTAGTCTACGGAAAGCCTTGGTGATCTGTTACTTCAAGAGCTATGAGGAAAGTGTCCGATTTGACCTCAAAGTCGAAATGGAGATCAGTGAATCTCAGGGGTATCATGGGAATAAGAAGAGTAAGGTGGACATTAATTCTAGCGGTCCGATAGATAAATCGAATGGTTCCAAAAAAAAAATCCAACACCCCACTTGCCAAAGGTGCGAAAAGAATCACCCCGGAAATTTTCTGAAGGAGAAGAGGAAATGATTTTGGTGTGGTAGATAAGGACACCTAGACATTAATTTCCGACAAGAAAAATCTATAGCTGTGAAAGAGGAGAGGAACACTCCGTTCGACCCTCAACATGTTGTTCATTTCTTCAACTACAAAGAACATGACCCTTTGCAAACCATTTCTCTAAGCCAAGGGTTTTTGGAGGCAACCAATAACCTCCAAGGTAGCATTGGAAAGAGTTTTCCATCACTACCGTTGAAGTGAATCCCGACAATGAAGTGGTGAAAAGTACTCTAGTCATTCATTCAATAATAGAAAACATACTTTTTGATTCTATTTCTATGCATTATTTTATATCCCAAAAGTTTAGTAGAACAATCACAACACCACAAAAAATCATGGAAGTAAGGATGCTGTTGAGAACACAAAATGGGGAAATCATTGCATCCCATGAATATAACTCCTCCCCTATCACAATATGTGTATTGAATTTCCTGGATAACTTCATCATACTCCCTCTATTGGAATTTGATGAAATTTTTGGTATGGATTGGCTTTCCCTATATAGATCCAACATAAATTACTGTGAGAGGGAAATCACTCTCTATATGGCGAATCGACCCCTGATTCTGTACAAGTGCAAGGAGGAGTATAAATATTATTTAGCTCCATCATCTCAAGCATGGATATTACTACCCTTTGATCACATGTATCTTTATCATATGATTGATTCCATGGAAGAAACCATCCTTAGCGAAATTCCTATTGTGAGGGAATTCACTGAAGTGTTTCCCAAGGAATTTCCTGGTCTCTCTCTTAGAAGAGATGTTGAATTATCAATTGATCTTATACCTGGGGAATTTCCAATATTCCAGAATCCATATAGAATGGCTATTGTGAATCTTGAGGAGCTAATGAAACAACTACAGGAGAATCTGTATAAAGGGTTTATACACCCAGGTGCTTCACCATGAGGTGCACCTGTCCTCTTCATAAAGAAGAAGGATGGGTCAATGTGCCTTTGTATTGATTATCCTGAGCTTAAAAAAATCACGATAAAGAACAAGTATTCTCTACCCTGAGTTGATGACATGTTTGATCATCTATGTGGAGGACAATACTTCTCCAAGGTGGATTTGTGTTCAGGATATTACCAAGTAAGGGTGAATAAGGACGATATCCCCAATACTACTTTTTGTACAAGGTACGGGCACTATGAATTCATAGTAATGCATTTCAGACTCACTAATGATCCAGAAATCATCATGCACTTGATGAATAGAGTCTTTAGAGATTACCATGACAAATTTGCGGTAGTATTTATAGAAGATATTATAATATAATCCGAGAACAAGGAGGAGCATGATAAACATCTAAGCACTGTACTAAAGACCTTGTGCAAGGAGAAGCTCTATGAAAAGTACAAAAAGTGTGAGTTCTAGTTGAAGGAAATATCATTCTTAGGTCATATCATCATAAGAAATGGGATATCTGTGGATCCATCCAAGACAACTGCAATTGAGGGATGGATGAGTCCAACATCAGTAATGGATATCCGAAGCTTCCTATGGTTAGTTGGATATTATCACCGATTTGTGAGAAATTTTTCACAATTGTATAACTCTCTTACCAATCTAACTTGGAAGGGAGTAAAGTTTTCTTAGAGTGATGAATGAGAAGAGAGATTCAAGGAGTTAAAAAGGAGGCTTATCACTGCACCCGTGCTCACACTACCCAGAAGTGGAGAACCTTTTGTGGTATTTAGTGATTCATTGAAGAAGGAACTGAGCTGTGTGTTGATAAAAAATGAAGAATTCATTGCCTATGCTTCAAGGCAATTGAAAGTTCATGAGAAAAGCTGTCCAACACATGATCTGGAGTTGGATGTAGTAATCTTCACTTTGAAAATTTGGCGACATTACCTCTTTAGGGAGAAGTTTGAAATATATATAGAATACAAAATCCTCAAGTATATATTCACATAGAGAGAGTTGAATATGCACCAATGAAGATGGTTAGAACAGATCAAAGACTATGACTGCTCAATCCATTACCGAATTGGGAAAGCGAAAAAGGTGGCAGATGCTCTAAGTAGAAAAGACCCACCAATTTTATCATTGATGAGAATTTAAAATGATATAATCTTCTTATATTTGATGAAGATGGACATAAGAATCATAAGGAAGGGAACATCGTCGATCCTTTCACAAATTATTTCTCAACCATCTCTTTTGAAAAGGTTAAAGGATTCTCAAAAGGATGACGTAGGAATTCAAAAGAAATCGGAAACTATCAGAAAAGGTAAATCCTTGGAGTTCAATGTTAATAAAAAAGTAATTGTGAGATTTGGGACAAGAATATGTGTTCCATCGAATCTAGAGTTAAAGAAGGAACTTTTGGATGATACATATAGTTCAAATTTATACATTTACCTAGGAAACACAAAGATATATCAAGATCTCCGAGAGCTTTATTGGTGGTATAACATGAAGAAGGATATTTCTGAGTATACATCAAAGTTCCTGATATGTCATAAAGTGAAGGATGAGAGGTAGAAGTCTAAGGGGATGATGCAAACATTACCCATAACAACATGGAAATGGGAGAAAATCACCATAGAATTTGTCACCAGACTTCTGAAGACATCCAAAGAAAACAATGATCTCTGGGTTGCTGTGGATCGTCTTACAAATACTGCACACTTCATTGAAATTAGAGGGGTTTTCTCATTGGATAAACTGACACATATATATATCATATAAGTGGTAAGGATACATGGAGTACCACTATCTATTGTATCTGGTTGAGATCTAAGATTTAGCTCTAAGTTATAGAAGAGTCTTCAACATGCTCTCAATACTGAGTTGAACTTCGGTATAACTTATCGTCCTCAAAACTGATGGCCAATCTGAGCAGACTATCCAAACACTTGAGGACATGCTGAGAGCATGCTCAATGGACTTCAAATTAGGATGGGATAAACATCTTCCTCTGGTTGAGTTCTCTTACAATAACAGTTTCCACTCAAGCATCCAAATGGATCCTTATGAAGACCTATATGGGAAGAGGTGCAGAACACTAACATGTGGGGATGAAGTTGGGGAGCAGAAACTCCTAGATCCATAAATTTTCGAAGAAATTGTGAAGAATTTTAAGACCATCCAGCAACACATTAAAGCTTCTCAGAGTCGACAAAAGAGCTATGCTGATAATCATCAATAAGACCTAGATTTTGATGTTGGAGACATGGTATTCCTCCAAATATTTTCGTGGAATAGAGTTATGAGATTTGGGAAGAAGGGAAAGCTTAGTTCAAGGTACATCAACCCTTTTGAGATCCTTGATCACATTAGAGAAGTGGCCTATCGAATGGTACTCCCACAAAACCTATCATAAGTACATGATGTATTCCATGTATCACACTTGAGTAATTATATACCTGACCCATCACATGTACTTAATCTAAAGGTGGTACCATTGGAGAATGACCTCTCCTATGAAGAGAATCTGGTGAAGATCTTAAATCGTAGAGAAAAAGTTCTACGAAATAAGACAATGAACCTCGTCAAAGTGTTGTGGAGAAACCACAAGTTTGAAGAAGCAACATGGGAATCAAAGGAATGGATGAAACAGAGTTACCCACATTTGTTTTAGTGTTGGGAAAATAAAATTTAGAGGGAAAAATTTCTTAAGGGGGGAAGATTGTAACGACCCACAATTTTATTAATGAAAATTCCTATTGATCTAATTAAATGTATTATTATGTAAAATGGTTATATAGCATATGAACTTCCTTGGTTTTATGTTTTTGGATTTTTAAATACCATTAATAATTATCACCGTTACTAATATAGCCGTTGAAAAGTGATCACATGATTAATATAAATATTGGGCTTTAACAAATCCAATTTACTCTGAAATAGTTAGTGATGACCTCATCCAGTAAAATTGTTCCATACAAAGCCCATTTGTTAGAGATCAGAAAATAGGTAGCATCATTGGGATTCACTCTTAACTAATCCCGCTGATATTCAACACATTAAGCTTGAGTGGAACTGCCTATGGGAGAAGTGGAAGTTAACAAAGATTACCTCCCGAGTGATGTTATCTGAGCCTCCCCAAGAGTCTATCACCATCACACACCATACCCTTCAATATTATGTGGGTTTTATAAGGGGTTATGTAACAATACCCTAACACTATGACTATGTACATTATTTTTTTATAGAGAATATACATTCATTTTTTATAGTTACTTTGTAAATAGTTTTTAAAGAAAAAAATAGAATTTTAGTTAATATTCAATTAATAAATATATTTTGATGAATTAATGGATTTTTAAATTGAATAATATTTTAATTAAATATTATTAATAAATTAATTTTTATTAAATATAAATTATTGTATAATTTTTATAAATACTATTGTAATTTTTATTAAGGTTTGAAAACTGTTTTCGTCAAAACCCATGAATTTTCGATAAATGTCAGTTTTTTTATTTTAAAAGTTAAAATTCACATATTTTAAAAATTATTTAGATAAAATTAATATAAATTTTGTATTCATGACATTTAAATTATCTAATGGTGATTTTTTCATAATTTTCTGAGACAATCGAATTTTTGGGTAAAAATTAAATACCATTTAATTATATAATGTGTTTTGTGACATCATAATGACCCAATAGTGATGTAATAAAATAATATAAATGATATGTTCGGGAAATATATGTTTTATATTTAAAATAATGTTATTTTATATTTTTTTGATTAATTTTATAGTGGCTTAGTGGACCCTCCAAGACTTATAAAACATTTTATCTTTTAAAATGATTTCCTTGAGAGTGTGAATCACCTCCACATAAGAAATCATAATATTTTAAGAAGTTAGGCCATTGGAATTATAAAATAATGTTTTCCAGTCCCGTTTTGAAAAAACTTTGGGAAAAAACCATGGTTTGGTTTGTGGTTTTTATTTGTTTAAAGTGGTGTCCAAAACCTAAATAATAAAGAATTCCCTCTTTTTTCCTATATAAACCTACCCAATCTCCCACTTATCTTCACTCAAAACCCTTGCATCACGTCCCAACACAGCCCTCATATCTCTAAAATTCTCCCAAGGTGACCCAAGCCCCCAAGAAGTCTCTCTCAAGCCCCTCCCAAGTCTTTGGGATCACACTTTCAAGTAAGATATTTCTTCTTTACTCATTTTTTTCCATATTTTATTATGTTGTTATACCATTTTTTTCAATTAAAAATGTTGGGTTATGATTTATAACCTTCCCCATACTTCCCTCATTATTTTTTAATGATGATAGATCCCTTTATCTCTCATTAATTCCTCTCATGTACAACCATTACTATGCCGGAATTTTGTAAGGGATTTCTCTCTCCTCATTTACATTAAAGTAATTATTTTATTTAATGAATATAAATTCCATTAAATATGTTGTGACATGTATCTATATGACCCATTACTATCTATTTTGATGATATACCTCTTTCTCTTTCATCAACCATTTTTATGAATTCTTATGTCACGCCATTATGCTGCCGAAATTGAACCGTAATTTTCGAAGACAAAGTCATTATGTAGTGAATACCATGCCCATTTCTGTATCAAGGGTATTCACCTTTATACACATTTACTTATTGATTACAGAGTTTCATTTATGAATTACACATTCCTTTATCATGGAATAAATTATGATATTTAATGAATCTATGTTATATGATCCATGTGGAAAACTTATACATGAAATGAAATGATTAAGAAGGGTGCGCCATGATATCACTCCAATGCATTAGATAAAGATTAGTATCATGATACATCAAGTGCAATTAGGGTTTACTCATTCTAATTCAAGTTAAATGAGGGTTTACTCATGGTCTATATGCAATGAGCGCTGGGTCATGCTAATATCATGTTAAATGTTGTTGCCACATTTCCATGTTATGATAATCATGCTATATCATGCCTTTATGTTCATGTTTCTCTTATACTCCATTGATATTCCTATTGCCTAACATATACTATATTCTTCATGTTATTACTTATTTACTCATTTACTAGTCTTTATAGCTCACCCTTTTCTTATTCATTTCCTCAAATTATCCCATGCAATGCTAAGTATGAAGGAATGTGTGTGGTCATGTAAAAGAAGTTTTAAATAAAGATATATATTTAATGTTTTAATTTGTTATGTAATGTTCCTAATCCCCAAAGACACAAGACCTCTCGATATTCTATGTTGTATCAAGTTAAGGCTTTATGTAATAAAATATGTTTAAGTGTGAAATAAATATAAGAGTTGTTATAATAAATATAAAAAGTTTTGGCCTAAAAAGCAATTACATTCCTTGTGGGATTACCAAACTACAACCCACACTGCCACACATGCAACCTCGTATTCAATGGTATATAGGATAAAAGCAGTCTTACCCATTGAGGTTCAATTACCCACACTTTGTATTTCCATATTTGATTATCTATCCATAGATGAGAAATACCAAAAAACAGATAGATGAATTGGAGTGAATTGATGAGAACATACTACATATTTTGTATCACTTGGAGGTCCACCAAAATTAGATACCATGGTATTTCAATAAGAAATTACACCTCTGTTTATTCCTCCAAGGAAAACTAGTACTGGTCCTCAGGACCCTAATGATACTAGGGAAGACATATCCAAATATTGAGATGAAGTGGGAGGGACCTTATGTCATACACAAGTTCTACTCCAATATATATTATTCATTAATATTGATGGATGGAGAGATTCTTACAAACCCTACCAATGTTAGGTTTCTTAAGAAATAGTTTGTGTAATCACTCATTGGTCTTCATCTCAAGGTCTTAAAAGCATGAATTATGGTCCTAGTCATTTTACCTAAAACAAAAAACACTATAGTATGATCTTTTTGACTTTAAAATATATAGACTAATATACTAGTAAAAATATGTTAAAATGTAAATAAACATCCCTACCATATGTTGTAAAATTGTATCGTTCATGTCTTTATTGTATGATGTAAAACTACCTAATATTTCAAACTTTTATTGAGTAGATCAAAATCCTTGGTGCTAGTCACCCACTACACCCCCATTCCAGAACTACATGTGGCTTAATTATCATAATAATGGGATACTTAGTGATTCCTAGACCTTATGTCATGGGCCCAACCATGAAGTAAAGAAAATTCTTCTGCTCTTTCATACAAAGAAAGGTGTATGTAGGGGACCCCAACATGGGTCTTTTTTACCAGTGGGTCCATCTTTAGGATTAATAACTATGTGTGGCTTGATTTTATCCACATGGGATATGTAGTGACACATGGGTCCCTTAAAAAAGGCCTAATTTCAGTAAAAAAAGGAAGAGCATGTGTACCTGTCCCCTTACCTATATGTGAATCATATCTATGTAGGGAACTCCACACTCCACAACCAATGCTGGTCTAAATGTTTCCTTTGTGATCATACACATACCTTCAATATATCAAACTCCTTGTTTAGAGGAAATCTGGATATCCATAAGCTTTCTCTGTCCATCAGTAATAATATTTCTAATTCCTAAGGACAACTTTGTTTTGACTATGCTTGATATTCCCCATTCTATCCTTGTATAAGTCACCCCAAAAAGGAATTTTAACTAGAGGAACCTTCTTTTTTAAGATAAACATCTTCCATCTCTATAAGCCCTGACAACGTTATAATGGAAACTACTTTTCAAACATGCTCCATGGTCACTCCTTATGTACTTGTCCCATATCACCTCTCCTGATCTAAGAACTCGTAAGATCATGGGTAACAATTTCTTTCTCTACATCTAAAGTGTGTTAGAGCATATTTTTCCTGGTAATACCTATGTCACTCATTATTTACATATTTGTGCTCCTATTAGTACAACCTAAAACTACAAGGCACAATTCTTACATACAACATGAAGCTAAATTTTATGGTTAATGTCCCTATTATTCGATGTTAAGATGCTCCTAAAATATGCATTGATTGATTCTCACCCTTGTGAGATACGTAGTGATGCTTGGATCCTATATCCTGGTCCATCCACCACAAGATAAAAATTCCTTTGTCTTTTCTTTTAATCAACCCCATGTGATGAAAGAAACCTTTTCCAATCATTTTTCCCAAAAAGATCATAGATCACATGGGTTTACTAGTTTTGGTAAAGATTCCTTGCACGATCAAGGAATATCAATTCATGTCAGTGTTAGCATGGTCCTGGATGCAAGATCTTCAAAGGCACACCATCCATATTTACCGTATGACATTAAACTGCATGGTTTATGTCTCTTGCATGATGTGAAGTTGTGCATTTCATTGGCCCTCAACTGAGAGGACCACTATCTTGGGTGTTGGTTTCCTACCACCCATCCATACAAGAACTACATGTATCATGATTATTTCCTTAATGAGATACATAGTGACGCCCAAATCCTACATCCCGATCTATCTATAATATAAAAATGCACCCAATCTCCTATGTACAAGCCAGATATGCATAGGAGGGTCCAGTATGGGTTCTCACCCATCTCATGTTCCTATATTAAAAAAATTCCCCTCTCCAAACATTAATCTAATTAGTGTGGGGAATCTACCATATAACTATGTCTTTCTCAATTCTGGCCTTGATGAGGTAAATAACAATGCCCGAATCCTATGTCTTGGTCCCAACTGTAATATAAAAAAACCTCCCTCCATGCGAATGGGTTAGAACTACATAGGAAAATTTTCTCCCCATTATTGGTTTATTTCAACATGAAATGATCCGTCTATACTTAGGCACATTTCTTACACAAAAAAACACATGTATGGGGAAATCTAGATCATCACAAGATTTCCCTTATCCATCGGTGATAGAATGTATGATTTTTGAGGAATCCTTTGTTTTGAATATGCATGATACACCCAATTCTAGATTTTCATAATTTTACCCTAAAAGGACTATCAACCAGAGGTACCTTAAACCTCAGAATAAACCTCTTATATCTATGTAATCCCTGAAAAAATCATGCTAGAAACTAATTTTAAAACATTCTCCATGGTAATTCCCCATGTACTTGTCCCATATCACTTTTTGGATTCAGAATCCCACAGATTGTGTCTTACGACATTCCCTCCTCATTCTTGGAAAATAATGGAACAGTCTTTTTTTAGATCACCACGAAGTTGAAAGTATCTAATATTTAGGTCGAAGCTAAAAAGATTTAAATTAAATCCCTCAATTTTTTTTACTGTAAGACATTAAACTACATGGCCCATTTCTTGGTTTAATGACATTAAGCTGCATGATACTACAACCCTAATCAGGGAGGATCCTTTCCTCCCAATGTTGGTCATCCACTACATAACCCTGAAGAACTACGTACTACTTGATAGTAATTCCATAATGACATGTAGTGACACTCAGATCCTCCATTCTAGGTCCAAATTCTATAGTATCCAAAAATATTTTTTCCCCCAATCATGGATACAACTCTGATCTGGGCAGAATGTTATGGATTTCTCCCAAGACCCCTACTTTAAAATATTGTGATTGAAATAGAATTCCCCCTTCTTGACATAAAAATCAAATTTTTGAAAGGAGTTTCTCATCCATGGACAATTCTGATCTAGATGCTTCCTCCATTCTCAGACACATTCCTTTCACAAACCACCCTCTATTGTCATGAGGAATATGGATCCTCATAAATTCCTCTTATGAATTATTAATAGAATATATGATACTAGATAGAACCTTTATTTTTATTATGAATTATACGCCCCACTCTATATTTTTATAAGTCTCCCTCAAAAGGCCTTTTAAATAGTGGCACCTTCTTACTCAGGAGAAACCTATTCTATCTCTATAAGTATAGAAAATTTCAATCTAAAAAATAGTTTTCAAAAATTCTATGCAGAAATTCACTACATACTTGTCCCACATCATTTCTTCAGATCCAAAAATCATATATCATGACTAAAAAATTCAATCCTCGTACCTGAAGAATGTTAGAACACTCTTGTCCAAAAAACCACACTAGAATTGTTAATCCCATAACTTATAGTCAAAGCTATTCAAACTAAGACACCACTTTCATTTTTCTAAGTTGTAAGACTCTAAAATATCAAAGAAAATAGACGTAATACTCTCTAGGTTGAAAACCCTCAAAAGGGAACACTGAGAAAGATCCAAGTTTAATCTCACTAGACGTTCACTCTGCATGGTTTAGTAAACAAAATTGATAATTGAAAAGAAAGAGGCCTAAAAATTGTCAAGTTGAAAACCTAAAAAAGACGAACTAAGAAAAATCTAAGTCTCACTCAGTAATTCTTATTCATATCTGAATTAGGAAAAAATTAGGGTAGTGATGCAAAAGACCCAAAAGTTTGTAGGATCCGTTAGGCCATTCTAGAAACAGTTGAACTACGCTCGCTAGGTCTAAAGATCTTGGAAAAAATTAGATCTCCCTATTGTTACTATTATTGTGATTATGACATATTGACACAAGGATGTTTATCTTAAAAAATATCTTTAGTGTTATGTTATAATTACAGATGAAAATTGGGATGAAGATATAGATATTTGGGAAAAAAATTCTTTCCATTTATAGAGAAAACGTTATAGGAGAATCAACAAGTTGGAGCCTCTCTATCATATTTTAAAAATGACCATAAACACAAATATTGAATTTCTAAAGGTTATCTAGACTCATATCAATAGATTTTCAAAGATTTTATATATGGGTAGATTCATCTGCTTCATCAAGGTGAATTTCTTATACCATGACCACAATCATAGTCTTTCCTTCATCATGGACCTCTTCCAATGAATGGTGAAGTTGTATGAGGTACCCTTTATAAGTATCCATCTCTTATTGGAGGTGAAAATCTGAAGGGATTTATAATCAATCCATTTCATTTACCCCTCAAATTTCCTAGCATAGATTAGATTCACCTATGATAATTCATCTTAGAGATCATCAGTTTTGGTGAGCATTCTTTCTTTGATAAGGAGCTATTGTAACTCATGATCTTTCTCTATTAGTGAATGATATCCTTCATAGAAAGGTAGAACATGTGGTAATCGAATAAACCATACCCCAACATGATAAACATCATCCAAATCTAATGGAGTTGTTAAGGTATATCTTCCATAGGTGTCCTCATGACTAACTCCTAGATATTCTACCATATGATCTGGTAGCATGCCTAGAAAGCATCCTAAGCCTCCTAGATTTCCATGGAGCTATTTCCAAGGGGATATGGGTACTATAGAATTAGTTCACTTATGGAAATGAATTTCATTTTCCTTCCTAGAGTGAAATCACCTGTGTCTTATATAGTCTATTGAGTTGGGGTGGGGGCCTCCTCTTCTGGCTCAACCATTGAGACTGATTCCACTGAAAGATTAGTGAAATTAATCTCCAACATTGGAAGATACTAAAGAAAAATAAAAAATGGAGATAAGTGATTGATAAAACCCACTAATATATGTATTAGTTGCTTGGTTGGACTCCTCCCTTGTATCCCTACACTTAAGGGTTTGATCCGAGATCTCCTGAGAGGAGAATATTTCTGAGTCTTCTCAGGACCCTCCAGGGAAGGCTCATAAAAATCCCCTACATCAAAACCTTTATCTCTCATTCCTTCCACTACAGTAGTGAGAGGGACCTCAAAACCCTATTTAAGGATCTCCTTGGAAATATTTTATGCAAATAAAGATACACCATTCAAGATAATCGATTTAATTCATTGGAGGAAAGGAGGATGGCTATGGGGAAAAACACTAAAGAGGGAAACTCACCTCCATCTAATTATTTATTAAATTTCCCAAAATCCTCCAAGGAACTAGAAATATCAATATCTCTATTGTTTAATGATATATATTACATCAATTCTCTCATAATCCTCACTATTAGGGATATTTGAGACGCTGGGAATGAGTCCCAAATTGGATCCGCCATCAATATCACCCACTTTAACAAGGAACAACCCATTCAGTTCCCTCAAAATTAGGATCAACACCAAAACCTTCATAGGATGGTATGGAGTCCATGTCATCCCCTTTTAGGGGTGGTAATAGGACTAGCGACAACGGTTTCAGGGTCCTCCAATGTATGTGATGGATCTGAATTATCATAAGGAAGAGAAGTTAGTAGTCGACACATGGAACATTATGATGTGAATTTGAAAATTCCAAGATCATTTTCCCTCTTTGAAGTAATATGAAAAGATGTGGACTCACCTCTTTATGATTCTCCTATCAAAGAGACAAAAATTACTACATAAGTCTTTGCCTAATCTAGAATATCCTTATCAGTTCTAGAAGGTTCATCTCTAATCACCTTAAGATAGGAGAGGGGAGTGCATCCTACAACCCATCCCCATAATAAAACATTTATTCTGTATGAATAAAGGATATATTATGTCATGAAAACTTACCATGACTAATGATATTCTTTTAAAAGGAGTTTAATCTATGTCACTATTTAACTTTTAATGGAGGAAGGATAACACTTGCCTCATGAAAAATAGGTACTAGAAGTGAAAGTTGATAGACTCTACCACTATCTCCTCCTCTATCATTCTATGGCCTGAGTATAGCTTTGAGGACTCAGAAGTAGCTCCCCCCATCCTGAATGGTGTACCCGTTGTTCCATACCTCAATGATTCCCTCTTAGGGACATCTCATTATCCCCTCTCCAAGTTAAATATTCACATTACTTAGGAAACAACACCTTATATACAATAATAGGTAAGATAATGAGGAGGAGGTATATAATAAGAAATAAATCATTGATATCGATGAATTCATCCCATTTTTCGGTGGATTGATCATCCACCCCTTTAGTGTCACCCCAATCCATCATATCATCCACTTTCCTTATAGAGGGGATATGATTATCAATGGAATAAATGAGTATATCCATCTTCTATATGTGTAGTTCTACCTCAATAAGGTTATAATCGAATTTGTGGTCAGGTGGGGCTTGAACGTCGCCAATCTATGGAACTTTCAATCCAATAAAGATAAATAACCACAATTTCTTAGAATTAGAAGGCTTATCCTACCAAAATTAGACCACCTACAGCTAAAAACAATCCAAGGATTCTCTATCCTACTGTGAATTAGACTTGACACTCATCGATTTTACTAGCTTCCGAGCTCTCTCCATCACATTCAATAGATAGGTAGATCGAGCCTAGATTTTCTCTTGATGGTGGTGGCTAGACTGTATAGGCTCAATATCAATTAGAAAATCCCTTTAAATCATAACTGGATAACCATACCATGAATGGGGTCACTTGGGAGAGCTCAATGCCTCACCTCTATCACTCTATAAATTGGGTTGAGCCTTTCCACCATGATTCCCCTACCCAGCAGTTGTTATGGATGAAACTTGGGGGAGGCTCACTGTCAATTCCCCTTGAGGATATGATGAAACCCAGGATTCAGTGTATGAGGAGTTAAATTTAGGCTACTAGAATTCCATCCTTGAAGGAAATCATATACGTTATGAGTTCATTATTATCTTTATCATCATTGGTGAATGTACTAATGGTTGGATGCCCATATGGAAGGAAGTTGAATTCAAATCTATAAGGATCATAGGTTTTCAAATAAACTTTCCATCAATTTAGGCTACTAGCATGCCATCCTTGAAGGAAATCATGTACGATATCAGTTCATTATTATCATTATCATCATTGGTGAATGTACTAATGGGTGAATCCCCATATGGAAGGAAGTTGAATTATATCAATAGATTTAGTTTCATTAAAGATTAACCATACTTAAATGAAAAGGGTTGGATGCTAGAAACAACCTGAATGAATGGTTGAAACTGTTCTCCAGGAACATTAATTTACCTAGACATGAGATAAGAAACAAAATGTACTATGATCTATCCCTACAATACTTGAAATATCCCCACAATTCTAAAGAGGGGCTTACCTATATACACATGAAATAAGAATTGGTGAAGCCTTAACAAGATGGGGGATTCCAACCCTATATTCCTCCCCTCAGCTAACTTGGCCACCAGGAAAAATGTTCCCATCCTTACAATTCTATTCAATTCACAAACCAGTAGCATTTAGATGCTTAAACCCATTGCTAATAATATTACAAGATGAGTCTTGATGGGTATGTAAAAATTGATTTCACACCCCCATCAGATTTACTATCCTTGTTACAATGAAATCTAGAATCTACTATGAATTACCCACCTTCACATTTTAGGACATATCATTGGATGTTTTCATGTGGGGACATCCCCCTTGTGATCCAAAAAATCATTCATCCATGCTTGAGGGTGGAAACCCCTCCTTGTGTGAGGGTCATATTTCCTGATATATCAGGATACCTATAATATCTCACGAGCCAAAAAATGAGGTTGTTCAGCATCATACCACATCACTTTTGGTGGGATAAAGTCATCATACATCTCTCTAAGAATGGGCACTCTTGAGACCTTTTAAACATCACATAAACTGGTACTGAATTTATTATGTTTCATATAGAAAGTTTCCACATGTGTGCTCTAATAGCTTAGTAGCTCAAGAATAATATTTTAATTCTTTTACACATACATCTGAACCACCCAGACAACCTCATAAATGCAAACTTCCTTCAACTCAATCTCAAAATATACACAAATATGTTGCAGCCAGTATGACCACATCCACTATGTCTAAACACCTCCTCTAGAATGGAGGTCCTTGTTTTCCCTCAATTATTTTCATTGTTTTATATTGGAAGAATGAAAGAAAGAGGGGTATTAGTGATTATTTAATTTAGGATTGTGAGGATTTAAATCTTGGGCACAACTACTATGATTCATGATGTAGGTGGAGGGTACCATTCCCTTGTTGATATATACACCCTTGGATGAGATGTTGGATGTGGTATAATTCATGTACTATTGAAAATAGGAAAGTAGTAGGTAATTACTTAACTTCTATATGAGCACATCATTAAGGATCCCATGGCCATAGGTAGCTAATTTCTATTGGGGTATTAATAGTGATATTTTTTTAAATTATTTTCCAAGTACGGGAGAGTGATGTCACAATATCATAATAATCCGGTCTAATGAAATCCAACATATCCTTGATACATTTACTAGCTTGTTCATAAAAAACTCTCACCTTCTAAGCAGTCATTAGGAATATGAGAATAAATACCAAGATTTTCATTAGAGTTAAAGTATTGGTTTTGAAAAAAATTCAAAAATTTGGAAAAGGAGTGACCTTACGTAGGTCACTCACCCAAGTGACCTCACTAATGTCCCTCGCCCAGGTGGCCTTGTGAAGGTAACTCGATCCAACAACCTTAGACTAGTCACTCACCCATGTACCTACATCACGTAGATGAGGGAATACTGTGTGAGCACAAGTAGTGGTTTCATGGAAAGTCTGTTCCAAATATTATTGTGAAAAGAGAATATATGTGGTCTAACAAATTGAAGTTGAGAAGAGTAACTATTAGGAAATCAATGCTATTTATAGACGCATCGACACTTTCACAACCCACCTGTTTGGCCAACCTGTGTGACCCACCTACGTGACATACCTATGCAGCCCATCTGTTCATGCCTCCCTCATGCGATACTCAATTTGGAATGATTTTCTAACTCAAGAATGAATGTACACAATCATATAGATTCCATTGAATGGAGGATCTATCAACGTCCATATTTCTCTACCTTAGGATCAGACCCTCTTATTTTGATTGGAAACAATCATGAGGGGGGGATTTTATAGACACTACCTTTTCACATGAGGATGAGAAGTTTCGAAGGGAAATAACTCAAGTAATAGAGATGAAAAATATATCAAGTATTGGATGTGTTCGCCCAAGTAATCCTGCACAAGGACCAACTAGTGTCTCTACACAAGTGAATCCTACATGACTAGAGTCACCACCCAAGTCAAGTATGAACCCCCACCATAATCATAGAGGACCAAACATACATTCCCAAGAGACTTTTCGTGACATACCTTCACGAGACTTAGTGTGACATACCTTTGTGAACTAACTCCTTCACTTAGGGTTTCAAAATTTCATATAAATAGGACCCTTGGGCTTCTTATTTGACATAAATAGAAGAATAAGAGAATCCTTGATGATCTTATCACCCTAGTACTTATCCCAAGTCCTTGAAACCTTCCAGGTAGCTTCTAATCCCCTAAAGAAGAGGGAATTAAGGGTAGAAGTAGGATTAGATTTTATTAAGTGTTTAAAACACAAAGTACCCACACAAGGAGCCACTTCCCCTAGTCAAAAATAACTAGAGTAAAGGCCCCTTCCAAAACTTAGGACTTACAAGAGGCCCTTCCAAAATCTCCTGAGGTGACACCTAGAGGTTTGAACAAAGGCTCTCTATAGTGTTAATTACTTAGTTGACCATCTTCCAAGATCAACCAGGTCTCACATGGGTGAATCATAAGCCATCTCACCCAGGAAAAACTTGGGCGAAGTATCAGACAAATTTACCAAGCATCACCTGGGAAAACCATCCATTGGGCCCTTTCATACCACCAATAGTGGGGTAACTCTTTTCGTGGATCTATCATATGAGGGGGACTAAGCCAAGGAGTCTCTTAAAGCCTCCAGATATGTATGATCAGATAACAAGGCATATCAAAATGTCCTCTCGGTTATACATTCCCATAGTAATGGAGGTCCGAAATTTATCCTACCTAATAGGTTGAATCCTCTAAGTGTTCCTGATTATACATTCCCATGGTAATGATGATCCTAACCTTAGGGATAATAAAGAGATCCTAAGGTTGAAAACAATAGAGGATATATGCACATCTAAGCCCCGTATCTCTCCCTAAATTCCCCACCATGACTTCACCCTCATCTACCATTAGATGATGAGTGAATATCACCTCGGGGCATCCCTACTAGAGTAATCCCCTATTTTATCTTACAAGGTATCCCCCCCATCTTCCATATCCTCACCCTCATCCACTAGGGGATAAAGGAGATTATATGGATTTATAGATCTACCACTTCCTTTTGTTTCTCACATTGAGCATGATTGATGTGGTATTACATGTTAGTGATGATGATGACATATGTACGATCAAATACCTCTCTTGGTAGAAAGTCCTTTTCTGGATCTTACTCTCACCTTGACATGGGACTCCTATTCGGTATAAACCCCTACCATGATATCAGCACCCTAAAGGTCCACATTCTATATGAGGAAAACATTCTAAGGTCCATATACTTGATGAAGAAACCTTGGGTCTCTTCCATAGATGTAAGCACCAACCTTCTGAACTACATGGGATTTGATTCCTATCCAAATGGGATACTTAAGAATCCTCTATGTGGTTCAAACCCAAAACCCATAAATTTATCCTAATATTCTCTATGATATATTATTAGTAGGGTCATATCCAACTCAGGAGTCTACATCACTTCTAGACCCCTCAGTCCACTTCATCATAATTCCCAAACCAGCCTTTGGCTACACACCTTTTTCTTGGACATCCTTTCTAAATGATGTTAAACTACACGGTTTAGTCCTTATCACATGACATTAAATGGTATTATTTGTCCCATTAATTTTCACTAAACTATGTGGTTTTTGATTTATTTCATAAGGATACTTAGTTATCCTCTCTAATGGACCCAATACCGACATTAAAACAACTCTCATCTTCTTGGATGATGATAAATTCAACGGTGCCCCACTGCATGGCTTAAATATATCATCATGATAATAAATGAGATAAGGATCTCTAATTGGTACATACAAAAGGGTACCATTGATAGAGAAAATCAGATATATATAGATGTATTTGCTGGTGAATAATCTCGGATACATACAGATGATTCTAAAGTCCATACATGCTAACGATCGATTGTCAATATAAGGGTGACCTGTTTCATATTTGGGATTTAATAAAGGATTAATGGATATTTTTTAAATCTATAAGATATTCCTGAAGTATGAAATAATTCCCTCTAAAAATGTGTGATGATCCCGAACTCCCATCCTCTCAACCAATGTGAGTTCCTGAGTGTTTCTAGAACCACTTCTAATGAACACCTACCTTTGGAAAGCAGGTTCATGAAACATCTCGAATAAGGGATCTGTTGGTTGTTTCTATTCGCATGAATAAAACCCATTAGAAACCTTGAGATATGATGATACAAGTAGGAGAAATTTTGCATCTATGAAGGGCTTTGATCCGGAAAGGATTATCCACAAAGGTAAGGTCATTCATGTTCAAGATAATAAGGATTCTATCACTGAAATGTATAAGATTTTCCAATTTTTGATTCTTGATTTATTGATTTTTCCATTTAGTTCTACGCCTTTAAAGGTATATGACCTTTCATAAAGTCTCAATTTGGTTTGGGGTTTCCCCAATTTCAAATGTATCCTGATAGGAAATGGATTTTTCCACATCATCTTCTCAACTGAGGAGTTCAAGTGCCATGCTTGGGGGTTCGACTCCATTTCCCTAAAGCCAGGCTTGGTTACCATACAAGAATGGGAATTTTATTTCAACCTTTTATCTCTAAATAACTCTATAGTTTAGGTATGGATTCGAATTTTGGGTTTGAATTGGATTTATTACAACCCTTGCATCCTTTTTGATATTGCTTCGGGTGTGGGAAATCCTATCAAAATGAACCAAACTAAAGATTTGGCTAGTTCTGGATATTATTCTAGGATTTTAGTTGAAATAAATCTCAATTTAGATCTAGATTATCAGGTTATGTTGTCAACATAAAAGGATTAAATCAAATTGAAGATTAAATATGAGAAGTTACCCTTATTTTTCTCAGACTATTAGTCCATTGGACACCTCAAGGAACATTGTTTTATGAATGATACATGTAATTTCTATTCTATAAAGGGTTATAACCAACTAGTATGTAATAATCTACAAAAAAGGAAATTTGAGGAAGGATCCTCCATTGTACTGCAAGAAATAAAGGCATATGCTGCTGGCCATTTGGATGTTACTAAAGAACCAGGGGTTTTGCATGAGAATAATATTGTTGGTGCCGATGAAGTACAGGAGCAGGATACTCTACAACATAGAAGTGTGAAATATCAATATGAAGAGCCTATTTTTAAAGCTATGTTGATCTAGATAACTGGTGATGGGCATATTGAACCAACATAGATTTAGATTTTCCTCTATAGGTCCTCAAGACATGCAGAAGGGAAGTTGATGGAGTCAGTTCCTCATCATGAGTCTCCGAGAAGGAATTATACTGATTTGGTTTCTTATGACTCTGATAATGAAGGTTCTAAGATTATTGATGAACTCAATTTTTAGTGGAGTTTAAAAAAAATTATGGGTAGTTGTACTGACACGGAGAATGAATAATTTTCGAAGAAAAAATATTATCGATATGTTGTTGATAAAGGCATGGTGGTTGTTGAAGGTTTTTTCTTGGGCACATTTGAAGAAGGAAATTACAAGGAAGGATTAATTGCACCTAAAACCCACTATCTGAACTAGATCCATATCAAGGAGCATAAAGGCTCAAGGTAATATTTTTAGTCAATTAGAGGATGATTCTAACTGGGATTATGATGACTATAATCTGCTTGGATTTGAAAACTGATGTCCCATTGACATTTCTTGTTTTTGAATAATGGAATTTTATCTTGTATGACCACATTCCCCTCCATATGACTTGTTTTTTTGTTTAATATAGATTCTTTGCGTCATCTTTGTAAAAAAAAGACATTAGAATAGGTGTCTAACATGAAGGGTCATGCCAACATGACCAAAAAATTGAAGGACCCCGGGACACCCTGAGAGGGGAGGGGTGAATCAGGGTGACCACTTTTTCTTTTAATGTGATCAATCTTGTTCCCACGTTGCCAGGAACTTGTTGAACCTGTATGATGATTATGATCATAAAGCAAACATTCACATGCACAGAGAAGAAACAACCCTTTTTAATTGGTTCACCACTAAGGGCTACGTCCAAGGAGCATACGCCGACAGGTTTTCGGTCGTACCAAAATCCACTATGCTTCACTAGCGGTAGATTACAAAAATTTAGGTACAGTTACTCTGTCCCAGGCTCACTGCCTTTACAAAGTTTCAGGGATAGCCCACTGCTTCCCTCGGGTCACTCCCGTTGACTCCCCCTGGCTCACTGCCGTTGGTGAAGTCCCACTCAGTTTATAGACGTGAAGGTCTCTTCATCATTTTCAAGAGAATGCATATTCAGTTGTATGTAGATGCTGTATTGAAGTCCTATTCTCACCAAAAGCAGAATATCACTTTTCCTCGAATGTATCAGGTAGTCTCCTGGCTTTCGTGCAGCTCCAAACAGGCCGGCGGGCTTTAGCAAAACCTGGCGCGCTTCTCCAAGCCGGACGCGCAAGTCCCAATACGGCGCGCAAGTCCAAACTGGCGCGCAAGTGTCACCAATGCACCTGCGCGACGCTTACTTCCTCAACAACAAACTTGCGTGGTTCACTTCCTTTCACTCCCAAACCGCCTTGGGCGCACTGCAGACAATCGGCGCGCAAGCTCAACTTGCGCGACCAAACTACCACCTGCGCGACTCAACCACATGCGCGACGAGAGCTCGAACAATCTCTCAGCCTTGAACTCCGTGAGAAATGAGGAGGGGTGGTCCAGTATTTATAGGCAAACTGGACCCCCTGCGCGTCGGCGCACAAGTCCCTCGACGGCGCGCAAGTCTTGTCTTCAATAACCTCT
Organism: Viscum album; assembly: GCA_963277665.1. NCBI lineage: Eukaryota > Viridiplantae > Streptophyta > Magnoliopsida > Santalales > Viscaceae > Viscum > Viscum album. Next base: position 28,112,042 of record OY728131.1, read on the forward strand.
GTCGCGCAACTAACTTGCGCGACCCAACCAACACTTGCGCGACCTTCTTTCCTTAGCCAAATTTTGATGTTCTAATCATCAAAAACATATGGCGCGCAAGTCTTTTATCCTCCAAGAGCTCAGAGCGCAAGTACCTTTGCCAAAAACACTTTACTTTATTGGCGGATTTTCAGGCCCAAAAATTTGGCAAACACTGGGAAACGGCGCCACCTTCACTACTGTTTTCTGCTTGAACGGTATGATCTCTTTGTTGGTACACATCCGGAACTTCCACTGAGGATTGACAACAAACACAAACCATACGCCAAATCATGCTTTGAAGACCCTGGTTCCAACAAAAATTCCATTCCAACCCTATGTGGTTTTCGGGAATGAGACAACCATTACACTATGGTGTGTAAGGTGGAGTGATTTGTGATAGTATCCAAAACTCCCATAGATGTTCAATAAACATTTTTTCAAGATATTCACCTCCCCGATCTGATCAAATCTCCTTTATCTTATTTCTAAGTTGATTCTCTAAAGCATTCTTGAATTCTTTAAATTTCTCAAATGAATCGGACTTGCACCTCATCAAGTATACATAGCCATATCTACTCACGTCATTAGTAAGAGTTTCAAAGTAAAAATAACCACCTCTAGATTCAACTGGAAATGGTCTACACACTTTAGTGTGTACCAATCCTAAAATTACTATGGCCCTTTCACCCTATCCAAATAATGGAGGTTTTTTTTTATTTTTCCTTGTAAATAAGCATAAAATATTTCAAGTGGTTTTAGTTAAAAAGAGTCTAAATAACTATATTGAGAGATAAGTTTCAAACACTTCTCATTTACCTGACCAAGATAGAGATTCCATAGTTGGGTGTTATATGAGTCTTGCAAACATGATTCGTTATCTACTTCTAATACTTGGTTTTCATAATTTAGTACATAAAGACCATTATTTTAATGTTCCATACCATAAAATATGTTGTCTTTATAAAAGAAACAACCTTTATTTACAAATTTGAAAATAAAACCATCTATATCTAGTAATTATATAGAAATTATGTTCTTGGTAATATTTTATACATAATAACTATATTTTAAAACTAATATCATTCCTGTTGGAAATTAAAGGTGGTAGCCTCTAATGGCTAGAGCAACCAACCTTGCACCATTAGAAGCTTGTAAATCCACATATAATATAGAAATATTTCAAATTCTACTTGGTTCCTACATTTGGATATATATATGTTATCATCACAAGCTATATCTAATACCTAATGCATATATATTTAAATATTACACTTAATAATGAACATATGTTTTTCTTTCTCTTTCTTCTGAGTGTAGTTACTCTTCAAGTGGCCTTTCTTGCCACATGAAAAAAATATTGCTTCCTTTTCCTTGACCTACCTAAATATATTCCTCTTATTATAAGGATGGTGATTAGGATCTTTAGACATATTATGAGTCTTGGGCCCCTTTTCCTTATTCTTCCTTTTCTTATTCACCATAAGGACTGTGGGTTTATAACACCCCGTGTCCTTGTCCACTTGGAGAATAAGAGTAAGAAGTTCTAAAATACTCTTCTCATTATTGATCATGAGATAATAAATAATAAAACTAGAGAAGTAGTTTGGTAGTGATTAAATTATGAGATATATGTTCAACTTATCTAGGAATTTAATCCCTAAGATGTCTTAGCATTCAATATAGCCAATTAGCTTGACTACACGAGGCCCAATAGGCACCGAATATCCAAGATTAGTTGTAAATAGAGGATTGAATATATCATATCTCTATTGTATCACCTTATCAGAATAGATATCCTAAAGGTAAAACATCATGATATATGAATCCATGTCCTCATGTTACTTTAGAATCTCATTAGTCATGGATGATAGCATGAAACACTGTAATTTCCTTTCATGTAATAGGATAACGCATAAGCACACTTTAACTCTTGGAAATTTGTGCTAGTGAGAAGGTTATCATTTTCAAGTATGGTTCATAGTGATATGTTTTAATTCATTTTATTTATTTTTAAAAAAATAATAAGATAATAATTTTAGTACTTTATCTGATAAAAATCGAAAAATAAATAAATTTTTTATTTATTAATCTCCGACTATTTTATCAAAACACCATATTCCTCTCAATTGGATTTAGAATATCCTGTTTCTTATAAATTCTAGTGGAAATGATCCATATTTCCCTTCTCATCACCCCAAATTTATACAGTCAAGAAATTTGAAGGTTTTTAAGTAGGCATTCCAAATTCGAGTTGTATTAACTCATAGTTCCATGATATGTGGAGTGGACTCTCCCATCCTAAAATCCTTAAACTGTATTTCCTCAACCTTTTCCTCTTAGTTACACTAAGTCATGATTTTTAATTATTCTCTTAATGTGAACTAAGTTAATTCAACCCGAAACTTTAAGTTAGAATTCCTTGATAATTGAATGCACCCCAACTTTGGTCGGTCAAGTACTTTGAACTATGGTTCAATTTTAACTTAAGTTGTGTATGGATATACTGACATAAGATATATAATTTGGGGATTTTATCTTTATGTGCAAGTTTACAATTATTATCTTCATTACATGATTATTAACATAAGTGGATTTACTTAAGTGATTAACCATTTATTAAATAATGTTTACTCATAAGATAGTTTATTTTAGTTCTATCTTGAATTCTTGTTAATTCATTAATTCATGCGATCAAAAAAAACATTAATAATGAAATAATAATGAAAACTGATAGAAATAATATGATAAATTGATATGATCATGATCTTTTACTAATGTTTAGATTATTTGGAGGATGATAAACTGACCATCGACCTTGGGGAAAAACACCTTGAACCATTTATGGTCCATGTTGAAACATTCCACATGTCCACCTATGTATCTCTCTTGGATTGGTATCATCTTAGTTCCAAACATGAAGTCACTCTACTAGCTTGGGATATCCATCCATTACATATGCTTGTACTCACATGTAGTTGAGGTGAACCAAAGGATTGGTTAAGGGGTTTACATAAAATAAACCACAGAAATGAAGGACCTTAAATAATGAGAAGGGGGATAAATTAAAACAAAACATTTAATTTAATAATAAATTAAAATAATCCAATAACAAACAAAGGTTTGGTCTAAGCTCATGATCATCCACAAACATGCAATTAATTATGAATTTAATAAAATTTCATTCAATTATAATCCTCCTTATTTAGGATAAATCATGATGAAATAAATTAATTATCTTCTTTAATTAATCAATTATATTTTCTTAATTCTCATAAAAATTTACTTGAGATTCTCATAAACTATAATTTTTTTAAAAATTAAATAAATTTATTTAAAATTAATCGTGTACAAAAGTGTACCTTGGAGGCAACGTGGTGACTACCCGTCTGAACTACCCAATGTGTATTATATTCATATACTGTTTATTCACACAACATATAATATACATGAATTGTCACATAATTTTACATCATATACTATTAACTCAATAAACACACAAAACACATGGTATTTACATAGCATGTAATATTTTGATGTGCATAAAGTAAAAACTATATTAAGACCTATACATGGTATGCAATTATGAAAATTATGCAAAACATTATATTGAAATTTAATATATTTAAAACCTATCACAAGTCTTGTACTATCAACTTAATGACCACCTGGAACACATTTTGATAAGGTTTAATCAATATAATAAATTAATTTTTAATTCACCAAAATTTGGTAAAAGTAAACGACATGTACATTCAAGATACAAGTCATGTATTATTCTCAACTTCTATCCATGTCAATCATTTAGGGACTCAACATGAAATCATGCCATCGAAAATATTGGAGTACATGACGTGTACATGGGCTACATGACGCGTGGTCTCTGAGTTAGACATTCACCAGTCATATAGGTCATATAAGAAGATACACGACTAGTCTATAACTAAATAACTATACATCATGTACATAAGTTAACAACATGTACTCTGGTTGATCATGCACTAAGATGGATCGTTCAACATGTGATGTATAATTAAATTCTACATGTGTAATAAATGCAGATGATATAAATTAATTCAGAATTAATTCTAGGTGCATTGAGCACTGTTACATGACATGTACCTCTGGGTTACAAAGCACGTACTCTTGTGTTGTATAACCAGAATCCTAGGCACCTTCGGATGAGATCTTTGAATTTATTTCATTCATAAAATTAATTGATTTGATTATATCTGTGAGAAATAAAGAGATATAAATGATATATCACAATTAGGATTAAATAATGATTAAACTAGAATTTAAAAATAATGAAAAATACATAAATCAATTATCAATATTTAAATAATTATAAATAATTATACGACCCCTCTGAAACCACTTTATGGTTTTGGGCATATTGGAATTGGAAAATGGGGCATAACCAACCCAACTTTTTGTCATGATTGATGATTAATTCAAGATTTAAATGACTATAAACACCATTATCAATGAAATTGAATAAAATATTATAGATAACAGAAAAACTCTAGAACCAAGTGCCTGATCATAACATATTATTTATAATTAATTTAACCAATTAAATAATTAACTTGCGAGGATTTTTTTCTTCATTAATGGATTTGAAAATGTCTCTATATCGTACCATCATTGTATTGTATGAATAAGTAATAGATTCCATCAAATAGTTATACACACATGTTCCATGAACCTTCGAACATTGCCATAGGAATATACGTGTGATATCATGGATAATCCTAATGATTATGTCATTCACCTTGATCACCTCAAGAATTTATTCAAGGAAGAGTTCTCTTCGATCTCTCTAGACATTAGAGTGGTGGAATAGGAGGATCACTCTCCATTATTGAGAAATTTATTGGAGAGGGATCTCTGTAGGGATTGTTTAGGATTATCTCCATATCTTTTCATGTACAAAAAATGAATTGGATCAAATAATAAAATAATATAATTGAGTTTATATGTTGATAGGGTTTAGAAAATAATAATTCCACATTCACCCTTATTATTTATATAATCCCTTTGTAACCCCATATATATGATAATAATAATAAAAATATTTATTAACATGATCTAAACTCACGTATTAAATTCAATATTATTTATTAAAATAATATTCACTATATATTATTTCTCATTAGACCATTAAATCTGGTCCACTATTCGTCCACAATATTTATCGTCCATTTAATAATGACTATTTATTTAATAAATAAATATCACGAACTTATTCTCTAATAAATAAATAAATATTATATTCAATAAATAGAAAATAAATATTTATTAAATATTCTTCTCACATAATATTCACTTGAATAAATGGTGACATAATATTTATGATCAAGAAAACACAATTAATTATTAAACCACATGTGGTAATAATATTTATTCCACTTATTAAATAAAAAATAATATTATTATTTAATTGGGATTTTGGACACACTTAGTGTGTGACCCTCTAGTCCTCTTTCTTAACAACATTAGGTGAAATAGCCCAAAGTCCATGGTTATCATATTAGAACACGCTAAGGCACCCATAGAGAAATACGTTAATAACACAATGACATAAAACTACATAAAGATGCTTACTATACAATATAATCCATTTATCATGATATCTATAATCAATCAGGTTTCATGATGGTACCATCAACCTATATTCTCGATATCTCTGTTTTTTTTACTTTATAAAAATCAAACTTTCCTATAGTACACCATGGACATGGATTTATTTAAGCTATATCATTTCTATCAAAGTTCCTGAGAATAAACCTTTTTGTAAAGAACCAAATGAAAAAAATACTTTCTCGCATTATTCATTAATGAAATATTACTCACGATATACCCAATGTATCATACCCCACCACAAACATATTTTGTCATGGTTTTCATGAATACATCATAGTATTCCAATTATAATACTCATTAATAATAATCTCAAAGTCTAAGGATAAATACACATGTTTGAAGATAGGAACATATAATGACACATATAAATATAGATTTCCATCTTAAAAGTCTCATTATTATAATATCCTACACTTGATATTACCAAGGGCGTACACCATGAGAAGGTTCCCCAAATTCCTATGAGTTTCTAACCCTGATAACCTGTATAATTTGTGTCCGTAAATTTATTTCATCCATCTATAGAACATATATTTAATAATACTATCATGAAACTTTTGGGTTCTCATTATAATAAGGAACTTCTTTGAGCTTTCAGTGTGACAACTACTATTGGGAAATTATCAAATACTTTGTTATGTAAAAGGACAATCGTGATGTGATAATAAGTTTATTAATATTCAAAATAGTTAATACAATTTATCATAAAGTAAACATAAGTTGATTCTAGGGAACTTACTCCAACATCATATACATCATAGGCATACCAATATATTTTCTTTTTTTGTCCCACCGAGTGACCACTCGACATGAAAAGATTTCAATTTAATATAGACTATCTCAAAATTTATCGATTCTTCAAAAAATACTAACCCAACCGATGAATACATCACATGTAATTAATTCAGTAGTTGAGAACATCCATATAAAATTAGATAAAAAAATCATATAGGACTCAACTAAGAATGGACATGAATTTTTTAGTCTAATTAAATCCAGGGACACATGTTGTTTCTTATTATATGAGTGAAAAAATCTCATCTTGGTTTATCTACAACCACCGACATGATTTGAAATATACCAAACCACCCCCTTATTATAAAATCCTCAAGGATTACATAATAAATCTATCAAAGTATAAAGGTTATCATGCTAGGTATCTCACCCACCTCAGGTAAAAATGATTAAGAGTAAGTATACAACCAAAAGTATACCAATGACTATAAGAAAATTCATGGAATATACTTTAGTAGGTCAATCCAAATAATAAGTCTCATGAGTACACTACTCATGCCAATCATATAACATCATCACAACACATAATACTCTTTGATGAATATAATTACCCAGCGTAGATCACCTAAATTACACCTAGACAGGATCATCAAAAGTCCCAAGACATACCTACCCATATGCTAGAGGATGCAGACTAGTGGAGAGGGCATAAAATAGTTATGGGAAGACTATTAATTCAAAACAATCCTTAAGGGGCATACTCTAATATATCAAAAAATTAGCATGAAATATCCATATAATAGACATTATAAAACCTACATACAAATAAATAGGGATCCAATGGGGCTCTCATAGTCTAGATATACAAAGAAATAAAATAGTCTATATAAAGTGGAAATACATAATAATGAAACATTAGGTAAGTATATAACATGACTCGAATAAATAAATGACACACTAGTAAGTACATGTTGAAAAATGAATGAAAATAAACTATAATATGACCCAACTCACATGATAGTCCTGGTGAATCCTCATATTATATAAACTTCTAGACTTGTACCATGTGTCCAGATCCAAGAAAAATGCGTTCCCTAAGATATAAAATAAAATTCCACCCACATATATTGAAACACATTTTTTTTACACTGGTAAGGTTGAGTTAAAATACCTAGTAGGAGTCCCCAATGTCTCAATAATATTAAGTGCTATATTGATCAAGTGGATGTGTATGAAAAATATAAAAGGTGTATAATTCATTCTTGTGCAATACACCCACTTGGAAACATAATAAAAAATGCACATACAAGCATATAATTCAGGTCATCATGTGATAACCAGAACACCATGACACTTGACCCTACTTTATTTGGCTCTATGATGAAATGAAGAGAGTAACCCCATTCTAGAACCTCTAACCATACCCAAAAATATAGGGTAGGGTGTTCAAAAGTCCTGACCACTACCCGAAGGAATGGAGTAGGGTCCCTCATGCAAGTCCTGAAGACACCTTCTTGCTCAAGGTGGACCTTCTGTCACCTTCTAATAAAAGATGAGGCCAACATTAAAGTATCACATCAAAACTCTACCTAGTCCTCATATCACTCATGATGATCCATTCTCTAACTTCTCACTCAAGGTAGGTCCCTTGTTATATAACATCCATATATAGGACTCCATATCACACATGGATATCCTGCCATCGCCATATAAATCATGGTGAGGCTGCACCTCTGGACCCATTATCACACTATCTTTCACCAAATATGTACATGATGAACATATAAAAACCAAAAAAACCTGGTGCACAACCTATCTCACTACTCACTAGCTCATCGCTCAGGTGTAAATCCCTAGAAGCCTATACCCACACATCCATATCCATCTATCCCTACCCACTGCAATCCATAACCCACTTTGACATACACATACCACAATTTGAGCCTCTCGACACTCTCATACCACCCAAATAGGAATTCACTAGGGCCCTTCAGACCCATATCTACCCTCTAAGGGTCAACTATAAAATCATCACCCAAATTGGGATTTCATACCAAAACATAAAATTTCCATCCAACACACACTATCATGAATCATCATGAAATAATAAAAACCATAAAGAAGTCACGAATAAGAAACACATTAAGAAATAATTATTTAGAAAATAGGGAATCACCTACATGATTTCAAAAAAACCAAAATAACTTAAACAATCCCTTATTGATTTTATTTTAAAACACTTCCAAAATCCTTGTTTTAAAACTATTTCAAAAGGAATCACATACCACCTTACTCGTTATAGTACCTTGTCCAAAATCCTACAACAAAATTATTACAAAAACCCACACTCATATTAAATACTTTTTTAAAACCCAATTCTAAATTCATCACTTTTCTTTTGATTTCCCATTCAAATCAAACCCCATTTTAAAATTATATTTTAAAAAAGAAACTCCTTATTCTTTGAAAACCAATCACACCACTAATCCATACATAAAGAGGGACACTAAAATTCATTCGACTAGAGAGTCACCATAAAACTATTTAGAAAGATATGTGTTCCATGTTGACTATTAGGCTGATATGATCCCATACCAATTTATGGGGGAAACCACACAAATCATGAAATATATATACAATAATACTAATGATGGTATATGAACAAAAAATAACCAAATGAACAAGTGACTCATTAAATTCAAGGACACCTACCTCAACTGGTGATCTAATAATCAATTACAAGCTCATAATGACCTCCTATAAGTCCATGGGCACCTATCTCATAAATAAATACCATCAAATTAGTAGACCAAATGTTTAAAATAAAAAACCCAAATCATCATGAATGATGAAAAAATAAATGGGGGAATTCACGGTACATAAACTATTGTCAAAGTGGTGTGGTCCACTTCTAAAACACACATCGACTAATCCAAATAAAAACCCAAAATCAATTACCTGAATCAACAAACAATTTTACCTAAAATCGCTAAAAACCCTAAACAAATTCGTGGGGAAACATACCTTAAGGAAAACAATGAATGGAGGCTTGAATACCTCCTTCTGAGATCCCCACTAAGCACATCACATGAAAGCCCCATTAAGCAGGATAATTCTACCATGCTCCAATTAAATCATCTCTCTAAACCCTATTTGGGATAATTGAAAATTAAAGTAATATAAAATAGAGGAAAATGGAATAAAGGGAGAGATATTTCCAAGAATTGGTGCAACAAGATGATCCCAAGCTACCTAGATCTAAAGGGAAAAAAGGGAAGAAATGGGGAGAGGATTTTATCCTCCCCCTATGCTTGAATGAACCTCATGAAGAAATAAAGAGGGGTTTCTAATTTAGAAACCCTTAAAAGACCACCCTGTCCTATTAAAAAAACTACACAGCAGAATGTCCAAGTTATGGTCACCCTCTAAGAAGAGGGAAAACCCCTCAACTAAACTTCATCGAGACATGATTCACCTGAAGTAAAACCACCCTTGAGTCTCCCAACCTTTTCTATGTTACCTCCACCTCTCTTGTGGTGTGACACTGGATTACCCACACCACACTCCCTTATCAAGAGACTAGTCCTGGTCAAACCTCTCCATTTGTGATGAGAATTCCACCTAGGTAGAGGTTCTATCCCTCAACAAAAACCTTTCATGGAATGAAACCTCATAGGTTGTGGAACTACCTCTACCTACAACAAATATTTCAGCCTTGACCCCACTCATACATTCCCCTGAGCACCTGAAACACCACCAGAGCATCAATATTTATCCAAAAACATCAACTCGAGATGCCCAAATTCTCAGTTTCTTGATCCTAATCCAAAATTAAAATTTCCCATGGTTTCTAAAAACACATAACAACGTAGGTTTTTATAATGATCATATATTAGGGACAACTCAAAATAATAGTTTGATGGGATATTATTATTATACTAATCATGTAAATTAATTTTCATCACACATGAACAAATGATAAAAAATGATTTTTTATAAAATAATGATACATTATTCAACCATTACATCAATGTATTGTGTATTATATACCAAGAGACTCAAAATGACCCTCATGATTCTGCTACAATATTGGCACTACTAGAAAATTTGGCTATAGGATATATCAACGATCAAGAGGATTAGGGATACAATTTGTGTGTCTATATCCCATGGGATATTTCCATGGTAAATGACCATGGATATAGATTATGATAAGACCCATTTAGAAGCTATGTCCGAAGGCATGCCCATCGAGATAAGATAACAAAAAATGGCACTTGCAGGTTTCAAATCTGTATCACTTTTCTGGGAATCAGAAAACTTTACCACTCAAAAAATATGTTACTCTTAAATAAATATGTAATATTTATATATATAGAACATTTTTAATTATATTTTCTTATTTTTATGAAATAAATAACAAAATTAATCCCTTTTCAACCCTATAGCTACAGTGAGAACCCAACCATGGTTATAGGATCTGCACATTAACCTATAGCCACATTTGAGTCCGAACCATGGCTATAGGTCACCCCATATAGACACATTCAAGTTTTGACCATGTATATAGACACCTATATCCATGGTCAATCCTAAACATGGATATATACCCATGGTTATAGCCATATATATGGATAGTCTATCCCAAACATGGCTATAACACCGTGGCTATACCCAAAATTTCTTATTACATGGTTTCATTAATGGATCCATTATATTTTCATCTATAGCCCCACACTAGATCCTAATATCACCACTCTTAATGATATCTCATATGAGATAGTATTTGTGAAGGATGTGTTTAGTCCTTTGATGAGACCAAGGTTCCTAGGCTTGAGAAATGGATTGTTTTTTTCATAGTAAATCTAAATTAGTCTCTAGATGCTGGGAACCACCTCATGTTCATAAATAAAATTTATAATCCACACAATCTTATTTGTAGAATATAATATAGTTATGTACTCTACCTATATTTATGAGTCCACCAAAATGGATTATTTGGAACTATTACAACCAATATCTCCACAATTCAAAGAAATAATAAAACTAGATTGTGATCTCACATAATCTCTATGAGTTCAGAAACCCACCTCCATGTAACCATTTACATAGATCTCTTCCTCTCCTCTAAATACTAAGAATACTTCCTTAGTTATTCTCTTTTACTTATTGATGCTCTCAATAAAAATCCATTGACTCTTACCATGATTGGATTGTGTAGGGACCAGAGACACCCTAAGAGGGGGGTGAATTAAGGTGTGAGTAGAATTAAAACTTTTTCAAACAAGTCCCATTATACTCTATACTTTAGGATCAAGTTTCCTTATTTCAAGGAACATAATTCAAACTATTTTTTATTTCTTATTATCTCTAACCAAGAACCAATCACATATATAGAATTGTAAATGAAAGGAACACATATGTTTTACTTGGTTCACATATAAAATGATACCCTAAGGAGTATACACTCAACATTGTGCTGGTGTATCCGGATCCATAGGTAAGGGAACTCCACACCAAGGCTCACTACCTATTCCTCTCTTTCACTAACTGATTTCAAGAGGGTTACAAGTTCATGGATAACAAAATACTTCCCAAGGGTGACTACCTATTATTCTACTATGTTCACTTATTCAGTGAAGGTATTAGTTCATAGGATTATAGGTCCCTCTCTAATTTAAGGACATGAATAGACCTTTAGGAATTGTACTTTAAATCTTCATCATAAAATACTATTGTTGATACTCTATTTAATTTCAAATTTTGCCTCCAATTATCTTCCATATCTTTCAAATATGAAGAAATATTTGTATATAGAGTTAACTTTTTGATTATTCAATCTTAATTTTCAAAAAAAAACCCCACAAACTCTATATAATATTTCTAGAAATAGAAATATTCTTTATTATATTTTGTATTCTATTTATTCAATGATATATATATATATATATATGATAATCCTCAACCATGTTTTTATAGATATTCTCACATCACTCTTTTTCTGTTAACACTAATATTTATTAGAAAACCATTCGAAAAAACTATATTTCTCGAAATCAAATCTTCAATAATCTCCTTGTCTTTGTCTTCTTTATGTTGGAACACATAGTTCCAATTTTTATCTTGGAATTCACAGTTCTTTTTCTTTACCTAGAACAAACAGTCCACCTTCTCTCTTTTTTTCTCCTTTTATATTCATTTATTTATCTATTTCAAATTTGAAAAATAATTATTTCTATATCTAGGAATATTTTGAATTTCAAATTCAAACAATAATAAACTACCAACATTTCCTACTTCAAAATTTTCCTCTTGATCATCCTCCATTTAACCTCTTCCATTTAAATTTGAAATAGTCATTTCCAAAATAAAAAATAACAACCAAACTCTCCAAATAAATCCATGACAGCATTGCTATTAAAACTAACCAAATTTCAAGATTTATGGAATGACACGATATTCAACAGTGTAGCCAGTTATTTTCTAGTAGTTATTCTTAAACTGATTGAAGAATTATGGTGTAGACCATGTATTTCAGCATGAGGAATCTTGATTTTATAAAACCATTAAATCTCATTTAATATTCCTTTACAATGTCATATATTTCATTTTGTTTCCTAACTCACTTCACTTAATTAGTTGTGTCATAGAGGTACTCCATGTTGAAACTCCCTATATACATAGAAAATCAACAAACTCCCAGATTTCCTTTGATCTATTAAATTCATACCCTCTATGATGTAGTCTGATTCTATAGTGTAAACACATATAGACACAAATTCAATAGTCTTCAATATTTCATTTGATCGATTAAATTTTGACTCTCTATAATGTAAAATAATTTTGAAATGTAGATTAATGTAATAAATTCAATATATAGCGTATCTATAGATTGTGGTGTGAGTATCTCCAAATTTCTATCATGACTAGAATTCTCTTGTTTAGCACTATATCATTGTTTCTTATACCGTGACATAATTTTTTTACTACCTAATAATTGAGCTTTAGTCACTTATGAATATCCAAAATGATCTCCAATGAACATCACATCTCATGCTCCAATTTTTCACATTAAAATATGGGGAAAAACTTGGAAATGTTTCCATTAACAACATCAACATATGAAAAATAGTTCCATGAACCTCCAATATTATACTATATCCAAAACCTTTCATCTTATTCAATTATATTACAAAAAACATCAAGTATTTATAATATAATTATTCTGAAAAACCTATTAACTTGTGCAAGAACATGAACCTTTTCTTTAAATCCTTATTGATCATCCATCAAGACCAATTCTTCAAAGTCTTTAGATATAAAAATTCTCAATAATTTTCAACAAATAAAATAAAACCTTCGATTTGTAATATTCCCCCCATTTGGATTTTTTTTGAAAACATTTCTTCCATAAAATCCAACAACACCGAGAGATAGATATAATATCTACCATTTATTTCATAATTCATTATCCTCTATACTTTTAGATTTTATGAATCTATTCTCTCTTCACATTTTCTAATAAAATGAATAGGGTGTGCTTACATTTCTTCCCCCCATTTTTTATCATAATACATGCACCATATTTTTAATATAAACCATCATCTTAACATACCATTATGAATTCCATTTTTAGAGGGACAACAAACCCCCTTAATATTTACCTTCATGTTATTTACATATCATTTGTACAAATAATATTTGATCATTGGAACCACTCTCATCGCCCTTCATTTTATACCCATTCAACATACACAGATAGTTTCATTTTTCTCAAGAAATATCAATGCGTGAATTTACCACAAGAAAATGAATCATAAAAAAATCCTATAAGCCTAAAATATAAAACTTAGTGTAGGAAACAATAGTAAATTTTAATAAAAACAATGTTATCCATATCACTCAATAATTCTAATACAACACTTACGTCTTAAGAAATTTAAAACATTAAATAATAATCTTCCAGTGATCACAAAAATATCACACAACCTTTTTAGTGAATAACTAGTTAAGAACTATATTGTGAGACATAAATATGTAGAATAAATTTATATCACTTTTAAGAAATTTATACTACTTGATGTACTTTATATTATATTCTTCACAAGGAATTTTTTTTAATATTATAATTTTTTTTTGAATACTCATCATAACAAATCCCCCAAGGTTTTTTCAACTTTGGACTGATACCAATTGATGAATTAATCTCCAAAATGGGAAAATTTACTTTCAATATCCTCTCAATTTTCTAAAAACATTCAAATGTTACTAAATTTTGAGTAAAAAATTATATATTACATATAAAAATCTATGTTTGAATCTGCTTCTTCAATATGATGTCCATTAATTTTTTCAAGGACTACCATCATGTAATAAGGCTTTATAAAATGTATAGAATTCTAGAAATGGATTGAGACCATTTAGAAAAATCAAATATGTATTTTAAAATGATTTAACTTCTAAAAAATATTTTACACCAATAGTATTTCATTATTCCAACATACCCTCATTGATTCCATTTATGGATAATGTTTGATACAATTTGTGAATTGTGATGTTTCTTGAAACCAGTTTTAAATATTTATCACTGTATGTATTTTTTGGATTGAACAAGAATTATTTTTTATCATTTCTTAGCATCACTTTTGATATCACTTTGTAGACCATGAATGGCCTCAATATTACTTGTAACTTTTCATCATTTCATGAGATTAAAAATTTTGGAATCTTCTTCCAATACCTCAACAAAATTGTCATTTAAAACCCTATCTCTATTCCCAATGATAACATCACTTGTATGTTGTACCACTTGTAGAAATAGATATATTCTTTGACATATAGAAATTAACTTGTTTCAATTCACATAAAGTTTATATTAGTCATTAAATAATTAATACTTTTATATTATTTTTATTTCTATGCATCAAACTTTTAGAAATTCATATACCCCATGGATTGTTTATACCACTTAATGTAGCATCATAAAAAATTAAACACCAAGGGGAGAGGGTTTACCTACCACTTCTTCAATTTGGTGATTGTGGTTGGTCATAACAGACCAATCCTTTTCTTATACTCTTCTTCCAAAAAATTCTCTGACTAACACAACATAAACAAACTTCTTTATTAATTTTTGAAACTAAATTATTCTTATTTCATATCTTGATATTAATCTTCTTTTTGAGAACCATCTCAATGCTACATGTATCCTTCTTTAGTGCATAATATATGAATTAATTTCTTGGATTATTTCTCCATGAAAAATAAACTCCACTAATTTTTTACTCATTATTTTTAGTGGCATAGATGAAACCAATTAAACATAATTCTTGTTTTTTAGCATAGAAAAATGAGAAACTACTTCATTCTTACTTTATCTCCATGATTGATTCTTTTCCCTTCATTGTTGATGATATACCTTATCAGCCTTTGAGTTTTGATATATATACCTTGGATAATATACTTCTCCCATCCTTACTTATCTTCTTATGATATTAATACACCTTGAAATATGACCTTCATTACCATATTGAAAACTTCTTTTTCTGTGACAATTGTTTCTCATTTTTCTCTTTAACACATTCTTATTTTATTTCCATGATGGGTATTATAAAAAATCCATCAAATATACCTATAAAATTTATCTTTTACTTTACACTTCCAAACCATCCAATTCTATAAATAATTTTTTTAAGGAATAAATTATCCTTATCCTTTTCATGAACCCTTCTCATCATAGAAGTGGATAATATCTTAATGTCACCTTCATTGAATTTGTTGCTACAATATCTTACCATGTGAAATTTTTTAGAAAAAATATATCACTCTCTAATGAATTATTCATAATTTTTAATGTACTTTTATGGGTGTGATCTTACAACATGATTCCATTGATTGTGTATCTCAAAATAATTATTATACACATCCATTATGTTTCATAAGATTCAATAATAATAATACTTATTAAACATTGTATTTATAAAGTTTTCATTATCTGATATGATATCTAGATTCTTTTTCTCTACTGATTTCAAATTTGAGTTCAACTTTCTATCAAGTAATTTTTTCTTAAAATAATCTTCAGTAAATTCCTTCTTACTCAGAACATGAAGATCTTCCTCAATCTTCTTAATCTTTAGATTCCTTTACTTAAATAACCCTTAAAAATTCTTAATATATGAATCCTGTTATTTATATATAACATTCAATTTTTCTTTATATAATTCTCTTTCAACATACATTTATTCTTGATAAAGCTTCTCTTTTTCCATTCTCAATTTCAACTAATGAACATTTTATTCAATTATCTTGTCCATTATTGAAATCAAATCCTTTGTGGTTATCTCTTCCTTTAAAAAATTTCTGTTGGATTCATCTAAATTTTCTACATAAGTAGAATTATTTTCTTATTTAGACTTCATGAATTTTATTTTATTCATTAAATATTCAATATAATTTTGTTTTATACAAAAATATTCTCCATATTTACTACATGATGTGGTTTAATATTCTCTACTAAAATCCTCTAAGTACTCAGATGATTCGAGACCTATATCTTCATATTTACAAGAAACTTATATTGAAGTGTTAAATTCAAATATGCATAATAATACAACATTATTCACCTCATTGAGAATACCCAACTTATTGGTTTCCTTTATCTTATTCCTCTTATTATTTCTTCTTAACACATGAAACTATTCAAAAAAATAATTTATATTGAGATCCATAACTATTTCAAAATCTACACTAGTAGACAAAATATGGTTTTCTTATCACAAATCAGATTCTTCACCATACCATCCTTACAATTTTAAACACATCTATTCTGATGTACTTCAGTGAGATATCATCTCAAATATATCTTCTTCCATATATTTTATTTAGTTCCTTCTTAGCACAGTTTTCAAACTCCAATTTTATATGACTAGAATTATATATAATACAATATTTACTTAACAAAACAATTCCAATCACCTAAATATTTCAAGATATTATAGCATGTACTTCTAAATGGTATATTAAATCATTCTTATGGTTTGAAAAATGATTTCCAATAAATACTAGGGCCTTTAAAAAAAATCTATAACTTGAAAAATCTCTACAGACCAAATATGTAAGGCTGAATTCTCAACCAAACCTTTAGGCTTTGATACCACTTGAAGTATAAGGCCCCAACCATAAAACATTACATAATATTTTGATATGTTAATAATTTGAATTTAATTCCCGTTGAGTAACTTTTTAGGTTGAGAGTTTTAAATAATTAGGCCATTATTAATACATATTATCCCATTATTATCGTATTTACACATTATGGAAAGCATAAAGTTACGTTGTAAATAAAAATTAAATAATAATTGATACAAAATAAATATAATATATATCATATATAAATATAGTTCCATAATAATGTCCACCATCAGATATGGTAGGAGAAAATTGAACAATCATCATTTCATGAGTCATTAGTTTGCTGTACACAGAAACAATAGGTTCTATATCCATTATATAGAGGTGTGTGTAAGTTCAGGTAGAAACCTTAGCATAAAAACATCTTAGTATATTTATGATACTGGATTGTTTATAAAATAATGGAATAATGAGAAGTAATGGGGTTCAAGAAAGAAAATAAATGAAAGGAGCTTGAGAGAAGACTTTACCTCTAAATTGGGAAACTCCTTTTGATTTGATCCAAAAGGATTCCTTGAGTTTTATTATGCCCAAGTTAAGGATTATAGGAGGAAAAAAGGGATTTTGGGAGATTATTTGAGTAGAATTTGGATGGGACAAGGGTATTGAGAGGTGTGAGTAAGTGAGTAGAGGTGGTGGCCTTTTATAATAGGGAGGATGGAAACTTTAGGAAAGTCTTGAAATATTATTTTATTATAAATTTATTTTCTAATTATATTAGTTAAAAAGTGATAAATTTAGATTATAAGATGATTATGGGTCTAAATCTTCTGAACCAATATGTTTTAAACAGGTTTTGGCCATAAATTTAGATTATAAGATGATTATGGGTCTAAATATGCTCTACCAATTGGTTTTAAACAAGTTTTGGCCACAAATTTAACCTTATTTTTTGGATTTAACCCTTAGTTAAATAAATCAACTCTTACCATGTCTTCTTGTATTTTTACACTATATAGTTAATATGGTTACTATAAAATACAATTAGAACCTCAAGTGGATCATTAATTAAAATTTTAACATTATATAAGTCATTTCATTGAATATAATATTTTTATGACTATTATATCAGTTAACAAAATAGTATTTGTTTTAAAAACTCATTTTTGTCAATTTTGACACTATTTAGTAATTTTTTTCTATTAAATTCATAAAAACTTGATAAATTATGAAAAAATAAATTAAATCCAATCTAAAATGTCATAATCATCCGTAAAATTTGTGTATGTCATGAAAATATTCAAATTACATTTATTTTAATATTTATAATAGTATTTATTTGAATATTTCATTAATAAGGTAATCACTACATCATCATTGTGTCATAAATGAATTTATTTTTTTAATATCTAAAAATTATAAATAAAATACCATGATTTAGGAAATCATTTTAGATTTATAATGAATATTTATAGTAAAATAGATCAATTATATAACTCCACTTAAAAATTATTTTAGTAAAAAAATACATGTTTGTGTTATATTTCTCTTTACTTTAAATTAATTTTTATAACATGTCATTATAACTCCCAAGTAGCTCCATGAGATCCTAAAATCAACCTAAGGATGATCATGGTTGGAAATATCTCATCTAATAGGATTAGGACACATGTTTGGGTAGTTTTTTATTATTATAATATTATTTTTACCATTATTTACCTGATTTACCCTTTAACCATGGTAAATAAAAGTAATTAATGAAGTTACTATTCATAATGTCCAAAAAATAAAAGGTACCTATTTATATAATTTTCACCTTATGATTCTAAACATGTAATACATTTTTAAAAATTAAAAAAGCATAAGTTTCATTAATTAATTTATAATTAATTCCTGTTGTTTAAACCAGAAAGCAGGTTTTTAAGAAGTAAAAACTATCACAAGATTGACATGTGATTATGTCCAATTTAAATGTGAAATTAATTCCAATGACCAAAATTGTATTAAATGATAAAAACATAATACAATTAAAATTTAAAAACAATTAAAATGATAACATAACTATATAAATAAATTAGATGAAAATTCCATTTTGAATTAGAATGCAGTATTTTTCACTATTCATAAAAATATGGATTTTATGAGAAAAATACTAAAATTTTAACCGAAGTATATTTTGATGTACCACTTCTAAATAATAAGTTTATTTTTTCAAATATAACATATAAAAGTGACAAAAACTATATTTAAAAAGGGTTGTCCATCAAAAGTTGGTAAAAAGACCTTTTAAAAATAGTAGAGTATTTTATGCTTAAAAATGGATTCATTATCATTTTGAGCCTCTAAAATTCATTGGATAAATGTAAAAATAATTAAAAAATATATAAAATCATAATATAGTTATTTTTTTCATTATCTCCAATACAACGACTAGGCGTTAACTACTATTTAAAATAATAATATTATTCTTGTATTATTTTTTGGTATATCTCCGTGTTGTGTGAAATGTAAGATTTCAAAGAAACCCATTGTTGCATGTTGGGTACGCTATCTTACATAGTGTCCCCATTAAAATAAAATTAATATTAAATTCAAAAATATTAATAGATATGAAAATTTATTATTCTATAAATACCTAGGATGTTACATCCTTGCCCCCTTTTGGAAATTACGTCCTCACAATTTTATTCACTTATCAAATAAGTGGGGGTATTTATCCCTCAAAACATTTTCATATTTTCACATTTCTTCTTTAACCATATGGTTTTTTCACAAAACCTTTACCTTATAAATCACTTTATTCCAGAACACTTACTATATGCGGTGAAGAATCTATATTGGATGTTCCTCATAAGAAAGATTATATTCCAACTAAACTACCTCTAGAATCAAAACATGATATAGATCTATTATATACTTTCATAACATTGAAACATGTAAAACATTATGTACCTGAGATTAACTTGGAGGTAAATACACTCTGTAGGAAACTGATCTAACTTTCTATAGGATTTCATAGGGTCCAATTAACCGTGGATTCAACTTTCCCATATTACCAAAACACATTATAATTTTCCATGGAGAAAGTTTGGGAAAGATATGATCATATAACTTGAAAGAAAAATCCTTCCTTTGGTTATCCACATAAATTTTATGCCTTCTCTGATTTGTCCTCATTTTCTTCTTAATCAACTAATCCTTTTCTTCTATGTCATCTACCAATTCTTGTCCCATAAAATTCCTTTCATCTACTTTATCCAAAAAATCTGGAGTTCAACATTGCTTTACATATAATGCCTCAAATGGATCCATCTGTATACTGGAATGAAAACTGTTATTATAATAAAACTAAACCAAATAAAGATGTTGATCCCAACTTCCCTGTTAATAAATTGAACAAGCATGTAGAATATCCTCTAAGGTCTGAATGTTTCATTCCGATTACACATATGATTAAGGATGAAAAGCTATTTTAAAATTTAATTTAGTTCCCAATTACTTCTGAAGGCCTTTACAGAAGTTAGAAGTGAACTTGGGATCATGATCCTATAAAATATAGAGGGGAACTCCATGTGACCTGACTATATCTTTTATATAAAATTGAGAATGTTGATATAGAGATAGATTATATCAAATAGTAATAAAATAATAATATTTAGTCAATCGATCAACAATAACCCAAATTTCATTGTTAACTCATGAAGTATTTGGTAATCCAACTAAAAAATCCATGGACACATTTTCCCATTTCTACTCTAGCACTGGAAAAGGCTGAAGCACACCTTTCGGTAACTATTTCTCTACTTTTACCTATGGAAAAATCAAACATCTCAGGGTAAATTCAGCAATATCTGTTTTCATTACATCCCACCAATAATACTCCTGAAGATCTCTGTACATCTTAGTGCTTCCAAGATGATCTGAAAATAGAGAACTATGATATTTAAATAACAACTATTTCTTCAAATGTTAATCATAAGACACACATAATATCTTCCCAAACCTGAAAACACAATCTTTATCAATGTTAAATTTAGGTAAATTTCCCTTCTGAACCAATTCTACCTTTTTTTGCAACTCACTATCTTCCTTCTACACTTGCTTTATTCTGTCTTCTAGAGATGATTTCACTGAAACCTGAATCAAAATAGAGGAATTTCCTACACCAAAAACTTCCATGCCAAATTTCATCAAATCATTAATGAAAGTTTCATGTTCTAAATATTACCTGGTTAATATAGCATTACTTTTCTGACTCAAATCATCAACCCCTTTGTTCTCTTTTTCAGGATAGTAATGAATCATGAAATCATAATCCTTGATTAATTCCATACATCTTCTCCATCTCATGTTAAATTATTTTTTAGTAAATATATACTTCTAACTTTTGTGGTCAATATATATTTCAAATTTTACTCCATACAGATGATGCCTCAAAAATTTTAAAGAAAAAACAACAGAAACTAATTCCAAATCATGTGTAGGGTACTTTAACTCATTAGTTTTCAACTAACACAAAGCATAAGAAATTACCTGATCATTATTCTTTAGGATACAACCATTTACTTTCAATGAATAATCACTATAGATAAAAAATTCACCATTTCTGGAAGGTAGTGCCAAGACTGGATCATTCACCAATCCCCTTTTCAATTCCTGAAAACATTCATCACATTCTTTTGTCAAGATGAACTTAACACCTTTTTGAGTTAATTTAGTCAGTGGGCTAAATAACCATGAAAAAATTTCAACAAAACTCCAGTTTTATTTGTGGGTCTTGGACATTATTTAAGAACTTTTATTTTTGTAGGATCAACAATTATTCCATATTTAGAAACAATGGGACCAAGGAATGAATTTTCTTGTAACCAAAACTCACAGATACTGAATTTCCCATATAGTTTCTTTTCTTTTAAGGTTTTCAAGACAACCCTTAAATGACTTTTATTCTCCTACTTACATTTATAATATACCAAAATATCATCAATAAACAAAACCAAAAACTTATCCAAGAAATCTCAAAATATTCTATTCATAAGATCCAGGAATACATTAGGTGCATTGGTTAACCCAAAAGGCATAACTACCTATTCATAATGGTCATATCTAGTTTGAAACATGGTCTTCAGAATGTCTGTTTCCTTTAATTTCAACTAATGGTTCCCTATCCTCAAGTCAATCTTTGAAAATTACTGAGCTCCCTGGATCCAGTCAAAGAAATAATCTATCTGAGGAAAAGGATACTTTTTCTTAATAATGATGTTATTAAAGACTCAATAATCAATGAAAATACTCATTGAAACATATTTTTTTTAACAAATAAAATGGGAGCACCCCATGGTGATGTGCTAGGTTGAATGAAAAATTTATCTAATAACTGCTGTAACTGCTTCTTTAACTCTAAAAGTTCAATTTGAGCCATTTGATAAGGGGGTTTTGTAATTGGATTTGCATCAGGAACCAAGTCAATAGTAAATTAAACTTCTCTATTAGGTATTATACTAGGAAACTCATTAGAAAAAACATCAATATACTCATTTACCATTTGAAAATTATTAATATGAACTATTTTTTTATTTTCAACAATATGGGTAAGGTAACATTCATTCCCATATTTTACTAGTTTCTCACATTCTTGATATGTTATCAATAGTAAGGTTCTATTCTTGTACAAAAACTATTTTTTATATGAAAATAATCCTCTTTAGCTTTGAGGTCAATCTTAGCATGATAAATGAAAAGCCAATCCATTCCCAAAATAACATAAAAAATTATTAGTGAAAAAACAGTAAGGTTTTCGGGTAGATTCCTTCCATAGAAAAGAACAAGAAGGTTCTAATAATTTCTTTTTTGTATCAACATTTCCCCCAGGTGTTTTTACTATAAGTTATGGATTCATTTATTGAGATAGAATCCCCAATTTACTATAAAATTTCTCAGTAATGAAAGAATGTGTAGAATCAGAATCAAATAACACAATGACATAATCTGAATAAAAAAAATAATGTACTTAATACAACTTCATTCGATGGACCAACATCTACTGAAGTAGTTGCAAATGATTTCACCACCCATTTCTTCTTGTATTCTGGCTGTTTTCCATCATTTGAGTTCTTCGTCGAACACTCATTTACATAATTACCCATCTCATTGCACTTAATTTTTTTATTAACTATAATTAAGATTTTTTCTTACCACTACCCTGATCTTTTTCAGTGTAATTATGAGACTTATGTCTGATTAAAACATATTACAAGAACTTCATAGAATTCAAAAGGCATTCCCCAGTGTATTTTTTACCACAATTTTTACAAACCAAAAACTTAAGTTTCATACCATCTGAATTTTTTGAAGAGTTATTCCCTTTTTTATGCCACCTCACCCTCTTATTCTGTCATTTTCAAAGAAATCCTAATCATCAACAAACTCCATTTCCACCTTCTCTGCACATCGAAGAATATTTTCACAACTTTTTATCTCACAAGAACCTAACTACCTTCGATACTTTAGCTTTAATCCAGAGTAAAAATTATTGATTTTACTATCAAGACCCCGTATAAAATTTTGAGCATACCTTGCTAATTGAGGGAATTTTTCTTCATAAGCAGCCACTGATTCATCCTCCTACCTCAATTCCAAGAATTTGTTTTCCTTGCTAAGTCGAACCGCCTTAGGAAAATATTTCTCAAGAAACATACATTTGAATTTATCCCAATCAAGATCATTAATATCCTCATTATCCCTGAAATTTTTAACCACCGACCACCACAGGTTGGATTCAAATTCAAAACGGTAAACATAAAGACTGACCTTTTTATGTTCAGAACACCCCACGACATCAAAAATATTTTCTAGGGATTTAATACTCCCTTTAGCTAGCACAAGGTCAGATGATCCTCTAAATGATGGAGGACGTTGCCTCATGATATTCTACACTACTGATATGTTCCTCTGTGGTTGATATGGCTGATCCCACTCATGGATACCACCTCTATTTATAGTTTGAGTCGACTATACCATCACTAAAACAAACAGTTCATTTAAAATTATGACTATCTTTGGTTCCTAATTTGGAAGTTTGTTTTCCTCTGGATATTTTCCCAACACAACTACCCTATTTCCTATGCAGAAAACCATTCTGAATAGACATATCATAGATGAAGCAACATGGTAATCCTAAAATACTATTTCAATTTGACCATAAAGTAAAAATAATTTATAGATATTCTATTAACAATATCCTAACCCTTAAATTTATCTAAACAGGCCTATGATACCAACTATAAGGCCCCATCCCTAATACGTTACATAATCTTGAGATATGTCAATAATTTGACTTTAATTAACATCGAGGATCTTTTCAGGTTTAGATTTTTAAATAATTAGGCCATTATTAATACATATCATCCCATAATCATACAAGAGGATACTATCAAAACGATATCAATTTTTTCACCAAATAACACTCTTTAAAAAACATGATTTCTTTTATTGATAAAAATATTCTTGACTTCTTTCTTCATTGTACTCATCTTGATACCCTATAAGAACATTTAAAAAAACATGGGATGAGAATAAAAAATTAGTAAATGATAAAATAAAGAAAAAAAACATCTGTCCATAAATATTTATAAACCCATGAATTTGTAAGAATCATGGAAACTATATAGAAATCATAAATCATAAAGGTAAATTATGGAATCCATATCATAATTACTTTGTATCTTTCACAGTAACATAGGGAGTAACCTTTATAGTTACATTTGGAATACACATCATGATATATTCCCTAAATCTCTTCGGAGAAACCTTTACCTCTATCATGTTACCCAATGCATTGGAGAGCTATCATGAGCACACCCACCCTCAATTTATCACAAAACCACCCTTATACATAAGCAATTCCCAAGAACCAAAACATAATCATAACACTTGAATAAGTATGAAGGAAAAATAAAATTTCCACATTGCAATCATAAGACCTAATTTCAAGATATTTGTTTAATTAATCCATTCTTAAAACCATTTTAAATACCAAAATACCTAAAAACTGAATAAGGTATTTACTTTTATTTCTAAAAACATTACGGCTTGTAGGGGAATCCAGATATCAAAGAATGCTAGTAGTGACCAAAAGGTCGTTTTCACCACGTTTGTTAAAAAGAAACATTCCTTTTGTTTTTTTAGTAAAACACTTCATAAAAAAATATTATTTTTGAAAGCCACTGAATGAAATTAAAATTCAAAGGGGTTGATTATACACCATATAAAATAAGGTCATTTATAAATCAAAATATGTCTCAATGAAAGGATATTGAGATGAAGTCCCTTACCTTGAATACAACTTGTCTCGTTTATTCTTCAATTTTCTGAATAATAAACTTAGGTTAAATTCTAATTTATTTATAACATTTTAAAAGTTTATTATTCATTTTATATCACTTATTATCATGTTATAACAATTAGTTAATTATTTGAGTTCATATAGAATGTTTTGTTGATGTTCAATACTTGATTCAAAAATGTACTTGTTTTGATGAAAATAATCCATATGTTAAAAAGTACATTATCTCTAGAATATTATTAATTATTTAAATATAATATATATATATATAGTATATTTGTATTTATAATAGTCCATAATATTTTGAGGTAAGAAATTAAATGCACCGTTCAAGGAGACGGTAGACCATACGTACGCATGAACACTACTTTTATTCCTTTGTCTTATTAAAGGAATGAAAGCTAAATGATACATACGTTTATTATAATTATATTATAACATATATGTTATATATGTTACATTATTTTATTAACTCCATCCTTTATACATTCCATGTATGGCATGAATGATTCATATCACTTTGAGGGGGCGGTAGTCCACACTTCCTCAAATGAAATTATCGTATTTACACATTATGGAAAGCATAATGGTCTATTGTAAATAAAAATTATAAAACCATAGAGACAAAATAAATATAATATATATCATATATAAATCTATTTCCATCATAATGTCCACCATTAGAGGTGGTAGGAGAAAATTGAACAATCATCATTTCGTGAAGCAGTAGTTCACCATACACAGAAATAGTATTTTCTATATCAATTAGATGGAGGTGTGTGTAAGTATCGGTAGAAACCTTAGCATAAAACCATAGTTTTATATTGAGGATAATATTTTTTTTATAAAATAATGGAATAAAGAGATGTTATGTGGTTTGAGAAATATAATAAATGAAAGGAGCTTCAGAGAAGATGTTACCTCTAAATCGGGTAACACCTTTTGATTTGAGCCAAAAGGATTCCTTGAGTTTCCTTATGCACAAGGTAAGACTTATAAGATAAAATTAAGAATTTTGGGATCTTATTTGAGCAGAATTTTTATGATACAATGGGCTTGAGTGGTGTGAGTAAATGGGTAGAGGTGGTAGCATTTTATATGAGGGAGAAGGGGCACTTTAAGAAAGTCTTAAAATATTATTTTATTATAATTTGATTTTAGAATTATAATAGTTAAAAAGTGATAAATTAGAATATAATAGTATTATTATTCGAAATCATCTCAAACAATAGGTTTTAGACAAGTTTAGGGCACAAATTTAACCTTATCTTCTGGATTTAACCCTTAGTTAAATAAATTAACTCTTATCATGTCTTTTTGTATTTTTACACTATATGGTTAATATGGTTACTATAAAATGACAAGAGAACCTAAATTGGATCATTAATGAAAATTGTAACATTATATAAGTTATTTGGCCTAATATTATATTTTTATGACTATTATATCATTTGATAAAATAGTATTTGTTTTAAAAACTCATTTATGTCAATTTTGACACTATTTAGTAATTGATTGTTATTAAAGTCATAAAAACTTGATTCATTTGAAAAAACTATAGTAACTCAAAGATAACATTTAATAAACATCCAAAAAATTTGTGGATGGCATAAATATGTTCAAATTATATTTATTTTAGTATTTATAATATCATTTATTTGAATCTTTCAATAGTAAGGTAATCACTGCATCATCATTATGTCATAAATAAATTTATTTTTTTAATGTCCAAAAATTAATAATAAAATACCATGATGTGTAAAATATTTTTAGATTTATAATGACTACCTATAGTCAAATATATCAATTATATAACCCCACATTTCAGTAAATTTAAAAAATATAAAATTTATTTAAAATTCCAAAAATATTCTCTCTTTTTGAAATTTATCAAAAATAAAAAATGAAATATATTAATATTTTTCCTATTAAAAACTAACAGTAATAACTAACTATTGATAACATTTAAAATCAATATACTTTTAAACATATTTTTGAAATAGTACTCATATTTAAAACAAGTAGAAATCATTATATTCACAAATATTAAGATTCTAACATACCCAGTTCAAACTACATTTTTTCAAATTTTATAGAATATAAAGGTTTAGTGAAAATGTGAGCTAATTGTTTTTAAGTGGGAAAAATTCAGGAAAAATATTACCTTTATTTAAATGATCCCTTAGAAAATGAAATCTAAAATTAGTGTATTTTTTTCTAGAGTGTTGTAGAGGGTTTTTTTTAAATTGAAATTATACTAGAATTATCAAAGGAGATTGGAATATTTTTAAATCTAATATTAAAATCGCATAATGTTTTTTTATAAAAATACTTTGTGAACTTTAGCTAGCAGCATCAATATATTCAACCTTAATTTTAGACAATTCTACTCATAGTTGTTCCTCAGAATTCCATAAAATTAATATTTTACCTAGAAAATCACATATACCTATTGTGCTTTTCCAATGAATCCTACAACCTCTAAAGTCAGAATCAGAATAAGATAATAAATAAAAAAAATATGATTTTAGTAAAATAAACTAGTGGTTATAGTTTATTTAATATAGATAATTACTCTTTTAACTCCTTGAAGATGAATTTATTTAGGGTTGGACCAAAATCTAGCACACAAAAAATAGAGAACATTATGTTAGGTCTAGATGTAGTGAGATATAGTAATCTACCTATCATATCTATCTATAGTTTAACATCAACTGACTTTCTAGATTCATCCAAGTCTAATTGGGAATTAGTACTCATCCTTGTTTTTTTAGTCTTACTAGAATCAACCCCAAAACTTTTAACAAGTTATTTAGCATACTTATCTCAATTTAATAAAATAATATATTTTCTTTGATTAATTTATAAACAAAGGAAATATTTCAATTCTCCCATTAAGATCATGTCAAATTCACTTGTCACAAGTTTACAAAAAATATTTACACAGTGAATCATTTGAAATTATCTTTATAAAAAATGTTGGATCAACATTTACTTTAGAAAAATAATTTTGTATTGAAAATTGAGTTATTATTCCATAACAAGATTAAGGAGATTTATTATGAACATTAGAGCTTTATTAAGTTTAAAAAAATGATTTTAAATTTCTCACTTTCAAATCTATGAGGTGGTTTAACATAAACATCCTCAGAAATAATTCAATTTTAAAATGAACTTTTTACATCCATTTTAAATAATTTTATATTTTGAAAACAATCAAAGTGTAATAAAATTATAATTTATTACATCCTAGAAATAGGAGAAAAAGAATCATCAAAGTTAATTTCCTCTTCCTAGGAATATACTTGAGACACTAGTATTTCTTTATATTTAACTATATTTCAAGATTTATCTTCTTTATTATAAAAAATCCACTAAGATCCTATTATAGGTTTATCTTTTGGAAATTCTTAAAAATTCAAAACCTGATTTCTTTAAAATTTATTTAATTCATCATGAATAGCATTGATATAATTCTAATCAATTAAATATTTATAAATGTTAATAAGAACTAAATCAGAAACAAAAGTATATTTTACACAGAAAAGTAAAATAGATTTTCTGGTTTGTATACCTGATTTTAAACTTTCAAATAATTTTTCAATTGGATGATATTTATGCATTTTCCACTCTTTAGGATCAGTTTGATAAGGTATATTATATCCCTCAACTGATGAATTCTCATTTTCCTGGTCATCATCTTCAACAAAATTAAATTCCCTAAATTCACCATTATCTTTCTTTAAATCATAATTTTTCTTGATATTGATATTTTCAATAAACATTATATATAAAGAAACTTGAACAAAGAATATTTTCTAATAGAAAATTATATATGATTTTTTATCATTAGAATATACTTAAAATATTCCATCATCACTTTTGGAATCAATTTTTTTATTATCTTTTGCATTTAAGATAAAAACTTTACAACCAAATATCTTAAAATATCTAACTTTAGATTTAAAACCTTTAAATAGTTCGTAAGTGATTTTATTTAAAAATTATCCAGAAGATACTCTATCTGAAACATGAAAACTTTTATTTATATATTATGCCCAAAAATATCTAGGCATATGAAATTACACCTGAATTTATCTAAAAATTTCTTGTTTAAATTTATTATTTCTTTCAACCACACCTTTTTTTGTGTGGTGTATTTTGGGTTAAAAAATAATGTTTATATCCATTTTTTCAAAAAAATTATCAAATTATAAAATAAAATATAAACCTCCTCTATCATTTCTCATATAGACGATTGACATGTTTTTGAATTTTTGAATAATTTTACAGAAATCAATGAAGTTAGTTAAAGTTAAAGTTCCATTTTTTATGAGATAAGAAATAAATATGGATACATCTAGTGTAATCATCTACAAATACAAAAACATAATTCTTACCAAAAAAGATAACAGGTTTTATAGGTCTAAATAATTTAAGTCATAATAGTTTTAAACATATATAAATACTAACATAATTTAAAGATTTAAATCTTTCTTTATATTACTTACCCTTTAAATAGGAATCACTCATAAAGTACTAACTTGTTTGTAATTTTAGAAATTGAAAAACCTTTTTACACTAAATTTCATATACTTCTATGTAATTTAAACACTTAAACTTTTTTTGGTTAGGTCATAAAAATCAATAGTATAAAATTCTCTTTTTTATTTATGAAAAATTAAACCAATTTATTTTTCAGAACTGTACATTTATTATTTTCAAAAATAAAATTTAATTCATTATAAAAAAGTTTTAATATAATTATTAGATTTTGTTTTAATCTATATACATATAATACTTATGAAATAATAACAGTTTTAGAAAAACTAAATTAACCAATACCTTCAATCTGACCATTAGAGTTGTCTCCAAATGTGACCAGGCCACAATCACATGAATTGAAGAATAAATATTAAGAAATATTGATTTTAATGTGCATGGAGTATCAAATATATAAATAATATAATTCTTTGAGGATTATGAGTTAGATTTCCTATAATTAAACAATTAAATAGAGTGTTTTGGTACTTGTGCTACATTGGGTCCAACTGTATCAATAACAGAACATTTTAGAACCCAATTGGATTTAAATAAATTATTAGTAGATTTTTTAGATAATAAATCTTTATAAATTAAATTTATAGTATGCCAATATGATTGTGTAAATATCAGTGAACATTCATTGGAATAATTCTCTTTTATTATACATTTAAAACAATTTACACTGGAGATACTTCATTTTGAAATTTTAACAATGGAAGTCTTATTTATCCTTGGTGATAGAATGATATAACTAAAACCATTCTTATTTTTGTGTTTTCATTAATGACATAATTTTATAATATTGTTCTTTACCTTGAATTAATTTTTCTAAATTCCATTTTAGATTGACAACTTCCTTTTTTCAAATTAATATTTTCCTTTTGAATAGTCTCTAAATCTATATAAAATTTCACAATTAATTCAGAAGCTATGTTAATTAATTTATTATTTTATTACATAAGGTTATTACATTAATTTTCAACTTTATTTAAGTCATCTAAAACTAAATTAATTCTTCTTTCCTAGTCATTATCATTCACTTCCATAATGTTTTTAACTCTTTAATTTTCCTCTTTTATCTTTAACATATTAAAAACACAATTCCTTTTAGATTCTTCTTTCTAGAAATTTTTTTTATTGAAATTATGACATTCCATTTTTAGTTTCTCATATTCTT
This sequence comes from Viscum album, assembly GCA_963277665.1. NCBI lineage: Eukaryota > Viridiplantae > Streptophyta > Magnoliopsida > Santalales > Viscaceae > Viscum > Viscum album. The sequence goes on from OY728131.1 coordinate 28,143,640, forward strand.
TAGAGAATTTATTATTTTAAATATTTATATCAGTATACATTTCAATTATCCTGACTCCATCAATTCTTCATTCATTATTTTCTTTAAATAGTTGTTTAAATTTGGAATTAACAGAATCAGAATCAGAATCAGAATATGAATCAGAATCCATTTCAATTTTATTTTCAGGTAAGTTATTATGATCTAAATTAATATGAGTAATTAATTAAGTGAAAATTTAATCACTTAAATCACACAATATACCCATCACATCAAGGTTACCAATCTCTTATTCACTTCTAGGATCCCTACATAAGTCAGAACTGTCTAAGCAATTCCGAACTCCAAACAAAGATTTCTTTTCTTTTCTAATTTTTTATTTGTCTTTATTTGGTTGTTTGATTTTGTATTAGTCTATTATAATATGACCTTTCATCCTGTACTCATAACATTTTAATCCTAAAACATCATTACTATTATTAGAATTACCTTTCTTATAGTCATTTTTAAATTTTCTTCTTAACTGTCTCTCACCACATTTTTTTTCATGGACTTGAAAAAATTCTTTCTAAAGTGATTCATCTCTTTGTAACATTCTTGGAACTCATATTCGTAAGTGTTAGATATTTCATTACCATTATACGTAAAAACTATACCTTTTATCTTTTTAGATTCCTCATCAACAATGTTTTTCAACTCTAACTAACAATGCAACAAATAGAATATTAGTTAATATAAGTTATAATCTTTAAAATTATTACTCTCATCTGTGGACACCTTATTTTCATACCAATTTTTAAGATATCTTAGTACTCTTTCAACTTGATATGTGTTGTCCATTAATTCTCTAGGAGCACTCATTCCATTTGTAATACTTGTAAACTTATGGAACATCTGATTCACTAACTCTTCATTTCCCATCTTGAAGTCCTAATATTTTTCTCATACCATTCGTATATTGGTTCTCTTGAGCTTTTTAGTCCCAAAGTGAGTCACCTAAAGTATTATCTCTATATTTTGGACTATATTACAATATTAAACATAGATATATACAGTTCTACTTATAGCACAATAAAAAATATTTTTAAATTTATAATTAAAAACATATTTTACCAAGTCAATACCTACTAGGGTCTCTGGATCAACTTTGGGTAGTTTATATGGCTTCTCTATGATAGTCTAGTGATGAAAACTTAACTGTTTCAACTAGTCTTCCATTTTTTATTAATAATAACCATAGTCACTTACTTATAATAATGGGTTTTTTTTGTGTGGAATCTATCCATCACTACCATTTACACCTTCCATCTTATAGAACTAAGCTTTTATTATTTAGACTTTTAGGTATAGGTTGACCAGGTTAGAATAAAGTTAAAAATAAACAATAAAAATATATAAAAAATGATTAAAATAATCATATATTCTAACTATAATTTAAGGAAAAAACTCCCATGATACTAATTATTGGATCATAAGTGATGACAATAATGACTAGGGGTGAATATTCATTTAAAAATTTAAATATAAAAATAAATCAATTTTTTATTAATTTAAAAAGCTTCTTTAAGTGACGTGTTTAAGTTTTGTAGTGATTGAGTAATAAAATAAAATAATATAGAAATTTTATAATGGTTTGGATAACCAAACCCCTAGCACACTCATCTACCTTAACTACTCTATGATAAGACCGCACTAATAAACTCACTTTTAGAGGTGTGAGAACCTACTATAGACTCTATCTTCTACAAATACCCAAAGGCCTAACCCAACCTTTTTATATGATTCTCTAACCTAATCTATGAACTGAATTTTCTTTAAGAGTCACAACCCAGAACCTCCTTTTGGAAGGTGGAATAACCTGTAGACAAAACCTGTTTCTAATTTGGAAAATTATAAACCATACATGAAAAAAATAAAAATTATTGAAAAAATATTACATGGATAAATATATAAAATAGAGAAAAAACATTAAATATATGATGAATAATATATTGAATTTTGAAGATCTTGATCAATTTAGCAGTAGGGGATGAAACAGTAGAGGTCGCCTTCTGATCACAAAAAGTAAAAAATAAGTTGTAGATAGAACTTCAATGCAAATCAAGAAGATAATTCTTGTCATAAGAATTCATAAATTCATCAAGAGTCAAAGATAAATAATTTTCATTATATTCCTTGATCACACTTTATCAATGTATCACAAGTAGTCATCATCGATATCTTGGTGCAGGTGTTTCCTAAATATAAAAATACTTTAAAATGATTATAAATATTTTAAAAAAACAAATCATTACCTATTAATTCCTTATACTCGATCATTAAAATCATTGTATTGATTTCATTTCCACATTAAACTGATTAAATATTTTTCTAAAATATAAATTAAGATAAATGAGAGTATTTTTAGTAATTTAATAAATTAAAATTTCTATTATAAAATTAAAGTAAATGAATAATTAAAATATAATAATAAAATATATTGAAATAAATAAAATGATAATTGTTAATTTCAAAAGAATTTACATGTTAATTTTAATTTAACAAACTATTAACATAGAAATTATGAAATATAATTGATTTTTAAATTTATAAAATAGTTAAAACAATTTTAATAAACATGCAGTAAGTATTTTTACAAAACTGACACTAAGATAGAGTGTCATAAGAAAATATAGTTAATATAAAAACAATTAAAGTGATGTACTGACAATGCGAGGCACAAGCCTCGTGGTTATTATGCTCATCATGCGCACATGGTTGGTATGCTGACCATGTGATGCAAATGATCATACAGTCGATCTGCTGGCTGTGTGAAATTTTTTAATGAGTGGTCCATTTAAATTTTTATATAGTTAGTATATACAAAAATAAAAACTTCACAGGAAGTTAATATAAAATTTAAAAGGGAAAAAATATCTATTAGTTATAAATAATATTTTTAAGTAGTTAAAAATAGATATTTTTGGTTTGAAAAAAATATTTAATACTGACAGTCACTGCTATAAGATTACTGCACTATAGGTTGGATGGATTTGTGGTATGTAGTATTCATGGTATGTTTACATAATGCCTCAAGGTAAGTTTACTTATGTCATCACGGTAAGTTCAATATTGTTCAAGGTAGGTTCAATATTATCTTCTTGGAAACTTGGTGACCCCACAATAGGTACTCAATGTAGTCATGGTCATTTGGACACACACTCATGATGAATTCATCCATGGTAAGTTGAAACGCATAGTAACTTTAAGCTAAAAGCATGGTAGGTATGTTGGGAGGAAGGTGAGATGCTATAGAGGAAAACCAATATGAATGGAGGTGAGCTGATAAAACAATGTGTGTCTATGTTTCGATGGGAGATGCATTGGGTGTGTAAAAATTTGTGCTGTCTATCATAAACAATGGAGAGTGGGATAACACCACAATAAAGAGTTCATACAAAAAAGTAGTTTCACTGAACAAGGTGCATCAATGCGAACGTGAGGTAATGAGGCACTGTATATATGGGCATGACATGCGGTGCAACCAAAATGGGATCGGATGAGCTGGTGCTGGTGTAGACACTGGAATGGTGTATGAACTAGGTGGTGTCACCCGAAAGAAGATAGTGAAAATATATGTATTTATATGAATTTTTTTTAAATAATATATATATATATATATAAATTTAAATATAAATAACCAGATATATATTTATCATAGACAAACAAGTTATATAAAATATTTTTTAAAAATATAATATTGTAACTAATTAATAAAATATATATATGTAAAAATTAAGATTTAAATATATATGCTTAAGATATTTCATTATCAAATGAGTTAATGAATTAAAATAAGATGATTTTTTTTGAATTATCAATATATGTACTTATATAATTGGTGTAATTTTTTAAACCATATAACATTTATTAATTAATATTATGAAAGTATAAATGTTTAAAACTTTTGAATTAAATTAAATTGGAGAAAATTGTAATTCTTGAAAGCACAAATATTAAAGTATTAACATACACATTCAAACACTCAAAAATTTGACATCAATTGACTTGTTGAAATATTCTCTAATATTACTTAACTCATTTTGAGCTTTAAGGTGAATTGATTATACCTAAGACAACTCTTTTTCTTTCACTATGAATTTTTCCTCATGACCACTCACTATTTTATTTTTCTCAAGCACTCTTAGTTTGTATTTATTGATCTTATCAATATAAACTGCTTATTTGTTGACATAATCATATTTTCCCTTGTCTATATTATCCTTTTTTCTTCCACCATATTCCCCTTATCCATGTTGATCTAGGTTTTTTTCTCAATACAGGCTCCCAAATCATTTTTCAACATATATTCTAGCTTAGTTGGTTATCCTTTTTCATCATCAATACTTGAGGTATCAAAACCATTTTAAACATGAGATTTGAAATTAATTTCTTCTTCCAACTAGCTAATTGATGACGAGACATCATTTTATTTCTTACTCATAAAATTCATTCTCTTTATTTTAGAGTTCTTATTTCTTTTACCATATTTCTATTTTTGAGTTTTCTCATACTATTTATTTGTTTTAGATTTATCAACCTAATTGTTTGGGAAATTTATAGAAAAACTTCCTATACTATTATAGTTTTAGTACCTTGGTGATTTATTTCCCTTTTAATTCCTCTTTCCCAATTTAAACTTCTTTGATAAAAAATAAATGATTTTGATGAATACTTCATCATAATATTATTTACCAGAAGCACCTGATTCTACTTATTCATTGTCCTTGATTTTATGCCTTTTTATAACTTGAAATGCCATATCATCTTTTACTTTCTTCTTGAAAGTTGGGGCCTTCAACATTTAATAACCTATGAAAATATTATATAACCCATCAAATGAAATATTTTATCTATCTTCTACGCCTAAAATTTTTGGATAAAACTTCTATAGAATGTTTCTCATCAACTTTTTAACAATAGTATAATCATATGGATTCTCACTAAATCCCATGATATTACTCACAATATTATTTACACATATAAAGGAGGCATCAATATTTTCATTATTATCTAATTTCATATCAATAAATATTCTCCCCAAAATCTGAAGTTTGACTTCCTTTACTTTTACATAGCCTTTATAAATTCTTTTTGATTTATCCCAAATTTCCTTAGATGTTTGAAGCCCCATAAATTTTTTAAATACCTTTTTTGAAAGGGAAATAAAGTGTAATTTTGATCATTACCGTCAACCTCCATATTTATCTTATAAAAAATAGTAAGGATCAACCTTAGAAATGGGTGAAAATTTTACTGTTTCTATATTTCTTACTTCCATGCCATGTAATAGGAGTTAGGGAAACATCTTATTCTTACAGATGTGGTAGTTGTTTCCCTCAAAAGTAGAGACTCCTCTACTATTTATAGAATCTAAATTCTCTAAACTTATTAACTTCTTGTATCCTTCATTGGGAACCTATATTAGATCTGATACCACTTGTAGATCCCACGTCAATTTGGGACCACTAGGGGGTGAATTTGTGGTGAAATTTTTATAATTATTTATTAATAATTAACCACTTGATATAATAAAGTCATGATCCAATATTTATCTATTACTCAACCTCTCTAGAGTAAAATGTGAAAATAAATAACACAAAAACACTTAATTTTTAAAAGTTTCGACCTCAACATGAGAATCTAATCCTTATCATGATTGGTTATACACCCCAATAATGTATTGTCCACTATAAACCCAAGTGGTTACATCCAAGATCTTATCGGTCATATTAGTATAGAGTCCCACTATGCTCATATTCTAGAGTCCCACCAGAAAACTACATCATTCGCTAACCACTACAATAATTTTTGAACCAAAACATGAAAGATATCCCTTTTCTATTAGTTAATTATACACCACTTTAAATAGATATTTATCCTTAATCCTCCTCGATCAAATATTATATACCTGCTCACTTATTTAAGAACTTATCCAATCGATGAGGATGATCAAGTCTTTTAGCATTTCTTAGTCTCTTCAGATCTTCGACTATCTTATTGGTCTTAAACTTCTCAAACACTCAAGAACTATAAGTATCCGATTTATAAAAATATCTTCAATTCAATATCTCAGTTATTCTCTACAATTGTTTTAATTTTTTTAGATCCGCATAAGTGTCCAAGGGAACTTCTGTTTATTCCTCTATATCCTATACTTTTATATTCAATGAGTACCATATAAATTTTTGAATATCATTTCCATATTTGAAATATGGAAAATATATTTAGTCTATATGGTAGGTGATCTATTCAATTAAACTACTAGATATTTTCTAGTTTTAATTCCCACAATATTCTCATTCACTCTTAATTAAAGTATTTATTCAAAACCTCTTAAATAATCATATTATTCTTTTCTAATTTGATGTTTCAATATTTAAATTTTCTTTTACTATAAAAAATATGTGGGTTTAATTATTTTGAAAACTTCCTCATGTTTATAGTGTTGTGATTGGTAATCCAATTCACAAAGTGACATCTTCCTCATCCTCTTTTCACAACATTGTGGCTTAATATTAATAAATATAGTGTGAAGTTTTCATTTTTGATTCTCATATTGAATAAAAATCCACTTGAATTATTATAATATTTTAATGCATGAAAAAAACTTCTCATCATCATCTAAATTAGTTTTCTCAAATATTTTATTCTGAAATTTCTTTGAATTTCATAAAGTGCCAAACATTAAAAAGATATATACCATATGAAGTTTCGAAACCCTATGATATATTAAAGTAATACCTTATGATATTTTAACCTCATAAAGTTTAAATCTTATGAAGATGCTATAGTTTAACCTTATAAAGTTCTTAAACCTTAGGATGATTCCCATGTACCTTACAATGATTGGGAACCTGATAAAGTTTGAAACTTTTGATAACCTAGAACCTTATGAAGTTTCACATAACCTTTTTATGATCATAATTATGAAATCTTTAAAACATATAATGAACAATAACTTTTATAGTTTTTGAGCATTAAAAATGTTTCAATATCCTTGTAAAGTTTTTAAGAACCATGGGAAGTTGTTACAAAACCTTATGAAGTGATACAATGAAACTTTATGAAGTCTGGAAACCTTAAAAAGTGCATAGGGATCAAGACTTTGTTGAACATTCCTTTATTATATAAAAGAAGAACTAATTTGGATAAACTAAAAATTACAACAAATCATCTCAACAACTTCTCAACCCCTTAAAAAATCATCCGATAATGACTTTATATAATTTAGGGAATTATTATCATAATTTCAAATAAGTTTTCATCTTTTTTACTCAATACTAAGTATTAAAACAACCCATTATTCTAGAGGAATCCTAAGTATCTAAAATCAACTAAAAATAATCTCATGGTATTATCAAAAAATTGAAAAAAATATTCCAATGATTCTATTATTTTAATTATAGTAGCTCTAACTTTCTATATTCTTTGGATAGATTCTCATAACATTAGCTATATTTTATTCCTTAATATTATTTATTCAATCCCAACTAGCGGGATTTCAAAAAAAACCTTCAGTATTATTATATAAAATGTATTATTCATTAGATCATGTATTTAACTTGAAGATAAAATCAAACAATCATCACTTATAAAGGTCTTATATCAATAGTCTACCCAGCTAGGTATACAAGAATAATAGTAGTTCTTTCCTTTAACATATGAAACAAAATTATTCCTTAGATCGCCTTCTTATTATTTCAACACATATTGATAGATTTTCTACATAATATTATCCTCACTTATTTGAAACAAAAACTATTTATATGTGGGATCATTATCTTACATGATTCTTTATGGAACCATCTCATCCTCTATCTCAAGAATACTTCTTATTTGTTGGTCTTGAAGTTATACAAGTTCAAAGTTTCTCCAACCAACTATACTATTGATATATTCCTTCTCAAGTAATGTATAAAATCAATCCACAAACAATTTTTTCTCAGTAATATTATAGAATTAATATCCCTTAATTTCTTTAGGATAACCAATAAATAATAACTTGTTAGATTTAGGGTCAGTATTATCAAAATCCAATCATTGTTAGGATGTTTCAAAACAAAAAATCTTCATATAGATATAATGATACATTTTCTGACCCATATCTCAAATGGTGTATTTATTATTGGTTCTGATGGAATATAGTTAATTAATAATTTTGTAGTCTCTATAGAAAAACCTCAAAATGAGATAGCAAGGTCATCTAACTCATCATTGATCATACCATGTGAAACAAGGTAAGATTCATCCTATTAGACACAACATTCCATTATTGTGTTCTAGGTGGAGTGACTTGTGGAACAATTCCAAAATTTCTGAAATGATCAGTGAATTCCCAAGTCAAGTATTCACCTCCTTGATCTAATTAGATAATCTTAATACCTTTTATCGGTTGATTCTATAGTGCGTTTGGAAAACCTTTGAACTTTTCAAATGTTTCTACTCATGTATCATTAGAAATACATATCTAGGATGAATTAATTAATCAGTAAAATTAATAAAGTACCTAAAAATCACTTTATTGAGTACTCATGGGTCTAAATACATCACCTTGTATAACATTCAACACCCCACTAGTCCTTTCAACCTTTTCACTAAAATGTGATTTTTTCATTTTGACTAATAAACATGATTCACATGTGTCAAATGATTCATAAATGGATGGTTCTATAAATTCCTCTCTATAGAGTCTTTGAATTCATTTGTTATTTATATATCAAAGGTGACAATGCCAAAGGTAGGACATATTATAATTAACATTAACTATCTTAATATGAATTCTATAGAAAATATTATATTGGATCGTAAGTGATAGAAATAAAGACTAGGGGGAGGTAGTGAATGTTCATTTAAAAATATAAAGACCAAAATCAATCAGAGTTTAATTAATTAATGAAACTTCTTTAAGTGTTCTATTTAAGAATTGTAGTGTAACAGAAATAAAATAAATAACATAGATATTTTTTAGTGGTTAATATCACCAAGATTCTAGTCTACTAATTAACCTTATATATGTTGTAATAGTGGGTGCCCTAGACACGACTATGTTGTACTCTTGATTACCATATCATATATACAGTTAGTTACACAAGATGTATTCTTACCATTATAGTGTTGACTATTCTACTTCCACTATTTAATGGTAATGTACATAGATTAATTTTCCTATAAAAAGGTTATAGAATATCCTTCGCTATAATGAGAACCTTGAGATACCAGGACATTAATCCTAAACAAAGGTCTTATGGTCTAGATGCATCGTACTGATTATACATAGTAGATGTTGGTATATCAGGTTCTTGGTGCTCATAAGCATTGAGAATTATTCTCATGAAGTTCACACTTGGTGATCTCTAGTAGTGATATCATGAGGACTGACCCACCAATAGAAACACCACATGTTTTCTGTGTCATTGGTATTTCTTATATATGGACATGTGTATTGGTCTCCTAACTTGAGATCATTTCAAAGGTGTTCCATTTGTTCTTGTACTTTGATGCAAAGAAAAAACCATGATAATGAAATTGTGGTGAAGTAGCTTGTGTTGGGTACGCCATTGGTGGAAAGAAATTGGTTGAATGGTGAAGAAATGATTTTTTTCTTTCAGGTCAAGGGAGTTATATATCTCGGGCCATATTGATTAGGATGGTAGTCTCTTGAAAAATCCATGGCTATGGTCCTCTAAGGTAAATCTAACCAGTTATATCAACAAATAATAAAACAAGAAAAAGGAGATGACATGGGTGTGTGTTATTATTTATGATATATCAAATAAAAATAGATTATATTGCATAGTACATGTTCGTAGGATGGTTGTCATTACTGTTATCTCTTTAGGGGTCATGATGGGTTGCTAGATCCCACTCTTTCTCTATGAATAATATTAGCTACAATCAAGATAAGGGCCTAGAGGGTCACACACAATAGCGTATTCAAGAGTCTTTCCTATTCAATTGAATATGTTTATTGGACATTGTGGGACCCACCACTAGGGTCTATGATTTTTCTAAGGATAAATTATTACCAAGGAACAAATAAATTCACATTATTCAAGTTAAATTGGCATTGAATTTATTTATTAAATGAGTTTTAAAAGTTTAAAAGTAAATACGTTAAAATATTATTTGAATGAATATTTTTTTAAAATATTCAAGGTTCATTTAATATTTTCAGGAAGTACGAGCCAAGTTAATGGCTCAATTATTATCACGTAATATATTTATTATATTACAATTAAGTGATAATAATAATAAATGATATTTATGTCTCAATATAATAGTCGTAATATAATTTGTATAGAGTGTTAATTATTTGGGGGTTGGGGAGTCAATACCAGATATTTTTCTAGCACTCTATAAATAGATGAATAGAGGCACATGCCGATGGATATTCATGGGATTTATCTATCTTCTTCTCTCTCCCATGTTCTAGAAGGAGAGGCACTGAATCCAGGAGCTTGGATCGAGCTGTCTATCACACATCATAATCAAGGTGATGCGATGATCGTTAGAGGGTCGAAGGTGTCCTTGGAACTCTGTTCTAGCACCCATATTTCAACGATCTGTGCTCTCATGGTGGATGATATAGAGGAATTTGGCTTTAGATTTTTCAAGCATTAATATCTAACGATGAGTAGATTTTATGCACAAATTTAGGCTAAAAATGGTATTTATAATTTTAATTTTGTGTTTAAAATTATTCATGTGACTATCCCCGACTTATATCAGGTAGTGATTCACCGACATCGTTAAGTTCATCTCATTCGTCGGTGAATTTTTTTAAAATCCCACTTTGGGGATTCCTCTATGTTCCCAGTACCTTTAATTGATATCAGAGAAATGAATGAAAATTTTAATCCAAATAAAATTTAAATTTTCTTAAAATCAAGTAGAGGTCATAGTTACAGTCCCATCATAACAGACCACATCTTAATCTGATGTTAGATGACCATTCTGCGGTCATCTAAAGTTTAAGTTCATATTTAAAAATGGTTGTTTTATGAGGTTTCTATAAATGATCATTTCTTCAATTATTATGAAAAATGGAAGCTAGAATAGTAATTTCTGACTATCCAATTTATTCAACCAAAGTTTTAATCATTTATTTTTTTAATAATAAATTTTATCATAAGTCTTTGATAGATTTAGATTTTTTTGTGGGAGGTTGTGGAATTATCACCCAAGTTGGTGACATGAATAAACAAAAAAAATGGGGGTGGGGGATTGAATTCATTGAGTATGGAAGGTCATGAGAGATGAAACAAAAACAGGGAGACTTAGGGACCAGGTGGGCCACCCTTCCGGTGCACCGACCTAGTCATTTGACCTCCCAACAACGCGCCAGCATGCCCGAACGAATAGGGCGATGTACCATGGCTAGGCCATACCACACTCCCTGTGTACCACTACGGATGACCCTCCCCAGTGATGTATCCGTCTCCACCATCTGGTTAAAACGACATGGAACACCCTCTGGCTAGACCTCCCGATCGGTGCACAGCCTTGCTGGATAGTTAGCACACGACGGCCAGCCCTGCAGTTCCACCACACCCTATCGACAAATGCCATGCATCACCGTCCACCCACACCACCCTATCAACCTATGAGACACTAGTTCCATTGCCTGGTTCAGTACTCTGCTATCATCCTCTGGCAACAAGTCCAGATCCATCTTTACCAGTCTTGCTTCTTCTTATCTAGGAACTCTACTAGACATATCTTCCCTAAAACTAGTCTAGGTGGGTTAGCACAACCCAAAATGGGATTGGGTAGGCCTTCGTGTCCCAAAAAAAACCCATGCACGGGGTCGACACAGCCCAGATTCGGCCTGAGTTGGTTCGACCTGACCCGCACAGGCCATGCTCAAGGTCTTTAGGGTCTGGTTAAAATTTTAATATAATAAAAAATTACTTATTTAATTTAATTTTTTTGTACATTAAATTAATTATATATATTTTTAGTTTAATAGTTTAATTTTATTATTTAGTTTAAAGTTAATTTAATTTTGGTACTAAATTAAATTAATTTAATTTTTGTATTTAAAATTAAATTATTTAATGGGACTGAACGACCTAATTATTAAATTAAAATAAGAGTAAATTATAATTAAATAAAATCCAATCATAAATTATTTAATGCATGTTTTATTTTATTTCCTCATTTATATATAAACACATAAGTTAAAGCGTATTTGACTGAGCATGAGTTGTAGACCGACCAGTGCATGCTTGGTGCATCTTTTATTTATTTATTTAATTATTTCATGGTTTGTAATAAGTAGTTTAATTAAAAGGTGATCTATGTGTTTTCTTAGTTTCATTAAATTCATTAGGGCTTGTGTTTCTAATTTAGAGTTTTATTTATACTCCCCAGTTACTATCTCTTATGAGCAAATACTATTGTATAACGAGGAGACAAAGAGTGATTCTTTTCGTACCATGTTATGGCAACGCACCAGACAAGAGATTGATGCATTGGATGAGAGGTGATGTAACTTGAGTCGCAAGCAATGCGACTCAAGATCTATCCCCTAGGGTCTAGGTTGATCCATTATTCACTCAATGGGTCAATCATTATAATCATGTCAAGATCATATCATAATTTTATTTTTTCATGGTTTATTATTTTTTTGAACGTCTAGTTTATGTGTGATCACATAGAAATAATAAACAAGAATGCAAAGATAAAATGAACATGTGAAATGATAGATATTTTCTATTTATTTCTTGGTTAGTTTTTTGTACGATAACATTATACATTTTTATAAAATATAAAATGATTTCTTTAATCACATTAAAACAAAAAAACCCTCAAAGATATTTTAAGTCATTACCGCCTTCCATCATTCAAATTTGAACAAAACCAGGTGTTTGGGGTGCTTTTCATGCCATAGTTGAGGGTTCCCCTTACTACTAGAGAGTTGTTACAAGAGTAGTGGGTCAGCATAACTAAATTGGTATTAAGGGTTATACATAGATAACTTTCTATAATTTTAGAGGAAAGAGTTGAGTAAATGAGGTTATGATTTTAGAAGTCGAGACTTCACTCAACAGATCAAGGAACCATGAGTTAATATGGTTTTCCAGTCAAATTCCTACCTTGAAACAACCTATTAGTAGCATAGACATAGATTGTAGAATATGAGGGGAGTTTGAGGGATCCTTTCCACTAGAATACTTAAGTGACAAAATATTATGATTCTTGTACAAAGGGTTCCTAGAATTCGATAAAATAGTGGGAGACATTTAATTATTTAAGTAATTATAAAAATTGTGTAAACTGATAATCATGATAAAAGTACTAATCTTATAGAATTTTGTTTTTATAGAAAAATAAAAAGTTATACCATAATAAACACTGTGATAAATAATGGAAAATGTAAATGTCCACACTGGCATGAGTATCCAATAGTAGTACAGGCGCTTGCACAAAATAATACAAAATTAGAAGTTCAGGATGCTAGTGTACTAAGTACATGTTAAGCTACCTAAATAAGTGAGGGTGAGAAATTGCTTACAGGTGACTCGTGTATTAGATCATATGATGGTTATGTCATAATTCTACCATCAACATCCAATGCTAATTGTGGTCACTACATCAGGACATAGATGATATAACATGTAGTCTCATCTCTGAGAAGTCTGTGAGGAGGAAGTGAAGCAAGATATGAATAAGGTAATGGTTACACCAACAGGTGTAAATTGAAAGATGGATCATGATATTTCTATGGATCCATTTCTTATATTATTTTCACTTATTTACTCAAGTCTTATTTTAGGTTACAAAACAAACTTTTATTGAGTATGTGCTTTATTACATTTTCGATAAGGTTCATCCAGTAAATAAGAATATAAAATATAGTTACATATTTAATTATTATAGTGAACAAATTGATAGAAAAAGAGGTAAGGATAATGGAAAGTAATGCCAGAAAGATAGTCATAACATCCATCAATAAGATAAGGTTGGTTAATAAATAAGAGGTTATTTTCATTGTATATCATGAAATAAAAGTATGAAAATTTAAATATAATAAACTAAATTTTATAAGAAATTTATCGCTCCTTATTCAAGAATATTCATTGATTAATGTTTCTAACATACTTCTTGGGTATTACATACAATTTCTGAATCACATATGTGTATCAAAATATATTAACCAAGTATGTAATGGAAAAATTATAGGAAAAAAGGTGTATACTCCAAGTGTCTGAAAAAGGGTGATTTCTAAGTTAGTGGTTAGAAGTACACGACTTCCTTATTGCCATGTTAATGAATCTGGTAATGATTTTATTGAGTATAACCAAAAAACTTATCCCACATTTCCTTTTGACACAAGGAGACATTATTCTAGGTACAATAATGAATGTTGTATTTTTGTATCTCATACTCAATCAATAGTTCAGTGAAACTTGAATCAAAGGTAATAAGTGATGAATATAAAAGGTTAGACTTTTATACCCAGTTGTGGCAAGATAAATTTTTGTTAAGAAAAGATAAAATTGGACTTCAAATTTATACATAGATTGGTATTTAGGCTTGGTAAAGCTAAACAACATTGGTATTATCAATGTATTTAGTTTGAACAAATACACCTTTATAAATAAAGGTATTCCATAAATATTTTTGAATTAGTTCAACTAAAGAGTGTGAAATATTATAAGGGTAATCTAGAGATATAAATAGAATTCATAAGATTCATTTAAGTCATTAAATAATAATAAAGTGAAGTATAATATATGTGCATAGTTATAAGATATGAGTTTCTTCGGGCCAGAATCCCAATTAATATCTTGACCAAGAAATCATCGATCATGATAATGAAGCATGGAGAAATTACTAAACGAACATTACCTTAACTACATCACGACATTGGTGTTAATAAGGAGGATTGATGAGGAAATATTACATTTAAACATTTATAAAAATGTAGTATAGAGTAATTACAAAACACACATTTTATTCATCTATGTTATGATGTAAGTAGTATCAATGGTGAAACTAGAAGAAACTTCCATTATATTTCATGATGTGATTTTCAAATATCTTTGATATCCCATAACGACATGCTATCTATTATGACTAATGGATATCATAATAGTTTTATTATGAGGGACATCCATTAATTTATAAAGACATGTGTCTAGATGAAAAGAGTTTTGTTAGGATATAAAAAAATTTCATTAAGCTAAAAAAATTGTGAATTTCTATAATTATCCCAATGATTGTTTAGGATATTACCTAAATCCCTAAGATAGAAAGTTGTAGTCAAGTGATTGACTAAATTTTTATAAAAGGGTGAACATCTCTTTTGACATAGTGGGAGCCAGATTGAATTGGGTTTAGTTAATGCCAGAGATGCACAAATAGTTGGCATAAGAACTAGTTTCACAAGCACATGTGGAGCAAGAATATTCCAGAGACACATACTCCGTAGGAAGGTTAAAACCTTGGTGATGGTTTTGTATTCACCAGATCTAGTGATCTATTATTCATTGTGAATAATATTTCCTACAGTTAATTGGTATATGAAAATTAGATGACATTGAAAAGACTAATTAAAATTCAATAAATTGATTCCATGTATCAAAGTGAACAAGGGAATAATTATAATTAATACTTCGGTGGGTATTCAAGTGAGATAATACATGGATGGTACAATCGCGATGCCAATAAGGTTCAATTGGTTATACCAAGTCATTATGCTTGAATCCATTATAATTTTACTTGTCATAGCTAATTTTTATGACCATATTATTGAGTATTGGATGTTAGGACCTCCAATCATGGAAGGTGTCTATAAGACGCAACCAAAAATGGATGATCATGTCATAAAATGATAATATTGGTTTCAAGTTATTGAAATTTAGTTTATAATTGAAGTAAGAAAAAAGATTATAAAATATTCATTTGGAATGAATATTTTCCATGTGTATATGAGAGGTTAGTGGGATGTCTATTGTTTTCCATGTAAAATATGTTCATCAACATATGGAAAATAGATATTGATCTTATAGTTAGTTAAGACCAGGATGAAATTAATTCTTTTGTGATTAACTTAAAGTATCAACCTGAGTTCTAGGAAGAAAGATACAATGAGGTGGATCTAAAGGTTTCTTGGACCTATTAAATTGTACATATAATGACACCATATTGAAAAATAAAATTTATAATAGTTCCAGGGAAGAATTGTTGCTAGTTTCAGATGGAATAATCTCTCTAGGTTGACATTTCTAACACATGGGAGGAGTTGAATGTGGTGAGTTGAAATCCATACGATTATTAAATGAATCAATAACATATTCCATGATATGTACAAAACTGATATTTCATGGATATACTTTATTGTGGGAATATATCAGTTATATCTTGGAAAAATGTAAGTGAAGCTATCAAAACTATCAGATTGTACTTCAGAAAGTATAAAAAATATGTACCTGGTATGTAGAGAAGTAAGGATATTAGTTTTGAGGGGGAACACAATAGTCTTCCTTTGGATCAATTTGATCTAGTATCATAGTTAGGATAAGGTTATGAGTGAAACAATATCATATAATCCATCGGTTTCCATAAGTACAAATACTGAGTAAGTTGAAGCTTTTGTGGCAGCTGAGAATCAGTTATAAAATGCAATGATTTGTTCCTGTTCTTGGAATCAAACCTAGTAAGAAAATTAGTATCACAATGTAAATTATGATATTCTTACTATCCAAGATGTAAATTTATGATAGTAGATAAAAGGTATATACTTGGGGATACTATATACTAAAAAGTTTTACTCAAGGAGATGACTTCACAGATATCAGAATATATATGCGGCAGAATTGTGGCAGGCTCATCAGCTAAACCCAAGACTCAACATAAACATGATTTTGGTCATGTGAGATCTAACAAGTTTGGTCTAAAATTTGGCTCTAGTTCAAGTGGGAGTGTTGTAATAGTGGTTTACCTCTACCCAACTATGCAGTACTTTTGGTTGACATATCGTTTATATAGTTAGTTTTAAATGATGTATTATTACCATTATTGAGTAGAATTTTCTACATTCATTATGTAATGGTAATTTCCATAGATTTATTACCATATCAAAAGGTTATAGTAGATCCCAAGCTATAATGAGAACCTTGAGATACCATGATGTTAATATTAAACAAAGGTCCTATGGTTGACATGCAACATATTGATAGGACATGGTAGGTGTTTGATTATTAGGTGTTGGGGGCCCATAAGCATTGATAATTCTTCACATGAAGTTCACACTTGGCGATCTATTATAGCACTACTATAAAATAGACGTTTAACAACACTAAAAATGGCCTCTATAAGCACTAGAGAAGAACTGACTACTAGAGAGAGGTTAAAATCCCTAGTATTTTGTCAGTGTTTTCTCAAGCACTGATAAATGACCATTTATCAGTGCTTCTATAAGCACTGGTAATAGGAAATACTAAAGTGTGATGTAATAGCATACTATAAAACCAAAAATACCATAAAATCATAAAAATAAAGTATTAATACAAAATTTAAATGAAGAGAAAACTATCTAGGATCGTTTTCTCAATTTTAGATATATGATGTGAATTTAATATTAAAGTGATACTTATATATTGAAAAAATGTACTTGGAGTCATAACAGTCACATTGTTTGTCAGATTGAGGTGAAGTTTATTCTTACACATCTCAAATGACTTATGGATAATTTTCTTAAAGTATCAAAACAATTCAAATGTGTTTTCTTAGTTTTGAATATGTTTCTTGTCTTTCTTTACTAAAATTTCATTTTAAAATAGAAAAATTCACTTTGACTCATAATGGTTATACCGCGTGTTGGTTTGATGAGATACAAATTCCCACACGTCAAAATTTAATTGCGAGTCTTTGTCAAAAATTATAAAGAAAATATGAGTGTGTTTTCTTGGTTTTTAGTGAGTGGCACTTTTTGAACTAAAATATTGATTTCAAACTGATAGGAGACACAATAAGTCATATTGGTAACATCTTGTATTAGATTATGGTGCAAATAATTCCTACACATCACAAATAAATTATGGATCATTTTCCAAAAATTTCAAAACAATCCAAATGTTTTTTCACAGTTTTGAGTAGGTATGTTTTCTTTTTTACTAAAATTGATGTCAATTTTAAATAAAAAGATGCAATTTGTGTCATATCGGTAACACTGTGCATCATATTGAGGGGAGGATAATTCTTAAATGTCCCAAATGCATTATGTATCGTTTTCATAAATTATAAAAACAATCTAAATATGTTTACTTAATTTTTATTACATCACATGTTTTTTAACTAAAATATCATTTTAAACTAGAAACAAACACTTTGACTTATACTGATAACATTGTATATCACTTTGATGTGAGATAAATTCCTAAATGTAAGAAAAAGGCTTATACAACAATGTACTAAATTATCAAGAAAATTTGAGCTCTATTTATTGGTTTCTAGCGAGTAACTTTTTTTGAGCTAAACTGTCAATTTTAAATTGATAACAGACACATTGAGTCATATCATGAAAAACATGCTTCATATTGAGGTTCGGTTGATTCCTACACATCAAAAATGAATCATGGATCATTTATATATTGTATCAAAACAATGTGAATGCATTTGATCTATTTTGAGTAGTTCAGTTTCCTTTTTATTAAAATTGATGTTATTTTTAAATAAAAAGATGCACTTCGAGTCATACCAGTCACACCGTGCATCGTATTGAGGTATGATTGATTCTTACACATCTCAAATGACTTATGGATCATTTTACTAAAGTATCAAAATATTCTAAATACATTATCTTAGTTTTGAGTACATCACTTGTTTTTTAGTAAAATTTAATTTTAATCTAGAAACACGCACTTTGACATATACCGACACTACTGTAAATTTTATCTTTACCAATGGTTTAAAACCATTGGTAAAGGCTGGAAAAATGTTGGTATAAACTATACCAATGGTTTTCCAAACCATTGGGTCTTGAGCCATAGGGATAGACATATCCCAACGGTTCTATGAGAACTGTAGGGATATGTCTGAAAAATTTAGTATATACCAACGATTTCAGTAAACCGTTGGTATAAATTTTTACTAACGGTTTTAAACCGTAGGTAATAGCAAGAATTATCTCTATACCAACGGTTTGGAAAACCATTGGTATAAACTCTTACCAATAGTTTCCAACACACCATTGGTAAATATGAAGTAAAATTATCTATGCCAACAATTTACAAACCATTGGAATATTATTATACCAACGGTTTACATAAAACCATTGGTATAAGTTCGGATTTTACACATATGTCAATGGTTGTAAACCGTTGGCATATCCTTTTTGTACATGCAGTAAGCTAGCTTGCTGGCCTCCCCCTATGCAGCTGCAGCAATTCCACCAGGCTTGAAAAATTCATACACAACAGAATACATGCATAATACATACTCATACAACAAGTAACACAATACACCATTAACAAGTATACCTGCATAATAGATACAGAATTCTGTATGAATTCATAAAGAATTCATCCAACACATAATTCATACATAAATATAAATACATCTAATTCTGTATTTAATTACCCTCTACACACATACCGAATTAACACATAATTCATAAGGTAATTACTGCAAGTATACACATAAAACAAGTATAGTCATACACCATTAACACATTATTCATAAGTTAATTAAATACATAAAGAATTTAATCCATAATTCAGGGGGTTGGGGGGATATTCAAGGGTTTGGGGTGGCTTTCCAAGGGGGGTAGGGGTGTCCAGGGGGTGGGGGGTGTACGGGGGATGGGGGTGTCTAGGGGTGGGGGGTGGGGGGGGGGGGCTGTTTAGGGTAGTGGTGGTGGTGGTGGGGGGGGGGGGTGTCCATGGGATTGTCTAGGGGGTGGGGTGGTGTCCAGGGGGTTGGGGGCCTTTCCAGGGGGTGGGGTTGTCCAAGGGTGGTGTCCAGGGGTGTGTGTGTGTGGGGGGGGGGGGTTTCAGGTGGTGGGGTGGTGTCTAGGGGGTGTGTAGGGGGGGGGGGGTCCAGTGGATTGGAGGGGGGGGGGATTTCCAATTGAGGTGGGGGTGGTGTACAAGGGGGTGGGTGTGGCTCCCCATGGGGGATGAGGGGTCCAAGGGTGGGTCGGTGGTCATCCATGGGGTTGGGGGTGTCCAGGGGGGCTGTCCAAGGTGGGGGTAGGGGTGGGGGTGTCCATGGGGGTGTCTAGGGGGGGGGGTTGGGTGGTGTCCAGGGGGTGGGGGGGTGCTTTCCAGGGGGTGGGGGTGTTAGGGGGTGGGGGTGTCCAAGGGGTGGGGTTATGTCCAGGAGGGTGGGGGTCCAGGGGGTTGGGGTGGGGCTAACCAAGGGGGTGGGTTGATGTCCAGGGGGTGGGGGTGGCTGTCTGTGGGGATGGGGGTGTCCAGGTGGTGGGGTGGTGTCTAGAAGGGGTGGGGGGGGGGCGCCCAGTGGGTTGGGGGTATCCAGGGGGTGGGGGGGGGGTTCCACAGTGGTGGTGGGGGGATGTCCATGGGGGTGTCCAGGGGGGTGGGGTGGTGTCCAGAGGGTGTGGGGGATTTAATGGTTTTAATGGAATGAATTTCATGGATTTTAAGATCATTTTTATTTTTAAAATTCTTTGGAATAGTTTTTATTTCAATAGTATGTGTTTCTTTAGGAAAAAATGAATGCTTTTGGTGTGCATGGTAGGAAGGAAGATTTGGTTATTAGGAAATGGATTACATTTTTGTTTTGGGACAAAAATACTATATGATTTTTGAAATGGAACCTTAAAAGATATTTTTTATAAACCATTGGGTAGTTTTAAATAGAAATAAGTTTCTATTATGTGATTTTGAAATGGTTTTATGAAGAATTTTTTATGATGTATCTTTATGGGATTTTTGATTTTGTGTCCCTTGTTTTAAAACATCAGATTATTATACTAAAGGTTTTGTTTTTGATAATTATTTAGAATGTAACCACTATAAATGAATCAAAAAGTCCATAATGGGATATCTCAGGTAGTCATTCTTGTGATCCAGCTATTGTCTTCCAAGTCTCGGTCTCTACTCAAACTCTTGTGGAAGTGGAATAGCAATGTTCCTCTTGGATCATTTATTTTTCATGAGAGTTTCTAAAATACCATCCACTATTTTTTATTAGTGATCAAGAATCCCAAGAGGCAAATAAGTGGGTATCTATGATTAACGGGATCTTTGAGTTTTTAGAAACCCTCTAATCCATGGGGGTGGGGGCTGTCTAGGGGGGTGGGAGGCTGTCCATGGGGGTGGCAGGGCTGTCGAGAGGGGTGGGAAGGGCTGTCCACGGGGGTGGGGGTGGGGGGGGGGGGGGTGTCCGGGGGGTAGGGGGTGTCTATGGGGGTGGGTGGGGCTATCTAGGGGGTATAAGGTGTCCAGGGGGTAGGCGGGTTGTCCACAGGGGGGGCAGGGCTGTTCAGGGGGCAGGGTGTGTCCAGGGGGGGATGGCGGGCTGTCCACTTGGGGTAGGGGTGTTCAGGGGGTGGGAGGGCTGTCCATGGGGGTGGGGGGCTATCCACTAGGTGAGGGGGTGTCTAGGGGGGTGGGCGGGCTATCCATGGGGGTGGCGGGGCTATTGAGGGGGGTCAGGGGTGTCTAGGGGGTGGGCGGGCTTTCCATGGGAGTGGGGGGATTGTACATGAGGGTGGAGTGGGGTGGGGGGCTATCCAAGGACTACGTGGTGTCCAGTGGGGTGGGTGGGCTGTTCACGAGGGTTGCAGAGCTGTCCAGGGGGTACGAGGTGTCCAAGGGGGTGGGCGGGCTGTCTATAGGGGTGGGCGTGCTGTCCACGGGGGTGGGCGGGCTATCCAAAGGGGTAGGGTCTATCTAGAGGGGGGGGGGGGGGTGTCCACGGGGGTGGTGGGGATGTATAGGTGTAGGGGTGTCCAGGGGGTGGGTGGGGCTTTCCACGGGGGTGGGGGCTGTCTAGAGGGTATGGGGTGTCCAGGGGGTGGGCGGGGGTAGTCTAGGGGGTACGGGGGGGGGGGGGGGGACTGTCCACGGGGGTGGGAGGGCTGTCCACAGGGGTGGGGGGGGGGGGTGTAAGAACCCGTATCTTCGTTCCAGGTATGTTTTTCTTTCTTCTGGAGTTTTTGGGAAAAAATAAGGTTTCTGGAAATTTTTGAAGTACACGCCGTGTACTTTCTGAGTACACGCCATGTAATCTTTTTCCACTCGAAGCCGTGTGCTGGCCGTGTCTGGGCCACACACACGGTGTGTGGGGATGACGTGGAGGCCGATTTTGGCGGAGTACGAAAAAACCCACTACACACCGTGTACTCTAAAAGTACATGCCATGTACTTTTCTTTTTTTCATTAAATGGACTGGGGTCACACCTAATCACCATAATCGTCTTTTTCTAGGTCTGGTCTGACTGAGAGATGCCATATGGCCGTGAAAATTATCTGGATTCGCGATCCTCTATCCGTTCTCCGATTTGAGCTCTGTTGATTGCGTTGGAAGCGTGACGGTGAGTTCTCCCTTCTGCTTGAGCCTTGTTTTCCAATTCTTCTTCCTTCTCAAGTTATTTAAGGTTGAACGTTTTGTGCATTTTCTCATATCTACAACGTTCTAGGGAGAATCAGTCATCGTGGTTCGAGTATATCGATCTCCTAGGATCGTGGTAGGTGGTTTTTGCCTTATCGTTCAAAGTCTCTGAGTTTTATGTGATAATTTCCACCGATACCCGTGAACGGGGTATTGCATGTTTCCCTTTTTTCCCTTGTTGTTTTCCTTCCATGATTGTATGCTTTTGTAGAGGTAAATTGACCTTGTTAGAGGATAATCTGTTGTTCTTGGATGTATTTTCCCTTTCTTTGTTCTGTTCACGACCTTTGGGTCTCGTTTTCCTTTGGCTGTTACACCTGTCTCAATGCCTTGCGGTTATAGGTTGAAGTGGAAATCATGACATGCTTGTTGCCTTGTAGACTGTTTAGCTAAGTAGCTCTATAGTTGTACTTTGGCCTTATAGCATTATTATGCACTGACTGGCATGAGGATGAGGGAACCTAGTGCTATAGACTATAAGGGATAGACCGAGTGAGATTCCCAGAGAGGCTTAGACATTATAGACTACAGGAGATGGACCGAGTGAGCTCCCAGAGAGTCTTAGATAATATAAACTATAGGAGGGTAGACCGAGTGCGCTTCCTTAGAGAGTCTTACCTTGTTTGAATCTCTTTAAGAACCTTCCCAGACTAGAGGAGGAATTGACTGAGTGAGCTTCCTCAGAGAGTCTTTGGTATACTTGAGGCTATAAGAGGAATTGACTGAGATAGCTTCCTCAAAGAGTCTCTAGACCTTGGGGATAATAGGGTTAGACCATGTGATCTTCCTCAGAGAGTCCCTCACTACCATTCTCTATGAGTGGAATTGACCGAGTGTGCTTCCCCAGAGAGTCTCATAATTTTCGTATGACCAGCCAGAGGGGTTAGGCTGAGTGCACTTCCCAGAGGGTTATGATACTTCTTGGATAGGACTAGTAGGGATGACTGCGAGCACATCCCAGAGGGTTTCTTGCTTGTTACCTATTTGTTTCACTGCTGATGTTGTTTTGGTTGATTTCTTTTGTGTATCTTCATGTTTACTACCTGTTGCTTTGTTGTTGTTGTTTGCTGCTTACTGTACCTTTACCTGCCATATACTCACTAACTGTTAGGCACAGATCTTCAGGTGGTTTCCTACTAGGATTTTATCTCACACCCTATTTGGGCCATGATTTTGGGCCCAAGAAGACTATGTTGTTGCAGGTATATACAAGGAAAAGCGCCCTTCGACTTCTGGCACTTGATTTCTTGGAGCGGGAGAGTATGGGTCCAAGCTCTAGCTTGCGATGCTGAGGAGCTGTTTACTTTTCTTTTGTACATGTTTTGGTACTGTGGTGTTTTTCAACATTGTGACTTGTTTGGCTGATTTGCTAGATATGTATCTTGCATCATTTCATATATATACATATGTGCTCCAGTTTGTTGATTTAGTCTTTCTCTGTTTATTATTGTTGGTTATTTACTGTTTCTGCTATTTCATATTTATTACTTCCGATGTGCACTCTATCAATGAGGGCATAGTTTCCACACTATCACACACAAGGACCTCACTGCTAGTCGGCAGCCTCTGGCATTTGGGGAAATACACTTGAGGCCATGTGACCAACCAGGTACGAGGCTCCTCTGGGTGGCTTCTGGAACTGGGATGTTACAAAGTGGTATCAGAGGATTATTTTCTCTTGCATTACTATTTGGAGACTTTATCCAGGGATAGGAAGAATTCGGTACTTGGTAATAAGATTTTCCTGGGAGTAGTTAACCCGTGTACCAGGAAAATCCATACTAGATCGTTTATTACAGTTTCCGGTTTTGAGATTTTACGGTTGATATGATTTTACCTAGAGTGATTCACATGCTTTGTGCTGTTATTGTTTTGATATTACGATTCTTTTTCTGTCGCAAACCGATGAGATGAGGGCATGAAATCTCATGCATCATATAGGCACTTGTAGAAATCACATGCCATGAATTCTTGTCCTGCCATCTAGGGTGCATTAGCGATTTCATGCTGTTGTGATAGAATTTGTGTAGATTGTGCATGCTGTTGTGATAGATGCTTGATAGAATATATGATGCTTTGTTAGAGGATTGTTTTTGTTGTACTTTTCTTAAATGAACGCCAAATTTTGATTCTTGAGGTGTTATGGGCCCTCTTGAATCAAAAGTTGGTGGATCATGATCCTATTTTCTCTTGTACATGACTGTAGGAGATGCCAAGCTTTGATTCGTGGGGGGTATGGGACCTCGCAGATCGGAATTTGGCACCTCTTTGCCTTGTTTTCAGTATTTCTGGGCTTTTGTGTAGTTTCTGAGCTACTGCCCAGAAAAACCTAGAATACACGGCGTGTACTTTCTAGATACACGTCGTGTAGTTTTTAGGCCGTGTCTTTGACCGTGTGAGAAGAAACACGATGTTGTGAAAATAACTTCAGGAATACGCTATGTACATCAGGTACACGCTGTGTAGTTTAGAGCCGCGTAATTGGCCGTGTCACTAACAACACGGGTCGGAGAACTCGATTAGAACACGCCGTGTTGTTTTTGGAACATGCTATGTAGTGTTGTTCAGGTACCTGGCCATGTCACGAACAAAACGGGATGGTGCCACCTTCTCCTATACATGCCGTTTTTGTTCAGAACACGCCATGTATGGGCCAACCATGTAGACGAACGTGTAACTAACAACACGGGCCACCGAGACCACATCTAGTACACGCCGTGTCCCTGGGGAACACGCCGTGTAGTCTGGGGCTAGTTGGACCATGTGGGTTAGCCATGTAAGGAGACTCGGGTAGGGGTTTAGAGTACAAGTACATGTTGTGTGTGTGGACAACACACCTTGTAGTTTGGGGTGTTACATGACCAGTAGTGGTAGGAGTACACGCCCATGTTAATGGATAAATAAGACACGCCATTTAGTTTTTATACATGGCATGTAGTCGTGTTTTGTAAAACTTGTTAGTTCTTTTCACTGTTCTCGTTTTGTACTCTTGTGTTTTCAGTCTTTGTTAATTCTGATCTAAGGTGTGCTTTTGATCTTTCAGAGCTATGCCTCCGAGACGTCCTATGGTCGTGCGTCAGTTTCCAGACAGTGATCAGACACCAGATATGGTTGATTAGGGACCCCCTGTTGAACCTCCTGCTGTGCCAGCCTTGGCACCAGCAGTTATACCTGTCGTAAGCGCTGATACGTAGTTCAAGGAGGACTTATTGAGGATGTTGCAGACTTTTCAGGGAGCGCCGACTCCTGCCCCGTCGATGGATGAGTTGACAAGGGTTTTTCAGCAGCAACATCCCCCTACTTTCTCAGGGGATAGATTACCCTAGGCTGCAGAGTCGTGGTTCGAGGCCACCTTGACTATCTTTGAGAATCTGGAGATACCCCCAGAGAAGAGGGTAAAGCTGGCCACCTATATGCTCAGAGACACCGCCAAGAGGTGGTAGGAGGTGATCTCATAGTCAGGGAATCAGTAGGGTATGTCTTGGAACAAGTTTCGACACACCTTCTATGACTACTTCTATCCTGAGACCCTGATTGCCGATCGAGCCCGAGAGTTTATGAGTCTTCAGCCAGGTACTCTTTCTATTATGGAGTACTCGTCTCGTTTCACAAAGCTTAAGAGTTTCACACTGATCCGAGAAGGTGATGAGTTGTTCCTTGGTAGGAAGTTCGAGGATGGTCTTAGGCAGGAGATCCATTCCTAGGTGAATATCTTCTAGTTGACTTCGATATCCTCCATCGTCAACTAGGCGCTGATTACTGAGTGAAATCTGAGGGATTCTGGAGCAGTGAGCCAAGGAGGTTCATCATCCGGAGCTGGTGTTCCTCCTACGGACAATAGGAAGTGTCGCAGAGAGTCTTCTCGAGGAGATCAGGGTTTGCGAGATGCGTCTTCTGGAAGCCAGGTTATATGCTACCAGTGTGGTAGCAGTGGTCATACTAGGCCTCAGTGCCTGAGAGATCTAATGGAGTGCTGATCTTGCGGTAAGATGGGCCATCTTCAACGCTTCTGTCACATCTTCTCACCTTCAGCTGGTGGTAGGGGTTCCTCTATGACCCCGAGTTCTGGAGATGCTTCACCAGTTTCCCACCAGTCTGGGAACTGGAGTTCTTCTGGCTGTTCAGGACGAGATGGAGGTCGCGAACGTGGTGGTCAGTCACCAGGTCATCAGTGATAGCAGAGTGGATCAGCTCAGAGCGGTCAGCCAGGGGCGCAGGTCCGTGGTGCAGGCCAGTCTTTCATCATGGAGAAGACCTATCAGAAGTAGGATCCCATCCCTTCTATAGTTCGAGGTATGATCCTAGTAGCCTCAGTTTTATCTTCATCGCTTTTCGATACTGGTGCTTCCCATAGCTTTATCTCTGTTGTGGTTGTGGAGAGCCTTGGGATCTGTATCTTTTCGTCTGCCGACTTGTTGACTCTTGACACACCGTTGGGAATGAGGATATCTAGCGTACGACAGTTCAGAGAGTGCCTTCTTGAGGTTGCAGGGTGTCACTTCTTATGGGACCTCTATGTCCTAGAGATGACGGGCTATGATGTCATTCTCATGATGGACTGGTTGGTTCCCTTCCAGGCAGTCGTTGATTGCTATCACCGCAGGGCGAGTTTCATATCACCAGAGGGTGGATCTTTCCTTCATAGAGGCGAGTGGGATTTCTAGGCAGGTAGAGCTAGAACAGAACATCATGGGCTAGGGGAAGTCACAACCCAGATTTCCAGTCTTTATCTGGATGACCAGGGGACTACACAGTTAGACTTTCCCCCAGTGGTGGATCATTTCAGGGATGTATTTCCAGAGGACTATTCAGGTTTGCCTCCAGAGCGTGAGGTAGACTTCTCAATTGAGCTTGTTCCAGGAGAAACATCGGTGTTCATTCCTCCTTATAGGATGGCTACACCTAAATTGAAAGAGCTCATGAAGAAGTTGGAGGAGTTTCAGGCAAAGGGTTTCATCCAACCCAGTACTTCTCCTTGGGGTTCGCCTGTCTTGTTCGCAAAGAAGGTAGATGGTACCCTTCGGCTTTTTGTGGATTATCGGAAGCTGAACCAGTTGACGGTCAAGAACTGATATCCCTTTCCGAGGATCGATGACCTCTTTGACCAGCTTCGAGGAGCCCGGGTGTTCTAGAAGATCGACTTGAGGTCCGGTTATCACCAGTTGCGCGTTAGACCCTCAGATATACCTCTGATAGATTTCAGGAGCAGGTATGGTATTTTCTAGTATACAGTCATGCCGTTCGGTCTCACGAACGCACCTACAGTTTTCATGGAACTGATGAACCAAGTGTTCCATCCGTACTTAGACTCCTTCATTGTGGTCTTCGTGGACGACATCTTGGTGTACTATCACACTCGACACGACCATGCCAAACATCTTGATATCGTTCTGATTACACTGAGAGAGCATTGGCTATATGATAAACTCTCTAAGTGCCACTTTGGGATGGATTAGATTCACTTCTTAGGTCATTTCATCTAAAAGACGGGATTTTCAGTGGACCCAGTGATAGTGAGAGCTGTAGTTTCCTGGGAGTAGCAGAAGAACATCTTTGAGGTACAAAGTTTCCTAGGGCTGGAAGGGTACTGCAAATGCTTCATTCAGGACTTCTCGCACCTAGCAGCACCGTTGACAGGTCTGACCAAAAAAGGTGTGAAGTTTTCATGGTCAGATTCTTGTGAGACAACCTTTCAAGAGCTGAAGGGGAGGTTGACGTCAACACCGATACTAGTCTTGCCAGAGCCGGGCAAGGGCTACACTGTTTACTATGATGCTTCAGGTATCAGGATGGGATCTGTTCTCATATAGGGAGATGGAGTCGTTGCATATGGGTCTTGGCAGTTGAGGCCACACGAGAGGAATTACCCTACGCACGATCTGGAGTTGGCAGCAGTTATTCATGCCTTACGCTGTTGGAGACACTATCTTCTAGGAGAGCATTTTGTGGTTTTCACCGACCACAAGAGTCTCAAGTATATCTTCAATCAACATGATCTGAATCTAAGATAGCACAGTTTGGTCTAGTATCTTCAGTCTTTTGATTTAGAGATCACCTATATGCCGGGAAAGGGCAACACAGTGGTGGATGCGTTGAGCAAAAGAACTCAGATTCAGGCAGTTCAGGAGGCCAGCAGTGAGTGACAGCTTATGGCACTGTTCTTCTGAGATACACTTAGATGTGCACGACAGGCAGGGATAGATAGTCCTGTCTTCTGTAGTTGTTACCTCTACACTTCTTGATCGGGTGCGGATGAGGCAACTATCAGATTCAGAGGCCTTGGTCCTGCGGGAGAGTGTGTCTGGAGGAAAACCCTCTTCCTAGATGGACAATAGGCGATGATGAGATCTTGCATTTCCAGGGACGCGTATGGGTGCCTGCAGAAATACGTGAGGAGTTGATGTGGGATTTTCATTCCTCAGTTTGGGTAGTTCATCCTGGTGTCACCAAGATATATCGTGATTTACACCGCCAGTACTGGTGCCCTGGTATGAAGAAGGATGTTGATAGTTTTTTCATGAGATGTTCTACTTGTCAGCAGGTGAAAGTAGAAAATCAGTGACCAGAAGGTATTTTACAGCATTTACCCATTTCGAAGTTGAAGTGGAACGATGTCGCAATGGACTTCGTGATTGGGTTGCCGAGGTCGCCTCAGTGTTGATGATTTGGGAAGACTGTACATCTGAGAGATTGTATGTCTACATGGAGTTCCACACTCCATTTTTTCAGACATGGATGCGTGCTTTACCTCTCGGTTCTAGGAGGGATTTCAGAAGGCTTTGGGTACATAGGTACTTTTGAGTACAACATACCATCCCCAGACTGATGGCCAGTCCGAGCGCACGATCCATGTTTTTGAGGATATGATCCGAGCTTGCATTATAGACTTCAGCGGTTCTTGGGAGAAGCATATACCTCTTGTGGAGTTCGCCCACCACAACAGTTTTTAGGTGACCATTCATATGGCACCATACAAGGATCTGTATGGCAGGCCATGCCGATCACCCTTATGCTGGCTGGAGGCAGGAGAGGCAGCTCTGCTGGGACCTCGTCTTATTCAGGAGACCTCATAGTAGATATAGTTAATTCAGAAGAGGATGTCTATATCACAATCTCGATAGAAGTCTTATGCTGATCAGTGGAGGAGACCTCTGGAGTTTGAGGTCGGAGATCGGGTTTTCCTGCATGTCATACCGAGGTTGGGACACAAGAGGATTCGGAGACAGGGGAAGCTTTCATCGCGATACGTCGGGCCGTTTGAGGTTTTGGAGAGAGTTGGGCTGGTTGCCTATCGGTTGTAGCTACCACAGTGGTACCAGTCTATGCACGACGTCTTCCACATCTGTCAGCTCCGACATTACTTTTCAGACTCGTCTCATGTCTTTCAACCCGAGGAGGTTGAGCTCGAAGCAGATGCATCGTTTGAGGGGAATCCTATCCGTATTGTCGATCGTAGTACGAAGGTTCTCCATGGTCGGTCTGTTCTTTTGGTATGGGTGGTATGGCAGCACGAGTGAGTACAGGACGAGACTTGGGAGCGGGAGGTCGAGGTTTGATCGTAGTGGCCAGAGCTGTTCGATGTTTCTTCTTCTACGCCCCTATAGGGAAATTCGGGGACAGATTTATTTAAGGGGGAAGTTTCTAAGAACCCGGATCTTCATTCCAAGTATGTTTTTCTTTCTTCCAAAGTTTTTTGGAAAAAAAATAAGGTTTCTGGAAATTTTTGAAGTACACGCCGTGTACTTTCTGAGTACATGTCGTGTACTCTTTTCTCGCTCGAAGCCGTGTGTTGGCCGTGTTCGGGCCACACACACGGTGTGTGGGGATGACGTGGAGGCCGATTTTGGCGGAGTACGAAAAAACCCACTACACGCCATGTACTCTAAAAGTACACGCCATGTACTTTTTTTTCATTAAACGGACCGGGGTCGCGCCTAATCACCATAATCGTCTTCTTCTAGGTCTGGGTTGACCGAGAGACACCGTACAACCACGAAACTTCTATGGATTCCCAAGCCTCCATCCTTTCTCTGATTCGTGCTCTGTCGATTGCCTTGGAAGCGCATGGGTGAGTTCTCCCTTCTTCCTGAGCCTTGTTTTCCAATTATTCCCCAGTCTCAAGTTATTTGAGGTTGAACATTTTGTGTGTTTTCTCAGATCTACTATGTTCTAGGGAGAATCAGTCATCGTGGTTCGAGTATGTCGATCTCCTAAGATCTAGGTAGGTGGTTTTTGCCTTACCGTTCAAATTCTCTGAGTTTTATGTGCGAATTTCCACCGATACCCGTGAACGGGTTATTGCGTGTTTTCCTTCTTGCCCTTTTTGTTTTCCCGCCTTGCTTGTATGCTTGTGTAGAGGTAAATTGACCATGTTAGAGGATAATCTGTTGTGCTTGGATGTATTTTCCCTTGCTTTGTTCTGTTCATGAACTTTGGGTCTCGTTTGCCTTTGGCTGTTACACCTGTTTCCATGCCTTGGAGTTATAGGTTGAAGTGGAAATCATGACATGCTTATTGCCTTGTAGACTATTTAACTAAGTTTCCCTATAGGTGTACTTCGGCCTTATAGAATTATTATGCACTGACTGGAACGGGGCTAAGGGAACTTAGTGCTATAGACTATAAGGGATATGTCGAGTGAGCTTCCTAGAGAGTCTTAGACATTATAGACTACAGGGGATGGACCGAGTGTGCTCCCAGAGAGTCTTGGATAATATAGACTACAGGAGGGTAGACCGAGTGTGCTTCCTCAGAGAGTCTTACCTTGTATGAATCTCTTTAAGAACCTTCCCAGACTAGAGGAGGAATTGACCGAGTGAGATTCCTCATAGAGTTTGTGGTATACCTAAGGCTATAGGAGGAATTGACCGAGATAGCTTCCTCAGAGAGTCTCTAGACCTTGGGGCTAAGAGGGTTAGACCATGTGATCTTCCTTAGAGAGTCCCTGACTAACCTTTACTATGAGGGGAATTGACTGAGTGTGCTTCCCCAGAGAGTCTCATAATTTTCGTATGACCAACCAGAGGGGTTAGGCTAAGTGCACTGCCCAGAGGGTTGTGGTTCTTCTTGGATAGGACTAGTAGGGGTGGTTGTGAGCACTTCCCATAGGGTTTCCTTCTTGTTAGCTGTTTTTTTCACTACTGCTGTTGTTGTGGTTTATTGTTGTTGCGTATCTTCCTGTTTACTACCTGTCGCTTTGCTGTTGTTGTTTGCTACTTACTGTACCTTTACCTGCCATATACTCACTAACTATTAGGCACAGATCTTTGGGTGGTTTCATACTGGGATTTTATCTCACACCCTGTTTGGGCCATGCTTTTGGGCCCAAGAAGACTATGTTGTTGCAGGTATAGACAAGGGAAAGTGCCCTTCGACTTCTAGCACTTGATTTCTTGGAGCAGGAGAGCATGGGTCCAAGCTCTGGCTTGCGATGCTGAGGATCTATTTACTTTTCATTTGTACTTGTTTTGGTACTGTGGTATTTTTCATCCTTGTGACTTGTTTGGATAATTTCTTATATATGTATCTTTCATAATTTCATACATATACATATGTGCTCCAGTTTGTTGATTTAGTCTTCCGCTGTTTATTATTGTTGGTTATTTAATGCTTCTGCTAATGCATGTTTATTTCTTCCGCTGTGTACTCTGCCAATGAGGGCATAGTTTCCCCACTATCACACCCAAGGCCATCGATGCTAGTCGACAACCTATGGCGTTTGGGGAAATGCGCTTGAGTCCATGTGACCAACCGGGTACGGGGCGCCTCTGGGTGGATTCCGGAACCGGGATGTTACGGGAGGGGGGGGGGGGGCGTACAGGGGGTACGGGGTGTCCAAGGGGGTGGGTGGGCTATCCACGAGGGTGGTGGGGCTGTCGAGGTGGGTACAGGGTGTCTAAGGGGGTGGGAGGGCTGTCCACAGGGGTGGGCGGGATGGACATAGGGGTGGGGGCTGTTTAGGGGTGGCGGGGCTGTCTAGGGGGGTGGGTGGGCTATTCAGGGGGTGGGAGGGGTTGTTCAGGGGGGTCGGCGGGGCTGTCCAAGGGGGTGGGAAGGGATGTCCATGGGGGTATGGGGTGTCCAGGGGGTGGGCGTGGCTGTCCAGGGGGTGGGAAGGCTCTCCACGGGGGTGGGGGGCTGTCCAAGGGGGTGGGCGGGCTGTCCACTGGGGTGGAGGGGGGGGTTGTCCACAGGGGGAGGGATTTTCCATGTGGGTGGGGGTTGTCCATGGGGGGAGAGGTTGTCTAGGGGTGTGGGTGGGATGTCCACGGTGGTGTGGGACTGTCCACGAGGGTATGGGCTATCTAGGGGGGTGGGCAGGCTATCCACCGTGGTGGCGGGGCTGTCTAGGGGGTACGAGGTGTCCAGGGTGGTGGGTGGGATGTCCCGGGGGGGGGGGGTGTCTAGGGGAGGGATGAATCAGTCACAAAAAATAATCAAGTTATGTTTTATTATTTATAGATAAAAAAATAAAGATAATGCAACCCACCTAATCACACATATATTCAGGCACAACACATCAATAAGCCTCAAAGGTTTGTAATATCAGTAAAAAACGTAAGAGGTCAATCTATCCCACATCACCAAAACTATCATCACTATCATCATCAGCCTCACCCTCATACTCATCATCATCCTCATCATCGTCCCCACCCTCCTCCTTGCCCTTGTGCTGAGCCTCAGACTCCTCATCACCCTCCTCCTCACCTCTCCCTCCTCCTCTACCTCGCCCTCCTCCTCACCCTCCTCCTCCTCCGCCTCGGCCTCCTCCTCGCCATTGTCTTGAACTCCACTAGAACTTACAACTAGTACACCATATATAAAATTCATTTATGATATTTTAATCACAAGCTTTGATGGACTTTGGTGGAATGTTGGATGTAAAACTTCCATCAGTTTCATAAAGGTAGTGTTTTCCCTAGGAGACTATTCTACCCTCTCTCTAGACCTTTTTTCAGCCTGTTCTGCTTGTGCCTTAACCTGCTAGATTTCATTGGCACTACAAATTGTACTTGAGTATGGCCAATTCCTTGTCAGAACTATACTCTTCCCAAGTCGGTAGCGTAGTTTACTAGGGTGCTCATCTCCCAACACCTAATTTAAGTGATTGTTTGACCCAACATTTTCAGGTTCTGGGGTATCAAGGGCCTCCAAAACATCTTGTTACAAATATAAATAGATTATTAAGTTACAAAATTGAGATTAAAATTTTAAATCTATAAATTAAAACATACAATATGTTGCTGAGTCGGTTCATTAACCAAACTTCCATCTTTCTTCCTTCTACTCGAGAAAAACAGTTTTGCTCGAGGCACACATCCTTCTATATTCAATTTATGCCTATATAATGACATTAAATGTAGGAAAACATAATTAAAAATAGTATTCCAATAATTAATTTCATAACTAAAATTATATGACAACTTTATCAATCGAATAAATTATGGAGGTAGCAATAGAAAGTTTAATTCGTAAAGAAAAATTATAAACTATCATACCAGTTGCCTCTCATTATCTGGCATCATAGTACGTCCCATTGTGTGGAAGTATATTTTAGAATCAATATTTTTTTATTTCTTCCATATGAATCCTAAATAAAATTCAATAATTAGTTTTAATGAAAAACATGGAAATTTTTATTTAAATACCTCTAATGTGATTAATACCTTAAATTGGATAGTCATCCAATAAGTAATCATCTTTCAGTATTGTTCTAAAAAATAATCATCCACTTTATGGACCACCTATAACTCTGTGCCCACTCTAGCATGCCAAAAAAATGTACAACTCATGCTTATAAGCTTTCTAAAGCTTGCCTAAAATCCTTTAGATGCATTGGTCCGTGCCACCCTCACCATCGGGGAAATTAATCCATAGCTGACACAAAAAATATTAATAAAAATATTAATTCATATAAAAAATAATAATATATTGCATTAAATACAATAGATTTTTTTACCCATATCTTTTACCAAGCTTTATCATTGACTTCATTTGGTAGCTGTCTCCATGAGAGCAGGCTGACAGGAATGATGTCAGAGTATTTGGAAAGCGCCACCAAAAAAACTCCAACACTGCTGCCCTAATTTTTAAATCATTTGACTATCTTCATTGTAGTCCACCATCAACTACATGCGGCGGTTCCACACTGAACACATGCGTGTACTCCATCACCCCTACCTCCTATCAATAGATGTATATTTTATGAATGAAAAACAAATATTTTATCAATACATGTTATAATGAAAATAAATAATGGTGTAAAAGTTTGTTTGGGTTGTATAAGTATATCTATGTTGGATGATCAATGGGAACCACTGGATCCACAGAAACAGAAGGAACACCCTGTAAAGATGGAGTGGGTCCCAATGTATGCTCTGCAGGGATAGACTCTGGCGGAGCAGGAGTTGAAGAAGATGGAATATAAAATCCTGGAGAGAAGGAAGCAGAAGTAAAAGAAGATGACATGGATGGCTGGCTGAATACTGGATGGGGAGTGGGAATCATCATCGGATATGGTACAGATGGGTGAGGAGGCTTAGATTTAAATGGTGGTGAAAACATGGGAGTCCTAAATATCCCATGTGTCCCTAATTGCACACCGGGATCAGAATGTGGGATGGATGGTATGTCAATGGGAGGGGCCAGGTTTAATCGGTTACGCTGACCTTATTGTCTAGCTCTCGTTCCACCCCTCCTCGTATGAACACCCTGAGTACTGAGACCACTACTAGGTGACTCATCAAATAAATGTCTCCTAATATATGGATCCTGAAAAAATGTTTAAAAAATTAATCACATGACATTATATATTATTAATAATAAATATATTTGACATAAAATACTCACTGCAGGCACTAGTGGTGGGAATTCCCAGCTCAGTCATGCGACGATTGTTTTCCATAATCTATTTTCATCACCTCTCTTCAATTGGTTTCATTTCATACATTTGAAAACATATATGGAAGTAAATAGAAAAGGATAACAAATATGTAACCCAAAAAACAAAATAAATGAGAGGGAATAGAGGGATTTAGGGATTAATTTAACTATCCATTGTTTTAGGTGATCTTTAATAAATATAAAAATGAAGTTAATAAATCATCCAATATGCAGTAAAGAAATTTAATTTTTAGTAGGATGGTTATTAACTAAGTTTCATCAGTCTATTAAAATCAAGGAACATTGATTCTATCGGGATTCATAAGGGGTAAAGTAGTTGTAAAAATTAAAGAAAAATCTAATTTCTTTAGACCAGGTAGATGATGAAGGTTTCAATACATGTTTTGTAAAAGAATACAAACCATCATGTTCATTACCTGGTAAAATGTTAAAGAGAGGTCTTACAGTTTTGCACATGAGCCTCAGCCCGGTTAGTGAGGAATCTTAAGTGTATCCAGGAGACCTAGGATCAAATCCAGGATGAGGCACAATTTCCAAGGGTACTGTAGTAGTACTGTAGCAGGCACTATAGTGGGAACTGTGCATTACTATACCGTGTTACTGTAGCAGGAACTGTAGCGGGCACTGTTTGGCACTGTAGTAGCCAGAAATTTCCCCCCCGTTTGGGCCTTCGGGCCACAAATTTGGTCCCTGAGTCCTTTAAGGCCTTCGGGCCAATGCAAGCCTTTAATCTAGTAAGGCCTTCAGGCCACCTCAAGGAATTTGGGCCACCTTAAGTGCAGATTCAAACTAGACAACCTACAAAAAACAAGCTCTATTGGAGGATGAACAAAGAGCTTTAACCACCGCAGAAGATAAATGGATTTTAAGAATGAGAGGGTTTGGAACCTATCATCAGGACAGCCTATGCATGCACAGGATATCCTAGCCGAACAACCATGAAAAGGTGGAGAGCTGTTTTCATGATGAAGATGTTGGGGAGGAGCAGTTCCAAGTAGTTAGTCTGGTTTGTATGTAATGTTTGAAGCCTATAGGAAATGGATTCCTCTAAGGCCTATGTTCCATGTAATGCTTATTCCTACAAGACTTGTAAGGGTTCCACCTCACCTCTTGAAATGTTGATTATCATAATCAATAAAAAATCAAGGCCTTCGGGCCATTGGAAGGTCTTAGAGTTTTAAAAATTTTATACAAATCACAGTTGAAGCATTTAAATGTTCACAAAGTTATAAATGTTTTTTTCATAGGTTTGAATACAGTTGAATTCCAAATTAGAAAATGCAATTCAAATAAAATTTCAACCAATAAACATTGAAAATTCACATAGCGGTCGAGTTGGATGCAACATATTTGTAACCAATATTAAATCGATCTGAATAGTACCTACCTTAACAGCCCAAGTCAAGGTAAACCAAAATAATTGAGAACATGAATGGATGATTTCATATATTTCCCACCACAACTTCAGGTTCACAGTCAACTCTAAAAATTGAGCTATCAGAGTCATCAAAAGTAATAAATGGATCATTTCCAATGGTAGTAGGGATGGTGTCAATTCCATCATCACCATTATAAAAAAATATGTCTTGAAATTACTTCAATAATGACAACAAATTCAGGTCGAAGTTGGTATTTGACATAAAAAACTTGTTTCGACATTGATGCCAATACATATGGTTCATTGGTAGCAAGAGTGCATGTCCAATCAATTACTCGAAATCCACAATCATCAATAAATGTGCCCTACCTTGTCATCAAATCAAACCATAGGAATTTCATCATCGTGACTCATCCATGAGAATAATAATCCAATATTATTATTTTTTCAACGACTCCATAATAACCTACATTTTCAAATCACAGTCTACTATATGATGAATAAGAATAACAGTCTGTTGTGGCAGTAACCATAATACCATCATGTTGTTTTCTCATGTTCGTTGCTCATTCAGTGATAATAAATCAGTACCCATTGGTAACAATTGATTTACAGTCATGAACCATGGTATTAGGACCAAAATCCAAAGATCTTATTTCCTTAGAGACAGAGTCAGCATGAAAAATGGATACCTGAAATATAAATCAATATTAAACTTAATTAAATATTGTTTTAATTATTTTAAATAGTAATATTATTACCTTCAATTTTAACCAAGTAGAAAACTATTTGCTATGAAAAGTCTCCCTCCTTCTCAAAGATAAAGAATGTTGCTTTCTATTTATCATCACTTTATGTTACCTGTAGATAAAAATAGGAATATAATAACATATATATATATATATATAATATTGAATTTACTAACATGATGTAGTCATCGAACAAATCACAATTAAACAAAACTAAGCGATGTGCCATATTCTGCTCTTCAAGGATTAATGTAATCAATGTATATGATCTAGGAATTCTTCCTATTTGAGGAAGTGATGGAAAACTGGGTTCAATTTTCTC
This sequence comes from Viscum album, assembly GCA_963277665.1. Classification (NCBI taxonomy): domain Eukaryota; kingdom Viridiplantae; phylum Streptophyta; class Magnoliopsida; order Santalales; family Viscaceae; genus Viscum; species Viscum album. The sequence goes on from OY728131.1 coordinate 28,181,600, forward strand.
ATACTGTTCTTCTTCATTTCTCATTGGTCTGTTCATTCTTGTAGTAAGATCAAACAAATACATAGATCATAAATTCATACATTCTTGAGTCAAGTAACCGTTCACGATAGAACCTTCAGGATGATTTCTGTTACAGACATAATACTTTAATGTGTACATATTTATTTCAGTTGGATACATCCAACAAAAATAAATAGGTCCTCTGAGAATTATTTCAGTTGGAATATGGACAGTCAGATGTAGCATGCATGTGAAAAATTATGGAGGAAATATTTTCTCTAACTCACACAAAATTAATGGGGAATCTTCCAATATCTTTTTCAAGAAATAATTGGACAAGTTCTTAGTACAATGATCTATAAACAAATGGCACAACCGAATAACAACCACCCTTACATTATTGGAAAAATATGACGAATTTCTATTGGAATAAATTCTTACAGAAGGATGTGATAATCATGAGTCTTCAATGATTTTAGCTTCAACTATCTTTTGTTGACCCATTTGGATATGTTTCTTGAATATCCATCGGGAACTTTAATAGTCTCTAGTACTTACAAAAATTGCTTTTTTTTGTAGGTGTTATCACATAAGAAGCACATGGGACTTGCCTTATATTTTCACTGATACACACAGGAAGCAATTCTGGTCTGATTCCCCAATCCACCGAGTCACTTCGAGACTGTAAATCATCTTTTGTATTTCCCTTAACATTTAGAAGAATCAAAAGAAACATTTCACATATATTTTTTTTCAATGTGCATTACGTTTAATAAATGACATAGAAAATTGGTTGACCAATAAGGAAAATCAAAGAAGATACTTCTCTTCTTCTAATTGTAACAGGTTTCAGTGTAAACATTCTTTCTTTTTCCAGTTTTCATTTGACCCTTCCCGAATGAAAAACTAAAATCTTTCAATTAATTAAGAACATCGGTTCCATACATATGCTGAGGTGGATCATCGGTCTCCTTGGTATTTTTAAATCTTCGATGATTATTTCTATATGGATGGTCCATTGGAAAGAATCACCGATGTCCCATAAAACTAAAACTACAATGATTTTTCAGTCTTCTAGATCGTGTATTCTTCATACAAATAGGACATGATAGTTTTCCCTTCGTACTCCTTCAAGACATCATTGCAAAAGTAGGAAAATCATTGATCATCCACATAAGCGTAGTACACATATGAAATATATCTTCTGGACATGCATCATATGTGCACACACCTACATCCCAAAGCAGTTTCAACTCTTTTATTATAGGTTGCATGTATACACCTATATCATTGTCAGGATCAAAAGGGATAGATATGAGTATACTCATGAAAGTGAAAGGTTTTTTCATACCCAACCATGGGGGAAGATTATAAATGTGTATAAAAACTGATCATGTGTTGTGTGACATAAGCATCTACCCAAACAGATTAAAATCATCACATGAAAGACCCAACCTCACATTACACATGTCAGCTACAAAATCAAGATATCAAGAATCAAATATTTTCCATTAAAATCCATCTATAGGGTGAACCAAATCATCATTAGTCTTCTTTCTCTTGGTATCATGCCATCAAATTTTTATTGATATTTCATCAGACATAAATAGATTCTAGAGTCTGGGGATCAATGGAAAGTGAAACATTACTTTCTCTAGCACATGGGATGGTGTTACATCAGATTTTGGCTTCCAATGGGATGTGCCACATTTTATACAATCATTTAATTCAGTATTTTCCTTCCAGAATAAACTAAAATCTTTCGGGAAAGCATGAATTTTGTTTTTTAATGTCTAAGTTCCTCAACTAACTTCCATGCCATATAGTAGTTTGAGGGAATATCTGAATCATCTAAAAGGAATTCCTTCAAGAAGGTAAGAATGTAATTGATGGCAGTATTAGAAATACCATACATAGTTTTCCCATGAAACAATTGGATTAGAAATTATAGTTTTTTTTATTTTACTGCATTGTCAATATACTGGAGTCGTGGCAACATCATTCAATTTTTTCACCCTGACAACATAATCATTTTCATTAGACACATCATGAGTGCTCATAACGAATTCTTCTTGGGTCGGAATTCTTTATTTTTCATGATGAAGAATAAACAGAAACTGATCATATAACAAATTCTCTAATCCAGTCCTCTCATTTGGATCATCAGCAATTTGAGATGTCATTTTATCCCCATTTCGATACCACACAGAGTAGTTTGATTGAAAACCATATTTGGTTATGTGGTATCTGACTTCGTTACGGCTCAACCAAGGTCTTCCAACATAATTGTAACATGGGCAGTGTGTGTGACCACTATCTGAAGCATTGTGAAATGAAAAATCTAAAAATATACCCAAATTGTTTCTAAAATTGCTTGAGATCTGATCAGTTTCATACATACAACTTCTATCCATTCTGTAAAAAATTGTTATTAGTAATTTCGTCAAAAGAAATTCAATAATATTGAAGTTTCATTGAAAATATATTTAAGTAAACTAGAATTGCTCACTTTATATGAAACCATAACCAACACACTACTCTATATGAGAATCATAATATAAAAGACAACAAAATACTATATTTATAAAAAAATATCTTTGAAGAACTATACATGAGTGTGAAAGATCATGTAAACTTGTGGAGGATAATTATTCAATAGTTGAGTAAATTTTAGATTGAATAAATTTTATACTTTAGTAAATTATTTGAGTGATCACATACATTGCCCAAGGGGGTGGGGGTGTCCAGGGGGTGTAGGGTGTCTTGGAAGGTGGCGGGGCTGTCCAGGGGGGTCGAAGGTGTCCAGGGGGTGGGGGGCTATCTAGGGGGGTTGGGGTGTCCAGGTGGGTGGGATTTCCATGGGGGTGGGGGGGATATCCAGGGGTATGGGGTGTCCATAGGGGTGGGTGGGCTGTCCACGGGGGTGGAGGGGCTGTCCCGGGGGGCCAGGGGTGTTTTGGGGGTGGGGGATTTCTAGGGGGCTATCTAGGGGGGTACGGGGTGTCCAGGGTGGTGTGCGGTGTGTCCAGGGGGTGGGTGGGGTTGTCCAGGTGGTATGGGGTGTAAAGGGGGTGGGCGGGCTATCCATGGGGGTGGTGGGGCTGTCCAGGGGGTACGAGGTGCCTAGGGGGTGGGTGGGATATCCACAGGGTGTGGTTGGGCTATCCACGGGGGTGGGGGGTGGCCAGTGGGGTCAGTGGTGTCTAGAGGGTGGGTGGGGGTGTTCTGGGGGAGGGGGTGTCCAGGGGGTGGTGGGCGGGTGTCTGGGGGGGGGGGGGATGTCCATGGCGGTGGGGAGAGGGGGGTGTCTAGGGGGGTACGAGGTGTCCAGGGGGGGTGGAAGGGCTATTCACGGTGATGGTGGGGGCTGTCCAGGGGGGGTGGGGGCTTTCCAGGGGTGGGGGTGGTGGGGCTGTGCAGGGGGTATGGGGTGTCCTGGGGAGTGAGCAGGGTGTCCGGAGGGTAGGAAAGGCTGTCTAGGGGGGGGGGTAAGTTGTGTACAGGGGGTGGGTAGGCTGTCCATTGCGGGTGGATGGGCTGTCCACGGGGGGTGGCAGGGCTATCGAGTGGGGTCAGGGGTGTCTAAGGGGTGGGGGTGGGTGAGGGTGTTCGGGGGGGGGGGGGGGGGGTTGGGGGTGTCTGGGGGTGGTGGGCAGGTTTTCCATGGGGGTGGGAGCTATCCAGGGGTATGGGGTGTCTAGGGGGGTGGGAGGGCTATCCACGAGGGTGGCTAGGTTGTCCAGGGGGGCTAGGGGTGTCCCGAGGGTTGGGGGGGGGGGGCTGTCCAGGGGGTAAGAGGTGTCCAGGGGGTGGCAGGGCTATCCAAGAAGGTACAGTTTGGGTGGACGGGCTGTCCACAGGGGTGGGGGTGGGGGGGGGGATTTTTAGAGGATGGGGGCTATCCAGGGGGTACGAGGTGTCCAGGGGTGGGCGGGCTGTCCAGGGGGGGTGGCGGGGCTATGCAGGGGTGTACGGGTAGGGTGGGTGGGCTGTCCATGGGGTGGAAGGGCTGTCCAAGGGAGTATGAGGTGTCTAGGGGGTGGGAAGGCTATCCACGAGAGGTGGGCGGGCTATCCACGAGGGTGGAAAGACTTTCCTGGGGGTGGCAGGGCTGTCCATGGGGGTGGTAGGGCTGTCCAGTGGGTGGGGGTGTCCGGGGGGGAGGGGGGCTGTCCAAGTGGGTGGGGGGCTGTCCTAGGGGGTGGCGGTGTCCACCCCCAAACTAGGGTAATAAAATCCTATCTTTATCCAATTGTATCATGATTTCAAGCCTATTCTAGATGATAGAGAATAATTTTGGTGTAAACCATGAATATCATACATATAAATCACAACACACCCAATTATATACACACCACCAAATATCATACGTAGATCAGATTTTATGTGCCATGTTTAGATGGGACACTACTCATAGAAGTATGAGACTTGTTATGTAATTAGGTTATATGGAGTTTTACGGATGTTAAATTTGTTTGATATCAATATGGATAGAAGATAAGAACCTGAGTGAGATTTCTTTACAGAGATCACTTCTTCTTGGAAGGATAAGAGTGAGTGTTTTTATGGAACTTCAAGAAAAGTCTTAATGTGTGAAAGAAACTATACATTTTTTATATTTGATTCCTATTTTTTTGTAGACTATCAAAGTGGAAAACCCACCCCCTCCCTGGACAGCGCCCCTACACCCCCAGACCCCCTGAACCCCCACCCAAATAGCCCCCCACCCCACCTAGACACCCCCACCACACCTGGACAGCCCCCCTCCTCCCTAGAAAACCAACATCCCCTACCCCACCTGGACATCCCACCCTACCCCCCTTTATAGCCCACACCCCCTCCCCCAGCTAGTAAGCCCACCCAACACCACCCCTGGACAGCCCACCCCCTCCCTGGAAAGCCCACACCCCCTCCCCTACACCCCCCCCGAAAACCTCCCTGGACAACCCCCCACCCCCACCTAGACAGCCCACGCCCCACCCCCCACTAGACAACCCCTCGGACAGCCCACCCCCTCCTTGGACAGCCCACACCCCCTCCCCTACAGCCCCCCTTACCCCCTGAACAACCCCCCTCCCCCCCCGCCGCCCACCAGGACAGCCCCACCCACCTGGAAAGCCCCCCAACCTGGACCTCCCACCCCCACCTGGACAACCCACCCCTACCACCCCACACCTGGACATCCCCACCCCCACCTGGATAGCACCCCCACCCCCACTTGGACAGCCCTCCCCCCACTTGGATAGCCCCCCCTCCCTTCCCCCACCTGGACACCCCACCCTGACCCCCCTGGACAGCCCACACATCTCCTTGTGTAGCCTATACCGCCCTCCCCCACATCCCTATAGCCTCCTACCCCCTGTATCCCCTACCCTTGGACAAACCACCCCCACCTAGACAACCCCCACACCTTGACAACCCTCCTACCCCTCCTGAAACCCCCTTAGGGTAATTTTATTTAAAATCATTTTATTCATTAAGAAAGGAAAACCATCATGAATTAGCCATTTCATTCCAAACAACCCATTAAATTTATCAAAACATGACAAATTCAATTTATCAAAACACGACAAATTCAATTGATGAAAACATGAATAATTCAATTTATAAGGCTCTATGGGTCACTTAAAAAATGTCATTGGGGAAAGGAGAAATAAACTCCATTGTTAATTCCAATTTAAAAATTGGGCCAATCACTTAGGAGGTGCGGTGGTGTCTAGGTGGTGTGGTGGTGTACAATGGGCTGTCTAAGGGGTTGGGGTGGGTGGGGGTCTGTACAATGTGTGGAGGGTGTCCAGGGGGTGGGGGTGTCTTGGGGTGGTGGAGGTGGTGGGGGGGGGGGTGTCCATTGGGGGTGAGGGGTGTCCAGGGGGTGGTGGTGTCCAGGGGGGTGGGGGGTGGGGGTGTCCAGGGGGGTGGGGGTGTCCAGGGGGATGTGGGGAGTGGACTATCCAAAGGGTGGGGGATGTCCAAGGGGGTGGGGGAGGGGGTGTCCAGGGGGGATTTCCAAAGGGTGGGGGTGTCTAAGGGAGTGATAGGGGGGTGTCCAGCAGGTGGGATGTCCATGGTAGGTGAGGGGTGTCCCAGGAGGGTGGGGTGGGGGTTTCTAGGGGGGAGGGAGTTGTCCAAGGGGTGGGGGTGTCCAGGGGGTGGGGGTGCAGGGGGTGGGGGATGTCCAATGGGGGGTGTCCAGGGGGTTGTGGGGGGGGGGTATCCAGGGGGTGGGGGTGGGGGGTGTTCACAATTCCAATCCATCACCCAACCAATGCCAATTCATCATCAATATCAATACAATTCCCATTATTCCTTGAACAAAAACTATAAATACAAAATCCAAATCCAATTTTAAACTAAACTAAACTCCACAAAAACTACCATATCACCCCACTAAAGAAACAATTTACCATGTTTGAAGTGTAAAAAAACAGAAAAAAATCAAAGGGTTTGGTACTCCACAGACAACATGAACTCTAATTTAGCCGAAATCAAAGCAGCAAACAGAAAAAAAAATTGAGGGAGAACATTAAAACTAATGTAACTGTTACTAATTTGATGTGTAGAAATAAAAATTTGTTTGATTGAAGATGGACCTATGGCAGGAATGATTTTTACGGCTGATAAAACTTTGGAAGGAGATCTAGATTAGGGTTTTCAATCAGGCGAGTGGGAGCTGGGGTCTGGGTATTTGGGGGAAAGCTTTCCCAATGATTTTTATAAATTATTGGGAAAACCTTTCTTTACCAACAGTTTATTAAAACCGTTGGTATATCTAAGAGAAACTAAATATTTCCCAATAGTTTTGTCAAAATATTGAGAAATCTTAAGTATATTTACACATTTCCAATGGTTTAAACAAACCATTGGAAAATTTTGCATTTTTTTTACAGTATACAATAGTTTGAAGAAACAGTTCGTATATATCTGTTGGGAAAACATCATATTCCAGTAGTGAGATCATTCCATGTATCGGTTTGACCTGAGGCCGATTTATACACATCACAAAGGACTTATGAATAAATGTACTAAATTATAAAGACAATACAATGATGTTTTATTTATTTTCAATGATTGATTTTTTGAATAAAACTATCAATTTTAAACTGATAACAGACACATTGAGTCATAGTGGTCACACTATGCGTCGAATTGTGGTGCAACAGATTTCTACATTCCTCAAATGAATTATGGATCATTTCACTAAGTGTGAATGAAGTACAATCCTCCATAGACCAATTTTTCAAATCTTATAAAACCCTATAATTTTTTAATAAAATAAAACCTATAAAAAACAATGTTTTATCAAAAAAACATTTAACAAATCCTCAACCAATTATTTTATTAATGTTTTATTAGGATCTTTGTGGATAATTTTGAGAATATAAATGAATGTAATTAATAATTAACTCTAACACTGTAAAATCAAATAAATTAATTTTAGTAACATACACTCATCAACTGAAATTACACTGCAGCAAATCAAGACCCCCAGGCTACACAACACTGGAGTTATGTATTTTTATTCTTCCATATCCTCCATATCTATTTCTTTACCTTCCTTCACTCTATCATTTCTATGGTTATGTGGATATTTTCTATGGAAGGAGTTGGTGGAAATAGATGTGTTAAGTTAATAACAAGTGTAAATGGTGTAGTTTTCACAAATGGGAGACATTTCTCCTTTTAGAGAACACAATGAAGTACAATTTTCATCCTCATAAACTCATCTCTAAAAAAATTATTATTGAATTTTGTTATTTGATACACATTCTCCATATCTTGTGGACATGCACCTATATTGATTGAAATACTCTAAGAAGTAGTCATTCATGGGATGAATAATGCTTAGAGTAGTAAAATCAACATAAAAGTGATGGGGGATGAGTCTCAAGGAAACAAAAATCAATAATAACTATTTGGGATATGAAAATCATGAGGATGAAAATTGTAATTCATTATGTTCTCTGAAAGTGAAATGTCTCCCATTTGTGAGAATTACACCATTGAAACTAGTCATTAACTCAATGACTCCATTTCCACCAACTACTTCTAGAGAAAAGATCCACACAACCAGAGAAATGATAGAGTGAATGTTGGGAATGAAATGAAGAGGGTGGAGATTAAGGAATCAGAATACCCAACTACTGTGTTGTGCGTCCCAAGGGTCTTGAATTGATACAGTGTAATTTTATCTAATGAGTGTATGTTACTGAAATTAATTAGTTTTATTTTACATGGAGGAAGAGTTAATGATGAATTACTTTCATTTATACTTGAAATTATCTATAAGGATCCGAATAAAACTTTAATAAAATAATTGGTTGAGGATTTATTTATAATGTTTCTTTCGATAAAACCATGATTTTTAATAGGTTTTATTTTATTAAAAAAATTATAAGGTTTTATATGATTGGAAAAAGATGTCGATAGAGGCATGTACTTTGTTCACAATTACCTCGATAGGTAATAAACCTAAACAAGGTTCAAGCCTTCCACTGTCAAAATCTATAAAATGGTAGTCGATCCTAATTTGATACATAGATAAATTAAGTGAATATACCTAAATATTATATATATATATGTGTGTGTGTGTTATATATATATGTATTATATTAGTAACTTTATTTGAGTATAATTATATATATATATGCATATTATTTATCATGTTTAAATTTATTAAAATATACAATATATTATTCAATATATATATGTATATATAAAACTATTTTTTATAATAAAACTATAAAAATACTAATAATAATAATTTTTAAATTATACTAATTATAAATATTTATTATTCTAGGTAATTGTGTATAAAATATAATTACTTAAATTTTGGAAAGTTTAATTATTTCAAAAAAATGTATAAATAGTTACCTAATTTTATTATTTTTAAAGAAACCTGAATTTATAATAATTTATTGGTTATTTAAGTATAAATTATATAATTGTTAGTTAAATGTATATATAGACTTAAAATGTTGAATACCTTAAAATAATTTCTAATCGATAGAATTTGATAACTTCCATTCTATTTTTTGGAAAAAATAATGTAGCAACTTAAGGATTCTTGGGAGTTTATCTAATATGCATTGAACCATCCGTGAGATTCCAAGGAGGTCCATAAAGAACTTGGTATAAAGAAATAATACACATCGACTAGATATATCATGAAAAAATGAAAGAAACATACCAACCCTTGCAAAATCTATCCTATACACATCTTAATCAATTTTCTCATTCATTTAATGTTTTTATATCCAAAACCACCACTATTTATATAGCGTCATAAATATTTATTTAATTGTTTTATCTGTAGAATTGAGGTGATTCACTATGATTTCAAAACAGAAACAAAATTAATCTTGCGGAGAAAGTTGGGGTATAAATATAGACAGAGAAAAAATTGATTAAAAAACAATTTAAAAAGACCAAAAAAGGATATCCAAAATAGTAGTCATGTAAACAAAGAGTCATAAAAAAAATCTAAATAGCACACAACAACCAAAACAAAAATACAGAATAAAAATTGGAACCTAAAAAAAACACAGGTCTCCCTCACCTACAGGTAGGTGTAGAATGACCTAATTTCTTATAGGAACCACAAAAAAACGTCCCACAATTAAAACCACACAACTGCTTGCATCAAAATTATTTCCCCACTATAACCCAAATATAATATATAGGCACTCTTTATAGGTCAACTTCCATGAAAAATTTAGGATAAATAGGGTGAGAAACTGACCGAGTTCTACTATCAGAACATAAATATATACCAACGAGATTCCCTAACATGCGTATAATTGCTGGATTTTGAAAAGGTAAAGGGATATTGGAAAAAATAACCCAAATCACTAATTTTAGAATGTTGTGCTTCAAATGGAAGTTATATGACCACATGAAGAGATATAAATGGAAGTTGTTGTAGTTATGGGGTGGCACTAGACCAACCTTGACCAGACAATCCTCTGAAGAAAACCAAATCATGATGTTTTTTTCAACCAGAGCTACCATTGATCAATATTACAACCCCCAAGACTCAAAGATTAACCTGTCGAAGGTGTCCACAAATGGGTGACGCTGCTTAAACCGCACAATCCAAGTGAAATTAAGAATAACCAATGTTGTATTTTACTATAAGGTCAAGATAAAAAGATTCAGAACACCATTGAATAGATCTATGACCTTAGGGAGAAGCGATTGAGAGAAAGTTGGAAGAAAATTAGCATTGGAGAAAGGGGAGAATGAATGAGAAGCATCCTTAAAGGGTTCACAACAGGTTTTTTTGATATTGTGACAGGTTCGCAATAGGTCAAGTTTTTTTAATTAGATTAGAACACTATTATCAACTCTTTTAAGAAAGTGCAGATAAAGAGTCCTTTTATCAGCGTTTATTAATTAATCACCGATAAAATACATATTTATCAGTGCTTTTTAGCACTGATAAAAGGCATATTTATCAGAATTTTTAGCACTGATAAAGCTAGGTCTTTATTAGTTCTAAAAAAGTACTGATAAAATCCATATTTATCAGTTCTAAAGTTTTAGCACTCATAAATATTAATTTTATCATCATTTGTTTAGCGGTGAGAAAACCTTGTCTTTATTAGTGCTAAAAAAGCACCGATAAAGATTTATTTTATTAGCGCTTATTATTTAACTGGTGATAAAGGATTTATAATTATAATTATAATATTTTTTTGTAAATATGTATATATACTTAATCAATATATTTAAATATAAATATAGTTAATATATTCCTTACTTAAATATATTTATTATAATTTTATAATTATTTAAATATAAAATTATTTATTTATAATTATATATATATTTTAAAAAAATAATATCTATATCATTATATATATATATAACAAATATATATAAATATGAATATAGTGAATATATTTATTATTTATGTAGATTTATTATGAATTTAATAATTATTTAAATATATACAATTATTTATTTATAATTATTTAAATATATGTAATTATTCATTTATAATTATTTATATACATATAATTATTTATTTATAATAATATAAATACTTAACAAAATATTTATTCATTTATAATTATAAATATATAATTTTATTAATATCATATGTTCATTTTTAAATATATTTATTTATAAAATAATTTTTTATAAGTATTTTTTATAAATATTTTTATACAAATATTTTTTTAATATTATTATTGAATATCTCATTTTAAGTGCATGCATGTTAAAAATGAGTGAAATTGAATAAATTAAAAATAAGCCCACTTTAATAATATTGAAAAAATGGATAAGCTTTTTGTGTGTAGATTTTATATAATGATGCATTATATATATATATATATGAAATCACCATAACACAAATTTGATCTATTTTAAATTGAAAAATCAAACGACATTCAATTATATGTCTATTACTCTATGCAATTAGTCAGCATTTTTAATTCATATAAACTTTTAATTATAAACCATTATTCACTAAATATAGAGCATAAATATTTTTAATATATAAATCATATTTATATACATTAATATATATCTATATACTTAATATACACTATTTTTTAACATTATCAATAATCATGTAATTAATAAAATGTTTAATATTTTTCCCAATTTATTTTTTTGTAATTTTATTTTTTAATTTTCATTTTTCATATCTATATATTTAATAAAAACTTTTTATTAGTATTTATAATTTATATATATTATAATCAATTTTTTAATTTTTATCAATAATTATTTAATTAATAAAATGTGAAATATTTTTTTAATAAACTCATTTTTTATTTTTATTTATTTATTTATTTCATTTTATTTATTCAGAACATGATCAGAGATGAAAAAGAAGTGACAAAGGACTCCTTTATGAGCATTAAAAATATAGCACTGATAAAGGGTACCCATCATCAGATCTTAAAATTAAGCACTGATAAAGGGTATCCTTTATCAGTGCAAAAAATAAAGCATTGAAAAAGTGTTAAATTTATCAATTCTTTCTTTAGCACTAATACATATGCCATATATTAGGGATTTTTTCTAGTGCTGATAAATACCAATGCTACTAAACACTGGTTTTTAGTAGTATAGTGAGATCATGAGGACTGACCCGCCAATAAGAACACAACATGTTTCAGGTGTCATTGGTTGTTCCTATATATAAACACATGTAATGGTCTCTTGAGTTGAGATCATTACCAATTTGTTCCATTTGATTTCATACTTTTATGCAAGGAAGAAACCATGATATTGAAATCGTGATGAGATAGCTTGTGTTGAGTGTGTCATTGGTTTCATGACGTTGGTTGAAAGGTCAAGAAAGGATTTTTCAATTCCAAGTTAAGGAATTCATATATCTCGGGCCATGTTGATTATGATGGTAGTACCTTGATAAAAAAATGGCCATGGACACCCAAGGTAAATACTACTAGTTATATTAACAAATAATAAAGAAAGAAAACGACGATGAAATGGATGTTCATCCTACTTTATGATATATTAAAGGCAAAGAGATTATATTATATAATGCATGTTCGTAGGTTACTTGTCGCTGCTTTGATAGTCTTTATCTCTTTAGGGGCCATGATGGGTTTTCAAATCCCACTCTTAGTCTATGAATATTATCCACTACTATCGATATATGGTCCTAGAGGGTCACACACAATAGCATATTCAAGAATCTTCCCTATTCAGTTTAATAGGATTATTGGACATGGTGGGCGCCACCACAGGGGCGGGGATTTGTCCAAGGATAAATGATCACCAAGGACTAAATAAATTCATATTATTTAAGGTAAATTATCATTGAATTTATGTATTAAATTTAATTACCTGTTTTAAAGTAAAATACATGAAAATATTATTTGAATGAATATTAGTTTAAAATATTCAAGGTTTAATTTATATTTTTGAGCAGTACAAGTCGAGTGAATGAGTCAATTATTATCATGTAATGTATTTATTATATTACAAGTAAGTGACAATAATAATAAATGAAATTTATGGATCATTATATTAGTCATAATATCATTTGTATAGATTGTTAATTATTAGGGGGTTGGGAAGGAAATACAAGATATTTTTCCAGCTCTCTATAAATAGAAGAATATAGACACATGGAAATGACTATTCATGGGATTTCTCTCTCTTATTCCCTCTCCCATGTTTTAGATATTGAGACTCTAGATCTCAGAGCTTGGATAGATCTCTCTATCACACATTGCAAGTAAGGTGATGCAATGATCGTCGAAGCGTTGAGGGTATCGTCAGAACTCTGCACTAGCACCCAAATTTTGATGATCGGTACTCCCACAATTTCTTGAAGCACGTGTGATCAATCTAGAGGAACCCAAATTAGGTTCTTCAAAGAATTATTGCAAATGATGACTATACATCATGTACTCCATCATATCATAGCATGTATCTATGGTTTTAATTTTGTGCTTAAAATTATTTACACATTGATCCTCAAACTTATACTGGGCAGCAACTCACCGATGTCGAAAAGTTCAAGTTATTCATTGGTGATTTTTTTAAAATCCCACTTTTGGGGCTTCCAATTATTTCCCTTTAACTTCACTATATTCCACAAGAAAATTGGTATTCACTAATAAACTCAATTTTCATGTTGTGAGAACTTGTTATAGAATTTACCTTGTACAAATAACCAAAGGCACAACCCAAAATTTTTATAGGCATCTTTAATCAATTCTGAACATAATTTGTTTTGAAGTCACAACCCAAAGCTTCCTTTTGGGTGGTAAAATAACCAACATACAATAACTTATTTTGATTTGGAATATCATATACTAGACACAAATTGATTACAACGAGATAAAGAAAAGACAATATGAATAAAAAAAATTATAGTGAAACACAACAAAAAGATCTGATGATAAGGATGATGAAGTTTGATGATCTTGATCACTATAATAGTAAATAGTTGATCATTAAAGTTAGGTTGCGATAAAAATAATGGAATAGATGAAGTGACTTTTGATTTCGAAAATGGAATAGTAGTGGTGGAAGATGTTTATTGTGTGTCAAGATGATCGTTTTTGTCATAATAATTTGAAAATTCATTATGAGACAAAGTAGAAAGAGTGTTTTCATTGTATTGCTTGATCACATTTCATAAAAAAAATCCTCAACACTCATCCTTAATCTCTCTATGTAGGATATTAGTAAACATAACACTGCCTTACAATTGTTAAGAATATTTATAATAAGAAAACACCTCATTACCTATTAATACCTCACACATGATCAATAATAATATTAATCTGCTTTAATTCCCGCATTAAATTAATTAAAATAATTTTGAATATAATCATTAAGATAAAAAAGAGAATTTCACCTAATTAAAACAATTAAAATTTCTCTCATATTTTTTAGTAAATTAATAATTCAAATATTATAGAAAATTGATCATAAAAAGTATAACATAAAAATTATTAATTTTATAATAATTTCTATAATAATTTTCATTCAGTTTTTTAATAAAATATATTATAATATTAATTTATTTAACAAAACAATAAAATAGATTTTAAATAAAGTTGTATTTAATTATTTTATAAAAATAATGAATAAATATATTGCAGTAAAAATATTTTTTTTAACTAATTAATGTGATGTAATGACCATGCAAGGAACAAACCTCATGATTAGTAGGATTACAATGCTTGCATGGTCGATACACTGATCGTGTCATTATGCATGGTCGGTTGAAATTTTATACTGATAGTGCACTAGAAAATTAATCATAATTCATACAATATAATCAATTAGGCATGTTGTAATTAAAAAAATAAAAATTCATGTGGTAGGTAAAATGAAACTCAAGATCAGTTTCATATACATCCTGGTAAGTACTTAAAGAACTTTTGGTAATCTGTAATCAGATTTATAGTAGTTATGGATTTTCCTTCACACTACTGTGAAGCTTCTTGTATGGTCATGGATGAAGCGCATGTGAGTTACTAATGGTATGAAGAACTGAAGGAGATGTCTTCCATGGAGAAGAAGGTGTGAATTCTCGATGATTGTCACCACCATGGAGATGGGATTGAGTCAAAGTAGACAAAGTGGAGTTACTGTTATTTTCTGAACTGATCAAACAAGAAGAAACAATGGGAATGGATGCACTATCCGGACAAGGTAGGAGGTGCAATGTGCGTAGGAAAGATGATGGTGCTCAGACTGAAGACTGACGAAGATGAACAATTGATGCATATATATATATACACCACATTGTGTGTATATCTATTTAAAAAAATCAAATGAAAATCAATTAAAAAAACAAGTTATTATATTGAAACTTAAATTTTCAAAAAGAACATTAAAACATTACAACCATAACAGATGAAAACATATGTAGCATAATGAAATCTAAACAAAAAATACAAGTGATGATTTACCATATATCAATTAAAAAATATGAAATTATAAATATTTAAATAGTTTTAAATTAATTATCTACTAGAAAATTTTTATTTAACATAATATTATAAATAAATCATTAATAGATAAAAGTTCAAACACTAAAAATCTCCCCCTTTTTTGTAAATTAAAAAACCAAACATTTATTGAATTTTCAAAATTACTCTCACCTGTTTTTAAATTTATTAAAAAGAAAAAAAATAAAAATGAAAATTCATGTGGTAGGTAAAATGAAACTCAAGGTAACTTTATTATATATCCTAGTAAGTACTCAAATAACTTGCGGTAAGTTTCAACCAGTTTTATGGTAGTTATGGATTTTCATTCACACTACTGCGAGGCTTCATGTGTGGTCATGGATGAAGCGTATATGAGCCACTAATGGCATGAATAAGTGAAGTAGATGTATTCCATAAAGAAGAAAGTGTGAAATATCGATGCTTTTCACTGCCACAGAGATTCTCTTGGGTCAAAGTAGACAAATTTGAGTTTTTGGTATTTGATAAATTGATGAAACAAGAAGAAACAAAGTGCACGGATGCACTGTTGGGAC
The DNA here is from genome assembly GCA_963277665.1 of Viscum album. Lineage (NCBI taxonomy): Eukaryota > Viridiplantae > Streptophyta > Magnoliopsida > Santalales > Viscaceae > Viscum > Viscum album. The sequence continues at coordinate 28,197,591 of OY728131.1, forward strand.
AAGGTAGGAGGTACACTGTGTGTAGGCGAGCTGTTGGTGCTCAGACTAATAATTGAAGAAGATTAATAGTGGATGCATATATATATACCGCATTGTATATATACCTATTTAAAAAATTAAAATGAAAATCGATTTAAAAAACAAGATATTATATTTAAACTTAAATTTTCGAAAAGAATATTAAAACATTACAACCATTGATATATGGAAACATATTTAACATAATGAAATTTCAAAAAATAAATAGAGGTGATGATTTCTCATATATCAATTAAAAAATATAAAATTATAAATGTTTAAATAGTTTGAAATTAATTAACTATGATAAAATTTTTATTTTAAAAAATAATATTAATAAATCATTAGTAGATAAAAGTTCAAATACTAACAATATCCCACTTTTTGTAAAATAAAAAACAAAACATTTATTGAATTTTCAAAATCCCTCTCTCTTGTTTTGAAATTTATCGAAAAGAAAAAAATAAAATAAAAATTCATATGGCAGGTAAAATGAAACTGAAGTTCAGTTTCGTATACCTCTTGGTTGGAACTCAAAGAACTTGTTGTAAGTGGAAACTTGTTTTATGGTAGTTATGGATTTTCCTTCACACTACTATGAAGCTTCACACGTGGTCATGGATGAAGCGCATGTGAGATACTAATGGTATGAAGAAGTGAAGAAGATGTCTTCCATGGTGTAGAAGGTGTGAACGCTCTATTCTTGTCACTTCCATGGAGATGCTCTTGAGTCAAAGTAGACAAAGTTGAGCTATTGGTATTCACTAAACTGATGAAACAAGAAGAAAAAAAGTTCATGGATGCACTGTCGGGACAAGGTAGGAGGTGCACTATGCATAGGCGAGCTGCTGGTTCTCAGACTGAAGATTGAGGAATATGAACATTGAATGAATATATATATATATACCACATTGTATATATATCTATCTAAAAAAATGAAATGAAAACCAATTAAAAAAACTAGGTATTATATTTAAACTTAAATTTTCAAAAAGAACATTAAAACATTATGACCATTAACATATAGAAACATATTTTTCATAATGATTTTTTTTTAAAAAAATATAGGTGATGATTTATCATATATCAATTAAAAAATATGAAAGTATAAATGTTTAAATAGTTTTAAATTAATGAACTGTGATAAAATTTTTATTTTAAAAAATATTATTAATAAAGCATTAATAGATACAAGTTAAAACACTAAGAATATTCCCCTTTTTAGTAAATTAAAAAACAAAAAATTTATTAAATTTTTAAAATCACTCTCACCAGTTTAGAAATTTATCAAAAAGAAAAAAAAATCTTGCGGTAGGTAAAATGAAACTCAAGGTCAGTTTTGTATACCTACTGGTAAGTAATCAAAGAACCTATGGTAAGTTGCAACCAGTTTTATGGTAGTTATGGATTTTCATTCACACTATTGTGAAGCTTCACATGTGGTCATGGATGAAGAACATGCGAGCTACTAATGGTATGAAGAAGTGAAGAAGATGTCTTTCATGGGGAAGAAGGTGTGAAGGTTCGATGCTTGTAACTGCCATGAAGATGCGCTTGAGTCGAAGTAAACATAATTGAGCTGCTGGTATTCACTGAACTGATGGAACAATAAGAAACAAAGTGAATGGATGCACTGTCCGGACAAGGTAGGAGGTGCATTATGCGTAATCGAGCTGCTGGTGCTCAGACTGAAGATTGAGGAATATGAACAATGGATGCATATACATATACCACATTGTATATATATCTATTTAAAAAAGTCAAATGAAAATCAATTAAAAAAACAAGATATTATATTTAAACTTAAATTTTCCAAAAAAAACATTAAAACATTACAACCATTAACATATGAAAACATATGTATCATAATGAAGTTTAAATAAAAAATACAGGTGATGATTTCTCATATATTTATTAATAAATATAAATGTATAAATGTTTAAATAGTTTGAAATTAATTAACTGTGATAAAATTGTCATTTGAAAAAAATAATATTAATAAAGAATTAATAAATACAAGTTTAAATACTAAAAATCTCCCCCTTTTTTGTAAATTACAAAACCAAAAACTTATTGAATTTTTAAAATCACTCTCACTAGTTTTAAAATTTATCAAAAAGAAAAACAAAATCCCTCTTAAAAAGTAATAGTATCAACTACCCATTACTAAAATTTAAAATCATTATACATATAAAAAAATATTTGAAATATTATCCAAATTTAAAACAAGAATAAATGATCATATTTACAAATATTAAGATTCTAACATACCCATATCTAGCTTCATTTTCTCAAATTTGATAGAATCTAATGGTTAGGTTAATTTTCAGCCATTTTTTTAGTAGGAACAAATTCTAAGTAGTATCAGCTTTATTTACATGATCCCTTAGAATATGAAATTTAACTTGTATGTATTTTGTTCTAGAATGTTGTGGAGGGTTTTTTATAAATTAAATTTACTATATAATTATTGCACAATATTTTAATTTTATCAAAATGAATATTAAAATCTCATAATGTTTGTCTAATCCATATAATCTATGAATAAAAATAAATAGAAGCCCCACACTTATCCTCATCCATGAATTGTGCTACTGATATTTGTTTATTATAACTCCATTAAATTAAAATTTTACCCATACAATGACACATACCTCTTGTGATTTTCCGATCAAGCCTATAACCTCCAAAGTCAGAATCAGAGTAATATAATAAATCAAATAAATTTCCATTTTAATAAAATAAACTTGTTCTTATAGTTACTTTAATAGATCTAATTATTCTCTTAACTACTTTAATATTACTTTCCTAAAGGTTGGCTTGAAATCTATCACATAAATAGTCTGAGAACATTATTTCTTGTCTAGATGTAGTGAGATACAATAAACTACCTATCACGCCACTATATTTTTTAATATCAACAAACTTTCCAGATTCATCTAATTATAATTTTGAATTTATATTCATTGGTATTTTCTTAGACATATTAGAATAAAGTCTAAACCTTTTAACAAGTTCTTCATCCTACTTACCTTGATTTAATAAAATACCTTCTTTTCTTTGATTAATTTGTAAAACAAGAAAAAATTTAAATTCTCCCACTAAATTTATTTCAAATTCATTTGTCATTAGTTTTTAAAAGATGTTACATACTATATCTATTTTTGATCAAAATATATATCATCAATATAAATATGTATAATCAGTATATCCTTTGAAACTCTCTCTATAAATAAGTTTGGATCGACCATTCCTTTAACAAAATATTTTTATATTAAAAATTGAGTTATCCTTTCATACCAAGCTCAATGAAGTTTCTTAAGACTATACAAAGATTTATAAATTTTAAAAACATGATTCAAAAAATTTTCATTTTCAAATCTTGGAGGTTTTTTAAAATAAAATTCTGAAGAAATTATTCCATTTTTAAAAGTAATATTTATGTCCATTTGAAATAATTTTATATTTTGAAAATAAGAAAAGTATAATATAATTCTAATTTCTTCCATCCTAGAAACATGGTAAAAGGAATCTTCAAATTAAATTTCTTCTTCTTGCGAATAACCATGAGCTACTAGTCCTTTATTTTTAACTTTGTTTCCATCTTCATCTAATTTATTATAAAAAATACATTTAGTTTCTATTATTGGTTTATCTTTAGGAATATTAACTAAATTACAAAATTTATTCCTTTAAAATTATATTAATTAATCATGAAATTAATTTATCCAATTTGAATCAATTAAATCATTAAAAATGTTGTCAGGAACAAAATTAGCACCAAGAGTAGAATTTTTATAGTATAGTAAAACAAATTTTTTAGTTTGTATACCAGATTATAAATTAGAAATTAATTTTTAAATTGGATGATATTTAATTTATTTACACTCTTTAGGATCTGTTTGAGAAAATATATTCTCCCCCTCAACTGATGAATTCTTATTTTCTTGATCATTATATTCAATAAAATTAAATTCTCTAAATTCATCGCCATATGTAATTAAAATTGAATTTTTCTTGTTATTGAAATTTTCAATAAATGTAACTTGCATAGACTCTTCAACAAAAAAAATTATCTTATTGAAAACTATTTATTCTTTTCTAGTATTGGAATATACTAAAAATATTACTTCATCACTTTTGGAATAGAATTAGTCTAAATTTTTTTTTGTATTTAAGATAAAAACTTTACAACCAAATACCCTAAAATATATAACTTTAGGTTTAAACCCATTAAACAATTAATAAGGGTTATTATTTTTGAAATTTAAAATAGATACTCTATTTAAAACCTGACAAGATATATTCATAATTTTTCCCAAAAATATCTTGTCTCATTAAATTCCATCAGCATTGATCTATTCATTTATTTTATTGATATATTCTTCTTTCAACTACACCATTTTGCTTTTTGGGTCCAAGGGGTAGAAAAATAATGTTTATATCTGTTTTATTCACAAATTTTTAAAATTATAAATTAACAAATTCACCACCTCTATCACTTCTGATAGAGATGATTGATTTTTTAATGTTTTGAATAAGTTTACAGAATGCACAGAACTTTGTAAAAGATTTATTTTTTTGAGATAATAAATAAATCTAGATAAATCAATTGTAATCATCCAAAATTATAAATACATACCTCTTCCCACCAAAACGTATAAGTTATATAGGTAAAAATAATTCAATATGTAATAGTTATAAGCATCAAACAATACTAACATCATTTATATATTTAAACCCTTCTTTGTGTTACTTACCTTTAAAATAAAAATCAAAAAACAATTATTTACTTGTATGTAATTTGGAAAATTGCAAAAATAGTTCAGGATCTGAAAGCTTGTGAAATTGTATGAAGTTTTCATGCCCAAGACTCTTATTCCATATAATATCATCTTCTTCTACAACATCTAAACACTTAACATTTTGTTTGGTGTGATTTTAAAAAATCAATAGTATAAAAATTCTATTTTCTATTTTTAGAAAATAATACAAATTTATTTTAAAAAAATACAGACTTATCATTTTTCAAAATAAAATACAATCCATCATCACAAATCTATGATAATACTTATTATATTGTGTTTTAAACCATCTGAAAATAATAATTTTGAAATAATAACAGTTTTATAAAAACAAACTTCACAAATACCTTTAATCTAACATTTAGAGTTGTCTCAAAATATTACGAGACCACCATCACATTAATTGAATGATTTACATTTAGAAAAACCTCATTTCATATTCATGAATCATACACTATCTAAATTTTATGAGTATTTGATATTTCTAAGGAATATTTCCTGAATTTAGTTAATCAAGCAGAAGGTTTTGGTACCCATTATAACTCTGGTCCAACTGTATTAGTAACAGAGAATTTTAGAATCCAGATAGATTTAAAACATTTATTAGTGGGATGTTATAAAAATAAATCTTTATAAATAAAAGTTTTTTTTGTGCCCAAATGATCATGTAAATATCATTGAACATTTATTAGAATAATTACCATTCATTATACATTTAAAATATGTGACACATGAAATAATTCCTTTATAAATCTTAATATAGGTAGTCTTATTTAACCTTAGTGATAAACTGTTATAACCAAAACCTTTCTCATTACAATTTAGTTTTATCATATATATCTTTTTTATATTATTGTTAGTTACCATGATTTATTTTGATAAATTGTATTTAAGATTGAAAACATACTTTTTATAATTTATATTCTCTTTTTGAATAGTCTATAATCAAGTATAAACTTTCACATTAGATCCAGAAGCCATGTTTCTCATTTTCTTATTTTCTTTCTAAAGTTTCTTACATTAATTTTAAAATTTTGTTAAATCATATAGAACAAAATTAAATATTCTTTATTGATATTGATCATTATCTTCCAGAAAGTTTTTATGCATTTCATTTTCATTTTTTATTTTTAACATTTCAGAATCATAATTATCTTTTAGATTTTAATTATGGGAAATAAAAGTATTCAAATTATTGCATTCCATTTTTAGTTTCTCATTATACTTAACCAAATTCTTACTTTTAATTTTTATATCAATGTATTTTTCAATTATATTGACTCCATAATTTCTTAATTCTTTATTTTCTTTTAATGTTTTTTTGGATTTAGAATTAAGAGATTCATAATTAGAACACAAATCAGAATTATTTTTATTTTTCCTTTTCAAAAATAAAATTATGATTTAAATTATTAGGAGTAATTAATTGATTGAAAATAGAACCAGTTACCTCACACTATATTCACATTATAGGGAGATTCCCTACCTTCTGTTGACTTCAAGAATCACTGCTTGAGTTAGAACTGTCTGAGCTGTCCCAACCTCTAAAAAAATATTTCTTTTATTTTATCCTTTTATCTTTTTCTTACTTTGGATGTTTAATTTTAGGGAATTATTTTCTAATATAACCATTATTTCCTCACTCATAACTAGTTTATTCTGAAACATCATTACTATTGTATGAATTTAATTTCTTGTAATCATTTTTAAACTTTCTTCTGAACTACCTCTTACCACCTTTTTTCATGAACTTGAAAAAATTCTATCCAAATTTATCCATCTATTTTTCACTTTCCTACAACTCTGATTGATAAGTGTTAGAGATTTCATTAGAATTATACATAAAATCTATATTCTTTCTCTTTGTGAACTCCACATCAATAACATTTTTCAACTCTAATTCTTAATGCAGTGAAGAGACTATTAGTTCATTTGAGGTATACTCTTTTGAATTCTTACTCTCATCTATGGAAACCTTATTTGAATGCCATTATTTTGAAATACCTCTTAATACCATTTACACTTGAGTTCTATTGTTATGTACTTCCCCAAGAGCACTTATACCATTGGTAATACTTGTAAACCAATGGAACTTCTGTTTTATTGACTCTTTATCTCCCATATTTATGTCCTAGTATTCTACTTAGAGTATTCTAATCTTGGTTATTTTGATCTTTTTTGTCCCATAGTGAGTGACTTGGAGTATTCTCTATACTCTAGGGGTTGTATTACAAGAAGAAGCATTTCTATAGACACTTCAACTTATAGAATCTTACAAAATATTTTTAACATTATAATTTAAAACAAAATTAGTGGTATCATTACATAAAAATGTATCTAGATCATCTTTGGGTATCTCATATAGATTCTCTATGATAGTCCAATGAAGCAAACTTATCTGTTTCAGGTAGACATACATTCACTCTTGCCAGTATCCCTAGTCACTTTCATCAAATAATGGGGGTTTTTCTGGAATTCATCCACCATTGGTATTAACACTTTCCATCTTATAGAACTACAATTTTATTCCTAAAACTATTAGGTATAGTATGGTTAGGTTAGAAAAAACTCAAAAATAAATAACAGAAACACTAACTAATTAGAGACTACCCTTTGATACCAAATTTTTTATCGTAAGTGATTGAAATGATGACTAGAGTGGTGGTGAATAGTAATTTAAAAATTCAAAGGAAAAAATAAACCAAAGTCTAATTCATTAAAGAAACTTCTTTAAGTGATGTATTTAATATTTATAGTGAATTAGGAATAAAATAAAGAATACAAAGATTTATATTGGTTCATATCCCCAAGACCCTAGTCCACTCTTTAACCCTATCTATCTGGTGAGAAGATTGGTAGCCACTTAGAAACTCACTTTTGAGGGTGTGAGAACCTCTTACAGACTCTGCCTTTTAAAAATACCTAGATGCACAATCCATACTTTTTATAAGAGTCTCTAACCTAATATGAACCTAACTTTTGTTAGGGATTCACAACCCAAAAATTATTTTTTTGTGGTAGAATAACCAACAAAAAATTACTATTTTTTATTGGGAAGAGTATAAACTAGACATGAATAGATTAAAAACAAATAAAGAAAAGGTAATATGAATAAAAAAAATATAGTGAAACCTAGTATAAAGATGTAATGATGAGGATAATGAAGTTCGATGTTCTTGATCAATACAAAATTAAAGTGTTGATTGTTGAACATATAAAGTTTTATTATTATTGAGGAAATGGAAAGGTAGTTGTGGGAGAAGTTTTTCACATATCAAGAAGATCATTCTTGTCATAAGAACTCAAAAATTCTTTATGAGTCAAAGTAGAAGGAGAGTTTGTACTGTATAACTTGGTAACTTCTTATAAACAAATCACCAATAGTCACATTTAATCTATTTGTGTAGGATATTTTAAAACTTAACAGCTCCTTATAATGGTTATAAATATTTAAAATAATAAAATACATCATTACCAATACCTTACACGTGATCAATAATAATATTTAATCAATTTAATTACTACATTAAACTGACTAAAATAATTTCTTATATATTCATTAAGATATATGAGAGTATTTAAATTAATTGAAAATATTTAAAATGGATATCATCAATTTTCAGTAAATTAATAATTAAAATATTATTGAAAACATAACATAAAACGAATATCTTGAAAATTATTAATTTTATAATAATTTTAATTCAAAAATTTGTGAAAAAGTTGTTATAAATTTTACTTAATAATAAAAGAGTGAAATAAGTTTAAACAATGTTGTAGTTAATAATTTTATAAAAACAATTAATAAATATAGTGTTGTAGTAATAAATTTTATCTATAAAATAATTAAAGTGATGTACAGACTGTGTGAGGCACAAGCCTCATAGTTTGTTTTCCAACCATGCATGCACGGTCGGTACACTGAACATTCCATCATATGTGGTCAGTTGAAATTAAATAGTGACCGCGCACTTGAAAATAAATCATAATTCCTGTGATATAACAAATTAGTCTTGTGGTTATAAAAAAAATTATATTATTGGTAAAATGGAACTCACAATCAGTTTCATATACCTCACAATAGGTACTCAAAGCACTTGCGGTAAGTTGTGACCCATTTCATAGTAGGTATGTATTTTCCATCATAGTACGTGAAATTCAATTCATGATATTTAGGAATTTTATGTACTATGATCTTCATGATAACTAAACATGGTATATACTCAAACTAATTAATAATAAGTTGGAAGGCCACCTCATGGTATGCATCGACACTACTTCACAGTAAGGTAAGTTCTCATCATAGTAGGTTGGAGGAAAGTTATGGTAACTTCAAAATAGGGGGATCTCCATAGGCAAGGAAAAATGCTACCATCCAATGATGCTCGATCGGATTATTTTCTAATGCAATGCGTATGAGAGATAGTGTGTATGGATAACGATGAGGTAAATCTTGATCTTTTGTCAAACCAAAGATAACTGAAATGACCCATCGTGGTTAAACTGAAACATGTTCCTAACTAATATTGTGTTTCTATGAAGCTTTATACATGGTCTTGGATGAAGCACATGCGAGCTACTGCTGGTATGATGTAGTGAGGAAGATAAATTCCATGGAGAAGAAGGTTAAGATGTTGGATGTTCATCGTTGCCATGGATATGCGCTTAAGTTAAAGTGGACAATGTTGAGTTTCTAGTGTTTGCTGAGCTTATGAAACGCGAAGCAGCAAAGGTCATTGATTAACTAATGGGACGAGGTAAGAGGTGAGTTGTGTATAGGCAAGCTTTCAGTGCTCGGAATGAAGATCAAGGAAGATGAACAGTTGATGTGTTTATATATACCTCATAGTATATATATATATCTATATATATATATATATTTAAAAAACATAAACTGAAAACTATTAAAAAAAAGATATTATATTTAAACTTAAATATTAAAAAATAATATTAAAACATTACAACCATTAACATATGAAAATATATGTAGCACAATGAAATTTAAACAAAAAATATATTTGTTAATTTCTCATATATAAATAAAAAATATGAAAGTATAAATGTTTAAAAAGTTTAAAACTAATTAAATGTGATAAAATTATATTTTAATAATATATTATTAATAAAGCATTAATGGATAAAAGTTCAAACACTAAGAGGTTATCTATATCTAAAATGAATAAACCATTTACTATATTTATAATTACATAAAAAAGTTTCATTCTTATATGTAGAACGAATATTTTTCGAAATAATGAGTTAAAAAACCATATTATCCAAAAAAGATACCAAAAAAATTCAAACTTTCTATTTATTATGAGAATATAATAATAGTTCTCTAACTCTATAATCGATAAAATTTCTAAAACTTTAGCTCATAAGTTCCTACTTCGAATGCAATAAATCATTCTCCATTTCCAATACAAGGATCCATTTCAAACTTCATAAATTCCCACCTATTACCAAGTCCATTTTTCTTTACACAAATGTTTGATTCACACATGGTATCTAATACCCATGAGTCAGAGTTGGTGAAATTGATTTCTATTACATTCATATTTAGATGATTAGAATGCTTCTTTTTAAGAAAAATTCTCAACCTTATATACCAATCGAGAATTTTAATATAGTTTATACCTTTAAAAGATCTAAAAATTATTATCATGAAGTAATCAATAATCTATAACAAATAAATATCTATGGGCGAGTATTATGTTTTAAATATATTAATCAAGGACTTTTAATAAAATCATTCCCACTAAAATTGATATCCCAATGCATCATATCCATTTAGTAGGCCAAGATCAATATTTCACTAATTAATGAGTTCTCTTTGATGTTCCTCTCAACACATAATAATTTAGGTAGGGAATCATCTCAATCATAACATTTGTGATTCTTGGATAGTTGAGTGGGAAAATATTCTTCCAAATCCATAATATAGATAAAGTCAACTCTATTCCTATGATATCCTAATACTTTGGATTTACTAGTTAAGTGTAACCCAAAGACCAAAATAGGATTTAATTACCTAAATTTTAGGGTTTTCAATTTCCAACATTCCTTACCCAAGATAATAGAAGGGTAACCAACATTGACAGATCCTACCCAGCTAAAAGATCGAGGTATTGACATGTATTTTCATTAGAAATAATCTCACAGTTATAATTTTATATTGGTTTTATTTTAAAATTATCAAAAAATTAATATACATCATATGAATATTAAATTCATAAATCTTTCATCTTTTGAAACTGTTATCTTCTCATGATTTATTCCTCCGTGTATTCATGCTTTTAATAATTTAGTTTTGTAATCTTTCTTCCATCCACAAAATTAATGTGTTCACATGGAATTAATGTGTAACTCTTTACACAACCTACAAATTTGTGTTACCCAAAAATAGATGCTAAAAATATTTATACATATCCAAAGGTATATCATGCATATGCTACATGAACTATAATGCCCCGACCCCAGTTACCCAGAGTCGGTGCATTATTACATAATATTGGCATGATCACAAAAGATCAAGTCTCAAAAGAACGATTAGTTTAGTAGACTTGAAATCACTAGATACATTCATAAAGTTTACATTACATCATAAAATGAAAACTAAAACAACATAGTATCCATAGTCCACACTCATATCCCCTCATACTATCCCTACAGGTCATTCATAAAATACTTGTTCACATCCTGGGAAAAATAAAACATAGAAAGGAGTGAGATCAAATGCCCAGTTAGGATAACAATATAGCGGAAACTTTCATAAATAAGCATAAACATTTAAGGAAATGTGTCATGAACTGAATGGGATCGCCATCAACTCGACGCCCGACCCGGCCTGCGGCAAGTCCTGAAGGGCGTTCCCGATCCCCATGGGTTGGCATAAGTGCCCGGGTATAAATTTAGAATTTCTAGGAACGATTTACCTGTATAAAAAAAAACAAAAACAAACCATAAGTAAACTGAAATCCGTAAGCAACGTTACAACCTCAAGTTTTAAAATAGCATGACCGAGTCTCAAATAAATGAGCAACCACAACTCAACCACAACTAACTCCCAAAAGAAGGTGACCAAAAACCAAACCAGCAACAGTCACCTGGTGGAAGAATATCCCTGTCAGGCCTCCGCCACCAACGCCAAACTAGATGAGTCAACTAACAACTCGGGCCACCGTGCTCAAAACATTGGAATTTCCCTGCATCAGACATAATCAGATCTAATTACACCCAAGGGTGTAAGTAGGGTGTGAGCAATGCTCAATATGTTGGCACCAGAGAAAATATTCTGCATAAAAAGGGTTAGATAACCAAAGCAGTTCGCAGGTTCAAATTTTAGGGAAAGTAAATAAATGCACTAACATTTTGATGTAAACAGTTTTTAAAGAAAGGAAGGCAGTTTTAAAATAGGAAGGGGGGGGGTTGAAATTTAATGAAAAATAAACATTCTTACCTTTTGAAACCACATAAGTCGCCAAAACCAACCAGTGATGAGTATATTATCACACAGGAGCAACAAAAGTGGGAGAGGCCCTACTCATCAAGGTCAAGGCACAAAACACAACATAGAACCTCACAACATGAAAGAGATATGGAATTTCGAGGCTCAAATTAAAGTTTATCAAACATTTGGAAAACTGATTTATAAGTTTAAAAAAAATAAAGCAACACAACCAACAGTGCAGAACCCACTCGGACACACACTAAGACTGTAACAAGGATCAATTTCAACTGCTGCATTTGTTCAAAAACCAAGGCACAACACAGTATAGACCCGACAATCAAGAAAATCCACTAATAAAAGTAAAACACATGCTCTACCAGTCCAACCGACAACTCACGACAGTATTTAAAAAAATAAATATTAAATTAATCAACCAGCAGACCAAATGATCAAACACCCTAAGCATGCGAAACCACCTACCTCAAACAGGTGCGTGAAGCGACACGGCGCAAAACTCCCGTTGTGCAACGGTCGCACCGTAAGAAGCCGTCAAAAGGGTCCTAAAATAGTGGACCAAATACCCTCAATGCCAACCCAGTGAAACATCAGCAGTCCATAAAAAAAATAAACATTAGCAATTAAATAATTCAGTTAACCGTTTAACAGGTTCAATAATAATTAAATTAATTAATTAACAACTAAACCAAAACAATTAAGTAGGTTTATTAATAAGTATACAATTCCAAAACTAACTAGATAAATTATTTAATAAGTTAGCAATTTCAATTAAATAAGATGATTACAAATTTAATAATAACTAAATAAATTAATTAACAACTTAAAAATTTCAATTAAATAAAATGATTAACAAATTTAATAATAATCAATTAAATTAATTAACAACTTACCAAATTAAATAAATTAATTATCAATCTGACCAATTCAAATAAATAATAAAATAATTAACAAATTTAATAACAATAAATTAATTAATTAACTCCTAAAATTTGCATTAATAATTAAATAACTCAATGTCAATTAAACCAATTAAAATAATTAATTAAAAAAACCCTTGCGGAAAGTCAGGAAGGTGAAGAGGGGGGGGGGGCACGACAGTCCGATAGTACGAGCGGGGTGCGTGAGACCGTCCGGCAGTGCGAGCAGGGCGCAGGAGGTCGCTGTCCGGCGAGAGGGGAAAGAGGAGGTTGTTGTCCGGCGAGAGGAAGGAGGGGCACCGACCTGCAGAGTTGCTGTCCGGAAAAAGGAGGAGGCTACTGCTGGTCAGTCCAGCTGGAAGAGGGGATGGCGGAGGGGCCGAGTGCGGGGGAGAGAAAGGGAAGAGGGAGAGGGAAAGATGGGGGGTGGAGTGCGGCACAGCGGAGAGGGGAGGAGGAAAGGGTGGGCGCGGCGCGACGCTGGAGGGAGGAGAAGATGGGGAGGCGCACGGGAAGGGAAGAGAAGGGAAGGAGGGAATAAGAAAGGAAGGAGAGAAGAAGAAGAAGGAGAGAAAGGAGGGAGAGGTGTGGCCAAACGGGGAAGATAGAAAGAGGGAGAAGGGAGGCCGCTGGAGAGAGGATAAAAGGAGGAGAAGAAGAAGGGAAGGAGGGGAGAATGGAGGCCACGGGAGAGAGGAGAAAGGGAGGAAGAAAAAGAAAAAAGAAAGAGAAATAGGGGGGTGGCGGCTAGAGTAGGGTTTAGGAGGGGGAGAGAAAGGAAAAAAAGAAAAGATATAAAATAAAAATAGAAAAGACGAAAAGTAAAATAAAATAAAATAAAATAAAATAAAATAACTAAATGAAATAAAATAAGGATAAAAGACTTTAAAATTAATAAAAATTAATAATAATGGTACTATAATAATAATAATAATAATAATAATAATAATAATAAAACTGAAATTAATCATCTGGTATTTGAAACGTCTGCACAACGGACACCGTACGTTAAAATGGAAAAGTCGCACGGCTTCGCCTGTGCCCTGCCCGTGCGCCGAGTGGTGTAAGGCTCACACATACACATCGTTGCCACAACGGGAAACCCACATCGGGTTCAGCCCGTACTACAACCAAACAATTTAAATAAACATGCAATTAATTCACAAAATAAAAATTAAAAAATTAGATTTGTACCTCAACGAAGTCCGGGCGTGACAATTCTCCCCACCATGAAAACTTTCCGCCCTCGGAAAGTCAGCTTGATGCCTGATCTGATAATAGAAACGGATACTCCTGCTCAACCCAAGATTTTTGCTCCCAAGTTTCGTGCTCATCACTCCCATGCTTCCAGAGAATACGGACCAAAGGAATGGAATTTCCACGCAGAACCTTCTCCTGAGAATCCACTATCTGCACTGGTCACTCAAACACGGATAAGTCAGACTCTATCTCCAACTCCTCCCAATTCATCACATGCGACGGATCGGGGTTGTACTTCTTTATTTGGGAGACATGGAATACGCCGTGAATCAACGTCAACTGCAAGGGAAAAGCTAACCTGTATGCCACCTTGCCAATCCGCTCAAGAATCTCGAAAGGTCTGACATACCTCGGTGTCAGCTTCCCCCGCTTCCCCAAATGACGGTGACCCAAGCGAGGGGCCACTCTCAAGAACACTCTGTCCCCCACTGAAAACTCAAGATCCTGCCGCCTTTGATCTGCATAGGACTTGTGGCGACTCTGAGCTGTCAAAAACCGCTGCCTAATCAGTTTGACCTTCTCAGACGTCTCCTGAACAAGGCTCGGTCCCAAGAGTGAGGTCTTGCCTACCTCAGCCCAACACAGAGGAGACCGGCAAGGCCGGCCATAGAGTGCCTCAAAGGGTGCCATTCTGATGGAAGATTGGTAACTATTATTATAAGCAAACTCGACCAGTCCCAAATGGCTATCCCATGAGCCTCCAAAATCTAACACAGGCTCGGAGCATGTCTTCCAGAATCTGATTCGCCCACTCCGTCTGGCCATTGGTCTGAGGATGGTATGTCATGATCATCTTAATCTGCGACCCCAAAGCCTTCTGGAGCCCTCCCCAAAACCGAGATATAAAGCGGGGGTCCCTATCAGAAACAACTGTCGACGGCACACCATGAAGTCTGACCACCTCCTGAACATACAAGCGGCTCAGCTCATCTACCTTCGTTGTATCTCTGATCGGAATAAAGTGAGCTGACTTGTTCAAGCGGTCAATCACTACCCAGATAGAATTCCTCCCCCGAGGTGTATGAGGAAAACCAATAATGAAGTCCATGGAGACCTCGTCCCACTTCCAGGTAGGAATGGGTAATGGATGGAGTAGGCCAGATGGTCTCTGATGCTCTGCTTTCACTTGCTGGCAAGTGTATCATCTGGATACAAAGTTGGCTATTTCCTATCTCATACCTGGCCACCAGAACTGACGGCGAACATCATAATACATCTTGGTGGTACCAGGATGGATGACCCACTGAGATTGGTGGCTATCCTGCATAACCACCTTTCGCAGAGACAACGGCACCACAACACGACCCTTGAAGCACAAGACCCTCTGGGAAGACAAAGACCAATCAGAAGGAGTCTCCCCATCATGAAGAAACTGCATATATCACTGACACAGATCATCACCAGGATGCTCCCTCTGAATCAACTCCAGAAGAGCAGGAGTCAACTGAATGCTAGCCAAGAAAGTACCTCCACTGTGCTCCCTTCTCTCCAAGTGCATCTGGGCGAAGAGCCCCATCAAAGTCCACTCATCGCTGGACTTCCTCAATGCCTGCACTGGTACTTTTCTGATCAAAACGTCAGCTACCACATTACCCTTGTCAGGGGTATAGACAATATCAAAATCAAAACCCTGCGGGTACTCGACCCAGTGGCTCTGTCTCAAATTGAGGTCCTTCTGAGAGAAAATGTGGGCCAGGCTGTTATGGTCAGAATAGACCACAAACTTCTCCCCAAAAAGATAGTGACTCCACATATTCAAAGCATGCATCACCCCTGCCAACTCTAAGTCATGGGTTGGATAATTATTCTCATGTGGCTGGAGATAGCGAGAACCATAAGCCACAACATGGTCATCCTGCATGAGCACACATCCAAGGCCCGTACTTGAAGCATCACAGTAAACCACATAGCCCTTTCCCGACTCTGGTAAGGTCAACATAGGGGCGGTGGTCAACCGCTGCTTCAACTCCTCAAAGGATGCCTGACACTGAGGGCTCCACTCAAACTTCACCCCTTTCTGGGTGAGTGCGGTCATGGGGGAGGCAAGCTATGAGAAGTCCCGGACAAAGCGCCTGTAATAACCAGCCAAGCCCAGAAAACTCCTGATCTCAAACACATTTCTTGGCTGCTCCCATGACATAACTGTCCTAATCTTCTCGGGATCCACTGAAACCCCTTGTTCTGAGATGATATGCCCTAGAAACTTCACTTCCCTGATCCAGAATGTGCACTTCGAGAGTTTGGCATACAGGCGGTGATCCCGCAAAGTTCCCAAAACAACGTGTAGGTGATGCTCATGCTCATCCTCAGATGCAGAATAAACTAGGATTTCATCCACGAATACCACGACAAATGAGTCGAGATATTGGTGGAACACCCTATTCATGAGATCCAAAAAAACTGCAGGAGAATTCGTCAATCCGAAAGGCATGACCAAGTACTCGAAGTGACCGTACCTGCTTCAGAAAGCCGTCTTCGGGATATCTTCTTCTCTCACCCAGAGCTGGTGGTATCCCGAACGCAAATCAATATTGGAAAACCACTTTTCCCCCTTCAACTGGTCGAACAAATCATCAATCCGGGTAAAAGGGTATCTATTTTTGATGGTTACCTTGTTCAATTTCCGGTAATCAATGCACAACTGGAGGGTTCCATCGGGCTTCTTCGCGAATAAAACCGGGGCGGCCCAAGGAGAGACGCTCGGGCGAATGAATCCTTTGGATTCCAAATCGTCCAGCTGTATCTTTAATTCCCTCAATTCGGTGGGGGCCATGCGATACGAGGGAAGAGATATAGGCTGTGTTCCCGGCGCCAACTCAATCGAGGACTCCATGTCCCGCTCGGGGGGTAAGCTAGAAAATTCATCTGGGAAGACCTATGGGAACTCATCCACTACACGAGGTAATTCGCCTTGTAAAACACCACCATCGTCCTCCAGTGCGAGCGACGACAACTGATAAGAAAGATTTCCCAACTCATGGAGTGGAGGTCCCGCGTGTCCCGACCGAGGATCCCATTCTCCGTGAAATATCTGAGGATCCCCATCCAGTGCCGTAAAACCGACTCGGTGCCGATAGCAATCAATGTGTGCCTGGAAGCGCACCAGACAGTCCATACCGAGGATCAAATCAAATAGGTCCATGTCAAGGACCAAGAAATCCCATTCCATCTCGACTCCCGACACAGAGAGTGCGCACGATGGGAACCTATGGCCTTTCTCTCTCCTTTTCCCCAATGGTGTTGCCAACTCCATAGCAAACGATAACAACTCGGTTGGTAGGTTCGGCAGATTCACAAGGCGAGCAGATATGAAAGAAACAGAAGCACCAGTATCAAATAAAACTACAGCTATAGAAGATGCAACCAGAATGGTACCTCGAACAGTCGAAGGCCCTGCATCAGATCTCGTTGGTGCCTGATCCACAACATGTAGTTGCCTGGTCCCTGCCTCAGAACGACTGCTTGCCTGCGTCTCTGCCCTAATCTGGCTCTGCCCAGAAGATGATCTGGTCCTGCCACCACGACCACCGAACCGAGATCCCGGCGTCCTGGTCGGCTTTGACTGCATAGATACACCCCTGGAAGCTACAGATCTAGTCCCACTCTGGTAAGGGCGTACAGTCCCGCAAAAATGCTGTAGGTGCCCCATAACTCCACACCCATAGCAAGGTCTGGGAGGATGTGGACATGTAGGTCAAATGTGCCCTGCCTTTCCACACTGATGGCACACAATGGGCCTCACATCAGAATCCTCAGATGGTGTCTGCCTGGAGGGATGGCCTGAGCCGCCACCACTCTTCTTCCACCGCTCAACACGCTTCCTCTTCTTCTCTGAGGAACTGCCGCTGCTAAATCCTGATACTGATTCGGAAAACCCCGACTTTCCTCTCTAGTCAATCTCAGCCATGCAATCACGATCGACCACCTCAGCATAAGTCTTCAGCTTGAACAAGAAAACCTGAGAGTGGATTTCCGGTCGAAGTCCCTTCTCAAACTTCTGAGCTTTCAAGAATTCGCTCGAAACTATCTCAGGTGCATACCGCACTAGCTCAGAAAAGAGGTTCACATATTCCATCACTGTCTGATTCCCCTGCGAATGCTCCATGAACTCCCTAGATCTAGAGTAGGCGAGAAACTCTGGACAATACTGCTCATTGAAGATACCATTGAAATCTTTCCAGCTCATGTGCTCATGTTTCCCAGCCTGGACAACTGATTCCCACCATTTTTGACTAGAACCCTCTAGCTGGAACGAGGCACACTTCACCCTGACTTCCTCGGGCGTGTCAAGGAAATTGAACATCCATTCTATCTTTTCAAGCCATTCCTATGCCTCCTGAGGTTTTGAACTGCCTCGGAACGAAGGAGGTTTGTTCTTCAGAAACTCCTGAGCTCTATCCTTCCTGGAGCCAGATTCTTCCCCTCTAGCTGGAATAGGGGAGAGGACAGGAGTCACCCCTTGTCCCAAAGCCTGAATGGCTCGGACCATAGACTCTACCAATCTCTGATCAACCGGCGCGGGAGAACTCTCTCCGGCTTCCTCCCGTGGGTGCATGGGAGCTCTCCGGGGAGGCATATTGCTGCACAGGGAAACAATCATAAAGGAGTAACATCAATATTACATATCTCAAGAGGAACCAAATTTTTCAATAGGATAAATAATCATCAATAAACCAAACATGAAAAAACAAATTCATGTCAAAACTCTACTTTCCTACCTGGTGTCCACGTACAGTCTGCAGCCTGTACGTCCCACCAAGGAAAGAAGTCAAACAGGCACCCTGACATCCCATGGTGACTCAGTATCTGTCAAGAGGCGTGCTAGCCAGGAACCCTACTCGCAACCTGAATTTCGAGCCCCCAAACAGTCCCAACTTCTGTATAACCAAACTCACCCCAAATAACATAGACCAAGAGTTAACCACCTCTGATACCATTATGTCACGAACCGAATCGGGTCACCATCAACTCGACGCCCGACCCGGCCTGAGGCAAGGCCCGAAGAGCGTTCCCGATCCCCACGAGCTGGCACAAGTTCCTGGGTATAAATTTAGATTTTCTGGGAATGATTTACCCGTATAAAAAAACAGAAACAAACCATAAGTAAACTGAAATCCGTAAGCAACATTACAATCGCATGTTTTAAAACAGCATGACCGAGTCTCAACAAAAAGAGAAACCACAACTCAACCACAAATAACTCCCAAAAGAAGGTGACCAAAAACCAAACCAGCAATAGTCACCTAGTGGAAGAATATCCCTATCAGGCCTCCGCCACCAACGCCAAACCAGATGAGTCAACTAACAACTCGGGCCACCGTGCTCAAAACCTTGGATTTTCCCTGCATCAGACATAATCAGATCTACTTACACCCAAGGGTGTAAGTAGGGTGTGAGCAACTCTCAATATGTTGGCACGAGAGAAAAGATTCCACATAAAAAGGGTTAGATGACCAAAGCAGTTCGCAAGTTCAAATTTTAGGGAAAGTAAATAAATGCACTAACATTTTGATGTAAACAGTTTTTAATGAAAGGAAGGCAGTTTTAAAATAGGAAAAAGGGGTTTTTGAAATTGAATGAAAAAGAAACATTCTTACCTTTTGAAACCACAGAAGTCACCAAAACCAACCCGTGATGAATATATTATTACACAGGAGCAACAAAAGTGGGAGATTCCCTACTCATCAAGGTCAAGGCACAGAACACAACATAGAACCTCACAACATGCAAGAGCTATGGAATTTCGTGGGTCAAATTAAAGTTTATCAAACATTTGGAAAACTGATTTGTAAGTTTTAAGAAAATAAAGCAACACAACCAACAGTGCAGAACCCACTCGGACGCACACTAAGACTATAACAAGGATCAATTTCAACTGCTGCATTTGTTCAAAAACCAAGGCACAACACAGTATAGACCCGACAATCTAGACAAGCCACTAATAAAAGTAAAACCCATGCTCTACCAGTCCAACCGACAACTCACGACAGTATTTAAAAAAAGAAATATTAAATTAATCAACCAGCATACCAAATGATCAAACGCCCTAAGCATGCGAAACCACCTACCTCAAACAGGTGCGTGAAGCGACACGGCGCAAAATTCCCGTTGTGCAACGGTCGCACCATAAGAAGCCGTCAAAAGGGTCCTAAAACAGTGGACCAAATACACTCAATGCCAACCCAGTGAAACATCAGCAGTCCATAAAAAAAAATAAACATCAGCAATTAAATAATTCAGTTAACCATTTAACAGGTTCAATAATAATTAAATAAATAAATTAACAACTAAACCAAAACAATCAAGCAGGTTGATTAATAAGTATACAATTCCAAAACTAACTAGATAAATTAATTAATAAGTTAACATTTTCAATTAAATAAGATGATTACAAATTTAATAATAACTAAATAAATTAATTAACAACTTAACAATTTCAATTAAATAATATGATTAACAAATTTTATAATAATCAATTAAATTAATTAACAACTTACCAAATTAAATAAATTAATTAACAATATGACCAATTCAAATAAATAATAAAATAATTAGCAAATTTAATAACAATAAATTAATTAATTAACTCCTAAACAATTGCCTTAATAATTAAATAACTCAATATCAATTAAACCAATTAAAATAATTAATTAAAACAAACCCTTGAGAAAAGTCGGGAAGGTGAAGAGGGGGGGGGGCATGGCAGTCCGGTAGTACGAGCGGGGTGCGGGAGACCGTCCGGCAGTGCGAGCAGGGCGCGGGAGGTCGCTGTCCGGCGAGAGGGGAATGCAGAGGTCACTGTCCGGCGAGAGGAAGGAGGGGCACCGACCTGAGGAGTTGCAGTCCGGCAAAAGGAGGAGGCTGCTGCTGGTTGGTCCGGTTGGAAGAGGGGATGGCGGAGGGGCCGAGTGCGAGGGAGAGAAAGGGAAGAGGGAGAGGGAAAGATGGGGGGTGGAGTGTCATGACCCATCCTCGGGGCCCGTTCCATGACTACCCCAAGCCCGCCTTCCATAAGCCAGGGGCTGGCGACTAGCACCAAAGGCGTAAATCCCGATAACTGGGAAGGCATTGCCTTTATAAAAGTAATCAAAACACCATAGAGTACAAGCAGAAGTAAAACACAAAGTAAAACTGAAACAAGCTGTGTTGAAAGTAAAGGGGCCGGAAATACAAGACCAACTGTAAAGTACAAGGAAAAAGATAAAATAGCCGAAAGGTGACAAGCAACTCCCGGATCGTCCACCAAGGATCCTACCTGAAGGGTAGGTACAGATAGCTCAGCTCCTGGATCGTCCACCACGGATCCTACCTGAAGGGTAGGTACAACTAGACTCCACAACGCTCTCACCCGTCAACCTCCTCCGAGTGTCGTCTCGTCCTGAAGTCGACCACTAGATACTGTCTCGCCGTGAGGTCCACCTCCGGGTATCGTCCAGTCCTCGAACACTCGGCCTCTATCTGCACTGCCCGTCATCTGCAACCAACACAACGAGGTGCGGGCATAACCCGTGCATGGGTGAGTATAACTATACTCAGTAGGGACCCTGAGACCCTCAATGTCCCACTAAATCCATTAGGGATAACCACAAAGAAGATCTCAACAGATAACCTCTACCTAGGGATATGCCCATACATATACCCAAGTTATCAAGTAACCCATCTCAATCATGAGGAAACACAAAGATTATGAAATCAACGGATAACCACTACCCAGGTATATGCCTATACATATACCTAAGTTATCAAGTGACTCATCTCAATCATTAGGTAAACACAAAGGTCATAGACTCAGCTCAAACCAGGATATTCATTATCGAAATCATAACTGCTGAAGAGTCCCATCTCTGGAGTGTACAGTGGTCCTGTCACGACTCCGAGGTACTGCTCACTAACCTAAGACTGCTTAGGTACTCCTCCTGTCGAGTACCGCGGGCCAGCCACCCAAACACAGTAGTGCTTCCCGCCGGGGTATGCCACCCAAACACAGTAGTGCACACCCCCTAATAGCCTGCAGAGGTACTCTCCGGACGAGTACCGCAGGTCTGCATTGTCACACACGTAGTGCACCATCCGCCATGGGTCTGCACCCAAAAAATTAGTGCTCCGTCCACTGAGCTAGTCGACTCACTCCAAGTCGAGTTGGTCAAGCAGTCGTCAGGTCTCAGCCGGCTACACGGTCTCCGTACTCCGAACGCTCATCTCCGGGAGGGTCCGCTCCACGAGCTACAGGTCTATACTCCAAGTATCTCAAAGTCCCATGAAGAAGTATCTCAAAGAACCGCCTCGTCATAGGGGTCTCAATGCAACAGACGGCGCGTCAATCGGACGCTTGGTCTGTGAGTTATTAGCCTTTTCGTCCAAGGGGCCCGGTTGGTTTCGTGTGTGAACCAACCCAGCCGTATCTCAACTGTACCCCGAACTCTCATAGAGTATACTCAAAGGGACCATTTCTAAACAAGATCACCAACGCCGCTGACGGTTCGTCAAACGGACGTCCAGTCTTAAAGTTATCAGCTTTTCCGTTCGAGGGGCCCGGTTCGATTTCAGGTACAATTCAACCCGGCCATATTCCAACAGCGTCCAAACCTCAGGCGAAGTATACGAAAAGTTCTGTCTCATCAAGAGGAATCCAACAAAGTCGAAGGCACGTCAATCGGACATCCGGAGCTCAAGTTATAAGAGTTTCTGCTCTGAGGGCCCGATTGGATTCATGTTCGATCCAACCCAGTCGTACTTCAAATGACGCAGGTTAACCAAGCCGGTCACACCATTGCGATCCATGAGAAAAAACACACGAGATGGACTACCCATTGGTCCCAAACGGATAGCCAGTGAAAAAGTTTCATTTCACCGCATCATGCGTGAACTGGGCCTCGTGGGGCCTGCACCTCGACCTCGACTTAAATATCCAAAATTAGTCTTGAAACATCCGTCATAATTCTAGGGTCGCAACGTCGCAGACGGTTCATCATTCTGACACCGTACGAGAGAGATATGTCTGATACAAGATCACGTAATAATAATAATAATAATAATAATAATAATATTATTCGGTGTTTCGTGGCCTCGCACCACGAACTAGAATTTAGTATCCAACATTAGACTTGAATCTACCGTATTAATGACGGGATTATATCACCACTGACGGCAATCCAATCGGACGTCGCACGCATGAGTTATGGTGGGTCGAAGATTTAATAATAATATTAAATCTATTATTTTTCGAGGGCTTCAGGAACCCGATCCAAAAACCCGAAAAGACATCCAATATTGGACTCATAAATTCCCTCTCGAAGTCATGGTCGCACTGCCACTGACGGTTCGTGAAACCGAGATTGCACGAAGAAGTTACAGACAAAAAAGTGTTTTATCATCAAAATTAATAATACCATTATTATATTATTAATTTTAATTGATTTCTTTTAAATACCCTATGTCACGCACCACCCTTCTTCACCCACCACTCTTCTTTATGCATGGCCACCACCTTTGGCTGCCCGGCCAGCTGCGCCTTCAGATCCTTCCACACTGCATTTTGACTTCGATTTAACTCGGAAAAAAGATACGAACGCATATCCTTGATCCTCGGGTCGAGATCTTCGTGTCCGTATGTCGCGCTCATGGAAACATTGAGTTTCCAGCGTCAATAAATATTTGGACGCCTCCTTCCGAGAGCCATTGCGGCTTCGTTCCAGGCCCGAAAAATTAAACGATCGCATATTTGTGATCCTTGCGTCAAGGGCTTCATATCCATATATTGCGCTCAACAAAAATTCGTGTTTCCAACGTCAATAAATATTTTGCATTGAAGAACGCACGAAGAACACGTGAATAATAAAAAGAAAACGGAGAATGGTATATGTGCGGGATGATGTCCATGTTCATTTGATCATCATCATCGTGAATATAAGATATGAAAAATCAATAAAACGAATTCAATCATATATAAAAACCCCTACCTCGAAAAGACGTTGCACGTCGTCGAACCGCGGAAAGAGGGAAGCATCGTGGTGGTCGGGCATCGCGGAAGAACGGTGCTCCTCATGGCGTCACCTCACATTCTTGTCTCGGTTGAAGGAGATTCCCTTCGCCGAGAGGAAGATTGTGTTCTTCGTGGAAAGTAAGATTTTCCTTATAATCCTCCAAAGCCTCTCCACAGATTAATTTCCCAACAATAAAATGAAAGTCTAATTTAAAAATGCCAAGCAATTCAAAACTAAGAGGAGCCAATTCATTAATTGAAATCAAGTTGGAAAAACTTATGGGAGAGAGAGAAGAAGGTGAGGAGTTCACATAATTAAAGGGGAGTTTACAAATTAATTTAAGGGGTGATAAAGGGGGGTTTAGGGAGTTGAGAGGGAGGTGAGGAGTTAGGGTCTCGTGCGGACCCCACCTCCCATTTATCCTCACATGGGTAGCTGGTGGTTATGGGTCTCACCCTTAACTCCCCTTTGTAGGATATAACTACCATATAAATAAAATTGTGTACCACCAATTTTATTTATTTAATTCTAAATCCCCAATTATTAATTCTCAACCCACTTCAAAGGCAACTGCTGTAAAGGTCCCCTTAAGCATTTACCTGTGCTTCGAGTTCATCAGTGCCCTCAGATTTCAATTCCAAGTACCGGTTCAAAAGATAGGAAAACCCACACGTACGTTTACTGAATGTACCCGAAAAAAAGTTTGGAAAATTATTATCAGTCACCCTCGACCCGCGCCGATCAAGGTCAGGCTCTGCCTAAGTGAAACACGCCCCAACGAATCCAACTGTACTCTTGGATTTTCAATCCGAGTTTCCGTTTAAAAGATGAAAATTTTACAATAAAATAATTTTCATTTAATTATTTTATTTGTGGCCAAAAACTAACTTTTTCTGGTGGCCCGCGCCGGCCAAAGTTAGTATCTGCTTAAATAAACCATTCCCTCATGAGTTCAGCGATTGTCTCAGATTTTTAATCCGAGCTACCATTTGTGAGTTATAAGAATTTGAAAAATAAAATAATTTATTTAATTATTTTATTTACTGTTATGCCATTTTTGGAATTTCTCACAGGAGGCCCGCGCCGACTAAACTTAAGTCGCACCTAGGGTAAACCTACCATCCTGAGCACAACAGTGCCCTCAGATTTCTGATCTGAGTAACCGTTTAAGAGTTATTACATTTTTTGGTAAAACTGCTTATGCGCGTTAATTTAATCTTAACAAGACTTCAGAAAATTATTCCGGGCACACCGGGCCTCAGAATCAGGTGCCGTCAGAAACTGAATACTCTTAAAATTCCAAATAAATTAAGAAAAATTATTCCCTTGAATTTTATGGGTCTTTAAATTACTCCCACCTCGGGTTTTTACGTCCCCGTAAAGCTATAACACAAACTAGGGAAACAAAAGTGGTACTGAGAAGGCTTCTGAGCCTTCCGCTCCCATGTGCTCTCCTAGACGTTCCTGTGCGGCCAGTGAAAGAGCACCTGAGGAATCGATCGTTCACGTAAGACCCGCTCCTGTCGATCCCCAATCTCCACTGGAACCTTCGTGCATGTCGCCCTGTCATCGACGTCCAACTCCCTGAGGTCGATGATGTGTGAAAGATCTTGCACGTATCTCCTCAGCCGAGGTACGTGGAAGCTTTCATGCACCCGGTGCAACTGAGGTGGAAAGGTGAAGCGGTAGACCACCTCGCCTACCCTGCTGGAGACCTAGAAAGGTCCATTGAACCTCGGAGATATCTCGCCACCTCGGCTACATCTCCATAAACCTTGTCAAGGTGAGACCCGTATAAGAACGTGGCCGCCATCCTCGAACTCTAGAGTTCTCCCTTTCCTGATTAGAACTGAAACTCAAAACTCCTGCTACCACGAGGGTAAGGTTGGCCGACCCAAGAATGATCGGATACACCCTCCCATGCATGAGTTTATCTTGTGCTGCCTGGGGTTTCCTTTTCACCGACCAAGGAAAACCCATCCCGACGTTTGCCTAATACCGTCAATTTGAGTATGAGCAGTGATTTCCCAATCCATACTCAAACTAGCGTCGTAAGGCCTCGACGCTGCCACCAAGAGGTCCCAACCGAGACTCTCGCCTCAAGGGTCAGATCACACCGTCGGCGTAAGTGTGACTATCGAGTCTCCTCCCAAAGGTATCTCCAGACGTGAGGGTCAAGTCAACGGCTTAACCAGAAACTCTAGTTCTAGGACTAGATTCATGGAAGGAAGGGAAGATTTGTATCGATGTATGTGGCGACGACACCTAGTAGAAGACAAATTCCGCACTTCGAATCATCCTTAGAGCCATTTCAGTTGCACTCCTTTACCGCATGCAGCTACTCTTTTCCCCTGCCCTCCAGCTCTCTGAGCCTGGAGGGGACAACAAAGGCGGGTGGTTGTAATATGTTGAAATTTACACCACCTCATGCTGCTCTCCTAGCTCTTCCTCCATGTCTGATGCTCTACAGATTTATCTGTCCTTAACATTTCCTCTTCTTGAAACATCCGCACGCCCAAGTCTCTGAGACTGGAACCAGGTCGCTGCGTTCCAACTTCTAACATTCTCTAGCTGTATTCATTCATCCAAAGAACATTCAACCTCAAGGTTCTCTCTAGAACCCTAACGTGAGTAGGAATGCATATAGGAAAAAGTGATGGCTCGAATCGTATTCATCGAGTACCCGGAATGTTCGGTACGCCTCGATGAATTCTCAGCTACCGACATGTTGTCCGGATGAAGTTGTATAAGCTCTAGAAAAATCTCAGCCACCTCCTCAAGCCAGTCCTCAGCCGCCTGTGAATCAGGTTCACCTCGGAACTTGAGGGTATCTGATGTTAGAACACGTGTAAGGTAGTAAGACTACATGTGTCACCTACCGGTACCGCCAGTTGTAACTGCTGACCAACAGGTAGTGATGTATAGCTGACACACTACCCGAAGGAACTATCTCAGGCATCGGTCCACGTACTGAAGGCTCATCACTATGCGGACCATCCTCATGGTCATTCACTGGAAAAAACTTGTGGCCAAGTCCACCATCCACTCTCCTGATGTCTCAGCTAGGCGGAAAACTCTAGCAATCGCCTCCAGCCAGTCCTCGGCTGTCTGGGAATCTGCCTCGCCTCGTAACCTCAGAGGCCTCTACTGCTGGAACTCGTGCAACGTGCTCTGCCAGCGTTCACAGTTCTCTAGTATAACTATTGGAATATGCTGCCCAACAGGCGGTAGTGCTGCTGGTACACCACCCAAGGGTTCCAACATAGTAAAAAGGGCCCTGCACCAGAACCTCGTCGCTCGGTGAGCCGTCATCGAGTACTCTCTCGGAACTTCAACTGACTGTCTGCGTGGAGACATCCTGAACAGATGCGACACAGTCAACGTCTTATACCTGGTGAGCTGACCTGGTTTGAGCTGACTTTAAAACTTTTGGAAACACACACGCAATCAGTGTTTTCTTGCACAAAGTCGGAAATCAGTAGTCAGGGTCCTAGTGTACGGATACGTTGGCCGCCACACCAACACTGGACTCCCTGAACTGAAGACCCCACTCGGTACCCTTAACACTGTTGCATCAGAGAAAATAAAATAGCAGAGTTATAAGTCCTAGGGTAGAACCGACTCCTCTGATACCAATTTGTCACGACCCGTCCTCGGGGCCCGTGTCGTGACTACCCCAAGCCCGCCTTCCATAGGACAGGGGTTGGCGACTATCACCAAAGGCGTAAATCCCGATAACTGGGAATGCATTTCCTTTATAAAAGTAAACAAAACACCACAGAGTACAAGCAGAAGTAAAACACTAAGTAAAACTGAAACAAGCTGTAATGAAAGTAAAGGGGCCGGAAATACAAGCCCAACTTTAAAGTACAAGGAAAAAGATAAAATAGCCGAAAGGTGACAAGCAGCTCCTGGATCGTCCACCAAGAATCCTACCTGAAGGGTAGGTACAGATAGCACAGCTCCTGGATCGTCCACCACGGATCCTACCTGAAGGGTAGGTATAGATAGCCACCACAACGCTCTCGGCCATCAACCTCCTCCGAGTGTCGTATCGTCGTGAAGTCCACCACCAGATACTGTCTCGTCGTTAGGTCCACCTCCGGGTACCGTCCAGTCCTCGAACACTCGGCCTCTATCTGCGCTGCCCGTCGTCTGCAACCAACACAACGAGGTGTGGACATAGCCTGTACAGGGGTGAGTATAACGATACCCAGTAGGGACCCCGAGACACTTAAGGTCTCACTAAATCCAACAAGGATAACCACAAAGAAGATCTCAACAGATAATCTCTACCAAGGTATATGCCCATACATATACCCAAGTTATCAAGTAACCCATCTCAATCATGAGGAAACACAAAGATTATGAAATCAATGGATAACCACTACCCAGGTATATGCCCATACATATACCAAAGTTATCAAGTGACCCATCTCAATCATGAGGTAAACACAAAGGTCATAGACTCAGCTCAAACCGGGATTTTCATTATCGAAACTGTAACTGCTGAAGAGTCCCGTCTCTGGAGTGTACATTGGTCCTGTCACGACTCCGAGGTACTGCTCACTAACCTAATACTTCTGAGGCACTCCTCCTCTCGAGTACCGCGGGCCAGCCACCCAAACACAGTAGTGCTTCCCGCCGGGGTATGCCACCCAAACACAATAGTGCACACCCCCTAATAGCCTGGAGAGGTATTCTCCGGACGAGTACCGCGGGTCTGCACTATCACACAGTTAGTGCTCCATCCGCCATGGGTCTGCACCCAACAAAGTAGTGCTCCGTCCATTGGGCTAGCCGACTCACTCCAAGTCGAGTCGGTCAAGCAGTCGTCAGGTCTCAGCCCGCTACACGGTCTCCGTACTCCGAACGCTCGTCTCTGGGAGGGTCCGCTCCATGAGCTACAGGTCAATACTCCAAGTATCTCAAAGTCACACGAAGAAGTATCTCAAAGGACCGCCTCGTCATAGGGGTCTCAACGCAACAGACGGCGCGTCAATCAGACGCTTGGTCTGTGAGTTATTAGCCTTTTCGTCCCAGGGTCCCGGTTGGTTTCGTGTGCGAACCAACCCGGTCATATCTCAACTTTACCCCGAACTCTCATAGAGTATACTCAAAGGGACCGTTTCTCAAAAAGATCACCAACACCGCTGACGGTTCGTCAAACAGACGTCCAGTCTGAAAGTTATCATCTTTTCTGTTCCAGGGGCCCGGTTGGATTTCGGGTACAATCCAACCCGGCCATATTCCAACAGCGTCCAAACATCAGGCGAAGTATACCAAAAGTTCCGTCTCATCAAGAGGAATCCAACAAAGTCGACAGCACGTTAATCGGACGTCCGGAGATCATTTTATAAGCGTTTCCACTCCAAGGGCCCGGTTGGATTCATGTTCGATCCAACCCAGTCATACTTCAAATGACACTGGTTAACCAAACCGATCACACAATTGCGATCCATATGCAAAAACACACGAGATGGACTACCCATTGGTCCCAAACGGATAGCCGGTGAAAAAGTTGCATTTCACCGCATCATGAGGGAACCAGGCCTCGTGGGGCCCGCGCCTCAACCTCGACTTAAATATCCAAAATTAGTCTTGAAACTTCTGTCGTAATTCCAGGGTCACAACGTCGCAGACGGTTCGTCATTCCGACACCGTTTGAGAGAGATATGTCTAATACAAGATCCCGTTATAATAATAATAATAATAATATTATTATTCGGTGTTTCGTGGCCCCACACCACGAACTAGAATTTAGTATCCAACATTAGACTTGAATTGACCGTATTAATGACGGGATTATATCGCCACTGATGGCAAGCCAATCGAACGTCGCACACATGAGTTATGGTGGGTCGAAGATTTAATAATAATATTAAATCTATTATTTTTTGAGTGCTTCAGGTATCCGATCCAAAAACCTGAAAAAGACATCCAATATTGGACTCATAAATTATGTCTCGAATTCATGGTCGCACTGGCACTGACAGTTCGTGAAACCGAGATCGCACGAAGAAGTTACGAAAAAAAAAGTGTTTTATCATCAAAATTAATAATACCATTATTATATTATTAATTTTAATTGATTTCTTTCAAATACCCCATGTCACCCACCACCCTTCTTCACACACCACCCTTCTTTATGCATGGCCACCACCTTTGGCTGCCCACCCAGCTGCGCCTCCAGATCCTTCCGCACTCCATTTCGACTTCGATTTAACTCGGAAAAAAGATACGAACGCATATCCTTGATCCTCGGATCGAGATCTTCGTGTCCGTATGTCGTGCTCAGGGAAACATTGAGTTTCCAGCGTCAATAAATATTTGGACGCCTCCTTCCTCGAGCCATTGCGGCTTCGTTCCAAGCCCAAGAAATTAAACGATCGCATATTTGTGATCCTTGCGTTGAGGGCTTCACATCCATATATTGCGCTCAACAAAAATTCGTGTTTCCAGCGTCAATAAATATTTGGCATTGAAGAACGCACGAAGAACACGTGAAGAATAAAAAGAAAAAGGAGAATGGTTTATGTGCGGGACGATGTCCATGATCATTTGGTCATCATCATCGTGAATTTAAGATATGAAGAATCAATAAAACAAATTCAATCATATATAAAAACCCCTACCTCGAAAAGACGTCGCATGTCGTCGAACCGCGGAAAGAGGCAAGCATCGTGGTGGTTGGGCATCGCGGAAGAACGGTGCTCCTCGTGGCGTCACCTCACATTCTTTCCTCGGTTGAAGGAGATTCCCTTCGCCGAGAGGAAAATTGCATTCTTCGTGGAAAGTAAGCTTTTCCTTCTAATCCTCCAAATCTTATCCAAAGATTAATTGCCCAACAATAAAATGAAAGGCTTCCTCTTAATTTAATAATTGCAAGCAATTAAAAACTAAGAGGAGCCAATTCATTAATTGAAATCAAGTTGGCAAAACTTATGGGAGAGAGAGAAGAAGGTGAGGAGTTCATATAATTAAAGGGGAGTTTACAAATTAATTTAAGAGGTGATAAAGGGGGGTTTAGGGAGTTGAGGGGGAGGTGAGGAGTTAGGGTCTCGTGCGGACCCCACCCCTCATTTATCCTCACATGGGTAGGGTGGTTATGGGTCTCACCCTTAACTCCCCTTTGTAGGGTACAACTACCATACAAATAAAATTGTGTACCACCAATTTTATTTATTTAATTCTAAATCCCCAATTATTAATTCTCAACCCACTTCAAACGCAACTGCGGTAAAGGTCCCCTTAATCATTTACCGGTGCTTCGAGTTCAGCGGTGCCCTCAGATTTCAATTCCGAGTACCAGTTCAAAAGATAGGAAAACCCACACGTACGTTTACTGAACGTACCAGAAAAAAAGTTCGGAAAATTATTATCAGTCACCATCGACCCGCGCCGATCAAGGTCAGGATCTACCTAAGTGAAACACGCCCAAACAAATCCAACGGTAGTCTCAGATTTTCAATCTGAGTTACTATTTAAAAGATATTAATTTTACAATAAAATAATTGACATTTAATTATTTTATTTGCGGCCAAAAATAAACTTTTTCTGGTGGCCCGTGCTGGCCAAAGTTAGTATCTGCTTAAATAAACCATGCCCTCACGAGTTCAGCGGTTGTCTCAGATTTTTAATCCGAGCTACCGTTTGTGAGTTATAATCATTTGAAAAATAAAATAATTTATTTAATTATTTTATTTACGGTTATGCCATTTTTGGAATTTCTCACAGGAGGCCCGCGCCGACTAAACTTAAGTCACGCCTAGGGTAAACCTGTCATCCTGAGTGCAACGGTGCCCTCCGATTTCTGATCCGAGTAACCGTTTAAGAGTTATTACACTTTTTCAGTAAAACTGCTTATGCGTGTTAATTTAATCTTAACAAGACTTTAGAAAATTATTCCGGGCACACCGGGCCTCAGAATCAGGTGCCGTCAGAAACTACGTACTCGTAAAATTCCAAAGAAATAAAGAAAAAAAAATTCCCTTGAATTTTACGGGTCTTTACATTACTCCCACCTCAGGGCTTTACGTCCCCATAAATCTATAACACAAACTAGGGAAACAAAAGTCGTACTGAGCACGCATCTGAGCCTTCCTCTCCCATGTGCTCTCCTGGAGGTTCCCGTGCTGCTAGTGAAAGTGCACCTGAGGAATTGATCGTTCACGTAAGACCTGCTCCTGTCGATCCTAAATCTCCACTAGAACCTCCGTGCATGTCGCCCTTTCATCGACGTCCAACTCCCTGAGGTCGATGATGTGTGAAGGATCTTGCACGTATCTCCTCAGCCGAGGTACGTGGCAGATTTCATGCACCCGGTGCAACTGAGGTGGAAAGGTGAAGCGGTAAACCACCTCACATACCCTGCTGGGGACCTAGAAAGGTCCGTTGAACCTCGGAGATATCTCGCCGCCTCGACTACATCTCCGTAAACCTCATCGAGGTGAGACCCGTATAAGAACGTGGTCGCCATCCTCGAACTCTAGAGGTCTCCCTTTCCTGATTAGAACTGAAACTCAAAACACCTACTACCACGAGGGTAAGGTTGGCCGACCCAAGAATGATCGGCTACACCCTCCCACGGATGAGTTTATCTTGTGCTGCCTGGGGTTTCCTTTTCGCCGACCAAGGAAAACCCATCCCGACGTTGGCCTAATACCGTCAATTTGAGTATGATCAGTGATTGCCCAATCCATACTCAAAATAACGTCGTAAGGCCTCGACGCTACCACCAAGAGGTCCCAACCGAGACTCTTGCCTCAAGGGTCAGATCACACCGTCAGCGTAAGTGTGACTATCGAGTCTCCTCCCAAAGTTATCTCCAGACGTGAGGGTCAAGTCAACGGCTTAACCGGAAACTCTAGGTCTGGGACTAGATTCATGGAAGGAAGGGACGATTTGTATCGATGTCTGTGGCTATGACAGCTAGTAGAAGACAAAGTCCGCACTTCGAATCATCCATAGAGCCATTTCGGTCACACTCCTTTACCGCATGCAGCTACTCTTTTCCCCTGCCCTCCATCTCTCTGAGCCTGGAGGGGACAACAAAGGAGGGTGGTTGTAATATGTTGAAATGTACACCACCTCATGCTGCTCTCCTAGCTCTGCCTCCACGTCTGATGCTCTACAGATTTATTTGTCCTTAACATTTCCTCTTCTTGAAACATTCGCACACCCAACTCCCTGAGACTGGCACCAGGTCACTGTGTTCCAACTTCTAACATTATCTAGCTGTATTCATTCATCCAAAGAACATTCAGCCTCAAGGTTCTCTCTAGCACCCTAACGTGAGTGGGAATGAATAGAGGAAAAAGTGATGGCTCGAATCGTATTCATTGAGTACCCGGAATGTTCGGTACGCCTTGATGAATTCTCAGCTACCGACACGTCGTCCTGCCGAAGTTTTATAAGATCTAGAAAACTCTCAGCCACCTCCTCAAGCCAGTCCTCAGCCGCCTGTGAATCAGGTTTGCCTCGGAACTTGAGGGTATCTAATGTTAGAACACGTGTAAGGCAGTGAGCTTATATGTGTCACCTACCAGTACCACCGGTTGTAACTGCTGACCAACAGGTAGTGATGTATAGCTGACACACTACCTGAAGGCACTATCTTAGGCATCGGTCCACGTACTGAAGCCTCATCACTATGCAGACCATCCTCATGGTCATTCACTGGAAAAAACTAGTGGCCAAGTCCACCATCCACTCTCCTGATGTCTCAGCTAGGCGGAAAACTCTAGCAATCACCTCCAGCCAGTCCTCGACTGTCTGGGAATCTGCCTCACCTCGTAACCTCGGAGGCCTCTACTGCTGGAACTCGTGCAATGTGCTCTGCCAGCATGCACAGTTCGCTAGTATATCAATTGGCATCTGCTTCCCAACAGGTGGTGGTGCTGCTGGTACACCACACGAGGGTGCCGACATAGTAAAAAGGGCCCTGCACCAGAGCCTCGTCGCTCGGTGATCCGTCATCGAGTACTCTCTCGGAACCCCAACTGACTGTCTACGTGGAGAAATCCTGAACAGATGCGACACGGTCTACGTCTTATACCTAGGGAGATGACCTGGTTTGAGCTGACTTTAAAACTTTTGGAAACACACACGCAATCAGTGTTTTCCTGCACAAAGTTGGAAATCAGTAGTCAGGGTCCTGGTGTACGGATACGTCGGCCGCCGCACCAACACTGGACTCCCTGAACTGAAGACCCCACTCGGTACCCTTAACACTATTGCTTCACAGAAAAGAAAATATCAGAGTTATAAGTCCTAGGGTAGAACCGACTCCTCTGATACCAATTTGTCACGACCCGTCCTCGGGGCCTGTGCCGTGACTACCCCAAGCCTTCCTTCCATAGGCCAGGGGCTAGCGACTAGCACCATAGGCGTAAATCGTGATAACTGGGAAGGAATTTCCTTTATACAAGTAAACAAAACACCACAGAGTACAAGCGGAAGTAAAACACTAAGTAAAACTAAAACAAGCTGTGCTGAAAGTAAAGGGGCCGGAAATACAAGCCCAACTGTAAAGTACAAGGAAAATGATAAAACAGCCGAAAGGTGACAAGCAGCTCCTGGATCGTCCACCAAGAATCCTACCTGAAGGGTAGGTATAGATAGCGCAGCTCCTGGATCGTCCACCACGGATCCTACCTGAAGGGTAGGTACAAATAGCCTCCTCAACACTCTCACCCATCAACCTCCTCTGAGTGTCATATCGTCGTGATGTCTAACACCAGATATTGTCTTGTCGTGAGGTCCACCTCCGGGTACCGTCCAGTCCTCGAACACTCGGCCTCTGTCTGCGCTGCCCGTCGTCTGCAACCAACACAACGAGGTGCGGGCATAGCCCGTGCAGGGGTGAGTATAACGATACTCAGTAGGGACCCCGAGAACCTCAAGGTCTCACTAAATCCAACAAGGATAACCACAAAGAAGATCTCAACAGATAACCTCTACCTAGGTATATGCCCATACATATACCCAAGTTATCAAGTAACCCATCTCAATCATTAGGAAACAAAAAGATTATGAAATCAACGGATAACCACTACCCAGGTATATGCCCATACATATACCCAAGTTATCAAGTGACCCATTTCAATCATGAGGTAAACACAAAGGTCATTGACTCAACTCAAACCAGGATTTTCATTATCGAAACTGTAACTGCTAAAGAGTCCCGTATCTGGAGTGTACAGTGGTCCTGTCACGACTCTGAGGTACTGCTCACTAACCTAAGACTGCTGAGGTACTCCTCCTGTCGAGTATCGTGGGCCAGCCACCCAAACACATTAGTGCTTCCCGCCGGGGTATGCCACCCAAACACAGTAGTGCACACCCACTAATAGCCTGCAGAGGTACTCTCCGGACGAGTACCGTGGGTCTACACTATCAAACAAGTAGTGCTCCGTCCGCCATGGGTCTGCACCCAACAAAGTAGTTCTCCTTCCATTGGGCTAGTCGACTCACTCCAAGTCGAGTCCGTCAAGCAGTCGTCAGGTCTCAGCCGGCTACACGGTCTCCGTACTCCGAACGCTCGTCTCCAGGAGGGTCCGCTCCACGAGCTACAGGTCGATACTCCAAGTATCTCAAAGTCACATGAATAAGTATCTCAAAGGACTGCCTCATCATAGGGGTCTCAACGCAACAGACGGCGCGTCAATCAGATGCTTGGTCTGTGAGTTATTAGCCTTTTCGTACCAGGGGCCCGGTTGGTTTCGTGTGCGAACCAACCCGGCCGTATCTCAACTGTACCTAGAACTCTCATAGAGTATACTCAAAGGGACCGTTTCTCAACAAGATCACCAACTCCGCTGACGGTTCGTCAAACGGACGTCCAATCTGAAAGTTATTAGCTTTTCCGTTCCAGGGGCCCGATTGGATTTCGGGTACAATCCAACCCGGTCGTATTCCAACACCGTCCAAACCTCAGGAGAAGTATACAAAAAGTTCCATCTCATCAAGAAGAATCCAACAAAGTCGACGGCACGTCAATCAGACGTCCGAAGCTCATGTTATAAGTGTTTCCGCTCCGAGGGCCCGGTTGGATTCATGTTCGATCCAACTCAGTCGTACTTCAAATGACACCGGTTAACCAAAACGGTCACACCATTGCGATCCATACGAAAAAACACACGAGATGGACTACCCATTGGTCCCAAAAGGATAGCCGGTGAAAAAGTTGCATTTCACCGTATCATGCGCGAACCGGGCCTCGTGGGGCCCGCACCTCAACCTCGACCTAAATATCCAAAATTAGTCTTGAAACATTTTTCGTAATTCCAGGGTTGTAACGTCGCAGCCAATTCGTCATTCCGACACCGTATGAGAGAGATATGTCTGATACAAGATCCCGTAATAATAATAATAATAATAATATTATTTGGTGTTTCGTGACCCCGCACCACGAACTAGAATTTTGTATCCAACATTAGACTTGAATCGACCGTATTAATGACGGGATTATATCGCCACTTACGGCAAGCCAATCAGACGTTGCACGCATGAGTTATGGTGGGTCGAAGATTTAATAATAATATTAAATCTATTATTTTTCGAGCGATTCAGGTACCTGATCCAAAAACCCGAAAAAGACATCCAATATTGGACTCATAAATTCTATCTCGAAGTCATGGTCGCACTGCCACTGACGGTTCGTGAAACCGAGATCGCACGAACAAGTTACGGACAAAAAAAATGTTTTATCACCAAAATTAATAATACAATTATTATATTATTAATTTTAATTGATTTTTTTCAAATACCCCATGTCACGCACCACCCTTTTTCATGCACCACCCTTCTTTATGCATGACCACCACCTTTGGCTGCCCACCCAGCTGCGCCTCCAGATCCTTCCGCACTCCATTTCGACTTCAATTTAACTCGGAAAAAAGATACGAACGCATATCCTTGATCCTTGGGTCGAGATCTTCGTGTCTGTATGTCGCGCTCAGGGAAACATTGAGTTTCCAGCGTCTATAAATATTTGGACGCCTCCTTCTGCAAGCCATTGCGGCTTCGTTCCAAGACCGAAAAATTAAACGACCGCATATTTGTGATCCTTGCATCGAGGGCTTCACATCCATATATTGCGCTCAACAAAAATTTGTGTTTCCAGAGTCAATAAATATTTGGCATTGAAGAACGCAAAAAGAACACGTGAAGAATAAAAAGAAAAAGGAGAATGTTTTATGTGCGGGATGATGTCCATGTTCATTTGGTCATCATCATCGTGAATTTAAGATATGAAAAATCAATAAAACAAATTCAATCATATATAAAAACCGCTACCTTGAAAAGACGTCACACGTCGTCGAACCGCGAAAAGAGGCAAGCATCGTGGTGGTCGGGCATCACAGAAGAACGGTTCTCCTCGTGGTGTCACCTCACATTCTTGCCTCGGTTGAAGGAGATTCCCTTCACCGAGAGGAAGATTGTGTTCTTCGTGGAAAGTAAGCTTTTCCTTCTAATCCTCCAAAGCTTCTCCAGAGATTAATTTCCCAACAATAAAATGAAAGGCTTCCTCTTAATTTAATAATGCCAAGCAATTCAAAACTAAGAGGATCCAATTCATTAATTGAAATCAAGTTGGCAAAACTTATGGGAGAGAGAGAAGAAGGTGAGGAGTTCACATAATTAAAGGGGAGTTTACAAATTAATTTAAGGGGTGATAAAGGGGGGTTTAGGGAGTTGAGGGGGAGGTGAGGAGTTAGGGTCTCGTGCGGACCCCACCTCTCATTTATCCTCACATGGGTAGTTGGTGGTTATGGCTCTCACCCTTAACTCCCCTTTGTAGGGTATAACTACCATATAAATAAAATTGTGTACCACCAATTTTATTTATTTATTTCTAAATCCCCAATTATTAATTCTCAACCCACTTCAAACGCAACTGCGGTAAAGGTCCACTTAAGAATTTACCGGTGCTTCGAGTTCATCGGTGCCCTCGGATTTCAATTCTGAGTACCGGTTCAAAAGATAGGAAAACCCACACGTACGTTTACTGAACGTACCCGAAAAAAAGTTCGGAAAATTATTATCTGTCACCCTCGACCCGCGCCGGTCAAGGTCAGGCTCTGCTTTAGTGAAACACGCCCCAAAGAATCCAACAGTACTCTCGGATTTTCCATCCAAGTTATCATTTAAAAGATACGAATTTTACAATAAAATAATTGTCATTTAATTATTTTATTTGCGGCCAAAAACTAACTTTTTCTGGTGGCTCGCGGCTGCCAAAGTTAGTATCTGCTTAAATAAACCATGCCCTCACGAGTTCAGCGGTTGTCTCAGATTTTTAATCCGAGCTACCGTTTGTGAGTTATAAGCATTTGAAAAATAAAATAATTTATTTAATTATTTTATTTACGGTTATGCCATTTTTGGAATTTATCAGAGGAGGCCCACGCCGACAAAACGTAAGTCGCGCCTAGGGTAAACCTGCCATCCTGAGCACAACGGTGCCCTCCGATTTCTAATCTGAGTAACTGTTTAAGAGTTATTAAACTTTTTCATTAAAACTTCTTGCGCGCATTAATTTAATCTTAACAAGACTTCAGAAAATTATTCCGGGCACATCGGGTCTCAGAATCAGGTGCCGTCAGAAACTAAGTACTTGTAAAATTCCAAAGAAATTAAGAAAAAAAAAATTCCCTTGAATTTTACGGGTCTTTACATTACTCCCACCTCAGGGCTTTACATTCCCATAAAGCTATAACATAAACTAGGGAAACAAAAGTGGTACTGAGCACGCATCTGAGCCTTCCGTTCCCATGTGCTCTCCTGGAGTTTCCCGTGCTGCCAGTGAAAGCGCACCTGAGGAATCGATCGTTCACGTAAGACTCGCTCCTGTCGATCCTCAATCTCCACTGGAACCTCCATGCATGTCGCCCTGTCATTGACGTCCAACTCCCTGAGGTCGATGATGTGTGAAGGATCTTGCACATATCTTCTCAGCTGAGGTACGTCGAAGATTTCATGCACCCGGTGCAACTAAGGTGGAAAGGTGAAGCGGTAAACCACCTCGCCTACCCTACTGGGGACCTAGAAATGTCCGTTGAACCTCGGAGATATCTCGTCGCCTCGGCTACATCTCTGTAAACCTTATCGAGGTGAGACCCGGATAAGAACGTGGTCACCATCCTCGAACTCTAGAGGTATCCCTTTCCTGATTAGAACTAAAACTCAAAACTTCTGCTGCCATGAGGGTAAGGTTGGCTGACCCAAGAATGATTGGCTACACCCTCCCATGCACGAGTTTATCTTGTGTTTCCTTTTCGCCGACCAAGGAAAACCCATCCCGACGTTTTCCTAATACCGTCAATTTGAGTATGAGCAGTGATTGCCCAATCCATACTCAAACTAATGTCGTAAGGCCTCGACGCTGCCACCAAAAGGTCCCAACCGAGACTCTCACCTCAAGGGTCAGATCACACCGTCGGCGTAAGTGTGACTATCGAGTCTCCTCCCAAAGGTATCTCCAGACGTGAGGGTCAAGTCAACGTATTAACCGGAAACTCTAGGTCTGGGACAAGATTCATGGAAGGAAGGTATGATTTGTATCGATGTCTGTGGCTACGACAGCTAGTAGAAGACAAAGTCCGCACTTCGAATCATCCTTAGATC
This sequence comes from Viscum album, assembly GCA_963277665.1. NCBI lineage: Eukaryota > Viridiplantae > Streptophyta > Magnoliopsida > Santalales > Viscaceae > Viscum > Viscum album. The sequence goes on from OY728131.1 coordinate 28,237,672, forward strand.
CATTTCGGTCGCACTCCTTTACTGCATGCAGCTACTCTTTTCCCCTGCCCTCTAGCTCTCTGATCCTGGAGGGGACAACAAAGTCAGGGGGTTGAAATATGTTGAAATGTACACCACCTCATGCTGCTCTCCTAGATCTGCCTCAACGTCTGATGCTCTACAGATTTATCTGTCCTTAACATTTCCTCTTCTTGAAACATTCGCACGCCCAAGTCTCTGAGACTGGCACCAGGTCGCTGCGTTCCAACTTCTAACATCCTCTAGCTGTATTCATTCATCCAAAGAACATTCAACCTCAAGGTTCTCTCTAGAACCCTAACGTGAGTAGGAATGCATATAGGAAAAAGTGATGGCTCGAATCGTATTCATCGAGTACCCAGAATGTTTGGCACGCCTCGATGAATTCTCAGCTACTGACACGTCTTCCTTTCGAAGTTGTATAAGCTCTAGAAAACTCTCAGCCACCTCCTCAAGCTAGTCCCCAGCCATCTGTGAATCAGGTTCTCCTCGGAACTTGAGGGTATCTGATGTTAGAACACGTGTAAGGCAGTAAGCTTACATGTGTCACATACTGGTACCGCCTGTTGTAACTGCTGACCAACAGGTAGTGATGTATAGTTGACACACTACCCGAAGGCACTATCTCAGGCATCGGTGCACGTACTGAAGCCTCATCACTATGTGGACCATCCTCATGGTCATTCATTGGAAAACACTAGTGGCCAAGTCCACCATCCACTCTCCTAATGTCTCAGCTAAGCGGAAAACTCTAGCAATCGCCTCCAGCCAGTCCTCGGCTGTCTGGGAATCTGCCTCGCCTCGTAACCTCGGAGGCCTCTACTGCTGGAACTCGTGCAACACACTCTGCCAGCGTGCATAGTTCGCTAGTATAGGTGTTGGAATCTGCTGCCCAACAGGTGGTGGTGCTGCTGGTACACCACCCGAGGGTGCCAACATAGTAGAAATGGCCCTACACCAGAGCCTCGTCGCTCGGTGAGCCGTCATCGATTACTCTCTCAGAACTCCAACTGACTGTCTGCGTGAGACATCCTAAACAAATGCGACACGATCAACGTCTTATACCTAGTGAGATGACCTGGTTTGAGCTGACTTTCAAACTTTTGGAAACACACACGCAATCAGTGTTTTCGTGCACAAAGTCAGAAATCAGTAGTCAGGGTCCTGGCGTATGGATACGTCGGCCGCCGCACCAACACTGGACTCCCTGAACTGAAGACCCCACTCGGTACCCTTAACACTATTGCTTCACAGAAAAGAAAATATCAGAGTTATAAGTCCTGCGGTAGAACCGACTCCTCTGATACCAATTTGTCATGACCCGTCCTCGGGGCCCGTGCTGTGGCTACCCCAAGCCCACCTTCCATAGGCTAGGGGCTGGTGACAAGCACCAAAGGCGTAAATCCCGATAACTAGGAATGAATTGCCTTTATAATAGTAAACAAAACACCATAGAGTACAAGCGGAAGTAAAACACTAAGTAAAACTGAAACAATCTATGCTGAAGGTAAAGGGGCCAGAAATACAAGCCCAACTGTAAAGTACAAGGAAAAAGATAAAACAGCCGAAAGGTGACAAGCATCTCCTGGATCGTCCACCAAGAATCCTACTTGAAGGGTAGGTACAGATAGAGCAGCTCCTGGATCGTCCACCACGGATCCTACCAGAAGGGTAGGTACAGATAGCCTCCACAACGCTCTCGCCTATCAACCTCCTCCGAGTGTCGTCTCGTCGTGAAGTCCACCACCAGATACTGTCTCATCGTGAGGTCCACCCCCGGGTACCATCAAATCCTCGAACACTTGGCCTCTGTCTGTGCTGCCCGTCGTCTGCAACCAACACAATGAGGTGCCGGCATAGCCCGTGCATGGGTGAGTATAACGATACTCAGTAGGGACCCCGAGACCCTCAAGGTATCACTAAATACAACAAGGATAACCACAACGAAGATCTCAACAGATAACCTCTACCTAGGTATATGTCCATACATATACCCAAGTTATCAAGTAACCCATATCAATCATGAGGAAACACAAAGATTATGAAATCAACGGATAACCACTAACCAGGTATATGCCCATACATATACCTAAGTTATCAAGTGACCCATCTCAATCATGAGGTAAACACAAAGGTCATAGACTCAACTCAAACCAGGATTTTCATTATCGAAACCGTAACTGCTGAAGAATCCCGTCTCTGGAGTGTACAGTGGTCCTGTCACGACTCCGAGGTACTGCTCACTAACCTAAGACTGCTGAGGTACTCCTCCTGTCGAGTACCGCGGGCCAGCCACCCAAGCACAGTAGTGCTTTCCGCCGGGGTATGGCACCCAAACACAGTAGTGCACACCCCCTAATAGCCTACAGAGGTACTCTCCAGACGAGTACCATAGGTCTGCAATGTCACACAGGTAGTGCTCCGTCCGCCATGGGTCTTCACCCAACAAAGTAGTGCTCCGTCCACTGGGCTAGTCGACTCACTCCAAGTCGAGTCGGTCAAGCAGTCGTCAGGTCTCAGCCGACTACACGGTCTCCGTACTCTGAACGCTTGTCTCCGGGAGGGTCTGCTCCAGGAGCTACAGGTAGATACTCCAAGTATCTCAAAGTACCACGAAGAAGTATCTCAAAGGACAGCCTCGTCATAGGGGTCTCAATGCAACAGACGGTGCGTCAATCGGACGCCTGGTCTGTGAGTTATTAGCTTTTTCGTCCCAGGGGCCCGGTTGGTTTCGTGTGCGAACCAACCCGGTTGTATCTCAACTGTACCCCGAACTCTCATAGAGTATACTCAAAGAGACCGTTTCTCAACAAGATCACCAACGCCGCTGACGGTTCGTCAAACGGACGTCCAGTCTGAAAGTTATCAGCTTTTCCGTTCCAGGGGCCCGGTTGGATTTCGGGTACAATCCAACCCGACCATATTCCAACAGCATCCAAACCTCAGACGAAGTATACCAAAAGTTCCGTCTCATCAATAGGAATCCAACAAAGTCGACAGCACATCAATCGGACGTCCGGAGCTCATGTTATAAGCGTTTCCGCTCCGAGGGCTCGGTTGGATTCATGTTCGATCCAACCTAGTCGTACTTCAAATGACACCGGTTAACCAAACCGGTCACACCATTGCGATCCATACGAAAAAACACACGAGATGGACTACCCATTGGTCCCAAACGGATAGCTGGTGAAAAAGTTACATTTCACCGCATCATGCGCGAACCGGGCCTCGTGTGGCCCGCACCTCAACCTCAACTTAAATATCCAAAATTAGTATTGAAACATCTGTCGTAATTCCAGGGTCGCAACGTCACAGAGGGTTCATCATTCCGACACCGTATGAGAGAGATATGTCCGATACAAGATCCCGTAATAAGAATAATAATAATATTATTCGGTGTTTCGTGGCCCCGCACCACGAACTAGAATTTTGTATCCAACATTAGACTTCAATCGACCGTATTAATGACGGGATTATATCACCACTTATGGAAAGCCAATCGGACGTCACACACATGAGTTATGATGGATCAAATATTTATTAATAATATTAAATCTATTATTTTTCGAGCGCTTCAGGTACCCGATCCAAAAACCCGAAAAAGACATCCAATATTGGACTCATAAATTCCGCCTCAAAGTTATGGTCGCACTGCCACTGACGGTTCGTGAAACCGAGATCACACGAAGAAGTTACAGACAAAAAAGTGTTTTATCATCAAAATTAATAATACCATTATTATATTATTAATTTTAATTGATTTCTTTCAAATACCCCATGTCACGCACCACCCTTCTTCACGCACCACCCTTCTTTACGCATGGCCACCACCTTTGGCTGCCCGCCCAGCTGGGTCTCCAGATCCTTCCGCACTCCATTTCGACTTCAATTTAACTCGGAAAAAAGATACGAACGCATATCCTTGATCCTCGGGTCGAGGTATTCGTGTTCGTATGTCGCGCTCAGGGAAACATTGAGTTGCCAGCGTCAATAAATATTTGGACGCCTCCTTCCGCGAGCCATTTCGGCTTCGTTCCAAGCCCGAAAAATTAAACGATTGCATATTTGTGATCCTTGCGTCGAGGGCTTCACATCCATATATTGCGCTCAACAAAAATTCGTGTTTCCAGCGTCAATAAATATTTGGCATTGAAGAACGCACGAAGAACACGTGAAGAATAAAAAGAAAAAGGAGAATGGTTTATGTGCGGGACGATGTCCATGTTCATTTGGTCATCATCATCGTGAATTTAAGATATGACGAATCAATAAAACGAATTCAATCATATATAAAAACCCCTACCTCGAAAAGACGTCACACGTCATCGAACCACGGAAAGAGGCAAGCATCGTGGTGGTCGGGCATCACGGAAGAACGGTGCTCCTCGTGGCATCACCTCACATTCTTGCCTCGGTTGAAGGAGATTCCCTTCTCCGAGAGGAAGATTGCGTTCTTCGTGGAAAGTAAGCTTTTTCTTCTAATCCTCCAAAGCTTCTCCATAGATTAATTGACCAACAATAAAATGAAAGGCTTCCTCTTAATTTAATAATGCCAAGAAATTCAAAACTAAGAGGAGCCAATTCATTAATTTAAATCAAGTTGGCAAAACTTATGGGAGAGAGAGAAGAAGGTGAGGAGTTCACATAATTAAAGGGGAGTTTACAAATTAATTTAAGAGGTGATAAAGGGGGGTTTAGGGAGTTGAGGGGGAGGTGAGGAGTTAGGGTCTCATGCGGAACCCACCTCTCATTTATCCTCACATGGGTAGTTGGTGGTTATGGGTCTCACCCTTAACTCCCCTTTGTAGGGTATAACTACCATATAAATAAAATTGTGTACCACCAATTTTATTTATTTAATTCTAAATCCCCAATTATTAATTCTCAACCCACTTCAAACGCAACTGCGGTAAAGGTCTCCTTAAGCATTTACCGGTGCTTCGAGTTCATCGGTGCCCTCAGATTTTAATTCCGAGTACCTGTTCAAAAGATAGGAAAACCCACACGTACGTTTACTGAACGTACTCGAAAAAAAGTTCGGAAAATTATTATCAGTCAGCCTCGACCCGCGCCGGTCAAGGTCAGGCTCTACCTAAGTGAAAAACGCCCCAACGAATCCAACGGTACTCTCAGATTTTTAATCCGAGTTACCGTTTAAAATATACGAATTTTACAATAAAATAATTGTCATTTAATTATTTTATTTGTGGCCAAAAACTAACTTTTTCTGGTGGCCCGCGCCAACCAAAGTTAGTATCTTCTTAAATAAACCATGCCCTCATGAGTTCAGCGGTAGTCTCATATTTTTAATCCGAGCTACCATTTGTGAGTTATAAGCATTTGAAAAATAAAATAATTTATTTAATTATTTTATTTATGGTTATGCCATTTTTGGAATTTCTCATAGGAGGCTAGCGCCGACTAAACTTATGTCGCGCCTAGGGTAAACCTTCCATACTGAGTGCAACGGTGCCCTCAGATTTCTGATCCGAGTAACCGTTTAAGAGTTATTACACTTTTTCAGTAAAACTTTTTACGCCCGTTAATTTAATCTTAACAAGACTTCAGAAAATTATTTCGGGCACACTGGGCCTCAGAATCAGGTGCCGTCAGAAACTACGTACTTGTAAAATTCCAAAGAAATTAAGAAAAAAAATTCCCTTGAATTTTACAGGTCTTTACATGGAGCGCGGCGCAACGGAGAGGGTAGGAGGAAAGAGTGGGCGCGGCGCGACGCTGGAGGGAGGAGAAGATGGAGAGGCGCGTGGGAAGGGAAGAGAAGGGAAGGAGGGAAGAAGAAAGGAAGGAGAGAAGAAGAATAAGGAGATAAAGGAGGGAGAGGTGCGGCCGAATGGGGAATAGAGGAAGAGGGAGAAGGGAGGCCGCGGGAGAGAGGAGAAAAGGAGGAGAAGAAGAAGGGGAGGAGGGGAGAATGGAGGCCGCGGGAGAGAGGAGAAAGGGAGGAAGAAAAAGAAAAAAGAAAGATAAATAGGGGCGGCGGCTAGGGTAGGGTTTAGGAGGGGGAGAGAAAGGAAAAAAAAGAAAAGAGATAAAATAAAAATAAAAAAGAAGAAAATTAAAATAAAATAAAATAAAAAAATAACTAAATGAAATAAAATAAGGATAAAAGACTTTAAAATTAATAAAAATTAATAATAATGGTACTAATATAATAATAATAATAATAACAATAATAATAGTAATAATAATAAAACTGAAATTAATCATATGGTATTTGAAACGTCTGCGTAACGGACACCGTACGTTAAAATGGAAAAGTCGCACGGCTTCGCCCGTGCCCTGCCCGTGCGCCGAGTGGTGTAAGGCTCACGCACACACGTCATTGCCACAACAGGCAACTCGCATCGGGTTCAGCCCGTGCTACAACCAAACAATTTAAATAAACATGCAATTAATTCACGAAATAAAAATTAAAAAAAATTAGATTTGTACCTCAATGAAGTCCGAGCGTGACACAATGTATAACTAAAACAAAAACCTTTTAAACTTGAACTTCAAGATAATATGGCAGAAATAAAATTAAATAATTCCATTTACTTATTCACATGGATATTCTACTAGTCGAATAATCACATGCAATATCAATAACAACTTTTATAATGATGTAATGCATAATGCCAGACTATCGTAACCACATAGTCAAGGCCTTGTGCCAAGACAACAAATAAGATTTTGTCAAGGCCTTATGCCAAGGCACTAGTTTGTCCCATTAGACCTACCGATGCATCTAGGAACTATAGCGGGCTCTACCCGTCACTTATTAAGTCCAATGCATTCCTCATATGAACAGGTTCAAACATAACATAAACATTCGTATTAAAACTAGTATACGAAATGTCAATACTTTCTCCATAAACCGTGTATGGTATAAAAATAACACATACACAATCAAACCTATCACAAAAACATCAATACAATATGGAAGTTTTGTATCATAATAAATCAACTTCAAATATGATTAAAATCCATCAAAGGATGTTGACATAGATAAAATCAAAACTATTTGAGAGAAATATATATTTTTTGAAATCATTTAAAATAAACATAATTATAAAAGAAAACATTTACTTTGAAAATATTCTTACAAGCTTGTAAGGTAAGCTTCGACAATTTTATAACAGCGGAAAATAGCTGCACCCACCATATAAGTTAAAAAAGACATTCTTACCTTAATTCTGTCGAAAAGGTTAAAAAGGACCTTGTCTGGAAAAAAATGGAAAGATTCCTTTATAAACATCTTATAAAAAGTCAACAAGGGTATAAATGAATTTAAACCATAGTAAGAATGATTTGAAATACATTTTTATGAAACATGGATGTGGATGATAAAGAGGTCCCAATAGATAATTACGTATAAACAACCTCAGATAATGAAGAGATTGTAAAATAAACCCTTACCTTGTACTTTTACCCGGTTGAGGGTAGGTTAACCTGATGTATAATGGTGAAATAATTGTTATTAAATTATTAAATAATCATTTAAATTAATATGATATCATATATGATCTTTTAACATTGCTTTGTTAATAATATCTTTGTATTATCGTTGTTTCGGGTGTTAAATTACTCGTTTTCTTTTATATGTTTTGTTACATAAGCCATGTTTTTTATGGATAGGTTGTATCTTATTAATATCCATAATGATATCAAGTCCTTAAACATTATTTTTAATCATTAAATGAGAATAGTCTTGAATGGATACGATGGTGAATGAATCTCATCGCGTTTGTGGAGACGGTAGACCGTACGTACACACGAGTGATAATATCACTCTTTTGATATTAAAATAATATATAATTGGATGGTATATCATATATGAAGAATAATTATCATGATATATTTATTATTTACATGAATTACACATCATTATTATACCCATCAAAATAATAATTTATTGAATAACAATTACACCACGGCGTGGAGATGGTAAGCCGTACGTACGTACGTATGGTGTCATGTCATTTAAAGGATGGATAGAAGAATAAATATGGTTGTACCATATTTATAATAACATAAAATTATATAGAAGAAACTGGAGTTATTATTTTATAATGGGAATGACAATGAAAGAAGAAGTTGAAGAAGAAAGGAAGTTGAAAGAGGGTGGTGAAAACATTACCACTTCTTCGGGTTCTTCCTTTTTTTGATCAAAAGAGCTCCTTAGGTTGTGTTTATGACTAAAGGAAGGCCTCTAGGATTAAGGCAGGATATTTTAGAGGGTATTTGGGCAGATTTTGGCCGATCCCAAAGGATTTTAAGGTATGAATTTGAGAGAAGGGGGAGTTCCCTTTTATAAGAGGGGTGAGGGGCACCTTAGGAAAAGCTAGAAATATTATTTTATAATAAATTAATATTTGGTTTCTAATGGCTCCAAAGTGGATTATTTAAATTTTTATGTGGGGATAGGTAGAAGACCTTTCATCCAATAGGTTTTAGATAGGTTTGGGTTACTATATTAACCTTATCTTTTAGTTTTAACTCTTAGTTAATTAGTTTGACATTTACCATGTCTCTTTGTATTTTTATATTATATAGTTAATAAATTTACTATATACTTCCAAGAGACCCCCAAGTGGTCAATTAATTATAGACCTATCATTATATAATTCCTTTGGCAGAACCTTAGATATTTAGGAATAGAATATCAATTAATAATATAATATTTGTTTTAAAAACTCTTTTATGTCAATTTTGACACTATTGGGTATTTTGTTTTTGATAATTTCATAACAACATTATTACTTCGAAAAAAATTTAGATAACCAATAATAATATGTCATATTAACCTAAAAAATTAGTGGAATTCATAAAATGTCTCAAATTACATTTATTTTTATATTTATAATATCAATTATTTTAATATTTCATTAATTAGGTAATTACAACATCACCATTGTGTCATAAATAAATTAAATTATTTTATGTATAAAAATTATAAATAAAATACAATTATGTAGCAAAGCTTTTTAGACTTCTAATTAATATTTATAATAGAATTTATCTTGTGTATTACCGTATATTAAAAATGTTTTAGTAATTAAACTTTGATTTTAACTCTTTTAACTCTTCTTTGAATTAAATAATAATAAATGTCCTAATCTAATCCAAGTGGACCTAAATGATAATATTTTATTCCTAAGGTTGTTTTTTGTCGAGATACACTTGTCCAATAGAATTAGGAAATGTGTTAGGGTAATATTAATATCATTTTTACCCTTAATTACCATATTTACTTTTAACCATGGTAAATAAAAGTAAAAAGTTACTATTCACCAAATTCTTTTTATCTGATTGAACCACATTTTACTCCTTGATATTAACCGTGTCTCTTAGATTTTATAAATTCCACTCACAGAAGTGGTAAAATTAAGTTTTATGTGAATTTCCAAATTCTCCTAGTAGGTGGGTAAAAGACGGTGAAAAGTTCAATAAAATTTTTATATATCTAAAATTATTCTAAACTAACTCCAATGAATTACATTGAACTTATATAGGTATTATGTATCTATTTTGACCTTAATTAAATTTAAATAAAATAAATAATTATTTAAATAAAAATTCGGTTTTAAACTATAACTCGGTGTTTTTTCACTATTCATAAAAAATTGAATGTTTTCAAAAAAATACCAAAAATTCACCCTAATCCAATTTTTATATTTAGAATCCAAAAATGAATTTCATTTTGAAAGATAAAATTTATTAAATTTCAAAAATGTGGGTATTACTATTCATAACGGCTAGTTTGATTGGTTGTGGTGTGTGTTAGAACTCAAAGTTGCGTACAACACACGCTACTGTATTATTCAAAGAGAAGCGTACAGTGGAAGATTGGGGTGTTACATTCTCCCCTCATTCAAATAATTTCATCCTCAAAATTTCAATTATACTACTGCATGAAAATACTTGGGTGGTTCTTCATCATAAGTTCATCGGGTTGCCACGTTGCCTCTTCCATCTTATGGTTTCTCCATACAACTTTTACCAGACGAGTCATCCGGTTTCTCAACACTTGTTCTCTTGTATCAAGAATCCTGAAGGGATCTTCGCAATAAGACAGATCAGGTTCCAGTTCTAATTCCTCGTAAGTAAGTACATGCGTTGGGTCCAACATGTATTTTCTCAATAGTGATACGTGGAACACATCGTGAACTTTGGAGAGATTTGGCGGCATTGTCAAATGGTAAGCTACAACCCCAATTCGTTCTAGAATTTTGAAAGGTCCTATGTACCTGGGATGTAGAGACCCCAAACTTTCCGTACATGGACATTACATTACTTTTACGGAATACCTAATACATAACAAAAATAGACACCAAAGGACCGTAATAGTTTAGTGTCTTTGGAAACTCAGAATATAATCTTCTAATTTTGGTGAAAGATCTTCAACATATCCCATAAAGATCTTCCCTTATTTTTTTTTACCAAAAACCTTTCCTTAAATCCCGGGGAAAAGAAAACATATAAATGGTGATCTAAAATGCTCAGTAAGGGTAAGCATGGAGAAAATAAAATAAACCATATACATTTGAACTTAAAAACATGAACATAAAGTTTACACATCAAAATTATGAGTTGTGAAATAAATCTTGGCAGTACGTAAGGCTTAGGTCATAAAAGAACATCAATCATGATAAAATAGCATGGTAATAAAACATTTAATTATGGAAAACCATTAATCACATGATATGATTTCCATAGTAGCCAAGGCATTGCTGCTAAGACCATCTTAGTGGACAAAGTCCCTTTCTGAATCGCGTTCACTCCTCATTCCAGTCCTGTATCACTGAACTGGATTAACTTACCATTCTAGCCATGTCTATCTCATGAGATATAAATCCTTACCCAATGCATTGAAGGTAGATATAGGTCCCACCCATCTCATAATGAAATCATTCTTACTTGTGCCACAACATAAACATAAATCACTCATCATAACCCAAAGAATAAAAATGAGTTTCATTAACATCATCCCATCATAACATAATCCATATAAAACAAATGGATATCGTTTCATCATAAGAAAATTGAAACCATGTAAATCATAGAGATATTATACTTGAAACATACACATATGAAATAACATATTCTTAGATGGAAAATGGTTTTTATAAAACACTTGAAAATAATTCTTGAGGAAAATATCCTTTCTTCTTTAAAATCATTTTCTTTTCACAAAATGCATTCCACTTTTAAAAGAAAAGGATTTTGTTGAAAATATCCATGAAATATTTTAGAGTGAGATTCATGAAAATAAGGTGTGATGAAACCGAAAAAATCCATTCATGCCGTATAAGTTAAAAAAACATTCTTCTCATACTTTTTCCGGAAAAGTCAAAAAGTACCTTATATGGTAAATAAAAGAAAGATTCCTTCCATAAAATATAGTAAAAGTCAAAGAGGGGTAAACATGACTTCAAACATACATGGAAGAATATTAAACACTTTATAAAAACATTTTTATGGACATAGATGAAAAATATAACCCTAGTAAATACTTACGTATAAGCAATCTCAGATTAAAATGAGATTACAAAATTATCCCTTACCATAGGTCTGATATACTTCATACGTATCCGAACCTCCTGTATAATGATTTAAATAATGTCATTTACTTATTACAGAATCATATTCATTTTTATGATATCATATATGGTTCACTTATGACTCTATATAACCTGTTATTTTTTAAATTCCATGTTAAAGCAGCATTTTGGGTAAAATCGTTTTATTTATCATACGTGTTTGGAATTGTTGTTCTTGATATTATTATTACTTATGTTGGGAAAAAATCCCTCAAGGTAACATTGAATTATTTTTGGGTTGATTGTGTTTGTTGACAAAGTAGGTTTCCATAGAGAATTGTCGAGTTCCCGAGAATTTATTGGCAATCCTTGTTGACAAAGAATGATGACAAAGGAAAGGACGATCTGGAGGCGGTACAAAAGAGTAGTACAAGGTGGCTCCATTTCCCAGTGTTTGGTGAGCATCGTGAAAATAGGATTTCCATGAAGAGCATAATTTAATATGGCAAAAGCATGAATTTCGCGAAGATAGGATGCATGGTTTGGATTTCGCGAAGACCAGAAAAGTGGAGGCGGTGATGCTTTGTGATTACGTCAAAGCTTCGCGAATGTCAGAGTTGAAGCGCATCGCGATGGTGAAGGGTTTTGTGAGGTAGCTTCGCGGCGATGGCGCAAAGGAATGTTGACGGTAATGCTCCGCAATTACGACGAGCTCCCTGAACGGAAAATTGCAGTGGTGCTTCACGATTTGGGCAGAATTCCGACGGAAACTTTGGAGCTTTGTGATTTGAAATGATGTGGTGTTGAATTCGGACGGAAAGTTTGAGGGTCGGTGGAATCGCCTATAAATAGAGGCCGACCCCCTCGAGATAAGTAGAGAGAATTTTCAGAGAAGATCATTCGCTCTCGATTTGCGAAGGTGGTTTGCAGAGCCAGTGTGCATCGCGAAAGAGGAGCTTCATGGCGGCTATTGTAGCTCCGTGAAACCTGCGAGCTCCGCATTGTCATAGTAAGCTTCATGAGGGACGTTGCTTTGTGACGGCTTGAGCTTCGCAAAAGTACTTCGCAAAAGTGCTTCGTGAAAAGGCAGGAGCTTCGCGAAGGCTTGTTTGAGCTTCGCGAAATTGGGAGCTTCGCGAAGTAGGGTGCTTTACGAAGGTGTTTCCAAAATGAATTGCCCAGTGTTCAGAGGCAAAGAGGTATTCATCAGTGGATGAAAGTTGGAATTCAACAGAGCATCTATCAACAGTTGAAGATGCATTATTTCATGAAAATGAAGAGACCTACAGGTCTATAAACTGTGAGTGGATCCCTTCCAACTGCAGTGAGCATAGGAAGAGGAAAAAGGTGATCCTCTCCACCGGCAGTGAGCCAGAGAGAGAGAAATAGGGAGTGACCCTTGGGAAAGCAGTGAGCTGACCCTAAACCTTGTGAAGGCAGTGATACTGGGAATAGAAGTTCTCTATCCGGAATTTTCTATCCACATATTATAAAGATTAGTGGGATTTGGTACGCACGACAACTTGTCGGCGTATGCTCCTTGGACGTAGCCCAGTGAGGGTGAACCAAGTAAAAATCTTTGTTTCTGCCTGCTTACTTTCCTACATTGCATTTGAAGCATCATCATCAGGCAAAGAAGAAAATAAGTGGTCATAATAAACACACAAGTGCAAATAAAGTGACCCTTGTAATAAAGAGGTCAAGATCCAGTGGGGCAGAAATAATTTTGAAAAAGAATATCCATACCCTGATTCACCCCCCCTCTCAGGGTATATAGGCCCCTATTGGTCCTAACAACTTATATCCTGATTTACTTACTTCCAAAATGTAAATCATGATTTATATATCATATATATTCAGTATATATATATAATAGATAGATAAATGAAATGAAATACACCGTTCATGGAGACGGTAGGTCGTACGTACAAATGAACGCTATTTTCCTTTCCTTATTGACTTGAATGGAAGTAAGTAGATGAAATATATATATACATAAATACAATAGATTTATAATTTTATATATTTCATTATTATTCATTATATATACTTTATAATCATTCTTGAATAGTTAACATGGAGAATGAATCTCATCGCGTCGCGGAGACGGTAATCCGTACGTACACACGAGCGATGATATCGTTCCCATAATTATTGAATTGAATTGGAGTGGATGATATAATATCTCAGAATCATTATGATGTTATAATAACTATATATAGTTATTATTTTCACCATTATACCTATCCAATTAAGGTGGTGGTGGAAAAATAGGTTACACCACGGCGTGGAGACGATATTTTGTACGTACGAATGCGCAGTGATTTCATTTTCCGTAAGATGGATAGAAGGTGAAATGAGGTTGTTTCATATTTATAATAACATATCAGTATATTAGTTATACTAATGTTATTACTTTATAATGAAACAAATAAAGAAGAAGAAGTTGAAGAAGAAATAAACCTTGAAATAATCGGTAGAAGAGATTACCTCTTATTCGACGCACCTCTTTTAAGCTTCCTCTTAAGGCACTAGATTTTGTCTTTTGAGAAGACCATAACCTCTATAATATTTATAGGGAAGTTGATAAGGGAAATGGGCAGGGGTTGGCTGATCTTTAATGCTCAAAATTGTGTAAAGAGAAGAGGGATGAGGTGACCTTTTATAAGGGTGGAGAGGGGCACCTTAGAAAAAACTTAAAATATTATTCTATAATAAAGTCATATTCGGTTTATAATAGCTCAAAATTGATTTATTTCAAATATAAAGTAGGTATGGATCGAAATACTCTTAAACAATAGGTTTTAGACAAGTTTAGGTTACTGTTTTAACCTTATCATTTAGATTTAAGTCTAAGTTAAATAATTTAACTTTTACCGTGTCTTCTTGGTTTCTTACACTATATGGTTAATAAACTTACTATAAAAATCCAAAATAACCCCAAGTGGTTCAATATTAATATATATAACCCTATATAAGTCATTTTTCCAAACCTTAGATTTTTAGGAATAGAATAACAATTAATAATATAATATTTGTTTTAAAAACTATTTTATGTCAATTTTGACACTATTTGGTAATTGATTTTTGTGAAACTAATAACAACATGATTAGTTAGAAAAAAATTAATCAAATCAATAATAACATGTCATATTAACCTATAAAATTATTGTAATTCATAAAAAGTCTCAAATTACATTTATTTGGGTATTTATAACATCAATTATGTTAATATTTTATTAATAAGGTAATTACTGCATCATCATTGTGTCATAAATAAATTAAATTATTTAATGTCTAAAAATTATAAATGAAATACCATTATGTAGGAAATATTTTTATATTTCTAATTAATATTTATAGTCTAATTTATCTTATGTATAACCCTATATTAAAAATGTTTTAGTTATTAAACTTTGATTTTAACTCTTTTAATTCTTCTTTAAATAAAATAATAATAAGTGTCCTAATCAAATACAAGTGGACCTAAAGGGTAATATTTTATTCTTAAGGTTGGTTTTCGTCGAATTACACTTATCCAATAGAATTAGGACTTGTGTTAGGGTAATAATAATATCAAGTTTACCCTTAATTACCCTATTTACTTTTAACCGGGATAAATAATAGTAAAAAGTTACTATTCAAAAAAATATTTTTATCTTATTGAACCAAATTTTACTCTTTGATATTAACCGTGTTTCTTATATTTTCTAAATTCAACTCACAGAAGTGGTAAAATTAAGTTTTACGTACAATTGCAAATGCTCCTAGGAGGTGGGTAAAAAACGGTGAAAAGTTCAATAAAATTTTTATATATCTAAAATTATTATAAAATTACTCTAATTAATTAAATTTAACTTATATAGGTATTATGTATCAATTTTTACATAAAATAAATTTAAATAAAATAAATAATTATTTAAATAAAAAGTCAGTTTTTAAATAGTAACCCAGTGTTTTCACTATTCATCAAAAATTGAAAGTTTGCAGAAAAATACCAAGAATTCACCCTAGGATAATTTCAATATTTCGAATAAAAAAAAAAGTCCATTTTGAAAGATAAAATTTATAAAATTTAAAAAAGTGGGTATTACTATCCATAACTGCTAGTTTATATAATATTTCAATAACATATCGTTGTTTAGTGAAACCCGGTATTGTGCACTACACACGCTATCGAGGAAGGTCGCGATTGCATGTAATGCAAGCCAAGTCAGGGATACGTGTAGTGAAAGATCCATTTGGTGTTGTGTATAACATAATCAAAACTTATTTCATTTATACATTAAACATAATCTATACTTAATGTTGCGTAGAATAATTTCCACAAAACGGACTTGAAATTGTGTGTAACACGAGCCAAGAATAGTGTTGCGTATACTGAAAGCTAATATAGTGTTGCATATAGTACAATCTAATCTTGGTGTAGTGTACAATAGAAGACATCAAAAAAATTAAAAAGAATATATCTCATTAAATCTCAGGGTGTTACATTCTACCCCACTTAAAATGAATTTCTCTCTCGAAATTCGTCGGGGTTATAAATCATTTACTACTTGAAAGTTTCATTCATAGAAACCCACATCGTAAAAAGGAATACTAAAACTTAATTTTAAAATGTGAGGCATGAAACGTAACGGTTACCCAAATTAACTCATCACTGGGTTTCCACATATGAGAACATAGGTGAAAATATGGATATGGAAGAGAAATCTAACCATCATGTTCTGATGAAGAGTGGTAGAGAACATGGTTATGAAAAACACAAAAATCACAAATCCAAAAATTTGTTATGATCCAAGGTACCATCAGATTCATCAGATATGAGGACACCAGGACAACATTTTTGGTTTTCAAGATCATTTACCTAATGTTGAAGAATTTGAATTAGAAAAAATACTTACTTGATTTTGGTACAATATTACTGTTGCTTGTGCCTTGAAAAATTTCCACTTCACCTCTTAAAGAAATGAAGTTGAATTTGTCTTTTGCAAAGTGTTAGCAGATCATGTGATAGAATGATAGGTCATTATATCTATCTCAAACATAAGGTTAGAAAAAGTTATAAGTCTATATTAGGGTGAGATTAATCGTATATGGTTCCAAAAATGGACTTATACTTCATCTATCATAGTGCTTAATAAAATAAAACTAGTTTCTACTAACCAGGGACTTCCTGTAGGCCAGTGGTATGTGATAAAGGCCTATCGCACTTCGGTTGTGGGTTCGATTCCCACATACTTGTCCTACGCAACGGGTTGTCGCCCATCCTGCAGGTTGTCTTTTTTTTATAAAACTACATTATTATAACATACCATCAATAATATCAAAAAATGTTCTTTCCTTATACAATACTAACTTATGTCCAACAAAATCCATTCTAATATTTAGGATTATCCAAAATACTTTTGTCCAAGATCATAGTATAAAGAAAACAATTACTAGAAATTTCATCTACCGATCATGTGAATACCATCATTTATCCCAGATATAATTTGTTCATCGCATTCCAAACATGTGAATACCTTAATCATGTATTCTCTTGAAACATAAACTATTATAAAACCTTAGTGAAAACATGAATGTTGTCAAAAGGTAACTCTTTCCACATACCAAAATCCCAAAATTTCTATATACTCAAACCATGATATAACTTTGTCCTTATATCATTCATGAGCTCATTAATACTATCAAACATTTCATTATCTATTTATCCCTTAATTATTTGCATATCATATTCTTTCCAAAAATATCTGAACAACCTTTCATGGTTACCGGTACCACTAAACATATACTTTCAAATACTTTAGGAAAAACAATAGTGTAAAAATCCTTAGATGTTTCTTTATTCCATAGTACCATTAAATTACCTATACAACATAACTCTTGATAAACATATAATCATTCCACTACCTTATTAAACCATTGACCGAGCTTCCTCATTTTATTACTCAACACTTCTTTCATCTCATATATCATTTGTAGTCTCTTCATCATCATCAACATAAATAATACCCATATGACCATGCTGATTCTCTTCATGAGAATTTCCCTTAGGGAATTGGTTTGCACAATTCCCATACATTCCACATTTAAAAAATATAACCATTGTTGATGTGTTAGTAATACCATTATCCTTGTCCATGGAGTGAACTAAACCCTTTCCATTGAATTTACTGGATTTGTGTCCTTCTTTTCCACACCCAAAGCATCTTCCAGTTCCTTTGAAACATTCTCTTTGATGCCTCTTCCCACATGATTTACATGAGGGAAATTGAACTTTCTTTCCTCTATGATCATCATGAAACTCCATCTTTCTATTATTAAATGAGCCATGAAACTGACCAAAGATGAGATTATTGATCATATTATGAGATTGCTGATTTGGTATAATAATGATGTTTGGACATCCAAATACCATTTCATTTGGTTTCTCATGAATAATATCATTCCATTGTCCATCATATTCTCCATTAACATGAATCCTCCTGTTTCCTGCCATTTCTAAAAACCCAAAAAGAATAGTATGAGAGGGAAAAAAACATAATCAAGGGGGAGTACTTTCAATCTCTAAAATCTTAGGTTTAATTCTATGATCATTACCATAATTCTAGGACTATAACCTATACATTTAATTAACCTTAGGGACATCCCTATACATTCCTTAGAAATATCTCTAGGGATCTCGCTAAAGTTTTCGCATCCTAGTTTCCAAAGATTGACTAAACCTTTCCTCTGATACCAATTGTATAGAACCAAAACTTGACGTACATGGACATTACATTACTTTTTCATAATACCTAATACATAACAAAAACAGACACCAAAGGACCATAAAAGTTTAGTGTCTTTGGAAACTCGGAATATAATCTTCTAATCTTGGTGAAAGATCTTCAACATCTCCCATAAAGATCTTTCCTTATTTTTTACCTAAAACTTTTATTTAAATCCTGGGGAAAATAAAACATATAAAGGGTGAGCTCAAATTCTCAGTAAGGGTAAGCATGGAGAAAATAAAATAAACTATATACATTTTAACTTCAAAACATGAACATAAAGTTTACACATCAAAATATTGAGTTGTGAAATAAATCTTGGCATTACATAAGGCATAGGTCATAAAGGAACATCAATCATTATAAAATAGAATGGGAATAAAACATTTAATTGTGGAAAACCATTAATCACATGATATGATTTCCATATTAGCCAAGCCATTACTTCCAAGACCATCTTAGTGGACAAAGTCCCTTTCTGAATCGAATTCACTCCTCGTTCCAGTCTTGTATCACTGAATTGGATTAACTTACCATTCCATCCATGTCTATATCATGAGATATAAATCTTTACCCAATTAATTGGAGGGAGATATAGGTCCCACCCATCTCATAATGAAACCATTCTTACTTGTTCCACAATATAAACATAAATCACTCATCATAACCCAAAGAATAAAAATGGGTTTCATTAACATCATCCCATCATAACATAATCTATATAAAACAAATGGATATCATTTCATCATAAGAAAAGTGAAACCATGTAAATCATATATATATTATACTTGAAACATACACATATGAAATAACGTCATCTTAGATGGAAAATGGTTTTGATAAAACACTTGAAAAGAATTCTTGAGGAAAATATCCTTTTTTCTTTAAAATCATTTTCTTTTCACAAAATGCCATCCAATTTTAAAAGAAAAGGATTTTTTTAAAAATAGTAATGAAATATTTTAGAGTAAACTTCATGAAAATAAGGCTTTATGAAACCGTAAAAATCCATTCACGCCGTATAAGTTAAAAGAACATTCTTTTCGTACTTTTGCTGGAAAACTCAAAAAGTACCTCATATGGTAAACAAAAGATAGATTCATTCCATAACATATATTAAAAGTAAAAGAGGGGTAAACATGACTTAAAAAATACATGTAATAATATTAATCACTTTATGAAAAACATTTTTATGGGCATGGATGAAAAATATAACCCCAGTAAATACTTACATATAAGCAATCTCCGATAAAAATGAGATTACAAAATTATCCCTTACCTTAGGTCTGATATACTTCATACGTATCCGAAACTCCTATATAATGATTTAAATAATGTCATTGACTTATTAAAGAATCATATTAATTGTTATGATATCATATATGGTTCACTTATGACTTTATATTACCCGTTCTTTTGTAAATTCCATGTTAAAGCAGCATTTTGGGTAAAATCGTTTTATTTATCGTACATGTTTGGACTTGTTGTTCTTGATATTATTGTTACTTATATCATGATTTACTTACTTACAGAATGTAAATAATGATTTATATATCATATATATTCAGTATATTTATATATAATAGATAGACAACTGAAATGAAATACACCGTTCATGGAGACGGTAGGCCGTACGTACGCATGAACGCTGTTTTCCTTTCCTTATTGACTTGAATGGAAGTAAGTAGATGACATATATATATACAGAAATACAGTAGATTTATTATTTTATATATTTCATCATTATTCATTATATATACTTTATAATCATTCTTGAATGGTTAACATGGAGAAAAAATCTCATTGCGTCGTGGAGACGGTAATCCGTACGTTTGCACGAGCGATGATATCATTCCCATAATTATTGAATTGAATTGGAGTGCATGATATAATATATCAGAATCAGTATGATGTCATAATAACTATATATAGTTATTATTTACATCATTATACCCATCCAAGTAATGTGGTGGTGGAAAAACAGATTACACCACAGCGTGGAGACGGTATTCCGTACGTACGCACGCGCGGTGATTTCATTTTCCATAGGATGGATTGAATGTGAAATGGGGTTTTTTCATATTTATAACAAAATATCAGTATATTAGTGATACTGATGTTATTAATTTATAATGAGACAACTAAATAAGAAGAAGTTGATGAAGAAAAAACCTTGAAAGAATCGGTAGAAGAGATTACCTCTTCTTCAACGCACCTCTTTTAAGTTTCCTCTTAAGGCACTATAGTTTGTCTTTTGAAGAGTCCAGAACCTCTATAATGTTTCTAGGAAAGTTGATAAGAGAAATTGGAGAGGTTGTCCGAGCTTGAAATCTAAAAATTGGGTAAAGAGAAGAGGGAGGAGGTGACCTTTTATAAGGGAGGAGAGGGGCACCTTAGAAAAAACTTAAAATATTATTTTATAATAAAGTCATATTCGGTTTATAATAGCTCTAAATTGATTTATCTCGAAAATAAAGTGGGTATGAATATCAATCCTCTCAACCAATAGGTTTTATACACCTTTATGTTACTATTTTAACCTTATACTTTAGATTTAACTCTAAGTTAAATAATTTAACTTTTACCGTGTCATCTTGTTTTCTTACACTATATGGTTAATAAACTTACTATAACAAGCCAAAAGAACCCCAAGTGGTTAATTATTAATATATATAACCCTATATAAGCCATTTGGCTGAACCTTAGATTTTTAAGAATAGAATAACAATTAATAATATAATATTTGTTTTAAAAACTATTTTATGTCAATTTTGACACTATTTGGTAATTGATTTTTGTGAAAATCATAACAACATGATTAGTTCGAAACAAATTAATTAAATAAATAATAACATGTCATATTAACCTATAAAATTAGTGTAATTCATAAAAAGACTCAAATTACATTTATTTGGGTATTTATAACATCAATTATGTTAATATTTCATTAATAAGATAATTACTACATCATCATGGTGTCATAAATAAATCCAAATTCTTAATGTCTAAAAATTATAAATAAAATACCATTATGTAGGAAATATTTTTATATTTATAATTAATATTTATAGTCTAATTTATCTTATGTATAACCCTATATAAAAAAAGTTTTATTGATTAAACTTTGATTTTAACTCGTTTAACTCTTCTTTAAATAAAATTATAATAAGTGTCCTAATCAAATCCAAGTGGACCTAAAGGGTAATATTTTATTACTAATGTTGTTTTTTGTCGAATTAAACTTATACAATAGAATTAGGACTTGTGTGAGGGTAATAATAATATCATTTTTACCCTTAATTACCCTATTTACTTTTAACCGTGGTAAATTAAAGTAAAAAGTTACAATTCACCAAAAAATATTTTTATCTTATTGAACAAAATTTTACTCCTTGATATTAACCGTGTTTCTTGGATTTTCTAAATTCAACTCACAAAAGCAGTAAAATTAAGTTTTATGTACAATTGCAAATGCTCCTAGGAGGTGGGTAAAAGACGGTGAAAAGTTCAATAAAATTCTTATATATCTAAAATTATTATAAAATGACTCCAATGAATTAAATTGAACATATATAGGTATTATGTATAAATTTTGACATAAAATAAATTTAAATAAAATAAATAATTATTTAAATAAAAAGTTGGTTTTTAAATAGTAACCCACTGTTTTCACTATTCATCAAAAATTGAAAGTTTTCAGAAAAATACCAAAAATTCACCCTAGGATAATTTCGATATTCTGAATTCAAAAATTAAGTCCATTTTGAATGATAAAATTTATAAAATTTTAAAAAGTGGGTATTACTATTCATAACTACTAGTTTATATAATATTTCAATAATATATTGTTGTTTAGTGAAACCCGGTATTGCGTACTACAAACGCTATCGAGGAAGGTCGCGATTACGTGTAATGCAAGCCAAGTCAAGGCTGCGTATAGTGCAAGCTCCCTTTGGTGTTGCGTATAACATAATAAAAACTTATTTCATTTATACATTAATCATAATCTATACTTAATGTTGCGTAGAATAATTTCCACAAAACGAACTTGAAATTGTGTGTAACACAAGCCAAGAATAGTGTTGCATATACTGCAAGCTAATACAGTGTTGCGTATAGTACAAGATAATCTTGGTGCAGTGTAAAATAAAAGACATCAAAGAAATTAAAAAGAATATATCTCGTTAAATCTCGGGGTGTTACATGGGACTCAATTTACCTTTCTTATTGAAACATATAACTCCCTTCTATAGAGATACCTTCAAGAAAACATGATCTCCTACCTAAAATTCCAAATCCTTCCTTCGGTTGTTGGAATATATATTCTGTCTACTTTGATCTACTTTGATGTGGTTTTGGATTACCTTTAACTTTTCCATCGTTTCCTCCACCAGTTCTGGGCCTACGAGTTTTCTTTCACCAACATCATCCCAGCAGGTTGGTGTGCGACATCTCTTTCTGTATAACACTTCATATGGTGCCATCTGAATACTCAAATTGAAGCTATTGTTATAGAAAAATTCTACCAGAGGTAAATATTGATCCCATATACCCTGAAAGTCAAGTCAGCAGGATCTCAGCATGTCTTCTAAGGTTTGAATAGTCCGTTCTGATTGTCCATCAGTTTGGGTGTGGTAGGCAGTGCTCAAAGGAAGTTCAGTATCTAGGGATTTCGAAAGACGTTTCCATAATCTTGAAGTAAAATGGGGATCCCGATCAGAAACAATCGATAGAGGTACTCCATGAAGTCTCACAACTTCATTAATATATAGTCTTGCTAGACGTTCCAGTGGTAGATCTTCTCTTATAGAAAGAAAATGTGCTGACTTGGTAAGACGATCAACAATAACCCATATTGCATAGTTCCTTCTAGGAGTCTTTGGTAGTCCAATGACAAAGTCCTTCATGATATTATCCTATTTCCACTCAGGTATGGGAAGAGTTTGCATGACTCCTCCAGGCTATTGCCTTCCAGCTTTCACTTGTTGACAAACCATACATCTTGACACAAAATCAGCAATCTTCCTCTTCATGTTGTCCCAACAAAACTTTTCCTTCAAATCTCTATAAATTTTGGTGCTCCCCAGGTGTATAGAGAAATTGGAACTATGAGCATCGTCCAAAAATTCCCTTTTTAGACCAGGTATATCGGGAATACAAAGTCTCTTCCCGAATTTCAAAATTCCATCTTCATACACAAAGTCACCCAATCTCCCATAATTCACAGCTTTAATCTTCTTTTTAAATTCTTCAATATTGGTATGAGAACTCTTAATCCATTCTAGTAAAGATGGTTTGGCAACCATTTGAAAAAGAATTGACGTTTCACCTTCCATGGTTACTCCAATGTCCATATTCACTAGATCCATGGAAATTGGATCCCTTTCAATACTCATATTGTTCAAAACACCATGATCTTTTCTGCTCAAAGCATATGCCACCATATTTTCCTTCCTCGAGTGGAAGTGTATCGTTCAATCATAATCCTTGAGTAATTCAAGCCATCTCATTTGCCTCATGTTGATTTCTTTTTGTGAGAAAATATACTTCAAACTCTTGTGATCAGTATAAATCTCAAATTTTTCACAATAGAGGTAGTGTCTTCATATCTTCGAAGAAAAGATCACAACTTCTAACTCGAGATCATGAGTAGGATAGTTTTGCTCATGAATTTTCAACTAACGTGATGCATATTCAATAACCCTATCATTATGCATAAGGAAACAACCAAGTCTTTTCTTCGATGCATCACTATAAATAACGAACCCATATTTCCCCGATTGTAGAGTCAATATAGGAGCATTGAATAATATTCTCTTCAGTTCTTTGAAACATTATTCACACTGTTTTGTCCAAACAAATTTAACCCCTTTAATGTGAGATTTTTTAATGGGTTAGCCAACCGGGAAAAATTCTGGACGAAACGTCGATAATAACCTGCTAAACCAATAAAACTGCATACCTCAGTTATACTCGTCAGTGCAGGCCATTATTGGATTGCCTTGGTCTTAGAAGGATCAACAAGGATTCCATCTTTAGAGACAATATGTCCAAGAAAAGAAATCTCCTGAATCCATAATTCACACTTGCTAAACTTCCCATATAATTCATGTCTTCTGAGAGTCTTCAGGATAATGTGCAAGTGATTTTCATGTTCTTCGTAGATTTTGGATTATACCAAAATATCATCAATAAATACCATCCCAAAATCATCGAGATATTTGTTTGAAAACTCTATTCATTAGATCAATGAATACAGAGGGTGCATTAGTCATCCCAAAAGGAATTACAGTAAACTCATAATGCCCATACCTGGTTCGAAATGCTGTCTTCGGAATGTCTTCCTTATTCACACATAAATGATGGTATCCAGATTGAAGGTCAATATTTGAAAAGTATTGAGCTCCATGCAATTGTTCAAATAAATCATCAATGAGAGGTAGGGGATACTTGTTCTTTATTGTTATAGAATTTATCTCCCTGTAGTCGATACATAACCTCATAGATCCATCTTTCTTCTTAACAAAAAGGAAAGGGGCTCCCCATGGAGAAACACTAGGGAAAATAAATCCCTTATTACTCAATTCCTATAGTTTTTTCTTTAGTTCCACTAATTCCAAAGTGTCCATTCTATAATGGGTCTTCGATGTGGGCCTTGATCCAGGAATTAAATCAATGGAAAACTCAATTTCTCATTCTGGAGTATGTCCATGTAAATATTCTGGAAACACATCTACATATTCTTTCACAATAGGAACATCCTCTTTTTGAACATTCCTTTCCTTACCCATAGTTATTTCATTATGTTACTCCCCAATAATTGAATTTAGTTGAGCTACTAGGGGTGGATCTAGGTAAGAATTACATGGTGATGATTCCGCTATAAAGATAAGGTGTTCCTTATCATCATCATCAAAAATTGTAACCCCCTTCTTCTTACAATAACTTTTTTCATCATGGTCCAAAAGCCAATCCATACTGAGGATTATATCAAATTCAATCATAGGTATAACGATGATATCTGTAGATAAAGAACATTTATGTGCTCTAATGGGGACTAATTCACAAAAATTTATTGTAATGATACTTCCCTTAGGAGTTTTAACTGACAACTCCCTTGTTAAATCAAATTGGAAATATCTAATTTTCTTAGCAAAATGGGAAGATATGAAACAATGGGATGATCCAGAATCAAATAATGCATTTTCTAAACTTGAAGAAACCATTAAATTACCAACCACCACGTCTTTTAGAGCTTCTACCTCAGTAGTAGTGATAGAATAAGCTTGGCCTTGATCCCTTGGACTTTTCTGAGGTAAGTTCCCCTGACGCTTAGGACATTCATTTGCATAATGTCTCATCTGCCTACAATTGTAGTATTGAACATCGGTAGCTTCTTTCTTCCCCTTGCAATCATGAGCTTGGTGGACCTTTTCACCACACTTGTAACAGACTCCCATTCCCTTTAAGCAAATACCGAGGTGTTTCTTCCCACATTTACTGCAGGATGGATATTCAACTTTTCCCTTATTCCCCTTATTTCCATTCCTAGAGTGATCAGTTGATCTCTTCTTCTCTTTCTTTTCTTTAATGTCGTAAGACTTAGATAATTATTTTTCTGTCTTGATAGCACATAAGACAATATCTTCGTACGAAAAGAAGGATTTTGACACTAATGATCGACGAAGAAATGATTTTAACCCATCAAAGAAACGATCAATATTATTTATTGGGTTACGTATATAATCTCCAACATACCTCGCTAACCTTGTAAAGTTAGCCTCATACTTTGCAACATTCTCATCCTCATTTTGTATCAGACTCAGAAATTTCCTTTCCATATTTTTTCGATGGTCATGAGGAAAGTATTTTTCTAATAAAATCTCTTTAAACTCCCTCCATTACATACTTGATACTTCTTCATATTCCATTGTATTTTGAATCAATGACCACCATTGATTAGCTTCTCATGTGAGGTGGTAAACTGCCATGACAACCTTTTCCCTTTCACTACTCCCCAAGGAGTGGAATATTTTATCTAAGGAATTTATCCATTACTCAGATACTAGTGGATTTGTACCCCCATTGAATGTTGGTGGTTTTTTCCTCATGAAGAGATCTAACATTGATCTTCCATGCTGTGGATCGGGATGCTCCATACAGGTAAGGTTATTATTCATAACCTGAGTGAGTTGTCCCAGTATGGTGATTAGATGATCAGCACCAGTTTCATCACCATCTCTACTATAATTATCTTTAGCAGGAGGAAAATCCATACATGGAGTGCAGCAAGGCCCATTGTCGTGCACTAGTTCTCGTTCGAGTCTAGATCAAAGCGGTGTTTTTGGGTTTTACCCCTAGGTACGTCTGTGCCAGATCCGCCTCTACCTGGTCTTATCCAGACAGAGATGTATTTTTTGGAAAAGTCACAAAATCTATAAAATACCAAAATTCTTGTAAGTTCTTCTATACTAATCCTCAAAGTCCATCTTAGGTCTATGTGCTCTAATCAGAGTTTATCTAAATATAGATTCAATGGTTTGTACTAAACTTCCTCTGATACCAACTGTAACGCCCCAAACCTAGTTACCCAGAGTCGGTTCCTTATTACATAACATTGGAATGATCACCAAAGATCAAGTCTTGAAAGACCGATTAGTTTAGTAACCTTGGAACTACTAGATACATTCATAAAGTTTACATTACATCATAAAATGAAAACTACAACAACAGAGTATCCATAGTCCACACTCATATCCCCTCATATTATCCCTGTAGGTCATTCATAAAATACTTCTTCACATCCTGTGAGAAATAAAAAATAGAAAGGGGTGAGCTCAAATGCCCAGTAAGGATAACAATATAGTAGAAACTTTCATAAATAAGCATAAACATTTAAGGCAATGTATAACTAAATCAAAAGCCTTTTAAACTTGCACTTCAGCATAATATGGCAGAAATGAAATGAAATAATTCCATTTAATTATTCACATGGACATTCTACTAGTCCAATAATCACATGCAATATCAATAACCACTTTCATAATGATGGAATGCATAATGTCAGATTGTCATAACCACATAGTCAAGGCCTTGTGCCAAGGCTACAAATAATATTTTTTCAAGGCCTTATGCCAAGACACTAGTTTGTCTCATGAGACCTACCGATGTATCGAGGAGCTATAGTGGGCTCCACCTGTCCCTTATTAAGTCCAATTCATTCCTCATATGAACAGGTTTAAACATAACATAAACATTCGTATAAAACTAGCATACGAAATGTCAATACTTTCTCCATAAACCATGAATGGTATAAAAATAACACATCCACAGTCAAACATATCACAAAACCATCAATACAATATGGAAGTTTTGTATCATAATAAATCAACTTCAAATTAGCTTAAAATCCATCAAAGGATGTTGACATAGATAGAATCAAAACTATTTGAGAGAAATATCTCTTTTTTTGAAATCATTTAAAATACACATAATTAAAAAATAAAACATTTAATTTTAAAATATTCTTATAAGCTTGTAAGGGAAGCTTCAACGATTTTATAATGGCGAAAAATAGCTGCACCCTTCGTATAAGTTAAAAAAGACATTCTTACCTTAATTCTGTCGAAAAGGTTAAAAAGAACCTTGTTTGGAAAACGATGGGAAGATTCCTTTATAAAATTCTTATAAAAAGTCAAAAAGGGTATAAATGACTTTAACCCATAGTAAGAATGATTTGAAATACATTTTTAAGAAAAATGGATGGGGATGATAATGAGGTCCTAGTAGATAATTACGTATAAACAACCTCGGATAATGAAGAGATTGTGAAATAAACCCTTACATTGTACTTTTCCTTGGTTGAGGGTAGGTTAACCTCTTGTATAATGGTGAAATAATTGGTATTAAATTATAAAAGAATCATTTAAATTAATATGATATCATATATGATCTTCTAACATTGCTTTGTTAATAATATCTTAGTATTATCGTTGTTTCGAGTGTTAACTTACTCGTCTTCTTTTATATGTTTTGTTACATAAGTCGTGTTTGTTAGGGATAGGTTGTGTCTTATTCATATCCCTAATAATATCAAGTCCTTAAACATTATTTTTAATCATTAAATGATAATTAGTCTTGAATGGATACGATGGGGAATGAATCTCATCGCGTTCGTGGAGACAGTAGTCCGTCCGTACGCACGAGCGACGATATCATTCTTTTGATATTAAAATAATATAGAATTGGATGGTATATCATATATACAGAATCATTATAATGTTATATTTATTATTTAAATTAATTAAACATCATTATTATACCCATCCAAATAATAATTTATTGAATAACAATTACACCACGACGTGGAGACGGTAAGCCGTACGTACGCACGTATGGTGTCATGTCATTCAATGGATGGATAGAATACTGAATATGGTTATACCATATTTATAATAACATCACAGTATATATAAGATACTGGGGTTATTATTTTTGAATGGGAATAACAAAGAAAGAATAAGTTGAAGAAGAAAGGAACTTGAAAGAGGGTGGTGAATACATTACCTCTTCATTGGGTTCTTCCTTTTGATTTGATCAAAAGGCTCCTTAGGTTGTCTTTATGACTAGAGGAATGCCTCTAGGATAAAGCGAGGATATTTGAGAGGGTATTTGGGGAGAGGTTGGCCGAGCCCAAAGGCTTTGAAGGTATGAATTTGAGAGAAGGGGGAGTGCCCTTTTATAAGAGGGGTGAGGGGAACCTTAGGAAAATCTAGAAATATTATTTTATAATAAACTCATATTCATTTTCTAATGGCTCCAAAGTGGATTATTTAAATGTTAAGGTGGGTATAGGTCGAAAAACATTCAACCAATAGGTCTTAGATAGGTTTTTGTCACTATATTAACCTTATCCTTTAGTTTTAACTCTTAGTTAATTAGTTTGACATTTACCATGTCTCTTTGTATTTTTATATTATATAGTTAATAAACTTACTATATACATCCAAGAGACCCCAAAGTGGTCCATTAATGATACACCTATCATTATATAAGTCCTTTTGCCGAACCTTATATTTTTAGGAACAGAATATCAATTAATAATATAATATTTGTTTTAAAAATTCTTTTATGTCAATTTTGACACTATTGGGTATTTTGTTTTTGATAATTTTATAAAAGCATTATTAATTCAAAAAAAATTTATATAACCAATCTTAATATGTCATATTAACCAATAAAATTAGTTTAATTCATAAAAATCCTCAAATTACATTTATTTTGATATTTATAATATCAATTATTTTAATATTTCATTAATTATTTAATTAATGCATCACCATCGTGTCATAATTAAATTAAATTATTTAATGTCTAAAAATTATAAATAAAATACCATTACGTAGGAAATATTTTTAAATTTCTAATAAATTTTTATAATTGAATTTATCTTATGTATAACCCTATATTAAAAAGGTTTTAGTAATTAAACTTTGATTTTAACTCTTTAAACTCTTATTTGAATTAAATAATAATAATTGTCCTAATCTAATCCAAGTGGAACTAAATGATAATATTTTATTCCTAAGGTTGTTTTTGGTAGAGATAGACTTGTACAATAGAATTAGGACATGTGTTAGGGTAATATTAATATCATTTTTACCCTTAATTACCCTATTTACTTTTAACTGTGGTAAATTAAAATAAAAAGTTACTATTCAACAAAAATTTTTATCTTATTGAACCAAATTTTACTCCTTTATATTAACCGTGTCTCTCGGACTTTCGAAATTACACTCAAAGAAGTGGTAAAATTAAGTTTTATGTGAATTTTCAAATTCTCCTAGGAGGTGGGTAAAAGACGGTGAAAAGTTCAATAAATTTTTTATATATCTAAAATTATTCTAAAATAACTCCAATGAATTACATTGAATTTATATAGGTATTATGTATTTATTTTGACCTTAATTAAATTTAAATAAAATAATAAATTATTTAAATAAAAATTCAGTTTTAAACTATAACTCAGTGTTTTTTCACTATTCATAAAAAATTGAATGTTTTCAGAAAAATACAAAAAATTCACCCTAAGCTAATTTCGATATTCCGAATCAAAAAATGAAGTCAATTTTGAAATATAAAATTTATAAAATTTCAAAATGTGGGTATTACTATTCATAATGGCTAGTTTGATTGGTTGTGGTGTGTGTTAGAACTCGAAGTTGCGTACAACACACGCTACTGTATTATTCAAGGAGAAGCGTACCGTGAAAGCTTGGGGTGTTACATGAAGTCTTAATATAAATTTTTGGAGTTATATAAAATTTAAAAACTCCACATGAGTATCCCCGAAGTGAAAATAATCCAACCCCCACCATTCTAGTATAAGACTTAATCCTCCAAGACAACATGAAGTCTAACCCCAAGTACCTCTCCCCGATGATACTTTATTCTAGAGAGTATCAAATTAATTATATCTCTAAAACTTAATATGAACAAACTATTTTTATCAACTATATTCAATATCATAACATTAATGAAAAAAATTAGTTTATGGTAGATGAAAAAATACATCTTATGATGGTCTGAAAAACTTGTAATTTATGGAACAATCTCCTAGAAGAAATTTATAACCTAAATTAAACATATTTAATAAAAAAACTAATAAACATGAATATTATAAATAATTAACAAACAACTAAACTCTTTATTTATTTTCCAAAACATGGGGAAAAAATATATACTTTTTATATTATATTTTTTCATGAAAAACCCCATTTACATGGTCCAACACATATAATTAATAAATATTTTATAAACCATAAACCAATATATCAAGATTTTTTTTAATTTTTTCCTTATATCATATTTTATAAATAGTAGTAGGAATTATCATTCATAATCTATAATTGATATTGCAAAGATTCTAACATATCGATTATATTTTATGATATAGACGACTAATCATAATCTTTGATTAATATCACCACTTAAAATCAGTACAATAGTAATTCTCCAATCATATTTGAAGATATCCCATATATTTTCAATATAACTCAATACTCTATTTTTTTAATTATAGTATTTATTCATATTTTATGATATAATATATCATATTTGATGATAGAATTCAAATCCCTTGGTTTTATACATATCTTAATATTGATGTAGTTTAGTCGTATTTTATAGATAACCAAAACAGTAAGAATTATTTGTATCATATGTTATGATATCGACTCAACATATTTCAACATGAAAATTATTATAAAATATTTAAAAGAACACATTGATTCATTGAATATCAAGTATTTGATATCACTCATGGGATTTAGGTAATAAATCTAATGAACTAGTTGTGGAAGAAAACCATGAACAATATGATATTTAACTGATATATGAAACCCATATTAAAATAGAGAACAAGATGGGAGTGGACATACCCGAAATTAGACTGTAATATCTATATTGTAACTTAGATGGATTATGTTTTAATGGGATCATTAAAACAAAAAAAGATTCTTTCCTTTGATGGGATTACACCAGGATTTGATCCATGATCGTATCACGAGGATTCATGTAATGCTCTGACCCCAGAAGCCCTGAGCTGGTGCATTATTTTATTACATTGGCATGAATACAAGGAATCAAATCCTGAAGGACTGACCCATTTAATAGTTTTGGAAATCTAGATTACATACATGATACCCATAATACATTGTGAAAATAAAATAAAATATGATACATAATAAAATAAAATAAACTACATCCCTGAAAGTTTATTCAGAGATTTCTTATTCATAACATGGGGAAATGAAACATAATATGGGTGAGATAAAATTCTCATTAAGGGTACGTAAAGAGGAAAAAATAATCTATTGATGAGGATAATCAACATGGAAAATTAAATAACTTATAACACATGCCATTCAAATAACTAGATAAGGAAATATCAATATGGCATGATAAGAAACTGAAAACACATGACATTTAATCAATGGGATGAATATGAACGACATCCATAGATATGTAAAAAAAATATCTCGGATAGATAATAAATAAAGCTAAATTAGGTAAATTATAGATAATTGGATGCCATGTTTCTTAGGTACATGAAACCTTTACCATTAAGACCTTTCACAAGATAGTTTAGCATATCGGGTAAAAACACATCTAATTTGGAAAACTATTTCATCTCATGAGTGTACTGATTCATCAAGGGGCTATCTATAACTGGGCCCCACTTTTTTCATACATGTACAAATAATTCCTCATATATTTAATAATTAACAAGTAATATTCATCATCAAATATCCATATTGAATAAAAGATACAAATTTATCAATAATTTCCCAATTAATAAAATAACTGTCAAAGGGAACACCATATGTAAAAATGGTATGCAGTTTAAGAAATAATAATATCCATATCCCATGAATGTGGATATTTCCAATAAATTTATTATTTCATGAAAAAGTTAATAATAAAAAAGAGAGTGATATTTCAAAGATAATCATTGAAAACCTTCTTGAGGAGAATAATCATTAAACATTCAAAAGTGTCCCATACCACTTTGAAACATTTGCATCATAATATCCATGAAGTAATAAAATTATATGGAACATATAATATTGTGAGAATAAATATATTCATGAAATAAAATATGAAATTGAAGTATATACACCATATAAAATAAACTAGGTGCATAACAACAAATAAGACTCAATTGAATATAAATTGAGATGAAATCCCTTACCTTGCATTTCCTTTTATGTGAATGAGATTTAAACTCCTGTATAAGGATTTTAAGTGTGTTACTAACTTATTATAGAAGAATATTCATGTTTATAATATCATATATTATCTTCTTATATTATCTTATTACCTATTTTATTATATTTACTATTTGGGGTGTTAATTGGCTAGTTTTCTAGAGTGAGTTTTGACTTGTTATTTGTTGTTCCTATTAATTATATCATGATTTCATCATCTACAGAATGTAAATAATGATTTAATTATCATATATATATAATTATTATATATATATTTATAATAATCTATAATATTTGTTGATAATAAATGAAATTCACTG
Source organism: Viscum album (assembly GCA_963277665.1). Taxonomy (NCBI): domain Eukaryota; kingdom Viridiplantae; phylum Streptophyta; class Magnoliopsida; order Santalales; family Viscaceae; genus Viscum; species Viscum album. The sequence continues at coordinate 28,271,097 of OY728131.1, forward strand.
TTCATTGAGATGGTAGGTCGCACATATGCATGAACGCTACTTTCATTTCTTTTTTATATTAAAACAATGAAATGTAAATGATATATACGTATATTATAATTATAGTATCATATATATGTAATATATATTACATAGTTTTATTTAAACCATCCTTAATATGTTCCATGTATAACATGAATGAATCACATCACCTCGAGGAAGCGGTAGTTAGCACTTCCACAAATGATGTTATCGTATTTAAAAAAATTGAAAGTACAAAGGTATATGTTATAAAATAATTAAATAAGTATAAAGACATTATAAATATCATATATAACACATATAAATATATTTTACATCATAATTACAAACCATGAAATGTGGTAAATTAAAAACTAACAATCATCCTTTCGTGAGGCGGTAGTTCACCGTACAGATAAAATATTTGTTTGTTACCCATTAGATGGATGTGTTTGTAAGTGTAGGTAGATACATTAACATAAAAACATCTTAGTATATTTAGTATACTTGTTTTGTTATATAATAATTTAATAATAATATTTGAGGGTGTGTAGAATGGAAATGAAACTGAAGAGATTGAAGAAGGATGTTACCTCTTCTTTGGGTAACTTATTTTGATTTGCACAAAAGGGATTATGTGGATGGATTCTTACTCAAATGGATGATTCTAGGATATCATGAGAGATTTTTAGGAGATATTTGGTCAGATATTGGTTGATCCAAAATTACTTGATAGGTGTTAGGAATTTGGAGGATTGAGTGACCTTTTATAGCGGAGGAGGAGTTACACTTGTAAATTTTGGAAAAGGGAATTCCCCCCACATTTTCCCCTTAAAAGTGCAACATCCTAGGTATTTAAAGAATAAAAAATTTTCATATATATTAATATTTTTGAATTTAATAATAATTTTAGTTTAAATGGGACACTATGTATGATAGCATACCGGACATGCAACAATGGGCTTCTCTGAAATCTTATGTTACACACAACACTGAGTTATAGCAAAAAAGAATACAACAATAATATTATTATTTGAAGTGGTAGTTAAATCCAAGTTTTTTATTTTAAATAATGAAAAAATTAAATATATTATGATTTTACCTATTTTTTAAATATTTTTACATTTATCTAAAAAACTTTTGAGGCTTAAAATGAGACTGAATCCAATTTTAAGCATATAATACTCTAATATTTTTAAAAGGTAGTTTCGCTACCTTTTGATGGAGAACCATTTTTAAATATACTTTTTGAAACTTTTATATGTTATATTTGAGAAAATAAACTTCTTATATAGAATAGGGGAATAAAAATTTAATTTGGATATTTTTTTGGGAAATTTATGATAAAGCTCATTTTTAATGAATAGTGAAAAATACCACATTTTAAGTCAAAACTGCATTTTTGTATAATTTATTTTTATAGATAGATTATATTTTTTTATTGTTTTTAAAGTGTAATTGTATTATTTTTTTATCATTTAATATAATTTTGGTCATTGGAAGTAGTTTCACAGTTAAATTGGACATAAACACATGTCAATCTTTTGATAGTTTTTATTTATTTAAAAACCTCTTTCTGGTTTTGACAACATGAATTAATTTTATATTAATTAGTGCAAAAAATTTGTTTTTAATTTGAAAAATTGGATTCTATATTTGGAATAATAAGGTTCAAATTATGTAAATAGGTACCTTTTATTTTTGGATATTATGAATAGTAACTCCAACAGTTATTTTTATTTACCACAATTAATGGGTAAATTAGGTAAATAAGGGTGAAAATAATATTATAACAATATAAAACTACCCTAAAACATATCCTAATCTTATTTTATGATTCATGGGTGACCTAAAAAAATACTTAGGCCTAACTGTTATCATTTGGGAGCCACATGGCTGTGAAAATGACATGTTTTAATAATTAATTTAAAGTAAAGAGAAATATAACATAAACATGTATCTTTTTACTAAAAAAATTTTAAGGTTGAGTTCTATAAATTATCTCTTCAACTATAAATATTAATTATAAATATAAATTTTTTTCCTAAATCATGGTCTTTTATTTATTATTTTTAGAGAATAAATAAAAAATTTGATAATGACACAATGTTGTTGGAGTGATTGCTTCATTAATAAAGGATTCAAATAAATGATATTATAAATATTAAAATAAATAATATTTGACATAATTTATGTCATAAAATTTTTTTATAGAGTAATATAACATGTTATTATACTATTAAATGGTTTTTTTAGAAGATATATCTCTGTTAAAATTTTATTTAAATTCAATAAAGTGAATAGTGTAAAAATTGACATAATTGATGTTTTATTAAAATAATAATTTATTAAATTATTTAAAGATATTAAAAATATTTAAAAATAACAAATATATTATGATATGATATAAAAGTTTATTAGGTGTTCAATTATGTGAACTTTACCCCAAATAAGTAAAATTAATAGCTTCTTAACAATTAAAATGTTGTTACCACTTTTAAAATTAAATAGAATAATTAAGGGTAAACCAAAATTATAAGGTTTAAAACAAACTCAATACATGTCTAAAAACTATTTTATAAGAGGATTTATATATTTAATGAAATTATATTCTCCATATATCATGTTGGATCCACTTGGATTAAAAAAATAATTTATATTAATTTAATATTTTAATACTTTTCAAGGGTGCCCATCCCCTCTCCTATAAAAGGTGCCCACCATTCTCTATTACTCAATATTAAAAATCCTTTTAATTCATCCAATATCTATCCAATAATATTTCTATAATACCTCCCCACATTATTTAATCCTTATTTTATTTAGAACACCCTTCATACTGGTGATTAGGTGTTTTTCAAAGGTAATCAACTGAAGAAGAGTTATCAATTTCTTTAAGTGTTTTTATTTTGTTTCTTCGTTCACTTCCTGAAATATAATCCATCAATTATGGGATAATAAATCCAATATCCTCAATATAATGATATGTTACTATGTTAATATCATCCCTTGAATCCATCTCTAATTCCATCAAATGGGAAATAAATTAATAGTTCTTGCGTGAGTGTGAATTATCACCTCCACGAACCGATTTAGTTAATTTTCGAATACCGTATATTAATATTGGTTATAATGATAGAATTAATATTCATATGTTATATTCATGAAATATTAATAATTATAAGATAATAATATATCAATTAAATTCTTACTTCCATGTGCATAAAAATGATAACTCCGTTCGTGCGTACATGTGAACTATCACCTCCACGAAGCGGTGTGAATAATTTTTATTCATTATATAACTTGTATGATATATATATATAAGTATATGTAAATTATTATGATGAATTTAATAATATAATTATCTTTTTTAAAGACAAAATGATAATTACCTTATTTCCATAATGATCAATGAAAAATGAAAACTTTACTCATGCAGTCGTACAACCTATCTTGTCCATGATTATAACGTTGTTAATTTTTCATAACCATATTTAATGGTTTAAATTAAAAAATACAAGTTATGTTTAAAAGTTATTAATATGTCATGAATACTATTATGTAGATTATGGACTTATTACCATATTCCATTTTAGGTATTTTGGTATTGAAAATGGTTTTGAGAATGGATTTATTATATCAATATCTTGATATGATGTCTTTTCATTAGTATGTGGAAATTTTATTTTTACCTTATGATTTTTCATATGTTATGATTATGTTATGTTTATTGGGAATTTATTATGTATATATGTGGTTAAATGATAAACCAAGGGTGGGTGTTTCCATGATTACTCTCCAATGATTTGGGTAATGTGACGGAGGTAAATATAAAGGTTTATCCTAAGAGATTTAGGGAATATACTGTAATGGGTCTTCCAAACATCATAATGAAGGTTACTCCCTATGTAGCTGTGAAAGCTACAATATAAGTATGTTATGGATTCCACAAGTAACATTTATGATTTATTATTATTTTTAATTATTCATAAATCTTATGATTTCATGAGTTATGTTAAAGAGCTTATGTTTTATGAGTGAAAATTTTGACTTCATTGATTTGTATGTATTGATGGACTAATGTTTTCTTTCCTTATTTTATAACCCTTACTTCACTTTTTATGATTATCCCATGTTTTTGTAATATTTTTCATAGGGTATAAGGAAGTGTAAGATAAATGAATAATTTAAGAATATTTTTATCAAGAAAAAAATTCTTGTTTTATTTAAGGATTTTTATTATTGTGAAAAAAAATTGGATAGAATAAAAGTGTCCGCTTTGTAATATTTGAGATATAATATATTAATAATGGAATAATTCTTTAAAATGATAAACCTAAAAAGATACTCAATTTAAATTAATGTTAAATTATTGACTTATCTCTAGATTTTGTAAAGTTTTAAGGATGGGTCCTTATAGTTGGTATTAGAGGTTGGTTTAGATAACTTTAAGAGTTAAGATATTCTTAATAGAATATCCATAAATTATTTTTACTTTATGGTAAAATTAAAATGATATATAATTTAAATATTTCCATGTTGCTTCGTCTAAGATATGTAGGTGTTTAAAATGGTTTTCCATAGAAGAAATAAGGAATCTATGATGAGACAACATCAAGAGGAAAACAACCTACTATACCAGTAACCGCGGATGGTTAGAATCAGAACTGAATAGTTTGTTTCAGTAATAGCACAATTGAATCAATCTATAAATGGTGGTGGTATCCATGCATGAGATCTACCAGATCGACCATAGAGGAATATTTCAGTAGTGTATCATTTCATGAGGCAACATCCCCTATCATTCAGAGGATCATTTGACTCTATTCTAGATAAAGGGTGTATTAAAGCACTGGAAAAGATTTTTGATGTCATAGGGTGTTCAGAACATCAAAATGTTAGTCTTTCTGTTTACCATTTTAAAGGTGAAGCTGATTAGTGGTGGTCGATGGTTAAAAATATCAAGGATAGTGAGGATATTGATGCACTTGATTGGGATGAATCAAAATATTTCTTGAGAGATATTTTACTAAGGCGGTTCGACATAGAATGGAAAACCAATTATTATAATTGATGTAAGAGGATGACTCAGTGGATGCTTATGAAGAAAAATTCACTCAACGGGAAAGGTATGCTCCAAATTTAAATTGGTATCTTGATTATAAAATCAATCATTTTTACTTAATATTAAATCCAATGTATCTAAGGGAATTATCTTCTTGTGAGTTTAAATTTTTTTAAAAACTTGTGCAATGTTTGGAGAAGGTAGAAGTGGAGTTTTTAAATGATCAAGTGTTCTTTAAAAAACAATAGAATAAGAGGTTGAGGTGGCATATGAAAGGTAATAAATCCTCAAAAAAGTTTGATGGTAAGAAACTTAAGTTTATAGTTTGTGAAAATTGTGGTAAAAATCACACTAGGGAATGACTGTTGAATTTTGGTAAGTGATTCCGATGTGGTAAAATGGGATATAAGGCTCACAATTGCACTGAAAAAGATTTAGGTAGTCGTAAGATAAAATTTTATTTATAGTCAATGAAATATTTTAAGTGCAATGAGATGGTTCATTATGAAAATGAGTGTCTAAAGAAGAACTTAGATGATATAAAGAAGTCTAACTGCAAGCATAAAGGGGTGGTGAAATCCTTTGTAACCATTTTAATAGATGTTGGGCCATAAAATGAATTTGTATCTGGCACATTTTTTTAATTCAGATTATTAGAATGTGTTGTTTGATTCTAGGTATACTCATTCTTTCATTTCTGAAAAATTTTCTAGTAAATTGGGATTTACAACTCAAGAAATGAATCCTAAACTTGTGGTAAAAAATATGGGGGAAATGTTGAGACAAAAATAAATTATAAGATTATTCTTATCTTATATGTGGAAATAATTTACCTACAAACCTTATTGTATTACCTCTAGTAGAGTTTGATGTTATTTTGGGTATTGATTTAAATTTTTTTTATCATGCTAATATTGACTGTAGATCAAAAGAGGTTTATTTTTAGAAATAAGTTCATTTTGTGTACAAAAATAAACCCTTACCATTGAAAACATATCAGGAAGATGATAATCTAGTAAAATATGGAAAGTAATGTTACCTTACACATAATGTTAAAAACAAAGTAACTGTTTAGATTAATGATGTTTTAATGGTAAATGAGTATCTTGATGTTTTTTCCTGATGCGTTTCCTGGTATAATACCTGATTAATAAGTTGAATTTGTTATTGACTTGGTTTCTGATGCTAAGACAATTTCAAAACCCCCTATCAAATGTCACAAATTGAACTTTTAGAGTTAAAGAAGAAATTGTAGGAGTTATTACATAAAGGTTTCATTCAACCTAGAACATCACCATGGGGTGATCCTATCTTATTTTTTAAAAAGAAAGATGGCTCAATGATACTTTTCATTGATTAAAGATCCATGAATAACATCACTATTAAGATAAAGTATCTGTGGCCTCATATCGATGATTTGTTTGATCAGCTCTAAGGAGCTGATTATTTTTCAAAGATTGACTTGAGGTTGGGGTACCATCAGTTGAAAGTAAAGTAGGTATACATTCTGAAGACTTCATTTTGTACTATATATGGCCATTATGAATTTATAGTTATGCCTTTTGGGTTAACCAATTAACCTTATATATTCATGGATATTATGAATAGAGTTTTCCTGGAGTTCTTGGATAAGTTTGTGGTTGTGTTTATTGATGATATTTTGGTATATTCTAAAATTAAATAGGAATTTGAAAGTCATTTCAGGGTTATCTTGAAAATATTAAATTAAAAGAAACTTTATGGGAAATTCAACAAGTGTGAGTTTTTTTTATAAAAAATTTCATTATTTGGTCACATAGTTTCTAAATATGGCATAACTTTTGATCCAACTAAAATAGAAGTTTTTGAATAATGTCCAAGACCCAAAAATATTACTGAGATTAATAATTTTCCTTGTTTAGTAGGTTATTACTGAAGGTTTGTTGAAATATTTTCAAGGTTATCTTTCCCACTAACTAATTTTAATAAAAAAAGGTGTTAAGTTCATCTGGACAAATGAATGTGATGAATGTTTTCAAGAATTGAAAAGAAGATTGGTGAGTGATCTAGTTCTGGAACTGCCTTCTAGAAATGGTGAATTTATTATCTACAGTGATTATTCTTTGAAAGTACTTGGTTGTATTCTAATTTATAATGATTAGGTATTTTTTTTTCTTCCCATTAGTTGAAAAATCCTGAGTTAAATTACCGTACATATGATTTGGAATTAGTTGTTGTTGTTTTTGCTTTAAAAATTTGGAGGCATCATCTGTATGGAGTAAAATGTTAAATCTATACTGACCATAGAAGTTTGGAGTATATATTTTCACAAAAATAATTGAACATGAGACCGAGAATATGGTTGGAATTAATCAAGGATTATGATTTCATGATTCATTACCATCTTGGAAAACAAAAAAAGTAGCTTATTATTTGGTTAGAAAAGTAATTCTACATTAAACAAGTCACATTTGGAATGTGACATTTTGATTAATGATTTGATGAACTTTGGCATGGATGATTTTGGTGTAGGAAATTCCTATATTTTTTTGAGGTTTCGGTGTAATCATCTCCAACAGACAGAATAAATCAAGCACAGAAGGAAGACAATGAGTTGCAGGAAATGTTAGAATTGGTTTAGAAGGGTATTTTTTCTGAATTTAAAATTGATAAAGTTTTTTTTTGGGGCTTGGAAAGAGATTATGTGTTCCTTGTGATTCAAAATTAAAGAAAGAATTATTGTGTGAAGCTCATAGTTCTCCATTATCAATTCATCCTGGTAGTACTAAGATGTACAAAGATCTTTGGGAGTATTACTGCTGGGATGGAATGAAAAGAAATATTGATAACTTTACTATGAAGTGATTGACTTGTCAGAAGGTGAAAGAAAAAAGAAAAATGCCAAAGGTGATGCTTCAGCCTTTTCTAGTACTAGTGTGGAAATGAGAAAAAATATCCATGGAATTAATTGTGTGATTTCTGAAGACATCTCGAGGTAATAATGCAATCTGGGTTATTATTTATCGATTGACCAAATCTTTTCATTTTCTTCCTATTCGAGATACATAGTCTCTAGATCAACTTTCTTGATTTTATATTAAAGAGATAGTTAGGTTACATGGAGTTACCCTCTCCATTGTATCAGATTGTGATCCCAAGTTCACTTTTAGCTTTTGGAAAGGCCTTCAAAAGTCATTGAGTACTAAATTAAATTTTAGTACAAATTTTTGTCCTCAATCAGATGCGCAGTCCGAACAAACAAATCTAACCTTATAGGACATGCTACAGGCTTGTTCAATGGATTACCAGAGAAGTTGGGATCAACACATGTCTTTGGTTGAGTTTTATTATAATAATATTTTTCATTATAGTATACAAATGGAACCATTTAAAGAATTATATGAAAATCAGCGTCGAACTCTAGCTTTTTGGAATGAAGTATGTGAAAAGAATTTGATGGGACCAAAATTGGTAGAAGAGATAGAAGAAAAAGTTTTTTTTTTGATTCAGAATCACATGAGGACAACTCATAGTAGATTGAAAAGTTATGTGGATAACTGTAGGAAAGATATTTATTTTAAGGTATGTGGTCATATCTATCACATAGTTTCTCCATTGAAAAGTGTGATGTGTTTTGGAAAGAAGGGAAAGATGAGTCTATAGTTCATTGGATCCTATGAAATTCTAAAGAAAGTTGGATCTGTTTCCAATTGAGTTGCTTTACCTCCAGTTTTATTCTGGGTACACAATGTTTTTCTTATTTCAATATTAGGAAAGTATATGATGGATCCATCTCATGTTTTTAGTCTATAGATAGTTCAGTTGGAGTAGAATTTTTTTTCTTATAAGGAAAAACCAATACAGATTCTTGACCACAGAGAGAAAGTGTTGTAGAATAAGGTGATTCATCAGGTAATGATTTTGTAAAAAAACCATATGTTTGAAGCGACAACATGATAATCTGAAAATTCTATGAGGGATAAATACGCCCACTTGTTTGATAAGTGAATAAAATTATGAGGATGTAATTTTTAAAAGGGGGAATGATGTAACATCCTAGGTATTTATAGAATAATAAAATTTTTATATCTATTAATATTTTTGAATTTAATATTAAATTTACTTTAAATGGGACACTATGTATGATAGCGTACCTGACATATAACAACGAGTTTTTCAAAAATCTTATGTTGCACACAAAGATGAGTTATACCGAAAAATTATAGAATAATAATATTATTTTAAATGGTAGTTAACGCTTAGATGTTGTATTGGATGGAATGACCAAAATTAACTATATTATGATTTTACATATTTTTTAAATGTTTTTACATTTATCCCATAACTTTTAGAGGCTTACAATGAGAATGAATCCAATTTTAAGCATAAAATACTCTAATATATTTAAAAGGTCGTTTTACTACCTTTTGATGGTGTACCCTTTTTAAATATAGTTTTTTTATTTTCATATGTTTTATTTTACAAAATAAACTTCTTCTATAGAAAAGGGTCATAAAAATTTACTTTGTATAAAGTTTTGGTAATTTTCTAATAAAGTTCATTTTTAATGAATAGTGAAAAATACTGCATTTTAAGTCTAAATTGTCTTTTCATTTAATTTATTTATATAGTTAGATTAGATTTTTTATTAGTTTTAAATTTTAATTGTATTATATTTTTATCATTTAATCCAATTTTGTCCATTTAATGTAATTTTACATTTAAATTGGACATAAACACATGTCAATCTTTTGAGAGTTTTTATTTTTTATAAACCCTCTTTCTGTTTTTGACAATGGGAATTAATTTGAAATCAATTAGTTCAACTTTTGTATTCTAAATTTGAAAAAATGGATTCCCTATATGGAATCAGAAGGTCCAAATTATGTAGATAGGTACCTTTTAATTTTGGAAATTATGAATAGTAACTTCAGTAATTATTTTTATTTACCACGGTTAAAGGGTATATTAAATAAATAAGGGTAAAAATAATATTATAATAATATAAAACTACCCTAAAACATGTTTTAATCTTATTGGATGAGTCATATGCGACAAAAAAATCCATAGGTCGAACTTTTGGCATTTGGGAGCCACTTGGTTGTGAAAATGACATGTTATAATAATTAATTTAAAGTATAGGGAAATATAACATAAACATGTATCATTTTATTAAAAAAATTTAAATTTGGGTTATATAAGTGATTAATAATACTATAAATAGTTATTATAAATAAATTTTTTTTCCTACATCCAGGTATTTTATTTATAATTTTATGGATTAAACAAACAAATTTAATAATGACACAATGATGATGCTGATTGCTCCATTAATAAAGGAATAAATTAAATGATATTATAAATATTTAAATAAATATTATTTGACCTAATTTATGTCATCCAAGAATTTTCTAGATTAATATGACATGTTATTAGACTATTTGGTGGTTTTTTTGAAGTTATCTCTTTGTTTTCATTTTATTTAAATTCAATAAAGTGAATAGCATAAAAATTGACATAATAGATGTTTTATAAAAATAATTATTTGTTAAATTATTTAAAAATCCAAAAAAAAAATTAAAATAAAAAATTTATTATTGTGTTGTCTAAAAGTTCATGAAGTTTCCAATTATGGAAATTCACCCCAAAAAAGTAAAATTAATAGATTCTTAATAATTAAAATGTTGTTACAACTTTTAAAATAAAGAGAGAATAATTAATGGTACAATGAAAAGATATGGTTTAAAATAAAAACAATACTTATCTAAAAACTATTTTACTAGATTATTTTGATATATTATCATCTTATCTTCACCATATTTTATGTTGGTTCCACATGGATTTAAAAAATAATTTATATTAATTTAATATTTTAAAACTTTCCAATGGTGCCCCTCCCATCTCTTATAAAAAGGAACCCATCCTGCTCTATTAATCACACTTTCAAAGCCTTTTAGTTCATTAATGATCTGTCAAATAATCTTCCTATAATACTTACCCACATTTTTGAAGACTTATTTTATGTAGAACACCCTTCATAGAGGTGTTTAGGTGTTCTTCAAAGGTGATCTATCGAAGAAGAGGTATCGTTTTCTTTAAGTATTTCTTTTTTATTTCTTATTCAACTTCCTCAATTATCATACAACCATGATAATATAATAAATATAGTGTCCTAAATATAATGATATGTTATTATGTTAATATCATCCCCTAAATCCATCTCTACTTCCATAAAATGGGAAGGAATTAATAGTTCATGCGTACATGTGAATTATCACCTCCACAAACCGATTTAGTTCGTTTTCCATTATCGTCTATTAAGACCAGTTATAATGATGGAATTAATATTCATATGTGATATTAATGAAATATTAATCATTATAAGATAATAATATATCAATTAAATTCTTACTTCCTTGTGCATAAAAATGATAACGCCGTTCGTGCATACTTGTTAACTATCACCTCCACGAAGCGGTGTGACTCATTTTTATTAATTATATCACTTGTATGATATATATAAGTATATTTAAATGATTATGATGATTTTAATAATATCATGATCATTATAAAATATAGAATGATAATTAACTTACTTCCATCAAGATCCATGAAAAATGGAAACGTTACTCATGTGTATGTATGACCTATGGTCTTAATGATTATAACATTGTTCATTTTTCATAACCATATTTAATGGTTTAAATTAAACAATATGAGTAATTTGTAAAATTAATGAATATATCATGAATAATATTCTGGGGATTATGGAATTATGACCACATGGACTGGTGACATCATACCATGTTCATATTCGACTCATGAACTGATTATCGACAAAATGACCGACATGAACTCAAATAATTAACTAATTATTATAACATTATCATAAATGATATAATCGGGATAATAAAAATGAAATGGTTCTAAATTAAGTATAAATGAACCTATGTTTGTTATTCAGGAAAATAAAGAACGAACAAGACAATTCAGACTCAAGGTAAGGGATTTCATCTCATTATCCTTTCATTGAGGCATATTTTGGTTTATACACTACCTTCTTTTATACAGTGTATATTCAACCCATTTGAATTTTAATTTAATTAAATTGTTTTCAAAAGGAACCTTTTTTTTACAAATTTTTTTACTAAATGACAAAATAAATGTTTCTTTTTAACGTACGCGACAACAATGACCTTTCCTCCACCACTAAAATTATTTGATATTTACATTTCTTTAAAAGCCATAATATTTATAAAAATAAAAGTAAATACCATATTCCTTTTTAGTTATTTTGGTATTGAAAATGGTTTTGAGAATGGATTGATTATATTAATATCTTGATATGATGTCTTATGATTGCAATGTGGAAATGTTATTTTTCCTTTATGCTTGTTCATATGCTATGATTATGTTATGGTCATTGGGAATTGATTATGTATATGGGTGGTTCCATGATAAACTGAGGGTGGGTGAGCCTGTGATAGCTCTCCAATGCATTGGGTAACATGATAGAGGTAAATGTTAAGGTTTCTACTAATATATTTAGGGAATATACTGTGAGGGGTATTCCAAAGGTAACCATGAAGGTTACTCCCTATATAGCTATGAAAGAAAAAATGTAAGTATTTTATGGATTCCACAAGTTACCTTTATGATTTTTGATTTCTATGAGTTATTCATAAATCTTATGATTTCATGAGGTATTTTAAAGAGCTTGTGTTTTATGAGTGAAAAGTATGATTTCATTGATTTTTCTGTATTCATGGGCTAATATTTTTTCCTTATTTTATAATCCTTACCGAGATTTTTCTGCTCATCCCGTGTTTTTGAAATGTTTTTGACAGGATATAAGGAAGGATAAGAGAAAGGAAGAATTCCTGAATATTCTTATCAATAAAAGAATTCTTTTTTTATTTAAGGAGTTTTAGTTTTATTATTGTGAAAAAATTGGATAGAGTTGAAGTGTATAATTTTTAATATTTGAGATTTAATGTATTAATAATGGCCTAATTCTTTAAAACCTTAAACATGAAATGATCCTAAATCTAAATTAAAGTAAAATTATCGACTTATCTCAAGGTAATGTAAAGTTTTAAGGCTAGGGCCTTATAAAAACTGGATCCTAAAATAGAGGAAAGGAAGGATAGGGTATAAAAATTTCCATAAAATGGATTTTATATAGGTGTATAGGTTATCTTTGGGCCATAAGTTTAAGGTTTATTCAATTGTTAAGCTAATTTTTTTCTCAATCGCTGTAATTAATTTTAATCACTTTTACTATTCTATTTTGGTCAAAAAAGAAGTTGAACATATTGGACATTATAAATTATTCTGATTCCAAATATGGAATCCATTTTTCCAAATTTTAATCACATAATTAGTAGAAATTAATTTGAAATAAATCTCGTAGACATGATGACAATACGAGTTTTTAAAGTAAAAGTGTCTAAAAGTTTTCTAAGTTTTTATATTCAATTTCAAAGTGAAATTGATTAAAATGACCTAAATTAGAATAATTGATAAAATTTAATCCAATTAAACTTTAAAACATATTTAAATTTTAATTTAAACTTATTAATAAATTAGTTGAAAAAGTAGTTTTGAATTAAAATTCAGTATTTTTCATTATTTATCAAAAAATGAACTTTCACAGAAAAATACAAAAAAATAACCTTAAACTAATTTTCATGTAATTATTTCAAATATTAATTTTATTTTGACATATTTAATTTATAAAATAGTTAAAAATTGGATTTAAAATAGGTTCTTCATTAAAAGGTGGTAAAAGTGACTAAAAAATATAGCATTTCTACATATAAAATTGGGTTTTTTATATTAGGGCTATAAAATTTATTCTAGGAGTGTAAAAATATCTTTTTGGATATATAATATATAAATTTACTATATAAAATCCCTAAAAGTGTTATAATTTAATTAACTATAAAAAACATGACTGAATAATGTTTGGTTTAAATTGGGTGTTGTGTGTATTACAAAGCTACCAACCAAACTAAATTTATTCTAAAAGAAAAATATGGTAAAGTATTGGTGTTCTACATTCTTCCCTCCTAAAAAAATTCATTCTTAAAAATTTTAGGGGTATTACCTTCAAAAATATGTGGGTAGTTATCCTTCATAAAATCCCTTGGTTCCCAAGTTACTGCTTCCATTTTGTGATTTCTCCAGAGTACTTTTACTAGAAGAGTCATATGATTCCTCAAATATTTCTCTCTGGTATCAAGAATTTGGAGGTGTTATTCAAAATATTATAGGTCAGGTCTTAAATCTATGTCATCAAATATGACCACATGCATTTGGTCTAGCATGTAATTTCTTAGCATAGATATATGGAACACATTGTGTACCTTTAAGATATTTGGTGGCCTTGATAAACGATATGTGACAACTCTAACCATTTCAAGAATATCAAAGGGTTTTTTTGTACCCGAGACTTAGTTTCCCTTTATTACTGAACCTTATATCACCCTTCCATGGAGATACTTTCAAGAAAACATGATCTCTAACTTGGAACTCTAAATCCTTCCACTGATTATCGGCATAACTATTTTTCCTACTTTGAGCTGATTTAATATGGGCTTGAATAGACTAAACCTTTTTCATCCTCTTTTTGATAAGTTCCAGTCTTATGAGTTTACTTTCACCGATTTCATCCCAACAAGTTGGTGTATAAAATATCTTTCCAATATAATTCTTCATACGGTGCCATTTGAATACTCAAATGGAAACTCTACCAAAGGTAAATACTGATCCCACATACCTTGAAAGTCGAGCGAGTACGACCTCACCATGTCCTCCTTCGTTTGAATTGTTCTTTGAGACTATCCATCAGTTTGAGGATGGTAGTCATTACTCAAATAAGCTCAATTCCAACATCCTTTGGAAGAATTTTCTAGAATTTCAATGTAAAACAGAGATATCGATCAGAAACAATTGATATAGGGGAACCATAATGTATAACAAATTCATTAAGATAGATTTTTGTGATGCATTCAAGGGGGATGTCATCTCTTATAGTAAAAAATGTGTATATTTTGTTAGGTGATCAACAATAACCCATATTTAATAATTCCTCATATGAATATTTGATAATCCCATGCAAATTTTCATAATAATTTCATCCAATTTCCAAAAAGTTATAGGAAAAGTTTGTAATACTCATTTAGGATTCTGCCTCAATTTTTCACTTATTGGAAAACCAAACATCTGGACACATAATCAATAATATATTGATTTATGTTATACAAAATAAAATGTTTCTTCAAGTCCTTATACATCTTTGTGCATCAAATTTCTAGAGAGAAATTTGATATATGAGCATCATCTAACAATTCCATTTTTAGCTCAGGTATAAATGGAACAAATAGCCTAATTCCAAATTATAGGACACCATCTTCACAAAAAAAGTTAGGTAATTTTACATCATTCACAACTTTGATTTTCTTCTGAAAGTCCTCATCACATGGTTTTTAATTCTTTATCCTTTCTAATAAATATGGTTTTTGAATCATTTGAAAAATTATTGATGTCTCCCATTCCTTATAAATTACCATATTTATTTTTATAAGATCTAATAACTTATAATCCTTCTCAATCCTCATTTGGGTTAGAACTCCATGATCCTTTCTACTCAATGCATCTTATACGTTATTTTCTTTCCCTGGGTGGTAATGTATTAAGATATCAAAATCCTTTTTTAACTTGAGCTATCACCTTTGTATCATGTTGAGATATTTTAGTGAGAATATGTATTTAAATATCTTATGATCCAT
This sequence comes from Viscum album, assembly GCA_963277665.1. Lineage (NCBI taxonomy): Eukaryota > Viridiplantae > Streptophyta > Magnoliopsida > Santalales > Viscaceae > Viscum > Viscum album. The sequence goes on from OY728131.1 coordinate 28,286,937, forward strand.
GTATATTTTACATATTTCACCATCGAGATAATTTCTCAATATTTTTAATCAAAATATTTCAAATGATAACCCAAGATCTTGGGATGGATAGTTTTGTTCACGAGTATTAAATTTCCTAGATGCATAATAAAACAACTTAATCATTTCTCATTAGGATACAACCAAGTACCTTCTTTGATGCATCAATAAATATGAAAAACCCATCACTTCCAGATGGAAGTTTCAAAATTAGATAATTAAATAATCTACTCTTTATCTCATCAAAGTATTTTTCACGTTCTTTTTTTTTCAGAAATATTTAACCCCTTTACGTATAAGATTGGTTAACAGGTTATCCAATCGGAAACAATTCTGAATGAATCGCCGATAGTAACCTACCAAACCAATTAAACTACGCACCTCATTTATTCTTGTTGGTATAGGTAATTATTTTACTGTATTTGTCTTTTGAGGATCAATTGATATTCCATCCTTGGAGAAAATATGGCCAAGTAAAGAAACTTCTTTAATCAAAAAATTACACTTAATTTCCCATATAACTCTTACCTTCTAAGAGTCTTAAGGATAGTTTGTAATTGACTCTCATGGTCCTCATAGATTTTAGAATACACTAAAATATCATTAATGATTACTATAATAAAATAATAAAGATATTCCTTGAATACTAATTTCATTAATTCCATAAAAACTGAGTGTTCATTAGTCAATCAAAATGGAATTACTGTAAACTCATAATGTCCATGCCTCAACTAAAAAGATGTCTTCATAATATCTTCCATCTTCCCTCATAATTGGAAATACATAAAATGAAGATCAATCTTTGAAAAATATTGAGATCCATGAAGTTAATAAAAAAATTCATCAATGTGAGGCATATGATACTATTTTTATTGTAATAGCATTGAATTATCTATAATCATTGCACAACCTCTTGGATCTATCGTTCTTCTTCAAAAATAGGACATGGGATCCCCATAGTGAATCACTAGGTGTTGTTTACTATTCTTCCCCAAGTATTTCATTCATTAGATCTACTGGGGGTGGATCTAGATAAGAATGAGGTGAGGAAGATTCTTCTTTAAAGATGAGGGATTCTACATCTCCCTCAAAAAATATAATTTCCTTCTTACAATAAATTGTTGCATCATATTTTGAGATTCATTTCATACTAGGGATTATATCAAAGTAAACCATAGGTATGATAAAAATTTCATCAAGTAAATCACATTTATATTTCATAATTGGCACCATTCGACACATATTTGTTGCAATAAGACATCCCTTATGTGTTTTGTCTAAAAACCCACTTAGTAAATCAAAAGGTAAATATATAATTTTCTTTTAAAACTGAGTAGATATAAAAGAGTAAAATGATAAAAAATCAAATATTTCATTGGATAGATTTGAATATTGGATTAATGTACCTACCACCCCTCATTTGGTACTTCTAACTCCACTGTAGTGATCACTTAAGCTTTTCCATCTCCCCTTGGCCTCTTCTTTTGAATATTCCTTTGATGCTTGGGGAATTAGTTTTCATAATGCACCATATCCTTGCAGTTTTAACTCTAAATATCACTTTTTTCTTTATTCCACTTAAATTATTTTTCATGATGAACCCTTTATCCACACTTAAAGTAAAATCCTATTCCCTTCTACCATTTCCCAGGGAGACTCATTCCAAAGTTTTCATAAGATGGAAATCGATCAAACTTCTTCTTCTTCTTTGATGCATGCCAATATTATTATTTATTAGAAGAAATATTAAACTATTTATTTCATTTGAATATGTTGGATATTGATAATTCCTTCTCCATCTTAATGTAACGTAAAACTATTTATTCATATGATGAAAAAGTATTAGAAACCAGTTCCCCTTGGAGATTTGGCTTAAGACCTTCCAAGAAGTGGTCAATATTTCACTCTATGTTGTGTATATAATCCATAACATAACTGGATAACCTTGTAAAGGTATATTCATAAACTATAAAACTTTCTTCTTCCTTTTATTAAAGCTAATGAAATTCCTCTTTATCTCAATTTTTTGTTCATGATGGAAGTATTTATCAAAGAATTTATCCTTAAAAGTCCTATATTACATGGGTTATATTTCTTCTTCCCACCTAGTATTCTGGATGAAGGACTAACATTGATTAACATCACCATGAAGACAATAGACCTCAAGTGTAACCTTTTCCATTTCAATACATTCCAATGCTATAAATATTTTCTCTATATACATAATTCATTGCTCAACAAAAATTGGATTAGTAGTCCCATTAAATGATGAAGGATTTTGTCACATAAATTGATCCAACATAGGATATTTTATCTATTAAATAGGTTTCTCTATTCTAGAAATGATATTTTTCATAACCTGATTAATCTTCCCTTGATTAACCATAATTTTCCCCATTCTAATACCAGCTGTATTGGTTTCTTCAGCAGAGCAATCTCAAAATTTTCCATGAGTATAGATACCATTCATACTTCTTGTCACCATTTTTAAAAATTGGAATACACTGGATTAGCTCATAAAACCAAAATTTGTAATTCTAAATATGTTATAACGCATAACATATATTTTTGCATCATAAATCTTAGAATCATAAACTAGGTATGTAGTAAGGCCTTTTTTTGTGTACCTGGTTATGTTGAGTTAGGACCAAAAAACCTTGTTGGAGTTATTTCCACAAGGTACATATGTGACAGAACCATGTCCACATAGAGTATCCAGATAGAGATGTATTGCTAGGAAGACCCATATAATCACTACCTTACCAAAATTCTAGGATTTTATTTTATACTTACCTCAAATTCTGTCTTAGGGTTATGTTATATAATCTAGGTTTTCTAAATCTTGTTTCTAAGGTTTCTGTATAATTCCATTGATACCAACTGTAACACCCCGACCCTAGAAGCCCAAAGCCAGTGAATTATTCTATTACATTGGAATGATTAAAAAGAATCAAATCCCGAAGGACTGATTAGTTTAGTAGTTTTAGAAATCTAGATTACATATGAATCCTTGAAAGCTTATTCATATATATTTTATTCATAACCTAGGGAAATGAAACATAATAAGGGTGAGATAAAATGACCAGCAAGGGTAAGTAAAATGGAAGAAATAATGAATTGATGATAACCATAAACATGGAAAGGTAAATAACAGATATCACATTCCATTCAAGTAACTAGATAAGGAAATATCAATATTGAAAAGTAAGAAACCAAAAACACATTCCATTTAATCAATGAACAAAATATGAAATAAATCCATAGACATGTTAATGAAAAATCTAATGGATAAGTAATAAATAAAGATAAATGATGGAAATTATTGATTATTGGATGACATGTTTCCTCTGTACATTAAACCATTATCATCGAGACCTTTCACAAGACCGTTTAGCATATTGGGTAGAAACCTAGCTAATTTGGCCAACTATTTCTTCTCATGAGAATACCAATGCCTTGAAGGGATATCTATAACCGGGCCCCACCCATGTCATAATTTTCCAACTAATTACTCATATGATGAATAATAAATAGAAAATATTCCTTATTGAATATCCATTTTAAATAAAATATTGGAATTTATCATTAATTACCTAGTTAATCAAATAACTATCAAAGTTAAAACTGAATGTGAAAATAGTTTACGGTTTATGAAATAATACCATCCATCACCCAAGAATGTGGAAATTTCAAATAAAGTTTCTATTTTAATAGAATTTTAATAATAAAAAACAATGTGATATTATAAAGATAATCATTAAAAATGTTCTTCAAGAGAATAATCTTAAACATTCCAAAGTGTCCAATACAACTTTGAAACATTTGAATCATAGTATCAATGAAGGAATGAAATTAAATTAAACATAGAATATCATGAGAATAAATATATTCATGATATAAAATATTTAAGGTAAGTATATATACCATATAAAATAAACTAGGTTCATAATAATAAATAAGTTTCAAAGGAATGTAAATTGAGACGAAATCCCTTACCTTTAATTTATTTTTTGTGTGAACGGGATTTAACCTAATGTATAATAATTTTAAGAGTGTTAATAAATTATTAAATAACCATATTCATGTTTATAATATCACATATTATCTTCTTATAATATCGTATTACCTGTTTGATTATATTTTCTATTTTCATTCTTAATTGCCTAGTTTTCTCAAGTTAGTTTTGACTTGTTATTTGCTGTTCCTTTTATTTAGATCATCATTAAATCATATCTAGAATGTAAACCATTATGTAATTATCATTTATATTCAGTATATATGTATTTATAATAATCTATAATATTTTGAGATAATAAATTAAATGCACCGTTCATGGAGATGGCTGGCCATACGTACACATGAACGCTACTTTCATCTCTTTATCGTGTTAAAAGAATAAAAAGTAAATGATATACATATATATTATAATTAAAGTATAATTTATATGTAATATATGTTACATAGGTTTATTAAAACAATCCTTAATATGTTCCATGTATCACGTGAACGAATCAAAACACTTTGAGGAGGCGGTAGTCCACACTTCCACAAACAATGTAATCGTATTTACAAACAATGAAAAGTATAAAGTTATGTGTTATAAAATAATTAAATAAGTATAAAAAAATTATAAATATAATATATAACATATATAAAAATAGTTTACATCATAATTATCAACCATGAAAGGTGGTAAAATAAAAAATAACAATCATCATTTCATGTGGTGGTAGTTCGCCGTACACATAAATGTTCATTACCCAATAGATGGATGTGTGTGTAAGTGTAGGTAAATAAATTAACATAAAACATATAATTATTTTTAGTATACTTTTTTTTATAAAATAATGAAATAATGATATTTTAGGGGGTGTATAATGGTAATGAAACTATAGATCTTGAGGAAAGATGCTACCTCTTCTTTGGGTAACTCCTTCTAGTTTGCACAATAGGGATTCCTTGGATGGATTACATACTAAAGGGTGTATTATAGGATTATGGGAGGGATTTTGAGGAGCTATATTTTAAGATATTGGTCTATCCAAATTGTCTTGATAGGTGTGAGTAAGTGGGAGGCTTGAGTACCCTTTTATAGTAGAGGAGGAGTGGCACTCTTGTAAATTTTGGAAAATAGAATTCTACCCATGATTTTCCCATTGAAATTTGATCCAATAAAGGAAAAAAATATATTAAAGGGAGTATATGGTCTAAATATTTCCATAAAATGACTTCTAGATAATTTTAAAGGTCATTTTGTTCCTTAAGTTTAAGTTTTAGTCCTTTATGAAGCCAATTTTTCTCTTAATCGCTGTAATTAATTTTTGTCACTTTCACTAATATTTTTGGTAAAAAATTATGATGAAATTATTATACGTAATAAATTATTATTATTAAAAATATTAAATCCATTTTTTAAAATTAAAATAACACAAGTGGAAAAAATTAATTTAAAATTAATCCCGCAGAAGGGACAACAATGCGGGTTTTTAAAGTGAAAGCGTTTAAAAGTTTCCAAGGTTTTTATATTCAATTTAAAAGTGAAATTTATTCCAATGATTTTTTTATTAATTGATAAAAATTTAATTTAATTAAATTTTAAAAATAAATTAAAATTAAATTTTAACCATATAAATAAATTATATGGAAAATAATTTTTGAATTAAAATTCAGTATTTTTCATTATTCATCAAAAAATGAAACTTCACAAAAAAATACAAAAAATTCACCTTAGCCTAATTTTTATGTTTTTAATTAAAAATATTTACTTTATTTTTACATATTAAATATAAAAAATTGTCAAAAAATTTATTTAAAATAGGTTCACCATTAAAAGGTGATAAAATTGTCTGAATAAAAATGTAGTGTTTTTTCTTATAAAATTGGGCTTGTTTCAATATTATTCCAATAAAATATATTAGATGAGTGTAAAAATATCTAGTTAGATATATAATTTATAAATTTACTATAAAAACTCTCTAAAAGTGTTATAATTTAATTTACTATGAAAAACTAGAATAAATAATGTTTTGTTTAAATCAAGTGTTGTGTGTATGCAAAGGCATAAAAAAATTAAATTAATTATAAAAGGAAAAATATAGTAAATTCTTATGGTGATATAAATAATGATCACCGAAAAGGTTTTTGGTTCTTATACATGAGATAATGATTATAAATATTGTAAAAATTTTATAACTATGAAAAAACATTGAATATCAAATAATGAATGGAACACTTACCTTTTTATAGGCCCACCTGGATGAACATAAATAAATTATGAGGATAAAGAACTGGTTGCTATCTCATGGTAGCCAAAGTGCATTACATGTAACACATGTCCATTTATTGAACATGATTCCTTTAACATAGTAAACAATTGGGTAGCCAATAATGAATAAATCTTTATTGATTCAAAACTGAAGAGACTATGTGGGAGGATGTGACAATTGCATGCACTTATATCCCATGAAATAAATATCGTAAAGATAATTGTAAGATGTGATATAAGCCAATAAAATCAACCTCATGACTTATACGATATATACATAATTAGGTGTGTTATTCATCTCATTTATATCATACCTTACAACTTCAAGGATATCATAAGTTATGATATTGATTTTAGTGCACTTCTGAAACATACTAACAACACAACATTTATGAATGATTTGAAGTTCCTTCATAGAGGTGAAAATTGAATTGATGATCATTTCCAAAGAGTTCCATGAACATTTGAGCTTATTTTCATTGTTTTGAGAATTTGAAATATTTTTTGAACTTATATATCACTTATAATTTAAACATATACACATTGAATCATACCGACCACAACACATACCAGAATGAGGTAAGTCTCTTTCATACTTATAATGAATGAATATAACATAATTTTCAAGATTTTAATGATAAAATAATATTGATGACTTGAATATGATTATGTGAAGAAAATTTTTAACTTTTGTAACACTTAAAATGAAAAAATTCCAATAGTTGAAAAATTAAATTCCACACCACCTATTTAATGTTATTTTTTCATAATAGATGTTAAAAGATCAGTTTTAACATCAATTTTTAGTAACTGATGTTAAAAGTTATCTTGAACATCGGTTATTAAAATATATAATTTAAAACATAAAAAAATATTGCCCTAAAATTGAGCTTCCATATTTTCACATCATGGAACTCTCCAAAACCAAGTGATTTACCACATGGATTTTTATCAACAAAAAATATATCATTATACCTATTTTTTTATACTCCCTCCAAAATTTTCATTTTCGTTCTCCACTATCAACATACTTCCTCTTCAAAATTTTCACATTGTTTCTTATTAGATTACAAATATTATTTAAATATTTTCAACAATTATGAATTTTTACATACAATGATTAATTAAAAAAAAATGATAATGGATTCATTGACTAGATAAATGGTGTTGATGGTAGTAGTTTATGGTTTGTTTCCAAATATATTTATTCAAAAATAAATAATTGATCAATTAATTTTAAATTGAGGTAAAATAATTAATTTTTTTCTTTAATTATTATATATTTTATTTTTTTAATAATATTTATTGATAATTACAATGGCTTCATGGATCTTTTTTATTTTTTTCATTTATATAAGGATAAAATATTATTTTTTCAAAAGAATCTTTAATTCAACATTGAAATTGATATGTTTTATTGAACCATTGTTTTTACTAATGTTTTTTCTGTAAACCAATTTTTAATACATATATGTTATATAAATATATATTTTTTGAAAAATTATAAATTTAACATTGTTCGTGTGAATAACCAATGTGAAAAATGATTTTTGACACCGGTTATTCAAATAAGAAATATAAAAGACAAGTTTTCATGTCATTTGTTTAAATAAATGATGTGAAATATTAGTTTTCAAAATAACTGATGGTATAAATAAAATTTATCACCAGTTTCTATAACTAAAGTTATAAATATATTCACAATGTCACTTATAAATATTTATCTTCTAAAATAAGTGTTAAAATAAAAAAACCGATATGAAAGAGATATTTTCTACTAGTGTTCACCTTAGGTAATTTTGCCCACAACACATCTCAGAATAATGTATGATTCATTCCCAGGGGTTACAAATTAATTAACTCTTATTATCTTATGAATTTATGACAATATAGATTTATTTCCTTAGTTTTGAACATATGACTCATGTCTTGAGCTTAAGTATAACTTTTTAATTTAAAAAACACATTTTTTCTGTTATTTCAAAAACGCTTGATGTTAGGATGATGTGTGACCCATTACTAAATGTAAAACGTGAATTAAAATTAATTTTATTACTTCCGATGTGTACTCTACCAATGAGGGCATAGTTTCCACACTATCACACACAAGGACCTCGCTGCTAGTCGGCAGCCTCTGGCGTTTGGGGAAATACACTTGAGGCCATGTGACCAACCAGGTACGGGGCACCTCTGGGTGGCTTCTGGAACTGGGATGTTACAAAGTGGTATCAGAGGATTATTTTCTCTTGCATTACTATTTGGAGACTTTATCCAGGGATAGGAAGAATTCGGTACTTGGTAATAAGCTTTTCCCGGGAGTAGTTAACCCGTGTACTGGGAAAATCCATACTAGATCGTTTATTACAGTTTCCGGTTTTGAGATTTTACGGTTGATATGATTTTACCTAGAGTGATTCACATGCTTTGTGCTGTTATTGTTTTGATATTACGATTCTTTTTCTGTCACAAACCGATGAGATGAGGGTATGAAATCTCATGCATCATATAGGCACTTGTAGAAATCACATGCCATGAATTCTTGTCATGCCATCTAGGGTGCATTAGCGATTTCATGCTGTTGTGATAGACTTTGTGTAGATTATGCATGCTGTTGTGATAGATGCTTGATAGAATATATGATGCTTTGTTAGAGGATTGTTTGTATTGTACTTTTCTTAAATGAACGCCACATTTTTATTCTTGAGGTGTTATGGGCCCTCTTGAATCAAAAGTTGGTGGATCATGATCCTATTTTCTCTTGTACATGACTGTAGGAGATGCCAAGCTTTGATTCGTGGGGAGTATGGGACCTCGCAGATCGGAATTTGGAACCTCTTTGCCTTGTTTTCAGTATTTCTGGGCTTCTGTGTAGTTTCTGAGCTACTTCCCAGAAAAACCTAGAATACACGGCGTGCACTTTCTAGATACACGTCGTGTAGTTTTTAGGCCGTGTCTTTGACCGTGTGAGAAGAAACACGGTGTTGTGAAAATAACTTCAGGAATACGCTATGTACATCAGGTACACGCTGTGTAGTTTAGAGCCGCATAATCAGCCGTGTCACTAACAACACGGGTCATAGAACTCGATTAGAACACGCCGTGTTGTTTTTGGAACATGCCGTGTAGTGTTGTTCAGGTACCTGGCCATGTCACGAACAAAACGGGATGGTGCCACCTTCTCCTATACATGCCGTTTTTGTTCGGAACACGCCATGTATGGGCCAACCATGTAGACGAACGTGTAACTAACAACACGGGCCACCGAGACCACATCTAGTACACGCCGTGTCCCTGGGGAACACGTCGTGTAGTCTGGGGCTAGTTGGACCATGTGGGTTAGCCATGTAAGGAGACTCGGGTAGGGGTTTAGAGTAAAAGTACATGTTGTGTGTGTGGACAACACACCTTGTAGTTTGGGGTGTTACATGACCAGTAGTGGTAGGAGTACACGCCCATGTTAATGGATAAATAAGACACGCCATGTAGTTTTTATACACGGCATGTAGTCGTGTTTTGTAAAACTTGTTAGTTCTTCTCACTATTCTCGTTTTGTACTCTTGTGTTTTCAGTCTTTGTTAATTCTGATCTAAGGTGTGCTTTTGATCTTTCAGAGCTATGCCTCCGAGACGTCCTATGGTCATGCGTCAGTTTCCAGACGGTGATCAGACACCAGATATGGCTAATTAGGGACCCCCTGTTGAACCTCCTGCTGTGCCAGCCTTGGCACCAGCAGTTATACCCGTCGTAAGCGCTGATACGTAGTTCAAGGAGGACTTATTGAGTATGTTGCAGACTTTTCAGGGAGCGCCGACTCCTGCCCCGTCGATGGATGAGTTGACAAGGGTTTTTCAGCAGCAACATCCCCCTACTTTCTCAGGGGATAGATTACCCCAGGCTTCAGAGTCGTGGTTCGAGGCCACCTTGACTATCTTTGAGCATCTGGAGATACCCCCAGAGAAGAGGGTAAAGCTGGCCACCTATATGCTCAGAGACACCGCCAAGAGGTGGTAGGAGGTGATCTCATAGTTAGGGAATCAGTAGGGTATGTCTTGGAACAAGTTTCGACACACCTTCTATGACTACTTCTATCCTGATACCCTGATTGCCGATCGAGCCCGAGAGTTTATGAGTCTTCAGCCGGGTACTCTTTCTATTATGGAGTAATCGTCTCGTTTCAAAAAGCTTAAGAGTTTCACACTGATCCCAGCAGGTGATGAGTTGTTCCTTGGTAGGAAGTTCGAGGATGGTCTTAGGCAGGAGATCCATTCCCAGGTGAATATCTTCTAGTTGACTTTGATATCCTCCATCGTCAACCAGGAGCTGATTACTGAGTGAAATCTGAGGGATTCTGGAGTAGTGAGCCAGGGAGGTTCATCATCCAGAGCTGGTGTTCCTCCTACGGACAATAGGAAGTGTCGCAGAGAGTCTTCTCGAGGAGATCAGGGTTTGCGAGATGCGTCTTCTAGAAGCCAGGTTATATGCTACCAGTGCGGTAGCAGTGGTCATACTAGGCCTCAGTGCCTGAGAGATCTAATGGAGTGCTGATCTTGCGGTAAGATGGGCCATCTTCAACGCTTCTGTCACATCTTCTCACCTTCAGCTGGTGGTAGGGGTTCCTCTATGACCCCGAGTTCTGGAGATGCTTCACCAGTTTCCCACCAGTCTGGGAACTGGAGTTCTTCTGGCTGTTCAGGACGAGGTGGAGGTCGCGAACGTGGTGGTCAGTCACCAGGTCATCAGCGATAGCAGAGTGGATCAGCTCAGAGCGGTCAGCCAGGGGCGCAGGTCCGTGGTGCAGGCCAGTCTTTCATCGTGGAGAAGACCTATCAGAAGTAGGACCCCATCCCTTCTATAGTTCGAGGTATGATCCTAGTAGCCTCAGTTTTATCTTCATCACTTTTCGATACTGGTGCTTCCCATAGCTTTATCTCTATTGTGGTTGTGGAGAGCCTTGGGATCTGTATCTTTTCGTCTGCCGACTTGTTGACTCTTGACACACCGTTGGGAATGAGTATATCTAGCGTACGACAGTTTAGAGAGTGCCTTCTTGAGGTTGCAGGGTGTCACTTCTTATGGGACCTCTATGTCCTAGAGATGACGGGCTATGATGTCATTCTCATGATGGACTGGTTGGTTCCCTTCCAGGCAGTCGTTGATTGCTATCACCGCAGGGCGAGTTTCATATCACTAGAGGGAGGATCTTTCCTTCATAGAGGCGAGTGGGATTTCCAGGCAGGTAGAGCTAGAACAGAACATCATGGGATAAGGGAAGTCACAACCCAGATTTCCAGTCTTTATCTGGATGACCAGGGGACTACACAGTTAGACTTTCCCCCAGTGGTGGATCATTTCAGGGATGTCTTTCCAGAGGACTTTTCAGGTTTGCCTCCAGAGCGTGAGGTAGACTTCTCAATTGAGCTTGTTCCAGGAGAAACACCGGTGTCCATTACTCCTTATAGGATGGCTACACCTGAATTGAAAGAGCTCATGAAGAAGTTGGAGGAGTTGCAGGCAAAGGGTTTCATCCAACCCAGTACTTCTCCTTGGGGTTCTCCTGTCTTGTTCTCAAAGAAGGTAGATGGTACCCTTTGGCTTTGTGTGGATTGTCGGAAGCTGAACCAGTTGACGGTCAAGAACTGATATCCCTTTCCGAGGATCGATGACCTCTTTGACCAGCTTCGAGGAGCCCGGGTGTTCTAGAAGATTGACTTGAGGTCCGGTTATCACGAGTTGCGCGTTAGACCCTCAGATATACCTCTGATAGATTTCAGGAGCAGGTATGGTCTTTTCTAGTATACAGTCATGCCATTAGGTCTCACGAACGCACCTGCAGTTTTCATGGAACTGATGAACCAAGTGTTCCATCCGTACTTAGACTCCATCATTGTGGTCTTCGTGGACGACATCTTGGTGTACTATCACACTCGACATGACCATGTCAAACATCTTGATATCGTTCTGAGTACACCGAGAGAGCATTGTCTATATGCTAAACTCTCGAAGTGCCACTTTTGGATGGATTAGATTCACTTATTAGGTCATTTCATCTAAAAGACGAGATTTTCAGTGGACCCAGTGATAGTGAGAGCTGTAGTTTCCTGGGAGCAGCAGAAGAACATCTTTGAGGTACGAAGTTTCCTAGGGATGGAAGGGTACTACAAATGCTTTATTCAGGACTTCTCACACCTAGCAGCACCGTTGACAGGTCTGACCAAAAAAGGGGTGAAGTTTTCATGGTCAGATTCTTGTGAGACAACCTTTCAAGAGCTGAAGGGGAGGTTGACGTCAGCACCGATACTAGTCTTTCCAGAGCCGGGCAAGAGCTACACTATTTACTGTGATGCTTCAGGTATCAGGCTGGGATCTGTGCTCATATAGGGAGATGAAGTCATTGCATATGGGTCTTGGCAGTTGATGCCACACGAGAGGAATTACCCTACGCACGATCTGGAGTTGGCAGCAGTTGTTCATGCCTTACGCTGTTGGAGACACTATCTTCTAGGAGAGCATTTTGTGGTTTTCACCAACCACAAGAGTCTCAAGTATATCTTCAATCAACATGATCTGAATCTAAGATAGCACAGTTTGGTCTAGTATCTTCAGTCTTTTGATTTAGAGATCACCTATATGCCGGGAAAGGGCAACGCAGTGGTGGATGCGTTGAGCAAAAGAACTCAGATTCAGGCAGTTCAGGAGGCCAGCAGTGAGTGACAGCTTATGGCACTGTTCTCTGAGATACACTTAGAAGTGCACGACAGGCAGGGATAGATAGTCCTGTCTTCTGTAGTTGTTACCTCTACACTTATTGATCGTGTGCGGATGAGGCAGCTATCAGATTCAGAGGCCTTGGTCCTGCGGGAGAGTGTGTCTGGAGGAAAACCCTCTTCCTAGATGGACAATAGGCGAGGATGAGATCTTGCATTTCCAGGGACATGTATGGGTGCCTGCAGACATACGTGAGGAGTTGATGTGGGATTTTCATTCCTCAGTTTGGGTAGTTCATCCTGGCGTCACCAAGATATATCGTGATTTACACCGCCAGTACTAGTGCCCTGGTATGAAGAAGGATGTTGATAGTTTTTTCATGAGATGTTCTACTTGTCAGCAGGTGAAAGTAGAAAATCAGTGACCAAAAGGGATTTTACAGCATTTACCCATTCCGAAGTTGAAGTGGAACGATGTCGCAATGGACTTCGGGATTTTACAGCATTTACCCATCTGGGAAGAATGTACATCTGAGAGATTGTATCTCTACATGGAGTTCCACACTCCATTTTTTCAGACATGGATGCGCGCTTTACATCTCGGTTCTGGGAGGGATTTCAGAAGGCTTTGGGTACATAGGTACTTTTGAGTACAACATACCATCCCCAGACTGATGGCCAGTCCGAGCGCATGATCCATGTTTTTGAGGATATGCTCCGAGCTTGCATTATAGACTTCAGTGGTTCTTTGGAGAAGCATATACCTCTTGTGGAGTTCGCCTACCACAACAGTTTTCAGGTGACCATTCAGATGGAACCATACAAGGATCTGTATGGCAGGCCATGCCGATCACCCTTATGCTGGCTGGAGGCAGGAGAGGCAGCTCTGCTGGGACCTCGTCTTATTCAGGAGACCTCATAGTAGATATAGTTAATTCAGAAGAGGATGTCTATAGCACAATCTCGACAGAAGTCTTATGCTGATCAGTGGAGGCGACCTCTGGAGTTTGAGGTCGGAGATCGGGTTTTCCTGCATGTCATACCGAGGTTGGGACACAAGAGGATTCGGAGACAGGGGAAGCTTTCATCGCGATACGTCGGGCCATTTGAGGTTTTGGAGAGAGTTGGGCTGGTTGCCTATCGGTTGTAGCTACCTCAGTGGTACCAGTCTATGCACGACGTCTTCCACGTCTGTCAGCTCCGACAATACTTTTCAGACCCATCTCATGTCTTTCAACCCGAGGAGGTTGAGCTCGAAGCAGATGCATCGTTTGAGGGGCATCTTATCCATATTGTCGATCATAGTACGAAGGTTCTCCGTGGTCGGTCTATTCTTTTGGTATGGGTGGTATGGCAGCACGGGCGAGTACAGAACGAGACTTGGGAGCGGGAGGTCGAGGTTTGATCGTAGTGGCCAGAGCTGTTCGAGGTTTCTTCTTCTACGCCCCTATAGGGAAATTCGAGGACAGATTTATTTAAGGGGGATGTTTCTAAGAACCTGGATCTTCATTCCAGGTATGTTTTTCTTTCTTCCAAAGTTTTTGGAAAAAAAATAAGGTTTCTGGAAATTTTTGAAGTACACGCCGTGTACTTTCTGAGTACATGTCGTGTACTCTTTTCTCGCTCGAAGCCGTGTGTTGGCCGTGTTCGGGCCACACACACGGTGTGTGGGGATGACGTGGAGGCCAATTTTGGCGGAGTATGAAAAAACCCACTACACGCCATGTACTCTAAAAGTACACGCCATGTAATTTTTTTTCATTAAACGGACCAGGGTTGCGCCTAATCATCATAATCGTCTTCTTCTAGGTCTGGTTTGACCGAGAGACACCGTACAACCGCGAAACTTCTCTAGATTCCCAAGCCTCCATCCGTTCTCTGATTCGTGCTCTGTCGATTGCGTTGGAAGCGCAGGGGTGAGTTCTCCCTTCTTCTTGAGCCTTGTTTTCCAATTATTCCTCAGTCTCAAGTTATTTGAGGTTGAACATTTTGTGTGTTTTCTCAGATCTACGACGTTCTAGGGAGAATCAGTCATCATGGTTCGAGTATATCGATCTCCTAAGATCGAGGTAGGTGGTTTTTGCCTTACCGTTCAAATTCTCTGAGTTTTATGTGCGAATTTCCACCGATACCCGTGAACGGGTTATTGCGTGTTTTCCTTCTTGCCCTTTTTGTTTTCTCGCCTTGCTTGTATGCTTGTGTAGAGGTAAATTGACCATGTTAGAGGATAATCTGTTGTGCTTGGATGTATTTTCCCTTGCTTTGTTCTGTTCATGAACTTTGGGTCTCGTTTGCCTTTGGCTGTTACACCTGTTTCCATACCTTGGAGTTATAGGTTGAAGTGGAAATCATGACATGCTTATTGCCTTGTAGACTATTTAGCTAAGTATCCCTATAGGTGTACTTCGGCCTTATAGAATTATTATGCACTGACTGGAATGGGGCTAAGGGAACTTAGTGCTATAGACTATAAGGGATATATCGAGTGAGCTTCCTAGAGAGTCTTAGACATTATAGACTACAGGGGATGGACCGAGTGTGCTCCCAGAGAGTCTTGGATAATATAGACTACAGGAGGGTAGACCGAGTGTGCTTCCTCAGAGAGTCTTACCTTGTTTGAATCTCTTTAAGAACCTTCCCAGACTAGAGGAGGAATTGACCGAGTGAGATTCCTCATAGAGTTTGTGGTATACCTAAGGCTATAGGAGGAATTGACCGAGATAGCTTCCTCAGAGAGTCTCTAGACCTTGGGGCTAAGAGGGTTAGACCATGTGATCTTCCTTAGAGAGTCCCTGACTACCCTTTACTATGAGGGGAATTGACTGAGTGTGCTTCCCCAGAGAGTCTCATAATTTTCGTATGACCAACCAGAGGGGTTCGGCTAAGTGCACTGCCCAGAGGGTTGTGGTTCTTCTTGGATAGGACTAGTAGGGATGGTTGTGAGCACTTCCCATAGGGTTTCCTTCTTGTTAGCTGCTTTTTTCACTACTGTTGTTGTTGTGGTTTATTGTTGTTGCGTATCTTCCTGTTTACTACCTGTTGCTTTACTGTTGTTGTTTGCTGCTTGCTGTACCTTTACCTGCCATATACTCACTAACTATTAGGCACAGATCTTTGGGTGGTTTCATACAGGGATTTTATCTCACACCCTATTTGGGCCATGCTTTTGGGCCCAAGAAGACTATGTTGTTGCAGGTATAGACAAGGGAAAGTGCCCTTCGACTTCTGGCACTTGATTTCTTGGAGCAGGAGAGCATGGGTCCAAGCTCTGGCTTGCGATGCTGAGGATCTATTTACTTTTCATTTGTACTTGTTTTGGTACTGTGGTATTTTTCATCATTGTGACTTGTTTGGATACTTTCTTATATATGTATCTTTCATCATTTCATACATATACATATGTGCTCCAGTTTGTTGATTTAGTCTTCCGCTGTTTATTATTGTTGGTTATTTAATGCTTCTGCTATTTCATGTTTATTACTTCTGCTGTGTACTCTGCCAATGAAGGCATAGTTTCCCCACTATCACACCCAAGGCCATCGATGCTAGTCGACAACCTATGGCGTTTGGGTAAATGTGCTTGAGTCCATGTGACCAACCGGGTACGGGGCGCCTCTGGGTGGATTCCGGAACCGGGATGTTACGGGAGGGGGGGGGGGGGCTGTACAGGGGGTACGAGGTGTCCAAGGGGGTGGGTGGGCTATCCACGAGGGTGGTGGGGCTGTCGAGGTGGGTACAGGTTGTCTAAGGGGGTGGGAGGGCTGTCCACAGGGGTGGGCGGGATGGACATAGGGGTGGGGGCTGTTTAGGGGTGGTGGGGATGTCTAGGGGGTGGGTGGGCTATTCAGGGGGTGGGAGGGGTTGTTCAGGGGGGTCGACGAGGCTGTCCAAGGGGGTGGGAAGGGATGTCCATGGGGGTATGGGGTGTCCAGGGGGTGGGCGTGGCTGTCCAGGGGGTGGGAAGGCTCTCCACGGGGGTGGGGGGCTGTCCAAGGGGGTGGGCGGGCTGTCCACTGGGGTGGAGGGGGGGTTTTCCACAGGGGGAGGGATTTTCCATGTGGGTGGGGGTTGTCCATGGGGGGAGAGGCTGTCTAGGGGTGTGGGTGGGATGTCCACGGTGGTGTGGGACTGTCCACGAGGGGATGGGCTATCCAGGGGGGTGGGTAGGCTATCCACCGTGGTGGCGGGGCTGTCTAGGGGGTACGAGGTGTCCAGGGTGGTGGGTGGGATGTCCCGGGGGGGGGGGGTGTCTAGGGGAGGGATGAATCAGTCAAAACAAATCATCAAGTTAAGTTTTATTATTTATAGATAAAAAAATGAAGATAATAAAACCTACCTAATCACACATATATTCAGGCACAACACATCAATAAGCCTCAAAGGTTTGTAATATCAGTAAAAAACGTAAGAGGTCAATCTATCCCACATCACCATAACTATCATCACTATCATCATCAGCCTCACCCTCATCCTCATCATCATCCTCATCATCGTCCCCACCCTCCTCCTTTCCCTTGTGCTGAGCCTCAGACTCCTCATCACCCTCCTCCTCCACCTCTCCCTCCTCCTCTACCTCGCCCTCCTCCTCACCCTCCTCCTCCTCCGCCTCGGCCTCCTCCTCACCATTGTCTTGAACTCCACTAGAACTTAAACCTAGTACACCATATATAAAATGCATTTATGATATTTTAATCACAAGATTTGATGGACTTTGGTGGAATGTTGGATGTAAAACTTCCATCAGTTTCATAAAGGTAGTGTTTTCCCTAGGAGACTATTCTACCCTCTCTCTAGACCTTTTTTCAGCCTGTTCTGCTTGTGCCTTAACCTTCTAGATTTCATTGGCACTACAAATTGTACTTGAGTATGGCCAATTCCTTGTCAGAACTATACTCTTCCCAAGTCGGTAGCGTAGTTTACTAGGGTGCTCATCTCCCAACACCTAATTTAAGTGATCGTTTGGCCCAACATTTTCAGGTTCTGGGGCATCAAGGGCCTCCAAAGCATCTTGTTACAAATATAAATAGATTATTAAGTCACAAAATTGAGATTAAAATTTTAAATCTATAAATTAAAACATACAATATGTTGCTGAGTCGATTCATTAACCACACTTCCATCTTTCTTCCTTCCACTCGAGAAAAACAGTTTTGCTCGAGGCACACATCCTTCTATATTCAATTTATGCCTATATAATGACATTAAATGTAGGAAAACATAATTAAAAATAGTATTCCAATAATTAATTTCATAACTAAAATTATATGACAACTTTATCAATCGAATAAATTATGGAGGTAGCAATAGAAAGTATAATTCGTAAAGAAAAATTATAAACTATCATACCAGTTGCCTCTCATTATCTGGCATCATAGTACGTTCCATTGTGTGGAAGTATATTTTAGAATCAATATTTTTTTATTTCTTCCAGATGAATCCTAAATAAAATTCAATAATTAGTTTTAATGAAAAACATGGAAATTTTTATTTAAATACCTCTAATGTGATTAATACCTTAAATTGGATAGTCATCCAATAAGTAATCATCTTTCAGTATTGTTCTAAAAAATAATAATCCACTTTATGGACCACCTATAACTCTGTGCCCACTCTAGCATGCCAAAAAAATGTACAACTCATGCTTATAAGCTTTCTAAAGCTTGCCTAAATCCTTTAGATGCATTGGCCGTGCACCCTCACCATCGGGGAAATTAATCCATAGCTGACACCAAAATATTAATTCATATAAAAAATAATAATATATTGCATTAAATACAATAGATTTTTTTACCCATATCTTTTACCAAGCTTTATCATTGACTTCATTTGGTAGCTGTCTCCATGAGAGCGGGCTGACAGGAATGATGTCAGAGTATTTGGAAAGCACCACCAAAAAAACTCCAACACTGCTGCCCTATTTTTTAAATCATTTGACTATCTTCATTTTAGTCCACCATCAACTACATGCGGCGGTTCCACACTGAACACATGCGTGTAATCCATCACCCCTACCTCCTATCAATAGATGTATATTTTATGAATGAAAAACAAATATTTTATCAATACATGTTATAATGAAAATAAATAATGGTGTAAAAATTTGTTTGGGTTGTATAAGTATATCTATGGTTGGATGATCAATGGGAACCACTGGATCCACAGAAATTGAAGGAACACCCTGTAAAGATGGAGTGGGTCCCAATGTATGCTCTGCAGGGATAGACTCTGGTGGAGCAGGAGTTGAAGAAGATGGAATATAAAATCCTGGAGAGAAGGAAGCAGAAGTAAAAGAAGATGACATGGATGGCTGGCTGAATACTGGATGGGGAGTGGG
This sequence comes from Viscum album, assembly GCA_963277665.1. Classification (NCBI taxonomy): domain Eukaryota; kingdom Viridiplantae; phylum Streptophyta; class Magnoliopsida; order Santalales; family Viscaceae; genus Viscum; species Viscum album. Next base: position 28,306,258 of record OY728131.1, read on the forward strand.
AATCATCATAGGATATGGTACAGACGGGTGAGGAGGCTTAGATTTAAATGGTGGTGAAAACATGGGAGTCCTAAATATCCCATGTGTCCCTAATTGCACACCGAGATCAGAATGTGGGATGGATGGTATGTCAATGGGAGGGGCCAGGTTTAATCAGTTACGCTGACCTGATTGTCTAGCTCTCGTTCCACCCCTCCTCGTATGAACACCCTGAGTACTGAGACCACTACTAGGTGACTCATCAAATAAATGTCTCCTAATAGATGGATCCTGAAAAAATGTTTAAAAAAATTAATCACATGACATTATATATTATTAAAATAAATATATTTGACATAAAATACTCACTGCAGGCACTAGTGGTGGAATGCCCAACTCAGTCATGCGACGATTGTTTTCCATAATCTATTTTCATCACCTCTCTTCAATTGGTTTCATTTCATACATTTGAAAACATATATGGAAGTAAATAGAAAAGGATAACAAATATGTAACCCAAAAAACAAAATAAATGAGAGGGAATAGAGGGATTTAGGGATTATTTAACTATCCATTGTTTGAGGTGATCTTTAATAAATATAAAATGAAGTTAATAAATCATCCAATATGCAGTAAAGAAATTTAATTTTTAGTAGGATGGTTATTAACTAAGTTTCATCAGTCTATTAAAATCATGGAACATTGATTCTATCGGATACATAAGGGGTAAAGTAGTTGTAAAAATTAAAGAAAAATCTAATTTCTTTAGACCAGGTAGATGATGAAGGTTTCAATACATGTTTTGTAAAAGAATACAAACCATCATGTTCATTACCTGGTAAAATGTTAAAGGGAGGTCTTACAGTTTTGCACATGAGCCTCAGCCCGATTAGTGAGGAATCTTAAGTGTATCCAGGAGACCTAGGATCAAATCCAGGATGAGGCACAATTTCCAAGGGTACTGTAGTAGTACTGTAGCAGGCACTATAGTGGGAACTGTGCATTACTATACCGTGTACTGTAGCAGGGACTGTAGCGGGCACTGTTTGGCACTGTAGTAGCCAGGAATTTCCCCCCGTTTGGGCCTTCGGGCCACAAATTTGGTCTCTGAGTCCTTTAAGTCCTTCGGGCCATGCAAGCCTTTAAGCTAGTAAGGCCTTCAGGCCACCTCAAGGAATTTGGGCCACCTTAAGTGCAGATGCAAACTAGACAACCTACAAAAAACAAGCTCTATTGGAGGATGAACAAGGAGCTTTAACCACCGCAGAAGATAAATGGATTTTAAGAATGAGAGGGTTTGGAACCTACCATCAGGACAAGCCTATGCATGCACAGGATATCCTAGCCGAACAACCATGCAAAGGTGGAGAGCTGTTTTCATGATGAAGATGTTGGGGAGGAGCAGTTCCAAGTAGTTAGTCTGGTTTGTATGTAATGTTTGAAGCCTATAGGAAATGGATTCCTCTAAGGCCTATGTTCCATGTAATGCTTATTCCTACAAGACTTGTAAGGGTTCCACCTCACCTCTTGAAATGTGGATTATCATAATCAATAAAAAATCAAGGCCTTCAGGCCATTGAAAGGTCTTAGAGTTTTAAAAATTTTATACAAATCACAGTTGAAGCATTTAAATGTTCACAAAGTTATAAATGTTTTTTTTCATAGGTTTGTATACAGTTGAATTCCAAATTAGAAAATGCAATTCAAATAAAATTTCAACCAATAAACATTGAAAATTCACATAGCGGTCGAGTTGGATGCAACATATTTGTAACCAATATTAAATCGATCTGAATAGTACCTACCTTAACAGCCCAAGTCAAGGTAAACCAAAATAATTGAGAACATGAATGGATGATTTCATATATTTCCCACCACAACTTCAGGTTCATAGTCAACTCTAAAAATTGAGCTATCAGAGTCATCAAAAGTAATAAATGGATCATTTCCAATGGCAGTAGGTATGGTTTCAATTCCATCATCACCATTATAAAAAAATATGTCTTGAAATTACATCAATAATGACAACAAATTCAGGTCGAAGATGGTATTTGACATAAAAAACTTGTTTCGACATTGATGCCAATACATATGGTTCATTGGTAGCAAGAGTGCATGTCCAATCAATTACTCGAAATCCACAATCATCAATAAATGTGCCCTACCTTGTCATCAAATCAAACCATAGGAATTTCATCATCGTGACTCATCCATGAGAATAATAATCCAATATTTTTTTTTTCAACGACTCCATAATAACCTACATTTTCAAATCACAGTCTACTATATGATGAATAAGAATAACAGTCTGTTGTGGCAGTAACCATAATACCATCATGTTGTTTTCTCATGTTCTTTGCTCATTCAGTGATAATAAATCAGTACCCATTGGTAACAATTGATTTACAGTCATGAACCATGGTATTAGGACCAAAATCCAAAGATCTTATTTCCTTAGAGACAAAGTCAGTATGAAAAATGGATACCTGAAATATAAATCAATATTAAACTTAATTAAATATTGTTTTAATTATTTTAAATAGTAATATTATTACCTTCAATTTTAACCAAGCAGAAAACTATTTGCTATGAAAAGTCTCCCTCCTTCTCAAAGATAAAGAATGATGCTTTCTATTTATCATCACTTTATGTTCCCTGTAGATAAAAATAGGAATATATTAACATATATATATATATATAATATTGAATTTACTAACATGATGTAGTCATCGAACAAATCACAATTAAACAAAACTAAGCGATGTGCCATATTCTGCTCTTCAAGGATTAATGTAATCAATGTATATGATCTAGGAATTCTTCCTATTTGAGGAAGTGATGGAAAACTGGGTTCAATTTGCTCATACTGTTCTTCTTCATTTCTCATTGGTCTGTTCATTCTTGTAGTAAGATCAAACAAATACATAGATTATAAATCCATACATTCTTGAGTCAAGTAACCGTTCACGATAGAACCTTCAGGATGATTTCTGTTATAGACATAATACTTTAATGTGTACATATTTATTTCAGTTGGATACATCCAACAAAAATAAATAGGTCCTCTGAGAATTATTTTAGTTTGAATATGGACAGTCAGATGTAGCATGCATGTGAAAAATTATGGAGGAAATATTTTCTCTAACTCACACAAAATTAATGGGGCATCTTCCAACATCTTTTTCAAGAAATAATTGGACAAGTTCTTAGTACAATGATCTATAAACAAATGGCACAACCGAATAATATCCACCCTTACATTATTGGAAAAAATATGACGAATTGCTATTGGAATCAATTCTTACAGAAGGATGTGATAATCATGAGTCTTCAATGATTTTAGCTTCAACTATCTTTTGTTGACCCGTTTGGATATGTTTCTTGAATATCCATCAGGAACTTTAATAGTCTCTAGTACTTACAAAAATTTATTTTTTTTGTAGGTGTTATCACATAAGAAGCACATGGAACTTGCCTTATATTTTCCCTGATACACACAGGATGCAATTCTGGTCTGATTCCCCAATCCACCGAGTCACTTCAAGACCGTAAATCATCTTTTGTATTTCCCTTAACATTTAGAAGAATCAAAATCAAAATTTCACATATATTTTTTTCAATGTGCATTACGTTTAATAAATGACATAGCAAATTGGTTGACCAATAAGGAAAATCAAAGAAGATACTTCTCTTCTTCTAATTGTAACAGGTTTCAATGTAAACATTCTTTCTCTTTCCAGTTTTCATTTGACCCTTCCCTAATGAAAAACTAAAATCTTTCAATTCATTAAGCACATCAGTTCCATACATATGCTGAGGTGGATCATCGGTCTCCTTGGTATTTTTAAATCTTTGATGATTATTTCTATATGGATGGTCCATTGGAAAGAATCACCGATGTCCCATAAAACTAAAACTACAATGATTTTTCAGTCTTCTAGATCGTGTATTCTTCATACAAATAGGACATGATAGTTTTCCATTCGCACTCCTTCAAGACATCATTGCAAAAGTAGGAAAATCATTGATCATCCACATAAGCGTAGTACACATATGAAATATATCTTTTGGACATGCATCATATGTGCACACACCTACATCCCAAAGCAGTTTCAACTCTTTTATTATAGGTTTCATGTATACACCTATATCATTGTCAGGATCAAAAGGGATAGATATGAGTATACTCATGAAAGTGAAAGGTTTTTTCATACCCAACCATGGGGGAAGATTATAAATGTGTATAAAAACTGATCATGTGTTGTGTGACATAAGCATATACCCAAACAGATTAAAATCATCACATGAAAGACCCAACCTCACATTACACATGTCAGCTACAAAATCAAGATATCAAGAATCAAATATTTTCCATTAAAATCCATCTATAGGGTGAACCAACTCATCATTAGTCTTCTTTCTCTTGGTATCATGCCATCAAATTTTTATTGATATTTCATCAGACATAAAAAGATTCTAGAGTCTGGGGATCAATGGAAAGTGAAACATTACTTTCTCTAGCACATGGGATGGTGTTACATCAGATTTTGGCTTCCAATGGGATGTGCCACATTTTATACAATCATTTAATTCAGTATTTTCCTTCCAGAATAAACTAAAATCTTTCGGGAAAGCATGAATTTTGTTTTTTAATGTCTAAGTTCCTCAACTAACTTCCATGCCATATAGTGGTTTGAGGGAATATCTGAATCATCTAAAATTAATTCCTTCAAGAAGGTAAGAATGTAATTGATGGCAGTATTAGAAATACCATACATAGTTTTCCCATGAAACAATTGGATTAGAAATTATAGTTTTTTTTATTTTACTGCATTGTCAATATACTGGAGTCGTGGCAACATCATTCAATTTTTTCACCCTGACAACATAATCATTTTCATTAGACACATCATGTGTGCTCATAACGAATTCTTCTTGGGTCGGAATTCTTTATTTTTCATGATGAAGAATAAACAGAAACCGATCATATAACAAATTCTCTAATCCAGTCCTCTCATTTGGATCATCAGCAATTTGAGATGTCATTTTCTCCCCATTTCGATACCACACAGAGTAGTCTGATTGAAAACCATATTTGGTTATGTGGTAGCTGACTTCTTTACAGCTCAACCAAGGTCTTCCAACATAATTGTAACATGGGCAGTGTGTGTGACCACTATTTGAAGCATTGTGAAATGAAAAATCTAAAAATATACCCAAATTGTTTCTAAAATTGCTTGAGATCTGATCAGTTTCATACATACAACTTCTATCCATTCTGTAAAAAAATGTTATTAGTAATTTCGTCAAAAGAAATTCAATAATATTGAAGTTTCATTGAAAATATATTTAAGTAAACTAGAATTGCTCACTTTATATGAAACCATAACCAACACACTACTCTATATGAGAATCATAATATTAAAGACAACAAAATACTATATTTATAAAAAAATATCTTTGAAGAACTATACATGAGTGTGAAAGATCATGTAAACTTGTGGAGGATAATTATTCAATAGTTGAGTAAATTTTAGATTGAATAAATTTTATATTTTAGTAAATTATTTGAGTGATCACATACATTGCCCAAGGGGGTGGGGGTGTCCAGGGGGTGTAGGGTGTCTTGGAAGGTGGCGGGGTTGTCCAGGGGGGTCGAAGGTGTCCAGGGGGTGGGGGGCTATCTAGGGGGGTTGGGGTGTCCAGGTGGGTGGGCTTTCCATGGGGGGGGGGGATATCCAGGGGGTATGGGGTGTCCATAGGGGTGGGTGGGCTGTCCACGGGGGTGGAGGGGCTGTCCCGGGGGGCCAGGGGTGTTTTGGGGGTGGGGGATTTCTAGGGGGCTATCTAGGGGGGTACAGGGTGTCCAGGGTGGTGTGCGGTGTGTCCAGGGGGTGGGTGGGGCTGTCCAGGGGGTATGGGGTGTAAAGGGGGTGGGTGGGCTATCCATGGGGGTGGTGGGGTTGTCCAGTGGGTACGAGGTGCCTAGGGGGTGGGTGGGCTATCCACAGGGTGTGGTTGGGCTATCCACGGGGGTGGGGGGTGGCCAGTGGGGTCAGTGGTGTTTAGAGGGTGGTTGGGGGTGTTCTGGGGGAGGGGGTGTCCAGGGGGTGGTGGGCGGGTGTCTGGGGGGGGGGATGTCCATGACGGTGGGGAGAGGGGGGTGTCTAGGGGGGTACGAGGTGTCCAGGGGGGGGTGGAAGGGCTGTTCACGGTGGTGGTGGGGGCTGTCCAGGGGGGTGGGGGCTTTCCAGGGGTGGGGGTGGTGGGGCTGTGCAGGGGGTATGGGGTGTCCTGGGGAGTGAGCAGGGTGTCCGGAGGGTAGGAAAGGCTTTCTAGGGGGGGGGGTAAGGGGTGTACAGGGGGTGGGTAGGCTGTCCATTGCGGGTGGATGGGCTGTCCACGGGGGTGGCAGGGCTATCGAGTGGGGTCAGGGGTGTCTAAGGGGTGGGGGTGGGTGATGGTGTTCGGGGGGGGGGGGGGGTTGGGGGTGTCTGGGGGTGGTGGGCGGGTTTTCCATGGGGGTGGGAGCTATCCAGGGGTATGGGGTGTCCAGGGGGGTGGGAGGGCTATCCACGAGGGTGGCTAGGTTGTCCAGGGGGGCTAGGGGTGTCCCGGGGGTGGGGGGGTTTATGGGGTGGGGGTGGGGGCTGTCCAGGGGGTAAGAGGTGTCCAGGGGGTGGCAGGGCTATCCAAGAAGGTACAGGGTGGGTGGACGGGCTGTCCACAGGGGTGGGGGGATTTTTAGAGGATAGGGGATATCCAGGGGGTACGATGTGTCCAGGGGTGGGCGGGCTGTCCAGGGGGGGTGGCGGGGCTATCCAGGGGTGTGCGGGGAGGGTGGGTGGGCTGTCCACGGGGGTGGAAGGGCTGTCCACGGGAGTATGAGGTGTCTAGGGGGTGGTAAGGCTATCCACGAGAGGTGGGCGGGCTATCCACGAGGGTGGAAAGACATTTCATTGGGGTGGCAGGGCTGTCCATGGGGGTGGTAGGGCTGTCCAGTGGGTGGGGGTGTCCGGGGGGGAGGGGGGCTGTCCAAGTGGGTGGGGGGCTGTCCTAGGGGGTGGCGGTGTCCACCCCCAAACTAGGGTCGTAAAATCCTATCTTTATCCAATTGTATCATGATTTCAAGCCTATGCTAGATGATAGAGAATAATTTTGGTGTAAACCATGAATATCATACAGATAAATCACAACACACCCAATTATATACACACCACCAAATATCATACGTAGATCAGATTTTATGTGCCATGTTTAGATGGGACACTACTCATAGAAGTATGAGACTTGTTATGTAATTAGGTTATATGGAGTTTTAAGGATGTTAAATTTGTTTGATATCAATATGGATAGCAGATAAGAACCTGAGTGAGATTTCTTTATAGAGATCACTTCTTCTTGGAAGGATAAGAGTGAGTGTTTTTATGGAACTTCAAGAAAAGTCTTAATGTGTGAAAGAAACTATACATTTTTTATATTTGATTCCTATTTTTTTGTAGACTATCAAAGTGGAAAACCCACCCCCTCCCTGGACAGCCCCCCTACACCCCCAGACCCCTTGAACCCCCACCCAGATAGCCCCCCACCCCACCTAGACACCCCCACCACACCTGGACAGCCCCCCCTCCTCCCTAGAAAACCAACATCCCCTACCCCACCTGGACATACCACCCTACCCCCCTTTATAGCCCAAACCCCCTCCCCCAGCTAGTAAGCCCACCCAACACCACCCCTGGACAGCCCACCCCCTCCCTGGAAAGCCCACACCCCCTCCCCTACACCCCCCCCCCCCGAAAACCTCCCTGGACAACCCCCCACCCCCACCTAGACAGCCCACGCCCCCACCCCCCACTAGACAACCCCCCGAACAACCCAACCCCTCCTTGGACAGCCCACACCCCCTCCCCTACAGCCCCCCTTACCCCCTGAACAACCCCCCCCCCCCCCCCGCCCACCAGGACAGCCCCCCCCCCCCCCACCTGGAAAGCCCCCCCAACCTGGACCTCCCACCCCCACCTGGACAACCCACCCCTACCACCCCACACCTGGACATCCCCACCCCCACTTGGATAGCACCCCCACCCCACTTGGACAGCCCTCCCCCCACTTGGATATCCCCCCCTCCCTTCCCCCACCTGGACACCCCACCCTGACCCCCCTGGACAGCCCACACATCTCCTTGTGTAGCCTATACCCCCTCCCCCACATCCCTATAGCTTCCTACCCCCTGTAGCCCCTAACCTTGGACAACCCACCCCCACCTAGACAACCCCCACACCTTGACAACCCTCCTACCCCTCCTGCAACCCCCATAGGGTAATTTTATTTAAAATCATTTTATTCATTAAGAAAGGAAAACCATCATGAATTAGCCATTTCATTCCAAACAACCCATTAAATTTATCAAAACATGACAAATTCAATTTATCAAAACACGACAAATTCATTTGATGAAAACATGAATTATTCAATTTATAAGGCTCTATGGGTCACTTAAAAAATGTCATTGGGGAAAGGAGAAATAAACTCCATTGTTAATTCCAATTTAAAAATTGGGCCAATCACTTAGGAGGTGTGGTGGTGTCTAGGTGGTGTGGTGGTGTACAATGGGCTGTCTAAGGGGGTGGGGTGGGTGGGGGTCTGTACAATGTGTGGAGGGTGTCCAGGGGTGGGGGTGTCTTGGGGTGGTGGAGGTGGTGGGGGGGGGGGGTGTCCATTGGGGGTGAGGGGTGTCCAGGGGGTGGTGGTGTCCAGGGGGGTGGGGGTGGGGGTGTCCAGGGGGGTGGGGGTGTCCAGGGGGATGTGGGAGTGGACTATCCAAAGGGTGGGGGGTGTCCAAGGGGGTAGGGGAGGGGGTGTCCAGGGGGGATTTCCAAAGGGTGGGGGTGTCTAAGGGGGTGATAGGGGGGTGTCCAGGGGGTGGGATGTCCATGGTAGGTGAGGGGTGTCTCAGGAGGGTGGGGGTGGGGGTTTCTAGGGGGGAGGGAGTTGTCCAAGGGGTGGGGGTGTCCAGGGGGTGGGGGTGCAGGGGGTGGGGGTGCAGGGGTTGGGGGATGTCCAATGGGGGGTGTCCAGGGGGTTGTTGGGGGGGGGTATCCAGGGGGTGGTGGTGGGGGGTGTTCACAATTCCAATCCATCACCCAACTAATGCCAATTCATCATCAATATCAATACAATTCCCATTATTCCTTGAACAAAAACTATAAATACATAATCCAAATCCAATTTTAAACTAAACTAAACTCCACAAAAACTACCATATCACCTCACTAAACAAACCATTTACCATGTTTGAAGTGTAAAAAAACAGAAAAAAATCAAAGGGTTTGGTACTCCACAGACAACATGAACTCTAATTTAGCCGAAATCAAAGCAGCAAACAGAAAAAAAATTGAGGGAGAACATTAAAACTAATGTAACTGTTACTAATTTGATGTGTAGAAATAAAAATTTGTTTGATTGAAGATGGACCTATGGCAGGAACGATTTTTACGGCTGATAAAACTTTGGAAGGAGCTCTAGATTAGGGTTTTCAATCAGGCGAGTGGGAGCTGGGGTCTGGGTATTTGGGGGAAAGCTTTCCCAATGATTTTTATAAATTATTGGGAAAACCTTTCTTTACCAACAGTTTATTAAAACCGTTGGTATATCTAAGAGAAACTAAATATTTCCCAACAGTTTTGTCAAAATATTGAGAACTCTTAAGTATATTTACACATTGCCAATGGTTTAAACAAACCATTGGAAAATTTTGCATTTTTTTTACAGTATACAATAGTTTGAAGAAACAGTTCGTATATATCTGTTGGGAAAACATCATATTCCAGTAGCGAGATCATTCCATGTATCGGTTTGACATGAGGCCGATTTATACACATCACAAAGGACTTATGAATAAATGTACTAAATTATAAAGACAATCCAATCATGTTTTATTTATTTTCAATGATTGATTTTTTGAATAAAACTATCAATTTTAAACTGATAACAGACACATTGAGTCATAGTGGTCACACTATGCGTCCAATTGTGGTGCGACAGATTCCTACATTCCTCAAATGAATTATGGATCATTTCACTAAGTGTGAATGAAGTACAAGCCTCCATAGACCAATTTTTCAAATCTTATAAAACCCTATAATTTTTTAATAAAATAAAACCTATAAAAAAACAATGTTTTATCAAAAAAACATTTAAAAAATCCTCAACCAATTATTTTATTAATGTTTTATTAGGATCTTTGTGGATAATTTTGAGAATATAAATGAATGTAATTAATAATTAACTCTAACATTATAAAATCAAATAAATTAATTTTAGTAACATACACTCATCAACTGAAATTACACTGCAGCAAATCAAGACCCCCAGGCTACACAACACTGGAGTTATGTATTTTGATTCTTCCATATCCTCCATATCTATTTCTTTACCTTCCTTTAGTCTATCATTTCTATGGTTATGTGGATATTTTCTATGGAAGGATTTGGTGGAAATAGAGGTGTTAAGTTAATAACAAGTGTAAATGGTGTAGTTTTCACAAATGGGAGACATTTCTCCTTTTAGAGAACACAATGAAGTACAATTTTCATCCTCATAAACTCATCTCTAAAATAATTATTATTGAATTTTGTTATTTGATACACATTCTCCATATCTTGTGGACATGCACCTATACTGATTGAAATACTCTAAGAAGTAGTCATTCATGGGATGAATAATGCTTAGATTAGTAAAATCAACATAAAAGTGATGGGGGATGAGTCTCAAGGAAACAAAAATCAATAATAACTATTCGGGATATGAAAATCATGAGGATGAAAATTGTAATTCATTATGTTCTCTGAAAGTGAAATGTCTCCCATTTGTGAGAATTACACCATTGAAACTAGTCATTAACTCAATGACTCCATTTCCACCAACTACTTCTAGAGAAAAGATCCACACAACCAGAGAAATGATAGAGTGAATGTTGGGAATGGAATGAAGAGGGTGGAGAATAAGGAATCAGAATACCCAACTACTGTGTTGTGCGTCCCAAGGGTCTTGAGTTGATACAGTGTAATTTTATCTAATGAGTGTATGTTACTGAAATTAATTAGTTTTATTTTACATGGAGGAAGATTTAATGATGAATTACATTCATTTATCCTTGAAATTATCTATAAGGATCCGAATAAAACTTTAATAAAATAATTGGTTGAGGATTTATTTATAATGTTTCTTTCGATAAAACCATGATTTTTAATAGGTTTTATTTTATTAAAAAAATTATAAGGTTTTATATGATTGGAAAAAGATGTCGATAGAGGCATGTACTTTGTTCACAATTACCTCGATAGGTAATAAACCTAAACAAGGTTCAAGCCTTCCACTGTCAAAATCTATAAAATGGTAGTCGATCCTAATTTGATACATAGATAAATTAAGTGAATATACCTAAATATTATATATATATATATATATGTGTGTTATATATATATGTATTATATTAGTAACTTTATTTGAGTATAATTATATATATATATATATGCATATTATTTATCATGTTTAAATTTATTAAAATATACAATATATTATTCAATATATATATGTATATATAAAACTATTTTTTATAATAAAACTATAAAAATACTAATAATAATAATTTTTAAATTATACTAATTATAAATATTTATTATTCTAGGTAATTGTGTATAAAATATAATTACTTAAATTTTGGAAAGTTTAATTATTTCAAAAAAAAAGTATAAATAGTTACCTAATTTTATTATTTTTAAAGAAACCTGAATTTATAATAATTTATTGGTTATTTAAGTATAAATTATAAAATTGTTAGTTAAATGTATATATAGACTTAAAATGTTGAATAACTTAAAATAATTTCTAATCGATATAATTTGATAACTTCCATTCTATTTTTTGGAAAAAATAATGTAGCAACTTAAGGATTCTTGGGAGTTTATCTAATATGCATTGAACCATCCGTGAGATTCCAAGGAGGTCCATAAAGAACTTGGTATAAAGAAATAATACACATCGACTAGATATATCATGAAAAAATGAAAGAAACATACCAACCCTTGCAAAATCTATCCCATACACATCTTAATCAATTTTCTCATTCATTTAATGTTTTTATATCCAAAACCACCACTATTTATATAGCGTCATAAATATTTATTTAATTGTTTTATCTGTGGAATTGAGGTGATTCACTATGATTTCAAAACAGAAACAAAATTAATCTTGCGGAGAAAGTTGGGGTATAAATATAGACAGAGAACAAATTGATTAAAAAACAATTTAAAAAGACCAAAAAAGGATATCCAAAATAGTAGTCATGTAAACAAAGAGTCATAAAAAAAATCTAAATAGCACACAACAACCAAAACAAAAATACAGAATAAAAATTGGAACCTAAAAAAAACACAGGTCTCCCTCACCTACAGGTAGGTGTAGAATGACCTAATTTCTTATAGGAACCACAAAAAAACGTCCCACAATTAAAACCACACAACTGCTTGCATCAAAATTCTTTCCCCACTATAACCCAAATATAATATATAGGCACTCTTTATAGGTCAACTTCCATGAAAAATTTAGGATAAATAGAGTGAGAAACTGACCGAGTTCTACTATCAGAACATAAATATCTACCAACGAGATTCCCTAACATAAGTATAATTGCTGGATTTTGAAAAGGTAAAGGGATATTGGAAAAAATAACCCAAATCACTAATTTTAGAATGTCGTGCTTCAAATGGACGTTATATGACCACATGAAGAGATAGAAATGGAAGTTATTGTAGTTATGGGGTGGCACTAGACCAATCCTTGACCAGACAATCCTCTGAAGAAAACCAAATCATGATGTTTTTTTTCAACCAGAGCTACCATTGATCAATCTTACAACCCCCAAGACTCAAAGATTAACCTGTCGAAGGTGTCCACAAATGGGTGACGCTGCTTAAACCACACAATCCAAGTGAAATTAAGAATAACCAATGTTGTATTTTACTATAAGGTCAAGATAAAAAGATTCAGAACACCATTGAATAGATCTATGACCTTAGGGTGGAGCGATTGAGAGAAAGTTGGAAGAAAATTAGCATTGGAGAAAGGGGAGAATGAATGAGAAGCATCCTTAAAGGGTTCACAACAGGTTTTTTTGATATTGTGACAGGTTCGCAATAGGTTAAGTTTTTTTAATTAGATTAGAACACTATTATCAACTCTTTTAAGAAAGTGCGGATAAAGAGTCCTTTTATCAGCGTTTATTAATTAATCACCGATAAAATACATATTTATCAGTGCTTTTTAGCACTGATAAAAGGCATATTTATCAGCATTTTTAGCACTGATAAAGCTAGGTCTTTATTAGTTCTAAAAAAGTACTGATAAAATCCATATTTATCAGTTCTAAAGTTTTAGCACTCATAAATATTAATTTTATCATCATTTGTTTAGCGGTGAGAAAACCTTGTCTTTATCAGTGCTAAAAAAGCACCGATAAAGATTTATTTTATTAGCGCTTATTATTTAACTGGTGATAAAAGATTTATAATTATAATTATAATATTTTTTTGTAAATATGTATATATACTTAATCAATATATTTAAATATAAATATAGTTAATATATTCCTTACTTAAATATATTTATTATAATTTTATAATTATTTAAATATAAAATTATTTATTTATAATTATATATATATTTTAAAAAAAGAATATCTATATCATTATATATATATATAACAAATATATATAAATATGAATATAGTGAATATATTTATTATTTATGTAGATTTATTATGAATTTAATAATTATTTAAATATATATAATTATTCATTTATAATTATTTATATACTAATAATTATTTATTTATAATAATATAAATACTTAACAAAATATTTATTCATTTATAATTATAAATATATAATTTTATTAATATCATATGTTCATTTTTAAATATATTTATTTATAAAATAATTTTTTATAAGTATTTTTTATAAATATTTTATACAAATATTTTTTTAATATTATTATTGAATATCTCATTTTAAGTGCATGCATGATAAAAATGAGTGAAATTGAATAAATTAAAAATAAGCACACTTTAATAATATTGAAAAAATGGATAAGCTTTTTGTGTGTAGATTTTATATAATGATGCATTATATATATATATGAAATCACTATAACACAAATTTGATCTGTTTTAAATTGAAAAATCAAATGACATTCAATTATATGTCTATTACTCTATGCAATTAGTCAGCATTTTTAATTCATATAAACTTTTAATTATGAACCATTATTCACTAAATATAGAGCATAAATATTTTTAATATATAAATCATATTTATATACATTAATATATATCTATATACTTAATATACACTATTTTTTAACATTATCAATAATCATGTAATTAATAAAATGTTTAATATTTTTCCCAATTTATTTTTTTGTAATTTTATTTTTTAATTTTCATTTTTCATATCTATATATTTAATAAAAACTTTTTATTAGTATTTATAATTTATATATATTATAATAACTTTTTTAATTTTTATCAACAATTATTTAATTAATAAAATTTGCAATATTTTTTTAATAAACTCATTTTTTATTTTTATTTATTTATTTATTTCATTTTATTTATTCAAAACATGATCAGAGATGAAAAAGAAGTGACAAAGGACTCCTTTATGAGCATTAAAAATATAGTACTGATAAAGGGTACCCATCATCAGAGCTTAAAATTAAGCACTGATAAAGGGTATCCTTTATCAGTGCAAAAAATAAAGCATTGAAAAAGTGTTAAATTTATCAATTCTTTCTTTAGCACTAATACATATTCCATATATTAGGGATTTTTTCTAGTGCTGATAAATACCAATGCTACTAAACACTAGTTTTTAGTAGTATAGTGAGATCATGAGGACTGACCCGCCAATAAGAACACAACATGTTTCAGGTGTCATTGGTTGTTCCTATATATAAACACATGTAATGGTCTCTTGAGTTGAGATCATTACCAATGTGTTCCATTTGATTTCATACTTTTATGCAAGGAAGAAACCATGATATTGAAATCGTGATGAGATAGCTTGTGTTGAGTGTGTCATTGGTTGCATGACGTTGGTTGAAAGGTCAAGAAAGGATTTTTCACTTCCAAGTTAAGGAATTCATATATCTTTGGCCATGTTGATTATGATGGTAGTACCTTGATAAATAAATGGCCATGGACACCCAAGGTAAATACTACTAGTTATATGAACAAATAATAAAGAAAGAAAACGACGATGAAATGGATGTTCATCCTACTTTATGATATATTAAAGGCAAAGAGATTATATTATATAATGCATGTTCGTAGGTTACTTGTCGCTGCTTTGATAGTCTTTATCTCTTTAGGGGCCATGATGGGTTTTCAAATCCCACTCTTAGTCTATGAATATTATCCACTACTATCGATATATGGTCCTAGAGGGTCACACACAATAGCATATTCAAGAATCTTCCCTATTCAGTTTAATAGGATTATTGGACATGGTGGGCGCCACCACAGGGGCTGGGATTTGTCCAAGGATAAATGATCACCAAGGACTAAATAAATTCATATTATTTAAGTTAAATTATCATTGAATTTATGTATTAAATTTAATTACATGTTTTAAAGTAAAATACATGAAAATATTATTTGAATGAATATTAGTTTAAAATATTCAAGGTTTAATTTATATTTGTGAGCAGTACAAGTCGAGTGAATGAGTCAATTATTATCATGTAATATATTTATTATATTACAAGTAAGTGATAATAATAATGAATGAAATTTATGGATCATTATATTAGTCATAATATCATTTGTATAGATTGTTAATTATTAGGGGGTTGGGAAGGAAATACAAGATATTTTTCCAGCTCTCTATAAATAGAAGAATATAGACACATGGAAATGACTATTCATGGGATTTCTCTCTCTTATTCCCTCTCCCATGTTTTAGATATTGAGACTCTAGATCTCAGAGCTTGGATAGATCTCTCTATCACACATTGCAAGTAAGGTGATGCAATGATCGTCGAAGCGTTGAGGGTATCGTCAGAACTCTGCACTAGCACCCAGATTTTGATGATCGGTACTCCCACAATTTCTTGAAGCACGTGTGATCAATCTAGAGGAACCCAAATTAGGTTCTTCAAATAATGATTTCAAATGATGTCTATACATCATGTACTCCATCAGATCATAGCATGTATCTATGGTTTTAATTTTGTGCTTAAAATTATTTACACATTGATCCTCAAACTTATACTGGGCAGCAACTCACCGATGTCGAAAAGTTCAAGTTATTCATTGGTGATTTTTTTAAAATCCCACTTTTGGGGCTTCCAATTATTTCCATTTACCTTCACTATATTCCACAAGAAAATTGGTATTCACTAATAAACTCAATTTTCATGTTGTGAGAACTTGTTATATAATTTACCTTGTACAAATAACCAAAGGCACAACCCAAAATTTTTACAGGCATCTTTAATCAATTATGAACATAATTTGTTTTGAAGTCACAACCCAAAACTTCCTTTTGGGTGGTAAAATAACCAACATACAATAACTTATTTTGATTTGGAATATCATATACTATACACAAATTGATTACAACGAGATAAAGAAAAGACAATATGAATAAAAAATATTATAGTGAAACACAACAAAAAGATCTGATGATAAGGATGATGAAGTTTGATGATCTTGATCACTATAATAGTAAATAGTTGATCATTAAAGTTAGGTTGCGATCAAAATAATGGAATAGATGAAGTGACTTTTGATTTCTAAAATGGAATAGTTGTGGTGGAAGATGTTTATTGTGTGTCAAGATGATCGTTTTTGTCATAATAATTCGAAAATTCATTATGAGACAAAGTAGAAAGAGTGTTTTCATTGTATTGCTTGATCACATTTCATAAAAAAAATCCTCAACACTCATCCTTAATCTCTCTGTGTAGGATATTAGTAAACATAACACTGCCTTACAATTGTTAAGAATATTTATAATAAGAAAACACCTCATTACCTATTAATACCTCACACATGATCAATAATAATATTAATCTGCTTTAATTCCCGCATTAAATTAATTAAAATAATTTTGAATATAATAATTAAGATAAAAAATAGAATTTCACCTAATTAAAACAATTAAAATTTCTCTCATATTTTTTAGTAAATTAATAATTCAAATATTATAGAAAATTGATCATAAAAAGTATAACATAAAAATTATTAATTTTATAATAATTTCTATAATAATTTTAATTCAAATTTTAATAAAATATATTATAATATTAATTTATTTAACAAAACAATAAAATAGATTTTAAATAAAGTTGTATTTAATTATTTTATAAAAATAATGAATAAATATATTGTAGTAAAAATATTTTTTTTAACTAATTAATGTGATGTAATGACCATGCAAGGAACAAACCTCATGATTAGTAGGATTACAATGCTTGCATGGTCGATACACTGATCGTGTCATTATGCATGGTCGGTTGAAATTTTATACTGATAGTGCACTTGAAAATTAATCATAATTCATACAATATAATCAATTAGGCATGCTGTAATTAAAAAAATAAAAATTCATGTGGTAGGTAAAATGAAACTCAAGATCAGTTTCATATACATCCTGGTAAGTACTTAAAGAACTTTTGGTAATCTGTAATCAGATTTATAGTAGTTATGGATTTTCCTTCACACTACTGTGAAGCTTCTTGTATGGTCATGGATGAAGCGCATGTGAGCTACTAATGGTATGAAGAACTGAAGGAGATGTCTTCCATGGAGAAGAAGGTGTGAATTATCGATGATTGTCACCACCATGGAGATGGGATTGAGTCAAAGTAGACAAAGTGGAGTTACTGTTATTTTCTGAACTGATCAAACAAGAAGAAACAACGGGAATGGATGCACTATCCGGACAAGGTAGGAGGTGCAATGTGCGTAGGAAAGATGATGGTTCTCAGACTGAAGACCGACGAAGATGAACAGTTGATGCATATATATATATACACCACATTGTGTGTATATCTATTTAAAAAAATCAAATGAAAATCAATTAAAAAAACAAGTTATTGTATTGAAACTTAAATTTTCAAAAAGAACATTAAAACATTACAACCATAACAGATGAAAACATATGTAGCATAATGAAATCTAAACAAAAAATACAAGTGATGATTTACCATATATCAATTAAAAAATATGAAATTATAAATATTTAAATAGTTTTAAATTAATTATCTACTAGAAAATTTTTATTTAACATAATATTATAAATAAATCATTAATAGATAAAAGTTCAAACACTAAAAATCTCCCCCTTTTTTGTAAATTAAAAAACCAAACATTTATTGAATTTTCAAAATTACTCTCACCAGTTTTTAAATTTATTAAAAAGAAAAAAAATAAAAATGAAAATTCATGTGGTAGGTAAAATGAAACTCAAGGTAACTTTATTATATATCGTAGTAAGTACTCAAATAACTTGCGGTAAGTTTCAACCAGTTTTATGGTAGTTATGGATTTTCATTCACACTACTGCGAGGCTTCATGTGTGGTCATGGATGAAGCGTATATGAGCCACTAATGGCATGAATAAGTGAAGTAGATGTATTCCATAGAGAAGAAAGTGTGAAAGATCGATGCTTTTCACTGCCATAGAGATTCTCTTGGGTCAAAGTAGACAAATTTTAGTTTTTGGTATTTGATAAATTGATGAACCAAGAAGAAACAAAGTGCACGGATGCACTGTTGGGACTAGGTAGGAGGTACACTGTGTGTAGGCGAGCTGTTGGTGCTCAGACTAATAATTGAAGAAGATGAATAGTGGATGCATATATATATATACCGCATTGTATATATACCTATTTAAAAAATTAAAATGAAATTCGATTTAAAAAACAAGATATTATATTTAAACTTAAATTTTCAAAAATAATATTAAAACATTACAACCATTGATATATGGAAACATATTTACCATAATAAAATTTCAAAAAATAAATAGAGGTGATGATTTCTCATATATCAATTAAAAAATATAAAAGTATAAATGTTTAAATAGTTTGAAATTAATTAACTATGATAAAATTTTTATTTTAAAAAATAATATTAATAAATCATTAGTAGATAAAAGTTCAAATACTAACAATATCCCACTTTTTGTAAAATAAAAAACAAAACATTTATTGAATTTTCAAAATCACTCTCTCTTGTTTTGAAATTTATCGAAAAGAAAAAAATAAAATAAAAATTCATATGGCAGGTAAAATGAAACTGAAGTTCAGTTTCGTATACCTCTTGGTTGGAACTCAAAGAACTTGTTGTAAGTGGAAACTTGTTTTATGGTAGTTATGGATTTTCCTTCACACTACTATGAAGCTTCACATGTGGTCATGGATGAAGCGCATGTGAGATACTAATGGTATGAAGAAGTGAAGAAGATGTCTTCCATGGTGTAGAAGGTGTGAACTCTCTATTCTTGTCACTTCCATGGAGATGCTCTTGAGTCAAAGTAGACAAAGTTGAGCTATTGGTATTCACTAAACTGATGAAACAAGAAGAAAAAAAGTTCATGGATGCACTGTCGGGACAAGGTAGGAGGTGCACTATGCATAGGCGAGCTGCTAGTTCTCAGACTGAAGATTGAGGAATATGAACATTGAATGAATATATATATATATATATATACCACATTGTATATATATCTATCTAAAAAAATGAAATGAAAACCAATTAAAAAAACTAGGTATTATATTTAAACTTAAATTTTGAAAAAGAACATTAAAACATTATGACCATTAACATATAGAAACATATTTTTCATAATGAAATTTTTTTAAAAAAAATATAGGTGATGATTTATCATATATCAATTAAAAAATATGAAAGTATAAATGTTTAAATAGTTTTAAATTAATGAACTGTGATAAAATTTTTATTTTAAAAAATATTATTAATAAAGCATTAATAGATACAAGTTAAAACACTAAGAATATTCCCCTTTTTAGTAAATTAAAAAACCAAAAATTTATTAAATTTTTAAAATCACTCTCACCAGTTTAGAAATTTGTCAAAAAGAAAAAAAAATCTTGCGGTAGGTAAAATGAAACTCAAGGTCAGTTTTGTATACCTACTGGTAGGTAATCAAAGAACCTATGGTAAGTTGAAACCAGTTTTATGGTAGTTATGGATTTTCATTCACACTATTGTGAAGCTTCACACGTGGTCATGGATGAAGCACATGCGAGCTACTAATGGTATGAAGAAGTGAAGAAGATGTCTTTCATGGGGAAGAATGTGTGAAGGTTAGATGCTTGTAACTGCCATGAAGATGCGCTCGAGTCAAAGTAAACATAATTGAGCTGCTGGTATTCACTGAACTGATGGAACAATAAGAAACAAAGTGTATGGATGCACTGTCAGGACAAGGTAGGAGGTTCATTGTGCGTAATCGAGCTGCTGGTGCTCAGACTGAAGATTAAGGAATATGAACAATGGATGCATATACATATACTGCATTGTATATATATCTATTTAAAAAAGTCAAATGAAAATCAATTAAAAAAACAAGATATTATATTTAAACTTAAATTTTCCAAAAAAACATTAAAACATTACAACCATTAACATATGAAAACATATGTATCATAATGAAGTTTAAATAAAAAATACAGGTGATGATTTATCATATATTTATTAATAAATATGAATGTATAAATGTTTAAATAGTTTGAAATTAATTAACTGTGATAAAATTGTCATTTGAAAAAAAATAATATTAATAAAGAATTAATAAATACAAGTTTAAATACTAAAAATCTCCCCCTTTTTTGTAAATTACAAAACCAAAAACTTATTGAATTTTTAAAATCACTCTCACTAGTTTTAAAATTTATCAAAAAGAAAAACAAAATCCCTCTTAAAAAGTAATAGTATCAACTACCCATTACTAAAATTTAAAATCATTATACATATAAACAAATATTTGAAATATTATCCAAATTTAAAACAAGAATAAATGATCATATTCACAAATATTAAGATTCTAACATACCCATATCAAGCTTCATTTTCTCAAATTTGATAGAATCTAATGGTTAGGTTAATTTTCAGCCATTTTTTAGTAGGAACAAATTCTAAGTAGTATCAGCTTTATATACATGATCCCTTAGAATATGAAATTTAACTTGTATGTATTTTGTTCTAGAATGTTGTGGAGGGTTTTTTATAAATTAAATTTACTATATAATTATTGCACAATATTTTAATTTTATCAAAATGAATATTAAAATCTCATAATGTTTGTCTAATCCATATAATATATGAATAAAAATAAATAGAAGCCCCACACTTAGCCTCATCCATGAATTGTGCTACTGATATTTTTTTATTATAACTCCATTAAATTAAAATTTTACCCATACAATGACACATACCTCTTGTGATTTTCCGATCAAGCCTATAACCTCCAAAGTCAGAATCAGAGTAATATAATAAATCAAATAAATTTCCATTTTAATAAAATAAACTTGTTCTTATAGTTACCTTAATAGATATAATTATTCTCTTAACTACTTTAATATTACTTTCCTAAAGGTTGGCTTGAAATCTATCACATAAATAGTCTGAGAACATTATGTCTTGTCTAGATGTAGTGAGATACAATAAACTACCTATCACGCCACTATATTGTTTAATATCAACAAACTTTCCAGATTCATCTAATTATAATTTTGAATTTATATTCATTGGTATTTTCTTAGACATATTAGAATAAAGTCTAAACCTTTTAACAAGTTCTTCATCCTACTTAACTTGATTTAATAAAATACCTTCTTTTCTTTGATTAATTTGTAAAACAAGAAAAAATTTAAATTCTCCCACTAAATTTATTTCAAATTCATTTATCATTAGTTTTCAAAAGATGTTACATACTATATATTTTTTTGATCAAAATATATATCATCAATATAAATATGTATAATCAGTATATCCTTTGAAACTCTCTCTATAAATAAGTTTGGATCAACCATTCCTTTAACAAAATATTTTTATATTAAAAATTGAGTTATCCTTTCATACCAAGCTCAATGAAGTTTCTTAAGACTATACAAAGATTTATAAATTTTAAAAACATGATTCAAAAAATTTTCATTTTCAAATCTTGGAGGTTTTTTAAAATAAAATTATGAAGAAATTATTCCATTTTTAAAAGTAATATTTATGTCCATTTGAAATAATTTTATATTTTGAAAACAAGAAAAGTATAATATAATTCTAATTTCTTCCATCCTAGAAACATGGTAAAAAGAATCTTCAAATTAAATTTCTTCTTCTTGCGAATAACCATGAGCTACTAGTCCTTTATATTTAACTTTCTTTCCATCTTCATCTAATTTATTATAAAAAATACATTTAGTTTCTATTATTGGTTTATCTTTAGGAATATTAACTAAATTACAAAATTTATTCCTTTAAAATTATATTAATTAATCATGAAATTAATTTATCCAATTTGAATTAATTAAATCATTAATAATGTTGTCAGGAACAAAATTAGCAGCAAGAGTAGAATTTTTATAGTATAGTAAAACAAATTTTTTAGTTTGTATACCAGATTATAAATTAGAAATTAATTTTTAAATTGGATGATATTTAATTTATTTACACTCTTTAGGATCTGTTTGAGAAAATATATTCTCCCACTCAACTGATGAATTCTTATTTTCTTGATCATTATATTCAATAAAATTAAATTCTCTAAATTCATCGCCATCTGTAATTAAAATTGAATTTTTCTTGTTATTGAAATTTTCAATAAATGTAACTTGTATAGACTCTTCAACAAAAAAATTATCTTATTGGAAACTATTTATTCTTTTCTAGTATTGGAATATACTAAAAATATTACTTTATCACTTTTGGAATAGAATTAGTCTAAATTATTTTTTTTTGTATTTAAGATAAAAACTTTACAACCAAATACCATAAAATATCTAACTTTAGGTTTAAACCCATTAAAAAATTAATAAGGGTTATTATTTTTGAAATTTAAAATAGATACTCTATTTAAAACCTGACAAGATATATTCATAATTTTTCCCAAAAATATCTTGTCGCATTAAATTCCATCATCATTGATCTAGTCATTTATTTTATTGATATATTCTTCTTTCAACTACACCATTTTGCTTTTTGGGTCCAAGGGGTAGAAAAATAATGTTTATATCTGTTTTATTCACAAATTTTTAAAATTATAAATTAACAAATTCACCACCTCTATCACTTCTGATAGAGATGATTGATTTTTTAATGTTTTGAATAAGTTTACAGAACACACAGAACTTTGTAAAAGATTTATTTTTTTGAGATAATAAATAAATCTAGATAAATCAATTGTAATCATCCAAAATTATAAATACATACCTCTTCCCACCAAAACGTATAAGTTATATAGGTAAAAATAATTCAATATGTAATAGTTATAAGCATCAAACAATACTAACATCATTTATATATTTAAACCCTTCTTTGTGTTACTTACCTTTAAAATAAAAATCACAAAACAATTATTTACTTGTATGTAATTTGGAAAATTGCAAAAATAGTTCATGATTTGAAAGCTTGTGAAATTGTATGAAGTTTTCATGCCCAAGACTCTTATTCCATATAATATCATCTTCTTCTACAACATCTAAACACTTAACATTTTGTTTGGTGTGATTTTAAAAAATCAATAGTATAAAAATTCTATTTTCTATTTTTAGAAAATAATACAAATTTATTTTAAAAAAATATAGATTTATCATTTTTCAAAATAAAATACAATCCATCATTACAAATCTATGATAATACTTATTATATTGTGTTTTAAACCATCTGAAAATAATAATTTTGAAATAATAACATTTTTATAAAAACAAACTTCACAAATACCTTTAATCTAACATTTAGAGTTGTCTAAAAATATTACGACACCACCATCACATTAATTGAATGATTTACATTTAGAAAAACCTCATTTCATGTTCATGAATAATACACTATCTAAATGTTATGAGTATTTGATATTTCTAAGGAATATTTCCTGAATTTAGTTAATCAAGCAGAAGGTTTTGGTACCCATTATAACTCTGGTCCAACTGGATTAGTAACAGAGAATTTTAGAATCCAGATAGATTTAAAACATTTATTAGTGGGATGTTATAAAAATAAATCTTTATAAATAAAAGTTTTTTTGTGTTCCCAAATGATCATGTAAATCTCATTGAACATTTATTAGAATAATGACCATTCATTATAAATTTAAAATATGTGACACATGAAATAATTCCTTTATAAATCTTAATATAGGTAGTCTTATTTAACCTTAGTGATAAACTGTTATAACCAAAACCTTTCTCATTACAATTTAGTTTTATCATATATAAATTTTTTATATTATTGTTATTTACCATGATTTATTTTGATAAATTGTATTTAAGATTGAAAACATACTTTTTATAATTTATATTCTCTTTTTGAATAGTCTATAATCAAGTATAAACTTTCACATTAGATCCAGAAGCCATGTTTCTCATTTTCTTATTTTCTTTCTAAAGTTTCTTACATTAATTTTAAAATTTTGTTAAATCATATAGAACAAAATTAAATATTCTTTATTGATATTGATCATTATCTTCCAGAAAGTTTTTATGCATTTCATTTTCATTTTTTATTTTTAACATTTCAGAATCATAATTATCTTTTAGATTTTAATTATGGGAAATAAAAGTATTAAAATTATTGCATTCCATTTTTAGTTTCTCATTCTACTTAACCAAATTCTTACTTTTAATTTTTATATCAATGTATTTTTTAATTATATTGACTCCATAATTTCTTAATTCTTTATTTTCTTTTAATGTTTTTTTGGATTTAGAATTAAGAGAATCATAATTAGAACACAAATCAGAATTATTTTTATTTTTCATTTTCAAAAATAAAATTATGATTTAAATTATTAGGAGTAATTAATTGATTGAAAATAGAACCAGTTACCTCACACTATATTCACATTATAGGGATATTCCCTACCTTCTGTTGACTTCAAGAATCACTGCTTGAGTTAGAACTGTCTGAGCTGTCCCAACCTCTAAAAAAATATTTCTTTTCTTTTATCCTTTTATCTTTTTCTTACTTTGGATGTTTAATTTTAGGGAATTATTTTCTAATATAACCATTATTTCCTCACTCATAACTAGTTTATTCTGAAACATCATTACTATTGTATGAATTTAATTTCTTGTAATCATTTTCAAACTTTCTTCTGAACTACCTCTTACCACCTTTTTTCATGAACTTGAAAAAATTCTATCCAAATTTATCCATCTATTTTTCACTTTCCTACAACTCTGATTGAAAAGTGTTAGATATTTCATTAGAATTATACATAAAATCTATATTCTTTCTCTTTGTGAACTCCACATCAATAACATTTTTTAACTCTAATTCTTAATGCAGTGAAGAGACTATTAGTTCATTTGAGGTATACTCTTTTGAATTCTTACTCTCATCTATGGAAACCTTATTTGAATGCCATTATTTTAAAATACCTCTTAATACCATTTACACTTGACTTCTATTGTTCTGTACTTCCCCAAGAGCACTTATACCATTGGTAATACTTGTAAACCAATGGAACTTCTATTTTATTGACTCTTTATCTCCCATATTTATGTCCTAGTATTCTACTTAGAGTATCCTAATCTTGGTTATTTTGAGCTTGTTTGTCCCAGAGTGAGTGACTTGGAGTATTCTCTATACTCTAGGGGTTGTATTACAAGAAGAAGCATTTCTATAGACACTTCAACTTATAGAATCTTACAAAATATTTTTAACATTATAATTTAAAACATAATTAGTGGTATCATTAAATAAAAATGTATCTAGATCATCTTTGGGTATCTCACATAGATTCTCTATGATAGTCCAATGAAGCAAACTTATCTGTTTCAGGTAGACATTCATTCACTCTTGCCAGTATCCCTAGTCACTTTCATCAAATAATGGGGGTTTTTCTGGAATTCATCCACCATTGGTATTAACACTTGCCATCTTATAGAACTACAATTTTATTCCTCAAACTATTAGGTATAGTATGGTTAGGTTATAAAAAAATCAAAAATAAATAACAGAAACACTAACTAATTAGAGACTACCCTTTGATACCAAATTTTTTATCGTAAGTGATAGAAATGATGACTAGAGTGGTGGTGAATAGTAATTTAAAACATAAAAGGAAAAAATAAACCAAAGTCTAATTCATTAAAGAAACTTCTTTAAGTGATGTATTTAATATTTATAGTGAATTAGGAATAAAATAAAGAATACAAAGATTTATATTGGTTCATATCCCCAAGACCCTAGTCCACTCTTTAACCCTATCTATCTGGTGAGAAGATTGGTAGCCACTTAGAAACTCACTTTTGAGGGTGTGAGAACCTCTTACAGACTCTGCCTTTTAAAAATACCTAGATGCAAAATCCATACTTTTTATAAGAGTCTCTAACCTAATATGAACCTAACTTTTGTTAGGGATTCACAACCCAAAAATTATTTTTGTGTGGTAGAATAACCAACAAAAAATTACTATTTTTTATTGGGAAGAGTATAAACTAGACATGAATAGATTAAAAACAAATAAAGAAAAGGTAATATGAATAAAAAAAATATAGTGAAACCTAGTATAAAGATCTAATGATGAGGATGATGAAGTTCTATGTTCTTGATCAATACAACATTAAAGTGTTGATTGTTGAACATATAAAGTTTTTTTATTATTGAGGAAATGGAAAGGTAGTTGTGGGAGAAGTTTTTCACATATCAAGAAGATCATTCTTGTCATAAGAACTCAAAAATTCTTTATGAGTCAAAGTAGAAGGAGAGTTTGTACTGTATAACTTGATAACTTCTTATAAACAAATCACCAATAGTCACATTTAATCTATTTGTGTAGGATATTTTAAAACTTAACAGCTCCTTATAATGGTTAGAAATATTTAAAATAATAAAATACATCATTACCAATACCTTACACGTGATCAATAATAATATTTAATCAATTTAATTACTACATTAAACTGACTAAAATAATTTCTAATATATTCATTAAGATATATGAGAGTATTTAAATTAATTCAAAATATTTAAAATGGATATCATTAATTTTCAGTAAATTAATAATTAAAATATTATTGAAAACATAACATAAAACGAATATCTTGAAAATTATTAATTTTATAATAATTTTAATTCAAAAAATTGTGTAAAAGTTGTTATAAATTTTACTTAATAATAAAAGAGTGAAATAAGTTTAAACAAAGTTGTAGTTAATAATTTTATAAAAACAATTAATAAATATAGTGTTGTAGAAATAAATTTTATCTATAAAATAATTAAAGTGATGTACAGACTGTGTGAGGCACAAGCCTCATAGTTTGTTTTCCAACCATGCATGCACGGTCGGTACACTAAACATTCCATCATATGTGGTCAGTTGAAATTAAATAGTGACCGCGCACTTGAAAATAAATCATAATTCATGTGATATAACAAATTAGTCTTGTGGTTATAAAAAAAATTATATTATTGGTAAAATGGAACTCACAATCAGTTTCATATACCTCACAATAGGTACTCAAAGCACTTGCGGTAAGTTGTGACCCATTTCATAGTAGGTATGTATTTTCCATCATAGTATGTGAAATTCAATTCATGATATCTAGGCATTTTATGTACTATGATCTTCATGATAACTAAACATGGTATATACTCACACTAATTAACAATAAGTTGGAAGGCCACCTCATGGTATGTATCGACACTACTTCACAGTAAGGTAAGTTCTCATCATAGTAGGTTGGAGGAAAGTTATGGTAACTTCAAAATAGGGGGATCTCCATAGGCAAGGAAAAATGCTACCATCCAATGATGCTCGATCAGATTATTTTCTAATGCAGTGTGTATGAGAGATAGTGTGTATGGATAACGATGAGGTAAATCTTGATCTTTTGTCAAACCAAAGATAACTGAAATGATCCATCATGGTCAAACTGAAACATGTTCCTAACTAATATTGTGTTTCTATGAAGCTTTTTACATGGTCTTGGATGAAGCACATGCGAGCTACTGCTGGTATGATGTAGTGAGGAAGATAAATTCCATGGAGAAGAAGGTTAAGATGTTGGATGTTCATCGTTGCCATGGATATGCGCTTAAGTTAAAGTGGACAATGTTGAGTTTCTAGTGTTTTTTGAGCTTATGAAACGCGAAGCAGCAAAGGTCATTGATTCACTAATGGGACGAGGTAAGAGGTGAGTTGTGTATAGGCAAGCTTTCAGTGCTCGGAATGAAGATCAAGGAAGATGAACAGTTGATGTGTATATATATACCTCATAGTATATATATATATCTATATATATATATATATTTAAAAAACATAAACTGAAAACTATTAAAAAACAAGATATTATATTTAAACTTAAATATTAAAAAATAATATTAAAACATTACAACCATTAACATATGAAAATATATGTAGCACAATGAAATTTAAACAAAAAATATATTTGTTAATTTCTCATATATAAATAAAAAATATGAAAGTATAAATGTTTAAAAAGTTTAAAACTAATTAAATTTGATAAAATTATATTTTAATAATATATTATTAATAAAGCATTAATAGATAAAAGTTCAAACACTAAGAGGTTATCTATATCTAAAATGTATAAACCATTTACTATATTTCTAATTACATAAAAAAGTTTCATTCTTATATGTAGAACAAATATTTTTCGAAATAATGAGTTAAAAAACCATATTATCCAAAAAAGATACCAAAAAAATTCAAACTTTCTATTTATTATGAGAATATAATAATAGTTCTCTAACTCTATAATCGATAAAATTTCTAAAACTTTAGCTCATAAGTTCCTACTTCGAATGCAATAAATCATTCTCCATTTCCAATACAAGGATCCATTTGAAACTTCATAAATTCCCACCTATTACCAAGTCTATTTTTCTTATCACAAATGTTTGATTCACACATGGTATCTAATACCCATGAGTCAGAGTTGGTGAAATTGATTTCTATTACATTCATATTTAGATGATTAGAATGGTTCTTTTTAAGAAAAATTCTCAACCTTATATACCAATCGAGAATTTTAATATAGTTTATACCTTTAAAAGATCTCAAAATTATTATCATGAAGTAATCAATAATCTATAACAAATAAATATCTATGGGTGAGTATTATGTTTTAAATATATTAATCAAGGACTTTTAATAAAATCATTCCCACTAAAATTGATATCACAATGCATCATATCCATTTAGTAGGCCAAGATCAATATTTCACTAATTAATGAGTTCTCTTTGATGTTCCTCTCAACACATAATAATTTAGGTCGGGAATCATCTCAATCATAACATTTGTGATTCTTGGATAGTTGAGTGGGAAAATATTCTTCCAAATCCATAATATAGATAAAGTCAACTCTATTCCAATGATATCCTAATACTTTGGATTTACTAGTTAAGTGTAACCCAAAGACCAAGATAGGATTTAATTACCTAAATTTTAGGGTTTTCAATTTCCAACATTCCTTACCCAAGATAATAGAAGGGTAACCAACATTGACAGATCCTACCCAGCTAAAAGATCGAGGTATTGACATGTATTTTCATTAGAAATAATCTCACAGTTATAATTTTAGATTGGTTTTATTTTAAAATTATCAAAAAATTAATATACATCATATGCATATTAAATTCATAAATCTTTCATCTTTTGAAACTGTTATCTTCTCATGATTTATTCCTCCGTGTATTCATGCTTTTAATAATTTAGTTTTGTAATCTTTCTTCCATCCACAAAATTAATGTGTTCACATGGAATTAATGTGTAACTCTTTACACAACCTACAAATCTGTGTTACCCAAAAATAGATGCTAAAAATATTTATACATATCCAAAGGTATATCATGCATATGCTACATGAACTATAATGCCCCGACCCCAGTTACCCAGAGTCGGTGCATTATTACATAATATTGGCATGATCACAAAAGATCAAGTCTCAAAAGAACGATTAGTTTAGTAGACTTGTAATCACTAGATACATTCATAAAGTTTACATTACATCATAAAATGAAAACTAAAACAACATAGTATCCATAGTCCACACTCATATCCCCTCATACTATCCCTACAGGTCATTCATAAAATACTTGTTCACATCCTGGGAAAAATAAAACATAGAAAGGAGTGAGCTCAAATGCCCAGTTAGGATAACAATATAGCGGAAACTTTCATAAATAAGCATAAACATTTAAGGAAATGTGTCACGAACTGAATGAGATCGCCATCAACTCGACGCCCGACCCGGCCTTCGGCAAGTCCTGAAGGGCGTTCCCGATCCCCATGGGTTGGCACAAGTGCCCGGGTATAAATTTAGAATTTCTAGGAACGATTTACCCGTATAAAAAAACAAAAACAAACCATAAGTAAACTGAAATCCGTAACAATGTTACAACCTCAAGTTTTAAAATAACATGACCGAGTCTCAAATAAATGAGCAACCACAACTCAACCATAACTAACTCCCAAAAAAAGGTGACCAAAAACCAAACCAGTAATAGTCACCTGGTGGAAGAATATCCCTGTCAGGCCTCCGCCACAAACGCCAAACCAGATGAGTCAACTAACAACTCGGGCCACCGTGCTCAAAACCTTGGAATTTCCCTGCATCAGACATAATCAGATCTAATTACACCCAAGGGTGTAAGTAGGGTGTGAGCAATGCTCAATATGTTGGCACCAGAGAAAAGATTCTTCATAAAAAGGGTTAGATAACCAAAGCAGTTCGCAGGTTCAAATTTTAGGGAAAGTAAATAAATGCACTAACATTTTGATGTAAACAGTTTTTAAAGAAAGGAAGGCAGTTTTAAAATAGGAAAAGGGGGGGGGGGGTTGAAATTTAATGAAAAAGAAACATTCTTACCTTTTGAAACCACATAAGTCACCAAAACCAACCAGTGATGAGTATATTATCGCACAGGAGCAACAAAAGTGGGAGAGGCCCTACTCATCAAGGTCAAGGCACAAAACACAACATAGAACCTCACAACATGAAAGAGATATGGAATTTCGAGGGTCAAATTAAAGTTTATCAAACATTTGGAAAACTGATTTATAAGTTTAAAAAAAATAAAGAAACACAACCAACAGTGCAGAACCCACTCAGACACACACTAAGACTGTAACAAGGATCAATTTCAACTGCTGCATTTGTTCAAAAACCAAGGCACAACACAGTATAGACCCGACAATCAAGGCAATCCACTAATAAAAGTAAAACACATGCTCTACCAGTCCAACCGACAACTCACAACAGTATTTAAAAAAATAAATATTAAATTAATCAACCAGCAGACCAAATGATCAAACACCCTAAGCATGCGAAACCACCTACCTCAAACAGGTGCGTGAAGCGACACGGCGCAAAACTCCCGTTGTGCAACGGTCTCACCGTAAGAAGCCGTAAAAAGGGTCCTAAAACAGTGGACCAAATACCCTCAATGCCAACCCAGTGAAACATCAGCAGTCCATAAAAAAAATAAACATTAGCAATTAAATAATTCAGTTAACCATTTAACAGGTTCAATAATAATTAAGTTATTTAATTAACAACTAAACCAAAACAATTAAGTAGGTTTATTAATAAGTATACAATTCCAAAACTAACTAGATAAATTAATTAATAAGTTAAAAATTTCAATTAAATAAGATGATTACAAATTTAATAATAACTAAATAAATTAATTAACAACTTAAAATTTTCAATTAAATAAAATGATTAAAAAATTTAATAACAATCAATTATATTAATTAACAACTTACCAAATTAAATAAATTAATTATCAATCTGACCAATTCAAATAAATAATAAAATAATTAACAAATTTAATAACAATAAATTACTTAATTAACTCCTAAAATTTGCATTAATAATTAAATAACTCAATATCAATTAAACCAATTAAAATAATTAATTAAAAAAACCCTTGCGGAAAGTCAGGAAGGTGAAGAGGGGGGGTGGCACGGCAGTCCGATAGTACGAGCGGGGTGCGTGAGACCGTCCGACAGTGCGAGCAGGGCGCGGGAGGTTGCTGTCCGGCGAGAGGGGAAAGCGGAGGTTGTTGTCCGGCGAGAGGAAGGAGGGGCACCGGCCTGCAGAGTTGCTGTCCGGAAAAAGGAGGAGGCTGCTGCTGGTCGATCCGGCTGGAAGAGGGGATGGTGGAGGGGCCGAGTGCGGGGGAGAGAAAGGGAAGAGGGAGAGGGAAAGATGGGGGTGGAGTGCGGCGCAGCGGAGAGGGGAGGAGGAAAGGGTGGGCGCGGCGCGACACTGGAGTGAGGAGAAGATGGGGAGGCGCACGGGAAGGGAAGAGAAGGGAAGGAGGGAATAAGAAAGGAAGGAGAGAAGAAGAAGAATGAGAGAAAGGAGGGAGAGTTGCGGCCGAACGGGGAAGATAGGAAGAGGGAGAAGGGAGGCCGCAGGAGAGAGGATAAAAGGAGGAGAAGAAGAAGGGAAGGAGGGGAGAATGGAGGCTGCGGGAGAGAGGAGAAAGGGAGGAAGAAAAAAAAAAAGAAAGAGAGATAGGGGGGTGGAGGCTAGGGTAGGGTTTAGGAGGGGGAGAGAAAGGAAAAAAAAGAAAAGATATAAAATAAAAATAGAAAAGACGAAAAGTAAAATAAAATAAAATAAAATAAAATAACTAAATGAAATAAAATAAGGATAAAAGACTTTAAAATTAATACAAATTAATAATAATGGTACTATAATAATAATAATAATAATAATAAAACTGAAATTAATCATCTGGTCTTTGAAACGTCTGCACAACGGACACCGTACGTTACAATGGAAAAGTCGCACGGCTTCGCCTGTGCCCTGCCCGTGCGTCGAGTGGTGTAAGGCTCACGCACACACATCGTTGACACAACGGGAAACCCACATCGGGTTCAGCCCGTACTACAACCAAACAATTTAAATAAACATGAAATTAATTCACAAAATAAAAATTAAAAAATTAGATTTGTACCTCAACGAAGTCCGGGCGTGACAATTCTCCCCACCATGAAAACTTTCCGCCCTCGGAATGACAATTCTCCCCACCATGAAAACTTTCCGCCCTTGGAAAGTCAGCTCGATGCCCGATCAGAGAATAGAAAAGGATACTCCTGCTCAACCCAAGATTTTTGCTCCCAAGTTTCGTGCTCATCACTCCCATGCTGCCAGAGAATATGGACCAAAGGAATGGAATTTCCACGCAGAACCTTCTCCTGAGAATCCACTATCCGCATTGGTCACTCAAACACGGATAAGTCAGACTCTATCTCCAACTCCTCCCAATTCATCACATGCGACAGATCGAGGTTGTACTTCTTTAGTCGGGAGACATGAAATACGCCGTGAATCGACGTCAACTGCAAGGGAAAAGCTAACCTGTATGCCACCTTGCCAATCCGCTCAAGAATCTCGAAAGGTCTGACATACCTCGGTGTCAGCTTCCCCCGCTTCCCCAAATGACGGTGACCCAAGCGAGGGGCCACTCTCAAGAACACTCTATCCCCCACTGAAAACTCAAGATCCTGCCGCCTTTGATCTGAATAGGACTTGTGGCGACTCTGAGCTGTCAACAACCATTGCCTAATCAGTTTGACCTTCTCAGACGTCTCCTGAACAAGGCTCGGTCCCAAGAGTGAGGTCTTGCCTACCTCAGCCCAACACAGAGGAGACCGGCAAGGCCGGCCATAGAGAGCCTCAAAGGGTTAAATTCTGATTGAAGACTGGTAACTATTATTATAAGCAAACTCGACCAGTCCCAAATGGCTATCCCATGAGCCTCCAAAATCTAACACAGGCTCGGAGCATGTCTTCCAAAATCTGATTCGCCCACTCCGTCTGGCCATCGGTCTGAGGATGGTATGCCGTGCTCATCTTAATCTGCGACCCCAAAGCCTTCTGGAGCCCTCCCCAAAACCGAGATATAAAGCGGGGGTCCCTATCAGAAACAACTATCGACGACACACCATGAAGTCTGACCACCTCCTGAACATACAAGCGGCTCAGCTCATCTATCTTCGTTGTATCTCTGATCGGAATAAAGTGAACTGACTTGGTCAAGCGGTCAATCACTACCCAGATAGAATTCCTCCCCCGAGGTGTACGAGGAAAACCAATAATGAAGTCCATGGCGACCTCGTCCCACTTCCAGGTAGGAATGGGTAATGGATGGAGTAGGCCAGATGGTCTCTGATGCTCTGCTTTCACTTGCTGGCAAGTGTATCATCTGGATACAAAGTCGGCTATTTCCTATCTCATACCTGGCCACCAGAACTGACGGCGAACATCATAATACATCTTGGTGGTACCAGGATGGACGACCCACTGAGATTGGTGGCTATCCTGCATCACCACCTTTCACAGAGACAATGGCACCACAACACGACCCTTGAAGCACAAGACCCTCTGGGAAGACAAAGACCAATCAGAAGGAGTCTCCCCATCATGAAGAAACTGCATATATCACTGACACAGATCATCACCAGGATGCTCCCGCTGAATCAACTCCAGAAGAGCAGGAGTCAACTGAATTCTAGCCAAGAAAGTACCTCCACTGTGCTCCCTTCTCTCCAAGTGCATCTGGGAGAAGAGCCCCATCAAAGTCCACTCATCACTGGACTTCCTCAATGCCTGCACTGGTACTTTTCTGATCAAAGCATCAGCTACCACATTACCCTTGTCAGGGGTATAGACAATATCAAAATCAAAACCCTGCGGGTACTCGACCCAGCGGCTCTGTCTCAAATTGAGGTCCTTCTGAGAGAAAATGTGGGCCAGGCTGTTATGGTCAGAATAGACCACAAACTTCTCCCCAAAAAGATAGTGACTCTACATCTTCAAAGCATGCATCACCCCTGCCAACTCTAAGTCGTGAGTTGGATAATTCTTATCATGTGGCTGGAGATAGCGAGAACCATAAGCCACAACATGGTCATCCTGCATGAGCACACATCCAAGGCCCGTACTTGAAGCATCACAGTAAACCACAAAGCCCTTTCCCGACTCTGGTAAGGTCAACACAGGGGCGGTGGTCAACCGCTGCTTCAACTCCTCAAAGGATGCCTGACACTGAGGGCTCCACTCAAACTTCACCCCTTTCTGGGTGAGTGCGGTCATGGGGGAGGCAAGCTATGAGAAGTCCCGGACAAAGCGCCTGTAATAACCAGCCAAGCCCAGAAAACTCCTGATCTCAAACACATTTCTCGGCTGCTCCCATGACATAACTGTCCTGATCTTCTCGGGATCCACTGAAACCCCTTGTTCTGAGATGACATGCCCTAGAAACTTCACTTCCCTGATCCAGAATGTGCACTTCGAGAGTTTGGCATACAGGCGGTGATCCCGCAAAGTTCCCAAAACAACGCGTAGGTGATGCTCATGCTCATCCTCAGATCCAGAATAAACTACGATTTCATCCACGAATACCATGACAAATGAGTCGAGATATTGGTGGAACACCCTATTCATGAGATCCAAAAAAACTGCAGGAGAATTCGTCAATCCGAAAGGCATGACCAAGTACTCGAAGTGACCGTACCTGCTTCAGAAAGCCGTCTTCGGGATATCTTCTTCTCTCACCCAGAGCTGGTGGTATCCCGAACGCAAATCAATATTGGAAAACCACTTTTCCCCCTTCAACTGGTCGAACAAATCGTCAATCCGGGTAAAAGGGTATCTATTTTTGATGGTTACCTTGTTCAATTTCCGGTAATCAATGCACAACTGGAGGGTTCCATCGGGCTTCTTCGCGAATAAAACCGGGGTGGCCGAAGGAGAGACGCTCGGGCGAATGAATCCTTTGGATTCCAAATTGTACAGCTGTATCTTTAATTCCCTCAATTCGGTGGGGGCCATGCGATACGAGGGAAGAGATATAGGCTGTGTTCCCGGCGCCAACTCAATCGAGGACTCCATGTCTCACTCTGGGGGTAAGATAGAAAATTCATCTGGGAAGACCTCTGGGAACTCATCCACTACATGAGGTAATCCGCCTTGTAAAACACCACCATCGTCCTCCAGTGCGAGCGACGACAACTGATAAGCAAGATTTCCCAACTCATGGAGTGGAGGTCCCGCGTGTCCCGACCGAGGATCCCATTCTCCGTGAAATATCTGAGGATCCCCATCCAGTGCCGTAAAACCGACTCGGTGCCGATAGCAATCAATGTGTGCCTGGAAGCGCACCAGACAGTCCATACCGAGGATCAAATCAAATAGGTCCATGTCAAGGACCAAGAAATCCCATTCCATCTCGACTCCCGACACAGAGAGTGCGCACGATGGGAACCTAAGGCCTTTCTCTCTCTTTTTCCCCAATGGTGTTGCCAACTCCATAGCAAACGATAACAACTCGGTTGGTAGGTTCGGCAGATTCACAAGGCGAGCAGATATGAAAGAAACGGAAGCACCAATATCAAATAAAACTACAGCTATAGAAGATGCAACCAGAATGGTACCTCGAACAGTCGAAGGCCCTGCATCAGATCTCGTTGGTGCCTGATCCACAACATGTAGTTGCCTGGTCCCTGCCTGAGAACGACTGCTTGCCCGCGTCTCTGCCCTAATCTGGCTCTGCCCAGAAGATGATCCGGTCCTGCCACCACGACCACCGAACCGAGATCCCAACGTCCTGGTCGTCTTTGACTGCATAGATACACCCCTAGAAGCTACAGATCCAGTCCCACTCTGGTAAGGGCGTACAGTCCCGCAGAAATGCTGTAGGTGCCCCATAACTCCACACCCATAGCAAGGTCTGGGAGGATGTGGACATGCAGGTCAAATGTGCCCTGCCTTTCCACACTGATGGCACACAATGGGCCTCACATCAGAATCCTCAGATGGTGTCTGCCTAGAGGGATGGCCTGAGCCGCCACCACTCTTCTTCCACCGCTCAACACGCTTCCTCTTCTTCTCTGAGGAACTGCCGCTGCTAAATCCTGATACTGATTCGGAAAACCCCGACTTTCCTCTCTAGTCAATCTCAGCCATACAATCACGATCGACCACCTCAGCATAAGTCTTCAGCTTGAACAAGAAAACCTGAGAGTGGATTTCCGGTCGAAGTCCCTTCTCAAACTTCCGAGCTTTCAAGAATTCGCTCGAAACTATCTCAGGTGCATACCGCACTAGCTCAGAAAAGCGGTTCGCATATTCCATCACTGTCTGATTCCCCTGCGAAATCTCCATGAACTCCCTAGATCTAGCGTAGGTGAGAAACTCTGGACAATACTGCTCATTGAAGATACCATTGAAATCTTTCCAGCTCATGTGCTCATGTTTCCCAGCCTGGACAACTGATTCCCACCATTTTTGACTGGAACCCTCTAGCTGGAACGAGGCACACTTCACCCTGACTTCCTCAGGCGTGTTAAGGAAATTGAACATCCGTTCTATCTTTTCAAGCCATTCCTCTGCCTCCTGAGGTTCTGAACTGCCTCGGAACGAAGGAGGTTTGTTCTTCAGAAACTCCTGAGCTCTATCCTTCCTGGAGCCAGATTCTTCCCCTCTAGCTGGAATAGGGGAGAGTACATGAGTCACCCCTTGTCCCAAAGCCTGAATGGATCGGACCATAGACTCTACCAATCTCTGATCAACCGGCGCGGGAGAACTCTCTCTGGCTTCCTCCCGTGGGTGCATGGGAGCTCTCCGGGGAGGCATATTGCTGCCCAGGGAAACAATCATAAAGAAGTTACATCAATATTACATATCTCAAGAGGAACCAAATTTTTCAATAGGATAAATAATCATCAATAAACCAAACATGCAAAAAAAAATTCATGTCAAAACTCTACTTTCCTACCTGGTGTCCACGTACAGTCTGCAGCCTGTACGTCCCACCTAGGAAAGAAGTCAAACAGGCACCCTGACATCCCATGGTGACTCAGTATCTGTCAAGAGGCGTGCTAGCCAGGAACCCTACTCGCAACCTGAATTTCGAGCCCCCCAACAGTACCAACTTCTGTATAACCAAACTCACCCCAAATAACATAGACCAAGAGTTAACCACCTCTGATACCATTATGTCACGAACCGAATCGGGTCTCCATCAACTCGACGCCCGACCCGGCCTGAGGCAAGGCCCGAAGAGCGTTCCCGATCCCCACGAGCTGGCACAAGTTCCTGGGTATAAATTTAGATTTTATGGGAATGATTTACCCGTATAAAAAAACAGAAACAAACCATAAGTAAACTGAAATCCGTAAGCAACATTACAATCGCATGTTTTAAAACAGCATGACCGAGTCTCATCAAAAAGAGAAACCACAACTCAACCACAAATAACTCCCAAAAGAAGGTGACCAAAAACCAAACCAGTAATAGTCACCTAGTGGAAGAATATCCCTATCAGGCCTCCGCCACCAATGCCAAACCAGATGAGTCAACTAACAACTCGGGCCACCGTGCTCAAAACCTTAGAGTTTCCCTGAATCAGACATAATCAGATCTACTTACACCCAAGGGTGTAAGTAGGGTGTGAGCAACGCTCAATATGTTGGCACGAGTGAAAAGATTCCACATAAAAAGGGTTAGATGACCAAAGCAGTTCGCAAGTTCAAATTTTAGGGAAAGTAAATAAATGCACTAACATTTTGATGTAAACAGTTTTTAATGAAAGGAAGGCAGTTTTAAAATAGGAAAAAGTGGTTTTTGAAATTGAATGAAAAAGAAACATTCTTACCTTTTGAAACCACAGAAGTCACCAAAACCAACCAGTGATGAGTATATTATTTCACAGGAGCAACAAAAGTGGGAGATGCCCTACTCATCAAGGTCAAGGCACAAAACACAACATAGAACCTCACAACATGCAAGAGCTATGGAATTTCGAGGGTCAAATTAAAGTTTATCAAACATTTGGAAAACTGATTTGTAAGTTTTAAGCAAATAAAGCAACACAACCAACAGTGCAGAACCCACTCAGACGCACACTAATACTATAACAAGGATCAATTTCAACTGCTGAATTTGTTCAAAAACCAAGGCACAACACAGTATAGACCCGACAATCTAGACAATCCACTAATAAATGTAAAACCCATGCTCTACCAGTCCAACCGACAACTCACGACAGTATTTAAAAAAAGAAATATTAAATTAATCAACCAGCATACCAAATGATCAAACGCCCTAAGCATGCGAAACCACCTACCTCAAATAGGTGCGTGAAGTGACACGGCGCAAAATTCCCGTTGTGCAACGGTCGCACCATAAGAAGCCGTCAAAAGGGTCCTAAAACAGTGGACCAAATACACTCAATGCCAACCCAGTGAAACATCAGCAGTCCATAAAAAAAATAAACCTCAGGAATTAAATAATTCATTTAACCATTTAACAAGTTCAATAATAATTAAATAAAAAAATTAACAACTAAACCAAAACAATCAAGCAGGTTGATTAATAAGTTTACAATTCCAAAACTAACTAGATAAATTAATTAATAAGTTAACATTTTCAATTAAATAAGATGATTACAAATTTAATAATAACTAAATAAATTAATTAACAACTTAACAATTTCAATTAAATAAGATGATTAAAAAATTTAATAATAATCAATTAAATTAATTAACAACTTACCAAATTAAATAAATTAATTAACAATCTGACCAATTCAAATAAATAATAAAATAATTAACAAATTTAATAACAATAAATTAATTAATTAACTCCTAAACAATTGCCTTAATAATTAAATAACTCAATATCAATTAAACCAATTAAAATAATTAATTAAAACAAACCCTTGAGAAAAGTCGGGAAGGTGAAGATGGGGGGCATGGCGGTCCGGTAGTACGAGCGGGGTGCGGGAGACCGTCCGGCAGTGCGAGCAGGGCGCGGGAGGTCGCTGTCCGGCGAGAGGGGAATGCGGAGGTCGCTGTCCGGCGAGAGGAAGGAGGGGCACCGGCCTGAGGAGTTGCAGTCCGGCAAAAGGAGGAGGCTTCTGCTGGTCGGTCCGGCTGGAAGAGGGGATGGCGGAAGGGCCGAGTGCGAGGGAGAGAAAGGGAAGAGGGAGAGGGAAAGATGGGGGGTGGAGTGTCACGACCCATCCTCGGGGCCCGTTCCGTGACTACCCCAAGCCCGCCTTCCATAGGCCAGGGGCTGGCGACTAGCACCAAAGGCGTAAATCCCGATAACTGGGAAGGCATTGCCTTTATAAAAGTAAACAAAACACCATAGAGTACAAGCAGAAGTAAAACACAAAGTAAAACTGAAACATGCTGTGTTGAAAGTAAAGGGGCTGGAAATACAAGCCCAACTGTAAAGTACAAGGAAAAAGATAAAACAGCCGAAAGGTGTCAAGCAACTCCCGGATCGTCCACCAAGGATCCTACCTGAAGGGTAGGTACAGATAGCTCAGCTCCTGGATCGTCCACCATGGATCCTACCTGAAGGGTAGGTACAACTAGACTCCACAACGCTCTCAACCGTCAACCTCCTCCGAGTGTCGTCTCGTCCTGAAGTCGACCACTAGATACTGTCTCGTCGTGAGGTCCACCTCCGGGTATCGTCCAGTCCTCGAACAATCGGCCTCTATCTGCACTGCCCGTCGTCTGCAACCAACACAACGAGGTGCGGGCATAACCCGTGCAGGGGTGAGTATAACTATACTCAGTAGAGACCCTGAGACCCTCAATGTCCCACTAAATCCATTAGGGATAACCACAAAGAAGATCTCAACAGATAACCTCTACCTAGGGATATGCCCATACATATACCCAAGTTATCAAGTAACCCATCTCAATCATGAGGAAACACAAACATTATGAAATCAACGGATAACCACTACCCAGGTATATGCCTATACATATACCTAAGTTATCAAGTGACTCATCTCAATCATTAGGTAAACACAAAGGTCATAGACTCAACTCAAACCAGGATATTCATTATCGAAATCGTAACTGCTAAAGAGTCCCATCTCTGGAGTGTACAGTGGTCCTGTCACGACTCCGAGGTACTGCTCACTAACCTAAGACTGCTTAGGTACTCCTCCTGTCGAGTACCGCGGGCCAGCCACCCAAACACAGTAGTGCTTCTCGCCGGGGTATGCCACCCAAACACAGTAGTGCACACCCCCTAATAGCCTGCAGAGGTACTCTCCGGACGAGTACCGCGGGTCTGCATTGTCACACACGTAGTGCTCCATCCACCATGGGTTTGTACCCAACAAATTAGTGCTCCGTCCACTGGGCTAGTTGAATCACTCCAAGTCGAGTTGGTCAAGCAGTCGTCAGGTCTCAGCCGGCTACACGGTCTCCGTACTCCGAACGCTCGTCTCTGGGAGGGTCCGCTCCATGAGCTACAGGTCTATACTCCAAGTATCTCAAATTCCCATGAAGAAGTATCTCAAAGAACCGCCTCGTCATAGGGGTCTCAACGCAACAGACGGCGCGTCAATCAGACGCTTGGTCTGTGAGTTATTAGCCTTTTCGTCCTAGGGGCCCGGTTGGTTTCGTGTGTGAACCAACCCAGCCGTATCTCAACTGTACCCCGAACTCTCATAGAGTATACTCAAAGGGACCATTTCTCAACAAGATCACCAACGCCGCTGACGGTTCGTCAAACGGACGTCCAGTCTGAAAGTTATCAGCTTTTCCGTTCGAGGGGCCCGGTTCGATTTCAGGTACAATTCCACCCGGCCATATTCCAACAGCGTCCAAACCTCAGGCGAAGTATACCAAAAGTTCTGTCTCATCAAGAGGAATCCAACAAAGTTTAAGGCACGTCAATCGGACATCCGGAGCTCAAGTTATAAGCGTTTCTGCTCCGAGGGCCCGATTGGATTCATGTTCGATCCAACCCAGTCGTACTTCAAATGACAGAGGTTAACCAAGCCGGTCACACCATTGCGATCCATACAAAAAAACACACGAGATGGAATACCCATTGGTCCCAAACGGATAGCCAGTGAAAAAGTTTCATTTCACCGCATCATGCGTGAACCGGGCCTCGTGGGGCCCGCACCTCGACCTCGACTTAAATATCCAAAATTAGTCTTGAAACATCCGTCGTAATTCTAGGGTCGCAACGTCGCAGACGGGTCATCATTCTGACACTGTACGAGAGAGATATGTCTGATACATGATCACGTAATAATAATAATAATAATATTATTATTATTCGGTGTTTCGTGGCCTCGCACCACGAACTAGAATTTAGTATCCAACATTATACTTGAATCGACCGTATTAATGACGGGATTATATCACCACTGACGGCAAGCCAATCGGACGTCACACGCATGAGTTATGGTGGGTCGAAGATTTAATAATAATATTAAATCCATTATTTTTCGAGGGCTTCCGGAACCCGATCCAAAAACCCGAATAAGACATCCAATATTGGACTCATAAATTCCCTCTCGAAGTCATGGTCGCACTGCCACTGACGGTTCGTGAAACCGAGATTGCACGAAGAAGTTACAGACAAAAAGTGTTTTATCATCAAAATTAATAATAACATTATTATATTATTAATTTTAATTGATTTATTTCAAATACCCCATGTCACGCACCACCCTTCTTCACCCACCACCCTTCTTTATGCATGGCCACCACCACTGGCTGCCCGCCCAGCTGCGCCTTCAGATCCTTGCACACTGCATTTCGACTTCGATTTAACTCGGAAAAAAGATACGAACGCATATCCTTGATCCTCGGGTCGAGATCTTCGTGTCCGTATGTCGCGCTCATGGAAACATTGAGTTTCCAGCGTCAATAAATATTTGGACGCCTCCTTCCGAGAGCCATTGCGGCTTCGTTCCAAGCCCGAAAAATTATACGATCGCATATTTGTGATCCTTGCGTCAAGGGCTTCAGATCCATATATTGTTCTCAACAAAAATTTGTGTTTCCAACATCAATAAATATTTTGCATTGAAGAACGCACGAAGAACACGTGAAGAATAAAAAGAAAACGGAGAATGGTATATGTACGGGATGATGTCCATGTTCATTTGATCATCATCATCGTGAATATAAGATATGAAAAATCAATAAAACGAATTCAATCATATATAAAAACCCCTACCTCGAAAAGACGTCGCACGTCGTCGAACCGCGGAAAGAGGCAAGCATCGTGGTGGTCGGGCATCGCGGAAGAATGGTGCTCCTCATGGCGTCACCTCACATTCTTGTCTCGGTTGAAGGAGATTCCCTTCGCCGAGAGGAAGATTGTGTTCTTCGTGGAAAGTAAGCTTTTCCTTATAATCCTCCAAAGCCTCTCCACAGATTAATTGCCCAACAATAAAATGAAAGTCTAATTTAATAATGCCAAGCAATTCAGAACTAAGAGGAGCCAATTCATTAATTGAAATCAAGTTGGAAAAACTTATGGGAGAGAGAGAAGAAGGTGAGGAGTTCACATAATTAAAGGGGAGTTTACAAATTAATTT
Organism: Viscum album; assembly: GCA_963277665.1. Lineage (NCBI taxonomy): Eukaryota > Viridiplantae > Streptophyta > Magnoliopsida > Santalales > Viscaceae > Viscum > Viscum album. Next base: position 28,349,898 of record OY728131.1, read on the forward strand.
AAGGGGTGATAAAGGGGGGTTTAGGGAGTTGAGAGGGAGGTGAGGAGTTAGGGTCTCGTGCAGACCCCACCTCCCATTTATCCTCACATGGGTAGCTGGTGGTTATGGGTCTCACCCTTAACTCCCCTTTGTAGGATATAACCACCATATAAATAAAATTGTGTACCACCAATTTTATTTATTTAATTCTAAATCCCCAATTATTAATTCTCAACCCACTTCAAAGGAAACTGCGGTAAAGGTCCCCTTAAGCATTTACCTGTGCTTCGAGTTCATCAGTGCCCTCAGATTTCAATTCCGAGTACCGGTTCAAAAGATAGGAAAACCCACACGTACGTTTACTGAATGTACCCGAAAAAAAGGTCGGAAAATTATTATCAGTCACCCTCGACCCGCGCCGATCAAGGTCAGGCTCTGCCTAAGTGAAACAAGCCCCAAAGAATACAACGGTACTCTTGGATTTTCAATCCGAGTTTCTGTTTAAAAGATAAAAATTTTACAATAAAATAATTTTCATTTAATTCTTTTATTTGCGGCCAAAAACTAACTTTTTCTGGTGGCCCGCGCCGGCCAAAGTTAGTATCTGCTTAAATAAACCATTCCCTCATGAGTTCAGCAATTGTCTCAGATTTTTAATCCGAGCTACCATTTGTGAGTTATAAGCATTTGAAAAATAAAATAATTTATTTAATTATTTTATTTACTGTTATGCCATTTTTGGAATTTCTCACAGGAGGCCCGCGCCGACTAAACTTAAGTCGCGCCTAGGGTAAACCTACCATCCTGAGCACAACAGTGCCCTCAGATTTATGATCTGAGTAACCGTTTAAGAGTTATTACATTTTTTTGGTAAAACTGCTTATGCACGTTAATTTAATCTTAACAAGACTTCAGAAAATTATTCCGGGCACACCGGGCCTCAGAATCAGGTGCCGTCAGAAACTGCATACTCTTAAAATTCCAAATAAATTAAGAAAAAAAAATTCCCTTGAATTTTATGGGTCTTTACATTACTCCCACCTCGGGTTTTTACGTCCCCGTAAAGCTATAACACAAACTAGGGAAACAAAAGTGGTACTGAGCAAGCATCTGATCCTTCCGCTCCCATGTGCTCTCCTGGACGTTCCTGTGCTGCCAGTGAAAGAGCACCTGAGGAATCGATCGTTCACGTAAGACCCGCTCCTGTCGATCCCCAATCTCCACTGGAACCTTCGTGCATGTCGCCCTGTCATCGACGTCCAACTACCTGAGGTCGATGATGTGTGAAAGATCTTGCATGTATCTCCTCAGCCGAGGTACGTGGAAGCTTTCATGCACTCGGTGCAACTGAGGTGGAAAGGTGAAGCGGTAAACCACCTCGCCTACCCTGCTGGAGACCTAGAAAGGTCCGTTGAACCTCGGAGATATCTCGCCACCTCGGCTACATCTCCATAAACCTTGTCGAGGTGAGACCCGTATAAGAACGTGGCCGCCATCCTCGAACTCTAGAGTTCTCCCTTTCCTGATTAGAACTGAAACTCAAAACTCCTGCTACCACGAGGGTAAGGTTGGCCGACCCAAGAATGATCGGATACACCCTCCCATGCATGAGTTTATCTTGTGCTACCTGGGGTTTCCTTTTCACCGACCAAGGAAAACCCATCCCGACGTTTGCCTAATACCGTCAATTTGAGTATGAGCAGTGATTTCCCAATCCATACTCAAACTAGCGTCGTAAGGCCTCGACGCTGCCACCAAGAGGTCCCAACCGAGACTCTTGCCTCAAGGGTCAGATCACACCGTCGGCGTAAGTGTGACTATCGAATCTCCTCCCAAAGGTATCTCCAGACGTGAGGGTCAAGTCAACGGCTTAACCAGAAACGCTAGTTCTAGGACTAGATTCATGGAAGGAAGGGAAGATTTGTATCGATGTATGTGGCGACGACAGCTAGTAGAAGACAAAGTCCGCACTTCGAATCATCTTTAGAGCCATTTCAGTCGCACTCCTTTACCGCATGCAGCTACTCTTTTCCCCTGCCCTCCAGCTCTCTGAGCCTGGAGGGGACAACAAAGGCAGGTGGTTGTAATATGTTGAAATTTACACCACCTCATGCTGCTCTCCTAGCTCTGCCTCCACGTCTGATGCTCTACAGATTTATCTGTCCTTAACATTTCCTCTTCTTGAAACATCCGCACGCCCAAGTCTCTGAGACTGGCACCAGGTCACTGCATTCCAACTTCTAACATTCTCTAGCTGTATTCATTCATCCAAAGTACATTCAACCTCAAGGTTCTCTCTAGAACCCTAACGTGAGTAGGAATGCATAGAGGAAAAAGTGATGGCTCGAATCGTATTCATCGAGTACCCGGAATGTTCGGTACGCCTCGATGAATTCTCAGCTACTGACATGTTGTACTGATGAAGTTGTATAAGCTCTAGAAAACTCTCAGCCACCTCCTCAAGCCATTCCTCAGCCCCCTGTGAATCAGGTTCACCTCAGAACTTGAGGGTATCTGATGTTAGAACACGTGTAAGGCAGTAAGACTACATGTGTCACCTACCGATACTGCCAGTTGTAACTGCTGACCAACAGGTAGTGATGTATAGCTGACACACTACCCGAAGGAACTATCTCAGGCATCGGTCCACGTACTGAAGGCTCATCACTATGCGGACCATCCTCATGGTCATTCACTGGAAAAAACTAGTGGCCAAGTCCACCATCCACTCTCCTGATGTCTCAGCTAGGCGGAAAACTCTAGCAATCGCCTCCAGCCAGTCCTCGGCTGTCTGGGAATCTGCCTCGCCTCGTATCCTCAGAGGCCTCTACTGCTGGAACTCGTGCAACGTGCTCTTCCAGCGTTCATAGTTCTCTAGTATAACTGTTGGAATATGCTGCCCAACAGGCGGTAGTGCTGCTGGTACACCACCCAAGGGTTCCAACATAGTAAAAAGGGCCCTGCACCAGAACCTCGTCGCTCGGTGAGCCGTCATCGAGTACTCTCTCGGAACTTCAACTGACTGTCTGCATGGAGACATCCTGAACAGATGCGACACAGTCAACGTCTTATACCTGGTGAGCTGACCTGGTTTGAGCTGACTTTAAAACTTTTGGAAACACACACGCAATCAGTGTTTTCTTGCACAAAGTTGGAAATCAGTAGTCAGGGTCCTAGTGTACGAATACGTCGGCCGCCACACCAACACTGGACTCCCTAAACTGAAGACCCCACTTGGTACCCTTAACACTGTTGCTTCATAGAAAATAAAATAGCAGAGTTATAAGTCCTAGGGTAGAACCGACTCCTCTGATACCAATTTGTCACGACCCGTCCTCGGGGCCCGTGTCGTGACTACCCCAAGCCCGCCTTCCATAGGACAGGGGTTGGCGACTATCACCAAAGGCGTAAATCCCGATAACTGGGAAGGCATTGCCTTTATAAAAGTAAACAAAACACCACAGAGTACAAGCAGAAGTAAAACACTAAGTAAAACTGAAACAAGCTGTAATGAAAGTAAAGGGGCCGGAAATACAAGCCCAACTGTAAAGTACAAGGAAAAAGATAAAACAGCCGAAAGGTGACAAGCAGCTCCTAGATCGTCCACCAAGAATCCTACCTGAAGGGTAGGTACAGATAGCGCAGCTCCTGGATCGTCCACCACGGTTCCTACCTGAAGGGTACGTATAGATAGCCACCACAACGCTCTTGGCCATCAACCTCCTCCGAGTGTCGTATCGTCGTGAAGTCCACCACCAGATACTGTCTCGTCATGAGGTCCACCTTCGGGTACCGTCCAGTCATCGAACACTCAGCCTCTGTCTGCGCTGCCCATCGTCTGCAACCAACACAACGAGGTGCGGGCATAGCCTGTTCAGGGGTGAGTATAACGATACTCAGTAGGGACCCCGAGACCCTCAAGGTCTCACTAAATCCAACAAGGATAACCACAAAGAAGATCTCAACAGATAATCTCTACCTAGGTATATGCCCGTACATATACCCAAGTTATCAAGTAACCCATATCAATCATGAGGAAACACAAAGATTATGAAATCAATGGATAACCACTACCCAGGTATATGCCCATACATATACCAAAGTTATCAAGTGACCCATCTCAATCATGAGGTAAACACAAAGGTCATAGACTCAGCTCAAACCGGGATTTTCATTATCGAAACCGTAACTGCTGAAGAGTCCCGTCTCTGGAGTGTACAGTGGTCCTGCCACGACTCCGAGGTACTGCTCTCTAACCTAATACTTCTGAGGTACTCCTCCTGTCGAGTACCGCGGGCCAGCCACCCAAACACAGTAGTGCTTCCCACCGGGGTATGCCACCCAAACACAATAGTGCACACCCCCTAATAGCCTGGAGAGGTATTTTCCGGACGAGTACCGCGGGTCTGCACTGTCACACAGGTAGTGCTCCGTCCGCCATGGGTCTGCACCCAACAAAGTAGTGCTCCTTCCATTGGGCTAGCCAACTCACTCCAAGTCGAGTCGGTCAAGCAGTCGTCAGGTCTCAGCCCGCTACACGGTCTCCGTACTCCGAACGCTCATCTCTGGGAGGGTCTGATCCATGAGCTACAGGTCAATACTCCAAGTATCTCAAAGTCACACGAAGAAGTATCTCAAAGGACCGCCTCGTCATAGGGTTCTCAACGCAACAGACGGCGCGTCAATCAGACGCTTGGTCTGTGAGTTATTAGCCTTTTCGTCCTAGGGGCCCGGTTGGTTTCGTGTGCGAACCAACCCGGTCGTATTTCAACTGTACCCCGAACTCTCATAGAGTATACTCAAAGGGACCGTTTCTCAAAAAGATCACCAACACCGCTGACGGTTCGTCAAACAGACGTCCAGTCTGAAAGTTATCATCTTTTCTGTTCCAGGGGCCCGGTTGGATTTCGGGTACAATCCAACCCGGCCATATTCCAACAGCGTCCAAACATCAGGCGAAGTATACCAAAAGTTCCGTCTCATCAAGAGGAATCCAACAAAGTCGACAGCACATTAATTGGACGTCCAGAGATCATTTTATAAGCGTTTCCACTCCAAGGGCCCGGTTGGATTCATGTTCGATCCAACCCAGTCATACTTCAAATGACACTGGTTAACCAAACCGGTCACACCATTGCGATCCATATGCAAAAACACACGAGATGGACTACCCATTGGTCCCAAACGGATAGCCGGTGAAAAAGTTGCATTTCACCGCATCATGAGGGAACCAGGCCTCGTGGGGCCCGCGCCTCAACCTCGACTTAAATATCTAAAATTAGTCTTGAAACTTCTGTCGTAATTCCAGGGTCACAACGTCGCAGACGGTTCGTCATTCCGACACCGTATGAGAGAGATATGTCTAATACAAGATCCCGTAATAATAATAATAATATTATTATTCGGTGTTTCGTGGCCCCAAACCACGAACTAGAATTTAGTATCCAACATTAGACTTGAATTGACCGTATTAATGACAGGATTATATCGCCACTGATGGCAAGCCAATCGGACATCGCACACATGAGTTATGGTGGGTCGAAGATTTAATAATAATATTAAATCTATTATTTTTTGAGCGCTTCAGGTATCCGATCCAAAAACCCGAAAAAGACATCCAATATTGGACTCATAAATTATGTCTCGAAGTCATGGTCGCACTGGCACTTACAGTTCGTGAAACCGAGATCGCACGAAGAAGTTACGAAAAAAAGTGTTTTATCATCAAAATTAATAATACCATTATTATATTATTAATTTTAATTTATTTCTTTCAAATACCCCATGTCACCCACCACCCTTCTTCACACACCACCCTTCTTTACGCATGGCCACCACCTTTGGCTGCCCGCCCAGCTGCGCCTCCAGATCCTTCCGCACTCCATTTCGACTTCGATTTAACTCGGAAAAAAGATACGAACGCATATCCTTGATCCTCGGATCGAGATCTTCGTGTCCGTATGTCGTGCTCAGGGAAACATTGAGTTTCCAGCGTCAATAAATATTTGGACACCTCCTTCCTCGAGCCATTGCGGCTTCGTTCCAAGCCCAAGAAATTAAACGATTGCATATTTGTGATCCTTGCGTCGAGGGCTTCACATCCATATATTGCGCTCAACAAAAATTCGTGTTTCCAGCGTCAATAAATATTTGGCATTGAAGAACGCACAAAGAACACGTGAAGAATAAAAAGAAAAAGGAGAATGGTTTATGTGCGGGACGATGTCCATGTTCATTTGGTCATCATCATCGTGAATTTAAGATATGAAGAATCAATAAAACAAATTCAATCATATATAAAAACCCCTACCTCGAAAAGACGTCGCACGTCGTCGAACCGCGGAAAGAGGCAAGCATCGTGGTGGTTGGGCATCGCGGAAGAACGGTGCTCCTCGTGGCGTCACCTCACATTCTTGCCTCGGTTGAAGGAGATTCCCTTCGCCGAGAGGAAAATTGCATTCTTCGTGGAAAGTAAGCTTTTCCTTCTAATCCTCCAAAGCTTCTCCAAAGATTAATTGCCCAACAATAAAATGAAAGGCTTCCTCTTAATTTAATAATTGCAAGCAATTAAAAACTAAGAGGAGCCAATTCATTAATTGAAATCAAGTTGGCAAAACTTATGGGAGAGAGAGAAGAAGGTGAGGAGTTCATATAATTAAAGGGGAGTTTACAAATTAATTTAAGAGGTGATAAAGGGGGGTTTAGGGAGTTGAGGGGGAGGTGAGGAGTTAGGGTCTCGTGCGGACCCCACCCCTCATTTATCCTCATATGGGTAGTTGGTGGTTATGGGTCTCACCCTTAACTCCCCTTTGTAGGGTATAACTACCATACAAATAAAATTGTGTACCACCAATTTTATTTATTTAATTCTAAATCCCCAATTATTAATTCTCAACCCACTTCAAACGCAACTGCGGTAAAGGTCCCCTTAATCATTTACCGGTGCTTCGAGTTCAGCGGTGCCCTCAGATTTCAATTCCGAGTACCAGTTCAAAAGATAGAAAAACCCACACGTACGTTTACTGAACGTACCAAAAAAAAAGTTCGGAAAATTATTATCAGTCACCATCGACCCGCGCCGGTCAAGGTCAGGCTCTACCTAAGTGAAACACGCCCAAACGAATCCAACGATAGTCTCAGATTTTCAATATGAGTTACTATTTAAAAGATATGAATTTTACAATAAAATAATTGTCATTTAATTATTTTATTTGCGGCCAAAAATAAACTTTTTCTGGTGGCCCGTGCCGGCCAAAGTTAGTATCTGCTTAAATAAACCATTCCCTCACGAGTTCAGTGGTTGTCTCGGATTTTTAATCCGAGCTACCGTTTGTGAGTTATAAGCATTTGAAAAATAAAATAATTTATTTAATTATTTTATTTACGGTTATGCCATTTTTGGAATTTCTCACAGGAGGCCCGCGCCGACTAAACTTAAGTCACGCCTAGGGTAAACCTGTCATCCTGAGTGCAACGGTGTCCTCCGATTTCTGATCCGAGTAACCGTTTAAGAGTTATTACACTTTTTCAGTAAAACTGCTTACGCGTGTTAATTTAATCTTAACAAGACTTCAGAAAATTATTCCGGGCACACCGGGCCTCGGAATCAGGTGCCGTCAAAAACTACGTACTCGTAAAATTCCAAAGAAATTAAGAAAAAAAATTTCCTTGAATTTTACGGGTCTTTACATTACTCCCACCTCAGGGCTTTACGTCCCCGAAAATCTATAACACAAACTAGGGAAACAAAAGTGGTACTGAGCACGCATCTGAGCCTTCCTCTCCCATGTGCTCTCCTGGAGGTTCCCATGCTGCTAGTGAAAGTGCACCTGAGGAATCGATCATTCACGTAAGACCTGCTCCTGTCGATCCTAAATATCCACTAGAACCTCTGTGCATGTCGCCCTTTCATCGACGTCCAACTCCCTGAGGTCGATGATGTGTGAAAGATCTTGCACGTATTTCCTCAGCCGAGGTACGTGGAAGATTTCATGCACCCGGTGCAACTGAGGTGGAAAGGTGAATCGGTAAACCACCTCGCATACCCTGCTGGGGACCTAGAAAGGTCCGTTGAACCTCGGAGATATCTCACCGCCTCGACTACATCTCCGTAAACCTCGTAGAGGTGAGACCCATATAAGAACGTGGTCGCCATCCTCGAACTCTAGAGGTCTCCCTTTCCTGATTAGAACTGAAACTCAAAACACCTACTACCACGAGGGTAAGGTTGGCCGACCCAAGAATGATCGGCTACACCCTCCCACGCACGAGTTTATCTTGTGCTGCCTGGGGTTTCCTTTTCGCCGACCAAGGAAAACCCATCCCGACGTTGGCCTAATACCGTCAATTTGAGTATGAGCAGTGATTGCCCAATCCATACTCAAAATAACGTCGTAAGGCCTCAACGCTACCACCAAGAGGTCCCAACCGAGACTCTTGCCTCAAGGGTCAGATCACACCGTCAGCGTAAGTGTGACTATCGAGTCTCCTCCCAAAGTTATCTCCAGACGTGAGGGTCAAGTCAACGGCTTAACCGGAAACTCTAGGTCTGGGACTAGATTCATGGAAGGAAGGGACGATTTGTATCGATGTATGTGGCTACGACAACTAGTAGAAGGCAAAGTCCGCACTTTGAATCATCCTTAGAGCCATTTCGGTCGCACTCCTTTACCGCATGCAGCTACTCTTTTCCCCTGCCCTCCATCTCTCTGAGCCTGGAGGGGACAACAAAGGAGGGTGGTTGTAATATGTTGAAATGTACACCACCTCATGCTGCTCTCCTAGCTCTGCCTCCACGTCTGATGCTCTACAGATTTATTTGTCCTTAACATTTCCTCTTCTTGAAACATTCGCACACCCAACTCCCTGAGACTGGCACCAGGTCACTGCGTTCCAACTTCTAACATTCTCTAGCTGTATTAATTCATCCAAAGAACATTCAGCCTCAAGGTTCTCTCTAGCACCCTAACGTGAGTGGGAATGAATAGAGGAAAAAGTGATGGCTCGAATCGTATTAATTGAGTACCCGGAATGTTCGGTACGCCTCGATGAATTCTCAGCTACCGACACGTCGTCCTGCCGAAGTTGTATAAGCTCTAGAAAACTCTCAGCCACCTCCTCAAGCCAGTCATCAGCCGCCTGTGAATCAGGTTTGCCTCGGAACTTGAGGGTATCTAATTTTAGAACACGTGTAAGGAAGTGATCTTATATGTGTCACCTACCAGTACTGCCGGTTGTAACTGCTGACCAACAGGTAGTGATGTATAGCTGACACACTACCTGAAGGCACTATCTTAGGCATCGGTCCACGTACTGAAGCCTCATCACTATGCAGACCATCCTCATGGTCATTCACTGGAAAACACTAGTGGCCAAGTCCACCATCCACTCTCCTGATGTCTCATCTAGGCGGAAAACTCTAGCAATCACCTCCAGCCAGTCCTCGGCTGTCTGGGAATCTGCCTCACCTCGTAACCTCGGAGGCCTCTACTGCTGGAACTCGTGCAATGTGCTCTGCCAGCATGCACAGTTCGCTTGTATATCTATTGGCATCTACTTCCCAATAGGTGGTGGTGCTGCTGGTACACCACACGAGGGTGTCGACATAGTAAAAAGGGCCCTGCAACAGAGCCTCGTCGCTCGGTGAGCCGTCATCGAGTACTCTCTCGGAACCCCAACTGACTGTCTACGTGGAGACATCCTGAACAGATGCGACACGGTCTACGTCTTATACCTAGGGAGTTGACCTGGTTTGAGATGACATTAAAACTTTTGGAAACACACACGCAATCAGTGTTTTCCTGCACAAAGTTGGAAATCTGTAGTCAGGGTCCTGGTGTACGGATACGTCGGCCGCCACACCAACACTGGACTCCCTGAACTGAAGACCCCACTCGGTACCCTTAACACTATTGCTTCACAGAAAAGAAAATATCAGAGTTATAAGTCCTAGGGTAGAACCGACTCCTCTGATACCAATTTGTCACGACCCGTCCTCGGGGCCTGTGCCGTGACTATCCCAAGCCTGCCTTCCATAGGCCAGGGGATAACGACTAGCACCAAAGGCGTAAATCGTGATAACTGGGAAGGCATTGCCTTTATACAAGTAAACAAAACACCACAGAGTACAAGCGGAAGTAAAACACTAAGTAAAACTAAAACAAGATGTGCTGAAAGTAAAGGGGCCGGAAATACAAGCCCAACTGTAAAGTACAAGGAAAAAGATAAAACAGCCGAAAGGTGACAAGAAGCTCCTGGATCGTCCACCAAGAATCCTACCTGAAGGGTAGGTATAGATAGCGCAGCTCCTGGACCGTCCACCACAGATCCTACCTGAAGGGTAGGTACAAATAGCCTCCTCAACACTCTCACCCATCAACCTCCTCTGAGTGTCATCTCGTCGTGATTTCCAACACCAGATACTGTCTTGTCATGAGGTCCACCTCCGGGTACTGTCCAGTCCTCGAACACTCGGCCTCTGTCTGCGCTGCCCGTCGTCTGCAACCAACACAACGAGGTGCGGGCATAGCCCGTGCAGGGGTGAGTATAACGATACTCAGTAGGGACCCCGAGACCCTCAAGGTCTCACTAAATCCAACAAGGATAACCACAAAGAAGATCTCAACAGATAACCTCTACCTAGGTATATGCCCATACATATACCCAAGTTATCAAGTAACCCATCTCAATCATTAGGAAACACAAAGATTATGAAATCAACGGATAACCACTACCCAGGTATATGCCCATACATATACCTAAGTTATCAAGTGACCCATTTCAATCATGAGGTAAACACAAAGGTCATTGACTCAACTCAAACCAGGATTTTCATTATCGAAACCGTAACTGCTAAAGAGTCCCGTATCTGGAGTGTACAGTGGTCCTGTCACGACTTTGAGGTACTGCTCACTAACCTAAGACTGCTGAGGTACTCCTCTTGTCGAGTACCGTGGGCCAGCCACCCAAACACAGTAGTGCTTCCCGCCGGGGTATGCCACCCAAACACAGTAGTGCACACCCCCTAATAGCTTGCAGAGGTACTCTCCGGACGAGTACCGCGGGTCTACACTATCAAACAAGTAGTGCTCCGTTCGCCATGGGTCTGCACCCAACAAAGTAGTTCTCCGTCTATTGGGCTAGTCGACTCACTCCAAGTCGAGTCCGTCAAGCAGTCGTCAGGTCTCAGCCGGCTACACGGTCTCCGTACTCCGAACGCTCTTCTCCAGGAGGGTCCGCTCCACGAGCTACAGGTCGACACTCCAAGTATCTCAAAGTCACATGAAGAAGTATCTCAAAGGACTGCCTCATCATAGGGGTCTCAACGCAATAGATGGCGCGTCAATCAGATGCTTGGTCTGTGAGTTATTAGCCTTTTCGTACCAGGGGCCCGGTTGGTTTCGTGTGCGAACCAACCCGGCCGTATCTCAACTGTACCTCGAACTCTCATAAAGTATACTGAAAGGGACCGTTTCTCAACAAGATCACCAACGCCGCTGACGGTTCGTCAAACGGACGTCCAGTCTGAAAGTTATTAGCTTTTCCGTTCCAGGGGCCCGATTGGATTTCGGGTACAATCCAACCCGGCCGTATTCCAACACCGTCCAAACCTCAGGCGAAGTATACCAAAAGTTCCGTCTCATCAAGAAAAATCCAACAAAGTCGACGGCACGTCAATCAGACGTCCGAAGCTCATGTTATAAGTGTTTCCGCTCCGAGGGCCCGGTTGGATTCATGTTCGATCCAACCCAGTCGTACTTCAAATCACATCGGTTAACCAAACCGGTCACACCATTGCGATCCATACGGAAAAACACACGAGATGGACTACCCATTGGTCCCAAATGGATAGCCGGTAAAAAAGTTGCATTTCACCGTATCATGCGCGAACCGGGCCTCGTGGGGCCCGCACCTCAACCTCGACCTAAATATCCAAAATTAGTCTTGAAACATTTTTCGTAATTCCAGGGTTGTAACGTCGCAGATGATTCGTCATTCCGACACCGTATGAGAGAGATATGTCTGATACAAGATCCCGTAATAATAATAATAATATTATTATTCGGTGTTTCGTGACCCCGCACCACGAACTAGAATTTTGTATCCAACATTAGACTTGAATCGACCGTATTAATGACGAGATTATATCGCCACTGACGGCAAGCCAATCAGACGTTGCACGCATGAGTTATGGTGGGTCGAAGATTTAATAATAATATTAAATCTATTATTTTTCGAGTGCTTCAGGTACCCGATCCAAAAACCCGAAAAAGACATCCAATATTGGACTCATAAATTCTATCTCGAAGTCATGGTCGCACTGCCACTGACGGTTCGTGAAACCGAGATCGCACGAACAAGTTACGGACAAAAAAATGTTTTACCATCAAAATTAATAATACAATTATTATATTATTAATTTTAATTGATTTTTTTCAAATACCCCATGTCACGCACCACCCTTTTTCATGCACCACCCTTCTTTACGCATGAGCACCACCTTTGGCTACCCACCCAGCTGCGCCTCCAGATCCTTCCGCACTCCATTTCGACTTCAATTTAACTCGGAAAAAAGATACAAATGCATATCCTTGATCCTTGGGTCGAGATCTTCGTGTCCGTATGTCGCGCTCAGGGAAACATTGAGTTTCCAGTGTCTATAAATATTTGGACGCCTCCTTCTGCGAGCCATTGCGGCTTCGTTCCAAGACCGAAAAATTAAACGATCGCATATTTGTGATCCTTCCATCGAGGGCTTCACATCCATATATTGCGCTCAACAAAAAATTGTGTTTCCAGAGTCAATAAATATTTGGCATTGAAGAACGCAAAAAGAACACGTGAAGAATAAAAAGAAAAAGGAGAATGTTTTATGTGCGGGATGATGTCCATGTTCATTTGGTCATCATCATCATGAATTTAAGATATGAAAAATCAATAAAACAAATTCAATCATATATAAAAACCCCTACCTTGAAAAGACGTCACACGTCGTCGAACCACGAAAAGAGGCAAGCATCGTGGTGGTCGGGCATCACAGAAGAACGGTGCTCCTCGTGGTGTCACCTCACATTCTTGCCTCGGTTGAAGGAGATTCCCTTCGCCGAGAGGAAGATTGTGTTCTTCGTGGAAATTAAGCTTTTCCTTCTAATCCTCCAAAGCTTCTCCAGAGATTAATTGCCCAACAATAAAATGAAAGGCTTCCTCTTAATTTAATAATGCCAAGCAATTCAAAACTAAGAGGAGCCAATTCATTAATTGAAATCAAGTTGAAAAAACTTATGGGAGAGAGAGAAGAAGGTGAGGAGTTCACATAATTAAAGGGGAGTTTACAAATTAATTTAAGGGGTGATAAAGGGGGGTTTAGGGAGTTGAGGGGGAGGTGAGGAGTTAGGGTCTCTTGCGGACCCCACCTCTCATTTATCCTCACATGGGTAGTTGGTGGTTATGGGTCTCACCCTTAACTCCCCTTTGTAGGGTATAACTACCATATAAATAAAATTGTGTACCACCAATTTTATTTATTTATTTCTAAATCCCCAATTATTAATTCTCAACCCACTTCAAACGCAACTGTGGTAAAGGTCCCTTTAAGCATTTACCGGTGCTTCGAGTTCATCGGTGCCCTCGGATTTCAATTCTGAGTACCGGTTCAAAAGATAGGAAAACCCACACGTACGTTTACTGAACGTACTCGAAAAAAAGTTCGGAAAATTATTATCTGTCACCCTCGACCCGCGCCGGTCAAGGTCAGGCTCTGCTTAAGTGAAACACGCCCCAAAGAATCCAACGGTACTCTCGGATTTTCAATCCAAGTTACCGTTTAAAAGATACGAATTTTACAATAAAATAATTGTCATTTAATTATTTTATTTGTGGCCAAAAACTAACTTTTTCTGGTGGCTCGCAGCGGCCAAAGTTAGTATCTACTTAAATAAATCATGCCCTCACGAGTTCAGCGGTTGTCTCAGATTTTTAATCCGAGCTACCGTTTGTGAGTTATAAGCATTTGAAAAATAAAATAATTTATTTAATTATTTTATTTACGGTTATGCCATTTTTGGAATTTATCAGAGGAGGCCCGCGCCGACAAAACGTAAGTCGCGCCTAGGGTAAACCTGACATCCTGAGCACAACGGTGCCCTCAGATTTCTAATCTGAGTAACTGTTTAAGAGTTATTACACTTTTTCAGTAAAACTGATTGCGCGCATTAATTTAATCTTAACAAGACTTCAGAAAATTATTCCGGGCACACCGGGTCTCAGAATCAGGTGCCGTCAGAAACTGAGTACTTGTAAAATTCCAAAGAAATTAAGAAAAAAAAATTTCCCTTGAATTTTACGGGCCTTTACATTACTCCCACCTCAGGGCTTTACATTCCCGTAAAGCTATAACACAAACTAGGGAAACAAAAGTGGTGCTGAGCACGCATCTGAGCCTTCCGCTCCCATGTGCTCTCCTGGAGTTTCCCGTGCTGCCAGTGAAAGCGCACCTGAGGAATCAATCATTCACGTAAGACCCACTCCTGTCGATCCTCAATCTCCACTGGAACCTCCGTGCATGTCGCCCTGTCATCAACGTCCAACTCCCTGAGGTCGATGATGTGTGAAGGATCTTGCACATATCTTCTCAGCCGAGGTACTTTGAAGATTTCATGCACCCGGTGCAACTAAGGTGGAAAGGTGAAGCGGTAAACCACCTCTCCTACCCTGCTGGGGACCTAGAAAGGTCCGTTGAACCTCGGAGATATCTCGCCGCCTCGGCTACATCTCTGTAAACCTCATCGAGGTGAGACCCGGATAAGAACGTGGTCACCATCCTCGAACTCTAGAGGTATCCCTTTCCTGATTAGAACTGAAACTCAAAACTTCTGCTGCCACGAGGGTAAGGTTGGCTGACCCAAGAATGATTGGCTACACCCTCCCATGCACGAGTTTATCTTGTGTTTCCTGGGGTTTCCTTTTTGCCGACCAAGGAAAACCCATCCCGACGTTTTCCTAATACCGTCAATTTGAGTATGAGTAGTGATTTCCCAATCCATACTCAAACTAACGTCGTAAGGCCTCGACGCTGCCACCAAAAGGTCCCAACCGAGACTCTCACCTCAAGGGTCAGATCACACCGTCGGCGTAAGTGTGACTATCGAGTCTCCTCCCAAAGGTATCTCCAGACGTGAGGGTCAATTCAACGTATTAACCGGAAACTCTAGGTCTGGGACAAGATTCATGGAAGGAAGGTATGATTTGTATCGATGTATGTGGCTACGATAGCTAGTAGAAGACAAAGTCCGCACTTCGAATCATCCATAGAGCCATTTCGGTCGCACTCCTTTACTGCATGCAGCTACTCTTTTCCCCTGCCCTCCAGCTCTCTGATCCTGGAGGGGACAACAAAGTCAGGTGGTTGAAATATGTTGAAATGTACACCACCTCATGCTGCTCTCCTAGCTCTGCCTCAACGTCTGATGCTCTACAGATTTATCTGTCCTTAACATTTCCTCTTCTTGAAACATTCGCACGCCCAAGTCTCTGAGACTGGCACCAGGTCGCTGCGTTCCAACTTCTAACATCCTCTAGCTGTATTCATTCATCCAAATAACATTCAACCTCAAGGTTCTCTCTAGAACCCTAACGTGAGTAGGAATGCATATAGGAAAAAGTGATGGCTCGAATCGTATTCATCGAGTACCCAAAATGTTTGGTACGCCTCGATGAATTCTCAACTACTGACACGTCGTCTTTTCGAAGTTGTATAAGCTCTAGAAAACTCTCAGCCACCTCCTCAAGCTAGTCCCCAGCTGTCTGTGAATCACGTTCTCCTCAGAACTTGAGGGTATCTGATGTTAGAACACGTGTAAGGAAGTAAACTTACATGTGTCACCTACCGGTACCGCCGGTTGTAACTGCTAACCAACAGGTAGTGATGTATAGTTGACACACTACCCGAAGGCACTATCTCAGGCATCGGTGCACGTACTGAAGCCTCATCACTATGTGGACCATCCTCATGGTCATTCATTGGAAAACACTAGTGGCCAAGTCCACCATCCACTCTCCTGATGTCTCAGCTAGGCGGAAAACTCTAGCAATCGCCTCCAGCCAGTCCTCGGCTGTCTGGGAATCTTCCTCGCCTCGTAACCTCGGAGGCCTCTACTGCTGGAACTCGTGCAATGCGCTCTGCCGGCATGCATAGTTCGCTAGTATAGCTGTTGGAATCTGCTGCCCAACAGGTGGTGGTGCTGCTGGTACACCACCCGAGGGTGCCAACATAGTAGAAATGGCCCTGCACCAGAGCATCGTCGCTCGGTGAGCCGTCATCGATTACTCTCTCGGAACTCCAACTGACTGTCTGCGTGGAGACATCCTAAACAAATGCGACACGATCAACGTCTTATACCTAGTGAGATGACCTGGTTTGAGTTGACTTTCAAACTTTTGGAAACACACACACAATCAGTGTTTTCGTGCACAATGTCAGAAATCAGTAGTCAGGGTCCTGGCGTACGGATACGTCGGTCGCCGCACCAACACTGGACTCCCTGAACTGAAGACCCCACTCGGTACCCTTAACACTATTGCTTCACAGAAAAGAAAATATCAGAGTTATAAGTCCTGTGGTAGAACCGACTCCTCTGATACCAATTTGTCACGACCCGTCCTCGGGGCCCGTGCTGTGGCTACCTCAAGCCCACCTTCCATAGGCCAGGGGCTGGTGACAAGCACCAAAGGCGTAAATCCCGATAACTAGGAATGAATTGCCTTTATAATCGTAAACAAAACACCACAGAGTACAAGCGGAAGTAAAACACTAAGTAAAACTGAAACAATCTATGCTGAAGGTAAAGGGGCCAGAAATACAAGCCCAACTGTAAAGTACAAGGAAAAAGATAAAACAGCCGAAAGGTGACAAGCAGCTCCTGGATCGTCCACCAAGAATCCTACTTGAAGGGTAGGTACAGATAGCGCAGCTCCTGGATCGTCCACCACAGATCCTACCAGAAGGGTAGGTACAGATAGCCTCCACAACGCTCTCGCCTATCAACCTCCTCCGAGTGTCGTCTCGTCGTGAAGTCCACCACCAGATACTGTCTCATCGTGAGGTCCACCTCCGGGTACCATCAAGTCCTCGAACACTTGGCCTCTGTCTGCGCTGCCCGTCGTCTGCAACCAACACAACGAGGTTCCGGCATAGCCCGTGCATGGGTGAGTATAACGATACTCAGTAGGGACCCCGAGACCCTCAAGGTATCACTAAATACAACAAGGATAACCACAACGAAGATCTCAACAGATAACCTCTACCTAGGTATATATCCATACATATACCCAAGTTATCAAGTAACCCATCTCAATCATGAGGAAACACAAAGATTATGAAATCAACGAATAACCACTACCCAGGTATATGCCCATACATATACCTAAGTTATCAAGTGACCCATCTCAATCATGAGGTAAACACAAAGGTCATAGACTCAGCTCAAACCATGATTTTCATTATCGAAACCGTAACTGCTGAAGAATCCTGTCTCTGGAGTGTACAGTGGTCCTGTCACGACTCCGAGGTACTGCTCACTAACCTAAGACTGCTGAGGTACTCCTCCTGTCGAGTACCGCGGGCCAGCCACCCAAGCACAGTAGTGCTTTCCGCCGGGGTACGCCACCCAAACACAGTAGTGCACACCCCCTAATAGCCTACAGAGGTACTCTCCAGACGAGTACCACAGGTCTGCAATGTCACACAGGTAGTGTTCCGTCCGCCATGGGTCTTCACCCAACAAAGTAGTGCTCCGTCCACTGGGCTAGTCGACTCACTCCAAGTCGAGTCGGTCAAGCAGTCGTCAGGTCTCAGCCGACTACACGGTCTCCGTACTCTGAACGCTTGTCTCCGGGAGGGTCTGCTCCAGGAGCTACAGGTAGATACTCCAAGTATCTCAAAGTACCACAAAGAAGTATCTCAAAGGACAGCCTTGTCATAGGGGTCTCAATGCAACAGACGGTGCGTCCATCGGACGCCTGGTCTGTGAGTTATTAGCTTTTTCATTCCAGGGGCCCGGTTGGTTTCGTGTGCGAACCAACCCGGCTGTATCTCAACTGTACCCCGAACTCTCATAGAGTATACTCAAAGAGACCGTTTCTTAACAAGATCACCAACGCCGCTGATGGTTCATCAAACGGACGTCCAGTCTGAAAGTTATCAGCTTTTCCGTTCCAGGGGCCCGGTTGGATTTCGGGTACAATCCAACCCGGCCATATTCCAACATCATCCAAACCTCAGGCGAAGTATACCAAAAGTTCCGTCTCATCAAGAGGAATCCAACAAAGTCAACAGCACATCAATCGGACGTCCGGAGCTCATGTTATAAGCGTTTCCGCTCCGAGGGCTCGGTTGGATACATGTTCGATCCAACCTAGTCGTACTTCAAATGACACCGGTTAACCAAACCGGTCACACCATTGCGATCCATACGGAAAAACACACGAGATGGACTACCCATTGGTCCCAAACGGATAGCTGGTGAAAAAGTTACATTTCACCGCATCATGCGCGAACCGGGCCTCGTGAGGCCCGCACCTCAACCTCGAATTAAATATCCAAAATTAGTATTGAAACATCTGTCGTAATTCCAGGGTCGCAACGTCACAGAGGGTTCATCATTACGACACCGTATGAGAGAGATATGTCCGATACAAGATCCCGTAATAAGAATAATAATAATATTTTTCGGTGTTTCGTGGCCCCGCACCACGAACTAGAATTTTGTATCCAACATTAGACTTCAATCGACCGTATTAATGATGGGATTATATCACCACTTATGGCAAGCCAATCGGACGTCACACACATGAGTTATGATGGATCGAATATTTAATAATAATATTAAATCTATTATTTTTCGAGCGCTTCAGGTACCCGATCCAAAAACCCGAAAAAGACATCCAATATTGGACTCATAAATTCCGCCTCAAAGTTATGGTCGCACTGCCACTGACGGTTCGTGAAACCGAGATCACACGAAGAAGTTACAGACAAAAAAGTGTTTTATCATCAAAATTAATAATACCATTATTATATTATTATTTTTAATTGATTTCTTTCAAATACCCCATGTCACGCACCACCCTTCTTCACGCACCACCCTTCTTTATGCATGGCCACCACCTTTGGCTGCCCGCCCAGCTGGGTCTCCAGATCCTTCCGCACTCCATTTCGACTTTGATTTAACTCAGAAAAAAGATACGAACACATATCCTTGATCCTCGGGTCGAGATCTTCGTGTCTGTATGTCGCGCTCAGGGAAACATTGAGTTTCCAGCGTCAATAAATATTTGGACGCCTCCTTCCGCGAGCCATTTCGGCTTCGTTCCAAGTCCGAAAAATTAAACGATTGCATATTTGTGATCCTTGCGTCGAGGGCTTCACGTCCATATATTGCGCTCAACAAAAATTCGTGTTTCCAGTGTCAATAAATATTTGGCATTGAAGAACGCACGAAGAACACGTGAAGAATAAAAAGAAAAAGGAGAATGGTTTATGTGCGGGACGATGTCCATGTTCATTTGGTCATCATCATCGTGAATTTAAGATATGACGAATCAATAAAACGAATTCAATCATATATAAAAACCCCTACCTCGAAAAGACGTCACACGTCGTCAAACCACGGAAAGAGGCAAGCATCGTGGCGGTCGGGCATCACGGAAGAACGGTGCTCCTCGTGGCATCACCTCACATTCTTGCCTCGGTTGAAGGAGATTCCCTTCGCTGAGAGGAAGATTGCGTTCTTCGTGGAAAGTAAGCTTTTTCTTCTAATCCTCCAAAGCTTCTCCATAGATTAATTGACCAACAATAAAATGAAAGGCTTCCTCTTAATTTAATAATGCCAAGAAATTCAAAACTAAGAGGAGCCAATTCATTAATTGAAATCAAGTTGGAAAAACTTATGGGAGAGAGAGAAGAAGGTGAGGAGATCACATAATTAAAGGGGAGTTTACAAATTAATTTAAGAGGTGATAAAGGGGGGTTTAGGGAGTTGAGGGGGAGGTGAGGAGTTAGGGTCTCATGCGGAACCCACCTCTCATTTATCCTCACATGGTTAGTTGGTGGTTATGGGTCTCACCCTTAACTCCCCTTTGTAGGGTATAACTACCATATAAATAAAATTGTGTACCACCAATTTTATTTATTTAATTATAAATCCCCAATTATTAATTCTCAACCCACTTCAAAAGCAACTGCGGTAAAGGTCTCCTTAAGCATTTACCGGTGTTTCGAGTTCATCGGTGCCCTCATATTTCAATTCCGAGTACCGGTTCAAAAGATAGGAAAACCCACACGTACGTTTACTGAACGTACTCGAAAAAAAGTTCGGAAAATTATTATCAGTCACCCTCAACCTGTGCCGGTCAAGGTCAGGCTCTACCTAAGTGAAAAACACCCCAACGAATCCAACGGTACTCTCGGATTTTTAATCCGAGTTACCGTTTAAAAGATACAAATTTTACAATAAAATAATTGTCATTTAATTATTTTATTTGTGGCCAAAAACTAACTTTTTCTGGTGACCCGCACCAACCAAAGTTAGTATCTTCTTAAATAAACCATGCCCTCACGAGTTCAGCGATAGTCTCAGATTTTTAATCTGAGCTACCATTTGTGAGTTATAAGCATTTGAAAAATAAAATAATTTATTTAATTATTTTATTTACGGTTATGCCATTTTTGGAATTTCTCATAGGAGGCTAGCGCCGACTAAACTTATGTCGCGCCTAGGGTAAACCTTCCATCCTGAGTGCAACGGTGCCCTCAGATTTCTGATCCGAGTAACCGTTTAAGAGTTATTACACTTTTTCAGTAAAACTGCTTACGCCCGTTAATTTAATCTTAACAAGACTTCAGAAAATTATTTCGGGCACACTGGGCCTCAGAATCAGGTGCCGTCAGAAACTGCGTACTTGTAAAATTCAAAGAAATTAAGAAAAAGAATTCCCTTGAATTTTACAGGTCTTTACAAGGAGCGCGGCGCAACGGAGAGGGGAGGAGGAAAGAGTGGACGCGGCGCGACGCTGGAGGGAGGAGAAGATGGGGAGGCGCACGGGAAGGGAAGAGAAGGGAAGGAGGGAAGAAGAAAGGAAGGAGAGAAGAAGAATAAGGAGATAAAGGAGGGAGAGGTGCGGCCGAACGGGGAAGAGAGGAAGTGGGAGAAGGGAGGCCGCGGGAGAGAGGAGAAAAGGAGGAGAAGAAGAAGGGGAGGAGGGGAGAATGGAGGCCGCAGGAGAGAGGAGAAAGGGAGGAAGAAAAAGTAAAAGGAAAGATAAATAGGGGCGGCGGCGGCTAGGGTAGGGTTTAGGAGGGGGAGAGAAAGGAAAAAAAAGAAAAGAGATAAAATAAAAATAAAAAAGAAGAAAATTAAAATAAAATAAAATAAAAAAATAACTAAATGAAATAAAATAAGGATAAAAGACTTTAAAATTAATAAAAATTAATAATAATGGTACTAATATAATAATAATAATAATAACAATAATAATAGTAATAATAATAAAACTGAAATTAATCATCTGGTATTTGAAACGTCTGCGTAACGGACACCGTGCGTTAAAATGGAAAAGTCACACGGCTTCGCCCGTGCCCTGCCCGTGCGCCGAGTGGTGTAAGGCTCACGCACACACGTCATTGCCACAACGAGCAAATCACATCGGGTTCAGCCCATGCTACAACCAAACAATTTAAATAAACATGCAATTAATTCACGAAATAAAAATTAAAAGAAATTAGATTTGTACCTTAACGAAGTCCGAGCGTGACACAATGTATAACTAAAACAAAAAACTTTTAAACTTGAACTTCAGCATAATATGGCAGAAATAAAATTAAATAATTACATTTACTTATTCACATGGATATTCTACTAGTCGAATAATCACATGCAATATCAATAATAACTTTTATAATGATGTAATGCATAATGCCAGACTATCGTAACCACATAGTCAAGGCCTTGTGCCAAGACTACAAATAAGATTTTGTCAAGGCCTTATGCCAAGGCACTAGTTTGTCCCATGAGACCTACCGATGCATCTAGGAACTATAGCGGGCTCTACCCGTCACTTATTAAGTCCAATGCATTCCTCATATGAATAGGTTTAAACATAACATAAACATTCGTATTAAAACTAGCATACGAAATGTAAATACTTTCTCCATAAACCGTGTATGGTATAAAAATAACACATACACAATCAAACCTATCACAAAAACATCAATACAATATGGAAGTTTTGTATCATAATAAATCAACTTTAAATATGATTAAAATCCATCAAAGGATGTTGACATAGATAAAATCAAAACTATTTGAGAGAAATATATATTTTTTGAAATCATTTAAAAGAAACATAATTATAAAAGAAAACATTTACTTTGAAAATATTCTTACAAGCTTGTAAGGTAAGCTTTGACGATTTTATAACAGCGGAAAATAGCTGCACCCACATATAAGTTAAAAAAGACATTCTTACCTTAATTCTGTCGAAAAGGTTAAAAAGGACCTTGTCTGGAAAAAAATGGAAATATTCCTTTATAAACATCTTATAAAAAGTCAACAAGGGTATAAATGACTTTAACCCATAGTAAGAATGATTTTAAATACATTTTTATGAAACATGGATGTGGATGATAAAGAGGTCCCAATAGATAATTACGTATAAACAACCTCAGATAATGAAGAGATTGTAAAATAAACCCTTACCTTGTACTTTTCCTCGATTGAGGGTAGGTTAACCTGATGTATAATGGTGAAATAATTGTTATTAAATTATTAAATAATCATTTAAATTAATATGATATCATATATGATCTTTTAACATTGCTTTGTTAATAATATCTTTGTATTATCGTTGTTTCGGGTGTTAAATTACTCGTTTTCTTTTATATGTTTTGTTACATAAGCCATGTTTTTTATGGATAGGTTGTATCTTATTAATATCCAGAATGATATCAAGTCCTTAAACATTATTTTTAATCATTAAATGAGAATTAGTCTTGAATGGATACGATGGTGAATGAATCTCATCGCATTTGTGGAGACGGTAGACCGTACGTACGCACGAGTGATAATATCACTTTTTTGATATTAAAATAATATATAATTGGATGGTATATCATATATGAAGAATAATTATCATGATATATTTATTATTTACATGAATTACATATCATTATTATACCCATCCAAATAATAATTTATTGAATAACAATTACACCACGACGTGGAGATGGTAAGCCGTACGTACGTACGTATGGTGTCATGTCATTTAAAGGATGGATAGAAGAATAAATATGGTTGTACCATATTTATAATAACATAAAATTATATAGAAGATACTGGAGTTATTATTTTATAATGGGAATGACAATGAAAGAAGAAGTTGAAGAAGAAAGGAAGTTGAAAGAGGGTGGTGAAAACATTACCACTTCTTCGGGTTCTTCCTTTTTATTTGATCAAAAGAGCTCCTTAGGTTGGGTTTATGACTAAAGGAATGCCTCTAGGATTAAGGCAGGATATTTTAGAGGGTATTTGGGCAGAGTTTGGCCGATCTCAAAGGATTTTAAGGTATGAATTTGAGAGAAGGGGGAGTTCCCTTTTATAAGAGGGGTGAGGGGCACCTTAGGAAAAAAATAGAAATATTATTTTATAATAAATTAATACTCGGTTTCTAATGGCTCCAAAGTGGATTATTTAAATTTTTATGTGGGGATAGGTCGAAGACCATTCATCCAATAGGTTTTAGACAGGTTTGGGTCACTATATTAACCTTATCTTTTAGTTTTAACTCTTAGTTAATTAGTTTGACATTTACCATGTCTCTTTGTATTTTTATATTATATAGTTAATAAATTTACTATATACTTCCAAGAGACCCCCAAGTGGTCCATTAATTATAGACCTATCATTATATAATTCCTTTGGCAGAACCTTAGATATTTAGGAATAGAATATCAATTAATAATATAATATTTGTTTTAAAAACTCTTTTATGTCAATTTTGACACTATTGGGTATTTTGTTTTTGATAATTTCATAACAACATTATTACTTCGAAAAAAATTTATATAACCAATAATAATATGTCATATTAACCTAAAAAATTAGTGGAATTCATAAAATGTCTCAAATTACATTTATTTTGATATTTATAATATCAATTATTTTAATATTTCATTAATTAGGTAATTACAACATCACCATTGTGTCATAAATAAATTAAATTATTTTATGTATGAAAATTATAAATAAAATATAATTATGTAGAAAAGATTTTTATACTTCTAATTAATATTTATAATAGAATTTATCTTGTGTATTACCATATATTAAAAATGTTTTAGTAATTAAACTTTGATTTTAACTCTTTTAACTCTTCTTTGAATTAAATAATAATAAATGTCCTAATCTAATCCAAGTGGACCTAAATGATAATATTTTATTCCTAAGGTTGTTTTTGGTTGAGATACACTTGTCCAATATAATTAGGACATGTGTTAGGGTAATATTAATATCATTTTTACCCTTAATTACCATATTTACTTTTAACCATGGTAAATAAAAGTAAAAAGTTACTATTCACCAAATTTTTTTTATCTGATTGAACCACATTTTACTCCTTGATATTAACCGTGTCTCTGAGATTTTCTAAATTCCACTCACAGAAGTGGTAAAATTAAGTTTTATGTGAATTTCCAAATTCTCCTAGGAGGTGGGTAAAAGACGGTGAAAAGTTCAATAAAATTTTTATATATCTAAAATTATTCTAAACTAACTCCAATGAATTAAATTGAACTTATATAGGTATTATGTATCTATTTTGACCTTAATTAAATTTAAATAAAATAAATAATTATTTAAATAAAAATTCCGTTTTAAGCTATAACTCAGTGTTTTTTCACTATTCATCAAAAATTGAATGTTTTCAAAAAAATACCAAAAATTCACCCTAATCTAATTTTTATATTTAGAATCCAAAAATGAATTCCATTTTGAAAGATAAAATTTATTAAATTTAAAAAATGTGGGTATTACTATTCATAACGGCTAGTTTGATTGGTTGTGGTGTGTGTTAGAACTCGAAGTTGCGTACAACACACACTACTGTATTATTCAAAGAGAAGCGTACAGTGGAAGCTTGGGGTGTTACATTCTCCCCTCATTCAAATAATTTCATCCTCAAAATTTCAATTATACTACTGCATGAAAATACTTTGGTGGTTCTTCATCATAAGTTTAATCGGGTTCCCACGTTGCCTCTTCCATCTTATGGTTTCTCCATACAACTTTTACCAGACGAGTCATCCGGTTTCTCAACACTTGTTCTCTTGTATCAAGAATCCTGAAGGGATCTTCGCAATAAGACAGATCAGGTTCCAGTTCTAATTCCTCGTAAGTAAGTACATGCGTTGGGTCCAACATGTATTTTCTCAATTGTGATACGTGGAACACATCGTGAACTTTGGAGAGATTTGGCGGCATTGTCAAATGGTAAGCTACAACCCCAATTCGTTCTAGAATTTTGAAAGGTCCTATGTACCTGGGATGTAGAGACCCCAAACTTTCCGTACATGGACATTAAATTACTTTTACGGAATACCTAATACATAACAAAAATAGACACCAAAGGACCATAATAGTTTAGTGTCTTTGGAAACTCAAAATATAATCTTCTAATCTTGGTGAAAGATCTTCAACATATCCCATAAAGATCTTAGCTTATTTTTTTACCAAAAAACATTCTTTAAATCTTGGGGAAAAGAAAACATATAAAGGGTGAGATCAAATGCTCATTAAGGGTAAGCATAGAGAAAATAAAATAAACCATATACATTTGAACTTAAAAACATGAACATAAAGTTTACACATCAAAATTATGAGTTGTGAAATAAATCTTGGTAGTACGTAAGGCTTAGGTCATAAAAGAACATCAATCATGATAAAATAGCATGGTAATAAAACATTTAATTATGGAAAACCATTAATCACATGATATGATTTCCATAGTAGCCAAGGCATTGTTGCTAAGACCATCTTAGTGGACAAAGTCCCTTTCTGAATCGCGTTCACTCCTCATTCCAGTCCTGTATCACTGAACTGGATTAACTTACCATTCCAGCCATGTCTATCTCATGAGATATAAATCTTTACCAAATGCATTGAAGGTAGATATAGGTCCCACCCATCTCATAATGAAATCATTCTTACTTGTGCCACAACATAAACATGAATCACTCATCATAACCCAAAGAATAAAAATGAGTTTCATTAACATCATCCCATCATAACATAATCCATATAAAACAAATGAATATCGTTTCATCATAAGAAAAGTGAAACCATGTAAATCATAGAGATATTATACTTGAAACATACACATATGAAATAACATATTCTTAGATGGAAAATGGTTTTTATAAAACACTTGAAAATAATTCTTGAGGAAAATATCCTTTCTTCTTTAAAATCATTTTCTTTTCACAAAATGCATTCCACTTTTAAAAGAAAAGGATTTTGTTGAAAATATCCATGAAATATTTTAGAGTGAGATTCATGAAAATAATGTGTGATGAAACCGCAAAAATCCATTCACGCCGTATAAGTTAAAAAAACATTCTTCTCATACTTTTGCCGGAAAAGTCAAAAAGTACCTTATATGGTAAATAAAAGAAAGATTCCTTCCATAAAATATAGTAAAAGTCAAAGAGGGGTAAACATGACTTCAAACATACATGGAAGAATATTAAACACTTTATAAAAACATTTTTATGGACATGGATGAAAAATATAACCCTAGTAAATACTTACGTATAAGCAATCTCAGATAAAAATGAGATTACAAAATTATCCCTTACCTTAGGTCTGATATACTTCATACGTATCCGAACCTCCTGTATAATGATTTAAATAATGTCATTTACTTATTATAGAATCATATTCATTTTTATGATATCATATATGGTTCACTTATGACTCTATATAACCTGTTATTTTTTAAATTCCATGTTAAAGCAGCATTTTGGGTAAAATCGTTTTATTTATCATACGTGTTTGGAATTGTTGTTCTTGATATTATTATTACTTATGTTTTGAAAAAATCTCTCAAGGTAACATTGAATTATTATTGGGTTGATTGTGTTTGTTGACAAAGTAGGTTTCCATAGAGAATTGTCGAGTTCCCGAGAATTTGTTGACAATCCTTGTTGACAAAGAACGATGACAAAGGAAAGGACGATCTGGAGGCGGTACAAAAGAGTAGTACAAGGTGACGCCATTTCCCAGTGTTTGGTGAGCATCGTGAAAATAGGATTTCCATGAAGAGCATAATTTAATATGGCAAAATCATGAATTTCGCGAAGATAGGATGCATGGTTTGGATTTCGCGAAGACCAGAAAAGTGGAGGCGGTGATGCTTTGTGATTACGTCAAAGCTTCGCGAATGTCAGAGTTGAAGCGCATCGCGGTGGTGAAGGGTTTTGTGAGGTAGCTTCTCGGCGATGACGCAAAGGAATGTTGACGGTAATGCTCCGCAATTACGACGAGCTCCCTGAACGGAAAATTGCAGTGGTGCTTCGCGATTTGGGCAGAATTCCGACGGAAACTTTGGAGCTTCGTGATTTGAAATGACGTGGTGTTGAATTCGCACGGAAAGTTTGAGGGTCGGTGGAATCGCCTATAAATAGAGGCCGACCCCCTCGAGATAAGTAGAGAGAATTTTTAGAGAAGATCATTCGCTCTCGATTTGCGAAGGTGGTTTGCAGAGCCAGTGTGCATCGCGAAAGAGGAGATTCACGGCGGCTATTGTAGCTCCGTGAAACCTGCGAGATCCACATTGTCATAGTAAGATTCGTGAGGGACGTTGCTTTGCGACGGCTTGAGCTTCGCGAAAGTTCTTCGCAAAAGTGCTTCGCGAAAAGGCAGGAGCTTCGCGAAGGCTTGTTTGAGCTTCGCGAAATTGGGAGCTTTGAGAAGTAGGGTGCTTTACGAAGGTGTTTCCAAAAGGAATTGCCCAGTGTTCAGAGGCAAAGAGGTATTCATCAGTAGATGAAAGTTGGAATTCAACAGAGCATCTATCAACAGTTGAAGATGCATTATTTCATGCAAATGAAGAGACCTACAGGTCTATAAACTGTGAGTGGATCCCTTCCAAGTGCAGTGAGCATAGGAAGAGGAAAAAGGTGATCCTCTCCACCGACAGTGAGCCAGAGAGAGAGAAATAGGGAGTGACCCTTGGGAAAGCAGTGAGATGACCCTAAACCTTGTGAAGGTAGTGATACTGGGAATAGAAGTGCTCTATCCTGAATTTTCTATCCACATATTATAAAGATTAGTGGGATTTGGTACGCACGACAACTTGTCGGCGAATGCTCCTTGGACGTAGCCCAGTGAGGGTGAACCAAGTAAAAATCTTTGTTTCTGCCTGCTTACTTCCCTACATTGAATTTGAAGCATCATCATCAGGCAAAGAAGAAAATAAGTGATCATAATAAACACACAAGTGCAAACAAAGTTACCCTTGTAATAAAGAGGTCAAGATCCAGTGGGGCAGAAATAATTTTGAAAAAGAATATCCATACCCTGATTCACCCCCCCTCTCAGGGTATATAGGCCCCTATTGGTCCTAACAACTTATATCCTGATTTACTTACTTCCAAAATGTAAATCATGATTTATATATCATATATATTCAGTATATATATATATAATAGATAGAAAAATGAAATGAAATACACCGTTCATGGAGACGGTAGGTCGTACGTACAAATGAACGCTGTTTTCCTTTCCTTATTGACATGAATGGAAGTAAGTAGATGAAATATATATATACATAAATACAATAGATTTATAATTTTATATATTTCATTATTATTCATTATATATACTTTATAATCATTCTTGAATAGTTAACATGGAGAATGAATTTCATCGCGTCGCGGAGACGGTAATCCGTACGTACACACGAGCGATGATATCGTTCCCATAATTATTGAATTGAATTGGAGTGGATGATATAATATCTCAGAATCAGTATGATGTTATAATAACTATATATAGTTATTATTTTCACCATTATACCTATCCAATTAAGGTGGTGGTGGAAAAACAGGTTACACCACGGCGTGGAGACGATATTTTGTACGTACGAACGCGCAATGATTTCATTTTCCGTAAGATGGATAGAAGGTGAAATGAGGTTGTTTCATATTTATAATAACATATCAGTATATTAGTTATACTAATGTTATTACTTTATAATGAAACAAATAAATAAGAATAAGTTGAAGAAGAAATAAACCTTGAAATAATCGGTAGAAGAGATTACCTCTTATTCGACGCACCTCTTTTAAGTTTCCTCTTAAGGCACTAGATTTTGTCTTTTGAGGAGACCATAACCTCTATAATATTTCTAGGGAAGTTGATAAGGGAAATGGGAAGGGGTTGGATGAGCTTGAATGCTCAAAATTGTGTAAAGATAAGAGGGATGAGGTGACCTTTTATAAGGGTGGAGAGGGGCACCTTAGAAAAAACTTAAAATATTATTTTATAATAAAGTCATATTCGGTTTATAATATCTCAAAATTGATTTATTTCAAAGATAAAGTAGGTATGGATCAAAATACTCTTAAAAAATAGGTTTTAGACAAGTTTAGGTTACTGTTTTAACCTTATCATTTAGATTTATGTCTAAGTTAAATAATTTAACTTTTACCGTGTCTTCTTGGTTTCTTACACTATATGGTTAATAAAATTACTATAAAAATCCAAAATAACCCCAAGTGGTTCAATATTAATATATATAACTCTATATAAGTCATTTTTCCAAACCTTAGATTTTTAGGAATAGAATAACAATTAATAATATAATATTTGTTTTAAAAACTATTTTATGTCAATTTTGACACTATTTGGTAATTGATTTTTGTGAAACTAATAACAACATGATTAGTTCGAAAGGAATTAATCAAATCAATAATAACATGTCATATTAACCTATAAAATTAGTGTAATTCATAAAAAGTCTCAAATTACATTTATTTGGGTATTTATAACATCAATTATGTTAATATTTTATTAATAAGGTAATTACTGCATCATCATTGTGTCATAAATAAATTAAATTATTTAATGTCTAAAAATTATAAATAAAATACCATTATGTAGGAAATATTTTTATATTTCTAATTAATATTTATAGTCTAATTTTTCTTATGTATAACCCTATATTAAAAATGTTTTAGTTATTAAACTTTGATTTTAACTCTTTTAATTCTTCTTTAAATAAAATAATAATAAGTGTCCTAATCAAATACAAGTGGACCTAAAGGGTAATATTTTATTCTTATGGTTGGTTTTCGTCGAATTGCACTTATTCAATAGAATTAGGACTTGTGTTAGGGTAATAATAATATCAAGTTTACCCTTAATTACCCTATTTACTTTTAACCGGGATAAATAAAAGTAAAAAGTTACTATTCAAAAAAAATATTTTTATCTTATTGAACCAAATTTTACTCTTTGATATTAACCGTGATTCTTATATTTTCTAAATTCAACTCACAGAAGTGGTAAAATTATGTTTTACGTACAATTGCAAATGCTCCTAGGAGGTGGGTAAAAAACGGTGAAAAGTTCAATAAAAATTTTATATATCTAAAATTATTATAAAATTACTCTAATGAATTAAATTTAACTTATATAGGTATTATGTATCAATTTTTACATAAAATAAATTTAAATAAAATAAATAATTATTTAAATAAAAAGTCAGTTTTTAAATAGTAACCCAGTGTTTTCACTATTCATCAAAAATTGAAAGTTTGCAGAAAAATACCAAGAATTCACCCTAGGATAATTTCAATATTTCGAATCCAAAAAAAGTCCATTTTGAAAGATAAAATTTATAAAATTTAAAAAAGTGGGTATTACTATCCATAACTGCTAGTTTATATAATATTTCAATAACATATCGTTGTTTAGTGAAACCCGGTATTGTGCACTACACACGCTATCGAGGAAGGTCGCGATTGCGTGTAATGCAAGCCAAGTCAGGGATACGTGTAGTGAAAGATCCATTTGGTGTTGTGTATAACATAATCAAAACTTATTTCATTTATACATTAAACATAATCTATACTTAATGTTGCGTAGAATAATTTCCACAAAACGGATTTGAAATTGTGTGTAACACAAGCCAAGAATAGTGTTGCGTATATTGAAAGCTAATACAGTGTTGCATATAGTACAATATAATCTTGGTGTAGTGTACAATAGAAGACATCAAAAAAATTAAAAATAATATATCTCATTAAATCTCGGGGTGTTACATTCTACCCCCTTAAAATGAATTTCTCTCTCGAAATTCGTCGGGGTTATAAATCATTTACTACTTGAAAGTTTCATTCATAGAAACCCACATCGTAAAAAGGAATACTAAAACTTAATTTTAAAACGTGAGGCATGAAACGTAACGGTTACCCAAATTAACTCATCACTGGGTTTCCACATATGATAACATAGGTGAAAATATGGATATGGAAGAGAAGTCTAACCATCATGTTCTAATGAAGAGTGGTAGAGAACATGGCTATGAAAAAGACAAAAATCACAAAGCCAAAAATTTGTTATGATCCAAGGTACCATCAGATTCATCAGATATGAGGACACTAGGACAACATTTTTGGTTTTCAAGATCATTTACCTAATGTTGAATAATTTGAATTAGAAAAAATACTTACTTGATTTTGGTACAATATTACCGTTGCTTGTGCCTTGAAAAATTTCCACTTCACCTCTTAAAGAAATGAAGTTGAATTTGTCTTTTGCAAAGTGTTAGCAGATCATGTGATAGAATGATAGGTCATTATATCTATCTCAAACATAAGGTTAGAAAAAGTTATAAGTCTATATTAGGGTGAGATTAATCGTATATGGTTCCAAAAATGGACTTATACTTCATCTATCATAGCGCTTAATAAAATAAAACTAGTTTCTACTAACCAGGGACTTCCTGTAGGCCAGTGGTATGCGATAAAGGCCTGTCGCACTTCAGTTGTGGGTTCGATTCCCACATACTTGTCCGACGCAACGGGTTGTCGCCCATCCTGCAGGTTGTCTTTTTTTATAAAACTACATTATTATAACATCCCATCAATAATATCAAAAAATGTTCTTTCCTTATACAATACTAACTTATGTCCAACATAATCCATTCTAATATTTAGGCTTATCCAAAATACTTTTGTCCAAGCTCATAGTATAAAGAAAACAATTACTAGAAATGTCATCTACCGATCATGTGAATACCATCATTTATCCCAGATATAATTTGTTCATCGCATTCCAAACATGTGAATACCTTAATCATGTATTCTCTTGAAACATAAACTATTATAAAACCTTAGTGAAAACATGAATGCTGTCAAAAGGTAACTCTTTCCACATACCAAAATCCCAAAATTTCTATATACTCAAACCATGATATAACTTTGTCCTTATATCATTCATGAGCTCATTAATACTATCAAACATTTCATTATCTCTTTATCCCTTAATTATTTGCATATCATCTTCTTTCCAAAAATATCTGAACAACCTTTCATGGTTAGCGGTACCACTAAACATATACTTTCAAATACTTTAGGAAAAACGATAGTGTAAAAATCCTTTGATGTTTCTTTATTCCATAGTACCATTAAATTACCTATACAATATAACTCTTGATAAACATATAATCATTCCACTAAGTTATTAAACCATTGACCGAGCTTCCTCATTTTATTACTCAACACTTCTTTCATCTCATATATCATTTGTAGTCTCTTCATCATCATCAACATAAATAATACCCATATGACCATGCTGATTCTCTTCATGAGAATTTCCCTTAGGGAATTGGTTTGCATAATTCCCATACATTCCACATTTAAAAAATTTAACCGTTGTTGATGTGTTAGTAATACCATTATCCTTGTCCATGGAGTGAACTGAACCCTTTCCATTGAATTTACTGGCTTTGTGTCCTTCTTTTCCACACCCAAAGCATCTTCCAGTTCCTTTGAAACATTCTCTTTGATGCCTCTTCCCACATGATTTACATGAGGGAAATTGAACTTTCTTTCCTCTATGATCATCATGAAACTCCATCTTTCTATTATTAACTGAGCCATGAAACTGACCAAAGATGAGATTATTGATCATATTATGAGATTTCTGATTTGGTATAATAATGATGTTCGGACATACAAATACCATTTCATTTGGTTTCTCATGAATAATATCATTCCATTGTCCATCATATTCTCCATTAACATGAATCCTCCTGTTTCCTGCCATTTCTAAAAACCCAAAAAGAATAGTATGAGAGGGAAAAAAACATAATCAAGGGGGAGTAATTTCAATCTCTAAAATCTTAGGTTTAATTCTATGATCATTACCATAATTCTAGGACTATAACCTATACATTTAATTAACCTTAGGGATATCACTATACATTCCTTAGAAATATCTCTAGGGATCTCGCTAAAGTTTTCGCATCCTAGTTTCCAAAGGTTGACTAAACCTTTCCTCTGATACCAACTGTATAGAACCAAAACTTGACGTACATGGACATTACATTACTTTTTCAGAATACCTAATACATAACAAAAACAGACACCAAAGGACCGTAAGAGTTTAGTGTCTTTGGAAACTCGGAATCTAATCTTCTAATCTTGGTGAAAGATCTTCAACATCTCCCATAAAGATTTTTCCTTATTTTTTACCTAAAACTTTTATTTAAATCCTGGGGAAAAGAAAACATATAAAGGGTGAGCTCAAATTCTCAGTAAGGGTAAGCATGGAGAAAATAAAATAAACTATATACATTTTAACTTCAAAACATGAACATAAAGTTTACACATCAAAATATTGAGTTGTGAAATAAATCTTGGCATTAAATAAGGCATAGGTCATAAAGGAACATCAATCATGATAAAATAGAATGGGAATAAAACATTTAATTGTGGAAAACCATTAATCACATGATATTATTTCCATAGTATCCAAGGCATTGCTTCCAAGACCATCTTAGTGGACAAAGTCCCTTTCTGAATCGAATTCACTCCTCGTTCCAGTCTTGTATAACTGAATTGGATTAACTTACCATTCCATCCATGTCTATATCATGAGATATAAATCTTTACCCAATTCATTGGAGGGAGATATAGGTCCCACCCATCTCATAATGAAATCATTCTTACTTGTTCCACAATATAAACATAAATCACTCATCATAACCCAAAGAATAAAAATGGGTTTCATTAACATCATCCCATCATAACATAATCTATATAAAACAAATGGATATCATTTCATCATAAGAAAAGTGAAACCATGTAAATCATATAGATATTATACATGAAACATACACATATAAAATAACGTCATCTTAGATGGAAAATGGTTTTGATAAAACACTTGAAAAGAATTCTTGAGGAAAATATCCTTTTTTCTTTAAAATCATTTTCTTTTCACAAAATGCCATCCAATTTTAAAAGAAAAGGATTTTTTTAAAAATAGTCATGAAATATTTTAGAGTAACCTTCATGAAAATAAGGTGTTATGAAACCGTAAAAATCCATTCACGCCGTATAAGTTAAAAGAACATTCTTCTCGTACTTTTGCTGGAAAACTCAAAAAGTACCTCATATGGTAAACAAAAGATAGATTCCTTCCATAACATATATTAAAAGTAAAAGAGGGGTAAACATGACTTCAAAAATACATGTAATAATATTAATCACTTTATGAAAAACATTTTTATGGACATGGATGAAAAATATAACCCCAGTAAATACTTACATATAAGCAATCTCCGATAAAAATGAGATTACAAAATTATCCCTTACCTTAGGTCTGATATACTTCATACGTATCCGAAACTCCTATATAATGATTTAAATAATGTCATTGACTTATTAAAGAATAATATTAATTATTATGATATCATATATGGTTCACTTATGACTTTATATTACCCGTTCTTTTGTAAATTCCATGTTAAAGCAGCATTTTGGGTAAAATCGTTTTATTTATCGTACATGTTTGGACTTGTTGTTCTTGATATTATTGTTACTTATATCATGATTTAATTACTTACAGAATTTAAATCATGATTTATATATCATATATATTCAGTATATTTATATATAATAGATA
This sequence comes from Viscum album, assembly GCA_963277665.1. Lineage (NCBI taxonomy): Eukaryota > Viridiplantae > Streptophyta > Magnoliopsida > Santalales > Viscaceae > Viscum > Viscum album. Next base: position 28,385,120 of record OY728131.1, read on the forward strand.
GACAACTGAAATGAAATACACCATTCATGGAGACGGTAGGCCGTACGTACGCATGAACGCTGTTTTCCTTTCCTTATTGACTTGTATGGAAGTAAGTAGATGAAATATATATATACAGAAATAAATTAGATTTATTATTTTATATATTTCATCATTATTCATTATATATACTTTATAATCATTCTTGAATGGTTAACATGGAGAAAAAATCTCATTGCGTCGTGGAGACGGTAATCCGTACGTTTGCACGAGCGATGATATCATTCCCATAATTATTGAATTGAATTGGAGTGGATGATATAATATATCAGAATCAGTATGATGTCATAATAACTATATATAGTTATTATTTACACCATTATACCCATCCAAGTAATGTGGTGGTGGAAAAACAGATTACACCACAGCGTGGAGACGGTATTCCGTACGTACGCACGCGCGGTGATTTCATTTTCCATAGGATGGATTGAATGTGAAATGGGGGTTTTTCATATTTATAACAAAATATCAGTATATTAGTGATACTGATGTTATTAATTTATAATTAGACAACTAAATAAGAAGAAGTTGATGAAGAAAAAACCTTGAAAGAATTGGTAGAAGAGATTACCTCTTCTTCGACGCACCTCTTTTAAGTTTCCTCTTAAGGAACTACAGTTTGTCTTTTGAAGAGTCCAGAACCTCTATAATGTTTCTAGGAAAGTTGATAAGAGAAATTGGAGAGGTTTGCCGAGCTTGAAATCTAAAAATTGGGTAAAGAGAAGAGGGAGGAGGTGACCTTTTATAAGGGAGGAGAGGGGCACCTTAGGAAAAACTTAAAATATTATTTTATAATAAAGTCATATTCGGTTTATAATAGCTCTAAATTGATTTATCTCGAAGATAAAGTGGGTATGAATATCAATCCTCTCAACCAATAGGTTTTATACACGTTTATGTTACTATTTTAACCTTATACTTTAGATTTAACTCTAAGTTAAATAATTTAACTTTTACCGTGTCTTCTTGTTTTCTTACACTATATGGTTAATAAACTTACTATAACAAGCCAAAAGAACCCCAAGTGGTTAATTATTAAAATATATAACCCTATCTAATCCATTTGGCTGAACCTTAGATTTTTAAGAATAGAATAACAATTAATAATATAATATTTGTTTTAAAAACTATTTTATGTCAATTTTGACACTATTTGGTAATTGATTTTTGTGAAAATCATAACAACATGATTAGTTCGAAACAAATTAATTAAATAAATAATAACATGTCATATTAACCTATAAAATTAGTGTAATTAATAAAAAGACTCAAATTACATTTATTTGGGTATTTATAACATCAATTATGTTAATATTTCATTAATAAGATAATTACTACATCATCATGGTGTCATAAATAAATTAAATTTTTTAATGTATAAAAATTATAAATAAAATACCATTATGTAGGAAATATTTTTATATTTATAATTAATATTTATAGTCTCATTTATCTTATGTATAACCCTATATAAAAAAAGTTTTATTGATTAAACTTTGATTTTAACTCGTTTAACTCTTCTTTAAATAAAATTATAATAAGTGTCATAATCTAATCCAAGTGGACCTAAAGGGTAATATTTTATTACTAATGTTGTTTTTGGTCGAATTAAACTTATACAATAGAATTAGGACTTGTGTGAGGGTAATAATAATATCATTTTTACCCTTAATTACCCTATTTACTTTTAACTGTGGTAAATAAAAGTAAAAAGTTACAATTCACCAAAAAATATTGTTATCTTATTGAACCAAATTTTACTCCTTGATATTAACCGTGTTTCTCGGATTTTCTAAATTCAACTCACAAAAGCAGTAAAATTAAGTTTTATGTACAATTGAAAATGCTCCTAGGAGGTGGGTAAAAGACGGTGAAAAGTTTAATAAAATTCTTATATATCTAAAATTTTTATAAAATGACTCCAATGAATTAAATTGAACATATATAGGTATTATGTATAAATTTTGACATAAAATAAATTTAAATAAAATAAATAATTATTTAAATAAAAGTTGGTTTTTAAATAGTAACCCACTGTTTTCACTATTCATCAAAAATTGAAAGTTTTCAGAAAAATACCAAAAATTCACCCTAGGATAATTTCGATATTCTGAATTCAAAAATTAAGTCCATTTTGAATGATAAAATTTATAAAATTTCAAAAAGTGGGTATTACTATTCATAACTACTAGTTTATATAATATTTCAATAATATATTGTTGTTTAGTGAAACCCGGTATTGCGTACTACAAACGCTATCGAGGAAGGTCGCGATTACGTGTAATGCAAGCCAAGTCAGGGTTGCGTATAGTGCAAGCTCCCTTTGGTGTTGCGTATAACATAATAAAAACTTATTTCATTTATACATTAATCATAATCTATACTTAATGTTGCGTAGAATAATTTCCACAAAACGAACTTGAAATTGTGTGTAACACGAGCCAAGAATAGTGTTGCATATACTGCAAGCTAATACGGTGTTGCGTATAGTACAAGATAATCTTGGTGCAGTGTAAAATAGAAGACATCAAAGAAATTAAAAAGAATATATCTCGTTAAATCTCGGGGTGTTACATGGGACTCAATTTACCTTTCTTACTGAAACATATAACTCCCTTCCATAGAGATACCTTCAAGAAAACATGATCTCCTACCTAAAATTCCAAATCCTTCCTTCGGTTGTTGGCATAGATATTCTATCTACTTTGAGCTACTTTGATGTGGTTTTGGATTACCTTTAACTTTTCCATCGTTTCCTCCACCAGTTCTGGGCCTACGAGTTTTCTTTCACCAACATCATCCCAACAGGTTGGTGTGCGACATCTCTTTCTGTATAACGCTTCATATGGTGCCATCTGAATACTCAAATTGAAGCTATTGTTATAGGAAAATTCTACCAGAGGTAAATATTGATCTTATATACCCTGAAAGTCAAGTCAGCAGGATCTCAGCATGTCTTCTAAGGTTTGAATAGTCCGTTCTGATTGTCCATCAGTTTGGGTGTGGTAGGCAGTGCTCAAAGGAAGTTCAGTATCTAGGGATTTTGAAAGACGTTTCCATAATCTTGAAGTAAAATGGGGATCCCGATCAGAAACAATCGATAGAGGTACTCCATGAAGTCTCACAACTTCATTAATATATAGTCTTGCTAGACGTTCCAGTGGTAGATCTTCTCTTATAGAAAGAAAATGTGCTGACTTGGTAAGACGATCAACAATAACCCATTTGCATAGTTTCTTCTAGGAGTCTTTGGTAGTCCCATGACAAAGTCCTTCATGATATTATCCCATTTTCACTCAGGTATGGGAAGAGTTTGCATGACTCCTCCAGGCTGTTGCCTTCCATCTTTCACTTGTTGACAAACCATACATCTTGACACAAAATCAGCAATCTTCCTCTTCATGTTGTCCCACCAAAACTTTTCCTTCAAATCTCTATAAATTTTGGTGCTCCCCAGGTGTATAGAGAAATTGGAACTATGAGCATCGTCCAAAAATTCCCTTTTTAGACCAGGTATATCGGGAATACAAAGTCTCTTCCCGAATTTCAAAATTCCATCTTCATACACAAAGTCACCCAATATCCCATCATTCACAGCTTTAATCTTCTTTTTAAATTCTTCAATATTGGTATGAGAACTCTTAATACTTTCTAGTAAAGATGGTTTGGAAACCATTTGAAAAAGAATTGATGTTTTACCTTCCATGGTTACTCCAATGTCCATATTCACTAGATCCATGAAAATTGGATCCCTTTCAATACTAATATTGTTCAAAACTCCATGATCTTTTCTGCTCAAAGCATATGCCACCTTATTTTCCTTCCTCGAGTGGAAGTGTATCGTGCAATCATAATCCTTGAGTAATTCAATCCATCTCCTTTGCCTCATGTTGAGTTCTTTTTGTGAGAAAATATACTTCAAACTCTTGTGATCAGTATAAATTTCAAATTTTTCACAATAGAGGTAGTGTCTTCATATCTTCAAAGCAAAGATCACAACTTCTAACTCGAGATCATGAGTTGGATAGTTTTGCTCATGAATTTTCAACTGACGTGATGCATATTAAATAACCCTATCATTATGCATAAGGAAACAACCAAGTCTTTTCTTCGATGCATCACTATAAATAACGAACCCATCTTTCCCCGATTGTAGAGTCAATATAGGAGCATTGAATAATATTCTCTTCAGTTCTTCGAAACATTATTCACACTCTTTTGTCCAAACAAATTTAACCCCTTTAATGTGAGCTTTTTTAATAGGTTAGCCAACCGGGAAAAATTCTGGATGAAACGTCGATAATAACCTTCTAAACCAATAAAACTGCATACCTCAGTTATACTCGTCAGTGCAGGCCATTATTGGATTGCCTTGGTCTTAGAAGGATCAACAAGGATTCCATCTTTAGAGACAATATTTCCAAGAAAAGAAATCTCCTGAAGCCATAATTCACACTTGCTAAACTTCCCATATAATTCACGTATTCTGAGAGTCTTCAGGATAATGTGCAAGTGATTTTCATGTTCTTCGTAGATTTTGGATTATACCAAAATATCATCAATAAATACCATCCCAAAATCATCGAGATATTTGTTTGAAAACTCTATTCATTAGATCAATGAATACAGAGGGTGCATTAGTCATCCCAAAAGTCATTACAGTAAACTCATAATGCCCATACCTGGTTCGAAATGCTGTCTTCGGAATGTCTTCCTTATTCACACATAAATGATGGTATCCAGATTGAAGGTCAATATTTGAAAAGTATTGAGCTCCATGAAATTGTTCAAATAAATCATCAATGAGAGGTAGGGGATACTTGTTCTTTATTTTTATAGAATTGATCTCCCTGTAGTCGATACATAACCTCATAGATCCATCTTTCTTCTTAACAAAAAGGAAAGGGGCTCCCCATGGAGAAACACTAGGGAAAATAAATCCCTTATTACTCAATTCCTATAGTTGTTTCTTTAGTTCCACTAATGCCAAAGTGGACATTCTATAATGGGTCTTCAATATGGGACTTGATCCAGGAATTAAATCAATGGAAAACTCAATTTCTCATTCTGGAGTATGTCCATGTAAATATTCTGGAAACACATCTACATATTCTTTCACAATAGGAACATCCTCTTTTTGAACATTCCTTTCCTTACCCATAGTTATTTCATTATGTTACTCCCCAATAATTGAATTTAGTTGAGCTACTAGGGGTGGATCTAGGTAAGAATTACATGGTGATGATTCCGCTATAAAGATAAGGTGTTCCTTATCATCATCATCAAAAATTGTAACCCCCTTCTTCTTACAAAAACTTTTTTGCATCATGGTCCAAAAGCCAATCCATAATGAGGATTATATCAAATTCAATCATAGGTATAACGATCATATCTGTAGATAAAGAACATTTATGTGCTCTAATGGGGACTAATTCACAAAAATTTATTGTAATGATACTTCCCTTAGGAGTTTTAACTGACAACTCTCTTGTTAAATCAAATTGGAAATATCTAATTTTCTTAGCAAAATGGGAAGATATGAAACAATGGGATGATCCAGAATCAAATAATGCATTTTTTAAACTTGAAGAAACCATTAAATTACCTACCACCACGTCTTTTAGAGCTTCTACCTCAGTAGTAGTGATAGAATAAGCTTGGCCTTGATCCCTTGGACTTTTCTGAGGTAAGTTCCCCTGACGCTTAGGACATTCATTTGCATAATGTCTCATCTGCCTACAATTTTAGTATTGAACATCGGTAGCTTCTTTCTTCCCTTTGCAATCATGTGCTTGGTGGACCTTTTCCCCACACTTGTAACAGACTCCCATTCCCTTTAAGAAAGTACCGGGGTGTTTCTTCCCACATTTACTGCAGGATGGATATTCAACTTTTCCCTTATTCCCCTTATTTCCATTCCTAGAGTGATCAGTTGATCTCTTCTTCTCTTTCTTTTCTTTAATGTCGTAAGACTTAGATAATTATTTTTCTGTCTTGATAGCACATAAGACAATATCTTCGTACGACAAGAAGGATTTTGACACTAATGCTCGACGAAGAAATGATTTTAACCCATCAAAGAAATGATCAATATTATTTCTTGGGTTACATATATAATCTCTAACATACCTCGCTAACCTTGTAAAGTTAGCCTCATACTTTGCAACATTCTCATCCTCATTTTGTATCAGACTCAGAAATTTCCTTTCTATATTTTTTCGATGGTCATGAGGACAGTATTTTTCTAATAAAATATCTTTAAACTCTCTCCATTCCATACTTGATACTTCTTCATATTCCATTGTATTTTGAATCAATTACCACCATTGATCAGCTTCTCATGTGAGGTGGTAAACTGCCATGACAACCTTTTCCCTTTCACTACTCCCCAAGGAGTGGAATATTTTATCTAAGGAATTTATCCATTACTCAGATACTAGTGGATTTGTACCCCCATTGAATGTTGGTGGTTTTTTCCTCATGAAGAGATCTAACATTGATCTTCCATGCTGTGGATCGGGATGCTCCATACAGGTAAGGTTATTATTCATAACCTGAGTGAGTTGTCCCAGTATGGTGATTAGATGATCAGCACCAGTTTCATCACCATCTCTACTATAATTATCTTGAGTAGGAGGAAAATCCATACATGGAGTGCAGCAAGGCCCATTGTCGTGCACTAGTTCTCGTTCGAGTCTAGATCAAAGCGGCGTTTTTGGGTTTTACCCATAGGTACGTCTGTGCCAGATCCGCCTCTACCTGGTCTTATCCAGACAGAGATGTATTTTTCGGAAAAGTCACAAAATCTATAAAATACCAAAATTATAGTAAGTTCTTCTATACTAATCCTCAAATTCCATCTTAGGTCTATGTGCTCTAATCAGAGTTTATCTAAATATAGATTCAATGGTTTGTACTAAACTCCCTCTGATACCAACTGTAACGCCCCAAACCTAGTTACCCAGAGTCAGTGCCTTATTACATAACATTGGCATGATCACCAAAGATCAAGTCTTGAAAGACCGATTAGTTTAGTAACCTTGGAACTACTAGATACATTCATAAAGTTTACATTACATCATAAAATGAAAACTACAACAACATAGTATCCATAGTCCACACTCATATCCCCTCATATTATCCCTGTAGGTCATTCATAAAATACTTCTTCACATCCTGTGAGAAATAAAAAATAGAAAGGGGTGAGCTCAAATGCCCAGTAAGGATAACAATATAGTAGAAACTTTCATAAATAAGCATAAACATTTAAGGTAATGTATAACTAAATCAAAAGCCTTTTAAACTTTCACTTCAGCATAATATGGTAGAAATGAAATTAAATAATTCCATTTAATTATTCACATGGACATTCTACTAGTCCAATAATCACATGCAATATCAATAACCACTTTCATAATGATGGAATGCATAATGTCAGATTGTCATAACCACATAGTCAAGGCCTTGTGCCAAGACTACAAATAAGATTTTTTCAAGGCCTTATGCCAAGACACTAGTTTGTCTCATGAGACCCACCGATGTATTGAGGAGCTATAGCGGGCTCCACCCGTCCCTTATTAAGTCCAATTCATTCCTCATATGAACATGTTTAAACATAACATAAACATTCGTATAAAACTAGCATACGAAATGTCAATACTTTCTCCATAAACCATGAATGGTATAAAAATAACACATCCACAGTCAAACATATCACAAAACCATCAATACAATATGGAAGTTTTGTATCATAATAAATCAACTTCAAATTAGCTTAAAATCCATCAAAGGATGTTGACATAGATAGAATCAAAACTATTTGAGAGAAATATCTCTTTTTTTGAAATCATTTAAAATACACATAATTAAAAAATAAAACATTTAATTTGAAAATATTCTTATAATCTTGTAAGGTAAGCTTCAACGATTTTATAATGGCGAAAAATAGCTGCACCCTTTGTATAAGTTAAAAAAGACATTCTTACCTTAATTCTGTCGAAAAGGTTAAAAAGAACCTTGTTTGGAAAACGATGGGAAGATTCCCTTATAAAAATCTTATAAAAAGTCAAAAAGGGTATAAATTACTTTAACCCATAGTAAGAATGATTTTAAATACATTTTTAAGAAAAATGGATGGGGATGATAATGAGGTCCTAGTAGATAATTACGTATAAACAACCTCAGATAATGAAGAGATTGTGAAATAAACCCTTACATTGTACTTTTCCTTGGTTGAGGGTAGGTTAAACTCTTGTATAATGGTGAAATAATTGGTATTAAATTATAAAATAATCATTTAAATTAATATGATATCATATATGATCTTTTAACATTGCTTAGTTAATAATATCTTAGTATTATCGTTGTTTCGAGTGTTAACTTACTCGTCTTCTTTTATATGTTTTGTTACATAAGTCGTGTTTGTTAGGGATATGTTGTGTCTTATTCATATCCCGAATAATATCAAGTCCTTAAACATTATTTTTAATCATTAAATGATAATTAGTCTTGAATGGATACGATGGGGAATGAATCTCATCACGTTCGTGGAGACGGTAGTCCGTACGTACGCACGAGAGACGATATCATTCTTTTGATATTAAAATAATATAGAATTGGATGGTATATCATATATAAAGAATCATTATAATGTTATATTTATTATTTAAATGAATTAAACATCATTATTATACCCATCCGAATAATAATTTATTGAATAACAATTACACCACGACGTGGAGACGGTAAGCCGTACGTACGCACGTATGGTGTCATGTCATTCAATGGATGGATAGAATACTGAATATGGTTATACCATATTTATAATAACATCACAGTATATATAAGATACTGGGGTTATTATTTTAGAATGGGAATAACAAAGAAAGAATAAGTTGAAGAAGAAAGGAACTTGAAAGAGGGTGGTGAAAACATTACCTCTTCATTGGGTTCTTCCTTTTGATTTGATCAAAAGGCTCCTTAGGTTGTCTTTATGACTAAAGAATTCCTCTAGGATAAAGCGAGGATATTTGAGAGGGTATTTGGGTAGAGGTTGGCCGAGCCCAAAGGCTTTGAAGGTATGAATTTGAGAGAAGGGGGAGTGCCCTTTTATAAGAGGGGTGAGGGGAACCTTAGGAAAATCTAGAAATATTATTTTATAATAAACTCATATTCATTTTCTAATGGCTCCAAAGTGGATTATTGAAATGTTAAGGTGGGTATAGGTCGAAAAACATTCAACCAATAGGTCTTAGATAGGTTTTTGTCACTATATTAACCTTATCCTTTAGTTTTAACTCTTAGTTAATTAGTTTGACATTTACCATGTCTCTTTGTATTTTTATATTATATAGTTAATAAACTTACTATATACTTCCAAGAGACCCCAAAGTGGTCCATTAATGATACACCTATCATTATATAAGTCCTTTGGCCGAACCTTATATTTTTAGGAATAGAATATCAATTAATAATATAATATTTGTTTTAAAAATTCTTTTATGTCAATTTTGACACTATTGGGTATTTTGTTTTTGATAATTTTATAAAAGCATTATTACTTCAAAAAATATTTATATAACCAATCTTAATATGTCATATTAACCTATAAAATTAGTTTAATTCATAAAAATCCTCAAATTACATTTATTTTGATATTTATAATATCAATTATTTTAATATTTCATTAATTATTTAATTAATGCATCACCATCGTGTCATAATTAAATTAAATTATTTAATGTCTAAAAATTATAAATAAAATACCATTATGTAGGAAATATTTTTAAATTTCTAATAAATTTTTATAATTGAATTTATCTTATGTATAACCCTATATTAAAAAGGTTTTAGTAATTAAACTTTGATTTTAACTCTTTAAACTCTTATTTGAATTAAATAATAATAATTGTCCTAATCTAATCCAAGTGGAACTAAATGATAATATTTTATTCCTAAGGTTGTTTTTGGTCTAGATAGACTTGTACAATAGAATTAGGACATGTGTTAGGGTAATATTAATATAATTTTTACCCTTAATTACCCTATTTACTTTTAACTGTGGTAAATTAAAATAAAAAGTTACTATTCAACAAAAATTATTTTTATCTTATTGAACCACATTTTACTCCTTTATATTAACCGTGTCTCTCGGACTTTCGAAATTACACTCAAAGAAGCGGTAAAATTAAGTTTTATGTGAATTTTCAAATTCTCATGGAGGTGGGTAAAAGACGGTGAAAAGTTCAATAAATTTTTTATATATATAAAATTATTCTAAACTAACTCCAATGAATTACATTGAATTTATATAGGTATTATGTATTTATTTTGAACTTAATTAAATTTAAATAAAATAATAAATTATTTAAATAAAAATTCAGTTTTAAACTATAACTCAGTGTTTTTTCACTATTCATAAAAAATTGAATGTTTTCAGAAAAATAAAAAAAATTCACCCTAAGCTAATTTCGATATTCATAATCCAAAAAAGAAGTCAATTTTGAAATATAAAATTTATAAAATTTCAAAATGTGGGTATTACTATTCATAACGGCTAATTTGATTGGTTGTGGTGTGTGTTAGAACTCGAAGTTGCGTACAACACACGCTACTGTATTATTCAAAGAGAAGCGTACCGTGAAAGCTTGGGGTGTTACATGAACTCTTAATATAAATTTTTGGAGTTATATAAAATTGAAAAACTCCACATGAGTATCCCCGAAGTGAAAATAATCCAACCCCCACCATTCTAGTATAAGACTTAATCCTCCAAGACAACAAGAAGTCTAACCCCAAGTACCTCTCCCCGATGATACTTTATTCTAGAGAGTATCAAATTAATTATATCTCTAAAACTTAATATGAAAAAACTATTTTTATCAACTATATTCAATATCATAACATTAATAAAAAAAATTAGTTTATGGTAGATGAAAAAATACATCTTATGATGGTCTGAAAAACTTGTAATTTATGGAACAATCTCCTAGAAGAAATTTATAACCTAAATTAAACATCTTTAATAAAACAACTAATAAACATGAATATTATAAATAATTAACAAATAACTAAACTCTTTATTTATTTTCCAAAACATAGGGTAAAAATATATACTTTTTATATTATATTTTTTCATGAAAAACCCCATTTACATGGTCCAACACATATAATTAATAAATATTTTATAAACCATAAACCAATATATCAAGATTTTTTTTTAATTTTTTCCCTATATCATATTTTATAAATAGTAGTAGGAATTATCATTCATAATCTATAATTGATATTGCAAAGATTCTAACATATCGATTATATTTTATGATATAGACGACTAATCATAATCTTTGATTAATATCACCACTTAAAATCAGTACAATAGTAATTCTCCAGTCATATTTGAAGATATCCCATATATTTTTAATATAACTCAATACTCTATTTTTTTAATTATAGGATTTATTCATATTTTATAATATAATATATCATATTTGATGATAGAATTCAAATCCCTTGGTTTTATACATATCTTAATATTGATGTAGATTAGTCGTATTTTATAGATAACCAAAACAGTAAGAATTATTTGTATCATATGTTATGATATCGACTCAACATATTACAACATGAAAATTATTATAAAATAATTAAAAGAACACATTGATTCATTGAATATCAAGGATTTGATATCACTCATGGGATTTAGGTAATAAATCTAATGAACTAGTTGTGGAAGAAAACCATGAAAAATATGATATTTAACTGATATATGCAACCCATATTAAAATAGAGAACAAGATGGGAGTGGACATACCTGAAATTAGAATGTAATATCTATATTGTAACTTAGATGGATTATGTTTTAATGGGATCATTAAAACAAAAAAAGATTCTTTCCTTTGATGGGATTACACCAGGATTCGATCCATGATCGTATCACGAGGATTCATGTAATGCTCTGACCCCAGAAGCCCTGAGCTGGTGCATTATTTTATTACATTGGCATGAATACAAGGAATAAAATCCTGAAGGACTGACCCATTTAATTGTTTTGGAAATCTAGATTACATACATGATACCCATAATACATTGTGAAAATAAAATAAAATATGATACATAATAAAATAAAATAAACTACATCCCTGAAAGTTTATTCAGAGATTTCTTATTCATAACATGGGGAAATGAAACATAATATGGGTGAGATAAAGTTATCATTAAGGGTACGTAAAGAGGAAAAAATAATCTATTGATGAGGATAATCAACATGGAAAATCAAATAACTTATAACACATGCCATTCAAATAACTAGATAAGGAAATATCAATATGGCATGATAAGAAACTGAAAACACATGACATTTAATCAATGGGATGAATATGAACGACATCCATAGATATGTATAAAAAAATATCTCGGATAAATAATAAATAAAGCTAAATTAGGTAAATTATAGATAATTGGATGCCATGTTTCTTAGGTACATGAAACCTTTACCATTAAGACCTTTCACAAGATAGTTTAGCATATCGGGTAAAAACACATCTAATTTGGAAAACTATTTCATCTCATGAGTGTACTGATTCATCAAGGGGATATCTATAACTGGGCCCCACTTTTTTCATACATGTCCAAATAATTCCTCATATATTTAATAATTAACAAGTAATATTCATCATCAAATATCCATATTGAATAAAAGATACAAATTTATCAATAATTTCCTAATTAATAAAATAACTGTCAAAGGGAACACCATATGTAAAAATGGTATGCAGTTTAAGAAATAATAATATCCATATCCCATGAATGTGGATATTTCCAATAAATTTATTATTTCATGAAAAAGTTAATAATAAAAAAGAGAGTGATATTTCAAAGATAATCATTGAAAACCTTCTTGAGGGGAATAATCATTAAACATTCAAAAGTGTCCCATACCACTTTCAAACATTTGCATCATAATATCCATGAAGTAATAACATTATATGGAACATATAATATTGTGATAATAAATATATTCATGAAATAAAATATGAAATTGAAGTATATACACCATATAAAATAAACTAGGTGCATAACAACAAATAAGACTCAATTGAATATAAATTGAGATGAAATCCCTTACCTTGCATTTCCTTTTATGTGAATGAGATTTAAACTCCTGTATAAGGATTTTAAGTGTGTTACTAACTTATTATAGAAGAATATTCATGTTTATAATATCATATATTATCTTCTTATATTATCTTATTACCTATTTTATTATATTTACTATTTGGGGTGTTAATTGGCTAGTTTTCTAGAGTGAGTTTTGACTTGTTATTTGTTGTTCCTATTAATTAGATCATGATTTCATCATCTACAGAATGTAAATAATGATTTAATTATCATATATATATAATTATTATATATATATTTATAATAATATATAATATTTGTTGATAATAAATGAAATTCACTGTTCATTGAGATGGTAGGTCGCACATATGCATGAACGCTACTTTCATTTATTTTTTATATTAAAAAAATGAAATGTAAATGATATATACGTATATTATAATTATAGTATCATATATATGTAATATATATTACATAGTTTTATTTAAACCATCCTTAATATGTTCCATGTATAACATGAATGAATCACATCCCCTCGAGGAAGCGGTAGTTAGCACTTCCACAAATGATGTTATCGTTTTTAAAAAATTGAAAGTACAAAGGTATATGTTATAAAAGAATTAAATAAGTATAAAGACATTATAAATATCATATATAACACATATAAATATATTTTACATCATAATTACAAACCATGAAATGTGGTAAATTAAAAACTAACAATCATCCTTTCGTGAGGCGGTAGTTCACCGTACAGATAAACTATTTGTTTATTACCCATTAGATGGATGTGTTTGTAAGTGTATGTAGATCCATTAACATAAAAACATCTTAGTATATTTAGTATAATTGTGTTGTTATATAATAATTTAATAATAATATTTTAGGGTGTGTAGAATGGAAATGAAACTGAAGAGATTGAAGAAGGATGTTACCTCTTCTTTGGGTAACTTATTTTGATTTGCACAAAAGGGATTCTGTGGATGGATTCTTACTCAAATGGATGATTCTAGGATATCATGAGAGATTTTTAGGAGATATTTGGTCAGATATTGGTTGATCCAAATTTACTTGATAGGTGTTAGGAATTTGGAGGATTGAGTGACCTTTTATAGCGGAGGAGGAGTTACACTTGTAAATTTTGGAAAAGGGAATTCCCCCCACATTTTCCCCTTAAAAGTGCAACATCCTAGGTATTTAAAGAATAAAAATTTTTCATATATATTAATATTTTTGAATTTAATAATAATTTTAGTTTAAATGGGACACTATGTATGATAGCATACCGGACATGCAACAATGGGCTTCTCTGAAATCTTATGTTACACACAACACTGAGTTATAGCAAAAAAGAATACAACAATAATATTATTATTTGAAGTGGTAGTTAAATCCTAGTTTTTTATTTTAAATAATGAAAAAATTAAATATATTATGATTATACCTATTTTTTAAATATTTTTACATTTATCTAAAAAACTTTTGAGGCTTAAAATGAGACTGAATCCAATTTTAAGCATATAATACTCTAATATTTTTAAAAGGTAGTTTTGCTACCTTTTAATGGAGAACCATTTTTAAATATACTTTTTGAAACTTTTATATGTTATATTTGAGAAAATAAACTTCTTATATAGAATAGGGGCATAAAAATTTAATTTGGATATTTTTTTGGAAAATTTATGATAAAGCTCATTTTTAATGAATAGTGAAAAATACCACATTTTAAGTCAAAACTGCATTTTTGTATAATTTATTTTTATAGTTAGATTATATTTTTTTTATTGTTTTTAAAGTGTAATTGTATTATTTTTTTATCATTTAATATAATTTTGGTCATTGGAAGTAGTTTCACAGTTAAATTGGACATAAACACATGTCAATCTTTTGATAGTTTTTATTTATTTAAAAACCTCTTTCTGGTTTTGAAAACATGAATTAATTTTATATTAATTAGTGAAAAAAATTTGTTTTTAATTTGAAAAAATGGATTCTATATTTGGAATCATAAGGTTAAAATTATGTAAATAGGTACCTTTTATTTTTGGATATTATGAATAGTAACTCCAACAGTTATTTTTATTTACCACAATTAATGGGTAAATTAGGTAAATAAGGGTAAAAATAATATTATAACAATATAAAACTACCCTAACACATATCCTAATCATATTTTATGATTCATGGGTGACCCAAAAAAATACTTAGGCCTAACTGTTGTCATTTGGGAGCCACATGACTGTGAAAATGACATGTTATAATAATTAATTTAAAGTAAAGAGAAATATAACATAAACATGTATCTTTTTACTAAAAAAAATTTAAGGTTGAGTTCTATAAATTATCTCTTCAACTATAAATATTACTTATAAATATAAATTTTTTTCCTAAATCATGGTCTTTTATTTATTATTTTTAGAGAATAAATAAAAAATTTGATAATGACACAATGTTTTTGGAGTGATTGCTTCATTAACAAAGGATTCAAATAAATGATATTATAAATATTAAAATAAATAATATTTGACATAATTTATGTCATAAATTTTTTTTATAGAGTAATATAACATGTTATTATACTATTAAATGGTTTTTTTAGAAGATATATCTCTGTTGAAATTTTATTTAAATTCAATAAAGTGAATAGTGTAAAAATTGACATAATTGATGTTTTATTAAAATAACAATATATTAAATTATTTAAAGATATTAAAAATATTTAAAAATAAAAAATAGATTATGATATGATATAAAAGTTTATTAGGTGTTCAATTATGTGAAATTTACCCCAAATAAGTAAAATTAATAGCTTCTTAACTATTAAAATGTTGTTACCACTTTTAAAATTAAATAGAATAATTAAGGGTAAACCAAAATTATAAGGTTTAAAACAAACTCAATACATATCTAAAAACTATTTTATAAGAGGATTTATATCTTTAATGAAATTATATTCTCCATATATCATGTTGGTTCCACTTGGATTAAAAAAATAATTTATATCAATTTAATATTTTAATACTTTTCAAGGGTGCCCATCCCCTCTCCTATAAAATGTGCCCACCATTATCTATTACTCAATATTAAAAATCCTTTTAATTCATCCAATATCTATCCAATAATATTTCTATAATACCTCCCCACATTTTTTAAGCCTTATTTTATTTAGAACACCCTTCATACTGGTGATTAGGTGTTTTTCAAAGGTAATCAACTGAAGAAGAGTTATCAATTTCTTTAAGTGTTTTTATTTTGTTTCTTCCTTCACTTCCTGAAATATAATCCATCAATTATGGGATAATAAATCCAATATTCTCAATATAATGATATGTTACTATGTTAATATCATCCCTTAAATCCATCTCTAATTCCATCAAATGGGAAATAAATTAATAGTTCTTGCGTGAGTGTGAATTATCACCTCCACGAACCGATTTAGTTAATTTTCGAATACCGTATATTAATATTGGTTATAATGATAGAATTAATCTTCATATGTTGTATTCATGAAATATTAATAATTATAAGATAATAATATATCAATTAAATTCTTACTTCCATGTACATAAAAATGATAACTTCGTTCGTGCGTACGTGTGAACTATCACCTCCACGAAGCGGTGTGAATAATTTTTATTCATTATATCACTTGTATGATATATATATATATATATATATATAAGTATATGTAAATTATTATGATGAATTTAATAATATAATTATCTTTTTTAAAGACAAAATGATAATTACCTTATTTCCATAATGATCAATGAAAAATGAAAACTTTACTCATGCAGTCGTACGACCTATCTTGTCCATGATTATAACGTTGTTAATTTTTCATAACCATATTTAATGGTTTAAATTAAAAAATACAAGTTATGTGTAAAAGTGATTAATATGTCATGAATACTATTCTGTAGATTATGGACTTATTACCATATTCCATTTTAGGTATTTTGGTATTGAAAATGGTTTTGAGAATGGATTTATTATATCAATATCTTGATACGATGTCTTTTCATTAGTATGTGGAAATTTTATTTTTACCTTATGATTTTCATATGTTATGATTATGTTATGTTTATTGGGAATTTATTATGTATATATGTGGTTAAATGATAAACCAAGGGTGGGTGTTTCCATGATTACTCTCCAATGATTTGGGTAATGTGACAGAGGTAAATATAAAGGTTTATCCTAAGAGATTTAGGGAATATACTGTAATGGGTCTTCCAAACATCATAATGAAGGTTACTCCCTATGTAGCTGTGAAAGCTACAATATAAGTATGTTATGGATTCCACAAGTAACATTTATGATTTATTATTATTTTTAATTATTCATAAATCTTATGATTTCATGAGTTATGTTAAAGAGATTATGTTTTATGAGTGAAAATTTTGACTTCATTGATTTGTATGTATTGATGGACTAATGTTTTCTTTCCTTATTTTATAACCCTTACTGCACTTTTTATGCTTATCCCATGTTTTTGTAATACTTTTCATAGGGTATAAGGAAGTGTAAGATAAATGAATAATTTAAGAATATTTTTATCAAGAAAAAAATTCTTGTTTTATTTAAGGATTTTTATTATTGTGAAAAAAAATTGGATAGAATAAAAGTGTCCGCTTTGTAATATTTGAGATATAATATATTAATAATGGAATAATTATTTAAAATGATAAACCTAAAAAGATCCTCAATTTAAATTAATGTTAAATTATTGACTTATCTCTAGATTTTGTAAATTTTTAAGGATGGGTCCTTATATTTGGTATTAGAGGTTGGTTTAGATAACTTTAAGAGTTAAGATATTCTTAATAGAACATCCATAAATTATTTTTACTTTATGGTAAAATTGAAATGATATATAATTTAAATATTTCCATGTTGCTTCTTCTAAGATATATAGGTGTTTAGAATGGTTTTCCATAGAAGAAATAAGGAATCTATGATGAGACAACATCAAGAGGAAAACAACCTACTATACCAGCAACTGCGGATGGTTAGAATCAGAACTGAATAGTTTGTTTCTGTAATAGAACAATTCAATCAATCTATAAATGGTGGTGGTATCCATGCACGAGATCTACCAGATCGACCATAGAGGAATATTTTAGTAGTGTATTATTTCATGAGGCAACATCCCCTATCATTCAGAGGATCATTTGACTCTATTCTAGCTAAAGGGTGTATTAAAGCACTGGAAAAGATTTTTGATGTCATAGGGTGTTCAGAACATCAAAAGGTTAGTCTTTCTGTTTACCATTTTAAAGGTGAAGCTGATTAGTGGTGGTCGATGGTTAAAAATATCAAGGATAGTGAGGATATTAATGCACTTGATTGGGATGAATCAAAATATTTCTTGAGAGATATTTTCCTAAGGCGGTTCGACATAGAATGGAAAACCAATTATTATAATTGAGGTAAGAGGATGACTCAGTGGCTGCTTATGAAGAAAACTTCACTCAACGGGAAAGGTATGCTCCAAATTTAAATTGGTATCTTGATTACAAAATCAATCATTTTTACTTAATATTAAAGCCAATGTATCTAAGGGAATTATCTTCTTGTGAGTTTAATTTTTTTTTAAAACTTGTGCAATGTTTGGAGAAGGTAGAAGTGGAGTTTTTAAATGATCAAGTGTTCTTTAAAAAACAATAGAATAAGAGGTTGAGGTGGAATATGAAAGGTAATAAATCCTCAAAAAAGTTTGATGGTAAGAAACTTAAGTTTATAGTTTGTGAAAATTGTGGTAAAAATCACACTAGGGAATGACTGTTGAATTTTGGTAAGTGATTGCGATGTGGTAAAATGGGATATAAGGCTCACAATTTCACTGAAAAAGATTTAGGTAGTCGTAAGATAAAATTTTATTTATAGTCAATGAAATATTTTAAGTGCAATGAGATGGTTCATTATGAAAATGAGTGTCTAAAGAAGAACTTAGATGATATAAAGAAGTCTAACTGCAAGCATAAAGGGGTGGTGAAATCCTTTGTAACCATTTTAATAGATGTTGGGCCATAAAATGAATTTGTATCTGGCACATTTTTTTAATTCAGATTATTAGAATGTGTTGTTTGATTCTAGGTATACTCATTCTTTCATTTCTGAGAAATTTTCTAGTAAATTGGGATTTACAACTCAAGAAATGAATCCTAATCTTGTGGTAAAAAATATGGGGGAAATGTTGAGACAAAAATAAATTATAAGATTATTCTTATCTTATATGTGGAAATAATTTACCTACAAACCTTATTGTATTACCTCTAGTAGAGTTTGATGTTATTTTGGGTATTGATTTAAATTTTGTTTATCATGCTAATATTGACTGTAGATCAAAAGAGGTTTATTTTTAGAAATAAGTTCATTTTGTGTACAAAAATAAACCCTTACCATTGAAAACATATCAGGAAGATGATAATCTAGTAAAATATGGAAAGGAATGTTACCTTACACATAATGTTAAAAACAAAGTAACTGTTTAGATTAATGATGTTTTAATGGTAAATGAGTATCTTGATGTTTTTTCCGAATGCGTTTCCTGGTATAATAACTGATTAATAAGTTGAATTTGTTATTGACTTGGTTTTTGATGCTAAGACAATTTCAAAACCCCCTATCAAATGTCACAAATTTAACTTTTAGAGTTAAAGAAGAAATTGTAGGAGTTATTACATAAAGGTTTCATTCAACCTAGAACATCACCATGGGGTGATCCTATCTTATTTGTTAAAAAGAAAGATGGCTCAATGAGACTCTGCATTGATTAAAGATCCATGAATAACATAACTATTAAGATAAAGTATCTGTGGCCTCATATCGATGATTTGTTTGATCAGCTCTAAGGAGCTCATTATTTTTCAAAGATTGACTTGAGGTTGGGGTACCATCAGTTGAAAGTAAAGTAAGTATACATTCTGAAGACTTCATTTTGTACTATATATGGCCATTATGAATTTATAGTTATGCCTTTTGGGTTAACCAATTAACCTGATATATTCATGGATATTATGAATAGAGTTTTCCTGGAGTTCTTGGATAAGTTTGTGGTTGTGTTTATTGATGATATTTTGGTATATTCTAAAATGAAATAGGAATTTGAAAGTCATTTCAGGGTTATCTTGAAAATATTAAATTAAAAGAAACTGTATGGGAAATTCAACAAGTGTGAGTTTTGTTTATAAAAAATTTCATTATTTGGTCACATAGTTTCTAAATATGGCATAACTTTTGATCCAACTAAAATAGAAGTTTTTGAATAATATCCAAGAACCAAAAATATTACTGAGATTAATAATTTTCCTTGTTTAGTAGGTTATTACTGAAGGTTTGTTGAAATATTTTCATGTTTATCTTGCCCACTAACTAATTTTAATAAAAAAGGTGTTAATTTCATCTGGACAAATGAATGTGATGAATGTTTTCAAGAATTGAAAAGAAGATTGGTGAGTGATCTAGTTTTGGAACTGCCTTCTAGAAATGGTGAATTTATTATCTACAGTGATTATTCTTTTAAAGTACTTGGTTGTATTCTAATTTATAATGATTAGGTATTTTTTTGCTTCCCGTTAGTTGAAAAATCCTGAGTTAAATTACCGTACATATGATTTGGAATTAGTTGTTGTTGTTTTTGCTTTAAAAATTTGGAGGCATCATCTGTATGGAGTAAAATGTTAAATCTATACTGACCATAGAAGTTTGGAGTATATATTTTCACAAAAATAATTGAACATGAGACCGAGAAGATGGTTGGAATTAATCAAGGATTATGATTTCATGATTCATTACCGTCTTGGAAAACAAACAAAGTGGCTTATTATTTGGTTAGAAAAGTAATTCTACATTAAACAAGTCACATTTGGAATGTGACATTTTGATTAATGATTTGATGAACTTTGGCATGGATGATTTTGGTGTAGGAAATTCCTATATTTTTTTGAGGTTTCGGTGTAATCATCTCCAACAGACAGAATAAAGCAAGAACAGAAGGAAGGAAATGAGTAGCAGGAAATGTTAGAATTGGTTTAGAAGGGTATGTTTTATGAATTTAAAATTGATAAAGTTTTTGTTTTGGGGTTTGGAAAGAGATTATGTGTTCCTTGTGATTCAAAATTAAAGAAAGACTTATTGTGTGAATCTCATAGTTCTCCATTATCAATTCATCCTGGTAGTACTAAGATGTAAACAGATCTTTGGGAGTATTACTGCTGGGATGGAATGAAAAGAAATATTGCTAACTTTACTATGAAGTGATTGACTTGTCAGCAGGTGAAAGAAAAAAGAAAAATTCCAAAGGTGATGCTTCATCCATTTCTAGTACTAGTGTGGAAATGAGAAAAAATATCCAGGGAATTAATTGTGTGATTTCTGAAGACATCTCGAGGTAATAATGCAATCTGGGTTATTATTTATCGATTGACCAAATCTTTTCATTTTCTTCCTATTCGAGATACATAGTCTCTAGATCAACTTTCTTGATTGTATATTAAAGAGATAGTTAGGTTACATGGAGTTAACCTCTCCATTGTATCAGATTGTGATCCCAAGTTCACTTTTAGCTTTTGGAAAGGCCTTCAAAAGTCATTGAGTACTAAATTAAATTTTAGTACAACTTTTTTTCCTCAATCAGATGCACAGTCCGAACAAACAAATCTAACCTTAGAGGACATGCTACAGGCTTGTTCAATGGATTACCAGAGAAGTTGGGATCAACACATTTCTTGGGTTGAGTTTTATTATAATAATATTTTTCATTATAGTATACAAATGGAACCATTTAAAGAATTATATGAAAATCAGTGTCGAACTCTAGCTTTTTGGAATGAAGTATGTGAAAAGAATTTGATGGGACCAAAATTGGTAGAAGAGATAGAAGAAAATGTTTTTTTTGATTCAGAATCACATGAGGACAACTCATAGTAGATAGAAAAGTTATGTGGATAACTGTAGGAAGGATCTTTCTTTTAAGGTATGTGGTCATATCTATCACATAGTTTCTCCATTGAAAAGTGTGATGTGTTTTGGCAAGAAGGGAAAGATGAGTCTATAGTTCATTGGATCCTATGAAATTCTAAAGAAAGTTGGATCTGTTTCCAATTGAGTTGCTTTACCTCCAGTTTTATTCTGGGTACACAATTTTTTTCTTGTTTCAATATTAGGAAAGTATATGATGGATCCATCTCATGTTTTTAGTCTATAGATAGTTCAGTTGGAGTAGAATTTTTTTTCTTATAAGGAAAAACCAATACAGATTCTTGACCACAGAGAGAAAGTGTTGTAGAATAAGGTGATTCATCAGGTAATGGTTTTGTAAAAAAACCATATGTTTGAAGCGACAACATGATAATATGAAAATTCTATGAGGGATAAATACGCCCACTTGTTTGATAAGTGAATAAAATTATGAGGATGTAATTTTTAAAAGGGGGAATGATGTAACATCCTAGGTATTTATAGAATAATAAAATTTTCATATCTATTAATATTTTTGAATTTAATATTAAATTTACTTTAAATGGGACACTATGTATGATAGCGTACCTGACATATAACAATGAGTTTTTCAAAAATCTTATGTTGCACACAAAGATGAGTTATACCAAAAAATTATAGAATAATAATATTATTTGAAATGGTAGTTAACGCTTAGATGTTGTATTGGATGGAATGACAAAAATTAACTATATTATGATTTTACATATTTTTTAAATGTTTTTACATTTATCCAATAATTTTAGAGGCTTACAATGAGAATGAATCCAATTTTAAGCATAAAATACTCTAATATATTTAAAAGTTCGTTTTACCACCTTTTGATGGTGAACCCTTTTTAAATATAGTTTTTTTATTTTCATATGTTTTATTTGACAAAATAAACTTCTATAGAAAAGGGTCATAAAAATTTACTTTGTATAAAGTTTTGGTAATTTTCTAATAAAGTTCATTTTTAATGAATAGTGAAAAATACTGCATTTTAAGTCTAAATTGTCTTTTCATTTAATTTATTTATATAGTTAGATTATATTTTTTATTAGTTTTAAAGTTTAATTGTATTATATTTTTATCATTTAATCCAATTTTGTCCATTTAATGTAATTTCACATTTAAATTGGACATAAACACATGCCAATCTTTTGAGAGTTTTTATTTTTTATAAACCCTCTTTCTGTTTTTGACAATGGGAATTAATTTGAAATCAATTAGTTCAACTTTTTTATTCTAAATTAGAAAAAATGGATTCCCTATATGGAATCAAAAGGTCCAAATTTTGTAGATAGGTACCTTTTAATTTTGGAAATTATGAATAGTAACTTCAGTAATTATTTTTATTTACCACGGTTAAAGGGTATATTAAATAAATAAGGGTAAAAATAATATTATAATAATATAAAACTACCCTAAAACATGTTTTAATCTTATTGGATGAGTCATATGCGACAAAAAAATCCATAGGTCGAACTTTTGGCATTTGGGAGCCACTTGGTTGTGAAAATGACATGTTATAATAATTAATTTAAAGTATAGGGAAATATAACATAAACATGTATCATTTTATTAAAAAAAATTTAAATTTGGGTTATATAAGTGATTAATAATACTATAAATAGTTATTATAAATAATTTTTTTTCCTACATCCAGGTATTTTATTTATAATTTTATAGATTAAACAAACAAATTTAATAATGACACAATGATGATGCTGATTGCTCCATTAATAAATGAATCAATTAAATGATATTATAAATATTAAAATAAATATTATTTGACCTAATTTATGTCATCCAAGAATTTTCTAGATTAATATGACATGTTATTAGACTATTTGGTGGTTTTTTCGAAGTTATCTCTTTGTTTTCATTTTATTTAAATTCAATAAAGTGAATAGCATAAAAATTGACATAATAGATGTTTTATAAAAATAATTATTTGTTAAATTATTTAAAAATCCAAAAAAAAATTTAAAATAAAAAATTTATTATTGTGTTATCTAAAAGTTCATGAAGTTTCCAATTATGGAAATTCACCCCAAAAAAGTAAAATTAATATATTCTTAATAATTAAAATGTTGTTACAACTTTTAAAATAAAGAGAGAATAATTAATGGTACAATGAAAATATATGGTTTAAAATAAAAACAATACTTATCTAAAAACTATTTTACTAGATTATTTTGATATATTATCATCTTATCTTCACCATATTTTATGTTGGTTCCACATGTATTTAAAAAATAATTTATATTAATTTAATATTTTAAAACTTTCCAAGGGTGACCCTCCCATCTCTTATAAAAAGGAACCCATCCTGCTCTATTAATCACACTTTCAAAGCCTTTTAGTTCATTAATGATCTGTCAAATAATCTTCCTATAATACTTACCCACATTTTTGAAGACTTATTTTATGTAGAACACCCTTCATAGAGGTGTTTAGGTGTTCTTCAAAGGTGATCTATCGAAGAAGAGGTATCGTTTTCTTTAAGTATTTCTTTTTTATTTCTTATTCAACTTCCTCAATTATCATACAACCATGATAATATAATAAATATAGTGTCCTAAATATAATGATATGTTATTATGTTAATATCATCTCCTAAATCCATCTCTACTTCCATCAAATGGGAAGGAATTAATAGTTCATGCGTACATGTGAATTATCACCTCCACAAACCGATTTAGTTTGTTTTCCATTATCATCTATTAAGACCAGTTATAATGATGGAATTAATATTCATATGTGATATTAATGAAATATTAATCATTATAAGATAATAATATATCAATTAAATTATTACTTCCATGTGCATAAAAATGATAACGCCGTTCGTGCATACTTGTTAACTATCACCTCCACGAAGCGGTGTGACTCATTTTTATTAATTATATCACTTGTATGATATATATAAGTATATTTAAATGATTATGATGATTTTAATAATATCATGATCATTCTAAAATATATAATGATAATTAACTTACTTCCATAAAGATCCATGAAAAATGGAAATGTTACTCATGTGTATGTATGACCTATGGTCTTAATGATTATAACGTTGTTCATTTTTCAAAACCATATTTAATGGTTTAAATTAAACAATATGAGTTATGTGTAAAATTAATGAATATATCATGAATAATATTCTGGGGATTATGGAATTATGACCACATGGACTGGTGACATCATACCGTGTTCATATTCGACTCATGAACTGATTATCGACAAAATGACCGACATGAACTCAAATAATTAACTAATTATTATAACATTATCATAAATGATATAATGGGGATAATAAAAATGAAACGGTTCTAAATTAAGTATAAATTAACCTATGTTTTTTATTCAGGAAAATAAAGAACGAACAAGACAATTCAGACTCAAGGTAAGGGATTTCATCTCATTATCCTTTCATTGAGGCATATTTTGGTTTATACACTACCTTCTTTTATACAGTGTATATTCAACCCATTTGAATTTTAATTTAATTAAATGGTTTTCAAAAGGAACCTTTTTTTTACAAAATTTTTTACTAAATGAAAAAATAAATGTTTCTTTTTAACGTACGCGACAACAATGACCCTTCCTCCACCACTAAAATTATTTGATATTTACATTTCTCTAAAATCCATAATATTTATAAAAATAAAAGTAAATACCATATTCCTTTTTAGTTATTTTGGTATTGAAAATGGTTTTGAGAATGGATTGATTATATTAATATCTTGATATAATGTCTTATGATTGTAATGTGGAAATGTTATTTTTCCTTTATGCTTGTTCATATGCTATGATTATGTTATGGTAATTGGGAATTGATTATGTATATGGGTGGTTCCATGATAAACTGAGGGTGGGTGAGCCTGTGATAGCTCTCCAATGCATTGGGTAACATGATAGAGGTAAATGTTAAGGTTTCTACTAATATATTTAGGGAATATACTGTGAGGGGTATTCCAAAGGTAACCATGAAGGTTACTCCCTATATAGCTATGAAAGATAAAATGTAAGTATTTTTTGGATTCCACAAGTTACCTTTATGATTTTTGATTTCTATGAGTTATTCATAAATCTTATGATTTCATGAGGTATTTTAAAGAGCTTGTGTTTTATGAGTGAAAAGTATGATTTCATTGATTTTTATGTATTCATGGGCTAATATTTTTTCCTTATTTTATAATCCTTACTGAGATTTTTCTGCTCATCCTGTGTTTTTGAAATGTTTTTGACAGGATATAAGGAAGGATAAGAGAAAGGAAGAATTCCGGAATATTCTTATCAATAAAAGAATTCTTGTTTTATTTAAGGAGTTTTAGTTTTATTATTGTGAAAAAATTGTATAGAGTTGAAGTGTATAATTTTTAATATTTGAGATGTAATGTATTAATAATGGCCTAATTCTTTAAAACCTTAAACTTGAAATGATCCTAAATCTAAATTAAAGTAAAATTATCGACTTATCTCAAGGTAATGTAAAGTTTTAAGGCTAGGGCCTTATAAAAAATGGATCCTAAAATAGAGGAAAGGAAGGATAGGGTATAAAAATTTCCATAAAATGTATTTTATATAGGTGTATAGGTTATCTTTGGGCCATAATTTTAAGGTTTATTCAATTGTTAAGCTAATTTTTTTCTCAATCGCTGTAATTAATTTTAATCACTTTTACTATTCTATTTTGGTCAAAAAAGAAGTTGAACATATTGGACATTATAAATTATTCTGATTCCAAATATGGAATCCATTTTTCCAAATTTTAATCACATAATTAGTAGAAATTAATTTGAAATAAATCTCGTAGACATGATGACAATACGAGTTTTTAAAGTAAAAGTGTCTAAAAGTTTTCTAAGTTTTTATATTCAATTTCAAAGTGAAATTGATTAAAATGACCTAAATTAGAATAATTGATAAAATTTAATCCAATTAAACTTTAAAACATATTTAAATTTTAATTTAAACTTATTAATAAATTAGTTGAAAAAGTAGTTTTGAATTAAAATTCAGTATTTTTTATTATTTATCAAAAAATGAACTTTCACAGAAAAATACAAAAAAATAACCTTAAACTAATTTTCATGTAATTATTTCAAATATTAATTTTATTTTGACATATTTAATTTATAAAATAGTTAAAAATTTGATTTAAAATAGTTTCTTCATTAAAAGGTGGTAAAAGTGACTAAAAAAATATAGCATTTCTACATATAAAATTGGGTTTTTTATATTAGGGATATAAAATTTATTATAGGAGTGTAAAAATATATTTTTGGATATATAATATATAAATTTACTATATAAAATCCCTAAAAGTGTTATAATTTAATTAACTATAAAAAACATGACTGAATAATATTTTGTTTAAATTGGGTGTTGTGTGTATTACAAAGCTATCAACCAAACTAAATTTATTCTAAAAGAAAAATATGGTAAAGTATTGGTGTTCTACATTCTTCCCTCCTAAAAAAATTCATTCTTAAAAATTTTAGGGGTATTACCTTCAAAAATATGTGGGTAGTTCTCCTTCATAAAATCCCTTGGTTCCCAAGTTACTGCTTCCATTTTGTGATTTCTCCAGAGTACTTTTACTAGAAGAGTCATATGATTCCTCAAATATTTCTCTCTGGTATCAAGAATTTGGAGGTGTTATTCAAAATATAATAGGTCAGGTCTTAAATCTATGTCATCAAATATGACCACATGCATTTGGTCTAGCATGTAATTTCTTATCATAGATATATGGAACACATCATGTACCTTTAAGATATTTGGTGGCCATGATAAACGATATGCGACAACTCTAACCCTTTCAAGAATATCAAAGGGTTTTTTTGTACCCGAGACTTAGTTTCCCTTTATTACTGAACCTGATAACACCCTTCCATGGAGATACTTTCAAGAAAACATGATCTCTAACTTGGAACTCTAAATCCTTCCACTGATTATCAGCATAACTATTTTTCCTACTTTGAGCTGATTTAACATGGGCTTGAATAGACTAAACCTTTTTCGTCCTCTTTTTGATAAGTTCCAGTCTTATGAGTTTACTTTCACCGATTTCATCCCAACAAGTTGGTGTATAAAATATCTTTCCAATATAATGCTTCATACGGTGCCATTTGAATACCCAAATGGAAACTCTACCAAAGGTAAATACTGATCCCACATACCTTGAAAGTCGAGCGAGCACGACCTCACCATGTCCTCCTTCATTTGAATTGTTCTTTGAGACTATCCATCAGTTTGAGGATGGTAGTCATTACTCAAATAAGCTCAATGCCAACATCCTTTGGAAGAATTTTCTAGAATTTCAATGTAAAACAGATATATCGATCAGAAACAATTGATATAGGGGAACCATAATGTCTAACAAATTCATTAAGATAGATTTTTGTGATGCATTCAAGGGGAATGCCATCTCTTATAGTAAACAAATGTGTATATTTTGTTAGGTGATCAACAATAACCCATATTTAATAATTCCTCATATGAGTCTTTGATAATCCCATGAAAAGTTTCATAATAATTTCATCCAATTTCCAAAAAGTTATACGAAAAGTTTTTAATACTCATTTAGGATTCTGCCTCAATTTTTCACTTATTGGAAAACCAAACATCAGGACACATAATCAATAATATATTGATTTATGTTATACAAAATAAAATGTTTCTTCAAGTCCTTATACATCTTTGTGCATCAAATTTCTAGAGAGAAATTTGATATATGAGCATCATCTAACAATTCCATTTTTAGCTCAGGTATAAATGGAACAAATAGCCTAATTCCAAATTATAGGACACCATCTTCACAAAAAAAGTTAGGTAATTTTACATCATTCACAACTTTGATTTTCTTCTGAAAGTCCTCATCACATGGTTTTTAATTCTTTATCCTTTCTAATAAATATGGTTTTTGAATCATTTGAAAAATTATTGATGTCTCCCATTCCTTATAAATTACCATATTTATTTTTATAAGATCTAATAACTTATAATCCTTCTCAATCCTCATTTGGGTTAGAACTCCATGATCCTTTCTACTCAATGCATCTTATACGTTATTTTCTTTCCCTGGGTGGTAATGTATTAAGATATCAAAATCCTTTTTTAACTTGAGCTATCACCTTTGTATCATGTTGAGATATTTTAGTGAGAATATGTATTTAAATATCTTATGATCCATGTATATTTTACATATTTCACCATCGAGATAATTTATCAATATTTTTAATCAAAATATTACAAATGATAACCCAAGATCTTGGGTTGGATAGTTTTGTTCACGAGTATTAAATTTCCTAGATGCATAATAAAACAACTTAATAATTTCTCATTAGGATACAACCAAGTACCTTCTTTTATGCATCAATAAATATGAAAAACCCATCACTTCCAGATGGAATTTTCAAAATTATATAATTAAATAATCTACTCTTTATCTCATCAAAGTATTTTTCACGTTCTTTTTTTTCCAGAAATATTTAACCCCTTTATGTGTAAGATTGGTTAACAGGTTATCCAATCGAAAACAATTCTGAATAAATCGCCGATAGTAACCTACCAAACCAATTAAACTACGCACCTCATTTATTCTTGTTGGTATAGGTAATTATTTTACTGTATTTATCTTTTGAGGATCAATTGATATTCCATCCTTGGAGAAAATATGGCCAAGTAAAGAAACTTCTTTAATCAAAAAATTACACTTAATTTCCCATATAACTCTTACCTTCTAAGAGTCTTAAGGATAGTCTGTAATTGAATCTCATGGTCCTCATAGATTTTAGAATACACTAAAATATCATTAATGATTACTATAATAAAATAATAAAGATATTCCTTGAATACTAATTTCATTAATTCCATAAAAACTGAGTGTTCATTAGTCAATCAAAATGGAATTACTATAAACTCATAATGTCCATGCCTCAACTAAAAAGATGTCTTCATAATATCTTTCATCTTCCCTCATAATTGGAAATACATAAAATGAAGATCAATCTTTGAAAAATATTGAGATCCATGAAGTTAATAAAAAAATTCATCAATGTGAGGCATATGATACTCTTTTTATTGTAATAGCATTGAATTATCTATAATCATTGCACAACCTCTTGGATCTATCGTTTTTCTTCACAAATAGGACATGGGATCCCCATAGTGAATCACTAGGTGTTGTTTACTATTCTTCCCCAAGTATTTCATTCATTAGATCTACTGGGGGTGGATCTAGATAAGAATGAGGCGAGGAAGATTCTTCTTTAAAGATGAGGGATTCTACATCTCCCTCAAAAAATATAATTTCCTTCTTACAATAAATTGTTGCATCATATTTTGAGATCCATTTCATACTAGGGATTATATCAAAGTAAACCATAGGTATGATAAAAATTTCATCAAGTAAATCACATTTATATTTAATAATTGGCACCATTCGACACATATTTGTTGCAATGAGACATCCCTTATGTGTTTTGTCTAAAAACCCACTTAGTAAATCAAAAGGTAAATATATAATTTTCTTTTAAAACTGAGTAGATATAAAAGAGTAAAATGATAAAAAAATCAAATATTTAATTGGATAGATTTGAATATTGGATTAATGTACCTACCACCCCTCATTTGGTACTTCTAACTCCACTGTAGTGATCACATAAGCTTTTCCATCTCCCCTTGGACTCTTCTTTTGAATATTCCTTTGATGCTTGGGGAATTAGTTTTCATAATGCACCATATCCTTGCAGTTTTAACTCTAAATATCACTTTTTTCTTTATTCCACAGAAATTATTTTTCATGATGAACCCTTTATCCACACTTAAAGTAAAATCCTATTGCCTTCTACCATTTCCCAGGGAGACTCATTCCAAAGTTTTCATAAGATGGAAATCGTTCAAACTTCTTCTTCTTCTTTGATGCATGCCAATATTATTATTTATTATAAGAAATATTAAACTCTTTATTTCATTTGAATATGTAGGATATTGATAATTCCTTCTCCATCTTAATGGAACGTAAAAATATTTATTCATATGATGAAAAAGTATTAGAAACCAGTTCCCCTTGGAGATTTGGCTTAAGACCTTCCAAGAAGTGGTCAATATTTCACTCTATGTTGTGTATATAATCCATAACATAACTGGATGACCTTGTAAAGGTATATTCATAAACTATAAAACTATCTTCTTCCTTTTATCAAAGCTAATGAAATTCCTCTTTATCTCAATTTTTTGTTCATGATGGAAGTATTTATCAAAGAATTTATCCTTAAAAGTCCTATATTACATGGGTTATATTTCTTCTTCCCACCTAGTATTCTGGATGAAGGACTAACATTGATTAACATCACCATGAAGACAATAGACCTCAAGTGTAACCTTTTCCATTTCACTACATTCCAATGCCATAAATATTTTCTCTATATACATAATTCATTGCTCAACAAAAATTGTATTAGTAGTCCCACTAAATGATGGAGGATTTTGTCACATAAATTGATCCAACATAGGATATTTTATCTATTAAATAGGTTTCTCTATTCTAGAAATGATATTTTTCATAACCTGATTAATCTTCCCTTGATTAACCATAATTTTCCCCATTCTAATACCAGCTGTATTGGTTTCTTCAGCAGAGCAATCTCAAAATTTTCCATGAGTATAGATACCATTCATACTTCTTGTCACCATTTTTAAAAATTGGAATACACCGGATTAGCTCATAAAACCAGAATATGTAATTCTAAATATGTTATAACGCATAACATATATTTTTGCATCATAAATCTTAGAATCATAAACTAGGTATGTAGTAAGGCCTTTTTTTGTGTACCAGGTTATGTTGAGTTAGGACCAAAAAACCTTGTTGGAGTTATTTCCACAAGGTACATATGTGACAGAACCATGTCCACATAGAGTATCCAGATAGAGATGTATTGCTAGGAAGACCCATATAATCACTACCTTACCAAAATTCTAGGATTTTATTTTATACTTACCTCAAAGTCTGTCTTAGGGTTATGTTCTATAATCAAGGTTTTCTAAATCTTGTTTCTAAGGTTTCTGTATAATTCCATTGATACCAACTGTAACACCCCGACCCTAGAAGCCCGAAGCCAGTGAATTATTCTATTACATTGGAATGATTAAAAAGAATCAAATCCCAAAGGACTGATTATTTTAGTAGTTTTAGAAATCTAGATTACATATGAATCCTTGAAAGCTTATTCATATATTTTTTATTCATAACCTAGGGAAATGAAACATAATAAGGGTGAGATAAAATGACCAGAAAGGGTAAGTAAAATGGAAGAAATAATGAATTGATGATAACCATAAACATGGAAAGGTAAATAACCGATATCACATTCCATTCAAGTAACTAGATAAGGAAATATCAATATTGAAATGTAAGAAACCAAAAACACATTCCATTTAATCAATGAACTAAATATGAAATAAATCCATAGACATGTTAATGAAAAATCTAATGGATAAGTAATAAATA
Source organism: Viscum album (assembly GCA_963277665.1). NCBI lineage: Eukaryota > Viridiplantae > Streptophyta > Magnoliopsida > Santalales > Viscaceae > Viscum > Viscum album. The sequence goes on from OY728131.1 coordinate 28,417,788, forward strand.
AAGATAAATGATGGAAATTATTGATTATTGGATGACATGTTTCCTTGGTACATTAAACCATTATCATCGAGACCTTTCGCAAGACCGTTTAGCATATTGGGTAGAAACCTAGCTAATTTGGCCAACTATTTCTTCTCATGAGAATACCAATGCCTTGAAGGGATATCTATAACCGGGCCCCACCCATGTCATAATTTTCCAAATAATTACTCATATGTTGAATAATAAATAGAAAATATTCCTTATTGAATATCCATTTTAAATAAAATATTGGAATTTATCATTAATTACCTAGTTAATCAAATAACTATCAAAGTTAAAACTGAATGTGAAAATAGTTTACGGTTTATGAAATAATACAATCCATCACCCAAGAATGTGGAAATTTCAAATAAAGTTTCTATTTTAATAGAATTTTAATAATAAAAAACAATGTGATATTATAAAGATAATCATTAAAAATTTTCTTCAAGAGAATAATCTTAAACATTCCAAAGTGTCCAATACAACTTTGAAACATTTTAATCATAGTATCAATGAAAGAATGAAATTAAATTAAACATAGAATATCATGAGAATAAATATATTCATGATATAAAATATTTAAGGTAAGTATATATACCATATAAAATAAACTAGGTTCATAATAATAAATAAGTTTCAAAGGAATGTAAATTGAGACGAAATCCCTTACCTTTAATTTATTTTTTGTGTGAACGGGATTTAACCTAATGTATAATAATTTTAAGAGTGTTAATAAATTATTAAATAACTATATTTATGTTTATAATATCACATATTATCTTCTTATAATATCTTATTACCTGTTTGATTATATTTTCTATTTTCATTGTTAATTGCCTAGTTTTCTCAAGTTAGTTTTGACTTGTTATTTGTTGTTCCTTTTATTTAGATCATCATTAAATAATCTCTAGAATGTAAACCATGATGTAATTATCATTTATATTCAGTATATATGTATTTATAATAATCTATAATATTTTGAGATAATAAATTAAATGCACCGTTCATGGAGATGGCTGGCCATACGTACACATGAACGCTACTTTCATCTCTTTATCGTGTTAAAAGAATAAAAAGTAAATGATATACATGTATATTATAATTAAAGTATAATTTATATGTAATATATGTTATATAGGTTTATTCAAACAATCCTTAATATGTTCCATGTATCACGTGAATGAATCAAAACACTTTGAGGAGGCGGTAGTCCACACTTCCACAAACAATGTAATCGTATTTACAAACAATGAAAAGTATAAAGTTATGTGTTATAAAATAATTAAATAAGTATAAAAAAATTATAAATATAATATATAACATATATAAAAATAGTTTACATCATAATTATCAACCATGAAAGGTGGTAAAATAAAAAATAACAATCATCATTTCATGTGGTGGTAGTTCGCCGTACACATAAATGTTCATTACCCAATAGATGGATGTGTGTGTAAGTGTAGGTAAATAAATTAACATAAAACATATAATTATTTTTAGTATACTTTTTTTTATAAAATAATGAAATAATGATATTTTAGGGGGTGTATAATGGTAATGAAACTATAGATCTTGAGGAAATATGCTACCTCTTCTTTGGGTAACTCCTTCTAGGTTGCACAAAAGGGATTCCTTTGATGGATTACATACTAAAGGGTGTATTATAGGATTATGGGAGGGATTTTGAGGAGCTATATTTTAAGATATTTGTCTATCCAAATTGTCTTGATAGGTGTGAGTAAGTGGGAGGCTTGAGTACCCTTTTATAGTAGAGGAGGAGTGGCACTCTTGTAAATTTTGGAAAATAGAATTCTACCCATGATTTTCCCATTGAAATTTGATCCAATAAAGGAAAAAAATATATTAAAGGGAGTATATGGTCTAAATATTTCCATAAAATGACTTCTAGATAATTTTAAAGGTCATTTTGTTCCTTAAGTTTAAGTTTTAGTCCTTTATGAAGCCAATTTTTCTCTTAATCGCTGTAATTAATTTTTGTCACTTTCACTAATATTTTTGGTAAAAAATTATGATGAAATTATTAGATGTAATAAATTATTATTATTAAAAATATTAAATCCATTTTTTAAAATTAAAATAACACAAGTGGCAAAAATTAATTTAAAATTAATCCCGTAGAAGGGACAACAATGCGGGTTTTTAAAGTGAAAGCGTTTAAAAGTTTCCAAGGTTTTTATATTCAATTTAAAAGTGAAATTTATTCCAATGATTTTTTTATTAATTGATAAAAATTAAATTTAATTAAATTTTAAAAAAAATTAAAATTAAATTTTAACCATATAAATAAATTATATGGAAAACAATTTTTGAATTGAAATTCAGTATTTTTTATTATTCATCAAAAAATGAAACTTCACAAAAAAATACAAAAAATTCACCTTAGCCTAATTTTTATGTTTTTAATTAAAAATATTTACTTTATTTTTACATATTAAATATAAAAAATTGTCAAAAAATTTATTTAAAATAGGTTCACCATTAAAAGGTGATAAAATTGTCTGAATAAAAATGTAGTGTTTTTTCTTATAAAATTGGGCTTGTTTCAATATTATTCCAATAAAATATATTAGATGAGTGTAAAAATATCTAGTTCGATATATAATTTATAAATTTACTATAAAAACTCTCTAAAAGTGTTATAATTTAATTTACTATGAAAAACTAGAATAAATAATGTTTTGTTTAAATCAAGTGTTGTGTGTATGCAAAGGCATAAAAAAAATTAAATTAATTATAAAAGGAAAAATATAGTAAAGTCTTATGGTGATATAAATAATGATCACCGAAAAGGTTTTTGGTTCTTATACATGAGATAACGATTATAAATATTTTAAAAATTTTATAACTATGAAAAAACATTGAATATCAAATAATGAATGGAACACTTACCTTTTTATAGGCCCACCTGGATTAACATAAATAAATTATGAGGATAAAGAACTGGTTGCTATCTCATGGTAGCCAAAGTGCATTACATGTAACACATGTCCATTTATTGAACATGATTCCTTTAACACAGTAAACAATTGGGTAGCCAATAATGAATAAATCTTTATTGATTCAAAACTAAAGAGACTATGTGGGAGGATGTGACAATTGCATGCACTTATATCCCATGAAATAAATATCGTAAAGCTAATTGTAAGATGTGATATAAGCCAATAAAATCAACCTCATGACTTATATGATATATACATAATTAGGTGTGTTATTCATCTCATTTATATCATACCTTACAACTTCAAGGATATCATAAGTTATGATATTGATTTTAGTGCACTTCTGAAACATACTAACAACACAACATTTATGAATGATTTGAAGTTCCTTCATAGAGGTGAAAATTGAATTGATGATCATTTCCAAAGAGTTCCATGAACATTTGAGCTTGTTTTCATTGTTTTGATAATTTGAAATATTTTTTGAACTTATATATCACTTCTAATTTAAAAATATACACATTGAATCATACCGACCACAACACATACCAGAATGAGGTAAGTCTCTTTCATACTTATAATGAATGAATATAACATAATTTTCAAGATTTTAATGATAAAATAATATTGCTGACTTGAATATGATTATGTGAAGAAAATTTTTAACTTTTGTAACACTTAAAATGAAAAAATTCCAATAGTTGAAAAATTAAATTCCACACCACCTATTTAATGTTATTTTTTCATAATAGATGTTAAAAGATCAGTTTTAACATCAATTTTTAGTAACTGATGTTAAAAGTTATCTTGAACATCGGTTATTAAAATATATAATTTAAAACATAAAAAAATATTACCCTAAAATTGAGCTTCCATATTTTCACATCATGGCACTCTCCAAAACCAAGTGATTTACCACATGGATTTTTATCAACAAAAAATATATCATTATACCTATTTTTTTATACTCCCTCCAAAATTTTCATTTTCGTTCTCCACTGTCAACATACTTCCTCTTCAAAATTTTCACATTGTTTCTTATTAGATTACAAATATTATTTAAATATTTTCAACAATTATGAATTTTTACATACAATGATTAATTAAACAAAAATGATAATGGATTCATTGACTAGAGAAATGGTGTTGATGGTAGTAGTTTATGGTTTGTTTCCAAATATATTTATTCAAAAATAAATAATTGATCAATTAATTTTAAATTGAGGTAAAATAATTAAATTTTTTCTTTAATTATTATATATTTTATTTTTTTAATAATATTCATTGATAATTACCATGGTTTCATGGATCTTTTATATTTTTTTCATTTATATAAGGATAAAATATTATTTTTACAGAAGAATCTTTAATTCAACATTGAAATTGATATGTTTTATTGAACCATTGTTTTTACTAATGTTTTTTCTGTAAACCAATTTTTAATACATATATGTTATATAAATATATATTTTTTGAAAAACTTATAAATTTAACATTGTTCATGTGAATAACCAATGTGAAAAATGATTTTTGACACCGGTTATTCAAATAAGAAATATAAAAGACAAGTTTTCATGTCATTTGTTTAAATAAATGATGTGAAATATTAGTTTTCAAAATAACTGATGGTATAAGTAAAATTTATCACCAGTTTCTATAACTAAAGTTATAAATATATTCACAATGTCACTTATAAATATTTATCTTCTAAAATAAGTGTTAAAATAAAAAAACTGATATGAAAGAGATATTTTCTACTAGTGTTCACCTTAGGTAATTTTGACCACAACACATCTCAGAATAATGTATGATTCATTCCCAGGGGTTAAAAATGAATTAACTCTTATTATATTATGACTTTATGACAATATAGATTTATTTCCATAGTTTTGAACATATGACTCATGTCTTGAACTTAAGTATAACTTTTTAATTTAAAAAACACATTTTTTCTGTTATTTCAAAAACGCTTGATGTTAGGATGATGTGTGACCCATTACTAAATGTAAAACGTGAATTAAAATTAATTTTATTATATATTAATGATAATCCATGATTTGTTTCTCACTTTTCATCGTGTGATGCATGTTTTAACTAAAATATTAATTTTAAATTAAAAATACTCAGTTCTGGTCATTTTGATAACATTTTACAACATAGTGGAATGTGATTCATTCCTATATCTAAAAAATAGATTAGAATTTATTTTCATAGATTTTCATTAAAATCTGTGCCTTATTTATCAGTTTTGATAATATGAATCATGTTTTAAATTATAAAACACTTAAAATGAATAAATATTTTTTTGGGTCATTTCTACCATACCATGTCTTGGAATGATGTTTAATTTCTTCCTAGAGGTTAAAAACTAATCAATGATTATTTTCTTAATTTATCCTGATAATCCCATCTATATTGAAAAAAATTTGGCTGGCATTGTGAGTTTTGAAATTATATAACACTTAAAATGGAAACACACACTCTCAGTCATTCTTACTATATCATGAATTGAAATGAAATGCAGTTTATTCATACTGGATATGAATCATATAAGAAAATTAAATAAATTGGTGGTAGAAACATATATATTTTATAATTTTTTAAACCTTGTGACATAATGAAACCTTTCAATTCATCTATAAATACATCTATTTTATCTTTTACAAATGAATTATCACCGATATCTATATAGTAGTAAAAATATATAATTAAAAAATGGTAGGTAAATAATATAAATGAAATTGTATATATTAAAAAATTAAAACAATGATTGGGATTTTAGTTGTATTATGTCATATGAAATCCTTTATAAATGTTCAAATGTTGTAACCATAATCATATACATTTATTTATTTTATACACTATAAAAAATTGAATATTATAATAGATGTATTGTGATATTTGATCTAATATTTAAATTTTATTTTACATACTAGAATAGAATTTTAGAAATAGTAATCCATTGATTTCTTAATTTTTTTAATGTTATTTAAACCATTTAGTGTGTGATAAATTAACACCACACCATTGATGAAAACATGAAAGTTAATACATATTTCAAAAAATATAATTGAAAGACTAGGTAACTTGTTGAAAATATAATATATTTAAAAGTAAAAAGAGGTAAAATTTGTGACCTATATTTCATATTTTAATGCATTGGATCCCTAAAATTTATCCTTAGATTAACATGAATTATAAAAATTAGTATTTAATGATCCCTAAACAAAATAAAAATTAATGGGTACTATATATTACTAAAAAATTATCATAATATTAATTGGGGTAAAGTGTTTTACATTCGCATGAAAGGAATTAAAAAAATCCAATCATTGTTTACTTTTATTTAGATAATATCACAAATTATTTTGATTTATTTATAATTTCACCTTGTTCTATGTTTCTTTCTTCAACAGAACAAATACGGGGACTTACAATTGTTAATAGATGATCAAATTATCTTGCAAATCACTAATGATAATATAAATGTCTGGAATAAAAATAAAACCGATATAATTGTAATAGAAATTGTGATTAAATAATTAGAAACCAAAATTATGAAAACATCATATATACTATAGCGCATAGATGGATCGTGTGCTAACACTGAGAGGTGGGGGGGGGGGGGGTGAACCAATGTACCCATCTCTTTACCAACTTTATAATTTATTTTCAATTATACTCTCTTACTCTCAAACCTTTACCCAGATTAAGAGGAATGGATCTCTTGTGTGCTCTCAAGAATCACACACACATGCAATCCAAAAAATAAAATAAAATTCACCACAGAAGGAATTTTTCAAGGTTCAGTCTCGATGTGAGAAACTACTCTTTGTCATGATTAACCTTTGGTTGTTTCACATATTTTCTTATCACTAAAAATTTAAATGATTAAAAATTAATAGAATGTCAAATAATGCAGGGATGAAAATTTTTAGTATTCCAAGATCAGTGGAGTTATTTATAATGGTACCACTAGTCCATCAATAGAATTTTTATATTTTCACCACCAATTCTTCCAAATATATTCAAAACACTTATGAATAAGATCTCTATACTGCACTAGATGTGTTTGCCTCAACAAGATATTTTGTTACTCAAATTAGGTCTTATAATGCCAATGTATTAAATAAATTCTATATATGTCATCCTAGTAATCTTAAATAAGTGGAAGTTTGAACATCCACCCTAAACCACTATCTTTTTAGAATGATTAATTGAAGAATATTTCGGTACACTATATGTTTTCTTCTTTCTGTATTATCAAATTCTCAGAGAGATACTTCCTTTTTCAATGAATTTTCTGGCCTCAATTAATGTTTAAAAGTATAAGAAAGTTCTTCAATATTGTTTTATGTAAAAAAGGATATCCCTCACACTCTCAAATTCTTCTTCTTGAATCTTTAACTATCACATAACAAATTTTATCGTCATTATAGTATTTTATATCTCAAGAAAATTCAAACTAGTTTTTTATGGGTGTATTGGAGGTATGTGAATGTGGTGCGTGAATAAATTCATGGTCATAGTATCATGCATGAGATATCCTTCAAATAGACAGTACACATTCACAACCTAAATATTCAGTAGTGCATAACATCCTTGTATTATTCTTCATGTTCATGTGATCATGCACAAATGACACTCTAGTTTTCTTCACATGAACTAGCTTCACATAAAGGATTCATGTAAGGTCTTTGCATGAAAAAATCATAAGAACTTGTTTTGTATCCTTCATATTTCAAATCCATGTGTGTAAGAACCTGATTCTTCTTTTAGGTACATATCATAAATTTTATATCAATTACTTGTTTATATGCTTAATTATGACCTTAAGATGTTGGTCGTTGAGGTAATATAGGTCTCTAGGGTTCTCAAGGCTGGTATGGAGCCTACAACCAGAGTTTTGGGTGAAAAGAGAAGGTTGCACAGTTAGTGAAAACCGTTTGGGTTTGGCTGCACAATTTATCTAACCATGTGAGAGGATGTAGTGGAGGCAGTAGCTTTCACATAGTTTTGAGAAACCATATAGTTGTGGCCACAAAACCATGTGGAAGGCCTACAAAAATTGTAGACCTTTGAAAGATGGTACCACATGGTTAGACATACCTTGCAGTATAACTTTGTGAGCCCCTGGCTTCGTGCAGAGACCATGCAAAATGGCACACAATTAGGCAAATCGAGTGCCTTAATCATGCGACACAATTTTTTTTGGTTAAAATGACCATTTTACCCTGTTATGTTTTAAATTATATTTTTCCTCTCCTACTTTGTTTTAGAATATAGGAACCATGGGATATCCTCTTTTGGAAGCTATTTTCTCATTTCAGATTTATCCTCTATCCGTTTTCCGAATCGATCACCGTTCATTTCCTTATATCCGTAATGGTAATTCCTTGATTCATTTTTATCTATATTTAATTCTTATGCTTATTGATTTCACTATTTAAATATAGGATCATATTCCCTAATATCATGTTCTTTATCTGTTCTCCATATTTCTCCCAAACTAGGGAGAAATAGAGCTTGATACTGGATGGGCTATCTAGAACGAGCCTATGGTAGGTGGTAAAGTGATTTTCACTAAATGTCAAACTGTTTATATATGTCAGAGTGCCACACACCCATTTTTGGGGTGTTTCCTTAAATTTTAAATTGAACCCATTATTTCCTATTATTATTTAGGTAATTAAATAAGTGTTTCAAATCATGTAATTGATTGTTTACCTGGATTAAGGGCCACCCCATGGGTGAGTCCCCTGAATGACACTATTATGGCTGTTTGGCCTAGGATGCCTATGAAGCATGCCTTTGATTCCCATTCTTGGGTTGTTAAAAATGATTTTTATCAAATTTAATTGAAATGGTATTTAATTTTAATTGAAATGATTAAGGGTATGGGATATTTTGACTTTCCCTTGACCCATGTAAATGCATATGCCAATTTAAGCATCTTTAGAATGCTTTTCTCTAATTATGAACGTGCCCACATGAGTTAGGTTATGTTAAAACCTTGTAATGGTTTATATTACACGATAGGCTTGTTATATGATTTATGATGATGTGAGAAATGTTAGGCCAAGCCTTATAGGTTCATCCTAGTTGAGACAACCTTAGTGGTGGGTTGTATATTAAATGCTTTTTGTGTTGACCCTAGCATGTCTAATGTTTTGTTAAATTGAACCAATTATGGTTATATGGTAAATAGCATTTTGTGAATCATAGATTCTATTTACAATGAAATGGATGGTCTTATATGTTTATTTTACCTTGGTCCTTTGAGTGAACCTTGGATCCATATATGATGCCTTAGATGGACTCAATGGGTTTGTTTATAATTGTAAATACATGAGTGAACCATAAACTCCATGGACGGGCTTCTAGAGGATATGAACTAAATGCCGATTGAATCATGGATCCTTATAGGATTCCATATATGGGCTCAAGAGGCATGTAATTATGTCATGAGTGATACTTGGGGCTCCCTATAGGACCACTAAGGGATAGCTCAGTTGACATGGACTTACCACACCTAGAGTGATACCGAGCTCCTATGAGGTTCACTGGGATGGGCTTGTTGGGTATTGGTAGATTTGAATTTTGAGTGATACTTGGGGCCCCCTAATGGACTACCGAGGATGGGATCAATTGATATAGACTTACCACACCTCGAGTGATACCAGGCTCTTGTGAGGTTCACCAGGACATGCTTGTAGGGTGTTGGTAGATTTTCACCTAAAGTGATAATTTAATTACATCTTGTGAACATCAAATATGGGCTCATGTTATTATATATTTGAAAAGATTTATGATGCATCTACCATGAAAAATCACAATTAAGATTAGGTCATTTCTTCTTCTTTTTTAGATAGCCTTCTAAGGAATCAGTTCTGCTCAATCTTATACAGTGGATTGTTGGGATTAGACTAGATCTCAAGACTTATAATAATCATTGAAATTGAAATTTTAATTGAATTGATAATTGAACATGAAATAGAAACCAATGCTTTTAGGAATGTTTACTTTTGAGTACTTCTTATCTTAATTCTTCATTTTTACACACTTCTTGTTATATATATATATATTCACTGATAGGTTGGAATAAACCTTGGGCAGTTGGCTACTAGGATATAGTCTCACACCCTGTTTGGGTCATGAATTGGGACCAAACAGATTATATGATTGGATGTGTCGATAAGGGAAATTTTCCTCTTATAGGAACTTGATATTTTTCTTAAGAACATGAGATAATGGGGCCAATCCAAGGATTACGATGCTTGTGAGTTACTTTTTACCTTTTTGCACTTTTGGTACTTGTATTGTATATGACTGTAGTGTAACCTATTTTGGATGTTTTCTAGAATATGTAACATGTATTATCATCTTTTATACTATCATTATTCCACTATTTACTACTATTGTATGGTATTCCTACTTCCTCTATTGATTTGTTATTTTTTCTACTGTGTTACACTCTGCTAATGATGAAAAAATATCTCCACTATCACACCTAGGCCATCACTGCTAGTTAGAAACCTCTGGAATTTGGGGAGATGCGTTTGAGGCCATGTGCCCCACCCAGATTAGAGTACTGTGAGGTGGATTCTAGGTTCTGGATGTTACAAAGTGGTACTAGAGGGGGTTTGTTTTTTAGTTTGCTTTACTATTTGGTTTCAATAGATTGGGATATGAGGGAATTTGTTTTTGGTAATAAGTTGTGCCAGGGAGTAGCTACCCCATGTTCTAAAAAAAGAAAAATTTCCTTAAATTGAATTGTGTATTTTGGATTTTGATTTATTAAAGTTGACTCAATTTCATTATTGGGTGATGCACTTGTGTTGTGTTGTTATTATTGATATTATTATGGCTCTATTATGTTCAAATATGATGAAATGAGGGTATGAAATCTCATGAAACATATATGCACTTGTAAGAAATCACATTACATGCATTATTTCCATGCCATTTAGGAGAATTACTGATTACATGCTATTATTACAGGTACCTTGATAGATATAACTACTGTTGTGAAAGGTTTATTAGACATGATATGGTTTAAATTTTATTAACACCATGATTTGTTCCCTAAGGTGTATGGTCCATATCAGATCATAATTTTGTGGATCATGTTATGGCCTTAAATTAAATTGTGTTACAATATACTATGCGTGGATGCTAGGCTTTGATTCATGGCGAGTATGGGACCCCACTGATCAGAATTCGACATACTATTTGGGATTCCCTTTGGGAGGGAAATGTGTTAAATTTGAAATTCATTTTTATATTGAACATGAATAGACCTGAACTTATTAGTAGGATTTTGGTAATATTTGTCGTAGTTTACACCTAGACCTGACGCATGGGTCAGGCAGAGCAATGAGAGTTAGAGGAAGGTTTTGACCTGTCCTGTTTTTTCTATGATTTTGAGCTGCTACTTTGAGACTGAACATGAACTATGGTGTATGATTGACCTTATAGAGTAATTCCACCATGAAAACCTCCATCTTTATGCTAGTAGGGTGGTGATGATAATACCCCATAGGTGGTAGGTCATGTGCTACCCATGGATCCTTCAGTTGTTCCAGTTGCATCACTAGCTATTATATTGGATGTAGGTGTTGATACAAAGTTCCATGAATGATTTATGAGGTTCATGAAAACATTTTAGAGAGCACGATATCCTTCCACCTCTATGTATGGGCTAATCATGGTATTCCAGTAGTAGTGTCCACCCACGTTTTTAAAGGATGCTAGACCAAAGGATGCTGAGTCATGGCTAGAGTCCATGTTTTTGATCTTCAAGCATCTAGATATGCCTCTTGAAAGGAGGATAATGTTCATGTTATATATACTGTGTGATTCTTCCAAGATAAGGTGGGATGTGATTACTGAAGCGGGGCGTCATCAGGATATGGAATGGGTAGACTTTTTGATAGTCTTATATGAATATTTCTATACTGAGATGATGAGGGATGATAAAGACCTGGAGTTTATGCAACTAGAGTAGGGAACTTTGTCAGGGATGGTCTACTCGACCTGTTTTATTAAGATCCTAAAATTCACATCTATTCTGATGGGTGGTGAATTATCAAAGCCTAGGAATTTTGAGGATAGTCTCAGATATGACATTTGAACATAGGTGAAAATCTTTAGGTTGACTACCATTTTTTCTATAGTGAAAAAGTTGCTGATCAAAGAGCATAACCTAAGGAATTTTGGAGGTGCGATCTAGGGAAGTTCATCACCTTGATCTGGTACAGTTTTGACTAGTAGTAGGAAGAATCGTCTGAAGCTTTATTGTAGTGATACTAGCTATTAGAATGTATCTTTAGGTAGCCATGTGAGGTGTTTCCAAAGTGGTAGGCTAGGGAATACAAGGACACAATATCTGTAGGACCTAGTTGTGTGCTGATCTTGCAGCAAGATGGGCCATCTTTAGTGTTTTTGCTGAGTGTTCTCACCAGAAGCTAGTGACAGAGGGTATACACCATCTCTGTGTTCAGAATTGGGTTCTGTAGTTTCTCACTAGTTAGGGAACTAGAATGCATAGGGACATTTAGGCTGAGGTGGTGGTCTTGGCCATGGAATCTAGAACCAAGGTTCTCATAGATAGTTGGGGGGATCAGCCCAGGGTAGCCTGGCAGTGCCTCAAGGCCATGGTACAATCCAGACTTATGCAGTGCAATAGACACAACATGAGTAGGATCCCAAACCTTCTATTGTCAGAGGTACTATTCTAGTATCCTCTGTTTTAGATTCTGTACTTTTTGATACAATGGATTCTAATAGTTTCATATCTATGCATGTTTTGAAGATCCTTGGGCTCTGTTTTTTTACTTCTGATGATGTTATGATGCTAGACACTTCGTTATGTATAAGAACGACATGTGTGCATCAGTTAAAGGAGTTACCCCTTGATATCAGTGAGTGTCACTTCATATGGGACCTCTATTTCAAAGATATGACTAGATTTGAAATCATTCTTGGGATGGAATGATTAGTTCCCTTTTAATCCTTTATTGATTCCTATCACTGTAGGGTGAGTATTATGTAACCAAAGGGTGGATTGTTTATATAAAAGGGTGAATTGATTGTCTAGGTGGGCTGAGATAGACCTAAGAATCATGGGTTGGGTAGGATGATTGCCTAGATTGTGAGTTTTGATCAGGATGACTAGGGGAAATGACACATGGAGTTCCCTCTAGTAGTTGATCATTTCAGAGAAATTATCATTGGTGACTTCTCAGGCTTACCTCTGCTGAGATAGGTGGATTTCTATATCGATCTAGTTCTAGGAGCTTCCCTATTATCCATTCCTACTTACAAGATGCCTATGTCATAGTTTCAAGAGCTAAAGAGGCAGCTAAAGGACTTGGAAGGTAAAGGTTTCATCCGTCCCGATACTTCTCTATGGGGTTCTTTAGTCTTTTTTGAAAAAAAGGAAGATGATACCCTCAGGCTATGCATGGATTATCATAAATTGAACAAGTTTATGGTTAAAAACCAGCTTCTTTTTTCATGAACAGATGATATTTTCAACCAACTATGTGGAGCTCAAGTTTTCTCAAATATTGACCTGAGATCTGGTTATCATCAGGTGCATGTAAGATAATCAGATATACCTCACACAACCTTTAGAATTAGGTATGATTTGTATGAGTATATTGTTATGCCATTCGGTCTCATGAACACGCTAGTGGTTTTTATGGAATTGATGAACTGTGTATCCTATCCTTATCTTGACTTGTTTTTCATGGTTTTCATGGATGATATATTGGTGTATTCTCATAATAGACACAAACATGACACACATCTCAAGATCATTTTGAGTACATTAAGTGATCATTGTTAATTGATAAGCTCACAAAGTGAAACTTCTGGATGGATCAAATTCACTTCCTAGGTCACATCATCTCATAGGCAGGAGTATCAATGGACCCAGGGAAGGTGAGATATGTAGTTTCATGGGAGTATCCCAAGAACTTCTTTGAGGTTTAGAGTTTCTTAGGGCTGGATGGTTACTAAAGTTAGTTCATATACATCTTCTCACATTTAGCAGCATCATTTATGCAGTTGACTAAAAAGGGTGTGAAGTATTTCTGGTCATATTCTTGTGAGAAATCCCTCCAGGATATGAAAGGGAGATTGAATTCAATGCCGATACATATTTTTATAGAGCCAGGTAAGAGTCACACTGTGTATTGTGATGCATCATGTATTGGGCTTGGAGTAGTTCTTGTAAGAACCCAGTTCTTATTCTTGAGGTACAAGTTTTTTATTTTCTCTTATTTCTTAAGTGTTGTTGAGAAAATAAGAAAAATGTGGGTAAAATACTAAATTTTGGAAGTACACACCATGTACTTTTGGCCGTGTGGGATGAGTGCACAGGGTGTGTAGCTCTGTCGGCGATGAAAGGTGTAAAAACCGAGTACATGCCGTGTAGTGGGTATTTACACGCCATGTAGTCAGTCGGCAGGAAAATAGTAAGGTGGTGGAAGCAGCCGCCAGCAGAGCGACAGTACACGCCGTGTAATCAGAAATACACTCCGTGTACTCATGTCGACAGATGAACAGTACGACGGTGCCGCCATAGGAATAGTTAAATGAGGAAAAGTACACGCTGTGTAGTCAATAGTACATGCCATGTATTATTTTTCGCTTAAAATGGGTAGTAGCCTCCTCTTTTCATAGAAGAAGCTTAGAACCAGTGGGAGGCTCGGGATGGACGACCGTATCTTCGAGGAGCTCCAAATCGAGTACCGGGAATCCATTTTCTACACCGTCAATCTCCCTGGAACCGCACAGGTAATCCCTCTCCTCTCCTTGCATAGTTATTACCAATTCTTTCCTATGGGGAAGTTATTTAGTTTGAACTGGAAATTTCTTACCTCAGATCTATGACATTCTTGGATGTTTCAGAAGGCGTCATTCGTGTATATCAATAACGGGTGATCTAGGTAGGTGGATTGGTGCTTAATTTCCAACTGATGTGCATTTTGTGTACCGTTGATATATGCACCCATAAATGTGGTGTCGTATGGCTGAGGCCTTGTTGAATTAAATACCTAAAATTGTATAGGTAATTTAAATGTGATAATAACCTACTGTTTGGGATCACTGCTTAGATCCAGGACCACCCCAGGCAACTTAAGACATGTTGCATCATCATCTATATAACTATTGGTAACATAAGACATGTTGCATCATCATCTATATAACTGTTCGTTATCTTTTACTACAGTTGTTTATTTTAAATGTGTATGTTTTATTGCTTCTGCTGTTACTGTATGCTTTCTATTTTATTCCGCTGTGCTACACTTTGAAAAATGAGGGAATAGTTTCCCCATTATCATACCTGAGCCCTCGCTGCTATTCGGCAGCCTTTGGCATTTGGGGAAATGCTCTTGAGGTCACGTGGTGAACCGGGTTCGGGGCACCCATTGAGTGGCACCCGGAATCAGGATGTTATAGTTCTTATGAGGGGAGATCGAGTCGTCGCGTATGGGTCATGGTAGTTGAGGCCACATAAGAGTAATTACCTGACACACAATCTTGAGTTAACAACTATTGTTCATGAATTACTCTGTTGGAGACATTACTTATTGGGAGAGAATTTTGTGGTGTACACGGACCAAAAAATACTAATGTATATTTTTACTTAGAGTGATTTGAATTTGAGACAACTAAGGTGGGTTGAATACCTTCAGTATTTTGACTTCTAGATTTCCTACATGTCTGGGAAAGGAAATTTTGTGACTAATTATTTAAAGAGTAGGACTTAGTTATAGGCAGTGTAGTAGGCTGGTAGCGTTTGACAACTTGTGGTGTTATTATCTGAGATGCATTTGGAGGTTCATGACAGTCATGTGAAGGCGTTTATCTCATATTTAGTTGTTTCCTCTACCCAATAGAATAGAGTAAGGATGAGGTATCTATCATCATTCAAAGTACTATTTCTACGGGAGAGTGTGGAAGGTGAGGACCCTACTCCTTGTTAGACCATAGGTGAGGACAAGGTTATGTGTTTACATGGTCATGTATGGGTTTTAGGTGACATGCGTGAGGAGATATTACAAAATTTTCATGCACTACCACAAAAACAGTTTTTCGCAGCGCCCCCCTCTATCAGTGCTAACGAAAAAGAACTGATAAATGGGGGGCCCTTTATCAGCGCTTTTTATTTAGTACTGATAAAGGGACCCCCCTTTATCAGCGCTTGCTTAGTAGCTCTGATAAAGGCCCCCCCTTTATCAGTGCTTGCTTAGTAGCACTGATAAAGGGGGGCCTTTATCAGCGCTTTTTTTAGCGCTGATAAAGGGTCAGCTTCAAAAAAAAAATTAAAAATATATTAATATATAAATATAGTTATATTGTAATATAAATATAATATATAATTTTTAAATATATTTTAGATAAGTATAAATGTACATTTACACTTATTATACTTAATATTTAAGATATTTAGTGAAAATGACTTCTTAAAAAATTAAAAAAATATTTCTAATTAATATTTTGATAATCATTATGGAGTAATAGTCATTTAATAACAATTTTAGGACTAAAAAAATTAAAAAAATTAAAAAAAGATCCAAAATATGTTGAAAACGCAACTCAAACTTCAAATGGCCATAACTTTTGATCCGAGTGTCCGTTTGAGCTCTACCACATATCAAATCGAAGCCTGCGACGAGCTCTACGTCGCTTTGACTGTGGAAACCCCAGTCAAGCATTTTTCGAGGCCAAAAGAGGACCAGAAGGCCTCCAAAATTGAGTTTTTTGTCGGGGTACCCAGATTTTTTAACATTTTGTGGATTTTCAAACTCGTTTAAGGGGGTATTATTGGATTTTCTTGGTGGGGACAAAATTTATTCCAAGGTATTACATTAATATTGATATTATGACTTTGAAATTTCATCCTTTTTTATAATGAACTGCTATTTATAATAAAATATATAACTATATGTACATATTTTTTATATATTCGCACCTAAAAATTAAATTTTTTAAATAAATAATTAAACATATTTACATATAAAATATATTAGCTTTATCTAAATAATAACTAATATCCATTTTATTTAAAATACCAATATATGAATATTTATATACCTATATATTAATCTAACTATATATATATTAATCTAATAACTATATATATATTAATATAACTACATATATATATATTAGTATTACTATAAATATATATATTAATATCACCATAAATATATATTCATATAACTATATATATGTTAATATAACTATATATATGTTAATATAACTATATATTAATATAAATATATATTACTATACGAATAAATATAAATATAACTAAATATATATATATATATATAGATATAGATATATATTAATACCACTATATATATATTTTAATATTACTATATATATTATAATATAACTATATATATATATTATAATATAACTATATATATATATATTAATATAAATATATATTACTATACGAATAAATATAACTAAATTACTAAATATATATATATATATATATCATGAATTGGAAAGCAAATCAAAATAGAGTAGTGTTAAGGGCTTAGGCGCGCAGGGGGGAGGTCTCGAGTTCAAATCCTGGTGGAGGCAGGGGTGCACGCGCATTGGGAATATTAGAGCAAGCACTGTTAAAGGGTGGAGGGGGGTGCGTGGGGTGTTGTATAGGGGCCGAAAAGCGCTGTAAAAGGGGGGGTTCAAGCGCTATAAAAGCCCCCCCGATTGGCAGTATTTTTTAAATGTTTTTAAATTTTTTTAACTTTTATCAGCGCTAAAACGAGATCGCTGATAAAGGGAGCGCTGATATAGGACCCCTTTATCAGCGCTTTTTTTTAGCGCTGAAAAAGGGGTCCTATATCAGCACTTTTCGGAGCGATAATAAAGGGGACCCCCCCTTTATCTACGCTGGCTTTATCAGCGCTTTTCTAGCGCTGATAAAGGCCATTTTTAGTGCTGATAAAGGCCGTGTTTGTAGTAGTGATGCCTCTATATGAGCAGTGCATCCTGGTGTCACCAAGATGTGTCGGGATTTACATCGTCGATATTGGTGCCCAGGCATGAAAAGAGATGTATCTAGTTTTTTCTTGAGGTGTTCCACTTATCAGCAGGTGAAGGCAGAACACCAGTGACCAGCTGGGCTTTTACAGCAGCTACCAATTCCTGAGTGGAAATGGAGTGATGTCGCACTGGATTTTGTGATGGGTTTACTGAGGTCTCCTTGAGGTAATGATGTTGTTTGGGTTGTCGTTGATAGGCTCATAAAGGTTATACATTTCCTACTGATCAAGGAAACCTTCAATGTTGATGAACTTGAAAGGTTGTACATCTATAAGATTGTATGACTGCATGAGGTTCCACATTCTATCATTTTAGATTGGTATTCTTGGATTACTTCTTGTTTCTAGAAAGGGCTATAGAGGGTGATGGTTACACAAGTGATTCTGAGCATAGATTAACACCCTCAGACAGATGTCCAGTCAGAGCACACAATTCAGGTGGTTGAGGACATTATTTAGGAATGCATCCTTGATTAATGGGTTCTTGGGAAAAGAATATACCCCTAGTTGAGTTCTCCTATAATAATAGTTTTTAGGATACTATTCATATGGCACTGTATGAGGCATTATTTGGTAGGTCATGTCGATCACCCCTGTTCTGGCTAGAGGTAGAAGCGACAACTATGTTGGGACCTCATCTTGAAAAGGAGACCACTGAATAGGTTTAGTTGATTCAGAAGAAGATGGCTACAACACAGTTTCATCAGAAATCTTATGATGATCACCAAATATGACCTTTGGAGTTCTAGGTTGGTGATAAAGTTTTTCTACGTGTTGCACTGAGGTTGAGAAACAAGTGGATCCAGGGATAAGGTAAACTTTCAGTGAGATACATCAGCCCATTTGATATTACATAGAGGGTAAGACTGGTTTCCTATCTATTTCATTTACCATATAGGTATAGAGCTATGAATGACATCTTTAATGTTTCTTAGTTGTGGCATTAATATTCAGACCCATCTCTCAATTTTTAGCCTGAGGAGGTTGAGATGAAGGTAGATGCATCCTTTGAGGAGAATCCTATACGAATTGTGGATTGTATCAATAAGGATCTCTACGGATGATATGTTCATTTATTATGAGTGACATGATAGAAATACCAAGTATAGGATGAGACCTTAGAGAGGGAGGCTAATGTTTGATCACAGTGGTTGGAGTCGTTCTCAGATATTTCTTCATCACACTTTGAAGTGAAATTTGGGGATGAATTTCTTTAGGATAGGAAGTTTGAAAAAACTCGATTCTTCTTTGAGGTATAGATCCATAGTTTTCTATAAATTCATTGTTTAAATGATTAATTATGACCTTATAATGATTCTCATTGAGGTCATAGAAGTCTCTAGTGTTCCTGGGGATGGTCTGGAGCCTGGAACCCAAGTTTTGGGTGAAAAGAGAAGGTTTCATGGTTAGTGTGAACCATGAAGGTCGAGATGCACGAATAATCTAACCATGTGAGAGGAAGCAGTAGCATCCACATTAATTCTGGAAACTTTGCAGTCCCCCTGGATTCTTTTAAAGACCATGCGAAACGACACACAATTAGGAAAATCGTGCGCCTTAACCGTGCGACCAAGATTTTTGGGGTAAAATGACCATTTTACATCTGTTATGTTTTAAGTAAATATTTTACTCTCCTCCTCAATTTCACAATAGAAGAACCCTAGAAGAGCCTCATTTGAAGGATATTCTCCCATTTCAGATCTCTCCTCCATCTATTTTCCAAAACGAGTGTTGTTCATCTCCTTGGATCCACAACGACAATGCCTTGATTCCTTTTTAGCCATATATAAATCTTATATTTATCTATTTCACTATTTATATTTAGGATCATATTCCCTAATATCCCATTATTCATCCATTATTTAGATTTCTCCCAAAACATGTAGAATCAAGGCTTGATATTAGATGAGTTATCTAGCACGAGCCTAATGTAGGCGGTCATGTGCTTTTTGTTGAATGTCAAGATGTTTATATATTCCGGATTGCCACAAATCAATTTTTGGGGTGTCACCTTGAATTATAAATTGAACCTGTTGTTTCTTATTATTGTTTAGGTATTTAAATAGGTGTTTCAGATCATTTAATTTATTTTTTACTTGGATTAAGGTCCACCCCATGGGTGAGTGCCCATATTGACACTACTATGGACGTTTGGCATAGGAAGCCTATGAGGCATGCCTTTGATTCCAATTATTAGGTTTCAAAAATTGATTTTTTATGAAATATAATTTCAAGGGTGTTTAATTGTAATTAAAATGTTTAAGGGTATGGGATGTTTTGACTTTCGCTTGACCCATGTATTTGCATATGCCCATTTAAGCATGTTTGGAATGTTTTTCTCCAATTGTGAACCTTCCCACTTAAGTTAGGTTATGTTAAATCCTTATAATGGTTTAGATTACATGATGGAATTTTTATATGATTTATTCACATGTGAGTAATGTTAGTTCATGCCTTTGATGTTGTTCTTAGATGAGACACCATTAGTGGTGGGTTCTATATTAGATGCTTTTGGTGTTCACCCTAGCTTGTCTAATGTTTTGTTAAATTGATCCTGTTATTGTTAAATGGTAAATAAAATTTGGTGAATCATGGATTCTATTTAGAATGACATGGATGATATTATATTTTTATTTTACCTTAGTCCCTTGAATGGACCTTGGATCCTTATAGGATGCCTTGGAAGGGCTCAATGGATTTGTTTACAATTTTAAAGCTGTGAGTGAACCACAAACACCATGGACAGGCTCCTAGAGGCTACGAAATAAATTCCAAGTAAAGAATGGATCCTTATTGGATAACATAGAAGAGATAAAGAGGTATTGAATTATGTCACGAGTGATACTTGGGGATCCCTATAGGCCGCTAAGGATGATCTTAGTTGACATGGAATTACCACACCTAGAGTGATACTGGGATCTTTTGAGGTTCATCGGGATGGGGTTGTATGATATTTGTTGATTTTCACCTAAAGTAATAATTGGGGCTCCCTATAGGACTGCCAAGGAAGATCTTAGTTGGCATGGACTTACCACACATATAGTGACACCAGGATTCTGTGAGGTTCTCCATGACGGGCTTGTAGGGTGTTTTTAGATTTTCACCTTGAGTGATACATGAATTCCATCTTGGGAATTTCAAGGATAGGCTTGGGTTATTATATATTTGAAATGGTTTATGGTTCATATTCCAAGGTAAAGAACAATATTGGATTTAGTCATTTATTCTTCATTTTTAGATAGCATTCTGAGGCGTCTTTTGTGCTTACTACTATACAGGGGATTGTTGGGATTAGGTCAGATATTGAGACTTATAACAATCAATGAAATTGAATTGTTAATTGAATTAATAATTGAACATGAAACAGAAACCAGTGATTTTAGGACTATTTAATTTTTAGTACTTTATAGTTTACTAGTTTATTTTTACACACATGCCTGTTATATATATATATATATATATATATATATATATATTCACTAATAGATTGGCACAGAATGTGGGTGGTTGCCTACTAGGATTTAGTCTCACACCCTATTTGGGTCATTCTTTAGGCCCAAACTGATTATATGATTACAAGTATTGATAAGTGAAATAGAACTCCTACAGGTATTTGATATACTACTTAGGAGAAGGAGAGTATGGGACCAAGATGAGGCTTGCGATGCTTCTGAGTTTCTTTTTTCTATTTTATTAATTTTGGTACTTGTATTGTATATGAATAAAGTGTAACCTGTTTTGGAGATTTTTTTGAACATGTGACATATATTATCATCTTGTGTATGAAATGACTCTAGTTTATTTATACTATCAGTCTTCCACTCTTTACTACTATTGTATGGTATACACAATTCTGCTATTGATTTGTTATTGTTTACACCATGTTACACTTAGCTAATGAGGGAATAGTCTCCCCACTATCACATATATGACATCACTTCTAGTCAAAAGGCTCTAGCATTTGGGGACATACACTTGAGACAATGTGGCCAACAAGGTTCTAAGCACTGTTAGGTGGCTTCTGGGTTTTGGAAGTTACAATGTGGATACTGAAACACTTCATGAACCACATTGAATGTCAGGGTCACAAGTACCATGTGTGGGATCACTATCTCCCTTACAAAATTTGGCAATAGATCATGGTTATATTCTCTTTTCCATCATGATTCATATAAGTATCTTGGTCTTCTCCTTTATGAGACAAGGTTTTTCTACTGGATCCTTTATATTATTAGATCATGTGACCTTTTTCCACTTCAAATGACAAAGGTTTTTCGTAGGTTTATTCTTTACAAGACTAGGGTAGCCCATGGGATCACCTTCACAACATAAATAAACATTCTAGGCTTATCATTTATGTAAATAGGATGGTTCATGATTTTTTATCCACGAGCTCAAATATTCATGGATCTATTTAACATAAACAACTCACATGAGTTTTTTTCTTCATGTGATAAATACACACAGATGCTCTATTTTTTACAAGATAACTTGAATATTTCAGCACATCTATCATTGAATTTTCCACTATATTTATAGGTGAGGATCCACCATCTCACCTTAGATAAAATTCCCATGTCTAATAATAATTTCAAGCCACTAATATTTAAATACTTGAAGATATCAACTTATTTATGTGAAACTAGAGGGATCATGTGATTCACATGATTGCTTCGCATGACCACTCCATTGATCTTGCTACTTCCCTAGGGAAAGCCTATGGAAAACTGTTCAATTATTTATTCAATAAAAGATATAAAATATAGATTCTATATATGATTAAAGATATTTTCATCTTTAGGTGAACACTTGGTGTTGTTTCAATGCCGCTAGTGATTGTGTACATGCCTCAATTGATTGTCATTCATTCACATGACAAATTCTTATGATGTTGAGATGATTGCTTTTTGGTGATCGCATGATCCATTGATCATAATGAGATGGATTAATTTGATGAATGTGAAAATTGAATTATCCTTGGATAAATCATAGTTTCTGAATAATGGAATCCAAGCAAGATAATGATTGCATGCATGTGCATGGTACAATTGAACATGTCTCATTCCCTTAGGATGATCACTAGAGATGGATATTAGCTATCACGAGCTTAGTCATTTTATCACTTATAGAGATGATCAAAATTTAAAGATTATGTGGAGGGATATGAGAGGTTGAAGAAGATGTGCATGATTGATCGAATGGATTGCATAAAACATATCAAACAACTCGTGAAATATGCGCAACTATTAATGACATTAGAACGATAACCTGAATAATCTGTTCTATATAGATTCTCTATGTATCATGGATCTCATTAATAATCTAGTTCATTACTATACCCATTCAATCCATGACATGGGGATTATTACCCAGACACACTGTACACACCACATATGGGGTGAGATGACCCACTCAACCTCCATGCACGCTAGCGTGCACTCCATGTAAGCGCTATGCACCCATGCACCTCTGTCTTCCCATACTAACACTCACACCTTCACCTTCTGAAATGAGATACATTGTGTGATAGATCTACCATGTGTTAGATTCCACCTCCCACATGTGTGATATTGAGATAGTCCCTTGGGTTCTTGTGTTTGGACCATATTTTTTGTTAAAGATAAAATTAATAAATATCAATAGTATATGAAAACTTCAAATAAATGTAACATGAATTTTTTTCTAATGAATTTATAATGCATGATATTCTCATTGAAGTGAAAGTAAGGACAAATTCTTCATTTATCCTAACAAATATAAATTTTCTCGGCCTTCACTTAAAAATATTCTTTTTATTTTTGAATTCAATTGTAAATTCCAAATCCCTTCAATATAATTTTTTAAATTTCATCATGGTCTTCACTAAAACTTCTCATGACATCATCTACTATTGTAGGGAATTTAATTATTATACCATATTGAAAATAATGTGTCATATTTGATATAGGTCTTTGAAATTTTTGATGAGTTCAAATGATCATCAAAGTTAACATGGATAATTGTTCAAGAATGACATGTAATTAAACTAAATAAATCCATAACAATTCTATAATAATCATAACCAATCATAGATAAATTTCATATGATTTTTCAAAAAGTGTGTTCATAACCATTAACAAATAATCATCACATCAATCATGGAGAATTGTCTTAGTAAATGCAATCCAAGGAATCTATAACAATTCTCCAATCATCACCACCGGACTTATTGAATATTTCTCAAACTATTTCTATATTTTTATTTCCATGATTAGTAAATAATCATAGAGGACTTCATTATACATTGAATTTTTATTCCTTATTGTATATTTTAAAAAATAAAACGAAACTCATCAACCATCCACACAAGATTTCCAATCTCCCCGTTGGCTTTATTATCAATACCATTTCCTTTAACTAAAGTCAATGTAAATTCTCACCCTTATTACAATAAATGAAAATGATTAACATAGAGTTTTTATTCTACCTTTAAGGTCATTTGGAAATAAATTATGAAAGAACGATGGTACCACATGGTTCTCTTAGCAATGAAAATTTAGTTGTTCTACTCTAAATCTACATTAGTTAACCTGGTGTAAAAACAATATGGATTCAACCAAGGTTTTCTATGATATCCATTAAAAAAAATTAATGTGATATCATGATCATAATTTTTGTATTTCTTAAATAGGGGTTGTATAAAATAGATAAATCATGAAACAAATTATCCATGAAACTTTATAAAATAGCACAAAAAATTCCATGTTGCAAAATATTTTACAGCCCCGTTTTATAAGCTTACTCATCAACCAACACTCCCCCATTATAGACATATTTGAAATAATAAAGACACGTGGAAAAAGTGTTATTGGAATAAATATATTTTCAACTTCTATATATATCACATGATATTCTAGATATTCATGGAACAAGACTTGATAGCATCTCCATTATGTTTTCTCACCAACAAGGTGTGCACTCCTTCACATGTTGGATATTTTTATCCAATATTCTTGATGATGTTTATATTGACGATCCTTCTTTCTAGAACAATTCATATTTTTCTAATACTTTTTTATTATCATTAAAACTTGTTGTCTTCTACTTTTTTCACTCATTTATCATCTTGATAATAAACTTCACTTTCAATTCTTTACAATGTATTACATAAATACTGCACAAGAAGTATGGGAATAGGGTAGAACACTTATGATCTTATTAATAAGTGCAAGAGGGATGATAATTTCCTCTCAACCAAGAGACACTTTTTCTTATAGCTCTAAGGTTTTTGTTAATCTTCATTCTTATGATTGCTCTAAATTTTAGATTTTGAAATTTAATTGATAGTATCGACTCTTTAATTTCATTCACCTTCATGTTGTGTAGATTATTTATCTTTACATCTACCAATAATGAAATAACATCACCTGATGATTGTTTTTATATCATCTTCATTACATTATTAGTTGGTATAACTATTATACAATTGTTTTCATTGTGTCTAGTACGATTTCACATTTCACACAATTTTTTTGATACACCCAACTTGTCATTTTTTGAAAACATCTCATGAAATTTGACTTATTATTAATGTTGAATAATATCTTTTTCTCTTTGACTTTACTCTAGATATTTATCCACCTATATCTTTTTTCATTTCTTTAGTAGCTTAAATAAGATTTAGAAAACTTATTATGTATTACTTCTTAACATATTCTGTTTTGGAGCTTCCACATGTCTTATTCAATGTTTTTGAGTTAAATTTCTTGGGTAACTTATAAAAATCTTTTTCAAGAATGTCTTTAATAAATTCCATATTCTAGTTTCTCTCATGGATTCATTGTCTTCTAGATTTTAACTTGATTCAATTCATTTTCATAAACTGTTTGTAGTGTTCAATGGTATGACCTATATTTCCATAGTAGAAGCATATTTTTCTAGTTGAGATGCAATTATTGGAAGAAATATTATTATTATTTATGGGAGTAGCTTGCTTCAAAGTTTTCTTGACTTACCTCTTATTATTATTCCCAAAGAAAGACATTTCAGCTTTTTTTCTTCACTATTTCATTTTTTGAGATCTTTTATTCTCAAAAAAATATGAATAGTGCATGGGTGGTATATACTTGAAATCATAATAACTATGACCAATTCCATTTAATTAATCATTGATGTATTCAAGATACCAAAATTTATACTTTATAGACATATTCTTCTTCATTTCTGTATTCTGCTTCAGTTTTTAAGGATCTATTTTCACATCAAATTTGTTCCCCCTTAATATCAACCTTCTATAGTTTTAATATGTTGAGACATTATGAAAAAATAAATGTCTTGATTACAAAATTTCCAACAACACCAACAATATCCAATGGATCTCTTTCCTTTTCTTTTATTACCAGTCTGACTAGATTTTGTGCCTTGATGTTTTTGGATTTAAATTACCACCTTTAGGGAATCATTTAGGGGATATTGTTTCCTATTATTTATAATACCCACACTTGGTTATTTAATGATTTTCATCATTTTTATCTATCAACATCTTCCCAGATTTTGGATTTGAACCTATACTGGCGAACAAAACTACATTAATAGAATTTCAATTTACTAGATAATGGGATACCTTCTTCCATGAGCTTCTAGAAGTTTGAATAAGAGACGACCTTGAGTTCTTATTGATACCATTATGATTCTCTTTAGATACATGAGTGCCATCAAAAGTTTTTATAAAACCTTCCCTTTTTGAGGCTTGAATCTATTCATATGTTTGAGTGGAAGAGTTATTCTTCTTAGTAACTTGGGATTTTCCTACACATGTATCCTTAAAATTTCTCAATTTAACATCTAGTTCAATACATTTAATTATGTGGGTAAAGTTATCATTTTTAACTGATGCTAGTGTAACTTCCCATTCACTTTCTATTTTATTAATGTGATATTATTGTTGTCAACTAATATAAATGAGAGAGTTGTAATGGTCTTTGATTCTTCTGTATTTAAAATCTAATTTGGATTCCTTGACACCAATAATAGTTTTATGTGATTTTTCTAGATCACAGATGTTATCAAAATAATAGTCATGAAACTTGGTATTATCCTTCTCTAACATGTCAAGATCACCAACTTTATATGTTTTTATCTTCATGATGACAATATTTGAAACTCATGGAATCATTGAATAATGTTTCCAGTGAATGGATTAATTCACCAAAAAATGTTTACTAATAGTGCTCTCATAATAATTCCATTGAAATTATTCATTAATTAATGAATTATTTTCATTCAAAAGTGTCACAATTTTTTTTTCTTTAATGAGGTCTGTATAGACATCACACCTTATTAATTTCATACCAAGTTCATCCTCATGTTTATTGATTTCCTCTTCAAGCTGTTATTTGTGGTAAAAAATATCCTGGGAAGAAAATGTATCTATTAAATCACCTATTTAGGAATGTTCTTCATATATCTTTCAAATTGAGAGTATATGTATTTAACAATTGTGATGGAATCATCTTCCTCTTACACTTAATAGATTGAGATAATTTCTTTAAAAGGATCACTCTCAAATGATTTTATAAGAGATCACTGATCATTGTTTTATTTTTTTTTGATATTTTTCACAGTCTCTTTGATTTCCTATTCTTCATATTTTTCAAAGTCTTGGTATAGGCCTTCATGTATTCTTCAACATGAGTGGAATCTAAGTTTTCCACTTGAGGTACTTCAGAATAAATTTCAAATATGAACTTCATATAAAACTTTTAAAAACTACTGGTGATACATTTTTTTTATCCAAATTGAAGAAGAAATTAAATTTCATACTACTTGTAGAGCCCATATGGATCATATAAGGACATTGAGAGGGGGGATCAATGTACCCAACTTTTTATCAAGTTATTAATTTCTCTTAAATTACAAACACTTACTCTTGAACATATGCCCTAGTTAAGAGGAATGGACTTGTAGTGCATTCTAAACACTCACATACACTTATAATGAATATAAAAAATAGTATAAAACAAATATTTTTTACATGGTTTGAATTTTATGTGAGAACCTACTCCTTTCTATGATAAATGTTTGGTTCTTTAGTATATTTTCTTATCACTATAAATTTGAAATGATTACAAACATCTAGAATTGGTGTAAAATATTGGGTAATAAAGTTTCAATATTACCATGTCAGTTCTGTTATTTATGATAGTACTATAAGTTCCTCAATGGTGTTGTTCATACTAGAATCACGATTTCTTCAAAACATATTCAATAAACTTTTGAACAAGATCTATCTACTACACTGGATGTGTTTTCCTCAACTGAATAATCTTGTTACTTAAATGAGGTCTCCAAATATCACTATATTAGAAAAATTATATACACAATATCCCAATACTCTTAAATAAGTAGAAGATACATCTCACACTCTAACTCTTTGTCTTTTATGAATGATAAAGTAAAGAATATTCTAGAACACTACAAGTTTTCTTCTTCTTCGATTATTAAATTATTATACATAAACTGCTTTTATCAATTAATTTACCGACCTCAATTAATTTGTACCAGTACAAGAATGTTCTTAAATATTATTTTATGCAAGAAAGAATCTTTCACACACTCTTAATTTTTTTCCATAATTCTCAACTAGAATATGATAAATGTTATTGTTATTATAGTATGTTCTATCTTAACTAACTTCACACTAGTTTTTCAAGAGTGTCTTCAAGATATGTGAATGCATTGAATGACTGCATTCTTCTTCACATTATTATGAATTAGGTCACCTTATAATAGATAGTATACCTTCACTACACATATATTCACCTGTCCATAACATCCTTGTATTATTTTTCGCATTCATGAAATCATGTAAAACTGTCACTATAGTTTTATACACCTGAACTAAATTCATATAAAGTATTCAAATAAGGGATTAAAATGATTGAATCACATGAACCTAACATACATCACTGACGTATTTTTTTTGTATCCTCAAACACTTCATGAACCACAATATATGTTGGGGTCACAAGTAACATGTGGAAGATTACTGTCTCCCTTCATGAAATCCTAGCATGGATCATGCGTATCTTCTCCTTTCCTTTGATAGATCAAGAAGGACCATAATCTTATTAATTATGAAACATGGGTTTTCTGTGGGATCATTCTCATGAAATTAGTGTTCTACTTTCTACTACTTCGCTAGGAAAAGGTAGTCCATGGGTTTCTTATTTATAAGACAAGGGTATCCTGCTAGATCACCTTGGAACGATCAATAACATCATGGAACCTATCCTTCATGTAACTCAGGATGATCACAATTGTATCTTCATTATATAAACGTTTCATGGATCTCCTTAATGTGATCAAGTTAAATTTTCTCTTTTTCTTTGTAAGATCAAAACAAGTGGATGATATGTTTTTCATGAGAGCACTCAAATATTTCAGCACATCTCTAATCACCTTTTCCCCTATATTAATAGGCAATAATTGACCATCTGACCTTTAATAAAAGTGTTGTGTCTCATAAAAATTACTATCCAATAATATTTAAACGATCAAAGTCCTCATATTCATTATGAGACACTAGAGGGATCACACGATTTGCATGATTGATTCACATGGTCACTAAATTTATCAAGCCACTTCCCTACAGACATCCACTCAAAAACTGTGGAATTATTTACATGATAAAAGCTATAAAAATTGAATCTATACAAAATCCTATATATTTTATTGTTTACTCAATGGCATCAAATGATAACTTGGTGTTTATGTGATGCCACTACTGATTTTTTGCATGACATAGTTGATTTTTATTAGTTCACGCAATAAATTCTTACGATTCTAAGATGATTGGTTACATATAATTGACTTATACATTGATCATAATGATATGGATTCATGCGATTAATGTGAAACTTGGTTTATCCATATCTGAATCAGGGTATTCAGATAATTTTTTGAATTCGAGACAATGATTCAATGCATATTATTGATATGACTGAGTGTGTCTTGTTCCCTTAGGATGATAATTGAAGATGGATGTTGGTTGTCGTGAGATCGATTGGATTCTCACTATCAGAGATGATCAACATAGAAGGATAATGTTTAGGGTCATTTGAGGTTGAAGATGATTCAACGTCTTTACTGGATGACTCGCATCAAATAGATCAGATGACCCACGAAGTAAGATTAACTTCTAATGACATGGGAACAATAACCAACATAAGTTTCCCCAAATTGATTCTATATTCAGCATGAATCTCTTTAAAATTTAATCAATGTTTCTAACCACTTAAACTACAACCCTAGGTTCAATACCTAGACTCACTACACACACCTTATATGGGGTGGGCCGACCTACTCATCCCACATGTATGCCAACACACACTCCATGTGAGCACTATACACCCATGCGCCTCTACCTTACTATGAAGGTGATCACACCTTCAAATACCTCCATGTGATCCCTTATTGTATGTATATCTCATGTGGAAGAGGTTTCATCCCACATGGGTGGTATTAAGTTGGTCCAATGAGCTCTTGTGTTTGGCCCATATTTTTTTGTTAAGGCCCAACTTAATATATTTCCTTAGTTTATGGAAACCTCAAATAAAAGTAGCATGAAAAACATAAGTTCTCATGAATTTATAATTCATGATATTCTATTTAAAGTGAATACAATACCACCACCTTAATTAATCATAAAAAATATTATTTTTTATGGCCTCTACTAAAAAATCTTCTTTATTTTTTAGAATTCAATTATAAATTCAAAATCCTTTTAATATAATTTCTTTAATTTAATTATTTTATTCACTAAAAATACTCATGAAATAACATAATATTGTATTAAATTCACTTCTTATAACTTCTTGAAAATAGTGTGTCATATTTGAAACAAGTATTTTTCATTTAATATCAGTTTATGAAACCATTAGATATAACATGGAGAATTGTTCAAGCATGAAATCCAATTCCATTTAACAACTCTATAACAATTCTCAAATAATAATTAGTAATTATGAATAATTCTCAAACTAATTGATAACCAATTATTTCATAAAAATTATCCAAGAATCATCAAATAAAAAAATGATAATTTCTTTAATAAATGAGATCTAAGGATTCCATAAAAATTCTCCAATCATCATCACCTGCCTTCTTGAATATCTCTCAAACTTCTTCCCACTTTATCTCTCCATGATTAATCACTAATTGAAGAGTAATTCATCATGCACTGAGTTTTGATTCTTTATTATATATCGATAACAAATAAATCAATACTGATAAACCATCCACCCATGCTTTTCATATACATTTATGATGGAGGCTGCTAACCAACAGTGTTATAAAATTTCATTTACACTTAGAATAATAATAAATTCAATAGACTCCCTTTCATGTATGTATTATATAAATATAAATTAACGGTTATTATTATATTTGAAATATTTTTTTTATATAACTATTAATGTCATTAATTATGTTAGGGTTGTTGGTGGAGAAAAATTTCAGTTTTTTAGTTGTATTACATAGATTAGATGGTGTTACATTGAGGTTGGGGGTGGGGGTGAATCAATGATAAATATTTTAATAAATTATATATTTACCAATAAAAACCCTATAAACTGTTAGAGTCTTGAATCGTTCTTATAACACTCACTCAACCATTTTAAAATATTAAAAGATAATAAATAACACATAATTTTTTTACTGAGTCCATCCTCAACATGAGAGCCTAATACTTGATAGGTTCGGGTCATTTTTTGTGACTTATATTATCCCTAATATAATATTGATTATAAAGAGGGGAGCTGAACATCCTTGACTCTTAAAGAACTATTGAATGGATAATACAAAGTAAGGACATGTGACATCCTTGAATTTTCCCTACAATGACAAATTAAAGGCATTTTTTACCCTAGTACCTCCTTTTTGAAAATTTCCTCCTCCCTCTTAGATGAATAAAATCATCAATGTCATTCAAGAAACCTTTTCATCACATATATGATAATTTTATAAACGATTCTAGACAACATGAATGATAGAGATGATAGCAAATTCATGTACATCTCTTCTCATAGTTTTACATTTGATCCATCCATGCTTGAAAGAATTCACACATGAACAAGGTATCATTTCTTCTCAGCAGTGAGTGTCTTGATCAATTTCCATAGAAATTTATTTCCTTAACCTCTGTTGTATATCTAATGGCATGTATTCATAATGATCATCTTCCTCATATCTCTTTCACACAAAAGAATCTTCAATTTATCAGAGTAGCATGATCTCTATTAACTCTCAAACAAAATTATCCTATTTCATTATTCTATTTATATTTACACAATAATTATGAATAATATTTCCATAATAGATTTTTAAACTCATAGTTTTTTGTCCTCACTAAAGAACTCAGTCAAAGACTCCCTAAAAATAGCAATGTCAATTATAAAGCATGATTTTTAATATTTAAATTCAAAATAACCATAAATATTGATAATTATCCACCCAATTTAATAGTTATTAAAAATTCATTGAATCCTAGATTGATATAGGATTGTTTACTGATCCCATGATATTTTTGAAAAAAAACCACAAAGCATCATTAGATTTAAATTTTTTGAATTCCAAGAATTAAATATAATATGAGTTCTTCAAATATATTATATTATTATCAATATGATATGATATAAAAAATTCATATGTTCTAAAAAAATATCCTAAGATTAGAAAAACTCTCTTACAGGGGCTAAAAAACGTTCACATAGCTCAAATCTCATACACTGGCCAAAATAACCTATGCATGAAGAAATGTCTTACACACATCTCACATAGAAGAAATGAATTTTCAATTTTTTTGAACTACATCACTAGAAATATTTTATGAGTGGATCATGTAGATGAAATATATTATAGTACTAATGAAATTTCATATTCCCTATGACTTTCATGTTTTCCAAATTTTTGAAAAACCAATATAAAATGGAAGTAGAAAATGAATTAATACATCCTAAAGTGTCTTATGCATAAGATAATTCTATTATTATGTAATTATTTTTCCTTTTACATTTTTTGACTCCATCATAGTAAATATAGGTTACCCTAAAATAGAAATGGAAACTTCAAAAAAAAACTTTCTGGCCACTTATTAGCATCTTAAATATATTTCTTAAAAATGAAAACATAATTCCAATATATGGTTGACAACAAATACAACTTCTTAAATAATTCAAATGGAACATTAATATCCCCCTTCATATTTATTATAAACCCCTATAACTCTCTCTCAAATTCATCTAAAAGGTAAAAATATCATCCAATAAACAAAAAATTATAGCCTTTATAAAAAGGAAAAGAGATTGATTCCACACCACATGTTGGAGTAGTGTTTTAGAGAGAACTCCATATCTTCATGATACAAAATATTTTTTCCTGTTAATAAATTTCTCCCCCTCAATCCATAAATATACTACTTTAAAAATAATCATCCTATTCACAATAAAAAAAACCTTGGAAAGATAAGGATATAAATGCACACAATCCATATTTCAAGCAAGGGGATATATAATTATTTCTCTCCCTTTAAAAAAATAATCTAATACTTAATGGGAGACCCCCAAAGGTTTTTACTGATGTGGGAGGGGATGAGAATTTATTTCTAACCCCAAGAACTCAAATATATCATTTGGAACAACCTTTTTGAAAATATCAACCAACAAGACTTACATAGGAACAAATTCCATATTGATGTCTCCATTATCCAACTTATCCTTGATGAAATGAAATATGATATCAATATTATTAGACATTTAGTGTTTCACATGATTTTTATATAGATATATATTTCTTTTTTTATCACAATGAATTCCGAGAGGTCTCAAAATTTTCACCCTCAAATCATCCAACTGTTCCTCTATCCATATAATTTTTAGGCACTTGTAGCAACCACATATTTTTACTCTATAGTGATTAATGTAAGTGAATTAATTTTTTTAGTGAAAAGTAATAGAGATATATACTAATATAAAAATTACACCTAAATTGAATCTTTTATCGTCAAAATCACCTACCCAATCTGTATCTATAAATTTGGATAGATTTAACTATTTTCTATTCTTGTATAATAGCCAATAGTTTATAGTCAATTTGATAAATCTAATAACCCTTTTAGTAATCCTAAGATATTAATCCTTTAGTTAACTATGATATATTTCACAAATACTCACAATATAAGCAGTATCCAACCTAGAAGCTGTGAGATAAAGTAGGCTACCAATCCTTGTTCCGAATTCTATTCGATTTATACTCACAACATTAACATATATAGAAAATTGTATCCAAACTTGAATGGGCGTGAAAACATTATTTGAATCCTATTTTTGAAAATTATTAAAATGTTATATAGAATATTTATCTTAGTATAAGAAAATAGTTTTTCCCTTTTCATGGCTTATAACCCAAAGAAGTATCTCAACTCACATATCATAGAAATATCAAATTATTTCTTAATTTTATACATTTTTTTTGATAATAATTTCCATGATCACATAGAAAAATGAAATCTCCAATATATAAAATTATAATTAGATCGAATTTCTTATTTTTTTTATATAATGGTTGTTTTCCACTTTTGTTTTAATTAATTTTAACACCTTCAAACATTAATCAATCATTTAATACAAGGATATTTGTATAAGGAATTGAACTTAAACATTACTTAATCTAGTGTCTTTAAACTAGATTTCATTTTATTTAATTCTTAATGATATTTTCAGTTTATATTTTTACTAATTTTGGTGAAAAATATTACATGATAATCCCATATATTATAAAGAGGGCACTTCTACACCGTATTTATTTTTTGATAATATAAAACATTTAAAGTAAAAAAATATTTCTTTTAATGATAAATCTTTATGAATTCCATCTAGAATTATTCATTTTCATTTCTAATTCTTAATACCTATGATTTTTTTTAAAAAATAGTATGAGAATAAAAATCTCAGTAATAGACATAAAAATAAATAAACTATTAGTATATGAATACATAATTTTTTTCTTTTTTCAAAATAAAATTTGGTATTAAAATAACCATTTTTACCTAATTAATCACCTTATGGTCCCAAATATTTTCATAAAAAATTTCATACGAAATATTAAAGTAAATATAAAACTCATAATTTTTCTATAAAATCATGAAAAATCATAATAACCTTTTTCACAAAGTAATAATTTTCAACCGTATAAAGTAGAATATAATTTTTTTACCTTATTAAATTCTAATATTTGCATAGAAAAGGATAACATGTAGAGATAAATCATATAGGTAACTTCAGGCGTAATTTTCATATCATTCTTTTTTACACATGGAATAACAATGACAATTATACTTGGAGAAACCATCATAGTTACACTTGAAATAACTATCATGGTTATAATTTGAATAATCATCACTATATATTACCATAATCTCTTAGAAAAAAATTAATTTGTTAACTTTTACCATTTACCCTATGCATTAAAGAGCTATATCAGGCTCACCCAACCTATTTTTATAGTGGAACCACCCATATTCAAAAACAATTCTCAAGAAACATAGAATAAAACAAAAAATATTGCATAAAAAACATTCTTTTCACCCATAAGAAATTTTTTTGTATATTGATGTATCCCTTTCCATTAAAACCCAATTTTCAAAACTAAATTTCACAGAATAAATGGAAATAATATTTTTTATTTGATTAAAACATGAAATTTTATAAATGAAAAAAATCAAATAACAGTTATGGTGGAAAGAAAGGTCATTGTCTTTATATATGTTAAAATAGAACATTACTTTTCTCTTTTTTGTAAAATAAGTTAAATGAAAACATAATAGATTTATTTTGATTTTTTTTTGAAAACTATTTAGAAGAAACATAAAGTTAAATTTATAAATCAATTATTCACATATTAATTAATCCATAAAATAATTTTAAAAATATTTATCTGGAAGAAAAAAAACAGAGTTTTAAGGGAAACTTTAAAATGGGATTTTTAAAAGAATGTCCCTTACCTTGAGGATGAATCATCACGTACATTATTTATATTAAAGATTAATAAACCTATGTTAATTATTTAATTTATTAATAACTATATTCAATTTCATTATTAATTTTATTTTATCTCTTTCTATATAATATTTAATAATTTATTTAATTAAATTCATGACATATGTTTTGATGATATTTGTTTCTTAAGTCCAAAATGGATTTAGTATGTCAACTATGGTCAAAGATGAAATTATTACATAGTATAAAGAATAATAATCATGAAATAATAATCATTTATATTAATTAATTATAATTTTTAAACCAATCATTAAGGATGTTTATGAAAAATGAACTATGTTACAATCTTGGAGACTGTCGGGTGTACGTACACATGAGTAACGTTTTCATTTTTCAATGATAATTTTGGAAAGAAAGTATAATTTAATATTTATATAATTATAATATTA
Organism: Viscum album; assembly: GCA_963277665.1. NCBI lineage: Eukaryota > Viridiplantae > Streptophyta > Magnoliopsida > Santalales > Viscaceae > Viscum > Viscum album. Next base: position 28,454,330 of record OY728131.1, read on the forward strand.
TCATAAATATCATATTATTTTTTAATTATACTTATATATATCATCCATGTGATGTGGTGATGAATAACTAATCACAATGCTTCGTGGGCATGGTAGTCCACATAAACACACAAACCATGTCACAATTATCCATTTAATGTAAAGTTAAGAAATTAAATGATATATTATATTTTAATAATTATAGATATTCCATGAATGTAATATATATAAATTAATCCCATCATTATATCCATCCATGAGAGGTAGGGATGGAAAATGAATTATATCGGTTCATGAGGAGCAGTCTTCCGTACACATGAATAACAATTTTGTTACCCATTTGATGGAAGAGAACAAGAATATAGGTTGTGAAATTAACATAAAAACACCTAATTATATGTAAGATACTATTTTTATTATATAATAATTGTTAATTAATATTATAATAAGGAGAATCAAGAAATAAAATAGAAATGCTCGGTTAGGAACAATGACTTTTCTTTAAACAACCTCCTTTTCTTAGCAACTTATGACCACCAAGGTTGGTATTATGCCATAAATAAGGCCTATATAACATGGGGAGGGATTTTTTTAATTTATTTATCAATAAATTTGAATAAAATATGGTTTATTTAGTATGATGTAAAGGGAATAAGATATTCCCTTTTATAAGAGACAGGATGGACACTCTTGGAATTTATGAAAATATTAAATTAATATAAATTAATTTTCAATTCCAAAATTTTAAGATCCCAGGTCTTGGAAAGGTAAGTTATCATTAAAGTTATGGTTTTAATCTCTTGTTTTGTTAGTTAAGTGCTTACCCAAGTCCTTAGGGAGGCTCGGGGGTGTTCCGAGGGTTCGGGATATGAAAAATGGAGAAAAATGGGTTTTCTAGGTAGGCTGCATGGTCTGCACACGGTTAGTGCTTACCGTGCAGACAACCCAAGAAACCGTGTAGGAGGTTGGACTTTGGACATCAGCTTTTGCACGGTTTGGAAAATCATGCAGGTAAACCATGGGATGTAGAATCTTTTAAAAAATTATATTTTTCTACTCTAGGATTTGAATACCCAACTCAGGATTTCCCCCCATTTCACCCCTCTTCACCCTAAGGATGAACCAAATCTCCCAATATATCTAAGAGATCAATATCCCTCATTTCTAAGGCATTTTTGGTGCCATTGGTTGTGTATTGAATCTCTGGGTAAGGCTAATCCCATCTTTTCTTCTCTTTTCAGTTTAGGGTTTGTATCTTATTATCCTCTCCTTTCAAAGCTATAAAACCTTACTCTTTGAATGAGATCTGGGTTTAAGATTCAATGGTTAGTTGAATAGGAATATAAGGGCTCAATTAAGAGTGAGTTCTTCTATGGAATCGAGTTAGGCGGTCTACAAGTTATATCCCATGGTTTATTTGTAGATTTGTGTATGTGTGGTTTTGTTCTTGGGTGTATCTTGGCATGTTTTGATAACCCATAATTTTTTTTGGTAAAATGGTTATTAAAAAGGTAAATGGGAACCCTCAAGATCCCCATGGGATGATTCGAGGGAGATGATACTAAAATAGGGCCACCCATGGGGTGATTTGACTCTTCTAGACCCGGGGATTGTGAAGAAAAAGTGAGATTGTTGTGTGTTTGTGATTAACCCTTGATAAGCATGTTGATGTGATTGATCATGTTGGGGTAGAAGCTAGATGATGCACCTAGGCTTGATAATAACATAAGGGTTGTTAGGTTAATATGTGTAAATGATTAAAGACCATAACATAATGTATTATGAATATGGTAATGAAGCCTAGTGAAATAGGCACAATGAATGAATGCTTAGTGAGATAAGAATAAAAAATGGAATTGGGTTAAAAGGATAAATGATGTTAAATGTGGTAAATATGTAAATGGGTTAAGGCATGGTGTTAACCCTCATATTATTATTATGTTCTATGTTTTAGTTGGTAAATGGTTGTGATATTTTGTAAATGGTTAATGGTTACATATATGAATAAAATGTGCATATAGATTGGTAGTTTGGGGTATTGACTGAGGTTCTATGCCCACATGTCGAATTGGACTGAGGCTCTAAACTCCACCCCTAATGCATGAGTTAGGGATAAGACTGATTATTTGTTTCCCTATCGGTTGCATCCACCCGAGCTAATGCCTTGAGGTGAGGATATGGTTGAAATTCACCCAAACAGATGCTACGAGGTGAGGATATGTTTCGCATGGGGAAATTGGTCCTAGTGATATATGAAAACTATGTGTTCTCCTCATGTATGTAATTCTCTAATTTAAGTCATGTAACTTGTTGTGTTTGATGAAACCTTGGTAAATGTGTTGAAAAGGTAAGATATGGAAATGGCAATAGATGTTGGTAATGGACCTAAAATGGCTAAGGGCACTTAATATTTCCTTGTCATTTATTATTCATTTCTATTTTTTCATGCACAATTTTTTATACCAGATATTTTGTAGACACCATTGGTGGTGGCCTATGGAGTTGTACTCACATCCTTCTCGGGCCACCATAGGGTACCCAAGAAAACTTCATGTTTTCAGGTCAGGATAAGGGAAAAGGTTCTTTCTAGGGATTTGGTTTGGCATGGATGTTTGTGGAGAAGGAACCATACTTAGAGTTGGGACCATTTTGGGGATTTTTTCAATTCATCTTCATTTTGGTTTGTTTTCACTTTTGTACTTATAGCATGACCTGGCATATTTATTGTTGAACATGGTTGTACCTCGTTTTGGGGAATGGTTGTTTATGCATTCTATTGTATTTTTGGTTATTATTAAGCTATTTTTTTATCTTCCATTGTGTCTTTATTTGATAAAAAGTGGTATAGTCCCCCCAATTTACTATTCAGATCCCTGATACTAGTTTCCAACCTTTGGTGTATGGGGAGGCATACTTAAAGTCATGTAACCATTGGTTCAGAGCACCAGTTTAGTGGCTTCTGATTCGGGGACGTTAGAAATTTGTATCCGAGGGGGTCTTTCTTCTCCTTCTATGGAATCTTGTTATTTGAGATGGTAGATTGGAGTTAGGATGTGTCAGGCCTTAGTAATGAGCTCATGCTTGGGATTAGCTAACCCATGTATGAGGGAAATCCTAGGTCACCCAGGGTGGAAATTTTTGTTCTTGATTGTGCAATGTTACAGTTGATGATATTTCACCATTAGGTGATACACATGTTGTGTGATGTGATTGTTTTATGATATTTGGCTCGTGGTCTTAATGGCACGAGGTTTTTCATTCATGCATCATTGTAGGCCCCTAGAGAGATAGGTGGCATGAATCATGGTTGGCACACACTGGTTGGGTGTGTGAGGCATGAAAGATAGAATGCACCTTACTTCATGATTATTGAAAATGGAAAATGTTGTAAATGAAACAATGCAAGGGGGTGAATATAAAATAATGATAAGTGATAATTAATGAACTATATTTAATTAAGTGTTTGTAATGAATTAAAATGTTGCTGTAAATGTTGTGTGAGCCTTTTGGTGGTGCATGGTTGTTTACCCTTGTGGACTATGGACCGCGGTAGGGATGGTCAGGGTGGTGTTTTTCGGAATGTTAATGGTTGTTTTGGTTGGTAAAGAGCCTTCTTGTTAAGAAGCTGTGAAAGTTTTATGGCATGTGTTCTAAACCTCGTGTTTGAAAATATAGAGAAATGCCACCATGACATCGAGTGTCAGTTGGGAAACAAGAGGATTTTACTGAGAAAACTTCTTTAGTATAGGGGAAAGAAAATTCTGTGATCTTGGAAAATGGGGAAGATAATTTCTGAGAGAACATCAATTTTTTTATACAGATGATGGATCGGGACCCAGGGTGGGTCACACCAAGTATGTTTGAGCTGACCAGAGAGTTTTAGCTGCATCACCCTCTGAACTTTAAAGGAGAGGGTGGGTCAGAGGTAGCGGAGTTCTGGATAGAGTGTGTCTAGATGATACTTGATCATTTGAAGACTCCTATTGGTAAGGGAGTCATGTTTGCGGCTTATAGGTTGTGGGGACAAGCAAAGTGTTGGTGGGACATCCTAGCTTAGAATGAGCAGGCTGAGGGAATGTCATGTAACGATTTCCAGGAAATGTTTCTGGAGAATTTTTATCCTGTGACTTTGAGGCAAGAGAGGGCTACAGAGTTCATTAGTATGACTCTGGGATCAATGTTCGTGATGGAATATTCTTCCTGCTTCACTAACCTGCAATTCTTTGTTCTAGTGTTGGTGGGGGATGAGGCGACAATCATGAGGTGTTTCTAGGATGGATTGGGACATGACATCAGGTCTCATGTGAATACCTTTCATTTCATGAGGTTTTTAGAGGTAGTGGATCATGTAATGATCTCAAAAGGGAACCTGAATGGATATTTAGGTAATGGGCTTGTAGTTCTAGTTGGGCAAACAATTGGTGCAGCTTCCGAGGACCGGAATTGTTGTTTTGGAAATTTTGTGAAGGGAGGAAGTGTTCAAGGTGGTCAGAAGAGGGTTTCGGCCTCTCAGGGTGGTGATCAGGTGTTATGCTATCAGTGTGGAAGGTCGGGGCACATATGTGGCCAATTTCCTCGACCTCTAGTTGAGTATCGATCATGCGGCATATTGGGACACGTGTAGTGGTTCTACAGGAACCCTCAACATGAGAGTATTAATGTTAGTGACATACATATGCCATGCGGAGGCAAGGGATCCGTTACACCATATCAGGCAGGCAATTGAAGATCCATAGGCCTTATTGGAAGAGGCGGTGGACGTGGAACTCCGAGTAAGGATTTCCCATGTCAGCAGGGCAGTGCAGTGTAGGGAACATAGGTTTGAGCCCAGGGTAGAGGGGCATGTTAGCTTCATGTAGTTCAATCAACACCTAGTGATGGTGAGGCTGGGCCATCAATTGTTCGAGGTACGATCCTTGTATCTTATACGCTTTCTAGTGTATTATTTGACATTGGTGCTACACACTCTTTTATTTTTGATCAACTTGTGGTAGCGTAAGGTCATCCCATGGAGAGTGTGTGCATATTTATGTCGATTGAAACTCCGTTGGGGGTGCAAAATGAAGACATCATGCATTATAAGGGATGTGCTATGGAAGTCGATGGGTATAGTTTCTTGTGGGACTTGTTCATTCTCAAGATGTTGGGTTTTGAACTGATTTTTAGTATGGACTGGTTGGTGTTGTATCGAGTGCACATAGACTATTACCATCATAGGGTATCATTCAAGTCACTTGAGGGTGATTCTTATGTCCATCGTGGAGAGTGGGATGTTCAAGCTTGTCGTACGAGACTGTTTTTTCAGCAATTTTATAGTCTCATGGATCAATTAGACTTTATTGTGCTTGATGATGAAATATGGGGACAATATGTCATCCCCCTAGTAGTGGACCAGTTTCAGGATGTGTTTCCTGAGGATTTCTCAGGGTTTCCACCCGAGAGGGATGTTGAGTTCACGATCGAGTTGCTACCGGCTGCAGATCCTGTTTTAATTTCGCAGTACCAAATGACAACGACATAACTCTAAGAGTTAATGATTTATCTTGAGGAGTTAGATTTTAAGGAGTTTTTACATACTTGTATGTCTCCTTGGGGATCTACTATGGGTTTTTCAAAAAAGGAAAATGAGTTATTGAGGTTGTGTCTTGATTATTGTAAGTTAAATAATAGGATGATGAAAATTCAGTATCCTCTTCCTAGAATTGATGACCTATTTGATTAGATGAGGGGTACATCAGTGTTTTCTAAGATTTATCTAAGATTGGTTTATCATCAGTTGAGGGTGAGGCCTTCTAATGCACCACTAACATCTTTTAGGAGTCGGTACGGGTTTTTTGAGTTTGTAGTGATGCCTTTTGGTTTGACCAATGCACCAGTGGTGTTCATGGCTTTGATGAACCAAATCATTCATCCTTATCTAGATCATTTTGTGGTTTTCTTTGTTGACAACTTCTTTGTGTACTCGAAAACTCATGACGATCTTGCCGAACATCTTGAAATCGTTCTGAGTACACTAAGAGAGCATCAGTTATACGACAAGCTGTCCAAGTGTCAGTTCTGGAATGGAGAAGTGCATTTTATAGGTCACATTATCTCTGAGGTAGGTGTGTCAGTGGATCCAGATAAAGTGAAGGCTTTTGTGTCTTTGGAGCAGGCCAAGTCTGTTTCAGATGTTTAGAGTTTTCTAGGTTTGGATGGGTATTACTGGAGGTTCATCTAGGATTTCTCTCGCTTGGTATCACCACTGTCAGGATTGACTAAGAAGGGAATCAGTTTTGAGTGGTCTGAGTCTTGTGAGAATACATTCCTAGATTAGAAAAAGTGATTGCCGACTACACCCATCTTGATCTTACCCTAGTCGGGTAGGAAGTATATCCAGTTTTGGGATGCATCTGGTATCGGGATTGGGGATGTGTTGATGAAAGATGAAGGAGTAGTGGATTATGGGTTGATGAAATTGAGACCCCATGAGATGAATTATCCCACTCATGATATTAATTTAGCTACAGTAGTATATTCCGTAATGTGTTGGAGGCCCTACTTGTTGAGAGATTGGTTCACGGTGTATACTGATCACAGGAGTCTAAATTATATCTTTTTGTAGAGGCATTTGAATCTTTGGAAGAAAAGGTGGGTTGATAATCTCTATTATTTCAACTTTGATATGGTATATACACCGGGAAAAGGGAACAGTGTTGCTGATGCTCTGAGTAGGAAGGCTCAGAATCAGGTGGTTCAGGAATCCAACACTAAGTGGAAGGTGATGGACTTGTTCGTAGAGATGCACCTAGAGATGCAGGATGAAAACATTCAGGTGACTCTTGATTTCATGGAAGTTGAGTCAACGCTTTTGATTTGTGTTAGGGGAATTCAGATCGACGATCCTGAATGTTTGTCCATGAAGGAAATACTTAAAGGTGGGTATCAACCTTTTGGTTGGGTCATCGGTACAAATGGGGTTGTTTGTGTTCATGGTTGTGTGGTTGTGCCGGTATGCATGTCAGATGAATTGATGAATGAGTTCCATGCATCAAAATGGGCAGTGCATCCTGGTTTAACCAAGATGTATCGTGATCTCCACATGTAGTTTTGGTGCCCGGGAATGAAAAAGGAAGTTACGAGCATTGTGGCACGGTGTATTACCTATCAATAGGTGAAGGCCAAGAATCAACACCCATGTGGTTTGTTACATCCATTTCCCATTCAGGAATGGAAGTGAGATGATGTGACAATGGATTTTGTGGTAGTTCTTCCAAGGATTCCTCAAAATAATGATGCAATCTGGGTGGTTGTGGATCGGATAACGAAAGTGGATCATTTCTTACCGATTTAGGAGACTTACATAGTTGACTAGTTGGGTGAGTTTTATGTTTGGGAAATAGTATTGTTGCATGTTGTACCATGGACTATAGTTTTAGATCATGATCCTCATTTCACATCACACTTTTGGAAAGGGTTAAAAAAGGTGCTTGGTACGCTGGTTCCTTTTGGTATGGATTTCCATCCTCATACGGATGAGTAGTCGGAGCGTACAATCAAAGTGTTGAAGTCTTGTTTAGAGCTTGTGTCTTGGGTTTTAGTGGTTCTTGGGAAAAGAACCTATTGATTTTTAAATTTTCCTACAACAATAGTTTTTAGGCTAAAGTTCAGATGGAACCATTTGAGGCTCTCTATGGGAGGCCATATAGATCTCTACTGTGTGAGTTGGAGGTAGGTGAATCTAAGCTGTTAGGGCTAAGTCTCGTGCAGGAGACTTCATAGAAAGTAGATTTTATTCGGAAATAGATGACAATGGATCAGAATAGGAATAAGTCATATGGATATCATAGGAGTAGACCCCTTGAGTTTAGGGTGGGTGATAGCATGTCACTTCAGGTGTCGCCAAGGTTGGGTCACTAATGGATTCAGAAGTAGGGAAAATTGGCGCCCATGTATGTGGGGCCATTTGAGATTGTGGAGAGGATCAAGCTGGTAGTGTACCGATTGGATATTTCATAATGGTATAGTGGGATGCATGACGTCTTTCACGATATCTTTGGTAGTATCACCTCGACCCATCTCACATGGTGGATGTTGAGGATGTTGTGCTGGAGGCCGCTGTGCCCTTTGAGGAGCATCATGTTTGTGTCATGGATTGTAGGGAGATTGCCTTTAGGGGAAAGGTTATTCCATTAGTGTGAGTACTATGTAATCATGGGAATTTTCAGGAAGAAACTTGGGAATGGGAATCAGATATGCAGGATCAATGGCCCAATCTCTTTCCCATGGAAGTGAAATAAAGCTTGGGAGCTCAGCTTGGGGATGATCCTTTATAAGGTGGGGAGGTTTTAAGATCTCAGATCTTGGATAGGTATTTTCTTGTTGATGTTTTGTTTTGAATCTATTTTTTTGGTTGGTTAAGTGCTTACCCAAGTCCTTAAGGAGGCTCGGGGGTGTTCTGAGGTTTCAGGACATGAAAAATGGAGAAAAATGGTTTTTCTGGGTAGTCCGGATAGTCTGCGCACAGTTAGTGCTAACTATGTGGATATCCCAGGAAACCGTGCAGGAGGTGGGAGTTTGGATAGTGGATTCAGCATAGTTTGCACATAGTTTGGAAAACCATTTGGGTAAAATGTGCGACCCAAAATATTTTAAAAAATTATAATTTTTTAACTATGAGATTTTAATACCCAACTCAATATTTCTTCCCATTTCACCCCTCTTCACCGTAGGGAAGAACCAAATCTCCCAAGATCCCCAAGAGATCAATATCCCTCATTTATGAGGCGTTTTTGATGCGTTTGGTTGCAGATCGAAGTTCCGGGTAAGGCTAATCACATCCTTGCTTCTCTTTCAAGTTAATGGTTTGTATCTTATTCTCCTCTACTTCCAAATCTCTAATCCCTACTCTTTGGGTGATATCTAGGTTGAATCTTCAAGGGTGGTTTGAATTGGAATCTATGGGCTCAATTAAGAGTGTGTTCACCCTTGAAATTGAGGTAGGTGATCGACAAGTTGTATCCCATGGTTTATTTGTTGATTTGTGCATCTGTGGTTTTGTACTTGGGTGTCTCTTGGCATGTTTTTATTACCCATGACATGTTTTGGTTACCCATGACATGTTTTGGTAAACTGGTTATTAAAAAGGTAAATGTGAACCCTCACAATCCCCATGGGATGCGTCGAGGGTGATGAGACAAAACTAGGGCCACCCATGTGGTTAGTCGACTCTTCCAGACCTAGGTATTGTGAAGAACAAGTGATATTGTTGTGTATTTATGATGATCCCTTGATAAACATGTTGATTTGATTGATGGTGTTGGGGTAGAAGTTAGGTGTTGCACCTAATATTGATAATAACCTAAGAGTTATTGGGTTAATATGTGGAAATGATTAAAGACTATAACTGAATGGATTACAAACATGGTAATGAAGCCTAATGAGATAGGCAAAATGAATGAATTCTTAGTGAGATAAGAATAATAAAATGGAATTTGGTTAAATGGATAAATGATGTGAAATGTGGTAAATGTGTAAATGGGTTAATACACGTTGTTAATGCTTATTCTATTTTTAGGTTTTATGTTTTCCTTGGAAAATGGTTTTGATTTGTGTAAATGGTTAATGGATACATATATGTATAGCATGTGCACATAGCTTGGTAGTGTGGGGTATTGAATGAGGTTCTACACCCATAGGTTAAGTTGGGCTGAGGCTCTAAACTCCACCCCTAATGTACGAGTTAGGTATAGGACTGATTCTTTGTTTCCCTTTCAGTTTCATCCACCTGGATTGATGCTTCAATGTGAGGATGTGGTTGAAATCTACCCAAACTGATTCTTCGAGGTGAGGATGTGGTTGGAATGAGGAAGTTGGTCCTAGTGAGATAGGACAACTGTGTGTTTTCCTCATGTATGTAATTGTGTACTTTAAGCCATGTAACTTGTTTTGTTTGATGAACCCCTGATAAATGTGTTGAAAAGGTAAGATATGGAAAGGGTAATAAATGTTGGTAAAGGAACTAAACTGGCTAAGGGCACTTATTCTTTCCTTATCATTTATAATTCATTTCCCTTTTTTCATGGAAAATTGTTTATAATGAATATTTTTTAGACACCGTTGGTGGTGGACTACTGATTTTTACTCACACCTTACTCAGGAAGCCATTGGCAACCCGAGCAGACTTCATGTTTGTAGGTCTGGATAAGGGAAAAGGCTCTTACAAGGGAGTTGGTTTGGCATGAGTGTTTGTGGAGAATGACCTGAACTTGGAGTCAGGACCATTTTGGGGATTTTTTTCAGTTTATGTTAATGTTTGGTTTTGTTCACTTTTTTACTTGTAGCATGACATGGCATATTTACTGTTGGACATGGTTCTGCCCCATTTTAGATAATGGTTGTTTATGCATGCTCTTGTATAAGATTATGCATGATCTTGTATAATTGGTTATTATTTCGCTATTTGTTTACCTTCTTTTGTGGATTACTCTGATAAAAAGAGGGTATAATCTCCCTAATTGACTATTCAGACCCCTGCTGCTAGTCGAAAACTTTGGCATATAGGGAGACACGATTAAGGTCATGTAACCACCTGGCTCGGAGCACTAGTTTAGTGGCTTCTGGGTCAGGGACGTTACCAAATAGCTCCAAACTAATTTTTTTTAGAATATAGGACGTGTATAGATCTGAAAAAACTCATAAAATAAAAATAAGTTAGGTTTTGACAATGTTTTCATCTTTATCTTTTGGTTTAAACCCTACATTAACCATTTAGAAAATTACCACAATATTAAAATTTTAGACAATTTACAGGTTAATAACATTACTATAAAATGAAAACGTCCCTTAAATGGATGATGGTTGATTTAATTATTCATATATCATTAAATTGGAGAACTATAATATTTTTAGGAATTTTATATCAATTTATAGAATATTATTTTCATGAAATATCAATACTGTCAATTTTTGAACTATTTATTTACTTTACCTTAATAACATCACGAAAACTAACGAATTCGAATATAATAAATTATTATATCTCAAAAAATTTATTTTTTTGTATATTTTTTTCACCTTAATTATTTAAATAATAATAATTTTAATTTATTTAATATCATTCATTTTATTTTTCTATTAATTCAATAATTAATGGTTAATTATTGTGCAATAATTTAAGGTAATTATTTATTCACTAAAAATTAAAAATAAATTACCACGATGACGATAAATAATTTAGATTTCAAAATAATACTTATAAACGAACATATCCTCTGGTTATCCCTAGGATAAAAATATTATAGTTATTAAAAAAATTATGAATTGTTTGAATTTTCTTTAAATGAAATATTATAAAGGTTATAATCACATAAAAATTAAAAAAAGCCATAGAATAGAATATTGGATGAGTATGGACAAAATTGAATCATAAAATAAAATTATGGAAAGTGTTAGTTTCATTTTATAATCATGGTCATTTTATTTTTAACGTTAATTTCCCAATTTACTATTTACTATAAAAACTAAAACTACTAAGGTTACTATTCATATAGAAAAAACAAAGGGGTAATATTTAAAAAATTAGGAAAAAATTATTATAAATATGGAATCTAGTTTTAAAAATTCAAAACACCATAGTTACATAATTTAATTTAAAACAAAACTATTAAAACACAATGAAAACTGTTTTTTTCAGAAAAATGTCCATTTTAAATATCAAATGTTTTTATACAAATTTAAAGCATATAATTAATTTCAAAAAAAATTATTATATCATTTTAAATTAAAAGAGATAATTTAAATGTTAAAACTAATCCAAAATATATTTTTACATCATAAATAATTTAAAAGAAAATATAGTTTTCTATTAAAAATTAGTATTTTTCATTATTTAGTGGGAAATCAATATTTTCAAAAAATTCATAAAAATTCATCCTAAAATAATTTTGACATAATTAATTCAAAAAGGATATTCATTTTATCAAATTAAAATTATATAATTTTGAACTCTTTTTTTAAATAAAACCATAAAATTCATGAAAGCCCATTTTGGTTAGAAATAATGCATTTTTTCTTTTGATGAAAAAATTACTTAATATTATTATAATGAATATAAATATAAAATATATAACTAATAAATATTAATAATACATGAAAATTATTTATTCTAACATGATCTAGTTTGTTACATTCTTCTCCCCTTTTGTAAATTTCAACCCCATAATTTTATTCACCCAGTAAAAAAGCGGGGATACCTTTCCCTCATAGGATTTTCAAACTCTCTTTTTGTTTCTTCAACCATATTATATTTCCAAAAAACCTTAACCTTATGAACTATGTTTTTCTGCAATAATTTATCACTATGGTCATGAATATTAATAGGTTATTCCTCGGAATAAATATTATTTTCCAATTGAACTACCTTAAGGCTTGAAACATGAGATGAATATAGAACATAATTTATTAAGATTAAAACATGAAAACATTGTGTACCTGGGATGAAATCGAAGGAAAGACTACTTGGTAACAAACCAATCCAAATTTATCTTGGAATTTATATGGTCCAATGAAAAAATTAATTATCTTCCCATTTTTAACTAAATAAGTAAAAATTCCCTTGATAATATTTTAACAAAAACATGATTTCCTACCACAAAAGAGAGATATTTCCTATGATTATCTGCTTAATTTTTTTTCCTACTATAAGATTCCCTCAAATATTACTAAATTACCTTCACCTTATTAACCATTTCCTCTAATAATTCTAGTTCCATAAAATTTATTTCCACTACTTCATCATAAAAAGATAGAGTCTAACATCACTTTCTATATAATTCCTCTAAAGGTGCATCTGTATAATAGAATAAAAAATGTTATTATAAGAAAACTAAACTAAAGAAATATGTTAATACCAAACTTATTGATAATAAATTGAATAAGAACGAATTATGTATTTTAAGGTTTGAATTGTTCCTTTTTATTCTCTATAAGGTTGAGGATGAAAACCCATATTGAAATTTAATTTAGTACCAAATGAATTATGATGTTCATTCTAAAAAATGAAGAGAACTTGGGATCACTGTAAGATACAATAGATAGAGGAAGTCTATATAACCTATCTATCTCATTAAGTTATAGTCATGAAAGTTGATCTAATGAGAAAGTATCATGAATTGGAATGAAAGGCACATATTTAATTAATCGATCAACAATAACCCAAACCACATCATTACATCAAGTAGTTTTTGGTAATACCACCTTGAAATCCATAAATATATTTTTTCTTTTCCAATATATCATTGGAAAAGGCTGAAGAATCCCCTTTGGTAATTTTCAATTTTCTTTAACCTGTTTAGATGTAAAACATTTTATGGTAAATTTAGTAAAATATCTTTTCATTCCATACTATCTGTAATACTCCCAAATATATCGTTACATCTTAGTACTTCCAGGATGAAGGGAAAACGAGAAACTATGATCTTCACTCAATAATTATCTCTTCAACTTGCAATAAAAAGTTACACAAAATCTATTTTCATATATAAAAACATAATCTTTATCAATGTTAAATTGTGTCAAAATACCCTTATTAACTAATAATACATTTTTGGGTAACTCACGGCCTTCCGTCTAATCTTGATTAATTCTTTTTGATAGAGTTGATTGTATTGAAAATTGAAAAATAGTGGAAGAGCCTAAATATATAACTTCTAGGAAAAATTCATCATATAATATACCAAATCTTCACGTTCCAAATGTTACATGTTTAACGAAACATTATTTTTCTAACCTGAAGTGTCAACTACTTTGTTTTTCTTTTTTTGGACAGTAATGAATTTTCCAATCATAATTCTTAATCAATTCCAACAATCGCCTATATCATGGTCAACTATTTATGAGTGAATATATACTTATAAATTTTATAACCAATATATATTTCAAACATGGATCCATATAAATGATGTCTCTATATTTTTAAAGTGAAAAACACACCTACTAATTCCAAATCATGTCTTGGAGAATTTAACTCAAGGGGTTTTATATTTTGTGAAGAGTAATAAATTACCTTATCATTATACATCAGAACACAACCAAGTCCATTAAATAATTCATGGATGTATATAAAAATTTCACCATTTTTAGAGGGAAGGGAAAAAATTGGAGTAGTAACCAATATTATTTTTTGTTCTTAAAAATACTCATCACATTATTTTCCCAAAATGAATTTAACTCTTTTTAGAGGTAACTTAATTAGTGGTCTATATATTTATTCAATGTTTTCAAAAATTCACTGGTAATATATAGATAACCAAATAAAAATATAAATCTAAATAAAATTTGTAGGTATTTTCCATTCATCAAACACTTTAGTTTAAGTGAGATCACCAGTTATGACATATTTAATTATGACGCGTCCAAGTAAAGAAATCTATGGTAACCAAAAAATTAAATTTTCTAAATTTTCTATATAACTTATTTTCATTTAATATTTTTAGGAAAATACTTATATTTTTTATTGATCCTCCTAAATTTTTGAATAAATCAATATATTATCTAATAAAACAACCACATAAATATCAAAATATTCAAGAAAGACTCTATTCATAAGATCTATAAATACAATTCAGGAATTTTTTTAACACAAAGGGAATAACCACAAACTAATAACTCATGTATCTTTCCTGAAATTATTCTTTTGGAATTCTATCCTCATTTACCATGAGCTGATTATACCTACAACTTATATAAAACTTTCAAAAGAGCCTGATATCCCTGGGTTCGATAATAAATCATCGATATGAGGAACCATATACTTATTATTAAAAGTAATGTTATTAAAATAGTAATTGTAAATCATCATGGAGGCATCTTTATTTTTAAAAAATAAGATAGAATTCCCCTATATGAAGTGATAGGATGAATGAAACCTTTATCAAGAAAGTCCTTCAACTCATTTTTCAATTCCAATAGTTCTAGTTGAGCCATTTGATAAGGGGGTTTTACAATTTCCCTAGAATTAGGTACTAATTCAATAATAAATTCAACTTCTTGATTTGGTATAACTCCAAGAAACTCATAATGGAAATAATAAAGGTATCATTTTAGGAATCATACATCATTAATCCATTCAATTCCATTATTCTGAGCAATATGTGTAAGATAACTATAGTATCTATCTTTTGATAGTTTCTCAACTTATTGATATGTTATCAAAGGCATGGGTTCATTATTATATAAAAACATAAATTATTCCTAAAAAATGACTTCTTTAGATCTATAATATTTATTATAATGGTAAATATAAAGCTAATACATATCCATAATGACCTTAAATTATACTAGGGCATAAAAATGAGGTTTTCAGGTAATGTATTTCCACAAACAATGATAGAAATATTATTATAATTTCTTTTTTTCCTTAGTACTTACCCAGTTGTTTTTACCATAAGTAACAGATTCATCTCTTGAATTAAAATTCCCAATTTATCCTAATATTTATCCAGAAGGAATGAATGTGTAGGCTCCAAATCAATCAATACATTAACATAATCTCAAAAAATAAGCAATGTACCTAATACCACTTCGTTCGATGGCCCAACATCTGATGATGTATTTGAAAAGGATTTTAGCACAACATTCTTCTTATATTTTGCATTAGTCCTATAATTCTAGTTCTTTAATGAACACTCAAGAGAATAATGAACCATCTCATTATATTTAAAAAAATTTACTCACCCTTTATCAGAATTGGTCTTACAACTACAATGATATTTTTCATTACAATCACAAGAAATACACCACATTTTACAACATCAGAAGCACTTACCCAACTTCATAAGGCATTCCACAGTGTTCTTTTTACCAAAAATATCGAAAATTGAAAAATTAATTTTCTTTCCATCAGATTTCCTTGATTCATTCATCACTTCTTCCTTCATCATGGACATATTTTTCTACTGGTTGTCGTAGTACACATGAGCATCAATAAACTCTATTTAATCCTTCATGGAACATCATAAATGTTTCTCATAACTTATGAATTCATAATAATCTAATTCACTTTGATATATTGTCTTTAATCCTGAGTAAAATCGATTAATATTACTATTAAGATCACAGATAAAATTTTGTACATACCTTTCCAATCAGGTGATGTTTTCTTCATACAAAACCACCAAATCATCCTCATTTTTTCTCAATTCCTAGAATTTATTTTCCATCATGATTCAAATAACTTTAGGAAAATATTTCCCTAATAATATATTCTTAAAATAATATTATTCTATATTATATATCTCTTCACTTTATTTATAATTCTTAACCATTTTCCACCATTTATCAGCTTCACCTTCAAAATAGTAAATAACAAGACATATATTTTTATTATTTGAACTATCCATGACATATAATATCTTTTAAATGGATTTAATCCATCATTTCTCTATAACCAGGTCAAAAGATCCACTGAATTTAGGTGGGTGTTGCCTCATAAAATGTCACACTATAGAAATGTTCCCTTATGGTGGGCATGGATGATATTTGTCATGAATAAAGCCACCCTTTATATTCTACATCAACTAAGACAACATTGAAACAGTCTAATGTTTTCTAATTCCAACCATTTTAGGTTGCTGATTTAGAAGGATATCCTCCCCTTGGTTCCTTCCTACTTTAGCTACCATGTTTCCTCCGTGGATAACCATTCTAGACATACATAGTTTAGATGAAGAAACATAGTAATCTTTAAATACTATATCATCTCGACTTAACCATAAATTAAAATATTTTATGAGTATTTTATTAAAATTATCATAACCTATAAAGTTATATAAAACTTGATCTGACACAAACTATAAGGATGAAACCTTAAACACTACATAATATAGAGTTTTTAGACTAGATTTAATTTTATTTCATTGAAAATATCTTATAGGTCTATAGTTTTGTAGAGTTAGTTCATAAATATTACATAATAACACCATATATTAAAAATATGATGCTTCTACTTTGTATCCATTACTTCCACAATATAAAACTTTTAAAGTATAACATGGTTTCTTTTTATGAAAAATATTCATGAATTTTAACATGACTTTTTTCCTTTACCTTAACCATACTTAAGCCCCGTGGGAAATATTTTTAAATGTGTGATGAGAACAAAAATCATAGTAATTTATATAAATATATAGAAAGACATATTTATTCCATGTATATACATAGAAAATTTCATTTTTCAAAATAATCCTTGGGGTAAAAATAAACATTTTCTTACCGAAGAAATAATATTATATACCCAAATATTCTCATAAAACATTTCATAAGAAATATTAAACAAAAAATAAAACTCAGAAGTTTTCTTTGAAATCCTGAAGAACTCATAATAACTTTTTAACAATGTTATACTTTTAAAACATACAAATTAGCGTAGACTTTAATTTACCTTGTGAAATCATAAGATTTACTTAAAAACCCATAGAAATAATATATAAATCATATAGGTAAGTTGTGGAATAATTTTCATTTAATTATTACCTACACATGGAATAATCATTAGGGCTATACTTGGATTAACCATCACAATTAAACTTGAATTATCCATCATGGTTATAATTGGAATAACCGTCATAGTATATTACCATAATCTCTTAGGAGAAACATAATTGGTTAAATCTGTCCCTTTAACCAATGAATTGGAGAGCTATAATAGGGTCACCCAAACTTGGTTTATAATAGAACCAACCATCATTATAAACAATTCCCATGAACCATAACTGAATACATCAAATCTTTTATCAAAAAAATATTCTTTTCACCCATAAGAAAGCATTTTTTGATATTGATATTTCCCTTTCCTTTAAAACCTTATTTTTAAAACTAATATTCAAAGAATAAATAGAAAGAAGGTTTTTTTATTTTAAGAAAACAAGGAATATTATAAAGTAATCCAAAAATTAAATAATGGTTATGGTGGCGAGAAAGGTCATTATCACCATATATAGTACATTATAATATTACTTATGTCTTTTTTGTAAAGGACGTAAAAACATTGCGTGAAAGATTACTTTTTATTTTATTTGAAAGAAAGTCAAAATAATAATAATATGTCCTTTATTAATCACCTATATACATATAAATACACATATAAAATAATTTTGAAAATATGGATATGAAAAAAAAGTGAGTTTTAAGGGAAACTTTAAAATAGGATTTTTCAAAGAAAGTACCTTAACATGAGTATGAATTGTCACTTATGTTATTTATCTTCATGAATAATAAACATAGGTTAATTATTTACTTAGTTAAAAAAAATCTGGTTTTTAAATCCTTTTATTTTTTTCTCTTACCATGCAATATTTAATTAATTAAATTCACATTGGATGTTTTGATGATATTTGTTTCAAAAGTACAAAATGAATTCAGTAAGTCAACTATGGTTAAAGTATTCATTATTCCATAATATATAGGATAATAATCATTCCAAAATTATATTTTTTATACATCAATTTTTCTTTTAAATATAATTATCAAATATAGTAATGAAAAATGAAACACGTTACAATCATGTAGATAGTAGGTCATACGTACACATGAATAAAGTTTAAAACATTCAATGATCATTATTGAAAGAAGTTATGTATCATATTATCTTTATAGAATTATTGTTATTTTATAAATATAATATTATTTGTTTAATTATAATTATATATACCATCAATGGGATGTTATGATGAAAAATGAATTACATCGCTTCATGGAGGTGGTACTCCACACGTAAACATGAATGCCATTATCTTTTTTCAGTGAATAGAAAGGTAATAAAGTAAATGATATATTTTATTTTGAAAATGAAAAATATTTCATGAATATTATATTTATACCTTAATTCCATAATTATATTCATATGTAAGAGAAGGTGATCAAAAACAAATTACATAGGTTCGTGAGGCTGTAGTCCTCCGTACACATGAATGATAATTTCATTTTCTATTTTATGGAAGAAGATTTAGATATAGGATATTCAATTAACAAAAAAATACCTCAGTATATGTTATATAATATTATATAGGTGTTGACTAAGTTTTTACTTTTATCTTTTGGTTTTAACCATTCATTAAACATTTATAAAGTTACTACAATATTAAAATATTCCATATTTTAATGGTAAATAATGTTAATATAAAATAATAAACGAACCATAAATGTTCCATGGTTGATTTCATTGACCATATCACATTAATTTGGTCATTTAATAAAATATTATTTTAATAATATATCAAAAATGTGAATTTTAGAACTATTCATTTACTATTACTTTTATAACATCAAGAAAACCAAGGAATTTGAATCTAATCAATTACTATATCCCTAAAATTTTATATTTATCTATGAAATTATTGGTTAACATTAATTATTTAAAATTTTACTACTTTAATGTTTTTAATATCATTTATTTTATTTTCCATTAATTGAATAATTAATGTTCCAATGTTTTCTAAGAATTTTTAGTAATTATTTATTAATTAAAAATTTTAAAATAAATTACCAAGATGAAGATTGAAAATTTATATTTCAAAAAAATACTTATAACCAAACATTACCACTGGTTATCCCTATGTTAAAAATATTATAGTTATTTGAAGCATGAGTGTGCTATTTTTTACATTATTTAAATAAAACATTATAAAGGTGATAATCACATCCAAATGGAAAGGGAAGGAAATATAGAAAAATATTTGATAATAATGGTTGATATAGAGTCATAAATTAAAATTAATTTAAGTTTTAGGGTCATTTTATATTCCTTATTATTTTATTTTTAAGTTTAATTTCTCAATTTAATTTTTATCCTCTCAACTAAAATTACTAAGGTAACTAATCATATTGAAAAAAAATAAAAGAGAACTATATAAATAATTTGGACCCATTGATTAATAATATGGAATAAATTTTCAAAAATTCAAAACATAGAAGTGAAATAATATATTTTGACATGAAACTAGAAAACACAATGAAGAATAGTTTTTTTATATAAATTTTCTTTTTAAATATAAAATGCATGTATAATAAATTAAATTATAAAATTTATTTAAAAAATCCGAATATAACCATTTGAATTAAAAAAATGAAAAAAATGAAAAAAATGAAAAAATGAAAAAATTATGAAATATATGTTTACATTATAAATTCAATAATATAAAATATAGTTTTAATTAAAATTTTGTAATTTTAACTATTAATTGAAAAATCATCCTTTTTAGAGAATTCTAGAAAATTAATCCTAAGATAATATTAACATGATTAATTAAAAAAATGAAGTTCATTTTTTATAATTATAATTTTATAATTTGGAAATCAATATTTTAAATAATACCATATAATTTATGATAACCCATTTTTGTTAGAAATAATGTTTTTTTTATTTTGATTGAATAATTTGTTAATATTTTTATAAAGATTAAAACTATTCAATATCTAGAAATTTAATATTTATAAGACATGAAAATGATTTATTCTAATATTACCTAGGCAGTTTTACTTGGGGCTTTATTTAATCTGTATAAATCATTTTTTAATTTACACACCATTGAGCCATAATTTTCAAGAGCGAACCCTTAAGGACGTTCAATATATACCTCTTCATTAATATATATTTTCATAAAAGAAGATTTATAAACAATATGATCAATGATGTACTTCTTATATACTACTATAGTAAGAAACATTCTTATGGCCTCCAATTTTAAAACTGGGGCAAATGCCTTTTTAAAATCCACACCATCAACTTGATAGTAACAATTACACATAAGTCTAGAATTGTTTCTGAAAACTGATAATTGGTCATTAAACTCATTCCAAGATAACCACTTTATTCCAATGATATTATTATTATTGGGTCTCATAACAAGATCCCATTTATAATTCTTTTCAATCTAATTTATCTTATCATTTATATCTTCAATCTGCTCTTTATATTTAGATTTTTCTTCCAATAAATGTGAATCAATCTATGTGAAGACCCCGACCCTAGTAGCCCAGATCCGGTGCCTTAATTAATTACATTGGTACTATGAACAAGTGATCACATCCCAAAGGACCAAATAGTTTATTATATTGGGAAATCTAGTTAAAAACATAATTGTAACATTACAACTTTGAAAGGAAAAAAGAAATATAGAAACTTCATCAGAAGCACCCATAAACTCTTAGATTATCCCTATATATCATTCATATTATACATCTTCTCTGATTAGAGAAAAATAAAACATAATAAAGGGGTGAGATATGATGCTCTATAAGGGTAATCAATACACTATAAGATACCATAAATAAACATAAAAAAAAGTCAACGTGAATAACTAAATTGCATGCCAAAAAAACATAATCTTGCTCATAATATGGAAAGAATAGAATCTGAATAAATGACTTCATATAAATAATAAAATGAGAATGAAACTTATCCAAGGATATTGTAAAAGTCAAATAATCACACAGATTATCAATTACTTATATCATAATGATGGAATTAATAATGACGGACATCTGAAATATACTGTCGAAGCCTTGTCCAAGACATATGAAAATAAATGGGTAATGCCTCATCCAAATCCATGTACAAAAATAAATGGGAAAGGCCTTGGACAATTCCATATATATTTTGTCTCATGAAAACTAGTGATGCATAGAGGGGATATAGTAGGCACCACACATCACTTACTAAGTCCAATTATTTCCTCATATGAAAAGGGTGAAACATACACACCATATGCATTATTATTAAAAAACCATCATAGGAAATGTGGATACTATAACCATAAACCATGAATCGTATCAAAATATCACATATATAGTCAAACTGATCATAAAACCGTCAAAAAAAAATATTAAATGGTATTATAAGAGATAAAACTCAATGAATTACAAGATTAAAAAAAGTATGTTGACTTATATGAATATAAATTTAAATGATACCATTGAAAAATTATTAAGGGAAATAATATTTAAAAATCAAAAACAATTCTATACCACTTTGAAATGTTTAAACCATAATCCCTATGAAGGGATAACATTAAATGAAATTTATAATATCTTTAAAATAAGAAGATTTGGGATATGAGATATTAAAGTTTAGTTCATACACCACACATGAGGAATAAGTGGTAAACAAGGAATACAACTCACAAAAGTAAAAGTGATATAAGAAAAACCCTTTTCTACGTTTGAAAGAAGAGTTATTTTGTAAAATCATTTATATTTTTCATAAAATCACATTCAAAACCTCTATATAAAAGAAAATAAATGGGAAGGAAAATTAAATTTTGTTTTTGGCATAATTTATGTACCCAATATAAAAAGAGATTCAAGAAACTTTAGAATAGGGCCACTTTAGTGCGGTTTAAGAGAAAATATAAAAGAGTCTTCAAAATAGACATAGAAATAACTATTTTTAGAAATATAGAAATGAAAAAGACAATTTTATTCTGGAAAAAATAGAGATTTTATAATAAAAATTGTGTTTTAAAATATATTATTTATGGTACTTGAAAATGGTTAATAAATTTGGACGCTCCCTTTAATCAAGCCTGTTAAATGGGAGGACTTGAAAAGGGAACCATATAAAACATGTATTTCTACATCAATGAAATATGATACAATATATCTATAAGATTTTGGAACATATAAATAAAATTTATAATAATTATATAAAAATAAAAAATAATTACATTGGGGTAAAGATAGAGAAAGCGCAACCCGAATAAAAATATAGGTTTAGGAAGAAACTCGTACCACTTTTAATCAATCGAATCGTATGACCCATTAAATTAATAATCATAAAATGAAACATTTAATAACATTAAAATAATGTAACTCATTATATGATAAATCAATGTTAAGTATATATACACCACACACTATATATAAGTGGTGAATAAGGCTAATATCACCAAAATAGACGTGAGAGGAGAAAACCCTTACCTTATGTCTGAAAGTGTTCTACACTTGTGCTTAATTTCATGTATAATGAAATTAGATTCATTAAAAATTTAATTCAGAACCTATTAAACATGTATTTTTATTATAATTTTATTAATTTCATTTATGGACTTTTTGATGAGTTATGAGATTCAATTTCATTGTTCAGGAGTAATCGTTTCCTTGGTTTTTATGATTGGTTCACTTGTATACTTGTATGAAAGATTATTTTAAATGAGAATTGTTATCAAAAATTGATATTATATGTTATTAATGAACTCCCATGATATTTTATGGTCTTATATATCATTTTCCTAGATATTTGGATGATTAATTAGATAATTCATTAATGATACCCATTTATATTTGTTTTGCAGTTTTTGATCATCACAAACTAGTTTTGTCTAATGAATTAATGTTATGTATATATACTAGTTAAAGAATATTAAATAAGTTTTATAACATATATTAAATTCAATTTTAACGAAAAAATGGTTTTATGACCATCCTTTAATTTGGAATTAAAAATACAAACTTTTCATCCATAAAGATGTTAAATTGGCACCTCACGAGCGATGTTTTTATGTTTAGGATAAGAAGAGGAAGAGAATAGAACTGTTGAATCGTATAACATTAAAATAAAAAAAAATCCATTATATAAAATATACTAGAGTTGTCATGTCACTTTCTATAGGGTATTTGAGGGATGGATGAGAAAAGAAAATAAATTGAAAGAGGGAGAGAGAGAGAGAGAAGGTTTTACCTCCTGGGTGTCTCCTCCTTGAGAACCATTTTAAGGGCAACAGAAATAGTCCTTTGGTTGGACTAGAAAGACAATCACGTGTGGGGGGGGGGGGAGGCTGGAAGAGTAAATGAGAATAATATAAGCAATATTAAAGGTTTTGTAGGTGCGAAGAGAAGGTGTATTGAGGGGTGGTATTTATAGTGGAGGAGAGAGAGGTGTTTTTTGATTATTTAATTCATTTGTTTATTATTTTGGCTCAAGAATATGAATAATGTTTGTTATTATGACTAAATATAGTAAATATAGAATTTTATTTCAAATCCATGGGTTTTTAAATCATCCATACATCTTTTATGAATTAAAAATTCATTTATTTATTATTATGTTAAATACAGTAAATTATTGTATTTCACCATTCACCAAAATTTCAACTATTTTAGAAATATGTAAAAATTTTACCCAAACTATTTTTTGAAGAAGGGAAATTAAAAATGATCTTTATTTTATGAATTTTTTTAAAATATTTTAAATTTTTATTTTAATTAAAATAATCATTTATTAAAAAAATACTAGTTTTAAAATTATAACTAATTTTATGACACTTTGAAAAATTAATTGTGGACTCATAAAATTATCTTATAATCATAAGATAATAAAATATTAATTTATGAATCTATTTTTATCTAAATAAATTTTATTTTAAGTCATTAAATTAATTATAAAAATTTCAATACACATTTACATCTCAAAAAAATACCAATACTTAATTTATAATTTTTAAAACATTCGTTTACTTCTTAAATGAGATAAATATACCATATTTTAATTTATAAGCTACCCAAATTTTATTTATACCTGTATAAGTGATGTTACCATTCTATTAGTTATATTATTATTCCTAATGGCCACATTACTATTCTAATGATAATATTTAATAGTATATTTCAATTTTAAACTCAGTGTTGTGTGAAGCATAAAATATCAAATATGTTAAATTTTAAAATAGGCATACCATAATATATTGGGGTTATTACATTCTCCCCTCATTCAAAAAATTGATCCCTCACAATTTGAAAATTTACATCCAAAATCAATGGTTGATACTTCAAAATTCGATTGTGGGAACCCAAAATAGAAATACGATTAACAAAATATTAATAAGATGGAAATAGAAAAGTTAAGGTCACCCCAAAACTATGATTTTGGGTATGAAATCATTAGTGGGAAATGATAACTTGGATAGGGAAGAAAAATATAAATATCAAGTTTTGATGGACTGAGATAGATAACATGGTCATTAGAAATTTAAAAATCACAGAACCATAAATATTGTGATTGGTTAAAAGACCATTGATTTTTCAAAAAAAAGAAACCAGATAACATTTTTTTCCAAAACCTTTTTCCTAGTGTCGAGGGTTTCTTTTAATATTTTGACAATTCATGATAAAATAAACTTACATTATTACTTTCCATTTCCTAATCATAATATAGTCCTTTAGTTTTTATTTGATATGTTTTCACTTCATCCCTCATATCTATAAATAAAAGTTCAAAATGAATTTTTCACACCTGATGCACTTTTATGAACAAAAATATCTACCTGTCATTACTTAAACCTTTAAATATTTACTAAAACCATTTTTTTAGAAAAATATATCCAATAATTCATACTTTAACCTCAGATAATAATATCCAATTTTTACATAATCCATTCTAACCTTAATACTCATCCAAAACACAAGTTTCCAAATTAAAAGACAAAATATTTAGAACGAAGGTGACTAAATTTCAAAAATCAACCTAAAATAAGATTACACAAATAATGTATCTCTTTATCCCACATAAAAAACGTTTTAATACCTAAATATACTTTAAACAATTATGAAACATGCATTCTTCAAACAGTAAAATCTCATATAGTTGAATATATTCCTTTAATCCAAACATCTAATAATTATAGTATAACATAAACCATAATATCACTAAGCACCTCCATTTTCACCAATAATATCTGATAACTATCTATTAATTTTTATTTCAGCGTCAAGAAAAATATTTGGGGTTGTCTTTCCCAATTCACGTGTTTTCAAGAAGATCAACTTACAATAGAATCACTTCTCTTGATTACTGGTGACATTCCTTACATGCTTCCAATTCCTTAAAGAATAATTACTACAATACAATCCTTATATATCTCATGATTCTTATAACCATAGAATTATTAATAAAATACTCAAATTACATAATTCTTGAATCCAAACATGGGAATATTAATCATTCCTCTCCATCTGTGGTAGTAACATAAGCTTGACCATGGTCCATTATCCTCTATTAAGGTATATTCATTTGTAGCTTTATGTGTTGATTTTTTAGTGTCCTATCTCCCTCTAGTTAAAGCACATGACATTGAAAACCTTTTTATTACCCTTGGAATTACATGTATGGTGGAATTTCTCTCCAGACTTGAAGAAAACACTCATTCCTTTTAATAAAGTACTTGGGTGTTTATTTCCACAATTATCACATGTGGGAAAATACTTCTTTCCCTTATTAACTTTATCCATCATTTGTTCTGTCATTCTCTTCTCCTATTTCTTCCTTTAGCAATCATAAAACATAGATAATTAATTCTCTATGTTGATAGAAAATGATATTATATCCCCTTATGATGAAAATGTTGGGGATAGTTTTTCCCTTAAGAATATTGACATAAGATCATAAAAGATATGACCATTATTATAGTTTAGATCATGTGCATTGGTTAGGTTCCCTTTCCTTCCATGAGGTTCCATTTCTAAAATATGGATTACTATAAATTAGATTATGATTCATAATTCATAATCTTGAACTAGAAAAACAATTTTCAAAAATTGAAAATTTATACATAGGTAATCTCATAATCATAAAAATGGTTTCATGGGGGATATATTTACTTTTAACTCCTTCATAATGATTTATAAAGAAAATGTGAATTATCCAAATTATATCCCATGAGAGTGTCAAATCAGGTGCACAGTAAGGACTATTTTCATGTATTGGGTTATGCTATGTGAGGCCCAACACACCTTGTTGGAGTTGTTACCCCTTGGTACTTTTATTCTAGAACTATATCCACTTGTTGTATAAAGAAAGGGGTGTAATGATATGAAGTACCACATAATCTCTACCGTACCAAAATTACATGATGTTATTATATTTTTATCCTCAAATTTAATCTCAGGTTCATGTTCCCTAATCGTTGTTTTCTAAATTTGTTTTCCATGGTTTCTACTAAACTTACTCCGATACCAACTTTGAAGACCCCGGTCCCAGTAACCCTGTGTCAATTCCTTACTTAATTATCTTGGTACTATAACCAAGATAACACATCCTAAATAAATGAATAGTATATTATATATGGTAAACCATATAAAAACACAATTTTTATGTTACAACTTTCAAAGAAAAAATAATATCGCAACACCATTAGAAACACCAATTAACTCATATATTATCCCAACACGTCATTCATAATATACATCTTCGCCTCCTAAAGGAAAATAAAATATAAGAAAGGGGAAAACTAAAATTCTTGGTAAGGGTAATAAATACAGTGTAATATATCATAAATAAATATAAAAAGGATAGGGTAAAGTGATAATATAAAAACATATTCCATTAAAACACAATACTGAGAATAATATGCTAATAATGAAAGCAAAATAAATTATTCCATATAAAAAATCACTTGATAATGAAACATAACCAAGGATATTAAAATAGTTTAATAATAAAATTTATTATCAATTACTAATATAATAACGAGGTAGTGAATAATTATGGACGTCTGAAACATACAATCAAGGCCTCAACCAAGACATGTAAAAACAAATGGGTAAGCCTCAGCCTAATATATATCTCAAAATAAATGGGAAATGCCCTTGCCAAATCTATATCTATTTTTTATCATGAGACCTACCGATACATAAAGGGGATATAAGAGGCCCCACCCATCACTTACTAAGTCTAATAAATTCTTTATATGAAAAGGGCGAAACATAATAAATATAAACATTCATATTTAAAAACTAGCGTGCGAAATGTGAATGCTTTAACACTAAACCATGAATTGTATCGAAATAGATTATCCACAGTCAAACTAATCATAAAACCTTAATACATATGGTATATAGTATCATAAGATATAAAAATAAAAAATGTATTAGATCCAATAAAAGCTTTTGACAAATATAAAGATACTTTTAAATGAGACCATTGAAAAATTATTGAGGGAAATGATATTTAAACATCCCAAAGTGTCCCATACAAATTTGAAACATTTAAATCATAATATATTGAAAAGAATAACATTAAATTAAACTTAGAATATCTTTATAATAAGTAAACTCATGATATTATATATAAAAATTTAGTACATACCCCACAAACAAGGAATAAGTGGTGAACAAGGTATATATCTCATAGAAGTTAAAGTGAGACAAGAAAAACCCTTTTTACTTTTGAAAGAATAGTTATTTTAGAAAATAATTTGTATTTTTCGTAAATAAGATATTTAACATGTAAATAAAATAAAATAAAATTAATGGAAAATGAAATTATGCTTTTGGAATAAATGATTTCTTCTATATAAATAGTTTTTTCAAAAAGGTTAGAATTGGGCCATTTCAGTGCGGTTTAAGAGAATATATAAAAGAGTTTTTAAAATGAAAAGAGTAATAATTGTTTATATAAAAGAATAAATGAATAAATATAGTTCCTAATGGAAAAAAATTTATTTTCTACAAATATTGGTTTCTTAAAAAAGATTTTGGATGGTACTTGAAAATGGGTAAAAATTAGGGAGTTCCCTTTAATTGAGCTTTCATAATAGGAAAAATTGAAAAGGGAACCTTATAAAACATATTTTTCCCCATAAAAGATAGATTAAAAGGTCTGGATACATGATTTTGAAACATATAAACATAATTTATAGGAATTATATAAAAATAAGTAAGAATTACATTTGGGTAAAGAGATAGAAATCGTAACTTGAATGAAAAATGAAGGTTCAGGAAGAAACACTTACCACTTTGTAATCAATCAAATTATATACCCCATAAAATTAATAATAAGAAAATGAAACATATAATACCATTAATATATATTAAATAACTATATCAAACATAAAAGGTAAGTATAAATAATCCAAACAGTAGATATCTGTTGTGAATAAGGCATATCTCACCGAAATAAAATCGATGTGAGAAAACCCTTACCTTATATACAAAAGTGTTCTGCACTTGTAATTATTGTCTTGGATAATGAAATTAGATTCATTTATAACTTAATTAATAACATATTAAACATTTATATGTTTTATTATTATCTTATTAAGTTCATTTATGTCTCTTTTTATGAGTTATCAGATTCAATTTTGTCATTCGGGAGTGTTCATTTCTTTGGTTTTCATGATTGTTTCACTTTATACATGTATGATAGATCATGTGAAATGGGAAAAGTTTTTCGGAATTAAATTTATATATTAATAATTAAATTACAGAAGTTTTAGTGGTCTTATATGTCATTTTTTCCTTATATTATGTTGATTCATTTGATAAAGCGTTAATGATAACCATTTAGATTATTTTGGGGTTTTTTGAATCATCATGATCTAGTTTTGTCTTACGTATTAATATTATGTATATATACTTGTTAAATAACATTAAATAAGTTTTATTACATATATTAAAGTATATTTTAACCATAAAAATGGTTTTATGACCAACGATGATGGCAGAATTGAAAAATGAAAACTCATCATCCAAAAAGGTGGTAAATCGACACCTATAAAAGGGGGAAGAGAAGAGAATTGATGGTTGATATATCATTAACATTATAAAATTAAAGTTTATAAAATATAATAGATTTATCCTTTCACATTGTACAGGGTATTTGAAGGATGGATAAGAAAATAAAATAAATTGAAAGAGGGAGAGAAAGAGAGAAGTTTTTTCCTCTTGGGTGTCGCCTCCCTGAGAACCTCCTTAAGAGACTTAGAAATGGTATTTTTGTGAGACCAGAAAGACTAGAATGTGGAGAAGAGTTTTTGAAGAATAAATTTGTAGAATATAATCAAGATTCAAGGCTTTTTATGTGTGAGGAGAAGGGGTGGTATTTATAGTGGAGGAGAGGGGTGTTTTTTGATTTTTTAATTCATTTATTTATTATTTTGGCTCACAACAATGAATTGTGTTGGTAATTGTGACTAAATTTAGAAATTAGTGCACTTGAGTTCAAAATAATGAGTTATTACCACATCCATACATAATCCATGACTCTAAAATTCATCTATTTACTTATAAAGTTAAATATCGTAAATTACTGGATTTCACTATTCACCAAAATTTCAATTATTTTAGAAAAATCCCCAAAATAAATCCTAGATACTTTCAATGTGTATAATTCAAAAATGTACTAAATTTTATGAAAATAATTTTTTAAATATGAGAAATTTATTTTTTAATTAAAATAATCATTTATTTTAAAAATACTGATTTTAAAATTATAACAGATTTTACGACACTTTGAAAAATTTATTAAGGTCTTATAAAATTATCTTATAATAATAAGAAAACAAAATATTAATTTATGAATAATTTTTTTGAAAATAAAGTTTCTTTTAAATCATTAAATTAATTATAAATTTTAAACAAACATTGACACCTAAAAAATACCATTACATAATTTATCATTTTTAAAGTATTTATTTAATTCTTTTATGATATAAATATAGCATATTTTATTTTTTAGCTACCCAAATTTTATTTATAATTTAATAGATGAAGCTAATACTCTATTCATCATATTACTATTCCTAATAGTCACATTATTATAACAATGGTTGTATTTAATAGTATATTACATTTTTAAACTCAGTGTTGCATGAAGCATAAAATATTGATGTTTTTGAATTTTAAAAGAGAAGTACCATAACATATTGTGTTGTTAAAATCTATGATATTAAAGCGATTTGGTTTTCAAACTATAGAATTCATCTATTTTTTATTGGATTCGACTTTTCACAGATTCCATTCTATATCTCTACACGTTTTATTCGTCTTTAATAGTTCTGTTTTTCATTTTCATCAATCTCCTACTCATCACTTGTATGATCTTATTCAACTTTGACAGTCTATGTTCCAAATGTTTCTTGTAAAATGCCTTTATATTCAGAATTACTTTTTTTTATTTTCAACTATATTATAAAAATTGTGGCACCTTAATCATTTGATGAAGGTTTATTCTTAAATTTTTTTACATCATAACATGAAACAACTTTGTACAGTATTTTTTATCTAACATCTACATCCACTCCCACTTTATAAATAAAAAATGTTACCCTTCTTAGCCTTCTCATCAAAATTTACCAGATTTGAGTTCTTAATTTTTTTATAATGGGAATTCTAAAAAATTGGAATTAATCCACAATGGGATTTTTTAGTACCACATATCATAGGAATTCATGTTATAATACGATATCACTAAACTTTTTTTTTTGAATATGAACAACTATGAAAACAACTTCTCTTCAATTGAATTCTGACAGACTAAATTCTTGTAGAAAAGTTACTCCTATATGTACTAGAATCTTATTTTTTGTAAACAAATACATTTTTAGGGTGTATATGGAGTATTATAGTATTTCATTATACAATGTTTTTCAAGATAATATTAAAATTATTTTCCTATAGGCCTTTTCCAATTTACTGATATGAATTTATTGATAAAAATTCACAAATCTTTCTCAACAGTCCTTCTAGAAGTTTAATCCATATCCACTAACTTATATTTGTGGTTTATAAACATCACTTTGACCATTCTTGTGTAATAACTTGTAAATGTAATGAAATAAATATCACTTTTAGTGGACATATTTCTCATGTGTCTAGACAATTTAGAGTGTATCGGATTAAGAAGTTTGGTAGCCTACATTTCAAATATTTTATTCCTCCCTTGTGTGATTCCCCCTTTTTGGAATGTTTCAAAAATATCTTCCCTCTCTCTATTGAGGTGAGCTAAATCTATCACTACATTACTCTTGGAAATATTTCTCATTCTTTTTTCTGACAAGGATGACCCACCCTATAAGAAACTGAGACTTGTAACACCCTAACCCTAGTTAACTAGAGTTAGTTCATTATTACATAACATTGGCATGATCACAAGGATCAAATCCTGAAAGACCAATCAGATCAGTAGCCTTGTAAGAACTAGATACAAACATAAGTTTTACATTACATCATGAGATAAAAACAAAAAGAAAATTTTGTCCCCTTTTAACACACTTATATCCCATATCCTAGCCTTGATGGTCAACTATAAAATACGTGTTCACATCCTGGAAAAAATAAAACATAGAAAGGGGGAGCTCAGATGCTCAGTAAGGATAACAATATAGTATAAACTTTCATAAATATGTATAAACATTTAAGGACATGTATAAGACTAAAACATAAGTCTTTTAAACTTAAACTTAAAAATAATATAGAAAATATAAATCAAATAATTCCATTTATTTATTCACATTGATATTTTACTATTCGAATAATCACATGAAATATTAATAACCAATTTTGTAATGATAGAATGCATAATGTCAGACATCATAACCACATAGTCAAGGCCTCGTGCAAGACTAAAAATAATATTTTTTCAGGGCCTTGTTCCAAGACACTAGTATTTATCATGAGACCTATAGATGAATTGAGGAGCTATAGCAAGCTCCACCCATCACTTACTAAGTCCAATGCATTCCTCATATGAAATGGTTGAAACATAACATAAACATTCGTATTAAAACTAGCATATGAAATGTTAATAATTTAACCATAAACCATGAATGGTATAAAAAGAACACATCCATAGTCAAACATATCACAAAACATTCAATAGAATATGGAAGATTGTATCATAATAAATCAACTTCAAACAAGTGGAAAATCCATCAAAGGATGTTGACATATATGAAATCAAAACCATTTGAGAGAAATATCTCTTTCTATTTTGAAATCATTTAAATGTCACATTATTTTAAAATAAAACATTTATTTTGAATACATTCTTATAATATTGTAAGGGAATCTTCTAAGGTGTTATAATGGTGGAAAATATCCACACCTACCATATAAGTTAAAAAACATTTTTTCCTTAATTTTTTTTCGAAATGGTCGTAAAATTTCTTATTTGGAAGATGAAAGATAGATTACTTTATAAAAATTTAATAAATAGTAAAAAAAGGGTATAAATGACTTTAACCAATTGTCTAGGAAATAGAAAAAATGTTTTGAAATACATTTTTAAGAAACACAGATGTGGATGATAAAGAGGTCTCAGTAGATACTTACGTATAAACAACCTCAGATAATAAAGAGATTGTATAATTAACTCTTACATTGTACTTTTTCTTGATCGAGGGTATGATAACCTCATATATAATAGTTAAATAATAATTATTAAATTATACAATAACCAAATACATAAATATGATATCATATTTGATCTTCTAATATTTCTTTGTTAATAATATTTCAGTAGTATCATTGTTTTGGATGTTAACTGATTCATTTTCCTTTATATGTTTTGTTATGTAAGTAATTTTTGTTATGGATAGGATGTATTTTATTCATACCCAAAAAGATATTAAGTTATTAAAAATTATTTTTAACTATAAAATGAAAATTATTCTGAAATGGTTATGATGGGGAATAAATCTTATCGTGTTCGTGGAGACAGTAATCCGTACGTATGCACAAGAGAAAATATCATTATATTGAGGGGGAAATCATATGTAATTGGATGTTATATCATATATAAATAATACTTAACATGTTATATTTATTATTTACACCAATTATACGCATTATTATACACATCCAAATAATGAAGTATTTTAATAACAAACTACACCTCGATGTGGAGACGGCAAGCCGTACACACACACACGTATGGTGACTTGTCATTCATTGGATGGATATAATAATGAATACGGTTGTACCATATTTATAATAACATCACATCATGTATAAGTTACTGTATTTATTATTTTGGTATGGGAATAACAAACAAAGAGGAAGTGGAAGAAGAAAAGAACTTTGAAATAGGTGGTGAAATTATTACATCTTCTTCGGGTGTTTACTTTTGATTTGATGAAAGGGGTTCTTTATGTTGGATTTCTAATAAAAGTAAGGCATCTAAATCAATGTTAGGGTAGTTTGGATTATATTTGGGTTGGGGTTGCCAAGACAAATGGATTTGGAGGTGCGATTTTTAGAGACGGTGTAATACCTTTTTATAAGAGAGGTGAGGATCACTTTAGAAAAAACAAGAAATATTATATTATTATACAATCACATTCGGTTTATAATAGCTCAAAAATAATTTATTTCTAGGATAAGGTGGGGATGGGTATAAAAAATCTTAACCAATAGGTTTTATATAGGTTTAGGTCACAATATTGACCTTATCTTTTAGATTTAACTCTTTGTTAAATAGTTTAACTTTTACCATGTATTCTTGTATTATTATATTATATGGTTAATAATATTACTATAAAATTACAATAGAAACCAAAGTGGTTAATTAATGATATATATTATTATATAAGTCCTTTGGCCGAACCTTATATTTTTAGGACTATTATACCATTTAATAATATAGTATTCGTTTTAAAAACTCGTTTATGTCAATTTTGACACTATTTAGTAATTGATTTTTGTGGAAGTCATAACAAAATGATAACTTTGAATAAAATTCATTGAATCAACCCTAAAATGTAAAATTAATCTATAAAATGAGTGTAATTCATCAAAAGTCTCAATTTTCATTTATTTGGATATTTATAACACCAATTATTTTAACCTTTCATTAAAATGGTAATAACCGCATCATCATTATGTCATAAATAAATTTAATTAGTTAATGTTTAGAAATTAGAAATGAGATACCATTATTTAGGAAATATTTTTATATTTATAATGAATATTTATAGTTGAATTTATCTTTTAAAAAACTATAAATTAAAAATGTTTTAGTTATGAAAATTTGAATTTAACACTTTTAACTCTTCTTTAAATAAAATAATAATAAATGTTCTAATCTAAGAAAAGTGGACCAAAAGGATAATATTTTATTTCTAAGGTTGATTTTTGGTTTAAATAAACTTAACCTATAGAATTATGACATGTGTTAGGGTAATAATAATATAATTTTCACCTTTAATCACCCTATTTACTTTTAACTGTGGTAAATAAAAGTCAAAAGTTACTATTTAAAAAAAGTTATTTTTTTCTTATTGAACCAAATTTTACTTATTGATATCAAAAGTTTCTCTCGGATTTTTGAAATCCAATTCATAGAAGTGGTAAAATTAGGTTTTATGCAAATTTAGTAACGTGCCTAGAAGGTGGATAAAATACGGTAAAAAGTTCAATAAAATTTTATATATCTAATATTATTATAAAATGACTCCAACGAATTACATTGAACATATATAGGTATTATATATCTATTTTTACTTAAAATAAATTTAAATAAAATAATTAATTATTAAAATAGAAGTCGGTTTTAAACAATAACGCAGTGTCTTTCACTATTCATCCAAAATTGAATGTTTTCAGAAAAATACCAAAAATTCTCCCCAAGATAATTTTGATATTCCGAATCCGAAAATGAAGTCCATTTTAAAAAATAAAATTTATAAAATTTCAAAAAATGGATATTTCTATTCATAATGGCTAGTTTGGTTGGTCGTGGTGTGTAAGAACTCGAAGCTGCGTACAACACAAGCTATTATATTATACAAAGTGAAGCATACCATAGAAGCTTGGGGTGTTTCAAGACCCATACACACATATCCAGTTATAGAAACATAGTCATTGTATATGGGGTCTGATACCAACTAAAGAGAAGAAATTTTAACCATCCATAAATACAATATAATTATCCAACATTGGTTCACTTACTTACCCAAGCAATTTTAGGTGTATAGTTTTATAGAATTAGGAAAAACCCCTTACATAAAAAACCTTATCTTTCTCATAAAATGAGTATTTTTACCATTATCCCCATATTTTTATATTCCATAATAATAATAAAAAATCTACCAAAAAATTCTTGACACATGATACCCTTCAAAACATTCATACCAAATATCATTCTTTATTGCCTAGGGAAATGGGAATATAAGAAAGGGTGATCTTTGATGCTCTGTAAGAGTAAACATGGGAGACATAAATCCTAAGATAAAATAATATGTCACATCAATCATCATGATTAACAAAGGTCTCAAAGAATAAATCATCATTCATGAGTCCTTACATAGGAATGTGGCATCATAAGAATAGGAAATCATTATACTATGAATATAGATATTCACAATCATGTTCATAGATATTATTAGGAGTATATCAATATTAATCATAACCAACCATCAAAATGTGAACATAGGTATTCACAATGATGTCCATGCATAATCTTTTGACCATAACTAGCTGGAATAATACACACACATGAAGATGTGAACAATGATGTTTACAATAATTTTCAAATATATCATCATTATCTCATGATATAACTATATCACATTACCTAATGATTTTTTGGGTTATAATGGACCCAAACATCTCCTAATGATAAACCGTACCTAAAATTTCCACAATATGATAAAAACACCCATCATTTTATCATAGCATAACCTATAGAAAATAAATGGGTTTCATGAAATCATAATTAATATATCATAACAATCTTCTTAGATAAAGGAAGTTTATAGTATCCTAATATTATATCCTTAGTTAAATATATTTTTTTAAAGGATGCTAACATATATAAAAAACCGCTTTTATAAATGCATTTAAAATATTCCTTGAAAATAAATAGACAACATCAATTTTCTATTGATAAATTTGAAAACCCAAATTTAATAAAAAAATTGGAATATTATTTTCATTGTAAAACCATTGAAAATTTTAAATGAATCTTTATTAATAAATAAATACATGATGTCCAGAAAATCTACTCATGTCGTATAATTTAAAAGAAATAACTCCTTTCCAACTTTTTTAAAAATTCAAAAGCTAGTCATATGACAAAACATTGAAATTATTACTATTAATAATTTTTAAATAAATTTAAAGGTATTAAAAATAACATTTATTAAAAATTTATGTATATATAATAACTTCTTTAATTTTTTTTAAGATCATTGACTAGAATGAAAAATATTCCAGACCAAAAGGGGATAAATAAGAACAACTTCTCTTAAAATATTTTTTTCAATATTTTTGAGTATCAAAAATAGGAAAATTAAATGAAAACCTGAAAACCCTATAAATAACCAAAGTATAATATAATATATTAGTTTTAAGTGAGAAAGATCATGTAACTCCATTAATGAAAACTTAAACATAAACAATCCTAGTGGGAATGAGATTTTGAAATAAACCATTATATAAAGTCTGATCCTACATCATACATATTCAAAAATAATATATAATAAATATAAATTCATTAAATATCTATTATAGATCCATATTAATAAAAATATTACTATAAATCACAAATTTATAATTTATAATTACTCATTTATTAACAATTATTTTTTAAAATAAACATTCACGTAAAAAATGGCCTATTCTCCAAGCATGTTTCATTTTCCTGGTTTTGGTACTGGAAACATGTTAATGGTTTTATCATATTGAAAATATTAATAATGTTATAATTTTTATAATTTTAAATTATATACACTTTTATAACATACCATATAAGGTGGTAATGAAAAATGAATTATACCACATCATGTAAACGTTAGTTCGTATGTACACATGAGTGATTTTTTTAACTTTTTGATGGATGAAATTAAAAAGGTAAATATTAATTCAAAATTATAGAAAATTATTTATATAATATATATATTTTAAATATATATTTATGAAAGTCCATGTAAAGTGGAAATGAAAAACGAATCACATCACTTCGTGGCTGTGTTAGTCCACATGTACACATGAGCAACATTGTCATTTTCCAAAAAATGAGAATGTAAGAAAGTAGAAAATATATCATATTTTAAGAATAATAATTAAGTAATTAATATAATATTAAAACATTAAATACATCATAATAACCATCCATGAAAGTTGATGATAGAAAAATGAAACACCTCACTTCATGGAGATGGTAGTCCATACATATTCATGAACAATGCTTATATTTTCCATTCAATGGAAAAAGGATATGAAAAATGAATACGCCATTTTAATGTCTCTAATTTCTATATTTTTATACTTTATATATATATATATCTAGATTTTTCTTTAGAGGCGGCATTGTGTTTGGGTGTCGCATGACCCCAAAATTAATATATTAAATTTTTTAATATACACTAAATCACACGCATGAAAATTTTTATAAAAAATGATTTTCCTATTAATCAAGACCTCATATGAGAAATTTGAGACCATGATTGTTTTTAGAATTCCTATTTTACCCTAGGAGAGACATAAAGTTGTTCGGCATCAGGCGTTTGGTTGAAGCAGACCGTTGGCAGGTACGTTAAGTGAATTACATAATTTAATTATTTAATTTATTCAATGAAAAAACCTAATTCCCTACCTCTATATTTGTGAAATTGTGGAAAATATAATTTTTCAAATGAATAACCTAGGGATATTAGAGTTGAGGTGGAGAGCATTGAAATTGGTGACTTGGGAAAGTGGATCAACAGCCAACAAATTAGAGAATATTTAAGACAAAAGATGAACATTATGGGATCATCACATTTTATAAGACAAGATTCATTATTTACCAATGATAAATACATTATTGAGTTAAGTCATGATATTTTATTTATTTCCTCTATTTGAGTAATTTTATAAGCATGTATTTTATTATCTACTTACTTTCCTGTGATTTCCATTCTTCGCATGACCCCTGTTTCTTTTGGTATACTTTAACCAATTTTTTTACATTTGTTTCACCTAATTTCTAACCTTATTTCCAAAATTTATGATAATTGGATGTGATCGCCTTGGAAAATGCCTTTTACACTTTTTTCATGTACTTTTCCACCAACATTATTTGTTTTCTTTGTTATTGATCCATCTGGTCGACAATTCAACATTTCCAGCTTGGATTCGATCTCGATAGAACCCCTAGATTTGTGGAGGATACTAAAAAATCATGGTATTATTTTAAAAAAAAATACTAAAGTTTTTTTGGGATACAGGTGATTGAATATGGGATCGGGACCACTAAATGTTGATGGGAGGTGTAGAGGATCCCTCACGGGTGAATGAAATTTTAAAAACTAGCTATTGAATGCTAGGAATCGATGATCAGATACTCTACCATCAATTTATATGGATTTTGGGTGGTAAAATGTCATATAACAACTTTATAAGAAGGTACATACCATTAAACTTTTGGTTAATATTCCATAAAATTGACCCAGTTTTGATGACTAAAGGGTTGGAGGAGGTATCAGGTGCGTCCATGGCTTGTTCGGAGCCCAAATCCCTAAACATGGAATAAGAAGACTAGGTTATACGGTTAGAGAAATTCATGCAACCCATCTTGCATGGTTTCCCTAAAACATGAATCCCTTGGAAGTGGGAACCTATAGACTACACTATTTTTATGAAATCATGCGAACTAGGGATGATGGTTGTGCTACCTACCTGTAGTTTTGGATAGAAGGTTTTTACATGGTTAGTCAAACTATACACCTAAACATGTGAGGTTCACCCTTGAAGTAGTAGAGAGCATACAATTTGGAAAGCTGTGTAGCCAAACCATGCATAGTGTATTTTTAGGGTGAAATTCCATTTTTCCATTAATGAGTGTTCTAACTTCTATTCTTCTCATCATTCCTCTTCCACTCAGGATTTTCCTATCCCCTAACTTCGTGGTGGACTTCTCCTCCCATTCATAGGGTTTTTGATATCTCCCCCACCATGGTCAGAGTGCTTTGTTGCTAGAAGCTATGGAAATACCTTAGAAAGGTCTACCTTTCACTCACTTATATTTATTATTATCTCTTCCTTCCCTTTCACTGTTTTGGTGTGATAGAATTTTCCCCCATTTTTGGGATTTTTACAATCCGTTGATTTCATCCGTTTTAGGTTTAATCAAGGATTATTGTTATATTAGTGGAGTGCTATGACAACAAGGTAAGGTGTCTACAAATTTTCCCATTGTTTCATAACTTTTTATGTGTTGTTCCATTATGCCACTATCTATAATCTTTTGGAAAGCCTATTCTTGCATACTAAATTGACCTCCTTTGTTTTTTGAGTCAGTTGTGACCTTAGATTGTGGTGAAAGTCATTCGTAGAGTGTTCTACTTGACTTTTTCCACCCCTTTGGGTATTCCATCCATTAATGTCCAAATTCCCTTGATTTAAATGATTAATTACCACATGATAAATTCATTTTTATTAAATACATGATATTATAAATGAAACTAATAATCAATGGTTATCTGTGAGAGTAACCTTTGACCTTTATGCCTCATGCCTCACATTTAAATACTTGTTGAATCTTGACTTGAATTCCTTATGACATTGTGTATGTTTGTTGACAATAATGATTTCTATTTATCTAAATGATTATGCTTATTTTCATATGTCATTCCATGTGTTTATTGCAAAGAGTCCTTGGAACATTTCCTTTCCACATGCTCATGCTATGTTTTTTTAGATTGATGCTTACTCATGCACCATGATTAATGGATTAAAATAAATTCTATGTTTTGGTATGATTATTGGCTTTAAATATGGAAATATTATTGATGACATGTAAATGGATAAATTAAATTCTTTATGGAATATGACTCCTATTCATTCCATAATCATCTTAAATGCTTTATGCCTTACCATATGAATTATGCCATCCTATTTTACCCTAATTGAATTTCTTGATAGATTTTATCATGATATTATTATTTAATGGATTGAAATTATAAATAATTTTCCTTGATATATGCATTTCATGATATGGATCACTTAATATGACCAATGAGAGAACACGAGTTTTGAATTAAGGGTCAATGGATGGACTCTCTGTGTTCGGTTGGTTATAGCTAGATGCATCAGGTGGGATCATTTGGATTTATAGGTATAGATTACCTAAGATATTATTTATACTCATGATTGATACTAGGTTATCTAGGGTAGAAACCATGGATGGTTCCATTAGAAATATGGGTACGACATGCCAAATGTGATACTCAACCCCCTAAGTGAGATACTCAGGACAGACTCATAGCCACCATTTTCCAGTGATACAAGGGAATCCAAATGGTTCACCTGATATGTACTCTAAGGTATTGGGTTATATTGGATGTTCTATAGTGACCCTTAGGATTTGGATTATATCACCATGGATGGGTTCAGTCTCCACTAATGTATTTGATGTATAGATTGGTTGTTACTCTTTTGAGATGCACCCTTTAGTATTATTATTTTGAGATGCTTGTGTACATGTGATGATTCTTCATTGTTTTACTTGAACACTTGAATGATGACATGTGAATTATACCTCAATACTAAGAGAAATATTGAGGGTTCATATACCTTAATTTGAATTTTTTACAATTTTTCATCGGTATAAATTTTATGCTTGCATAGGTACATATTTTCAGACATCAAGAATTGGCTGAAGCAGGTGGTATTGGGTTGGGTGTCCTTTTAGGAAAGCTGAGGAGGTTACTTTTATTCAGTTCTTTTACTTGGATTTTATTATTATGATATACTTTAATATATTCTATTCCATGAAATTTAATGGTCTAGACACCGTGGGTGTCGGATTATTGATATCTATATCTCACACCTTTCTCAAGTGTTGTTTATTACTCGAGTAGACTTTAGGATTGTAGGTATAAATAAAGGGAAGCATGATTATTTTAATTCATGATTTATTTTTCTTTTAGAATAGATATTGGGGGAATAGGACAAGACCTATGCTCAAGATTCTATGTTGAATATTATAGTTTCTTTTTAGTTTTTTATATCATGAAGTATGTTCTTGTACCCCAGTTTCCACTTCACTTCCATTTTTGGTATAGACTTCTGTCATTCCATTTTTATCATCGTATCTGTTATTGTTATTCAGATTCCACAAGTCATTTTTTCATCTTGTCTTGTCTTATATATTATGATGTTTTTTATTATACATATATGATTTTTATATTTATTTTCTATTATTTACCACTGTTCTTACACTGATCTATGAATGAATAGTCTGCCCACAGACACACCCTAGACCATCACTACTAGTCGGAAGCCTCTCGTGTTTGGGAAAATGAACTTGATGTCATATAGCCCCTGTCTCAGGGAACTATTGAGTGGTACTCAGGGAGGGATGATACAATGTGGTATCAAATGTATTTTTCCTTTTTTTCTTACTATTTGGGTTTAGATAGGAGGCTAGGACATTGAGATTTGGATTTGATCCTATGCTTGGACATAGAAAACCCATGTACAGGGGAAACCCAAATTTCTTGCATTGGGAATTGTAGCTATTGATTAATCCATTTATAGTTGATATGACTTCACCATTGGATGGAACACAAGTTTTATGGTTTTTGTATATTAATTATATTAAAATGAGGATTTATGTAACTTCAACATGATGAGATGAAGGAATTTCACTACATGATTCAAATTGGGAACCATAGGGAATGAAATGTCATGAATTATGTCTTTCCATGTTTACTTTAAGTGTGAATTTACTGACTTTCATGTGACTGGTTGTTGTGCCTTGATGTGCCTGTTGTGTTATAGATGTTGAAGTGTGAAAAAATTTCTAATAGGTATATGTTATTGTTAGATTAAGTGGACGCCAATTTCTCTCATGAGGTTTATGGGCTCTTATGAATTGGAATGGAAATCCTCCTAATTTATCCAAGATTAAAGGGTAATTAAATACATAAAATAATTAAAATAAAAAACACCTTTAATTGAATATGGTAAAGTGAGTCCTTACCTTAGAAATGGGTAGGCTATGACTCTTATGATCATTTTGTGTTCCTATAATCGTGAACAAACTCCAAGAGCAGGATGTTAGTTGTGATACGGGTAGATGAAGGCCATATACCTATCCTCTTTATTGTTTTCTTATCTAATTTCTTTATCTGGTTCCATTAATTGGTGAGTTACGTGTTATAAATCCTATTTGAGGCTTGGGTATGGAAATTTTAGATCTATGCCACCAAAAAGTTTTCATGATGTACACCAATAGTTTGGTGAAGAGCATACTCTAGAGGTGGTGGGCCATGAGCCACCCATGATAGCTCCTGTAGTGCCACCTGAGGCTCCTCCTACTAATCTTCCACTGGGTTCCAATTCCCTGTTTAGGGATAACTTTCTCGGGTTTATGAAGTCAGTTCATAGTTCTCCCCAACTTACTCTGACCGTGGTAAAGATTACAAAGGACTTGCAACAACAACATCCTCCCACCTTCTAAAGGGATGGAAGACCTATTCTATAGAGTCACTGTTATAATTCATGGTGTCTATCTTTGACCATCTGGATATTCCTCTAGTACATAGGGTCAATATTTCTACCTACATGCTTCATGACTCCACCATGAAATGGTGGGATGTTGTTTCTTAGTCAGAGTGTTACCGAGGTATGATTTGGTAATAATTAGAGATATATTTCTATGATCATTTTTTCCCACATACTCCAAGGGAGGATCATGACAGGGAGTTCATGAATCTTAAAGAGGGATCCATGACAATGATTGAGTA
Organism: Viscum album; assembly: GCA_963277665.1. Classification (NCBI taxonomy): domain Eukaryota; kingdom Viridiplantae; phylum Streptophyta; class Magnoliopsida; order Santalales; family Viscaceae; genus Viscum; species Viscum album. Next base: position 28,497,787 of record OY728131.1, read on the forward strand.
TTCATCTTATTTCACCGAGCTTCAGTGTTTTTCTCCATCTTGGATGGGTGATGGGTTGAATACCGTGAGGCGTTTTGAGTATGGACATGGTAATGTTGTACAATCATAGGTGACCATATTCCATTTGACAACCATGATAGATATAGTTAACTGGGACCTAATTACTGAACAAAATCCAAGAGAAGATAGTCCTATGAGCCATGATAGTTCTGTTCTGCATTAGGGTGATGGTTCTTTAGGTAGTAGAAAGTGTCATTTTGGGTTTGTAAATGTGGGTATTTCTAGCCATGTGACACACACATACTCTATAGTGTGTAAATAGCGATTCATACTAGGCCATAAGAAGCCCCACTATACATGTAACCTGATGGAATGCTAAGCTTGCGATAAGATGGTCCATCTTCCATAATTTTTCCATTCTTTTCGTCCAACATCCAATGGAAGAGAATCCATGCTAGCACATATATCACAAGATATATGATTCCATGTCAGGATGGGTGCTGGTCTTCTACTAGCTGATCAGGCCGAGGTAGTAGTGGCCATGGCCGAGGCTATCAGGTTACAGATCTTTAACAACAAAAGAGTGGATCTTCTTAGGCTAGTTAAAAAGCATCTCAGGGCATATGCTCATGCCATATGTATATAGTACAACCATCTCCAAAAGAGAAGATTCTAGGATTATCGAAATTTATAGGTACTTTTTTTTGGAAGCCTCTACATTAGTTTATGCCTTTTTTATATAGGTTCATCCCACTCCTTTATATCTATTGCTGTTGTAGAGACTCTTTAACTTTCAATCAAGTACGTCTGTGGCCTTATGTCTCTCAACACTCTACTGGGGGTCAGAACAGAGGTTTTATGCTAGTTTCAGAAGTTCCCCATTGAGATAGTTGGGAACTAGTTTTTTTTTGAATTTCTTCATCCTCATGATGACCATGTTCTATGTCATCCTCGGTATGGACTGCCTTGTGATTTATCGTGACCAAGTGGCCGACTATCACTTATGGGTGTCTTTCACATCACATAAGGGTAGAAGTTATATACAAAAGGGATAATGGTATATTTAGGTAGATCGAGCTGGACCCTAGCATACTAGGTTGAGCAAGGTGAAAACTTAATTAGTGATTATCTTTATGAGCAATTAGAAAATAAAGTTATTAGAATTCCCTTTAGCGATGGATCATTTTAGGGATATCATACCTAATGATTTATCCGGCTTATCTCATTTGATAGAGGCTGATCTCACAATTGAGGTAAGTCTAGGTGAAGCACTGGTATGTATTCCTACACATAAGATGGAACCTAAAGAGCTCTAAGAAATCAAGAATAATATTTAAGATCTTTAGGATAAGGGACTCATATGACCTAGCAGGTTTCCATGGGGTTCACTGGTCCTTTTCTCCATGGAGGATGGTACCCTTATATTGTGCATCGATTATCGATAGTTGAATCAACTTATATTGAAGAACCATTATCCTTTACCTCATATATAAGTCAAATGTCACCATATTTGAGGAGAAAACCTTTTCTCTAATATTTATTTGAGGTCAGGATATCATCATGTTCATGTGAGACCAATAAACGTACCCCATATAAAGTTGCATAGTAGGTATGGATTGTAAGTGTACTTGGTTATGCCATTCGATCTGAAGAATGTGCTGATAGTATTTTTGGATTTGTTGGATTAGGTCTTCCATCCATATCTTGATTCCTTTGTGGTAGTCTTAGTAGACTACATATTGGTGTACTTGTACACCATACACGACCATGAAACCCATCTTGAGATCGTGTTAAGTACACCGAGAGAGAACATACAGTATGAAAAGCTCATTAAATGACACTTCTTGATCAGAAAATTTCACTTTTTGGGTCACGTTATATTATAGGAAGGAATATATTTTGAACTAGATATGCTGACCACTTTGGTATCCTGGTAGTAGCCTAAAAATTTGTTTGACATATGTAGCTTCATATGGAATACTGACTATTATAGAAAATTAATTCAAGACTTCTCCCACTTAGAAGTGCCTTTTATGACCTTGAATAAGAAGGGTGGACAGTTACTATGGTATGAATCATGTGAGGATTCTTTTTATGAGTCAAAATTAAGACTCCCTTCAGCTACTACATTGATTCTTCTTGAGCCGAGTAAGAGTTATACAGTCTACTATGACTCTTCATGAATTAGATTGGGTGAAGTTCTGATGCAAGGTGGTCGAGTTGAGGCATATGGATATCAACAGTTGAGTCATCATGACTGGTACTATCCTATGAAATACCTTGAGATAGTATCTATGGTTCATGATATGTGCTATTGGAGGCACTATAATTTGGGAGAATAATTCATTGTTTACATCGATAAAAAAATCCAAAAATATATCTCCACGCAACAAGACCTGAAATTGAGACAGCACAAGTGAATGGAATACCTACATTTCTTCAACTTAGAGCTTTCTTAATCACATGGTAAAGGTAATTCCTTGGCTGATACATTGTATAAGAAAACTAAGATGCAAGCCATCAAGGTGACCAATAGTGATTGGAAGATGATGGCTAGGTTTTCTATGTTAAATCTGGAGGATCAGGAAAAACTTGGGAAATAAGTATTAGAATCTCAGGCAATGGAATCATCTCTCCTAGAATGGTTCCATATGCATCAATTATCAAATTATAGGGGAGTAATTCTAAGAGATGGTGTCACAAGAGATAACTCACTCATGGTTGGGTTGTTGATGGCAATGAGACCTTGCCCTACCGTGGGTGTGTTTGGGTACCTTATGATATATGTGAAAAGATGATGAGGGAATATCATGCCTCCATTTGGAATGTTCATCCTTGGATTACCAAGATGTATATATACATGTGTCATCAGTACTAGTATCTAGGTATAAAAAGACTGATAATAATATTCGTCACCCAGTTCTCAAACTGTTAACATGTGAAGGTTGAGCACTATTGACCTACCTGATGTTTGGAGCCTCTATCCATTGATGAGTCGTAATAGAATGACATCATGATAGATTTTATGGTAGGCTTTGTAAAATCCCAATGAGGCAGTGATGTAGTATGGTTACTCATTGACAGGTTGACCAAGGTGGCACACTTCCTACCGATCTAGGAGTCCTTTGTAGATGAGTTAGGAAGACTGTACATCCAGGAGATAGTGATACTTCATGGTGTGCCTCATTCTATCATTTTAGATTGAGATTACCACTTTACTTCATGGTTCTATAAAGGGTTGTAGAAGGAACTACGTTAAAAAATGATCTTGATTACCGCATATCACCCTCAGAACAATGGGTAGTCCGAGCAGACAATTTATGTATTTGAAGATATGATATGGGCATGTACCCATGATTTTGATGGTTATTGGGAATAGAATATGTATCTGGTTGAGTTTTCCAACAATAAAAACTTTCAATAAATAATTCAGATGGATTCATATGAGGCTCTCTATGGTATATCATGTTGTTCACCTTTTTGATGTCTTGAGGCAGGTGAGACAACTCTATTGGTTCCTTATCTTATTTAGGAGACTTTAGATTTACACTATATGATTGAAATGTGTACGGATACAAATCAATCAAAGAATATATCTTATAGCGATCATATCTATATACCTCTAGATTTTGAGGTGTGACATTGGGTATTTCTTCATGTATCACCTCATTTGGGTAACAAACGAATCATGAAATTGGGGAAGTTATCACTGATATATGTCAGTCTCTTCGATATAGTGGAGAGAGGTAGGCTGATATCCTATGAGTTGCTATTACCTCAGAGGTACCATGCCCTGAATGATTTCCTACATGTGTCTCATCTTTGAAAATATCATCCAAACCTATCTCGTTCATTTGATCTGAAGGATATCAAGCTTGTGGACGATGCATCCTTCAGGGAGCATCCAATTCATCTGGTTGATCATATCATAAAGGTTCTCTAGGCCATGTCAGTTCCTCTAGTTTCGGTGCTTTGGAAGAACATATGTGTTTAGGATAATAACTGGGAGCATGGGGATGATGTACGTGCATAGTGGCCAGAACTCATCTCATATGACGTCGTACCACCCTTGGAAGGGAAACTCGAGGGAGAGTTGTTTTAAACATGGGAGGTTGTAATGCCTCAACTTTATCCAAAGGAACATACCATTTTATTCTTGTTTTATATTCCATAAAAAATCATATTTTTGATGCCTAATGGTTTGGAGGAGGTATTAGGTGTGTCTAGGGCTTGTTTGGATCCTGAATCCTTGAAAATGGACAAAGTTTACTTGGTTGCATCTTTATAGAAAATCGTGCATCCAAGCCCGCACAGTTTCCCTAAGACATTCAGTAGATGAAACTAGGAACCTATAGGCCACATAGTTTGTCTGAAACCATGAGACCTAGGGCACATGGCTATGAGACCCACCTATTGTTTAGAACATTTGGTTTTCACTCATTTAGTGCACAATTAGTCAAGCAGTGCACCTAACCATGCGAGGTTCCCCCTTAAAGTAGTAGCAGGTGTTGGGAAAGAGTATAATCTGGAAAATCATGCAACTAAACCATGACCAATGTATTTTGAGGGTAAAATTCTCCCTTCCCACTGAATTCATATTTTAAACTCTTTTCTTATCCTCCCTCATCATCCACTCTAGATTTTCCTCTCCCCTAGTTGCATATTGGCCTTCTCCTCTCATTCATAAGGTTTTTGATATCTCCTTCCTCTATGATCAGATTCCTTCACCATTAGAAGATATAGAAATAAATTAGTAAGATCTAACTTACACACCATTATATTTATAATTATATCTTACACCCATTATTATATTTTGGTTTGATTTATATATTTCCCTATTTTTTGGGGTTTTCCAATCTGTTGATTTCTTTCATTTTATGTTGAATCGTGGATTGTTATCAGACGATTAGAGTGTTACAACAATGAGGTTGGGTGTCTATGCCTTTTACCATAGTTTTGTTAAGTGTTTTCCCTTTACGTTTCTAGCTGAAATCTTCCAGAAAGTTCTGTTCTTTCATATTAAATTGATCACCATGGGTTTCTGAGTCTATTGTGACCTTAGCTTATGGAGAAACCTATTCATTGGGTGTTCCCCTTGACTTTTTACACCCCTTTGGGGGATTCCTCCTTTAATGGAAAAATTCCCATGATTTAAATGGTTAATTACCATTTGAGAAATGAATTTTGATTAAATGAATGATATTAAAAATAGAATTAAGAATCAATGGTTAGATATGTGAGTGACCTTTGAGCTTTACGCATCACGCCTCTCATTTAAATACATGTTGATGCTTGACTTGAATTACTTATAACTTTGTGTATTTTTTTTTATTATTGATCTTTTTATTTATCTGAATTCTTATGATTATTTCCATATGTCATTCCATGTGATTATTACATAGATTCCTTGGCTAATTTCCTTTCCACATTCTCTTGCTATGTTTGTTAAGAATGATTCTTTCTCATGCACCATGTTTAAGGTCTTGAATTGAATTATATGTTTTTGTATTATTGTTAGATTGAAGTATATAGACTCTATTGATGACATGTAAATGGTTACATGATATTACTTATAGCATATGACTTTTACTCATTCCTTGTTCACCTTAAATTCATTATGTCTTACCATATGAATTGTGCCAGTGGGTTTTGGCCTAATTGAGTAGCTTGATAGCTTGTATCATGAGATGCTTATTTAATGGATTTTAATTATAAATGCTTATCATTAATATATACCTTGATTGTTATGGATCAATTTATATAGACTGGGAGCGAACATGGGTTCTAAATTATGGATACATGGGTGGACTCTCCACACTCGGTTGGTTATAAATAGACACACCAAGAGTGATGCTTTGGCTTGCGAGGTATGGTCTGCATGAGTTGTTATTTATACTCGTGAGTGATGTTAGGTTCCATAGGAGTGAAATCATGGATGGTTCTATTAGTAATATTTCAATTCCATGCCAAAGGTGATACTCAGTCCCCTATGTGAGATACGCAGGACGGAATCAGAGTCACCATCCTCAAGTTATTCAAGGGAATTCGTATATGAAACCTTGGAAGGACTCAGAGGTACTGGGTGATACTGGATGTTCCATATCGACCCATGAGATTCGTCTTAGATCACCTTTGACAGACTTGGAATCTACTCCTAGATTTGAAGGATTTATTAGTTCTTTTTATTTTGGTATGCATCCTTTAGTATTATTATTACGATATGCCTATGTACAAGTGATTATTCTTCCTTCATTAACTATCACACTTGAATGATGACATGTGAATTAGACTACCAGTATAAAAAAAATCTTTAGGGTATGACTCCCTTTGGATTCCTTGTTTACTAATGCACTATGGAATACTTTATGGCTTGAACATGTACTTGTTTTCATATTTCTAACATAGGCCAAAGAATTTGGTATTAGTACATATTTCCTTTTAGGAACCCATGCTGAGGTGATTACTTTTATTCAGTTTTTTCTTGTCTTTTATTATTATGGAACAATGTTATATATTTTTTTGCATAAAATGGAAAGGACTAGACACTGTGGGTGCTGACCTACTGAGATTTATATCTCATACCCTACTCGAGTGCTATTTGGTGCCTGAGTAGACTTTATGATTTCAGGTAAGGATAAAGGGAAGTGTTCTACTTATGAAGATTGATTTAATTTTTGTTTAGGATAGTGCTTAGGGAGAAAGGATTGGGCCTACGATCTAGATGTTGTGTAACAGTTTTTGGCCTTTTTTAGTTTTGTATAGCTTGTTGTATATTCTTGTACTCTAGTTCCCCTTGCACTTACATTTTTTGTATAGATTCATGACATTCTATGTTTATCATCGTATTAGTTATTATTTTTCAGCTTCCTCTTGGTCATTCATTCTACTTGGCTTGTCTCATATATTCCACTGCTAATTTATTATAAATATATGATTAAGCTATTGATTTTCTATTGTTTACCATTGTGTTTAAACTGATCTAAGAGGGCATAGTCTCTCTATAGACACACCCTAGGCCCTTGTGGCTAGTCAAAAGCCTCTAATGTTTAGGGAGATGTGCTTGTGGTCATGATGCCCATTTTCTTGGGGAACTATTTTTTGGAATGTGGGGTAGAATACTACATAAAATAAAAGTGTAGGTGGAATATATGGAAGATATGATCTCTCACATGAAGAGCATAAGTTTTTGAAAATTTTTAAAGTACATGACTTGTAGTTAGGATGAACACACACCATTTGGACTATTGTTGTAGCAGCTAGGGTTTAACAGAAATTATAATATCACATGCCATGTATCCAAAACACTTTCCATGTGATTTGATGATAGCGGATCGACATGTACCCTAGAAGTACATGGAAATGGACCTGTCTAGGTACATGGGAAAGACCAGGGTACACAGAAATGAACATGGCCAGGGTACTTAAACACAACTAGATATATGGGCACGACTAGGGTACAAGATCATTGAAATGACCTGAGTACTCAGACACAACCAGAGCACCCAAGAATGTACAAAGTACATTGTCTTGGCCAAAATACATGGGAATAGACCAAAGTACACCGACAGGGTCTGTAGTACATGGGAATCCTTGAGGTAGCTAATACATGTTGTTTAAACCATATACATGCATTTTACATTTTTCTAGGGACTTACCCATTGCGAATATATCTCATTAGGATTTTTATTTGGGATAAGGAGTAGCCTATATTTAGTAGTTTTCCATGTAGAATGCAATGTTGACCACCGTTTTAGCATCATAGATATGACATGAGGTTTTACTAGTGTGACACTTCCTTTAGTGAAACTTGTCTAATGGAAGTGGAGGGGTTTGATCATTATATAGATATTGTGGTTGATACTACCCTACTGAACTGGGGTTTAGGTCCTCCATGATATTTATATTGGTAGAGTTAGTACTCCCCCATACATCAGAGGGAACATTCCCTCTATCTATGAAATTTTACTTCCACATCATTGAGCTTTGGAAGGGAGTAGGTCCTCCAATAGATATAGAACTCAATCAACCTTGGATCATAGTAGTATGGAGAGAGACCATCCACTCATATTCTTATTAGGTTGGGAATGGTTCTAGGAATCAGAGATGGACACTTGGGCGATCCAGGATCACTCATCATTGTTATCTATATTTAGAGATAGAGATCCCCTTTCTCTGTTATCTTGGGTTTCTTTTGTGCATATCTAATATTGGGGGTTTTACCCTTTTTCTTTATGGATTTATATAGAAGTTATTATGTCTATTTATCCCTTTTTGGATTTCATGGCATCTAATAGGGTATGTATATACTCCCCCTACATGGAATTTTCACACACATGTTTTTTCTTATGAAGATGATAGAAAGATTGTCAGTGATCATTGTGGACCTGGTTTTGATGGAGCATAAATCTACTTAGTATAGTTGACCATGTTCAATGATCAAACTTAGAAATTATGAGTTAGTAACTAATTAGTGTTTCTCTCTTTCTACTTGTTGTCAGGTTGGGACCTCATTTTCTGGTTGAGAGTGTATTTTCCCCTTTTATGTCACATGTTTAATGATACTATAGTTTGATTTATTTTATATAGGTTGTTGTATGCATTATTTACACTCTATATGTTTTGTTATTCTATTATATCTTTACCTAGTTTCATGGACATGGTTGTGAGCATGCGTAATGGTAATTTAGGCCAATGCCACCAATTTTATTATCATGCCAACACGATGACTGTTGATAGTAATTAGCCTTTTGGAAGAAATATTGGGGTGTCACAATCGTCTTACCATTGGCCAGGGGACCCCGATGGGTCTTGTCATTGAATATTGGTAACGATGGTGGATTTTATTTGAGTTGGTGTTTAGAGTTTTACCATGTTATGGGAATTTATTTGGGAACTCAAGTAAATGTTATCAAAGAGCCTAATGTTTGGATCACAGGACTGGGAAACAAGTGTTGGCATACTGAATATAATATACCTACAATAAGAATATGGATACTTACTTGTCAAATAAACATGCCGAGGCATTGATTTTTTGGAAAACAATGTTAAGTTCATCATATAGGATTGGGTCTTCTGAATTTCATTTCCTTTATTAAGTTAGATCCCCATATATGATCATCTAACCATGGTATATCTAGTTATCATTCAAGATGCCTCTGTGACAATATCCATCTAGGATTCAGATATAGGATCGTGATGATGATTAGTTGAGTGACGAGACATTAGTTCACAGACATACTCGTGTGTTGTTTTCTACATGAGGGTATATAGTAGTGCTAATACCTGTTGAGAAGCATGTGGCTCCACCTACAATGGTCCATGAAGGTGATTTAATATGTGTGAGATAGCTAATAGATTTGATAGATCATGAAGATAATTTTCACAGGATTGGTGCATTATATGAGTTCCAATGATAGATATTGTTGAGGTTTCACAATGAGTCAGACCCTTATGAAGCAAGGTATTGAATTGAGGTGGTGGTTTGAGTTTTCAAGACTGTTTATACCTCTATTGATTAAATGTTTTCACTTGTGACCAGTGTTCTTCATGGAATGGTTGGGGACTAGTATATTTTGATTACCCAAACTCATGACAAGGAGATGCTTACATGGTTAGACTTCTAGAATCTATTCCACTATGAGTATTACCCTTCGATCTCGTGCTCTATGTATATTCAAGAGCTTCTTGTGCTATAGTAGGGTGATATACTAGTTTTTGAGTATGTACTGAGGTTTACTACCCTCACACATTACTCTCTCAATATGGTTAGGTATGGATACTTCTAGGGGTGGAATTTTTAGTAGATCCTTTATAGATACATCCTTTCCAGTATAGTGTCCTTACACCTTCCAAGTTATGCAAGATTATTGGAGTGGGTCTTGGTCATAGATAAATTCCCAATAGTGGGATAATGAAAAGTGAGAGATGATATTTTTAATCATGGGGATGAGTCGCCTATAGTGGATAGTGGGTGTCTAATGTCAAGGTCTTGGTGTAGGAGGCATACTGATGCCTATACTGAGACACATGGATTTGTGGCATAGGGTTCATGCAATGGTTAAATAATCCATGAGAAGGTTAGTTCTATTATTTCGATGGGAGAGATAACATGGATCATGATTTTATATCCCAACATGTTGATAAAGGTAGATATATAGTGGATGAAACTCCATGATAAAGGTAACTCCATTATTAGGGGCTCCCAGGCATAGTGTGGGAAACCTCCAAGGAGGTGGTGTTGATAGAGGAGAAGGTGGAGATCCTGATGAAGAAGATACAAGTGTATGATGACAATACAATATAATTAAGCCACCACAAACTACACTAGATGGTCCACCTATACTCATACAGCTAGCGGTCGAGGTCATGGGAAGTTGCAGGCTATGGAGGGATATGATCGAGCTACTCATGAGATGATTTGACGTATTATTTGTGTGTTTTATAGTATATCTCTATTACATGTAAACATAGGATCTAGTCATTAATTTATCTCATTATCCATTGTCTTTGTGCAAGAGCTTATAATTGAGACATTATCCCAGCATTTATTTCTAGAGGTTCCTACAGGGGAGATTCTTCGATATTTCACATCAATCTATAGTGTCAGTTGGTGCTTAGTGGAGAGAGTTTCTCATGGTGAACCTTGGTTTTTATGATGAAACCTTATGATTTCATCCTATTCATGGATTGTATGTCTCTTGTGTGCTCTAAAATAGACTATCATCATAGGGTATTTCGATGCATCCATATATATGGGATGACATTCTTCTTTTTGAGTGGTAGAGATCTTATGTCTATGTTAATGGGGATCATAAAAAGGAATCTACAACCCATCACCCATTATCTTTAGAGTTTATGACTTGGTTCAATAAGATATCTAGGTGACTAGCTTCCAGTATTAGGGTATTATTATGTGAATATCTTTCTTGAATATTTACAAGGACAACCTCCATGGTGGGAGATTAAATTATTCATCAACTTTCACCCATAGACATGACTAATATCATACAATGAATATCATATGCCGCCACATACATCTGAGAGTTGTGGGTGAAGTTATAATACCTCTAATAGGGAGGTTTTATCCGGTCGATTGTGTCCCCATTAGGGTCTTTAGTTTTGTTCATTAAAATGGAGGGCTAAAGTTTGAGGTTTTTGTTGACCATCGTCACCTTAATTAGTTAATGATAAAGAAAAAATTCCACTTACCAAGGATTGAAGACATTTTAAACTAGTTGAAAGGTACTAGTTGGTTCTCAATGATCATTCTTAGGTGTGACAATGATCAGTGGAGGGTTCGTGATGATGATATTACAAAGATGGCATTACAATATCTCTATAGACGTTATGAGTTTTTGGTGAGGTATTTTTGGTGTGAATAATGCCCCACTGTGTTTATAGATCTTATAAACTAGATCTTCTATCCATATTTGTCTTTATTAATAGTTTCCTTTATTTTTTAAATTCAAGTATACTTTTTATCAGTGGAATATCATTAATTGAATTTTAGTATGGTCCTATAAAAAATTTGGGAGAACCCGCTTTATGGTAACCTTTTGAATTATTAGTTTTGGATTCAAGAATTTTTCTTTTTGGAATGTGTCATCTTTAAGTATGGTGTATCTATGAATCTTATAAATGTTAATGTAGTTATTTATTAAGAACCTCCATAGAGCATGTTATAAGTGTTGAGTTTTCTCGGTTTGACATGACAATACTGGAGGTTCATGGATGAATTTTTAGGATAGTATCCCATTTGACTGCTTTGACTTCGAAAATGAAGTTTTTTCTAATATTTAGTATTTTAAAGGATATTTTTAGGATTTAAGGTAGAGTTTTAATAATTATCTTATTCTTTTAATACCAAAGTATGGCATTGAGTATGTGGTGTTTTTTTGAAACCATTGAAGGAGGATTGGTTTTATGTTGGTGGAGAGGTAAGAGGAGATCACTTATAGGTTATGGTAATTAAGGTACCATGAGAAGAATTATGTTACCCCCCCACATATAGTTTGAATTGGTATTATTTACCATAAATATTTGAAGGAATTATCTTCTGGGAATGTGTTTCATTGTTTACTCAGACCACCAGAGTCCTAGGTAAATCATCAATCTGAGAGTTCTCAAGCTTAGATAGATGCATTGTTGGGAGTTTCTATTGGAATATGACTTTGAGATTTTATATACTCCAATTAAGAGATTCATGATGGAATATTCCCTTAACATGAAATCCCATTTTCTCTTTTTGGGGGAGGCATTGCAGCAGTTACCCCAATTGCAGTTGACCATGGTAGTGGAGAGGGGTGCATCTCATCTTCAATCGATGGTTGTGACACCACCGCTCCTTTAGTATGTGGTATAAGATTATTTAGGAGATGTAAATTGTGAGGGATTTCAGGACTATATATCCTCAATAGATTCACCAGGTGGATTTTTTTTACAGAGCGGAGCACATCTTCCTTTTATCTGGATTGATGGAAGTTTCAGTCATATTGTGTGAGGAGGTGTTGAGGGAGTTTCATACCTCCCCATTGGATATATATTTGGGTTTGGAAAATATTTACATGGACATTAAATGATATTTTTGGTTGGATGGTATGAGTTGGATTGTTCAGAGTTTGTCTCTCAGAGTGTCACATGCTAGCAGGTAAAGGATGAACATCAAGTTCCATTATATTTTACTCAACCTATTGAGATTCTGAAATAGAAGTGGCATGAAATATCGATGGATTTTTTGAGGGGATTCCATAGATATTGAGAGTAAATGATGCTATATGGGTGATTTAAGAAAAACGTACTAATCCATAGCAATTTTTTCCATTAGGGAACATAGTTTGGTCGAGAATTTGGGGTTGTTATTTGTGCGGGAAATCATCCAGCTAATCCGGAACCCATGATGATTTTATTTGATGATAATACTCAGTTCTCATAACATTTATAGAGATAATTGAAAGAGGATTTTGAGACCCAGTTATGAATGAGAATAGTGTTTCAACACTAGATAGATAAGTATAATGAGTGGACTATATAGGCACTAGAGGATATGCTGAGAGCATGTGTGTTTGTTATTTTCTAGATTTGGAAGGATCCATTTCCATTACTAGTGTTTTCCAATAACAATATCTATCACTATACTACTAGCATCAACCCTTTTGATGAAATTTATGTGTGACCTAGTAAGTTACCCTCTTGATGGATTGATATTGGTGAGACATCCCTTATTGGACTAGAACTGGTGAAGACAATGAAATAGAAGGTTCATGTGATCCATGAGGATATGAGGAAAACATATTGTTGACAAAAATATTACCTGGATAGTCATTAGAGGTCATTAGAGTTTGAGTAGGGTGAACATGTTTCCATGAGAGTCTCCCTATATCAAGGATTTTGGATAATTAGGGAAACAAATTATCCCCAAGGTTAAGAAAGACACCCCAAATCCTATAGAGGGTTTTCATGGTTGGTTACAGCTTGGAATTACCCTATCAGTTGGAATGATTTCATGATGTTTTCTATGTTTCGCAGGTGAGGAGATAAATACTTGATGAGACTAATTTTATTTACTAGGGTGATCTAGACATTGAGGATAGGTAAACCTTCATTGAGTACCCAGTGCAGATGGAGGACCAACAGGAGAAGATCCTCTGTGTATGTACAATTCCTTTGGTTCATGTGATTTGGTGGTATGGGAGCATATAGTATAGCTCTTGGGAGCATGAGAGATAGAAAGATACTCAGTACCACCACATTTTTTATTGCTTGATATTTTTGGGGTAAAAATTCTTGATGAAGGGGATAATGTAACAAATTGGATTTCAGAAGTTTTATCCTTTGAATATATATATATATATATATATATTGGGATTTTCCTCAGTGACGTTGATATGCTTTGGTGTAACGGAACCCCATAATTAATATATTTAAAATATTAATATATAATAAAACATGTGCACAATTATTTTAATAATAAAATGTTTATAATTGATCAAGACCTCAGATGGTAAATATAATACTATAATTGTTATTGGAACATGAGGTTTACCCTAGGCATGACATAAAGTTTGTCAATGTTGGTTGTTTGGTTGAATAAGACCATTGGTTTGTGCATTAAGTGAATTAAATAATTAAATTATTTAATTTATTTGATGGCCCAAACTAATCCCAACCCACTATATATGTGTAATTATAGAAAATACTTAGGGTTATACACATAACCTTGGGAGAAGAGAGAGGATGAGGATATCATTAGCGTTCGCGACCCAATATCATGGATTGACAACCAATAATTGGGAGAATTCATGAGATGGATGACAGATAAATTGGGATGATCATATTATTTTCTTGAAGCTGAATTATTCACCAATGATAAATATTTTCTTGATGTTGGGCATGCTATTTCATGGATTTATTCCCTTTTATTAATTTGATATGAAATGATTTTCTTATTTTCTTACTTTTCAACGATTTTCATTACTCGCATGTTCCTTGTTACTTTTGGAATTCTTGAAACAAATTATTTATATTTGGTCCTCATTTTTACAAATTAATTTTAAAATTTATTATAATTTTCAAGGGTTGAATCATCCAATGATGTTTATTCACTTTGTTATTGTGCTTTTCCCACAACTTTATTCTTTTTGTTCATTATTCACCCATGGGTTTGGTGACTCGAAATTTCTAGGCTGGATTCAAGAACGATTGTACCCCTAGTTTCATAGTGAATATGAAAATATATTATTATTATAAGGCCCCAAACTTAAACCTTACTTAATGTTTAATTAAATGAATAATTCACATTGAGGATCTTTTCAGGTTTAGAGTTTTAGATAATTAGATCATAAATCATGATTTACATTCCACATTTAAACAAACTGGTTACATAAAAGATAGTATTGGTTTTCCCCATCAACAGAAACATATTTAAAAGAAAACATGGTTTCTTTCTTGACACATCCTTGACACTATCATCATATCATTCACCTTTCCCTTGACCTGTGAAAAACATTTCAAAAACTTGGGATGAGCATAAAAAGCTCAGTAAGGGATATAAAAGTACGAAAAGAATACGTTAGTCCATGTATGAAATCATACTTTACTTATAAAACATAAGAATTTTAACATACCTCATCAAATCACAAATGAATCATAGAAATCATAAGGCATCAAGGTGACTTGAGGCATTCATAACATTCTTATGTAGGGAGTAACCCTCTTGGTTACGTTTGGAATACCCATCACATTATATTCCCTAAATCTCTTCGGAGAAACCTTAACGTTTAACTCCTTCGCGTTACCCAATGCATTGGAGAGCTATATCGGGCTCACCTACCCTTAGTTTATCACAGAACCACCCGTATTCATAATAATGCCCAAGAACCATAACATAATCGTATCACATAAAACATGCATAAAGGAAACATAACATTTCCACTTTTCAATCATAATATATCAATATAACCCATTGATATAAAAAAATTTTGAAAACCATTTTCAATACCAAAAGAAAAGAAAAGTAAATCGTGGTTTTTATTTTTTTTTCATTTAAAAAAAATGTATGGCTTGTAGAGGAAGCTGAAACTCAAATAATGGTCACGACCATGGAGAAGTCGTTGTCGCCGCATACGTATGACAAAGAAACATTCCTTTTGTCTTTTAGTAAAATTCTTCGTATAAAAAAAGATTCCTTTTGAATAAGCGTAAAAGTCAAATGGGTTTATACACCGTATAAAAGAAAGTTGTGTATAAAAAAAAATATGCCTCAATGAATGGAGATTGAGACGAAGTCCCTTACAAAGACGGTATCCTTGGATTAAGGATAAATCAATTACATAATTATGTGTGACAAACGAATACACCAAATATAAGTGGATATTAAGTGTAAAAAATCATAGGTTATTCACACATATTCATAGAATGACATATTCAAGGGGTACAAGTTTATCCCAAAGAACCAAAATTGGGTTAAGAAGTTCCCTTGCAAAAATTCGACAGTCTAACGACGTCACTTCAAAATTCAGAAAATGAGTTGATGAGTGATAAAAAGGGTATCTCATCACTTGGTCATAAAATTTACATCAATAAGGATATATAAGAACATATCACAACATAAAAATATGTAAATTAAAAGACCCAACAAAATAAGTCTTTTAAAAAGAGGAGGGTGAAAGGTTCCCTTACCGACTTGGGTATCTTTTGAAACATACACACCATGAAAGAAGGAAAATACAACATTGATGTAAATACTCATAAAAGAAAGTATATTACACAAAGATTAGAATAATTGGCAGTATATATACCACTCATTGGAAATGGTGGAAAATGTAGCATAAATCTCACGGGAATAAAAGTGAAATGAAAATCCCTTACGAAAACTCGGCAGCCTAACGGTGCCACTTAAAACATCCAAAAATGGATTGATGAGACCAAATAGGGTCTCTAATCATATTAAAATAAAATTTAAATCATGAGGAATATAAAATAACATCCCCCATCATAACAAAGAGGAGCTTAAAAGAAGTGACATAAAGGAGAGTACTTTAAAAGAAAGAGAGAGGTTGGATCTCTTACGAAAATTTGGCAGCCTAACGGCGCTACTCAAAACATCAAAAATGGATTGATGAGAGAAAATAGGGTCTCTAATCATATGAAAATAATAAATTAAATTAATATTAATATAAAATAACATCCCAATCATAAGAAAGATGAGCTTAAAAGGAATGACATAAAAGAGTGTACATAAAAAGAAACAGAGGGGTAGGATCCCTTACCTCGTGTCCGACGTGACTCGATTGCTCTTTAATCTCCTGAATAATAAAATAGTGTTAATTTATACTTTATTAAGAACCTTTTTCAAGTTTATTATTCCTTTATACAACTTATTTCCATGTTATAAACAATATGTAATCATTTAAGTTAACAAAGTTCGTTTTGTCGATATTTGGTACTTAAGTCAAAAATTGACTTCTTACAATTACATGTTGTTTATGTGGTCAATGGTTCATTATATCCAGAATGATATTCAATATTTTTATATCATATATATCATATATATCCATAATATACATGTATTTATAATATTATATAACATTTAGAGGTAAGAAATGAAATGCACCGTTCATGGAGACGATAAGCCGTACGTACGCATGAATGCTACTTTCATTTCTATTTCGTATTTAATGGAGTGTAATCATAATGATATAAGGGTATATTATAATTCCAGAATAATATCATATATAATAACATTAACTCCATCCTTTATACATCCCACATATGATATTAACGAATCAAATCACTTTGAGGGTGCGGTAGTCCGCACTTCCTAAAATGAAATTATCGTTTTTACCCATAATGGAAACCATAAAGGTATGACATAAAAGAAAAATACAGAAGAATTAGGAAAACATAAACATAATAGAAATCATATATAAAATACAGTGACATTATAATGTCCACCTTAAAAGGTGTTAAAAGAATATTGAACAATCATCGCTTCGTGAGGCAGTAATTCGCTATCCACAGAAACAGTATGTTCTTTAACCATTAGACAAAGTTGTGTGTAATTTTAGCTCTAATGATTCTCATAAAAACATACTATAATATTTAATATAATGGTTTTTTACAAAATAAATGAATAAAAAGAGTTTAGGGGGTTGGAGAAGCAAAATAAAACATAAGAACACAAGTGAAGATATTACCTTAACATCGGGAAACTCTTATTGGTTTGAACCAAAAGGGTTCATTGATGACATTTCTGCCCAAGTTAAGGATTCTAGGATTATTATAGGGATGTGTAGAGACAAATTGAGCAGTGGTTTCCCGAGCCAAAGGCTTGAGAGGTGTGGGTAAGGTGGTAGAGGTGGGGGCCTTTTATAAGAGGAGAGGAGGGGCACTCTTGGAATGTAAGGAAATGTTACTTTATTTTAGAATGTTTTTCGGATTTAAAAGGTCCCACATTGATATAATTCGAGGATAAGGTGATAAGGGTTTGAAATATACCCATCCAATAGGTTTTGGACAAGTTTAGTTCTTAGATTTTACATTATCTTTTCATTTTATTTAAAACGTTAAATAATGAGGTAATCGCTGCATCATCATAATGTCATAAATAATTTAATTTATTTAATGTCTAAAAATTATAGAAAAAATACTATGATGTAGGAAATATTTATATCTTTGAAATTAATTATTATAGTCAAAAATCGGACTTGTATAACCCAATGTAAAAAATGTTTTAGTAAAACAAAACATGTTTGTGAATTTATAATTTTAACTTTAAATAAAAAGGTGTTAATGTCATTTTCCAACCAAAGTGGCTCCATTTGGTCCCCAAGTTGACCCATGGATTGTCTTGGTTGAAAATGACACATCCAATAAGGTTAGGACATGTGTCAAGTTCATTTCATATTATCAAAAATTGAAGTTTTACAGAAAAATACCAAAACTTCACCCTAAGCTATATTTGATATTCCAAATTCAAAAATGATGTCTATTTTACAAAATTCAAAACATATAAGTTTAATTAATTAATTTAATAATTAATTCCCTCTGTCAAAACAAATAGCGTGTTTTTATGAAAGAAAATGTATCAAAAGATTGACACTAGTTTAAGTCCGATTTCAAAGTGAAATTAATTCCAACGACCACTATTGGATTAAATGGTAAAAATATATTCTAATTTCACTTTAAAACCAATTAAACAGGTAATCTAACTATATAAATAAATTAGATTGAAAAGAGGTTTTGAATTAAAATACAGCACTTTTCACTATTCATTAAAAAATGATCTTTTTCGGAAAAATACCAAAAATTTACAGAAAGTAAATTTTGATGTCCCGATTCTAAAGAAGAATTTTATTTGGTCCAATAGAATGTATAAGAGTGACCAAAAAAATATTTAATGACAATTCTCCATCAAAAGGAGATAAGTGGACCTTTAGTGAAAATTAGAGTATATATGTCTAATATTGAATTCTTTTCGTATTTTAAGCCTTTATCCTTTATTGGATAAATTTAAAAACATTTAAAAAACATATATAATCATATTTTAGTTATTTATATTCATTACTTCCAATAAAATGACTATGTTTTAACTACCCTTTAAAATAATATTATTTTATTATTAGAGTGCAATGTAAGATTTCAAAGGAACTCGTTGTTGTGTATTGGGTAAGCCATCGAGCATAGCGTTCCTTTTAAATTAATATTGACATTTTATTCAAAAATAGGGATAAATATAAAAATGAAATATTATTTATTTACCTGGGGTGTTACATCCTTCCCCCCTTTTGGGAATTGCGTCCTCGCAATTTCAAAATTGGGTTCGGAAACATCATTGAAAGTCCCACATCGGAACAAGAGTCGGTAAAACAATCACTTTAAAAT
The DNA here is from genome assembly GCA_963277665.1 of Viscum album. Lineage (NCBI taxonomy): Eukaryota > Viridiplantae > Streptophyta > Magnoliopsida > Santalales > Viscaceae > Viscum > Viscum album. Next base: position 28,517,167 of record OY728131.1, read on the forward strand.
AAAGGGAGAGAAGTACAAAGGTCACCCGAGTTAACCCATACTATGATTCAAAGTAGGAAAATACGGATATGGAAGAAAGAAAAGGTTCATGTTCTCAGGGAGAGTGATAGAAAAAATGTTTAGGAGAAAGTTAACCACCAGAAAATCACAAACTGGTGATAGGTTAAACGGTATTTGATTCCCCAATAGGAAAAGTTAATAGACAAATTTTTTTATTTATGTTACTTTTCATTGAGGAATTTATTTTTTGAGATTAACTAAATCATAGGGAAACATACTTACTTGTCATGTTGACTTTCAACTTTTACTAGATTTCTTACACAGACTCTTACTTTCTCCAAATGATGAGTATTTAGGAAGACTTATTTACATTAAGAGAGCTATAATCAACTACTAGAGAATCACCTAATCCCCAAAATAGAACTATATAATTCCCATGTATTTAGACCTTAACCAAAACTAAAACCAAAAACGTTAGTACAAGATAAGATAATACCCAAAAAGGATAATCCTTAAAAAAAACAAATCTATTCTTAATCTCCAAAATTTATCAAACAATACCCAAAGTTCAACAAATACCATTCAATAAACAAATTGTCCATAAAATAATTCAAAGTAAACCAAACTAATATTGAAACCCAAATATTTGAAGGATTTAGTCACATAGTCTTCCAAGGTACAAATTAACACTTATCTCCAAATAACATCAATTACTCTTAATGTCTCATATTGAAAAGTAATTAACCTAATCACATATCCTCCATGATAGGTTTATAATTTCCATAGATAACCCAAAATCAACTTACTCTTAATTCATAAAATCACCTAACTAAAAAGAATAAGTCATACTAACCGGGGAATTCACGTAGTCCAGTGGTAAGCGATAAATACCAGTTGAACTTTGGTTGTGGGTTTGATTCCCACAACATTGTCCAATGCGATGGGTTGTCACACGATCTGCGTGTTGTCCTTTTTATAAAACTCCAAAAATAACTCTAAATGTTTTACCCTCAATAGTTTCCTTATACCTCTCATGTTCATCCAAATTCTTTACTATCTCAACATCTTAAATCTTGAAGTTTTATTTCACCACCATAAGATAAAATAAAACGATTCCCAAAATCAATAACAATATACCTTGATCATGGCGTCCACTCGGTTTCATCGTCATCTTGTTCACGTAGGTAGAAGTCCCATGCATTACAACAATGATTTAGAGATCCTTCAAAATCATTTGCTTCCTACATCCAAATACACCTCATACAACATGGGTCATATGGGTGTTCACAGAAACTTCTGATAAAACACGGTTTCTATAAAATAGTTGGACTGAAATTGAGTTGAAACTTTCTATTATTGGTCATTTTAAAATACCATAAGTATGTGCTGAGAGACTATATTTTAAAAGAAAATATAAATAGGTTGCGCAAGGGTCTCCTTCCTTAGCACCATTTTTAAAATCATAATATGCTTCAAATTCTTGTGATAAGGTAAAATATTTGAAAATACCTTGATAATATTTAACTTTCTTGAAAATATGAGAATATTGTGAAAATAGTATTTTTCTAAATACAACCCATGATCCACGATGATAACGAGGTATAGTGGAGGTGTTTGATATATCAAACAACTGCTTTCAAGAGAGTTGTATGCTAGAAAAAGTTTCACAATCTTCCGAACATGACTTTGCAATAATTATTGCAAGCACGTCATCAGGAAGAGATAGGAACGTCGTTTGAGATCCTTCTCCTTCCATTCGTAACCGAATTTACTTGACCTGAAAAAATTTATAAAACAATGATTTAACTGAAATAATAGATATAGGGACTAATCATGTGCCTAACAAAAACTCCTAATCCCTAAAGTTGTCTAAACTGACCACTGATACCAACTATAAGGCCCCAAACTTAAACCTTACTTAATGTTGAATTATATGAATAATTCACATTGAGGATATTTTCAGGTTTAGAGTTTTAGATAATTATATCATAAATCATGAATTACATTCCACATTTAAACAAAGTGGTTACATACAAGATAGTATTGGTTTTTCCCCATCAACAGAATCATATTTAAAATAAAACATGGTTTCTTTCTTGACATATCCTTGACACTATCATCATATCATGCACCTTTCCCTTGACCTGTAAAAAACATTTCAAAAACATGGGATGAGCATAAAAATCTCAGTAAGGGATACAAAAGTATGAAAATAAAACATTAGTCCATGTATGAAATCATACTTTACTCTTAAAACATAATCATTTTAACATACCTCATAAAATCACAAATGAATCATAGAAATCATAAGGCATAAAGGTAACTTGAGGCATTCATAACATTCTTACGTAGGGAGTAACCCTCTTGGTTACGTTTGGAATACCCATCACAGTATATTCCCTAAATCTCTTCAGAGAAACCTTAATGTTTAACTCTTTCACGTTACCCAATGAATTGGAGAGCTATATCGGGCTCACCCTCCCTTAGTTTATCACGGAACCACCCGTCTTCATAACAATTCCCAAGAACCATAACATAATCGTATCACATAAAACATGCATAAAGGAAACATAACAATTCCACTTTTCAATCACAAGATATCAATACAACCCATTGATATAAAAACATTATGAAAACCATTTTCAATACCAATATAAAAGAAAAGTAAATCATGGTATTTATTTTTCTTCATTTAAAAAAAAGGTATGGATTGTAGAGGAAGCCGAAACTCAAATAATGGTCACGACGGCAGAGATGTCATTGTCGCCGCATATGTATGACAAAGAAACATTCCTTTTGTCATTTAGTAAAACGCTTCGTATAAAAAAAATTCCTTTTGAATAAGCATAAAAGTCAAAGGGGTTTATACACCATATAAAATAATGTTGTGTATAAAATAAAATATGCCTCAATGAATTGAGATTGAGACGAAGTCCCTTATAAAGACGGTATCCTTGGATTAAGGAGAAATCAATTACATAATTATGTGTGACAAATGAATACACCAAATATAAGTGGATATTAAGTGTAAAAAAATCATAGGTTATTCACACATATTCATAGAATGATATATTCAAGGGGTACAAGTTTATCCCAAATAATCAAAATTGGGTTAAGAAGTTTCCTTGCAAAAATTCGACAGCCTAATAGCGTCACTTCAAAATTCAGAAAATGAGTTGATGCGAGATAAAAAGGGTATCTCATCACTTGGACATAAAATTTACATCAATAAGGATATATAAGAACATATCCCAACATAACAATATGTAAATTAAAAGACCCAACAAAAGAAGTCTTTTAAAAAGAGGAGGGTGAAAGGTTCCCTTATCGACTTGGGTATCTTTCGAAACATACACCCCATGAAAGGACAATACAACATTGATGCAAATACTCATAAAAGAAATTATATTACACAAAGAGTAGAATAATGGGAAGTATATATAAAACTCAATGGAAATGGTGGAAAATATAGCATAAATCTCACGGGAATAAAAGTGAGATGAAAATCCCTTACGAAAACTCGGCAGCCTAACGACGCCACTTAAAACATCCAAAAATGGATTGATGAGATCAAATAGTGTCTCTCATCATATTAACATAAAATGTACATCGTGATTAATATAAAATAACATCCCCCAGCATAACAAAGAGAAGCTTAAAAGAAGTGACATAAAGGAGAGTACTTTAAAAGAAAGAGAGAGGTTGCATCTCTTACGAAAATTCGGCAGCCTAACGGCTCTACTCAAAACATCAGAAATGGATTGATGAGAGAAAATAGGGTCTCTCATAATACGAACACAAAAAATTAAAGTAAGAGTTATATAAAAGAACATCCCAATCATAAGAAATATGATCTTAAAAGGAATGACATAAAAGAGTGTACTTAAAAAGAAAGAGAGGGGTATGATCCCTTACCTCGTGTCCGACGTGACTCGATTGCTCTTTAATCTCCTGAATAATAAAATAGAGTTAATATCTACTTGCTTAAGAACCTTTCTCAAGTTTATTATTCCTTTATAAATCTTATTTACATGTTATAAAAAATATGTAATCATTTAAGTTAACAAAGTTCGTTTTGTCGATATTTGGTACTTAAGTCAAAAATTGACTTCTTACAATTACATGTTGTTTATGTGGTCAAAGGTTCATTATATCCAGAATGATATTAAATATTTTTATATCATATATATCATATATATCCGGAATATACATGTATTTATAATAGTATATAACATTTAGAGGTAAGAAATGAAATGCACTGTTCATGGAGACGGTAAGCCGTACGTACGCATGAACGCTACTTTCATTTCTATTTCATATTTAATGGAGTGAAATCATAATGATATAAGGGTATATTATAATTCCAGAATAATATCATATATAATAACATTATATCCATCCTTTATATGTCCCACATATGGAATTAACAAATCAAATCACTTTGAGGGGGCGGTAGTCCGCACTTCCTAAAATGAAATTATCGTGTTTACCCATAATGGAAACCATAAAGGAATGACATAAAAGAAGAATACAGAAGCATTAGGAAAACATAAACATAATATAAATAATATATAAAATACAGTGACATCATAATGGCCACCTTAAAAGGGGTTAAAAGAATATTGAACAATCATCGTTTCGTGAGGCAGTAATTCGCCATCCATAGAAACAGTATGTTCTTTAACCATTAGACAACGTTTTGTGTAATTGTAGCTCTAATAATTCTCATACAAACATCCTATTATATTGAAGATAATGTTTTTGTTACAAAATAAAGGAATAAAAAGAGTTTAGGGGGTTGGAGAAGCAAAATAAAACATAAGAACACAAGTGAAGATATTACCTTAACATCAGGTAACTCTTCTTGGTTTGAACCAAAAGGGTTCTTTGAAGAGCTTTCTGCCCAAGGTAAGGCTTCTAGGATGAGTAGAGGGATGTGGAGAGACAAATTGAGCAGGGGTTGTCCGATCCAAAGGCTTGAGAGGTGTGGGTAAGGTGGTAGAGGTGGGGGCCTTTATAAGAGGAGAGGAGGGGCACTCTTGGAATGTAAGGAAATGTTACTTTATTTTAGAATGTGATTCAGATTAAAAAGGTAACACATTGATATAATTCGAGGATAAGGTGATAAGGGTATGAAATATACCCATCCAATAGGTTTTGGAAAAGTGCAGTTCTTAGATTTTACATTATCTTTTCATTTTATTTAAAACGTTAAATAATGAGGTAATCGCTGCATCATCATAATGTCATAAATAATTTAATTTATTTAATATCTAAAAATTATAGAAAAAGTACTATGATGTAGTAAATATTTTTATATTTCCAATGAATTATTATAGTCAAAAATCATACTTGTATAACCCTATGTAAAAATGGTTTTAGTAAAACAACACATGTTTGTGAATTTATAATTTTAACTTTAAATAAAAAGGTATTAATGTCATTTTCCAACCAAAGTGGATCCATGGGGTCCCCATGTTGACCGCATGGATTTTATTGGTCGGCCATGACACATAAAATAATGGTAGGACATGTGTCAAGTTCATTTCATATCATTAAAACATTATTTTTACCTTAAATTACACTAATTACCTCTAATCGCGATTAAAAACATAAAAGTCACTATTCACCAAAAAATTATTTTAATCCCATTGAACCAAATTTTACATCCTAATGACAACCATGTATGTCGGATTTTTGAAATTCAAAACACAGAAGTGCTAAAATTTCATTTAAATGAAAAATCAGTTTTTTTTAAGTACCACTTAGTGATTTCACTATTCATCAAAAATTGAAGTTTTTCAGAAAAATACCAAAACTTCACCCTAAGATATATTTGATATTCCGAATTCAAAAATGATGTCTATTTTAAAAAATTCAAAACATATAAGTTGCATTAATTAATTTAATAATTAATTCCTGCTGTCAAAACAAATAGCGTGTTTTTATGAAACAAAATGTATCAAAAGATTGACACTAGTTTAAGTCCGATTTCAAAGTGAAATTAATTCCAACGACCACTATTGGATTAAATGGTAAAAATATATTCTAATTTTACTTTAAAACCAATTAAAAAGGTAATCTAACTATATAAATAAATTAGATTGAAAAGTGGTTTTGAATTAAAATACAACACTTTTCACTATTCATTAAAAAAATGATCTTTTTCGGAAATATACCAAAAATTTACAAAAAGTAAATTTTGATGTCCCGATTCTAAAGAAGAATTTTATTTGGTCCAATAGAATGTATAAGAGTGACCAAAACTATATTTAATGACAGTTCTCCATCAAAAGGCGATAAGTGGACCTTTAGTGAAAATTAGAGTATATATGTCTAATATTGAATTCTTTTCATATTTTAAGCCTTTATACTTTATTGGATAAATGTAAAAACATTTAACAAAACATATATAATCACATTTTAGTTATTTATATTCATTCCCACCAATAAAACGGCTATGTTTTAACTACCATTTAAAATAATATTATTTTATTATTAGAGTGAAATGTAAGATTTCAAAGGAACTCGTTGCTGCGTATTGGGTAAGCCATCGAGCATAGCGTTCCATTTAAATTAATATTGACATTTTATTCAAAAATAGTGATAAATATAAAAATTTCATATTCTTTATTTACCTGGGGTGTTACATCCTTCCCCCCTTTTGGGAATTGCGTCCTCGCAATTTCAAAATTGGGCTCAGAAACATCATTGAAAGTCCCACATCGGAACAAGAGTCAGTAAAACAATAACTTTAAAATAAAGGGAGAGAATTACAAAGGTCACCCGAGTTAACCCATACTAGGATTCCAAGTAGGAAAATATGGATATGGAAGAAAAAACAACGTGTCATGTTCTGAGGGAGAGTGATAGAAAACATGTTTATGAGAAAGTTAACCACCAGAAAATCACAAACTGGTGATGGGTTAAATGGTATTTGATTCCCCAGTAGGAAAAGTTAATAGAAAACATTTCTTATTTATGTTACTTTTCATTGAGGAATTTATTTTTTGAGATTAACTAAATCATAGGGAAACATACTTACTTGTCATGTTGACTTTCAACTTTTACTAGATTTCTTACACAGACTCTTACTTTCTCCAAATGATGAGTATTTAGGAAGACTTGTTTACATTAATAGAGCTATAATCAACTACTAGAGAATAACCTAATCCACAAAAGAGAACTATATACTTCCCATGTATTTAGACCTTAACCAAAACTAAAACAAAAAAGGTTAGTACAAGATAAGATAATACCCAAAAGGATAATCGTTTAAAAAAAAAACAAATATATTCTTAATCACCAAAATTTATCAAACAATACCCAAAGTTCAACAAATACCATTCAATAAAAAAACTGTCCATAAAATACTAAAAAGTAAACCAAACTAATATTGAAACCCAAATATTTGAAGGATTTAGTCACATAGTCTTCCAAGGTACAATTTAACACTTATCTCCAAATAACACCAGTTACTCTTAATGTCTCATATTGAAAAGTAATTAACCTAATCGCATATCCTCCATGATAGGTTAATAATTTCCATAGATAACCCAAAATCAACTTACTCTTAATTCATAATATCACCTAACTAAAAAGAATAAGTCATACTAACTAGGGACTTCACGTAGTCCAGTGGTAGGCGATAAATACCAGTCACACTTTGGTTGTGGGTTCGATTCCCACAGATTTGTCCGACGTGACGGGTTGTCACACGGTCTGTGTGTTGTACTTTTTATAAAACTCTACAAATAACCCTAAATGTTTTACCCTCAATAGTTTCCTTATACCACTCATTTTCATCCAAATTCGTTACGATCTCAACATCTTAAATCTTGAAGTCTTATTTCACCACCATAAGATAAAATATAACGATTCCCAAAATTAATAACATCATACCTTGATCATGGAGTCCACTCGGTTTCATCGTCATCTTGTTCACGTAGGTAGAAGTCCTATGCATTACAATAATGATTTAGAGATCCTTTAAAATAATTTTCTTCCTCCATCCAAATACACCTCGTACAACATGGGTCATATGGGTGTTCACGGAAAAACAGTTTTGGAAAATAATCATGTATGACATATAATTCCAAGACATCTGATAAATCATGGTTTCTATAAAATAGTCGGACCTAAATTGAGTTGAAACTTTCTATTATTGGTCCTTTTAAAATACCATAAGTATGTGCTGAGAGACAATATTTTAAAAGCAAATATAAATAGGTTGCGCAAGGGTCTCCTTCCTCAGCACCATTTTTAAAATCATAATATACTTCAAATTCTTGTGATAAGGTAAAATATGTGAAAATACCTTGATAATATTTACCTTTCTTGAAAATATGAGAATATTGTGAAAATAGTATTTTTCTAAATACAACCCATGATCCACGATGATAACGATGTATAGTGGAGTTGTTTGATATCTCAAACAACTACTTGCAAAAGAGTTGTATGCTAGAAAAAGTTTCACAATCTTTCGAACATGACTTTGCAATAATTATTGCAAGCATGTCATCAGGAAGAGATAGGAATGTCGTTTGAAATCCTTATCCTTCCATTCGTAACCGAATTTACTTAACCTGAAAAAAGTTATAAAACAATGATTTAACTGAAATAATAGATATAGGGACTAATCACGTGTCTAACAAAAACTCATAATCCCTAAAGTTGTCTAAACCGACCTCTGATACCAACTATAAGGCCCTGACCTTAAACCTTACTTAATGTTGAATTAAATGAATAATTCACATTGAGGATATTTTCAGGTTTAGAGTTTTAGAGAATTAGATCATAAATCATGAATTACATTCCACATTTAAACAAAGTGGTTACATAAAAGATAGTATTGGTTTTACCCCATCAACGGAAAAATATTTAAAACAAAACATGGTTTCTTTCTTGACACTATCCTTGACACTATCATCATATCATGCACCTTTCCCCTGACCTGTGAAAAACATTTCAAAAACTTGGGATGAGCATAAAAAGCTCAGTAAGGGATATAAAAGTACGAAAATAAAACATTAGTCCATGTATGAAATCATACGTTACTCATAAAACATAATCATTTTAACATACCTCATCAAATCACGAATGAATCATAGAAATCATAAGGCATAAAGGTAACTTGAGGCACTAATAAAATTCTTACGTAGGGAGTAACCCTCTTGTTTATGTTTGGAATACCCATCACAGTATATTCCCTAAATCTCTTCGGAGAAACCTTAACGTTTAACTCCTTCGCATTACCCAATTCATTGGAGAGCTATATCGGGTTCACCCGCCCTTAGTTTATCACGGAACCACCCGTCTTCATAACAATGCCCAAGAACCATAACATAATCGTATCACATAAAACATGCATAAAGGAAACATAACATTTCCACTTTTCAATCACAAGATATCAACACAACCCATTGATATAAAAACATTATGAAAACCATTTTCAATACCAAAATAAAATAAAAGTAAATCATGTTATTTTTTTTTCATTTAAAAAAGGTATGGCTTGTAGAGGAAGCCGAAACTCAAATAACGGTCACGACGGTGGAGAAGTCGTTGTCGTCACATACGTACGACAAAGAAACATTCCTTTTGTAATTTAGTAAAACGCTTTGTATAAAAAAATATTACCTTTGAATAAGTGTAAAAGTCAAAGGGGTTTATACACTGTATAAAAGAAAGTTGTGTATAAAACAAAAATTCCTCAATGAATGGAGATTGAGACGAAGTCCCTTACAAAGACGGTATCCTTGGATTAAGGATAATTCAATTACATAATTATGTGTGACAAATGAATACACCAAATATAAGTGGATATTAAGTGTAAAACAATCACAGGTTATTCACACATATTCATATAATGACATATTCAAGGGGTACAAGTTTATCCCAAAGAATCAAAATTGGGTTAAGAAGTTCCCTTTCAAAAATTCGACAGCCTAACGACGTCACTTCAAAATTCAGAAAATGAGTTGATGAGAGATAAAAAGGGTATCTCATCACTTGGAAATAAAATTTACATCAATAAGGATATATAATAACATATCCCAACATAACAATATGTAAATTAAAAGGCCCAACAAAATAAGTCTTTTAAAAAGAGGAGGGTAAAAGGTTCCCTTACCGACTTGGGTATCTTTCGAAACATACACCCCATGAAAGAAGAACAATACAACATTGATGTAAATACTCATAAAAGAAAGTATATTACACAAAGAGTAGAATAATGGGAAGTATATATAACACTCAATGGAAATGGTGGAAAATGTAGCATAAATCTCATGGGAATAAAAGTGAGATGAAAATCCCTTACGAAAACTCGGCAGCCTAATAGCGCCACTTAAAACATCCAAAAATGGATTGATGTGATCAAATAGTGTATCTCATCATATTTACATAAAATTTAATTCATGAGGAATATAAATGAACATACCCCAGCATAACAAAGAGGATCTTAAAAGAAGTGACATAAAGGAGATTACTTTAAAAGAAAGAGAGAGGTTGGATCTCTTACAAAAATTCGGCAGCCTAACAGCGCTACTCAAAACATCAAAAATGGATTGATGAGAGAAAATAGGGTCTCTCATCATATGAACATAAAAAATTACAGTAAGATAAATATAAAATAACATCACAATCATAAGAAAGATGATCTTAAAAGGAATGACATAAAATAGTGTACTTAAAAAGAAAGAGAGGGGTAGGATCCCTTACCTCGTGTCCGACGTGACCCGATTGCTCTTTAATCTCCTGAATAATAAACTAGTGTTAATTTCTAATTTCTTAATAACCTTTTTCATGTTTATTATTCCTTTATACAACTTATTTCCATGTTATAAACAATATGTAATCATTTAGGTTAACAAAGTTCGTTCTGTCGATATTTGGTACTTAAGTCAAAAATTGACTTCTTACAATTACATGTTGCTTATGTGGTCAAAGGTTCATTATATCCAGAATGATATTCAATATTTTTATATCATATATATCATATATATCCAGCATATACATTTATTTATAATAGTATATAACATTTAGAGGTAAGAAATGAAATGCACCGTTCATGGAGATGGTAAGCCGTACGTAAGCATGAACGCTACTTTCATTTATATTTCGTATTTAATGGAGTGAAATCATAATGATATAAGGGTATATTATAATTACAGAATAATATCATATATAATGACATTTACTCCATCATTTATACGTCCCACATATGACATTAACGAATCAAATCACTTTGAGGGGGCGGTAGCCCGCACTTCCTAAAATGAAATTATCGTGTTTACCCATAATGGAAACCATAAAGGTATGCTATAAAAGAAAAATACAGAAGAATTAGGAAAACATAAACATAATAGAAATAATATATAAAATACAGTGACATCATAATGGCCACCTTAAAAGGTGTTAAAATAATATTGAACCATCATCGTTTCGTGAGGCAGTAATTCGCCATCCATAGAAACAGTATGTTTTTTAACCATTATACAAAGTTGTGTGTAAGTGTATCTTAATAATTCTCATAAAAACATACTAGTATATTGAATATAATGTTTTTGTTACAAAATAAAGGAATAAAAATAGTTTAGGGGGTTGGAGAAGCAAAATAAAACATAAGAACACAAGTGAAGATATTACCTTAAAATCGGGTAACTCTTCTTGGTTTGAACCAAAAGGGTTATTTTAAGAGCGTTCTGGCCAAGTTAAGGCTTCTACGATGAGTAGAGGGATGTGGAGAGACAAATTGAGCAGGGGTTGTCTAATACAAAGGCTTGAGAGGTGTGGTTAAGGTGGTAGAGGTGGGGGCATTTTATAAGAGGAGAGGAGGGGCACTCTTGGAAAGTAAGGAAATGTTACTTTATTTTAGAACGTGTTTCGGATTTAAAAGGTCCCACATTGATATAATTCGTGGATAAGGTGGTAAGGGTTTTAAATATACCCATCCAATAGGTTTTGGACAAGTTTAGTTTTTAGATTTTACATTTTCTTTTCATTTTATTTAAAATGTTAAATAATGAGGTAATCGCTGCGTCATCATAATTTCATAAATAATTTAATTTATTTAATGTCTAAAAATTATAAAAAATACTATGATGTAAGAAATCGTTTTATATTTCCAATGAATTATTATAGTCAAAAATCGGACTTTTATAACCCTATGTAAAAATTGTTTTAGTAAAACAACACATGTTTGTGAATTTATAATTTTAACTTTAAATTAAAAGGTATTAATGTCATTTTCCAACCAAAGTGGCTCCATGGGGTCCCCAAGTTTACCCATGGATTTTATTGGTCGGCCTTGACACATCCAATAAGGGTAGGACATGTGTCAAGTTCATTTCATATTATTAAAACATTATTTTTACCTTAAATTACACTAATTACCTCTAATCGCGATTAAAAACATAAAAGTTACTATTCACCAAAAAATTATTTTTATCCCATTGAACCAAATTTTACATCCTCATGACAACCATGTATGTCAATTTTTGAAATTCAAAACACATAAGTGCTAAAATTTCATTTAAATGAAAAATCAGTTTTTTTTAAGTACCACTTAGTGATTTCACTATTCATCAAAAATTGAAGTTTTTCAGAAAAATACCAAAACTTCACCCTAAGCTATATTTGATATTCTGAATTCAAAAATGATTTCTATTTTACAAAATTCAAAACATATAAGTTGAATTAATTAATTTAATAATTAATTCCCGCTGTGAAAACAAATAGCGTGTTTTTATGAAACAAAATGTATCAAAAGATTGACACTAGTTTAAGTCCGATTTCAAAGTGAAATTAATTCCAACGACCACTATTGGATTAAATGGTAAAAATATATTCTAATTTCACTTTAAAACTAATTAAAAATATAATCTAACTATATAAATAAATTATATTGAAAAGAGGTTTTGAATTAAAATACAACACTTTTCACTATTCATTAAAAAATGATCTTTTTCGGAAACATACAAAAAATTTACAGAAAGTATTTTTTGATGTCCCAATTCTAAAGAAGAATTTTATTTGGTCCAATAGAATGTATAAGAGTGACCAAAACTATATTTAATGACGGCTCTCCATCAAAAGGTGATAAGTGGACCTTTAGTGAAAATTAGAGTATTTATGTCTAATATTGAATTCTTTTCGTATTTTAAGCCTTTATCCTTTATTGGATAAATGTAAAAACATTTAACAAACATATATAATCATATTTTAGTTATTTCTATTCATTCCCGCCAATACAACAACTATGTTTTAACTACCATTTAAAATAATATTATTTTATTATTAGAGTGCAACGTAAGATTTCAAAGGAACTCGTTGTTGCGTATTGGGTAAGTCATCGAGCATAGCATTCCCTTTAAATTAATATTGACATTTTATTAAAAACTAGGGATAAATATAAAAATGTCATCTTCTTTATTTACATAGGGTGTTACAATTATTAGTGTTTTATGGATGGATCAAGGTGGTTTATAGGATTAAGGTGATGGAATTAGGGATTGGTACCCCTAAAATTGTGACGGGAGGCACGATGGCTCCCCCAAAGAAGAAAAAATTATGATTTCCACCCACCAAATACGGGAAATAAATGATTAGTGGATCAACCTTCAAGTTAAGATGATTTTAAGTGGTTAAATAGTGTTTTAAGAAGTGTATGTGGTGTATCTAATCTCCCACATGAAGACCGTGAGTTTTTAGAAATTTTTTAAGTACACAACGTGTAGTTTGGATGAACACACATTGTGTGGACCCTTGTTATGACAAAAAGGGTTTCATTGGAAATAAAATATCTCATTATATGTTTTTAAAACACACATCATGAGATTTGATGTTGGAATTTCAGTGTTTACCTTTAGAGTACATGATCATGGACATGGACAGGTATATGGGCACGACCGGGATACACTGGGACAAACACAAATAGAGTACTCAAACATGACCATTTATGTAGGAATAACAATGGTACATCAGATTAAATATGGAATGAGTACTTAAAAATAGTTAGATCACCCAAAAATGAACAAATTACATATGAATGATGAAACTACATAGAAATGAGCCAGAGTACAGGGGCACAAGATGTAGTAAACAAGCATACCTAGGGCAGCTAAGACACATTGTGTATAACCTATATAGTAATTTTAAATTTTTCTAGGGACTACTACCACATTTATGGAGCATAGTGGTGAGGAGTGGATCCCTCCACTCCGATTCTTGTGAGGTTGCATGTGGTACATGGCATCGAGGATAGACCTTTGGGAGCTATAGGTTGACTCATCATTCTTAGATGTCTATGGATATGGAGATCCCAATTCTATCTTATATTGGGTTTCTTTTAAGCATATCTAATGTTGGGTTTCTTTACCCTCTTGATTTAGGGGTTGAACTGACTTTTTATATTTCTATTTCTTTCTTTTTGGTTTTCATGGTGTCTTATTGGTTATGTATATATTCACCCCAACATGGAATTTTTTCAAATGTGTTATGCCTTATGTAGACAATAGATTGATTTTTAGTGAACTTAGTGGACCTATTTTTAGTGGATCATAGTGGTACTTAGTAGAGTGGACCATGTTTTTGTTCAGACATGGAGATTATGAGCTGGTATCTCTTTAGTCTTTACATCTATCTTTTTGGTTGTCGTTTGGTTGAGACTTCATTTTATAGTCGGGCATGAATCTTCCCCCTTTTATATCATTTTTATTTTATTGTACTTTGATGTGTTTCTAGAGGTTTTTACATGCATGGTTTACACTTTAGATTTTTTTATTTTATTATATCTTTATACTCTTACATGAATGAAATTTTTGCATGCATACATGCACTTTATATTAAGGCCTACCATTTTAGTGTCATCCCTATTTAGATTTGTTTTCATTATTTGGACTATTTGAGGTGGTATTAGGGTTTTATTTTTGTCTTACTACCATCCATGTGTTTCCTAGTGGGTCTGGTCATGAAAGTTAATGATGGAAAAATGAAACAGAATACTTCCTGAAGATAGTAGTCTATACATATTCATGAGCGATTCTTTTATTCCCCATTGAATGGTAAAAGGAGATGAAAAATGGAAACACCTGAAATATAATAAAATTTTATTTTATCTAATATATTGATGTTATTATATCATAATTGTAAGAATCCAGTTTTTCTTTTCAGATATGTCTTAATTTTTTGGTTGTTCTTTAGGAAAAGTGGAGTTTCTGGAAATTTCAGTAGTATACACCATATACTTATAAGTACACACTGTGCACCTGGTTTCCACCGGTAGCCATGTGCTGGCCATGTAACGGTCGAGCACATGGCCGTGTGGGGTGACCTGAAGGCCGCATAAAGTGGAGCCGGATAAGGAAATTTCTTGCTGTTTACTTTCTATTTATTTCATTAAATGGACCGGGGTCACGTCTAATTAGTAGAACACACTTCTTCTTTGTCTGTCTCATCCAGAAGTGAATGAGGCTGTTGATTCTTCTCTGAGCCCCTGACTCACCATCCTTTCTCCGAATTTAACTCCGTCGGTTGTACTGGAATCATATCGATGAGTTCTTCCTTCTTTTAGAACCTCATATCTTGATTTCTCCTCTTTCACGAGAAATCCTCAGTTGAAAATTTTTAATATTTTTGTGGATATATGACATTATCGGGAGATTCAAGGCTTGAGGTTCACATATATCATTCGTACAATGCTGAGGTAAGTGTTTTGTGCCTTTCCGTAGTTAGTCTTTGAGTTATATGTGCAAAAGTTTCCAATACCCTTGTTCGGGGTATTGCCTATTTATAGTTATTAGGCCTTGTATTTCTTTCAATGACTCATGTTCTTGAGTAGGGGTTTTCTTATTGTAAATAGGGTTATTTTACTTTCTATGGATGTTTTTCCCATGTTTTCTTGGTTTTTACCAATTGGTCTAGAATTTACTGTTAGTTTGTTTTGTTTTCTATGCCTAGTACTGTTAAGATGGAGTGATTTTATCTAACATGCTATGATATGTTGTAGACTGTTTATACAAGTAGTTCTTGAGGTTAAATTTGTATTCCGTATATCTTTTGTGCACGATTGACTTCCACAGAGCTGTGGGAAACTGGTGTAGTAGACCATAGGGAGAATGGACGCTGAGGGCTTCTCCAGAGTGTCTATTTACTTTAAGTTTCCAGAACATAGCGAGGATGGACGTAAGTTCTCTCTTAGAGTGTCTGTAGTTTCCTCATTACGAGACAACATGGGGAATTGGATGTTGAGTGCTTCCCTAGAGTGTCTATAGTTATCCATACAAGACCAATTGGGGAATCAGTGGCGAGTGCTTCCTCAGAGTTTCTTTGTTAAAGCTGAACCATTGTGGTTAGAATGTGAGTACTTCCCAGAGGGTTTCTTGTTTTTTATTGGTTGAACCTGAGGTATTATGCTGTGAGTACTTCCCAGAGGGCTACTTGTATTGTTTAGATGCTTACTTTTATAATGAAAATTGAATGCAAATGAAACTGTAGGATTGTTTACTTTTGAGTACTACCTTGTTTACTATTTCTTTTTTCTTAATGCCTACCATATATATTCACTAACTATTAGACACAAATATTTGGGTGGTTGCCTAATGGGATTTGTCTCACGCCTAGTTTTGGTCATGCTTTTGGGCTCAAACAAATTACATTGTTGCATGTCTAGATAAGGGAAAGTTCCATTCTACTTTAGGTTCGTGATTGCTGTGGAGCTGGAGGGCATGGGACCAAGATGAGGCTTTCAATTCAGCTAGAGTGTATTTGATTCCTTTTTTACTTGGATGTTTAGTACTGTATTCCAGCATTGCGACTTGTTCAGTTTCTTTCCTAGATATATGTATCTTGCATCATTTATATATGTGATCTATTTTTTTATTTCTTTAGTCTTCCACTGTTTACTATTGTATGATATTATTACTGCTTCCTCTATTGTTATCTTTATATTTCTGTGGTGTTACTCTACCAAGGAGGGAATAGTTTCCCCAATATCACACCCAAGGCCCTCGCTACTAGTCGGCAACCTATGGTGTTTGGGGAAATGTGCTTGAGGCAATGTGACCAACTTGGTACGGGGCACCTCTAGGAAGCTCCCGGAACCAGGATGATACAAAGTGTTATTAGAGGCTTTCTTTTCTTCCTGACTTACTATGTGGAGCTTATATCTAGGGATAGTAAGGAATATGTACTTGGTAATAAGCTATGCCTGGGAGTAGCAAACCCATGTACAGTGAAAAGCTGATTTACATCCTATATTGCTATTTTTTCTAGTTTTTCAATTATTATAGTTGATTTTATTTCACTGTTGGGTGATTCACATGTCTTGTGTTGTTAGTGTTGATATTATTGAGGTTCTATTTCTATTGCAACCCGATGAGATGAGGTTATGAAATCTCATGCATCATATAGGCACTTGATAGATATGACTTGTCATGCATTCTTGCCATGCCATTTATAGTGCATTACTAATTGAATTTTGTTTTGATAGATGTTGTCATAGATATGCATGCTTTTTTGATAGATTCCTTGATTTAATACCTACAATTTGATAGGGTATTTCTAATTTTTAAGATTTAGTTTGAATGAACACCCAACTTTGGTTCTTGAGGTGTTATGGGAACTCATGGATCATAATTTGGTGGATAATCACTTTATTATGGTTTTATAATACTTGTATAAGATTCTAAGCTTTGATTCATAGGGAGTATGGGCCCTTACAGATCAGAATTTGGCACTTTAATGTTTGTTTTAGTGTTTTTATGGGTTCCAGATTAGTTTCTAAGGCTTACTTTGCAGAAAAACCCAGAATAAATGGCATGTAATTATGAA
The DNA here is from genome assembly GCA_963277665.1 of Viscum album. NCBI lineage: Eukaryota > Viridiplantae > Streptophyta > Magnoliopsida > Santalales > Viscaceae > Viscum > Viscum album. The sequence continues at coordinate 28,534,999 of OY728131.1, forward strand.
TACATTCCATGTATCCTTCTATTTGGGAAAGAACTGTTTTTCTTAAGTACACACTGTGTAGTCTCTAACTGTGTCACTAGCTTTGTGGGGAGAGACACGGGGTTGGGAAAAATTTGGCGGGACACGCCGTGTACTGGATGTACACTCTGTGTTGTGTAGACCTTGTTTCCACCTGTGTGACTAATAATAAAGATGGATGAAACATAGGTTATACACACCGTGTTAATCTTGAACACACAGTGTAGTGTAACCCTTGTATCCGACCGTGTGACTAATAACACGGGTTGGTGGAAATCCTTCTAGTACCCACCGTTTCTAGAATAAAAACGCTATATAGAGTCAGTTGTGTGTCCAACTGTGTGACTAACAACACAGGAAGTTGAAACCTAAATGGTACACACTATGTCTAGCATAAACATGTCATGTTGAGTCAGCCATCTATCCAACCGTGTGACTAACAACACATGCATTTGAAACCTAAGCGGTACACGCCGTGTCTGGAACAAACACGCCATGTAGTCCTATCCTATAAGAACCATGTGGGTTAGTTGTGTAGAAGAACTTGGGTAAGAGAACCTGATTCAATTGTACACCGTGTCTTGGAGAAACACGCTGTGTATATGGTTTGTTACACGACTAGTTGTGGAAGGAGTACACACCCATGTGAAGGCTTAAAGGAACATGCCGTGTAGGAGTTATACGCGCCGTGTATCCCTCTTTTGAAAAACTTTAATGCATTACTTTTCTTATTACTTTCTTTCACTTCTATGTTTCAGTCCTTGATAATCTTGATCCTAACGTGTGCGCTTGATCTTACAGAGTCATTCCACCAAGATGTCCCCCGGTTGTACACTAGATACAAGGTAGTGATCAGACACTGGATATGGCTGATCAGGGGCTACCAACAGATCCTCCTGTAGTGCCAGTCTTGGCACCCTTCATCATCCTGGACATAGGTGTTGATGTACAGTTCCAAGAGGGCTTTATGAGGGTCATGAAGACCTTCCGAGGAGTACCGCCTCCTGCCCTGTCGCTGGAAGAATTGACACAGGTTTTTCAATAGCAACATCCTCTCATCTTTATAGGGGACATAGGACCTCCGGCTGTAGAGTCATGGATAGAATCCATGATTTATATATTCGAGAATATGGAGATTCCTCCAGATATGAGGGTAAAGCTCTCTACGTATATGATTCAAAAATCCGCCAAGAGATGGTGGGATGTGATCTCATAGGTAGGACGCCAGCGGGTTATGGCTTTGGATGAGTTCCAGTGTGCCTTCTATGACTACATCTACTCAGAGACTTTTAGGGCTGATTGAGCTCGAGAGTTCATGAGTTTGGACAGGGTAATCTTTCAGTTATGGAGTATTCTTCTCAATTCACATAGTTTCAGCGGTTCATGCCTATTCTTGGAGGTGATGAGTTATTTCTAGAAATAAGGTTTGAGGATGGTCTTAGGTATGAAATCCGATCTCAGGTGAACATATTCAGGTTGACTTCCATCACCTCTATAGTCAACCATGTACTAATCACAAAGCGTAATATGAAGGATTATAGAGGTATGAGCCATGGTGGTTCGACATCTGGAGTTGGTACCCCTCTTTTTGATAGTAGGAAGAACCACTCAGATTCTACACATGGAAATCGTAGTAGTCATGATACTTCTTCTGGTGGCCATGTGGTGTCCTACCAGTGCGGGAAAGGAGGGTATACATGGAAACATTGCCCGAGAGACCCATTGGAGTACCTATCTTCCTACAATATGGGTCATCTTCAGCATTTATATGATTTTTTTCTCACCAGAATCTAGTGACAGGGGTCTATGACTCATTGATCAAGAGTAGTACCACCAGTTTCTCATCAGTCTTGGAACTGGAGTTCTTCCAGCTGTTCAGGGCAAGGTGGGGGTTGCGGTCATGGTATCCAGATGGTAGGATTCCAGTGACAAGAGAGTAGACCAGCTCAGGGTGGTCAGGCAGGGTCACAAGGTCACGGTACATGCCCAACTTTTTTTGTGGAGAAGACCTGACAAGAGCCGGATCCCGGACCCTCTATAGTGCGAGGTATGATACTAGTTTCCTCAGTTTTAGCTTCTACACTTTTTGATAGAAGGGCTTCCCATAATTTCATATCTATTGCTGTTGTATAGAACCTTGGGCTCTATATCTTTACTTCTTATGATGACTTGACGTTGGACACTTTGTTGGGGAGAAGAACAGTGAGTGTACTTCAGTGCAAGGAGTTCCCTCTTGAGGTTGGTAGATGTCACTTCTTATGGGATATCTATGTCCTAGAGATGATAGACTGTGATTTAATTCTCCGGAAGAACTGGTTGGATCGCATTCAAGATTTTGTCGACTGATATTGTCATAGGGTGATTTTTACATCACTAGAGGATGGTTTGTTATTACATAAGGGAGAATGGGATGTCCAGGAAAGCAGAGAAGGACCCAAGAATCATGGTTTGGGCAGAGTTACTACTCATATTGCTAGTCTATATCCAGATGACCAGGGGACTTCACAGTTAGAATTTTCTCTAGTGGTGGATTGTTTTAGATATGTCTTTATAGAGGAATTTTCAGGTTTTCCTCAGGATTCAGAGGTAGAATTTTTTATTGAGATCATTCCAGGAGCGTCACCAGTGTCCATTACTCCTTATAGGATTGCCACACCGGAGTTACAACAGCTCAGGAAGCAGTTAGAAAAGTTCCAGGAAAATGGTTTCATCCAACCTAGTACTTATCCTAAAGAATCACCTATCCTATTTGCGAAGAAGGTGGACGATACCCCCAGAATTTGTGTGGATTATCGAAAACTGAACCAGTTGATGGTCAGGAACTGATATCCATTGCCGAGGATTGATGATATCTTTGATCAGCTTCGAGGAGCCTGGGTGTTCTCAAAGATTGAATTGAGATCCAATTACCATCAGTTGCACGTTAGACCCTCATATATACCTCTTACACTCTTTCATAGTAGTTATGGTTTCTACGACTATGTGGTTATGCTGTTCGGTCTCAGAAACACACATGCAATTTCCATGGCTTTGATGAACCGAGTGTTCCATCCGTAATTGGATTATTTTATGATAGTCTTAGTGGACGATATCTTGGTGTACTGTCTCACTCGACACGACCATGCCACATATCTTGAGATTGTTCTGAGTACACTAAGAGAGAATTAGTTTCATGTTAAGTGCTCAAAATGCCACTTTTGGATGGACCCAATTCACTTCTTAGGTCATGTTATCTTAGAGATAGGAGTATTAGTAGACACAGTTAAAGTTAGAGCAGTAGTTTCCTAGGAGTATCTAAAGAACTTTTTTGAGGTAAGAGGTTTTATAGGGCTGTATGGATACTCCATACAGTTCATACAAGACTTTTCACACTTAACAGCACCACTGAAGGGCCTGACTAAGAAGGGTGCGAAGTTTTTGTGGACAGATTCTTGTGATTCATCCTTTCAGGAGCTAAAAGGGAGGTTGACATTGGCACCAATACTAGTATTAATATATCTATGAAAGATCTATACTACATACTGTTATGCATCATGTATCAGGCTGGGAGCTATGATTATGCTGGGAGAAGGAGTCGTTGTGTACGGGTCTCAGCAGTTCATGCCACATGAGAGGAACTACCCAATTCACAATCTCTAGTTGGCTGCAGTTGTTCATGATTTACGCTTTTTGAGACATTATTTTCTAGGAGATAATTTTTTGGTTTTCACTAACCACAAAAGTCTCAAGTATATCTTCACTCAACACGATCTGAATCTGAGAAAGTGAAGGTGGGTTGAGTACCTTCAGTCCTTTGATTTTGAGCTTGCCTATATGCCTGGTATAGGCAACGTTGTGGAGGATTCATTGAGAATGAGGACTCATATACAGGCAGTTCAAGAGGCCAACAGTGAGTGGAAGATTATGGATATGTTCCTTGAGATGCATTTAGAGGTGCACAACAGACAGGGGCATACGTTTCTTTCTTCTGAGGCTGTTACCTCTACTCTTATTGATCAAGTGTGAATGAGGTAACTATCAGATGCTGAAGGCCTAGTCCTATGGGAGAGTGTGTTAGAAGAGTACCCTATTTTTGGATGGACCATAGGTGAGTCTGATATCTTGTGTTTTCATTGGCACATGTTGGTGTCAGCAGACATACGCAAGGAGCAATTGAGAGACTTTCATTCGTCAATTTAGGTAGTTTATTCTGGTGTCACCAAGATGTATTGAGATCTACACTGTCTGTATTGGTGGCCAGGTTTGAAGAGAGATGTTGGTGGTTTTGTCATGAGGTGTTCCACCTGTCAGTAGGTGAAGGATGAGAATTAGTGACCAGTAGGGCTTTTGTAGTAGTTACCTATTATTGAGTGGATGTGGAATGATGTCACTATGGAATTTGGGACATGTTTACCAAGGTCGCCTCAAAGGAATGATGCAGTTTGTGTGGTCATTGATAGACTCACGAAAGTTGCTCACTTCTTTCCAACCAATGATACCTTCAGTGTTGAAGAGTTGAGAAGGCTGTAAATCCATGAGATTGTGTGTTTACATGGAGTTCTACACTCCATTGTTTTGGTTAGGGATACACATTTTACATCTTAGGTCTGGAAGAGACTACAAAGGGTTTTGGGTACACAGGTACTTCTGAGTATAACTTACCACCCCTAGAGAGATGGAAAGTCTGAGCATACTATATAGTTGATGGGGTAAATTCTCTGAGCATGAATCCTAGATTTTATAGTTTATTTGTAGAAACACATACCTCTTGTGGATTTTTTCTACATTAATAGTCCTCAAAAAACTATTTAGATGGAACATTATGAGGCTTTGTATGGAAGGGCATTCTGATCACCCCTATGTTGGATGGAGGTGGGAGATAAAGCTATTCTATGACCTCGTCTTGTCCAAGAGACCATAGAGCAGATTGAGTTTATTCAGAAGAGGATGGCCACTAAAAAGCCATGACAGAAGTCTTGTGCGGAATGACAGAGACGAACCATGGAGTTCGAGGTTGGAGATCAGGTTTTCCTGTGTGTCACACTGAGGTTGGAACATAAGAGGATTAGGAGACAGGGTAAGCTTTCACCGAGGTATGTCAGACCATTTGAGGTTTTGGAAAGGGTCAGTCCAGTTGCCTATCAGTTGCAGTTACCTCAGAGGTACTAGGCTATGCATGAAGTTTTCCATGTTTCTCAGTTGTATTTTTACTTCTTAGACCCATCTCATCTTCTTCAACCAGGGGAGGTTGAGTTAGATGTGGATGCATCGTTCAAGGATCATCTTATCCAGAATTTTGATCATAGTGAAAAGGTTCCCTGTGGCCTGTCAGTTCCTCTGGTATGAGTGTTATGACAGTACGGGCGAGTACAGGATGAGACCTAGGAGAGGGAGGTCGATGTATGATAGCAGTGGGTGGAGTTGTTAGAGTTTTCTTCTTCTACGCCACCTTTCTAGGGAAATTTGGGGATGAATTTCTTTAAGGGTGTAAGTTTGTAAGAACTCATTTTTATTTTCAGGTATGTATTAATTTTCTAGTTGTTTTTGAGGACAAGAAGATTTTCTGGAAATTTCAGGTGTATACACCGTGTAGTTATAAGTACACACCGTGTACATAGTTTCTGCGGGTAGATGTGTGGTGGCCATGTAACAGCTGATCACAGGGTCGTGTGGGGTGACCTAGAGGCCACCTAAAGTAGAGCTGTATAAGGCAAGTTCACATAGTTTAATTTTAAATAACACACTATGTACTTTCTTTTTATTTCATTTAATAGACCGGGGTGGCGTCTAATTAGCAGAACTAACTTCTTCTTCATCCGTCTCGTCTAGGAGCGAATGAGACCGTCGATTATTCTCTGAGCCCCCGACTCGCTATCCGTTCTCTGAATCAAACTCTTTTAGTTGTGTTGGAATCACATCAGTGAGTTATTTCTTCTTCCAATACCTCATCTCTTGATTTATCCGCTTTCACGAGAAATCCCTGGTTGAAAGTTTTTAGCATTTTTGTAGATCTATGGAATTCTAGGGAAATTCAAGGACTTAGGTTCACAAATATCATTCATACAACACCGAGGTAGGCGGTTTGTGACTTTTTGTAGTTAGTATTTGTGATATATGTCCAAAAGGTCTCAATAAACTTGTTTGGGGAATTGCATGTTTACGGTTATTAGACCTATTTTGTTTTACATACCTAGTACTATTTGGATGGAGTGAATTTATCTGAGATGTTGTGATATGATATAAAATGTCTATCCATGTAGTTTTGATGTTTAATTTGGATGTCGTATATCTTTTGTGCACGATTGACTTACACAAGTTTGTTGGAAACTGGTGTAGTATACCATAGGGAGAATGGATGCTGAGGGATTCTCCAGAGTGTTTGTTTACTTTACATTGCGAGACCATAGGGGGGATGGACGTATGTGCTCACTCAGAGTGTTTGTAGTTTCCTTGTTATGAGACCACAAAGGGAATTGGATGTTGAGGGCTTCCCCAGAGTGTCTACAGTTTCCTATAAGGGACCACATGGGAATTGACAGAGAGTTCTTCGTCAGACTGTCTTTGCTAAATATGATCTAGAGGGCTTATACTATGAGTACTTTCCAGAGGGTTTCTTGTGTTTGATTGGTTGAACAAGAGGGGTTATTCTATGAGTACCTTCCAAATTGTTACTTGTGTTGTTTAGCTATTTACTTTGATAATGAAAAATAAATGCAAAAAAAAAAACTATAGGATTGTTTACTTTGGATTACTCACTTATTTAATACTTCTTCTTTTTATTGCTTTCCATATATATATTCACTGACTATTAGGATCAGATATTTGGGTGGTTGTATACTAGGATTCGTCTCACACCCTGTTTGGGTCATGCTTTTGGGCCCAAAAAGATTACATTGTTGCAGGTCTAGATAAGGGAAAGTTCCCTACTACTTCAGGTACTTGATTGCTATGGAGCTGGAGAGAATAGGACCAAGCTAAGGCTTGAGATGCTACTGGATTTTATTTGTTTCTTTTGTACTTGGGTTTCGTACTATATTCCAACATTTTGACTTATTTGGATGTTTTCCTAGACATATGTATCATGCATCATTTATATATGTTCTCTAGTTGTTTATTTCTTTAGTCTACCACTATTTACTATTGTATGGTATTATTACTACTTCTTCTATTGTTATCTGTTTATTTCTGCTACGTTACTCTTCCAATGAGGGAATAGTTTCTCCACTATCACACCCAAGGACCTTGCTTCAAGTTTACAGCTTCTAGCATTTGGGGAAATGTGATTGAGGCCATGTGACCAACTAGGAATGGGGCACATCTGGGAAGCTCCCAGAATTGCTACATTATAATAATGGTTATAAAAGGTTTATTGGATGTGGAAGAATAAATAAACATGGAAATAATTTGTTAAAGGTTGTACCCCTTATTTGGAAAACCACTTTTTTATGTCACCTTAAGCCTCAAAATGATGGTAATTGTGGAATAATTGAAACTCTAATAATTGGGTATGGAATATAGGAGCATGTTTGAGAAATTATTTACTAAGATAAGTGGCTCAAATGGGGTCAGGAAGAGAAGATAAGAGGTGCCCTTTTATAACTGAAGTGGGTGGAAATCTTGCATATTGTAGAAACATTAATATATATAATATATGTATTACTCATGTAAAATGGATACAAACAAACTTATATTAAAATATAATAATAATAAGGTTTAAATTTAATCAAAAACTAAATTTCAGATTTGTTTAGATGTGATTTTAAACCTTATAATTTGGTTTAACCACCTCTTTACCCCTGTTTATCCTTAACAGTTATAAGAAAAATTTCAATATTTAAGGTTCATGAAAGTAATTTTCAAAATTAAAAGTGGAAAATAAAAAAACCATTTGTTAAATTATCAAAACTTTACCATAAAATTGAGTCAAGATAGTATTTTTTATTTTATAATGATTAAAAATAATTTTTAAACAATATATATCTTTTAAATTCATTTTTAGGGATATTCACCTATCTTAACTTTAAAGGAACTAAGATAATAATTTAATTTGAATATAAATACTTTTCCCATCACTAATACCTTATAATTTTCCACTAAATTTATGGGAAACCATAATTCATTAAATACATATTAATTTTGATGTTTTAAAAATCATTTATTTGATTTTTATATTGCTTGCACAAGCGTTTCCTTGGCGACGTGTAGTCGTTTAAGGAATTTATACCATATATAAATATTAAAAACAAATTATTACTATAAATATAGTTTACTATTCATCAATTTTATCTTATATATTAATTTATATATTATTTTAACTATATTGATATGATGAAAACAAAATATGTGAGAGAGAGTGACATTTTATAATTATTCTGTACTTAAACTAATATAAAGGGTGTAATCAAATTAATGTGGCACTAAAATGTCATATTTTAGAAGATATGATGAGTTCTTAGAATTAAACTCCTAAAATTAACCAATTAAAAGTTTCAGAATTATTTTGAGTCCTTATCCCGTAGTTTTAACTTAAATTAACCCGTTTAACCCATTACCGCGATGATAAAATTTTAAAACAGTCACTATTAATAATGAATAAAAATGAAATGAAAAATATTAATTAATTTGAATATGATTATTTCTTATGTGGAATCCGTTTTACAACATTTAATTTCAATTGTTCGTAAGGTTTACTTGTAATATAAACTCACAAAATTCATTAAAAAAACCATTTTTTGAAAAATATTTTTTGAAGTACAAAAATGAACTTATACAAAAATAAGCTATAATATTGATTCCCAAAGAATAAATTACAATATCTTTAATTAAACGGAACTTATAATAAATTAAAACAAACATCAAAATATAATGGCACTTTTAAACTACTATATTGAAAAAATGAGAGTTTTGTAAAAATCATTATTTCTTTCTGTTCACCCAAAAATTAATCTTTTCCAAAAAAAAACCAAAAATCAACCTAAGAAAAATTTGATATGATGAATCAAAAAAAAAATCTTTTAATAAAATTAAAATTTTAAAATTCATAAATTTATATTTCAAATCAAAATAGAAAATATATAGAAAATTCACTTATATAGAAAAATCACTCTTTTAAACCATAGTTATTCCAAATTCATATCATTAAAAATTTAGCACTTATTACCAAGGAAATAGAAAATAAATTTGAATAAGGATATGTTTTCAAAATTTATTTCATAATTTGGTTACTCCTATCCATACTGACCAAACCAGTGACTGGGTTATAACAGTTATATTTAAATTAAAATATTTCTATACTATATCATGATTTTTAAGCTTTGTGTTTCATGTAAAGAAATTTATGAAACACATAATTTTTGATTAAATGTAAATATATTGTAAAATTTAGGGTGTTATACAGTCTCTTATACAACAAATTATTATTTATCCTTTAACCTAAAGTAGCAAGAAGATTTTGAATCACCAATCTGAAAGATAATTCCACTAGTCCTCTCACTTGAAGTGATTATCATCAAATATTTGATTTCCTTGATGAGACATGTTTCTAACAAAATTTACTTATTTACATTACCACATAGTTTACTCACACTAATAAGTTTTTCTCCATCCCATCAATTATTTTAGTTTTCGACTTTTATTTGAACTATTCCAACAACCTTGATCTTTAAAGATCCATCATTACCAATGGTTATTGCACCACCATCATATAATTTTATATTGGTTTGTGATATTTGTGTCACCAGTAATGTATGATGATAATCCACTATATATGATCCAAGACATTTTATGTTAACTTTATTTGAGATACACCACAATAATTAGTGACCTCTCACCCTTTGATTTTCTACAACTTATCATTTTCCTTAGTAATCTATTATTTTACCTAGAATTTTATTCATACATTATTTTTCAAGGTGACATTGATGGCCACATATTTCAAAAATATTATCAATCCCTTCACACCTAGTTTGGATATGCATCATGTACAAGTTATCATTTTCTATTTACCTTTTCACATTTATATTTCATCTGTCATTTGAGTAACTACCACTAATTTATAGTCTTATTTGATTTCTAGGAAGAGTATGTTGTACCAGAAAGAATATTACTTTTGTCTATAAGATCCCTAAAACCACCAGTATTATCCAAAAATGAATTTTCCATAAAATATTTGAGTCTCTGTCTTAGAATATTCTTACTATCTCGATGGAATATTAATATTCTTTTGGATAGGTTTGGAAGATACATTATTATTACAATCACTATATATTTCCCTATTTAAGTATCATTCCTCTATATATTTCTCTCAACCCAAGTTTTCCTAGTTTTTCATTCAAAAAAATCATTGTTAGATAAACAAAGCATGATATTTTTAGAAACATATGGTCTATATTTCAATTGATATTCTATACACGAGTTCTCAACACACTGATATTACTCAAACTTAACTTCTATATTTATCTCAAAATGAGTCTTTCAACTTTAAGAAAACATTAATTAGATTTATTATTCTATTTATCTATATTAATCACCTTTTTGTGAAAATATTTCATGATTTTATCCTAATCAAAAAAATTTACATTGAAAAGATTTATCTCATTAATTTGATTATTCAGTCTTCCATTAAAATTGTCATCTTTTTATTTTTATTATTCACTACCCAAGTTAACTCCTTTTATTTCAACATGAACCATAAAGTTAATGTATATTTTAGCATATTCTTTCTATGATTAACTACTTTAGGAAAGGATTCTATCTTCTTTCTTACCTAAAATAATTATTTCCTTTTTTCTTTAACATATTTATTCCCCCTTCATCATATTTACTACTTCACTAATATATTTTTTTAGACTTTATATAATTTTTCTCCTCATCTTCTATATCCTCAAATTCCATGTTTTTCTTATTTCTTGGGTAGTTTTCACTGAAGTGTATAATTCATCCACATCTGAAATATTTAAGTGGAAACTTTATTTTATATTATTATTTTCCTTTATTGATACTTTTAGATATGATATCATTGAATTTCATATGATTTTAATAACTCTCATCTTCTCTATTTGATTCACTTGTGGTCTCATCATCATTTTATTTGATCTTAAATTTATTAATGGAATTAAAATTCACCCCCTTAGAATTTTTATTGAAAATTGGTAATTTTATCATCTCATAAATTAAAATAGAATTATTAAACTCTTTATGTTAAAGATATTACTCATATAAAATGAATAAAATACCTGGGTAAAACCTTCCTAAAATGTTTATCCTATCTTTTTTGACAATAGTATCATCTTCCAACTTATCTCCAAATCCTCTGATATTACTAATAATATCATTAACTATAGAGAAGTAGTCATCAATGGTTTTATCCTCATCCATCCTGAAATCTTTAAACTTATCTTATAAAATATGAAGTTTGACTTATTTTATCTTGATTTCCCCTTCATTCATGTTATTATGCTTTATCCACATTTCTTTGGTCCTTATCATACCAATCACATTTTTATACAATTTTCTTAAAAATATGTTAATATATTATTCCTAGACTTCCTATCTATTACTATATTTATTTATTCCTGAAAATGAATTTCTCCATCCATAATAATGGTTTCCTAGCCTATAGTAACAACATCACTCACTTCCAGACCTTGTGAGAGAAGATAAGGACACGTTCCATTCTTCTAAAAATGATTTTTGTTTCTAATCATACACCTATACTATTCCCAAAAAGTTTTTCTTTCATGGTAGAACATAGACAGAGTAGAATATTCAGGGAAGCCTTATCTCTAATACCACTCATAGTACCAAGATTAGATGGAGCACCATTAGGGGGAGTGAATTAGTGATACTAGTTTTTGAAAACTATCCCTTTAATAATTAATCATCTATGATCTGTTATAGTCTTGTGATACTTTTCAAACACTTACTCAAATCTATAAAAATATGAAAACAAGTAGAAATAACATGTAAGTCTTTACATGGTTGGACCTCAATATAAGAGCCTAATCTTACCCTGGTCTGGTTTTATTAATGAGATGTATATGATCAATATTCTAACAAATATTATGAGATAGGGGATGTGTATATACTTGAATCTTATAGAGATATCAAATGTCTAGTACAATTTCAGGGAATGTGACATCCTTGAACTCACACTACAATTGAAAATTAAAGGTTTTATTAACCCTAGAACCAACAACATTGAAAATTACCTCCCTAATCTTGGATGAATCAGGTATTTAGTGTTCTTTATGATGAATTTTAATCACATACATGATATTCTTCTGAATAAGTCTTGAATCCCTCAATAATATAATTAAGAAATAATGCACACCATTATATTATCAAAGTTCATCAGGATGATTTATCCATGCATGAGATAATTCCTGGATGAAGAAGATATAATTTATTCTTAAGAGCACGATCCCAAATTAATTTCATTTTAAAATACTTCCCTATACCTCTTAAGAATATCAAATGGAGTGAATTCTATGTTCTTTTTATTATTCTCTCTTCCAGATAGATGAATATTTATTGCATTAGAGTATAAGTATCTCTACCAATAATCATAAAACCTCCTCTTATTTTTTAACTACATTAAAGAACTTGGTCAATGAACCCATTAAAAAAATAAAAAAATTAGTTAGCATCATTTTGAATATTTAAAATTTTGATCTCCATAATGTTTAGTCACAATCCATAACATTTAATCACTATTAAAACCACCTTGAATCTTATCTTGAAATATTTATGTTGACCGAGCCCATGATATTCTTGAAATAAATGAATAAAAAATATTAATTATATTTAAATTTAAAAAATTCCATGATATAGAATATCCTATTAGGATTTCAATTATCTTACTAGAATCTCAAAATTATATGCGCGAAACAAAAGACTAGCACGGATACAAAATATCATATGAGTATATAAATCTTTTATATGGGATAAAAAAACTTCCACATAGCTCAAATATCCAACATTGTCTATATTTAACTATGAAAAAAGAAATGTATTATGAAAGGAACACGTATATGAAATTCCATTTCCATTTTTTTGAACTCCAACTCTAGAAACCACTTTCTCATGGCTTTCATAGATGAAATATCTTATGGATCTGAAGAAATATCATGCACTGTATGAATTTTAGCTTTGATAGATTTTGGAAAAATCATATATAAAAAAGTAGATTCAAAGGACTTATGGTCTCATAAAATATCTTATATGTTTGATAATCCTCTTATGATAAACATCATTTTTATATTCATTTTCAACTCCAGTATAGTAAATCCAAATTACCCTAGAATGAACCCAAAAAATTACAAAAACATTTCAAGCCACTTTTAAGTATTTGAAATAATTTTCTTATAGAAAATAACATAATATTCATATAGGGTTGATAAAAAATCAAACTATTTTGAAAAGTCTAATTTTACTTATGCTGTTTGTTGTCCTTATGAAATTGTTAATCCGTTTTATTTCCCTAAACTATATTATTTGTTTCACCTTATATTATTACATAAATTTTTTTATAAATTTTTTATACATTATAATAGTTACTAAATATAAAATAATATTGAAATTAAATACCTATTTATTATCAATTTTATTTATAAGAATGAAAGACCGTAAAATGAAAGTTCCAATAGTTTTTTAAATCATTCGGATATCAAAATCATCAATGGGAGTAGCTATCCCAACTCTCGACTCATGAGATTCATGAATCCCAAATCTCAAATGAAATACTAGTAATGGCGTATTGTGAATATTATAACAAAAAATATTGTACATTATACCTCTTAAAACAATGTGGTTCATGAATTCTAATATATGTAAGTCATAATCAATTAGACCATACAATATTTTAAAATAAGTAAATAATCAATATTTTTTATTGAGAAAATATTTTATAATTTTGGGAAATAAATGATTTAATCTTTTATGTTAGGTATATGAGGAGAAAATCTACCCTCAAAACTATGATTTTGTAGATTGGTTGTGGATGGTGGTGTACTAATTATTATTGTTTTATTAACCTCTCATTATCTTTCATAAGTAGTTCATTTTTTTAAAAAGTGATTGATTTTATTTTTTTTATTCCTCAAATATATGAGATATAGTATTTAATTATTCATATTCCTTCTCATAATACATCAATGATCATTCATTGTCAATTTATTCTCTTGGTGATACTCTAAAACCCACTTACATAACAATCCCACACTATTTTGAATGATTAAAACCAATAAAAGTAGTTTTTGTTCATCTATGGAAGATGACCCATATTGTGTATAAACAAAATAAAACAAAATTTAGCGTATTCTGTTATGTTTTAAATTATAACATAATAATAATTTATTTCATTGATACTTAGACATTCCTCCTAATATTTTTACATGTTTCAATCTACAAATTTCCCCTTATTATTAATGTAAACCTCCTTATATTACACATGAAGTGGAATGGAAGTAGTGATAATATTGGATTGATTAATGCATGAAACAAAAAAATAATTTTAATGATTGGTTTTATTATTTCACATAATAGTTTATTATAAACACAATTTACATACCAATTGTTTCTCAAGTGAAACATACCCCACATTTAATTTATAGTACATGTTTGATGAAATTTCTACAAATTGGTTATTATATGAACAAATTGGAAAATTTTATAAAGTAACTTATATGAAATTGAATAATTCATATATTAAATGTATAATTTATTAAAAAAACATACATTTTTCCTTAAAGACCACCTCTTCATAATAGAAAAAAACAATTCTTATCTTTTAAGGATGTGAAGCTTGTGTATATCATCATTGTGGAGGATTTATGTCACTATATTTACCACTAAAGTATCTAGTTGACATTTTTTCTTTGATATCTCTATGTTAATTTCCAAAAGATTCAAAATAATATTTATTATATAGTCATTGATAGTGAATATACGCTTTAAAAAATTATTAGTATATCATTACATTATCTAAATTGAAAAGAATAGAAAATGTCATACCTGGTTACTAATATTTCTTCTCAGATGGTTTCCTTCACTATAGAAATAAAATTATTTCAATTAATTATATCAATAGTCATGTTAAACAAAGTAATAAACCTAATATAAATAATGAAGATTTATTTGTTAAGGTTAAATGGTTAACCATGCCCATTCCATCCAACTTAAAATTATTTTTCTCTACTTCATTATTTAATTTATTTAATAAGACTATAAACTGATGATTCTATTTTTTTTTTCTATATAAAAGTTTTTTAAAATAAATTACAATATGTATACTTTTTATTAAACATTAATAATATTGATTGAATATATATTATATATAAATAAACCTGATAATAATAAACCTATATTTAACAATATTTTTTTATTTAATGGTTGAAGTTACTTTTACCCTCTTAAAACAATCTAAATTACCACTCTATGGTTTCCTCTAACATATTTTCCTATCATCTCTATTGGATGAAATAAGAAATGTTTTTGATATCACAAGGATCATAATTTTTGGAAATAATAATTGATTCCATAATTTTTTTCATGGATGAAAGAAAAATGGAAAACTTTTCATTTAAATGATCATGTGTATAAAATATATACACTACTAGTGATCAAATTATCAACAACTGATCTTTGAATCCTTACTTACTAAAATTCACTTTTACAGATCATAATTTATAAAATTTTAGTATAATTTTGTTATCAACTCTTCTGTATTTGAAAATCATCACATGAAATTTCAAGTAGCCTAACACCCATATTTTATTAATGAATCCAAAGTAATACATATAAAAATAAATAGGATTACTATCATTGAAACCTGATACATACATCACTTTATCCATAATAATGAATATACTATTTTGAATTGTACTATCTTCATCTTTTTTTTTCTATAAAATGTATAAATGTTTATTATATATCCATTATAATATAAAACATGTACACATAGCCTTGTAGTTAATCATCATAATTTTCCTAAGATGGTTTTAGTATTTTTGTATAAATGTTTATAGATAAGGAATTGAGACCAACTAATACACTATTGGTTATGTATACTTTTATGAAAATCTATAACCTCATTAGATTCAAATTCCATATATTTTCTTTAAGAGTTTCAATGTCTGGAATAACATTTCAAATATTTTGAAAATGAAACAAGTGATATTATTCCAAATATACGATGGGTATTGTATCAATTCGTCTTATTAAAATTTCTTCCCATTCGATGCACCCATCATGATGAAATTTAATAAGACTAATTCAATCCATGTTGGTATTAAGTATTGAATTCAATGAATTATTTCATAATATACCTCTATATAATATAAATTTATAGTAAAATTTTATATTTGACACACCGTTTCAATTTATTCATATAATTTCCATGTAGGTAAATTCATTTGAAATTAATGATACTAAAAAGTTAGAACTATCTAACCAAGTGAACCAATAAGTAAACCATGATATCAAATAATAATGGGGGGTAGAATTTATCCACTTCACATGAAGTGAAAATAATCTATTTTTCTATTATTAGAAACTTTTCAAGCTTAATAACTTTTTTATAGATTTATTTAGAAAAGAAACAAAAAATAATTTTTATTTTTCAGACATTTTATAGGAGAGTATAATATATTTATGAAGGAAAAATATAAAATCAAAACCTGATAGTCATGTGGTTTTAAACCTTTTAACTTAATGTTATTAATCCATAAAATATTATTGATACTTGAGGAATACACCTCTAGGATGGTTACACCATTTAAAAAGTAGTAAAAATAAAACATTACTTGTCTAGATAACATGAGAGTCAATGGAAGAAGAAAAGTTCACTACCTGTCTTTTATTGGTTTAGAATATTCTCTGATGTCCATTTAAATCATGTCTAACCTTTCCATAATTTCATCTTTATTCTTCCCTTATGAATTTATTAATGTATCAATTACACAACGATAGGTCCCGACTATATTGTTACTTTTTATGGGATACTGATGTTTAAAAATTTATGTTTTCCCGATAATAAATTTTCCTAAAATTAGATTAAAGTGAATGTACTGGCTCAATACCATAATGAACATAGAATCCCAGATACTAAATCAAATCAAATTATTAGGTATTCACAACATTGTCACTAAATTTTGAATTAAAATAAACTAAACTAACTAAAATTGATGAATGACTAAATTAAATTAATGCAGTAAAAGTCAATGAGGGATGAAGATATGGAAATTAACATCCAGGGATTGTTTTTTATCCTTTAAGACAACTAAACTTCACTCATTAAATTATTCAAATTAATAGTCTTGAGACCTCATGGTGTAGCTAATTCTACTTGGATGAAAAAATAAAACCACATAATCCTCTAGATTCCTTTGGTCGAGGAAATATAACCAACCTAGGTACACTATGTTCTATCTAAAAATTGAAAGGAATAGTTAAGTCAACCCTCACTTCCCACCCCCTCTAATACATTTAGTTTCATCCCCTAATTTTCATCATTCTACATAGGAAGAAAAGGGAAATGATTTGAATTAATTTCAATTAAATAATAATGAATATGAAGAAATAAAAAGTGTATAATAATGGGATAACATGTGGTAAAATATTCTTAATTAATTTCACCCTCCTATATAACACTTATCCACTCCTGATCGAGTTTTTATTTACCCTGAATAAACTATATTTCATAGAATAAGGAATTAAAACAAAAAACTAAAATAAAAGTATTGTGTAATAATGAAACACTTAATTGGATTTCTTCTGATAGACAAAATATGAGTACCAATGTTACCCAATGAAAATTAAAAATAAAAAAAACTTAATCTACATGTGACTTATTGGTAAATGATAATCCTTCTTCTTCCACTCTCTATTTAGATGTTGGAACTTCATCTCTTCACTTGTTGATTCCCTTAAAGTGTATAAATCTAATTCTTTTATAGGTGATAACCCTTTAATATATAACTCTATATCTCATATCCTATATTTATATCTCAATTTATTTCTCATATATCACAACCTTCAACTCCTAAAACATTTCATGAGTCCCATGAATCACTTGGATTTAATCTCCCGGATATCATATCTTTAAGCACGTTCGTGGGGAGGATACATATATCTTGTATATTTGTAGAAATTATATACAATGTAGAGAAAAATAATATTACTTTACGACATAAAGCCATCATCCTTTAGGATTCACAATGGACAGATTCTATGACACAAAACCCCCCTTGAAAAAATTTGATTCTCTACTAATTTTTGAACCTCCACCATGTACTAAAACACCACTTAAAAAATAAATACTCCATAAAAACCATTATAATTCATCTTCTAAAAATGGAGTAGACAAAAAACATCATGTAGTATCTCATTCCAACATTCAAATCACCATCTATTACTCTATTCATATATATTGCAACAAGTATCCTATGGAACAACACTCCTTGATCCACCATCTCTCAAGTAATTATTAAATATTTATCCTCCATGGCGCAAGGTTGGTATATGACATAAGCTTCCCTATTATTTTATGCATTACTCATACTATATGTAAACATGAAATAAAGGGAAGGTATAAAACACAGTCTCATTCTCCACCTTCATTACATGTATGCATTCCTGCTGGCATATTCTACAAGCTCACACGGAAATCTAGAAATTTAATATTTTCATTGAGGCTTCATAGTGGACTCATCAGTGGGTCAACATGTCAAACTAGAGCTCCTATAGTGGTCCTACAGAATTGGTAGGATCATACAGGATGAGACCAATCTCCCTCTTCCAAAAAATGGATGTTGTTATTTTAAAAATACGGCATATAGGTGGTGAGGTTCTTCTATGTGTGGTAGGTGATTATCATGAAATCCCAATACAACACTGTTTAAGTCAAAATTAAATAGTTCTGGTGATCCTTGATCCCAAGTTGTATGATAACATTGGTTGGAGATCATTTTTATATATGAGGTTGGTAGACCATGCTCATATTATTAGTCTCAAACCACCCTATCCATACACTCTTACTTTAACACGTACACACATTGGGCGCTCCCCTTGTTTTTCTAACACATGCTATGTGCCAATCCATGCACAATTGTTTATTATCATTTTAACTCCTTCTTTCCCATTGTTTCCCTCCTTGTACAATGGTTATGTAACTCCATCATTAATAATGAAATCATCAAATAATTTTACTTTTTAAACTCTGTCTTAAAGGCTTGGACAATAAGAAGAATATTTGTATGAATGCGACATCCCACAACAAAAATAAGGAAAAGGATAGAAAAGAAGAACTCCTTAATATGTGTTGTTCTCAAATGTATCAATATCGAGGACTCATTATTTTTATAAATTATTTATTTAGATATATTATTATATAAACACAAACTGGAAATCTCACTTATCATATTCTATTGAGGAAGCCATAATTTTTTTAAAGAATTATTCACCATGGTATATCTAATACATGAATCATATCATGAAAAATTGATACAATTTTTGGGATGTTACTTCATATTGAAAATAGGTCTAGAAATAAAAATATCAAATATAGATATTTGTACCACGTTTATGTAACGAAATATAGAAAACATGATTGTAATATAATCTATTTTGAGAGAGTTGAAAAGACAATTTCTCTTGAAAGGGTTCTATATATCTACCCGTTATCAATACATTTATTAGAACAAATATTAAGTTTTTTTGCTTTATTTGGATCATGAAATGTTTTAAATTTTTTGAATGGGAATCAAAACAATGTTTGAATTTAAATGTAGGTATAGATGAAAGTGAATCAATTATAAATAATCATCATATAATTCTTATCAGAAAGGGTCATACAATAAGTTTTTTTAAAACTCATGAATCATTGTCCATCTTTAAGAGGTTTTCTAAAAAAATTCTAATATATTCAATAACTCTATAAGTGAATGGATTAGTTTGAGGAAAATATAAATATTTGTAGTATATATTCGTTTTTCACTAATTTTTCAAAAATAATTAGGTATTAGCATGTATGATTCGCATGACTTGATTGGTGAAATAGTATATATATATCTCTCTCTCTAAAAATCATGTTGTTTACTAATGAAAAAATATTTTTTTTTTTGATTTTGAATGAACATGATATTGAGGAATTGTTCTTATAAAAAATATTAATTATTGATACGAGTCATTCTTTCCATATTAAAAAGGAATATTTCTTACAAAAATAGAATATTTTTTTATTCATCAAGAATAAGAGTCTATTTACTTTATAAAAATAAGATATTAATGAATTTTGATGAAATGTTGTCATGAGATTCAACATATTGTCCTGATCATGGTATACTATTGAGAAGAAATAAGAATTCATGTTTTAAAAGGATTAACTATAATTATTTTGAGTATTTAATATTGATGAGTCAATCATCAAATTTTTTATCTTATTGAATAAAAAAGGTGATCCTCTTCCTTTATGGATCAATAATTTAGATTTTTGGGAAGTATCATGATTATCCATAATTGGTTTCAATTATTTAAAATAAATTATTTGAAAATCTATTGACTGTAACAATATATTGTAGATTTCATTAAAATATTTTTCAAATATTTGGATCTTAGACCTATAAATGAGGATTTTTCCAAAACTCCCAAAAAAGGAAGCGAGTTAGATAGAAGGATCCACATGAAAAAAGTGATTTGGATTTTTTTTCAATAAAACCACCACCATCTATAAAATATTTTATATAAATGTGATCAAAAATACTATCCAATGACTCTTTTGCTCATAAATGGATTGCTTATAGAATTGATTTCTCTCAGTATACCATTTATATCTATATGTTTTAGGATCCCGATTCATGGGTATCTTGATAAGATTAAGAAGAAAAGAGGATCAAGACATTTATTTTTATTCTGTTTCTACAACAATAAATGTTGTTTGGCTATATATTTCATTACAGATATATGATTATAGGTTAAATTTACTAATGGGTCCCTTTGAATTTTATATTTGAAGTGGTGATAGGATATTAGAATAAACTAATTACATAAATTTATTATGTAATATTTGGAACTATTATTGATTTGAATCCTATACATTAAGATCAAGATACATGGATTGAATATCATCATTATTTTGTTTCTATGAAATAGTATTTTTTTGGTTTTAGTTCTTCCAAATTCCCTTCAGAAATTTTAACCTCTTTTTTTTCAATTTTTTGATCAAAATATTCTGTCACTATCTAAAAAATAATAGAAAGTATCACCTATAAATATTTTTTACTCATATCTATAGAACACCCCATTCAAGAATTTTTGGTCTAGTCTATAGGAATCAATAATAGATGAAAATCAGTTGTGATACTATAAATCCAGCTTTATAATTGATATAACTAATAACCTCATTTTCCATATGAAATAAACATTCTTTCATTTGTAAAATATATGAAAATAACACACACACACACATATATTCTTATTCATTCCTTTTTCTAAAATTAATTTTTAAATTTTTGTTACACATCAATATAATTAAACAATGAAAAAATGTGTAAAATTTATCAACTAAATTCAAAAAATAATGAAACTAAATTTAAAAATGTATATATAAAATATATTCATAAAATTTCCCACACTTGAACTATGATTACCTTAAATAATGGATTATTTAAAAAATCAAAAATAATTTTCATGTGACTAATAATTAAACTACAATGTAACAAAATCAAACAAGTATCGACAGAAAAATTAATTTTCAATATTAACATAGAAAATATTCTTCCAAATACTCATTTTTATGAAAATAAGTCTCTATTTATGTTAATTTTCCCTTTTATAAATTAATTTTCTTCTTATAATTTATATTAAAATTTACTAATTTATTATTAGTGTGCATGCCACTTTTTTATTTACCTTAATTTAAAATATTTTTCTCATAACTGAAGGAAAATATTTAAATGGAGTTATACTCATACGTGAAGTATATATTACTAACCATATGCTTATAGGGGACCTCAAATATCCACCCCATAGATATAAATATAACAAATAATCATGAAGACTTTAAATTAAGGATAAAATGTCTCTAATTTTTAAGGTAGGTAGGTAATTTTTTAAAAAAAATTAAAGTTCAGAAGGGAAAATAAAATCTTAAGTATTATTCATGATCTAGAAAAGATAATCTCAATGAAATAATCCTCTTGAAAGAATTATTATAGAATATCCCACTTCACAAAATCTATTATAAGGATTAAAAACATTATCAATGAATATAATGTAAGGTGCCCTTTTTATATTTTTCAAAATCATGATTTTTTAATACATTAAAAAAATTATTTTTCCCTCTTCCAATTTTTTTTAAAAGTTAAATTTTCTCTTTTCCTTTTTAGTGGGAAACAATAAAATATAATAAAAGTAATTCATGAACATTCACTAAAACCAAATGAAACACCCCACTTCTTCTCATTAATTACAAACCTCCTTTTACACCGTGGAAAACACCTCTCCCAGACTTAACCTAATGGATATTATAAAAAATACTAAGATTAAGGGTAAAAAGGGTAAAATAGGCATATAATTTGGATCTTACCTAACAAGGAAATTCATGTCTTCTATGGGATTAAAAGAAAAATTAAATTTCAATCTAGGTAAATAAGTTATAGGATTTATATAAAAAATGATTCAATAATATTAAATGTGAATTTTTATAACGATACAATTGAAAAGATACAAATTATTATTCTCGTAGGTTTATATGAACAAAGTATCTGTCAAGAAATGGGTATTGAAAAGAATATAAAAACAAAGCTTACAACCCTCATAGGATTCAAAAACATATGATAAAATACAATCACCCTTGGATTATATAATAATAAAAAACTAATCCAAAATAATTTTATATATTTCGAGCATAAACATGTGAAATGGAATTTCATCTATATAAATCAACTAGTCCCCCCAAATGATGATTCATAAAATTAAAACCTCTTTAATTATCTCTAATCATTCATCGCCATACTATTTTCATGATGTACCTATTTTTAACTTATGGTATTTTCAAGATAAAAAACACTCAATTTTGGTTATAAATATTTAATTTATGTGAGTTTCAAGGTTTAGGTTGTATAAAAAGTTATGGTTTTGTGATGGAATACAAAGGGTTAGAGGATCATTCTTAATGGAGAAAATGGCTATTATAAGGATTTTGAATATCTTATTGAATTCACGATGCATGTTTTTATATAATTAAAGGAAGTTGGAGAATCAATTGAAGACCATGAAGATAGCATAAAGGCAATGGAGGTGTTCCATATGTTGCAGTCACCACCGAAAAACTTCTACAGATGGACCAACTAATTGATGGTGGTAGACAAAGACACTAGTTATAACAGGTTCCCACCACCTACCTAATAGTGATCACCAGATACCTAGTGGAGGAATATAGAGCTTGTAATCCTTATAAAATATACCTACTAGCTAGTGGCATTGAGTGACAAACCATTTTAATCAATCCTGAATAATGAACGATGATTAATTGTGTGGTAAAAAATCCTTTACTCAGATAATTTAGGCCATGAATTAACCCAAGAACCTTGTATCACCTATTAATCCTAAAAATAGAAATGTACGAAGCCTTGGAGTCAAGTATTGTTGAATAATTTCTTATTTATGATTCTAAATTGATCATTATGATGATGAAGCTCTAGAAAAATATATCTAATCTCAAACTTTCATCAGAGATCCAATTGAAATTCATAATCCTATTGGTCTCCCAACCATTTACTATATATCTATCCTATAAATTTTAATATACTTTTTGATAGATAAGGTTGTAACATTGTAATAGTTTTTTCACAAAGAAAACCTCTATTCTTCTAATCACCTTATACAATGGGTACTCACTACCGCAAAAGTGAGGGATGATTTTCTTAACTAATAACAAATATTAAGAGGGCGGTAACAACCTTAAATGTATGGGATATGGTTTTATGGTCACAAATGTGAAAAGTAAGTTGATGAATTGTTTACATAATCTCCTTTAAAAACAAGGAAAAAATATATAAACCTCCCACCTAAGAGGAGTAGATGCAGGGGATCAGACTAAGCTATTGTAAAACTCTTTTATCAAGTCCCTATATATTTTTTATTTTTTTACATTGAATATTCATATTGTAGAGACCCGTATCTTGACGTACGTGGACATTACATTAATTTTGCGGAATACTTGGTACATAACAAAAACACACACACAAGGATCGTAATAGTTTAGTGTCTTTGGAAACTCGGAACGTAATCTTCTAATCGTGGGGAAAGTTCTTCAATATCTCCCATAAAGGTCATCCCTTTTTTCTACCTAAAACCTTTATTTATATCCTGGGGAAAAGAAAACATAAAAGGGTGAGCTCAAATGCTCAGCAAGGGAAAATAAAGGAAATAAAAATCATATCATATCTTTTTGAAAATTAAAACCTGCAAAAGAGATCATAATATCTTAACATGGAATAAATCATAGAAGTGAAATTGAGATCCCCATAATCATAACATAAAACTTGAATCTTTGTGGCATGCACACATAATCATGGAAATCATTTCTTGTTAGTCATGACTCATTGCCAAGACTATCTTAGTGGACAAAGTCCCTTTCTGAACCGAGTTCACTCCTCGTTTCAGTCCTGTATCACTGAACCGAAATAACCTTCCGTTCCAGCCATGTCTATCTCATGAGATATAAAATCTTTACCCAATGCATTGGAGGGAGATATAGGTCCCACCCATCTTATAATGAATCCTTTCTTATGTGTGCCACATAATCATAAAACATACATCATCGCATAACACATGTAACAAAAATGGGATTCTTGAAACATCATGACATCATAAAATCATATAAGGCAAATGACTTCATAAAAATAATTCCCTCACAACATAATAAAATCAATGTAATTAAAGGGATAAAAACAGAACCCTTTATTATCTTAGATGGAAAATAATTTTGATAAAACACTTGAACTCCATTCTTGAGGAAAATATCCTTTCTTTTTCAAAAACACTTTTCTTTTCTTAACATGTCATACAATTATAAACTAAAAGAAGTTGATTAAAAATAAACATGAAAACTTGTAAAGGTAGCTTCTTGGAAATAATGTTTTAAAAATCCATTCATGCCGTATAAGTTAAAAAAAAACATTCTTCGTACGTTTGTCGGAAAAGTCAAAAAGTACCTCGTATGGAAAAACGACAAAAGATTCCTTTCATATTCTTTACTAAAAACTCACCTAAGGGTAAAATTGGATTTAAACTATTGCAAGTGGATGGAAACAATATTTCATATTGAGGGAACATGAATGTGGATGATAAAATACACCCCAGTAAATACTTACGAATAAACAATCTCGGATAAAAATGAGATTGTGATATTTCCCTTACCTTAGGTCCGATTTGCTTTGTTCGTGTCCGAAGCTCCTGTATAATGGTTTAAATAATGTTATTGACTTATTCCAGAATCATACATATTGATATGAGATCATATATGGTCATATTATTAGCTTCTTGTTAGTAATATTTCATTGTTACTTGTTACTCGGGTCTTTATAACTTTTTGTTCTTATGCGTGTTTTGTCGAATAAATTCTTATTCTTATCTTTAGGTTATAGATAATTCATTTCCAAAATGGTATTAGTGTAGTATATACCATATTCATTCATTCAATTCATTTATATAATCATTATGAAATGAAGATCATGTAGAACGAGTCGCATCACATCGTGGAGACGGTATTCCGTACGTACGCACGAGTGATGATATCGTTCCTATGATCGTGGAATTGTATTGGAGTATATATATATTATTTCAGTATCAATATTACTTAATAATAATCATATATAGTTACTGATTACACCATTATATCCATCCTTGTAAGGTGATGGTGGAAAATAGATTACACCACGGCGTGGAGACGGTATTCCGTACGTACGCACGCGCGGTGATTTCATTTTTCCGTAGGATGGATAGAAGGTGAATTAGGGTTGTTTCATATTTATAATAACATATCAGTATGTAAGTAATACTGATGTTATTACTTTATCATGAAACAACTAAAGAAGAAGAAGTTGAAGAAGAAAGAAATTGAAAAGATCGGTAATGGATATTACCTCTTCTTTGGAACGCCTTTTTGAATCCTCCACTTAAGGAACTAAGATTGGTCTTTGGAGAAGACCAGGACCTCTAGGATTATTCTAGGGAAGTGGAGAAGGGAAAATGGCAGGGGTTGGCCGAGCTTGAGTGCTCAAATTGGTGTGAGGAGGAGGGGGAGGAGGTGCCCTTTTATAAGGGAGGAGAGGGGCACCTTAGGAATATCTCAAAATATTATTTTATATTAAAGTCAAAATCGGTTTATAATGGTTCCAAAGGGTCTTATTTCGAAGCTAAAGTGGGGATGGGTCGAAATCCTATCAACCAATAGGATTTAGACAAGTTTAGGGTATTATTTTAACCTTATCAATTAGATTTAACTCTAAGTTAATTAATTTAACTTTTACCGTGTCTTTTTGTTTTCTTTCACTATATGGTTAATACACTTACTATAACATGCCAAACGAACCCCAAATTGTTTATTATTAATATATATATCCTTATCTAAGTCATTTGGCCGAACCTTAGATTTTTAGGAATAAAATAACAATTAATAATATAATATTTGATTTAAAAACTATTTTGTGTCAATTTTGACACTATTTGATATATGATTTGTTTGAAAGTCATAACAGAATTATATGTTCGAACCAAGTTGCTTAAATCAATACTAATATATCATAGTAACCTAGAAAATTAGTGGAATTCATAAAAAGTCTCAAATTACATTTATTTTGGTATTTATATTATCAATTTTTTCAATATTTCATTAATAAGATAATTACTGCATCATCTTTGTGTCATAAATAAATTAAATTATTTGATGTCTAAAAATTACAAATAAAATACCATCATGTAGGAAATCTTTTTAGCTTTCTAATGAATACTTAAAATCGAATTTATCTTATGTATAACCCTATATTAAAAATGATTTACTTATTAAACTTTGATTTTAACTATTTTAACCCTTCTTTAAATAAATTAATAATAAAGGTCCTAATCTAATCCAAGTGGGCCTAAATGGTCATATTTTATTCCTAAGTTTGTTTTTGGTCGAATTACACTTGTCCAATAGAATTAGGACATGTGTTAGGGTAATATTAATATCATATTTACCCTTAGTTACCCTATTTACTATTAACCGCAGTAAAAAAAGTAAAAAGTTACTATTCACCAAAAAATTATTTTCATCTCATTGAACCACATTTTAGTCCTTGATATTAACCGTGTCTCTCGGATTTTCGAAATTCCAATCACAGAAGTGGTAAAATTAAGTTTTATGCAAAATTCAGTTTTTAACCTACCACTTAGTAGTTTCACTATTCATCAAAAATTGATGTTTTTCAGAACAATGCCAAAATTTCATCCCAAGCTATATTTTAATATTCCGAATTTAAAAATGAAGTCTATTTTACCAAATTCATAACATAAAATTTGCATTAATTAATTTTATAATTAAATCCCGCTGTTAAAACAAATAGCGTGTTTTTAAGAAACAATATCTATCAAAAGATTGACACTTGTTTATGTCTAGTTTAAATGTGAAATTACATACAAGGACCAACATTGTATTAAATTGTTAAAATATATTCTAAATATACTTTAAAACCACTCAAATTAATGATTTATCACTATTAATTATTTCGATTAAAAAAGTTGTTTTTAATTATAATTTAGTAATTTTCACTATTCATCAGAATATGAAAGTTATCCGAAATGTACCAAAATTTCACCTTAGGCTAAATTCGATACTCTGAATCCAAAAATGAAGTTCATTTTGAAAAATAAGATTTACAGAATTTTAAAAAGTTGTTATTACTATTCATACCGGCTAGTTTTAATAATATTTTAATAGCATATCGTTGTTTAGTGAAACTCGGTATTGCGTATTACACACGCTATCGAGGAAGGTCGCGATTGCGTGTAATGCAAGGCAAGTCAAGGATGCGTGTTGTGCAAGCTCCTTTTGGTGTAGCGTACAACACAAGACTTTAATAAAATTAAAAAGAATATTTTTTTACAAAATCTTGGGCTGTTACATTCTACCCCCCTTAAAATGAATTTCGCCCTCGAAATTCGTCGGGGTTATAAATGGTTTACTATTCGAAAGTTTCTTTAATAGAAACCCACATCGTAAAAAGGAATATCAAAACCAATCTTTAAAAACAAAAGTATGAAACTTAACGGTTACCCAAATAAACTAATCATTGGGTTTCCACATAGGTGAAAATATGGATATGGAAGAGAAATCTAACCATCATGTTCTGATGGAGAGTGGTAGAGAACATGGCTATGGAAAAGCCAGTAATCACAAATCCATAGATTTGTGATGATATAAGGTACCATCTGATTCATCAGGTATAAGATCACTAGGACAACATTTTTGGTTTTCAAGATCATTTCCCCTAAAGTTGAAAATTTGAATTAGAATAAATACTTACTTTATTTTGGTACAATCTCACTGTTGTTCGTGCCTTGAACAATTTCCACTTCATCTCTTAAATAAATGAAGTTGAATTTGTTATTCGTGAAGTGTTAGCAGATCATGTGATAGAATGACGGGTCATTCCATCTGTCTCAAACAAAAGGTTAGCAAATATTATATGCATAAATCGATCTATAGTGAGATTAATCATATATGGTTCCTAAAATGGACTTATACTTCATATATCATACTGCTTAATATAATAAAACTAGTTTCTACTAAACAGGGACTTCCTGTAGGCCAGTGGTAGGCGATAAAGGCCAGTCGCACTTCGGTTGTGGGTTCGATTCCTACAGCCTTGTCCGAAGCGATGGGCTATCGCCCGTCCTGCAGGTTGTCCTTTTTATAAAACTATATTACTATAACATCCCATCAATAATATCGAAAATCTTCTATCCTAACTTATGTCCAACATAATCCAGTCTAATCTTTAGGCTTATACATAATACTGCAGTCCCCTCTCATAATAACCAGAGATTTAATACTGTCGTTGATCCCCACATATCATAAGATATGTCTTGTTGGTCACATTCCAAACATTCAAAGTCCTTAATCGTGTATTCTCTTGAATACCTTAGTGAAAACATGAGTGCAGTTAAAAGTTAACACTTTCCACATACCAAAATCCTCAAAATTCTATATACTCAAACCATGATATCACTTAGTCCTTATATCAATCATGAGCTCATGAATACTATTAAACATTTCATTTTCTCGTCTTCATTATGCTCATATCATCTTATTTCCAAAAAAAATATCTCAATCACTTTGAATACCACATCAATAAATATTGCAATACTTAATGATACAACATTATTTTGGAATCCCATTACATAAACACTTAATCATTCCACCACATCGTTGTCATATTCAACATTGCCAATAGTGATCGCATGTGATTTCCCTTTGTCCTTTGCCTTCAGTGGTTGCTCATGTTGATCATCACTAACCCTTGGATTAGGGCAATTATTAGCATAATGCCCCATTTCCTTGCACTTGAAGCATTGAAGTGTTGGCGGTGCGTTCTCTGCAGTGTTTGCTTTATTCACATCATTAGAAACCCTTTTTCCATTACTTCGACACTCAGCTGCTCGATGACCTTCTTTTCCACACCTAAAACATTTTCTATTCCCTTTAAGACAATCTCCACCATGCTTCTTCCCACACTTTGTGCATAAGGAAACATTCATATTCTTTTCATCATTATTCTGAGATTTCCCCTTGAACTCCATCTTTCGTTTCTTGTCAAAACCATGAGATGGATATGTAACACCAACTTCCATTTCTACCTTGATAGCACAACGCACAATTTCTTCATAGCTACTGAAGTCTCTTATAGCTAATGCCCTTCGAAGACTTGGTTTTAAGCCACTGAAAAATCGATCAACTTTACTTTCAGGTTGGATGATAATTCCAGAAGCATACCTTGCAAGTCTTGTAAAATTTGCTTCATAGGTACCAACAGATTCATCGTCCCTTTGCTTCAGTTCAAGAAACTCTTTCTCCATCTTTGTTCGAAGAATACGAGGGAAGTACTTACTGAAAAACAAGTTCTTGAACTCGTCCCATTCCATGGACTCAATTTCATCTCTTGGCCTCGTATTCTTGATAAGATTCCACCATTGATCAGCTTCACCTTCCAAACGATATACTGCTACGATGACTTTATCATGTTCAGAACATTGAAGAACTGAAAATATATTTTCAGTAGTACTAATCCATTGTTCAGCAACTAATGGATCAGTAGACCCACTGAAAGAAGGTGGACGTTGCCTCATGAAGGACTCAATAGAATATTGTTCCCTTCTCTGCTCATTTGGAAGTCCAGAATGATTCATAGCTTGTGTAAGTATAGCAATAAGATTTTGCACTCCATCTCCCATAACATTTGTTTGTTCAGGAGGGCAATCATTGCATTGTCCATTGCATTGATCAACACGGTTCCTTCGGGTTCCAGCCATCGTCTAAAACCCAAAAAGAATAGTGTGAGAGGCAAAAATCATGCTAGGGAAAACAACATAATAAAGGGGGAGTACCTTAAATATCCAACATCTTAGGTTTAATTCTATGATCGTTAGCATAATTCAATTACTATATCCTATACGTATACTTATCCCTTGGGACATCCCTAGACATACCTTAGAAATATCTCTAGGGATCTCACTAACGTTTTCGCATCCTAGTTCCCAAAGGTTGACTAAACCTTTCCTCTGATACCAACTGTAGCGGTCTAGAATTCCTTCCAGTGGACTACAATTGATACCTATCAGGGCACTCCATGGGCGGCTACACCCCCTGGGCGGGACACACCACCATCCCCAGTGGCAGCCATTTCCTCATGAAGCCCTTGGGCGGAGAGCCATGCTTCGTCCAACGCTCACATGTGAGAGTTCCCAAGGATCAGATACATTCCTACCTCCTTTGCCTCTGATACCAACTGTAGAGACCCGTATCTTGACGTACGTGGACATTACATTAATTTTGCATAATACTTGGTACATAACAAAAACACACACACAAGGATCGTAATAGTTTAGTGTCTTTGGAAACTCGGAACGTAATCTTCTAATCGTGGGGAAAGTTCTTCAATATCTCCCATAAAGGTCATCCCTTTTTTCTACCTAAAACCTTTCTTTATATCCTGGGGAAAAGAAAACATAAAAGGGTGAGCTCAAATGCTCAGCAAGGGCAAATAAATGAAATAAAAATCATATCATATCTTTTTGAAAATTAAAACCTGCAAAAGAGATCATAATATCTTAACATGGAATAAATCATAGAAGTGAAAATGAGATCCCCATAATCATAACATAAAACTTGAATCTTTGTGGCATGCACACATAATCATGGAAATCATTTCTTGTTAGTCATGACTCATTGCCAAGACTATCTTAGTGGACAAAGTCCCTTTCTGAACCGAGTTCACTCCTCGTTTCAGTCCTGTATCACTGAACCGAAATAACCTTCCGTTCCAGCCATGTCTATCTCATGAGATATAAAATCTTTACCCAATGCATTGGAGGGAGATATAGGTCCCACCCATCTTATAATGAATCCTTTCTTATGTGTGCCACATAATCATAAAACATACATCATCGCATAACACATGTAACAAAAATGGGATTCTTGAAACATCATGACATCATAAAATCATATAAGGCAAATGACTTCATAAAAATAATTCCCTCACAACATAATCAAATCAATGTAATTAAAGGGATAAAAACAGAACCCTTTATTATCTTAGATGGAAAATAATTTTGATAAAACACTTGAACTCCATTCTTGAGGAAAATATCCTTTCTTTTTCAAAAACACTTTTCTTTTCTTAACATGTCATACAATTATAAACTAAAAGAAGTTGATTAAAAATAAACTTGAAAACTTGTAAAGGAAGCTTCTTGGATATAATGTTTTAAAAATCCATTCATGCCGTATAAGTTAAAAAAAACATTCTTCGTACTTTTGTCGGAAAAGTCAAAAAGTACCTCGTACGGAAAAATGACAAAAGATTCCTTTCATATTCTTTACTAAAAACTCACCTAAGGGTAAAATTGGATTTAAACTATTGCAAGTGGATGGAAACAATATTTCATATTGAGGGAACATGGATGTGGATGATAAAATACACCCCAGTAAATACTTACGAATAAACAATCTCGGATAAAAATGAGATTGTGATATTTCCCTTACCTTAAGTCCGATTTGCTTTGTTCGTGTCCGAAGCTCCTGTATAATGGTTTAAATAATGTTATTGAATTATTCCAGAATCATACATATTGATATGAGATCATATATGGTCATATTATTAGCTTCTTGTTAGTAATATTTCATTGTTACTTGTTACTCGGGTCTTTATAACTTTTTGTTCTTATGCGTGTTTTGTCGAATAAATTCTTATTCTTATCTTTAGGTTATAGATAATTCATTTCCAGAATGGTATTAGTGTAGTATATACCATATTCATTCATTCAATTCATTTATATAATCATTATGAAATGAAGATCATGTAGAACGAGTCGCATCACATCGTGGAGACGGTATTCCGTACGTACGCACGAGTGATGATATCGTTCCTATGATCGTGGAATTGTATTGGAGTATATATATATATTATTTCAGTATCAATATTACTTAATAATAATCATATATAGTTACTGATTACACCATTATACCCATCCTTGTAAGGTGATGGTGGAAAATAGATTACACCACGGCGTGGAGACGGTATTCCGTACGTACGCACGCGCGGCGATTTCATTTTTCCGTAGGATGGATAGAAGGTGAATTAGGGTTGTTTCATATTTATAATAACATATCAGTATGTAAGTAATACTGATGTTATTACTTTATCATGAAACAACTAAAGAAGAAAAAGTTGAAGAAGAAAGAAATTGAAAAGATCGGTAATGGATATTACCTCTTCTTTGGAACGCCTTTTTGAATCCTCCACTTAAGGAACTAAGATTGGTCTTTGGAGAAGACCAGGACCTCTAGGATTATTCTAGGGAAGTGGAGAAGGGAATATGGCAGGGGTTGGCCGAGCTTGAGTGCTCAAATTGGTGTGAGGAGGAGGGGGAGGAGGTGCCCTTTTATAAGGGAGGAGAGGGGCACCTTAGGAATATCTCAAAATATTATTTTATATTAAAGTCAAAATCGGTTTATAATGGTTCCAAAGGGTCTTATTTCGAAGCTAAAGTGGGGATGGGTCGAAATCCTATCCACCAATAGGATTTAGACAAGTTTAGGGTATTATTTTAACCTTATCAATTAGATTTAACTCTAAGTTAATTAATTTAACTTTTACCGTGTCTTTTTGTTTTCTTTCACTATATGGTTAATACACTTACTATAACATGCCAAACGAACCCCAAATTGTTTATTATTAATATATATATCCTTATCTAAGTTATTTGGCCGAACCTTAGATTTTTAGGAATAAAATAACAATTAATAATATAATATTTGATTTAAAAACTATTTTGTGTCAATTTTGACACTATTTGATATATGATTTGTTTGAAAGTCATAACAGAATTATATGTTCGAACCAAGTTTCTTAAATCAATACTAATATATCATAGTAACCTAGAAAATTAGTGGAATTCATAAAAAGTCTCAAAATTACATTTATTTTGGTATTTATATTATCAATTTTGTCAATATTTCATTAATAAGATAATTACTGCATCATCTTTGTGTCATAAATAAATTAAATTATTTGATGTCTAAAAATTACAAATAAAATACCATCATGTATGAAATCTTTTTAGCTTTCTAATGAATATTTAAAATCGAATTTATCTTATGTATAACCCTATATTAAAAATGATTTACTTATTAAACTTTGATTTTAACTATTTTAACCCTTCTTTAAATAAATTAATAATAAAGGTCCTAATCTAATCCAAGTGGGCCTAAATGGTCATATTTTATTCCTAAGTTTGTTTTTGGTCGAATTACACTTGTCCAATAGAATTAGGACATGTGTTAGGGTAATATTAATATCATATTTACCCTTAGTTACCCTATTTACTATTAACCGCGGTAAAAAAAGTAAAAAGTTACTATTCACCAAAAAATTATTTTCATCTCATTGAACCACATTTTAGTCCTTGATATTAACCGTGTCTCTCGGATTTTCGAAATTCCAATCACAGAAGTGGTAAAATTAAGTTTTATGCAAAATTCAGTTTTTAACCTACCACTTAGTAGTTTCACTATTCATCAAAAATTGATGTTTTTCAGAACAATGCCAAAATTTCATCCCAAGCTATATTTCATATTCCGAATTTAAAAATGAAGTCTATTTTACCAAATTCATAACATAAAAGTTGCATTAATTAATTTTATAATTAAATCCCGCTGTTAAAACAAATAGCGTGTTTTTAAGAAACAATATCTATCAAAAGATTGACACTTGTTTATGTCTAGTTTAAATGTGAAATTACATACAAGGACCAACATTGTATTAAATTGTTAAAATATATTCTAAATATACTTTAAAACCACTCAAATTAATGATTTATCACTATTAATTATTTCGATTAAAAAAGTTGTTTTTAATTATAATTTAGTAATTTTAACTATTCATCAGAATATGAAAGTTATCCGAAATGTACCAAAATTTCACCTTAGGCTAAATTCGATACTCTGAATCCAAAAATGAAGTTCATTTTGAAAAATAAGATTTACAGAATTTTAAAAAGTTGTTATTACTATTCATACCGGCTAGTTTTTATAATATTTTAATAGCATATCGTTGTTTAGTGAAACTCGGTATTGCGTATTACACACGCTATCGAGGAAGGTCGCGATTGCGTGTAATGCAAGGCAAGTCAAGGATGCGTGTTGTGCAAGCTCCTTTTGGTGTAGCGTACAACACAAGACTTTAATAAAATTAAAAAGAATATTTTTTTATAAAATCTTGGGCTGTTACACATATAATATCACATAATATCATAATTTCAAAACACATTTTTCAATACACTTATTTTTTAATTAACATTGAAACAACCCTTTTTAAATCATATTGAAATTATCATGATCTTTTGTATTCAATTTTGTTGTGTGCTGACATTCTTAATAATATATTATTAATAATTGAGAACATCCATCAATTTATTTCTTTAAACAATTTATCTTTACTTAATATTATATTATAACTACAAAAAAATTATTTACTTACAATTCATTTATTTAGTAATTTCCACCATACACTTTATTTTAAATTTTAAAAAGGGGGATTTACCCCCCAATATTTCCATTCTTAACATCAACAAAAAATTGATATCAAAGACTTATTTAAACTAATACTTAACTGGTTTTAAATATCGATTAATCCAGATGGAGTCTGAATCCTATTCCCATTCTTCTTAATTTTATGGAATAGACTATTACTATTGAAAAAATCACATGACAACTTTTCTTTGCATTATTGGTTACCCTATCTAGAAAATATTTATGCATGAACAAACTCATAATAATGAATCAGAAGATAATTATATAATCAATGATATTAATGAAATTGATCTTAATATAAATTCCCTAAATTATAAACACTGTAGTCTGGATTGAAATTCTTTTAATTTTCTTTTTACTTGAAAAACTACCAATGGCATAAAGAAATTGATATAATTAATTCATAAAATAACCAAAAAAGTTATGGATACTAGATTATATATATAAAAAATATTTTGAAATATATTATATGCATATA
The DNA here is from genome assembly GCA_963277665.1 of Viscum album. Taxonomy (NCBI): domain Eukaryota; kingdom Viridiplantae; phylum Streptophyta; class Magnoliopsida; order Santalales; family Viscaceae; genus Viscum; species Viscum album. Next base: position 28,570,824 of record OY728131.1, read on the forward strand.
AGTGAATATATTACCAGTATATTAAAAATGTTTTTGACATTTTTAATGGTTTAATGTCTCATAGCAGTGAATTTTCTATAAAAAATTAGTGAATAAAATCTTATGGGTGTTACCAAGTTTTGGGGAACCAATAGTGAATGCTATACAAGAAGCAATGGATATAAATAATATGATGCTCAATGAACTAATTGGATCTCTCATGACATATGAGATCAATATAAATTGATAATTTAATAAAGAATCTAAAGGGACCTAGGAAGATAAATAAGTAAAAAAGACCGTTGATATCAAAGACAATGACAATAATGATTCGTCTAAAAGTGAAATTGAAACTGAATAATTGGCCAATAAGTTGAATAAACTCTTTATAAATAAAAATTTAACTCATCATATTAAGAAGGAAAGAAAATGTTTTCTATAATATCCTTACTATGAATGCGATAAGAAATGTCACATCTGAATGGATTTTTTCATATATAAAAGGAAAAATAAGGAAAATAAAAGTTGTTAGAAATCCCTAAAAGTCTAAAATTAGATACTTAGTATAGACTCCCTTGACTTAACATCCTTAAGTTACTCAATTCCCAAATGAATCATGAAACGTATCTATGTGGGTAATAAGGTTAGTTATTATATTTCATATTATTCTTCATCTTCTTCTCATTATTCCTCTTATTATTTCTCTTCAAATAATATTAAAAATTTATCTAAATAACTCATTTCAAAAAACAAATAACTAAAAAATTAATATAATCATGTTATTAATGAAAATCATCAAATTTCTATAAAAATGGATGAATTATATATTAGATTTAATGATCATCCAAATGAAAATGGTTGAGAATAAAAAATGACAGATCATAAAGAACATCACATGAAATTAACCCAAGAAGAAAAAATATAAATATGATGATGGGTTCTAAATATTTTTCCAAATGTAATTTTGGAATTAGTTTTTTAAATCAAAATGGGTTTTAAAACCAAGATATTTATTCCAAAAATATATATTTTGTAAAGGGATGTTCACAAATAAACTTTTGTAATTTTTTCATAAGAATGCTCATCTCATTTATAAATTTTAATATAACAATGCAATATATGGTAGACTAAAATGAATTCATATTTCATATAATACTCTCACTAGAATTTATAAAACCAAACAAGTTTATATCATTAAACCCTTACTTGCCAATATTTTCAGACCCAAAATTTTTTCAATACAAAAATAGTTTTGTGTTAATACTACTGGACAAAAAATTTGGTACTAAAAGGCATTTTTGTTTGATATCTTGCAGGTCAATTCCTCGTAACATAATCATAAAATATTATTGTATATGATCAATATAGAAATTAATTCCAACTCTATTATTATCAAACTCTAAATTAGCTCAATTTCTAAATGGACGATCAACAAAGCTTAATTTCACTAATTGAGGGTGAGCCTCACATATTTGTTTTTAGTGAATATTGGATGAATCTATACTCTCTCACAAGGGAATGTTTACTCTTCCAAGTTTATACCCTACAATATTTGAAGAAACATTTACCTGAGGATAGGTTTATTCAATACTATTATCAAAACCTCTTGAAATTCTTTAAAAAAATTATTTCTAGTTTTTCTCTCATATCTAAATTATTCCTATGAATTATTAATGGAGAGAATTGGATAAAATTGAATGATTTTGTCTTTTAAATTTCCATTACAATTTTTTATTACATATTTATTTTTCAAATATTTTTCAATATTATGTTTTACTTGAAAATTAGTATATTTCTCTCTTGAGGTTCATTTTAAATTCTTAATCAAAACTATTTTTAAAAACATTTGTTTATTTAATGTTTTCTATACAAAATACTAACATTCAATCTAATATTTTAAATTAAGGTTTTTCTTGAAAATTAATTCATTTGTTAAATTTATTTTGTGTTTCATCATCAATCCATCTCATTTTCTTAAGTTCTTTATATATTATGAATTTTATTTGTTTTATATGTCTTATTATTTAATATCGTTTTTATGATTTTAATAATCATTAAGGGGGATATATTATTTTAGGTATTTTTTGTTTTACCATATGTTCTATTATCCTCTTGATTTAATTTTCTTCTTATTTACCTTCCTTGTTTTATTTTTTATAATCACAAAGGGGTGATATTTTTGTTTTTTGTTAAGAAAATTTGTTTAGTATTAATGGGAAAGAAATTATTGAATATCATATTTAGTTTTTCATATATCTTGTTTTGGGAGAAAAATGATTCTTCATTTCAAAAAGAGTTATTTATTTATTATTTAGTTTTGTTATGTTTATCCCATTATAATATTTGATCTTCTATTTTTTAATATCTTGAGTTATCTTGAATTGATTTCAATATCTTTCTCTCTTGATTTAAACATAATTTGTTTTATAATAAGACTTTGTGATCATAAAAAAAGAATATTTTGTTGTACATATTTTTCTATCTTGGTGTTTTTATGATCATAGACACTCAATTATGTTTATGAAAATTTCATTTAAGTGAGTTTTTCTAACACCTCGAGCTTCCACGATACGCTTCTCTTTCAATAATGCAATAGCTTGCATTGTACACAAGTTCGAGATTTTAACACACCTCGACCAATCAAAATAGCCAATATGAATAGTAATACCCACCTTTTGAAATTATATATATTTTATATTTCAAAATGGACTTCATTTTTGGATTCGGGATATCAAAATTATCCTATGTTGAATTTTTTGTATTTTTCTGAGAACTTCCAATTTTTTATGAATAATGAAAAATACTTAAAAACAAATTTTTTAATAAAAATAATTTATAGTGATAAATTATACTATTGAGTGGTTTTAAAGTATAATTAGAATATATTTTTACAATTTTATCCAATGGTGTTCATTATAATTAATTTCACTTTGAAATTAGACATAAACAATTGTCAATCGTTTGATATATATTGTTTCTTAAAAACACTCTATTTGTTGTGATAGCGAGAATTAATTATAAAATTAATTAATGAAACTTATATGTTTGGAATTTTGTAAAATAGAAATCATTTTTGAATTCGTAATATCAATTATAGCTTAGGGTGAAATTTTGGCATTGTTCTGAAAAACATCAATTTTTGATGAATAGTGAAACCACTAAGTGGTAGTTAAGAAACTGATTTTTCGTTTAAATGAAACATTACCACTTCGGTGATTTTATTTTAAAAAATCTGACATAAATGGTTGTCATTAGTAAGTAAAATGTGGTTCAATGGGGTTAAAATAATATTTTGGTGAATAGTAACTTTTAAGTTTAATTAATCGCGATTAAAGGTAATCTGTGATATTTAAGGAAAAAATGATATTATAAAAATATGAAAATACCTTTAAACTTGTACTACCCCTATTGTATGTGTCATGGAAGACCAAGAAAATCCATGGTTCAACTTAAGGACCCCATGGAGCCACTTTGGTAGGAAAATGACATAAATAACTTTTATTTAAAGTTAAAATAAAAATGTCACAAACATAAGTTGTTTTACTAAAACAATTTTTAAATGGGGTTATACAACTCATATTTTTGACTATAAATATTCATTAGAAAGATAAAAATATTTCCTAAATAATGATATTTTTTTAATAATTTTTAGACATTAAATAAATTAAATTATTTGTGACTCCATGATGATGCAGTGATTACCTCATTAATTAACGATTTTAATAAAATGGAAGGATAATGTAAAATCTAAGAATTACACTTGTACAAAGCCTATTGTATGAGAATATTTTGAACCCTTATCACCTTATCCTATAATTATATAAGTGTGGGACCTTTAGAATCCTAAAATCATTGTATAATAAAGTAACATTTCATTACTTTCCAAGAGTGCCCCTCCTCTCCACTTATAAAAGGCCCCCACCACTACCACCTTACTCACATTATAAAAGCCTTTTGGCTCGGCCAACCTCCGCCCAAATACTCTCCCAAATTCCCTCCCTTAATCCTTGAAGCCTCACTTTTGGCAGAAGTCTTCCAAAGGAAGCCTTTGATCTCAAATCAAAAAGAGTTACCTGTTTTTAAGGTAATGACTTCTCTTATTTTATTTTGTTTTATTTTTCTTATCCAACCCCCTAAAATCTTTTTATTCATTTATTTTGTAACAACAAAAGTATTCTCAATATACTAGGATGTTGTTATGAGAAGTATTCGAGCTACACTTACACACACGTACATCTAATGGTTAAAGAACATACTGTTTCTGTGGATGGAGAATTTATGCCTCACGAAACGATGATTGTTCAACACTCATATAACACCTTCAAAGGTGGCCATTAAGATGTCACTTTATTTATATATGATATATAATATGTTTATGTTTTATGTAAGGTTCTGTATTTTTCATTTATGGAATAACTTTCTTGTTTCCATTATGGGTAAATGCGATATTTCCATTTTAGGAAGTGCGGACTACCGCCCCCTCAAAGTGATTTGAATCATTAATGCCATATGTGGGATGTATAAAGGATGGAGTAAATGGTATTATACATTATATTATACTGTAATTATATTATACCTTTATATAATTATTACTTCATTCCATTAAATACGAAATATAAATGAATGTATCGTTCATGCGTACGTACGGCTTACCGTCTCCATGAACGGTGCATTTCATTTCTTACCTCTAAATGTTATGTAATATTATAAATGAATGTACATACTGAATATATATGATATATATGATATCTACATCATGAATATAATTCTGGAGATAATGTATATTTCACCACATGAACAACTTGTAATTATAAGAAGTTTATTTTTGACTCAAGTACCAACGATCGACAAAATGACCGTTATTAACTTAAATAATTACATAATGTTCATAACATGGTAATAAGTGATATAAAAGGAATAAAAAACTTGAAAAAGGTTATTAAGCTATTATAAATTAACTCTAGTTTATTATTCATGAGGTTAAAGAACGGTCGAGTCAAGACAGGACGCAAGGTTATGGAACTTCTTACCCCAATTACCATTCTTTGGGTTAATCTCCTACTTTCAAATTATGACATTATATTATTATGTCTTATCTTGAATTTGTACTTTCTTTATGTGTACATATAGTGAATACACATAATAGATATATTTTATTTAAAAATGATCTTTTTAAGGGACTTCGTCTCAATCTCCATTCATTGAGGCATATTTTGTTTTATACACAAATTCCTTTTATACGGTGTATAAACCCCTTTGACTTTTACATTTATTCAATATGAATATTTTTATATGAAGAATTTACTAAATGAAAAAAGGGAATGTTTTTGTTGTACATATGCGGCGACAATGAATTCTCCGCCGCTGTGACCATTATTTGAGTTTCGGCTTCCTCTACAATCCATACCTTTTTTTAAAAGAAAAATAAATACCATGTTTTACTTTTCTTTTATTTTGGTATTGAAAATGGTTTTGAAAGTGTTTTTATTATATAAATGTGTTGTATTGATATATTGTGATTGAAATTTGGAAATGTTATGTTTCTTCTATGCATGTTTTATGTGATACGATTATGTTATGGTTTATGATATGTTTAAACCTATTCATATGAGGAATGCATTGGACTTAATAAGTGACGGTTGGAGCCCGCTATAGATCCTCGATGCATCTGCAGGTCTCTTGAGACAAACTAGTGTCTTGGCACAAGGCCTTGACAAAATCTTATTTGTGGTCTTGGCACGAGGCCTTGGATATGTGGTTATGATAGTCTGGCATTATGCATTCCATCATTATGAAAGTGGTTATTGATATTGCATGTGATTATTCGACCAGTAGAATATCCATGTGAATAAGTAAATAGAATTATTTCATTTTACTTTTTCCATATTATGTTGAATTTCAAGTTTAAAAGGATTTTGTTTTAGTTATACATTGCCTTAAATGTTTATGTTTATTGATGAATGCTTCCGCTATATTGTTATCCTTACTGAGCATCTGAGCTCACCCCTTTCAATGTTTTAATATTTTCCAGGATGTGAAGAAGTATTTTATGAATGACCTGCAGGGATAGTTAGAAGAGGATATGAGTGTGGACAATGGAGACTTTTTTATTGTTGTTTTTCACTTTATGATGTAATGTAATACTTATGAATGTATCTAGTGTTTCCAAGGCTACTAAACTAATCGTTCTTTCGAGACTTGATCTTTTGTGATCATGCCAATGTTACGAAGTAATGCACCGACTCTGCGTAGATGGGGTCGGGGCGTTTCAATTGGTACCAGATACAGTTTAGTACTAACCATGGAATCTAGATTTAGATAAACTCTGATTAGAGCACATATCCCGAAGATAGACTTTGAGGATTAGTATAAAAGAACTTCCTAGAATTTTGGTGTTATAGAGATTTTGTGAGTCTTCCGAGAAATACATCCCTATCTGAATATGAGCAGGTAGATGTGGCTCTGGCATAGATGTACCTAGGGGTAAAACCCGAAAACACCGCTTTGATCTAGACTCGAACGGGAACTGGTGCATGACAACGGGCCTTGCTGCACTCTTGGTTAGGACACTCCTGGGGGATATGCTTAGGATAATTCTCATTTTCTTTACAAACCACTATGAAGGGTTATGAGTACATATTTCCTCAAAGAAAACTTTTTTTTATGATTATGGATTATATCCATAAATAGTTCAATTAGTGTTAAGTGTTTTACAAGTATGGAATTATGTATTTTTATTCATAAACTAATCTAGTTTATGCCATTATTTAGAAATGGTGCCTAGTGGAAGGAATGGAAACCGTATCAATGCACGCACTCCGTGTAGGGATTTCCCTCCTGCTCAAGATAATTATTGTGGAGCTGGAGATACAACTGGTGCTGATCAACTTATTACCGTACTGGGAAAAATCACTCAGGTTATGAATAATAACCTTACTCGTATGGAGCACCCTGATCCACAACGTGTAGGATCAATGTTAGACCGCTTCATGAGGAAACAACCGCCAATATTTAATGGTGTTAAAAATCCATTAGTAGCTGAGCAATGGATAAACTCCTTAGAGAAAATATTCCACGCCTTGGGGAGTAGCGAAAAGGAGAAGGTTATCATGGCAGTTTACCGCCTCACTGGAGATGCCGATCAATGGTGGTCATTGATTCAAAAAACAAAGGAAGATGAACAAGTATAAAGTATAGAATGGAGGGAGTTCAAAGATCTTTTCTTAGAAAAATACTTTCCACATGACCATCGAGCAGATATGGAAAGGCAATTTCTGAGTCTAAGGAAGAAGGAGGATGAGAATGTCGCAAAGTATGAGGATAACTTTACAAGGTTAACAAGGCATGCTTTAGATTATATACGTAACCCAAGAAGTAAGATTTATTGTTTCTTTTATGGGTTAAAACCATTTCTCCGTCGAGCTTTAGTATCACAATCATTCTCAATATACGAGGATATAGTCTCGTGTGCTATCAAGACAGAAAAGGAATTCTCTAAGTCTTATGACAACAAAGTAAAGCAAGAGAAGAAGAGAACTGTGGAACAAGAGACAGATAAAGGGAAAAAGGGAAAGAAGGATTTTCCATTATGTGATAATTGTGGGAAGAATCACCCTGGTACTTGCCTAAAAGGAATGGGAGTTTGTTACAAATGTGGAGAAAAAGGTCACCAAGCTCGTGATTGTAAGGGACAGAAAGAGGCTATCAATGTTGAATGCTACAATTGTAGGGAAATGGGTCATTATGAAAATGAATGTCCTATGCGTCAAGGAAAATTACCTCAGAAAAGGACAAGGGATCAAGGAAAATCTTATGATGTTACTACGGTTGAAGAAGAATAATTAATGTATTGGTGCTTTTGGACTCAAGGATTATATACTGGTTATAAGGATAATGTGATATATATATAAGGATTGTACTGCAGTACTTGTTGTTTTAATTAAGGATTTAATATGATGAAGGTAATCATATTTTTAGTATGTGACGATAAGAGAAACTTTACTTTGTTTGGGGGAATCTGATGTTACAATTGATTTTGGAATTTAAAGACCTTTTAGAAAAAGTCTGGACAGAGGTATTTTGGATAACTATAAAGGTTGGAATGGATTAAGTTGATCTCTGGATAGTATTGTTTAAGGTTAAAACATTTCTGAAGTTTATTTTTGGAATATTATAATAATACAGTATAGGAAAAGGACAACCTATAGTTCGGGGGATAACCCATCGCGTCAGACAAAGCTGCAGGAATCGAACCCACAAGCATAGTGCGACATGCCTTTATTACCTACCACTAGCCTACAGGAAGTCCATGGTTATTACAAAATAGTTTTACTAATCTAAATGGTATGTGTTAATATTTGGAACCTTATACAATTAGGATAAATAGAATATTTTTTAGTTCTATTACCTTTTAGAGTGAAAGATGGGTTTGTGGTAAAAATTTATTAAAGAATGAAAGTCTACATGAAAAGTAAGTATATTTCCTTACATTCTTAGTAAATATCTTAAATAAATTCTTCAACTTTATGAAAGGTAACTTAAAACAAAAATGTTGCCCGTTAACTTTTCCAACTGGGGATTCAATGACCGTTTAACCAATCACATGTTTGTGATTTTCTTATGGTTAACTTTCTCCTAATCAAGTTTTCTACAGCTCTCCATCAGACCATGATGGTTTGTTTTTCTTCCATATCCATATTTTCATAGAATCCTAGTATGGGCTATCTCGGGTGACCTTTGTACTTCTCTTTCTTTCTTTTAATGTTATATTTTTATTAACCCTATTTCCGATGTGGGTTTTCCACAAAGGTATTTTCTATTTTCAACATTTTATTTTCAAAGAAAAAAAAATTCAAATTGCAATGACACAATTTATTGAGGGAGGGGAGAATGTAACACCCCGAGCTTCCACGATACGCTTCTCTTTCAATAATGCAATAACTTGAATTGTACGCAAGTTCGAGATTCTAACACACTGCGACCAATCAAAATAGCCATTATGAATTGTAATACCCACTTTTTGAAATTATATATATTTTATACTTCAAAATGGACTTCATTTTTGGATTCGGGATATTGAAATTAGCCTATGTTGAATTTTTTGTATTTTTCTGAGAACTTCCAATTTTTTATGAATAGTGAAAAATACTTAAAAACAACTTTTTTAATAAAAATAATTTATAGTGATAAATTATACTATTGAGTGGTTTTAAAGTATAATTATAATATATTTTTACCATTTTATCCAATGGTTTTCATTATAATTAATTTCACTTTGAAATTAGACACAAACAATTGTCAATCGTTTGATATATATTATTTCTTAAAAAACACGCTATTTGTTGTGACAACGGGAATTAATTATAAAATTAATTAATGCAACTTATATGTTAGGAATTTTTTAAAATAGACATCATTTTTGAATTCGGAATATCAATTATAGCTTAGGGTGAAATTTTGGCATTGTTCTGAAAAACTTCAATTTTTGATTAATAGTGAAGCCACTAAGTGGAAGTTAAAAAACTGATTTTTCGTTTAAATGAAACATTACCACTTCTGTGATTTGATTTTCAAAAATCTGACATACATGGTTGTCATTAGGAAGTAAAATGTTGTTCAATTGGGTTAAAATAATTTTTTGGTGAATAGTATCTTTTAAGTTTAATTAATCGTGATTAAAGGTAATCAGTGATATTTAAGGAAAAATGATATTATAAAAATATGAAAATACCTTTACACTTGTCCTACCCCTATTGGATGTGTCATGGCAGACCAAGAAAAACCATGGGTCAACTTGGGGACCCCATGGAGCCACTTTGGTAGGAAAATGACATAAATAGCTTTTATTTAAAGTTAAAATAAAAATGTCACAAACATAAGTTGTTTTACTAAAACAATTTTTAAATGGGGTTATACAACTCATATTATTGACTATAAATATTAATTAGAAAGCTAAAAAGATTTCCTAAATAATTATATTTTTTTATAATTTTTATACATTAAATAAATTAAATTATTTATGACACCATGATGATGCAGCGATTACCTCATTAATTAACAATTTTAATAAAATGGAAGTATAATATAAAATCTAAGCATTAAACTTGTAAAAAGCCTATTGGATGAGAATATATCGAACCCTTATCACCTTAGACTCTAATTATTTAAGTTTGGGACCTTTAGAATCCGAAAATCATTTTATAATAAAGTAACATTTCATTACTTTCCAAGAGTGCCCCTCCTCTCCACTTATAAAAGGCCCCCACCACTACCACCTTACTCACACTATAAAAGCCTTTTGGATCGGCCAAACTCTACCCAAATACTCTCCCAACTTCCCTAACTTAATCCTAGAAGACTCAATTTTGGCAGAAGTCTTCCCAAGGAAGCCTTTTATCTCAAATCAAAAAGAGTTACACGTTTTTAAGGTAATGTCTTCTCTTATGTTATTTTGTTTTATTTTGCTTATCCAACCCTCTAAACTCTTTTTATTCATTTATTTTGTAACAACACCAGTATTCTCAATATACTAGAATGTTGTTATGAGAAGTATTTGAGCTACACTTACACACACCTACATCTAATGGTTAAAGAACATACAGTTTCTGTGGATGGAGAATTTCTGCCTCACGAAACGATGATTGTTCAACACTCATATAACACCTTCAAATGTGGACATTAAGATGTCACTATATTTATATATGATATATAATATGTTTATGTTTTACTTAAGGTTCTGTATTTTTCATTTATGGCATACCTTTCTTGTTTCCATTATGGGTAAACGCGATATTTTCGTTTTAGGAAGTGCGGACTACCGCCCCCTCAAAGTGATTTGAATCGTTAATGCCATATGTGTGATGTATAAAGGATGGAGTAAATGGTATTATACAATATATTATACTGGAATTATATTATATCTTTATATAATTATAACTTCATTCCATTAAATACGAAATAGAAATGAATGTAGCGTTCATGCGTACGTACGGCTTATAGTCTCCATGAACGGTGCATTTCATTTCTTACCTCTAAATGTTATGTAATATTATAAATGAATGTATATACTGGATATATATGATATCTAAATCATGAATATAATTCTGGAGATAATTTATATTTCACCACATGAACAACTTGTAATTATAAGAATTTTATTTTTGACTCAAGTACCAACGATCGACAAAACGACCATTATTAACTTAAATAATTACATAATGTTCATAACATGGTAATAAGTGATATAAAAGGAATAAAAAACTTGAAAAAGGTTATTAAGAAATTATAAATTAACTCTAGTTTATTATTCAGGAGGTTAAAGAATGGTTGAGTCAAGACAGGACCCATGGTAAGGGAACTTCTTAACCCAATTACCATTCTTTGGGTTATTCTCATACTTTCAAATTATGACATTATATTATTATGTATTATCATGAATTTGTACTTTCTTTATGTGTACATATAGTGAATACATATAATAGATATATTTTATTTAAAAATGATCTTTTTAAGGGACTTCGTCTCAATCTCCATTCATTGAGGCATATTTTGTTTTATACACAAATTTCTTTTATACGGTGTATAAACCCCATTGACTTTTATGTTTATTCAAAAGGAATATATTTATACGAAGCATTTACTAAATGAAAAAGGGAATGTTTTTGTTGTACGTATGCGGCGACAACGACTTCTCCACCGCCGTGACCATTATTTGAGTTTCAGCTTCCTCTACAAGACATAAATTTTTCTAAAAGAAAAATAAATACCATGTCTTACTTTTCCTTTATTTTGGTATTGAAAATGGTATTGAACGTGTTTTTATTATGTCAATGTGTTGTATTGATATCTTGTGATTGAAATGTGGAAATATTATGTTTCTTCTATGCATGTTTTATGTGATACTATTATGTTATGGTTTATGATATGTTTAAACCTATTCATATGATGAATGCATTAGACTTAATAAGTGACGGGTGGAGCCCGCTATAGCTCCTCGATGCATCATAAGGTCTCTTAAGACAAACTAGTGTCTTGGCACATGGCCTTGACAAAATCTTATTTGTGGTCTTGGCACGAGGCCTTGGCTACGTGGTTATGATAGTCTGGCATTATGCATTCCATCATTATGAAAGTGCTTATTGATATTGCATGTGATTATTTGACCAGTAGAATATCCATGTGAATAAGTAAATGGAATTATTTCATTTTACTTTTTCCATATTATGTTGAAGTAATGCACTGACTCTGGGTAAATGGGGTCGGGGCATTACAATTTTAATGTTTATGCTATATACCAAGCCATGATTTGTTGATGGAATACAAGGTCTTAGATTGTATTTCATAAATGAGTTGAAATTAATTTAGTAAGGAAATTAATGATTTTATTGAATCAATAATTCATGTGTCTATTTCATGGAAGGAAGTTAGAGAACCAATTGAAGACCATGAAGATAACATGAAGGCTATATAGGTGTTATATAAGTAGCAGGTACCACCTAAAAACTACTATAGATACACTAGTTGGATGGTGGTGATGGAAAGAGAAACCAATTGTAGAAGTATTATACTAGATATTTGGTAGATATCACTGAGTACCCTATGGAAGCATACAGAGCTAGGAAGCCATAACAGGCTTACCAGCTAGCAAGTTGACTCGATCTCTAAGGGTAAAATACTATTAATTTCTTCAAAAAAAATAGTTGAATCGGATCATTAAAGACACAAATGAACCCAATAACCCCCTTAACACCTATAAATCCTATAAATAGACAGATTAGGTTCTATGGACTCAATTAAAGTTGATCACTTACCTTAGAATGATTCTAAATTGACCATTCCAATTGAGAAGCTCATACAAAATCTCTCTAATCTAAAAGAATATTCAAAGATCCAATGGGAATTCCTAATCATCTTGTGCTCTCTACCATTTTGTCTCTATCTCTCTGATAAATTTTATTATCCTTAAGGAGAGATCATGGAGTATAATTGTAATATGTTTCTTCCTAGAAGACCTTTCTTCATCTCATCATCTTCAACAATTGTTGCTAATTACTGAAAAAAGTGAGGGATTTGTTTCTTGACTTCTAAATAAGTTCAGAAGAGTGCTCACAACAATAAATGCGAGGGAGGTAATTTTTTTAAAAACTAATAAAATTGAAATGACGAATTGGTTACATTATATACATTAAAATCAAGGGATAAATATTCAAACCTATGAACCAAGGGGAAGAGACATAGGGGCACATACCAAGATATTTCTAAACTCCCTTATTTAAATCTTCCTATCTACTTTTTTTATTTCCACGTTGAATATCCATATTTTATTTTATAAACAAATAATTTTGATATGGATATCTTAATATTCTTCAATTTTAATTAACCTTGAAATTATATTGTTTGAATTGTATCAAAATTTCTATGATATTTTCTATTCACTTTAATTGTGTATGCACTTCTTCAAAATACCTAAAAATCATTGAACACATTCATCAATTTATTTTCTTAATTGATTTATATTTATATAATATTATATTTCAACTATGATAACCCTTTATTCAATTTTTATTATTTTATTTTGAAATTTCCATCACATGGTTTTTTTAATTTTAGAAAGGTAAATTTCTCAATCTTGTCATTATTTACCATTAACGTTTTTTTAATATTATGAAAAATTAAATTTAAAAAATGGAATAATGGTATTTTTAAGTGAATTTTTATGTTAGATTAAAATTATAAAAAAAATATAATGTGTGGAATTCATTTACCAGTTTAAGTTTAAAAATAAAAATTAGAATATAGGGAAGAAAAAATATAGAGTATTATAAAACTACATCCCTTTCCTTGTATAAATATTCATTTCCCATTTTCTTTTTGGTATTTATTATCCTAAAAATTTAATATAAAAAAAAATAAATGAGATAATAAGGTCCATACAATTATGATAAAAATGATTTAATGGGATTGAATCTACATCTTAAAATATATTCCTAAAATATAGTTCCTAAACTAAAAACAGAATAAATAAAAATAAATTGTAAAAAAATTTCATCCCCTCCCATAAAGTGATATTATTTATGGTCATTATATCAAATATACCTCTATATATAACATAATAGGTTTATAATATAGAGTTATATAATATGGGTTAATCCATAAATTATTTTTTTGATGAATTTTATGTAACTAAACTTTTCTTTCCCTTCCTTGAAATATTCTTAATTTTTTTAAGGAGCTAACGAAGTTGTATTACATTATATTGATTGAAAAATTACTTTTTTATATCCAAAATTTGTAAAAATTATCTTATACCTCTTATTTTTATTGTACATCATCAAAATATTCAATTCTCTTCGTAGGTTCAACCCCAATTACCACTTCCTATTCCTTTTCTTCTCATTCAGCCTAGTCCTCAATATTTTCTAGAATATCTAAAAAATTTTCAGAAATTATCATATCCTATTATTTGTCTTCTTATTAAATTTATTTTTTTATTATTGGAAGTAGTGAGGGTGTATACCATAGAAAACTTAGAATTGGCTTCATTATAGGGCTTTTCCTTGGATTTATCACCCACCTAAACCATTACCTTGGACTTCCCATTTGGTTTAGCTTAGAAGTTGGATTCATCATTGGTAACCTATTATGATTCAATATCCTTTTGGAATATGATTTGTAGGAGTTTCATCTCCTCTTTTAATGTTTTTTTCATATTGTTGAGAAGCTTATTATCTTGAGTAAGGTGTATTTTTGGAACCAATGTTTGGAGTTTTCACTCTCTCCTTAGACATGGATCTTTTCTTTGAGTAAATCTATAAGTTTGACATATTTTCAATTTGAATTTATTTGTAGAAGTGGGATTTAATTTTGATTTTTTCCTACCACCATTAAAAAAAACCCAAGTGTAAATGGAATAATAGGAATAAAAACATAAGATAAAACCAAAAAACTAAAAAGTGATGGTAAATATAATAACCCTGGTTTTTATACATAAATATCAAATCTTCTTAAATGAATATTCCAAACATTTCATAAATACACACTCGAAGACATAATAGTTTAGTATCTTGGGATACTAAAAACAAAATATTCTTATTTCATCAAATATCTTCAACATTGTAGGATCGAAATAGTGATGTAGATGATCAATATACAAGAGGGGGGGTGAATTGTACACTTTAAAAATTCCTTTGGAACCTTTAAAGTTATTTATGAATAACTATGTTTTCCTTAAGCAAATGGAATGGCTAAGTTTAACAAAGTTAAGCTAAGAAAATTCACAACACCTCTAACACCAAATGAAAACTTGGAAAGAGATTCCAAAAGTAGGTTCCGGGAATATGGTTCTAGAAATTGAAACTTAACAAAAGATTACAATATAAGATTCTACCTTAAAGCGTATAGAATCTAAATGAAATAGAGTACAAGTAAGGAAGTATAAGAAAGTTATACTTTCCTTATAATACAAAATGCAGCGGAAAATAAACAAGTAGTAAAATTACAAGTAACAAGATATAAGTCTTTTAACCCAAAGAGAAGGGTATCCAACAACCTTGGATAAAGGTCCCTTGATTTATACTTTCAAGAAAGTCTATCTTACCCAAACCAGGGTAAGCCCTTGATACAAAGATCGGAGTCTCTGTCTTGCTATCCCCACAAGCCGTGAACTTCAAGGTAGTTGGTCACCTCTGTCTTCCTCAACAAGGAAGCCCTCAACTTCAAGGTGTTGGAAACCTCTGTCTTCCTATCCCCAGAAGTCCTCGAATGTAATCACCAACATTCGGAGTCGCACCAAGATTTGAGAGTTAATAAGAGCCTCTCTCTCAAGAAATCACTTCAAGCATGTAATCACATGAGTCGAAGATCAGTCAGCATTTCAGCACTGGGCTCTTTCAAATGAGCTTCTATTTATAGGTAAGGTCGGTCTCCTTTCCAACGGTCATATTTTCCTTAAAAATCGGAGGGACGTGTACACCTGTAACTTAACCAACGGTTAGTTTATAACAGAATAGATGGCATCGTTTTATAACGAAACAAGTGTAACAGAATGTACGACATCATTTTAATTCTAACTCAAAAGTTCGGAGTGAAGATTCGGAGTGAAAGTTCGGAGTGTAAAAATATATTAAAGAGTAGACAAATTATAAAAGGGTAAGCAAAATGAAAGTTCGGAGTCTGACCAAAACTAATTTTCAGAGTCTAAATAAATTCGGAGTGAATAAAACAAAGATGATCAGATTCTGTTTAATAGGTGAATTCAGAATGAGAATTTGGAATGAGAATTCGTCATCAGAATTCGTAGTGAGAATTCCTCATCAGAATTCGTAATGAGAATTCGTCATCAGAATTCGTAATGAGAGTTAATCATCAGAATTCTTAATGAGAATTCGTTTTCAAACTTCATAAGGATTCATATCCTGAATCTAGAGTAGAACTTAATTAGAATTCGTATCCGGAATTCAGAATGAAACTCTATTACAGTTCTCATCTGGAATTCGGAGTGAAAATTCCTTACATTTCTTATCCAGAATTCGGAGCCTAAAACAGAATGCTTCATATCAAAGTTTCAATGATTCCGAGAATATAGAAATGAATCTGAATCTTATACTTAAGAAAAATATGGATGAAAATATGATAAGGATAATTTTTCTTACAAAAGCGATTTTCCTTATAAAAGCAATTTTCATTATAAAATCAATTTTCTTAAAGATAAGGTGTTTGTGATTTTCAAAACAAGAAGGAATGGAAAAGTCATAAGGAAAACCTTATTGACTCAACAATCTCCCCCTTTTTGGAAAGCACAAACATCCTTACGAAAAAGAAATTCTAAGAAGAAAGAAAACATTAAGGCTTATCTCCCTTTGCTTATGGGTGTTGATGAATACGACTAACTCCCCCTTAGGATTTGAAACTCTAAGGATCAAATTCTAAATTTCCGGAATGATATTTCATTATGAATAAGAATGAATTTTTTTAATGAGAAACTCCCCCTTAGATAAACTCTATTGGAGTTTGTTTTCTTTCTCACCCTTTGTTAAGATTCTTTTTGCCTTTCATTAGAGTTCTTTTCCTTCTCCCCCTTTGTGATTTTCAAAAATAATTCGAGGGAATGGAAAATATAACAAGGTACCTGAAAAATTAGTAGCAACAACAAAAGAAATGAGCAAGCACAAATTTTCATTAAGTTTGAAAAAACTCAGCAACAAAGAAAATTTAGATACCACAAATGATCGGATCTGTCTATTTTGGATATTTTTTCCTTTTCCATGAGACCCTTAAGAATAGTCTTTATCTTTTTCAAGTCTTTATGGTCTTCCTCTACTTTCTTCTCTAATACAACAATTATTGCATTTTGAGCTTCAATATTTTCTTCCTGGGCTTGAAGCTTTTCTTCCTGAGCTTTAAGCTTTTATTCCTGAGCCTTCATCTTTTCTTCAAACTCAATCCGATGATCCCTTTCATATTTCCAATTTTGAGAAACCGAATTTAGCTTCCTATTCAGATCTCTGACTTCTTGAATCCGGAAATTCTTTTCATTTGTCAATTTCTCTTCAAAGGAAGAAGTTATCTCATTTATCTTCGAGTCCTCAGTCTCAAAAGCATCCTTCACATTATCTTGAAATTCATCAAAGAGCCTCATCTCTTCTACAGTTTTCCTTGACCTATTTGTCATCCTCTTGAAAGATCTTCTATGGGCTTCATAGCCGACAAAGAAAGATTTGAATTGAGTTTCTATCTCAACACACTTATCCATGACCATGGATACGGAGTCTGATTTCTGATTCAAAGCATGTTGAAGCATCTGAAATCTTGAATCAATGCTTGAGAAGGTCGGAATAGAACCTACCAACTTCTTTAAAGACTGAACAACAAAGTCATGCCCCAACGAAGATGACTCCGAATTCGAGACTTTTCTTGGAGAATTTTCTTTTTCAACTTGGTCAAGCTTTCTCTTTGAAGAACTACCAACTTCCTTTCTCTTCACCACTACTGAGCTCGGAGTATCATCAAGAATTTTCTTTCCCTTGTCTCTTTTCGGAATAGAATCCTATTCCAGAGTTTTTTTTACACTATCAGTCACTTGAATAATATTGTCTTCATCATCAGCAACTTTTTGAGCTAAATCCTCTACGTTCTCCATTTGAGCAACATCATGTAGAAGTTGTTCTTCTTCTGCATGATAAGCTACTTCTTCTTCTCCTTGCTGCTCATCATTTCCAGGAGTGACTAATTTCGAAGATTCAGGTTCTGAAGTTCGGAGCGATAGATGTTCCGAGGTGTTCCCTTATAATCATAATCTTGCTTCAACACATCTCTGGTTTCACCACTTCCTTCAGCGCCAGCTTCTTCTTCTTCCACTTTCTCAACTTGCTCTACTTCCTCAGCATTCTTAGCAACAGCTTCTTTCGAAGCGACGAAATTTCTTCCTGGAGTCTCAGGAAGGGAGTCCAAGGAAAAAGATCTCATAACATGAATGTTCGTAGAAACCATTTTATTGAACTTCAACAATGCCTGAGCTACCTCTGCTTCAGACAACTTCTTCTTAAGCTTCTTTTCTTTGACTTGTTTTTCTAACTCATCCGCAGTTCTTTCCTTCAAGGCCTTAGCCTCTACAGGATCCAAGCCAAACCGAGGCTCCCTTGCACTCTTTTTTCTTTGATCTCCCTCCATTTAGCAACTACCTCATCTGGGTAAGCTTTTTTCTTCTTTGGTTTTGGAGGTGCGGAATGAGCTTCCTTAGACTTGGGATTCTCTGCTTCAACTTCAACTTCTTTCAACTTTCTCTTCCTTACTGGCTTAGAGGATTCCGGATCAGCAACTTTCGGAACTGCTTCTTCTTGAGCAGGTAAATCAATAAACTGACTGGTCTTCTTGTCAAAAGCTGCATCCATCCTTTTGAGAGTGCCATCACTTACCAACATAATCTTGCAAACTCTTGGCCTAGACTTTCAAGCCTCCTTGAAAGACTCAAGGCACCGAACTATCAACTTTGAGAGGATTGTTGGATACATTATGATCTGAGCTCTCAGATTCCCTTTCTTAACATTCTCAAGAGTAATGAGAATGTGCTTCATTAGGTTAAACTTCCTCAGATTTATCAGAAAATCTAGTATGTAGATCTCACTCTTCTTCAGACTATCTTTGTCACCCTTTCTCAGTACGATAAGGCCTTGTACCCATAATTCTAGGATCCGGAAATTTGTATACAAAGAAGCAATCTTCGAAGCCTTATAATATGACAGTCCGAGAGTTTCTAATGATTTTTCCTTGTCGAAGCTACCCTTTGAATCCGGCAACACATGACATATGAATTCAGCTTCTCCTTCATTATTCAGCCCTACCAAGCTAGCTGCCTTGGCATATGAAAGCTTATAAGTCTTACTGTGAGACTTAAAAGACAACTTTTCTCTTCCATCTTCCATAAGAAAGGAAAGTGTCTCATAAAACTCTGTAAGAAAATCTGAATAGACTTTATCTTGATTCCCAGGTTTCGACACAACAACATCTTACCATCCATTAAGCTTAATATTCTTGGATATAAGAGAGTCATACTTGTTAAAGAAATCAGGATGAACTAGTCTCTCTCTATATACCAGCCACTTCGAAATCGGCTTAGAAGAAGACATGTCTTGAGAAGCTACTTCCACAGAAATTCGGATCTGAAGACCTCTGAGAAGTTCGGAACGGAGAAACCTGAAGTTCGGAACGACTTTAAAATAGAGAGGCAGAGATTCAGGATGCTAGAGCTTGAAAACCGATGTGGGACAACCATTTTTGGTCCCCTTTATATAGGCAACTAGAAGACGGTTTAACTTCCATGGTTGATCAAACAGTTGTGAGAAGCTGAGATTAGATATGACGGTCGAAAACCAATTCTCATGAAAACTTGAATCTGATCTTTTGAGGTTTTATTGAAAACAAAGATTTAAGAAAACTATAATCAGAAAAAAAATATAAGAAAATGCCAGAAAGTAAAGTATGACTACGAAAACTTGAGTAAGGAAATTATACCTTTCGGATTGGCTTAGGAGGATTATTCGTAATGGGTAATAAAAAAAACTACGAAAAAATATTTACTACAAAAAGACATAGTTCTCAAAACTCACTACGAAAAACAAAGTCAGTATGGAAAACTTAGTACAAAAAATATTATAATAATTCAGTACGAATTTTTTTTAAAAAAAATTTGAATATGAAAAACTTGTTATGAAAGTCTCGGTACGAAAATATCGTTATGGAAATACCAGTACGAAATTTCCCATTCCGAAAGTGTTCAATACGAAGTTCTTGATTCCAGAAGTCTTCTATACGAACATATCCATTCTGGAAATTTTAGTTCCAGAAATTTCCATTCCGGAAATTTAGTTCTGAAAATTTTGAAAACAAACTTTGGGAAAAAAATTTGTTACATTAACAATCAAATGTACTCCCCCTATAAAAAGGAGTTTATTACTGTAAGGAAACTTTTTCAACAGAAAGTTAATTAAGAAGGATTACCTTACGGTTATCATTCCTAACTTCTGTTTAATGTATTCAAATTTACCAGAAGGCAAAGATTTTGTGAAAATATCAGCAAGTTGATCTTGTGTTCTGATAAACTGAAGAATAATATCTCCTTTTAGTGTGTAATCCCTAATAAAGTGATGCCTAATATCTATGTGTTTTGCACGAGAGTGATGTGCAGGGTTCTTACCTAAATCAATGGAACTTGTCTCACACAAAATTTGAGTTTTAGTAAAACTCAAGCCATAGTCTGTGAGTGTGTGTTTTATCCACAATACTTGAGCACAACAACTTCCAGCTGCTACATATTCAGCTTCAGCAGTGGAGAGTGCTACAGAATGTTGCTTCTTGAAGGACCAAGAAACTAACGAATCTCCTAAGAAATGACAAGTTCCGGATGTACTCTTTATATCCATTCTACATCCACCAATGTTAGCATCAGAAAAACTTTTTAGAACAAAATCATTTCCATAAGTATAAAATAATCCTAGATCCATGGTTCCCTTAAGGTAGCGAAAAATTCTTTTTACTGCCTTTAAGTGAGATTCCTTAGGATTGGATTGATATCTTTCACATAAGCATACTGAGAACATTAAGTCTGGTCGACTAGCTGTTAAGAAAAGTAAACTTCCTATCATACCTCTAAAAGATGTTTGATCTACTAGTTTCCCAGCTTTATCAAGATCTAAAGAGTTTGAGTTACCGATAGGAGTACTTATACTCTTAGTATTGTCATAACCTTACTTTTTGAGAAGATATTTAATATACTTATGTTGAGATATGTAGGTTCCTTCCAGTTTTTGAGAAATTTGAAAAGCAAGGAAAAAATTTAACTCACCCATCATACTCATTTCAAACTCAGATTTCATTAGACATGCAAAAGAGTCGGTCAAAGATTGCTGAGTTGAACCAAATTTGATGTCATCAACATAAATTTGAACAATCAAAACATTTTTCTTATCTTTCTTTATAAAAATAGTCGGATCTGCATTTCCCTTAACATAGTTATTTTGAAGCAAAAATCCAGTGATTCTATCATACCATGCTTGTGGGGCTTGTTTAAAGCCATACAGAGCTTTGGTAAGTCTAAAAACATAATCAGGATGTTTTGTATCTTCAAAGCCAGGAGGTTGTTCAACATAAACATCCTCTTGAACATAACCATTAAGAAAAGAACATTTCACATCCATTTGAAAAATTTTGAAATTAAAGAATGCTGCAAAGGCAAGTAGAATACGAATAGATTCAATTCTGGCTACTGGAGCATAGGTTTCTTCATAGTATATTCCCTCTTGCTGATTATAACCTTTAGAAACAAGTCTAGCTATATTTCTTACTATGACTCCATTTTCATCACATTTATTTCTGAATACCCATTTTACTCCAACAGCAGAAGTTTCCTTAGGTCTTTCAACCACGGTCCAGATTTTATTCCTTTTGAATTCATTTAGTTCATCTTGCATGGCTTTGATCCAATCATCATCACCTAACGCTTCATCAGTGCTTTTAGGTTCTAATTGGGAAAGAAATGCTAGATGTTCTACTTCATTTCTTAAGGAACTTATAGTCCTTACAGGTTGATTTACATCACCAATGATACTATCACTGGGATGATTCTTAAGAAACACCTGATTTGGGTTTTAAAAAGCCTGTTCATCAACATAAGGTAGAAAGTCTTATGGGGTAAATGTTTCAGAAGTATCTTCTTGAACATTATCTTTATCAGAAGGTTCTTCTATCAAAGGTTGACAATCAGTTTTAGAAAACACATCCGAGGATGTAGGATGGGATGGTTTGAAAACAAAAGGATTAGACTCATCAAATTTTACATGCACTGTTTCTTCAACAGTACAAGTGTTTTTATTAAAAACTCTATAAGCCTTAGATGTTGTGGAATATCCAAAGAAAATTCCTTCATCAGATTTTGGTGCGAATTTATGTAAGTTATATTTAGTATTCAGAATGAATACTTTGCAACCAAAAACTTTGAAGTAGGAAAGTCTTGGTTTTCTACCGTTCCATAACTCATAAGGGGTTTTATTATGAAAAGGTCTAATCAAAACTCGATTTATAGTATAGCAAGCAGTACTTACAGCTTCAGCCCATAAATGTCTAACTATAGAATATTCACTCAACATGGTTCTAGTTATCTCTTGAAGAATTATATTTCTTCTTTCAACTACACCATTTTGTTGAGGAGTTCTTGGTGCTGAAAAATTGTGAGTAACACCTTTTTTACTACAAAAAGTTTCAAAATCAGAATTTTGAAATTCTCCTCCATGATCACTATGAATAGTTTTCAATGGAAGGTTTTTCCCATTTTTAACTTGGGCTCTAAAACTTTTGAAATAAGAAAAAGCTTCATACTTCTTTTCTAGAAAATGAACCCAAGTAAATATAGTGTAATCATCAACTAGAACAAACACATAGTATTTTCCTCCAATACTTCCTGTTTGTATTGGACCAAAAAGATCCATATGCACTAACTATTACACATCAGTTGTTGAGACTTCACCGATTGATTTAAAACTAGATTTATGTTTCTTTCCATATTGACAAGGATCACAAACTTTAGAAGAATCAAATCTAAGATCTGGTAGATCCTTAACTAGTTTCTTCTTAGAGAGTTTTCATAAGTTCCTAAGGTTACAGTGACCTAGTCTTCTATGCCATAACCAGGAATGATCTTCCATTGCACTTAGACAAGGTAAATCTTGACTCCTGAGGTCTTCTATGTTTAAGGTTTAAACATTCTCATGCCTATTGGTTGAGAGAATAAATTCTTCCTTATAATTGTGAACTAAGCACTTATCATTCCTAAAATTCACAAGGTAACCTTCATCACATAACTGACTTATGCTAATGAGATTGTGCTTAAGACCCTTAACAAAAAGAACATTTGAAGTCATAGTTTTTTCTAAAATAACAATATTACCAATACCAACAATCTCACCCTTAGCATTATCTCCGAAAGTTACCTTTCCTCCTTTTGTTTTGACAATCTTTTCAAAATAGATTTTGTTACCAGTCATGTGCTGGGAACATCCACTATCAATGTACCATGTATTGTTGATGGTACTTTCTTTATTTTCCTGAAATCAAGAAGAGAATTAGACTTTCGGAATCCAAACTTGTTTGGATCCAAGATTTTTAGATAAAAAAATTTTAGGAACCCACATCTTCTTTGAAAAGTAAGCTTTGTGAAATCCTAAAGATTGGGTTTTGTTTAAGGAACAATTCTTTGCCCAGTGACCACCACATTGAAACTTGGTACAAAATGGGGCACTTTGAGGAACAAAATAATTGTTACTAAAAATTGGTTTTGCATGGGTATAACCAAATCCGGATTTATTTCTTAAAGGTCGTATTTGGGAATACATTTTATCAAAATTTTCCTTACCATGGGTAAAGTTTGATAAACACTTCTTTAAGGAAAAAATTTCGGACAAGAGTTTTATAACCAAGTTTTTATCCTCAAAATCATTAGTTTTAGAACTAGAGCTAGGCTCAAAAATATTTTTCGTAGAAATTACCTTTTCTAATTCTTTAGAATGTTTGTTCTTCTCAGAACTTAATTCCTCAAGATTTTTTGAAATACTTTCAAAATCAGAATTTTTCCTATCAAGATCTTTAGAAAGATATGATATCTCTTTTGTAAGAATAGAATTCCTAGAGTTTTCCTTATCAAGTTTCTTATTGAGTTTAGAATTCTCAATCTCAAGAAGTTCAAAAAACCTAGAAAATTCTTCATAAGTAGGTAAAGTATTTTCTTCATCAGAAGAGGATTCTTCATCAGAAGAGTTATAATACTTACTATCATTTGAATTTAAAGAAACATTGGTCAATGATTCAGCATTTCGTACCTTATCCATAAAACAATGATTATCAATAGGTAATCTGGCTATAAGACCAAGATTCTTCTGTCCTGAAGATTAATAATCAAAAGATTCATCTAAAGAGTCACCACCACTGGCACTCCAGGTTTCATTAGCTTTCAAAACATTCTTATATTTTGCTTTATAATACTTCTTTCTGTTCCTGTCTGAATGCTTTTCCTTCCTTTATTTCTTTTTGAGCAAAGGGCAATCTGGTCTAATATGTCCAGCTCTCTTGCATTCATAACAAGTGACTTCTCCATCTTTCTTATCTTTCCTTTCCTTTTTCTTATATTTGGATTGGAAACTACTTTGTCCAGCTATCTTGTTCATCCTTCGAGCAAGATTTGCTAACTCATTTTCAGAGACTTCACTCTCACTAGAGTCAGATTGGAAAATAACTTTCTTAGACCTGGATCTGGTTACTCTTTCAGGAGTCTTAGC
Organism: Viscum album; assembly: GCA_963277665.1. Taxonomy (NCBI): domain Eukaryota; kingdom Viridiplantae; phylum Streptophyta; class Magnoliopsida; order Santalales; family Viscaceae; genus Viscum; species Viscum album. The sequence goes on from OY728131.1 coordinate 28,595,621, forward strand.
TTTAATCTAATTTGATGTTGTTGTAAAAGCAACAGTACCATTTCCATTTTTCTTTTTTATGTTGTCAGCATCTCTCTTCATTCTGGTTTCATGTTGTAGAAGAGTTCCAAATAACTCATCAAGAGAAATTTGAGTAACCTTCCTGTTCTCATCTATAGATGTTCTTTTGGATTTACACTCATTGGGCATAATATCCATTATCTTGTCCACAAGGTATTCATCATCTAATCCCTTTTCTCCCATAGATTGTAGGTTGTTTACTATAGTCATAAATCTCTGTCGAACTTTACATATTGGTTCACCATAAGGAAAATTGAAGCCATGATATTCAGCTCTATGCATAGCTCTCCTAGTCTCAATCACCTTAGAAGTTCCAAAGTGTGTAACCTCTAACTTCTTCCAGATACAATTATCTGCTTCAAAAGAAGAAATTTGTCTATATATATTTCTAGTCATTGAACAAAGTAGAGTATTGTGTACCTTATAGTTGAGTTGATACTCTTGCTTTTCCTGGTTAGTAAAAGTTCTAACTTCCTTATCAGGAATTTTATAATCACCAGTAAGCATAACAAAGTGGTACACTCCAGTATTGATAACAAAATTCTTATTCGATCTCTCCAGTACTCATAGTCATTACCATCAAATATTGGTGGTCTTGTTGGATTTAGATTATCAATAGAACCAACATTAATTCCTGCCATACTTAAAAACCTTTGGCACACAAACTTGTTAAAAAAAATCGTAATAACAAAGTTCGGAATGAGAAAGTTAGGAATGGGAAAGTTCGGAATGATAAAGTGAGCAAGAAAAACTTATATGTGAGTACAAGTATTTCAGAGACCTGCTCTAATACCAACTGTAGGAACTAAATAGTGATGTAGATGCTCAATATACAAGAGGGGGGGTGAATTTTACACTTTAAAAATTCCTTTGGAACCTTTAAAGTTATTTATGAATAACTATGTTTTCCTTAATCAAAGGAAAGGGCTAAGTTTAACAAAGTTAAACAAATCAAATTCACAACACCTCTAACACCAAATGAAAACTTGGAAAGAGATTCCAAAAGTAGGTTTTGGGAATATGGTTCTGAAAATTGAAACTTAACAAAAGATAACAATATGAGATTCTACCTTAAAGCATATAGAATCTAAATGAAACAGAGTACAAGTAAGGAAGTATAAGAAATTTATAATTTCCTTATAATAAAAAATGCAGCGGAAATAAACAAGTAGTAAAACTACAAGTAACAAGATATAAGTCTTTTAACCCAAAGAGAAGGTTATCCAACAACCTTGGATAAAGGTCCCTTGATTTATACTTTCAAGCAAGTCTGTCTTACCCACACCAGGGTAAGCCCTCGATATGAAGATCAGAGTCTCTGTCTTGCTATCCCCGCAAGCCCTCAACTTCAAGGTAGTTGGCCACCTCTGTCTTCCTCAACAAGGAAGCCCTCAACTTCAAGGCGTTGGAAACCTTTGTCTTCCTATCCCCGGAAGTTCTCGAATTTAATCACCAACATTCAGAGTCGCACAAAGCTTTGAGAGTTAATAAGAGCCTCTCTCTCTAGAAATCACTTCAAGCATGTAATCACATGAGTCGAAGATCAGTCAGTATTTCAGCACTGAGCTCTTTCAAATGAGCTTCTATTTATAGGTATGGTCGGTCTCCTTTACAACTGTCATATTTTCCTTAAAAATCGGAGGGACCTGTACACGTGTAACTTAACCAACGGTTAGTTTATAACAGAATAGACGGCATCGTTTTATAATGAAACAAGTGTAACAGAATGTACGACATAATTCTAATTCTAACTCAAAAGTTCGGAGTGAAAGTTCGGAGTGTAAAAATATATTAAATAGTAGACAAATTATAAAAGCGTAAGAAAAATGAAAGTTCGGAGTCTGACCAAAACTAATTTTCGGAGTCTAAATAAATTCAGAGTGAATAAAACAAAGATGATCAGATTCTGTTTAATAGGTGAATTCGGAATGAGAATTCGGAATGAGAATTCGTCATCAGAATTTGTAGTGTGAATTCCTCATCAGAATTCATAATCAGAATTCGTCATCAGAATTTGTAATGGGAGTTAATCATCAGAATTCGTAATGAGAATTCGTTTTCGAACTTCATAAGGATTCGTATCCTGAATCTGAAGTAGAACATAATCAGAGTTCGTATATGAAATTCAGAATGAAACTCTATTACAGTTCTCATCTGGAATTCGGAGTGAAACTTCCTTACAGTTCTTATCCAGAATTCAGAGCCTAAAACAGAATGCTTCATATCAAAGTTTCAATGATTCCGAGAATATAGAAATGAATCCGAATCTTATACTTAAGAAAAATATGGATGAAAATATGATAAGGATAATTTTTCTTACAAAAGCGATTTTCCTTATAAAAGCAATTTTCCTTATAAAAGCAATTTTCTTAAAGATAAGGTGTTTGTGATTTTAAAAACAACAATGAATGGAAAAGTCATAAGGAAAACCTTATTGACTCAACAAACATATCCCATAATGACCTCACATAGTACTAATATTATAAATATCTTACCTAAACCTCTATTCATAACCTAGGGAATGAAACATAAGAAAGGGCGACCTCAGATACTCAGTATGGTTAAACATAAGAGATATAAATATATGATCATAAGAAAAAAATAAAATAATCACAATGGTATGTGACCATGAACATATCTTAAAAAACTTATTGTCATCCGGTTATAAATCATAAACCAGAGTAATGGCATATAAATTTATCATTTCGGAGAACATGGCTTATAAGAGTGAGAAATCATAATAAATAAATTATGAACCATAATCTAATGTAATAAAAGTGTAAAACCATTATAAATATTGAAAAAAAATTCATATTTTAAGTTTAACAAGCAATACCATCAATATAGTAGATGAATAATTATAACCTATTTTCCATTGTGGATCAGGATGCATTTGTTTACAATGGTGGATCATGACACACATATTTCCCACAGTGTATTAAGAATAAACTATTTCTCATAGTTTATCAATACCATAAACTTGTTTCTAATTGTTATATCATGATATATAAATATTTATTAAGTAAATTTTAGGGAGATATAGGTCCCACCCATCTTATAATAAAATCCATAATTATGTGTGTCACAATATCGTAAAAAATTCATCATATCATCACATCATAAGCAATGTAATGAAAATGGGTTTAATTAAATTTTCATAAATTAACCATATCATAACATTAGAAAAATAAATGGAATTCAGAATAATTTCACCAAAATAAACATTAACCATCCATAGAAATAATAAAGATAGTCTCATTCAATATTATCCCCAGCAAAGCATAAGTAACATCAAAGGATGCCATCTTAGTTGGAAAATTATTTTGAAAGATAACATTGAATATTTATTAATGAATATATAATTCCCACTTTGGAAAAAACATTTTGAAAAATAAACAAATTTTAAAATCATTTTCATTACAAATAACCTTGGAAACATATAAAATAAGTTTTGAAAAGTCATTTAAAATATTTATAGAGGAAAATATCCATTATTATTTGAAAAAACTTTTTAAAACATAAAAATATTTTGAAAATCCTTGTACTTTTAAATAATTAGATAAAATTATAAATTAATCTTCATTGAAAATAATGGTCCTAATAGTAATAAATTTTATTCTTGTCGTACACGTTAAACCAATTATTCCTTTCAAGTTTTTGGTAAAAGACAAACGAGCATTGTTTAGAAAATGACATGATGATTCCTTTTAATGTTTTTTTAAAATTAAAAAATGGGTAAGAATTTATTTAATAAATCACACTGATAATGTTAAAAATTGTTTTGAAAACATTTGTAGAAAAATGGTTTTGGAAGAAAAGGTGTTTTTGTTCGAAGAGAGAAATAAAGATGTTTTTTCTTAAAAACATTATTTTGAAATTTGAGAACATAAAGAGAGAAAAATGATAGTAAAAATTTATTCTCATGAAATAAAAATATTAGGAAAACATTCAAGAGTTTCCTAAGATGTAGATCATAATATTTTGTAATTGGAAGCATAAGTGTGAACAATCCTAATAAACTATGAGATTATAACATAAAACCCACACCACTTTTTTAATTAAGAATAAAAATATCCATGAGAGAATAAAATTAAATAAAACTAATAATATAATTTAAATAATTATATTCAATATATAAAAATTTAAATGGTCGGTATATACAACTCAAGAAAGAAGATATGTTCATAACATAACATATGGTTCCAGGAAGTAACATTGGGACTAAAATCCTTTACAACTTTGATAAATTTTGAATCGTAAAACCCATGAAATAAAGTTAATAAAATTGATATGTAAATACAAATAATTTCATGTATAATAATCATAAAATAAATTCATTGTAATTATATAATCCACATAAAAGAAACATGTGGTGAATATTACATGTGTCTCACAAAAAGTAAAAGTGAAATGAAAATCCCTTAACTTAAGTATCGACTTCTTTTTTACACATTCAAACCTATGTTATAATAAATATAAGTTTATTATATATATATATATATATTAAATAACTATATATATATATAATACTGTATATGGTTTAATTATTACTTTTTATTATATGTTTATTAATAATTCCTAGTTAAACTCACATTTCGGGTAATAACTACTTTGTTTTTCATATATATTTTGGTATGGTATTTTTGGTCCATTTAATTTCATGATGGTTTGATAATATATATAATTTAAAATAATATAATAATATCATATATAATAATTATATATATATTTGGATAAATCCTTAAAATCTAGAGATAGAAAATGAAATACATAATTCAAGGATACGGTAGCCCGTACGTACGCATGAACATTATTTCTATTTTATTGAATGATTGAAAAGAATAAAGGTAAATAATGTAGTACCATTATAGAATAATTATTACATCATATATATCATTAATATTAATTAAACGTACCCTAAATATTATCCATGTAATGATTATGAGAAATCGAATCACATCACTTAGCGAGGCAGTAATCAGCTATACATACAGCGACGTTTTCTAATCAAACAAGAAATAGAAGGAAAGAAGGTATATGATATAATACTTGAATAATTATATTAATTTCATAAACATCATATAAATATGTTAAATCCATCATTATATATGGTCTTTAAAGCTGGTGATGGAAAAAAAACTACATCGCTTCGTGGGTCGGTGATCTGTAGTAACACATGATCGATAGTTTTGTTTTCCAATTGATGGAAGTATAGATTGATATACTCTATTAAATTAATATAATTTTATTTAATTATATATTATATAATTTTATTATTATATTTTAAGTGTTAATAAATAATATAATGTGGAAGAAGAAAAAATAAAAAGAAGGATCTCAGTGAAGCAAATTACCTTTAATTAGAATAACCTCCTTTAGATCACTTATTATAGAACCAAGTTTTAATATTTTTGGTGAAGAAGTACATCTAGAAAAATGATAAATATTTTGGAGTGAATTTTCTTAGGTGTTTCTAAAATATATTTTTGGGGGGCGTGAATGAGTGAAGGGTGGTGGTGGCCTCTTATATGTGGGGGAAAGGAACCCAATTTGAAACTAAATTGAAATTCCCTAAAATAATCCAAAATAATGCAGTAATTCCAAAGAAAAATGATTTCTAATGACCATATATTATATATTTGGAAGTATAATGTTGAAATATTTCCATCCAATTGGAAATGTTCAAGTTTTATTTTCATTTTAACCATTATTTTCTTAGTTTAACTCTTCGGAAAACCCATTTTACCTAAACCACAATGAATAATTTTTACTATTTTTCTATTTATTTGGGTCAAAAATTTATTTCAACTTATTATATAGCATCAATTATTTATTATTCTAAATTTTAAATTCATTTTCCCAAATAAAACTCATAGAAGTGGGAAATTTTAATTTAAAATTTATCCTTCACATGCGATGAGAAAGAGGGTTTTCAAAGAGAAAATGTTAAAAAGATTAAAAAAGTTTTCATATCAAAATTTAATATATAATTGATTATAATGAGTTAAATGGGATTAATATATGTATAATTTAATTAATTTGTCTTCTAAATCTATATTTAATTTTTCTTGATGATTTTAAACTCTTTAAAAAAATGACAATACCAATATTTTTCAGTATTTATCAAAAAATTTATCTCTTTAGAAAATTATCATAAATTCCCCATAAGATATTTTTTAATTTCTAATTTAAAATATTAATTTCATTTTTTAAAATAAATATTCTAACATTGGAGAAAATTAATTTTAAATTAAATGTGCAAAATATGACAAAATAAGTTTTTAGAAAAATATAGTTTTTAAGTATAAAATATAATTTATTCATATCTCTTGGATAGAAAACACATAAGATAAATTTTAAACATTTGATTTAATATATAATATTTAAATTCCATTTAATTTATGTTAACCAAATTAGTTGGTTAATTTATTTATGTAAAACACATTTGTGCACATAAAAAAAGTTCAAAAAAATTCCCTTTATTTTTCAAAGGAATTTATTTTCATTTATAATTAATTATTTAAAAAAGAGTTTATTATATATATATAAGTGTGAACCATATTTTTACAATTTAGTTAATACTATTCATACCTTCCATCTCAATGACTAATTGATATATATTATATTTAATTATAATATTTCAATAATATGTTATGTTTCATTTATAACTAGTGTTGCATATAACACAAGCTATACTCCGCGTAGCATGTAATGAAAGATAAAATCAGCATTTCATGTAACACAATGTAAAATCAGTGTTTCATATAACACAATCTACACTTAGTGTTTTGTGTAATTCATAATAAACTCAGTACTACATGTAACATAATCTAAACATGGTGTTTCCTATAACACAAAATATCTAAGAGAATAATTTATTTTTGAAAAAAAATATTTTACAAAATCTTGTTATGTTATAGTAAATTATGTCTATTTCCCTTTGATTTATTTTCAATGTATTTTATTTTAATTATTTTTTTATTAACAAAACAATTTTTTAAAATTGATTAATTTTTTAGTTTTGTTAATTTATTATCAAATTAAAAAAAACTCTTAATTTTATTTCTAAATATTTATTTTATTAGATAATTTATTGTTAAATAATTAATTATTATAACCCATCATATTTATTCTTTTGTTTTGATTTAAATAATATAATTTCACTCTTAATTAATTTTTTTATTCATTTTATGTTTCTAAAATATTAATTTTAATTTTTGAGTGCCATTCTTGGATTTTATTAATTAAATTTTCATATTTATTTCAAAATAATAATTTTATTTTTTTTAATTTAAGTATTAAATAATTTTATTCATCATTTATTTTTTATTTTAAATAATTAATTTATTATTATTTGGATTTTATTTAATTTATGTGTTTGAAATTGGAATTTAATTAATTAATTTTAATTTTTTAGTTAAGTACATATTGGAGTCACTATATTGACCATGAATGCATGAAGTAGCTTGATAACTTAAGTGACATTGCCATGTGATCACATGGTGAAGATCAACTGATTTCAAGGCAATCTCATGATTAGTATATTGACCATATATGTTGCAGGGAGATGTGACTGTGCCTGTTTGTCTTCCAAATTGTCATATGAGGGAGTAAAGCTAGAACCTACCATGAAATATCTGGGCCACTTAAGTGATCGTGAGGCATGAACCAATAATGAGACACTTTGAACCTACTATTCCTAGAATTAAGTGACCGTGTGTGTTTGGGGAAACCTATCATGACTACTTACCGTAAGACCCAAATAGAGAAGTGTGTTCACTTTGAACCCATTGTGAATTTTATTTCTACCAACCATGAGGAACTCCCATATGCACTTTTACTTCTTTGAAGCCTCAATATACCATAATCCAACTGAACATTGGATTAGTTAAAATATAAACATTTAAAATTGGTTGAATGAGAAGTGAAATCATTGGACATTGGAGGTCCAGAATCAGCATGAACCTCTAGTTGAAGATGTGATCATCCAAGAAGAAATCCAAGGTCATATTAACCCATATCAAAGATAAAACAAATGAAAACTCACAGATTCTATCCACACTAGGTGAAGATCATTCCTTTAGATGTGTATTTATTTTCAAATGTTGATGAACAATCTTTGATTCCATGTCGAATTGAGGGATCTCATACAACTATCGTGACCCATGTTTGATGAGATCGACTGAAATCCTATTTCATGTTTGCAATGACACTGAAGATGAGCATTGATCGCTGTGGAGGAAGAACTATGTGTCAAAATAGATAATGACCATGGAGATTATGTCATCACTTAAGTTACCATCCAATAGAATCTTGTGGGACAAGTCGAGCCTCCTAAATGAGATCCCAAGGATGAATATTTTTCTGAATGATGAAAATGATCACTTTATCTGAAATTTGTTTTGAAGTTCAAAAAAATTTGTCACCTTGAGGAAGTGAATCCAAAATAAAATGATGATTAACTAGAATTTATTAATTTCATTCATGTTGGATGCATTCATCAAGGATTGATCATGATAGTATTCATTAGGATATGAATTATGCTTTATTGACAAGATAAGGAATGATGAATCAGAGGAGAGTTAAGGTCTACCCGAGTTCAAGATAATGATGCTTTGAGTATACAGTGAAAGCTGGCTACCGGCGAGCTCTTTCTGCTCAGATTTCAGAAGGAGATGCGAGGCCCTGGACATCAATTTGGAAGCTTAATGTTCCCCCTAAAGTTCGCTTTTTCTGGTGGCAGGTGTGTACTGGTATCCTCCCAACTAAGAGCCTCCTTGTCTACAGACACTTTTCAATCGACAACTCTTGCCCTTTCTGCCCTTCTGAGACTGAATCCCCTTTCCATGCTCTAGTTCAATGTCCCGGGGCTCAGGAGGTTTGGAATGGCTGGGGATCAACTTTTGAGCTGTTTCTGGACACCGCCTCAGATCTTTCATCTCTCCTGATGCGATGGTGCTCCTCCTTTTCGCCGGCCAAAGCAGGCGCCCTGTGCATTTTGGCTTGGATTATCTGGAATAGGCGGAACGAGGCCATTTTCAATCATTTCCGGAGGCCCCCCAGATTTTGGATTGACCGGGCATTGTCATGGATTGCGGTTTGGCAGAACCACCCTGAACAACAAAGACTTTCCACCCACCCTCCTCTTCCCCAACATTGGTGCCCCCCACCGGAAGGGATTGTTAAGATCAATGTGGATGCCTCTCTCCCTAAGGATGGCCCAGTTGGACTAGGTTTACTGGCCCGAGACAACCTGGGAAATCCTATCGCTGCCAAATACGAAGCACATTATGCACTTTGGGAGCCCTCAGTCGCGGAGGCCGCCGCCATCCTTGCTGGATTAAACTTCGCAAAAGATTGCGGTTGGGATTCCATTCACATCGAATCCGACTGTCTCACTGTAATCAATGCCATCAATCTCACTGATGGCGGGCTTCAACCTTTCGGTCCCATTATCCGGTGTATTCACTCACGGAGGCAAGGCTTCAATTCCTGCAATTTCTCATTTATTAGAAGGGAAGCGAATGAAGCCGCTCACAAGATGGCAGGCATTGGCCCTCCCTACGAGGATTTGCTCTGGCTCAATCATTTTCCATCGTGGTTATGCTCCTGTATTTCTGCTGATCTCCATCATTAATGGATCCGTCTTATTTTGTTGTCAAAAAAAAAAGGTATCATGTCGATGGTGTTTTAAATTTGATTGATGATATAATTTTATTACGGACAAGGAATGATGAGGATTTACAAGAAAATGGATTTTTTGTGTTTATTCAAGTATGTATTAATATTTAAACCAATTCAATATTGGAGGAGGAAGTTAGAAGATTCATACTGCAAGGTTAGGATGAGGTGGGTGTGTTAGTGTTGGGACCTAATCATTAGCTAGAAGACTAAGTAATTCAAGATTGATCTTGAAAAAGTAAATGATACTAAAGTTAAATGATCACTTATAGATCATGTATTAATTAAATTAAAACACAGAGAACTAAATCATCTATTGGAAAATAGAAATAGAGGATTCCAAGTTTGAGATAGTGAGTAGAGATTATACAAGATTCCAGAGTTTTCTAGAATCCTGTGAGAATGTTTCTTGGAAGGAATTTTGAGAAGGTTCTGATACTTTTCAAGGTAGCAAGGCCACATGTGGGGATAATAATCTATTGATGGAGATTTACTAAAGTAATATGAGTATTAAGATATATAGTTATGGAAATTCCACACAGAATCCACATATATGTTATCGAGTAGTGATCGTGAGATTTCAATTGAGATTGGAATGAAATTTTCTAGTAAAAATAAGTGGATACACAATTAACAAGGGGACCCAATATCCATCATCGAGCAATTTAGAATCCATCATTTAAATATATCACCAATGAACCATAAAACAAAGTGGATAAGTAGTGGGGATCACATTTAGGATTTGTAAATAAAGGTAAGAATCTAAATCTTAAATTTCATTCTTTTCCCATGATTTGCAATTTTTAATTTTAAATTTCACAATGATATTAGGCTAAAAAAATTCAATTGAAGAAGTTTGGTTTCTCTAGATCATCCTTAAATATTTGATTGTGAGACTATTTATAAATTGTCTTTAACATCTTATTTTTATAAATTTAATGATTTTTGTAAATGAAAAATTACAAAATCATCCTATTTATGGTCAATATTATCAACTATGATTTTGAATTCATTTTTTTGAATTTTTATTCAATTAAAACCTCACAAATAGAAATTATTTTATCCAGAAAATCAAAAATTCCCTTTCATTTCATTATAATTTATCCTATACTCAACTTTCATTGTCACCATTTCATAATATATTTAAAAAATATTCAAACTACCTCATACATTTCTTCTTAAATTTTCATGATCATCACAATAGATAATTCAGGCATGTTTGTTTTATTTTTTTAATTTTCTTAAAACTGCACCCGCTATTTCCTTACACATGGATATAATACCCTATCTCACTAATATCTAGTAGTTTTTAGGAATTTAATTTGAAATAGTTAATGAAATAACATTTAAATTTTGGATCCATTTTAGGGAAAGTCATCACGTTCCCATAAAATTATAAAAAATCTTTTATACATATATATATTCAAAAAAAATCATCATAAATAGGATTTAAAAAAAATTAATCTCATGGGTTTGGTTAGAAATTTTCTCAGTGCAAGAACAAAAGATCGACATCTCATAATCTAGAGAATATTAAATATTAATTCTAATAATATTTATGTTCTTTGAGAAAAGAGAAATTTAAAATAGAAAATTGGAGAGAGAGAATGTGCTATTGAAAATATTCAAAAAAATATTCTTCTAGAAATAATTCAATAAAATGTTGAATAACCTAGGACAATGGAGTATTAACTCCATTAGGTGTCAAGTATCCCTTATTCCATCAGAGTTACACCTAGATCTCATAATTATGAGCTGAAGAAATCACACCTTTTATTATTGCCTTAATTCAATGTAATGCTTAATGAGGACACCCTAGATTTGATTAGGTAAATCTATAACATAGTGAATCAACTATCACTATAATTGATGAGTGAGAGTGAGATAAATATTATATTTTTCTCTTTATATTTAAAGGGAAATAAAATTAATTGGATTTTGACCCCTGAGAAAAATATCATTGATACTTGGGAATAAATATAAAACTCCTTAATAATGAAATTTTATCCTTGGATATGTATGGTTAGAATAAAAAACAAGATCACAAGCTTCTATCAAGAGTATGAAGAAGCTTTTAATGAAGCTTGGGATAGGTTCAGGGACATTTTTAGGTAGTTTCTTCACCACTAACTTCCTTTCCACTAACATATGGATAAATTATATGAAGTTGTTTCACATACTCTTTAGAAAATGGTTGAATGATCTGTAGGGAGAAATTATAGTAATAAAAATGATGAAGAGTTTAGGAAAATTTTCAAAACATGAGATCTTAATTCGCAACATAGAGATTCAAGGGGAAGAATAGTGAATATAGGAGGGAATGACACTAGTCTATAACTTGAGGTGAATGATCAATTTTCCTAAATAAAGTACCAAATCCAGTTCTTAATGAATCAAAATTTCAAATAAACTATGAATCAATTTTTCTATCAGAATCGAGACCAAAGTCTTAAAGAATAGTGCAAATAGTGTGGAATTCTTGGACTCTCAAGTGCATGCTATCTAAACATTGACATGCCATCCCAGACACAAGAAGAAGTCAATTTTTATAGTTATAGTCAAAGTATGCAAGCTATAGATGGTTATTTTTAAAACAATTACATCCTTAGATATATTAACCATCCTAACTTATCCTAGAGAGAATAAGAAATGATCATAAGGAAACCTAATACCCATGGATTTCAAAATCTACAAAGCAAAAAATTTTAGAGCCAACCTAAGTAACAAAATTATCATTATAATGATGATGTTATAGTGTTGTTTTATTTATTTTTGGTGAAAATAAATTAGAAAACTAATCAACATGATAATTGTAAGGCCCAAATTTATGGTAGAGTACATAACTTAAAGCTTCAAATTTGGTCAATTAGCTATAGAAATCACTTCAAGAGATATAGAAAAGCCTCCTAGGACCATCAATATGAATAGTATGGATATTTCCATATATGTTTTTACGAGGAGCATTTTTAAATACTTAATTGGATGTAAGATTTGAATCTAGAAGTGAAAAAATGTAAAATATGGAAGAATATGGAAACCCAAATCTAAATAACAAACAATATGGATTTCTGGATAACATTGCTAAAACTAAAAAAACTAAACTTGTTCCACCAAAAAATAACATATAAAAAGACTCTAAAATTAAAAATTAAAAATTTAAATAAAATCACATTGAGGAAATTGGGGGAATTCCTTCAATTACTAGGAATTTTTTCTCATACGTACCTTTCACTCAACGGTGGAAATATACCCAAACAAACCTGAGTTACTTCAATTACTTGGGCTATTTAACAAGCTCCAAGTAAAAATTACTTTTATCCAATATTTAATTCACACTCCATAATAATTAAAATCAATAAAGAAAATTTATTTAAATAAAAATCTTTTAGAATATTTTTCAACTTAGAAAATCCCTGAAAAGTGCAGTGCTATCCTTCTAATGAATATTCCACCCAAACTTAATGATCTAGGGTTTTTTCTTTACTTAAACCTTAGGAAATAATTATGAATTGAATTTTCTTTGTGATATTGGGGAAAAATCAACCTACCTCATTTATATCAATTTAAATAGTAGGGATTAGGATATTTTCTACCCACTACTATTATTCTATTATTGGATAACAGATCTTTCACTCATTCCATAAAGAGAGTAGTTAACTTGATGGTTTGAGTTGGTAAATTATTTTTTTCTACAGATTTTATTTTTATATACATATATTGTGACCAATAGGTTCACATAATTCTAGGTAGGCCCTTATTAGCCATATTATAATAAGATATCGATATGGGAAAGTGTATGTAGATTTCTAAATTTGATGAATAAGAAGAAGAGTTTCATGTTTTCAAGAATGTGAAAGAAAAATTTTTTTGTGAGAACTATTTTATAGTTGATATATTTGAATTTAAGTGATCATTAAATCAATAAAAATATATATTTTTAACTATTTATTTTTGAGAAAACTCATTTGGCTATTGAAATGATTTTTCACAACTAATAGAATTTCCTAAAAATAAAAAAATATTTAATTTTATAGATCCACAAAACATATATATTTCAACTTTGGAGAGATTTTAATAAGATGAATTTTCTATTCTATAAATTATAAAATTTCTAGAAGAACTTGGTATGATTCTCCTTATAAAATAATATTGAGAAGCTTGTCGAGTTTGGGTGGGAGTTTTTATAATAACTAGCTATTTTTAATTTACAAATATATTGAAATTTGATTTGGAAATTCTTATGAGTGGGAATTCTACCTAGGAAAATAGGGAAGAAAAATGAAAATCTTGTTTAGAAATTGAAAAAACAATCCAATTTTCAAACTGATTTTAATAAACATATTAAATACCTTTCCCCTTCCAAGCCTAATATCATCCCTTATAGTGGAAAAGTACCCACATTGAAACATAAATGACACTCATCACGCCTAGAATACTCATTTTATGTGAACACTCAACCCTTAATATTATAATGTCTTCTAAATTCAACAAAACTCATGAGTCAAAATTGATATAAGTTCTGAAGAAATTAAAAACCTCAATTGGGTGGTCTATATATGACATCAAATCGATTATCCATTTATTCTACCTGCATAATATTCCAATGGATCTAGAACACAAGTAGAGACTTGGATTTTAAAAGATATTGAACCCAAAAAAGAATTATGTTGTGAGGGAAGAGGAAATTTATCTGTTAGATGTTGGGATTATCTATCCCATTTCAGGTAGTGCCTGGGGTTGTCTGGTATAAGTAATCCCAGAGAAATAAGGATTCACTATTTTAGCCAATTAAAAGAGTGGAAAAATCCATGTTGTGAAGTAAACCAAATATAGATTCTCTATAGAATAGATAAATTTAAATTCTTCTTCTTGAAAAGATAATTTTCCAATGCCATTATTAGATCAAATTCTTGAGATGCTAGTTGGAAATGATATTTTCTGTTTTCTATATGGTTATTCTAGTTACAAATAGATTCATATAGCCCTAGAATATCAAAAAATGACCAATTTCACATGACCATTTTGGAATATTTGGATACTAAAAATCACATTGGCTGTGTAGTGCCTTGACAACCTTTCGAATGTGCATGATGGAAACATTTTTAGACACAATAGAAAGGATCATTGAATTTTTTATGAACGATTTTTTCCAAAGTGAGAAATAATTTTGAAAGATATTTATAGAATCTCTAATTTATATTAATGATATGTATAGAGTCCAAAATATTTTATAACTTTTAGAAAACACATTTTATGGCCACATAAATTTTTTTATTAAGACATAATGTGTCCAAGAGGGTTTTAGAGATTGATAATTCTAATATTGAGGTTATTTAAAATATTACCCTGTAATTAATATTAATGTTGTTTGAATATTTTTTAGGCATTCCTTTTTTAACCTGAGGTTTATCAAATAATTTTCAAAAATTAAAAATCCCATGTGTTCATTCTTGGTTAAATATATAGCCTTTGTATTTGGAGAAAATTTTCTACAACCCATAATATTTTTAAACAAAAACTCACTTCATCACCCATTATCACTAAATGTAATTGGAATTTTTTTAGATTATGTGTGATTCTAGTGATGTGGTTGTTATAGATGTTTTAGGCTGAAGGATTGATTAAAAATTTTATTTATTATATTATGAAAGTTGGATAATAGATGAAAATAAAATAAATTACACTACTACAGAGAATGAGTAATTGGATGTTGTTTTATATATATATAAGTTTAAGAAGTAACTTTTATATTCCAAATATATAGTTTTTAGAGACCAAACTCCCTTTAAATATCTACAATTAAATAAATAGACCAAACTCGGACTCATTAGGTGGGTAGTTTTTCTACATGAGTTTTATTTTGGGATTAGTGATATATAGGGTTCTGATAATGTTGTTATAGATTACTGAACCCAGTTTTCAGGTACTCAACGCAAATATCCCATTTAGATTAATTATTCTTTTCCTGATGCAAATTTACTCATTGTTTTAGTTAATATTTCTACTTCATATGAATGTTTTTCTAATTTATTATAAAAAAGTTCCTTCTCCAAATATTTTTCAAATAATCAGAGGAAGAAGTTTATCTTTGAATGTAAACACTATTTTTGGGATGACCATTTTTTTTCAGAAGGTGTGCTGATGGTATCCTGATGAGGTGTGTGCTGGAAGAATCTAGAGATATGTCACTCCTCACTGTTCGGATGTCATCAAAAAAGAGATAGTGACCCAAATATTTAACCAATATATATTTTATTGATCGAAATTGTTTTAGGATTCTAACTATTTAGTGGTGGATTTTAATATGAGTTATAGGTTAGGAAATGTTTTAATGATGCAAGAATCACCCAAAAAATTAACATTAGAGGTTTAGATTTTTAATGCTTTGGGACTAAGTTTTATGGTACCTTTCCAATATTCTCCCAGGAATGATGACATTATAATTTTTATAGAATATGTATAAAAATGGGTTGAGGTAGTGGAAAATTCCAACAATTAAGATAATAGTGTGATTAAATTCAATAAAAATAACTTCTTATCCTGTTTTGGAGTGCAAAAGGATTTCATAATAGACAATGGAATTAATTTTGAAAATTTAAATTTCAAAACATTGGTGGAGATATATGGGTGTTCCTATAGAATAAGATCTTATTAGCATCCATAATTCAATGGATAGGTAGAAATATCAAACACGGAGTTAATAAAAATCTTAAAGGAAAATGTTTGAAGTTATAGTAAATAATTGTTATTTAAACATGATTGGGTATTATGTGAATATAAAAATAATTTTAAAATAGACGTAGGGATGCATCCGTATAGTATTATATCTTGGAATTTTTTTTATTTTTATATAGTGTTAAACAAATGTCTTAGTGGGATATGAAATCCTTGAATTTTTATTTTAATATTTCTTTAGAAATAAGGATACTTGATTTGAGTGAGCTGGATAAGATTTTTAGAGAGTTATATGACTATTCTATGGTTTATAATGAAATGGATAAATATTTTTTATGATACTTTCATCTAAAATAGAGATTCTAAATCTGGTCAAAAGATTATACTTTATGATTCTAGGCATAGAATTTTTCTAGGAATCTCAAATCCAGGTGGTAGGAACCATTCACTGTTATTTTAATTCTTATCAATGGAGTTAATGAGTTTGTATAAGAAGAGAATTAAATTTTCATGGTGAATAGTTAAGTAATAAAAAATTACTTTAAGGGGAAACAAAAGGTCTTGGATTATATATCTTTCATTCAAAATTAAATGAGATTTTAGTCTAGTTAAGGACTATAAAACTACCACTGCATGGGAGACAACCCATGATTTTGTATTTTTTTCACTTTTACATTCGGTTTTAAATAAATGTTTCTAACTCATATATCGATCTCAATTATTTTTTGAACCAAAATTGACAAGGATTCTACTAGATCATCCAAACCATTCTTTGTTTATTTGATCTGAAAGTGGCCAAGTATATTGATTATGTGGTGAATTAATTTTTTATTAATGATGTTATAGAGAATAGTGGCCATGCGGCATGCCAAGTGACCATGAGATTAGGGCATGGTTGGTTGTGATATTATATTACCAGCTGCATTATTTTGGAACCTCAATGCCTGATCGATATTCTAGTGGAGAAACCTTGATAAAACTTTCCTAATATTTGACTATGGTTATTACTTTAGAAAATTTTTATCATCTGTTCATATAGTACGAACTTGAACAGCTAATCCAAGAACTCGTTCAATGATCTTAAGGGAGGTTATCCATTTTTTTTAGAAATGTGAGAAAATATTTCACATTTATAGGGGTTTAATTATTTTAATTTATTTTATATATTACTTCCTTTAATTTTATTATAATTGTTGCTAGGTTTTTAAATTACTTACATTATTTACTTTGGAATTTCTTACTGGTCACTATCATAGATTGATATATTTCTGTGTGAAATAATCATTTAATTTCAAGTTATATTTTGTGCTTCATTGAAATTTAGTCTAAAACTCATCTCTAACATGAAATGTTTTGAAATTATATATATGTTCTAAACCTATAAAAAAGTGTCTAGTAATGACCTTTAGTGGAAGCTTTTGTTTTGTTGGAATGATGAGTGTTGTGGTAAAATATATATGATCTTACCTATCAGCCTTAAAAAAAATTCCTTTCTATTCTATTTCCAAATATGTTTAATTCAAATTGATTAAATCATGTATCGTACATTAAGATTCAATAATGGGGAAACTATTTTATTTTAGGTGTCGGAGAGAGGGGTATTTTAAATATGCCTTAATTATTCATCAATGTAGTATATGTAACATCCCATGTAAATGAAGAATAATATATTTTTATACTTATTAATACTTTTGAATTAAATATTAATTTTACTTTAAAAGGGTAGCTATGTTCGATAGCGCACTCGATACACAACAACAGGTTTCTTTGGAATCATACGTTGCACATTAATAATATAATATTATTATTTTAAATGGTAGTTAAATCATAGTAGTTTTATTGGAGGGAATGAATTAAACTAACTACAATATGATTATACATGTTTTTAAAATGTATTTACATTTATCCAACAAAAGTTAGAGGCTTAAAATGTGAATGAAACTAATTTTAAGCATAATTTATATTAAAAGGTCGATTTATCACCTTTTAGTGGAGAACCCTTTTTAAATATTGTTTTGGTCACATTAATACATTCTATATGACCAAATAAAATCTTTCTTTAGAATGGGGACATCAAAATTTACTTTTTGTAAATTTTTGGAATTTTTCCGATTGAGTTCATTTTTTAATGAATAGTGAGAAATATTGTATTTTAATTCAAAAGTGCCTTTTAATAAAATTTATTTATATGGTTAAATTATCTTTTTAATTGGTTTTAAAGTGAAATTAAAATATATTTTTACCATTTAATTCAATGTTGGTCATTGGAATTAATTTCACTTTGAAATTGGACATAAACAAGTATGAATCTTTTGATAGTTATTGTTTCTTAAAAACACACTATTTGTTTTGATAAGAGGAATTAATTTTAAAATTAATTAATTCCACTAATATGTTTTGAATTTGGAAAAATAGACATAATTTTTGAATTTGGAATATCAAATATAGCTTAGACTGAATTTTTGGTATTTTTCTAAAAAACATCAATTTTTAATAAATAGTGAAACCACTCAGTGGTAGTTAAAAAAACAGAATTTTTTATTTAAATGAAATTTTACCACTTATGTGAATTGAATTTCAAAAATCCTACATACATGGTTGTTATTAATAAGTAAAATGTGGTTCATTAAGATGAAAATAATTTATGGCGAATAGTAACTTTTGACTTCTATTTACCGCAGTTAAAGGTAAATAAGGTAATTAAAGGAAAAAAGAATATTATAATAATACCAAATTACCTTAACACATGTCCAAACCTTATTTGTTGAGTCATTAACGACCATGGGAATAATTTGGTCTATTTTGGGACCCCATTGAGACACTTGGGTGTGATAATGACAATTTAGATTAATTAATTTAATGTAAAGACAAAATTGACCTTAACAAAAATATTTTAGTAATTAACTTTTATATGGTGTAATATAAGTCATAGCTTCGACTATAAATATTAATTGGAAAGAGAAAAATATTTCCTACATCATGTTATTTTTTTTATAATTTTTAGAAAACAAATAAATTAAATTATTTATGACATAATAATGATGCAATATTTACCTCATTAATAAATCATTTAAATAAATAAGATTATAATGACTAAAAAAATATCCAAAACATGTCAAATTCTGATTGAATTATTTTATTTCGACCATGAGGCATCATATCTTCATTTTTAATGATTTTTTAACCATTAGAAACCGAATATAATTATATAATAAAATAATAGTTTCACACTTTTCTAAAGAGACCCTCCCCCCCTCATGAAACGAGACCACTTCTAACCAATTACTCACACCTCTCAAGCCATTTGGCTCGTCCAAAAATTTCCCAATTAAGCTCCATATATCCCTATCCTACTTATAGAATCCTTACCTTAGTCATAAGGCACTTCAAGAAGTCCTTTGTTCCAAACCATAGGGAGTTACCCAAATTAAAGGTAACGATTTCTCTTAAATTGTTTTCTTTTTTTTTACTTCTCCAACCCCTAAACCCTTTTTATTCCTTTATTTTTTAAGAGAAACAATATCCTAAATATACTAGGATATTGTTATGAGAGGTATTATAACTTCACTTACACACACCTTCACTTAATGGATGAAGAACATAATGTTTCTGTGGATGGAAAACTAACGCCACACAAAACGATGATTGTTCAATTACATCTTACCACCTCTAATGGTGGCCATTCTGATGACACTTTATTTATATATGATATATATTATTTTATGATTTCATTATGATTATGTAATTCCCATTTATATCATGACTTTATGGTTTCCATAGTGGTTAAATTTGTTAATCTCATTTGAGGAAGTGCGGACTACCGCCCCCTCAAAGTGATGTGATTCATTAATGCCTTATGTGGGATGTATAAAGGATGGAGTTAATGATATTATATATGATATTATTCTGGAATTATAAAATAATTATGTATCATTATGTTTTAATTCCATTAAACTAAGAAATAAAAATGAATGTAGCGTTCATGCGTGCGTACGACCTACCGTCTTCATGAACGATGCATTTCATTTCTTACATACAAATGTTATGTAATATTATAAATACATATATATAATGGATATATATGATATATATGATATCTGAATCATGAATATCATTCTGGATATAATGGAATATTGACCACATGGACAACTTGTAAATATAAGGTGTTCATTTTTTACTCAAGTACCAAATATCAACAAAATGAACATTATTAACTTAAATTATTACATAATGATTATAACATGGTAATAAGTGATATAAAAGGAATAATAAAATTGAAAATGGTTCTTAAGGAAGTATAAATTATCTTTAGTTTATTATTTAAGAGATTAAAGAAACAATCCAGTCAAGTCAGACATGAGGTAAGGGAAATTCTTTACCCAATTTCCATTCTTTGGGTTGAACATATCTTTCCTATTTATATCGTTATTTGATTATGTGAGAAATGAATTATTATATCTTATAATATATTTATAATTTCTGTATGTGACCTTATAGTGAATACACATAAGTGATCTATTTTATTTACAAAATGATCTTTGTAAGGGACTTCGTCTCAATCTCCTTTCATTGAGACATATTTTGTTCTAATACAAGACTTTATTTTATACCATGTATAAACACCTTTGACTTTTCATTTCATTCAAAGGGAATCTATTTCTACGAAGCATTTTAGTAAATGAAAAAAATGTTTCTTTTAACGTAAGCAGTGACAATGACCTTTTCCGCCGCCGTGAGTATTATTTGGTCTTTGGCTTCCTCAACAAGAAGTAATGTTTTTAAAAGAAAATAAATACCATATACTCTTTTATGTATTTTGGTTTTGAAAATAGTTTTGATAATGGATTTGTTATGTCAATATATTTAAGTGATATATTGTTATTGAAATGTGGAAATGTTTTCTTTCCTTTATATTTTTTTTATTCTTAGGATTTTATAATGGTAATTGGACATTTGACGGGCGGTTACGTGATAAACCAAATGACGGGTGGTTCCATGAATACCAAGATGGGTGGTTACATTATAAACTCTAATGTATTGGGTATGGAAGTCGGTAGTATGGCTATTCCATTTAGTGATATGTGTGGAAGTCGACCATATGGTTATTCCATTTATGTATGTTTATGTCACAAGTTACCTTTATATGTTATGTGTTGTTTATATGGGTTTTATGGTAATATTTTGGTTACAAAAGGGTAAGAAATGATCTTTTATTCAGTGAAGAGTATTTACTACTTTATAAAGGTGAATGGTATTACTTGTGTTAAAGTATTCATGGTTTACTTGTTGGTTTAAAATACTAACAGTTTTCCTTATTTGTGTATCCCTTACTGAGATTTTTATGCTCATCCCAAGTTTTTGAAATCTTTTTCACAGGACATAATGTGGAATAGGGTCAAGGATTGGATCAAGGAAAAGTCATGCTATCTTAAACTTGGAAATAGACCTGATTTTTTTCAAGAGTTCATGTTTTGGAAAAAAAATAGAATTTGTGTAGAAGTGTCTACCTTGTAAATATCTTGAGATGTAATAGTTTTGGCCTAACTCTCCAAAACTCTAAACCTCAAAAGATTCTCAATGTGAATTATTCATTTAATTCAATATTAAGTAAGTTTTAAGGCCGTGTCCTTATAGTTGGTATTAGAGGTCAGTTTAGATAACTTTAGGTGTTAGAGTATTGTTAAAGTAATATCCATGAAGTAATTTATGTTAATACTGACATCATATAGCGTTTCCATATTACCATGTTGCTTCGCCTAAGATATTTTTGTGTTCAGAATGGTTTTCCCTAGAGGAAGTAGGGCAGTTGTGATGAGAAGTCATACAGAGGGAAATGACCTTCCAAATCATCATCTTGAGATGGTTAAAATCAGAATAGAATAGTTTACTATAGTGATGGCTCAGTTGATTCAGGTGATAAATGGTGGTTGTGTTTATTGGTGATATTTTGGTTTATTCTAAAAGTTAAGAGGAGAATGAAAGTCATTTAAGGGTTGTCTTGAAAACCTTAAAATAAAATAATCTATTTGAGAAATTTAGCAAGTGTGAGTTTTGGTTACAACACATTTATTTCCTTGGTCACATTGTTTCAAAAAATGGCATAACCGTTGATCCTGATAAACCAAAGTTGTTGAAGAATGGCCAAGACCCACAAATATAACTAAGATCCATAGTTTTCTTGGTTTGATAGGTTATTACCGGAGGTTTGTTGAAAATTTTTCATGGTTATCTAGTCCAATGACTAAGTTAACTCGAAAAGGTGTTAAGTTCATCTGGACAAAAGAATTTGATAATTGTTTTCAGGAATTGAAAAGAATATTGGTGAATACTCCAGTTTTGGCAGTGCCTTCCAGAAATGGTGAGTTTGTTGTCTACAATGATGCTTTTTTGAAATGACTAGGTTGTTTCCTAATGCACAATGATCAGTTAATTTCTTATGCTTCATGTTAGTTCCAACCTCATGAGTTAAATTACCCTAAACATGATTTGGAATTAGATGATGTTGTTTTTTCTTTATAAATTTAGAGGAATCATTTTTAGGGAGTGAAGTGTGAAATATATACTGATCACAAAAGTTTAAAGTATATATTCACTAAAAAATAATTGAACATGAGATAGAATATATGGATGGAATTAATCAAATATTATGATTGCACAATCCATTACCATCTAGGAATAGCAAATAAAGTGGATGATGCTTTGAGTCGAAAAAGTAATGTTTCATTAACCATACTACATTTGGAATGAGATCCTTTGGTTTTTGATTTGATGAATTATGACATAGAAGTTGTTGGTGCAGGAAATTCTTTTGTTTTGTATCAGGTGTCAGTGAGATCATATCTATCAGACAGAATAAAGCAATCAAAGAAAGAAGACAATGAGTTGCAGAAAAAGGTAGAGTTGGTTTAGAAGGGTAAGTTTCCGTAATTTAACATTGATAATGATTGTGTTTTAAGGTTTGGGAAGAGATTATGTCTACCTTGTAGTTCATAGTTAAAGAATGAGTTGTTATGTGAAGCTCATAGTTCTCTGTTTTCATTTCATCCTGGCAGTACTATGATGTACAGAGATCTCCGTGAGTATTACTAGTGGGATGGAATGAAAAGAGATATTGCTGATTTTACTGTAAAGTGTTTGACCTGTTAGCAGGTTAAAGTAGAGCGACAGTTATCGAAAGTGATGCTTCAGCCTTTACCTGTGCCAGATTGGAAATGGGAAAATATATCCATGGAATTTATTTTGGGATTACCAAAGAAATATCGATGTAATAATGAAATCTGTGTTATAGTTGACCGATTGAATAAATCTACTCATTTCCTTCCTATTCGAGATACTTTGTCTCTAGATCAAATTTCTCAGTTGTATGTTAAAGAGATATTCAGGTTGCGTGGTGTTCCTCTCTGCATTAAATTTGATCGTGATCCCAGGTTTACTTCTAACTTTTGGAAAGGCCTTCAGAAGTCATTGGGTACTGAATTAAACTTTAGTACAACTTTTCATCCTCAATCAGATGGCAGTCAGAACGAACCATTCAGACCATGGAGGATATGTTATGTGCTTGCTCGATGGATTATCAGGGATGTTGGGACCAAAAAATTTCTTTGGTTGAATTTTCTTATAATAACAGTTTTCATTCTAGTATACAGATGGCTCCATTTGAGTCATTATATGGAGAGATTTGTCGAACTCCAGCTTTTTGGGATGAAGTAGGTGAAAGGAAGATGATGGGACCAGAATTGGTAGAAGAGATGGCAGAGAAATTTCAATTGATTCAGAAGCACATGAGAACAACTCAGAGTAGATAGATAAGTTATGCAGATAACCGGAGGAAAGATCTTTATTTTGAGGTAGGTGATCATGTCTTTCTCAAAGTTTCTCAATGGAAAAGTGTGATGAATTTTGGTAAGAAGGGAAAATTGAGTCCGAGGTTAATTGGACCTTATGAAATCCTAGAGAAATATGGACTAGTTTCATACATAGTGTCTTTACCTCCAAGTTTATCTCAGTTACACAATGTTTTTCATGTTTCGATGTTGAGAAAGTATATGCCAGATCCATCTCATGTTTTGAGCCTAGAGGTAGTTCAGTTGGAAGAGAATATCTCTTATAAAGAACAACCAGTCCAGATTGTTGACCATAGAGAGAAAGTGTTGTGGAATAAGGTAATTCACCAGGTAAAGGGTTTTTTGGAAAAACCATATGGTTTAAGAGGCAATGTGGGAATCTGAAAATGCTATGAGAAATATGTACCCCAAATTATCTTGATAAGTGAATAAAAATTTCGAGGACGTAATTTCCAAAAGGGGGGATGGATGTAACATCCCAAGTAAATGAAGAATAAGATATTTCTATACTTATTAATATTTTTTAATTAAATATTAATTTTACTTTAAAAGGGTTTCTATGTTCGATAGCGTACTCGGTACGCAACAACGGGTTTCTTTGAAATCTTACGTTGCACACTAATAATATAATATTATTATTTTAAATGGTAGTTAACTTCTAGCCGTTTTATTGGAGGTAATGAATGAAACTAACTACAATATGATTATACATGTTTGTTAAATGTATTTACATTTATCCAATAAAAGTTAGAGGCTTAAAACGTGAATGAAACAAATTTTAAGCATAATTTATATTAAAAGGCCGATTTATCACCTTTTAGTGGAGAAAACTCCTTAAATATAGTTTTTGTTACTTTAATACATTCTATATGACCAAATAAAGTCCTTCTTTAGAATGGGGACATCAAAATTTACTTTGTGTAATTTTTTGGAATTTTTTCGATAAAGTTCATTTTTAATGAATAGTGAAAATATTGTATTTTAATTCAAAAGTGCCTTTTAATATAATTTATTTATATGGTTAGATTATATTTTTAATTGGTTTTAAAGTTAAATTAAAATATATTTTTACCATTTAATCCAATGTTGGTCATTGTAATTAATTTCACTTTGAAATTGGACATAAACAAGTATCAATCTTTTGATAGTTATCTTTTCTTAAAAACACATTATTTGTTTTGATAACGGGAATTAATTTTAAAATTAATTAATTCCACTTATATGTTTTGAATTTGGAAAAATAGAAATCATTTTTGAATTCGGAATATCAAATATAGCTGAGGCTAAATTTTTGGTATTTTTCTGAAAAACTTTAATTTTGATGAATAGTGAAACCACTTAGTGGTAGTTAAAAAACTGATTTTTTCCTTAAATGAAATTTTACCACTTCTGTGAAATGAATTTCAAAAATCCGACATACATGGTTGTTATCAAGAAGTAAAATTTGGTTCATTAAGATTAAAATAATTTTTGGTGAATAGCAACTTTTGACTTTTATTTACCGTTTTTAAAGGTAAATAAGGTAATTCAAGGTAAAAAGAATATTATAATAATTTAAAATTACCTTAACACTTTTCCAGACCATATTTTTTGAGTCATTAATGACCACGGCCATGTTTGGGTCGATTTTGGGACCCCATTGAGCCACTTGGGTGTGATAATGACAATTTAGATTAATTAATATAATGTAAAGACAAAATTGACATTAAAAAATATCTTTTAGTAATTAATTTTTATATGGTGTTATATAAGTCATAGTTCTGACTATAAATATTCATTGGAAATATAAAAAGATTTCATACATCATGTTATTTGTTTTATAATTTTTAGACAACAAATAAATTTAATTATTTATGACATAATAATGATGCAGTATTTACCTCATTAATAAATCATTTAAGTAAATAAGATTATAATGATTAAAATAATATCCAAAACATGTCAAATTCTGATTTTATGATTTTATTTATACCATGAGTCATCTTATCTTCATCTTTAATTATTTTAGGACCATTAGAAACCGAATATAATTATATAATAAAATAATAGTTTCACACTTTCCTAAAGAGCCCCTCCTCCCCCTTATAAAAGGAGGCCACTTATAAATAATTCCTCACACCTCTAAAGCCATTTTCCTCATCAAAAATCTTCCCAATTAAGCTCCCTATATCCCTCTCCTCCTCCTAGAATCCTTACCTTAGGCAGAAGGCACTTGAATAA
Organism: Viscum album; assembly: GCA_963277665.1. Classification (NCBI taxonomy): domain Eukaryota; kingdom Viridiplantae; phylum Streptophyta; class Magnoliopsida; order Santalales; family Viscaceae; genus Viscum; species Viscum album. The sequence continues at coordinate 28,622,101 of OY728131.1, forward strand.
GTCCTTTGGTTCAAACCAAATGGAGTTACCCAAATTAAATGTAACAGTTTCTCTTAAATTTTTTTCTTTTATTTTACTTATCCAATCCATAAAGTCTTTTTATTCATTTATTTTGTAACATCACCAGTATCTTCATTATACTATTATGTTGTTATGATAAGGATTCAAACTACACTTACACACACCTCCATCTAATGGATGAAGAACATAATGTTTCTATGGATGGTAAACTAACGCCTCACGAAACGATGATTATTCAATTACATCTTACCACCTCTCAGGGTGGCCATTATGATGGAAATGTATTTATATATGATATATATTATGTTTATGATTTCATTATTATTATTCACTTCCCATTTATATCATGACTTTATGGTTTTCATAGTGGGTAAATATGATAATCTCATTTGAGGAAGTGCGGACTACCGCCCCCACAAAGTGATGTGATTCGTTAATGCCTTATGTGGGATGTATAAAGGATGGATTTAATGATATTATATATGATATTATACTGGAATTATAAAATAATTATGTATAATTATGTTTTAATTCCATTAAGATAAGAAATAGAAATGAAAGTAGTTTTCATGCGTACGTACAGCCTACCGTCTCCATGAACGGTGCATTTCATTTCTTACCTAAAAATGTTATGTACTATTATAAATACATGTATATACTGAATATATATGATATATATGATACCTTAATCATGAATATAATTCTGGATATAATAGACTATTTACCACATGGACAACTTGTAAATATAAGGTGTTCATTTTTGACTCAAGTACCAAATATCGACAAAACGAACATTATTAACTTAAATGATTAAATAATGTTTATAACATGGTAATAAGTGATATAAAAGGAACAATAAACTTGTAAAATATTCCTAAGAAATTAGAAATTATCTTTAGTTTATTATTTAGGAGATTAAATAAATGATCAAATCATGTCAGACACGAGGTAAGGGAACTTCTTTACCCAATTTCCATTCATTGGGTTGAACTTATCTTTCTTATTTATGTCATTATTTGATTATGTGAGAAATGGATTTTTATATCTTAGCATGTATTTATACTTTATTTATTTGACCTTATAGTGAATACACATAAGTGATCTATTTTATTTACAAAATGATCTTTGTAAGGGACTTCGTCTCAATCTCCTTTCATTGAGACATATTTTGTTCTAATACAAGACTTTATTTTATACACTGTATAAACTCCTTTTACTTTTCATTTCATTCAAAGGGAATATTTTTCTATGAATCGTTTTACTAAATGAAAAAAAGAATGTTTCTTTTAACGTAAGTGTTGACAATGACCTTTTCCAGCGTCATGAGTATTATTTGATCTTTAGATTTCTCAACAAGCCATAATGTTTTTAAAAGAAAATAAATACCATATACTCTTTTATGTATTTTGGTATTGAAAATAGTTTTGATAATTTATTTGTTGTTTCAATATATTTAAGTGATATATTGTGATTGAAATGTAAAAATGTTTCCTTTCCTTTAATTTTTTTTCATTCTTATGATTTTATAATGGTACTTGGACATTTGACGGGTGGTTACGTGATAAACCAAATGACGGGTGATGCCATGAATACCAGGGCGGGTGGTTATGTTATAACCTCCAATTGAATTTGGTATGGAAGTCGGCTGTATGGATATTCCATTTAGTGATATTTGTAGAAGTTGACTGTATGGTTATTCCATTTATGTATGTTTATGTCCCAAGTTACCTTTATATGTTATGTGTTCTTTATATGGGTTTTATGGTAATATATTGGTTACAAAAGGGTAAGAAATGATATTTTATTTAGTGAAGAGTATTTAATACTTCATAAAGGTGAACAATATTACTTGTGTTAAAGTATTCATGGTTTACTTGTTGATTTAAAATACTAACAGTTTTCCTTCTTTGTGTACACCTTAATGAGCTTTTTATGCTCATCCCAAGTTTTTGAAATGTTTTTCACAGGATATAATGTGGAATAGGGACAAGGATGGGATCAAGGAAAAGTCATGTTGTCTTAAACATGTAAATAGACATGAATCTTTTTTTCCAGAGTTAATGTTTAGTAAAAAAATAAAAACTATGTAGAAGTGACTACCTTGTAAATATTTTGAGATGTAATAGTTATGGACTAACTCGATAAAACTCTCAACCTGAGAAGGTCCTCAATGCGAATTATTCATTTAATTCAATATTATGCAAGTTTTAAGGCCGAGTCCTTATAGTATACATCCAAAATCAGAAATTTGTTTTCAATATAGCTCGTTGTAAATTATTATTTTAGGATTTTTATAAATAAAATAAATGTTTTTAAATAGAATAATTATTTTATGAAAAGAAAAAATCATTGTGTTCTACTTAGGTGTTAATTTCATACTTAATTGTGGTATTTCAACAATTCTAAGGTACAAAGAATTGTGTGATTACTATATGAATGTGTCCCACTATTTTATGGAAATTCTTTTTAGGAATTCGAAAGGGGAATGTGATGGGAGATTTTTTTGTTATTTAGATTTATATTTATGAAAATTAAAATTTGAAATTGAACCTAGGAGACACACCTATTTTGAATTAAAACCTTAGGGAGACAACTCAGAAGATAATAATATGATTCCTTTGATATTTGAGTAAAATTGGCATTTGGTATCCCAATATGAATATCTGATACTTTAGGCACTAGGTGTGTGAGTAATCCTTTTGTACATATCCAATAAGTGCCTTTTTATTGTTCTTTGCACATACATGGATGGGAAAAATTAAAAAAATAAGTTCATTAAGATGAGGAGAATATTGAACCCATATAAAGAAGGGGAAAATTGACTTATAAAATTATCATTCAAAGATTAATCAATTAGTTGGAAATAAATCATTGATATTTGGAACCTAGGGTAGAGTGACAATTAATGGTGCGTCTTGTCAATGTTTTAATTCCACTTCTATTTAATTTGTTTCACTCCTAGAATTAGAACTCGATTTGGAATTAAAATGAAGTAGTGAGTGGATTTCAAATAAGAGGCATGACAATTTCATAAAATGGAAGGATTTTTTATTTCCTTTTATTTTGGTTTGTATTAAGAACTAGGGAAGGATAAAAAAAAATTTAAGAGACTTTGAAAATAAATAAAATGAATTTAATTATCCAAGAGTGAAATTGATTAAGTGTGTGGGAATTTGATATGTATATCACTTTGATATATTTTTCCCAAATTTTATTATAATTAACTGTGTTTTATTGTCAAAATAATGTTTTCAATTTATTAATTTTGTAGTGTTTTAACATTATTTTCCAATAAATAAAACATTTAATTGTATGTTAAAATATTTATTTTACTGGTTAATTTATTATTTAAGAAGTAAATATTCTACGTCATTATTTTTATTCTTTTTTTTATGATTTAATTTATGTTCTTTAATTCTTTTAATTCCTTCATTTATACATTTTATGTTTCTCAAAATATAATTTTCAATTTTGAATTTCATTCTTGGATTTTATTTATTTTATTTTCAACTGTATTTCTAAACAATAATTTTAAATGATTTAAATTTAAATTTAAAAAAACATTTTTTAATCTTTATTTTCTATTGAAAATAATTATTTTTTGTTTTAATTTTATGTATTTCATGTTTTTGTATTTTGAATATAATTTATGAACTTTTTTATTCAATTAAATATGTTTTCAGTCACTATATTGATCAAAAATACATGAAGCAACATAGTAACCTAAGTAAACATGATAGGTGATCACATGGAGAATGGTTAACTGACAATAAGACACTCCCATAGTTAGAATAATGACCATGTGTAATTATGGGATAAGTTATCATTTCATAATGTCTTCAAAGTTGCCGCATGGGGGTATAAGTCTGGAACATACCATGAATTCTCATGGCCAATTATGTGATCGTGAGAAACTTTGACACTACTTTATAGGAATTAAATGTCCATGCTTGTGGGGTATACCTACCCTAACTACATACCATGAGACCTAAATAGAGAATCCTGATCACTTTGAACCCATATTATATTTTACTTCAACCAAACATAAGGAACTCTAATAGTAACTTTTCCTACCATGAGGCCTTAACCAATCACAATTCAAACTAAAGACTAGATGTGGCCAAATCTAGCAATTTGAAATTGGTTTAAGGATAATAAAATTCATCAAACTTGGGATTTCTATAATCATCTTCAACATGTGGTTGAGGATGAGATCAATTAGGATAAAATCCAATGATAGATGAATGAAAAACTATGGTAAACCCCTTGACCGAGCATAGATCCAAGCCACACTAGGTGAATCCCAAGCTTAGAGATATGGATGGATTTCTAAAGCCTACTGAAGAAGCTGTGATGTCGTCTTGGACCAAGGGATCTTGGTTAAAGATCATGTCCCATGTTTGAAAAACATGACCCAAGAGACTCTTTGAAGATCATTACAACACTGAAGCTGATCATTGACCATTAAGGAGGAATAACATGGTGCTAAAAGTGACGAATACCATAAATTCATTATCGCCACTTGAGGAATATTTCATTTGATGTTTATAGACTAAGTTGATCCACCTGAACAAGATCCTAAGGATAACTATTTTTATCGAATGGGTGCCTGAATGGCCCAATGGCCTTCATTTTTTATTGAGTTTTGATAACCCCCCTTTCAAGGGATGAGGGGGAACCCTTACATGCCCGGTAGGTTCAGAGATTACATGGCTCGTAGGTTTAGGAGATTACATGACCCAAAGGTCTTAGGGAATTCAACAAGAATATCTACAAGGAACTTCCCCTCCCAAACATCTGCATCCTGATAGTAGCTCTCCACCTTTGCATGACCATCTGGCTAGGCATCCCATACAAGCACAGGCTGGAACCGATGGCATATCCATACCCTCTCATTCTAATAGTCCATTTGGCTCTGCTCTAGTGAGTGCACCTGATCTGAATCCTCTTCTGGGGCTGCTCCTTTGTTGTAGTGTGTCTGGGGCCTACATTCATGTGGCCTGAAGGCCTTGGGGTGTCCCTATGGCCTTAAGGTGGCCTGAAGGCCTTGATAATCTACTGGTTCAAAGGCCTTGGGTTTCCTAAAATCCATGCAGGACCCGAAGACCAAACCGGTGGCCCAAAGGCCCAGATGGATGAATAGTTACGACTACTATAGTACCGAATAGTACCTACACAGTGCTTGCTACAGTACTTCTATAGTGATGCTACAGTACTACTGCAGTATCCTGGAAATATGCCTCCACCCAGGTTTGATCTTGGGTCTCTTAGATGCACCTAGTGAGTCCTCACCAATTGGGCTGAGGCTCATGTGATTTTTATCGAATGGAAAAAATGATCATTGATCTATGATTTAGTTTTAATGCTTGAATGAATTTAGAGCCTCAAGGAAGGGAAGATGAAATCTAATGATTATTAATTGAGATTCATCAATTTCATTCATGTTGGATTCATTCATTGAGGATCAACCATGATCAAAGTCATTCAGTTGTGACACAAGGTTTTTTGATAAGGTTGAGAATAATGAATTAAAGGGCATTTAAGGACAAATTTAGTTTATGATAACGAGGCCCAAATTATCTGAAGAAGACTTATAGAATCTAAATGATAAGGAGAGTTAAGTCAATGGATTTGTGTTACTGGTGCATTTCTTGTCAAATATATACAAAAATTCTATATTAGAGGAGGAATTTGGAAGGTTCATCTTACAAGGATAGGATTAGATAGGTTTGTTTCTATTGGGACAAGATAATTGGTCAGAAGACCGAAACATTTGAGTTTGATATTAGGAATGTCAATGCTACCAAAATTACATAATAATTTATAGATTAAATTCAAATATATATAACTAAATAAACAATTGAAAAATGGTAACGGGAGAAGTCAATATTGATCCTAATAGTACAGAATCTTTAAGATTAAAGAGTTATCTAGAATCTTGATAGAATGTTTCAAGGAATGAACTTTGAGAAGATGTTGATACTTTAAGGATATCTAGCCCATGTATTAAGAGAACAATATGTTTGAGGATAGTTTCTCAAGTCACCCAATGAGGAAGATATATAGTGATATGAAATCTATATGGAAGCCAGAGAGATGGTACTATGTAGTAACTGTGACCTTTCAATTGAGCTTGGTGCATAATTTTCAATTAAAAATAAGAAAAAACACAATGAAGAAGGGTATATGCTATCCATCATTGAGCTATCCATGATCCAACATTCGAATCATTGACCTAGGAAGAAGACAACATAGTAGATAAGTAGAAGGCGACACATCTATGAGCTATAAATATAGGGAATAATCCTCGTTTTCTACTTCTTTCTTCTTGCATGATTTTTAAATTTTCATTGCTGAATTTGAAGATGATTTTTTGGCTAAAACTAATTATTCAGGTAAGTTAGGTCACTCTACTTCATATTTTAATGTTTTTTTGTTTGATAATTTCTAAATTATAATAAACTTATTATTTATAGAAATTTAAGGAGTTTTTAAGTGAATAACTACAAGATTGTTTAATTACAAGTCAATATTATTATCTGAGATTTTGAATTTATGTTTTTGAAATTTTATTCAATTACACTTCACAGATAAGAAAAACTTTATCTAGAAAGGAAAAACATCCCTCGTGTTTTATTCTCACTAATCCTCTGCTCAATTTTCATAATCACGCTTTCTTCATCTATTATAAAATATTCAAACTAAATCATCAGTTTCTTCATTAATGTTTATGATGACCACTATTGTTTTTTCATGCATGTTTATCTTGTTTATTTATCCATTTTCTTGGACTTGAAAGAAAAATTTCTTTACCTATTGATATGATACCCTATATCACTACTATCAAGTAGTTTTTGGGTTTTTAATTTTAGGTATCCAATGACATATATTTCAATAAAATATATGACCTGAGAATCTAGTTTGTTGATTATTACTATTTTTTTATTTTCCTAGAAAAAATCCAAAACATAGAAAGGTTTCAGTGGTTTTATTAATTTTTATGGGATAACAAATTTTATAAATTCATTTTTCGTATAATGACTCACTCAAAAACTATAGTAAAGTGAAGGCATGAGGTTAATCCCCTGAGGGATAAGGAATCCAAGCTATGACCTATAATGAAATTATAAGTTATTCACAATGTCGTCACTAAATTGTGAATTAAACTAAAAAAATATTATTAAACTAGATGTACGAGTTAATTTAAATAATGATTTGAAAGTCAATGAGGGAAGGAGAGAGAAATTTACATCCAAGGATGATTTTTAATCAGTTAATACAAATCAAATTCCTTCATTAGATTATTCAAATTAATATCCATGATACATATTATGTAACTAGTTATACATGGTTTGTACAAACTAGAAATACCTAATCCCACCTATTCATTTATTCGAGGCAATCTAATCAATTTAGGTTCATTAAGTTCTATCTCAAAAGTGAAATGTGGATTTAAATCATCTCTTAGTACCAAATCCATTCTATTATATTTATTTTCTTCATCTAATTTTCATTTCTATCCCTATGAAAATAGGGGAATTTTTTTTATTAATTTCAATAAAATACTAATGAATTTGAAATACTCTCAAGAATATAATAATATACTAACTTGTGGAACACATCATCTTTTTCAATTAGACCCTCCTATATGAAACTTATCCTCCCCCGATAGAGTATCCATAAACTATGAATAAACTATGTGTCATTGAAGAACAAATGCCACTAATTTTTTTGAATTTTATAAATAAAATCACTTTTTTTAAGTGAAAACTGAACAAGGCAGAAAAACAGGTGAAGCAGCGTGCCCAAGGGGATCCACCATTGTAAGAATGAGCCAAAACAACTCAAAACACCCAAAACATAGCCCAGTAATGAATAAACCACCTTAGGATGAGAAAAAATAAACTATAAATGTTGGTGGGTGCACCCATGCAACACCACATTGAAATAGACATAAATCCATGCACCATGTCAGCACGTAGATCACCATCATGTCGAAAAATTCTAGAAACCACCGTTGGTGCAGCATCCCGCACCACACTCTAGGATACAATGTAATCTAGACACTATCAAAGTTATATAAATGCAAGCTACACTATTAGGGTCTAGGCCAAAAAGTTGTCATTGGAGAAGAAGATAGAAAAAACCATCCCCATGGTGAACCCGAAGAGCAGAGCCAACGTTGCACCAATGCACCACCAAGGACATGCCAACCAAGAAAAAACCCCAGAGATCATACCACCATCGTTGTAGCCACCATAAACATCCTAAATCACCCTCCAAACCTTGGAAACTGATCAATGTGGGGTCGTTCATAGGGGAATAGGGAAACAAGGGCAGAGGAGGACCTATGATTGATGGGTCCAAGCCAAGGAAAAATACCTGGAATCCACAAGGGGACGAAAAATGCTGGAAAAAGGAAACATATAAACTAGAATGTGAAATAATACAAGAAGAACCATTAAAGGAGAATTTACAATGGTAAAGGATTCATTGAAAGAGCTCTAAATGCAATGTTAGTGGATCTTTGAACATAGAAACTGAGAAAAAACCTACATGTTTAACACTATTTAGATATAAAAGTAAACACCATGGAACAAACCTGAAGGATAAAAAGGAGGAATGGTAAGGGTACACCACTAGAATCAAGCGTTATGGAGACTACCACCTACATTTTCATAGTTACCCTAGAGGCAGATGAAGGCCCCACCACATTCTGACTCAAATTAATCCAACCGGTTGAGAAACCGATGAAGACCACCGAGAAGAACTAGGAAAACAACTACATAACACACAACAAGAAGTTTCCAAATATTCTTAGAAGATAGGAGGAGATGATACAGGGGGATGGGGAAGCCAAGAGGAGCACCAAGATCCAACATTGTAATGAGTACACCCTAGAGGGATTGCATGAGTGGTTCCCCTTATGACATAATTCCCATTATTGAAGAAGTAACAAAAAATTAAAAACTGAAAATAAAATTGTTGAGTAATAATGAAATAATTAAATGATTTTTTTAAAAACCAATATATGAAATGAAATTTTACATAATTAAAGTGGAAAAGAGAAAAAAAATAATCTATATGGATCCTACAGTTCAAAGATATCCCCCTTCTTACACTCTTTCTTTAGATGCTATATCTCCATATCTCCACTTTTTAATCCCCTTCAAGTGTATAACTCATCTTATTCTATTGGAAATAATACTTCGAGATATAACTTCATATATCTAATATATTACATTTATATATTTATTTTTTCTCACATACTTTATAATGTAACTTCTAATACAATGCACGAGTCCCATGTGTCACTTGGTTTTAATCTCCCCCATGTCATATTTGCAAGCACGTGCATGGGGAGGAACATTGACCCTGAATATATGTAGTCAATATAAATTTTATTTAATAACCAAGGGTTACAAAAAAAATAAAAGGATATAATGTTTTTGGGTATAAATACCAATTACAACTAAAAACATAGTCTTTAATTTCCAATTTGAGGCCACGATTAGGGGAAACATTAGTTTCACACAATTAGATATGAATGAAAAAAAATAATATATTACTTATAATATATAATTTTTAATCCCCATGAAACCAAAATTTATGAAACAACTAAGAGACCCACCCAAAAAATATTATTTGAAATATTACAATGGTTCAAAAACAAAAAATCAAGGTCTATATATCCTCCTTATACTATAAAGACAAACAAACATTGAATTGGTTTGTTAGCATCAATTTTAAAAAACAACCAAAAAATAAAAACATGAGTCTCTTACATATTAAGCCTAGTTTATTAGTGGTAATAAGATATGATACGTACCTAATGAAATATTGGTGGTGTTTTTTTAAAAAACTCCACTATTTAAACCTTATTTTCATAGTGGATCCCATTTACCTGCAATTTCCTCCATCCCTCAAACCTCCCCTCCGCTCATCATTATTCATCCATGTCACCATCTCCTTATACTGTTTTCTCTATCACGTGAACCTAAACTTATCCATCTTTATAGAAACTTCTACTTATCATTTTTATATCCTTATTCATCCATCTATCATGTGTACTACTTTCCCTTATTTGTATGTTAATTATGTGTACAAGGTAAGTTCTTGTAAGCACTACTATTTTCTTGTCCGGATTATTCTATGATTTAAATGAACTCCATGAGTTTTACCTAGAGATTTTGAATTGGGGATTTATGATTTGTCTTTCTTGGGTATTAATTTTAGTTTTTATCATTTAATTGAATAAAAATTTAAAACCAAATCATTGTGAAATTTACAGGGACCTAATGCATGATTTCTACCTTCCCATTCCATCTTCTCCCCTGAAGGCTGACTCTGGTGATCAGGTAATGTGTTTAAAATTTCAATTTAATGTTAATTTTATTCATTATATAAGATTTATATAATTTTTATTTGTCTATTAGGTTATTTTTTGGTCAATTATATTAGTTTTGAATTATTTTTTTCATTCATGAAGTGTTTTTTTTTGTTTTTTCTATTTTATTTGGTTATATACTATAGATATATACCTTTTTATTATTTTATAAGTATTTGTTATATATTTTTTAAATATGATGATGGAAAATACCACTACTATTAAAGAGAGAAAATAACCCCCCTTTTAAAATTGTAAGAGGGAACCCAATACGTGGCTCGAGGGCCCAAAGATGCAAAAATGGTATAGAGGACCGAGTGACTTGGAGGCCTAAAAGATTCCACACATGAAGAAATAAAGGAAGTTCTTATAGAAAGAATGATTCTCACCAAGAGCCAGTCATATGTCACGCCACCCCCTTTCCAAAGAATATGTATTGGTGCTTCTAGTAAAAGAATCTACTTCACCCCTTATCAAGAGTTACACCTTGATAGATTGAAACAACATGGAAGAGAAACCCTAAGACCCAAATTATCATGTGGGGGATGACTTAATGACATTTTCAAGTAATAATAACTTTTTTCTGAGACTCCCAACAATTTATCCTTTGAGGACACCCATTCAATGGAACATGAATGATTCTGTAATGCTAAATGAATACGCTGAGATAAATGATGGGTCTCATTATGTCACATGCAACCAATAATATGATATAAAGTCCCAATGGTTTATTGGATCCAGGAAAAATCCCAAATACACAACCTGAAATCCCAATTTAAAACATTAAAATAAGAAAATATATATATATAGGGCCTAAGGGAAACATCTAATCCATACCAGCACCCAAACCCTCTCCACCATTGTCACCATTGTCCACAACTGCTATTGATCTACCAACACACATCATTTAACACTAGTTATTCACTGACTAATGAACCACATGGTGACACTGATCTCCCTTCAACACACATCCTTTTTTCCTACACATAATCCCATGAGAAACACCACCGAATGAAACCCAAATCAAAGCTGATCATTAGTATGGAACTCAAACCCCATGAAGATGGGTCCTAAGAGACCTAAAAATGAATCTAGTGACCGAAAAACACTAACCCATAGTTTGAATCAATGTAAGGATGCCCAGATCTAAAGAAAAATTATATCTAGGGAAGAATTGGTCTCACGCACTAGATGAAGATCATCGATTCTGAGCCATTGTTGTGCCACCCAATGATGAAAATCAAAATATCAAGCTAAAACACATAGACCACATGTAGTAGACGAGAAATAGAATCATATGGGTGTAGAAGAATCTTATAAAATCTGTAGGTGGAAGAATAAAATTTTCATGTTCTAATTGAAATTTCAAATGATGGCTGAAATAATATGAAGTTTATGATCCCATAATATAGAAACAATTTTCTTACTGGATATGTGAGATCTAGTTTCCATTGAGAATTAAAAATTATAGATATTTTAGTGTGTGTAAATTAGTAGAATGATCAATTAACTTCCCTCATAATAGTGAATGAAATTTAGAACTTTATTTACGATGTTTTTGACACTACAACCCAACATGATGATGATTGTAACATATCAATAGGTTCTATTTATGATTTTGTAGGTATTAATTCACGAGACAATATAATTGAGGAATAAAAATTATTTTTACGATTTAGTGGATTATATAAATCATGATATATGTGAAGGGTGTAGAAAATATAACAAATTTTACATTCTAGTGATGTTGTTTAATATCAAGTGCTTATATGGAATTACATATAAATAAATTTCAATGATATCAGAGTTTCTACTTAATGTATTTTTTGAATATATGATTCCTAAATAATTTTATTAGATAAATAAATATGGTTTTTAATTATATGAAGATACATTCACGTCCCCATGAATGCTTATTGCATCAGAGAGAATATTCAGATAAAGAAAAGGTTACAAGATATAATACTTATATATAGAAATTAGTATATTTTAATGAAAGTTTCATTGAGCGCACTATGAATAAGAATAGAAATAAAACTAATACTCATGTTTTACTTTAATTTTTTTTAAAACCATGACTGAAAAAATAATGCCTTCTAAAATGATTGATCAAATGAAGTTTCATGCCATGAGAAATAACAATGAAGAATTTATAGAAAATATTAGATATTTGAAAGTATAATAATACTTTATTATTTTTGTATGTATTTTTGTTTACGTCCTAGTAATGTGCATTTGGTATTAGGTACAAATGGAATTAATCCTTTTGATACTCTAAGCATGAATTATAAGATATGGATAATGATTTTAATCCCTTACAATCTACCTCCATGGATTTCTATGAAGAAAATTTATTTTATTATTTATAAGATCGTTCTAGGAAATAAATTTTCTAGAAATGACACCCATTTATAACTATGACCTACTATAGAATAATTTCAAGAGTTTTGAGACAATTTTGGGGACACAAATAATGAATTGATAGCTAAAATGTTCAAAATGTTTTATGCTCAAATATGGTTGATTAGTAATTTCTAGGGATTAGAAAATGTGTCTAGTTGGAACAATCTCAGTATCCAAAAATGATCATTTTGTAACATTTAATTCAATCCCAGTAGACTACCATATATCATAAAGTAGTGTTTTATTTTTCCTCATCGATTCTTTGATGCATCTCATTGATATCGGTTTAACAATTCATGATTCAATGGATATAATGATTTGAGGACACCATAAAAAAATTATTATGAGGTTCAAAAATCATTATAGAAATATCAACTATGGTTATAAAATTATGGAATGAGTATCGTAGAACATTTTTAGTAAATGATCTCAAAGATTAGCAGATAAACAGGGTAAACAATAGTGGAAGGAATAGAGTTTTTTAAATAGAATTATTGGGAATTTCAATTTTTATATTATAATTTTTACATTAAAAACATTTAAAAAAATATAACAATCTATTTTTAACAATATTTAATGAGTAGGTAAAATCAGGAGACCACCTTAATGCTTGTTGGGACTTAAAAGAAATGAATATAAATCTTGATCTTAGGGAAAATGATAATAGAAAGTATACTTTAGTATTTTTTTCACTGAAAAATAAATAAAATGATACTCCATTGATGAATACAAAAATGATTATAACTAGTGGATATTAAAGTAAAATTTTAAGGCGTGTTAAATTAAAACATCATATGTTACATTATCTTAAAGCCCTACTCAAAAATTTTGATGGAGCAATATCAATATTTGGAATTTCATAGATTATTTCCTTTTAAAATAAAAGTATATTTAATTGAGATTTTATCATTATTTAAAAAGATTTTCGATAAAACCTAAAATCCCATGGGATTGAAAAACTTGGAGAAAACATTAAAATAACACCTTGTAATTTTGAGATTATATTTACCCCATTATTTTTCACTATGATGGTTCATCTAAATGTGGACTTGAGCATGAAATTTATAATTTAATGGCCTTTACATTATTAATGGATGTAACTCAAAAGATGTATTTCCATCTTTATTTTTTTATCATTACTATATTAAATTTTTAAACTCATCACATTAAGGGTTGATTCTACAATGTTCATTTTTTAATTAGGTATGTAGATCACTTGAGGCATTTTTTGAGAAATAAATCTCCACCAGAAGTCTCTATTATTGAAGGTTGTATAACCTAAGTGTGACTAATATTTTTTTTTTACGTATTTGGATAATATCAAGACATGATTTATTTTAATTAGACCTATTGATGATAAAACAAATTCAATTATAGTTCTATAGAAACTTTGAAAACAATACAACATTAATTCATCATGTTGGAAAAGTATCATTAGTTTAATTAACATTGATAGAGTTTATACAAGAACATAGATATGTGAAACTTAATATTGAAACTTCAGATAATATAATTGATAAATTTATTATGAAAAAATATATATAACATCAGAGTCAAACACCAAATTATAAAGAGAAAAACATAATTAACAAAGACATTATTGATTGATTTTTACATCCTGTAAGATCATAATAAAATACATATTAATAATATGTTGATATAATTATCTTATATGACTAATAATATGTTATATATTTATATGTAGATCATTAATATTGATTATTCATCTTTATTTCCAAATGATTTGAAATATTTGGCTCAAGGACCTTTAAATAATTCTAAGAGATTCGATGCATATAATAATTATGGATTCATGTTTCATAAAATTGTACTTTTTGATGGTTTCAAAACAAAAAATAGTAGCATGTTTAGAAAATTATTATAGTTTCATACTATGAGAAGTTGATGACATTATCAAATTAAATTTCCATGGAAAATTTTCAGTTTTGTTATTTGAATGCAAGTGGGTCAATATTAACAACAGATTAAGGAAATATTTTTTAAAATTTAATTACGTTAACTTATCGTAGTTGATAGAAAATGGTGAGTATGAAAAATATGATCCATATTTTTTTTCTTCACGCAATAAAATAAACCATTATTCGGATGAAAAGAATGATAATGAATAGAATGTTGTATTCGATGTCAAGGTGAGAGATTGTACATTATAAGTGATAAAGTTAAAGAATTGTTTTATGAAAGAGAAAAACATTAATGATAAGAGTTCAATCTATTATTATTTGATGATATTTAAATATTCATTCTTTCAAGGGTGGGTGAAGATGATGAAATCATGTTAATAGTGGAGGATAATAATAACATGGAAAAATGATGAAAAAATTGATTGTATTCTCATTCATCCTTTAATTTATAAATTACTTTTTTTAATACATGAATTCAATTAATCTATATAAGTAATTTTCAAAATATTTTCTTGTTTTATATCATTTATATTGTTCTGTCTTGTTTTATATTCTTTTTTGGATATAGTAACACATAATTTTTTTTGAAGACATGGGGAAGAGTTTCCCAATTCTTATACTGTCAGGCCTATCCGATATAGTCCCACCGTAATCAAGTATACTCTTTACTTTTGATATGAATCATTTCTTAATTAATTCCATTGGATATTCTCCCACATTCAATAGGTATAGTCCCTACTTCGAGTGAATCACCTTATTCTTTAAGTATATTAGGGGGATCAATGGAGAATCTAATGAGTGATCATCATCTGAGCATGTGGTGTCACAATTACTATCACGAAGGTATTGGAGGGTGACTATTATTGGTATATAAATGTTAATGTGAGAACATAATTTATTACATATGAAGAATAATCATTTAATATATTTATGGAATAGGTTTAGATAATAAGAGGATAAAAATAAACCTGAATACATTAGATATTTGAAGTCTAAAAAAATTATTTATGCCATTTAACATGCATGATGTGCCTATAGATGATGTTAAAGGCTAATATGACTATATATTGGGGATGTTAGCATGTGATATGATTTCCATTACCATCATGTTTCTGGATTGGGGGCACATTCACATTGTTTTGAAGAATACATTTTTTGATAAATAAGTGAAGGTAAGCCAAAATAATTATTTATAGTTTTTTTCATTTGATATTCCTATAAAATGTAATCCTATTTTTTTTCATATATACTATATACATGATTTTTTATTTTGAATTTCATAACATTTTTGTGTGTCAATGTACCTTGAAATGTTTGGGGAAAAATTGGAACCACTTTAAGTATAGGTTGGGGTGTGAGTTCAATTACATCTCATTTAGTCTCTATAAAATATATGGAAAGGTAACTAAACAGATACTATAGGTCCATTATAAATCTATTTCTTGTATAAATCATTCAAATTTTCATAAGTTACTTGTTAATTTTTTAGCACATTGATATTATTGTATTAAAAATAATTTAATTTTGCATTAATATTGACATTTTTATAGGAATCCTCTTAAAAAACTCATCAATTGGGCATAAAAACGTTTTCTAACAGATAGATGGTTCCAAAAGATTGTTTTGGAGGATACTGATCATGGTAATCTACTAACTATGATTAAATATACCTTTGTTACATTTTCAGTACATAAATTTTTATAGTTTTTTTACTTGGATGATAAAAAGTAAAATAAGTTTCTCACAAGGTCAGTTAAACTAAGTTTTGATACAATTTTCACAATAAATTTGATGCGAATTACATAAATTAACCCACTAAAAACATTGGGGTAAAAAATCTAAATTATAATTCAATTTGTTAAATAATTATATTTTGTTATTTTTTTCTATTTCATATAAAAAAATGATACATGGGATGATAACACCTCATTTTAAATGTATGTCTCTCATAATTATGTTATTTACCATATCTATGGAAAGATTATGATGGTCAAGTGTGATGGTTGGGTATTAGACCCTACCCCTCATAGATCTTTAAGATTATATTATATTCATTTACTCTTATGCCTCCTCTCTTAGGTCCAAGTAATCCCACTGGTCTTGACAAATTAGAATCAAAAAAGAAAATTAAGAAGCTTGAGAACAAAAAATAGAAGTTAGAGTACTGACATATATATTTGGATGGACTATTTGAAATGATTGAGAGTGTAATAGTGAAATTATTTCAGGGATTGACTGGGAGTATTTTTCTAGAAATTTATTCCATGATATGAGAAATACTGAAGTTTTTGCATTTATCTTAATATATTAATATTATAGTGATAATTTTACTAAATAAAATTTTTATGAAAAATATATAATTAAAACTATATTTTATTATAAATTCCATTTAATACAAGCATCATATGCAACAAATGTTATTATCATATAGGAACATCAGGAGTGTGGATCATATAGGGAAGACAAATTAATTTAGGGGTAGAGTTGATATCGGATCCCCCTGTTCATGTGTCGTATATTTATCATTATAAATAAAATATTCTATATTTGTAGAATCTAAAAAATAAAGGATTTGTATTCAAAATTTAGGGTGGCATGATGTTCATAATTTTTGTCGCTTTTAGTTTTATCTAACTTCTAATGGACTGGATATTCTGACCTATTACATTGTGAAAATTATGATGGTGGAGGTGTTCAGGAAAGAATTCGATGAGAAAGATGTCTATTTGAAGGATTAATTTTATTTTATATGTGGTTTACGGTGTGGTTATTTTTTATTTACAACTTAAAAGGTGGTTCATGGATTGAGGTTTTAATGAGATAATTTTTGGGCTAATTTGACAGTGTATATTCATGGAATTTCCCAGTATCAAAAGGGCATTCATGAAAAGAATTAATTTCATCTTGAGGCACCATGAAAATTTTCACATATTGAAGGAATATTTTTAAAAATATATTTATGTTCTAAACTATTTTAACATCCTGAACTAGTGGGAATCATGAATATTCATGGTGGGAATATGTGTTTCTCTTCATTGATTTCTTGTTTCCTTCTTATCTATATATTTTACATCCCCTCTGATTTATATCATTTTCTCTCCTTTTTGGGAGAACCCTAGGTAGTTTTGGGAGTGCTTTTAGCCTCTCATACTTATCTCTGGTATTTATATTCTGTTGATACAATATCATCAATCTGAGGTGAGTGATCCTATTTACCCCTTTTACTAATTTCTATTTTTTTGGTAACTCTCATTAGTGTTTGTGATTTTAATTTGGGTATTCTTGGGAAGTATTTTTTATGAGGATTTGGTGTGATCTAGTATGATCTCTAGTTACTTGTACGGATATGATCCTATGAGTTTCTTCTCTCTCAGTTTTATTTTATAGAGATTTAGAAAGCATAGATTATGGTAAGGGATCCCTATTCTCTACTTCTTAAGTGTATCATTTAATATTACACGTGATTTCTTCCTTTGTGAGGATAGTTTCGGTTGACAAAATCAGATAATTAATTTTATTTAATTGAAAATGAATTGGGATGGGTGTTCTGACATTCATTTAATTATTTTGTGATATTTCTTAGTTTTTTATCCGTGTTTTCTATTATTACTAAAAACCATGGCCTTAGGTAGCACTATTTGTGTTTTGGATCTTATGATTTGTGAACACTGTTTTGATTTATTATAATATCCATGTATAAAAAGGATAAGAACTTATATATGGAAATGAACTAGTTACCCATGAAATTATGAAATTATATGTGAATATTCATGAAAGTGAAGAAGTAATAAGATGATGAACATTATATGAATATAGAATTGTAGTTTTTTTAAATCAAAAATTGATGCTACATGAGTTTAGTACAGTGGATTCATTTCTCTATAGGATGTGTATAGATCATTTGGGTGATGTACAGTGATGGTGGTGACCAGATCAGGTATTGAATGTTTTGGGTGGTGAAGTAATGGTTGGTTGGTCTGGGATGTAATGAGGGTTGTGGGGTAGTGGTTGAATTGTGCTTGTTGTTATGAGATAGTTGGGTTGTGATCATGGATTTTCATAGGATGTGATGATTTTTGGTTTTATGTGAATGGAATGTTAATTTTTTTGTTGATATAGGTTGTCGATAGTTTTAGAATGAACTTGGGATGATGATTTTGTAATGAACATGGTCAAGGAATTTATGAGTGATAATCAAGTTAAGGAGTTGAATTATTAATGAATGGGTTGATTTGAAGTATGGGTCGAAATGGATTAATGAACATGTAATTGAAAGATGAATTGTGGATTGTGTTTAGTTCATTATCCTAGTGTGTTTATTTAGTGGTGGAAACAAATGGTGGTGGATGTTTTGTGGTGTTGTAGTTGTGTTGGAGGATTTTCTAGTTGTTTTATAAGGGAACCCTTATGCTAGGTATTGTGGAATATCCATATATCATGAAGTTTCATGTTATATTAATATTCACCCCACTTGAGTTGGATCTCTTTACCATAGTAGTACAAAATTTGTTTTTCTATATCAGGGGTCTTAGGTTTTTAACATCAATTTACTAGAGAAATTATTTAATGTGATGTAGTAAATATGTTCTTTACATCAGTTATTTTTAAAATATTTTAAAAACAATATTTCATATTTATTTTTAAAATAATGTCATTGAAATCAGTCAAAATATCCAGAATATGAAAGGGTTTTCGAATCAATTATTGTATAGCCAAAAGTATAAAAATATAGTCGAAATTAGAAAACTAAAAGAAAAACAAATTATAAAATAACAACACAAATTCGATTAGTTTCAAGTTTTCAGTTTGAAATTTAAACATCAAAATATATAATAAAAATAAACAAAAACCCAATAAAGCATATGTAATAACCCATCCATTATCCTTGTAATTCATTTATTTCAGTTCATGAATAACTGTTATGGTCATCAAAAAGATATAAATTAAAATAAATTTATTTTCATGTATTATCAGTAAAAGTATAAGATAAATTAAAGGAAAGATAATGATAAAATTTAATCTTGTGGGATTTTGTTATTATTCCCATTGAAAATATTTTGGACATAAATCCTATGAAAAAATATCCCCATTCGTTTAATCCTTGTTGATAATTAAATTCTTGTTTCAAAAGAAGTTTTTAATTTAAAATAACTTTTTATGCACACATTTCCAAATTGTAGTAACTATAAATATAAAGTCACTTTTGTGCACAAATATTGGATCTTTGCTATCCTATTTCTTATTGTATATATAATGTAATTACATTCAAAATTTTAAAATTATATGTATGAAATAAAATTAAAATTAATTATAATATATAATTATTCAAATAGTAAAACATATGTATCTAAGGTGTTTTGTAAATTTTCTCACACATTACCATGTAGATAGCATAACCACTAATATATCTTCTCCTATTGAAAAAAATTTAACATCTAGTGGACACAAATATATAAAAAATATAATGTGAGTGGTTATTAGATTATAAGAAATAACACTTTAGGAAATATATTTTATATACCCTTTAGGATAAGTAATCATCCAATACTCAATTACATTATTTTAAAATATTTCAGCAATATAAACTATTCTTTCTGTATCTTTCATTTTAATCATTATTTGTGGAATAAATTTTAGGTTAAAAGATGCATACAATGATGTTGTATCATACAAAATAAATATTAAGGATACTTAATACCAAAAAAATATTATTATTATATTTTTTTAAATAAAAATAAATCAAATAAATATGATAATAAAAATACATAAAAACTACTCACGTCGTGTTGATTCCCAATAATCTCTATTTACATGATCCATGATATCTCTCTTTAGAAATATCATTGTAATTTCACACCCATAAATGTTAGTATCCTTTCGTAGCTCCTAAAAATCCAATAGAAATTATGAATATATATATAATCTATTAATTTTTTAAGAAGTAGTGTTTGAAGTTATAACATCATATACATGTTATTTTTTATATAATATATCATTTCATTTAAATAATTCATGTACAAAATTATAGACAAATAAATAAAC
Source organism: Viscum album (assembly GCA_963277665.1). Lineage (NCBI taxonomy): Eukaryota > Viridiplantae > Streptophyta > Magnoliopsida > Santalales > Viscaceae > Viscum > Viscum album. The sequence continues at coordinate 28,642,876 of OY728131.1, forward strand.
TCTAAAATATTAAAATGATTTTAAAACAAATATAAAATATCATATATAATCTATACATACCTCAATGGTAAGTTTTTGGAAAATTCAAGACGGCTAAACTAAAAAATGGAAAATACTTTGTCCAATTACAACAAACTCATCTATCAGAAATGGTATTGTTGTTATTCTATCTATAATTTCCTGCACCGTGACCCTAATTTGTTCCATATGTATCTATTAATGACAAAATATATCAACAATATAATATATAATTTTTATAAAATAATATCATTTTAGGAATAAAAAACATATAACTGATAATATATGGGAACATGTATATGAGGAGGTTTAAGTGTTGGATATATTTATAGAGGTGAAGGAGTGAGATATGTGGATGAAGGCAGGGGAGTGTTATTTTCATCCTAAAACTATTATTTCATGTATGAAAACATTTATTGTACAAAAATCTAATCCCATCCTCCATCATCTCACCCTTCTCATTATTTTTCACTTTAAATCACACATTTATCCTTTATATACATCCTACTTTGAAGAATCTCTAGAAAGAAAAAATAATTTTTACCAATACACCTACCTCATAAACTCACACATGACCTTTGTGTTCAGGTTTTCCCAATACAGTAGCTAAAATGTCCTTTCTACCCTTAGGTATAAAGACCCTCTATGTGCAATTCTCAGTAATGGAGTCCTATATTGAATATTTGAAAAATTCATCAGCAAATCAAAATGTATAGAGTTAAAATATCTTAGAGAATTTAAATAACTCCTTATAATTCTCTCAGATACTTTCTTGGACTCTTCTATAAGATATATTCCCTTTGTGATTATTCAAGTCCTATTCCATTTTTTATGTTTAGCTGAGGGGGGCGGGGAGCAGGTTGAACCTCTGTGAAGCCTAAAGACTTAGCTCTTAGTTTTTGAAAACTTTCACCCATAATTTGTTTTTGTAAAAATGTATACCCCCATGAGATAATGTATAAGGGTATATGCTTTTCGATTGGATCTCACTATGAAACCTTCTCAGTTTCAATAAAGTAAGTATGAACAAATCATTAATACAACCATTAATATAAAAAATAATTCTAAAAGATAACATTATACATAACAAAAAATTATTCATTTCATCTACTTTTAGAAACTTCTTCCATGTATCATCATGTAGAAAAAGTATATATCACATGTATCTTTATTTTTTATTTCCCCAAAAAAGAATTCATATGTGGGTGTTGATTTTAAGTCCCTATATACCCTAATATCCAAAGATAAACATTTCATTTTATCTTCTCTACTATCAGCTATATCACATCTGATCAGATAAGAAGGTAAAAAACCTATATTCATAATAACATGCCCTGATAAGTAAAATAATAATAAATGAGCTTACTGAAATTGACTCCAATAATTGAGATATTTTCTCTTTTTGACACTTTTCCAGTCAAAAATAAAAATTATTACTAGAACCCAATCATAAATTACAACAAAATTATAAAATTGTTTTGAATTTAAGCACTTAAAATTATAATTATCATCAAAATAAACATATATACTTGTATCCTGGCTATGGGAAAACAATATTTTTGGTAAATATTTATTATCACATTTACAAACCTAGGAGGATTATTTTCCCTATTAATGTAAATGGATCATGTGTATAAGGATGTGGTGCCTCCTTCAAAGATGTATGTGTAAGGTCCTATCTAGGTGCTCGAGGTGACTCAACTATTTGAACCGATTTTATACAAAAAAATAAATTTACAAAAAATAGTATAAAAATACATTAATACAACCATTAAATAAAAAATTAAATAATAATTGATAAATTATTGAATAAAAAAGAAAACTAAACTTAACAAACATTTATTCATATTTGTTAAATGTTTTAACTGAAAATATAACAATGTTAATAAGAGATGATTTGATATAAGAGAATGAATTGTTTTATATAAGATTATAAAACTGAAACTATTATATAAAAATTTGAATAAAAACATAAAATGATACAAAAAAATAAAAAAGTTCAAAAAAACAACTCTTTATCATATTAATTAGAGTAGATAAAAACAATGTTACAATGAATAATGATAATATTATTTTTATTATTCATTAGTAGTTAAAAATGTTAAAAATATAATGAAAATATTTTTGAAATATAAAATTATTTAGAAAAAAATAAAACAATGCTAAAGTAAAAAAAGGTATAAAAATCCAATAGTTACATATAAAGTTGAATAATTAAAAAACAACACAAACAAAAAAATGTAATCAATTTAGTCAATTAATTATATATTTTAAAATACTAGTTTTAATAAAAAAATGAAATCTAATATATCAAAAAAATTATGAAATATAATAAGGTAATAAATAAATATATATTTATTACCTATAATATTAAAAAAACCACTAAAGGATTGTTTTTTCATATTCCTTTCTCATGATCATTTATTATGACACAAATCATGTTTATTTGTTGTTATCAATATTCTCTAATAATATTTCCATATAAGTATGGATCTTACATAAAACAACATTATCATTTTTTTTCATCACAAAATGCTAATTTTTAATTATAAAATGATAGACCACTTCACGTTTGATGGATCAATAACATAGTAAATATATATCTATTTCCATGATAAAAGGATTAAATGTGTATTCCAATATTTTGAGATTAACTAGTGTCACTTCAAATTCATTGTGCGTAAAAATATTGTTATCGATAACCCATTTTCAGTTAAACACTCAAAATAGAAGTTTAATGTAATCAATATACCATATTTATTCAATAAATTTTTAATATGAACATGACACATATATGGGGTTTTTGTTATTAACCCTTGAAAATTGTATTACTTCAAAAAACACCAGTATAATACTATTTTAAACTGTACTTATGTTGTCCTGATCTTTTGTATTAAACGTGCAGATATTAATTTCATACTATACCATTTTATTAAATTTCAAATTGGGTTTCCCACCAACGACCTCAATGTTTCTGATGCATCTAATCTACCATTCATAACCTCTTTAAATCATTACAATTTTTTATTTTCATTCAATATCCAAATATCATTCTTTTTTGGATGAAATTATTTTAACACATTAATATGAAATGTTATATATGGATTAACATAATCTATGTTATTCAAGATTTATAAATGAAGTTTTGTTATTTATTCACCTATAAATGATTTTAATTTCAATCTGTGCATCCCATTTCCCCCAAAATTTACTCTTTCATGTAGTGATATAAAAAATACGAGGTGACCCAATGCAGAAAAGTAGTTTTTTCAAAACTCTGCAAGCTCCATCGAAATATACCTGTCCACAATAAATGATTAATTTCATTATATATTCTTAAATCTTCCCTCCAATGTATTCATATAACTTTCAAAAGGATACATCCAACATAGATATATAAGTCTGTAAATATTCTTTCTCACACCAAATAAACCCTTAAGTGCACCATGATATCAAAAAAAGATAGAGGAAAACATATTTCTAGTTGGAAAAGTATAGAAACTTAATTATTCTCCAAATTATTTATTGAATTCATATCAATCACTTTGTTACAAATTTAATTGATAAAATAACACACCATTATGATAGTCAGTCTAACATGGATGGACAGTATTCCTTGCAATTAAACTAGTAGGATCTATTGAATCATAACATGATAATCATGATATTTTATTCTTGTAAACTTCAAATATTTTAGTGATAGAAAATTTTTAATATATAGTTAACAAACCTTCAAAACGTTGATACCATGGAGGCACTGAAAAAAATAATTTTCTCCATATTAGATAATGTATGGAAAGATGGAGGAAGGTATTCCCATCTTCTCTTAGGAGTAGAAGATAACTAAAAACATATTCCCCTTGAGAGTAAGTCCAATATTATATTCACCCTATCTTTAGTATTTCCTTTAATATCTATCAATGTTCCAATCAAACAATCTCATATATTCTAGTAAATATGCATTTAATTAGTGTTATATTTAATTTCATGATATCTTCAATATATAAGTTAAAAAAATATTTATCTTTTTTTCCATATATTACTTTAATTACTATATTTTTTTGTGTCATTCCAAATGTGAATTCACTGTTTTTCACCCTATAAAAATACCGATTAGTGGAAAAAGTTTTTTGAGAAATATGAAATTCATGTAATCTATTGAATTGAAAATTTTAATCTTCAATAAGAGTGATCTATAGAAAAACAAATTGTATGGCCCATGTATATTATTTCCCCCATGTTATAATTAATAATATGACGTCCATTCTTCACAAATTAGACAAGATTTATTCCCCTTAACACTATATCTAGAGAAATTTCCACATGCTGGGTTTTTATTAATAGTGAACATAATAATTGCATGCATTTGAAAATTTTTCATTTTATAAGAATCACACACTCTGATACCTTCTTGCCATAATAGTTCCAAATCCTCAATTAATGGTGTCCAAAAAACATCAGTATCATTTCATGGAAGTTATTGTTCAGAAATTAATAAACTCGACTTGATATATTTCTACTTCATATAAAATTTTAAGAGGTTAGTTTTAAATTACCAATAATATAGGCCATGGACAATTTTTTTAGGCTAATTATTCAATATGGAATCTTTCCACTTATGTATATTCCATGTATGATATTTCTAAATTATTTTCCAAATGTTGGAAACTGTTGATCTATATTATTCCACTATGTACAATCAACCAGATGATGTAATTTTCCATCCTAAATTCATTAATATGCACCCATCGTAACTTATTTTCATCATTTGAATTTTTAAATAAATTTTTTAAATGAATAATTATAGAAATATACCAATTTTACATACAGGGGTCCTTTCTAAAAACTAAATCAACCTATGATTTTTTTCAACTTATACCTTGTTGTCCAGTGTTTAGGACAATCTAACAGATCTTCATATTCCTTCCTATATAGAAGAAAATGTTTTGGGAAGACATGAATATTCTTATACAACAATAGAAATGGGAATAATATTTTCATTGAATTATAATGTTAATATAGAACATCTTTGTCTTTAGGAAGTATGAATTTGAAAAAATCTAGATATTTTTTAAACCTCTTGTAAATCCATCCATTTTTGGAATTCAAGTTAATCAAGATTAACATAATTGATAAAACAATATATTTCTTACATATTAGTTATAATTGGGTTTTAGTATCACCATATAGATTATCAATTATAATTTCTTTCCCAATTAACTCCACTTCAATATCATGAATCATTTATTCAATTTGATCTAACCTACAATCTTAAAAATCACCATCATCAATAAATAAGGAATTTATCCTAATTTCACCAATAAAAATATAATGAATAAAACCCTGATTAATACTATATAAAATTAATTTACCTTTTATTTATCGAATTTTTAAATTTATTATATTTATACAATCAAAGAAAGGATAGAAATATGGGTTATTTTTTGAACATTTCTTTTAAAAAATTCAAAAAATTCATAATTAAATTCCTCGTATTCATCAGTTGTTCATAGTTAAGTAATACTAATTAGAAATATTATTATCTATAAAAAAATAAAGAACTAAAAATATGTTATTAAATTTTCAAATTTAATTTAAAATTATCTTTTATAAATGACAATTAAAAAATGGTACATAAAATATTTCACAAATAAAATAAAGACAACAAATTTCATAAAAAAATAATCATTTTGAACTTATTTTATTATCATCTTTTTACAGAAATTTCAAAATAATGAATTTTATTGGAACATAATGATTTATTTTAAAACATTTACCATAAATAAAGCACAATTATTCCATATTTTAGTTATGTAATTTCATAATTATATAATTATTGTTTTTTATTACAATACGATCATAAAATCAGCATGATTCTCAAAATATTAATTATCAATTCTCCATATTCCAAATCCAATATCCATTATACCTTTAAAGTCACTATTGTAAATGGTAGAAAATAACATACCTTAGACACCCATTAATCTGTAAATTAAAATTATTTACAAAACCAACCTTTATGACGCTATCATCAGGGCCAACACCATAATTTATCTTGGTGGCAATGCAATACTCTTTGTTTTCCCATATTCCAAATTTTCAAATGTGGGTGGTTTCCATCACTTTCATCAGAAATGTCTTCTCCTTGATCAAAACAAGATGATATGATGTTGGTTCCTTTTTCCATGGATTCTTATTTGGAGCTCATTGCCTATCCGGGTCTACCTCATAGATTTAAGCCATGCTTTTGAAACTATTCCCACCACCATATCTTGGTGGATTATGCTTATTATATTGTTTCAATCTCAAGAGGTCAGTAACATTCAGTCAAGAGAAGTAGTAACATTTGACACGTCTAGGAATGTCTGGGTGTTGGGTATATTTGGAACCTGTAAAGTCTTCCTCTTTTTGTAAACATCTCAAGTGTGAGGAATCTCGTGTGGGAAAACCAAGGCATCCCATGTAAGCCACAGGGTAGTTGACACCAAGGGAACACATCTTCTAATGCTTTTTTTACCTTAGGCATATCGTGATACTGAATGTGGTAATTATTTGGATCAGGTGAACAGTTTATCATTTTGTGGAGATGGATTGGGTCATGGGTTTAACATATAGGGTAGGTAGATGATTAAGTTTGTTGCAAGTGGAATGATTTTACACTTAGATTTTGGAGTGTGTCCCCCTAAGGGGGTTGATTTCACCCCGGTATTGTTAAGTGTGTCCCCCTGGTGGGTTGATGTCACACCGGGATGGTACAGCGCATCCCCCCAAGGGGGATGATTTCAATCTAGGATAGTGGAGTGTGTCCCCCCTAGGGGTATGATTTCACAGATAGATGGCGGTCAGTATTGAACCCTAGGGAGGTTTCCTACGTACCTTATTTAATATACAGGTTTCAAAACCAACTTAGTTCAATAATAATCTTTTAGTTCTTATGATAGGACTAGTCCATGTAGTTTACTGTTATGTTGTAAGGATTCTAATGTCATGAAAGGAGAATCAATGAGGGATGGTGTGGGGAATATGTGTGGACATAGCTTGGTATTGGTTTCAAATCTGATAGATGGGGAGATAGTGGCATCTCAGGATGATCGTACATAGGGTATCTTGTGTTCATCACATAGGGTTAGGCTATATTTTTATGTAATTTGTTGAGGAAATTATCATGAATTTTTATGTCAAACAAATTTGATGTGGATATTAGAAATTTTACATATAGAAGGTCAAATCAATAAAAAAAGTGATAGATAACATTGTTTTATTCACAATTGTTCTAGTATCCTCTATGAAATATTTTTTGTTAAAAAAATATAATATAGCAGTGGTTTATAAAACAAGTGTGTTTTTTATGTTTTCAATTAGAGGAGGTTTCAATTAAACTACCACTAAATGTTTAAAAAATCCTTATCCCTCCCCCTCCCTCACTCCCTCTATGTGATATCGACTCCCCCCACACCTCACCGAACACTTCCTCTCCTCTCCCCAAAGACGACTCTTGTCCCCCCTCCAACCCCAACCCTTGGAAACCCCCCTGCAACCTCCTCTCTAGACGGCTCACCGGCAACGCGAACCCCTTCCCCCAACTTCAACCCCCTCACCCTATCTTAGTTCCCCTTATCATCAGTTACATGAACCCCCACCCCTCCGAACTCCCTCGGCCTAGCTCAGATCCCCTCCTCTATGGCCACACAGACCTGCCTATAAAGGATTCATGATTCTCACCCACAATTTATAATTGAGTAGCATTATATGGATAATCATGTGTGATACAAATAATATAGAATTTTTTTATCCATTTAATAATAATTAAATATGTAATTTTGGTTTATAATGTTGTATTTTGATTTTTTTTGTTTGTTTTTAGGAGTTATAATAATCATTAATTTGTGTTATGTTGTATTAAATTAAATAAATAAATTCATTTATGATATATGTTGGTTATGGAATATAGATCGTTCATAATTTCATGGTTATTATTTGATATTAATGAATTACAATTTGTTCAATATATGTTAATGCGTCCTATTTTTGAGAGATACATAATTGATGATATTTTCCACCTCATGATCAATTGGTTATAGGGTTTGGGGTCAAAAATTATATAATCACTAACCCTTTAAAGGTCTATAATGATAAATAACTTGAAAATAAGATATTATACCCTTTTTGAATTTATCAGAATGCTTCATGTTTTATTTATTTGTGAGGAATCATTTAGTTAAATACAGCCTATCAAATAATTATAGAGTAGTTAGGGTTAAGTTTTACATGCATGATAATGAATTATTGATTGTAGAAACTAGAACATACTACATATTTCCATTTATTTTATTTTAACTAACATGATTTTTAATAGAACTAATTATAGTATGTAGTTTTTTTTGTTGAGTCAAATTACTATTTTTTTACCATTTGATTTGAAAATCACAATATACATTATTCAAATTTATGTTAACATCATGTTTTTTATGTTTATATCAAATTTAAGGAACATTAGATTTAATGTTATGTGAATAGAGTAAATTTATAATATTCATGGAACAACATGAAGTCACACTAAAATAGTTCAATAGAATATATATACATATATATTTGAATACTTTGGGTATGCATGACATATCATGATATCCAAATAAATTATAATTTTCATTCATATTTTTAAATGGGTTCTATTGGAATTATTTAGATTAGGGGAAATAGTTCTGAAGTTGATCAATGTAGATAATTTTTCAATGGAATGATCCCTCTTTAGTTACAACACTAGGGTATAATACACCATTATCTTTTATTCGATTCATCCCATTCATCAAATTTTGTGAGAAATAATAATTTATTTTATTTATGTTTTTATATTAGAAAGTTTAGTAAGAAAAATTTTATTATTTGACTCGTCCCATTTTCCATTACAGTTGTTATTAAAGAGTTAATGGTGAAGTTGGGTGATATTTAATTTTTATTTTACTTCTTTGATTGAAAATTTATATCTCTATATATGAATGTAAAGGGGAAATAAAATACAATACCTAGGGATAAAATATGGATTAATTTACCTCAAAATAGAGCTCAATATGCTATGTTTTTGAAATAATTTTTAGATTATATAATTGAAAACTGATCAGTGGGTAGCCAAATTGAATGTTCATGTCCCGATTGTAAATTCAATTGATGGTTGAATATAAGTGAAGTATATGAGAATTTTATATAGAAACATTTTCCTTCTTTATATGTATGTTTTATTTTTCATGGTGAATCAAAGGTTATGGAAAGTTAAAACATTGAAAATAATATCAATGAAATACTTAGTGACCCGAAGGAGTAGAATTCAATTCTATTTTTTTAATAATGCATTTGTTTTTTCAAAATAAAACGTCCAAGATTTCAATAGATCAAAAAAATATTCAGTTGATACTATGTAGGATAATCTTGATATGAACATTAGTGAGAAAAAAAATTATTTTTACGAATTAGATGAAGTTAAAAAAAATGAACTGTATGAAGGGGTGCCATGTATTCAAAGTTTTCTTTTATAATTAATTTTTATAATATTAAGTGTATCTATGGAATTAATGTCAATAAAATTTCCATGATTTTAGATTTTCTTCATGATTCATTTAGTGAATCTATGATCCATACTCATTCTACATGATGAATAAATTCATCATCAAACTTGGAATTGATTACAAAATGATACATGCATTTCCTAATAATTGCATTCTTTACTAGGGAGAAGAGTGTGATAGAGAATGATGTGAAAGATTTCATAGAAGTAGATGGAAGTTAATTAACAAAAGTGAGAGTATAAGTCAATGAAACAATAAGAAGAAATAGAAGGAGAAAACTTCTATAAAGTTATTTTATTACTTTCCTTTCAAACCACGCTTGAAAAGATTATTCGAGTCATATAATAATGTAGACATCATAATGTGGCATGCTCAGGATAATAATGATGGGTTTATGTCACATCCAAAAGATTCAACATCATGGAAATTTTTAATTATCTGTATCTATATTTTTTTAAATCCTAGGAATGCACATTTGGGATTGGCTTATGAAGGTTTTAACACTTTTGATACTTTGAGTACTAATTATAGCACTTGGCCAGTTGTTTTGATCCCCTATAATATATCTCTATAGATGTGTATGAATAGTACTTCTTTTATTATTTCAATGATTAATCCTAGAAAAAAATTCCAGGAAATGACCTTGATGTATACCTTCAACATATAATCCAAGATTTTTTGGGATTATGGGATGATGGTTTGGAAACATATGATCCTTCAATGAGAAAACTATTCAAAATACACACTAGTTAAATGTGAAAATTTTGTGAGTTTACCAAACTAAGAAATTTATATGGTTAGAACACTCATTCTGGTTTCACTTGTTTGTTTAGTAATTTTGATTTTGATCCTAAATTATTACCTCCTAGTGGAAAATGGTGTTTTATGTGTCATCATTCTTTTCTTGATGATTCTCATAAATTAATATTTAACATTACATGATTTAATGGCGATATTGAAATGAGAAAGTCACTAAAGGAGTTATCTGGTTCAGAAATCTTGGTAAAATAAATGAATTTCACTGATTAATTTGGAAAATGTCACGATTTTGAAGAAGTGGGAAAAGGGTATGAGGTAAAGTATCTGAAGAAGTTGGACCACAGAAATAAAAAAATATTATATTTTTTGAACTTCATTATTGGGTGTTTAACAAGATACATTGTAATCTTGATATAATCCATTTTGAGAAGAACATTTGTGACAATATAATTTTTACAATGATTAATGAGAAGGTTAAATTGAAAGATCAACCTAATGCTTGTAAGGTGTTGGATTCAATGAAAAACAATAATTTAAAGTATCATTTATATTTTTTACAATGAAAAATCCTAAGAAACACATATTCCTTCTAACATTAAATAATCTAAACGTGACAGAAGGATATTCAAGTAACATATCAAGGTCTGTTAACTTAAAACATCAAAGGTTATGTGGATTGAAAAGTCATGACTCACATATTTTGATGGAGAAGTTGTTTCTATTCTCTTTGCATAATACATTACCTAAAAAATTAATTGTAGTTATTGTTGAGTATTTTACCTCTTTCAAAGATCTTTGTGGAAAAAATTTAAATCCAAATGAGATTCATTACCTTTAAGAAAATATTGTTTTTACACAATTCCATTTGGAGATGTTATTTCCACCTTAATTCTTCACTGTTATGATTCATTTGAATTTTCATTTTGTTGATGAATCAAAACAGTGTGGACCGGTACACTATCTCTGTATTTATCTAGTTTAGAGGTACATTGTTTTTTTATTTTCATTGGTTAATGTGATTTTATCAAATCATGGTTTAGTTTTTTTAATAGGTTTATTTTTTGTTTTCATCAGGTACTTAGGTCATTTGAAATCATATGTGAGAAATAAATGTCAACTAGAAGTCTCTATTTCTAAAGGTTACATAGTTTAAGAGTGATAGAAATTATGTTCAAGGTATTTGGAAGGGATTGAGACTAGATTCAATCATGCTAGATGTGTTTATGCCATCTATACTAATTCTAGTTCTGAAAACTAGTCATCAGTATTTCCAACTATTGGGAAAATAATTGGAAAGGTTTCAAATTTTACACTTACTTTAGTGGAGTTTCTAGAAGAACATAGATATGTTCTACTCAATTATATTGTTTTAGATCCATTTATTAAAGAATTGTGACTACAAATAAAGAGGTGACTATGGGGTCAAACTCGAAATGGGATGGAATTAACAAAATATTTATTAAGGATATTTTTTAATGGTTCTACCATCGTGTAACTGTATACTCATATTCATATTATTGACATGTAGTTATTTTTTCTATGTTAAAAGTAAAAACATATATATATTTTTTCAAGATAATTAATGTTGAAAATCGAGATTAAATATCGAATTATTTATGGTTTTCGGATCGAGTTCCTCTAAGGAAGGATAAGAGATTCAATGCCAACAATATTCATAGATTTAGGTTTCATTCAATCTACCATGAAGAATACGTGAAAACAAAAAATAGTGGTGTGTATACATTTTTAGAGGTGGGATAATATAGTTACTTGATTGATATAATTGAATTAAACTATAATGGACAATTTTATATTTTCTTATTCAAATAAAATTTGGTCAACATTGATGGGGGTATAATGAAAGATTCGTTATATTTTACTTATATCAACTTCCCTTACTTGATGGATACCGGTGAGAATGTAAAGAATGATCCATTTATCTTCACTTCACAATAGAATATGGTTTATTATGTATGTGATGAAATACATGAAGGTTAGAGTGTTATTGTACACTTAATTTAGAGAGAATTATATGATTTGGGCAATGAATATCAATTGGTGCTTTGTGATAGTGAACCTCATTAACTGTAAAATACTAAATAGTTTTTTCCTAAAAATACATAAATGGTTGAACCTGAAAGAGTGGGTGAAAATGATGGAATAATCAAAATATAGGTTGATATTATTGAAGATAATGATGATGAAGATAATTGAATGAATAAATTGGTAGTGAAATTATATGACAATTTCTCATTGATTAGTATTGTGTACATATATACATTGTTCTAGTTTTAATTTTTTTTCTTTATTATAAAAATATTTTTGTTTGAAATTTTTTATATATTTCATATACATTAATCATTGGAAATGAAGGAATGCTGAGAATAATAAAAATTTGGATTCTAGCTAATCATTATCTTCGATCAGGCCACCATTACCATCATCTTCTCTGGATCCTAGTGATTATGTTGTAGCCGAGACTAATAGTGAGCCAATTATTTCCCTAGATGTCATTGGTATCCCACTTCCTGATTCACCTTTGGTGATAGAGCAGTTGGTCACACCTCCATCCATGTGATATGGGAGAGTTATCATTACTATAATGTATGTCATTTTTCAAAAAAAAAACATTATATTTTATTAATTGGTTAATAGATTTTTGAAATAGATAAATACAACCATAGAAGGGATACAAATGTTAACACAAAATATGTATCATACCTAAAGGAATTAAAGATTATCATTCCATTAGATTAGTTCGGGGTTCCTACTGGTGACATTGGATGAATATATGGGAAGATTCTTAGGCAACTTGCTTGTGAAACACCGTGCCTACCCATTAATTATAAATATTAGAGGCATATTCCCACAAATTAGAAAAATTATTTCTTTGATACTTAAGTAAAGGTAATATTAATTTAATATTCCATGATAGCTAATTTAAAATACAAGAGTAAATTTTTTTAATATACTTATAACGTTTTATGTATTTTATTTTTAGATGTTTTTTCATTTTGATGTCCCTGACTCTTTTTAATTCCCATGGACTTTGCAAAGAACACATACAACATATAAACACAAAAACTAAAATGACACTTTTATAAAGAAAACATGCATTTAGAATTATACTTACCACATATTGTTCTAGATTGATGTGTGGTTGATTTCTATATGTCAAAAATGAATTATAGATCATTTTCCATATGTTTGTAAATAATATGATGTTTTTTTCTCTATTTTGACTCAATAACCACTTATAAAAGATAAAAAATGCATTAAAAACAAGTTTTGGTGGGTCAAAACTAGAAAAATGATGTCAAATTGCCCTGAAATTAGGGGAAATGACCAAAGATTTAATATGGGGATAATTACCATAAAAATAATTTTGAAATATAAGAACCAATGAAAATTCAATCTGAATGACAGTTTTCCCATTATATCCATAAGCATATTTTTAGTGTTTTAAAAACCTAAAATTTTCATGGAATTATCAAAACTAGAAAAATGATGTATGATTGTCCACAAATCATGGTAAAATCACTGCAGATTTATTTATAAAATTTTGGAACCAGAGTAATATCATTCAGAATGGTGATTTTCCTATTAGACCTATAAATGCGTTTTTATTGTTTTCAAACACTAAAATGTGCATGGAATGGTCAAAACCCAAAAAAATCCTTGAAATCAGGGGAAAACCACCACTTAGTTGTTTTACATGTACACATAGACAACACATTAGTCTGATGTCTGGTGTGGTCAAAATTACTCGGTAAACACTTAAGAAAGGTATAAAATCATTTTAAAACATGTTTATGGGGGTTAAGACCAAGAAAATGATGTTATTGTCCTAAAGTACGGGGACAATGACTATAGATTTAATTTATTAATATAGGAACCAATGAAAATTTATTCTGAATGATGATTTTCCCGTTATGAATGTAAATGGATTTTTAGCATTTTAAAACACAAAAAAATGTGTGGGATGATCAAATTGAAAAAAACAACGTCGTATTGTCCAAAAATAATGGCAAAACACTGATTAGTTTTTTGATGTATATGCATTGAAACAATGTCTATAAAATGTGTGGGGTGATCATAATTAATTAGTAAACACTTAGGAATGGTGCAAAATACATTAAAAAACGTTTGAGGGGGTCAAAACTGAAAAAATGTCTGATTTCCATGAAGTCAGGAGACAACGACTGTTGATTTAATTTCGAAATGTAGGAATAGAAGACATGCCATTCCAAACTATGGTTTTCCAATTATGTCTATAAATGTGTTTTCAAAAACCAAAACTTGTGTGGAATGGTCAAAACTTGGAAAATGATTTCATATTATCCTGAAATCAGGGGACACAATTGTAGATTTAATTATGAAATGTGAGAATGGTAGAAACATCCTTCTGAATGATGGTTTTAATTTTATGGAAATAAACACATTTTTAGTGTTTTAAAACGTTAAAACATGTGTTTAATGGTCAAAACCGCCCAAATGATATCATATAGTCCAAAAATATGGGTTAAACCTCTATAGATTTAATTGTGAAATGTATAGATCGACGACATATCATTACGAATGACGAGTTTTCCGTTATAGTTATAAACATGTTTTTAGTGTTTTAAAATTCTAAAAAGTGAGGTTAATGATCCAAACTAGGAAAATGATTTCATTTTATCCTAAAATAATAGGAAAATTACCATTGATTTAATTTTTAAATATAGGAACTGATAGAACATCATTCTGAATCATTGTTTTGTCGTTAAGGGTGTATACCTATTTTTAGTGTTTTAAAACACTGAAACTTTAATGGAATGGTCAACACCAAAAAAATGGCTTCATATTGTGCTAAAATCAAGGTAAATACACATCAAGTTGAATTTTGACGTTTTTGAACCAACGGAACATCACTCCGAATGATGATTTCTCTGTTACGACCACAAACACAATTTATTGTTTTAAAGCTCTAAAACATGCATGGAATCGTAAAAAATAGGAGAAAAACACCATATTTTCCTGAAATAAAGGTACCATGATCATATATTTAATAGTTAAATATAGGAATCAATGGAAATTCATTTTGAATAACGATTTTCCCGTTATGGTGGTAAATGTGTTTTTATTATTTTGAAATACTAAAACATGAATGGAATGGTCAAAACTAGACAAATGATGTCATATTGTACTGATATCAGGGTAAAACTAATATATATTTAATTTTAAAATTTATGAATTTATGGATGCTCATTTCGAATGATGGTTTTCCCATTATGGTCATAAATGGGTTTATAGTGCTTTAAAATAGTAAAACGTGCATGAAAGAGTCAAAACCAGGAAAAAGATGTCAGATTGTCATAAAATCAGAGGAAAAACCATGGATTTAATTATTTAATATAGGAACCAATATCACATCATTCCAAATGATGATTTTACTATTATTTCTGTAAAGGTGTCTGTAGTGTTTTAAAACAATAAAACATGTGTGGAATAGTCAAACCCATAGAAAACGACCACAGGTTGATGTGAAATCATTGGGAAACCACCACTTATCTTTTTTTAAAATATAGGAATTTATGTCATATCAAAATTTTATTTTTTTATTAAATAAAATTCAATCAGACCACATGTCGCTTTAAACATAAATTATAATATTTACTTATCCCTTTTCTGTTTCAAGGGTTGGATATTATCTTAATTAGGTATGTCTATATTTTCAAAGTGTTTTGAATTATATATTATTTTTTATTTTAAAACGCAATTATTTTTAAAAAAATAAAAAAAATTATATGCAGCATTATAAATATTTTATTTGACTTTTCTATTTCACTTTTCTTTTCCAAAATGTTATGGTATTCTTTCTAGGTAGAAGATTCCAGTAGTAGGCAGTTGGTTAACCGTTCTGATCTAGGAAATTTTTCCAAAGGCCGTCGTGAAAGTTCTTAGTTTCCATGGTATGTTAAAATTTTATCAATATTCTACAATAATTTTGATTTATTATGTTTATTTTTAATATATTTTTCATTTTTGTTAGAGTTGATGAGATGAAATGGTCAGTTTTAGTTGAAGAGATGATGTGGACGTAGACAGATGCTATAGAGGCCATGTCGTGGATGTATATTGTCCATGAGTTGTTGATGTATTTATTTTTCATGTGTATATTGAGGACTGAGGTATTTATTGATGTATGGGGTGACTGAGACTTAGGTTATGATGACCGCATGTGTTTGTATATGCTTATTGATGTGTGATGTATAAATGATGAGTTTATCATATATTTATATTTTAGTTTATAGCATGTCAAATTTTTTATATTTATAGTTTTTATTTAATATTTTTTTAAAAAATTCCAAATTTATTTAGTGATGGTTTCTAGTAACCATCACTAATAATATTACATTGAATATATTTAGTGGTGGTTCTACTTTACCACTATAAAAAATAACCACCACTAAATTATTTGTGGTAGTTAATTTTATATTAATGATATTCCCAACAAATATTTTTTTATTAAATATCCACGACTAATTAGACAAAAAACTACCACTAAATTCTCAAAAAACATCAATTTTAAAAACCACTTTGAAATAAAATAAATTACTACTAATTGATTGGTGACTGTGAAATACATGGTTGTTATAAGAACCTCCGCTTAACTATCTGGAAGTAGTTTAAACCACCACTATTCCAATAAATAACTACCAATAATGACCCTTTTTTAGTGAATGTGGTTGCACTAGAACAAAATAGGCCTTTAACAGCACAAAAATAGACTTTATCAAAGCTAGAGTAGTGCTAACTATCAGAGCAAGATTAAATTCTCTATGATTTTATAAGATTTAAGAAGTGATGATAAAGGGTTCCTTTATCCTATCTTTAGAAGAATTGATAAATTACAACATTTGTCGATTATTTTATTTATCACTAATAATGGTGACATTTATCTAGGCTTGTAAAAGCATTGATAAAGGACCCGTTTATTCACGCTTGTAGAAGTGCCAATAAAGTGGCACGCTGCAGTGTACTATAATAGTACATTACAACACCAAAAACCCCAAAAAATCAATAAAATCAAGTAAAAATACATAATTTAAAATAAATAAAATTAACAATATAGATATAATAAAAATTCACTATATTATAGTTATTTCAAACATTGATTTACACAATTACATAAATACATATTTTTACATACATTAAAAAACATCAATGTTTCTTTGTCTTTTGATCCTAACCCTAACACATTCTATGTAAAAAAAAACCACCCCTACTATAGAAGAATAATTCACCTATATAAAAAGACATATATTATGTTATAAATTATAAATATTAATAAATTAACTGAAAGTGTTAGTTTTAATCTATACAATTATTCAAACTATAAACAATGTGTACCTGATTGAGTTGGAGTTGTTTCTTGCACATCACACCATTAACTTTTCGTCTTAAAGCACCATTTATGTGAAAATTAACTAAATAAGTATAAGATAAGAATAAAAATTAAATTAATTAAGTAATATAATATAGATTTATTTGAAAACAATTTCGACTTGTTTGCTATGTTTTGGCAATGTGGTGATTGTTTTGAACAAAAATGAAACTTATTTTTTAAAATTCACACATAGAATTATACTGGTCATAACATGAAATGTATTTAGGTGTGGATGATTCCTACATGTCCAAAATGAATTATAGATCATTATTCTAAAGTATAAAAACAATACAAATGTGTTTTATCAATTATTAGTATATTACTTTTCATTTTTACTAAAATATAATTTTAAATTGGAAACATGAATTTTGAGTCATACCAATCACATCATGTGTTTTTTTGACATGTGAATAATTCCTACACTTAAAAAAAATGGATTATTAATCATTTTTCAAAATTATGAAGTCAATCTGAGTGCATTCTATTAGTTTTCATAGAGTGACACTTTTTGAACTAAAATATCAATTTCAAACTGATAACAGACACTTTGAGTCATACCAGGAACATCATGTATCATATTTATGTGAGGATGATTCCTAAACATAAGAAATGACTTCTAGATCATTTTTAAAAATCATCAAAACAATAAAAATGTGTTTTATCAGTTTTGAGTATGGAAGGTGTCTTTTTTACTAAATTTTGTTTCAATTTTATAAAAAAATATTCATATGGAGTCATATCAATCACACCGTGCATCATATCGAGGTTTGGTTAATTAAAAAATATCTCAAATGAATTATTTATATTTTTCCTAAAGTACCTAAATAGTCCAAATGCATTTTATCTATTTTGAGAACATCACTTTATGTTTTTACTAAAATGTAATTTAAAACTAGAAACATGCACTTCGAGTCATGCCACTCAAATCCTATGTTAGTTTTATGTGAGAATGATTCCTAAATTTTACAAATTAATTTTGAATTTTTCCCTAAATTATCATGAAAATCCAATCATGTTTTCTTGGTTTTCAATGAGTGCCAATTTTAAACTAAAATGTTAATTTTAAACTGTTAATATATACTTTGAGTCTTACTAGGAACATCACATATTAAATTGAGGTGAGGGTAATTAATATGAACAAAAAACACTCATTTTTATTTTTCCTAAAGTATCAAAACAATTCAAATGCATTTGATCATATTTGTGTATGTTAGTTGTATTTTTTACAAAAATTAATGTCTATTTTAAATTAAATGACACACTTAGAATTATACCAGTCACACCATGTTTAATATTTATGTGTTTATGATTTCAAAACATCTCAAATGAGTTATTGGTCATTTTAATAAATCATTAAAAAAATATGAAGTCATTTTCTCAGTTTTGAGTCTGTCAGATTCCTTTTTTACTAAAATGTCATTTAAAACTAGAAACACACACTTTTAGTCATACCAGTCACATAATGTGTTGGTTTTATGTGATATAAATTCATACTAATAAAAAATTACTTATGAATCATTTTAATTAATTATCATAAAAATCTGAATTTATTTGTTTGTTTTCTGTGAGTTTTACTTTTTAAACTAAAATGTAAATTTTAAACTGATAACAAACACTTTGAGACATATTGGGAACATCTTGTGTCATATTAAGGTGAGGATAATTCATAAAAATCAATAATTAATTATGGATAAATTTATTAGAGTATTAAAAAAATACGAATGGGTTTTCTTTGTTTTGGGCATGTCAGTTTTTGTTTTTACATAAATTAATATAAATTTTAAATTAAAAGACACACTTAGAGTCATGTTGATCACACCATGAATAATATTGAGGTAAAAATGAATCCTACATGTATCAAATGACATATGGGTCATTTTAATAAATTAACAAATCTATCCAAATTCATTTTTTATTTTTTGGGTATATCTGTTGACTTTTTTACTAAAATTTGATTTTAAACCAGAAACACACACTTTGAGTCATACCAATTATATAATGAATCAATTTTATGTGATTCTAATTCCTACACATAAAAAATGATTTATTAATAATTTTTCTAATTTATCTATATGATCCAAGAATGTTTTCTTATTTTTTAGTGAGTGACACTTTAAATAAAAATATCAGTATTAAACCGATAACAAACACTTTGTGTCATATCTGGAACCTCGTGAATCAGATTGAGGAGAGGCTAATTCATACAAGCCATGAATGAATTATTGATTATTTTCCTAAATTATCCAAATAACATGAATTCATTTTCTCAATTTTTAGTAATAAATTAATATAAATTTTAAATAAAAATATGCACTTAGAGTCATACCTGTCACATAGTGTGTCAGATTCAGGTGTGGCTGATTCGTACACTTCCC
Source organism: Viscum album (assembly GCA_963277665.1). Taxonomy (NCBI): domain Eukaryota; kingdom Viridiplantae; phylum Streptophyta; class Magnoliopsida; order Santalales; family Viscaceae; genus Viscum; species Viscum album. Next base: position 28,663,017 of record OY728131.1, read on the forward strand.
AAATTCCAAACAAATATCTCAAATACTAATGTTTCCATGATTTTTGTTAGATTTATTTTTTATAATTATAACACTTCATATTGAGTCTATGATCATATCCAAAAAACCCTTTTCAGTTAAGAACATTTACTCAATATGAAATGTTGCAGTTCGACAAATAAATCCAAATAAAAATGTGTTAACTTTGGAAAAAGGAACATGTTATCTTTGTTGTGGATTGTTACAGATCATTGAAAGAAAAATATGATGTCCTAATAGATCTTTGAGAAAAAATAAATAATTATTAGATAAAAATTATATGGAAATTAACTAAAAAATAGTATATTAAATGATGATAAATTAATTAAATAAGTAGCATGAATTTTCCTTTTAATGATGATTGTATAAAACCTTAAACCATTTACTTGTTTCCATAATCTTAGTTGTAGTCTCAAAGTACGATCTCTCAGGATCATGAGAATATTTAAACTAACTACCCCAACATGAATAAAATAATCCACCTGTACATGAAAACAATTATTATGTGACTAATACTAAAAATAAATAAATAAATCATAAATATGGATAAATACGTTAATTCCTTGGAAAATTATTTTACTGTGAAATCATCAATATTACCTCTATGATTGAGAATAGGTAGATTTGTTTCTCTTCCTACAAAGGTAGTGGAGGGAAATTTAAGGAATGTGATAAATTCCAACACCGTATGGGTGAAATGGTTTTGAGGGAGAAGAATTCAGTGGAGTTTTTGTGTATATATGTATGATATATGGTCATAAAACTTCTTAAAAAAATAAACTATGAAAATAAGACTTTTGGAAATATCTATGAAAAAAAAGTATTAGATAAAAATTATTAGAAAATTAATTTAAAAACTATAGATAAAATGATGAAAAATTAATTAGATAATCATTAGGAATTAACCTTTTCATGATGTATGTATACATTATTGAAAAATTTACTTGTTTTCATTATTTTAGTTTCAAACTCAAAGTCCAATATCTCAAAATCATGAGCAGCTTCCATCAAACCACCCCAAATCAAAAAACATAATCCACATATTAAAGAGTACAGTTCTTATGTGATTAATACTATAATAGAATAAATTAAAAATAAATATGAAAAATAAATTTATTCTATAGAGATTTATTTTAATATACAAACATCAATATTACCTCTGTGATTCAGTAAATATAGTATCATTGCTCTTTCTACAAAGGAAGTGGAGGTAACTTGAAGGAAAGTGATAAATAAAAACACTATAGGGGTGAAAAAGGTTTTCAGGGGGAAGAAGTTTGTGGATGTTTTGGTGTAGGAAGACATTAAATATAGAAAATAATTTTATAAATTAATAAAAAAATTCAAATAATTAATAAAAAAATCCATGTTGATTATATAATTTTGTTGTAAAATAGAGAAATTATATCATAACATCAGATTTATATCATCCCAAATGGTTTCCTTCATTATAGTTTGTTCTTCCTTGGGATTGGTAACATCATCAAGTGAATAACACATTGTCATCATGATTAGTCAAACATTTTATTTAGGTTATGTTAATGTAGTAGGGAACATATAATATTATGGGGAAAATCATAGTATACTAAAAAAAATTTCCTTATCAATAAACTATATTTATTTTTTAAAAGGTTTTATTGAATTTGATCCTCTATTGATAATCCAAATACCCTCTTTATGGTCCCATATAATTTATAATACATTTTCCCTATTGGGGCTGACATGAAATAATTGTGACATCCCAATTATCGGGTCATCTTTGATTGAATTTTCATCTGACCATACATTTGTTTTAGTCACCAACTAGAAAAACAACCAATTTTTGTTTACTAGATCTAAGACATAAAATATTGTAATACATCTGATTACATTATGAATGTCTCTTATTTTTCTCCTTCCACACTGAAATTCACCTTCATGAACTCTATTTCATAAACTATCACTTTACCCCCTTTTCAACCCGTTTAAAACCTAAAATCTACACTTTAAATTTTTTATAATCCTACTTGTATTTTTGGTTGATAATAACTAAATATGTGCATAGATTCTTACACAAGGGTAACACCACCATTTCTTATTGTACTTCATTATTTGTTTTATTTTTATAGAATGTATAATAATTGATTAAAAAACCAGTATAGGATATAACATTTTAATTTGGTCTTGTGGCTAGCCATCAAAGTATTTCGAAAATTGAATTTGAATTTTCAGATAACTCCTTATAAATCTGATATTTGAACCATTCTATAAACTATTTACTATGTGTATTTTATATCCATCCTTCTACCCTGAATGGATTAAATCTCTAAGAATTTTTTTATTAACCTCAATATATGGATCTACATCTTCACTATTATATAAAATGTAAAGGTTCACTTTCTCCGGCTTTTTCATGGAAATTGTAACAACAAATCTTCGAGAAATCTATTTTCCCATAAGGTGTTCATTGTGATGAGACAATGGGAGACCAATGATGTCGACATAGGATAGGTAATTGGTACATAATTCAAAAAATTCCTCCCAAATATATCTTCATTCAATAAAACCTTCTATCTGACGTCGATTTAGGATATACCCTTTCAAAATCTTCATATATCATTCAATGAGGTACATACAACTACAATGTATAGGACCACATAATTGAACCTCTCAAACAAAGTGAACCATCGGGTGGAGAATTATATCAAAGAATGATGGTAGGAAGAACATATCTAATTCACATAATATGATTTTAACCTCTTAATTAATGACTAAAAAATTCATAGGGTCTACAACATTATTTCATATGGCTTTGAAAAATAAGGAGAGTCTGGTGAATGTATACTATACATTTTCAAGGTAGAATGAAATAGAAAGAAACATGCATCAAATCCTTCTTCAAAACATGAGAATCATGTGATTTCAGTCCCTATAACATAAAATTATTCATCAACGCAACATTAATAATATTATATGAATACCTATTTGGAACTTTAACCCTATTTAGTTAAATTCAAAATTTCAATTTTTTCTATCTAGATAGAGTGTAAGCTATTGGAGGAATAAAATTCTTCCCTTTACCCAACATCGGTGCCAACTCTTACCTTATCCCCATGTTAATCATGTCTAACATAGCCTTGATTTTATCTTTTTCTAAGGGACATTTAGTAACCTTCCAAAAACACTATCAAATTCATTTGTTTTTAATAGAATGACATTAAGAAAATGTATAATGCACAAAAAATTACAATATAGTAATTCACAGAAAATTGATCTCTTATTCCAACATGATTTTATAAGGTTTTCTTAAAATGGTTTACTGAAAATAGTTTCAATATATTTTACTTTATCAAACAACTACTCACCAATTAATGGAGATAATGTTTTACATTTTTTGATATTTCTATCAATATATGTTGTCTAGGATCAGTATTTATGTTAATAAGCTAAGAATTTTTTATGTCCAAAAAATACAGTCCTTGAGGAATGTTTCCACTGAATTGAGTATGTTAATTTTTCAAAAATAAAACACCAAAACATTCAGGTAATCATATAGAATAATACATTTCTATAAGCATGAATTTCCTTTATCATACCATACATCATGTCCCTCAATGTGAATTCTACACTTCAAAAAAAAATCATACATTATAAAACTTCTATCCCACATCAATTTTATATATTTGAGCAACAGATCCAAAAATAAATCAATATCATTATCCGGTTTCTTTGGCCCAAATATAAGCCCAACCAACATAATGTATTTGTGCTTTATGGATAAACATAGAGGTAAGTGATAATTTATCAACATGATAGACCATGTACTATGGATACTAGTTTTTCCACAAAAATAATTTTTTCCTTAGGTACATAACACACAATGACTGTTTCTTAGATCATTTAAAAATTTTGGATACTCAAAATCAATTTCCTCCCACATAGTAGAATCCCCTTGATGATGTTTTCTATCATATTTAATTCTTATATCTGCATGACATGTTAATTATCTCCTAGTTTCCTAACATCCATATAGTCTTCAAAACCATGTAATGATAAGAAAGTACCATAAAATATTTTGAATTACTAGATTCATTTTTCTTGTATCGATCTACACCACACTTAGGGAATTTTATGAGTGATTCATGTTCAATTCAAAATAATAATAAATAATTTGGACAATCATGTATTTTTTATAGATCATTCCCACTAAACAAATCATTTGATTAACATCATATATTCTACATGCTAGTTCATTTGCCTCTAGTATCATATCATTCAGGAGACCATGTGGTTCTATAAAGCTGGTGTCACTCCATCCAGTATCAATTTTCAAATTATACAACTTAAATACAACTTAAAATGGTTTGTATTTAGTACAAATGATATATTGTGGTCTATTAGTATAGCTATTTTAGTTTTCAAAAAACTTTTGAGAATCCTAAAGGTCATATTTAATTTCCATTTTCATTTTTTCTATGCGATCTCCATCATCATTTACATTGATATTCATAACCAATGAACCATAAATGATAGTATAATCTGAATCGGTGTGCAGATTCATTTTTCCCTATGTTTACTCCAACATCTATGGCGTTGATCTATTTTGTGAAAAATAAAACATTCTTCCAACTCTTTCAATCTAATATTTATTGAATAAAAACAACATAAATAGGGATAAATAATTTGATAAGGTTCGTATGCATGATCTATTAAAAACTTGATGAACTCTTTAAATACATATTCATAATATTTAGTCAAAAAATTAGAATGCATCCATTTTTAGGATCAAAGGGATTTCCTTCCTCGAAGCTTTTAAAGGTATATTTCACTCCAAACCTCCATCGATGAAGCCATTAAAGATAAGAAAAATGGATGATGGATGTTTATTTATTGAGGCCGACCCATATGCTCTACAAAAGCGTACACAACTCTTTATGTATTCAATTATGGGTCTAGTTTATTTTCTCAAAGGTGACAAACCCTGGTCTTATTCTGAATTAAAGCCTCGAATTCCATTATATTGGGGTTTTACAATGGAAATTGGTCCCACATGGTAAGGGGTACTTCCATATTCTATTTTCTTTATGAAATGATATTGATAGAGTTTATAAATTATGAAATCATCAACTGAAAAATGGTTTCCTTTGTATCTCTGAATGGGATTTTTCTTTTAATCCTAAAAATCAAAGGAACAACATGGCTTAGGTATGAGTTAGACTACAAAAACTTAATTAGTTTTGTTGGCACCGGAAAATTCTTAACGACCTATCATCCTGCATTGAGACTCCCCAAAAAATTGAGTAGAGAACATTGAATGGGGACCTAGGTCTTTTTTCTCAGGTTATGATTGAAGTAAATCTTGAATGTAAATTACCACTATCCATTTTTTTTGGGATAATGATTATATGAATTTTGTAAAAATTGAATATGAATGGCTTCCCCAAAACTATGAATACTCTGAAATTGTTGCACACTCAGTCTTCAATTGCTGAATTGTGCACAAACAATACTCTATTCCAAGTCACTCAGAGTGGACAGAAATAAAAAAACATAAGAAATATAAAGAACATGTACTTGAAAAACCTTAAACATCTAAGAATAAAAAGGATAAATGGGTTATAAAACCCAAAACCATAGGCCAGTTGGAAGCTAGAAATGTGAAAACATGGGTAGGCCAGGCTGAGGAACCAGACAATGAATCTATTGAACATGATACTAGGAAGTACATTGAAACTAAAATCTTGTGAATCATTGAGCACTCCCATTCTAATTTTTCTTCTTCCAGTAACACTTTATAGGACCCTCCTACTACTCTAAACCCTTATAATGATCTGATAACTTCCACTTTGAAAAAATTTCAAGTGATGAATGATATCTCACCCCTTTCAAAGAAAGAGAACCAATCTTGCACTGAAAAAAACTCCCAAATCACCTCTAATTCCTCGTAAAACACTACCCTTGATGCTCAGATTACAAGAACTGAACCTAAAATGCCCACCCCATCTGAGCAGATGGATTACACTATCCATGTTGAAATTGGATAACCTGCCCACTTGGGCAGCATGGGTAATCAACTGGAAGGCACTGCTGTCCCCCCAGAAGGTTCTTTGCAACATGGGAGGATAGAAAGTACTATTGTCCCCCTTCATTCTTCTAACTATCCTCATATTTTGGAATACAAATTCTCTTAATAGGGTCTCTATAACACCTAACCATACTGATCCTAATTCAAATTTGGCAGATATTAAATAACTACCCTTTACTACCCCAAGTAAGCAACTGGTCTCGGCTTCAAGCCCTCAAGGTGGTGTTTAATCTCATCTTATTGCTAGTGTAGGTGCTACTAACACCTATTTTGTTTCCCCTTTGCCTACACAGGTGAACCAAGGTATCACTAATCATGCCCCTTCCTCTCAAATAATAACCATATCAAATACCTCTGGAAGCAAAAATAAAGGGGATAACCCCCCCCCCCAAAGGTCCAAATGAATTTGTTTTTCTAGAATTGTCAGGGAATTGCGAACCCTGACACCTTTAATGTCTTAAAGAGATTTATTAGAACTCATCATCCTAATTTTTTTTCTACTGCTGAACCAAAAATTAATTATGTTTCTAAATTTCTACATCTATGTTCTTTTGGATATTCCTTTCTAGGATCTTGTAATTATATTACGAATCAAACCATTACTTTTGATTTCACCTTTGAGAATACTTATATTTTTACTACATTTGTTTATGATAATAATAGATATCAAGATAGGAGGCCCCTTTAGAATTAACTCACTAAACATAGTAGCACTATTCAAAATCCTTGGGTTATAGATGGGGACTTCAAGCCATTTTTTCCCCAAGTGAAAAAATGGGCCCTTCTCACTCCACTATTTCCTCTAGGTAATTTAATATATTCATTGAAACTAATAATATTATTGAGGTAAATTTAACTGGTGGAAAATTTATCTGGTTTAGATATTCTTATAATATATATGGGGCCAATAAGCTTGGAAGGGCTTTCACTGATGATCAATCCTTGGATAAATGGGATAACATTTCTTACATGACCCTTCTGAAAGTTTCTTCTGATCACCACCCTATATTGGTTAATTTTTCACATAATCTCATAAAACCTCAGCTTCCTTTTAGATTTAACACTCTCTGGTCCTTTGATCCTAACTGTGTGAATATTTTCAAAAACTCATGGTCTAATATATATGAACATAGGGACTCATTTTATTGTCCTTTAAAATTGAAATATCTCAAGAAAGTCCTCAAGAATTGCTGTAAAACTAAATCAAAAGTAATAGACAATGATATTACCCTTCTAGAGAATGAGCTCATGCAAATTAAAAATTATAATACCTCCTCTAACTTCACTAACAACTCCCAACATGAAATCATCGTTTATGCTAAGCCGGTCACGTAACTTAACATTAAGGATAACCTCAAAAAATACATTTTTAAAACCAAATGGATCAATGATGGGGATAGGAACATTAAGTTATACAACTCACTTCACAGAGTTAGAAAATCGTATAGGCCTCTTGCCTATCTTAGAGATGAGGGGCATCTTGTCGACACTGATGAAGTTATTGCAAACTTTGTCATCTCATATTTCTGTGATATCTTCAATGGTCCTATAATAGATAAAGATATTCTCCCTGATATCATTCCAGCTATGGTGTCTAGAGAAGATAATTATTTTCTTAATAGGATTCCTTTGAATCAGGAAATTAAAGACACTATCTTTAGTCTCAATCCAGAAAGTTTTCTTGGACCTGATGGTTTTAATATTGGGTTTTACCAAAAGCATTGGGATACCATTCATGACGACATCTGCGCATGGTTAAAACATTCTTTTCTAAAGGCATTCTTCCTTATCACTTAAAATCCCAATTTATTAACCTTATTCCTAAAATGCAGAATGCAGATGAAATACATCTCTTCAGACCCATTGCTATCATAAATTATCCTTTCAAAATTATCACTAAATTACTTGTTATTAGAATCTATTCCATCAGCAATAGAATTGTCTCTTAGAATCAATTTGGTTTTATAAAAAGAATATCTATACAAGAAAAAATTTTCCTTGCCTCTGAATCCACCATTCTCTTAAACAGGAAAAATAGAGGTGGGAATGTTTCCATTAAACTTGACATTACAAATTCATTTGATACCATTGATTGGAACTTTATTTTTAAGGTCTTTATGAACTTTGGTTTCAATGATACCTTTATCAACAGAATTAAAAAAGTTTTTAACTGGGCCCATATTTCCATTCTAATAGAGGTTACTTCAAATGTTCTAATGGGGTTATCCCTCTCTATTCTATTCTCTTCTCCATTCCTGAAGACTATTTAAGTAGAATACTCACTCAGTCTATGGGAAATGGTAAGATCAAACCAATCCCTACCTCCAGAAACATGAATTCCCCCTCACATCTTATTTATGCTGATGACATTATTGAGTTTCTACAGGGGGACAAAAGAAATATTAATAATCTTAAAGCCATTTTCATTCACTATGAAGAGGTGTCTGGTCAGTATATAATTTGGTGTAAATCATTTATTTACATTGTAAAAGGATATCCCCCTAGTAGGAAAAGAAACATTATCAGTACCTTGAGGATCAAGGAGTGTTCTCTACACTTCACTTATCTGGGTGTCCCTATTTTTTGGGACAGACCTAGAGATATATATTTCTCACCCATAAATGGCCAAACCCTTTAACAACACTCCTCTTGGAAAGGTAAAAACCTCTCCATGGCAGGAATAATTTTCCGTGTCAAATCCACTATTGACTCCAAACATGTCTATTCCATGATGATTTATAAATGGTTGGATGGTCTCCTAAAACACATTAATGATTCCATTAAAAACTTAGTCTAGACTGGGAGCACACTTGAGAGAAAACTGGTTACTGTTCCTTGGTCTACTTATTGCAAACCTATTGAAAAAGGAAGTCCTAGCATGAAAAACCTTAATAATTTTATCAAATCTCTTCAAGCTAAGCTCACATTGAACCTCATTCAAAATAATTCTTCTTCCATGGACTTTCCTAGGACTCGCTTTCTTGATAAATTAAGAAATATAAATTTCAATTATTTGACCTTATCAATTTTTCCTTCCATTAAGAATACTTTCATCTCTATCATGACTAACTCCATATGGATGGCTAGTAAAGGCTCTAATTTAAATTTTTGGCTTGATAACTGGGCTGGTAGACCCCTTATATCCTTGGTGCCTAACACTCAACTTCCTGAGCATACTAATGATACCATCAAGGGAATCTTACAAATGAAAAACCCTTTATTACCTGATCATATAAATCATGTTGTGGATAGTTATCCTTTCACTATTACTGATGATCTTCTAATTTGAGAACCATCTCATAATGGTATGATCGATTCAAAAAGCTACAATAACCATTTATCCAACAATGCTGGTAGTAATTTATTATGGTTAAAAAAACTTTAAAAACCTTGGTTAATTCCCTCAAGACTCACTATCATTTGGTGTATTTCTCATGGTAGGCTTCCCGCTGTTAACAGTTTACAATATTTCAGGATTAATCATTATTCCAAATGTTTTATGTGTAATCAGAATCAAGAGGACATTAATCACATCTTCCTATCTTTTGATTTGACAACTACCCTTTGGCATTATATTCTTGATATTTTTTAGAGTAGATGGTTTCCTTGTAGCTCTATAACCTCTCAGTCGTAGCGATGTGTGGATTTATCTGACTCCTAGTAAATCAGGAATATTTTTATTTCAGATGCAGCAGAGCTTCTACATGAGATTTGGTTTGGTAGAAATGACTATATTTATAACAATAACTCACTAAAGCTTAATGCATGTAAAATGATAATTCTCATTGCTATACGAGAGGCTGCTTTACTTCAGAAGGATCATTATAGTAACTCAGTTAGATATATTGGGATTCTTTAGCACATCAGTGTTGATGGGAGGTAACCTCACCCTAAATACACCATGGATGTCTTTTGGAAAGCTCTACCTTCAGGTTGGATTAAAATCAACATTGATGGTGCTTCTAAAGGAAACTCAGGCCCTATAGGCTGTGGTGTCATCTCCATAAACAACATGGACCAGGTTCTTGGATTCTTCTATAGATCCTGTAGCTTTGCCTCCTCCTTGGAAGATGAGATGATGAGTGTGATTCACACTAATTATTTGGCCAAGCTGCACAACTGGAAAAACATTTTCATCGAGAGTGACTCAACTATTATTGTCCTTGCTATTTGGAATGGCATCATTCACCTATCTTGGACACTTACTCCTCGTTGGATGAATAGTTTTCACTCTCTATCAGAATTCAATTTCATTATCACCCATACCTACTGGGAAGATAACAAGATATCTGATGAACATCCCAATATGAGAGTTAATCATGAGGTCTCTAGGACGGATGACCTTCCTCCGGATTTACTCTCTCTTAATGTCTGGTATGTTCAAAAAATTTCTTTCTTCAGACTCATATAATCATTTCTTGTTCTTTTTTAATAATGTATGTCTTTTGGTCTTTGACCAAAACACCACCCCATTTAAAAAAATACATATTTGATTCATATCCATCCTATTTGTTTCATAAAATATTCATTTTTATAATAAATAAATAAATACACATCAGATATTCATTATCAAAGGTGAATGTTATAGATAATTCTAATAAGGATAACTCAGCATTTGATTGTTTAAAAAAAATTTGCATGCTTTGAATAAAATTTGTAATTGAATTTAAGAAAAAAACTACTCCACTATAGAAGGTTTAATCCTTATAATTTATTCAAAGGTAAAAATTATAGAAAACTTTCATCCCCATTAGCTCAAATCCTGAACATTTTTTATTTCATTTTGTTGTTTGAAACTCATTCTCCATCTCGTGTGGACATAAACATATATTTATTGAAATAATCTCATTAGTAGTCATCCATGTGATTAATACTACTTAATGTAGTATAAGAGACATAAAATATATGGTGGATGTGTCTTAAGAAACAAATTTTAATAATAACTATTTGGGAGATGAGGACGTTGAGGATGTCATTTGTATTCCATTATGTTCTCTAAAAGGGGAATTTCCTCCCATTTGTAAGAATTATAATATTATAAGTTTTTAATAACTCATGTCCTATTGAAGGTGAGGTTTTCGGGCATACACTCTCTTCTCTATGATTCAATGGGTTTTGGTGGGGACATGTTATGATATATGAATCCATGGGGCCTCTATGAATTTTATATTCATAAGAGAACCCCACTTTTAGTAACTTCAATCCTCTAAATAAGACTAGTACTACCTAAATTAAAATGAGCCATCAAGCCTTTCTTAAATCCCCTAGACAAATGAAAATATAATATAAGAAATTATGGAGTAATATGAAACCAAATATGATAAACAAGAATAATAAACTATCATTCCATCAACTAAAAGATATAAAAAATGTGTTGATACAATATTTTAATAAATAAATATTTACTTCATATAAATGGATGGTAATAAGATATTCATAGGGCTATAACCAATACATGTAGACCTAAAATGATGAATACCTAAAAATAATTTCTATGAAATATTACAACATATATGAAATTTGATAACCTCCATTAATATTTTTGGAACAAGTGATGTAACAACATAAGGAATTATTAAAATTAATATTAATGGTATATCAAATATTTTAAAGCATCCCAAAATTATAATTTCAAGTAAAAATTGATAAGGAATATAAAAACATTTTTAGGAAGAGAATATACCTAATAGTGATAAAGGTTGTAAACATCTCAAAATTCTTGGTTGATAAATTGATTCATGAATTATATCTAGACAGGTTGAAAACAAGAATTATTTTCATGTTGATGAACAGTAGTCTTTATAAGAAAAATTTATTTTTCCTGGCCATTATATGTTATATGGTGATTTTGGGAACATAGTAGTAAATTTTAGTCATAATGAGATAAATAATATTAACTATGGAACATATAGAGGTTTTAAGATTAATAGGAGATGAACCACTCTTACAAAAATAGTTTTCAAGTGAGATGGATTTTATTAAGTAAAATTGGTTGATAAATTTCAAAAATTTAATGGAATATAATTAAAATGTGACAAATTGAAAGTTGGTGTGAAGTATTGTCGAAATTTTCAAAAAAATAGATGCATGTGGAGAAGGAATTAGAAATATATTATTTGAAAAATAATGGAATGAAAAATGAATTCATTATTTATGTCACACTAATGTGTTTACAAAAGAAACATAATTTCATATTAGATATTTTTTCATCCCACATGATAGGTAAATTTATGTAATTCAATATTTTTTACACGTTCAATGGGTAATTATTATTTTATAAATGATGGATCTCATAAAATAATTTTTTTCCATTATAATATGTTGGAAATAAAATGAAATGTTAAAGAATTATATTTTTAGAAGTTTTAAATTAAAACAAACATAGTGTTTATTAGATGTGTGATGAAGTAAATGAAGTAATTTTTAAGAAGTATTAATGAGTGGGTTATCATTTCAAATATGGATATATTTTTTAAAAGGTTTATAAAACTAGCCAAACCTTATTCTTATTTTTGTTAATAAAACTTTAGGGAAATTGTATTTGTAAGAAGAAATTTATTTGTGGTAATGAAAAATTGGTCATATTAGATAATGAGACATTTAAATAGTGACTTAAAATGGGTGGGTTGATATGTTTTTATGATAATTGGATAAAATTGATGGATATTGTTTACTAAATAGAATGGAGATATTTTTAGTAATTAAAATCATAAATTCTAGATTTAAATGAAACAACCCTTGGAGTTTATTTACTAAGATATATATAGACCCTCATAGTATAAATCAATATATTGTGATAAATATTCCATTTCTTCCATTTATAATTATAATCAGATCATTGTATTATGTTTTCATTATATATATATATATGTGTGTGTGTGTGTGTGTGTGTATAATTTTCTAAAGGGGATTAAAATTTAAATAAGAAGTGTTGATAATTTTTTCCATAATGTGATAATGAAGTCTATATTATATTAGGGGGTTGAGTATATGAAACCCCTATTATGGAGTGGTAAAAAAATATTAATTTTCCTCACTAGTTCAACATAGTTGATGTCCATGGTTATTCCCTTACAGATTCTATTTTTTATCACTCATTATTCCTAAAACCTTATTATATTTATGGTATTTTATATATATTTTGAAATAATGAAAAATATAGGGGGTTTTGAAAATTTATGAAAACAAAATAACAGAAAAATGAAAATTTAAGATTATTAATACAATAGTGTTATAAACAATGATCAATACTTGGGGGATTTTCTATATATGTGTTTAATTGTTTTCTTAATGTGCTTTCCCAAATTTATTATCACTCTATATAAATGACCAATATCATTCACCTAACCACCTATGAATATTTATCTAATATAAATAACTATTGCATTACTATAACATGTGCTTTAGGACTATTATTTCTTTAGTCTAATGGTAGGAGGCATCCGTCAATTGAGTAGAATAACCCTTAGGTTCCACATCCATAAGGATGAATAAATTAAGAGAACCCTAATGTACATGTCCAGTGGTCACTGATTCATTCCCTATATTGTCACCAAATATTAATTATATTCATGACTAGTTTAGAAGGGGAATCATTTTTAAAACTATAGCATGGGAAGAAATATCTGCGTAATGAATAGATTCTTATAACAATATTTTATAAAGGCCCCTTGAATTCTAGATCCACCCCATCATAATGGACAGTCTGTAAATTTCTGATCCATTATCGAATGGTTATTAAGGCCCTCAAGAACACTAGAGTTTATAAGGGATGGGATATAGGCATTCTTTTATACTTTGGTCTATCTATAATGAGACTTCCTATGTATGTTCTACTTTAGGTGGTTGTGGACATTTTATGCATAAAAGATCATTAAATTTGAGCTCTCTCAAATTTCTCACAGGGTTTAATTGGAATATCTGGATGAGATATTGTAAGGTTCAAAGGAATATGGGTGTTCCCTAATGTGTAAATTTAAATGGGACAATGAACACCTTTCAAAATGGGGATATAGCCTTGATCATGTTTTTCATTATTTATCAAAACATACCAAAAGCCCTCCTAAATAGAAGTAAAAATATATTCCAACTCAAGAGTAGCTTTTGAATCAATTTGTCGAGCATGTTTGGGGGAGAGGGCTTGAATATATTAGTGTACACTATTTACCATTGGGATATGTTGATGGTAAAGGAATAATGATGATAAAAAATATAAATATGTTGATTCAATAAGGATATATTATTACTTCTCCATTCCTCATGGTTTTATGTTTTAAAAATCAGAAACACCTTTTCTATGCTCTAGTTTTTTTTAAGTTCTTTATTTTTTCTTATGATCCGGAATTTTCAGTCCGTTATACTTAGAGATATATCATTACATTTTTCCACTCTATTAGACTTACAGATCTATCATTCCAATTTTTCATTCTGTTATACTTACATATCTATCATTACGATTTGTTATTCAGTTTATATGATACCGATTTTCAATACCGAATCCGGTGTATATATGATACCAATTTTCAATACCAAATCCGGTGTATATATGATTCTGATCTTCAATACTGATTCTGGTGTATATGTGATACCTATTTTCAATACCGAATCTGGTGTATATATGATGCCGATCTTCAATACTGATTCTAGTGTATATGTGATACCGATTTTTAATACCGAATCTGGTGTATATATGATGCCGATTTTCAATACCGATTCCGGTGTATATGTGATACCGATTTTCAATACCGAATATAATGAATATATGATACCAATATTCATGATACTGAATCCAGTGTATATGTGACTCTGATTTTATGATTTGGTTTTCTTGAGAATGTTATTTCTATGAATCCATTTTTTTGATTTCTTAAGATTATGTTTTCTTGATAATGTTATATTTTCCTAATGTGTACCTCCAATGATATCAGATTCCAAGATTTCTTATACCTAAAATTTATCTTTAACTTAACATCATTTATGTTACTTGAAACTATGTCGTACAATCTGTTACAAACTAACCGTTGTATGTTTTCCACGTGTCCAGGTACCTCTGAAATTTAAGGAAAATATGACCGTTGGAAAGGAGCCGACCGTTGGGAAGTTTTTCCTATAAATACAAGCTCACTTGAACGAGAAATGTACTGGATAGTGAACAAGCTTGTGAAGTGATTTCTAGAGAGAGAGGCTCCTACAACTCTCAGTGATTTGTGAGGATGTTGTGAACAACTTGTTCAGGCGTGAAGAACTTGTTTAGACTTGATTAGTGAAGAATCTAATCGTGCTGATCGTGGGCTTCTGGGTTTGGAAGACAGAGGTTCTAATTTCCTTCTAAATCGAGGGCTTGCGGGGATAGAAAGACAGATACCAATCTTCGAATTGGGGGCTTACCTGGGTTTGGGTAATACATACTTTCTTGAAAGTATAAATCAAGGAAACTTTATCCAAGGTTGTTGGATACCCTTCTCCTTGGGTTAAAATAATCCTATTGTTACTTGATTCCTATTTCAAGTTGTTTTAATTCCATTGTGTTTGTAACTTTGTTAAAGTTAGAAAGTATAACCTTCTAATACTTTATAATTCCATTGATCTGATTATATTACAGATTCTATATGCATTAAGGTAGAATATTTATTTTAATAAAATAGAAAAGGTTTCTTTTAGAGGTCTTGTTAATGTTTGTTTAACCTTGTTAAACATAACTTTAAAGGTTATAACGGAATTTTTAAAGTATACAATTCACCCCTCTTGTATATTAAGCATCTCATATTTACATATTCAATCCTACAACTGGTATCATAGGAAGGTCTCTGAAATACTCATATCCACATATAAGTTTTCTTGCTCAACATTTCCTTTTCTTATGTTCTTCATATTTTATTTTAAACTTTTAATACTAATAAGTCTTGTGGAATGAAATTCCTTTTAGTATGGAAGAATTCATGTTGGATCTCTTGACAATCTAAATCCTACCAGACCTCCTATTTTTGATGGAAATGATTATGAGTATTGGAGAGACAGGATGAAGAATTTCGTTATTAACACTGGAGTTGATAACTACCTGATGCTGACAGGAGACTATAAGATTCCTGATAAAGAACTGAGAAATTTTACTAATCGGAAAAAATCAGAATACCAAGAAAATTTCAGATTCATAAATACATTTCTATGTTCCTTGACTAGGAACATCTATATTCAAATATCATCATGTTAAGCTGCAAACAGTATCTGGAAGAAACATGAAGTTACACATTTTGGTACTTTTAATGTTATAGAGACAAGAAGAGCTGTGTTGAGAGATGAATACCATGGAGTTAACTTTGATTACGGATAACCTATTTTCAAAGATCAGAAAATATTTATGACTATTGTGAATAACTTAGATTCTATGGGTGAGAAAGGTTTGGATGATGACGCTCTTGTAGAAAAGATTATTGAAATCTTTCCTAACGAGTGGGAATCGAAGAGGACTGCTCTAGATGAGAATATGAATGTTACTCCGATTTCTCTTGATGAACTATTTGGAACTCTTCTTCAACATGAAACTAGAATGAAGAGAGATGATGATAATATTAAGAAGAAGAATGGAAATGGAGGTGTTGATTTTACAACTACTTCAAATCATTTGAAATCCAAGACTCGTGAGAGGATTACAAGATGTAAAGCTAATAAGTTTGATTTTCAATCTAAATCCAGTGAAAGTGAAACATCAGAAAATGAGTTAGCCAACCCAGCTCGGAGGATGAACATGATTTTTGGACAGAAGAACTTTCAATATAGATACAAGAAGAAATATAGAAGAGATAAGAAATATGGAGAAGTGACATGCTATGAATGTAGAATAACTGGTCATATCAGACCTGATTGTTCCTTGCTTAAAAAGAAAGGCAAGAAAGATTGGAATTATGAAAGAAACAAGAAGAAGTTCTACAGATCAAACCATAATAACATCTTGAAATCCAATGACACTTGGAGGGCCAGTGGTGGAGATTCTTCTGATGAATCTTCAGAATATGAGTCTTCTGGGAAAAAGAATATTGGTCTAATAGACAAAGCTCCACTTCAAAATGATTGTTTTATGGCTAAGGTATGAACTGCTGAATCCTTAACCAATATATCTTTAAGTGAAAATTTTCTAGATAGAGGTTTTTCTTTAGATGAAGAATCTTCTTCATCAGATAATGATTTAGATTTTCCTTTCTATAAGGAAGTTTCTAGATTTTCTAAGTTTCTTGAGAAAAGAAATTGTAATGTTTCTAAGAATGTTGATAGAGAAAATTCTAGAGAATCTATTTTGACAAAAGAAATTTTAGATCTTTCAAAATATCTTGATGAGAAAAATGTTGTTTTATAAAATATTTCAAAAAAACTTGAGGAAGTTAATTCTGAGAAGAATAAACTTTATGAGGATCTTAAAAATATGATTTTAGAAAAAGATGTTTTAGAGAATAAACATTACTCTAAATCTATTATTCTTGAGGATAATAATTTAGTCCTAAGATTAAAATCTGAGATATTTTTCTTGAGGTGACTTCTTGTAAAATTCACTTCTTGTAAGGAAACTTTTGACAAGATGTATTCCCAGATCTGACCTCATGGTAATAGTCAGGGTTTAGGTTATTCTCATGAAAAACCAATTTTTAAATATAGTTATTTTGTTCCTTATAGATCCCCTTTTTTACTAAATGCCAAAGTGGTGGGAATTGGAAGAAAAACTGTTCTTTAAATAGGGTTCAATCCCTTAGGTTTCACAAAGCTTATTTTTCCAATAAAATATTGTTACCCAAGCCCTTTTTATCTAATAATTCTAGATCCAAACAAATTTGGATTCAGAAGACATAACTCTTTCTTTTTCAGTAAAATGAAGGAACTACCAACAAAATTTGGTACATGGATAGTGGATGTTCCCAGCACATGACTGGTAACAAAGAAGATTCAAATAAGATTTTAAAAACAAAAGGTGGAAAGGTATCTTTTGGTGATAACTCTCAAGAAGAAATTATCGGTATTGGTAACATTATTCTTATTGGTAAAGTTGTTATTTCAAATGTTCTTTTTGTAAAAGGCCTTAGGAACAACCTCATAAGCATAAGTCAATTATTTGATGAAGGTTACCTTGTGAATTTTAGAAATGATAAATGTTTAGTTCATAATCCCAAGGATGAGTTCATTTTCTCTTCCCTTCGGCATGAGAATGTGTACACCTTAAACCTAGAAGATCATATAAGTCAAGATCTACATTTCCTTAGTGCATTTGAAGATCAATCATGGCCTTTTCATAGGAGAATATGACACTATAATTTAAGGAATCTAAGTAAGATTTCTAATAAAGAACTTGTTCATGATCTACCAGAATTTAAGTTTGATTCTTCGAAAGTTTGTGATCCTTGTCAATATGGAAAGAAACATATATCTAGAATTAAATCCATAAGTTAAGTTACAAATTCTAATGAATTATATTTAGTGCACATGGATTTATTTGGTCTAACACAAATTGGATGTATTGGAGACAAATACTATGTGTTTGGCCTAGTTGATGACTACACTATATTTACTTTGGTCTATTTTCTCGCAAAGAGATATGAAGATTTTTCTTATTTCAAAATCTTCAGTGATCAATTTAAAAATGAGAAAAACCTACCTTTGAAAAATATTCATAGTGATCATGGTGGAGAATTTGAAAATTATAGTTATGAAACTTTTTGTAGTAAAAAAGGTATTACTCACAACTTCTCAGCTCTAAGAAATACTCAAAAAAATGGTGTTATCGAAAGAAGAAATCACATTATTCAAGAAATGACAAGAACCATGGTGAGAAAATATTATATAGCCAAACATTTTTGGGCCGAAGCTATAAGTACTTCTTGTTATACTATAAATCGTTTTTTAATAATACTGTTTCTTAATAAAACACCTTATGAGTTATAGACTATCCAAAAACCAAAAGTTTCTTACTTCAATGGCTTTGGTTGCAAATTATTTATCTTGAATATCAAGGATAACTTACATAAATTTTCACCCAAATCTGATCAAGGTATTTTCTTGGGATACTCTACTAACTCTAAGGAATATAGAGTTTTTAATAAAAACACTTGTATTGTGGATGAAATAGTACATGTTAATATTGATGAAAATGATCCTTTTGTTTTCAAACAACCTACATCTTCAGATGTGTTTTCCATTACTGATCACTAAACATTGATAGACGATATTTCAGACAAGGGTAATGTTCAAGAAAATGTTTCTAAAACATTTACCCCTGAATATTTTCTACCTTATGTTGATGAACATGTTTTTCAAAATTCAAGTTAGTTGTTACATAGGAATCATCCCAGTGATAATATCATTGGAAATGTTAATCAACCAGTAATAACTAGAAGTTATTTAAGAAATGAATTTGAACGTATTGTATTTCTTTCCCAATTTGAACCAAAGACATCTAAAGAAGCCTTGGGTGATGAAGATTGTATAATGTCTATGCAAGATGAACTCAATGAATTCATAAGGAATCAAGTTTGGACCTTGGTTCAAAAACCTAAGGAAACATATATTATTGGAGTAAAATGGGGTTTTAGAAAAAAAAATGCGATGAAAATAGAGTCATTTTTAGAAATAAAGAAAGATTAGTTGAAAAATGCAATAACCAACAAGAAGGCATAAACTATGAAGAAACCTATGCTCCTATAGCAATACTTGAGGCTATTCATATTGTTTTATCATTTGCAGCATTCTTTAATTTTAAACTCTATCAAATAGATGTTAAGTGTGCTTTTCTTAACGGTTATGTACAAAAGGATGTTTATGTAGATCAACCCCCTAGATTTGAAGATACAAAATATCCTAATCATGTTTATAAACATACCAAAGCTTTATATGAACTTAAATAAGCCCCTAGATCTTGGTATGATAGACTTTCAGGATTTTTTCTTCAAAATAACTATGTTAAGGGAACTGCTGATCCAACCCTTTTCATTAAGAAAAATGATAAAGATATTTTTATTGTTCAAGTTTATGTTGATGACATTATCATCGGATCAACTCATCCATCCTTAACTAATTCCTTTGAGAATCTTATGAATTATGAGTTTGAAATGAGTATGATGGGTGACTTAACATTTTTTCATGGTTTCCAAATTTCACAAAAACTAGATGGAACCTACATATCCCAACATAAGTATATCAAAGATCTTTTAAATAAGTTTAGGTATGACAACACTAAGAGTATAAGTACTTCTATTGAAACCTCTAGTACTTTTGATATTGAAGAAATAGGGAAACCGTTAGATCAAACATCTTATAGAGGGATGCTAGGATGTTTACTATACTTAACAGCTAGTTGACCTAACTTAATGTTCTCAGTATGCTTATGTGCAATATTTCAAGAAAATCCTAAAGAATCCCATTTAAAAGCCGTAAAAATAAATTTTCGGTATTTAAAGGGAACTTTAGATTTGGGACTATTTTATTCCTCTGGAAGTGTTTTCGAACATAAATGTTTTTCGGATGCTAACTTTGGTGGTTGTAAAATGGATAGAAAAACTACATCCAGAACTTGTCATTTCTTATGAGATTCCTTAGTTTCTTGGTCTTCAAAGAAACAACACTCTATTGAAATTTCCACTACTGAAGATGGATATATAGTAGCTGGAAGTTGTTGTGATCAAGTGTTGTGGATGCAACACATACTCACAGACTATAGTATGAGTTTTTCTAAGACTCAAATTATGTGTGATAACAAAAGTGCCATTTCCCTAAGGAAAACCCCTGCACATCACTCTCGTGCAAAGAACATAGATATTAGACATCACTTTCTTAGGGACAACACACTAAAAATAGATATCATTCTTCAATTTATTGAAATGCAAGAGCAACTTTCTGATATTTTCACAAAGCCTCTACCTTCCGATAGATTTGAATACATTAAATAGAAGCTAGGAGTGATTTTTGTAAGATAATCATACATATCTATTTCTTGAAGCTATGAGTGATTTTTGTAAGTTAATAATTCATATATATTTCATGTTTAAATCACCTACTAACATTAAATTTCTACTTATTTCAGGGGGAGTAGATATGTTTTTTTATTTTCTTTCTTTAATTTTTTTTCTTCAATTTAAAAATTTTGGATTTGAAAATTTCAGATTTGAAAATTCCAGACTTGAAAATTTCGGACTTGAAATTTTTGGACATGAAAATTACATATTTGGAAATTTCGGATTTGAAAATTTCAGATTTGAAAATTTCAGATTTGAGAATTTTGAATTTGAAAATTTCGGATTTGAAAATTTTGGATTTCAAAATATCGGATTTCAAAATTTTGGATTTGAAAATTTTGGATTTGAAAATTTCAGATTTGAAAATTTCGGATTTGAAAATTTCGGATTTGAAAATTTCAGATTTGAAAATTTCGGATGTGAAAATTTCTGATTTTAGAACTCCCAAGAAAAATTCTTATAATACCGATAAATCTCTTAGAGTATTCCAAAAGTTAGTCTTTCTTAATCCTTATTTTCTATATCTTAAGTTTTGGTTGTTTGTATTCCAAAATTTCTTAAATTCTGGTTTATCTTACTTCAAAAGATCAAAATTCATATTTTCTATATCCATTATCAACCGTCAGATCAGATCAGGCTTCTGTAAGTGGTTTGATTATCTTATGGACGTTGAAAAGTCATAGAAATGTATATATAAGGGATGCCTCTTTTTCAAGTATCACACCATCCCTATTGATCTCAGTTCCGATGTTCTGTTTCAATTAAAGATTTCATTCCGAACCTCCCCTTCACCCTGAATGACTTCTGAATCCTCACCAGATTAGATGTCGGTTTCCAAGGAGATACAGGGCTGGTCAATCCTTATGGAAAGGTTAGTCTGCCCAATGTTCTTTGAAAAATATGATTCCCTTATTTCTATGTTTATAAGATCTAATGGATGGGAAAGCGCCTGTGTTGCTAAGGAGAAATCTCAGGATCCATTTTATCTTGATCTCCTTATTCAAATATATGAATCAGTTTCTTTCTTCCAAAAGGATTGTAAGGATCTGTTTAAGTTCAAGTTTTATGATAAGACATATACAGTTCCTTACAACAAGGCATCAAATGTTTTCAATATTCCTTATGAAGGGGAAGCTCTTCTATGCTCTCAAAAACTTCCTGAGAAAGAAGGTTCTTTTGAGAAATATAAGGCTTCGGATGTTCTTGGTCTCAAATTTGTTAAGAATATGAAGATCACGAATCTCTCAACAAATCACAATATGGTTTCCCTTTGGATGCAAATATTTATTTTTACTATAAAGGGATATAAGGATTCTTTGAAGATATGTGATAACTTTCTCTTAGACTTCCTTGTCAACCTAAGGAAGATCAACATAGTGAAATACATCTTTCTCACTATCCAAGCAATTAAAAAATGATCTATCAGATCTCAGATCCTTATGTACCCAACAACTATTTCGAGGACAATTGTTTTGTTTCTTCAGGAAATGAATGTTCTGTGTCGATCATTCTTGAATCCATTCAAGATATTGTTTCTATGTGACGAAACTCTAAGGAAGATGAAGGTAGATTTTATCCAAGAATCCAAAAACTAGGAAGAAATAGTTTTCCAAAACAATGGTGATGTTCTGGAATATTCAAAGCCAGTATCTCAGAAAAGAAAACTTTATGAACCAAGCTTGCCAGTACTAGTTCCTGATGTCCTGGAATCAGCACCTCCTCCTGCTAAGAAACCGAAATCCTATTCAGATGTAACAGTTTCAAAGTGGATAGAAATGGCAGCCACCAGAAAGGAATGATATCCTTATTTTGGTTTGAATCCTATGGAGGCTAAGGGCTTGAGAATAAAGCAAGCTGAAATTCTTGAGAATGAAAATAAGGAGAAGAAGTTAAAGAAGAAATCCTCAGAAGCTCTAGTGTGCCTGTCTTTATTGAAATCTGTGGAAAAGAAGTCTCAACAAGTTCAGGAATCTGAATTTTCTCATCAAAAACCAGTGGCCACTCCAAAAATACAAAAATCTTAGAAAGTTCTATCTTTATCAGAACCTATTCAAGAGGTAGAAGATCAGATAGTCCAAGAATATGATGATGATGTTTTAAAGGAAGTGGATGATTATGTTGGGACAACTTCGAGTTCAAGTTCCAAATCTGTAGAACAAATCGGAGAATAAGTTGATGAAGAAATTGAGGGAGAAGTCAAGGAAGAGGTCGAAGTTGAGGAAGAAATTGAAGTAGAAGAAGAAGAACAAGTAGAAACTGAAGTGGGAGAAGAGGATAAAGAAGAAGTTGAACATCAAGGTGAAGAAGAGGAAGAGTTTCAAAATGAATAAGATGAACAAGTAGATATTAACGTTATCCAAGTATCTGATGAAAAAACCCCAGCCTGAAATCCTGACAAAGGAAAGAGTGTTTTGGTTACCTCACCAGATAAATAAACTCCTCATAAGTCCTCTAAGAGAATAGAAAGACAATCTTCCTTAACTATAAAAGGAGTTGAGAAAGGAAAATACGTTTCAGGGTCCGAGTCCTCTTCATCTGTTGAGAATGATTTTGTCAAGATATCTCTAAGAAATTTGGTCAGTACTATTCCGGTTCTTACAAACATAGATGCTCAGATTCAAATGATGCAAGAGACCCTGAACCAAAAGACAGAATCGACCAATATGCTTATGGACATGGTTTTAAAGAAAGAAGCAGACTTTAGTAATCTTTTGAATGATTAAGAAGCCTAGAAGGTAACTTTTAAGAAAGTCTTTAACCGCACCAAAACCATCAATGAAGATCTCAGGAGGTTTGGTTATTTCATGGATTCAACAAAAAGAACCTTTAATACTTGTGAAACTAAATTCAATAAGGTCAAGACATCAATCTCTGAGAAAGCTAGTCAACTCAATTTTGTTTCTTGATCTGTTAGCAGTGAGAAGAAAGTCAGAGCTGAATTAGAGAGAAATGTGGCTGCTCAAGAAGATAGGATCTTGTCATTAGAAAATAAGAATCTGTATCCAGAGATCTTACTGATGAAGTTTGAAGAAGATCATAAGGAAGTGAAGAAACTCAAAGACCTGATAAAGAAGATGTTGTCTAAGAAGAGGAAGAGTGGATGATTTTTCTTTACATTCTGATGTTTTTTTGTAATATAAACCTTATTTCGAAAATTTTATTACGAATTTTCATGCATATCTTTCTTTTGTTTTCAAATGTATGGTCTCTTAAACTTTCAGGTACATCTTATACTTCTCCATTCCTTTCCCTATTTTTTTGAAAATCACAAAGGGGTTGAATTCATTTAAAGGAAGAATTTAACATCTGAGAAGTAGAATCTAGTAAGGGGGAGTATGGCAAGAAAAGATAATGTCCATATAAGGTGAAGCATTATTTTAAGAAGAGATTTTTATCTAAGGGAGATTTATTCCCTTAAGAAAACCCATACTTTAAAGATCAAGAATATGATCCTTGGGAGACTTGACCTAAGGGGGAGTTAGTTGTATTCATTTATAATCTCATTCAAAGGGGGAGATAAGTTTTTCGTGTCTACCTAGGTCAATATATTCCTCCTTTGAAAAGTTGTTTGTGGTTTCAAAATAGGGGGAGATTGTTGAGTCAATAAGGATATCTTATTATTTCTCCATTCCTAATGGTTTTATGTTTTGAAAATCACAAAAAAAAATTCTAAGTTCTTATTTTTTTTATGTTTTGTATTTTTTTAATTAAGATTGTGGATTGTCATTCCATTATACTTACAGATATATCATTACGTTTTTCCACTCTGTTAGACTTACAGATCTGTCATTCCGATTTTCCATTCTGTTATACTTACAGATCTGTCATTATGATTTGTCATTCAATTTATGTGATACCGATTTTCAATACCGAATCTGGTGTATATATGATACCGATTTTCAATACCGAACGCGGTGTTTGTAGAGACCCAAAGCATGACGTACATGGACATTACATTACTTTTTTGGAATACTTAATACATAACAAAAATAGACACCAAACGACCGTAATAGTTTAGTGTCTTTGGAAACATGGAATATAATCTTCTAATCATGGTGAAAGATCTTCAATATCTCCCACAAAGATATTCCCCTTTTGTTTCCCTACCCAAAACCTTTCTTTATATCCTAGGGAAAAGAAAACATATAAAGGGTGATCTCAAATGCTCAGTAAGGGTAAGCATGGAGAAAATAAAACAAACCATATACATTTGAACATAAAAACAAGAACATAATGTTTAAATATAGAAATCTTGAGCAGTGACATAAAACATGGCAGTACGTAAGGCATAGATCATAATGGAACATCAATCATGATAAAATAGCTTGGAAATAAAACTTGTAATTGTGGAAAAACATTAAGCATAAGATATGATTTCCATAGTAACCAAGGCATTGCTTCCAATACCATCTTAGTGGACAAAGTCCCTTACTGAACCGAGTTTACTTTCCGTTCCAGGCCTGTATTACTGAACCAGATTTACTTATCATTTCAGCCATGTCTATCTCATGAGATATAAATCTTTACCCAATGCATTGGAGGGAGATATAGGTCCCACCCATCTCATAATGAAATCGTTCTTACTTGTGCCATAACATGAACATGAATAATTCGTCATTACCCAAAGTATAAAATGGATTTCATAAACATCATCCCATCATAACATAATCCATATAAAAGAAATGGATATCATTTCATAATAA
This sequence comes from Viscum album, assembly GCA_963277665.1. Taxonomy (NCBI): domain Eukaryota; kingdom Viridiplantae; phylum Streptophyta; class Magnoliopsida; order Santalales; family Viscaceae; genus Viscum; species Viscum album. The sequence continues at coordinate 28,688,792 of OY728131.1, forward strand.
GAAAAGTGAAACCATATAAATCATAGAGATATTATACTTGAAACATACACATATGAAATAATTTCATCTTAGATGGAAAATGGATTTGATAAAACACTTGAAAAGAATTCTTGAGGAAAATATTGTTTCTTCTTAAAAATCATTTTATTTTCACCAAATTCCATTCAATTTTAAAATAAAAGGATTTTTTTGAAAATAGTCATGAAATATTATAGAGTAAGTTTCATGAAAATAAGGCGTTATGAAAGCGTAAAAATTTGTTCGTGCCGTATAAGTTAAAAAACATTCTTCTCGTACTTTTGCCGGAAAAGTCAAAAAGTACCTCATATGGTAAACAAAAAAAAGATTCCTTACATACCATGTAGTAAAAGAAAAAAATGGGTAAAAAGGAGTTTAAACATACATGAAACCATTTTTATAAAACTTGGACATGGATGATAAATATAACCCCAGCAAATACTTACGTATAAGCAATCTCGGATAGAAAACAATTAAGGTTGTAACATTATCCCTTAACATAGATCCGATATGATTTGTACGTATCTGAAACTCCTGTATAATGATTTAAATAATGTCATTGACTTATTAAAGAATCATATTCATTGTTATGATATCATATATGGTTCACTTATGACTTTATATTACCCGATCTTTTGTAAATTCTATGTTAAAGAGCATTTTGGGTAAAATCGTTTCATTTGTCATCTGTGTTTTGACTTGTAATTATTCATATGATTACATAGATCATGATTAATTAATTCTTGAATATAAAAAATTATTTATATATAATATATATTCAGAATATACATATATATAATAGATCGATAAATGGAAAGAAATACACCGTTCATGGAGACGGTAGGCCGTACGTACGCATAAACGCTGTTTTCGTTTCCTTATTAAATTTAATAGATATAAGTAAATAACATATAAATAAATTCAGTATCATTAATATGTAATATATTTCATGATTAATTACTATATATAATTTATAATGATTATTGAATTGTTAACATGGAAAATGAATCTCATCGCGTTGTGGAGACGGTAATCCGTACGTACGAACGAGCGATGATATCGTTCCCATATTAATTGAATGGAATTAGAGTGGATGATATGATATCTTAGAATAAGTATGATGTCATAATAATCATATATAGTTATTCTTTACACCATTATAACCATCCATGTAAGGTGGTGGTGGAAAACAGATTATACCACAGTGTGGAGACGGTATTCCGTATGTACGCACACGTGGTGATTTCATTTCCATAGGATGGATTAAAGGTGAAATTGGGTTGTTTAATTTTAATAATAACATATAAGTATATTAGTGATTCTTATGTTATTACAATATAATTAAGCAACTAAATAATAGGATGTAGAAGAATAAATAAATTTGAAAGAATTGGTAACGGATATTACCTCTTCATCGACACGTCTCTTTGAAACCTCCTCTTAGGGAACTAAAATTGGTCTTTGAAGAAGGCCAGGACCTCTAGTATGTTTATAGGAAAGTTGAGAAGTGAAATGGGCAAGGGTTGTCCGAGCATGAAGGCTCTAAATTGTGTAAAGAGGAGAGGGAGGAGGTGCCCTTTTATAAGGGAGGAGAGGGTCACCTTTGGAATCCTCAAAAATATTAGTTTAATATAAATTCAAACCACACATAAAAACCTCCAAAAATGAGTCAATTAAAAGATTAGACGATATAGCGTTTTAATCTCATCAAAAAATAAAATTTAGACATGTTTTGTTCTTATTTTAAACCTTATCATTTTGATTTATCATTTTTTAATCTATTTAATTTTATTTTTGGTAATAAAATTCTAAATTTTAAATAGTTATAAATAATCACTTATGTGTTGTTAATTCTCCATAATTGGATACTATATAAAATTTTCAACTATATTAATTTCAATTTATAATTTTTAAATATTTTTGTGATTTTTAAACAATTTAATAATATGTTATTTTTATAAAATAACAATAGTGTCAATTTTGACACTATTACTTTATTTGAATTTAAATAAAATCCACACAGAGGATATATTCGAACTAAAATATTTAATAGGTTAATAACATGTCATATTCATCTAGAAAATTATTTCAGCGCATTAAATAGTTCATATAATATTTATTTTACGATTTGTAAAACCATTTATTTGATACTTCTCTTAATAAAATAATTTCTACAACATTTGTTTATAATTATTAAATATACTTATTTGCTGCATAAAAATTAAAAATAAAATACTATGATGAATATAAATCTTATAGATTTTATAATAATACTTTTAGTTGGATTTATATTCTAAAACATCCATCTTTTAAAATGTTATATTTATTAAATTATGAAGGTGACAACTTTGACATCATTTAAAATAAAATAATATAAGTGTCATAATCACTTTTATAAGACTCCAAACGGTCATATATTACGTAATTGGATGATTATGGTGTATATATACACTAACAATAAGTTTTGGTCAGGTTTTTGAGCCTTTTAATGGGTATTATTATTTCAATAAAAACTATATTACTTATTTTTCACTAAATAAATAATTTTTGCATCATTAATGTATAAGCTATAGAAGTAATTAAATATCTCTTAAAAATTATAAATAAATTACCGTGATAAATAAAAACATTTTATATTTCAAATGAATATTTATAACCTAATTTATATTCTGTATAATGTTATATTAAAAATAATTTAATTATTAATGTTGAGTGAGACATATTTCACTTTCCATTAAATAAAATAAACTAAAGGTCTTAATCACCTCCAAGTGGGTTCCAATAGATTCCATTTCGACCCAAATATGCCTTAGGTCGAAATATAAGCATCCCATTATATTAAAACAAGTGTTAGGGTAATTTTATAATATTATATTTACCCTTAATTACCAGATTTACCTTTTACTATGGTAAATAAAATTTACCGTAGTTCCTATTCATAAAGCCCAAAAATAAATAGTAGGCTATTAACATAATTTGAACCCACTGATTCCAAATATGGAATCCATTTTTCTAAATTCAATATAAAAAATTGCAGAAATTAATTTAAAATTAATCCCGTTGTTAAGAAAACGAGTTTTAGAAGTTAAAACATTGCAAAAGGTTGAAATGATTTTTCCTATGAATTCAATGTAAAATCAATGCTAATGAAATAAATTTTATTAAATGGTAAAAATATATTCTATTTATACTTTAAAACCATTAAATATTATAATTTAACCATATAAATTATTACGATGAAAAAAGTTTTTTTAATTAAAATATAGTGTGTTTTTAGTATTCATTAAAATATGAAAGTTATCAGAATAATATGAAAAATTTATCCCAAGTAAATTTTAATATCCTGATTCCAGAGAAGAGTTTTATTTTGTCAAATTGAACTTATACACATTTCAAAAACTAGATTTAATGTTGGTGCGCCATCAAAAGGTGGAAAAACTCCATTTTTTGAAAAATACTCATTTTACCCGAAAAAATTATTTTGTTCACATACCATGTTCTAGAAAATCTGTAAGATGAAATAATAATGTTATAACATTAAAAATGTAGTTAAAACTATTCATAATGGCTAGTTCATAATAATATTATAACCATATATCGCTGTTTAGTGAAACCCGGTATTGCGTACACCACACACTATCGAGGAAGGCCGTGATTGCGTGTAATGAAAGCCAAGTCAGGGTTGCGTATACTGAAAGCTAATACAGTGTTGCGTATAGTGCAAGATAATTTTGGTGTAGTATAAAACAGAAGATATGAAAGAAATTTAAAAAGAATATATCTCATAAAATCTCAGGGTGTTACATTCTACCCCCCATAAAATGAATTTGTCCCTCAAAATTCGTCAGGGTTATAAATTGTTTACTAGTTGAATGTTTTGTTCATAGAAACCCACATCGTAAAAGGAATACTAAAACTTAATTATAAAAAGTGAAGTATGAAATATAATGGTTACCCACATTAACTCATCATTGGGTTTCCACGTAGGAGAACATAGGTGAAAATATGGATATGGAAGAGAAATCTAACCATAAAGTTATGATGGAGAGTGGTAGAGAACATGGCTATGAAAAATCCAATAATCACAAAGCCATAAATTTTTGATGATCTATTGTAGCATCCGATTCATCAGATATAAGGGCACTAGGACAACATTTTTGGTTTTCAAGATTATTTCCCTAAAGATGAAGAATTTGAATTAGAAGAAATACTTACTTTATTTCGATATAATCTCATCGTTGTTCGTGCCTTGAACAAATTACACTTCATCTCTTAGAGAAATGATGGGTCATTCCATTTGTCTCAAACAAAATGTTAGCAATAGTTATATACATAAGTCCATCTATCATATATCGTTCAAAAAATGGACTTATACATCATCTATTATACCACTTAATAAAATAAAACTAGTTTATACTAAACAGAGACTTCCTGTAGGCTAGTGGTAGGTAATAAAGGCATGTCGCACTTCGGTTGTGGGTTCGATTCCCGCAACCTCGTCCGACGCGACAGGTTGTCGCTCTTCCTATAAGTTGTCCTTTTATAACATCCCATCAATAATGTTGAAAAAAGTTCTAGCTTTAAAAAATACTAACTTATGTCTAACATAATCTTTTCCAACCTTAAGACTTATCCAAAATACTTCTTTCCAAACATATAGTATAAAGAGAATGATTACTAGAATGGTCATATAACAAGCATGTGAGTACCATCATTTATCCCAATATATCATAAGATATATCTTGTTGGTCACATTCCAAACATGTGAATACCTTAATCAAGTATTCTTTTGAAATATGAATTACCATTAAACCTTAGTGAAAACTTGAGTGCTGTCAAAATTTAAATCTTTCCACATACCAAAATCCCAAAAATTCTATATACTCAAACCATGATATCACATAGTCCATATATCAACCATGAGCTCATAAAGACTATCAAACAATTTATTTTCTCCTTATCCCTTTATTATGCACATATCATCTGCTTTCCAAATTATTTGAATTACTTTTCATGGTTACCGGTACCATATAATTATTGAAAAACATATTAAACCAATACATAGATATTCCAATATTCCACGGTACTATAAATTAGATTCCACAACATTATTTTGGAATCTCCTTACATAAACACATAATCATTCCACTACATCGTTGTCATACTCAACATTGCCAATAGTGATCACATGTGACTTCCCTTTTTCCTTTTCCTTAAGAGGTTGCTCATGTCGATCATCATTAACCCTTAGATTAGGGCATTTATTAGCATAATGCCCCATTTCGTTTCACATGAAGAATTGAAGTGTTGGTGGAGAGTTCTCTGTTGTCTTTTATCTTTTCATATTATTAGCTACCTTTTCCCCATTACTTTGACACTAAACTGCTCGATGACCTTCTTTTCCACACTTGAAACATTTTCTAGTACCTTTTAGACAATATCCACCATGCTTTTTCCACAATTTGAGCATAAAGTAACATTCATCTTCTTTTCACCATTGTTCTGAGATTATTCCTTGAACTCCATTTTTCGTTTCTTGTCAAAACCATGAGATGGATATGTAACACCAATTTCCAGTTTAACCTTGATAGCATAACGCACAATTTCTTCATAGCTACTGAAGTCCCTTATAGCTAATGCCCTTTGATGACTTGGTTTTAATCCACTGAAGAATCGATCAACTTTACATTCAGGTTGAATGATAAATCCAGATGCATACCTTGAAAGCCTTGTAAAATTCTCCCCGTATATACCAATAGATTCATCATCATTTTTCTTAAGTTCAAGAAACTCTATCTCCATATTTTTTAGAAGAATACAAGGGAAGTACTTACTGAAAAATAAGTTCTTGAACTCGTCCCATTCCATGGACTCAATTTCATCTCTTTGCCTCGTATTCTTGATACGATTCCACTATTGATCAGCATCACCTTCCAAATGATATACTACTAAGATGACTTTATCATGCTCATAACATTGTAGAACTGAAAATATCTTTTCAGTGGTACTGATCCATTTTTAGCCACTAATGGATCAGAAGACCCACTGAATGAAGGTGGATGCTTCCTCATGAAGGATTCGACAGAATGTTGCTCCTTTCCTTGCTCATTTGGAAGTACTGAATGATTCATAGCTTGTGTAAGTATATAAATAAGATTTTTCACTCCATCTCCCATAACATTGGTTTGTTTAGGAGGACAATCATTGCAGTTTCCATTACATTGATCAACACAGTTCCTTCAGGTTCCAGCCATCATCTAAAACCCAAAAAGAATAGTGTGAGGCAAACATCATGATAGGGAAAAAAACATAACAAAGGGGGAGTACCTTCCATATCTAACATCCTAGATTTAATTATAATATCGTTACCATAATTCTAGGAATATAACCTATACTTATAATTAAACTTAGGGACATCCCTAGACATACCTTAGAAATATCTCTAGGGATCTCACTAAAGTTCTCGCATCCTAGTTTCAAAAGGTTGACTAAACCATTCCTCTGATACCAACTGTAGAGACCCAAAGCTTGACGTACATGGACGTTACATTACTTTTTCTGAATAATTAATACATAACAAAAACAGACACCAAAGGACCATAATAGTTTAGTGTCTTTGGAAACTCGAAATATAATCTTCTAATCGTGGTGAAAGATCTTCAATATCTTCCATAAAGATCTTCCCCTTTTGTTTCTTTACCTAAAACCTTTATTTACATCTTGGGGAAAAGAAAAAATATAAGGGGTGACCTCAAATGCTCATTAAGGGTAAGCATGGACAAAATAAAACAAACCATATACATTTGAACATAAAAACATGAACATAATGTTTAAACATCGAAATCTTGAGCAGTGACATAAAACATGGCAGTGCGTAAGGAATAGATCATAATGGAACATCAATCATGAAAAAATATCTTGGAAATAAAACTTGTAATTATGGAAAAAAATTAAGCACAAGATATGATTTCCATAGTATCCAAGGCATTACTGCCAAGACCATCTTAGTGGACAAAGTCCCTTACTGAACCAAGTTTACTTGCCGTTTCAGCCCTGTATTACTGAACCGGATTTACTTATCATTTCAGCAATGTCTATCTAATGAGATATAAATCTTTACCCAATTCATTGGATGAAGATATAGGTCCCATCCATCTCATAAAGAAATCATTCTTACTTGTGCCACAACATGAACATAAATCATTCATCATTACCCAAAGTATAAAATGGGTTTCATAAACATCATCCCATCATAACATAATCCATATAAAACAAATGGATTTCATTTCATCATAAGAAAAGTTAAACCATGTAAATCATAGAGATATTATTCTTGAAACATACACCTATGAAATAATATCATCTTAGATGGAAAATGGATTTGATAAAACACTTGAAAAGAATTCCTGAGGAAAATATCCTTTCTTCTTAAAAATCATTTTCTTTTCACAAAACTCCATTCAATTTTAAAAGAAAATGATTTTTTTGAAAATAGTCATGAAACATTATAGAGTAAGCTTCATGAAAATAAGGCATTATGAAACCGTAAAAATCCGTTCGTGCCGTATAAGTTAGAAAAACATTCTTCTCGTTCTTTTGCTGGAATATTAAAAAATCACCTCGTATGGTAAACAAAAAAAATATTCCTTGCATACCATGTAGTAAAAGTAAAAAATTGGTAAGAGGACTTTAAATATACTTGAAAACATTTTTATAAAACATGTACATGGATGATAAATATAACCCCATTAAATACTTACGTATAACCAATCTCGGATAGAAAACAATTGAGATTGCAACATTATCCCTTACCATAGATCCGATATGCTTTGTACGTATCCAAAACTTCTTTATAATGATTTAAATAATTCCATTTACCTATTAAATAATCATATTCATTGTTATGATATCATATATGGTTCACTTATGACTTTATATTACGCGTTCTTTTGTAAATACCATGTTAAAGAGCGTTTTGGGTAAAATCGTTTCATTTGTCGTCTGTGTTTTGACTTGTAATTATTCATATGATTGCTTAGATCATGATTAATTAATTACAGAATATAAAACATGATTTATATATAATATATATTCAGCATATACATATATATAATAGATTGATAAATGGAAAGAAATCCACCGTTCATGGAGACGGTTGGTCGTACGTACGCTTGAACGCTGTTTTCGTTTCCTTATTAAATTTAATAGATGTAAGTAAATAACATATACATAAATTTAGTATCATTAATATGTCATATATTTTATGATTAATTATTATATATACTTTATAATCATTCTTTAATTGTTAACATGGAAAATGAATCTCATCGCGTCGTGGAGACGGTAATCTCTGCGTATGCACGAGCGATGATATCGTTCCCATATTTATTGAATGGAATTGGAGTGGATGATATAATATCTTAGAAGAATTATGATGTTATAATAATCATATATTGTTATTCTTTACCCCATTATACCCATCCATGTAAGGTGGTGGTGGAAAACAGATTACACCATAGCATGGAGACGGTATTCAGTACGAACGCACGCGCGGTGATTTCGTTTTCCGTAGGATGGATAAAAGGTGAAATGGGGTAGTTTCATATCTATAATAACATATCAGTATATTATTGATACTGATTTTATTAAAATATAATGAAACAATTAAATAATAGGAGGTAGAAGAAGAAATAAATTTGAAATAATCGGTAACGGATATTACCTCTTCTTCGACAGGTCTCTTTGAAACCTCCTCTTAGGGCACTCTAATTGGTCTTTGAAGAAGGTTAGAACCTCTAGTATGTTTATAGGGAAGTAAAGAAGTGAAATGGGAAGGGTTTGGACGAGCTTGAAGGCTCTAAATTGTGTAAAGAGGAGAGGGAGGAGGTGCCCTTTTATAAGGGAGTAGAGGGGCACATTTGGAATCCTCAAAAATATTAGTTTAATATAAATTCAAACCCCCCATAAAAACCTCCAAAAATGAATCAATACTACTTTTAGATGAGATAGGGTTGTAATATCATTATCCAATAAAATTTAGACATGTTTTGATCTTATTTTAGACCTTATCATTTTTATTTATCCTTATTTAATCTATTTAATTTTATTTGTGGTAATAAAATTCGAAATTTTAAATGGTTATAAATAATAACTTATGTGTTGTTAATTTTACATAATTGGATACTTTATGACATTTTCGACTATATAAATTTTAATTTATAATTTTTAAATATTTTTGTGAATTTTAAACAATTTAATATTATGTTATTTTTATAAAATAACAATAGTGTCAATTTTGACACTATTCATTTATTTGAATTTAAATAAAATCCACACAGAGGATATATTGAAACTAAAATATTTAATAGGTTTATAACATGTCATATTCATCTAGGAAATTAGTGGAGAACATTAAATAGTTCATATAATATTTATTTTACAATTTGTAAAACCATTTATTTGATAATTCTCTTAATAAAATAACTTCTACATTTTTTTTATAATTTTTAAATATACTTATTTGTGGCATAAAAATTAACAATAAAATAATAGGATGAAGATAAATCTTATATATTTCATAATAATACTTTTAGTCAGATTTATATTCTAAAACGCCCATCTTTTAAAATGTTTTATTATTAAATTATGAAGGTGACAACTTTGACATCATTTAAGATAAAATAATATAAGTGTCATAATCACTTTTATAAGACTCCAAACGGTTATATATTCAGTCATTGGATGATTTGGTGTATATATAGACTACCAATAAGTTTTGGTCAGGTTTGTGAGCCTTTTAATAGGTATTATTATTTCAATAAAAACTATATTACTTATTTTTCACTAAATAAATAATTTCTGCATCATTAATGTATAAGCTATTAAAATAATTAAATATATATTAAAAATTATAAATAAATTACGATGATAAATAAAAATATTTTATCTTTAAAATTATTATTTATAAACGAATTTATATTCTCAATAAACTTATATTAAAAATAGTTTAATTATTAAAGTTGAGTGAGACATATTTCACTTTCCTTTAAATAAAATAAACTAAAGGTCTTAATCACCTTTAAGTGTGTTCCAATGGAATCCATTTTGACCCAAATATGCCTTAGGTCGAAATATAAGTATCCAATTATATTAAGACAAGTGTTAGAGTAATTTTATAATATTATATTTACCCTTAACTACCTGATTTACCTTTTACTATGGTAAATAAAATTTACCATAGTTACTATTCATAATGCCAAAAAATAAAAATTAGCCTATAAACATAATTTGAACCCACTAATTAAAAATTTTGAATCCATTTTTCTAAATTCAATGCACAAATTTTGCAGAAATTAATTTAAAATTAATCCCGTTGTTAAGAAAACGAGTTTTAAAAGTTAAAACATTGCAAAAGAATAAAATGATTTTTCCTATGAATTCAATGTAAAATCAATTCTAATGACATAAATTATGTTAAATGGTAAAATTATATTCAATTTTTACTTTAAAACCATTTAATATTATAATTTAACCATATAAATTATTACGATGAAAAAAGTTGTTTTTAATTAAAATATAGCGTGTTTTTACTATTCATTAAAATATGAAAGTTATCAGAATAATATGAAAAATTTATCCAAAGTAAATTTTAATATCCTGATTCCCAATAAGAATTTTATTTTGTCAAATTAAACTTATAAAGATTTCAAAAACATGATTTAAAGTGGGTGCACCATCAAAAGGCAGCAAAACTGCATTTTTTAAAAAATACTCATTTTACCTGAAAAAATTATTTTGTTCACATACCATATTCTAGAAAATGTGTAAGATGAAATAATAATGTTATGACATTAAAAATGTAGTTAATACTATTCATAACGGCTAGTTCATAAAAATATTATAACCATATATCGTTGTTTAGTGAAACCCGGTATTGCGTACAACACACGCTATCGAGGAAGGTCGCGATTGCGTGTAATTAAAGCCATGTATGGGTTGCATATACTTCAAGATAATACGGTTTTGTGTATAGAACAAGATAATCATGGTGTAGCGTACAATAGAAGATATGAATGAAATTTAAAAAGAATATATCTCATAAAATCTCGGGGTGTTATAGTGTTTATATGATGTTGATCTTCAATACTGATTCCGGTGTATATGTGATACCGATTTTCAATACCGAATCCGGTGTATATATGATGTCAATAATCAATACTGATTCCGGTGTATATGTGATACCAATTTTCAATACTGAATCTGGTGTATATATGATTCCAATTTTCAATACCGATTTTGGTGTATATGTGATACTGATTTTCAATACCGAATCTGGTGTATATATGATACCGATTTTCAATACCTATTCTGGTGTATATGTGATACCGATTTTCAATACTGAATCCATTTTTTATATGATACCTATATTCATGATACTGAATCTGGTGTATATGTCACTCCGATTTTATGATTCCGTCTTCTTGAGAATGTTATTTCTAAGAATCTGTTTTTCCTGATTTCTTAAGATTACGTTTTCTTGATAATGTTAGAGTTGCCTAATGTATCGCTCCAATGATATCAGATTCCAAGATTTCTGATACCTAACATTTATCTTTTACTTAACATCGTTTCTGTTACTTGAAACAATGTCGTACAATCTTTTACAAACTAACCGTTGTATGTTTTCCACAACATTCGGGTACCTCTGAAATTTAAGGAAAATATGACCCTTGGAAAGGAGGCAACCGTTGGGAAGTTTTTCCAAAAAATACAAGCTCATTCGAATGAGAAAAGTACTTGAAAGTGAACAAGCTTGTGAGGTGATTTCTAGAGAGATAGGCTCTTACAAATCTCAGTTCTTCGTGCAGATGTTGTGAAAAACTTGTTCAGGCGTGAACAACTTGTTCAGACTTGCTTAGTGCAGACTCCGATTGTGTTGATCGTGGGTTTCCGAGTTTGGAAGACAGAGGTTCTAATTTCCTTCTAAATCTAGGTCTTGTAGGGATAACAAGACGAATACAGATCTTTGGATGGAGGGCTTACCAGGGTATGGGTAAGACATACTTTATTGAAAGTATAAATCAAGGAACCTTTATACATGGTTGTTGGATACCCTTCTCTTTGGGTAAAAATAATTCCAGTGTTACTTGATTCCAATTTCAAATTGTTTTAATTCTGCTGTGTTTGTAACTTTGTTAAAGTTAAAAAGTATAACCTTCTTATACTTTGTAATTCCATTAGTCTGATTATATTACAGATTCTATATGCTTTAAGGTAGAATCTTTTTTTTAGGAAAATAGAAAGGGTTTCTTTAAGAGGTCTTGTGAATGTTTGTTTATCCTTGTTAAACTTAACTTTAAAGTTTCCAAAGGAATTTTTAAAGTATACAATTAACCCCCCTCTTGTATATTGAGCATCGCATCTTTACATATTCGATCCTACAAAACAGATATCATCCAAAAATAAATCAATGGGTGTGGAGGAGGATAAAATAACATACCTTGGATTGAATATTTGAATCATCCAAGAGATAATAGAAATATTTCCAAACCTAGAATTTGTCTGAGCATTGGATTTTTTCAACCATTGAATCATTCAAGCATTGGATTAAAGCCCTGGAAGTGTTCGAGTATTGATTAGAGACTTGATTTGAGCTTGGTTTCAATTAGGAGGAGTGGCGATGATAGTTGGATTCTATAGAATTCGTTGTTTATCGCAACTGGTTCGTGTCTGGTAATAGTTCTTTAAATAAATTGGGTCACTTTTATCAGTTCTTCCAAAAGAATGATAAAAAGGTCTCTTTTATCAGTGCTAAAATAATAAGTGTTGTTGAAAGCCAAATTTATAGGCACTTTTTAGAGTCGATAAATCTCTATCTGTATCAGTGCTAAAAAACACTAATAAATATGCCTTTTGTCAGCGCTTATTACATAAGCATAGATAAAGGATTTATAAGTATAATTATAAATAATTTTATTGAAAAATATATTTATATAAATATATATATTTAAAAAATATCTATAAATATAAACATATTAAATATATTAATTAACTAAATATATTTATTATAATATTATAATTATTTAAATGTATATTTGTTTATTTATAATTATATAAATATTTTTAAAAAAAAATAATATTTATATATTGATATATTTATATCATTATATCCTTATATATACTTATATAATTATATATACATTTAATAAATATATATAGTAAATATATTCATTATTTAAATAAATTTATTATAAATTTATAATTGTTTAAATATATATAATTAATTATTTGTAATTATATAAATAATTTTTTTAAAAAATAATGTTTATTTAGTTATAATTATAAATATATAAATGTATAAATACAGTAAATATACATTTATAAATATATTTATTTATAAATACATATTTAGAAATATATTTTAAACATTATTAATGAATACTTGATCTTAAGTGAATGCGTATTGAAAATGTGTGAAATTGAATTATTAAAAATGAGTATACTTTAAAATTATTGAAATAATGGATGAATTTTATTAATTAAATATAAATTATTAAAAAATTATGGATATAAATTTAAATAAAGATGAATACATATTTAAAATATTAAAACATGTTAAATAAATAAATAAATATAAATAATGTAAATTAATTAAATTCAGAAAAAAATTAAAAATTAAAATTAAACATATTAAAAAATAAATAATATAATTCTGTAATAAAATTGAAAAGAAATAAATAAATTTTACTAATTAAATACATGATATATTGAATTTATCAAGTTATAATGAAATTATAAAATTTATACTAAAATTTGAATAAATCACATAAATATTAGGTTCATGTGTTTCTATATAAAATTGCACTAATTAAGTAAATATTTGAGTGTGAGTATGGAATATAAAGATTCATTAATCATGTATATGTGAAATCAATATAACACACTCTTGATATATGCTAAATTGAAAAATTAAATGTCATTCTATTTTTTCCCATTACTCAATGCAATTAGTCATTATATATAATGCGTATTAATTTTTAAATATAAACCATTCCTCACTAAATATATTACTATTTTAAAGATTAAGTATTTTATATTATATAAATTATATTTATATATTCACATATATATATATATTTAATATATACTATTTATTAACATTATCAACAATCATTTAATTAAAAAAATGTTAAATATTTTTCTCAATTTACATAGATTTAATTTTTATTTGATTGATTTTCATTTTAAAAATATTTATATATTTAATATATATTGTTTATTAGTATTTATAATTTATATATTGTATAATCAATTTACTCAATTTTATCAATAATTATTTAATTAATAATTTTTTAATATTTTGTTAGTAAACTCATTTTTATTTATTTCATTATTTCATTTTGTTCAGGACCTTTATCGATGCTAAAAGTAATGAGCTGATAAAGGGCACCCTTTATCAACCCTAAAAATAAAGCGCTAATAAAGGGTACCTTTTATCAGTGCTAGCTAAAAGCATTGATAATGGTTACCCTTTTTATCACTAAAATCCACTGATAAAGTTTATTCTTATCAGCACTTTTTTCTAGAGGTAATGAAGTAAAATGCTATTAAAGGATTGTTTTGTTGTATTTTTGGGGCTTTCACCATGATGGGGGTCAGTTCAAGTTAAGAGGAAGATTCATCATAATGAATCTCAACCAGGATAGGTAAACTATTTCCCTTGATGATGCCACATTTAGGGCTTATGTGTCCACTGATCATGATCCTCTGGGCAAGACATGGAGAAACACTACTGTGGAAAAGTGTCAATCAGGAATCCCAACATTAGGGTACCTATGCTTAGGAGATAGTGGTTTGGGGGTTAAAATTATTAGGATCAATTGGTAGGATGAATGCCCATGCTATATTTGGAGCGATGTGGGAAGACAAAAGAGTAGGTTGTAACAGTTTCATGGGGATTCGATGTGTGGTTGAACTCATCCTGAATGATCATAGGTGACCCGAGAAATCAACTTTCAGAAAAGGGTATTAACTGAAAAGAGGCACAATAGAGAGTCCTAGTGTATTAATTTCACAAAAGTTAGGGTTTCATGAAGGTTCCGAGATTCATGAAGCTTAGGGGTCTTGTAGAGGTTAGGGGTCTTAAAAGGAGTTTGTTTCACGAAATAGGGTGACCCTGCCACAAAGTAAATTCTTGGTCCCCAAGGGGTTGGTTCCATAAAGAATAATCATCTTGAGAAACCTAAAGAGCCTCAAAGGTATTTTTTCTTACGTGAAGTACATAGACCTTCACGAAAGGCTTCTCTACCATGGGTCAAGGTTCTAAAAAACCCATTGGAGGAGGTTTCATATAAGATATAAACCTTTGGAGGTCCATCTTATATCTCACTCACGATTCCTCTATATATAGTGAATTAGGAGCTTTTATCAGAATCTCAAATGCCGTGTACCCATAAATTCTGTTCATGATGGGGTATTTATAGTTACTATAGAAGAAAGGAAATAAGGTTTGTGGAAGATATAGGATTTCATAAAACTTTATGAGATTAAAAACCTACTGGGGTTTCATGAACCTGAAATACACTAGAGGATGTTACCGTCAAATCCCAATGTGGCCAGGGAATTCTAATAAATGGATCTCTATGATTCTGACATACACGATTTGTAGGTTACCATTAATTCTCCATGCAGATAGGGACCTCCATGAACCCGACCCATCTGTGAAGCATTGAACATCATGAAATAGAACCTTATGTTAATTTTTGGATGTTTTGGCCCAAATATGTTTCAAATCATCCCATTCCTTCCTCAACTAATCTCATAGAATTCATATTTAAATGTTAAAAAATGACCCCCTTGAAATTGGATTCAACAAGGGAATGTATTCAAAGATTCTGAAGGAAAACTGTTAAAAATTGTCCATTGGCACCCACTTATCATGATTTTTTTTTGATTATGTGCCTATAAATACGGGTGGGGTCCCTTATGGGACCATGAGATTTTTGTGAAACATAGGAAATGTGATCTATTTTCCTAAAATTCAATACCTTTATAATAATTTTGGGATTTCCATCCTCACCACTCAAAAAACTCAACACTTCTGTGAATCATGGTCCCACAAACTGACTTCCGTGAAGGGACCTCTAGGAATAGACTACTCTGAACCCAACCTTCATGAGACAACATTCACAAACCACTGTCAAAATATTCTACATATTGGAGAAAAATGGTCAAAATAGGTGAAAATTCATATTTTACTTGATGAGAGTATATTCCCATGAATATTATGATTGGAGAGAGCATTTAGATCATGTGAAATTACAACACACTTGCTAGACTACTCATGGAGGCTCAACAAGAATACCCGATCTGCAAGTTGCTGAAACTATATAGTTTTTGGATGAGGGAAGATGTGTTTACCCCTAGTGTTGATCAAGATTATCCCACCTACTGCTTCAGAATAATGACTAGACAATACTGTTGTAAAAGGGTATCCTGAGGCCACATCCTGAAGGATCATGTGTCTCTCACTATGCATACCTTTTGGATCCATCTAAACAACATCAATGTAACATACCAGGTAAATGTAGAATAATAAATATTTCATATTTATTAATATTTTTTAATTAAATATTAATTTTACTTTAAAAGGGTTTCTAAGTTCGATATCGTACCCGATACGCAACAACAGGTTTCTTTGGAATCTTACGTTGCACACTAATAATATAATATTATTTTATTAACTAGTAGTTAACTCATAGCTGTTGTATTGGATAGAATTAATGAAACAAACTACAATATGATTATACATTATTTTTCAATTTATTTACATTATCCTATAAAAAGTTAGAGGCTTTAAATATGAATGAATCTAATTTTAAGCATAATTTACATTAAAAGGCCGATTTATCGCCTTTTAATGGAGAACCCTTTTTAAATATAGTTTTGGCCACATTAATATATTATATATGACCAAATAAAATCCTTCTTTATAATGGGTACATCAAAATTTACTTTGTGTCAATATTTGTAATTTTTCCGATAAAGTTAATTTTTAATGAATAGTGAAAATATTGTGTTTTAATTCAAAACTATGTTTTATTCTAATTTATTTATATGGATATATTATATTTTTAATTGGTTTTAAAGTTTAATTATAATATATTTTTACCATTTAATCCAATGTTGGTCATTGGAATTAATTTCACATTGAAATTGGACATAAACAAGTATCAATCTTTTGATAGTTATTGTTTCTTAAAAACACACTATTTGTTTTAACAACGGGAATTAATTTTAAAATAATTAATTCCACTTATATGTTTCGAATTTGGAAAAATAGACATCATTTTTGAATTTGGAATATCAAATATATCTTAGGTATAATTTTTGGTATTTTTCTAAAAAACATCAATTTTTGATGAATAGTGAAACTACTTAGCGGTAGTTAAAAAAACTGACTTTTTCATTTAAATGAAATTTTACCACTTCCGTGAATTTAATTTCCAAATTCTTACATACATGGTTGTTATAAAAAATCAAAATTTTTTTCATTAAGATGAAAATAATTTTTGGTGAATAGTAACTTTTGACTTTTATTTACCGTGGTTAAAGGTAAATAGGATAATTTAAGGTTAAAAGAATATTATAATAATTTAAAATTGCCTTAAAACTTTTCCAAACCTTATTGGTTGAGTCATATACGACCATGGGCATCTTTGGGTGATTTTGGGACCCCGTGGTTCCACTTGGTAGTGATAATGACAATTTAGATTAATTAATTTAATGTGAAGACAAAATTGACATTAACAAAAATCTTTTAGTAATTAATTTTTATATGGTGTTATATAAGTCATATTTTAGACTATAAATATTAATTTGAAAGATAAAACTATTTCATACATGATAGTATTTTTTTATAATTTTTAGACATCAAATAAATTAAATTATTTATGACACAATAATGATGCAGTATTTAACTCATTAAGAAGTGATTTAAATAAATAAGATTATAATGATTAAAATTTTATCCAAAACATGTCCAATTCTGATTGGATGATTTTATTTCGATCTTTAGTCATCTTATCTTCTACTATAATGATTTTTGGACCATTAGAAATCGAATATCATTATATTATAAAATAATATTTTCACACTTTCCTAAAGAGCCCCTCTTCCCCCTTATAAAAGGATACCGCTTATAACCAATTCCACACACCTCTTGAGCCATTTAGCTTTTCCAACCTCTGCTAAATTAAGCTCCATACATCCCTCTCTTCCCCTATAGGCCTTAACTCAGGCAGAAAACACTTTAGTAAGTCATATTGGTCCAAACTAAAGGAGTTACCCAAATTAAAGGTAACAGTTTCTCTTAAACTATTTTCATTTATTTTACTTATCCAACCCCTAAACTCTTTTTATTTATTTATTTTGTAACAAAACTAGTATTCTAAATATAATATTATGTTTTTATAAGAAGTATTTGAACAACACTTACTCACACCTCCATTTAATGGATGAAGAACATAATGTTTTTATGGATGGAAAACTAACGCCTCACGAAACGATGATTGTTCAATTACATATTACCACCTCTCATGGTGGACATTATGATGGAACTCTATTTATATATGATATATATTATGTATATTATTTCCTTATTCTTCTGTAATTCCCATTTATATCACACCTTTATGGTTTCCATATTGGGTAAATACGATAATCTCATTTGAGGAAGTGCGGACTACCGCCCCCTTAAAGTGATGTGACTCATTAATGAAATATGTGGGATCTATAAAGGATATTGTTAAAGATATTATATATGATATTATACTGGAATTAGAATATAACTATTTATCATTATGTTTTATTTGCATTAAAATAAGAAATATAAATGAAAGTAGCGTTCATGCGTACGTACGACTTACCGTCTCCATGAACAGTGCATTTCATTTCTTACCTCTAAATGTTATGTAATGTTATAAATAAATGTATATACTGGATATATATATATGATATATATGATATATAAATCATGAATATCATTCTGGATATAGTGGACTATTGACCACATGTACAACTTGTAAATATAAGGTGTTCATTTTTGACTTAAGTGCCAAATATAGACAAAACAAAAGTTATTAACTTAAATGATGACGTAATGTTTATAACATGGTAATAAGTGATATAAAAAGAATAATAAACTTGAAAAAGGTTCTTAAGCAAGTAGAAATTAACTTTAGTTTGTTATTCAAGATATTAATGAATGATCGAGTCAAGTCGGACACGAGGTAAGGGACTTCATCTCAATCTCCTTTCATTGAGGCATATTTTTATTTATACAAAACATTATTTTATACGATGTATAAACCCCTTTGAATTTTACTTTTATTCAAAAGGAATATTTTTCTACAAAGCATTTTACAAAACAACAAAAGGAATGTTCCTTTTAACGTACGCGATGACAACGACCTTTTCCGCCACCGCGAGTATTATTTGATCTTTGGCTTCCTCAACAAGTCGTGCTGTTTTTAAAAGAAAATAAATATATTATAATCTTTTAGGTATTTTTCATATTGAAAATGGTTTTGAAAATGGATTTTTTATGTCAATATATTTATGTGAAATATTGTGATTGAAATGTGGAAATGTTTTCTTTCCTTTATATTTGTTGTATGTGTTATGATTTTATATTGGTACTTGGAAATTTGACGGATGGTTACGTGATAAACCAAATGACGGGTGGTTACATGAATACCAGGACGGGTGGTTACATTATAATCTCCAATTCATTGGGTATGGAAGTCGGCCGTATGGCTATTCCATTTAGTTATATGTTTGGAAGTTGACTGTATGGTTATTTTATTTATGTATGTTTATGTCCCAAGTTACGTTTATCTGTTATTTGTTCTTTATATGGGTTTTATGGTAATATTTTGTTTACAAAAGGGTAATAAATGATCTTTTATTTAGTGAAGAGTATTTAGTACTTCATAAAGGTGAAAATTATTACTTGTGTTAAAGTATTCATGGTTTACTTGTTGTTTTAAAATACTAACAGTTTTCCATATTTGTGTATCCCTTACTGAGCTTTTTATGATCATCCCATGTTTTTGAAATTTTTTTCATAGGACATAATGTGGAATAGGGACAAGGATGAGATCAAGGAAAAGTCATGCTTTCTTAAACATGGAAATAGACATGACTCTTTTATTTTCAAGAGTTCAAGTTTTGTTAAAAAAATAGAAACTGTGTAGAAGTGTCTACCTTGTAAATCTTTTGATATGTAATAGTTATGGCCTAAATCTCTAAAACTCTAAACCTGAAAAGATATTCAATGTGAATTATTCATTTAATTCAAGATTATGTAAGGTTTTAAGGCCGGGTCCTTAAAGTTGGTATCAGAGGCCGGTTTAGATAACTTTAGGAGTTAGGATATTGTTAAATTAATATCCATAAAGTAATTTATGTTAATATCGAGATCATGTAGCATTTACAAATTACCATGTTACTTTGCCTAAGATATTTATACATTCAGAATGGTTTTCTATAGAGGAAATAAGGCATCTATGTTGGGACGACATCAGGAGAAAGACAACCTTCCAAATCAGCCACCTGAGATGGTCAGAATCGGAACTGAATAGTTTGTTGTAGTGATGGCACAGTTGACTCAGGCTATAAATGTTGGTGGTATTCATGCACGAGATCATCCAGATCAACCGTATAGGAACATGTCAGTAGTGGAGCATTTCATGAGGCAACATCCCCCATCATTCAGAGGATCATCTGACCCTTTTCTAGCGGAAGGGTGGATTAAATCACTGGAAAAGATTTTGGATGTTATGGGATGTTCAGAACATCAAATTGTTAGTCTCGCTATTTACTGTTTTGAAGGTGAAGCTGATCTGTGGTGGTCGATGGTGAAAATTACAGGCATAGTGAGGAGATTGATGCTCTTGTTTTGGATGAATTCAATGGTATGTTTCTTGAGAAATATTTTCCTAAGGTGGTTCGTCTTAGGATGGAAAACAAGTTCCTAGAATCGAGGTAGGAGGATGACTCAGTGGACGCTTATGAAGCAAAGTTCACTCGACTGGAAAGGTATGCACCGAATTTCATCCGAGATCTTGATAGTAAGATAAATCGATTTTACTCAGGAATAAAGACACGATATCGAAGAGAAATAGCCTCTCATGAGTTCAAAATTTATGAAAAACTTGTTAGATGTGATGAGAAGGTGGAAATGGAGTTTTCCGATTATCAAGTGTTCTTTGAAAAACAACAGAATAAAAGGTCCAATTGGCAGGAAAAGGGGAATAATAAATCAAAGAAGCCTGGAGGTAAGAAAAATAAATATCCAACATGTGAGAAGTGTGGTAAAAAGCATCTTGGAGAATGTTTATCGAAGTCTGGAAAGTGCTTCCAGTGTGTTAAGTCTGGTCATATTGCTCGTAACTATAAGGAAGATGATCAAGCAGGAAATGAAAAACCATCGGTAAGATGTTTTAAGTGTAATGAAATGGGTCATTATGCAAATGAGTGTCCAGAGAAGAACTCAAATGAGGGAAAGATGCCAGACTACAAGTAAAAAGGTGTGGTGAAATCCTTTGCAACTACTTCAACAGATGTTGGTCCATCAAACGAAGTAGTATCAGGTACACTTTTTGTTTGTTCAGATTATGCCAATGTGTTGTTTGATTCAAGGTCTACACACTCTTTCATTTCTGAGAAGTTTTCTATTTAATTGGGAATTCTATATCAAGATATGAATACAAAACTTATGGTAAAAATGTCTGGAGGAAATGTTGAGACAAAAATAAAACATAAGAACATTCTTGTCCTTGTGTGTGGGAAGAATCTACCTGGAAACCTTATTGTTTTGCCTCTAGTAGAGTTTGATGTTATTTTGGGCATGGATTTGATTTCTATTTATCATGATAAGATTGAATGTAGAGCTACAGAGGTTTCTTTTCAGAATTATTTTCAGTTTGTATACAAAAATGAACCCTTGCTGTGGATAACATATCAGTAAGCTGAGAAACTAGTAAAAGATGGAAATTAATGTTACCTTACACATATTGTTGAAAACAAAGGAACTGTTCAGATTAATGATGTTCCAGTGGTAAATGAGTACCTTGATATTTTTCCTAATGAGTTGCCTGGTATTATATCTGATCGGAAAGCTAAAATTACTGTCTACTTAGTTCCTGATGCTAAGACAATTTCAAAACCCCCTTATCGAATAGATCAAATTGAACTTTTAGAGTTAAATAATAAATTTCAGAAGTTATTAAATAAAGGTTTCATTCGACCTAGCACGTCATCATGGGGTTCTCCTGTCTTGTTTGTTAAAAAGAAAGATGGTTAAATGAGACTTTTCATTGATTATAGAGAATCGAATAACATCACTGTTAAGATTAAGTATCCTTCTCCTCATATCGATGATTTGTTTGATCAACTTCAGGAAGCTCAGTATTTTTCGAAGATTGACTTGAGGTTGGGGTACCGTTAGTTGAAAGAAAAGGAAGAATACGTTTCAAAGACCATGTTTCTTACTAGATATGGCCATTATGAATTTTTAGTTATGCCTTTTGGGTTAACCAATGCACCTGCTGTATTCATGGATCTTATGAAGAGAATTTTCTGTGTGTCCTTGGATATGTTTGTGGTTGTGTTCATTGATGATATTTTGGTTTATTCCAAAATTAAAGAGGAATATGAAATTCATTTAAGGGTTTTCTTGAAAATCTTAAAAGAAAAGAAACTTTATAGGAAATCCAGCAAGTGTGAGTTTTGGTTACAATAAATTTCTTTCCATGGTCACATTGTTTCAAAAAATGGCATAACTGTTGATACTGCTAAAACGAAATTTGTTGAATAATGGCCAAGACCCACAAATATAACCGATATCCATAGTTTTCTTGGTTTGGCAGGTTATTACCGGAGGTTTGTTGAAAATTTTTCACGGTTATCTAGTCCAATGACTACGTTAACTCGAAAATGTGTTAAGTTTATCTGGAAAAAAGAATGTGATGATTGTTTTTAGGAATTGAAAAGGAGATTGGTGAATGCTACAGTTTTGGCACTTCCTTCCAGAAATGGTGAGTTTTTTATCTACAGTGATACTTAGTTGAAAGGATTGGGTTGTGTATTAATGCATAATGATCAGGTAATTGCTTATGCTTCACGTTAGTTGAAACCACATGAGTTAAATTACCCCACACATGATTTGGAATTAACTGCTATTTTTTTTTCTTTAAAAATTTGGAGGCATCATTTTTATGGAGTGAAGTGTGAAATATATACTGATCACAAAATATTGAAGTATATATTCAGTCAAAAAGAATTGAACATGAGATAGAGGATATGGTTGTAATTAATCAAGGATTATGATTTCACGATCCTTTACAATTAGGGAAAAGCAAATAAAGTGGCTGATGCTTTGTGTTGAAAATGTAATACTTCATTAACTATGCTACGTTTGGAATGAGATAATTTGGTTTTTGATTTGATTAACTTTGGCATAGAAGTTTTTGGTGTAGGGTATTCATCTGTTTTATTTCAGGTGTCAGTGAAATCATCTCTATCAGACAGAATAAAGTAACCATAGAAAGAAGACAGTGAGTTGAAGAAAAAGGTAGAGTTGGTTCAGAAGGGTACGTTGCCTGAATTTAACATTGATAATGATTATGTTGTAAGATTTGGAAAGAGATTATGTGTACCTTGTGATTCACAGTTGAAGAATCAGTTGTTAGGTAAAGCTCATACTTCCCCGTTTTCAGTTCATCCTGGAAGTACTGAGATGTACAGAGATCTTCATGAGTATTACAGGTGGGATGGAATGAAAAGAGATATTTCTGATTTTACTGTGAAGTGTTTGACTTTCCAGTAGGTTAAATCAAAGCGACAATTACCCAAAGGAATGCTTCAGCCTTTACCGGTTCCAGAGTGGAAATGGGAAAATATATCCATGGACTTCATTGTGGGATTACTAAAGACACCCCGAGTTAATAATGCAATCTAGGTTATAGTTTATGGATTGACTAAATCTGCTCATTTCATTCCTATTCGAGATAATTTTTCTCTAGATCAACTTTCTCGGTTGTATGTTAAAGATATATTCAGATTGAATTGTGTTTCCCTCCTCATTGTATCTGATCATGATCCCAGGTTTACTTATAACTTTTGGAAAGGCCTTCAGAAGTCATTGGGTACTGAATTAAATTTTAGTACAGCTTTTCATCCTCAATCAGATGGTTAGTCAGAACGAACAATTCAGACCTTGGAAGATATTTTACGTGCTTTATCGATGGATTACCAGGGAATTTGGGACCAACATCTTTCTTTGGTTGAATTTTCTTATAATAACAGCTTTCATTCCAGTATACAGATGGCTCCATTTGAGGAATTATATGGAAAGAATTGTCGAACTCCATCTTTTTGGGATGATGTAGGTGAAAGGAAGCTGATGGGACCAGAATCGGTAGAAGAGATTGCAGAGAAAGTTCGGTTGATTCAGAAGCACATGAGAACAGCTCAGAGCAGACAGAAAAGTTTTTCAGATAACCGAAGGAAGGATCTTTCTTTTGAGGTAGGTGATCATGTCTTTCTCAAAGTTTCTCCATGGAAAAGTGTGATGTGTTTTGGTAAGAATGGAAAGTTGAGTCCGAGGTTTATTGGACCTTATGAAATTTTGGAGAAATTTGGATCAGTTGCATATAGAGTGGATTTACCTCCAAGTTTATCCCAGGTACACAATGTTTTTCATGTTTCAATGTTGAGAAAGTATATGCCAGATCCATTTCATGTTTTGAGCCCAGAGGTAGTTTAGTTGGAAGAGAATATCTCTTATGAAGAACAACCAGTTCAGATTCTTGACTGTATAGAGCAGGTGTTGCAGAATACGGTAATTTACCAGGTAAAGTTTTTTTTGGAAAAACCATATGGTTGAAGAGGCAACGTGGGAATCTGAAAATGCTATGAAGGATAAATACCCTCCCTTATTTTGATAAGTGAATAAAAATTACAAGGACGCAATTCCCAAAAGGGGGGAATGATGTAACATCCCAGGTAAATGAAGAATAAGACATATTTCATATTTATTAATATTTTTGAATTAAATATTAATTTTACTTTAAAAGGGTTTCTATGTTCGATAACATACCCGATAAGCAACAACGGGTTTCTTTGGAATCTTACGTTGCACACTAATAATATAATATTATTATTTTAAATGGTAGTTAATTTCTAGAAGTTGTATTGGATGGAATGAATGAAACTAACTAAAATATGATTATACATGATTATTAAATTTATTTACATTATCCAATAAAATGTTAGAGGCTTAAAATGTGAATGAATCTAATTTTAAGCATAATTTACATTAAAAGGCCGATTCATCACCTTTTAATAGCGAACCCTTTTTAAATATAGTTTTGGTCACTTTAATATATTCTATGTGACCAAATAAAATCCTTCTTTAGAATGGGGACATCAAAATTAAGTTTGTGTAAATTTTTGGAATTTTTTCTGATAAAGTTCATTTTTTTAATGAATAGTGAAAATATTGTATTTTAATACAAAACTATGATTTAATATAATTTATTTATATGGATAGATTATCTTTTTAATTGTTTTTAAAGTGTAATTAGAATATATTTTTATCATTTAATCCAATTTTGGTAGGAATTAATTTCACTTTGAAATTGGACATAAACAAGTATCAATCTTTTGATAGTTATTGTTTCTTAAAAACATGCTATTTATTTTAACAATGGGAATTAATTTTAAAATTAATTAATGCCACTTATATGTTTTGAATTTGAAAAAATAGACATAATTTTTGTATTTGGAATATCAAATATATCTTAGGCTGAATTTTTGATATTTTTTTGAAAAACGTCAATTTTTGATGAATAGTGAAACTACTTAGTGGTAGTTAAAAAAACTGGCTTTTTCATTTAAATGAAAATTTACCACTTCTATGAATTGAATTTACAAATTACCACATACATGGTTGTTATAAAAAAGCAAAATGTGGTTCATTAAGATGATTTTTTTTGGGTGAATAGTAACTTTTGACTTTTATTTACCGCGTTTAAAAGTAAATAGGGTAATTCAAGGTTAAAAGAATATTATAATAATTCAAAATTTCCTTAAAACTTGTCCAAACCTTATTGGTTGAGTCATATACGACCATGGGCATCTTTGAGTCGATTTTGGGACCCCATGGATCCACTTGGGAGTGATAATGATAATTTAGATTAATTAATTTAATGTGAAGACAAAATTGTCATTAACAAAAATCTTTTAGTAATTAATTTTTATATGGTGTTATATAGGTCATATTTTAGAATATAAATATTCATTGGAAAGATAAAAAGATTTACTACATGATAATAGTTTTTTATAATTTTTAGACATCATATAAAGTAAATTATTTATGACATAATAATGATGCAGTATTTACCTCATTAATAAGTGATTTAAATAAATAAGATTATAATGATTAAAATATTATCCAAAACATGTCCAATTCTGATTTTATGATTTTATTTCAACCATGACTAAATTTATCTTCTAATATAATTAATTTTGGTCCATTATAAACCGAATATCAATATATTATAAAATAATATTTTCACACTTTCCTAAAGAGCCCCTCCTCCCCCTTATAAAAGGATACCACTTATAACCAATTCCACACACCTCTCAAGCCATTTGGCTCGTCCAAAATCTCACCAATTAATCGGCCTACATCCCTATCCTTCACCTAGAAGCCTTACCTTAGGCCTAAGGCCCTTCAAGGAGTCATTTTGGTTCAAACCAAAAGAGTTACCCAAATTAATGGAAACCGTATCTCTTAAATTATTTTCATTTATTTTACTTCTCCAACCCATAAACTCTTTTTATTTCTTTATTTTGTAAAAAACCAGTATCCTAAATATACTAGTATGTTTTTATAAGAATTATTATAACTACACTTACACACACCTCCATCTAATGGATGAATAACATAATGTTTCTGTGGATGGCAAGGTAATGCCTCACAAAAGGATGACTGTTCAATTACATCTTACCACCTCTCATGGTGGACATTATGATGGAAATGTATTTATATATGATATATATTATGTTTATAATTTTATTAGGCTTATGTAATTCCCATTTATAGCATGCCTTTATGGTTTCCATAGTGGTTAAATACGATAATCTCATTTGAGGAAGTGCGAACTACCGCCCCCTTAAAGTGATGTGACTCATTAATGCCTTATGTGGGATGTATAAAGGATAGTGTTAATGATATTATATATTATATTATACTGGAATTATAATATACCTATGTATCATTATGTTTTATTTCCATTAAAATAAGAAATAGAAATGAAAGTAGCGTTCATGCGTACGTAAAACTTACCGTCTCCATGAACGGTACATTTCATTTCTTACCTCTAAATGTTATGTAATATTATAAATACATGTATATACTGGATATATATATGATATATATGATATCTAAATCATGAATATCATTCTGGATATAATGTACTATTGACCACATGGACAACTTGTAAATATAATGTTTTCATTTTCGACTCAAATGCCAAATATCAAAAAAATGAAAGTTATTAACTTAAATGATTACATAATGTTTATAAAATGGTAATAAGTGATATAAAAGGAATAATAAACTTGAAAATGGTTCTTAAGCATGTATAAATTAACTTTAGTTTATTATTCAGGATCTTAAATAACGATCAAGTCAAGTCGGACACGAGGTAAGGGACTTCGTCTCAATCTCATTTCATTGAGGAATATTTTCATTTATACACAACTTTATTTTATATGGTGTATAAACCCCTTTGAAGTTTACTTTCATTCAAAAGGAATCTTTTTCTATGAAGCATTTTACTAAACGAAAAAAAAGAATGTTTTTTTAACATACGAGGTGACAATGACCTTTTCCGCCACCGCGAGTATTATTTGATCTCTGGATTCCTCAAAAAGTCGTACAGTTTTAAAAATAAAATAAATACCTTATACTCTTTTAGGTATTTCTTGTATTGAAAATGGTTTTGAAAATTTATTTTTTATGTCGACCGTATGGTTATTCCATTTATGTATGTTTATGTCCCAAGTTACCTTTATATGTTATATGTTCTTTATATGGGTTTTATGGTAATATTTTTGTTACAAAAGGTTAAGAAATGATCTTTTATTTAGTGAAGAGTATTTACTTCTTCATAAAGGTGAAAAGTATTACTTGTCTTAAAGTATTCATGGTTTACTTTTTGTTTGAAAATAATAACATTTTTCCTTCTTTGTGTATCCCTTACTGAGCTTTTTATGCTCATCCCAAGTTTTTGAAATGTTTTTCATAGGACATAATGTAAAATAGGGTCAAGGATGAGATCAAGGAAAAGTCATGCTTTCTTAAACATGGAAATAGACATGAATCTTTTTTTTCAACAGTTCATTTTTTGTAAAAAATTAGAAACTGTGTAGGAGTGTCTACCTTGTAAATCTTTTGAGATGTAATAGTTATGGCCTAACTCTCTACAACTCTAATCCTGAAAAGATCTTCAATGTGAATTATTAATTTAATTCAAGATTATGTAAGGTTTTAAGGCTGGGTCCTTATAATTAATGGGCAGGAATTAAAGGTGGATGCATCTCCCCTTAGTATGATATGATAATTATGAAGTTATTGGGGATCCCTTTAAAGGGATGGAACAAATTATTGGACTTATTCCAGGGAAATAATTTCATGGATGAGTTGGCCTATGCATATTTAGTTTGCCAATATTTTCATGAGTTTGAGGTATAGCTAAAGTAGGGTATGTTGTACATGGAAGAATGGTCCTCGTAGTTCCACATCTTCTATCACCTTGAAATTATTATAATGTTATTGAGTATGTGGTTTACAGGGACCAAAAAATTTCATATATACCATGGGGAGATTGGAATTAGCTTTGAGAATCTTTACCAAATTACCTGAATCCCAATTAAAGGACCCATGTATGATGAGTTCCTTCCCACAGAGAATTTATGATAGGACAAGGAACATTTTCCATCTATTGAAAGGGAGATGTTGCATTTGGTTCTGAGCTAAAGAAAGAACAATTTAGGGATGAAAGACTTACCATTCAAGTAGGGGTTCATTTAATTTTTTAAATGAACCAGTGAACATGCTACATGGGAGACCTCATTAATTCCCTTAGGAATTTCAGGGAGGTAAGGAGGACTCTTACTGATGGATCATGGAGTAAAGTTCGTTAAAATTGTGGTGATATAGTGTGAATATCTAGGATATTATTTTTAGGCCCGTGGGGTTTATCAATGCACTGATATGAGAATGAATACTCTCGGTGGGGGATGTGTAAATAGGGGGTGCAACCGAGCTCCTTCATCATGGATGTGGTGTTGGCAATATTGAAGCTCATCAATCTGGTTGTCCCAGAATTAGAAATTGTTACATGTTTCTCTTCTATATTATCTATGGGAATAATACCTTCAATGTGTCTGGTCTATTAAAATTTATATATGTTGTTTTCTTCACACCAGGAGGGGATAAGAGTGCCCAAATCTCATATCCCTAACCACCACAAACTTTTGATCATCGATTCCGAACATTTTCACGAGTCACCCTATAAAATTGGACTCAGTGCATGGGGTCTATCGAGCATCATCCACAAATCCTATCATTTTGTAGGGAGGTACTAGTAGAGAGGTATGAAAGTAATAAAATCCATGAGTCGTATGACTCATATCAGTTTGAGAGGCAGTTTCAGTGCCTCCAAAAACTGAACCCAAGGGTTTAGATGATGGTGAACAATGAACATCAACAGTCGGTCCTCTTACATATATGGTTCTTGTTTCGACACAAATACACAAAGGGGTGGAATGAGTTTCCACCACCTATTAATGTTTATAGACCCATCCATGACTATGTATAGAGTTGGGATAAAACATGTCCTAGAGAAATGATAAGGTGGTAAACCACTTGGGCTGATAAAGGAGGGGTCCCACAACCATGGGACCAAGGATAAGTGGTGGTCAAGGAATTCTTTGAAGGCAGGGTTAGTCTAGCGTGTAGAGAAGCAGCTGAAGATCTAGTAATACATGAACTCACCTAGGTTGAAGCTTCAGGGAGGGGAGAAAAAATAGGCTCCAAACTCCAAAAAACGTGGGTACAGGAAGAAATTAGAGCCTATGGGGAATTCATGAGGGTATATATCCTTGGTCTGGGGATGTAATTACATCGCTCGAATATCCCCAATGACACTATTTTTCATGAAGATTGGGGGAGTTTAGGGTCTACAAACAAATCAACTCTCTCCATTAGAAATAGAGGAATCTTAACAGAGATGGTATATTCCACATGGGGTTTTTCCCTGAAATTTTAGGCTTCTAGACCACTTAAAAGGAAGATATGTACTATATAATGATGCTGGAGGACTTGGTCAACTATTTGAACACCCACATCACTGGACTAGCTGAGTGAAGGTGTTTCTGGTTATGGAATATTCGCCAAATCTGTCGCCGTGTGAGTTAGGTGGGTGCTTGCCTCTACAAGAGGGGTCAAATAATTAATCCTAGGAAATTTATTTCTTTCGATACTCTCTCAATGATAGAGGACCTTCCGTTGATCCGGAAAATATTTTGACCTTGTATGTCTTAGAAACTACCATCCCTCTATGATTACTATCTAACCCCTTTTCATGCATGTAGGAATCAGTGATCGCTGAGGAGGGAGAGGTTTGTGAGGAACCTCCAACTTGGGGAGATGTATCCGCATCCTCATGTGATAATATTATTTTAATACCTTTCCCCTTCCTATATTTTTATTTAATTCCTGTTAGGATTATTTCTCATCTAACCCTATGATTTAAATGGATTTAAAAACCATATTTCAAGATCAAACTACAATAGTGATGCCAATGCATGGGAATGTAATGTTGGATGAGGATATGAATTAAACAAATGTTGTATAAGAGGATATGAATACCGATATTTTTATATAAGTATCAAACTAGATTTATGATGAACCTAAATACCAAATAGTGGAGGTAGATGTATCCCTATCAAAAAAGGTGACTAGAGATATTACAATTAAGACACCTACCTCAGAGGTCCCATCGTCAAAAACTGATAAAAATGAAGTTGCAATGACGTTGGTCAGGATCATTCCACCAAAAAAGGTGATCGAGGAAGCTATGATGGTCTATCCTACCTTGGAGGATCCATAAGAGGTATTTAAGACTCCTACTAAGGCTCCTGCTGAGGCTACGCCTATGGACTTAAGATCTAGAGAGGATCTATTTCCACTAGAACATGGGTTCATCCCACCCTAGTTCATGCCTGTTGATGACCTAGCCTATTTATTGTTGATGTTTTTTCCAATTTATTATCATGTGTTTCATGATGACATTGAAGATTCTTTATGTGGTGTCTTTGAGGAGAACAGAGTGGTCTAACGTAAGGCCTAGAGATAAGTCCAGAAATTCATCACTCGCACTCCACTAGTTGTCTTGCTAAACTATGTGAGATCAATATTCCATTGGCTAGTTATCCTTGGGGATAATGAAGTGGAATCTAGTATCCTCATTTCAGTTGATAGAGACCTTATCATCAAGAATAAACATACCATGTTGAATGAGTTAGAATTTTCTTGTCCTAATAAAAATGTACATTGAAATTAGGATCCCTAGGTGGATGAAGAGAATATAACTTTCTTATAAGTGTTAGCACAAGAGAGTGAATCCATCTTCAATACTCAAGAAGTGATCATTGGAAAACAAAGGGCTTAGTTGGACACAGTTGAGGTAATGGTGGAGGTGGCAACATATCTAGTGTCTGAATGATGATCCAAGTAGGATAGGATGCGAATCAGGGGTAAAGAAGTTATCCCAGTTTCTGAGGAGGTGGAAGTTGATCTTGTAGAGTTAACAACCACTTTGGATTCTAATCAATACAGGCAATCTAATCTTGATCTCTCATCCATTGTGGATGAATATAATGATAATTTCTTTATATTTTAGGACAAAAGAGAGGCACCAATCTATGGATGAACCACCCATTATTTGGAAGGTTTTTTAATTCTCATATGTTTTTAAAAAACACTTTTTATCTCACCTCAATCGCATTGACAAGAAAAATAATAGTGAATACTTGACCCCACATTAGTTATTATAAGTGTGGGAAACAAGGGAAAACATAGTATTTCACATATATAAGGGAGTAACAAGAAATGGTTGAAAAATTAGGGTTTGAAATTACTTATCAGCCACTATAATTTACTGACCAAGAAAGTTCTAGCTACTTTGTGAGACACTCTAAATAGTTGATTTTTTATCTCAATGTGTGTTGTGAATGAAAATGATAACTCTAGGGGTGTTGGATTCTACATTAATAAGGGTAAATGATGAGAGTAAGTCTAGACACCCAGGATTTGGAACACAAAGTGGGTGGAATGATGTTGGAGGATAACTAATGATCATGTTCGATGTACAAAATTCATTTTTCAATGGATATGGAAAAATAAATAAGGGTCGACAACTAACCATGTTTGAAAAATGAGACTTATCTATAATTTTTTTCAAAATTATTTTGGGGCATGTTCCCTTTATAGTATGTCAACTTTTGTGGCATATAATCATGCCACCAAGGGGGTCTGTTCTGTCATGGAAGATGATGGGGATCCAAATTCAGAGAGATATAAAGCATGGGGGTGAACTGATGGAGTGTCTGAATGAAGTTCAACACTCCCATAATTATTCCACTATGGATCTTTAGAACCTTGGATAGGCATATCGGTTTGAACTAATGTTAGAATCATATTCCAAGGAGAGAATTGTCTCAATTTCCATGTGATATTGAAATAAAATGAATGATGCAGTAGATGAATGGAAGCAAATAGAAAGAGTCTTAATAGGGAATGGCTTAATATTATTTTTCGTTTTATATCATGCAATGAGGATGATAGAAAAACATTTTAATGTCATATGGTGAGGATGATGGGAATTTTGTTTAACATCATATGGTGAGGATGATAAACATGTAGTTTTACATCATATAGTTAGGATTATGAACACATAGTTTAACATTATATGATGAGGAGGATGTATCACATAGTTTAATGTTGTGGTATTGGGATGCGTTAACTGATGTTAATAACATCTTCCCAAACCCATTGGTGGGGGAACAATAGGGTAAATAAATAGGGTATCCCTTAGAGGTGATTGTGAGAAAAGGGATCCTAGGATGTGGATCTAACTATTTCCTAAAACAATGGGTTTAGTTAGCATAACCAAATTTTTATTAGTGTTAATAGTTGGTTCTTTCTGGATTTATACCTCTTTCTTTTTGTCCTGTTATTTTTCCCAAGTTGTTGGAGTGAGGTGATGGGGGGAGTATGACACTTGATCAGGTTTCCCATCTAGTTTTCTAACCTAACAGATGTTTCTACCTCTTTCCTTTGGCTATTTAAGGCCATACTAGTCAGACCAGAAAGTTTCAAATAGTTATCTTCATAATGATTAGGCCCTGACTCCTATTTTAATGTCATAGATCTTGGACCTGTTGAGTCAATAAGGTTTTCCTTATGACTTTTCCATTCCTTCTTGTTTTAAAAATCACAAACACCTTATCTTTAAGGAAAATTGCTTTCTTAAGGAAAATTTATTTTATAAGGAAAATTGCTTTCTTAAGGAAAATTGCTTTTATAAGGAAAATTGGTTTCTTAAGGAAAATTGCTTTTATAAGGAAAATTGCTTTCTTAAGGAAAATTGCTTTTATAAGGAAAATTTCTTTCTTAAGGAAAATCGCTTTTATAAGAAAAATTATCCTTATCATATTTTCATCCATATTTTTCTTAAGTATGAGTTTCAGATTCATTTTCTCGGAATCATTGAAACTTTGATATAAAGCATTCTGTTTTAGGGTTCAGATTCTGGACAAGAACTATAAGGAAGTTTCATTCCGAATTCCGGATATGAACTCTGACTAAGTTCTATTCCAGATTCAGGATACGAATTCTGAAGAAGAATTCTCATTACGAATTCTAATGAAGAAATCCCATTCCGAATTCTCATTACGAATTCTGAAGAAGAATTCTCATTACGAATTCTAATGAAGAAATCTCATTCCGAAATCTCATTACGAATTCCAATGAAGAATTCCCATTATGAATTCTAATGAAGAAATCTCATTCCGAAATCTCATTACGAATTCTGATAAAGAATTCTCATTACGAATTATGATGATGAATTCTCATTACGAATTCTGATGATGAATTCTCATTACGAATTCTGATGATGAATTCTCATTACGAATTCTGATGATGAATTCTCATTACGAATTCTGATGATGAATTCTCATTACGATTTCTGATGATGAATTCCTATTCCGAATTCTCATTCCGAATTCACCTATTAAACAGAATCTGATTATCATTGTTTTATACACTCTGAATTTATTCATTCCGAACCTTCACTCCAAAGTTTCTATTCCGAACCTTTATGTTAGAGTTTAAAACGATGTCGTACATTCTGTTGCACTTACTTTGTTATAAAACGATGTCGTCTGTTTTGTTATAAACTAACCGTTGTCTAAGTGACACGTGTACAGGTCCCTCCGATCTTTAAGGAAAATATGACCGTTGGAGAGGAGCCGACCTTACCTATAAATAGGATCTCATTTGAAAGTGCTCGTTGCTGTTGGAAAACGGATGGATGAACAATTTGGACTTTGTGCATACATGCTGTTGAAGTGATTTCTAGAGAGAGAGTCTCTTATTAACTCTCAAAGCTTCGTACGACTCCGAATGTTGGTGATTACATTCGAGGGCTTCCGGGGATAGGAAGACAGAGGTGCCGACTACCTTAAAGATCGAGGGCTTCCTTGCTGAGGAAGACAGAGGTTTCCAACTACCTTGAAGTTGAGGGCTTGCGGGGATAGCAAGACAGAGACTCCGATCTTCGTATCGAGGGCTTACCCTGGTGTGGGTAAGACAGACTTGCTTGAAAGTATAAATCAAGGGACCTTTATCCAAGGTTGTTGGATACCCTTCTCTTTGGGTTAAAAGACTTATTCTTGTTACTTGTAGTTTTACTACTTGTTTCTATTCCGCTGCAATTTGTATCTTAAGGAAAGTATAACTTTCTTATACTTCCTTACATACTCTGATTCATTTAGATTCTATACGCTGTAAGGTAGAATCTCATATTGTAACTTTTGTTAAGTTTCAAATTCCAGAACCGTATTTCCGGAACCTACTTTTGGAATCACTTTCCAAGTTCAGTTCGGTGTTAGAGGTGTTGTGAATTTACTTAGTTTAACTTTGTTAAACTTAGCCCTTTCCTTTTCTTAAGGAAACTATAGTTTCTTTACTATCTTTAAAGGTTCCAAAGGAATTTTTAAAGTATACAATTCACCCCCCTCTTGTATATTGAGCATCTCATATTATATTTCGATCCTACAATTGGTGTTAGAGGTTGGAAACCTCTTACTCTATACCATTCTTACATTTGGTATCAGAGCCGGTTACTGAAATACTTGTACTCACATACAAGTTTTTCTTGCTCACTCTTCCATTCCGAACTTTTTCATTCCGATTTATCCATTCCGAATTTTTCTCATTCCGAACTTTGTTATTACGAATCTTTGTTACTAACAAGTTTGTGTGCAAAGTTATTTTCAGTATGGCAGGAATTAATGTT
The DNA here is from genome assembly GCA_963277665.1 of Viscum album. Taxonomy (NCBI): domain Eukaryota; kingdom Viridiplantae; phylum Streptophyta; class Magnoliopsida; order Santalales; family Viscaceae; genus Viscum; species Viscum album. The sequence goes on from OY728131.1 coordinate 28,724,527, forward strand.
GGTTCGATTGACAATCTGAATCCTACAAGACCACCTATCTTTGATGGTAATGACTATGAATACTAGAGAGATCGTATGAAGACATTTGTTATCAATACTGGTGTAGACAACTTTGTCATGCTTACTGGTGATTATAAAATTCCTGACAAGGAAGTCAGAACCTTTATTAACCAGGAAAAGCAAGAATATCAACTCAACTATAAGGTACGCAACACTTTACTATGTTCAATGACTAGGAATATATATAGACAAATTTCTTCTTGTGAAGCAGCTAACTGTATATGGAAGAAGTTAGAGGTTACACACTTTGGGACTTCTAAGGTGATTGAGACTAGAAGAGCTATGCTTAGAGCTGAATATCATGGCTTCAATTTTCCTTATGGTGAACCTATCTGTAAAGTTCAACAAAGGTTTATGACTATTGTCAACAGTCTACAATCTATGGGAGAGAAAGGTTTAGATGATGAAGCTCTTGTGGACAAGATAATTGACAGTATGCCCAATGAGTGGGAATCCAAGAGAACAGCTATAGATGAGAACAGGAAGGTCACTCAAATTACTCTTGATGAGCTTTTTGGAACTCTTCTACAACATGAAACTAGAATGAAGAGAGATGCTGACAACATCAAGAAAAAGAATGGAAATGGTACTGTTGCTTTTACTACAACTTCAAATCAGATGAAAGCTAAGACTCCTGAGAGAGTAACCGGATCCAAGTCTAAGAAAGTTATTTTCCAATCCGAATCTAGTGAGAGTGAAGTTTCAGAAAATGAGTTAGCCAATCTTGCTCGAAGGATGAACAAGATAGCTGGATAGAGAAATTTTCAATCCAAGTATAAGAAGAAGGATTCGAAGGATAAGAAAGATGGAGAAGTTACTTGTTATGAATGTAAAAGAGCTGGACATGTTAGACCAGATTGCCCTATGCTCAAAAAGAAAGAAAGGAAGGAAATGCATTCAGACAGGAACAGGAAGAAGTATTATAAATCCAAAGCTAAGAAAGTTCTGAAAGCTAATGACACCTGGAGTGCCAGTGGTGGTGACTCTTCAGATGAATCTTCTGAATATGAATCTTCAGGACAGAAGAATCTTGGTCTTATAGCCAGATTACCTATTGATAATCATTGTCTTATGGCTAAGGTACGAAATGCTGAATCATTGACCAATGTTTCTTTAAATCCTAATGATAGTAAATATTATAACTCTTCTGATGAAGAATCATCTTCTGATGAGGAAAATACTTTTCCTACTTATGAAGAAATCTCTAGGTTTGCTGAACTTCTTGAGATTGAGAATTCCAAACTCAACAAGAAACTCGATAAGGAAAACTCTAGGAATTCTGTTCTTACTAAAGAGATATCAGATCTTTCTAAAGATCTTGATAAGAAAAAGGCTGATTTTGAAAATATTTCAAAAAATCTTGAGGAAGTAAGTTCTGAGAAGAACAAACTTTCTAAAGAATTAGAAAAAGTAATTTCTAAGAAAAATGTTTTCGAGCCTAACTCTAGTTCTAAAACTAATTATTTTGAGGATAAAAACTCGGTTGTAAAACTCAAGTCCGAAATTTTTTCCTTAAAGAAGTGTTTATCAAACTTTACCCATGGTAAAGAAAATTTTGACAATATGTATTCTCAAATACGACCTTTAAGAAATAAATCCGGATTTGGTTATACCCATGCAAAACCTATTTTCAGTAACAATTATTTTGTTCCTCAAAGTGCCCCATTTTGCACTAAGTGTCAATGTGGTGGTCACTGGGCAAAGAATTGTTCCTTAAATAAAACCCAATCTCTAGGATTTCATAAAGCCTACTTTTCTAAGAAAATTTGGGTACCTAAAATTTTATTGTCTGGAAATCTCGGATCCAAACAAGTTTGGATTCCGAAAATCTAACTTTGTTCTTAATTTCAGGAAAATAAAGAAAGTTCCAGCAACAATATATGGTACATGGATAGTGGTTGTTCCCGGCACATGACTAGTAACAAAAGCTTTTTTGAAAAGATTATCAAAACGAAAGGAGATATTATTCTTCAGTTTATCGGAAAGCAAGATCAACTTGCTGATATATTCACAAAATCTTTGCCTTCTGATAGATTTGAATATATTAAACAGAAGTTAGGAATGATAACCGTAAGGTAATCTTTCTTAATTAACTTTCTGCTGAAAAAATCTCCTTATAGTAATAAACTCCTTTTTATAGGGGGAGTACATTTGAGTGTTTGTTTAAACAAAGTTTTTCAAAATCTGGTTTCAAACTTTTCGGAATAAAGATTTCCGGAATGAAAACATCCAGAATGAAACTTTTCCAGAATGGATAATTCCGTACAGAATACTTCTGGAATGGAAGTATTCGTATTGAAAATTTCCGGAATGAAAAACTTTCGTACTGGTATTTTCATAACGAAACTTTCGTACTGAATCTTCAATAACAAGTCTTTTATTTACTTTTTCGTATTTAGTTTTTCGTATTGAGTTTTTCGTATTGAGTTTTTCGTATTTACCTTTTTCGTATTGAGTTTTTCGTATTTAGTTTTTCGTAGTAAGTTTTTCGTAGTCATCTTTATATTACCCATTACGAATAACTTTCCTAAGCTAATCCGAAAGGTATGATTTTCTTACCGAAGTTTTCGTAATCATATTTTACTTGCTGGCAATTTCGTATAGTTTGTTTTCGGTTTTTGGATTTCTTAATTCTTTACTTTAATAAAAACCTCAAAAATATCGGATTCAAGCTCTCAACCGTCAGATCTGATCGCAGCTCATTCCAACCGTTAGATCAACCGTGGAAGGTGAACTGTCATCCCATTGCCTATATAAAGGGGACCATATTTTCTCGTCCCACATCGATTTCAAGCTTTTGCGTGCTGAAGCTCTGACTCTCTGATTTAAGGCCATTCCGAACTTCAGTCTTCTCAATACCGAACTTCTCAGAGACTTCAGATCTGATTGTCTGCAGAGTTAGCATCTCAAGAAATGTCTTCAACCAAGCCTATATCTCAGTGGTTAGTATACAGAGAAAGGTTAGTTCATCCGACTTTCTTCAGCAACTAGGATTTTTTCATTTCAAAGAATATCAAGTTAAATGGCTGGGAGGATGTTGCGGTATCAAAAACCGGCAACCAAGATGAAGTTTATTCTGATTTTCTTGTTGAGTTTTATGAGTCAGTTGCTTTCTTCGAGGAAGATAATAGAGAGAAATTTTCGTTCAAATCGTATGGCAAGACATATAAGCTTTCTTACACCAAGGCTGCAAGCTTGGTAGGGTTATCTTATGAAGGTAAAGCTGAATTTATTTCTCACATATTGTCGGACTCCAAGGGTAGCTTCAACAAGGAAAAAGCCTTAGAAACTCTCGGATTGGATGATGACAAGGCTCCGAAAATTGAAAGTCTATCTACAAACTTCCGGATTCTGGAGTTATGGGTGCAAGGGCTTATTGTACCGAGAAAAGGTGATAAGGATAGTTTGAAGAAGAGTGAGATATATATCATAGATTTTCTGATAAATCTAAGAAAGTTCAACTTGATGAAGCATATTCTTCTTAATATTGAGAATTTGAAGAAGGGGAATCTGAGAGCTCAGATTATCATGTACCAAGCAATATTATCAAAGATCATAGTTAGGTGCCTAGAATCTTTCAAGGTAGCTTTCAGTTCTAAACCGAAAGTTTGCAAGATCATGTTGCTTAGTGATAGAACGCTTAAAAGGATGAATATAGCTTTTGACAAGAAGTCTGGGAAGTTTATTGATCTACCTCCTCAAGTAGAAGTGACTCCGAAATCTGCTGATCCGGAATCATCCAAGCCGGTAAGGAAGAGAAAAATGAAAGAAGTGGTAGTCGAAGCCGAGGAACCTAAGTCTAAGGAAGTCCACTCCGTACCACCAAAGCCTAAGAAGAAGAAGACCTATCCTGATGAAGTCGTTACAAAGTGGAGAGCTGACAAAGAGAAGAGGAAAGAAGGGGATCCGCAGTTCGGATTGGACCCTGCGGAAGCTAAGGCCCTGAAAGAGAAAGCTGCTGATGAGCTTGAGAAACAAGCTAAGGAAAAGAAGCTCAAGAAGAAGATGTCCGAGGCTGAGGTAGCTCAGGCCCTGTTGAAGTTCAATGAAATGGTTTCAACAACAATACCAGTTCCGAGATCTTTCTCCCTGGAATCTCTACCTGAGACTCCAGGAAGAAATCTTGTTGCTCCGGAAGAGCCTGTTGCTACGAATACTGAGGAAGAAGAGCAAGTGGAACAAGTTGAAGAGGCTGCTGAAGGAAGTGGTGAGACAGGAGATGTGCTAAAACAAGTTGATGAGTACAAGGGAACTCCTTCGGAACACTTATCACTCCGGACTTCAGAAGCTGAATCTTCGAAGCTTGTCACTCCTGCGATGGAAGAAGAGAAAGGAGAAGAAGAAGTTGCCTATCATGGAGAAGAAGAACAACTTTTACAAGATATTGCTCAGATGGGAAATTTAGAGGTTGGTGTTCAAGAAGTTGCTGATGAGGAGGATCTGGTTGTTCAAGTTTCTGACAGTGAAAAGAAAACTCCGGAACAGGATTCCATTCCGGAAAAAGATAAGGGAATCAAAATTCTTACCGAGACTCCAAGCTCAGTAGTAAGAAAGAGGAAGGAAGCTGGTAGTTCTTCTAAGAGGAAATTGGAGCTTATTGAGGAAGAAAATTCTCCGAGCAAGATTTCAGATTCGGAGTCATCTTCGTTGGGGCATGACTTTGTTGTTCAGTCCTTAAAGAAGTTGGTAGGAACCATTCCAACCTTCTCTAGTATTGACTCTAGATTCCAGATGCTCCAACATGAGTTGAATCAGAAAAATGACTCCGTATCCATGGTTATGGATAAGTGTGTTCAGATTGAAGCCCAGTTCAAAAATTTATTTATTGGTTACGAAGCTCATAAAAGATCTTTCAAGAGGATGACAAGCTGGTCTAAAAAAACTGTGGAAGAGATGAGGCTTTTCGATGAGTTTCAGGATAACGTTAAGGATGCATTTGAAACCGAGGACAAGAAATTTCATAAGCTGACTGCATCATTCGAAGAAAAGTTGACAGAGGAAAAGAACTTTCAGATTCAGGAAGTGAGAGATCTGAATGGAAAGCTCAATTCCGTTAATCAAAGTTGGAAATATGAAAGGGATTATCGGATCGAGTTTGAAGAAAGGATGAAGGCTCAGGAAGAGAAGATGAAAGCTCAGGAAGAGAAGTTGAAGGCTCAGGAAGAAATAATTGAAGCTCAGTCAGCAAGAATAGTCGTCTTAGAGAAGCAAGCAGAGGAAGATCACAAAGACTTAAAGAAGATCAAGACGATTCTTAAGGGGCTAATGTCGAAGGAGAAAGATCCGAAATGACCAATCCGATCTTTTTGTTGTATTTTTTTGTTGTCGAGATTCTAATTTTAATAAAAAGTCGTACTTGTTGTTTCTATTGTTGTCATTACTAATTTTTCAGGTACTTTGTTAAGTTTTTCCATTCCCTCCAATTCTTTTTGAAAATCACAAAGGGGGAGAAGGAAAAGATCCTTAAGAAAAAGAGGAACTCTAATAAGAGTTTATCAAAGGGGGAGAAAGAAAAATACCCAAGGAAAAAGAACTCTAATAAGAGTTTGTTTAAGGGGGAGTTTTTCTTAAAGAAGACCTTCTTATGAAACATCACTCCGGAAATATGAATACGATCCTTAGAGTTTCAAAGCCTAAGGGGGAGTTAGTCGTATTCATCTATATCCATAAACCGAGGGAGATAAGCTTTAATGTGTTTCTTTCTTCTTGGAATAGCTTTTTCGAAATGATGTTTGTGCTTTCCAAAAAGGGGGAGATTGTTGAGTCAATAAGGTTTTCCTTATGACTTTTCCATTCCTTCTTGTTTTGAAAATCAAAAACACCTTATCTTTAAGGAAAATTGCTTTCTTAAGGAAAATTGCTTTTATAAGGAAAATTGCTTTCTTAAGGAAAATTGCTTTTATAAGGAAAATTGCTTTCTTAAGGAAAATTGCTTTTATAAGGAAAATTTTTTTCTTAAGGAAAATTTCTTTTATAAGGACAATTGCTTTCTTAAGGAAAATCGCTTTTATAAGAAAAATTATCCTTATCATATTTTCATCCATATTTTTCTTAAGTATGAGTTTCGGATTCATTTTCTCGGAATCATTGAAACTTTGATATAAAGCATTCTGTTTTAGGGTTCGGATTCTGGACAAGAACTATAAGGAAGTTTCATTCCAAATTCCGGATATGAACTCTGACTAAGTTCTATTCCAGATTCAGGATACGAATTCTGAAGAAGAATTCTCATTACGAATTCTAATGAAGAAATCCCATTCCGAATTCTCATTACGAATTCTGAAGAAGAATTCTCATTACGAATTCTAATGAAGAAATCTCATTCCGAAATCTCATTACGAATTCCAATGAAGAATTCCCATTATGAATTCTAATGAAGAAATCTCATTCCGAATTCTCATTACGAATTCTGATAAAGAATTCTCATTACGAATTCTGATGATGAATTCTCATTACGAATTCTGATGATGAATTCTCATTACGAATTCTGATGATGAATTCTCATTACGAATTCTGATGATGAATTCTCATTACGAATTCTGATGATGAATTCTCATTACGAATTCTGATGATGAATTCTCATTACGATTTCTGATGACGAATTCCTATTCCGAATTCTCATTCCGAATTCACCTATTAAATAGAATCTGATTATCATTGTTTTATACACTCTGAATTTATTCATTCCGAACCTTCACTCCGAAGTTTCTATTCTGAACCTTTATGTTAGAGTTTAAAACGATGTCGTACATTCTGTTGCACTTACTTTGTTATAAAACGATGTCGTCTATTTTGTTATAAACTAACCGTTGTCTAAGTGACACGTGTACAGGTCCCCCCGATCTTTAAGGAAAATATTACCGTTGGAGAGGAGCCGACCTTACCTATAAATAGGAGCTCATTTGAAAGTGCTCGTTGCTGTTGGCAAACAGATGGATGAACAATGTGGACTTTGTGCATACATGCTGTTGAAGTGATTTCTAGAGAGAGAGTCTCTTATTAACTCTCAAAGCTTCGTGCGACTCCGAATGTTGGTGATTACATTCGAGGGCTTCCGGGATAGGAAGACAGAGGTGCCGACTACCTTAAAGATCGAGGGCTTCCTTGCTGAGGAAGACAGAGGTGCTGACTACCTTAAAGATCGAGGGCTTCCTTGCTGAGGAAGACAGAGGTTTCCAACTACCTTGAAGTTGAGGGCTTGCGGGGATAGCAAGACAGAGACTCTGATCTTCGTATCGAGGGATTACCCTGGTGTGGGTAAGACAGACTTGCTTGAAAGTATAAATCAAGGGACCTTTATCCAAGGTTGTTGGATACCCTTCTCTTTGGGTTAAAAGACTTATTCTTGTTACTTGTAGTTTTACTACATGTTTCTATTCCGCTGCAATTTGTATCTTAAGGAAAGTATAACTTTCTTATACTTCCTTACTTACTCTGATTCATTTAGATTCTATACGCTGTAAGGTAGAATCTCATATTGTAACTTTTGTTAAGTTTCAAATTCCGGAACCATATTTCCGGAACCTACTTTTGGAATCACTTTCCAAGTTCAGTTCGGTGTTAGAGGTGTTGTGAATTTACTTAGTTTAACTTTGTTAAACTTAGCCCTTTCCTTTTCTTAAGGAAACTATAGTTTCTTTACTAACTTTAAAGGTTCCAAAGGAATTTTTAAAGTATAAAATTCACCCCCCCTCTTGTATATTGAGCATCTCATATTATATTTCGATCCTACAGGACCATAGGGTTTCATGACTTGTATGGGATTTTTGTGGCATAGGGGAGGGTTCACCCAATGTGAATGAAGATCCTAGGAGACTCTGTCACACAGAACACCAGAGATAAACCTTACATATAGTTAAAGGAGGTCATTATGCTTAGACAAGGGATTCTAGAATATGGTCATAGGTTTTGAAGAGTAGGGGTTGAACGAACCAAATGAACATGAATTACATGGTTGATTAACAAATCAATGTGAAGTTAGGGCCATGGGTTACTGGATTCTCATGAAACATTGTTAGGGTGACATGAAGACTCTTTAATGTCATGATGCTTGGACTCCAGCTCCTAGTGTATGGTCATAAAGTTAAGAATAATTTCAAATAGTTTAGGTTCATAATTTATAGACCATGGATTGTGTGTCTCAATGTAATATATGTGAAATTAAAGACTAGCTACCAAACGTGAAATGAAGAGCATGGGTGGCCACTAAATGTAGCACCAAATATCTCTGAGACAACTTGTATATAGTTTTAGGTTATGAATCTTGGAATTAATCTCATAGTTTAAGGTCTTAGATCTTAGAATGATGGTATTCCCCATGAAACTCATCATTGATTGAGGAAAAATCCCTCTCATCTCATAAGTTTGTTGGAGATATGCTCGATAAAAGAAATAAGGTGTGGTATGGAGATCTCACTATTTTCAAGGGAGAAAAAAAAGGGAAAAGTGATTGAAAAATCCTGATATGGTGATCTGGACTTTCAAAAACTGGATATTAAAAGGGGAATGATTGATAGGTGGGGAACAACTGTTGAATGTGTTTTAAACAAAAAATCTACATCCTCTTTAGTTAAATATAATAAGAATAAATGCAGAATCAACCATTAACCAAGTTCGAAACATGGGAGTTAGTATTTTTTTTATTGAAGATCCTTCACTTCATGAGCCCGAGATAGTAGGTGAGCCATTATGGCCAAAAAAATTTACCATTAAGTAGCCCATTTAGATCAGGAGGATGATAATCATCCAAATTAGAGAAAGGACAAAGTGTGGAAGTAGATAAGGTGAATGTTGATGAGGGAATATTGAGTTCTCTAGGAGCTATTCCACTATATGCTTAAATTCACTACCAAAACATGATAGTGAGAATCAAGCCCAACTTAGAGGGGAAGGACCCCAAAAAAATTTGATGATGTGGATGGACTGGGGATAAAATATTTTGGTACTGCTATGTGTCCCATGAATATGGAAACATGTCCACAATAAGTTATGGGAGGAATGGCATGGTAGAAGACCAACACCCAGGGGGTGACATCTACTCTGGTGTGGAAATTAGATAATCTCTTATTAAAAGGCATCCCAATTTTATTTGGGTTAATGTTATTTGGTCAACCCATACTTATCGTATGAGGCATCTCGATTTAAAATGGGGTATAGATACTGTTTAACTTCTTATGCTGAGGATTTTGGTTTAGTTCATCTCATATTTATCATATAAGGCATCCCGGTTTGGTAAGGGGTAGAGTTTTTTTGGCCATCCCATATTTATCATATGATACATCCTGGTTTGGTATATGGTAAGACTAAAGTTTAATGTTGTGTGTTGGGGATTTTAGGATTTGTAGTTTAATATTTCAAAACTCTGACTATGGTTTCTATTTGTTTAAGATCATAAATCTCAGACTATAGGGAAGCTACAAGTTTAAGGTCATAGAGCTTGGACCCAAACGGGGAACATGATTCTTAAGGATACTTTTGTGGTTGAGGGTATCTACACTCAAAAAAATATACCTGAGATGAAATCACAATGCTGGGGGAGGAGAGACCCCGTAATGAGTCAACGAAAGGGCTAGGCATAAGATGGGATATCTAGGTGTCACTACATATCCCGTGAGGATGGGAATCAAGACTGACATAGTTCTGGAGCACAATATAGTAGAAAATTGACACCGGTAGGGGGATTTACTCTTATGTGAGGATAATAAATCATCTCATACTATGATATGAGGCATCCTAAACTTATATGGGGATACTTCACATTTTAATATCTTATGCTAAGAACATTGGTAGGACTGGTTCATTAAGTTTCCCGTTCTTTTCTTCCTCATGTCGGGTCCTGAAAGAAACTCAACCTGCTTATGGGTTCGTGAATATGATTAGGTCTTATACCTAAATACAAGTCCCAATAGAATTTAGTGGTGATAAAGCCATAGGAAATGTTTTTTTGGTGAATTTTCAGCTAGACTTGAAGACATGAGGTCTATGCATCTTTACGTATCACATGTGAATGTGAATCAATCCACTCGACTTTTTGGGGCACACAATAGTAGGAGACTGATATTAGAAGTGGTGGAAATCCCTCTCTGATGAATACACTGAGGGATCCAATGACTACAATCGGGTATCCCATGCTTATGAAAAAAGTTAAGGATATATTTTAATGTCATGTTTCAAGGACACTTTTTTGTTCATTATGTACTTATCATATAAGGAATTATATGTTAACTTCATAGGGTAATGTTGCAATTTAATGTTATGCATTTAAGATGTTAGTCTTTCCAATTTAAAGTCATAAAACTATGACTATACTTACTACTAGTTTAAATTCATTAAGCTTAGACCAGAGGGGTTTCAAATAGTTTAATGTGATAATGTTTGGACCAGGGTTGTTATCAGATAAGGGTAATGAAGATCAGATCAAGGTTGCTATTGGTTTTTGGTCAATAATATCAGACCAGGGTTTCTATTATTTTAGATTCATGAAGCTCAAACCAATTTCAAATAGTCCAGGTTCATAATTCTTGGACCATAGGGGTTTTATGCGAAGTATTACTTGAGAAACTTGGCATTTGTGGGTGGTGCAATATGCTCTCTATCAATGGTGATCAAAGTGTGTTCTCCATTGGAATAGGCCATATGGATAATGAAAGGTACTTCCCAATATAGATCTAACTTTTATATCTTTTGTATGTGTATCATTTTCATTCTAAGATCCAGTACCATGTTACCTAAGAGGAACAAGCATCGAAAAACCTTTTCTATTGGACGCTCTTTCTATGATTTTATGGGGTCTCTCTATGTTATGTAGGGCCTAAAAACAATTTTCCTTAAGGGATTCCAAGTCATATAGACATAATTCTTCCATTTTTTGGAATCTTTTAGTCATAAAAATCTAGTCATAGTGATGGAAATTGGACCACAATTTGTATGACTGCTTCTATTCCATATACCATGGAATATCTAGTTGCCTTGGTTGAATTTTTAATAATAGTCTAATATTCCCAATGGGTGGTGAGGATATTGTGGGGACAACACTTTTTATTATGTCACAACATTATCTACAAGAAGTTAGAGAGGGTCTTGTTGAATACCACAATATATCCATTTTTGATAGATGTTATACTTGGCATACGATTTCATCCATCAGAATCTGGGAAGTTAGTGTTGTGGTCTATGAGAATAGTGTGAGGAACTTCGAATTAATGGATGATAAGTGAGATCATGAACTCATTCACAGATTTAGTTTTTAATTCCTTGAGGTGAACCACTTATTCCCATTTTGAGAAGAGGTTTGTTGTGGAAAAAATGAACATGCACTCTCATGTTGTCGTTGTAGGGTTTAGTCCCACAACATCGTGTCTCCATAATAAAAGGTTCCAAGAATAATTAGTGGTGTGGATGAATTTTGAAGGCCGATGCACAAACTTATCATGAATCTAACACGCATGATACCTTCTGGTGAACTTAATACATCAATGAACCTTGGTGGTCCATAAGTAACCCAACCTCTGAATTTGGTGAGATATTTTTCATCCTAATTGATGATTTCTATAGGATCTAGCATGGAAATCTTGTATAAAATGAGTTATTTCATCTCCTTGGATGAAAAAAAGAATAATTGTTTCAATACCATGCCTATTTATGTTCTACTCTAGGTTAGGACCACTTTGGAGAGTAAATTATTCTCAATGCCAGAGGATTTTTTCTCACTCAGCTCGGTCTAGTGGGAGAACACCAGGCTAGAGATAATCAACGATAGGATTAATATAATCATGAATTTCATCAAATTTATGGGGATTTAATGATCCTATAATAAATGAATCGACATCCACCTGATTCAACTATTATTTTCCATCATCTAAAGTGGATGGGGGATGACCCTCCAGTGTGTCATATGAATGACTAGGTTATCTTGATTGAGTTCTTTGAGAGATGAGGCCAAACATTTAAATCACTGGATTGACTATTATGAAACCAAGTAACATGAGTCACCTTTGGATATAAAGTTAACTAAGACTTTAGTTGGTATCTGTGTTCTTGTAGGGGCATCGATCTTTCTTTATAATGATGTAGTCATCCATGATATGCTTGTTGACTAACTCATATTATCCATTCACATCTAACCATGGGGAAAAAACTCAATGGATATCTCGAGACTAGTAATATGGGAATGGTACCTAGCCTTGTTGTTGTTATAGCCATGTTACAATAGGAAAGAGTATGAGAATATGTCTAATGATGGGTAGATGAAGATAATCCCCATGCCTTCCCTATTTAGCGTATTACTGTGGAGACTTCTACAAGTAATAATCCATGAGGCACCATAAAAATGTATATTATAGCATGGTATATCCTAATCCACTTTGATAATAGCTTCATCACTAAATCAACATCCAAGGGTAGTTCTTTATGGACTAAATATGGAGCCCCGAAGCCCTCCAGATCCTTGACAATGATAGATTTCTATGGGAGAATCCTGATTTATAATTGCTATAAGACCACCACAAAGTGTTTCAATCATCTGTTCAGTATGGGGTGATTGAGGATACACTATAATGGGTCCACTCATGACACCAGATATATATCATGATAGTGAATATAATTTCACAACTTAGACACTACAAAAACAAGCACGTGGAAACTCTTATCGATGGGAGATTATCTACTCTCTACATCAAGGAGAATTCAGATGAGATAATATAGGTTATTTTTCTTACCCTCATTGTTTTTAAAGCTATAAGGGAAATTTTGGACCATTATATAGTGGTCATGTAAAGGAATAAAGTCTTTCCTAAGATTGGTGGCATCAGAATAGGAGGTTGTATCAAGTACAACTTAATATTCTCAAAGGTAGTTCGAGACTCTTCATCGCACAAGTAAATGTTGCCTTTATTCATTATACTTAAGAAGAGAGTATAGTTTCTAAACATATTTTCATTAAATTATAATATTTAGGATATGTGGCCTAAAAGGCCTCTCAACTCACGAAGATTTTTTGGGTGATGAATTTGATTGATATCATTGAACTTCTAGGGGTCAATCTAAATGCCTCTGTACCTTAAGAGAAAGACATGAAATTTTCCAGAGGTAACACTAAATGCACACTTCAGGGGGTTCATCTTCAAGTGCTGGGTGTAGAGAAAGATGAACCCTTTATCTACATCCTTAATATGGTCCTAACATTGTAAGTATTTGACAACTGAATCGTCCATGTATCATTACACCATTTTCCAGATAATTGTCTTAAATATATGGTGCATGGCCCATCAATAAGTGGCTCTATCATTCTTCATGCCAAAAGGAATCACTTGATATAAGAATGTTCCTTAGGAAACCATGAAGGTAGTGGAATCCACATCCTCAAGGGATATCTATATCATATTGTATTTGCAGTATTCGTCCATGATTGAGAGGGATTGGAACCTATCTATAGAACTAATCAATATCTATGTAACTGTTTGGGGAAAATCATACTTTGTTAAATAGTGGTTGTGCTCTCATAAGTTGATGTAGACTCTAATATTCCTAATCTTCATAATGAATGGGAAAATATTTTCTAACAATAAAAGGGACTTGAATTCCTTTAAAAAATTACTTTAATCATATTGTTAAATTTTGCCTCGAGCATAGCACCTTGAGAGGGGTTCAGCTTCCTTGGGAGATTTTTGAACCCACAATGACTCATTGGGAGGGAGATATGATAAGCATCAACTTGAGTTCCTATCCCTAAAATATTTTCATAGATCTAGGTGAATACATCATGATGTTCTTTCTAGAAGGCCACACACTATTTCATTTCTTCTGGAGACATGTCTTCACTGATTAGTGTCAACCTTATATTTTCCTCAATATAATGGTTCACCTTGGATAACTCATTAATAGTGGTTGAGACACCTTCTTCAAATATAGGAGGGCCATTTGAAATTCCTACTTATCATCAAAGATATTGGGTTAGAATTAGGAAATGGATCTTCTAGGCTGGCTGACCCAAGCGAAGCACTGGTGTCTACTCTGGAGGATACATAATCATTGATGAGGGATTCCCATTTTATAGATACTGTGGTGACAGAAGCTATCAAGACAATTCATTTGGGTCTTTGACCATGAAGTCCAATATTGATATCAAAGAAATGGAAATGGTTTGACCTTCATAAAATAAAACTTACTTTGTTGAACATATAGGAATGCCATAGATCTATATCTATAGGGGTAATATCTCATTGCTTCATAAGGCTAGGATATTTCAGTACCATTTGGGTCTATCTAGTGTAAGAGTATGATGTAAAATTTGAATGATCTTTTTTATTAGAGACTACAAAACAAACCCCAATTCTTATTCTGTGGGATATAACCAATGAATTTGGAGAAAAAATATTCTTTCATGTCTACCCATGGACTAGATATAGTTTTCTCTAGATCATTGGGAGCATTGATGCATACAATACTACTGGTTTGAACTTGAATCCCCTAACTTTTATAGTGCTTGACATCTAGATAACGATACCCACTGAAGTGAAAAGGATATACATCCCCTAGATTACCCCAACATGACCATGAAGTGAGTATTTAGGGCACTTGTGATACAAATAAAGGACCACTATAAAAAAATAAAGCCAAGTTCTTCCCAAAAGTTTTCTATTGGTAGTATACTACGAGACTATCATAAATTAAATTCATGATAACAAAACATAAAATTGGGTATTCAAATTAATATTGTCATATAGTTTCTGTTCATTCTTATCACATCCCTGAATCATCAGGTGGGATAAATTCAAATATACTTCGGTGCGTCCCAGTTTATAGAGTATATGGGTCAGGATGAGGTTGATATCAGAGCTGGTATCCACTAGGTAGTGGTGGATTATTATTCCATCAAACTAGACTATGATGTATAGTGGGAATATGTTCCCCTAAATTATGACACACTTGTCTTCCCCATAAAATAAGATAATGACCAGACATGCCTCTTTCTCGGCCTCCTTTGAAATGTAGGCCTCTGCAGCAGCCACCACATCTTTGAACTGAAGGGGGATTTTCAAAATACTTTTTAAGGGCCACATGGATATATTTTCATAAGTTGAGGCCCTCAATGATCTAAACCCTCATGGGTATGCTGAAGAGGTGATTAATAACATCAAATTTTTGTTCCAAGAACATATTTTTGCCCAGGGAAGGTCATTCATTGGATGGGGTGTAGCAGATGTCATCGGATGAACCACTAGATCTAATCTAGTATAAGATATATTATACTATTAGCTAGCTATCCTACTCTAAACATACTCTAGATAACTATCGGTCAGTTGGGGTCAAGTCCTGGAAGGGCTTGGCTGATCATGATGTGGTTCCAACTGGGCTACATAGTCATCAAGCATAGTCGACTATGGAGGCATACCGGATGGTGCAAGCCATGGGGGTTGTTCTTGTTGAGCTTGGTTCAAGGTCTATTTCTTAGTTTCAGTATCATGTACATCCTATTTTGAAGCGCTATCATGATAATCTTTTTAGCTCACATGTCCTCTACCTCTCCTCCAACAACGTCGGTTGGAGGTGCCTGAGGGGTCTGCAGAACATTCCTCACTGTCGGGCATTGTGAAGTGGTACACTAGTTCAACCTCATTCATGAAAATGTAACCTTTAATATCATCAATGTAATAATCCAATGTTAGGTGGAACCTAGAAACATATCCTTTATCATGAGGCATTAAATCACCCATAGTGAAATATGTATTTGGAACCAGTGGGGGAATCTTATTTCCCTTACACCATCTGTGTTTATTATACTGATACCTAGAAGGCTACTCTGAATATGTTGAGGCAGTTGCCGGAGGAGGTGTAACAACCACATGGGGTTATAGATTGCTTAAGTAAGAACAAATAATACCATGGGTGTGTGAGACTAAATTTTAAGCTAACCATTCTTCTTACTTCTGTATCCTACTGCTGGGGTCCTGTTCCCACTCACCAGATCCTTCACTGTCACTATCAGGGTTAGTAGTGACATGTTACACTTGCGAGAGAACATCACCCAACATGAATGATCCATAATAAAAATTTTCTTAGAGCTAATACCTGAATAAAAACTATTCTTTGATCATGTGTCCAAAGATCATGTGGTATGGTCAATGGTTAGCATGATTAGTGTGTCCATCCTCCTAGGGTCTCATTCCCTCTTAAAACTACAGGATTCCCTTTTCCAGGGTTTAGATGAAATACCATGGGACCTATGAATCCATGAAGTAATATGTGATATTTATTCTTTTTATGAATAGATCTATAGGATCTTGGACCTAATAGGGGGGAGAGACACATTCTCTCATTGGTAAAGTTGTGCTTGGAGAGGTTGTGCCTGGTAGGGATATACAGGGTGTGGTTGTTCTTGGTAGGGTGACACTAAATCATGATCACCCAGTAAAGGGAGTAATAGTTGTACTGACTCAGGTACCTTTACATGCATAGTGGAATCCGTCTCTTCTTTCATGGGACATCTCATGGTTCTGGAAGGTGTAATTGGAATGCATGTTGTTTAGTCCACTACAAATCTTCTTTCATATACTATTCTATTTCAATGAATTCCCAAATTTCACCTACATAGGTTAGGGAGAATAGGATAGGGACCAGCTCATTCTTAACATTCTCTACAAACATCATGATCAGTTTTCATAGGAAAATAACATATTGAGTGAGTATGTGTGTCCCTTGTATCATGTGAAGAAGTTATTAATTATCTCATTGAGTCTTTATTTTCATCTTAAGAGGTCATATATTCTCATCTTTCATATGGTGGTGAAAAACTTGTAAAGTAAATATCTTTTCAGATCATTCCGATTGGTAATAAACTCTATGAGAAGATCATTATAGCAGAAGAATGTAGGGACTTCTAGGGTTTGGATAAACCATTGGATCTTGGTGGACACCTTATATTCTAGAGTCCTCAACATTGGACTACACCATGAGGTGAAGTGATGAAAAAGTTATAGCAGGTCACCCATTCCATTAAAAATTTTGAATATGGGATTACCAAACTAGAGGAGTTCTCGAACATCATCAACCCATACTAGGTATGACTTGGTATGACTATCCTTCAGGCATAAATACCACCCATCATGTTCCAAATCCTTGATGTGAGAAATGATATCAGCTATCACATCATCTTGACGAGGTTCTCTAAACACTAATGCAGTGATATGATCATCGGTTTAGGGGAAACCATGACCTTGATCCCAATGAGGATAATCACGATGCTTAGTTTGGGTTGTTTACACAAGACTCATTCTCTTACCGTATCCCCCATTATCTACCTTGATGGCATGCGCAGGGCCACCAAGTTCATATTAGGGAACCTTTCCAAGGAGGATATGATGTCCCACTGAAGGAGAGATGGGGATCCTTATGGAATTGTTTGGAGATGGTCATTTCTTAGTGATGAGCTCATCATTGTGACTTTTATTCTACTCGTGCTCTTGGAGAAACCCATCTAACTTGGTGTCTGACTCTTCTTTAAGCACAAAATCATATGGTTATGAAGCTTTGTCATGTCTGTTTCCATAGTCAATACACCGATGTGTGGAAATTAACATCTCATTTGAAGGACTTATGAGGCCCATCTTCGGTCCTAGATGATGAGTACAGATACCTACAAAGGGAGTTTTCTTATACTATTCCACCACTTGAGGTGGGTTTTCCCTATCATTCCCTACATCAGCAGTTCTATTCATCAGATCCTCAGAAGGGTTGTTTTTTTAAGACATTAACTATGGTAGTAGTCAGGGGAAACCTTCATTTTCATTAAGTTGGATGGATTGAAAATCCTATCATTGTCGAAGGATTGGTATAAAATGGATGGTGGCACACTGGCCCCTACCTCTGATATGACCATTTAGAGATTCCGATTCCATAACCAAAAGTATCCCAAACAGCTCATAACATAGTTTTTTGGAGAGTCTTGCAGTATCCATACAACTCTGGACGCTGAGATACCTGGAGCACTGCGAACTCAAACTTAATAAACTATTAATGAATGGTATCAAGGTGATTTTATCTCCCTAGGTAAGCCTCATGATAGTCCCGAAGGTAGTTTAATACTTCCCAGATAATCCAGATAAAACAGATTGCCTGTCCATTAGTGCTATACTCCATAATGACAAAATCTAGAGTTGAAGTTGGATGAAACAACACTGATTGTTTAGTGGACAATAGATCCCATATGTCCTCTTAGTTAGGGGAATCTTTTTATTCTTAGTCTTCCCAGACCTCAATTTGTATGGGATGATGTATTGGTGGAAGAACAAACATAGACATTCTTTGTAGCGGATATGCTGAAATATGGGTCACCTCATGGGTCAATTATCTACTACACATCAGAACGTCTGTTGGAGGTGGATCCCACTTCAGGATCACATACCTATTAGATGGAGTGTTTAATATTAACTCATTCATGAGGGAGGAATCATCCATTTGGGTCATAACAGAGTGATCACCATTATCTGAGGGTATCAACCCAGACTTTAACATATCTCAAACTTCTTTTTTGGTAGTAGAGTGGAGGAAATATGGTAGTGATGGAGACATTGTCTCTATGATTACATGGAATAATCCCAACACATCTTCCACCTGTAGGTATCTTCCATGGAATATGATGATCATGTGGACCTCAGTTTCTAATATTGTAAGCCTCAATTGTTGGGATTTTTCCATAGACTCTATTTGTGGGGGTGAAGGATCCCTCACTCAGTCATCCTTCACCTAAAAATATTTTAAATTGATGATGGCATGAGGCTTCCCAAGGTTTGAACTCTGTCTGTGCCAGGTTTCCCCAAACAAGGATTACTAAGAGCCTCTATGGTTCCACCATTTGGGATATGGCCTATAATGTGGACACAACCCCCATGGAGGGTGTTCTCCTGCATTCCCCAATATGGTTCTTCAGAGTAGGGAATATCTTTATCATGGGGAGGACGTCTGTGCTGGTTAGTGGTGGAATAGGCTTGAACTCCACATTGGTAGGTGATAGTGTTGGGTACACCTCCACATAGGTTTGTTGTAGTGTGAGGAGGAGATCCACATTGGTTGGTGGAATAATGGGGTGGACCTTCATGCTGAATTATTGAAGTGTGGGGAGGGATTCCACAATGGTTAATGGTAGAATGAGGAGGACCTATGTGTTATTTGATGGTGGTCTGGGTAGAGTGGACCACCAGGTTGATTTTCCTCATCATGGGATGACCCGTAATAGCTGTTGGTGGTGCTAATTATTGAGAGAGTCAATCTGACATGTGTATGAGGTGGTCAAGGTCTTGGTCCTAGGTTAGAAAAGATAGATCCTCATTCAGGTATTGTGGGGATGTGATCAGATATGCTGATAGTAGCACGGTCCACTGGAGACATAGAATTTTACTCCTATTTGGAAAGTTCTTGGAATACCCTTAACATCAACATCATATATTCTAGACCAGGACAATTTAGTAGGGTTAAAGTCAACCCATTTATCATCATGTGTGACTGGTCGATGTTGGAGCTAGTGCGGCCTGGAGGGAGCCCTCATGGGCAAAACTCGACCAGTGGTTGTGGTGAGAACTACTTGAACATCCCAAAAATCCTTGGTATAGGGGAGTGATATACTAGAGTTCAATGGGGAGAGGTTCACAAAGAGGTTTTCCAGTAGAATAATAGGTGGTTTTCCCTGTGTGTCCTTATGGGGTGGCGATTTTAGCAAGGCACTAATGCTTCTTGATATTGGTGGGATATATCCCTAGTGGGATTGACACCTTCCTCTTCGTATCGATGAACAAGGGTGATGATCACCCTCCTCTAGATGATCTCAGATGGTGAGATGGGGCATGGGAACCCAGAAGCTAATGGTGAGGCAGAAGTCATGGTAGGGGTGTAGTCATTCTGGATTCCCATGCCAAATTTTCCCCTACCCTTCTGCCTGTTGGTGTTTGGTCACCAACTTCCTACACCTTAAACCCTATATGGAATGTGGATTTAGTTTCCAATAAAAATTTAGTAAAGGTAATTCCCAATTCCCCAACATCATCTATTCTTCCTAAAGTAGAGAAGGATTCCACAATGACACTATTGAAGATTGAGGATGCTCAATATTTTCTTCCATTACTCGCATGTGAGTTTCTTATTGGTCCCATATTATTCCTGGTGGGACCTGTTCTCAAATATTTGGATCTGGTGACATGAAAATCTAGTTGTTCCCAAAACTCTAGTAGTCTACAAAATTGAGGAAAAGAGTTTCATGTCATGTTAACCATTTTTTCGGATGCTTTCATTGGAGCTAGTGTTGTTCTTTTTCCGTGCGATGATGTGCTTCTCTCTGGATCCCTACATTCACACTTTCGAAAGGTGGGTGGATGCTATAAATTTATTTAGTGATATATTCCCCTTGATCAAAATGGGATGATGTGATTTTGATTTCACATTACATGAATTCCTCCTTGGAGCTCATTTCTTGGTCTGAATCTCCCTCATAGATTTAATTCATATTCCTGAAACTCATTCCCTATGCAATATCAAGGTCTAGGCTGGTTAATTACACTTATTTTGTCTTGATAGGAAAGAAAACACCAGTCACATAAAGTAGTAATGTTGGGAAAATCTAGTAATTTATGGGCATTGGGTAGGATGGGAACCTATAATGTCTTCATATTTTAGAGGGAATCTCATGTGTGAGTCATCTCAGGCACAAAACACAAGGAATCCCAGGTCGACCATGGGGTAGTTGATTCTAGGGGAGTATTTTATCTGATTATTTTTACCTCATCCATCTCAGGATTTTTTAAGGGTTAAGGATTCTTTACCATTTCACAAGTTTAATATCTTGTGGAGATAAATTAGGTCATAGGTTTAACATCTAATGGATATAGATGAAGGAGTATGTCTCAAAGGGGATTATTTCACACTTGTACTATGAATGTTGGATCTGAATCTACAGATTATACACAAGAGGGGGGTGAATTGTGTCTTTTACAGTTTTTCGATAACTCTTTTCTTGAACCAGTTCTGTCCTTTATACTTTATCAGATTTGATCATGCATCGGAAAAAGTAAAATCAAGAACACAAATATGTATAGTGGTTCGGGGAACAGAAGGCCCCTAGTCCACTCCACCAACGCTCAACTCCACGAGCTTGGTGATTTTCACTATCTGGTCCTCTTTTCCACAGACCGATTCACAACTGAGTACAAGCAGTCTATACCTTTAAAATTCAAGGAAAAACAAAGCCTTCTGGTTCAAACACGAACCTACACAGCTTAGAACGAGAAGCTGGATACTCATGAATAAAAAATAATTTCAGAAAGAAATTTCCAGTTGATCTTCACAATTGCAACCGAATGCAATTGTGAAGCAGATGGATCGAAGTCTCTAGAAATATTGATCTTCAAGATGAAGCAGTTCTGATTTGATCTGGTTTTAGTAGATATAGATATATAGTTCACAACCTTAGCAGTAGTAGATCCACAATAGGTATTTGATGTAGAACAGGTGAATCTTCTATCGAGTTCCTTCTTCTTGAACAAACAGTGCTTTGATGCTCCTTTTGAATCAGTAGATCAATGCAAATAGTTGCAATCTCTGTTTTCCACCTTTTTCAAAAATAGATTGATCACATCACCATGTACATGGTGTTTCAGAGAGAACATATATAATAAATCATATCTCTTGCACATTTTGATCCATAAAAGTTGCCTTCTGATTTGCGATTATCAAAAATTTGAATTTACAAATAAGTCGTAACTTCCCTTAAGACTCGGCATAAAAAGCTTTATTTAATTTGATCTTAAATCCATTGATAAAACGGCTTTGAATCAGTCAAAGTCATACTTTAAAAACGACTTTAAATCCGGCTTGAAATCCACCCCGAAATCAGCTTACTGATCGTTGCACATAAATATTTTCTGTCAAAATTTACGAAGCCAAACGTAAGGTTGATGATGTGGCCTCCAAACGTAGGGTTAATAACATAGCCTTCAAACGTAAGGTTAACAACGTAGGGTTGAACACAAACATAAGGTTGACAATGCAAGGTTGAACAAAAACGTAGGGTTGATCATCCATACTTTTTCTTCAACACTCAAACGTACGATAAAAGATCCATACTTTTACTTGATCCATAATTTTCCAAGAACGTATGGTTGTTTACAAAAGTAAGTTTGATGAACCCTACTTTTGAGAAACAAATGTAACGTGTAGAATTTACATACGGTTCTCCTTCCATACTTTGCTAATAACCAAAACGTAAGGTTCCTTCCTAACATAAGGTTCTCCTTCCATACTTTGCTGAAAACGTATGGTTGTTTAACCATACTTTTCTCTTATAAAAAGTATACACTCTTTTCATCCTTATGCTACGTTTATCCACGTAGGGTATGAACAGTGATTCCAGAACGCGCTAAACCAGATTCCGCGCTATATTTATCTACGTAAGATATGAACAGTGATTCTAGAACACACTAAAGTAGATTCTGCGCTATATTTATCTAAGTAAGATATGAACAGTGATTCTAGAATGCGCTAAATCAGATTCTCATTATTTCAAGAGTAAAATAAATTAATAAATTCCTGCAAAAGACTAAATAAAATCATTAGAAAATAACTAAGGGTATTTGTGAGCATCAAAATTATCATAAAGAGATAGAGTATTATATTCAATAATCCCCCCCCCCTTCAAATAACATTAACATGTATTGTTGAAAAAAATACTTTGCTCAACAATCTCCCCCCTTTTGATGATAACAAAACCCATAAAATAATTAAGATTATTTAAGAAAAAATTAACTTTCAAAATTAGTTATAAAGTTTGGAATAAAAACTACTCCACCAAAAAGATAATTATAAATCCAAATTTGTCATTTAATTTTCTCCCCCAATAAAATGAATTATCCCCTAAATAAAATGTAGGTTTTGATGTTGTGTTTATCCAAATTCTGCCCCTTTTTGTGATATAAAAAAGAATGAAAAATCATGGATGTTAACACGTTTTATATTGAACTAAACTATTAGTAAATCCTATTATGAACTGTTTATCAATAATTAAATCTGGAGTACTGACATATCAAAAATAAAGTCAGTAAAACAAATAAGGAAAGAAACAAATAAACAATGAAGAAAATTTTCATTCAAAAACAGTAGTATATACATGACAATGATATACACAGGAATCAAGGGTTAGGTAAGATAGGAAACAGGGTCTATCTCCTCTAGATTGCAGACTTGATTTCTATAAACTGCTCCTGATGTCTCTTCATCATCCCATATCCAAGCTTGATAATGAGCTCTCTGTTATCTTGAGTCATATGAATATCTTCAATCAAAATGACTCTGAAAAACTCATGCATCTGTTCCTATTTTTCAACAAATACTGACAGCTTCTCTGATAACTGATTTAACAGAATTCGGATCGATGGCTCACTAGATGTCAGTTCATCCACTAAGAACTTTTGATTGTCCAGCAATACTGACAAAGGAGCACTGTTACATTGAAGATCTTGTATCCTGTCATTCATGTTGCTCATCGCAGCTGTGATATCCTGAAACCTTATGTTTAAATCCGGTGAAGTACCTGATCCACTATCAGCATTATTTGCAACTGATGCAAATTGGTTCTCCATAAACAACTTCAGATATGATAAATCTGACTTCATAACCAGTTCAGATTTTAATTGTGTAACAGCAGTCAACATATCCTCTTTAAACATTTCAACTTCTTGCCCTGAAACTATACACTCCTTCAGCTTTTGAAACTTTAAATGCTCTAAATCTATGGAATTTCTGAATGAAACATTCTCAGATTCCAACTGAGATACCTTTCTGTACAGTTATTCAACTTCTTCTTTCCTTGAATCAGATGCTCCTGGTGCTTGATTCACAGTCTCAGGTTGATGCAACAGTACCAAAGGAAATGATTCAGCATCAGATTTCTCTTTTTCTATGTCCTGAGATGGTTTTTCCATAGATTTTTCCTTAGAGTTTTGAAACTCCTCCATAGAAAAATCCTCTTGAAGTACCTCTGTGTGAGCTTCATAAGCATGATCCCCACAAATTTCAGCATCTATGCCTTCCATTGGGTTTTCAAGAACAACATCTTCAGAAGTTTCTTGAGGTCTGGCCACTTCTTCACCAGGAAATGCCTCCATCTCTTGTTCCTGTTGAAGTGAAACTTCAACATTAGCTACAATCTGTTCCTGACTTTCCCTTTGAGTTTCTTCTTGAGATCCTTATTCCTATACTGGAGCTGTTCTCTTAGTAACATCTTCCATGGTCTTATCAAAAATAGACTTTCTCACAAAAGAATATGATAATAAAGCCTCTATTATAGTTTCCAAAATAGTGGAAGTGACTTCCTCATTTACTGGTCTTTTTATTTTGGATTGAAGTCCCTCTTGACTTCTGTATTCCTCAACATCTTCTAATTCAAATAGAATCCTCCTTGCTACATTGCTGACTCTAGATTCAGCTTGTCTCTCCTTGGACTTAGCTGGTTGAGCCTGAGCACTCTCTAAGTCTTCCTCAGCTCCTACTGGAAATTTTTTTTCATTAATTGTGCTCCATAAATATCCAACTTTCCTCAAAGTTACAGCATTAAACGTATTACTGTGATGACAGTTAACTCTATCATCCACTAATCTCACCATGTATTTCTTAAACAACAGTTTAGAAATAAATCTACCAAAAGGGTAGAAATTCATCTTGGCCTCACTTTGACAGTAGTAACTGAGATACGTTATCATGTATCTTGGTATGTTTAACTTAATATCACTTAACATAAGAAACATTATATACATATCAGGGTAGAAAATCTCCTCCATTTCTGCCATCTGTGGAGCTATACCAGTCTGAATAAATTTGACCAAAATCTTCTGATCAGGATCCAAATACTTTACAAACATTTCCTTTATTATCTTGGTAACAAAAAGAAAAGACATGATGTCTTCAGATTTATGCACAGAATCTCCTATATTCCTCAAGTCGAAATGAAAAACTTTCTCATGAGGGCAGTTGAGAATCTGAATAATCTCTACTGAAGAGATTGAGAAATCCCTATCCTCTATCTTAGCCATAATATTGTCCTCTGTATCTCCCAGACTAAGCTGTATAGATTTGAAGAAGTATCTAAGTTCTACTTCATACAGAAATTCCATATTTTCAATATTGAACATCTATTCAAGATTCTAAAACGACAGCGCTTGCTTCAATAATATATTTGTCTGAAATAACCAGTCGAGATCGATTACCTTACCCTATAAGATTTTTCTTCCCTCGGTATGTTATCTCTTGGCATTGCTTGTCTCGGCCTCAATGGATCTTTTAGTACATACCATTTCTGCAAGAGTCTCTGAAGGTTTGAAGGTTAGGGTTTCAGAAGAGGAAGGTTAGGGTTTCAGAAGAGGAAGTACGATTTTTGGATTTCGAAAAAAATTCGATAAAAGTGAAAGGGTTTAGAAGTCGAAAAGGCTCTGACAGCCTTGATTCCCGTGTAATCACTAATCATTACATATATTTAAAAATAAATAAATTTTTCATATGACAAAAGAAAGAAAAACATAAACAGTATTCAATAAAAAAAATAAAATTTACATAAATAAATAAAAGTAAATAAAAAAATTTAACAATTATTTAAAATTAAATAAACCTAGCTCCCCCTTAATAAAATCAAACCTTGCAGTGAGAAGTGTTTTAGTAAAAATTTCTGCTAATTGAATTTCAGTATTTATAAATTCTAAAAATATATCCTTTTTAATAACATGATCTCTTAAAAAGTGATGCCTTATATCAATGTGCTTATTTCTAGAATGAGTAATAAGATTTTTTGAAATATTAATTGCACTCGTATTATCACCTAAAATAGGTGTATTATTAAAATTCAATCAAAAGTTCATAAGGATGTTTTTCATCTACATCACTTGTGCATAGCAACTGCCAGTAGAAACATATTATGCCTCAGCTGTTGACAGGGCAACTGAATGTACCTTTTCTATCTAACCTACAACTTCCAACGTCAGCATCTGAATATGAAATCAAATTAAAATCAGAAGTTTTAGGATAAAGAAGAGATTGAAAAATAGTTCCTTTTAAATATCTAAAAATTCTCGTAACAATAGTTAGATGAGATTCTTTAGGATTTGATTGAAATATAGTACAAAGACATACTGAATACATTATATCTGGCCTACTAGTAGTAAGATATAACAAACTACCAATCATACCTCTATATAACTTTTTGTCAACTGATTTTCCAGTTTCACCCAAATTAAGTTTTATATTAATACACATAGGAGTTGTGAATGGCTAGCTGTTCTCAAGCCCAAATTTCTTAAGTAAACCAGTAATGTATTTTCTTTGATTTAAAACATTTCCAAAATCCTTTTGAAATATTTGAAGACCCAAAATGAAATTTAATTCTCTCATCATACTCATTTCAAATTCTTCTTGCATTAATTTTGAAAATTCATGACAAAGTGTTTTATTAGTTGATCCAAAGATTACATCATCAACATAAATTTAAACCAATAAAAAATTATTTTTCACAGTTTTCTTAAATAGTGTTGGGTCTGCCATACCAATAGTAAAATCATTTTTGAAAAGAAAATAACTTAATCTTTCATACCAATCTCTAGGTGCTTGTTTAGGGCCATAAATAGATTTAGTAAGTTTAAAAATAGAATCAGGTTTTTGAGAGTTTTCAAAACCAAGAGGTTGCTCAACATAAACTTCCTCCATTAAATAACCATTTAAAAAGGAAAATTTAACATCCATCTGAAATAATTTAAAATTCATATAAGATGGATAGGCTAAACGGATTCTAATGGTTTCTAACCTAGCTACAGGTGCAAAAGTCTCATCATAATCTATTCCTTCTTCTTGATTATATCCTTTAGCTACTAATATTGCTTTATTTCTAGGTATTATGCCTTGTTCATCCTGTTTATTTCTAAAGACCCATTTGTTTCTTATTACAGGATAATTCTTAGGTCTTTCCACTAATTCCCAAAATTCATTTCTTTTAAACTGGTTTAATTCATCCTGCATTGCTATTACCCACCTTTCATCATCTAAAGCTTCTTCTATAGTCTTGGGTTCTTGTTGAGATAAGAAGGTAGAGAATTTCACTAGGTCTCCTAAGATTATTCTAGTTTGAACACCATTTTCTAGGTCACCTATTACAGTTTCTAAAGGGTGATTATTTAGGGTTCTAGACTATCTAGGTAATATATTTAAAGGTTCTTTAGTATCATGTTCCTATGAAATGGACTGAATTTCTTTTATATCATTTTCAAAATAATTCTTTAAATTCTCAAGTCTCATGTTTTCATTAGAGTCAAGTTCATCCATTTGTTCTATTATTTTCTCAAAGGGATCAGATTCATCAAATTTCACAAGAACTGATTATTCAACAATCATTGACTTCTTATTATAAACTCTATAAGCTTTGGAGGTAGCAGAATATCCTAAGAAAATAAATTCATCATATTTTGGATCAAACTTACCAAGATTATCCTTGGTGTTTAAGATATAAATCTTGCATCCAAAAACATTAAAGTAATTTACTTTAGGTTTTATATTATTCCATAGTTCATAGGGTGTCTTCTTCAAAATAGGTCTAATTAAAACTCTATTAATTATACAACAAGCTGTATTCATAGCTTATGCCTAGAAATATATAGGTAGTCTATATTCATTTAACATAGTTTTAGCCATTTCTTGTATTGTTCCATTTCTTCTTTCTACAATCCCATTTTGTTGAGGTGTTTTGGGTGCAGAAAAGGTATGTTTAATACCCATATTTGAGCAAAAGGAATTAAATTTCATATTATCAAATTCTCCACCATGATCACTTCTCAATGAGACAATATTGAAACCTTTTTCATTTTGAACAGATTTTCAAAACCTTTCAAATAAGGTAAAATCTTCATTTTTAAATTTATAAAAGAAAATCCATGTAAATCTTGAATAGTCATCAACTAAAACATATACATATAATTTACCAGCTAAGCTTGCTACTCTTGAAGGTCAAAAAAATCCATATGAATAAGTTCTAGAGGTTTAGATGTAGCAACCTTATTATGAGATTTGAAGGATGATTTGTGTTGCTTTCCAAGATGACATGCATCACAGAATCTGTCACATTCAAATTTGAGAAAAGGTAAATCAGAAACTAAATATTTATTAGATAACTTATGTAAAACATATACATTGCAATGACCAAGTATCCTATGCTAGATCCAGGATTCACTTACTTTAGCAGTCAAACAGATTACTTGTTATTTACACAAGGAATTTAAATCCAAAGAATAGACATTTTCAGTTCTTGGTGCTTTAAATTTAAACAGTTTATCTTTAGAAACAATACAACAATTGTTAGTAAAATCAACAGTATATACATCATCACAAAGTTGAGTGATACTTATTATATTGTGTTTTAGTCCTTGTACATAAAGTACTTTATTTATTGAGACTGTTTTTGGATCTCCAACAGTTCCAATACCAATGATTTTTCTTTTGGCATTGTCACAAAATGTGACAAGTCCTCCTTCCTTTTGAGTGAGTGAAGAAAAATTCAATGAGTTTCCACTCATATGTCTTGAGCATCCACTGTCCATATAACATATATATTTTTTTCTGGTGGCCTGCTACTTGCAATGTCATTCAAACAAATTGCTTTGGTACCCATTTTTTGTTGGGTCCAGGAGTGTTAGCTAGCAATGATCTGGGTATCCTGATTTTCTTGTTCTTTTAAAATTAACTAAATCATATAAGTCTTTTGAAACATAGGCTTTCTTAATACCACAAATTTGAGGTTGTCTTAAGAAATTTTTTTTAGCTATATGTCACTTTGTCCCACAAAAATTACAATTAACCTTTTTAGAGCTAGGAACAAAATAATTTTTATATAGCTTTGGTTTTTCACCTTTACTGCCAATTACAAATATCTCCTTTTTAATGACAGTTTTTCCAAGAATTTCATTTAAGGAATTCTATCCTTTTGTAAAATCCAATGCAGCCTATTTGTAAGATTCTACTTCATCCTGCAGTGTTTTTATTCTTGATTTAAAATTAATATAGTCAGTGTTAATCGAATTGTATTTATTAGTTAATTATTTATGTTGTTTCAGCATTGTATCTCTTTCATCTGAAACAGATTTATGTTTATTTTTTAGTGACTAATATTTCTTAAATAGTGAGTCATATCTTTCTTCAGCATATTGCAGTAGGCTGCAAGTTTTTCATTTGTGTAACTTGATTCAGAATTTGATTCAGAGGAGTAATATGAGTGTACCTCATCAGTTTCTACCATAAAACACATTTTTTCCTTCATATTGACTTCTTCATTCTCTGAGCTTGATCCAAAAGAGCTACTAGAGTCTTCAGATACACTCCAAGTGGCTTTCATAGCTTTCTTGTCTTTCTGCTCAAAATCATTTCTTTTGAAGAATTTCTTCTTCTTTGCATCCTTCAATTGTGGGCAATCTGGTCTGATATGTCCCATATTTTTTCATTCATAACATATGACTTCCTTATCATCTCTCTTAAAGGATTTTCTGAAGCCTTTTTTCTTACTGTATAACTTTCAAAATTTTCTGGCCAGCTGAGCCAGCTCTTCATCTGAGTTGGATGAGTCAGAGCTTTCTGATTTAGCATTGGATTCTATGTTCTTCATCTTTCTATTATTTTGTTGTGAAGTTACCTTCAAGAAATATCTTCTCTTTTGATAAGAACTTTATGTTCATTATCCTCATCTTCCATTTCAGCTTCATACATCATCAGTGTACCAATCATCTCTCTCATAGTTAGATCTTTGACAGGTGTTGATTGTCTGATTGCAGCAGAGATACCATTCCATCGAGTAGGAAGTACTATTAGTACTTTTAATGCTTGATCAACCTTCTTGATAGGTTCTCCAAGAGCAGTTATGTTATTGACAATTTCTGTCTATATCCCATTCATTTGGGTAATGCTCTCACCTTCAACCATTTTGAAAGTATCAAATTTTAATTTGGCAGTTGCATATCTCATTTTCCTGACATTTCCTGTTCCTTCATATGACAGAGCTATTGTTTGCCACATCTTATATGCTGTCAGGCACTGATATACTCTGTTAAATTCATCTGTTCCTAGACCGTAGATAATTGAATTCATAGCCTTCGAGTTCATATCGTACTCTGCCTCTATAGTAACACTCCATGTCTCAGGATTTTTAGGAATTTCATAAGGATTCAGAATCTTTGAATAGACTCTCTATCCAAGGTTTTTCCTATATATTATCATGCGTGATTTCCAGAAACCATAGTTGTCTCCATTAAAATATGGTGCTCTGACCATCGACATCCCTTCTCTTGTATCAGTCATGATGCTCTTTTGTATAATCCTAAAATGATTCTAGATTTATAAGGTTCTATCAGAAGCTCCACCCTTTGATACCAATTGTTGGATCTGAATCTACAGATTATACACAAGAGGGGGGTGAATTGTGAATTTTGCAGTTTTTTGATAACTCTTTTCTTGAACGAGTTCTGTCCTTTATACTTTATCAGATTTGATCGTGCATCGAAAAAAGTAAAATCAAGAACAGAAAGATGTATAGTGGTTCGAGGAACAGAAGGCCCCTAGTCCACTCCACCAAAGCTCAACTCCACGAGCTTGGTGATTTTCACTATCTGGTCCTCTTTTCCATAGACTGATTCACAACTGAGTATAGGCAGTTGATACCTTTACAATTCAAGGAAAAACAAAGCCTTCTGGTTCAAACAAGAACCTACATAGCTTAGAACGAGAAGCTGATTACTCAAGAATAAAAAAATAATTTCAGAATGAAATTTCTAGTTGATCTTCACAATTGCAACTGAATGCAATTGACAGCAGATAGATCGAAGTCTCTAGAATTATTGATCTTCAAGATGAAGTAGTTCTAATTTGATCCGGTTGCAGTAGATATAGATATATAATTCACAACCTCAATAGTAGTAGATCCACAATAGACATTTGATGTAGAATAGGTGAATCTTCTATCGAATTCCTTCTTCTTGAACAAACAGAGCTTTGACGCTCCTTTTGAATCAGCAGATCAACGTAAATAGTTGCAATCTCTGTTTTCCACCTTTTTCATCAAAAGATTGATCACATCACCATGTACCTGGTGTTTCAGAGAGAACATATATAATAAAGCATATCTCCTGCACATTTTGATCCATAAAATTTGCCTTCAAATTCGCGATACTCAAAATTTTGAATTCACAGAGAAGTCGTAACTTCCCTTAAGACTCGGCATAAAAAGCTCCATTTAATTCAATCTTAAATCCATTGATAGAATGGATTTGAATCAATCAAAGCCGTACTTTAAAAACGACTTTAAATCTGGCTTGAAATCCGCCCAGAAATCAGCTTACTGATCGTTGCACATAAATATCATCTGTCAAAATTTCCAATGCCAAACGTAAGGTTGATGACGTGGCCTCCAAACGTAGGGTTAATAACATAGCCTTCAAAGGTGAGGTTAACAATGTAGGGTTGAACACAAACGTAGGGTTGACAACGTAAGGTGGAACACAAACGTAGGGTTGATCATCTATACTTTTTCTTCAACACTCAAACGTACGATAAAAGATCCATACTTTTACTTGATCCATACTTTTACAAGAACGTATGGTTGTTTACAAAAGTAAGGTTGATGAACCATACTTTTGAGAAAAAACCGTAATGTTTAGAATTTACGTACGGTTCTCCTTCCATACTTTGCTGATTACCAAAACGTAAGGTTCCTCCCTAACGTAAGGTTATCCTTCCATAATTTTCTGAAAATGTATGGTTGTTTAACCATAATTTTCTCTATTAAAAAGTATACACGCTTTTCATCCATACGCTACGTTTATCCACGTAGGGTATGAACAGTTATTCTAGAATGCGCTAAAGTAGATTCCGCGCTATATTTATCTACGTAAGATATGAACAGTGATTCTAGAACGTGCTAACGAAGATTCTCATTATTTCAAGAGTAAAATAAATTAATAAATTCCTTCAAAATACTAAATAAAATCATTAGAAAATAATTAAGGGTATTTGTGAGAATCAAAATTATCATAAAGAGACAGAGTATTATTTTCAATAACCTCCCCCTTTAAATAACATTAACATGTATTGTTGAAAACAATACTTTGCTCAATAGTGTAGGGTTCCCCCCCAAGGTGGATAATTTTATACTGGGATTGTGGAGTGTGTCACCTGAAGAGGGATGATTTCACACTAGGATGGGGGAGTGTGTCCCCTAAGGAGGATGATTTCAAAATTAGATGGTAGTCAAGATTGAACTTCTAGGATGTGTCCTATGTACCCTATTTAAGATATAAGGATCAAAACCCGTAGAGTTTGACGCCACAATTTATAACCATGTGATAGGAATGACCTATTAAATTTATTGTCATATGGTAAGGATTCCCATGTGACAAAAGAAGCATCAACAAGGGTTGGTGTCGAGATGATGTGTGGAAGTTTCCTGATAGGGGTGTCACTTCTAAAGAATTGGGGGAATGGTGTCATCCCATAGAGATCATAGATGGGGAATCATTTGTTCATTATATAGGGTAATACTACAGTTTTTTATCATGTGCTGAGGATGTTTTCATGAAGTTTAACATCATATGACTATGGATTGGAGTTGATATTTTAAATCTTACAGCTTGGATATGGTTGGGTATTACACCTTATGGGGGATTATCTTAAGGTGAGAGGAAGATTCATCATAAGTAATATCTACCTAGATAGGTAGGTTGTTTCAGTCAATTATTCTTCCTTTAAGTCTTATGATTCCCCTACTCATGCATCTCTTGGTGGGATATGGCATAAACACTACTATGGAGGAAAGGAAATCTAGAGGCCTGAATTTAGTGTACCTCTACTTAGGATAAATAGGAATTAAGGTACCTATGCCTCAGAGAAAAATTTAGTATAAAGGCCCAGGCTGCACTTGGAGCAAAGTGGGTGGACACAAGAGTAGGTGGTATCGGTCGTATGAGGATTCATGGTGTGGTTTAACCAGTTCAGGATGATCACAGGGGGACTAGGAACTCATCTTTCATGAAATGGTGTCAACTAAAAGGAGGCTCTATGGAGAGACATGGATGATGACCTTCATGAAATTTAGGGTGTCTAAAAATTTTAGGGATTTGGGAATGTGACGGGTCTCATGAAGGTCAGGTGTCTCACAAAAGAGCGTGTTTCATGAAACATGGTGACCCTACCTTGAGTAAAGTCTTGGTTCTTGTGGGGTTGGTTTCATGAAAGATAAAAATCTCATGAAACCCTACTATCCTCAAGGGGATTTCTTCTTATGGGTTGGTAATAGACCTTCATTAAAGGAATCTCTACCATGGTTCGATGTTATGAAAAAACCTATGGGAGGTAGTTTCATGAAATTTGACTACCTTTGTAGGTTTATCTTCTCTCTCTCCATTAAAGTATGTGAGTATAATAAATTTAGATATATTCATGGAATATGAAAGGTCACGTACCCTTAAATGTTATATATGAGGGGGTATTTATAGTACTAGAATAGGCAAGGACATTGGGTTCTTGAAAGATGGAGGTTTTCATGAAACTTTATGAGCCTCATGAACTATCGGGGTTCCATGAACAAGAGTAACACTGAATGAAGGTTATCGTCAAAGAATAGTGTTACTAAGGGATTCCACAATATAGAGATCTATGAACTGGACTTACACTGTGTGAAGGTTATAATCAGTGATTCATGTGATTGGAGACCACTGTGAACCATATCTATTTGTGTATATTTAAACCTTGCGAAACAAAACCTTAAGTGGATTTTATGGGCCATTTTGGCCCGAATTATCTTTTAATAATTGATGAATTCCTCGACCTATCCCCTGAATTTCATAATTGTACATCAATAACAAATTCATTTAATAATAATTTAATCAAACCATAAGCTCAATACATGATTTATTCAATTTATAACTACCGTAGATTTGTGAATACTATAAAATAAAAATATGTACCATGTAGAGATGTTGAAGATAAGGGAGAACATATATTATTCAAGAAAAAATCCGAAAAAAACATTTGTCAAATTAAACATACCATATATGAATGGAAAATTAGATAAATAAATACACATTGTGAAGAAATATTTGAGAGAAGTAGTAGAAGAGGATGATGATGAATGAAAAGGTGATAGTGACAATGATGATGATGGAAATGTCTTGGGAGATAGTGATGATAGTGGATGGAATGAGTGTTTGGGAAATAAATAAGAATGATAGAAAATTTCATGACTTAGAGTTCTAGAGAAGGAATTGAGGGTTTGAGGATGAGTAAATGAATGGACGATACATAATATTATGGTTTAAAAAAAGTAACATGTTTTTTGAAACAAAACATCATTACCAAATATTAAATTATATATTTTATACTAGTTCTAATAGAAAAATATTTTTGGATTCAGGTGTTTTCCTAATATCTAGGTTAGTGGGGAATTATAAGAATGGCTACCCCTTCTTCACTACTCATCCTTTAAAAGTAGTGATGTTGATGACTTGTGTTTGTGATTTTGATCATTGATGACTGGTGATAGAGATGCTAAGTGTTAATAGATGGATTTGGAGATTTATTGTTATGAGGATGTGATATGTGGTGGGGAAATTCATGGTAGAAGGAGGGTATGAGTTTAATTTCATTCATGTTCATGATACCCTATTTACATGCATATGATGAGGTGGTGATGTGTATAATTTGACCTATGCTAACATGTGATGCTAGACCTTGAGAGGGTGGGGTATATAGGGATGTGTGTCATACCACATCATAGATTTATAGATATGTGGTGATATAACAACATGGAAGGAATGGGTGCATAGTATGTTTGATATTGGGGCGTGTGAGTGGAAAATCAAGGGGGAAATGGTTGCACGATTCCTTTTCTTATATTATTTGAAAGTTATACCATTATTCTTGGTTGCGTTATTTGGTGAGAGTGTCATGGTGATGTTTAGGACTAGACAGTTAACCTATTCAGGTGCTTATTGATTTTACTATTATTTCACTAGTTCATGTAACAAGTGGGACCCATATGCATACATGCTACACTGTGGAAACTTTTTGTCCCATCCTCAGGGCCTTAACACATGCCTGAATGGGTCATCCGACTAATGAATATCCCCATAGATCAATATAGGTTATTTTAGTGTGCTTTTTCTGCTCTAACACACACCCTTTGAAACTTCCTAGGAGGTCACCCATATTGATTACTACTCCAAGCCAAACATTCTTAAATTTGGAGATTTAATCAGCTAGGATTCAGAAAATAATGGTATACCATGTTGACATGGGTAGTAAAATTTATCTTTTAAACCCTTAAACATTGAAATTTATTACATTTATTCCCTTTTAGAGCACAACATCCTCATTTTGGATGCTAAATATCAACCAAGGAAGTACAACCACACTTCTGGTTGGAATCTAGGTTATGATACCAATGTAAAAATTGGGTTGCCCCACCTAGGTCCCACCCATGTTTTTGGGGAACGCGAGTGTAAAATCAATGTATAAATGGTTACATGGTTCTTTTTCATATATTTTTTCAATGATATGTCATTATACGTGGTTGTGTTATCTTATGAGAGTTCCATAGTGAAGTTTGGGACTGGATATTTAACCTATTCAAGTACTTGTTGATTTTACTATTTGTTCACTAGTTCATGTAACATCTTTTCCCTGTAGGTACCCCTGTTACTCTGCAGACATGTGTTTTCCCATCTTGGGGTCCCTATTACATTCTCTAATGGGTCATAAAACTAATAAATTTACCCATAGTCCAATATCTTTTATTTTAGTCTGATTTATCTCCACTCATACAAACCATGTGAAACCTCCCTATTGGTTACCCATCGTGACCACTACTCCAAGCCAAACATTTTTAACTGTGGAGTTATAATTATATAAGCTCCGAAAAAAGTGAATTTTTTTACATGGGTAGTAACATTTATATCTTTAACCCTTTAACATTCTAGGGTGTTCTATACACCACCCCTTTAGAGAACAACATCCTCATTGTGGACCCTGTATCTCAACGCAAGCACTAACATCATACTTCTGATAGGGAAACGGACTTTGATACCAATGTAAAAAATGTTTTTTACCTTGCCAAGGCCCACCCATGATCTTGAATGGTTCATCAGAATAATTATTTTCTCCGAAAGACCGCACATTTTCTTTCATTGTGCTTTATCCTCACTCACACACACCCTGGGAAAATTCCCATAAGGTCACCCATCCTGATCATTACTCCAGGACAATTATAAGTAACTATGGAGTTATAATATGGTAGGCACACAAAATTAAAAGTTCACCTTGTTGACATGGTTAATAAAATTTATCCTTTTGATGCTTTAACATTATGGGTTTTCACAATACATTAGTGTGATCTTTTCACATATACATGTGAAACCTTTGATATGATCATACTAAGTATACATGTTATAATCAACCGATATATAAATTTTTTATTTATTTATTAGGACGACTTCTAGGACTGATCTGGACATTTCTATTTTTGAGGAATGAATTATTGTTGAGTTTATACCATATAATTTTCTATGGTATTTAGTTGGATACTTCAATGATGACTCATTGGATTTTTTTCATGCATCAGGGCTTCTAGTTTGGATTTTCATTATTTTATGTGATGGATATATTTGGAGGTGGATATCCTGTGTCTTGATCTAATTTAAATTATTGAGGGTAATGCGAACATCGTGTGTGATTTTTGTCTCCTCGGTAGTTTTTTACAACTTGAGGCATACTAAAGGTGGGAATTTAGGGTTATTATCCCTCTTCCCCTATTCGCAACCTAGGAGGTGTTACTTTTGAATAAGGGTTGGTGATAGAGTGGTATCAAAGACTAGGTTTAGAGATATGATGGATTTTAGTACTAGAAATAGTGGCGATTTCATTAGTTAGTAGGTAAATAATATCACTTGATCTCCTTTCATGAAACAAACCAAGGATACCTTCTAGGGAATGATATTTTATCCCCCCACCACCTATGATTCGATACAAAGACATAATTTTTCCGAACTACCAAGTGAAATGATGCTTCTTGTATTGTTATGATCCAGGAGAGGTATATGCATCAGGATTTTTTGTGTTCAGGTTTGAACTGGGTGATATGTGATATTAAAATGAATTTAATTAAATAAACCTTGAAGAAATACCGTGATACTAGGATTACAGTTTCACTTGTGTTTTCAGGAATGGTTCCTATTTTTTGTTTGTGTACCATTAATGTGGAATAGGTTGAACAGGATAATCCAGTTGATCATCACAATGTAGATCTAATAGAGGAGGATGAGGCATGGAAGATGTATTTTTCTATTATCTATTTGTAGAAGCTAGTAAAATGTAAAGGGAGAATCTTCAATCTATAATTGGAGTTTTGATTAGTGGATCACAAGATTTACTTTCATCTAATTCAAGATCATGATTATTTTTAGGTTACCTAAGGAGACAGTCGTATGAAAGGAGTTTCACTTTAGTAGTGTACATTTTATCTCAGTCATCAAGAGGAGTAAGTTTTTTCATGTACTGATATTCCGAGGGAGTTGTTTTGGAGGTCATTATAGTCGATAATGAAGTAAATTAAGTGGTTGAAGTTTCTCTCTATTCAGTAGGGAGTAAAGATCATATGAGAGTTTGGTATCAAGTTTAAGGAACTAATCATATTCAATCACAATATATTTCCAAATAAGAAGTCGAGATTGTGGTGTATCATGAAGACATTGTGGCAAGTGATCTGTTATCCAATCACCCAATTTACACTTCCTATGTACTAAGTGGTGTAGATAAAGGTATAGGTAAATGAGATAATGCTTTTGTAGAGAGGTGGGAATAAATAGAGTTGCCAAAATAATTCATAGAGATGTAGTGATTCATGTAGATGATCACATACGTGGGAATAATTGAGTTTTTTACTAACAAGGATCCTACATTAGTAGTCATTCTCGTTCTATTCTGGATCTGGTAGGTCTAGAGCTTTTACCAAGTGATTTCGGTTTTAATGCTTTGTTTGGGGGGTTCGTAGTCACTATCAGACTCAATGCCTGACCATTAAAGGAGTTTGGTATAGAATGGTTGGTTAATTACACTTGAATTAGAATCAACAATCGTTTATGGTAAGACATTATCAGTAGCAGAGGCTGAAATTGTTTGTTCAACAGTTGTACTCGTTGGCCTGTGCCCATCTGATGGAAAATTGATATAATAGAGGCCATCCTTATGATAGTACTCATCTTCTAGGACCCAAATTTGAGTATGGACATGTAGGTCATCTAAAATCAGATAGAGGATTTGATTGTGGACATATTCATGTGAGGGTGGCACTAGCATAAGAGGGGCCAGATATAGTTTGTGCTATGATCAATTTATCATCTACCTTAGTTTCTATTCTTTTCAATTTTAGAGTTTCACACTAATTTTTCTATTTACTTGGTTCTTGAATTTGGAAAAGAGGTGGAGATACTTCCATTACCCGTAGTGTTATCAATTTAAATTGGAGGATAGTCTTCATCGTTTTATATTTTTTGGGAATATGGAATTATGATGGCGAAACATCAGTCTATGGTGGATGTATTGATACCAAAGATACAACCATATGATATCATATATGGCATGGATTAGATATATTTTATACATGTAGTTATTGATTAATTTAAAAATAGGTTCATATGTTTTGAAATGGAAGTCCAACGAGTTGTATTCATCGGTGAGATGGGATACCAGATGGGCGACAAGTGCATAAAGCCTCTTCTATCTTAGTAAGAAGAATTATCGATGGGAGATTAGGAGGTGGAAGTCCCCAGATTCATTGATGAATTCTCTAATATCTTCTTGGATGAGGTTATGACATTATGTTCTCACCGTGATGTTGATTTCGAGATAGAGTTACAACTACACACATCTCATATTTTGATGGATCCTTATCCAATAACACCCACAAAACTATGAGAGTTGGGGCATCAGATTGATGACCTAATGCGAAAAGGTTTCTTCTAACCTAGTGTTTCTATTTTGGGTGATCTAGTATTTTTTTTTCAAAAAGGTAGATGGTCTTAAGAGTTTATGAATATACTACCAGAGGATAAATCTGGAGATCGTCAAAAACAGTTACCTCTTTCATGGATTGATGATATGTTTGACCAGCTTGAGGGAGCTAGTTGATTTTCAAACATCAAACTATAGTTTGTATATCACTAGATGATGTTGGAAGATTAGGATAACCAAAATATGGACTTCAGATGTAGTTATGGGAACTTTGAGTTTTTGGTCATGTTTTTTGGGTCAAAAAACACATCGTATTTGTTCATAGAACTCACTAATTCCATTTTTTGTGAGTTTCTAGATAAGTTCATACCCATGTTCATTAACGATGTCCTAATATAGTTGAAGTCATAGGAGTATAATTTTGAGATTATCAGAGTTTTTTTTCAAAGTTATATGAGAACACCAACAATGTGTAAATCTTTCCAAGTGTATGTTTTGGACATAGTACATGAATTTCGTTAGATATGTCGTGTCTTTATAGGGTGTGGTCATAATCCCATCAAATACTGAGGTAGTTGTTTCCTGGGTATCACCTAAGAAAAAAGGAGTGTTTAACAACATACTTGGTCTTTTAGGCTATTATCAGAGGTTTTTTATCATTTATCATAGATTGTATCCCTAGCAAGCACAATGACCAGGAATGACTAAGATCTCATTTGGACAGATCAGTATCAGGAAGCCTTTGACTAGATGAAGGAGTGGTTGATCAGTGCAACCATGCTTAAGATTCCATTAGAAGGGTTGATTTTTAAGGTTTTTTTGATGCATTCCATATGGGTTTTGGTTTCATATTTTAAATTCCCTGATATTTTAAAATATGGTTATGTCCGATAAAATAGAGGACTTGTAATACCAAGCTTAATGAACCATTAAATAATATTATTTTAAAGATGAATATTATGACCTAGCCATTGCATTAGTGATTGTGAATATGAGTAACATAATTATGAAATAAATTTATAATGTTCATACTCATTACAAATTTGTTGATTAATTCTGGGGAAATAACCACTCAATATTTAGTGTTGTCATTTTATGCTTCAAAAATAAATTTTTTCAACAGTGTTTTGAATTTATTTTTGTGAGAAAATATTATAATTAATTTATGAAACCTTTAGAAATATTATTTTATAAAAATGATATAATTTTTTAAATTAGTATATCAAATTTATCTTATGGTTAAATTTTGGTATTTTTATGAAAATACTAAATTTTCAATGAATAGTGAACAAATACCTATTTTATAGAAAACCATATTTTCCATTCAAGTATTTGAAAAGTAACATTTTTTATTTTGAATTGATTTTAAAATATCATTAGTTAATTTTTTTAAAAAATAAAATTAAATTCATTATCATCAGAATAATTATTAATTGTGGTACAAATACATTTTTATAATTAAAAATAAATTTTTATGGAAAGTAGTTTTTCATCGTGTTTTATGGGTTTATTTTAAAAGTGATCTCATCCAATTATATAGATTTAATTTGATAAAATGGAACCCATATTTTCACTCATATTGTCAAAAAATCATAAATAGTTTAACTTATTTTTCTATCAAAATGAATATTAACCATAGTAAATATTTATCACCATGTTAAAGGGTAAATTTGGTTAACGAGGGTTAAAACTAATGTGAAAAATATTTAAAATCACCCAAACACATTCCTTAAATCTATTGGATGATTAGAACTAAACTATATCAACAAAATATTTGAAAATACGGATTTTTGTTTCAATTTTTCCTTCATAAATTCCTTTAAATTATTTTAATAAAAATTCAAAAATGGCACTTTTTGGCATTTAATATCTATACTATTTTTCTGACATGGACAAAAAATAGTAAAAATAATTCTAAAATTTATTTTTAAAATAAATAGTTTTTTATTGCAAATTTTTTTTAAATATTTATTGCTAAAATAATTACCTTAAGTGCTTACACAACGATGACACAGTAAAGGCGTAACGTATAGAATAATCAAGTAAATGATTTTAAGAACTTAAGAAGTAATATTTTTTGTGATATTTATGGGATTTCATGATTTTTAAGATAAATATAATGTATAGGTGATGTGTTTAATGTTTAGATTCCAAAAAAATATACATTAACTTATTTTTAAAAGTGATAATATTAATAGTATTGAAAATGACATTAATGATATTTTATGTTAATTAATATTTTATTAAATGATTTATAATTAATAAAACTATTATATTATACAAAAATAATGGGATATGGTCGAGAATATAAACTGTTTTATACTTATGGGTCACTAGAAATTTTATTATTAATTTCCTGACCGTTAAAGTGTAAAAAATATTGTTTTCATGACAATCGTTAAAACGTTTAACAAGATGTTAAAACATAGAGACAAGTGTTAAAACATTGACAAAAGTTATCCAAATGATAATATATTATATTATTTATACTCATCCTCTTCGAGAATTATAATTTTTTTCCACTTAGTTCCACCTTCACCTTAAAAATAATTAATTACCTTTAACTCTTTTATGTAATTCCAAGTGCGTCATTTCCTTCACTATTAAAGGACACCACCACTCCTATATTATTCACAACACCATGAGCCACTTATTTTGACAAAACGCTTCTAAAAATATTCTCAACATCTATATCCTTGTTTTAGTGGTACTGGTATTCTTGTAAGACTATCCCGAGGGTCATTAGCAAGAGATCCAAAGGATGTTTTTCATAGAGGAGGAGTCTGAGGACATACATAGAAAGTTAGGTCTCAAGGTAAGGGGTTTCTTAACTCAATTTCCATTCATTGAGATATACTTCTACTACACTGACTATATATTGAAATTATTATGTGAGAAATTACCTTTGATTATATTATGTTATATTTATACTTGTTTTATGTGGTTTTTTAATTGTTACACATAATCACCTCAATGAATATTTCTCACTTCAATGATATAATTTTTGTAAGGATATTCATGTCAATATTGTTTCATTGAGACATGTTTTTTATTATGAAATACTATGGGAAAAACCATTATTTTGAACGGGAATAAATCTCGTCGTAAATAGTCCGTCGAAGAGGTTATTTGCGACAGGTTGAACAAATCGTCGCAAATAACCAATTATTTGCGACGGGTAGGCACCGCCCGTCGAAAATGCCGGGAGGTGGTAAGACCTAGTTGCGACGGGGGATCCCCCATCGTAAATAACTGGCCGCGGTAAAGACCTATGTGCGACGTGATGTTGTCCCGTCACAAATAGTGTGTCGACAAGTTACTTTTTACGACGGGCCCCGTTGCAAATAACATTTTAACCACCGAACGTAATTAATACGATCGAAGTTATTGGCGACGGGACCCATTGGAAAAAGTACTATTAGCGGCGGGATTCCCGTCGCAAATACTCATGTCGCAAATAATCTAACTTATATGTACCCCCTCCTTTTTTTCTTCACTCCTCCTGAATTCCCCCATCCTCTACTTCTTTAAACTAGAATTTTAGAGTAAAAGTATTTGAGAGTTGGTTTTTTTACGAAGATGTCGTGAAGCTGCCAAGAATTATAAGAGTTCAAGTTTAAAGGTATTTATGTTTTATTTAATTAAGTATTTATTTCATTTCTTTATATTAAATTTAATTATTGTTGATTAGTTGTAATTAAGTTAGATTTAAATTGTTTTTTCATCACTCTTTATTTGTAATAATAAAATTAAATTATTATTTCTAATTCATAGCAATTAGTAATAGTTAAAAAAAATTAACAATAATTAGTAATGTATATAAATAATTAGCAGTAATTAGTAATTAGTAGCTGTATTTGGCTGTAATTAATAGTAATTAACACTAATTAGTAACAATTCGAAATAAATAATAATAACTATAAAAAATAGTAAATAATATTACTAATTATTAATAAATAGTATTAATTTGTAATAATTAGTAATAAATACTCATAAATAGTAATACATACTAATAAATACTAATAAATAGTAATAAATACTAATAAATGCTAACAAATAGTAATAAATATTAACAATTAGTAATAAATAGTATTAATTAGTAATAATTAGTAATAAATACTAATAAACAGTAATAAATACTAATAAATAGTAATAAATACTAATAAATAGTAATAAATACTAATAAATACTAATAAATACTATTAAATAGTCACAAATAGTAATAAATACTAATAAATAGTAATAAATACTAATAAATAGTAATAATTAGTAATAAAAACTAATAATTAGTAACAAATACTAATAATTAGTAATAATTACTAATTAATAGTAATAAATACTAATAAATAGTAATAAATACTAATAAATTGTAATAAATACTAATAAATTGTAATAAATACTTATAAAGAGTAATAAATAGTAATAAATAGTAATAAATACTATTAAATAGTAACAAATACTAAGAAATATTAACAATTAGTAATAAATAGTAATAAATAGTAATAAATAGTAATAAATAGTAATAAATAGTCATAAATAATAATAAATAATAATAAATACTAATAAATACTAATGAATACTAAAAATGAGGAATAAATACTAACAATTGGTAATAAATAGTAAAAATTAGTAATAAATAGTAATAAATACTAATAAATACTAACAAGAAGTAATAAATACTAATAAATAGTAATAAATACTAATAAATAGTAATAAATACTAATAAATAGTAATAAATACTAATAAATAGTATTAAATACTAATAAATAGTTAAAAATACTAATAATTAGTAATAAATACTAAAAATTAGTAATAAATACTAATAAATAGTAATAAATACTAATAAATAGTAATAAATAGTTATAAATTCTAATAAATAGTATTAAATACTAATAAATAGTAATAAATACTAATAAATAGTCATCAATACTAAAAAGAGTAATAAATACTAATAAATAGTAATAAATACAAATAAATAGTAATAAATACTAATAAATAGTAATAAATAGTAATAATTAGTAACAAATAAGCGTAAATTGTAATAGTTAGAAATAATTAGCAATTATTAGAAATAATTAGAAATA
This sequence comes from Viscum album, assembly GCA_963277665.1. Taxonomy (NCBI): domain Eukaryota; kingdom Viridiplantae; phylum Streptophyta; class Magnoliopsida; order Santalales; family Viscaceae; genus Viscum; species Viscum album. Next base: position 28,768,722 of record OY728131.1, read on the forward strand.
ATTAGCAATAATTAGCAATAACTAGAAATAAGTAGAAATAATTAGCAATAATTAACAATAATTAGATATAATCAGCAATAGTTAGGAATAATTAGAAATAATTAGGAATAACTGAAAATAAATAGAAATAATTAGGAATAATTATTTATAATTAGTAATAATTAGTAACAATTAAAAATAATTAATAATAATTTGTAAAAATTAGTAATAAATACTAATAAATACTAATAAATACTAATGATTACTAATAAATAATAACAAATACTAATAAATAGTAATAAATACTACTAAATACTACTTAATACTAATAAATAGTAATAAATAATAATAAATAGTAATAAATAATAATAAATAGCAATAAATAGTAATAAATAGTAATAAATAGTAACAAATACTAATAAATACCAATAAATTCTAATAAAGAGTAATAAATAGTAATAAATAGTAATAAATAGTAATAAATAGTAATAAATAGTAATAATTAGTAAAAAATAGGAAAAAATAGTAAAAATAGTAATAAAAAGTGATTGACCTGGAGAAGAATCAATACTCGCGACTCTCGACCTCTCGATGCTCTTACCCCAGTGAAGACGGCGGCGGCTGCGCCGACCCCTCCCCACCTGATGGGGGAGGGGGAATTGTCATATCTTTGGAGAGCCAGGTCCTTTAGCCGATTTTATAATCTGGAGTTTCTCCCCCCTTTTCCTAAAGTTTCTCTTTATCCTAGGGTTTCTGATTTATTCGATGGAGCACCGAATTTTAATATTTCCTTATCTGAGTTCACGGAGTCCTCAGCATTGTTGTATCTAACTCTGGTGGCCCGGTTCAAACATAGAAGACCCTCCATGGATGACTTCGATCGACTTGTTTTTGGATCGTGGGATATTCGCAAATGTGCGGTGGTCAGCTTGATGGACAATAAGCAATTTATGATTATGTTTGAATCAGAGGAAGATCTCATCTAGGCTTGGGAGAGGGCTCCTCGCAACTTTAATAGAACTCGATTTATGCTTCAGCGGTGGTCCTTCGATCTTCATATGAACTGGTACTCTCTTTCCAGTGCTGTTTGGGTAAGCATTCCTAAACTTTCATTACAGTTTCAAAATCTTTTGGTTATTCGCTTGCTGGGTAACCGGTTAGGCAGATATCTTTGTTCCGATTATCGTACCGAGGCGGTTTTCCATATGGTAAATCCTAGGGTGTGTGTTGAAATAGATGCATCGCGCATCCCCTTTTATTACATTTGGATCACGATCGGTGAGGAGTACAGGTACAGACATAGAGTTGTATGTGAAAACTGGACTGAATTTTGCGATCTTTGCAAACGTCTGGGTCACCCGGGTGAAGACTGTCAAAGCGGTTTTATTTCACGTCTGAGGGATGTGAGGCGCAGTGGATAAGATTTGATAATGAGAACGTAGGATGGATCAAGGAACAGGCTGCTGGAAAACGATGCGAAGGTGGGTCGGGCTATGATGGCTAAGGAGTCGGCAGTAGGGGGGCAGGGGTCTCAGCCGACTACTTCAGCTGGGGAGAAGGTTGCCTCTATGTATCGTAGTATTTCTTTGGATGAAGGCTTTAGAGATTGAAATGATAGCATTATGATGAATCAGGATAAAGAGGTGACTGCTCGGTCCTCTGATGTTGTGGATTCAGAACAGGTTGAAGAGGATCGGGACTTCAATTTTGTGGAGGTGTCCAAATCGAACAGAATGAAGGATTCCAATGGTCTTGATCCCCTAGCGAAGCCGTTTCTGTCTTTGAGTAACAGGTTTGAGGGGATAGGTGAGGTCAATCTAACTACAGTCCTGGAGGAGGAGGTATTTACAGGAGGTGAGTGTGATGCGGAGGTCCCAGAGGATAGGCAGGTTGGTCGTATGGAGCAGGATCCCGTTGCAGGATCGGTGGAAGGTTCCCTCAATGTGGTAAGTCACCTTCTTTTACTGGAATGGGTGAAACCGGGGTCGGGGGTTAGTGCCAGTGAGGGTTTTTCTGATACTGCCTTCAACGGGAAAGAATTCCTTGGTGGCGACTTGACTCCAGAGGTTATTCTGATAGAAGGTAAGGGGAAGGGGGAAAGTTATATGGCCAGGGATGAACAACATTTGGTGGAAAGGAAAAAACCCTTGATGAAAAGTAATCAATCAGATCAGAGGCCATGTTTTAATATTGGGTGTCTTGAGTCTGTGTTGAGGGAGAAATCAGGGAAGGGAAGGGAGAACTCTGGGAGGGGAAAAGAATACTTGGGTACCCCTGTCAGCCGTTCATTCAGCGATATCGTCCAGAGTGGAATTCAGTTGTGGTCTGGAGGTGAAAGACCCTCATCCGTGCCATTAATAAGGCGTCCATGGAAGGATTATTCTTACCTACCACGACCAATGCAGACTAGGTCTTCTTCTAAACGAAATAGCCAGGTTGTTCTTGCGGTTAAAAAGGGAAGCAGAGTTATGAAGGCTTCTCCAAATATGGCTGCTCTTAATCCACTTAGAAATCGGGTTTAAAGAGAAAGTTTCTGGAGACACCTGGAGTGGGAATCGGCCACCGGAGAAGATGAATCCTGCATGGGATGCGGGGATGGCTATAGTTATTCTGATGTTTAATGTTGTCCTATTTTGTGTTGCAGGTTGTTTTTTGGTTCTCTTGACCACATTTTGGGTTGTATGTTGGGCACCGGTCCCCCTTGAACCGGCTTTTATAAAATGAAAAAAATGATTGGCTAATAAAAAGTAAAAAATAGTAAAAAATATTAAAAAATAGTAATAAATAGTCTTAAATGGTAATAACAAGTAATAAATAGTAATAAATAGTAATAAATAGTAATAAATACTAACAAATTGTAATAAATACTAATAATTAGTAGTAGATACTAATAATTAGTAATAAATAGTAATAAATACTAATAAATAGTGATAAATACTAATAATTAGTAATATAAACTAATAAATAATAATAAATACTAATAAATAGTAATCAATACTAATAAATACTAATAAATATTAATAAATTCTAATAAATACTAATAAATAGTAATAAATAGTATTAAATAGTAATAAATAGTAATAATTAGTAATAATTAGTAAAAAATAGTAATAACTAGTAATAAGAAGTAGTTGTAATTATTTATCTTCATTTTTTGGATAATATTTTTCTAATTTTAAATTATTCAAAAACAGTAATGATTTTATATTTTGTAGAAAAATATGAAACAAGAAAGTCGACAATAATCATTATTTAATGATCGTTCTTGGATAAATCAATGCAGAAATCCAAATGGTTCTGGTTTAAATCCAGTATATATTGAGGGTGTTGAAGCTTTCTTATCATTTTCATCATCAAAAGAATAATTTGTTTCAGAAATCACAATTATGTGTCCTTGTAAAAAATATGCTTTGAGAACATTTGACACATTTGACAAGGTTGAGGGACATCTCTTGGGGTCTAGTTTTCAACCAGATTAGGTTTTTTGGTATCAACACGGTCAATGCAGTTCTAGAGAAGATAATAATTACCTGATTCTAAATCCTTCATGGTTTCACAATTTAGTACATGATGTTGCTGTTCCATCTGTTTAATAAACTGAAACACAGGATGCTATTTATTTTACTCTGGAGTTGGCACCATCTGAATATTATGAGTTGTTGAGGTCTGCTGAGGATGCATTATATCATGGTTACAAGAAATGAAAATTAGAAGTGGTTAAAAAATTAATGGATATTAAATCATATAATGCAATGTCAAACAATTGTTTTGATCAGATATTTTCTTTGGTTAAAACATTGTTACCTGAAGGAAATGTGTTGCCTGCAAATTACTTTGAGAGAAATGAGGCTGGTTTGTAATCTGGGAAATAGTTGTCAGATGACTTAGGCATATGGAAAGAATTGCATCTTATATTCTGGTGAAAACGAGTCATTGGATAGTTGTCCCATGTGTGGAAAATTGAGGTTTAAAGAAGCTCAACCAGGGTAGTTTAGATCGATTCCTGTGAAATATTTGAGATATTTCCCCCTTAAACGAAGGTTGGAGTCTTTCTTTATGTCTCAGAACATAGCATCAATGATGTCACGACATAAAACAAAGTTTTGAACTGATAAAATCTTGAATCTTCCATCTGATGGTGATTCATGGAAACATTTTGACCGACTACATCTGTCTTTTGTTTTAGAAGCCCAAAACGTGTGATTGGGTCTTTCTACTGATGGTTTCAATCCATTTGGTTATTATGGTAGTCAATATTTATGTTGGTCTGTCTTTATAACTCCATACAATTTACCTTTAGCGATATTGATGAAGGATCCCTATATAACTTTGACCATATTAATCCTAGGAGATCGAAAAAAATAATATTGATGTTTATTTGAAAACATTGATTGATGAGTTAAATTAATTGTGGAGTAATGGTGTTAGTACATATGATGTTGCTGCGAAAAAAAAGTTCATATTAAAAGTTTCATTGATGATGATGATTAGTGACTTCCTGGCATATTTCATGTTATCTAGATGGAGTATACATGGTCTGAAATCATGTCCTTATTGTATGAAATAAAATAAAGCCTTTTTCTCATTAATGGAAAAAACCTTTCTTTTTTTGCTGTCATCGCAGATTTCATTCAACCTATCTTCCTTTTAGGAGGAACAAATCTCATTTCAAAAAAGGCACAATTGAAAGGGATGGACCTCCAAAAATGATCTTAGGTACGGAGTTAAAATCAATTATATTTTCATTACCTCCCATTATATTTGGGCCAAAAATAAACCAACGAAAAATTCATGGCTTTGGGAAATAGCATAATTGGATAAAACGAAGCATTTTTTGGGATCTTCCATATTGCTCTGATTTGTTGGTCCACCACATGTAGGATGTCATGCTTATTGAGAAGAACTATTGTGATAAATTATTTCATACAGTTTTAGATGCACCTGGTAAGACTGAAGATAATATAAAGGCACGATTAGATCTTGCCCAAATTAGTAGATGAGAGGAACTTGATCAATTTCAAAATGTCAGTTCACAGAAGTTAATGAAGCCAAAATCAGCTTATACACTGTCTAAAGAGAGTCACTTATTATTTTTTCAGTGGATTGCAGATTTGTGACTTCCAGATATATATGCTTCCAATTTGGGATATGTGTTAAGAATGGTTATATTACCAGATTAAAAAGTCCTGATTTTTATTTTATAATGGAAATACTTATGCCAATTGGATTCAGATATTTGTTGAATTATATGATTTGGGGTTCAACAATAAACATATCATATTTTTTTCGAGACATTTGTGTGGAAACAACTGACTATGATGCAAAAAGTAATCTAGAAGAAGATATTGTTATCATTATATGTAAACTGGAAAAAATCTTCCCATCAGATTTCATTAACTCAATGAAACATATGATATTACATCTGCTATATGAAGATAAATGTGGAGGTCCAGTATAGTTTCAATTGATGTTCCCATTCGAAAGATACATGTAGAAATTAAAGAGAAAATAACATAACAAAGAATCAGTTGAAGGTTTAATTGTTATATCATATTTGTAAGAGGAAATTGATTTCTATTGATCTCATTATTTTAAATCTGAATATCCCTCAAAACATAAACCCATGGTATAGAAGGAGTAGAATAATATTGATGAAATGGACAATCAATTATCAGTTTTTAATCAGCCAGAGCTTGGCTTCAGTGGAGTTCATGAACGATGAATTTTAGATGATGAACATCAAATATCTCATACATATGTTCTTCTCAACTGTAAAGACATGACATCATTTGTACTTTGAGTGCTTTTATCACTTATTCTATAATTTATGTTATAGTAAGTAAACTTATTTTATTTGTAGGTTATTTAATAATCATATCAAGAAGCAGCTTCCACAAATTTCAGCAGCTGCACTAGAAGAACACAAATAGAAAAAAATTTCTAAATGATTTCAAACACTGGAAACATAAATTATTGATGTCTTAATATATCAATTCAATTTATTATTTATTAAATTTATAATTGTTTTAAAAAATTTGATTGTCTCAACATGTTGATAAAATTGATAAGCGACTGTGTATATTGAGTAACCCACCATCCAAAATGGTTAAATCTTATAATGAAAATGTGGTGAATGGTTTTTGATTTCATAAAAATGCATATGGGGAATAAAAAAATAATAAATAATGGATTTTTCTTGAGAGGATTGTATCATAGAGAAACTGAAGTTTACTTTAATGGCATGCTGGATGAAATTATTGAACTGTGTTTTCTTGGTCAAAATTAAATAACAATGTTTAAATATCACTATTTGGATACTGAGAGAGGCTTGTGTGTTTATCTGATTCTTGGAATCACCGACATTAAATATAAAAGTCTTCTTGTAGTAAATGAACCATTTTCACTGGCTCAACTAGCATATCAAATATATTACGCAATGTACTATACTACTTCAAGAGACCTAAGTGATTGGTGGAGCATAATACAAATGAAAAATTAGGAAAATCAGTTTACTCAAACTGAAAGTGATTCTGATTAAGTACAAGGAATTGAAATTTTTCAAGAGACTACTCAAAATCCATCTTTTTCACAAAGAGACATGAATTTTGATGATGACACCCCACAATTAAGGGTTGATGGCGACGATGATGTTAATGATGTTACAAATGAATTTAAAATGGAAAGATATGTTGAAACTAAAACTCATATGGATATTGATGATGCCGATGATGAATATGAAGACATTAACATTGTCAGATATGAAGATGATGATAAAGGTAAACATTGACACAGTTAAATGATGGTCAGAATCATAACTAATATAAATCTATATGTAATAGTTATTTTTAAATATCTGTTAACAAAAATCATTTTGTGTTTCAAATGTACCCTAATCTATTTCATGAGTTGGAGGAGGCTGAGATACCATTGGATGAAGCGGATTTGGGGTCATCTAACTCTCAACCGACTGGCGGTTTAGCGGGTACATAGAGGGGGGCACTGTCTTGTGCAACTGATGATTCCTGACCCTATCCTCGAGCAGCGTCCACATCTTGGTTTCGATCCATGCACGCAGAGGTATGCTAACCTGTGTATTTTATTTAGCTTTCATTAAGTAATTTTTATACTAATTTTTTGATTATTTTTTCTTTTTTCACAGTTTTGCACACGTAGCTATTGCACAGGGGAGTGCTATCATGCACAATTATTTTTCTTAGCCATGGATCACATGGAAACAGATTCCCATTAATGTGTGGCTTGTAATGTTCAATAATTGGTTTTTACATAAATATATAATATTTATTTAGAAATTTTTTTCATTAATAACCTGATATTATATATTATTTATAGGGTTAATGGAATCACATCGATGATAGCATGCGTGGCACTATCCACGAGGCATGGGAGGTGTCTATACATGTGTTCTTCTGTCAGTTTTTTCACAATTTTAGATGGACAACCATTAAGAAAGAATGATTGACAGTATTTGATGAGTCATGTAGAGGCCACCAACTAGAGAATATTTCATCTCATTTTTGGGATGGAATATGTTCACATTGGTTGAGTGGTGGATTTCAATGAAGATCTTCATTGGGCCAACAGAACAGGGGGATACAAGAGGTGACACATCGAGCTGGTTTCCGTACATTCAGTACGCATAGAGATCATATGGTAAGTATCTTATTCAAATATTTTATACAACATTAAATATAAGTAGTATATTTTATTTTCATATATGCAGACAAGAATCCTGATATTATGGAGTACGTCGTTTGTCAAATGATGTACAGTGATCCAGCCACTGGAGAGATTAGAGGTGATCGCCAACATCATATTGTGGTTCATATTATTTGTTTTTCAGTTTTAAAATTTATTGTATATAATATATTCAATATTTTAATTTGAAATTAAAACTTAAGGAGTCATATGAGGCCGCAAACTCTCAAACACGGGCTAAGAGTCAGGCCGAGATGGCTGATCAGACTAGTAGCACCATTTTAATGAGGTGACATCGATACATGCGACCCAGTATGCCTTTGAGAAGGGACGAGTAGTTGGTATCAAATCTCAATTGACTCCTGGGACTTATTATGGTACTACGACAATGTCGGCGTCCAGCTTGAGAGGAGCTCATGAAGAGGCATCATCATATGGCTCATAGTATTAGGAGCAGTTGCAAGCTCAAAATGGGATTATAGAGAGTTTGAAGAAGTGATAGGAAGAGTTGCGTCAATAGAAGCAACAACAATAGTTGGAGGAGGACATGTGTTGATGGCAGTGGTAGCAGTAGCACGAGGAGGACATGCGTCGATGACAGCAGTAGTAGCACAGGAAAATGGAGTACATGCGGTGTCTGATTCGTAGTTTAGGTATGGAATTTCTTCCACTATCTTCTCCAGCTCCTCCAGCTCCTCGAGAAGACTATCCCCCATCGATTTTTTGTTCTGTTAAAAACATTTGAATTGAACATTTGTTGTAATATGAAATATTTATAATTTTGTCTTTTATATTGCAGTGAATATTGCATCATTTTTTATTATTTTTATTATTTTAATATTTGATTATTTATTATTAGTATTATATTTTTTTAAGGTTTTTTTTTCTAATAATAATAATAATAATAATATTTTATGATTTTTTATATTTTTTCCAGAATATTGATAATTCTAATATTTTTTATTTTTTTATTTTAATAATTCTAATATTATATTTTTTATTAATCATAATTTTATTATTATTTTTTATTTAATTACATATTTGAAAATATTGATAATTTTAATATATATATTTTTTAATTTAATAATATTAATATTATTTTTTCATTAATCATAATTATATTATTATTTTTTATTTTATTAAGTATTTGTGACGGGGCCTTTTCTAACGAGGGTCCGTCACAAATAGAATATATATATATATATATGTATATATATTAATTTTTTTTGCAATATGTTTCCTTTCCGTTGCAATATGTTTATTGCGACAGGCCCGTCACAATATGTTTATAACATATAACCTATTTTCGATGGGTCAACGTCTCATCGTAAATTCTTTTTGTGATGGGCCTGTTGCGAAAGGTTCTTGTATATATAATGTATTTAATCAGAGATCTATTTGAGATGGGACCACTTCATGTCGCATGTAGTATTTTTAGCGGTAGGCATGGCGCAGAAAAACATGTTTTGGTGCCATTTTCTACAACAAGCTATTTACGACGGGACCCTATCACAAAAGAGTTTTTGCGACGGGATCCTGTCGCAAATAGCCCATTGCAAATATCTAAAATTATATTATGGAAATTTCTTCCATTTATAAGTTTTGAATGATATATTTTGAGAAATTATATCCCGAATAACTCTATGATCATGATATTTAATGTTTCTTTAAATTTCCCTCTTTCATGAGATACTGATTTATATGTCATAAAACATGCATGAGTTTTTATGGCATTAATTTAAATTGATTAAAGAAAAATTCATATTATGCACCATGTTTTATTATATATGGTGTAATTACTACACCATGAATGTGTTTTCACATATTCATTTGTTTAAATTGTTAGTTTTTACATAATAATGTTATGTTCCTCCATTCAATGGATTTTTGAATCAAATATTACACGAGTTACATGGTTTTCTTATCCCAAACTCTATTATGTGAGGCTTGTTTTGATTAATAAAACTATATTCATTTATATGGTGTGTATATTGAAGCATGAAGTATAATATCATGACTCTTTTTCTACTCATGATATTTTATTTTCTTTATTATGTTCTTTCATTTGTTTTTTTCTTAACTTTAAAAGGACATAAATGGTTTTTCTTTTAAAACATTACTTTAAAGGTTTTAAAAACTTTTAACCAAAATATTATTCCATTTAAATTATCTTATTTCAATAATGTTACTTTGTACACAAAAATTATTTATTAAATTTATTTTCCATGATATTTGGAATTCATTAAAAAGGTTTTAAAAAGGAAATTTCTTAATTTTCTCCACATGGGTCACTTTTCACTCTCTTTACAAAAGTTTGAAAATAAGATTTATTTTTATTATTTATGACATGAATGTATTTTCTAACCATCATAAATAATTTTCTTTTGAAGACAAATTAAAAATTCTTAATGATTATTTTCAAAATAAAATACTTTCCTCAATATTTTGGGAATTTTTAGTATTAAAGGTATAGAAAGAAAAAGGTAATTTTTTTAGTGTTTTCCCAGAAATGTTATAAATATTATTTAAAATTTATTTTTATCTATTTTAGTATAATTTAATTATTTATATGATTCATTGGGTATATTATAGTATGATACCATTCACCTTATTTATATCAATATATCCAGATGATGTTTTAAAGATATTTTTAGGAAACCCATTTCTTTTTCATGGGTTAATCAAATTATGAAATTTTTAATGAAATGAAACCATCTATGTGTGTTTTTTAGGATATGGTTCTTGAAAATTATTTATGAAAGCAATATTCAGGAGTTAACCCAAATTATTAAGAAAATTTGTTCGATATATGATGGGTGTTTCTATTATTTCCCTCCAATGCATTGGGTAATGTGACGAATTTAACTAGATGAAAGTTACTCCAAAGAGAAGATGGAGTAAAAATACTCCAATGTGAAGATAGAGTTACTTGAATGTATGTTATTTCTAAGGGATGATAGAAAATTCCAGTTATAGGTTACCACAAAGAGATATTATAATTATCTGTTTTGGTGATTCGATGAAGAATGATTGATATTCCAAGATACCTACAAAGTTTTTCTACGCATTATATGAGTTCTAATGAATTATTTTCTCTAATATTTTTTGCAATGGCCTAGGATTTTTTAATTATATGAATATTGTCTCATATTAAATCATTATTCCATTTATCAATATTTATGATACACTTTTTGATGGGAATGAATTATCTTATGTTATGCTCATTCACTTTGATTATGTCATCATACACTTATACTCATCTTATGATCACCAATGATAATCAATTTTTAATGATTATGATTACCCTTACTGAGTGTTTGGATGAAACCTTATTATATTTCAAAATTCCATTGTTTATAAAGAATTGGGTCAAATCAATTATGACTCGAATTGTTTCATGTGTGAAAATTATTTTGGGAGTTGTTGAATAATTTTGGTGAAATTTGATAAATCCAGGTATAGTCAGAAAATTGATCACATCAATACATGGGTATTATTATGTAAGTGTTTTTCCTAGTTATATAAAACAACAAACCTAAATGGTCTTTGTGTATGTAAGAATTATCATATTTGAATTTTATGTTTTATGTTTCGGATGACTAAAATTGGGTATTGATTATCAGTATCAGAGCATGAAATATAAAGATTTTTTTTCCATCAGATCCTATACATTTAGTTTTTGGATATTATAGTTGGAATCATAGGAGTGGTTAGACAACATTAGAGATTAATTTTATTTTTTGTGTTGTTAAGTTAATAGATATGGATATCTCCATGGGTTTATAAGTTTAAGGTTGACCATATTTTTAATAGAGAAATTCCCTTTTTAAAGTCATAAATGATTTTAACTGAAGGTGTTTAGAACCTTTTAAAAAGTTATTAGAAGGATAATCCATTGATAAAATTTGAGTATATTAGAAACTAGGTTAGCCAAGATGGGTGAAAACTGCTTTTTTTAAAAGGTAATGTTTTTCAAGATATTTATGATCTATCCATGGTTAACAATTCTAGTTAACATCTATAGTTGATTATTTTTATTATTTTGGTGACATTAAATATATTATATGATTTTGTAGTGAATCAATTTATTTTTGGAAAAATCATTTCGAATTGTTTTAGGGTATTTCTGTTCATGAAATGATATAAGTTAGACCTTAGAGGTTATTTTTGAAGTATTGTAGATTAATTATTGACATATTTATATAATGGTTTATTTGGGTATTACCTTATAATGTTCCAATTTTTTTGTTTTATTAATGATTTAATGAATACATTTTTATAATTTTATATTCCCCATGGTAGAGCATAAGTTCATTATGGTGATTTAGGAATTAAATTTTCATACCCATCATTTAGTGTACAATATGAGATAAAGGTGGAAACTAATTAAAACACGTAATGAAAATATCAAATTGAGTTTACAGATATAAAGAAAATCATGTAAGAATACTTCCTTACAAGATTAGTACACGTGATAATGAAATTATTCAAATCTAATAAAAGGATCATAAAATAGAAAACTATCCTATTACCTTTATTTATTAAGAATTTATGGCCTTATTAATCCATTATTGATTTATGGTTTTATGGTTAGTAACTTTACCATGATCATGTCCTATAACACCCTCTATTTTTCTTTAAATTATATTATTTGTCCTTTGTGTACATATTTTTACTTTCTACTAATTGTTTCCTTATATGGGAACCTAATTATGTGTTATTTTAGTTAAACTCTATTTTTCCCACTTCCCCATTTTAATAGAAATTTTAATAACCATTTTTATGATATGGGATTTCAATAAAGGAATTTTAAAATATGAAACACTTAAATTAAAAAAATATTGATCAAATTTCAAAGAAACAATTTATTTATCATAATTGGATAATGCAATGAATTGAAATTTTAAAATAATACTATGTTCGATAGCATACATGACACATAACACTCCTATTAAATAAACTGTAAAATAACATTTTTTTCAAATATGTGAGTTATAAAAGAGAAATTGTATTGGTGGGTATAAGTAAGAGTAAATTAATTAAGAAATAAATTTATAATGGCCCAAATCAAAAAATGTACTAATTAATTTTTAGTATTAAGAACTCAGTATTTAGTGAAATCATTTTATGCTTCAAGAATACCATTTCTTCAAAAATAGGTTTTATTTTATTTAGTGAGTGAATATGATAATTAATGTCTACCACATTTAGAAATGATATTTTATAAGAAGGATTTAATTTTTTAAATCATCCAATTAAATTATCTTATGGTGAAATTTTTTGTTTTTCGGAAAAGATTTGTTTTTCAATAAATAGTGAAAAAATATTAATTTTATAGAAAAAATTATTTTCAATTAAATTATTTATAAAGTTCAATTTTTTTAAATTTAGTTTAAAATTTAATTAGTTCATTTTTATTAAACATAATCCAATTAATGTCATTTTAATTGACATTATGCTTAATTTTTAGTTCAAATTTTTTTATACTTATAAATGAATTTTTTTAATAAAACCATTTTTTCATCGCAATTTGGGAGTTCATTTTAAAAGTAATTTATTCCACTTATAGGGATTGAATTTGATAAGATATATTCCCTATTTGGATTAATAATTTCCAAATATGGTAAATAAGTCATATTTATTTTTATCAAAATAAATAGTTAACATACTAAATATTTATCAACATAGTAAAGGGTAAATTAGGTTAAATAGGGTTAAAAATAATGTGAAAAGGATTTAAAATCACTATAAATCAGGCCTTTGATTCAACTTGGGAGTGGAATTAAACCATCACCGTATAATATTTGAAAATATCAAATTTTGTGCCATTTTTATTTTATAAAAACTTTTGTATTATTTTATGTAATAGAAAACTCCAAAAGGCCTCTTAATTGAATTTAATATATATAATATTTTATAAAAGTGATAAAAATGTAATTAATGGGTTTAAAATTTTATTTTAAAATTAATTTTTTTTATGATGTTATTTTATTTTTATCTTTTATGGATGAATTGATTTCCTTAAACACTCTCACAATGATAACACAATGCTTGTGAAAGAATTAGAATAATCAAGTAAATTACTTCAAAAACATATAAAGTAATATTTTTTGGGCCTGTTATGGTATTCTGCCAAAAATTTACAGACATATAATTTTTTATTAATGTGTTAAAATTTTATATTCTAAATACACTACTATATTACTAAATATTTTGTAAATCAATTGTGTGATTAGTCTCAGAAATGAATTTAATGGTATTTTATGGTAACTAATATTGTAAAAAATGGTTTAAAATTCCTAAAAATACTATCTTTTCCAAATTAATGGGATATGGTTGGTAATATCAACCATTGTACACTTATGGTTTACTTTTACTTATATTGTAACTTTCATGAACCTTAAAGAGTAAAAACATCATTATCATGATAATCATTAAAAGGGTTAACAAGAGGTCAAAAATAGTAGATAAGGGTTGAAAAACCATCTAAACTTGTAAAAATTTAATTATGTATAATATTCAGGATCAAAATCATGTTGGAATCTATTTTTTAACATGGTTCCAATTTCACATGAAAAAATGTTTTATATTTAAAAATTTTATATAATTTTAAGTGTGTCCTTTCCTTCACCCTAAAATTACATCACTTCTCTTATATTATTCACACCACCTTAAGCCACTGAGCTCAAAACCCCCCCGAAAAACAATGCTCAAAATCCTAAGGAAATTTCAATAGGTGATGTTCTTCTCAAAAGACCATACCTATGGTCCTTAAGAAGAGATTAGAAGGAGGTTTCTCAAAGAGGAGGAATTAATGGACATATAAAGAAAGACCAAACATACGGTAAGGTGTTTCTAAACTCAATTTATATTCATTGGGTTTTAAGTATACTTAATTGAGTATATTACAGAACTATTAAATGGAAAATGGAATTTTATTATATTATATTGTATTTCCATGTGTTTTATGTGGTCTTAGAGTCGTTAGAAAAAATCACATCAATGACTAATTCTCATTTTAGGGATACAATATTTGAAAGGATTATACATCTCAATTTTTTTGATACATGTTTTGTATTATATAACTATATTATTTTATAAGGTGTACATGATGCCTATAGAAATATTATATCATTAAGGAAGAATTGATCATGATATTTAAATTTTCTTTCATGTTCTCTATTTCACGAGATATTGATTCAAATGTCATAAAAGTTTCATGGGTTTTCATGGTCTAAATTTAAATTATTTTAGACATAATTCATGTTATACATCATGTTTTTTTATAGCATAATTAATACCCAATTATTGTTATTTATCATATTATTTTATGTAAATTTTGATTTTGTATACAATCATGTTCATTTCTATCATTCAATGGATTTTTTATTCATGCATTACTCTATTTTCAAGGGCTTTTCATTTAAAACTTCTTTATTTGAGGTATGTTTTTATTGATTCACATATATTCATTTATATAGTTTATATACAAACTCTTGAAATATAATATCATGACTCTTTATATTCAAGTTGTTTTATAATTCTTCTTACATTATTCATTTCAAAGGGTTTTGGTTTTAAAATTCTATAAATGGATTTTTTTTAAAAACATTACTTTAATGGTTTTAAATATGTTTAAAAAAACATTTCCATTATATTATTTATCTTATTTCTAGAATTTTATTTTGTAAAGATAAATTATTTCCAATGATTTTTCCCAAGATCTTTCACATTCTTGTAAAAGTGTTTAAAAAATAAATTTATTAATATTTTCTACATTGGAAACTCTTGACTCTCTTCACATATGAAAGATGCGTATCAAGTTCTTTGAATTTTGGTTTTGTTTTTTTTCCTTAGATAATGCAACAATCGATTTTTTGATGATTTATGAAATATGTTTTTCCTATTTTTGGCTGTTATTCTTTGGTGGTAGTGTCTCAACTATAATAAGATTCATGATATGTATCTCATGGGATGGTTTTTCAGACCCTTTTCACTTTCCATTTACTATTTGGGATTTATTTTTATTCTTGAGGATGATAATTGTTTGAGAGGTATTTTATGTAATGGAATGAAATGTACAACATGTTAATTTTTGAATATTATTATGGTGGAGGTGTTTGAGGAAAAGTTTGAGGAGGAAGAGGTCAATACAGAGTAATAATTCTATCATAGATGTGATTCATTGTAATTGTAGAAAATTCACAATTTAAGATACTCTTCTAAAGGCATAAAAATTAAAAATGTGACCAATTTTTTTCAACAAAAAGACATATGATATTAAAATAAAATATTCATTCACTTACATACTAAAATACCGTTTAGGTTTGAAGTTTTATAGAATTAGGATAAACTGTTATTAACTTTTTTTATAAACAACTGGTTCATAAAGATCAACATTATTTCCCAATATACAGACCTTTTCTTATTTCACATTAGGTTATCAGTATCATCCATGAGAAATCCTTGTAAATAAAATTTATCTTACTCCTTTCCACATAACCTAAAGAAAACATAATAAATTGGTGATCATAGTTGCACAATAATTGTAAACATGGGAGATATGTAAGAATAACATAAGGGTATGAGATCATAAACAGAAATTCCGGAGATCATAACCTCTATGTCAAAGAACATATACATGATTAATAGAATAAATTTTGGAAATTAATATGACATGAATCATAATAGAATCAAATAAAAAAATCCATGAGATCATAACATTGGCATAAGACAAGAAATTTTATCATACACATAAATATGTAATCTCATTCCTTAAAAATCAATGATCATTTCAAAATATTATCAGGGCACTTCATTGGGTTGCACATATTGGAGGAGGCATTACATCATCCCAATTCATTGTTCTTTCCTTATAGTTGATATAGGTTCCCCTTCTTCCCATGGTGGATCAATCAAATCAACTCTTTTCCCATCATTTTCTCATGAGATATAAATCATTACCCAATGCATCAAAGGGATATATAGGTCCCACCGAGCACATAATGAAATCATATATATATGATCCCTAATATCATAAATAATTCATCATAAAAATAAACTAACCATATAAAGAATAATAATATAATCCTTGAATAATAACCCAAATAAGTCATAAGTAACATCAAATAATTTTATCATATATAGAAAATGGGATTTAAATATCATTCAAAATAATTCATAAGGAAATTTACCTTTCTACTTATTTTTTTAAATCATAATACATTTAGAAAACATTATTCATTGAAAATAAGCTTGAAAAATTATAATTTAATCTCTAAAATACAATTTAAACATATTTTAAATTCTTTTACTTAAAAATTCATAATTAATAATTTAAACAACTTTTAAAACTTTTTTAGAAAACATTGTTTTAAGGAACACATATTTCTAACTGAAGAGTGGATAAAATTGTATAAACATTTTCAGATAATTAAAAATGTATATTCACGAAAAAACATATCAAAGGGTAGTATATATGCCTCATAAATGAATATAATCACATAACATAACTAGTGTCTCAAAGAGGGAAATATAAGACAAAATTACCTTACTGATTTGGAATCTTTTTAACCACAAACCAGATAAAGGAGATATTATTAAATGGATTTTTAAATATCCATATATTTAAGGATAAATATTATAGATTAAATTCATGGTTATTATATAAAATACACTAAATAAATTATTTGTGAATATTGCATAAGTCTCGTTGAAATAAAAGTGAGACTAGAAATCCCCTTACTATTAGAAAAACTTCTAAATCATGGACCATATGAAATAATAACAAAAATTTACAATTTTCTTGTCATGAAATAAATTAAATAAAATATATATAATTTCATAAGTCAATATATATACATACAATAGTAATATCTAGTGAATATAACATATATCTCACAAAAAATAAAAGTGATAGAGAAAACCCTAACATAAAGTATTTACATTCTTCAAACGCATTCAATACTCCTTTATAATAATTAGAATTTTAATATAAATATACAAAAGAACCATATTATTATTTAAAAAACCATATATGATTTTATTATGACTTTATATTACCCATTTATTAACAATTTTATGTCAAATTTGTGTTTCTTATTATAACTGATTTGTTTTTCGTATATGTTTTGATTATTATATTTTTGGTCCTCCTATGTATATCATGATATAAAGAATTTTTTAAATTATTTAAATATAATATATATTAAATATATAAATATATGTATTTATAATATTCTATAAACTATATAAATATGAAATGGAAGTCACCATTCATAGAGATGGTAGGTCGTACATATGTAGGAATGTTGTTTATGTTTTATTTTCATTTTGAATAAAGTAGATGAAATGTATATATGTATATATATATTAAGATTATAGTATAATATTATTATATATATATCATATAAATACACTAAACCTATTTTTAATAAAATTTGTGTAAATTGTGAGCGAATCACATCACTTTGAGGAGGTGGTAGTCCACACATCCACAAACGAAGTTATCGTATTCCCATAAAATGGAAATAATAAAGGTATGTGTTATAAAATAATTATTCAGTAATAAATATATCATATATATCATATAAAAATATAAATTCCATCATAATTTCTAACCTTTAAATGTGGTAATGGAAGGATGAATGACATCATTTCGTGAGGCGGTAGTTCGTCGTACACACGAACGATGATTATGAATCCCATTTTATGGATGTTTTTGTGAGTTTAAGTTATAAAAATAGAATAAAATCATATAATTATATTCATGATACTTATATTATTATATAATAATTTAATAATAATAATATTTTATGGGATGGACAAAGAAATGAAATAAAAGTGCTTGTTGAAGGGTGTTACCACTTCTTTGGGTAACACCTTTTAGTTTTCACTAAATGAATTCCATGGATAAATTTTTTCCCAAATGTAAGGCCTACAAGATGAAGGGTGGGAATATATAAGGGTATTTGCTCTGGGTTTGGCCAATCCAAATGGCATGAGAGGTGTTAATAATAGATAACAATAAGTTTTACTTTATAAGAGGGGGGGGGGGAGCTTTTGGGACTTCTTAAAATATTAATTTATAATAAAATTAATCAAAATAAAAATACCTCAAAATACCATTTATTCAAATATAATATATTATAAAATTTTAAAATCATCAAACAATATATTTTAGATAAGTTTTTATTTAATTTTATACCTTATCATTTTTATTAACTCTTAGTTAACCTATTTTAATTTTTAACTTTGGTAATAAAGATTTCATTATTAAAAGGTGGTAATTTTTACATATTAAGTGTAAATATGACCATAAATTTACAATTTATGATATTTTAGACCATATATCACTCCATTTTTCCTTATTGGATATTTTTATAATTTATAAATAATTTAATAATTTTTTTTCATAAAATATCACTAGTGAAAATTTTGACAGTAATCATTACTTTGAATTTAATAAAATCAATAATGCAATATATTTTTGAAAAAAATCATTTAATACAGTTAAGAAATGTTTTATTAAACTATAAAATTCTTTCAAGACATTAATTAATTCATATTATTTTAATTTTAAAATTTCTATAATCATTTAATTGATTTATTTTGATTAATTGAATAATTACTACATCATCATTTTCTAAATATTTATAATTATATTTCTTCATTAAAAATTAAAAATAAATTTCAATGATGTATAAAAACCATTTTTCATTTTTAATAATTTTTATAGTTGATTATATCTCTTGTATATCCCCATATTAAAAATATTATACTTATTAAAAGTAAGATTCTGACATTTTGTCACTACCTTTGATTTTAATAATATTTAAGTTATTTTCAGGAACATGTGTCCGTTAAATATTTAAATTTCAAATCCTATTTTATATTAGTCGAATTAAGTTTATCAAATAACATTTGGGAAAGTGTTAGATAAATTTTTGAATATTTATTATATTAATTTTACCCTTAATTATCCGATTTACCCCTAATTGTGGTAACAAAAACATACCAATGTTACTATTCATACTATCCAAAAATAAAAGGGGCCTATTTAATAAATTTTAAACATATGATTACAAATATAAAATTAATTTTTTAAAATTTAATTCATATTATAGGCATAAATTAATTTAGAATCAATTCCAAAGACTTGACGAAACAACAATTTTTAAAGAAAAAATGTTCAAAAGTATGAAATGTTTTTATATCTAATTTCAATGTGAAATTGATTAAATTGAACTAAAATGGATTTATTGATTTTTAATTAAATTATTTATAATTTAAATGGAATTTAAATACAATATTATAATATAAAAAATTTATACAAAAATGTCATTTTAATTAAAATTTAGTATTTTTCACTATTCATCAAAGAATGCAACTTGTTAGAAAAATTTTAAAAAATTACCTTAAGATAAATTTTACGTACTAATTTAAAATATAAAGTTTAAATAAAATTTATAAATGTTCCAAAATTTAGTTTTAGAATATTTTCTTTTTTAAAATGTTATAATAGAAGAATAAAATTTTAAAGCATAAAACTGAAATTATTTTTATATCATGACTAGAAAACTAATATGATGAATGGTAAACATTATACAGAATATATATTTCATTAATATATTATGAAAATATTAATTTTTTTATTTATTTTTATAAAAAACACTTTTGCACATTTAAATAGTCTTTTCAGACAAACAGTTTATTTTATTTTAAGAAGGGTTTTATTTTCATTTATAATTAATTGGTCACCGAATAATTCTTTATATATACATGTATAAATAATATTTTCATAATTTAGTTAATCATATTCACTCCCTCCATTATAATAGCTAGGTTATAATATATGTCGTTAAAATAGATAAAATGATAAAATATTGTTTCATAGAAACTCCGTGTCTCATGTAACTCAAGCTAAGTCGGTGATACATGTAACATAAGCATAACTTGGTGTAGCGTGAAATTAAATCCATCAAAGAAGTTTAATTTATTTGAATTTGGTTTGTAAAAAATACCTATTGATGGTGCTTTTAGGTTGATTGTGTTTTTTGAAAAATTTTGAGGTTGTTGACGAAGGATAATTTTCAAAGAAGGCATGAAGATATAGCATGAGTGTTAATTCTCACATAAATGTGAACTTACTAATCTCACACAAGCTCAAAATTCTCAATATCATGCAAGAAATAAATTTTTTATCTTTCAAAATGCAATAATATTTTATCTCGCACAAACTATGATTCAGACTCGCTCTTAGATTTTTCACAAGTGTGAACAAGATTAACGCCCAGATCTAGAATAAAGCGCGAATAAGACTCCCACCTAGATCTCAGTAAAATAATGAACAAGAATCACCCCTGGATTTAGCGCAAAGTGATAATTGGAATCACACCCAAATTTGGCCTAAACTGCACACCTGACTCACACTCAGATCTTATTCAATTAGTGAAAATGACTCATACCAAGATCTCATGAAAAGCATGAATATAGTATACAACAGGATCCTATACTAGGAGGTTGGCAGAGTGTGTGATGTTGATGGAATAGATGGTTGTTTACGATATTTGGAGTTAAGGTGGTAGAGTTATTCCCATAACTACCCCGTTACTCCTCCTTAAAGATCAAAGAAGTTTTCCTCCATGCACTAATGTGATGCAATGTACCAGAAGTATGTTCATGGGGATATCTCATGAAGGTGGTTCGCAGAGAGATTTCATAAAGGAGTTTTATAGATAGATCTCATGAAACAAGTTCTTAGAGAGCTATTTTAAAGGAATATACATGATTTACATTGCATAATTGTTGTGTATGATCTGAAAAAATTCTTGGTCAAAGTCTGAGATGAGTTTGTGCTAGGATCTCATGAAAAGAGTGAACATGGTTCACACTAGAAGCATTCACAAAGAGAAAATAGGGTTTATGCCAAGATATCTTGTAAAGTGGAAATAGGGTTAGCCCTAAGAGTTTTCACAAAGCACGAACAAGGTACACGCCAGGAACTCATGAAAGGGTACACTCCGGGATCACATGTAATGGTACTCTCCATGATCTCATGCAAGTAGTTACATGAAACAGTCTCTCGAAAGTGGTATCACATAACAATATGGCATAAAAATATATGAAACTACATTACCCTATGGTCAATATCATTTTCATCTTCGATTTCAAAATAACAATAAGAATAATATATATATTCTGTATTATTCAAAAGTACTTGGAGAATGTGTTTATTCACTTCTATATTCATGGTAATGAAAGGAAGACTTGTAATATTCTAAAGATATTTCTAAAGTAGTGGTAATTGACGTGTCTACTACAAGAAGAGGTTTGTTCTAGCTATACAGAAGGTGGAAGAGATATATCTAGGTTTTTCATATAAGTGAATGAGTATCCTCAAAGTAACTTAAAAAAATCATCTATTTATAATTTAAGGTGAAATCATTATTTATAATTAAGGGACCCACTTTCCAAAAACTATGTGTGGATCATTTCTAGAGTAGTGATCAGAGGAAGATGATGAAGGTGATCCTTTCAACCAGCAGTGATCCATCCAAATATAGATAAGGAGTGACCATTGGGAAGGAAACGAGCTATCCCCAAACATTGTAAAGGTAGTGACCCTCGGTATATAAGTGATCAATCATAAACCGTCATTTTTGTGATGACCCTTTGTAGATTTGGTACAATAGTAAATTTTGGTTGTATACTCCTTGAATATGACCTAGTGAGGGTGAACCAAGTAATAATATATTTTTTAGTGTGATTTATTTTCTTATTTAATTTCCATGCATCATCATCAGATGAATTTGGAAAAGATAAAATAGGCATAAAAACTAAAGATAAAATGAATTAAACCTTATAATAAAGTGTTAATGATCTAGTGGGGTAGGAATAATTTCCAAAATAATATCCACACTCGGATTCACCCCCCTCTTAGGGCATCTCGACCCCTTTTTAACCTAACAATGAATATCAGAGAATTAGTTTATTTTATCAAATTTTTTCATTTGAATATGTTTGTTTCATTTTTGAAATTAAAGTTTCTATTTACTATTATCTCAAATTTCCATGGAGAATTTTATAACTTCAATAAATATGTTTTATCCTTATTTTATTCCTTAGTGTTGAAGTTTCTATAAAAATTGTATGATTCAGTTGAAGGAAATAAATAGTGAAAATATTTATTCAATAAATAAGGCCAGAAGAATGAGTGAAGAACCCGATGTTCCAAGTAATGTTAGTACTACTGATTATGATGAAATTGAAAGGAGAAAAAAAGTCGAAGTTATCTATGAAATGAAGGAATCAGATCATAAACTGGTGGAAGAAAATAAATCTAAAAATATTGGATCCAAGTGAATGAAATTGAAGTCAACATGTTGAAATGTTTAAATAAAAAACTTCTTGATGTGTCCATAGATCTAAGGGAGAAGAATGATTCCCATGATGAATAACTGCAAAAGATGTTACAAATATCAAAAATCAAAGCAGATGACAAGTGAAAGAATATCAACTTAAAAGAAATTTAGAACCTGGAAGCCAGAAATGACAATCTTTCCACACAGCTATCTAAACTGGTTAAAGACAACCAAATGATGAACTAGGATGATGCATTCTACAATGATTCTATTTCTAAGAAATTTTTTAAAATAAATCCATAGACTAGCATGATAGATAAGATCTCCATATAATTGGAAGATGAGATTATTAGTGGTAAGACACCCATAAGAGAACATAATGATCAACTTGAGTCTCAGGACAAGAATATTCAATAAATTTGGAAAAGAATTATAATTAGTAGTGAAATAAGTGGGAAATGAAAATGGAAAGCCCAAATTAAAGGATGATTTTTATTTACTATTTGACTTCCCTTTAGAGGGTAATAATGAAATGAAAAGAAAATATTCTGTTTCTGATGAGATACATGAAATGATTATATCATTCCAAAGGTAATATTGTTTGGGAAAATCTGGTATTGGAAATGAAAAAACCTCTCAAAGTCATGAGAGAAAAATGTACATGAATATTTTTTAAAACAGTAAGAAAATTGAAGGTGATGGAAACTGACCTGAAAATTCCTATAAAAATTGATTACAATATATTCAATTTTTATTGGATGTATGGTCCTATTTGAAGTTTTTGTTTTGAATCTTTGGTACATATTTCATATTGTGAAGACAAAAATATTTCCAAACATGAGAATAATAAGAATCTTCTAAGAAAATATAAAATTAAAGTCTCTTGGAAGAAAGTATCAATCATATTATATTACTATAGACGATAGGGACACACCTTGAGTGAGTGTCAACAAGTTTTAGGGATTGATGTTAGAGGAATAATAACTCTGGATGCATCCACTTCTCATCCGAGAAATAATTACACAAGGTACCTTTTTAACAGGGGTTATTTTATATGTTATAATCTTGGGAATTTAGTGAGATATTTCTATTAGAAGAGATAATTTAAAGAAAAGTAACTCTAATAGAGATATCCAACTCTAGTGGTGCATGACAAGAAAACCTATACTAGATGAAAATAATGATAAGTTAGAAAATAGGTTTAAAGTCTCAAAGAAAACATAAGGGGATCAACAAAGGATTATTAAGAATTTCATATATTTCACTCACAATAGACCTCTTGGAAATAATGTGAACCAAGATTGTAAGAAAATGGAGGATCAGATCCAGTTGTGAGAAAGAAGAATGTACCTTTAGTGGAGGAATCACCACCAGTAAGAAATTGTGTGGTTACATGGATAACTGATAAAAGAAAAATGAATATAGAAATCCTTGAAAAAAATTTATGTCATTTCGCACGGTGAGAAGTGAAGGAAAGAGAAAGAGCCCTCTAATGGAGGGAGAATCAAGAGAAGGAAACCAGAGGAATGATTCCTGCTAAAAAAAGAGTCATGGAAATTGGAATATTTGTGGAGCATCGATGAAAGAAATTTTCACTAATGGGTATAGGCCCAAAATTGTGAAAAATGAAAATCCTAAAGAACCTTTATATAAGAATAAGACTTAACATGTATGGAAATAATGTATTTTCATACGGACATAATAGTTAAAGTGGAATGGGTAGTTGGAACATGTAAAAATACAATATTGTGCTTTGTAAGAAACTATCATATGGTTGATCCATCATGATTCACCAAAATCCTCTTTCTTAGGATTATAGAGGTTACCATCTACCTATATGTTTAAATGATATTAAATAATGTTCAAGTGCTTTGGGTTTTAACGGACATACAATCCAATGATAAGTTTCATCAAAAGACGTAACGTAGTGATGTGTTGTTCCCCATAATTTCAAATGATTTAAATCAGATAAAAGAGTTGAAGAAGATATATTGAAAAATTTATGAGAAGGATTTAATGTTATATGGATTCTTATGATGAATGAAAGTAATTGAGTCACTACAACAAAAACAGTTTTTCACAGCGCCCCCACTTTATCAGAGTTAACGAAAAAGCGCTGATACGGGGGGGAGGGGGGTGCCTTTATCAGTGCTAAAAAAAGCACTGATAAAGGGTGCCTTTACCAACACTAAAAAAAGTGCTGATAAAAGCACCCCTTTATCAGCACTTTTTTTAGCCCTGATAAAGGGACCCCCATTATCAGCGCTTGTTTAGTAGCGCTGATAAAGGGGGGGGCATTTATCAGCGGTTTTTTTAAAAGCGATGATAAAGGGTCGAATTCAATTTTTTTAATATATTAATATATAAATATAGTTATATTGATATAAACATAATATATAATTGTTAAATATATTTTAGATAAGTATAAATGTAAATTTACACTTAATATACTTAATATATAAAATATTTAGTGAAAATGGATTCTTAAAAAATTAAAAAAATATTTTTAATTAATAATTTGGTAATTATTATGGAGTAATAGTAATTTAATAACAATTTGAAGATTAAAAATTAAAAAAATTAAAAAAAGATCCAAAATAGGTTGAAAACGAAACTCAAACTTCAAACAGACATAACTTTTGATCTGAGTGTCCATTTGAGCTCTACCACATATCAAATCGAAACTTGCGACGAGATCTACGTCGCTGTGACCGGGGACCTCAGTCAAGTGTTTTTTGAGGCCTAAAAATGCCCAAAAGGCCTCAAAAACTGAGTTTTTAGTCGGGGTACACCAATTTTTTTTAACATTTTGTGGATTTTCAGCCTCGTTTAAGGGGGGTATTATTGGATTTTTTTGGTAGGGTCTAAATTTATTCCAAGGCATTACATTCATATTAATATTATGTCTGTGAAATTTCATCCTTTTTTATAATTCACTACTATTTATAATCAAATATATAACAATATATACAAATTGTTTTTTATATATTCACACCTAAAAATTTAATTATAAATATAAATAATAAAATATATTTACATATATAATATATTAGATTTATCTAAATAATAAATAACATCCATTTTATTTAAAATACAAATATATGAATATTTATATACTTATATATTAATCTAACTATATATATATTAATCTAGCTATATATATATATATTAATCTAGCTAAATATATAATAATCTAATACCTATATATATATTAATATAACTATATATATATATATATTAGTATTACTATAAATATATATATTAATATAACTATATATATATATATATTAGTATTACTATAAATATATATATTAATATAACTATATATATATATTAATATAACTATATATATGTTAATATAACTATATATATATTTTAATATAAATATATATTACTATACGAATAAATATAACTAAATATATATATAGATATATATATTAATATAACTATATATATATATATATTATAATATAACTATATATATATTAATATAAATATATATTACTATACAAATAAATATAACTAAATATATAAATATATATATATATCATGAATTGGAAGTCAAATAAAAATAGAGTAGTGGTAAAGGCATAGGCGCGCAAGGGGGAGGTCTTGAGTTCAAATCATGGTGGAGGCAGGGGCGCGCGCGCATGGGGGAATATGGGAGCAAGCACTGTTAAAGGGTGAAGGGGGTGTGTGGGGTGCTATACGGGGGAAGAAATGTGCTGTAAAGGGGGCGGGGGGGGGGGGGGGCACAAGCGCTATAAAAGCCCCCCTGATTGGAAATATTTTTTAAAATTTTTATTTTTTTACCTTTTATCAGCGCTAAAAAAAGTACTGATAAAGGAAGCGCTAATATAGGGGTCTTTATCAGCGCTTTTTAGAGCGCTGATAAAGGGGACCCCTCCTTTATCTTCGCTGACATTATCATCGCTTTTCTAGCGCTGATAAATGCCATTTTTAGCGCTGAAAGCCGTATTTGTAGTAGTGAGTTCAATGGAGAGTGATGGAATTATTAACTTTATCAATTGTTCCCAACATCTAGTTCTGACTCAGTAGGATTAGAGGTTTTGTTGATGGATCATTACTAAGAGGCAATTTTAACCACTAAACATCTTATTTAAGGTATCTACATCTAGAACATTTTATTGAGCAGGAGTAGTTTCTCAAACTTTCAATCACATGTGAATAAATAATGTAGGAGAGGAAAAATTATTGTGGGTCAAAATAGTAGACCTAATAACTAGAAGGGTTGTATATTATAAGAGGCATTCTATCTCCTAATAACATGAAAGATATCAATGGTATAGAAAGTATAAAATTTTATAATTTATTACATAAAGAAGAATTATTGGGGGGAGATTTAAAAACATTGATGCATTTCATGATTATCTATTTCTTTTTAGCAATGAATCCCTAGGAGTGGCCTTTTCAAACCTCCCACCCTAGGAACACCCCTCCTCATGAAAGGATCACTTCAGATAGAGCCCCAAATGGTAATGATCCATTTCTATCCTTGACGGGAGAGAATCCCATGGGGTGGAAGCCTGATC
Organism: Viscum album; assembly: GCA_963277665.1. Lineage (NCBI taxonomy): Eukaryota > Viridiplantae > Streptophyta > Magnoliopsida > Santalales > Viscaceae > Viscum > Viscum album. Next base: position 28,796,332 of record OY728131.1, read on the forward strand.
AGTGATGGTTTGACACTGTAATCCATCATCTCATTGGGATGTTCCCTTCTTCCCACCCGATACAACACTGGGTGACCCAACAATGTGAGCAGACCAGGGGAGGTGGAAATACCACCAATAGTAGTTTCTTTGGATTCAAACCCCATATCTCCAAATTTATTTCATTGTTATTACACTTCTCCTTTACCACAACGCCATCGCCAAAGTAGAAAATAATGATTTTCTATTTCTTTCTAAAAATATGGTATCAGCTGACTATTTTCAAGAAACCTAGAAGCTACGAGAGATTATTTACATTGTTTTTAATAGGTGGTATGACTACTCCTAAGAGTAATTCCACATATTAAATAATCTAAAATTTGTATTAATGGTTTATGCAAGATCAATGCTGTTGGTTTTATAGGTTTTTATTTTGATACTAATAAATACGAAAGTAATTGGGATCAAATAAGTATTTCATAATAAGATCAATGAATATGGAACAATGATTCGAAATAATGAAAGACTAGTGTGCAAAGGGTAGTCCCATATATAGGGTTTCGATGTTGATGAAACATTTTCCCAAGTTGTTAGGCTATATACAGTTATATTATTCTTGGATATAGAAATGAAAAGAAGGTTTAATGTTTTATAGATGGACATTAAGTCGGAATTATTGAATGGGTTTCTGGAAGAAGAAGTATATACAGAGTAGCAAGATAGTATTCTCACCCCTGAAGATGAGAGCATAGTTTGTTGAGTGAAGAAAGAACTATATGGGTTGAATCAATCACCAAGATAATGTTATTCTTGACATGATCAATTTTTGAAGAAGCTCATTTTTTTAATGCGGTGCTTTTTATTACACTCTATATGTCAAAAATGACTGTGGTCAAAGGATGATGATGATGGTGACACCTGGAAAGAATGATACATTAATTTCTCAATATAAATATTCCTAGGGGATTTTGAGAAAATTTAGAATGGAAAATTTCAAAGAGATGATGATTCTGGTTCCTGCCAGGTAGAAACTATTACAAGATGATGAAGGAAAAGTATTTAATGTCACATAATACAAGAAGATCATTGGAATATTGTTGTACATAATAGTGACATGACTAAATATTGTTTTTTTGACATTCCAAGAAGCAAAATATCAAATTAATTCCAAATAAATCCACTTAATTTCAATAAACCAATAATTGTTTAAATCAAGGGAACTGTGCATTTAATTTTTTGGAGAATTATAATTCTCAGCAAGAGTTACTGTGTTATATAGATGTAGATTGGACTAGTTTAGTATATGATTAAAAATAAATGTCTGGTGGTGAATTTTATCATGGCGGATTTTTTATTTCTTGGGAAAGTAAGAAACAAGATTTTATTTCGTTGAGAACCGTAGTAGCTGAATATATTATAGATTCCTAAGTTTGCACACATTTATTTTGTATGAATCATGAGTTTGATGATATGGGAGTTGATGTGATGTCTCAGATCAGAATCTATTAAGATATTTCAAGTTTTGTAAATCTTTAAAAAAATACAATAATTCACTCATGGACAAATCAAATTAAAACAATGTATCATTTTATCAGGGAGAAGGTGAAGTAAGGGAATGTGAAATTAAAGTATGTTCCTACAGAACGTCATGTAGTAGAAATTATAATTAAATACATAACCATTGTGGAATTTTAGAGTAATTTACTAGATCTTGGAGTATATTTTACTCCCTACACATGAAGTTTTTTTGATGTGGGACCACCTCTCCATGAGGTATGGTATGATTTTCACAAACCCATTGATTTTAGTTCTTTATCGTTTTTTGAAATCAAAGGATAAACCTTCATGTTTTTTGAAAAATGGGTTATGTTGTGGGTAAATGAGGGAGAAACATTCATAATAAAGATAGGCGAGAAGCTGATATGGAGAGTAGTGACATAGAGTGAGTTTTGACATAGAGGGAAAAAGGGGACAAGTTTTGGGTAAATGAGGGATATGTTTTTTTAAATCAAGATAGGGGGAGAAGTTTAAAGGGAGAGTAGTGACATAGAGGGAGTTTTTACATAGAGGGAGTTTTAAATATGATATTGCTAAAGATGATCAATCAAAGGTTTTATATCATGAAAAATAATTTCTGTAATGAAATCAGTTGATTGGTTTTGGAATGTAGTCATTCACTGATGAAATTTGAATGATACTATTGTTTTTCATGATGAGAATAGATCATGTGGGATTAGAGTGTTTTTTGAGTAAATATATGATCACTATTGGAATCACATGAAGTAGGTTTTTTATAATATACCGATGAAAATTTAATGTGGTATCAAAATTTAATGAGTTTTCAAAAATCCCAAAGGGGGAGATTATTAGTAAAAAATAACTCATGGTGGTAATTTTGGGTTGATTGTGTTTTTTGACAAGGTTTTTAGTTTTTAATGAATTCCGATTTTCAATCAAAGAATGGAGAGATAGAATGAATGTCTTCTCTTGGACAAGGGTGAACTTCCTGATCTCGCGCAAGTGTGAACTTCTTGATCTCACAAAAACCCAAACTGTTTGATCTCCTGAAAAGTGAAAATGTATTATCTTGCACAAATTGTAAACATGAATCAAAACAAGATCATGTGTAAAGAGTAAACATGACTCAAGCCCAGATCTAGCATAAAACACGAACATGACTCACACCCGGATCTTGTGTAATGAACAAACATGACTCGTGTCCTGATCTTGTGGAATGCGTGAACATGACTCACATAAAGATCTCAAAGAAATACGAAAAAGGACTTTCACTCAGATCTGTAACAAATTTCGAACATGAATCATTCATTGAACTCACACAAAGTGTGAATAGGTCACACACCCAGATTTCTCACTATGTGTGAATAGGGTATGTGCTAGGATCTTAGGCTATGAAATTTGTGGGGCACATGATTCCAATGGAATGGATAGTTGTCTAAAATTTGAGTCAGGGAGGTGGATATATTATTATAAATACCCCCTCACTCATCCATAAATACAATTGAAGTTTTTATTAATCAACTAATCTAAAGAAACATCAGAGAAGGATGTTCGTGGGGAGATCTCGTAAAAGAGGTTCACAGAGAGATCTCATGAGGGAGGTTTGTGGAGAGATCTCATTAAGGATTTTAGGGTGAGGTCCTATGAAGAAATATAAATTATTTAAATTGAGTAAGTGTTGAACATTTTCTAAACAACGCCTTGCACAAAGCACGAACAGAGTTCACACCAAGATCTCAGGTAATGTGGGAAAAGGGTTCGCTCTGGGAACTAATGCAAAGCATGAACATGGTTCTTCCCAGAAGTTCATTCAAAGTTCAAATTGGGTTCACACTTGGAGCTCTTTTAGACTGAGAATAGGGTACGTGCTAGGATCTCTTGCATTGATATGTGCTAGGATCTCACGCAGGGGTATGCACCATGATATCACATAAGAAGTTACACTAGGGTATCATGTGAGGGTATGTCACTAGAATCTTCCACATGAAGATACATGCATACATTACCTTGTGGGATTTATCAATTTCATAAATGATTTCATAATAAGTTTAAGAATAATTAAAATGATCTTTACCATTTGAAAATACATATAAAATGATTTTATTAACTACAATATTCAATTTAGTGAAAGGAAGACTTAGAATCTCTTGAAGATATTTCCACTGCGGAGGTAATTGTTTTGTCTACTAAAAAGATATGCTCATTCTTGTTTTGTAGAAAGTGGAAGTTCTACATCTAGAAATTTTCCAATAAGTGAAAAAGAAGCCCAAAAATAACTTCAATAGAAAATCTACATACTATTGAGGTTGCATTAATTATTGATAATGAGGGAAGATATATGTTTATAAACTATTTGTGGATCCTTCCCAATGTAGTGAGAAAAGTAAGAGGAAGAAAATAATATATTCACCTGGGAAGAAGCCATCGAAAGAGATACATTGAGTGACCCATGGGAAAGGAAGTGATCTATCCCTAAAAATTTAAAGGTATTGATGTTGGGAATTGAAGTGATCTATGATATACAATCATTTTAGTATTAAGCCTTAGTGGGTTTGGTACATTGGTACAATGTCGTTTTATGCTTCCTGGATGCCGCCTCTTGAGGGTGAACAAAGTAAAAAACTTGTGTGTCCATGTGATTTATTTTCATATCTACTTTCAATACATCATCATAAAATTAGGTTTTAAAGGGTAATATAAACATAATACCTAAAGAGATAATGAAGTGGCCCTTATAATAAAGACGTCAAGATCCAGTGGAGAAGAAAAAAATTATGAGACAATATCCAAACCCTGATCCATCCCCCAACCTAGGGTATCTTGGACCATTTTGATCCTAAATAAAAAAAGTACTTAAAAACTCAAGGTGTTACATTTTACCCACATTAAATGAATTTCACAGTTGAAATTAATCATTCTGATACAAAAAAGTGAGGATACTTGTTCTTTATAATAACCTCGAGTTCCCACATAACTTCTTAAAACTGGTGTTTTCTCCAAAAAAATCTAACTAGGTGATTGGTAGTTTTTTTCAAAACCTTGTCTCTATAATCTAGAATTATTACTTGTTTATCTTCATAAGAAATATCATGATCCAGTGGTACTACCTATTATTTTAGTATATGTTAAGGATAAGGTAAGTTCTTCCACAAAAGAGTTACATGGAACACATCATGAATTTGAGAGATATTTGGTGGTAGATCTAATTGATAATATATTGTTATATATGATAAAGAATTTCAAAATTAAATTGTGACCTTGAAATTTGAAACTGAACTTCAAAAATCAAAGTTTGACACATAAAAATTCCTTTATGGGAACCCCACATTGTAAATAGTGGTAATAAAACAACCTCTTAATAAGAGGTAAAGGAAAATGAGAAGGTCACCATAAAATTAAGCTTTTGATTAGGATAACATTTTAAAAAAGTGAAAAAATAGACATGAAAGAGAAATATAACTATCATTATTTAATGGATAGTGATTTAAAACATGGTCATTATAAATTTAACCATCACAAAACCGAAAATTTGTGATATGTTAAAATACCCTTGATTTTTTTAGAAATAAAAGAAAAAATATTACCTTTTTTTACAATATTCTTTTCCTATAGGTGGGGAATTATTTTTCTACTTAGTGTATGAATATATGAAAATAAACTTACTTGAAATTTAGATTTTTATTATTTAATAAATTTCAACCCCCAATTCATCTTTTTCTCCCCCGATGATTATTCAAGATGAATTATTCATGCCTAAAGCATCAAAATCAACTTCTATGGATCAAAAAACCCACAAAACAATTTTACAATCTATTCTCCCTTTCATTAGTCATTTATAAAAACCATAATAGTTAGTACAAGATAAGATAATTCTCCAAAAAGAATAGTTCATTATATTAGTAATACCCAATTTCAATGTTGATCATTAAATAAATATATACCCTAAAAATTAATAAAAGTTATTCAAGACTGGTATTGAAACCCAAGAATTTAGATGGTTTTAATCCTATCAAATTTGAACATAAATTTTAACATTTATCTCCAAATAAAATTAATCACTCTTAATAGAAAATACCCAAAAGTAATTGTAGTAATAATCTTCAAGATATGATAACCATTTCGATAAATAACCTAAATAACCATTAATCCACAACCAAAATCTATATTCCTCTAAAATAAAATTTAACCTTTATTCACTAAATATCATCCCATAATATCATACAAGTTCATCCAAAATTGAAATCTGATCCAAAAATAATGTTAACAAATTAAACAACAAATCAATATATAAACCCCTAGATTTCTATTTGAGAAAACATATGTTCCCCAAATTTAACTTATTCATAATGAATAATGTTGATTAACTAAAAATAAAAATTCATACTAACTGGGAAATCACATAGGCCAATGGTAGAAAATTCAACCTTGTCACCCTTCATTAACGCGTTAAATCCGCATGGCCTTTCCGTAGATAGAGGGTTGTCACCCAGCTTACGGGGTTTCATTTTTATAAAACTATATTAATATAATCTTTGTAAAATTCATGAATCATGATAACCATCTGAAAAAACAAACATAACATTTTTAGTATTAAGGAAATGTATTAACCTTAATTTTTATCTCATACCATTCATAATTCATCTCAGAATATAATAACCCATAACTACCTTAAGAATAAATTTCTCTAAAAATATCATTAGTGGGCATACAATTTCATAAAATAAAACCTCAAAAGTGGTGTCTGAGACTCTAAACATATATTCTTATATACCCATTATGGTATTTATAACTCTTAAGACAACATCTCATGAAAACATCCTAGTATCCAAATTTATATAAGCCTTGCCCTAATAATAAACATTACAATCCAGAATTTTCACTTCTAAATCCTATTCTAAAGGCTTATAATTTACAAATCTTGCCCAATTTTTCCATTAAAAACATACAATATCAAAAGAAATTATTGAATCACTTACATACCCAATGGAATTTTAGGTTTATAGTTTAATATAATTTTGAAAAACGTTTTTCAACTTGGCTCCTTAAACAATTGATTCATAAAGATTAGTATTATCTCACACTATACCGAAATTTTCTTATTTTACATTATGTCATCAACATCAACCGTGTTCTGTCCTTACAGATAAATTTTATCTAACATATTTTCTCACAATCTGTAAAAAAAATAACAAAAGGGTGATATTAGATGCTCAGTAAGGGTATTCATGGGATATACGTACGAATAACATAAGGTTATGAGAACATCAACATAAATTTTGGTGATCATACCCTGCATGTAAAAGATCTTATACATGAGTCACGACATAAATATTGAAATTTTATAATACAATAATCATAAGGGAATCAAATAACACAATCCATGGGATCATAAAATCGAAAGGAGACATGAATTTCTGTCATACACATAAGCATATAATATCATTCTCTATAAATCAAGGCCTATTTCTATAAAAGATCATGGATCTTCATAGGGGATGACCCTACAAAGAGGGACACACCACCATCCCATGTCACAATCATTTACTTATAGTGGACTAGGTTTCCCCTTCTTCCCATAGTGGATCAATCATGTCGACTTGTTTCCCATCATTATCTCCTGAGATATAAATATTTACCCAATGCATTAAAGGAAGATATAGGTCTCACCCATCACAAAATGAAATCATACATATATGTGGAATAAGATCATAGATCATTCATCATAAACATAAAATATCCATAGAAATAATAAGGATAGAATCCATGATTCATAACCCTAATAAAGAAAATTTCATCCCAAAATATTGTTATCATAAATGGAAAATAGCTTTTAATAAGGATTTAAAATAATTCTGGAAGGAAATAACCATCCCACTTTATACTTTTTTCAAAATTATAAAACATTTATAAAAAAATTTCATTTAAAATATCCTTTAAAAAATATAAATTAATATTTGAAAACCATTTTAAACATCTTTTAAATTCGTTTCCTCTCAAATGAAAAATTGATCATTTAAAGCACATTTCAAATTTTTTTAGAAGGAATTATTTTGAAAGAATACAAAATTTAGATGGATAAGAGGATAAAATTATATGAAATATATAATATCATGAAAATAATTCTATTAATTATAAAACATTTCAACGGGTATTATATACACCTTGAAAAATAATATAGGTGCATAACATAACATGTGTCTCAGAGATAGAAAATTGAGACAAAATTAATTTACCGATTTATTAACTTTTGATCTATAAACCCTATGAAATAGAGATCATGAAATGGATATGAAAATACCTATAAATTAAAGGATAAATATTATAGATTAAATTCATGGGAAATATATACTGCACATAAAGGAAACTAGTGGTGAATATGGAATAAGTCTTGCAGAAATAAAAGTGAGACTAGAAATCCCCTTACTACTAGAGTAACTTTTAAATCATGAGACCTATAAAATAGTGTTGGGAAAATATCCCACTAAGGGTGTGTGGTATGAAGAAGGTGTGACGATTCATAGGATGATATAAGATAATGGTGTCGCATAGGAGCAATGACAGTTTTTTGACCACCATGGAAAAATGGTTCGTGGAATGGGTGTTGTTCGCAGAAAGAGGATTAGTATGTAGTGGAGGTTGTACTGAATCAATGATTTGGTAAATATTGGATTAGTATATTCTGAGGATATATGAATATACAAGGATCTATAATTCCATCTATTAAAATAAAGAGTGAGTATAATTAGACAACATCTCTTTAATCCATGAATTCAATGAAGTCTCAAAGTGGTTTACGGGAAGCAGTTCTGCAAAGGCTGAAGAATTTTGGGAATAGTTCGCAAAAGTGTTTTTTTAGGATGGGTTAGTCCGCAAAGGAAGAAATGTAAATGGAAGAAGAATGTAGTGTGTGGAGGAGGAGCTATAGTATGGGTTACCAAAGACATTCCGCGAATAGAGAAAAGTTCACAGACAGAGAGTTGTTTGCAAAGGATGTTTGCGTAGTCGGTGTGCGGTGGCGGTACATGATCGAGAACACGGAGGAAGTCCTTAGATTAAGAAATATATTCAGAAACAGCAATAGTATGAGAATGATGTGATTTGTGTTTTGGTGAAAAAGGTAAATAAATAGAGAATCTAACTAAAGTTGAGGATATATGAACTCATTGAAATTATTGGACCTACATTTCCATAAACTGTGTTTGACCTACAAGTCTATAAACTGTGAGTGGATTATTTTCCAAGAGTATTGAGAAAAGTAAGAGTAAGACAGTGAACCATTCCACCAGAGGTGATCCAAATAAATAGGCATAGGGAGTGAACCTTGGTAATGTAGTGAACAAACCCTAAACTTTGTAAAGGCAGATACATGGGTTTTGAGGATCTGTCCCCAACATTGTACTCATTATTGGCCGGAAGCCTTAGTGAATTTGGTATATCATCACACAATCATTTTATGCACCTTGGACATTGCCCAGTGTGGGTGAACCAAGTTAATATTGTTGTGTCACATTCATGATTTGAATTTTTTCATACTTTTCAATGAGAATGAGAGAGAAGAGAGTTTTGTTTATTGACGAAACAAGATCCAAAGGAGAAGAAATTTTAATCTGTCACACCCTGATTCACCCCACCTCTTAGGGTATTCGACCTAGTGGGCCTGAAAAATTGTAACATAAATATAAAATTTTAATATCATTAAACAAATTAATTAAATGATATAACATTTCATAAGTCAGTATATATACCACACAACGAGAATAAATGGTGAATATACCATATATCTAAAAAAAGTGATATGAGAAAACCCTTACCTTAAGTCTTGAATTTATTCATAGACATTCAAACCTTTTTTATAATAAGAAAAATTTTATTATCATTGTAAAAAAATCATATTCTTATATATCAATCCATACATTATTTTATTATGAATTTATATTAATCTTTTATCAACAATTTCATGTTAAAGTTATGTTTCAGGTAATAACGACTTTTTCTTCCGTATATGTCTTGATTTGTTATATTTTTGGTTATCTTACTTAAATCACAATCTAAAAAATGTAAAAAATGATATAAATATCATATATATTCATTATATATGTATTTATAATAATCAATAAAAGATAAAAATATGAAATGGAATACACCATTCATAAAGACAATAGGTCGTACGTACACGTGAACATTGTTTCCATTTTCTTTTTGTATTGAATAAACTAAATGACATGTATGTGTGAATATATATATATATATATATATTAAAATTATTGTATCATATTATTTCATATATATCATATACATTTTCTAAACCCATCCTTAATACATTTCATGTAAAGTGTGAACGAATCACATCTTTTTGAGGAGGCGGTAGTCCACACGTCCACAAATGATGTTATTGTATTCCCACCAAAAGGAAAGCATAATGTTATGTTTTATATTATAATATTATAATAATAAATACATAATAAATAATATATATATAAACATAAATTACATCATTATTTCCAACCTTGAAAGGTTGTAATGGAAGAACGAACAACATAGGTTCGGGAGGCGGTAGTCTGCCTTACACCCAAACGATTATTGTTTATCCCATTTGATAGAAGTGTGAGTGAGTGTAGGTAATCCCATTATCATTGAAAAAAATAATTCTATTTATGATACTTAAGTTATTATATAATCATGTAATAATAAGAAATGAGGCGGTGGATAAAGAAATGAAACAAAAGTGCTTGTTGAAGGATGTTACCACTTCTTTTGATATCTTCTTTTTTTTTCACCAACGAGATTATTTAGTTGAATTTATTACCATATTGAGTAATATAAGACGAATTTTGGGAATTTTATAGGATATTTAGGCTGGTTTTGGTCGATCTAAAGGGCTTGAGTGGTGTGAAGAAAAGAGAATAAGATATTACCTTTTATAAGAGAGGGGACAGTAATTTTTGGAGTTTTTCAAAATATTAATTTATAATAAAATTTAATTCAAATAAAACTACCAACAAAATGCCATTTATACCAATATAAGATATTATAAGGTTTTAATATCATCAAACAATATATTTTAGTCAATTTTGGTAGTTATTTTAAACCTTATCACTTTGATTAACCCTTAGTTAACCTATTTTAATTTTAACCATGATAACAACTTTTTCAATATTAAAAGGTAGTAATTTTTATAAATAAAATTTTAGTTGTACCATAAATATCCAATTCCTGATATTTTAAACCTTATATAATACTATTTTTCCTTATATGATATTTTTATTATTTCTAAATAATTTAATAAAATATTATTTTCCTAAAATATCATTAGTTTCACTTTTGAAATGATTTATTACTTTTAATTTTAAAAAATCAAAACAATAATATAATATCAAAAAAAATTATTTAATATACCCCTTAAATTTCATAAGAAGCTATAAAATTCATGTAGGACCTTGATTAATTAAAATTTAATTTCATTTAATATTTCTAATATCATTTAATTGATTTTTTTATTCAAATGAATCATTAATATGTCATCATTGTGTATTTATCCTTGATATTTATTTATTGAATAAAATTTAAAAATAAATATCCCTGATATATATAATCCTTTTATCTTTCATAATAATATTTAGAGTTGAACATATATTTTCTTAATCCCATTTTAAAAATATTATACTTACAAAAATTAAGTGTGTGACATTTTTTCACTCTCATTGATTTTAATAATATCTTAGTCTTTTCCATGAACAAGTGTCCATTAAATAATTCAATTTAAATATTATGGGATAAGAGTCGAATTAACTTTTTATAAAAACATTTGATCATGTTTTACGGTAATTTTCAAAAAAATATATTATTTTTACCCTTATTTATCAGATTTATCATAAACTGTTATAACAAAAATTTACCAACATTACTATTCATATTTTCAAAATATAAAGGGGAAATATTTAATAAATTTGGAAATTATGATTCAAAATATGAAATCTATTTTTTTAAGATTCATTAAATGAATATGTAGAAATTAATTTAAAACTAATTTCACGGATGAGATGAAACAATAGTTTTTAATATAAAAATGTTCAACAGTTTGAAATGTTTTTATATATAATTTTAATTTGAATTTGATTAAAATTACCCAAACTTTATTTATTAATTTATAATTAAAAAATTTATAATTTAAAATAATTTTTTTAATAAAATTTAACTATATCAATAAATTAGATGAAAAGTCAACTTTTAAATAAAATGATGCATTTTTCACCATTCATCAAAAAATGAAACTTATCAGAAAAATATCAAACATTCATCTAGAGATAATTTTGACATCATGCATTCATAAATTTATTTGAAATATAACTTATAATAGTGCCATGATTTAGTTTTAGAATTGGGGTGTCATTAATAGGGCAAAAAATTTCTTTTAGAAAATAATATTTTCAAGCATAAAACTAGATTTATTTTTATATCATGTCTAGAAAACACATAGGATGAATGATAAAAAATATATTTATATATATTTCATTAATAGAAACCATATTTTCCAAATTTATTTCATCATCTTCATACCCTCCATTCTAACTTCTAGGTTATATTCTATCTTTCTTAAATAATTACAATAATAAAATGATGTTTCTTATAAAATAGGTGTTTCATATCATACAAGATAATCCAATTAAGCATATATATTAATCTTAACATAGTTTAGAATGAAACTAAATCCATCAAATAAGATTAATTTAATCAAAAAAATGTTTACAAAAACATTGGGTGTGAAATTCATGATGTGAATATATTTGTTCCACATCCTGAAAGATCATTTGTGGATTGAGGTTTTTAGGGGAGGACTATTTGGATATTTTAATTATATTTTGGTTGAGGTATGTCATACTATAAAAGATTAATTCATGAAATTACTTTTTTTATCTTGAGGTGCCATAAAAATAAGAGGATGTTCGAAAAATATTAGCTTGAATATATTTATAACATGAAAAATATCATGTCTAGAATTAGTTAGAATGTTGAATATTCATGATTTGAATAGGTGTATCATGTCATGAATGTTTGATCACCATCATATTTATAAATTATGTAACCCTTAAGATTTATCTCATTTGTATCTATATTTTTGGCTAATTGTAAGATGTTTTGGGATCCCTTTCAACCTAACCTCCTTAACGTTGGTCCCTAACTTCTAGGGATTCAATATCATGAATATTATGTCAGTTATCCCCTTTTAACATTTTATTCCTTTGTCTTATTCTTCCTATAATTCTCAATAGTTGCACTGATTGGATTTGGGGTATGTTCGGGAAACAACTTTATATGGAGTTCCTTTGTATGGATTAGATCCTATGAGTTTTTTCTATCCTGGTTGTCTCACACTGTGATTCAGAAATCATCAATCGAGCTAGGGGTCATTTTATAACCCTTTTTATGTGTATATAAATCAAATATATTATTTTTTATTCCATTGGGAGGATAATATCGGTTTACATAATCTGATAATTAAATATACTAAATATAAATTGAAGCAGAATGGGAGTCATCACATGTGTTAGTTTTTTTCAATATTTTTTATAATTTTATCCATTATCATTACTACTATAGAAATTCATGGTTTTTCGATGACTTTTTTGTGTTTTATATCTCGTGATGTGTGAACCTTATGTTGATTTCTTAGAATCACCCTGCATAAAAATTCTAGGAAATTATATATGGATAATTAACTGGTTGACTATGAAATTCTAGAATTGTGTGAGAATAACCATGAAAATATTAAAGTAATGTGATGAATATCCTAGTATCAATATGAATTTATAGTGTTTTTAAATGAATTTCTTTTGTTATATGCATTTTGTGTGCTTGTTTTGTTTCGTTGTGAGATGTATGGGGATGTCATGAACTTGTCCGAGTACCCTGATAACCTGATAATAAATCCATTCATGACATGGCCAGTAGGGTGTTCCCGATACCAATGGGTTGTCATCTAGCACCTTCCATTATATAAAAGAAATCAGGAATGAATTTTCAACAAGCATTGTGTAATTAAGACAAACAAGTTGGTATGCATATAAGATAACTCCACAAGGAAAAGTGTACCAAAATTCAAATAGGTATAAACGACCTAAAGTACTATATCTATGTACCAAAAAAGTTGGATAGATAACCCAAGTCCCAACAAACACAACTCTCCAAGTCCATAGATCAACATCTAGAACAACCTCCAAGTGGTTCTTTACCCCTTCTTGAACAAGGAAGGATAAAATATACAGACTCCCAAAAGAATAGATAGGGTGTGAGCTAAAAGGAAAGTGCGGTCTCATTGATGATTCCATAATAAAATACTAACATTTAATTAATCCAATAAATAGATTTCAATTTTAAAAAAATAGGTTTGGAATTTCAAAATCATATTTGAACAAACCATGTTTTACATTAAAAATAATGGAAATAATTTAAACAAATGTCTTCGAGAAAACTTTTATATAAAAAAATTATTATAAACCTAAAGGCAAGGAAAAAAATTTAAGAACATTGGTATATATATATATATATATTAAGTACAAAAAATCAAGAAACATAGTCATATGATTAAATGGTATGATAGTTCTAGGCTATGGGACTCCACACACTCATAGTGACTCAACAATATGTGTATACACACGTACCCTTCGACACTAGTCAAGAGGACTTCACCAATATCCCATCTTGGATGTGACATGGTTTATTTATGTTTTAGTTTCATTGTAAAATCATAGATTAATGTATCAATAAATATCTAACTACATAAGGAACTTATGTGCTCTAATTTCAAAAAAATTATGGGAAATTTATTTTAAGACTGATCAAAATACAATTAATCTCATTGTCCATTTCAAATATTCCAATTTTCCATTAAAACCCCGAAACTGGGTTTTAATCAATTATATGCCTTTTTCCAGGATAAAACCCAAAATGTTTCTACAAATAACATTTAAATAAATTTTCACAAATAACCAATTGAAATCAATTTCATCTAATCAAGATTATAATACAAATTCCACAATTAAATTCAATAATATAAGTTAAATAATTCAATCCAATTTCACAAGTCCCCCCAATTCAATGGAATTGGATTTTTTTCCAATTTCATGCCAAAATTTAATCTCCCAAATTAAATTCCTTAATTCAATAGAATATGTGTTGTAGTAAATAAATTTCATAAGAATCAAATCCAACATATTTAATTGAATATTAATTAATCAAAATAATAAATTTATGGTTAATAAAAATTGGGAATGATGTTATAACCACCAACCTGAGGGTGAACGGATCTCAAAACACCAAACCTTAAAATGATTCACTAATGAAGAATGTCAAAAATGAGATGCGATAATCAAAACTTTTTGAAATATAAAAACAGGGCTTAATATATCCTCTAAGAACATAGTGATCTATAAAACTCAACGGAGGAAAAGAAAGAGGGAGGGATAAATAGAGAAGAAAGAGGAAACGTTTTGACAGGGGATTGAATGTCATTATCATAGATTTTATCCGCTACTGAGATAGTGTCGATGGGCCAAAAAATGATCTTGGGAGATCCTAGGTAAGGAAAAATTTTATAGGGCTCATACATGTCCATCAGGGGTCAAAAAATAGTGTTTCAAGAATTTTAAAATCAATTTTTCGGATTAAAAATAGGGTTACAAGATATCCAGGTTGAGATATATTTATTAGGGTCTTCATTATGAGATCATGTCACTTGTGAAAAGTTTTCATTTGATTCATTTTAATGACGTGATGAACTATGTGCTCATCATGGAAGGGAATCTGAGAGAGGTCCCAAGTAGCTACCATGTTATTTTAGTTGGGCTAACTAGGAGCTCCTAATTGAGTGGAAAGAAAAGATTATATGATAATTTCCACCTAGGAATTACTAGAGAGATTAGTCAAGGAAGTGTAAAACTATATTAGGACCATGTTCTATTATAGTGAAATCGGTGTGGAATGTTTGGAAAAAAATACTATGAATTACCTTACCGCACATTTGAGTGTAAAAAATGTGGAATACCAGATCATATTTAAAGGTTTTGTGAAAAAATTCCATAACAGACCAGTGTAAGGGGATCATGATAAGAACCTAATTCAAGAAGTGGCTCAACTACCCCTCACCAAGAAGATAAATGGAGTCCCATTGGCCATTCAGGTTGTGGTAGGGGACGTGGTAACCTAGTGCATGAGCAGGAGTACATAGAAAGGAAAATATCTTAGGGTAGTCAGACAAGAGCCTAGAGTACAGGGATAAGTTAGCTGCATGTTCTTCATACTATTCAAAATATCATGGATGGGGGACCATCTACCATCAGAGGTATGATTGTTGTATAATATATATTAGCTGGCATTTTGTTTGATAAAAGAGATTTTTTTTTCTATCTATGCTTTTTCAAAAAAATGGGATTGGATGTGTAAATATTGGATGGTTCTTTAACCATACACACACTGTTGGGAGTGAAATCATAGAATGTAAAATGTTTCAAGTCATGTTCACAAGATAATGGTGGTTACCATTTCATTATAGAATTGTTCATTCTAGAAATGACAGGCATCAACATGATATTTGATATGGATTGGTCAGTTATATACTAGGATCTTATCAACTATTACTAGAGGAGAGTTACCTACCTATCTCAAGAAAGAGGTACCTATTATCACCATGGTGAGTTGTATCATCAGGATGATCATGTTGGACCAATTTCATGTACATTTGATTATCTCATGGATCAAATAGAAAATATCGGTCTAGATGATGGGAGAATGTAGTAGGATTCTTTGCTTCCAGTTGTAGACAACTTTTAAGATGTTTTCCTGGATGAGTTCTATGTATTAATCCTATAGAAAGAGATAATTATTATGATCAAGTTGGTGATGAGAGTAGAGACAGTTTCTATCCTACCTTACATAATGGAACCAGAAGAGATTCGAAATTTAAAAGTTCAATTGGATGATATTGAATCTAAAGGCTTCATATTTACAAGTAAATTTCATGGGGTTCTCTAGTTCTATTTTCCATGAAGTTTGATGGGAAATTCCACTTATGTGTGGATTATCGAAAGTTTAACCCGATGATGGTCAAGAACTGGTATCCTCTCCCTTGCGTTGATGATATTTTTGATCAGTTGAGAGGTTCTACTTTATTTTCAATGATTGATTTGATATTAGGTTGCCACTAGTTAAGGGTGAGTCCAATGGGCAGACCTCAGACATCTTTTAGAAGTAGGTATGGATTGTATGAGTTCATAGTGATGTCATTTGGTTTGAATAACACCCCGGTGGTATTCATGGCCTTGATGAATATGATATTTTAACATTTTATTGATTTGTTTTGGTGGTTTTTGTTGAAGATATTTTTTTATACCGTATACAAACATACGATCATTCCTAATATCTTGACATCATCTTGAGTACATTGAGAAAAAATCGGCTTTATGCTAAGATGACCAAATGCAGTTTTTAGATTAATAAAGTGTACTTCTTGGGCCATGTCATCTCAGAGGAAGAAGCTTCCATGTACCAATATAAATATGAAGTTATGGTATCTTGAGAATAAAAAAAATAACATCATTGAGATTCATATCTTTTTGGGTTTAGCATGTTATTATCGGTACCTTATCCAATATTTCTCCTGTTTGGAAGCAATGATGCATGGGATTAACAAGAAAGGTGCGATGTTTGTTTGGTATGATTCCTACAAAATAGATTTTCAAGAGATAAAGGTATTTTGAACTCAACACATATCCTCCCTTTACCTATGTCAGGTAAAAAATATATCATGTATTATGACGTATATAGAGATAGACATGGAACAATTTTAAGGTAGGAGGATCGAGTGGTTTCTTATGGTTCCAAGCATCTAAGACAACATGGGATGAAATAACCTACTCATCATATAATGTTAGCATCAATGGTACATTCCATTAGATTTCGGAGAGAATATCTCATTTTTTTGTATTTTTTGGCATACATTGACTATAAGAACCTCATGTATATCTTTTCCCAGTGAGAACTGAACCTTTAGTAGAGGAGGTTGGTCGAGTACATGTTGTCTTTAAACTTTGAGTTCAATTTTACATTGGGAAAGATAAATTTCATTTCTAATGAATTCATCGACATATTAAATAAGAGTCATTATGGGATTCTTATGATGTGTAACAGATAATTTCACTTTTTTTAGAAATTCTTCTAGATGATCTGAAGTCTCAGGGTTGAGTAGCATTGACACCGACATTTTTTATACACCTGATTTTGGACCGAATCAAGACTGAGCAATTATCTGATATGATGGGACTAGTTTTAAGAGACAAGTTATATGGTAAGGTGACACCATCAGGATGTTATCTTGGTAGTGGAAATTCACTTCATTTATGTAGCCAAATATGGGTTCCTATAGGATTTAATGAGAACATGATGAAATATTTTGATGATTTTAGATGGGTGGTGAATCCTAGTTTGATAGAGATATATCATGATGTTCATAGATAGTATTTTTGGGTGTGAATAATTTAATAGGTATCAAGATTAATGGATAGATACTTAACCTTTTAGTAGGTGAAAGCTGAGCATTTGAGGCCATCTGAGATTTTGCAGCCTTTTCCCATTTCAATGTAGAAATTGGATAGTGTCACTATGGATTGTGTGATACTGTTACCCAGGACAAGTAATAATAAAAATGTTATATGGGTGATTGTGGATCTATTGATTAAGGTCAATCAATTCTTACCTATTAGGGAAACCTTCATGAATGATGATCTGGGTAGTCTTTATGTGCACGAGGTAGTTCATTTTCACAGTTTCCTTGGAGTATCATTTATAATATAGATCCTCATTTAACATCTCATTTCTAGAAGTTTATTTAGAAGGATCTAGTATCACAATTTTTTTTTGAGAAAAATCTATCATTCATATATTGATAGTTAATTTTAAAAGAATATTCAGGTTTTGGAGGATATGTAATCACCTTGTGCTTTATATTTTGGTGGTTCTTAGGAGAAAAAAATGTTACTCATGGGGTTTTAATATAATAATAGCTTCCAGGAATATATCTAAATGGTTTCCTATGAGGCATTGTATAAAAGATAATTCTGTTTGCCTCTTTTTTGGGTGGAGGTAGGTGAGTCATTGCTTTGTGGGCCTAGTCTTGTGTAGGAGATTTTTGAGAAAGTTCAATTGATCAGGAAGTGGTTGGAGACAGAGAATATGTGGAAAAATCATATACAGACCAATAGATACTACCTCTATAATTAGAGTTTGGTCTTCTTCCAAGCTAAATTGCCACAGAAAAAGTGTTCCACATATTTGAGAAAGTTCAGTTGGTCACACAGTGGAAAGGTCCAGTCCAATTACATAACCTTTATCCCTTCCACCATGATTCATTTCTATAGACAATGTGTTCCACATGTTTGAAATTTTAATATATAATACATACCAATCTCGTGTGATAGACGTAGTAGACAACAAGATTTGTGAAGTTGATTTCTTTTAGGATTATCAGACATGGGTTACAGATTTTGGTGAGAAATATCTTTGTGGTTGTAGAATACCATTGGTTTGAGTGTAGTATAATCATGGTAACATTTAAAAGGATACTTGAGATAGGGAGTCTGATATAGAAACATAGTGCCCAAAATTGTTGGTTGAGACCTCGCAGTGATGCTCAGAGAAGCTAGAGGATGAGCTGTTATATAGTGGAGAGGTTTTAAGATATCTTCTTCTATTATTCAGGTACATCTATCTCTATGTTTTTCATTAAATTTATTTTTTTGAGTTTTTCCATGACATTAAACCTTATTGGTTGTGTTTCCATTATGGATGTATTTAGTTTGATTAAAAATAGTCTCGGGTTGTGAGGAAACTTGAGAAGACCAGAGAGGATATATGTGGTGAGCCTTTGTTGGATAAAATCAATTAATATTTAGGGATTTATGTTTGTTTCAATTAGTAGATTCTGAGTATAAATGGGCCAAGTGTTATATACATTCTATTATGACATGTTTTATGATCCATGATAAAATGATTATATATCAAAAAATTCCGTAGAACATTCACACTTATATGTTGTAATGCTAATATTGAGCGGGCTCAGACTAGTACCATGCTGTAATGCTTATAGTAAGCGAGATCAGCCCAATCCCATGTTTTAATATTTATAAGGTTTTTACCAGGTTGATGTAATGACTATAGGGATTTGACCAAGATTGTTGTGACTTCAATATGGTTATATTGTTGTGTTAGCATGGTCGTGAGTCATGCTTCGAGATTTTCTAGCATGATGTCAAAGCATATGACTCCACAAAGGTTATATGGATGTTGTTGTAATTATTGTGAGACATGCTCAAAGATATTTTGAAATGAAGAAAAAGTAGGATACTTAACAGTGATTATATATTTGTGGTTGTAATTTTCAGGTGACATGATTAGAGATATTCTGGAATGACGTTGAAGCTGGTTGTTTTTCCATGGTTATATTCTTATAGTTGGCATGCTTGTGATACATGCTTAGAGATATTATAGCATGGATTTGAATAATGTTGTTGTTTTTTTATTAATTTTGGAATTAATTGATACAAAAATTTATCAATTTATTTCATAAATTTCTCATCAGACTGGTCTGTTTAGACATGATAGTGTTGACCTACTGAGTTATACTCACACCATATTAAGGCTATCGTTGGTACCCAAGAAGATTACATGGATGTAGCTTAGGACAAGGGAAATGGACCTTAATGTTGATTGTCTTGTTAGATGGGTTGGAATTTGGAGATGGGAAATATGTAGGGGTTTAGGAATGGGGACTATTGAGTATTTATTTGAGTCTACAAGTATTTTAATTTTATGGTATCTATAATAAAATATAGTTACATTAAAGTGTGTCATTACCTTATTCCTTTAGTATTAATTGGATTTTCTATTTGTATTTTACCATTGGTTCTCATTGTATTATATTTTTTCCTTTATTTATGCACTCATATATTTGTTTATTATTATTGGATATTCTTTTGATGTGTTGTAAACTCTTAATATAGGGGTTATATTCTCCTTACAATATTTTTCACACCCCTGCTACTAGTCAACATCCTTTTAAGTATGGGGAAACATGCTTGGGGTATCATAACCAACCCTTTCCAGCCATGTGGGAGAGTGCCAGATTTGGGGTCGTTATAATTTATTACTACTTTTATTTAGCATTTAAAAATTGTTCATTTATTGTCACATGTAAAATCTTTGAAAAAGTATACCTATATCTAGGCTTGTAAAAGTGTAGATTAAGAGGTCATATATATGTGATTTTAGAAGTGCTAATAGATTCTACCTTTATCCGCTCATTTATTAGCTCTTATAAAAGTTAATACTATATTGTGTTGTATAAGCATGCTATAACCCTATACAAAGAAAAAGAAACATAAAAATCATGTATATATATAGGTTTTAAATGGAATAACATTTACAATACAAATACATGAAAAGAAACTATATTGCATACATTTTGAACATTGTTTTATAAAGTTACATGAATAGGTATAAATGGTTACATACGTTGAAAAACATAATTGTTTATTTGTATTTTTATCTAACCCCAACTCTTGTTATTAATGAAAAAACCACCCCTATTGAAGAAAAACAACATTTCTATTTAAGAAAATAATTATGATGTAAGTAATAATAAAAAGAATTAAATTAAACATGAAGTGCCTTTTAAAACAAAACATCGTGTCGTACTAGGAAAATTGTGTATGAGATTGATTTCTAGATTATTGTTGCATGTCACACCATTTCTAGTTTATCATAAACAATTATCACTACAAAAAATAACTAAACATGTATAAGATAAAAACGATAAGGAAAATAAATAAGAAAAAGTAGAAAAATTTAATGACAATTTTAAATAAAAAGGAACACTTATATTTTTAGTAGTCACACCATGTGTCTTATTGAGGGTCAGATGATTCCTAAATATCCCAAATTACTTATGGATCATTTTTCTTAAGTTTTAAAATAATTTGAATTTATTTTCTTGGTTTTGAATATGCCACTAGTGTTTCTTAATAATATGCCTTTTTAAATAGAAACAAACACTTTTAGTCATATCGGTCGCATTGTGGGTTAGTTTAACATGATAATTATTCTTACACATCAAAAGGAATTATGATTCATTTCAAAAAATTATCAAATACAATCTGAGGCCATTTGATAAGTTTTCAGTGAGGGACTCTTTTGAACAAAAATATCATAATAATAGAAACTTTAATTCATAATGAGCACATATTATATCGTAATGAGGATTGTTTTATTAATACATGTCAAAAAATGACTTATGAATCATTTTCATAAAGTATCAAAATAATATGAATTCATTTTCTCGGCATTGTGTAGGTCATCAATCCTTTTTATTAAAATTAATGTCAACATTAAATAAACAGATGAGAATGGAGCCACATTGGTCCCAAAGTGCATCAGGTTGAGTTATAGATAATTACTACAAGTCCTAAATGACTTATGGATCAGTTTTATAATGTATCAAAATAATTTGAATGAACTTTCTCATTTTTCAGAACATCACTTGTTTTTTTTCACAAAAATGTCATTTTAAACTGGAAACATGCACTTTGAGTCATACTGGTCACATCATGTATCATTTTGATGCGAGACTAATTCCTACACATAAAAAATTACCTATTGATCAGTTTTATAAATAATTAATACAATATAAGAAATTTTTTTGGGTTTTTAGTGAGTGACACTTTTGAACTAAAATGTCAATTTTAAACTAATGATAGGAATTTTGAGTCATACTAGGCACACTATGTATAAAATTGAGGTGATTATTATTACTATACATCAAATATAAATTATGAATCATAGTAATAAATTATAAAAACAAATTGAATGTGTATGATCTACTTTGAGTAGGTGAGTTTTCCTTTTTAATAAAATATATGTCAACTTTAAATTGAAATATGTATATGGAGTCGTACTGATCACACCATGAATTGAGTTGAGGTGAGGTTGATTCCTACATATCCCAAATGTGTTATGGATCATTTTACTAAAGTGTAAAAACAAAAAAAATTCATTTTATTGTATTTGAGTACATCATATCTATTTCTATACTAAAATTCATTTTAAACTAAAAACATACACTTTGAGAAATACTGGTCACATCATGTTTTAGTTTGACATGATACTAATTCCTACATGTCAGAAATTATGTATGAACATTTTTCTAAAATTATCAAGAAAATCAAAGCATATTTTCTTGGTTTTTCGTGAGTGACACTTTTTAATCTAAAATGTCAATTTTAAACTGATAACCGATGCATTGAATCATATCATAAACATCATGTATCACAGTGTCATGGAGTTGATTAATATATTTAAAAATGACTTATGGATCATTTTATTAATGTTTCAAAATAATTCATATACATTTTCTCATTTTTGGGTTGCTTAGTTGTCCTTTTTACTAAGATTAATGTCAATTTTAAATAAACAGTTGCACTTGGAGTCATACCAATCTTACCATGCATCATGTTTAGGTGAGGTTTAATTATATATGTCCCAAATGACTTATGGATAGTTTTCCTAATGTATCAGAACAATATGAATTAGTTTTCTTAGTTTTCAGTATGTTAATTGTGTTCTTTACTAAAATGTTATTTTAATTTCAAAACATATACTTTTAGTCATATCATTCCAATATTTTTTCATTTTGATGTGATATTAATTCCTACTTGTCAAAAATGACTTATGAACCATTTTTAAATTACCAAGACAATCCATGTGTGTTTTCTTGGTTTTCAGTGAGTGATACTCTTTGAACTAAATGTTAATTTTAAGCTGATAACATACACTTTGAGTCATACCAGGAAACTTTTGTATCATATCGAGGTAAAATTGATTTCAACACATCGAAAATAACTTATGGATAATTTTTATAATGTATCAAAAACAATCTAAATGTGTTTTATGAGTTTTTAGTATGTCAGATGTCCCTTTTACTTAAATTAATGTCAATTTTAATAAAAAAATGCACTTGAAGTCATA
Source organism: Viscum album (assembly GCA_963277665.1). Taxonomy (NCBI): domain Eukaryota; kingdom Viridiplantae; phylum Streptophyta; class Magnoliopsida; order Santalales; family Viscaceae; genus Viscum; species Viscum album. The sequence continues at coordinate 28,819,897 of OY728131.1, forward strand.
CTGATCACACCGTGAATCAGGTTGAGGTTATACAAACTCTTAAATGTCCTCAATGACTTATTTATAAATTTTATGAAGTATAAAATAAATATTAATGTGTTTTATAAATTTTAATAATATCATTTTTGTTTTTTACTAAAATTTTATTTTAAACTGATAACGCGCACTTTGAGTCATAATGGTCTTGTAATGTGTCATATTGATGTGAGATTGAATCCTAAAAATCACAAATGAAATATAATTTATTTTTCTAAATTATCTAGAAAATATGAGGGTGTTTACTCTATTTTTAGTAAGTGGAACTTTTTGAACTAAAGTGTTAATTTTAGACTGATAATAGAATCTTTCAGTCATATTAGGAACATCATGTATTATATTGAGTTGAGACTAATTTATACACACAAAATGGTGGATAGATATTCTTCATAAATTTTTAGAACAATATAGATTCGTTTTATTAATGTTTCGTACAACACTTGTATTTTTTACTAAAACTAATGTTAATTTTAATTAAAAAAATCACTTGGAGTCATACCAATCACACCATATATCAGATAGAAGTGTAGTTGATTCCTAAAAATCGAAAATTACTAATGGATTGTTTTACTAATGTATAAAAACAATAAAAATATTTTTTCTTAGTTTTCAGAATGTAACATGTCATTTTACAAAAAGGATTGTCTATTTTAAATAAAAAGACACACTTGGAGTCATACCCGTGACATCGTGCATTGTATTTGGGTGAAGTTGATTCCTACACATAAAAAATTAATTATGGTTTATTTTCCTAATGAATAAAAAAATTTGAATGTGTTTGTTGGTTTTCTATATTTCTCATGTCCTTTTTACTAAAATTAATGTCAATTTTAAATTAAAAGACACACATAGTGTCATACCGACCACCCCGTGTGTCCGATTGAGGTGAGGCTGATTGCTACACATAATATAATGACTTAAGGGTTTATTTTCAAAAGTATCAAATAAATATTAATGTGTTTTATCATTTTTTAGTATGTGATGTGTGTTCTGAACTAAAATGTAAACTATAAAATAAAAACATAATGCTTCATTCAAACTTAGCACACTCACTATTGGATTAAGGTGTTCCTAATTAGGTATGTGATATGAATTTCTCTTTAAACTATCAAAAGAGAACAAAAAAGAGAGACCGTTTATCATTTTTATGGAAGAGAAACCCCACACTCCCTGAAACACATTATGTATCAGGCAACATGGGGTTTTCTAATCAATCACAAAGGAACTTGGTATTTCTTTTTTTATTATAGAAAATTAAAAGAAAAATATTTAATCCTAAAAGATATGTAAAAATAATAATAATAATTAGATATATATGAAAAGGAAATTAACTTAAAAATAGTAGATAAAATAATGAATTAATTAATTAAATAATTAGTATGAATTCATATTTTCATGATGGTTGTATACAGTCTTGGTGAATTTCCTTTGTATGATCCCCATTATACTACATTTAAAAAAATTATTATTTGTAGGCTATATCATCCTCTCCTCCTCCACCTCTACCTCTGTCTCCACCTCCACCTCTACCATTGCTATGCAATTTTATAGCTTGCATGTTAAATATTCAAAAAACATTGACTCCCTCGATTATAATTCTCCTTGATAAAGATATCAAAAATAATATATAAGTATTTTGATACAAATTATTCACTCGAAAAATATATTTCTAGGGTTATATACCATACTAGAGAATGAAAGTAGTAGGTAATTAACTAATTTTTTTATCTGAAAACATTATGACACCACGTATGCTTCCCGCTCTTCTATATACAATTTTCCTTCATCTTTCGAGTATGAAGTTTGTCAAAAATATTGGAAGTACTATGAAAATATAGAAAAATATGATTAAGAATTTTTTTATTTAAATTTTAATTACCTTTGGAAATTACCTCTTTGGGGATGATAGTATTTTCATTTTTTATGATCTGTCTCATAAATTTCCAGACATAATATCCATAATTTTTTCCATTATCGTTATTTAGAAATAGCAGAAACACTGAAACAAATAAGTAAATTGTTTTGAAATATGTTTTTATTATTCAATATTTATATATTTACCTTAATATTTTTCTATTTTAAGTAATCCACATGCTTTTTATGTTCAGTCGCTGACTTCATGCCATGAATTAGCTTATATTTAGAGACCACCCTATCATAACAAAATTATTTTCAAAACATAAACTAAAACATATAAGTCAAATATTTTCAATAAAATGTTGATTGTAGTATATCAAAAAATCAGAATACATTGAATGTGTGGTCAGTTTGTTGGATATCAATGTATTTGATACAAAAAAAATAAATATTTGGGGTATCTAGATTGACTACAATCAGCCTCCAGTGATTCCTAAAAAAATATTTATTAAAAAATATAAAGACATATTATTGTTAATAGATTATAGAGTCTTAACCCTGCATTATAAGCACCAAAAAGAGTCTCTTGTCTAATAATTTTTTTATCAAACACATCAAATAGCTCATATTTATTCTTATCAATTTATTCTTTCTCTAAAGAAGTTTATTGCATAGAAATCACATAGGGATTAACGAATCCAAATTGTTTTTCCTTGGTTTTAACATTATATAATAGTAAGAAAAATTACTACAGAAAATAAGAATAGTAATTAACTTAAATGAACATATTAAGTCATTTTTTGGAAAAACATATAATAAAAATGATCCTTATGTATGTATTAACAACATAGACTCACATACATTCAAACATGAGAATCTCATTTATACTCTCAAAATAAATTATTTCTTTCATGAAGGATTTAAAATATTTATTTTAAATTTTTAATTTAAGACATATGTTTATCTCTAACTATGGTCTCTGCAAGAATTTGTAATTATAATAAATGATTTTCTAGAACTTGAGGGGAGAAATAAATCTTGGGGGTCCTCTTTTATTTCTTGGTCAATTCACTATATTATCTTCATGAAACCTTTGGTTTCCACATCGCTTTATGCTTCTCTAATACCATATCTCACTCCATAACTTCTTTCACCAACTATTACAATGTTTTCATAACAAAATATTTGTTAAATAAATAGAGATTTTATCTTTATAAGATTATATTAACATGTCATAAAAGTTAAAATATCATCATAAACCATTTTAATAACTAGATCATCCAGCAGATTAGGCAACTCAGCTATTATCTCCAGATCTATCTCAATCCCCACTCTCATGTTCCCTTTAAGGATTTCTTTAGGCTGTAGCTAGAATCATGAGATATGATACATTATACCCCTCAAAATAAAGTGGTACATGGGTCTTGAAAGTTATAAATCACATAAATATGTACCCTATATAATTTTAGTAATATAAAGTTACCGAAAGTCGATTGATTCAAATTTAAGAGAATGAGTAATGAAAAAATTTATTATTTTGGGTAAATCATGCATTTGAGGGGAAATAATAGCCTCAATGATATTGGGGTTATTTGATTCTCTATGTGTTGATCTTTGTTCCTCCACTGGTTCTCTATGATTCTTTCTCTTATATTGTTCTACTGAACTAGACCGGACAATAATATATTACAGAGCATCTACTTTTGTATGAAATTATTTCATCATCTTATATGTTTATTCTTATGGTTTTGTGTTCTCTAAATATGTTTGAGGAAACACTCTAAAACCTAATCCTCTAACATGGCCACATTGTTCATTCCTCTACAAATCTAGTGAAAGTAGTTTTTCTTTCACTGTAGTCATCTTCGATTATTGTGTCTAAACTGAACAAATAAATATGAAAATAACTATATATTTATATTTAATACTTCTATAAATCATAAAAAATAATATTAATTTATACTGACATATTTTTTTCATACTTCTGTTGTGTTTTCATTATATAGTTTACCCAACTAATTTACACGAGCCTCCTTCCGGAAGACAACATGTGGGATGATGTTGCTTTAGATTTTAATTCATCAATCTGAATAGAAAAAAAGGAACATGTGTTGTTTCATATCCCATAAAAACTTAATTGTTGATTTAACATAAATACCAATTTATTATCTTGTGAAGCGTACCCCATACTTTCTTTTTGATAATGGTACATTGGTTTTGATGAACACGATTTATTTTTAGAAATATTTTACTATTTCCTAAATTAACAATTTTAAATAAAACTGCTTTAAATAAATAAAGTATAATAATATATTATTGAATATAATGAACCTAAATGGATTTCCCATCAGGAATACTGATGAAACCATTCCATTTTTTCAGATTTATAATGTGTTCATAACTAACTAGTGGGTGGGGCTTTACTTTCCCCTAAACATTCCTAAGATGTAACTTGTTAATAAGAGTATGAAAGCCTCTATGAGATTTTACAATGGACAATAAGACAAATTTCTCATAGAAATCATCTAAAATAAAATAACTCTGCAAGTAGAAATGAAAATTAAACCAATGTTTCATTATATAATTTTTAAGTAAAATAGAGACAACATATCATAACATTACCTTGATATCTTCCCCAAGGGTTTCCTTCATTATAGGATTGACTTGGTGAAAAGAATCAATATCAATCATCACATTCATCCTCATTGTGACCCAAACATAACCAATGAAAATGGACTTGTTTGGTTTAATAGGTTGACCGAACTAATTCTAGAAACATCAAATTTATACCCTTAATTCTTTCCTTGATAATTTTATTCAACATTGTAATGATTCTTCATTCATGTTTTTTTATCAACATGTTGTTGATCAACTAATACTTCATTATCTTTTAGCACCAATAGTCCGTTCTTACTTGGTATTGGTAACATCATCATGTAAAGAATCCCTCTTTTCCTTTATGAGTAGTAAAACATTTAATTTAGATTATGTTAATGTAGTACAAAAAAATATTATTATGAAGAAAATGATAGCATACTAAAAGACGCATTAACATTCTCATTGAACTCTATTTTTTAATTGGTTTAAGGGATTTTGATAGAATATCGAGAATCTAAATCCCCTCTTTGTGGTCCCCTCTAATATACAAGACATTTTCTATTTTAGGACTGACATAAACTGATTGTGATCTCTCAATGAAAGGGTCATCCTTGATTGAATTTTCATATGACACTATAATTGTCTTATTCTACAATATGAATATATATCTCTATCATAATTTGAATATATATTCATATAAAATGATACATAAACCATATTATCATCTCAATTGATGTGAACATTATGGTTTTCTCCATGTTTAGTCCAAAATTTGTAGTCTGATTTATTTTGTGACCAATAAAATGTTCTTCCAACTCTTCCAGACTAATTTTACATGAATAAAAATAATTTAAACATAGAAAAATGATTTGAGAAGGGTCATATGCTTGATCTACAGTGGTAGGTGTTATCCTAAAAGTTCATCTAAAGGTTCATTTTATAAACATCTACCATCCTCATCTACTTCATATCCTTAATAATTATTACAACATTTTGTTACTTTACACTCATCCCCCATCTCTTGTGGACATGTAGATATATTGTAGGATATACTCTGAGTAGTAGAAACCTCATATTGGGTACCAGTGTTCATTTGGATGACTAATACTCAGAGTATTTCTAGAAACATAGAAGAGATGGGGGATGTGAATCCTGTAAAAAAAAATGAAATAATAGCTTATTGGGAGATGAAGTTATTGATGATAAAAGTTGTCTCTTTAAAACTTTTGAAATTACCACATCTTAAAATTTTATCCTAATATGTTTTATTTATATGGTATATTACCTAGTTGAGGTAAAATATAATTAATTAATTTTATATGTGACTGCAATATGTCTTTATATGGTTATGTTCTTATAACAAAGGATGCTGATTTTATAATTTCTATGAAATATTATAAAAATTTGAAAATTTACTAAATAAAATGATTAAAATAACAATCATATAAATATGTGTTTAATACATTATAAATAAATTTAATGTGTTATGTGAATAAAATATTATAATTTGATAGTTTACTTATCCTTGTAATCCAAAACACAATAGCTATGTTGAAATAAAAAAATGTATTTTATTGAAATACTGAACTACATGTTTAAAAAATCATAGTTTTTATCTAAATAAATATTATTAGTATTATTATTTTCATGTAATATTCATAATATAATTGATTATGGAAATTTAAATTATCCCCTCATAAAATTCTGAATGGTATGAAACCAAACCTTTTTTATCTTAAATAATGGGGGTGCTTAGCATTTTGTAGAGTTTCATTCCTAAAAGAAGTTAAAATGAAACTAAAACAATTAAATAATTTTTTCCTATAAAAATGTATAATAAATCATATAGAATAATTCATATAGAATAAAATTTAATTTTTTAATAATAATTTGTATATTTTTTAAGATTAAATTTTATATAGATAATTAAAATGATTTTTTTTCATAGCCATAGATCTAATGTTTTATCTAGTTAATATATAATGGAAGAGAATAAATATGATTCTAGAGTTGACCTAAATTGGGAAAATGACCTAGAATGTAGAATCATATATATCATGACTTCATATATTTCAAGTCCTTCACTTTTCTTATTGATAGAGATATATTTGATGAATCTACAACTATTATATACATATATAAATATATATTTGTATATGTATATGCTTATCATGGTATATGATATAACTCTTGATGGGATAAAGACCAATTATATTATACGAGCCTATAGAATGAAGTGAAATATAATTTCTAACAAAATAACCTACTTCATTTCATATATACGGATGAGAATAATAATGTGTCCTATTGCAATAATAATGCACAAATTATGAAAAGAAAGAGTTGAAATGATTATAAATGGAATAAATCAATGGATCCATTTTAGGTCAATATCAATAGATATCTAGCCTATAATATCCTATTCTATATATATGTAGATCATTGAGGTATCCATCTAAATGTTGTGAGTGAGGGAAGAAGATTATTTATATAGTTGACACATGACTCAAGTCAACAATAGAGATCTTTATTCTATAAAAACATACCCATTATATTATAAAAATTGGAAATAAGCCCCCACCTGATTTGTAACTTGATGGTGCCAATTTAATAGTATCAAGGTTATACCCTTTTATAGGATTTCATTGACAATAATAAGTATTTAATTTAAGTTGATGAATAACCATGTGTCGCATTGGATGTTGTAATAACTTGGTAGGTGAACCTCGTTATAAAATCTTTGTTCTCTCTTTTTTTGTTATCACATTCAATATTTTTATACCTACTAATGAATATGTAGAGATATAGAGAGTGTGTGTGTGATTTGATCACTGAATAAGTGTTGAGGTAATTAAGGACTAAAATAGATTCACATAAAACTCACTCCACATGGAGTCACCCCCACCCAATCATTCTTGTAATATCAAAAAGATATCATAACATTTGGAATCAGAGTAGGTTATGCCTCAAATGGATTATCTAATATATATTTTCTTTTTAAATGATTTGAATTTCTATTTTTAAAGGATATTTTAATTCAAGATTTGAAGAAACTCATGATTTCACTATCAATGAAAACATGAAATAAATGTCATCCAAGAAACTAAAAAATAAGAAATAATGGATAAATAGATTTTATGAATGGACCCAACCAAGTAGGAAAGGTTAGTGTACCCATAATGGAATTTAATTAAATGTTAATACGTCATGGAATATGAAAAATTAAACACAATAATGGAATAGAACATCTTTATATAATCATATGATAAAGAATATAAATATTATCAGACTTATTTTATAAAGACCCTAAAGAACATTTCCAATGAAATTGTCACTAATATTTTTTGAATATTGAGAAATAATTATGATGAGATCACTAACTATGATGATAAAAATAAATGAATTTATAAGTTTTTAAAATAAATGGTATAAATATATTTTAATATCTCTAAACAAGTACGGTTAAAAAGTAAAATGATTCTATAATTAAAAGAAAAATGAAACAGTTTTAAAGATGTGGGTATCACTACAATTCAAGGAAGGTAAGATGACAGGAAAGGTTTTGAAGAGTTAACCTAAAAAATAAAATAAGTAATTTTTGTCAAATATGATCAACTATGAATTAGATGAAATAAGATTAAAGAGAATAAAAGTCTAAAAAAGAAAATAGGTAAATTCATGGAGATAAAATTATAGAGAATTATTATAGTTAAAGAACTATATCTGTGGGAATGCAAAATCACCATATGATCTTATTATATAGATATCTACATCAAAATGGAAATCTACCATATATTATTTATTATATATTTTTGTTGAAATTGTTTTCTTGTGCACTAAGTTTTAAAATTTAAATTATTTAATAACTAGTTGATAAAAACAAATTAATGGCCCTCCACTATATCCAAGGTTGATGGTAGAATGTGTATAATCATTTTTCCCCTAATTAGTCCTAACCAATAGATAAAATAACTTAAAAAGTACATGATTCGTGTTTTGAAAAAACTAGACAACATGTGGTTCAAAATAACAAACAATTGTTAATGATTCATTGAATTTTCTATAATAATTTTTTTTCAAAGATCATTTGATATTTTGTATAATTTTTGAAATATTAAGGTACAATGGAAAGATATTTTTAGGTGGAAAATGTCTTAGATGAAGAAAAATCCATAGATATTGAATAAACATACTTTAAACACAATTAGAGTTTAAATGGTTAGTAATATATGTGGTATTTGTAATGGAAACAATCATAGTGAAGAGGAATATTAGTAAAAATCATTCAAGAATGAAAGAATCATTGGATGATGAATAACAAGATATAATGAGAAAAAAAATATATCACAAAAAAACAAAATGAGTGAGGAGGATGACCCTTTGGTTAAGGATTTGATGAATTTTGAAATATAAATTTTTAATAAAAGGAAACACTCTATTTTTTAGGTTTCAATATAGTTTAATTTGTCCAAAATAGATAAGAAATATCTGAAGAATGATAATTCCATATGGGAAAGGGTAGTGTATATTAAGAAGGGTAGTTTTCCTGATTTTAATATTGATGAAGAATGTGTGATCAGATTTGTAAATATATTGTGTCTATCGTGTTATTCTAAGTTGAAGACAGAGTTGTTTTGTGAAGCTTATAGTTCCTTGTTTTTATTTCATCATGGAAAAATTAATACATACCAAATTTTTTTGGATTATTATTGGTGGGGTTGTAGGAAAATATATATTGATTACTTTACCCTGAAATGTTTGAATTATGAGTAAGTTAAAGTATAAAAAAAATTATTTAAGGGAATTATTAAACCCTTTTCAATTACATAGTAGAAATGATAAAATAAATCAATAGATTTTGTCGTGGGATAACAAAAAAAATCATAAGGTAAAAATATGATTTTGGTTACTATTTATCAATTAAAAAGATAAACACATTTGATTCCCATTTGAGAAATTATTTATTTGGACCAGCTTTCTCAAATGTATCTAAAGGAGATAGTTATGATACATATACTTCGTCTCCCCATTGTATCAATATATGTTCCTAGTATCACATTTAATTTTTGGAAAGGACTTCAAAAGTCACAAGTTACTAAATTAAATTTCAATACCAATTTTTATTCTCAATCTAATAGATAGTATAATTTAATGATTCATGCCATGGAAGATATTTTACATTATTCTTAAATGAATTACTAGGGAATTTCGGATCATTATATTTCATTGGTTAATTTTTTTAATAATATTTTTTCTAGTAAATAGATGGAATCATTTGAGGAGTTATATAGAAATTGGTTTCATACACTAATTATTTCAATTGAATTAGTAGAAAAGATATTGATGGGACTATAGTTTGTAACTGAAATGGATGATAAGGTTTATTTGATTCAGCAACATAAAATAATGTATAAGAGTAGGTATAAATGTTATGTGGTAACTGGAGGAAATATATTTTCTTTGAGGTAGGTGGTCATTTTTTCTTAACGTGTCTCCCTAGAAAAGTGTTTTGTATTTTTCTAAAAATAGAAATATAATTCCATGGTTCATTGGACCATATAAAATCAAAGGGAATGTTGGATCATTTTCCTTCTAAGTGGCTTCTCCTTCGATTTTATCTTAGGTTCACAATATAATTCATATTCCAATGTTAAAGTAATATGCGCCAGATTTATCCCATGTTTCGAGCCTAGAAGTAGTTTAGTTAGAATAGAACCTTTATTATGAAGAATCACCCATTTGGATTTGTAAACATAAATACATTTTTTTTAATAAGCTGATTTATTTGGTTATGGTTTAATGAAAAAACATATGCTTGAAGATGCAACATGGGAATATGAATATGCTTTGAGAGAAAGATATATTCATTTTTTTAATAAATGAATAAAATTATGAAGAATCAATTTAAAAAATTAAGGAAGAGCATAACAACCCATGTAATGATATTATAACTTATTTCTATTCTTAGTTATATGAATTATATTTTTATATTCATTATTAAAATATTAAGTAATTTTTAAATGAAAAATGAAATAGTTTTAATTAAAATCCATTATTATAAGTTTTTATTTTAATGTTTTCTTTCTAAATTTTACAATTTTAATTTGAAAAAGGAATATAATTTGTGAAATAATCATATCAAAATTAACATGTTGCGAAATTTTAGTATTTTTCCAAAAATACTGATTTTTTCAGTGAATATTGAAAATACCAATTTTGGAAAAGATGTCATTTATTTTCAATATATTAATCTATATAAAGTATTATTATGTTTTGAATATGAATTCAAGTAACATAAGTATTATTTGTTTATTTTTATCCCACTTAATTACTTTGTAATCATATTTATCTTGTATTTTAGTATAAGTTTTTTTTGGGTTTAAAAATAGGTTTTTTCTAAAAAATATTTTAAAGTACATAATTTTTATCTCTTTTATTTGTTGAAAAAAATTATTCAAATGAAATTTTTATATTATATATCAATATATATTCATTTAAGTTCATATAATTATTATTACAAGTCATAGAGTTGATATAAAATCAATTTTTTCTTAAAAAAAACTTCTTGAAAACCCTCTTTCATTTCGCATCTCCAGGTTTAATTTTTAATTAAATTAAATAAAATATGTGAATTTAATTTTTGAGAAATTATTAAATATATTTAATATTTATAATTTATATTATCTAATATACTCTAATTTATTTTTTTCAAAATAATTAGTGAAAAAAGTAAACATCATTTACCACAAATGAGATAAAAACGATTTTATTGGGTGTTAAACTAAAATTATAAGGGTAAAAATAATTTAAAAACATATGTAAAATATATTTTATGGACATATTTAGACCAAATAATGTTTAAATATCATGAATTTTTCCTTTTGGAGCCTTATGGCAGGCCAAAAATGTAACGACACAATGTTTTTAAAGGAAATTACCTTCTTATAAATATGCCATAATATTACATAATAATGAACTACTAAGTGATAGGTGACCTTAAAAATAATTTTGTCACTTCTATGTTTGGAATTTTGAAAATCTGACATACACGGTTGCAATCAGTAAGTTTTTTGGAGTCTGATAAGAAAAACATAATTTTCGGTGAATAGTAACCTACCCTTATGAATAGTAACATACCCTTATGAGTAGTGATATACCCTAATGAATAGTAACCTCACCTTTGATAGTATAAAAATAATATTCAAGTTGGAAGTACGATATACCTATTTTTTAGAATGAGTTAATGAGTGTTTTAAAACTCGTTTTTGATAATAAATAATGATTTTATTTAAATATTAAAATAATAATTTTTAAAAAATTATTTTTGAAAAATGGACTTCATTTTTGGATTCTACACATCGAAAAATGATTAGGGTGAATTTTTTGTATTTTTTTGAAATACTTGAAATTTTGATGAATAGTAAAATATGGTAATTTATCATATATATACATTATAAGCTAAATAGACTATTCCTAGCATCATGGCTAATTTCCCCACCCATAGTTCGAATTAACATAACCCATTTACTATTCATGTTCATGGAATAAATACTATTCTTTGTCTTGTGAATAAATAATAAATTAAGGATTATAATATCATGAAATCCCTCCTCTCATCCGCCATAAAACCCCCGCTTCACTCCCTCTTCTCTCCACTCCTCTCAAGCCTTGTGCCTTTCCATTATTCTACCCAAATATCCCCCAAGGCCCCCCCATGTCCAAAATCTCTCACCCTCTTCAAAATAACAAAACCTCTCCCTTTAAGAGGTTCTCATAGGAGGAAGTCTCAAGTGGTTGTTAATAACAAGTGGAGAACACCAACATATTTAAAGTAAGGGATCCTCTCCTTTTTACTCTTCAAGATTGATATCTATGCAATGACATTATGTGTAATACCAAGTGATGGGGTACATTTATACACCTTCTCTATACCACCCTAATGTTTTATAAGTGATGAAAAACCCCTTATCTCTCTCATCAATCCCTCTTAGTTACTCCCGATACCATGCCAATAAACCATGATGGATTCTACCGGAACTTCCTTTATTCCTTCGGGTTTCTCTATATTTATTTTTACCAAAATGTTTTTGTTTTTTCTTTTATAAATTCAACATTCTATTTATATGATCTAAAATCATGTTCCAAGATCCATCTCTCATTCTCTTTTTGGGATATACATGCTTTTAAGTGAATCTCTCTTCGATACAACCCAATAAGCACACTCGTTTTAAAGGAACTTCCCGAAATTTTACCCAATTTCAAGAGCACTATATATTCTGTTTTAAGACACCATTATCTTTTTAAATTCAGTATTTTTATTATGAAAACCTTCTTGGTTCAATTCTGGTTTTATATAAAAGAATGTCTTCTTTACTATTTTAAAAGCTCTATAGTATTTTCCTTAAAATCGCACAAAAATGTTTTAATGATAATGTTTATAAAATACAGTTCTCATATGTTTTCACTTATGTTTGACACCAATTTCCATGTAATATTCCCATTTTATCTTATTAACATCCATGTATTTTCTAAATCTTATTTTACATGTACACTTTCATGATACGCCCATTGGTTATGAATTATGTCATGATTGTGGTACACAATTCTTTCCATGGGTACCATTATGTTTGTGTATGGTTGATTATGTATGATTGTATATGTGGTAAGAATATTTACATGGAAAGAATATTCATAAAAATGTTGATATTGTTGTGTCCATATAGCACTCCAATGCATTGGGTAAGGTTAAGTCTCATGAGATATGATGTGAAACCGGATTGGTGGTTAGCCTTGACCAATACTAAAATGGGAAACGGGATAGGTAGTTAGCCTTGACCTGTACTAAAGAAATGTTTTGTGATTCTGCCACATTTATATGATTCAATGTTTATATGATCCCTTACTCATATTAAATGATTTTATAAGTTTCATGCTTTGGATATCATTATTTCATGCCTCCTTACTCATGTGCTTGAGATGTATCCTTATGTTCATTCTCTTACTGGGCCTTTTAGCTCATCCATTTGTTCATGTGTTCCCAAAGGTGCCCTATGCAGATTTAAGGGCTCAAAGGAAGATAGAATCTCTTTATGGAGATTAAATAATGATGTTTTTTAGCCTATTGTTTTATGTTATATGTACCTAGTCTTCCAAGACAATAGACTTACTGAACCTTGGATTGTACTCTGAGGATTAATTATGCTTAAAATAATGAAATTATTTATGTAAAAGGCTTGGGTCACTATAAAAAATATGTGTACACATTTTTCTTTTCAAAAATTACAAGTGTTTCACTCAACTCACTTATAAAATAACAACCCCTATCCTCTATTCATCACACTTTGAAAACAATTTATGTAAGACAATAAAAAAAATACATTTCCCTCTTCCCTCCTCATATCCTATAATCCCTTTTTCGTAATAATTTTATCCTATGAAGTTTTTTTGGGCTAACCAAAGGTGGTTTTTCTAATAAGAGGTATTGTGCCTATAAAGCTTCAATATTTTATTTCTTCTTACAAATCCTAAAAATAATATTATATTATTATGATATAATAAAATCAGTATCTAAAATATAATAATATTTTATTATTTTAATTTAATAACCACAATATATCCCATTTTCCATTAAATAGGAAATGAAATCATCATTTTTTTGTACAGTGGACTACTGTCCTGCGAACCGATGTTAACAATTTTTCATCATCGACTCACACAACTTGTTATAATGATGTATTTAAAGTATATATATATATAATAGTTTTAATATAATGATAATTATATAATTATTATATAATATATACCTTTTAAATTTCATTGTATTAGAAATATATTAATTTCAATCTTGTGTATAGTGGACTACCACCTCACGATGTGATGTGATATGTTTTTCACTAAATATTTTCATGGAAGGTAATAAGGGTAAATTTAATTAATATATGTAATATATATAAAATAATTGTTTTATTAATGATATATTTATAATTATTAAATGATCATATATGTTTTTATTTATTACCATTTCACTCACTGAAAAAATGTTAACATTGTTCATACTTGCGTGTGGACCACCACCACCACGAACAAATGTGGGTCTTTTTTCATCACCAATACATATGGATGTTATATATAAGTATGTTTAATGGTATAATAATGTATTTATAATATTATAATTATTATTTACTAATAAAATAATACTTAAATCTTAGCCATAATGATCATGAATAAATGGAAATGATACTCATGCATACGTAAGATCTATCTTCTCCATAATCATATTTTAGATCATTTTTCATAAAAATGATTTATTATAGGTTTTAAAAGAATAATTTTATATTAAAATAAAAATTATTTCACGATTATTACCCAAGATATGTTTAAATAATGACAACTTTGACCATAGTCAACATACAACATTCATTTTTAACACATAAGCTGGATATCATTAAAACATCTAATGTAGACTTAAAATATTAATTAATCAAATATAACATGGTAATAAGTTAATTAAAAGGAACAATAAACTTTAAAACAATTAAAAATCAAGTAAATAATTTACATTATTTTATTGTTAAAGAATATTAATAACATGTGTCATGATTGATACTCAAAGTGAGAAACATCATCTCAATTTCATTTTATTAAGGCATATTTTAATGTTATAAAAATATATTATTTAATGAGGTGTATATACATCCTATTTGAAAATTATATCATGAATTACTCTATTATCATGATATTTAATGTTTTTTAATTTTATTCTTTCATGGTTACCATGATTTAAATGATTCCAAATTGGTATGGGAAAATTCTTTTTTTTAAATCTAATTTTACACTTTTCATTAAAACTCTCTTTCTCTTACATTTATATGTCTTTTAAAATGATTTTATTTATGTAATTATGTGTACATGATAGTTTTATAATGGTTAGTTTTTTCATTCATTCAAAAAAATTCAAAAAATGAAATCTTTTTATGGAATTGTTTATTTTCTTTATAGATAAAAATGCCTTATTTTAATATATATGATGAGAATGGATTTTACTACCATTGTAACCATTATTTTATGTTTTTATTCCTTGAAAATATTTCATGTTTTATTTAAATATAAAACTACTTTCCTTTTTTTTCTGAGTATTTTTATTAGATCCCTTCCTTTTCCAAGTATGTTTCTCTCTGATTTTTTTTTCATTTGAGCTTTATTGGAAAGGTATTATTCTGAGATGAAGATATTTTGTTAAAGAATATAATATATGGTTTTGGGATGTATATTTTTTTTGAATAAAATGATTTTGGGTATTAATGGTTTTAAGTGTAAAATGGGCTCTTGGTAAGTTGAAGATCATTAAGGGGAAGAGGGGATGAAAAAATCAACTATAGAACATTTACACACCATGTAAAGGGATTAAATGTCTTGTAATTGTTCTTGGGTTTTAATAAAATAAATTTTATGAGACATGTTTTTTGGCATACTCCATGAAAAATAATTACATGACATGTAACATTATTACTTATCATGTAAAATCTAGATCAGTAGTTTTTAAAATTCTATATGGGTGATTTTATTTCCAATAGGCTGTAGTTTATTATATCCCAACCCTAGGGAGTCCTCCATGAGATTTTTGAGTGAAACCACCCTTTTCAATCATCCCATTCTTCTGATCAATCCCTGGTAATTTCCATTGGTCAGATTCTTTCTTCTATTCATTATTCTCCAACCCATTGTGGAGTAAACCTAAACCCAATTGCATTGTTGGATTTTATCTTGATCAACATTGATCTAGGAATATATTTTTAATCATCTATACCCTTTTCCTCATGGGTTTCAGATATTGGAAGTTTTTTTTGGATCTTCGGTTTAAGGTAGGGGTCTAAATATTAACCCTAGGGTTTGATTATTGTCATGTTTATGCAATATTGTGATCAGACCAAGGAGGTGTGTGCAAAAAAAATGAATAGTTAATTCAATGAGATTATCCCTTAATTTCATTTGGTTTCAAATGGATTTTTAATTGGATAATGTTTTAAGGTATGGTTAGAATAACTTGAGTCCACATGTAATTTATTTATATAGAATCCCAAAATTTTGGCTTACTTCTTATTGATATAATTATAAATCAATTATGAATTTAATTTCATGTGGTATATTAAAGAATAACGGTAATCCACATAATTACCCATTGAGATATATGATGTGATATTGTGATATCCATTCTAATTTATAGGAATTGTGTTATATACTGAAATTATTATATAATGGGATAGGCCTAGGAACTAGCACATGTATATGTTGTAATTCCAATAGTGAGTGAGCTCAACCTAGTCTATGCTATAATGGTCATAGACATAATGTTATTCCCCATACCATGTTTAAAAACTTATAAGTATTTGACTGGGATTGTTTACTGTGACTTTACCCTTTTAACATGGTTGTGTTGGCATGGTTATAAGACATGCTCCAAGATATTATGGCATGGTGCCGAAGTATGTTATTTAATTTATTTATATGGTTGTGGTTGGTGGGGTTGCAAGACTGGATCAGAGATATTCTATCATGGTGTCAATGTATGTTTTTGTATTTATTTAATTAACGAATAAAATAATATACTCATTTATAACTTTATTTCTTACACTTTATATCAAATGGGTTTTGTTCAGAGATGATGGTGTCAACCTACAACGTTTTACTCACACCTTATTTGGGACGCCGTTTGGCACTTGGGAAGACTTCATGGATAGAGGTTTGGATAGGGGATTTGGAATTGGATTTTGATTTCTTGTTTTTCGATGGGCTACCGTTGGATATGGGACCGACATGGGGTTCATAACCCGGAACCTTGAGTCTTTTATTTTAGTATTCTATTATTTTTCTCATATTATTATAGTATGAAATTTTGTTACACTCAAGAATATCATTAAATTTTTCCTTATTATATATTTGATTATTCAATGGGAATTTTTTGTTGTATTCCGAATTATTGTAATCTGGTTATTTACATTTTAATATGAATCATTTCTTATGAATTACACTTCATACCAAGGGGGTATAGTCTCCCCACTATATAGTATACACCCCACTATTAGTTGGTAGCCTCTAGAATAGGGGGCCGTGCACTTGTGGTCCTATAACCAACCTTGTTGGCTTTGTGAGAGAGTACCAGATTTGGGGACATTACAAAGTGGTTCTAGATCCAAGTTTTATTTTCTTTTGATTTACTATTTGGGAATGGTAGAATGGAGACTAGAATGTGTCAGGCCATGGAAATGATCTTGTTTATGGGAGTATCAAACCCATGTATGATGGAAAATCCATGTACTGAAGGATTTAATTCATGTTGTGTTGCGTGCTTGTTATAGTTGATGTTATTTCACCTTGATTGATTTACATGTTGACTGAGGGTTATTTTTTATGATGTTATTGTTTCTTGAGATTTTTACTTTTGGATCGTTTTGGTGTGAGGTGACAATATGTGAATCATAATATCCACATAGGGATATATTTACATTAATTGTTCATAATAAGTGAAAATATATTTTTTCATGCCATTTATACGTTCTAGTTGAACTGTAATATGAGATATCTATTTCACAAGACAAATAAAATGTTTCTTCATGTCATGATAAAGTACTTATAAGTAATTTCTAGAGAGACTAAGAGTTAATGGTTCTCTGTTAAAGTCATCTCTAGGTTGACCTTGTTGTTAGCCAGTTCCCTAAGGTGTGTGTTTGTCCTGTAGAGAAAGTGAATCCTCATCACATTCAATGTGAGAATCAAGAGAGTGGAAATTACCATGCTCCTAACAGAGCAGAACCAAAACATCTTGTAGTTGATAAGGATTATATGGATGTTTAGATTTGCGATAACTTCCTGAGGGTCATGCGATCCCTATAAATGGTGAATGTTCATACCATTCCTTCTATGTCTAAGATGATAAAAGAGTTTCAGCTCTATCATCCACATTTGTTTACTAGGTAATGGGGACCCTAGGTAGTCGAATTCTAGATTGAGCCAGTCCAAAAAATCTTCAAGCATTTCAAGACACCTATGGATATGGGGGTGAAACTTTGTTTGTATATTCTTCATGGACCTTCCAAGATTTTTTGGGATATTATGGAGGGAGTTGGGTAGAAGGATGAGATATCTTTGAAGGAATTAGAGAAGAAGATATTGATCCATTTCTATCCTGATACATTATGGATGAAAAATATCATGATTTCATGCATCTAATGGATGATTGTTTGTTAGTGCTCAATTATGATGGATGTTTTACTAACCTATAATTCTTTGTTCCATCCTTGGAAGATGATGATATCTCCAGGTTGAGACATTTCCATGCTGGTATTTGTTATGATATTAGGTCATATGTGAATGTTTCCATTTAATAATATTTGAAGATGTGATGAATCCGGCTCTAATCAGGGAAGGGAATCTAAAAGAAGCTCTGAGAAGTGGATAAGATGTTTTAATAGGAATAACTATGAGTTATTATTTTAATGGTAAGAAATGAAAATATGATATTTTTTTCTATATAAGTAGTGGGTATATTAGTTAGTGAAGTGGAAATGATTGCAAGAATGTGTTATATTCTAGTGATATCACTATGGAATGTTTCCACACAAGTACCCATAGTTTCCTTAACTAGAAGTTGAGTGTCACATATGTGACAAAATGGGTCATCTTCAGAAGTTCTATTAAATATTTTCATAGAAAACTGGTGGAAAAGGATCAAAACAAGCACAAGAATCAAATGCGGCTCAGCTACACCTCTGCATGCTTGTAGCTGGAGTTCAAAAATACATTTATTCTAACATTGGGGACATGGTAACCTAGTATAAGGGAAATAATACCATGAGAAGGTTGTATCTCAGGGTATTCATACTGGATCCCAGGGCATTGGGACAATTTTGTTTCACATTATGCAGGCTACTCCGGCTAACATGGATGCCAGACCTTGTACCCTTAGAGGTACAAATCCTATATCATATACTTTATCTAGTGTTTTTTTGATACAGAATCATAACAATATTTTCGATCTTATATTATTTCAAACAGTTTGGGCATGTATGTGGAAAGATTGGTTGGTGTTTTAACCAACTGACCGACTATTGGTTATGTGATCTAGAAATATCAAATGTTTCAAGGTGTGTTCTCTAGATATTGGTGATTAACATTTCTTTTGGGAACCTTATGTGATTGAAATGATGGTGTTTTATTTTATTCTTGGTATGGATTTGATAAAATATTACTAGGTTCATATCAACTATTACAGGAAAATATTTACTTTCCTATCTCTAGAAGGAAGCAGATATTCTCACAAGGGTGAGTGGGATCTTCTAGTTGGTCATATAGAACCAATTTAGTGAATATTGGATTTCCTCAGAGATCAGTTTTTTATTCGTTCTCTAGATAATGGTGGAATGTATAATGATTCTTTTCCTCCACTCGTAGAGCACTTTTGGGAAGTTTTACCAGACGAGTTCTATGGATTACCACCTGAGCGAGAGATCAAGTTCATTATCAAGTTGGTTACAGGAGAAGAGCAGTTTTTAATACCACCTTACTGAATAGAACTAGGAGCGATTTGGGAGTTTAAAGGTCAGTTATAATATCTTAAATCAAAAGGATTTATATATCTGATTACATCTCTATGGGGTTCTCCTATACTCTTCTGAAAAGGATAATCTATATTTTCACTTCTGCGTGGATTATAGGAGGTTGAACCAAATGACCGTAAAAACTAATATACTCTTCCATGCATTGAAACTATTTTTGATCAACTGAGAGGTGCTAAGATATTCTCCAAGACTGAATTGAGATCAGGATATCACCATTAAAGGGTGAGACAATCATAGAAACCTTTGAGTTCATTTATGAGTATGTATAGATTTTATGATTTCGTAGTGATGTTGTTTGGGTTAACTAATGAACTCGTAGTATTCATAGGATTAATGAATATGGTTTTTAATCCTTTCCTAGATCAGTTTTTTGTAGTCTTCATTGAAGATATATTATTGTACACCCCTTAAACAAATAATGATGCCAAACATCTTAACATCATCTTGAGTACATTGAGTGAGCAATGGATTTACGCCTAGCTAACTAAATACAATTTTTGGATAAATAATGGGAACTTATTTGGAAATTCCATATCAAAGGTAGGAGTGTCAGTGGACTAAGAGAAAGCAACATCTAAGATATCATGGGAACATTTCAAGAACATCTTTAAAATATGGAGTTTCATGGGTTTATGAGGTTATCACTAGCATTTTATCCAATATGTCTCTTGTTTAGAATAAGCAATGTTCAAGAGGACCTAGAAAGGGGTTAATTATGTTTGGTCTAATGATTTTGAAAATGATTTTATAGAGCTGAAAGGTTGGATAATATCAAAGCCTACCCTCACTTTACCTGTGCTGGGTAAAGTATATATTGCATACTGTGATACATCTGGGGTTGGAATTGGAGCAGTTCTAATTCAAGGGGATCGTGTTGTTATTTATGGATCCAAGCAACTGACACCACAAGAGAAGAATTACCTTACTCATGATCTGGATTTTTCAAAAGTGGTACATAACCTATGATGTTGGAGAAACTATCTCATGAGTGAGAGACTCATGTTACACACAGATCACAAAAGATTTAGGTAAAACTTTTCTCAGTGAGTCCTTTACCATTGGTAGAGGAGGTGGGTCAGGTAACTTTCGTCTTTCAACCTTGAATTTTATTATACACAAGGAAAGGTAATGTCATTGTGGATGCTTTAATAATGAATTCACAGAAAGAGGTAAAATGGGATTCTTATGATGAGTGGTGGATAATTTATCTCTTGGAATACATGCATCTAGATGTAAAGGAATATCATGGGCGAGTAGCTCAAAATTCAAAATCCGTTATACCCATGATTTTGGACCTGATTATGACCGAGTAGTTATCTGATCTGGAGGTATCAATTCTGAGAGACAAATTATATGGTGGAGAGACACCACCATGATGGTCTATTGGAAGTGGAAATTCTCTTTTTTTTCTGTGGCTGAGTGTGGGATTCTAGGGGCTTGGATGATGAGATAATGAACAAATTCAATGATTCTAGATGGTAAATAAATACTAGATCAACATAGATGTTTTGTGATCTTCATTGATATTACTGGTGGTCAAGAATGAAGAAGGAGGTGGAAATATATGTGGACAGATGCTCCAATTTTCATCTTCTGAAAAAAGAAAATCAAAGGACTTCTTGGATTTTGCTGCATTTAACCATCCTAGAGATGAAATTGGATTATATGAGAATGGAATTTTTGATAGGATTACCAAGTAATACCCATAAGAATTATTTTGTATGGGTTTTTGTGTATCAACTAAATTAGGTAGCTGACTTATTTTCTATCAGGGAAACCTTTACAGTTGATGTTCTAGTATATCTTTATGAACATGAAGTAGTTCAGTTTGACAGTGTTCTAAGTTATATCATTTTAGTTAAATATCCTTGTTTCATATCGTGTTTCTAAAAAGGGTCTTTAGAAAGGCATGGGATTATGAGTTCTTTTAAGCACAACCTATCATCCACCAATTTATGGTTAATCTATGTGGGCTATTCATGTTTTGGAAGTTATGATTGGATCCTATGATTTGAATTTTCTTCATTTATGGGAGAAACATATGGCACACATGGATTTTTCATATAATAATAGATTCCCAGTATCCATCAAAAGGGATCCTTTTGAGGATTTTTATAGAAGTTCATGTAGTTTACCTTTATGTTGGCTAGAGGCAGGTGATTCCACACTTCTTAGGACTAGTATCATGAAAGAGACATCTGAATATATCCAGTTGATCAGACAACATTTTGTGACCATGCCGAGAAGGAAGAAATCATATGATGATCTTTAGAGAGGACCTATGGAGTTCAGGGTTTCTCATTATGTTTTCCTTCTGGTGATTACTAGGTTGGGGTGGGGATATATTAATAAATAGAGAAAACTAGTGTCTTGGTTTTTCAGACCATTTGAAATAGTCGAAAGGGTTGTTTTACTGGTCTACCATCTAGCCCTTCAACATCGTAACAATGCCTTCTACAATGTGTTCCACATGTCGCAACTGTGAAGATAACATCTAGAATCATCCCATATGATATGAATATTATATTTTTAATTTTTTTTGATGAATACGTTGAGTATAATACTATAATGGAAATGGATTGTAGTGATAAATATCATTAGGGTCGGACTATACCGTTGGTTCAAGTGTAGTGGAAACACATGCGAGTGTAGAAGGAGACATGGGAAAATGAGTCTGATATGTGAACACAATTTCCAAACATGTTTGTTGAGACATCATTGTATTTATTGGGGCTTCCCAAGGATAAGCTATTATAAGGTGGGGAGGTTGTGAGATATCATCCTATTCCAGGTACATTTCTCTCTGAGGTTTTTTATTTTCTACATTTTTAAAAAATTGAAACAATAAATTTTCACTTCGTGAGAGAAAAAACATATTCATGACAAAAACTATCTTTATCCTATAAAATATATTGAATCATTAAATATTTTTATAATATATAAACCATGTATGAATTTATTTAATATCATCTAATTAAAATCTTATAGTATTATCTTCCAAAAATTCATTACATTCTAAAAAATATCACATTTTATAGAATAAAACTCTTTTCATAAGTATTTATATTTCCATTACCTTTATAATTATTATATAGAATATGATTTTAAAAAAAATATAAAGTATTATGAAGTCTCAAAGATAATCTAATGTAATATAAAAGTCTTAGAGTTACATGGATTTAAAAAATATAGACTCGCAAAAAAATTCTTATAAATTACTATAAAAGTCCATTCAGCTCCTCTGATAAGTCTTACACCCCTTTGAAAAAGTCATATATTTTTCATGATGTCTTCTAAATCCTCATAAAAAGAAATAAAAAATTATACCAAGTATTATAAAGTCATATAAATTCATATGATGTTCTTTATAAGTATTAACAAGTTGTCTATAGTGTTAGTGAATTCATCAAAAGTCTTATAAAATAATAGTAGAGTCTAATAAACTCATGTATTTTAAAATATTTTTACTATACCATGACACAAAATATTCGTAAAAAAATATTAAAAAGATACCAAAAAGTCTTATGTGATATAGTATATGTTATGAAGGACTTTTCAAAAATGAAACTCCAGCTCTGAAATTATAGAATTCTTGAAATGAATTTATATTCTCTTCAATTTTTCTCAAAGCCTCTCCAAGCCTATTTCAAAATACTTTCAACATTTCTAATAACCTTCACCTCACATAATATAATTTATTTTATGTTAATATTAATGTGATTTATTTATTGAAAAAAATCCAACATAGTAAACATATCCACTTCAAATTATATCTGAATCTTATTCTCCAGAAAAACCTACAATACTAAGGGTAAATTCTTCAGTACCAGATCTCGGTAACATCTATTTCTGTCTCACCAATCTCAACAAGGTCTTAACATTACCCAAAACTTATCATAGGATGAACAATATCTCCCATTGGATGTTTTGGAAACTAAAGAACATAAATAACATCGATACTCAATATACTTATTCATAAAATCACTGTTCAATAATTTCAATTATATGTGAATAAAATTAGTATTGGAAACTATAACATTGAACAATAATACAATGATGTAAAAAAAATAGTGACTAACAACCACTTCTTTGTAGCTGATGACTCTCTTGATTCCTGTTGAAAAATTAAACTTTTCTTAGCCGTTGATACCACTTGAGATCAACATGAACATATTTTCGTTATCTCAAAAATCATATTTATACTTGTAACTAAAAAGTTCCAAAAAAATATCAGTAAACATATTATTTCTATTTAAAAATCCCAAAAAAACTCACACACACAAAAATGGAACTCAAAACATTCCCCTTATAATAACTCTCAATAAAAACATTCCACAAAAAATAATATACCTCTCCATAATAGAAAAAAACATATAAATGGATTATATCACAAATAGTTTTCACCCCCTTATAATTTTTTTTGTAAATAATTATATAAAGAAATAAAAATAATGTGATTTGTATTATCTTTCTCCCCCTTTGACAACAATATCCATAGAAAAAGTGTGATTGGATATGGAATCACTATATAACATCATTTTTACTCAGGGTGATTGGAGAAACATCCAAAATATCAAGAGGACCTTACTTCACTATGAAAGTGTTTCAAGAAAAGAGGTTAATTACTGCAAGTCATTTATCTTATTTGGAAAGAATATTTCAGCCTCTAAGAAATCCTGAATGATGAATAACCTTACCATAATGGAAGGATCTCTACCCATCACTTATCTTGGGGTCCCCATGTTCCTGAAAATACCTCATTCCCCTCACATTTTGGATGTTGTGAGCTAGATTAAAATATATATCTCTTCCTATAAGGTAAAATCTCTCTCAATGGAGGATATACCTTTTTTAGTCAAGCATGTTCTCATCTCATAATTGTTCTACTCTTTTATAATGTACTCTTATCCTGCCTCTATCATTAAAACCATCAACTCTTTTATGATAAACTTTTTTGGTGTAGTAATATCCTTTAATGGAAAATTATTGCTGCTATATGGAAGAAGTGTTGTATGCCACATATCATGGGAGTACTTGGAATAAAAAACATAAATCTATTTAATAAATCCCTATAAGCCCAGTTTATTTGGATGATCATCATTGATAAGTCACACTCCATGGAATTTCTTAGATTCAAATTCTTTACTAGGATGATTGAAGGGAAGATACAATACATTTAATCTTCTATTTATCCATGTCTGAAAATTATTTTCTAGAAGATCAATATGCACATTCACTGGTTGGCAAGTGATCACTCCTCTCTCAAATTCTAGAAGGAAAATTGGACTGGTGCCCCCTTAATTGACAGTGGTTGCACTCGTGTCCTAGAAACTAACTACAATACCACCATTAAGAATCACCATGACCGGATTAATATGTTTCCATCTCAATTAGATATCATGGTCTCTTATTATGACTTTATTGACATAGATGACATGCTAATCCGTGAACCAAGTGCATGTGGAATTCTGGTCTCCAAGGTTTTCTACAATAATCTTATTCAAGGAAACTACACAGAGATTGCGACCTTCAACAAAAAATAGCTACGACAATCCCACTTTACACTGTTATGGAATCTCCACCTCAACAAGATACTAGTTGAGGTCAATTTTTAATGTGTTGGGATTTCACTATGCTCATGGTGTGCCTTGTTCCATCTTCATTGAGATGATGTTAATCACATGTTTCTATACTATAATACCACTACATTTCTCTAAAAATATTTTTTTGACTTGTTCTAAATCTACCATCTGCATGCTTCAAATACATAGGATTTATTGGTTGAATTATTAATGATTGAATTGTCAAATAATGTTCATATTCACTTATTGGTTGCATGCGTAGAAGCTATTTACACCATTTTGAGAATTAGAAATAAGAGTATACATGAAAATACTTCCTTCAAAACTAGGGTATCACTCTTTGATATCATACTCATAGCTCAACATGTAAACACCTTACATGAGGTTTTATGTGAAAACTCGATAAGAGATTTCATGATTCTATGAAAACTACGCATGTAAGGAAAGTTTCTTATACCTTTTGGAACCATTGAAGTCTTCTAGTTACCTCTATTTGCAGGCTGGATAAAATGAAATTTAGATGGCACCTCAAGAGTAAACCCAAAACCTACCAGCTAAGGAATTTATTTCAAAGATCACAATGGTGATTTTTTAAGGCATTCATGGTTCATATGGCCACATGACTTCTCTTGAAGTAGAAATTGTGGGTTTCAACAAAGCTATTGTTATTTATCTCCAATGAAATTGGAACAATATATGGTTCAAAAGTGTCTCAACCACCATCATTCAAGTGGTTAGAATGGGTCAAATTCATATTTCATGGAGGCTCACATCAAAATGAACCAACTATCTGGACACTCTTACTAAAATGAATTACATCATCACGTAGTTCTATCGCAAAGCTGGTCAACTTGATGACTTCCTTGAAAAAAAGGGTCGTAGGAGGATAATTTCACTCATTATTCCAACATACCCTATGCGTTACTTCCCATTATTCAATGTGATAAACGTAAATTACCTTCCTTTCGACTCTTGTAACCCTTCTTTTATTATATGGAGGCTTGTTTCCTTCTTTTAAAAAAAGATACTTTGTAGGAACAAATTCTATTTTAAACAAATTCTGCACTAATATTTATTTGATGTTGTGTTATTTTATATCAATGTGATTTTATCTTGAATAATGAAAATGGAATTTTTATAAATTGATAACAATTTTATTATCACAACCCAAAAGCAGTGTTAACAATAATTCTGCCTTGATGTATTTCATCTGAGTTCTCATCCACAACTATTGGGGAGTATCTTGAATTACTACAATATATTATTCTTTAGTATTACTCAAGGTCACATAACGTTTCTTACCCTAAAAGAAAACTCCACCATATGTTTTCCTTATATCATTAATATTTCAATCCCAATATTCATTTTCATAGCTAAAAAAATCAATATTAACACTGCTATTATATTTTTATCCATAGTTAGTTGTTCCTTTTATATACCTAATAATTATATTTCCATGATTGAAATGAGACACCATCAGTTAAATTAGATACATTACACATAATGTAACAATATAGTAAATATATGTCCTTGATGTTGTTAAATAAAGTAAAATTATAATACTATTCATGATTTCCTTTGGGTTTAGTTTTTCTATTTATCATCTTTAGATAGTTTGGTTCCTAGTGAGATAAGATTAGCAACTCGTTTTTAATATAACATTCCAAAATTGTTTAAATTTTTCTTAAGGATACTTCTATTGAGATAAAAAGATGTAATCCCCCTATGGATAAAGTTATAAGATCATAAAATATCTGATTTATCTAGGAATGGGACTTTCAAAAAACTTATTATTAAATAATGCTCTTCATAGATTCCTTCTTTATATCCCAAAAATGATACCATCTACATAAACAATATTAATAAGTTATACCTTTTTATAATCATTAATTTATATATTCTTACCTACTCTTCTTTTATTGAAAATCAATTAGACTATGAAAAAATATAACATAAAATACCATTCCATTAGGGCTTGTTTTAGCCCATACAGTTCCTTCATTATCCTTTAAAAAAACATTTATGTTTACAAAGCGTGAAGCCACTGGGTTTCTCAATATATGCTTCTTCTTTAACACCCCATAGAGTTAGAAAGGCTTCACATCCATGAGTATAATATTGTATTTACTTTCTACTGATATAATAATAAATATCTCAATATTTTATAGTATAGAAACCAATGTGAAAGAACCATCATAATAAATTCCTTCAACTTGTGTGTATCATTTTCTAATCTTTCATACCCTGTTTCTAAAAACTCCACCCTTTTCAATCAGACTCATTTAAAACACCCACATATTCTAATAGAATTATTAATTTATGGATTGTGTATAAAATCCGAAGTTTCATTATTTTTAGTCATATATAATTATTCATTAAAAACATTGAAAAACTCTTCATTATCCAATGCCTCATTCACATCTCTTGGATAAAAATGTGAAAAATATGAGGTATGAGTTTCTATCCTCAAACTTTCTCCAGCTAAAACCTATAGTCCTTATATAATAATATTTTGGACCAACACTAGATTTCTCAAACTTCGATGAGATGATAAATGTTTCTATTCATCACTATAAAATGGAAGAATCATTATATTCATTCAATGGTTCGATTGAACACTCATTAATTCCAAAAACATATTTATGTATTCAAATAAAAACTATATATTTTTCATCACTTATAAAACATATTTATTTATGATCAATATCACTCTATGAGTGTTCCAGCACCTCTACATCAAGAGTATCAATACTCTTCAATATTGTATTAGTATATTCCATACCAAAATCTATCTAGATAAGTTTTTGTGTTAAACCACACACCATTTCAACAAACCTTATAGATATTTTGGGCACTTTTAGATCATAAGATTTTTTTTCTTCATTTACAAAACAGAAGTGATAATAGTAAAGTCATAAATAAGGGAAATAAATTACACATATATAATTTTTTATTTCTTTCTCATAGGACTATATATTATAGAATGAATGAGCTCCAATGGATGTGGTGATTGATTATATGATTTCTTTTTTTTAGAGTTAACAATCATTCCATTTTGAAAAGTATATCACACCCTATTTCTATCTATTTTTAGAAATGCTACGTCATTAACATTCTCCCCTTAAATAAGCTTCTTTATTTACTTTTTCTAATATGACATGTATATTGAATCCATAATTTATTTTCTTCTTTCAAGATTAAGTATATAATACCTCATATACTAATAAATCCATAATTAAAAGATCATTGAAAAAGGATATAGTTAATTAAAATCCAATGATTTATTAAGTATATAGTTTTATATAATTAGTGAAACTCTTACAAACCAAATCCTTATAATAAAAATTATTCACTTAACACAATTTCCATTTTTCACAAAAACATTATTATTATATTTAAACTCTTATCTCATTAAAAACATATTTCATCTTTTAAGTATAATCCATGTAGTGTAAAAAGAGACCATGATATAGTTACTAATCATCCTTCAACCTAGTGATTTTTATTAAAATGTGGGATGATAAAAATTAATCTCTATAAGAGATATAAAAATAAAGGAAACTTGTTAGTCTATCTAAAAATTCAATAAAACCCTAATGAAAGTTTTCCTTTTTTTAATAAACATTGAACAAAAATAATCATTTAGATACCCAAGAAACAAACTTATTTTCCCAAGACATTTATAAATCATATGATATGCAATCGTAAAGTTAAAATCATTATCAAGAGGGTTTCTTATAAAATATGATCACTCATGAAAACCTTTTCACGAATTTTTTTTAACTTTAAAATCCATATAAAATTTCCATTAAACATAATCTCATTAGAAAATATTTTTAAATAAAAATAATTTCATGAAAACCATTAGAAATAGTATAAAAGACATTTTTGTAAAACAAATAGCCCTATCATTTTACACATATTATTACACTGTATTAAGAATAATTAACCATCAAATATGAACATGGAATGTAAAGTCTAGTGTCTTTGGAATATTAGGTTCATAACTAAACATCATGAAACCAAAAGAATATATATAATTGAATCTTAATAATGATATCCTAACTCCATTTGAGACCTTATATCTGTATAGGAAATCTGGGTGAAAACATGAAGAAAAGGATGATCAAAAAATCCCTCTAAGAGAATAATCATTGGAATCAAACATATCACATGGGATGAAACAATAATATGATAAAATAATGTCATGTAACATGAAAAAATTAAAGGAATAATAACATTTATAACATGGGATCATAAAAATATTAAATCATAATAATGAAGAAATAATATATAACATGACCTAAACATGAGTCAAGGCTAACTTCAAGACTATATAACTTGGTGGAAAAAGTCCCATAAAGGAATTACGTTTTATCCTTGTCCCAACATGGCGTATCATGAGACTAAACATTACCCAATTAATTGGAGTTCTATACAGATTCACCCATCATAACATTTTCATGAATATGTTTTCCACATGAAGAATATATATAAGGGCTACCCATTGAAAGAAATGGGTATCATAAACATGTCACAGGGAATAAAAAATGAGAATATACCAAATGTGTATATTAAGTAATATATTAAAAATATACATGAACTTTCATAAAGTAATATAGTCTTTGACCATTATAAGTGATTTCTAATTAAAGTAGAAACTTATAAAAGGACTATTCAAGAAACTTTTGAAATGAGAAATTTTTGTGAGGCTTAAAGAAAATATTAAAGACCCTTTTAAAAGGAAAAGACTTATTTGTTTTCATAAAACTAGAAATGATCCAATATAGTTTTTATGATAAAATGAGGGATTTTAGAAAAATAATTATAGTTTAAAACAGAATATGGGTAGCACTTGAAAATGGGTAAGAAATTTGGAAGTTCCCTTGAATTGGGATTGTTTATCAGGGATAATTAAGAAGAGATCGTTTTTTAAACAAGTATTTGACCATGAAATAAGGATGATATGATCTATATACATGATTTTTTACATATAAACATAATATATACGATGTAAAAAAATAAATAATCATTACATCGGGATAATGATGGAAAAAGAGTATCCCAATGGATAGAATGACGGTTTGGGTAGAATCCATTACATTAAGTCTAAAACAGTTATTGACATGATTTTATTGTCCTAAATAATAAAATTAAATCAAATAATTAATTCATAAATTTTTTTACTTGTATTTGATATATTAAAACTTTATTACAATAATTTATTTACTTTTTTATAGGTTATGAGATTCATTTTTTTCTTGGGAGTGTTCGTTTTCTTGTTTTCTTGACTAGATCACATATATACATGTATAAACGATCATGTAAAGTGGGGGTAATTATCCATAATTAAAAATATATGTCAGTAATGACATTATAGAGTTTTAAAATACTTCATAAATCAATTATATATATGTTATATTGATGAATCATTAAATTAAAAATTAATGATAATAGTTTAGATTAATTTTGGCGGTTTTAGATTATAAAGTTCTCATTTTGTTTTATCATTTAGTATAATGAATATATGTTAGTTAAAGATAATAAAAAAGTTTATAACATAAAATTTAAAATCTGTTTTAACCATTAAAATGGTTTTATGACAACCCGTTATGGAGGAAAAGGAAAATGAAAACTTATCGTCCTTAAAGGAGATAAAACAACACCTCATAAAAGATGTTTCCATTTTTAAAATAAAAAGGGAAACGAGAAGAGGTTTGATTATGGATTGTACCATTATCAATATAAAATTCTATTATATTTAGGTTAATATAGTTATCATAATATTTTTATTTGGGGAGATGAAGAGAAAATGAGAAAAGAAAAGAACATGAAAAGAAATTAAAAGAAAAGATTGAGGATTTTACCTATTGAATCCTTTTTCTTGAGAACCTCCTTAGAGACAAGGTTTTGGTTTTTTGATGAGAAAGAGAGATCCTAGACGTGGGTTAGGGAATTCCGAATAGGATTGGGAATGTTTATCCCAGGATGAAATCTTGAGATGTGTGAGGAGAAGTGGTCATGAGGGGTGATATTTATGATCAAATAGTTTCACGATCAGGGTAAGCCCATTCCTAACAAATTATTATTAAACAAAAGAGAAAGTGGAATTACCCGGGGTTTACAAAGCCATGAGTAAGAAACCCCATGCATGTCCAAATCCTCAAAATGAGAACAAAATTCAGGGGAAATAAAAGACCTTCTAGAGGAGGCCACCACAATTGCCCTCTTTACAAGGACATCAGCACCCTGATTGGCGTCACTATAGACATGGGTGAAATCAAGCTATATGTACTCAAGAATTTGCATACAGTTGATCTAGTAAGGAATCATTTTACATGGTAATGATCTGGATCAGTTCTTTAGGATGTGAACCGTAGTGGTGGAGTCAGATACAACTCAAAGATGCATCCATACATAATGAGTGGCATACCTTATTGCTATGATCCTAGTATATAAATCTACTTTTATCACCATTAAATTACCAATATAGTGGTGGAAAGAGCCTTTAAATTATTTTTATGAATTTAATTTTTAATTTAAATCATTATTTACTCACAAATTACCAACTTAAAAATTATAAATCATTTTGTATCACTTTTAAAAACAAATTTAGGCCTCATAAAATTATCTTATAATCATAAGATAAAAAATATTAATTTATGAATAAATTAAATGGAACTAAATTTTCTTTTAAAATGTTATATTAATTGTAAAATTGAAAATAAACGGTTAAGTTTTTTGAAAATATCAACACTTAATTAAAAATTTCTAAAACATTTATTTATTTATAATATGATATAAATATTTCATATTTTCCATTATATTATGGATAACTTTTATTTATACATTAATAGGTGAGGTCACAATCCTTTTTATCAGTTTATGATTCATAAGGTTCACATTTCATTTTCAAAGGACAAGTTAGTATTCCTTCGGACTATGTTCCTTATCATCAATAAATTCCTCTTATTTCATTCATTATTCATTTGTGAGGTCTTTATAGAGTTATTAATGTGATTTTATGTGTTTATACTATATGAAATAATTATAAGAAGGTAATTTCCTTTGTAATAGTTTGGGGTCTCTACATTTTCCCCCTTATGAAATTTCACTCTTAAAATATCATTTCTCATTTTTAGTTAAAAATAGGCGTGGGTACCTCTCTATCATTGCTTCCTCATGTTACCATGCTACCTCTTCATACTTATGGTTCTCCCATAGTACTTTAACCAGGTGTGTAGTATTATTTTGTAGAACTTTTTCTCTACAATCTAATATCATCACTAGATGCTCCTCGTATGAGAGATCATTTTCCAATAGTACCACCTCTAAATTAAGTACATGTTTTGAATCTGGTACGTAATTCCTTAAGACAGATACATGGAATACATCATATACTTGATTAATTGTAAGTGTAAGTGATAGTCCATTGGCCAAAACTCCAACTTGATCAAGGATCTTGAAGGGGCCAATATACCTATGACTTAGGTTTCCTTTCTTCCAAAATATCATTATCCCCTTCCATAGAGATATTTGGTGGAATACCATGCCTACCACCTTAAAATCAAGGTCTAGTTGACAATTGTATGCATATCTATTTTGTCAACATTGGGTTTCCATGATGTGTCTATGAATGGGTTTCACCTTCTACACCATTTCTTCAACCATTTCAGGTCCTAGGAGCTTATTTTCACCAACATCATCCCTTCATGATGCTTTTCGGAATTTTTTCCCATAGAGGGCTTTATATGGAGAAATTTGGATGCTTGAGAAAAAACTGTTGTTGTAAGAGAACTCAACAAGAGGAAGATGTTGGTACCATATTTTTAGTCCATATAACATTCTGTCAAAATTTCTTCCACTGTATAAATATTTTTTTTACGATTGTCCATCAGTTTGAGGATGATAGGCTGTAATGTAATTCAACTCAATGATTAGAGCATGTAGAAGACTTTTCCAAAACATAGAGGTGAAACTAGTATCTCGATTAGATATAGTCGATAGTGGTACTCCATGCATCCTTACCAATTCTCTAATATATATATATATAAATATTCATATATGTTTATCTTGTGATAAATCATCTTAAATTACGATAATGTGAGGTATCTTTCTAGGACGATCTACAACAACCCATATAGCATTGTTTCCTCTTGATGTATTTGAAAGTCTATTGACAAAATCAATGGTGATGTTTTCCAACTTCCATATTGGTATGTGTAGTGGTTTCATCATACCCTTAGAATTCAACCTCTTATCCTTAAATTTGCTAAAAACCCAGGCACTTTGATGGATATTTAGTGATATCCATTCTCAAATTGTCCCACTAATAGTTATCTTGAAGATCTCAATACATATTTGTGTTCCCTAGGTGAATAAGGATGGTAAATAAATGTGCATACTTCATAATATCATTAATTATGTTTGTATTGGGTGACACAAATAGTTGTGAACCGAATCTCATGACTCCTTCTTTGTTAATTTTGAACTCTAGATATTTTTATTTTCTAATAGAGTCCACCTTATTCCGAATTTCCATATCCTTTCATTGAGAATCCCTTATTTTTTTACAAGGGAAGGTTGAGAAATAATTTTAGAAAGGATTGATGATATTACTTCCTTAATGACTCCCTTACCGTTTCTTTGATAATATCAGAAGAATGGATCCTTCTAAATTCTCATCATTGATACTGTTTCTGGGACCTTTCTACATAGTGCATTTTTATCCTTATTTTCCTTACCATAATGGTAGTGGATTGAGCATTCATAATCCTTGATGGTATATAACCATTTTTTCTAGATAATATTAATCTCTTTCTATGTGAATATATATTTGAGACACTTGTGAACAATATATATTGCATACTTCCTGGAAAGAAGATAATGCCTCTATATTTTCAATGAAAAGAACATATCCTCCAACTCAAAATCATGTGTGGAATAGTTTTTCGCTTGAATTTTCAAATTCATTGAAAAGTAGACTATCACATTATCATTTTTCATTAGTACATATCCTAATACGTTATTTTAATCAATATTGTAAATAAAATAGTTTCCCACTTGTTGGTATTGTGAGAACTAATGCTGCAATGAGAAACATTTTCCTCTGTTTAAAACAGTTGTCACATTCACTTGTCCAGAAAAACATTTTTCCCTTCTATGTAAGCATGGTAATTAGGTTTGAAGATCCTGATAAGCTCCTAAAAAATCTCCAGTAATACTCATATATACCATTGAAGCTTTAGATATCCATTACGGATGTTGGAATGTGCCACTCTTCGATTGCCTTTGTTTTGTAAGGTTCCAAATATATCAATTTTATAGTAATTAAAATTCTCCAAGAATGATACTTCCTCCATCTAGAACTCACATTTACTATAATTTGCATCAATCTAATCCATTTTCAAAGTCTTTAGTATATTATTTAAATGCTTCACGTGTTCCTCCTTGCACATGGAGTATATCATAATATCATTGATAAAGTGTACCAAAAATTTGTCGAGGAATGTCTAAAGACTCTATTAAAAAAATCCATGAATATTGCAAGATATTTTGTGAGTCTGAATGGAATAACTATGAAATCATAGCATCCATATCTTGTTCAAAATATAGTCTTGGAAATTACTTCTTTCCTCACCTTTAATTTGTGATATCTCAAGAAAAGTTATACCTTTTAAAAATAACTAGCCCTACTTAGCTGATCAAACATGTCATCTATCTTTGATAGGGATACTTATTCTCTATAGTGATTTTTTTGAGCTCACAATGATCAATGTAGAGGCACATTGTTAAACCCTTATTCTTAAATAAGAGGATTGGTGCACCCCATGGTGAAGCACTGATGCATATAAAACCCATGTCCAAATTCTCCTATAACTACTTCTTTAGTTCTTCTAGCTTAATGGCGATCATTCTATAAAGTGTCTCTGATATAGTTAGAGATCCTGGAATAAGATCAATTGATAATGCAACATATCAACCAGGAGGAAGACTGATAAACTCTTGGGGAACACCTCAGTGTAGTCCCTCACAATGAGCATGTATTTGAGCATGATTTTATCCTTTATCTCAATCATTTGATTAAGATATTTCCACTTATAAGGCCAAAATATCAACAATTATGATGACAATTCTGATGGAGATTCTTCTTCATCCATACATGTGTAGTGAAGAGTGATATCCATTTACAACCTGTTGATGTTCGAGTTGTATAAATATAGAAAATCTACGACAATTACATCATCAAACTCAACAAAAGGGAGTATGACATGATTTTTGGGAGGTTCAGTCCACAAACAATAACCAAGGAGGGGTTATAAAAATTGAATGTAATAATTTCCCCATTTTTTAGACTCATATACAACTAAACCTAGAAATTTTGAGGTGGTGATTGAACAGTTATACTAAACTTCCATGATATGAAATAATGTTTAGAACCAAAATCAAGTAGTATGCTAACTATTCTGGAATGAATAACCAATATACCTTTCATAAAACCAATGTTAGGATCCACCCCAAAACTAGTGATTTAATATGCCCTTCCTTACTACCTTGGAGTCTATTTCTGATTATTGACTCCAACAACCCTTGGCATAGGGAAACGGTTCGTAGAATTTCCATGTTCATTTCAGTTGAAAAACTGCACCATAGTCTGAGTTTGGACCTAAACCTTCACTTCTTCTTCTTCATTATAGGGATTCCTCATATCCCTTAGAAAGTTAGTATCCCTATGACTTTCTATTCCACATTTGAATCATTAATTGGTTCCCTTTAATTAGTTTCTTGGGTGCTTCTTCCCACACTTCTAACTCATGGGACATTGGTTATTATTTCCATAATAGGATTTATATTTCGATCCACAAATATTAAACTCCCTTTTTCTCTTTTTTAACCTCTCCCATGAGACCAACTAGAGTCTCCAATATCTATTTCAACCTTAAGGGAACAACCTGAAATATTATCATTACTTTCTATGTCTCTAATTTCTAAATATTTTCATAAATTCAGATTTTGTCCACAAAAGAAGAGATATTATTTCTTTCTTGTGTTCATGACAATGACAAAGGTGTATCCTTACTTCCATGTGATGTTTTCCTCATTCACCCAGATATAATCATCTTTATTCGGTTTCATTCCAAGGAATTCCCTTTATATCATGAGATAAAGGATTTTGGGGAACATATTTATTAAAAAAATACTTTTTTAAATTCCCCCATTTCATGGAATCAATTTTCTCATTGGACTTTGTGTTCTTGATCAGTTTCCACCACTGATTAGCTTCCCCTCCAAATTTATAAACGACCAAAACAAAATTATCTTATTTTGGGAATTGGAGGATAAAAAATAACTTCTCATTGGATTTAATCCATTGTTCTATGGTGAGGGGATCCGAAGATCCACAAAATTTCGGTGGCCTTTCCCAATTATAGTATTTTATGGTAAATTGATCTTTCTTATGAGAATGAGGTGGTTAAAAATGATTGGATTTTTGATCCATAACTTCAGCTTGCTGAGAAAGTGATGTCATAATGTTTTGATCACCCATTCCCATCAAGTTTTCCATACCATTAATGAAATCATCCAATTTCCAATCACATTGATTATTGTAATGTGTATACCTGTTTACACCCATTCACTTGGAAAAATAAATTACAATTTGTTGTCTTGAATACATATATAATAAGAATATAAAAGGAAGACATAAAACATAGAAGGATAAACCTTTAAATGGAATTTATATCCTAACTTATAATTCCCTAGGTTTAATATAGGTTATCCATGATCTTTTTCCTAACATATATTCCTATGAGATTTTTTTGTTCCCATAATAAGTATTTGTAATGTGATTATGAATTTACCCATGAATATCCCACGAGGGTGTCAAACCAGGTTGATAGTAAGGCTCGTAGTCTTATATCAGGATACCCTGACTCGTGCCTAGAACACCTTTTCCAAGTTGTTACTCCAAGGATCATTTGTGACTGAACCACGTCGACATGTAGTTTCCATAAGGGGATATATTTTCTTGATAAACCACATACTCTGTTCTAACCAAAATTTAGGGATTCTTTCTTATACATAGTATTATCCCTAATTATTTTTATAATGTTTTTCAATATTAATCCCAAAAATAACTAGACCTTTATTTGATACCAACAATAGTGACCCTATCCTTTTACACATATTATTACATGATTTTAAGAATAAATAATCATCAAATACTACCACGAATCATAAAATATAGTGTCTTTTTAAGATCAGGTACATAATCAAATGTCATGAAACCAAAATATAAAAATCTTTTATTTAGTCTTCATAGTGAGCTCCTAACTTCATTTAAGCCCTTATATCTACATAGGATATCCTGGGGAAAACATTAACAAAATGGATGAGGTAAAAATCTTAGTAAGGGAATAAGAATATAATGAAAACATACCACATGGGTTTTAAGGAATGACATTATAACATAAAAGAATGGAACATGAATAAGAATAAGTGTGAATAAAAAGTATAACATGGGAACATATGACCATGAAATCATTCAAATGTGTCAAAAACATATAACATGACATAAACATGAGTCAAGGAAAACTTCAAAGAAGATATTACATGGTTGAAAAAGTCCAATAAATGAATCAGGTTCACTCATTTTCCCAAAATGTTGTATCATGAGACTAAAAATTACCCAATGAATTAGATTTCTATCTTGGTGCAGCCATCATAACATGTTCATGAATATGTGTGCCAGATGAAGAATAAACAAAAGTGCTACCCTTGAAAATAAATGGGTATTGTAATGACGTCACAAGGAATAAGTGAGAATATCATAAATGTGTCCATGATAGAATAAATTAAAAATATAAATGAACATTTTTAATGGAAAATAGGAATGGATCATGATAAGTGATGTCGAAATGATGTGAAAACATAAAAAATGAGTGTTTAAGAATCTTTTGAAATGAAACAT
The DNA here is from genome assembly GCA_963277665.1 of Viscum album. Lineage (NCBI taxonomy): Eukaryota > Viridiplantae > Streptophyta > Magnoliopsida > Santalales > Viscaceae > Viscum > Viscum album. The sequence continues at coordinate 28,858,554 of OY728131.1, forward strand.
TTTAGTGTGGTTTAAGGAAAATATTAAATAGAATTTGAAGTAAAAAATGAATATTTGTTTTCATAAAACCAAAAATGAACTAAGATAGTTTTTCATTATGATATTAGTGACTTTAGAAAAATAATGGTGGAATAAAACAAATTATGGAGTGCACATAAAAATGGGTTAGAATTAATAAAGTTCCCTTGAATTAGGATTGTTTATCGGGGAGAATTGAGAAGGGATACTTTTTAAAACATGTATTTCCATATCAAATAAATATGATATGATAAGAATAGGTGGTGAGGGGTGGAATTTATAGGTGATGAGGGGAGTGTTTTTTTATTATTTTAATCATTAGTTTATTATTTTGGCTCAAGAAAAGTAATAGTGTTGATTTTTTGTGAAGAAATTTAGTAAATAGTGCATGTGAATTCTAACTAATGGTCCTTACCTCATACTGAAATCAAAAATGACTAAAAAATCATGTATTTATCATTTTTTGTAATTAATATATTTTACTATTAACTGAAAATTAAATATTTTAGAAAAATACCTAAATACCACCCTAATAAATTTTTGATATGTAGAATTAAAAAATGAAATCCAATTTATGAAAATAATTTTCTAAATATGAGAAAATTATTTTTTAATTAAAATTATCATTTACTAGTAAAATACAAAATTTTAATTTATAACTGATTTTGTTACACTATGAAAAATTAATTAAGGTCTTAAGAAATTATTTCTATAATCATAAGTTAAAAAAATATTACTTCATGAATACATTTTGTGGTAGTAAATATTCTTTTAAAAAATTATATTTGTTATAAAATTGAAAATAAATACTTATATATTATAAAAATATCAATATTTAATTATTAATTTATAAAAAATTTATTTAAATATACTATTATATAATTATATCACATTTTCATTTAAAAGATTTAAAAATTTAATTTATACATTCGTAGGTGTGGTTTCTATTCTATTTGTTGGTATAATATTCATAAGTATAACACCCCAAAAATCTTATGGTATGCTTGTCTTAAATATATTCTATTCATAGCTAATATTTCATAAATCATTTTTTCCTTTGAAACAATATTTGGTCATTTAGGAGATAGTCATAACTTAGCCATTAAACATAAATTTTCCACTTCTATGCTTTGAATTTTGAAAAACAGTATTCTATAGTTATAACCAGTAAGTCATCTGGAGTATGATAGAACCAAATTGTTTTTTGATGAATAGTAACATAACCTTTGGAATAGTAATATAACCCTTATTAATAGTAAATAATGATAATATTTTATTTTATTAATGTAATATGATAATAAAATCTTAATTAATTTGTCAATATTATATAAAACTAATTATACCTTTAGAATTTTTATTTTTCAAATTAACTATTTTTTTATTTCAAAATTAAATTAAAAATATATAGAAATTTATTTTCAAAAAATGGATTTCATTTTTGAATTCTACGCGTCAGAAAACAGTTATGGGTTAATTTTTGGGATTTTTATAAAAAACTTGAATTTTTTGTGAATAGTAAAAATACAATTTTGCGTTTTTTGGTAGTTTAATTACATAATTGTGATATAATAATTAATATAAAAGGATTATAAACTTTTTTACAGTATAAAATGACATGAGGTGCCCCAAGTGGCTAAAACCATGGGAAAATACCATGGGTAGGCCCATGGTTTTTCAAAAACCACTAATGATGGGTCCCTTTAAATTAATAAAAAACTCCCTCTCATTTACTATAAATACCCACTCAAACCCTTATTTATCTTTCATTCCAAACTCAATATCCTCGAATATTTGGTTGTATTTCCTCCCTAGGTTTCCTTCCAAGGTGTCCTCAATCCCCCAAGTCCCAACCCTCATGTTTTGGGTTTTACTCTACATGGTAAGAGAATCAACCACCCTTCTCTTTTCTTAAACATTTCATTTTATATTTTCTCTTATATTTTCAATTTTATTATGTTGGAATATATAATTCCATATTTCTATTTCTGTCCATATTATTTAAGAGTTATGCGATACCCCCTTTCCCTCATCATACTATTTTATGAAATTTTATGTGACGCCGTTAGGCTGCCGAATTTTCATGAGTGATTAATCAATTTTCTTCTATTTTGAGTTCCTTTATTTTCAACTTCATTCCTCATCTCCCATAATCCAAATGCTATGATTATTCCAGTACCTTACAAGAACTAAAATTATATTATTATAATGGAATATTTCATCATCATCTCTCTTTCCCCATCCTCTTATACTAAAAATGGAAACACTGTCCGAGATGTGTTAATTTATCACATTCAAGGATGAAGGGTTCTCAATTTTCATTAACATGTTCAATTATGGTCATGAAACCATTTTTATGGTTGAATATGATTAAAATATATGTATTTCATCTCATTAATTATTTTTAATATTTACACACTCATAATATAAAATAATAATACAAAACAAGTTCATTATGAACAAAACCGCCACGTTAATCCAAACGTTTGTATTTAACTTTTATCTAATGATTCATCATCCTAGTATATAAAAAAATCATTATAAGATCATTTTTATTTATTAATTCTATTAATAAGATATATAAATATTTTTGGGTTGTTTGACCACATTTCAAATGAACTTCCATTCATTAATATAAGTAAACGGATCATGAAAACCAAGGAAGAAATGATTTCAAAACAATAAAATTGAACCTCTAAACCCCATAAAATGACCATTAATGAACCTAATACATTTATAATAAATCAATTACATGTATATAATGTTATATAATTATTAATTAATGAAGCTAATTTTTTTATTGAGGTCATTAAAATAAATGAAGAACACACTTGAGCATAAGGTAAGGGGTTTCTCATATCACATTCATTTATGTGAGATTTTCATTGTTTGCCACATATTTCTTGTATGTGGTATATGTGTACTGAAATTTGATATATAATAATATGATTCTATTTATATTCCTGGTATTTTTTGATTAATTTGTTGATTATTGAATTTTGGTCATATGATTCAATTGATTACAATATGATAATAGACTTTGTCTCAATTTCCATTTCAATGAGGCCTTCTTGGTATTTTGCTCTTAATTTTTTATTATATGGTGTATCTAAAGCCCATTTGAGATCATTTTTCATTTAAAATTTTAAATATATTATATATATCCATATTCTGGTTTCATTGATATGAGTATTGTTTTTATCTGTATACCCTTTTACACATGGTGTTTATTTGGAACGTTATTTTAACTATGAAAATATTAATGAATCTGTATTCTATGATCTATACGGATATTGAGAAGAAAGATTTTAACTGTATTAAATCTATGTATAAATAATTATTTGGAATTTTAGTGGTGGGTGTGGCCCGCTATAGCCACTTGATACATCGACAACTCTCATGAGACAAATTAGTTGTCGACCAACCCTTCGAGTTTATTTGAAAAAATCAGATGAGTTTATACCCAAAAAACTAAACAATTTTAATGGTATTATGGTATCATGTTCCTAATACATGGAATCCAATTAATATGCATTCTCTTTATTCATTATCAGTTATGACTATCCATGAGGTTTTCACTATGAAAAAATCTATGGATGCAATTTCATTCTCAGTTTATTAATGACATGAGTTTTTCATTTATTCAGCATTCCATATTGACTTTGATAAGTTTTTTATCATTTAGTTATTTTCAATTCATGATTCTACTAATGGTAACCCTTACTGAGCATTTGAGATCCCCATTTTATTTTCTTACCTTCATCAGGTTTTGAAGAGGAAATCATTTGTTGAGTTTTTCATAGAAGTAATTTTAAGTTTTTGTTATGTATTGAATATTTTTATCTTTCCTAATGTAATTTGAGTTAAATATATGTATCTTGTTTTTTCAAGACTATTAAACTGATCGTTTCTTTATAATTTCATTCATTCTAACCATGACAATGTGTCAAGTAATGTACTGGATCTGGTCTAGAGGGGTCGGGGTGTTACAGTTTGTATCAGAAGAAGTTTAGTAGGAACCTTGGAAACTAAATTAGAAAATGCTTACTAGGTAAAAAGAACTAAGGTAGTATTTGAGGACAATCATAGCAGAATATACTGAATTTTTTTAAGGAATATAGTATGTGGATATTTCTAGAAAATAAATCTCTGTCTGGATACAAACAGGTAGAGGTGGCTCTAGCACATATGTACCTATAAGTGAAAACTACGACAAAGAGTTTTAGGCTTGACCCATGGTATCCTGGCACACGACAATGGGCCATGCCACACTCTTGGTATTAACACTCCCAGGGGATATGCTTAGGATAATTCACATTTTCTTAACAAACCATTATGATAGATTTTAGTGAAAAATTTCTCTCCGAGAATCCATGTTTATGATATTAGTTATACATAGAATTTTAGTCTATGTTAAGTGCTTTTCTATTTGAGTTTTATAATCTAATTTAGTGTATAAAATTATATAGAAATTGAACCTAATAGAATGAGGAGAATAAATACTTGTGGGCAATGTAGGGATCTCCCCAGTGAGCAAGTCCAAACATTAAATGTTGGAGAAGATCATATCATGACCATATTGGGACAACTTACTAAGGTTGTGACAAATAACTATGCTACACCAATGATGGACCATTTCATGTAGCAGAATCCCCCATATTTTAGCGGGACTACTAATCCATTGGTATATGAGAAGTGGATCAAGTCCCTTGAAAAGATATTCATGGAATTAAGATCCGATGAAAATGAAAAGGTAGTGCTGGAAGTACATTGTCTCAAGGGTCATGCTGATCAATAGTGGTCATTGATCCAGAATACCATAGAGGATGAAGAAATAGAAGTTATTTAAGGGAAGAATTTTATGGAAATATTCTTTGAAAAATATTTCCCCCGTGAGAAACAAACCAAAATGAATAGAAAATTCCTTAGAAAAGGCCAAAAGAGAAAGGCAATGTTTATGCGATTACAACAGCAGAGGTTGAAGTTCCTAATGATGTGGTGTCAGGCACATTAATTTTTTCCTTTAACTTAGACAATGCAATATTTGATTCTGTATCATTGCATTCATTTATATCTTCCTAGTTTTCCAAGAAAATTAGACATGCCCATTTTCATTTAATAAAAGAGTTTTTAGTAAAAACTCATAGTGGATGTATCATTGCAATAAAGGCATGTCAATCAGTCCCCAACATGACACATAAACGTGTTTCAGTTGCTGACCTTATCATTATACCGATGAATGGATTTAATATAACTATTGGTATGAATTGGTTGAAAAAATATGATTCGAATATTTATTACAAGAAGAAGGAAGTTATAATTTTTGAAAGTGGATCAGAATCCCTTATCTTTAGAGGAGAAACATCTCCATATTATTCTTATCTAGATCCACCCCTTGTTACCCTAATTAATGAAATTCTTGTAGGTAAAGAGTACCCAATATCTATAGGTTTGGAAATAAATTTTCAAATTGAATATGTAAATATAGTGCAAGAATACATTAATGTATTTCTAGAGGATTTACTTGGAAATCCACTAGAATGGGAAGTTGAGTTCTCTATAAATATAATTCCTGGTGCAAGACCTATATCAAAGAATCCATACAGAATGGCCACAGTGTAGTTAGAGGATATAAAGAAACAACTAGAGTAATATAGTAAAAAAGTATTTATTCAACCTAGTGTTTCTCTATGTGTAGCCCCTTTTATCTTTTTCCAGAGGAAAGTTGGATTGATGAGGCTATACATTGATTATATGTAAATAAATGTAATTATAATAAAGAATAAATATCCTATTACATGAATTAAAGATTTATTTGATCAAATTCATAGAGCACAATACTTTTTGAAGATTAACCTTAGATCTGGATTTCATCAGCTACGTGTGAGGAAGGAAGATATTACAAAGATAATTTTTAAAACTAGGTACGGGCATTACGAGTTTACAGTGATGTCTTTTTTACTAAAGTATGAACCATCTGTTTTCATGGATTTAATGAATAGAGTTTTTAAGGAATATTATGATAATTTTTTTTGTATTCATCAATGATATCTTGGTATATTCCAAAAGCTATGAAGGACAAGAGAATCACATTCAGATTATTCTGAAAACACTTAGAAGAAATGAATTATATGGAATGTTTACCAACTGTGAATTCTAGCTTCAATCAGTTTCTTTTCATGGAAATATTGTCTCTATGGATAGAATCCTAGTTGATCCTATAATGAAAAATTCAATAAAATATTTTCCCACACCAACAGACATAACCGAGGTACATAGTTTTATTGGCTTTGTAGGTAATTATCAGCATTTTGTTCAGAATTTTTCCTGACTGGATAACCTGCTAACCAAGCTCACACATAAATGAGTTAAGTTTGTGTAGACAAAAAAATGTACAGAATGCTTGGAATAATTGAAAAAAAGATTGGTTAATGATCCAATTATTACACTTCCATCTGGAATTTATGGATTTGTAATATACAATGATGCATCGAAGAATGGGTTGGGTTGTGTCCTTATGAAAAATGGTAAAGTTATTGCTTATGAAACAAGATAGTTGAAAACTCATGAAAAAATTATCCAACTCATGATCTTGAGTTACCAGTGGTAATATTTTCTCTGAAAATATAGTGAAATTTTATTTTTAGTTAAAAATGTGAGATACACATAGATCAAAAGTGTTTGAAATACATTTTCACAAAAAAAGAAGTCAACATGAGGCAAAATAGATGGCTTGAGTAACTCAAAGATTACGATTGTTCAATACACTACCACATTGAAAAGTTATATAAGGTGGAAAATTATTTGAGAAGAAAATCACACAAAATTCTGAACATGGTGTGAGTTGAAAGAGATCCTATGTTCATGGATCTAGAAAATATAGATATAGGAATTATCATGGAAGATAAAAAATCACAACTATTTCAAATGGTTTCCAAACATTAATTACTAGAAAGGATAAAAATTTCTCAAATTTATGATGAGGAGTTTCAAAATAAAATTAAAGATGTAAATGATGGAATGTTGATTGACTTTGTATATGAAGGTAGCATTTTGAAATTTGGAAAGAGACTTTGTGCTCCCGCTATTCCTAAACTAAAGAGGGAACTATTAAATGATGCTCATAGCTCTAATTTCTCTATACACCCTGGTAGCACAAATATGTATTGAGATCAAAAGGAACATTTTTGGTGGGACAACCTGATGAGAGAGATTGTTGATTATGTGTCGAGATTGTTGAAGCTCCTTTCCATCACAGAGTCTAAAGGAATGTAAAGGGAAATATCTTAGACCTAAAGTGATTCATCCTTTGAAGAAACATAAAAAATTGACAAAGGCATGAACCAAGATTCAAATGCACATGTGTCGTGCGCAAGTTCCACCAAGGTCATGCAAGTATACTTGCGCGCCACCCATTGGTCGCACAGGTGACTTGCGTGACTTCTTTGAAATTCGCCCAGGGTCTTCTCCAGCCTATAAATACCCCATGTGGGCCCCCCATTTCGAAGGAAGAAAAATTCCAGAATCTTAGATTTGAGCTCCTGGTGCCCTAGTCACTTCTCAAAGCTTCTAAACACTTCTAAGGTAAATTCTTAACTAGAACGGAAGATCTTAAGAGGGGGGGGGTAAGTGTTGAAACTCATCAACACTTGTGCGCCTAGGTGGCCAGCCCTTAAGGTAAATGGCCACACTTGTGCGTCGCCTTACCCCTTCAATATAAATTGCATACCTCTCTTATGGAAGTCTCTAGGGGTAGTATTAAAGGCTTGATCCAAGTCTCGCCCAAGTTCTACCCTAAGGATTGACCGTCGTTCAAGTACCCATGTGTCGCACAGGTACACCTGCACGACTAGGACTTGCGCACCCACGCAACACTTGCGTGCCAACCAAGACTTGCGCACCCCTCTCTTTTTGGGTTCCCCTCATACCTATTTCACCTCTCATATGTTTACCCACCTATCCTCTTCAATATTAAGCCTTCAGAACTATCTCCAAATCCAACTATGGCATGATTTCCTTGTTGGATTCCTTATCTGAAAGGAATTCTATGGAACATATCTTAAAACCTAGTGATTTACATATCTTTTTGTCACTAAGTTCAATGATTTCATTCATTCAACCTCATCCTTTAAGATGAGAGAATCCTTAACCTGGGACTCCTTTTTAGGAGTAAGCCCCAGTACAAGTTCTTTTGATTTGGGCCTCCTTTTCAGGAGTAAGCCCCATTCCATGTTCTTTTGATTTGGGCCTCCTTTTCAGGAGTAATCTCTAGTACAAGTTCTTTTGATTCAGGCCTCCTTTTCATGAGTAAGCTGTAGTCCAAGTTCTTTTTATTTCGGCCTCCTTTTTTGGAGTAAGTCCTACTCCAAGTCCCCTAATCTGGGCATCCTTCATAGGAGTAAGTCCTAGTCATAATTTCCAAAATTTGGGCATCCTCTTCAGGAGTAAGCCCCTTCCTTAATTCCCTTAACCTAGGTTTCCTTTTCTGGAGTAAGCCCCAGTCTCAAATTGTTGAAATAGTGGGTGCCCTAGACCCAACTATTATGTGCTTTTGATTACCATATCGTGTATACAGTAAGGTATGCATGATGTCATCTTATCATTATAGTGTAGAATTTTCTGCATCCACTATTGAAATTGTAATGTCCAAAGATTAATTGTCGTATTGAAAGGTTATAGCAGTTCCCAGGCTATAATGAGAACCTCTAGATACTATGACATTAATCATAAATATATATGTTCTATGGTCTAGATACATCTTACTAATTGGACATAGTAGATGTCTGACCATCAGGTGCTGGGGGCTCATAAGCATTGAGACTTCTTCTCATGAAGTTCGCACTTGGTGATCTCTAGTAGTGAGATTATGAGGACTGACCCGCCAATAGGAACACCACATGTTTCAGGTGTCATTGGATGTTCATATCTACGATCATGTGTAATGGTCTCCTGACTTGAGATCATTACCAATGTATGTCATTTGATCGCGTACTTTGATGCAAGATGAAAACCATGGCAGTGAAGTCATGGCGAGGTAGTTTGTGTCGGGTGCGTCATTGGTGGCATGTCATTGGTTGAATGGTCAAGAAAGGATTTGTCGCTTCCAGGTTATGGAAGTAATATATATCTCTGGCCATGTTGATATGGATGGCAGTACCTTTATAAGACCATGGCCATGGCAGTCGAGGGTAAATCCATCCAGTTACATCAACAAACAATAAATCAAGAAAAGGGCGATGACATGAGAGTGCGTCCTGCTTTATGAGATATTATAGACAAAGAGATTATATTACACAGTGCGTGTTCGTAGGTTGGTTGTCGCTGCTGTGACAATCCTTATTTCTTCAGGGGCCATGATGGGTTGCTAGATCCCGCTCTTGGTCTGTGAATATTATTCACGGCTGTCGAAATAAGGGCCTAGAGGGTCACACACAATAGCGTATTCAAGAATCTTCCCTATTCATTTGAATAGGAGTATTGGACATAGTGGGCCCCGCCCTAGGGGTCCAGGAATTGTCCAAAGTTAAAAGATCACCAATGCGATAAATAAATTCATATTATTCGAGTTTTGAATAATGAGTATTGAATTTATTTATTAAATGTATTTATGAGTTTTAAGTAAATACATGAAAAATATTAATTAACGAATATTAAATTATTCAAGGTTCAATTAATATTTATGGGAGCGACGAGTCGGGTTAATGACTTAATTATTATCATGTAATATATATATTACAAGTGAATGATAATAATATTTATGGCTCAGTTTAGTAGTCATAAAATGTCGTTAATAGTGCGTTAAGTATTCGGGGCCGTCGAGGCGATACCGGGTATTTTAATTGAGCACTATAAATATAAGAGGAGTGGAATTTGCCAAATACTATTCATGGAGTTTATCTCTCCTCTCCTCTCTCCTACATTCTAGAGAGAGATGCTCTGGATCCATGGAGCTCGGATGGAGCTCTCTCTCGGGCATCGCTAGCGAAGCAATGCGGTGGTCGTTGGAGCGTCGAAGACATCGTCGCAAATCCGTGCTAGCACCCGGATTACAATGAATGGCGCTCCCGCGGATTCCTTGAAGCGTGTGTGGACGATCTAGAGGAATTCGACTTCCGGTTCTTCGAGCAGCGATCGCCAACGATGAGCAGACGTCGTGCGCGCCTTCGGATTTAAACCAGGTATTTTACGGTTTAATTTTGTGCTTAAAATCCTCCACGCGTGGTCCTTGTCTTTGACCGGGCTGCTCTTCACCGACGTTGGCATGTTTACGGCGAACGACGGTGGAAAAAATTTAAAAACCCACCTGTTTAGGGCTTCCGCTGCACGCCCGGTTCCAACAAGTGGTATCAGAGCAGATAGTGTCGATTTTAAGCCAAGAAAAATTTAAATTTTCATTAAAATGTTAAGAGGGTGTCGAAACGGTCCCAACGCCGCAGACGGAACCCGAATCGGATATCTGATGGTCAGTTTGCAGCCATCCGAAGTTTCGAATTCGGATTCGAGATTGATTTTCGGTATGAAATACTCACCGGAAAATCAATTTGGTTTTGATATTAATTTATTAAAATTAATTATATTATTATTATAATAATAAAATTATTTGGTTTTATTATAATAATAATATTGATATTGTTATAATAATAATATTATTATAATAATATTATTATTTTTCTTAAGCTTAATATAGGCTTTGGAAAAATATTTAAAGGAGGTAAGACTTCAATGTAAGTCATTATGTTTAAAAAATAGGGGGTAGCAACCCGCCATCCTCTTCCCGCTTCACCCGCACAACACACCGCCAGCTGCAGCACCTCATCTCTTGCACCTCCCCGAGCTGCTGCACTAGGCGCTTCCCACGCGCCTCACCGGGCCGTGCCCACCCCGCAACACCTTGCATCAGTGAGCTGCTCCGTCGAAACCACCAGGTGCTCAAAGAGCCTCCCGTACAGACCCGCACTGCAGGGGCACCTTCCTCCGGCCTCTATCCCACGGAGCAGCACCAGGCTGGAAAACCAGGGTGCCCGCCTGTTCGGCTCCCACTTGAGAAATACCACCCCCAGCATGCGCTCTCGACCAGGCAAACCAGGCGCACGACTGGCAGCCTCCTTCTGCGTCGAAGCTGCGCACAGCAGGCCAGCCTCTCGATTCTTTGTCTGGCATCCTCCTTCCAGCACACTGCCGGTGTCCGCCTTCACCAGGACCGCACCATGGTCTCCCTCACGTGGAGCAGCGACGCACCAATCCTAAAAACAAGGCCGCACCTCTTAGTTGCTCCGCTCCCGGACACCGTGGCGACTCCACACCCTCTAGACCGCGCCTCACACCACTGACCTGCACCACACAAGGTAACCATTTTCACAAAATAGGTTTACCCCGAAACAGGTTCCAGTGGGCCTGCCCAGTCTAGAATGGGCTTAGAAGGACCTGCCCATCCAAGAAATCCTCTATACGGGGTCGGCACTACTCGGGATGGGCCTTCGCAGGTTCACCATGACCCACACAGTCGCTGCTCGGGGTAAATGGGGCGCGGTTAATTTTATTTGAATTAAAAGTTAATTAAATTAATTAATTTAATTACGGTTCAGAATTAAATTAATTAAATATTAACTTTGGTTTAAATTAATGCGGCGCAATTAATTTATTTTCTAATTAATTAAATTAATTAATTAATTTAATTTTAGTTTTAGAATTAAATTAATTAAATGGGACCGAACGACGTAAATATTGGATTAAAAATTAGAGTGAAATTTTTAATTCAATTAAAACACCCTCAAGTTTAATTTTAATGCAAGTTTAATTTTTTATTCTGCACTTATTTAATATACGCATGTTTAATGCGTATATAACTGATCATGAGCTGAGACCGACCAATGCATGTTTGGTGTGTTTTATTTATTTATTTATTTATTTAATTATTTATTTATTGCAATGGTTTTTTAATAATTAGTTTAATTAAATAAAAGACGATCTGCGTGTCGTCTCAAGGGTCATTATATGTATAAGTGTCTGCGCGCCCATTCTCAGAGTTGTATATTTTTACTCCCGAGACCCCCTCGCCTGCGTGCGAGTATAATTTTATAACGACGAGGCGACCGGTGATGCTTTTCGTGCCAATTGACGGCGACACACCAGACATGAGTTGGATGCACTGGATGAGCAGACATTTTTATTCAAGTTGCAAGCCACGCGACTAAAGGTATTTACCCCTAGGGTTTTGGTTGGTCCGTTATTCACTCAACGGATCAACCAATAGTACCGGCTCATGATCAGGTGTTCGTTTTATTTCTGCATGGTTTATTATTTTTGTGCATGTGTAATTTATTGCGCGATCACATAGTATAATAATAAACAAGCATGCAAGATAAAATGAACATGTGACGCGATGAGATTTCTATTTCTTGCACGGCCAGTTGTGAGTGCGATCACATAGTTCGTGCTTATAAAATTAGAAAAAATATTTCTTTCGTCACACTAAAAATAATATAACCCTCAATAATATATTAAGTCTAAACAGCCTTCCATCATTCAAATTTCGACAAAACCAACTGTTTGAGGTGCCGGTTCATGCCTTAGCTGAGGGTGCCTCTTACTACTGGGGAGTCCTTATAAGAATGATGGGTCGACTTAACTAAAGTGCTAGTAAGGATTAGCCCTAGCTATCTTGCTATCATTTTAGAGGCAAGCGTTGAGTAAATCAAATTTTGATTTTAAGAAGCTGGGACTTCACTCAACAGATCAAGGAACCGCAAGTTAAAGCGGTTGGCCAGCCAAAAGCCTACCTAGAACCCTCCAAGTAGTGGCGTAGCCTTATCTTGTAGACTATGAGGGGTGGTTCCGGGATCCTTTCCACTAGAATACTCAAGCAACAGAGTATTCCGATTCTAGCACAGAGGGTTCCTAGAATCCGATAAAATAGTGGGAGACATTAAATGATTTAAGTAATTAATCAAAATGTCTAAACCGGTAATCCAGATAAAAGGCACTTATCTGCTAAAATTTATTTTTGTAGAAAAATGGAAAGTTATACCACAAGATTAAAACTGCAATATTATAATGGACAAAGTAAATGTCCATAGTGACACGAGTATCCATGAATAGTACAGGCGCGTGCGCATAGTACTATGATATATGAAACTCAAGGTGTTAGTGTCCCCAACACTGTTAAACTACCTCAATAAGAGAGGGTGAAAATTGCTTACAAGAGACTAATATACAAAGCATATGATAGTTATATCATTATGCTTTCATCAACATCCAGTGTCAGTTGCGGTCGCTACACCAGGACATAGATGATATAACATAAAGTCTCAACTCCGAGATGTTTGTAAGGAGAAAGTGAAGCAATGATATGAATAAGGTGAAGTTTACACTGACATGTGTAAATTTAAAGATTGATCATGATCTTTAAATATCATTTTCACCACATTACTCAAGTCTCGTTTTACGATACAAAACGAACAAGTATTGAGTAAACGCTTCATTACCTATCTAGGTAAGGTAATCCAAGTGAATAAGAATCAAAGACAATTAAGCTTTAATTCTTATGGAGGATAAATTGAAAGACAATGTGAAAAGGCCAAAGGCATTTAATGCCAAAGACAAATTCGCGACGTCCTTCAATTAATGAGGTAGTAACAATGGTTATATGCATTGCATATTATAAAATAATGCTTTGGAAGTTTAAAAGCAATAAACTGATTTAAAGAAGCAAGTTTCCGCTTCCACATCTAGCATATTCATCATTATAATGTTTCTCTTTTACTACTTGGGTATTAAATACAATATGTTGGCAACATATGTGTATCTTAATACGATAAACAAGTTAGTATAGAAAACTTACTAGAAGTCAGGTGTATTCTCCAAGTGGCTGTGAAAGGGTGATACCTAGGCCAGTGGTGAGAAGTACACGACTTCTTTAATTTCCAAGTGAAAGATTCATGTTGAACTATTGTTGAGTATAACCACAAACATTAATCTCATGTGTCCTTGGATGCAAGGAGACATTCTTTTAGTTTCTGAAATGAATGTTGTTTTTGGTAAACTCAATCACTAGTTCAGTGATACAATGATCATAGGAAATTAGTGATGAATATAAATGTAAGACTTATACCCAGTTGTGACAGGATAATTCTTTGTCAAGTAATACTAAAAATGGACTTCATGAATATACCAAGTATGGTATTTAGGCTCGGCACAGCTAAATACATTTGGTATTATCGATGTCTTTAGTTTAGACAAAGGATCCTTTAGAAATAAAGGTATGTCACAAAGCTTTTGGAAATAGTTCAACACAAAAGTATGAACTATTCCAAGTATAAGCTAGAGGCATATATGCTTCATGATATTCTTTTAAGTAATTAAGGAATATCAAAGTGAAGTATTTGCATGGTCAGGAGATATGAGTTGCTTCGGGTTGGGATACCGCAGAATATATCGACCAAGCATTCATCAATCATGATAATGTAGCATGGAGCAATTCCTAAACGCACATTACCTTATCCACATCATGACATTGATGTTAATGGGGAGGATTGATGATGAAGTCTTACATATCAACATTGATTAAAAAAATGTAGCGTGGATTAATTCCTAAACGCACATTTTATACATCAAAGTATTGATGTAAGTAATATCAATGTTGGAACTAACAGAAACTTCCACTATATTTCATGAAATGATTTGCAAATAACAGCAATATCCCACAACCATATGCCAACTACAATGACAAATGGATATCATACGATTCATAGTATGATGTAAACCCATTATGTCATAAGAACATGTGTTTGGATGCAAAGAGTTTGTTAGGACATAAACAAACTAGAGTCAAGACAAACACATTGTGCATTTAGTGTAATAATCCTAACAGTTGTTTAGGATGTTACAAGATAGAAGAATAGGTAGTCAAGCAATAGACTACACTTCTATATAAGGGTGCACATCTCTATTAGAGATAGTGGGAGCTATATTGACTTGTGTTTATTCAATGCTCAAGATGCACAAAATAGCTGGCATAGGAACTAGTTCCACATGTACATGTGGAACAAAGTATTTTCCAAAGACACATACTGCGTAGGAAGGATAAAACCATGGTGATGATTTTATATTCACTATGGTCGGTGATCTATTACTCAAAGTGAATAATATTTACTACAAGTAAGCAGTATATGAAAATTAGCTAAAATTGATAAGATCAACTAAAATTCAATTAATGGATTCCATGTATCAAAGTATGAAAGGGGCTATTATTTTGAATACTGCGATGGGTATTCAAGTGAGTTGATACATGGATGGTACAAGCTTAGTACCAATAAGGCTCAATTGGTTTCACCAAGTTGTTATGCCTAAATCCGTTAGAATTTTACTTATCATAGCTAATATCTAGGATCAATTTATTTGGCATTAGATGTCATGACCACCAATCTTGGATGGTGTCTATATGACACACCCAGAAAGGGATGGTCACGTCACAGAATGCTAATAAAGGTTTCAAGTTACTAAAATCCGGTTTAGGATTAAAGTAAGCAGAATGATCATAGTATATACATCTAAAACAAATGTTTTCCATGTGTCTACCAGAGGTTAGTGGGAGCGCTATGGTTTTCCAATAATAAATATGTTTGGTAACATATGGAAAACACACATTGGTCTGACAGTTAGTTAAGACCAAAATAAAATTTACTCTCCAATGATTGACTTAAAGTAGCAACCTATGTTATAGGGAAAAAGATCTATTAAGGTAGATCTATAGGTTGCTTGGTTCTAGTCAATCGTACATATTGTGACATTATATTGAAAAATATGTTGGAACAATTCAAGAGATGAATTGTTGCCTATGTCACAGGGCATAATCTCTCCATGTTGACCTGTCCGTGACATGGGAAGAGATAAATGTGGTGAGTTGAAATCCATACGTCGGAGCGATGGATCAATCACGTATTCCATGATATGTACAAGAACCGATATTGCCAAGGTATATTTTACAATAGGAAAATATCAGTTATTTCCCGGAGCACTGCAAGGGATGCAGTCAGAACAATCTAATTGTACTTCAGCAAGTACAAAATATTTGTACCTGGTAAGTGGAGAAGAAAGGATACTAGTTTTCGGGGATACAAACTAGTCTTCTATAGATCAATGTTTTCTAGTACTGTAGTTAGGCTAAAGGCGATGAGCGAGTCAAGCTCATATCAGCCTGTGGTGGCCATATCTATAAGACCGAGTACATTGCAGCTTATAAGATATCTAAGAAGAAGTTAAATGCAATGATTTGTTCCAGTTCTTCGAATCACACCTGGTGAGAAAAGTATTATCATAGTGTAGATTATGATATTCTTACTAGCCACGATGCCAAGTTATGATAGTGGAAAAAAAGGGTATATACTCGGGATACCATCTCTTGAGAAGTTTTAATCAAAGAGATGAGGTCGCTATAGCAGAATAGCCACGCGGCGGAACCGTGGAAGACCCAGTATCTAAGGCCTTTACTCAGCAGAAACATGATGCTTATCATGTGAGTAGCTAACAAGTTTGGTTAGCAAGTTGGCTCTAGTGCAAGTGGGAGTGTTGAAATAGTGGGTGCCCTAGACCCAACTATTATGTGCTTTTGATTACCATATTGTGTATACAGTAAGGTATGCATGATGTAATCTTATCATTATAGTGTAGACTTTTCTGCATCCACTATTGAAATGGTAATGTCCAAAGATTAATTGTCGTATTGAAAGGTTATAGCAGTTCCCAGGCTATAATGAGAACCTCTAGATACTATGACATTAATCATAAATATATATGTTCTATGGTCTAGATACATCTTACTAATTGGACATAGTAGATGTCTGACCATCAGGTGCTGGGGGCTCATAAGCATTGAGACTTCTTCTCATGAAGTTCGCACTTGGTGATCTCTAGTAGTGAGATTATGAGGACTGACCCGACAATAGGAACACCACATGTTTCAGGTGTCATTGGATGTTCCTATCTACGATCATGTGTAATGGTCTCCTGACTTGAGATCATTACCAATGTATGTCATTTGATCGCATACTTTGATGCAAGACGAAAACCATGGCAATGAAGTCGTGGAGAGGTAGTTTGTGTCGGGTGCGTCATTGGTGGCATGTCATTGGTTGAATGGTCAAGAAAGGATTTGTCGCTTCCAGGTTATGGAAGTAATATATATCTCTGGCCATGTTGATATGGATGGCAGTACCTTTATAAGACCATGGCCATGGAAGTCGAGGGTAATCCATCCAGTTACATCAACAAACAATAAATCAAGAAAAGGGCGATGACATGAGAGTGCGTCCTGCTTTATGAGATATTATAGACAAAGAGATTATATTACACAGTGCGTGTTCGCAGGTTGGTTGTCGCTGCTATGACAATCCTTATTTCTTCAGGGGCCATGATGGGTTGCTAGATACCGCTCTTGGTCTGTGAATATTATTCACGGCTGTCGAAATAAGGGCCTAGAGGGTCACACACAATAGCGTATTCAAGAATCTGCCCTATTCAGTTGAATAGGAGTATTGGACATAGTGGGCCCCGCCCTAGGGGTCCGGGAATTGTCCAAAGTTAAAAGATCACCAATGCGATAAATAAATTCGTATTATTCGAGTTTTGAATAATGAGTATTGAATTTATTTATTAAATGTATTTACGAGTTTTAAGTAAATACATGAAAAATATTAATTGATGAATATTAAATTATTCAAGGTTCAATTAATATTTATGGGAGCGACGAGTCGGGTTAATGACTTAATTATTATCATGTAATATATATATTACAAGTGAATGATAATAATATTTATGGCTCAGTTTAGTAGTCATAAAATGTCGTTAATAGTGAGTTAAGTATTCGGGGCCGGTGAGGTGATACCGGGTATTTTAATTGAGCACTATAAATATAAGAGGAGGGGAATTTTCCAAATACTATTCATGGAGTTTATCTCTCCTCTCCTCTCTCCTACATTCTAGAGAGAGATGCTCTGGCTCCATGGAGCTCGGATGGAGCTCTCTCTCGGGCATCGCTAGCGAAGCGATGCGGTGGTCGTTGGAGCGTTGAAGACATCGTCGCAAATCCGTGCTAGCACCCGGATTACAACGAACGGCGCTCCCGCGGATTCCTTGAAGTGTGTGTGGACGATATAGAGGAATTCGACTTCGGATTCTTCGAGCATCGATCGCGAACGATGAGCAGACGTCGTGCGCGCCTTCGGACTTAAACCAGGTATTTCACCTAGGCATCCTTCTCAAGAGTAAGACCGAGTATTAATTTCTCTTAACCAGTCTTAATTTACTTTTGATTTGGGCTTCCTTCTCAAGAGTAAAACCCAATCATAAGTCCCCTTTTAATTTAGGAATCTTCCTCAGGAGTAAGCCCCAAATTAGAGTATCCAAATCTCCATAAAGTACATATAACATTATGGACCTTGTTCCTGGGTTTCTTTCCTAAAGTGAAACCTAATCTTCACCTATTTGGGCAGTCATATATACCTAAGTCCCATATCATTTCTTATGATGGCACAATGGTCTGGTTTTACCAATAACTCTTGTTTCTCACACCGAGCATGACTCACGTGAACTTAGAGTGTAAAAGTAATTATGACACCATTCTTTGAGCCACCAATCTTAAATAAACATCATACTCCCTTACTCGAACTATGTGGGTTCTAATTCTTTTTCCAAAACAAAGGATACATAGGTAGCCCATCTGTGGGTACGATCCCAACTATGAAATAATCCATGTCCTTCTATATGAAAATAAACATCAAGTGCCTCACTGAGTGGATTTAAAACCAGTATGGTCATCACAATGACCAAGATACTTTTATGTATTGAATGATACCATTGAATAAGAATATCTAACAAATACAGATGATTCTCTATCAATGAGGAACCTCAAATACATATAAAATATTCTCTAAATATCCTACATATCAATCATTTATTTTCGGATCTAAAAGAAAGCTTATTTTATACTTGGTAATGTAATAAGGATTCAAGAACATAACATATATCTAAAAAGAGAGTCTTGGAGTAGACAATAATTCCCCTAAAAAAGGTGTGATGAGTCCAACCACCCATCCTCTCGACCAATGCAAATTTGTAAGCCTCATCAGTCTACAACTAATGAGAACCTACCTTTGGAAAGTATGTCCAAATGGATAGGGAATCATTTGATGTTTCTGGTTCTATGAACAAACCCGTTAGAAACCGATTGAAATATTTGAACCTTAAATCAATGAGGTCATTCCCAATTCCAGAGGGAAACAAAAAATGGTGAACTCGACGTGAATCCTTAACCATGTTAAAGTGATGTTTTACCTATTTGTTAGGACTCTATTTAAACTCAATGAGAGGGACAACAAAGTAATCAATAACATATGTGCTCATCCAAAAGATGTAGCAGCCGAACTTATAATGATTATGTTTGTTTTATAAAACATGCACTCTTTTCCAAGATCATTTTCATTACAAGAATGACTTCTCTTAAATTCACACCTGTGAATACCTCTGTTGTAAAAACCACTGCTTTGAATGCTTCTGCTGCTACTCCTGTTGGATCATCATCCGCTTTGAGGGAGACATCACCTACTCAGCATCTTCAACGCTGGGTATCGAATGCGCTGGTTAAGGAGTACCATCAACACGGTACCATTCCAACTCTGGAGGCTGCTCGAAAAGCCCTCCAAGTGAACAATTCACCCTGGTCCTCTGGACAGTGACGACCAGTGATCTAGAAGTAGGCGGTACTAACCACTATCTCCATTCGTTTTGGGTCGTTATCCCTGGAACACAAAAACCATTCCCTCCCATATTCTAAGGAGGTGAATTAGAAGGCCGATCAAGGCATTAATTCAAGGAAACAAGGGTCCTTCCCGAGGGCTCCCATCAACAATCACCGCCAGAATCGTGCGGCAGTGCACCCCCAACATGATGAGGGTGTTGTCTCCAGGCGTTCAGCTCAGGTTCCTCGAACCCGAGCAGGCAAGACGAACCACCAGAGGCAAAAACCGGTTAACAGTGAACATGTTCTTATCTCTACCATTTTTGGAGAAGTCCACCAACCAAACTTGGTGGCAAGAAACGGCCGGGCACACACACCCATCCATTTTAATCTCGCTGTCCAGAAGACTCGTCTGGAAGCAGAACGCCAATCCCGCCAGGAAATTCCGGTAGAGTACTATAGACAGGAACATACACTTGTTTATAAATCATCTTCTAGTCAGCAGGCTCGTTTGACTACATGTGATGGAGCCCGCCAACCCAATGTATTGACAACTGGTAAACAGGTACATACACCTACTTACACTCATCAATCCTACCCATAGCCTCTTCTATCAGAATTAAAGGAATATCTTCAACCACATTCGACAGAGTGCAATCAGAAGGCATATACACCTGCTAGTATTGATCATTCCTACCAACAGTCTCGTTTGGTAGCATTCAGAGAAGTCAGTCGGAAATCTCCTGTGACAAATAGGAGGCAGACTCAACTCTCTTCCCCCACACTTGAGTACTGTCAGAATTCACTGACAGGAAAAGGAGGAAAGGAGAAGGAACATACACCTACATCAAACAAGGAATGGATGTATATCCCCATTCCGGCTGCTGAAGTCACCAAGAACATTCTGTCAATGGTGAAAGAGCAGAAACAAATCCCTGCTCATATTCTGGATGCCTGCCAGGATATTATAACATATTCAGCATCATCTCAGGGAAAGACACATAAATATATCCCTACTAGTGGAGTGACACATCAACAATTCACTCCGGAACAGACACACACATCTGTTCAAGCCCAAGAGGGTTTTGGGGCGTAATCCCCCATATCATACGGACAGCCAAGTCAGACACATACACCTGATTTGAGTGGAGATAATCAGCCTAACCTAATAATTTCCCCCGAGCAGGAACATACACCTGCCCATAATGACCAATTTACTCAACAAGTAGTTCTTAAAATGAGTAAGAAGTCGTCTAAAAAGAAGACCCGCCCAACATAGTGAAGAAATCAAGGTCCAATCTGTAATAAGGTCTTACTCGATGTTGGAGTTCATGATGCACTCAGACAACTATCTGTTTCAACTCAAGATTATACTCTCTCAGTTCCCAACTGTGGGAACATTAATTCCGACGGTCTACATCAGATACTTCCTCATGAAGAGTTGCTTCATGACGATTCATTCGATCTTGAAGTATAATCTTCAGATGAGAGCCACAAGAACCCTCTGTGTGGCCAGAAGACCAAGGAGCAAAATGTTTCATCTTTTGTTGTAACCCACCATGGTGGTCCTCCCCATGATGATGAATTTAGCTGTGAAATTCCTCTCCACAGTAGTGATTCACATTGCTTGGAAAATTCTCCAACAGACCATTTAGTGACGAGAAATCCCTCTTATCTTGAGGCACTTGAAAATGTGAAGCCATTCATGTCTGATGCTTTAACATTATCGAGTTAAACACTTTCTCAATATAAATATTACCCGGGGTGTAGGTAATTCTCCGAACCACCCCTGAGTCATTAATCTTCTAGTTTAATCATTGAATTTTCTACCAATCTTGTTGAATCCGATGAAGCATCAAGGAAGCACCAGATATGGTCTAATCAAGTAGAAGAATATTCATTGAATTATAAAGAGGAATTACTGAATATGAGAATACAACTAGAGAAAGTTAAAGTGCCAGTTATGTTTTGGCCTTTGGCTGATTTTCAGTATGACATTCCAGAAATGTTGATGAAAGATGGAATTCACGATATTCGTCTCAACATATGGAAAACTCTTTGTCAGTTGAAAAAGAAAATATTATATTACAATGAATATGAAAATTATGTCAAGATAATAGAAGGGTTACATTCCCAAATTGATTTGGAACCTCTCTCAATTTCTCGATATCCAAAGGCTGAAAAACAGCCGAGATCCATTCAGTGTTCATACCTTGGTGCACTAAGAAGATTGCACTAGTTAATTTCCAATGCCCCATCTGGTATTCATATCAGGGAATGAGGGTGGTCTTGGAGTGCTACATTTCACTGTACTCTCCAGTTAGAAAAGCCCACCGAAAATGGTCTCATGCAATGTTATTGCCCATGGTCGGCCACAGTCAATGTGTTTTTTTGTAATCAAAATATTTCCCAAGAACATGCGTCAACTAGTTCCTCTCAAAATCAAGCATACAAAGAACAAGTTGTTGAATTAATCATGCATCAAGAAAATGAGAATATTGAACAGGCCTCTCGTTTGGAGCAATCACATCATCAATTGACAGAAGTGCCAGAAATCATCCAACGGTATTTTGAGCCAGGTGATAAAAGTGGATGTAGGTTGATGCATCCAGCTAATTTCCTGACTAAAGTCTGCAAGATCAGGAGAGCATTCAAGAAAGTCTCAGATGTAGCATGTCAAGAACCACCCCAGCTTACCAGATTGGGGACTCTTTTAACCTAACCCTTAGAATCAACAAATAGGATTCGAGGAGTTGAGTAGGAACAACCCCAGTCCACTAGACTAGGGAATTTTTCAAATCCTCAATCCCTCCCTCAAAGAAAGTCAGTCTTCTCTCGATTGGGGAAGAATTATCAAGAGGAAAGAAGATCCAAATTATCAGGAGATTCCCTAAAAATTACGGTTCATCAAGAAGTTCCTGAGGAATCCAATCCAAAAAAGGAAATGTCTCATCAAGGACATGGAAGAAGACAATATCACAGAAATGCTGATAGAAGGAATGAAATGTATTATGCATCAATAATTGTCATCAATGTCGTTGTTGCTGATCCACCGGATGAGGATCACTTGGAGGGATCATATGAAGAGGTTTCTGCTCAAGAAGTTGTACGCACAAACACAAATGAATAAGGTGTGCATACAAGAAATCAAAGGATTACTCAGAACCTAGGTAATCCTTCATGTAACCCACTTCCCCCTCTCCGAAAGTTTCCCAATAAGGGGAAAGGAAAGAATCAGGTTACACACCCTTCCTCTAGAGATATCCAATATCTCTCACTAGAGAAAATATTTGCACAACAAGAGGAAGAAATGAGGGAATTGAGGAGGTCGAATGCAGAACAACTTCAAGGTAGTCTTCCTCCGAAGCATGATGGAGTCAGTTATCTAAGGGAATTTGTTGCAGCTACTGAGATGGATCAAGATTATCCTCCTTTATCAGTACACCCTCACATGTCTAATCCTACGAGTCATGTGTAACAACAATCGGCTGTACTACCATTAGTTGCAGTAATAGCCACCACATCTGTACCAGCTCCAGTCATTGCACCTATTCAGGTCCAAGATCAACCAGATGTTTCTCAAAATTTAATAACTAGTATTGAGTCATTAACATCTCGGTTGGAAACTATGGAGGGAAAGCGTGCTCAAATTTAACCAGAAAAGAGAGCTTACCCTGAATGGGTTGATGCAATTCCGCCCCCATCAAAATTTTCAAGTACCACATTCCCAATATTTAATGGTTCGGGAGACCCAAAGAAACACTTAAAACATTTTGTTTCTCGTTGCGATCCTATGATGAGAACCCTTCAATAACAAGAAGTAGTTAAGATCAAGTGTTTTTTACAGTCATCACAAGGACCTTCTTTTGCCTGGTACACAAGCTTGAAATCTCGGTCAATTACCGGATTGGAGGATCTCCGCCAAATATTTCTTCTTCAATTCAGCTCAACTTTTCCAAAGAAAACAGTTTTTGATCTTACAAACTGTAAGAAAAAAGAGAATGAAAGTGTTTCAGATTTCATTGCTCGCTGGAAGGGGTTAAGTTATTCCCTGAGCTTATCACTCCCTTAAGAGGAATTTTTGCCGATCTATGTGGCAAATTTACGTGACGTGTTGCACACACCACTGATCCCTGTGAAATACATAGGAGTATTTCAAGACCTTACTTCAATTGCTCAACAGATTGAAGATTCTCTTATAAAGACTAAGGATAACTCTCGTGTAATTCCATCATCTCCAGGAAAGATAATGGGTAAAGAAGATACTACTACATTTATGATTAAACAAGCACCTTTACCTGCTTCTACTTCAAAGACTTCATCTTCTCAAAGGGCTTCACCTTCTGAGTGCCAACAACAGAGGCTGTTTCATCAGGATGATCAAATAGATGTTGGGGCATCCCATTCAGGAGTGTTTTGTCTTCAAGGACCTCCTGCAAAAAATGGTCAACTTGGGACAAGTCAAACTGAAAGGTTCTTCAGCTCAGGTAGCATGTGTTACTACTAAATATCCAGAGGAGGGAGGCGAGTGGCAAGAAGTGAAGAACAAAAATGCACAAAAATATGATGATTTTATGGTCAGAAAAATGATCAACCGAACTCATTCTATTTTGTGAACACAATTGAAGAAACCAATTGTGTCTTCTGACATGAATGCCACAAAAAATCCCTCTTCATCATAGGGAAAATCCCCAATGAAACGACATAATTCCAAGAAAGTGGAACAATAATAAGAAGGTGAAATCGTGTAAAAGACCAAGTTTTCTTTGACTCTGGCAGATTTTATGTCATCTACTTCAAAGCAACGAGAACCGCCCCACCAAATGGCATAGCAAAAATAGGCTAATCAGGCAGAGTCTTCATCGAATGAAGAGTTGATCTTCGATTCTGTTAATATGATTCAATTAAAATATCCATATGCCAGTCGCAGTTTCGATTTTGATGAGCCCGATTTCCCTGTATCAAACAAGTGAATCAGAGGAAGTTCCAGAGGCTTTGGATACGGGGGAAAAAATGGATCTTTCAGAGGCCACTATTCCAATTCTACCCCTGATAGAACTGTGTATGCGGCAGAAACTCGTGGAAAATCCCCTCAACGAGCTCAATAAGAACAAGAAAGTTCTTCTACACAAGGCAGATTCAGTCCTGACACAGTTATTCTGGAGGATCGGTTGGAGGTTCCACCTTCTTCTTCTCAGCAAGTAATTAGTCCTAATTGGTCTAATCTTCCAAAGCCAGGAGTATTACCAACTCTTATCCTAGCACAAGATGCATCAACTTCTAAAGCATCAACTTCCAAGGAACCTGCTAAACCACATGTTCCTATTGGGAAACACATACCTGTTGATAAAAAGTAGGATGTATTGAAACACTTTGCCCAAATAACGGCCAAGTTATCAATTATGGATGCTTTGAATTTTTCAAAGGATCTCTGGGAGGCAGTCATCGAGGCTTTGTCGAGTCCTCAGGAGTTTGAAACAGAAATTGTTGCAGTTGAAGTCTATAATTTAGAAAATAATCTTGCAGAATGTCATGCAGTGATATCTTTTATTGATAAAGATAAAGATGCTGTCGTGCATGGACATATTAGACCTTTGTACTTATCTGGAAAGGTCAATGGTGTAGACGTATGAAGATTTTTCATTGATAATGGTTTAGGAGTCAACCTCATTCCCATTCATACACTTCGTCGATTGGGCCTCACAGAATCTGATTTATCTTCTTCTAATTTGATGTTACAAGGATATGACAAAAATGAACAAGAACCACTGGGCGAGATTACAATCAGAACTCATTTTGGAGATCTTGTATCCAATTCAGATTTCATTGTTGTTGATCAAGACTCATCCTTAAACATCTTTCTTGGTATACCCTAGCTACATCAACATGTGGCTATCCCTTCATCATACTATCAATGTCTCAAATATTTTTTCGATGGTCAAATTGGGACATTGTATGGTGATAAATCCCCGTTCGAGACATGTGAATCTAAATATATTGAAGCAGAATTCTATCACATGATGGGAAAGGAGGAATCCATAACAAAGGAGATTACCAAAGTTAATGCTCCATATGGTTTGGAAAAGATTCCAGTAAACCCATTTACACATGTGAGTACAGATTATGTGTCAGTCAAATTGACAGGATAGACTAAAATCAAAATACTCTTATGGAAACTTCTATAATTTCAATTACGACAATCAAGCCAGACAACATGGGAGAAATTGGCGATTCACCAAGAAATGATGAAAGATCAAATGGAGATGTCTTCATTTCATCCACTGAAATCCAACAAGTATATACTTTGCCAACCAGACCAGAAGAAGTTATAGAAATGTCAGAAGTGAATGATGATGTTTATTCTCAATCCATCATCTCCTCTATATTTCCCAAAGAAGACCCTTCATCATTAATCAGGTTAGAAATGAAAGCTTCTTCTTCAAGATGTGAAAATTTTAATGTCTCTTCTGATCATGGGAATTCTTCATCATCATCTACTATGCAAGTAGAATCAGAAGAAATAACACATGTTGAAGAAGAAGAGGAAGATCTCAGGGATGCTCCTCCAACTTTTGAATAGGGTATCTCTACTACCGTGGATGAACTTAGAGAAATAAATCTTGGTACAATAGAAGATCTATGCCCCACTTTAATTAGTGAGGATATGACTCTTGAAGAGAAAGAGATGTATATTTCCTTTCTAAAGTAAAGTTGATATATATTTGCTTGGAACTATACAGAGATGCCAGGGCTTGATCCTGATGCTGCCACTCATCATTTGGGTTTTCCAGAAGAACATCGATGATTCAAACAAGCTGCTAGAAGAACACACCCAACCTATGCTTAAAAAATTGAAGCTGAAGTGGATAAGCTCATCAAAGCTAACTTCATCAGAGAAGTTCAATACCCCAAGTGGTTGGCTAATATTGTCCCAATGAAAAAGATGAATGGTAAAATTAGAGTTTGCATTGATTTCAGAGATCTTAATCGGCATTGTCCTATGGATGATTTTCTAGTACCAATTATAGAACTCTTAATTGATGCAACAACTGGATATGAAGCACTTTTCTTCATGGATGGATATTCCGGATATAATCAAATCTGAATGGCTCCAGAAGATGAAGAATCTACAACCTTCAGAGCCCCTTAGGGTGTGTTTTTCTATCAGGTAATTCCCTTTGGCCTAAAGAATGTAGGTGCAACATATTAGTGTGCCATGCATCGTATCTTCAAACCCTTTTTAGGAAAGTTTGTTGAATGTTATGTAGACTATTTTGTGGTTAAATCCAAACAACCTTATAATCACTTGTCTGATTTGGAAATCATATTCCACAAACTTCGGCAACATAATTTGAAGATGAACCCCTTAAAATGTTCTTTTTGGGTAACCTCTGGAAAATTTCTCGGCTTTGTTGTATGCCATTGTGGTATCAAAGTCGATCCTGAGAAGACAAAGTCAATCCTTGGTATGTCACCTCCTCTAAATTTGAAATAATTGAGAGGACTTTAAGGACACTTAGCCTATATTCGGCATTTCATTGCCAATTTGGCAGAAAAAAGTTTACCCTTCACCAAATTTATGAAGAACGGAGTCACATACAAGTGGAATGAAGAATGTCATGTAGAATTCGATATTATCAAGAAGTATCTCTTGAGTCCACCGGTGTTAATGCCACCTTTTGATGTAAGGCCACATATCTTCTATGTGACAATGTTAAAGCGATCATTGGGTGACTTACTTTCTCAGAAGAATGATGATGGGAATGAAAACATCCTCTACTATCTCAGTCGGACTATTCTTGAAGTAGAAAGCCGATATTCAAATATTGAGAAGTGCTTCCAAGCATTAATATTTGAAGTTCAGAATTTGAGACACTACCTGCAACATCAGGAGGTCCAATTGGTATCTCGCAATAATCCGCTCAAATTCATCCTTAGTCGTGTAATGCTTACAGGATGTCTGGCAAGGTAGGAAGTTATTTTGTAGCAATTTGATATTCAATATGTGTCTCAAAAGGAAATAAAGGGCCATGATCTGGTTGATTTCCTTGTTGAACACCCTTCAGTAGAAGAAACATCTTTAGATATTAAACTCCCTGATGAGGAAGTCTTCTCTATTCAAGAAAGTCTTTAAACATGGGAAATGTAATTTGATGGTGCTTCCAGAAGTCCAACAGGGAGGAAAATGGAAAATACTAAATTCAAAAAAGTTGGGTTAGGAGTTGTACTCATTTCCCCAGAAAAGACATTGCTACCTTATTACTTCTCATTATTGGGAGGCGGTACAAATAATGAAGTAGAATACCAAGCTCTTATTGCAGGATTGGGGTTGGTGCTTCAAGCACAAGTGAGTCACTTAAAGGTGAAAGGTGATTAAGACTTGGTAATCAGACAAGACAATGAGGATTACACAATCATAAAATAAGAACAAATCCCTTTGTATGATTACGTCAGAGAGTTAATGGCAGAGTTTCCTTCAGAACCAACATTTTCATATGTCCCAAGATCACAAAATGACTAAGCTGATGCACTGGATAATATAGCCACAGCTCTGGAAGATCCAAATCGGGATGAGACAACCATCAGTATTGCCCACCGTCGTACAATTTCATCTTATGTTCAAATTAGAACAAAGGAAATCAATGAAATTAGTTCCATCTCGGAACCATATGGTCATACTATAGGGTGGATGACACCTATTTGGGAATACCTTCAAAATGGAACACTTCCTCTTAATAGAGCCGGGAATGAACAAGTTCGGAGACGTATGATCAATTTCACTCTTTTTGATAGCCCAGATCACTTAGATAAAATTATCTACAAGCGTGGTTTTGATGGACTTCTCTTCAAATGAATTTTTGGTAAAGAGTTAATGGTTGTCATGAAAGAAGTGCATGCAGGAGTCTGTGGTGCCCACCAGTCTAGACATAGACTATCTGATCAAATTCGAAGGCTTGGATACTTTTGTCCTTCAATGATATAAGATTGTGTTGATTTCACAAAGAAGTTTCATTCATGCCAAGTACATGAAAACTTCATTCATCAACCCCCATAGTTGCATCATACAGCTAAATACTCCTGTCCATTTTCCACATGGGGAATGGATGTAGTGGGGCCTTATCCTTCGGCTACTTCCAAATAGTTTAAGTACATTATTACTGATACTGACTTCATTTCCAAATGGGCAGAGGCAATACCCCTCAAAGAATTCAGTTCTAAATGCATTGTTAGCTTCATCAAGTCTAACATCATTACCAGATTTGGTGTCCGTCATACTATATTGACGAACAATGGCACCAACTTCTGTTCATCCGAGGTGAGGAAGTTGTATCAAGAATACAAAATCAAATCCAACCATTCATCTTGGTATCATACAGTGGCCAATGGCTAGATAGAAGCTTTCAACAAGTCTCTGTCAAACATACTGCAAAATATGGTGGATAAAGATAAGAAATCATTGCCTGATAAACTCTTTCATGCTTTATGGGATTATCGAACCCCCACCCGCACTGCAACGCGGTCAAACCCATATTCATTAGCATATGGAACGGAAGAAGTCTCACCAATTGATGTTCAATTACCTTCTCTCAGAGTATCCATTTGTGATCAGTCATCTATAGATGAACAATCTCAAAAGTGATTGGATGAAATGGAACGGTTAGATGAAAAAAGATTGTGCACCCTGCACCACTTGGAAGTCTATCAGAATCGAATAGCACAAGATTTCAACAAAATTTTTTCTCTTCGTTCATTCTTTCAAGGAGAATTGGTATTAGTTCTCAGAAATCCAATGATACCAAGAAAGAAACCTCCCAAGCTTGAGCCAAAATGGGAAGGACCTTATTCAATACATAAGGTCTATTCCAATGGAGGTTATTCTTTAATCTCAATGGATGGAGAACTCATCACAACTCTAACCAATTCCATATTTCTAAAGAAATATTTTGCATAAACACAAAATAAATCTACGGTCCATGCATATGACCTTAAACTATTTTTATTACTTTCGTTGAGCAAGACGATAAACTGCACAACCAAGGGTCCATGCATACGACTTTAAACTATAGGCACTTACGTCCAACATGACATTAAATTGTGACGTCCTAACTACAAGATGCTAAACTGTACAGAAGACCCTTACTTCCAATAAGACGTTAAACTGCATAAACAACGGTCCATGCATATAAACTTAAACTATTGGCATTTGTCTCATACAACAAGATGTTAAACTACATCATCATCCATGGTCCTTGCATATGACCTTAAAATATTCTCACTTTCGTCCAAAAAGATGTTAAAATGTGTCCCTTTCATCATCCTATACGACTTTAAACTATACAGCAATGGTCCATGCATATGAACCTAAACTATTCGCACCATCGTCCAACATGACGCTAAAATGTATCGTCCCTTTTTCATCCAACATGATGTTAAACTGTGAAAAAGTCCCCAATATGTCCAACATAATGTTAAACTGTGTCCTCTTCTGTCTTTGATGCATGAAATTAAACTGCACAGTCCCCCTTTTTTGTCCAACGTGACATTAAAATGTATTGTTCCCATCGTCCTAACTACATGATGATAAACTGTACAGAAATCCCTTAATACATCCTACATGACGTTAAACTGTATTTTTTCCCTGCTACATGACACTAAACTGTGTAGCACCAATATTCCTAACTTCAAGACTTTAAACTGCATAGTCCCTTCATAGGTCCTACATGATATTAAACTGTGCATCGTTAGGGTTGTAGATACCTCTTGTTACTCACACAGAGTATGACTCACATGAGCTTAGAGAAAACTTCAACCATAACACCCTCTCTGGGCCGTTAACCACGTGTAAGTCCCAACACCATTTTTAGGTCGTTGTCCCCAAGAACAACTTGATCCCTAATTCATTATTTAATTGAACTACTCATACATTGATCCTTGCCTTCTAGGCTGGGTATGTAGGCAACCTCCCAAGGTTCAACCCCAAAACCAATCTATTCACATTGGTTCACCTCCATCTCATACGATGTTGATTCGTGAAACTTCCCCCATAATCAATCTCTTCACATTGGTTCACCTTTGTCCTTTCTACATGATGTTAAACTGTATAACAACTTTTGTCCTGTATGACAGTAAACTACAACATTCTTTGATACCCTCACCTGAGAGGAAATCATTATTTTCATTGATATCCAATCATGTTATATTTCAAAGACAATGTGCTTACATGGTAATTCCTGAACCTTTTATCATGGGTCAAACCATCATTCCACTAATTTCCCCTTTCACCCTTCACATGTACGAACCAAATCTGTACAGATGGTATTTCTAGAACTACGTGGGCTTGATTCCCATCCTTATGGGATACATAGGAACGTTTGAGTGTCCCTCGAATCCAGCCCCAAGTATTTTGGGCCTAACCCCAAATTCCACTTTCAGTCCCATGGAAAAAATGTCCCTGTGAAAACACACACTGTGTATTTCTTGTAATGGTCCGAGTTCTATGACCCTAAACTAAGATCTCTTACACTTTCGTCCCACACGACGTTAAAATGTATTTCAAGAATTACGTATGGCTTGATTCCCATCCTTATGGGATACATTCTGAAGTCCAATATTTCAATTCAAGACCCAACCACAACATGATTATGGTTAGAATTGATATATATATCCCTACATACAGTGGAAAATACCCATTTTTATGTGTCATAATCCTAGTCTTAAATACATCTATATCTTCATAACACTTTTCATGACTTCTGGTCACAAAATGTCCAATTTCTGAGAGTTCTATTGCCTGACTATACACCATGTTCCCTTAGGCGGCCTTGCATAAACAGTCTACATAACAGACTTGTCAGCCAAAAGATACTATTATTTGACTATGAAGCCAATGCCCTTAGGTGGCCCTGCGTAATTCAAACCCCCTAACGGGTTTGTTAAATAATGGTAACTTCATTCTTGGGAAGAGAACCTCATTTTTCCTTATTGGTCTTATCAACAATATGTAAAGGATCCGCAAAAAAATAGTCATCCTTAAAATATTTTCCCCATGTTCTTTTTCATGATCTGAAAGTATTTAGGTCTATGGTTTATATTTCTCTTCCCTACGTTTCGGTCAGACCTTCGTAGGAGTGACATTCATCCAATTCTTAGAAGATCGTGCTTGGAAATATCTTCTCCATATTGAAGTACCTCTCTCCATACAACAAAATATATTCTTTGGAAAATTTGAATCTCCAGAAACTTCCACTGGCTTTTTAGCAGTAGAAAAGTAAATTTCTGAGAGTTCGTTTGCCTGACTATGTAGCACGTGCCCTTAGGAGGCCTTGCATAAACAGTCTACATAACAGACTTGTCAGCCAAAATATACTATTATTTGACTATGCAGCCATTGCCCTTAGGCGGCCCTGCTTAATTCAACCCCATAAAAGGTTTGTTAAATAATGGTAACTTCATTCTTGGGAAATACTTATTCTAATGCCTTTTAGACCTTTTTCGTATCATTCCTCAGATTCAGAATTTCTTAAGTCATAGTTTACATGTTTTCCTTCATACTTGAGTGTGGTAAAATGTTTTCAGATAAGTTGTTAAGGAATTGTGTCAATTTTAACCCATTAGTTCAAAGCTATTTCGACCTTAATCATTAGCCTTTTTATGTCCGACGTGCATGACTTTAAACTACCCACAACAGACAAGGGAACTCTGAATAAAAGTCAAGTTCCAGCTCAATAAATATACATTTTTGTATGATTTAGGTAATATTGTGAAATTAAACGATTCAAAGTTTGTAGGATTATTTATAATAATCCTGGTAAAAAACAAACTATGATTACGAGGCCCATTGGCTTAGGTAAAAATCTAAATTAGGTAGCGGGAAAATGCATGCATAGATGATTGAAAATGAAAATGTTTTTCCATTTGATACACAAGAATTAGAAGGACATCCACAGACTAGATTCTCTTCTCTTTTCTAGGAATTACAAGAGACTGTCAACATAAGTCTTCACTTGATGTACAACATCCCAAGAATCATCAGCAGCCACTTGAAGCTCATGCACTCGACCAACTCCACTCGTTTGATCCTGATGGAGTGCTTTCTTGTAATCCGCGATGGCTTTCATACCACTCGTTTGAGCTCCCTCCAATGAATTGTTCAGTTGGTCAAGTTCCCCAGTAACAACATCTAACTGTTGCTGAAGGTGCATTTGTTGGACGACTTTATCTTTGATCTTGTGCTTAAGCTCCTTTATCTTGGCAGCATAGTCAGCCTCAGCTCAGGATACCGCAGCCTCAAATTCACTAATATTGACTGACAACTTCACCCAATCAGATCATCACGTCACTTTTTCTCTTGCTCCCTCCTTAAGATGACTTGCTTCACTGCGGCATGGATATTTTTATATCCAAAACCACCATGTCCCAGTATGAAAAATAGGGATGACAGTCAAGGGATCTTCGATGAAAGCTATTATAAAGGCACTTTAGATATGATCTTCCATATGTTTTGCCATGCCTTGCATCATGAAAATTGGAACGCCTTTTGTAGTTCTAGATCCGACTCAGCATCACTGTCATAGTGGGGAATGTAATCTGGGATTAAAGAACTTAAGGAAGTGCCCTATTCTTCTCCTTGCCCCCTAACCTGTGCTTCTTCACTTTAAATTTCTGTTTGGGCGGAAGCTGATGCTTCACCTCTAGATCTAGCCACCAAAATTGATGGCCCTGCATATTCAATTGAAAGCTTTGGTTAGTTTTAAATAATAACAAAAGTTGATTGACTGTCTTGAAAATTATGTACAGTCGCAAATATTGTTATCCCTTACCGAATGGTAGATCAGTAACTTGAGAAGGATCCTCCCCATCGTTCCTAGACTCGACAGGATTTTCATGGTGAGTTTGAGGATTCTCTACGGGGTTCAACTCCACTTGATCTAATGTATTTGAAATAGTAGTGTTTTCTGTACCCTCTTCAGGCATTGGTAGTTCAATAGCTTGCTCAGATAGAGCTTCGTATTTGAACCGATCATGATTAGACATGTAATAAGAAGTTATTTTATATTGGACAAAGGATAACACTCACCTCCAAAATCTTCTAAATTACATGGTACGTTAACATGATCTAAAAAATCTCCAAAATATGCAGCATGTCCCATCATTTAATCCAATGTAATCTCAGAATCCTGGTTAATCTCACCAGTGGGAGCATTTGGTACGTCTTCTTGGCGACATTCATCCTGCTGTCCTTGACCCTGGATAGCATCTTCAGATAAAATAGCAGTGTCAGTTGCAATGGCCTCCAAAATCTTGAGTGTAGGGGTTGAACCTAAAGTATTACAGAATGGAAGTCAGTCAATGTTTCATTCAACATTTTATGAAACATTATACACTTACCAGAAGCAGGTTCTTCTCTTCTTGCAACAGCAGCAGGAGGGATAATGGGAACATACGTTGGCTCTTCTCCAGGAGCAGCCAAGTCAGTATGAACATGTGATTGTTCACCAGTACCCTCTGTGGTCCTCAAAAGAGGGTCATTCCTCTCCCTCCGAGAGTAAATTGAAGAAACCCCTACAATACCAAGGAAAATGAGCAATATTTTCATGGTTTAAGACTCATGATTATCCAAAGGACTTACCGCTACTAATAAAACATTTAGCTCTGGACTTCCTCCTTCGATTCATTTTCTTCATTGGTTTTTTGGGAGTGTCGGAAGTCTCCTTACATATACTTGAATTGGAGAGTGGAAGGCCATGTCCAACTCCTCATTCATGGCATGTTGGCCTGGAGATATCTCGCCCGATTCGCGAGGAGATTCAGCAGCAGCCCCGATGGAAGTCCCACCAGGTCTATACTATGGCGAAGGAACTTCAGTAGTTCCTCTCTTTGCAAGCTGCAAGATGAAGAAAATAATTTCCTTGAGTAACAAAGATTTGAATAAAATAAATATGCAAAGAAAATAAGGAATGAAAACTTACATCTTCAGGAGCCACGTAATCATGCCACTCCTCATCTCTGGAAACATCAGTCCCCTCAGCGGCGCCCCAATCTATAATTTCCTTCACCTACTTGGTGACAGGAATGGAATTGTCAGTGGAATATATGAGCATTTATTGCTCTCTTATATATTCCTGCACGTCATCAGGGTTATCCTCATAATGTATATCTGTAGAAGCCACAATATTCCCTATTCCAGGGAGGTGCATCCCCTCGCACAAATCCAGGCAGGCAGTTTCAGTACCACAGTATAGACTCTGTCATGTCTGGATAGCCTCTGGTCGTAGATATTCAGTATGTGTACCAGAAGGCTACAAGGAAGGTCCTACAATCTTGGACTTCAGCTTCTTCCCAGCTCGTACAACTACTGATAGAGAATCAGAACATAAGACTTGTTTCTCTATAAAGTAATGGTGATTAAATTTCCATAATGAAGTAACTTACCATGAGTTGACAGAGTAGGTCTTTTTATTCTGACTGGCGGATTATATCGGGCCCGAGGCCGCTTTTCTGCTTGTTGTGCCTCATCAGCCCCATCTTCAGAATCTGGTGAGTCGGTCCTAGATGAGGAATCCGGCGAATTAGCTTTAGGTGGGGAAGCATCACCTACAAGAGGAAGGGTTTCTTTCTTTACAACCCTCTTCCTTTTCCCCACCTGATAAACTGGATGATTCAACACCCCTCTAGGGTATGATGTTATTCAGTGCTCGGCATACCATATTGTCATGTTATATGCCACTTTTTCAACTGGTAGCTCAAACACTACCCTGGTTTTCTCTCTAGATTTCAGCAACCATAGTAGCCGAGCAACCATCGGATGTTTATCTGACATGAAATGCATGGGGGGAGATACAACAGTATGCTGTAAACACTTGAATTGACATGAAAATATATATGGATCATAGGCCTCACATATAATCTATCTGTCAATTCTGGAGACCAGCACACCATCTCTGCATGCTAGTATGTATGCCCTCAAATCTAAACTGGCTATTCCATCATCAACAAACCGCATGGTTGGCATATTTCCATAAGGAAAGAAATTAAATTCCTTATACATGCTCAGCCTCACCTTCATTTCATAAGAGTTGATATCTAGTGAATAAATTCCATAGAATGCATGCACTGATGTCCTGAAAGAACTTCCAGGAATCTGCACTCCATTCTGTACGTTATAATTCCTGAAGTGAGTGGCGATCCATCCCCACAAAACTTGGAATGGTCCCACTATTCTCAAAAGAG
Organism: Viscum album; assembly: GCA_963277665.1. NCBI lineage: Eukaryota > Viridiplantae > Streptophyta > Magnoliopsida > Santalales > Viscaceae > Viscum > Viscum album. The sequence continues at coordinate 28,894,531 of OY728131.1, forward strand.
ACTTACCGCTGAAGACATGGAGTAAACTCCAGTGATTATTTGCTAAAATGGGGGTAGCCAACCCAACCATTTTCCCCTAACCCGACTTGGCTGTGATAACGAAGGTCCCTGGCCTAACGCCTCCCTTCGAGTCCCTGACTGGCAGAAGATAAACACTGATCCACAAGGCCAAAAATCCTGCCAGACGAGTTTTCTTTGGGATTCTATGATTCACATCATATCCCCACATGTCAAATTCTCCTACTTCCAGAGTCGGGCAGAATGTGCCAGGAGCACCCCTCTTCTCTGTTTTAGGGCAGGTGGTAGGATGAGTGGGACTCTTCTTCTTGGATCCCTTTTCCTTGGATCCCTTCTCCTTCATTCCCTTATCATTCTGCTCCTTCTCCTACTTCTCGATAAGAAACATATTCATCCACTCCTCTGGATGAATATCTTTTCTAGAATGAGTTAAAGAGGTCTCTGAACTCTTGATCTTGTGGATGATTTTCAATAATTTCTGAGCTAATTCTAGAGTATTCTCCGAATCATTCGGAGTCACCTTGGGAGGGATGAAATCATCAAACATATCACCCAAAATTGGATTCCCTAAGATCTTTTGGACATCCTATAGACTGATTCCTACTTCTCTATGATTCAGATGGAAAGAATTGGTTTCTGGGCTCCAATGGCTGAGTATCTCCTGCACGAAGTTATCATGAATGTAAACATATTTTTTCCCAGCCAAAACGACTTCATATATCACAACACCTTTCAAATCTTCAACAAACTCTGCACAGGTTTGTCGTACCTAGTATTCCCACATCCAGGTTGGCTTCACACCCCCTCCAGGATGGAAGTCCCAGCTCTTCTTCTAGCATTTGGATTGATCCATCTGAGAATTTTAGAAGATTGAGGGATACCAATGTGGTTGCAGCTCCAGCTTATGAGGTTTCAGATTTGGTGTACAAGGGCTATGATGCATCATATGGGCCTTCCCCACTATTCCAGCATTTATAAATACTCCTCCACATGAGATATTTGCTGCAGTAAAGTTGGTGTAGTTCTGAAACCATGAAATTGGAAGATAGTTCTTTTCCTCTGGAATGGTTACTTCTTGCAGATGACCATAGACATACAAAAGAAGATAAATTCTCTGGGGGAAGTCACTTTGATACTTCTTCAAATACATAGCCAAATCCATGACAGTGATGTCATATACAGTATAGTAATCATGGCCAATGATGCAAATCATATCATCAATTCGCTTGCTAGCTAGTTCATCAGCCGTCCCGATTCTCTCGGGAGCCATTAAATCTACACAAAGGTTAAATAAATTAACTCTTAAATGGGTTGATTTTTTATAAAATTTGTGAAGAAATTCGAAAAAATGGAAAAGGTATTAAGGTGCGCAAGTCTAAAGTATTCACGCAAGTATGGATGTGTCGTGCAAGTTTTTGGCGCTCAAGTATCACCGTGCAAGTCCGAATACATTGACATCAGATCAACAACGAAGAAATAGTGGAAAACAAGTAACTAGCTCGAGGAGACCAACTGGCGCGACGAGAGCAAGAAATTAGAGATCTGGTGGCTTTGCGCAAGAATGAATGCATATTTATAGGCCATGTCGTACCATGGCGCGTCGACGCCTGCACGGTTCAACACTTGCACACCGCCCTCTGCACGCTCAATACTTGCGCGCCGCATATTCCTTGGTTTTATTCTTTTCCTCAGAGTCACATCCTCATTTCTTTCGGATCCAACTCTGAGGGGGGGGGGGGACTTTTGTTGATGCTCCTTTCCATTAGAGAGTCTAAAATAATGTAAGGGGAAATACTTAAAGTGATTCATCCTTTGAAGAAACATAAAAAATTGACAAATTCATGAACCAAGATTCAAATACACATGTGTCACGCAATTTCCACCAAGGTCACACAAGTATACTTGCACGCCGACCATTAGTCGCGCAAGTGACTTGCACACCTTCTTTAAAATTCGCCCAGGGTCTTCTCCAGCCTATAAATACCCCCTGTGGGCCCCCATTTCGAAGGACGAAAAATTATAGATACTCATATTTGAGCTCCCAGTGCCCTAGTCTCTTCTCAAAGCATTCGAAAAACTCTAAGGCAAATTCATACCTAGAACGGAAGATATTAAGAGGGAGGGGGGAAGGCCTAAGTGTTGAAACTCATCAACACTTGTGCACCTAGGTGGCTAGCCCTTAAGGGAAATGTCCACACTTGCGCGCCGCCTTACCCCTTCAAGATAACTTGCACGCCGCTCTTTTGGAAGTCTCTAGGGGTATGTTTCGCACGGAATCCGGGGATGACCTCCTAGATGGGAGATTCAAATGTTCCGATCGGTTTCTAACGGGTTTGTTCGTAGAACCGGAAACATCCAATGATTCCACATCCGTTTGGACCTACTTTCCAAAGGTAGGTGCTCATTAGCTTGTGGGATAATGAGGCTTAGGAATTTGCATTGGTCGAGAGGATGGGAGGTCAGACTCATTACACCTTTTTGAGGGGAATTATTGTCTACTCCGGGACTCTATTTATATATTTAAGTTATGTTTGTGAATCCTTATTACATTACCAAGTATAAAATGAGCTTTCATTATGTTTAACAATCAATTATTAAATATGTAAGATATTTAGAGAATCTTTTATATGTATTCGAGGTTCTTCATCAATAGAGAATCATCTGTATCTATTTAGAGATTCTTGGTCAATGGTATCCTTCAAAATATTTATATAAAAGTCTCTTGGTCATTATGATGACCAGGTTGGTTTTAAAGCCACTCAGTGGGGCACTTGAAGTTTATCATCATTCAGAAGGACAATGAATTACTTCAGAGTTGGGATCGAACCCATAAATGGGCTACCTACGTATCCTTTGTTTTGAAAAAGGAATCAGAACCCACGTAGTTCGAATAAGGGTATGATGTTTATGATTGATGGCTCAAAGAAGGATGTCACAATTACTTTTACACTCTAAGCTCACGTGAGTCATGCTCGGTGTGAGAAACAAGAGGTATTAGTAAAATTTAGACAATTATGCCATGAAAGATGCAATTATAAGAAATGGTTTGGGGCTTATGTATGTATGACTGCCCAGATAGATGAAGGTTTGAGATTCACTTTTAGGGAGAAAATCCATGAACAGGGTCCATAAAGGTATATGTGCTTCATCGAGATTTGAATACTCTAATCTTGGGGCTTACTCCTAAGGAGGATGACCAAGTTAGGAGGGGACTTATGATTGGGTTTTACTCCTGAAAAGGAAACCCAAATCAAGGGTAAATTAGGACTGGTTAAAGAGAAATTAGGGGACTTGGGGCTTATTCCTGAAAAGGAAGCCCAAGATTATAACTGGGTTTTATACTTGAAAAAGGAGACCCAGGTTAGGGATTAAGGTTTGGGTCTTATTCTTGAGGAGGATGCCCAAGTTACGAGACTCAGGGCTTATTCTTAAGGAGGATGCCCATATTTGAGATTGGGGCTTACTCCTGAGGAGGATTCCCAAGTTAAGGAATTAAGGTTTGGGGCTTACTCCTGAGGAGGATGCCCAAGTTTGGGAACTTTAAGAATTTGGGACTTACTCCTGAGGAAGATTCCCAAGTTAAAGGACTTATAACTGGGGATTATTCCTGAGAAGGAGACCCAAGTTAAGGATTCTCTCATCTTAAAGGATGAGGTTGAATGAATGAACTCTCCATATTTCGTGACATAAGGATATTTAAATCACTAGGTTTTGAGAGATATTCCACAGAATTCCTTTCAGATAAGGAAGTCAAATCAAGAAATCATGCCATAAATGGCTTTGAAGAGTGTCTTGAAGACTGAATCTTGAAAAGGAAAGGTGTGATGGCTTAAGAGGGGTAAAATGGGCAAGATGGGCACCCAAAAAGGTAGGGGAGCGTAAGTCTTGAAAGGCGTGCAAGTATTGCGGCGGCGCGGAAGTATTGGTCCCGCAAGTATACTTGCGCGACATGAGGGGTACTTGCGCGATTCTCAAACATCATTAGAATATTTGAGCGACTCTTTATATATCCCTTTATAATCCTCTTGAGGTTCTTCCAGTAAAGGGACGCGCGAGTTCTATTGAAGGAATAAGGCGGCTCTCAAGTGTTGATGAGTTTCAACACCTAGGCCTTCCTTCTTCTCTTTAAATCTTCTGTTCTAGGTAAGAAATTACCTTTAGAAGTGTTCCGGAAGCTTTGAGAAGAGACTTGGGCGTCGAGAGATTCAATTCGAGTTTCTGGAAAAAGATCCTCATGAATGGGGGGCCCACAGGGTCTATTTATAGGCAGGAGAAGACCCCGCGCGGTTACCGGGCGGTTATCAATTAGGTCGCGCAAGTCACTTGCGCGACAGTGATATAACTTGCGCGGTGTAGTTGATTTTGATCCTTTGTTCATGACTTTGTCATTTTTTGATATTTTCTTCAAAGGTTGAATCACTTTGAGCTCAGATATTCCCCTTTTCCGATCTTTAGATTCTGTGACGAAAGGAGCGTCAACAAAAGTCCCCCCTCAGAGTTGGATCCGGAGAGAAATGAGGATTTGACTCTGAGGAAATATAATCCATCCAAAGGAAAATGGGCGTGCAGGTCTTCCGGGCATAGAGGTCGGCGCACAAGTTCTCTACGCGCAGGCCTTGAGCACACTGGGTATGGCGCGCAGATAGGCCTCCTGGCCTATAAATACATGCCCTCACCTCCGTACAAGCATCCGGATTTCCGAAATTCATACCTTCTCAAGATCTCGTCGCGTAGGTTATCTTAGCCGCGCAAGGTGCTCTGTTTTCCAATGTTTTCTTCGATGTCGCGCTATTGTAAAGGTATTTGTACTTACGCGGTTTACACTTGCGCGTCAAAAATTAGAGCGGCACATGGATACTTGCGCTCCATGTTTTAGACTTGCGCGCCTTAATGCCTTAGCCATTTTTTCATTTAAGAGTTAGTTTATTCATCTTTTCTGCAGATTCAGTAGTTCCCAAGGGAATTGGAACGGCTGATGAACTGGCTAGAAAGCAGATTGATGACATGATGAACATTATTGGCCATGATTACTATGATATCTGCAACATCACTCTCTCAGATTTGGATAAGTACTTGAAGAAATATCATCCTAATTTTCCACAGAGCATCCATCTGCCTTTGTGTGGTCATGGTCATCTGCAATGAGTCAATGTTCCAAATGCAAAAAATTATACACCTGAGATGCAGTTGCACTGCTACTCCTCTATTTCGGTTATGTTGTGCATTAAGAGAAACAACAATGGTGTGAACTTTCAAATTCTTCCTCCATGTCATTTCCTTGCAGATATGAAAATGGCAAACCCATGGGCTGAAATGTTTTCCACTAATGGTTGGTGGAGAGAAGACAAACATGGTATTAGAGAAATATCTGAAAAGAGTACTCTCTCTAAATGGATCTTTACTTCCAATGCTCCATTCTCAAATCCATGTATCCATCTTCCAAGTCTCTTGGACAGCAACAGAGTCACTGTTTGATCAGCAGAAAATTTTCTAAAACCACACTCAAGAACATCCTTTTACAATTGTTCCAAGAAGAGCTGGTATCACTACATCTCTTATTGTATCCAGTTGAATGAATGAATTCCATGTGGTTGCTGATGAAGCTCGGGATGCCGTAAATCAAATGAAGTGTTATGTTGAAAGCCTCTTTTAATTCTTGAAAAAGAGAAGAGACTCCAGTGTGTGGATGCCCTTCTAACTCTTGTGTATCAATGAAAAACACTTTCATCTTCAATCATTTGTACTTGCATTATTTCATTACCTGCTTAAAATTTACTTAAGATAATGGGATTAGTAAGGATAGTTTGATTTTTACTAGGATTATTACAAATAAACCAACAAACTTTGAATCTTTTAATTGCTCAATATTACCTAAATCATACAGAATGTATGTTTAGTGAGCTGGAACTTGACTTTTATTCAGAGTTCCTTTGTCTTTTTTGTGGGCAGTTTAAAGTCATGCATGCCGGACATAAAGGGGCTAATGTTTAAGGTCGAAATAGATTTGACCAAAATGGATTAAAATTGATTCAATTCCTTGAAAATTTATCTGAAAACATATTACCATACTCATGTATGAGAGAAAATATATAAACTATGGCTTAAGAATATTTGAATCTGAGGAATGATATGAAAAAGAGCTAAAAGGCATTAGAAGAAGTAGTTTCCAAGAATGAAGTTACTATTATTTAACAAAACCCATTAGGGGGTTGAAATATCTAGGGCCACCTATGGGCATTGGCTGCATGGTCAAATAAATAGTATCTTTCGGCTGACAAGTCTGTTATGTGGACTGTTTATGCAAGGCCACCTATGGGAACGTGCTGCATAGTCAGGCGAAAAGAACTCTCAAAAATTTATTTCCTAGTGCTAAAAGCCAGTGAAAGTTTATGGAGATTCAAATTTTCTAAAGTATAGAGTTTGTTGTATGGAAAGAGGTACTTGAATATGGAGAAGATATTTCAGAACAAGAATATCGAAGAACTGGATGAATATCACTCCTACGAAGGTCTGACCCAAACGTAGGGAAGAAGAATAAACCGTAGACTTGAATACTTTCAGATCATGAAAAAGGATATGGGACAAATATGTTAAGGATGGCTGTTTTTTTGCGGATCCCTACATACTGTCGTTTAAGACAAATAAGGACAAAAGAGGCATTCTTCCCAAGAATGAAGTTACCATCATTTAACAAACCCGTTAGGGGGTTGAATTATGCAGTGCCACCTAAGGGCATTGGCTGCATTGTTAAATAAAATAGTATCTTTTGGATAACAAGTCTGTTATGTGGACTGTTTATGCAAGGCCACCTATGGGCACATGCTGCATAGTTAGGCAAAAGAACTCTCAGAAGTTTGACATTTTTGTGACTAGAAGTCATGAAAAGGGTTATGAAGATCTGAAAATATTTAAGGTTAGGATTATAACACATAAATATGGGTATTGTCTAATGTATATAGAGATACATAGGTCAATGATAACCATAATCATGTTGTGGCTGGGTCCTAAATTGAAATTTTGGACTTCACTACGTATCTCATAAGAATGATAATCAAGCCATACGTAGTTCTTGAAATGCAGTTTAACGTCATGCAGGACGAAAGTATGAGTGATCTTAGTTTAGGGTCATAGAATTCGGACCATAATAATGAATACACAGTGTGTGTTTTCATGAGGACTTTTCATCCAAGGGACTGAAAGTGAAATTTGGGGTTAGGCCCAAAACACTTGGGACTGGATTCGAGGGATACTAGAATGTTCCTACGTATCCCATAGGGATGGGAATCAATTCCACGTAGTTCTAGAACTACCCTTTGTACAAATTTGGTTTGTACATGTGAAGGGTGAAAGGGGACTTTAGTGAAATGATGGTTTAACCTAAGATAAAAATTTTAGGCATTACCATGTATACACGTAATCTTTTGAAAATGAAAACCATGATTGAAAAATCAATGTCAATAATAGTTCTCTATCAAATGAGGAAATCAAAGAATATTGTAGTTTATTGTCGTACCGGACAAAAGTGATGCATAGTTTAACGTCATATAACAAGGAAGAAAGTTAATCAATGTAAAGATATTGATTCTAGGTGCAGTTTCACGAATCAACATCATATGAGATGGTGGTGAACCGATGTGAATAGATTGTTTTCGGGCTTGAACCCTGGGAGGTTTCCTACATACCCAGCCTGGAGGGCAAGGATCAAAGTCCGTGTAGTTCAATTAAAGAATGAATTAATGATCAAGTTGTTCTTGGGGACAATGATCTAATAAAAAATGTTGTTTGTTGGGACTTATACATGGTTAGCGGCCCAAAGAGAGTGTTACGGTTGAGGTTTTCTCTAAGCTCACATGAGTCATACTCGGTGTGAGAAACAAGAGGTAACAACAACCTTAACAATGCATAGTTTAATGTCATGTAGGACATAAAAAAGGGACCATGCAGTTTAAAGTCTTGCAATTAGGACTATTGGTGCTGCACAATTTAGTGTCATGTAGCAGGGACAAAATAACAGTTTAATGTCATGTAGGACATATCAAGGACTTTCTGTACAGTTTAGCGTCATGTATTTAGGACGATGGGGACAATACAGTTTAACATCATATTGGACGAAAGGGGGACTGTGTAGTTTAATGTCATGCAGTAAGGACAAAATAGCACACCATTTATGTCATGTTGGACGAAAGTGCGAATAGTTTAAGGTCATATGCATGGACCAAGGATGATGCAGTTTAAGGTCATGTTGGACGGTTTAGGGAACGTTTTCACAGTTTAACATCGTGTGGGACAAAGTTGCAGTTTAAGGTCATACTGGACCATTGATGTATAGTTTAATGTCATATAGAAAGGACGAAATGGTGCTGCACAGTTTAGTGTCTTGTTGCGGGGACATCTTCTTTTCTACAGTTTAACGTCATGTTGGACGAAAGTGCGAATAGTTTAAGGTCATATGCATGGACCGTGAATGGTGCAGTTTAATGTCATACTGGACTATTAAGTGCTTATGTAGTTTAACGTCTTTCCGGACGTAAGGGACTTTCCTACAGTTTAACGTCATGTTGGACGTTGTTGCAGTTTAAGGTCATACTGGACCATTTCTGTATAGTTTAACGTCATATAGCAAGGACGAACTGCTGCCGCACAGTTTAGTGTCATGTTGCAGGGACATCTTGGTGCTTTTATACAGTTTAACGACATGTTGGACGAAAGTTGCAGTTTAAGGTCATACTGGACCATTAATGATGATGCAGTTTAAAGTCATACTGGACTATTAATGTATGAACCAATTGTAAGAGTCTTGGTTCTGGGGACCATATTTTGTGTTTATACAAAATATTTCTTCAGAAATCTGGCATTGGTTGGAGTCGTGATGAGTTCTCAATCCATTGAGATTAATGAATAAGCTCCATTGGAGTAGACCCTATGTATTGAATAAGGTCCTTCCCATTTTGGCTCAAGCTTGGGAGGTTTCTTTCCTGGTATCATTGGAGTTCTGAGAACTAATACCAATTCTCCCTGAATGAATGAACGAAGATGAACTTTTTTGTTAAAAGCTCATGCTATTCGATTCTGATAGATTTCCAAGTGGTGCAAAGTGTACAATCTTTTCTCATCTAACTGTTCCAATTCATTCAATCGATTTTGGGATTGCTCATCTGTAGATAACTGATCACAAATGGATACTCTGAGTGAGGGAAATTGAACATCAATTGGTAATATTGCTTCTATTCCATATACCAACGAATATGGAGTTGACCGTGTTGCATTGCGGGTGGTAGTCCGATAAGACCATAAAGCATGAAAGAGTTTATCAGGCCATGACCTCTTATCATTATCCACCATATTTTGCAGTATATTTGAAAGAGTCTTGTTAAAGGCTTCTATTTGGCCATTGGCTGCCGCATGATACCTAGATGAATGGTTGGATTTAATGTTGTATTCTTGATACAATTTCTTCACCTCAGAAGAACAAAAGTTGGTGCCGTTGTCTGTCAATATGGTATGAGGGACACCAAATCGAGTAATGATGTTAGACTTGATGACGCTAACAATGAATTTAGAACTGACTTCTTTGAGAGGTACTGCTTCTGCCCATTTTGAAAATAAATCAGTAGCAGTAAGAATGTACTTAAACTGCTTGGCCGTAGCTGAAGGGTAAGGTCCCACCACATCCATTCCCCATGTGGCAAATGGCCATGAGTATTTAGCTGTATGAAGAAACTCTGGAGGTTGATGAATTAAGTTGGCATATACTTGACATGAATGACACTTCTTTCTGAAATCAACACAATCTTGTATCATTGAAGGCCAAAAGTATCCAAGCCTTCGAATTTCATCAGACAATCTATGTCCAGACTGGTGGGCACCATATACTCCTGCATGCACTTATTTCATGACAACCATTGTCTCTTCACCATCAATGCATCTGAAGAGAACTCCATCAAAACCACGTTTCTAGAGAATTTTTACTAGGTGGTTTGGGCTATCATAAAGAGTAAAATTGACCACATGTCGCCGGATTTGTTCTTTCTCAGCTCTATCAGGTGGAAGTGTTCCATTTTGAAGGTATTCCCTGATAGGTGTCATCCATCCTGTAGTATGACCATACGGTTTAGGAATGGGACTAATTTCATTAATTTCCTCTGTTCTGGCTTGAACATAAGGTAAAATTGCACGACGGTGGGCAATACTGATGGTTGTCTCGTCCCGATTTGGATCTGCTAGAGTTGTGGCTATATTAGCCAGTGCATCAGCTTGAGCATTTTGTGATCTTGGGACATAAGAAAATGTCGGTTCTAAAGGGAATTCAGCCATTAACTCTCTGACATAATCATACAAAGGGATTAATTCTTCTTTTCTGATGGCGTAATCCCCATTGACTTGTTTGATTACCAGGTCTGAATCACCTTTCACCTTTAAGTGATTCACTTGTGCTTGGAGCGCTAACTCCAAGCCTATAAGGAGAGCTTGGTATTCGGCTTCATTATTAGTACCACCTTCCCACAATAGAAAGGAATAAGGTAACAATGCATTATCTGGAGAAATGAGTACAATTGCTAAGCCAACTTTGTTGAATTTAGGATTTTCCATTTTCTTCCCTGTTGGACTTCTGGAAGCACCATCAAAATACATTTCCCATGTTTAAGGAATCTCTTGAATAGAGAAAACTTCCTCATCAGGGAGTTCAATATCTGAAGACGTGTCTTCCATGGAAGGTTGTTCATCTAGGAAATCAGCCAGAGCTTGACCCTTTATTGCCTTTTGAGACACAAACTGAATGTCGAACTGTTGCAAAATAACTGCCCACCTTGCTAGACGTCCTGTAAGCATTGGACGACTAAGGATGAATTTGAGCGGATTATTGCGAGATACCAATTGGACCTCGTGATGTTGCAAGTAGTGTCTTAGTTTCTGAACTGCAAAGATTAATGCCAGGAAGCACTTCTCAATACTTGAATACCAGGTTTCTGCTTCAAGCATAGTTCTACTGAGATAGTAGAGGCTATTTTCATTCCCAACATCATTATTTTGAGCAAGAAAGGCCCCCAATGATCGCTCTAGAGCTGTCACATAGAGGATAAGTGGTCTTGCTTCAAAAGGTGGCATGAGTACTAGTGGACTCAAGAGGTATTTCTTGAGAACATCAAATGCTTCTTGACATTCTTCAGTCCACTGGTAAGTGACTCCTTTCTTAAATAATTTGGTAAAGGGTAAACTTTTACCTGCCAAATCGGCAATGAAACGCCAAATATAGGCTAAGTGTCCTTGAAGTCCTCTTAATTCTTTCAAATTCTGAGGAGGTGACATACCAAGGATTGATTTGGTCTTCTCAGGATCGACTTCAATACCATGATGGCGTACAACAAAGCCGAGGAATTTTCCTGAGGTTACCCCAAAAGCACATTTTAAGGGGTTCATCTTCAAATTATGTTGTCGAAGTTTGTGGAATATGACTTCCAAATCAGCCAAGTGATTAGAATGTTGTTTGGATTTAACCACCAAATCATCTACATAGCATTCAAAAAATTTCCCTAAGAAAGGTTTGAAGATACGATTCATGGTGCGTTGATATGTTGCACCTGCATTCTTTAAACCAAAGGGCATCACCCAGTAACAAAACACACCTTGAGGGGCTCTGAAGGATGTAGATTCCTCATCTTCTGGGGCCATTCAGATATGATTATATCCGGAATATCCATCCATGAAGGAAAGTACTTCATAACTAGCCATCGCATCAATTAAGAGTTCTGTAATCGGAACTGGGAAATCAAATTTAGGACAATACCGATTAAGATCTCTGAAATCAATGCAAACCCTAATTTGTCCGTTCTTTTTCTTTACAGGGACAATATTAGCCAACCACTTGGGATATTGAACTTCTCTGATGAAGTTATCTTTGATCAGCTTATCCATTTCAGCTTCAGTTTTGGAAGCATAGGTTGGTTGTGTTCTTCTCGCGGCTTGCTTAAATCCTCAATGTTCTTTTGGTAAACCCAAATAATGAGTAGCAATATCAGGATCAAGCCCAGGAATTTCTGTATAATTCCAAGAAAAAATATCTTTATTTTTCTTTAGAAAAGAAATATACATATCTTGCTCTTCAAGGGTCATGGATTCACTAATTAAAGTGGGGCGTGGATCTTTCACTGTACCCAGATTTATTTCTCTGAGTTCATCCACAGTGGTAGAGATACCCTCTTCAAATGCTGGAGGAGCATCTATAAGATCTTCCTCTTCCTCTTCATCATGTGCTATTTCTTCCGTTTCTACTTGCATAGTTGATGGCAAAACGAAATTTTCATGATCATAAGAGATATCAAAATTTTCACATTTTGAAGAAGAAGCTTCCATTTCCGACCCTATTGATGATAAAGGGCCTTCTTTGGGAAATAAAGAGGAGATGATGGATTGAGAATCGACATCATTATTCACCTCTGGTGTTTCTATAAATTCTTCTGGACTGATTGGAGAAGTATAGACTTGTTGGACTTCAACAGATAAAATGAAAACGTCACCACTTAGGCTTTCATCATTGTTTGGTTGGTTACCAATTTCTCCCATGTTGTCTGGCTCGATTTCCGTAACTGACATTATGGATCTTTCCATAAGAGTATTTTGATTTGGGCCTATTTTTTCAATTTGACTAATAGGTAACACATAATATGTACTCACATGTGTAAATGGATTTATTGGAATTTTCTCCAAACCATATGGAGCATTAACTTTGGTAATTTCCATCATTGTAGATTTTTCTCTTCCCTTCATGTGATAAAATTCTGCCTCAATGTATTGAGACTCACATGTCTTGAACGGGGCCTTATCACCATACAATGTTCCAACTTGAACATTGAAACAGTATTTGAGACATTGATGGTATGATGAAGGGATAGCCGCATGCTGATGTAGCCAGGGTCTTCCAAGCAAGACGTTGAAAGCTGAGTGTTGATCAACAATCATGAAATCCGAATTGGATACAAGATCTCCAAACTGGGTTCTGAGTGTAACTTCGCCCAGTGGTTCTTGTTCATTTTTATCATATCCTTGTAACATCATGGTAGAAGAAGATAAATCAGATTCCGTGAGTCCCAATCGACGAAGTGTACGAATGGGCATGAGGTTGACTCATGAACCATTGTCAATGAAAACTCTTCGGATATCTACACCATTGAGTTTTCCAGATAAGTAGAGAGGTTTTATGTTCCCATGCACAACATCATTTTCATCTTTATCAGTAAAAGATATCACTGCATGGCATTCTGCAGGATTATTCTCTATGTGATAGACTTCAGCTGCAGCAATTTCAGCTTCAAACTCCTGAGGACTTGACAAAGCTTCGATGAGTGCTTCCCGAAGATCTTTTGACAGATTCAAAGCATCCAAAATTGATAACTTGGCTGGTACTTGGGAAAAGTGTTTCAATATATCATACTTTTGATCTAGAGGTTTGTGTTTCCCAACAGGAATATGAGGTTTAGCAGGTACCTTGGAAGAAGATGCTTTGGAAGCTGATGCATCTTGTATTGGGATAGAAGTTGGAAACATCCTTGGTTTTGGAAGATTAGACTGATTAGATCCATTTACTTGCTGAGCTAATGAAGATGGAACCTTTAATCGGTCTTCCAAATTAACTGTGCCAAAACTGAGTTGGCCATTGGCAGAAGAACTTGCTTGTTCTTTTTGAGCTCGTTGAAGGGCTCTACCACGAGTTTCTGCTGCATACACAGTGCTAGTAGGGGTAGAATTGGATTATTGGATTCGGAAATATCCACGTCTTCCTCTGTATCCTGAACCTCTGGAACTTCCTCGGATTCCCTTTTTGATACAGGGAATTCAGGCTCATCAAGACTGGAATATGGATCTGTTAATTGAATCATATTAACAGAACCGAAGATTAACTCTTCGTCTGATAAAGACCCTGCCTGACTAGCCTGTTTAGGCTGTGCCGTTTGATGGGGCGGTGCCCGTGGCTTTGAAGTAGATGGCATGAAATATGCCAGAGTCAAAGACAACTTAGGCCTCGATACATACTCATCTTCTTCTGATTCCTCTTTCTTCTTTGAATTGCACTGCCCTTTTGAGGATTTTTCTTTTGATGGAGGCTTCGCTGTAGCTTTTGTAGGAGACACAACTGGCTTCTTCAATTGTGTTCGCAAAATGGCATGGGTCCGATTGATTGTCTTTCTGACCATCCAATCATCATATTTTTGTGCAGTTTTGCTTCTGACTTCCTGCCACTCGCCTCCTTCCTCTGGATCTGTAGCGGTAACACACGCTACATGAGCTGAAGAACCCTTCAATTTGACTTGTTCCAAGTCGACCATCTTTTGCAGGAGGTCTTTAAAGACAAAACACTCCTTGATGGAATGCCCCAACATTTGATGAAAGGGAAAATAATTGGGACGGTCTTCATCTCCTTCCTTGTTTGGCCTCTTGGGCACTGGTAATTGAACCAAATTATTTTCTAGAGCTGAAATGAAGTAACCAGGAACTTGCTCATTTCGGAAAGAGAATGTTTTAATCTTCATATCCTCAAATTGTTTTCGTCGTTGATCTCTTTGATCATTTGGACGAAACGGCCTTTGTTTTTGGCGTTCAGGAGGTGGAGTCCTTCGAGAAGATGAAGGTTTTGAAGTAGATATAGGTACAGGTGCTTGTTTAAGCATAACTGTAGCAGTCTCTGCTTTACCCATTCTTCTTCCTAGAGCTGATGGAATTACACAAGATTTAACCTTAGCCTGTATAAGGGAATCTTCAATATGCTGAGCGATTGAAGTAAGGTCTCGAAACCCTCCTGTGTATTTCACAGGGATTAATGGCGTGCATAATTCGTCACGCAAATTTGCCACACATATTGGAAACAGCTCTTCCCGAGGGAGTGCTAAACTCAGGGAATATGTTAATCCCTTCCAGTGAGCAATGAAATCAGAGACTCTTTCATTCTCCCTTTGCTTGCATTTTGGAAGATCGAAAACTGTCATTTTTGGCAAAGTTGAGCTGAACTGAAGAATGAATTTTTGACGAAGATCCTCCCATACGATGATTGACCGGGATTGCAAGCTTGTATACCAGACAAAAGCTGGTCCTTGCAAGGTTTTCACGAAGCATCTAAGTTTCACTGCTTCTTGCTGCTCTGGAGTTCCCATCATAGGATCACAAAAAGACACGTAATGCGTCAAATGTTGTTCAGGGTCGCCTGATCCATTGAAAGTAGGGAAAATAGGGTTTCCAAAACTGGATGGAGGAGAAATTGAATCTACCCATTCAGGGTAAACTTTCTTTTCAGGTTGAACTTCCGCCCGTTTCCCTTCCATAGTTTCTAATCGAGCTGTTAATGACTCAATAGTAGTTATTAACTTTTGAGAAACATCAGGTTGAACTTGGTTTTGGGTAGGTGCAATGAATGGAGCTTGGACAGACGTGGTGGTTGGTGCTGCAACTGATGGTAGCACTGCCAACCGTTGTTGCGCTTGACCCATGGGATTAGACCTCTGAGGGTGTACTGATAAAGGAGGATATTCTTGATCCATCTCAGTAACTGCAACAAATTCCTTCGGCTTTCTAACTTCAACATTCTTAAGAAGAAGACTACTCTGAAGTAGTTCTGCATTCATTCTTCTTAATTCTTTCATTTCTTCCTCCTGTTGTGCAAACCTTTTCCCTAATGAGAGTGATTGACCTTCTCCAGAGGAAGGATATGTAACCTGATTCTTTCCCTTCCCTTTGCTGGATACCTTTTGGAGGGAGGGAAGTGGATTACCTAGGTTCTGAGTAATCCTTTGACTTTGTGTATGTACACCTTCTTCATTTGTATCGGTGCGTACATTTTCTTGAGCAGGACGCTCTTCATCTGAGTCCCCTGAGTGAGTCTCCACTGGTGAATTAACAACAACGGCATTGATGACATTGATTGATGCATAATGCATCGCATCCCCTTTATCAACATTTTTGTGATATTGTCTTCTTTCATATCTTTGATGAGACATTGCCTTTTGTTGATTCAATCTTTAAGGAACTTCTTGACGAACTATAACTTGGAGGGAATCTCCTGATAATTTGGCTCTTCGTTCCTCTTGGGGATTCTTCTCCAATCGAGAAAAGACCGACATTCTCTGAGAAGGGTATTGATGATTTGAAAGATTCCCCAGTCTCGTGAATTGGGGATGTTCCTGCTGATTCCGCTCAACTCCTCGAATCCCATTTGTTGACTCTAAGGGTTGGGTTAGAGAAGTCCCCAGTCTGACAAGCTGGGGTGGCTCTTGACATGCTACGTCTGAGATCTTCTAAAAAGATCTCTTGATCTTGCGAATCTTAGTTCGGAAATTAGCTGGATGCATTAACCTGTATCCACTTTTATCACCTGGTTCAACAGACCTTTGGATGATTTCCGAGACTTCTGTCATTTGATGACATGTTTTCTCCATATGAGAGGCTTGTGCAATATTCTCGCCTGCTTGATGTAGGAGCAATTCAACAACTTGTTCTCTATATGCTTGATTTTGAGAGGAACTAGTTGAAGCCTGTTCTTGAGCAAGATTTTGACTATGAACAAATCCTATTGACTGTGGCCGGTCATGGGCAATAACATTGCATGAGACCATTTTCGGCGGGCTTTGATGACTGGAAGGCACTGTGAAATGTAGTGCTCCGTGAACACCCCATCCTCTGATATGAACATCAGATGGAGCATTGGAAATTAACTGACGCAATTTTTTTAGTGCGCCAAGGCATGAACGTTGAAGGGTTCTCTGTTGTTTTTCAGCCTTCGGATACCGAGAGACTGATAGAGATGCTAAATCAATCTGACATTGTAGCCATTCTATTATCTTAAGATGATTTTCATATTCATCATAAGATAATACCTTCTTCTTTAATTGACAAAGAGTTTTCCATATGTTGAGATGAATATCATGGATTCCATCATCCGTCAACATCTTTGGAATGTCGTACTGGGAGTCAGCCAAAGGCCAAAACATGACTGGTACTTCACCTTTTTCCAGTTTTTTCCTCATGTTCAACATTTCCTCTTTATCATTAAATGAAGATTATTCTACCTATTTTGACCAGAGTTGGTGTTTCCTTGTTGCTTCATCGGATTCAACAAGATTGGTAGAGAGATCATTGGTCAAACTAGAAGATGCATGACTTAGGGGTGGTTCAGAGAATGACCTACACCCTGGGCTATCTTCTGATTGAGAAAGTATTTCACTTGTTAGGGATAAAGCATCAGACATGACTGGTTTCGCATTTGCAAGTGCCTCAAGATAAGAGGGCTTTCTCGGCACTACATTGTCCACTGGAGTATTTTCCAGGAAATGTGAATCACTACTGCGGAGAGGACTTTCGCAGCGAAATTCATCATCATGGGGAGGACCACCATAATGGGTTACAGCAAAAGATGAGATCTCTTGCTCCTTGGTCTTCTGACCACACAGAGGGTTCCTGTGGCTCTCATCTAAAGAAGAAACTTCAAGATTGGCCGAATTTTCATGAAGCAAGTCTTCATGAGGATGTGTCTGTTGAAGACCTTCAGAATTAATGTTCCCTTTATTGGGAACTGAGGGAGTAGAATCTTGAATTCCGACAGATAAATGTCTGAGGGCTTCAAGAACTCCAGCATCGAGCAAGGCCTTGTTACAGATTGGCCTTTGATCTCCTGACTGTGCTGGGCAGATCTTTTTCTTAGATTCCTTCTTACTCGCTTTGGAAACCACTTGTTGAAGAAAGTGGTTACTCTGAGCAGGTGTATGTGCCTTATCATGAATGATGGTTAGGTTAGGCTGACGATCTCCACTCAAATCAGGTGTATGTGCCTGACTTGGTTGTCCGTATGATATGGGGGAGTATGCCCCATGACCCTCTTGGACTGGAACAAATGTGTGTGTCTGTTTCGGAGTGAATCGTTGATGTGTCACTCCACTGCTAGGGATAGATTTATGTGTCTGTCCTTGAGATGATGCTGAAGCTGTTATGATATCCTGACAAGCATCCAGAATATGAGCAGGAATTTGCTTCTGCTCTTTCACCATTGATAAAATATGTTTGGTGACTTCAGCTACCGGAACGGGGATATACGTCCATTCCGGGTTTGGAGTAGGTGCATGTGCCTGCTCCTGTCCTCCTTTTCCTGTCAGTGAATCCTGAAAGTACTCAAGTGTGGAGGCAGAGAGTTGAGTCTGCCTCCTGTTTGTCGTTGGGGCTTTCCGACTGACTTCTCCGTGCGCTACCAAGCGAGACTGTTGGTAGGCTTGATAAGTATTAGCAGGTGTATGTGCCTGCTGATTACACTTCACCAAACGCGGTTGATGAGATCCATCATATGTAGTCAGACAAGCCTGTTGACTAACTGGTGATGTATAAGCAGGTGCATGTTCCTGCCTATAGTACTCCGCCGGATTTGCCTGGCGGGATTGGATTGATGTTGCCAGACGAGTCTGCTGGACAGCGGAATTAAAACGGACAGGTGTGTGTGCTTGCTCGTTGTTTGCCACCAAGTTAGGTTGGTGGAATCCTTCATATGTAGTCAGGCGAGCCTACTGACTATCTGATGATGCATAAGCAGGTGCATGTTCCTGCCTATAGTACTCCGTCGGATTTGCCTCGCGGGATTGGCTTGATACTGCCAGACGAGTCTGCTGGACAACGGAATTAAAACGGACAAGTGTGTGTGCCTGCTCGTTGTTTGCCACCAAGTTAGGTTGGTGGACTTCTCCAGAGATGGCAGGGATGACAACCTGCCTATTGTTAACCGGATTCCGTCTCTGGCGGTTCATCATGCCTCCTCGGGTTCGAGGAACCTGAGCTGAATGCCTGGAGTCGGTACCCTCATCATGTTGAGGGTGCACTACCGCACGAGTCTGGTGGCGATTGTTGATGGGAGCCATCGGGAAGGACTCCTGTCTTTTTGAATTAAGGCCCCGCAGGACCTGCTCATTCACTTCCTCAGAGTAAGAGAGTGAATGGAAATTGCGTTCCGGGGATAACGACCCAAAACGGTTGGAGACGGTAGTCAGCACCGTCTGCTTCTTGATTGCTGGCTGCCGTTGTCTGGACGACCAGGTAGAGTTGTTAACTTGGAGGGCTTGACGAGCGGCCTCCAGAGTTGGGATAGTACCGTTGCGACGGTACTCCTTAACCAGTGCATTAGAAACCCACCGTTGAAGACGCTGAGTTGGTCATGTCATCCTCAGAGCGGACGACGTTCCAGCAGGAGTAGCAGCATTGGTTTTCACAGCAGTAGACCTCACAGTAGAGGTGTTTACAGCAGTAGTATTCACAGGGGTGAATTTAAGGAAACCCATTTTGCAGAAGATCTTGAGAAAAGAGTTCCTGTGCCATATAATAGACATAACGAAGATGAATCCGGCCACTGCATCTTTTGGATGAGCACATGTCAATGATTGCTTTGTTGGCTCAAGGGGACTAAAAAATAAGAAGAACATCACTTTAACTTTGTTAATTATTCACGTCGGGTTCACCATTTTTTGTTTCGCATGGAATCCAGGGATGACCTCGTGGATGGGAGATTCAAACGTTCCGATCGGTTTCTAACGGGTTTGTTCGTAGAACCGGAAACATCCAATGATTCCACATCCGTTTGGACCTACTTTCCAAAGGTAGGCTCATTAGCTTGTGGGCTAATGAGGCTTAGGAATTTGCATTGGTCGAGAGGATGGGAGGTCGGACTCATCACACCTTTTGAGGGGAATTATTATCTACCCCGGGACTCTCTTTATATATTTAAGTTATGTTCGTGAATCCTTATTAAATTACCAAGTATAAAATGAGCTTTCCTTCAGTTTAACAATCAATGATTAAATATGTAAGAAATTTAGAGAATCTTTTATATGTATTCGAGGTTCTTCATAAATAGAAAATCATTTGTATCTATTTAGAGATTCTTGGTCAATGGTATCCTTCAAAATATTTATATAAAAGTCTCTTGGTCATTATGATGACCAGGCTGGTTTTAAAGCCACTCAGTGGGGCACTTGAAGTTTATCGTCATTCAGAAGGACAATGAATTACTTCAGAGTTGGGATCTAACCCATAAATGGGCTACCTACGTATCCTTTGTTTTGAAAAAGGAATCAGAACCCACGTAGTTCGAATAAGGGAATGATGTTTATGATTGATGGCTTAAAGCAGGATGTCACAATTACTTTTACACTCTAAGCTCACGTGAGTCATGCTCGGTGTGAGAAACAAGAGGTATTAGTAAAATTTAGACAATTGTGCCATGAAATATGCAATCATAAGAAATAGTTTGGGGCTTATGTATGTATGACTCCCCAGATAGATGAAGGTTTAGGATTCACTTTTAGGGAGAAAATCCATGAACAGGGTCCATAAAGGTATATGTGCTTCATGGAGATTTGAATACTCTAATCTTGGGGATTACTCCTAAGGAGGATGCCCAAGTTAGGAGGGGAATTATGATTGGGTTTTACTCCTGAAAAGGAAACCCAAATCAAGGGTAAATTAGGATTGGTTAAAGAGAAATTAGGGGACTTGGGGCTTATTCCTGAAAAGGAAGCCCAAGATTATAACTGGGTTTTATACTTGAAAAAGGAGACCTAGGTTAGGGATTAAGGTTTGGGGATTATTCCTGAGGAGGATGCCCAAGTTACGGGACTCAGGGCTTATTCCTAAGGAGGATGCCCATTTTTGAGATTGGGGCTTACTCCTGAGGAGGATGCCCAAGTTAAGGAATTAAGGTTTGGGGCTTACTCCTGAGGAGGGTGCCCAAGTTTGGGAACTTTAAGAATTTTGGACTTACTCTTGAGCAAGATGCCCAAGTTAAAGGACTTATAACTGGGGATTATTCCTGAAAAGGATACCCAAGTTAAGGATTCTCTCATCTTAAAGGATGAGGTTTAATGAATGAACTCTCCATATTTAGTGACATAAGGATATTTAAATCTCTAGGTTTTGAGAGATATTCCACAGAATTCCTATCAGATAAGGAAGTCAAATCATGAAATCATGCCATAAATGGCTTTGAAGAGTGTCTTGAAGACTGAATCTTGAAAAGGAAAGGTGTGATGGCTTAAGAGGGGTAAAATGGGCAAGATGGGCACCCAAAAAGGTAGGGGCGCGCAAGTCTTGAAAGGCGCGCAAGTATTGCGACGGCACACAAGTATTGGTCGCGCAAGTATACTTGCGCGACATGAGGAGTACTTGCGCGATTCTCAAACATCATTAGAATATTTGAGCCACTCTTTATAAATCCCTTTAGAATCCTCTTGAGGTTCTTCCAGAAAAGGGACACACGAGTTCTATTGAAGGAATAAGGCGGCGCGCATGTTTTGATGAGTTTCAACCCTTAGGCCTTCCTTCTTCTCTTTAAATCTTCCGTTCTAGGTAAGAAATTACCTTTAAAAGTGTTTTGGAAGCTTTGAGAAGAGACTTGGGCGTCTGGAGCTTCAATCCGAGTTTCTAGAAAAAGATCCTCTCGAATGGGGGGCCCACAGGGTCTATTTATAGGCAGGATAAGACCCCGCGCGGTTACCGGGCGGTTATCACTTAGGTCGCGCAAGTCACTTGTGCGACCAAGGGCGTCGCGCAAGTGTACTTGCGCGACAGTGATATAACTTGCGCGGTGCAGTTGCTTTTGATCCTTTGTTCATGCCTTTGTCGATTTTTGATATTTTCTTCAATGGTTGAATCACTTTGAGCTCAGATATTCCCCTTTTCTGATCTTTAGATTCTGTGACGAAAGGAGCGTCAACAGGGTAGTATTAAAGGCTTGAACCAAGTCTCGCCCAAGTCCTACCCTAAGGATTGACTGTCGTGCAAGTACCCATGTGTCGCGCAGGTACACCTGCATGACCAGGACTTGCGCGCCCGCACAGTACCTACGCGCCAACCAGGACTTGTGCGCCCCTCTGTTTTTGGGTGCCCCTCCTACCTATTTCACCTCTCTTATGTTCATCCACCTATACTATTCAAGATTAAGCCTTTAGAACTCTCTCCAAATCCATCTATAGCATGATTTACTTGTTGGCTTCTTTATCTGAAAGGAATTCTGTGGAACATCTCTTAAAACCTAGTGATTTACATATCTTTATGTCACTAAGGTCAGAGATTTCATTCATTCAACATCATGCTTTAAGATTAGAGAATCCTTAACCTGTGCCTCCTTTTTAGGAGTAAGCCCCAGTCCAAGTTCTTTTGATTTGGGCCTCCTTTTCCGGAGTAAGCCCCAGTCCAAGTTCTTTGATTTGGGCCTCCTTTTCAAGAGTAAGCTCCAGTCAAAGTTCTTTTGATTTGGGCCTCCTTTTCAAGAGTAAGCCCCAGTCCATGTTCTTTTGATTTGGGATTCCTTTTCAGGAGTAAGTCCCAGTACAATTCACCAAATCTGGGCATCCTACTTAGAAGTAATCCCCAGTCATAATTTCCTAAATTTGGGCATCCTCCTCAAGAGTATGCCCCAACCTTAATTCCCTTAACCTGTGCTTCCTTTTCAGGAGGAAGCCCCAGTCTCAAATATGGGAATCCTCCTTAGGAGTAAGCCCCAAGTCCCTTAATTTTTTAAATCTCTTTCACCTAGGCCTCCTTCTTAGGATTAAGCCCTAGTCTTAATTTCTCTTAACCAGTCTTAATTTACATTCGATTTGGGCTTCCTTCTTAGGAGTAAAACCCAATCATAAGTCCCCTCATAATTTAGGAATATTTCTCAGGAGTAAGCCCCAAATTAGAGTATCCAAATCTCCATAAAGTACATATACCTTTATAGACCTTGTTCATAGGTTTCTTCCCTGAAGTGAAACCTAATCTTCACCTATTTGGGCATTCATATATACCTAAGTCCCATATCATTTATTATGATGGCCTAATTGTCTGGTTTTACCAATACCTCTTGTTTCTCACACCGAGCATGACTCACGTGGGATTAGAGTGTAAAGGTAATTATGAAACCATTATTTGAGCCATAAATGATAAATAAACATCATACTCCCTTACTCGAACTACGTGGGTTCTAATTCCTTTTCCAATACAAAGGATACGTCGGTAGCCCATCTGCGGGTACGATCCCCACTATGAAATAATCCATGTCCTTTTGAATGAAAATAAACTTCAAGTGCCCCACTGAGTGGCTTTAAAACCAGTATGGTCATCCCAATGACCAAGATAGTTTTATTTATTGAAGGATACCATTGACTACGATTCTCTAACAAATACAGATGATTCTCTATCAATGAGGAACCTCAAATAAATATAAATGATTCTCTAAATCTCCTATATATCAATCATTGATTGATAGATCTAAAGGAAAGCTCATTTTATACTTGGTAATGTAATAAGGATTCATGAACATAACTTAAATATATAAAGAGAGTCCCAGAGTGAACAATAATTCCCCTAAAAAAGGTGTGATGAGTCCGACCTCCCATCCTCTCGACCAATGAAAATTACTAAGCCTCATCAATCCACAACTAATGAGCGCCTACCTTTGGAAAGTAGGTCTAAATGGATATGGAATCATTGGATTTTTCCGGTTCTATGAACAAACCCATTTGAAACTGATTGGAATGTTTGAACCTTCAATCAATGAGGTCATCCCCAATTCCAGAGGGAAATAGAGATGTTTGGTTTTTCAATAGGTGAATATTGGAAGACAACATCCTGGAGGAGTCATGCTACCCCTTCCTATACCTATATGGAAATGGGATGATATTACTATGGACGTTTTCATGGGGCTAATAATGAATAAAAGAAAGAATTATGTGATATGGTTCATTGTTGATCATCTTACATAATCAGAACATTTTATTACTATAAGTGAAGATTTATCACTTGAAAATTTTGAAATACAATATATTAATGATGTTGTAAGACTTTATAGTGTACCCTTATCAGTTATTTCTTAATATGATCCCCATTTTACATCAAAATTATTGAAAAGTCTCTAGAATTCATTGAATACTAAGATTTTTATGAGTACTTCTTATCACCCCCAAACTGAAGGACAATCTAAAAGGACTATTCAAACTCTGGAATACATCTTGATATCATGATATCTTTACTTTCAAGGTATGTGGTATCAATACTTACCTTTGGTGGAATTTTCCTACAACAATAGTTTCCATTATAGTATTCAAATTTCTCTATATGAAGCATTAGATGGGAAGAGATATTTAAGTCCAAATTGTTGAGACGAAGTTGGTGAGAAGAAACATATAGGCATAAAACATATTGAAGAGACCACAATTAAAGGTGAAGAAAATCCAAGACCATATTAAAGGTTCCCAAAGTGGGAAGAAGAGTTATGCAGACAACTAGATATAGGATTTGGAATATCAATTGGGAGATCTTGTCTTTCTAAAAGTATCTCCATGGAAGGGTGTCTTACGGTTCTGTAAGAAAGCGAAACTGAGCCCCAAGTATATCAGACCGTTTGAAATTCTGGAACGAATCAGAGTTTTAGCATAATGTTTTGCAATGACACCAAGTCTCTCCAAAGTTCATGATGTGTTCTTTGTGTCATTGTTGAATAAATACATTCCAGACACAATGCATGTACTCACCTATGAAGAAATAGAACTAGAACTTTATTTTCATACTATAAGGTGACTATCGGGATTCATAACACAAGGGAGAAGGTATAGAGTAATCATAAAACTCATCTAGTAAAGGTTCTTTGGAGAAACCAAAATATGGTAGAGGAAACATGGGAACCTGTTGATATTATGAAGAAGAAATACCCACATCTTTTTGGTGGGCTTTATATATAAAATTTTAATGATGCAATTTTTGAAGGAGGGAATAATATACCACCCCAAACATTTTATGGTATGCTTTTCTTAAATATATTCTATTAATTACTTATATTTTATAAATCAATATGTTCCCCTGAAAGAAAATTTAGTTACTTTGAAGATAGTCATAACCTATCCATTAAACATAAATTTTCCACTTCTATGTTTCGAATTTTAAAAAACAGTCATCTAGAGTTGTGACCAGTAAGTCATTTGGAGTCTGATAGAACCAACTTGATTTTAGGAAGAATAGTAACATACCCGTACGAATAGTAATATGACCCTTATGAATAGTAAATAATGAGAATATTTTATTTTCATAAGGTAATATGATAATAAAATCTTAATTAAATTTTCAATGTGATGTAAAACAAATTATACCTTTAAAATTTTTATTTTTCGAATTAACTATGAATTTTTTAAAAAAATTAAATTAAAAATACATTGAAATTTATTTTCAAAATAAGGAGTTCATTTTTTAAATCTACATGTCAAAAAATCGTTAGGTTTATTTTTTGGGATGTTTCTAAAATTCTTGAATTTTTCATGAATAGTAAAAACACAATTTTGAGTTTTCGGTAGTTTAATGAAATCATAATGATATAATAATTAATATAAAAGGATGGAAGACTTTTTTAAAGTATTATATAACATGATGTGTCCCAATTTGATAAAACCATGGGCAAATACCATGGTAAATCAAATGGTTTTTCAAAAACCACTAATGAGGTGTCCCTTTTAATAAATATAAATCTTTATCTCATTTACTATATATATACCCACTCACCCCCATTCATTTTGTTTCATTCCAAACTCATTATCCTCAAAGATCTGGTAGTATTACCTCCCTAGGAGTCCTCCCAAGGTGTCCTCAAACCCTCAATTCCTAACCTTCATGTTTTGGGAGTTACTCTACAAGGTAAGAGAATCAACCACCCTTCTCTTTTCTTAAAGCTTTTATTTTATGTTTTTTTTATTTTCAAATGGATTATGATGGGATATGTAATTAAATATTCCAATCTCTGTCCATATTATTTAATAGTGATGAGAGAACCCCTTTACCTCATCAAAATATATTATGAAATTTTAAGTGACGTCGTTATGCTGCGGAATTTTCGTGAGAGATTTCTAAATTTTCTTCTATTTTGAGTTCCTTTATTTTATAATTTTTTCCTCATCTCCCCTAATTCAAATACCTTGATAATTACAGTACCTTACATGAAATGGAATTATATTATGATAATGTAATATTTCATCATCATCTATCTTTCCCCCTCCTCTTATACTAAAAATGAAAACACCGTCTCTGATGTGTTAATTTATCACATTCCAGGACGACGGGTTCTCAATTTTCATTACCATGTTCAATTATGGTCATGAAACCATTTTTATGGTTGAAAAAAATCATAATATATGTATTTAATCTCATTAATGTTCTTAAATACTTACACACTCATAATAAAAAATAATAATACAAAACAAGTTCATTATAAACAAAACCACCAAGTTAATCCAAACGTTTGTTATTAACTTTTAACTAATGATTCATCATCTTGGTATATAACTCAAAAAAATTATAAGATCATTTATATAACTTAAATTTAATTAATAGGATATATTAACAATTCTGGACGTTTAACCACATTTCAATCCAACTTCCATTCATGTATACAAGTAAACGGATCATGAAAACCGAGGAAGAATTGTTTCCAAAACAATAAAATTGAATCTCTTAAACCCATAAAAAGGGACATGAATGAACTTAATATGGTTATAATAAATCAATTAAATGTATATGATGTTATGGAATTATTAATTAATGAAGCTAAATTTTATTATTCTGGACAATAAATCAAATGAAGAACCTACTCGAGCATAAGGTATGGGGTTTCTCACCTCACATTAATTTCTGTTTGATTTTCATTGTTCGCCACATATTTCTTGTATGTGTTATATGTGTACTGAAATTTGATATATAATAACATTATTCTTTTTATATTAATGGTATTTTGTGATTAATTTTGTGATTATTGACTTTTGGTCATATGATTCAATTGATTACAATATGGTAATTGAATTTTTCTCAATTTCGATTTTAATGAGACCTTCTTGGTATTGTGCACATAATTTTTTCTTATGTGGTGTATCTACTGCCCATTTGAGATCAGTTTTCATTTTAAATTGTAAATATATTATATATATCCATATTATGGATTCATGGATATGAGTATTGTTTTAAGCTGTATACCCTTTTACATACGGTGTTTATTTGGAAAGTTATTTTAACTATGGAAATATTGATTAATTTGTATTCTCTACTCTATTCAAATATTGAGAAGGAAGATTATACTTTTATTAAATCTATCTATAAATAATGATTTTAACTTGTAGTGGTGTGTGGGGCCTTCTATATCCCCTCAATTCATCGATAGGTCTCTTGAGACAAATTAGTTGGTGACAAACCCTTCAAGTTTGTTTCCAAAAATCAGAAGGGTTTCTACCCACAGAACTAAACCATTTTAATAGTATTACAATATATTGTGCTAGATACATGGCATCAAATTAATAATAATCCTATTTATTCATTATCAGTTATTACTATCCATGAAGTTTTCACTATGACAAAATATATGGATGCAGTTTCATTCTAAGTTTATTAATGGCCTATGTTTTTCATTTATTCACAATTCCATATTGACTATGCCAAGAGGTTTATGATTCAGTTATTATTTATTAATGAATTCAATAATTTTAAACCTTTCTAATCATTTGATCTCACCACTTTCATTTGTTTACCATTAATAGGTTTTTAAGAGGATATTATTTATTGAGTTTTCCGTGGATGCAGTTTTTAGTTTTTATTATGTATTGTATCTTGTTACATTTCCCAATGTAATTTTAGTTACATATATGTATCTAGTTTTTTCAATACATATAAACTGATCATTACTTTAGGATTTAATTCCTTCTAACCATTCCAATGTAACAAGTAATGCACTGGATCCAGTCTAGAGGGGTCAGAGTGTTACAATATGTGTCATATTACTATTGGAATTTGGGGAAGATGGTACAAAATGGGGGGCTGGTGAGGAATAGTCTGGGGATGAAACTACCATTCAAGTTTATATTACTTCCATATATGTTCCTTAACATTTTAGGAATACTTATTACTTCATTCATTATTCATTTATAAGGTTTTCTTTGTGTTCTTAATGTTATTTTATTTTATTATACAATATAACATAATTATAAGAAGGGAATTTCATTTATAAATGTTTTGGGTAATTACTGTAACCATTAAATTATCTTTATATCACTCTTATAATCACTCTTATGAGCACTCTTATAAATAGAAAAACCAACAAGGTTTATTCAACATATATTCCATAGAGAACAAAAACATCACCCATTGCATTGAAGAGCTATGTTGGGATGAAATTCCATAACGAAAAATTATCAAGTGCCAAAATATATATAAATCACATAGAATATTTCATTTTTATAATACAATCTCTTAAAATTTTCTTTTCAACAAATATTTAAAAGAACTTCTCGGAATCACGTGAAAATTAGGAGAACTATAATATTTCATTGAAAACACATTAAATGAAGATTTAACTGAAGAATAAGGGATGTGATTTTATTTATAAAATACATGAATAATTGTAAGGTAATATTCATTAATAATAACATCCATGATAAAAGGAAATTATTATTATTCCATATAATTTATAAAATCATTCATTTTCACATAGGTAAAATGAGTCAAACATGTCTCATATAAAAAATTTATAAATAATAACATTATTGATACATGTTAATGAACATGGATATTGAGGACACATATCATAAGGCTTTTAAAATAATTTTTTAAAGGAAAATCTCTTACCTTGAGTCTTGAGTTTTTTCTAAATTCATTATTGATGGTATAATAAAATTGTATCAATTTTAAACTTTCTTGGGAGCATTTTTTTGGTTCATAAAATTTTTATTATTCATGTCCTTTCTTTTATTACCATGTATTATTTAGTTAGTTAATCAATTTGGTTTATGTCGTATTTTTGAGGAACTTCTGTTTATAATCCTAAACTGGATTCGGTCGGTTGAACTTAGTAAAAGTAATCATTGATCCATACATTATATTTTATTAATAATGAAATTATTTCTATATTTATAAATTAAGTACACTTTTAAAAAAATCCATATAATGGGGTAATTAAAACAATTCACATTGCTTCACGGAGGCAGTGATCCACAAGTACGCATGAACAACATTATCATTTTCAATGGATAGAAAGGTAAGAATGTAGATCATATATTTTATCTATATAACGATAATTAAGGATTTAATATCATATATATACCTTAAATCCATAATTATAACTAACCATGAGAGGTAGTGATGGAAAATAAAAACATTGCTCTATGGTGGTGGTAATCTACACGTACATACGAATGATGTTTTCATTCTCTATAGGATGGAAATGGAGAATAATAACGATTTTTAAAAAATTATAACATCTAAGTATATTTTATATAATTTTTTAATTATATAATTATTTTTAATATGATTTGAATGAGGTAAATGAATAAATAAAATGAAAACACTCGGTTAAGAGTTATATATCTTCTTTAGAAAAAAAACCATTGGATTAATACTTAATCCTTATAGGTTGGAATTTTAATGAGAAATAATCCCATAGATAATGTGGTAGAAAGTTATTAATGGATTTGGGTAGGTATTAGCTGAGCTAACTGGATCAAGAGGTGCGATGAAGAGATATGAAATGATTCCCTTTTATAAGTGATCAGATTATCACTATTATAATTATTTAAAGTTTTTATATTCTAGAAGGTCTTATTCATTGTCAAGTGGAATGAAGGCGCACAAAATTCAAATATATGTTGTTATAGGGTCTAAATAAATTTACAAAATCACATTTATACATATTTTGGATACATTTTAAGCCATATCTACTCGTTAAAATCCCTTTAAACCCAATTTAAAATCAATCGTGATAACTTAAATTTTTACCATGATAACTTAATTAAAAAAATAACCAAATTGGGACATCCAAAAAAATATCTAAATTTTTATTGAATGTTATGAATATACTTTATCATATTCTAAAAATATATGTGGCAAAAATTATATATAATATATCTTTGAAAAACACAATGGAACATTTTTTCGTAAAATACCCAATTTAAGAGGAAAAAAATTTCTCCTTAAAATAAAATAAAAAATATTATTTAAAATAATTTTATTTTTAAATAATAAAAAATATTGATTTTATAATATTGGTTCAATACAAAACTAAATATCACATTCCAACCATACTATTATATTCAAAAACCCAAAACCATTTTTAATTTAAGTAAAATATAATTTGTGCTCATAAAAGATAGTCATGGATTCCTAAAATCAAAATAATATTATAAAATTTATTATTTAGGTCATTTAATATATCTTAGGTAGGTAAAAAGTTTTAAAAAATTATTAATTCTTGTTTACATCATAATAATGAAATAAAATAGGCAAGATTTAAAAAATTTGTATTTTCACAATTCACACAAAAATCAACCATTTCAGAAAAAATTTAAAATTTCACCCTAAGCTAAATTTGATGTTCTAAATCCAAAAATGAAATATTTTTTATAAAATTTAAACTCTAAAATTGGGAATCTTAATTTTTTAAATAAAACTATATAATTCATCAAAAAATAATTTAGTTTAATAAAACTATTCCTTTTTCGATTGATTTTTTTTAAAAAATTATCTATAGATATATGAGGAATATGAATCCATACAACGAATACTAATAAATAATATGATTTAATTATTTATATAAACACCCTGGTTGTAACATTTTCCCCCCATAATAAATTGCACCCTATAAATTTTTTTCTTTACTTAAAGAGTATTAGAAATGTTCCCTCATTAATTTTTGTAATTCCCTTCTTACTACCTCAATCATGTGATTCTTATCTAAAACATTAACATAGTGAATATTTAAAATTAATAGTACCTTACATCCATGATCCAGAATATAAGCATGGTTTTCTTTATAGGAAATAATTTATTCCAACTTTTCCACCACAACGATCAAAACATGAGATGCATCATGTATGTACATCCATATAAAATATACATGACACTGATCCTTTACTTAGGATAAACATAGAGGTAAAGTTACATAGTAAGAAACCGATCCTAATTTCTCCATAATTTCATATGGTCCAATGAATCATGGGATAATCCTTCCTTTTTACTAAAATGAATTACAAATTTCTAAAGAGATATTTTCCAAAAGACATGACCACCCACAACAAATAAAATATATTTTTACCATTTATCTGCATGTATATATTTTAAAATATATATTCTATCTTGTTGTTCTGAATTATATTTACTTTATCAACAAATATCTTTTACCAATTCTATTCCAAAATTTTTCTTCTCATAAAATTCTTCCTAATGTACTGGAGTCTGACAATGTTTTCCATATATAACATCATAAATTTCCATATGTATACAAGAATGGGAACATTTATTAAAAGAAAAGTAAATTAAATAATGTTATCGATCCCAAATTCATAGATAATATAATGAGTAATATTGAATTATATCCCCTAAATTCTGAATAATATACTACAAATTTACATCATATTGAGGATAAAAATCATTAATACAATTTAATTTATTACCCATCGACTTCTGAAGTCATTTAAATAAATTTATAGGAAATTTATGACATTTATAAGATATAATAGAGTGTTAAAATCTAGGTAACCTTACTCTATCCTTAATATAACGTCTTGAAATCTGATCCTAATACATAGTTTCTCAAATAGGAAGAGAATGAATAAATTTAGTGAAATGATCATTAATAACCCAAATTGTATTATTACCTCAAGATATATTTGGTAAACCCTTTCCTCCTATGAAATCCATCATATATTCTCTAATTTTTATTCAGACACTGGAAAATGCTGAAGCATTCCCTTTAATAGACGTCGTTCAACTTTATCCATATGGAATTTCAAAAATTACAAGGTAAAATTAAAAATATACCATTTTAGTCATTCCCACTAAGAATATTATTGAAGGTATCTATATATCTTGGCACTGCTATGATGAGTATAAATTTAATAGTTGTGAGTTTCAATTAAAAAGTCCTTCTTCATTTGGGAGTCATGTAAAACACATAACCTCTTTCAAATTCAAAAAAACCTTATTTATCAACATTAAACATAGTAATCATACCCTTACTTATTGGTTATACTACTTCCTTCAAATAATGATCTACCTTATGAACCACTTGAATTATTTCTAACAAAGATATATTCATTATTTCCTGATCCAAAATTGAAGATATTTCTACAAACATGATTTATAGAACAAAATTCATCAAATCATTGACCAAAGGATCCTATTTGAAACATATCATAGTTAATTACACATTACCTCTTTGAATTAAGAGATAAACTAACTAGTTTTATTTATATGGATAATAGATAATTATCTAATTAAAATCTTTTATAAGTTCTTACCATCTTCTCTACCACATGTTGAACTATTTTTGATTGAATATGTAATTTAAACATTTATGGATTGTATATATTTCTTATTTAACCACATATAAAAAATTTAAAAAAAAATAAAGAAAAAACAAAACTATTTTAAGCTCAAGATCACACATAAGATAATTCAATTCATTGAAGTTTAACTGACATGTAGCCTATGCAATTACATAATCATCTTGAAATAAGACAAAACCAAGTCCCATCAAAGAAGCATCACCATAAATAACTAATTACCAATTTTTGTGTAAGGGATGAAATTGAGATATTAACCAATATTTATTTTAAATTACTAGAAAAATTTATCACACATTTTCATATATATTAATTTAACACCTTTCGAGTTAATTTGGTTAATGGGATGGAAAACTGGGTAATTTGTTCACTATTTTTTTTGTAAAAACCCACTAATCCAAGAAAACAATGAATCTCAATGAAATTTGTATGTCTTGGACAATATTATACAACTTCAGTTTTATTAGGATCAATAGTAATGACATCTTAAGAAATATTATTCAAAGGGATAGAAATATCCTATAAATAAAATTCATATTTTTTGAATTTTCTATAAAATATGTTTTTTTTCATAGTCTATAGAAAAATCCTTCGATATTTTTCATTATCATCAAAACCTTTATAATATAATAATATTTTTATCAATTCAAACCAAAATTTATTTATGAAAATACTCATATAATAATATATTTTTAAGATATATGAATATATTGGTAGTATTTTTTTTTCTTGAGTGGCATAATCACAAACTCATAATGACCAAACCTGGTAAAAAATTTTCTCTTCAAAATTTTTTCCTTCTTCACATTCATCAGATGAAAGACCAAGTAGAGAATATCCTTAAAAAATATCAAACTCACTAGATATTTTCAAAAAAAATGATTAATATGATATAATAAATACTTTTTCACAATAGTGATATTATTTAGTGCTCTATCATCAATGAAAAACCTCATTGAAGCATTTTTTTTTAAAATAGACCAACCCTAGGTAATGTTATAGGTTGGTTGAAACCCTTATCAAGAAACATTATATTAAATTATAACAACTTGATTAAAGACATTTTATAAGGGGATTTTGAAATTTCATTAGCGTCAGGAACTAAGTAAATAGTAAACTTAACCTCTCGATCAGAAATAAAACAATTAAAATCATCCAGAAATACATTGATATATTCATTCCAAACAATAAAATCAAAAACTTGAACTGTTTATTTATTTTTAATAATATGAAAATATATATCTGACCCCCTTAATTAATCAGTTTATCAACTTCTTAATATGTTATCAAATATATGAAATCATTATTAAATAAAAATTCAAACTCACTGAAGAAATTAAATATTACTTTATTAGCTCTGTAAACTTTCTTAGAAAGATAAAATTAATTCTAATCCATGACCATAATAAAATTAATTTATAATATAGTAAAAAAACATGTTTATCAAGAAATACCATTCCATAGATAATCATAGTAAGATTCCTATAAATTCATGTTTCCTTAATACTACCCCATAAGTTTTTAATAGAACTTTTGAATTTATTTCTTAAAATTTTATTTCCATTCAACATTTAAATTTTCTAGAAATGAAATAATATGTGTATAATAAATCAATATATCCATTATCATAATCTGAATAAATAAGTAATATACGCATTACAACTTTAGTCGATGGTCCTGGACTTCCCAGAGTAGCTATGTATGACTTTTGAAAACATTTATTCTTATGATATTAAGGATTCAATAATTAATTCCCTTTATTGGACATGAATCCTCATAATGTCCTATATCATTGTATTTAGAACATATCATAGACTATATATCATAATTTTCATAACCATTAACATGATTATTTTCCTTTCAATCATGAGCCCGATTTTTCAATACACCACATCAATACCACATTCCAAATTCCAAAAGGCACTCTTCATTATGATTATTACTACACATATCTTAAAATGAAAATTTATACCTCTTACCTATGGATTTCCCCAATGGATTATTTCCCACTACTTTCCACCTAGATTACTTTTTATCATTATTATTGTAAATTTAAATAAATTTCATCTCAACATTCTCATCATAATTCAAAACTTTCTCATATATTTTAAATTCACAAGAGGCAAAATATATTCACAAACATGGATACTATCATGAGTAACACCTATAAAATTTACTATCTTAGTACAGACTGAAATTCGGTGCATACCAAGAAAATATAATAAAATCATCTCTATACATGGTAATAATGACCTCCTATTTTTCTTAGGTTATAGGAATTCCCATTCCATCCTATCTCAAACAACCATATGAAAATAATTATTTAGGAAACATATTTAAATTTAGTCTACTCCATCATATCAATCTCATCTTTCTCTTTTCTATTCTTAACCAATGGACACTATTATTTTTCTTCAAAATGGAAATTATATATAGAAAGAGTTACCTATTTATGTTCTATACATCTCAAAACATCTATTGTATTTTATAGAGAATTGTTCCTTCTTTCATCTACCACTGGATCTGAGGTTCTAAAAATGTTGAAGGGTTCTATTTTATGAAATCATGAATTATATACATTTTCCTCTATGGAGAATTTGGTTTCTCACTTTACGAGGTGAATCCATTCATAAAATATGTCAACAAAGTTTTCACTACCAAAAAATAATTTGTTCTAACCATTCTAGGATGCTAATTTGGAATGAGATTAACCCCTGGATGCCCTAATACATAATATACTCTATTTCTTGAGTGGAAAACCAATCCTTACAATCATGTTTTATATAAATAAACATAAAAGTATTCAAAAGCCATGTCGTTCTAATACAACTATATTTTTTAAAATTTTTCTTTTAGTATTACATTGACCTCTAAAGTGATCAAAACCCTTTCTTTAATACAAACTATAACACATGATATACTGATCAACCCCTAAATATAAAATTTATGAAAAGGGTTGCACCTTATTAAATTCACATGATTTATTAGTTTTATATTTTAATAGAATTTGGAAAAAAAACTTATATATCAAATACTTACAATAGGAAGTGGACGCTTCCACTCAATTCCCATATTTTAAAAAAAATTAGACTCATAAATTTGACCTCATGTTTCATTGAAAAAAACATTCCTTATTTTACGTTTAAAACTCACAGTGGAGAGATATAACTTGATATAGTTCTTAATCATCCTTAATCCTGATAAAAAACATTTGAAAATATTTGATCAGCAAAACAAATCTCAATAAGTGATATAAAAATAAAGTAAACTCATTATACCATTTCAAAATTCATGAAAAAAAATAAATTTTTCCTTGTTTGTAACAAACTATGGACTCAAATATTCAATTATTTCCCCAAGAAATCAACTTCATTGACCAAGGATTTAATTAAACATCTCATAATCAATAACACGAAAACTAATCCATAGGGTCACTTGACAAATATGAGCATTCAGGGAATAACACACACATTTAATCAAATGTATAGTAACTAGAGAAGAGAATCATTACCCATTGAATTGTAGACAAATATTGACCTCACACTACATCATAAATAATGAAAAAGGACTAAAATCTATAAATAGAACATAGAATCTTTCATTTATATCATAAAAACTAAAAAAATATCCTTTTCAACACATACAAAGGAGCACTTTTGAGCATCATTTAAAAATTAGAAGAAATATAATTTTTCATGTGAATATAATAAAATAAATAATTAAGAAAAGAGATAATTAGATATTTCTTTGTAAGAACCGTGAAAACATGTAGATTTATTGTTTTAATGAAAAAATGGGTATGATGGTAAGAACTTTTTCTCATGTTTTATATGTTAAAAAATTCATTTTTAGATGTGTAAATTTTAATGTCTCGGAATTTCTGTATATTTTATTTAATTATATAGAATTATTCTGAGACCAAAAAATATAACAACGCATGATTCCAAGGCTTGGAGTGCCCGGAAAGATCTATCAAAGTTTTTTAAACATTAAATAGCGCATGTGAGAAGATTTCTGGAAAAAGTGGAATAACTCCTAAAACATTTCATTGATCCGAAATCTGGGGGCACTGTTGTGCTCAGGATGGTGGGTTTACCCTTGGTGCGACTTAAGTTTAGTCGACATGGGCCTCCTATGAGAAAACCCAAAAATGGACTAACAGTAAATAAAATAATAAAATAATGTTATTTTATTTTTCAAATACTTATAACTCATTAACGGTAAATTGAACTAAAAATATGATACCACCACTGAAATCATGATTGTATTCTCTCTTTAGGAAGGTACTAACATTGGCCAGTTCAGGCCACCAGTGAAAGTTTGTATTTGGCTGTAAATAAAATAATTAAGTGACAATTATTTTATTGTAAATTCATAACTTCTAAACAGTAACTTGGATTGTAAATCTGAGAGTAATGTTAGGCTTATTGGGGCGTGTTTCACTTAGGAAAATCCTAAACATCATCATTACAGGTCATGGGTGACTGTTAATAATTTATTGAACTTTTTTTAGGTACATTCAGTAAATGCACGAGCGGTTTTTTCTAAATTTTGAACTATTGCCCGGATTAAAAATATGAGAGAACCATTGAATATACTGCGCCAAATATTCACTTAAGGGATGATTTACTTCGACCACAGTAGGTTCAGAGAAAAAGTTATTTTTTGGATCTTTTTATTAGAATAAATAAAATAACATTATTATTTTATATTTATTGTATTCCTCCAACAGAAAAGTGGTAAGGTGGGGCCGGTGACATGTCATGCCAAAAAATGTATTGACCCTCCAATCTAAATGACAACAATGATGGAGGAAATTAGAAAGCTTACTAATTAATGAGACACCATTAAATTCAAAAGTAGTTACTTACCCTCCCCCTATCCTATATATATGAAGCTTGTGGGGAGGTATCAACACAAATTTGTTAAGAAACGAAGTGCTGAAGGAGTGCTATGATGCCAGACCCTTAGTAGACAGAGTCGGCCTTTTAGGAGGTTACGGGTGACACCGAACCACAAACTGGAACACGACGTACGAGCGATGTTATTGTGAACCTGTAGTGGGGAAGAAGAACATTGACCCACATTCAAGCATAGACGCCCTCCAATGGGTTTTCGTGGTAGTAGTTTTGAATCATGTTTCAAATTCATGTGAATTTATTTAACACCCTTAATATCCTCCATATTACGAGCTAACATGGTGGGTGTGGGCATAACGAACCCATCGTTGGACTGAATTAGTCCACTGCACTCAATCCAGGCCACCGCCGTTGGAGCAGGCCACTGCCCTTGGTCCGGGCCACCGCACTCGGAGTAGGCACTTCCCTCGAACTGGGTCGCCGCCCTCGGCGCAGGTTGCTGCCCTCATGCCAAGTCATCAGCCTCAGACTGGGCTACTGCCCTCATGTCGGGCCACCACCCTCGGACCGTGCGGCCGCCCTCAGAGTAGGCCCCGCCCTCGAGCTAGGCCGCCGCCCACACGCCGGGCCACCGCCCTCATTTCGAGCCGCCACCCTTAGAGCGGGCCGCCACCCTCAAGCCATACCGCCGCCCTCAGACCAGGTTTCTCCCCTTAGAGAGGGCCACCTCCCCCATACAGGTCCGTTGCGATCAGGCCGGGCCACCGCCCTCATATCGGGTCATCACCCTCTTTCCAATCAGCCGCTCTCAGAGCTAGCCGCCGCCCACAGAGCGGGCCACCGCCATCGAGCCGTGCCACCGCCCTCAGACCGGGTTGCCGCCCTTACAAAGGGACGCCTCCCCAATGGGCCACCGTCCCAAGACCGGGCTGCCGCCCAACACGGGCCGAGCCGCCCTATTCGGGTCGGGCTGACCATCTGGTAGGCCGTACTGGACATCGACCCAATTGGCTGATTCTACCTTGGCCTAGCCTAGACCGGGTCGGGCCGGGTTGGGACATCCGGGTCAGACAGGACCTGGGCCCAACCGGGTCCATAAACACTCAAATGAACTTATCTTGAAAACCAAATGCCCATTTGATGAGCCGTCTACAGGGTTGAGAAACATGGAGTGAGATGTTCCTTTTTTCCAACTCCATTAGAGTTTCAGAGAAACTTGGAGTTCAACCGGGTTGGAACTCACCCAAATTGAACTAGGTCCTTGCCACTGAAATTCCAATAATGTACAGATCGGGTGTCTGACTGACGCACTGTCTCTTGCATTGGAACCCTTATGACATGGAGGATCATTGGGAAACTTTTTTGTGAGACTTCATGATGGTTTAGATACTACTGATGGCTTGGGGAGTTTTTTTCCCAAGCCCACAGCATATGGGACCCGGTGACTGGCTCAGACATGACGAATATTGACTTTTCGAATATGCATGACTCAACGGCCGCAGTACGTGATGGAGAGGATTAATTTTACAAACCACGATGAGGGTGGGTGGTTTTGTGTTACCTGGCAGGCTGTGGTGGGGACCAGTTGTGACACGCGTTGGGGAGGAGTACCTTAGCAGACCGTGTTGGGGAGGGACAACCCTGTGTGACCCGGCATACCCGTGGTACACAATGGGATCAGTACCTCAGTAGTTCAAGGTTTGTGGGATGCTTTTATGTATGATGCGGTGGGCCCACTGTACTAGATAGAGGAGGAGTTTTCAATAGCCAAGGTGTTCAATGATGCGACTGGGGATGCTACTTGTTACTACCCCTAGAATAAATCCTAGTGTGAGATATCTTTACATTGTGCTTGTGATTGAGGTAATACTATGTGGTACTCTACCTATGTGGTACTTTAACTTCGTGGTGTACCCTTTGGTTTTTATTTGTGGAGTTATAGGAGACCTTAGGGGTCTCGGGTTCCCTACTGAGTATTGTTATACTCACCCATACAAAGGCTTCGCCCGCACCTTGTTGCGTCTTGTGCAGACGATGAGCAGTTGGGTTGAGGTTTGAGGGATCCAGGACCTGGTGGTACATAGATGAGATTAAAAAATGTGAAGTGATGAGGAGGCAATATGTACCTACCCTTTAGGTGGGATTTGGGGTGTACCATTTGGTGTGAGGTGATGCAGGGACTACTGATCGTGAGTTGTACCTACCCTTCAGATAGGATCCGTGGTGGAAGATCCAAGAGCTTCTTTTCAACATTAAGATTTTTTTTAATTTTCAATTGTACTTTTACTTTTCTAGTTGGGTTTTTATTCCATCCCCTTTGCTTTCAGAACTCTTTTATAATAGTAGTTTACTTCACATTTACTTCTTATTGTGTTCTTGGACCGTGTGTTTGTACAGGATTAAAGGAAATGCCTTCCGGTTTTAGGGAATATGCCTTTCGGAACTAGTTTCCAGCCCATCACATATAGAAGGCGCGCTTGGGGTAGTCACGACACGGGCCCCAGGGGACGGTGCAAGAAAAAGTGGTATCTGAGGAGTTCCGTTCTATCGATGAACTAGTACTATGGTCTTTTCTTTTTGGAAATAGTGTTAAGTGTTATGAGTGTGGTTTCAGTTATGAGAGTCCAGTGATGGTCCGGTGACCAACATATCCATACACCAGGACCCTGAGTTCTGATTTCTGACTCAGCGTATGAAAACATTGATTGCATGTGTTTTTTAAAAGTTGTTTTTTTGAATTATTTGGAGTTAGCTCACTAGGCATAACTTAATGACTATGGAACACATGTTCCTTATCAGGATGCATCATCTTAGATAGACACCTAGGTTTCCTGAGAGAGTATGTGACGATGGCCCACCAAGCGATGAGGCCTCAGTAGAGGGCCCACATATGGCATTGTCACCTTCGGGTGGTGTACCAGCAGCACCACTACCCATTGGACAACCATTTACACTAGCCCACCGGAAGAGGGTGCATGCCGACCGAGCATGTTACATGAGTTTCAATGGCAGAGGCCTCCAAGGTTTCAAGGTGAGATAGACCTGAAGTCGGTTTAGGACTGGATGGAGGCTGTGGCTAGATTTTTCCACCTAGTTGAGACACTAGTAGAGAAAATGGTGATCTTAGCTTATAGTTTTTTCCAATGAGTGACCATGAGGATGGTACTCATAGTGATGAGGCTTTGGTATATGGACTATAGCCAAGATAGTACCTTCAGGTAGTGTGCCAGCTATATCACTACCCGTTGGTCAGCAATTACAACTGACAGTACTGGTAGAGGACACATGTAGGCTTAGTGCCTTAAACATGTTTCTGCATTAGATACCCCTCAGGTTCCGAGGAGAGACAACTCATAGGTATCTATGGAATAGCTTGAGGAGGTGGATTAGATTTTAATAGAGCTTATATTTCTTTGGCAGGATGAAATTTTAGTAGCTGAGTATTCATCGAGGAATACCGACCATCCGAGGTAGTCAATGAATACAATAAGATCAGTGTTTCATGGAATGGTCCTCTGAGCGATGTGTGTTTAGGGACATCCCACCTAGCACTAATCCTCCATGCATTCCTACTTTTGTTAGGGTGCTAGAGAGAACCTTTGTGGTTGAATTTTCATTGGATGAGCGAATACTTCCAGTGAATGTTAGCATTGTGAAAGAAGAAAACTGACTCCAGTCTCAGAGACTTGGGCATGTAGAGTGTTTTAGGATGAGGAAGTAACAGGGAAAGATGAATCTGCAGGGCATAAGACATGGAATTTGAGCTAGGAGAGCAGCATGAGGTGGTATAAATTTCGACATGTTAGAACCACCACCTCAATGTGGTTCCAACCTATCTAAGGGAGCTGGAGGAAAGGGGAAGGGAGTAGATACATGCGGTTAAGGAGTGTGACCCAATAACTCTAGGAATTATTATAGGTATCTCATGTGTCTACTACTAGCTACCGTGTTAATAGAGATAGGTACTAATCATTCCTTCCTTCCACAAATCTTGTCCAAGACCTTGAGTTTCCAGTAAAACCATTTACTTAACCCTCACATCTAGAGAAACCTTTTTGGAGGAGACTCGATAATCACACTTATTCCACCGGTGTGATCTGACCCTTGAGGCGAGAGTTTTGGT
Source organism: Viscum album (assembly GCA_963277665.1). NCBI lineage: Eukaryota > Viridiplantae > Streptophyta > Magnoliopsida > Santalales > Viscaceae > Viscum > Viscum album. The sequence continues at coordinate 28,935,888 of OY728131.1, forward strand.
ATGAACCTCATGGTGGAAACGTAAAGGCCTTACGACATTAGTTTGGGTATGGACTAGACATCCGCAGTTCATACATAGATTGACTTTATTTGGCAAAAAGGTTGTGGTTTATCTACAATGTGTGAAAGGGGGTTTCCTTGGTCAGTGAAAAAGGAAACCTAGGAAGCACATGTCATGCATAGGAGGTTGAATCCTATCACACTTTAGTCGGCCAGACTTTTCCTCTTGGTAGTATGAGTTTTGAGTTTACAGTTCCAAATAGGAGTGGCAGAGCATGGGGACATCTTCTCAAAATTTGTTTCCAAGATTAGCTCCTCAAAGGGAGAGGGACATCTTCTTTGGCTAGGTACTATCAGAGATTTGTACCTGACTTCTCCAGGGTAGCTTCACCTATTTCAGCTTTGAAAAAAAGGGGGACCCTTTCATGTGGATGGAGAAGTGTCAGTATAGATTTCAAGAGCTGAGACAGAGACTCACAAGTAGAACTATGCTACCCATGCCTTAGAGTTAGTAGTAGTAGTCTGTACGCTGAAGATGTGGTGGTACTACTTCATGGCTGAATGGTTTACTGTTTACTCTGATCACAAGATTCTTAGGTGTATATTTTATTAGGAGAACCTGAACTTGATACAACGATTATGGCTAGAGTTCCTCTAGGACATTGAATTTGAGATAGTCTACCCTCCCCGGAAGGGGAATCTGGAAGCAGACACACTCAGCAAGAGGTCTGGTCTACAACTGCTAAGTGAGGCCTTGGAGCAGCTAGCCGCGCAACATATATCATTCGCAGATAAATATAGAGCAACTACCTCCAGTCTATGACTGTCACTCCCCTAATTCTTCAAAACATTTAGGGGGGCACAACTGGAGACTTTCACTGTGAGGTATGACATGATCATATATCCTCAAGATGGTATTCTAAAAGATTTTCTGGAGGGGATCACGTCATCCTCTTCAGAGGATGCACCATGGTACTAGTGATGCCTCAGAAGGAGGTGTTGAGGGAGATATATCCATCCCCTTTAACGGCACATCCTAGAGTGGTGAAGATGTACTAGGACCTCTAACATCAATACTGAAAGCCCGGGAAGAAAGAAGCAGTGGCAGAGTTTGAATCACAATGCCTCACTTGTTGTCAAGTGAAAACTGCCCATAGCCAGCAGAAGTCTTATGCCGAAATTAGGATGGAGACCATGTCTTCCAACGGGTCTCACCTCGATGGGGTTTGTGGAGATTTGGTTGGGGAAGAAAGTTATCTTTGAGGTTCATCAAACCATTCTAGATTCTCAGTAGAGTGGGTGAGGTGGTGTATCGTCTATCTCTTTCCCCACAGATACACTGGGTGCATAATGTTTTCCATGTGTCGCAACTGAGGGGATGCGTGCATGGTCCATCACACGTTATCAACTGGGGGAGTTTTTCTTTGATGATGGGGTGACTTTTACGAAGTTCCCAGTTGAGTTAGAGTGTCTACCAGAGCATGTCCTTCATGGCTGGTCAATACCTCTAGTGCGCGTTTGCTAGCATCACGGGACCCTCTAGGAGGGAACATGGGTGTGGGAGGATTAGATTCATGCTCAGTACCCCAATTTGTTTCCGTAGTCTGTTTTTTGTCATTTGGGGACAAAAATCCCAAAGGTGGGGAGAATGTAATGTCCTAGAATTTTCGTATTTTTTTAATTATATTGAATTATTTCAATACTGTGAAATATGATGGCACTTGTTTCTGAGGCCCAGAGTGCCCTGAATGATCTGTCAAAGCTTTTTTAAACATTAAATAGAGTGCGTAAGCAGTTATCCCGAAAAAGTGGAATAACTATTTAACAGTTTCCCAAATCATAAATTTGAGGGCACCGTTGTGCTTAGGATAGCTGGTTTACCCTCGACGCGAGTTAAGTTTAGTCAGGGAATGATTCCTATGAGAAAACCCAAAAATCGAATAAACATAAATAAAATAAATAAATATCTTTTTTTTCAAATGATTATAACTCATGAACGGTAACTCAGATTAAAAATCTGAGACCACCGCTGAACTCATGAGGGTATGATCTCCTTAGGCAGATACTAACATTTGCAATCATGGTACACTAGTGAAAGTTAGTTTTTGGCCGTAAATAAAATAATTAAGTGAAAATTATTTTATTGTAAAATCCATACCTTCAAAACAATAACTCGGATTGGAAATCTGAAATTACTGTTGGGTTCATTGGGGGTGTTTTATAGTTAGGCCTAGCCTAACCTCGACCGGTGTGGGTCGAGGGTGACTGTTAATAATCTACTAAACGTTTTTTGGGTACGTTCATTAAATGCGCAAACATATTTTCGTACTTTTGAACCATTTCCTAGATTAAAAATCTGAAGGCATCATTGAATCTCTAGCGCCAAGATTCTATTAAGGGAGGCTTCACTTCGACCATATTAGGTCCGGAAAAAAAGTTAGATTTTTTTAACTTTTTAATAGAATAAATAAAATAAATTTATTATTTTATTTTTATTATATTCCTCTGACAGACAAGCGGTAAGGTGGGAACAACGATGTGTCAAGAAAATAAATGGCTTGACCCTCCAATATAGGCAACAACAACGTTGGGGGAAATTAGGTAAATTCCTACGTCGTTAATTACCCTCCATATCTATTATATATATAGAGCTTGGGGGGACATACCAGCACATCTTCGCCAAGCAATGAACTGTTGCAGGAGTGACACGACACTGGACCCTTATAAGATAGATCCGACCCAGTGGGAGGTGACAAGAAACACTGAAACATGACCCAAAAAGACGACTTATGAGTGGCATCATTGGGAACCAGTTGCGGGGATGAAGAACGCCGACCAACCTTCAAGCGCGAACTCTCTCCAACGGGTTTTTGATGTAGGGTAATTGATTCACATTTCAAATTCATGTGAATTTATTTAACCCCCTTAATATTCTCCATATTACGAGCTAACATGGAGGGAACGTGCCTAATGAACCTGCCCCGAACCCTCAGCTATCTTGTTATCCTTTCACCTCCTTGAAAGTCCTCAAGCACGTCGATGCATGCCGCAAGAGGAAGGGTGCAACTCGTCAGCCGTTGTGAATGGAGGAGGGGGTTGGCATGACGACTGGCTGTGGGAAGGGAGGTAGTAGAACCACTGTGCCACCGGCGAATGAAAGCCATGGCAGAGGCCAAAGCTGCCTCTGGATAGTTCTACATCAACCGAGCGGCGCCCACATGGCCCCTCTGCCTCCCCAACTGAATGGCCATTAGGCATGTTGGGAATCCAGCAGACCTAGGGGTAACACCCCCTCAGTCAGACTAAACCAGGCCACTACCCTCGGAGTAGGCCACCGCCGTCACTCCAGGCCGCCGCCCTCAGACCGGGCCCCCGCCCTCTGAGCGGGCCGCCACCCTAGTGGATCACCACCCCAGGACCGGGCCGCCACCCTAGCCGGCCGCCGCCCCACAAGGGTTGTCCTGACCCTTTGCGGGTCGCCCCTTTGCAGGATTCCCCTCTTGCGGGCCGGACCAAACATAGGCCCAGTGGGCTGAGTCCACTACGACCCGGCCTGGACTGGGTCGGTCCGACCAGGTAGGACCAGACCCGGGCCCAACCGGGCCTAGAAACCGTCAAAGGACCTTATCTTGAGAGTCAGACATCCGTTTTACGAATCTTCTATGGTGTTGGGACCCTTAGATCATGACAATCCTTTTTTAACTACTCCATTAGAGTTTCGAAGAAACTTGGAGTTCAGACGGGTTGGATCATACCCAAATCCAACCGGGCCCTTGGAACTGAAATACAAATAATGCACAGAACGCGCATCCAACTGACATGCAATCTATTGCATTTAATACCTTATTACTTGTAGAATCATTGGGTTACTTCTTTGTGAGACTTCATGCTGGTTGAGATATGACTGATGGATTGGAGAGTTGTTCTCCCAAGCGCACTACATACAGAACCCTATGACTGGCTAAGACCTGAAAACTGCTAACTTTTCGACTTGGAGTGACTTGATCGCCATAGTAACTAATGGGGAGCAGTCATTTGAAGACCAAGATGGGGACAGGTGGTTCTGTGTCACCTGGCAGGACAGGGTGGGGAGTGGCCACGGTACACGATGGGGAGGTGTACCTTAGTTAACTGCATTAGAGAGGGATAGATTCGTGTGACTTCGAAGACCCACAATACGCGATCATGAGCAGTACCTTTTAAGTTCAGGGTTAGTGGGAAGTGCCTCTGTATGAAACGGCCATCCCACTGTACTTGATAATAGAGGATTTTTCCAGTATCCAAGGTGTTCGAGGATGTGACTGGGGATGTTACTTTTTACTACCCCTTAAATAAATCCTTGTGTGAGCTGTCTTTACTATGTTCTTGTGATTGAGGTTATGCTATGTGGTACACTACCAGTGTGGTACATTGCCTTCTTGCTCTTAACCTATAGGTTTTCCTTGTGGAATTATTGCAGAACTTTGAGGTATTAGGGTCCCTAATTAGTATCGTTATACTCACCCCTGCATGGGCTTCGCCCGCACCATGTAGTGTCTTGTGCAGAAGATGAGCAGCTAGGCTGAGGTTTGGGGGAGCTAGGACCAGGTGGTATGCAGAGGAGACAGACAGGCGTGGAGTGTTGAGGAGGATATCTGTACCTACCCTTCAGGTAGGATCTGAGTATGACCATTTGATGTGACGTGATGTAGGGACTACAAATCGTGAGCTATACCTACCCTTCAGGTAGGATCTGTGGTGGATCATCCATTAGCTATTTTTCACATTTTAGTATTTTTATACTTTTCAGTTGTACGTGTACTTTTCCAGTTGGGCTTGTATTCCAGCCCCTTTTCTTTCATCACTCTTTTACTACAATACTTTACTTCATATTTTCTTCTTGTTGTGTTCTTGGACCTTGTGTTTGTAAAGGTTTAAATTCAATGCCTTCTTCTTTTAAGGAATATGCCTTTTGGTGCTAGTCGCCAGCCCCTGGCCTATGGATGACGAGCTTGGGTTAGTCACAGCACGGGCCTCGGGGGACAGTTCATGACAGAAATTTTGTAGAGAGGCCTCATTCACATTTATTGGTAAATTTTACCATTATTTTTTGTATATATTTTGTTGGGTTTTGGTTTGGGGGGTTTTAAAAGAAAATTCATAATTTTAGAATCCAAAGGAGAAATGAACTTCTGGAAAATGGTTTTCCCAAACCATGCACCTAGCTCCAAAAAACTATGAAACCCCCAATAGATGGGTATTTCATTGTTATCACCTGGTTTTTCAAACCACACAACCTCTTATAAGATACTATGAACCTATAAGGAGAGGCCCATGGTCATGTTGCAGTGTTTGGAATGTTGTGCGCCCATTCCCTGGAAACCATGAAAATAGTTTTTAATCCCCTGAATTGTTTTTATTATATTTCATAAACCCCCTAGTTTTCATCCAACCTCAACCTAAAAGGTTATCCTTAATTTTTGGATGTTCTATATAGGATTAAAAGGATCTCAAAGTCTATCCTTAACAAATAAAATATATGATTGATGGATCTTCATCTCTTCCAATATGAGTATTCTACACCATTTGGATTTCTCTCTCTCTTGTCCATATATCAAGGTAATGAGTATTTTTTTATTCATCATTTTAAATTGTTTAGATTGTGATTATAATAAATATAATATATTTGATCTTAATATTTGTATTTGGTCTTAGATCATTCATCACATTGTGATATTGACCATTCATTTTTAATTTAGCAATTTTTATTGGACTAACATCCATCAATGACCTTATGGTAGGTGTTCTAAATTTTAATTTCCATAGTCATGATTTTTAATTGTGTTTGCAAAATTGTGAAATTGAAATTTCTATGGTTTAGAAATTTCATCCAAAATTGAATTCATTAGATTGAATTTCCATGTAATAATGAAATGGGTTGAACTTTGGGATATATAAATTGGTTGAATTAGGATTATCTATTTGATTGGTTTTTGGGATTATGAAATTTTCAAACTAACGTTATTATTAATTTATTGAAAAATTGGAATTAATGGTTGGATGAATTAATCTTGAATGGTTAATGGTGTATATGATTAAATGATGAATGAATGGTTTAATTGTGAATTGTTCATATTATTCCATGTTATTAAAGTGATGTACCATGATTGAATTGATAATTTTAATGGGACACTAGGATGGGAACATTTGATGATTGGGTTAATGATTGTTAACCTTGATTTATAGATAATATGTGATATATGTGATATTGTGATTCATGTGATAGTGAGTGTTGGAAATGAACCAATGCTTGAAAATCCCATATGATATAACAATGAGTCTGTGACATGGATTGATGCTTAACAATCACATATGTGATAACATTGGGGTGTAGGGTAGTGAAATATTATCTTAATACACATGGTGTGTTAGATATGGAATTATATTACTAGGACATTTTCATTAGACAATGGTTCTAAATACACGTGATATAAAATTGGAATTATACAGAAAAGGAAATGCCATGACATAATGAATTGTGATTCTCTATGTGAGATGGTTCAGACTCTAGCATGATTCAATGTTGGTCTTGTAGGTTGAAGTGTTATCATGAACCTTGGGGATTATTATCAATAAGTAAATAATAATTTAATTATGGAATCTTCTTACTAAATCAAATGTATTTTATTATTTTTACAACTACATAAACTATTTTATAATGAATATTGTTTTTGACTCCATTGGTGGTGGCCTACTGAGTTGTAATCACACTATACTTATGTTTCCGGATTGATACATAAAAAGACTGCATGTTTTCAGAATAATAAAAGGGAAATATCCATGGTATATATGGTTTATTGTAGATGAATCATGGATAATGAAAAAGATTTGATTCAAGACTTACTTGGGGAGTGTCAATTTGTCTTTATTTTTTGTTTAGATTTCATAGTTGACACTTATATGGAATAATATATCTACTATTTTAGTTATGTATATTTATCAATGTTTTGGTTCATCTTACGATCTTGGTATTTATTGATCATGGTACTATTCTGGTTGTTAGTTATTATCATTTGGTTATTGTTTATATATTTTCATTGTTGTACTAATCCAATAAAGAGGGTATAAAATCCTCATGTTTTAGATTAGACCCTCGTTGCTAGTTAGAAGCCTTTAGAATATGGGTAAGTGATCCTAAGTTCATATAACCCACCGACTCAGGGAACTAGTCTATGGAACCCAGGCCAGGATGTTACACTTTTTTAGTTCGGTAAAAAGAGTCAAAATAGACCCATATAAGAAAATGATAAAAAATAATTTTCTATCCTTTGCAAAGAAACTGAAAATTAGCTAAAATAAACCATAATATATATTTTAGTGTAAATAATCACATTATTGTTATATTTTAATAAACATGGATATGGAGGAGAAAGAGTTTAAAACATTTAAAACATCATTTTAGAGGAAAATACCATACTTCAAGTCCCAAATCATTTTGTACGTACTTTATTACATGTATAATTATATTGTTTTAATTTTATAATTTCTTAATAAAACGATTATTTTTAATTCCATCATCATTATAAATTTTATTCCATTCATGACCATATTTTATTTAGTTACATAATATTTTATGTTTATGCCTGATGTTTTGAGTATGTTTAGTTTATTATCCCAAACCAGCTTCAACAAGTTGACCATAGTGAATGAAATAATGGTTACATGACATCCATAATAATAATTTTACATAATTTTTATATTTATATGTTAAAAAATATTTTAAAAATATCTATGTATTGAGGTATGGAAAAGAAGTCACAATTCTTCATGGAGGTGGTAATCAACTCGTACACACAAAAGACCTTATCATTTTTCAGTGCATATAAAGTTCAGAAAAAAATAAGATAGATTATAATTATATAATTATATTTATGTCATGAATATTATAAATATACATTGAATCCATCATGATAACAATCAATGAGAGGTGGTGATGTAAAATGAAGCACAACACATTATGGTGGTGGTAGTCTGCATGAATGCACGAATGAAGTTTTTGTTCCCCATATGATGAAAAAGGAGAAGAATTAGGATATACCACAAACACAATTAAATTTATTTATTTTATATATTTTTATGTTGTTATATCAACTTGTTTTTTAATATTTAAATTATTTAGAACATGAAATACAAAGAATGTTTGGTTTAGAGTTATACCTATTATTCGGAAAACCATAATTAGTATACTCATTAATCCTTTAAAGAAGGTGTTTTGATGATAGAAAGACTCTAAGTCACATGTAGGACGGTTTTTAGGGTATTTGTGTTAGGTATTGGTTCAGATAAGTATCTTAAGAGGTATGATGAAGAAAGGATATGTGGCTCTCTTTTATAAGTGGGGGGAGATGAACTCATGTAATTATTCAATGTTCTAAATTAAAAGTCCTTATTCATAGACATGTGGAACAAAATCACCAAAAAGTTATAGATAATATGTGATAGGGTTATAATTAACTCAATTGATGACATTTTTGAGGAGTTTTGGATACATTTTAATACATATCATCTAGTTAACCCCCCTTTAAACCGAATTAAACTTTAACCGTGATAACATACATTTTTTCATGGTAGATTAATCTATCCAAAAAAATAATACTTATAATATTTTTGGTAAATTATAATTAAAGTTTTTGAATCCATTTTTTCTGATACAAAATCTATATTTATTAGGAATTACATTTAATGTAAGTACTCCAAATGCCTGAGAAATATTTTGTTAGTAAAATACATCATTTAAGTGTAAACATAATTTCAAATGGAAATCATGTAACAAGTTCATATCCAAGAATATAATTGTTCAAATTGAAAAACAATGTATTTTTTAGACTTTTATATCAATAAAAAACTAAATATAACCTTCCAACTATACCATTAAATGGAAAAACTCATAAATTATTTTTAATTTTAATAAAATATAATTTTTTTTATTAAAGTCAATAATGAGTTACCAAATTTAAAATAATATTTTAAATTATTTTATTTAAATACTTTTTGAATATATATTTGTTTTATAAAATTTTTTCAATATTAATTAAGGTTATAAAACGAGATAATAATATCATAAAATTGATGGTATTTGAAAAATCAGTATTTTCACTATTTACTCAAAAATAAAAAAAAATTGAAAAATATCAAAAATCCAAAGTATGATACATTGGATATGATTAATCAAAAAAATGTTTTCCTTTTTATCAAATTTAAAATGTAAAATTCATAAATTTAAATATTAATGAAAACCAAGTAATATATGGACATTTTTTATTTAAATAAAATAATTCCGTTTTAGACTAAAAAAGTTTGTAAAATAATTTATAATATTACGAAGAATGTGAATCCATAAAATGAATAATTATAAATACTAATATTTATTTATTTATATAATTACCAATATTTTCAAAAATGTCATAAATTTTCAACATCACCAACCTAAAACAAGTTACATCTTGCTGATTTGATCTTATCAATATACAACTATCTTTAAAAATATTTTCCAAGAATCTGTATTTCATGAAAACCACTTTAATAACGTCATCACATAGATGACATACACTTAAAAAATTTCATTTCATTCCATAAAAATATAATATGTTCTTATATTTCTTCTTTTCTTTTTTCCAATAACAACCAACCCAATGCCTTGTATTTAAAGTGATGCATCATTTCTAGAGGTTACAGAACGTTCCTTGAACTTTTAAACATCTTATAATAGATTTAACTCTTCTTTCATATGTAAAGAAAATATAATATCAATAATACATGGACACAACCTTTAATATGATCTAATTTTAACTTCAACAACATTATCCTCTTTCAAAAATTTATTAGTCTTCTTTTGATACATATCAGTTTAGGAATTCATAAAAAAATTTGGGATGGTTGGATGGATATACAAGCTTAAAAATGGTGACCCGGCTAGTCACGTATTCAATAATCTTCTTCCATTGGTTGAAATTTATTCTCAATATTTTTCCATATTTTCCATGTTGCTTCAAATTTTTTATTTGTTTAGTTGATTAAATACCCATAATATTTTTCCTAACATTTTATTCACATACGAATATTATAAATAAAAAAAACAATTCAATGTTCCCAAAGCTTCCAAATTCCAAGAAATATCAATAAAAATATACTTTACTCTGAAAATATATTATTTACCAAAATATGGCACATGCACCTCTTCCTACTTTTGACTATCAATGTTTGATGTTTTTAATGAGTAATTTTTTTTGTTTAATCGCAAAATAATTTTCTTTGATCTATGATTCTTTCTATACATTTTAGATTCAAAAATTTCAAAAATATTTTCTCTTAAATTTGGGTTCCTAGAATTTTAAAATTTATGAGAATCACTTTTCGTACTACTAACTTGGTTTTATTCACCTATATCATTAGCTCAAAATTTACACCATCACTTTTAAGATTATTTTAACCCTTTCAGTGTGAATTTTTTTACAAACATAGGCCTTATTGTTATTTGGAATATTCAATACAATTAACAACATTATTATTTAATATTTATCCAACTTGTTATATATATTTCATGAAGTTAAATATATATTTTTCTGATTACTTCTCAATATTAATTACATTAAACTGGACACTATCAATCTACCTTTCCTTTAAATTGAATCTTTCTTTCATTTAGATTTTAAAATATTCTCTTTCATAAATAACTTATTCGAACTATAGATATCTTTCAACAATATTTATTCATACTCAATAAGAGTAAACTTTTTGTTTCATGAATATTTATTCACCATATTCAAATTTATGATATTATTATAAAACATTATGATCATTTAAAGAAATCTTTATTTAACATTTTAGTATAAAATTTATTTCCTTTTCTTTATCACTCACAACATCACTAACTTCATTATTAGTGAGATATTCCCCCGTTCAATTAAGCAATTAGTTGTTTTTTATTAACATCAACATTGGAAATCCCAAAATCATCATTATATTTACTAAAATAAATATCTTCAAACAATAATTTAAAATTTATATTTTTTTATTTAGATAAAATTCTACACCTCACTTTTGAATAAAAATTTTATTTAGGGTATTTTATTTGTTTCCATTTTTTGGATCTCTTTTTCCTCTCATTTTCTTCATCACTGGATTCTTTTTATTTTAACATTGGAAAACATGATACAAACTATAAATTTCACCACACTCAAAACACTTGAATGGAATATTTCCCTTATACATTCCTTTTACACTTATTATACTTATAGATATAACAAAAAAAATTTATGAAACATTACATAGACATATTCAACTAAATCTAAACAATCAACATCATCCCCATCAAATTTTTTCTTTTTTCCTTTATTTTGTTAAAAAGTTTAAGAATATTTCAATATTTTTATGGGATTATTTTTGAAAATAATTCCCTTATGGATTTAATAATAAATATGGATGATTGGTAAGTCATCTAAATTAAGTTTAACTAGATCAAAATCTTCATGTTCAGATAATTGTGAATAAAATATATTGTATAGAATGCACATAATCATCTTGTAAATTGTTTTATACTCCATAATTAAACACAAATAACTAATAGTACTCTCAATATCAATTAAGTGAGTAAAGAAGTCATCTAAATTTTCATTTTATAGCATTTTTAGGTCTTTAGGAATCAACCTCCAAGCCCATAGTATGGATTGATTCACCTTTTCATTGACTTAATTGGAATGGTCTAACTTCTCCCATATCCCATTTTCTATCTGAATCCCTTTTACCTAAAGAAACTATATATCACAACGATATTATAGAATGGAATTAAAATTATGGAAATTATTTTATGGATTTTCCCATTATTTGTTTTTATATACACCTTCAGAATGAGTAACAAATCCATGAGTTATAACTTCCATGATCTGATACAACATGGAAAATGACACACAACATCACTAGTAAATCACTAAGAGGGTGGGATGAATTAGTTATTTAAATTATATTTTTATTTTATAATAGAAAAAACATTCACCATCTGTTAAAGTGGTAAATTTTATCATTTTTACACACACCAATTACCAATCAAAGTATGCATAATAAATTTTACTACTTTCACTTCTCAAAATAAGAAGGATAATCCTAAGCGTGAACCAGATTCACCCGAGATCATACATTCCACTATTTCGGTCATGTAGATTAAAAAATAGTAAGGTTTGTACTTGAAATAGTGTTTCTTATAAGTATATTTTTCAACACACTGAGATTTTATGATATATATCCCTTCAAATAAATTTTATTTCTTTGATAGCTTTCTTTACTAGAATACCAAACATTATGTGATTATTGATATACTATTAAAATGTGACCATTAAAACAAAACTGTTGAATTGGTGGGTATGAATATGTGTTGAAATCATGAAGTATATTTATAACAGTCCTACTCAATAAAAACTCATTTTTTAATTCTTAGCAAATAACACTATTTTTTGTAAAGTCAATTTATGCTTGAAAATAAATTTTTATTCAAAAATGGTTTTTATTATTTTTGTGATAAAATATTATGATTATCTTATTCCACTTTTAGAAATTATATTTAAAAAAAAAATATAATTTTCTAGAATCAATATACCCAAATTAGATTAAGGTGACTTTTTTTATTTATTTGGAAATGAAAGTTTTTCAAGAATAGTGAAAAATTATAATTTTCATAAAACATACAATTTTGTCATTAAATAAAGTAATTTCAAAGTACAATTAGGTATTTAATGTGATATTAAAGTAACATATGAATCATTTAACTACATATAGTCGAATTATTTTATATAAATTGGTATTATACTTGATTTTGGTATTAGTTCATTTTACACTTGAAAAAGCATTTCTCTAAAAACTATTTTTAATTGCGCTTTATGCATATATATTAAAATAGATTTATACAAACTATAAAAATTTATTATTGAATAATATATTCCATATTTGGAGTAATTTTTTTTTAATTTGGTAACTAATACTTTTTTATTTTTCATCATTATGAGTAGTGATTGTGATAGATATTTGTCACCATAGTTGGAGTAAAATGGGTAAAATATGGTCAAACCAATGAGATAAGAACTATAAATATCCAATAAGGTTGACATTTTCATATTTTATTAGTTAATCATATCCATTTGAAACCAATTTTATAAAAATATGGAAATGTGCTCCCATTTTTATTGATTACAACATTTATAATATTTCAATGAAAGAATAAATCCCAAATTCCACTCTTTTTTGTTTTAGTAACTCTAATATTTTATCATAGGGATATGAATTACATAATGTTAATTTTTAAATGGTTATTTTAATTATTAATGAATTAATTTTTTCTTGGTAAGTAATTTATTTTTAATATTTAGAGATAGAATATCTTCATTAAATGTTTACACAATGCCGACAAAGTACATATTCATGTAATGGAAAAATCAAATAAATAATTTTAAAAATATTAAAATAATAAAATTTCAGTGAATAATCATGTTAGAAGATTTTTTTAAAAAATATACAATATTATTGACATGTAAATTATTTTTACTCTAATTCCATTTCAATATTGTAATATTTAAATTGAAACTATGTGAATGGTCTCAAAAAAGACTTTAGTGGTTTCTTATGTTAAATTATAATTTGTTAAATGTATTTAAATTCATAAAAATATTTTCATTGGAAAGTTGGATGATATATGGTTGAGCAGAAATAGTTTTCCAGTTAAGGGTCACTTTTCTTTTTATAGTAACATTCTTGAACTATAAAGAGTAAAAAACACTGATATCATGGTAACTATAAAGTGGTTTAACATGGGTTAAAATTAAAAGATAAGGGTTAAAACATCACATAAACCTGTATAAATATTATTATATTATATTAGTTCAACTTCTCCTCATCTTATATTCTATATATATCAATCTGTATCCACTTGAATATTGGGAAAAAACTTACATTCATATCAATATAAACATCTAATAAACACAAACGAAAGATCATAAGGCCTACTGCCTTTGGAAGACTAGGTTCATAATACAACATAAATAAAATAAAATAAAACATAATAATTTTAATATCCATAACAAGATAATAAATCCCTTTTACCTCCTAAAAATTCCTTGTAAAACATCAAAAATACATAAAATAATTGGGCGAGCTAAAAATACCAGTAAGGGAATAAAATTTATAACAAAACATAGCATGTGAGTCAAGTTACCTAACATGATATTATATAACATAAGGATAATGATTAATAACATGAAGAAATAATACAAAAAACATTGTACAATAAGTTAATTCAAACATAGAAAGGTATAAAAAACACAAAACATTACATAACCATAAGTCAAGGCTAATTTCAAAGACAACATCACACGGTGGGCAAATTCGCATTGTGGATTATATTTACTTCATAAACTCAGAAATATCATCTAGTGAGAAAAAAATAAACTAACACAATTTAGTTATATCTCTGTGCACCCATTATTGATTGTACATTCTTATGTGTTCCATAAAATGAAATAAATCATATGGAATAAACATAAGAATTACCCATGGAATGAAATGGGTTAAAAAATATTGTCTCAAAACACAATCAAAGGATATTTAATAAATATTTCAAAAAATAATATGTAATTAAATATTTGGGATGTTCATATACGATTACATTAGCATAGGTCTCCAAATTTGGTGTTTATTTTTATATAATGACATGATAAAAAGTAAATAATTGGGTATAGAAATGAACTTTTAAAACAGTGTTTTAATGAATAAGTTAAAGAATTTTGGTAAAATAATAAGTATGGAATTATCTTTGAAAAATATTACTAAAATAGAATCTTTATATCTGAAATATTATTTTTTTATAAAACCATAAATGGTAAAAGTTTATTAAATGAGGTTTACATCAAAGGATCAAGGGATTTCAAAGTTCCCCTTTGTTGAGTTAGATTTTAAAGAAGGAATTTTAAAATGAACATAAGGAAAGTATTACCCAATACAAATAAGGGAGAAGTAATAGGTCCACTTATAAGAGACATATACATAGAATTTAGAATAATTATGTAACATATAATTGATATGTAAAGTGAGATAGAGAAACCCAATAACCCAAAGTAAATTGGTGGTTCTAAGAGATCCCTTACCTTATGTCCAAGGATCATTTCACCATTTAGTTTAATGTAATGTATAATAAAATTAGATTCATTAATTACTTAATTCATATCCTTTTAATTTTTTTATATAACATTATTACTTTCATATATAACCATCTCCATGGGATATAAGGTTTTTTTTTGTTTCGAGAGCATTTGTCTCACAGTTCTATGGTCAGATGAATTGAGGATAATTATAGATTTAATAGTGAAATGGGACTACAATTCCATAATTTAAAATAAATTGTTTTCATGCACATAAAAAAATTAAATGTTCCCAAATAAAATGTTGTGATTCAATATAGCGATGATTCATTAAGTAAAAATTTTAATGTTACCTGGTTAGTTCATTTAGGCGGTTTTACCAACTGTTACAAACTATATTTATTTTACTTCATATTACATATATATATTAATTTATAATATGGTAAAATTCATTATATAATAATTATTATATTATTTAACCCTAATTATATATTTATGACTAGCCTTTAAGGGGTTGGAGAAAAAATAAATGTTTTGCTCATGGGAAGATGAACGAACCATAATATGAATAATTTATTTGTTTAGAATGAAATTAAGGGAGGTTTAAATAAGTATATTAAATTAACCCAATAACATCACAATATATTTAACATAATGGATCCATTATTTCTTGCTCGATGTGGGAGGGTAGGAGAAGGTTGAAGAAGAAAGGAATTTAAAAGTGGTAAATTGATAATATTACCTATTAAATTTCATCTGCATGAAAAACTACTTAAGGAAATTATAATTGGTATTTTGTTGGATAATAAACACTATATAATTAAGAATAGTATTGGTAAGGTTATTGGATATAAATTTGGCATGCTATAATTCCTAGATAGTGTAAGGATAATGGGGTTTGATGGGTGTTTCTAAATATTATATTCATTAGATATTTATTTTGGCTCAAGACTATCAATAGTATTTATTCCTATGACTATATATAGTAAATTATTCTTGTGAGTTTGAAATAATGGGTTCTTAAATAATTCATGAATTAAAATTTCATGTATTTAGATTATGATTTCAATGATCTTATTTTTTCTTATTTTACTATTCACCAAAAATTCAACTATTTTAGAAACATAAAAACAAAATTACCTACTCTATTTTTAAATGAGTCTATTTAAAATTTGAAATCCATTTTATGAAAAATAAATTTCTTGTTTTAAAAATTAAAATTTTTAAATAAAATCCTTATTTATTTTAAAAATACTATTTTTAATATTATAGTCAATTTTGGACCGTTTGAAAAATTACTGATGTTCTCATAAAATAATTTTTTTTCAATAAGGTAAAAAATAATATTATTTTATAAACCAATTCTATGAAAGTAAAATTTATTTTAAATTTTTATATTTTTTCATAAAAATAAAAAATTTACATTACAATTTAAAAAACTATTTACTTATATCATGAGATGAATACGCAATATTTTCATTTTATCAAATACCTAAATATTATTTTCACTTCTATAAGTCAAGTTACTATTTTAATGGTCATGTTGCTATTCCTAATGGTAAGATTACTATTCTAATGTTCAAATTACTTTTCCAATGAACAGATTTGTAGTGGGCATATGGTTTCCCTACTTGCTATAAATATAACATATTTCATTCATTCTTTATTGAATTACATTTTCTCTAAATGTTATATGTATAAATATATACATATATTCATTTTCAAGATGAATACCGTATTACTAATAATTTTTTTATTTCTCTAGTGTTTTCATGAGAGTGGTTACTCTGTTGGATTGAGAAGATCCAATTTTTCCTATTTTAGATTTTTTATTTATTAGTTTTTATCTCATTATAATATTTTCAATTCATATGGAAATTTCTGTTTACTAAATGTAATGTTAAAATTATTATAAAAAATTATATGTTGGTTTTATCATATGGAAATTTTTCCTTATATAATATTATACTACAAAATATGATACAATTATATATTTATATGGTAAATTCCACTATGGATGTTCTAGCTTGTTTTAACCCCACCTAAAAAATTTCTCACTTTAGATTTGATTTTACATATTAATGTGAAAATAGGTGAGGGTGTTTCTGCCTCATGGATTCCTCTAGTTCCCACATCTCTTCATTGTAGTCATGGGTTCCCTATATTATATTGACTATACAATTTGTCTTATTATAGAGAACATTATCTCTACAGTCCAAGATGTTCACCAGATTCTCTTCACAACATAGATCATTTTCCAGCTATAAAACCTCTAAATTCAGTACAAATAAGGGATATGGTATGTAGTTCCTTAATAAAGTTTTGGGGAGTACTTTATATACTTGAGAATGGGTCAGTGTTAGTTCTTGTTGATATAACACAAATCAGATGTAATCAAGAATATCAAAGGGGTTGGTGTACCTAGAACCTAGATTTCCCTACTTTCCAAATCTCATGACACGATTCCATGGGTATAGATAGTGGAACACATTATCATTAGCCTCAAACTCCATGCCTCATCGATGATTGAAAAAAATATCTTTTGTTTACTTTGAGTAACACTAATGTGATACTGAATGGCCTTCACCTTTTCTATCATTTCCTATACCATTTTAAGACCCAATATCTTGTGTTTAAGAACTTAATACCAACAAGAAGGTGTTCTATATTTCTTCTCATAATGATATTTATATAGATCCATTTGGATACTTGAGTGAAAGATACAATTGTGTGATAAATTGAAAATAGGATTTTTTGATTCCATATTCCGTTGAATTCCATTGGGCATGCTCTCAAAATGTATTCAAGTGTCTTGATAGTCTACATATATTAACCCTTAGTTTGGGGGTGATATGCCATAATGATGTTAAACTCAGTGTTTATAGCATATTAGAGAGTCTTCAAGAACTTTGAGGTAAATATTCGATCTCGGTCAGATACAATTGTTAGTGTTGAGCTACATATCAACCCCATTTATCTATTTCATATCCTAGAAAGTTGAATTAGTGATAAATCCTCTAGAATTGTAATGAAATGAAAAGAATTTATAAGATGATCCACCACAACCCATAGAGTATTATTACTTCTTGATGTATTTGGAAGACTACTGACAAATTCCATGGTTATTATTTCACATTTTCATATATTTATGGGCAATGGTTGTATCAACCCTTTAGACTATATATTTCCAATCTTTACATGATGACATAACATGCAGTTTGATGCATATTCTGTGATGTCATTATTTATATTTTTCCAAAATATTTCTCTTAGAGATCTCTATACATATTAAATATACCTAGGTGGATGGAGAAGGTTGAGCTATATGAATCATTCAATATCTCATTTAAGTTAGGATTTTATGGTAATCACTGTCATGGCCCAAATATTACTGTTTATTCATCAATTTTAAAAATCATGGATTTCCATTTTTTGTAGCTTCCACCTTCTTCTATAATTCCAATTGACCTCTTTGAGCATCATTTATCTTCTCTAAATGTTACAGTTTAATAGTCATTTGAGAAAGGAATGATGGTTTTTAGTTCTTATGATCCCCATATCCATCCATTACAATATTAATACGATTGAATCATTCTCAATTATCACAATTGATAAGGTTAGAATATCCTTTCTACACAAGTAATCTATAACATTTTTCCAAGTAAAACAATGGATTGAGTAGTCATCATCCCTATCAACTAGAGACATTTTTGATGGTTCATATTATTCTCCTTCTACATGAATATATATTTTAAAATATTATAATATTTAAAAACTTCCCACTTCTCCCAAAATAGATGATTCCACCATATTTTCAAAGTAAAGATCATTGCATCCAACAATTTATCATGTGTTTGGTAGTTCTAAAAAATATTTAACTACCTTGAAGTGTAGGCTATAACTTTATCATTCTCTATTAATACACAACCCACTCCATTATTTAATGAATAATTGTATACCTCAAAAAGGTCTACACATCTGTGTGGATTGAGGATCAGTGTTGTGATAAGAATACTTTTCAATTACTTTAAGATCTCTTCATATTCATTAGTCCATAAAAACAATACTCCCAGCCTATCAATGTTTTCTAGCATTTTTTACAACCATTAGATGTTTCTCACATGTCATCCATAATAACAAGTTCGTATAAGGAAAATATGTTTCTCTATTACAAATGGTGTCTTAGTCCACTCCTTAGATTCATTTGTCTTATAAGTATCCACATATATCTCTTTTCTAGTGATAACATCTCCAATAATGATACTTCCGCCATACATAACTCACATTTACTGTATTATGCATATTTCTTATCCTTTTGAAAATTATTTTTCACAATATTAAAATTTTCCTCATGCTCCTTATTGATTTTGGAGTATATTAGAATATCATCTACAAAGTATACCAAAAATTTATCTAGGAAATATCTGATGTCTCTATTCATTAAGTGTATAAATATTCCTCAAGTATGAAAGAGTCCAATGGTAATCACTATGAAATAATAGTGTCAATACCATTTTTGAAAGGCAACCTTGGGAATATCTTCCTACTTCATCTTTAATTGGTGATATCCCAACTGAAGTTCCATCATTGAGAAATACTATTCCCTATAGAGTTCATCAAACAAATCATCTTTCTATGGTAGGGGACAGTTGTTATTTTTCTTGATTTTTTGGAGTTAAAAATAATCAATGCAGAGGCACATTGAACCATCCTTCTTCTTGATGAATAGGATTAATGCACCCCCTGGTAAAGCACGCGGGCATATTAAACCATTATCTAGATTCTCTTGTAATAACGTTTTAAGTTCATCTATGCTAATGGAGTCCATTATCTAATGCATTTTGGTTATAGGTCACGGTCTAGGTATATGTTCAATTTGGATCTCAACCTCATAGTCAAGAGGAAGAATATGAAACTATTCATGGAATAATTTATAATAATCCCTCAAAATGGGAAAATTTTCAATCATGATTCCATCTTTGTATCAATAATTTGGGAGATATATGATTTCTCAAAATAAAATAATAACCATACTTCAGATGAACATTCCAAAGTATATTCATCCACTTCTTTACGTGTGTACAAAATTGGAGGATTACTTGGGATGTGAAGAGTGGTGTCGCTCTTATGATAATTGATGTCATATTTTTATAAAGATAACCAATCCATTCCAAAAATATCATTAAACTCTACTAATTTATGTTGGAAATGATTTACAGTAATTACATTGCCATAAAAATTAGCTTTTGAAATAATAATCATAGAACTTTTCTCCTAATTTAATCAAATCATTTAGGGTGGTGAATTAATTCCCCTAAAAAGAATCCTAAATATATTATACTGGCATGAATTGAAATAAAACAATACATACCCAGCTCTATAGTGGTGGATCAAAATATTTATAGTGTATTCCCATCCTAGTTCCCTTGGTTTGGAGAAATATAGTGTTTATCATACTTATTAATCATAGGATTAGGGAATTGACTTAGATAATGACCAAGATCCCAATATCTAGGACACTGAACTATTAATTGTTCATTAGGTTGATCATTTATTCCCAGTTTCTGGTTAATTATAATCTTCAATTTTCATTATCAGTTGGTTACACTATGCTCAACGTTTCCACATATAAAGAATATTATGGTTCCTTTATGATATTTTCTTTGGAGTGCCTTCCTAGATTTTAGACATGTATGAAACTAAATCTTCTTTTTTTAATCATCATTGTATCCTAAACTTCTATGAGACACTACCATTCTCTTTTTTGTTGTATTTTGAAACTCATATATGTTCTAGTTGCTAATCAAAATTCATAATAATTGGTTTGGAATAATCGTAATATTCCTTACTTAATCTCCGTTATTATTAGAAATCTTGTTAGGTAAATCATTATATTACCCATCATATTGTTTTTTGACATGATTCTTATTATTTTCCACTTTTAAATAAAAAAATGGATTATAATACTCAAACTAAAAATTATGTAAATAAGGAAACTATGAATATTGAAAGATTAACTTATAAATGACGTGTATTTACACTAACATATGAGTCACTAGGTTTCAATCTTGGTTATCCTTGTTAATATTCATATTGGTTTTTCTTTCCAAATAATCTATTCATTTCCATAATAATGGGTTGTAAAGAGTGTGAAATTTCCTTAAGCATATCCCCCTGGAGTGTCGAAACAGGTGTGCAATAAGGCCTCTTTATTTTTCACCCTATGAGGATCAAGTTAATTCATAATGCATATTTATGGGTTATTACCTCTAGTTACAACTTTTCTAGATCAACATACACCTGTGGTATCCAGATAGGGATGCAATTTTATAGAAACTACTCAGTCTATGCATCATCAAAATTCTATGATATTCTTCTATACTTAGAGTTATACCTCAAGTTATCACTAAATTATTCTATTCCTAATCCCCAAAAATTAACTATACCATTCGATGAAACCAACTAGAGTAACCCAATCATTTTAGATATATTTTTACATTATTTTTATCATAACCATCCAATACACACAATCCAAAAATTGTGAGGCCTAGTTTTTTTTGGAAGACTTGGTTCATAAAATATAAAAAAGAAACTAAAACTGAAAATATTAATTTTAATCCCTATAATGATATCCTAAATCCCTTTAATCCATACAAACTATATAGGATAAATTTAAGAATATATAAAATAAATGTGTGCACTAGAAAACAAGTAAGGGAATACTCAAGAATATAAAGCATAACATGTGAGCCAAGTAGAATAACATGATATCAGAAAAGTAAAGGATCATGAATAATCCCAATGGATCATAACATAAATAAAATATTGTCATAAGATAATGTGAACATATGAATGCATAGTCTATATATTACATCCAATATTTATACGCCCTTGCTAATACCCAATACAATATCACATGGTGGACCGAGTCCCATCAAGGATTTGGTTTACTCCCTAACCCCAGAAATACAGTTTCATGAGGAGAGAAAATTCCCCAATGAATGGGAGGTTTATCAGGTCTCACCCATTATAATATTTACATGATTTTTTGTTCTACAAAAGGAAATCAATCATATGGAATAAACATAAGAATTACACTAGGAAGGAAATGTGTTGCATAATATTTCCTCGTGAGATAATTAAAGGATATTTAAAAAATATTTCAAAGAGAATACGTAATTTAATATTAAGGAAATAAATATCTAATAACATAAGAATAAACACCAATATATATTGTTAATTTGGAAATAATTTCACAAGAAAGGGTAGAGAATTGGGTATACAAATTAACTTTCAAAACTATGCTTTAAGGAATTGGTTAAAGGATTTTGGAGAGAGAACAAGTATTGAATTTTTTATTAAAACCAAAGGTAAACTAGAAAAGCTATACAATTAATATTAATTAATTAAAGGAAATCAAAAAAGTGAATAATAATTTTAAATGATAATTATATAAATTTATTAAAGGATAGAAAAGTTCCCCTTAATAGGGTTGGATTTTAAAGAAAACAGTTTAGAATAAACTTAAGGCACGTGTTTCCCCATCAATAGAAGGGATACTATTCTAGGTATATCTGTAAGATAAATGTATATATATTTTAACATAATTTCATAAAACCAAAGAGATATATATATTGGGTTAGATATATAAATATAATAACCTAATAGAAAGGGGTGGTTCAGAGAGATCCCTTACCATATGTTCAAGAATCATTCTACACTTACACTTAACGTCTTAAATAATGAAATTTTATTCAACGATTACCTAATTCAGAAAAAGTTTACAACATTATTTTATATAATATAATTTTATTATGTTTTTTATAACTATTTCATTGAGAAATATATTTTTTAT
This sequence comes from Viscum album, assembly GCA_963277665.1. Taxonomy (NCBI): domain Eukaryota; kingdom Viridiplantae; phylum Streptophyta; class Magnoliopsida; order Santalales; family Viscaceae; genus Viscum; species Viscum album. Next base: position 28,958,900 of record OY728131.1, read on the forward strand.
TTTTTTGTTTCAAGGGCACTAATTTCATGGTTCCATGTTCACATCACTTGAGTATAATTATTGATGTTCTTATCAAACATGAAAAAATTAAATAAGTAAAAAGGAATGGTATTAATGACCTTATATAAATTAAAATAGTTCCAAATATCCATTTTTTATGATATACGGATGAATAATTTATAAAAAAAGTTAACCTTAGATGGTTAGTTAATTTAGGTGGTTTATGAACCATTACGAAATAGATTATTTTTATATAATATTATGGCCATATATTATTTTATAATATGAAATAAGTTATAATATTATTATCATTCTATTATTTGACCATTATAATATTTTAATGAAATTACTTAAAGGTGGGGGAGAAAAATGAAGTGGTTTGTCCATGAGGGTGGTGAACCAACCATATTATGAACATAATATTAATTAAAGAATCAAATTAATGGACGGTAAGGGATGGATATTTCATTATAAAATATGGTTCTAGTATATTTATTACATATGATTCATTATACCAAATTAGATGATGTAGGTGGGAAAAGTAGAATAAGAAATGAATTCAAAATTGGTCAATTGAGAATATTACCTCTTAAATGTCATCTCCTTGAAAAACACCTTAAGTTACATAGAATTCGACATTTGGTGGGAACAAAGCACTACAGAACAAGGGAGGGGATTACATAGAGAAATGGGCAGAAATATGGTTTGTGTAATAACTTTGAAGTTGTGGGGAGATGGATTTCTGAGAGGTGGTATTTATAAGGGAAGAAGTGGAGATTTTTAATATTATATTCATTAGTTTATTATTTTGGGTCCAGACTACCAATAATATTTTCTCATGTGACTATATATAGAAATTGGTGCATTTAGTTTCAAACTAATAAATTCTTAAAGTAACTATGAATCAAAAGTTCCTGTATTTAAAATATAATTTAATAATTATATATTTTTTTGTATTTAATTATTCACAAAATAAACATTTATTGTGAAAAATACCAAAAAAAACTCAACCGAATTATTCTTTTGATGTGTAGATTTCAAAAATGATATCCATTTTATGAAAATAATTTTCTAAATATGATAAATTTAATTTATAAATAAAATCATTATTTATTTTAAAAAATACCAGTTTTAATATTGTGATCATTTTTTTTGTGTACCACTTAAAATATTACCTACGGTTTCATAAAATATTATTAACCCTATAATAATACTTAAAATTAATCTATAAGATCATTTTATAAAAATAAAATTTGTTTTATTTTTTTAATTTTTCATAAAAAAACTGAAAAAAATATATGTTTTACATATATATGAAAAATTATTTTATCATTTTAGAAAATTATTTAACTTGTATCGTGATAAAAATGATCCATAATTTTATTTTAAAAGACGCGTACATTTTATTTTACACTTCCATAGTCAAGTATACTATTCTAATGATCATGTTACTATTCATAATTGTTATATTACCATTCTAAATATTAGTTCAATATTCCAATGTTCATATTACAAATCCAATAGTCATATTTGAAATGTTCATATGGGATTCTTACTTCTTATAAATACATCATTTTAATTTCATTATTCATTAGCTTCTATTTTCTCTCAAATATATATATTTTTATTTTCATGAAGGATATTGTATTACTAATACTTTGTCACATTTATACATTTTTTTTTCATGAGTGCATTTATTCTAGTGGAAAAATTATATCTTCATTTTTATATTTTAGTTCTATTATTTTCGCATTTTATCTCATTTTAATATTTTAAATTATTATGTGAATTTTTATTCTCTACAAGTAATGGTAAAATTATCATAAAAATGTTATTATTTATATCATGTGGTGTGTCTGAATTATATAATATTATATTTTAAAATATGAAATAATTATATATTCATAATAAAAATTACATTGTTGAAAATTCAGGTCTTCACATTAAATCAGAATGTTAATTTATATTAATTTTATACTTTAAGGAATTCCAAGGGTGCCATCCTATAATTTTAAAAGAGAATCTCCTCTCTTCACCTATTTACAAAGTTTGAGAACTATATCATGGAAATTAATTAACCTAATATCATATTATATTCACCCACCATATCCAAGAGCTTCTGTTAATTGAAAAATAGCAGGTCCAATTGGTTTAATGTGTATGCTGAATGAGGTTTCTCATTAAAGAGGTATTACTCTTAACCAGGTAGTTTCAATTGTATTTCTACTTCTACCTCATCTAAATATATTATATCCATACTAAATTTTTTAATCTAGTGTCTTATATATACTAAATTCTTTTGATGATTATAGAACCACCTTTATCTACAGCATGTTCCAACAAATTAGAAGTGAAAGTACCACTCGTGCATATGTGTGGATTACCGCCTCCACATACAAATATAATTAATTTCTTATCACCATAATTATTATTTGATTATTATTATAGATTTAATGTTTATATATATTATATTTACAATATAATTTTTCTTCTATAATGATAAATTATTATTTATCTATATTCCCTTATTTTTTAAAGAAAATTAAAACAACATCAATTGGTACATACGACCTACCATATCCATGAATAACGTAAATCATTTTTCAATATATAAATTTTATGGATGATTTTAAATATGTAAATTATGAATATATATTATATTTATATCATTATTAACATTTTTATATTATTAAAAAATGATCAATGAGAATGAACCAGAACATCCAAACTTAATCATTCATGAGAAACATAATAGTTAACTCCAGAAAATATTAATTTGAAAAAAATAATTCTTAATAAATGTACATTAAAATATTATAATTGGATCATATGTAACATTATAAGTATTTACATAGTTCAAGTATATAAGTTTAATAAATTTAAATTTTCTATGTAGACGGTTTGACTATTTATAATGAAACTTATATTTGAGGTAACGTATTTATGTTTCAATCTAATTTTAATCAGGATTGTTTATGTGTGGATTTTCATTGTGAGAAATTATATGATAATTATCTGATTAAACTATATCAATTCATTTTTCATTATTTATTTATTTATATTACATTTTTAATTTATTTTTATCTCTTTAATAACTCAATAGAGTGAATGAATGTTTTTAATGAAAATCAACTTTTTTTACAATTTACCCATGAATCATTTTCTTTCAAGTCTATGTTTTCATTAAAAAAAATTCCTGAATGTTTTTACTATTTTACTATGATTATTTAAAAAAAATGTTTATCTATGTATGGATTTATTTAAAAAAATGAAAGGAATATTCTCAACATTTTCCAAAGGAGGTACCTTTCACTTTGTAGTGAAATTTTAGAGGAATATTTGTTTTTACATACATGACATGTATAGAATTTCTGACTATGATAAATACTAAATATTTGATAATTCCTTTAATGTTTTCAAAAGTCAGTTTCAAAGTATTTTTTTCTTAATTTTTTGGAAATACATTGGTATTAAATAAGTTATTTTAAAATAAAAATGGAATTTTCTTCAATACAAAGTACAATGATATTTTTAAAGTGTTTTTCATCTATCATAACATCCTTTGTTGCTGCTTATGTTTTATTGGGGATATGATCTATATATAAAATCCTTATTCTTTAATTCTATGTTTTTATGATTATAATGATGATATTTTTATGAAATCTATTTACTTTTAATGGGTTATTATATAAATAATGTTTCATGATCTTGTGGTTATATATGGATGGGTTATGAATAAGTTATGGGTTGGACCAAAATTACAAATCTCATTAATTCATTGGGTAAATATTAATGTTTTAGGAGTTAAAAGGGTAAACAAGAGGTTATCTTAATCCCATAATATGTAATACAAGAGGTTATACCTTGCCCGAAAGAGGGAACATAGAAGTTTATCATGGGCCCAATATAGGTACATGGGCTGTTATCCCAATCCTAACATGTGATGAATATGTTGGTGGATATGATGGACATGGGATTTCAATTATTATGAATATTACACATGTTATTCCACTCTTTTATGAAATTATCTCATTCTAATGTTTTCCTCTCATGGATCATGTTCTTCAATTCATTTAGGATTCATGTATTATGAAATACTACAATTTATGACACGATTCGTGATTATTATCTACGAATTACAAGGTATTGTTTTTAAATATTAATCTAGTTTTATTATACACTTATTGTCATGTTTTTATTAAATAATCAATGATATCACCCTTATTTTCCTTTATTAATAATCTTATATCACACTTTATTATGTTTCCTTTTCCCCATGATTTGAAGAAATGTTTTAAGTATGATATATCTATGAAGGGTCCATGTTATTAAAAACATAGTGGGAGATGATATTGATCTTTTATGTCCTTTTGTTTTTTTATTTCCAATATTCAAAAGGCAATAAATATTTACAAAGTTGGATGGGATTGTAAATTTATATCATGAAATTTCATATAATAATATGTAGTATTTATGTATGAAAATTATGGGTCACTATAGTAGGTATCTAAGTAGGGTTTAATTCGATGTTGGGGATTAGTATTATAGAACATTATTAAAAATTATAGTTTAAAGTCTTAGTATAGTGTCCTTGATCTTCAATATGGTATATATTATTTGTTTTTATAGATATATATCTATCTCTTGATACTACAAGTGGACATGGTTTTGGGACATATGAATCATATGGTAATAACCCTTAAAAAAGTTGGTAATGTATATCTCGGTCATCATTATAGTGTGCAATGAATATTTCCTTACTGTGCACCTTGCTTGACACTCTCTAGAGATATGTGTTGGTTAATTCCTATTTCCATTGTAAACCAATATTTATGTTGATCATGAATGACCTAGGTCGAACATAAAGGGTCATAAATTAAGAAGATGGTGTGATGATTTAGACACCCTATGAATGTTTTTTCATGATTATATATGCTCTCTCTATTATTATAATTTCCCACATTATGATTTTTTGGGTTAGTAAATGGATGGAAACTAAAGGATGCACATTAACACATAATATGATCGAATACACAATTATTTTCCTCCTAATAAACCAAATTTTATGGGAGCTAGATAGAAAAAATATTATTTCTATTATTACATAAATTTATAAATCTATGAATCATATAGACATTACAAACCAGAAAGGAAGGAATTAATGTTTTTTTTGATTGATTCATATGAAAAACTAAACCTTATATTAGTGGTTCCATTAATCCATTAGTTTCTGAGTGATGGATTAGTTCCATTGAAAAGATATTTTATGTTCTCTTATATTTAGATCATGAAAAATTTATTTAGGCCATTTTTCATATGGAAGGAGAAGAAAATAAATGGTGGAATTTTATCAAGAATACAAATAAATTGAAATAAATTGAATATATGGTGTGGGATAAATTTATATGTTCATTTTTCAATAATTTCTTTCCTTATATTAATTATACAAAAATAGTGAAGTAATTCCTGAAGCAAAAACACGAGGACGATGAATCCATTAGTACATATAAGCAAAAAATTTCAAGACTTGTGATGTATACTTCCGGTATTATCATTAAACATGATTTTGGTTAAATGTATTTTCTTCAAATATATCTTTTTACTTTTTGAACATTGGTGATTCAAAAAATTGATAGTAATATTCTAACGAATTTATCTTACGTGATTCAGATTTTATCTCAAACTCTTCTTATAAGTAATGATTTCTCTATTAAATAATTTACAAATGAAATTATCATATTTGATAATAAAACATTATGTATAAAGAGATCCATTTTATGGATTCTGAAATTTATCATTTTATCAATGGAATTTATCTCATGTTGGATGTCTATATTATACATAATATTCTCATCTTATGAGGGAATCACGGTACATGAACATGAATTTTAGTCTCTTCCAATGTAATTTACCTTATGGGAGATCAGTATAGAAAATTTAACTTACTAATGAAGTTAATCATCTTAAATGAAATGAAATTATCTTCTGCATGTAGAAATTTTAGAATGTTCAATCAGAAGGGAATTAAATGAAGTATTTTATCTTATGAAAAGAACATTCATATAAGAAATATCTTATTATAATCAAAGAAATTAGTTAAAGACAATCATCTTATGGATGTAGAATATTATCTAATGAAGTCTATCAAGAAGGATTTATGTTATGAAAATAGTAAATCCAGATTATCTTATGCAATGCAGATGTTGATGATATCATGTTTTTTATCATATTAATCTGCTATAAAAATCATCTTATGTGAACACTATTGTTATATGTTTTTATTATTGAGATAAATCTATCTTAAGTACTTCCACGATTATAATCATTTAATTGGTATAATAACTCAATAATAAAATTCACAATTTTATGTGAATCAAAAAATGAGTTTTCCAAATAAGGAATGATCAATATTGACAAAGTGTTAATGGATATATCTGATAATGAGGATTTATACCAACTATTACATATAGGTTAATTCCATGTTTGGGAAATAAGGACACATGACATTAAGAATCTATACCTTCAACCTTTTATGAAATATTCACTTGACCATTGAGATTATCGAGTATACAAAATTTCAAATTCAAAACAGAAGATATAAATAAAAGAGTTTTCCACTACCAGAATAACAACTGCGTACATAAGAATGAAACAATACGTACTCAAAAATTATTAAAATAATTCATTTAAAGTTGTTATAGAATTCAAATGATTACATTATTATACTTTGTAATAAAATAACTAACCAAGGTACACAGAGAAGAATCTAATCTCCTCTAGATGTTTATTCATATTATATCAGTTATTTCTTGAAATTGTGTGCCGAACCATTTCACAAACATGATTTATTCTGATCTTTTTCTATCTATAATTATTGTCATTTATTATGTTATGTTTGTGAATAAGTCTGATGAAGGGATGTAATAGTAGAAACCCCTTTTTACCATTTTGAAAACTACAATCTACTTACAATCAACAGGGATCCCCTAGAAAAAAGGGTCGTTATAGTGAAAATAACCAAACTTTTGGAGTTTAGTGTTAGTGGAGTGGACTGGGGTATATATGTTCACCAAAACACAATAAATATATTTTGATGAATATTTTTCCTCTTTTATTCTATTTCTTCTACTTTTTGTGTTAAAAAGATCAAAATATATAATCTTTGAAAAAGATGGTTTTTAATGTGATCAAAATTTTCAAGATCTCAATTCATCCCCCTTTCGAGCCTTTATATAACCATTCTTAGGACTCAATTGGTATCAGAGATTATGAATTACTATATAGTTAGACTATGTATTAATGAGGTTAACCGAGTTACATATTTTCAAAAAATGAAATATGAATTACTATATGGTTAGATGGTGAAGGAACAAACAATGTGAGAGATCATTGATATAATACATCCAGGATGATGTTAGACAACTTCAAAATTATGAAAGGAGAAAGCACCAATAAAATAAATTAAAGACTCACTAGGATTGTGAATAATATTATATATTTAGGAACAATAATTATTGAGTCATATAAATATCTAAATGTTCTAAGGATTTTACCATCTGGATAGATCAAAATATCAGATTACATTAGTTAATGAATAAAGGTAAAAAAAATTAAAATAAAATATCTGATTGGAACTCTTATGATGCACGATCCTGAGATGGAATATGAAGATGGAAAACATAAATAGGTTAGGAATTAAAATACTTCATTAAATTTTTATAATTACATATATGTTTAAAAAACAAGATTACAGATATTTATCGAACATATGGATAAAATATACCTTAAGAAATCTAGGTTCAAATGACCAACTTGAACAGTTTGAAAGAAAGTTTAAATAAAGAATAATAAAAAAATAATAGGTTTTAGAAAAACATTCAATAAGGATAAAATTAGTTTGGGAAATTCTAAAGAAGTCATATTCTATGTGTATAAGAAATATAAGAACATCTATATAAATTTCCTTCAACTATAAGAAAATAAGAAATCTGAGAGAATGTATTTCAAAAAAATGATAACTATAAGAATAATTCCTAGAAGACCCTGAAATACACATAGAGTGATTCTGAAGACATGAATGATAATACATCTTCATAATTACAGGGTAAAATATTTAATAAAAAGTCTAATATTTTTTTATGGAACATTCAGATTAGGTAAAATCGCATTATTTTTATAATAATGGGTCTAAATCATAAAATTAAAATAGCTCATATGAATAAATAAATTAGTACTGTAATAAGTTGTAATCAAAGTATGAAATCCAAAAAATAAAACTAAATCCCTAAAAAATTCTTACAATGATATTGTTAATGAAGTGGAGGACATAAATAATTAAATTTTAGATTTTGAAACCGTGTTAGAAAATTCTACTTCATCATTAATTGAATATGACAAAAAAATTAAGTGTTTACAAATAGAAGTTTAATATCATGAAGATGTTGCAAGTGTTTTAAGTAATTTGGAAGACTACTTAAATAAAATCCCAAGTAAAAATCAACCCAAAAGTGGGAAATATGGTATAGTATGAAAGGGTGAAAAAACCAAGTTTTATTAAAAATATTCTATACCAGGTTCTAAAAACAAAACTATATCAGTTGTTAATTTCTTTTATTGTTGAATAGATGGTCATTTTTAATGAATATTAACCAAGACATCCACTAATATGTGGAATAATGATTTTTTTTTATCTTTAAAAAATCACCCTATTATATTTTTAAATTTAGTAAATTTAAATTGATTTGGGTTGCCAAATATTGTGCAGAAAACATTCGTGGAAAAGGAGTGTTCGTGTAATATAAAATTTTATTGTTTTATTTGTGTTTTTACAGAAATAGCCACATAAAAATAAATAGAAAATGGTTTATGGGGTGTGGTTGTTAAAAGAACATGAGTGTATATTTCTCCAACTTCTACTCGTTATCTAATTTTCATGGTGGCCATGTCACATTTTGAGACTATGAAAAGGAAATATAGTAATCATGGGATCTTTGGGAAATATAGAATGTATTCTCATGAAAAAATAACATTATATTGAATACTTAATGTACACATTGACTAGTATTTATAAATTTTTTGATGATTGTTATTTTGTGGATTTTTTTAATAATTCATGCTCATTATTTGATAAAAAATGTCATAAGTCTAGATAAAAAAGAACAAATAATGTTTATACTCTAGATTTTAATTTCTTTCTACAGAAATTTTTTAAATTTTATGAATTATGAAATTAATGAATCTTTTATTTGGGATATAAGGTTTAGAAATTTAAATTTTTATTCCTTGGTAATGTTATCTAAAATAAGTTTCATTTCTAATTTTTGTAACCTTAAATTACATAAAATAAAACTTTATGATCCATGTCAAATGGGAAATAAAAATGTGTAATATTGTAAACTAGTTAAAGAGGTTTCAAATTCTATACCCCTTTATCTATGTTTGAAGATATTAGAATCCAACTAGAATATTCATCTCATATGAATTTTAAATTATTATATACATATTTGAAATCTTCCTCTCTAAAAGGATTTTTAATGTAGAATTCTTTTGTTGAAGATGATCGTTTTTATAATGACCCACTTTTTAAAATTTGTTTTTAGAGTTTCAAATCTATTTTTATCATTAAACAGGAACCTAGAACATGTCATGAAAGGTTAATCTCTTTTCAATTTTCAAATGGTTTTAATATGGGATTTGAAGACACCACTATTTCTAATAAAAATTCATTGAAAGGTACCTTTTTAGGAAAAATATATTTTGATTATGTTATTTTTAGGTAAAAAAACAAATATTGTGTAATGAATTCTCAAAAATCATGAAAAAATTATAGTGACCCATGATTTCTATATATAGATATTATATATTGTTATACAATCATTCATTACATTTTATAAACACACACTTGAGGATTGTAAAGGTATAGTGCCTTTGGAAAAATGAAAACATAAAAAATATATCATATGTGTACTATATAATATCCTAATATATTATTTATAACTATCACCCTTATTAGATATATCATAAATAATACTTTTCTCCATTACTTGGGGAAAGGGAATATAAGAAAGGGTGAGCTCAGATGCTCAGTAAGTGTAAAAAATAGATATATGTAATCATAGCATGGGAATAGGGGTAAGAGAACATGATAGTAACATACTAAAACCACTTTTTGCATATCAAAGATAAATATATTGAGTCATGGTATAAATACTAGTATAACATTAGACATGAATCATAAGGAAATAAAAGAACATGATCCACGAGAGTATATCATTTCCATAATACATAGAATTATGGAATAATCATAAGAATATAAAATAACTTCCATTATATTCAAGGCCCACTTCTAAGGATATTATTGTGTAATGTGTCCCTTCACTAAACCAACATAGTATACCAAGTTCACTCCCAATACCATCTTATCATACAATGTCCTTTACTGAATAGAGTTTTCTACTCATTCAAGTATAGTCTATCTCATGTAATATAAATCGTTACCAAATTCATTGTAGAGAGATATAGGTCTCACCAATTAAATAATTAAATTAATATGTATGTGTTCCAAAAGATCATAAAACATTCATTATATAGTAACCCACTAAATGAAATGGTTTTCATTAGAATTTCCTGAAATCATAACCAATGTAAAAGGGAAATGTTTCATAACAATTTCTTCATTTCATAATAGTTTATACTGAGAAAAGAGGTGTGTTTGATAAGAATTACCCCATGGTATAACCCATGGATGAGGCACAAGTTTCAGAAATATCATTTCATTAGAAACAAAAACAATTTAGATGAAGAATAAGAATTTTATCCTTGGATCATATCCCCAGTACAGAATAATTAACATCAAATTATATCATCTTAGATGGAAAAATATTTTCAAAGTTCTCATGGAACATTTCTTGAGGAAAATAAATTTTATTTTAATATCATGTTTTAAAAATATTTTGTAATTCATTTTCTTTAAAAATATCATTGAAAACATATAAAGGAATTTATAAAAGACATTTAAATCATTTCTTGAGGAAAATATCATTTCCATATAGAAAAATAATTTATAAAACAAAAACTGTTTTAAATTATTTTTCTTTAAAAATGACCATGAAAACTTATAAATCAATATTAAAATAAAATATTGGTTATTATGGGGAGAAATTTCATTCATGTCGTACATATTAAAACAAATATTACTTTTATAGTTCCATTAAAATGCAAATAGTAATTGTGTGGAAAATGACATGAATATTCAATTAACAAATGTTAAATGTTTATAAAAATATAATTAATAAATACTTAGGTTAATTTAAATTTGTTTATGAAAACACTTATACAAAACATGGCCTTTGAAGAGAAAGAGTTTTTGACTGAAGGGCGAAATAAAAATTATTTTTTAAACAGATTATTTTGAACTATTGAGTACGTAATGAGTGTAAAATGAATGAAAAATATATATTATCCTGAAATTAACATATTTTAATAAAATTAAATAGTTTTTGGAGATATATATCATAATATTTGATCATTAGACACATAATAAAAACAATTCTGATAAAAGATGAGATTTTAACATACAGTATTTACCACTTTGGTAAATTTAAATTGTATGTCCCATGAAAGAATAAAAATAAATGAAACTAAAAAAATATTCATAATAAATAAATTCATGATATTAATTTTTTCAGGTGTTATATATACACCTTATAAAATAAGATATGTGCTTCACATGCCATCTATTTCTAAGAAGCCAAATTGAGACAAACATCCCTTGTCGCTTTGAAAATTTGTAAATTAAAATCCCCATGAAAGTGATATCTTAAAATAGATATGTAAATACTCATAATTTTATTTATAATAATGATAGAATACATTCATGGGATGTATAAACACCACATGAATGAAACTCCTGGTGAATATTGAATTTGTCTCCAAAAAAAAGTGAGACGGGGATCCCTGAAATTAAGACTCATCATCCTTCATACATGTAAAAACCTCTAATATAATATATATATGTTTATTATTCATATATTAAATATCCATACATATAATAACATATATGATTTTCTCAAGACCTTTTATTAACAATTTGTTAACAATTCTATGTTAGTGTCACTTTTCAGGAAAGAATACTTTTTTTCCGTGGATGTTATGATTTTTTTATTTTTTTCCCACTTAATTTTATCACGATTCAATCATGTATATAATGTTAAACATGTAATAAATATCATAAATATTCTGTATATGTATTTTTAGAGTAATCCATAATATTTAAACATAAAAATTGCAATACACTGTTCATGGAGACTACATGATATACGTACACATGTAGGTCGTTTCTATTTTCTTAATAGATTGAATGAAGGATTCGTAAATACTATAATACCATTCTATAATCGATTTTATTTCATATATATCACATATATTCAATACACATGTCCTTATACCTTCTTTTTGAAGACTTTTCCAAAACATTGAGGTAAATCTCAAATCTCGACCAAACAAAACAGAATGTGGTACTCCATGAAAACCTTGCCACTTCCTTAATGAAAATTATGGAAATATAATCAAGTTAAGTATTCTATGATAGAGATGAATTGTTCATTATTTTTTTAAAAATCAACTACAACCCATATAACATTATTCCCTTTTGAGATTATGGGGAGTCTGGTGACAAAATCCATGGTTTTCCCATTTTCATTCTCGTATAGGTGATGGATATAAAATTCACATAGAATTTTGTATATTATAATTAATAGTCTAAAATACCCTTAATAGATATATAAACTCTAAAATAACTCTTTTACTGACATAACACCATAAATACTCTTTCAAATCCATATATGTCTTGTTACTTCCCAGATATATAGAGAAAGAAGAACTATGATCTTTTTATGATAACTCCTTCTTCAAATATTCTATGGATAGAACACATTCAATGTTCCTAAACCTAATCATTACATAAAAATCAATGTTAAAATCATGAGTGTTTATAACTTTATTTTTCACCTCTACATCTTCGTTCTATAAGTATTTAATATTTACATGGATGGTTGTTTGAACATTCAATTGACAAAGATAAGATATATCCACTTCCTTCTAGATTTATTGATCCATTCTTTAAAAATATTAAAATATTGGATCATTTTTTATCCTTATAATAGATAATATTTATTGATTCTATTGACTCAAGGTATCATCCACATTGTATTCTTTACTGGTGTGGTAATTTATTGAGTAGTTGTAACTATTAATCAGTTCAAACCATATTCTATGGCACATATACAATTCCTTTAATGTGAATGTATAATATAAAAATATGTGATTATTATATACATAACACTTTTCTATAAAAAGATAATTCCACCATATATTTAATAAAAAAACAACACATATAAATTCCAAATCATGTGTTTTTGAATTTTTCTCATTAACCTTCAATTTTCATGAGACATAATCTATAACCATTTCATTCTTCATAACAACACATCCCAATTCATTCTTTGATGCATAAATATAGATAATAAACACTTATCCACTTCATATTAATGTAACAATAGGATTACTGACTAATTTTATCCTTAATTCCTTGAATTGTTTCTCACATTCATCTGTCCGGAAGTATATAGCTTAATTCTTAGTAAACATGTTATCTGGACTAGATACCTATTTGATATTCTTCACAATCCATAGATAATATATTTATAAACCAAGAAGACTAAAGATCTTTGTTACTATTTTTGTTCTAGTCCAACACTCTATATCATCTATCTTTGACAAATCTACCAATATATTGTCTCTTGAGATTATATAACACAAAAAATGAAACATTTTGTAAAAAAATTCATTCTATGTAAAAAACCATTATATATTTAATCCTCCATTTGGATATTTAGTAAAATTCTAAAGTGATCTTTAGGTTTTCTCTCTGTCATTGAATATATAATAAAATCACCTATAAATAATACCAAAAATTATGAAGATAATATATAATGACTCTATTCAATAAATCTATGAATATATTTGGGGAATTAATAAGACTATATGAAATTATTATATTTTCAAAGTGTCTATACCATATACACAATGTTTTTATGGATATATCCCACATCTTAACCCTTAATTGATGATATAAAGAATGAAGGTCAATCTTGATAAAGTATTGAGCTTTTCCCAATTGATCAAATAGGTCTTCAACATGCGGTAGAGGATACTTGTTATTGATTGTGATATTGTTCATCTCATGATAACAAAAGTAGATTCAAATCAATCCATTTTTTAACAGAAAGTACATGTTTACCCCAACGTGACATAGTTGGATGAATGAATCCCATTCAATGGTTCTCCTGAAGTTTAACTATCAAATCCTATAACTCAATCTGGTCTATTCCTTATGGAGTATTTGAAAACAGTATCACACAAGGTATGAGTTCTATTCAAAACTCAACTTCATGTTTTGGTGGAGTGCTATGAAAAAATTCTCCAAATATTTAAAAATCTCTAAAAATAGGTGTATCATCTATGGTTAATTTATCCCCAACCATTTATGATAAGTTCTTCTCTTGAATAGGAATCAAAATCCATACAGTGGATGTGATTTACATTAAATTTTCATACTTATCATCACTCTAATAAATGATCATATAATGATTTGGAATATCAAATGTGACTTTCCTTCCTAATAAATTGATGTGTGATTTATGTAGATAAATCCAATACAATACTAAGATAACATTAAATTCCACTAGAGGAAGAATGAAAAGATTTTTTGGAAGCACATTCTCACAAACTTCAACTTAAGATGCATCATAGTCTTGATATGTGATCATTATACAATTAGGGGATTTACTTCTAATTATTTATCTAAGAGTTTGAGTGGAATCTTGATACAATTAAAAATTCTTTATATATTAATGAATTAGTATACATAGATTCAAATAAGATAAAGTAGTTCTAGGGTGTATGATAAGTGTACCATTCACCATATCGTTTTCAAACCCCCTGTTTGAATTACTGATCATGTGAGATTTAATAATGTTTATCAGATTAAAAGGTTTCTGACATTGATGTTCATTATTAACCTTTGTATATTAGAATATGTTATAATAATTCCCATACTCCAATAATTTGAAACCCTAGAGTAATGTTGGTGTATTCTATGTATATTTTTCTCCATATTCCTAATTATCTAACTTCTTCCCATAAATTCTAAATCTGATTTTCTGATGACATTACCTTTCACACATAAAATATTTAATAGTCCCCATAAGGTAATTTCCAACAAGTTTCTTCCCAAAACTTGTGCATAAATTATATTTTATCATATACAATCTCGATTTTTTTATTTTCCTTTTAATTTCAAATTTTATGTTCTTATCAAAACCATGATATTGATACAAAACATCAACCTTTATTTCCACACAGATAACACATAAAACAATCTCTTCATATCTAATGAACTATATTATGGATAACGCTATTCAGATACTACATTTTAAGCTAATAAATAATATAATGAACTAAAATTTAAGTTATATAATAATACCAAAATCATATCTCACAAGTCTTGTAAAAATTTCCTCATAGGTATCAATGGATTGATGATAATTTTGATTAAGATCCAAGAACTCCTTCTACACAATTGAATGAATAATATGATAAAAGTACTTATTAAAAGACATTCATGAACTCAACCCAATCAATGGAGTCGATTTCATCATATTTCCTAGTATTATTGATCATATCCCACCATTGATATGCTTCACCTTCCAAATTATAGAAAACCAAAATGAATTTATCATGATCTAAACACTATAGAATATAAAATATCTTTTTACTAGTATTGATCTATTAACCAACAACTAATATATCAACATATCCCCGGATGGAAAGCCGATGTTACCTCAGGAAGTACTCAACAAATTGTTTTTACATCGTTTTATCATTTGGAAGTTTATCATGATTCGTAGACAGAGAAAACTGTGTTACCATAGATTTGAGAATTATTATTCTAGATCCAATTACGTTTGGCCTCTCCAGAGGAAAATCATTTCATTTTTCTTCTCACTATTCATTAACACAATTCATTCATGTTAAATCCGTTGACAGAAACCAGAAATCACTGTATAAGAGACAATAACCACAATAGGGAATAACACAACCATGAAAAATCACTTATAGTATGTCTAAATCATGACATAATCCTTTTAATCTAGTAAACCTTAGGTTTATCTTAATTCAATTATATTACTCATCTATTTGAATCCTTGATGATGGTATATAAAGAATTTGTGAATTTATAAACTATATCCCTCAAGATTGTTAATCTAGGTGTGAAGTATTTTCCTTTATTGTTCACATGTTGATGATTGAATATAGCTCAATGTGACTTTTTCTTAGTTATGACCCCTATTTACCTATTTTCTAGATCTATATTTATTTTTATTATACATAAAGGGATATAATTTCATGGAAGCCACTTGCTCAATCCTTTAGCAAAATTCCTATACATATTTATATACTTTGACTCATCATTATAAGTTTCATTAGGCATGTCCTTAGGTAACACATTAATGTTTTCTAATCAAATTTTCCAAAGGTTAACTAAACCAATCCCTTGATATAAACTATAGAGACCTTGTATTTTAATACATAGATATTATAGTTTTATAGATGAAAATTCATCACATTATACAAACACATGCTTGAGGATAGTAAAGGTACAATGCCTTTGGAAACATGGAGACAGAAAAAACTAGTTAACATAAGAAGTACATCATTACCAACTATGTTATTCATAACTATCACCCTTCTTATTCATATAATACACTATAAGTTTCTTTATATCCTGGTGCAAGGAAACATAAGAATGGGTGATATTAAATGATCTGAATGGGTCAATAAGGTGAAAACATAAGAAAAAATTGAACATAAGGTTATGAGAATGTGAGAATAACATATGAAAACCATACCCTATATATCAAAGATTTAAATATTGAGTAATGGAATAAAAATTTTAATTTCATGAGACATGAATCATAAGAAAATCAATGAACATGATACACAAGAGAATAAAATTTTAATAAGACATAGAATTGTGTCATTCACATAAGAATAAAAAATTATTTCCATAGTATTCAATGATTACGGGAAAATATATCATAATAGAATTGGTTCACTCCCTAAATCATTATAGTATTCAAGGATCAATCCCAAGACCATCATGATGGACATAATCCTTTACTATAATGGGTTTAATCCCCATTCCAGTCACATCTATCTCATGAGATATAAATCATTATCTAATTAATTAGAGGGAGATATAAGTACCACCCATAACATAATAAAAATCATATGTATGTGTTCTATAAGATCAAAAAAAATTCATCATATCATAAACCCTAAAATTAAATGGGTTTCATAAAAATTTTCTCATATCATAACCCCTCAAAAAGAGTAATATTTCATAATCATTTAATTATCTCCTCATATAATAACCCATGAAAATAACGATGTTTCATATTAATCCCCTTACGGCGTAACCCCTAGAAGAGAAGTCTGTTTCAAAACATCATTCTTTCATAAACAAAAACCATTCATACAAATAATAAGAATGGTATCATTAGATTATATCCCCCTTAAGTCATACATAACATCAAAGTATGTAATATTATAAGGAAAATACGTTTTAACGTTCACTTATAACATTTTATAAGGAATTTAACTTTTCCTTAATGATCACTTTTTAAAAATTAAAATGTATAATTTTTCTGAAATCTTTTTCTTTGAAAAATTTCCTTGAAAACTTATGAAGGAATCATTAAAATTATTTAAAACATTTCTTGAGTAAAGTATCCTTTCCAATTTGAAAAAACATTTTAATATGTTAAACAATCTAGAAATAATTTTATTTTAAAATAATTTGAACCATATAAAGGATGATAACATGAAAATAATGTTCATGAAATTAGGAAATTCTTCTAATGTCTTACACTTTAAAAAACGTTTCCTTCCACATTTTTTTAAATCCAAATGACAATTTTTGGGAAAATGACAAGAATATTATAATAAGAAATGTAAAAATAGAAAAAATTGGGTAAAAAGGACTTTGATATTCAATTTTTGTAATTAAAAAAACGTTTTTGAATTTTTTTAGAAAAAATATTTGTGGAAGGAAAATGAGTTTTCGAGTGAAGAGTGAAATAAAGTGGATTTTTATTAATTTTTTTTTTGAACTCTTGAGTATATAAAGTGAGTTAAATGAATAGAAAACTTGTATTCACTACAAATTACTATAAGAGATTTAAATTCATTAGTGTATATAGATATATATTATAATATTTCATCATCTGAATCAGAATCATAAATAATCCCAATATATGGTGAGATTGTAACATAAATTCATTACTACTTTGGTACCATTTAATTCTAAGATAAATGAAATAATAACATTAAATGAACTAAAAATATCCTAAATATAAGTAAATTCATGATACAAATGTAAAATGGGCGGTATATACACCTTATAAAAGAATATAGGTGCAAAACATAACATATGTCTCAAGGAAGGAAAATTGAGACAATAATCCCATGCCACTTAGGTAAATTTTGAACTATCAACACCATAAAACATAGATACTAAAATAAATATGAAAATCCCTATAATTTTAGGGATAATAATAATAAAAGAATTAATTTTCAATATATACACCACATAAATGAAATATGTGGTGAGTAATACATTTGTATCCTACAGAATAAAATTGTTACAGTAATCCCTTTCCGTAAGTCTCAACATCCATTATACACTTTAAAACCTATTGTATAATAAATATAAGTTTGTTATAAATCAATTTTAAAACTGTACTTATCATACTATATATGATTTTAAAATGACCATTTATTACCCTTTTATTAACAATTCCAAGTTAAAGTTATCTTTTGAGCAATAACTTCTTTAGTTCTCATGTATGTTTTGATATATATTTTTAGGTCCTATTTTTTTAATCATGGTTACAAAATATACATAATTTTAAACATGATATAATTATCATATATATTCAATATATTTTTTTAGATAAATCCATAAGATTTAGAGATAGAAAATTAAATACAGAGTTCAGGGAGACGGTAGGTCATCCGTAGGCTTGAATGTTGTTTCCATATTCATGCCAGATTAAAAGAAATAATTTTAAGGAATATGTTTCCCTTATAGAATCATTTTTATATCATATATATCAAATATTTTAATTAAATACATCCTTATTACCTTTCATGTCAAGCGGGAATGAATCACATTGCTTAATGAGGCAATAATTCATTGTACACATGAGCGACATTATTATATTCCAATTGAATGGAAAGTATGAAGGTATAAGTGATATAATAATTAAATAGCAAAAATAATATCATAAAAATAATATAAAATCATTTAATTCATCATTATATCCATCTCTGAGAGGTGGTGATTGAAAATTAATAACATCAATTCGTCGGGTGGTGGTCCTAATTACACACAAATGATGATTTCATATCTTATTCTATAACACCCTAGGTAAATAAAGAGTATGCAATTTTCAAATTTGTCCATATTTGTGAATAAAATATTAATATAACTTTAAAGGGTACGCTATGCTCAATGGCGTACCAAACACGCAACAATGAGTTTCTTGGGAATCTTACGTTGCACTCTAATAATAAAATAATATTATTTTAAATGGTAGTTAACGATTAGCTGTTGTGATGGCGGGAATGAATAGAACTTACTACAAAATTATTATATATGTTTGTAAAATATTTTTTCTTTTTACAATAAATGTTAGAGGATTAAAAATGCGAATGAATCCAATTTTAAGCGTAAACATTCTAATATTCTTTAAAAGGTCGATTAACCGCCTTTTAATGGCGAACCTATTTTAAATCCACTTTTGTCAATTTTATGTGTTATATTTGACAAAATATAATTTTTCTTTAGAATCGGGACATCAAAATTTACTTTTAGTAAAGTTTTGGTATTTTTCCGAAAAAGTTCAATTTTTAATGAATAGTGAGAAATGTTGTATTTTAATTCAAAACCTATTTTTTAACTAATTTATTTATATGATTATATTATCTTTTGAATTCGTTTTAAAGATAAATTAGAATATATTTTTACAATTTAATCAAATAGTGGTCATTGGAATTAATTTCACTTTGAAATTTGACTTAAACTAGTGTCAATCTTTTGATATATATTGTTTCAAAAAAACACGCTATCTGTTCTGACAGCGGGAATTAAGTATTAAATTAATTAATACAACTTATATGTTATTAATTTTTCAAAATAGACATCATTTTTGAATTCGGAATATAAAATATAGCTTAGGGTGAATTTTTGGTAATTTTCTGAAAAACTTTAATTTTTGATGAATAGTGAAACCACTAAGTGGTACTTATAAAAACGGATTTTCCTTTTAAATGAAATTTTGCCACCTTTGTGTTTTGAATTTCAAAAATTAGACATATATGGTTGTCATTAAGAATAAAATGTCGTTAAATGGGATTAAAATAATTTTTTGGTGAATAGTAACTTATTAAGTTTTAATCGCGATTAGAGGCAATTAGTGTAGTTTAAGGTAAAAATAATGTTTTAATAATATAAAATGACCTAGACACATGTCCTACCCTACTTGGATGAGTCATTTACGACCAATAAAATCCATGGGTCAACTTGGGGACCCCATGGAGCAACTTTGGTTGGAAAATGACATAAATACCTTTTTATTTAATGTTAAAATTAAAATGACACAAACATGAGTTGTTTAACTAAAACAATTTTTACATGGGGTTATAAAAGTCATATTTTTGACTATAAATAGTCATTGGAAAGATAAAACTATTTCCTACATCATAGTAGATTTTTTATAATTTTTAGACATTAAATAAATTAAATTATTTATGACATCATGATGATGCAGCGATGACCTCATTATTTAACGATTTAAATAAAATGGAAAAAGAATGTAAAATATAAGACCTAAACATGTCCAAAACCTATTGGATGGGGGTATTTAGAACCCTTATCATCTTATCCTAGAAACACATCAATGTGGGACCATTAAAATCCGAAACACATTCTAAAATAAAGTAACATTTCTTTACTTTCCAAGAGTGCCCCTCCTATCCTCTTATAAAAGGCCCCCACCTCTACCTCTTACCCACACTTACAAAGCCTTTGGATCGGCCAACACCAGCCCATTTTGTCTCTCCACATACCTCTATAACTCTTAGAATCCTAACTTTGGTCATAAGTCTTCCCAAGTAAGCCTTTGAGCTCAAACCAAAGGGAGTTACCCAATTTTAAGGTAATGTCTTCACTTGTGTTCTTTTGTTTTATTTTGCTTTCCAACCCCCTAAACACTTTTTATTAATTTATTTTGTAACAACTCCAGTATATTAAATATACTAGGATGTTTTTATAGGAATCATTCGAGCTACACTTACACACACCTACATCAAATGGTTAGAGAATATACTGTTTCTGTGGATGACGAATTTCTACCTCACGAAACGATGATTGTTTAACACTCATATAGCACTTTAAAAAGTATCCATTAAGATGTAACTATATTTATATATGATATATAATATGTTTATGTTTCTGTATTTTTCTTTTGTGGCATACCTTTATGGTTTCCATTGTGGGTAAACACGATAATTTCATTTTAGGAAGTGCGGACTACCGCCCCCACAAAGTAATTTGATTCGTTAATGCCATATGTGGGATGTATAAAGGATGGATTTAAAGTTATTATATATGATTTATGTTACATATAAATGATGAATATAATTCTGTAATTAAAATATACATACCTATCATTTGGTTTTAATTCCATTAATATGACATAGAAATGAAAGTAGCGTTCATTCGTACGTACGACTTACCGTCTCCATGAACGGTGCATTTCATTTCTTACCTCTAAATGATTATGTAATATTATAAATACATGTATATTCTGGATATATATGATATATATGATATCAAAATCATGAATATCATTCTGTATATAATGAACCTTTGACCCCACGAACAACATGTAATTGTAAGAAGTCCACTTTCGACTTAAGAACCAAATATCGACAAAACAAACATTATTAACTTAAATGATTAAATAATGTTTATAACATGGAAATAAGTGATATTAAAGGAATAATGAACTTGAAAAAGGTTCTTAATAAAGTAGAAATTAACTCAAGTTTATTATTCAGGATGTTAAAGAACGATCGAGTCAATTCGGACTCGAGGTAAGGGATCCTACTCCTCTCTTTCTTTTTAAGTACACTCTTTTATGTAATTCTTTTTAAAGCTCATTTTTCTTGTTATTAGAATTTTCTTTTATATTACTCTTACTTTAATTTTTATGTTCATATGATGAGAGACCCTATTCTCTCTCATCAATCCATTTTGGAAGTTTTGAGTGGCGTCGTTAGGCTGTCAAATTTTTGCAAGGGAACTTCTTAACCCAAATTTGATTATTTGGGATAAACTTGTACTCCATGAATATGGTGTTCTATGAATATGTTTGAATAACCTCTGATTGTTCTACACTTAATATCCACTTATATTTGGTGTATTCGTTTGTATCACATAATTAGGTAATTGATTTATCCTTAAAACAAGGATACCGTCTTTGTATGGGACTTCGTCTCAATCTCCTTTCATTGAGGCATATTTTATTTTATACAAAACCTTCTTTTATACGGTGTATAAACCCCTTTGACTTTTATGTTTATAAAAAAGGAATATTTTTTATACGAAGCGTTTTACAAAACGACAAAAGGGAATGTTTTTGTCACACGTATGCGGCGGCAACGACTTCTCTGCCACCGTGACCATTATTTGAGTTTCGGCTTCCTCTACAAGTCATACCTTATTTTTAAAAGAAAAATAAATACCATGTTTTACTTTTCTTTTAGTTTGGTGTTGAAAATGGTTTTCATAATGTTTTTATATCAATGTGTTGTATTGATATCTTGTGATTGAAAAGTGTAAATGTTATGTTTCCTTTATGCATGTTTTATGTGATAAGATTATGTTATGGTTCTTGGGAATTATTATGAAGATGGGTGGGTTTGTGATAAAATAAGGGTGGGTGAGCCTGATATAGCTCTCCAATGGGTTGGGTAATGCGAAGGAGTGAAACGTTAAGGTTTCTCCGAAGAGATTTAGGGAATATAATGCGGTGGATATTCCAAACCTAACCAAGAGGGTTACTCCCTACGTAAGAATGTTATGAATGCCTCAAGTTACCTTTTATGTCTTATTATTTCTATTATTTATTCATGATTTGATGAGGTATGTTAAAGTGCCTATGTTTTATGGGTAAAGTATGATTTTATTCTTATGTATATATGAACTCATGTTTCCTGTCCATATTTTTATAACCCTTACTAAGGTTTTTATGCTCATCCCATGTTTTTTTTGAAATGTTTTTCACAGGTCAAGGGAAAGTTACATGTTATGATGATAGTGTCAAGGATGTGACAAGAAAGAATCCATTCTTTATTTTTAAATATGTTTCCGTTGATGGAAAAAATGAATACTATCTTTTATGTAACCACTTTGTGTAAATGTGGAATTATAATGAAAGTTTTATGATCTAATTATCTAAAACTCTAAACCGGAAATGATCCTCAATGTGTAATCTTGTAATAAATCAAGATTAAGTCAGGTTTAATGCTGGGGCCTTATAGTTGGTATTAGAGGTCGGTTTAGATAACATT
The DNA here is from genome assembly GCA_963277665.1 of Viscum album. Lineage (NCBI taxonomy): Eukaryota > Viridiplantae > Streptophyta > Magnoliopsida > Santalales > Viscaceae > Viscum > Viscum album. The sequence continues at coordinate 28,982,660 of OY728131.1, forward strand.
AGAGGGTAGGGTATTCTTTAAGCATACGTGACATTACCATAATGGTTAGGATTTCAAAAAGAGTCATAGTTTTAGATAAATTGAATGAGTAAGTATATCTTAGTGTTTATCTTACTCATTAGTACATTATGGTTTTGTTGATATACTCACACTGACCTTTTTGGATTTAGTAAATGGCTGGATCTAGCAGGCAACAATGTAACAGTGGATGTGAAGGAAACTGTGACAGTTTTTTGAGCGACCAACTGAATGGTATGGAGCTGTAATGAGAACTCTTGTGTTTATCCTCAACCAACTATCTGGAGTCATTATTGAACACCTAAACCTTGGTGATTTCTCTGAGGCATCATATATGAGAGAAAAAAATCCCTACGAAGCTACAGGTAACAATCATAAAGGTAAGTGTGTTAAAAAACCTATGTGTCAAAGATGTGGAAAGAAACACCTAGGAAAATGTTTCAAAGGGATAGAAATATACTATAGATGTGGAAATGAAGGTCATAAAGTAAGAACCTGCCATGTAAAAAAGGAAGCATCTAGTTGACTTGAGGAAAGGGAAAGAAGTTCTTTTTGAGGGATCAATTGAATGTTTTAAATGTGGTGTGCATGGTCATTATTAAACACTTGTCCTATGAAGAAGTTTCATGAATGGGATCACCAAGATCGTACAAATATTCATTTACCAATACCTAATGCCATTCCGATTGAGGATGAAGAAACTGAAAATGGCCAATCAAAGGTATGGATTATTTCATAACTTATGTTTTCCTATTTTGGAATCTTAGGATATGATTCATGATTTTGTTTGTAGGAAAGAAGTATTTCAGAATAAGTTGTAAAGGAACTATTAATAGATCATGAAGAATGTTGAATGAGTAAGAAGCCAACATATAAGGGTTTCAAGAGTTATGGTGAAATTCATAAGAGTATTAGGTCTCTTTTGATGATGAGGTTACATTAGAAGTCTTTTTATAGTATGTGTAACCCTGATGTTTAATATATGAAAATTTTATTCAAGGAATAGTTATCTGTTCTTTTGTGGACATAGTTATAAAGAACCATTTGGGTTTATATGATCCTTACTTTTGAGGTAATTATGGGTTACTATATGTTATGATGGAAGTGAAAGGCAGAAGTTAAAATTGAGGTTAAATTATGTAATGGTTATTTTTGATGATTTTATCTCATTTGGGGAATGTTTTATGAATTATATAGGTTTGGAAAAAGGAGAACACACAGACCGTGTGACAACCCGTCACGTCGGACAAAGCTGCGGGAATCGAACCCACAACCAAAGTACGACTGGTATTTATCGCCTACCACTGGACTACGTGAAGTCCCTAGTTAGTTTGACTAATTCTTTTTAGTTAGATGATTTTAGGAATCAAGAGTAAGTTTATTTTGGGTTATATATGGAAATGATTAACCTATCATGGAGTATATGTGATTAGGTTAATTACTTTTTAATATGAGAATTTAAGAGCAACTGATGTTATTTGGAGATAAAATTTAATTTGTACCTTGGAGGACTATGTGATTAAATCCTTCAAATATTTGGGTTTCAATCTTAGTTTGGTTTACTTTGAGGAATTTTATGGACAATTTTTATTGAATGGTCTTTGTTGAAATTTGGGATTTAGTTTTGGTTCAGGTCTAAAGACATGGGAAGTATATAGTTCTCTTTTTTGGATTAGGTTATTCTCTAGAAATTGATTATAGTACTCTTAATGTGAACAAGTATTCTTAAATACTCGTCTTTTGGAGAAATATGAGTTTGATTAAGGAATCTAGTAAAAGTTGAAAGTCTACATGACAATTAAGTATGTTTCATTATGATTTAGTTAAGCTCAAAAATAAATTCCTCAATGAAAAGTATCTTAAAAAACAAAAATGTTGTCTGTTAACTTTTCCTACTGGGGAATCGAATACCGTTTAACCCATCACAAGTTTGTGATTTTCTTATGGTTAACTTTATCCTAGAAATTTTTACTATCACTCTCCATCAGAACAAGACCCTTTGTTTTTTCCTCCATGTCCATATTTTCATACTTGGATCCTAGTATGGGTTAACTCGGGTGACCTTTGTACTTATCTTTCTTTATTTTAAAGTGATTGTTTTACTGACTCTTATTCCAATGTGGGATTTTCAATGAAGTTTCCAATCCCAATTTTAAAATTGCGAGGATGCAATTCCAAAAAGGGGGGAAGGATGTAACACCCCAGGTAAATAAAGAGTATGACATTTTCACATTTATCCATATTTGTGAATAAAATATTAATATAACTTTAAAGGGGATTCTATGCTCTATGGCGTACCCAACACGCAACAATGAGTTTCCTGGGAATCTTACGTTACACTCCAATAATAAAATAATATTATTTTAAATGGTAGTTAACGCCTAGCTATTGTGATCGCGAGAATGAATAAAACTAACTACAAAATGATTATATATGTTTGTCAAATATTTTTACTTTTTACAATAAATGGTATAGGATTAAAAATGCGAATGAATCCAATTTTAAGCGTAAACATTCTAATATTCTTTAACAGGTCGATTAACCACCTTTTGATGGCGAACCTCTTTTAAATCCACTTTTGACAATTTTATGTGTTATATTTAACAATATAAAATTCTTCTTTAGAATCGAGACATCAAAATTTACTTTGTGTAAATTTTTGGTATTTTTCCGAAAAAGTTCAATTTTTAATGAATAGTGAGAAATATTGTATTTTAATTCAAAACCTCTTTTTAATCTAATTTATTTATATGATTATATTATCTTTTGAATTGGTTTTAAAGTTAAATTAGAATATATTTTTTCCATTTAATCAGATATTGGTCATTGGAATTAATTCACTTTGAAATTTGACTTAAACTAGTGTTAATCTTTTGATATATATTATTTCATAAAAACACGCTATTTGTTCTGACAGCGGTAATTAATTATTAAATTAATTAATTCAACTTATATGTTATGATTTTTTTAAAATAGACATCATTTTTGAATTCGGAATATCAAATATATCTTTTGGTGAATTTTTGGTAATTTTCTAAATTTTTTTAATTTTTGATGAATAGTGAAACCACTAAGTGGTGCTTATAAAAACTGATTTTCCATTTAAATGAAATTTTGCCACATTTGTGTTTTGAATTTCAAAAATCCGACATACATGGTTGTCATTAATAAGTAAAATGTGGTTCAATTGGATTAAAATAATTTGTTGGTGAATAGTAACTTATTAATTTTTAATCGCGATTAGAGGAAATTAGTGTAGTTTAAGGTAAAAATAATGTTTTAATAATATGGAATGACCTAGACACATGTACTACCCTAATTGGATAAGTCATGGCCAACCAAGAAAATCCATGGGTCAACTTGGGGACCCCATGGATCCACTTTGGTTGGAAAATGACATAAATACCTTTTTATTTAATGTTAAAATTAAAATGACACAAACATGAGTTGTTTAACTAAAACATTTTTTACATGGGGTTATAAAAGTCAGATTTTGGACAATAAATATTCATTTGAAATATAAAACGATTTAATACATCATAATATTTGTTTTATAATTTTTATACATTAAATAAATTAAATTATTTATGACATCATGATGATGCAACGATGACCTCATTATTTAACGATTTAAATAAAATGGAAAGAGAATGTAAAATATAAGACCTACACATGTCCAAAACCAATTGTATGGGTGTATTTATAACCCTTATCACCTTATCCTTGAAACACATCAATGTGTGACCATTAAAATCTGAAACTCATTCTAAAATAAAGTAACATTTCTTTACTTTCTAAGAGTGCCCCTCCACTCCTCTTACAAAAGGTCCCCACCTCTACCTCATTAACCACAATTCCGAAGCCTTTGGCTCGGCCAAAACCTTACCATTTTGTCTCTAAACATCCCTCTATAACTCATAGAAGCCTCACATTGGTCAGAAGACTTTCCAAGGAAGCCTTTGAGCTCAAACCAAAGGGAGTTACCCGATTTTAAGGTAATGTCTTCACTTGTGTTCTTTTGTTTTATTTTGCTTCTCCAACCCCCTAAACTCTTTGTATTCATTTACTTTGTAACAACTCTAGTATCTTCAATATAATAGGATGTTGTTATAAGAATAATTCAAGCTACACTTACACACACCTACATCAAATGGTTAAAGAACATACTGTTTCTGTGGATGGCGAATTTCTACCTCACGAAACGATGATTGTTCAACACTCATATAACTCCTTAAAAGGTGAACATTAATATGTAAATATATTTATATATGATATATAATATGTTTAGGTTTCTGTATTTTTCTTTTGTGGCATACCTTTATGGTTTCCATTGTGGGTAAACACGATAATTTCATTTTAGAAAGTAAGGACTACCGCCCCCTCAAAGTGATTTGATTCGTTAATGCCATATGTTGGATGTATAAAGGATGGATTTAAAGTTATTATATATGATGTATGTTACATATAAATGATTAATATAAATCTGGAATTAAAATATACATACCTCTAATTTGGTTTTAATTCCATTAATATGACATAGAAATGAAAGTAGCGTTCATGCGTACGTACAACTTACCGTCTCCATGAACGGTGCATTTCATTTCATACCTCTAAATGATTATGTAATATTATAAATACATGTATATTGTGGATATATATGATATATATGATATAAAAATCATGAATATCATTCTGGATATAATGAAACTTTGACCACACGAACAACAAGTAATTGTAAGAAGTCCACTTTCGACTTAAGAACCAAATATCGATAAAACAAACATTATTAACTTAAATGATTACATAATGTTTATAACATGGAAATAAGTGATATAAAAGGAATAATGAACATGAAAAAGGTTCTTAATAATGTATAAATTAACTCAAGTTTATTATTCAGGACGTTAAAGAACGATCAAGTCAAGTTAGACCCGAGGTAAGGGATCCTACTCCTCTCTTTCTTTTTAAGTACACTATTTTATATCATTCCTTTTAAAGCTCATATTTCTTGTTATTGGGATGTTATTTTATATTAATCTTACTGTAATTTTTATGTTCATATGATGATAGACCCTACTCTCTCTCATCAATCCATTTTGGAAGTTTTGAGTGGCTCCGTTAGGCTGTCGAAGTTTCGTAAGAGATCTAACCACTCTCTCTTTTTTAAGTACTCCCCTTTATGTCACTTCTTTTAATCTCCTATTTGTTATGTTGGGGGATGTTATTTTATATTACTCTTTCTGTAAACTATATGTTAATATTATGAGAGACCATATTTTATCTCATCAATCCATTTTTGTAAGTTTTAAGTGGCGCCGTTAGGCTGCAAAATTTTTGTAAGGGATTTTTCATCTCACTTTTATTCCCGTGAGATTTATGTTACACTTGCCACAATTTCCTTTGAGTGGTGTATTTACTGCCCATTATTTTACTCATTGTGTAATATACTTTCATTTATGAGTATTTACATCAATTTTGTATTGTCCTTCTTTCACGAGGTGTATGTTTCAAAAGATACCCATGTCGGTAAGGGAACCTTTCACCCTCCTCTTTTTAAAAGACTTCTTTTGTTATGTCTTTTAATTCACATACTATTATGTTGGGATATGTTCTTCTATATCCTTATTGATTTAAATTTTATTTCCATGTGATGAGATACCCTTTTTATCTCTCATCAACTCATTTTCTGAATTTTGTAGTGATGCCGTTAGGCTGTCAAATTTTTGCAAGGGAAATTCTTAACCCAAATTTGATTCTTTGGGATAAAATTGTACTCCTTGAATATATCGTTCTATTAATATGTGTTAATAACCTCTGATTGTTCTACACTTAATATCCACTTATATTTGGTGTATTCTTTTTTCACACATAATTATGTAATTGATTTATCCTTAAACCAAGGATACTGTCTTTGTATGGGACCTCGTCTCAATCTCCATTCATTGAGGCATATTTTATTTTATACACAACCTTGTTTTATATGGTGTATAAACCCCTTTGACATTTACGATTATCCAAAATTAATCTTTTTTATACGAAGCGTTTTACAAAACGAAAAAAGGGAATGTTTTTGTCACACATATGCGGCGACAACGACTTCTCCACCACCGTGACCATTATTTGAGTTTCGGCTTCCTATATAAGCCATACCTTCTTTTTAAAAGAAAAATAAATACCATGTTTTACTTTTCTTTTAGTTTGGTGTTGAAAATGGGTTTCACAATTTTTTTTATATCAATGTGTTGTATTGATATCTTTTAATTGAAAAGTGTAAATATTATGTTTCCTTTATGCATGTTTTATATGATATGATTATGTTATAGTTGTTGGGAATTATTATGAAGACAGGTGGTTCTGTGATAAACTAAGTGCGGGTGATCCCGATATAGCTCTCCAATGCATTGGGTAATGCGAAGGAGTGAAACGTTAAGGTTTCTCCAAAGAGATTTAGGGAATATACTGTGGTTGGTATTCCAAACGTAACCAAGATGGTTACTCCCTACGTAAGAATGTTATGAATGCCACAAGTTACCTTTTATGTCTTATGATTTCTACGATTTATTCATGATTTTATGAGGTATGTCAAAGTGCCCATGTTTTATGGGTAAATTATTATTTCATTATTATGTATATATGAACTCATGTTTCCTTTCCATATTTTTATAACCCTTACTGAGCTTTTTATGCTCATCCCATGTTTTTTTTTGAAATGTTTTTCACAGGTCAAGGGAAAGGTACATGTTATGATGATAGTGTCAAGGAAGTGACAAGAAAGAATCCATGATTTATTTTTAAATATGTTTTCGTTGATGGAAAAAAATAAATATTATCTTTTATGTAACCATTTTGTGTAAATGTGGAATGTAATGCAAGTTTTATGATCTAATTCTCTAAAACTCTAAACCTGAAAAGATCCTCAATGTGTAATCTTGTAATAACTCAAGATTAAATAAGGTTTAATGCTGCAGCCTTATATATTCGATGGAAGAGGAGATGGTTGTAAATAATGAAATTAGCATAAGAACATCTCAGAATATGAAAGATACTGAGGCTATTATATCATCATAGCTTAATAATAATTCAAGGAGGTAGTAAAATAATTTGAGTAATGATACAGTAATACCCATTTTTTTAAAAAAATAAACCACATATTTTCTTTAAACAAAATAGTAGATTTTGATAAAAACGAATATTTTATACTATTCACATAGAAATTAATTTTTCCAGATAAATCACAAAAAATACACCCTATGTGAATTTTTATGGGATTATTTAAAAAAGAAGTTTATTTTAACAAATTCTATTTCTAAAAGTTTCAAAATTATTTTAAATTTTTTTCACATATAGAAATTCAATACATTTTTTGAAAAAAATAGTATTTAAGAAACATTTAAACTCTTTTCTAAAAAAGAAGAACATTTTTATCAATATATTATATTTACATAAAACCGTTATACTTATATTTTAAAAACTATTCATTAATAATCATATTTTTGTGTTTAATGGATGGGTTGTAATGGTCGTATTTGAATAGTAATATTAATAATATTTTTTCAAAACATTTTGTTTAATGTAACGCTAGATATCAATGAAATTTAAAATAAAAAATAAATAATAATTGAAAAGGGTGTTACAAAAATAATTTGATATTAGTATTATTGGGTAATTGAAATGTTTCCTTGGATTTAAAATTTATCAAAATGACTCTGGGAATGTTTTAAACCAATGAAAATACATAGGTGATTTACATAAAAATTTAAGGCTTCAAAACAATAAGAATTATTCAACTTATTTATGTTCCAATATTAAAATTGATATGTATAGTCATGGTAAATTAGTTAAAGATTTATTTTATAGTGTAATAATTGATATCATGCTTTATCGTATAGTAAGTAGGCTATAAATTATGTTTTTTTGTATATCATTCTATTAGAGTTCAAACTAATACAAAAGAAACTAATTTAATTAATACCAAAATAAAACTAGGAAATTTAAGAGGAAATTTTTCTCTTTCTATATTCTTTCTAAAAACTCATATTTTAATTTCAATTCACACTCTGATGACCACATTGGTGGGTTTATACTTGATATAAAAGTACCTTATGAACCTGTTATTTTCAGGGAAAATCCTTAGTATAATGGTATTGTATGAAAAAACAATCTATATCACTATCAACTGCTAAAACTGAATATGTTACTATTGTATGTTACTATTCAAAGGTTATGTGGATGAAAAACATCCGAGTTAAATGAATCTGATGAATTATTATAGAATATATCTCATTGGCCTTTGATATCATTTCATAAGAAATCATGAATATAAAGGTGATATATCTTTAGAAGTTATTTTCATATAAAATCAATTGGAATACTTTTTTGGGGAACCATTTCCTATTAAAAATATTTATTTCTTCAAATCTAAATTAGGATTGTATAATTTTATTGAATACTATTTTACTTACTTAAAAGTTTGGTGAGTGTGAATCTATATTTATTAAAAAACTATTTTCTTTATTTCATTGAAAAATTAGATAATTTTTTAGTATTATTCATATCCTAATGTGACATGTATCCATGTATTCTCATGATTACCCTTCACATCACACTGTATGACCCTTCGATTACCTCAAAACAAAAAAAATCCATCCAATTTGAAAAACCATTTTAAATAATTAATCCTTTGTATCCTCACAATTAAATCCTATTTTCTATAATCTATCATACTTTCAAGATAATTTCTCTAATGGGAAAAACTAAGGGATTAGATATTATTGATTTTGGTAGCTCCAACAGCTCTGGAACAATATGGAAAGTGTTGAGTGGAGAATCTATTTATTTTAGGTGGATAAATAATATCAATGTGTTTTCAAAGAAATATATTAAAAACCAAGGATAAAAATATGTTTTTATGATAAAATAACATACCTTTTCTTTGTGAAATAATTTTATAAATTTTATAATAATATAGTGTTTCATTTTAGAGATTCAGAGGTTCTGGTTATAGTGATAATAAATTTGAAAGAGTTTTTTATATCTTCAATAGTGATGGTTGAAGTGTTTAGATGTACTCAAGAAGTTCATTTCAATTTCCACTGTTACCTAGAATCCATTATCAAATTTATTCCTCCAGATAAAATGAAGTCCCTATTTGGAACACAATATGTATTGAAGAAACAAGTGAATTACATGGATCCTATAAGAAATATTTTGTTGAAGTTTATCTAATCTGCAACTTACCAGTGTAATAGTGAGTTTGAGAAGATTAAATTTTAGAATGTTACTTTACTATATTTTTTTATATAAAAACATATAAATATTTCTAGCTATGTTATAAGATTATTTTTTCACATTCAGATTAAAAATTTTAACTTCCATCCTTTTGGGAGAATGTTAGCACTGATCTTTGATAATTATGAAGTATGATTGGATGAAACCATGGCTACACACTATGATAGGATAAAAATAATAAGTTCTAGAGTTATGAAACACTATGTATTTCTCTATAGGATTTCTGTAAAAATGTTATTTATACATTGAATCGACAAGGAAATAGAAATCAACCCTGATGATATTCAAGGGAATACATATCAAGCAATAGTTTATTTTAACGTACCTAGAAAAGTTATAATAAATATGATTGCACCTTCATAATAACCTATAAAAACTAGCAGAAAAGAAGAAACCTTAAGAAATGAAACTATTTATGATATATTTCAATGTTTTAAAATTTTTATATAATATGAGTTTAAAATCGAGGAGGTTACTATGCCAAAATTACAATCAAGATCCCGTCAAGTGGTGATTGATACTCCCGTGCCTACCATAGTTCAAAATTACATTATTATAGTTTCCACTAAAAGGGAAGGGTTATCTTCATCAAATATAAGGTTGATCAGTGGTGATCAATAGAAGACTACATTCTAAACATCTAGATCTATTCCTTCCCTTGAAATATCTCCACCTATTGAGTCTAGTTGAAATGTTATGGGAGACAATATTATATTTTTATCAATTGAAGTGGTATTGGAAATTATGAAGAATAAGTAGAAGATACTGATGAATCTACTGTCATTTTGCTAAAATAATAACATATCCATAATATTTAGATCCATATCATGTCTAAGAGTTACCTCCAATTGATGAAAATTAACTAGTTGATTAAAATTGTTTCGGAGATGACTGCTGAAGTGTAGATGTGCACCATGAAATATTTTCACTGATTTATACATATCATATGATATATGAGATTCCTAGAGTGGAGCATGATTTTTCCAAGGAATGATAGCATTAATGTTATTGTGAGCTATGGTATTAAGTTAACATTGCTAAAAAATTAATTGATTGAGTCATGAGTAGAGGCGATAACACTTTATGAAAATTTTGTTTCAAAAGAATATTTGATCTCTAAAACATGAATTTGATGAATTAAAAGAGTTGATTCAAATATATATATATATAATCACAAAATAATAATCTAGAGAGTCCTCTTACCAATAATTTTTCAATAATAATGCGATAGGATTTTAGATGTAATGTTTTTTCATACCCTAGACATGCTAAATGCAGGTTATTCTTCTATGAAATGTGTGATTCTATAAAAACCATTTTTGCAATACCTCTATCGAAGTGTAGTTTATGATTTCATCAATAATAAATTTTTTCCAGGATTCATAATAGTTAATTACAATCAATATAAAATGGATAATAGTACTCTACAAAAGGACAAATGTCTACTATTTTAGGATATCTATGTATAAACGCAAAATTATATAAGTTTCATCATCATCGGGTTTGGAAAAATTGATAGGTCTTTTGAAAATAACAGTTCTATTTTAGAAGACATGTTTTCCAATCTACATCAGCTCGTTTTAAGAAACATCATATCAAACACTTCTTTTTAAGAAGAATATTATTTTTCTGAGTTAAAAGAGTGTCAATTGTCTTAGAAAGGCAAAGAAGTATCTCATGCTTCTTTTTCTTAGTAAATACTAAATAATTCTTTACCTTCCACATGTTTGGTCAATATAACTAAAAAAAGTTTGAATTTTTTAAATAACCAGTCCTTAGTTATGAAAAGAAGAAATATGTTGAGAAATATTTTGGTAACATTAACCAAATTTTTTAAAATGGGTTCATAACCTTGTTGGACTATTGAAAAAATGGTATGGTCAAGAGAATTGATATTTTTGTGGCTATTTTGTATTACTTGTAAAGAAAATGTACTCTAGTACCATCCTTAGATGATCCTCATATCCCCACATCCCCATATTTTATTGAGTTTTTTATCCAACTAACATTTATTGAATATAAAATAACCAGTTTCATTTATAAAATCATTTTCCTACATCCAACAAGTCATATATGGTACATTCAACTCATAAAAATAGTAAAAAATTTATAGAGATTAGTAAGATTCTACCAACATACAATCCATATCTGTTAATAATTATTCTGTAGATCACATTGGAATTGATGGGTCTTTTTCCTCCTTTAGAGTTATTATTAAAGAGAGTTTTGATTCCCCTCTACCTCGATCTTCACTACCTATAGACCAACCTCAATATTTTAAGAAACAACCATATAAACATTATCTGGTTCCACCAGGACAATTTTTTTTATGTCTAAATAATATTCCAGGGTTTATCTCAAACATTTTAATGATTGTTTAATTTCCATACAATGTTTCCAACTATTATCTTTCGTTTTTCAATACTTTTCATCGATTATCAATTTTATATGTTTCTTGGTTATTGCTTATTTCAGTTGTCATATTCTTTATCTTAATACTATTATTATCTATTAAATTCTATATCCAAATAAATTTGTATTCAAATTTTATTCTTATTACTATTTACACTTGTCCTTGTGTGATACCAATTTTAACCTTCTTTCTTTATCCTTCTTGTTTTTAATATCCCAAAAAGGGGACAAGAAAAATAGGGAAAATAAAAAAAACGTTTTGAACTGTTCTATTCAAATTACTCTTTATAATTCAATGGGTATGTGATCATAAAAAGGGATAGGTTTTTGGATAGAATTATGTTTTTCTTACATATATGTACTTTATTCATTTTTATGATTAAAAAACTCACAATTTATATTCTAATGAGTTTATATTATGGTTTTTTAGATATTATTTCTAAATCATCATATAAGTTCTAAAATTTACACTGAATAAATTCTAAATTAATTTGTCTTATGCATAAATCACTTTAAAATAATAAGGATATCCATTTTTTGGATGATGAATTTTATCAACATATAAAATGAATTTGTATTATGTGGGATGATTATCTAAGAAATAGCCAAACTTTCTAACGAAGGAAACTCAATACTTGTATTAAAATTTCAGAATTCCCCAATGTAATTTATTTTATTGAATCTCAATACATAAATTTTATCTTAATTTATTGGATAATTATATTATGAGAAGGTAAATTATCTTGAACATGTTCAAAATAAAAAATTTCAGTTCAATGGAAATTATGTGAAGTAAATTATCTTATGAAAATGTCATTCAAATAAGAGTTTTCATATAATCATCAAGAAAATTGGTTGAAGTAATTTATCTTATGGATGTTTATGATTATCAAATTATGTCTATAAAGAAGGATTCATATTAAGAAAGATGTAAATATATTTAATCTTAATCAATATAGATGTCAAGTATCTTAGTGTTTTTTAATTACAAATCTATTTTCAAAATTATCTTATTTGAATAATAATGTCATACATATATCTGATGAAGATAAATCTTTGTTATGGATTTACATGATTATACTAACATCTTGGTATAATCTATCGATAAGTCAATTAATTATTTCATGTGCATCAGAAATGGAATTTTCTAAATAAGGAAAGATCAATTTAGAAAAAGCACCATTTTTTGATGAATAGAAATATCTGATAAAGAATATTTCATTCATCCCTTTTATAAAATTTCATTACATATTTGGAAATGGAGGAAAAATTTCATTAAGACCCACCTCATCATCTTTTAAAAGGATTATTCATTCAACCATTATTATTATCCAGTATAATAATGGTCAAATTCAAAATAGAAGATATAAATAAAAGAGTTTCCCAGTGCATTAAAAACAGATTTGTACGTATAAAATAAATGAAATTTTCTTCAAAAAAATTAAAAAATACAACACTTGAAGACACAATAAAATTACTATACTTATAATATTTTCTTTTACAACTAAAGATCATCAATAGATGCACTTAGAAGAATCTCATCTCCACTGGATGTTTATTTATCTTTCATCAGTTTATTCATTCAACTGTGTGTTGCATTATTTTCCAAACATAATTTATTCATATCTATTACTATCTACAATCATTTTTATTTAGTGTATTAAGGTTTTGAATATGAAATTTAAATTGATATCCTAGTATATATCACTTGCAACATTGTAACAAGTAATAGCTAATTTGACTCAGTTAGAAGCCCCTAGAGAGAAGGGTGGTATAGTGAAAATAACCAAAATCATGGAGTAGAGTGTTAATAGATTGGGAAAGGGGGTATTTTTTCTCCAAATCACTATAAATATATTGTGTTCAATAGTTTTCCGTCTATATTTTATTTATGATGGTTGTTTTTGTTATGGAGAGTTACAAAACAACATACCACGAAGAATGTGATATTTAAATTAAATAAAATTGTTAAGAGATCAATTCACACCCATATTGAGTTTTTATATATCCATTCATGGGAAAACACTAGAGAGTAAGATATATAAATTCATTAGTGACATAAAACATTGTCTCTAAAGGGAATTACCCATAATGGAGTCTAGTAGCTATGATGAAAGCATTCAAAATGGTAATAATTTAGAAATGGATATTGAAGTTACCCATAAATATCATGATTTTGATAAGAAGTGAAATATTGGATTCAATGGAAATTATAATAATAAAAAACATTTAGATAAGATAATGAACCATACATTATACAAGAAGTGTAGAAGGAAAATACAGAGAAAATTTTATTAATGGGACTATTAAATTCTTTATTTTTGAAAAGGAAGTTCATCAGGAAATTGAATGCTTAAGTGATGGGAGTAAGTTATGTCATGACCCGTCCCCTGGGGCCCATGCTATGTCTACCCTAATCCCTCCTTCCATAGGCTAAGGGATGACAACTAGCACCGAAAAAAAATATCCTAGAAATGGAAGGCATTTACTTTAAACCTATACACACACACACAACCACATCCCAATGCACTGAAAGGAGAAAAAAGTATACCACTAAAAAACTTCAGTAAAAGTACAAGTGAAAGTAAGTGTTCCAAACCCAACAAGGAAATGAAAACAAAAAATTACAAAAGGAAACCAGGATGGCCATCTGTGGAAAACCCCACCTAATCATGAGAGTAGTGAAGCTACTGGAAGCCGATGTAGTATGTTATATCGTCCCTATTTTACTAGGCTCTACCTACTCCAAGGACACTAAATACACTGTTGCAGCTTCCGTTAGTCCCGTCCCACTGAGCACATCTCTCAAAATGTCGATCGTCGGCACCAGACACAACACGGGCGGGTGAAGCCCTTGCAAGGGGTGAGTATAACAGTTCCTTGTAGGGACATTGAGACCCCCAAAGGTCTCTCAGTAATATAAAATGGAAAATACCACAAAGAAAATACCAGAGAGTTTTTACCATTAAGAAAACCCTCAACCACATAGCACAATGTAAAATACGCATCTCACACCAGGTATATTCTGGGGTAGTGATATTAACATCATCATTCATATCATCAAACTCATCGATTTCTGGAGAAATATTCCTATATTGAGTATATTAGGGCCTTACTGGTCACACAGAGCCACTTCTCACTAGCATTGGAATGATGTGGTACTCATCCCTGATGAGTATATTGTGTATCCTGGGTCTCATAGAGCTGCTCCCGACCATGGGCCTGCCCAGTCACACAGAGCCACTTTTCACCATGGCTGAACAGAGGTACTCCTCCTATCAAGTACCATGGGACTATCGGGTCACATAGATATGCTCCCCACTATGGGCATACTGGGTCACATAGAGCCGCTTCCCACTGGGCCATCATCATGTAGTCCGCAGGTCTCAGACAACCGCAGGGTTCTGTATGTAGTGTGCTTGGGAAAGACGCTCCTCAAGCCATGTGTTACTTCTCTACATCCATGAAAGTAACCACAGAGTGTTCCAAAAGATCCATCTCATAAAGAGGGTCCCAATTTTGCAAAAAAAATCTCGTCTATAAGATGCATGGTTTTCATGATATAGGCGTTTTAGTAAACACGGGACCAGTTGCGACGGGGTCCGGTCAGATCCGGTTGGACCGATCCGACCATCTTGGCCAGAGGGTTCGTCATACCCCAGTTCCTTTTTGATGTACTTAGCATGAACTAGTGCGAGTAAGGGTAGGTCTGGTTCGTCTTCGCCAATGGGCCAGGCCCAATATGTCTCACTGGGCCTGACCCCGTTTAGCAGGGGGCCCCGCCCACCAGGTCACCCGATAACCTGCTCTAGTTAGGCACAAACCCAAGGGTGTTGTTCTGGCCTGCCGGCTAGGGTATGGACCATTGGTTGTGTATTCGGCCTGCCCGTGCACATCCAACTCACCGGCGTGGTACCTGCTCGGCTCACTCGGGCTCGGCTCGCTAACTGGGGATCAGCCGCTGGAGCGATCGTTGGTGCACCGCCCAGCCAGGACACTGAGTCTAGTCGTGTCCAGCCCACTCTACCATGTAGGATGTCGCAGGACCTCCACCTCCATCTGCGTTCGATGAACTGCACCTCCTCTAGCGAGTAGGGTGGCCCGATCGTGGGCCACCCCTCCACACGCTGCCTTGCCTAGCACCGCGTTCTCCTTTACTAGGGTATCTAGCCCCCACGACATGACACTCCACCAGGCTGCCGCACGTGGCTGGTAGCCCTCTGTCCCGCTGACCGACATGCGGCTGACATGGCAGAAAATCTTTCATCAGACCACCAGACGTGCACCGATTGTCCGTTCTTCACGCCGCCTGCATCTATGGCCTTCGGGGTTCACATTCTTTACTACGAAGGCCTTAAATCACCCATGTCCTAGTTTTTTAGAATGAGACCACCAAGAACACATGAGCGGAGGTTCTAAGCCCTTGTTCATGTCCGCTCGAGCCCTCCGCGTTAGAGGTTTAAATAAGGGGAAGGTCTGGGGATTTTAAGATCAACCATTTGTGCCATGTTTGAATCATATATCACAAAACCCCAAATAAATTAACCTTCCTGTATAAAAATATAGATTTCAGATCAACCTATTCGTTAGTTGATCAATGATCATCATTTCTTAGAAAAATATGAATGGGGAAGAATTTTGGAATAAAAAATAAACCCCTACATCATTGACTTTCGATTCCGAAGCGTTTGTCCTCGAGGATTCAAGATGTCAACGCCGCCACTTCCAGCTGTGTTCATCGAGGCACGTCGATTCCTCTGATGATCCGCTAACACATCCTTCTTCTTTTTTCATTGGAGAGGGATTTTCCCAGTGGTTCTTTAGAGGTTTCTCCTTGTTTGTTAATCACCTAAACACCAATATGTTGTAAATATAAAATTGAATGAAAATTGCAGTGACACTGCAAACAATAATGATGGTCATTAAATTATCCACATTTTATGAGCCACATTTAAAGGTTCATTAGAATAATAGTGTCTTAGTTTCGAATTAACCCTTATTTCCCCCATTTATGCACCTCATCAACGCCTTGTCACTACACCACAACATCACTGTGTACCAATTAATTGTGAGAAATAAATAAAATAATTCTTACAAATTATTTTATTCTTTTTCTCGAAAAGTCTAAAAAATAACTTTTGTCTCACCCCTTACTATCTGGTGTTATGTAATTTACAGGTGAATTCTAGGGCTCTGAGTTTAATGGTGTCCTTAGATTACCGATCCGAGCAATAGTTAAAAATTTATAAAATCCCACTTGTGCGTTTACATAACGTACCTTAAAATAAGTTCAAAATTTCGTTCTGAGCTCTCCAGGCATCTGAATCATGTTCTATTAGAGATCACGGTCTCATAATAATTCTGTATAATTAAAAAAATTACAAGTAATTTCCAAGACATTAAATTTTCCCCACCTTATGTCTTTACATCCCCGAAATCCAAAACAAAAAATAATCAAAGAGATGAGGGTACTAAGCACGAATCTGAGCCTCCCACTACCATTTTCTCTCCTAATGATTCCAATGTTGCCACCAAACTCTCACTAGATTAATCTACCACCCACGTGGGACCTATTCCTGTTGATATTTTATCTCCATCTAGAACTCCACAAAATTCACCCCATGATGAATGTCCAGATCATTCCAGTCAATGATGTGCGATGGATAATGCACGAACCTCCTCAACTGTGAGAGATGGAAAACATCATGCACCCATTGAATCTGTGGGGGAAGGGCTATGTGGTACGCCACCTCAACAACTATGCTTAGGATCTGAAAGAGTCCAATGAACCTTGAAGATAGATTTCCACCCTTGAAATATCTTCGAAATCCCCATCGAGGTGAGGCCTGTAGGAACACATGGCCTCCCTCCATAAACTCCAGGTTTCTCTGTTTCCTGTCTTCATAAGATGTATGCCTACTCTGAGCAGTCCCCATCTGCTCATGGATGATCTACACCTTCTCAAGGGTAGCCCGTACCAACTCTATACCCATGAGTGCAGACTGCCCTTGGAATTTCTAGCATATGGGTGACCTACAAGGACACCCATACAAGGACTCAAACAGTGTCATGCCGATGGCGGACTGACAACTGTTATTGTATGTGAACTACATCAAAATAAGGTGGTCCTCCCAACTACGACCAAAGTCATGGATTCAAGAACAAAGCATGTCCTCCATGTTCTATATGGTCCTCTCAGTCTATCCATCCATATAGGAACTGAAAGTTGTGCTCAAGCGCAATTGAGTCCCGAAAACCTCTTATAATCCATTCCATATCCAGGATATAAAGAGTTCATCATGATCTGAGATGACTGTCGAAGTCACTCCATGAAGATTCACTATCTCTTATACGTATATGTTTCCCAAGACCTATATTGGCACCTACTCTTGAATAGGTAGGAAGTGACCCGACTTGGTGATTCAGTCAACGATCACCCAAATAGAGTCATGGACCCTGGACGTACGTGGTAATCCCATCAAAAATTTCATCGAGATACCATCCCATTTCCACTCTGGTACCACAAGTGGTTATGTTAAACCTGATGGAACCTAATTCATAGACTTCATTTGTTGACAAGTGAGGCATCATGAAATGAACTTGGCCAATGTTGTCTTCATTCTCAGCCACCGGTACTGATGTTGGAGGTCTTGGTACATCATCACCACTCTGGGATGTACCACCAAAGGGGACACACAGAACTACCTCAACACCTCCTACTGCAACATCACTAATACAAAGGTGCACCCCCTGAAAAGGATGGCGTGCTCCCCACCAATCGAAAATCCATTAAGAGCTCATCCTGAGGATAACTGAGCATGTCAAGCCACACAGTCAATATCCACCTTCTATGCCTCCCTGACTCACTATAAGAGTGGGGGAGTAACAGTTATTGACTGAAGGTAGTCTCATGCATCATTATCCAAAAATATATCTGTATCGCGTCTGACTACATTGTCGCTTTATTCATCTATTGCGAACCAGTCCTCCTACTGAGTGTGTCTTCCACCACATTCCCCTTTCTGTGAGTATAGACTATCTCAAAGACATTATTCTAGAAGAACTATATCCATCACCATTGTATCAGGTTTAGGTCCTTCGGGGAGAAGATATACATGAGGATATTGTGGTTAGAGTTAACCTTAAATGGTTCACCAATCAAGTAATGCCTCCACATCTTCCATGAAATGACCACTACTACTAACTCCAGGTCATGGGTCACATAGTTTTTCTCATTTTTCCTCAATTTGTGTGATACTTAGGCAATCACTAATTTCTCCTACATTAGGACACAACCCAGTCGGATCCCCAATGCATCACAGTAAACTACATAACGAATTACCTCCTCTAGTTGTCTCAAGATGGGGGAACTAGTCACTCTCTGAATCATATCCTGGAAACTCTGCTAACATTCATACATCCACACGATGGGTTGTCCCTTCCATATCAAGGATGATAAGAGTGCCACTACTCTAGAAATTTCATGTACAAATCTATGGTAGTAACCAGCCAACCCCAAGACGGTCTTCACCTCAGTCACACACTGGGGTGGTTCCCAAGTAAGAACTACCTCTATCTTCACTGGATCTGCTAAAACTCCAGCCTCTAAGATGATATGTACTATTATGTGGATCTCCAGAATCAAGAAATAAATCTTTGAGAGCTTACCATAAAGCTGTTTCTCTCAGAGTGTATTTGTGACTATCTTTAGGTGTGTAGTGTGATCCACCTCCGATGTAGATTACACAAAGATTTCATCAACGAAGACCATGAAGAACTGGTCAAGGTAAAGCTGGAAGATCCTATTCACGAGGCCCATGAAAACTACATGGGTGTTGGTCTCACCGAAAAGCATCACCAGGAACTCATAGTGGTCGTACAGACCCATAAATGTGGTCCTTGTTGCATCCTCATCCTGTACTCGAAGCTGGGGGTAGCCTGATCTAAAGTCTATCTTTGAGAACCACTTTGCTCCCTTCAGCTAGTCGAATAGTTCATAAATCACTGGCATTGGATAATTTTTCTTCTTAGTCACCTGGTTCAGGCATCAGATGTCCATGCACGACCTCAAACTCCCATATACCTTCTAGGAGAAAAGCACCAAGGCTACATATGGTGAAATCTTGGGCCTTACGAACACCTTCTCCTACAAGTCCTATAGTTGAAACCACAGCTCGTGAAGCGCAATGGGAGATAGAAGAAATTCCAGTGTGGATATTGATGTCGTCTCGGGGTACCAGTCGATGAAAAAGTCTACTTTTATATGAGGAGGTAGTCCCAAAACATCCTCAGGAAGAACATCCTCATACTCTTCCACTACAATAGAAAATCTCAGACTCCTCTCATCCACTACATTGAGGGTGAGACTGCCCAACTAGTGAGTGATCGGCTACACCCACCATTGAGGAAGCTAGTCCTATGCTATATGGGTTTCCTTCATACTGGTGAAGGAAAACGATGTCCCATATTTACAGACACGCCTCACTGTATGCCTAAAAACATTGATTTGAGCATGGAATATGGATAACCAGTACATACCCATGATTAAATTGTAAGGCCTCGATGATGTTACTAAGAAAGACCAACCAAATCTTTCACCTTCTAGAGTAAGACCACCCTTCCGGAACTAGTGTGAAATCATCAAATCATCTCCCATAGGAGTCTCTTGCCATAAGGATCGAGCCAATGACTCTTCCAGAATCATTGAGCTCAGAAAGATATTCATGGAAAGGAAAGAGTGACTAGAACCTATGTCTATAAGAACTGCATTTATGGTGGAGAAGACACATGCCATACCTCAAATCATCTCTGGAGCTCCATGGTCATAAGACTTTACTACCCGGAGATGACAATTTCCCCACCCGCCTACTCCCTAAAGTTGGGGTGGACCACCTGATGGTGGTGGATATAACATCTCAAACAATCTACCACCGCCTGCTACTCGGCTAACTCCGCTTCCACATATGTTGCCCTGCAGATCTCCTCGCATGAACCACTATTGCCGCCTTGACTGTCCCATGACAGTCTGCAGGTCATCTATATGAAAGAACAAGAATTCACATGCCATGTGTCCCTTTCTTCCTCATGAGAAGCACTAACTGAATCTCTACTAACTCCCCCTGGACTAGGATCCCCTTTTTACAAACCTTGTGTCCTAGGGTCAGCCTCTAAAAGATCCTTCTTGCTTGGGATCACTTGTCTGCTGTCTACTGCCTACCAAAGATTATGCTACCTGGGGTCTGCTGGTGGCTCTAGTTGTCGACACCTGCTCCGCCAAGAAGCTCTATACAAGAATAGCTTTCTCCAGCAACCCTTCCTTGGTAGGGATGCTGAGAGGAAAAACCAATGTCCTGATCTCCCACCTGAGTCCCTGATCAAAGGCCCGAGCATTGAAGAAAGGGTCCCGCACCATGTCTTCGGAGTAGTGAGATAACCCGATTAACCTCGTAGAGTACTCATCTACCATCATGCTGCCCTCTTGTGGGTAACACATCTCCCAAATATTCCCATAGTGCAATGTGACAAGGAAAAACTCCTCCCAGAAAATCTGCTCAAAGTCTATCCACACGAGAGTCGCCTCATTGTGTGTCCAGGTGGCTAGAGTCCACCATCTCCCTATTTATCCTTGAAGAAGGCTCACTTCCAAGATCACCATCCAGTTATGTAGTGTTTTTACTTAGCAGAATACCCATGCCATAGCCTCTATCCAGTCCTTATTGACCTGATGATCTATCTTTCCCCCAAACCAAGGTGGTCCCTGTGTCTGAAAATCGTGTAAGGTACTGAGCCTACAAATTTCCTCTACCGGAACCACTGATAGTAGATGGTAACCATTGGGTGGTAGCAGCACTAGTGCACCACTTGGTGGGGCCATATCTAGTATTGGTCCCAGAAAAGATTCATCGTCGCTAAGTGGGATGTCATCATGACCTCATATCAGGATCCAGGCTGGCCATCCACATAGATGAATCCTAGGATAGATCAAGATGTTCCATAGTTTCAAGTTTTACCAGGTGAGTTGACTTTTATTCAAAATAAGGGGACACTTATGATACCATTGCTTTCATATATTGGACTGAAAAGTATAATTCAAGGTCCCGATGTATGGATACGTTGGACACCGCACCAACACTGGACTCCCCAAATCTGAATTTCGAACTCACAAAATTTAACAATGTTGCTCCAAAACAAAACAAAAACTCTTGGTCCTTGAGGGGGAAAAAACCTCCCTCTAATACCACTTTTTCACGACCCGTCCCTTGGGGTCTGTACGGTGACTACCCCAAACCCGCCTACCATAGGGAATGGGCTGGCGACTTGCACTAGAAAGGAATATCCCAAAAGGGGAAGTTATTTACTTTAAACCTGTACACACACATCCCCAAAAACATCCCAACTTGATAAAATGGTAAACAAGTATATTAGTAAAACAAAGATGAGTGCAAGTACAAGTGAATGTATATGGGCCCAAATAAAAACCCAACAAGGAACTGATAACAACAAATTATAAAAAAAATCTCTAATGCCCATCGGTGGAAAACCCCACCTGATCAGGAGAGTAGTGAAGATACTGGAAGCCGATGTAGTATATCCTTCCCACCCTTTCCTATAGGGAACCACCTAGTCCTAGGACACTAAGTCCACCGTCGTAGCGTCCGTCAGTCCAATCCCACTAAGCACCTCTATCTAAATATTGATCATCTGCACTAGAAAAAACATGTATTGGTAAATCCGGTGTAGGAGTGAGTATAACAGTACTTAGTAGGGACCCTATGACCCCCAAAGGTCTCTCAATAATCCATGAGGGAAAAAACCAAAAAAAAAATACCATAAAGGTAATACCACAAATAAAGTCCTTAACCACATCATACAGTGTAAAAGACGTAACTCACACCATGTATATTCATCGATAGTGATAGTAGCATCATCAGTTATATAATTGAACTCCTCGGCTACTGAAGAAATCATCCACTAAGAAGTACATTCGGCATACCGTGTCACACAAATAAACTTTCCACTAACCTTGAATTGCTATGGTACAAATCCATGATGAGTACAATTGGTATGCTAGGGCACACAAAGCTTCTCCCACTGTGGGCCTTCTAGGTCACACAGAGTCGCCTCCCACCTTGTCCGAACTACAGTAATCCTCCTATCGAGTACCCTAGGTATGCTTGATAACACAGAGCCGAACCCCACCATGGGACTTCTGAGTCACACAGAGTTTCTCCCCATTGGGACGTCGTCAGGTTGTCTTCAGGTCTCATCCCACTGTATGGTTCCGTATGTAGAACGCTTGGGAGAATCGATCCTCAAGCTAGTTGTCACTTCTTGATGTCCAAGAAAGTCACAAAAGAGAATTCCAAAATTTCCACCTCATTAAGAGGGTCCCAACACCAGAAACAAGTTGTCAATTGGACACATGGTTTGTATGATATGATAATTTTAGTAAATAAGGGACCAGTTGGTACAGGGTCCCGTACAACCTAGTTGGACTGGTGGTTCCTCATACCATAGTTTATTTTTGATGGACTCGACCTGACCTGGTGTGGTTTGGGGTCGTTCTGGTTCGGTCTGGCCTATGGGCCTGGACTAACAGGTCTCGCTGGGCTTGGCTCGGTTTTCCCGGGGGTCCAGCCCGTCGGGTCACCGGGAGGGCTGATCTAGTCCGGCCCAACCCAAAGGGTGTGGGTCCGGCCCACTTGGTGTAGAACTGGACCACTGGGGGCTCGGCCCTCCAGCTGGGGATTGGCTATTGGAGCTACTGGTGGTGCACCACCCAGCCGAGACATGACGTCCATCAGTGTTTGGCCACCTCTACCCTGCAGGACGCGGTAGGGCCTCCACCTCCAGCAGTAGTCAACAGACTGCGACTCCTCTAGCCAACTAGGTGGCCTGGTCACAGGCCACCCCTCCATGCAGTGCCCCGCCTGGCGCTACATTCTCTACTACCATGGTTTGATTTCCGCGGTCTCCAACCACCGGCGTGGCGGACAACCCCCCATTCCGCTGGCTGTCATGTGGCTAGCGGTTTCCACTACTACCACAACATGCGGTGGTAGATCCTTCAGCAGACCTCAAGACATGCAACTCCGGTCTATTTTTCATGCTACATGTGTCTATGGTCTCTGGAGTTCACCATATTAATAGTTAAGTACTAAAGTCACCCTTTCTGTTGTTTTTAGAATGTGACCACCAAGAACACACAAGTAGAGGTGCTTGGGCCTTGTTCACGTTGGCCCAGACCCTCCACATTAGAGGTTTAAAAAAGGGAAAGGTCCATGGATTTGAAGTTCAACTATTTGTTCCATGTTTGAATCTAGGACAATAGAAACTCCAAATAAATTCACCCTCCTACATAAACATACTGATCACAGATCTACTGGTTTGTTGGTTGATTCGTGTTCATATTTTCTTAGAAAAAAATAAATAGTGAAGACCATTGAAATAAAACTCAGTCCCTTACTTATTTGATATTCGACGATGAAGTGTTAATCATAGATGAATCAATATGTAAACTTTTCCACTTTCGATTCAATTTTTTGAGGAACTTTAATGCTGGTGATGATCCGATAGCACGTTGTTCTTGTTCTTCATTGGAGAGGGATTCCGGTGGCGGTTTGTTAGAGGTTTCCCTGAATTTGTTAATCCCCTAAACTTGAACACGTAGAAATTATAAAGGGAAACAAAATTACAGCAACCCTATGCCCATTAATGATGCTCTTTAAGTTAGAAAAATTTAATAAGCCACATTTAATGGGTTATTAAGATTACAACGTCACAGTTTAAAAAAACCCATTAAATCCCATCCATCAATGCGCCTTGTTGCTGCCTTGTTTCTGCATCATAGTGAAGCTGTCTCTAATAAAATGGTGAGAAATAAATAAAATTATTCTTTTGAATTATTTTAATATTTTACATGAGAAGTATGAAAAACCACTTTTCGGATCGGCCCTTACTGGCCGAAGTTAGCTCATTTCTTGGTGAATCCCAGCGCCGTTAGTTCTACGCTATCCTCAAATTTTCAATCTAAGAACTAGTTCAAAAGATAAAAATACCACTTGAACCTTTACTGAAAGTATATTAAAAAAAGTTCTAAATTCAATTCTGGGCTCTTCGGGCATCAGAACCACATGCCATCAGAGCGAGCGATCTTAGAATAGTTCCATATACTGATAAAAAATTATGTATAATTTTTGAGACATTATATGTTGGATAATAATGTAAATAAAAGGAAAGATCCACGGAATACACCAACCACACTCTAGTGCTACAAATACAAGGATTATGAGAATTAGGATTACCGGTGCTCAAATATGAATGTTAAGGACGATGATCAATGTCATAAATCCCTTAATCCAAGAGTAAATGACAAATCTCATGTGATCACTATTTCATATACGGGGAATGTTATTTATGTTTTTAAATGTACAATTACCATATGGTTTAAAACTAATAATGTATTATTTGATTTTGGATCTTCCCACTATTTTGTATTTGATGAATTTTCTATGTGTATCAAAATACTACCCTAACAATTAAATATTTATTAATTAATGAAAACTCTTCATGGTATGATGAACGCATCTCAAGTCTATAATTCATCTCTAATTTATGTTTTTCAGAATGTTCTTCCTTCAAATCTTTTAATTATTTGTCAAGTTAATCTTGATGTTTTTTTGGAATGGATTGGATTTTTTTATATTAATCCTATATCAATAACATAGGAAGGGAATACACATTTAATATTCCGAACCAAACTATAATCATTTATCACTGTGAAAATAAATATTAGCTTCCAATGGAAATTACATCCATTTTATGGATCATTATTTCTTTTCAAAAGGGAAATTTTTCTCAAATGGTCAGGAGAAAGTCAAAATAGATGGTATAAACATTATACATGTTATTTTAATATATATATTGAATAATTTCCTATGATTACCCCAAATCATAAAGATGATTTTTAGATAGAACTCATACATAGTGTTACACACATTTCAAATAATCCATATATAATGGACCGGAATGAGTTATATGAATTAAAGAAACAAATATTGGATAATCATTATAATGGATTCATTCATCCATGTGAATTATCATCCGGAGAACCAATTCATATTTTTAAGAAGAAACATATATTAATGTGAATTTTAATTCACTATTGTAGAATTAACAAGATCACAATCAATTGAAAGTATTATCCTCTCTACAGTGATAACTTGTTTGATTTATTAAATGGAGATAAATATTATTACAATATTGAAATATGATCTAGATATTATAAATTATTATTATAAAGTGAAAACTTACCCAAGAAAACATTCTATATGAGTCTTGGACAGTACGAATTTATAGTGACACTATTTAGCCTTACTGATCCTCCTCATATCCTCATAGATTTAATTATTAGAGTTTTTATAAATTAACATGGTTAGTTTTTGGTTGTCTTTATAGATGATATTCTAAAATACTAAATGAAAAATGAAGGGAATCAAGATCACTAGATAATTGTATTGAATACCATAAGGAAAGAGAAGTTGTATTCAACGTTTACTTAGTTTGAATTTTTGATTCATATGATTTCATTTTTGGGTCATATAATCCCACGTGGGGGTATATTGGAGTATCCATTAAAATTAGAAGTTATTCAACATTGGCCCGTATCATCCATTGTGACTAAGATCTATATTTTTATTGGTTTGGTTAGATATTATCATTTCTTTGTAAATAATGTTTCATGGTTATCAAATATACTGACCAAGTTAACTTGGATGGGATTAACGTTCCTTTTAATATATGAATGTGATAAAAATTTCAAGGATCTGAAAAGAATGTGGGTTAGTTAATTTGTGCTCACCCTACCATATAATGGAGAAGTATTTGGGGGTATATAGAGATGTATCAAATCATGGACTGGGATTCATCCTCATGTAAAATGATATGGTGAATGCTTATGCCTTGCACTAATTTATGGTTTAAGAGAAAAAATAACTGACTCTTGATTTGGAGTTATAAATAGTAATGTTTTTATTAAACATATAATGGGATTATATTTATAGTGAAAGGGGTGACATATATATGGATCATAAATGTTTTGATAATATATTCACTCCGAAGGAGTTGACTATTTTCATGATAACATGGTTGGAGTTGATTGGGGATTATGAATGCTCAATACATTTTAATCTGATTAATGTGAATAATTTGGTAGATGCTCTGAGTAGAAAGGTTGATGCTAGATTACCTATGATGATGATCCCGGAAGACCCAATATTTCTTGGTTTTCAAAGGATAGATCTATAAATATTGAAGTTAGGGGAGAAATCTTATCTTTCTGAAATTAGTGTTCAACCATCTATCCTTGTAAAGATTAAAGAGGTATAGAAGGCAGATATAGAAAAACAAAAAAGGCAATAAAATTTTCAAATTTCAACCTTGATTATGATGGAACAATATGGTTTATGAACCACGCATCTGTTCCATCCATACCAGATTTAAAGAATGAAATTTTGGATTAAGATCATAGTGCATCATTCTCTATTAATCTCAGAATATTAAATATGTGTAGATATATAAAATACTATTTATTATGGGATAATAAGAAGAGTGATATTTTAGGGTATGTATCTTGGTGGTTTGTATTTCATTAAGTTAAGGTGTATAAATAGTGGTCTATGGGTATGTTAAAATAATTATTTATAACATAATGGAAATGGGAAAACATCACTTTGATTTTCTTCATCGGACTCCCCAAAATTTTTAAATGTAATAATGCTATTTGGGTTTTAGTCAATCACCTTATAAAGTTAGCTCATTTAATATCTAATAGAGATGATTTATTTCTTGATCAAATTTTCATAATAAACATTATGAAATTTGTAATGTTGAATTGATTGACACGTTATATTATATCTGATTGAGATTAAATGTTTTCCTCAATGTTCTGGAAATTTCTTCCACAAGATCTTGATATGTAGTTGTATTTAAGTACTTATTACCATCCTAAAAAATATAGATAGTGTAATAGAACCATTAAAACCATAAGGTAAATTATGAGATCTTGTTCTCTCTAATTGAAATGTGTTTGGGATCAACACATTCTTATTGTAGAATTATCTTATAGTAAGAGCTTTCTCTCATGCATTCATAGGGCTTCTTATGAAGGCCTAAATGAAATGATGTGAAGAACTCTAAATTGATTGGATAAAGTTGGACAAAGAAATAAATTGGGAGATGAGTTACATGAAAAAATTAAAGGGGAGGTCAGGTCCATTCATTAGCACCGCATGGAAGTTTAGGTTTTAAAGAAAATTTATGTCGACAATCTTTATTGAGATCATGAATTTGAGTTTGGTGATTAGGTATTCAAATGAAATTCTCCATGGAAGAAGGTTATGAGAATAAAAAACAAGGGAAATTTTGTACCTTAATATATTTCTCTCTTTAATATTCATTATAGAGTTGGGAAGGTAGATTATCAATTGGTAGTTCCACCGAACATTTATCAAGTTCACGATGTGTTCCAGTATCTCTCTTGAGAAAGTACATACCAGATCCTTCTCATGTACTGAACACAAATATTGTATATCTAGAGAATGATATTTAAAATTAATAACAACTAATATATATTTTGAATCATAGAGATAAATTTATATGGAACATGATTACTTACCTAGTTAAAGTTCTCTGGAGGAATTATAAATTCAATGACTCTACATGTGAAACTGAGGATATGAGGAAATAGACATCCCCATTTTTTTGCATCAGAGTTATGGAATTTCATGGGGAAACTTAATATAAGGGGTTAAAATGTTACATCATAATACTTTATGATATATTTCTATTTGAATAAATGTTTTTTTTCAATAATATCTTTATTAACATGCAACACTATGTTTTAAATGATTTGCAAATACTATTGAAATAGTATTTAAATTACACTATTACAACCTAGTTGTTGAATTTAGAGGTATAAATATGGGTAATAAAAATAAGAAATATAGATACTTAATAGTTCTACACAATGAATATTTTTTGACTAATTATTTTTAAATAATCACTCAATGTTTAGTAAATTCATGTCATGCTTCAAGAATATTTTTTCTTCAAAAATGGGTTTAATTTTTTTCGGAGAAAAATTGTATTTATTTTCAACAAATTTTACAAATTTTACTTCATAAAAACGATATTATTTATTAAATCAATAAAAAAAATTATATAAATGTGACATTTTGGGATTTATCTGAAATAATTAATATCTAAGCAAATAGTGAAATAATACAGAATTTTGTAAAAAAATATTTTTTTAATTAAATAAATCTATTTAAAAGTACAATAAAATATTAAATTTTTTCCAAATTAATATAAGTTCCATTTAATTATATATAATATAATTAATAACATATTAATTAGTCTTATACTTTATTTTGGTATAAGTTTCTTTTTGGTCTTATAAACTCATTTATCTAAAATCTGATTTTCATTTTTTCACACATTTATATTGAAATTTATTTTTGATACTAATTAAAATTTAATATTAAAAAATGGATTCCATTTTTGGAATCAGGAGGATCAAATTTGGTAGATTGGCCTCTTTGATTTTTTTTTCATTAGGAATAGTAATCGTGGTAAAAATTTGTCGCCTTAGTTAGGGTAAAAGAGGTCAAATAGGGTTAAGACTATAGAATAGGTTCTATAAAGCTAAAATTAAATGTATTTTTCCTAATAGATGAGTTTATTTCATCCATGATCATATATATTTTTAATATATGGAAACATTGTGTCATTTTTCTTTGATTTTGACCTCTATATTATTTTAAGTAATGAAAAAAATCCAAAACATTTACTATATTTTATCAATGGGAGAATATTAGTTAATATTAATTAATATATCATTATTTTAAAGTGTAATGAATTTTTTTTATTATGGTAATTTATTTTTAATTTTTATATATGGAATAATTACATTAAATGATTATACAACCTTAAAACAGTACTTGTTCAAGTAATAGAAAAACAAAATAAATGGATTTAAAAATATTAATGCAAATACAATTTTAATGAATTATTTCATTTTAACAAATTTTTAGATAAATTTTATGTATTATTTATATTTTTTAAAATATTACTCAAATTCTCGTTCAATCTTTTTTTCATTAATGGAAAACTATTTGAATAGTCCAAACATATGAATTTTAGGGTATATTATATTAAAAATAATTTTATTAATCTAATTTTAATTAAAAAATTATCTTCTACCAATTGAATTGGTTATGGTCGATCATATCTATTTTTGACCACTTTTGGGACAATTTTCCTTTTATAGTAACATTCTTGACCCATAAAGAGTACGGATCTTTTATATCATCGTCATCGTCAAAAGGTTTAATAGGGGTTAAAACAAAGATATAAGTGTAAAATAATCTCTTAATCTTTATAAATATTAACTAATGAGAGTATTTATACTTATACGAAAACTATATTAGAAAATTTTCAATTTGGAACAAATTGATCTAGAAAATTAATACATATTAATTTAATAAATTAAGTAATTTGATGTGTGCCCCTCCTCCCTTGTATAAAATGAAATCTCCTCTCCTCCCTTATTCACACTTTTTAAGCATTACATATCATAATATACCTACCCTAATATCATACAATATACTTGGACCACATCCTTGATCTTTTGGTATTTACAAAACACCATACTTTCTAAAATAATTGATTATGTATCTTAAATATAATTAATTTTTATTAATATTATTTAACAACCATTATCGACCTTATATTCCCTCAAATGGGAAGTGAATGTATCACTAGTGCGTATGTGCGGACTACCACCTCCACACTGTGTTATAATTTTTTTACCACCAACAAAATTAATTTATTATTATTATTATGGATTTAATGTTTATTTATTATACTAAGGGTAAAATATTTTTATTTAATTATAACATATTATTCATCTTTATTTCCATCCATTTTTTAGAAAATAAAAACAGTGTTCATGCATATGTACAACCTATCATTTCCATAAATTGTGTAAATAATTTTTCTATATATAACTTTTAAAGATGGTATTATATAGTTATAAAATGAATATATATGATATTTATATCATTATTTGTAACACCCCAAGTTTCCTCGGTATGTTTCCTTTCGAATAATGCAATGGCGTGCATTGTACACAACTTCGAGATTTTAACACACCATAACCAATCAAACTAGCCGTTATGAATAGTAATACCTACTTTTTGAAATTTTATAAATTCTATCTCTCAAAATGGACTTCATTTTTGGATTCGTAATATCTAAATTAGCCTAGGGTGAAATTTTGGTACTTTTTGGATAACTTTCATATTTTGATGAATAGTGAAAATTACTAAATTTTAATTAAAAACAACTTTTTTAATCAAAATAATTAATAGTGATAAATAATGAATTTGAGTTGTTTTAAAGTATATTTAGAATATATTTTTACCATTTAATATAATTTTGGTCATTGGACATAATTTTACAATTAAACCGAACATAAACAAGTGTCAATCTTTTGATAGTTATTATCTCTTAAAAACGCGCTTTTTGTTTTGACAGCGGGAATTAATTTTAAATTAATTTCTGCCACTTCTGTGTTTTGAATTTATAAAAATGGATTCCATATTTGGAATCAGGATGTTCAAATTGTGTAAATAGGTAACTTTTATTTTTAGACATTTTGAATAATTACTGCGGTAAATATTTTATTTACCATGGTTAAGGGTAAATCCGGTAAATAAGGGTTAAAAAATAATATTATAATAATACTAAATTACCCTAAAACGTGTCTTAACCCTATTGGTTGATACATGGTCGACCATGGGCATATTTGGGTCCATTTTAGGACCCCATGGATCCACTTGTAAGTGATAATGACACTTTATTTTAATTAAGTTAAAATAAATACAAAAATGACACAAGCATATATATTTTAACAAAACAATTGTTACAGAGAGTTATATATGTTGGATTTTAGATTATAAATATTACTTAGAAAGATAATAAGATTTCCTACATAATGATATTTTATTTATAATTTTTAGACATTAAATAATTTAATTTATTTATGACACAATGATGATGCAGTAATTACTATAATAGTGAAAAATCAAAATAATTGATATTATAAATACCCAAATAAATTTAATATGAAACTTTTAATGAATTAAACTAATTTTCTAGGATAATATGATATATTAGGATTGATTTAATTGACTTTTTTCGAAGTAATCAATCTTTTATGAGTTTCACAAAAATCAACTATTGAATAGTATCAAAATTGACATAAAAGAGTTTTTAAAACAAATATTATATTATTAATTGATATTAAATTCCTAAAAATCTAAGGATCGTCCAAGAGACTTATATCATGATAGGTGTATCATTAATGGACCACTTGTGGGTCTCTTGTATGTATATGGTATGTTTATTAACCATATAATATAAAAATACAAAGAGACATTGTAAAAGTGAAACTAATTAACTTAGAGTTAATACTTAACGATAAGGTTAATATAAGTACCCAAACCTGTCTAAATTCTATTGGTTGAGTTGTTTTCGAGCCATCCCCACCTTAACCTTTGAATAGTCAACTTTGGAGCCATTGGAAACCGAATATGAATTTATTATAAACTAATATCTCTAGCTTTTCCAAAGGTGCCCCTCACCCCTCTTATAAAAGGGCACTCATCCTTCTCATTTTTTCACACCTTCAAAGCCCTTTGGTTCGGCCAAAACCTGCCCAAATACTCTCCCAACTTCCCTCACTACAACCTAGGGGCCTTAGTTTGATCATAAAGCCAACCTAAAGAGCCCTTTTGATCAAATCAAAAGGAAGAACCCGAAGAAGAGGTAATGATTTCACCACCCTTCTCCAAGTTCATTTCTTCTTCCACTTATTCTTCCTTTGTTATTAACATTATAAAATAATAACTCCAGTATCATATATATACTGTGATGTTATTATAAATATGGTACAACCATATTCAGTATTCTATCCATCCTTTGAATAACATGTCACCATACATGCGTACGTACGGCTTACCGTCTCCACGTCGTGGTGTAATTGTTATTCAATATATTATTATTTGGATGGGTATAATAATGATGTGTAACTCATGTAAATAATAAATATAACATGATAATGATTCTGTATATATGATATAAAATCCAATTATATATTATTTTAATATCAAAAGAATGATATTTTCGCTCGTGCGTATGTACGGACTACCGTCTCCACGAACGCGATGAGATTCATTGTCCATCATATCCATTCAAGTATAATTATCATTTGATGATTTAAAAATAGTATCTAAGGACTTGATATCATTCTGGATATGAATAATATACATCCCATTAATAACGAATATGGCTCACATAACAAATAATATAAAGTAAAATGAACCCGTTAACACCCGAAATGACGATAATTCTAAGATATTATTAACAAATCAATGTTAAAAGATCATATATGATATCATATTAAAGTAAATGATTCCTGTATAATTCAATAACAATTATTTCACCGTTATACAGGAGGTAAACCTACCATCGACCAAGGAAAAAGTACAAAGTAAGGGATTTTCTTATCTCACTTTCAATTCCGTGAGATTTCCATTTTTCGCCACTAAATTATTGAAAGTGGTGTATTGTGTACTGCCATTTGATATATATTCATGATTCTATTTATATTCATGTTATTCTGTAAATCATTTGGTGGTTATTAACTTTTGGCCATACGACTCAGTTGATTAACGTGGTAAGGGGTTTCTTATCTCACTTTTAATTTCGTGAGATTTCCATTGATCACCACTTAATTATTGCATGTGGTGTATGTGTACTGCCCATGATTGTATTCATTGTGTAATATACTTTAATTTATGGGTATTTACATCATCATGGTATGATACTTCTTTCATGGGTGTATTTTTCGTATGTTACCTAATCGGTAAGGGAATTTGAGATTTCAATTCCCACTCATTTAGCTTTACGCATATTTCATTGATTATATTACTCCATGATTATGTGTGGAATCACTATTCATTTGATTATGTCATAATTTCCACTCCCCTTCCTGTGGATATAAGTTTGATACACATAATCACTCATTGGTAATTCTCAAGTCATTGATATGAATTTGATAAGAGTAATTTTAACTCATTCACCATTTGTTGAGTTAAACATCCAATTCGTTGGTGTTGTTTTTACAAGAATATGTGTGAATATCCTTTGATTGTTTTACACTGAATATCCAATCATATTTAGTGTATTTATATTTGTCACACATAATTATGTCGTTGATTTATCCTTAACCTAAGGATACGGCCTTTATGAGAGATTTGATCTCAATTCACATTCCATTGAGACTTCTTTGTTGATATACACCAAATCACTTTTATGTGGTGTATATAATGTACTTTGACATAGTATATCATGAATCCCTTTATTCTCATGATATTACAAAGTTTTGATTACCTCAATTATTTGTATTCAAGTGTCTCTTTTTGTTAGAATATCTAACTAAAATACCATTTTTAAATGTTTTAAAGACTTATTATTCTAAATCTTTCTCATTAATGTCCATGTTTTAAAAATGGTTTTAAGGATTTATTTATATGGACATTAAAGTTTTAAAATCAAAAATCCTTTTAAAAGTTTCAAAGTGGTATGAGACACTTTGATTCAAAAATCTATTTTTAATAGATTCTTGACAAATATTGTGACTTTTGAATGATTTCAAGAAAAGGGGGATATTTCTCTCAAATTGTTTTGATCTATGTCAACATCCTTCATTATTCTTGATTGAGGTTAATGTGATACAATACAATCTTCCATATTATATCGAATGAGTTATGTTTGACTGGGGATGTGTTATTTTTATAGCATTCATGGTTTATGAGTAAAGTATTGACATTTCGTATGTTAGTTCCAATAAGAATGTTTATGTTATATTTCAACCTTTACTTCATATGAATGTGTTGGACAAGTATGTTCCAGGTTGGGGACTGGTTAAAGTAAGCCCTCCAGGTTGGGGACAGGTAAAAGTAAGCCCTCCAGGTTAGGGACTGGTAAAAGTAAGCCCTCTGGTTTGGTCTCCGGTTATTAGAGGCACTTCGGGTTGGTGTCCGGTTATTAGAGGCACTCCGGGTTGGTGTCCGGTTATTAGAGGCACTCCGGGTTGGGTTCCGGTTACAGTTAGCCCCAAGGTCGTGGGACGAGGCCTTGAAAAGAAATTAAAGTTTAGCATTATGCATTCCATCATTATGAAAGTGGATATTGATATTGCATGTGATCATTCGACTAGTAGAATATCCATGTGATTATGTAAATGGCATTATTTCATTTTACCTTTGCCATTTTATGCTAAAGTTCAAGTTTAAAAGGCTTTTGTTTTAGTTATAATTTTCCTTAAGTGTTTATGCTTATTTATGAAAGCTTCTGCTATAATGTTATCCTTACTGAGCATCTGAGCTCACCCCTTTCAATGTTTTATTTTTTCCAGGATTATGAAGAAGTAATTTATGAATGACCTGCACGTATAGTATGAGGGGATATGAAGACAAGATGTTTTTTTATGATGTAATGTAAAAAAAATTATGGATTTATCTAGTTATTCCAAGGCTACTAAACTAATCGGTCTTTCGAGACTTGATCTTTCTCGTGATCATGCCAATGTTATGTAATAATGCACCGACTCTAGGTAACTAGGGTAGGGGCGTTACAGTTGGTATCAGAGGAAGTTTAGTACAAACCTTGGAAGCTAGATTTAGATAAACTCTGATTAGAGCACGTAGACCTAAGATGAACTTTGAGGATTAGTATAGAAGAACTTCCTAGAATTTTGGTATTGTAATGATTTTGTGAGTTTTCCAAGCAATACATCCCTATCTGGATACGAGCAGGTAGAGGTGGCTCTGGCACAGATGTACCTAGGGATAAAACCCGAAAACACCGCTTTGAGCTAGACTCGAACGGGAACTAGTACATGACAACGGGCCTTGCTGCACTCTTGGTTACGACACTCCCGGGGGATATTATTTGGTAAATTCACAAGATTAGTATAAACCATTATTAAGGGAATACAAAAAATGCCCCTAAGAATATATGTCGGCAAATAGATAGTGGATAATGTAGATTTTAACATAGGGTACCCCAAGTTAGGATATATTGTTCAATTACAAGATTATCCTATTATGTCTTTTTTTATTCCTATTAGATAAGTATTCAAAAACCCTAATTGTATTTTATTTTGTTAGTTGAAACATGGAGGGAGCAAGATCACGAACAACTCTTCTCTCTCTTCCTGAAGAACTACTTACAATTATTATCCAGAAGTCATGCACAGACGATGTTGAAACTTTTTCAAATGTCCAAGTTACATGCAAACAACTTTATGAGACATCCAATACCTCTAGCATTGCACGATTCTTTCAAGGATCAAGTACCGACTGTGGGATAATGTTGCGCTCTCAACTTTCTTACCACGCTAAGTGTGGGAAGTACCATCAGGGTCTTTTCAAATTATTCACTTTATCTCAAAATTACGATGCACTAAATGATTTTCTAGATGCTGCAGAAGAGGGAGACCTTCGAGCAGCCTATATGTATCAAATTATATATTTATGTCTTTTGGGAAATACGAAAACTGATTTACCAAAACCTTATTTTGAAATATTTGAAGATGAATCAGTGAGAAGTTTTCTAAAAAAACATGTTAAAGACGATGTCTCCAAATTATATATAATAAATACCTATTTTTTTATGATGCATCGATGCTTCCATCGATATAATCCAAAATGTATTAGGAGTTTTTGGGTAAAGGAAGTAGATGATTTGGAAAAATTCTTGAGGTACCATTGTGACACATGAACGCATTCTACCGAAAGGAAAATCCGCCTAGTCTCTCCAGAGTTCATGTTGTGATCCACATATCTCTAGTGACAAAATACATGCCTGACCCAACGCATGTACTCACCTATGAAGAATTATAACTGGA
Organism: Viscum album; assembly: GCA_963277665.1. Classification (NCBI taxonomy): domain Eukaryota; kingdom Viridiplantae; phylum Streptophyta; class Magnoliopsida; order Santalales; family Viscaceae; genus Viscum; species Viscum album. The sequence goes on from OY728131.1 coordinate 29,019,414, forward strand.
ACTAGATCTATCTTATTGTGGAGAGCCTATCAGAATTCTTCATACCAAAGATCAAGTGTTGAGAAACCGGATGACTCGTCTGGTAAAAGATCTATGGAGAAATCATAAGATGGAAGAGGCAATGTGGGAACCCGAGGAACATATGATGAAGAACCTACGTGGAAATAAATGGATGGTGAAATGTTTAAAAGTGTTAGTGCTCTTTATTGATGGGTTTACATTGGAATAATTTTCTCTTGTATTTCTAACCCCGCAGTTTGCCATGTGAGAATGATATTTGAGGAAGAACTGTCTCTTCTCTTGTGGATATAGGTATAAATAACCATTTGGTTTTATATGATCATTGGGGTTTGATAAAATTATAAGTTATTATAGTTTGGGATAAAAATGCAAAGTATGATATAACATTTGTGATTAAATTATGTTATTTTGAGGAATTTATCTCATTTTGGTAATATTATAAAATATAGTTTTTGAAAAAGGACAACACGTAGACCGTGTGACAAACCGTCGCGTCGGACAAAGCTGTGGGAATCGAACCCACAACCAAAGTGCGATTGGGATTTATCACCTACCACTGGACTACGTGAAGTCCCTGGTTAATGTGACTATTTTTTTTGTTAAATGATTTTATTGATCAATAATAAGATGATTTGGGTTCTTATGTCTTATCAAATGAATACCCTTGGTATAGGAAAATGATTTGGTGATTAAGTGATAAATGTTATTTTGGAAGATGTTTGCTTTGTTGGAAACACTATATGACCAAGGAAAATAGAATACAATGGGGTTTCATTTGTAGAGTAATGGTGGATTTTTATCTACGTTTTTATTGTTGATTTATAGTGATTTGGGTTATTTATGGAAATTATTAATCTATAATAGAGAATATGTGATGATGTTAATTACTTTTAAGTATGCGACTTTAAGAGTATTTGATGTCATTTGGAGATACAATGTAACATGGGAGACTACATAATCAAATTCTTCTATGATTTGGGTTTCAATATTAGTTTGGATTATATTAAAGGATTTTAAGGACAATTGGTTATTGAATGGTATCTATTTAACTTTGGGGTATTGTTGGTTTAATTTTAGAAATTAAGATTAGTGCATATTTATCTCAATGAATATCCTTTTGGGGGATCATTAGATCATTCACTAACCATTTTGGTTTTGATTAATCTTCAAAGGCAATGTAAATATATGGTTTATCCTGCATGGATCATGTGATTCTATAGAAGTTTATTCTAGCTCTTCCAGTGTGACCAAGTCTTCTTGAATACTCATCGTTTAAAAAAAATTTGAGTTAGTGGTGTAAATTTATTAAAGAATGAAAATTTACATAAAATGTAAGTATATCTCATAATGTTCTTAGTCAATATCATAAATGAATTCATCTTACTTATGTAATGTAACTTTAAAAAAAAATGTTGTCCGTTTACTTTCCTACTAGGAGACTAATGGTCATTTGTCCCAACACAAGTTTGTGGCTTTCTCATTGTTAACTTTCTCCTGATCATGATTTCTATCCATCTCCATCAGAACTAGAAACATAGTTTATCATCCATATCCATGTTTTCTTACATGGAATCCTAGTATGGGTTATCTTGGATGACCCTTATACCTCTCTTTCTTTCTTTTAAAGTGATAGTTTTATTGGCTCTTTTTCCGATGTGGGACTTTCCATTATATTCCCAAGCAAAATTTTAAAAATTGCGAGGACGCAATTTGTTGAAGGAGGGGAGAATGTAACACCCCAAGTTTCCTCGGTATGTTTCCTTTCGAATAATGCAATGGCGTGCATTGTACACAACTTCGAGATTTTAACACACCATAACCAATCAAACTAGCCGTTATGAATAGTAATACCTAATTTTTGAAATTTTATAAATTCTATATCTCAAAATGGACTTCATTTTTGGATTCGTAATATCTAAATTAGCCTAGGGTGAAATTTTGGTACTTTTTAGATAACTTTCATATTTTGATGAATAGTGAAAATTACTAAATTTTAATTAAAAACAACTTTTTTAATCAAAATAATTAATAGTGATAAATTATGAATTTGAGTTGTTTTGAAGTATATTTAGAATATATTTTTACCATTTAATATAATTTTGGTCATTGGACATAATTTTACAATTAAACCGAACATAAACAAGTGTCAATCTTTTGATAGTTATTATCTCTTAAAAACACGCTTTTTGTTTTGACAGCGGGAATTAATTTTAAATTAATTTCTGCCACTTCTGGGTTTTGAATTTAGAAAAATGGATTCCATATTTGGAATCAGGATGTTCAAATTGTGTAAATAGGTAACTTTTATTTTTAGACATTTTGAATAATTACTGCGGTAAATATTTTATTTACCATGGTTAAAGGTAAATCCGGTAAATAAGGGTTAAAAAATAATATTATAATAATACTAAATTACCCTAAAACGTGTCTTAACCCTATTGGTTGATACATGGTCGACCATGGGCATCTTTGGGTCTATTTTGGGACCCCATGGATCCACTTGTAATTGATAATGACACTTTATTTTAATTAAGATAAAATAAATACAAAAATGACACAAGCATATATCTTTTAACAAAACAATTGTTACAGAGGGTAATATATGTTGGATTTTAGATTATAAATATTAATTAGAAAGATAAAAATATTTCCTACATAATGATATTTTATTTATAATTTTAAGACATTAAATAATTTAATTTATTTATGACACAATGATGATGCAGTAATTACTATAATAGTGAAAAATCAAAATAATTGATATTATAAATACCCAAATAAATATAATATGAAACTTTTAATGAATTAAACTAATTTTCTAGGATAATAGGATATATTAGGATTGATTTAATTGACTTTGTTCGAAGTAATCAATATGTTATGAGTTTCACAAAAATCAACTATTGAATAGTATCAAAATTGACATAAAAGAGTTTTTAAAACAAATATTATATTATTAATTGATATTAAATTCCTAAAAAATCTAAGGTTCGGCCAAGAGACTTAAATCATGATAGGTGTATTATTAATGGACCACTTGTGGGACGCTTGTATGTATATGGTAAGTTTATTAACCATATAATATAAAAATACAAAGAGACATTGTAAAAGTGAAACTAATTAACTTAGAGTTAATACTTAAAGATAAGGTTAATATAAGTACCCAAACCTGTCTAAATTATATTGGTTGAGTTGTTCTAGGCCCATACCCACCTTAACCTTTGAATAGTCAACTTTGGAGCCATTGGAAACCGAATATGAATTTATTATAAACTAATATCTCTAGCTTTTCCAAAGGTGCCCCTCACCCCTCTTATAAAAGGGCACTCCTCCTTATCATTTCTTAACACCTTCAAAGCCCTTTGGTTCGGCCAAACCCTGCCCAAATACTCTCCCAACTTCCCTCACTACAACCTAGGGGCCTTAGTTTGATCAGAAAGCCAACCTAAAGATCCCTTTTGATCAAATCAAAAGGAAGAACCCGAAGAAGAGGTAATGATTTCACCACCCTTCTTCAAGTTCATTTCTTCTTCCACTTCTTCTTCCTTTGTTATTACCATTATAAAATAATAACTCCAGTATCATATATATACTGTGATGTTATTATAAATATGGTACAACCATATTCAGTATTCTATCCATCCTTTGAATAACATGTCACCATACGTGCGTACGTACGGCTTACCGTCTCCACGTCGTGGTGTAATTGTTATTCAATATATTATTATTTGGATGGGTATAATAATGATGTGTAACTCATGTAAATAATAAATATAACATGATAATGATTCTGTATATATGATATAAAATCCAATTATATATTATTTTAATATCAAAAGAATGATATTGTCGCTCCTGCGTATGTACGGACTACCGTCTCCACGAACGCGATGAGATTCATTGTCCATCATATCCATTCAAGTATAATTATCATTTGATGATTTAAAAATAGTATCTAAGGACTTGATATCATTCTGGATATGAATAATATACATCCCATTAATAACGAATATGGCTCACATAACAAAGAATATAAAGTAAAATGAACCCGTTAACACCCGAAATGACGATAATTCTAAGATATTATTAACAAATCAATGTTAAAAGATCATATATGATATCATATTAAAGTAAATGATTCTTGTATAATTCAATAACAATTATTTCACCGTTATACAGGAGGTAAACCTACCATCGACCAAGGAAAAAGTACAAAGTAATGGATTTTCTTATCTCACTTTCAATTCCGTGAGATTTCCATTTTTCGCCACTAAATTATTGAAAGTGGTGTATTGTGTACTGCCATTTGATATATATTCATGATTCTATTTATATTCATGTTATTCTGTAAATCATTTGGTGGTTATTAAATTTTGGCCATACGACTCAGTTGATTAATGTGGTAAGGGGTTTCTTATCTCACTTTTAATTTCGTGATATTTCCATTGATCACCACTTAATTATTGCATGTGGTGTATGTGTACTGCCCATGATTGTATTCATTGTGTAATATACTTTAATTTATGGGTATTTACATCATCATGGTATGATACTTCTTTCATGGGTGTATGTTTCGTATGTTACCTAATCTGTAAGGGAATTTGAGATTTCAATTCCCACTCATTTGGCTTTACGCATATTTCATTGATTATATTACTCCATGATTATGTGTGGAATCACTATTCATTTGATTATGTCATAATTTCCCCTCCCCTTCCTGTGGATATAAGTTTGATACACATAATCACTCATTGGTAATTCTCAAGTCATTGATATGAATTTGATAAGAGTAATTTTAACTCATTCACCATTTGTTGAGTTAAACATCCAATTCGTTGGTGTTGTTTTTACAAGAATATGTGTGAATATGCTTTGATTGTTTTACACTGAATATCCAATCATGTTTAGTGTATTTATATTTGTCACACATAATTATGTCGTTGATTTATCCTTAACCTAATGATACGGCCTTTATGAGAGATTTCATCTCAATTTACATTCCATTGAGACTTCTTTGTTGATATACACCAAATCACTTTTATGTGGTGTATATAATGTACTTTGACATAGTATATCATGAATCCCTTTATTCTCATGATATTAAAAAGTTTTGATTACCTCAATTATTTGTATTCAAGTGTCTCTTTTGGTTAGAATATCTAACTAAAATACCATTTTTAAATGTTTTAAAGACTTATTATTCTAAATCATGCTCATTAATGTCCATGTTTTAAGAATGGTTTTAAGGATTTATTTATATGGACATTAATGTTTTAAAATCAAAACTCCTTTTAAAAGTTTCAAAGTGGTATGGGACACTTTGATTCAAAAATCTATTTTTAATGGATTCTTGACAAATATTGTGAATTTTGAATGATTTCAAGAAAAGGGGGATATTTCTCTCAAATTGTTTTGATCTATGTCAACATCCTTCATTATTCTTGATTGAGGTTAATGTGATACAATACAATCTTCCATATTATATCGAATGAGTTATGTTTGACTGTGGATGTGTTATTTTTATATCATTCATGGTTTATGAGTAAAGTATTGACATTTCTTATGTTAGTTCCAATAAGAATGTTTATGTTATATTTCAACCTTTAATTCATATGAATGTGTTGGACAAGTATGTTCCAGGTTGGGGACTGGTTAAAGTAAGCCCTCCAGGTTGGGGACTGGTAAAAGTAAGCCCTCCAGGTTAGGGACTGGTAAAAGTAAGCCCTCCGGTTTGGTCTCCGGTTATTAGAGGCACTCCTGGTTGGTGTCCGGTTATTAGAGGCACTCCGGGTTGGTGTCCGGTTATTAGAGGCACTCCGGGTTGGGGTTCGGTTACAGTTAGCCCCAAGGTCTTGGGACGAGGCCTTGAAAAGAAATTAAAGTTTATCATTATGCATTCCATCATTATGAAAGTGGATATTAATATTGCATGTGATCATTCGACTAGTAGAATATCCATGTGAGTAAGTAAATGGCATTATTTCATTTTACCTTTGCCATTTTATGCTGAAGTTCAAGTTTAAAAGGCTTTGGTTTTAGTTATAAATTGCCTTTAGTGTTTATGATTATTTATGAAAGCTTCTGCTATAATGTTATCCTTACTGAGCATCTGAGCTCACCCCTTTAAATGTTTTATTTTTCCCAGGATTATGAAGAAGTAATTTATGAATGACCTGCAGGGATAGTATGAGGGGATATGAAGACAAGATGTTTTTTTATGATGTAATGTAAAAAAATTATGGATGTATCTAGTTATTCCAAGGCTACTAAACTAATCGGTCTTTCGAGACTTGATCTTTCTCGTGATCATTCCAATGTTATGTAATAATGCACCGACTCTAGGTAACTAGGGTCGGGGCGTTACATTATTTACATTCTAGAGATAATTTATCAAAGATATAAGTAAAAAAACTTGAACAGATGAACCAAAAAATTCACGATAAACAAAACATTTTTCACGAGGAAACTACAATTTTAATAAGGAATTATTAAGAAATGGGTGGGAATTTATTAGAATTGGATAATATATAATATTATAATAATGTAAATGGTTATTTTATATATGTGTAATAAATTTAAATTTATTATATAGTATGTTAGAGTTCTTAAAAATGATGTCTGACTTCAGGTAAATAATTTATGTTTCAAAATAATTTTAATTATGATTTTCATTCTTGGATTTACATTGAGGAAAATTATATGATCCTTATACAATAACACACTTTAATTTTATTAATTCTAGATTATATCTGTATATGAAATGGTTTCCTTTCATTTTCTCCTCTTTAAGCACCTAAGATATTGGAATAATGTTTTTATGGAAACAAACTTTGTTTTATTATTTCATCAGTAATAGTTTTCTTCAATGTACATGTTTTATTTAAAATGCATTCAACAATGTTTTTCCTATTCAGTAATTATTTTTTAAATTAATTTTTTCACATGACTATGTTTTAATAAAAGTGATTAAAATGGATATTCCTTTCATTTATTGAACAATGTACTTTTGATTATTCTTTTAAAAAGTGTGAATGAAATATTTTCATTAATGCACCTCACATGAATAAAAATTTTCACTGAAATTAATAATCAATGATTTGATGCTTAATTACATGTTTCAATTGTTATTTTAAATAAAAATGTATTCCTTAATATTTTTTGAATGTTTAGATTTTAAATAAGTCATTACATATGAAAAGTTTATTTTCCATAAAAAAATATTCTAGTAACAATTTAACAGAATTTTTCATCTATAATAACATCCTTCGATGTTATGTATTGTTTTATATGGATGTGATCTTATTATTCTATTTTTGTTTCTTTGAATGTTTTGTTATTATGATGATCATATGTTTACTAAACCCATTTATTTTCCATGGGTTATGCTCTGATGAATGTTTTATGATTTTATAGAACACATATGAATGAATTACGATTATGTGAATGGTTTGTAGTTTCATTTCAAGAAGATTCTCTTGGAATTCATTTCTAAAAACCATTATGAAATTGTTTATATTGGGCCTTCTAAAACTTGAAATAAAAATTTAACATTGGACGGTTGATTGGTGGGCCTTGAATACAAATAACTCTAATTAATTTGGTAAATATTAATGGTTTATGATATTAAATGGTACATGAGAGGTTATAACAAGAATGAAATATGGTATATTCGAGGTTATACCGTTAGAAAAATAGGGTACATTGGAGCTTATCACAAGCCTAAAAGATAGTAAATATGAGGTTATCCCAAGCCTGAAGTTAGAACATGAGCAGTTATACCAATCCTAACATATGATAAATGTATTAGTGGGGATCCTTTACATAATATTTCTATAATTATGATTATTCCATATGTTATGCAACTCTTTTATATAATGATATCATGCTAATGTTATTCTCTCATGGATCACATTCTTTGATTATTTTATAATTCTTCTCGTGATCTCATGACATGATCTCATGCCAATGTGATGATCTTATGAACTACTAGGCTTAATGTCCAGACTCATGATCTTAGTCTATGAATTATTGGGTATTTTTTTCAAATGTTAAGCTGAAGTTATCATACCCTTATACTCATGTTATTATTGAATTATCAATGATATATCCCCTATTTACCCTCACTAAGAATTTTAACTCACCTTTTATTGTCTTACCTTTTACCAAAATATTATGAAATATTTTTAGTATGATATTTTCTATAAGTGTACTAGTTATGAATAACTTAGTGGGATATTATACAGATCTTTTTTTGTCAGTTGGTTATGTATCTAAGTTTCCAAAGTCACTAAAACATTATGGTTGTTGCATGTATCATAATGTTATGTAATAAATAGTCTTATATTAAGATGTAATATTTATGTATGAAAATTATAGGCCACTATATCTTTAATGTATAAAGTGATCCATTATATTCTAAAATTATGAAATTATTATCAATAATAGTACATTCTTCAATAAGATAAATTTTTTATCATGGTGTAACAATTATGCTTTTCCTTATCATCCTTGCTCTCTCTTTCTCTCTTTTGAATAATATTCATGAATAATACCCATTTCAATCTATAATTAAAATATTTTATTCTATTTTCTATGAACATCACACATATAGAATTCCTAAAATATCCCTATTTAATTTGTCATAAATACAATTACAACCCTAAATTTAAATTTGAATTTAAAATTATAATTCAAATAAAAAATTGTTCCTAAACTCTTTTTATAACTCCTATTCTTATTCACACTTCTTATTTTTCTTATACGTTCAGTCATTAGATCTATCTAGGTGTAATTATACTAACTATATGGTGGTATTCTATGTTTTGTAGAGTGGCCAACCAGTTTTCTAAAAATTGAAACAAAATCATCTTTATACATGGGAAACAAATCATCTTCCCAACATGAAAAATATCTATATTACAGTAGATTGAATCATGAATTCTTTTCATGATATTTAAACAATGTATGAATAGATCCATTATTTCATAATTAAAATTTTTATATTTTTGGTCTATAAATTATTCAATTTCTCAGAAAACGTTTATTTCTATGAAAACAAATATTTTCATTAGAATTTATATTTTCAAAACTTTACTAATTTTTAGATAGAATCTAATATTCCATAAGATTTATTGTGTATTAAAATTTCATTGAGAATGTCTTATTATAAAGAACCATACTTTACATATATTTTTATGACTTCACAATTGAATCACACTTATTACAACATATAACAAAACCAGGAAAGGACCGTATAGGTATAGTGTCTTTAGAAACTGGGAAACATAAACAACTAGTTCATAAAGCGTCTACATTGTCTCCCATTTATTTCATCATATCTATAGTCACTTTTGTCATATCTTACTTAATAACCTTATTCCTGGCATGGGGAAAGAAAACATACAAAAGGGTGATCTCAAGTGCTCAATAAGGGTAAACAAAAGAAATAACAATCACATCATATTCATAAAGAACATAACTTTTGGAAATATTAACCTACAAAAGAGATCATAAATTCATAACATGGGGTAAATCATAGTAGTGAAATGTAATCCCAATAATCATAACTTAAAACATGAAACTTTGTGGCATACACACACAATCATTGAGAATCATTTCTTATTAGTCAAGACTCATTGCCAAGACAATCTTAGTGGACAAAGTCCATTTCTGAACCGAGTTCACTCCTCGTTTCAGTCCTGTTTCACTGAACCGGTATAACCTACCGTTCCAGCCATGTCTATCTCATGAGATATAAAATATTTACCCAATGCATTGGAGGGAGATATAGGTCCCACCCATCTCATAATGATACCATTCATATGTGTGCCACAAAATCATAAACCATACATCATAGCATAACCCATGTAATAAAAATGGGAATCTTAAACATCGTGACATCATAAAACTACTCATATAAGATAAAGGAATTCATAAAAATAATTCCATCAAAACATAATCAAATCAATGTAATAATAGGGATAGAAATAGAACCCTATATTATCTTAGATGGAAAATAATTTTGATAAAGCACTTGAACTCCATTCTTGAGGAAAATATCCTTTCTACTTCAAATTTTTTTTCCTTTCTTTAACATGTCATACAATTTTAAACTAAAAGAAGTTGATTTAAAAAAAATTGAAAAATTGTAAAGTAGGATTCTTAGAAATAATGTTTTAAAAATCAATTCATGTCATATAAGTTAAAAAAACATTCTTCTCGTACTTTTGTCGGAAAAGACAAAAAGTACCTCATACGGAAAATGACAAAAGATTCCTTTCATACCTTTTACTAAAAACTAACTGAAGGGTAAAATTGGATATAAACTATTGTAGAATGATGTAAATATTACATATTGAGGAAACATGGATGTGGGTGATAAAATGCACCCCAGTAAATTCTAAAGCATAAACAATCTCGGATAAAAATGAGATTGTGATATTTCCCTTACCTTAGGTCCGATTTCCTTCGTAAGTGTCCGAAACTACTGTATAATGATTTAAATAATGTTGTTGACTTATTCCAGAATCATACTCATTGTTATGATATCATATATGGTCATATTATTAGCTTATTATTAGTAATATTTCATTGCTACTTGTTATTCGGGTGTTTATTACTTTTTGTTCTTATGCGTGTTTTGTCGAATAAATTCTTATTCTACTTTTTAGGTTATAGATACCTCATTTCCAGAATGTTATTGGTGTAATATATATCATATTTATTCATTAAATTCATTTATATAATCATTTTTCAATGAAGATCATATAGAACGAGTCGCATCACATCGTGGAGACGGTATTCCGTACGTACGCACGAGCGATGATATCGTTCCCATGATCGTGGAATTTTATTGGAGTGTATGTATACTATTTCAGAATCAATATCAATTTACAATAATCATATATATTTATTCTTTCCACCATTATACCCATCCAAGTAATGTGGTGGTGGAAAATAGATTACACCACGGCGTGGAGACGGTATTCTGTACGTACGCACGTGCGGTGATTTCATTTTCCATAGGATGGATAGATGGCGAAATAGGATTGTTTCATACTTATAATAACATATAAGTATATGAGTGATACTGATGTTATTACTTCATAATGAAACAACTAAAGAAGAATAAGTGGAAGAAGAAATAAAGATAAAAGAATCGATAACGGACATTACCTCTTCTTTGAAGCGTTTCTTTGAGACCCCCTTTTAGGGCACTAAAATTGGTCTTTGAAGAAGACCAGTACCTCTAGGATGTATATAGGGAAGTGGAGAAAAGAAATTGGAAGGGTTTGGCCGGGCTTGAAGGCTCAAAGTGGTGTGAGGTAGAGAGGAAGGAGGTTCCCTTTTATAAGGGAGGAGAGGGGACCTTTGGAATAACTAAAAATATTATTTTATTATCAAACAAAATTCCGTTTTAAATAGCTCCAAATTGATTTATTTTGAAGCTAAGCCGGGGATGGGTTGAAAACCTCTCATCCAATAGAACTTAAACAAGTTTATGTTCCTATTTTAACCTTATCATTTATATTTAACATTAAGTTAAATAATATTACTTTTACCGTGTCTTCTTGTGTTCTTATAATATAAGGTTAATAAATTTAGTATAACAAGCCAAAAGAACCCCAAGTTGTTTATTATTAATATATATAACCTTATCTAAGTCATTTGGACGAACCTTAGATTTTTAGGAATAAAATATTAATTACTAATATAATATTTATTTTAAAAACCATTTTATGTCAATTTTGACACTATTTAGAAATTGATTTTGTGAAACTCATAACAGAATGATTAGTTTAAAAAAAGTTAATTAAATCAATTATAACATGTCATATTAACCTAGAAAATTAGTGGAATTCATAAAAAGTATCAAATTATATTTATTTGGGTATTTATAACATCAATTATCTCAATATTTCATTAATAATATAATTACTGCATCATCTTTGTGTCATAAATAAATTAAATTATTTAAAGTCAAAAAATTACAAATAAAATATCATTATGTAGGAAATATTTTTATCTTTCTAATGAATTTTTATAGTCGAATTTACCTTATGTATAACCCTATATCAAAAATGATATACTTATTAAACTTTGATTTTAACTATTTTAACCCTTCTTTAAATAAATTAATAATAAATGTCCTAATCTAATCCAAGTGGGCCTGAATGGTCATATTTTATTCCTAAGGTTGTTTTTGGTTGAATTACACTTATCTAATAGAATTAGGATATTTTTTAGGGTAATAATAATATCATTTTTACTATAATTACATTATTTACTTTTAACCGTGGTAAATAAAAGTAAAAAGTTACTATTCACCAAAAATTATTTTCATCTCATTGAACCACATTTTACTTACTGACATCAACCATGTCTCTCGGATTTTGGAAATTCCACTCACATAAGCGGTAAAATTATGTTTTATGAAAAAATCCGTTTTTTTTACCACCACTTAGTGGTTTCACTATTCATAAAAAATTGAAAGTTTTCAGAAAAATACCAAAATTTCACCGTAGGCTAATTTCGATATCCTGAATCCAAAAATGAAGTCCATTTTGAAAAATAAAATTTACAAAATTTCAAAAAGTGGTTATTACTATTCATTACAACTAGTTTTAATAATATTTTAATAGCATATCGTTGTTTAGTGAAACTCGGTATTGCGTACGACACAAGCTATCGAGGAAGGCCGTGGTTACATGTAAAGTAAGCCAAGATAGTGTTGTGTGTAGTGAAAGATTCCTTTGATGATTTATAAAAACAAAATATTTCTCATAAAAGTCTCGGGTGTTACATTCTACCCCCCTTAAAATGAATTTCGCCCTCGAAATTCGTCGCTTTGTAACAAACAAATGAGGATACCTCTCCCTCATCATATCCTCAAGCTCCCATGTAGCTTCTTCTAATTGGTGGTTCCTCCATAAAACTTTCACCAATCGAGTGGTCTTGTTTTGCAGGACTCTTTTGCTACGATCCAGAATCTCTATCAGTTGTTCTTCATAAGAAAGATCTTGCTCCAGCGGTACAACTTCAGAGGTGAGTACATGTGAAGGATCAGGTATGTACATTCTCAGGAGAGATACATGGGACACATCGTGAACTTGAGAGAGATTCGGTGGAAGCGCCAATCGGTAAGCTACCTTCCCAACACGGTCCAGTATTTCGAAAGGACCGATATACCTAGGGCTCAACTTTCCCTTCTTTCCAAATCACATGACCCTCTTTCAGGGAGATATTCGTAAGAACACTTTATCACCCACTTCAAACTCTAGGTCCTTTCTTTGGTTGTCAGCATAACTTTTCTGTCTACTTTGAGCTGCTCTTATATGTTGTTGAATAGATCGGACCTTTTCTGCCATCTCATCAATGAGATCAGGTCCTAATAGCTTTCTTTCCCCAACTTCATCCCAGCAAGTTAGAGTCCTGTATTTCTTTCCATAGAGAGCTTCATAAGGATCCATCTGAATACTGGAGTGAAAGCTATTATTATAAGAAAATTCCACCAAAGGTAGGTGTTGATCCCAACCACCTTTTAAATCCATAGAGCATGCTCTCAACATATCTTCTAGAGTTTGAATTGTTCTCTCAGACTGACCGTCTGTATGAGGATGATAAGAAGTGCTAAAACTCAACTCCATATCCAGAGTATACTGAAGACTTTGCCAGAACATTGAGGTAAACCTCGGATCCCGATCAGATATAATAGAAAGTGGTACTCCATGCAATCTTACCACTTCCTTCACATATATCATGGCAAGCTGATCCAGAGAGAAATCCTCTCTAATAGCGATGAAGTGTGCAGTCTTTGTAAGATGATCAACTATGACCCAGATAGCATTATTGCCTTTGGATGTTTTAGGAAGTCCTGTGAAAAAGTCCATAGTTATGTTTTCCCATTTCCATTTGGGTATGGGTAATGTTTGTAACATCCCCTTAGACTTCTGTCTCTCAGCTTTAACTTGCAGACAGACCAAGCATCGAGAGACATATTCAACAACATCTCTTTTCATGCCATCCTACCAGAAGTACTTTTTCAGATCCCTATACATCTTCGTGCTTCCCGGATGAATAGAGAATGAAGAACTATGTGCCTCATCGATCAGCTCCTTCTTTAATTCGGGGATGGGAGGAACACAAACCCGATTCCTGAACTTTATTGTCCCATCACAATCAAGGTTTAATTCAGGAACATTTCTCACATTCTTTTGTAACTCTGCAAATTCTTTCTATGACTCTTTAATATTTACATGTATAGATGGTTGTACATTCATTTGAGAAAGATACGATTTTCCCCCTTCCATTAAAATTACAAGATCCATCCTTTGTAAATCCATAAATATTGTATCTTTTGTGATCCTCATCATGGATAATCTAGCATGGTCTTGTCGACTTAATGCATCTTACACCTTGTTTGCTTTCCCAGTGTGGTAATGAATTGAGCAGTCGTAATCCTTAATCAGCTCCAACCATCTACTCTGGCGCATATTCAGCTCCTTTTGTGTGAAAATATACTTTAAACATTTATGATCAGTATAAATGTCACACCTTTCTCCATAAAGATAATGCCTCCAAATATTTAATGCAAATATTACCATAGCTAAATCCAAATCATGAGTTGGGTAATTTTGCTCATGTATTTTCAATTGTCGTGAGGCATAAGCTATCACCATATCATTTTTTATAAGAACACACCCCAATCCCTTCTTGGATGCATCACTGTAGATCACAAACCTTTCTCCACTACAAGGAAGTGTGAGTACAGGTTCACTGGATAAACTTCTTTTCAACTCCTTGAAATTCTATTCACATTCCTCCATCCACACAAACTTAACTCCTTTTCGAGTCAACTTGGTGAGTGGATTAGATAATCGTGAGAAATATTTCACAAAACGTCGATAATATCCAGCCAATCCAAGAAAACTTCGGGTCTCAGTTACTGTTGTTGGTCTCGACCATCTTTCGATAACCTCTGTTTTTGCTGGATCCACAGAGATCCCCTCTTTTGAGATTATGTGACCCAAAAATGCAACTTTTTGAAGCCAAAATTTACACTTGGTAAATTTGGCATAAAGCTTCTCATTTCTCAAGGTCTTTATTATAATTCTCAAGTGATCTTCATGTTCTTCCTTGCTCTTTGAATATACCAGAATATCGTCTATAAAGACTACCACAAACTGATCAAGATAGTCTCTAAAGACTCTATTAATCAGATCCATGAATATAGTAGGGGCATTAGTAAGACCAAATAGCATCACTATAAATTCATAGTGTCTACCTTTTACAGAAAGCCATCTTTGGTGTATCCTCCCTTTTACCCTTAATTTATGATACCCTGATCGAAGATCAATCTTGGAAAAGTATTGATCTCCGCGTAGTTGGTCAAATAAGTCATCAATGCGTGGGGGAGGATATTTGTTCTTGATAGTGATCTTGTTAAGTTCTCGATAATCAATGTAGAGTCTCATTGATCCATCTTTCTTCTTAACAAACAGAACATGTACTCCCCAAGGTGACGCACTAGGGCGTATAAATCCCTTATCAAGATTCTCTTGGAGTTGCTTCTTCAATTCTTGCAACTCAATTGGAGCCATTCTATAAGGTGTCTTTGAAATAGGTAAAGCACCCGGTATGAGTTCTATTGAAACCTCAACTTCACAATTTGGTGGAAGACCTGATAATTCCTCCAGAAATAAATCGTCAAACTCCTGTAGAATGGGCATATTCTTAATCGTGAGTTTCTCACCAACCATTTGAGATAAATAACCTTCATTTAGTGGAATCAAGACCTATATGATGGAAGAAATTTCCATTGGAAGGTTATGTTCATCCTTGCATTGATAGACGATCATAGCTTGATCTGGAATATGAAATGTGACTTCCCTTCCTTGGAAATTGATATGAGCTCCATATAAATAAAGACAATCCATGCCAAGAATTACATAAAATTCCACTATAGGAAGGATCACAATATTTGCAGGAAGCACTTTCCCACAAACTTCAATTGGGGAAGAATTATAAACTTTTGATGCGACTATTGTGCCATTAGGTGTTGTCACAGCTAACTCAACATCTAATTGTTGAGGTAATATGGTGATACCCTTAGAAAAATCTTCAGAAATAAAAGAGTGGGTGGATCTAGAATCTAATAAAACATTTTCTACTTTAGAGTGGATGGTAAGTGTACCTTTCACCACATCGTTATCGTACTCCACATCACTGATAGAAATTGCATGTGACTTTCCTTTTTCTTTAGCCTTAAGAGTTTGTTGACATCGACCGTCATCATCAACCCTTGGATTAGGGCATTTATTGGCATAATGCCCCATCTCCTTGCACTTGAAACATTGAAGTGTAGTAGGGTCATTCTATGTATCCCTTCCTTTTTTTAATCATTAGACATATTCTTCCCATCATTGCGGCATTCAAATGCCTGATGACCATCCTTTCCACATTTGAAACATTTAATTGTCCCTTTAAGAGAACTCCCTCCATGTTTCTTCCCACACTTTGAGCATAAGGGAAATCTCATCTTCTTTTCAGTGTGATCTTTAGATTTTCCTTTGAATTCCATTTTCCTCTTCTTATCTAACCGATATGACTGATGGGTTACTCCAATCTCCATCTCAACTTTGAGAGCACATCGAATGATTTCATTGTAGCTATTGAAGTCCCTTATGTCTAAGGCCCTTCGAAGACTTGGTGTTAAGCCACTAAAGAATCGATCGATCTTACTCTCAGGTTGGATAATAATACCAGAAGCGTACCTTGAAAGTCTTGTAAAATTTGCTTCATGGGAACCAACATATTCATCATCCTTTTTCTTCAGTTCAAGAAACTCTTTCTCCATCTTTGTTCGGAGAATACGAGGGAAGTACTTATTGAAAAATAATTTCTTGAACTCTTCCCATTCCATGGACTCAATTTCATCTCTTTGCCTCGTATTCTTGATAAGATTCCACCATTGATCAGCATCTCCTTCCAAACGATACACTGCTAAGATGACTTTATCATGTTCAGAACATTGAAGAACTGAAAATATCTTTTTAGTAGTACTAATCCATTTTTCAGAAACTAATGGATCAGTAGACCCGCTGAATGAAGGTGGACGCTGTCTCATGAAGGATTCAACAGAATTTTTCTCCTTCCTTTGCTCGTTTGGAAGTCCAGCATGATTCGTAGCTTGAGAAAGTTGTGTGAGCATGGCTACAAGATTTTGCATTCCATCTCCCATAACGTTTGGTTTCTCAGGGGGACAATCATTGCATTGCCCATCGCATTCCGCATTAACACGATTCCTTCGGGTTCCATCCATTGACTAAAACCAAGAAGAATAGTGTGAGAAACACTAATTATAATAGGAAAACCACATAATCATGAATAAAATTTCACACATAAGGTCTTATCCTAGGTTATTCATGGCCATTTATAAAACACTAAGATTGTGGTCTATACTTAGACTTATCCTTAGGGTTCTTACTAAGGATTTCACATCCTAGTTTCCAAAGGTTGACTATACCTTTCCTCTGATACAAACTATAACGACCCATACTTTAAATACATTGTTATGACTTCATAACTGAAGCACACTTATTATGACATATAACAAAACCAGGAAAGGACCGTATAGGTATAGTGTCTTTAGAAACTGGGAAACATAAACAAGTGGTTCATAAAGCGTCTACACTGTCTTCCATTTATTTCATCATATCTATAGTCCCTTTGGGAATATCTTACATAATAACCTTCTTCCTGACCTGGGGAAAGAAAACATACAAATGGGTGAGCTCAAATGCTCAATAAGGGTAAAAAAAAAGAAATATCAATCACATTATATTCATAAGAACATAACTTTTGGAAATCTTAACCTGCAAAAGAGATCATAAATTCATAACATGGGGTAAATCATAGTAGTGAAATGTAATCCCAGTAATCATAACATAAAACATGAAACTTTGTGTCATATAGACATAATCATTGAGAATCATTTCTTATTAGTCAAGACTCATTGCCAAGACTATCTTAGTGGAAAAAGTCCATTTCTGAACCGAGTTCACTCCTCGGTTCAGTCCTGTTTCACTAAACCAGTATAACATGCCGTTCCAGCCATGTCTATCTCATGAGATATAAAATCTTTACCCAATGCATTAGAGGGATATATAGATCCCACCCATTTCCTAATGATACCATTCTTATGTGTGCCACAAAATCATAAACCATACATCATAGAATAACCCATGTAATAAAAATGGGAATCTTAAACATCGTGACATCATAAAAAAACTCATATAAGATAAAGGAATTCGTAAAAATAATTCCATCACAACATAATCAAATAAATGTAATAATAGGGCTAGAAACAGATCTCTATATTATCTTATATGGAAAATAATTTTGACAAAGCACTTGAACTCCATTCTTGAGGAAAATATCCTTTCTACTTCAAACACATTTTCCTTTCATTAACATGTCATACAATTTTAAACTAAAAGGAGTTTATTAAAAATAAACTTGAAAACTTGTAAAGGAAGCTTCTTGTAAATAGTGTTTTAAAAATCCTTTCATGCCGTATAAGTTAAAACAACATTCTTCTCATACTTTTGTCGGAAAAGTAAAAAAGTACCTCGTACGAAAAATGAAAAAAGATTCCTTTAATATCTTTTACTAAAAACTAACCGAAGGGTAAAATTGGATATAAACTATTGTAGAATGATGTAAATATTACATATTTAGGAAACATGTATGTGGATGATAAAATGGACCCCAGTAAATTCCAAAGTATAAACAATCTCGGATAAAAATGAGATTGTGATATTTCCCTTACCTTAGGTCTGATTTGCTTCGTAATTGTCTGAAACTCCTATATAATGATTCAAATAATGTTATTGAATTATTCCAGAATCATACTAATTGTTATGATATCATATATGGTCATATTATTAGCTTATTATTAGTAATATTTCATTGCTACTTGTTATTCGGGAGTTTATTACTTTTTTTTCTTATGCGTGTTTTGTAGAATAAATTCTTATTCTTCTTTTTAGGTTATAGATACCTCATTTACAGATTGGTATTAGTGTAATATATATCATATTAATTCATTCAATTCATTTATACAATCATTATGCAATGAAGATCATGTAGAACGAGTCGCATCACATTGTGGAGACGGTATTCCGTACGTACGCACAAGCGATGATATCGTTCCCATGATCGTGGAATTGTATTGGAGTGTATGTATACTATTTCAGAATCAATATCAATTTACAATAATCATATATATTTATTATTTACATCATTATACCTATCCAAGTAAGGTGGTGGTGGAAAATAGATTACACCACGGTGTGGAGACGATATTCTGTACGTACGCACGCGCGGTGATTTCATTTTCTGTAGGATGGATAGATGGTGAAATAGGGTTGTTTCATACTTGTAATAACATATAGGTATATGAGTTATACTGATGTTATTACTTCATAATGAAAAAACCAAAGAAGAAGAAGTGGAAGAAGAAATAGAGATGAAAGAATCAGTAACGAACATTACCTCTTCTTTGAAGCGTTTCTTTGAAACCTCCTTTTAGGGCACTAAAATAGGTATTTGAAGAAGACCAGGACCTCTAGGATGTCTCTAGGGAAGTGGAGAGAAGAAATTGTCAGGGTTAGGCCGATCTTGAAGGCTCAAAGTGGTGTGAGGAAGAGGGGGAGGAGGTGCCCATTTATAAGGGAGGAGAGGGGTACCTTTGGAATAACAAAAATTGTTATTTTATTATAAAGCCAAATTCGGTTTTAAATAGCTCCAAATTGATTTATTTCGAATCTAAGGTGGGGATGGGTAGAAATAATCTCATCCAATAGAATTTAGACAAGTTTATTTTCCTATTTTAACATTATCATTTAGATTTAACATTAAGTTAAATAATTTTACTTTTACCGTGTCTTCTTGCGTTCTTATAATATAAGGTTAATAAACTTACTATAACAAGACAAACTAACCCCAAGTTGTTTATTATTAATATCTATAACCTTATCTAAGTCATTTGGCCGAAACTAAGATTTTTATAAATAAAATAACAATTACTAATATAATATTTGTTTTAAAACCCATTTTATTTCAATTTTGACACTATTTAGAAATTGATTTTTGTGAAAATCATAAAAAAAATTATTAGTTCTCAAAAAGTTAATTAAATAAATAATAACATGTCATATTAACCTATAAAATTAGTGGAATTCATAAAAAGTCTCAAATTATATTTATTTGGGTATTTATAACATCAATTATGTCAATATTGCATTAATAATATAATTTCTGCATCATCATTGTGTCATAAATAAATTAACTTATTTAAAGTCTAAAAATTAAAAATAAAATATCATTATGTAGGAATTATTTTTATCTTTCTAATTAATATTTATAGTCGAAATTACCTTATGTAGAACCCTATATAAAAAATGATATACTTATTAAACTTTGATTTTAACTATTTTAACCATTCTTTAAATAAATTAATAATAAATGTCCTAATCTAATCCAAGTGGGAATAAATGGTCATATTTTATTCCTAAGGTTGTTTTTGGTCGAATTAAACTTATCCAATAGAATTAGGACATGTGTTAAAGTAATAATAATATCATTTTTACCCTTAATTACCTTATTTACTTTTAACCGTGGTAAATAAAAGTAAAAAGTTACTATTCACCAAAAATTATTTTCATCTCATTGAACCACATTTTACTTACCGACATCAACCGTGTCTCTCTGATTTTTGAAATTCAACTCATAGAAGAGGTAAAATTATCATTTATGAAAAATTCAGTTTTTTTGAACTACCACTTAGTGGTTTCACTATTCATCAAAAATTAAAAGTTTTCAGAAAAATACCAAAATTTCACCCTAGGATAATTTCAATATTCCGAATACAAAAATGAAGTCCATTTTGAAAATTAAAATTTACAAAATTTCAAAAAGTGGTTATTACTATTCATAATGGCTAGTTTTAATAATATTTTAATACCATATCGTTGTTTAGTGAAACTCGGTATTGCGTACGACGCAAGCTATCGAGGAAGGTCGTGGTTGCGTGTAAAGAAAGCCAAGCTAGTGTTGTGTGTAGTGAAATATTCCTTTGATGATTTATAAAAAAAATATTTCTCATAAAAGTCTCGGGTGTAACACTTATGGAATCTAAAAATCTTATGATATTAATCCTTATCCAAATATAGAATCACATAAAAGTCTTATGTGTTTTCATTATAATTTAAATAAACCCTTGAAAAATTCATTTGATCCTTATAAAAAATATAATTTTTTTATATTAATAATTAAAAAAACCCAAATAATGTCTTATGAAATTTGACCAATTAATAAATAATCAATAAAACTATTGTGACATTTTTAGAAATCTGAAGAATTTATCGTATGTATTATGAAATGTGTCAAAAGTCTTATGAAATTAAATAAACAGTCTTACGAACTCATGAATTTGAAGATATTTTTTATTTCTAATGATGATAACTCTCATAAAAAAAATTTATAAAATAATATTATAAATTTATGAAGGACACAATATCATTTATTTTTGAATTTTTCAAAACTCATTTCCAACTAAAAAAATGTTGCATTTATCAAAATGAACTCAGAGCCACTTCAGTTATTATCTAAACATCTCCAAACCTATTTAAAAATTATTAAATATCAAAATAACATTAACATCACATAACGTACTTTATTTGATGTTTTCGGAATATTATTTATATACTATAAACAAAATCCATCATATTATAAATATTTACATCAAATATAATTCCATAGATAAACACCTCAATACTAGGTGTAAATTCTTTAATATAATATCTTAGAAACTTGTACATGGGTCTCTACAATCTCCTCAAGGTCTCAAAATATCTAGAAACATATATTGGTCTAAAAAATGTCTTTTGTGGAGAAATAATAAGACAACATGATGGAATATTATATTTATATATGTTTATCATTCTAATAATTGAGAAGAAGGTTGGCCTACATATTGTGTTACTACATACCACTAGATATATAAGTCTATAGAAATGAGGAAGAAGATCTATCATCATTATTTTGGGAAATCCTAAAGTATATTAATGATATCATTCAAGTGTCTAGGTGAGATTTCCATTATAAATATGAAACATCCATAATAAAAAACTTTTCAAGAGTCATTAATTTATTTATAAGTTATCCTCATGGTTTATGTATGGTACCACACCCTCTTGTATTCACATAATAATCCTAGTTTACACCTATATCTCGAACATGACCGAAACAAAAAATGTATACAATCACCCACCTTAGGATAAAACCTTGTAAAATTCCATGTGGTTTCACTCATTTTTATTTACTACTTTTTATTTGGTGTGGATAATTGAGAACTTTTAAGAAGCTCTGTTATTCAAATCAGGTCTAAAGGATTTAATATAAATCGAGATATTGAAATACAAAATAATTCATAAAAATTGGGACACATTGACCTATCCCCCTTATTGTGACTATATAAGTATCTAAGAGCTATAACTGGTATTATATCCCAAGATTCTTCTAATGATTGGATCTAATTTTTCTTCCCAATTTTTCTTTCCTATTATAAAATAAGTGTATATTGGAAGAGGTCTTCAAGTTTACATATATGTAGAATATAGTTTGCACCCCAAAAAAATACTAAAATGGATTTTGTTTAGCTAAAACCATTATGATAATGTATAAGAAATTGTATTAAAATGAGGAGAAATTTTTCAATGGATAAATAGGTTACATCACAAATTAATGGTAGCTGGAGTTGTAATTATTTTATTATATCTTTTGAGAATCATACTTCTGAAAAATCTAGATCAGGTTGTGATAAATTGTTCCAATCGAATCACAAGTTTATTTTTACTTTGAAATAATGTTTTTTTGAATAAAATCATTTTTAATGTAGTTATATATATATATTGGTGTCTATTAAGGGTCAACATGATAAGAAAAAAAATCTATAATTTGATGTCTTAGGATTGGGAAAAGCATTGGAAGGAAATTTACAAAAGTGAAATGCTCTCACCAAACTAAATGAATATAGAAAAAACTTCAAAATTATATAATATAAACACTCCCTTCATTAAAAAAACTTAAAAAACGTTAAATCAAAGATCAAAAAATTCTTGAGGGAAATACAACTGCATTGGATGGATAAATGAGTTTCGGGAATTCATAGTTAGGGATAAAATACAGATGAGTTGAGGATCTTGAAAATTAAATAAAATAAAACATAAAGATACATGAATATTACATTGAGAATATGAATATATAATTGGGATAAATAATGATATCAATTAAGTATTATTAAAATAACTTGATCTAGATTTTAGAATGAGAAATATTGAAGTTGAAATTCTAAATCTTCCTAAGCTACTAAAAAATATGTCTTTCCATATAACATTATATTAATAATATTTTCTTTAAAAGATGCATTGTAATTAAAATAATGGTGTGAAATAATTTATAGACATTTCTATAAAAATCTCATGGAAAATAGTAACCCTTATTCTAGAAAATTTTCTCAGGATACATTGAAAAATATTAAAAAATATGGTTGAAAAAATTATATGAAATACATGACTATATCAAGGGTGGATGAAAGTTTTATTGACAATAATATTCAGAAAATGTTAACAAAATATTGATTTTTTAGCTAAAAATTAGTTGTGTTCTAATGTTTTCAGAATCAAAACTAAAGGCCAATGAACAAGATTTACAAGCCATTAGTAGTGGTATGGAAGGTTTTAACACAAGGTAAATAATTGTTCACATAACATGTAAATTATTTTTTAAAACATTACATAACCCAACCTAATGTGCCCCACCAGTATTGGTTGTAAGAAGAGTGTTCCTGATCAAATTACCGAACACATCAAATTATATTTTTATTTTTTTCTACCATGTATACAGTATAAAAGGAACCCTAAGTCGTGTATCAATGAATAATTTTATTTAAAACATTATAATATTATTTAATTATAAAAAATGACTGTTTTTTGTGAATGAATTATGGTTTTGGGGATCACATAGGAATCATGAATGGGGGAAGACTAAATGTAAATGAACATGTAATGAAATAAATATTTGTAATAAATATTGGGAAATCTCACAATGATCATATTTCATCTATTCAAGATATGGGATTTATATGTTTTAATAATAGATTTATAACACCTAGAATCATAATTTTAATAATTTTATACTATAATACATCTTAGAGTTCAGTCAAAAAAATAAAATAATTTACCAGCTACCACTGAGGAACAAGAAATTTGTATCAGAATTCATAATCAAAACTCACTAATAAAACATGTGTGGAACACACTCTATTATATATATTTTTATCATGTTTTATTATTCTAACTTTAAATATATGTTAATATATAGGATGGGGTTTATGTGAGTTCAATCTAAAAATATGGATCATATAAACATGTCAATTGAAAATGGGATGATGTGGTGAAAGGCCTGTGAAACAGCCCATAAATGGTACCCAAAAAATGATCATTTTAGTATGATTGTTTAATATCAATAAAAAATACAATTAAATAAGAAAAAAAATAATGATATAAAAACATTAACACATGAAATTAAATATTTCATACAATGATTAAAAATAAAAAACATTAGATTTATGTCAATTTCCTCCCTTGGTGGTCAAAATGAGCATAAAACATTATAGAATGGGAGGAAACCATATTATGGATGGATGAATATTCTAAAAAATAATTTCTTACGATATGTTTAATAATAAATTTATAATTATGAGTATTTGGATTTTATAAGAATTTTAAACAATATTGTGCTAAATAAATTCAATGTCTAGTGGGTATAGGTCATTTGTCCAAGATAAAATTTTATTCCCTTTTTTAGATTCTCTATTGGTAAATTATAACCATAATTATAACTTGACATTTTATAGACATAAGATACTTTGGTTATGCATTCCAATTCCACTATAGGTATCCAAATTTTTATTCTCTATCTATGTTTATGATCTAATTATTGAAGGTTGGTCTAACCAATCTTAGGCAAATTTTCTTCTCTTTGTGGACCATATGGGTCCTCTAGTAATTGGATACAATTTGTGGTTTAGTTAAATAAATTACCTCCAATTAAACCATTAACCTTAAAAAATTAAATTTATAAGTTATAATCAATATATTAAATGTTATCGTAAATATAACCACATGATATCCATTAACATTATTATGAAATTTTGATATTATGAATGTATTTAAAATTAATGAATTGAATATATATACAAAGTAAAATAGGATTTAAAAATGTAATAATAAAACCCATAAATAATGTAAATAACATGTATAAGGGTATAAATAAAAAATATATAAATGTATGATCACACCCCCACACCTATACCATTTTTCCCTGGGTGAAATCGAATATCTAAATCAAAATTCACAAATAAATCAAAAGTGAGAATGTTTCCAAGATTCTTTTCAAAGAGAAATCTTTCATGTCTCTTTTATGAAATCAATTTCCAAGATTCTTTTCAAAGTCAAATCCATATTAATCTATATAATAATGAATCCCTTATATCTCAAGTGTGAAATATATGTAAATTTTTTCTCAATTCAAAATTATACAAGTCGTATGAAAATATTGTTCAAATCATAACTCTCTACTTAAGAGACAAAGAAGCTTATTCAAAACATATGTATTCTAAAGAAATTATTTTAAGGATTAGATTTTTTGGACTTCATGTAAGAAACATTAGACCAAAAAGAGGATATTTTTTTCTAAAATTTAAATTAATTTCAATCATTCAAAAAATAATTCTGATTCCCCACTCAACGGAGAAAAATATGAGTCACCCAACTCAATTTCCCTTTTTCAAAGATAAGTCAACAAGTTAAGTCAAACAGATTATAGTGGAATATTTATCCACTTATTTATTTTATTTCTATAAACATGTTATTTGTTCTTTTTAACATTAAAAGTATGTAATGAAAATATATTGAATTAACAATTAATCATTCCCTATATTTCTAATTATGGTCACGTGTTATAAAAATGTGCATAATGAATAATTCATTCTCATTCTCCATTTTTATCTTTTTTTTCTTTTTTCAATAGGAATAAAATTAATGAAAATGAAGTATAAATTAATTTTATACCTCATATAAAATAATAACATCAACCAATATTCCCATACATTTATTTTGTCCCCAATAAAAAACTTAAAGTAACTTAACTCCCTCACACTCATTTTGAACAATAAATGTGCAGTACAAATATGAGTGAAGTTATGTAGGGAAAATGTGAATTAATTTGGATACATAAACAGTATTCCATGACTATTAGAGGATTCCAGTGGAAAATATAAGAGTAAGTCGAAAAAATTGATAATAAAAAAGGCTCAATATCAAATTAACCGCTCAAAAACACAAGAACATTTCTTTATTATCAAATGATTTGGTAAAGGGAAAATCCAATTTATAGATAACAAAAATAATTTTTTTCACTTTATAAAACAGGGCACTAGAATTAATATAACATAATTGCTTTAGAGGACCTATTGGGTTTGTGATAATTAATATTGATTAGAGTAAATGAGGTATAGGTTTCAAAAATCAATTAAAAATGTAATAATGTTTAAAAATAAAATGTCTAGAAAAATATTTCATATGAATATTGATTTGAAAAAATTTATAAAAATAACAAGGAACTTCTCTCATTTTAACTCATGTATGTAAAATGATTTTTTAAAACTTATTTATGCTCATGGTTTATCCAAAAAAACAAAAGAAAAACAAAACACAAATATAAACACAAAAAATCTTTTATTTTTCTATAAAAAATAAAATCATAAATACATTATGTCTCCCACCCCCAAAAATAAAAATTATATTTTCCTCAATATAAAAAAATTAAATAAGTATAAATGTAAATAATGTTTAGGATAACGGATATATTGTTAAGTTGTTCCATAGGTGGAATACTTCAGCTGTAGTTCCTCCATTAGATGCTTTAGAGAATCCTTATAGAAGTGTTTAATCCACTACCCATTAATGGGAAACCATCATCCAATTTACTAATTAGGAACCTATATTTCACTAAAAGGATGAACCTTAGTAATAGTATAAGTATTGATTTATCGGGAATATAGCTCACTTGAGATGATCTTTATTATGGAATTGTGTATGAGAACCTTCTCACCAATAGGAAACATCCTCTGACTAATCATATAATAATTTATAGACTTTTTATCCTCATTATAGGTCCAATATTTCTCATATGAATCAATTTTAATTTCCTCCAACTTCTGTATTTATAATTTATTTCCCCTCTTAATTCTGAGAGATTCATATTACATTGTTTAACAACCCCATATACATGATTATATACCTATATAGGGAGGTTAAAATCCTTTCAAAAGAATATAATTTATATTTTCATTTTGATGGGGTATTTTAAAGTTGCATGATACAACAAAAATTAATCATCTAAGATAAAAATCAAATATTTCCTATTATGTTGCTTCATTTTTTCCATGATTTATTGATTTCAAATTTCACATTGTCTATTAGTTTGGGGGTGATATGTTGTAGATAATTTTGGAATCAAAACAATCTTATGGGGCACATTTTCATTTTTTGATTAAAAAATAACAATTCTATTTAGAAATGATAAACCTTGGAAAATCAAACCTATTAAAAATATTATATCTCATAAATCCAACAACCACTCGAGTTTCATCGGTCATGTATGCATTTGATTATACCCATTTATATACATAATAAATATCCAATTTTTTATACATGAGGGAAAATAAATTTGGTAATATCCATGTGAATTAAATTCCCTAGGCATCTAATATTTCACAAAATAATATTGGGGTTTGGGGAATCTATTTCCCCATATAGATATTCCCTCTGAATTGACATAATGTATATGTCTTACTAAACTTATGGTAATCTCTATAAAATGCTGGAAAATAAATTCTATAGTAAAGGACTTTATATTTTACATTTAAAGCCAATATGGACCCAATAATCCAGAGTAGGGAAAAAGATAAAACATGTCTACATTCATAGTTAGGGACACACTGATGAACAAAATGGTAACTGAAAATCCTCCACAACTCTGGATTATCCTAAACGAACCACAAAGACTCGTGCTTAAGCCTATGAAACTCTGTAGTGATAAAATTAGTAGGGAATCAATATTCTGCTTATATTTAAAAAAAAATGATACCAAGGGATAATGTTCTCTACATAAAAATGGTTATCATTAGGGAATAACTCTCTAATTGGTAGGTATAAGTAAACAAAGTGGTACAGTTTTGGGGAAATCATACTAATCAGGTCAACTACAATATTTTCCTTACCTCAATTATCTTAAATCTCTAGGTCAAACTTTGGGAGGAGTATCCATTGTATGAGGTTAGTCTTAGCGTCTATAACCATAACAGAAAAATTGAATTTTTTAATAATAAAAAATAATTACTTTTTAACAAAGTGTATTTGGATTGATTTTTTCCAGGGAAATCACAATGGAAATAATGTATTTTTCAACGGTGGTGTTTCTTTTTATGGTAGGATCTATTGTATGTGAGGCTTATATAATGACATTAAAATCTTCATCAACCCTTTTTGATAAAAATTACCAAATATAAATGTCGTATTCATCACACATAATTTTATTGGGTACATCCCACCTAGGTTGTTGGATGATAATTGAATATATAAGACTAATTTTTAGTGATTTAAAACCATCCATTCATTTTTTTAACACATAAAAACTCAATATCATTTTTATACCAATCGTGAAAACTGATTTCTGATACTGTTAAATTATTTATTAAATATAAAGTAAAAACTATCATGACCCAAGAAATATTGAACCTCACAAGAACATTTGTTATATAGATTGAAAGAAATTAATTTAATTAATGATTTATCAACATGAATTCCCTCACATGATATGACTTCCCCATAAACTATACCCTACTCTACCATTAAATGGAATTTATTATAATTAAATACGAGATATTATTCAATGAAATAAAATAGGATAAAACTGTGGCATTCTAAACTATCAATAATTTAAAATAATAATTAGTAAAATCATCCATAAAATATCTATGAAATACTCTATTTAATTATAGAAAGTACTAATCATACAATATTAAAATATATAAAGGGTATTATATAGACTAAATGGCATCCTAATGTATGAAAATTTAATTAAAGGATAGGTAAATGTTTCTTTCTATTTATCCTTATGGTATTTATGTATTTTAAAATTACCCAAATAGATATCCAGTGTAAAATAATAAGACTTACCAATTAATATTAAAAACATTATGTCAATGAAAGATCGATGGAAGTGGTTATTTTAAAGTCCTTGACTTAGACAGTGGTAATAAATATAGACTGACTAACTATTTAACCCATGTGTAAGAACTAATTCATTCCTTTCATTTTACACTACTATTATTCTAATTTTCTTAGACATAAATTTCACTAGTCTTAGACAAATATTATAGAACATGGGACATATGATCCCAATAGTATGTAATTTTATAACCTCTATTTCTAAAACATCAATAAGGGTGGGATTTATCTATAATTGAGATGTCTATATGAGGGTGGAATCATCCTATAAAATTGTGTGATTTATGAAAATAAATGTTATTTTCATTGGAATATCATCTACATTCTGTCATATATCTTTTATACACTCCCTAAAAGGAATAAAATTTTTAATTCTTACTCTAGAGAAATATTATTAGAAATAATGTTTCGAAATTAGTCAATACCCTCAGGATAAGAATATTTAAAATTATAGGGATGTGGTTTTAATTATAGCAGTAATTGTTTTTGAATCAATAGAAGGGATTTATGGGGAGTGAAGTTAATGATATTACCTATCTTATAATGTTTATTCTCACTATAAATAGAATCAATGGAATGAGATTTTTAAAACAATTCATGGTCATTGGAACCTGATAATGAATATAGTCAATAATTAAAATATAAAAAAATATATATTTACCAACCAATACTAAAATGATATGATGAATAAAAACCAATTTGATAAATAATGATGAAAATTCAGAATGGGGGTCAAGATAATAAAATAATGAGTGTGTGTCATTATGTATCACTTAAATAAAATAGATATGAAGAGTGTATTTCTCCTAAACATGGTGTTTCATTGTGTAAAGGATATTGAAACTTACCTTTTTTCCCTCAAATTCCATTTAAAATGTTCCATTCTGAATGTCTATGATTTAATTCACCATTTTAAGAAATACTATTTCGAGTATGAGAGGAGAATTTCATTGGGTTTTAGTGTCTTCTCTCACAAACATGTTGATGTATATAGGGGTTATGAGATTCATCACTCACTTGAGGATGTCCTTGATCACACAAGTAGGGTGCGTTGTGATTCAGTTATCATGTTTTACTATAATATTTTTTTTTTAAAGAACTCTAACCAAAAAATAAGTTTACCATGCTTGAGGAAACACATTAATTGAATCACATAAATAAACAATTTTATTGAAAATAATGTCTTCCCTCTATTTAAAGATATTTTTAATATAATTGAACCTTTGTATTAAATTGTTATCATTGGTTGTATTGCGGTCGATCCCTCCCTTCCATGATGTAATTTCATATTCCCCTTTAGTTTCTTCCTATGGGTGCAAAGCGCTTTCCAAAATTTGTAATATTATGGTATTTGATTAACTATATCGAGGAGTGTTATGTTACCTTATATCAATTAAAATGTATTGATGATCTCATTATTAATTTAAAAATAATATCATTTCATGGATTGAGAAATACATTATTGAAATGGAAGAGAAAAGAGAGAATCATGGGTCTCCTCAATGACAAATATTTTACCTATTTTTATTTTGTTTATCCTCACATGAATATTTTAGTGATTCATAAAGATATTTTCAAGAGGTGGTCACACATAATATATAGAATCATTGGATGGAGAAATTTACTTAACTTTAAATACATTACCTTTTTTGGTATTGAGAATAGAGTGGGATATTTATTTTCAAGAACCTTTCATATTCATACCAACAATGATGTTTACTCATTTTCCTATATGATTTATCATGTTCATGATTTTTGATTGTGTGTTCTATTAGGATATAAGGTTCTGTGATGTCATTTTCTTCACTACGTCCTCAAGGCTTGCATCATATTTTAGAGGAAGTGGATGGTTTATTTCGGATAAATGAGGATGAGATGTATGTGTCTATTAGAAATTATGATATCGATTATGTCTAGGATAACTTGAGTTACTTTCTTTTAGGTATTGGGGTTTTACATTCCACCTGGGGTTTGGATTTTTCTTGAAGGATAATTACTTGAAAGTGGGTTCTTATTGAAATTGATTCCAAGTAAATTTCATTAAAAATGAAACAGATTAATCATAATGTTAGGGGAACTACCCAAATGAATTGGTTTAATCAACTCAAATACCACTTGGTTAAGGAACATGTAGATTTTTTGAATTATCTTAATCATACTACAATTTTCTAAAATTGATATGGATTTTATCAGGGTTATTTTATACCTTTTGTTCTAGGGAAGAATGAATATCACATTAAACTCATCAAGGGCATGTTATCACTTGTTCCCGAAATTATTATGATTTTTAGCTACGATTTTTATTAATTCATGAGTTTCTATAGGTGTTTTATTTTATAGAGAACCACCAGCTTCAGTATCTATCATTCCATGATTCATGTGGACATGTTCATTATAGAAATAGTGAATTATGATTTTTTCACTTATTTGGTGGAGTGTGAAACAATAGAATTTTTTTAAAGTATATGATTTCTAACGGAGTTCCATTCCTTAGGTTTTCCTAATACCACATATTTATTTTCTAATAGTTTTTGGTTAGTTTGAAGGGAATAAATTATCTAAAAAGAGTCATTTTATTTCATTCCAACCAAGAACTATGGTAGGGTGATTGTATAATAAGACATTGGATACATAATAAAATCAGAAAGGGTAAATATATAAATATTATATCATAATCATACACAGTTTGGTGATTCAAGGTATAGAATACTATGTGAAACTTTTTAAGATGTTTTTAGTGTCCAAACCAGGAATACAATAGAATTTAAGGAGAATGTGGAATATTTATGAACACATCTCATAATTTCATTCTTCCTTGGGGAATTAGGTGAATGTTGCTTAGTACTCTACATTGGGAGTGGTCAATTATTTTAAGTTTCTATTATTTCCATAAATATTTTTAATGGTTGGATTAGCTTCAACCTTATATTGGTTTGAGACTACATGAGGTTCCAAAATGGGTTTCTTCATTATTAATTCATATTCGTACTCACGAAGATATATTGTTTGTGTATAGAGTCTGTTATGAATTTCTAAGAATATTCGAATAATGTTTTCCTTTACAACTATTCTTATGGAAAAATGGTTTAAATTTTTATTGTGTATTTATTTATTTATTTTACTCAAAGAGGATAATTGACTAGTTTTCTAACACCCCAAGATTTTATAAGATATATTATTTTTAATTTCTTTGATGTCTTCGAGTATACACTACTCCAATATTAGCTTGTACTATACGCAACAACGTATTAGATTGCAGTATACACAACACTATTCTTGGCTCGTGTTATACACAATTTCAAGTTAGTTTTGTGGAAATTATTCTACACAACATTAAGTATAGATTTTGTTTATGTATAAATGAAAAAAATGGTTTGATTATGTTATACGCAACAATAAACAGAGATTTCACTACACACTACCCTAACATGGTTTTCATTACACGCAATCAAGACATTATACAATAGCGTGTGTAGTACGCAATACCGAGTTTCACTAAATGAGATATTATTATAATATTATTATGCACTAGCCGTTATGAATAGTAATACCCACTTTTTGAAATTTTATAAATTTTATCTTTCAAAATGGTCTTCATTTTTAGACTCGGAATATCGAAATTAGCCTAGGGTGAATTTTTGGTATTTTTCTTAAAACATTCAATTTTTGATTAATAGTGAAAACATTGGGTTACTATTTAAAAACAGACATTTTATTTAAATTATTATTTATTTTATTTAAATTTATTTTAGGTCAAAATTGATAAATAATACCTATATAAGTTTAATGTAATTAATTGGAGTCATTTTATAATAATTTTAGATATATAAAAATTTTATTGAACTTTTCACCGTCTTTTACCCACCTCCTAGGAGAATTTGAAAATTTACATAAAACATAATTTTACCGCTTCTGTGAGTGTAATTTTGAAAATATAAGAGACATGGTTAATATCAAAGAGTAAAATTTGGTTCAATAAGATAAAAATAATTTTTGGTGAATAGTAACTTTTTACTTTTATTACCACGGTAAAAAGTAAATAGGGTAATTAAGGGTAAAAATGATAATATTATTACCCTAACACATGTTCTAATTATATTGGATAAGTATAATTCGACCGTAAACAACCTTAGGAATATAATATTATCATTTAGGTCCACTTGGATTAGATTAGGACATTTATTATTGTTTTATTTTAAAAAGAGTTAAAATATTTAAAATCAAAGTTTAATAACTAAAACATTTTTATTATAGGGTTATACATAATATAAATTCCACTATAAATATTCATTAGAAATACAAAATTATTTCCTACCTAATGGTATTTTATTTAAATTTTTAGACATTAAATAATTTAATTTATTTATGACACAATTGTGATGCAGTAATTACATAAATAATGAAATATTAAAATAATTGATATTATAAATACCCAAATAAGGGTAATTTGACACATTTTATGAATTAAACTAATTTTCTAGGTTAATATAACATGATAGTATTGATTTAATTAACCTTTTTAGAACTAATCATGCTATTAAGATTTTCACAAAAATCAATTACCAAATACTGTCAAAATTGACATATAATAGTTTTTAAAATAAATATTATTTTATTAATTGTTATAATATTCTTAAAAATCTAAGGTTCAAAAAAATTACATAGATAAGGTTATATATATTAATAATGAACCACTTGGGGTTCTTTTGGCTTGTTATAGTATGTTTATTAACCATATAGTGTAAGAAAACCAGAAGACACAGTAAAAGTTAAATTATTTAAATTAGAGATAAATATAAATGATAAGGTTAAAATAGAAAATTACCCTTTCCTAAAAACTATTGGTTAAGAGTATTTAGACCC
Organism: Viscum album; assembly: GCA_963277665.1. NCBI lineage: Eukaryota > Viridiplantae > Streptophyta > Magnoliopsida > Santalales > Viscaceae > Viscum > Viscum album. Next base: position 29,053,715 of record OY728131.1, read on the forward strand.
ATACCAACTTTACCTTCGAAATAAATCAATTTGGAGCTATTATAAACCGAATATGACTTTATTATAAAATAATATTTTATGTTTTTCCAAAGGTGCCCCTCTCCTCCCTTATAAAAAGGGCACCCCTTCCCTCTTATCTTCACACCCTTTTGATCCTTGAAGCTCAGAAAACCCCTGCCGATTTCTCTTATCCACTTCCCTAGAAACATTATGGAGGTTCTGGTCTTCTCAAAAGACCAACCCTACTTCCTTAAGAAGAAGCTTAAAGGAGGTGCGTCGAAGAAGAGGTAATATTTTCTTCTGATTCTCTCAAGTTTCTTTCTTCTTCTACTTCTTCTTATTTATTTGATTCACTATAAACTAATAACATAAGTATCACTAATATACATATATATTATTATAAATATGAAACAACCCTATTTCACCTTCTATCCTTCCTACAGAAAATGAAATCACCGCGCGTGCGTACGTACGGAATACTGTCTCCACGCCGTGGTGTAATTTGTTTTCGACCACCACCATACTTAGAAGGGTATAATATTGATAATAAATAACTATATATGAATATTTTAAAGTTATATTGATTATAAAATATTATACATACACTTAAATACAATTCCACGATCATGGGAATGATATCATCTCTCGTGCGTACGTACGGACTACTGTCTCCACGACGCGATGAGATTCATTCTCTATGTTGACCATTCATGAATGATTATAAAGTATATATAATGAATAATAATTAAATATATTACATAATAATGATACTGGATTTATGTATATATATATTTATGTCATCTACTTAATTCCATTCAATTCAATAAAGAAACGAAAACAGCGTTCATGCGGTACGTACGACCTACCGTCTCCATGAACAGTGTATTTCATTCCATTTATCAATCTATCATATATATATATATATGTATTTTCTGAAAAGATATTATATATAAATATTTTATTAAATTCTAGAATTATGTAAATCAGTATATAAGTAATAATATCAAGAACTACCAGTCGAAACACGTACGATAAATGAAACAATTTTACCCAAAATGCTACTTTAACAAGGAATTGACAAAAGAATGGGTAATATAAAGTCATAATTGAACAATATATGATTATCATTAATGTGAATATGATTATGTAATAAGTAAATTAAATTATTTAAATCATTATACAGGTGTTTCAGATATGTATGAAGCATATCAGACCTAAGGTAAGGGATAATTTTGCAAATCTCATTTTTATTTGAGATTGCTTATACGTAAGTATTTACTGGGGTTATATTTATCATCCATGTCCCTATTTTATAAAAATGGTTTCATGTATGTTTAAATTCATTTTTAACCATTTTTGACTTTCACTACATGGTATGTAAGGAATATTGTTTTTGTTTACAATATGAGGTACTTTTTAACTATTCTAGAAAAAGTACGAGAAGAATGCTTTTTTAACTTATACGACATGAATAGATTTTTATGGTTTTATAATGCCTTATTTTCATGAAGCATACACTATAATATTTAATTACTATTTTCAACAAAATCCTTTTCTTTTAAAATATCATGGAATTTTTTGAAAAGGAAATGATTTTGAAGAAGAAAGGATATTTTCCTCAAGAAATCATTTCAAGTGCTTTGTGAAACCTATTTTCCATATAAGATGACATTATTTCATATGTGTATGTTTCAAGTATAATGTATCTATTATTTACTTGGTTTTACTTCTCTTATGATAAAATTATATCCATTTTTTTATATGGATTATGTTATGATGGGATGATGTTTATGAAAACCATTTTATTCTTTGGGTTATGATGAATGTTTTATGTTTTTTGTGTGGAACAAGTAAAAATGATTTCATTATGAGATGGGTTGGACCTATATATCTCTCCAATGCATTGGGTAAATATTTATATCTCATGAGATAGACAAGGCTGGAAGGGTAAGTTAATCCGGTTGAGTGTTATAGAACTGGAATGAGGAGTGAACTCGATTCAGAAAGGGGCTTTGTCCACTAAGATGGTCTTGCCAGCAATGCCTTGGCTAATATGGAAATAAAATCATGTGATTAATGGTTTTACACAATTAAATGTTTTATTCCCATGCTATTTTATCATGATTGATGTTCCTTTATGATATATACCTTATGTACTTCCAAGATTTGTGTCTTTGCTCAAGATTTTGATGTTTAGATTTTATGTTCATGATTTTGCGTTCAAATGTTTATGGATTGTTTTATGTTCTCTATGCTTTAACTTACTGAGCATTTGAGATCACCATTTTTATGTTTTCTTTTCCCCAGGATATAAATAAAGGTTTTAGGTAAGAAAACCAAAGGTGAAGATATTTATAGGAGATATTGAAGATCTTTTACCACGATTAGAAGATTACGTTCCGAGATTCCGAAGACACTAAACTAATACGGTATTTGGTTGTTTGTTTTAGTCATGTATTATGTATTTTGAAAAAGTAATTTAATATCCATGTACGTCATGCTTTGGGTCTCTATAGTTGGCATCAGAGCGAAGGTTTAGTTAACCTTTGGAAACTAGGATGCGAAAACGTTAGTGAAATCCCTAGAGATATTTCTAAGGTATGTCTAGGGATGTCCCTAAGGATAAGTATACGTATAGGTTATAGTCCTAGAATTATGGTAACAATATTATAATTTAACCTAAGATGTTAGATATTGACGGTACTCCCCCTTTATTATGTTGTGTTCCCTAGCATGATTTTTTCCTCTCACACTATTCTTTTTGGGTTTTAGTAAATGGCTAGAAACAGGAGGATTCACGATAATAGAGGATATGATGGACAATGGAAGGATATTATTCATGAGAAACCAAATTAAATGGGATTTGGAAGTCCAAACATAATTATTATGCCTAATCACCAATCTCATAATATGATCAATAATATCAACTTTGGTAGGTTTCCCGACTCAGCTAATAAGAGAAAGATGGAGTTTCATGATGATAATAGAAGAAAGAAAGTTCACTTTATCTCATGTAAATCATGTTGGAAGAGGCATCAAGGATAATATTTCAAAGGTACTAGAAGATTCATTGCTTGTAGAAAAGAAGGACACAAATCCAGTAAGTGAAAAGGAAAAGGTTTAGTTAACACCATGGAGAAGGATAATGGTATTTCTATGACATCAACAATGATTAGATGTTTTAAATGTGGAATGTATGGGAATTATGCAAGACAATTACCTAAGGGAAAATTTAATGAAGAGAATCAGCATGGTCATATGGGTAGTCACTACAACAGAACCGCCGTTTAGCGGTGGTATTTTTGGCATGTCGTGGCGGTTTAAACCCCCGCGACATGGTTTGGCAGCGGTTTACAGAAACCGCCGCTTATAACAGCATTGGAAATCTATTTGCATCCGTTTTTTCCATTTGGTGGAGGATTTAAGAAAGTGTCGTAGCTGCCTCATTTAGCGGCGGTTTTTACGATCCTGGGATATCAATTTATTCGCGGCGGTTATAATCGCCGCCAATAAACTCAAAATCAGCGGCCGTAAAACTTCTGCCGAAGTCACAGGAACCGCCATGGAACGAGGCATCAATGAATCAGCTATGTCACGGAGGTTAAAACCGCTGCTAGACGTAAGAAAAAATTTACATTTAGTGGTGGTTTTCAGAGTTTAGCGGCGGTTTAAACCACTACCCCTATAAATATCACAGCAGTTTAAACCGCCACTAAAATCTGTCCAGAAAAAAGAAATTCTGCATCCGCTGCACCACTACCCTGAAAAACAAATCAAACCAGAAATATAAACCAACTGAGATACATTATATCCCTCCTACCATGCATAACCCACATCATGTATCATCATCACTAGCCCTCCTCCTTCACTACATCACATTCCCACAATCACTTCCTCAATATCAAAAATAACAACATGACAATCACACACCAAAAGCTGGGTCAAGGTCAAGTTCCTTGGTTGGAATACCTTGGATCATAATTTTGTAGAAGCCATGGACTTCACTCCCATGGAACATGTTTGTGGTAGTCAATGCCTTGATCTTGTTTTCTCCTTTGGTCTTGATTCAATAGGATGATTTGGGCCTTGATACCCATTGTATATGGATTTCTTGGGCTTGAACTGGACACGGCTCATTGACATGCTCCTTGGACCCCACCAATGTTACTAAGTTTCCATCGAGATGCTCATATGACTCGACGTGGATTCCTTGGACTTATATGCCTTAGATCCAAACCTTTATGGTCTAACACTTATGATTACACAAAATGACCATTGTGGATGTGATACACACTTGATTATCTGGTGTGGCTGTGATGGGTCTTATTCACTAGATAACATTGTGTGGCTATGGTAGTTTTTACACTAGATTATATGATGTGGTTGTGACGGATGTTTTATTGTACAATACAGATAGCCTCGCTGTAGTTATTTTCCAACAGTGGGTATACATGATAGTGTTATTCTAGTTTATTTATTTTTATAGATTAACTTATATATAGTATTGTGACTATTTATTATACTTATCCTTGTCTATATGGAAAGTATCACTTATGTCTTGTGAAATTTTCATTCAGTACATTAATATGTGTGATATATTGAACAAATTTTTTTTTATATCACACAAATTAGAATTTTTATAGATTCCATTTGTTAGGTCCAACTGAGTGTTATGTCACACCATTATTGGGTCATTGGGTACCTATATATACTTCTTGGATGCATGTAGGGACATTGTAAAGTTTCAACAATAAAATTAATGAAATTATTATTTTGTAGGAGCAGGAGAGAACGTGATCATGCAGGGTCGTGATGCTAGGTGGGATAGTACATTTTGGTATTTTGGGTATTTTCAAACATGTACTATACAAGAATTTTGTATAACTATTATCATACATTATAGAGGCATGAAATGACAGATCATTTTTTATGATATTTCCTTTTATACTTTTTATTTATTACTATCTTTTATGTTTTATCATTATTTGGATGATTAAATGCTTCCACTATTGACGACATTATTTATTAATACTATTGTACACTCTAACATGATGGAATAGTCTCTGCACAAATTCACCATAGGTCCTCAATGCTATTCGGTAGCCTCTGGGATATGGGGAGGTGTGCTTAAGGCCATGCGACCTAGCAGATCGGGGCACCACATAGTGGAATCCAAGTGTGGATGTTATAAAATGGCATCATAGAATTCATTTTATTATTTTATTACTATTGTGAGACAAATATTTAGGTATTTTTAAGGTAATTAAATAAGGTAATAGGTGGTACCTAGTATTATCAGTCCCACAAAACAGAAAAATCAAAATTTCTTGGAATGAAACATGTTCCCTAGATTTTTCCTATTACAATTGATTTGATTCCACCGTTTGGTGATTCAATTATAGCTTGATGTACCTTTCTATTATGGATTTCATGGATTCACAATGGAATAATGAGTCATGGACCATTGGTCACATGAAATAGAACGTGTTATGTTATGGATTAAGTGGATTCCATATTTCAGTCCATGAGGTTAATGGGACCATATGGGTAAGAATTTATGACCCATTTGGTTCAACCATTCAAATAAAATTATAATATAAATATGAAAATAAATGAAATTTAAATTGGGAATCAGAGAACTTGACCCTGACCCAGCTTTTGAGGGGGTTGTAGGTAGTGTCTCTTGTGATGTTTTTGACTATTTATATTTACTATGTTGTAGATTTTGGAGTAGGTAGAGGGGTGATTTAAGACGATGAGAAAACTAAACTATGTGCTAGGGAACAAATAGAAGATTGTGTACTGGCCCGATTCCTCGGTCTCTAAAGGTTAAGGCATTGAAATTAGAGATCTCAAGTGACTTCCTAACCCCTTTATTGGGGGGGGGGCTTTGAGATGTCTTTTCCCTAGAGGATGAGCCTTGTATACCTTTTTATGGAGGTGTTTTGTGACATAAGATAACCATCCAATGTGGGCTAGCTAAGACCCTCAAGACACCTCCAACAATTAAGTAATGTTTGACTTAGCAACCATGGCCTATCTAGTCTGGAATGTGTCTTGGGTATACCATCAAGTTAGGCAATCATAGTAATTGTTTGTATTTACCAAACCCTTTTCCTAGAAAACCCATTATTTGGTTTCCTCATTGAGGCCAAGTTATGCACACAATGCACATTGAGGTATAGATCATTCATTGCAACCAGTAGCCCTCTTCAATAACACAATATTTTGGGTTTAATGAGTCCATTATTACTTCTACTATTGAGGGAGGATATAGAAGTGATTGATGTGTGATAGTATGGGTGAAATTTAGGACATGAAAATGTGTGGTTGCAACTACCAATTCAAACACAGGCCTAAATGAAATGATTTATACTACACTCGAGAAATCAAGACATAAAAAAACCTAAAAAATCAATAAAATGCATAAAAAAACATGAAAAATCAAGGAAATTTTGAGGACATGAAAATGTGTGGAGGGAACTATGTGCCACAAATCTTACATCTAAAAACCAACTGTTCCCATATTTTTTCAACATATCAATAATACAACTACTCAGGGTCCGATGATGCATTGTCACCCTCTCCACCTTCATCTACACTTTCTGTTTTCACCTGGAAGAACATTATATTGAAAATTAAATACGGTTGCATATTTATATTAAAACTTAAAACCAATGAATGTTAGAAAACTAAATGAATTTGATTTTTTGTGATTTATCTGCATACCACCAGTCGATGCACTACCACTGGGGGCATATCTGCTCATCTGTCACAAAACTAGATGAAATAGTGTACCGCTTCCTCCATGAAATTCCTGTAATTTAATCAAATAAAATTAAGTTCAAAATATATATTTCAAAAAAAATATGCAGAAAAGAAATGAAAAATGATAATAGATGCCCAGTACTAACAGACAAAATATATATAACAGTGATAATGAATGACTGCATAAATGAAACAAGTGGTTGCTGAGTAAATAAATAATTGTACATAAAATCATTTTCCCCTTCAATCATGTTGGTTTCCTATTCCATTGCCTCATCCACTTCATTCATCCTTGCTAGAATAATATTTTCAATATCATGATGGAAAAATAATCCCACTTCCTGTTTCTAATTAACTTCAATTTTAGAGGTCAAATTTTCCACTTCATCACCCATATCATAAAAATCTCTTTGTATTACGTGAGCAACTACACTCCACCCTTCATCGGAAACATCATTCACATAATATACAATTTTTTTGCGATTCTAAGATATATGGATCATGCAGTTCATGATCACCAACATCCATCAAGTGAAAGAAGTTCACATAAGTAAATTACAAGGAATCTCTTTTAACACCTCTGATAAAATCGACCCATTTTCATTTGAATAAAACAACTAAAAAATGTCTGTGGTAGTTTAATTCAATAATATCATGCATATTTCCATAGTATTCCACTTTAGAAAATGTAAATATACCACTATTTTATGTTTTTAAACCCACTTCTCGATTGACAGTACGAAATCAAAATCCATTCACATTATCAGTGTCGAACTTTCTAACCTGTTTTAGAGGACCTCTAGCAAGAAACTTCAGATCGTCTGACACCTTTGCTCGAGTATCAGTATTCATGATCTGAAAAAAGAAATATACTTTATTATATTTACAAAATGTATGTGTCAAACTAATATTCGTATTTATTGCAATATTTATGAACATACACATTGTGCAAACCATTCTACATGCTCATTGTTAACAGCTTTCGTTATATCTTTCTCATTTTTAGTTCGGAATCTCATTCGTCTCTTTGTTTGTATCCTCAAATCTTCAATAAATGGATCTTTAATTTCACTATTCAGTAGCACATATCTATGTGCCTGTAATGATTCCAATTCAGTCAATGTTACATTTGAGGTCCTCCTAACTGATCGGCCAATAGCAGGAAATATTTTGGATTTCTGATATATTTGAGATTGAGTCGATATGTCGTCAACAAGTCCAACTCGATTAAATCTTGTCTCAATATCATCCATGTATCAAGAACAAAAGGTCAGACACTCCTCAGCCAAATAGCCTTCAGCAATAGAGCCTTCGGGTTGAGCTTTATTTCTCATGTATGATTTAAAATTCCCAAGATAATTGTGAAATAAAATAAACATAATTATGCATTTAATTAGGTACCAATTTTTTTACTTAATGGGAAAAAATATAAATAAAGTACCTCTCAATTGGATACATCCATCGATAATGAACAGGGCCTCCTAATTTATCTTCCTCAACCAAATGCACAGTTAAATGCGTCATTACAGTAAAAAATGACGGAGGAAAGATCATCTACTTTGCACAAAGGGTCAATACAAACCTCTCCTGGAGGTTGTCAAGCTGAAATGGGTGTAGAGATTTCTGACATAGTTGTCTGAAAAATGTGCAGAATAGGAGTACAACAACTGTAATTTTTTGAGGTAATAATGTATGCAATGCCAATGGTAGTAAATACTGTAACAAAACATGCGAATCGTGACTTTTCAATCCATGTAACTTATGATTCTTCAAGTAAACACACCTCGAGATGTCACTTGAATACCCATCAGATACCTTAACATTCTTTAACATTCAAAGGAATGTATTTTTATCCCTATTTTTCATTGCAAAAATTGTCAGAGGATACTTTTCATTCTCATCTGGCCAGAGATCGCATTTTATGTTCATTTCTTGTAAGTCTTTGAGAGCATTGAGATGATCCTTCATCTTTCCATGCTCATTAAGAAATGTGAATATCAAATTTTCACAGACATTCTTCTCAATATGCATCACATCAAGATTATGCCGCAACAAATTAAATTCCCAATACGAAAGTTTGAAGAATATACTTTCTTTCTTCCATGGTTGCGTTCCGGTTTCACTTGACGATGCACTTCAGACCCGTTTTCCACTCTCATTCAAATTATGAACCTTCCCAAATTTTGTTTCAAAATTTTCAAGTTGTGTCAATATTTCAGAACCAGTTAACAACTTTGGAGGTGGTCTACGATCAATGGAACCATTAAATTTTGATCTGTTTAGCTGAAATCTATGAGATGCATCGAGAAATCTTCGATGACACAAGAAGCACCATTTTCTACTGTGAGCTAGCCATTTGGGCTCAAAATCAAAGTTACAAATGGGACAATCCAAACCCGTGTATGTGTTCCAACCAGATAAATTCCCAATCCTAGGGAAGTCACTAATGGTCCACATTAAAGCAACATTCATTTTGAACATTGTTTTAGAAGAAGCATCAAATGTCTCAACACCGTTGCTCCATAACTCCTGCAATTCGTCAATCAAAGGCTGCAAGTATACATCAATATCATTTCCATGCATTTTTTCCCTGGAATAATCATTGAAATGATAAAAGATGTTTGTTGCATACACATCAAATGAGGCATATTATAAGGGATCAAAACAGCTGTCCAAATTCCATAACTGGTACTCAAAGTCCCAAATGGGTTGAATCCATCAGGAGCCAATCCCAATCGAACATTCCTAGGATCAGCTGAGAAATAGAGATGTAATGAATCAAATCTCTCCCACGATTGAGAATCTCGTGGATGTATCATTAACCCATCATTGTTATTATCTACAGAATTCCACTTCATATATTCATCGGTTTTCGATGACATTAATAATCTTTGCAATCAAGGATTCAAAGGAATGTAACGCAAAACCTTTTCAGGTGTGTTATTTTAATTCTTCTCCATGAAATTATGTTCATCCAGACTTCCAACATCACCCTTTTCCTGCCATCTAGAAGAAGAACATTTCTTGAAATTCAATATACTTGAATCCTCTCCCCAATAAAGCATACAATCATTGGGACACACATGTGTTTTTGTATAATTCAGACCAAGGTTGTTAAGAACTTTTTTCATATCATAAAAAGATTCTAGGATTTTTGCTTTAGTAAATTCATCACGAATCAATTCCAATTTTATGTACATTTCCTTATTTGTAATTCCACATAGACATTTGATATGGTACAACTTCAGCAGAAATGAAAGCTTTGAATATTTCAAACACCCACTATACAACTCTTGATTTCCATCGTCAACTAAATCATGAATCACATTTTTCTCAGTGAAGTTTTCTCTTACATTTGGCTCCACAGAATCAAGAGTAGGATCCAATGATATGTTACAATATTGATTTGCCTATGTTACAGTCTCAAAAACACCACTTTTCACGTAGAAATTTGTAGCACCCTCTTCTGGTTGTTCTGATATGTTTTGATGCTGATATAGGTATCTTGCAATTCCAAATGCGTCATTTATGAGGTTTTTCATTTCATTTTCCATTGTCGACGAACTTGGGACCTCATTCTGCGGATTAACATCAGTGCTCAATCTTTCTGTAACATTCGATTCTTTATGCCAAATCCAACACAAATATTGATCAGGGAATTTCTTCAGTATTAAATGTTCATAAAACTCATCTCTCTTCAACCATATTCTAAATTTACATTTAGGACATGGACATTTTATTCTCCTTTCAACGGATCTATTAGAAATTGAAAAATCTAAAAACTCATTCAAACCCTTAACATACTGAGGTGTGTTCCTCGGTAATGTGATCCAGCTTTTATCCATCTATATCAGAATGTGCCTACACAATAATAAAAGTAATTAAACCACATAATTACTACTACATAGATAAAGAGATTCATATATAAGATAGTGTAACATTACAGAAACATAATATAATAAAGATGAGCCCCTGAGTTAGATTTGAACCCTCTAGTGTTTTGGATAGGGGAAGTTTCTTTGGTAAATAGAAACAGTGTGCTAACAACGTGGTAGCTACTTTACCATGAAAACCAAAGCATATTGTTAATATAGAATAACCCCAACCTAAGTTCTCTATAGAGTCTTCATATAAAACTCTAATATCGAATAAATCTATTATAAATAAGGTTTAGGGAAAACCTTATGATGCTTACAAAATGTGTGAGGAGGAGTAGAGGAAGTGATCCATTGGAGGTAGTTAATTATCAATAAATTAATTTTAAATAAGGTTCACCTTTAATGGAGTGACAATGGATGAACATTTGTAATATACAAAATTTATTGAAGAATAGTAGAATCTGGTATGACTAACACATCATCAATGAATGACATATGGACTATCCCTTAGTGTTGAACCAATTAAAATTTTTGGGTTCCATTTTACATCAACATTCTTATGTTTGGTAAATGTGTGTTCCTTAAGATAGGTTTAATGTGTTTCTAGCAATTTGGTGATAAGATCTTTTAACCAAAATGAATTATTTTATGCCCTGATTAACCCCACCCCTCTCAAGGAATCCTATGATATAGAAAAAGTGATTTGAATAATCGTCCTTCCCATAAACAATTAAATGAAACTCATAATAATGGGGTTTTCTTATTATAATTATTCTCCTTAAAATATTATGTTTTCACTATTGATGGCACAATCAGACACTTCTATTTGAGCCATGAATATTTCTATCACACCCTACTATTGAATTCCAATATATTTTGCTGAATTTATTTATTTCACAATATCACTAGAACATGTTTGTCTACTCGGAGAAGTATGATATTTCCTTTATTTAATATATTTCAATTCATTTTCCTCCCCATTCCTTGGTTATCACACACTTCCCAAAAGATATTATTCAATTCCTATTTAGTGGAAGGATGTGATGATTACATTAGGGGTGATCAATGTTCTTTGATCACATATTTTTTTAAGTGTATAGAGTGAGGTGATCATTGCATATACTTGTTTGAATCAAACGTGCTAAGTGAGGGTAATAAGTTGTGGTCGTAGAAAATTTGTGAGAGAACATGAGTGTTATAATTGAGTGAATTATGATTCAGAATGTTAGGTCGGGGAATATCCAATGTGAGGGAATTGTTTTATCATCATATATTCAACATTAATTTACATACACTAACACACATGGTTCTCTATTATAACATACCACACAACCCCCCCCCCCCACACAAAAGAACATAGAATTAACTTTGTGATAAATAGTGATTCACACTACTAATTAAATTTCTCTCAGGTTTATATTTGTATATCATGACACATTAATGGTTGCTGCATAAAGCATTTTACAATACTGTGGGTAGTCAATACATATTCATTATTTTATTTTTATTTTATTTATTTTAAATGGTTCCATTGAATGACTATATCTAGTTCTAGTAACCCTTTTGGTTTTGATCCAATGGTTCATAAAACTATCTTGGAATGTTCTAGACTGCTAAGGATCGTCGATAATTTTGGATATAGATCATATTACTATTAATTTAATAGCCTTAATAACTATATAATTATTATATAGATTCATTAAATATTCATAATATAGAGGATAATCATGTACATTTAATTATAATACATAGAGATTTTTCTGCACTAAATTTTAACTATCAGAATAATCGACCATTTTTTCTAAATAATCAACTATAATTTTAGTTAGATCATAGAACAATTCAACATCTTCCAATTTTTCATGGTTTGTATGGTGATGAACCCAATAATAATTTTATGAATTTTTGTATTATATGTATTACGTTTAATACTAGAGGTGTTTCATGAGCTCAAATCATGTGGAAGGAATCAACATTGTTTCTAGAGGGATCATAAAAGAAATATATATATATATATATATATATATATATACAACCTATAACATGGAGGGGTCACAAACATGGATGATCTCTAAAGAGACATTCTTCATAACTTTATCCCCACTTCAAAGAAAAGACGTCTAAAAAATAGGATTTATAGAATAAATAAATATATTAGAGAAACTATTTATGAGTACTAGAAAAGGTTAAAGAATTTGATTGTTATTATCCATAGCAACCCATTAAAGATCATTATTTATTGCTTTTCTAGTAAGGCCTTGTGGATAGTGAGTGGAAGATGCTAGATACTTCTTAAAATTTGTCAATTATCACTGTCACTTCATCATATTAGCTAGAAAATAGGTAATCCCAACTCTCAACCAATGTCAATCATCTCATCATCATCACATCAGCATAACAAGAAAGTCCAACTCTCAACCAGTGTTAACCGTCCCAACATCCACTAAATTTCAACATCATTACCTGACACATGTTAAAACCTCGAGCCATCACAACCAAAAACATGACATAGCCTTAAAGCCATCACAACCTAGGGAAATGTGTACATGTTATACATTAATCCATTATAACCCATAATATAAGTATGTATTGTAACCATGAGCCATCACAATCCATGAGTATAGTATCAAACAACCAAAAACAATCAAGAAGATAGAAAAACAATCACTTAAGAATTAAAACTAACAAACACATAAAAAAATCACATGCAATAAGTAGAAAAACAAATAATCAAAAACAAAAACATCTGAATATAATACAATAAATACAACATTACAATTTATTATAAGAAACAATAATAATAAAGAAATATCTAATATCAAAACAATAACCAAATCAGAAATAAAACCCTAGGGTTCGTATAGGTTGTTGGGGAAGCAGGTTCGCTAGGGACACGGGGTTGCTGGGGTCGCAGGGGGCTGGGATCGCGGGGGGCCGGGGTCGTGGGGGAAGCGGGGGGCCGGGTGAATCGGGCGCCCTGGGTGAGAAGGGTCGGGGTGAGGGGGAAGGGTCAGGGCTGTGAAAAAAAGGTTTTTGCAGCAGTTTATTATAAGCCTATGGGAAACCTTTTTAAAAAAATATTTACCGTCAGTTCCTAGAACCACCACTAAAAACCCACCGCTAAACGGCGAATATGTTGTAGTGAGTATTTATGTGGATGATTATGAGGAGACTAAAAATGATATATGAGGTGAAAGAAGTGTTGAAGCTTGGTCAATGGTTTAAGAAGTTAGTGGAATGATTTATGTTTATCAAGAGTTATGTTGTTTAGGTAATGGTACTATGGAATAAATACACATCTAAATATTGTTACACTATTGTTTTCCCTAAAGTATTTAAAAGTATATGTTGAATGGTACCTGTAACCATGAATGGTTAATTCATATATTTTTGGAAAATAGATGATATGAACCTAATGAAGGGATAAGGAGATAATGAAATGTTTTATAGTATTGATGAGCTCATGGATGATATAAGGACAATCTGATATCATGGTGTTAGTATATATAAATTTTGGGATTTTGGTATGTGGAAAAACATAACTTTTGACAGCATTCATGTTTTCACTAAGGTTCAATGGGTATACATTTTTCAAGAGAAAACATCATTAATGTTTTCACATGTTTGGAATGTGACCAATAAAATATATCTTATAAGGGGGATAAATGATGGTATTCACATGCTTGGTTGATGACATTTATAGTATTCATTTTCTTTATACTATAAGATTGGACAGAAGTATTTTCGATAGGGTTAATGGTTGGAATGCAATAAGTTGGACATCAAATAGAATTTTTTAAGGCTAGAAATTTTTTCGATACTATTTCTGGAATGTTATACTAGTGTAGTTTTAGAAAAAGGAAACCCCATAGGACGAGTGAAAACCCATCGCGTCAGAGAAGGTTGTGGAAATCAAACCCACAACCGAAGTACGACATGCCTTTATCGCCTACCACTGGCCTACAAGAAGTCCCTGGTTAGTAGAAACAAGTTTTATTTTATTAATCAGGATGATAGATGAAGTATAAGTCCATTTTGGAACCATATTCTATTTATCTCACCATAGATGGACTTATGTATATAACTTTTTCTAAACCTATGTTTGAGACAGATGGAATGACCTATCATTCTATCGCATGATCTGCTAACACTTCGAGAAATACAAATTCAACTTCATTTCTTTAGGAGATGAAGTGGAAATTGTTTGAGGCACGAGCAACGTTGAGATTGTACCGAAATAAAGTAAGTATTTCTTTTAATTGAAAAATTATTCAACTTTTGGGAAATGATCTTGAAAACCAAAAATGTTGTCCGAGTGCTCTCATACCTGATGAATCAGATGGTACCATAGATCATAAAAATTTTATGGCTTTGTGACTATTGGATTTTTCATAGCCCTATTCTCTACAACTCTCCATCAGAACTTGATGGTTAGATTTCTCTTCCATATCCATATTTTCACCTATAATCTCCTATGTAGGAACCCAAGTGATGAGTTACTTTTGGTATCCATTTTGTTTCTAATGTCCATTTTTTAAAAGTAAGTTTTAGTATTCCTTTTTACGATGTGGGTTTCTATGAAAGAAACTCTCAAATAATAAACCATTTAAAACCCTGACAAATTTCGAGGGCGAAGTTCATTTTAAGGGGGGTAGAATGTAACACCCCAAGATTTTATAAGATATATTAATTTTAATTTCTTTGATGTCATAGATTATACACTACACCATGATTAGCATTTACTATATGCAACACCATATTAGCTTGCAGTATACACAACACTATTCTTGGCTCATGTTATACACAATTTCAAGTTCGTTTTGTGGAAATTATTATACACAATATTAAGTATAGATTTTGTTTAATGTATAAATGAAAAAAAGTTATGATTATGTTATATGAAACACTAAACAAAGATTTTACTACACATAGCCGTAACTTGTCTTACATTAAACATAATCAAGACCTTCTTCGATAGCGTGTGTAGTACGCAATACCGAGTTTCACTAAACGATATATTATTATAATATTATTACGAACTAACCGTTATGAATAGTAATACCCACTTTTGGAAATCTTATAAATTTTATCGTTCAAAATGGACTTCATTTTTAGACTCGGAATATCGAAATTAGACTAGGGTGAATTTTTGGTATTTTTCTGAAAACTTTCAATTTTTGATGAATAGTGAAAACACTGGGTTACTATTTAAAAAATGACTTTTTATTTAAATAAGTATTTATTTTATTAAATTAATTTTAGGTCCAAATTGATACATAATACCTATATAAGTACAATGTAATTCATTGGAGTCAATTTATAATAATTTTAGATATAAAAAAATTTTATTGAACTTTTCACCGTCTTTTACCCACCTCCTATGAGAATTTGAAAATTTACATAAAACATAATTTTACTACTTCTGTGAGTGGAATTTCAAATATCCGAGAGACATGGTTAATATCATGGTGTAAAATGTGGTTCAATAAGATAATTTTCTTTGGTGAATAGTAACATTTTACTTTTATTTACCACAGTTAAAAGTAAATAGGGTAATTATGGGTAAAAATGATATTATTATTACCCTAACACATGTTCTAATTCTATTGGAATAGTATAATTCGACCAAAAATAACCTTAGGAATATAATATTATCACATAGGTTCACTTGGATTAGATTAGAACACTTATTATTATTTTATTTAAAAAAGAGTTAAAATAGTTAAAATGGAAGTTTAATAACTAAGTCATTTTTAATATAGGGTTATATATAAGATAAATTAGACTATAAATATTAATTAGAAATATGAAAAGATTTCCTACCTAATGGTATTTTATTTATAATTTTTAGACATTAAATACTTTAATTTATTTATGACACAATGGTGATGCAGTAATTGCCTAAATAATGAAATATTAAAATAATTGATATTATAAGTACCCAAATAAATGTAATTTGAGACTTTTTACGAATTCAAATATTTTTTTAAGTTAATACAACATGTTATTATTGATATAATTAACATTTTTTGAACTAATCATGCTGTTATGATTTTCACAAATATCAATTACCAAATAGTGTCAAAATTGACATAAAATAGTTTTTAAAACAAATATTATATTATTAATTGTTATAATATTCCTAAAAATATAAGGCTCATCCAAATGACATAGATAGGGTTATATATATTAATAATGAACCACTTGGGTTTATTTTGTCTTGTTATAGTAAATTTATTAACCATATAGTGTAAGAAAACAAGAAGACACAGTAAATGTTAAATTATTTAACTTGGAGTTAAATCTAAAAGATATTGTTAAAATAGTAACCTAGACTTGTGTAAAACCTAATGGTTTATAGTATTTTTACCCATCCCCACTTTATCTTCGAAATAAATCAATTTGGAGCTATTATTCACCGAAAATGACTTTATTATAAAATAATATTTTAAGTTTTTCCAAAGGTGCCCCTCTCCTCCCTTATAAAGAGGGCACCCCTTCCCTCTTCTCTTAACACCCTTTTAAGCCATGAATATCAGGAAAACCCTACCCATTTCTCTTCTACACTTCCCTAGAAACATTATGGAGGTTCGGCTCTTCTAAAATGGCCAACTCTACTTCCATAAGAGGAAGCTTAAAGTAGGTGCGTCAAAGAAGAGGTAATCTTTTCTTCCGATTCTCCCATGTTTCTTTCTTCTTCTACTTATTCTTATTTAGTTGTTTCACTATAAATTAATAACATAAGTATCAATAATATAATGATATATTATTATAAATATGAATCAACCCTAATTCACCTTTTTTCCTTCCTACGGAAAATGAAATCACCGCGTGTGCGTACGTATAGAATACCATCTCCACGCCGTGGCGTAATCTGTTTTTGACCACCACCTTACTAGGATGGGTATAATGGTGAAAATAAAAAACTATATATGATTATTGTAAAGTGATATTTATTATAAAATATTATACATACACTCAAATACAATTCCACGATCATGGGAATGATATCATCGCTCGTGCGTGCGTACGGACTACCGTCTCCACGACGCGATGAGATTCATTCTCCATGTTAACCATTCATGAATGATTATAAATTATATATAATGAATAATAATTTAATATATGAAATAATAATTATACTGGATTTATGTGTATATATATGTATGGATTTCATCAACTCAATTCCATTCAATTCAATAAGGAAACGAAAACAACATTCATGCGTACGTACGACCTACCGTCTCCATGAACGGTGTATTTCATTCCATTTATCAATCTATCATATATATATAAATGTATATGATGAATATATATTATATATAAATCATTTTTTACATTCTGGAATTATTTAAATCAGGGTATAATTAATAATATCAAGAACAACAAGTCGAAACACGTACGATAAATGAAACGATTTTACCCAAAACACAGCTTTAACTTGGAATTAACAAGAGAACAGGTAATATAAAGTCATAAGTGAACCATATATGATTATCATTACAATGAATATGATTCTATAATAAGTAAATTACATTATTTAAATCATTATACAGGAGGTTCAGATACGTAAGAAGCATATCAGACCTAAGGTAAGGGATAATTTTTCAAATCTCATTTTTATGCAAGATTGATTATACGTAAGTATTTACTGGGGTTATATTTATCATCCATGTACCTGTTTTCTAAAAATGGTTTCATGTATGTTTAAAGTATCTTTTACCCATTTTTTACTTTTACTACGTAGTATGTAAGGAATCTTTCTTTTGTTTACCATATGAGGTACTTTTTTACTTTTTTTGGTCAAAGTACGAGAAGAATGTTTTTCTAACTTATACGGCATGAATGGATTTTTACAGTTTTATAAAGCCTTATTTTCATTAAGCTTACTCTTCAAGATTTAATGACTATTTTCAAAAAAAATTGTTCTTTTAAAATTTCATGGAATTTTGTGAAAAGAAAATGATTTTGAAGAAGAAAGGATATTTTCCTCCATAAATCATTTCAAGTGCTTTGTCAAAACTATTTTCCATCTAATATGACATTATTTAATATGTGTTTCTTTCAAGTATAATGTCTTTATGATTTACATGGTTTCACTTATCTTATGATGAACTTATATCCATTTGTTTTATATGGATTATGTTATGATGGGATGATGTTTATGAAACCCATTTTATTATTTGGGTTATGATGAATGTTTTACGTTTATTTTGTGGCACAAGTAAGAATGATTTTATTATGAGATGTGTGGGACCTATATCTCATACCAATTAATTGGGTAAATATTTATATCTCATGATATAGACATGTCTGGAACATTAATTTAATCTGGTTCAGTGTTATAGGACTGGAACGAGGAGTGAAATCGATTCAGGAAGGGACTTTGTCCACTAAGATGGTCTTGGCAGCAATTCCTTGGCTACTATGGAAATCATATCATGTGATTAATGGTTTTCCACAATTATATGTTTTATTCCCATGCTATTTTATCATTATTTATGTTCCTTTATGATATATGCCTTACGTACTTCCATGATTTATGTCTTTGCTCATGATTTTGATGTTTAGATATTATGTTCAAGTTTTTGCATTCAAATGTTTATGGATTGTTTTATGTTCTCTATGCTTTCCCTTACTGAGAATTTGAGCTCAACCTTTTTATGTTTTCTTTTCCATAGGATATAAAGAAAGGTTTTAGGTATGAAAACCAAAGGTGAAGATATTTATGAGAGATGTTGAAGATCTTTCACCATTATTAGAAGATTAAGTTCTGAGTTTCAAAAGACACTTAACTAATACGGTCTTTGGGTGTTTGTTTTTGTCATGTATTAAGTATTCCAAAAAAGTAATTTAATATCCATGTATGTCATGATTTGGGTCTCTACAGGTTTTTTATTTCAAAGTATTATATTTCAAATAAGAAAGAATATTGAAGAATAAATAAATAAAGGGAGACCATGAAAGAAAAAAGTAATGGTGGAAAGGAGAAGGTGAAGGGAAATAAAGAAATATAAAGAAACAAAATTGAAAAAATAAAGAAAAAACTATATTTGATCCCCATAAATCGTACTAATATTTGATGACAAAATCAAAATTGTCACATTAGATGTGTTTTTCCTTCAAGAGTTTCCATGGTATATAAGGAACCCTGGGTCTTCCCAAGATAAATAATTTGAATAAAGAATATTATAAGATAATTCAACAATAGAAAAGAAGATAAGTTTTAAAAATCTGGTGAAATATGGGGATAAATTATGAAGTATTCTTGAAATAAGACTACACACAAATAAATATTTATCTAAAATATTTATTATTATAAACCAAGGAAAATTTCATGACAATCATCCTTAATAACATAAATATATAGGTTTTATATTTTTTAATCCATAATTCTTGGAAACTACAACCATGATTTTATTGCTTTTATACTCATATAACTCCTAGTGTTTAGTCAAAAATACAAAATGATTTAGTGGATACTATAGATTATTTGGTGAGTTGTGTCTAACTTCATAACCAAAACACACTAAGAAAACATGTGAGTTTATCATCGCATTGTCTAGGTATTTTCTTTTTTTTATTGTTAAATAATTAAATATATTTTTAAGGATATGTATGTGTTTATGTGAGTTGAATATAGTAATATGAACCAAAAAACACCATGATTGAAATGGGAAAGAAGATGTTGTTAAAGGTGTGTAAAACTTGACATTAATGGGTACCCTAAAACATGGTCATTTGAGTATGAATGTATGATATCAATACCAAATCCCATTAATTAATTATATAACATGGATAAAAACATGTATAAAAGAAATTAAAAATATATTGCAATGATTGCAATGAAGAAGATCATAATTTTATCCTTATGCGATCACAAAGAGATCAAAACTCTATAAAATTGGAGGAAACCATATTATGGACCAACTAATGTCCCTAAAAATCCTCTCACATTATTTGGTCAATAATACTTTTATAATGATGTATATGCATTTTTATAGAAATTTTTTATAAAATATTTCCAAAATAAAGTTAATGGTTTATGGGTATAAGTGACTTCTCTAGGATATATTTTCCACTGACTTTCATGTAATGTATTACTGATTTATCCACTAAATTTTGACTTTTAATTTTCTAAACATTTGGAACATGACTTATTATTTAAAATTATTTTAGAATTAACTTAATTGTTTTATTATATACTAGGTTATGTCTGGATTATAGATGGTCGTTCCAATCTACTCCACATATTTTTCTTCTATTTTTGGTCCCAATTTGTCCTATTATAATAGGATTCAAATCATGGTAATATTGGGTTGATTGAAACCCATTTAAATAATAATATTACAAAAAAGTAATTTTGAATTTTAGATTAGTGTAGTAAATTTTAACATAGAAACACACACAAGCTATTCATTTGTACTGCAATGTAATTTCGGAACTCTGAATACATTTTTAGCTAATGATTAAATATTATATATTGTCTGTACAATTTATTTAATAATTGGATATTAAATGACATTAATTAATTAAATCACATGTATAATGGTGAAAATAAATAATATCTTGATATGGGAATAGTGCAACCTCATGTCCTCCTTCAATAGGATAGAGGTCAGTGATTTTTATCAAGCAAACATATCACGTATGATGGGAGGCCTTATCATATAGTACATGAACATAGACACACATACCTATATATATAAAGATATTTTATTCTAGAAATTAAATACTATTGATATATATATATAAAATTTATGAAAAAAAAAATTCTATGATCTATAAAGTTACATCTTGACTACAAATATGAAGTAAAGGGGGAAAATACATTCCCAATAACCCAAAAGAAAAAAATCCATCAACTAAAGTATGAGGGTTTCTATGATGATAATCTCTTAACACAACCTCCATAAATAACCATAAACTAAATGTACCACTAATCTACCAATACACAAATACCATGTTCACAACAGTTTCCACTGAACTATCAATCATCAATATGAGACATTACACCTATGAGAAAAATTCCTACGAAGAGATGAGTATATAAATAATTAGTAGGAGGTGTCATAAACCAAACCTTAATAAGTGATGGATACACTAATAAACTAAAAATCAATGAGGTAAAGGAAAACCAAATCAAAGAACAAGAACACAAAATTGAAAAATAAACAAGGAAAGTATTTCAAGTTAGAGAACCGAGTACACCATGTCCCACATAACAATAACCCAACTCCAATAAAATAATTTTTCACTGTGATAAACCCAAAAAATAAAACAACCTAGTTAAACCATTACCATGTAACCTCTAATGGTATATAATAGGGGACTCACTCCATACTGAGGTGAACATATTGGTCAATGAAGTACTGAACCCTGATAGAGGACCCACACCTCTTCGATAAGTACACATCAGAAGAGAAAGTATCAAAATTCATAGAGGGATAATAAACACTCGAACTATATGGGGGTATCAAAATGTATCTATTGTGTTTGGGGGAACAAAAAATCACTAAATCCAAGGCCGTTATAACCACATGAGTTATATGGAGGACCACATACCTATGTATGTGGGGATACTAAACTCTAAAACGAACATGGGGGACCCATACCCCATCTTGCTTACTATTAGGAGAGTACATAACCCGATTCCCACTTCAATCAACGTTCCTTAAACAAGTCATAGGACCCACTAAGATAATGTATAAACCTATGTGAATTATGATGTAAATGGAATTATTTTGATTAAAAGATCACACTATCATTCTCTCCATTATAGATATCTATGGATGTTCGATCTCATTTATTTAATTTCATAAACATGTGAAAATATATGTAAAAGTTCATGATGAGATCATGGTAAGTCATCATATCAATAGTTTAACTTGACTATAGTGTGAGTGATATTGTCATGATAAAATGATTTGCATATAATATCTATAGTAAAATAAAAAAACCTCATATTGTATATATCGTCTACAATCATACTCATCACGTCACAATCCAAACATTCATATTGTAGCTACCACCTTCAAACCATATCTTGAACCATCATTCCCAGACTCACCATTAATGGGATAAACTTTGTGATTCTTGGCCTCCATTTAAGAATCACTCCAATACAATATTATGCATCACTAACTTGGGGTGGTCATGCAGTACACATAGTGTTATGAAATAATAATTTAAGAGACCCTAAAACCATTTTTTGGAATCACACTCCATTCCACATCAAGACACCACAAATAATAGGCACACTACTCTCTTTAATTTTATCTTGAACTATTGTCTTCAAACAGTGTCTATACTATCAAGAACCAACAACAAAACCCATAAGCATAATGTCTAGTGGATTATATTCTATCACCATGAGAAGAAAAAGAATGGATTTAATAAAAATAATTGAAAAATGATACCAAACATAGAAAATAATTCAAAAAAGGTCCATCTCTAAAAAAAGGGATTATAATGAGTACTAAATGGGATTCACTGTAGTGAAATAATAAGAAAATGATGCTTTAATAAGAGGTATAATAACAAAAATATCATGTGGTAACAATTTATTATGTGATAAAATATCCCCAAATCAGAGTATGTTCACCACATCTACTCTAAATCTAACTATTAATGAGCCAAGGGATCCCCACACTGTCAATTTTGGTCAAAATAGAATACAAGATGACTAGGTCTCTAAAAAGACACCATTGAAATTCAAGAGGTTGATGGGAGAAAATGAAAATTTCAAAAGGGGGAGATGGCCATGATTATATTTATAAATAATCCCCATGTCAAAATATAGTATCCAATTATATTATTATGTAATAATTTGTGGCTGTTTTAATATATATTATAGAGTGTTATTTTTAAAAAATTAACTATAAAAATTAATTATTTGAAAACATAAAAATGAATTAATCAATGATTAATTATTATGTTAACTTATTTGTTATAAGGGTTTTAATATTATTTTTATAATTTTATAATGATATTTAATACTTTTAATATATTAGTAAAATATTATGGCCTGATATGAAATAAGGATTTGAATTTTTAGTTTAAATGTAATATCTATTATTCTGAAACAAATTTATACATTATTTCATGAGTTTAATTTTATACTATATTTTTGAATATTTATTGATGTATTTTAATAAAATAAATAATATATTTTTTATAATCACATAAAAATAGATGAACATTATTTTTAAAAAAATTTATAAAAAAATATGCGACAGTTTGAAGTAAATGTGGTGTATAGTCACTATTTATTATTAGAAATCATGAAATAATAATATAAATTAAATTTTTATTTCCATTGTTTCTATTATTTTAAATTATTTATTATGAAAGTAAATTATTGAATTTAATTTGGTTATAAATTTGAGTAGTAATTCAAAATTCAAAATTCTTTTTTAAAAATAATTTTGGTATTAGTGGGTTTATACTTATTGTAATTATAGTTATATCTAAAATGATATAAAAAATTATAAAAACGTATGTAACAGTCTATAATGATAAGAGACTCAAAATTTCATATAAATATTAATCAATTGAAATAAATTTATTTTTCCGTCAAGATAAATATGAAAATAATTATTGATATTAATGCAGTGTTTGCGCCACATTACATATATAAGAAATTGAGGTATTTTATATAGTATTTTAAAATATATAAAGTTATGACATTATTTAGAGATAAATATGATGATTAACTAATTATTTTGATGTATATTCATGAATTTTAACATTATATATCCATTTCTTCGACCTGATAAAAAAATTCCAAATTCTTATCTAAAAAATGGTATATCTATAAGAATGATTAAAAAAATTTCTGATTTTTTATATTATAAAATTTATTAGAAATGAATTATATTAATGTGAATAATTTATTTGTAAAATTGTAAAATAGAAAAATTATCCAAAACTCTTATGTAGCGTCGACACAGTGCTTGTACGAGTAGATGAAAAGTAAAAAATATTTCTTTTAAAACATTTAAAGTAATAAGGATTAGATAAATTAAAGGGTTTAATTAAATATCTAGATACATATTAACTTTATGTAATTATATAAATATTTAAACTTAATTTTATAATTTTTTATTTATTTTTATCCACAAATTAGAAAAATGGCCTTAAGATTTTATATAAATAGGAATTTTTATTAAAAATGTTTTATAAAATAATAAAAATTTAGAAAACATTATCCGGATTAAAATGGGGATGATAAATGGTCTAAATTTCATATATTTTCAATTTCATACCCACTTTCATTTTTAAAATTACATTCATGACCCTAAAATATCAAATATTTGTGAAAATACCATCAAATCTTTTCAACAAAAGGATACTTCTTACACCCTATAAAAACATGTATGAATTTTTGTTTTATCTAAATATTCTAACGAAATACCTCCCTAAATATACCATTTCACCTTCATAATCATCAAGTCTATCTAATAGATATTTATCAAAATGATTAAGATTCAATCCAAAATATATGATTCAAAAATCATGGTATCATTTCCAAACACAATCTTTAATTTTATAATTAATAATATTTTACCTTAAAAATCTTTTCAAATTCAACTTATTTTTCTAAAAAATATTATTTATACATGTTATAAATACATTTTTATTCTGTTCATAATGAGATATCACACGTTAAATTTTTTAGAAATCATATTTTATAAGCCATTATTATTCCATAGTATGTGTTTCAAAATCCATGTCTTCTCATTTCTATTCTCCACTTACACATTCTATAATTTGGGTAATGATACAAACATGACCACACTCCCAAACCTGGTGATAAAAATAAATTTTTAGAAGCTATATTTCATTCCAAGTGAGATGATTGAAGATAAACTTCTATATATTTATCATTATTTAAATAATTCAAACATTATATCTCATAAATAATTGCAAAAACATAGAGTGTAATGGTTTGGTTTATTTGGATATTATCTACATAAAATAATTATTGTCATCATTTCTTCATAACAACACTATAAAAGACCACCAATTAGAAATATCGTATGTTATACTCTTCATAATAACATGGGAAATTCGAAACATAAGAAAGGGGTGTTCTTAACATCCCACCTAGAAAACAATTGTCAACATCTCATCAAGCGTTGTATCATTAGAATGAAGTATCGTGAGAATTATATAAAAATCTAGTCAACATAATTTTAATGAATAAATAATTTCCATTTAGTAGAATGACATGTGATCTCAAAGGATCAAAGGTATACCACAACATAATATTGTAGAATAATGAGACTATAATCATGTGACACGAATCATAACTACAAATTCTTTGTTTTTTCATTGTAAGAATTTGAAATATATTTGGAAATATTTTCAAAGCTAGGTGATGAGACAGTGTGTGATTCAAAGGCCTAGTGAGCTCGGAATTAATTTTATAAAAATATTAAATATTTTTTAATATCTTGAGTGCAAGGCTTGTAGAGCCCTGACCATCAAATCTCGTATCCCATCTCTACTATGATTACATTGGAATGATTATAAAAAATAAAATCCCTAAGGAATGAAGAGTATAGTAGTCCTGGTAGACAAGATACATATATGAGTGTTATATTTCAAATTAATACACAAATTAAAACATAATTTTTTTATTCCGAGTATAACATTGTTTCATCTAGAATATCCTCTTATATATCTTTGTGAGTACACTTCTTGGATTCTTCGGGAATGAAAAAATTATTGTTATCTCAAATTCTCAGTATGGGTGAAGTAAAATTAAAGCAATAACTACTCAATGAGAATAATAATTATGGAATGGTAAATAACTGAAAACATATTTCATGTAATGAATTAAACTAAAGGGCGTGTATAAAGAATATATAAAGGTAAATAAATGACAGTACATTTCATTTAATTACTAGATAAAGAAAAATAAATATCGAAAGGTGAGAAACATAAACTCCATGAATTTAATCAATAAACTAATAATTAATTTCATCTATATACATGTCATCACAAAATATCATGGATAAATAATATTAATATAAAAATCAAGGAAATTCACAATTATTGGATGTCAGGTCTGAGATACATTAAAACCTATAATGTCAAGTCCATTTAATAAATTTTTTAAGACTACATGTTGAAACATGTTTAATTTAATCAACTAATTTTTCACACGTGAATATATTGATGAAAAAAAGGTTATATAATGTACAGGACCTACATGCCATTTCCATTCCACATCATTCCTCATATAAAATAATCTAAATAAATAATATGCCTTATGAAAAATCCATATTGAATAAAAAATAAATTTTTCAATATTTACCTAGATGATCAAATAGCAATCAATGTAAAAACCGTATATTAAAATGTTGTACAGTTGAGGTAATAATAAAATAAGTAACCAAATAATGTGGATATTTAAGGGAATATCCAATGAAAAATTATTACAATAAAGTGATTGTTTCAAGAAAAGGTTAGAAATCACAAAAGAAAGTGAGATTGCAAATATGGCTATTACCAATTAGTAATTTTCAAGCTAAACCCCTTGAATGATGTAATTAAATATGAAACATAAAATTTCATGAATATAAAATAATTAATGATATAATATATCAATATGAATGTAGATAAACCACACAAAATAATTATGTTTTCAATGTGAAATTTATCTCACAAATGTAAAAAATGAGATGAAAATCCATTACTACTTGAGTAACTTTTGAATCATGAGAAATGTGAGAGAATAAAATCAATAGAAACATTTTTTATCCTAAAATAAATTAAATTAATGATATAAAGATCATATTATTAGTATTGATACCATATAATATAAACTATGTGGATGGCAAAATAATATGCGAGAATTAAAAGAAATTGAAATTAAATACCTTGTCTTATGTTTATTTTCAGGTAAAAATCATTTAACATATTTTAAAATGGTTTTAAAAAATTTAATAAGATATATCAGAACCATATTAATATTCCTAATATCAAATATTATCTTATTATAATATCTTACTTCTCATTTGTTAGCAGTATTTTGTTTTCTTCACTACTTTGGGTGTTCATTGCCTTGTTTTTCGAGTATGTTTTGACATTTTACGTGTTGTTCCTATTAATTATATCATTATTTCATCATATAGAAAATCTAAACCGTGATATAATTATAATATATATTCAATATGTATATATTTTTAATAATCCATGAAATTTGGAGATAGAAACAAATGAAATTTACCATTCTGGGAGATAATAGGTCTTATGTATGCATGAATGCCACATTAATTTCTTTTCCATATTAAAATAATGAAAAGTAAATGATATATTAATATTATAATTCCTGTATAATATTTATGAAATATATGTCACATGTGTTCATTAATACCATTCTTAATTCATTCCATGCATACTTTGAATAAATCACATCGCTTTGAGGGTGCGGCAGTCTACACTTTCACAAATGATGTCATCATATTTACTGGAAATGGAATCAATAAATGTGTGTATTATATAAAAATTAATGAAGAATAAAGACACTATAAATATTAAATATTTCATATATAAATATTTTTTCCATTGTAATTCCAACCGTGAAATGTGGTAAAGGAAGAACAAATAATCATTGTTTCGTGAGGTGGTAGTTTGTCATACAGAAATCAATAAGTTCATTACCCACTGGAAGGATGTGAGTGTAGGTGTAGGTTGACCACATAACATATGAATATATCATTATATTTAGTATATTGGTGTTATTATAATATAATAATATAAAAATAATTGAATGGTTTGAGAAGTAAATGTAACAAAACATGATCATTGAAGAATGTTACTTATTATTTGGGTAACTCCTTTTGGTTTAAACCAAAATAATTACTTATTTTTCTGTCCTATAAAGATTGGGATTATATGATGATTAAAGAGATTATAGAATATTATTTTGGTGGATTTTGGTAGGTAAAAATATTCTATAGAGGTGTGATGAAGTGAGAGGGGTTAGTTCCTTTATATAGTGTAGGAGGAGTGGAATTATTGTAAATATAAAACGGTAAACACTATTGAGAGGCCTCACTTAAATTAGGTGCCTCTAATAATGTCATATGTTTGATAAAATGGAGAATATGGTTGAAATATATCTAGACAATGGAATTTGGAAAATTTTATAGTTTTTTTTGGGTCTTCTGTTTTAATTGTAGTCCCTTGTCAAACTATTTGCCCTCTTAATCATTGTAATCAATTTTAATTAGTATCACAGATATTTTATTTCATAAACTAATGTTACCTTATTTAAAATTATAAATTATTCTGACTCCAAATATGGAATCCATTTTTAAAACATTCAATCACATGAGTGGCTTAAATTAATTAGAATTTAATCTTGTATATGGGATGACAAAGTGGGTTTTTAAAGTAAATATGTTCAAAATTTTGAGAAGTGTTTATATCAATTTTTAATGTAAAATCTATTTCAATGTCCTAAATTGGATTAAATCATATAATATTTTTCTATTTATACTTTGAAACCAAATCCAAACATTATTTATATATATAAATAAATTATATGAAAATGAAGTTTTGAATAAAAATTCAATATTTTTCAATATTCATCAAAAAATGAAACTTTAGAAGAAAATAAAAAAAACCCCTAAGGTAACTTTTATGTCCCGATTTCAAAGATAAAGTTTATTTTTAAATATTAAATTTATAAAAAAAATATTTATTTATTTTTTATATGTTTTCAATTAAAATGCAATAAGAGTGAGTTTATAAAAATATAGACTTTTTATGTGTAATATTGGGTTTATTATAATATTATTCCTATAAAATATATTGGTTGAATGTCAAAACATTTTTTTGGATATATAATATATATTCTCATATGTTATTTGATACAATTCGTAATATAAAATATAATGTCTAGGTTAAATCTTTTTATATTAAATAAAAATATTTTAATAATATATTGTTGTTCGGTAAAACACAGTCTTACATGTAACAAAAGCCATTGAAGAAACTCATTGTGGTTTGAAATGAATGCTAACTCTACATCACATAAATTTAATTCTATATTATAAATTTATTTTATTCTGAATATTAAATTTATTGTAAAGTATTAGAATATTATATTCCCTTATGTCCTTGTTGTTGCATGTCATAAATGCTATCTGGTACAATGTTATTTTTTTATAATTTCAGGGAATTACACAATATTTCAGAAATAATTGACTATTTATAGAATGAAGACTCAGATCAAAACTTTTATATCATGGTTGAATCCAAATCATGGGGTTTACCCTACGTGCACCTTAATGTTAGGCAGTGTAGGATGTTTGGATAAAGAATCCATTGGAGGGTACATTAAGTGAATGAATGAATGAATGAATTAATTCATTCATTTAATTACAAAACAAATTTCCTAATATAAGTGGACTATTATGGAAAATACCAAGTGTTAGTGGCATAACTCTTGTATCATTGAGAGGAGGTTTCACTATTCTTCATTGGCGTATCAAGATCAGACAATAACGAGTGGCCAAATTAAGGTCGATTGAAACACAAAGACTACAATATATCTTACCCATCACTTTATAATTATTTCATCACTAATGAATTATCCAATCTCAAGGTAGGTATCATATAATTTAGTTTTCACCCTCTTTGATAAAATTTTTAAATCATGAATTTGGTCAGCTTATCGCTTGTTGGTGATTTCACATCCTTCACATGTCCCCCTTTATCGAATTAATTTTTTTTCCAATTTGTTATTCATCTTATCCCATGATATCTATCTTGTTTACCTACATTTAATTCAATGGCCGATAATAATTGAGTAATGATTTTTATCACCTTTATTATGGTGTTTTTTATCATCATTCGTCGCATTCTTCATTGTTGACCTATAGGGTCATGGTACAACTTTGTCAGGATGGTTTGATTCTGATCGATCCCACGGATTATGGGTTGTTGTTTCATAATGATTGAAACATATATTTTAATACATACCATCTTTTTTTTAGTATTTGGGTGATTATTCCCTTGGAATTGGGATCCAAGACTGATCTATAGTGACATGAGGCATGTGAGACACACAATGGACCACCCATGGAATATCAGATTTCAATTATTAGGCAATGTGGGCCGAATCAATTGTCGGATGAACTTACCACTATTTTTGGGTTATCAAAAAGTGGATTCAGTGGTAAGAGATCATGATTTGGAGCACACATGATGAAAAAAACATTCTTTGAAAAATGCAACTACCTGGTGTGTAGTCTGATGAACACATGTCATGTATCCCCAACCAAATTTGGTGGCTGGGGTTTTTTGGAAGATAATTGTCACACACTGTGTAGATTGGACAAATTTTGTGTGACCCTTCCAATGTAACCAGACTATGTGCCATCTTCACACACGTAGGACCCCATGTAGGAGGCCATGTCAGGTACCATGGGAGTAAACAAACACAACTCAAAGGACACAAGAAACACCATTAGCATATAGATCATCCTTGGGAGGACAAGATAAGTTCTGTAGTTCCCATACATGACATGTAATAATACATAACTATCAATATGTGTATTGGAAAGGATAGATCCATGATCCCAGGTAAGGCCAAGACATGTCATGTAGTACCCTTACATGAAATGTAATACTACATGGTCAGTGATCAATGTTTTTCAAAGGACATAACCAACAGGGAATGTAAGTTCACACACCTTGTGGACACACTAACACACTATGTACATTATTGTGAAACTTATAACTCTCATATCTTCACCATTTTGACTCTGATTATTTCACACGGGTAGCCAATCATATGTTTTTTTCATGTAGAACATGGTGTTGGCCTTCATAGTGGATTTGGAGATATGATGTGGGATTCACTAATCATTATTCTATTTTAAGCGGTATTGGAAGATTTAAGTGACTGGTAGGGATCCTTAGAGAGAGGTCAGGTTGAAAATCCCCTATTTTACTTGGGCTTGGTTCCCCCTACACATATACCTACTGAGTGGTACCTTATTATCATATCAAGTCATGATTCGTCGGGCTAATGAGTGGTAACCTTCTATTTTATTAGATAATGGGGCCTCTACCTATTAAGTTGTACCCTCCTGTTATATCGGGTCCCTATTCCTATGCCTACTAAGTGTCACCCTCCAATTGTGATAGGGAATGGGTCCTCTAACTAATGAATTGTACCCTCTTATTGTATTAGGGTATAGATCCACTACCTACTGATTATCTCCCTTATATTGTATCAAGGTATGAGTCATATACCTACTGAGTATCACCCTCCTATTGTATCAAGGCATGGGTCATCTACTTAATGTGTGGCACCCTTCACTTTTATTAGTTCATGGATCATCTTCTTACTAAGTGGGACCCTATAATTATATTAGGGAATGGGTCCTCTACCTACTGAGTGGTACCCTTCTATTGTATTAGGTCACAGATCCTCTACCTACTAAGTAGCACCCTCCTGTTGTATCATGGAAAGGGTCCTCTACCTACTAAGTGTGACCCTCCTATTAAACTAGGGAATGGTTCTACTATCTACTGAGTGGTACCCACTGAAATACTAGGTATTGGGCGTATATATGGATATTTTTTCACTTCAACTGTACAACATAGTGTAGAGGTGTGGTTCCTCTACATATTAACTTCTATGCATAGTCACATGAGATGTTTTGAATCATTGATGGAATTTCAGAATTATCAGAAGACTAGTAGTCATGGGTTGGGATATGAGGTGGATACCTCTTTATCTCTCATTTGATTTTATTATATGATCATATATATCAATTGTTTTTTTGTATCATTTTCCTC
The DNA here is from genome assembly GCA_963277665.1 of Viscum album. NCBI lineage: Eukaryota > Viridiplantae > Streptophyta > Magnoliopsida > Santalales > Viscaceae > Viscum > Viscum album. The sequence goes on from OY728131.1 coordinate 29,086,189, forward strand.
TCTCTTTGTGTTGACCTTATTTTTTATATTGTGACTCATATTTCTCACCCTCTAGATTTTGAGGCATCCGACTAGATATGTATATACTAACCCATACATTAGAGTTAATTGTACATTTAGTTTCTTTTATAGAAGATAGATAAGTCAATAGTGATATCATAAGAAGATTTGGATACCCTAGTGAATTTTACTTCATATGTTGGATGAGGAATTGAGATATGTATCCATGCACTATCATTATTTTCTTCCAATTATTTTCACGTTGGGACATCTATTCTGTGTGGGAATGTATTTTCCCCTTTCATTTTGGATTACTTTTCCTCACTATTTTTTATTCCCTATAGAATATTACATTAAGGTTTTTATACTATAGTTTATATTATTTTATTATTATTCCTCTAATATTATTTATATAGATGGTTGGGTGTATTAATACATGTCCATTTAGAAAAGGCCTCCCATATTATTTATTCATTTAAAGTGTTGATCACCAAACCCTAGCCTATGGAAACTATCTTGGATGTGCTATGTCTTTGCCTTCCTCTAGCAAGGCATACCTCAATGGGTTGATTCGTGATTGATTAGAACCAATGTTTTCTAATCCTTGGGATAGTTTTTGGAGTTTTATCCACATATGAGTTTTGGTTGGGAACTTATAGAAATAATTTCAAAGTGTCATGTGGGTAGCTTTCAAGATAGGGAACCCAGTGTTTCTATAGTGGTTTAGATATCCATTCACCTGGGCTCTTACTACCATCTTATCGATTTGTCATACTAAGAAATTGGTTGTATGGAACACTGGTGCATTCATCCTATAGGTTTGGGTCTTTTGTCTGGCCTTCTTGAGACATCTCCCCACATATATATTCTCCACTATGATGCATTCCAAAACTAATCCATCTAGGTTACTAACGTATGATCATTAGGATGATCCAATGAGTGATGATGCCTCGTTGTTGGGGGAATCTATGAGATCATTATTTTAGTAGAAAAGGTAGAATCACCTCTAACTATCAAGAAACAGACTATACAATCATAACAACTTGAGGATGGATACAATCTTAGCACACTACATGAGATCTAACACTATATCACACTAAGAATCTATGGTGACCTAGATATCGATGAATTGGATTATTGAATTGAGTTGGTAATCCAAGTTTTTAGGATTGTGTAGACCCTAGCTGATCATATTGTTGTGATGGTAGTTGGAATTTTCCACAGAGAATCTTAGGGATGGTGGAGATTATTCATGAAAACCTATGATGAGTCGACACTCTTATGATCTGAATTCTAGAAGTTGTTTTGTGAGGAGTAATATCCCCTAATTTTTATTCACTGTTCATATTTAAGATATTTTAGAGATATAACAAAGAGTAATGATAGTTTCTGATTATGCTGTGATGTTCATAGACCTTATGTGGCACTCTCTTAAAAAAATTTAGGATGGTTACTTCCTCATCTAGATGATCAAGAAGGGTCTTCGCAGGGACATTCATGTTAGTGTGTTACCCTTGTGAATTACCATGTATTCTAGAGTTATAGATTTCGTGCTGGTGATAGAGATATTTCAATTTGAGGGACTTTATAAATCTAGAACTAGCAGTGGTCATCATAGGGCCGAGTTGTCTGCAACATCTTGAAGGCACCAGTAGGAAGTGTCTTGGTGTTGGAGATCAACTTATAGATCAAATCAAGAATGTGACCTTGCATCATAGGGACTGAAACATGGGCCAATTCATCCTAGAGTGTCTTAATAAAATGAATGTGATGGGAAATGTCCCTTTTCATTTGATTGTCCAACCAGAACTACTGAGGAGGACCGCTAGGTTACATATAGACCACCATAGTAGAGACTACGACATGATCATGGTTCTCCCATGCATGGATAGTGTTTCCCCTAGGGAGGTGGAGTAAGAAGAGGAGTCGGTGAGGATCATAAGGGAGGATCTATTAGTGGTGGAAGATGGTATGATATCCTTATACCATGACCACCAGGAGTCACATTCTAGGATTAGGGAGCTGGCAGTCAAGTCCACACGAAACTACAGTATTTGGAGACATATGAATCGGTAACTCACAAGATGTTTAGAGGTATGATATTTTATTATTCCACACTCGATTAAGTACAATTAGAACCATGTGTGATTTATTCCTTCATCTCTGTACACCTGCTTCGAGAGTTAGAGTTCCCAATTGATACCATTTCTTAATAAATTATCATTTAGGTCCCTATTGGGACCACTTCTTCAATATTTCTTAAATATCAGCAGTTCTAGATATCCCTTGGTGGAGAGAGTTTCTCATGGTACATATTAGGCATCATACATAGGCTATATGATTTCATATAGGGTATATAATGGCTATCCATAGTGTAAACCTTGATTTAATGTCACCAAAGAGATTTAGATGCCTTAAAATATATGGTAAGTGATTCTCTTATGGGGGAAAGAGAGATATCATGTTGGAGTGAGTGGATTTTATAAGTAGGGAACTGTAAGACCATGGATCTTCTGATTGGGTATGTTTCCCTTTTTCTGTTGTTTTTTAGGAAAAGGGAATTTTTTGAAATTTCTTAATTACACACCATGTACTTTATAAGTACAAGCCCTGTACTCGGTTATCGTAGGTAGCCGTGTGTTGGTCATGTAACTGCCCTACACACGGCCGTGTGTGGTGGTCTAGAGACCGCTTAATGCAGGGGATTTTAAGGGAAAGTAAATTCCATTTACTACTAATGTACACGTTGTTTAATTTCTTTTTTTCATTAAATATACCTGGGTCACGTCTAATCGACAGAACCGTATTCTTTTATGTTTTTATTGTTAGAGAGAGACTTTATGGCTGCAAAACATCTCTGAGCCACCGATCGAGCATCCGTTCTCCGAATCTATCGTCATTGATTGCCTTGGCATCACCAAGGTATGCTCTTCCTCCTTCCAGAGCTTCGTTTCCAGATTCCACTTCTTTCAAGAGTTATCCTTAGTTAATCATTTTTAGCAATTTGTAAATCTATAGTGTTCTTGGGATATTTGTGGCTTTGAGGTATAGCAATCCTACAACCCTGAGGTAGCTGGTTTGTGCCTTTCCATAGAAGGTCTTTGAGTTTTATGGGGAAAAGTACCCAATACCCTTGAACGGGGTATTGCGTGTTTACGTTTTTAGCCCGGTTAATTGCCTACTATTATTGTATGCTTGAATATAGGTTAATTTAATTTTAATAGGGTTAATTTCTATGTTGTGGAAGTGTTTTACCATACATGTTTTATTTATGACCATTTGGTCCTGCTTAACCTGTTAGGAAATGTTGTTTGTCTCACATGCCTAGTGTTGTAGGATGGAGTGTTTATCATATAACATGCTATTGTGCTACAGAATCTTTAGCGAAGTAGTTCTTGAGGTTTACCGTGGTAGCTATGCATTTATATTCTCAATTGAATTACAAAGGGTCGCGAGAACCTGGTGTAGTAGACCATAGGGAGAATGGATGTTGAGGGAATCTCCAGAGTGTCTTGTTTATTGTTACAATGCCAGACCACAAGGGGAATTGACATAAGTTCTTCCTCAGAGTGTCTGTAGTTCCTCGACATGGGCCATAGGTGGAATGAGATGATGGGTGCTTCCCCAGAGCACATTTTAGTTACTGATATGAGACTAGAGAGGGAATTTATGGTGAGTGCTTCCTTAGAGATTCTATGCTTAAGTTTAACCATAGGGGTTAGAATGTGTGTGCATCCCATAGGGTTGCTTGTGTTTTCTAGGTAGGACCATAGGGGATTAGGCTATGAGTACATACAAAAGGGTTACCTATTTGTGACTATCTTCTTACTTGATATGTGGTATTCAAATTCGTTAAACTGTAATATTGTGGCTTCTGAGTACTTTTTTTTACTGCTTCTATATTTTTTATTACCCGACATATATATTCCTAACTATTAAGAACAGATCTTACGGTGGTTTCCTACTAAGATTTAGTTCTATGCCCTGTTTGGGCCATGATTTTGGGCCCAAATAGATTGTATTGCTGAAGGTATAGATAAAGGCAAGGCCACTTCTACATCAGGTACTTGATTGCTGGGGAGCTAGATAGCATGGGACCAAGCCGAGGCTTGCGATGCTGCTGGAGTTTATCTATTTCTTTTGTACATTAATTATTCCTGTATTCCATCATTTTTATTTGTTTTTATTCTTTCATATACATATGTATCCTACATTATCCTTATATATATGTTCTCTAGATTATTATTTTTTTCTTCCAATGTTAACTGATGTATGGTATTATTACTGCTTTTTCTATTGAATATTCATTTACTTCCATTGTGTTACTCTTCCAATGAGGGAATAGTTTCCCCACAATCACACCCAAGACCCCCGCTGCTAGTCGGTAGCCTCTGACATTCAAGAAAATGTGCTTGAGGCCATGTGACTAACCTGGTATGGGGCCCCTCTAGGCGGCTTCCACCAACGGGATGTTACAGAGTGGTATTAGAGGATTATTTTCTTATTGAATTACTTTTAAAGAATATAGTCCGGAATATGATGGAATAGGTACTTGGTAATAGTTTGTGCCTGGGAGTAGCTATCCTGTGTATAGGAAAAATCCAATTTACCTCATTTATTGCAATTTTACAGGTTTTTCAATTTTACTGTTGATTTTATTTTCACTGTTGGGTGATTCACATGTGTTGTGTTGTTTTGATGATATTATTGAGGTTCTATTTCTGTTTCAACTCAATGAGATGAGGGTATTCCATCTCAATCATCAAATCATCACTTTCTATAAATAACATGTCATGTATCCTTGCCATTCCATATAGGTTTCATTAGCGATTTCATGTTATTGTGATATATATTGTGTTAGATATGCATGTTGTTGTGATAGATTCCTTCATAGAATACCTTCCTTTTATATGTAATTGATTTGTGTGAGGTTTTCCTTGAATGAAGGCCAAAATTTGGTTCTTGAAATGTTATGGGCTCTCATGGACCAGAATATGGGGGATCATTGTCTTGTTTTCCTAGTATACGACATGCATAAGATGCCAAGCTTTGATTCGCGGGATGTATGGGCCCTCACAAATCAGAATTTGTCACTTTAATGTTTGTTTCAATGTTTTTATGGGTTCTAGAGAAGATTCTATGGCTTACTATCTGAAAAAACCCACAATACACGACTTGTAATGATGAATATACACCATGTGTTATTCTATTCGGGAAGAAACTATTTTTCTTAAGTACACACTGTGTACTATATGTACACTCCATGTAGTATATAACCACGTCACTGACTATGTTGGCAGAGACATGGGGTTAGGAAATATCTGGTTGGACATGCCGTGTACCGAATGTACACATCGTGTTTTAGAGACGAGTAACCAGCCGTGTGACTAACAACACGGGTCAATTGAGTCTTTTCGAATACATGCCATGTCCATATAGAACACGCTGTGTAGTGTAAACCGAGTATCTGGCTGTTCCACAAACAACACAAGACAATGAAATCTCTTGGTACACACCTTGTCTGGCACAAACACGCCGTGTAGAGTTTGCCGTGTAACCGGCCATGTCACTAACAACACAGGCCAGTAAAGCTCGTCTAGTACACACCTTGTCTGGAAAGAACATGCTGTGTAGTCTGGTTTTATGAGAACCATGTGGGTTAGTCGTGTAAATGGACTGATGTATGGAAATAAGATTCAAGTACACACCGTGTGTTAGGAAAACACACCATGTGTATGGGGTGTTACATGATTTGTGTTGGTAGAAGTACATTCCCATGTGAAGGATTAAGGGAACATGCTGTGTAGGCATTATATACGCCATGTTTCCATGTTTGAAAAAACATGAATGGTTTCCTTATATTGTTCCCTTATTACACTCCTAGATTTCATCACTTGACAATCTTTGTCTATGGTGTGTGCTTGACCTTGCAGAGTCATGCCACCAATATGTCCTCCGGTTGTCTGCTAGTTTCAGTGTAGTGACTAGGCGTCATACATGGCTGATCAAGGACTACCAGAAGATTCTCTAGTTGTGTCAGTCTTGGAACCAACCATCATTCCAGAAACTGGTGCTGATGGATAGTTCTGGGAGGGATTTATAAGGTTCATGAAGACCTTCTGAGGAGTACTACATCCTACCCCTTCTATGGAAGAGTTGACACGGGTTTTCCAGTAGCAGCATCCTCCCACCTTCACAGAGGAAGGAGGACCTCAGTCTATAGAGTCATGGTTATAAGCTATGATTTATATCTTCGAGCATCTGGTGACGCCTCCAGAGTGGAGGGCGAAGATCACTATGTACATGATTCAGGATTCATCCAAGAGATGGTGGGACGTGATCACACAAGAGAGATGCCAGTAGGTTAGGGCATGTGATGAGTTTCAGCGTGCCTTTTACGACTACTTCTACCTGGAGACTTTGAGTGCCGATCAAGCCCTACATTTAATGAGTTTGGAGCAGGGAACTCTTTCTATTATGGAGTATTCTTCTCACTTCATAGAGTTGCGGAGCTTCAAGTCCATCCTAGGAGTGATGAGTTATTCCTTGCAGTTAAGTTTGAGGATGGTCTCAGGCATGACATAAAATTTCAGGTGAACATCTTGAGGTTGACTTCCATCACTTCTATAGTCAACTAGGCGCTAATCACATTGTGCAATATGAGGAATTCTAGAGTTGTGAGCTAGGGCGGCTCAACATTCAGGGTAGGTATCCCTCCTACTGAGAGTAGGAAGTGCCGCAGGGAGTCTTTGCGCGGATATATGAGGAGACAAGAGACTTCTTATGGTAGCCAGGTGGTGTGTTACTAGTGCGGGAAGAGTGGGAATACAAGGCCACATTTCCCGAGAGACCCAGTGGAGTACTGATAATGTGGAAATATGGGCTATCTCCAGCGTTTTTGTCAATTTTTCTCACTGGAAACTTGTGAGATGGGTTCTTCTATGACTCCTCATTCGGGAGCAACACCCCCTGTTTCTCACCAGTCTAAGAACTGGAGTTCTTCCATTCATTCAGGCCGAGGTGGAGGTCATGGTTTTGGTAGCTAGTCACTGGGATTTTAGAAAAAACTGGGTGGATCAGCTAAGAGTGGTTAGGCAGGGTCACATGGCTGCAATGCAGGTTAGACTTTTGTAGTGGAGTAGACCCAGTAGGAGCAGGATCCCCGACCCTCTACAATTAGAGGTAAGATCATAGTTGCCTCATTTTTTGCTTCTTCTCTTTTCGATATAACGACTTCCTATAGATTTATATATGTTGCTATTGTGGAGAGCCTTGGGATTTGTATCATTTCATCGTCTTATGTCTTGATGCTAGACACACCATTGGGAATAAGAACAACTAGTGTATGGTAGTGAAAGGAGTTACCTCTAGAAGTTGGTAGGTGTCACTTCTTATGGGTCCTTTATGTCACAGAGATGAAAATCTATAGTTTCATTCTTAGAATGGACTGGTTAATTCCCTTCCAGGTAGTTGTCAATTGCTATCACCATAGGGTGAGTTTTATATCACCAAATGGTAGATCATTCCTTCATAAGGGCGAATGTGATGTCCAGGAAAGAAGATCGGGACCCGAGTATCATGGGTTAGGAGTATTTTTAGCCCATAATTCTAATGTATATCTGGATGACTAGGGGACTTCCTAGATGTACTTTCCTCTAATGGTAGATCATTTTAGAGAAGTCTTTCTAGAGGACTTTTCAGGTTTGCCTCTGGAGCGAGAGGTGGAATTTTCTATTGAGCTTGTTCATGGAGTGACACTAGTGTCCATTCCTACTTATTGGATGGCTACACTAGAGTTGCAGGAGCTCAAGTTGCAGTTGGAGGAGTTGTAGGAAAAGGGATTCATCTAATCCAACACTTCTCCGTGGGGTTTTCCCATCTTGTTTGTGAAAAAGGTGGATGATACCATCATAGTTTGTCTGGATTATCAGAAGTTTAACTAGATTATGTCCAGGAATCGATATCCCTTGTCGAGGATATATGACATATTTTATCAGCTTCGAGGTGGTTGGGAGTTCTCGAAGATCAACTTGAGGTCTATTTACCATCAGTTGCGTGTTAGACCATTTGATATACCTCTAACAGTCTTCCAAAGCAGGTATGGTCTGTACGAGTATGTGGTTATGCCATTCGGTCTCACAAATGCACCTACAGTCTTCATGGCACTGATGTACCATGTTTTCCATCCATACTTGGATTCCTTCATGGTAGTCTTCATGGATGATATCATGGTATACTCTCTCACTCGACATGACCATGCTACCCATATTGAGATCGTTTTGAGTACACTGAGAGAGCATCAGTTTTATGCTATGCTTTCAAAATGCCACTTCTGGATTTAACAAATTCACTTCTTGGGTCATGTTATCTCAGAGACAGAAGTATCAGTTGACCCTGACTGTAACGACCCGAAATTTTAAATAAATCTTGTTTCCTAATTTTATGTGTTATTTTATTTTATTTTTATACTAAACAAAAATGTTTCATTTGATAAGATGAATATAATTAAAATGAGACTGTTGGGTTTTGACTGTTATTTGACCATTGGTCAATATGACCGCTGGAAACTAAATGTTTTGACTATTGTCTCTAAATACAAGCAATCTTGGTTAATTAATATAGAAAGAATATTTGATGGCCTCACCCAGTAGTCTTGGACCGATCGAAGCCCATCTAACAGAACTTGGGAAGAAGGTAGAACCACTGGGCTTTTCTCTGGACCAAACCCAAGCTGAACTTCATCGTGTGAAGCTAGAACGGGATCTCCTTTGCGAGAAGTTCAAACTGATAGAAATTACTACTCGTGTGATGTTGGCCGAGCCTCCCTCAGAATCTCTCCCCTTAGCACACCTTACACTTAGGTCCTATGCTGGTGTGATAAGGGGTTATGTAAGGAGACCGTAACTGCCTTGTGTAATCCTTTGTTTTAAAAAAAAATTGGGATTTCTTCTTATGATGAAGTTTATGAATTTTCAAATGTCCGGATAAATATAGAATGCATATTTTTGATGAATTTTAGAGAAAGAATATTTTAAAAATGTTTATGTAAACCTTAAATAAATAAAAATGTGTAATGATTTTCAAAAAATGGTCTTCTACAATTATGTTCAGTAGGAAATTTCGAGTCTAATAAGATCAACTTGATTTTTTATGAATAGTAAATTATGAATAGTGATTTTACGCTTAGGATTAGTAATCTGACAAAATGAATTAGTAATTTCACTCCAAGAAAGTTTTAATATAATTTAGACACCTAGATTAAGTAATGAGATTCAATAAAATGGGTAAATAACAGTTTCATAAATTATTATTCAAGTATTAGTTTTTTCAGGTGAATAGTGTTTTTTAATTAAAAATTAAATAAAAAATATTTAGAAAATTATTTTTATAAAATGGATTTCATTTTTGAACTCAGAGCATCGATATTATGTTAAGGTAATTTTTGGGGATTTTTCTGAAAAAATGAATTTTCAGTGAATAGTGTTTTTATTTAAAAAATGAATTAAAAATAATTAGAAAATTATTTTTATAAAATAGAGTTCATTTTTGAAATCAGAGCATTGATATTTGGTTAATGTGAAATTTTGGGATTTTTCTGAGAAAGTTGAATTTTCAGTGAATAGTAAAAATACAGTTTTAGGGTTTCGGTATGTTTAATGACATCATAACTGTGTCATGATGATGTCATGAGATATTTTAAGGGATGGTAGACTATAGAGGATGAATTATTGTGTGGGGGTCCTCATCTGGCCTTACTCTATGGGAAGTACCATGGGGGTGCCCATGCTTTTGAGAAAACCACTTTTGAGGTGTCCCTTGGCCATCAATGCCTTGTCTTCTCACTTTCCCTATAAATACCAAGCCCTCCTCTCATCTTTTCGACTCGAAAACCATCCTCAACTAAGTTAGGGTCTCCTTACCTCCCAAGGAGTCCTCCCAAGGTTCCCCCAAGCCTTCAAGGTCCCAACATTTGAGTTTTAAGAGTTACGTTTTAAGGTAAGGGATCTGATCTCTCTCTTTCTTTTCAAGAAATATCTTTTATGAAATTTCTTTTGTGATCCATGTTGTTATGTTAAAGGGTGTTATTATATACTCCTATTACTGAAATTTTCTTGTTCACATAATTAGAGATCCCCTATTACTCTCATTATTTCTTTTTATGAAGTTTTAAGTGGCGCCGTTAGGCTGCCGAAATTTTTGTAACAGATTCTTTCTCCTTTCTCATTTTTCAAGATCTATTTTCATGTAAATTATTTCAAGTTACTTTTTGTTATGTTGGGGTATGATCTCTCTATATATTATAATGATCTTTTATGTCCATATTATGAGAGACCCCATTTGATCTTTGTAATTCAGTATTTTGAAGTTTTAAGTGGCGTCGTTAGGCTGCCGAATTTTTAAGTGGTTCTTCACCCTTCTCGTTTTGAAGTTCTAATTTCATGTCAATTATTTAAAGTTCCTTTTTGTTTTGTTGGGGTATGATATCTATATCTTTCATACTGATCTTTTATGACCATATGATGAGAGACCCCATTTGATCTCTTGAATTCAGTATTTTGAAGTTTTAAGTGGCGCCGTTAGGCTGCCGAATTTTTAAGTGGTTCTTCACCCTTCTCGTTTTGAAGTTCTACTTTCATGTAAATTATTTCAAGTTCCTTTTTTTATGTTGGGATATGATCTATATATCTATCATACAGATCTTTTATGACCATATGATGAGAGAACCCATTTGATCTCTTCAATTCAGTATTTTGATGTTTTAAGTGGCGTCGTTAGGCTGCCGAATTTTTAAGTGGTTCTTCACCATTCTCATTTTGAAGTTCTACTTTCATGTCAATTATTTCAAGTTCCTTTTTGTTATTTTGGGGTATGATCTCTATATATATCATACTGATCTTTTATGTTCATATGATGAGATACCCTATTTGATCTCATCAATTCATTTTTGGTTGATGTTTATGTGACGCCGTTAGGCTGCCAAATTTTCATAAGAGAAATCTTATTTTTGACTTCCTTTCATGTTCTTCATTTCATATGGTATATTTTTAAATTTCATTACCATGTTATTAAATCTAATATATTCTGTCCCTATACTGTTTTATGGGAAATTTATTAATGTTTGACCCATGTCTCCTCTCTTTTCAATGTTTTCTAAAACCCTGTAACATAGCTGTTATGCTACAGAATTTTCGTCTCAAAATGTCTCTCTCTTTTTCTAAAGCTCTTTGATTTAATTAAGTGAATACTCAAATCTCTCTCTTCTATATGGGTATTCACATATATACCAAAATGTTCTGTTTTAAATTCTGGGATTTACATACATGAAACCCACTCTCCCCTTCCGTGGGTTTAAAGTGACGTAAAGATCATGTCTTTAAAGCAGTTTTTAAAATGTTATGATTATGAAATGAAACCCATTGCTTTTATGCTATATGTGTTGTTTATGAAATGATTTATGATGATATATGTGGCTCACATGATAATAAAGGCAAATTTAAGGGTGCTTCCGGATAGCGCTCCAATGCATTGGGTAATGATGTAACCACTAGAGATTACAATTTTCACGATACCGTGGTGAATAACCTTGGTAATTTTCAAATGACACCTTGGGGATGGACCTTGGTGATATGTTCATGATTGTCTATGATAAATGATGTAGCCACATATTCAAGTTATGAAAAATGTTATTTTTATTATTAAATGCCTCATGATTCCTTTATCATGCCTTAAAGTTCTTTTCATGACCTTATTGAAGTATCTCAAGTTCACATGTAAAATGTTTCTCTTGTTTCCCTTACTGGGCCTTCTGCTCACCCTTTCTTTTGATGTATGTTCCCAGGTTATGAGATGCAGTAATGAACCTAGGATGAACATGAGGAGAATCCCTTCAAGTGTTTTAGAAGAATGTTTTATGTTTTCATGTTTTATGTTCCTGGTTTCCAAGACACTAAACCTTAAAGATCCTCAGTTTTGTGTAATTAAATGAAAGTTTATGTTATAAAAGGTGGGATGATATAGTTGGTATAAAAGTATGGTTTAGTTATTTGTGGAAAATAGGATATGAAAACTTTAGGAATAACCCTATAGAAATGTTTAAATATAGGAAATCTTGCAGATATTTTGGTGAGTATTGAGTAAGTGGTTGCCAAGAAAATACATCCCTGTCTGGATACGAGCAGGTAGATGTGGCTCTGGCACAGATATACATTGGGGTAAAACCCGAAAACACCGCTTTGAGCTAGACTCGAATGGGAACTGGTACATGACAATGGGCCTTGCTTCACTCTTGGTTACGACACTCCCGAGGGATATGCTTTGGTAAATTCATAAGCTTAGTATGAACCATTATTAAAGGAACAAAGATAAAATAAAATAAAGATTCACATAATAATATACGATCATGGATAACCTAGATTGGAACCTAGGGGATCGCAAGTTAGGATATACTTTTATTCTACATGTTTATCCTTTTATGCTTAAAGTTTCCTTTTCATGATTATTGGAGAAGTATTTAAGCCCCTAATTATACTTTATCTTTTAGTTAATGGTGGGAAATGGAAGAACATGTCCCAACAACCAATGTGATAGGAAATGCGATGATTGCTGTATTAATATGACCGAGATTATTAGGGGATTAAAAGATGATTATTATTTTGGTAGACGTTCACTATTTTGGGGACCCTATATGATCGAGGTAAATAGATTACTACGGTATTTTCATTGGGGAGTAAGGTTAACTTATATTTTGAAGAATCGATGAATTTAAGGCGGACTTATAGTAATTTAGGTTACGTATGGAAATGATTAACCTATCTTGGGGTAAATATGTTTAGGTTATTTACTTTTTTTTAAGATGGTAGGAGTGGTTGATGTTGTTTGGAGATGAATGATAAAGCTTACCTTGGAAGACTATGTTATCAAATCCTTCTTGTATTTGGGTTTCAATCTTAGTTTGGTTTATTTTGAAGATTTTTAAGGATACATATTTACGGAATGGTCTATGATGAACTCTGGGTAGTACCATGGAACTTTGAAGATTTAAAATTAGTTTCCATTCCTATGGGATTATTTCTTTTTGTAGAGTTGTTTTACCTTACCCTTCCTGTTTTTGGGATAATGTTTAAAGATAGATGAAATAGATGGTTAATCTTTTGTGGATTATGTGATTCTCTAGAAGATGATTCTTGTGTTTTGATGAGACCAAGTGTTTTTGAATGCTCATCATTTAGAGAAAAGATTATTTTTGGGTAGAAACTTATTAAAGGATGAAACTCTACATGAAGGTTGGTATATTTTATTATGTTTGTGTTATATGTAGTAAATGAATTCCTCAAAATTATGAAAAGAAACATAAAAACAAAAATTTTGTTGGTTTACGTTTCCTACTAGGTAATCCAAGACCATTTACACACATCATAAGTTTGGGATTTTCTTATGGTTAACTTTCTCCTAATCATGTTCTCTATCACTCTCCCTTAGAACATGACCCATTGTTTTCTCCTCCATGTCCATGTTTTCATACATGGAATCCTAGTGTGGGTTAACTCGGGTGACCTTTGTACTTCCCTTTCTTTCTTTTAAAGTAATAGTTTTACTGACTCCTTTTCGGATGTGGGAATTTCAATGAAATTTCAAAACCCAATTTTAAAAATTTAGAGGAAGCAATTTCTTAAGGGGGGAAGATTGTAACAACTCGAAATTTTAAATAAATCTTGTTTCCTAATTTTATGTGTTATTTTATTTTATTTTTATACTCAACAAAAATGTTTCATTTGATAACATGAGTATAATTAAAATTAGACTGTTGGGTTTTGACTGTTATTTGGCCATTGGTCAATATGACCGCTGGAAACTAAAATTTCTGACTATTGTCTCTAAATACAAGCAATATTGGTTAATTAATATAGAAAGAAGATTTAATGGCCTCACCCAGTAGTCTTGGACCGATCGAAGCCCATCTAACAGAACTTGGGAAGGAGGTAGCCCCACTGGGCTTTTCTCTGGACCAAACCCAAGCTGAACTTCATCGTGTGAAGCTAGAACGGGATCTACTTCGCGAGAAGTTCAAACTGATAGAAATTACTACTCGTGCGATGTTGGTTGAGCCTCACTCGGATTCTCTCACCTTAGCACACCTTACACTTAGGTCCTATGCTGGTGAGATAAGGGGCTATGTAAGGAGACCGTAACTGCCTTGTGTAATCCATTGTTTTAAATAAAAATTGGGATTTCTTGTTATGATGAAGTTTATGAATTTTCAAATGTCCGGATAAATATAGTATGCATATTTTTGATGAATTTTAGAGAAAGTATATTTTAAAAATGTTTATGTAAACCGTAAATAAATAAAAATGTGTAATGATTTTCCAAAAATGGTCTTCTACAATTATGTTCAGTAGGAAATTTCGAGTCTAATAAGGTCAACTTTATTTTTGATGAATAGTAATTATGAATAGTGATTTTATGCTTAGGATTAGTAATGTGACCAAATGGATTAGTAATTTCACTCAAAGGACGTTTTAATATAATTTAGACACCTAGATTAAGTAATGATATTTAATAAAATGAGTAAATAACAGTTTCATAAATTATTATTCAAGTATTAATTTTTTCGGGTGAATAGTGTTTTTTTAATTAAAAATTAAATTAAAAATATTTAGAAAATTATTTTTATAAAATGGATTTCATTTTTGAACTCAGAGCATCGATATTATGTTAAGGTAATTTTTGGGGATATTTCTGAAAAAAATCAATTTTCGGTGAATTGTGTTTTTATTTAAAAAATGAATTAAAAATATTTAGAAAATTATTTTTATAAAATAGAGTTCATTTTTGAAATCAGAGCGTTGATATTTGGTTAATGTGAAATTTTTGGATTTTTCTGAGAAAGTTGAATTTTCAGTGAATAGTAAAAATACAGTTTTAGGGTTTTAGTATGTTTAATGACATCATAACTGTGTCATGATGATGTCATGAGATATTTTAAGGGATGGTCGACTAAAGAGGATGAATTATTGTGTGGGGGTCCCCATGTGTCCTAACTCTATGGGAAGTACCACGGGGGCCATTGCTTTTGAGAAAACCACTTTTGAGGTGTCTCTTGGCCATTAATGCCTTGTCCCCTCACTTTCCCTATAAATACCAAGCCATCCTCTCATATTTTCGACTCCAAAACCATCCTCAACGAAGTTCTGGTATCCTTACCTCCCAAGGAGTCCTCCCAAGGTTCCCCCAATCCCTCAAGGTCCCAGCCTTCGAGTTTTAAGAGTTACGTTTTAAGGTAAGGGGTCCGATCTCTCTCTTTCTTTTCAAGAAATATGTTTTATGAAATTTATTTTATGCTCCATGTTATTATGTTAAAGGGTGTTATTATATACTCCTATTACTTCCCTTTTCATGTTCAAATAATGATATATCCCCTCTTACTCTCATTATTTCGTTTTATGAAGTTTTATGTGGCGTCGTTAGGCTGCCGAAATTTTTGTAATGGATTCTTTCTCCCTTCTCATTTTTCAAGATCTATTTTCATGTAAAGTATTTCAAGTTCCTTTTTGTTATGTTGGGGGAATGATATCTATATCTATCATACTGATCTTTTATGACCATATGATGAGAGACCCCATTTTATCTTTTCAATTTAGTATTTTGAAGTTTTAAGTGGCGCCGTTAGGCAGCCGAAATTTTAAGTGGTTCTTCCCCCTTCTCATTTTGAAGTTCTACTTTCATGTCATTTATTTCATGATCCTTTTTTTAATGTTGGGGTATGATCTCTAAATCTATAATAATTATATTTTATGACCATATTATGAGATACCCCATTTGATCTCTTCAATTCAGTATTTTGAAGTTTTAAGTGGCGTCGTTAGGCTGCTGAATTGTTAAGTGGTTCTTCACCCTTCTCGTTATGAAGTTCTACTTTCATGTCAATTATTTCAAGTTACTTTTTGTTATGTTGGGGTATAATCTCTATATCTATCATAATGATCTTTTATTACCATATGATGAGATACCCCATTTGATCTTTCAATTCAGTATTTTGATGTTTTAAGTGGCGCTGTTAGGCTGCCGAATTTTTATGTGGTTCTTCACCCTTCTCGTTTTGAAGTTCTACTTTCATGTCAATTATTTCAAGTTCCTTTTTGTTATTTTGGGGTATGATCTCTATATCTATCATACTTATATTTTATGATCATATGTTGAGAGACCCTATTTGATCTCATCAATTCATTTTTGGTTGAAGTTTATGTGACGTCGTTAGGCTGCCAAATTTTCATAAGAGAAATCTTATTTTTGACTTCCTTTCATGTTCTTCATTTCATATGGTATATTTTCAAATTTCATTACCATGTTATTAAATCGCTTATATTCTGTCCCTATACTGTTTTATGGGTCATTTATGAATGTTTGACCCATGTCCCCTCTCTTTTCAATGTTTTCTAAAACCCTGTAACATAGCCGATATGTTGCAGAATTTTCGTCTCCAAATGTCTCTCTCTTTTTCTAAAGCTCTTTGATTTAATTAATTGAATAATCAAAGCTCTCTCTTCTATATGGGTATTCACATATATACCAAAATGTTCTATTTTAAATTATGGGATTTACATACATGAAACCCACTCTCCCCTTCTGTGGGTTTAAAGTGACGTAAAGATCATGTCTTTAAAGCAGTTTTTAAAACATTATGATTATGAAATGAAACCCATTTCTTTTATGCTATATGGGTTGTTTATGAAATGATTTGTGATGATATATGTGGATCACATGATAATAAAGTCAAATTTAAGGGTACGCCCTGATAGCACTCTAATGCAGTGGGTAATGATGTAACCACTAGAGATTACAATTTTCACGATACCTTGGTGAATAACCTTGGTAATTTTCAAATGACACCTTGGGGATGGACCTTGGTGATATGTTCATGATTGTCTTTGTTAAATGATGTAGCCACATCTTCAAGTTATGAAAAATGTTATTTTTATTATGAAATGCCTCATGATTCCTTTATCATGCCTTAAATTTCTTTTCATGACCTTATTGAAGTATCTCAAGTTCACATGTAAAATGTTTCTCTTGTTTCCCTTACTGGGCCTTCTGCTCACCCTTTCTTTTGATGTATGTCCCCAGGTTATGAGATGCAGTAATGAAACTAGGATGAACATGAGGATAAACCTTTCAAGTGTTTAAGAAGAATGTTTTATGTTTTCATGTTTTATGTTCCTAGTTTCCAAGACACTAAACCTTAAAGATCCTCAGTTTTGTGTAATGAAATGAAAGTTTATGTTATAAAAAGGTGGGATGCTATACTAAGAAAGTAAGAGTAGTAGTGTCCTGGGATTAGCTGAAAAAATTATTCAAGGTAAGATGTTTTCTAGGGATGGATGGATATACATGTGTTTCATATATGGATTTTCATGCTTAGCAGTGCCACTGACAGGCCTGACTAAGATGGGTGTGAAGTACATCTGGACAGATTCTTCTGAGTCATCCTTTTAGGAGATGAAAGGGAGACTGAATTTAGCAATGATACTAGAATATCCAGAGCCGGACATGGGATATACTATTTAATTTGATGCTTCAGCTATTAGTATGGGAGATGTTATTATGCTGGGAGAAGCATTAATTGCGTATGGGTCTCGGCAGTTGAGGCTACAGGAGGGAAATTACCTGAAGATCAATCTCGAGTTGGCTATATTTGATCATGCTTCACGTTGTTGGAGACATTATCTTCTGGGAGAACATTTTGTGGTTTTCAATGACCACAAAAGTCTCAAGTACATCTTCACTCAGTGTGACATGAATTTGAGACAATGAAGGTGGGTTGAGTACCTTTAGTCCTTTGACATTGAGACTACGTATACGCCTAGGAAAGGAACTACAGTGGCTGATGCACTGAGTAGGAGGACTCAGAAATAGGTAGTTCATGTAACAACCCGAGATTTTATGAGAGTTATTCTTTTAAATTTATTTGATGTCTTGTGTTGTATGCTACTCCAAGATTATCTTGCGTTATACGCAACACTATTCTTGGACCGTGTTACACAAAATTTCAAGATCGTTTGATAGAAGTTATTCTTCGCAACATTGATTGTATATATATATATATTCAATGTATTAATGAAATATGGTTGGATTTTATTATACACAACAACAAATGAATCTTTCACTACGTGTAACCCAGATATGGATTTCTTTACACGCAATCGCGACCTCCACGATAGCATGTGTTGTACGCAATACCGAGTTTCAGTAAACAACGACATGTTATTAAAATATTATATAAACTAGCCATTGTTAATAGTAATACCAACTTTTTTAAATTTCATAGATTTTATCTTTCAAAGTGAACTTCATTTTTGGCTTCAGAATATCGAAATTTTCCTATGGTGAAATTTTGGTATTTTTCTGAAAACTCCAAATTTTTGATGAATCGTGAAAACATTGAGTTATTTGTTAAAACCGACTTTTTATTTAAATAATAATCTATTTTATTTATATTTATTTTAGGTCAAAATAGATTCATAATACTTATACAAGTTCAATTTAATATAGTGGAGTCATTTTATAATAATTTTAGATATATAAAAATTTTATTGAACTTTTCACCGTCTTTTACCCACCTCCTAGGAACATTCACAACTGTACATAAAACATAATTTTACCGCTTCTGGGAGTTGAATTTCTAAAATCCGAGAGACATGGTTAATATCAAGGAGTAAAATGTGGTTCAATAAGATATAAATAATTTTTGGTAAATAGTAACTTCTTATTTTTATTTACCACGGTTAAAAGTAAATAGGGTAATTAAGGGTAAAAATGATATTATTATTACCCTAAAACATATCATAATTCTATTGTATAAGTTTAAATCGACCAAAAACAACCTTAGAAATAAAATATTACCCTTTAGGTCCACTTGGATTAGATTAGGACACTTATTATTATTTTATTTAAAGAAGAGTTAAAAGAGTTAAAATCAATGTTTAATAACTAAATAATTTTTAATATAGGTTTACACATAAGATAAATTTTACTATAAATATTAATTATAAAGATAAATATATTTCCTACATAATGGTAATTAATTTATAATTTTTAAAAATTAAATAATTTAATTTATTCATGACACAATGATGATGTAGTAATTACCTTATTAATGAAATATTAACATAATTGATGTTATAAATACCAAAATAAATGTAATTTAAGACTTTTTATGAATTAAAATAATTTTATAGGTTCATAGGGAATGTTAGTATTGATGTAGTTAACTTTTTTCGAACTAACAATGCTGTTATGATTTTACCAAAAATCAATTACCAAATAGTGTCAAAATTGAAATAAAATAGTTTTTAAAACAAATATTAAATTATTAATTGTTATTCTATTTCTAAAAATCTAAGGTTCGGCCAAATTACTTATATATGGTTTTATATATTAATAATGAACCACTTGGGGTTCTTTTGTCTTGTTATAGTACATTTATTAACCATATGGTGTAAGAAAACAAGAAGACACTGTAAAAGTTATATTATTTAACTCAGAGTTAAATCTAAATGATAAGGTTAAAATAGTAACCTAAACTTTTCTAAAAACTAATTTTTTGAGAGGTTTTCTACCCATACCCACTTTAGCTTCGAAATAAATCAATTTGGAGCTATTATAAATTGAATATGAATTTATTATAAAATAATATTTTATGTTTTTCCTAAGGTGCCCCTCTCCTCCTTTATAAAAGGGCACCTCCTACCTCTTCTCTTTACACAATTGTGAGCTTTCAAGCACAGAAAAACACTGAAAATATCCATTATAAACTTCCCTAGAAACATTATATAGGTTTTGGTCTCCTAAAAAGACCAACTCTAATTCCTTAAGAGGAAGCTTAAAAGAGGTGCGTCGAAGAAGAGGTAATCTCTTTCTTTCAAGTTTTCTTTCTTCTTCAAATTATTCTGCTTTAGTTGTATCATTATAAAGTAATAACATAAGTATCAATAATATACTTATATGTTACTATAAATATTAAACAACCCCATTTCAACTTCTATCCATCATACAGAAAACGAAATCACCGCGCGTGCGTACGTACAGAATACCGTCTCCACGAAGTGGTGAAATCTGTTTTTCCACCACAACCTTACTTGGATGGGTATAATGGTGTAAAGAATAAATATATATAGTTATTATAACATCATACTTATTCTGAGATATTATATCATCCACTCCAATTCCATTCAATAATTATGGGAATGATATCATTGCTCTTGCGTACGTACGGATTACCATCTCCACGACGCGATGCGATTCATTCTCCATGTTAACTATTCAAGAATGATTATAAAGTATATATAATGAATAATAATGAAATATATGACATAATTAAGCTACTGGATTTATGTATATATATATATATATATTTCATCTAATTACTTCCATTCAAGTCAATAAGGAAAGGAAAATAGCGTTTATGCGTACGTATGGTCTACCGTCTCCATGAACGTTGTATTTCATTTCATTGATCTATCTATTATATATATATATACTGAATATATATGATATATAAATCATGATTTAAATTTTTGAAGTAATTAAATCATGATATAAGTAATAATAACATCAATAACAACAAGTCCAAACACGTACAATAAATAAAACTATTTTACCCAAAACGCTGCTTTAACATGGAATTTACAAAAGAATGGTTAATATAAAGTCATAAGTGAATCATATATGATATCATAACAATGAATAAGATTCTGTAATAAGTAAATTACATTATTTAAATCATTATACAGGAGGTTTGGATACGTACACAGCATATCAGACCTAAGGTAAGGGATAACTTTTCCAATCTCGTTTTTATCCGAGATTGTTTATTTGTAAGTATTTGGGGTTATTATAATCACCCATGCCCATGTTTTACAAAAAAATTTCATGTATGTTTAAAGTCCTTTTTACCCATTTTTTATATTTACTACATGTTATGAATGTAATCTTACTTTTGTTTACCAAACGAGGAACTTTTTGACTTTTCCGACAAATGTACGAGGTGAATGTTTTTTTAACTTATACGACATGAACGGATTTTTACGTTTTTCTAACGCCTTATTTACATGAAGAATAATATACAAGATTTAATTATTATTTTCAACAAAATCCTTTTCTTTTAAAATTTCATGACATTTTGTGAAAAGAAAATGATTTTGAAGAAGAAATGATATTTTCCTCAAGAATTCATTTCAGGTGTTTTATCAAAACCGTTTTCCATCTAAGATGACATTATTTGATATGTGTATGTTTCAAGTATAATATCTCTATGATTTACATGGTTTCACTTTTCTTATGATGAAATGATATCCATTTGTTTTATATGGATTATGTTATGATGGGATGATATTTATGAAACCCGTTTCATTCTTTGGGTTATGATGAATGATTTATGTTTATTTTATGGCAGAAGTAAGAATGATTTCATTATTTGATGGGTGGGATATATATCTCCCTCCAATTCATTGGGTAATGATTTATATCTCGTGAGATAGACATGGATGGAATGACAAGTTAATCCAGTTAAGTGATACAGGACCGAAACGAGGAGTGAACTCGATTCAGTAAGGTACTTTTTCCACTAAGATGGTCTCGACAGCAATGCCTTGGCTACTATGGAAATCATCTCATGTGCTTAATGGTTTTCCAAAATTAAATTTTTTATTCCCATGATATTTTATCATGATTGATGTTATTTTATGATCTATGACTTATGTACTTCCCAAGATTATTTCACAACCCATGATTTTGATGTTTAAACTTTATGTTCATGTTTTGAAGTTTAGATGTTTATGGTATCTTTTATTTTTTCCATTATTACCCTTACTGATCATTTGAGCTCACCTTTTATATGTTATCTTTTCCCCAGGATATAAATAAAGGTTTTAGGTAAGAAAATAAAAGAGGAAAATCTTTATGGGAGATGTTGAAGATCTTTCACCATGATTAGAAGATTAATTTCTGAGTTTCCAAGGACACTAAACTATTACGGTCCATGAGTGTTGGTTTTTGTTATGTATTAAGTATTCTGAAAAAGTAATGTAATGTCCATGTACGTCAAGTTATGTGTCTCTACCGTTGGTATGAGAGGAAAGGTTTAATTATCCTTTGGAAACTAGGATGCGAGAACTTTAGTGAGATCCCTGGAGATATTTCTAAGGTATGTCAAGGGATGTATCTAATGAAAAGTATACGTATAGGTTATATTCCTAGAATTACTATTACAATATCAGAATTAAACCTAAGATTTTATATATTTAAAGTAATCCTCCTTTAATTATACTATTTTCCTAGCATGATTTTTGCCTCTCACACTATTCGTTTTGGGTTTATGAAGATGGATGGAACCCGAAGTAACCGTGTTGATCAAGGTAATGTACAATGAAATGATTGTAATCCTGAACAAACCAATGTTATGGGAGATGGAGTGAAAAATATTAATGTTATACTTACACAAGCTATGAATCATTCTGGAATTCCTAATTGGAAGAGAAGGGAACAATATTCTATTGAGTCCTTCATGAGGAAATGTCCACCTTCTTTCAATGGGTCTACTAATCCACTTGTTGATGATTAATGGATCAGTACCATTGCAAATATATTTTCTATACTTCACTATTCGGAACATGAAAAATTAATTCTGGCTATTTATCATTTAGAAGGTGAAGCAGACCAATGGTGGACTCTAATTAAGAATATGAGGCCCTAAGATGAAATTGAATCCATTGAATGGGATGAGTTAAAGAACATATTTTTCAATAAGTACTTCCCTCATATTATTTGAAAAAATATGGAAAAAGAGTTCCTTGAGATTAAGAAAAAGGATGATGAATATGTTGGTATATACGAAGTGAATTTTACAAGGCTTTCAAGGTATGCATCTGGCTTTATCATCCAACCTGAAAGTAAAGTTGATCGATTATTCAGTGGCTTAAAACCAAGTCTTCGAAGGGAATTAGCTATAAGAGACATTAGTAGCTATGAAGAAATTGTGCGTTGTGCTATCAAGGTAGAAATGGAAGTCGGTGTTACATATCCATCTCATAGTTTGGATAAGAAACGAAAGATGGAGTTCAAGGAGAAATTTCAGAATAATGGTGAAAAGAAGATGAATGTTTCTTTAGGCTCAAAGTGTGGAAAGAAGAATGGTGGACATTGTCTTAAAGGGACTAGAAAATGTTTTAGGTATAGAAAATAAGGTCATCAAGCAGCTGAGTGTTGAAGGGAAAAAGGGTTAATAATGATTTGAATAAATAAAAGACTATAGTGAACGCTCCACCAACACTTCAATGCTTCAAGAGCAAGGAAGTGGGGCATTATGCTAATCAATTCCATAATCCAAGGGTTAATGATGATTGACATGAGAAACCACTTAAGGAAAAGGAAAAAGGGAAGTCACATGCGATCACTATTGGCAATGTTCAATATGACAACGATGTGGTGGAATGATTATGTGTTTATGTAATTGGATTCGAAAATAATGTTGTATATAGTATCATGGAATATTGGTATATTTATGTATTGGTCTATTGTGGTTTTCAATAATTTTATGGTATCAGTAACCATGGAAAGTGATTGAGATATTTTTGGAAAGAATATGATATGCGCATAATGAAGGGACAAGGAGAAAATGAAATGTTTGACAGTATTCATGAGCTCATGAATGATATAAGGACAAAGTGATATCATGGTTTGAGTATATAGAAATTTTGGGATTTTGGTATGTGGGAAGAGTTGACTTTTGACAGCATTCATGTTTTCACTAGGGTTCTATTGCAATTCATGTTTCAAAATAATACATGATTCACATGTTTGGAATGTGACCAAAAAGATATATCTTATGATATATGGGGGATAAATGATGGTATTCACGTGCTTGTTATGTGACCTTTCATGTAATTGTTTTCTTTATACAACGAGATTGGACATATGTATTTTGGATAAGCCTAAAGATTGGAATAGATTATATTGGAAATAAGATAGTATTATTTAAGGATAGAACATGTTTTTCAATATTATTTCTGGAATGTTATTATAGTATAGTTTTAGAAAAAGGATAACCCATAGGACAAGTGACAACCCGTCGCGTCGGACAAGGAAGTGGGAATCGAACCCACAACTGAAGTGTGAAAGGCCTTTATCACATACCCTGGCCTACATGAAGTCCATGGTTAGTATAAAATAGTTTTAATTAATTAAGGGGTATGATATGTGAAGTAAAAGTCCATTTTAGGAACCATATACAATTAATCTCTCTATAGATGGACTTATGTATATTTAATAACTTTTTTTAACCTTTTGTTTGAGACAGATGGAATGACCTATCATTCGATTGAATGATCTTCTAACACTTCACGAATGACAAATTCAGCTTCATTTCTTTAAGAGATGAAGTGGAAATTGTGCAAGGAACGACCAACGGTGAGATTGTACCAAAATCAAGAAAGTATTTCTTCTAATTCCAATTTTTTCAACTTTAGGGAAATGATCATGAAAACCAAAAATGTTTTCCTATTTCCCTCATATCCGATGAATCAGATGGTACCTTAGATCATAAATTGTTTTGGCTTTGTGATTTTTGGATTTTTCATAGCCATGTTCTCTACAACTCTCCATCAGAACTTGATGGTTAGATTTTCTTCCATATACATATTTTCACCTATGTTCTCTTATGTGGAAACCCATTGATTAGTTAATTTGGGTAACCATTACGTTTCATAATTTAGTTTTCAAATTTATGTTTTGGTTGTCCTTTTTACTAAAACTGAAAAACCCATTGGTCCTTTGCGATTTAAATCTAGTATCTATGATCCTGTAATTATGTAATGCACTAGTTCCAGGCTACATGGGTTACAATATTGAAATAGAAATTATGGAATCATTATTCAAGGGTCTTTGACTATTACCATTATATCAAATTTTTTTTGTAACTATGGATTGAAAATACTTGGAATGATCAATATAAGAAAAATTAATCAAATGAATAATAGAAGATAATGATTGAACGAAAATTAGTAATAATAATTTAAAAATTTCTGATGAAATTAAATAATTTCTAGAATTTCAATATTCGAAATATTAGAGGTAGTTTGAAGCTTGTTGAAATTAAAACCCAAGTATAATTATAGGTTATAAAAATACCTCTATACCCACAGTTTCTTGAATCTATAGGTACAAAGGTCTCTACACTAACAAATTATACAATCCATTGGTATAGAGAAAGAAAATTCCCTATAATAATGGTTTCAAAAGCCACGGGTATAGGCTCGACTATACCAATGGAATTTTTAAAAAAATTGGTCTGATTTTTTCAAAAATGAAAATGAAAACTCCCCTCCCCCATAATCATTAATCCTCCCTTACCTAAGTGTGGGATCCCCTTTAATTCTCCTTTATTATATCTACTCATTCATCCATTTCATTATTTGATTCATCTTCAACCCAACTCAATGAGTTTTTTGTTTCATAATATATTCTCTAAATCTACATTTTCATTTTAATATAGGTATCAAACAATAATAAAAATATTATTTGGCAACAATTCATCTTGAATCATTAAACCATAGTTTTTTAGAATTTATTTTTAATACTGTTTCATAATAAATTTATTGTATTTTATGTGTTTTTTAATTTAATTACACACTACCAAAAAATAATTATAATATAAAATTATTTTTTTGTAATATTTATCAGTGAATTATATAATTAAATGTTGTAGTAATTTTATTGTTTTTTAATGTATTATAGTGTTATGAAATTATTCATTAAATAATTTTATTATAGTTAATTAGTGATGAAAATTTATTTCAATTTAATTTGATGTGAAATATTTGAATAAGAATGTTGGTAATTAATGAATGGTAATGTAATAGTCACTCTGTACCTCTACCTAATCTAGTAGTTTAAATTAGTTATTTCTTATTCAATAATGAAAAAACATTTATTAATGAAATTATTTTTTAGATGAATAAATTCTGTATTAATTAAAGTAGTTGTAGAAAACACATGCACTACCTTGGTTATTTTGGACCATTATAAAATAAGTCATGTAATATTTAAATGACTATTAAAAATCAAAACCGTTTATAATATGGTCATTTTATAGTGACCATTATGATTATTATATATTAAGGTATTTGATCTAGTCTAATTGACATAGACAGAAGAAGAAATAACCTTTAATAGTAGTATCATACTCTATGAAGCCCAATTAACAGAGTTTTCAAGGGTGATGGATTCAATGGGATTTTCCTTGGAATAATCCCAATTTGAAAATTAACAAATAAAAAATGAATGAAGCCATCTATAGGAGAAGTTCATGCTTATTGAGATCATGACCGAATCCATATGTGTTTTACCACCATATGAAAGTTCCACCATCACACCCCTTATCCGTTGGGAGTACGCTGGTGTAATAAGGGGTTATGTATTTAAACCCCATTTAAATGAATTTTTAAGTTTCTTATGAAATGAAATAATGATTATATATATCCCCTTTCTTTATCAGTTTATACTCATAGTTATGTATGACTTGATGAAAATTAAATTTTTATAGGAAAAGATCAAAATTGCATATTTCAAAAAAATTGTTTTTATTTAAATTGTTTTTGGTAAATTCATTAATTTTTAAATTAATGTTATTTCCAAATTATATTATTATTAAAAAATAATAATTTATTTAAAAAATAAAATATAATTTAACAAAGTCCAATGTAATCATTATAAGGGTCAGAAAATTGTTATTGATCTAAAAATATATATTTTATATAATTAATGATATTTATTTAAAAGTGTAAATTATTATATTAGGAATTTTTTTTGATGAAATAAATATCATTTTTTTAATTAGAAAATATAAATTATACAGTACTGATTTTTTCATAATTATCAATGACAGAAAAATTTTTAGGTAAAAATTAAATATGGTTTAAATATATAGTTTGTATTATGACATCATAATAGACCAAAATGATATAATAAATTATATAAATAAAATATATGAACAATTATATATTTCCCCTTTAAAATAATTTTTTCACAAGTTATTTAATTAATTTTGTAACATGTTAATGAAACCTCCAAATCCTATATTATATTTTAGGTTATTGAAATCAATTCATTATGAGCATGAATCACTTCCATATCACCATTGATATTATATTATTAATTTCGACTCTAGAACCTATAAAAAGTTTAAAACTAATTATATATTGTTTAAGCGATGGGAAATACCCATGGAAATCTTTGTGGTATTGATTATTTAATCATATATAGTCGAAAACCCATGTCTAAAATTAATAAATAATCCCCCACTCTTTTTCTATAAATACCCACCAAAGCTCCAAATCCTCTTCACTCAAAAATAATTGATCATGATTTTATTCTCCCTATTCCTCTTTGAATCACTATAAAGGTTTTCCCTAGATCTTAATAAGTTTCTCTCAATATTTTTGTAGTTCCATCTCTAGGTAAGGGATTCTCTCATCCTACTCTTTATTCAAGAATGTAATTTTTATTATGGAATTTAATTTCTAATTTCTCATGTTGGAATGTGTTTTTAAACAAGAATTTTATTATAGCTATTATTTTAAATCAATGATAGTCTACCTTCCACTATCATTAAACCTTTAAATTATTTTTTATATACATTTATTGTGCTATTGAAATTATCTTCTGATTTTTCCATGCCAAGCATTTTTGTTGTCAATACCATCCCCCATTTATAGTCAACGAAATTCACATAGATGTAACTATTTTGATTTATTTTATATTCTATTTATATAACCTATCCTATTTAATAATGGGATTAAAATTAATTATATATGTTCTTATATTGTATGGTCTATATGAAACAAAAAACGACATATATGAAATGAATGTGACAGGTTGTCCAGAACTATATATCCTACCAATGAATTGGGTATGGTTTATATATCATGAGAGGAAATGTATAAAGAATAATAATGTATCCAAGGAACAATTTGTTATGAATTCTCAGTGTTTATCCTTAACATATGATTAGGATGTAATGTCTCATGTGGTTTCTACATTATTATGTTTCCTTTATGTTTTAGTATTATAGCATGCTTCAATATTCATGTTTATGATTCTCAACCATTTTATGTCACATTGATATGACTCTTGATTATCATGTATTACTCTCAGAATTTTATTCTTTTATTATTCCCTCACTGAATTTATAGCTCACCCATTTCATATACACATCCCTAGGTTATCTCTTGTAGTTTTAGAAGGTCAATGGAATATAAGGTCATATATTGATGTTTTTTTAATAATCTCATCATACCCATGTTTCAAGTTATTATTATTTGTATCTAATTACCAAAAAAAACTAGACCTAATGATATTTTCTGATTTTATTTAGTGTATTTTTACGTAATAAGTCTTGAAATAAAGTATTTTAAAGATATCAGTTTTAATATTTGGTATTAGAGCAAGGCCTAATAATTTTTAGGTATTAGGATTAGAAAAAACATAGTAAAAGCAATATCAACAAGTCTAAACATAAGAAAAATTCCCTAAATTATAATTAAGTACATATTAAGTGGATTCCAAGAAAATAAATACTTATATTCATATTACTAGTGCATGTGTCTCTGGAACAGTTCTACCAATGGGTAATAACCCCAAAAAAGGCACATTGTGTATCAAATCTGTCGTCACCTAGTTAATGAAAAAGAGGAGATGCTACAAATTTCGTTTGACACTCCATCAGTTTATTCTTTGGAAGATTCACAATCTCTTTATGAACTATCATGAAGAGATACCAAAGTTCCATAAAATTTTATGTTTTAGAAAAGTCCTTGGATAACTTATATTAAAGCTTAAAAATAAATATGGTAAGAAATGTATGTAATTTATGAGTTACCACATCACTTTTCATAATTTTCATTTTTTATAATTTATAGATTTAAAATTCATATCCCTAATTTTCAATTTATTTAGAAAATATCTAAAAATTATAGGAACCAAGTCAACAACCAATGTGATGGTCAACATAAAGACTACCCAAATCAGATGCTCAACCTAATTGGTGTAACAGTTATAAAATTCAAGAAAATACATTCTCAATTTAATTTTTTTCAAAGAAACAAAAATCAATGGGAAAACCCATATAACCATTCAAAAGAGAATAATTTAATTGTGACCTTTATGAAAAAATGGCCGCATCCATTTATTAGATATTTTGATCATTTAATCATGAAAAATTAATGAACTCCATTAAAAATATTGTCTCCATATTTCCACTCTTTGAGTAAGAGAATTTCCTGAATATTTTTATCATATGAAGGGATAGGCTGATGAATAGTGTATGTTATTAAATAATATGAAGCCTGATGTGTAGATCAAAGTGATGGTGGAGAAATAATTCCATAAAAATGGTTTCTGATAAATATTTTCTTCTCACTCTCTGATATAAAAAATATGGTGATTTCTGTAGTATCGAGAAAAAGTATTATGAATCCATTAGGGAATATTAAGAAAACTTCACAATAATTTCATGATATGCCTCCTACTTTGTCATTGACCCCAAAGGTAATGATGAATATTCCATTTATGGATAAAACTGAGTCTACACAAATCCATATTGATTCATGAATTTGATAGCTCTAATTTTTTTTATTTTCATTTAAAGTATAAGTGCTTATAAGTGAATACTAACGGTCTCATGGTTCAAGATATTGGAAATGTATAATGGATTTTAATTATGGTGGATAAATATTTAAATCACACGTTGTAAAAAAAGTACAAAATCTCACTTGTAAAAAGTTCCATAAGAACCATCCTTGAAATTTCCTTGAGGGGAAAAGGAAATGACTTTGGCGTGGGAAAAAGAGAACCTATCTAGTTAATACTGATGGTAGAAATCGACAAATATAATTTAACAATGGAATTCTTCAATCAACGATCAACCTACAATCTAATATTTCAATATTAAGGAACAAGAACACTATATAAATAAATACATATAGATTAGGGTATTCGACGATAACTAGTGACAAAATACTCTATGTTATAGAGAGAAATTATGTTCTTATTCTATCACACATGCTAAAGTGGATCCTAACAATGAAGAGGTGACATGTACAGTAGTTATTCCTTAAATTTTAGAGAACTTACAATTTTATTAATATACTAAATATTCATTTAAATCTTTAATGTTTAGTAGAACTATTAAAACACCACCTCAAAACATGGAGGTGGAGATATCATTGAAAATGAAAAATTCAGAAATTATTTCATCCCATTATATAACTTCTCCCTTAATATTCAACATTAGATAAATAAAGTGGAAAAATTAACCTTGGAATCACTATTTAATGAAATGTTAATATTGCCTTATTAGAAAGTGTATCTATCTCAAATGACTTCGATTAAGGAAAAAGTTATCCTTGATGACATGACTATTGTAAGGGAATATTGTGATGTGTTTCCCAAATATTTTCCTAGTATTCCTCCAAAAATGGAGGCTGAGTTCTCAATGAAACTCATACTCATAGATATATCAATATCCAAATCTTTATAAGGAAATTCTACTATTTAATTTGATCTTCTTAAAAATAAATTATAAGAGAATTTGTGTAAAGGTTTTATATAACCATGTGATTCACCATGGGGTGAACATGTCTTTTTCATCAAGAATAAGGATAGGCCAACGCACCTATATATTTATTATCACTATAATAATCTAGACCATCCAAATCATTAATTTTTGTGAAATATATATGTTGGGATTATTGGATAAATCCCAAAATGTGTTGGGAGAAGGAAAGGAGGGGTTTTGAGTTGTTTTGGAGGAGAAGGTTGAGTTTTAGGGGCTAATGGAAATTTATGGAGGTAAGTCATTTCCAACGGGCGATCATTCTAGTGGTATTTCATTCTAGTTGTTGGCCATTCTACAAGTAATTTCAATCTGTATGTAGTTCATTTTTATTTGTGGGTTATTCTAGAGGTAGTCTATTCGTGAGGTAGGTCATTTCAGATGGCAGTTCATTCAGGTTAGAGTTCATTTCTAAGGGTGGTCCATTCAAGTGATGGGTAATTCACTGGTAAGTCATTTATGATAGCATGTCACTCTGGTGGTAGGTTATATTGGTGGTAGGTGTTTTTTATAGTGGGTTATTCTGGTGGTAGGTCATTCTAGTGGTGGGTAATTTTGACGGTTGGTAATTCTGGAAGAAGTTCCTTTTTGATGACGCTCGTTTTGGCAGTCGATCTTTTCTAACAGCAGGCTATTTTGGAAATAGTTCATGTTAAATAGAATTTCATTTTGGTGGTATTTCGTTCTATTAGTTGTTAATTTATGATGGATAGACATTATGGTGGTAGGTCATTTCTGACGGTGGTTTATTCTGGTGATAGGTCATTCTAGTAGTTGGCCGTTTCTGGTGGTGTGTTATTTCTGACGGTATGTAATTTTTTATGTTGGGTTATTCTGGAAGTGGTTCATTCCGGTGGTGGGTCATTATGAAAATGGTTAATTCTGAAGGTGGTTTATCTCTAGCAGTAGGTTAGTTAATAATGTTTCATTTTTTTCCAAAATTTACAGTTTTGTTATTTTTACATCGTTTATGAGGAAAAATCCGTTTAATGCCTTTATTAATTATTTCAAAGACTTTTTAATGGTGGAAAACTATAACGTATGTTTTTAAAAATCTAGATACGTTTTAAATTTTTGAAATGCGGGGATTTAATTATATTTAAAATTAATGTCCAATTAAAATCATATCCAATCCTATAGTTCAGAATCTAATCTTTCAAAAGGGAATTATTTCCTTCATTATTTCAAGATTACTTTCTCCTGATATGGGAGGATCCAAATCAGTCCACCCATATATTCATATAGCCTTGTATCTTTAGTATGTTCGAGTTTCCTTGAAAATATTTCCTATTTTACATGCACCCCCTATTTCTGGTGCAACAAGTTGGTGTAAGGATCCTTTATCCCGGGTAGGAATTCCATTGTTTCCCCCTTCAAAGTATTATGTGGGATTGGTTTCTTTTGATTTCTATTGGTAAAATAGAAGTATACTTTTTAAAAATATAATTAATTGATTTAAATGAATGGAAAAGGGGAATTGGAATGATTTTCATGCTTTTATAAATTTTTATTATGGTATTGAGATTATCTATATTTGTTATATCATGAAAATTGAAGGCTTTTTATGTCCTATGTTTCTATGGTTTTATTATCTATTATGACACCCATGTTGTGTTTATTATTTTGAAACCATTATAAATAAATGGTTAACCACTTATAATAGGCAAATGAATTGGTTACACCATGTTATAAGGCTTGTGTGATATGAAAATTAAATAGAAAATTGGAATTGAAAAAATACACTATGCCTAATCTTGAAAATGGTGTGGTATGTGTTGTAATTTGTTTGTGGTTTTAGTTTTGTATCATGGTTTTGGTGTGATGATGTGATGCATGGAGGTTGGATTGATTGTTATGGGTGTGGGGGAAGTGGATGTGATATGTAGTGGGGTTTCAATGGTGGTTGTATTTTTGTTCTATAATAGCGATATAATACTGGTTGTGGTGTAGTTGTGTAGTGAGGTTTCAGTGGTGGTTTTTTACACTAGTTACCAATGAATTTATGGAATTAAATACATGATTATGAAGAGAAATAGGATAAAAATGGATGTTGGATTCAGAAATTAAGGGGGACTATTAAAGTGGAATTTATTTGTAATATGAAATCTGAAAAATTGAAAAATGTCATTTTTAAAGTGGAAAGTGATTTTTGGGTTTTTTGGATAATTAATTTTCTTTGGTAGAAGAATTGGTGTATCTTGTGAGTTGTTTTGTTCCTTTTTTATCCCACTTAGTGGTTCTTGTGTGCTATAACTCTATTTGTAGATACCATGTATGTTCTTATGATTTCTATACGCACCCCAACCTCATCGAGAACTGTGTTTCAAAACCGACACAATAACGTGGGGGTGTTTTTCCTAACATATCAGTGGGAGGATGGATAGATGGCTACCCAATCTTCCCCACTCCCACTTCCAGGTGTTGGTTATATACACAATATGTGATGTCCATAAGTCAAAAGTTCCATGGTCTACATGTGATAAGATTATTATGTGATGGTTAAGGTATGTTCGGGTGCTATGTGGTGATATGGATTATAGGGGGAATCATTTGTGGTAGAAGGAGGGAAAAAGGTTGATGTCCTCCATGTTTAAGATACCCTAATTCCCTTATTATGAGATGTAATGTGTTGGATCTGGTTTCTACAAGTAGGATGTGATGTGATGGGATATTATTTGAAATATTTGGGAGCACTAAGACATAATATCTTGGGGGTGTGGGAGAAGAAAAATCATGGGGATTGTTTTACAGGGTACCATTCATCTATATTATTCATATTATATTATTATAGTTGGGTTTGTTATTTGGTGAGGGAGCCTTGGTGAGGTTGGTATTTTGGTTAGTATACCTGTGTCAGTGTTGTTTGGTTCTACTATTATTATCATAGTTGTATTAGTATTTTCATTACACATATGCATGAGAGACTATGTATTTCAAACAGTGTATACTGGTATGCTCACCCAACAAATAAACAACTATTTTCTGGTTTCCAAGATGACTTCATGGTCATTTCGGGATATTACCTTATCAAACCTTTTTATTATGTCGCTGCATTATATTTTTTGGGGTATTTACATTGGAGACCTTTAAGAATATCAGTTTTATTTACACATGTGTTGTGGGATACTTTTTGGATTTCTTATAAATATGTCTTGGAGTTGATTATGGTTGATTCATCTTATCTCCTAAACATATTTATATTATAGGGGATAATGACTCTGATACATGAGATTTTTTTACCCTCAATGCTAGTAGCCAACCCGAGGCCTACTTGAGGTGGGACTTGGTGGGTCATTATCTATCTCCCCGCATTGTTGTATCTTTGGAGGGAGGAGGTCATTATAAAGTAGTATGATAGCTGCTGGCTGAGAGATAAGATTGATTTTAGAGGTAGGAAGAATGAGGATTACATGTGTTTGTATGGTAATAGTTATACTTGACCTTTCTATAGGGAATAGTCCTGGGAGAGCATCATGGAAATGATATTTTAGGTCCCCTCGTGATCCAGTGCATAGACATTGAGCTTCTTAAAAAACCTAGTGAGATGGACCTGGACTTGGGGTAGAGACCTCGGATATGAAAATGAATCATGATTACTTGTGTTCTTGCTTTCAATTGGTTGTTTTTGGAATTATAAAATGTATAAAATTAGTAAAATGAATTAAAATAAATCGTAACAAAATTACATACTACTGGTCTAAAGAAATCAATGTTTTCTCAATTAGTTATGTACCCACATCGTCGTTTTCATGTGGCTCAACCCATGGAGGTTCATCAGGATAACCCATTTGATCAGTGAAGTGCTGATCTGGTTGAGGATGAAAATTAGTGTGAGATGAAGTTATGAACTATTTAGGGGGAGGCTTTCTGAACTTATGAAGGAATATTTTCTGATGTGAGAGGAATGAGTCATGTGTTTCAAGGGTTGACTTCCAAATGGTGTTTTGGGAAGAGTTCCTTTTATCGACCATAAAGGCTATGAATAAGAAGAAGATTATCCACCTTTATAATGGGATTAAGCCTATGTGGGAGATTGGGATCAAGTTTAAGGGCCTTTTATGGTCTTCCCCATAAAATTTCCAAGATGTGGTGTCCCAAGTGAGGCATCTTGAAGAGGAACTCCGTCCTTTGATCCAGTATGCAGTTACTCCTTTTACATTTACAATGTATCTTGATGATCAAAATAATATAGAGGTGATTGAGTAGATTCCCCCATAACGAGACTTACCAAAAGAGGGGAATTATCAAGAATTATTTATGAGTATAATTATCAATGGTTGGTCTAAAGTGACATGCAATTCGAGATTTTAACCCATAGGGAATCGACCTCTACAGCTTCCCTTCTGGATATCTAGGCACATTGGTTTCTGTACTCTTCATGGGGAATCCAAACCATTATGTTTCATCAGTGGGGTCTATGCTCATCATCATGATTAATTATTAGTGGCGAATTAATATTTTTTTGGTAGAGGTGGATATGTTCAATGCCAGACTCAGCAACAGTTTCCAGTGTGGTTGTCCCAGTTGTAGGGGCCACATGCCTATACCCCAATAAGATAATATGTGGATGGAATATTGAAACCTTAATATATAACTCTCATAAAAGATATCATCCTGAGTGTGGTCATGGAGGTGTATATTTGTTTAGAGGAAGAGGAGCTGGTCGTGATCTGTTATAGGTGTTGGAGGCAGCCTTACCAAAGGGGTTAGAGATCATTCAAGGCAGGCTCATTTTAACATGTACCCTTATTTTTGACATTTTTGATTTAGTAGATTCACACTCCTTTTTTTATTCCTCTCTAGTATATGCTATTAGACTAGACGAAGAGAGGTTCATGTTCCCATCATGTCTTCTATGCTAGTCAGAGACTGTACCATCTTATTTAATGTGTGTCAGGGATGTGAACTGATGATGAAGAGACATCAGTTATCTATGAATATTTTATTACATCAAATTTAGCCATACTATTTCATCCTCAACACTAACTATTTTTATTATGGGTTCTTTGTTTTGGGGTTCTTCTAGAAGATAGTTGTGTTCTCATTTATAGATGGCCATTATGTGGTTTTCATTGCTGAGAGGGCTTTCCACGTGGTAAGTCAGTATTGGGATCCCCTTCTTTCCTTGGTGGATATGTTATCTATATAATCAGTAAAAATAGATATAGATGAAGCTCACAAGGATATCAGGGAGTTCATGGATTTTTTTCCAAGTAGGCTGTGAAATCACCCCCTCGACACGATGATGAGTTCAGGATAGACTTGAACCCAAGTGCTTCTATGATTTGGATGAATCCCTATCAAGTGACACATTCTAAGCTGTGAGAGTTGAGGATTCAGATCAAAGATCAAATGTGGAAGGGTTTCAACCTACAATGTTTTTCACCATGGGATTGTCAACTGTTATTCATTAAGAAAGAGGATGGATGTCTACGGTTCTTCATAGACTAACAGATGTTGAACCAGGTGACGATCAATAATTTCTATCCTCTTCCTAGGGTTGATTATATTTTTGACCAGGTAAGGGGTGATAGTTGTTTCTCCAAGATTGACTTGTGTTTTGGATGTCACTAGTTAACGGTGAAGGATTTATATATCCATAATACTGCTTTCAGCTAAAATTTTGGGTACATTGATTTCATGGTCATGCCTTTCGGTTTTAGGAATGCACCAACCATGTTCAGGGAGGTTATGAACTCTATGTTCCATGAGATCCTAGACCGGTTCATTTTCATATTATTCGATGATATATTGATCTACTCAAGGTTAGAGGAGGATCATGTCAGGAAACTCAAATATATCTAATAGGTTTCTCGTCACCACTATCATGACAGAATATTTTCTAAGTGTAACGTTTTGACACTAGTGGTACATTTCCTTGAAAATATGGTGTCCAAAAAGGGTGTGGTAGTAGATTCATAGAAGTTTTAGGAAGTTATTTCTTGGTTATAACCATGAATTTGGAAGAGGATTTTAGATTCCTTAGTGCCATATAGTATTGACAGAGGTACGTTCTCAATTTATTTCAGGAGGGAGCACCTTTGATAGCATTGACCATGAAAGACCATTATTTTGTGTGTACTAATTAGTGTCATGAAGAATTCAGTTACCAGATATAGAAGTTAGTCAGTGCTTTAGTTCATCAGTTTCCTAAGTAGGGTGTGATGTTTTTGGTTTTTTGGCACATATTATATGGGAATGGAATTTTTTTTGATGCAGTATAAGGGAGTGATCTCTTTTGGCTCCTTGTAGTTATTCCCTAACAGAGTATAGCTATAACAAACATTATCTAAATCTAGATTTAGTTTTTTTGTACTGAATTTGTAGTGACATTACCTCATTGGGGAGGTCTTTGTGTTCTTCATGAATCACAAGAGTTTGGGGTAATTATTTTCCTTGTGTGCTATGAATCTATGATAGTGGAGGTGGATGAAGTTTCTTCTGGTTTATGATTTTTGTATCTTCTACACCTTGATAAAGGATACAATTCTGGTCGATTCATTGATAACAAAGTCACAAAAGAATTTTGTTCGGGATTCGGTAGATTCTTGATGAGTAATGAAGGTGTGGGAATCCCTAAATATAGATGTAAGGGTGGATTTTTGTAGAGGAAATTTCTTTTAGATAATAGTGTAGCCTTCTCTAATTCAATTGGTGGAGGATTCATAATGCGGGGACTCATAGGTTGAGGTGATTCCTGATTGTGTTGTCCATGTTTATGATTTGAAGGGAAAGTCATAGGATGGTCAGAATTGGGTGGTCTTTCGGGGGAGGTTGTTTGTTCCAGTAGTTATGTGTGAGGGAGTCCTTCAAGAGTTTCATAGCTCAGTTTTAAAAGTATAGACAATAGTTTCCAATATGTGACATGGCTTGAGGTCATGTTTTTGGTGGCCCAAGATGAAATGAGAATGGAAATGCTTGTGGATTGATATCTGGTTGACCAAAAGTTTAAGGCTGATCATCATGTACTTGGAGGGTTTTTACATCCCTTTGTTGTTCCTTATTAGAAATAGGATAAATTAATGATGGAACTTATCACATGGTTACCCCGAGATCAAGTAGGTCGTGATTCTATCTGGGTAATTTTGGATTAGTTGATGAAATCATCTCACTTCCTAGCGATCAAGGATTCTGGTAGAGTAGTTCTTTTTAAGAAGGTATATGGATGAGGTAGTGATGTTTCATAGAACCTCGTGGTCTATTATCTCAGATCGGGATACAAATTTTACATTATGATTTTATAGGGTATTTTATCATGATTTTAGCACTCAGTTAAACAACAATGCCTCTTTACACTATCAAAAGGACGGTTAGAAAGAGTGGATTATTCAAATATTGGGGGATATGTTGCCGGAATGTTTTGTAGACTTTGGAATATCATGCGTGTGTGACCTACCCTTGGTTGAGTATTCCTATAATAATATATATGACTCATCATTTGGCATAGCCCAGTTTGAGGATTTGTATGGGCAGTCGTGTCATTCTGATTTATGTTGGGTAGAGGTTGGGGAGTCAGCTATTCTTGGACCCGATATTGTGCATAGCATGACTATGAATTCCTTGTTGGTTCAAGATAGGATGAAAGAATCATATCTCCAGAAAAAATATTTCGTTTATCATGGGAGTAGGTCCTTGTGATTTTAGGTTGGATACCACATATTTTTGAATTTTTCCCCTGGATGGGGCAGTGGATGTTTGAAAATGGTAGAAAGATCTCACACTAGTTTTTGGGACCATTGAGGTATTGGGGTGCATTGAAGAGGTGGATTACGAGATGGAAATTCCACATCAATGATACCTGATCGATAAATTATTCAATATCTCTCAGCTCCATTGGTATCTTCATGATGATTCCCATGACATTTACTTAGTAGAACTGGATATCAATGATTATGTGACATTCATGGAGCATCCAGAAGGGATCCAAGACCATCGAGAGAAAGTTATATGAGGACGAACCATTCTCTTGGATTGTGTGTTGTGGCGTCATGGTGGCTAGAAGGAGAGTACATTGGAGGATGGGAATTAGATGTGTTCACAATACCCATAGTTTTTTTTATTATTTACTTTCTCTTTTTTTTTCTATGTGATGTGATGTTTAGACCTTCGTGTTTTATGAGATACCTTTTTTCCCTTGATGTGATATGTGATGTGTGATGTGTAATGATTTCTTGCATGTGAAATAATGAATACTTGAATCCTAATTGAGATGAATTAAACTACCATGTGATTGAACCCATTTTGGTGAGTTAGTATAACCTTGAGTGTATAATATCTTGAAATAGGGGATGGAATTCCCTGATTTCTATGTTTGGGGAAGTACATTAGTTCAGCAGTTGCGGGAGTTTGGATCAGCAGGTTTTGTTAGGGAATAAATTTTTATGTAATGAGATACTTGAGAGGTATCCTGAGTGTTGGTTTTTAGACCCTTTATCTCTTTCATTCAGGGTCGGTTTTAAATTCATAAGGGTGAGAATGGTTTTAGAGATATCTTATGTAACAGTCTAACCTTCCAACTCATTACATTGTGGAAAATATAGTGGTTGAGATGTATGTGTAAATTATAAAGGTTTTGTGAGAAGGAAGGGAGGGGTTTGATGTGTTTTTAGAGGAAAATGGGAAGATTTAAGGGGTGATGGTTGGTTATTCTAGTGTAAGGTCATTTATGATGGTGGGTAATTCTTATAGTAGATTATATCTAACAGTGGTTCATTCTTACAGTTGGTTATTTCTGATGGCAGGTCATTCTGGTGATAGGAAATTTCTAACAAGGGTTTATTCCATACATAGGTAATTTCTGAAGGTTCATCATTCTAGTGTTATGTCATTATTTTGGTAGGTCATTTCTAATAGTGGGTTATCTCAGAGGTATGTATTTTTCTATAGAAGGTCATTCTATGGGTATGTCGTTTCTAACGGTTGGTCATGCTGGGGGTAGGTCATTTATAATGGTGGTTTATTCAAAAATAAGTTCATTTTTTATTAATTTTCATTCTAGAAGATGTTCATCCTAGTTGTCATTCGTTTCTAATGATGAGTAATTATGGCTGTAAGACATTCTAGTAGTAGGTAATTTCTTATAGTAGGAAAGTTTTTAGGTAAATTCATTCTAGCGGTTGGAATTCTTGTGATAGGTCATTTTGGATGGTGGTTCATTCTGGAATGAGTAAATTTCTAATGGAATGTAATTCTGAAAATAGGTCTTTCTAGAGGTATGTCATTTTTGGCAGGGGAAAATCTTGTAGCGAGTCATTTTGGTGGTGGGTCATTCTGGTGGTGGGTCATTCTGGTGGTGGGTCATTCTGGTGGTTGGTCATTTCTTTTGGTAGATCAGTGAAATGTTTTTCTATTTTTTCAAAAAATTATAGTATTACCATTCTG
The DNA here is from genome assembly GCA_963277665.1 of Viscum album. Lineage (NCBI taxonomy): Eukaryota > Viridiplantae > Streptophyta > Magnoliopsida > Santalales > Viscaceae > Viscum > Viscum album. Next base: position 29,126,234 of record OY728131.1, read on the forward strand.
ACATATTGCAATATGAAAAAGGGTTTAATGCTTTAATTAAGATGTTTTAAATCCATTTTAATGGTGGATCATTATACCTTCAATTTCTAAAATGTCTAAAAACCTTTAAAATGTTTCAAACATGTGGATTTAATGATATCTGTCTTTAATGTCAAATTAAAACCATATCTAATATCAATGGTTTGCGATCTGATCATTAAAAACATTATTCTTCCCTTCACTCATTTGTGATTAAATTCTATTTATATGGGAGGTTCCAGATCCTTCTTCCCATTGAGTCATGGATCATTGTTTCTATAGTCTGTTCAAGTTCCCCCAAAAGGTATCCTTTTATATATACACCCCATGCTTATGGTGTAGCAAGTTGTTGTGTGTTTCCTTTATCCCATGTAGTAATTACCTTGTTCCCCCTTTTTGTGTGTCATGTAGGATGGATTTCATCTATTGTATCTAGGGAATATAGTTTCATCTAACGTAAAAAATATAAATAAATGATTTAAATTAAATTAAAAGGGGTGGAGAAGGCATGTTATGATTTTATATCTTTTGATTATGATACATTGATTATCTATGTTTGTTGTATCATTGAATGTGATGTCTTTCGGTATCCTCTATTTCTTCAGTATTATTATATTTTGTTTTTCGAATGTTTGGTGAATTTTTGTCACACAACCACAAATAAATGGATAACCACTTATACTCATATAATGAAATGGTTTTACCATGATATATGGACTGTGTGAAAACTCCCATAAATAATAATGTGGAATTGAATAAAAACCCTTCAGATAATCTGAAAAAAAAATCTATAGTATGTGTTGTAATGTGTTTGTGGATGTGGTTGTGTATTGTGGTTTGGCTGTGATGATGGGTTGTATAAGCAGTGTCTTGATAGTGATGGGAGTGGGGTAAGTGGATATGATATGCAGTGGGGATGCAATATTGTGGGTAGTGTGGTTATCCAATAGGGCTACGATGGTGATTATGGTCTGGTGGGGTAGCGAGGTTGTGATGGTGGTTAGTTATACTAGTTTTCCAAGTAGTTATGGAATTAAATTCATGATAATGAAAATAAATGGGATTATAATAAATGTGGGATGCATAAATTAATTTGGGATGTTAATGTGTACTTTATTGGTAATATGAAATCTAGAAAGTGGGAAAATGTGGGTTTGAAAGTGGAAGGTGATTTGTGTCTCTTTCTTTCCCTGTGTGGGATTTTAAATATATATTTGAGAGCAGAATTGGGGTATCTTGTGAGTTGTTTTGTGTCTTTGTGATTGTATTTAATTGGGCTTTTATTCTATAACTCTATATGTATATACCTTGTATGTTCTTATGATTTCAATATTCACCCCACCCTCCTCGAGCACTATGTTTTGACTCATGCATTGTCCCACATGGGGTGTTTTTCCAACATCTTGAGGGGAAGATGGATGGATGGCTACCCACACATCCCTACCCCTCTTCACTGTGTTGGTGATATTCATGGGTTGTGATGGCCATAAGTCAAAATATTCACTGTCTACATGTGATGTGATGAGTATGTGATGGACTAGGTTTTCTTCGGAAAGACGCCGTGAGATATCTTATGTTGGGGGTAATGCATGATAGGAGTAGGGCATCATATTGGTGTCCTTCACCTTCTTGGTACCCTACTACCCCGGTTCTGAGATGTGACGTGTTGGACTAGGTTTCTGTGGGGAATATGTGATGTGATGTGATGTTATTTAGAAAAGGTGGGAACATCTGGACGTAATACATTGGGGGTGTGAGATAGAAAATCATGGGGAAAGTTGTGTGAGGTACCCTTCACCGATATGGTTCATATTATATTGTTGTAGTTGTGTGCATTATTTACTTAGTGAGCATTCATGGGGTTTGGGTTTTCCTTTGTATACTTGTACATCTGTTTTTTGGATTTTCTATGATTCTCATGGGTGTATCAGTTTGCTCTTTTCACAAGTTAACGAGTGTCTTTGGTTTCCCTACCAAATATACACGTATTCTCACCCTATATATGAAAAACTATTTTTAGTTTTGTAACTGGACTTCATGGAACTTATTTGAAATTACTTGGTGTAACCTTTGGATTGTTTTTATGTCACTTCTTTAGCATTGTTTTTTCAATTTGGATACCTTTAACTGTATAATTTTCATTTACACATGCATTATGGTTTGAATTTTTTCTTTCTTGTATGTATTTCATGGAGTTTATTTAGGTTTATTTATCTTATCTCTTAATGCTATTCATATTTTAGAGGGTAATGCCTCCCATACATGAGATTTTTATACCCAAATTTATAGTCACCAACATGAGGCCTACTAGAGGTGGGAATCGAGGGTCATTATATCTCTCCCCTCATTATAGTGCCTTTGGACGGAGGGGGTCATAAAAATTACGATCTTAACAAGATCATGATGACGATCAAGTATCATATGTCATAGATTGATGACATGTTTTTTAGCAATTCAGGTTTGACCTATAAGACTTTTGATCATTTCTAGGAATATTTTTCAATCCAAGTGTTGAGTATCTGTAGGATCCTGGGTTCTAGAGAGACCTGATGTGTTGGTAATAAAATATTAAATATATTACACCATGTATGTGTAATTTATTTAGAATGGTGGAATAACTCTTATACCAAGCCTCATATCTGAAATGTGAGGCCACAATTGAGTTTAGAACATCGTGTTTACCGTATTCACGACGTTAAATGCGTCAACAAGGGGTTCCAGGAGGGAAGAAAGTCCTAGGGTGTTTAATGGTGTAGTGTATTCGGAGCATGAATATACACCTGAAGATTCAAAATTTCACCATGAGGTAGTTGGATTTTATTTTTATGTCCCCATTCCCTTTTTATGCATTTTTTAAGGATTTAGACCCCTATTATGACTTCTAGATAGTCCTTGGGTGTTTATCTGTTGGTTTCGGGGGAAACAGAGGAGATTCGAGCTTCTCGTTGGGAATTATTATATGGAATCACACAATGTGTAGTTTAGGGTCACTTACTGTATTCTCTTCCCATTTAAGTATTATCCACTCTTTAGGATTACATGATGTGTAATGGGCTTAGACACAATGTAGTGAGCCCATGTTGTGTGTCCAAGGGACATGGAAAGTGTATCCAAGTTAAAGGACATGACCATGTGAAAGTACATGGCTAGAGGCACATACACAGAGTGATGTACACAGACAAAAGCATATGATATAACAAATGATATGTTTTTCCAAGAAACACCATGTATGGGGGGGTGTTACACACCCTGTTTTATAAATTGATGAATGAGATGTGTGGGAATGACACAGTTAGGGGCCTTTGTAAGGTGGGACACACTATGTACATCATGTACATGCCGTATAAGATCACATAGCCATCCAAGCCATGAAAAATATGACAATTCCAGGTGTTCAAGAAGGGTCACATGCTATGTGGACCCCAGTAAATACCATGTACTTTTATTGGTGTCTTCCGCCTAGCGTATCTCCTTTGTTGGGGATCAGATTCAGGCCTACGAGTAGTCTATACTAAGCACTTTGTTTCATAGGATACAATGGTGGCCTTCATGGTTTCATGTGAGTTAAGAGGTGTCATAATGAAATAAAAATGCTATTGTAGTGCTGTTATACCTTGGGTAGTGATCAAGGTGAATCACTATGTTAACATTGGGGTCGGTACCCTTCCCCATCATCTAAGGATGTGGGTCACCTATATTCTTTAAACTGGTATAGTTGTGCTCTTTAGTTGTATCAATATTGGGTCCCCTTACCATTGAATTATTAATATGTGAGTTATGAAGAGAATGATTTTCCGTTCAGTGGAACTTGACCGGGGATGGGGATTGGTTTTGATCTTATAGAGGGACACTGGGACTTGTACTCCCCTATAGTATCAGTGTGTGGGGTGACCATAACTCTATGATTGGTAGAGACTAAACTCCCCACATTGTGGGTGAAGGTCCTCTACCCATGGGTTAGTTAAACCAGGTTTAGTACTGTCCTATTGGACTGGGGGTCAAGTCCCCCATATCATTCATGTAGTTGGAGACAAAAATCCTTTATAATATCACGGTGTGGTACCTCCATTATATTTTGATTGATAGAGTTAGTTCTCCCATATCAAATCAATGTGGGGGGTCCACTGTTTTTTTATTTTCTACTCCCATATCACACAAGGGTGCAGATCCTTCAAACATGTTTTATTGATAGAGTTGGTACTCCCATGTCGTACCAGGTTGAAAGTCCTCTATCCTTGGAGTTGTTACTCCTTTTTCATGCCAGGGTGTAGGTCCTCCATACACAATGTTCAGGATGAGTATGTACCCCATTATCAATCTAGGGTGTGGTTCCTCTAGACTAGGTTTGGTACTCCCCTATTGATTCAGGGTGTAGGCCACCCATAAGGATCATACATATAGATTCATAACTCCCATGTTGTGTTAGGGTGTTGGTACTCTATCTATAGAGTGGGAATCCACCGTCTTTGAGTAGTGGCGGGGAGTAGACTTCCCTTGGAGTCAGTGGTACCTCGACTGTGGAGAATAGTTATGAGAAGTAGGACCTTCAACATTTTATGTGTGATACCTACATATAAGTCAGTGATCCTTCAACATAGTGAGGTTTTATCCTCTCCCTACAAGTACATCATAGGTTTCATGAGATAGTTAGAAGTTATCACCCTATCAGCAGTAAGGCAGCATCGAGGTGTGGGTCCCTCCACTATCTCCCTCTTTATAGAGGATTCACATAGTTCATGGTCTTGATTAGTGCTCCCACAACTATATATAGTGGTCAGGGGAAGGCTCTCCACTTGGGTTCTATAAAGCTTATTCAAGGAACAAGGTAGTGATCTGAGGACTTCTGGTGTTGGGCACTAAGTCTTTACCTAGTGAGATGTTCTTGAGGTTGAAATTTCTCTCACATGTACCACAAGGAAATGGATATTTGTTTATGATGGAGTGTATATCTGAAAAGTGTTCCATCATGGATGGATGATCTGATTGAGTTTGCTTTATGAGGCATGTTTTACCTTCATGCTTCATGTAGAATCTAGTAGCAGACTATGAGGTCATAACCTCATGATACAAAGAGTCATACACGAGTATATCTATGTTATTATAGGTGTCCATGTAGTGTATTCTACATGATTTGGTTGAAACCCCATGTGGACTAAGCTGAATAGAAATGTATAGTTGAGGATGGGTTCGATATGGAGCTTCTCTTTGAATTGGGTTTCCACTGGAATAGTTGAGCAGATTATTTCATTTTAGTTTCTACAGTTTCTATTTTATTTGGGGTGGCTACTGAGTTTTTATATACTCACCCCTTCACAATATTTGACCATACATATTTTTCTTATGAAAATGATAGTCCTTTCAATAGAGTTTAGGAGGACCTGAAGTAGGTGAAGCATATTGAGCTAGACTGATCGAGGTGTTTAACGGATCTTGGCCTAGGAGAATTCTAGAAGTTTCATTTGACAACAATCCCATCCTTCTTATCAGGTTTCACACTTTAAATGATTTTTATGGGATTTATTTTTCCCATTTATTTTTTTAATACTCATGTTGTACTCTAGTTTTTGGATAAAAGTATGGATTAATTTCATTTTTAGTTTATATTATCTCTTTACTATTTCATGTATATGTTTGTGGGTGCTTCTATATAGGTATCATAGACTTAACCCTTTAATTTTTTTGATATGCCTACTTAGTGCTAGATGCCAACCCCTAACCTATTGGAGGCATGCATGGACTGGTCATGAATAAATCCTCATTTGGTCTATTTGGGATTCATGGTATCACATGGGGTTTCCAATTTTGGACATCAATGTCTTGATCTTATTTTGGGTTGCATAGAGAAAGTGTTAGGGTGTTTCGAGTTCTGATTTCTGGACTAAAACCCCAATATTGGTATGATGGTCGACATATCCATTAACAAGGACACTAATAAACTATATTTTGACTTGGTACAATAGTTCACTTTTCATAGGGAAATGTTGGTACATTCATCATAAAAGACAGTATTGTGGTTTCCATATCCTTCTTAAGTCCGCTCCCTAGATATAATATTTGACCAGGGTGTGTCTTGAATCTATATCTGGATTCCACCATGATGATATCCATATAGGATTTTTCTTTGGTATAATGATAATGATCATCCCCTTGATGTGGCCTCAATGTCGGTACTAGTCCAGAGGTAGTACCTTCGTGCTTTCCGCCAGTTGAGCCACCACCTATCAGGATGAAATTTATACTTGTAGATTAGGTTGGGGATGTAAATAGATTGAGTGTATTGCAGGGGTTCCATAGGTAGATATATATGAGGTATCTGGGTTATCCAAACTCCCATGAAATTGATGACTAGATTGAGGCATTCACACATATTTATTTCCTTATGAGTACAACTCTTGATCAGAGGGTGGTACAAGTGGGGATTCTTCTATAAGGATCAGTTGGGTGATTGTGGGGTCTGGTGATGTAGATCCATGGGGAGGTGACACTCACTTGGGTGGAGTTTTAGTGGCACTGTAGAAAATATTTATATCTAGAAACATTAATATTAGTTCATATCTTGGTGATTCCATAAATTTGGAAGGGTAGAATGTTTATATCAGAGTATTCAATGAGTTTCGTTGACCTTATTCAACACTCAATGGATTCGGATAGAGACATATTTTTTAGATCTTGGGCCTTTGATAATGGCCTCTATAGAGACATCTGAGAGAGTTGGGTCTCCTTGTGCCCACCCTCATTGCATCTGAGGAATACCCATGCCCCAACTCAAGCTCATGGGTTTGCATCACATGAGTGGTGATAGGGATCTGGTAATCCACATGAGAGGTGGTGTCACACTTGCGACAGTCAGAGACATATTGCATGAGATTTTATGTCTTTTCAAGATACTGAGAGGGATCCAATTCATGAACCATGCTAGTATAGGAAGAATTTTTTGCATAGACTAACACATAAGGATGTTTGTTGTAGAGTATTGGGGTTAGAAGAAATAGGTGGTAGGAAGTTTGATTAATTTCCATCACTACCCCCAGGTGGTCTACACCAAGCTCCATGAGCTAGAAGATGGGCGAGAGGACAGCTGCAGGCTGTAAAGACCTTTTAACTAGAGGATCAGAGGATGAATAGAGGTATACATGGTTTCCTTTATACTTTCTACAATAGTATATATTGAAACAATAGTGAGATGCTATTTTCATTCCACTTTTTTTAGGCTTATCCACAGTGACACAAGGCTTTAATAGACCACTATGTTAGTGTTGTTTGACATAGCTTCAGATGCATGGGGAAGAGGGATGATTCCCCCACCAAGATTCATTCTTGTGATAGAATTAAAACAATGTGGAAAGTTATTGGTACAAAAAAATGATAAAGACAAGCTGTGGTTGATGAGTTCCTTTGAATTCTATGTTCGAGGCATAGTTGTGTGCTAGAGTGTCGAAGAAGGCCATGACATTACCAGTGGATCCTTTGTGCTCGATCAATATTCTTAGTGACCCTGGTGGAGGGATTTGTTCACATAAATATTTCCTTAATTTAATATAGAGGCCATATGATGTTTCTTTAGTGTGTATTGGTTTCCTACCATCCATGCTCATTTGGTCGTCCACTTGTGGGTGTGGCAGTTGGGGTTCGTAGATAGAGGACCCGGTATGACCTAGTCTTTACACTTGGCCAGACCTGTATTGTTAAATAGTACATCTGTGTTCATATTGTTAGATTTTTATGTGAGGATCTTGGGTAGGATGTGTTTTAGTTCATCCAAGGGTTTATGAGAACTGCTATGTTACAACATTTACTGTGTCAGGTTAGTTAGGTGGGGTACCACTAGACCATTTGACTGTATATGAACCATGATGTTTGGTTTTTTACACCTATATCAGTTTAGGACACATTTTTTGTTTTATAATGTAGACTTGGTTTAATCTATAAAAGGTTTCGTTGGGTCTTTTTGGTCCCCCTAAGTGTGTGTTTGTAGGCAGTATGGGAACACTTGGTTAACTTTTTGGCCTGTGAGGTCTGTTGGATTTCTTAGTTTTGATCCTCCTACATAGGCCTTTTCTTCTCAAGGAAGAAAATATTTAATGTGGATCGGAAGTAGTGACTCATGTTTTTACCTCTAATAATTTTTAATATTTCAAGGAATATACCTAAATCCAGTCGTTGAGTTTGTGTGGGACTCTGGGGCCCAGAGAACCTTAGTGTGGGGGAATTTAAAATATTAAATTTGTAATATCATGCATACACAATTTATTTGAAAACATGGAATAAATATCTTACATAGTATCTGATTAGAAATTTGAATCTATGGTTGAGTTCCAAATGTGGTTTTTATACTAGGCATGCCATAAAATTTGTCTGTATGTGGTGCCAGGAGAAAGGAATGTCATGGGTGGTGGGTTAAGTGGAGGTTTATTAATTTAACAAAATTAAATGCATAGTCCCTCCACCACCTATGGCATGCACATATAATATAGTAGGATAAACCCCCCCTCCTTTATAGAAATGTACTGAGGAATAATCAAGGAGAGAAGGCATACCTGATCTTTGGTCTTGATGCTGATCACTCCCGAATCATGGTGAAACAACTTAGGAGCAGGGATATTCACTTGAAAATCTATACTTTCACCATAAAGTAGGTGGATTTGAGTTTTAATTCATGATCACATTTTCTTAAGGTTTCAGAGCCTCATTTGGACTATTAGAGATCCATTATGGATTGATCTGTATGTTTCAGGGGAATCTAGTGTGATTCGGGCGGCTCATAGGGAATTCTTGCTCAGAATTCCTGATCACACGGTGTGTAGTGGAGGTTCACATGCCATGTGTACTTCATGTTTAATGATTATGGGATTTGGGGGACTACATGCCTTGTACCGGGGTTTCATGTCTTGTTGTGAGCCGAGGTCATGTCGCTAAGGGACATGGCTAGGGTAACTGTGTCAAAGGACATAATAGTGTGAGTACACAGTCAGAGACATAGACAAAGGTTGAAGTACATGGACATGGGTAAATGACATGTCCAAGTGCTTGTTTGTATGACACACATAGTGTACCATTATGTAGGCATTGTGCGTGAGAAACAGCTGCCTAAACCGTGTGGGAATGACATAGTCATGGGCCCGGGTGAGGCAAGATATGCCATGCACATCATGGAAACACCATGTAAGATCAAAAGGATATTCAATTAATGAAAAAAATGATACATACAATTGTTCAGGTGGGTCACACATTGTGTGGATCCCTATACAAATCACATACAATTCTTGGATACTTCCTTAGAGTGTATCTCCTCCGGGGCTCAAATTCAGGCTTGAGAGTAGCCTATATAGCATAATTTTTTGGAAAAAATACGTGATGGAGGCCTTTGTAGTGGGCTATGAGATGTTATGTGACATAATTCAATAATTAAACTATAATATATGTTCTATACATTGGGTACTGATCAGGTTAGATCATTTTGTTAATGTTTGGGTCGATACCCTTCCCTTTAATCTCCAAATGTGGGTACACAATAATCTTTAGTATAGTAGAGCAGTTCTCCCTATCATATCAGAACTCGGGTCCCCTCATGATGTAAATGTTGTCATTTGAGGTATGAGGCGAATGACACTCCTTTTAGTGGTGATTGGCCAATGCAATACATTAGTGTGGATCTTGAAGATAGATGCTGGGACTGGTACTCCCACATAGACATAGGGCATAAGCTTCCCTTACCTGTTTGATTAGTACAAACGCAGCTCCCCACACCATGGGCATGGGTACTATACCCATGGAGTAGTTCTTCTAGGGCCGATACTCCCCAATAGGACCAGGGCACTAGTCCCCTATAGAATTCTTTGCAGTTAGAGCTAGTCCCCCCATCGTATCAGTATCCCAACAGTCCATACTCATTTGATAGACAAAGTAGGTACTCTCTTATCATACCAGGGAGCAGGTCCTCTATTTGTGGAGTCTTCACCCCTATTGCACCATGGCTTGGGACCTCCATATGTGTTGTATTGATAGAGTGGTTACTCTTTTATCATACTAAGGTATGGGTCCTTTATCTTTGTAGTCATAACTCCCCTATTATTCGAGGGTGTGGGTCCTCCAAGCACAATGATCAGGTAGAGTCGGGATTCCCCTGTCATACTAGGGTGTGGGTCCTCTAGACTATAGTTGGTACTCCCCTATCGAGGTAGGGTGTGGGTCCCCCATAGTGATCATTTTGGTAGAGTAGGGAATCCATTGTCAATTCAATGTGTAAGTCCTTTGTCTATGGAGTGGTACCCTCCTTCTTCTAGTAGTGCCTTGGAGTGGGTCGTCCACTAGAGTTATAGAAAAATTGGATGCAGAGCATAGTTGTGGGGAGTGGGAACCTCCAATTATTATGTGTGATACTTGGTTTGGAGTTAGTGCACCCTCGATGAGGTGAGGTGCGAGCCTCTACAAATGGATACTTCAGAGGTTTCATGGCATCGTTATGAGTTAACACTTCCACAGCTATGGGATAGCGTTGAGGTGTTAGTCCCTCCAATATCTCTCACTGTAGAGAGAATTTACATCGTGCTTAATCTGGAGTAGTGGTCCCTTAACTGTATGAATTGGTGAGGAGTTTGAAACTCAACTTGGGTTCCTATGAGCTTACACAAGCACAAAGACAATTATGGTAGGACCTATGGTGTTGGGAACTGGTGTTTGAACTAGTGATCTCTTTCTGATAGAGCATGTTCTCTCCGATACACAATCTGGGGTGGTATAGTTGTTTCCAATGGAGTGTTTCTCTTTGATGAGTTCCATCTAGGATGGATGAGCTCATATAGTGGGTTCTACTAGGAATGTGTTACCTTCATGCCTCAAGTAGAATCATGTAGTTGGCGATGAGGTCGAAACCTCTTGATACTCAATATCTAAGATGAGCTCATATAGTGGGTTCTACTAAGAATGTGTTACCTTCATTCCTCAAGTAGATTCATGTAGTTGGCGATGAGGTCGAAACCTCTTGATACTCGATATCTAAGATGAGTATATCCAGGTGATTCTGGGTGTTCTTGCAGTTTTTCATTATTACTTGGTTGACACCACATGTGGATTGAGATATCTAGTCAAGCATATCTAATGATGGGCTTTAGATGAATCTTCTCACTCATTTAGGTTCCCTCTGGCTGGTTCGACTGGACTATTTCCTTTCATTTTCTCCCTACTCTTTTGGGTTTTGAGGATTGATAACTCTATTTGGTATACATATTATGATTTGTTTTTATTTTTGTTTTCATGGAATATTATTTTATTTAATATAATATTTTTTCCTGATATTAATGTTTTCAAAATTATAATAATTGATTTCCATTTAGGGAAATACTAACTAAAAAATGGAAATTGAGGAATAAAACTATACTTCACCCCATGATATTTGCTTATGGATTGATGCCCTATTTTGTGGATGATCATGGAGAGATTCCATGGAAGAAAATTAAAGATCCATAGAGAAACATAGATTCTCATGAGGAAATCATATTTTAAACACTATGTAAAATCATTACCCAATGTGATGTTTCAAGCCCCAAACTACGTACTAATCATAATAAGAAGCAATCATGCAAGATAATTACACACCGGGTAATCAAATTTCCCGATGTATAAATCCCTATAGATTAAAGGTAATGTAATACATTACAGGGCATGATATTTTCTAATCAGACAGATGGAAAATCTTATAAAGGGGTATTTTAGATCATTGACCACCCGAAACATCCATTAAAGGTTTTTATTGACTTGAAAGATTCATTTAAATCCATGTTTTTTTATTTGATTGAGAAATATCACATCATCTAATATATTACGTGATGTGTAATCTATTGGGATTTTCACATCATGTAGTTTTATTACATGACATGTAATCATGATTCATGTTTTCTTCTTTTTATGACTAATATGTAGTTCACAGCAGGCAACTTCACATCGTGTAATTATTTTACATGATGTGTAAAATGTGATTTTAGCGTCTGAATCTCTGTTTCTCTATAAATCATTTATTTTATTCTTTGAAATCTCTCTAGGTTCATCCTTAAAATCTGAACTCACAACGTGAGCGGATCTTGTGGTGCGACGAGTCATTTTGTTCCTAAATTTTAATTTTTCTTGGTATTGATCCAAATGTCAATCCTATATAATAATTTGAAAAAAAAACAATATCATGGAAATATATTATATTAACTAAATTAAAATTTAATGAAAAAACTTATAAAACACATCAAAATATGTATATGAAATAGAGTTATCAAGGAGCCAACTGAGTTTTTTTACTCACTTCTATATGGGATTTTATATCACAATTTGTGTCTTGTGAGGAAGAAACCCATTTCGACATATACCAAGGAGGATTCAGAGCAGGCAGAGCATAGTGAGCTATACCAACCATGGTATTCACTAATTTTTTTTATAAGCTATTAAGTAGTTTCATTTGATAGTGATAACCTATTTCTAAGAAGGTTGGACAATTTTATAGATTTTTTGTGGGATTTTATTTTCCCTTTTACTCTTTCAGTACACTTATTGTAATCTATTTGTTGGAAAGATGTATGTATGAATTTATTTTTTATTTTGTATTATCTCTTAAATATTTAATATATATTTTTAGGGTGAATGTGTATAGGTACCATAGGATAAGTCCTCCAATTTGTGTGATATTTCTACTTGGTACTAGATACCATCCTCTGGCCTATGAAGGCACGCCACAGGTTGTCATGGCTTGAGCCTCATTGGGTCAGGTCATGAAATGTCTGATCATCTCTAAGGTGTATCTTCTGGTCATGATATTATCTTATAAAGGTGAACAAAGGGGAAATATCTAAGGATTATTTTTATAATGTTATGGGTACTATATTTTTATAATGATTCCATCTAGAATTATTAATTCTCTATTTTTCATAATGGACAAAATGAATTTATTCATTAAGGATTACGTTGATTTTTTTTGGAATTATTTATAGATGATATTCTTACTACACCAAAATCAAGGAGGAAGATGATGAAAATTTTCATTATATTGTAAATAAAATAAAAATTGAAATATTATATGTACAATACAACAAATTCAACTTTTGGATTTGTCATGTAACTTTGCTGGGGCATGATATCACTAAAAAGTGATATATATGGATCCTTATAAACAAATTTAATTAATGGATGGGCCAAACCAAAATCTGGGATGGAGACCAATAGTTTCCTTGGAGTAGATAGGTACTATCATCAATATATAAGAAACTTCACAAGATTTTCGGGCACACAAACATAAATAACTCAAAAGGGAGTAAATATTTTTTTGAACTTGTGAATGTGAGGAGATATTTAAAGTGTTAAATACGACACTAATAATTACACATATTATCACATGACTCAATGGGGTTCACGAATTTTTTATCTATAATGATTCATCACAAAAATAGTTGGGTTGTCTACCGATTCAAGATGAAAAAGTGATGTATATTCCTCCCTCAAATTAAAGTTCCATGAGAAAAACAACCGAAAACATGATCTATAATTAGCTGCAGTGATATTTGTATTGAATATTTGGTGAAATTATCACTTTGTATAGAATTTTGGAATATATTTATATATCAATAAAGTCAAAAGTATATATTCACAAAAAATGATCTTAATGCAAGTCAATAAATGTGGATAGATATGATCAAGGATTATTACTTTTTAATCCATTATATCTCAGGGAAGGTGAAAAAAGTGGAAAATTCCCTATGTAGATATGATCTTGCATTCCTATACCGAATGAGGATTGAATGGGATCCAATCTTATTAGACTGTTAGAGGATGGAAGTGGGAATCATAAAAGGAACGTCATCCAACCTTACTCAAATAATTCTCAACCGTCCATTCTTAAGAAGATCAACGAGCCCCAAAATGTTGACAAGGCGATATAGAGAAAGGTGGTGAATATTCATGGAGTTTATCTTTTATGAATATGAAATTATATAGTTTGGAACGTGGAATTGTGTACTATAAAAACTAGAGATTAAGAGGGAAATTCTTGATGATGTGTATAGTTCATCCTTCTCTTTTCATACATGAATTACTAAGATGAATAGAGATCTGAAGAAAAGCATATGGTGGGATAACATGAGCAGGGATATTTCATAATTTATATCTCAATACCTAGTATGATATCAGGTCAATGCTGATTGATAGAATTCAAAGGTTATTATGAAAAAATTTCTCATACTAATATGGAAATTGGAAAACATATCCATGTATTTAATCATAGGACTCTCCATGTTATCTCAAGTAAATAACATTATATGGGTGGTAGTCCATCACCATAAAAAGTTAGAATACTTCATACCTATTAAGGAATATTTATCTCTTAACAAACAAAGCATGATATAAATAATGGAAGTGGTATGATTACATGGGGTTCCACTCCCCATTGTATATGATCAATATCAACAATTTAATTGGATACAGATATGAGGTTTAATACTTCTTATCACCCTAAAATAGATTATTGTTCTTAAATAACCAATCTTACTCTATAGTATTTGTTATGTTAATGGTCTATATATTTCCAATTATGTTGGTATCAACACCATCCCCAAGTAGTCTTCTCATTTTACAATAGTTTTCATTAAAGAATTCAAAATGGTACAGTATGTGTCTTAGTCGGGGAAGAGGTTTAAAACTCCAACATATTGTGATGATGTTGGAGAGTAGAAGCTTAGGGGACCTAATCATATCCAAAAGACGATATATAAGGTTCAAACCATTCAACATAATGTGAAATATTCAAAAATTCTATTGAAAAACTACATTGACATTCCTCGATGAGACATGGAGTTCAATGTTGGAGATACAATATTCTTTCATATATAGAAATAGAATAAATTTATGAACATTGGGAATAAGGTAAATATTTTTAAAAGATACATTGGTCCATTTTAGAATCTTAATTTCATCAGATCCATGGCTTATAGAGTAGAACTCCCACATTTGTATCCTAAGTACATGATGTGTTTCATGTATCCCTCTGGAGGAAGTGCCCACAACACCCCTCATATGTATGGAATCTAGAGGTGGTACACTAGGATAATGATCATTCATATGAGGAGAATCCATTAAGGATCTTATATCATAATTATAATGTTCTAAAAAACTAGACAACTCATTTAGTTAAAGTATTATGGTGGAACCACAAGATTGAGGATGTAATATGGGAACTTTAAGATTCCATGAAACAAAAGTACCCTAATCTGTTTTATTCCATGAAATAAAATCTCAAGGGTGAATTTCTGAATGGGGGAAGAATTTAATGACCTATAATTTGATAAATGAAATCACCTTTTTGAATTAATAAATTACTTATTATGAAATATTATTATAGAAAACACATGAACTACATTGGGTATTTTGAACTATTATAAAATATGGTCTATCAAATTTAAAATAAAATCACGAAACATAATCATTGTTAATAAATCCATTGTATAGTTTACATTAAAATTATTATATATTAAGGTTTATTGTAATTTGTAATTGAAATAGTCATAAGAATCAGTGGCCTAGACCAGTAGGATCATACCCTCTGAAGCCTATATATCATTGATTTGAAGGGAGATATCATTGCGATTTTACCCAGACCATTCCCATTATGAAATCCAATAGCTAAAATATGAAATAAATTGTTTATTTTATAAGTTTAATCTAATTTATATCATGACCCAAACCATGTAAATAAAACCACCTCAGCAAACGGCTAGCATCTCACACTTTACTCTTAGGGTGTACACTTGTGTACTAAGGGGTTACGTATCTAGACCCTAGTAGTATTAGTTTTTATGTTTTATTTGAAATAAATTAATGATTATATTAAACCAATTTTATTACTATTTTATATATAAAATTATATATGAGTTGATGAAAATTAAATTTCAACACGAAGGGACTAAAATTATAATTTTGGAAAATATATTGTTTTAATTAATAAAATATCTTTGATAAATGCTATAATTTTAAAATAAATGTTAATTTCATACAATATTATTTATAATAATACTTATTTTTATAAAAAGGATAATATAATTCAATTAATTATAATGAAATCATTACAAGGCACATAAAATTTTATTTTTTTTATAAAAACCCAATATTTTTAGTAAATATAGTTCTTTATTTTAAATTGAATATCCTCTTATTTATAAAATTATTTTATAAAATGATATATTTTTTATGGAAAAATTTTAATATTATCCAAAATTTAACATTTTATAATTTTCTAAGATAGTCCAATTTTTGGGTAAAAAATAAATATGGTGTAAATATATGGTCTATATTATGACATCATAATAGCACAAAAGAGATATAATAAATTATATAAATATAATGAATGATAAATTATATATTTTACCTAAAAAAATATTTTGAATTTATTTGATTAATTTTTTAAATAATTAGATAATTCTATAAAACAAATATTATATTTTAATGTTTTAAAATCAATTCTCTAGAAAATGACTCACGTCCACATCAAAAGTGGTATTATTTTAATATTTTTGGTATTTTTACATTTAAATTTTTTAAATACACTACTATTTGGAGGAAACAATTGGTCAAAACCATGGTAAGGTTTGTGGTTTTGATTATTTTATCATATAGACACCAAAACCTACGTTTAAAAAATCATAAAGTATCACCCTTTCATTGGCTATAAATAGCCACCCAACCCCAAATTCCTTTTCACTCAAAACTTATTGAGAAAGAATTTTCTCGCATTATACCTCTATAAATTCCTCCAATGGTGTTCCCAATCTATTTAGAAGATCCTCCCTACATTGTATAACCACCCTTTCAAGGAGGTAAGGTATTTTCAAACCATCCTATTTGTTCAATCAGTTTCTTTATATTGTGCCATTTCATTTTTAGATCATCTTGGTGGAATTTGTTTTCACACGTCATTTTTACTCTCCCTATTATTTCTATGTAATTATATACCACCTATCTCTCTGATTAATCCCTTCCATGAATAATTACATACACCCATTATGATATCAAAATTATCCTGCGATTTTTTTTGTCAAACAATTATATAGTGAATACCCACCCACACCCGCCCCCCATTTCCACTCAAGAGAGTTCACCTAGGCAAACATATCCTTTATTTATTATGGAATTATATGTGTATATACCAAACTCCTTTATCATGGTATTAAAGGTGATGAAATTATTTCTTCTGTTGTATGACCTATGTTGCACATAATTCATGAACACAAAAAGAATGCGATGAGTGGGACAAATATTTTATAGCCCTCAAATGCACAAGGTATTGTTTTATGTCCTAAGATATCATGTATGGTGCATGAGAGTTTATCCTAATAACAATATGTTATTATGTATTAGTGGTTATCATTTAGTTATGCTTATGATGTCATGTTTCATATTGTTTCCACATTCCTATATTGCATTAATGTTATCAAATTATATCAAGACTCAATGTTCGTGTTTATGATTCTGCAATATTTTATGCCACCTTAATATTCCATGTGACTAATAGTATTAAATTTTTCATGTTATTATTTTATCATTACCTTTTTGGAAATTATATCTCACCCATTGTTTATGAACATCCCCAGGTTATCCAGTGTAGTATTAAAAGATCAATTGTATATAAGGACATATGGTAAAGTGTTAAAATTTAATTTTTTACCCCTGTATCTTGTTATTGTACTTTATATATAATTATCCAAGTACACTAGTCCTAACGACATTATGTGATTGTATTAAGTGTATCATTATATAATAAAACATGAAATAATGTGTGTTAAAGATATGGGTTTCCATATATTAAATGTATTGTAATTTATTTGATTCACTACTAGTATTCATTGATTATAGAAAATAACATATCGTATACATTATTAGGAAAAATACATTTATTAATTTATGAATTTAATAATAAAATTTCATATTAGATTATTTCTACAAAAACATTATATGGAATTTTTTCATGCTATATTATGAATTTCTTACCTGATAAAAACATATGTATCAAAGACATATGTTTTTATGTTGCGTGGGACAATTTTATTTTTTAATAATGTTTTTGAATTAGAAAGACATGTGAAATTATATATGTAATTAATTTTTTGTCATAATATGTCTCCAAAATAATCCTTACTATCATGAATATTTAATTATAGTTTACTAGGATGATTTTAATAAAAAAATTGAAATATAATAGATATAAGATACAAGTATGATACTGATTTGAAATATAATATGTTTCAAAATTAGTGGTATTTTCATAGATTTTTCATTTAATAATTCTTTAGGAATTATATTACCCCTTAATATAATTATATCTAAAGCCCTTAGTTTAGTTAGAAATATTTTTATTATCATATAATAAAAGATTGTTTTCATAAAATCTATAATGTCTATTATCACACTGAAGAGAAAAGTAAATCCCATACTATTCATGATCAAACTAAAATAATTTGATTGGAAAATTTGATATTTTATCATTTTTTATTTATTTATCATCATGAGATAAAAAAAATATTTCAATGCATGAAGTTAATTCTAAGAGTACACATGACGCAACTAATGAAAATGATAACTCTGAGAGAGTAAAAAAATTGATGGATGATGCATGGAATCTTAAATATCAGGCATGGGGTAAAATAACTAACCAAAAACTTTAAATATGATAGAATCATGTTTACACCATGTATTTAATTTATAATAAATTCATAAATTATTTTCTTATATTTTGTAGTAATTACATCCTAATGATATATGTATTCCATCAAATCAACATATTCCATAGAAGTTAATTGATTAGATTTTATTTTCAGCTAATATGATTCATTATTTCCCAAATTATTTTATCTTATTTTGGGAGTAAAGTATGTTAATAAATTATTTTAAAAAGTTTCATACATCTCAATGTAATTTTCATAGAGGTATAACACTTTCTTTTGTCCCATATAAAGTAATATAACACTTTTAATTAATACCTAGCATCTAAAATCTTTCAATGTCTATTGAAATCACAAAAAAAAATGAAAATTCATGATGCTAAGAGAATTATGTTTAATTACTTGTTCATTCATCCTATAATTAGATTTACACATAAGAAATCAAATGCATGGTGTCATGGTTTTTCAATTGATGTATATAATTTCAAGGTGGTTCTATAAGGTGATGGTTTTAATCAATTTGTTCATATGCTTACATCACAAAAAATGTTTCTAGTTTTCATTCAAATTTACAATATCCTCTATGTATGTGTTTGAAAAAACCATTTACATTCTTGAGTATGCATGTATCTTGACATTCTAGTTATGGAATTGATATAGATGTGTTATTTCAACCTTTAATAGAATAGTAGAAATATCTTTAGAATGTGGGTGTATACACATATGATGATTATTTGAAAGACCTATTTTATTTGAATACAAAAATTATGTTGATTCTAAATGATTTTCCCACTTATGAAATTATTTTCAATAGGAACATCAAGGGAAAATTTTCTTCTCTATTTTTTATGAAGAAAAAATGATTTATAAAGAATAAATATCTTTATAGTTTAATTTTTTTTGGGACATTGAGGATTATTTCCAATGTATCATCCAAAAAGTAAAAATGATCAAAGGTTTGAAAATAATATTGATATAAAAAATCCAACGTAGTGTATGACTACAACTGGTGTATTTAATGAATTTAATGAAGTTAGATTTTTATTTGGGAATGGATTGATAAAATTAAAAGAGATAAAGATTCTTTTCACTAAATGTGATAACAATTAGACGAATAAAGGTAACTTCATTTATTTTCCATATTGGTCAACAATGTTTTAGTAAATTATTTAGTCATAATAATAATTGAGAAAAATATATGTAAAATTTTACTTTCAATTATTTATAATTTTAAGGGGATTACATAATTAGATTAATGATCTCGATGTGACTAGGGGATTGTGGTATAAAACTATAACCACATCTTTTGTGAGTAGATGAAAATAAATGAGAATCTACCTATACTTCTTATATATTGACACATTTAGAGAAAAATTAATTTATAGAAGTAATACAAACTTTAAAAGTTTCTAATTTATAATCAAGAAATATATCAATATAGGTCAACAAAGGAGAGGAGTAAATAAATTCTCTAAAAACTCATGGCTATGACATCCTTCTCGATGAATTGATTAAAATAATAATATATCAATTACTATCCAATTAAGTAAGGTTTATAGTTATTTTATTGTTCTATTAATTAATAGATCATTATGCTAAATTGTTTTCCTTGTTTTTCCAGATAAAAATATAGGAACATGTATCATTAATTTTTTGAGAGTTAGATAACAATTTTCCTCTATATTTTTTCATTTACATGTTGAGTGTAATTTTTCTTCTTCCAACTGAAACGATTATTAGGGGACCAATTTCTAATCATTATGTGTATCGAACTAAAATAAATATATATGAAATGAAGTTTTCTATTTTCAAAAATAATAATCTTAAAGGTTCTATTATTAAAGGTTGTGTGACTCAAGAATTTATTAATTTCTGTTAAATTTATTTTAATGATGTATGCATGAGATTTAAAGGAATAATAAGAAATGAACATGAGTACCATGAGAAAATTTACCCAACCTTTCCATCACATCCATAATCATGGGGAATTTATGGATCATATAAATTGGATACATTGACCCCAGATGTGCAGGAGACAACACATCACATAGACTTGTTTAACTAATATTTTTGATTATTGAACACACCAAGTAAGTAATTTAAACATGTATATGTTATCACATTCTAGGTGTTTGTATATATAATTTCATCTTCTAAAATATTCATAATTTTGGAACACAAAAAATTATAATTCTTAATTCATCACTTTGAGAAGGGGAGATACTTTTCAGGGAAAATGTTTTTCTTTCTGGGTACAAATAGATTGTACAAACATTACTTTTTAAAATAAATTATAAAAATCAGTCAAATTTTATTATTCATATATATAGCATGTACTGAGTTTATCTATAAGGACATACTCCCAAAAAATATGATCATTGTATTTTGGTCTTAATAATTTGGTATATAAATAATATTCACTGGTGATGAGTGGGTATAAATTTGTAATTACTTATTTGTTAGTGAACATGAGAACATATCATGATGGTGTTATATTAAATAAAATGAGATACTATTATTCTAGCTCATTATATACTCTTCCTTAATACAAAAACGTGTATTAAAATAACGTTTTTTAGAAAATACTAATATTGGATTATTACTCCCATAGTCAAGTCTCTATGATGAAATTCAAGTGGATTGATTCAATAAAATTTTATGGAGTGCTTATCAATGATTATGAATTTATAGTTCTTCAAAAAACTATCTTTTTGGCCACTGATTAACCATAAATTTTAGAATTAATGGTGCAACTGGTGTTTTATGTATAAGATCCTTTATGACCTAAATTCCATTCCATTATCAATGTGATCCCAAGACATATATTTGATGATGGTGGGGATAAAAGTGAA
This sequence comes from Viscum album, assembly GCA_963277665.1. Classification (NCBI taxonomy): domain Eukaryota; kingdom Viridiplantae; phylum Streptophyta; class Magnoliopsida; order Santalales; family Viscaceae; genus Viscum; species Viscum album. Next base: position 29,147,787 of record OY728131.1, read on the forward strand.
ACCATCACTACATCTATTGGTATTGATCAATATATTGTGTAAAATGTCTCAAATAATTAAATTTTAAATTTTGGCTTTGAAATTGAATTATTTATTGGTAATAAATAGAAGAAATAATATTTCATCTCAATTTATTTAGTTTCACTGTAATTGTGTCTTTATAGTACATACTATTGAAATTCCTTTAATTTGGTTTTGTAATGATTGTATAGGTATGTTTCTTGTTTTTTCATGTTAGTCTCATTTGGGAATGGTAAGTTTGGTTTAATTTTTTGGCACTTAATTAGATTTATTTCATGTGTAAAACAAGGATGATTTTTAAAAATAATTACTCCATCCTATAATTGTTACCATAAAGTCTATTTTCTGATATTTACATTTAAAAAGTTCTACTTAGTCAGTTACATTTTAATAAAAAAAAATTGAATCTATGTTTTATTTAATTTTATATCAATACAGTAAATTTTTTCTTATAGTATCTTTCCTCTATAATTTTTACAGATTCTTCACTACTTTTAGGATATATATTTAACTGTGGTGGCTGAATTTGGTTTGTAATAAAACTATTGTGATGTAAATTGATCTAAATGCTTATTTTATTTAAGATAAATTTTGTTAAGGAAGTTGAAATGTACTAAGAGATAAAATATTGTGTATTTATGGTTAAAAATTGATTTATTAGTGAACTATTTTTTTATAATTGAGAATCCATACAAATTTTAGAGGTTAAAATTAATTAATTGTACAAAAAATGAATATTAAATTCATGAATTCCCAATTTTGAATTACGAATTACTTTATTTTATTCGCATTATGTTTTATAAGGTTTTGATATCAATTCAAAATCTAGTCTAGGATACTAATTATTTTGGTCTTATTCTATGAAGGACTAAGTTATTAGATTATGTATTTAAATTCCATACAATGTAATTTCATATGAATTAATTAGTTTTAATTGGGTGTATTTTATAGAATAATTGGTTTCAATCAATTAAATTTATTGGTCTTTGAGTACCAAATTTAAAGTAAAAACTATGTTCAAACTTTAGTATATCTATAAAGTATTTAATAAGTCATGGTTGTGGACTAGTTCTAGAATTTGATATTCTAAACTGAAACTGATTTTAATCTTCTTTCTATTCAAATTTATGAAAACCTACTATATTAGTGTTTTGGCTGGGTTATGTGTTATAAATTGTTGAATTACATGTAAAATACAATGAGTTTACATATAAAAAATAATAAATATTACATATTTTCTATAAAAAAATTCATGTAATACTTTAATAATTTTCATGTAATATATAAAAAAAATTTATATGTAAACTTTAAAAAAAATTATTACATGTAAACATTACAACGAGTTTACATTTGAATTATAAATAAAATTTACATTTAAATTGTAAACAAACATCAGAAGTTTACCTTAATTTGTAAAAAATAATTTCTATAAAAATCTAAAACATATTTGAACTTAACTAAATTTTAATCAAGGAGATTAAAAAAGAATTAAACACAAATAAAAGTAATTTATATAGATTTAATATTCCCTAAATTTGTTTAAATAGATTTATAAATATTTTATAAATATCATTTTTTATCTTCATCATTTTTAGTGAAGGGTGGAAATCCTAATGAATCATAGTTGAGGTTCGTAGAGGTTTTTTCTCGAGTAAGATGTGATATGAGTGCCAAACACTTGTTTAGAAGTATAGGGGAAGCTATGAAAGTCTGTGTGGAACATAATTTGAACATCTCTTATTATGAAAATGTTTGACATGTGGTGAATAACCCCCCTGATGTTGATTCAGCTAGGCCGCCCGTCTCTTCTTGTCCTACCAAAGAAGTTGTTGCATGCATGGAAGTCTGTAATGCACTAGGTACTTGTGGACATCTTCAATGTTTGGTTTTAGAGGACATGAACAAGAAGCTATAATTTATGGGTTGTCAATTTTTACATCTCATTGGTTTATATTTTTCTAAGATGGACTTGCTAGAAATACCATCCTATACTATTATGGTGAATTCTTGAGGATTGGTTATTCTGTCTGAAAATTGATTTATAGTACTGGGAGAGGAAGAGTTTCATGTTATTGAGGAAGGGGATGAAGTGTAGGCTTCTTGGAAGGATAAGGATTTTTATTCGTACTCTATTGTTGATTCCAAGGAAGTGGACATTATGTTGGACAATATTAGATACTCTTCAAGGAATTGAAAGAACACCATCATTGATTAAGAATGGTTTCTTAATCATTATCGAAGGCCGTGGAGGATAATAAATTTTTTTTCTTACCAATACCTCTGGTTACTAGATCCTTAAGAAAATTAAAGATTTCTATGAAGGTTGCCAAGAAGGGGGAGGAAAAATCTACTAAGTTTTTGGAACCACTAACATGGGAATCAATATTCATCGAACTAATATATACTGAAAAGGAGCCTACTGGATCTGATATCTACCATAGAATGGTGGAATAGATTGAGTGTGACTAGTGGGAATCCATCTTTGATAGCAATGAATAATTAACTAACAAAGGCATACTGGTCACCACAATGTAAGAGGAATTTTATAGGCTAGTCAGGAGGCATCTTAAGGTTAACCTTACAAAGGAGTAGTGTGACATGTCCCAAAAACAACTTTGAATACTGGATTGTGGATTCAACGGGTAGAGGATTTCTATAGAAAAGATAAATCAAAAATGTGAGAAGATGGAATAAAATATGAGAAACCTACTCAATGATGATTCAAATGAGATGGCTACCGTTCCTCAATGCAGTCTTCAAAGAGGTACAGTCTCTAAAAAGATTAAATTGAATTTCATAGATTTGGATATGATGTATCATGTTGATTGATTGTCTTTATGTAACATCCTAGGTAAATAAAGAATATGAAATTTTCATATTTATTAAAATTTGTAAATTAATTATTAATAATACTTTAAAGGGGATACTATGTTCGATTATGTACCTGATACACAACAACGAGTTTCTTTGAAATCTTACATTGCACACAACGTTGGGTCATACTGAAACATAATAATATAATATTATTATTTTAAATGGTTGTTAGAACCTAGCCGTCATATTCGTGGTAATGAATAGAACTTATAACAATATGATTATACATTTTAATTAAAAAAATTACATTTATCAAATAAAATTTAGAGACTTAAAATGTGAAAAAATCTAAATATAAGAATAATTTACATTAAAAGGTTGATTTAGAGCCTTTTGATGGTGAACCCACTTTAAATCATGTTTTTGTCACTTTTATATATTTTATTTGATAAAATAAAATTATTCTCTAGAATCGGTACATCAAAATTCACTTTGGGTAAAATTTTGGTATTTTTCTGATAAAATTCATTTTTTTGATGAATAGTGAAAAATACTGTATTTTAATTCAAATATTCTCTTTAATATAATTTATTGACATGGATATATTATCATTTTAATTGGTTTTAAAGTGTAATTATATTATATATTTACCATTTAATCAAATTATAATCACTGGAATTAATTTCATTTTGAAATTGAACGTAAACAAGTGTTAATCTTTTGATAGGTATTGTTTATAAAAATAGGCTATTTGTTTTGACAATGAGAATTAACATTAAATTAATTAATAAAACTTCTATGTTTTTAATCTTGTAAAATAGACATAATTATTGAATTCAGAATATGAAATATATCTTAGGATGAATTTTTGGTATTTTTCTGAAAGACATCAATTTTTTATTAATAGTGAAACCACTAAGTAGTAGTTAATAATATGAATTTTTCATTTAAATGAAATTTTGAAACTTCTATGAATTGAATTTCGAAAATCTTACATACATTGTTGTTATTAGAAAGTAAAATTTTGTTCAAAAAGATGAAAATAATTTTTTAGTGAATAGTAACTTTTTAATTTTATTTACCGCAGTTAAAGGTAAATAGGGTAATTCAATGTAAGAAGAATATTATAAAAATTCAAAATTACATTAACACTTGTCCTATACTTATTATTTGAGTCATGGACGACCATGGTCATCCTTGGATTGATTTGGAGACCACATGGAGCCACATGGGAGTGATAATGAGACTTTAGATTAATTAATTTAAAGTAAAGAGAAAAATGACATAAACTGATATCTTTTATTAACATATTTTTTACACAAGGTGTGATAAGTTATATTTTAGACTATAAATATTAATTGATAAGCTAAAAATACTTCATAAATTATGGTACTTTTTTTAAATTTTTATACATCATATATATTAAATTATTTATGACACAATAATGATGCAGTGTTTACCTCATTAAAAAATAATTCTAATAAATAAGATTATAAATATTAAAATAACATCCAAAACCTATCCAATTATTATTGGATGAATCTATTTCTACCATGAATCATCATATATTTGACCTTAATGAGTTTTGTACCTTTAGAAACCAAAAATCATTATATAATAAAATAACATTTTCATACTTTCCTAAAGAACCCCTCCTCCCCCTTATAAAAAGCCCTCACCTATAACCCATTCCTCACACATCTCAAGCCCCTTGGATCATCCAAAACCTTCCCAAATAATCTCTCAAGATCCCTCTCTTAACATAGGAGGAAGGCACATCAAGAAGTCCTTTTGGTTCAAAGCAAAGGGAGTTACCCGAATTAAAGGTAACAGTTTCTCTTAAATTCTTTTGTTTTATTTTGTATTACTTCTCCAACCCACTAAAATCTTTTTATTACTTTATTTTATAAAAAACACCAGTATACTCAATATTCTAGGTTGTTGTTATCAGAAAAATTCTAACTAAATTTACACACACCTTCGTCTAATGGGTAAAGAACATATTGTTTCCATGGACGACAAAGTACAGCCTCACGAAACTATGATTGTTAAAATATCTTAAACCGCCTCTCATGGTGGACATTATAATTGAACTGTATTTATATATTATATATAGTATATTTATATTGTTTCTATGCTTATTTATTCTTCATTTATAGAATACCTTTATGGTTTTCATAGTGGGTAAACATGATAATCTCATTTGAGGGAGTGCGGACTACCACCCCCTCAATGTGATATGACTCATTAATGAAATTATATATGATATTATACTGGAATTATAATATATTGTTGTATCATTAAGTTTCCATTCCATTAAAATATGAAATAGAAATAGAAGTTGCATTCATTCGTATGTACGGCTTACCGTCTCCATGAACGGTGCATTTCATTTCTTATATCTAAATGTTATGTACTATTATAAATACATGTATATACTAGATACATATATATGATATATATGATATCTAATTCATGAATATCATTCTGTATATAATAAAATTTTGACCACATGAACAACTTGTAATTATAATAAGTCCATGTTTGACTTCAATACCAAATATCGACAAAACAACCATTATTAACATAAATTAATACATAATGTTTACAATAGAGTAATAAGTGATATAAAAGGAATAATAAACTTGAAAAAGTTTCTTAATCAAGTACAAATTAACAATTTTTCAATTATTCTGGAAGAACAAGGAACAAACAAGTCAAGTCATACACGAGGTAAGGGGTTTCTTATCTCACTTTTAATTCCGTGAGATTTCCTTTGTTCGCCTCTTATTTATTGCATGTGGTGTATTATTTACTGAAATTTTATATGTAATATCATGATTCTCATTATATTCACGGTATTATATGATTCATTTGGTGGTTATTAACTTTTGGTCATATGACACGATTGATTACAATGTGGTAATGGATTTCTTATCTGACTTTTAATTCCACGAGATTTACATTGTTTTCCACTTATTTATTTCATGTGGTGTATTATTTATTTCCATTTGATTCATATTATCATGATTTTGTTTATTTTCATGGTATTCTGTGATTAAATTGGTGTTTATTAACTTTTTTTTCATACAAATCGTTTGATTACAGTGTGGTAAAGGGTTTTCATCATACTTATTATTCACGTGAGTTTCATGCTATGTTTGAAACTATTTCATTTTTTGTTGTGTATGTAATGTAGATAATTATATTATTTTTGTAATATCCTTTAATTAATGGGTATTCAAATGTTCATTGAATGATCTTTCTTTCATGGGGTGTAAGTTTCGTATGTTACCAAATCGGTAAGGGAACCTTTCACCCTCTTCTTTTTAAAAGACTTATTTTTTTATGTCTTTTAATTTACATATTGTAATACTGGTATATGTTCCTATATATCCATATTTCTGTAAATTTTACATAAAAGTGATGAGATACCCTTTTCTCTCTCATCAATTCATTTTCTGGGTTTTAAATTGACGCCGTTAAGCTGTCAAATTTCTATAAGGAAACTTCATCACCTTATTTCAATTCTTTAGGTTAAACTTCTACTTCTTGATTATGTCATTATATGAAAATGTTTGGATAAACTGTTATTGTTTTACACTAAATATCCAAATATATTTGGTCTATTTATATTTGTCACACAAAATTATGCCATTTATTTATCCTTAATCTAGGGATACTGTTTATATAAGGGATTTCATCTCAATTTACATTTTATTGAGACAACCTTGTTGTTTTTCACTAATTCACTATTATGTGGTGTATATACTATCTTTTGTAATATTATATCATTAATCCCTTTATTCTCATGATATTATAATGTTTTGATTAAATGCAATTCCTCAATTATTTGTATTCAAGTGTCTCTCATTTTATTTAAAGCTCAATAACTAAAATACAGTTTTAAATGTTTTAAAGATTTATTCATATAAATATTTCTCATTAATTTCCATTTTTTCAAAATGTTTTTTAGGATTTATTTATATGGACATTAATGTTTTCAAATTATAATTCATTTAAAAGCTTCAAAGTGGTATGGGACACTTTGATTCAAAAATCACTTTATCAAATGTTTTAAATGGTTTTGAAATTGGTTTGATTAATCAATGATTATGTCAATATATTGAAATGGTATATTGTAATTGAAATGTGTAAATGTTATTAGTGAAATTTTTATATTTTCAATATTTTATGAGTTATGATTTTATAATGGTACTTGGACATTTGATTGGTGGTTACGTGAGAGACCGAATAACTAGTGGTTCCGTGATAAACCAAGATGGGTGGTAATGTTAAAACCTCCAAATCCTTGGGTATGGAAGTCAGCTTTATAGATATTCCATTTAGTGATATGTGTGGAAGTCTACCGTATGGTTATTCCATTTATGTATGTTTATGTCCCAGGTTACCTTTACACATTATCTGTTCTTTATATGGGTTTTATGGTAATATTTTTGTTACAAAAGGGTAAGTAATGATATTTTATTAAGTGAAGAGTATTTACTAATTCATAATGGTGAAAATAATTACTTTTGATAAAGAATTTATGGTTTACTTGTTGTTTTGAAAAACTAACAGTTTTCTTTCTTTGTGTATCCCTTACTGAGCTTTTTTCTCATCACATGTTTTTGGAATGTTTTTCGTAGGACATGATGTAGAATATGGACAAGGATGTGATCAAGGAAAAGTCATGATGTAACAGCCCAAGATTTTATAAAAAAATATTATTTTTAATTTTATTAATGTCTTGTGTTGTACGCTACACCAAAAGGAGCTTGTACAACACGCATCCTTGACTTTCCTTGCATTACACGCAATCACGACCTTCCTCGATAGCGTGTGTAATACGCAATACCGAGTTTCACTAAACAACGATGTGCTATTAAAATATTATTAAAACTAGCCGTTATGAATAGTAATAACCACTTTTTAAAATTCTGTAAATCTTATTTTTCAAAATGAACTTCATTCTTGGATTCGGAGTATCGAATTTAGGCTAAGGTGAAATTTTGGTACTTTTCGGATAACTTTCATATTCTGATGAATAGTGAAAATTACTAAATTATAATTAAAAACAACTTTTTTAATCGAAATAATTAATAGTGATAAATCATTAATTTGAGTGGTTTTAAAGTATATTTAGAATATATTTTTACAATTTAATACAATGTTGGTCATTGGTTGTAATTTCACATTTAAACCAGACATAATCAAGTGTCAATCTTTTGATAGATATTGTTTCTTAAAAACACGCTATTTGTTTTAACAGCGGGATTTAATTATAAAATTAATTAATGCAACTTCTATGTTATGAATTTGGTAAAATAGACTTCATTTTTGAATTCGGAATATGAAATATAGCTTAGGATGAAATTTTGGCATTGTTCTGAAAAACATCAATTTTTGATGAATAGTGAAACTACTAAGTGGTAGTTAAAAAACTGAATTTTTCATAAAACTTAATTTTACCGCTTCTGTGAATGGAATTTCAAAAATCCGAGAGACACGGTTAATATCAAGGACTAAAATGTGGTTCAATGAGATGAAAATAATTTTTTGGTGAATAGTAACTTTTTACTTTTTTTACCGCGGTTAATAGTAAATAGGGTAACTAAGGGTAAATATGATATTACTATTACCCTAACACATGTCCTAATTCTATTGGACAAGTGTAATTCGACCAAAAACAAACTTAGGAATAAAATATGACCATTTAGGCCCACTTGGATTAGATTAGGACATTTATTATTAATTTATTTAAAGAAAGGTTAAAATAGTTAAAATCAAAGTTTAATAAGTAAATCATTTTTAATATGGGGTTATACATAAGATAAATTCGATTGTAAATATTCATTAGAAATATAAAAAGATTTCCTACATGATGGTATTTTATTTGTAATTTTTAGACATCAAATAATTTAATTTATTTATGACACAACGATGATGCAGTAATTATCTTATTAATGAAATATTGACATAATTGATGTTATAAACACCAAAATAAATGTAATTTGAGATTTTTTATGAATTCCACTAATTTTCTAGGTTGCTATGATATATTAATGTTGATTTAATCAACTTGGTTCGAACATTTAATTCTGTTATGACTTTCACAAAAATCATATATCAAATAGTGTCAAAATTGACACAAAATAGTTTTTAAATCAAATATTATATTATTAATTGTTATTGTATTCCTAAAAATCTACGGTTCGGCCAAATGACTTAGATAAGGATATATATATTAATAATAAACAATTTGGGGTTCGTTTGGCATGTTATAGTAAGTTTATTAACCATATAGTGAAAGAAAACAAAAAGACATGGTAAAAGTTAAATTATTTAACTTAGAGTTAAATTTAATTGATAAGGTTAAAATAATATCCTAAACTTGTCTAAATTCTATTGGTTGATAGGATTTCTACCCCTCCCCACCTTATCTTCGAAATAAGACCCTTTGGAACCATTATAAACCGATTTTGACTTTAATATAAAATAATATTTTGAGATATTCCTAAGGTGCCCCTCTCCTCCCTTATAAAAGGACATCTCCTCCCCTTCCTCCTCACACCAATTTGAGCACTCAAGCTCGGCCAACCCCTGCCAATTTCTCCTCTGCACTTCCCTAGAAACATCCTAGAGGTTCTGGTCTTCCTCAAAGACCAATTTTAGTGCCCTAAAAGGAGGTCTCAAAGAGGCACTTCAAAGAAGAGGTAATTACCGTTACCAATTCTTTCATCTTTATTTCTTCTTCCACTTCTTCTTCTTAGGTTGTTTCATTATGAAGTAATAACATAAGTATCACTCATATATGGATATGTTATTATAAGTATGAAACAACCCTATTTAACCATCTATCCATCCTACGGAAAAAGAAATCACTGCGCGTGCGTACGTACGGAATACCGTCTCCACGCCGTGGTGTAATCTATTTTCCACCACCACCTTACATGGATGGGTATAATGGTGTAAAGAATAACTATACATAGTTATTAAAACATCATATTGATTCTGATATATTGTATAATCCACTCCAATTCAATTCAATATTTATAGAAATGATATCATCGCTCGTGCGTACGTACGGAATACCGTCTCCACGACGCGATGAGATTCATTCTCCATGTTAACCATTTAAGAATGATTATAATGTATATATAAGAAATAATAATGAAATATATGACATTATAAAGCTACTGGATTTATTTATATATATACATATGTATGTCATCTACTTACTTCCATTTCAAGACAATAAGGAAAGGAAAACAGCGTTCATTTGTACGTACGGACTACCGTCTCCATGAACGGTGTTTTTCATTTTATTTATCTACCTATTATATATATATATATACTGAATATATATGATATATAAATCATATTTTATATTCTGGAAGTAAGTAAATCATGATATAAGTAATAATGATGTCAAGAACAACAAGTCAAAACACCTACGATAAATGAAACGATTTTACCCAAAACGCTTCTTTAACATGGAATTTACAAAAGAACGGGTAATATAATGTCATAAGTGAACCATATATGATATCATAACAATGAATATGATTCTGTAATAAGTCAATAACATGATTTAAATCATTATACAGGAGGTTCGGACACTTACAAAGCAAGTCGGACCTAAGGTAAGGGAAATATCACAATCTCACTTTTATCCGAGATTGTTTTTACTTTGGTAATTACTGGGGTGTATATTATCATCCAAATCCATGTTTCATCAATATTTAATGTTATTTCTATCTACCTACAATTGTTTAAATCCATTTTTACCCTTCGGTGAGTTTTTAGTAATATGTATGAAAGGAATCTTTTGTCGTTTTTCGTACGAGGTACTTTTTGACTTTTTCGACAAAAGTATGAAGAATGTTTTTTTAACTTATACGGCATGAATGGATTTTTAAAACATTATTTCAAAGAAGATTCCTTTACAATTATTCAAGTTTATTTTTAATCAACTTCTTTTAGTTTAAAATTGTATGACATGTTAAGAAAGTAAAAGTGTTTTTTGAAGAAGAAAGGATATTTTCCTCAAGAATGAAGTTCATGTATTTTATCAAAATTATTTTCCATCTAAGATAATAAAAGGGTTCTGTTTCTATCCCTATTATTACATGGATTTGATTATGTTGTGATGGAAACATTTTTATGAATTCCTTTATCTTATATGAATTGTTTTATGATGTCATGTTGTTTAAGAATTCCATTTTTATTACATGGGTTATGAAATGATGTATGGTTTATGATGTTTTGGCACACATAAGAATGGTATCATTATGAGATGGGTGGGACCTATATCTCCCTCCAATGCATTGGGTAAAGATTTTATATCCCATGAGATAGACATGGCTGGAATGGTAGGTTATACCGGTTCAGTGAAACAGGACTGAAACGAGGATTACTCAATTCAGAAAGGGACTTTGTCCACTAAGATAGTCTTGGCAATGAGTCTTGACTAACAAGAAATGGTTCTCTATGATTATGTGTGTATGCCACAATGAGTAATGTTTTAAGTAAGGGTTTCATTTTCAATACTATGATTTATCCCATGTTATGAAATTATGCTCTCTTTTGCAGGTTAAGATTTCCAAAAATGTTATGTTCTTATGAAAATTATGTGATTGATATTTCTTTTGTTTACCCTTACTGAGCATTTGAGCTCACCCTTTTATGTTTTCTTTTCCCCCGGATATAAAGAAAGGTTTTAGGTAAAAAAAGGAAGATCTTTTTGGGATATTTTGAAGATCTTTCACCAGGATTAGAAGATTACGTTCCGAGTTTCCAAAGACACTAAACTATTACGATCCTTGTGTGTGTATTTTTGTTATGTATTAAGTATTCCGCAAAATTAATGTAATGTCCACGTACGTCAAGATACGGGTCTCTACAGTTGGTATCAGAGGAAAGGATTAGTCAACCTTTGGAAACTCGGATGCGAGAACTTTAGTGAGATCCCTAGAGATATTTCTAAGGTATGTCTAGGGATGTCCCTAAGGTTAAGTATACGTATAGGTTATAGTACTAGAATTACGCTAACGGTCATAGAATTAAACCTATGATGTTAGATATTGAAGGTACTCCCCCTTTATTATGTTGTTTTCCCTAGCATGATTTTTGCCTCTCACACTATTCTTTTTGGGTTTTAGACGATGGCTGGAACCCGAAGGAACCGTGTTGATCAATGCAATGGACAATGCAATGATTGCCCTCCTGAACAAACAAATGTTATGGGGGATGGAGTGCAAAATCTTATTTCTATACTTACGCAAGCTATGAATCATTCTGGACTTCCAAATGAGCAGAGAAGGGAACAATATTCTATTGAGTCCTTCATGAGGCAACGTCCACCTTCTTTCAGTGGGTCTTCTGATCCAGTTGTGGCTGAACAATGGATCAGTACTACTGAAAAGATATTTTCAGTTCTTCAATGTTCTGAACATGATAAAGTCATCTTAGCAGTATATCGTTTGGAAGGTGAAGCTGATCAATGGTGGAATCTTATCAAGAATACGAGGCCAAGAGATGAAATTGAGTCCATGGAATGGGACGAGTTCAAGAACTTGTTTTTCAGTAAGTACATCCCTCGTATTCTTCGAACAAAGATGGAGAAAGAGTTTCTTGAACTGAAGCAAAGGGACGATTAATCTGTTGGTACCTATGAAGCAAATTTTACAAGACTTGCAAGGTATGCTTCTGGAATTATCATCCAACCTGAAAGTAAAGTTGATCGATTTTTCAGTGGCTTAAAACCAAGTCTTCGAAGGGCATTAGCTATAAGAGACTTCAGTAGCTATGAAGAAATTGTGCGTTGTGCTATCAAGGTAGAAATGGAAGTTGGTGTTACATATCCATCTCATGGTTTTGACAAGAAACGAAAGATGGAGTTCAAGGAGAAATCTCAGAATAATGGTGAAAAGAAGATGAATGTTTCCTTATGCACAAAGTGTGGAAAGAAGCATGGTGGAGATTGTCTTAAAGGGACTAGAAAATGTTTTAAGTGTGGAAAAGAAGGTCATCGAGCAGCTGAGTGTCGAAGTAATGGAAAAAAGGTTTCTAATGATGTGAATAAAGTAAACACTGCAGAGAACGCACCACCAACACTTCAATGCTTCAAGTGCAAGGAAATGGGGCATTATGCTAATAATTGCTCTAATCCAAGGGTTAGTGATGATCAACATGAGCAACCACTGAAGGCAAATGACAAAGGGAAATCACATGCGATCACTATTGGCAATGTTGAATATGACAACGATGTGGTGGAATGATTAAGTGTTTATGTAATGGGATTCCAAAATAATGTTGTATCATTGAGTATTGCAATATTTATTGATGTGGTATTCAAAGTGATTGAGATATTTTTTGGAAATAAGATGATATGCGCATAATGAAGACGATAAAATGAAATGTTTAATAGTATTCATGAGCTCATGATTGATATAAGGACTAAGTGATATCATGGTTTGAGTATATAGAATTTTGAGGATTTTGGTATGTGGAAAGTGTTAACTTTTAACTGCACTCATGTTTTCACTAAGGTATTCAAGAGAATACACGATTAAGGACTTTGAATGTTTGGAATGTGACCAACAAGACATATCTTATGATATGTGGGGATCAACGACAGTATTAAATCTCTGGTAATCGTTGTCACTATATTATGAGAGTGGACTGCAGTATTATGTATAAGCCTAAAGATTGGACTTAACATAAGTTAGTATTGTTTAAGGATAGAAGATTTTTGATATTATTGATGGGATGTTATAGTAACGTAGTTTTAGAAAAAGGACAACCTGCAGGACGGGCGACAGCCCATCGTGTCGAACAAGGCTGTGGGAATCGAACCCACAACCGAAGTGCGACTGGCCTTTATCGCCTACCACTGGCCTACAGGAAGTCCCTGTTTAGTAGAAACTAGTTTTATTATATTAAGCAGTATGATATATGAAGTATAAGTCCATTTTAGGAACCATATATGATTAATCTCACTATAGATCGATTTATGCATATAATTTTTGCTAACCTTTTGTTTGAGACAGATGGAATGACCCGTCATTCTATCACATGATCTGCTAACACTTCACGAATAACAAATTCAACTTCATTTATTTAAGAGATGAAGTGGAAATTGTTCAAGGCACGAACAACAGTGAGATTGTACCAAAATAAAGTAAGTATTTATTCTAATTCAAATTTTCAACTTTAGGGGAAATGATCTTGAAAACCAAAAATGTTGTCCTAGTGATCTTATACCTGATGAATCAGATGGTACCTTATATCATCACAAATCTATGGATTTGTGATTACTGGCTTTTCCATAGCCATGTTCTCTACCACTCTCCATCAGAACATGATGGTTAGATTTCTCTTCCATATCCATATTTTCACCTATGTGGAAACCCAATGATTAGTTTATTTGGGTAACCGTTAAGTTTCATACTTTTGTTTTTAAAGATTAGTTTTGATATTCCTTTTTACGATGTGGGTTTCTATTAAAGAAACTTTTGAATAGTAAACCATTTATAACCCCGACGAATTTCGAGGGCGAAATTCATTTTAAGGGGGGTAGAATGTAACAGCCCAAGATTTTATAAAAAAATATTCTTTTTAATTTTATTAATGTCTTGTGTTGTACGCTACACCAAAAGGAGCTTGTACAACACGCATCCTTGACTTTCCTTGCATTACACGCAATCGCGACCTTCCTCGATAGCGTGTGTAATACGCAATACCGAGTTTCACTAAACAACGATGTGCTATTAAAATATTATTAAAACTAGCCGTTATGAATAGTAATACCCACTTTTTAAAATTCTGTAAATCTTATTTTTCAAAATGAACTTCATTCTTGGATTCGGAGTATCGAATTTAGCCTAAGGTGAAATTTTGGTACTTTTCGGATAACTTTCATATTCTGATGAATAGTGAAAATTACTAAATTATAATTAAAAACAACTTTTTTAATCGAAATAATTAATAGTGATAAATCATTAATTTGAGTGGTTTTAAAGTATATTTAGAATATATTTTTACAATTTAATACAATGTTGGTCATTGGTTGTAATTTCACATTTAAACCAGACATAATCAAGTGTCAATCTTTTGATAGATATTGTTTCTTAAAAACACGCTATTTGTTTTAACAGCGGGATTTAATTATAAAATTAATTAATGCAACTTCTATGTTATGAATTTGGTAAAATAGACTTCATTTTTGAATTCGGAATATGAAATATAGCTTAGGATGAAATTTTGGCATTGTTCTGAAAAACATCAATTTTTGATGAATAGTGAAACTACTAAGTGGTAGTTAAAAAACTAAATTTTTCATAAAACTTAATTTTACCGCTTCTGTGAATGGAATTTCAAAAATCCGAGAGACACGGTTAATATCAAGGACTAAAATGTGGTTCAATGAGATGAAAATAATTTTTTGGTGAATAGTAACTTTTTACTTTTTTTACCGCGGTTAATAGTAAATAGGGTAACTAAGGGTAAATATGATATTACTATTACCCTAACACATGTCCTAATTCTATTGGACAAGTGTAATTCGACCAAAAACAAACTTAGGAATAAAATATGACCATTTAGGCCCACTTGGATTAGATTAGGACATTTATTATTAATTTATTTAAAGAAAGGTTAAAATAGTTAAAATCAATGTTTAATAAGTAAATCATTTTCAATATGGGGTTATACATAAGATAAATTCGATTGTAAATATTCATTAGAAATCTAAAAAGATTTCCTACATGATGGTATTTTATTTGTAATTTTTAGACATCAAATAATTTAATTTATTTATGACACAACGATGATGCAGTAATTATCTTATTAATGAAATATTGACATAATTGATGTTATAAACACCAAAATAAATGTAATTTGAGATTTTTTATGAATTCTACTAATTTTCTAGGTTGCTATGATATATTAATGTTGATTTAATCAACTTGGTTCGAACATTTAATTCTGTTATGACTTTCACAAAAATCATATATCAAATAGTGTCAAAATTGACACAAAATAGTTTTTAAATCAAATATTATATTATTAATTGTTATTGTATTCCTAAAAATCTAAGGTTCGGCCAAATGACTTAGATAAGGATATATATATTAATAATAAACAATTTGGGGTTCGTTTGGCATGTTATAGTAAGTTTATTAACCATATAGTGAAAGAAAACAAAAAGACATGGTAAAAGTTAAATTATTTAACTTAGAGTTAAATATAATTGATAAGGTTAAAATAATATCCTAAACTTGTCTAAATTCTATTGGTTGATAGGATTTCTACCCCTCCCTACCTTATCTTCGAAATAAGACCCTTTGGAACCATTATAAACCGATTTTGACTTTAATATAAAATAATATTTTGAGATATTCCTAAGGTGCCCCTCTCCTCCCTTATAAAAGGACATCTCCTCCCCTTCCTCCTCACACCAATTTGAGCACTCAAGCTCGGCCAACCCCTGCCAATTTCTCCTCTCCACTTCCCTAGAAACATCCTAGAGGTTCTGGTCTTCCTCAAAGACCAATTTTAGTGCCCTAAGAGGAGGTATCAAAGAGGCACTTCAAAGAAGAGGTAATTACCGTTACCAATTCTTTCATCTTTATTTCTTCTTCCACTTCTTCTTCTTAGGTTGTTTCATTATGAAGTAACAACATAAGTATCACTCATATACGGATATGTTATTATAAGTATGAAACAACCCTATTTAACCATCTATCCATCCTACGGAAAAAGAAATCACTGCGCGTGCGTACGTACGGAATACCGTCTCCACGCCGTGGTGTAATCTATTTTCCACCACCACCTTACATGGATGGGTATAATGGTGTAAAGAATAACTATACATAGTTATTAAAACATCATATTGATTCTGATATATTATATAATCCACTCCAATTCAATTCAATATTTATAGAAATGATATCATCGCTCGTGCGTACGTACGGAATACCGTCTCCACGACGCGATGAGATTCATTCTCCATGTTAACCATTTAAGAATGATTATAATGTATATATAAGAAATAATAATGAAATATATGACATTATAAAGCTACTGGATTTATTTATATATATACATATGTATGTCATCTACTTACTTCCATTTCAAGACAATAAGGAAAGGAAAACAGCGTTCATGCGTACGTACGGACTACCGTCTCCATGAACGGTGTTTTTCATTTTATTTATCTACCTATTATATATATATATATATACTGAATATATATGATATATAAATCATATTTTATATTCTGGAAGTAAGTAAATCATGATATAAGTAATAATGATGTCAAGAACAACAAGTCAAAACACCTACGATAAATGAAACGATTTTACCCAAAACGCTTCTTTAACATGGAATTTACAAAAGAACGGGTAATATAATGTCATAAGTGAACCATATATGATATCATAACAATGAATATGATTCTGTAATAAGTCAATAACATGATTTAAATCATTATACAGGAGGTTCAGACACTTACAAAGCAAGTCGGACCTAAGGTAAGGGAAATATCACAATCTCACTTTTATCCGAGATTGTTTTTACTTTGGTAATTACTGGGGTGTATTTTATCATCCAAATCCATGTTTCATCAATATGTAATGTTATTTCCATCTACCTACAATTGTTTAAATCCATTTTTACCCTTCGGTGAGTTTTTAGTAATATGTATGAAATGAATCTTTTGTCGTTTTTCGTACGAGGTACTTTTTGACTTTTCCGACAAAAGTACGAAGAATGTTTTTTTTAACTTATACGGCATGAATGGATTTTTAAAACATTATTTCAAAGAAGATTCCTTTACAAGTATTCAAGATTATTTTTAATCAACTTCTTTTAGTTTAAAATTGTATGACATGTTAAGAAAGTAAAAGTGTTTTTTGAAGAAGAAAGGATATTTTCCTCAAGAATGAAGTTCATTTATTTTATCAAATTATTTTCCATCTAAGATAATAAAAGGGTTCTGTTTCTATCCCTATTATTACATGGATTTGATTATGTTGTGATGGAAACATTTTTATGAATTCCTTTATCTTATATGAATTGTTTTATGATGTCATGTTGTTTAAGAATTCCATTTTTATTACATGGGTTATGAAATGATGAATGGTTTATGATGTTGTGGCACACATAAGAATGGTATCATTATGAGATGGGTGGGACCTATATCTCCCTCCAATGCATTGGGTAAAGATTTTATATCTCATGAGATAGACATGGCTGGAATGGTAGGTTATACCGGTTCAGTGAAACAGGACTGAAACGAGGATTACTCGATTCAGAAAGGGACTTTGTCCATTAAGATAGTCTTGGCAATGAGTCTTGACTAACAAGAAATGGTTCTCTATGATTATGTGTGTATGCCACAATGAGTAATGTTTTAATTAAGGGTTTCATTTTCACTACTATGATTTATCCCATGTTATGAAATTATGCTCTCTTTTGCAGGTTAAGATTTCCAAAAATGTTATGTTCTTATGAAAATTATGTGATTGATATTTCTTTTGTTTACCCTTACTGAGCATTTGAGCTCACCCTTTTATGTTTTCTTTTCCCTAGGATATAAATAAAGGTTTTATGTAAAAAAAAAGGAAGATCTTTTTGGGAGATTTTGAAGATCTTTCACCAGGATTAGAAGATTACGTTCCGAGTTTCCAAAGACACTAAACTATTACGATCCTTGTGTGTGTATTTTTGTTATGTATTATGTATTCCGCAAAATTAATGTAATGTCCACGTACGTCAAGATACGGGTCTTTACACATGATGTCTAAAACATGGAACTAGACATGTTTATTTTTAATTGTTTATAAGTTATGAAATATAGATACTAGGTAGTAGTGTCTACTTGTAATATTAAAGTTGTTATGTAATAGTTATGGCCTAATTATCTAAAACTCTAAACCTAAAAAGATCCTCACTCTGAATTCTTGACATAATTCACGATTATGTAATGTTTAAGGCCGGGTACTTATAGGTGGTATCAGAGGTCAGTTTAGATATCTTTAGAGGTTAGGGTGTTATTTAATCATAAGTGACATAACCATAATAGTTAGAATATTGGAAAGAGTCATATTTTTTTTAGATAAATCGAATTAGTTTAAGATAACATGAAAACATATGTTTTAGTGTTTACCGTCCTCATAAGATAATATATGATGATTTCACTGATATACTCACACTGACATTTTTGGTTTTAGTTAATGGCCACATCTAGCAAGCATCAAAGTGACAATGCATGTGAAGAAAACTATGATGGTTTTTTGAATGAGAAATTGAATAAAATGGGAGCTCAATGAGAACTATTATGGTGGTTCTCAACCAACTATCTCGAGTCATGATTTACCACCTAAAACTTGGTGATTTTTATATGGCATCGTATATGCGAGAAACAAATCCCCACGGAAGTTCATGTAATAGTCATAAAGGAACGTATATCCAAAAACCTATGTGTCAAGAATGTGGAAAGAAACACAGAAGAAAATGTTTCAAAGGGATGGGAAGATGATATAGATGTGGAAGTGAAGGTCATAAAGCAAGAACCTTCCATGGAAAAAAGAAGCATCCAGTTAACTCTAGGAAAGGGGAAAAAGTTCATTTTGAGAAAAAAAATTAAATGTTATAAATGTTGTGTTCATGGTCATTATACAAATAGATGTTCTATAAAGAAGTTTCGGGAATGTGATAACCAGGATCATATAAATTTTTGTTTATCAATACCTAATGCCATTCTGATTGAGAATGGAGAAACTGACAATGACCAATGAATGGTATGAATTATTTATTAACATGGGTTTTGATATTATTGAATATTAGGATATGATTCATGATTTTTTGTAGGAATGATGTATTTCCAAATAAGTGGGAATGAAATGGTTAATGGATCATGTAGAATGTTGAATTCGTATTAAGACAACATAGAAGGGATTTAACAGTTATGGTAGATTTTAGGATGGTGAAATTCTTAAGAGTATTAAGGCTCTTTTGATGATTGGATTACATTAGGAGATGTTTTATAGTATGTTTAACCCTGAAGTATGATATATGAAAATTTAATTCAAGGAATAATTATCTTTTGTTTTGTGGATATAGTTAAAAAAATTCATTTGAGTTTATATGATCCTTTAATTTGGGGGAAATTATAGGTTAATACATTTTGGGATGCAAAATGAATTTTTTTAGATAACCTTTTCGATTAAAATATTTTATGATTATTTTTTATGAATTTATACCTTTTCTGTAATGTTATAAAATTATATTTTTTTTGAAGAAGGACAACACACAGACCGTGTGACCACCCGTCTCGTCAGACAAAGCTGCGAGAATCGAACCCACAACCAAAGTGTGACTGAGATTTATCACCTACCACGGGACTATGTGATTTCCCTGGTTAGTATGGATAATTATATTTAGTTAGATGATTTTATGAATCAAGAATATGTTGATTTTGGGTTATTTATGGAAATTATTAACCTATCATGGGGAATATGTGATTAGGTTAATTACTTTTCAATATGAGATTTTAAGAGTAATTGATGTTATTTGGAGATAAATGTTAAGATTTATCTTGGAATACTATGTGATTAAATCCTTTTCAGATTTGGGTTTTAATATTACTTTGGATTACTTTGAATAATTTTATGGATATTTTTTTATTGAGTGGTCTTTGTTGAACATTGGGTATTGTTTGACAAATTTTTTAGATTAAGAGTAGTTTTTGTTTTTGTAAAAGATTATCCTTTTTGGGGATTATCAGATCTTCAACTAACCAATTTTGGTTCTGGATGATGCCTAATGACAGGGGAAATATATAGTTTATATTATTTAGATAATATGATACTCTAGAAATTTATTCTAGAACTTTATGTGTGACCAAGTAATCTTGAATACTTACCGTTTGGAGAAAAGATGAGTTTGTGGTAGAATTCTATTAAAGGACTACACTCTACAAGAAAAGTAAGTATATTTCTTTACAATATTAGTCTAGTTATTAATAAAATTAATCAAATCAATGAAATTGATATTGAGGTAATAAATGTATAATCTATATTTTATCATCATACTTTTACCCAACCACAAATTTATGGTTTTTTGGTGGTTTACTTTCCGTGATCAAGTTCTCTATCACTCACTATTAATTTATGAGAGTTAGGTTCTCTTCCATATCCATGTTTTCATGGAATCCTAGTATCTATTATCTCGGATGACCTTTGTATACAGCTTAATTTCTTTTAAAGTGATTGTTTTATTTACTATTTTTTCGATGTGGGACTTTCAATGATGTTTCCAAGATGAATTTTAAAATTGTGAGGACACAATTCCCAAAAGGGGGGAAGAATGTAACATCCTAGGTAAATAAAGAATATGATATTTTCATATTTATTAAATTTTTTAAATTAATTATTAATTTTACTTTAAGGTGGATACTATGTTATATGGAATACCCAATACACAACAACAGGTTTCTTGGAAATCATACATTGCACACAATGTTGGGTCATACTAAAAAATAATAATTTAATATTATTATTTTAAATAGTAGTTAAAGCCTAGATGTTGTATTGGTGGGAATTAATAGAACTAAATATAATATGATTATATGTGTTTTTGAAATATTTTTACATTTATCCAATAAATGTTATAGGCTTAAAATATGAATAAATCTAAATTTAATCACAATTTACTTTAAAAGGTTGATTTTCCACCTTTCGATGGAGAACCCTCTTTAAATCATGTTTTAGTCCCTATTAAATGATATATATAACAAAATAAAATTAATATTTATAATTGGGACATCAAAATTCACTTTGTGTAAATTTTTTGTATTGTTCTGATAAAATTCATTTTTTGATTAATAGTGATAAATACTGTATTTTAATTCAAATATGCTTTTTAATATAATTTATTTATATGGTTAGATTATAATTTCAATTGGTTTTAAAGTTTAATTATATTATATTTTTAATATTTAATCCAATGTAGGTCATTGGAATTAAATTCACTTTGAAATTTGATGTAAACAAGTGTCAATCATTTGATTGGTATTGCTTCATAAAAACACGCTATTTGTTTTGACAACGGTAATTAATTTTAAATTAATTAATCCCACTTCTATGTTTTGAATTTTTTAAAATAGACATAATTTTTTATTTTTTAATATCAACTATATCTTAGGTTTAATTTTTTATATTTTTCTAAAAAACATCAATTTTCGATGAATAGTGAAACCACTAAGTAATAGTTTAAAAAATGGACTTTTTCATTTAAATGAAATTTTTCCACTTCTATGAATTGAATTATGCACATCCGACATACATGGTTGTTATTAGTAATTAAAATTTGGTTTAATAAGATAAAAATATTTTTTTTGGTGAATAGAACCTTTTGACTTTAATTTACCGCGATTAAAGGTAAATAATGTAATTCAATGTAAGAAGAATATTATAATAAAAAAAATTACCTTAAAACTTTTTCTATCATTATTTTATGAGTCACGGACGACCATGGGAATACTTTGGTCGATTTCGGGACCCCATGGAGCCACTTGGGAGTGATAATGACACTTTAGATTAATTAATTTAAATTAAAGACAAAAATGACATAAACAACTATCTTTTAGTATTTAAATTTTTACATAGGGTTATATAAGTTATATTTTACACTATAAATAATCATTGGAAATATAAAAATATTTCATAAATCATGGATATTTTTTTATAAATTTTAGACATCAAATAAATTAAATTATTAACGACACAATAATGTTGCAGTGTTTACCTTCTAAATAAATCATTTAAAAAAATAAGTTTATAAACATTAAAATAACATCAAAAACCAGTCCAATTATTATTTTATGAATTTATTTCTACCATGAGATATTTTATCTTTGACCTTAATGAGTTTTGGACATTTATAAACTAGATATCATTATATAATAAAATAATATTTTCACACTTTCCTAAAGAACCCCTCCTCCCCCTTATAAAAATCCCTCAACTCTAACCAATTAATCACACCTCTAAAGCCCATTGGATCATCCAGACCCTACCAGAATAATCTATCAGGATCCCCCTATTCCATCTATAATCCTTACTTTAGGAATAACGCACTTCAAGAAGTCATTTTGGTTCAAACCATAGGGAGTTACTGATATTAAAGGTAACAGTTTCTCTTAAATTCATTTGATTTATATTGTTTTACATATCCAACCCACTAAAATATTTTTATTCATTTATTTTATAATAACACTAGTATAATAAATATACTAGGTTGTTTTTATGAGATGTATTCAAACTACATTTACACACACCTTCATCTAATGTGTAAAGAACATTCTGTTTCTGTGGATGGAAAACTACTGCCTCAGGAAACGATGATTGTTCAAATATCTCAAACCGCCTCTCATGGTGTCCATTATGATGGAATTGAATTTATATATGATATATATTATATTTATATTGTTTCTATGCTTCTTTATTGTTCATTTATAGAATAACGTTATGGTTTTCATAGTGGTTGAATACGATAATCTCATTTGAGGAAGTGCGGATTACCGCCCCCTCAAAGTGATATGACCCGTTCATGCCTTATGTGGAACATATAAAGTATAAATTTAATGAAGTTAAATATTATATTACACTGGAATTATAATATACATATGTATAATTATATTTCCATTCCATTACAATACAAAATTTAAATTGAAGCAGCGTTCATGCATTTGTACTACTGACCGTCTCCATGAACGGTGCATTTAATTTCTTATATCTATATGTTATGTAATATTATAAATTAATGTATATACTAGATATATATGATACATATTATATCAAAGTCACTATTATAATTCTGGATATAATAAACTTTTGACCACATGAACAACTTGTAATTATAAGAAGTCCATTTTTTACTCAAATACCAAATATCAACAAGACGACCATTATTAACTTAAATAGTTAAATAACATTTAAAACAAGTTAATTAGTGATATAAAAGAAATAATATACTTGATAAATGATATTAATAAAGTATAAATTAACTTATGTTTATTATTCAAGAATAACAAGGAACAAACAAGTCAAGTCGGACACGAGGTAAGGGGTTTCTTATCTCACTTTTAATTCCATGGAATTTCTATTCGTTATAACTTATTTATTGAATGTGGTGTGTTATATACTTCCATTTGATATATATTATCCTCATTCTCATTATATTTATGGTATTCTGTGATTCATTTTGTGGTTATTAACTTTTGGTCAGATGACTCGATTGATTACAACGTGGTAAGGGGTTTCTTATCTAACTTTTAATTCCATGATATATCCATTTTTTGCCACTTATTTATTGAATGTGGTTTATTATTTACCTCCATTTGATATATATTATCAGGATTTTATTTATATTCATGTTATTATGTGATTCATTTTGTGTTTATTAACTTTTGTTCATACGACTCATTTGATTTCAATGTGGTAAGGGGTTTTCATCTCACATGTTATTCCCGTGAGATTCATGCTATATTTTCCACTATTTCATTTTGTGTTGTGTATGTACTACACATGATTGTATTATTCATGTAATATACTTTAAATTATGGGTATTTGAATCTTCATTGTATGATCTTTCTTTCATGGGGTGTATGTTTCGTATGTTATCAAATCTGTAAGGAAACCTTTCACCCTCTTCTTTTTAAAAGACTTATTTTTGTTATGTCTTTTAATTTACATATTTTAATACTGGTATATGTTCCTCTATATCCTTATTGATGAAAATATTATTTCCAAGTTATGAGATACCATTTTCTCTCTCATCAATTATTTTTATTGGTTTTAAAGTGATTTTGTTAGGCTGTTAAGTTTTTGTAAGGAAACTTCTTCACCCAATTTCAATTCTTTGGTTTAAACTTATACATCTTGATTAGGTCGTGATATGAATATGTGTGAATAAACTATGATTGTTTTACACTTAATATCCACTTATATTGTGTGTATTTATATTTTTCACACATAATTATGTCATTTATTTATCCTCAATATAAGGATACTGTTTTTAAAAGGGATTTCATCTCAATTTATATTCCATTGAGACTTCATTGTTGTTATGAAACAATTAAATCTTATGTTGTGTATATAATATCCTTTGGAATATTATATCATGAATCCCTTTATTATCAATATATTATAAAGTTTTGATTAAATTTTATCCCTCAATTATTTGTATTCAAACGTCTCTCATTTTGTTAAAAACTCTTTAACTAAAATATAGTTTTAAATGCTTTAAAGATTTATTCTTATAAATATTTCTCATTAATGTCCATGTTTTCAAAATGGGTTTTAGGATTTATTTATGTGGACATTAATGTTTTCACATTATAATTCATTTAAAAGCTTCAAATTGGTATGGGGCAGTTTGATTCAAAAATATCTTTGTTAAATGTTTTAAAAGGTTTTGACAATGTTTTGATTAATCATTGATTATGTCACCATCTTGAAATGATATATTTTAATTGAAATGTGGAAATTCTATTAGTAAAATGTTTATATTTTCAATATTTTATTTGTTATTATTTTATAATGGTACTTGGACATTTGATGGGTGGTTATGTGATAAACCAATGATGGGTGGTACCATGATAAACCAGGATGGGTGGTTACTTTATAACATCCAGTGCATTGGGTATGGAAGTCATCCATATGGTTATTCCATTTAGTGATATGTGTGGAAGTGAGCCGTATGGTTATTCCATTTATGTATGTTTATGTCCCAAGATACCTTTATACATTATTTGTTCTTTATATGGATTTTAATGTAATATTTGGGTTACAAAAGGTTAGGAAATGATATTTTATTCAGTGACGAGTATTTACTACTTTATAAAGGAGAAAATTAATACTTATGATAATGTATTCATGGTTTACTAGTTGTTTTGAAAAAACTAATAGTTTTCCTTCTTTGTGTATCCCTTACAGAGCTTTTTCCTAATCCCAAGTTTTTGAAATGTTTTTCACAGGACAAGAAGTTTAATAGGGACAATGATATGATCAAGGAAAATTCATAATGCCTAGAAAATGAATCTAGACATGTTTCTTTTTAAGAGTTATATTTTATGAAAAATGGATACTAGGTAGCAGTGTCTACTTGTAATATTCAAGTTGTTATGTAATATTTATGGCCTAATTCTATAAAAATCTAAACCTGAAAAGAGCCTCAATGTAAATTCTTGAAATAATTCAAGATTATGTAACGTTTAAGGTCGGGTCCTTATACTTTATGTACATGATTGGTTTTCCACTTTTCCTTAAAAGTTCTTTTTTAATAAAATCAATCATTTTTTCTACAGTGTAACCCCTATAAAAGTTAGAATTAAAAATAATAAACATCACTACCCATGTAAATAAGGTATGCATTTCTTTTTAAAAACCTTCCTTATTTAAACTCCGTAGTTTATCATGCTTGTCCTAGAGTAGTGTTAATATGGGTTACCTCCTGGGAGGTTTATTATGGTGTGTGTGACTTGGGGAAAAGAACACTAAAATATCATGTTTTAGCTTATGGGGGAAGTCATTAGTATGATAAGTAACCGTAGGTGGGTAATAAAATATGGTGTATTAGGAAGGAACCAATGTATTATAGGATACCCATGGGGTTATATGACTAGTTTTATGACATATTAGAGTCAAGTCATGAAAAATGTTATTAGTTTTGTTGGTTAACCAGTCTGGAAGGTAGAAAAGAGATAAGACGTACAATGACATGAATTGTATAATATAAAAGGCGTATATAACCTCTTTGTGATGAACATAATGCTACAAGGGTGGTTAGGGTACAAAAATTGTTTTAATTCACTATTAGGAATAACATCTTATCATCTTTTTCGGATTAAATGATGATAATTTTGTATCATACATTAGTGAAGAGACTTCCCAATCAGATGGAATTATCACATGATTGTTTGATTTTTATATTATTCTATTATGATTTTGGTTGTTTTGATGTTATATTTTATATAGTCTTAACTAAAGAGGAAATAAAATATTTAATTTAAAATATTTAATTGGTATTAGAACAGAAATTCCACTAGTGAGGAGAATGAGATGCCAGTGACAGATTAAAACAAATATCTGTTTCCATATGAACCACAGGCGAACCAAAAGCTAGTCGAGAGTATTTGTTAGACCGATAACTATGTCTGGTGTTGGATTTATTTTCAATCAATATGTTGTAATGTATATCTATAGTACTATAATGTTTATAAGAACTACTAGAATAGAAAATATATTTATAATATAAAGATAGATCCCAGTCCTGGAGAATGATGTGAAGAGAAATTCCTAGAAAATATCAATTACATGTACTAATGTTATGATTATGAGTTATGATAAAACATTAAGAAGGAGTTGGATGAATATATATAAATTTTATAAATAGGATGAGTTTTTGGAAGTAGGTTGAAATATTCATCACTCAATCCTCATAAAGTGATCATTTTTGGATAAGGTGAAGATTGGATGATAACCAATGTTATATCTAGATTTTCAAAGAGCATGAATGCTGTAGAATGTTCTAAATGCATAATTATTCTCACCCATATGAAGTTCCACATTCCATTGAGAATTAGACATGTTTTATTTTATAGTCATGGTAGATTTCTTGGAAATGTGGTGTTTCTCGAACCGATATACATTGGTGAATCTAGGGGTTAGGAAAAAGGAATGATTGAAGAGACAATGTTTTTTGAATGAAGAAATATTGAGAGATCTTTGGTGATTTAAGTAACATGAAGGTGGTACTTCCATGTTACTCGAAGGGTTGGTATTTCCCTATAAATATCCAATTGTTGTAGTGGACGTAATTTTTTTACATGAACAATAGAGAGACTTGGTCGAGGGATATTCTTGAGAGAAAATGATCAAAATTCACAAAAGTATAAAGTTATGTAAATTAGTTACCTAAACCATAAATTTCAAAAAAAAACAATCACGGAATCATTGTGTTCCATGAACACACTATTTTGGGAACCTTTTCTTAGGGTGATGGTTAATCTTATGGGAAATAATAGTCTTTAAAAAGATTCATGTGTATGAACTTATACACGAAATGTCTTATGGAAATAAAAGTTTCACGAATGAAGTTGTTTCATGAAAAAAATAGTTTCATCAAGGAGAATGATTAGAAAATAGAATGTTTTGATTATTTTTTAATGATTTATTTAGAAGGAATCAAATTTGGACTATAATTAAAGTAGTGTCTCATTCTAATCAGGTTTTAGGCCTCATAATTCCAATATTTTGAATTATACCAACAAGTCTTTAAATTGTGGAAGTACATTCATCAATATAGTGAGTATAGGTGAGGAAGAGGTAGCGTGACTTGGCTATGGAGTGTCCAAACTAAAAATATTATAAAGCCCGCGTACTATTTATTGAGTTACCATTACTGAATCATTTGTATCCCTAGAACTTGTACATCATATTAGATTTATATATGACCCACACAATGTTGTAATATTCCCTTAGGAATATCTATTTGTTTTGAAATAAGTAAAAATATATGCGTCCCATGTATTTTTAACCTTCCTACAAAATTTTTATTGCTCAATGAGGTTGAGAGAAAGGGGTAATCAAGTGATAGTTCGAACAAAATGCCTACCAAAAAGGGAACAAGATCCTAATGAAAGTTAACCAAACTATGAAAAAAATATAAGTTTATCTATCACCATGAATCACCCCTAGGGTGTCTTATATTCTAATAATATTTATCTAAGTGTAAATGTTCAAAATAAGTTTTCATGTCTAGAAGTAGTATTTAGACTTGTGAGAATGGATTCTGGGACTAAGACTCCATTATATAATGGAAATGATTTTGATTGAAGGTATAAATAAATGATAATATTCCTCCAAGATTGAAGTGAAGGGATTATTAAGTATATCTGAAGAGATACTGAAATAAGAAATCTAATTAAATGACTAGTGAAATCTAAGATAGAAAATATAATAAATAGATCATTATTTTATGAAATTAGTAAGAACACCCTTCATTGTGCTACAACATTTGAAATGTGGTAATCCATATATATTTTTTATAGAAAAATAGAATATGAAAATATAGTTGTGAAGTACAACTCAAAAGAATAATTTAAAAATAATCAAGGAGAGTGTCTTATGTGAAATTTAAAGAAGAAGAAAAATAACAAGAATAATACTCTTATAAGATAAGATACAAAGAATGCGGTGATTTATTATAACTCAATTATTTCATCCGATTCAAACCATGTTGTTGAATGTTTTGTTTTCAACAATACATAATGTTTTATTTAAAAGGGGAGTATGTTGAGAACAATACTATATCTCTTTATGACAATTTTTATGCCTCACAAATAACCTTAATTATTTTCTAATGATTTTATTTGATAATTATTTTTCATGAATTTATTATTCATTATATTTTTATTTCTGGACAAAATATTGAAGTTCTTGAACAAAGTGGTTTTATTTCTTAAGTATTCGCATTTAGCATGTTCTGGAAACACTGTGCATACCCTATTTATTCGGGATCTGCTTTAGCATGTTCTGGAAACACTTTTCATACCCTATGTGGAGGAACATAGCGTATGGATAAAATGCAGTGTATACTTTTTGAGATAAGAGAAAATTATGGAATATGAATCATAAGTTATCGGAAAAATATTAAAAAGAACCCTATGTCAGGATGGAACCCTATGATTGGGATATCAGAAAAGTATTGAAAGAGAACCGTACGTAAGTATCAAATGTTGCATTTGTTTCTCAAAATTATGGTTCATCAACCTTACTTTTTTCAACACCCATACGTTCTTGGAAAAGTATGGATCAAGTAAAATTATGGATCTTTTATCATACGTTTGAAAGTTGAATAGAAAATTATGGATGACCAACCCTATGTTTATGATCAAACTTAAGTTTGAAGAAAGTGACATGAACCTTAAGTTTTTGATCAACCCTATGTTTTCAACCCTACATTTTAAGACTAAGTCATCAACCTAACGTTTAGAGGATGCATACAGTACAACTCAACCTTACGTTTGGCATCAGAGAATTTATAGTCGGTATTTTTATGCAAGAGTTAGCAAGATGATTATTATACAGATTTCATACTGTATTTAAAGCTGATTTTAAAATACGAATTTGACTGATTCAAATCCATTTTATCAATGGTATAAAGATCGAATTAAAAGGATATTTTTATGCCGAGTCTCCAGGGAAGTTACAACTACTCGGTAAATTCAAATGTTTGAATATCACGAGTTAAAAGGAGACTCTTGTGGATATAAATTTGAAGGAGAAGAACTTATTGTTATTTTATATATATATATATGTGATTTTTCAAACAACAACTAATTATCTTATGTGATATCTCGATCATTCTGAGAAAATGGAAGAAAAAAACAGAGACCGTCAAGAATTCAGATCTACTTATTCAAGAGAAGGACAAAGCTCTGTTTTCTAAAGAATAAAAATCACAATAGAAGATTCATCTGTTCTACATCGAAGATCATTTGTGAATCTGCTACTGCTGATTTTGTGAGTAATTTTTCTTTATCTACTGCAACAAGAATCGACTCAGAATGACTCTTTTTTGAAGATCATTATTTCTGAAGGAGACGATTCATCAAATGTCAATTGCATGATGTTGCAATTGGGAAGAACATCTGGAAATTATTTTTAGAATATAAAAATATTTCTTTTCTATTCTTGACTGACCGGCTTCTCGTACTAAGCTATATAGGTTCTATGGGTGAACCAGAAGGATTTTTTTCCTTAGATTGTAAAGGTGTCAACTGCCTGTACTCTGTTGTTGTAAGTTCTGTTGAAAGAAGGACCAGATAGTGAAAATCACCAAGCTCATGGAGTAGAGCGTTGGTGGAGTGGACTAGGGGTCTTCTGTTCCCCGAACAACTATATATCATGTGTCTCTGATATTTAAATTTCCACTACGTCAATTCATCTGATTGAAGTTAAAAGGTAGAACACAATCTCGCAAAGATTTCTGAAAAGAAAAAATTCACCCCCCTCTTGTGTATATTTTATATAATCTGATCCAACAATTGGTATCAGAGTTTGAGCTTTCTGATAATGCCTTAACAAGATGAATGTGATTATACATAAAGCAAGATGACTGATACAAGAGAGGGAATGTCTATGGTCAGAGCACCGTAATTCAATGGAGAAAACTATGGATACTAGAAATCACGAATGATTATCTATATGAAAAACCATGGATACAGAGTTTATTCTAGGATCCTGACTCCATATGAAATACCAGAAAAACCTGAAACATGGAGTGCAGCTACTGAAGTGGATTATTATATGAACTCGAAGGAAATGAATGAAATTATATGTTGTCTAGGACCTTATGAATTTAATAGAGTATCTCAAAGACCAACAACATATGAAATGTGGAAAACTATTGTTGTTGCTTATGAAGGAACAAAGAATATTAGGGAAATAAGATATGCAACTGCTAAGCTTAAATTCGATATTTTTAGAATGGATGAAAGTGATAGTATTACACAAATTAATGCAAGACGGAAATAGATTGTCAATAACAGAAGTGCCTTGGGAGATACCATTAAACAAGATGATCAAGCTTTAAAGGTACTGAGAGTACTGCCTACAAAATGGAATGGAATCTCTGCAGCAATCTAACAGTTGACACCTGTCAAAAATTTAACCATGAGAGAACTAACTGGAACATTAATGATGTATTAAGCTGAGGTGGAAGATGAAGAAAATGAGCATAAAGTGCTTATCAGATGAGATAACACTTCCTTTAAAGTATCCTCACAAATCAAAAACATAAAGATGAAGAAAAATGTAAAAGAGAAATAAGAAAGTTATGACTTATCTAATTCTGATATTGAATTTGCTCAGATTTCCTGAAGATTCACTAAATTCTATAGAAATAAGAAGGGATTCAGAAAATCCTTCAAAATTGATGACAAGGAAGTCAGATGTTATGAATGCAATAAAATGGGGCATATCAGACCTGACTGTCCTCAGCTAAAAGAAGACAAGAGAAAGAAATTTTTCAAAAGAAATGATTATGAGCATAAATATAAGAAGGACATGAAAGCTACATGGAGTGTATTTGAAGACTCCAGTTGCACTTCTAAATCATACTCAGAGAAGGAAGAAGCAAATTTGAAAGCTAACATGTGTTCTATGGCAGAAACAGATGATGTATAATCTTACTATTCTTCTGACTCTAGTTCTGAATCTAGTTACTCTAATGAAAAACTTGCAGCCTACTGTAATATGCTTGAAGAAAAATATGATTCTCTATTTAAGAAGAAAAATACTTTAAAAAACATTCATAAGGTTGTTTCTGATGAAAAAGATACAATGATGAAACAATATAAGGAGTTTACTGAAAAGTTTGACTCAATTAACACTAACAATACAGATAATGAATCAATGATAAAATCACTGAAAACTGAATTGGGAACTTATAAAAATGCAGCCCTTTTTTTTACTAAAGGAAAAAATACTTTAAATGAAATTCTTGGAAAAAATGTCATTAAGAAGGAATGATTTGCAATTGGCTGTAAAGGTGAAAAACCCAAGATGTACAACAATTATTTTAATCTAAGTGAAAAAATACTAAATTGTTATTACTGTGGAATAAAGGGACATATTTCTAAAAATAGCTTCTTAAGAAAACCCAAAATAAGTGGTATTAAGAAATATTTTGTATCAAATGATTTTTTTGACCCTTGTGAGATTAGAAAATCAAAGCAAGTCTGGATTCCCAAATCCTTACTGGATAACACCACTGGACCCAATAAAATATGGATACCAAAGTAAATTGTTTATATGCCTTTGCAGGGAGCTGGTCACAAAAGAAAAAAGGACATCTGGTATATGGACAGTGTCAGCTCAAGGAACATGAGTCAAAGCTCATCGAATTTCTCTACCCTCACTCAAAAAGATGGTGGACTTGTCACTTTTGGTGACAATGCCAAAGGGAAAATCATTGGTATTGGAACAGTTGGAGATCCAGAAGCTGTCTCAATCGACAAAGTACTTTATGTACAAGGATTGAAACACAATCTGATAAGTATCTATCAACTATGTGAGGTTGGTTATGATGTTTATTTTTCTAACAATTGTTGTTGTATTTTCAAAAAGAAATTGCTTAAATTTAGAGCACCCAGAACTGACAATGTGTATATCCTGGATTTAAATTCATTGTGTAAATAACAGGTAAATTGCTTAACTGGTAAAGTGAATGAAACTTGGATCTGGAATAGGATACATGGACATTGTGATATATATGTTTTACATATGTTATCCAAGAAACATTTAGTTTCTGATTTGCCTAGTCTCAAATTTGAAAGTGGCAGATTCTGTGATGCATGTCAACTTGGAAAGCAACACAAATCATCCTTCAAACCTATTAATAGAATTTCTACATCTAAACCTCTAGAACTTCTTCATATGTATTTATTTGGGACATTATAGAGTAGCATGTTTGGATAGTAAATTATATATATATGTTTTAGTTGATGACTATTCTAGATTTACATGGATTTTATTTTCAAAATTTAAAAATGATGTTTTTAATTTATTTGAAAGTTTTTGTAAAGCTATTCAAAATGAAAGAGGTTTTAAAATAATTTCATTAAGAAGTGATCATGGGGGAGAATTTGAGAATCTGGAATTTAATTCCTTCTGCTCAAATATGGGTATTAAACCCACCTTTTCTGCACCAAGAACACCTCAATAAAATGGAATTATCGAAAGAAGAAATACGACTATTCATGAAATGGCTAGGACTATAGTAAATGAATATAGTCTTCCTACCTATTTTTGGGTAGAAGTTATAAGCACAACCTACTATATAATGAATAGGGTTTTAATTAGACAAATTTTGAAGAAGACACCCTATGAAATTTGGAATAACAGAAAACCCAAAGTAAATTACTTTAATGTTTCTGGATGTAAGGTTTACATCTTGAACACCAAGGAAAATCTTGGTAAGCTCGATCCAAAATTTGATGAAGGAATTTTCTTAGGATATTACGCTACCTCCAAATATTATAGAGTCTTTAATAAGAAGTCAAGGATTGTTGAAGAATTAGTTCATGTGAAATTTGATGAATCTGATCCCTTTGAGAAAAGGACAGATCGAATGGATGAATCTGACTGTAATGATAAACTGAGACTTGAGAACTTGAAAATTGATTTTGAAAAAGATATAAATGAAATTCAGTCTAGTTCAGAAGAACATGATACTGAAGAACCTATGAGTGTGTTGCCTAGATAGACTAGAAACCTAAGGAATCATCCTTTAGAGACTATAATAGGTTACTTTTACACATGAATAAAAACTAGAATACATATAGGGAATCTTGTAGAATTGTCTGCCATTCTATCCCAATTAGAACCCAAGTCTATAGAAGAAGTTTTATATGATGAAATCTGGATGATAGAAATGCAAGAAGAATTAAACCAGTTCAAAAGAAATGAAGTATGTGAATTAGTTGAAAGACCACAGAACTATGCAGTGATAGGAACCAAATGGTTCTTTAGAAATAAGCAAGATGATCAATGAATAATAACTAGAAATAAAGATATACTTGAAGCTAAAGGATATAATCAAGAATAAGGTATGGATTAAGATGAGACCTTTGCACCTGTAGCTAGATTAGAAGCTATTATAATCATTTTAGCCTATGCATCTCATATGAACTTTAATTTATTTGAGATGGATGTTAAGTCTGCTTTTTGAAATGGTTATTTAATGGTGGAAGTTGATGTTGAGCGACCTCCTAGTTTTGGAAATTCTCATAAACCAGATTCTTTTTTTAAACTTACTAAAGCTCTTTATGGACTTAAACAAGCACCTAGAGCTTAGTATGAAAGATTAGGATCTTTTCTTTTGAAAAATTATTTTACTGTTGGAATGGAAGATCCATCACTTTTTATGAAAACTGAAAATTCTAATATTTTATTCGTTCAAATTTATGTTGATGATGTAATTTTTGGATGAACTAATAAAATCATTTGTCATGAGTTTTCAAAGTTAATGCAAAAAGAATTTGAAATGATTATGATGGGAGAAATAAATTTTTTTAGGACTTCAAATTTATCAAAAAGATTTTGGAAATGTTTTGAATAAAAGAAATTATATTAATGATTTATTAAGGATGTTTGGTCTTGAAAACATCAAGACATATACAACTTCTATGCGTACTAATATAAAACTTGATATGGATGAAACTGGAAAATCAGTTGACAACAAGTTATATAGAGGTATGATTTGTAGTTTGTTATATATTACTGCTAGCTGGCCAGATATAATGTATTCAGTATGTCTTTGTGCAAGATTTCAATCAAATCCTAAAAAATATCATTCAACTTTTATTAAAAGAATTTTTAGATATTTAAAAGGAACTGTTTTTAAATATCTTCTTTATCCCAAAACTTATGATTTTAATTTGATTTCATATTCCGATGCAGACTTTGTGAGTTGTAGATTAGATAGGAAAAGCACTTTAGGAACTTGTCACTTTTTAGGAAAATCTTTAGTGTCATGGTCAAGTATTAAATGACATTCAGTTGCCCAGTTAACAGCCGAGGTAGAATATATTTCTGCTGGTAGTTTCTATGCACACGTTTTCTGGATGAAAAACACACTTATGGACTTTGGACTAAATTTTAATAATATTCCTATTTTATGTGATAATACTAGTGCTATAAATATTTAAAAAAAAATTATTAATCATTCTAGAAATAAGCATATTGATATCAGACATCATTTTATAAGAGATCATGTTCTTAAAAAGGATATATCTTTGGAATTTGTAAGTATTGAAATTCAATTAGCTGATATTTTTACTACACCACTTCCCACTACATGGTTTTATTTTATTAAGGGGGGGATTGGTTTATTTAATTTTAAATAAATCTTTACTTTACTATGCTGTTTCTTTATTTTAATTCTGTTTAACATAATTTGGCGGTTTGTTTTTGAAACAGAATAATTTTATTTCCCCTAGGTAATTAATTTTATTTATTTTTAAATCTATGTAATGATTACTCAAAACATGGTAATCAAGGCTTTCAGAAACCCTTTTGACTTCTAAACCATTTCATTTCAATCAAAACCTTTTCGAACCCGAAAAACCGCATCAATTCTCATCCACCCTAATTTTCGAGCCTCTAAAACCCTAACCTTCAAACCTTCTGAGATTATCGCAGTGATGGAAAAGATAAAGAGAGCTAATGAAGCCGAGACCTACAATGCCAATAGAAAGCATTAAGAAGGAAGAAAAATCTTACAGGGAAATGTAATTGATCTCTAATGGCTATTTCAGACGAATCTCCTGTTGAAACAAGAATTGTCGTACCATAATCTCGAACAGACTTTCAACAGTGAGAATACAAAATTTTTTTATGAGGTAGAACTTTGATATTTCTTCAAATATGTATAGTTTAGTCTGGGAGACAGTGAGGACACTATACTGGATATACTAGAGGACATGTATTTTTCAATCTCTTCAGTTGAAATTGGTCAGATTTTAAATTGCCCTCATGAGGGAGTCTTTCATTTTGATTTGAAAAATATAGGAGATTATATGCATAAATCAGAGGATATTATGTCTTTTGTTTTTGTACTACATCTATAAAAAATATTTTTATGAAGGACATGGAGTCTGATCAGAAAAGTTTAGTATAGTTTTTGCAAATAGGGATTGCACTGAGGAAGTCTGATATGGAGAAGATATTATATCATGACATGTATATAATGTATATTTTTCATCGAGATATCAAATTCAATTTTCCTAGGTACATTGTGAGGTATCTAAATTACTGTGGGCATAGTGATGCCAGAATGAAATTCTACCATGTTGGACGATTCATTTCCAAACTATTGTTTAAGAAGGATATGGTGAGACTGGTGGACGCCAGAGTGCGTTGTCATCATAGTAATGTGTTTAATGCTAGAACTTTATGAAAGATTGGCTATTTCTAGAGCACTATAAATGGAAAACATTTTCTAGTAGGAGATGAGGATGAAACAGAGAGTGCTCAAGTTCAGTCTGCTAAGTCCAAGGAGGGACAAACTGGATCAAGAATAAGCACTACTGTAAGGAGAATAAGATTTGACGGGAAAGAAAATGAGGAAGAAAGAAGTCAGGAGGGACTTCACACTCAAAGGAAAAGTCATGTTAATGAGGAACTTATTTCCCCTATAATGACCAAAAGAGATTTACTCTCTTATATATTTGTTAGAAAAAATGTTGTTTAAAAATCTTAGGAATAAGTTGTGGCTATTATAGAACATGACCCTGAAAGAATTGAAGTTGAAAGATCAGAACCACAAGTTGTAGTTGATGTTGAATTTACACTTCAACAAGAAAACGAGACAGGGTGTGGTGAGGAAGTGGCCAGACCTTAGTACAATCCAGAAGATATTATCTTAGAAAATACATTGGAAGAACAAGTTGCTAATGTTCGTGATGAGCGTGTTTTTGATGCTCAAACAGAAGTATTTCAAGAGGATTTTTTTGTGGAAGAGTCTAGAAAAGACTCTGAGGAATAATCTGTGGACCAGCCTGTTTAGGAAAAGGAAAAAAGAAAAGTCTGATGCAGATTCACTACCTTTAGTATTGCTGCATCACACAGAACATGAGAATTAGAATCATGTACATGGTGCCTCTGATTTAGGGAATAAGGAAATTGAAGAACAATACAAAAAGGTGTCTCAATTGGAATCTGAATATGATATTCTGAAGAAAGCCTTAGAAATAGAGCAGTTCAAATTTCATAGAATTAAGAATAGTACTGTTTCATGACAAGAAGTTGAAGATTTTAAGAAAGTTCAGTTGACATAGTTTTCAATGCTGAAATCAGAAATGGTAAAGAAGCCAGATCTGTTAGAAATAAAAGGATATCTGGAGAAACAATTTCCATCTGTTGTAACTAGTGCTACTGGTGGGTCATGAACGTTACCTAATTTACTCAGAATGCTTCAGGGTATTACAGTTACAATGAGCAATATGAGTGACATATTGCATGATCTTAAATTCAATAGTGCTTCTTTATCAGTCCTGTTAGACAATCAGAAATTTTTGGTTGAACAGTTGACATCCAGTGAACGAGGAATCAGATCTGTCTTAAATAAATTCACAGAGAAGCTATCTTTATTTATGGGGAAGGAAGAAATAATTCACGAGTTTTTTAGAGTCAATCTCATTGAAGACATTCATATGACTCAAGAGGCTAGAGATATTATTATTCAGTTTGGTGATGGAATGATGAGAAGAATCATAGAATAGTTGATAGATATCATTTTTTCATTTTAGAGGAGATATAACCTATTTCATACCCTGATCAAACCATGATTCCAATGTTCATCATAATTGTATCTATTCCATAATCTCAATGAAGCATTAAGGTTTTTGTATTTATCAATTTTTTGTACTTTTAATGACATTCTATTTCATTATATATATTTTTACTGTCTTTGTTTAGATATGCCAGTAATCCGGATTTCATTACTGAAATATAGTTACTTAGCATTTACTTAAGTTCAATGCAACATTAGATGTGTTATATTCCATATTTTATCATTCTTTTTGATATAACAAAAAGGGGGAGAAATTTGGATAAACACAACATTTTTTTTGTTTGTTTCATTTTATTAGGGGAGTAATTAAAATGGTTAATTTAAAGGGAGAAATTAAGTAAAATCAAATATTGTATGTTTCAAAATTCAAAACTATATGTAATTAATTAATTTTTGTGTAAGTTAATTTCATTAATTATTTTATAGATTTTGTGATCATCAAAAAGGGGGAGATTGTTGGAAGTGTTGTTTTCAACAATACATAATGTTTTATTTAAAGGGGGAGTATGTTGAGAACAATACTCTATCTCTTTATTAAAATTTTGATGCCTCGCAAATACCATTAATTATTTTCTAATGATTTTATTTGTTAAAATTTTTTCAGGAATTTATTATTCATTATATTTTTATTTATAGATGAAATATTTACGTTCTTGAACAACGAGGTTTTATTTCTAAAGTATTCGCATTTAGCGTGTTCTGGAAACACTGTTCATACCCTACTTATTTGGGATCTACTTTAGCATGTTCTGGAAACATTATTCATACCCTATGCAGAGGAACGTAACATAAGGTTAAAATTCAGCATATACTTTATGAGATAAGAGAAAATTATGGTTGAGGAACCATACATTATCGGCGATATATGAAAAAGAACCATACGTCAGGAAGGAACCCTATGACTGGGATATCAGAATAGTATGGAAAGAGAACCGTACGTAAGTATAAAATGTTAAGATTGTTTCTCAAAAGTATGGTTCATCATCCTTACTTTTTTAAAAAACCATATGTTCTTGGAAAAGTATGGATCAAGTAAAAGTATAGATCATTTATCATACATTTGAAAGTTGAAGAGAAATGTATGGATGACCAACCCTACGTTTATGATCAACCTTACGTTTGAAGAACATGACATGAACCATTAGGTTTCTGATCAATCCTATGTTGTCAACCCTACATTTGAAGACTATGTCATCAACCTTACGTTCATAGGATGCATACAATACAACTCAACCTTATGTTTGGCGTCAGAGAATTTAAATTCGATATTTTTATGCAACGTATAGCAAGCTGATTATTATGCAGATTTCAAGATGGATTTAAAGATGATTATAAAATACGAATTTGAATGATTAAAATCCTTTTTATCAATGGTTTAAAGATAGAATTAAAAGGATATTTTTATGCTGAGTCTTCAGGGAAGTTATGACTACTCTGTAAATTCAAATGTTTGAATATTGTGAGTTAAAAGGTGACTCTTGTGGATCTAAATTTGCAAGAGAAGTAATTATCATTATTATATATATATATATGTCCTTTTTCGAATAGTAACTAATTATCTTATGTGATCTCTCGATCATTCTGAGAAAAGGGGAGAAAAAATAGAGACCATCAAGAATTCAGATCTGCTGATTCAAGAGAACGACAAACCACTGTTTTCTGATGAAGAAAAATCACAATAGAAGATTCATCTATTCTACATCAAAGATCATTTTTGAATCTTTTGCTACTGAATTTGTGAGTTATATTTCTATATCTACTACAATGGGATCAACTCAGAATGACTCTTTTGTGAAGATAATTATTTCTGAAGGTGACGATTCATCTACTGTCAATTGCATGTTGTTGTAATTTTGAAGAACATCTGGAAAGTATTTTAAGAATACAAAAATATTTCTCTTCTATTTTTGAGTGACTGGCTTCTCGTACTAAGATATGTAGGTTCTGTGAGTGAACCAGAGGGCTTTGTTTTGCCTTATATTGTAAAGGTGTCAACTTCCTGTACTCAGTTGTTGTAAGGACTGTTGAAACGAGGACCAGATAGTGAAAATCACCAAGCTCGTGGAGTAGAGTGTTGGTGGAGTGGACTAGGGGCATTCGGTTCCTTGAACCACTATATATCATGTGTCTCTTCTATTTAAATTTCCACTACGTCAATTAAACTGATTTAAGTTAAAAGGTAGAACACAATCTCGCAAAGATTTCCGAAAAGACACAATTTACCTCCCTCTTGTGTATATTTGATATAATATGATCCAACAAATGTTACAGAAGATTATTATCAATATTATCTAAAAATTTTCCCCCTTGATAATAATTAACTAGAGGGTGTGGTTTACATACAAGGAGAAATGGAAGGTTCTCTTGAAGATCCATATAATCAAATAGAGAGAAATTGAAAGGTTGGTGGTCTGTTGACAGAATCCATAACAAATTTTAACGATCCTAAATCAATAATTGATAGATTATAAATATATTGACTTAATTATGTAAATCATAATGTTTTAGTGAATCAATAGTTGAAGACTAAAGTGTAAGAAATGGGGGTTAAAGGTTTAAATGATCCTATTAATGAATAAAATAAAAATATGGAGTCATATAGGGATTATATTTTGGGAAAAAGAGGAATTAAGGATAAATTTAAAGATGTAAGGGTTGTGAATAAATGTTTTGGTGGCTTTAGTGGTAGAGATAAACCACTCATATATGATGAAAAATCTGACATTCTTTGTGTGTTGATAATATATGGCCATCAATTCAGATATAATGTGTTCCAAAATAAGGAATAAATCCAATCCTTATAAGATAAGGTAAATCATTGGGATATCATTTAGGAAGTTCACTATGAAATCATTAATGATTTTTTAATAGAGAAAATAGGTTGAAAAGAGGTTTGGTGACCTATAATATTGACATATATAATATGGCTATTAAAATGGAAGAAAAAAGTGATCCTCTTGATGAAATTTCAAATGAGAACAAATGGAAAACTGGTCAGGGGATGTGAGCTAAAGTAAAGGGTAAATCATATCAGGAAACATCATGAACAGAAGATAAAAATGGGGAATGAATCTATTTGTACATTTAAGGTGATGAAATCTCATCTAAAAGAGAATGTTTAGAAGATCAAGGACATCGATGCAATAATAAATTTGAATAAGGGAAAGGATGATATGTATTTTCCCTCCAGGGAAATATCTACAAGTGTAGTATTTAAGGCTGAGAATATGAAATCCAAAAATTTTATTAGGAATGTTTCTAAATTTGAATGTAAAGACTCCCATAAAAAAGTATCTATGAAATGATACTACTGTGGAAGTCTAAGACACACCACGATTATGTGTTTTGAGGCATAAGGGATTAGTTCTAGGAGAATAACATGGGACACACCAAAAAATAAAATAATAAAGAATGAAAAGATGCATTTTATTAGAAATAGATGTTTCATATGTGATAATCACAAACAATTGGAAAGATATTGTAGATTAATAATGTTGATATGGAAAAAAGAATCTGTAAGGAGGTTCTAAAAAACTATGACACACAATAAGAAAAAATATCCTTAAAAGATTCATTATAAGATGGATAAATGGATTACTATTATAAAAGAGAAACAAAAAACATAAAAAATTTATACCAAGAACCGACAAGGTTACACTCATAGTAGATGACATGAAAAAAAAGAAAACATGTCTGGAAGGAAATAGTAGAAGTTTCCTTATTTGTGAGTAAGAAGAATTCACAATCAATGATTGAATCGCCTAAAAACATGGGAGGTGACACATGTGGTGCATAAAGAGAAGAAGTATGACTAATTCCTTGGTGGCTTAAAATTATTTACCACAAAATGAGAGATATAGGTAATTTAAAGATCCCTGACTGACTAACTGAATGGCCCGAAGGCCTTATTTTTATTGATTTTCTGATAATCCCCCATTAAAGGGATGAGGGAGAACCCTTACAAGGACCGTAGTCTTAGGGATTAATTTACCCATAGGCTTAGAGACATTAAATCACTCGTAGGTCTTAAGGAAATCATACAGACTATGCCTACTTGAAACTGCTCCTCCCCAACATCTGCATCGTGATCAGCTCTCCACCTTCTCAGGACTGTCTGGCTAGCATGTCAATGTGAATAGGTGCCTAGGCGCGATACCGATGGAAAATTACATACCCTCTCAATCTTCCAAAGACCATTTAGCCATGCTCTTGTGAATGTTCCTTGCTCTTTACTCCTATGGAGAGGTTCCTTGTAGAATCTATCTGTGCAATTGTAAATTAGTTGGCTCGAAGGGCTTGAGGTGGAATGAAGGCCATGAGGTGTCCTGAAAGCCTTGCTGACTTGACGACATGGGTGTCCCGAAGTCTTTAAGGACTCCAAGCCCAAACTGGTGGCCCAAGGTGAATAGTTCTGGCAGTTACAGTACCAAACAGTACCTACTACAATACTGCTATAGTACCTGCTATAGTTCCTTCTACATTACTGCTACAGTACCACGAAATTTTTCCTCCTCCTGGTTTTGAACCTGGGTCTCATGGATGCACATAGAGAGACCTCACCAACTGGGATGAGGCTCATGTGCAAGATCCCTCTAATAGAGTAACACTAAAGATATAATGACCAATGAAGAGGTCCCCACATTCTTATGAGATCCATGGGAAATAGTGCACAAGAGGAGTGTCAAAGAAATAAATCTATATGAGTGGGATAGAATAAAAAAAGGTAAATTTATCAATACGTATGTATTTAATGGAGACTATCCATGTGAGTAAATAATTTCTAATTTTATGTCCAAAATATTTGGGTTTGGATAGGATGTTCTATCACACATAGAAAATGTGAAATATCATTATGGAAAATATTAAAAGATTAGTCTATTGGGATCAACCACAAACAACTTCATGAGGTTTAGAGAGGTTACTCTATCTAAATGTATTTACCATATTCTAATATATATTCTATTTGGTTAAAAAATAATGGGATGATATAATCCTTGGGGTGTGTATATACTAAAATAGAATAAGTGTGTAAGATAAATTGAGATACACTTGAGAAGAAGAATCAGAATACTTGAAATTATTTATATTATTAGATTCAAAAAGTGGTGTTACATAACAATTGTTTATTTCTAAAACTTTTTCAAAAGTATTGTGTTGCAGAAATTGAACATCATAAAAGTAAGAGACTAATGTGAACCTAAATATACATTAAATCTAGACTTGAATAGTTTAGTGGCTCCATGTTACATTGAATATTCAACCATTGGTATCTGGCCTTAGTTCAAATAATATTTTACCAAAATAGAAATATATATTTTTGATGAAGTAGAAATATTCATATATTTCGTGTTTATATATTTAGATCTGATCAAAGTTGTAATACTATACTTTTTTTAGCATAAAAATAATCTTCTTGGATTTCAGTATATTTCCCATTAAGTGGTCTCCCTATTCTGAAGTGCAATTATAATTTTATAAGTAGTTCAATTTTTGGTATCAATAACTGGTATCAGTCCAATGTTGTATTTACTCATGGAGAGTTGGTGACAAGCACTCTAGGCTATTCTACCTTAATCCAAAACGGTCCCTTTGAAAAATCGAAGGTCATGCATACAAATTGGAATTATGAGGCTATCCTTAACTAGTCATTCCATTCATTTTATCATTTGCTATGTATCAAATTATTATGCTTAATTTATTATTTTATTGATTTATTGTGGTTAGTGTGATTGATATCATAAGATGTTCTTCAAATAGAAATAAATTTATGCCATGGGTATCTCTGTAAGTAAGTTATTGACATGAAAAAAATTGTTGTTTTATGGATTAAACTCATGTTTTCTATAATTAGTTTTAACTCAACATGTTTAGAGTAATTTTTGTGGGTCATTTCCATGTGGTAATTTCACTTACTAAAAAACTATTAAAGTGTGTAGTTATATGAAAAAAATGTCTTAGATATTGAAAAGTGGTATGAAGATAAATTTATTCAAGGAGAAATCAATAGATGATATAAAAATTGAATTATAGATCACTAAGGGGGAGAAAAATACCTTTATATCTATTTCTTCGCTAACTATAATAGATCCATGTATCCCCATAATTTTATAAATCACATAAAAAATAGATTAAATTGACATTATTGTTTAAGGGGGCATAGTATATTTGATTAAAAAATAAATTATGGATTCCACATTAATAGAGGGGGAGACATAATATAAATTTTGGTTTAGTGACTCCCTATTAGTCAGTATTTCAAAGGGGTGACAACAAAAAAGTAATATTTAACAACCCTAAGGGGAAGAGATCCTAATTTGTAAATATGGTTTTACATGGCACTTTGAATTTTGATGTCATATGGGGGGAGAAAATTAAATAGGGAGCAAATTGAGGAATCAT
Source organism: Viscum album (assembly GCA_963277665.1). Classification (NCBI taxonomy): domain Eukaryota; kingdom Viridiplantae; phylum Streptophyta; class Magnoliopsida; order Santalales; family Viscaceae; genus Viscum; species Viscum album. The sequence goes on from OY728131.1 coordinate 29,192,451, forward strand.
ACATCCATATCCATAAAAGGTTTGAATTATATAAGAGAGGCTATATTTATGACGGTATTGAAAAAAAATCCAAAGGGAGAGGATGTTGAATCCAATCCTAGGTTTGGAGTTGTATTTTTTTAATCAGTGTTTCATATAGTATTACTAGTGTATTGGAATGGTAATGAACGTTACTATCACATGGAAGATATTAAAGATATTCCGATAATTCTAATTCTATAATAATGAATCTTAGAGAAATTCATGGAAGATATAAATTGCATATTCAAAAGTTATGATCCTGAGTCAGGCTTTGATCTGGAAAAAGGAGTGGGTTAAATATCTTCAAATTTTCTAAAAAATTATCATCTGGGAAGAAGGTTGTGAAGTTAATCACTCAATCCCAAATGAGTGATCATTTTTTTATTATGTGAATATAAAGAGTTCATTGATGTGATATTTGGATGTTGAATGAGAATGAATGAAAGAAAATTACTCCCATGAAAAATTATTCTCACCCAAATAAGGTTTTACATGCTATTTTGATTTATGGAAGGCATGTACTTTAACCTCATTACAACAATTTTTCCTCATCTAATTTTGTTTAAGAAACAATACTTCAACCAATTATAAAAGAACACAACATGAATTCATAATCCTAGAATAGTAAATTTCAGTTTTGCTATTTCTTTGTGTTGGCCAAATTTTTGTTTCTAAATTTATAGAGAAGATCAGAGTTTCAAGAATGTAATGGGCTAGATGAGATAGTTTTTTTTCTAGAAAATGAATATGTTTCATGAAATTGGTATGATTTAACATTTTTTTAAAATCCATATTTTTTTAAATAAGGTAAAACGTATAATGTGGATGAATTTTTTTTAAAGACTATAGATTCATGAAATATCTAGTTTTGTGAATAAATTCTAGTTGTATAATTGGAGATGATTTTATTGGGAATCGTAGAGTTTTTTGAAAAATAGAGTTCCATGATCTAGTATACATTGGATAATAAATGTTATTAAATCGGTATTTTTAGTGATGCATTGTTTCAGAAATGAAGGATGATGAAAATTGTTTCAATAAGAGAAGCTATATGTATGAGATGATTCCCAGTTACATGAAGGGTTGGTATTTTACTATTGATACCCAAAAACTAAAGAAAAATATTGATATTTTTATAGGGGTCGGTGGAGAGGTACATTAAAATGGGATATTCTTATGAGAAAAATGTGTTGAATTTTCTGATGTCCAAAGATACACAAATTTCTTATATGAACAAACGAGTTCCATGAACAAGCTTAAAAAATTATTGAGTTTCATTAACACATTTTTATCATGAAATATTGTTTAAAATAAAATTAAATATTGAATTAAATAAAATTATTGATAATGTTTCATACATTATGACTTCCAAGATAAGTGTTTCATGAAAGTAAGAGTTTCATTAAAGTAGGAATTTTGAGAAAGGAAGAGTTTTATGAAAGAAGATGTTCTATGAAAATAATGTATTTATAATTTGTTTCTAGAGTTTATTCATAGAAAATAAAATAAGGAATATAATTCAAGTATAGTGTTATGGTAATTTGGGACAAAGACATCTGATTCCAATTTATTGAAGAATACCTGGAAGTCCCTAAAATTTGGAAGTTCCTTCATTAATTTTGTGTATAGAGTTGAGGGAGATGTAGTTTTCCTTGGATGAGGAGTGTCAAAAGCCAAATTATTTTAAAGGATGTGTTCTTAGAATGGAGTGACATATTTTTTGACATTTTCAACTTGAAAACTTGTGAAGCTTAATTTATTTTAGTGAGGTTGACACAACATCAATGTATGCTCTATAGACTATACCCTTGTGGTAAACCAATTAAAATTCCCTATATACCCTGGATTTTTTACATTCATTTGTATTTTCTTTCTATTTTGAGTTCAAGAGGAATTATTAATCATGTTAAAAAATGAACACAGTTCCTGCCATCATGGGAAAAATATCCTCAAATAAATTTAATCAAAATTTGGAGAACCTTTTAAATTTACCCCTCAGAATGATTCAACACCCCTCTCAGGGTGTACCTAGTTCCAACAAGTTGTTTCACAAGTAAAGGTTCAGTATCATTATTTAACCTCAGAAGTAGTGGTTGGACTTGTGCACATGGATTCTATGATGATGCCCATATTTTTTAATGGAACTAACTTTGATTATTTATAAATAAATTAAAATATTTCATTTGGATTATGATGAATGGATTATAAATTATATAATAACATATGTTTAATTAAAAAATCATAGTAACAAATAGGAAAATATTATTTAGAAAATATCATAAATAGATATTTTTCTAATGAAAGGAAACTATTCATTCTGCTAATAATTTGGAAATTTGATAATCCTCAAAAAATATTTATAGTAAAACAACATAGGAAAAGAATTTTTTTAAGTCCACCTCAAAATATTATTAAAAAACTGATCAAGGATAATGTCTTATGTCCAAATAAAGGAAGAAGAAAAAGAATAAGTGGAAGAATCATGGGAAAAAATATAAGTAAATTGGGCAGAAATATTCTAATGTAGTTATCTTCTATTGTTCTAACCATGTCGTAGGGGATTCCTGAAAATCATTTACTGCAGATTTATCCCATGAAAACAAATAGCTATAGGGTTTTTTCAACCTACAGGTATAACAATTAGGAGCCCTTAAATACCTAGTTTGTCAAAGAGTTAAAATTCAAAACATTGATGGTCTGTTGAAAGAATCCACTAAACATATTATTGGATATGTAGAATAAATTTATAGATATGAAAATGATTTAATTGATCATGTAAATCCTAGAGAATTAGTGAATATCATGTTGAATACTGAAGAGAAGTCCAAGATGATTAGATTTTTTAAATCGTCTATTAAAAAGAAAAATAAGAAATTTTAGTCACTTGAGGTTGATGTTCCTTAAAGGGGACTTAAGTATCCATTTAAAAATTTTGAGTTTGAGAATGAAATTTTTAGTGGCTTTAGTAGTGAAGTTGAACCAATTTCATTTGATGTGAACTCTGAGAAGGTTTATCTAGGTATAATGTATGGTCATAAATTAAAAGATAATAATTACATGAATAGTAATATATCCTATCCTTAAAAGAGATGGTGGATCACCGTGAGATCATTCAAGAATTAAAATCATAGAATATTCACACATGGAGAAAAGAGGATGAAATGAGATAAGTTGACCCTAAATATATACATCTATAAAATGGGTTTTAAATTGAATTACAAAGTGACCTTCTGGAAAAAATGTATAATGAAACCAAATGGATAATGGTCGTAGAAAGTGAGTTAATGGAAAATTTCATCCCTCTAAAGACACTTCCTATGGAGAAGAGAAACAATAGGAATGAATATAGTTTTATATTAAAGGATATGAAGGAAAACTAAAGGATAAAGGCCATAAGATCAAGGATCTTAAGGAAATTCTCAATTCTTCGATGGAAAAGAGATGGTGTATTTTTCATCTAAAGAAGAATCTATAATTGGAGTTTTAAACGATTCAGATTTTTAATCTATAAATCAGTGGAAATAAATATAAAACTATAAATTTCATAAATCTCAAAACATATTAGTGATGAAATTTAATTGTTATGGATGATTGGGACACACTAGGAGTATGTGTCTCTAAACCAAAAGGGAGTAGAACCAAAAGAAGAAAACTGAAAACACCTATAACTTAATCCTAAAATGTGGAAATATTGCATGATTTTAGAAGTAGATGTTTTATATGTCCTGGTCATGGGTATTTATAAATATATGACACATGGAATAAAACATGTAATTAAAAAATATGACATAAAATGGCTTTAATCCTATAACAAACAACAAGAGATAATATCCTCAAAAGAGACATGTTAATATGGAAAATATGTTCACTATTCTGAAAAAGAAACAAGGAGCTCAATAAATGGTGTACCAAGGGTCTCCTAGGTGAAACTCATAGTAGCTAACAGGGAAACAATGAAAACAGGTTTATAATAAAAATTTACAAGTTTCTCATGTTTCGAGTAATAAAAACACACACTCAAAGAATGACTCACCTAAAAATAAATCATGAAAGGTGACTCCTATGTTCTCTGAAGAGAATAAAAATGAATAAATACAAGTAGGATTCTCATGTTTTACAATAAGGGGAGTGATGGAGGTAAGATAAAGATCCCTCCAACTATGGAATAAGTAAGAAAAAATGATCAATGAAGAGATTCCTACTCCATGACTGATTCATGGAAAACAAATTATAGGAGGAGTTTCAATTAAATAAGTCTATTTGATTAGTTTTTAATTCACAACTATGAAAAAGTTGGAAGAAATAATACCTACAAATTGATGTAATAAAAAGTATTTTGGTAAAGAATGTCCAATTCTATAGCTAAAAAATTATATTTTTATCTTGGTAGATGGAACACACATAAAAATACTACAATATTCCACAATAAAATATCAAAGGTTTATTATTTTAGGATTAACCAAAAAACGATTCATGACTATTCTAGAGGTACCATTCTCCACATAAATTTACCATTTTCAATTATATGTTTGAAGTCAGACAATATTATGGGGGGATACAATTCATGGGGTGTGTATGTGATAAAAGGGAACAAGAGAGTGAGCTAAAAAAGATACATGTGATAAGAAGAACCAAAATACAAGAAATTAAGATATAGTATTCAATTAAAAATGTATTTTTATGAAAAATCTATCTTTTAATCTTATATATAAAAGTAGCATGTTCTAAAATTAGAAGATCATATGATTAAGATCCCGAAGTGAAACCGAAGTGCTATCAATGTAATACTGGAGTGGTCTAGTGGTTCTAAGTCACACTGAATATTCATCCATTGGTATTAGGCATCTATTCAAGTGATATTTAATCACAAAGAAAATATATACTGGTGGAGAATTCGTAATATTCAGGTATTTCATATTTATCTTTTTTGTTTTGAAAATATCATTTCGTCTAACTATTTTTAGGATACCAAGAAGCTGTCGGAAAATCCATACCATTCCCATCAAGTGGTCTCCCACATATAAAATGGAACTCAATATTTATCAGCAACTCAACAATTTGAATTGATAAGTGGTATCAATCCAAATATGGATATACTCATGGAATGTTAGTCGAAATCACTTTAGGATATTTATAGTTATACGATAAAGGATTATTTTGATGAATTAAAGATCAAGCATAATAAGTATTACCAGGAGGTTATATTTAACATGTGGTTTCAGTCGGTTTACCACCAGGTATGTTTGATACACTGATGCACAATTTTTTATTCACTAACCATTTTGCGTTAGTGTGATTAATATTATAATATATTGTTCAAATAAATTGATGATACTAAAATCTATGGAAGTAAATGATAACATGGAAAAAATTAGTGTTTTTTATTAAACTCTTTCTTCCTACAATAAGTTTTGACACATTATGTTTTGAGGACTTTTCAATGACACAATTCCAAGTGGTAATTGCACTCCCAGAAAATCTATCAAATTATTTAAACTATAACAAAAAACATCTCACCAACCTTAAAATATGGTAAGATAAGAAACATATTTTTAAATAAATTAACAAGTGATATCAAAATTGGAACATGAAACCCAAAGGGAATAACGATCTCTCTATACCATTTTTTCCCATTGTAGGAATAGAACTATGTGCCACCATAGTTTTCTAAAGTACATTTAAGATCCATTTAAATGTGATTTTTTATTAATGGTGATGGAGGATTATTATTATGAGGTCCCCAATTGAATTATCAATGACATGGGGAGGATCCTTAATGTAAATTTGGCTTCAATGACTCAATATTAGTTATAATTTCAAAGCGGGAGATGAAAAAAGGAAGATTTAATGAACATAAGGGAAGAGAACCTGAATAATAAATTTGGTTTCATATTTCCCTTTGAATTATAATTTCAAAAGGAGAGAGAAAATTCATTATGGAGGAAAAAGTGGAATAATAAAATCTATAGCCATTAAATATTTGGAGTATCTCATAGATTATAGATATACAATAAATTTGACAACAAAATCTAAAGGGGATAATGTTGGACACAAACTTTTATTTCTTGTGGGATTTCTTGTTAATAAAAATTTTATATGGTCAAAATTTATTATTGTAATTTTATTCAATTTTTCTAACATAGGAAATATATTGAATACAAGTAGATATTGGACAATCAAGGAGAATGAAGTAGAGATATATTCCTAGAAGATATAAATTTCATATCCAGAAGTTATGATCAAGAGTGATACTTGAACACGAATAAGGAGATGGTTGAATATCTATATGGTTTTTAAATAGAATGAGGTAAGAGAATTATGTTTTGAATTTCATCACTCAATTCATAGTGAGTGATTATATCAGGCTCACGTGAACATTGTAAAATCAACAATGTGATATCCAGATGTTATAGGAGGATGAATGTACCAAAATTATTCCAATGTGAAATTATTCTCACCCTAATTAAGATTTACATTCTTTTGTGACTTATGAAAAACAAATACATAACTATAATCTAAATCGGTTGGTATTATCTGGTAATATTTAAGAATAAGTATGAAACCCAGAAGTGAAGCCCAAATCATGAATTTATAATCCTGATTTCATCAAACATTTTGTTTCTAAAATTATAGAGAGATAAAGAAGTTTAACTAAAGTAAAATTCTATACAACATAGAAGTATTTTGGAGAAATGAAATAAGTTTCATGAATGATGGATTACAATGATCCTATACCCTAGTGGTACAGGCTCTTACTTGGCAACCAAAAGACCCAAGATCAAATCCGTGTAGGGACTAATTTCCGAGTATTGGAGAAGCACTATAGTAGGTCATTGTAGCTTTACTCTAGCAAAGGCGAGACTGTAGAGACGGTGAAACTGTAGCAGTGGATGCACTGTAGCAATATTGTCACGGTGGCGGTACTATAGTGGGCACTATAGAAACCCGGGTACTATAGCATCACTATTCACCGAGGGGCCCTTTGGATAAAAAATGGGCTTTCAAGCCTTGTATTCCGGCCACTTGTCCTTGGGCCTCCAAGCAATTTAATGGGTATCCCTTTACATAGTCTTAAGAGGTCTTTACTTTAAATAATAAAATGAGGCTTCGTCCCCAACCTTTAAAAAAATGAATGATGGATGATTTCATAATTTTTCAAAAAATTCAAAAATTTCCATTAAATAAGGTTTGATTAAGAAGGGGGATGAAATTTTAACAAAGTCTAATGAATTTCTAACGGGCGGGTTTCAAGAAAATGTTGGTATTGGTTAATTAAAGGAAACACATTTTTTGTGTGATGTACAGTTTAATAGAAGATATATTTATGAGAACCAATGCTTTTTCGTGAATTAAATGCATCATGAAATAGGGATGTTTGGATAAACAAATTTTTATAAATGGAGAATGATTGAAATAGTTTCAGGTTTTGATGTTACGTGAATAATATGATTCAATGTTACATAATGGGTTAATATTTTCTCATAAATACTCAATAAACAAAGGGAAAGACATACCTTTTTAGAATAACGAGATTGAGATATGGTTGAGGGAAATTCTTGAGAGAAAAAATATCTAAATTTTCTAAAGTCTAAAGATACATGAATTAGTTACATGAACCAATGAGCTTCATGAGTGAACACATGTGAATCCAAATGTTCTGAAAACAATCTATTTTATGAAAACACTTGTTTAGATATAAAGATAGAAATTTATAAAATAAAGGTCTTGAGAAAGGTTCAGGCATTAGAAATTAAAAGATCAAAGTTTTATGAATGTTTTGTTTGTGTTAAAGGAGAAGTTTCATGAAATAAATAGTTTCGAAAAATAAAAATTTCTACAAATGGATTGAATTGATAATCCATTTTAATATTGAATTTTGAGAACATAAAATTAGTAATATTATCCAGATAGAATATTATGCTAACCATGATCTAAGCCTGGTGATTTAATCTACTGAAAAAGAAACAAAATTCCCTAAATCAAGGAATACCTCCATAAATACAGTGTAAATATGTAAGGAATATGTAGTGTGACATTGGTGAGGAGGGTAAAAGCTTAAATTTCATAAAGGAAGTATAAATATCATTGATTCCCCATTTAAAAATGATTTATATCCACCAAACTACTTAATTTTAGTGGGTTCTTGTATGTCCAAGACAACGTTGGCATGTTCTCCGTGTATTATCACATTTTTTTATCCATGTCAAATTACATGTTTATTTTGGATGTTTCTCATTCTTATATATTTTTGATCACTCTATAATGCTGAGAGGAATAATTAATCAAGTGATAGGTTAAAAATATTTCTTACAAATATGGTAAGAATATCCTAAAATAAAGTTAACCATACTATATATAAAAACTTATATTTATCTATCACCCTAATTCACCCCCCAATTATAGTTTATATAGTTCCAATAGTATTATACAAGAATTTTAGTCTCTTCAATAAGGAACTCAGGATAATGTACCTCATTAGATCAATTACTCATTGGAATTGTTGAAGTATGATCCACAAATATTTTATGTCAATTATGGAACTGAGAAAAACAATGTATCGATGTATATGATGAGTAGAATTACCTAAGTCATTGGAACTCCAACATAAAATAATGGTTAATCTAGTGATTTATATTCCTGAAAACCAAGTCCTTGAATGGCGGTACGTAACAATTCAAGAGAGTATTGATTAGGGTCTTACTTTGTTTGGTGTTGAGGAGTTTTTCAAGGAATAATTTTATCCAAATAACTTCCATCTAGAGAATATGACATACTTCCTCTAGTAGAAACAAGTTTTTTCAGAGGTTGGATATGTTGCTTGATTCCTTCAGCCAGTTCTCTTCACACCATTGGTAGGCTCCTGTGAAATACTAAAAATCATCGATATTCAAGAAAGGAATATGGCCTGATATTTATTCCAATGTATTTATTTTCTATATTGAGGATAATATAGATGTTCTATGGAAAGCGAAAGTTGGAAATATTTATATTGTATAGAATCCTAGTAGAGGGGGAACCCTTATCCATCCAAGAGCATGTGGGGAATACAACGTCAAGAATAATTTTAAAAGGGAGAGTTATTCCTAATACAGAAGGGCACTATGAAATTAGTCTACCATACCAGTCTCTTATCCACTATGTTGTAGAAAATTACCAGGTTTCTTTCGGTGTGCCTCTATTTATCACATGAATAGGGAGTGAACTACACCACCATGACATTTTCACAACTATGGAAAAAGAGGATATCTCCAAAAATGTTTCTTGAACCATAGAAGGAATCGTGAATAAACGTAGAAAACTAGTATTATGTATCTCAAGATCAATCAGGAAAATCAAATCAAAATTTTTCTTACCCTTAGAATAAGATCAATTAAGAATCATCTTGGGGTATCTGAATTATCCAGCCGACACAAGAACAATGGAACATGAACCATTATATAGGGGAATATGAAAATTTATATGGAGGTGAGAATGTTATTTTGACTGATAAAATCAGACCCTAGATGGTGATATTGAACATTATTATTAACTTAAATATTATTAATATACTATTTGATAGAGTGCATCAAAATTTTCCCTTATCACGTGGTTAAAATTTATAAATTGTTTTCAGGTATTATGTATCATTTATTGAGCATCAAAAAACCTCTTAGTTAGTAAGAATATAAAGGATTCATGTTCCCCTGATGTACCAATATTGTTGAGGCAATATTGTTCATCTGGGAATTTTCTATATTAGTTGTGGATATTTTCAATTTAATATTTAGAATGAAATGTTTGGTGGAATTCAGATCCTATATATATTCTTAAACATGGGATGTAAATTTGCATCCAAGGATAGATTTGTGCATCTATTCAAAGGGTATTCAGATATGAATTATAAAAGATACATTACATTAGTGGAAATACATTGAACAATTTTTAGTCAACTTGTAGTAATGAAATTCGGTGCTACAGATGAAACCAGAAATATGATACTTCTTGCAATAGTTGATTCATGCCTGTGTGTCATTCTAAATGATTTTCCTAGGTTAACCCATTAATGATAAATTGAAATTTATGTCAACATACTTTATAGAAAATAATATATTTTTCTTATTTTATATATATTAACTCTAAAATAGTTGTAGTAATTAAAGTCCAAACCTAAATACTTTGTGATAAAAGGCTTTACTTGACAAAGTACATCATCTTGGGTTTCTCTGATTTAGTTTTTATTAAAGGAATCCAATTTGATTCAATTTTAGAAAAACTATCATAAACTAAATGAAGTTATGATAAAGAATCAATATCCTCTTCCTATAATCAATAACTTGTTTGGTCAATTGAAGTGATCCAATTGGTTCTTGAATATTGATCTATTTTAAATATATCATTAACTGAGTGTCCAAAATGTGGATTTTGAAGACTACATTTTATATTCAATGTGAAAATTATAAATATTTTTTCAAAACATTTGTTCAGATGAATGTACCTATATTTTCATGGAATTTATGAACTATATCTTCCATATGTATTATGACTCCTTTATAATTGAATTTTTGGAAATTCTATTTCTATACTCTCGATGTAAGAATGACCATGAGGAGAACATGGTTATATTTTTGAGCACATTATTCCATCACCACCATTATACTAAATTTTATAACAGAAGCATTTGGATACATGTAGTTTAGTTCCTTGAGCATGTAATTTTTTAATAATGAATATATATTGACCCAAGGATTATCGAAGCAGTTATTTCTTGGAAGCCATCGAAGAATGTATTTGAGATATGAGGGTTTCTAAGATTAAGTGGATATTTTCATCACCTCATTTTTGATTCTCCTATGATTTCATTACCCATGAATACATTAATGAAAATGGGAAATCATATACATTACACTGATCATATTCAAGAATATATTTATAAGAATAAAATCACAGATTACATCAACACCTATCATTATATTGTCAAAACCAGGTTAAGGCTATGTGGCATATTGTGATGTGTCTGGATCGAGACATGGTTGTCTTCCTTTGTATGGAGATCATGTTGTGTACTATTGACTAATGCAGTTGAGAACATATGGATGGAATTATTTAATCAATGACCTAGAAATATAAAGAGTATTACATGACTTAATAACATGGAACTGATATCTCTTTGTGGAAATTTCATGATATTTACTAAACATAAAAGTTTGAAGTGTATCTTCACATAGAGATAACTATAATTCAGTTAATGATGGGGGATAGAGTTTATCCATATCTTTTACATAAACATGTTGTATAAAATATTAAAATGTAATTATATAGTTGATGGTTTTAGTCTAATGTCTTATAATTGATTGGTCATAAAATTTCATAACCAATGGTAGCTGATAATCATAATTGCTAAAATGCATCTGGACTATGTTCCGAAGAATGAAAATTTAATTTTATTCCTAGTTACTCTTGGTTTTTATCTGATCAATTTGTACATAGGTGTTCAATGATCATATCTTAACTATATCACCATTAGTTGAAAAATAAATAGTCGGGAGACCATGGATGATTGGATAAAGTATGCAAACTAAACATTTAATTTTCATAACATAATTGTGGTCCCCAAATACTTCCAAGAATAGATTCTCTCTTCATATATTCATTTGAAATGGGATATTAACATGATTACTTATAAAATTTATGAAGAAATAAATATCCATTTTGGGTGGTCTAGGAAGAAAATAATGACTGTGGATCATGTTTTGAAATATCTCACATTTCAATAGGTAATGTCTGAGCATCAATACCCAACCAGTACGATACAGTATATATAGATACCTATCTTGAAGTGGGAATAAATATATATGGAAGTTTTCATATGTATACCATAGAAACATCAGAAGCATTCATCTATTGGAGTGATTATGGATCAAATCCCGAATTTATCACACTTTTACCCAATTTGATATTTCAACTTGATTGAGGGTCTAGAAAATTTATATATTCAATGCAGCGTTAAATTTCATGGAAGAAAAACATCTTTTGTATCTAAGAGAGATCCTCATTTTACTTCTCTATTATGGAACTCTTTATAATTGGCTCCTAAAACCTAGTTGAACATGAGAATGTAAATCTATCTTTAGACAGATGGATAGTCAGGATATTTGTTTTAGATTTCGGAAGATGTGATTAGAGAATAAACCTTGCTAGATATTGGGAAGGAAATATTCCATTATTAGAGTTATCATATAATGAAATTTATAAGGTGATGATACATATGGATTTTTTCATGTCATTTTATGACCAACCTTTTCACTCTCCACATTTATGGGTTGAAATGGTAGAAACATCACTAATTTTTTCATGTCTTGTCTAGGAGTCTATGGAAAAGATTCATATTATCAATAATTGAATGGATACAATAAAGGGACAACAAATATATTTTGTTTATCATCATAACCGATCATTATCATATGTTGTGGGAGGCTATATATTTTTGAGAGTCTCTCTTAAACTTGGGAATCATTTCTTTGGGGGAGAAAGGGAAGTTAGATCCATGGTATGTTTGACCTATTGATATCCTAGAATGTATTAGGAAATTTTTTTATCATATTACTCTACTAGTGAGATTTAGTATTTTATATAATTTTATTCATGCCTCTCAATTGAATAAGTATGAGCCAGATCCTGGTCATGTGATTAACTAGGATCATAGTACTCTTGATCCAGATGTGATGTTTATCCATGAACTGATTTAGATTCTAGATAGAAATGAAAATACCTTGAAAGGAATATCTATTTCCATGTTATGAGTATTTTGTGATCATAGTCAAATTCAACAGGAAATTGGGAAAGAGGGAATTTTATACTAGAGCAATGGCTTGAACTATTTAATAACACCACAAACCTCTATATTTTTAAGGATAGAAATCCTAATTGTTGGGAGAATTAATCACCCCTACTGTGTGGTAGGACTTTATTTAAATCCACTTATTTTATGTTTAGAGTGGTTGAGATTGATTGTTAAAGGATTTCAGAGGAAGAAATATCATGGAAAATGGAATCTTGATATAGGAACCAGTTCATATTGTTAATGGTTATTCAAAACATGAATGGTTTCTATGAGGATCCCATGAATCTAATTCTAAGTTTGAATGTTTTCTAGGTATAATTGTATGATTTATATTCAATTATTTCCATGACATGAGATTATATTTAAGGTATGAATGGATTTTTGGAATTTTAAGTGAGGAAAAACAATTTTTGTAAAATATACTATCTCAAATGTTCCTAGTTTTAATGTCTAATTCATAGATAGAATGGTTTGATGTCTAGTATATTATATTAATTATGTAACATATTATTCTGACAGCCACAAAAATGGTTCCCAAATCATGTCAGTCAGAAGGCCTCATGTGAGCCTCCTCATATGCCAAAGGATTTCAACTAGTACTGAGGGTCTAAAGGGTTGTATGGTGGGGAGACTATACCCTCTTGATTAGAGTAGCTTAATGTTATATATGATAAATAATCCATGGAATATGATGAATAAAAAAGGAAAATAATTTAATAATAATATTTGAAAATCCATTATAAATGAATGCATTACCATGCATGAAAATAATATAGTGTACAAGAATCATTCATAAATCATGTTTTACATAAATAGGTAGACAATAAAATAATGAGTAAATAAAAGCCTCCAACTCCAAAATACTGACCTAGTACATGCTCATCTACTACAACCAGGCTCCCATGTGCAGTCCTAGACATAATGAAAATCAGCATAAAACACATTACAGTTCTTAACATGTAACCAAGAGGTTATTCAGGGTACCAAATAGTGTCATAAAAATGTTTTGAGATAAACCTAGTAGGCCACAACAAACATAATCTAAATTAATCATGTCCTTGAATGTAAAATAATCTTGTTTTGGGTATATAAAAATTAAAGCAGGGAAATACGTAATAAATCAATTTCACGCTCTGAGTCCCCAAAGGGTATCAGGTTGAGTATACCTTCTTTATCCCAAGCCAGAATGTCTCTGACCAAGTTTTTTCTGGTATATATTTTCTTAAAGTGCATATTAGGGCATAAGTAATTACATAGGTGTAGAACCTATATCTTTTTCTAGTGGTATTTATTTGGGAAGACTCTTTAATATTAATATCAAGTAGATTGAGTCAGATTCCAAAGAATTAGTTCATTTTTACAAATGAGGGTCCATCCCTAATGGGATTTGGTTTACTTCATTCGAAAGGGCATGATGTTCATGGAGTAAGGAATAGAGTTTTGTAAAACTTGTTGGGAGGGGAGTTTTATAGTAGATGTTTTTCTAGAAAATGGAATTATAGAGATGTAATTACTTAGTATTTCTCAATCTGGTCCTTATTGGATGATTGTAAGAATATTGTAAAGGCTTATACCCTCAGTCTGTATAAATTTTGTCCCCCGTGATCTAGGGCCCTTTCCAACTTTTTTATAAAAAGTAAATTACATCTTCTATGAATTGAATTCTCAGAACCATGTTGAGGCATTTATATATTGGTAAGGCATTGACCAACCTCTAGTGTGGTATCTCACTAAACGGTTAGACCAATGAATTAAGGTAGTGTCCTATGAGTGATAAATGAATTACCTTTGGTATACAATACAGACTCAAGTCTAAAAACCCATTAATTAGAAAAAATTTCAAAAGTATAAGGCAACTTTCATTTAATAAATAATAAGACTCCAAGGAAAATATCCATGCCAATCCACCATTCATTTTTACATATTTTATTTTTAAAATCATTTAAATATTACGATGATGCTAGGTAGTGTTATTCAACCATTCAACCATTCATTAATTTAAATCATAGATTCCAATAAAAAGATTAAAGAAGGTATCCATGAATTTATGAAATAAAACTACATCACTATTCGTCTCTCTCAAAAGTGATAAAAGGACATGTGATTAAACATTCCTTACTATATTTAAAATAATAGGTTTTCTAACATTTAATCCTTTACATTTTACCAGGAGTCAAACAAAACATACTTAAGTTGTAATTTTTTTTATCACAACCACCAAATAATAAGGAATGTAATAGGTCACACAAAATGGGGGGGGGGGGGGGTTGAGGTTGAAACCTCTAAACATGACTATGGGTCTATTGTGCATAAATTTTAAGGTTAAGGAATTTAATTTACAGAGATTCATAAATTTGGAGTGATGCTTGGAAATTCTAACGTGCACCATAATAAATCATTTTATAAAGGTTAACACATTTTGGGAAAATTATATAAACCAACTACCTAAATATTTGTAAGCTTCACTCAACCATTATCAATATTCTATTTGAGTCGGTTCATGAGAAATCAAGGAAATCAAAAAATTACCTTAAAATAGGGTGTACGAACCAGCATTGAAATAATAGTCAATATAGAGAGATAAACTAAAAAAAGATTAATTATGATTCATAAAATTACTAAGGGTCTTCCAATGGAATAGACAATGAGTTATTCCATGTTCGTATAGACAAGATATAACTATTCATAAAAAGAGTGTTTGAGAACCCACAAGAGGGTTGCTGTATGGGAATGGGAGGAGAAACGTGAGGAGGAAAGGTTAAAGGAAAAAAGGATTAGAAATTTGATTTCTCCATTTTTAATGTGGTACATGATTTGACCACACATTTTGGGTAGAACATTCACCAACTAGAAAATCCAAATAAATATATGGCACCAAGCATGTAAAATAAGAGCACATTTTGTCAAATAGTGTGTGGCCCATGTAGTTTGTCTCTGAATTTTTTAATATATGTATCACGATGTCATTTTCCCTTGGGTGCATAGTTTAAAAAAATGTCTAACACACTCCAACCCCCAAATAGTTGAGTTTCATGGTTATCACTAACCACACATTTACTATGTATATCCATTTGGAATTCCAAAATCCATTCTTTCAAAGGCCAATGCACCAAAAACTCAATAGAAACCCTATGTCATCTATTAGGATTTAAACTCCGTTTCAAAACAAAAAATTAAAATTTTCTTATTATATATTTTAAATTATGAATATTATGTTATAATTTGTCCTTCCCCCAAATTGAAAAGATCAAAATTACATTATAATTTTCATCGTTCAAAAAACAAGAGACCTTAAAATCTCCCACCCTTAAAACATTTTTTCCTCAAGAGTACATGGGGAATAATGAAACATGAAATAACTTACTTGGGCAGAAAACATTATTCTAAAATGGTCATGTTTCATTTTAAATTCCAAACATTCCAGTATTAATTACTTATATTACATGGTAACTAAGACATAGACACTAGAGTCTATGCTTATACCCAAAACTAAAACATTGATATAGTTCATACTTGAGCCTGCATAAGTCAAGAACTTATCACATCATCGGCTATTTTACCAACTGGCCTATTAGGATAACCACCACATGTGATAACTTAGATAGAAAATTCCAAGTCAGTACATTACCTACTATTGGAATTTATTGAAAAAGAAATCCCTTAGCATTCTAACAATGATCCTGACATGATTCTCAACATGATCAAATGTTTGATTCCCAATTGAATATATTTAGTCGGGTCTTTCTTAATTTTTCGAGGAAAATTCTTGGCATTCCTTTTCACTAAACTCACCTCATCTAGATGATGTTTCTGATGTAATTATACACATACTAAATTTATTAAAATAGAAGAAATTAATGTTAAGCCACTGAGGGATGGATATTTCTCAAAATAGTCAACTTCAATAGTTGATGCATCTAAAACCGAATCTAGATTCCCTTTTATCCACAACACCTTGAGATTATTTTTTGAATACTGACAAAAACCAATAATCCAACATATGATGGTGTCTCTAGCCTAACTAATCATTCTGGTTTTCATTCTTTAATAGTAACATAGGTGTATACCAATCCAGAACCCTTGTATTATCACACTCTAAACACATCATCTAAACCTGATCGTAGTCTAGGGTAATCTCACAATCAACTACCAGAGTCCAATGAGTTTTTCCAATGTATTCCATGATTTATAGTTTACATTTGAGATGTTAGTACATAGTTGAGATGTAAACATATCAAGAACACTAACTAATCCCAATAGTGGTGTCTCACATGGAGATTGAGTCAATAAAACTATATGGGGTCAATGAGTCCCTATAAGGCCTTGTTATAAGGGAATCCCATTATCAATTAAAACATTCCATGAAACTAAAACTAACCATTCTCTAAGAGCACACTTCTCACTGAGACTATTTATTGAGCCAACAATGAATTTAATTTCGTTGTTTAGTATTGTGTATAACTGACGCTCCCTCAGTGTAGCCTGGAAAATGATAATATAAGGTGAATGGTCATCCCAAATATAATAGTACATTAAAATGATATCAATGATTACAAATAATACCCAAGACACTACATTCATATCCACGATGAATTTCCCAAAATGGATTCCAACCAAATGTATCCATTTATTGATAAGAAGAACATGCAATCTATTACTAGAAAACATCTTTGAAAGAACTTGGTTGCACCTTCCAATAAGTAATCATTAGTTGGATAGGGTGACTTCACTATCGAGGTATTTTGTGACTTCTTAAAAAATCCAACCGTAGTCTAACCCTGACTCATGGTTTTCTCAAATGTTGCATAGTTAACCAACTATTTTATCATCATGATTCCTTTCCCGAACTAACACATATAAAAATCATTAATTCCATTGAGTCATCCACAAAAAAATCCTAAATCAATCATATACAATCCATCCAAAAACATTACTAGGTTTTAAAATGAGTATAATTTCTAGCACTAGATCTCAATCTTACCGGCCTCAAAGGCTCTCTAAATTCATTAGGACCATATGCAACGTTCCTTTTTAGTTAATCTCTCTCTATTTATAATTACATGAAGAACATTTCCTAAATTATGCTCCCCACCATAAGAGTGTCTTATTCATTGTTTACTAAGAATGAAAAGATGTCCAGGATGCATGCTCCATCCACCACTGAACATGGGTTCTTACCATAGCCAACACCCATTTATAAAGAACAATTTTCGAAAAATAGGAAAACAATCCACATGAAAACACACTACATAAAATCCATAATTAGATGCACAGATGATGCTCTCTCTAGTCGTCCTCATTCACATCAGATGTAACGCCCCGACCCCAGTTACCCAGAGCCGGTGCATTATTACATAATATTGGAATGATTACAAAGAATCATGTCCTAAAGAACCGATCGGTTTAGTAGTCTTGGAAAATAGATTACATAAAAGAATGTTACATTAAATTATAAAATAAAAAACAACAACAAAACTGTCTCCATTGACCAAATTCATATCCCTTAGACTATCCCTGCAGGTTAGTCATAATATACTACTTCGCATCCTAGGAAAAATAAAACATATAAATGGGTGATCTCAGACGCTCAATAAGTGTAAGAAATACAACAGAAGATAACAAAAACAATACTCATTGTGAATAATTGAAACACATGCCTTTACAAATAATAAATGTTAACACTTTATGGAAACAATATTAGATGAGTAAATAATTCCATAATAAAACAATTTCATGGGTATTATACTAGTCTAATAAGTACATGAACCAAAAATAATATGTTTATCATGATGGAATGTATAATGAGGGATATTATGAAACATTTTGTCATGGCCTCATCCAAGACGTCTAAAAATGATTAAGGCCTCAGCCAAAACTATATATAAAAATTGGGAGAGGCCTCATCCAATTCCACTTCTAATTGTCTAATGAGACCCACCGATGAATCAAGGATCTATAGTGGGATCCACCCTCTCTTACTATGTCCAATAAATTCCTCATATGAAATGGTTGAAACATAACATAAATATTTGTATTAAAACTATCATACGAAATGTAAATACTTTAACTATAAAACATTAATGGTATAAAAATAGCACATCCACAGTCAAACATATCATAAATCATTCAATACAACATGGATGATTGAATTATAATAAATCAACCTCAATCGAGAAGAATATCAATTAAAGGATGTTGACATATTTGAAAATGATCAGTAAAACTCTTTGAGAGAAATATCCATTTTTGTGAAATCATTTAAAAGTCACATATTTATAAGGGAATTAATTTTAAGAAGTTTTTTGAATTAAAGTGTCCAATACCACTTTAAAAATTTTTAAATGAATTAACAATTTAAAACCATCTTGTCTATATAAATAAATCCTTAAAATCATTGTAAAAGCATGGTCATTAATTAAAAAGATTTAGAAAAATAAATATATAAAAACATTTAAAATGATTATATAGTTAAAGAGTCCCTTAAATAAAACCATAAAATATTTTTTTATATCATTTTAATGAATCATGGACATAGATAATAAATATTTCCCACTAGATACTTATATATAAACTATCTCAGATAATAATAAAATTGAAGAAATAACCCTTACCTTGTACTTTCCTTTAGTCGAGGGTACGTTTGACCTCTTTTATAATGGAAATAGTATGTCATTAAATTATTCCAGAACCATATTAATATTTATGATATCTTATATGATTTACTTATTACTTTATACTACCCATTTAATAATAATTTCAATGTTAACGTAATATTTTGGGTAATAATCGCTTTCTTTATCGTACATGTTTTAACTTTTTATTCATAATAGTATCACTTAGATGATGATTTAAATACTTCAAGAATATAAAATATGATTTATATATAATATATATTTAGAATTTAAATATTTATAATAGATATATTTGTGAAATGTAACACGCCATTTGTGGTGACAGTAGACCGTATGTACCCATAAACGTTGTCTCCGTTTTCAAATCATATTGAATGGAAGTAAGTGAATGAGATAAATGTAAATAAATAAAGAAATACATAAATATATATATTTAAATGAGAATTATTATATCAAATATTACATACTTATTAATAATATGTATTTTCATAATCATCGTTGAATGATGAACGTGGAAATGAATCTCATCGCGTCGTGGAGACGGTAAGTCGTACGTACGCACGAGCGACGATATCATTTCTTTAATGATTAAAAGGTGTGGAATTAGATTTTATATTAATTATAAAGAAACAATATCATGTTATTTTCATTATTTATATACATATTACTCATCATTATATCCATCCAAATAACATAGTGTTGAATAACAAATTACACCACAGCGTGGAGACGATAAGCTGTACGTATGCATGCATTATGACTTTATCATTAATAGAATGGATAGAATAATGAATATGGTTGTACCATATTTATAATAACATCATATTATGTAGAAGTTACCGTATATATTATTTTTTTATGGATCAACAAATAAAGAACAAGTGGAAGAAGAAATGAACCTGAAAGAGGTTGGTGAAATTATTACCTCTTCTTCGGGTGTTTCCTTTTGAGTTGATCAAAAGGGCTCCTTAGGTTGGCTTTATAATCAAGTTAAGGACTATATATTGAAGTGAGGGAATTTGGGAAGATATTTTTTCTAGGGTTGGTAGAAACAAATGGCTTTGGAGGTGTGAAATTAAGAGAAGGGGAAGTTCTCTTTTATAAGAGAGGTGAGGGTCACTTTAGGAAAATCATGAAATATTATTTTATAATAAAATAATTTTCAGTTTCTAATAGATCCAACATGATTTATTTCAAGGATAAGGTGCTTATGGGTCACAAACCACTCAAAAAATAGGTTTTATATGGGTTTAGGTTACCATATTAACCTTATCTTATAGATTTAACTCTTTATTAAATAGTTTAACTTTTAACGTGTCTTCTCTTATTCTTACACTATCTGGTTAATAAACATACTCTAAACTTCTAAGTGAACCTAAAGTGGTTCATTAATGAAATATATAATAATATTTAATCCCTTTTGTCTAACCTTAGAGTTTTAAAAATATTATATAATTTAATAATATAATATTTGTTTTAAATACAAATTTTTGTCAATTTTGAAACTATTTAGTATTTTGTTTTTGTGAAAGTCATCACAAATTGATTACTTTGAAAAAGATATATTGAATAAAACTCTAACCCGTCTTATTCTCCTAGAAAATTCTTGGATGTCATAAAAACTTTGAAATTATATTTATTTTAATATTTATAATACCATTTATTGGATTCTTTTATTAACATGGTAATTAATGCATCATCATTAGGTCATAAATAAATTTAATTTTTTGATGTCTAAAAATTATAAATAAAATACCATGATTTAGGAAATGGTTTTATCTTTTTAATTAATATATTTAGTTGAATTTATTTTATGTATAACCATATATAACAAATGGTTTTGTTATTACACATTGAATTTAACACTTTTAACTCTTCTTTAAATAAAATAATAATAAATATGATAATCTATTCGAAGTGGACCTAAATGATCAAATTTTATTAAAAATGTTTTTTTGGTCAATCTACACTTTTCAAATAGAATTAGGACATGTGTTAGGGTAATTATAATATAAATTTTTACCTTTAATTACCCTATTTACTTTTAACAGTGGTAAATAAATGTCAAAAGTTACTCTTCACCAAAATTCATCTTATTGAACCAAATTTTACTTACTGATATAAACCGTGTCTCTCTGATTTTTGAAATTGAACTCACAGAAGCGGTAAAATTATGTTTTATGCAAATTTGTAAATGCTCCTAGAAGGTGGGTAAAAGACGGTAAAAAGTTCAATAAAATTTTATACATATATAAAATGACTCCAAGGAATTTAATTGAACTAATATAAGTATTATATATTTATTTTGACTTAAAATAAAAATAAAATAAATAATTTGTTAAATAAAAATTCTATTTTAATTAATAATGTAGTGTTTTTTACTATTCATCACAAATTTAATGTTTTCAGAAAAATAAGAAAAATTCACTCGAACATAATTTTGATATTCTGAATTCAAAAATGATGTCTATTTTACCAATTTATGAGAATATAAGTTTCATTTATTAATTTAAAATTAATTCCCACTGCCAAAACCAAAAAAATGAGTTTTTGAAAAGTAAAAACTATCAAAAGATTTACATTTGTTTATTTCAAATTTATATGTGAAATTACTTATAATGGAAAAAATTGTATTAAATGATAAAAATATAATATAATTATACTTAGAACCCATTAAAATTTATAATATGACACAATAAATTATTTTTATTAAAATAGTTGTTTTCAATTAAAATTTAGCATCTTTCACTATTCATCAAAATATGAAAGTTATCTAAAAAACACCAAAAATTTATCCAAACTAAATTTTTATATCCTAATTATAAATAAGAAGTGTATTTTGTCAAATTTAATATAAAAGTATCAAATATTGCATTTATAAATGGTTCACCATTAATAGGTTGTAAAATATTATTTTTATGGAAAATATATCCTCTATTTGAAAAATTGAATTTCTTCTTATATTATGTCTAAGAAACACATAATATGGATGATAAAATTATATTGAATATATGTGATTCAAAATGCAGTTAATAATATTCATAACATCTTTCTGAGTGGCTAGTTTGGTAAGTTTTGGTGTGCTCGAACTCGATGTTTCTTGTTGCACAAGCTGTTGAATTACTTTAATGAGATAACGTACTATGAAATCTTGGGGTGATACATCACTAATATTGGGAATATAAACCAAACCTAATACAATATCTCCTGTTACAACACCCAATCCATTTCCAATTACATTCTGACTACTAGAAAAAAATCAAATTTTCTATAATACCTTGGTCACCCAACATTATTTATGGCCCAAAAACATAGTGTAATAACTCGAGGATTTTATGATTTACACAAAACACATACGGTGCATAGTTCCATTTTAACAACTTGACGGATACTCTACGATCCAATATGTATAACTTGATATTTCACTATTGTATCATCAAACCCCAATAATACTATCCATATACCCATCATCCCTATGAATTCAAGTATGTGATAGCCCATTAAAAAGATTTTTCTCAGATTTATATTACCCCATATGATTGTTAACCTGATTGATGACTCATTGAGTTGTCCATCACTAGAGAATAAGGTCCACACAACTTTCAAAGCATCATATCAGGACATAGGAATGTCTACCCACTGAATTTTATCATTACCTGATCTGTATTACCCCATAAGATTTTCTAACCAGGCTGTTTTTAGAAACTAAGAGCTTTACATGGGATGAATGACACCGAATTACACCACACATTTGATACTCTTCAAAGGCATTTATAAATTGTTTTATGTTATGAGAGGACTAATTATACTAGGATGGACATGTAATAAAATATAAATCAAAAATCCTATTACTAGGTCAGATTGAAAATTTCACTAATCTAACTGAACTAACCTATAAACTCATCATAGATTTGATCCTGACATGAGGTTTAAGCAAAAAGAACTACTTTAATGTTTTATTTAAACTATTCTCATCTATTCATATTTTGTTTTAAAACATTTCAAATCCATAGTTTAAGAACATAATGTACTATTTATAAAGGCATAAGAGATTGGTAAATTATTTAGGAAATGGTACTAGGCATAAAGGAAATTTATATCAAACTTCCTTTTAAGGATAATTTATTTAGCTATAATTTCATCATAATTTATGCAATTAATATGATAAATTCCTTTCATCCATTTTTTTCCATAAGCTATCACTTTGGTTTAGTTAAAGAAAATTCCTATTCCAATTTATATAGGAAAAAACCAATTAGTTTTTAATTGGAATTTTAATTAATTTAGGACTCATAATAATAATTCTCAAAATAGATAAATGTCATTTATCAATTTTAAGGATCTTGTTCAGTAAGATGTCAGTGTATATTTTTATATTAGCCATATATGTGGCTACTAACACATTAAATAACCAACCCATTATCATAAATATACCCACATGGGAGTTTATTACCAAAGTATAAAAAATAATAAGGTGACCTATGGGGGTGCCACTATTTCAATTTGGGCCCCTCTAAATGATACCCAAAAAAATTTAACACTAAAATTTGAAAGACCCTTAGTGGGTTTATCCCCACACAACATCCCATTAGAGACCTACATGGGTCCAGTTCTGTTTTTATGAATTTATACATATATTTCATCATTAACAAGTCATATAGGTACATGATTTTATAAAGTAAACCATTTCCTATAAAGATTTAAATTTTACACATATCATGGTTTGGTTAGATGCATTAAGATTCATAATTTATAAAGTAAATTTCCTAAATAATTTACAATTATTATATAAGTAAATACAACCATGTTTTTATCTTTGATTTCAAAATATATCATGTTCAAATATAATGGTTTGATTATATGGGTTACCCTAACCAATTTATAAGGGAACATAGACCATATAAATTGTAATTGTTTCCCATTTAATAACAACCATAAATGTTTATGCACATGTGACTAATGATCCCTGGACCAAACATGTTATGTTTGTTAATAAAATAGAATTACAAAATAAATATATGTGGGAAACCTCTGTTTATGTTTATGATGAAATTTTATTTAACCAACCTCATGACATAATCATAACAAGGAATAATATGAACAATCATTGAATAAGAGTAGGTGTGAAAAGTTACTGCAATAAGAAAAGAATATAGGTTAAAATGGAAACAATCAGACAAGCCTATTATAGATGTAATCTTGTTAAGTAATAACCTAATCATGATAAACTGATAATCCCATTTTAAAATCACAAACTGCATGACCAACATGTATCATGTTGTCAAGAAATTAAATCAACATGGCATTGAATAATAATGGAATTTGAATCTTTAGGTTCTTATAATATTGCATTGAAAATACATCCTTCCAATGTTGGGCCAAGGGTTAAATAATAGAAATATCATAAATCAGTAAGTATTTTAATTTACATTAATCAATTAGGGTGAAATAATAATCAGTTATAATAATATACAACAAAAACAAATTGTCCCACCCCCATCCACTTGGTCTTTTCCTTATGCCCAGGTTGATCACACTTATAAATGAATATTAACCAAGTGACTACACATTACTAATCTTCTATATACTATCCAAAAATATTAAGAAAAATGAAAAATAGGATTTCATTCGACTTGGAAATGTTCCAGCCCAGGAGACACTAAATCATTTCCCAGATCAAGTCTATCACATTTACTCAAGAGCACCTCCCCATATTCTAGAGGTATACAATTAGAAGTGATGTTATAATGGTGGTGTGGTGTGGATACTATACCCTCATGATCATAATAGAACAATACTATATATGATAAGGCAATAATGGACGTTTATGAATGAAAAAGAATCAAAATTCAATAATAATAACTGACAATTCACAATGAATGAATGAATAACCTCACATGAAAAAGCTATAGTGTACAAGCATTAGACATATAACAATAATTATATAAATATGGCTATAATATGAATCATTATAAATAGAAGGATTACATGCTCAGCCACTAATCCCAAGATCCCATGTCTAGTTCTAGACACATCGAAAAGAAGCACTAAAAATAGTCATGTTCATAACTAGTAACTAATATGTTAGTTCAAGTAACAAACGAAGACCTAAACAAGGTGTGAAATAAAAATAATAGGCCACTACTAATGACGTCTAAATCAGTCCAGTCTATGAATGAAGAATAATCTAGTGTGTAGGTATATCATGTGTAAAGAAATACAATAAGTAATAAATCCATGTTGCGATTAGGTTCTTAAAAGTTAACCTGGATGACTAAACACTCTTCGGACTAAGATAGAATGTATCTAAAAAATTTTCATCATGTATATTTTTTTAGAGGGAAGACGATACATATGCAAAGATATATATTCACCAGTGAGGAACCATGGCATAGTGCTTAATCATCCACATAATGATTTCATACTAGTCTCATTGTTTAATTATCTAATAACCTGATAATAATAATAATAATGTTTAGAACATTTTGAAAACAATGTGTGCTTTAACTTCGAGGTTCAGTCCAACTCATTGTAATGAATTATGCAATCTAGATAGGGGGTTTGAGTGAAATCCATTGGATAAATCCTTATAATTCCACCATAAAATTTTCTAACCATGTCTAGGGAGTAATATCCTCTATAATCTCAGGCTATTAAGGATTTTGTGCTCAATAATGTAATCCTTAGAATCATGTTTTCAAGGATAAAAAACTAAATGCAATGAAGAAATCCAAGGCAATTTTATTTTCTAAGTATAAAATTGAATCATTGATACCACACTGAGGAATTAACATATTGGTAATATATATTCTAAACACTAGTGCGGTATCTCACACTATAGTTAAACCAATGAATTAGGGTGGGTTCCTTTGCGTTTTCAAGGTTTTCCATCAATAATCCAAGGATTTTTTATACTAATATATCCTTTAACAATAAATCCCAATAAAACATGTATTTAGTAAATAGTTATTGGAGAAGGAAAGCAACCATTCTAATTCACCATTAAATTTCATTTAGTAAATTTAGTATTTCACTTATAAATGACAAGTTGTTCAGGTAGACATATTTATCCATTTAAAAATTCATTTAATTCAGTCTCTTGATCCCCTAACAAGAGACAAGATATTATCAATGAATTTATAAAATAAAACCACTTAATTATTTATCTCTATCAAAAGATAAATAAGGACTTGTGTATAGACATACTATATTATATTTAAAATATTTGGTTTTTTAGAAATTAATCAATTTAATTTTCAAATGAGTAAAACAAAACATACCGAAGAAGTATTTTTTGGTTGATTTTGACCACTTTCCAACATGAAAAATATTAGGTTTTACCCAAAGGGGTGGCCCAAGTAAGGATATAACCTCCAACCTTTTCATGGGGTATATAGAACATCCATTTTTAGGTATAAGAATTTAATGAAAGGTGTTTCAAAAATTAAAAGTGATGCCCAGAAAGTATAATGTGTGTCATAATAATAATTTTTTTAAATCATGAAACATTTACGGAAAATAATATAGACCACCTAACTCAGTATTAGGATTATTCACATATCTATTATCAGGAATAAATTTGAGAAACTATGGGATAAATCTATAAAATCGAAAAATTTCTTAAAAATAGTAAATATGAGATCACACTGAAATAGAATTAAATATGGAAATGTAAACTCATAAAGGATGAAGGAAGAATAACATACAAACAGAGGGTCTTTTAACACGATGGATGGTGAGTGATTCTGAGTTTATATTGAGTCGATCACACAATTCTCAATAGGAGAGGTAGATAATACATGGGGATAATGTTGTGTGTGAATCAGAGGAAAAATAGGGGACACTAAAGTAATGAGTGGTGGAAAGTTAATCTCACCATTTTAAATGTTTTTTGTTTTTTGGCCAAGTTTTGTTCACCTATAGGTTGTGTGGCACTAAGTGTGTGGGCTAGGAACATGATTTATTTAACAATTGTATCCCATGTGGTTTAGATTTTTAATTTTATAAAAATGTATCACACGGTCATGTAGCCCAGGGTGCACTATTTAAAAACATGTTACACCCTATATCACCCAAAATGTTTTAGAACACGGTTATAACTAATCATACGTTAATCATGTGCCTCCCTTTGTCTCTCTAAAAACTGAAATTTCCAATCTTGATTCCCCCAAAACTGAAAAAAACACCTGACATACCTCTCGGGCCTATTTACCCTCTAAAACAACACTTTTATGTTTTATAGTGATATAATTTATATTCTAATTCTAATTTTAAGATTAATCATTCCCACCAAATAAAAATGATAAAAATTACATTTTAATTTCCATAATTCAATAATAGGGGACACTATAAATTTTGTTCCCTTGAATCTCATAATCATCTGTCCCTTGTCTTCTAAACTCCATACCATGCTTAAAGGTAAGTATCTTGGTTCTTATTTTCCTTCTTGTTTCACTATTTTTCCATTGGATGTAACACTAGATTGGGACTAACCTTCCTTGATCATGGGTTGATGACATGTGCATATATAGTTTATTTTTAATTCACTATTGGAGAGTAAGGAGTAACCTAGTTCAACCTTAGTAAATGAGTAAATTATTCTTGTCTAACATATTTGAGGTAGGTTGTTTTTTCCTTTTCCTTTTTCTGTACAACATAAAGGATTTTTGGTTGTGTAAAATTTTTTCTCATGAATTGGTTACGAATATCTTGTTAAAACAATTGTAGAATTTATATAACTAGTTGGTTTCTAAAAATATGGTTGTTGATGATTCCCAAAATAGGTTTTACAAATTGTTTAAATGGTTTTCCAAAAAAAACAAATATTATGAATGTGGACCTATTGTATTGTGGTTCTGGCATGTGTTCATGTGCATACATAAAGGATTTTCAATGGAAGTAACCTTGTCATGGGTTCACCTTGTGTACCAAAAAATGTCACCAAGTAATGTATTAGAGAAGGAAGACTAACCACTCACAAGAATCGTGAGATACATGGTCCTGAAAAAGTGTGTATGAGAGAGAGAGATAACTTGATTAGATATACTAACGGTATTTAACTAAATATTTATTTGATTTAAAAATGAAAACCACATTCGCATAAAATTGCTTCTTAAAACCTATTACCTCTTTTTATATAAGAATTGTGAAAAATATTTTATGTGTTAGATATTTATATTTTAAATTTTCTATAAATTTTTTTATGAGTTGATTCTTGTTTTAGTTTCATATGGGAAATGTATCAGGGTTTTCTAATATGGTATGATTAATCACCCCCACATATGCACATTGTTGTGTATACTAATGATGTTTTCCATGATATAGAAACCGGGAATATTTCAACTTTATTTAGAGGAGATTATTGACATAGAGTCCATGTATTTGTGGAGTTGGACATTTGGAGTTGGGATTTTTATTTGGTCTGGTCTCATAGTATGGAGTGGTTACACCTTTGTGATTGATTACTGGTTTATTTTAGAGTCTTAGTTATTATAGTTTTATTTTTTGATGATCTTACATTGATTATCGAACTGGCATACATTGAGTTCTTATTTTGATTCATGCATAATTTTTTCACTATTTTATATTTGTTTACCTTGTGGATATGCGTGATTGTTTGTGTGTGTGTTCATTTAAAATGGATAAAAAATTCCTCCTCATTATTTTTAATCCCTTGAAATTTATTTTTAACCATTAGTGTTCAAGGAATGTCACCTATGGTTAGTTTTCTCTCCTCCTCTTCCAAATATAAGTTTTCACAAATGGAATACAACACAATACTTAGTCAAAAGTATATTGGAACAAACTATTTTTGAGTTGTGGGATCCACAATAATGAAGTTGTGCTTTAATGGGGTGGAGAGTGTAACACCCGAGGAAAAGTGAGACTTAAAAAGAAAAAATGTTATTACCCATGACAAAAAGGTGCACCATTATTTCTAGGAGACATCCTGTTTAGAATTATATGGTTAATCATGCTTATCGTTGGGTAGTGTTTGGATGAGTGACATCTTGGGATGTTTTGTAGGGTGTGTTTGAATGAGTGTAGTGTACACTAAAAGAAAATGTGTAGGCCTATGGTGTAATGACCTAAGTTTTTTAAAGGGAAAAATAATCTTAGGTAGCTTATATGACTTGAAAAAATAAGCTTAGAATAGAATTTAGAACAGACAAACTCTATAATATATTTATTTTTTAAAAAAAATCAATCTCTTCAATAGATTTTGTGGCACACAATGACTAATTTAAATGAAATATAGTACACAATTAAAATATTATTATTTAAACATAATCATTATAACATATCAATTATGTTAGAAGGTATTAATTAGATTAACTAAAATATTAGAATTATATGTTTTAAAAATGTAAAATATAAATTTAATGGTTATCCATTGATTATAAATAAAATAAGAATAATTTGAAACAAAAAAAATTTGTTTTATGAAAAAATGTATACTTCTAAAAGGATGTTTAGTCACAATTTGAACACATAATTTATATTTTTTACCAACATTAAAAAATTTGTATGATATAATAAAATATCTTTTTAAAATATACATGTAAAAATTATCTTTTGGGGAATTCTTGAGAATTTTCTAAAAATATAAATTTTTTGATTAATAGTGAGAATGCCAGTTTTTATTGTTATCAATTTTTGGTTAAGTTATTTAAAAATATAAATTATATTTTAAATATATTTTAATGTAGAATTATTTTAATTTTATTTAAATTTATATAATATATTTCATTCTAACCAATTTAATATTTATATCCGATATAAAAACTTTATGATGTTTTGAATGTTTTTCTTTGAAAAATTTTATTTTCCAACGCATCTATTAATTTAATTTTAAATGAAATTTTCCACTTGTGTGATTTGAAATCAATAAAATTTATTTCAAATTTTAAATCATAATTATTAGTATTATATAATAATATGAACTTAATTTTTTACCCTAATGAATCGTAAATATAGGAAATATTAATTAGCGTAGTTATGGTAAAATTGGGTTATCGGTGGATAAATGATATGATAAAGGCTAAAAGTGACCAAAAACTTATCTAATTACTATTTCATGAAAATATTTAGAACTCAATACCTATAAGGTTAGATAAAATCCCATTTTTTGAGAATTTTGGTGTGAGAAAATTGTGGGTGAAATTCATTCTTTTGAAAAAAATTCAAGTGTGTCCTCACCCCACATATAAAAGGCCACCCCTATCTTCTCCACATCTCAATTCCATATAAATTTTACTCTCCAAATAAATACCCAACTATATTCCTTAAATATATAATCACATAATATAGTCCTTATTTACATTATTAAACCTTCCTAAAAAAGTATATTGTTGTGACACTGTAGAGGCTCTCTGAGGAAGAGGTGCAGTCCTTAACCACACGTTTTCATTTTTTTCTTCTTACACCTACTTAAAATATTATTAAACTATCATAATATAATATCACCAATATAAATTTTATAATTATATTTTATAATGATAATTTAACAATCCAGTTCCATCTCCACTTCCATCAAATGGAAAATGAAACTGTCGATCATGTGTATATCTGACTACAACCTCTCTGTAACGTCCTGGATAAATGAAGAATATGAAATTTTCATATTTATTAATATTTTTGAGTTAAATATTAATTTTACTTTAAATGGGTTGCTATGTTCGATAGTGTACCTGATACGCAAGAACATGATTCTTTGAAATCTTACGTTGCACACTAATAATATAATAATATTATTTTAAATGGTAATTAACTCCTAGCTTTTGTATTGGAAGGAAAGAATAAAATTAACTACAATATGATTATACAAGTTTTTTATATGTATTTACATTTATCCAATAAAAGTTAGAGGCTTAAAATGCGAACGAATCTAATTTTAAGCAAAATTTACTTTAAAAGGCCGATTTACCACCTTTTAATGGAGAACCCTCATTAAATATAATTTTGGTCACTTTAATAAATTCTATATGACCAAATAAAATCTTCCTTTAGAATGGGAACATCAAAATTTACTTTGTTTAATTTTTTTTAATTTTTATAATAATGTTCATTTTCTAATGAATAGTGAAAAATATTGTATTTTAATTCAAAGCTGTATTTTAATCTAATTTATTTATATGGTTAGATTATCTTTTTAATTGGATTTAAAGTGTAATTTGAATATATTTTCATAATTTAATCCAATTTTGGTCATTGCAATTAATTTCACTTTGAAATTGGACATAAACAAGTATCAATCTTTTGATGGTTATTGTTTCTTAAAAACACGCTATTTGTTTTGATAACAGGAATTAACTTTAAAATTAAATAATGAAACTTATATGTTTTGAATTTTAAAAAATAGACACAATTTTTGGATTTGGAAAATAAAATATATCTTAGGCTGAATTTTTTGTATTTTTCTGAAAAACATCAATTTGTGATTAATAGTGAAACCACTTAGTGGTAGTTAAAAAACTGACTTTTTCATTTAAATGAAATTTTACCACTTCTGTTAATTGAATTTCAAAAATCCAACATCCATGATTTTTATCAAGAAGTAAAATTTGGTTCATTAAGACGAAAATAATTTTTGGTGAATAGTAACTTTTGACTTTTATTTACCACGGTTAAATGTAAATAAGTTAATTCAAGGTAAAAATAATATTATAATAATTCAAAATTACCTTAACATTTGCCCAAACCTTATTTGTTGAGTCATTAACTAACATGGTCATCTTTGAGTCAGTTTTAGGACCCCATTGAGCCACGTGGCTGTGATAATGACAATTTAGATTAATTAATTTAATGTAAAGACAAATTTGACATTAACAAAAATATTTTAGTACTTAATTTTTATATGGTGTTATATAAGTTATATTTTAGATGATAAATATTCATTGTAAACATAAATATATTTCTTACATCATGGTATTTTGTTAATAATGTTTAGACAACAAAGAAATTAAATTATTGATGACATAATAATGATGCAACATTTACCTCATTAATAAATCATTTAAATAAATAAGATTATAATGATTATAAGAAAATCTAAAACATGTCAAATTATGATTGGATGATTTTATTTCGACCATTAGTCATCTTATCTTCATCTTTAATGATTTTTTGACCATTAGAAACCGAATATAATTATATAATAAAATAATATTTTCACACTTTCCTAAAGAGCCCCCCTCATAAAAGGAGACCTCTTCTAACAAATTCCTTACACCTCTAAAGACATTTGGATCATCCATCCTCTGCCCAATTAATCTCACTACATCCCTCTCCCCCCCTATAATTATAACCTTAGGCATAAGGAACTTCAAGAACACCTTTTGGTTCAAACCAAATGAAGTTACCCAAATTAAAGGTAACTGTTTTCTTAAATTATTTTCATTTATTTTACTTCTCCAACCCCTAAAATCTTGTTATTCCTTTATTTTGTAACAAATTAAGTATCCTCAATATACTAGGATGTTGTTATGAGAATTATTCTAGCTACACTTACACACACCTCCATCAAATGGATGAAGAACATAATGTTTCTGTGGATGGAAAACTAACGCCTCATGAAACGATGATTGTTCAAATATCTCCACTCGCCTCTCATGGTGGCCATTATGATGTAACTATATTTATACATGATATATATTATGTTTATTTGCTTTTTATTCTTCTATATTTTCCATTTATAGCATAAATTTATGTTTTCCATAGTGGGTAAATACGATAATCTCATTTAAGGAAGTGCGGACTACCGCCCCATCAAAGTTATTTGATTCGTTAATGCCTTATATGGGATGTATAAAGGATGGAGCTAATAATATTATATATGATATTATACTGGAATTATAATATAACTATGTATCATTATTTTTTATTTCCATTAAAAAATGAAATATAAATGAAATTAGTGTTCTTGCGTACGTACGGCTTACCGTCTCCATGAACGGTGCATTTCATTTCTTACCTCTAAATGTTTTGTACTATTATAAATACATGTATATACTGGATATATATTATATATATGATATAAAAATCATTAATATAATTATAGATATAATGAACCATTGACCACATGAACAACATGTGATTATAAGAAGTCCATTTTTGACTCCAGTACCAAATATCGAAAAAATGGACGTTATTAACTTAAATGATAACATAATGTTTATAACTTTGTAATAAGTGATATAAAAGGAATAATAAACATTAAAAATGTTCTTAAGAAAGTATAAATTAACTTTAGTTTATTATTCAGGAGATTAAAGAACGATCGAGTAAAGTCAGACACGAGGTAAGGGATCTAACCTCTCTCTTTCTTTTGAAGTACTCTCTTTTATGTCATTTATTTTATCCTCCATGTTCTTATGCTGAAGGATGTTATTTTATATTCACCATAAAATAATTTTTATTTTCATATTATGAGAGACCCCCTATTACTCTCATCAATTCATTTTTAGTATTTTTAAGTGGCGCCGTTAGGCTGCCGAATTTTTGTAATGGATTTTTATATCTCACTTTTAAATATGTCAGATTTCCATTGTTCGCCACTTATCCATTTCATGTCATGTATTTTGTACTTAAATTTGATATATATTATCATTATTCTAATTATATTCATGGTATTCTTTTATTCCTTTGGTGGTTATAATCTTTTGGTCATACGACTCGATTGATTACAACGTGGTATGGGGTTTTCATCTCAATTTTTATTCCAGTGAGATTCATGCTATATTTTCCACTATTTACATTAGTGTGGTGTATGTAATCCCAAGATTTTATTCATTTTGAAATATAATTCAATACATGGGTATTAAAATATTCATATTTAGATCATTCTTTCATGTGGTGTATGTTTTGAAAGTTACCAAATCGTTAAGGGAACCTTTCACCCTCCTCTATTTTAAATTATGTATTTTAATTCACATATTCTTATGTTGGGATATGTTATTCTATATCCTTATTTCTATAAATTTTATTTCCAAGTGATGTGATACCCTTTTCTCTCTTATCAACTCAGTTTTTTAATTGTAATGTGATGCTGTTAAGTTGTCGAATTTTGTCAAGGGAGCTTCTTAACCCTATTTCAATTCTTTGGGTTTAACTTGTACTTATTTAATATGTCATACTATGAATATGTGTGAATGACCTTTGATTTTTTTACACTTAATATCCACTTATATTGGGTGTATTTATATTTTTTACACATAATTATGAGATTGATTTATCCTTAATTTAGTGATACCATCTTTATAATGGATTTCATCTCAATTTACATTCCCATTGAGACTTCATTTTTGTTATGTACCAAATCCACTCTTATATGGTGTATATACTATCCTTTGACATATTATTTAATGAATCCCTTTATGCTAATGATATTATAACGTTCTGATTAAGTGTTATTCCGCAATTATTTGTATTCAAGAGTCTCTCATTTTGTTAAAAAAATCTTTAACAAAAATATCATTTTTAAAATTTTTAAATATTCATCATTCTAAATATTTATCTCTAATGTCCATGTTTTAAAAATGGGTTTGAGTATTTATTTATATGGACATTAATGTTTTAAAATTATAATTCCATTAAAATATTAAAAGTGGTACGGGACACTTTGATTGAAAAATCTATTTTTAAATGGTTTTTGAAAATGGATTGATTATTTCAATATCTTGAAATTACTTCTTGTGATTTCAAATGAAATGTTATTGGTGAAATGTTTATATTTGAAATATTTTATGTGTTATGATGGTACTTGGAAATTTGACAGGTGGTTATGTGATAAACTATATGACGGGTGGTGCTGTGAATAACCGGACGGGTGGTTACGTTATAACCTTCAATGCATTGGGTATGGAAGTCGGTCGTATGGCTATTCCATTTAGTGATATGTGTGGAAGTCGACCGTATGGTTTTTCCATTTAAATATGTTTATGTACCAAGTTAACTTTATAAGTTATGTGGTCTTTATATGGGTTTTATGGTAATCTTTTGGTAACATAAGGGTAAGTAATGATCTTTTATTCAGTTAAGAGTATTTACTACTTCATAAAGGTAAAAAGTATTACTTGTGTTAAAGTACTCATGGTTTAGTTGTTTATTTGAAAAACTAACAGTTTTACTTCTTTTTGTATCCCTTACTGAGCTTTTTATGCTCATCCCAAGTATTTGAAATTTTTTTCATAGGAAATAATGTGGAATAGAGTCAAGGATGTGATCAAGGAAAATTCATGCTGTCTAAAACATGGAACTAGACATGACTCTTCTTTTCAAGAGTTCATGTTTTGTAAAACAAATGGATACTGGGTAGAAGTATCTACTTTGTAATATTTTTAAATTTAATATTTATGGCCTAACTCTCTGAAACTCTATACCTGAAAAGATCCTCAATGTGAATTATTCATTTAATTCAATATGATGTAATGTTTTAAGGTCGGGTCCTTATACTCACAAACCTATATAACCCATTTTCCATTACCACCAATAAAAGATAGAAATAATAATATATTTAACATATTTATATGATATTTATGAAATTTATATACATTTTTATTTATAAAATCACATATAACTTCTTAACTACAATCTATTGGAAAATAATATTGTCACTCATGTGTACGGTGGACTACCGACTCGCCAACCGATGTCATCCATTTATTCCATTTCCATTTTACATGGATGAATATAAAGATTGAATAAATGAACATATATATTATATTTTTACTATAATTATAATTATTTCATTTTGATATCAGAAATAACTTCTTACCTTCCATTCTATGGGGTATATATGAACATCACTCATGTGTACATCGAACTACCACTACGCGAAGTAATGTGACTTTTTTTTCACTAATGACATACATAGAAGGTAATAATTATAAATTTAATTATTAAATATGATATATATTATAAAACAATTATTCTATCATGGGGATATATTATTTTCTTTTCTTTTATTCTATTTATTAAGAAAAATAGAAATAACATCCATGCAGATGTATGGCCTACCGTCTCCATGAATGGTGTGATCCATTTTCTATATCTAACTTTTATACATTAATATAAATTAATACACAATTAAAATATAATATATTTATATAATTTTTAACATTCTAGATATTATTAAACTATTATCTAATTAAAAGGATTAAAACCACTAAAACAAAATATACATGAAATACAAATCAATTATCACCCGAAACTATGATTTTAATAGTGATGTGTTAATAAACAGGTTATAAAATTCTATAATTAAATCATAAATGATATGAAATATTTTATTATCATTATATAATATAGTGATACTAAACATATTATATATATATATATGAGTTTTTGAGACAGAATAATGAAGTCAAACATGAGGAAAGGGTTTCTCTTACCACTTTTACTTCTATGATACATATGCCATATTCACCAATTATTCCATTATGTTGTATAAAAACTACCAAATTGATATGGTATGTAATTAATCTATTAATCCGAATGGAAATTAATTTTTTGTTTTAAATTATTTATTTCATGAGGCTTACGATTAAAAAATTACCAAAGTTGTAAGGGTTTATTTCATAATCTTATTATTATTTAGGATTGTTTATGTTTATGTCTCTATTTGGGGAATTATTATATTTATATCTTAAAACGTATATATTTTCTTCTAATATGGGTATTGAATAAAATTTCATGTAATAAGACCAATTTTCTTCTACTTGTTAATTAAAATGATTGAGAGAATGTTTTTAAGAAATGTTGAAATCTTTTATCTCTTCTTTAAAATATTATTTTTCTCCAAATTCCATATTTTATATTTTTTAAAAAATATTTTTAAAATTACATAAATGATTTATTAAATAATTTTTCATCCATGTTTCATTTTTCTTGAAAATGATTTTATAGGAATATTCTAGTTTATTTTGAATAAGGTACCCTTTATCTTTTTTATAACACAGTGAAATGAATATTTTTTAGCTTATAGAGAATATATTAAATTTCCTACGATCCTGACCAATCAATATTTAAAATATTATTTTAAAATGTTTTAGTGCTATTTAAAAAAAAATAAAAAATTGTAAAATTTTAGTTTTAAATGTTGATTTTAAAATTTAAGTGGTTATTTTACTTATGAATGTTTTTAACGACATTTTAACAGTATTTCTATTCATAAACAAAAATAAACCTTATTCGTACTTATAATCCATTGGAAGTATATTATAATGATAATGTACTTATTATTTCATTAGATTGTTTGTGATAAATATTATTTGGGATGTACTATTTTCTACCATTAACCACATTACTCTAAATAGTTTATGATTATGTTTATTGATTGAGGAATGTATTAACAATTTGTTTTATAGTTCTCCAATGTGAATGTTTTGGATGATTATGTTTCTCCCATTTCATATGAGTAATGCATTTCACTTTATATGTTAGCGGTGGGACCCACTATATCCCCTGGATGCATCAATTGGTCTCCTAAGAGAAAATAACATGGGAATTTGGATGAGGACCTAATCATTTATGTAAGATGTATTCGAACAAGAAAATAATGGTATGGTTATTAGGTCCAGCATTATGAATTTAAACTTTATAATGTTAGTTATTTATGTATATGTGGTTATTATATTAGAAAGAATATTCATAGATAAGTTTCAAGATTTTGTTATTATTTATATGGAATTATATTTTTCATTATTTATTCATACCATATTATTCTTCAAGTTCAATTTATTAATTAAATGATACATGTTTTGGTTATTTACATTTCCATATTGATTATTATTTTTTAATTCATGATAGATTCTATATAATGCATGCCATTTCTAAGAATTTGAGTTCACCTCTTTCTTATATTTTGTTCCCCAAGATTCCAATATTTTTTTATGATTCACATTTAGGGATATACTAATGTGATAATGGTGTTCTCAATGAAAATTATATATTTTGTTTCAAAAACTTTAAATATATATCTAGTTTTCTAAAACTACAAAACAATTTGGTAATTCCTAATGTGATTCTTTATATATAGTTTCAATGTAATAAAAAACCATTGAATATAGGATACTATGGTTGGGGTCCTTATAGTTGGTATCATAGGAACTTTAGTAGAAATCGTGGTATTTAGATTTAGGAAAACATATCTAGAGTATATAGCCACATGAATGATTTTTTGGATACGTCTTAGTATAGGGAAACATTCTAATGTTTTGGTAAGATGTAGATTGTGTGTCTTACCTAGAAATAAATCCATGTTTGGATAATAAAAGTGGAAATATTTTGGCACAAAAGTAATAACTTTGAATATGAAACATCAAGATTGACTCAAGTGTTACCTGGAATACAAAAATGGGTCTTACTATGCACCTAGTTTGAATATCTCTAGAGATATTCTTTGGTTAATCACATTTTATTTACAAACAATTATGAATTATTTGAAAAAAAACTTATGATTTGAAAAAATTAATATATAAACCATGTTTATGATGATGATACTAGACATGCAAAAAAATTTCAATTTATGATAAGTGGGTTACTAATTTTAGGATTATATAGTATGATTCATAATGTTATGATATAATCTAGTGTATTACATTGTTTTGAAATAGAACATAGTGGAAAGAATGTGAACTTTATCAATTCACATACACAATATTGATATTTCTTACTCAAAAATGATATTGAATCTGGAGTTGAAGTAGTATCTATAATTGATAACAATATTGGGGAATCCGAGTCAATTTTTGATTAATGACTTTGCCTGTATAGAGTATCATGTTGATCCACTATGTAGAGTAACAATGATATACGACTCCATGAATCAGTAAACCAAATCCTTCAATGGGACTAAAAATCCATTTATAGCTGAGCAATGAATAAGTTCTATATAGAAAATATTTATTCCTCTATGTAGTAATGAAATGGAGAATCTAGCCACGATAGTTTGACATTTATTAGGATTTTCAGATCAATGATGGTAACATATTAAAATCACTAATGATTAAGAATAATAAAAAAACATTTATTACAAGGAATTTAAGGTAATTTTTTTTATAAATATATTTCCCCCACAAGCAATGAGTGGATATAGAGATACTATTCTTGAGTCTAATACAAAATGAGGATAAAAATGATGATACATATGAAGCTAAATATACATGGTTAGTAAGAAATGATATGAAATACATACGTATTATAAAGAGAAAGATTGACCATTTTATTGGTGGTCTTAATCCAGTCATTTTTAGGGAACTAGTATCTGAAACCTTCCCCTCTTATTTGGACCTAGTATCATATTCTATCAATATAGATAAAGAAATATTAAATTCCTATCGCTTCAAAGGGAAGATGGAGAAGAAAGGGATAATAGAGAAAATATATAAAAGGGGAATAAGGGAATGCATTATTTTACCACGTGTGAAAATTATATAAAAAACACCATAATAATTTATTGAAGGGAATGATAGTTTTTTAAAAGTATAGAGAGAAAATCCCTCATGATTGTTATTTTAATGGAAAAATAAATCTTATAATATACAATGATTCAGTTGTAAGGATATAAAGAGATATGCAAATGAATTCTGCAAGAGTCAATGGAATACACCTCAACAGAAGCTAAGTTATCAAGGTCCATATTATGATATTACTAAAGGTGAAGTGGATTGATTAATGTGATTGAGTTTGGATTTAATAATTCAATTATAATATTATTTTTTCAATGATATTATTGTTATAATAATTATGAAATTTATAAGTATTTTACTATAGTTGTTTTTCTATATGGATTTGAGAGCATATGTTTTGTGGTATCATTGACCAAGAAGAGTGATTTAGAGGTATGTTGAACTTCTTAGAAGATACATTATTGAGAAAATATAACCCTTAATATGTTTTCAATTTTGAGATAACAATGATAAAAAGGTTTTTATAAAGTTATTTTTAACCATTATGGTTAATATTACCCTTGATTTTGAGGTAATTACGAGTTATTAATACTTAGGAATAGTATATAATTGATTTTAATAATGTTTTGGACAAATTATAACCCTCATTATAGGTGATAACACATCACATCCAGCAAGTCCATGGGGCTTGAACCTCAAATATAATTATGGAAAGGGTGTTGTGCCTACCAATGGCCTATGTGATGTTCTATCTAATATTCCATTTTCTTACATAAATGATTTTAAAAAAATATTAATTTTGAATAGGTAGTGTTACAGTTTATTTTTAGAGATTAATATATTAGATTGGATAAAATGTGTCAAATATAATCGTTTTTGAAAATATTTAGAGATATATGGAAAATAATTTAATCTTTTATGGATGTTGTGATATATTAAAAGATAATTTACACACTTTAGTAAAAAAAGTAATTTACAGATTTTCATTTCTTGGATTAAGAGGTTATGTTTAAATTTATCGAAGTATAAACAAAGGATTAAATTATTATTATGAAATATATATAATTTAATCATATTTCCGTATATTATTTGATAATAAAAGAATTCCTAAACTTTTTGAAAAGGATCTTGAAATAAAATCATCATATTATTTTCATATCTGATAAATAAAATTGACTTTTAAATCATCATAGATTTATTACTTTGAGGTCCTTAAGTTTCCATTGATCATACACTTTATTGTGATCAATGATCTCTTTCACTCTCAGCAGTTATTTATGATTTCCTTTCATTTCCATATCGTCACTTCCCAAAATTGTTCTCCTACCTAGAAATATTGTTATGTATTATTCAATATGAATGTTATAAATAAATTTATATCTTCTGAATAAGTTATTTTAGTAACCATTTTTAATATTTAGGATTCCAACTAATGTATTTTTAATTGTAAAACCCTTAATTTCTAAGATCATGATTAAATTGGTCGGACACAACGTATTTATTGGGGTAAAATGTAACACCCCAAGATTTTAAAAGAGGAACATCGTATTTAATAAATTAGATGAAAAACAAAAAAAACTATCTTAAGATTATGTAACACACTAATAATTTTCGATATATTTATTTTTAAATAAATTTAATCTATTTGATCACTCGCGGTGCACACAACATTGAGTTTAAATGAAACATGACACTCTATTAAAATATAACTATTTAAACATGACAATTATAACCATGAAGATAAGTTGGAGGGTATGAATAAGACCAATTAATTAGTAATATAAAATGGTTTACACAAATATAAAATAAATTCAATGGTTATCTATTTGTTATAAATAAAATAAGATTAATTTGAAAGGAAAATAAATATTCCCTTAAAACTATGTTTTTCTCAAAGGCGATTCAGTCAAGATCTGTGAAAATTATTTAAAATTAATTTTTAACAATTTTAGAAAAAAATTACCAAAAAACATCATTTTTAAAATCTAAATGTCAAATTTATATTTGGGTTAATATTTTATACATTTCTAAAAATTTTAATATTTTGATGAAAAGTGATAAATACTAATTTATATTGAAAACATCATTTTTATTTAGATTATTTAAAATATTAAATTATATTTTGAATTATTTTTAAAGTAACCTTATTTAAATTATAATAAAATTTGACTAATTTATTTAATTTCAATCAATTTCATATATAATTATGATATAAATATTTTTTAATCGAAAAAAGTTTTACATTGGAAGAAATCAATTTTTCAGTGTGTCTATAGATTTTATTTTAAATTAAATTCTTCAACATATATGAGTTTAATTTGATAAAATGAATTTAAAATTTGGATATATTAAAATTAATATAATATAATATGATCAAATTTATTTTTTAAAATTAGAAATAGTAAAATTAGTAAAAATTGATTACTTTTGTTCAGGTAAAAACAGGTTTTTCTGGGGTTAGACTAAACAAATAAGGTTTTAAAATTACCAAATAGTTTTATAATTATTTTTTATGTATATATATATAGTTATTATCAAATATATTTTTCTATAATTTTTCATTTTCGAGACTTTTGTCTTGAGAAATTAATGGGAGTAATTCATTCTTTTCAAACAATTTCTAGTGTGTCCTCTCCCCCAGTTGTAAAATCACACAAACCATCTTTTCCTCCCAGCAATCAAAAATCCATTTGGTTCAGTAAATACCAACCCAAATTACTTTATTACATCCCTACCCACTTCATAAAGGCATTATTTTTATTATTAAACCACCTATGAATGCTTTTGGTTTAAACTTAAAGAGGCCATTTGAGGAAGATGTGTTGTCATTAACCATGTGCTTTCATCTTATTTCATACTCCACATCTTTCAAATATTATTAAACTATGATAATAAAATAATAATATTATATAAAATAAACTGAGATAGTATTATGTTAATTTAATTACCCAAATTTATATACACTTCCTTTAAATGGAAAATGAAGTTGTTTATTGTATGTATGACAGACAACCATCTCTTGAACAATTCAAATTATTTTTCTACCACCAACATTCAATTATGGACACAATTATGTATTTAATTTATTTATATAATATTTATTAAATTAAACTTCTTATGGGATTATAATATAACATATACCTTCTAAACGTAAAACCGATTATAAAACAGTAACAACGCTCGTGTGTATGATGACCTACTGCCTCATGAACTGATGTGATGTGTTTTTCCCATTTCCAATTTTATTGGATGGTAATAAAGATATATTAAATTAATATATATATATATATAAGATATTTTTAGCATAATTGTACCTTTTTTATTATAATATCACATATACCTATTACCATTCATTACATGGTGGAAATGGTAACATCACTCATCTGTATAGAAAACAACTGCCTCACGAATTGATGTTAATCATATTTTACTAACCATTTACATAGAAGGTAGTAAGATAAAATTTAATTAATATATGTGAAATATTTAACATCATAATGAATCTGTAAATTTGATATATTATTTACCATCTTTTCATTCCATCCATCGAGAAAACAGAAAACAACATACATGCCTACGAACGACCTACCTTGTCCATGAATGGTGTAATCAATTTTAAATCTCTATCTTTTAAAAAAAAAACATATATAATTAAATTATATGAGACCTATATCATGATTAAAATTATATATATGATGTAACAATGATCAATGTAAATGTACTGAGATTTCTAGAAAAAACATAAATGTAAAAAAGTACAATTATCACATGAAACTGTGATTTTGAAAAAGAATTATTAATAAATGGATGTTAAAATATAATAATTATACCATATATAGTATGATATATATGATTATAGTTATTTATTTTAAATATTAAAAACTTAAATTCATTAAATAAAATGTTTGTAGACATACGACCAAAGTTAATCCTAAGGTA
Organism: Viscum album; assembly: GCA_963277665.1. Lineage (NCBI taxonomy): Eukaryota > Viridiplantae > Streptophyta > Magnoliopsida > Santalales > Viscaceae > Viscum > Viscum album. The sequence goes on from OY728131.1 coordinate 29,236,271, forward strand.
AGGGTTTCTTGTCTGACTTTTATTTCTATGAGACATATGTCATATGAACTCATTATTACTTTATGAAGTTTATATATATCCCCTTTTATATAATATACCATGAATCTATTTATCTCCATTTTAATTTATTATTAATTTTAAAATATTTCTTTCATGGGTTCTATGGTTCAATAAATCCAAAAGTGGTAAGGTCTTATTTCATAATCCCATCATTATTTCAGATTGTTTTTGTTTAAGTCTCTCTTGGGAACATTATTCAATATTTCTATCTTAAAACTAATATATTTTATTATCGTATTATAATTCATGATATTTTAATGTAATAGTACCATTTCTAATCTCTTTGTTACTCATAATTATTGAGAAAATGTTTTAAATAAAATATGATCTAATTTCTCTCATCTATTGAAAATCCTTTTTATTCCAAAACTATTTTTATAAAAATGTGATAAAAAATGTTTTTAAAATTATAAAAATGGTTTATTAATGTTAATTTTTCCCATATTTAACTTTTTTTACAAAATATATTGAAAGTAATATTATTTTCATTTTTTAAATGAGGTACTTTTTACCCTTTTTACTGCAGCATAAAAGGAAGGTTTTTTAACTTATATATAATTTATATAATTTCTCAGTGTCATCACCACTTCATGTTTTCAATATTATTTTACATGTTTCCAATGTTATTTTAAAAAAATCATTATCAAAATATTTCGTTAACTTTTAGTTTCAAAAGGAAATTTTCAATGTGAAACTTTTATTTTCCTCAAGAATGCATTTAATGAAATTTTTACGGTATTTCTATTCATCATAAAAAAAACCCATATATTATCTTATGATTCATTTTTAAAATATTCTAATGATAAAATCCTTATAATTTATTTGGATTTTTTGTGATCATTTTGGCTTGGTATGTACTATTTTGATACCATTCACCATATTACTCTGAATATTTTATGGTTATGTTTATTTATTGGGGAATGTAGTAATTGTTTATATGCAACTATTTCATTAAATTTTTTTTTGTTGATTATATTTCACCCCTTTCATGTAAGGAATGAATTGGACATTTTATGTGATGGGAAGGGGCCCATTATAGCCTTTTAATGTATCAGTGTGTATCTTGAGACAATATATCTTCGGTATTTAGATGATGGCTTACCCAATTGTATAATATATCTTGTCACGATGACTTTATGGTATGTTTATGATGTCTGAAGTTATGAATTTACTCGTTGTGAGATTAGTTATTGATTTCTATATGATTATTAGGTTAATTAGAATATCCATGAATAAGTTTCAATCTTATTTGATTATTTATATGGATTTACTTGTATTATTAGGTATTCAAGCCATATTATTCATCATTTTCAAGTTTTTGATTAAATGGAATGTGTTTTAGTTATTTATATTACTATATTTATTATGATTCATTTATTCATGATAGATTTATCTATACACATACCGTTACTAAGCTTTTGGGCTCACCCATTTCTTATATTTATTTCCCAAAATTACAAAATGTATGTTATGATAGATATATAAATATATCATAAAAGGAATAATAGTGTTATCAAATAAAATTATATGTTGTATTTTTATGTTTTCAAATGTAAATGGGATTTAAGTACGTATCTAATTTTCCTATAAAAAAATAAACTATTTGGTCCTTCGAGATGTGATTCCTCATATTTAGTGAAAATGTAATAAATAAAACATTGAATCCAGTCTTCTTGGGTTTGGGTATTTACATGTGAGGAAAGTACTTAGTATGATAAGTTATAATGTGATGGTAATAGGATATTGTGTTTGGTGAAAGAATCCAAGATATTAAAGGAGACCATTGGATTTAGATTACTATGTTTACACCCCCAAAGGTTAGGTGATTGTATGAAGTATCAATAAATAAGTGAAAAAAATTATTTTTAAAGATAGAACTATATAAATTTTCCACTCAATTTTAATTGAATGTTTTTTAAATTAATTTCATTTAATATAATTTTATTTAATTTTATTCAGTTTGGTTCCTTTTATTTCATGTCGTTCTGGTCTATATTGAACCCAAATAAACTAAATGACATGACCCAAAAAATAACCACATAACTGAACTTCAAACAAACAAAATAACCCTACTAAATGACTAAATAATTGAATCACCAAATTCAACAATAACTTAACCTCGAAAATGAACCAATTGATCTAAAAATGAGAAAAAATTATCAAATGACATATCTAAATGGATAAAATGAACCAAATTACTAAAAACGACCCGATGAATTTATATAAATGAATCCACATGAACAAATTCAAACAAATAGTAATCGACATGAATAAAAAACAAAGATATAAGATAATAAATAAATAAAAATGATATAAACAAATATATAAAGTGAAATAAATGGAGAAAAACCAATCTAGGAGACAATTGTTATCCGGTTGGACTAGTAAAAATTGGTGACCAATATGACATATTGAGGGGTATGGATACAATATTTATTCACAACACTCACCGTACATAGTCACACCCTTAACCTTAACCAGATATACCATTTTGTATATTTTCTCATCACATAGTTCCTTTAAAGGCACCATGGATATTTAGACATCATATTTTATTTCCATATTTTTTGTCTAATCATGTTTCTCATATATTATTTCCCTATCTAATGATATTTATTGTACTTTTACACTAACTTATATAATAAATCCATTTCCTACATATCCATTCTCAAATGGATTAGTTATTTTTTATCTTTATACTTTTCCTCTAATTTAATATAATTATTGGGAGCTTACTGATCCTCATGTAAATACATTGGACCATATTAGAACTACATGATTTTTCTTTGGAACATGAATTAATTTATTATTTCTATTTTATTAATTCACAACTCAATATACTACTATAATGAAGTGTGGGAGAAATCGTTTTCATGAAATTTAGAACCACCAGAAACATGTAATAGTCGAGTAAAATGAACAAAATAAAATGATTATTTAATATATGAGATAATGAAGGAGTATTACGGTGATTATTTCTAAATATAGTGACATCATTTCTATGAAATCAGTCTCCTTAGGACACGTTGAAGATTAAATCAAATATAACACATAACTCAAATATGGGTAGGTAAATTGATTAGCTTAAATTGTATATTATTATTTTATTTATATAACATAATATTTTGGTTACATATTTACTATATTTTTCTTAATAGTGAAGCTCTAAGGGGTGTATCACTGACCTAATTAGGTAGAAAATAGATATAATATAATCATGAGTTATATAATGGTTGTATTGGTAGAGTTAGAAGCAGTTTTAAGGGTACACGAACCCTTAATGTATATCTAGAAAAATAGAACCAAGAAATGATTTCTTATTGGATGGGTAATTTGTTCAAGGTAATATTTAAATTTAATTGTTATTTATTGAAAATTATTATCATTTCTATTGATAATTTGTTTCATTTATTTTATAGTATTCTTTATAAAAAATTAAAAACAATAGTATTATGAAGTATGCTCGCACTTTGGGGAGAGTTACTATAAATGTGCATGAGCGAACCTAAGTATTTTTCATGTATAAATATGTTTAATATGGTAACAACACAATTGAAAAAAATTGTTTCAAACCTACCACATCTGGCATGAATCTAAATGAATTAAAAAAACTAGAATGAACCAACTGTACTAAGGAATAACTAACCCATCCAAAATTAAAATGATCTAACCCATTCTAATTCAAACTAAATTGAAATCATGTGACCCAAATAGACACAAAATTAACAAAAACTATATGTATTGACTCAAAAAATAGAAATAAATCGAAATTGACTGCCCCATCCGAGCTTCAATTAAATAAAAAAATTACAAAATAGAACCATTTCTAATAGAATAAAATAAAATTGAAATTGATTTAATATAATGAATATAAACTTACTGTAACTTACTCAAATTGAACACAACCAATTAAAGTTAACACAACTACAAACCAAATAATGATTATATATAAACTGTAAATATTTTATTATTTTTCAAATGTTTATAGTTGTATATTTTTTACACATTTAACAATATATAAATAATTTATAGTTTACATATAATCTATAAACTATTTATTGTTTTTGGTTTAAATAAATTTTTAAAATTATACAATTTTAATTAATATGATGGATAAAAAACATAGATATTGTTTCAGTTGCCTACAAATTGAGGTAATATATGATGCTAATGGGAACCATGGTTCCAAAATGGATGGAACTCATTTTATATATTTTGAGGTGTATATTTAAAATGAATCAAAATGTGATTATGAATTTTAGTTGAATAAACCACTAACATAAATATGAAATCAAAATGAAAAATTTTCATGAATCCAACATGTAAATTAAAACCATAAAAACTACACAAAGCTATAAAATGAAGAGAATTCAATGAACATCTTTTTTTATCAGGTGGTACATATATAATTTAATGATTCCTCAAACATTTAATCATAAATCTATGCCATTTTTAAGGATTTGGTATGAATTAATATAAACAAGTCATAATATCTTGTGAAGAGACAACAAGAACTAAATATTATTGATATAAAATTTTATTCATCATCAAATTTTTGAAAAACTAAATTTGGTTAATGAAAGGCTTTAATTGTATATCAAGATTACTCCTAAAATATTACAACATTATTGAAGAAAAATTCACACCACTAGAAATACATGAATCAATTAATTCATTATTGGTAGTTTAAATCCAATGTAGATTCAAATTATAAACTACTAACTTTATTAATAAACTACAATTTTATATATTAATATAATTTACTTATTATTAAGAAAAATATATTTACATGTAAACATTTATAGTATAAACAGTTTGATATATACATTAAATATTTCACTTTATATTGTATAAATAATTTGTATTATTATTGACATATAAACCTACAAATAGAATCACATAATATTAACACATAAACATTTTAAAATTTACACTATATTAACATGTAAACATAAAAATTGTTTTCATTTAAACAAATAAAATCATCATTGTATTAAAATGTATATCATGTAAATTAATTTTAACATGTAATCCTTTAAATAAGTGCATTAAATATAAACATATAAACCAGTAAAATATAATCTCTTACTAATATGTGGAAATACAATGAAACTATTTATAAGTAAACATAATTGTCCATAAATTTATGAATATAACTCAAAAATAAAAAAAAACAAATTGAACCCAAGGGGAACAATATTACCTTAATAGACATGAATTAATCTGAACTAAATAGAATTAGATTTAACCAATCTAAATACAATCAAGACTAAACTAACTAGAATTGTAATAATATATATACAACTGATCTAAATCATGATATATTAAACTACAACAAATACAACTAAATTAAATAAACCCAAAATGAGTAAAATTGAACTCAACTTATCAAAATGGATTTTTACTAATTATTCTAAATAAGACATGAATAAAACAACACAAAATAACTATAAACTGAACAAAATTAAAATAATCCAAACAAAACTGACCTAAAATAAATTACACAAAATAAACTAAACCATATTGACCCAATATAAACTGAACTGCAATATCATAATCATCCCTAATACCAAAAAAATATGAAGTGGATCTAAGTGATATAAGATAACCTAAATAGTTCTTACTAAAACTAAACTCACATTAACTTACTCAAAACAATAGAAAATGTACAAAAATTAACAGAAATAAATTGAATCAACCCCATTAAGAATAAAAAATAAAAAAAATTCTCAATTAAAATTTACCCAAATGATCCAAGATTGATAAATTATGTTTTATTTATTATATTTTATCTTTGGTGGGTATGATGAGATCCATTTTTTTGAAATCCATTTCAATTTATTTTAGTTTTGTTCAGTTAAATATTAGTTATAATGAGTTGATTTAATTCATAAATACTGAATTATTGTATAATGTTTTTTATATTCAATATAATTTTCATTAGGAATTTTAGAACATCAATAGTCCTAACCCTAAATGAATATCAATTTACATGATATAGAAGAATAATGAAGGGGGTGATGTAAATGAATAAATGAAAAAATGAATAAAAATAAATTAAATTTTATTCCACTTATTTCAAATTTTAATATCTATTTTATAACTAAATATCTCATTTATATTTTTAACAACCTGATATAGAGAGTATTAATGGAAATTAAGATGAAAATTTTGGTCCAAATTATTATTGTCAATAAATATTTGCTGATGAGTACCATAGAAGAGTCTGTTATATACTTGGGAAGTGTATTATCCCCACTAGGTGTTGGATAAATTCTAGAAACCCACACACCTATAAAAGTATTGAGTTATATAATTCTCGTGAAAAAATTGGGGAGGATAAAAAAATATCTATGAAGGAGTTTGAAAGAATTAAAAAGGTCATTAACTGTTTCATGAAGTAATAACCATCCTATTTCAAAAACAGTCATCTGATACCACTATATTTTTTATACAATTTTTTTAATGATTCACTCTGTGTATTATGAAATAGTAGATGGTGATGAAAGTCTGTGTTCTGGTTATGGTGATGACTTCCCTTATTGTGATGAATATGATGATGTTTTTTAGGACATTCATGATAAGGGTGACGATATAGATAACCTTGATAGTAGTGGTTATAATTATGGGAGATATTAATAAACTGTCTTTCTAACTTTATATTTATAACAGTTCTAATCATGTGTATAGATTATTCTGACTTAAATTTATTCAATATATGTGCAATTGTTTTTTAATTTATTAATTTATTAAATAAAAAAATATGGAATATTTATTATTTTGACTGTTCATTGTGATTGATGTTTTATTTATATGTTGGATAGTGAAATTCCCCTATACCAATGGTTCAATGAATTATTTATATAGTCTTATGCAAAAAAAATCACCTAAACCATGGGTATATGGAAATCCTAACAGGATGTTACCAATGGTTCACTAGAATCAACAGTATAGTTTTTTATCATGACAAAAATACCCTACAGTTCATGTGGATATACCAATGGTTTAGTACTAATGATATAAAGTGAATTTATAGCTGTTAGGGTAATGGGTTTTCTTTGAAACCACTCATATATGTGTTTTGTAGTATTTTTCTCAACTCTATATATAATATTAGTTCTCATTTTCTAATTAAGCATTAAAATTGTTTTATGTTTTTCTTTCATTTTCATCTCATTAAAGAAAACAATAAACCTATTTTTTTAGGATTATTTTTTAGTGGGAAAACATAAATGCTTGTGTTTATAGGTTGAAATATAAAATTTTATGAGTGATATTAATGTAATAGTGAAATAAAATATAATACCTTTTTAGTCATATTTTAGTTCTTGGAAATTATATATGTTGATGGGTGGGACCATTGTATCTCCACGAAATTCATTTGGGGATGATTTATTCTCTGGATAAAGTCTATTAAAATTAACTTGTGAGGTAATTCTAGTGTAAGAGTGATTTGTAAGGGTCATATTGAATATTTTTTCCCTAGAATAATTCTTGGATCCTGTATGATTTACTATGTGTTTTAATGGAAATTGTTTAATTTCACGAGATAAAAAGTTGAGTTCATGATTGAAGGTAAGTTAATGATCTTTTAAAATGTAATATGTTTTAAAGAGTTTTCATGTTTTCTCGTGAAAAACTCATTATTATTTTATTTCCATTATTCTTACCTATAATATTTTTTATGAAATTTTTTTAGAATATAATTTGATTTCATGAGTGAATATGGGTACATATGATCTTGATGTTTGTTATTTAAAAGAGAAACATTTTCATGATTTTCTGGTATTTCAATGGCCTATTGAGTTCTCATTATTTTTATACCAATTAATTAGATTTATATGCTATTACCAAATTTTGAAAATATGCTATAGGTTTTATGGATGATTAGGAACAATAACTTATCTAATTTTCTTATTATAGGTATTTCTCTTGAATGGAGAAATTTTACTATTTAAGAACATCTTTTTATGGAAGAAATTTACATTGAGAGTAAGTGTGGTTTTTTAATGCAATGAATATATTAATACACAAAAATTATAAACATAATGGTTACGGGTATGTAATTGAGGAAATATTTTTATAAATCTTGTAATCATGGGGTGGTTATTTTCGTGAGGTTACACAACCCCTTCATGACCTGGCATTCCATGTCATTCCAAAATGCCTTTGAACAACTCAATGGATGATGATGACTATTGTATTTAGTTTTAAGAGTTATGAAAATGTAGTATATCACGCCACCTTAAGTCCATCTGCCACATCAAGGCCTTAGGGCCACCACAGGGCCTTCAGGCCACCTCAAGGCCTTCAACCCACCTAAAATTGGGCTTGAAGACTAGGAAGACACTCTAAGGAGTAGACTCCAGATGAGGATTCAGAGCAACATCATTCACCAGAGAATAAGGTTAAGTGTATTTTTTGAAATAGAGGGTATGAAATTTTCCATATGGACCAGCCTGTGCTTGCAAGGGAAACCTATCCAAACTATCCATGTGAAGGTGGCGTGCTGACATCACTTTGAAGAAGCTGGGGATGAGTTGTTCCATGTAGTTATTGCCTGTATATTTCCTAATACCTACGAGTCATGTAATATCTACTCATACAGGCATGGTATAGCCCCCCCCCCCCACATCCCTTGAAAGGGGGTTATCAAAAATCAATAAAAAAAGAAGGCCTTCAAGCTATTCGGGCAATGATAAATAATGAAAACAGTGCTTCTTAAAATAATTTTTGAAACTTAACACTCTGGAATACTTGTATAGTCTGGTTCAACATTCGAAAGTTTACACTGAAATAGAATATCTTTATAGAGGTAATAAAGTAGAGTAAATGTTGATGTTGAATTTAATGTTACTATTTGGTGGTTATGGATATATCCTATAGTAGTTATATCTAATGATTATTGAACTGGGATTAGTGGTAATTAATGAAAAGTGTTTTGGTTGGTGAGAAGCATTGTCTACAACATGTTTCTTATAAAGTTGAGAATAAAGATATTGAATGAAATGGGGAGTTGAGATTAAATATTTCTCAAATATATCTGTAAAAAAATGGGAATCCATTCCGATATTTATAATTCCTGGAAATTGATGTTTGATGTTAGACTAAAATCGGTTTATTTTAAAGGAGTTAATTAGGAAGAAAATATATATAGAAGTTACCCCATATGAAAGTTACATTTATAGAAAATATAATGCATTCATATGTTGATATGAATCTTTGAAAAAAAATACTTTTAGAACAGGTTCACACTTAAGGTGGTCTATTAGTAAATCTTGAATCTTTTGGCCATAAGTTACACAAATTGTATCTTGAATATACATGAAACAATGGAGATCAGATGTCTGTAAGCTAAGTAGTACAAAAGAAATATGATCTGAATAAGCTATGATTTGTATGATGAAATAAAAAATTAAAATATATTATGTTGGAATGGTAGATATTTTTTATATAGAAGAGAATTATAGTATAAATTAGAAAAAAGAAAAGAAACCATACATAGTACATAAAATATATCGGTATTATATAATATATTTGATGATATATAAGTTTTTGTGGATATTTATGTTTTTTGATGATTTTTAATTTTTTTTATCATGGATCAAACCAAAATATATCAAAGTAAGATAAACCTTACTTAATATATAAGGGATATGAAAAAATATACTTAATAGACATTAGTTGGTAGAAAGATAGTAAAAGGAAAACAATTTACATGGCTGGTAGGAGTTTACAAATGTGGCGTAAGGTTTTTCATACCAAATACATTAGAATCATTATTGGGAGTCTTAAAATTAAAAATTTCCAAAATATCAAAAGGATAATCTTGTATAAGTTTAGAAGCTGAATTTGAAAGCTAATGTAATGGATGTTTTAGATTATCTTAAAGCATCTTGTACTAAAATAAAGTCTAGAAACATAATAATAAATTTATAATGTTGATGATGAAACTAGAATAGGAATAATTTAGTAATTCATGTAACCTTGGTTGATATAATTCTACAAATATTAGAGCAATGAAAGATTAATTGATGAATTAGTATGTCGATTATGTTGAGAATAAAAAGTGATGTCATAAAGATTCACAAATATGAAAGAATAAATATTTTAAATTTAGATTTATGAAAGATCATTTATGAGTTACGTGTAAAGGGAATTTTCAGATGAAAATTTTTCCATGTCTAGGCCATCATATTCAAGGGAAAGTAGTAGTTGAGGAATTATAGATGTGTTGAAGGTGAAGTGATTAGAATTTGAATATGATAGTATGTTAGAAGATTAAGAGGTGAACTAAAAGACGAGATTCCATAAAATGTCATTTGAATTATGTGTTGGAGATACTAAATAATACATTGGATTATTAAGATAAATAATTTATATATTTCAAATATCTAGTGATTTTCATGATTGATTTATGTATAAGTAAAGGGATAACATGAAGTATAATTTGAATGAAGTTAAAATTATAATTTTCTTGAGACTTTGGAAGTCAATGAACTAAAATATTCCAAATCTATAAGAGATTTTACATAACATTTATATGAAGTCAATTTCTATATTGTTATTTTGAGTTTGAAAGTACGATATAAAATTGACAATGCTTACTATATGAATATATTGGATATTAGTGAAACCTTGGAAGATAGTTGACATTGAGTTTTGTGGAGACTTTGATGAAGTCAAACACTGATATTTTTGGAGATATTGAAGGTATTTTGCTGATGATTTTTGACTTAGTGAGAATTAAACAATTTTGATCATAAGTTTCTTGTATTTATCAAATTAGGATTTATTATATATAGAGGAAAATTATTTAACAGTTAGTATTGAAATTTAGAGGAGCTTAAAAAAAGTCAGCCAAATAGTTTTGTATATCATTTGGGAAGAAGAATCTAAGGATAAATAACTTGATCTAATTGATGTTATAGTTAGAATATTTTGGATGTTATCTAATAGAAATTCAGTGAGAAAGAACAACATTTAGTAACAACAAAAATAATTTTCAAATGTTGATGGTAATGAAGAAGAATATGTTAGAGAAACAATCATTCTATAAAATATTAATCAAAGAAAATGTTATAATCCATCATAAAGTCAAAATGTTCGGGAACTAAAAATAGAGAAATAATGACATTATGATATTCTATAAGGTCTTAAAATTTTGTTCATGAAGAATGAAGAAACTTAAGATTCTGATTATTATGAAGGAAAAGAGTGAGGTTATCATTTTTGGTGAATGAAACTGAAGAGTGGAAGTACACTGACAAAAAAGTATCATACTCATTTAATTTGAGTTTACATTGAAAACATGTTGGAGAATGTATAAAGAATCAACCGAGAGATAGTAAAATATTTGGAACTAGTAAAATAAATTTTCAGGAGACTTAAATATTAGGTAAAATATTTTGGTTATGTATGATACATTACCATATGACTATAGTTTTTGGAAGAACATTTGGTTTAGGATAAAACATGCCTCATTGTAACAACTTTCAAAATTAGTGTAAAATCAATCTCTCATACAATACCCAAACACAAATAGGAGTAGGTGCCAACATTGGGATTGAACCTTGTAAAAAATGATTTTTTGTTTTCTCCAATTTATTTACTATAATTCATTTGATGTTGTTTGTTTGGAATGTATAAATGTATCCATAAATCTTAACAGAGTCATAGGTTCAAATACAAAAAAGGTGATAAATTTTTATGTTAAAATAATTAGGTGAAACCTTTTTATTTTGATTCACCCCATCCCGCAGTCTGATTTCACAATCCACTAGGAAATTCAATTGGTATTAGAGATAATTTAGGTTTCCTATAATTGGATTGATATTTTTACGCTTAGTGCACTTAACATATTTATAGGAAGGGAAGATTAGTATATAATTTGTTGAGATAAATTCGTCTCTGTATAAATAAGTTATTCTTATTAATACCAACAAGGGGGTTTCATCCAAAATCATAAAAAATTTGAAGAATAGAGGGGATAATAAATTATGGAAGTAACTTATCAAAAAAAAGATGATACACTACTACTTAAAGGAAATAAATAGGTAATTGTCCTAATAAATCAATTTAGAATGATCAACATGGATTGTCTTGTTCAAGGAGTGAATATTATGATTCTATTAAATTATTTTATGATCACTACTCTAAAGTAAAGTATTATTTTAAGAAATTTAAAAGTGAGGATTTTACGTGTATATTTATATGTATAGAAAATTACAAAATAAGTAAACACATCTAAAATTGGAACATAGTGATATGGGGAAATCATTGGCTAAGATTATACACAAGTGCAACAATTTCACCCAAATTATTTAATGCAAGGAAAAATATTTTTAACTTACAGAGAAACTTCATCTCTTTATAAATAATAATTTCATAAAAAAATTGTGTGAAAGTTGAGATTAAAATTACCTTTGAGGAAAAGATATATTCATAGGAAGAAAAATATAAAGCTATAATTGATGTCAAGAATTCTCAATTGGAAGTCAACATTAAAATATTAAAATATATTTAAAATTATCAAATTGAAATTTTTTATTATTATAAAAATAAATATGAGAGTATGAATAAAAAATGAGAATAAATAATTATTTTTGTTCAGTTGGAAAATATACCCTCCACATAAAGTCTTTTAAATGTGTGTTTCAATTGAGAAATATATCATTGGTTTAAGAAGATATTTTTCAACAAGATAAATAAGTAAGTGCTTCCATGAATTCTTCTTAAATTATTTTCATTCTATAATAGTCTCAAGTTAATGGAATGAATGTCATTTAGAAATTTAAGAATTTATCTTCCCTATTTTTGAATGAAAAGGAAACCCTTTGTTATTTAAATTTTGTGAGTAGTAATTGAGGTTATTTCAATAATGAAGGTTACAGTTCAAATTTAAAATAATAATTCGGTGGAGAAAAGTTTTTAGACACCCACAAATTTATCAATAAAATATTATTGTAATAATATAAATCTTAGTTCCCAAGAAAGACTTTAAAAAGAAGGTTTATTTATGTAAAAACTACGAGTTACTCATAATATATAATATTTTAATAAAAATAAGAAAATTGTATTTCTTAACTATTATTAGTGTAGTGGGAATTATGGACACAATTACTTTTAATTATTGTATAACATTTTAATTATTTAAATGAAAACAATTCATACATTAAGTGGGAAAAAATTTGATGTCAATAAGAATTTTTTTATGCTCAACCACTTTACATAGATGAATGTAAATATTTTCCCATCTAATAGAGTTTAATATCTTGAGAAATTTTGAAGATGTTTTAATAAAATAGGTCAATTTGATGAAATGTTATAGATTACCTATAATATTCATGATTTAGTTACTAATAAATGAATAATTCCACCAAAGGTAAATACAAATAAAATGAGGAATTATAGTGAGTTAAGTGTGGGTATAATAAAAAATAAGATACTAATCAAATCAAAACCAAAAATAATGTAATGAAATATATCACCCCAAAGAGGTGGTGCATCGTTTATTGAAGGAAATACTACATCATGTATTTTTTCCAGAAATCCATTAATATTAACGTTAAAATAATCAATTTAGAATAAAAATGAGAATCCATCTCAGAATGAAACTAAATGATTCATATGGTGGAAGGGATTTCTGAAGAAGAATGTGAATTTCATGATTGGTTTCCAAATAAAGGTAAATTAATATAATTCAAAAGGTAATGGGGAAAATTAAAACAAGTTTATCACAGTGCTAAAAATATAATGACAGTATTACTAGGATAGAAGAAGGAGGTGAATAAAAGGAAGAAAGAATCAGGGGGATCATGTACTATAAAGATGGTTGTAAATAAGAATCATTCATACAAGTATAAAGTTGAGAATATATTTAATAAATTTTGGACTATTTGGCCAACATAGTTGTATGAATTAAGGAAGACGAAGGAAATAAAAACAAATTCATGTGACCTCATTGATTATGTGAAAATGGAAGATCCATAAAAATTAAGTAATGAAGATAAAAGGAAGAAAATAATGTTTCCCTTAGTGTTTGGAAAATAAAAAGGGAAGCAAGCATGAAAAGTTCACATAAATATTTAACTAAATTAAAAGGACTTTATGGGTATATTAATATATCTCAACTACGTTACTCTAACTAGGAATCAAAATAGAAACCACCATATTCATATATATATTGTCTTTAATTTAATTGTGCAAGATATTAAAGGTGATATACTTTCAGGGAGAAAACATAAGTATGAATGAAATATATATAAAATTTTATAGATAGATATTATCAATCATGGTGTAATTTATTTCAGCTAGTATCATCCTTAATTGTAACATCGTGATATTTGATGAAAAAGTTATCATTAATAATTTTATGTGTTCGATTGCTTTCTTGACATGAATCGCTGAACATAAATAAAACATCATTGAAATATTACATTATATATGACCTTGAAACTAGATTGGTGGCTATTAATATGACTGACATAAATATGAAAAATAATTATAAATTTTTTTCTTTAAGGAAATATATATTTGTTAATTATTAAGAATTATGAACTCAAACTTCATTGAGAATTCTGTTTTTATAGTATCCTATATTTCTGTAAAGAAATTTGATCCCTACTGATCAATTATGAGATATATGTATAATTTATATAAAAATGTAATAATAAATTATACATTGATTATTAATTAGTTATTAATGAAGAAAAAACCATTGTAAGGTGAAAAGAGATATTTTTAAAAAAAATTGTTTTTGTTGTGAACATTGTATTTTTTATCTGAATAAGTTTAATTAACCAGTATTGGTGAACTATTTTAATAAAATTTTAAGATAATATATTCAATAAAATATGTTAACATTCATCAAATATATTTTTATGAAGTTAGGTATACGATAAAATTTAGGTGTATGCTTCAAATGCATTTATCAAACAATGTTTTTCATTATGTTTTATGAAATTATTTTAAAATGAATTTATACCACTTTTAATAATTGAATTCAATAAAACAATTCCATGATTTATATAATAAGTAAATACTATTTCAAATAGTTTAATTTAATTTTTAGTTATAATAAATAGTAATCATGGAAAAAATTCATTACTATGGTAATGGTTAAAAACAATATTGAGGGGTTAAACTAAAGAGATAAGGATTAAAATAACCTACAGACTTGTATAAATACAATTTTTTGAATTTTATTTGAAAATATATCATCAAATATTCTAAATTTATTTTATTTTATACACTTTTACATGATATTGTTCTTACATTTATTTAATGTTTAGAAAAATTACGAGCGAGCCACTCCAATACCCTATTAAATGGCACCTCCTCTTCTTACTCCTCCACACCACATAATCTTTTCAGAATTAACAATATATTTAAAAATAAAAACCCATAATTTTTATCCATGACCATAAGGTGGTGTTATTCCCTAAAATACACATCCAAGTGGTGATGATCTTCTTTTTGAGTAAGGTTACCCAAAGAATTGTTATATGTTCTTACCAAACATTTTCATGTTTCTTTATCTTTAAGCATCCTAATTTTTTTAACAGTATAAACATTATTCTATAAAAATTTAATATATTGAAATGTTTTTATATTAGTTTTATATCCATTCTCATTATCCATTTCATCATATGAGAAATAAAATCATTCCTCATGCGTATATACAGACAATTGTCTCAACGGAGAGATGTGTTTTATGTTTCATAATCATCTCTCTAGGATGTTTCTATTAATCAGTTTAATGCATATATATATTATTTATAAAATATAATTATGATTAAATAAATAAAAAATATTATTTACCTTATTACCCTTCTATCCATTGGAAAATGTTAATGTCGCTCGTGCATACGTTTTGACTACCACCTCCACAAAGTGATGTAATTCATTTTTCGTATACACTTTACATGGATGGTAATAATAATAGATTTATTGTATATATTTATATTATATTTATTATATAATATATTTTTTAAAATTTTTAATTAATATTTTAAAATTTTCTTTTTTGCACCGATTGAAAATTTGAAACATCTCTCAACTATATGTATCGACAACCATCTCCATGAACTGATGTAATTAATCTTTCATCCCCACCTATTTGGATGGTTATAAAAATATTTATAATAAATAAATATTTTATTTTTCAGAAGATTTAGTATCCATATATTATGAATCCATGACCAATTTCTAAGCACCTGAACCATTGAACCGAAACATGCATGGAAAACGGGCTAGTTTTCACTTGAATAATGATTTTAATAAAAACATTTTCATAAAAGTGTAATTGTAGATTATAACATAATGGTCTTTAATAATATATATATATATATATATTAATATTATTTTTTAATATAAGTATAATAAATAAATATTTATGATAGATAATTTTTTAATCCATATGATGCAATATGATATTTTAGGTACGTGTTTATATTTTTGTCTCATTTTTTCTAGATTTTTTTGTTAACTTTACATTTAGAGAGATTATATGATGCTTATATTTTAAACCCATTATATTTTATTATTATATTAATATTTCTAGGTTTTTCATGTTTTCTTTAAATGTTCTTCTCTTTGGTACTCAAAAATATCTAAATATATTTTTTTATGAAAATTCCAACTTATTTGCCCTTTTAATTCGGGATTCTTGTTCCTTCGTGTCCTTATTATTAAAAATGTTTTAGGAAAGTTTCAATATATTATTAATGTTTTTATAAATGTTATTTTTTTATTTTATTAAATTTATATATAAAGGATTAGAAGGAATATTTTACAAGGTTTCTCATTCAACTCATTTTTTATTTTTTTGTAGATTTGTGAATTAAATGTTGACTTTTAACATGTATAGAATGAACAGAATTTCCCGAAATCATATATATACTTCATCATGAAGAATATTTTCATATTTAAATTTTTTTATAAACAAAATAATATTTCCATTTTTCTATGAATTTTAGTTTTAAAATATAAAAAAATAACAGTGAATTTTTTTTCTTGATTTTCAATGTTTATTTTAAATGCTTTTATAAAAGATATTTTTTATCTATGTAAACATACTTTAAGCAGTGATATGATATAATAGATATATGATATTATAATACCTTCCACTTTATTTTCTATGTATGACTTATGATAATAATTTTTTATGGATGAATTTATGAAACACGTTACTTTTCATGTACTAATTACATTATCATGAATTCTTAATAAAACATGTTTTTGAGGGGTTCTATAATAATGAAATGATAAAATTTTCTATGATATTGTCGAACACTTCTATATTGTTTTCATTATGTGATGGGTGGGATAAAAGTTATATATCCCTCCAATGCAATGAGTAATGATGGATATCTCATGATATAATATGATTTAGATTATGGACTAAACCCAATTTTCGTAGGAGAATCTGTCTACTTTGATAAATTTCTAAATAAGACTTGACTAAGGAAATAATGTAATGGGGAGTGAAACCAATCCACAATGGGACATTGTTCACTATTTTATTCATGGTAGTGATCCTGGACAAAATAAATTATTTTATATGTGACATGTATACCGTAAACTTATGACTTATTCTTATGATATGTACTCATTTATAATAATACATTACTAATGATTTCACAAACTTATGTATTATGAATTTGGTTATGAAAAAAACTAATGACATGACTAATAATTAGTGATATTTTATTTATTTTTTATGGATTTTTTTGTTATGATCATATTATTATAAAATTGTTCCTATCATATGCTCACTTATGATCATTCCTTGATATCTACAATCATTACCCTTACTAGGAATCTGATCCCACACTTTTTTATGTTTCCTTTTACACAAGTTATGAATAATGATACTAAGTAGTATGTATAAGAATTTTACTATATAAGAAGTAATTTTTGGGAGATTTTGTAGACCCTAGGCTTAGTATGCTGATTATATATCAAATTTTCAATGACACTAAACTTTTATGGTTATGGAGAGTGTATTATTATGAGATATATTATATATCCATATAAAATGATATAAAACTTATGTAAGAGATTAATTTTTCACCACAGTTGGTATTAGGGAAGGTTTTAGTTATTTATGTATGTTAAGATTAGAAAAAATCAATGAAACCCATGGGGATAAGCCTAATTATTTGAAAATATCTTGATATTTTGTTAAAGTTGTAATTGTGTGGTTTCCAATAAATGGAATACCTATATGGATATAAATAATGGGATATAGAATCTATCAAAAATATACTGTGGGTTGATAACAGTAAAAATTTTGGTTGAGTATTAAATCAAACTTCTCCTTGTACATGAAAAATATGCCTAACTGCACCCCTAGTTTGCCACTCTCTATGGATATGCTTTGGTTAATACACATTTTATTTATGAAAATATAAATGGAATGAGTGAGTAGATTCAATAATAAATTAAATTCATATTGGATGAACTTAAAGGATCATAGGTTGGAAGAATGTTTCACAATTTAGTACATTGTAGATATTATTTTCAAACTCATATAATTTCTTACTTTGGTTATGGATTTTTGACACTCACACGAAAATTTTTTTGTTTTATTTAGTAGTTGGAACTTCAAGGAATTGTTTGAAAAAAATTATTTGACAAAGAAATTGAAATATTAATGAGTAACCAAATTAAATTCGGTCTAGGATGTAAATTATTATTGATATACTCACCCAAATATCTCAAGTAAATAATTATAACATGAATCAAGATAATATACTAAATGACCAAAGGAAGGAAAAACTATCCATTAATTATTTTATATGGAAACATCCACCATCCTTCAGTATCTCCTTTTATCAACTTATCACTCAGAAATGGATCAATTATATAGAAGATATATTCACCATTCTCTAGTTACCAAACAATGAGAAAGTTATTTTGGTCGTGTATTGTTTTGAAGGTGAAGTTGATTAATGGTGAAATATTATCATGAATACATGTAAAGAGGAAGAAAATGACCCCATGACATGAGATAAAATTTAGGAGTTATTTTTTAATATGTATTTTACTTGAAATAATCACACTAGAAAAGATTATTAATTTCATAAACTAAATTTTAGGGATGATGAATTGATAAATATCTATGAGGAAAATTTTATAATAATATCATTGTACACTACTAACTTATCATAGACCAAAAAATTGACCAGCTCTTTAGTGTCATATAACCAAGCCCCTAAAATGAAATGGATATAATAGACTTTTATAGCTATCAAGAAATCATATGATGAACTCTTAATATATAAATATAGATTCTAGATTATCCTTGATCATGGAGTTTAAGTGACGTATATAAAAAAACATCATTTATAAAAAAATATAATAATAAAATCCATGGAGGAAAGAATATAAATATTCCCTCTACCTAGAATTGTGGAATGAAGAATGGAGAAATTTTCCTTTAGGGGGTTGGTAAATTTTTTAAGAGTGTAAAATAAATACAATTTGAAAAATAATTTTAAATTATTGTGGAAACTTTTGACAAGGAAATGTAAGGATATAGATATGAACTAAATGTGATCTAAAACAACAATTATAAGGATTATGTAAATTACAAAAATAAATGATTTCATTTGAGGTATAATTATGGAAATTTGAATGAAAAACCTATTTTTACAAGATAAAAATGAAAATCTCATGTGATCACAACTATTGAAGTAGGTCATGAGAACGAAGTGGTGAAAGTTGTACTTTCCATACACTATAGAATAAGAAATGTTTAATTTGACTCTATATCTACCCACAATTTTATACCCGAATAATTTACTAATGGTCTAACATCACTGCCTCAAATTTTCGATATGTTTTTAGTTGTAAAAACACAAAATGGTATGATGATCTCATATCAAGTATATAACTCTTCTACAATAGATGTTTATAAGAATTTTCTTTGTGAAAATATTTTTATTCTACCTTTCAATCAATTTATTGTTAATTTGGACAAGGATTTGGTTTATTTACATAGGGCACATATTAATTTCCAATTAAGGGAACTCAAATTTGATATTCTAAATCAATCTATGAATATATATCTGTAAAAGGATGAATATGAATATATAATAGAAATTAAATCCATTATATGTGTCATACTACCTATCCATGATGGATATTTATCAAAAATGGTTTGGGATAAACTAAAAATTAAATATTTTCATATTTTCTATGAATATAATGATGTATTTTTGGAATACATGCCTAGTATTACCCCAAATTATAAATTTCAATAGTCAACAGAACAGAAACTATGTTTTACACCACATTAAAATAATTCTTATAGAATATCCCCAATTGAGTTGTAGTAATTGAATAAATAAATCTTGAAGAATTTAGAAAAGTGATTCATATGCCTATGTGCATTACCAAAGGGTACAACTATTATCTCTTAATAATAAATATGGGATAATTATTATTTTCATTGACTATCAGGAACATTAAAAAATAATTTTCAAGAACATGTATCCACTACTTCATATTGATGACTTGTTTGATCAATTCCATAGATCTTGATACCTCTACAAGGATTTTCCTTCATTATGGACATCATCAATTGGAGGTCAAAGAGAAATATTTACCAATAAAAACTTTACATGTGAGGTATAAAAATTATGAATTTATAGTAATGTCATTTGGAAATACCAATACCCAATATATTTTCATAGATTTAATGAATAAATTCATTAGACATTACCTTGTTTTTTTTAGTCTCTATTAAAAAAATTCATACATATTCAAATATTAATAAAGATCATGGAGATCATTTATGGATTATATTGAAGGACTAGCTTAGAGAATATGTATGAAAAATTTTACAAGTGTGACATTTGGATAAAGAATGTTCCGTTATTGAGTCAGAAAATGTCAAGTGAGGGTATATTGGTGGATCCTACAAAGACGAAAGTTGTTGATAAATGGACCAGACCAACCATAGTGACGAATGTTCATAGTTTACTTGGGTTTAATGGATACTAATAATCATTTATGATGGATTTAACATGTATATATAATCCAATAACCATGTTTACAAGGAAGGGAGCCATGTTCCTATGGAAATATGAATGTGAAGAACATTTCAAAGAGTTGAATAGAAGGTTGTTCAATGAACTTATACTCACATTATCCTATAGTGGGGAAGGATTTTTGATATATAATGATGCATTAAAGAATACTCTAGTAATTATACTCATGAATAATTACATGTTGATATCTTATTCCTGATGTTAATTGAAGAAACTTGAGTGAAATGACCTGACTATTGATTTAGAATTAGAAGTTGTATTTATTTGATGAAAAATTTTAGTAATTATCTTAATAGTTAAATATGTGATATATAAAATAATAATAAAATCTTAATGTGTATAAGCACATATAAATATTAGAATGTTCACCAAAGGAGAAGGTAGGAGTTGATTAAATATTATGACTATTCATTACATTACCATTCGTGGAGAGAGAAAAAGGTGTTTGATGATCTATGTGGGAAGGAACATATTAGTTTTTTCATGATATTGTTTTAAAGGGATAAATTTGTTATATATTTTCATAAAATGGATCTTAAAATAATGAATAAACAATACATATAATATCTTTCACAAATAAATGTTCAACCATCATTCTGTGTTAGGATTAAATAAGCATATAAAAGGATGTTGAATTGTAAAAGAAGATGAGTAATGTCCCTATGTTAAACCATAGTTTTTATAAAATAAAAAGATTTTGGAACTGATTAGGTGTCATTCAAATACTATACTTAATGAATGTGTTCCTCGATAAATCCTATAGTTAATCATTATCTATCCATACTAGAAATATAAATATGTATAGAGTTATGAAATAGTGTTTCTAGTGGGAAAACATGAAATGGGATATAATTGAGTATCTATGTCAAAAAATATAATTTCATCAAGATAATACTTAACACTAGAAATATATGGTGATGTAACAACTATTACCCATACCATGAAAAAAATGGGAAAACATCACCATGGATTTCATTGCTAGACTCCCCAAATCATATAAGAGTCTTAAGGTTATTTCAGTTGTATTATATTTCCTTATGAGGTCATCACATTTAATTTTTATCGGAGAATATTTTCCCCTTCATTAGTTTTTAGGATATACAACAAGGAAGTGGTAAGGTTTTATCATTTATACCATTTTATTGTAACTAATTTAGTTAAATGCTTTACCTCCAAATTCTATGGGAGTATTTAGTGGGTGTTGCATATGGGACTGAGATATTTCTATGTATATCATCTTCAAAAAAATTTCCAATCTAATACGACTATACAAACCCAAGATGTTATATTGAGTTCTTTTTCTAGGGATGTCAAATTTCGTTAGTATCAACCACTTTCTCTAGTATACTTTTTTTACAATAATAACTCCCACTTGAGTATTAATATAGATCCTTATAAATACTTTTATAGAGAGAAGTTTGAAAATAGAATTTATTGAGGTAAATATGGAGATTAAAAATACATCGGGGCCTATATTATATTAATAAATGAATGATAAGATTAAATTTATTCATTAGTTCATTAGGGAAGATCAGAGTCAGTGTAAGAGTTATGTTGAAAATTGTCATAAAGGTCTTGAGTTTGACGTTGGTGAAAAATTATTCCTATGAATATCTTATTAAAAAGAGTATATTTTATTTTTAAATAATAGACTTTAGATCTTTAAATATGTCAACCCATTTCAAATACGTGATCATATTAGGATAATAGATTATCACTTGGCGCTTCCACCAAATCTCTCAGAAGGACACGATTTGTTCCATGTATCTCTTATGTGTTAGTAAAAACCAGATATTTCCCATAAACATAAATCAAATTTTATACCCACTCTATCTCGATCCTTTTTAGGAGGCGAAATCTATAGAGATTCTAGATCAAAGAGGGAATGTTTTGTGGAACATGACCACTCACCTGGTCCAAGTTTCATGGTGAAACCATCAATTTAGGAAAGCTACATGTAAACCTAAAGATGAAATGAGGCTAAGGTATCCTCATTTTGTTTCATTTGAGTAAAGTTTTTTCATGTGAAAATTCTTATAAAGGTGGTATAAAGTAACACATTAAGATTTTATTATATAGTTCTCTTTAATAATTTGAAGTGTTTGATAGCATGGTTGAAATGTAATAATGACCTTAATCCAACCAAGATTAATATATATATATATATATAACCTAGAAATATTATTTTTTAGCGTGAATTGGAATAACAAAACAACAAACAATATGTATACAATTATTCCTGAATGAAAATTTATTTATTAATTCTTGGAAAATAAGAACTCAAATTTTCAATGAACTGTATTTTCTAAACATTTTGTATTTTTAGAAAATGTATTGATAAATTCTAATAAATTATAAAATATATTGACAATGTATATAAATAAAGTAATAATCACTAATAAATTTATTACTAATTGGTTAGAAAGGAAGATAAATTTCTTTTGAGGTTGAAATAAATAATTTTAAGAAAACGATTTTTATTTTGCATGATGTATTTTTATCTTAATGAATAGAGTTATTTAGTATTAATGAATGATTTTAATTACAGGCATATATAATATGTTTATTAAAATATATTAATATTCTTTTAATGGTTTTTATGTGGCATAAAAAATAATAAATTGAATTTTATGTCTAAAATGAATTCTTCTAAAAATCCTTTCCATTTTGTTTTATGAACTTGTTTTAAATTGAATTATACCAGTGATAAAATTTTAATATTATGAAATAATTTCAATATATTAAATTATAAATCAATATTTTTTAAATAGTTTAATTTTATTTTTGGTTGTAATAAACATTAACTGAGGTAAACATTCATTATTATCATAAATGTTAAAAGAGTTAATGTACAGCTAAACTGAATAGATAAGGGTTAAAATAACGTCATTGTTTTATCAATCCTTTTGGATTAATGTATTTTAACACTATATCATCCCATATTATAAATTAATCCTATTTAGATCCAATTATCCATGAATGTTATGTTATATTATTTTAATTTTTGGAATAAACAAAAATGTGCCACTCCCCTCACTTATAAAATGGTTCCTCACATACCCCTTCGATAGACCCAATGAGACCGTTAGACTAAAAAATAAATACCTAATTACTCTCGTGAAATCTATATACATGATATTTAGTATTTTAAATTACTGAAATAACTATCCAAGAATTGTCAAGGTTGTTTTCAAAGAAAGATGTCTGAAGATGAGATATATTTTCTTATCAGCCTTTTCATGTTTTATTATCCTCAATCCTCCAAAAAATACTCCATAACCATATTAAAATGATTAATTAAATATAATTACTATAATAATTTTTTAATGTTAAATTTATTGAATTTTTCTATCTCTTTTTCATATAATGAGAAATTAAAACATTGTTAATGCATACGTATGAACTACCGTCCCCCTAAAGCGATGTGTTTTACTTGTCATCATTTTCTCTCTTGGATGATCATTTTATGGAATTTAAAAGATTTAGATTATTTAAAAACCATAATTACTATTTTTAAAATATAATATATTATGTAATTACCTATTGTTCCATCTATTGGAATTTGATAACGTTTCTTGTGTGTACATGCGGAGAACCACCTCTTCCAAGGGATGTGATATGTTTTTCATTTCTAATATTCATGCATGGTAATAATTGTATATTTAATGATTATATATGATATTTATAATAATATAATGATTATATGAATTTAAATTATTTTTTATATTTCTTTCATTCCACTCATTGAAAATTGAATATATCAGTAATGTGTGCCCACAAACTGCCATCTCCATGAAGTGATGTAATTAAGTTTTCATCACCTCTCTATATAGATGTGTATAAAAGTGATTATAATGATTAAATATGGTATTTATGAGATTATTTTTATTATTTATATAATTAAACAATGGAAAAGGTGTAATTATTGTAATATTCAAAGGGAAACAAGCATGGAAAATGGACTAGTTTTCACTCGAATAACAATTTTATGGAATAATTGTTAATAAGAGGGTAACTTAAAATCATAAGGGGACGATATATAGTATAATATATATAAATATTATTCATTAATAGATTTATAATAAATATATATATATATTAATAAGGATTTTCTAATTCATATTAAGAAATATAAAACATGTGGTACTGGCATATATTACAATATCATTTGATTTAGGTTGTCTATGTAAAAAATACATTGAGAGAATTTATATTATTTTTATATTTTAATTACCATATATTTTATTATTTGATTTTTATATTTTGTGTCTTCATGTTTCCATCTATTTGTTTCTCTTTATTACTCAAAAATACTGAAAGGGAATATTTTTGAAAATATGTCCTTATTTCTCTTTTTTGGTTTGAAATTTTTTTCCGCCATGTCCAGGTTCATCAAAAATATTTATGGATTTTTTTTCCACATTTAAATTCTTTAGAAAAGTTATTTGTTACTACCCTTAAATTTATTTACGAAGTATTAAAATGAATCTTTTCAAATGGTTTTCATATGACTCACTTTTTTATTATTACTGATGTGTGGAAAGAATTTTATCTTTTAACATGTATTGCGTGAGATATATTTTTGTGTCATATTTTATTTTTTTATTCATGAATCTTACATTTAAATTTATAATTATTTGAAAAATAATAATTTTCTCACTTTTTTGGGAATTTTAATTTTAAATGTTAATGAAATAAAAGTGTTTTTTTCTCTTGAGTTTAAAAAAATATTTGTATAATTTTATAAAAGAAATTTTTCATCAATGTTAACATTTGTTAAGAATTTTTTTGAATCACTACAGATATAATCTTATGGAAACACCAAATTTATCCCTCTATAAGGATGTTGATTATGATGTTTGAAGTATGATTATAATGTTTTAATTATGATTTTACCAAATCCATTATTTTTTTAGATTAATTACATTATAATAAAATAATTAAGAACCTTGTTTCTTTTCCATGGGTTATGTTAGGATAAAAAATGAATTTTTTCATGATATTACATCTCACTATTGTATTCTTTTCATTATGTGATGTTTTTAATTAGAATTATATATCCCTATAATATATTGGGATAATATTTATTTATCATGAGATAATATAAACTAGAATGGGTAATGAACTTTGTTTAGTAAGGGACTTTATCCACCATGATAGTTTTGGTAGTGATCCTTGACTAAAGGGACAATTGAATGGGGAGTGAACTCAACCCACAATAGGATTTTGTACACTACCATATTCATGGTAGTGAGCCTTGAATAAAGAAATTATTTTGCAAGCTATGTGTATAACATAAACTTATGTCTTGATCTTATGATATATACTCATGGTTCATGAATGATTTCTGATGATTTTGTACTCTTATGACTTAGGATATTTTTATGATAAAACCTTATTCCATAACACATAATTAATGATCTTTGACTTATTAGATATGGATTTTATATGTTATAATCATGTTCACATACACTTATTCCTATCATATGCTCACTTACAGTCATTAATTTATATCTTATAACATTATCCTAACTGAACATATGATCTCACCCTTTCATATGTTTTATTTTCCATGGGATATGAACAAAGGTTTTATGTTTGGTATATTTAACAAGGGAATAGAGTGAGAAGAAAATTCTTGGGTATTTTTTAAAAATTTCACGAAAAAATATGATTATGTATGTAGTCTTCAAATACACTAAACATTTACGGTAATAGTGCATGTATTATTTTGGGATGTGTAAAATATTCATCTAAAATGATCTAATATTTTTGTTTTTAATTCATGGGATACCTTAAAACATTTCAATTGGTATGATACATGATAAATAATATATATGGAGTTTACCCCTTAAGGTAGGTATGAATTTAATCATCGACTCGATAACTATATTTCATAAAAAAACAAAAATTGTAGCTTGTACTAGAACAAGTGATTTTAGACATTTAATAAGTGAAGGTGAAAGAACAAAAATTCCAGATAACTAAAATGTTAAATATCCCAGGAACTATAGTTATATATGTTGATATTTTTGATATAAAAATTGTATATATTGATGAAATTTAAGATTTGGAAATTTTTAAACTTTATGATTTTCATTGATATTGTACATAAACTCTATTAATATTTACTTATGTGTGAATTCAATTAAGAAAGTAAAAGGGAAGAATTAATAATTTGATGACAAAAGAAGTTCTATCTTGAATTGTTATAAACAACTTATTTTATAATGTTTTGATCTTTTTATTGAGCTAAATATAGGAAATAAATAGGAAATACATTTTTATAGTCATTAAAAGAATATTTTTGAGTTGGTACAACAATATGAATTTTTTAAGTATAACTTTGATGTCCAAATTAGTCACTCTAATTTTCTAATCCAACAATTTAACCTATAGAATTAGAATTGATAGATTTATTTCTAATTATTTTAATAATGAATATTTCATCCTTCACTCAAGTGAATATGGTTTTGTTATTAATTTAAAGGATTCTAAATGGGAAAAGGTGAAATTTGAAGTCCTGGATGGAGCCTAATATGAGTTTAGACTTCCCCCACTATTGAGACTTTTAATTTTTAGTCAATAAGGGGACATATAAAAACATGAGCCAATTTTTTATGATCATTGACATTAGTTTGTATTGGGTATTAAAAAACCCAAAGGGGGAGATCCCAATAGATAGTGAAGATTTGTATTAGTTTTAAATATTTGGTAATGTACATTATTAAGAAATGGTTAAGATAAAGCATGAATATGGATCTTTTTAAATGTGTTTTTTGAAGTCAACAACCAAGAATACTAATAGAAGTCATATATACTCCCATATTTTAACACTAAAAGAATATTTGTTTCTATTATTAATGAATTTGAGTAAAATTGGATGATCATGTTGATGATATTGTTGTATGAAGTTGGAGATATGTTGGATTAGTTATATCTAGTGATTTTTGAGATGTAACTAGTGGGAATAAATTAAAATTCTTCTAGTTGGTGAGAATAACTTTCCATAACATGTTTCTTATGATGTAGTGTCATTAAATATTAAATAGTTTAAGAGATATGGTATAATAATTATAAATATTTTGTAAAAGAATTTTAGAGTTTTTATCTATTATTATAAAGAAAAAAAATTGATATTGAATGTTGAACTATAATTGAATGATTTTTAGGGAGTTGAGTTAGAGTAATCAACATCCAAAAGATACCCAATTAAGAAATTACATTTATAGAATATTCGATAGATGAATATCCAGGGACAAGTCATGGAGTAATTACATTTGAACTAGGTTCACACTTAAGGTGATCCAATAGTATGTTATAAAGTTATTGTTTAAAATTTATAAAAATTGAATCTAAAAGTTACATGATGTAGTAAAGATCAGAAATCTATAATCTCAAAACGAAAAAATATAGATGATTTGATGAAAATATGTTTTTTATATTCAACTAAAAAGAGGAATATATTTGACATTACTGTGTAAAATATATTTCATTTTTAAGATACATACTCAAGAAATTTAAAAACAGAGAAACTATCATATCAAATGTAATATATTTAATTATACATAAGTTTTTTAATGATTTGTATGTTTTTTGATAATGCATAATATTTTTTATGAGGATAAAACATAAATGTGGAAAAATAAAAAACCTCACCAAAGAACAAGGATACAAATAACATATGATATTTTTTATAATTAATTGAAATGAGGAAAAGGGAAACCCTTATTTGATATGTAAGAGTTAACCTATGTTTCATAAGGATTATTTTGTTGAATACATGGTGTTATGAGGTGTATAAAAAGTGAAAATGGTAAAAATTATAGGAATAAAAATATTGAGTATGTTTAAAAAATAATGTCAGAAGTAGAAGTAGTGGATGTTATAGATTATCATAAATCATATGAAAGAGAGTTTTAGGTATAAGAACAAATCTAAAAGACTAATGTGGAAGAATGGAACTGGAAGTAGTTGTAATGATGATAACTTCATTAGATGTTAATCAGAAACTTTTAAAATAATTAATGTATAATTTACTGATTTGAATGTTCTATAAGTTTAGGAGTATAAGTTAAATCTGAAGGATTCACTGATGTGAAGGAATAACTCTAGGAAATTCAATGTTAAAGATAATATATTTTGATTTACATATAGATGGTATTTCAAAATGATTATTTCTATATGTATAATGTTTTAAATGTCGGTAAAGCCGATTTAGAGGAGGTTCTGATTTACAGAAGCTGAAGGGATCAGATATTGAAAATGATCAAAAGTTAATAGGATTGGAATCTGAACTAGAAGGAGAGACGTCATAGGATAGATTTGTAAAGATGTGTTGGAGATATGAAATAAAAATTCCAGAATCTTTTAAGATATGCTATTTTTAGTTTGAAGAACCAAAGGTTGTGGGTTATTGATTCATATAGTGGTAATGGAATTACTATAAGTGGAGGCACAATGAATTTAATGTATCGAGTCTTTGAAAGTAGATGTACAAAAAGATGTTGAATCCATAAGAGATTTTAATTACATTTATGTGAATTCAAAGTTAATGTGGTGATGCTGAACTGAGCTTCAAGATATAATAAAACATGATGTTTATGTCATGATTCTAGGCAGTATTTTTAGAATCATATAATATTATTGATTCATAAGTTATGTTGATTCCTATAAAATTTAAAACAATGAAATTTTCCTGAACTATAATAGTGTTTGACTTATTCTTTTAGTTAGATGGATTTAAAAATTCAAAATCATGTATTACCTATATTTATTTGAGAAAGTTTTATTATATTAAAAGAAAAATATTCAATGATTACTATTAAAATTCATAAGAGATAAATATATTCTATCCAAAAAGATCCAAATATCAATTTTTTCAAAGAATCTGAGGATCATAAACTTGATTTTTGGAAAGTTACAGTGAGAAGAATTTTGTACATTATATAATCGAAATTTAGTGAGGAAGACCAATATTAATTTCCAAAATATATATGTTCTACATATTGAGGTACTCGAAGAATAAGAAGATTTGAAAATAGTGATTAAAAAAAATATAGTGATTAGGGCAACGTTCTGATCCTGCATAGACATTGAATGTTGAGAAACTTGAAGAAGAGATAAATAGAATTATCTTGATCATATATATAGTCTAAATGTTTTTTAAATAAATTAGAGATAAATTACTAATTTATAATAATATTAAGGCTTATAGAAATATCATAATTGTTTTAAAGTAGTTTAGGATAGGTAGAAACCCCAAGATAATATATCTTACTAATTTTTTGAGTTACCATTATAAAATAATGGAATACTATAAAAATAATTGGTTGGGAGACTATAAACTGGAGGTACCCAGTATAATAAATTATTATAAGACATATGTTCTGGGGAACACTTTTTTACAATGGATGATCACTTCAAAAATCACTTATGTTTTGTGACACACTTTGTGTTTAGAATGATATTTTCCCCATTGAAACCACTTTTGATATTAGTAGAAAATATTTTTGTGGACAGGAACAAAATGTAAAAAGGATTAGATACACATATTGTGATCAAAAATTAAAATAAAACTACGTGTGATTGTCTATTTTTTATTTAATTCTTTTCATGTACTGGTGTGTGTTTGGAATGTATAAATAGATCCATGCATATTAACTAACAATGATGTTTGAAAACTAAAAAGTGGGTAAAATTTTAGTCTATAAGAATTTTGGAAAACATTTCCACATTGATTCACCCCCTCCCCCTCTCTTAGTGTGACTACACTATCTAGTGGAAACTTCACAATAAAAAACAGGTTATAATCATGGTGTAATAGGTATTATTATACCATAATGGTCCTCAATAAATTCCGGATCCAAAAACTACATCATGATCATCTCCCTCCTTAGAGACTCGGGAAACCTAAAAAACATCATAACTTTACATGGCTTGACCACCATTATAAAATAAAAAATTATTTCCTGAAAAAATACCTCACATATCAGATTAAAAAAAATGTTAAAATGATATCCATTACAAAATAAAGACCTTTTAAGGGTAATATATCATATAAAAGTTTAGTTTGAAGGTTCTGTAACACATTATAGAGAAACCCAAAACACCACAACACAATGAATGGAATGTTAATGGAAAATAAAAACCACATCAAAAGGATACTTACAACTCAATAATTTATAAAGGCTTAAAGAGGAAACTTTAAATTTAGTACATACTCCCCAACATCAAAGATTTTTATAATAAAAATTGAAGATTAATTCAAACTGGTGAGGGTACTAGGCACGCATCTGACTCCCTTATTCACATGAGCTCTATTTAATGTTCCCATGCCACCAAAAGAAACACAGCAATGGCATAGCATTATCTTGAATGGTTCTCTCCTTAAATTCATCAATTTTATTGGGTACTCCAAGATTGTAGCGCCATCCATGACATCTACCTCACTCAATTCAATGACGTGTGATTGATCGTAGACATATCATCTCAGATGTAATGAATATAATACATTGTTCACCTAGTTCAATTGTAGGAATAACTCCATATGGAATGAATCCTTTCACACCTTACATAGAATTGGAACATCCCAATGAATCATAGAGATAACCTACTCCCATGATATAGCCTTTATAGACCACTCCATTAAAAAATATTTTATAGCACATGATCTCTCACTCAGAACTACAAAGGACATTGTTATTGGTCAATGTATAACTCATAATAGCTCTGAGTTATCACAATCCACACATAGATCAGATGCACATTCTCCCATTTTAATCGCACTAACTCTTCCCCCATTAGGGATGAATATCCAATAGACATATAGTATAGGGGGCCTGAGAAGACTCTCATACATCTCCTTGAATGGTGTAATTGTAATAGTATATTGCAATTTATTATTTTATACAAACTCCACTAATAGTACATGATCCACCCATCTATTGGAAAAATATAGCACATAAGTCCTCAATATATCCTCTAAAACATAGATTTTCTTCATTATTTCACAATATGTAAGTGGGTGGATCACTATACTCATCTGAATATATATATCCCAATAGACTGATGTATGCTACTCTACAACTAGGATTTGAATCAATCATCACAATTTAAAAGGATCTTTAAAGGTACTCTATGTTGTCGGAAAATCTCTACCACATATAGGCATCCCAAACACTCCAGTTAAAACTACCCCCGAAAAGAAATTCATATTGATGGGTTACTTATTTGATGAATAACCAAATTAAATCATAACCACTGATGAAATGTTTTTGTCTTATCCTTAAGCTCATTGATATATTATCCAACTTACACTCTATAGCCTATATTTGTTGAGCTGACCCTAAAATAACATAGTGATCATTTTTTCCTGTAGATACGTAAGGCACTGTGTGAAAAAATCATTAATGATCAATTTCATAAAAAACCAAAAAAAATCATTTAAGGCTATAGCAATTCTCAATCACCCTTGAATATATCACTAATGGGTAAATATGAAACTCCCTCATCCCATCCTCTTATTGTGTGACTAATAATAATTTTTTCCTTAAAAGAGGGTGATGTGTTCCCCACCTTTGGAGTATCCATATAGTGAACCACTTGAGAATAAATAGTCCTTAAATACCTCAAAGTACATGTATCCTAACTATAAATTACTCATGTATTATAAAATAATATGGTATGACACCATTAATAAAAGATAGGTCACTTCTCCCTCATCAACCAAGGACAGCTATGTTAGTGAAAACTGATCAAATGCCTCCTCAATTAGATAATATTTGGATTTATGGTTAAGTTAAATAGACAATATATTTTACTTCTCCAGAGTGTAGATAATTTTGTAAGTCATAGTCTTGTAGGAACTCTAACCAACACCTCTACCTTGGGTTAAGACATCTCTATGTAAAGATGTTTATATCCTCTTAAGGTCTGTGTAAACTACGAAACTCTCATTGATAAAAAATTTTCAATAATTCATCCTAGAGAACACTGCTTATCCTAGTACAAAACAGTTGGTTGTGTAGTTATGATAGTGATAACTCAATTTCTAAACCTATAAAAAATCATTATATGACTTAGTATTAACACATAGCAATGAAAAACTCTAGATATGTCATAAAATAATATATAATCAACATTATCATATGAAAAAACTCACAACAGGAACACTCTTAAAACTCCACCATAGCTCTTAAAAATATATATATTCTTACTCAATGGAAATAGATGGATGCCTTTTCCTATAATGGTAGTCAAGGTAACTGCAATCCAGGATAATTTCACCACTATTCTTTGGTAGAACCTTTCATACCCATGGAAACTCTACACATTGAACAGACATTTGGTTGCATCCAAGATAATAAATTTTTAATTATTCATAGGTTGTATGGATAATCATCACATTGAGATGAAATACACAAATAAGTGGACATATCAGATTCAAAATTAACTCTTTCGGAAACTATTATTAAGATAGTTCTCCTAAAGCAAGCCCACAACAATCCTAAGATTCCTATAGAGTTCATCCTATTTCAATGAATATGAATGAATGTAATCAGTCAAGACCACTAAAAACTAGTTTATCAGGGGTGAAGAAAGCAAGTTTATATAATCCATGAAAAGACTTGGGGAATTCTTCAGGTTGCATAGAATCACCAAAAACTCAAATTTTTCAAGGTAGAATTAGAAATCTATCATCAGGTCATCAACCTAATAAACCTAAAACTAATTATATCATGAACTAAGTTTGATATTTTAGAATCACCTCACTCTTTCCAATAGGTCAAAGAGGTTATCAATCCTCAAAAAGGGGTATTATAGTCTTAGATATCACCTAATATGGTCAGTGATAAATAATAAAAATCCTCAAACTCACATGAAAATTATAGAAATAAAATACTATATTATCCAAGGGGAACTCACCTGGTTATATGAATCTTTTCATTATAAGGTTCTAATATTGTTATTTGAACTCCCTACGCTCAATGTGGTCTATTAGATATGATTTAGATGATATCAGAGTAGTATTAGTGTTCATAGCAATTGAGAATTTGTTCTTATGATGAGAAGTCAATCTACTTATATCCTTGGGAATGACATCAATGTACTCCTCTATTACTATAATACATTGATCATTTGAAGTGTCTACAAAATATAGATCCAAATTCATCAATTTATCTATGATTATTTTTAACTTCCCATGAAGAAGCCTTTCTAATATCGCATAATGGTCTCACTCTCCCATGAAAGAATACTTTATTCCATGCTCTAAAAAACACATAAATATCTAAACATAAAAGTATATCCCAGCTTAGATTGAGTATATTAAATCCATTCCAAGGATGAAATCATAGGGATTTGTCACAGAAACCATGATTCCATATGTGAACCACACTGAACTAAGTGAATTCTCATATCATCGATAGATGTGGGTGAGTTTTTCATAACTTCCAATCAGATTATATAATCTCATAGGATATGAAAAAGGCACCACTAAGTTCTCTAAATCTCCCAAAAGGGAAGAAAAAACAATTTATTGTTCTAATATATATTATTATGTGTTTGATAATAGATAATACACAAATTTTTCCTCAAATCATAGTGAGTAACTCTAAATCATAAACCTTTATCTCCTTCATTTGGACATGTCCCTACTCGATAGCTCTTTAATAAATGAATAGACCCCATGTATGTGGAGATGGTGGAAGTGTATCATAATTATGTCTACATCAATCTCCTCGTACTCGGAACTTCTATCTCATATAACATTGCATCCTCCCTCAAGATCAGTATATCCACCTCAGGGAGGTACCTGATCTCTTCATTGACTCTGATATGGTAGTCTATCTACTACTTAAATTCTATGTTGTTTGAAATTGATACAAGAAATCAAAATCCACATTTTTCGCATCCTCTACAGGCATAAAAAAATCCTACCACTCAATTATCTAGATCATATCTATGACTCATATTGTACTGATCATATTTTTTGGGATTATAAAAGGGTACACCTCCATTGATGTGATCTTGAATCCTACTAATGGCCTATTGTATTTGATGACTCCATATATATAACCACATTGATCATTACCTTCAATTTTCTCCACTAATAATAATATATCAACAACTAAGAGCCTCAATAAAACCCTATAACAAGTAGAAATATAGAGGAGAAAACCCAACTTGGATCACTCTGTGAAGAATGCACTCACACTATCAAACTCAGATCAATTCATCATGGATCATATAAAGTGAGTACCTAATGAGGTTAGTGAACCTCAAAACATACTTTGAAAAAAAATATTCCAACCAGTTATAGCATAATTAGCTCTTATATGTTCACTAAACTCAATGTGGATGGGTAGAACTCCTTGTTAAATAGGATATCAAACCCTTTACATGGGATTGTCACCACATTGTGGGTATATATGGTCATGTCCCACTAGAAACAATCTACTCTATGGAAAAGGCTACAACCTAGAACCACTATCTAATCAGAAGGGGTATAGGAAAGGAGGAACACTCAAACCACCACCTCAGTATAATACTCTCCTACCCAAGGGATAGACACTTCATAGAACTTGAGAGGTTAATTCAACTAAAACTCATGAAACATAGTCAAACTATTAGTTTCATTAACCAACCATCTTGAAAATTTTGCAAATTAATAAGTAGTTCAATGTTTTCCTCAGTTATAGGTTGTGGAACTACTCACTTCACAATGGTTAAAGAAACTACTTCCCACTTTCTCTATGGGTGAATCTCATGATATGTTCCCTGATTAGAATACTCTTTTCATAGTTGTTTGATTATATGAGTATTTATCACTAGCATGGGAATCATATGACCCTACTTCTGGATCTTATATTAATGTTTACATAGTAATAACTTGTAGTTTCAAAAGATGAACCACAATCATTAAAGAGTATCTAAATAGATAAATCAATATGGATAAAAAAATATTCAATTGATCTCTATATATTGTATATTCTATATACATGCACCCATTACATGGCATCCCACCTTTTTATTACATAACTTTTCATTACATTTGAAAAATAGAGGATATTTTAAAGTTTAGTGTTTTTGAAATCCAGAACATAATACATGAAAACATAAAAAACATCCTCATAGTCCAATTTAAAGGCCACATCGTAGGTTCATACTAAGTAAAATTACTATATCTCATATCCGGGGGACATAAATCAATGGAAAGGGTGAGAAAAAGTCCCATTAAGAAAAAATAAGGGAAAAAATTCACATGTAATTTTGAAAAAATATTGATAAGAAATTGATGAATATCAATATGGAATGAAAAAAGAGAACATGAGGAATATAATAAATAAAATAACATGAATCATAACTTGTAAATATGGATACAATATTTAATTTAAACATTCATAATCATAAAACCAAGGTATGTCAACAATGTGTCATAAATATTACCAAGGTTATCCACCAAGGTATTATAAAAAGAATATAACAAAGGTTAATCACTATGTTATCATAGAAATTTCAATTTTTATTAACCAAGGTAAAAAAAAATATCACTAAGTTTTATCACTAAGGTGTCATAAAAATTACCAAGGTGATTCACCAACTTATCATTAAACTTATCATCTCTAGAGATTAATTTATTTACCCAATATATTAGAGCGCTATCAGGGAATAATAATAATATTTATTTATTTTTCATTTAATACATAGTGATATTGATCTGAAATTTCATAATTATCCCAAAGATAATAAAATAAATGGGTTTCATATAAAAATTGTGAAGTTTTAAAAAGTTCCTAAAAACATGACGATTATGTCATTTATAACCCACATAGATAGAATGAGGGTTTTATGTATGTAAATTATAAAATAAAATATATAATTTTTATGTATTGATGAATACCCCTAGAAATAAAATAGGTTTTGGTATTCACATTAATAAAATAAGACAATTTCTTGGGGAAAAGAGAGAGATTTTGAGATGAAAACTCTGCAACATATCAACTATAAAACATGGTTTCAGAAAACACTTAAAAGAGACAGGACAAGTGTCTAAAATTCATAAATGACTCATAACAAATTATAGAGACATAATAAAATAAAAATAAGAACATGGTATGGAAATTTTAAATACATACCACAAAAAAGAGAACCTAAAAGGAAAAGAGAAGTTTAAGAAATCTCTTTTGAAAATTTGAAAGCCAAATAGCCTCACTTGAAAATACAAAAAATGAGTTTCTAAGAGAAAAAAGTGTTTCTAACAATTTAAGAATACAATTTAAAACAATATGGATATATAAGAACATATATCAACACAAAAAATTTAAATTAAGAGACATAACATGAAATCAGTATTCGACTAAAAGAGGAGGGTGAAAGGTTCCATTACCTTGAAGAGTGGCTTCTAAAACATGATTAACAGGACCTTAGGGGCCTATGGGAACCTTAGAAGCACTCATTAAGAAGAATAACTAGTAGAAAATCGTGTAGAAAAGTTTTGGAATGAATAGAAATGAAGGAATGGGTGGTTATTTATAGAAAAATTGAAAGAATATTTTATTAATTTCAAAGGACAACTCATTAGTGGTATTTGCAATACCATAGGCTTGCACATGGTATCTGCCCATGGTTTTGGCCACTCAGAAAAAATAATATAATATTTCAATCCTTAAGTGTTGACCAAAATCATAGCTTACTCATTACATCCTTATTACATATTAATGAGGTCATTACACATACAGATAACCTAAAACAACATTATTACTATTCATCAAAAATTTAATTATTTTAGAAAAATACCAAAAATTCACCCAAACCATTTTTTAATGTGTAAGATTTATAAAAATTAGTTTCTTTTTAAATTAAATTAAATAAATAAAATATTAATATTTAACTAATAATTTCAAAAACATTTATTTATTTATATGTGAAAGGCTCAGCCAGAGACAAAGTCTCTGAACATTTATTAGAATCAAAAGAAATGTAGAGAAAACGAGTACCACAAGCCTGGAATCACAACTGAAAATCATAAAAACCATACTCGTCTCCATACCCATGATCAACTTCCTTGTCCGCAGTAGTCTACTCCCATTTCAAACATTCATAATGCTTCAGAGTCTTAACATACTTCCATATGATATTTAGCTTTTACAGTAATAGAAACTCCTCATAAGGTTGCGTACCTTTTACCTTGAAGACAGAAGACTCTGTAGGCATTGGCATTGGAATATAAGAATATTCTTTCCTTTACATTATTTTTTGTGGAGCGGTCATCAATTCCTCATTCACTGACACAATCTTCTTTCCACCTTGAACAATGTCACCGTAAGTGATTCTATCCCTTTCATCAGCATTCTCATTTTCACTCTCAATAATGTCTCCCCAATTTCCAGAGATATATACCCCCTGATAAACATCTTTCACTCTCCATTCCTGCACAGAGTGGATATTGTCTCAATCATTTCTGAACAATATGGATGTTGCATACACCCATGGTCATCATGCATCCCCTACTGTATTGTGCCTTCTCCATTGCCAACATCCAGTGAAAAAAGGGTAACCTGCGTGTTTTTACCTTCATTAATTGGCCTTTCCTCGTCAACACGAGGGCTCATCCCATGCTTTAAATCCTAGAAACAGTTTTCAGATTCCTGGCCTTGAAAATTTTAATTTTCACTGCCACTTTTGTTGCTCTTCGCCTTCAAACTCAGTGTCCTGATGTCATCAAGAACTTCACCTGACATCTGACCAAGAGACAAAGCAGGGACAGTATGAGAAATAGCCTGAACCTTGTCCAATTCCAAATCATCATTTTCCAGGCCCTCAAAGGAATTACTAGTTTCAATATCAACTTCATGCTATTCAGATTGAGGCTACAGCCCATAAGAACTCCTCACCCACTCACCATTTTCCTTCAAAGAACCACCCAACTGCATATTCAGAATTGGACTTTCCCTCGCAGCCTCACCACTCTCAGCAGACTTGGATTCATGGTTTACAGAGGTCATCATTCCTCTATCTGCATCATTGATCTCATTGGGATGGACTGAATGCTTCACATTGACCTCCATACCTCTTCTGTAGAGCATCCCAATATCACACTTCAGTATTCCAAACACCTCCTCCACCCTTGGATTTAGAGGCTCCTCCAATGCACTCACTTGTGAACCATTTAATGCAGTGACTCTATCCAGACAAGTCATTGAAGACCTTCCAACCCAAGCCCTGCTTCCCATGATTTATATTCCCAGCCTCAACAAGTGCTTGTTCTTCCTTTCCTCTGTCCTTGATCCCTCTCCAAATAGAATGAGACCCCATACAACAAAAAACTAGCGAATGACCCAATCTATTACATCCCAGATAGATGTTCATCCTATTTTCGTAGACAACCCGTTGTTTTCATCAATATTCCTCACCCACAGCAATCCACACATATTCAAATGGGTCCCCAGACACATCCATTTTGAAACATACTCGAGGGTTAATAGGATGGAAAATAGCTTGAGTTCTACTATTCGATAACATGTATCTACCTACCAGATTTCCTAGCAAGCGAGTAACTGCATGATTTTGAAAGGGGAGGGGGAGGTTTGGGAAGCTAAACAATGTTTCCATCACTGGAGGATCCCGCTTCATATGAAGATCAAAGGGCCACCGAATAAGGATGAATCTAAACCCGTTGAAATAATGAGGTGCACTTTCACATGACTTGATGATATTTGCCTCCAAATTGAAACAGATCATAATTTTTCGATTATCCAGGAGACCCACAGTTTCAATGTCCTTCAATTTCTAAGATTCAAATATGTATCTATAGAACGAATCGACTTAGGGGATTCGTTGATAAAATCGTGAAACTAATGCATGATTCAAGAGATTAGATGATTCTGAGAACTCCTTAGAGAAAATTTGGAGGTTAGGGCACCCATCAAGGAAATCTGTGACTCTCAGTCCAAGCACGACGTGAGAGAAGGATGTGAGAAGGACAGGTTTTGAAAACATATTTGTACATTCTTAGGTGAGGTTATTATTCCATTGGTCAAATTACCATTCATAAATGTAAAATTACTATTCCAAAGAGTAATGTTTCTTTTCACAAAAAAAATATTTTAATCTTATTGAACAAAAATTTTCACCCTCTTTACAACCATGTAAGTCTGATTTTCAAAAAACCATTTTCACAAAAAAATGTTACTTAATAATAAAATATTTTTTACTACTCATAAAAACATTATTAATCAAAAAACACTATTTATCAAAACACACTATTCATCAAATACTATTCATCAAATAATAAAAAATTGATACGTTTTTTAAAACTTAAAAAATTCACCATTCATTAATTTTGACATTTGGAATTCGAAAATGATATTTATTTTACCATAATAATTATTAAGTATGAGAAATCTTTGAAAATTACAATTTGGGTCCTAAATAGTAAATTTATCAAATTATCTCTTAGTTGAACATGTATTTTATTAATTAAAAAATTATTAAATGTGTAAATCGTCTTGTTTTTCACAGTCATACTAATCCAAATATATGCTACATGTTTGATGTTCTCATGAAATAAAAATTCACTCTATGTGATTCTATTTTAAAACATAATAAAATGTTATTGGGAGGAAAGATATCTATAAATAATAGAAGTACATTTTTAGGTAGTTATATTTATCTCCCTTAAATAAATTGTGTACTCTCTATTTTCCCTTATTAAAAAGTTGTTACTATTTGGAAAGTTATTATTCTAAAAAACATATGTCTTGAAACATAATTCTTAAAATATATTATTCTTTAACAATAATTGCATTTTCTATAAATCCTTCATAATGGATCATATAAAACATTTGATTAACCAAGAATATCCCTTGAAATGTAAAACCAAGAGTGCAACAAGGCCTGTTGTCATGCACTAGTTCTTATTTGAGTCTAGATCAAAGCAATGTTTTTAGTTTTTACCCCTACATTCATCTGTACTAGAGCCACATCCACTTGTTTTTATCCGTATAGGGATTTAATTTTTTGGGAACCACTTAATTAATATATCACCAAATCACCAAATATTTTCCTATATTTAATCTTTTCTATAGGGTTCTTCCTAATGTTTTCATGTCCTAATTTCCACAGATAACAGAACTATCCTTTGATACCATCTTTGGCATCCTGGATTTTTCTTACACAACTTTTCATTACATTTTACAAATAGAGGATATTTTAATGTTTAGTGTCTTGGAAATAAGGAAGATATTACATGAAAATATAAACCACATTATTATAATCTAATTAAAATTATATAACAGAGGTTATTACTAATTAAAATTACTACATCTCATATCCTAGGGATATACATCAAAGGAAAGGGTGACAAAAAGGTCCAGTAAAGGAAAACAAGGGAATCAATTTTTATATAATTTTGAGAAATATTGATCAGAACTATAAAAATATAAATATGGAATAAAAATGAGAACATGAAGAATATAATTAATAAAATGTCATTAATCGTAACTTGGAAATGTTGCTACACCATTTAATTTAGGCATTCATAAGAATATCACCAAGGTCGATCCCCAAGGTGTCATAAATATTTCCAAGGTTACTCATCGAGGTATCATAAATGAATATCACCAAGGTTTATCCCTGAGGTGTCATTGAAATTTCCACTGTTTTCACTTATTTATTGTAAAATCATATCACCAAGGTTTATCCCTAACGTGTCATAAATATTTCCAATGCGATTCACCAAGGTATCATAAAAGTTCACTTCTCTATAGATTAATTTCATTACCCAAAGCATTGTAGTTCTATTAGGGAGAAACCTTAATATGTATTTATTTTCATGTTAGCCACATATATATTAATCAAAAATTTCATAAAAAAGAAAATATAATAAAATAAATGCATTTGATATCAAAATCGTGAAGTTTTAAAATGTTTATAAAAACATGATCATTATGTCATTTATAACCCATGGAAAAAGAATTAGAGATTTATGTATGTCGATTCCCAAATAAAATGTATCAAATTTATGTATTTCTGAATAACCCTAGATATTAAATAGATTTGAGTATTCACATAAATAAAATAAGATAATATCTTGAAAAAAATAGAGATATTTTGAGATGAAAACATTGCATCATAATGGCTATGAAACATGGTTTTCGAAACCTTTAAAAGAGAGGGGACAATGGTATATCATTCATAAATGACTCATAATATAGTGTAGGTATAGAATAAAATAAAAATATGAATTTTTTTTGAAAATTTTAAAGATATTCCACATAAAAGTGAAAGTGAAAGGAAAAGATAAGTTTGAGAATTCCCTTACGAAAATTCAGTAGCTTAACAACGTAACTTAAAAACTCTGAAAATCAGTTGATGAGAGCGAAAATTGCCTCTCATCATTTGAACATAAAATTTACAGTAACAAGGATATAGAATAACATATCCCAAAACACAAAACATTAAAATTAAAATACATAACATAAATGAAGTCTTTGACAAAAGAAAGAGGGTGAAAGGTTCTCTTACACTGAAGAGTAACTTCTAAAACTCAAATATCAAAACCTTGGGGGATTAAGGGAACCTTGGGAGGACTCCTCAAGAAGTAGAACTATAAAAAATTAGTGGATAATGGTTTTTTAATGATTGAAAATGATGTAATGGGTGGTTATTTATTGAAAAAGTGAGGGAATATATTATTAATTTCAAAGGACACCTCATTACTGGTTTTTGAAAAACCATGGTCTTCACTTGGTAATTAACCATGGATTTGGCCACTTGCGACACCTAATATAATATTATAATACATAAGAGTAGACCATCATCTTATCATACTCATTACATCATTATGACATGGTTATGATGTCATTAAACATATCGAAAACCAAAAACTATATTATTACTATTCATAAAAAATTCAACTGTTTTAAAAAAATCACAAAAAATTTACCTAACCATTTTCGGACATGTAGAATTGAAAATGAAACCCCATTTTATAAAAATTAATTTTATTTTAAATGAAATTAAATAAATAAAATACTAATACTTATCTAATAATTTCTAAAACATTTATTTACTTATATTATGATATAAATATATCACATTACCACATAATATGTCTAAAACATATTTTTAATTTTTCAGGTGAGGTTATAATTCCATTAGTCCAATGACCATTTATAAGGGTTAAATTACTATTCCAAAGGGTAAAGTTAATACTCACCAACAAATAGTTTGATCATATTTAACCAAATTTTTCACCCCGATTGCAATCATGAATTTTCGATTTTTGCAAATCATTTCAAAAAAAAGTTATTTAATAATAAATAGTTTTTACTATTCATCAAAAACACTATTCATGAAATAATATTCATCAAATAATAAAAATTTTAAACTCTTTAGAAAACAAGAAAAATTCACCCGTGATAAATTTTTACATTTGGAATTCAAAAATGATGTTTATTTTACCACAATAACTCTCTAAGTATGGGAAATAATTTAACAATATACTTTGGGTAAAAAAAGTCAATTAATTAAAAAATTTATCAATTGAACATATATTTTATTAATAAATTCTAGTTTTAAATACATATATCACATTTTTTCATAGTTGTACAAATAATAATTTATACCAGATGTATGACGTTCTTATGAAATAAAAAGTCACATTATGTGTTGTAATTGTATACCAAAAAAATGTTATTGGGAGGAAATGATCTATAAATAAAATAAGTACATATTTTGGGTCTTTATACAAAAAAAATGCTTCAGATATTTGAGTCAATAAGAAAATTATCTAATTCCATGTAAATGGATACATAATACACCACAACGAAACATGGATACCTATACTTAAACTGAACTCATAATCCTTCTACATAACTTCCCTAAATCTCTAACCAATCCTCACACGCAATTAACATCAAATGTTTTATATAAGATAAAATTAAGCCCTAATACCACTCTAACATGGTTCGAACCACCGGGGGACCCACATGAACAAGTAGTAACCCAAGTGTGCTACCACAAGTCCATAGGTAATAAACAATGGGAAAGTGATTATCACATAGTAGGCATATCAAATATGATGAGAGGCCTTAACCTAAATAACCTATACAAAAACACACATATCCACATAGGATCAAACAATTAGGGCTGGACAAAAAATCGAAATGTAAAATATGTAATACAAATAAATAACATTTAGATCTTTAAATTAACAACTAGAGTATAAGTCATGATATAAATGGAAAATATACCTACACAACAACTCCATAGAAAACCACTATATGAATAAAATTAAAGGGATATATAAAATGACTACATCCTAACATGACTTTCATATATG
Organism: Viscum album; assembly: GCA_963277665.1. Classification (NCBI taxonomy): domain Eukaryota; kingdom Viridiplantae; phylum Streptophyta; class Magnoliopsida; order Santalales; family Viscaceae; genus Viscum; species Viscum album. The sequence continues at coordinate 29,280,737 of OY728131.1, forward strand.
ATAATCACATCCTGATTCCAATGTCCTCCCACTCCACTAATAGTTCATCTGCCAAAGTATTCACTAAATTGTTTTTCATCTTAATAAGAAACGAAATGTGTGGTTGACATTCCCAAGTAGGAGTGAATATATACACACCCTGTACGATGCTTCAAAAACCGTAAAGGAATAAGAAAAGGATGGGGAATTCAACAAAAAATCACCATGGTTAAGGATAATCCACTTATGGAATAATTACACACAATGGTAAAACAAACCCATATATTTTTTTAAATTCATATAACTAAGGACATTAAGTTCCTCTCAAAAACATCCATGCTTCATTAAAAAATTACATTACCTAGAGAGACCCTAGAATCCAAGATACTCATCTAAAACATATCCATTTATTCTTATATATTATAGAATAGAGGACTAATTATTTATTAATATAAACATATTGGTCAAGGGAGTACTGAAACCTGATAGAGTACTCATGCCTTTTCAAGAAATATGCATTTGATGAGGGAGTGTTAAATCCTATGAATATAGGTCTTGCGATCAGATTTTATGAGGGAGTAACACTATCTATCTGTTATGTGTCAGGTAACTTCTCCACATCGATGATGAAAGAGTATCAATCCCATGACTGATCTGGAGGACACATATCCAAGTATGATTGGGAGTACTAAACTCTAGGAGGAATATAGGGGACTCGCACCCTTTGTTTCATGATACTACCTGGCTCGATTTTCAATATAATAATCTCACTAAAACCCACTCACAATTACTATGGATATAAATAATAACCAAACCAAAAATAAGATGTAAATGGCCTCTAGTGGTCAAAAGGATCCCACCAGCACTCTATCCAAGTTAAAGAAATCTAGATAGGCCATCTTTTTTCCCAAAATCGATATGTGGGTGAATAAATTTATAAACACCAATGATGGGATTATTCCATGTATTTATATATAGGGTTTATGATTTTTATGATGTTATATATATTTTCCTGCCACAACACCCATACTATTGGATCCTCCCAGTAATAGAAACTCTTCCTGAGGTACTAATCAGCTACTATTTTTTTCATCATTCTGCAATTAACATGTTCACACTACAGATTCCTCCATCATAATATAGTAGTAGATAGTATTACATAGATCAGTTAAAATATAGTTAACTTATGGATTCTTATCCTCCACGTATTAATAACTAAAATATAATCCAACTCACCACAATCAGCGGGTGTTCATGGTGTAACACATAGTGTTTACATGTGACTGTTTATGAGACACCGTAATAGCTCTATGAAAAAACATTCCACGCTAAATGAGACACCACATTGTAAAAATTCACTACTCTCCTTTCTTAAATATTATGTTATAATCTTCGTGTTGTGTCTACACTGACAAGTACAAATACCTAAAATCATAATAGGAAGGGTTTTTTTCTTCAATTCAATCAAACTGTGAGAATAATATGAACAGATATATAATAAATATTTTGTAATGATATCATATTATGAAAATAATTTAGAAAATGTTTTTCCCTAAAATCAAGGGAATATCAGAGGGATTAAAATGGATTCATAATAATGATATCATAAGAAAATAATAGTGAAATAGTAGGTATAATAATAATAATATCACGTGATAATATAGAATGAGATGATAAATGATTCATATCTCAGATTTCATTCATCATTGTTGCTCAAATGTATACTATGGATATGTCAAGTGATCACCAAATGATTGATACAAGTTAAAGGATAATCTGTGACACTTAGGTCATGATAAACACTCCATATAAAGTTGAGATTTCAAGTGGATAAAAGACAAAATATGAGGGATTTAAAGAGAGGGAGATGAAGAGGGTTACATTTTATATTTATAAATAAACTTCAGGTTTCTCCCTACCATGGAGTGACCCCCATTTCATGATTCAATTCCTTAAATCTATATCGAAAAACATGCTGCAACTGGTACCATCACACTAATAATATCCTTTTTAAATTTTAGATATAAAAACCATATCATGATGAATAACATCTTTAACTCATTGTTAAATATGATATAATTCCCAAGGCCCTGCAGATTGACCCCCATTTTTGTCTGTGGAAGGGTGTCACAAAGAAATGCCTCCCACATATTATTAAGTAGAAATATAAAAATATTTGATTTGGAATAACAAGCACTGACATGATGTAATATCTCATATGTTATATTAATATAAATTTACTAGAACTCTTCACTTCTCAATGAAAAACACCTAGGCGTATGGAAAAGAATCATGGTGTAAAATAAAAACCATTCCCCAAGGAGACTTACAAATAAAAATAATTGTAATGGTATACTAATAAAAATTATATTTCAGTAAATATAATTCTTATATATAGTTTAAAAATACCTAAAGTCAATAAGGATCATGTTGGTCTATGATATTTCATATAGAAATGGTAAAACTATTCACAAATAAATATATTTTGAATATTAAAAAATTTCAATAAAAATTTCTACACAAGATGTTTTTTATGATTAGTGTTGGTTCACAACAACCATAAAAAAAATTTATTCCATTCAATAAATAATGCCTAAAAATATATGATAAAAGTACATAATTTAATATTATACAATGTGGTATAATTACAAGAAGTGTGTAAAACAAAACACAACGAATAATAATTTAGAGAAGGATGATACATCAAGTCATAGATGTTTATAATACATAGTTTGATATGTATCTAATAAAAATTATTATTAGAATTTTAGGTGATTAATAAAATCAAACCAATATCTCCATTAAATATCTATGAAACCACACTTAAACAATAAATGAAGATATCATGTGTACCTTACACCAAAGAGCCACAAAACAGCCATCATCGTGATATGTTTTTGATAAATATTACATGTTGTTATCCAAATTTATTCCTAAATTTAATGGTATCTATTGTATGATAAGTTTTTTATAAAATTTGGGGATTCATATCCATGCCACACCATTCTTCAACCTCACTATGTAAAAGTGGAATTTGAAAAGAGTTTTAGTATAGGGTGTTTTATCTGAGCAAGATCAAGAAAGTATGTTCACTAAATATCACGTGGTATTAGAATTTTTAAAGACTTTGAATAGACTCATTTACTTTTGATTAATTAAATAATTTTCTATAAATATTGGTTTAATTTCTTGGTTAACACATTATTGAGTGCATCATATTCCCTTATAACAATCGACATTTTTTGACATATTTCTCTTCAAATAAATTTAATTTATTTCATATCCTAAGAAAAATAAAAACTAAAGTATAAATGAACAGTAATATATATCATTTGAATCAATATTGTGCTAATTTTTTATATAAATGTTTTTTTACTTTAGAAAATTGTTCTTTGGAAAACCTATTTTCTTCTTGCTTTGTGGGGTTAATTTTAAATTAAATTATTTTAATTATGTGAATTGAATTTTGTAAAATATATTCCATATTTTAAATCAATATAATTACTATTATATAATAAATTCAATATAATATACTCCTAATGAAATGAAAAAAAACATAAAAAATTGTTGTCATGGTAAAAGTTAAAACTGGTTTGTCGGGGGATTAAACCAAGAAATAAGGGTAATGTTTCCCATTAAAATTTTATAAATACTTTTTTACGGTCATATTTAAACACTATCCATTTCCACACTTGAATATATGTCTATTTGGACTAATTTTTAATGGTTATGATTTTATTTTATTTTAATATTTTATGAAATTCTAAGGGTTTCCTCTCCCCCACTTGTAAAGGGACACCCCACCGTTCTCTTATTTTAAACAATTTGATCCATATACCTTAAAACCCACACCCAATTCTCTCAAATTTCTTTCAAAAAAATTTTATGTTATTTTTTTAAAAAAAATACTATTCATAAATTCCTTATGAATGTATCTAAAAAAGTCCTACAAAGAAGAGGTAATCATCTTACCCTACCTCTTTCAATTTTTTTCTACCTTCTCTAAATATCTATTATTCATCATAAAAAACTAAATTAAGTATCCTAAAAATATATAAAAGTTATTTTTATTATTAAACCACAAATATCAACCATATATCCCATTAAAAGGGTAGTGAATGTATTGCTTGTGTGCATGTGTGGACTACAACCACTATGTAGTGATACAGTTCATTTTCTATCACTATATTCCATGGATTGTGGATATGATGGTTTTAAAATTTTTATATGATATTTATGAAAAAAAATTATTATTTTAACGATAATGGAATGAATTTATTTTCCCACCCTCATGACCACAAAAAACATGGAATCTTCATTTAAATGATTCCCATGTTAACATAAAGTAAAAAAATTTCCAATTTTTTTGTAAATTTTTATATTTTAAAGAAGTGATTCCAAAATAAAAAGGTTATTTTCCTCAAAAAATATTGCAACTGATCTTTATAATAATTTTAATTTATCATATCATCCTTTAATGTTACATATTATTTTCTAGGGACTTGATCCAAGGATACACTCTATATTAATTCTCTAGTTGCTTTATGATTATCATGACAAGATTTTTATAAAAAAGGATTCTTTCCCATGTGTTATTATTTAGGATTAATGTATTATGATGTTTTGGAACACATATTAATGGATTATTATTAGGTTATAGGTTTTTATTGAACTATATATCCCTCTAATGTGTTTGATAAATATATATTTGTCATGATATAATAAAGACAAGAATTGAGATTGAACCTAGTTAGGTAAGGAATTTTATCCACTGTGATTGTCTTGGGAGTGAACCATGACTAATGATATGATTTAATGGGGAGTGAAACCAATTCACTATGATATTATCAAAAGTGATCCATAACTAAGGTAATGATTTTATTTTCTTATTTTTATGACACACACTAGGGTATCATGCCAATTTTATTTTATCATAGCTCGTTTTCATTTATTCCAATATGAGTCATGTCTTATGAACTACCAAGCTTTATACTAAGACTCAAAATTATGATATAATATTTATTTTGCATGGTTTTCAAATGTTAATGACATGTTATCATACCCTTAATCTCATGTTATGTTTAATTTATCAATGATATCTTCTTTTTACCCTTTTTGAGCATATTTGATCACCCTTTATTATATTTCCTTTCCTTGGGTTATGAAGAAAGGTTTCAAGAATGATATTCATAAAAATTGTGATATTTGTAAAGAACTTAGTGGATGAATATGTATATATATTATGAAAAAATTGTTCATGTATCTAATTTTTAAAATCCATTATAACTATAAAAATTCTAGGATGGATCATAATTTTTTCTAATGAATATTCATCTAATAATATATGATATTTATATATGAAAAATATAGTTCTCTTTTGGGAAAATCTGAGAAAGATTTAGTTTCCCTTAGATACTTGGATGAGAAAACATTAATGAAAACCCATAGGATAATTATTTTTATATAATAACTTTATGTGTAATATTAAATAAAGGAGCGTTTCTTTCCTTTAAAAAAATCCATTTCTAGATAATACAAGTGGAAGTGGTTTTTTTCATAGACATAATTTCATGTAATAACCCTGATAAGAGTTGGTAGAGTATATATTAGCAATAAATATTGTTCACAGTTAGTGTTCCAATATTATCAACCTAATTTGAACCTCCTAGCAGACATGAATGGGTTAATTAATATTTTATTTATGAATGATTATGAAGGATTTTAAGAGATGGTCACCAGGGATATACTAGGTTAAACCTAAAGTGTCAAATAATGAAAATAATTTATCTTTATTTAGACGTCCTTTAATTTTTTCATTATTATATAGTTCCCCACTATTATTATTATTTCTAATGTTATTCTTGTTGGTTTTAGTCATTTTATGGAATCTGAAGGAACTATGTTAATGAAGAATGTGTTGGACAATGCAATGATTATCCTCTTGAACAAATATATGATATGGGAGCAGGAATAATAAATAATATTTCAATGCTTGTGTATCTTTATCAAGATATGAATCATGGTGAACTTCTAAATGATAAAATGAAGGAAAAAATTATTTTGAGTCCTTCATGAGGGAACATCCACCATTCTTTAGTGGGTATATTTATCCAATAGTTTCTAAGGAATGGATCATGACAATTTAAAAGATATTTTCAATTCTCTACTGCTCAAAACATGAAATGTTGTTTTAGTTATTTATCATTTGGAAGTATATGATAATAAATTATGGAATATTATCAATAAAATAGTGCAATGGGATGAAATTGAACTTTTTGAGTGGGGTGAGTTTATGATCATATTTTTTAAAAATTACATTCATTTTATTATTTATACAAAATGGGGATGGAATTGATTGATCTTAAGAATAAAAATGTTTAATCAACTAATACCTATTTGTAAAGTTTTATAGGACTTATGAGGTGTGCTTCTTGTATTGTCATCTAACATTAATGAATGGTTTATAGGTTCTTTACTATAATAAAAAAATAATTGTAAGGGTGTTATCCAAAATGGTAATTGATGGATTTGATAAAATAATTCTATGTGATATTAATGTGGAGATTAATTTTAGAGTTACACATCAATAACATGGTTTGATATGAAATAAAATATATAATTCAAATGAAATTTTTAAAACATGGTGATTGGGTGATGATATTTCCTTTATTCTAGAAGTGTTTTAGTAAATGATTGGGAAATTTATCTTAATGGGTCTGGTTAATGACTTATGTTTAGAAAATATTTTTATTGGTAAATTGAATGTTAAGGTTATGGGAAGAATAAGTTAGCTAATAAGGGATAAAAGTAACCACCAAATTCACCACCCACACAAAGATGTTTTAAATGTAAGGAGTATGGGAATTATGCTACCTGGTTCTCCAATGCAGAGTTTGATGATGATGATCAATGTAAGAAACCTCTCAAGATAAAAGAAAAGTTATATATCATGTGATCAAGAATCAATATGGGGGTATGATAACTATGTTGTGAAAGGTACACTTGTTATCCACTCTATAACAACGAATGTCCTATTTGATTCTGAAAATAACCACTCTTTTATGTATAAATAATTTGATAAGTGTATCATAGTACCACCTCAATTATTAGATACATAAATAGTATTTAAAAACATAATGGTTTTATGATCTCATATAAATTATATTATTTTTCATTAATTTAAGTTTGTGGGAATGTGATTAATGAAAATCTAATTATTCTACCTCAAGTTTAATTGGATGTTATATTATACATTGATTGAATTTTTTAAAATAAATCATGCATAAAGTTTCAAGTAAGGGATGTCACAATGGATATTATGAACCAAACATTGATAATTTATTAGTGTGATGATAAATATTAAATTAAAATGGATATAAAATCTGTTATATGTGTCTTGCTTCCTATTCAAAAGATGTTTTTATCTCTAATTGTTTGGTAGAAAATAACTATCAAATATTTGGCTCTTTTTTGGGATATTATATGTCTTTTTGGAAGATTTTCCTAGTCTTATATTGAATCATGATGTTGATTTTTAAATAGAACCCATACATATTTTTACGTATATTTCACTAAAACCATATAGAATTTCTTCACATGAGTTGAAATAATTGAAGATGATAATCAAGGGAAATCATGACAAGGGATTTATATTGAAATTTTTTTAACCTTGGGGTACACCTATTATTTTTCTAATAACAAATATGGATAAATTACACTATATAATAATTTAAATATATTTATAATATCACTACCAAGATTAAGTATCCTACACCCTATATTGATGAATTGTTTGATTAAATAAGTAGAGATCAATACATTTCCAAGATTAACCACCATTTTGAATATCACTCATTGGGGGGTCAATAAGGATGATATACTCAAGAAAAAAATCAATACATGTTATTTACACTATGAATTTATAATTATTCAATTTTGTCAAACTAATTCATCCTAAATCTTTAGGTATCTAATTTATAGAGCCTTTAGATATTTTCTTATCATTTTGTTGTAGTCATTATATATGTTTTTCTTAAATAATAAAAAGTTAATGAAGAACATTAATATTACATGAGTAATGTAATAAATCCCCTTTGTAAGGATGTGTTTTATAAGAAATTTATCAAGTGAGAATTTTGGCTATAACAAGTTCTATTTTTTGGCCATATAATCTTAAGAAAGGGTAAATAATGGATCCATAAAAGATGAAAGCTGATGAAAAATTCATAGAAAAACCATACAGTCTAAGATCCATAGTTTTTTATTTGGGTGAATATTTGAGAAGCTTCATGGAAAATTTGTCATGGTTTTCTAACACACTAACCATGTTAACTCATAAGGGGTCCAATTTTTTTTAGATGGATGAATATGAAGAACAAATTTTGGAATTAAAGAGAAGGTTACCCAGTTCCCCAGTGATTACTTTAACCTATACTCTAGAATAATTTTTTTCATTAGCGTTTCATAATAGAAGGGATTGGGATCCAACCTCATGTATAATGATATGGTTATAGATTATGCCTCATGAAAATTGAAGGTTCAAGATAAATATTACCCAAATCATGATTTGGAGTCAGTTGTGGTAATTTTTTCCATCAATGATTTGGAGTGATTATATTTACTGGGAATGGTATGAAATGTAAACTGATCATAAAAGTATAAACTATATATTCACTCATAAAGAGATGAATATATTTTCGAGAATATGGTTTGACATAATTTAATATTTTTATTTCTCAATTCATTAACACCTTGGGATAGAGAACTAATAGGAATATTCTATGATTCTAAAGGATTGTGTGGGCTTATTTATGATGGGGATCACAAAAGATCTAATATATATAGATTTTAAAATGATATATTTGTAAATATTTATTGATGGGAGAAATATTAAATTTCATAATTAGTGTTCAACCACGTATCCCATTGAAGATAAAATATTACTAGATAGGATATGTAGAGTTATAAAAGTAGGTGACAAATGTTATTTAGTTCAACATTGATTGTGATATAATTACAAGGTTCTAGAACTATGTTTTTTCACGTATGTACTAGGTTTAGAGAAGGATATTTTGTATGAAGAACATAATTATTCATCCTCTATTTATCGTAGTAGTATGAAGATGTATAGATATCTATAAAAATATTTTTGGAGACACATAATAAAGATATATATTGAATAATATGTAACTTGTTTCATGGTATGTTAGAAATTTAAGGAAAAGAGAATGATTTCTAAGGGAAAGTTACAACCATTACCTATACCAGAATAGAAATGGGAAAAATTGACCATGGATTATTTCTTTCAACTCCCCAAAACACTTAATGTTAATGATGCTATTTGGGATTTAGTCGATTGTCTTACAAAGTTACCATAGTCCATTTTTATTAGAGAATATTTTTATCTTAATTATCTTTCCTTAATATATTCAAGGGAAGCGGTAAGATTGTATGAAGTATTAAAATGTATTAAAAATGATTGGGATCCAAGGCTTAACTTGATTTTTTGGTGAATTAATTTTCATGCTCTTGATTCAATGTTGTGTTTTAGTACTATTTATCATCCTTGGATTGATGGTAATTTTAAGAGAACCATTCAAAACTTGGAGCATATACTGTGGTCTTGTTCTATGGATGTCAAATGTAGTTGGGATCAACACCATACTCTGGTTGAGTGTTCTTACAAAAATAGATTTAGATCATCCATTTAGATAGATCTTAATGAATCCTTATATAGAAAGAAGTGAAAAATGCTAATTTATTGAGATAAATTTATAAAACCGAAGATATTAGGACTCGATCAACCAGTTGAAATGGTAGATAATGTTAGATTCATTTAGTATCACATTATGTTATAATAGAGTTAATAGAAAGTTTATGATAGAAATCATCAGTGAAATATGGAATTTGAAGTCCATGAGAAAGAATTATTATAGATTAATCTGGGGAATAAGGTTATGTGATTCCAAAATCTGGTAAAAATGATCCCTAGTTATATTGACCAATTTTATATCCTTGATCGAGTAGGGATAGTATCTTATCACATGAATCTCCCATCGAACCTCTCTTGTGTTCATAATGTGTTTTATGTATATCACCTAAGAAATTATATACTTGATCCATCACATGTAATGAAATTAGAAGCCTTACCACTAGATAATGATCTTTTTTATAATGAACAACTTGTACAAATTTTTTATCATAGAAAAAAACTATCATGAAAATTTTTTACTCACATGGTTAAAGTTATTTGAGGGAATAAGAAATTCCATGAAGCTACATGGGAACATAATGATGTGATGAAAATAATATGTCAATATTTTCTGGATCTAAGTGATGCAATTTTGGGGAAAATTTATTTTATGTGGGTAGAAAGTAACACCCATATAATTCATGATATATTTCCCTTAAAATAACATTAATTTCTTCAAAATAATTTGAAACATTCAAACATGATTCTTAATGAACCATAATATAGTATACCATTAAAACCATGCTATTAAATTAGTGGAATAAACTAAAATAACCACATTTTGAAAATTTTGTTTAAAAGTTTTTGATAAAGAAAATATATTGATATATAATTAATCAGTTTTTAGTAAAGTCTTTTTATGATTCAAAATTTCTTTTTTCATAAAATATAATTTTTATTTGTTCTTATGAAAAAATAATAAAATTATTTTTATCCACATTTAGAAATTTTATTTGAAAAAAATAAAATTATTTTTTAAAGCATCGTGTTAAAATTATCTTAGTGTGAAATTTTGAATTTTTTTTTAAAAAATATTGATGTGTCGATGATTTGTTAAAAATACTGATTTTTATTGAAACAACCTTTTAGTTAAAAGAATTTGAAATGGACAATTTTATTTTAAAAAGGGTTTAAAAGCAAAATTACATCAATTATATTATGAATAATCTTTTTTAATTCATTTTAATAAATTATATATATAATTTTTATAAAAAAAAATTATACTTTTGAATTTTTTTGGAAAATCATTTTTCATTGAATTTTTTTATTTGATTCTTATTTAAATTGAACCAATTTTTTGAAATGAATTTTATAAAATTATTAAATAATTTTAATTAGAATATTTAATTTTATTCAATAAGGTGAATATATTTTTTTCAAAATAAATTGTCAAAAAAAAGATGTTGCTGTGATTTAAGATAAAACATGTTTACTGGGGTAAACTAAGAGGTAATGGGATGTTTTACAATTAAAATTTTCTATATACAATTAAATAGCCATATTTAGTCCTTTTCGCATCCCACATTTAAATATCTGTTCATTTTGAGTTATTTTCCATTGGTATGATATTATTTTTTTAATCTTTTATGAAATTCCCAGTGAGTCCACTCACCCACATATAAAAGGGCACCCTCCTTTATCTTAATAACACATCATTTAGAGATATAGAAACAAACCTACAAAAGTTTTTATAAGCTTCCATATCTATGAATTATGGGCACTTATATTCTTAAAATATCATTCCATGGATCCTTAATAAATGCTCTAATAGAGGCATGCCAAAGAATATGTAATTATCTTACCCAACCTCATGCAATTTTTTATTATTTTAAAATCGCTAAATCAATGATATTTATCATAAAATAATTACATAAATTACATGAATATACAAATATTTTATTATGATTGTGTAACCACCAATATCCACCCACTATTTTAGCAAATGATAAGTGAGAGTATTGCTCTTGCGTACATGTCGATTACTGCCTCCACGTAGCGAGATAAATAAATTCTCAATCACCAGCCTTCATGGATGAATATTATAATGGGTTTAAATCTTATAAATAAAATTTATGAAATAATTATTTTTCAAGAATTATAATATTAAATCTACCTTCTAACCATCATTGTTTTTGAAAAAACAAATATATCACTCATGCATAGATGTGGACTACAACCTCTATAAAGCGACGTGAATCCTATTTTCAATTTGTATTTGCATGGAAAATAATAAGGATATTTTATGTGAATATATATATATATATATAATAAATATGATATAAAAATTATTATGTAAAGATAAATTATTATTTACCTTTCTTTCATTTCATCCGTTGAAATGAGAAAACAACATTTTTTTGTATATACATCCCACCGTATCCATGATCGGTGTAACTCATTTTTCTATATCTACCTTTTTTGGATGAATATAAATATAAATATAATGAAAATATATGATTTTTATATCATGATTAAAATTATAAAAAATATGAAACCATGATCAAATTATAAGGATCTGAACTACTGAACTGAAATTCTCATGAAAAAATGAAACAATCAATACCCCAAAAGAATGCTTTAATAAATAAATTATTAATAATTTAGTACTGAAATGAAACAAGTTGATAATATATTATATTATAATAATTTATGTGATTTTAATATAGAAATATAATAAAATATAATTTATTATATAAGAGGTTAGATCACTTTCGAAGCAAGTCAAGCTTGAAGTAATGAATTTATGTTACAATCTCATTGTTTATCATGATTGTTTATGATCATGTTTCAAATGAAAAAATTTTATTATATATCCCTTATAATTACAATTAATTTTACACTTCTTGGCTTATTTCAAGATATCACATGTTTTTATTCCATTTTCCAATCTATTGGAATTTATGTTATCATAATAATGTTTTTAATGAAACCAGACATTATTTCTCACTTTGGTCAAAAATCATTTTTAATCTATAACCATATTTTCTAAAAATGTTTTCAAGGATGTTTTTATATTACCCAATTATTTTTTAAAGTCATTTTTATCAATGATTTAATTTTTTAAAAAATGTTATAAAGATGACTATTCTTCTTATTTTCTGAACATGGTACTTTTGATTTTTTATGAAGATTGTGAAAGTAAACATTATTTTAACATAAATTACATGAATATAATTTTACACTGCCATGGCCAACCAAATATTTGAATCTTCCTTTATAAGTTTCCATGGATCATTTAAATGAAAAAAAATCCTAATATTGTTTTGTTTTTTATATTGTAAATAACTAATTTAAAATTGTAAAGAATATTTTTCTTTATGAAATATTCCAAGTGTTCTTTTAGAAAAATTTTAATTTATGATAACATCATTTGATTTTAGTTATTCATTTCTTATAATATTATCCAAGGATTCCATAATTATTATTTCTTTTGATTTTTTATGAATATGATGATGAGATGTTTACAAAGATCTTTTCATTTCTACAAGTTATAATTTATGTTGAATATTTTGTGATATTTTGGAACAAATATGAATATATTTTGATTATGTGATGGTTGGTTCTAGAATTATATATCCCTCCAATGCATTGGTAATGATAGACATCTTTTGAGATAATAAGCATAGGAATGGGGAGTGAATCTATTTCAGTAAGATACTTTTTCCACTATGATAGTCATGTGAGTGAACCAGGACTAAAGATTTATTGGAATGGGAAGTGAGACTAATAAACTATAATATTATTGGAAGTGAAAGTTGACTAAGGTAAGGATTTTCTATGATTATTTGTATTCTAAAAACCCATGTCAATTTCTAGTTTTATTCTCTCAAGAATCATATTGTTTTATTCCTTTAGGACTCATGTCTTATAAACTACCAATCATTATTCCATGACTCAATATTATTGTCTATGAAATAATGGGTATAGTTTAATAATTTTAAGCTCAAGTTCTGATACCCCTATGCTCAGTTTATACTTAATTGACCATTAATATCTCCATTTTTACCTTTATTGAGAGCTCACCCATTCTTATGTTTACTTTCCTCCGGTTATGAAGAAAGGTTTGAAGTATGATATTCCTAAGAAAGGTGATAGATATAAATAAAATAGTGCATAATGGCCCAAAAATGATTTATAGGAAAATTACATCTTTTTAGATGAATATTCATTACATTTTACAAATGCAGGCCCGACGACCGTATTAGTTTAGTGCCTTTGGAAACTAGGAATACATTCTTCTAAATTCTGAAAGATCTTCAACATATCCAAAATAGAAATTCCCTATTATTAATCCTATATAAATGATTTAATTATAACCTGAGGAATGGAATCTTATGAAATGGTGAGCCTAGATGATCAGTAAGGGTATGTAAATAATATATTAACATATGAATGTAAAAAACATGAACCTAAGTTTTGAAATTCAAAATCATGAGTCATGAAATAAATCATTGTAGTTCGTAAGGTATAAATCAAAAAATAAAAATAACCATGATAACATAGAATTTCTTTAAATCATGAACTTGTTGCAAACACATAATCATAGAAAATCTTTTACAGATTAACCAAGGCTCATACCCAAGACCTGCATAGCAGACAAAGTCCATTACTGAACCAGGTTTACTTGTCGTTCCAGCCCTATATTACTAAATCAGATTTAATTTTCATTTAAATAAGGTCTATATAATGAGATATAAATATTTAACCAATGTATTAGTGTGAGATATTGTCCTCACACATCTCATAATGAAGTCATTATTACATATTCCACAAAAACATAAACCATTCAACATAGCATAACCCAAGAAACAAAAAATGGGTTTCTTAAACATCATTTAATCATAATACATATAAAATAAATGGATTTAATAAAAATATTTCTATCATAAACACAATAAAATAAATGTAATAAAAGTTATATAAACACAACCCTATGTCATCTTAGATTGAAAATAGTTTTGATAAAATACTTGAAATTAATTCTTGAGGAAAATATCATTTCTTCTTCAAAAAAATTAACTTTTCTCAAAATTCCACACAATTTTAAAAAAAGTGATTAATTGAAAATAAACATGAATTATAATAAAGTATTATTCATGGAAATAAGGCATTATAAAAGAGTAATAATCCAATCATGTTTTATAAGATAAAAATCATTCTCCTCACACTTTTCAAAGAAAATTCAAAAAAGTACCTCGTATCAAATAATGACAAAATATTTATTTCTTATTAATTTGTAAAAATTAACCAATCGGTTAAATTGAAGTTTAGAAATTTTTAAGAATAGAAAAATTATTACATATTTAGGGAAATTTATTTGTATGATGATTATACCTCATTAAATAATTACATATAAATAATCTCAGAAAATATTGGGATTGAAAATCAACCCTTACCTTACGTATGATAACCTTCGTATGTATACGAAACACCAGTGTAAAAATTTAAATAATTTTATTAACTTATTCCCGATTAATAATGATTTTTATTATGTCATGTATTTTTGTATTATCATTCGTTAGTTAGTAACATTTCGTTGTCACTCGTTATTCGAGTATTAAATACTTTCTGTTCTTATGCAAGATTTTTCAGAAAAGTTCATGTTCAACTTATTAGTTTATAGTTATATCATTTACATAATTATATTAGTATAATATAACTAATATTTCTTCATTTCATACATGTATATAATCTTGTCTCAATGATGCTCATGTAGAATGAATCACATCGTATCATGGAGATGGTACGTCGTACGGACGCATGAGCGATGACATCATTCATATAATAGTTAAATGTTATGTAATTGGATGATATATTAATTATAAAAAATAATTATAATATTATTTTTATTTTTTACATTCATTATAATCTTCATTTTACCAATTCAAATTAAGTATTGTTGAATAATAAATTACACCACGGTGTAGAGATGGTAAGTTGTACACACGCAGACATGGTGATATTATTATTCATAGGATAGATAAAAATATGTTTAAGGTTATCCCATAACTATAATGACATCACATAATGTAGAATATATTAAATTTATTACATCATTATTGAAACAACATATGAAGAGGAAGTGGAAGAAGAAAATTATTTTGAAAGTGATCCTAAAACAATTGCCTATTTTTCAATTATGTCCTTTTTATTTGCACAAAAAGACTCTTTATGATGGATTTATGCCCAAATTTTTGTCTCTAAGAGAGATTTAGGGATTTTTATTTCTTATTGGAGTAGAATTTTGATGATCCAAGGGGCTTGATATGAGGGAGTAAGTGGGTATATGTGGTGTCCTTTTATAAGAGGGAGGAGGGGAACCTTAGGAATGTCTTGAAATATTATTTTATAAAAAATTTAATTTCAAAGTATAATAGCTCCAAAGTGATATATTTCGAGTATAATATGAACATAGTTTTAAATAATATCATTTTATAATTTTTATTCACATATTTATTTTATTTTAAGCCTTGTTTATTCAGTTGACCTTTAATTATTCTCTTTTAATTTTAATTGATGTAATAACATTTTAATTAGTAAGAGTTTATTAAGGTTACTTATATGGGTTAAATTTCCAATAATTGGAAAATTAATTATCTTTTATACCTTATCAAAGAACCTTTTTAATTTTAAAATATTTATATGATTTTTATATAATTTAATAAAATATTATTTTAATTAAATATCAATGGTGTCAATTATAAAAATATTTATTTCATTAAATTAAAATAAATTCAAATAGAGATATAACACAAAAAAAGCATTTAGTTATCTTCTAACATATCATTTTCATCAATAAAAATCAAGAATGACATAAATTATTTCAAATAATATTTATTTTACTATTTATAATATCATTTATTTTACATTTCTATAAATAAAATAATTATTATATCAGTGTTGTGTTAATATTTATGTTCATTATTTAATATCTAAAAATTATAAATAAGTTCACATGATGTATATAATTTCATTAAATTTTTGTAGACTATTTATTTTCTAATTTTTATCATGTTTATTACTACATTAAAATTACTATACTTATAATAGATAAGAGAGTGACAAGTTGTCACTTTATTCTGTTTTAATAATAATTACATCACTTTTTGAGACTAATTCCATCAAATGAATAAATTTATACCCATCGGTGATATTTGTTCACATACATTCATCGAATAGGATTCTAGTAGGTCTTAACGTGATTTTGTTTTCATTATCTTATTGTTTGTTACCCAAATTTACCTGTTTTATCATTAATTGTGGTAAATTAAAAATATCATAGTTACTATTCATAATATACAAAAAAAAAATAGTAACCTATTAACATAATATAGAACCAATTATTCCAAATATGGAGTCCATTTTTAAAAATTCAAAACACATAATCTTCATTAATTAATTTAAAATTAATTCCCATTGTTAAAAAGAGAAAATTGATTTTTTTTAAGTAAAAACAAATCAAAATATTGATATGAGTTTATATCTAATTTCATCATGAAATTTCTTCCAATGGACAATGTTTTATTAAATTATAATAACATAATTTAATTATACTTTAAACTGAATTAAAGAGATAACCTCTCTATTAAAATAAATTAGATAAAAACAACGTTTTAAATTAAAATGTTATATATATCACTATTCTTTAAAAAATGAATATTATCAGAAAAATACAAAAAATATAACCGAAGTAAATTTTTATTTCCCTATTAAAAATATGAAGTTTATTTTTTCTAAAAGAACTTATAATATTGTAAAAAACTATATATAAAATTGGTTCACCAGCAAAAGGCAGTAAAACTAATTTTTTTTAAAAAGCACTCATTTTATCTTTAATATTCAATTTGTTCTTATATCATGTCTAGAAAACATATAAGATAAATAATAAATATTAAATTGAATATAGTAAAAATATATTTTACAAAAAAAATCCATAAACAGTAATTTTATTTTTTTATAGACTCGCTTATTTTCATTTAAATAGTTTTTTAGAAGGAGGTTAATATTATTCGTACCCACTATTATAGTGACTAGGTTATAATATATAGTAATAAAATTTAATCTATCTTGTGTGAAATTAATTCTATAAAAGACATTAAATTATGTGTAATACAATCCCAGAATAGTGTTGTGTATACTACAAGCTAATACAATGTTGCATATAACAAAAACTAATCTTGGTGTAGAGTACAAAAAAAAGATATAAATAAAATTAAAAAGAATATATCTCCTAAAATCTTGGGGTGTTACATTATACCCCCTTAAAATTAATTTCTCCCTAAAAATCATTGGGGTTATAAAAGTTTTACAACATCAATGTTTTTTCATAAAAAACACATCTTTAAAAGGAATAATAAAACAACATTATAAAATGGAATGTTAAAAACATAATAGTTACCAAACAAACTCATCTCTGGATTTCCACATAGGAGAACATAGGTGGGAAGTAAAAACATGGATATAAAGAAAAATCTAACCATTGTTTTCTGATGGATAGTGATAGAAAACAGTGTTTGGAAAACATTAACAACTACAAACCCAGGATACAACGATGATTTAAGGGACCATATGATTCATCGGATTAAAAGATACTAAGATAACATTTTTGGTTTTCAAGGTCCTTTACCTAATTTTAATGAACATGAGAAGAAATACTTACTTTATTTTCGTAAAATCGCACCACTGGTCATGCCTTGAACAATTTCCACTTCATCTCTTATTCAAAGAAATGTAATTGAATTTTCCATTCGTAAAGTGTTAGAAGATCATGTGTTCCCTAAATAGGATGATAGGTCATTCTATCTATCTCATCAAATATTTTAAAACACATTATAAAATATGCATAATTCCACCTATAGTGAGATAATACATTAATCTAACAAACATCAACCATAGTATAAATTAGACTATCTATAATTGGATAACCTTACAATCCTTCCAAAAATAGAAAATCTACAAATTTATGAAGTGGTGAACTAAATTAGATTGTCATTTATCTCACATATCTCATAAGTTGGTTCTTTTTATCACATTCAAAACATTTTAATGTCTTAATCATGTATTCCCTTGAGTCACGGTAACCACCTAAAATATGAGGCATCCTTATTGAAAACATGCATGTTTCTTATTCTTAAGTCCAAAAAGTTGTCATATTCATCTGAGAAAGAATAACCCACATGTCAATGAATCCTTAACTAGTTACGGGGTAACTAATATCATTGCATTTACATATTCCTATACAATTTATCTTTATCCAAATATAATTATCTCAGCATCATGTTCATATTAAAGGTCATCCTTCCCTAAATCATGTTTTTTTCAAAAACATCAACTTATTACCTCAATCAGTTTTCATGGTTACTAGTACCACTCAGTATATAATTTCAAATACATTTGTAATACCACATTGTACCACTACATAGAGATTTAATTTTTCTATAATACAATAAAAGTTATTCCACAAAATTATTTTGGAATCCCATTATGTAAACACACAATCATTCAACACTTCATTTTCATATACAACATCATAAATAGTGATCGCATGTTATTTTCCGTTGTATTGGTACATAATAGTTTATTGATGTAGATCATCATTGATCACCCTTGGATTAGGGCATTGGTCAGCAGAATGACCCACTTTTTACACTTTTAGCATTGAATTTTGGGTGGTGCATTCTATGTAGCTTTTTCACTATTCACATAATTAGCTACCTTTTTCACATTACTTCATCAGTCAATATTCGAATGACCTTCTTTTATGCACTTAAAACTTTTTCTAGTCTGGTTAATATATTCACCACCATGGTTCTTTCCAAACATTGAGCATAAGAAAACACTCATCATTTTTTCACTATTTTTTGATATTTTCCTTTGAACTCCATTTTCGTTTGTTTTCAAAACCATGAGATTGACATGTAGCACCAAATTTTATGTCTAGCGTGATAGAAAAAAAAAATTGGTTCATAGAAACTAATGCCTCTTATAGATAACTCCTTTTTAAGAATTGCTTTTATGCCACAATAGAATCGATCAACATTACTTTCCAGTTGGATGATAAAGCTAGTAGCATACGTTGCATGTATTATAAAATTATCCTTGTATGAACCAATAGATTCATCATCCTTTTTTCTTAAGGTCAACGAACTCCTGTTACATTTTCGTTTCAAGAATATAATGACTGTACTTATTGAAAAATAATTTCTTTAACTTTTCCCATTTCATTGATTCAATGTCATCTTATTTCCTCATATTCATGATTTGAGTCCACCACTATTATACTTCTCCTTCAAAACGATAAATAGAAAAAATGAATTTTTCATGTTAAGAACAAAGAAGAAGGGAAATATATTTTTAATGGTAATGATCCACTATTTAACAACCAATGGATTAGAAGACCCAATGGAATAATGTGTATGTTTTCTCATGAAAGACTCAATAGAATGTTATTCCCTTCTACGCACATTTGGAAGTGAAAATGATTCATAACTTCTGTAAGTTTAGCGATAAAATTTTGAATTCTATATCCCATAACATTTGTTTGTTCAGGAGGACAATCATTTCATTTCCTGTTGCATTGATCATTAACACAGTTTCTTCAGGTTCTAGCCATTGTCTAAAACCCAAAAAGAATATTGTGAGAAGAAAAAATCATACTTGGTAAAAAACATAATCTAGGGGGTTTACTCTCAAACTCTAACCTCAATGGTTTAGTCCTATCTTACCCATGATCTGAACCATAATTCTAGGACTGTAACCTATAATAATTTATATCCTTATGAAATCCCTTACAAATATCTCTAGGAATCTCACTAAAGTTTCCACATCATTGTTTCCAAAGATTGACATAACCTTTTTTATGATACCAACTATAAATAAACCAGCATGATGTATATGAATATTATATCTTTTAATAATAATATTCATTACATTTTACATGTTCATGCTAGATCACCATAATAGTTTAGTTCCTATGGAAACATGGAAAACGTTCTTCTAACTTTTGTAAGATCTTCAACTTCTCCCATAAAGATCTTACCCTTTAGTAATCCTACTTAAATTATTTATTTATAACCAGAGAAACTAAAAAATAAGAAAGGGTGAGCCAAGATTATCACTAGGGTTAAGAAAACAATAGGTGAACATATTAATGTAAGAAAACATGAACATAAATTTTGAATATCAAAATATTGAGTCATGAAATAGATCTTATCAGTTCATAAGTCATAAATCATAAAGGAATATTAACCGTGATCACACAGCATTGGAATAAAACATGAACATCTGGAAAACACACAATCATAGAAAATATTTTCTAATTAGCCCAGGCTCTTATCCAAGACCATCATAGTAGACAAAGTTCATTACAGAATCAGGTTTACTTGTCATTCCAGCCCTGTATTACTGAACTAAATTTTCTTTTCATTCTAGTCATGTCTATCTCATAAGATATAAATATTTTCCCAATGCATTGGAGGGAGATATAGGTCCCACCCATCTCATAATTAAATCATTCTTACATGTGCTAAAAAAACATATATCATTTATCACAGTGTAACCCAATGAACCAAAAAATGGGTTTCTTGAACATCATTTCATCATAATACATATAAAATAAATGTACTTCATAAAAAAAATTTCATCATAAATGTTATAAAATAATTTTAATAATAGGTATAGAAACATAATCCTATGTAATATTAGATGGAAAATAATTTTTATAAAATACTTGAAATTAATTCTTGAGAAAAATATCCTTTCTGCTTCAAAAGCGTTTTCTTTTCTAAAAATTCCACACAATTTTAAAAGAAACAAATTTAATTGAAAATACAATTTAAATATGATAAATGAATATTCAAGTAAATAAGGTGTAATGAAATCGTAATAATCCTCTCATGTTGTATAAGTTAAAAAACATTATCCTCATACTTCTGTCGGATAAATAAAAAAGTACCTCATATTAAATAACGAAAAAATATTATTTTATTAATATTTCGTAAAAATTAACCAATGGGTAAAATTGACTTCAAAAATTTTTCGAATAATATAAATATAATTACATATTCTATGACATGGATGTTAGTGATAAATACATCCCAGTAAATAATTACTTTTAAGCAATCTCAGACAATAATGAGATTGAAAAATTAAGCCTTACCTTAGGTATGATATCCTTAATATGTGTCTGAAACTCCTATATAATGAACTAAATAATTTTATTGAGTTATTAAAAAATAATAATCATTATTATGATATAAAATATGATTATTTTATCATCTTTTTGTTAGTAACATTTCATTATCACCTGTTATTTGGATATTAACTACTTTATGTTCGTATGCAGGTTTTGTCAGATAAGTTCATGTGACACTTTTTATGTTATAATTATATCATTTAAATAATTATATTAGTATAATATATAACATATTTATTCATTCTATTCATTTATATAATCATGTTTTAATAATGATCTGGTAGAATGAATCGCATCACATCATGGAGATGATTGGTTGTACGTACACACGAGTGACGATATCATTCACTTAATGGATAAATGGTATAGAATTGGATGCTATATTAATTATATATAATAATTATAAATTTTTATTCATTATCTACATAAACTAAACTAATCAATATACCCATTAAATTTCATAATTTTTGAATAAAAATTACCACACGGTGTGGAGACAATAAGTCATACATACACATACATGGTGATATTGTTATTCGTAAGATGGATAAAAAGAGGTATAGAGTTTCCCCATAATTATAATAACAGCTCATCATGCAGAATATAATGTATTTATTACTTTATTATAGAAAGAACATAAGAAGAGTAAGTTGAATAAGAAATGAATTTTAAAAGAGGTTATAAAACAATTACCTCTTTTTCGAGTATCGCCTTTTGATTTCCAAAAAAGGTCTCATTAGGATGTATTTCGGTCCAATGTTTTGTCACTATGAGTAGGGTAAAAATTTTGGAAGATTATTTGAGAAGAGTTTGTGTGGGACAATGGGATTGCGAGGTTTGATTAAGTGGGTAGATGTGGTTGCCTTTTATAAGAGGGAGGATGGGCACTTTAGGAATGTCTTGAAATATTATTTTATTATAAATTTAATTTTGAAACATAATTTCTCAAAAGTAATATATTTAGAGGTTAATATGAGGGTTTTTTCAATTAATCTATTATAATAATATTTATTCTTGTCTTTAGTTTATTTTAAACCATATCTTTTCAGTTTACCCTTAATTACTCCCTTTTAATTTTAATCGAGGTAACAACAATTGAATTATTAAGAGTATATTAAGTTTACACATATGGGTTTAATTTTCCGTAATTTGTAAAATTAGTTAATTTTTAGAACCTATAAAACCCACTTTATAATTTTAAAATATTTTTTTTATTTTTTAATAATTTTGTAAAATATTATTTCAATAAAATATCAACAGTGAACTTTTTTACACAATTCAATTAATTGAATTCAAATAAAATCAAAAGGAGATGTAACTTTGAACCAAAGAATTGAATAGTCTTCTAACATACAATGTTCACATATAAATAATAACGGATAAAGTAAATTCTTTCAAATAATATTTCATTTACTATTTATAATATCATTTATTTGATACTTATCTTAATTAAATAATTATTTTATCACTGGTGTGTCAATATTTATGGAAATTATTTAATATCTAAAAATTTGAAATAAATTTACATAATTTATATAATTCCATTACATTTATAGGGATTATTTATGTTTAATGTTTTATTAATTTTATCACAACATTGAAATTATTATACATAGAAGAGATAAGAGGGTGACATGTTGTCACTTTCTTTTGTTTTAATTATAATTTCATCAATTTCATGGAAAATCCATTAAATGAATAAATTATAACCCTTAGACGATATTGTTCATATTTAATTAATCCAATTATATTTTGGAATGTTTTAGGGTAATTTTATTATCTTGTTCATATTTTTTACTACCCTAATTTACAAGACTTACCTTTAACTGTGGTAAATTAAATTATCATAGTTACTATTCAAAAAATCCAGAAAAATTAACATATTAATATAATTATTACCCACTAATTCAAAATATTGAATACATTTTTTCAAAATTAAAAGCATATAAGTGGCAGTAATTAATTTAAAATTATTTCTCGTTGTGAAACCAATAAAACACATTTTTTTAAATAAAACCCATCAAAAGATTTATATTCGTTTATATCTAATTTAAATGTTAAATTAAATATAATGACCAATATTAGATTAACTGTTAAAAAAAGTCTAATTATATTTTTAAAAAATTTTATGGATATCCTTTTTGTATAAGTAAATAAAATGAAAAGGCAGTTTTAAATTAAAATGCAGCATGTTTCACTATTCATTAAAAAATGAATGTTATCATAAAAATTACAAAGAAATAAATCAAAGTCCATTTTATGTCCTAATTACAATTAGAATGTTTTTTTTTCGAAAATAACATATTAAAGTATAGAATACTATAATTAAAATTATTTATCCATTAAAAGGTGGTGAAACTGCTTTTTTAGAGAAACACTTATTTTATTTGTAAAATTGAATTAGTTCTTATATAATGTCTAAAAACATATAAGATGAATTTTGAACATTACATTGAATATATTACATATATATTTCTCCAATAAAATCTATAAAGAGTTATTTTATTATTTTATAGACTCATTTATTTTAATTTAAATATTTTTTTTTGTAGAAGGAAGTTAATATTATTTATATCCACCATTATAATGACTCGGTTATGATATTTAGTTATCACTTATAATCCAATTTTCATGAAATGAATTCTATCAAATGACCATGAAATTGTGTGTAACACAAGACAAGAATAGTGTTGCATATACTACAAGCTTATACGGTGTTGCGTATAGAGAAATATAATCATTGTGTAGTGTATAACACAAGAAATCAAAGAAATTAAAAATAATCTATCTCAGGTTGTTACATAATGGGATTTGCTACAAATATTTTATGAACAAGTTTTTTATGTAACAAAATCTTCCAAAGCTACTTGACCTATTTTATTCTAGCATGGATCGTAATATTATATATTTAATATATAATAAAATATTATATTTATGTATGAAAACTATGGGAATCTATATCCCTTCATCTATATATGTTTTTAATTCATCATAAATGATATATTATATTAGAAACTTCCTTGAATTATAACAATAATCATTTAACAACCCATAATATAGAATTAAGTGGCACTAATATTCCATGAAATAAGATATGAAAATTTAAAATCCCATTCTATATTAGGGGAAATATGGTCCCATGATATTCATCACATATATTTCATATTACATTGGAACAAATATAAACTCAATTCACTAATCATGTTTATGGTAGTTTGAAATGTAACCTTTATCTCGATGGAAATGTTACCTTATAGTATTAATCAATCATACCTTATGATTAAAATGGTAGTCAAATGAAGTCATATTTTTTATCATTATCATATCCACTAATAAAATAATATGTTCTATCTTATTATATCACATACAAAGGATTTTTGGTCTTATCTTATCCACTAATATCCACTTTCACTAAATCAGGAAATAGTTTTTGCAATTACAACTCATACTATATTATATGTAATAACTTATCAAATCATATCCAAAACCCCTTTTTTATATCTCCAAAAAAAACTTTTATAATAAATTTTTCAATACCCATCCAAATGTTTTTATATCAACTCCAAAACATTTTTAGGGAATCTCATTGATTCAAACTCAGTCTATATTTTGTTGACCAAACAGTGTGACCCCATGGGCCTATGTATAATTGAAATATATATATATGTATAAGTATTAAAATAGAAGACTCTAGAAAATATTTCATTCCACTCATGATACAAAGAGATTTGTAATGAACTCCATCAAACAATTGTATCTCTAAAAATGTGTCAATGAAGTCACATCATATTCTAGAATGAAATCTCATACATTCCCTTTTTCTAAGCCATCAAGTTTTCAAGGGATAAGAAATATTTCAATCTAATTTATCCAACTCATACATTATTTACTCTATGAGTAATATATGACAAAGCCTATTATTCCATCACATTTCACTCATCTTTATGGATGAGCACATCACATGTTCCACAACCAAATAGAGAAAAACAATATATATACTATCTTGGTGTGATTGTGATCTCCAAGTTCTATCTAAATACAGGATCCATTTTTCATACTCAACATATCAATGGAAAAATATCATCTTTGTTGACCTTCATCCAAGTACATGATCAAAAACATTCCCAACCTCCCCATGCTTAGCTATGCATCAACGATTTTGAAAGAAAATCATCACAGTATGAAGGTTATCATGTAATGTATCACACCAAGATAAGTTATTTGGGATTAAATATGATCTTATACACCCTAGTATACCAAATAAATAGTTTATAACATTCAATGTGGTATACTTAGTGGGTCATTTAGTAAAAAAAATCACCTTTTTTCTCATGTTCATATTCTATATCATGATAAAAAAATATTACTCATGATAACCATAAATTTTTTCATAAACTATAATTCCACCTGATTAATTTAATAAATTCATAACACAAATTCACACATCGAGAGGTCAATTATAATGAAATTTCATGAAATTTATATCAACATAGAAACATATGAAATCAACTTGAATTAATTAAAAAAATGGAGATTTCATTTGCTATGATACATTTTATATTCATAAAACATTTAAAAATAATTTAAAAAACAACATAAGTGATTGTATATAATATTATATACGATATTCTACCATATAAATCTTCAAATTGATACACTTTTAGGGGTTTTATTAACTCACTTCATCTACATATAATTCATAGAACATCATAATGTGACCACCTTATAAAACCAATAAAATATTTATTGAGTAAGATTTATAAATAAAGTAAATTTCAATAAAATTTAGATTTAGGCATCAAATTACAAATTTTAATTTCCATGAACATATTGATATTCCATCACTGAAAATCATTAAATGTTATGTTGTTGATAACATCTATCTTCTACTAAAAAGTTTATATTTTTAAAACCATCATTCTTGGAACCCATTCCAGAAAAAATAATCCATTGATCTTTTTTGTAAATAATGTAAATATTTATATTATTACTTTTTAATTCATCCTAAAATCCTTTTAGTATAAACCATAATTATCTTTTTCATGTTAAATTTATATAAATCTTTATATTTCTATTTAAAACCATAACTTAAAAAAGTTGGGATATTAAGTAAAAATCACTTTATTTTAAAATTGGTTTAATTTTGTATTTTTTAAATTTGAATGATGAAAAATTAAATGATACTCCCACTATCCTATTAGAAAATATATTCACTTTTGAATATTATAAAATGAAACATAGACTCCTTTCCTTCATAAAATAACACTTATTTTATTTTAGTATAAATATTTAAATATCAAATTAATTCTTTCCATATCATAAATGGTATTCTATGTGTTTATAGTATTTTACTCTGAATGTAAGAATATTTATAAAAATATACCATGGATTAGTGGAATGATAATCTAACCGTATATTTTAATAAATATCTAGATAAACAATTTTATTTTCAATAAATTATTTTTATCCTTGTCACTTTTTCAAAAATTGTAATTGAAATAGAAAAATTTCAAACATATGTATATTTAATATATAGTTATAGAAAAAATACTCATATTATCATATAATAGATTTGATATTATTATACAGAAATTTCATTTACATATATTTGATCTTGATAAACACCTTTACAATAATATCATTTATGAAGAAACACTTTTCACGATAACAAGAATGAAAACTATAAGATATATAAATTATTTACATGATTTTGAACTCTTGTATAATCGTAACATTTGGAAATTATACTTTTGGTATCATATAACCTTCATATCCAAAGTATTAATATCTATATTTTTAATATCAGACATGAAAATTATTTGGTGTTTCACAGATCCCCTTTAATTGTATGTAATATTTCCATCTTATGGAATCATTACTTATTAATTTATGATTTTACCAGGTTAGAATGACCTTAACTAGTTACTCAAAGAAACATTATGTCATTCTGAATAAAGTTACTTTGAAACATTACGTTAAACATTCTATACTTCTAAAAAGCATTTAGATTCCCCCTATTGAAAAACATTAACACTTTGTTACATAGGATGGTATTTCTCTTGTACATAGAATTTAGAGTATTTAGGAACCCTTCATAATATATCTGTCTTATAAGTTTCTTGAATTAGGCTTATCCTTTCAGGGACTGATTTCAATTTTATGTTTTATGCTAATGATGTTATAATCTAAAAAATAATCATTTATCAGATGAGTATCTATTTTTATTAATATTTAATAATGAATTTTATTAAATGGGCTCCCACAAAAATTATGAACCCTTTAAAATATATTATTTCCATTAGTGATCCAAGATAAATATTTCATCATAACAACACAGATCAGTTAATAAATTTAATGAACCATGTCTATGTCTGGTAGAAAAAAACCATTCATATCATTTAATTATATATGATAATTGAGTGGAAAAATCTATCATCAATCTATCATGGTAATATAAATTATTCAATTCCAGTAATTTCTTAAATGATAGGGTTTACCAAATATGTTTAACAAAAAGAAAAATCCAAGAAAAATTCACCTAACTATTAGGGAAACCTCATTACAATATTTCATTACACACGATAATTCAAGGGCACTTAATCACTAGGGTCACCCAAGCTGAATGGGTGAGGTATTAACAAGTGGTTATTTTGAATGAATCTCACACATAGTATATGAAAAGGTATTTAATCTCAAAATATTGTCTCATGTTATTCCCTTTTCAAGCCTAAATTCTTCTAGTGGGTTTTTTAAAACCTATTCCTTCCATGAAATAAATATGACTAGATCATATTGATGTGTAACTCTTTAAAAAACTCACAGTTTATATTGATTTCCCAAATATTGAAGAAAAATATATTTACACATATCCACATGAATCTCATGAATAATTCACATGATCAATTCATGAAAAGGATTGGAATTATTTGAAATCAATCATCCCCTCCTGAGAAATCTTAAAGTCACAAATATCCAACCCCCACCTTTCTAGAAAAAGGAATAAGCCACCTGACCAATGGGAAGTCTAGTCCAAAGTCCCCTTACCTAAGTATTGTTTACTCAAGAGAGATTACAATTCTTCACAACTCCAAAAAATAATATTTATAAACTATATTCAATAACTAAATTCAATCTAATAACTTTAATAACAAACCAATGTTAAGGTAGATGGAAATTAAATTCATTATCATATCTTGCATGTAACTCATTAGATGCATTTGTAATGATCTATATAAGAAGATTTATAATTAAACTATAGAATCACATCTTCACAATATAATAAGATTTTATTAATAAATAATAAAAAAGAGAATATCATTTATATAAATGAGAATTCCATATTTTTAAAGATGAGATGAATATTTAAGATTGATTCATAAACAAATGTTGCTTATGAACACTTTATATATTAACTATTCATTATAGAAATTCCATAATCTTGAATATAAAAACATTATATTAATTTCATTATTTAAGCTTCTTAATATTATTTATTGTATGAGAGTTTACTTTAAAAATATTATATGTCATAAAATATAAAATAATTATTTTTAAATATATGTTATGTAAATTTTAACATAATCAAATTATCATATAATTAATATTATTTGAAACTGGATGAAATCAATCATTAAAAATCTATTGATGTGGTCTAAATAATTTCCCAAATAAGGCCCTTAATTTATACATTTCAAATAATTCATTATGAACTATTTATAATTTAAAATATAAACCCATTACATTTTATCCCAATTTTTTAATTTATAACCGCATTTTATCTTACCCTTATGATTTCTAAATAAATACTCTATTTCCAAGTCATACCACATGACATACATTTTGGTAAAATTTATTTACAATATTATTATTTTTAATTAATTTAAATTTAATAATAAATGATTTATTAATATTTATTAAATAATTCTAAACTCTTTTTAATTACTCAATTTATGCCCTTTATAAGTTAAAAAATTTCCCAATAATACCTTTTATCATTATTTATAAAACATTTATAAGTAATATAATATAATTCAATTCATTATTATATTTTAAGGAAAATAATTTTTTTCTCACAAATCGTATTCTATGATAGATCTTGAGTTGTAGGCTATAATTGAAATGTTGTTAGAGATTAATATTTTAACATTATTAGTTGTATTCTAGAACAAATATCTATAACACCTACAATGAATACTCGATCCTATTTAAATATATGCATAAATAACGCATTATTTTTCAGAGATCTATTTATTTGAAAACATATAAAATACCTATCCTAGAATATGAAATATTATTGTATTATAGTATGGATAGTACAAATCAATGACCTTATAACATAGTCGTATTTTATGATTACAATAACATACCAAACACTTTTTTTTTATTAAAGAAAAAATGCATAAATATCGCCTTATTTTTCAGAGATCTATTTATTTGAAAACATACAAAATACCTATCCTAGAATATGAAATATTTTTGTATTCGAGTATGGATAGTACAAATCAATGACCTTGTAACATAGTCTTATTTTATGATTACAATAACATACCAAAGACTTTTTATTTTTTTTATTAAAGATAAAATAAAACATCTGAAATACAAAAACAGACAAGTGACAGGAGGCTATGGGGGCCTGAAGTGATGAATCCCAATGGCATCCCCCCTAATGTGAATCTTCCCTTCCATTGAGAGTGAATTCAAGTCCAATCGAAGGAAGATACGAAGACCTTGCGAGGCCAAAAAGGAAAAATGATCCTCCACCAAATATCCCTCCCTACTAGTATGAAGGATGTAAACTTCAACACTGACCAGATATCTTAACTTTCTCATAACATAAGAAATTGACTGCGGAGTATTGCATCAGCCAAGTATGGAATCATGGATGATGATAGAATCCATTTCCACCATAGCCCATATGATATACCTATTCCTGTAAATCTGAAGTCCATTCTGCAAAGCCAGAGCCTCATCCAAAAGCGAATGTCCTCCGCCCAAATGGGCATTGAAGGTAAGGATAATACTGCCCCCTGAGTCCCTAACCACACCGCCACCTTTCATGAAATCCGACCTGCAGGAACCATCATTATTAAGTATAAGGCCCTGATGGTGTGGGAACCATCTGAAACAATTACCATTATTCCTTGGACTTCTGTCAACAACGACCACATAAAAAGGCCTGATAGAGGGACTCTCAAGCCAACCATTATAGGATTGGACCATATCAATTAGAAAGAACTTAGTCCGTGCCACCACCGCCTGACCCGAGCACCTAATTCCATCATGCCTTTCCTTGTTCCTTGCTAACCAAATACACCAACAACCACCCTCCAGAATGATTCCATGGGATTTCCTCTTGGGGCCAATGCCTCCCACCCTATGAAACCATCAAATCATGCATGGAGAGTCTCTCGATGTTGGTATAGAGATCCCCGTGAAATCCCCAATGGTTCACCACACCTACTGAGCTCAATTGCTATTGAAGAACCGATGCTATGAACTCTCCTCCATATAACCCATGCAGCACATGCATCTAGAAACCATGAAAACATCATAATTCTTTAAAAAAAACTTCCATGGGAAGGGCATGATTCCTGATATGACACACCCGAAAATTGAGCTTAATCGGGATTTCCTTGATCCCCAGAATCGAGTCCCAGGTACCCTGTCGAGTCGCTTTACTGATCACCCTATGATAGTCCCTTGCTGAGAAGGCACCTGAGGAAGAAGCAGTGAAAGCACATCTATCCAGTTCATCTATGAGTGATATGGTACCAAAGGCCATTTGTGGGTCCTTATCTAGCGCTGTGATGATAAAACCCAAGAACCAACTAGCGTACTTGAATGTGATGCTGGTAACCGGGAATCCAGGGAACTCTAAAGGCACTCCAGCCCCGTATTGATGCCAAAAAGAAAGCTCCCCATTTCCCACAATCCATATAGTGTAGGATAGAATGGATTGGATATCGGAAGAAATCACAGTACACAATGAGGTCTGACCCCTGTTATCTCTACTTCCACGTCTACTAAAAATTTTGTCCATGAAACTGCCCCAAAATGATCGAGCTCAATAACCTCCCATGCCAGCTTCACCCACATACATTGCAGCATACCAGAGATGGTCTTCAAACCGATTCCCCCATCCTGGATAGGTCGTGCAAGTATACTCCATGATTCCCAATGTCTCCTACCCTCCTCATGAGCATCCCAGATGAAGGAGGATAAAATAGATTCAAGCATGGTGATCACCCCGTTTGGGACATTGGTGGCTGATAGGGCATGACATGGAATAGAAGTCAAGAAACTATTAGCCAAGGTGATCCTTCCACCGAAAGATAAAAAACTGTTCTTCCAGTTGTGAACACGGCTTGTTAATTTCCCAACAATCTTATCAAAATACTAAAATCAAATCCTACAAGGTGAGATAGAAGCACCAATATACTCCATGGGAAAAATTCCATTCTTCATATCAAGCCTACTTGCATGGGAGTCAATCCTTCTATCCATGCAATGGTTCGGGAATAGAATTGGATGTTACTCCTGTTAATCTTATGAACACTCTAGCAGTAGTAATCATCATGGATTTTATTGATCCCACAGACTGACCTCAATCCAGCATTCATAAATATTAATCATATCATCTGCAAACATGAGATGGGAGATACCACAAGGGATGGATTTACAATGGTAAGGTAGGATAAAGCCCTGCATGATTCCCTTATTGATAAGGTGGATGAGAACATCCTAAACCATAATAAAAAGGCTCGGGGATAAGGGATCACCTTACCTCAACCCACAAACCACTTTGAAGAAGATAAAATTATTTCCCAGGAACCGAACTGCCAACACGAGGAGCGGAAACACCTGAAAAATAAGTCAACAACCCAAGAATAAAGGCCCATACCTATCAAGACTTTGATTATGAAGGACCACTCCAGCATTTCATAAGGCTTACCCATATCCATCTTGATCACCATATTGGAACCATGAAATTTAGTTTTAATGTCATCATTGACCTATTTTCATGCTGCAATATCCCCTTGAATTGATCATTGTTTGAAAAAACTGTGCTTCTCTGGAGAGATCTAGTGAGGAATATGTTTAAAAATTATATTGTTGGTAATGGAGGCCAGAACCTTATAAGAAAATTTATACATACTCACCAAGAAATAATGCTGAAGAAAAGAAGTATTTTTAAGATTCGGGATGAGGACCATGGTAGTAGCACGGGGAAAGAACCCTCCACGGAAGAAATCATAGATAGATTCCACCATGTTAGCCTTAAAAATACTCCAAGAGGCTCTGGAAAAGGATCTAAGGAACCTTTCTAGGATAGGAGCACTCTCCGGGTTAAGGCTCCTTACAAACCCTAAGATTTCATACTCCTCTGGCAAGGCTTCAACCAGGTCATATTCTAACTGATAAACCATAGCAGAAATAACACACATATTCTGAACCTGACCCCTTGGATACCCATCTAACGAGTTAGGGTTGGGGCCAGCAAGAAGCTCCTTGAAATAGAACTCAGCCATGTTACCCACCACATTGATGTCATCAGAATATGAACCGTCCTCATGCCGGATGTTAGGCCAGGGGACCTCCGGAATTCTAGGATACAACAATGGAAATAATATATGTTACGGTCCCCCTCCCATGGTTGTCTGACTCTATAAAGATCACATCACATACGTTCCTATCTTAACAGCAGATCCGCCATCATGTTCATCTTCAAAGCAAGAACCCCAATGATGGTTTCATTACATCATGCTTCCAATATAGATTCAAGGTGATAAATTTCGAGATGGAACCCATCCAGATCACGTGTTTGAGGTTCCTAGATACTGTCCATTCCTGGAGTTTGACCCAGATTCAATGAATTTTATTGTGAAATATGTCCCATGCAATCCCATGCATTGGTTTTCTCCAAGATTTTTCCACTGTGAAGAGAAAATATGGATGCAAAGTCCACAACTGGGAGAAAACAAAAGAAGCTCTCTTATGCAGGATGGGAAAAATGTCAAAGAGGAGGGGCATGGTACAAAACGATGTGATTCAGATGAGTTAATTTGGATTCCTGATAAGTTGACACAGCATGGACATTTGAAATACATATATATAAAAAAACTCTTGGACCAGAGCACACTTATCTGATTTCTACACAAAGTAAAACTTATTACTGAAAAACCCAAGTCTAAAATCCCTGCACAAGACAGGAACTATAAAAATTCCAAACTAGCACTACAGGAGATGGAGCCCCTACCCTTCCTCTCACTGGGTTTATCCACCACATTGAAATCGACCACCACAAACCAAGGGGAGTCCTTGGGATCAAACGCTTCGAGTTCATTCCAAAGAAGAGTTCGTTCCCAGACATTAAAACTTCCACACATGAATGAGAAGAAAAAAGATCTAGAACCATTTCGGATTTTAGAACAGATACACTAATCTGAGGCCAGAACCAAATACACAATAATGCTCGATTTCCATAACATCTAGATAGAGGGGCTTTGAGAATCATCTTGCATGAAGCCAGTCATACTAATTCTATGAGAAAAATTAGCAATCTTGTCTCTACATTCTTTGGGTTCCATTAATGCAACAAGAGACACCGATTTGGACAAAACCATATTCACAATGTAGTTAGCTTTAAACCCGGAACCCAAGGCTGCGAGCATTCCAAATTAAGAAAGATAACATTAAAATTGGATATGCATGGCCATGGCCCCAGGCTGCTTGGCTACATTACTCTAAAAAGAATTGTTACTAATGTTTTGTTTGAGATCTGGTTCTCGTGCCACTGTGATTTGATGGAGGGGTCTAAGAAAGAGGGGGGACAAGTCCCTAGAGCTATGTATATGGCTGGGTGTCCTGCCAGGTGAAGAGACTGGAGCCTTCTGACTTCAACCATCAGGGATCACAAGAAAACCATTTGATGAGGCCAGAATGAGAGAAGGTAGGAGGGGATGAGGGGAAGATGTCTGGATAGGGGCCCTAGACACCAGGGGGATTCAGAATAGGAGCGCAAAACAGGAGTAGGTGGAGGGAGTGGAGGGTCCTTGATGAAGGTCGTAAGCCCCAAGGGAAAACCAGAAGTGGGGCAATAAACAGGGAGGACCTCATAGATAGGGATCACCCTAGAAATTGCACCCATAGTTGAGGAGGGAGAGAGTGTGTCTAAAGAGGGACAAAAAATTTCCATACCTTTAGAGAACTGCGAGATCCAAGACTAAAGGGGATCTGCAAGAGCAGAAGGACTTAGGCCCACCATTGGAATAAGGGCCATGCAGGATAGCCTACTAGTTGTCTGAGAGGGGGAAGCAATCAATTCCAAAGGCTCACATCCCCCATTCGCAACAGAAGGAATCAAAGGACCCAAAAAAGGCATGCTTGGAGAGGCTAGAGGTGGCAAATTAGTCATCCATCTTGGCAAAGGTTCACTAGAATTTAAATGAAATATAATGATTATATATTATAAAATGAAGCAAATTATATGGTATTTAAATGAAATATAATTATTGTTAATAATTTCAAATTCACTTAATAAGTATAATAGATCCTAAAAAACTATTATGGAATATTTTGTTCATATTTATTGTTTTTATCTTGTATTTTATATTAAAATTATATATTATATTAGTTAAACCTAATTCAAATTATTAAAATTATAAAAAATATTTTTTTCTCGATTTTTATATGAATTCATTGGTTATCAATTTGTTAGAAATAAAAATAAATGCATTTAAAGGTAAAAAGAGATGTTTCTAAAAAAAAACTACATTCGTGCGTGCTGTGTGTTATTATACTAATAAAATAAATTAATCACTATTGATGATGAATTTTAATGAAAACTTAAGATAATAAATTTATTAAAATATTTTAATTTTAATATAATTGTTTTTACTATAATAGAAATTTGATTAAATTCAGTTTTATTCTAAAAATTCATTTTTCTAAAAAAAAATTCATTGTGGTTTATGCACTTACAAACTAATTTATCCCAAATATAAAAATACAATTTGATAAAATAGTTTCCATATTAGGAATCAAAATTTTAATTTTTTAAATAGTTCAATTTCATTTTTGTTGATTTAAATAGTAACTGAGGTAATAGGTTTTCACTACGATAAAGGTTAAAAGGGATTAACGAGGGGTTAAAATAAACAGAAAAGGGTTAAAATATCTTAAAAACATATATAAGTCATATTATTTCATTTATTTTTTATTATATATCATAATTTTTTTTAAATTGAGTAACTTTTCTACCAATTTCCCTTAACAGTGACTATAATATATTTTAACATTCTTGATAATTATAAGTGTGTCTCTCCCCTCACTTATTAAAGGGAACCACCTCTATTATTATATTACAAGTTTTTGAGTCTCTAAGATAAATTAAAACCTAAAAAACTAATAAAAACATCCCTAGAAATGTCTTATAGGTGATGGGATTCTTGAAATACCAACCCAAAGGTCCTTGAGAGGAGACTCAATTTATTTTTTTTTTCAAAGAAGAGGTACATGTTCTTACTGATATTTTTTTAGTTTCTTTATTGTTTACCTCATCCATAATTTTCTATAACCATTTCAAAATGTGTAAATTAGTATCATCTATATACTAAAATGTTATTATTTTCGATTCCCAACCATTTTTCATCTCTTTTTTCATCCAATAAGAAATGAAAAAGATCACTCATGCATACATACAGACTACGATCTCCATGAAGTGATGTATTTAATTTTTCATCAATAACTTCCATGGTTGGTTATTATGATAGATTTAATGTCTGTATATTGTATTATTAACATAATTATTATTGTGTAATTAAATATTATTTACGTTCTTACCTTCATAACTATTAGAAAATGATAATGTCACTTGTAAGTACATGTGGACCACCTCCTCCACGAAGCGATGTGATTCATTTAACATTTCAAATTTACATGGAATAGAATAGATATAGATTTAATACATATATATATATATATATATCTGTGTGTGTGTGTGTTTTATATGAAATAATAATGATTCTAAAAAGGTGAAATGTTACTCACCATTATTTCATTCCATCCATCGAAAAGTGGAAAAATCACTCATCTATACATATAGACTATCGTCTCCATATTGTGATGAAATGAATTTTAAACATCCACTTTTTATTAATGGGTATTATGGTTTATATAATGAATAAAAACTATATTAATTTCATGAATGATATTTTAAAGATGATGAAATAATGACCAAGGTGCATGAACCAGAACCATTGAACTGAAACATCAATTCCAAATAAACCAATTTTCACACGAAAAATAACACAAATTAAGAATTATTTACAAAAATATGTATTAAGAAATTATAAGGGAATAATATATAGTAATATATATATATATATATGAATATGTCTATGGTATAGATTTGTAATCAATAAAAATTTATTATATAGTATTTTGAATGCATATGTATGAATATGGGACTTGAGGTAAGAGATTTATGTTACAGTCTCATTTTTTGGGATTTTTTGGGTAAAATTCTCATTTAAGAAAATAATACGATCCTTGTACTTTGAAACCCATATAATTTTTTATCCTATTTTTATTTTTATAATTTTTAAGTAATCATAACATTTTTATGAAACCCAATCATTTTATGCATAATTATTACATCATTTATGATGAATATTTAATAAATATAATTATTATTCATGTCCCAAAATAGTAAATATTTAGTTCCTTTGGATACAGTATTCATAATCAACTTATTTTATAAGATATCTTTAAAATATCTCAGAAATATTTTTCTGACATAAAATTACTCTTATATGTTGGAAAAAATACATCACGGTTCTATATCGGTGTTTTTGTGGTGATTGTGTTTATTGATAAAGATAGAGGACCAGGAATTAGTATTGTTAGTGTTTTTTGAGCAGGTATTTATGGTGGTATAGTTTTCCTATCTTTCCCAATTATCTGGGGCTTAAATTTGAATGTTTGTTTTTGGAAATGGTTGGTTTTCTACAATGGAGTTCATAATTCATGGATTGTGAAGCATAATTCATAGATCCCAAAGGAAGTACACAAAACATTGAAGGAAATTAACCAAGTAATTATTTCCACGAAGAAGTTTTTTTGGACAATGAGTAGCACTACATGGACCACATAGTGGAAAAAAGGTTGTGGGATGCTCACAGTTCATATGAGGCTCATCGTTTTTGGAAAGGAGGTAGTGATTTGAAAATACACAAAGAGTTTTTGTTTTTAGAATACATCAGCCACTAAAAAGGGATAAAAGAGTTATATGGATAATATAATTTAGTTCTCAGTGAATGTTGTACCACATCTATGTTCTAGATAAATCATATTATTGGGTTTTTCGGATCTATTTTCCTATATAAATAACCATATTTATATCCTTAAATAGAGCTAATTCATTTTAAAATATCACCTCAGTATGAATAATTTGGTGATGTCTGAAAGAGTTCAGTGGGACGGATTCCACTAAATAGAGTGTTTGAGGGGAAGTATTTCTATAAAATATAGAGTTCAAGGGGAATAAATTATTTAAAGGGTATTATGTGATGTTAGTTAACAGAAATGGGTTTGTGGGGATCTATATCCAATAAAATAAAACGGCCCGCCAAAGTAGAGGTGGTCCCGGAAGTAGAGGTTCTTCACAAAAGAATAGGTGGTCCAAGAAGAAAATTCATTCTACAAAATGAGAGTTGGTCTGTGAAGCACATGTGCCATATGGTGTGAGGTATTTCACGGTGATTTCAAGGAATTTCTCAAAGGGACTAATATTGAAATAGAATGAAATTTCCACAAAGTAGCAATACATGGAAAAGAGGGACTTCTATAGAGCATATACCTACAATTAAGGATATGTTCATTCATGGAAATAAAGGAACCAAAATTTCCATAAACATTCTGTTGATCCTTCTAAGAGTAGTGATCAAAGAAGGTGGAAAACATCAATCCTTTCCACTAGTAGTGATCTAGAGAAAGAGACTCAAGGATTAACCATTTAAAAGTAGTGAGATAATCCTAAATATTTTAAAGGTAGTGTGTCTGTGCATAGAAGTGATCTATCCCAAATGTTTTATTTTGGAAGTGAGAATTAGTTTATTTGGTACATAGAAACATTACTGATGTATGCTCTGTGGATGTATCCAAGTGAGGGGGAACCAAGTAATATCATTATGTCTCTTGCATTATTTCATTTTAGTTTATACATTACTATGGGAGTAGGTGAGAAGAGTGTTTTGTTTAATAAAGAAACAACATCCAAAAGGGGAAGTAGTTTTAATCTATCGCACCCTAATTCATCCCCCCCCCCCTCTTCGTGTTTTTAACCTACCGAGACTAAAATTAGACATAACATACTAAATACCATTCTTCATATCATGTGGCAATGGAAAAATATAATGTGTCAGGAACTAACATGAATTATCCCTCTTTTAGATGCCCAAGATGGAAAATGACAAGTCCCAAATAGTGTTCCTGATCCCCACAGGCTAGAACAAGTTCTAGTGAATTAAATAACCACCACATGGAAATGATTCCACCTAATTAATAACAAGGAAAATAAAGTCTAGGGAAAAAAATCGGGCATGACCCATCCATATACCAGACGTCCACACTAGAGAAAAAAATAGTAACATAAATTCAAAACATGGAAAGTGGTAAACATAATATTTAAACTATAACCTCCCTCACCAATTGATATCCCTCTTTGGTAAGTCAAATAAACCCCTCAAATGAATTTTCATTGATCACGAACAAATATTTCTACCCTTCATATTTATAAGGTAATAAAATCCTCCTTAGAAAAACAAAAATCTGGTATTTTTACACATATATGGCCTTCTATGAAAAGTAATGGTAAATCCAACTGAAATATGTAATTAGTACCATATCCCAAATGTGATAAAATAAATACATACCTCAATAACTCAACGAACTATTCGAAGGAGAACCAGGAACCGAAACTAAGATAATAATATAGGCATGAACACATAAAAACTCAGTAGGACACCAAAACTAGAAAAAACTAATTACAAAATTTCATATAAAATCCAAATAATGATATTTTGAAATAATAATATAAAAAAATTACATATATATCTTTATAAATAATCATCAATACATCAAAAGTGTTCTCAAAATTTTTTTCAAATTTTTTTAATGAAAAACATTTATTTGGAAATTCTTTTTAAAATCATAATCCACTTGTCCCAAATACTAGTTTTCCAAATTATTTTTGAGAAAAACCATTTATATAGTTAGTCATGGGAGACTAAAACCCCATTTTAAAACTCACACAAAGAGGGAGTGTCAAAATAAATCATTTTCCACTTTTCTCATAAGATAACACTTTTAGATATCATTTCTAAAAACTATTTTAGAATAATTTAAATTCATTCTTCCATTTTTTTATTATTTTAAACAATTTTTGAATTATTTCCCTATAATTTTTTAAAAGAACCGAACTAAGGAGGAATATGTCACATGGTAAGGAACCAAATTCCCAAGTCATACAATAAGGAAAAAAATATTGATAGTACAAATGTGCCACGAAATAATCTATGAGTCAAGGGATAAAAACTAAACCCATGTTAAATCCCTTAAGATGTATTAAAAAGGGTCCTTGTGTCATGAAATATACCCTAGGTACAAAACTGATACAGACCTAAAATTTAATCAATGGACAAAACATCTATTATATGATATATCCTATAAAATCCATCTGACCAGCCTATACCCAACGTTATAAGGATAGAACACCCCATTTAGACTTATCACAAACTATAGGGGCCAATAGTAGTGTTATTCTCCCTATTAAATCATAATACAAGACTCTTAATTAGA
Source organism: Viscum album (assembly GCA_963277665.1). Classification (NCBI taxonomy): domain Eukaryota; kingdom Viridiplantae; phylum Streptophyta; class Magnoliopsida; order Santalales; family Viscaceae; genus Viscum; species Viscum album. The sequence goes on from OY728131.1 coordinate 29,321,518, forward strand.
TACCTATCTTTCCCTGACCAATAAAAATGAAGGTGAGCACAATTAAGGATTTTTCTACTCGAGGATAAAATAGGGTAAAAAAACAACTACATCACCACTTACCCACAAAAATGTGTCCACACAATCAATAAACATAAAAATAATATACAATACATCAAAAGAAACATTGCCTCATAGGATCATAAACCACCACAAGAACACATGAATCATAATGGGCTCAATAGAGACTCACATTATTTATGAAAACTCATATTCATAAAATTCTAGATTTTCCATTACTTTAAATTATTTTTATTATTCCAATCAATATTATCAAAATAATTTTGAAACTCAAATGTGAACTCACCCTTCCCCTTTTTAAAATCACATTGAAAATACTCAAATCCACAATGAGTTTAAAAATGACATCCAAAAGTTTTAACTCATATATTTAAAAATATCACAACATGTGTTAAAACATTTAAACAAATTCAACACAACCAAAACTTGGTTTGAAAGACATTTTAATTCAAGAAAACATTTTAAAATAGTAATTCAGTGGTTTTAGCCACTTTAACACCAAAATATTTCTTTAAAGGATAATCCATAATTCTCACAAATACTTGGAATGGATTCACATCCCATAATAAGGTTTAAAATCATTTTCATAACAACTTGGACACATAGAACATACATATAGACATAATTTAAAAGATAAATAATTTATAGATATCAAAAAATATTAAATTAATGTAATAAAAATCTATGGAAAAGAGACACACACCTCATACTAATTTCAATCAGGATGGAATCATGTCGTAGTGAGCCGAAAGATGTCTCCTTCTAAGGAAAAGAACCCATATGTAAGAGACAGTCCCTATGAACCCTATACACCCAAAACAACAATTTTAAACTCAACATAACTCAAATTTTAACCCTATAAGTGATTAGAGTTTATTGGTGGAATAAAATTGAGTGGGAGAGGGAGGTATAATCTTACCACATGAAACTAATGTGAGTGACACACAAAATTAGAGGAGGGGTGGGCTGATGGGGTGAAGTTGTGACATCATGTGAGAAGGAGTGGCAACCAACAGGTGTAACACGCACCCACGTGGGGATGGATTGATTGTTATATGCAAGGAGTATGGGTATAGGTGAGGTTGTGTATTAGATTTTAGGGGTTATAAAAAAATAAAAAATGGAAAATTAAAACAAATTGGGGTAAACTGCATAGTTATGTTTCATGGTTGGAAAAATCATGTGCAAGTCATGCACTACCCTCTTTCTTTCCAAAAATGACTTACATGGTTTCTCATGGGCACTGCATGGTTGGAATAATTTTGATCCAATAATTCCTATTGAAATGGCCCAAATTTAGATTCGATCCATGTGATTTACACATGATTTACCTAATAATTCACAATATATGTTCCACACCCCAAATTCACTGATGTCGTACACAGTTTCTGCACAGTTACTCCTAACCATTCCCAACCCATGTGCGACATAAAAATTTACCAAAAATATAAAATTATAGCTTGGAGCTTCAAAAATATTATGTATAACAAAAATATTTTATTTAAATTAGTTAACTCATTCAAAACTCACAAGTCATGGAATAATTAATTCTAAGTTAAAAATCCATGAATCATAAGGAAATCATGAACTTTTAGATCAAAAAATTGGTATAATATCTTGTTATAAGAGAGTGGAATAAATTTTTTTCATAATCATAATCATTAAATATAATGTTTGGGATTCCCAAAAAGATATTAAATATATGTTAGGATTTGGAAAACCACCCAAGTACTTCTTTAGGCTTGGGTTTACCATCTTTTTACCCTTTGATCTCCTAAAACATTAATCATAACCCAATGCATTGGACGACTACAATGGAACCACCAATAAAAAACCATAATACATTCATATTTATTCCAAAATATCAGGAAATAATTTATAATTAATCATAGCTTATTTTATGGAAAATAAAAATGGTTTCATCAATATTTCATCATTTTAATAAATAACTGTCTAGAGAAATATTAAGGATGGTATCATTAGATCATTTCCCCAGTAAAGCATAAGTAACATCAAAGGGTGTTTCCATAGATGAAGATATTATTAAAAGATTATTGAAACATTTATTATGGAAAATAATCATTTCTTAAATCATTTATTTATAATCTAAAAATTTCCATAATATTAAGAAAATCATTTTCTTTTAAAAGAACCATAGAAACTTGTAAAGACTGATTTAAATAAAAGAACAGTCATGAAGATTTGAAAATCCTTTCATGTAGTATTTATTAAAAAAATTATTCCATTAAAACCTTTGGTAAAAGTTCAAAAGTACTTCAATAAAAAAATGATAAAAATTTTCATTTTTAATAATATAGTAAAAATTAAAATATGGATTAAATATATTTTGACAATCATTGGGGAATAATAAAAAAAATATCATAAAAATATTTTATAAAACATTAACTCTCTCGTAATTTCTCTAACCACCTACATAATAAATTTAATATTTTTATAATTTTATACTAGACTCATACCCAAACATGGTTTACATATAACATATTATCAACCATTAGTTGACAATATTTCATTATCATCGTCATTCTAGGTCTTAACTACTTCATTTTTCATGCATGCTTCAATTCAACAATTATGGTTCTTGAATCCTGATCATGGTTTCATCATTTTAAAAATATTATTCATGTCATTAATAACATATTATTATATAATATCACTTGTATTAAACATTAACTAATGATTCATGTCATGATTAATATAACATCACCCATGTTTGTGGTAAAACTGTCCAAAATAAGAGCATGTTATAAACCCCAAATGAGCATAAACATGATAAGGTATAATCATAATATAATTTTTATAGAATATTATTTATTAATGATATTATTATATATTAATTATATATAATTTTAGAATTTTCCATTAAATTTATATATTGAAAATGAAATATACCTCCCAAGGCAACAGTAGTCCACAGGTACACAAGAATGATACATCCATTTTCTAATGAGAATAATGAAAATAAATTAGATAATATTTTGTAATTACATAAAAAATATTACATTGTAAATATTATATATATTATATAAAATCAACATTAAAAAAATACAAGTGAGGTGGTGAGGGAATATGAATCACATCGCCACATGGAGGTAGTACTCCACATGTACGCATGAGCAATACTTTCATTTCCCATTTGATGGAAATGGGTTGAATGCAGATTTCAAATAATTATAATAACATATTACTATATTTATTTCACTATATTCATTATGTAATGATAGATACAACATATTTAGGGGAATTCTATGAATAACTAAACATTTAAAGAGTTGGTTAAGGTAAAGAGCTATTCTTTGAGGGACTAGCTTGGGTTTCCACTATAATCCTTCTTAGGATGGTCATAGGTCTGTACAAGAAAAACAAGAACATGACGAATGAAGATAATATGGTATTTTTTCTAGAATTTTAAGAGTTATGGGGCTCAAAATGTGTGAATAAGAGAAGATAATAGGTTCCCATTTATAAGTGAGAGGAGGGACACACATGGAATTACATAAACTATTTATAAAATATAAAGTCATTTTCTGTTAAATTAGAACCAAATAGAAAATAAATAAAATTCAATACAATATAAAAACTAAAAAAGTTAATATAATAATATTTAAATAGGTTTATTTGGTATTTTACCCTTATCTTTTAGTTTAACCCATGATAAACTCGTTTACTTTCAACCATGGTAATAATTTGTTACCGTTTTCACAATTCATTACTACCAAACATGAAAATGAAATAATTATAATATTTGGAAATGATGTTTAAAAAAATAGAATTTAGGTAATCTAATTGAGTTTCTATAAGTGTAAGAAATTATTTTTAAAATAATCATGCAAGACACAATGAAAACTATTTTTATTGAATTTTTAAACATAAAACAGAATTTAATATCATTCCCTTCCCATTAACAACCATTATATGAATTATATATATAATATATAAATTTCATAAAAATAATTCCTCAAAGGTGATTAATTAAATTTATTAATATAAAAACATATTTCATGCATAATATTTAATTTTTAGAAAAGAATATTTTTTTAACATTAGAATTCTTTTATTTGAATTTCTAACCAATTGATAACCAATGAATTTGATTCTACATGTGTAATAAAATTATAATATTGATATTCTAAATTAAAAATAAAATATTTAATAAATAAAACATACATGATATAATAATGCTCATAAATAAAATATTTCAAAATATTTCATTAGTATAAAATCTCTGTGAAGACACGACTTCAGAAAACCAGGAGCCGGTGCCTTCTGAACATGATGTGTCATTTTGAAATAAAAACATTCACTGATAAACACACATCACATCCCAAAAAGAGGATCGAGTTCGGTTCAGGCTCTGGGAAACTGGCAGCTTCAGGGATGTTTCACCTGATAAAAGTTGTTACCAGAAAATTTTAAATCAAAACGTAGGGTGAGAATAAGAATACCTAGTAAGGGGTTTTAAAATAAACCAATGTTACTTTTGAAAGAATTATTTAAAACTATATATAAATAAATTCTCTAAATTAAAACTATAATACATGTAACATAACATAAAAGTGCGCAATCAAGATTTTCAAGGTATACATGAATCAATTATGACATTTTCCAAGGGAGTAATAAAGGTCATCATAAACAAGTATGACATATGATTAATTAAGAACAATTAAAAAGTTAAGAGTAATACATATTCAGAGTTTTGGGTGAAGGAAACAATTTTAATTTCATAAGTTGGTTACTATCTTACTGAGTGATAAACACAAATCATGCCCTAAACCTTTACTCGTGACATCAATATGAACATGATAAAAAAACATAAGGAAAAGGGTAGTGAAAGGATAGGCATATCATTTTGAAAAGAACTTGTAACATAACATGAATACATGGCTTCAACATTTATCTTATAGAATCATTTCTGTATCACCGAGGTCCATCCTCAAGGTGTCATTTAAAAAATATTACCAAGGTTGTTCACCAAGGTATCGTTAAAATGGTCATCTCTAGAGATTATGTCTTTACCCAATGTATTGGAGCGCTATTAGGGAACACCCTTTATTTGTCTTTATTATCATGTGACACATAGAATATACTTTACCTCAATGTGGTTGTATATTCAAGATATCCCATTCAACCTTGAATAATTTATTTTCATATTACCAAAGGTGTCCTATACCACTTTGGGTAACTTGATTCTTGGTTCATTATTATGATGTGTCATATGCATGTAGGATGATCAATGATATGGACAAGGAATAACCATTATACAATTGGTCTACAAACACATGACATGATAAAGAACATACAAACATGGGATAATTAATCAAAATAAGGCATGGTTAAGTAAACATTCAATGTACAATGGAAAATTACTAAACCACATCAAATGGTAGATGAAAAGGGGTTGTCACATGAAATGATAATGTGATACTCTTTAAAATTATTATTTCATGAAAATGAAATACATAGATACTTGTCATTAAATATGCTGCTAAACATGACACTAAACATGAAAATTGGATAAATCATAAACGTAATTAACCTATATTAAACATTGTAGAAAAATCATTATGTGTTAAAATTTTATATGAGAATAATATGATTTATAAATCCATTTATTTTCTAATACATTTGGGTCAAGTCAGAGTATATCCCTTTGACTTTCAACGTAGTTAATAATATTAAAATTAAGAAAGATCATTAGTGTACATGAAAATTCAAAATATTATAGACAAACCCTAAAATCCCACAAGTGTTAAAATATTTACAACCATTAATTGAAATTAGGGTTTCAGAAATTATTCTCATAAAAATATATTTACATAACCATATATACACCAAGAATATATATGGGTTTTTACATAAAATAAACAAGGCCATTAAAATTTCTTGAGTTCTAAAAAACTCTAACTACTTATCAATTATTTAATTGAAAATCAAAACCTTATGGGGGTTTAATGTTAATGAAACTATAAATACATAAATATATAACCACTCTGGTTTTAAACTATAACATAATTGAACCTAAACCAATGGACTAGTTTTCATCTAAAATATCATTCAAAGATAGGTATTCATCCCCTAAATCCATAACTGTCTTATTTTAAAATACATAAACATATATAAATATATAGTCATATATACAACGTTTACATAAAGAATATAAATTTTAAGAGTTGGTTCAAAAGTGACATTTATATACATATATTACCTAGTATAACATACTGAATAATCTTGGATACCCTAAAACACAGATTGGGTTTTAGTTATAAATACATATATTTATATATAAAAATTTTTATATGCATAATATACATAAATATAAGTTTTTGGTTTGGTAAAACAGAATCATAAAAAAAAATGAAAAAGGACTCTTACATATGTAACCCTTTTGATTGCACGATGGAAAACACCTTGAAAAAATTTCAGACCAAAATTTCTATGTTATATATATACATATAAAAACTGTATATACCAATTGTATAATAGTATAGGTTTCTCTAAACAAAAACAAAATATGAAAGAACTCTTACCTTGACTGAGAAAGAAGCTCGAACCTGGGGTTGCTTTCTGGATTTTCTCGTAGTTCGAGGGAGAGGAGAAGAAGAAACCAATGCAGTTTCATGTGGCATGGGGTTTAAGTAGAGGCTTCGGTGAGTTTAACATGACTCGACCTAATAGTTAGGCCGGTGTAGGGAAGTCAAAGATACAGTACCCTAGGAGGTGGGGTGTGCAAGAGTCAAGAGGAGCAGTGGAAATGGAGGTGATCAAGGCATACTCAGGTGAACCAGTGTGCTGGAATAGATCGCTATGGGGAAGTTGACAGGGAGAGGATGATGTGGAGATGAGAAAGATGGCCAAGATTACATCTAGGTGAGAGAAGATGGCTGGAGGGAGAGAGGGAGATGACTTGAGCGAGTTTAAAGAAATCAACGGCTGAGATTCGATCCTGGAATGATTGGATGGTCACGGAGAGACACAAGATTTAAAAGAAACGACAGTTGGGATTCGTTCTTGAAGAGATCAGGCAGTCATGAAGAGAGGATATCCCTCTTATGTTTTTATGAAATATTTATTTGAGAGAAGAAATGAAATGTAAAAAAATGGAAACAGAAAGGTTTTATTTAAAAAATTCCATACTAATAGTTAAAAATTTAATTTATATAAACTTTTAGAAGTTTTAAGAACATATAACTTTTAAAATATAAAATCCAATTTATAACATACTCTACCATTTGATTGAAAAGATAAATAGTTTCCCCTAATTCAGAATAAATAATTTTAATGATCTAACAAAATATATTTTTCAATAATCAATAAAATTATATGATTATAAGATACTATTTAAAAATGACTTTCAAAACATTTAGAATGTCTTAAAATACTAGGTTTTATACAATTTAGATATTTTAAAATCAATTAGGTTCTTTTATAAGAGTAATATTTAATATTAAAATTATGATATTTGAAAATATAATTCAAATAATTTGAACATTTTAACATACTTGAAATACCAAAAGGTTAGAAAAACAATGTTTTAATTAAAATAAAAATTTAAAAGCCCAACGGTCATATATATATAACAATCATAATTTCGAAACGACCCCTATAAAAACAGCGGGGTAGGGTGTTTCAAACTCAAGGAAACCGAAGAAGATGGTGCTCCCACTCCCACTGATGATCACCACGGTGTTCATGATTATGTTGATGATGTTTTTTGCTTTATTTGACTTGAATGATCTTTTTTACTTACTAGGCCTCATTGTGGTGATTGGGGGTCTTCCAGTAGGTCTTATATAATTTTTCATTGGTATTTTTAGTTAGTCTATTAAATCTTTTCATCTTAGTGTATTGTAAACACCATGGTGTTCTTATTTAAATAAAGAGCCTTATGTTTGTCGTTTAAATTTTTTTTGGTTAAAAGGAATTTAACAAAAGTAAAATTATAGTATCATCATTATAAGATACCCAAAACTCAGGTTGTTAAATTATCCCCCCTTCAGATAATTGAATCCTCGCAATTTCTTTCATACAAACTCACTAAGATTAAGCTCACAGTTGTTCCTACCATATCCCCCATTGTGGGTAATCATCAGTTGTGCTCAACGGAAGGGTCACATTGATGCTCAACTCCTCTAGTTCTTGGATATGGATACACTTAGGTCAGAAAGGGTTGAACTCATGTGCCAAACAGTCAGACTTACAGAGGGATGCTTGAACAGTACATTGTTTGGAAATTTCCATATGGACCAACGTACGAAGAACTCTCTAAATTATGTCTCACTAAATAACATCTAAGTAATAGACGTAGTCGTACAGGCTAACACTGAGGAGTTTGTACATGTAGGTCGCAAAAATGTTTCCCTCTATGGAACCCTCTTGAAATTTTACTATGGCCATGTAGTTCCGGCCTAGGGTGAAACACAGGAAGAGCCCTTTGTGGTATTTCACCCTCCTCTTAAGCTCATCCAATTGTGTTGAGCCAATATGGAAGAATAATGAAGCATTCCATTGACATTTGTGGAGAATCTTCGGACCATTTGTCACCTCAAACAATTGTTTGCACGTTCCTCGCAGGTTTGCGAAGTGACAATACTCATCTTCATAGGATTTTATTGCGATAATCTCTAGTATCTTAGTAAGAAGAGATAACATGTGGGTTTGTCCTTCCATCTAAAAGTTTAATATATGAGTTTAATCACATGAAGTCCATCCAAAAGTATGAACAATGCAATGACAGGAAAGGGAAAAATCAATATTTCAATAAACATACGTTTATTTCTAAACATCAGTGCTTGAGTTTCCCTTAATGACCTACTACATGAAATCTACACAGAGAAACAAAAATCCCTATCTCCTCAAACCAAACATAGGCTGAGCATTCGGTTTTAAACTCATGGGGGAACCTATGACGTCTCCTGAGTATAGAATGAGGGGTATGATGTTGGGAGATATTAGAATGCACTTGTTGTCTACAAGACAGTCTAGTGGACTCATCTTCTAACATTCTGAAGACCAACAACTGGCCCTAGAAGCCATAGTTCACGATTTGACAAAGATAGGCCGCTTGAAGGTCACCGGCAGTAGCAGCTTCTTGAAAAGAGTCTAGGGCCATTATGCCAAATTCCTCACCTGTCGTGAACACCCTGAAATGTCCCTCATGGTACATTACTCGACGTACATAGGAGGGCAATTGGATGATCATCATAAGGAGGTAATCCAATCCTAACCCCCGGTGTAGCCGAAGCACCTGTGGTGTGTTTGACACGTCGTATAGGTGTTTTCATGTCATGTGGATATGATCATTGTTTAGAAAATTCTCTCAGATATCTAAAGACTCAATGGTATATAGGGCCTCATTGGGGAGTGAAAAAAGAATAGTACCTTCTTTTTCCATTTGAAAATTAAGAAAACTCATTTTTAGTGATGCTGAAGTATATTTTTCTATTGTTTCAGTTTTGGTTTTCTAGAGTTTTCCAAACCGAACCCTATCAATCCAACTTTAAAGACCCGAATCCAGAAAACTATGAACTGGTGCCTTCTAAATATGATGTGTCTTTTTGAAATAAATAATGCACTGATAAACACAAATCACATCCCATACATAGGATCGAGTTCGGTTAGGGCTTTGAGAAACTGGAAACTTCAGGGATATTTCAACTGATAAAAGTTGTTACCTGAAAATTTTAAATCAAAACATAGGGTGAGCTTAAGAATTCCCATTAAGGGGTTTTAAAATAAACCAATGTATCTTTTGAAAGCATTATTTAAAAATATCCATAGAACATCATCTTAAGTAAAACTATAATACAGGTAACATAACATAAAAGTGCTCAATCATGATTTTCAAGGAATACATGGATCAATTATGACATTTTCCAAGGGAGTAATTAAGGTCATCATAAACAAGTATGACATATGATTATTTAAGAAAAATTAAATAGTTAAGAGTAATACAAAATCAGAGTTGTGTGTGAAGGAAACAACTTCAATTTCATAAGTTGGTTACTATCTTACTAAGTGATAAACAAAAATCATGACCTAAACCTTTACTCATGACATCAATATGAACAAGATAAAAAACATAAGGATGAGAGTACTGAAAGAATAGGAATATCATTTTGAAAAGAACTTGTAACATAACTTGAATATGTGGCTTCATCATTTAACATAGACAATCATTTCTGTATCACCAAGGTCCATCCCAAAGGTGTCATTTAAAAAACATTACCATGGTTTTTCACCAAGGTATCGTTAAAAGGTCCATCTCCAGAGATTAAGTGTTTACCCAATGCATTGCAGCGCTATCAGGGTGCACCCTTAATTTGTCTTAATTATCATGTGAGCCATATAGATCATACTTTACTTCAATGGTGTTTTATATTCAAGATATCTAATACCACCTTGAATAATTCATTTTCATATTACCCAAGGTGTCCCATACCACTTTGGTAACTTGATTCTTGGTTCGTTATTATGATGTGTCAAATGCATGTAGGATGATCAATGATATGGGCAAGGAAAAACCATTATAAAATTGGTCCACAAACACATGACGTGACAGATAACATACAAACATGGGATAATTAATCAAAAGAAGGCATGGTTTAGTAAACATTCTATGTACAAAAGACAATTACTAAACCACATCAAATGGAAGATGAAAAGGGGTTATCACATGAAATGATAAAGTGATACTCTTTAAAATTCTTGTCTCATTGAAATGAAATACAAAGATACTTGTCATTAAATATGCTGCTAAACATGGAACTGAACATGAAAATAGGCTATATCATAAATGTGATTAACCTATAGTAAATATTGTAGCAAATTCATTATGTGTTAAAATTTCATGCAAGCATAACATGATTTATAAATCCATTTATTTTCTAATAAATTTAGGTCATGTTAGAGTATATCTCTTTGACTTTCAACGTGGTTAATAATATTAAAATTAAGCAAGCTCATTAATGTACAAAAAATACAAAATATCATAGAAAAACCCTATAATCCCACGTGTGTTAAAATATTAACAACCATTAATTTAAATTAGGTTTCAAAAATTATTCTCATAAAAATATATTTAAATAACCATATATACACCCAGAATTTTTATGGGTTTTTACTTAAAATAAACAAGGCCATTAATATTTCCTGTGTTCTGAAAACCTATAACTACTTGTCAATTATTTAATTGAAAATCAAAACCTTATGGGGTTTTAATGTTCATGAAAAAATAAATACATAAATATATAACCACTTTGGTTTTAAACTATAACATAATTGTACCTAAGCCAAAGGCCTAGTTTGCGTCTAAAATATCACTCAAAGATAGGTATTCATCCCCTAAATCCAAAACTGTCTTGTTTTGAAATACATAGACATATATAAATATATAGTTAGATATACAAGGTTTACATAAAGAATATGCATGTTAAGAGTAGGTTCAAAAGTAACCTTTATAAACATACATTACCTCATATAACATACTGGATAATCAGGGATTTCTTAAAAAATATATTGGGTTTGAGTTATAAATATATATATTTATATATACAAAATTGTATATACACAATATACATTAATATAATTTTTATGTTTTGTAAAACAGAATCGTAAAAAAAATTAAAAAGGATTCTTACATATGTAAATATTCTGATAACATGATGGCAAAAACCTTGAAAAAAATTCAGAACGAAGGGTTTGTGTTATATATATATAAATATATAAACTTTATATGCTGAGTGTATAATAGTATAGGTTTCTCTAAACGAACAAAAAACATGAAAGCACTCTTACCGTGACTGAGGATGAAGCTCGAACCAGGGGTAGCTGGCTGGATTTTTTGGGAGTTCGAGGGAGAGAAGGAGGAGAAAACCCCCATGGGGTTTCAAGCGGAATACGGGTTTAAGTAGAGGCTTCGGTGCATTTAAAATGACTCAACCCAAGATATAGTCTGGTGTAGGGAAGATGAAGATACAGTACCCTAGGAGGTGGGGTGTGCAGGAGTCAAGGGGAGTAGTGGAAATGTAGGTGATTGAGGCGTCCTCAGGTGAACCAGTGTGCTGGAGTGGATTGTGAGGGGGAAGATGATGGGGAGAGGATGACATGGTGAGAAACCCGATGGCCAAGATTACATCTAGGCGAGATCGGACTGCTGAAGGGAGAGTGAGAGATGAGTTGAGCGGGTTTAAAGAAATAAAAGGCTATGATTCGATCCTGGAATGATCGGATGGTCATGGAGAGACGAGAGATTTAAAAGAAATGATGGTTGGGATTCTATCGTGAATAGATCGGGCGGTGATGGGGAGACGTGGTTCCTCTTATGTTTTTGTTCAAAATTTATTTCTGAAAAAACTTAAAGGTTAAAAAAATGGAAATAGAATGGTTTTATGTAAAAAAAAATTCAATACTAATAGTGAAAAATTGAATATGTATAAACATTTATAAGTTTTAAGAACTTATAACTTTTAAAATCTAAAATCCACTTTATAACATACTATACCATTTGAGTGAAAAGATAAATAATTTTTCCTATTTCAAAATACATAATTTTATAGATATAACAGAATATTTTTACCAATCATCATTAAAATTATATGATTATAAGATACAATTTAAACATGACTTTCAAAACATTTAGAAGGTGTCAAAATAATAGGTTTTCTACCATTTGGATTTTGTAAAATCAATTAGGTTCCTTTATAAGAGTAATCTTTTATTTTTAAATAATGATATTTGAAAATATAATTCAAATCATTTGAACATTTTAACATACTTCAAATACCATAAGGTTATAGAAACCAAGTTTTTATAAAAAGATAAACATTAAAAACCCAATGGTCATATATATATAATGGTCATAATTTCTAAAGGACCCCTATAAAAACATTGGGGTAGGGTGTTTCAAACACAAGGTAATAGAAGAAGTTGATTCTCCCAATCCCACTAATGATTAGCATGGTGTTCATGATTATGGTGATCATGTTTTTTGCTTTAGTTGACTCAGAGTATCTCCTTTAATTACTGGGTCTCTTTGTGGTGATTAGGGGTCTTCCAGTAGCTCTTATATGATTTTTCATAGGTATTTTTGGTTTGTGTGTTTACTCTTTTCATATCAGTGTATTGTAAACACCACAGTGTTCTTAATTAAATAAAGATCCTTATTTTTTTCCATTGAATTTTTGTTTGGGTAAGAGGGCTTTAAAAAAAGTAAAATAATAGTATCATTATTATAAGATACCAAAAACTTAGGTTGTTACATTCCCTCCTTTTTTTTACATAAATTTTCATTTCATTTTACAATGAGAGGATCTTTAAAGTCTAGTGTCTTGGAAATCATGAACATAATACATGAAAACAAAATTAAAAATTCTTATAATCCATGTGTAATTCTTAATAATGTTTTTACCCTATGTAAAATTACTTCATCTCATATACTAGAGGCATACATCAAAGTAAAGGGTGAGAAGAAGGCCCAGTAAGGGTAAACAAGGAATCAGTTTACTTGTGATATCAATAAGAACATGAATAAAAACATAAAGACATGAAAAATGGATGTATAGGTATATCATAATGGAATGAACAAGAAAAATATTTGAATATGAGGAGACAACATTTAATTTAGACATTCATGAACATATCACCAAGGTCCATCCCCAAGGTGTAATAAAAATTACCAAGGTTATTCACCAAAAAATCTTGAAACTCGTCATCTCTAGAGATTAATTCATTACACAATGCATCAGAGTGCTATCAAGTTGCACCATTAATATGTATTTACATTCATGTGATCTACATATATCATAATAAAACATTTCATATATTACCCATAGAGAATAAAATAAATGGGTTTCATTTTAAAATCATGACATTTGAAAAAGAACGTAAAATAAGATCATTGTGTCATTTATATCCCATGGAATGGGAGTGAGGGTTATATGTATGTAAATTATAGAATCATATATATCATATTTATATATTTATTAACACCCATAGAACAAAATAGTTCTTGGTATTCACATAAATAAAACAAGAAAATTTCTTTAGAGAAAGATATTGAAATTTTGAGGCGAACTTTCTACAGCATAACTGCTATATAACATGGTTCTAGAAAACATTAGAAATAGAAGGGAAAAGGGTGATGCAATAATAAATAATTCATGATACAGTATGAGTAAATAATAATATCATGGTGTGGATATTTTAATGACATACCATATGAGAAGGAAACATTAAATAAAATAGAAGATGCGATTTCTTTTATGAGAAATCCAGAAGCCTAACGACTTCACTTAAAAATTCAGAAAACTAATTGATGAGAGGGGGAAGGGTCCTTAAACAATTAGACCTGAAATGGAATTAATGATAATATATAATAACATATCCTCAACATAATGATATGGAAAATTGAAGACACAACATAAAGGAAGTCATGGCTTAAAAGAGGAGGGTGAAAGATTCCCTTACCTTGAAGAGTAACTTCGAAAGATTGAAGGTTGGGACCTTGGGAGGCTTGAGGGCACCTTTAGAGGACTCCTTGAGAGTTAAAGAGGCCAGAAAATCATTGGGGAGGATTTGGGAGTTAAATAAATTAGGGAAAGGCTTGGTATTTATAGGATAATTGAGGGAACAAATCCTTAATGGCCAAGGGACACCTCATCGGTGGTATTGGGAAAACCATGGGCTTTAACTTGGTATTTTCCCATGGAATTGTCCACATGGGAAACCTCACACCATATATTACTATTAATAAGTCTATCATAATCATTAAATAATTATTACCTCCTTAATGATGTCATTAAACACCTGAAACTAAAAACTGTATTTTTACTATTCACCAAAAATTCACCTATTTTAGAAAAATCCCAAAAAGTCGATTTAACCTAATATTGAAGCTCTAAATTCATAAATGAACAACATTTTAATAAAATGTTTTTATAAATATTTTTAATTTAATTTTTAAATAAAAACACTATTCACTAAAAATTCGATTGTTTCGGAAAAAACGCAAAAATTTACCTTTACATAATACTGATGCTCTGAAATCAAAAATGAACTCCATTATATGAAAATAATTCTTTAATTATTTTTAATTTAATTTATAAATAAAAACAATATTCACCTGAAAGAAAACTAATATTTAACTAATAATTTCTGAAACAATTAGTTACTTTTTTAATTGAATCACATTACTTAATCCATGTGCCAAAATTATATTAATACTTTCTTAGGTGAGGTTACTAATCCATTTGGTCACATTAATAATCATAAGTGTAAAATCATTATTCATAATTTACTATTCATCAAATATTAAGTTGATCTTATCAGATTATAAATTTCTTGCTGAGCATAACTGTAGAAGACCATTTTTTTAAAATCAGTAACATTATTAATTATTTAAGGTTTACATAAATATTTTAAAATACCATTTTTCCAAAATTCATTAATAATATACATCCTATATTTATCCAGACATTTGATATTTACCAACATCACCATAAAAAGAAATAACAATTTTATTTATATCAAAGGATTACACAAAGCAGCTAAGGTCTCGTTACATAGCCCCTTATAACACCAGCATAGGACCTAAGTTTAAGGTGTGATAAGGTGACAGAATCTTGGGGTGGCTTGGCCAACATTACCTGAGTGGTAATTTCTATCAGCTTGAACTTCTCCCGAAGGAGATTCCATCTCAGCTTCACACGTTGAAGCTCAGATTTGATTTGGTCTAGTGAAAATCCCAGTGGTGCGACATCCTTACAAAGTTCCTTTAGATGGGCTTCGATCGGACCGAGACTACAGGATGAGGCCATAGATTCTTCTTTCTATATTAATTAACCAAGATCACTTGAATTTATGGACAAAAATTTCTACATTTAGTTTCCAACAGTCATATAACAGTCGAAAACCAACGGTATCATCTCAATTATACTCATTTAATTAAATGAAATAGTATTATTGAGTATAAAATTAAATAAAACACAAAATTAAGAAACAAACATTATTAAAAAGCCTAGTTCGTTACAATTAGGATTAATTGTAATTCCAAATTTAATTATAAATTATTTTCAATAATTAATTTTCAATTAAATAAAATATAATGCGATTTATTTTATAATTTATAAATATTATTTACACAAGGTTGGTGTTTTATATAAATCACGATCTTGAAAACATTAAATTTATTTAAAGAGGAGTATATTATAAAATCTAAAGGTTTTGTATTCTACGCCCTTATAAGATTTTCATCATCGAAATTTTAGCACTTCAATATATACAACTAAAGATAATTATGCCACATCACATCCCTTGTTTCTCAGGTAGAATCCTTAATGTTATAGTTTCTTTAAAAACCCTTGACTAGGTTAGTAGACTTGTTTCATATAACTTTCTTTCTATGATCCAGAATCTCCACTGGTTGTTCCTCATAATAATGATTACGCTCTAACAATACACCCTCTGAGTTTTCTACATTTAAATTATTATATATATACTTCCTCAAAAGTGATACATTGAAAACATCATCAACATGAGATATATTTGGTGGAATTTCCACTTGATAAGAAACCATCTAATATTTGATAAATCATATCGATAGGGGTGATATATCTAGGTCTTAGAATTCCCTTATTTATAAATCTTATTATATTATTTCATGGAGATATATATAGGAACACTTTATAAACATCTATAAACTCAAAATATTATGGTTGATTGTTAGATTAAAATTTTTACCAACTCTGAGTTTCATTTATTTTCATGTGAATAATTCTATCCTTCTCTTCCATTTCCTCAGATAAAATAGGTCTAAATTTCTTTCTTTCTCCATCTTCTTCCAAGAATGTTGGTGCTCTTCCCTCTATTTCATATATGGATTTATAAGGATCCATATGATTGCTAAAGAAAAATATATTTTTATAGGAAAACATGATAAGAGTAAGGGATTGATCCCAAGTATCTTTGAAATCTTGTGAACATGATCTTATCATATGTTCTAGTATTTGAATGTTTCTCTCAGAATGTCCATTTCACGAAGGATAAGAAGTAGTAAAAAAACTCAACTCTATATCTAGATCTTGAGGAAGACGTCACCAAAACAAAAAATGTATACCTCTATTATCAATCAAGTATAATATAATATGGTACTTCATGAAATCATACCACTTATTGTATAACACAATAAGTTTATCATGATATAAATCTTCTATGATGGATATAAAATGTGTTGATTTCATAAGGCAGTTGGCTACATTCCAAATATAATTATGTCATTTTGATGCTTTTGGGGGTCCAATTTTATAATCCATGGATAGGTTTTCTTATTTCCATTATGGTATGGGTAATTGTTGTGACAACCCCTTGAAATTTAATCAATAATCCTTAATCCACTGAAATACCGAGTACTGAGACACATACACTACAACATGTCTCTTCATAGTTTACCACTCGAAATACTCTTTTTGAACTCTATACATAATTTTACTTTTAGGATGAATAGATAATGATGAACTCTGATTTTATTCAAATAACTCCTCAAGTATGGTATTGATGGAATACATACTCAGTTCCTAGAACTTATCATTCCATCCAAATCATGATTGAACTCAAAAAAAAATCATGACCTTCTTCTATAGTTCCAATTCCTCATTATACACCAATTAAATTATCATATGTATGGATGGTTCAGAATTCATCCATGAAATATATAATTTTTTCCTTTTCACATGATTTCATTATTCATCATCATTAAATCCATAAATTTTGGATCTCTTTCAATCTTTATAATAGAAAAGATAGCATGGTCCTTCAAACTCAAAACATTTTCCACCTTAATTTAATTTTCATGGTAGTAATTTGTTGAGTATTCCTAATCTTTAAATAATAAAAACTATATATTTTAGTTCATATTTAACTCATTATAGGTGAATGTATTATTTATTATTTTATGATAAGTATATATATCACATCTTTCACCACGTTGATAATTCTTCTATATCTTCACTGTTAAAATTATCACATCTAAATCCAAATCATGTGTTGGGTAATTTTACTCATAAACCTTCAATTGGTGTGAGGAATGATCTATAACCATCTCATTTTATATAAGAACACATTCCATATCATTTTTTGATGATTCAATATAATTAAAAAAATCCTTCTCCACTATAAGGAAGTGTGAGAATAGGTCAATTGACAAGCCTTAATTTTAGTTCCTTGAAATTTTATTCAAATTTGTCATTCCAAAGGAACATAACTCCCTTATAATTTTACTTGGGGATTGGATTATATTTCTTTGATAGATTCATCAAAAAGATATTTTAATATCAATCCTATACAAGAAAAATATAGATTTTAGTCACCTTGGTGGGTCTAGGCCAATGTTCAATAAATTTCATCATTTATATATATACTGATATTCACTCTCTTGATATTATATAAATAAAATAAAGTACTCTATAACCAAAATTCACACATGGAAAATTTTTCATATAACATATCCTTTATTCTAGCTTTCATTGAAATCATAATGTGATTTTAAAACACTTATTTTATCTTCAAATATATAATTATATCATCTATAAATACTTCCAAAAAATGATCAAGGAATTATTTATAGAATCTATTTTGAGATACATGAATATAGTGGAGTAAATAATAAGAAAAAATAGAATCACTATAAATTTATGTTGTCCATTCGTCAAATAAGAATGTTGAATTGGTAAGATCTCCCTTGTTGACCCTCAGCTGATGATATCTTGATCAAACATCAATCATGGAAAAAGATTCATCTCCTCATAATTAATAAAAAAACTAATTGATATGGGGTATTAGATACTTATTTTTAGGCTTTATCATGTTATTTTCTCTATAATCAATCTGGATATAGATTAATCCATTTTTTTAATTAAAAAGTAACGGGATTTACCCATAGTGTAGAAATTGGATGGACAAATCACTTATCCATATTCTCATAAATCTTATTCATCAATTCCTATAAATCAATAAAGTCCATTATATTATGAATACTTGAAATAGGTGTAGCACCATGTTTAAGTTATATTGAAAGATAAACTTCTTAATTTAGGGGATTATAAAGAAAGTTTTTAGAAAATACATCTATATAATCCTAAATAATATTAATATAATTAATGATGAGTTTCTTCCCAATTATTTTAGATTAATACCCCTCTTGAATTGGAATAAAGACCCATATAATTTTTATTAGAGTTTTGGGTTCCTCATTTCAATAATTGACGATCGCATGCTGATTTAAAATATCAAATGCGACTTACCTTACCGTAAATTTGATATGGGATATATATAAATAGAGCCAATACATTTATAAAATAATATAAACATAAGCTACCAGAATAAGAAAAATATTTTAAGAACCATATTCCCACATAATTTTATTAGGAAGTATTTATATACAATAGATGTGATCATTGAACTATTATGAATTTTTATAGCTGAATCAATATCTAATCATTGAGGTGGTGATGTAATACCGTTATTAAAATCTTTTGATATTGAATATTGGGATGATAAAGTATTTAATAATACATTAGTAGTTATAGAGGGAATGATAATTGTACCTTTCACCACTCCATTCTCGTTACCCACATCAGAAAATGTAAACACATGATACTTCACTTTTTCTCTTGGAATTAGATGTTGTTAACACCAATTATCTTCATTATTCCTCATTTATGAGAACTAATTTATATATTTCATAAATCCATTTAATTTAATATATAATAGTATAGGTGGTGGATTTTTTAAATCATTCTCTGCATTTACAAGATTATCGAATCTCTTCTCATCACTTCAACAATCATTTTTTTGATGGCCTTATTGTTTACACTTATATTATTTATTATTCCATATAAGATAATTTCTCCCATTATTTTTCTCACACTTATGGAATAAGAGAATGCTCATCCACTTCTCTACATGGCTTTTATTATTCTAATTCCCTCTGAATTCCATCTTTCTCTTCTTATCAAAAACATGAGAATAGTGATTGACCCTAGTATCGATTTCTATAATGATAAGTCATTGAATTATTTTTAATTATAAATTAAATTATCTTACAGATAACAAATTTTAGAGACTCGTTTTTATACCACTGAGGAATTGATCAATCTTACTTTCAGGGTCTATGATAAAACTAGAAGTGTACTGCTCGAGTATTGTAAATTTAACCTCATAGGTACCAAAAGATTCATCAAAAAAATTAATATTAATTAATTCCCTCGCCATTTTCATATGAACATTTTGAGAAAAGTATAAATTGAAAAATATCCTCCTATAATCATCCCATTCCATGCAGTCAATTTCTCCTTGTGGACTCATATTATTGAAAAGAGTCCACCATTTCACAGCTTCTCCTTAAAAATGATAAATAACTAGGATAACTTTCTCATTATGTGATTACTATATAATAGTAAACATCAAGTTACTGGAAATAATAGATTTATTTAAAATTAGTGGATTAGTAGACCCTCAAAAAGTCGGTGTTTGTCTACTCATTAAGGAATCAAAATTTTTTATACCCTCAATTAATAATTTTTTATCTCAATATGATTCAAGGACTGATAGAGTCTTATGATCATAAAAACAATATTTATTCACTATAACTCCCACGTTTTGTAGTTGGTCATCTATTTATCCATTACATTTGTTGTTAGGATGATTCCTTATGCTCCCATTAATTGACTAAAATTAAAAATCATAGTGTAACCATAAATCTACAACAATCTGAGTTAACAGACATATAATAAAGAAAATAATTCCTAGTATTTACTAAAATATTACCCCTTTTTATCAGCCTATGATGCTTTAGGTTAAAAAACAAAGATTCCTTCAACACCTTCGGTAAAAATTTCAAAGGTATCTTATTTGGAAAATGAAAATAAGTTTCACTTTAATTTTATTTTAGTGATTATATAATGGGAAAAATTAATTTAAACAGTCATTGTGGAATATTATAAACATTCCTGAATATTTTTTTATTAAACGTGGATATTGAAGTGAAAATTTTCCCGACCGAAGCTTGACAAAAAGGTGATTTTCCTTAAATTAGTATTTTAAAAATTTGAGAACATAGAAAAAGAAAAATGAAATGATAAAATATAATCTTAATAAATAACCATAAGATAAGAAAATACATTGGATTTATGAGAGATATATCATATAATTTTATCATCTTAAATTTAATCATAAACCATCCGAGTAAATATTGATATTATACCATATTTCTCTTACCCCATGTACGACTTACCTAATATGTTCTCTGACCTCTTATATAAAAATTTTAATTTTATTAAAATTTTCTAAAAAAACTATACTCAAACTTATAAAACTATATATGGTTTACTTGTATCATCTTATCACATGTTCATTAACAATATTTCTTTATTTTATTCATTTTAGGTGTTAACTAGTTTATTTTTCTTGTATATTTCGATTCAGTAGTTATGGTTCTTGTATCTTGATCTTGGTTCCATAATATTTATAATTTTAATCTGGTAATTAATATTTTATTAATAAATAATATCCAAATTATTCAAAGTTTCTTAATCATTTATTTCGTATTCATTATATCAGCACTCATGTTGGTGGTAAAACCAAATTAAAGAAGAGCATGTTATAAAGACCAAATAAGTAAGAACATTCTAAGATATAATATTAATCTGAAATTTTAAAAATATTATTCATGTCATAAGAATCACATGTATTCATAATATATATATTTAAAAATATTTATAAAATAATGATATTGAAAATGAAATATATCGCTCATGGAGACGGTAGTCCGTACGTATGCATGAATGATACTTCCATTTTATAGTGAGAAAAAGGAAAAGACAGTAGATAATTTTTTATCATTGAATATTATTTTTGAAATCATAAATATAATGTATATTTTATTAATCTATCATTATAACCATCCATTTGATATGGTGATGGGAAATGGATAAATCACTATATCGTTTCGGTAGTTCGCATGTATGTATGACTAATAATTTCATTTCCATTTGATGAAAAGGGATGGAAAATGGTTTTACCATAAAAATAATAACATATAAATATATTGGTGATTCTATATTCATTATGTCATTAGGGACAAAATAGATATAGATGATGTTTAAAAAAATAAAATTTGGAAGAGTCGAGTAAGATAATTACCTCTTCATTGAGAAAACTTTTTTAGTTTACACCTTAATCCCACTTAGGATTTCATTAAAGAAAAAAAGAAATAGAATGTTGGGAACGAATATATAAAGGTATTTAGGAAATATTTTTTTGATATAGAATGATCAATTTTTGATAATATTAGAGGATATGAGGTTCTGTTTTATAAGTGAGGGGAGGTACACACAGGGAATTACTTAAAAGACTTAAATAATATAATGTCATTTTCTTATAAATGTCACCCAAAATGGATATGAGTTAAAATTTAGGATAATATAAGTTTGAAGTATATTCAACAAATAATATTTAGACAAGTATAACTATCATTTTTACACTTATCTTTTAGGTTATCCCCCTGCCCCTATAAAAACACTTACCCATAACCGTGGTAATGGATTTTTACAGTTTTTAATATTCATTATGATAATAAAAGGCCTCATTGCTATATTTTTACATTATGATTTTAAATATGGAATTCATTTTATCAAATTATGTTTCTATATGTGTAAGAATATAATTATAAAAAACATAAAAAAATGATTTGAAAACAATTTTTGAAATTAATTTTTAAGTATAATACTGAATTTATTATCATTATTTCCCTAGTAAAGACCATTAGATGAATATTAAAAAATGAATGTAATATTATATATTTAAATTTCATAAAAAATATTCAGGAATATTTATTAATTCAATTTATTAAGATAAAAACCCACTCCTCTAAAAAAATTGTTTTCGGATAAACATTTATTTTAAAATTTGACTGATTTTATTTTCAGTTAAAACTAATTTATAACCAATGAATTATTTTTATATTTGTGAAAAATATTTTATATAAATTTAATAGTGTGAATTAAAAATAAATATATGTTAAATACAACCAACATTACAAAACAATGCCCATAAAAAAATATTTCAAAACTGTTTTTAGGATCAATAGTATTTCCTAAGTGAATTTGAAACTATTTTTGATAATTATATTTCATTTAAATAACATATATTTTTCTTTATTTTATAACTTATAAAAATGATTCACATACATTTTCAGCTTGGTGTGAACTAATATATTAAAAAAATAAAATTTATTGAAAGATAAATATATCATAAAGTACTAGGTGTTACATTTTTCTTCTCTTTGGAACATAAAACGATCTAGAAAATGATTTTAAGAAAAAAGAACATTATTTATACTCATTTTATATGAAATGTTTTTCCACTATGTATATGTTATATCCAAAATTTATAATAGTATTAGTCTATAATTAAATCTTGGAGAAATTTTGTCTTTATTAACATTGACATTTTCTACAAATGAATAAAATGAATATTTTTAAAGGTTTTAAATATTATTCACTTTTGAATTTTTATAAAACTGTAAAAGGAAGGTTTTATTTTAACTTATATTGTAGGATAGGATTTTCCCACCATAATTTCATTCCATATTTTTGAATAATCATTTATAATTTTCAAATGTTTTACAAAGTAATTTATATTCCCTTTTTTTCTAGAAATGTTATTTTAAAAACTTTCCAAACGGAAAGATATGTTTTCTCTTGATTTTAAAATAATATTTTAAATGATTTTACTAATTTATTTTTCATCTATGTCAACACCCTATAATGATTTCTATGTGTCACTAGGGATAAAAACATATATTGTCATAAACGTTTTTGGATAACTTACGATGATAATAATATTAAGATGATTTAATGAAACCCATTTATTTCCCATAGGTTATGTAATATATAATGATATAATGTATTCAATTTGGTTTCCAAACATTTATTTTCTCATTATATATTATTATTATTTTGGGATGAGATTTTTATGAAACCCTTTTATTTTCCGTTGGTTATTCTATGATAATATGATGAATTTTTTAAGATCATGGGGCACCCATATGTATGGTTTTCATTATGTGATGGGTGGGACAAGAATTATAAAATAAGAAAAATAATTATGTATGGGGTTAAAAATATATATTACTTCTATAAGGGTATGGTGTCAGATAATATGCCACTCTTAATTGATGATAGAGTTTAACAAAATAATAGAAACTCCTAAGAGATGATGGATTTAATTAATCATATGAAGTGATAGTTGTATCTCATATATATTTAACCTCTGAAAATGTTATAATTATCTTATTTATGTGATTCTGTTATAAAATTATGATTCCCCAAGATGAAATTAGGATTTTATATTCATGTGATTGTTCCATACAATTCCAATAACATGTTATTATTCTAATTATTTTCTCTCACTGATCATGATTTATTATTGATGATATGTCACTCATAAGACTCATTTATTTCAAAATGACAACAATTTATGGAATGTATTATGATTTATGATCAATGATTGACTAGGTGTGAACTTTTTTTTGTTATGATCATGATTTCATACCATTATAATTAATTTATTCTTTCATGTAATCATTGATTGATTTCTTTCTTGTTAAACCATATTAAGAATCTAACTCACCCTTTTTTACGATTCCACTTACCCCATGATATAAATAATGTTTATATATATAGTTTTGGTAAAAAGGGTACTATGATAGAAGATCGTTTGAGCCGATGTTGAATATATTTGATGAAATAAATTGATTATGTATCTATTTCCTGAATACAATAAACCTTTATAGTTCCATGGCGTTTAATGTTATGATATTTATTGAACATTAATATAAAATTATATAATACTTATATATGTAATTTTTGGGTTACCATAACTGCTAACAAGGTAGGGTTTAGTTATTTTTAGATATTAGGTTATATGTAATATTTGGATAGAACCTAAGATTCCCTATAATGATTTGAAAGTGATATAGAGAGAACATAAAAGTTTAATATATTAGTAAGAAGGTTTAACAAATTAGTATATAATAGGAATTATTTCCATGATTATATGATTGCACACAGTGATTATGGTAGTTTGATGCTTACACTATTATTTTTTGGTTTTAGTGAAATGATGTAACGAGGAGGAATCATGTGAAGAACTAGTGTGTTGAAAAATAAAATTACCATATTCATGAGAAAAAAAATGAAATGGGTGTTGGGATGTGAAATCATATGGCTATGCTCACTAAACTATGTGATGTATTTAATGGAAAAATGAATCATATTGAACTTCAAAATGGAAAAATTAAGGAAAAAATCACCATTTATTCTTTTATTTGGAAACATACATCATACTTCTGTGGTTCATATTATCCCCTTATTAGTAATAAATGGATCAATTATATAGAAATGTTATTCTTTATTCAACAGTTCTCAGGCCATGAGAAGGTTTTTTTGTTGTGTTTCGTTTAGATGGTAAATGTGATCAATAGTGGAATCTTAATAAGAATATGAGGCAATATCAATAAATTAAAAACATAAGATGTTAATTGTTTTATAAGGTATTTTTTTAATAGTATTTTCCTCAAATTATTTACACAAAAATTGAGAGGGAATTTATTGAACTTGAGTTTAAGGATGATTAATCCATCAAAACCTATGAAGAAAAATTCACAATACTCTCATGGTATGCATCAAGTTTAATAATTGGACATGGAAGCAATGTTGACTGATTATTAAGTATCTTAAGACCAATCCTCTATAAAGAATGGGATATAGGCAGATTTAATAGATATTAATAAATCATTAAACATGATATCATGTTAGAAATATATATGGGAGACCATCATTATTCTCATGGTTTTTGGGGATAAGAATTAAAGAATGGAATTTTGAAAAAAAATGTAACAATACCCATGGAGGAATAAAAATTAATCATCCTTAATGCCATATGTTTGGAATAATTCTTGTTATAAACAACCTTATGAGGTATGGAGAATGATTAATGCTTGCAAAAGGATCCCAAAATGTAAAATAAATATGAAGTAATGAGAATATTCCATTCAATGAATGAAATAGTGAGAAATATCAACTAAATATACCATCCACACATCAATGCTATAATTTAAAGTATAATAGAAATTATACCCACCAGTGTACAAATTTGTGGTCCAATGATGAAAATTTGTATCATCAACCAATTAAGAAAAGAGAAAAATAGAAATCTCCTTCTATCACGAGTACTAAAATGGGTTATGAGAAATAAGTGGTGAAAAATACACTTATGATCAAATATATAACTAAAAATTACTTATTTGATTTTGGATCCACCAAAATTTTTATATCAAATTAATATACAAATATGATAACACCACTACCAACAGGATTTGATATTTGGTTGTCATTGATAACTCTTAATGGAATTATGATTAAATCTCTTGTTTATAGATCTTATCTTATAGAAGTTTGTTATAATATTCTTCTAAAAAATATTTTTGTTCTTCCTCTAGTAAAATTTTATGTTATTTTTTACATGTATTGGATTTAATTATATAGATCCAATATTAATTTCAATGTTAGTTATGTTAAATTTGATGTTATAATTACACCAATGAATATCTATTATTGGGAGTATGATTATGAACATACAATGTAAATTACATCCATTGTATGTGTCTCACTACCTATTGACAAGGGTTATTTATCTTAAATGGTTGGGGTGGAACTCAACATTGAATATATTCTTATGGTTCAATAATATACATATGTATTTCTTGAATACTTTTCCAGTTTTCCCCTAAATCATGAAGTTTATTTTTCAATAAAACTCATACCTTAGGATATGCATATTAAAAAGACTATTTATAAAATTGGTCCAATTGAGTTTATGGAATTGAAGAAGTAAATCAAGGATAATATTGAAATGGGATTTATATATTTCAGTGAATCACCATGTGGTGCATATATTCTTTTTTTAAGAATAATTATTGTTCAATGCTTCTTTTCATTAATTATCAATAACTTAACAATATCACTATTAACAAAAAGTATCATTTACATCATATTCATGAATTTTTTATCAACTATATGGAGATAAATACTTTTCAAAGAGTGGACATCATTCAAATATCATCATAGGAGAATCCATAAAGAGTATATACACAAGATAGAGTTCTATATGAGTAATTTTCATTATGAATTTATAGTTATTCCATTTAGAGTTATGAATTTCACTTTTATCTTCATTAATATAATGAATATAATCTTTAGATATTACCCTAATTAGTTTTTTTAGTAATTTTAGATGATATTATTATATATTCAAATGTTAAAAAAGATTATGAAGATCATTTGGTGATTATGTAGAAGACCCTAAGTAGAAATTATATTTAAAATTTGACATCTGTGAATTTTTTTTCAAGAAACTTTCATTATTAGGTCATATAATCTATAAGGAAGTTATATTTGGGTATCCTTCAATGAAAAAAGTTATTGACTGAGATAAGTAGTTTTCTATGGTTTTATGGATACTATTGATTCCTTGTGTGATATTTAGAAAATCTATATAATTCAAAAACCAATTTTACATGGAAGCTAACCCAGTTCCTTTAGAAAAAATTAATGTGAATAAAATTTCAATGAGTTGAAAATAATGTTGGTTAGTGCAATTATACTCACACAAACCTATAGTGGAGAAGGGGTTTTGATCTAAATTGATTCATAGAAGAAGGGATTGAGATGTAATCTCATGAATAATTACATGGAGATAGATTATTACTTAATCAAATTGAAAATTCATGAGAAAAATTACACAACTAATGATTTAGAGCTGGAAGTGGTACTTGTTTACATCGGAAATGTAGAGTTGTTATATTTTTTGTGAAAGGTGTAAATTATAGATGAATCATAAGCTCATGAAATGTGTATTAACATAAAAATAGTTGAATATGATCCAAACTATATGATTGGAATTAATAAAATATTATGAATGCTTTATATACTACCGCTCTAGGAAGACAAGCTTGGTATATGGGGATCAGAGTCATAAGGGCCTTGCTAGTTTTTACATGATGATGATTGATGGATATTTCAGACTCATTGATTTATAGAATATGTATCTTGAAACCATGATGAAAGGGGACATTTCATATCTATCATAGATGAATGTCCAATCATCCATCCAAGTGACGATTAAAGAGATGTGGAAGGAGGATGTGGAATTTTAGAATAAGGTGAGAAATATTCTAGATATCAACCATGATTGTGGTGGTTGATATAGTTTAAGAACTGAGTATGTGTCCCACAAATACTATACTTAAAGAAGTATTTAATGGATGAATATGATAGTTCATCATTCTCTATTCATCTAAGAAATATGAAGATGTAGGATACCTAAAATAGTATTTTTGGAGGGACAACTTGAAAAGGTATATTCCAATTAGGGGATAAAGAAATCCATTTCCACCTCCATATATAGCAAGACTGATAGCATTCTCTATCCTTGAAAGAGGATGATGGGCCCTATAACATTTAGTTACCCAGATATAGAATCACTTGCGGATATATAATCTTGTGATACCTCGGAATAGTTAACTTTTAACTAGGACTCTCTCATGCAATGTAAAACTAGAAGGTCCCCAACCATCAAATGAAGATAGGTCATTTCTCCATCATCAACCAAAGAAAAATATTTCACTGCCAATTGCTAGTATAACTCCCCTATAAACTATGATTTGTATTTTTGGATAATAGAATCGACCATCATATTTTACATCCCTAATGTATAGAAAATTTCAATATCATATTCCTTCAAGAACTCCAACTAACACATCTACCATAGGACAAGATCTATCTGGGCGATGCTATTTCTGAGGATGTAATGGTCTATTTAGACTACAAAGCTCTTACTGAAAAGGTAGTGTCCTCAATTATTCTAGGATAATACTACCTATCCTAATATAAAATACTGGGTTCTATATTTATAATCATGAGGAATCAATATCTTGACCCATAAACAATCACTTTTTGGTTCAACATTAGTACAAAATCAAGATAACATCTATAAGAATCACACAATACTATATACGCAACACCATAATTTGATAACCTGATAATAGGAAAACTCATCAACCGCAAACTTATCTCCTAAAAATATCTCTAACATAACTCAAGCCAATCAATAGTTCCCTTTTCGAGTAAGGGTAGTCATCAGTGCTTAAATATTAGAGAATTCCACTATAGAACTCTAAAAGTAAATTTCCGATACAAGGTAAATCAACACATCAAACAAAAAATTGTATGGATCCAAAGAATTAAATTCCTTGATCTAAATAGTATTTACATCTACTCTTCACTTTGAGGTGGAATACCCAAATAAGTGGACCACTTATATCCAAAACTAACACTTTCATGGATTGTTGTAGATTTTCTGCTCCTAAAGTAGGTCCAAAAAATCATGAGATGATCAGAGTTTTGATCCTCTATCACTAAATTAAAAAAGGATGTCATCAATGAGTACCACTAAAAACTATTCCACATATGGAAAATGTTTAGTTCATGGCACCCATAAATAGGGTTGGGGTGTTTTCCACAATGACGGGAAACACAAAAAATTCATAATTTATATAGTGGATTTGGAAATATTTTCTTAAGTGTATCCAACTCATAAACATAATTTTGGTGATAGAATAATCAATGTTTGATATTTTACTACCACTTCACTTGATACAACTGATCAAAGAGTTTATCAATCCTTGATATAATGTATTTGTTTCTTTGTAGTCACCTAATTTAGAGGGTGGGAGTTAATACAAAGCCTCAAAACCCCATATAAATTCCCATTAAATAATACTGGATTTTCCAAGAGGGTATAGTGGGACTAATGAATCATTAATATTTAAAATCTCTAAAATTCAACTTCGGTTAACTAAGCTTAATGGGTTCTATTGAATATGATTTGGATTATATTAGAGTGGTATTAGGGTGCAGAAAAATGTAGAAGTAGATATTTTATTCAGAGGGAAATCTAGGTATATCCTTGGGAATGAAGTCAATGTAATCATCCACGAATTCATAATAATGAGGCTCTAAATCATCTACCACACAATGAACTAAACTCACCAAACTAATTGGTGAGCATCTGCAACATCTCATGTGAAGGCCATTCTCATATCACCTAATGGCCTAACTCCCTCCCAAAGGAAAAAATCAATCCATGTACATTAAAAAATAACCGTCTAATGGTATCATCCAATATAGGATAAAACTAAATATATTTGATTCATTATATGGAATACATAATAAGACATTATCATTTCCACTATGATGTCCTATGTGAACTACTCTATGCTAAGCACTAGATCACATCAATGGAAAATTTTGGTAAGTGTTTAATCACATACAATAAGATTATATATTCACATAGGTTATGAAATAGGCTCTTTGGATATCTCTAATTTCCAAAAAATAGATGTAGAGAAAATGGCATGTGAAAATAACTATGATTATGTTTTCCAGTATGGAGAATATAATAATCATGACTCTGATAATATAATTAATTAACTAGTCACAACCCTATATATCCCACATTTTTATATGTTGCTACCCGTTAGATCCTTGACCCTGTAACGAACTACATGGGGGTGGTGGTGGTGGAAGTTTATCATAACAACATCCACACCGAGGTATTCTTCCTAGGGAACTTCCTGTACCTCTACCATAGCTTCCTCCCTAAAGATAAGTATATCGCCTCAGGAAGGTACATGATCGTGCCAGTACCTCTGACTCAGTGGTATATCTACAACATAAATACCATCTATTTCATAATGAGTTTGACTATCACATTCCATGTGACCTTATCCTCTATTATTTTAACAGATAATTTCACCTAGCAATCTATAAATTCTTTATGAATACAATGGTATTGATAATAGAGTTTGGTTATGTACAAGGGTATGCCTCTAGTGATGTGATCTCGATGCCTGCTGATGGACTATCTTGGATGACGACTTCCCCACCCCATGAGATAACCACCTCGATCACTGGCTACACGAGGAACCTCTTATGAGAATATCATGACCACCACGACCCTCTCTAAAAACCCTAAAATATGCGGGATTTATTGGGGAATAAATCAATATTAGATCTCCCTGTGTGAGCTTCACTAAAACACCCACACCCAGAGTAATTCAGTATGAATCATATCAAGTTAGTACCTCATGAGGTCAATGAATTTCCAAAAATACTCCAAAAATAAATATTCAACCTTATTATAACTACACTAGAACCTATATGTTCATAGAATACAATGTGTCCATAGAATATTACTTTTAAAAAAGGCTCTCAAACACTATCTATGGGAGGATCACCTCATTATGGTTCTATATAATCTAGGACCACCAAACACTCACTACACCTTGGAAAGGGATAGAACCTAAAACCACCATGTAATCAAGTGTGTTCAATGAAAGGAATAACACCTATACCACAACCGCAAGCTAATAATCTACTACTTAAGGGACAATCTCTCCTTCGAACCTAGTGTGTTGATGGAAATAAAAATCATATAGAATAGTATGACTATGCATATCCTCACTATGTACATTAGAACCATCCATTTCTTAAATGTTGGAGGGATTTCATCCTGGGTTATGGGTATTGGGTCTTCTCACTTCCCCCTAGGAAGAAACATTTCTACTCAATTTCACAATGAAGGAATATCATAGTATTATTCCTAGTAAGAAGCCTCATTACATAGTTGTTTTAGTCTATGAGTCTTTATCATCAGCATGGTCAGGTCATGACCTTTCCTTAGGATCTTATATTGTTTTCTTGTTGGTGTATCTTTGATTTTTTTGAAGATGAACTATGGTCATTAAATCCTATCTGGTGAGTAGAGTTAGGTAGTACCGAAAAATAAACAACTGATATCTATATAATTCATTATTAATTTACTTTTTACCTACAAATGATTCTCAAGAGAATTGAGTTGATAAAGAAATTATTATATTCCATGTAAATGGATACGTCATCCACCAAACCAACATTGGGTTTCCAAGACTTAAATATAATCTCAAAACACCATAACATCAAGGAACTATGTCACCAAGTGATTATCACTTAAACCTAAATCCAAAGGCTAACTATATGAAAAAATCAGGCTCTGATAACACTCTAACTTGAGCCAAACCACTGAGGGAATAGCTGAAATGGTAGTAATCCATGTGTTCAATCCAATGACCACATCTAATAAACTAGGGGCTAGTGACTATCACTAAGTTGGAATATCACACATTATGAGAGATCTTAACCTAAAGCACCTATACACAAACACATATATCCACATTTAATCAAATAATGTAGGGTAGATAATGAAACCAAAAGTGTTATATGTAATTCATTGAATAAACACTAACATCTATAAACAATCAACCATAGTATAATTTCGGGAGAAAATTGAAAGTATGAATGCCTAACAAACTAAAGTAAAACTAGCCAAATAACAAAAGTAAGGGGGTATTAGTAATGGTTGAATCCTAAAATGAGTGCCATATATAACCATCACCTCTAGGTACTTCTATGATCATGCTCCTCCAATACTCCATCCACTAAATTATTCACCAAACTGTTCATCATCTACATAAGGAATGACATGTGTGGGTGACAGACCCATGTAGGGGTGAATATATACATACTCGATCAGATGACTTAAAAACCACAAATTAATTTGTAAATGATGGATATATCATCTCAAAACCACAAAATTAAAAGATAAAAAACTCAGGGAAGAATAAAACATATAGGTGAAATAATCCTAGATATGATTTCAATTTAGATAACTTGTGTCATTGACTTATACTCAACAACAAGCCAGCTATAGTAAGAAAATAAATTATCCAAAGAAACCCAAAAATCATTGATACCCAACTAAACAATGCCCATAAAACCTCTCGGAGTATATAATATAGGGAAAATATGAGATTTAAATGATTTATTTTTATAAACCATTCCTTATTTTTCTATAGTGTAATTATTTTTTTATATGTCTTCAAATTGGTTAGATATTTTTTTTATTAGTTTTTATTATATATTGAAATTTATTGTAAATATAATTATTATTATTGTTTTCTATAAAAAATTTATTTTTGAATTTGATTATCTTTAAATTCTAGGAATTAAATATTTACACCAATGCTTTCTTTTATATTAACATATTTATTAATAAATTTCAGTTTAGTTAAATTATTTATAACCAATATTTTAAAATATTTAATAATTTTTTAGGTCAGTTTACAATTTGTTATGATTTAATAAACTTGTTTAATAATTTGAATTCCCATAATTTATTAATGAAGTTTAAATTAAGTTTTAATATTTTAACTGTTTTAATGATTTTAATTAGAAAAAAAATTGAATTATTTTTTATTTTCTAAAAAAAATTATTGATTCATTGATCTTATTTTCCTTATATTTTATTAAAAAAAATTAGACATAAAATTTCACATTTTTTCTATTTGAAATGTAGACTAAAAGTAAGTAAACATTTCATGACAACTTACCACAAGGATACACTTCCAAGTTGCTGAAAATTTTTCAGTAGGTTACGTGATAGGGAAAGATTTTTAAAGTGACCACATAATGTCTATAATTAATTATATCATGAACCAACTATGATACCTTTTTACATCAATAACTAAGCTAAAAATAACATGACTAGAAGTCATTTTCCCATCCCCATGAGCTTTCAACCAGTACCCGGTCATCAATAAAGAGTTATAGGTAATTATTTCACCATAATAACAATAAACCAACATATAGTTATTGAACATAAATCAATGAATATTCAGTATGCTAAAAATTCATCAATGAGAAAAGTACAAAATGCAGACCACAAAATTCCAAACAATACATTATCTAGTAAATGATATAATATCCATCAAGAAAAAAAATCTAGAAATCATCATATAAAAACTTGATCACCACTCCACCGATCACTATTATCACCCAAGTCCTACCACATTAGTCACACTTACCCCATATAAGTGGTGATTTTCCTTTTATTGGGTCTATCTCAATATAATATATAAACACCTAAAGGAAAAGGTAGCGTATGAGAAAAATATTTTATTAGGTTGTAACCAAATATTACATAACCAATTACATAAAAATAACCATTATTTGTTTAATTTTAAATAAATAAATTTCATGGAAAATAATTTCTGTATTTTCAGATAAAGAATTCTTTCATATCAATTAGATGGTAGTTATATCAAAAAATGATTAAATGGCCATTTCCATAAAACATAAGTGTGTGAATAAAATAGTTCGATTGAAATTTTTAATTAATAATAAAATAAAAACAAATATCTATAGACTTATATATTATGGTTTATTAGTTATTAGATCTAGGATCATTATACTAATCAGTCAATAAATCACATCTCAAATTTCTCACATGTCCCTAAGGCTCAAGATTTAGGGATAGAGTCAATAAATAACTCATCAAGGAAAATCATATTTAATTTGGTTTAGTTAGAGATTGCATTATCAATCCATTATTTGGGGGAAAGATTCCTATTGTGCATATATTATTCACATGAAAAAACCCCATGCTTACATGTTCATTCAATCAATCATTCAATCAGTCATTCAAGGGAATATCAATTTAATTCATAATTTTGAGGTCAAATGATCAATTTCATGATTCAAAATTCTATTCTTGTTTCAACACAAAAACACTGGTTTGTATCAAGTTATTGGCTTTTGAAATCATATTTAATTTAAATATTTTTTCCTTATGAATTAGAATCAAATCAATTCATCAAGACACTTCTCATTTTAAGCCAAATTTTCATAAACAATCACCCAATATTTTCAAATCCATAAACAAATAGTTTTACTTCACAAATACAATCATTTTAAAATAAAAAATTAATTCTTATCAATTCAAGGTTTAAAATTAGTTTTAAATTAACATAATATAAAGTTATAAATTAAGGTTTCATGTATCAGGAAAATCATTAGAAACCACCATAATATAGTCACACAATATACCAATCACCAAAAACTAGAAATGTCAATAGAGAGCCTGTGGTGATAAAGATAATTGAATAAAACCTTATAATTACAATCCATGAAACCAATGTTTCAACCCATGGAAAATAATATGATTTCCCACTATAAAAAATGTTAGATATAAGATAAGAATAATTTTTAATAAAGATAGTTACACTTACCCAAGAGGGGTCAATCATATCCACCAAAACTTCAATCTAAGAGCAATATATAATGGAGGAAAAATATTCTCTAGAGAGACTATAAAATATAAAGGCCTTAATTATGTTTTATTAGGGGGAGATTGGTTTTTTTACTATGTTTTCAAGACATTAATTAAAAAAATCAGGATTAAAATATTATCATAAGGTTTCCTAGGATTGTTTTCATGGTTAATCAAAATTGTGTTCCTAACCATGAGCCCGAATTGGGATTCTAGAGAGAGTTACATGATTTGACCATACAGTTTGACAAATCGTGCACCAACCATGTACTCCCTTTTGGGATACTGGAAGGAGGGTGAATCTTTTGGCCACATGATTTCAAAATCCTATGCTAGTCATGTGATCCCTACTATTAAATTCTACATGGTTTTAGGGGGAGGCCACACAGTTTGAACTAGTCATGTGTCCCCAGCTAGAACCATAACCAATGGAACATTGTTTCTTGGGATGGCCCGCTCGATTTTCCCTAACCATACATTCAATAATAAACTTCCCAAAATTCTGAAAAAATTTCAAACATCTCTGAAAACAACCTAAATCGATATCCAAATAAAGAATGACCCAAAAAAGGATTATAAGTACCTAAAATAGTATAATGGGATTCTACAATCACCCCACTGTAAACACTTTTTCTCCCTGGTATTCTACCAAGAAGACTCAATATCAATGAGTTGAGGACACTACATACTCTCTCATTATTACCTCACGATCCCAAGTTTTATTTTAATTAGAAACATACTACCGCAAAAATCGAACAAGAGTAATGGAATTCCCATGAAGGACCTTCATCTCATAATAAAAAAACTATACTGGATGCTCAGCCAGAGATAAATCAGGTTCCACAACAATTTATTTTCAACTCAAACATGAAATGGTTTATATATGTACTTCCTAATATACGATACATAAAACACATAATGAAATGATATCAAATGAGGTGTAAAATCCAAACAATAGGCCACCTTTCCAATCAATTCAACAACCTAAAATAATCTCACGTTTCTTGTTGCTAAATTTCCCTTTTTCCCAAGCCATCATGGACAAAATATATGTGAAAAACTCGAAAACACCTTGTCACTAACTAAAATATCAAAATATAATCCACTAGAATCAACATCATATTTATACTAACTCTGATCCATCACCATTTTGAAACAAATCTGTTGAATATTTACAATCATATCTTAGACCAAGATATGTACAACCAAGGAAATTCACTAATATCAAACCAACACAATGGTGATTTATATGGTAATCCATAAAAATACCTAATTGTTCTATCTTGATGGGTGACAACTAAAAAATGTTATACGAAAACTAAACCAATCATAAGTGGTAATCCAAAGCTCCACCAAAGTTGAGAATGAAAGTGAAACACATATCTTCCATGATCTATATAGATTATTCTATTTGGCCATCTGTATTTGGATTCTATGTTGTGCACAAACTAACTTCAGATCCCATTAACTCCTAGAGTCCCTTCAAAAAATGAGAAGTGGATTAGGGATCCCTATTAAAAACTATAATGGATGGAACAACAAAAAATATATTGATATTATATAAA
Source organism: Viscum album (assembly GCA_963277665.1). NCBI lineage: Eukaryota > Viridiplantae > Streptophyta > Magnoliopsida > Santalales > Viscaceae > Viscum > Viscum album. Next base: position 29,358,477 of record OY728131.1, read on the forward strand.
TAATGATTCCCCATGTCCTCAAAATTATTTGAATCGTGAATGGGAATAAAGAGAGTTGATTTGGTCAACTGGTTGATTATTACCCAGGCCACATTCTACCTGTATGGTGTATATAGAAACCCGACCATGAAATCTTTTGAAATATCATTCAAATTCAAAGTCATCATATGAAGGGTTTGGAGAAAACCTGTAACACCCTGAGCTTCCATGATACGCCTCTCTTTCAATAATGCAATAGCTTGCATTGTACGCAAGTTTGAGTTCTAAAACCCCGCGACTAATCAAAATAGTCGTTATGAATAGTAATAATCACTTTTTAAAATTATAGAATTTTTATATTCCAAAATGGACTTCATTTTTGTATTTGTAACATCGAAATTATCCTAAGTTGAATTTTTTGTAATTGCTTCGGAACTTCCAATTTTTTATGAATAGTGAAAAATACTTAAAAACAACTTCTTTAATAAAAATAATTTATGATGATAAATTATAATATTGAGTGGTTTTAAATTATAATTAGAATATATTTTTACCCTTTTATCCAATGGTGTTCATTATAATTAATTTCACTTTGAAATTATACATAAACCATTTTCAATCTTTTGATATATATTGTTTCTTAAAAACACGCTATTTGTTGTGACAGTGGGAATTAATTATAAAATTAATTAATGCAACTTATATGTTTGGAATTTTGTAAAATAGACATCATTTTTAAATTCGGAATATCAATTATATCTTAGGGTGAAATTTTGGCATTGTTCTGAAAAACTTCAATTTTTGATGAATAGTGAAACCACTAAGTGGTAGTTAAAAAACTGATTTTTTGTTTAAATGAAACATTACCACTTCTATTATTTGAATTTCAAAAATCTGACAAACATGGTTGTCATTACTAAGTAAAATGTGGTCCAATGGGATTAAAATAATTTTTCGGTGAATAGTAACTTTTAAGTTTAATTAATCGCGATTAAAGGTAATTAGTGAAATTTAAGGTAAAAATGATATTATAAAAATATTAAAATACCTTTACACTTGTCCTACCCCTATTGTATGTGTCATGGACGACCAAGACAATATATGGGTAAACTTGGGGACCCCATGGTGCCACTTTGGTAGGAAAATGACATAAATAAATTTTATTTAAAGTTAAAGTAAAAATGTAACAAACAAAAGTTGTTTTAATAAAACAATTTTTAAATGGGGTTATACAAGTCATATTTTTTACTATAAATATTAATTAGAAAGATAAAAGGATTTCATACATCATGATATTTGTTTTATAATTTTTAGACATTAAATAAATTAAATTATTTATGACACCATGATGATGCAGCGATTACCTCATTAATTAACGATTTAAATAAAATGAAAGGATAATGTAAAATCCAAGGCTTACACTTGTCCAAATCCTATTGGATGAGAATATTTCGAAAACTTATCACCTTATCCTCGAATTATATAAGTGTGGGACCTTTATAATCCTAAAATCATTGTATAATAAAATAACATGTCATTACTTTCCAAAAGTGCCCCTCCTCTCCACTTATAAAAGGCCCCCACCATTCCCACCTTATTCACACTTTAAAGCCATTTGGCTCGGCCAAAATCTGCCCAAATACTCTCCCAACTTCCCTCTCTTACTCATAGAAGCCTCACTTTGGGCGTATTTCTTCGCAAGGAAGAGTTTGGCTCAAATCAAAAAAGAGTTACCCGTTTTAAAGGTAGTGTTTTCTCTTGTGTTCTTATGTTTTATTTTTCATCTCCAACCCCCTAAACTCTTTTTATTAATTTCTTTTGTAACAACACCAGTATCCTAAATATACTAGGATGTTGTTATAAGAATTATTCAAGCTACACTTACACAAACATACATCTAATTGTTAAATAACATACTGTTTCTGTGGATGGCGAATTTCTGCCTCACGAAACGATGATTGTTCAACACTCATATAAAACATTAAAAGGTGTCCATTAAGATGTCACTATATTTATATATGACACAGAATATGTTTATGTTTTACTTAAGATTATTTATTTTTCATTTATGTCATACTTTTATGATTTCCATTATGGGTAAACACGATAATTTCATTTTAGGAAGTGCGGACTACCGCCCCCTCAAAGTGATTTGAATCGTTAATTCCATATGTGGGATGTATAACGGATGAAGTAAATGGTATTATAAATTATATTATACTGGAATTATATTTCACCTTTATCTCATAATTATTTCATTCCATTAAATACGAAATATAAATGAAAGTAGTGTTCATGCGTACGTACGGCTTACCATCTCCATGAACGGTGCATTTCATTTCTTACGTCTAAATGTTATGTAATAATATAAATTCATTTATATACTGGATATATAGAATATATATGATATACACATCATGAATATAATTCTTTATATAATGGATATTTTACCACATGAATAAAGTGTAATTATAAGAAGTTTATTTTTGACTCAAGTACCTAAGATCGACAAAACGACCGTTATAAACTTAAATAATTACATAATGTTCATGACCGGGTAATAAGTGATATAAAAGGAATAATGAACTTGAAAAAGGTTCTTAAGAAGGTATATATTAACTCTAGTTTATTATTCAGGAGGTTAAATAGTGGTCGAGTCAAGTCGGACATGAGGTAAGAGAATTTCTTAACCCAATTTCCATTCTTTGGGTTAATCTCCTAATTTAAAATTATGTTACAACATTATTATGTACTATATTGTATTTGTACTTTCTTTATGTGTACTTATATTGAATACACATAATAGATCTATTTTATTTAAAAAATGATCTTGGTAAGGACTTCGTCTCAATCTCCTTTCATTGAGGCATATTTTGTTTTGTACACAACTTTCTTTTATACGGTGTATAAACCCCTTTGACTTTTACGTTTATTCAAAAGGAATCTTTTTTATACGAAGCATTTTACTAAACGAAAAAAAAAGGAATGTTTTTCTTGTCGTACGTATGCGGTGACAATGACTTCTCCGCCTCTGTGAGCACTATTTGAGTTTCGGCTTCCTCTACAAGCCATAACTTTTTTTTAAAAGAAAAATAAATACCATGTTTTACTTTTCTTTTATTTTGGTATTGAAAATGGTTTTGAAAGTGTCTTTATTATATCAATGTGTTGTATTGATATCTTGTGATTGAAATGTGTACATTCTATGTTTCCTTTATGCATGTTTTATATGATACGATTATGTTATGGTTTATGATATGTTTAAACCTGTTCATATGAGGAATGCATTGGACATAATAAGTGAGGGGTGGAGCCTGCTATAGCTCCTCGATGCATCGGCAGGTCTCATGAGACAAACTAGTCTCTTGGCACGAGGCCTTTAAAAAATCTTATTTGTAGTCTTGGCATGAGGCTTTCGCTACGTGGTTATGATAGTCTGGAATTATGCATTCCATAATTATGAAAGTGGTTATTGATATTGCATGTGATTATTCGACTAGTATAATATCCATGTGACTAAGTAAATGGAATTATTTAATTTATTTTTTCCATATTATGCTGAAGTTAAAGTTTAAAAAGGATTTTTTAGTTATACATTGCCTTAAATGTTAATGTTTATTTACGAAAGCTTCTGCAATATTGTTATCCTTACTGAGCATCTGAGCTCACCCCTTTCAATGTTTTAATATTTTCTAGTATGTGAAGAAGTATTGTATGAATGACCTGAAGGGATAGTCAGAATAGGATATGAGTGTTGACTATGGAGAATTTGTTATTGTAGTTTTTCACTTTATGATGTAATGTAACATTTATGAATGTATCTAGTGTTTCCAAGGCTACTAAACTAATCCGTCTTTCGAGACATGATCTTTTGTGATCATGCCAATGTTACGCAATAACACACCGACTCTGGGTAGCTGGGGTCGGGGTGTTACAGTTGGTATCAGAGGCAGTTTAGTATTAACCTTTGAATCTAGATTTAGATAAACTCTGATTAGAGAACATAGCCTGAAGATAGACTTTGAGGATTAGTATAGAAGAACTTCCTAGAATTTTGGTATTATAGAGATTTTGTGAGTTTCTGAGCAATACATCCCTGTCTGGATACGAGCAGGTAGAGGCGGCTCTGGCACAGATGTATCTAGGGGTAAAACCCGAAAACACCGCATTGAGCTAGACTCGAACGGGAACTGGTGCACGACAACGGGCCTTGCTGCACTCTTGGTTACGACACTCCCGTGGGATATGCTTAGGATAATTCTTGTTTTCTTTACAAACCACTATGAAGGGTTATGAGTATATACTTCCTCAAAGAAAACATTTTTATGATTATGGATTATATCCATAAATAGTTCAATTTATGTTAAGTATTTTATATGTATGGAATTATGTATTTTGATTCATAAACTAATCTAGTTTATGCCATTGTTTAGAAATGGTGCCTAGTGGAAGGAATGGAAACTGTATCAATGCACGCACTCCGTGTAGGGATTTCCCTCCTGCTCAAGATAATTATTATGGAGATGGAGATACAACTGGTGCTGATCAACTTATTACCATACTGTGACAACTCACCCAGGTTATGAATAATAACCTTACTCGTATGGAGCACCCTGATCCGCAACGTGGAGGATCAATGTCAGACCACTTCATGAGGCAACAACCACCAACATTTAATGGCGGTAAAAATCCATTAGTATCTGAGAAATGGATAAACTCCTTATAGAAAATATTCCAAGCCTTGGGGAGTAGCGAAAGGGAGAAGGTTGTCATGGAAGTCTACCGCCTCACTGGAGATGCCGATCAATGGTGGTCGCTGATTCAAAATACAAAGGAAGATGAAGAATTATCAAGTATGGAATGGAGAGAGTTAAAAGATCTTTTCTTAGAAAAATACTTTCCTCGTGACCATCGAGCAGATATGGAAAGGAAATTTCTGAGTCTGAGACAAAAGGAGGATGAGAATGTCGCAAAGTATGAGGCCAACTTTACAAGGTTAGCGAGGTATGCTGCAGATTATATACATAACCCAAGAAGTAAGATTGATCGTTTCTTTGATGGGTTAAAACCATTTCTCCATCAAGCATTAGTCTTACAAACTTTCTCGTCATACGAAGATATTGTCTCGTGTGCTATCAAGATGGAAAAAGAATTCTCTATGTCTTATGACAACAAAGTAAAGCAAGAGAAGAAGAGAACGGTGGAACAAGAGACGGAAAAAGGGAAAAGGGGAAAGAAAGATTTTCCATTATGCGATAATTGTGGGAAGAATCACCCCGGTACTTGCCTGAAAGGAATGGGAGTTTGTTACAAATGTGGAGAAAAGGTCACCAAGCGCGTGATTACAAGGGAAAGAAAGAGGATATCAATGTTGAATGCTACAATTGTAGGGAAATGGGGCATTATGAAATTGAATGTCCTAAGCGTCAGGGAAACTTACCTCATAAAAGGCCAAGGGATAAAGGAAAATCATAAGCTGTTACTATAGTTGAAGTGGAATAAATAATGTATTGGTGCTTTTGGACTCAAGGATTATATTCTGGTTATAAGAATAATGTGATATATATAAGGATTGTACTGTAGTACTTTTTGTTTTCATTGAGGATTTAATATGATGAAGGTAATCATATTTTTACTATGTGACAATAAGATAAACTTTACTTTGTTTGGGGAATCTGATGTTACAATTGATTTTGGAATTTAGAGACCTTTTAGAGAAAGTCTGGACAGAGGTATTTTGGATAACTATAAAGGTTGGAATGGATTAAGTGGAACCTTGGATAGTATTATTTAATGTTAAAAAATTTCTGAAGATTATTTTTGAAATATTATAAAACTATAGTTTTAGGAAAGGGACAACCTGTAGGTTGGGGGATAACCCGTCGTGTCGGACAAAGCTGCAGGAATCGAACCCACAACCATAGTGCGATATGCTCTTATTACCTACCACTAGCCTACATGAAGTCCCTGGTTATTACAAAATAGTTTTACTAATCTAAATTGTATGTGTTAATATTTGGAACCTTATACAATTAGGATAAATAGAATATTTTTGAGTTCTATTACCTTTTATAGTGAAGGATTGGTTTGTGGTAAAAATTTATTAAAGAATGAAAGTCTACATGACAAGTATGTATATTCCCTTACGTTCTTAGTAAATCTCCTTAATAAATTCCTCAACTTTCTAAAAGGTAACTTAAAACAAAAACGTTGCCGGTAATCTTTTCCAATTGGGGATTCAATGACCGTTTAACCAGTCACAAGTTTGTGATTTTCTTATGGTTAACTTTCTCCTAATCCAGTTTTCTACAACTCTCCATCAGACCTTGATGGTTTTTTTTCTTCCATATCCATATTTTCATAGAATCCTAGTATGGGCTGTCTCGGGTGACCTTTGTACTTATCTTTATTTCTTTTAATGTTATATTCTTATTAACCGTATTTATGATGTGGGTTTTCCACAGAGGTATTTTCTATTTTCAACCTTTTATTTTCAAAGAAAAATTTCAAATTGTGAGGATGCAATTTATTGAAAGAGGGGAGAATGTAACACCCCGAGCTTCCACGATATGCCTGTCTTTCAATAATGCAATAGCTTGCATTGTACGCAAGTTCGAGTTCTAAAACCCCGCGACTAATCAAAGTAGTCGTTATGAATAGTAATAACCACTTTTTAAAATTATAGAAATTTTATATTTCAAAATGGACTTCATTTTTGTATTCGTAATATCGAAATTATCCTAAGTTGAATTTTTTGTAATTTTCTGAGAACTTCCAATTTTTTATGAATAGTGAAAAATAATTAAAAACAACTTTTTTAATCAAAATAATTTATAGTGATAAATTATACTATTTAGTGGTTTTAAAGTACAATTAGAATATCTTTTACCATTTTATCCAATGGTTTTCATTATAATTAATTTCACTTTGAAATTAGACATAAACAATTGTCAATGTTTTGATATATATTGTTTCTTAAAAACACGCTATTTGTTGTGACAGCGGGAATTAATTATAAAATTAATTAATGAAACATAAATGTCTCTAATTTTGTAAAATAGACATCATTTTTGAATTCGGAAAATCAATTATAGCTTAGGGTGAAATTTTGGCATTGTTCTGAAAAACATCAATTTTTGATGAATAGTGAAACCACTAAGTGGTAGTTAAAAAACTGATTTTTCGTTTAAATGAAACATTGCCACTTCTATGATTTGAATTTCAAAAATATGACATACATGTTTGTAATTAGGAAGTAAAATGTGGTCCAATGGGATTAAAATAATTTTTTGGTGAATAGTAACTTTAATGTTTAATTAATCGCAATTAAAGGTAATTAGTGAAATTTAAGGTACAAATGATATTATAAAAATATGAAAATACCTTTACACTTGTATTAACCCTATTGGATGTGTCATGGACTACCAATAAAATCCATGGGTCAACTTGGGGACCCCATGGAGCCACTTTGGTAGTAAAATACATAAATAACTTTTATTTAATGTTAAAGTAAAAATGTCACAAACACATGTTGTTTTACTAAAACAATTTTTAAATGGGGTTATACAAGTCATATTATTTACTATAAATATTCATTATAAATCTAAAAGGATTTCCTACATCATGATATTTTTTTATAATTTTTAGACATTAAATAAATTAAATTATTTATGACACCATGATGATGCAGCGATTACCTCATTAATTAACGATTTAAATAAAATGAAAAGATAATGTAAAATCCAAGGATTAAACTTGTACAAAGCCTATTGGATGAGAATATTTCGAACCCTGATCACCTTATCCTCGAATTATATAAGTTTGGGCCCTTTAGAATCTGAAAATCATTGTATAATAAAATAACATTTCATTACTTTCCAAAAGTGCCCCTCCTCTCCACTTATAAAAGGCCACCACCACTCCCACTTTATTCACACTTTCAAGACATTTGGCTCGGCCAACCTCTGACCAAATACTCTCCCAAATTCCCTCTCTTACTCCGAGAAGCCTCACTTTGGGCAGAATTCTTTCCAAGGAAGCCTTTGGCTCAAATCAAAGAAGTGTTACCCGTTTTAAAGGTAGTGTTTTCTCCTGTATTCTTATGTTTTATTTTGCTTCTCCAAACACCTAAAAAAAATTTATTCACTTATTTTGTAAAAAAACCATTATCCTAAATATACTAGGATGTTGTTATAAGAAGGATTCGAGCTACACTTACACACACATACATCTAATGGTTAAAGAACATACTGTTTATGTGGATGGTGAATTTCTGCCTCACGAAACGATGATTGTTCAACACTCATATAACACCTTCAAAGGTGTCCATTAAGATGTCACTATATTTATATATGATACATAATATGTTTATGTTTTACTTATGCTTCTGTATTTTTCATTTATGTCATACCTTTATGATTTCTATTATGGGTAAACAAAATAATTTCATTTTAGGAAGTGCGGACTACTGCCCCCTCAAAGTGATTTGAATCGTTAATGCCATATGTGGGATGTATAAAGGATGAAGTAAATGGTATTATACATTATATTATAATGGAATTATATTTCACGTATATATCATTATTATTTCATTCCATTAAATACGAAATAGAAATGAAAGTACTGTTCATGCGTACGTACGGCTTACCGTCTCCATGAACGGTGCATTTCATTTCTTACCTCTAAATGTTATGTAATAATATAAATGAATTTATATACTGGATATATAGAATATATATGATATCCAAATCATGAATATAATCTTGTATATAATGGATATTTTACCACATGAACAAAGTGTAATTATAAGAAGTTTATTTTTGACTCAAATACCTAAGATCGACAAAACGACCGTATAAACATAAATAATTACATAATGTTCATGACACAGTAATAAGTGATATAAAAGGAATAATGAACCTGAAAAAGGTTCTTAAGAAAGTATATATTAACTCTAGTTTATTATTAAGGATGTTAAAGAGCGGTCGAGCCAAGTCGGACACGAGGTAAGGGAATTTCTTAACCCAATTTTCATTCTTTGGGTTAATCTCCTACTTTCAAATTATGTTATGATATTATTATGTCCTATATTGTATTTGTACTTTCTTTATGTGTACGTATATTAAATACACATAATAGATCTATTTTATTTAAAAAAATGATCTTGGTAAGGACTTCGTCTCAATCTCCTTTCATTGAGGCATATTTTGTTTTATACACAACTTTCTTTTATACGGTGTATAAACCCCTTTGAATTTTACTTTTATTCAAAAGGAATATTTTTTATATGAATCATTTTACTAAACAACAAAAAGGCATGTTTTTCTTTTCGTACATATGTGGTGACAACGACTTCTCCGCCTCCGTGAGCACTATTTGAGTTTCGGCTTCCTCTACAAGCCATAACTTTTTTTAAAAGAAAAATAAATACCATGTTTTACTTTTCTTTTATTTTCGTATTGAAAATGGTTTTGAAAGTGTTTTTATTATATCAAGGTGTCGTATTGATATCTTGTGATTGAAATGTGGACATTTTATGTTTCCTTTATGCATGTTTTATTTTATACGATTATGTTATGGTTTATTATATGTTTAAACCTGTCCATATGAGGAATGCATTGGACTTAATAAGTGACGGGTGGAGCCCGCAATAGCTCCTCGATGCATCGGCAGGTATCATGAGACAAACTAGTGTCTTGGCACGAGGCCTTGACAAAATCTTATTTCTAGTCTTGGCATGAGGCCTTGGCTACGTGGTTATGATAGTCTGGCATTATGCATTCCATCATTATGAAAGTGGATATTGATATTGCATGTGATTATTCGACTAGTAGAATATCCATGTGAGTAACTAAATGGAATTATTTAATTTATTTTTTCCATATTATGCTGAAGTTAAAGTTTAAAAAGGCTTTTGTTTTAGTTGTACATTGACTTAAATGTTAATGTTTATTTACGAAAGCTTCAGCAATATTGTTATCTTTAATGAGCATCTGATCTCACCCCTTTCAATGTTTTAATATTTTCCAGGATGTGAAGAAGTATTGTATGAATGACCTGCAGGGAAAGTCAGAATAGGATATGAGTGTGGACTATGGAGACTTTGTTATAATAATTTTTCACTTTATGATGTAATGTAACATTTATGAATGTATCTAGTCTTTCCAAGGCTACTAAACTAATCGGTCTTTCGAGACTTGATCTTTTGTGATCATGCCAATGTTACACAATAACGGACCGACTCTGGGTAGCTAAGGTTGGGGCGTTGCAAAACCCTATGGTTTATGGATCTCATCCGTGACCTGTTGATAGGTATGAAAATGATAATTAAATCAATAATACATCACCTCAAACATGACCACTAGAATCAAAGCCATAGTTAATAAAACATCTTCATTTTTCCAGGGTGTAGCACCCCACTAGTAATTATGGAAATCCACTATCATTAATTTTCTCCTTGGAAAAGGTATTAATTGTTGCCTTTAAAATCGTAGGATTACCCCAAAAGATAACTAGCACATCATGATGGTCTCCCATTGATAAAGATATACTTTAATTCCATGTAACTCCCCATAATTTTTTTATTGAAGAATCATCTCAAGAATAGTGGAGTTCAACTGATCTCTCATCAAAACAATCTTCGTCTCATCCAACCAAATTAAAAAATTCATATGAGTAATGGGATCAATAAAATTCCACTCTTATAATGATTATTTTATGGCCTAGCTCATAATTTTCCTTCTCAAACCATCAACAACTACATTACCCTCACTAGGTATTCAGTAAATTTCAAAAGGAAAATAATTATAGTATTCCACCCATCACCTCTAATAGACATTAAAATATTTTTTAGAGAAGATATAACTCAAGATTTAATGATCAATATAAATGAGAATTTAGTTTTGTAAAAGGTAATTCGGATAACTCCTAAGATAACACATCACGACATCATGATTAATCTTTTTAGTAGGATGGTTATTCTTATGTGGCCTAAGATTTTGGGGACCATAAGCAACCACATGATCACCTTTCATTATAATGTAACCCAAACCTAAAGAAAATGAGTCACAAATTACCGCATATCGTTGCATAGCCTCTGGAAGAGTCAACACTATGGAAGAATTTAAAAGGTGATTGAATTTCTCAAAATAATATTGGAATTTTGAATCCGATAAGAACTTCACTCGTTTATGAGTGAGAGTAGTGATTTAAAAATCCAACTTTGAGAAATATTTATTGAATTGGAAACAATATCCCAATAATCCTAAATAAATCTGAATATATAAGAAATCACATGGTTGTTCCCATGTCATAATGACATTCACCTTATCAAGATCAACTAAAATAAAATGTTCTGAGATCACATGCCCTGATAACTTAACATCATGAATCAAAAAATTACATTTTGATAGCTTAGTGAAAATAAAAAGATCACTCAAAATTTGAAGAACTTCATTCATATGACAGACATGATCTTCCATGATTTTCAAGTAAACCTAGATAAAATCCAAAAATAAAACCATGAATGAATCAATTTATTCATCGAATATCCTATTATCAGCACTATGAAAACTTCAAGAGCATTGGTTAAACTAAAACGTATTATATTGTACTAATGATTTCCATAACTACTCTGTAAGGTAGTCTATGCAATATCATACTATTTGATTCTATATTGGTGATACCCAAATCATTGATTATATTTTTAGAACAAATTTTTTCCTTTGAACTGATCAAAAAAATTATTATTTTGGGAATATATAAACATTTACTTTATCATAACTCGATTGAGTCTCCGATTTTCAATGAAAATTTGAATAGTTATATCATCTTCAATTATAATAAGAACAAGCACCGCCCAAGGTTACACACTAAGGAGAATAAATCCTTTATTAAACAAATCTTAAAACTGTGACCTTAACGTCATCAATTCATCTACTTTCATATGGTAAGATGGAATAAAGATGGGTTGGATACCTAGTACCCAGTCAATAGAAAATTTCACATACCTTACTATTGGTAAACTAATGATGTCAGATAAAAACACATTAAGAAATTAATGAGTATTAGAGGAATATCACCACTAAAATATTCCTACTAAAGGTTAAAAGAAAACATAGATATCATCATAACCATCGCTAGAGGAGGAGGTCCATCCCTAATCAACATCAGTTACCATTATCCTTGGAAAATATTAAACACTCGATCTTGTGTAGAAAAGGAGACCCAGCAATGATAGCATCCAATTTAGGATTTATAGAAAATGATCCAACTTTCCCAACAAATAAAACCAATGTTTTCATATCTAGAACAATAAAATATGAGATGAGATCTATAGTTAATAAAGATAATACAAAAAGGGGCATCAGAGACCCAACACTCTCTTCATTCTGAGGGGCATAGAAATATAAATCACATAAGACACATTTTTCATATGAAGATTTAATAGGATAACAATGGTAGTCGATACCGAAAAATGACATGCACTAGTATCTCATAAAGATATCACTAAATTTGAGGCTATTGGGATGGTACCACTCACCATTACAAGACACACGTCATCTTCCTCCGGAGACTCATCTAATGTGTAAAGAAACATCATTCTAGATGCCTGCAGCTGGAACCTCTTAGTTGTTGAATCATATTAATGCACCATAGATCCTAATGGTAATGATGATCCTTTGATGATGTTCTGGGTATAAAAGACACGAAAAAACTTATGCATGTGTTCTATGAAACCACAAAAACCATTGATATTTCGTACCTTGGTACAAAACCACTTTGAATTTCCAATCATTCCACGTTAAAAGAAAGTCAATGGCCCTTTTAAAATTCTATAGAAAGTCTATATGATGCCTGTTATCATCGTTCACCATGAGACTCATCCTACTTCGTATTTCCTCTAAAAAAACTAACAAAATTAACACTTTGAGTAGGAGAACTCCCACAAACCATTACACACTAGTTAGTTCAATCTCAGTAATCAATGTTTTATCTAGTATATCCACATAATAAATGGGCTTCAACTTCAAAACCATATATTGAAAATAAGATCAATGACCTTTCTCATGCCACTGGTCCTTCATCTTCTGATCTGCTACCACCTCAGGAGAAAATTGGACAATTTCAACATTTAATTTTGTATAGAGAGTCACAGTTTTATTTCATGGTTGGAGGATAATAAATTAAATATAATTTTCATAAAAATAATATTTTGATAGAAATAATCCATGAAAAGATATCTACAGTATTTCCACTCTAAGAATTCATGTATCTCCATTTTAGCCATTGAATCACACAAAATCCAATAAGGCACATCAAGATTAATGGTATCAGATTTCAAATTTATTAAATATATATTTTATATGAACAAAAAACCAAATCAACCATTTTCATCCAATTATATACCACATAAGGATTCTTCTAACCCTGGAAATCTTTTGGATTATTCAAAAGAAAGTCATGATTTTGACCTATATTTTTATCCCATAAAGGTTGAACTACTAGAGGATAAATAGTAACAATTGTAGATACCTATCCTAGAGTTTGGACAACACACACCACTATTTCAACAATTTTTGATTAACTTGATGGTTCCCCTTTCATGGTTTATTGGAAACTCTCTCGTACGGTTTATTCGAATAACTTCCTGGGAGAATTATACTATACAATGTCGACAAGAAACATGATAACATCCTGTTGGATACTCAGATTATCAACTCAATCAAAATATACAAAAAATATAAATTCCATAAAATTGAATTCATTTTTCATGGATTTAAAAATACTCAAATCCAGATTGGGGAAAGAGTGGAATTAAATAATCTTATTCCTCAAATATTATTTTTCCAAACATCCTTGGTGACTGAAGGCTCTCTGTGATGATATTGTTTTGGAAGTCACTCATATACTACCTGTTGAGTTTTGATAATCTTACCCCATCTCTACTAGGATTTACCATAACACATACTGACATTATGAAGAGATACACAAATGGTATCTATTTATATTTTGTAACAAACAAACCTAGATGACTCAATATTCTACTACCCAATCTGACACTAACATAGCCGAAAGAGGATTCCTAGTCCCCACAAGATGGAGACTAGTGCTTGGTCATCAATAAAGAGTCAAAGGGAATGATTTCACCACTTGAACAATCAAACAGTATAAAAAAGAAGAATATAAATCAGTGAATATATAGTATGAAAAAACTCCATAAGTACAAAAGTACCAAAAGCTGGAAAAATGGTCAAAATGATACATCATCCAACAAATTATGTAATATTTATCAGGATAAAATCCAAAAATCACTATTTAATGAGTGGATCACCGCTCCACTGGTCATCACAATCACCCAATTCCTGCAACGTCAAGCATAATAGCCACCTATAAGTGTCTCATTTCCTCTTCCTAGACCCAGAGCAACATATTCTATAAACACCTGAAGAAAAATACAGGGTGTTATTAAAATATCCTTATAGGATATCACTAAATGTTCCATAATCAATTCCATAAAAAATTAACCATTTATTCATTAATTTTTAAAAAAAATACAAGGAATGGAAAATCCTTTCCACATTTTTAGTCAAAACACGATTTCAAATAAATTAAATGGAAGTTATATCAAAAATATACTTCAATGAAATTTTTTATAAAATAGAAGGGTATGGATAAAATAGTTTAGTATCATTTATCATGTAATAATCAAATCAAAAGAAATCACAATGGTCATATTCCATGAGGTTCATTAGTTCAGGGATCTTGGATTCTCACACTAATATATCAATCAATAATGAATCAAAGTGTACACACATATCTATGGATCAGTAAATCATGACAGAATTAATCAATGCCCCATTGGGTAAAATCATGCCATATTTTGTTTAGTTAGAGTTTTAGTAATCAATCCATTGCTTGTGGGGTCAGGGTCCTATTGTTCTTGTCCTATTATCCCACTAAATAACCATTCTCACATGTCATTTAAATTAATCACTCGTGGTAAAAATATACTCAATTCATCATTTACATTTCAAATTCAAAATTTCATGTTACGAATTGCAAATTGAATTTCAAAACCAATACATTGGTTTCTATCAAATTCATGACTTTCAAACTCATATATCATTTAAATCCATTTTCCTAAAGAATAAATATCAAATAATTTCATCAAATTTCATTTCATTTCAATACATATTTTTTTAAAAATATGCTTCATATTATCAAACCCTTTTAAAGGGCTTTTATTTCATAAGTGCATGATTTTTAAAATCAAACATCTAATATTCTCAATTTAGGGTTCAGAATCAGTTTAAATTTCACTTCAAATAAAGAAATCAATTAATGTTTCATTTGTATGGAAAATCCTTATGGAACCACCTACTTTGAGCCTCATGATTAATCAATCACCTAAAATGTGAACTACCAATGTAGAGGAAAAGGTGAGAAAGATAAAGGAATAAATTCATATAATTACAATCCATAAAATCAAGGTTTCAACCCATCAAAAATAATAAGATTAACCACTCTCAAGGAATGTGAGGGAGGAGAAAAAGATAATTCTCAATCAATAAGGTTAAACTTACTAGAGAGTAATTTATCGCAACCACTAACACAAAGATCTGAAAAGAAAATAGGTTCTAGGAGAAAAACGGTTTATCTTGAGAACCTCCAAACCAAAAAGGGATGAATTGGGTTTGATTTGGTGGAGATTTGAATTTATAACAGGGGTTTTGTGAAAGTAAATAATTTTTTTGAAGGATTGAAATCATATGTGACTACTGATTTGGTTTGTACACATAATAAATAAAAACTTTTGGCCTAACCATGTTCCCTCATGAGGATTCCAAAGAGAATTCCATGGTTTGGGGGAATTATTTGACAAACATTTCACTCCCTCTAGGGATACTAGACATAGGGTATAGGGTTTTTCTATTTGTTTTGATAAATGAGAACTATAAATGTGATCACCAATGTTCTATAAAACATCATTTTAGAAAAATACCACATGGTTCGATCTAATTGTGCACCCCCTTAAAAAACACGACCTATGGAACACTATTTCCACGATTATCCCCAATAGTTTTCTAAATTCTTGTTCCAACCATAAACTAGCCTGAAAAATTCCAAAAAAACCAAAATTCATTAAAAACCTCCAAAAACAAGATCCAAACAAATAACAATTAAAAAATGGTTAATTTACTGGAAAACAGGTAACATGATGCTATAGTTTAAGTAACTACGTGTTGAGAAAGCCAACCTACCTGATTACCTACTGTACCTAAAGCTACCACAAGTGAAGTAAGAAACTGATCATGGATGAAATTTTTGAAAATCCACTTGTGTTCAATGTAACAAACCACATGAAGCATCACGTTCACTAAAGTGACCAAGAATGAGAAGACAAATCCCTAATATGTTTAACATAGACCAAAACACTATTCTTCATCTTATGTAATTTTTTAATTGATTGATGGTGTAATAATATAGTCGAGCTACTCTAGTATATAATTATGGGATTCACTAATGACATTAAATATTCTCCCTTGACTCTAGGACCTTTAAACAAATATAATCATGGTTGATGAAAATCTTGTTGAGGAAGAAAAATTAATGACGATTTTCCACTAGTATTGGATGATGTAGGACTAAAGTTGAAGGAAATTGGGATTTGAAGAGATGAGTTGAGTGAGGTAGGGAAAATTTCGTAGTTAAATATACTTATTTTACAGTCACACCACCTATATAAAGCTTTGGTAAAGCTTGCATAAAGGTAATCCTACATTCCACATGACTAAATAAAGGCCTTATATAAGCCCTAAATATTGTTTCAATAAGTCCATGTAAGGGTACATCTATCATTGAATACATTTAAATAATGATAATTCAAACCCAATTAAAACTCATGGATGATAATGTTCATAAATCATTATAAAAAAATAAGATCTTGAGAATTTAATGATGACTACCTGAGAAGATTTTGGAATTCTCTTACAGATCTTGTTGATATTTTTAGAGTAATATATTTACTTTGGGCTTTTTAAATGATGCATCCATATTTTAATTATTGGGAACTAAACAATATCCATGTGCTCATATCATAGTGGTTTGTGAGGATAACCATGGTTCACAAGGTAGTGATTCTGGTCAGTTAATGAAGCCATGTGGATGTTTTTTAGCAAAATAATTGGTTAAGTCAATGAAAGTTGGATGCTACCAAGATAAAAAGAAGAGAATAAATTCATAAAATGGTAGGGGATAAGAAAAATAATTATAAGTAATTAATTAATGACAATAATTCCAGAGGATTTTTTAGAGAGTTCATGGTGGAGAAATTATAACGTCTTCCTTCGATGGTGGTTAATATGAGATATCCCTTAGTTTTTTTATCATGATCTACTATGTTTCTTATTTTCCATAAAACAATGGATTGAAATGGTGAGTTATTTATAATTTTTCATTCCATTATTTCACAATTATAATTCTCTCTAGATTTTTGAAAATTGAGCTTTGATTATTGATTAATATTCAATTATTATATTACATATTTAATCAATTTCCTTCTATTTTGAGAATAGAACATCACATATTAGAGTCTGACAATAAATTAATGTTTTTTTCAAGTTCAATATGACTTGACTTTTGATGTTTATCTACTTTTTTAAATTTATCCATACTCTATTGAGGATTGTGAGTAATGAAGGATTTGATTATGTCCTTATTCTTAGAAATCATTGAGTGTATTGATCGACTCTTATTGAAAGGAGAATGGAAGCCGAGATCTTTGTTATTAATCACAATTTAACAAACTAAATGAAATGAAGGATTTGAGATTTAAATTAGTGTATTAGAAGATTTATAATTGTGAATTTCCCTTTAAATAACGTAGACTTATTGATCCTTGAGAATATCTTGTTTTGTTCATAGATTCTGTATTTTGTTAATTTCACTACTCAACCTTTTTATCTATTTTATTGAATTGAATTCTCTTTAACATAATTGAAACAATAAATATAATATAAAATATAGAATAATTCTATATTATTCAAATGAATTTTCATTAAAAATTATAAAAAACAGAAAAAAATTAAAAGAAAATCATGATACTGAGATACTCTATAGAGGTAGTCTCATTAGAGACAACTCAAAGATCTTATGTAATGAATAACATTGGGTAAATTTGAATTTAGGTTTAATGTTACTAGAGAAAAAAAATAACATCAATTGAAACTATTTCCAAGTAGGATTTCTATGATTGACTTAAAAAATTAAAAAAATAAGATTTTGTTATTAAAAAAATATCATATATTTTTCTATATGATAGATAAAACCAATCAAATTTTTGAAATATAAAATTTTTATAATATTAGGTCACGAAAAACGGAGAAAAAAAATAGGTCATTAGAATCATAAATTTTGATAAAGCTAAAACCATAACCCAAAAATCACAAAAAAACCATTCACCAAGAATATAAAACTTGTAAAATTGTAAAATATTGGCCGAATAAATATCTTTGAAGAAGGGAGATGATCTTAAATTTTATGATCAAAAGAACTATATAAGACACCATGAAATAAAACCATTATTTTATATTATATCAATATTGATTCACCATTTACCAAAATTTTAATGGATCATCATGTGAGGACTCACATAAGAACCTATAAGAGTTCAATATGGTATGCATCACTATAAAACCCCAGAGAGCAAGTGAGGATTGGATTAAGATGAGAGAATTTCATTTTTCCTTATATGGGGTGGGTAAGAATTGATTTTACAAATCCCAATTCACTTTTATAGGAAATTGAGACCTACTTAAATATATTTTATTTGAAAAAAATTACAAACCTCTAGGACATCATCATATTGAGAGGATATATGTGAGACATGGCTATTATAATGCGAGAGTCTACATGAATATTGGGATTGGTTTAAGATGTTTTTTTCTAGCCTCTGTCACCACCAAAATTTGAGTCATCTCTTAATCCAATATTTTTATGAATATTTAGACTTAATGGATATAATAATGATTGATGTTTCTTCTTGTGGTGATATAGTGGAGAAGACTCCCATTAATGATTGAAATCTCATAACTAATATGTTAAAAATTCACAAAAATTAGTAATTAGGGGTTAATTTATTTCAAACTATCCATGGAACTCTCTAATTCGAATTCTTATTATTATCAAATTGAGAATTAGTTGAGTGATCACTCCAATATGATGATATGGTTGTTATCAAACTCTATCCCTTCAAAAACTCAACCAGAACTATTTTATCTAATCTTGATGGATTATGAAATTTAATCTTTTCCAGATAATTTCAATGATAAACTTCTAAAATTACAATAAAACCCCTTATCCTGTAATGGTACATTCCCTTAAACGTATTTCCATAATAAACCAAATAGTAAATTTCCCAGTCAGAACAGCTAATCCAAGCCGTTTCAACACAAAAATATTTTTAATCAAGGATTTAATTACAAACTGAGTTATATGTTTAAGAAAATAAATTAACTAAATAGGCATTTATTACCAAAACTAAATCAATAAATATCCTTTCTATAATCAAGACCAATTGGGTAATCAAATTGGAATGAATTTGACATCCTTTTTAAATCAATATAACCAGACACTATATAATAATAAAAAGAATTATTAACTTCATGAGGAATTGTTTATGAAATAACGATACATTTATAAATAAACATAAGTTGTATTATTGAATATAGTAACATATATGGGTCAAAAATAAACTAATATTAGTGGTCTCAAGAATCAAATAAGTGTTAGTTTTCTATCACTAGAAAAATTAAACTCAAGAGGAAGAGAGAATTTTTGTTCCATTATTCTAAGAAGGGGAACTAAAATTAAAAACCCAAAATTTGAACTCATTGAAAAATAACCTACAAAATTATAGTCCCACTTTTGATCAAAAATGTAAAACTATATGAAGAATTCACAAAACCAAATGTTGAACTAGTTCATGTAGCTATTGAATCTATCATGAACCTACTATCCATAAGCCTAAAAAATAAGAAAAAAAAGAAAAATTAAAAAATCATACTTTAAATAACTCATTGTAATTTTATTAATTTTAAAAGGAAATAAAAAGGTTAAATAAATTCTAATTATGAACTAAAACTTTTCATAGAGCCCCAACCCTACCCTCTAGGTTTTCTTCCTATTAAAAACAATATTGAAACACAATTTGAAAAAAAAAATATTGAAACTTTAGTGAATGTCCAAGTTAATATTCCCTTAATATATGATGTGAAAAAAATCACTATATATTCAAAATTTCATAAAGAAATGTGTATTAACAAAAGTAACTTATACAGATTTGAGAAAGTCAACTTTGGGAGGAATGTTTCCTCTATGATTCAATATTCTTTCCGCACTAAATGAAAGGACCCAAGTACATTTTATATTCCATTTATTGTTATGAAACATCAATTTGAGGATTCTGTGTTTAAATTTAGGATCCTCCATAAATTTTATTCTTCATTCTACATTTTTATCTATTCAGGTTAGAGATCCCAAAAAGTATAAAATTGTTATCCAGATTACTAATATAAGTTTAAGTAATCTAGAAAGAGTTATAGAGGATGTATTCATAATGGTGAATAATATTTTACCCCTACTAGATTATATGTGTTATATATAGAAGGTTTACGATTTAGCTTATATGAAACTTTGATATTAGGGAGAACATTTTTAAAAACTAATAAGGAAATAATAAATGTTCAAAAAAGAACAATATCATTTGAGTTTGGAGTATGGAAGGTTAATTTTTATATCTTTGAATCAATGAAACGCTCTACATAAGATTATAATACACAAAAATTAAATATAATAGAGTTTTTTTCTACCAAGTTTTTCGTGATTTAATTCAACATAACAAACCTCTCAATTCTCGAGAGAATGAAAACTTTTTTAATTATAAATATATTGAAATTGAAATTATTCAAATATGTAATTATTTTGAAACCTATTCCATTTTAAAATAAACTGCATGTTGTCTTGACATTTATTAATATGAAAATAGTGACAATTATATAGTTTTTGTTTAAAATTATGTTTATATGGATGAGGATTTTTTGGAAAATTTTGGAACATCAAAGTATGTTGGAAATTCTTATTTCGAGTGTGAAATTAAACCTAAAATGGTTGAAACTCATTTTAATAGTGTTCAAATTAACAAAATTGGGGATATTTTTTATTTCTATGATAATGTTTCATGTGATTCTACTATTTTAAATTTAATCTATGATCAAATATTATTTAAAGATTCTCCTTATATTTTTTAACTTAAATCTGAAATTTCTTTTGAAGTTGGTATAGGTTAACTTTATATGAATAATTTCACTAATGTTATAGTGTTTTGTAAAACTGATAAGATGGAGATTGATTTATAAAAATAAATTAAACTCAAATAACCCATATAACCTTTTTTATTATGAAATTCCATCTACACATGATCTTAAATCCTTATCTAAAAATTAAAAATACTCTTATATAGGGGATAAACATAAATTCCATCTTATAATTTTTCTTGGGTGGTCATGGGATCAAGAGAACCATCTTTTATAAATCCATAAGAAGAATAAAATGTCCATAATATAGACATTAGATGGTTATCCAGTGATTATTCCATTGTTTTGTAGATATATGACACTTCTAGAGGAAATTATATAGTTAGACATTTCTAGAGGAGTTTGAATCCTACCAGTTTAGGGGTTGTTAAAAAAGAGGTGATTTCTATGCTGGTTACTAGTTTAATTTACCCCATTTATAATATTTTATTATTAATCCCAATATATATTTATCTTAAAAATTTTGGGTCTATAGTTTTCAAGAATTAATTTGGAGAGTTAATTCCTTTTAGGTTACCCAAAAATGGACGTTATGCCTTTATTATTGGAGGATGATATTAGTGACTAATAATAACTACTTTCCCTTCGATTTTCTTGATCAAATCCTAGAAATCTTAGTTGGAAAATCTCATTCATTCTTCCTGGATGATTTTTTGATATTTCCAAATTTTTAATTCTCTAGAGGGATAGGGTAAAATAATTGTTACAAGTCCTTTTTTACCTTTCTCTATAAGAGAATGAATTTTAGACTATTTAATTCCGCTCCCAACTTCCAATATGCATGTTTATAATTTTTTGAATTTCTTATGGAATATATGGAGGTGTTTAATTATTGTATTAAAATTTATGAGTAGTTTTTTTAATGTTATTTTAGAATTTTATGTGATTATATTAGAGTGTTCATAAAAATAACCATGTTCTGAACATTGAAAAATTCCATTTTATGGTTAGAAGTAGATTTTTGAATGGTCAGGAAGTGTCTAGAAATGGAATTAAAATAGATAATTCCAAGATTTTAATTATCTTTTAGATGTATTTTCCTAAAAATATAATGTATATTTGATCTTTTAAAATACATTCATGATTTTATAAGAGTATTATAAAACAATTTAACAAGATTTTTTACCTTTAACAAGACTTCTATAGAAATATGTGTATTTTTTCATTGATATAAAGTGTAAGGATGTCTTTAATGAACTCAAAAATAAGTTATTTTACTCACCAATATTTCAATAATATAATTTTGAATTCCCTTTTGAATTGATTAATGATTCATTAGAATTCTATTTATGGGATATTCAAGGGTATTGAGTATAAAGTAAGTCACGTGTCATTCCCTATGCTTCTAGAAGTCTAGATTATACCCAGTATAATTAATACACAAAAAAAGAATTTATAGCCGTTTTTTCCATGATAAGGATAGATTATAACTTTTAGATTCTAAAGTTTGGTTTCTTATAGACCATTATTCTATTAGATATCTCATGTAGAATAAAGAATCGAACCAAAGGTTGGTTAGATGGATTTTTTTCTATGGGAAATTGATATATATATATATATATAAGATAGAAAAAGTATTTATAACATTAAGGATGATCATTTGAGTAGGAAACCTAATAATGTTTTATAGGATTGACCATTTGTTGAACCCATTTGACATTTCATACTCGTGGAAGTTGTATTCTGATACTCTAGATAAGTGACCATGGTTTTCAGACAAATAAAATTACTTAGCTATTAATGTTGTTTATCAATAATTTTCATAGTAGTAGGTTGATAAATTGATTATTTATTCAATAAAATATGATGGGGATTATACTTACTCAATGAATATGGGATGTTATTTAATTATTAGGTGATGTATACAAAATTATTAGATTTCTTCAATGTAGAAATTCATCCATAATTTGTGTTGTAGATACCACTTTGCACTATAAATTATTACACATAAGGTGTAAAATTTTGACATATTTTGAGTCATTATATTTATATATTTTCAAGATTTTTTTAGGACGGGTAAATCTTTTCAGTTTAAAGGGAACATTTCTCAAATACATGATATTCTACAATAACCATTATCATTTTGTGATTTCTTTTATTTTTGGCGGATGGATTTTAGGGTCCATTTTCCAAATTCATTTTCATATTCTTACATACTTATTATTGTAGATGAGTTGTATAAGTGTATTGAAGTATTAAAAACTAGGAATTATTAGGCAAGAGTGGTGTCCTTATTTTTAAAAAGAAATATTTTCTATAGATTCATCCAACTGAGTATTATTCTTACAAACCCGAGAACACATTTTTGTAATAAGACATTGGGATCCTTGGTGAAAAGATATGCGATAAGTAATAAAGTGTATAAACCCTATCATACACAAACAAAATGAATGGATGAGGTTTAAAATAGAAAGATTAATCATATTTCTGAGAAAATATTTATCCCATATAAGAAATATTGATGTTTAAGTCTTGAAGATGCATTATTGGTGTAAAGGACAGGCCATTAAACACTAATATGAATGTCCCTATATCAGATAGTCTTTTATAGTACATATCATTTTCTTTTATAGATTGAGAATATGTATTTTTTCCTATCAAGTCTTGTAATTTGAATCTATTTCGTGAAGGAAAATGGAATATGATTTTTATAAGAATTAGAAAAAATTAGGAACAGTTCCAATGAAAATGAAAGAATTTATAAAGGTAAAAAAGAAGTTGTTGGTGAAAATTTTATTTTGAAAATGGAATTATATAATTGATATTATGTGATACTATACAACTCCCAGATTAAGATTATACCAGGTAGTTTGTTTCTAGAGGGTATAGTACTTCTATTTTGAGTTATGTTTTCCATTTTGGTGTTGTACACATTAGAGATCTTGGGCAGAATGTTTCATTC
The DNA here is from genome assembly GCA_963277665.1 of Viscum album. Taxonomy (NCBI): domain Eukaryota; kingdom Viridiplantae; phylum Streptophyta; class Magnoliopsida; order Santalales; family Viscaceae; genus Viscum; species Viscum album. The sequence goes on from OY728131.1 coordinate 29,382,732, forward strand.
TTAGTAAATATAAATTGGAATAATATGTTTAGATATGGTAATAAGGAACCATTAGGAGTGTACTTACCTTTGATGGAAGATTAAAACTAATGAAGCATTATCTTACATGATCTCAAAAATATTTATATTTAAGTGCAGTAGAGGGAATGACCTAGGTCGATCTCTTGAGGAGTTATTGCGGTCATTCAAAAACTACTTGAAATTCAAATTTTATGATATTTTTTATTAATCAAATAAAAATAAATGAAATTGAGTTTTTAGAATTGATAATTTAATAATAAAATTAAAATTACAAATAATATTGAAACATAATAAATGCAAATAGATAGACTTTAAAAAGAAAAGAGATATTCCCATGAGAATCACCCAGATTGAACCATCATCATCTTATTGTTAGTTTCAAATTTAATTAATAAACACACTCCATAATATGTGTTAATATACTATTCTATATTTGGTTGGGAATCTATAGTTCACTCAATGATCAAAGAGAGACTACACATTCACCTCCTCGATTGAGTGAAAATATTATAGAAGAGAAACTTAAGCCTCCGATGGAAAGTGGAGACACAGAGGTTCCTTACCCACTAATATACCCCATGTACTAACATAAATAAAATAAAAAACAATAAAAATTAATTTTCAATGACTTGGGTTCAACACCAGATTGATCCCCTGGGAACTTACCTGGGTTAGTTACTCATGATCTCGAGTATAAGAGATCATAGTGGAGAAGAACGGGGTGGAAAACAAAAAGTTAACAATAATATGATAATTAGATGAAGAGGAATAGTAGAATATATTTAAAAATAATAATAATATTATAGAGGAAAATAAAATAAAAAACAATAGAAACATTCCACATATAAGTTTCAATTCTTTGAGAAGGGGTGTGGATACATATTTATAGGAAGAAAAGAGTGGAAAAAATTGGCTTCAAAATCATCCTAAGAATCATTCCATGTGGATTACCCATTAAATGGAAGAATATTTTCCAGTGTATTCATGAAATTTGTTCAATAATGTTATCTCCATTCACCCTAAAATATTGAGCTTTATTTTCCATTGGATGTAGTATTTGTGGTTTATTTACTCTAAAAAATTAACTATGTTCTTGTGCCTCGTCATATTCCACATATTCACATAACCATGCCATTATGACCTTGAAACCATTATATTAATGCATTATATCCATAATAAAGGTATTTAAATACATTCATTCACATATATCCACAAAAGTTTAGTAATTTTTAGACTCTTGGTTCAGATGTTATAAATTAATTACTAAACGGAATTGTTTCTTCTTGATGTGACCTTTCGTATTTCGCATGGTTGAACCGTTAAAATAATTTCTTAATGAGAGGACATTGACTTGAAACTCATCAAGAAAGAACGTAATTGAATCTTATTCCATATCCAGCCTAAATAAATTAATTTTTATATTTATATCTAGGTTTATGTTTCAATTACGGAGTTGGGGTACACTCTACTCGACATAAAAACTTTCGATGAAAAATTATTTATTTGGGCATCCAGATATCTGAATCAAGACATGGCCTCGTATATAAATATGTATCCAACATACATGGTTATCCTAAAAAATAATGACAATATTTTTATCAATATTGAAATTGATATGATCAAAATAAAAAATGTGATTGAAAACAGGTAAAATTTATGAATTGGCCATTTTTTAATTTAATCTCAAAATACAACTATAACTTAAAAACCTAAAAATTACCCATAAAAACACTATGGTGGGAGGATAAAAAATGAATTACATTTTTTATTTTATAAAAATATGGGCTTTATCACTCCCCCACACTTAAACAATTCACTCTTGGGAAATCATCTTATACTATGGTCAAAACAAATATCCTAAAATATAAATGACCACACTACATAATTGTCAGAACAAAGAAAAATATCATGCCTCCAACATGGATTAAAATTTCTTAAATCCTAAAAAATCATAAAAAACCAATCAATATAATGTTAATTATCATGTTTTAGTTGTAACTACCTCATCAGAATAATATTAATTTATTCTGTCGTAGATTTTCAATGTGGTTCTTTTATCATTCTCCAAGAAATGTGTGATATCAATAGTCTTACTATCATATTAGTATATTCACTTCCAAAAGTTAAAAAAAACTTAATCATGAGTTCTTTTTAATGGTTTTTTTCAGAGGATATGGGTTGGTAGGTTTTGAATGTAAAAATATCAATGTCAGAATCAGGAGGGTAATGCTCTAAAGTGATGTAAAAGAATTAATATTTTTCTCAAGAATGGTGTTATCCTCAATCAGCTCAAAAAGGAATCACCCCCAAACACCTATACCATTATTTTTGAATTTAAAACAATTAATTTTTGTCATCAATGATAAATTTCATCCCTCTTTTACCCAATAGTATCATTGTTTCTACTTGAATGCAATATGGATTTCTCTTTAAAATCATTCTATTGATGAAAAGAGAGACATATTTGGTCTTTAAATATTTATGAGCATCTGTCCAAAATTTTTAATGATATTTTGGGCTACCCATCCATCTTCCCATCATGAAATTTATTCCACCCAATCAGATATAATTATGGTAACACTTCTAATTCATCCCAAAAATATTCTTTAGGAAAGAAAAACACAGCTCATCTTCTCCCTCCTTCACACTTGAGTTCAATAATAATCATGCATTTAACTTATATAATATGTTCAAGAGGGATAAATTGATTGTAATGAGGCTATATGACAAGGTATTCCATGTATAAAATGGGGTTAATGAAGGTAAAATGAAAAGGTAGTCCAAAATAAGAGTTTAATGTAAAATGGGATTTCAAAGTTGTGCCGCAATCATACCTAACACATTCCATGAACTCTATCAGATTGGAAAAAGAGAATAAAAAAATTTTCTGGGTCAAATAAAAATTCTTCAGACAATGAAGAAAAATATAAATATAAAGGTTATGTCAAAATTGTTTAGAAACCTCTCGGGTTAGGAAATATTTTCAATTTGGACAGTTCTAGTGCACATGAGTTTCACAATCAATCAAACTTCATCAAATGAAATTATCATAAATCGAGAAAACAATCTTTCCAAAAATAATTTAAATCCTTAAATATTAAAATAATGAAATGTTTTAAAAATAACAATATGGTTATTATTTTTCAAATTATTTGATTTTTCTAAAGGTAAAAAAACACACCAAACAAATTAAAAATGGAAACACAAAAAATTCAGAAAAATACATGAAAAATAAAATTAAAACATATAATTAATTCTAAAAACAGATTGAAATACCTCTCACACACTTATTCCATTTAATAGCCTCTTTTTATTCCATTTATATGAATATTTGTTTTTCCTTAATAATTTTAATTGGGTAGTAAATAAAATAATGAAATGAAAAGACATAACCTGTTTTATTTTTCCATGGTGACCATGAGTTAAGATCCTAGCAACTACTACATTTAAACTTTAAAAAAATGACAGATAATAAAAATAAGGATAAAGAAATATTATGGGGAAATTAAAGGTATAATTCTTGGTTTATACACCCAATAGGGTGCTAGTTTTTAACTTCCCCTTTTCATACAATTTCAACAGATTATCCCCAATCCATAGTGGGTATGGTTTCACTTAGATGAATCACCACATGTGACTACTACCATTTTCCATGAATAAACACTAAAATTAGAGAAACCAAAAAAATATAACAATGTTACCAACCCCTAATAAAGAAAAAACATATAATTTTAGGACTAGAGTGGGAGGGAAAAGAAAATAGGGGTCCTTTATATTGACGTTAGTGGTTTCCTCTTCTATATGGTATGAAGATTGTTGTTTAGAAGGTAGTCACACCACCACATGATTTTAAAACTCTCACCACTACTTTTTTTGCCTCTTATTTGACATCCAGGGTCTTATCCATTTGTTTTGTATAAAAACTTTCAGTGAAATAGATGTCAGAAAAAAATTCATATTGAATAAGATTAAAACATGAATAATAAATAAATATTCCATTTGAAGTAAGTTAGATTGGTAATTGATCTCTTCAGGATGGACCACTGGACACTCAATATCAAAAGTTCCATCTTTTTCATTGTCTTATAAATAAATAGAGTGATATAAAGTGGTTGATGTTTCATTATTTTTAATTGGATGATCATGTTTCAAGTTATCTTCAACAAAGTTATTCCATGAGTCTTATAAAAATTGTTGATCTCCCATAAGTGCCTCAACTTTCATATATAATTTCGAGACCTCCGTGATAATTGTTTGAGTGTGATCTGATTTGATTAATTCCTTCAGTATCTCTTTATCTCCTAAATTAGGTTCTTTAACCTAAAAATGATTTTTCAAATCTCTACCAACACTCGTTCTGGTCCGGGTTTTGGATCTAGCTTAGGCTGATCCAAGGATGTATGCATGTATTCAGAAATCCATTCTATTGGAATCTCCCAGTTCTTCACTTTATCACTAATCCTTCAAAATTGAGCTTCAAGATAATTGTAAAAAAATTTAGAACCAGAGATTTCTTAGTCCATGTATAATAAATCGAATTGCAACACATCATGAACAAAGATATTTTAAAAAAAAGGAAATTAATGAATTTTTTTATGTTTTAGAAAATAAAAGTAAAAATTTGGAATAATAATAGTGAATTAAAGACACTTAGATCCCCAAAAATGGCACTAATTTTATAAAGAATTTTCATATGTTATCTCAAAAAAAAATTATAACTATGTGTAACACAAGGGATGACTTAGGTCGATGACTTCAACAAATGTTGTGGTAAATCACACTCTACTTATAATTCACATTTTATTATATTTTTTATTTCATAAAACTAAATGAAATGGATTTATTGGAATTCATAATTTAATAAAAAAACTAAATGTAAAAATACAATGAAAACACAATGCATACAAATAGAATGAAGTCAGAATAAAATGAGATATTTCTAAGAGAATCACCCGGATTGAACCCCATTATTTCATTTTTAGTTTTAAATTTTATTAATAAAAAAGCTTCAACATATTCATGAGTATCCTATTATAAATATGGTATTGAATATATAGTGAACTCAACAATCTTTGAGAGACCACACACCCACCTCCTTGATTGATGGAAAATATTATAAAAGATAAAGTTAAGCCTTATGTGGAAAGTGGAGACACAAAGGAACATTAAGCACTAAGATCCCCCATGTCCTAACTCAAATAAAATAACAAAAAATACATATGAATATTAAATGACATATTTTCAACAACATATTGATCGCCCATGAACTTTCTCAGGTTTTTTAATAATGTTCACAAGTATAAGAGATCATCGTGGAAAAGAACGGGGAGTAAAAAAGGTAAAAAATATTATAATGAGATTAAGATGAATAGTACAATATATTAAAAATGATTAATAATCATACATAAGAAAATAAAATAAATAACAATAAAAAATGGCCACATAGAAGTCCCAATGCTTTGAGAAGGGCTCGGGTTACATATTTATAGAAAAACGAGTCAAGAAAATTTTTACCAAAATAATCCTATGAATTTCTCTAGGTGCATTTATAGTTAAATGGATGAATTTTTTAGTAGGTTTATTATTTAAATTTGTTCGATATTTAATCCAATGTTCTCCATGAAAAAATTGAGCTTTATTTTCCACCGGATGTAGGATGTTTGTCTGATTTAATCTGAGAAATTAATTATCTTCATCTGCCTCATCATATTCCACATCTCCAATTTCACATGCCATTATGTCCTTTAAAACTACAGATTGTTGTGTTTAATCCTTAATAAATATTGTTCCATACTTTATTTGGAGTCACTATACAACATTATAGATATTTTGAATGGATGATTCTAATTTTATGAATTAATTACTGAATGGAATTGTTTCTACCTCATGAGTCCTTTCGTATCCCACATGTTTTAACCATTCTAATAATGCTTTACTGAGATTATTTTGACTTGAAACTAATCAAGGAAGTTAATAATTGAATCCTATTTCATCTCTATCTAGAATAAATGAATTTTGATATATTTTTATAGATTTATACCTTAATTTCATTTTGGGGGAACACTCTTCTAGACATAACAACTTTCTACAGAAAATGATTTATTTTGGCCTTTAGATGTATGAATCAAGAATTTTCCCAATTTAAAAATTTGTTTCCATTGTACATTAGTATCCCTAAAAATGAATCACTATCTTTTGATCAATATTAAATATTATATGCTTGAAATACATAAGTTATTGAAAATAGGTAAAATTCCAAAAATTGTCCATTTTTTGCATTGAAGCTCAAAATTCCACTAAAACATTAAAACGTGAAAATTACCCATAAAAAGTTACGGTGAGCTTATAAATAATGAATTACAGTATAAAATATATTCAAATATTGGATTCATCAAATACCACTATATTTTATATGTTCTATCTTTTTTTATTCTTTTCATTATACATAATAAGTATAGGGGGAGAAATAACTACTTGTAGTGTTAGGGTTTTTTGTTTATTCATTTTTTATTCATGAATAAACTTGTAAAATTTTGATTATTTTATTATTATTTTTGTTCACTGTAATGAATCCAAAATAATGTTTATGAGGTGTTCAATACTAAGTGGAGAATAAACTGTTTAATGAGGTACGATCTAGAGAAGTGACATACTGAAGAAACATTGATCAACCCCATTAACTATTTTATAATTTGGTTACATTTTATTTGATTGTTTTTGGAATTTGATTTTAAATAGTTTTCATATTTATAATCTTAAAGTTGAGCAACTATTGGAACTTGATTTAGAGTTAGGAAGGGTTGTGTTATAGTATTTTCAAAGGAAATAAATCTTCTATATTAGGAAAGTTGTTAGTTCTGATTGTACCCATTATTCTTTGTTAAAATCTATTTGTTTTTTTCTACTCTCTTGAATGTCATTGGATGTAAGTTGATATTTTATGCTTATTTAGTGATCACCATGCTATTATACATGATCTTATTAAAAAATATGTTTGAATTTTCATTAAGAGAACGAATATGAATCTAGGAAATTTGTTTTTTTAGACATACCTCGAATAGGTGAAAACATTAATATTGATCTTTTTATGACCTTTTAGTGAATGATTTTATAATTATTGAATTTCCAAATCTAATTCAAACATTAAATTAAATTTAAATTTTCCACCCATATTGAACTCAACAATGGGGACATTAATTTGTTTTATGTATGGAGGAGGGGTCTTAATTGAGATAAGCTTAAATTCATTATTAGCCCATTTAAATCTAGGAAGCATAAAAATGTATAGGGACCTTCATGATCATTATTGGAGGGATAATATGGAAAGGGAGATTGATGACTACCCATCAAGGTGCCTCGTTTGTCAGAAATTGAAGGCAGACTGACAATTTCCTAAAGGGGTATTGCAGCCATTACCCATACCAGCATGGAAGTGGGACAATATCACTATGGTCATCGTTACTGGTCTCCAAAGAACATCCAAAATACAATGAGATATGGGTTATTGTGGACTATCTCACCAAGAATGTCCATTTTATCTTAATTCGAGATGATTTATCTCTTGATCAAAATTCCATGATTTATGTGAAGGAAGTGGTAAGGGAGCATGGAGTTCAACATTCTATCATATTTGATCATAATCCAAGTTTCAGATATAAATTCTAGAGAAGTATTCAACATGATCTGAGCACTGAATTGAATTTCAGTATGGCCTATCACACCCAAACTAATGTCCAATCTGAATGAACTATTAAAACACATGAGGATATACTGAGAACATGCTCAGTAAAATCTAAAGGTGAATGGGATCAACATCTCCCTTAAGTTGAATTATCTTACAACAACAGCTTCCACTGAAGCATTTAAATGGAACCCTATGAAGATCTATATGGGAAATGGTGTAGAACTCCTTCTTGTTTGGATGATGTAGGTGAGAGAAGGATTGTTGGGCCTAATCTTGGGAAAGAGATGACAAAAAAATCTATTCCATATAGAAACACATTGAGGCTAATCAGAGTTGGCAGAAGATCTATGCCGATAACCGTTGAAGGGACATAGAGTTTAATGTTGGTGATAAAGTCTTTCTTTGAATTTCACCTTGGAAGAGATTCATGAGGTTTTTGGAGAAAGGGAGGCTCAACCCTAGGTACATTGGCCCCTATTAAATCCTTGATCGCATAGAAGTAGTGGCCTATCAGCTTGCACTTCCACCAAATCTAGAACAGGTTCCTGATGTCTTCCATGTATCCCTCTTGAGGAATTACATTCCTTACTCATCACATGTACTAAATCCAGATGTGGTACAATTGGAACACGACCTCTCTTATGAAGAGCAGCTGGTGGAGATCTTGGATCATAGAGACAAGGTTCTACACAACCGTACTACTCACCTTGTTAAGGTGTTGTGGAGGAACTACAAATGTGAGGAAGCTATGCGGGAACCAGAGGAGTCTATGAGGCAGAATTACCAACACATTTTCTCTTCTTAGGGTATGAGTTAAAATTTCAGGGATGAAATTTCATAATGGGGGGAGAATGTAACTACCTGAACATTTTAATAATATTTATTTCCTAAATATGTCTGTTATTTTATTTTATACTCAACAAAACTATATCCTTTAATTATTTAAGTGAGTATAATTAGATGAGTTTGTTGGGTTTTGAATTTTATATGGACATTGGTAAATATGAGGGTTGGAAACTAAATTATTAACATTACAATTATTGTTTATAAATTCAAATGATATTTGTTAATTAATATATAAAGAAGAGTTAGTGGCATCATTTAGTAGACTCGGGCCATATGAATCCCATCTGTCAGAGCATGACATGTGGGTAGCATCACTGGGTGTTTCTCTGGACCAAGCCCAAGCTGAAATTCAACATGTGAAGCTTGAACGGAATAGCTTAAGGGATAAGTCGATGCTGATAGAAATCACCACTCGAGCAATGTTTTCTGATCCACCCCTCTAGATTCTATCACCATATCACGCCTTACAATTAGGTCTTATGCAAGTGTTATAAGGGGCTATGTAAAAAATCCTTAGTTACATTCTATAATCATTTTGTATAAATAAACTTTTTACATCTTATTATGGTAAAATTTGTAAATTTCAAATTTTGGGATAAATATAGGTTGAATTTATAGAAGTTTTATATTATTGATGAATTTTGGTAAATGGGGTATTTTAAAATATTTTTGTATTCTTTAAATAATTAATTATGTGAATTTATTTTCAAAAAGTGGTATTCTATAGTTGTGTTCAGTAGGAAATTTGGAGTCTAATAAGATCAAATTAATTTTTATTGAATAGTGAAGTTTGAATAGTAACATACCCGTATTAATATTAATGAATAGTAATTTGACCAAAAAAATAGAAACTTCACCCATGAATTTATAAATACATTTTAGAAATCTTAAATGTGAAAAAACAATCATAGTTTATGTTTTGGTATTTTGTATATCGTAAATATTATGATTACAATTTTATAATTAATTTAAGAATTTGAAATGGAAATTTATTTTAATAAAATTTAATCATAAAATGTTAATTTATTGTCTTATGGTTATTCGATAATTTTATGGGACCTTGAATACTTTTTTAAGGTGTTACAAAATGTGTTACAGTTTTAAAGTTGTATTTTTGGAATTAATAATTATTTTATTTAAAAATTATATTAAAAATATATATATAATTATTTTCATAAAATAGAGTTCATTTTTGAATTCATAGCATCAATAATAGATTAGGATGAATTTTTTAGATTTTTCTAAAACCGTTGATTTTTCGATGAATAGTAGTAATATAGTTTTGAGTTTTGGGTGTTCATTGACATCATTAATGATGTAATAATTCTGGTTGACTGATGAATAGTATTACATTCTATGAGGAGTCCCAAGTGGACAATACCATTGAGCCCATGGGTTTCCAATACCACCGATGATGTGTCCCTTGGAAATTAATAATTTATTCCATCACTTTTCCTATAAATACAAAGGCATTCCCTCATTCCTTTCATTAAAAATTATCCTCAATGAAGCTATGATATCTTAACCTCCAAAAGATTCCTATGAAGGTTCCCTCAAGCCTCCAAGGTCCCAACCATTGAGCTTTCGATTTCACTCTTCAAGGTAAGTGAAACTTTCACCCTCCTCCTTTAAGTTATGACTTCCATTATGTTATGTCTTATAGTTCCATTTTATTATGTAGGGTATTGTTCTTATATATTAATATTTCTATCAATTTATGTCCAAATTATGAGATATCCTTTCTTCTGTCATCATCTGAATTTCTGAATTTCTAATTTACGCCGTTAGGCTGTCGAATTTTTGTAAAAGAAATCACATCTTCTCTTTTCCTTCGAGTTTCATTTTCATATAGTATTTACATCCAATATACATACCATGATCTTATTTATTTTTATTCTATAACCATACTGTATTATTAGCTATTTATTGTTGGGTGACTCTTTTTCCCTCTCTTATTAATGTTTTCTAAAAGGATGTTATGTAGCTGTTATGCTACAGAATTTTTGTCTCAAAATCATTCTCTTTTTCTCAAGAAATTATCTTGTTTTATTTATGTAGATACCCAAATATATTTTCATTTCTAGGGGTATTCATCAATACATAAAATCTATCTATTTTATTCTTTAATTGACATACATATAACCCTCACTCCCATTCCATGGGTTATAAATAACATATTGTTTATATTTTTATGTACTTTTTAAACGTCGCGATTTTGACATGAAAACAATTTCTTCGATTATATTTAGGTTATTTATGAAATTTTTTATTATGATCTATGTGGATCACATGATAATAAATACATATTAATGGTGCACCCTGATAGTGATCCAATTCATTGGGTAAATAATTAATCTCTTGTGATGACAAGTTTCACGATACTTTGGTGAATAACCTTAGTAATTTTTTATGACACCTTGGGGATAAACATCGGTTATATGTTCATGAATGTCTAAATGAAATGTTATTTCCACATATTCAAGTTATGTTTCACTTTTTTCATAATGATAGGCATTTACTTCCAATTCTTGTGTCTTTATGTGTTTTTTATCAAGTTCTTATCGATATCACAAGTAAACTAATTCCCTTGTTTACCCCTTACTGGGCCTTCTGCTCACTATTTCCATTGATGTGTGTCTCCTGGACATGAGATGCAGTAATTGTACATTGGATTACCCTATGATAAAGACTTATGAGTGGTTTAGAAGAATGTTTTATGTTTTTTTCATGTATTATGTTCCTAGTTTCCAAGACACTAGAATTTAAAGATCATATGTTTGTAAAATGTAATGAAACATTTTGTAATAAAAAGGCAGGATGCCATATTGACCTAGCCAATGATGCCAAATTTGGGTTTGGTATGATTCATGTGAAGTATTTTCATTATCGATTTCCATTACTTGGTTTGTATAATCCAACACATAACGACCTTTATATAAATGTGCCTTACCAAAAAATCTCTATCTTTATAAAAGAAGCCACATTAATTTCCTAACATGAAAGTAAATCCACATGTATCTATTATAGATACAGAAATAATGTTTTTAGTTAAAGAAGGAACATAATAAAAACCTTCTAATTCCAATATCATCTTAGTCGGTAACATGAGGTGTTAGTCCCCAAAAGCTATAGCAGCAAGCCTAGATCCATTTGATCCTCATAGATCTATCTCCCCTTGGTCAAATTTCTGGAATCAAATTGGTTCCTTTATTAGGATACAAATGTGAGAACCACAGTCAGTATCTAATACCCAATTTATGGAAATTGATAAATTAAACACGATAACAAATTCAACGGAAGCTTCTCCTTTCTTCTTTAGCTGGGTACAATTTTTCTTCCAGTGTCCCCTCTTATCGGATGCAAAATAACAACCTCATGTACCCTTCATCCACCCTTGATCTTCATTTTCATGGAACTATAGAAAGAATATTTGGGCTTAAAGATCTTCCCATTCCCTTACCTCTTATTCACCATAAGGATAAAAGGATTTTTATGCTTCATGTCATTGTCTAGTCTGAGAAAGAGGATAATGAAATCTTATAAAGTTTTCTCAATGTAGTTCGTATTGAAATTTCTAGCAAAATTGGAGAATCTCTGAGGGAGTGATGGAATAATGATATCGGTACCCAATTTGTTGGGGAGTTTAAACCCAAGAACCTCTAGATACTCAATTTATCCAATGAGATTGATTACATGAGGCCCGGTTGGGGAACCCTCTCAATGATTACTCTTAAAGAGTTTATTGGAGATCTCAAATGATTTATGTCTTACTCTCTCCTTATAAATAGCACATAGGTTCTGATGCATGCTATAGGCATCTAGGTTTTCTGGAGACTTCATGAGTTCACTAGACATTTATGATAACATAGAACATTGAACATCATCCACGGCATTCATATATTTCTCATAGACTATGAACTCTTCATCAATTGCCTCTTGGATAGGAAGATCAGGTAAGGATGACTCCAACACGTAAGATATTCATTCATGGTGTATAAGGACCTGAATCCATCTAAACTGTTCTTGGAATTTACTGCTAGTGAGGATGATGTTTTTATATATTATTGATAATATGGATAGTGTGGTTGACAAGTTTTCCAGTTATATTATATAATTAAAAGATCATGTAATTATGGCTTTCTTGATTACATTTTATGAGAAAAAAATAAATTAACATCTTTAAGTCTCGCACTATTTTATCAAGTCCTAATGGCCCTCACAACTAAACATGGAATGTCAAGTTACTTATTCATTCTATTGTTAGGGATCCATATTCCCCTTCACATAACCTTAACAGGGGTTGGTAAAGCTATTTGAAGGTATTTAGGTAGGCAGTTCTATGCCAACTGCGGTCTTGTAGCTCCTTGATCCGTTGAATGGACTCCCCAATCAGGAGATCCTATCATGGATTTCCTCAACACTTTACTCTAATGTTACAATATGTCTAGAAAGGTCTACTCCTCTTAATTTAATATGGTAAAGTCTACCCAAAACCTTCATAAGGGATTCCAGTATAAAAGTAAGTGTCCCAAAAAGTGTTGGTCAAAAACAGAGTTTTATTGAGTCTTTACCTTAGTCATGTAATGGAAGGATTAGTGTGACTTAATATTTTATTGAGGGATTTCTATCTCTTATGCATAAATTACTTATTATATTTATCACTTGATTGTTAGTATTAACTGGAACTTACTAATGTGATTAACAATTTCTTGATAATATTTACGCATAAGCCTGGTTAATTTTTTTCCGTCTAGATTGATTGTTTAATTCATTAATTATGTGATCACGACAACACATCCATAATGATAAACCATGTAAGTGATAGAAATAAAATAAAATAAAGGGCATGATCATGAGATTTTCAAATGGTTAGTTTATCTATAAGTAGATAACCTAACCCCAACCTAGGGGAGAAACACCTTGAACATTTTGGGTTCATGTTTACAGCTTTCCACCTGTCCACCTGTGTATCTCCTCGAATTGGTTGCATCTCAACTATATCATGAACTGCATCCACTAGCGTGGGAGCTCCATCCATTACATATGCTTTTTAAATCATAAGAAGATAAGGGGTTTACATAAAAGAAACCATGGAATATAGGCCCTACATATTAATGAGGAGAGATGGAATGCAAGACAAAAATTTAATTTAAAATAAATCAAAAGGAAACCAATCACATACAAAGATCTTATCTAGTTCATGATAATCCACATAAATGCAGCGAATTACACATTTAATAAATTTGGAATTCATTTGACTTATCATTCTTATTAAGATAAATCGCACTGGAATAAATTAATTATTAAATTTAAATAATAAATCGGTTTATCTTAATCCCTTTCAAAATTCCCCAGATATTCTCATCCATAACCTTAGAGGTAACATGGTGATTACCAATTCATATTTACATGATATTCAATTATGAAGATTACATAGACATTAAATTTTAATTCCTTTTAATTTGGTAAATTACACGGCGTGTAGTTCTGACTACATGATGTGTACTACCTTCACCGTCTTACTTGAAGTACATGCCTAGGGACTCCGTGTGTGAGTTATACTTTGGAAATCTTGGAGTACACGACGTGTCTAGTGGGATACACACCATGTCGTCTCTATGGTACATGATTAATACTTAGCCTATCCCTGTATGGGATAAACGGGTTCACCCTTGAACCAATGGGACTACACGCCATGTCCAGTGGGCCACACGATGTGTAATCTGGATGACCATGCACCAATATATCTTGTTACACATATGGTGTGAGAATTAACTACACCGCGTGTCATTAATGCACATGGATTCAGTAATTACTGAATTACTCCTGATGCACTGAACACAACTACATGGTGTATAATTCATATTACACAATGCGTATGGAAGAGAACACAATGTGAAAGTCTGAGAACACTATGTGTACATTCATGTCACCTGGACAGAATCCTCACTACCTCCTGATGACTTCCCCTCATTAATTTTAATCCAAAAATTATTCATTTTTGTTAGATCTATGAGAAATGAAAGAGGAATAATAGATCTCGAAATGTAGATTACAAGAACGACTAACCTTGAATTGAAAAACTAAATTATCAAATCATAAATCATCAAAGAATTATTTAGTAATTATAAACGATGATGTGACCACTCTGATACCACTTAATCGATCCAAACACAATGGAAACGCGGTGGTTGGAGGGCCCAACATGGTTTTTTCCCTAATCAATGACTAATACGGGATCAATATTATGATACATGCCAGTATCCACAGATTAAAATTTATGATCTTGAAAAAATAAGAAAACAATGGCGGATCCTAGAGAGAGGATATTTTTCATCATGTTTGTAATTAATATAAATAATTTTTGTATAAATTAAATATCTGGATCTTTAATACATAATTCATTGATGATGTTGATCATCTGGAATGATCCCTCTAGATCGACACCACTTGTTCTCAAGGTTCTTGCATGGTAAAGAGAGTGTCTTGCATTAGCCATTCATGATATCCTCTTATTCGGCCTTGAAGAATGTCTCTCATTCTTGAGAGGGGACCAAATTGGATTTGAGAGAGAGAAACTTTGTTGGCTTAACAATTCTCTCACCACCAGCAATTTGGTTCACTTAGATTAATGGCGCAATAGACATACCTGTCTATTTAATGACATGGGGTTTTGGTTAAAATACTTAATTGTATAATAAAAATTTAATACATTCATTACCTTGGAGAAAACCCATGCTAAAAAATAAAAATAAAAACAAAATTATTTGTAGTGTTCCAACTTGCGCAAAGTATAATCATAAATTAAATCTCATGCCACATAATGATAACAAAATTCTTATTATTTCGTCTTGTGAAAACTAGTTAAATAATTATTTACCATCTTGTAAGTAATTATTTAACTAATTGACCGACCTTGGTATTCTCGATATCCATTTCTATTTATTTAACACCCAAATAAATAAATAATGTATTTCATTAAATATATATTTTATTTACAAACAAGTAAATATTATTTTTATACAAAACTAAATAAAATAAATAAATTTTAATTTAATTTATGTGATTATAACATGAATAAAATTATTCCACAACCTTGAAAATAATATTTATTTCATTAAATAAAATCAAATATAATTTAATAGAGACCACAAGATACACTTTGTGTGTGACCCTATAGGATTATTTTGTTTTGGCATTAGACGAGCTTGCCTAATGTCCAAGAGTACTTTCTAGTAATGGGTCAAAAATCCCAAGATAAATAACTAAAGTATCAAAGATTACATATAAAAATGAACACACACTACTTAATATAAATCCTTTGTCTCAATATATGATCAAGAAAGTTTCATGATAGTGTCATCAACCTATTTTTTGATACTTGTTTCTTTGACTACCTGAAATAAAATCTTGGATACAACATAGACATGGAATTTAGAGTGATGGTTCTATTTCAATAAAAGGGACAATATATGAACTTCCATAAATGGAAGGGAATGATCCCACCTTAACTTTTCCATTAATAAATTGTCTATCGAAATGCACCCAAAATACCCTACATCCTACCAATACATGGCGTGACGATTTTAATCAGTAAATCAAAGTTTGCAAGTCATTACATGCATTAATGATAACCTTAAAGTCCAAGGAAAATTACACATGCCTGTAGATATGAATATCTGATGACACCAAAACATGAAGAATTCCCACTAATGGGTCAATTATTATAATCTCATGTCTTGGATATTACCAAGTAAGAACATCATGAGACTAAGTATCATAATTTTATGAGTACTCAACCCTAATGGTCTATATACTATGTGTCCCATCATATCATTCCATCCAACCACAAAACTATATTTAAGAATATTTTCATATCACTTCAAGGTTCTCATCATAGTGGAGAACTTCTATGACAATACTAAAGCGACAAATACTCTTGGACATTATTACATTATTGACATGAAGAACAATGAAAAATATGCGATAATATTTTTTTAATATTTAAATAATTTAAATATTAATGTTATCAATTTACAAATATTTTTTACTAAGACATAAAATCCCACATAAAGAATCATCATGAGTCAACTAAACAAGTCTCCCAGAATAGACTTCCACTGTATTGTGAGGTTAAACCAAGGAACAATAAACTAGTATCATCTGCAACAAGAAAAGGTATAAAAATAGATTACTATATAGAAGAAAAATAAAAATCCATGAGACTAAAAAAGTCTGGACAAACATGTCAAACCAGAAAGATAAAATATATTGGACAAAACATGTCATTGTGTGAACATCCATAACCACCAAATGATTCTTATTTGAAGAAAAATACCCACAAGAAAAACCAAAATTCTACACAATGCCCTTCTATTTACATGAGTCTTGAAAATAATATCTTCAACCACCCAAAGGAAAATGTAGGTTGTAAGAATAAATCCCAGTAGGATACCACTATAAATCCATACAATTCATAATAAAAAAATATTTTACAAATCATCCATTGGTTTTCATAAAAACATAAAATATCCACCCAATCCATGAATATGTCATAAATAAAAGAAATCAGGTAATCATAGGCAAACCAACCATGGATACACCTTATAATAAAGCTTTTAGTGAATAACCATGAAAATAGCATCATGTAATAAAATATTCATAATTGAAAAATAAATCCATATGGTCTCTAA
Organism: Viscum album; assembly: GCA_963277665.1. Lineage (NCBI taxonomy): Eukaryota > Viridiplantae > Streptophyta > Magnoliopsida > Santalales > Viscaceae > Viscum > Viscum album. The sequence continues at coordinate 29,399,976 of OY728131.1, forward strand.
CCTACAAGTATACATACTAGATAAGAAATGAAATACCCAATCCATGCCGAAGGTGGATCCAACCAATATAGACTATAGTATCTTTAAACACACAAAGGTGACAATAAACCACCAATGTTATCACACACCAAAGAGGAATAGGATGATTCCCGATGCACCCCAGGTTACACAATGTTTTTTTTTTCTATCAAATTATATTTTAAAACCAAATTACACTTTAAATCATTTAATCAAATAGTCATTGTTCTCAACCCCATTTTTAAATTAAATACCTTTAAAAACATGTATCATTTCCCAAAAAAAACCATTACAATGTTAAATCAATAAATTTCAATGATCAAAACAACGAAAATGACAAGAACGAGTTGTGATTTGAGAATTAACACCTTGAATAGATACATCAACCTCCAGAATGTAGGAAACCTAGTCTCCATTGAAAATAGAAATAGGTAACTATCGTATCAGCCTCTAAAAGACAAGGATTGAGTGTAAACTACACAATATCGATAAAAAAACACCAACTCATCCCAACCTAATCGAAAAACATAGCCAAATGAACTACAACAACAAAAGGTATAGAAAAAATCGAATGACCACATACTAGAGAGAATAGATACATTCTCCACAGGGATCAAATGCCAAATAGATTGATATGGAAGGAAGGATATCACCCATAATCACCAAAACAATTTACTAGGGTTTGAGAGGAGGGTCTGCACATTGAATGGATGAAGATTCATCAATGAAACATGATTAAAAACCACTGAACCAAAATAATTCATGTCATGATACCCTTTCATGTCGTGAATTCTATGATTATATATATACACCAAATAAACTGTCCCCACAGGTTGACTTACTCCAGATCGACGCATTCAAAAAATGAAACTATTTCATATATTGTAATTTTTTATGCTCTAAAGAGGACTCATGGTATCTTCCCTATAAGGGATTTATATATTATAACTACATTACAATGTAAATATGTTCAACAAGAATTCAATATTCTAGATTTATTAGAAAAATACGAAACCATCTCTGATGATTTTTTAAACCTAGGAGAGGAACCTTAAACACTTGAGACATTTATATATAGACTCCACCAATTCAAACAGGATACATATAAATTTATTATATCATTTTACTGAAGACATATCTATCCCCATAGGGCCCAAAATGTTCCCAAACATAAAGGGAATAAATATTAGAGTGAATAATTACCTAAAATAAGGTAAAAAAGTGTAACAATCTCCCCACCAGACAAGATTTCTGTCCCCAGAAAGTGCTCAATATATTGGACTTGTAAAAAGTGAAGGCCAATACTTTCTAATCAAAAAATATCTCTCCCATGTCTCATGGCTATCACATCTAGACTTCCACCACACATGGACCAATTGAATTGTCTTACCACATATTACCTTCTATCAACCATCCATAATTTGAACTAGATGTTCAACCAAACTAGTTTGAGGCTAAAAATAAACAACCTTCCACACAATCACAAGAGAAGGATCATGTTGATATCTCGTCATATGGGAAACATGAAACTCATCATGGAAATAATTAAAACAAGATAGTAAGTCCAAAAAATACAAAACCTTTACAAGATGATTCATATCTCAAGTTGGATTACAAATCATAGAGCCAACTTACCCTATCTACAAAATCGGTAGAGGCCCAAGTGATTTAAAACTCTAAGAAAAAACCTGATCATAAACATGAAACTATAGAGGATGATGATGATAGTCTGAATTGGATTTATGATGACTCTATGTTGGGAAAATCTCAACTTGATCAACTTCACCCCTTTCCAACATTTCTTAAATAGTACATGGCCCAACTAAGGACCACTCCGCAAACACTTCCAATATCAAAGGAGATCTATATGATCACCCATAAAAATCTGAAAAAGGTTCCACATAATCTAGTACTGATAACTATTTTAATAGGAAAATATTATTAGAGGAAAATTATATTAAAATAAACAACAGAAATGAAGCACACATACCCAGAGCATATCCTTAAGGACCTTGATAGCTCTCTCTGTCATTCCATCCATCTGAAGATGATATGTAGTGCTCAATTTCAACAAGAAACTCATCACCTCTTGAAAAAAATTTAAAACATAGGATTTTAACCTTAAGTCCTTACTAGAAACAATCATAGAGGGAACCCCATGATGTCTCACATCCTCTCAGACAAACATTTCTTGAAGCTTCCCCACGTTTTTTGTCTCCATTAAAGGGAGGAAATGCACCGATTTTATGAGTTGATTAGTGATACCCAAATCACATCCTTACTACTAGGATTCCATGGTAAATCAATAAATAATTATATGTAAATATCATCCTATTTACATACATAAATAGGTAGAGATGAAACAAAATGGTAGGTCTCTGGTGCTCGGCATTAATTCCCTAGAATATAATACATCATGATACAACAAATGCAATTGACCTTATCATCCCCAACCATGAAGATCGATGTCTAAAGTCGTGATACATAATGGTAGACCCATGGAGAATAGGAAAACATGATTAGTGTCCATTATTAATAAACTCTTGCCTCAATGAAAAAGGAATAACTAACCTTCTTTGGAAACACAAAGTGCCATTACGAGACCGAGACCACTCACCCATAGTCTCCCTATAATTGAGAATTTCACTAAAGTACTAGAAATCAGTTTTATATAATTTCTAAACCCAAACATGGTCATAAAATATTTATTCAACCTTTACTGAATCGAGTAACAATTACCCACCAACTTCTTCCACTCCCAAGATCATCTCAACAAAAAAACTCATCAGAGGCCACTCTTCCCCAGATTCCTTCAAATATTGTGTTAGTAATTTCATGCTCGACGCATCAGTGACCATATTCCATTTCATAGAAGAATATGAAATATCAAAACAAAAAAAATTTAGGATACTCAACCCAATGTCTCTATTGGAATTTCATATCCCTCAGGTTGAAAAAACACTTTAGGTATTTGTGTTATTAATATACTGTAAAATGATCTTCAAAGAGGTAGTGATGCCATGTTTTGAGGGTATCCATAAATTCCCCCAACTCGATATCGTTTCTAGTTTAGTTATTCTTAGGAAATTATAACTAAAGATATCCATATGCTGCCACATGTTTCCCATACCTGAATACAATACCCAAACCCATTTCATAATCCTGGAAGAAAACCTCATAAAATTAAATTGGTCCTTTAATAATCAAAATTGGAGGCAATAACATCCTGACATGTCTCCCCACTAATAAAGTGGTTAGAACAGTTGGTCACATGGCCTTAGGCGTGGATCCCCGTATGCCAGAGGATGTCGACTACCAGTGAAAGACTATTGATAGTACAGTGGGGTGACTATACACACTAGATCAAATTATCAAAATGGAATAGTGTTATTAAAACAACAAATATTACTAAAAAATCATAATAATGTTACGAAAAGGAAGAATAATATAGGATATAAATAAAAAATTCAAACACCAATTTATAGAAATGTATGTATGATAGTTGATTCTACAAGTACAACTAGTAAATATTAAAAAATGATAAGACAAAACCAACGGTCAACTCCTCGAGCTTCATGATCATCTGCCCATTCCTATGCTCCCTAACTCCCATATACACAACACAACACAAGTCATTAATCCAAAGACCAGTGAGCAAGAATATTTACTTAGGTTCTAAATGGAACCCGAGTATAGTGTGAGATATAAATAACAATGGGTCAAAACCCACAGTGTCTAGACAAATCCATTTCATGAGATTATTAATAAATTAAAGTGTGACACATATTATAAAGTAAAATTGATAAAAAAAATTAAATAATATAAACTTGGTTTTGGATCATTAACAGACGCTCATCTCATACCACCTGTTTTGGTCTAAGCCAGATATCTATGTATGTGGGTAGCTCCTCTAGCATTAGGTAGGATCATACAAATCAGTGGTTGATTCTCCTACTGAGGATTAATCACTAATAACATGCCATAAAATATTTCATTTTCCATCAGGTGAATCAAAACCTCTCCCATAGGTATAAATGGAGTCTTGTCCTTAGGCTATCGAAAATATCACCCTCATGCATAACATGGATTTCTCCCTCATTATAACCAAAATCGTGGCCTTAAGATTTACTAGAATCTCTACCTCATGCATCATGTGACTATGCATATCTCCCTCATGCATATGATATAATCATATAATATACCCTCGTGCATTTAGTACTAGTGTTCCTATACCTCAAATGGTAGAAAATCATGCACTGAGCCCTTGGGAATCAACATCAATCATGAGTCCTCAAGAAATCCTATATAATTATATAATCTACCCTTGGGCAACAAGTACCTCTAAACCTTTACATTAGAATGGGAATCCTATTGCTACACACACAGACCAAAAATCCTATCAATAAACTGTATATTATATGTACAAATGTTAAGTACTTACCACCTTAGATGTAATAATAACTGACGAAGACGTTTGATGTACGAGTTTAACTACACCACTGAATACTCATTGCATTCTTAAAAAAACATGTTCAAATTTATTCTCATCGATACGAACCCAAAGACACCAAATACACATCAATTTGATTAGTATTTCTTGAGATATTGATGATTGAAAATTAAGAAAATAATAAAAACAATAAAAAACTAATATGAGAGAGTGAGAGGAGTGAAGGAGAGGTGGCGTCAGGATAAATTTCAGGTGCCTCTTGTGTGGGAATAGGGTGCCTCAATCACAAATTCATAACCTATTTTTATAATTCTAATAAATAAACTTTATAATTATTTGAAAAATTATAAAACATATGTTTTAAATACTATTTAACACCCAAGACCTATATTCTTGGATTAGGCACTCCAACCCCATTAAAAAACATCAAGTGTTTATTTTTAAAAAAATTAATTCCACTATTTTAAAATATATTCAAACATACATTAATAATATATATTAAAAATTCACTCATACACACACACAAACACATTATATATATAGATGCATCTGTATATATATACACTTATATATATATGCACCTGCATAAGTTACATTTACGTATATATTTAAAACATATTATTTTTCTCAAATTAATAATAATAATAACAACAAAAATATTTTCATATTATAATTATTAAGTATCCCACATTATATATCTTCTATCATTGACACCATAACTATTTAAAAAACATACATTAAATACTGATAATAGATAATAAATTATTATTGGAAGGATATTTTCATTTAATTGGCACAATTAATAATATCCCAATAATTTTATTAAAAAATTATTATTTAAACTACAATAAAATTTATTAATTGGGAAATAATATTTTCAGTTTTTAAACAAAAATAATAATATTAATAATATTATTATATTTATTAATTCGAACAACCCAATAAAATACTTATAAACCAATTAAATGATATTCGGGTGTGATCTAACCAAACATATGATGCTCGCAAATGTTATATCCCACCTATGGTATAGCCCATGTCTCATGCCAAATGAGGATCTCAGATTTGTAATAAAATGCACCATTTGAGAGATATTAATTACTTATTATTTAAAAATCTTAATAATGAATTAATAAAAAAAAGAGGCTATTGTCACATATGATGTTTTTAAATACCCGATGTGCATAAATTTTAACACTACCTAGGATAATCCCCAGGTTCTAAACATAATGGTGGTTCCAGATTTATCATATAACATACTGTTTGAGATATATTAATTATTTTTTATTTAAAAATTACAATAATAAATTAACTAAAAATTAAGATGGTACTATCACGTTTGATGTTGCAAATACCTGGTGCACATAATTTTTATACCCTGCTTAGGGTAAACCTCATGTTCTGAACCTAAAAGCTGTCTAAGATTTCACATACGATGTTCCATTTAGGAGATACCAATAATTTATTATTTAAAAAACATAATAAGAAATTAAATAAAAATAAAGAGGGTATTATCAAGTTACATGTTTTCAAATCCCTTATGCGCATAAAGGTTATACCCTACATAGGGTAAACCCTATGTTTTGGACCTAATAGTGTATCCGATATCTCATAAATGCACCATTTGATAGTAATTTCATTTTTGGGAAACAAATCGTACACATGTATGAATAAAATATATTTAGTATTTTTATTTTTTCAACATAGAGAGTCTACCAGTCTTCGAATACTATGATGACATGGCATCTAACATTGAAAATATTTCATAGAATATTTTATAGTTCTTAAGAATTATTTTACCCTTTGGTAAATCTATAATAACCACAGGTACAGAAAAATTAAATTTTAACCATAATACTTGAAATTTATTAACAAAATTGGGGTTCTATTATCAATTAAAATTAGGATGTTACAACCTCCACACCTTATAATTTATCTTCCTCAATAATCTTTCAGAAAAAAAAATACATCACCTAACCTAAAAGGTTTGTGAAGTCTCACTCAGACAGTCATGTTGTGTTTCCAAATGCCCAACACACCTTTAAGTATTGATTAGGCAAGCGGAACAGAAGTCATTAAGATCTGATCCAATGCCCATTTTTTCAACCAAAACATTGAAACAATGCTTATTAGAGCCCATTTAGCTAGACACACCACCATGTTATTGTCTATTGAAAAAACTAAATGGTGGTTCTCCCCACTATAGGTCTCGTACTTTTGAAAAGGGGGCCAATTATGAGACACGAAACCTCCATCATCAAAATTTCCTTAAAAACACGCCTCTAAGCATTCAAGCGATTCTCCAAGTTTTATTTTATTTAGCAGAATGAACCCAATAACATTAAAGGTCATATCAGGGATCCCATCATAAATATATGGTTTAATTTCAGATCGACCTAATAGTACTAGCCGTGCAATCATTCGAAGAAGATATTTCCAACCTTTAAACCACACCCACACTTACCCGATAACATGATCCACATGGATACTAGAAAAACAGGCCTACAACTTTTAAACTAAATTGTTATGTAAAAACAATGATCTATTAGTATGTCAAGGATGATGTTAATATGGGTTACATGCTCACGTCACAAGGATGAGTACACTAAGATGATTTTAATGTTTACAAGAAGGAAAATTGATGAAAAACTATTTGTCAATGGCTTAGAAGAAACTCAACTTCACATGTCAATGCACCATCTTTAACAGATCACTGAACCTTTAACACCTAATGCATTCCGTTATAATTCAAGCATAACCACTGAAGTCAACCCCGACCAATGGAATTTCAATAAGGTTTCACACACCACCAACCACACCATCATCATGATACCAAGAAATATCTACCATGATTCAATAATTTCAAGCCTTAAAGTCATTCGAGGAAGTTTTCCATCTTTGAATGGTCACCTTGGATATGTTCCTTCTATTCGGAAGGACACGTTATTCAGAACTGGCGCGATGCTCCCCAACATTGGAGAGTCCTAGTTGTCGAATGAAGAGAAGTTATCCTCTCACAAGCATGAAAGATGTTATATAACTTAAACATACATGTGATATTCCTCTGAGCCATACTCATATACATCACGCATTATACATAAAATTCAGAACCAAAAAGATCAACGGGTCAATACACCCAAGTCTCAAGGAATTCATCTCAAGCGTTATGACGAACTAATTTCTTTAATTAATTTGTCACTCTTTTACAGAGTTGACATATGATTGTACTCAATAACACAAGGCTCAATGATTATGTCGAACTCAACCGACTCATTACATCATTTAGAAATTTATGGGAATCACGTGTGTGAATAAATGCTACCCAAGGTTCCAGAAGAAAGAAGCCACATAATGAATACTCTATAAATGATGTTCACCCTACGAATTCGAGCATAATATAATACATAAAATAGATTTAACACTAATTCATATTTCCCCTTATGGTTATTTACCCAAGAGATACAATACCATGTGGTCCATCCATGAGGAAAACAAAGGGTCAAAGATACCCTGACCACGCATCCAAAAAATGGTGTCCTTAGAAGCTAGGAGTCCTACAAGGAACAATTAAACTTCAACATCACCAAACATCAAAAACTCACACAAGTTAGCAAGAAATTAGAATTCTAAGGGTGATACCTACTACGGGCCATCCCCTTACTAAATCAAAAACATACACCCTATCACCAAGTCATGCCATTTAGAAAAAACAATGCTCAATATCTGATCATTTAAGCCATTGATAAAAAGTAAAGGACCTATAAAAAATTCTCATGTTTCCATTCCAAGGCAACTAAAATGAAAAACCCATAAAACCCTTACATGATGGTTTAAATGAAAGAAACTTATACATGATACATTTTCAAGTTATTTTATATATTCATATTTTTATCTTTAACAACTTTAAATATTTAACCAAGAAATCAAGTAAAATCATGAAAGTCTCAGCAAATTTATTTTTTTTCAAAAACATTTTACGGTTCTTGACATTCAATCATAATTAAGAAATTTACCAAAATAAATTACTTTTGTGTTATTTAAGATCAGGTGACATATAAGAGCCCCACTAAGATAACCTAGATTCATCAAAATGAAACAAAATTTTAGTTTCTATACATTTTAAGCTCCAAATCCCCATTAAGGGTTATACCATAAAGACTATTATCCAACTAACCTACTTGGGTTCAGTTGAGAAATTAGACGGTTAAACAGTTCATTTAAAATTAATGTTGAATATAATTTAATCATATTTAAAACTAGAAGGTGGAATGAGTATATCGGGTTACCTTTTTTCCATTTATAAGGAACCCATACACCATACGATTGAAAACTAGCTTATATTTTAATCACAACCGATTACATTTTGACCATGCCATCAATTACATATTTAATAAAAAAATGAGGCATGTTGCTACAAGTAGCTAGTATAGAGGAACATGTTGAAATCATAGAAGCATGGAATAATAAATAGTAAAGTCATGCTTAGTAGTCATTAAACATGGCATATAAATATCAAAGCGTGTTATACAATTAAGAAAAAAATTGCACTCCAGGAAAAGAAATCTAATCAGTATTTAGCCTACATATGAGAATACATGGCATGCCATATGTGTGACATGTGAATTTCTATGTTCTTATTTTGATGCATAAAATGCTTCATCCTTTCTGTACCAGAAAAAGGGTTAAATAACATAAAGTTCATAAACCATAATCGATGGGAAGAATATCAATCACTCAAGGTAAAATCATATCTAATATAACACTAAACTATATAAACAACAATCACAACCCATGCCACTTGGTCATTTCCCCGTACGTGGGGTGATCCGTCCCAATAACGACTATTTTTCAATCACTCTCACATTTCAAGTCTCCTATCTACTAACCCCATACTATAATACAATGGAAAAAAGAATGATCTGATACCTCTTTGTAATTTCTCAAACCAACTCACCACTAAGATGGTCGTTGGACCAGTGGGTCACAAGGCCTCAAGCACACCTCCCCATAAGATAGCGGATGTGGACTAGTAGTGAGAGACTAATAATGGTATGATAGAAAGAATATACCTTCTAGATCAGAGCCGCACAATGGTATAATAATATTAAGACAATAAAAAATAGTAGAATAAATAATAAGAAACACAATAAGTGGAAGAATAATATAATATCTGAATAAAAATAGCCAACTCCAATTTACAAAAAATGCATGTATGACAGATAATGATACAAGTATAAGCAATATAAATTTACAAAAATGAAAAGAAAAACCCAATTTTCAACTCCATGAGCTTCCTGAGGAAGCACCCAATCCTGTTCTCCCTCGCTCCTAGGTACACTACACAACACAAGCAGTGAATCCAGTGACCTCTAATCAAGAAGATCTTCTAGAGTGTCAAATGGAACCTGAGTAGGGTGTGAGATAAAAATCAAAGTAGGTCTGTAGCCATGGTTCCTAGACTAATCTATTTAATGCAATTAATAATAAATGAAAGTGTGATTCCCATTATAAATGCAATGTGATAACAAATTAAATAATATAAATATTGTTTGAGATCTCAAACTTACTCTCATCCCAAACAACCATCTTCATCCAATGTCAGATTGAAGATCCTCCAGCATCAGGAAGGATCACCCAAATAGGCGGCTGATTCTCCTACCGAGGATGAAACAATTAGAATATATCATAACAAACTTCTTTTACCCTCAATCTATCCAAAATCTTACCCTTAGGCATAACCGGAGTTGCATCCTCAGGCTATCCAAAATCACACCATCAAGCATGACTAGGATTTCACCTTCATGCCATCCAAAAGTTGTCCCTGAGGCATAACTATAATCTCACCCTCAAGAATCGTGTCACTATTTATATATCCCTCAGGCATCTGACCAAAACATATAATATTACCTTAATCATTTTGTACTAGTGAACGTATCCCATAGGAAATATAAAATCAAAAACCAATCCCCCAGGAATCAAAACCAATTATGAGTCCTCGGACATCCCATATAAACATATCTCTTCCCTTGGTAATAAAGTACCTATTTAGCTTTCCCTCATGCAACATCAAAGAATATTCACTAAGCCATGGCACATCTACATTAAATATTAGTTATATCAAGAAAATCTAAACATGGAATTCAATATCAAACTCTCAGGTATCAATAACATCAATATCACATGAGCTCAAAATATATGTAAGAAAAATCACAACTCCAGTATCAAACATACCGAATTTATCTTCATAATATACATTGATCAATTTATATAAAACAATCAACTGTCAAACAAATTCATTTCATTAATCCAATTTCCAAATTATCATCAAAATCATATCAGACATGCTTAATAAATCACCCAACCCTAATATTGTTAATATATTAATTTACAGATTAGACAAAGTGATTCTATTATATGAAATCACACAATTTATTATTATTCCAACTCAAAGTCAAGGACAAATATCAAGAAATTTATCCAAATTTATTATATGTATTTACATTTCAACATATCAAGTCTTAATAATATCTAAGGCTAGGAAACCCATCGAGTGGCCTCAGTTATGAGTCTCTACTCATGTAGACCCAAGGGTATATAAGGGGTGGTTTAAAATAAATAACAATAGTTTACAAAGAATTATTCAATTTATCTGGTCATGCTTGCCGCATGACAGCATGATCCCACGTATCAAAATTATTATTAATAATTTTTCTATATAAAAATGCATTTAGTTTATACCACCCAAAAAAATTCTTTTCAATGATTGAAACCACCATAAAGTATTTCATTGAATGTTTTAAAATAATATCATTGAAAGGTTTTACATAATCTGTGCATATTTAATTATAATGGGAGGTTTGGTTCTACCACCCAAATAAGTTCCACTTAATTAATTTCATTAAAAAAGTCAAGGAAAATAGGTCATCATGAACAAGATAAACAATTAGTGGCATGAAATTTAAGAATTTAAAGAAGTAAATACATCATGTGGAATACATTTCGTTTAATTCAACTCATTCCATTTTCATTATGACAAGGAAAAAAGAAAAGAGATAACAATCCAAAGCTTCCATCTAAAGCATCATTAAGATCATTAATCAGTACTTTTTAGTTTAGAAGATTGTGGAATTCATCTGAGTCATTTTATCATTAAATCATGACATTGTTTAATAAAAAGTTCATTTAACCTATTAATCATTTCATTTAAAAATAAATAATTAAATTTTTCAAAGAAACACTTAAAACATTCTTAAATTCAAAGGGAAGATAGTACAAGAATCCTATATCTACACACTCACACAAAAAATAAGATCAATAACTTGTATATTAAATGTTCAAAAGTTATGGACATCGTACCTTAGATGAAATAATGACCAATGATGGTGGTTGACGTACGAGTTTAATTGCATGACTGAATCCTCTCTGTCTTCGTAAACAAAAATATTTTTAAAATTATGCTCACTGATATGAACCCAATGATGTTGATGGCATGTCAATCAGATCAGTAGTTTAAGGAGATAATTATGATTTATGTTTTGGAAAATAATAAAAAAAATAAAAATAATAATATGAAAGGGGGAGAGGAGAGAAAGAGAGGTGACGTGAGGATAAATTTTGGGTGCCTCTTCTATGCCATGTGGGTGCCTCGAAGCCAAAATTTTAACATATTTTTCTTATTTTAATAAATACATAGAGACCCATATTCTCTGATTAGGCACTCTACCCCCATTAAAAAAATCAATCATTTCCAATTTTAAATTTAATTTCACTTTTTAAAAATATATTCAGACATCCATTAATAATATATATTAAAGATTTATCTCCATATAAACACACACACATATTATATATACACGCACCCATATATACATATACATATATATATATATGCACCTGTACATGTATATATATACAAATATATTTAACACATATTATTTTTCTCAAATGAATAATAATAATAATAACACTAATATATTATTATTATTATTATTAAGTAACTCACATTAAATATCTCCCATCATTTACACCATACCCATTTACAAAAAAAACATTAAATACGGATAATATCTAATAAATGTTTATTGACTCCACATTTTCGTTTAATTGACAAAATTAATTGTATCACAATTATCATATTGACAACTTATTATTTACAATGAAACAAAATTTATTAAGTGGGAAATTATATTTTCTTTTTTTCAACTAAAATAATAATATTAATAATAAAATCAGATTTATTATTTCTAAGTAAAGAAAAAAATCTTTTTAAACCGATTAAATTATCTTTCGCGGCAATCCGACCAAACATCTGACACTGGAATTTTTTTTATCCCACCTTGGGCATAGCTTGTGTCTTGAACCTAACAGGGATATAGGATTTATCATACAACCCCCCATTTGAGAGATATTAATTATTTATTTTTTATCATTTGGAATAATAAATTAATTAAAAATAAATAGGGTATCATCACATCCGATGTTTTCAAATACTTAATGAGCATAACTTTTTTACACTACCTTGGGTAAACTCCAAATTATAAACCTAACAGTGGTCCTGGATTTCTCATACAATGTACCATTTGATATATATTTATTATTTATTACTTAATATTCAGAATAATAAATTAATTAAAAATAAATAGGGTATTATCACATGAAATGTTTTCAAATACCCGATGCACATAACGGTTATACCTGCCTAGGGTAAACCCCACATTTTGAACATAATGGTTATCCTAGATTTCTCATATGATGTAATATTTGGGAGGTATTAATTATTTAATTTCTAAAAATCAGAATAACCAATTAATTAAAAATAAAGATGATATTGTCCCATGTGATTTTTTCAAATACCTGGCGTATATAAAGTTTATATCTTGCCTATGGTAAACTCCATGTTTCAAACCTAATAGTGGTCTCATAATTCTCATACGATTCACCGTTTGATAGTTATTTATTTTTTTGGAAAAAAATCACACAACTATAAGAATAAAATATATTTAATATATTTTTTTCAATTTTGAGAGTCGATGGGGCTCAGAATCCTATACTGACTCGGTGCCTAACTCCAAAAATATATCATAAAATATTTCAAATTTATTAGGAATGGTTTTACCATTTGGTAAAGTCATAATAAATACCAGTATTAAAAAAAAATATTTTCACACAAAAATACTTGAAATCTATTGACAAATTTGGAGTTTTGTTATCATTTAAAAATGAGGATGTTACATCCTTACCACCTTAGAACTTCTCATTCCTGAAAGGCCTTTAGAAACAAAGAAAACATCACATAAACTACAAGGTTAATTATGTCTAACTCACACGTACATCTTCCATATCCAAACATCCAATACACCTTTAAGCATTGATTAGGAAAATGGCACTATTATCATTAAGATTCGATCCAATGCCCATTTTTTCAACCAAAACATTGAAGCATTGGTTATCTTAGCCCGTTAAACTATAGACACCACCATGTCATTGCCTATTGAAACAACTAACGGATAGTTCTTCTAACCATAGGTCTCAACCATTTTAAAAGGGGTCCAATTTTGAGCCACGACTCCACTACTATCAAAAGTTCCTTAAAAACATTCCTCTAAGAATTCGAGTGACACTAATGGTGTGATTTTCTTTAAAAGTATGAACATAATTAGTTATGAGGTCATGTTAGAGACCCCATCAAAAAGAAATGGTAGAATTTCTAATCAACCAGATATAATAGGTCTTGCATGATTTCCAAGAATAAAATCTTAACCTTTAAAACCCCCATGCCCTAACCTAACGGCGTGCTTCACTGGGATGACAATTAAACTAACCAATTACTTTTATACTGCGGTGTGGTGTAAGACCAATTCTCTCTTAGTGTATTAAGGATGATGTTAAGATAGGGGGAATGATCCCCTATCAAGGAAGATTACACTAAGAGTATTTTAAATTTTATGAGACGAAAAATGGTCAAACCAGTACTGGTCAATACCTTAGAAGAAACTTGATTTCACCTATCGATGCACCATCATTAACTGATCACTAAGCCTTTACCACCCGAGGAATTCTATGATCATTCTAGATTAACCACTAAATTACACACATGACCAACAAAATTTCTCAAATGATACATACACCAATGAACACACCAATTCCATGCTACTGAGCAATCACTAACATGATTTAAAACTGGTAAGTCTGAAATGCATTCATGTATAATCATCCATCTCTGAATGGTCACCTCAGTTGTGTTCCTTCTACTTGTAAGGACACATTTACCAGGACCAATGTGATGCTCCCGATCATAGAAGGGTCCTAGTGGTTGAAATAAGAGAATCTAGTTGCTCACAACTGCGCTATATCATATTCAACTTAAACATACATGTGATGCTCCTCTGATCCACACTCACATATGTAAAGAATTAGACATAAAAGTCAAAAGAAAATGAATTGGCATATCAATACTACCATGTCTTAAGGAAGTCATCTCAAGCATTGGGAAAAACTAATTTATTCAACTAATGTATCAATATACAACAAAGTTGACTCGAGTTCATACTCAATTGTATAAGGCTCAATGATTACACCAAACTAAATGGGTACATCACATCATTTAGCACTAGATGGGCACCGCGTACATGAATGTATGCTACCACTAGGTTCCAAAACCAAGGAATGAAATACCAAACACTATCCATAGGTTTTAATCCCTATGAAGTCAAGCATCATATGGTCTATTTAAGAGATTTAACCTTAATCCATATTGTCCCATATGACCATTTACCCAGACGATGCTATATCAAGTCGTCTATTGCTGAATAAAATAAAGGGTCAAAGATTCCAAGACCACCCATCCAAAAAAGGGCGTCATTAGATACTAGGAGTCATACAAGGGACAAATGAACCTATACAACACGAAATGTCAAAATTTCACAAGATTTAGTATGGAATTTGAATTTTAAGGGTGGTACCTACTATGGGCCAACCCCTTACGAAAGAACAAGCGTCGAATCTATCACCATATCGCACCAAACTAAAAACAATATGCTCAAGGTCCAATCATTTAATCCATAGATAAAAAGGAAACAACCTATAGAAAATGATAATGATTTAATTCCAAGGCCACTCAAATGAAATAGAACAAGAAACCCTTACATGATTGTTTAAACAAAGGACACATATACATGATCTATATTTATGTTATTTTATTTATTATCATTTTTTTATTTAACCATTTAAATGATTTAACAAACACATCAATGAAGATACAGATAGTCTTAGAAAACAACTTTATTTCAAAAACAATTACACCTCTGGACATTCGGTCATAATTATTCAATTTACCTCAATAAATTATTTTTATGTTATTAAATATAAGGTGACCTACGAGGGTCTCACAAAAAGAACCAGGGATTATCATAATTAAACCCAATAGAATATTATTTACATTTAAAGCTGCAACCACCCACTAAGGGTTATCCCATAAGTACAATTCCCCAACTGACCTACCTGGGTCCAGTTGAGCATTTATATGGCTAAACAGTAAATTTAGAATTAATGTTGAATAGTCTTTAATCATATTTATAACTATAATAGGGCTCAAGTATATGGGTTACCTTTTTCCATTTATGAGGAACCTATACAACTTACAATATAAAAATTTCTTCTATTTTAATCGCAACCAATTACATTTAGTCCATGCCATCAATTACATATTTAAAACAAATTGAAGCATGTCACCAGAAGTAGCTAGAAAAGAGAAACATGATGACATCATAGAAGAATAGAATACTAAACAGGCAAGGCATTCTAATTAGTAAAGAAACATGGAATATAAATAGCTAAGTGTGTTATATAATCAGGAGAATTCATAACACTACAATCATAAAAATAAAATCAACAAGAATCCTACATATGAGGCTTCATGGAATGTCATATGCATGCCATGTGATTTTCTATGTTCCAATTATGATGCATGTAATTATTCAACCTTGATATACCATACCATGTTTAAAATACCATAATGTTCAAAAATCATAAGTAGTAGAATGTACAAAAATCACTTGAGGTGAAATCATGTTATCTATAACATTGAACTATATAAACAACAATCCAAGTCTTATCCACTTCATCATTTACTCATACGTGGGGTGATCAGTTCCAACCACAACTATTTACTAGGCACCGAAAAACTTTAAGACTTCTGTCTACTAACCCCAAAAGTAATACAAAGGAAAAAAAGAATGATCTGATACCACATTGTAATGTTCTGACCCAGTTCACCACTAAGATGGTGGTCGGACTGGTGGGTCACATGGCCTCAGGCATGCATACCTATATGTCGTAGGATTCAGAATACCAGTGATAGTCTATTGATGGTATAATGGAGAGATTATACCCTCTATATTAGATTTACACAGTGGTATAATAATATTAAAACAACAAATAGTAGCGTAATAAAAAATAATAAAGACAATAAGCTAAAGAATAATATAATATCTGATTAAAAATGGCTGACACCAATTTACAACAATGCATGTATTATAGGTGATGCTATATGTAAAAGTAATATAAATTAATGAATGGAAATAAAAACCCAATGGTCAACTCTTCGAGCATCCTAAGAAATCACATAGTCATGTTCTCTCTACCTCCCATGTACACAAAAAACACACGTAGTAAATCCAAATACCTATAAGTATGAATCTATAATCGGGTGCTAAAAGTCACCCGAGTAAGGTGTGGGATATAAATCACAGTAGTTAAGTGCCCATGGTTCCTAGCCAAATCCATTTTGTGAAATTAATAATAAATGAATGTGTGAAACACATTATAAATGAAAATTAATAACAAATTAAATAATAGAAACATTTTTTGGATCATAAACAAACACACGTCCCATACCCCTAGCTTCAACCTATGTCAGACAATTAGGTATGTGGGTAGATCCTCTTGCATCAGGAAGGATCGCCCAAATCAGTGGATAATTCTTCTTCCAAGGATGGATCGATTAAAATATATCATAACATAAGGAATCTACCCTCAGGAAAAACAAAACATCACCCTCGGATATAACCGGAATCTCGTCCTCTGGCTATCAAAAATCTCAACCCATGTAAAAAACAATTTCTCCCTCATGGTTACCAAAATATCTCCCTTAGAAATTACGTCACTATGTATATAGCCCTTAGGAATCTGTCATAACCATATCATCTACCCTTAGGAATTTAGAACCATTATTCCTAGACCTTGGGTGGTACAAAATAATGCACTAATCCCTCAGGCATCAACACCAATCATGAGTCCTCAGACATCCCACATAATCATATACTCTACCCTCAGGCATCAAGTACCTGTCGGCTTTCCCTTAGTTAGTATAAAATAACATGCACCAAGACCTTATGTCTCCACATTAGATATGAGTCTAATATAAAAAAAACTCAGTATTCCAATAAGTATTAATCCTTCAAGTATCAATCACATCGATATCACATGATCTCAAGAGAGAAGAAAGAAAAATCACAAATCCAGTATTAAACCTACCAAATTTATATTCATGAGACCCAAAGATCAATTTATAAAAAATTATCACATATTAAAATAATTCATTTAATTAATCCAAGTTCATAATTATCATCGTAATTATATCAATCCTATTTAATAATTAATTTGACACTATGCTTTTTAATAAATTAGTTAACCAGATTAGCCAAAGTGATTCTATCATAAGAAATTACAAAATTTATTATTATTATAACTCATAGTCTAAGACTACAATAAAAAAAATTATCCAAATTTATTATATAGATTTATATTCAAACATACCAATTTTTAATAATATCCAAGGATGGCACACCAATCGTGTGGTTTCTAGTATGAGTCTCTATGCATATTGACCCAAGGGGATCTAAAAGGATATTTAGAATGAATAATTATAATTTACAAAGAATTACTAAATTTATTTGGTTGTGCCCATGGCATAATGGTGTGATACTATGTATCACAATTACAATCAATAATTGTATCAGATAAAAAGGTTCTTAGTTTAGACCACCCAAAACAATTCCTTTTAAGGATTGCAACCACCATAAAGCATGTCATTGAATATTTTAAAATCATATCATTGAAACGTCTTACATAAATCGTGCTTATTTAATTATAACTGGATGTTTCGTTGTACCACCCTAATAAGCTCCATTTATTTTTTTTCATTAGAATCTTCAAGGAAAACAGACCATCATGATCATGCTAAACAAGTCAAGGAATAAAATTTAAACATTTAAAGAAGGAAATCTATCATGTGAAATCTATCTCACTTAATTTAACTCATTCAATTTTCATTATGACATGGAAAAAAGAAAAGAGATAACCACCCAAAGAGTTAATCAAGAGAATGATTTAAATAACCAATCTATACTTTTTGATGTAGAAGATTGTGCACCTCATGCAAGATATTTTATTATTAAATAATTATAGCATTTATTAAACATTTCATTTAACCTATTACACATTTCATTTAATAATGAATCATTAAATTTATCAAAGAAACACTTAAAATATTCTTAAATTTTAAGGGCATATTTTAAGGGAACCCTAGGGCTACACAAGCACATAAAAATATTTCAATAACCCATATATAATATTCCAAAATGTTAAGGACTTCCTACATTAGGTGAAACAACGACTAATAATGAGGGTTGTTGAATGAGGTTTACTACATCATTGAATTCTCATTTTCTTAATAAATAAAAATATATTTAAATTTCTACTCCCAGATATGAATCCAATCACATCAACAGTGCATCAATCCGATCAGTATTGTAGGATATGTTGATGATTGAAGTTTGGGAAAATAATAAAAATAATATAAGAATAATAATATGAGAGAGGGAGAGGAGAGAAGGTGGTGTGACGTGAGGATAAATTTTGGCTTCCTCTTGTATTCTATTTGGGCTCCTCAAAGAAAAATTTATAACATTCTTTTTCTTATTTTAATAAATACACTTTATTTTTTTTTTGAAAAATTCTTAATGTTGTGTTTTTAATACTATTTAACACCCAAGAGAAATATACATATATATATATCATAATATATATAAGGATATTTTATGTATACGATCCTTCACATGTATATACACACATATATAATTTACACATATTATTCTACTCTAATTAATAATAATAATAATAATAACAACAAAATATTTTTATCATTAAGTATCTCACATTAAATATCTCTCATCATTGACACCATAACCATTGACAAAAACAAAAATTAAATACCGATAAAGGCTAAGAAATTTTTATTGACTGCATAGTTTCATTTAATTGGCACAATTAATAATATCACAATTGTCACATTCCCCACTTATTATTCATACCAATACAAAAATTATTAATTATGGAATTATATTTTCCATTTTTTATTTTCAACACAAATAATTATTTTTATAATAAAATTTTTATTATTATTTCTTACTAACAGACATAATGTTTATAAACCAATAAATTATCTTCAGGTGTGATCTGACCTAACATCTGATGCTCACAAATGATATATCCCACTTACTGTAAAGCCTGCTTCCCAGACCTAACAATCTTATTTGATTTCTCCAATGATAAACCATTTGAGATATATTTATTATTTATTATTTAAAAATCAGAATAATAAATTAATTCAAAATAAATATTGTATTATCACTTGCGATGTTGTCAAATACCCCATGTACATAAATGTTATACCCTTCCTAGGGTAAATCCTTCATTCTAGACCAAATGGTGGCCTCAAATTTCTCATACAATGCACCATTTGAGAGATATTAATTATTAATTATTTAAAAATTGTAATAATAAATTAATTAAAAATAAATAGGATATTATCATGTGCGATGTTGTCAAATACCCAAATCGCATAAATATTATACCTTACATAAGAAAAACCACATGTTCTAGACTTTACAGTGGTCTCATATTTCTTATATGATGTACTATTTAGTAGTTATTTCATTTTTTCAGAAACAAATCACACATGTGTATGATTAAAGTATATTTAGTATTTTTATTTTATCAACATCATGAATCTGTGGGTCTGGGAATCCTACATTCACTTGGTTTCTAACTCCGAAAATATTCTATAGAATATTTTAAAATAATTAAGAAGTATTTTACCATTTTTAAATCCATAATAAACACGAGTATTGAAAAATTAAATTTTAACACCAGAATACCTGAAATTTATTAACAAATGTGGGGTTCTGTTATCATTAAAAAATGAGGATGGTACGGAGCTGAACTCAACCACACCTACAATTCCTTAAAATATATCTGACATTTTTCATTCAACTAAAACATTACACCCTTACAGATTAAATATATCATCAAAGATACAGGCTTGGAGAAGTCCAGAGCAAACCAGCTATAACTACCATCCAACCCCAAGAAGCTTCAGATATCAAACAAATTTCTAGTATGATCCAAGAAAATAAATTATTATAACTTTTTAGGATCCATTGATATTCCCTTATTAGATATAACATTACCCATAAAATGTTATTCTAGAATACATAACTAACATTTTCAAAGATTACCATACATGTGATGTTCCATTAAGGTTCTATGAATGATATCTAAAGGCTCCACGTCCTTCTCCTCTAACTCAGAGTAGACAAAAATATCATCCAATAACACAATAAAAAAATTCAGTCAACTTATTAATGATATAGTTCATAAACTCCAAAATTATTTTAGGATCATTAGTCTGAATGAATGGATTTTCAAGAAACATAGAATTCATATATTATATCCTAAACGATGTATTAGGTATATCCTATTATCAGACTCTCAACATGTGGTACCTAAACTAAAGGTTAGTCTCTATAAACCAATGAGTCCCACTAAGCTAATCAAACATATCATCAATCCTTGGAATGGTATACTTGTTCTTGATGTTCACCTAGTTTAATTTTTGATAATCAAAAAAAAATTTGAGGCCCACAACATCCTTCTAAGAAATGTGGATAGAAAAATCCCATAGTGACATACTATGATGGATAAATTTATTAGCCTCCATATATGTAAACTGGACCACAATTTCTACCATCTTTGTAGAGACCATACAATAAGATGGCATAGAAGTGGACATCATACCAGGTAGAAGATTTATAGTGAACTTGACATGTCTCTATGGTGGTTGCCCTGACCCATCTCAATGTGGCCCATGCCAAAAACCCCAAGCCTTCCTTTAATATTCCATGGGATGGAGACTATCATTGATTATTCATATCACTAATATTTGAGGCCTTGGCCTAAGTAACCATATACATGCATGCATTTCAAATCATATCCTATGTAGAAATTTAAAAACAATATAATAAACTTGCAGGAATATATCTAAATGCAGAGACTTTATTTTAACCTCGTAATACTTTGAAATATTTCAATATATATTTCTATAGTTTGGCATTGATATTAAATGAAATTATGTGGCCTGGAGTGCCTGGAATTAATTTTATAAAAATGTTAACTTTATCCTATACCATGGATGAAATGGAAATGTGAGAACACTTAAATTAAAACATAGATAAAAAATATAAGGCCAAAGTTGAGTCTGGAACGTGGTGTTTACCCTATGTGAGGTATAACTTTTGTCGGCACTTGACTGTTGTTCAAAACACCACCCAGGGGAAAATATTAATTAAAAAAATTATGTTAATTGTTTTACCCCAATTCCAAACCAAATAACTTTCAATCATGGAATATGATTAGAAATATTTGACCACTGTTGTGTTCGGAATGAGGAGTTTTCTTATGCACAACATAAAATGTGGGGGTAATATGGTTTCAGATTTCGTTCTGAGTGGATCTCATATAAATAAGAAATTATGAATTTGCGATTAGAGTTATCCCTAATCCATTCTCTCTCTAAAATCTTTCTCTCTATCTCCCTATCTCTAGATATTTTTCATCATTCTTCACCGAATCGAGGACCAATCTCTTTCGAAACATAATTTAATCGAATCTGGATCGTCGTGGATGTGTTTCTAACAACTAAAAACTAATTCTATGTTGATGTTATCTCATATTGGCGTTCCTATTGAGTTTCTAATATGATTATTTGTTTTTTGTTTTTTTATTTATCGATCTATCATCAAATCATTGATGGTCAAACAAACACGTCCATTGATATGTGTTTAATCCATTGTTCCTTCCCTATTCTTTGTCGATATCCACTGTCATATTTTGGGGGAAACCAATCACTAGAAGATCGTTGATCAAATGCCAGATAAGGGAATCCATTATTGTAGGGGTTCCTGATCCATTGACGAAATCATGATTGGGAAATCGAATTGGGCCTTGTGGTCAATGGAATGGACAATCGTGGTGTCGCTAGAGCAGCGATGTCATCATGGTCCGATCGTTAAGTCAGCTGAGGTTATGTGGCATGACACCCAGTGATAACCACCTTTGCAAAACCGCAGCCGGTCGGCTACATTGACGAGGCCAGCGACCGGCTCACCGGCCAAAACCACTATCGGTAATGGGCTGGGTTGCATCAGTAAGCTCGTTGGGCCACCATGGGTCGGCCCAAACGAATTGGGATAGGGCGGGAAAACATTATGGGCCCAACCTAGGTGAGATGGGGTGAAAAAGTGGGTTGGGCCCCACCCAGTGTGTCAAATCTGGGTCAAATCTCAAGTCAGCCCAATTCGGCCAATGTTCGACCACAGCGATTGCCCATAGTGGGAGATGGTCCACCATTCTTAGGACCCTCTTCTGCATATTCGAACGCCTATAACATTTAACTCAGGAATCTGTTTGGCTTGCTATCTATGGTGGTGTGTTCCTCTCATCTATATGGACCTCTTTTAGATAAATTTCACAATTTGATGTCTGGGGTCAAATTGTGCGGCCCACTTTGACCTATTCAGGTGTCTTACAATGAAAATAATATTTTCACTAGTTTTCTATTTTGGAAATATAAATGAATTATCCTCCACGTTGTGTTTTCTAGAACGCGATGGTGATATCAATTTTGGCATTCATGTTATGAAACAAGGTGTTCCAAACTCGATGCTATTCTAACGGTGTTCAATGACGACAATGATGGCTATGTTGTTTTCAGAATCATCAGATCAATACTGACTTACCCTCCATTGGGGTTCGGTAGTGGTGTTCATTGATGACTCTTCCAGGCTTATCCTATAGTGGGGATGGGTAGTGGCATTCTCTGTTCTCTCTTCTGGGCTTACCCTCCTGTGGGTTTTGGCAGTGGCATTCACTGATCTCTCTTTAGAAATTATCCTCCAGTGGGGTTGGTAAATTAGGTTTTTCTTTTACTCTTCTAGGATTACCCTCTAGTATATCACCCTTTAGTGGGTTGGACAGTGGTTTTCCCTAACAAATAAGGGTTGAGGCTTTTTTATGTTAATTTGGGTTCATGATTAATTGGGGTCTTTTCACTACTGAGATTCGTCCTTGTGATGTGGCCTAAAAACCAAGCGGGTAAGACAGACCCGCCCAAAGAAGACAATACCACGGTGTTGGTGTTTGATCCCCTTTTACATGCATTCCAGTGTAGACATGAAGAATTATGAGTATCGATGGTGGCTTCTTTTGGGATTTTTTGAGACTCTCTTCCAGGGCTGAGCCCTAAGATAGAGATCCCCTTACCCCCTCATTGGGTTTCCTTTACCGAGCACATATATATTTTTAGACCCTAATGTCATACCCAGTCCTTGGGTTCTAATTACTCTCCTTCTAGAAGTTGTGAATATGCACGGGGTATGCCATGTGTTTTCTGTGTCTATCTTATCATGGTTGGATGAATATACTTACCTACTCTAGGTAGCAAAGACTCAATGATAAGTTCACCTTCTCACCATTTCTATATCCTTGTGTTTGGATGAGCTTAATTCGCTCTTTTTTTATGACACTATTAAATTTGGAATGTATTTTCACCCCTTTTTTCCTTTCAACTTAATTTACTCTACCTATACAGTTTGTTATTACATGAAGGTATGGTTTATTTTCATAGTGGGGTGCATATTTTACTTTTATCCCTCTGCACTTTTCTTGAGTTGGAAGTTTGGGTGTGTGTACATGTACTTAGGCAAAGTCATCGCCAAGTTTTTTTTTCCATTGGTACTAGTCACCACCCGCAAGACAATGGAGGTGTGCTTGGGTGGTAGTCATGGCTCAAGCCCTAGCATGGATTGGGTCGTGAAAAAGTGGTATCAAATGTGGTCCACCCCTTGGGACATTGTTCATACGTTTCCCAAAAAAGGTCTGGGTTGGGTGTAGGGAAACAATGTCAACATGACTCAATAGAGGATCTTAGGCTATGGAGTCCAGTGATGGTGTGGCAGCTGATGTATCCATTCACTAGGACCCTGATTACCTATTTTTTGAATCGGTATTATGATTCAATTGTTGCAGGGATCAATGGTATATGCATCATCTATTATTGATTCTGTTATTTCCCATGTTGATTTATCACCCCTTTTTTGTTGATCTTCATATATATATATATATACTCATCTAATGATGGTACCCCTTGATAAATTTTTGGATTACTCCATGATGGAAGCCATCTAGTATACCTGATCTAGTACTTGATGAAGAACTTGTAACTGATGAGGCCTCAATACATGGCTCATCTCCTAATCCCCTTCCCCTGGGAGTGCTAGTGGAGGAACCTACACCCGTGGAGAATAAGTTAGTATCGGTATCACATGCTGAGGATGAACAGAGGCTGAGCATGCTTAATGAGTTCCAGTGCCAGAGGATATTGAGGGTTCATGGTAAGTCAGACCCTCAAGCAGTAGAGTACAGGTTGGAGTCAGTGGTTTGACTTTTTAGGTTGCTTCAGACATCCTACTACTAGATGGGGGCTTTTGCATCCAACCATTTTCTCATCCATGCTAGGATTTGGTGGGGTTTAGTTACCTAGTTTCACGATGAGTCAGCACTCTCGTGGGATGAGTTTTAGCAGCTATTTCTCAAGGATTACTTCCCCTTGTGATTGAACTCGGTCAGTGTTCAAGAGATTTTATAGCTACAGTAGGGAGACATTATAGTGGCTACATAAGTATCTGCTTTTACTGACCTTACACGATACTCCCTAGATATAATCTGTGATGGTGACTTCTGATCACGGATGTTTGAGAAGGGTCTTCACAAAGAGATCAGTTCTAGTATAGTACCCCTGTGGATCCCTACCTATATTGGGGTGATGGAGCGGGAAATTATGATGGAGAGTTACCTTTCAGATGGATTTCAGTTTTCTGGGACTGGCAGTGGTCGCATCAAAGTGAATACATCCAGGGTAGTGGGAGGGAGTCAGTTGGTTGGGTTGTGACGTAGGTAACCTTTCCAGGATTAGGCTCGGCTATATGCTAAGATGGCAGTAGGTCAGTGTAGAGAACTAGGTCAGGATAGAAAGGTACGAAGTTATGCATGAGACGGTTGAGGTTACATAGAATGAGACTACCCAACAAAACGAGCTGAGCACCTCGGGTAGGTAGTAGGAGGACCACCACGATAGAGGCAGTGCCGCGATCTAGGTAGTCTTCAGGTAGGAGGTGATGGATGAGGATTAGGATCAGTAGCATGAGGACTAGGTGGTGGGATATGGTGCTATGAGTTTCCACAACCAAAACCATTGGGAGACCCATGTTATTCTTGGGGGGCTAGCATTAGGGGATGTGGATAGTTTCAGGATATGTATTTATGTGATTCTCTAGAGGACGAGATGATCTGAGGTATGCAATATGTTTATAATACTCTTGATTAAATATTATTAGACACCATATCTTGTCACTCTTTTATCTTGTTACTCCTAGTATGGGAGTTGGAGATCCCAACAGAGGCATTATCACAGTGGATTTATCTCGAGGTTCCTACAGGAAGTGCCTATTCGATATCATCTGTCTTTCAGTGGTGGGAGCTTTCATTTTAGGGGAAATGGTCACGTGGGACCTACAGGTCATCCTGATGGAGCATTAAGATGTCATATTGGGAATGCATTGTCTTTCCGTGGTTCGATCCCAAATTGACTGTAGCTATAGGCTTGGTAGATGTCGGCAGAATGATAGGATGAGGTTCACCTTTCTTGGTTTATGAGGCCTCATAGCAGGGTAAGCGAGTGTTATGAACAAGGGACTAAAACCTTTTTCCCATCCGTTAGCTTGTGTGACCCTTGGTGTAGCAGACTCCTTGGGAACCTAGGTTCCTTTAGTTGTTGAGGATTACATGGACTTATTCCCTAAATATTTCTTGGGACTTCCTCTAAGGCAGCAGTTAGAGATTTTCATTGATTTACAACCAGCGACTACCCTCGATATCTTCCATGGCATATTGGATTGAACCCAATGAGATTCGAGAAATATGTTTACAATTGGAGGACCTTCACGAGAAGGGTTATAAGACCCAGTGTGTGACCCTGGGTAGCTCCAGTTCTGTTTGTGAAAAACAAAGATGGGTGTTTGTGGCTTTGTGTAGATTATTTTCACCTGAATTAGGCCAAGATAATGAATAATTAACCCTTACTGAGGATCAAATACTACATAGACCAGTTTAAGGAATTGAGGTGGTTATCCTAGATTGATCTGAGATCCGGATACCACTAACTATGGGTTCACAAGGCCGATATTCTAAATTTGGCCTTTTGTTGTTTTTATGGGAATTAAAAGTTCTTAGTAATGCCCTTTGGTCTGGAAAATGCCCCAGCTATTTTCATTTCCTTAATGAACAAAGCATTCTACCTATACATGGAATGGTTTGTTATTTTCTTCATAGAGGACATACTCATTTGCTCGGAATCAAAGGAGGAGCAAGTAAACCACTTAAGGATGGTACATGATTTACACTGAGAGAACCATCATTATGGAAAGCTCTAGAAGTGTCAGTTATGGATACATGAGGTTCACTTTTTTGGTCATGTCTGTTCTGAAGAGGGTTTAGTTATGGATCCCATGAAGAAGGATGTTGTTATTTCATGGGATCCTCCTATGAATGTGTTAAGGGATCAGATATTTCTTTGTTTTCATGTGTACTGTCGAAGATTTGTCATTGATTTATCCAGGATTGCAACCCCTTTGACCACTATAATGTGAAGGGGAAAACAGTTTACTTTGTCTGAGTAGTTCCAAAGGTCCTTTACGGTGTTGAGGAAGAGGATAAAAAGTGGTCCTATTCTAAGACTACCAGAGGAGGGCGTTGAGTTTGTAGTGTACTGTGATGCCTCATGATATGGGCCCAATTGGGTTTTGATGCAACAATGGGAAGTCATAACATTCGAGTTAAGGAAGTTGAAACCCCATGAGGGGAATTATGTGACTCGTGACTTTCAGCTCGCGATGGTAGTCTTCACTTAGAGGATTTGGAGACAATACCTCATGGGGGAGTGTATTTTGGTTTAATCAGACCACTAGAGCCTCATGTATATCTTTACCCAGAGAGATATAAATCTGAGATAGTGATCCTAGTTGGAGTTCTTGTAGGATTACAACAATGAGATAGTCAATACTTAATGGAAAGTCAACTTAGTAATAGATTCCCTCAGCAGGATATCCTAGTCTTTCCTACTGTAGTAAAATTTTGAGTAGTTAGTTTACCTCCAAATAACCCTGGTGGAGCATGTGGGTACAACGTTTCTGCAGTTTATGATGCTGACTCCTTCTATCCTTGATAATATGAGAAACTCACAGCTGGGGGATGTTAAATGTGAGGTTCTACATGACCAGATATCCACAAGCGATGAACAGGATCAATATTTTGAATAAGGTTATCATGATATCTTATTCAAGGGGGAAATAGTTTTTCCATTCGGGATGTGGGAGGAAGTGGTGCGGGAGTTACATACTTCACTCGTAGCTATACATCCAGGCACGGGGAAGATGTACAGGGATATTTATTGGTACTTTTGGTGGTCTATCCTGAAATGAAGTGTTTTTGAGTTCATCTCACAATGCCATACATGTCAGTAGGTAAAGTATGGACATCAGGTTCTGATAGGTTTGTTGTAGCCTCTCAACATCCTAGAGTGGAAGTGCAAAGACATATCCTTGGACTTCGTCATTGGGATTCCCTATATAGTGAAGGATCATGACTCCATCTGGGTCATAGTGGACCGGCATACCAAGTCAGCGCACTTATTTTCTATCAGGTAGTAGAGTTCAGTAGAATGTTTGTGGTAGTTTTACCTATGACAGATTGTCCACCTCCATGTGGTTCCCTTTATGATTGCCTCGGATCATGATGTGTAGTTTATGTCGCAGTTGAGGAGAGTCATACAGGAGGAATTTGGGACCAAGTTGCAGATAAGTAAATCCTTTCAACCCCATATTGATGGGTAGACTGAGTGTACTATCCAAGTGTTGGAGGATGTGTTGTGGGATTTCATGCTAGATTTCTGTTCGAGATGGGAGGATCACCTACCCTTAGTAGAGTTTTTATAAAAAAATAGTTACCACTCCACTATCGGCATGACACCATTAGAGACCCTATAAGGGAGACCCTACAGGTCACCCTAATGCTAGAAAAAGGTTGGAGAATCATCCCTCATTGTCCTAGAGTTAGTTTCATCCACAAAGGATAAGGTACATGTCCTCATTGAATAAATGAGGATGGACCAATGCTGAAAAAAATCATATGAAAACTTCCATCATAGGCCCTTGGAGTTCGAGCAAGGAGACCAAATCTTCTTGACAGTATCCCCACAACGCAACATGTAGAGAATCAGTCAGGGATGAAAGATTTCCCTGGGGATCATTGGGTCGTTTGAAATCATGTTGAAGGTTAATGAGGTTGTCTATCACATTTCCCTATCCCATCAGTTGGAGAGAGTGCACTAAGTCTTCCAAATGTCGTAGTTGAAGTGATACGTGCATGATCAAACACATATCATTGACTTGGGTGAGTTAGACATCAAATATGGAGCCACCTTTTTGGAGTACCTAGTGACGATCAACGATCGACCTTAGTGAAACTTGTGTGGATGGCTTATCCACTTGGTTTCTATACTATAGAAACATGGAAATGTGCAGGATAGATCATGGTAATTGGATATCCAAATGTGGGATTAGTATCCTGAGTTTTTTCCTAGTTTTTTTATTTTTGAGGATGAATGAATTGAAGGATTGAATGATGTAGAGACCCAATTTTCTACTTGAAATACTTTGAAAATTTTCTATACATATTTCTAGCGTAATACATTGAGACTACATAAAATTCTGAGGCCCGTAGTGCCCAAAATTAGTTCTATAAAAATATTATGTTTATCCAATACTATAAACGAAATGGATATGGGATAACTCATAAATTGTAACTCAAATCATAAATAGGAGGCTTCGGTTGGGTCTAAAACATGGATCTTACCCTAAGCGGGACATAACTTTTTTCGTAGTGGGAGTTCGGTGAAAAATTACACCTAGGGGTAAAATAATAATTAAAATAATTTACTTAATTGTTTTAACCCTGATGTCGAACCAAATAACATTTAGGTAGGGACTCGGATTAGAAATTCAAGACTGCTGTGGAGTTCGGAATGAAGTTTTTTGTCTAGGAACAACATAAAACGAGGGAGTGCGATGGTTTTAGATTCTACACTGAGTGGATCTCCTATAAATAGGAAATTATGAATTTCGGATTAGTGTTATCCCTAATCCCTTATCTCACTAAAATTAATCTCTCTCTATCTCACTCTCACCATTCTTCATCATTGTTCACCAAACTAAGGAAAAATCCCTTTTGGAACATTGGAGAATCAATAGAGGAGTGTCGTGGACACGTCACCAATGACTAGACACTGATTCGAAGTAGGATTTATCTTCTTTTTGAGTTCCTATTAAATTTATCCTTTTATTATTCAATGTATGCGTTTTTTTCATTATTCTATTGTCAAATCACTGACGCCCACATGAACACGGCCATTGATCTACATTTAAATCACCATTCATTAAGAATATTTTCCATTATCTTTTGGGTGCAACCAATCACCAACAAATCATTGATCAGAAGTTGATGATAGGAATCCATGGTCGCCGGGGTCCCTGATCCACTAATAAAATCGTAATCGGGTGACTGGATTGATCCTGGCGGTCTGTCAGTGTGGAGACTAGTGGCGACACCATGGCTCGATTGTTCTGTAAGGAAGCGGGCCATGTAGGTTGGTCGGTCGGCTAGTTGGGATCGTGCGGCTCGACTCCACACGGTGACCACCGCCACAAAACCAATTGTTGATGATCATCTCATGGGCCGAATCATTTCTACAAGTGGGCTAGGATGCAATGGTTCAGACCGAATTAATCAGGTTGGATTGGGAAAATGGGTTGGGCCCAAATCTGGTGGGGTGGGCTGGACAAGTTGTTCTAAGCCAATCTGGTGGGTCTGACTAAGTGAACTGGGTCAGAACCTGGGTCGATCATGGTAGTTGACCGCAGTGGTAGCTTCTGCGGCATGGGGGTGTTGTTTAGTCCACCACAGGGAAATCAACCATGGCCAGACTAACTATAGTGATCAATCAAGGTGGTCAACCATCACGGTAGGTGGACGGACCGCGAGTCGGTCTACTGACATGAGGACCCACTTCTGCGTATTTGAATGCCTATGACTTTTAACACAGGCATCTATTTGATGTGTTTCTATCGTGGAATTTTCCTCTCATCAAGACAGGCCTTCTGATATAAATTTGAGAATTTTATGTTTGGGGTCAGATTTTGTGCACCACTTTGAACCGTTTGGGTGTCCTTCAGTGAAAAGTACCTTTTTCACTGGTTGTCCATTTTGGGCAAATAAATAGAGGATCTTGTGTATTTCTTTTGGGTAGAATGTGATATTGACCTAAGTTTCAGCATCTCAGTTAAAAATTATGTTATTATGAACTTGAAACTCATATATCAATGTTTGATGATGACAGTGATCTTATAAGAATCACCAGAGTATTACAAACCTACCATCAAGTAGGGCTAGGTAGCAGCATTCATCGATTAGTCTTCCGGGCATACCCACCAGTGGGGTTGGGTAGTGGCATTCTTCATTCTATCTTCTGGTCTTACCCTTAAGAAGAGTTAGGTAATGGTGTTCGATGATTACTCTTCTGGACATACCCTCCAGCGGGGCTAGGTAGTGAGGTTCTTCATTTACTCTTCAGGGATTACCCTCTAGTGTATCACCCTTCAGTGGGGATAGTCAATAGAGTTCACTGAACAATCAGTGATGAGTCTTGTTTTGTTGTTACTTTGGGTTCACGAGTTAGTGGGGGAATTTTCCCCACCATGAAATTTCCTTTTCAGGTATCCTATAAACCCTGCGGGCAAGAAAGACCCACCCAAACCAGAAAATATCAAGGTTTTTCATTTGAGTTTATTTTACTTATATTCTATGGTAGATGTATGGAATTCTATGTATTGATGGTGGTTACTTCTGGGACTATTGGCATCTCTCTTCCTTGACTGAGCTATGAGATGGATATCCCCTTACCCTCTCATGGGGTTACTAATACTCAGAACATATATATATTTACACCCTATTGTAGTACCCACTCCTTGGGTTTTTCTAGCTCCTTTTGTTTGAATGATCTTACTTCAATATTTCATTGGAACACTCTTCAGTTGAGCATGTATTTTCCCATTTTTTCTTTTAACATACATTACTATATTAGTGCAGTTATTTGGTCCATGAATGTATGGTTTTTTTTACAGCAGGTATCATCTTTTACTTTTCTCTATCTACACTTTTTCATCGAGTCAATAGTGTGTGTGTGTGTGTAGGAACTTAGGAAAATTCCTCCCTATGTTTTTTGTGCCATCAGTGCTAGTCACCACACCCTAGCCTATGGAGGTGGGGTTGGGGGTAGTCATGGCTTGAGCCCCATAATGGGTTGGGTTGTGACACTAAGTCCCACAACACGAGAATGATAAGATGTAAAAAAAAGTTAATATGGCCAATAATATATTACCAAAAAGATTATAAAACACAAGTCATTCCAAAAAGTAAAATAAGGATTGATGTCAAAATACCACAGGAGCACACTTCAGTCTATCTGATTTCACTAAGCATCGTCTGGTCCTAGTCAGTCAAGGATACTATCAAAAGGCCTATCGTCTCCAGAAGACACAAAATGTGTGGGAAAATCCCGTGAAGGGGTGTGTGTAACAATACTCAGTAAGAAACCATGAAACCACAAAGTGTAAAACAAATTAAATATAGTCATCTCTACATAGGTATATGTCCATAATACATGTAAAAAGAATATCCAGATATACTTAACAAAGATGAATTGTCTAAAGGTGAGTCACAATGGTAGTATGTCATCCTTGGTTTTACACCCTTGTATTTTATGGTATTTCCATTTTTAAATTTAATTTCTTTGATAGAATAGGTTTCAAACAACACCAATCATAAGCTAACAATCATATATTATTAAATAAAATCATTTTTAAATAATCCTTATAACCTAGCCATTAAATTGATAGGAATGAATAGTGTTAACAAATTTATGAAATTTAAATATTATATATTTAATAAAAAAATTACATTCATCCAAATGATTTCATAGGCATAATATAAAAATTAATCCAATTTTACACTTTAAAATGATATATTTGTTCGAAAGGCAGTTTTACAACTTTTTAATGGCACACATGTTTTAAAACATAATTTCAACACCTTTATAAATTATTTCGAACAATATAAACTTCATTTTTAAAATTTTAATGTCAAAATTATATTATGATGAATTTTTTGTATCTTCAGATAATATTTATTTTGTAGTGAATAGTGAAAAATACCAATTTTTATTAAATAGTCAATTTCATTAAATTAGAATTCCATTTATGATTTGAATTAGATATCACCTATGAAAGTATAAATAAAATTTAGGTGTCTTATAATTGAAAATAAAATATATTTATATCATGGAATAAGTAAATAAATGTGTTAAAATGATAAATTAACTATTAATATTTCGGAGAAAAATGAATTTTTATTCATAATTTTATAATTTAAGTAATTATTTTAAATATAATATATTTTCCTGAAATATAATCAAAAACGAATATTTTGTTTTATTTTGATTATAATATAATTTTATGAGACCTTAATTAATTGTAGAATGTGTCGTAAAATCTGTTATAATTTTAAAATTTTAAATTTTTTAGCGAATGATGATTTTATTTAAAAATTAAATTTCACAAATTTACGAAAAAAATTAAAAAATAGAGTCCATTTTTGAATTATTCACATAAAAAATGGTGAGGTTTATTTTATTATTTTTCTTAAATTATTGACTTTTTATTGAATAGTGAAATACGGTAATTTACGACATATAACATTTTAAGTTAAATATGCTATTTATTGAGTCA
The DNA here is from genome assembly GCA_963277665.1 of Viscum album. Taxonomy (NCBI): domain Eukaryota; kingdom Viridiplantae; phylum Streptophyta; class Magnoliopsida; order Santalales; family Viscaceae; genus Viscum; species Viscum album. The sequence continues at coordinate 29,433,795 of OY728131.1, forward strand.
TTGCAGATGTAAGAACCATTATCACAAAATCATCTTCTATATTTCTATTATTTAGTCATATGAATCCAAAATATTTGTAGTATTGCGGCAAAGTAAAAAACTAATGAATAAAATAATGAAAAAACACCACTTGCCTCCACTATAAATTCCACCCCCGCCTCTTCTCCACATACCACCAAATCCTTGATGATTGTGTAATTTCTACCAAATACCAATCCCAATACTCATCTTTATGTTATGGCATTACATGTCTCACTAAAAATACCATTTAAATGTTCCTTAAGGAGGTTCTCAAGAAATTTAATTGAAGAGGACGTTAAGCGCATGTGTAGAACACTTTCAGACATAAGGTTAGGCTTTCTTCCCAAACCTCCTTTTTTCATTTGGGTTTTGATTCTTCACTATTTACCCCTAATTTAATTATTAATTATTTTTATATTCTTATTCTAAATTATACGTATATTTTCCAAAAACATGTATCCAGACTAGTTTATATTTCTTTGATGGGATAATAAAATTTTTATATGGTTTCCTTTTCAATTCATCTGGAAAGAAAGCTCAATTAAAGGGTACATCCAAATTTATTTCCCGTTTTCTAGTACACTCTATAATCTATTATAAGACACTATTATTTTTATAAGATCACTCTTTTTATCCTGAAAAAATATCTTAGCTCTTTTCTGGTTTTATGTAAACAATCAACCCTTTCTTCTCTTTAAATACTCTTTTATATTTTCCCTCAAACTACACTAAAGCACCTGATTTCTAAATATTCTTAAAAACAAATTTTACATGTTCTAACTTCATTAGGAAATCATTTATTCCTAAAACATAATTTAAATTTATTTCCCTTTTTTTCTAGGGTATACAGATTTACAATCTGATTTTATGACATATATAAATGATTTTTCCAAAATAACTATTTTTGGATTGTAAAAATGGTGTTTTCTCAATAATTCCTAAATTATTTTGTGAGAGTATTTTCATGTATTTAAACACCCTATTTAAATATTATTATATATTGGGATTCATATTTTATGATATCAACTACCAAATTTTATTAAATGGTTTATGATTATTTTGATTGTGGGTGTGATATCTTGATACCATTCACGAAATTACTCAAAATGGTTAGTGATTATGTTCATTGATTGAGGAATGTTATTTACCATACATATGTATATATTGTTTATGTGTTACACCCTTCATTTTGGGAGTTAGTAGGACTTAGTAAGTTATTATAGGGGCGCACTATAACCCCTCAATGAATTGACAGGTCTCAAGAGACAAAACAAATATAGACATAACCGAGGCTTTTCCCATTTATTTTCAAATGTATTTGATAAGGCCTAGAAAATATGTTTTTGATGTCCAAAATTATTCATTACATAATTATGATTTTATTAATTGGTAATACATGTGATTATTTTACTCGTATAATATCCATGTTTATGTTTTATTATCATTTGATTATTTATATATCATTATTTATTAGGTATTTATTCCTACCATAATATGATAGAGATTATGCTTTAATGGAATTTGTTTTTAGTTGTTCAACTTTCATTATTGTTTATGTTATATTATGTTTTATGTCTTACCCTTAATGAGGATCTGAGCTCACCCCTTTCTTATGTTTCATATTTCCCAATGATTTGAAGATGTATATTATGAATGACTTATAGGGATAATCTAAGAGTTTATGGGTGTTTCTAATAGAGTTTATATAATTTTTATTCTATCATGTTGTAATATAAAGCTAATGTTTCGATCTGGTTTTCCAAATCTAGTAAACTATTTGGTCCTTTGAGATGTGACCGCTTGTTCATATTACCAATGTAATTATGTAAGAAACTGACTCCATACTACTAGGGTTGGGGCTATTATCGTTGGAATTATTGAAATGTTAGTAGGTACTTTTGTAACTAGATTTACGAATTCATATATTATAGCACATAACCCTATGTTATACTTTGGGATTAACTATATAATAATATCACAATAAACCACATTTATGATATTTTCCAGAAATAATTTTTTTAATTTACGTTAAGTATTTCAGTGGTTTTGATATTATAAATAATGACTTGGCCATATATATTATACATAATAATTTTGAAATGGCTCCAAGTTGAAGAAATTTGATCTTCATCAATGCACATTATCAAAAGAGAAAGAAGGATCATATATTTTATGGTCTTATTTAAATCTTTTAAAGGGAACGGGTTTATTAAACATTCTCATCGTAGGAGGACATAATATAATATGATAATGAGACAAAGAATGAATTCTCTAAGTATTATGGCTTTATAGAGATGCATGAAAACAAGGTTAGTACTATGAAAAGGATGGATTAATTAAAGAAGAGATAGAAGTATTTTCCCACATATGATAATTGTGAAAAAAAACTTCATATAACTTTATTAAATGGAATGGGAGTTTGCTATAAGTGTGGAGAGAAATTCCACCATACTAGAGATTTAAAGGGTAGTAATTTTTTTTCCAATTTTCAATGCTTTAACTACATGGAGGTCAGATTCTTTGAAAATGAATGTCTCAAGTGTCAATGGAATGTACCCCAAAAGAGGATAATGGATCATGGTCAAGCCTATTATGCTACCATAGATTAATAGGAATGATTAATATTCCTATTTTGGATTTAATAATTATGTTATTTGGGTATTTTATCAATATTTATCTTGTTATAAGAATCATGATATATTTAACAATGGTACCACAATATTTCTTCTTTTAATGAGTAGGAAGCATGTGATGAATAGAACCAGTGATCAAGAGATTTGATTCTGTTGTATGTTGATATTTTAAAAACACATGACCAGGGATTGATAACCCTAAATGTGTGCTTGATATTGAGATAATAATAAATAGATAATTATGGGATATTATATGTGACCATGAATGTGGTTAATGATCTGATGGTTTTTGTCGTGGTAGAATTATAAGATGTTTGTATTTAAAAACAACCTTATATTTTACTCTTGGAGTCATGAAAGTTTTATAATGGTTTGAAGGAGATTACGGAATATTGTATGTGAAAGTAAGAGCTATTTTGTTGGGAAATATTATTCTGTGAAATTTAGTGACCTTACTTCTACTTTTTGTCTATGAATTTGGACAGACATATTTTGGAAGAGTCTTAAGGTTAAATACTTATGGAATGGATTAAGGATATCATTGATTAAGATTAAAGTTTGATTCATCATATTAGATAACTTGTGCTATACTTTTTGGTTCCAGTAAATATTTTTTGGCTGAAGGAATGACTTAAGGATCATTTGATCAAAATACATCAGTTATAAAAATTAATCTTGAATGTCCATATATTGGTTTATGAAATGAAGAAGAGATAGATCAAATAACAACCAAAAGATGATATTATGTCATGGAAAGGAATAAATTAAGTTTTTTTTTTCAAATTCTTCTTCAGAATAGTAAAAGAAACCCTCAACTATATGAAAAGGATTCTAGAACATCAAAATAATCCGACCAGTTTTCTTTTATATAAATTAATAGACTATTAACCAATAACAAATTTACAGTTTTGTGATGGAAAACATTCTAATGACTATGTTATCTATCACTATTCATTAAAACATGATAGTTGAATTTCGCTTCCATGACCATATTTTTATGAATCTTTTCCTATTTCAGAATCCTAGTTTTGTGGTGACCTTCACATTCCTCTTTATCACTTTTTAAATGAGGTTTTATAAACCCTTTTTATGATGTGGGGTTTCCAAAAATAAATTTTCAAGTATCAAACTTTTCATTGAAGTACAATTTCAAATTGGGAGGATAAAATTTATTAAAGTATGGGAGAATGTAACACCCCATGATTTTGTGATATATCTATTTTTAAATTTATTATCATTAATAACAAATGTTTCATACAACAGAAATCTTAAGCGAACAATGATATACAATTAAATATCATTATTTCAAAGTACAGTTATTACTTAACTGATATATTAGAGGGAAAGAATAGTACTAACCAAATTACAGAATTTATATATTATATATTAAATCAAATTTTTTTACATTCAATCAAAAGTTTTTAAAGAAATAAGATCATAATAAATAATTTTACGCATTAAAAGGCTATATTTGTTCAAAAGGATGTTTTACAACCTTTTAATGGTGTACTTGCTTAAAAATAAATTTCGAATATTTTTAAATTCAAATGATCAAAATAAACATAATTTTTAAAATTTTACTGTCAAAATTATTTTTGGTTGAAATTATGTATTTTTCTAAAAATATTTATCTTCTAGTCAGTAGTAAAAAATATAGATTTTTATTAAACTATCAGTTTCCTCATATTACAAGTATTTGTGTGATTTCAAATGAATCTCACCTATAAAGGTATAAATAAAATTTAGGTATCTTATAAATTAAAATAGAGTTTATTTATATCATGGAATAGGTAAATAAATGTTTTAAAAATGATAAATTAACTATTAGTATTTTTGTGAACCATAAATGTTTATTCATAATTTTATTACTGAAATAATTATTTAAATGAAAATATATTTTAATGAAATATATTATTAAAATAGTATTTATTTGTCATATAATTATAATATAATTTATGGGAACTAAATTAATTTTTAAAAGTGTAATAAAATTATATATAATGTTAAAATCCATATTTTTTTTAGTAAATGGAGATTTTATTTAAAAAATAATTTTCAAATAATTAGAAAATTATTTTCATAAAAATGATTCCATTTTATAGTTCTAACCTTCAAAAAATGGTTTGGGTGATATTCCGTTATTTTTCTAAAATAGTTGAATTTCCTGTGAATAGTGAAATACAATAATTTATGGTATATAACATTTTAAGTTAAATACACCTTTTCTTGGATCATTTTTGATGTAAAGATCATTATCTAATACTCTTATTATCTATTAACTTTATTTAGTCTTGTTAATAAAAACTATCCATAATATTGATCCAAAATAATAAACTAATGAATAAAATAATCAAAAAACACCCCTCTCCTCTACTATAAATTTCACCTCCTACCACCTCTTTTTCTCACACCTCCAAAGCCTTGATGATTGTAAAATTTCAGCCCTATATCTCTTCTGATCCCCCCCCCCAACATTCAAGTCTGGCTGATCTCACCCAAAACACAAATTTCATGTTCTTTAAGGAGGTTCTAAATGAGAGGAATTCCAGGGGACATTAATAACAAGTGCAGATCACTTTTCGACATAAGGTAAGGGTTTCTTTCTGAACCTAAATTTTTTGTTCGGGCTACATTTTATCTCAATTTATCACAATGTAATTCTTCAATATTGTTATATAATTCTTGAAAAATATATTGATATTTACCAAAATCATGTATCCAGATCTATTCAAATTTCTTTGATTAGAGAATAATTGTCTTATATGGTTACCATTTCATTTCCTCAAGATAAAAAAGCCAGATTAAAGATTACATCCAAAATTCTTACACATTTTCTAGTACAATACATATTCTATTATAAGACCCAAATATTTTCCTAAGAAAGAAAGTTTCATCAGAAAAAAATATCTTATCCCTTTTTGGTTTTATGAAAACAATTAAGCATTTGTCTTCTTTAAGGACCCTTTTATATTTTCCCTCAAACCACACTAATGTGACCTGTTTCTAATGTTTCTTAAAAAAATTTACATGTTTTCAATTCAGTTGGACATTATTTATTCAGAAAACATAATTTCATTTTCAATCACTTTTCTTTTCTAGGATATAAATATTTACAGTCTGATTTTATGACAACTATAAATGATTTGTCCAAAACAAATCCTCATTTCAATGTATAAAAGGTTATTTCGATAAATAATTCCATAATGATTTTATTTGTAACACCCCAAGATTTTATAGTACGTTATTTCTTCAAATTAATTCAATAACTTTCCCTACAAGCAACAATGAGTTTTAGCTCACCATGACTTACCAAACTAACTGTTCAAAAGTGGTTATGAATATTATTAACTGAATTTTGTAATTTATATAATCGTTATATCTTTAGAATCCATATTATGAGTTTCTTAGACATAATGTAAGAACAAATACATTATTTCAGATAAAAGAAGTATTTTCCAAAAAATGCAATTTTACCACCTTTTAATGGTGAATCATTTTTAAATCCAATATTTAAACATTTATATATTAAATTTTAAAAAATAAGCTCCTTTTTTAGAATCGGGACAAAGGAATTTAGTTTCAATAAAGTTTGGGTGTTTTTCTGATAACTTTCATATTTGGGTGAATAGTGAAAAATACTATATTTTAACTAAAAACAACTATTTTAATAAAAAAATTATAGTGTTAAATTATACATTTTAATTGTTTGTAAGTATAAGTGGATTATATTTTTACCATTTAATCCAATGATAGTCATTTTAGGTAATTTATCTTTGAAATTGAACACAAAAAAGTGTCAAACTTTTGATAATTATTATTTCTTAACAATACGCCATTTGGTTTTGACAGCGGGAATTAATTTCAAATTAAGAAATAAGACATCTACGTTTTTAATTTGGTATAATATACTTCTTTATTGAATTTATAATATCAAAATTAAATTAGGGTGAATTGTTGGTATTTTTCTGAAAACTTTTAATTTTTGATAAATAGAGAAAAACAATGAGTTATAGTTTAAAACCGAATTTTTATTTAAATAATTATTTATTTTATTTAAATTTAGTTAAGGTAAAATAGATAAATAATACCTATATAAGTTCAATGTAATTAATTGGAGCCAGTTTATAATAATTTTGGATATATTAATATTATATTGAACTTTTTACCGTCTTTTACTCACCTCCTAGGAGAATTTGTAAATTCACATAAAACATAATTTTACCACTTCTGTGAGTTGAATTTAGAAAATCAAGAAGACACGGTTAATATCAAGGGGTAGAATGTGGTTCAATAAGATAAAAATAATTTTTGGTGAATAGTAACTTTTTACTTTTATTTACCACGATTAAAAGTAAATAGGGTAATTAAAGGTAAAAATGATATTATTATTACCCTAACACATATCCTAATTCTATTGGATAAGTTTAATTATACTCAAAACAACCTTAGGAATAAAATATGACCCTTTAGGTCCACTTGGATTAGATTATGATAGTTATTATTATTTAATTTAAAGAAGTGTTAAAAGTGTTAAATTCGATGTTTATTAACTAAACCATTTTTAATGTAGGGTTATACATAAGATAAATTCGACTATAAATCTTCCATAGAAAGATAAAAGGATATCCTACATCATGGTATTTTATTTATAATTTTTAGACAATAAATATTTAAATTTATTTATGATACAATGATGATGCAGTAATTACCTTATTAGTGAAACAATCAAATAAATGGTATTAGAAATATTAAAATATATATAATTTCAAAGTTTTTATGACATCCATGAATTTTCTAGGTGACTATGACAAGTTAGGTATTATTCAATATACCTTGTTAGAAGTAATAAAGTTCTTATATCATGATAGGTGTATCATTAATGGACCACTTTGGGAACGCTTGAAGTTTATAGTAAGTTTATTAACTATATAATATAAAAAAACAAAGAGACATGGTAAATGTTAAACTAATTAACCAAGGGTTAAAATTAAAAATAAGGTTAATAAATTGACCCAAACCTGTCTAAAACCTATTGGTTGATTTTATTTAGACTCATCCCCACCTTATAATATAATAATCAACTTTGGTGCCATTAGAAACCGAATATGAATTTATTATAAATTAATACTTTAAGTTTTTTCTAAAGAGACCCCCCCCATATAAAAGGACACCACTTATAACCAATTATTCATACCATCAAAGCCATTTGTTTTGGCGAACCCCAACCCAAATATTCTCTCAACAATCCTCACATCAACCTAGAGGCCTTAGTTTGATCATAAAGCCAACCTATGGATCCCTTTTGATCAAATCAAAAGGAAGAACCCGAAGAATATGTAATGCTTTCACCACCCTCTTACAAGTTCTTTTCTTCTTAAACTTCTTATTTCTTTGTTATTTACATTCTAAAATAATAATTCTAGTATCTTATATATACTATGATGTTATTATAAATATGGTACAACCATATTCAGTATTCTATCCATCCTTTGAATGACATGTCACCATACGTGTGTACGTATGGCTTACCGTCTCCACGTTGTGGTGTAATTGTTATTCAAAACATTATTATTTCGGTGGGTATGATAATGAAGTTTAATTAATCTAAATAATAAATATAACATGATAATGATTCTGTATATATGATACACTAATATATTATTTTAATATCAAAAGAATGATATTTTCGCTCGTGCGTACGTACGGATTACCGTCTCCACGACGCGATGAAATTCATTTCCAAGTTCACCATTCATCAAAGATTATAAAAATATATATATTACTAGTAATTATGTAATATATGACATAATAATTCAAATGAAGATATATATATTTCTATATATAAGTATTTATGTAATTACATATATCTTATTCACTTACTTCCGTTCGATACTATATGAAAACAGAAACAGCGTTTATGCGTACGTACGGACTACCGTCTCTATAAAAGGTGTTTTCCATTTTATATATATGTCTATTATACATATTTATATTCTAATTATACATGATATATAAATCATCTTTTATAATCGAGAAGTATTTAAATCATTATCTATGTGATACAATCAAGTGTAACATGTTAAAACACGTACGATAAAGAAAGTGATTATTACCCGAAATGTTAATTTAACATGGAAATTATTATTAATGGGTAGTGTAAAGTCATAAATGAACAATGTATGATATCATAAATATTAATATGGTTTTTTTATAATTTAATAACATAATATAGTCTTTATATAGGAGATTAAATGTACCCTCTACTAAAAGAAAGTTCAAGGTAAGGGGTTTTCACCTCACTCCTTATTCCCGTGAGATTTATGCCATATTTCCACTATTACCTTTTATGTGGTGTATGTACTGCCCATAATTGTATTCATTGTGAAATACACTTTAATTTATGTGTATTTACATATTCATTGTATGATATTTCTTTCATGGGGTGTATGTTGTAAGTTACCAAATTTGTAAGGCTTAATTCCTCAATCTCATTATAATCCAAGATTGTTTATGTGTAAGTATTTACGGGGAAATTTTTATCATCCATGACCATTTTTCATAAAAATGATTTCAAAATGAATATTTTAAAATTTTGTGAAAGGTACTCTTTATCACTATTATAATTTTAAATGTTTTAAAGATTTACCTTTCTAAATCTTTTTAATTAATGTCCATGTTTTCAAAAAGATTTTAAGGATTTATTTATATGGACATGAATGTTTTGAAATAATAATTCTGTTCAAAAGTTTCAAAGTGGTATGGGACACTTTGATTCAAAAATATCTTTTAAATTACTTCCTTTATAAATTTGTTACTTATAAATGATTTTACAAAAAGGATATTTCTCTCAAAAAGATTTACTAATCATTTTCAACTATGTCAGCATCCTTTACTGGATATTATTTCTGATTCAGGATGATTTATTATAATAAAATATTCCATGTTGTGTTGAATGAGTTATGATATGTTTGATTGTGGATGTTCAATTTTTATACCATTCATGGTTTATGGTTAAATTGTTGACATTTCGTATGCTAGTTCTAATACGAATGTTTATGTTATATTTCACCCTTTTCATATGAGGAATGTATTGGACATAGTAAGTGATGGGTGAAGCCCGCTATAGCTCCTCGATACATTGGTAGGTCTTATGAGACAACTAGACGTGGAATTGTCCAAGGCCCTTTCCTAATTAGATATATGGTTTTGGCCAAGGCCTTAATAATTTTTAGACGTCTTGGTCGAGGCCTTGACAAAATGTTTTAGAATGTCTGGCATTATACGTTCCCTCATTATGAAAATAATATTATTGGATCATGTGGTCATTCGACTAGTAGAATACCCATGATTATGTTTTATTAGGGAATTATTTACTCAGATCATATTACTGCCATAAAAGTATTCATGTTTATTATTGGTAAAGGCATTGGTTTCAATTATTCACCATGATTAATATTTATGTTATATTCCACTATATTGCTTACCCTTACTGAGAGTTCGAGCTCACATATTTTTATGTTTTATTTTTCTAGGATTCCAAGAAGTGCATTTTGATTGATATACAATTTTAAGATAAAGGAATAATGGTGTTCATAAAGGATTACTTATGTTGTGTTGTATGTTACAAAGTGTAATGTAACATTCATGTATGTAATCTATTTTCCAAGAATGCTAAACCAATCGGTCCTTCGAGACATGATTCCTTGTAATCATGCCAATGTATTAAAATAATGCATCGACTCTGAGTAATTGGGGGCAGGGCATTACAGTTTCTATCAGTGGAAGTTTAGCAATAACCATGGAAACTAGATTTAGATAAACTCTGATTAGATCACATTACCCTAAGATAGACTTTGATGATTAGTGCAAAAGAAATTACTATAATTTTGTATTGTAGATAGTTTGTGAGTTTTCCAAGCAATACATCCATGTCTGAATACAAGAAGGTAGAGGTGTCTCTGGCACATATGTACCTAGGGGTAAAACCCGAAAACACCGCTTTGAGATAAACTAGATCGGGAACTGGTGCACGACAATGGGCCCTGCTGCACTCTTGGTTACGACACTCTCGGAGGATATGCTTGGGATAATTCTCATTTTCTTTACAAACCATTATGAAGGGATTATGAGTATATACTTACTCAAAGAAAACATTTTTATGATTATGGATTATATCCATAAACTGTTCATTTTATGTTAGGTAATTTACATGTTTGGAATTATTCATTGCAATTCATAAACTGACCTAGTTTATGTTATTGTATAGAAATGGCACCTAGTAGAAGGAATGTGAACCCCATCAATACATATGATCCAAAGTGTAAGAAGGATCATATCTTTCACAATATTAAGCCAACATTTAGAAGGGAAATAGTATCCCATATATTATCAACATATGAAGAAATAGTATCATGTGTTAATAAGATAAGTAAAGAATTCTCCGAGTCCTATGGATTTGAAGAGAATCAAGAGAATAATAGGATGGAAGAAAGAATGTTGGATAAAGGGAAGAGGGAAAAAAATAATTTTCCCATATGTGATAAATGTGGGAAGAAACATGCTGGAACTTTCCTAAAAGGAGTGGGAGTTTGTTATAAGTTTGGAGAAAAAGGACACCATGTATGTGACTGCAAGGGTAAGAAAAAGGTTTCAAATGTACAATGATTCATTTGAAAGGCATTGGGACACAATGTGAATCAATGTCTCATTCATCAGAGTATACCTTAAATGATGCTATTAGATAATATTCATGTTTTGATACAACCTCATGTGAAGAGGAATGACTAGTGTTCTTATGTTGTTAATATAGGATTATTTCATTTGAGTGTTGTATCAACAATATACTGGTTATATGAATTATGGAGATAAATAAATATTGTACTGCAGTACTATTTTATTGAGGATTTTGGATTATATGGTTCTAAGAAAAGTAACTTAATAGTAAGCTACAATTTTTGAAATCACAAGTTTGAAGGAAAGGTAATCCTTAATATGGTTCTGATAATGAAGTAGTGATTTTGGATTAAGAGATGGTTGATTTAGATAAATTACATTGGATATTCTTGAATTCCTTGAAACTGATTAGTGATTTATATATTCCATCATTGTTGGAGTTTACAACATTTTTGGATAGAATGATTATGTCCACTATTCTATAAGTAATAAGGGAGCATGAATGTAATCGATAAGGTTTTATGGTATTTCAGGATGTTGTAGTGTTTTAAAAGAATTCATGATGAAGGTGTTCACATGCTATTACGTGGAAAAAAGGATCTTCATTGTGTTTACCTACCTTGTAAATTTTGGTCTGTGATTTTGGACAGAAGTATTTTGGATAAGTCTAGTTTGAGATTATTTTTGGATTTCCATTAAAAGGACAACACGGAGGTCGGGCAACAACCCATCGCATCCGGTAAGGTCGGGAGACTTGAACCCACAACCGAAGGGTGACAAGGGTGTATCACCTTCCACTGACCCACGTGATGTCCTGGATTGAATAATGTATTTTTTTATGGTTCTTCTAAATGAATATAAATTAATTTTTTGAACCCTATACGAATAGGATAAATAGAATATTATTTTTAACTTCTATTATCTTTTAGAGTGAAAGATGAGTTTTTGGTAGAACTTAGTTAAAGTATGGGACTCTACTTGTTAAGTATATATTTTTATTCTTCTCTTATTCAATGAAGAAATTAATTCTTATACTTTAGTGAAGGTATCTTTAAAAAAAATTTATCCTAATACCATATGTTTTGTGGAACCGATGGTATTTTAAATCACCATAGATTGATGAATTTAAGGCCCTCAATTTTACACTTGTTTGTGATTGATGACCTCAATCACTACCCATAAATATTTAAGTTTTCCCTACAATTATATGTCTTTAATTTCCACCAATGTTCTCCTAATCGAGATCATAATTTGGTTGTGACCCTTTCATTTCCCTTTTCCTCTTATTAAGACTAAATTTTATTAACCAAATTTCCGAGGTGGGTTTTCCCAAAGGTATTTTTTATTTTCAACCTTTTATTTTCAGAAAAGAATTTCAAATTGTGAGGATTCAGTTTATTGATGTATGGAAGAATGTAACACCCCCATGATTTTATAGTACGGTATTTCTTCAAAGTAATTCAATAACTTGCACTACACGCAACACTGAGTTCTAGCTCACTATGACTTAACAAAATAGCCGTTCAAAAGCAGTTATGAATAGTATTTACTGAATTTTGTACTTTATATAATACTTATAACTTTAGAATCCATATTATGAGTTTCTTAGATATAATTTAAGAACAAATACATTTATTTTCAGATAAAAGAAGTATTTTTCCAAAAATGCAATTTTACCAGCTTTTAATGTCGAAGCCTTTTTAAATCCAATATTTGAAGATTTTATATATTCAATTTGAAAAAATAAATTCCTTCTTTAGAATTGGGACATAAGAATTTAGTTTCAATTACATTTTGTTGTTTTTCTGATAAGTTTCATATTTGTGTGAATAGTGAAAAATACAATATTTTAACTGAAAACAACTTTTTTAATCAAAATAATTTGTAGTGTTAAATTATAAATTTTAATTGTATTTAAGTATAAATGGATTATATTTTTTCCATTTAATCCAATGATAGTCATTTTATGTAATTTCATATTGAAATTGAACATAAACAAGTGTCAAACCTTTGATAGTTATTATTTCTTAACAATACGCCTTTTGGTTTTGACAGCGGGAATTAATTTTAAATTAATAAATGAAACATATATGTTTTTAATTTGGTAAAATAGACTTTTTATTGAATTCAGAATATCAAAATTATCATAGGGTGAATTTTTGGTATTTTTCTGAAAATATTAAATTTTTTATGAATAGTGAAAAACACTGAGTTATAGTTTAAAATCGATTTTTTATTTAAATAATTACTAATTTTATTTAAATTTAGTTTAGGACAAAATAGATACATAATACCCATATATTTTCAATTTAATTCATTGGAATCAATTTATAATAATTTTAGATATATAAAAATTATATTGAACTTTTCACCGTCTTTTACCCACCTCTTAGGAGTATTTGTAAATTCACATAAAACATAATTTTACCACTTCTGTGAGTAGAATTCCGAAAATCCGGGAGACATGGTTAATATCAATGAGTAAAATTTGGTTCAATTAGATGAAGATAATTTTTGGTGAATAGTAACTTTTTACTTTTATTTACCATAGTTAAAAGTAAACAGGGAAATTAAGGGTAAAGATGATATTATTATTACCCTAACACGTGTCCTAATTCTATTGGATAAGTGTAATTCGACCCAAATAAACCTTATGAATAAAATATAAACCTTTAGGTCCACTTGGATTAGATTAGTACATTTATTATTATTTAATTTAAAGAAGTGTTAAAAGTGTTAAATTCGATGTTTATTAATTAACCATTTTTAATGTAGGGTTATAAAAAAAGATAAATTCGACTATAAATATTCATTAGAAAGATAAACAGTTTTTCTACATCATGGTATTTTATTTTTAATTTTTAGTCATTAAATAATTAAATTTATTTATGATATAATGGTGATGCAGTAATTACCTTATTAATGAAAGAATCAAATAAATGGTATTATAAATATTAAAATAAATACAATTTCAAAGTTTTTATGACATCCACGAATTTTATAGGTGACTATGACATGTTAGGTATGATTAAATGTACCTTTTTCGAAGTAATAAAGTTTTGATTACTTTCACAAAAACAAAATACCAAATAGTGTCAAAATTGACATAAATTAATATTTTAAACAAATATTATATGATTAATTGATATTATATTCCAAAAAATCTATGGTTGGGAAAAATGACTTATATCATGATAGTTGAATCATTAATGGACCACTTTGGGGTCTCTTATATGTTTATAGTATGTTTATTAACCATATATTATAAAAATACAAAGAGACATGGTAAATATTAAACTAATTAACTAAGGGTTAAAATAAAGGATAAGGTTAATAAAGTGACACAAACCTTTCTAAAACCTATTGGTTGAGTGTATTTCGACTAATCACCACCTTATACTTTGAATAATCCACTTTGTATCCATTAGAAACTGAATATGAATTTATTATCAATTAATACTTTAAGTTTTTTCTAAAGAGCCCCTCCCCCCCCCTTATAAAAGGACATCATTTGTAACCAATTATTCATACCTTCAAAGCCTTTTGGTTCAGCCAACCCCTAATAAAATATTCTCTCAAAAATCCTAAATTGAACCTAAAAGGATTAGTTTGATCAGAAAGTCAACCTATGGATCCTTTTTGATCAAATCAAAAGGAAGAATCCGAAGAAGAGGTAATGTTTTCACCACCCTCTTTCAAGTTCCTTTCTTCTTCAACTTCTTCTTTCTTTGTTATTTCAATTATAAAATAATAATTCCAGTATCTTCTATATAATTGTATGTTATTATCAATACGGTACAACCATATTCTGTATTCTATCCATCCTTTGAATGAAATGTCACCATACGTGCGTACGTACGAATTACCGTCTCCACATCGTGGTGTAATTGTTATTCAAAATATTATTATTTGGATGTGTATGATAATGAAGTGTAATTAATCTAAATAATAAATATAACATGATATTGATTCTATATATATTATACACTAATATATTATTTTAATATCAAAATAATGATATTGTCGCTCGTGCGTACGTACGGATTACCGTCTCCACGACGAGATGAAATTTATTTCTAAGTTCACCATTCATCGATGACTATAAAAATATATATATTACTAATAAGTATATAATATATGACATAATAATTCTACTAGAGATATATATATTTATATATATAAGTATTTTTTTACTTACATATATCTTATTCACTTTCTTCCGTTCGATGCTATATGAAAACGGAAAAAGCGTTTATGCGTATGTACGGACTACCGTATCCATAAATGGTGTTTTCCATTTCATATGTATGTCTATTATAAGTATCTATATTCTAAATATACATGATATATAAATCATGTTTTATAATCTGGAAGTATTTAAATCATTATCTAAGTGATACAATCAAGAGTAACAAGTTAAAACATGTACAATAAAGAAAGCGATTATTACCCAAAATGTTAATTTAACATGGAAGTTATTTTTAATGGGTAGTGTAATGACATAAATTAATAATTGATGATATCAGAAATATTTATATGGTTCTGGTTTAATTTAATAACATACTATTGTCTTCATACATGAGGTTAAATGTACCCTCAACTAAAAGAAAGTGCAAGGTAAGGGGTTTTCATCTCACTCCTTATTCCCGTGAGATTCATGCCATATTGACACTATTACCTTTTGTGTGTTGTATGTACATCCCATAATTGTATTAATTGTGTAATACACTTTAGTTTATTTGTATTTACATATTTATTGTCAGATACTTCTTCAATGGCGTGTATGTTTTGTAAGTTACCAAATTTGTAAAGGTTAATTCCTCAATTTCATTATTATTCGAGATTGTTTATGTGTAAGTATTTATTAGGAAATTTTAATCATCCCTGTCCATTTTTCATAAAAATGATTTAAAAATGAATATTTTAAAATTATGTGAAAGTGACTCTTTATCACAATCATAATTTTAAATGTTTTAATGATTTACCTTTCTAAATCTTTTTAATTAATGCCCATGTTTTCAAAAAGATTTTAAGGATTTATTTATATGGACATGAATGTTTTGAAATAATAATTCTTTTCAAAAGTTTCAAAGTGGTATGGGAAACTTTGTTCAAAAATATCTTTTAAATTAATTCCTCTATAAATGTGTGACTTATAAGTGATTTTACAAAAAGGATATTTCTCTCAAAAAGTTTTACTCATCATTTTCAACTATGTCGGCATCCTTTACTAGATATTATTTTTGATTTAGGATGATTTATTATAATACAATATTTCATATTTTATTGAAAGAGTTAGGATATGTTTGACAGTGGATGTTCTATTTTTATACCATTCATGTTTTATGGTTAAAGTATTGACATTTCATATGCTAGTTCTAATACGAATGTTTATGTTATATTTCAACCTCTTCATATAAAGAATGTATTGGACATAGTAAGTGATGGGTGGAGCCCGATATAGCTCCTCGATGCATTGATAGGTCTCATGAGACAACTAGATGTGGAATTGATCGAGGCCCTTTCCCAATTTGATATATGGTTCTGGCTGAGGCCTTAATCATTTTTAGACATCTTGGCTGAGGCCTTGACAAAATGTTTTAGAATGTATGGCATTATACATTCCCTCATTATGAAAATAATATTGATGGTTCATGTGGTCATTCGACTAGTAGAATCCCCAAGATTATGTTTTATTACGGCATTATTTACTCATCTCATATTCCTACCATAAAAGTATTCATGTTTATTATTGGTAAAGGTATTGGTTTCAATTATTCACAATGCTTAATAAGTATGTTATCTTCTGTTGTATTTCTTACCCTTACTAAGCGTTTGAGCTCACCCCTTTCTATGTTTTATTTTTCCAGGATTCTAAGAAGTGCATTCTGATTGATATATAGGGTTAAGCTAAAGGAATAATGGAGTTTATAAAATATTACTTATGTTGTGTTGTATGTTATAAAGTGTAATGTAACTTTCATGTATGTAATCTATTTTCCAAGACTGCAAAACCAATCGGTCCTTCGGGACTTGATTCCTTGTAATCATGCCAATGTATTAAAATAATGCACCGACTCTGTGTAACTGGGGTCGGGGAGTTACATTATTAGAGTATTTTTTATATATATAAAACACCCTCTTTTTAATCTTATGAATAATTACGATTGATCCTTTATTATATCATCTACCATATTTTATTAAATGGTTTATGATTAGTTTTAATATGTATGTGCAATCTTGAAACAATTCACCATATTACTCAGAATGGTTATTGATTATGTTAACTGATTGGGAAATGTTATTTACCTTTCATATGTATATATTTTTTATGTTTAACCCAAATAATATGAATATTTCATTGGACTTAGTAAGTGATGGTATGGGCGTGCTATAGCCCATCGATGCATTGATAGGTCTCATGAGACAAAACAGATATGGACTTGGCTGAGGTATTTCCCATTTATTTTTATATATGGATTTAGATGAGGTCATCACCAATTATTATCATATGTCTTGGAAGAGGCCTCGATGGTATGTTTCCTCTGACCAGAATTATGCATTTCATCCTTATGATATGGGTAATTGATAATCCATGTGATTATTCAATTAGATGAATATCCATAGCTAAGCTAAATTATCATTTGATTATTTATATGGAATTATTTATTCAGTTTTTGTTCCTACTATAATATGCGCTAGATTATGTTGTAATGGAATCTTTTTAGTCACTCACATTACCTTATTATTTATGTTAGATTCCATTGTATTACATACCCTTACTGATTATTTGAGATCACCCATTTCATATTTTTTATTTTTCCATAGGATGTTAATATGTATATTATGAATAGGTTTTAAGGATAATATAAACATTTATGGTTGTTTCTAATGGAGTATCTATGTTGGTTTTTCTTTTAAGCTGCAATGTAAAGATTAAGTTTGTATCTGGTTTTCCAAAAATACTAAACTATTTTAACCTTTGAGATGTGGTCACTTGTTTACAATACCAATGTAATTAAGTACGGCACTGGCTCCAGGGTACACGAGTTAGGGTATTTAAACTAGGACTACTTCTTGAATATTCCAACAATCATTTGATTGGGAGAACACACTCCTAATATTGATAGCTCTGATGATGTTCTTCTGAGAGGTAGTGCTTGAAGGGTCACATCATTAGAAATCCATTTTGAAAGTTCGAAGAGATACGATACAAATATGAGGATCACTCCCTATGACATGGTGTGATAAAAACATCTCAATTTGGATTAACCTCCTATGTAGAGGATCAATGCATTTATATTTTTGGTCATGAAGATACCAATAACTCCACTTAGGTCATGAATATGAATAGATGATCTCACTCTGGGCCTCACAGAGGGATTCCAGTGACTCTATCCAAGAAGTTATAATGAAGGTATCATTTTCCTAAGAGTAGGAGATGATTCTATACTAATCCTCAGGAAAAGGATATGGGGAATTTACCCTAATAAAACATTTCCAAGATATAGAGGACATGGTCTATGACATGTATAATAAAATACACAGTGTCTATAATAGTTACACGTCGTGTCACTTAACCCTGTGTCTTACCCATGTAAACAGCTTGTGTCTCTTGCCTGATTCTTTATAGAAGTACACGACATGTTGGCTACCCGTGCACTCCACCCATGTTCCAATACATGTATTTATCCCATGTACCCATTCCCATGTACCATAACATGACATATCCCATGTACTCTTATCCAGGTCGTGTTTGTGTGGGGGAGTACATGATGTGATCCAACCCGTGTACTCTAACCAGTCTCTATGTACCCAATGAGGTACACCCCAAGTGTAATGCCCCAACCCCATTTACCTAGAGTCTATGAATTATTACATAACATTAGCATGATATAAGAAATCATTTCCTGAAAGACCAATTAGTTTAGTATCCTTGGAAGTAAAAGATACATTCCTAAGTTTTACATTACATAATGAAATAAAAACATCAATAACATTTTTTCCCCTTTGAACACACTTATATCCTTAGTCTATCCTTATAGGTCAACCATTAAATGCTTTTTCACATCCTTGTAAAAATAAAACATAGAATGGTGTGGGCTCAGATTCTCAGTAAGTATAACAGTATAGTAGAAACTTTCAAAAATAAGTATAAACTTTTAAGCCAATTTATAAGAATAAAACAAAAGCCATTTAAACATAAAATTCATCATAATATGGTAATGTTAAAATCAAATAATTCCATTTACTTATTCACATTGATATTCTACTAGTCAAATAATCACATGCAATTTGATTATCCAATTTCAAAATGATAGAATGCATAATGCCAGACTTCATAACCATATAGTCAAGGACTTCTACCAAGACTACAAATAATATTTTTCCAAGTCATTGTGTCAGGACACTAGTTTGTCTCATGAGACCTACCTATGCATCAATGATCTATAGAGGGCACCACCCATCACTTACTAAGTCAAATTCATTTCTCAAATGAAAATGATTAAACATAGCATAAACATTCGTATTAAAACTATCATATGAAATGATAATAATTTAACCATAAAACATGAATGGTATAAAAATAACACATACACAGTCAAAAATATCACAAAACCTACAATAAAATATGTAATATTTGTGTCATAATGAATCATCATCAAACAAGTGTAAAATACATCAAAGGATGTTGTCACAGATGGAATCAAAACTATTTGAGAGAAATATGACTTTCTTTTTTTTTTGAAATCATTTAAAGGTGACATAATTTAGAAAGGAAGGAATTTAAAGACATTTTTTAATCAAATTATCCCATACCAATTTGAAATGTTAAAAGGAATTAACAATATAAAACAATTATTCCCATTTAAATAAATCTTTAAAACCATTTTGAAAACATGGACATTGATGAGAAAGGATTAGAAGAATAAATATTTAAAAAAATTAAAATGATGTTTTAGTAAAAAATCCAGTAAAAATTAATCCCTTTGAAAAAAAAATTATGAAACATGGACATTGATAATAAATATGTCCATGTAGATACATACGTAAAAACAACCTCTTATAATAAATAGGTTGTGGAAATAACCCTTACCTTGCACTTTCCTTTGGTCAATGGTGCATTTAACCTACTGTATAATGATTATAGTATGTTATTAAATTATACCAGAACCATATTCATATTTATTATGTCCTTAATGATTCATTTATGATTTTATACTATCCATTTAATGATGATTTCCATGTTAAATTAACATTTTGGGTAATAATCGCTTTCTTTATCGTACATGTTTTAAATTTTTATCCTTGATTGTATCATTTAGATCACAATTTAAATACATCCTGAATATAAACAATGCTTAATATATCATATATATTTAGAATATAAATATTATAATAGATAGATATATTAAATGGAAGGCACCGTTTATGGAGACAGTTGGTCATACGTACGCATAAACGCAGTTTTCGTTTTCATATTGTATTGAACGGAAGTAATTGAATAAGACATATGTAAGTACATACAAACCTATATATATATATATATAGTAGAATTATTATTTAATATATTACATACTTATTGATAATATATATTTTTATAATCTTCTTTGAATGATGAACGTGGGAATCAATCTCATCGCGTAGTTGAGACTGTAATCCTTACGTATGCACAAGTGACAATATCATTATATTGATGGTCAAATAGTATGTAATTTTATGATATTTACTATATAAATAATCATTAAAATTTTATATTTATCATTAACATTAGTTTTACTATTTATTATACCCATCCAAATAATGAAGTGTTTGAATAACAAGCTACACCACGCCGTCGAGACGGTAAGTCGTACGTACACACGTATGGTGATGTTGTCATTCATATGATAGATAGAATAACTAATATGGTTGTACCATTTTTTTAATTACATCAATGTGTATAGAAGATAGTGGAGTTAATTTTTTAGAATGGAAACAACAAAGAATGAGGAAGTGGAAGAAGAAAATAACTTGAAAGGGGTGATGAAATATTTACCTCTTCTTCGAGTTCTTCCATTTGATTTGATCAAAGGGATCCATAGGTTTGATTTCTAAAAAAAGTAAGGACTCTATGTTGATGTCAGGAAATTTGGGAGGATATTTGGGCAGGGTTTGGGCGAGCCAAATGGCTTTGGAGATGTGAAATTAAGTGAAAGGGAAGTTCCCTTTTATGAGAGCGGTGATGGCCACTTTTCGTAAATCTTGAAATATTATTTTATAATAAACTTATTTTCGGTTTCTAATGGCTCTAAAATGAATTATTTACATTCTAAGGTGGGTATGGGTCCAAAAACGCTCACAAAATCGGTTTTAGACTGGTTTAGGTCATCATATTAACCTTATATGTTATATTTAACTCTTAGTTAAATAGTTTGACATTTACAGTGTCTCTTTGTATTTTAATAGTATATGGTTAATAAACATACTATAAAAATAGAAGAGATCCTCATGTGGTTAATTATTAATATATATAACCTTATCTATGTCCTTTGACATAACCATATATTTTTAGGAATATTATATCAATTAATACTAGAGTATTTGTTTTAAAAACTCAATTATGCCAATTTTGACACTATTTAGTGATTAATTTTTTTGAAAGATAAAAATACATTATCAATTCTAATAAAATTTATTTAATCAAACCTAAAATTTCATATTACCCAGTAAAATTATTTTAATTCATCATAAGTCTCAAATAACATTTATCCAGATACTTATAATATCAAATATTCTAATATTTCATTAATAATGTAATTACTGCATCATCATTGTTTTATAAATAAATTAAATTATTTAATTTTTAAAAATTATAAATATAATAAAATTATGTGATAAATATTTTTATCTTTCTAATGAATATTTATAGTTTAATTTATAATTTATACTGTGTGTAACCTTATATTAAAAATGGTTTATTTATTAAACATTGAATTTAACTCTTTTAACTCTTCTTTAAATAAAATAATAATAAATTTCCTAATCTGATCCAAATGGACCAAATAGGATCATATTTTAATAATAAGGTTTTTTTGGTCAAATAATAATTATCCAATAGAATTACTACATGTGTTTGGGTAATTATGTTATCATTTTTACATTTAATAACCCTATTAACTTTTAACCGTTGTAAATAAAAGTCAAAAGTTACTATTTAGAAAAAATTATTTTCATCTTATTAAATCACATTTTAATTACTGATTTCAACCATGTCTCTTGTAGTTTTTAAATTCAACTCACAGATGTGATAAAATTTGTTTTTTTACAGATTTTCCAACGTGCCTAGAACATGGGTAAAAGAAGTTAAAAAGTTCAATAATATTTTATACATCTAATTTTATTATAAAATGACTCCAATTAATTATATTGAACTTATATAGGTATTATATATATATTTTTACTTAAAATAAATCTATATAAAATAAATAATTATTTAAATAAAAAGTCAGTTTTAAATAATAACGCAGTGTTTTTCACAATTCATCAAAAATTGAATGTTTTCACAAAAATACCAAAATATAACCCTAAGATAATTTTGATATTCATAATTAGAAAATGAATTATATTTTACCAAATTAAAAACATATAAGTTTCATTTATTAATTTAAAATTAATTCCTATTGTCAAAACCAAAAATCAGGTTTTTAAAAAGTAAAAACTTTCAAAAGATTGGCATGTGTTTATGTCAAATTTAATTGTGAAATTACTTATAATGACTTTTTTTTGAATGAAAAAATATAATGAAATTATACTTCAAACCATTTCAAATGCATAATTTAACACTATAAATTATTTCAATTAAAAAAGTTGTTTTCAATGAAAACATAGTATTTTTCACTTTTCGTTAAAATATGAAAGTTTTCAGAAAAGTACAAAAAATTTATCCAAAATAAATTTTTATGTCCTACTTCTAAAGAATAATTTAATTTCATTAAATTGAATATATTAATGTGTCAAATATTCGTTTTAAAAAAGTGTTATCTATTAAAAGGCGGTAAAATTACATTTTTTTTGAAAAATACTTCTTTTATATGAAAAAATGAATTTGTTCTTATATTAGGTCTAAAAAACATTATATGGATGATAAAATTATATATAGTATATAAGATTCAAAATTCCAGTAATACTATTCATAACTACTTTTTGAACGGCTAGTTTGGTAAGTTGTGGTGCGCTAGAACTCGGTGTGGCGTATAGCGCAAGCTATTGAATTAAATTAATGAGACAATATACTATGAAATCTTGGGGTCTTACATTCTCCAATCCTTCAATAAATTGGATCCTCAAAATTTTAAATTGTTCTTCAAAAATAAAAGGTTAAAAATAGGAAAATACCATTTTTGGAAAACCAAAATAAGAAAATAGGTTAATAAAATTTAGTCTTAATAAGAGGGAAGAAGAATGAAAAAGTCACCACCAAATTATGATCTCTATTAGGAGAACATTGGTGCAAATTAGAGACACATAATTTTAGGGAAAATGTAAATAATTATAGGGAGTGATTAAGGTCATCAATGACAAAAAAATGTAAAATTGAGGGCCTCATAACCATCAATCTTTGATGATTTAAAATATTATTGGTTCAACAAAACATAAGGAATTAGGATAACACATTTTTTTTAAGATCCCTTCCCTAAAGTTTAAGAATTAATTTATTCATAGAATAAGAGGAAAAAATATACATGATAAGTAGAGTTTCATCCTTCATCTAATTCATACCACAAACTCATCTTTCACACCAAATGATAAAAGAATTCAAAAATATTTTATTTATCCTAATCGTATAGGGTTCCAAAAATGATGAATTTATAATTAATTTATCAGATTATTTAAAAATATACATTATACAAACTAGGACATCGCGTATGATAGTGGTAGGTGATCCACCCTTTTCGCCCTTCGGTTGCGGGTTCAAGTCTCACGACCTTTCCGGACGCAACGGGTTGTTGCCCAACCTCCAGGGTTTCATTTTTATAACAATCCAAAAATAATATTAAGAAATAATTTAACCTTAATTATAGTATCTAATGTCAAAATTAATCCATTAAAACCTTAAGACTTATACAAAATACTACTATAAAAACTCACAGTCCAAAATTTATAAGTAAGGTAAACACAAGGAAGATTATTTTTTTCGTTTAATAACACGTGAATACCTTCACCATGTATTCTTTTGAAACACTATAACGCCCTAAATTACCAGAAACCCTTATTGATTACATTCATTCTCCCTTATTCATTATAGAATAATGTATAGACTCCTTTTATCCAAAAATGTTGTAAACTCCAACAATAATGGAATATATAAATCATTAATCAGTTTCATGGTAATCAAGAAGATCCAATATAATTTATCCAAATAAATCATATATTATTCTAAAATCATTGTTTCAGTATCAGAACCATATTATGGTTTATCTTTCTCTCAACCATATATTTTCCAAAAAAAATAACATGCTATTCACTCACTTTTCTTGGTTCCACACAATCTCAATTCCATAACGAAATATTGCTGCAGTATAATACTTTTATACTATATAATTCTTTAACATGTACAAAATTAATAGAACACTCAAATGAAAAAATACTTTAATAACAACATAATAAATCTAATCATTCCTCTTCATATTTGGTAGTATCATAACTTGATTATTATCCAATAGCATCATTTGGGGTATACTCTGATGATTTGGACATTACTTTACGTAGTATCCCAACCCATTACAGATTATACATTGTACATTTGAAACCTTTTCCATACACTTTCAATCATGTACTTGGTGTAATTTTTCTCCACACTTATAACAAACTCTCATTCCCTTCAATAATTTACCAAGGTGTTTCTTTACACAGTTATCACATATGTGAAAATACTTCTTTCCCCTATTCCCTTTATCCATCTTTGTGTCTTTCATCCTTTACTTCTCTTGTTTCCCTTAAAATCCATAGGACTCAGAGAATTCTTTAATTATCTGATTAACACATGCTATTATTTATTCATATGATGAGAATATGTGGGAGACTATTTCCCTTTTAAATTTTGGCTTAATATTATGAATGATATGATCCTTTTTAATCTTTAAATCATTTTTATTACTTGAATCCTCGTTCCTTCTACTATGTTCCATTTCTAAACAGTGGCATACACTAGGTTAGTTTATGAGTTTCAATTCATAATTCCAAACCTGTAAAATTCCTGACATAAATTGAAAAGATTATGCATATAATATATAATTATATAATGTCTTCCTTGAGGAAGTATTTACTCTTAAATCCTACATAATTTATTGTAAAGAAAATGTGAATTATACTAATCATATACCCAGGGAGTGTCGTAACCAAGAGTGCAGCAAGGCCCATTGTAGTGTACTAGGATACCCCAGGTCAATCCCGAAACTCCTTTTCAGATTTTTCACTCCTAGATACATTTGTGCCATAGCTGCCTCTACCTACTCGTATCCAAACAGGGGTGTATTTCTTGTAAAATTCACAAACTCTCTACATATCCAAAATTCTAAGAAGTTATTCTATACTAATCCTCAATGTCTATCTTAAGGTAATGTGGACTAATCAAAGTTTATCTAAATCTAGTTTTCATGATTTGTACTAAACTTCCCCTAATACCAACTATAATTCCCTAACCCTAGTTACCCAAATATGGTGCATTATTACATAACATTGGCATGATATGGGAAATCATGTCCCAAAAGACCGATTAATTTAGTATCCTTCAAAGTACTAGATATATTCATAAGTTTTACATTACATCATGAAATAAAAACATCAACAACATTTTTTCCCCATTGAACACAATTATATCCTTAGAATATCCATAAAGGTCAACCATTAAATACTTCTTCACATACTGGGAAAAATAAAACATAGAAAGGGGTGAGATCAGATGCTCAGTAAGGATAACAATATAACGGAATCATTCATAAAAAAGCATAAACATTTAAGGAAATGTATAAGACTAAAACAAAAGCCTTTTAAACCTAAACTTCAGCATAATATGGAAAAGATAAAAATCAAATAATTCCATTTACTTATTCACATAGATATTCTATTTTTCGATTAATCACATGCAATTTCAATCTCCAATTTCATAATGATGGAATGCATAATTCCATACTTCAAAACCACATTGACCAGGCCTTGTGCCAAGACTACAAATAATAATTTTTTCAAGGCCTTGTTCCAAGACACTTGTTTGTCTCACGAGACCTACTGATGCATCAAGGAGATATAGAGGGCTCCACCCGTCACTTACTAAGTCCAATGCGTTCCTCATATGAAAAGGTTTAAACATAACACAAATATTTGTATTAAAATTAGCATAAGAAATGTTAATACTTTAACCATAAACCATGAATGGTATACAAATAACACATCCACTATCAAACATATCACAAAAACATCAATACAATATTGAATATTTGTATCATAATGAATAAACTTCAAACATGTGTAAAATCCATCAATGGATGTTGTAATAGATGAAATCAAAACTATTTGAGAGAAATATCCATATTTATTTTTTGAAATCATTTAGAAGTGATATAATTTTGAAATTAATAAATTTAAAGATTTTTTTGAATCAAAATTTCCCATACCACTTTGGAACTTTCCAATTAATTAAAATTTTAAAACAAGGATGTCTATATAAACAAATCCTTAAAACCATTTTCAAAACATTGACATTAATGTGAAAGGTTTAAAAGAGTAAATTTTTAAAACATTTAAAATGATGTTTTAGTAATAAGTCCATTAAAAAATAATCTCTTTGAAAACACATTTTTGAAACATTGACATTGATAATAAATATTTTTGAGTAGATACATACGTAGAAACATCCTTGGATAATAGAGAGATTGCGGAATTAACCCTTACTTTGCAATTTTCTTTGGTCGAGGGTACATTTAACATCATTTATAATGACCACAGTAAGTTATTAAATTATAAAAGAATAATATTCATATTTATTATATCATACATGATTCATTTAGGACTTTATACTATCTATTTAATAATGATTTCCATGTTAAATTAACATTATGGGTAATAATCGCTTTCTTTATTGTACATGTTTTAACTTGTTATTCTTCATCATATCATTTAGATCACAATTAAACTACTTCAAAAATATAAAAAAAGATTTATATATCATATATATTTAGTATAGAAATATTTATAACTGATAGATATATGAAATGGAGGGCACTGTTTATCGAGACAGTATGCCATATGTATGCATAAATGTTGTTTCCATTTTCATATCGTATTGAACAGAAGTAAGTGAATAAGATATATGTAAGTACATACATACATAAATACATAGATATATATATCCATTATAATTATTATGTCATATATTACATATTTATTAATAATATATATCTTTATAATCATCATTGAAAGGTGAATATAGAAATGAATCCCTTCGCGTCGTGGAGACGGAAATTCTTACGTACGTACGGGTGACAATATTATTATATTGATTGAAAAATACTATGTAATTTTTTGGTATATCATATATAAAGAATCATTAACATGTTATATTTATTATTTATATCCATTATGACCATTATTATACCCATCCAAATAATGATGTGTTTGAATAACAAACTACACCATGACATGGAGACGGTAAGTCGTACGTATGCGTGTATGGTGACTTCGTCATTCATATGATTGATAGAATAATTAATATGGTTGTACCATTTTTATAATAACATCAAATTATATATAATATACAGGGGTTATTATTTTATAATGGAAACAACAATGAAAGAAGAAGTGGATGAAAAAAAATAACTTCAAAGAGGTGATGAATTATTTACCTCTTATTTGGGTTCTTCTTTTTTATTTGATCAAAGGGATACTTAAAATAGATTTATTATAAAATTAAGGAATCTAGGTTGATGTGAGGGAAGTTTTGAGGATATTTGGGCTGGGTCTATCTATGTAAAATGGCTTTGGAGGTGTGAAATTAAGATAATCAGAAGTGCCCTTTAATGAGAGAGGTGAGGGTCACTTTTGGAAAAGCTTGAAAGATTGTTTAATAATAAAATAATTTTAGGATTATAATGGCTCAAAAATGAATTATTTCTAGGCTAAGGTGGGGATGGGTATAAAACATTCCAAAAAATAGGTCTTAGACTAGTTTATGTCATCATATTAACCTTATCTTTTAGATTTAACTCTTAGTTAAATAGTTTGACATTTACCATCTCACTTTGTATTTTTATATTATATGGTTAATAAACATACTATAAAAAGGAAATAAAAACCCATGTGGTTCATTATTAATATATATAACCTTATCTAAGTCCTTTTGCAGAACCATAGGTTTTTAGTAATATTATCTCAATTAATAATATAATATTTGTTTTAAAAACTCAATTATGTCAATTTTGACACTATTTAATATTTGATTTTCTTAAGGCCATAAAAACATTATCACATAGAATAAAATTTATTTAACCAACCCTAACATGTCATATTACCCTAGAAAAGTAGTTTAACTCATCATAAGTCTCAATTTACGTTTATTTGGATATTTATAATATCAATTATTCAAATAATTCATTAAAAATGTAATTATTGCATCATCATTGTGTCAAAAATAAATTAAATTATTTAATATCTAAAAAATATAAATAAAATACCTTTAAATAGGAACTTGTTTTATCGTTCTAATGAATATTTATATTATAATTTATATTGTGTGTAACCTTATATTAAAAATGGGTTTGTTATTCAACTTTGAATTTAACTCTTTTAACTCCTCTTTAAATAAAATAATAATAAATGTCCTAATCTAATCCATGTGGACCAAAGAGGATCATATTTTATTCCTAAGGTTTTTTTGGTCTAATTATACTTATCCAATAGAATTAGGTAATGTGTTAGGGTGATTATGATATCATTTTTATCTTTAATTACCCTATTTACTTTTAACCGTGGTAAAAAAAGTCAAAAGTTACGCTTCATAAAACATTATTTTCATCTTATTGAGTCACATTTTACTTAATTATATCAACCATGTCTTATGAATTTTTTAAATTCAACTTAAAGAAGTAGTAAAATTATGTTTTATGCAAATTTGCTAATGTGCCAAGAATGTGGGTAAAAGAGGTTAAAAAGTTCGATAAACTTTTATCCATCTAAATTTTTTATAAAATTACTCCAATTAATTACATTTAACATATATAGGTATTATCAATCTATCTGGACTTATAATAAATTTTTTTAAATAATAACACAGTGTTTTTCACTATTCATAAAAAATTGAATGTTTTCAGAAAAATACAAAAATTCACCCTAATAGGATTTTGATATTCTGAATTCAAAAATTAAGTCTATTTTACAACATTAAAAATATAGAAGATTCATTTATTAATTTAAAATTAATTCTCATTGTCAAAACCAAAATGCAGGGTTTTAAAAAGTAAAAACTATCAGAAGATTGATATGTGTTTATGTCAAATTTTAATGTCAAATTACATATAATGATCTAAATTGTATTAAATGTTAAAAATATAATCTTATTATACTTCATAACCTTTCAAAATCATAATTTAACACTATAAATTATTTCAATTAAAAAAGTTGTTTTCAATTAAACATAGTATTTTTCAGTCTTCGTCAAAATATGAAAGTTATCAGAAAAGTACCAAAAATTTATCCAAACTAAATTTTTCTATCCTGCTTATAAAGAAGAATTTAATTTCATTAAATTTAATATATAAAAGTGTAAAATATCGGTTTTAAAAAAGTGTTCTCCATTAAAATTCGGTAAATATAAAAAAAAATTAAAATATTTCTTTTATCTGAAAAAATGAATTTGTTCTTATATTATGTCTAAGAAACATATAATATGGATGATAAAATTATATAGAGTGTATAATATTCAAAATGAAGTTACCACTATTCATAACCGTATTTTGAATGGCTAGTTTAGTAAGTTGTGGTGCGATAGAACTCAGTGTTGCGTGTAGTGCAAGCTATTGAATTATTTTAATGAGACAACATACTATGAAATCTTGGGGTGTTACACCAAGTCACCAAGGAGAGACAACCTACCATTTGAATGGGGTTACACTCCATGTGACACATAGGTATCTTCTAAAACACTAGCCACTACATAAGGGGACCACACGGCATGTAGATCCTTTTTACACACCGTGTAAGGTGTTATTTTCCAGAATCACAGATCTAGAATCTATGTATCTTCCCCTTAATTTAATATTCGATCAAGAAACCTCCTTATTGGAAAAATTTGAATCATGTCATGAAAAACATCTACATCAAGGATTGAAAACATTCTATCCTTTGATCCAATCGAATGTCAAAAATATGCATCGCTCTTCATCACATGCTGAAGAATGTGAAATAGGGTATCCAAAGTCATCTGATACATCACCTATCTCATCATCAAACCACCATCGGTTTTTGTATATCCCAGATCCATTATATCGTATTGTTTCACCATGAAACATGTGTGCAATGATCGATTGATCAGGATATGTCGAACTATAGTCCGGATGAATAATGCCTATGATGAATGAAGAATCGGGGGAGAAAATCATAATAAAAATCAATAAGAACATAACTTGATATATGTTTATGTCGATATCAGTTGGTTTTCCTTATAATGACAATTGAAGTATCAAAAAATTTAATCATGAAGAAATTCTCCAAAATTCAGATTAAACTAACCCATCCCACAAAACACATGATCATCAAATCAATCTATTAGTCAATTTATTCACATTCATTATAGAATTAAATAACGAGGTAGAAATCCAAATAAAAAAACACCCTACCTTGATTTGGATTAATCAATAACAATGAATGGAGTTGCGCCATGATTTTGGGAATGATCATTCACTTCCTTTGTGCATTGATTTTCAATCCACAATCTGGTTGTCATTTTCTACCTAGAAATAATCCAATGTTCTCACTGGTTAATCTCCAATAGTTATAGGGTTATGTGGCTAACTTTGGAATTATAACATAATAGTATATTTAAAGACACATCAATCGCTGCATCAAGAATTAAAAATAACACAATTTATTTAATAATTTTATTCATTATCATGTATGTAATGGATTTTCTACAAATGATATGCACCGAATAAGGTTAAGTCATGCCTTGGGTAAAACCCACATTCATAACTCAACAATGCCCACATATTTTGGAACCAAGCCTCCACTAAAAATTTATTACATTTTTCAGGAATATTGTGCACATGTGTTGTTTAATATATTTCAAACAGCCATTTTGGCCACACCAAGACTTGAAATCACACGTCTCTTTAGCGCCTGGTCTTGAAAATAATTGATAAAATTTACAAAACATATATATGGAAAATATGAGTTATTACATTCTCCCACCTTTGGGATTTATGTCCCTAAGAAGCCAAAAGAAGTCCACATAATGGGATGTAGGTACTAAGAACAAATATTACCCCCCCCCAATTCACATGTGATCTCATAGAGATTCCTATATTGTCTTCGGGAACACACTAATTGGATCGATCACCAAGAAGGATCCTCTCCTACCAATCACTGATCTCTATGGGATACTCAGAAAATGTAGCTCTATCCTCAATGTTCATGTCTCCCTGGTCAATAACATGCAATGGGTAATGCATTTACCTCTTCAACCATGACATGTAGAAGATGTCATGTACCTGGTAAAACAGCGGAGGTAGAGCTATGAAATATGACACATCACAAACTCCACACAGTATCTTTAATGTGCCAATGAACCTGAGAGAGATATTTTTTCCACATCCAAATCTCCATAATCCACATCGAGGTGAACCATGTCGTTACACATGGTCTGCTACCTCGAACCCCCAAGGCCTCTTTCATCTGCCCACATGAGACTTATGATGCGTTTGTGTTGTCTTCAACAGCTCCTCAATGATCTGCACCTTCTTAGTAGTTTCGTGTACCAACTGTAGTCCCATAAGTTCTGAATCTCTTGGGTAGGTCCAAAAGTGTGGTAATGTTCAAGGTATCCCATAAAAAGCCTTAAATGGTGTCATACCTATGGTAGAATGATAGTTGTTTTTTGTATGGAAACTAAACCAGTGGTAGGTGATTCTCCCAAAAATAACCAAAGTCCAACATGAAAGCTCACCGTATATCCTCAAGAACCTAAATGGTCTGATCAATCTGGATATCATTTTAGGGGTAAAATTTTATTCCCAAGTATAACTGAGTCCCAAAAGTCTCATGTAATCCCTTCAAAAACTATGATGTAAAGATATCATCATAATCATAAATGATATTCGATTGAACTCTAGGGGTAAAACTATATCCATCATGTAGAGGCATCAAAAAATCTCTACTGAACACTACCCCAAAATTTCTAAGAAGTGGCCCAACTCGGTAATCGGTCTACAATCACCCAGATGGAATCATACCCCCAAGACCTATATATTAATACCTTCACGAAGTTCATGGATATACCAACCGACTTCCACTCTATAACCAAAAGGGTTTGAGCTGAAACCACTATAACTTGTTGCATAGCCTTCACTTTCAGACTATTAAGGCATCGAGAGACAAAATCAACAACTACTTATTTTATCATTGTCCAATAAAATGAATGTTAGAGGTCTTGGTACATCTTTTCCATGCCTTTATGTACTACCAAAAAAGACATATGAAACTCTCTCAGAACCTCCTCCAACAATGCCACTAGTATCATCATTCGACCTCTTAAAAGAATTACATGCTCCCCACATTTCAAAAATCCCTTAGGAGTATGTATAGTAAATATATGAGTATTTAGGGTATTATAGTTATCATCCTCATGATCTTCCTCCCTAACTCGATGTAAGAGAAGGGGTGAAAGCCATCGACTAGAGGTACGCTTCTCCATCTCCATCCAAAATATATAACTACAATGAGGCCAACTTCTCCAATGATTTTCTCAAAAGATACATACAAGATCTCTTACGGAGATAATTTTCCACAACATTCCCCTTCCCAGGAGTATAGACAATTTCAATGTTGTAATCCTAGAGGAACACTAAACATCACCTATTTCTGAAGTTAAGATACTTTTGATAGAATATATACTTGATAATCTATGATCATAATATATGATAATCCTCTCACCCATCAGGTAGTGTCAACACATCTTTAGTGTAAAGAATACCACTTATAACTCAATATCTTGGTTCACATAGTTCTAATCATGTGGTATCAACTAATGTGAACTATTGTATATCACAATATTCCTCTACCTCATAACACGTCCAAGCCCAGTTCCTGATGCATCATATGTTAATACGTACTTGACAACCTCCTCTGTAAATATCAAGATGCGAGTGCTCGTTAATTTTTTCCTCAACTACTAAAAATCCTACTAAAACCTTCCTATAAACACATAACGCAGCCCATTTCTAGCCAAAGATGTCATGGGTTATAATATCATGGAGAAATTATGTATGAATCTCTAGTAATATCTAGTCGACCTGAGGAAGCTCTACACTTATATCACGCTCTTGGGTGGATCACAAGCTAACACTGCCTCGACCTTGGTTGACTTCACTAAAAATCCATCTACGGAGATAAAATGTCTTATAAAGTGGATCTCCTGAATCCAAAACCGAAACATTGATATATTTATGTAAATATAGTTCTCTATATGTACATACAGAACTATCCTCAATTGTCTCACATGCTCCTCCTAGGATGTTGTGTACACTCATATATCATTGATGAAGACTTCTATAAACTTGTCTAGGAAATTATGAATGATCTTGTTCATGTGACCCAAAAACACTTTTGGGATTTATGCCTAACCAAAAGGGATAAGGAAGTACTCATAGTGACTGAAATGATATATAAATTTTTTCTGTGGTATATAATCATCATGTACTCCCAACTGGTGATATCCTAACCTGAATTCAACCTTAGAGAACCATTGTACCCCTCTCAACTAATCAAAGAGGTCATTGATCCCTAATAGTGGATACTTGTTTTCCACAGTGACCTGGTACAAGAACTGGTAGTCCACACATTACTTCAATCTCCCATATTCCTTCTTTTCAAACCAAACTGTAGCTTCCATGGGTGAAATACTCAGTCTAATAGATCTCTTCATCTATAATTCCTCCAATTGCACCCTCATTTCATGATGCTCAATGGGAGCCATCTGATATTCTAGTGAAAATATTTGTGTCTTTTTTATGTGTAGATCAATGCATAAGTCTATCTCTCACTCAGGTGGTAATATTGAAAATCCTCTAGGAAGACATCCTCATACCCCCCCCAACAATATAGCAAACTGGAAACTTATAACGTCCATTTCTCCAAGGGTTAGTCTATCCAAATGATGAGTAATTATTTGTTCCCTCATATTCATGAGTTCATCCTGTGCTTCCTATGATTACTTTTCATCAAAAAAGGATAACCTAGTTCCGTCACTACGGACACACCATATCCACTACCTAAAAGTCTCAATTTGGGAATGAGCCTTAGACAACCAATCCACCCCAAATTTGACATTGTAATACCTCATCACTACTATAAAGATATCTCAATCGAAAATATCACCCCCAAGAGTTGAGTCACAATATCATCACATGTGTGGGATCACTAAGGATTCTCCAGTAAAAGTATCCAAGCATAAGGGTTGATCCAAGAGGTCAACTAAAATATCTATATCTCTGAAAAGATATGTGGAAAGAAAATAATGACTAGAACATGTGTCTATCAGTACAGAAACTAAGGTATAAAAGGCATAGATCATACCTTAAATAATCCCCAGAGCCTTTGGGTCATAATCTTTAATTTCTGGTAGTTGTCTTCTCCCATGTCATCCCTCTTCCTAAGCATTTCATGGACCACCTCGAGGTGGTGGTGGTAACATATTAATGCATCTGACACTTTCTTCTTCTCTCCCTGCAACTCGGTCACACCCACCATCCTGCAAGCCTCTCTAAACTTACAGTTTCAACTTCCTTAGTGGTCCATCCATGGTCTCTATGTCAGCTGTGTGGTGGTTCAAACAATATCATGCCAGATATCCCCTGCCATCACATGAGTATCACAACCTCTCATTAGGAAGACTGGACACAAATTGATAGACATGAACTGTAGATAACCTATCATGAGACCTCCTCCTAAAGAATATTTCATGTATAGATCCCTCAAAACAATGTTGGATCCTTTCTGCTGAGGTCTCTGGTCCTATTTTTCTGCCATAGGAAACCCGTAGTTGTATCTGCTCAGCCAAGATACTCTCTACCACTAATGCTCACACAATCACCTTGGTATAAGTAGGAATTCATATAGGGATAATAATAGCTCTGATGTATCTATTAAGACCTCATTCAAAGGTCTGATACCTGAAGAAATAATCAAAGACAACATCAATCGAGTACTTCGAGAGGTTAGTAATCTTCGATGAATACTCTTATACTATCGTGTGGTCATTATGGAGATGTGGAAACTCCTAGATGCATACATCCCTTAACATATCTAATGAGAAATCATCTATAAAAAGGAACTCAAACTCTATCTATTCAAGAGTCTCCTCATTATAAGATTGTGTCACTAAGCCCCACTATTGTCCTCCTGAGTCATGAATAAGGCTCGATGTCAGAACCAACATCTGATCTACTAGTGTCATGACCAAATGTAAAACTTAGGTTATGGCCTCATTCTAGTCCTCAACCACTTGTGGTTGGAGCTCACGACAAAACATGATAGGTCTATATTACTAAAACTCTAGAAGTTTACTTATCCTGAACACCTCATCCATTGGTACTATTGGTACCATGTGCTGCTCTACAGGTGACAGTATAGCTGGTGCACCACCTGGATGTAATGTCTTGGGAGATAGTCCATGTATTGATGAGGCATCACTAAGGGGATAATCATCATGATCATGATATTGAATCCTAGGTGGAATATGTTGTGGAGGAAACATAAAATTAAACAGGATGTACCATGTCCAATGAGTATATATGGAGAGATGACTCTAGAAGGACTTCAAAAACACAACCCATTCATATATGATGTGTGTACCAAAGTTTTACCTACAAAAAATTTTCTCATGTACCAATTAAAAAAGAATGTGATCAGAGACCTATTTTAAGGATATGTTAGACATTACACCAACACTAGGGTCCCTGGCCTGAAATCCAATCTTCAAACACTCAACACTATTGCACTAAAATAATCTCATGGACATTGGTCTTTAGGTAGATCCAATTGTTCTGATACCACTCGATCATGACCCATCCTAGTGGGTAGGTACCATGACTTCCCAAACCGACCTCCAATAGGCTACGAGATGGAGACTAGCACTGAGTAGGTATATCACTATCAAGGGAGTATTTATCCTAAGTATCTATACAGAGGAACACATCTCCAACCCTATATAATGATGAAATGTAAAAACAATTGAACAACAATACGTGCATACTTCTAAAACCCACAACCAGAATAAGATTGGAAGTAATGGAAAGTAAACAATGCCAAATATATTACCACCATAAATAACACAAGCCCAACATGAAAGTAAAACAAGTTCTACTATTAGAATAATACAGGAATATACCTCAGTCTGTCTGATCTCACTAATAACCATCTAGTCCTGGTCTATCCAGGACTTTTTCATAAGGGTGATAATCTGAACAAGAGATGAGACGTGTGAGAAAATCCTTTACAGGGTTGAGTCTAACAACACTCACTAAGAGTCCTCGAAACCAAAAATATTGAAACAATGGAAATACAGTCATCCCAATAGATTTCTATAGATAATATAACAAGAATATTCAGATATACCCAACAAAAACACATAGTCTAAAGATAAGTCACAGACATAGTATGCTATCCTATTATTCCAGAATGCACTCATCTAGGAAAAAACACTTCTGAGTCTGATAGCACTGTGAACTTTTTCTGAGAGTTATTTCTCATCAATTCTCATAATTAGAAGTCTGCATTGAAATTATTAAGAGAAATGATACACATATGAGGATCAATCCTAAGGAAATGAGGTGATATCAACATATCAGTCTGAATTAACCTGCTATGTATTGGTTCGGCACCCGGGTAATTTTGGTCACGACAATACCAAGAACTCCACCTTGGACACAAATATGAACATAGGATCTCACTCTTGGCCTCATGAAGGGATTACAACAATTCTAACCAATAAGTTATACAGAAGGGATGGTTATCCAATGATTAGTAGAAGATTCCATACTAACCATTTAGGAAAGGATACAAAGAATAAATATTAATGAAACTTTTCCAAGAAACAGAGGATAAGGGATCCAAGAAATGTATAATAAAGTACACAATGTATAAGAGGGTAACATTCCATGTCCACTAACCCCGAGTCCTACACATGTAAATGAATTGTGTCTCTTACCCATGTCTATGTAGAAGTACATATCATGTAGGATTCACATGTACTCTACTAGTGCACTAGTACATAGATTTAGAACGTGTACTCATGCCCGTGTACCATTACATAGAATATCCTGCATACTATAGTATGGGCCATGATTGAATGAAGAACGCCCATGATGATCATAGAATCGGGGGAGAAAAGCATAAGAATAATCAATAGGAACTAACCTTGATCGATGTTCATGTCTATATTGGTTCATTTTCATTAGAATGACAATAGAATAATCGAAAAAATTAAATCACAAATATATTAACCAAAATACTGATTAAATGCATGATCTACGAATCAATATGTTAGTCGATTGATTCACATTAATCATATAAACCACAATTGAGAAGAAATACAAATTAATAACCACCCTACGTTGATTTGGATCAATCACTAATGAATAACAAAGTTTTTTCCTGATCTTTGGTGATATCCTTGGCTTCTTTTGTGTGTTGATCATTAATCCATGATCCAGTCATCATTCACTTGAGAGAAATACTCCAAAATTTTCTCTAATGGTGATCCAATGGTTCTAGGGGTTTTGGCTAACCCTATAATACTAACATAATATTATATTTAAATACACTTCAATCACTACATAAATAATTAGAAATAAAATAATTTATCTAATTATTTCATTCATTTCCACTCTTGTGATGACTTTTCTACAAATGACCCGCACTGATTGAGGTTATGTCATGCCTAGGGTAAAACATTTGTTTTGAACTCAATAACGCCCCCATATTTTTGATCTGAGATACTCTACAGAGGTTATTCCACTATTTTTGAAAAAATGTGCATTCATATTATTTAATATATTTAATATATTTCAAACATTTATTTTGGGTACACTGGGCCACAGAATCACACTTTGTCTCTGCGCCTGGCCTAGATTATTATCCATATAATATCCAAAAAATAAATTTAAAATAATAATCATTATAATGGTATACCATAAAAATCCTTTTTAAATACCTATGAGTATACACTCACCACGATAGGTTGTGTAATTCTGAAACAAACATCAATTGCATCTTTGAAAATTTTAGTCAACTAACATGAGAACAACCCAATATAAGGAACAACATGCCCCTCTCTCCCATACCCAGAATCACACTCATCCTAAATGGAACGAGTGATTAAATATGGAGATAAAAACTAAACTC
Source organism: Viscum album (assembly GCA_963277665.1). Classification (NCBI taxonomy): domain Eukaryota; kingdom Viridiplantae; phylum Streptophyta; class Magnoliopsida; order Santalales; family Viscaceae; genus Viscum; species Viscum album. Next base: position 29,472,773 of record OY728131.1, read on the forward strand.
AACATTGATAAAAATAAATTTGGGCCTTAACACTGATCAATCAATCCATTCTAATAATCAACCCTTAGATATTAATATCAAGCATTAAGAAGTCCCACTCTAACTCATGGTCTATTATTGTCACTCAACATGATGGATAATTGAAACCTTTTTCAGACCTCTTTCTAAATGGTGTGGAAATATCCAACAATAATGGAATAAGATTTGAACATAATATCAACATATCAACTAGATTTGATGATATAAAAAATGAGTATCACCTGTATCAGTTGAGGATATCACCATAGAAGACAAAATAAACACAATACCACTAATAGTAGACATCACTACCTCAGACTCCTCTAGTGAATACTCCATTGTATAAAAATGTTTGGTATAAATACCTCCCTAAAATTTCTTTTCCACATGAACTCCCCCCTTAGCTTGAGGATAAGATCCACCACCCTTGGAAGCATCGGTATGAACCTAAAAACTTTTTGTGATATTGGATCCAACCTTACTTCCTTGGGACATTATATCACATAAATTATATAGATGATATATTATACACAATGATGATAAGTCCTAGGAGCCTACATGAAATAATTATTAGTATCACCAGGCCCTCCTGACTGAAAAATATATATGATGTTATCCTGATGAATCCCATAAAACTAGTCCAAAGGAAAACTGGATACCCCTGTGCTTCTTTTTCTGGCCAAAAAACCCTCGCTAATGATGGTACAAACTGAATCCCTACCAAAACCCTTTTTTCAGTTTTTTATTTCTCTATCAATGCTTCTTTATTGACTACCTCCTCAATGTTTGAATGTTTTGTGAATATCAGTATCAGTAGAATATAATCCCTCAACCACAACTCAAACTTATGATAACTTAGGTGATCATTGGTTACAATCCTTGGTTCCAAATTCACTTACTTCGAAAAATGGGTGGAATACTCCAAAATGGTATTCTCCCCTTACTCTATGTTCATAAACACTAGGCACCTTTACCCTGATAATGCCTCAGGATAAAATTTCTATTTAAAGATCTTGATAAAAGACGCCTAAGTGAGATCCTACTGTAACTTATCATTCACAATAGAGTATCACGATTGCATTACTAGTCCCTCAATAATATACATACAAAAACCCACATTAGAGTCCTATGGAGTCTTAATAATCTTGAAGATCCTCTCAATCCCCTCAATGAATTATTCTTATTCCTCGGGTCTTTTTTCACTAAAAATATATGTGTATGCTACTTTTTAAATTATAATCCAAGATACAAAACTTTTTATGGGTTCCCAAAACCTAATTGATCGTGAGTATGGATAGAGAAAATTATGGATTCTACTAAAGAAGGTTCCACTAGAGGATTATTTAATAGATCCTATCTCATACCGTTGTCACTCAGATTTGTGAGATTTCTTATAGAAGGAATTTTCTAATAATCACAAGAAAAAAAAATAATCAATCCCGAGCATATTAGAAAATCATAGTACTACCTTGTACCATCTATATAAATGATATTTTTTGAAAAAAGTAAACCATTTATGAATTATTAGAAAAAAACACCTTAAGAAAAGAACATGTCCTATAAATAAACCCCAAATCCAGTTTGTTAAAAAAACCTAAAATACAAAGTCTCATGCTTGGAAAAAATCCACAAACACCCATTATATCTCAGGATCAGTCATGTAAGTGAGACTACGATCCCCTTTTCCAAACATAAAATCCAAATTTTATCAGTTCTATGTTTGGTCTGCTGAGACACTAAACCGAACCAAGGTAAATCATAACACTTCAGGCTAGGTAATACTCTGATTCCAATTTGTAAGAAACCCACCCAATTAATGTAAACAAGTAACCTGAGATAACCCACCACCACATAGTGAGATGAAACCAAGGAACATAAAACCATTTTCATGTATAATAATGAAGGTATGCCGTGATAATATTGCATGGAAGAAAGATAAACATTCATGAAACTAAAAAATTCAATCCAAATAGGCCAAAAATATATAAATAATTGACCAAAAAAAGGACCAAGTCTGACCATCCACCAATATCAAACCATCCAACTACAAAGATAAATACCTAGAAGAGAAACTTCCATCTTATAAAATGTCCTTACCTTTACCTAAGTCATTAAAAATTATATCCAAAACTATAAAAAGGAAAATGTAATGTGTGAGCACAAAGGTTGGTAGGATACCACCAAAAAAACTTTACAAGTTCTAAAATCCAAAATGCATTAGCTGTAGATTTAAAACAAATCTATTTTATAGAGAATTTTCACAAATTAAAACAATTTAGCAAATAATCCTTTGGTTTTCATAAAATGATACCATATTCAAAAAATCTTTGAATATATAAAAATTAAAATAAATAAGGTTAGAATAAAAAAATTGACCATGGATACACCATAAGATTAACATGTTAGAAAATAACCATGAAAATAACATCATGTGATAAACCAATCATAAATGAAAAAAACACCATTTGGGCTCTATCCTATATGTATATGTACTAGACATGAAATAAAAAAACCCAATACATGCATAAGGTGGATTCAACCAATATAACTTCTAATTGTATTATAGAAAATAATGTGACACTAAACATATTGTGGCATCACACATGCAATAGTGAAAAATCTATTATTGATGAACCCAATGTTACCCAATGTTTTATGTCTCCAAAATCCATATCAATACCAAAAAGACCCTTTAAATCATTTAATCAAATACCTAGTGTGTAATTTTTTTAATGAAAATATCATTAAAAACATGTTTATTTTCCAAAAAAAGAAATTACAATGTCAAATCAATCGATTTCATTGAGCATCCCAAATTAATTGATAGGAATGTAAAATAATTCTCTAATCAACCCATTTTATAGAGACACCTAACTCGATAATGGAGTAAACCCATTCACCTTCAACAAAATAAATGGGTAACTTGATGAAAAAACTTGGGAAGAAAAGTCCCAAGGGGAAACTATAAAGGATCAATAGAAAACAATAACCAATCACAACCTGATTCACAAACATAGCCAATGTTGTTGACACAATAAAAAAAGAGAATAAAATGGAGAACCATTTACTAGGGAAAGTGACACAACTAACATAGGGATCAAACACTGAATGGAGATATCCAAAAGGCAAGAGATGACCCAAAATCACCCTAGGGTTTGCAATGAAGGCTGGAATATTGAATGGGATAAGATTAAACATGAAATATGATTAAAAACCATAGAACCTGAATAATTCACATTGTGAAATCCTTTCATGTCATTAATTTAATGATTTTATATATATTACGAAAAATGTATCACCTAGGGTTGAATTAATCTCGATTTTAAAATTTATGATGTTAAACCACTTCATAGATTATGATTTTTCATTCCTTGAATGGCACTAATGGTATCTTCCCTGCAATAGATTAATATCATGTAACTTGTTCATGATGTGAATATGCCTAGTAGGCTATCCATAGTATAGATTTTGTAAAAAATCATGAACGATCTCTGAATATTTATGTATTCAAGGAGAACCCCCTTATACCTTTGACACATTTATACCCAAACACTATAAATACAAAAAACATACATCCCTATACTTTAATTAATTTTCCAAAAAAAAGATCTCCATTCTCATCAGGCCAGAAATGCACACAAATAGAATGGGAATAAAGACTAGAGTCAAGAATTACCAAAAGGAAGGTAATGTATTATAACATCATGAGACTTAGAATATATCAATATCATAAATCCAAATCATATGTGATAAATTATATGAGTATAGGATGACTAATTCAATGAATATATCCTATGTTATTCACCTTTATGGATAACAACATCACATGTTCCTCACACCAAATAGATAAAAATGTCATATATACTATCTACGGGTGACCTCATATTACACATTATTTCTAAATCGAGGTCCAATATATCATACACATTATATAATATAATAAATCTCATCTTGGTTGAGATCCATCCAATGACATGATCGACAACATCCCAAACCACCCCGTGATTAGTTATGTCTCAAGGAATTTTTAATAATGTTATCTAATTATGAAGGTTGTCATGATTGGTGTCTCATCATCCTCAGTTATTGGGGACTAAATATGATATATCCACCCCTATTATACTAATTACATAGTGTGTAAAACTAAATGTTTAATACTTAGTTGTTCATCCAGTGCACAAAAACACTTTTTATTCCCCATTATCATATTTTGTATCTCGATACAAGAATATCAATCAAGCTAACCTTAACATGTATTTATAACTTATAATAGCTCTTGATGAATTAACGTTATGAATAACTCAGAGTAACGCTTTGAGAGTTCAATTATCATTACATACTATGAAGTGTATTTCAACATATTAACTTACGCAAGTGATGTGAAATAATAAAATAATAGAGATTTCATTTTATATGATGAATTTTATATGATTAAACCTTTTAGGATTACTTAAAAAAACCATATATAATCATTTGTGTATCATATAATATATGATATTATACAATATCATTCTTATGTTTTCAACACTTTTTGAGGTTTTGTTAACTCATTGCATGTATATGTAATTCCTACCACATCACTATGCAAGAAATTTATATAACCAATAAACACTTCAGTGAGTAACAGTTATGAAGAATGTAATTTTGAATGATGGTGAGATCTAGGAATCATATTCCTAATGTTAAATTCAATGAAAATACTCAAATTAATTAACTCAAATACATCAAATGTAGTGGAATTAATAGCATCTATTATCTACACAGAAATTTTCAAAGTTTAACTTCATCATTATTGGAACCCTTTCCATAAAACATTCTTCATAGAAATATTATTTTAAATAATGTAACTATTTACATTATTACTTTCTATAACATCATAAGATCTTTTAATGATAAATTGAAATTCAAATTATCATGGTAACAAGATGAAACTATTTATATTTTTCTTTACCACAATACCCTAAAACTCTTTTTGTATATTATGTGAAAATAAATATATTTTAAAATTGGTATAATCTTTTATTTGTTAACTTTTAACATCTATAAGTCCAAAGATTCTCCCAATATCCTCTTAAACACTATATTCACTTTATAATATCTTTTTAAGGCACCTAAACTCTTTTTTGTTAGAAAATATCACTTATTTTTATTAATTGAAAATATTTAAAAAATAACTTTTTTCATATAAATTATGGTTTTCAATGTGTTTAGAGTAATTTCATCCGAAAAAAGTCTATTTATAAAAATAAGTTATTGATCAATGGTGGAAAAATCTACCCCCGATAATTTATAAAATATCTAGATAAACAAATTAATTTTGGATAAATTTTTTTATCCTTGTATTTTTTTCAACCCATGATATAGAATTAGATGAATTATAAACCATTTATATTAAGTGAATTATCTCATATTGTTTTTTATAGCACTTTATTATCAAAAAACTCATCTTACTGTATAAGTGACATGAGAGAACTATACACATATTTTATTTAGATCCATCTGAGCTAAAGAAACTATATTTCATTAAAATATTAGATATAGAAACTCCTTTCTTGATCAATTCAGTAATAAATACAAGGTATATCATTTATGTCCTTGATTTTAAACTCTTGTATATTTAAAAAATATTAAAATTATACTATTGGTAGCATATACCCTTGAAAACTGAAAAAATAATTTCTAAAATAGTAATACATAACAAAGAAATTATATGGTGTTTCACAAAACACATTTAGGCATCCTGAATAATTTCATCTAATGGAATCATTAATAATTATTTCCTAATTTCTCCAACATTCAATGAGATTAACTAGTTTCTCAAAGAAACATTATTAGAATCTCCACCAAACATATATTCTTCCAGTTTTAATGTTTTCCCACATTCACTATCTATACAGTAAAATAAACTAGAAATTATTTTTAAAATTCATCTATAATTAACACTTTGAAAAAAGTATGAAAAAATTTCTTGATCTCATTAACATTTTTGAAACATTTTCATAGATGAAAATACTATGGATTCCTTAACCTGAAAACCCCTAATGAAAATTTCAATATCTTTAAGTCCTTAGTATATTCCATCATATTGATTATATGATTAGTGAATAAAATTCCGTAATAATTATTTTACAAATTTCCTTTGAAACTAGATATGAAACAGTCTATACTTTTCATAATCATCTAGACTCACCTATTGAACAACTTCAACACTTTGTTACTTAGAAAGGTATTTCTATAGTACATAGAATTTATCTAACTTAAGCACCATTCTAAAGAAACTAGTCTTAGGAGATTTATTCATTAAAATTATCCATTAAAGGATTTATTTCAATGTAATTTTTGATGATCATGATGTCATCATCTACAAAAAAATCCTTTATGAAAATATTATCCTATTTTAATTCCATTTAATAAGGACTTTTATTAAATGGGCTCCCACTAAAATGATGAACCCTTTAAAATAAATCAAATTGATTAGTGATCTAAGATCTATATTTCATCATAACATACACCGGTTAATAATGTAAATAATTTAATACTATATCTGGTAGAAAAAAATTATCAATCAAAGCACATAATAATGTTGGATAATTTAGTTGTATACTTTTTTCCATTGATAAACTGACTAAATGTAACATTATTCGTCTAGAATCCAAACTATTTGGGTTTCCCAAGTAAGTAAAACCCAAATAAAATTACAAGTAAAATTCACATAACCATTAGGGTCACCTAATTACTATTTTCCTTACATAAGATAATTCATGGGTACCGAATCGTTATGGTCGCCTGTACTAAATGATTGAGGTTACGATATGTGCTTCTTATGAAGTAATCTCACAATTAGTAATTTAAGGGGATTTAATCATAACATTGTATATCATGTTGTTCATTTTATATGTATCCATGATTCCATGGATTTAGTTTGGAATAATATTCCTTATTCTAAATTATTATGTCCAAACCATATTGATATCTAACTCTTTACACAACTCACATTTTTCCTGAATTTCCCAAATATAGAATCCAAATATATTTATATATATCCATATGAATGTCATGTGTAATGTAAAAAACCATTTCATATAAAGGTTAAGAGTTAAATATATTTGATAATTAACTAATTCATGAGCCTATAGGTATAAAAACTTATCCCCCACCTTTCTATAATAGGGCATAAACTTCCAGGCTAGTGGGAAGTCTGACCCAAAGTCCCTCAACAAAGATATATTTTTCCCTAGAAAATTTTCAATTTATCAAAAATATAACACCAAATATATAAAATATATATTAAATAACTAAATTAAATCAAATTACTTTAATAAAAAAGTTAATTCATGGTGTATAGAAATTTAATTCATCATCATACCAAGAAAGTAACTCATTATATGCTTTTATGAAAATCTATAGAAGAATTATAAAATTAAACTAAATACTACACATATTAACAATATAAAAAATTTATACTTATTAATATTAAATAGGGAAATAAATTTTAAATAAATGTACATTTCAGATATTTAAATTTTAATTAAATATTAATGAATAATTCATAAACAAAACATATTTATAAACACTTTATAAATTAACAATTTTTTATAGACATTCTATAGTGATGAATATAAACACTTTATATTCATTTCATAATATTAACTACTTAATATTATTCATGATATATAATTTTAGTTTATATATATGATATTTAATGAAATATAAATATTTTATATTTCAATTTATTTTATGTAATCTTTTAGCATAATATAATTATCACATACTTAATATTATTTAAAACTTAATAAAATAAGTCATCAAAACTCTTTTGATGTGGAATAAATTGTATCCCAAATAAATACCATGATTTGAACATTTCAAATAAAGTATTATTAACAATTTAAAATTTAAATATATAAAAACATTATATTTTATCCGTATTTTTTAATTTATAACCACATAATGTGTTATCATTGTCATTTCTAAATAAACACTCCATTTCTAAGTCATGAGTCATGCCACATGATTTGGTAAAAGGGTTTTTTAATATTAAAATTTAATTTTGAGGAATATTTAATAGTAAATATTTCATGAACATTAATTAATTCATTATAAATTTTTTATTATTACTTAATATATAAAAAATTTATAAATTAATAGATATCCCCATTATACATTTTTCACTATTTATGAACAATCTATAAGTAATATTATATATTTCAATTCCTATTTTAGTTTTATAGAAAATAAATATTTCACCTTAATAATATTTTACAATTGAGACTATAGTGTAGGCTTTGGAATATTGGATAAAGATCAAAAATATTTTAGAATTATAAATTATACGTTATGACTAATATCTATATCACCATCTATGATTGCCCAATAATATTTAATGATATTGACAAATATCAACTTAGCAATTTAGAGCATATTTTTTATGAAAAAATGTTGAATATTTATCCTAGAATATGATATATTGATATAGCAGTTTATGAATTGTTAAAATATGTGAAATTTTTACTGAGGTGTATTTTATGATTCCAATATGACTTGCAGATATGATATTAAAAACCTCATTTTCGGCATTATTTCCAAATTCAAAATGCATGGTAGTCTCTGATATCATTATTGTGTTTCATGGGGATCTAATAACACTAATAATAGAAGCAATAAATGATTGAAAACCCCCAAATCAATACATACATTCTATATATATGAAGTCACACTTAAAGTAGAAATGAAGATATTGTGAGTTCATGTAACACCCTGAGATTTTATGATATATTTATCTTTTAAAAAACTAAAGTATTTGATAGATTTATTTACATAAAACACTTAACTTATGTGAATAATTATAATACATTATAAAATTAACGAAATTTTATATTATTTAAATGAAATATAAAAATGGAAAATAATTTCTAATTCACATAAGAAAAATTATTGATCCTAAAGGACTATTTCGAATTATTTAGTTTATAAGCCTTATTTTTATCATGTATGTTTCACTAAAAAGTTAATTTATATTATTTAAAACTTAATTCAGATTATTAAAATACAAAAAAACGATTCATATGTATAAAATAAATTTATTGGTTATAATTTCTTACAAATGAAAATAAAATCATTTGATGGAAAAAGAGATGTTTTCCTTAAAAAAATCTTTTCTACATGCAATGTGTTTTTATTTTAATTAATTAAATTAATCACTATTTTTAAATGATTTATGAAAATTTGAAGATAATATATACAATAAAATATATTGATATTAATCTATTCATTTATACTAGTTGATTAATTGTATTAAATTCAGTTTTACGCTAAAAATTAGATTTTCTAAAAACTCAATTTTCATGGAATTTTTCATGATTAATTTGAAACTAATATATGAATCTTATATAAATGGAATTAGATAAAATTTATTTCCTATTTTGTATCATAATTTCCAAAAAGTATAAGTATTTAAATTTTATTTTTTGACATTCTTAATATTAACCAAGGTAAAAATACATTACTTTAGTTAATGTTTAAAGGGGTTAACGACGGGTTCAAATAAGGAGATAATGGTTAAAATAAACTAAATAAATTTATAAATACTATATTTATAGTGAATTTAGATCCTTATCATCCCGTATTTTAAATTAATTCCTTTTTACGCCATTTTCCCATGAGTGTAACATTATTAAATTTTAATATTCTAAATAATTACAAGTGTGTAACTTCCCCCACTAATAAAATGTAACCCCATATACATTCTTATTAACACATACATATCCACTTAACATGAAAAAAACTAACCCAAATATCTTATAAAATTATCAATACTTGTTTTAGATGGTATGGTATTCTTAAAATACCAACTCAAGGGTTTTTAAGAAGATATTCAAAGGAGGAATCTCAAAGAAGTGGTATATGATCTTACCGATCTTTTTCTAGTTTATTTCATCATAAAACTACTAATAATATTCTAAAACCATATTATAATGCTTAACTAACTATCTTAAATATAATATAATATTATTATGTTAATATAATAATCCTTTTTTATCTCATTTTCTATCCAATGGGAAATGAAAGCATCGCTTGTGTGTATATATGATCTAGATTCTCCACAAAGTGATGCATTTTATATTACATAAACATATTTAATGGATGATTATTATAATGGATTTAATACTTATATATAATATTTAAGAGATTATTATTATTATATAATTATAATATCATAGCTACCTTCTTATCTTATAATCATTTGGAAAATAATAATGTTGCCCATGCATATATGTGGACTACCACCTCCACAAAGAGTTGTGATTCATTTTTGATAGTCTATTTCAATGGATGGTAATAAGGATTATTTTAATGAATATATATGACATAAAATTGATTTTTTAATTTTCAATTATTATTTAACTTTATTTTCTTCCAACCTTCAAGAAGTGGAAACATCACTCGTGCGTAAATAGATATTATCATATCCAGGAACTAATGCAATTCATTTTTCACCACCACTTTTAATGAATGTTTATAAAAGTATATAAAATGTATAAATATTATATTTATAAATTCATTTATATTTATAATATTATGATACCATAACTATGGTGAAGGAACTGAAACTGTTAAACCGAGACATGCATGGAGAATATACCATTTTTAATCCAAATAATGATTTTAATGATGAACTGTTAATAAAAAGGGTAATTTCAAATTATAATAGAATGACATATTTTAAGATATATATGAATATAGTTATATTATATATTTCTAACAAATATAAATTTATTATACATGAGGTCTGAATACATATAAACTCAGACAGGACTTGAGGTAAGGTATTTATGTTACAATCGAATTTCATCTCAGGATTATCTATGTTAAATATAAATTTAGGATAATTACATAATCCTTATACATTAAACCCCATATATTTTTTATCCTATATGTATTTATATAATTTTTAGGTAGTATTACCATTTTATTCTCTTTGGTTGTTTAAATTATCAAGAATCATTTTTTTAAGAAAGGCTGTTATTATTTCTCCACTTTTGTTAAGGAATATTTTTCATCAATGTGTATGTTCTTAAAAATATTTTATGGAATTTTATATCTGTAATTAAATATTTTAGAAATGTATATTTGGGTTGATTTGGGTAATGTGTGTTTAAATTTTGAATTTGGTTTCCCACTGTTTGTTTTTGGTAGTGGTTGGATTATACAGTCAGGTTGTATTTGGGTTTTGGTATGTGTGGTTCCCACTAACCCACAAAGTGGCTTTAAGAGAATACCAAAAAATAGATTATGAGGAAAATATTTTAGAAATGTTCTTTTTACTAAATTCTATTTTCTTTATAAATTATAAAATGTAATCTTTTCAAAGGTTTTATATATGACTCGCTTTTTACTTTTTACAAAATTGTAAAAAAATGTTTTTTTAACTTATGCGACATGATAGGAATTTTTCAGTGTCATATATTTCCTTCCTAATGAATCTCCCATTACATTTTTTTTTGTTTCATTAAGAAAATTATATTTTAATTTATTATGGGAATTTTTTTAATAATTTACAAAACTAAGGAGGGATTCTTTCTCTTGATTTTCCAAGTCTATTTTCTATTATTTATAAAAGATATTTTTCATCTATATCAACAAAATTTGAGGATTTTTGTGATATATTGGGGATATTACCTTATTATTCAATCCAATTTTTTATATGACTTATAATGATGATGATCCTAATATGATTTCTTTAAACCCATTTATTTTCTATGGTTAACTTAAGATATGAAGTATAATGAATACTCTTATCATACCATCCACTTACTTTATCTGGATGGATTAGGATTATATTATAATTAGATGTCTATGAAACCAATTTATTCTCCATGGGTTATGCTCTGATGATGTGATGATTTTTTATGATCTTGTAGAGAATATATATATGGTTACCATTATGTGACTAGTGGGACTATAATTTTATAAACTTCCAATGCATTGGGTAATGATGAATGAGTAACAAATATGTTACTCCTTAATGATGAATGAGTTAACTAATATTCTAAACCTAAGATATGATGATGTTTTTATGAATAATTTTTACTGTAGAGATATGATAGAGTTAATTAATCCTATGGAGAGATATATTTAACTGATATAAGTTACCCCTAATATAATGTTGGGATTAAACTATTTAGGTGATTCCATTATGAAATAATGTTAACCAAATATATTATTATGATTTTATATGCTTATGGTTGTGACAAACAATTCCGATGACATGTTTTGGTTCTTATGATATTCTCTCTTGGTTCATGATAAATTAATGGTGTTTCTTTACTCATATGAGTCATGTCCATTGATTTTATAAATATTTTTACCTTCAACCGTGATGTATCATCTATGAATGATTAAGAATGAATTTTTTTAAGTAATTATTATAATCTTATACCCTTATATTTATCCTATTCTAGAATATTTTCATCGATTGATATCTCATATTTTTACCCTTACTAATCATCTGATCTCACCCACTCTTATGCTTAAATTTTCACTATGTTATGAAGAAGGAAGTCGGGTATGTTGGTGAAGTGTCATATTATAGAAAAACATTCTGGGAGATGTTGAAGATATTTCATGAAATATTTTTATTATGTATCTAGTCTCTAGAGACACTAAAACTTTACGGTCATATGGGGGATATTGTTTTATGATTTTTGTTAAATATTCATATAAATTATATAATATTCATGTATGTAATTATCAAGAAACCTCAATACCTAAAACTGAATAGAAACTAAAATTCCCATATTTATCATATGTGGGTAATAAAGATACAAAAGTGGAATCCAAATAGCACCCCACTTCTACTTGTATTCGTGGGTTGTTGAATCACATTTCATAAAAACAATATCAATCTCTAAACCATGTCATGTTATTGTATCACTGGGAAAAGAATAAGGATAAAGATATATTTTGGTTACAGATCATTAATCGAGCAAGATAAATAATGCTTTTTAAACCTAACATCATAATGAAGTAATATTTCTAAGGCCTTCAAGGATGATTCTTAGTTATAAATGAATAAAAACATGTGTAATAATGAATTAGTTAATAAACCATCTAATATATACATGAATTCATTTTACTCACTTGTGTTAAATCTTTTTTAACTCATAATAAACGATATATTACATAAGAAACATCCTTTAATGATAAAAGTTATCATTTAGTCACCCATTATATCAAAGGTGGTGTCATTGATATTTAATTCCATATGATATGGTAAATCATAAGATCATTCTTTGTTAGGGGAATCATAGTATCATTATATGAATTTCATGCATATTATATTATGTTAGAACCTATGTATTCTCAATTCACTGATTAATGATATGTTAGTTGGAAATTTTTCCTCAACCCGACTGGTAAAGGACCCTTATTATATTAATAAATTATACATAGTGAATAAAATTGGTAATGGAATGAAATAAAATTCCATAACATCATGATATCCTCTAATCATTGAATATTATTCATCCTATTATATCAAATAGAAAAAATTTATTTTTGAATTATCATCTAATTTATTTAATAAAATTGAAAGGCATCAGAATTCCATGAGTATCAATGATGATGGAGTGAATCTAAAGATATAAAGAAAAACAGTCCAAAAAGAAAAAAGGATTGGTTTGGTATAAGACATCTATGGAGAGGAATATGAATATCATGAGATATTTTAAAATGAAGGTGACACAAGAATTCTTGTCAAATTATTTGGAAGATAAAAAAAATTGAGCATTTTCCAAAATAATTCAAGCTTTTTTGGCCAAAATAATTACAAATATAAGATAATATTAAGTTAGAATGAAAAATTAGTGTTCTTTTTTAACTATTTTGTAAAATCTAAATGCAGATAAGGATAAATATAAATATATAAATATATTCATTATACCTAAGGTAATTAAAGTTTTGAAAATAAAACAAAGGAAAACATGATAATTTCTTGCCTAAATAGATATGAAAAGAAAATATTCTTTGTGTTTGAGAAACAAATACAACATTTATTTCTCTCCTTAAGAAAAAAAGGGTAAACCACCATTTTCACATATCTGTTGGGTTTTTTTTCTATATTGGGACTTTTTTATTATATAAGATTTTAGGGGATAATTTGGTGATTATTGTGATGAATATAAAACATAATGAGATATAAATAATCGAGTTCCTCAATCAACACCATCATGCCTCTAAGAAAAACTTCAGTAGGTATCATCCATGATGAATGAAGTGATGTATTTTATATCATGAGGGGTATTTGATACTAAGAAGCTTCTAAAAAATCACTATTATATGTAAATTAGTAAATATGGATAGTTATTTGAGAAAATTTAGTTTCAGGTTAGGTAATCACACATAACCAATCACTGTTTTAGTTCAATTATTTATAATTTTAATTAACAGAATGTGTTGAAATTATTATAGAAGAGAAAAAACATTGAATGAATAGAAACTCAATTATTGTTTAATGATTTTAATGTGTTTTCTAAGTTTATTATTGGTGATAAATTGAAAAATATTCTTCTACATCCCCTAGAAGAGAGCTTCTAAGTTGGTATCACATGTTTGATTATGTATGGAAATTTTTTATGTCTAGATTAATATATATTGTCTTATAAACTAATATATCTCATTTACACTTACAATTAATGAATTTATGGTTCATTACTTAAATAAATTGATTTCATTATTATTTTAACTGAATTTTGTTTTACTTTTTATAAGTGTGATAAGAGAATGTTTTAGTCATGATTAGTGCATGATATGAGTAGGATTATCCCTTATAATAAAAACATTGTATTTATAATAAATAAGGGGGATAAATAATAAATGTATCATGATTATTTTATCTTAATTAGAAACTAAAATGGGTATTGTAAAAAATATAATATGGGAGGTTAAATTTCCCACTAAATTGTTAGTTTTATATTCTCTATCAATAATAGATAAAGATATTAGGAGGTTGTAAATTTACATATATGAAAAGTGAGAATTAATGAACCAATTTGAGGGAAAATTGGTGTAAAATATTTTGAATATGTATGTATATTTATATATATTCAAATGTTAGAAAAGGATAATAAAAGGATACCATGAATTTATAGAATTTACCTACATTTTTGGATGATATTATTCAGAGAAGTGAAGTTGAAACAAGATTTGTAATTATTTGGTAATTAATTAAGAATAATTATCGAGGATATCTAATGGAAAATAAATATGAAATAACTTATGGATTTTAATCCACATGGAATTACTCGATATGAGTTTAAATATTCTATATGTAATTTGGAATTATGTTAAAAGTATTTTTAAATATTCTTTTTAATATTCTATATTCGTTTGAGGCATTTTGAGATGATCGGTATTGGTGGGAGATGATTTGAAGAATTACAAGAATTTTTTAATTAATATGTAGGAATAAATCTAGTTTTATCTATATTTTTTTATGAATAAATCAAAAATTGTTATTTCTATTTAGGGATAAACAAGAAACAGCTTTGTTGTGAAAGATTAACACTAGAATCTATGATTATCTATAAGTTATTAAATATAGAATTTTAATACCAATAGAAGATATATTCCAAATGGTACAATGATATTGATGGTTAATCCCAGAAGATACATGACTACATCATATTAATTATAAAAGTTGTGTAGTAGTGTCAGATTTACTCTAAATGTTACAAAGCTACTTCAAATTAATCAAAAAAGATATAGAGTTATTTTTGAATATCTTATTCTATAAATAGATTTATTTAAGATTAATTCAAAGTCTAAAAAATAAAATTTTAAAGATATATAGTTCCAAAATATTTATAAAAAGGATTTGAGGAAAATAGAAGATCAATTCTTGATTATCCAGATCTATTCATGATTAAAATGTAGCTACATATGATTAAAATAGATGATTTGAAGGTTTCATTAGATTATTCCTGATCTATAGAATATTTAAATTAGTGTTTCAAAGGATATGTTCTATTAACCTACTTCTAAGGATAAATAAACTAATTATTTTTATTGAATTTTAAAGGCTCATATTATAGGGATTTATAATGATATTTAATATAAAATCACTAAATAAATGAAATTGATGTTGATGAAACTCTAAATAATAGATTAAACATCAAATTTCTTGATGGATGAAGCTGTGATTCTAGAAATAGTTGGGGAGGAATGATTTAATAATGAAAATTTTGATATTACTGTAAAAAATATATGGATGATTAAAATTCATTAAGATGGATGGAACTAGTCCACTTACATTTAGAACAGTCTCATTACATTGAGTTGGTCATGTTGGAGTATATGAGGGAGTGGGTATTATGGGATGAAATAATACTAAAATTATAAGTAGTTAAAGTTAATATTTATTCAATTTTTATATGGTTAGATATATTATGTGATAATTTATGGAATCACAATATAACCATGAAACCATAAATACTATTGATAATTCACTTATGTCGTGACAAAGGATGTTTCAAAATAATAATCTATGAATATTTTAGTAAATAAATAAATAATAAGAAATGGATTTTATAACATATGTAAGTGATTCAATTTGAATGTATATAATTTAATTATTGGAATTAATATAATTGATTTAGTTATGAGAATATAAAAGAATTGAATAATAAGGGAAAGATTTTATAAGGGTGTTAGGATTTGATGAATCACTACCTTGAAGATATTATAAAAGTTAGAGAAGGATATATTGCGAGATATGATTAAGAGGCATTGAATCTGAATAATTCTATTATTTTCAAAAGAGAAGAAGGAAAAGAGGTATAAAATGTAAATGGATGAAGCTACTTCTACCTACTCATAATCTATGTATCGAGTCTCTTAAATAAGAATAAGAATATTAAGGTAAAACCAGTGTGATACTACTATTATATTTTATTCTATTCATTGAAAAACTTATGTGAAGGAGAAAAAAGGCAACATAAATTAACCTACAATTTGTATGTGATGATCATTCTGATGTTTCAAAAGAAGTTTAAATACATCTTGTTCTATTTAATATCACCCAACTATAAAATTCCAATTAAGTGGGTACTAAGATCTATCATTATGATATTGTGACATCCTAGATAATATTGAAGAACTTGTTAAAGAGTAGAGTTGGGAGTTCCATTATAAATTGGAGGGATCCAGTATAAATAAATTGTCAAAAGATATTAATACTTTTTAGATTTAGCCTATGGGGTTAAAGATGATACCTTCCTCACGTGTAATCACTTTATGATATTAGTGGATATTAATATATCTGACTCAACCCAAACACAAAATGAATATAGTCACCCACCTTATCGGTGAACTCGGTAGAAATATGGTCTGTTGCAACTCTTGTTTATTTACTATCACTACTATAGATAATTTTTTTAAAATCACTAGAAATATGATTTTCAGTGCTAAAAAATAACTAATATTCTAATAACCCTAAAATGTTGTATCCTATGATAGTGATTTATTAGATTTGATAAAATCCTCCTTAATTAGCGCATTTTAGCATTGAAAAGGCACCCTTTATTAGTCCAAAAAATGATGATTAAGTTATATAAATATTTTAAAAAAAACATTCTTTCCATAGAATCTCATTTTATAAGTGATCTAACAATGATTTTGTCGGTTTTATGAAACCCCACATATCCCCCACCCTTCCCATCTTTATCATCCCTCGTCCAGCACCCCCCACCCCCCTTTATCAACTCCTCAACATTCCATCTTCATCCACACTAATACACTTATATTCGAACCCTATATCTCTACCTTTATTGCCCAATGACTTTACCACCGCTCCATCTAGACTTCTTTAATATTTTATGACATGTCTAGTTATATACACATAATTAATTTTTTTTTATTTATTCTTAAAGTTATTTAGATTTATATAATTATTTTTAAATGCATTTTCAAAATATGCATACATATATTTACATAAAAAAATTATAATTTATTTATAAATACTTATTTTTACTACATTTGTAAAATATATTTCAATAATATATTTAAATACAATTATCTTTTTTAAATTTATATAAATTTATATTATACATTTAATGATAATGACATATTTTTTAAAACACTTTTATATGATTTATTTATACAATATTGACACACACATACGTTTGCATACACACACATATTTACACACATGCATGTAAACATAATTATATTTCCTTCATACACTCACACATATTTATAATTAAATTAACATTAAAATTTACATTTATATTTATATTTATATTTATATTTATATTTATATTTATATTTATATTTATATTTATATTTATATTTATATTTATATTTATATTTATATTTATATTTATATTTATATTTATATTTATATTTATATTTATATTTATATTTATATTTATATTTATATTTATATTTATATTTATATTTATATTTATATTTATATTTATATTTATATTTATATTTATATTTATATTTATATTTATATTTATGTTTATATTTATATTTATATTTATATTTATATTTATATTTATATTTATATTTGTATTTACATTAATATTTATATTTATATTTATATTTATATTTATGTATATATTTGTATTTATATTTATATTTATATTTTATTTATATTTATATTTATATTTATATTTATATTTATATTTATATTTATATTTATAAATAATTATAAAATAATATTTAAAATACATACATATTTTATTTATATAAATATATATTTATTGATATATCATATCTAAGAATATATAAAATATAAATGTATGGAACCCTTTATGTGTACATATTTATTTACATAGATTAGAATATACACATAAAAATATATTTGTTTATTGACACAAACATATTTGTATAACAACATTATATATACAATTTTATACATATATATATATATTAATTCATTTTATATGGTAATTAAAAGGAATAATATTTTATTTTAAATAAAATGAATCATAACCATTTATTTTCATAAGGTTTACATATTTAAAAATAAGTTTTTAGGTAAATTTGATTAGATATATATTTGTACAATTGATTTATTATCTATAAATATATGAATAAAGGTATATATTTATTTATAAACAACACTACAGCATTAAAAAGCATAAAATTTTAAAATAATAATATTCATATAAGTGTAACCAGTAAAAATAAATCCACTCTCAACATAAAAAATACAAGAAAAACCTCTTAAAAGAAGCTGAAATCGTATAAGATTAAAAAAATTGGGTATTTCAACTAATAACTCTACTTTTAGAGGCCTTTTGGAACATTTTAACCTTGATAAAATATTAATTAGGTTTCCCTTGGTGTATTTCCTCTTGTGGGATTCGATTTGATATATGGTAGAGCCCAAAGGGACACCCTGATCAAAATTTATTATCATTTGATGTTTATATCCTCTTTTAAACTTATCATAGATCGTTCATTACTTTACTGAATTTGTATGTCATCCAATTGTTATTAAGTAGCTGTTACTCAATAATAAATAATAAATTATTTATTATTTTATTTTTAATTATTTTATAATCTATTTTTCATAGATATCTTATATATTAGTCTAAATGCATATTTGGTCTTATGTAAATCATATTTAATAAAATATATAATATTTATATCAGTACAATTTCATTTATATTTTTATATTTTATTTTTAATGATATATATATATATTTTATTGATAATATACCTTTTATGTGTGCTAAAATAAGAGGAGACAAAAGTTCCCTTTATCATCACTAAAAACGTGCTAGCAAAGTGGTACTTCTATCTTTTCTTTTAGCTAGTACATATAAAGTGTAGTGTTTAATTTCACACAATGTATTGAATTTTTCTTTTCATGTGGTGTGTTGTGTAGAAAATTTGTAAGCGTATCAATTTATTCTAATGGGTGTGAAGATTTAAATATTAAGAGTTGTAATTAAAAGAAAAAAGTATTTGCTAAAAATCGGTTCACACGGATTCATTGCATCCCTATTATTGTGAATGCACATATCAATGGGAACTAGAAAATTTAAATAATTTATACTATTTAAATGGTCTATTAAGTCAAAAAAATAGTATTTATCCACTTACCATTAAATTATAAGAACAGATATCAAGCATATAAAAATAATTTACATCCGTTATAAATATTTAAATTTAGTCCATATATATATAAATAAATATCAAATAATTTTATGACATTCTCTCATAAGTATATATTTGTATGTATTTACGTATTTATGTATGTATGTATGTATATGTGTATGTATCTATATATGTATGAATATATGTATGTATTTATATATCTATCTATATATATGTTATATTTTAAATAATAATAATATAATTCTTGAAAATATATTATTTTATTTTGATGGAAAATTTAAATCTAAATGTAGATTATATTAAAGGGCTTAAAATTTCCCAAACCCTTGAATTTTCATTTTTCAGGTGTTAGAGGTTTTGGGAGAGGGTTGGTGGAAGAGGGTTGTTTCTAAAGTTGATATTTTCGCTATAAGGGATTTTTTATCGCATGGTCATTAGTGTTGTCCATTGAGGACTTGGCAAGAAGAGGGTAGGTCTATATTCAAGTGTGTTGATCTGGAAAAACTCTTTTTATGAATATTTTGGATTTACCGTTACATTGATAACCCTTATATAACACCCATGCCATGGAGCAGGACTTACGTATTAGTGTTTGGAGGGAGTATGTCATGCATATCAGGGTAACAAATACATAAAGGTTAACATCACTTAGTAAACCTTATATATAAAAATATGTAACAGACAATCCTTTACTATATAAGTTAAAATATTCATTTTTTCCTATAAATAATATTTTATGATTGATTGGGGTATTATCAATCATAGTCCATAATTGGAAATAATGAGTACCGCTATGTTTCATAGGAAAAATCTACGAAATCCTTACGTATGAGTCTATAATTTTGTATGATATATCCCTTTTCCACATTACTACTACAAATTTGGATATCATCACACCATATTGATGGGTATTTTGGTGAGTTTGGTTCCTGAAGTTTTTCCATATGGGAAAAGGGAATGGAAAAACTCTGTTTTTAGGATATGTATAAGTGTTTTGTTATAGCATGCTTAGGTTTTACAGGTATGTTGTAAATGGTGAGGTTTGTTATTCTGAACTATAGTATCCCTTACAAGGAATTCATATTTAATTTTGATTAATCTTTTTTGGGCACCTTCAAATAATAGTATTCGTTAAATCCATATAACAATAGTTAAAATAACTATTGATAAGGGAGGGATTTTCCATTTTGAATATCTGGAATTTCATATCAAGTTTACCTACGACCACCATTTTGGTTTGGTAAATATCTGTACTATGGGGTGCTCAGTAATATTTCCCTATATATAGGTCTTGATCAATCATGGGGTTCAACTTTTATTCCATTCCTTCAAACCTTATTCAACTCCATGACCTCCTTTGTGACTCATAATCATCCCCTAGTGGAACTTAACCACATGAATCATACAGTGATTTCTTCCTTGAAATGAGGCACCCCTCTTCCCCTCTCATGTCAATTTTATCATGATATAATTCTTCATAGAGGTCATAAGAGATATTATATTTAGTTTTTGTGGATTTTTTTATGTTGACTGACATAGAGCTGGTTGGTGGGTGTTTCTCATTGATTTTTTGATGCTTAGGTTCAATCTTCTCAAAGTGGAATTTATCAGATCCATTTATTTAGGGTAATTATATGATTTTCTTCAATTTTATTTGAATAGTAAGTTTTCTTAATATGTTGTGTTATCATATAATATACCATTTTTTTTCATAATCCTTCAATTTCAATCTCGTTTGAATATAACTATTGAAATGCATTTTCATTGATCCCCTAAAAAAGATTCTATCATCCCATTTGATTGGAACCCTTCCATGGAACTCTATAAAGTGTGGCTGTTATGTAGTAACACTCTAACATTTGATAACCTAACCCTTCAACTTACTTATAATATTCCTCTGTAAAATTTTATGTTCATAATTTTTCCTTAGGCTCATTAATGATTTTTTGGTATTGGGGAAGGGGCTATTGTATGACTTCTTTTATTTCATATATTACTACTATACTCCAGGAACAATGTTATTTGTTTTGTTCTAGGGGAATGTTACATTTTATATTATTCATTCATTTAATTTAATAATTTATTTAGTTTTATGATGTCTTTTTTCATATTTATTTTCTTAATTTATATTATTTCAACGTCGAATAATATTAAAACATAATGGATTCCTTGAGAAGTGATGTGAAATTATAAATTTTATTATGAAATAAATATAGAAAGATATATGGATTCTCAATAAATGATGGATACTCAAAATATGGGTTATGATTCACCTATTGAGTTCCTGTATCATGATACTCTAGTGATTTCTAATTATTCAACAATGATGATCCCTTCAATCAGCCCAAAGGGCTCTATTGTGGTGGATTGCACACCACATGCTGGTGAGGGTTTCATTCTATCCCCACTAGGTGGTGAGGTTGGTGATGAGTTCCTCGTCTGGCCTCCTCCTTGGTTAAGCATGTAATTACAATGGATTTGTATCCTAAAATTACAGTGGTTTTTGGGTATGATTTTATCCGTATTCATTCAATGATTTTATGTAATTTCCCTTAAAACTCAATTCAGATCACCCCTTCCTTGGATCTCGGTTATCCTGGTCACCCCTAGTGATTAGTTCCTATGGATGGATTTATCTCTTTCTCCATGACTAATAATTATTTTGATGTACTTGTGGGATTCCATCAGTGGATGTTTACGTCTAGGTTTAGGGTTGATAGGTCGACTCTTAAACTCTTCTATGATTTCATCATTTCTAGTAATATATCCTCTCCAACAGTAGTATCACAACTAAAAGATAAATTCTTTTAAATGTATTTATCTTCTCTAGAGAACATTGTACATTATTTCAAGATGGAATCATGGGTTTGTGGTAGGTGGTGATTTAACTATTTCATATTGTTCATGGTGATATACTCTAGATCAAATTTGAGCTTGGAAACTGTGTGGGTGAAACATCTGGGAAAGCCTCTTCCCTTCCACAATCCCTCCATTTTCAAAGGTGTTAGTGATTGAATGGTTGACCTTTTGTCTATGGATTAAGGTACTCTTGACACAAAAGATAATTTGATGTCATGATTATGTGTTTAAATGGATATATCAAATCCCTTCCTTTCTCACATCCACCTATGTGTATGAGAGAACATATCTTGGTGGAAAACATCCTTCTCCCATTTCTCAATACATTTCTAATAATATTTCCATCTTTAAGGTTATTATCTCACCAACTAAAATTAATTATTGGTTGGTTTCAAGGTGGCATTTCTGGTCGAGTATCCTCGACACAATCATTCTTCTCAATCAGTGAGTTGCTATAATCTTCCATATTCTCTTCCCCAGGTATTCCTTCCACCCTCTCCCCTGTGCAGCTTTCCCTAAACTTTTGTAATATAATGATATGTCCACCAGAAGTATCACTTTATACTCCCTCCTATAGTCGTCCTTGATAATTATTATAGCCTAATTCTCATCCCCTTGGGTTCTATATTAACCCATGTAGGTGGGAGCAGCTGATACTACTAAGGTTTTATATCCCTATCAAGAGGGGCTTATAGGGAAGGATATATACCATTTTGATGTCTATAAGCATACTCCTGGGGATGTTTCTAGTATAGGTGGTGACCCCAACATATGTTCCCTCATTTTTTGTCCCTAAAATACTTTGAAGACCCTATATCCCCCTTCATATTCCTATCCTATAATAAATATACCCATCCATCCTCAATCGTTGTCTCTCCCAACCCCTATGAAATACTGGAATATATTTATGATGAATCTCTAGTAGTCTTAGAGAAACTCTGAAAGTGGTGTGCCATCTCTATATCCAACAATGACATGACCACTGTAAAATGATCCAGATCCATCCTAGTAACTTTTATCTTTCTTCCCATAAACCTTTTGGATATTGTCTTTATGGAAATGTATCACACATACTAATGATTTATTTTTTTTCATGGAATTGCATGGTCTTGGGATCTCATTTTAAATGTGGCCTCATCTAAACCAATCTCAAAAATAATCAGATGTCTCTAATATAATTCCTTGAGATGAAATAGAAATCAAACCCCATTAAATCAATCTCATTTATAATGGGTATTAGAAAATTCATTAATGAATACCCCACTAATAAACACATCTATATTATCTACAAATCATGCCCAATAGTTGATAAGGTGGATACATATTCTCTACACATCATCATAAAGGTATTAAATTTTTCTATCTGTATATTCATATTTGTTTTTTATAACAAATTCAAGTTATTAGAAATGGAGGTCCTATAGAATTATATATCTTCATTCAACCAGGGAGACTCTTCATAGTGATATATTTCAACACAATCATGGAGTAATCTAAAAATAGTTATGGTGGGTGTATTCAAGGAGTTTTATACATGATTTTAATGTTTTCATAGACTAGGATAATCTCCTGGGTATGGGCTCTATTAGAGACTGGTGTATGTAGTATAATAATGAGAAAGGTAATAGAAATATATACAATTTTAGGGATTGATGCTTGACTAACCTCTAGGGAATCTATTATTTTTCACATACGATTGTGGCTAAAATTGGTCATGCACTCTAGGATCACTAAACCCTTCTAATTTCTCTTAAAATGGATTAGATTAATGATATTATTTTATTCTTCTCCAAGTATTGGATGCATGATCATGATTTCTCTCATGAAGTGTATATCTCATGAGGATATCCCATATAGAGTCATGCATGTATTGGTCATTATATTTGGGAGGTATGACATAATGACGATTTGAAGTTATAGAATAGTAGTAAAACCTGGTTATACATTAGTATAGATAACTCATAAGTGGAGATAAAAATCTTGATTTAGAGACCCTAGAGTGGTTGGAAGATGAGACCTTTTCTATTCTCTCTTATAAGAAAAAATATCCATCTAAAAATATTCTAAAAGTGTAAATGAATTCTAGAGAGGGGTCAAGATATTTTTTTCTTAGAGGGGGATAAAAATAAAACATATTTCAAGGCATGTATTAAAGAGAAGAAGTTAGTGTGGGAAGATGAACATTATTCTTAATGATCTCTCATACACTAGATATTTAATGGTAGTGGGTAATCAATATGAGTCACACTTTTAATCCCTACATTCAAGATAAGGTAATAATATAGACAATGGGTACCATAGGAAAATTTCATAGTCCCCTTTCTTTGAAAGAATTATTTAGTAGGTAGAGGGTAATAACAATGAGATATTTAGCATTATCCTAGAGGATGAAGAAATAAAGTGATTCTCTCTCTATTAATCTAGATGACACCCCAAGACCTGATAGATTCCTCAAATTCTTTTATTAGGTTTCTTGGGATACTATCCAAGGATATTTAATTGAGGCTGTACAAGACTACTTTCGGGGGGATCTTATTAGAGTGGCTTGGAAAACTACTATTGTGATCATTCCCAAGGTTAATAAACCAAATTCTATGAATAAATAAAGGATTATATTCATGTGAAATTCCCCTGAATTTTTTAGAGTTAATTTTCAAAATAAGTCCCTTATAGTTGATTCTTAACTAGATTTTAGAGGAACATCATAGATTCATCCATTTTAGAACCATTCAAGGAGGTATATTACAAATTTAGGTGATTATAGTTGATGTAAATAGGAATATTGT
Source organism: Viscum album (assembly GCA_963277665.1). NCBI lineage: Eukaryota > Viridiplantae > Streptophyta > Magnoliopsida > Santalales > Viscaceae > Viscum > Viscum album. The sequence continues at coordinate 29,498,566 of OY728131.1, forward strand.
CAAATTTAATATCAATATCAAATTAGACATGGAAAAGTCCTATGAAATAATGGAACTCAATTACATTTTAAGGATCTTGGCATGTATATTCTTATCTAAGTGGTTGTGTGACCTTTTATTAATATGTTACTCATCACTATGGTTAATAATATAACTCATGTGGAAAAATTTTGTCTTATTTAAGTCTATGTGTGAGATTTCGCTGGATGACCCCCTATCTCCAAGATTTTATTTCATGGCTCAATACTCTCTTAACAGGTATCTTGGATAAGGAATTATTACTTGTGTTTTTTTATTTTATGTGTAGGTATATTTTTTTGGAATATCCCACCTATTATTTGTGGATGAAATGATCGTATTCATCATATGGATCCATGGTTATATTTTTGGGTTCAGCTAAATCTTGGAAGAAAAATACAGATGGATCATCCAAAATATCATCCAAGGAAAAGGTAGTGTCTACATTTATAAATCATGTAGATATAATTGTGAAAAACTAATTAAGGATCGTCTAGGAATTGAGAGAAGTAAATTCTCTATGGAGTACATAGGAGATCAAATTTTAACTGGTAAAAATTAATATCCTTCATTTTGAAGGGATCACCAATCGCATCACAACATACACCAATAATTGGATGATTTAATTTCATTAATTTAGAGAAAGGATTGAATTGGACAATAGTGTGATATCCTCTATTCCCATTCATCATCTCTCGATCATTAATGTTTTGGAGGATTTCATATAAGAGATTGAAAAAATGATAAATTATTTTAATAGGTAATCCCATTATATGGGGTGGTGTCACTATGAAAGATAGTCAAGTATTGTCAAACCCATTGGTGAGGGAGGAATTATATTTAGAATAATTAATGTCACCAAGTAATTTTTACAGTTGATGCTATCTTGTGAGGTTATTGTCATTCTATATCTTTGGGATAAGATCATTTATGGGAAGTACAATAGGTACCAAGTTTTCAAGTCATGGTTGTAAGGAAACACTTCTACTCTTTATCCTGATTTGTAGGGTCACCTATATAACCTTTATAATCATATATGATGGATTTTGGTATGTGGAAAGTTCAAATTTTTGTGTGAAAAGTGGTATATGGTTCCTCTCTTCTTTTTAGCAATCCCAATTCCTAACATCACATTTTGATGTTCCAACAACCACCCTAATATCATTCAGGTTATCCATGATACTAGAAACATTATCTTATTTGATGGTATATATCATTCAAGTGATACTGATAATTTCATGTTCACTATCACATCCTTTGGTTCAATTTGTGGTCAATCCCATCATAAAATCATTCATTAAAGGAAAGAAGCTGATGACTTGGTGAATTTTATTTATTGTAGAGACATCCTATCAGTATAAATCATTCTTATCAGGAACATTTGAAAATAATAAATCCATATTAGTGGATAAGTAAACAATAAAGGTATTTAGTTAGCTTCAAAATTCCTCTGTTATAAGAGTCTAAAGGTGGAAATAGCTTACCAACTTTTCCTTGAAGGGGAGTGGGTGAGAAGTTTATTGAAACTATATAAAAAGTTCTTAGGAATAATGGGTCGATGAGACATGATCAAAAACATCATATATATATATATATTAAATGTGTTATTCACACTTCCATGGAGGAATAAGAATAAAACACTTTTTAGTATATGGTTCGCGAACCATTTGGGATGCCACAAAAACATTATGAAATGAAGGGAGATCATCATTGGTCCTCTAACTGAAAGTGAATGTTAATATCATAACATTTGATCTGGTATCATTGATCAAATACTGGTATAATTTTTTTTAAGAGGAACATTATTCCTCAATTTCTCTAACTAACAGTGTGTAACAATAGAATACTCTAGAGTTAATGGGTTAGCTAAAATCCTCCATGAATCAGTATAAATATTTACAAGGATTGATCATGCGATCTTGGAACCATGATAAGAGGTGTAATCATTCATGATGGGAGGAACTTGATGGTTTTAATTTTTAGTACCTACTATGGGTCTGGTAACTCTCTCATATTCAGATTTTGTGTTATAAAAAATGGAATAGACCTTTTTAAGACCTGTAATATAATCCTCACAGAAGTGGGAATAAACATGCTCTTTCTCTTTGACTCAATACTTAGTCATTTATCCACTCCATGGTTTATTTTATACCATATTAGAACCCACATATGCCTTCTAAATATTCAATAGAAGATTCATCAGGCATGAAATGAGGGAAAAAAATCCAGGAAAACCCTATAATATAAAGGAATTCATTATGACTAGGTTTCCATTTAATCTATTATTGGTACCCCCTGTCAAGAAGTTTATTTTTAGTTATAGTTAACTTTATATCTAACACTTTAGACACTAATTAATGCTATATTTTCTTGGCACTTTTCCATTTATAAAAAAAATTTAACCTTTAGTGTGAGTGAACTAAATATAGAAGGGTAATTGTATAGGATAGTTCTCTTATCATTTTATATTGTTATTTATGATATTACACATACTCAGTCCTGATTATGTTTATGATTATATGATTTCTATGTTGGGAGATTATCTGAAAGTGGTAATGTGAATGGAAGTTAAAGATTAATGTTTACATAATTATTTTGTAATCCCTGCTTTTATAAAGTTAAGATATATATATATAAACTACCTTTTGATTTTGATATCATATTAAAATCATATGAGTAAATGGGAAGTGATTTAAGAATTGTAATATGATGATAATAAAGTGGACCAGAAAATTTAAGGTTGGTGAACATGAAAATGATTTAAGTAATGTAGAGTAATTACTCATGAAGATAAGAGCGTTTCTTTATTTGAGTAGGATTCTTGTCTTGTTGATGTTTGTTGTCCTGAAATAGATTTACGGGGTGGTTTATGATTAAATTACTACTCCATTTATTCTAGTTTCAGGTTGTTAGTTTATTTAGGTTAGGTTATCTTATTTGCATGAGATAGAGTTAGTTGTTTTTAGTCTTGTGATCATAGTAACTTATTTGGAAGTCTCTTAACTTCACTACAATGGTGTATTTGGGATTTGGGTTGGATAGTGAGAAGTTAAAGTTAATAAGAGGGGTTATGTATTCCTTCATAGAGTGATTCCATTATTTTTTATTTCAGTAGTGGTGAGTATGGTAGGTGAGGGTAGTTTGGGGTCATTTTTTAGTGTATTAGGTTTTCCATGGTGATGGCATAAGTGAAAGGATGCGTTTATGTTTTAGAATTTGAGTATGATGGGTTGGGTATCTATTTATATTTATTTTTCATGGGTAATTTTTGTGTGATGTTATAATATTAGGTTATGGTTATGTTATTGTTAATTTTAATTTTGTGGTTGTGCTAAATTAACTATATAATTAATTAAACTGGATTAATTGAAAAAAATAGGTAACCTAATAATTTAACAGAGTAATTATAAATAATGTTTTGTGGAAATATCTTATAAGATTTATTATCATTAATATGATTATTTAACCATGTTTCTTTATTTACACTGAGTTTACTATTTTTTTCACCTTGTTGTATCTTAAATATAAATGTTATTACATTATGAATTGGTGTAATGGTTATGATTCATAAAGATGTTATTGAATGAATTAAAATTTATACTAATATAAGAGTGAGTTAAATATAAATATTGTCTTCACAAATGGAAAAGAATATGAATATTGTAATTAATAATAAAGGGATATATAATTAAAATCTAAGAATGAACCTTATGTGGTGGTGATGATATCTTCCTGACCTATTTTCTTGTATGATTGATTTTTGAATCATTAATTGATGTGGTTCTTTTATTATCCATTATAATGATATTTTTTCTTTATAGTAACTTTTGATGTATAATTGATTATCAATATTCATGATTTTTGGTTTGTCGGTGTGGTTTATTTTTTTTCTTCATTTTTTCGATCTAATCATGATATACCTACAAGATTTAATGGACTTTAGTTGTGTGTATACTTTCATGGGATTTAATGTCTCAGGACATAGTGATTCTATACACAAGTTGTTATAGATCATGGTTATCATGAGTATTGAATATACAATATTTAAAGGCATATGGTTGTTATATGCATTTTTAAATGTAAACGGGTTATGATAGCTTAAGGTGTAATGTGTGTGTGTGTGTTTACGTGCATTCTATAATGGATCATGGTTACAACCCATTCTCTTATTTGGGTTATAATGTCTCAAGGTTATGAAATTTACATATATCCCTAGTTTGTGATGGCTCAGGGTTATGTTATTTATATAGGATATGATGGATCACAATTATAAAATGAGTCTATGATATGGTGATGTGGTGGATGTTTTGATGTGGCTATGGTAGTGGTGATTTGGTGGTGATTGTGATGTGGCTCTATTTTGGATCATATGATGGAGATGATTTTATTATTCTTATTTTTCTGATACAATGGATAAATTATTATGGCTAAAAGGGTGGAGGTTCATTTCTTCAAATCTTTCTTTATTAATATAATCTTCTAAAAATATTATATGAAACACATTTTTATACTACTGGATTATTAACGTAATGTGGTGGTTGTACATGATATTGTTTAAAATGGTGATTGTGTTTAGTTTGGGCAATGATATATTTTCGAAACCTACTATTTATACCTACTTTATTGTTTACTTTGTTGATCTTACTTATGTATATCCTAAAACATTTATTTCACATGGATATTAAATTTTTTTATAAGTATGATTAATCCTATGTGCTCGCTAAATGTATTATTTTTTACTCTTCACATTTAACAAAACATCTAATTTTTAACCCTTAAATTCTAATGTATAGAAGAACCCTGAGTAGTCCCTTCTGAGGTTTCCATTAAAGAGTCTTTTTGTCATGATTTTATATATATTCAATGTTTTAGAAAGGGTATTCTAAGATTGAAATAAAAATATTATAATTTTTGAATAAAAATAAATCTAAATATGGAAACAAACATTGTAGTAAAGGAGAAAGAATTAAACAAATTTTAAAATAGTGGACAAAATTAGTAGATCTCCCGATTCATTATTAAGTCATCGCATGAAATAAAATTAAAAATTACAAATCTCTCAATGAAGTAAATATAATCACAAAACATGCATATCATTAAAAATGAAATTTTGTGGAAATTAATTAAAAGAGTTTCTACCATTATCCTCTCAAAAAGAGATAGAAGAAATACTCAAAAATCACAATTTTCATAGACACAATCAGTACTCGTTGTACTCAAAAACCATAATCTCTTATTGATGAATTTAAATAGTTATTGACTACATAAATCTCTTAATTATCCTAATTAAAAAAAATCGCTCATCCATTGTGGCTCACTGATTGGATTTGTGACCATCACAGAATAAAAGGAAGAGATAAACAGAAAGGAAGAAAATTTATTCATCATTATTAAATAAAATTTCAACATAATATAAATCTAGAGATAATTTATAGTAATTGGCCCAAGATATTTAAGACTATAAATAATCAACCCTTCAAAACTATATGTTTTGGGGAAAAAATTAAATATCCAAACATGGATAAGGTACAAGATAATCCTGTAATCTTCATCTTCTTTGAAATAAGAAATAACTCTCTAGTAACACCCCAAGCTTCCACGGTATGCTTCTCTATTAATAATATAGTAGCGTGTGTTTTACGCAACTTCGAGTTCTAACACACACCACAACCAATCAAACCAGCTATTATGAATAGTAATACCCACTTTTTGAAATTTTATAAATTTTATCTCCCAAAATGGACTTCATTTCTGGATTTGGAATACAAAATTAGCTTAGGGTGAATTTTTGGTATTTTTTTGAAAACATTTAATTTTTGATGAATGGTGAAAAAACACTGAGTTATAGTTTAAAACTGAATTTTTATTTAAATAATTATTTATTTTATTTAAATTTAATTAAGGTAAAAATAGATACATAATACCTATATAAGTTCAATTTAATTCATTGGAGTTAGTTTTGAATAATTTTAGATATATAAAAATTTTATTGAACTTTTCACCGTCTTTTACCCACCTCCTAGAAGAATTTGGAAAATTCCCATAAAACATAATTTTACCACTTCTGTGAGTGGAATTTCAATAATCCGAGAGACATAGTTAATATTAAGGAGTAAAATTTGGTTCAATAGGATAAAAATAATTTTTGGTGAATAGTAAATTTTTACTTTTATTTACCACGATTAAAAGTAAATAGGGTAATTAAGGGTAAAAATGATATTAATATTACCCTAATACAAGTCCTAATCCTATTGGACAAGTTTATATCGACCTAAAAAAACCTTAGGAATAAAATATTATCATTGAGGTCCTCTTGGATTAGATTAGGACATTTATTATTATTTAATTCAAAGAAGAGTTAAAAGAGTTAAAATCAATGTTTAATAAAAAACCATTTTTAATATAGGGTTATACAGAATATAAATTATATTATAAATATTAATTAGAAATATTAAAATATTTGATACATAATTATATTTTATTTATAATTTTTAGACATTAAATAATTTAATTTATTAATGACATAATGGTGATGCAGTAATTACCTAATTAATGAAATATTAAAATAATTGATATTATAAATATCAAAATAAATGTAATTTGAGACTTTTATGAATTAAACTAAATTTCTAGGTTAATATAACATATTAGGGTTGGTCAGATTAATTTTTTTCGAAGTAATAAAGCTGTTATGATTTTAGAAAAAACAAAATACCAAATAGTGTCAAAATTGACATAAAAGAATTTTTAAAACAAATATTATATTTCTAATTCATATTCTCTTCATAAAAATCTATGTTTTGGCCAAAGGACATATATAAGGATATTTGTATCATTAATGGACCACTTTGGGGACTCATTGAAGTTTATAGTAAGTTTATTAATCATATAATATAAAAATACAAAGAGACATGGTATATGTCAAACTAATTAACTAAGAGGTAATACTAAAAGATAAGGTTAATAAAGTGACCCAAACCTGTCTAAAACATATTGGTTGAGTTTTTTCCACCCCTCCCCAACTTATCCTGGAAATAAAACAGTTTGGAGCCATTAGAAACCTAATATTAATTTATTATAAAATAATATTTCTAGATTTTCTAAAGGTGCCCCTCACGCCTCTTATAAAAGGGCACTCCCCCTTAAATCTAATTCACACCATAAAAGCCTTTTTTTCTCAGCCAAACCCTGCCCAAATATTCTCTAAACTTCCCTCAATTCAACCTAGAGGCCTTATCTTGATCATAAATCCAACCTAAGGAGCCCTTTTGGTCAAATCAAAAGGAATAACTCAAAGAAGAGGTAATGTTTTCACCACCCTCTTTCATGTTCCTTTCTTCTTCAACTTCTTATTTATTTGTTATTTCCACTATAAAATAATAACTCCAGTATCTTATATATATTATGATGTTATTATAAATATGGTACAACCATATTCAGTATTCTATCCATCCTTTTAATGACATGTCGCCATACGTGTGTACGTACGACTTACCGTCTCCACGTCGTGGTGTAATTGTAATTAAAAACATTATTCTTTGGATGGGTATGATAATGATGTGTCATTGATGTAAATAATAAATATAACTTTATAATGATTCTTTATATATGTTATAACATACAATTATATATTATTATAATATCAAAAGAATGATATTGTCGCTCGTACGTACGTACGGACTACCGTCTCCATGAACGCGATGAGATTCATTTCCCATCATATCCATTCAAGGATAAATTTAATTTAATGATTAAAAACAATTTTTAAGGACTTGGTATAATTCTGTATATGAATAAGATACAACCTATCCATAAAAAACATGGCTTATGTAACAAAACATATAAAAAAACGAGTAAGTTAAAACACGAAACAACGATAATACTAAGATATTATTAACAAAGCAATGTTAAAAGATCATATATGATATCATAATAATTTTAATGATTATAGTATAATTTTAATGATTATAGTAGGTCTCATGAGACAAACTAGTGTCATGGAACAAGGCCTTGAAAAAATCTTATTTGTAGTCTTGGCATGAGGCCTTGACTACGTGGTTATGATAGTCTGACATTATGCATTCCATCATTATGATGGTGGTTATTGATATTTCATGTGATTATTAAACTAGTAGAATATCTATGTGAATAAGTAAATGGAATTATTTCATTTTATCTTTTCCATGTTATTCTGAAGTTCATGTTTAAAATGATTTTGTTTTAGTTATACATTGCTTTAAATGTTTATACTTATTTATGAAAGTTTCCGTTATATTGTTATCCTTACTGAGCATGTGAGCTCACCCCTTTCATTGTTTTATTTTTCCTAGAATGTGAAGAAGTAATTTATGAATGACCTACATGGATAGTATTAGGGGATATAGAGACAATATGTTTTTGTAGTTTTCACTCTATGATGTAATGTGAACTTTATGAATGTGTCTAGTTTTTTGAAAGATACTAAACTAATCGGTCCTTTGAGACTTGATCTTTTGTGATCATGACAATGTTATAAAATAATGCACCGACTCTAGGTAACTAGGGTCGGCGCATTACAATTGGTATAAGAGGATGTTTAGTACAAACCATGGGATCTAGATTTAGATAAACTCTGATTAGAGCACATATACCTAAGATAGACTTTGAGGATTAGTATAGAAGAACATCCTAGAATTTTGGTATTGTATAGATTTTGTGAGTTTTCATATAAATACATCCATGTCTGGATATGATAAGGTAGAGGTGGCTCTGGAACAGTTGTACCTAGGGGTAAAATCCAAAAACACTGCTTTGAGCTAGACTTGAATTGGAACTGGTGCACGATAACGGGCCTTGCTGCACTCTTGGTTACAAAACTCCCAAGGGATATACTTAGGATTATTCTCATTTTCTTTAAAAATCATTATGAAGGGTTTATGGGAATATACTTCTTCAAAGAAAATTTTTTTTTATGATTATGGATTATATCCTTAAATAGTTCAATTTATGTTAAGTGTTTTACAAGTATTGAACTATGTATTTTGATTCATAAACTGGTCTACTTTATGCCATTGTTGAGAAATGGCGCCAAGTGGATGAAATGGAACCTGTATCAATGCGCACACTCCATGTAGGGATTTCCCTCCTCCTCAAGATAATTATAGTGGAGTTGGTGATGCAACTGGTGCTGATCAGCTAATCACCATACTGGGACAACTCACTCAGGTTATGAATAATAACCTTACCCGTATGGAGCACACTGATCCGCAGCGTGGAGGATCAATGTTAGATCACTTCATGAGGTAACAACCACCAAAATTCAATGGGAGTACAAATCCCTTAGCAGATGAGCAATGGATAAATTACCTAGAGAAAATATTTCAGGTTTTGGGGAGTAGTGAAAGGGAAAAAGTTATCATGGTAGTTCATCACATCATTGGAGATACTAATCAATGGTGGTAATAGATACAAAACAGAAAGGAAGGTGATGAAGTATCAAATATGGAATGGAGGGAGTTTAAATAGATTTTCATAGAAAAATACAATCATTGTGACCATCGAGCAGATATGGAAAGACCATTTCTGAGTCTGAGGAAAAAGGAGGATAAGAATGTCGCAAAGTATGAGGGTAACTTTACAAGGTTAGCGAGGTATGCTGCAGATTAAATACGTAACCCAAGAAGTGATATTGATCATTTCATTGATGGTTTAAAACCGTTTCTCCATCGAGAATTAATCTCACAAACCTTATCGTTGTACAAAGATATTTTATCTTGTGCTATCAAGAGAGAAAATGCAATTATCTAAGTCTTATGACATTAAAGAAAATCAGGAGAAGAAGAGATCTGTTGATCACTCTGGGAATGGAAATAAAGGGAGGAAAGGAAATGTTTAATATCTATCATGCAGTAAATGTGGGAAGAAACAACCCGGTACTTTCTTAAAAGGAATGGGAGTCTATTACAAGTGTGGTGAAGGAGGCCACTATGCTCGTGATTGCAAGGGGAAGAAGGAAGCTACCGATGTCCAATGCTAAAATTTCAGAGAGATGAAACATTATGAAAATGAATGTCTTAAGCGTCAGGGGAACTTACCTCAGAAAAGGCCAAGGGATCAAGGCCAAGCTTATGCTATCACTACTATGGAGGTTGAAGCTCTGAATGTTGTCGTGGCATGTAATTTAATGGTTTCCTCAAGTTTAGAAAATTCTTTATTTGATTCTGGATAATCGCATTGTTTAATATCCTTACAGTTTGCTAAGAAAATTAGATATTTAAAATTTGATTTAACAAGGGAGTTGTCAGTTAAAACTTATAAGGTAGGTATCATTGCTACAATGTTTTGTTGATCCGTCCCCATTAGAGCACATAGATGTTCTTTATCTACAGATCTCATCGTCATACCTATGATTGAATTTTATATAATCCTTGGTATGGATTTACTTTTGGACCATTATGAAAAGATTTATAGTAAGAATAATGAGGATATGATTTTTTATGATGATGATAAGGATCACCTTATCTTTAGAGCAGAATCTTCACCACCTGATTCTTACCTAGATCCACCCCCAGTAGCACAACTAAATTCAATTATTGGGGAGGAAGAGAATGAAATAATTGTGGGTAAGGAAAGGAATGTTCAAATAGAATATGTTACTATTGTGAAAGAATATGTAGATGTGTTTTCGGAAGATTTACCTGGACATCCTCCAAAACAATAAATTGATTTTTCCGTTGATTTAATTCCTGGTTCAAGGCCCATATCGAAGACCCCTTATAGAATGGCCATTGTGGAGTTACTTTAACCAAAGAAACAACTAGAGTAATTGAGTAATAAGGGATCTATTCACTCTAGTGTTTCTCCATGGGGATCTCCTTTCCTTTTTGTTAAGAAGAAAGATGGATCTATGAGGTTATGTATCAACTATAGGGAGATCAATGCTATAACAATAAAGAACAAGTATCTCCTACCTCGCATTGATGATTTATTTGAACAACTGCATAGAGATAAATACTTTTCAAATATTGACCTTCGATTTGGATACCATCAGTTGTGTGTGAAGAAGGAAGACATTCTGAAAACAACATTTCAAACCAGTTATGGGCATTATGAGTTTACAGTAATGCCTTTTGGGATGACAAATGCACCCTCTGTATTCATGGATCTAATGAAAAGAGTTTTATAGGAATATCTTGATGATTTTGGGGTGGTATTTATTGATGATATCTTGGTATATTCCAAAAACTATGATGATTATGAAAATCACTTGCGCATTATCCTGAAGACTCTTAAAAGACATGAATTATATGGAAAGTTTAGCAACTGTGAATTTTGGCTTCAAGAAATCTCTTTTTTTTCTATATTCTCTTCAAAAATGGAATATATTTTGATCCTTCTAAGACCAAGGAAATCCAATAATGGCCAGCCCCAACAAGTATAACTGAGGTACACAGTTTTATTGGTTTAGAAGGTTATTATTAGCGTTTTGTCAGGACTTTTGCCTGATTGGATAACACATTAACGAAGCTCACATGTAAAGGGGTTAAATTAGTTTGGAAAAAAGATTGTGAAGAATGATTTTAAGAACTGAATAGAAGATTAGTCAACGCTTTTATATTGACTCTACCATCGGGGAATGATGAGTTCTTTATTTATAGTGATGCATCAAAGAAAGGACTTGGTTGTGTCCTTATGAAGAATGATAGGGTTATTTCCTATGCATCACGAGAGATGAAAATTCCTGAGAAAAACTATCCTACTCATGATCTTGAGTTATCTGTTGTAATATTTTCTTTGAAGATATGGATACATTATCTCTATGGTGAAAAATGCAAGATGTATACTGATCACAAGAGTTTGAAGTATATTTTCCCATAGAAAGAACTCAACATGAGGTAAAGGCGATGGCTTGAACTACTCAAGTATTATGATTTCACAATACACTACCACTAGGGGAAGGAAAATAATGAGGCAAATGCTTTGAGTAGAAAAGATCATGGATTTTTTAACAAGATTATTGTTGAAAAGGATCATATATACATGGATCTAGAAAATATGGATATGGGAATCACCATGGAAGGTGAAACGTCAATGATTTTTCAAGTGGCTGCCAAACCATCTTTACTATAAAGGATTACGATTTCTCAAACAAATGATGAAGAATTTCAAAAGAAGATGAAAGCTGTGAATGATGGGAGATTGAGTGAATTTGTGTATGAAGATGGAATTTTGAAATTTTGGAAGAGACATTGTGTTCCCGATATACCTGATCTAATAAGGGAATTGTTGTACGATGCTCATAGTTTTAATTTCTCTATACACCCTTGGAGCACCAAAATGTATAGAGATTTGAAGGAACATTTTTGGTGGGACAACATGAAGATGGAGATTGCTGATTTTGTGTTAAGATGTATGGTTTTTCAACAAGTGACAGCTGGAAGGCAACAGACTAGAGGAGTCATGAAACCTCTTTCCATACCTGAGTGGAAATGGGATAATATCATGATGGACTTTGTCATGGGACTACCAAAGAATCTTAGAAGGAACGATGCAATATGAGTTATTGTTGATCGTCTTACCAAGTCAGCACATTTTCTGGATATAATAGAAGATCTACCACTAGAACATCTAGAAAGAATATATATTAATGAAGTTGTGAGACTACATGGAGTACCCCTATCGATTTTTTCTGATCGTGACCCATGTTTTTCTTCGAGATTCTGAAAAGATATTCAGAAAGCCCTGGATACTGAATTTCATTTGATCACTGCCTACCACCCCCAAACTGATGGACAATCAGAACGAACTATTAAAACCTTAGAAGAAATGTGTAGATCGGGCTCACTTGACTTTCAGGGTATGTGGGATCAATATTTACCTATGGTGGAATTTTCCTATTACAATAGCTTCCATTCAAGTATTCAGATGGCAACATATGAAGCGTTATACGGAAAGATATGTCTCGCACCAACTTTTTGGGATGACGTTGGTGAAAGAAAACTTGTAGGCCCAGAACTGGTGGAGGAAACACTGGAAAAAGTAAAGGTAATCCAAAACCACTTCAAAGAAGCTCAAAGTAGGCAGAAAAGCTATTCCAATAACCAAAGGAAGGATTTCGAATTTCAGGTAGGAGATCATGTTTTCATGAAGGTATATCCATGGAAGGGAGTTATACGTTGTGCTAAGAATGGTAAATTGAGTCCCAGGTACATCGGACGTTTCAAAATTCTAGAACGAATTGGGGCTGTAGATTACCATTTGGAAATGCCTCCAAGCCTCTCCAAAGTTTATGGTGACTTTCACATATCACTATTGAGAAAATACATGCCTGACCCAACGCATGTACTCACTTATGAGTAATTAGAACTAGAACCCGATCTGTCTTATTGCGAAGAGCCCATCAGGATTCTTGATACAAGAGAACAAGTGTTGAGAAACTGGATGACTCGTCTGGTAAAAGTTCTATAGAGAAACCATAAGATGGAAGAGGCAACGTGAGAACCCGAGGAACTTATGATGAAGAACCACCCAAGTCTTTTCATGCGGTAGTATTCTAGAAGAAATTATTTGAAGAAAGGGAGAATGTAACAGCCCAAGCATCCATGGTATGCTTCTCTTTGAATAATATAGTAGCGTGTGTTGTACGCAACTTCGAAATGTAACACACACCACAACCAATCAAACTAGCCGTTATGAATAGTAATACCCACTTTTTGAAATTTTATAAATTTTATCTTTCAAAATGGACTTCATTTTTTGGATTCGGACTATTGAAATTAGCTTTGGGTGAATTTTGGGTATTTTTCTGAAAACATTCAATTTTTTATGAATAGTGAAAACCACTAATATATAGATTAAAACCGAATTTTTATTTAAATAAGTATTTATTTTATTTAAATTTAATTAAGGTCAAAATAGATAATAATACCTATATAAGTTCAATGTAATTCATTAGAGTTGGTATAGAATAATTTTAGATATATAAAATTTTTAATGAACTTTTCACCGTCTTTTACCCACCTCCTAAAAGAATTTGGAAATTCACATAAAACATAATTTTACCGCTTCTGTGAGTGTATTTTCAAAAATCACAGAGACACAGTTAATATCAAGGAGTAAAATTTGGTTCAATAAGATAAAAATAAATTTTTCTGAATAGTAACCTTTTACTTTTATTTACCACTGTTAAAAGTAAATAGGGTAATTAAGGGTAAAAATGATATTAATATTACCCTAACACATACCCTAATTCTATTGGACAAGTGTATCTTGACCAAAACCAGCCTTATGAATAAAATATTATCAGTTAGGTTCACTTGGATTAGATTAGCACATTTATTATTATTTAATTCAAAGAAGAGTTAAAAGAGTTAAAATCAATGTTTAATAACTAAAAGGGTTATACATAAGATAAATTAGATTATAAATATTAATTAGAATGATAAAGAGATTTAATACATAATCATATTTTATTTATAATTTTTAGACATTGAATAACTTTATTTATTTATGACATAATAGTGATGCATTAATTACCTAATTAATGAAATATTAAAATAATTGATATTATAAATACAAAAATAAATGTAATTTGAGACTTTTATGAATTCCACTAATATTAAAGGTTAATATAACATATTAGGGTTGGTTAGATTAATTTTTTTTGAAGTAATAATGCTGTTATGAATTTAGAAAAAAACAAAATACCAAATAGTGTCAAAATTGACATAAAATAATTTTTAAAACAAATATTATATTATTAATTCATATTCTATTAAAAAAATATATGGTTTGCCCAAAGGACTTATATAATGATATTTGTATCATTATCGGACCACTTGGTGGTCGCTTGGATGTTTATAGTAATTTTATTAACCATATAATATAAAAATACAAAGAGACATGGTAAATGTCAAACTAATTAACTAAGAGTTAAAACTAAAAGATAAGTTTCATAAAGTAACCCAAACCTGTCTAAAAATTATTGGTTGAGTTGTTTGCAACCCATAACGACCTTATCCTTGAAATAAATCAGTTTGGAGCAATTAAAAAGCGAATATTAATTTATTATAAAATAATATTTCTATCTTTTCCAAAGGTGCCCCTTACCCCTCTAATAAAAGGACACTCCCCCTTCTCTCTAATTCACACCTTCAAAGCCTTTTGGATCGGCCAACCCCTACCCAAATATTCTCTAAACTTCCCTCAATTCAACCAATAGGCCTTAGTTTGATTATAAAGACAACCTAAGGAGACCTTTTGATCAAATCAAAAGGAAGAACCCGAAGAAGATGTAATGTTTTCACCACCCTCTTTCATGTTCCTTGCTTCTTCAACTTCTTCTTTCTTTATTATTTCAACTATAAAATAATAAATCCAGTATCTTATATATACTATTATGTTATTATAAATATGGTACAACCATATTCCGTATTCTATCCATCCCTTTAGGGCATGTCATCATACGTGCGTACGTACGGCCTACCGTCTCCACTTCATGGTGTAATTGTTATTTAAAACATTATTATTTGGATGGTTATGATAATGATGTGTAATTGATGTAAATAATTAATATAACATGATAATTATTCTTTATATATGGTATACCATCCAATTATATATTATTATAACATCAAAAGAATGATATTGTCGCTCGTGCGTACGTACAGACAACCATCTCCACGAATGCGATGAGATTCATTCCCCATCGTATCCATTCAAGACTAAATTTCATTTAATGATTAAAAATAATGTTTAAGGACTTGATATCATTCTGGATATGAATAAGATACAACCTATCCATAAAAAACACAGATTATATAACAAAACATATAAAAGGAAACGATTAAGTAAACACCAAAAACAACGATAATACTAAGATATTATTAACAAAGAAGTGTTAAAATATCATATATGATATCATATTAATTTAAATGATTCTTGTATAATTTAATAAAAATTATTTCACCATTATACAGAAGGTTAACCTATCATCGACCAAGGAAAAGTAAAAGGTAAGGGTTTATTTCACAATCTCTTCATTATCCGTGGTTGTTTATACGTAATTATCTACTGAGACATATTTATCATCCACATCCATGTTTCTTAAAAATGTATTTAAAATCATTCTTACTATGGTTTAAAGTCATTTATACTCTTTTTTACTTTTTATAATATGTTTATAAAGGAATACTTCCATCGTTTTTCAAACATGGTCCTTTTTAACCTTTTCGACAGAATGATGGTAAGAATGTCTTTTTTAACTTATACGGTGGGTGCAGCTATTTTCCGCCATTATAAAATCATTGAAGCTTCCCTTACAAGATTATTAGTATATTTTCAAAGTAAATGTTTTCTTTTATACTTATATTTCTTTTACAAGATTTCAAAAAAAGAGATATTTATATCAAATAGTTTTGATTTCATCTATGTCAACATCCTTTGATGGATTTTAAGATTATTTGAAGTTAGTTTATTATGATACAAAACTTCCATATTGTATTCATGGTTTTGTGATATGTTGACTGTGGATGTGTTGTTTTTATACCATTCATGTTTTATGGATAAAGTATTGACATTTCGTATGCTATTTTTAATATGAATATTTATGTTATGTTTAAACCTGTTCATATGAGGAACGCATTTGACTTAATAAGTGACGGGTGGAGCCTGATATAGCTCCTCGATGAATCGGTAGGTCTCATGAGACAAACTAGTGTCTTGGAACAAGGCCTTGAAAAATCTTATTTTTAGTCATGGAACAAGGCCTTGACTATGTGGTTATGATAGTCTGGCCTTATGCATTCCATCATTATGAAAGTGGTTATTGATATTCCATGTGATTATTCTACTACTAGAACATCCATGTGAATACGTAAATGGAATTATTTCATTTTAACATTTCCATATTACTCTGAAGTTCATGTTTAAAATGATTTTGTTTTAGTTATACATTGCCTTAAATGTTTATGCTTATTTATGAATGTTTCTGCAATATTTTTATCCTTACTGAGCATCTGAGCTCACCCCTTTAATTGTTTTATTTTTTCCAAGATGTGAAGATGTAATTTATGAATAACTTACAGGGATAGAATGAGGGGATATGGAGACAATATGTTGTTGTAGTTTTCAATTTATGAGGTAATGTAAACTTTATGAATGTATCTAGTTATTCCAAGGCTACTAAACTAATCGGTCCATCAGGACATGATATTTTGTGATCATGCCAATGTTATTTAATAATACACCTACTCTGGGTAACTGGGGTCAGGGCGTTTCATATCCTCCTTGAACTATATATAAAATTTAAATCCCATGATGATTGTTTCTTTTTACCTTGTTTTTGTGAAATTTTATCCCTTTTAATTCATCACATAATAATTCTTGGTCTCTAAATCATATTCAAATTTTCCAATCCTCTCCCCTAGGTCACCATGTGTCACACCCTCTCTCAAAATCCTCAACACAATATGACTCAAGAAAAAAACCACTAATACAATTATAAAATCCGGATGTGTTCCTTCATTTAGTATTCAGTATGTTGAATCTGATCATGATCTTCTAAATGATTCTATCTTCAATGACATTCTCTTGTAGATTCTATACGCTTTAAAACATCATCTCATATTGGGTAAGCTCTATCCACAATGTGTGATCTTGGGATCCATGATATTTGGCTATAAAAATTCACTTTATAAAATCACTCAAGGTTATTTGGTTATTTATACATTCCCATATGTGATAATTTCGGTATAAGAACATTATTTTTGATATTTCACATTTGGCTACAAGAATAATAAGTTGTGTGAATAATTGCCTACATGATTAATCTACTATGTGAATAATTGGCTATAAAAATAATTGTTTAAATGACTGTAAAGCTAAAGAATTTCCTATTTATTCACTTAAAAATTTAAAAATTATCTTCATGATCATCTACTTCATTTTTAAAAGTCACAAATAATGCATGTAGATTTTCGATGTGTGGATGTTCAGATTTATTGATTTAATTATGAAAATTGTTTGGGTATGAGAATTTGGATATGTATCAATATCTTCTGGTTGAATCAACTATGTATCACTTATTTAGAAAATCTGCAACAACTTTTGGATAGATTTATAATCAACTACATAGAACTTCTCTTGTGAATTGAATTCAAGAATAAAGAAAAAACAAATGATCAAAAAAATAACTACACTTCCAATGGATTTCAACATGCATTTCAGTTTGAAATTGAATTACAATAATTAAAAGAAATTAAACCATGGAATATGAGAATTAAATACCAAGACAAAAATACCTCAACATTCAAACACACAATTTAATCATCATTATAATGATATTCAGTATGTTACCTTTTTATAAAATAATAATCAACATTAAAAAATAATTTACTAGAAGTATTATTAATCATTATAAATCCAATTAGATAAATAAATAATATGTGGAAACATTAAAATAAATTGATCCACATCAAATTCCCCTACAATCATATTTTTCTTTTCCACGAATAATTAATTTTTCCACTTTAGTAGAGAAAAAGATATTTTGAGACTGTAAAAATGGATTGACACTAAGAATTTATTTTTCATAAAATTTCCTTCCATGGACTCACTTATGCACAATTGTGTCTTCTCATAATAAATTAAATGTCTTAACTGAAAAATATGTTAATATTTTAAGAAATTTTTTAAAATTAAAAATTTTAAATATAATTTAACATGATTTAATTTTCATCTAACTAATTTTCTAATCTTTTCTTCACCTCCAATAAAACAAATACGCATAATTTGACATCACAACATAAATAATTAGTCTCACCATTAAATTATGTGGAATTAAAGTTTACTTATAGAATAAATAACTCATCTAAATGTTAATGAATAGAGAATAAATATATATACAATCAGAAGTTCAACATTGATTAGGATTTTCATTACATAGTAAATTTTGATGAATATATTATGATTTAAATTTAAATTAGAATTCTAAAAATATAATAATTATTATATAAAATTATTTTTTTTATCAATTTTTGTTTTTTCCAATAGGGTAATATAAAGGAATATTTTCAATTAGACTGATGGGTTAATAAATACTAACCTCTTCAAAATCGTTAATTTTGATAAAAAAATTCGCCCACTGAAAAATTTGTATGTCATGCTTAAAAACTCACAATTTTGAAATAATTTTTTATGGGTTCATTATTAAAGGATATTTAAGAAGATTTAATACCCCTCCACTGCACTTAGAACTCAACATTATCCAAAATATTAAACTCAAAGTGGGAGAAATATGTAAATATATATTAAATTAAAGATTAGATTTGGAAATTTAAAATACAAGGATCATGTACAAAGGGTTATAAGAAATCTTAAATTATTTTCCATAGAACAAAAACAGTCAATATCTCACATCATGTGAAAATATTCACTACCGATTACCACAAATATCAGCATGAAAAAACACTTCCAAATTAACACTTTAAAATAATTAATATCTATATTAGTAGCAACATTAATCAAATTTCAAATCAATGAGAATGAGCATAATTTAAAGCAATAACTCCATTGATATAGAATATTTCCCCCTTATTATACACATAAATTCCCCCATCTTATCTCTAAATAAGGCCCTCTTATTAGATCTATGATCATAAATATAGAAGAAAAATAACATTATATTCAAGAAATTCCAACACAAATTGAAATGTTACAATAGTTTATAATGTAAGGGGAAAAATTTAGATGGTTTAACTTGTAGCATACATATAAGATTAAAAATTTCATACTCTCGACTCCATAAAGTGTAGGAAATACCCAAGATAATTCCTCATGGTGGAAAAGGGGAACAACATCCTTGCATCAGGATAACTTTATTCTCTACAAAGGAACACTATGAAATAAAAAAGAAAAATCACACACTATAAATAGTTAGTATAGTGGAGAGTATTCCCACCGATCATGTGGGTAACCTGAGTCTTTTCCACGCAATGACCCCATTCTAATGTATTAATATTAAACTTATAACAAAAGAAACTATAACCTCAAGGGTTCTTTAATAACATGTATAAATAGCTAAAACTTGTATCCATTTATAGTGAATGGAAAATTCTTCATAGTATATCAAACCTATACCAAACAAAAATGGACAATATGAGTTAAAATAAAAGGTTTATTCCATTTTGAATGAAATTTACTTGGGAAGAGATTCATCCTAGAGTTGTAAAGTATCAATTTATCTAAAATTGACAATTATTTGTTCAAAATAAAATTTCCATGATTTTCATTTTTTTTCTCTATTAAATTACATTCACATTCATATGCATTTCCCTTGATTTATTCTAATTCATGAAAAATGGTACTCTCTATTTTAGCTTCAAACATATTCAAATTTCAGGATTCAAAAACCCAAAAATATCTTTGTTCTAATTACATAGGTAAATTAAAGGCTCTTTTAAATACTATCCTATATGGTAAGATCCAAATTAGAGTCTTATAGTATATCATATATACCAATAAATCATTATCAAGCCTTAAAATCCAATTTTTATTATTTGGGATAACTTTTTTCTCAAAAATATGTTTGATCTCTCTATTAGAAACATCATTCATACCATTTTCTTGAGGATAAAAGGGTCCATACACGTTATTACTAACCCCATATCTTTTTAAAAAATCACCCAATATTCTACTACTTAAATTGATACCTTAGTTTATAAGAATTAACCTTAGAATCTTAAATATAGAAAATATATTTCTCTTGAAAAATAGGAACAACAATTTAGCATCATCAATTCAAGTTTTTAAAGACTCAATCAACTTAGACGCATGGTCTACAAAAATTAGGATGTAAGAATATACAATGGAATTTGGAAAGGGGCCCATAAAATAAATTTCCAAACATCAAAGAAATCACAAAACAAAAAAGTTTGTAGTGGCATCTCATATAATTGGGAAGTTTTTCCTTGTAATTGACAAGATTTATAGGTATTATAAAACACATGAGTACCTATAAACGTTGTGTGCTAAAATAATCCAAAATTTAAAACATCCCTATAAATTATATGATGCCCAAAGTGATATACCTATCTCAAACTATGGAATAATTCTAGAAATGTACAAATTTTAGAATTCATGATACATCACTTAAAAATATGATCACATTCCATATTAAACATTTATGAATCACCCCATACACATTTCCTTAACTATATGGTCAATTTAGAAACTTGTTAATATAAATATTATTTAGAAGTAACATCAATAGATAAGAAATTCACTATATGTAAAAACCATGGTCTCTTATTTAGAACAATAGAATATAATCTCTACCATGGGTAAAACTCTCTAATAGGTTCAACATATGGTTTTTCCTAACAGAACATAGTGGTTATCCTACTCAAATAATCAAACATAGTGTTCTAAATCCCTTTCTTATCTTGTATCACTATGTCAAATTCTTGAAGCAACATAAACTGCCCAACCATCCTTCATTTCAACTATTTATTTAGCATGGGATAACTAATAGAAAAATGGCCAGTGACTATAAAAAAAATAGACTCTAAAATTCATAACATAACCTTATAGAGAGAAAAAATAATGTCTAAGAATTCATTTTCTATTGTGTAGTAATTGAACTAGGTAGAATATTTATTTCTAAACCATAAGAAAAAACATGTGACTTTCTTTTTACTCTCTACCCAAGGAAAATTCCTAAAGAGAATTCTGAGGAATCTTTTATCAACTCAAAAGGAAATAATTAATTAGGTGTTAAAACTATTAATGTGGATATTTCCTTATATTTAAGTTCATTAAAGTCTTCCTCACACTTCATATCAAAGAAAAAAAGAATATATTTTTGTTGAATTCTTTTCAAAGGAAAAGAAATTCGGCAAAAATAGGTTATGAACTCTTATAGAATTTAGCATGGCCATGAAAAGATAGAGTATATTTCACTATATTTGGAAAATTAAATGATGATATTATTTTAATTTTGTACTTCTCCACTTGAATCACATTCCTAGACAATCCATGACCAAGAAAAATTCAAGTCTTGACAAAACATTAAATTTCTCATAGTTTAAAATAAGGTTCTTTTCGATCCCCATTCTAATCACAACCACAAAACATCTTATTCATCTCTCAAATAATGTATCATAAAATGTAAAATAATCCATAATAATATCCATAAATTCCTTAAAGAACTTCAAAAAAATGAATAGAATGCATCGTTTGAATGTGGAAGTGTAAATACATTGTCCAAATAGAAAATTGCCTATAAGAAAATGTACCCAAAGGAAATGTAAAAATTATATTATCACGGTCCTCTAAAGCTATATGATTGTTAAAGTATCCTAAAAATATATGTAAATCAATAATGGGATTGACTCGTAAACTATTAAATTAATTAATCAAGAAAAGGTAATGAATGTAGTCTATCATAATCAATAAATTCAACCACCTTTAATCTATGCATACTCTCCACTTATTTGGTAACCTAGAAAGAACTAATTCTCTAAATTCATCCTTGAAAACTATGAACATTCCTTTCTGAGTAATAATCAGGACTAGATTAACCCATTTAATATTAGAAATTAGATAAATTATACCAGTAGCCAACAAGGTAATCACCACCTTTTTAACAACCTCATGAAGGGTTGGATCCAATATTGTCTAGAATTTTCTGACCAGTTTAGAATTATCTTCTACAAGTATTATATGAAAACACAATGAAGTATTAATCCCATGTATGTAATATAATGGCCAGATGATGGAAATCATATTCTTGTAAAGGAACTTTAAGAATTGGTTTCATTGATCACTAGACAGCCCACTATTTCATATGTAAATAAATCTATATTTCTATTCTAAGTATGAATATTTCAAATTTTTAGGAAAGGCTTTATGTTCAAGTGTAGATGGGGTTTACACTTTGGAAAAATGGGTTTTATTGGTTATTTTACTCCTATTTTTGTCTTTAAATCATTCTCTACATTATCATAATTACAAACATCTATTCATTCACTGCAATTATTCTCGGACAATGTACATGGGTCAACATCAATAGAAAATTCATATTTTATTGAAGAAATGAGGTGAATCTTCAAAGAAATTTGGAAAAACATTAAAGTTCAAAATAGTAGACTCACATGAAACGTTTTTAGAGAAATAAGAATAGTATATAGTTCTGTCATGTTAAGAAGAATTTAAATTATTTATATACATTTCAGGTTCAATTTCACAAAGTAAATCCGAATATCTAGCAACATCAAATCTTCCAAGAATATTATAAAATTACTTATTTATCTCAACATCATTTTCAACAAAAAAAATTAGAGGGTAAACCATTCTAATTTTCCTAAATACGAAAATAGCATTATTTTTTTAAAAAATAGATTAGTTTCCTTAATCATTATAAATTATTTTATAATTTTTAGTGGCAGCGTCTTCATTATCAAGAAAAAGTTTATTTCTCATAGAATTTTCAGGTTGGTTATTTTGAATAAAATTAGGAAACTAATCTATAGAAAACCAATAAATAATGTTAATTTTTTTTGCAAATGATCTTTCAAAGGTTTTTTTAATAATTAAAGGATACATAAATTAACTATTTAACTTCCAAACTCTAAAAAAAGATCTCTTTATGAACATTTATTAGATAATAAATTTTTTTCATATATCTTTTACCTAGAATTAAGCATGAATGTGTGATAAATTATTCATCCCCAATACCTAACACATAAAATTCATAGGGAAAACTAACTCATTGACCAATAATAATATCTTCAATGACTCTAGATGGCTTAGATAAAATTTTGTTAGCAAGTAGGATTACTATTCCATAATTCGTGATCTCTCCAACCTTCATAGATGAAAATAATAAATAATGAATAACATTTATAGAGGATACAAAATATAGCATTGTTTCCACAAATTAATTTTTTCCAATGAAATTAGGAATAGAAAATGTACCTAGATCCTTTCATTTAATAAGGAGATAATATTGGATTATAGAGGAAACATTCCTCGCTAAGTTGAAATTTCCCCACCCTTGAACTTCCTTTTTTGATTTACACATTTCTATAAGAAATTTATCATATCTAGGGATAAATTTTGTAGCATCTAGAAATTTAATGTTAAATTGACTTTCATAAAAGTTTGAAGAAGATTTTTTTCTTTTAAGTTTAAATATTATTATTAATATGAGGACTACCTAGAAATTATAGAAATGAATCCCTATACAATTTTAGGTTATCATTAACTTTGTTATTCCCTTTTAAATAGTTAATCAAATTTCTAAAATCTACATATGTTCTCCCAATATTTATTTCTTACATTTCATTTTGATCTTCCTACTCTACAGGTTTGTGGACAGTGGGTAAAAGAACTAATTCAATAGGTTTGAGAATAATTTCAACATATTGTTTTGTGATTTACTTATATAGTTTCATGTTTGTTTCAAATTTGGGAATATCCTTTATTAGGATTTTTTCATTTAGTTAAACTTTTGGGTTTTTAATTTCAAATAAAATTATTATAGTAATGACACTAACATTATCTCTTTCTATCAGGTTTACTTCTTCTAGTGATGGAAAACTGCAACTTATTTCATTTTGAATATCACTAATTTATGTTTCCATTTGGCCAATCTATGTTATCACATTTTGTAACATCACTTGTTAATATTAAGAAACTTCTTAATACTTTTTGACCATTTATTCAATATATGAATCATTTCATTATTTTTTTTTCTTTATTATAGAATGTTTCAAAATAAATTCACTCTTGATTATCCGATTGATCTAGATTTAACAAAGGCTATTGATATGAATTTTTTGTTAAAAATGCTGATTTGGTTGTTCAGGTTTCCTAAACCTATTTTTTTGTTAATAATTCTATCATAAAAAGAAATTATGGTAGGGTGCAGATATCCTAGACTGATTTTTATTATTAGTAAATTGAATTTTTGAGTTTTTATAGAATGGATTTCCAAGGAATATCCCATTATAGGATTCTTAAGTTTCATGAAATTATATAAATTGATCCTTAACATTATCATCGGTATAAAAAATGTTGCAATTCATTTGTATAGGAAAAAATAGTTTAGGTTATGTTTTTAAGGGATATAGTTGGATAATATATATATCATCTTATTGGTGAGATCACTTAACTGACTCGCAACTTTCCGATTCCCATAATTGGAATTAGATACATTCATGGTCAGTTTGACATGAATTAATCCTCTAAAACCAAACTGTTGTGAATTTTAGGTTATATTATGTGTGATATTTCTACCATCAATAGGAGTATTATCCACTAATGCTCTTCCATCAAAATATTTTATCATACTCTTATAAATAAAGAATAAATCTTTATAAAAATATTGTATTAAGAGTTGATCAAAAATGTGGTGGTGAGGGCAGCTAGAACATAACTTCTTAAACCTATCCCCATATTCATATAGAGTCTCCCATTGAAACTACCTAATAAAACAAAAAAAATGAGAAGTACCTTATCTATATTTGGTCCTCACTAACCGCTTATGATTTCATGGTTATCGAAATAATTTTAATCTCTTGATGATGCTTGTTGGAGTCCTCTTCTGATAAACAGTTGAATTTTTTAAAATAGTGAATCAATCATAATCTAATTTCAAAACCATGAGTTATTTCTGGGTAACCTAGAGAATGTTTTTTGATTTTTAAATTTAGTAGCAGTTATCTTCTATAGAGTTACCTATTTTATACATTCTCTAAAAATTTAACAAGTTTTTAACATTAATTAAATCTATATAAATTTATTTTGGGGTATAGGTTTCATCTTTTTCTAAATTTATAATTACATGGAAAATTTCATTTTTTCTTATTGTCCTTGACATAAGATTGTAGGAATTTTACCTTCAAATATGTGTCCCGTACATTCTATACTATTGTAGAATCCTAAGTAGTCTCTTATTGAAGTTACCATTAAAAATATTTCCAAACATGATTTTATATATTTTATATGTTTTAGAAAGGTGATTATATGATTGAAATTAATCTATTATAAATTTCAAACACAATAAAATTTAAATAGTTAAATAAATGAATAAATAAAGGAGAAAAAAGTTAACAGAATATAAAGAAGTGGCCAAAACTATTCGATCTCCTGTTTTTTTCTTTCCTCGTCACTTGAAATACAATTTAACCATATCTCTCTCCAAATTCATGAATTATAATCAAAACACATGAATTTTATTATTCTCAAATGTTGTCAATGAAAATTAAGATATATTCTTTCAACATCCTTTCCGAAAGAAATAGTTGATCCACTAAACAGTCACTAAATTAATAGGCACATTTGACACTTTCTATACTCACAATCACAATTTGATGATTGGGAAATATAAACAACAATTTTCTACATCAATCTCTTAATTGTACCAATTAAATAGGCCACACTCATCAATTGACACTCACAAATAATAATTTTGACCATTAAAAAATGGAATGTGGAGATAAATTGAATGATATAAAATATATTCATCAAGATTCAATAAAATTTCAATTTAATATAAATGTAGAGAGAATTCATAGCAAGAGATTCAAGTGATTTAATCATTTAAAGGATTAACATTTCAAAACTATAAGTTATTTTCAAAATATCACTAATATTTACAGGGATAATGTATAATATAATACTTCAATCTTCTTCTCATTTTAATGAAGGAATAGATCTCATTCTCAAACACTTATGAAATTTTACTCTTCATACATGTTTTGTTGTGTCCCTTATTCTTGTGAAAGTGAATGCATTTTTATTCATAGTCCAATATTTCTAGGTCTCCAACTCAAAGTCATATTTCCCAAACTTCTATCTAGATTCACGACATATCACACCCAATATAATCATCCTTTCCATAATTTTACATAATAAAAACTCCTATAATATAATACTGACTACCTGACATGTTCCTTGTTTCGATATTGAGCATGATGAATACGGTAACAATATTATGAAGGATTCCTTCATCATCATCCTTAAATATTATATTATATAATCCTTATAGAATCTTCTCAACATTTGTGAGCATCATAATCAATGGACAAGATAGGGCTTCGTGTGATTTATCTATGAAAATACGCTTTGGAAAATTCCAAAAGGAGATTGGGTTACATAAAACTTCATGTACATCATATTCAATGTATATGAACACTCTCTGAGAGCTTTCACATTTGGATATGTGAATAATCAACTAAATTTATAATTGGATATATAAAAAATCAACTCTCTGAATAATTGGTGTTGAAATAATTAGCAACTTGAATTTCCTGCTCAAGAATCACCAATATAGCCACATTTAATTTGAAGACTCATCTATGTGATTAACCACCTCATTTGGATACGTCTCTAATTGAGATTTTATATTTTTAATACTTCAAAGTTTGACTCTTTGAATTTTGATTTCAATAAGAATTTCTTTTTCAAATTAAATTATTATAATTAATAAAAATAGTTTACTATGGAATATGAAAGAATTAAATACCAAGAAAAGAACCCCACAACATCCATGCACAAAGCGTCACTATCTTTATAATAAAATTCGTTAAATGAAGTTATTGAAAACAACAAAATTAACAATAAAAATCCTTTATTATAAGAATAATTAATTCTAAGAAATCCAATTTGAATATCTAATAAGATGTAGAAAAATTAAACAAAATAAATCCACATCACTCACCCCTCTATACTTTCCCTTATTTTTTTCATGATTCTTCTATGGAGATTGGGGATGATGTTTTTTGGTTGCAACATTGGATTATAAGAGTCCATTCTTGAATTTTTATTGATTTCATTGTTATTATTTACATATATAGATGGTTTAGGAATGAAAATGGTTATATTTTTAGTGTATATATTTGGATTTTATTACTGGGTTCACTTTATTTTTCTGATAATATATGAGTGAAATTCTTCCCATACACGTGACCAAAAACATTAGTGTTTGTCCCCCATGAGTGGCCTCTTAGAGGCAGGCTATAGAGGTCACACTCTTCTTCATTGCAGCTTTGGTATAATTTTTATTATGGTAAATTAATGAAAATGTGGGATCAAATATTTTGGTCTAGGGATAGGATGGTTTTTGGATTTAGGTACAAGTGTGACTTGTATGGGTTGGGTAATGAAATACTGTTATTTAACATAACCTTTGATAGAGGCAAGGGACTAGATAACATAGATATTTAAGTCCTCATGGTAATAATGTTATAATTCTTAATGTAAAAGAGATATTAATAAATAATCATGTATTATGGCCCCCTGTGATCTGATACATGGATCATGATATCCAACTAAGCACGTTTATATGAAAATTCACTAATTACAGGGTAAAAGTTTTTGGAAGGCTGCTTGCATCATACTCATGGGTTGTGTTTAAGAAATAAAACTAATTTCTAATTGTGTTTATTTTATTTTTTTATTTTAACATATATAGATATGAGATAGTCATTTTAATTATGTTTTCTTTATTTTTAAATTGATTCATGCAAGATTAAACATTATTTCTTATAAACCCATGAAATGATATGATGATTAATTTTATTTTCATATTTAATTTTAAGTTTTATAATTTAAATTCTAATGCATGTCAATTAGAAATCCTGTAAGAGGATGTTAATAATTAAAAAGGGTTGTTTAAAATTAATATAAGTATTAAAATTTAATATTTTAATTAATAATGAAACACGTCAAAAAGATTATTACTTCCATGAATAAAGTTTTCTATAATTCTTATTTATTACGAATTCTCTTGATGATTACTTATTTTTTATTTTAATAGAGTTTGAGAGATATATTTTGGAAGTGCTTTATCCATTCTAACATTCTTGGTATGAAAGTTTATTCCATGTGTTATGATAAATCGATGATTTAGGAAGTTTGTTGGATTAAATATATGTTATAAGAATGAGTTCATTTATTTAAAGAGATTTTTAGAGTATAAATAATTTATA
Organism: Viscum album; assembly: GCA_963277665.1. Lineage (NCBI taxonomy): Eukaryota > Viridiplantae > Streptophyta > Magnoliopsida > Santalales > Viscaceae > Viscum > Viscum album. The sequence continues at coordinate 29,527,554 of OY728131.1, forward strand.
CTTAACATGTATGTCTGAATTAAATTTTTTGATTCATCCCAAATACATATTATACGTAGAAATAATTAAATATAATTAATTTAAATTATGAATTATTGTGATATATATATATATGAAGTGATTGTTTTAAAAAAAATAGGATAAATATCAGATATCTTCCATTAGTGATTTATTCTGAACGTATGATAAGAAAATAGGGAGATGTTATAGTTTCTATTTATGTCATGATGATCATGAAGTGTTTAATTTTTTATATCATTATTTAATCTCCTAAATTTTTTGTTAAGAATAATATGTTTTAATTTACGTATGACATTTTAAAGTGATGAAATTTAAAGATATTTGGTAATTAAGTGATGAGATAAAATAATGATACGATGTTAATATGAAAATTTAGCATGATTCAAGTACTATGATGAAAGCATTTTAAGAAAATAGTAATTATTCAAGCATTGGAAATAAATATACCATGATTTCCTCATATAAAATGTTGCTTCTAATAATGGTTAATATTATGTTTTGAGTTATTAATCCTAGCCTAGATTGGTTAAATATTTTTATGCCATTTTGGTAATATGTTTCATTTAAATCCTTGAGTTTGATTATTTTGGTTATTAACTTACCATTTCATGTTTTGTAAAACGAGGTATTGTTGATATAACTAATATGATTTAATATTATATTGTGTGGTGGATATGGTGATGTGGAGGTATGGATATAATTTTAGGAAGTGATATGGTGGATAGTATATAGAATGATGTTGTGGAAGGAATTTTTTCATTAATGGGTTAATAGTGAATGATATGTTTGGTTAATACTTTCCAATATATGATTTGATTTCCTTTATCATGTCAAAATAATTCATGTGATTTTTGAAAACCTTATTGTTTTATTGGTATGTTTGGTCAAAGTTGGTGGATAATGTATCATAGAAACCAATCTGAGGTTTCATGCCCAAATTTATTGAAATATTCAAGAAGTATTTTATTTTAATTGATATAGATAAATATGAATAAGATTAAAGTAGATCATAAATTGTTTATATGAGTTCCTTAGGTTATTAGTCTCATGTTATATGTAAGTAGAGAGTTTTTAAAACCTCTAGAGTTAGTGTATGGACCCAAACCTTTTTCTTGAGTAATTTGAGGTGTCCTGAGAGAGGCTACTTGTTCTATTTTAATTTTTTCAATAGGGAATAATCAATATTAATTTTATGAGGTTGGTGTGTCTCTAAATATTTAGTGGGTAGTTATTTATGGTTTGGAAAGTGTGGTGTGTCATAGTTTAGTAACTATACACCTTATTTTGTATAAATCTAACGTGATGTTGAAATTAATTCAAAAATTCAATTTAAAAAAATAGTTGGTGACTACTCATTCGTGTTAAAATAAATGATTTCTTCCCTTGGTGAAATCATTAAGTAGTACTCTAATAGTTTCAAAGGGTTTTATTTTCAATAAAATTAAATAATTTTATATGGTTTATGGATTATATAAAAATTGTTTCTTATTTATGAAACATGGTGATTTGAGGAGACATTATTAATTAAAAAGAGGTAGGTTGTGAGTTGAGGTGGTTGGTGCTATCTTTCTTAACTATGTTTGGTTTTCCTCAGTGATGTGGTACTATTTTAGAGGTATCATCTATGGTTATGAAAATTTTGAAATTTGTGTTCTCAAAAGTGAGTAAGAGTCATACCCAAACCCTTTCTTATATACTATTGTATTATTAAGGATGTGAATCATTTGAGAGGTATTTAATATGAAAGTCGAATTTTCCTTGTCCTTTAATTGGGTTGGTTTCCATTTTTTAGGTTTTATTTTGATTCTTGAGGATGATTATCAATTGAGAGGTATCAGATGTAATGGCCGAGAATTTCCTAATCCCTTAAATTATGATTTATTAGTTTTTAGAGGTTTCAAGAGATGAATGGTGGAGGGGAGATGTCTTTAAATGCTTAGATTTCAGTAGGAAGGGGAGTGTCACAACGTTTCCATCGTTTTTGGGAAATCAATAGTTAGCTGGAAGAGGGTATCACTATAATATAGTGTGTTTTCCCATTATACAGGAAGGATAACCAGGCAGAAGAGTGAAATTATCATAAGGTAAACCATTGAAAATTATATCTTTTATCCTTCATAATTTCATCTCATATAGACTTCATGTGTAGTGGAACACTAAATATCCCGAAATAAATGATCCAAAACATAGTAAGACTGGATGAACTCAAAATTACCACACACAAAGTCTTCTTAAAACCATTAATATGGGTATTCAATTAAGAAATGAAAATTGAAAATTAAAGAACAATTTTGCTTTACATGGTACAGATTACCATCCTACATCCACCAGATAATACTACAACAGTACTATATATCTTGAAGTATAAATAATATATTGTGTGAATTATATACCATGTGGATAAATAAATCATATAATCGCATTAAAAGTCACAAATCAAATACAAGCCAACAGGTGATCCCACCCCTATTTGTAGTGGTGTCCAACCAGTCTTCCGATTACAAAAACCTCTTAATTTTATGGGAAACCATCCATTTGAAACAATGACCACCAATATCCTTTATAAATCCTAAAAGTTACTGAATACCTTTGGTAAATCTAGTGCATCACAATTCTCCCAAATAATATTTTAACCTGTTATACATATTCCAATGAATAATCATTCCATCATAACTTATCCCCAATTGATTTTTTATTGATTTAAGTCTCCATTGTCACTCCATCGTTTTGGTTAATTGAGTCTCGAACTTATGGGTATCTAATTCTAGAGCTTTAATGATTAATCATAATCCTAAAAATACCCCACCTGAAGACTTCATTATGTATCCCTAGAAAAACATCAACACTAATATATATTTTAACTTTACATCCTCCTGCCACATATATGAAATTATCTCAATTTCTTTCTGATCACTGTAATCCTACTATAGAATAGTTTTGCGTCATACTTTCTTGGATTATAATAATAAAGAACATATCAGCTAGATTTTTCTTCCATGTAATCTTTCATTGATCTGACTCACTATCCTTAGGAAACTGAATAATTTAATGATAAATAATGTTGGATTTTTTTCTCCTCTAATAAAAAATAGGATTATTCACTAAGTAAATTTCACTTTTACTATCACAATAGAGTGACTTAAATTACTATCCCTTTTTAATTTTATATCAATTAGGACTCTATTAATCCAGTTCCTTCACTACTTCTATTATAAAAAATATATTTGGATTCTATTGTAGAGAGTGAGACTTCCAATTTTAACCTATACATTTAGCTAATTATCGTTCCATAAAATGTTAACAAAAATTTAATTTTAATCATATAAGTATCGAAATCACCCCCAAAATCTGTGTCTACATAACCTTGTAGGGGTTCAAATAACCAAAAATATATGTTTGTATCTTCCATTGATTTGAGATATCTAATGATCTATTCCACATCTTCCCAGTTTCCTCTCCCTAGATTCAGCATATACTAACAAATGGATCCCACTATAAATTTAATTTTAGGGTGATCTAAAACCCTCACATATGCTAATTTTTTTCTATTAAATAAAATAAAACTTTCTTAAGTTTATATTTCCACATATTTCATTTGAGGATCCTTCCCCTTTAAAAATTAATATTTTATAGATAGAGGAGTTGAAATGGATTTACATTGAGTTATTGATAACTGATAGCTAATCTTTTAGATATAATCTCTTTGAGACAACACAAGACTCCATATACTCTAATATATTTCAATCCCCATTCCAAGCATCATATTTTCACCAATTAAAACCTTAATTTAAAAAAGTTCAGTAAACTCAAACTTCAAATCAAATATCTATTGAAATAAAAGTATCACCAAAAGCATATTAGCAACATCAAAAAGAAGGATGATAATGAAACCTTCCTTATACACATTATGATATCAAAAATGATCTTATTTTCTTCACATGAAACCCTTTTTGACAAGGAAATAGTCAAATTTATTTTTGCATTATAGTGGTTCCTATTTTAATACATTTAAACTAGGTTTTAGATTATAATTGATTCATTCTTATGATAAAACTCAAATCCATTTGGTTACTTCATGTAAATATATTCCTCCAAAACACCATAAGGAAACAAAATCATTACATAAATTTGTTCGAAACACAAATCATTTTTAACAACCAAACTCAACATCATCATAATTATAATATATCTTACTACCAGTGAAGATAATTTAGAGAAGTGCACTCCCCGTTTCTATTGAAAACCTTTCACCACCAGAATATATTTATATCTCTTTCTTCGATTAAATTATTTAATTATTTGAAAAACTCATTTATTATGAAACACATTCTTTCCTTGTGGAAACATTGTTAGCTCCCCCATCTGATTAGAGTATAATGAACACATTTTATCCTCCATAAATAACTTCCAATAACTATAGTCACTAATTTATGCTAACTATTTTTGGTTTTTAAGTTCTCCTTTATCAATTAAATATAGGTAATATACGTTATAACCATATCTTTCTACTAGTCATCTAACATTGAAAGAACAACACTACTCATCTTTTTCGTGTGCTACATTTTCTAGTACCATATATTATGGATATAACACTTTCATAGATCAAATTTTAAAATTATATACCCTTGGTAATTTTGGTATGTCTTCCACAAGTATAATTTTTAGATTATTTAAACCCACATCTGAAGTCACATGAATCAGAAAAAAATTAGTTCACGCATCCGGATAAACTGAACCTTTATAGTTGAATATTTGATATCATAGTCTTACTTTAATAATTTCAGATCTTTATGAAACTCCCTATAATTATAGATAATGTTTCTAGTATTGATGATATTTTGAGGGTTATCATCACAGATTCGGTTGCTAAAGTTTCCATCTCTATATTCCAAAAATAAAAAAAATTGGACATAATATCTATATTTTTGTTCATCTTATCATCAATGTGAATATATAATAGTCTTTTTAAAACATTCATATGATGAACTTATACTATATTATCATACCAAAATATATCAGGAATCTTCTTCCCCACCAGTTCTGATGTAATTTGGTTAAGTAAATATATAATGAAATTTAGTTCTTCTGAAAAAATGTTTTTAGACATTTTGGAATGAAATATAATATCATGTTCCTTATCAATCATCTTTCTGTTTATCTGATAATCCACTAAATTATATTCGAAAATACCATGAGTAGATTTATCATGCATAATTTTCTTCTTCCAAAGGTATTTTTTGAAGTATTTTCCACTGTATTCACCTCCATTATCCAGATTATGAAATTTGATCCTTCTTTTTGTCTCTCTTTTTACCATGGGTTTCAATTAAAAAAAATACAAATACATCATACATTTCCTTTGTGTAATAAATATAAAATTTCCTTATAGAATCATAAATAAATGTGAAAAAACATAAAGAGCCTCAAATGTTAAAATAAATATTTATTGGAAACTTCAATCAATATTATGTCTATGATTCATCCTTAAATAAAAAAATTTAAATAATTTTTCATTGAAAATTTTATTATAACCATTCCATGTGCCTTATGATCTATCAATTCCCATTAATATTCCTACATCTTTTCTATTCTGATTCTAGTCAACATGACATCCATGTCCGTCTTGATGACATAATCTTCAATCTCCATCCTCTAAAATTTAAATTTTCTTATACCAAACATATCAGCCCTGATCATTCCACATTACGATTCCATTATCCCAATGTAGTAACTCCCAAAGAATCTAATAATATCTTGGTAGAAATATAAAATGAATATACCTGATTATCTAAGGTGTAATCCTTTTTCATGAACAAGTTCAGATACCACATCTTTGGACGAGAATAGAACATAATAGTGAAAAAACTATAAGTTAAACCATCAAAAATAATATCTACTACCCATCAGAAGTTCAGCTCATCCATACTTCATGTGCAGCATCACGCCACATAACCCTAGATAAATTCTTCGGAACATAGTAATCAAGAATTCAACCTACATTACCATTCACAAATAGTTATAGAAAATGTAAACATAAGTATAAAAACAAGCAATCAAAATTGTTACCATTGAGTAAATTATCTTCTATATTGATCAATTTAGAATGTAATAACATTAAAATTCATAAATCTTTTATATGAATCAGTAGCTGATCCCACCCCAATTTATTTTCGGGTATAGCGGGTCATCTAACTTCACTAACCAACTACAATCATAGGTATCCATTCATTCATGACAATGACCACCAATATTTTGTATAAATCCTTAAAACAATAAGATACTTCTTGTAAACCAAGTGTAACATCATTATCCCAAATACCTAATTTACCTATTATCTACATTATACTAAATATTCATTCCATCATAACTTCCCCTTTATTGATATTCCAGTTATTTAAGTCTCTAATGTTTCTATCCCCTATTGATAAACTAAGTCTTGAACATTCGATGATCAGATTTTGGAGCCATGAAGAGGCTTCATAATCCTAACACAGTACACTCTTTTTTAGAAATGTTTGTATTTACCTTTATATTAGTAACCCTTATATATCAACCCTAATGTAGAGTGACCCTTAGGTATTTGTATCCAAAGGGAGTGATTCATATGTATTAGGTTGACCCATACATGAATGTTAATGATAACGAGTATCCCTTAAATATTAGTACATGTAAGAGAATTAAATTTACTAGAGAATTGAAAAAAAAATCCATTTCTTCCTTAAATAGTATTTCATGATTAAGAGAGGTATTATCAATTGTTTTCTACGTTTGGAAATTTTTAGTACCCTTGTGTTTCATTAGAAAAATCTAGGTAACCCTTTTTCATACAACTAAAATATTTGATGATGTATCCATTTTGTAATTTTTTTTCACGGTGTGTATAGATCATCACAATATGGTGATGGTTGTTTTGGTGAGAATGGTGCTAATAGGTTTTTCGTATGGTAAATCGAGAAGGGAAAATTTATTATTTGAGGATCCTTAATGGTGTAGTCTCATGGAATAGTCAAGTTTCTCATATATGCCAGAAATGAGAAGGGTGGTTCATGTATTCCATGGTGATCATAAAATTAATTTTTGGTTCAGATTAATATGACCAATTTGGTTACCTTCACGCCATTGTGTTGTTAGAACCAATTATAAAAATTTAAAAACAACGACTGAAGGGGGTCTACCAATTTTATTACCTATATTTTCATATCACATTTTTCTGAGTCCACCATGGCCATTTTGGAAATCGTCTTATCATTGTGGGGTTTCAACTAGGTTTTCTATAAATTAATGGATTTTTATTCCATTGGTTTGAATTTTATTACATTCATTTAAACCATAGTCGACATTAGGACCTCCTTTGTTCTTCTTTAGTCTTACTTTTGTGGCTCTTAGTCACCTAAATCATTTAGATATTTATTTTGTGATCTATGGTGCCCCTCTTCCCCTCTCATATGTATCTATTATTGATATATTTATTCATAGAGGTTGTAGTAATGATAATATTTGGTGTTAGTGGATTGTTTGAGGAATATTGATATCAATCTTGTTGGTGGGATCTTCTCATGGATTTATTGGGGCTTAAAATCTTTATTCTTGACATGGAATTTATCAACTATGTTGAGGTAGGTTCCTTCTAAGATTTTATTATATTTTTGGTAATAATATTTTTTATTGACATGTTTTGAAAGATTATAATTTACTCTTGTTGATCCATAATCCCTTGATTTATGTACCCTTTTAATTGAACTTTTGGATTCCTTCTTCAGTGTTCCCCTTAAACTTGTTTTCCATCATCACCTTTTATTGGAACCATTCATTTGAACTCTATAAATTATGAATATTTTTTATCCACTCTAACATTTTATGACTGATCCTTTATATTAAATTCTAAGATGCCTCTCCATAATATTAAATTTACACTCTTTCCTCAAAATAAATGTAAATTTTTTGTCCTGAGGTAAGGGGTTATTGTATGGATTCTTTTATTCCATATATTACTCTCTATTTTTCAAGATGGTGTATTGGGTATTAGCTTAGATGGAGGGGATATTATATGTTATTATATAATTTAATTTTTTTGTTTATTTAGTTTTATCATGTATTTTTTTAAATTTATTTTATTACTTTCTTTAATTTATAATTAGAATAATATTAATATGATACAAATTCCTTGAGGAGTAGATAGAAGGAATGAATTTGACTACGATTTTGGAATGGAAAGGTGATTGTGATGGATAGTTTCCTCATCAATTTATATTTTTAATGATGATATTATAAGAAGACATAAATAATTATGTTTATAATTTTGTGCTCAATTATGTTGGGGGATGATTTAAAAGGAGTAATATGAAAGAAATTTAAATATTAATATTTAATTAATTTTTCATTATGGTATACTGTTATGAATTTGGGTGATGTGTAGTACTACATTGTGATGTTGATATCATTTTGAAATCATATGAGTAAATGGGAAGTGATTTAATAAGGACCATAAGATGATAATAAAGTTTAACGCTATAATCAAAGGTTTATGGACATAGAAATTATTTATGTAGTGTAACTTGGTTTCTCATGGATTTGGGAGAGTGCTTCATTAGTTGAGAAGGCTTATTTTCTTATTAAGGTTTTTTGTTTTGAGATTGATTTTGTGGCTTGTTTATGATTATAGTTCTAGTTCATTCCTTGTTGTTTTGGGATTTTATTTAGATGAGGTCAGTTACCATATTTGGGCATGATTGTGTGTGTTTTTATTAGTCTCTCAAATGTAGACACTACCTTGAAAGTATATTTTCTTCTCTATAGTGATGTATTTTCGTTTTAGGTTCTAGAGTGAGAAGTTTTAGGTAATAAAATGGGCCAGGTGTTATTTTATATTGTGATTCCACTAGTTTTTCTTTTTTAAGGTGAGTAGTATACATGTGATACATGAGTTTCCAGCTTCGATTGCATGGAAATACCACAATGTACTGAATGGTTTCTTTAGTAATTAATAAAAATATTGATTCCTTAGATGGAAAAAATTATGTAATAATTTGTATAATTAATTTTGTAATTTATATTCATTAAATTGTTCAATAAATGGAAACTCCAACAGGCAGTAACACATCAGCTTCCATGATATGGTACCAAACACTCCAATAGTAATGAATTTTATCATTAAATGAATAGATTCTATAAAAGGGATGTGATCCCTCCCATGGAGATTAAACAAGTTGAGTGAAGTACTAACAAAATCTCTCTTCAAACTCTTGGTTATTCATTCATCCTCTTTGAAGAACGTGATAAAACCCCTTTAATGAATGGAAATCCTCTCATTATAAAACAAATATCCAAAGGCCGGTGTGATCCCTCGTAGGTAGAATTATTTTGGATCATAGCACTATAAATATCATTAAAATTACTATGTCAAATATTTAAATATGGAATTCATAGTCGCTAAGATATTCATTTTTATGTTCTTCATTTTTACAAAAGTTTGAATTCTTTGAAGATAGATCGGGAATTTTATTGGCTTGTTTCTCCTACCAAAGTTCATATAATGAACACCCAAAACCTGTCAATGTTATCCTAGATTTGTTCTTTGATGGATCAATAAGTTTTTCTACCATTTCAAATAATAAATCTATCATAAGGTTTTTTTATCCCTATCATAATGTATGATATGTTAAAATTATTCTATTTTGATTATTCATAGAATAGGACTCCCTTATATCATAGGGTGTGATATAATGGAATCCTTTGGATTTTAATTACATGATCGGATACGATATATGGTATCTTAAAATGTTACTAATTCATGTATTCTGGGAAAACCCAGCATCATAATGTATTTATGGTATTTGGGTTATCATTAAAGAATATTGGAGCCTTACGATATCACCTATCATAAGCAGTAATATCAATCAATAATTATGATTGTGTTATGTCGTAAGATATGATAGATATATGTTCTTATCTTTTTGTATCAATCATGGACTAGGAATGATAATCCTATTATCAGTCATTGAATATGATATAGAGAAAAATGTTAAAACATTTATTATTTGGATAAATTTTCTTATATATTATAAATTTTTAATAAAAGATTAATGTTAGGAATTTTTAAGTGATATTTTTTAATACCTCAATTAAATAATTAATGTTCATATTATTATCACGTGTATTGTAAAATTAATAAATATTTTATTTATTTATCAATTCCTTAAGAATATTCATGTTTATAATGTATTTTTGAAATAGGAATTGTAACACACAAAAAAATTCTAAAGTAATAAAATTTAATTTCATAGAATATGTTTTATTCAACAATAAGCTTAAACAACACATAAATATATTTCTTTAAATTTAATCTCTCTGATAGCTTACAGGACATACAACCCTATGTATAATTAAAATGTAATATGGTATATCTTTATGACCCAGCCGTTAAATTGGAATGTGTGAATAGTAATAAAAAATTATAAAAATTATATGGTTCACAAATGTAAAAAATTTATTGGTTATCTATTTATTTGGAATAAAATAGGAATCATCTAAAAAAGGAATTGTTTTCCAAAAAACTGTATTTTTTCCCAAAGGCAGTTTAATCATGCCTTGAATACATAATATATAATTAATTTATACCACTTTTAGAAAAAAATATATTAAAATTACGTTCATCTATGAAATTATAATATTAAAATTATTTTAGGGTGAATTTTTGAGATTTTTTTGAAATGTTTCTTTTTTCAACGAATAGTGAAAATATCAAATTTAAATTGAAAACAACATTTTCTTTAAATTATTAATAAATTTAAATTAAATTTTTAATTTGATTCAAAAATTAGATATTTAATATATCTATTAATCTAATTTATTTCATTTTAATCATTCTCATAATTAATTTTTATATAATAACTTTGTATACTTTTGAACATTTTCTCTTTGAAAATACACTTTCTCATCATGTATACGAGATTAATTTTAAATTATATTTTTCCACTTATATAAATAGAATTTGGAAAATAAGATTCCATATTGGGATTCAGAATAATTTATCCTTTATAATAATTTTAAAATCAACTTTTCCCATTTGAATATTAAAAAAAGTAGATATTATTTACCGCGATTAAGGTAAAAATGGATTTACCAGTTGTTTATCTAAAAGGATATGGTTTAAAATGATCTTAAATCTAATTTTGGAATATATTTAATAGAAATATTTATAGCCTATAAATACTAATAATCAATACCCTTGTATAATGTGGAAACTTTGTTACCCATTTTTATTTTCAAAAAATTACAAGTGTGTCACTCACCTCACAAAGAAAAGGCTACACATTCTTCTCTATTATTCAAGCCTTAAAACCATTTTATTTCATCCAATATATTCCTTAATAACTTTACAAATTTCATCCTCACATACTATAATCCTTATTTTTGGCATAAATCTAACCTATGATGGACTTTGGTGCAAACCTGAGGAGGTTACCAGAACAATAGGTAACATCCTTCTATAAGTGTTTTTATTTTATTTATTCCTCCACCTCATTAAAATATTATTAAACAATGATAATATAATGACCTCAGTATCATAAATAAACTTATAGGTTGTTATGTTAAGGTAATTTCCTACAACCATCCCCACTTCCATCAAATTGGTTGTGAAATCATCATTCTTGTGTACGGCGAACTATCACCTCGCAAAACAATGTCATTCACTTTTCTATTACCACCTATCAGAGTTGGTTTTTATGATGGATATAAAGAATATATATAATATTTAAAACATAATTAAATATATATAGTTATTATATCATACATCCCATTTTAATTTTCTATTCCATAGGGGATATGATGATGTCTCTCATATGTACTGAGGACTAACGCATCACGAAGTGATGTGATTATTGTTTTCAATAATGCTTTACATTAAAGATAAAAAGGATAATTTTGATGAATATATGTAATATAAATAAAATAATTATGATATTAATGACATATTTATAATTATTAAAAAATATTGTATCATTTTATTTCTTACCATTTCACTCACTGAAAGATGATAATGTCGTTCGTGTATATGTGGACTACCACCTTCATGAAATGATGTGACTCTCCTTTCATAACCAAACCACATGGATGATATGTATAAATATTTTTAAATAAATAATATGATATTATTATCATTATGTAAAGGTTGTAATATTACTTACCTTATTTCCCTAATGATCATTGGAAATTGAAACGCTACTCATGTGTATGTACGACCTACCATATGCACGATCGTAATGTAATTCATTTCTCAAAACCTTCATTAACAGTTGGTATTATAAGTAAAATAGATATAAAAAATATGATAATTATTTCATTATTATTATTTTTTAGATGATGGAACTATATAATATGAAAAATAACTGAAACATTCATAATAAAAAACGAATAAAAATATGGAAATTAACAAACAAAATACTAAAAATAATAAAAGATTATTAAATAATTATTGATAAGATGTTATATGGCATTATAAATTATAATATGTTTTGGTAATAATTTAATAGTATTTTTAAAACCACGATACATGAGGTTAAATCTCATTCAACGAATAGAAAGCATGAGGTAAGGTAATTCATCTCAATTTTCATCATTAAGGCATATTGTAATATTATGCACCAAATTTATTTATATGGTATATATACTTCCCATTTTACATGTAATATCATGATTCAATAAAATTAATGATATTTTAGGTTTTAATTTGAGTTATTCATCCAATGGTATTTGACTTGAAAATTTCTAAGTGGTAAAGAATTTAACAACTAGATTTCTTTTTATTGGGTTATATTACTCCTTCGTTGTCTCTGATATTATAAGATTATGAGTGTAATGTATTTTGACTATATATTATTTAATTTCTACTTTTTTGTGGATTTAAATTTCATACACAAACACTATTCATTGGTTAATTTTCACTTCAATGTTTTGATCATTGTAAGGATTTATTTCACAATCTCATATTAATCGGGATTGTTTAGGTCTGAATTTCCATTGATGGAAATTATTTTATTATTGTATAATAGACAAATTTAATTTTATTCTCTTATGGTTATTCAAAAAAATTTCAAGTAAAATTATCATTTTTTCACTCTTTGGTACATTATATTATTTAGAAAATATTTTTAACAAAATATGACATTATTTCTCTCTTCGATCAAAAATTATTTTTCATAAAAACCCATGTTTTCTAAATAGATTTAAAAAATGGGTTCAAAATATTCAAAAAAAAATTAAATACATTTTTACCCATTTTTACTTATTAGAAAGTGTTTTTAAATTCATCTTCATGTTAATTTTAAAAACAATGATCATTTGGCTTTTACCAAAAATAAAAAAGGAATCTTTGTTTTAACAAACTCGACATCTACACAATTTCTTTCCCTCAGGACCACTAAATGTTTTAAAAATTATATTATAAGTTATTTAAAAATAAAATGATTGTAACACCGTGATATTATTATAAAATATTTCTCTATATCTAATTTAATATTTTTGGTAGATTGTGTTGCACACCACACCAAGCATGAAAAATCAATGATATATTTTTAAAATATTATTATTCATAAATCAATGTTACAACTTATCCATTGAATTTCTGGGTATGAATATGAATATTCGTATTATGAAATATATTTATTTATTAATTTTTAGGAAATAAACACTTACTATTTATTAAATTCATTTTCTTTTAAAAAATATGTTTTCTTTAAAAAATAAATGTATTTATTTCTTAGAGAAAATAAATATAATTAATTTTGATACTTCTAGAAAATTTATTTAAAAAAATAAAACAAACTGTTGAATTGAAAATTTCAAAATTATCTCCGGATGAATATTTTATAATTATCTAAAAAATTGAAATTTTATTGAATAGTGAAAAATACAAATTTACATTGAAAACTATATTTTCTTCTAAATAATTTACAAATTCTATTTAAACTATTTTTAAACAAAAATTATTTTTTTTATTATAAATATTCTAATTTTTTCCTTTTAAATGAGTTTTATACATGAATTTAGTATAAATAAAATTATACTTACAAATGGGCATTTTTTGAAAAATTATATTTCATGGCCATTTCAGATTTAATTTTAAATTAAATTATTTCACCTATGTGTTTTTTAATTTTTAAAAATGGATTCCATATTTGGAAACATGAGGTTAATATTTATTAAATATACCTATTTTTCAATATGAATACTAACTATAGTAATTTTTGTAACCAAGATTAAGGGTAAATCAAGTAATTAAGGGTAAAAATAATACTATAAAGATTTTTAAGTGAACCTAACACTTTAAAAAATCTATTTTATGAGTAATTGTTTACCATAATAATACATGGGTTGAATTAATGACCATTTGGATCTACTGGGTTGACATTAAGTCCCAAATATTATTTTATTAAATGAAAAGTCATGGAAATCACACTATTGTTTTTAATAAGTATAAATTTTTTAATATATTTTTATCCAGAAGATATCTTTGAAAATAAATAGTATTTTGAGTGTTAAAATATTTTTCTTCATCGTGGTAATTTATTTATAATTCTTATTGAATAAATAATTAATTTAAATTATTTTACCACACTGATGTAGTAATTATTCAATTAATGTAAAAATCAAATAAATGTTGTTCAAAATATTAAAATCATTATAATTTGGGATATTTAAGGTGATAAATGAATTATATAAACTTCCATGAAAATTATAATATATAATAAAATATTTTTTAAAAATTATAATTTTTTCCTTAATGTTTTAAAAGTCATAGTAATGAATAGTGTGAAAATTAAAGATAATTATATTTCATGAATATATTATTTTATTAGATTATTTAAAAATCATAAAAATATTATATAATCACAAAGGGGATAATATATAGTCTTAAATATACACCGATATGAATTTATTGTCCTTTTCTATGAATTTTTCTCTAGAATTGTTTTGTTATTTTTTAATATTTTGAAAAATTCCAAAAACACCACTCTCCCCATATAAATACCACCCCTTCTTCTCAAACATTACAAGGATTGAATATTTAAAATATAGTCTAAATAATTTTCTCCTCACTCTCTCCTATCCATTTTCTTCTTTTCTCACTAAAAGAGAAATTCCATTTTCCACAAGGGTCATTCAAGGAGGTGATATTTAAGAAGTAACATTCTCAAACTACATCTTTTATTTTCTTTTCCTCTTCTGTGTTATCCCTATTTCATCCATAATATAAAAATAACCATAAATTTATTTATATAATTTAATTTAAAATTCATAATGTAATATTTTCTACCCACTCTTTTTTCTCATCTCCTCTTATTGAAAAAAAATCATTGTCCAAATTATGGCGGTTAACAGTCTCCGTGGATAATGAGTATTCATTTTCCATTACCACCTTCATGGCCATTCATAAAACTATTATTATGTTTAAATAATATTTTGATAATTATATTATAACTTATTTTATATTCTATAAATAATATATAGAGATAATATTAAATAAAATGAAAATAATGGATGATGGTTGTAAAAACCGCCAAAATCAACTAAACATTTTTCAATAACGTTTTATAAAATGAATAATCCTCAGGTAATAAAAATTATATATGGGAACATTTTAAATTTTTAAGTGTATGAATACCATTTAATTTCAATTTGTAAATATTATTCTCGTTCTACAAAAACTTCCATAATTAGGCACAAGTTAAACGGCCATGAAAACATGAAATGAATAATCTTGGTACGATGAAATTAAACCTTATAGGTCATCAAAAGGATCATAAATTAACATAATAAAATAAAAATAAATAAAACAAATGTGTAATAGGATATTATTTAATCAATTAATATATCTAAATTTTTTATCTATGAGATTAAGTGTAAGTGTAAAACGCATTCAGACATAAAGTGTGGGATCTCTCTGAACCTCTATATTTATTTTGTGTGAAAAAATTATCTCTATTTGCGTCAAGTAATATCTTAATTATTCTTATATATTTATTATATATTTGTTATATTTGTTAAAAAAAAATTTCTCAAATTTTCTTTATTTTATGGGGAAATAACTATTTTAAAATGTTTTCTTCTCACTTCCTCTTGATAAGCTAATCTGATTAAACAGAACTTCTCTGTTTCCCACCTATTTTCAAGTACATTCCATAAAATGTTTTAGGCCAAAAATATTTTTCCAAAATAACTCATTTTATCATGAAAAAACGTTTTAGTTCATTTATCATTATATGGAATTAATTTTTCATTTATCCTTTTATAGACTCTTTATTCTTTTCCATAAAACAGTGCTTAAGTGGCACATTATAAAGTTACATAAATGCTTCTTTTTCTTGATTTAAATTAAATTGGACATCATTATTCATTACATATTGTTATTTTTCATTTATAAATTGACAATAATGGTTTAAATTAGTTATTTCATGGATACCATTATAATACACCCTTGGGATATGCCTTATGACATTGTTATGATTCCCATTTCTTTCTATGGGTAACCCTTTTATTTTTTCCTTATATTTGATTCTTTATATAGAACTCATATGAAACATCGTGTTATGATGGGTGCATATAGATTGTGTACCAATGCATTGGGTAATTTTTTAGTCTCATGAGATTTTATGTATGGGATTAGGGAGAAAACCTAATCAATTATGGGCCTTTATCCACCTTGAGATGTACTCTTGGAAGTTATCCTTCACTGATGTTTATTTCATGTTATATGTTGATTCCAATTTCCTATGTTTTCATGGTCATATGATTGCATGTTGTATATGTTATGATTCATTATGTTTACTTATTATCCATGCCTTTTATTTTATAATGTTATGCCTTCTCACTCATTTCTTATGCTTATTTT
This sequence comes from Viscum album, assembly GCA_963277665.1. Classification (NCBI taxonomy): domain Eukaryota; kingdom Viridiplantae; phylum Streptophyta; class Magnoliopsida; order Santalales; family Viscaceae; genus Viscum; species Viscum album. The sequence goes on from OY728131.1 coordinate 29,544,466, forward strand.
CTATGTTTATTCCCTTACTAGGATTTCTAGATCATCCCTTTTTTCTATGTATTCCCAATGTTAACCTATATAGTTTTAGGATCTCAAAGGTAGTAATTAGGTCATTATTAATGTTAATAAAATGATTTTTTATTCTGGTTTCATGTTTTCTAATAATGTACCTAGTCTTCCAAAGACACTAGACCTCTAAATCCTTAGTGTGTATTTCATTGATAATTATTCTTAAAATAAAGTAATAATATGTGTAAAATGATTGGTTAATTATAGTTGGTATTAGAGCATGGCCTATTTATTTTTGGGAATTATGATAATAAAACTTTAGTAAGTCCCGTAGGGGTAATTATATCACCATGGATAACCCAGATCGAACTTCAGGAATCACAAATTAGGATATACATTTCATTTATAATTTATCCTTATATATTCATAGTTTCCATTATTTTAATTAAATATTTATCTTTAAATAATTTATTTTCTTCGGTATATTATGTTTCACGAAACACCATGTTTAAAACAATCATGATACACTATTAAAATAGTATTACTCTAACATGACCATTATAACCTAGACATTTAATTTGTGGGTAATAATAATAATAACAGCATTATGAAATATTTTTATTTACTAATTATTAGTAAATATACATTTTATTGATAAAAAAGTCAATTTAATCTTCAAAAATACATTTTCTTCAACAAAATGATTTTATTACTTTCTATGATAAAATAAATATAATTAATTTTCAAACATTTAAAAAATTTATTAAAAAAAATAAATATTATTTTTTAAATCATCATGTCAAAAATATCTTAGGATTATTTTTTGATAATTTTTTCAAAAGTTTTAAATTGTGATGAATAGTAAAAAATACTAATTTACATTGAAAATGGTATTTCTTTTTAAAGCATTCAAAAAGTTAAATTATATTTTCTATTAGTTTTAAACTATAATTGGTTATTTTTTATTATATTTAATCTAATTTTAGTCTTTGAAATTATATTTATACGTTATTTTTTTAACATTTTATACTTAAAAGGTCATTTTTTGGAAAAATTCTTTTTCGTTGTGTTTTTATGATTTAATTTTAAATTAAATTTTATCACTTATATGTTTTGAATTTTAAAAAAAATTATTCTATATTTTTAATCATGGGGTCTAAATTTATTAAATATACCTATATTATTTTTTGTTAATATAAATGGCAAACTTATTAAGTTTTGTTACCACAGTTAAGGATAAATCTGGTAATTAAGGGTAAAAATAATATGATAAGGATTAAAAAATGACCCTAAAGCTTTCCTAAAATATATCGTATGTGTAATTTTCAACCATAATCATAATTTTCTCTAATTTATGAAATTTTTTAGCATCTATTATTACATTCAGTCCCTTATAGTACTTTATTTAATGAAAAGTAAAATATGTAACACTGATATTTTTAATATATATAAATTTTTTAATATTTGGTTATCAAGAAGATATATTTCACAATAAATATTATTTTAAAATATCTAATATTTATATTCAAAATTATAATATGTTTTAAATTATTAGTGATTAAATAATTACCTTGAATTCTTGCACAACACTGATGCAGAAATTATAAAATTAGTGGAAAAATCCAATAAATGATATTAAAAAAATAAAATAAATATAATTTGATATATTTAAGGTGATAAATAAATTATCTATATGAAAGATACTTGTTTTGGATATAATCAAATATTTTGTTTGGATTTTACTTGTTTTCCTAATATTTTTAATGTCATGGTAATGAATAGTGTCAAAATTGAAAATAATGGTATCCCATGGATATAATACTTTATTAAATTATTCAAAAATCATAAAAATACTATATAATCAAAGGTGGGATAATATATGATCATAAAATTTATACCCTATACATTTATCATTCATTTGGAATCATTTTTCTCTTTAAATGTATTATTATATTTTAATATTTTTATGAAATTCAAAAAACACCCCGCTCCTCCCCTTATAAATACCACCCATTCACTTCACACTTACAATAATTATAGCATTCCAAATATCTACCAAACACTCAAATCCAAAATATTCCCATTTATAAGTTCTTTTCATCTCACCAAAAACCAATTTCAATCTTCTCAAGGGGTTATTCAAGGTTGTGATATTCAAGAGGTAACATTCTCAGCCTACCTCTTGTAATTTATTTTAATCTTCTACCTTATCCACACCTATTTCATCCTTTAAAGAATAATAAACCAATTATAATTTATATACTATAATTTTATATTTATAATGTAATATTTTATATACATCACTTTTTCTCATCTCCACTTATTAAAAGAAAGAAAACCATTGTCCAAAATATGGCGGTTAACCATTTCCATGGATAATGAGTTTTATTTTTCCATTAAAACCTTCATGGTTGGTCATAAAATTATTATTTTGATTAAATAGTATTTTAATAAGTATATTATAACTTATATAATGTTTTGTAAATAATATATATAAATAATATTAAATAAAATTAAACTAATCTATGATGGTCAAAAAACCCACCAAATCAAACTAAACATTTATCATTAATATTTCATCAATTGAATCATCATCATGTCAGAAAAAATGATATATAGGAAAATTAAAACATATGGGATTTTATGAATACAATTTCATTAAACTTATGTAGTAGTATTACCCTTAAATAATATTTTCCACAATTATACACAAATTAATTGACCATGAAACTGTGAAATGAACAGTCATAGAATGATAAAATTAAACACTATAACTCATAAAAATGGTCTTAAATGGACATAATAAAATTATAATAAATTAAATAAATTTGGAAGTGGTTATTAATTAATTTATTAATTAATCAAATTTTATTTTCTAGGACATTATGTGTAAGGTAGGAACACATTCATACATAAGTTAAGGGATCTATCTAAACCTCCGTATTTCATTTGGGAAACATTTTATCTTTCATTGGCTCAAGTTATCTCTCCATTATTATTATATAATTATTATATATTATTTATATATATAATAAAATATATACATATTGATCGATTCATCTTTATTTTATGGGTAACTTAATATTTTAAAAGGTTCTCTTTTCAATACCTTCCGATAAGAAAAACTAATTAAACATAACGTCTTTGTTTCTTACGAATTTTCAAGTACACTTTATAAAAGTTTTAAAGAAAAAAATTCCAAATTCACTCATTTTTTAGGAAAAAACATTTTATTTCATTTCTATTTTTATGAAAATAATTATTCCTTTATCCTTTTAATGAAACTATATTCGTTTCCCAAAATCTAGGCTTAAGTGGTACATTTATAAAGTTACCTAGACACTATTTTTATTATTTTCAATTAAGTTGTAAATTTTCAGTCATGAAATATTATTATTTATTCTTTATAAATTTCTAATAATTATTTAAATTATTTATTTCATGGACACCATTTTTATACACCCTTGGGTTATGCCTTATGAAATGATTTCGATACCCATTTCATTATAGGGGTTACTCATTTGTTTATTCCTTTTGATTGATTCTTTATTATGCACACATATGAATGAACATGTTTTGATGGGTTTACCCAGAGAGTTCTCCAACACATTGGATAATTTTTTAGTCTCATGAGAAATTATAAGTGGGATTAGGGAGTCATAATAATTCATTATGGGACTGTATCTTCCATGTGATATATTCTTAGAAGTTATCCATGAATCATGTTTATATAATGTTATATATTGATTCAAAATTCTTTTTTTGATGTTATTATACGATTTTATGTTCTATATTTTATTCATCCATATATTTATTCATGATCCATGCCTTTTATGTTATCATGTTTTTTCATATACCTAATGTGTTATGTTTAGTTTTCTTGTTTATTCCCTTACTTAGATTTTCATATCATCCATTTTTTCAATATATTTACTACGTTATTTGAGGATGTTTTAGGGACTCAAATGGGGTTAAGATCTCACTTTTAAGATTAATAAAATTATTTTTAATTACAGTTTCATGTTTCTTAATTATTTACCAGTCTTCTAAAAAATGTATACTTTTTGATCCATGGTTCGTATTTCAGGGATATTTTTTCTCAAAATCATGTAATAATATGTGTAAAAGGATTATGTCCCTATAATTATATTCAAAATGTTTTCTGAAATTTTAATTTTTAAAAGGTTGTTTTTCAAAAGATAATCATAGTTTCCTCAATAAAGTTTTAATGAATTTTTATGGTATTTATATTCCTTAATGACAACATCCCGTTATTTTTACCCCAATGGGTATATTTTGTATTGATACTATATTTATTATTTATATGGATGGTTTATTATAATTTTATCCAAAAAAGCAATTTACATTCTCTTTCATGATTTATTCTTTTGTAGTCATTAACATTCATTTGAAACATTCATTCTCTTATGATCATTGTAAAATTCATTTATCATAAATATCCATACTATTTGTATCATGGATAAGATTATTTCATAATCCATATACTATTTCCACATAAAATTTTTTCTTTGAAATTTATTTTATAAATTGTGAAATATTTATAAATCCATAGTCTTTACCCAATGCAGATAAATGTCCATAAGGCATATTGAGTAATGAATTAAATCGATTATTCGATATATAACGAATTATTTGGACCTGAAGTGACATGTGGGGTTTAGAATTTTATATCCCCTCAATGCATTAGTAGTATCATGAGTTGAATCAGTAAGAAATAATTAAATGGGATTCTACCAATAGTTTTAAACTATATTGTGAAAGGTCTTGATGGTAGGTGTATCATGATGCATGAGATCATGACCTCGTTAATTAAATATTTACTTCATTGAGAATTCACTTATTATTATCAATTATATTTTCAAAATGATATTATCTCTAGATTCATTTAATTTTAAATTTAATAATAAAATGTAACATGTTTTTGGTTATTTACCTTTCTATATTCATTATTTTTTATCCAGTTATGATAGTCATGTTATTGATTAAATGGAATGTTTTTTCAGTTATTTACCATTCCATGTTGATTTTTCATTATCTTATTATCCATGATATTTTCACCATGATATTATATTAAGATTCATTTCATTCATATATTATTTAATTAATTGATTGTGTGTTTGGATATTTAACTTTCAATGTGGATTATGTTTATTGATTCATGATAGATTCTATTAAACTTAACCCTTACTGAGAATTTGAGCTCACCCTTATTTTGGATTACTTTCCTAGAAATCCATGAATTGTACTATGATTTATATGCAAGGATATTCTAGAGAGAAAATTTTTATTCTTTATAGAAAATTATATTGTAATTTGTGTTTTGAAATGTAAAATGGGAATCATGTATGCATATAGTTTACTAAGACACCTAAACTATTAGGCCCTTAAGGATGTGATTCCTTGTAAATTAGGACAATGTAATGAAGTAGACACTAGATCCATGTTACTAGGATATGGGTCACTACATAAATATTTTATATGCTTAATTTTGGTGATAAATTGATGCTATAGATTATTATGTCATGCATTACGTCCTAGAAATGGAATCATAAGATTTAGTTTTCATCTACCATGACCACTATTTTTCAATTAAATTTTTAAGCTTAAATTTATTTTTTGAATATACTTTATACATATTATCTTTTATAGTTATTATAAATTATATTATCACTTCAGTGAATCCATCCTGGGGATAGAAACATTAGTTTGGAATCCTCACTGACCAAGAGGCTTATACATTATTCTAGAAAGGTGGGGGTTGTCTATGTGTCACTTTAGGCTTACTCATGTGTAGATTTTCAATCTCATGTGATTTTAAATATTTACATGAAATGTTAATATAACATATGAATTTGATTCTTTGGATATTTATTATCATTTATAATATCTATATTTTATGTGAGTAACAGAAATTAGGGGTTCCGTAAAGAGTTATACATCAAGTGTGAGATTCATTCCAAAGAAAAACATGTCAAGAGATCAATTGCTCAACTAGGTAGGTTATACTTAAGAAAGGGGTCAATGGATTATCTTATGTAAGGAATAGAATATATGTATAACCCTAAGAGGTATATAACCAAACATTATTGGGAGATTTGGGTAACACTTGGTTAGGAACCCTAAGGGTTATGATGCTATAGTAATAGATTTGAGTTTATATTCATATGATGGAATGGAAATAGGGTTGTGTACTCAAGTATCCTATAATCATAATTGTTATGATTGGGATTATTCCTAACCTAAATAACTAAGTAGTGATAAGAACATCCTAGAAGAGTCATTACTTAGTGAAATATAGATCTTGGAACACTAAATAGATATAATGTTTACGTTCATCATTTTAATTTAGATTTCTTTCACTAAAATGCCTTAATGAAAATTGATAAACCATGATACTCACCCATAGATCTGTATTGTTTTTATATTATATATTACTTCATGATATTAATTTTAAGATATTTAGTAGGTATGACTTATAAAATAATTTAAAATTTGTCTCTAGGGTTGAAATTTGTACTCAATAGAAAGAATTATAATTATCTAAATATGAATGATATAGAGATAAATTTCTCTAAATCTAACTAATGGGTATTGGATACTGGGTGTGTATAAAACTTTTGGGGTAATAAATATACAGTTGAAAATATGATGGCATTGATGAAGTGAAAATTAGTTATTCATGTCAGTAATGGAGAAAGATTTTTTCCATTAGAAGTTAAAACATATGATTTATGTCCGCCCAGTTGGTTTGTTCAATAATTGGAGAACAATTATTATGTTCTCACCATAAATAGAAATTTTATTTCTATATATTGTGTGAACAAGACGGTATTTTCCTTCATTATTATGAACAATATTTTTTTTATAAATAATAATTAAATGCTCTATGGCATTATGAATATATTAAATTGTTTATACATTCTAGTTATGGATAATACAATATATAGAATTAAAAATAATAATTTTAGGGTTTATTATAATCCCACATTATTTGGAATATTCAATTTTAATACATAAATAATAAATGGAACCAAAGACTCTATAGAGATGTGCAACACCCCGACCCCAGTTACATAGAGTCGGTGCATAATTACATAACATTGGCATGATCACAAAAGATCAAATCTCAAAATATCGATTAGTTTAGTAGCCTTGGAAACATTAGATACATTCATAAGTCTTACATTACATACAAAAGTGAAAAAATACAACAACATAGTCTCCTTAGACCACACTCATATCCCAACTTACTATCCCTACAGGTCAGTTATAAAATACTTCTTCACATCCTAGGAAAAATAAAACATAGAAAGTGATGAGCTCAGATGCTCACTAAGGATAACTATATAGCGGAAACCTTCATAAATAAGCATAAACATATAAGGCAATGCATAACTAAAACCAAATCCTTTTAAACTTGAACTTAAGAAATATATGTCAATGATAAAATCAAATAATGTCATTTACTTATTCACATGGATATTATACTAGTAGAATAATCACATGTAATATCAATAACCACTTTCATAATGATGGAATGCATAATGCCAGACTATCATAACCACATAGTTAAGGCCTTCTTCCAAGACTACAAATAAGATTTTGTCAAGGCCTTGTCCCAAGACACTATTTTGTCTCATGAGAACCACTGATGCATCTATGAGCTAAAGTGGGTTCCACCCGTCACTTACTAAGTCCAATGCATTCCTAATATGGACTGGTTTCAACATAACATAAACATTCATATTAAAACTTGCATACGAAATGTCAATTTTTTCTCCATAAACCATGAATGGTATAAAAATAACACATCCATAGTCAAACATATCACAAAACCTTCAATACAATATAAAAGTTTTGTATCATAATAAATCAACTACAAATAAGCTTAAAATCCATCAAAGGATGTTGACATAGATGAAATCAATACAATTTGAGTGAAATATCTATTTTTTTGAAATCATTTAAAAGGCACATAATTATAAAAGAAAAAATTTAATATGAGAATATTCTTATAAGCTTTTAAGGGAATCTTTGATGATTTTATAATGGCGGAAAATAGCCACACCCGCCGTATAAGTTAAAAACAACATTCAAACCTAAATTTTGTCGAAAAGGTTAAAAAGGACCCTGTTAGGAAATTGATTGAAAGATTACTTTATAAACATCTTATAAAAGTAAAACAAGGGTATAAATGAATTTAACCCATAGACTATAAAATAGTGAGAATGTTTTGAAATACATTTTTAAGAAACATGGATGTGGATGATGAAGAGGTCCCAGTAGATACTTACGAAAAAACAACCTCAGATAATAAAGAGATTGTGAAATTTACCCTTACCTTCTACTTTTCCTTGGTAGAGGGTAGGTTAAAATCCTTTATAATGGTGAAATAATTTTTATTAAATTAAACAAGAATCCTATACATTAATATGATATTATATATGATCATTTAACATTGTTTTGTTAATAATATCATAGTATTATCGTCGTTTCGGGTGTTAAGGGATTAGTTTTACTTTATATTATGTGTTATGTGAGTAATATTTGTTATGGATGGGATGTATCTTATTCCTATCAAGAATTATATCAAGTATTTAAACATTATTTTTAATCAACAAATGAAAATTTGTCTTGAATGGATACGATGGGGAATGAATCTCATCGCTATGTGGAGACGGTAATCCATACGTACGCACGAGCGACAATATCATTCTATTGATATTAAAATAATATATAATTGGATGTTATATCATCTATACACAATAATTATCATGTTATATTTATTATTTACATGAATTACACATCATTATTATACCCATTCAAATAATAATGTATTGAATAACAATTACACCACGACATGGAGATGGTAAGTCGTACGTATGCACGTGTGGTGACATGTCATTCAAAGGATTGATAGAATAATGAATTTGGAAGTACCATATTTATAATAACATCACATCATATAGAATATAATGAAGTTATTATTTTATTGTTGAAACAACAGATAAAGAAGAAGTGAAAGAGGAAAAGAACTTGAAAGAGGGTGGTGAAATTATTACCTCTTCTTCGGGTTCTTCATTTTGATTTGATCAATAAGGCTCCTTAGGGTGAAATTATGACTAATTAAAGGCCTCTATAATGGATTTAGGGAAGTTTAGAGGGTATTTGGGTAGAGGTTGTCCAAGCCAAATGGATTTGAAGATGTGAATTTTAGTGAAGGGGGAGTGCCCATTTATAAGAGGGGTGTGGGGAACCTTAGGAAAATCTAGAAATATTAATTTATAATAAATTCATATTAGGTTTCTAATGGCTCCAAACTGATTTATTTCGTGGATAAGGTGGGGATGGGTCGAAAACCACTAAAAAATAGGTTTTAGAGAGTTTTGGGTCACTATATTAACCTTATCTTTTGGATTTAACTCTTAGTTAATTAGTTTGAAATTTACCATCTCTCTTTGTATTTTTATATTATATGGTTAATAGACTTACTATATACATCCAAGAGAACCCAAAGTGGTTCATTAATGATAAACCTATAATTATATAAGTCCTTTGGCTAAACATTAGATTTTTAGAAATAGAATATCAATTAATAATGTAATATTTGTTTTAAAAACTCTTTTATGTCAATTTTGACACTATTTGGTATTTTGTTTTTGGTATATTCATAACAACATTATTACTTCGAAATAAATTCATATAAACAACCCTAATATGTCATATTAAACTAGAAAATTAGTGTAATTAATAAAAAATCTCATATTACAATTATTTTGATATTTATTATATCACTTATTTTAATATTTCATTAATTAGGTAATTACTGCATCACAATTGTGTCATAAATAAATTAGATGATTTAATGTCTAAAAATTATAAATAAAATACAATTTTGTAGGAAATATTTTTTTATTTATAATTAATATTTATAATCAAATTTATCTTATGTATAACCCTATATTAAAAATGTTTTAGTTATTAAACTTTGATTTTAACTCTTTTAACTCTTCTTTGAATTAAATAATAATAAATGTCCTAATCTAATCCATGTGGACCAAAAAGGTTCATGTATTATTACTAAGTTTTTTTTGTTCGAATTATACTTATCCAATAGAATTAGGATATGTGTTAGGATAATGATAATATCATTTTTACCCTTAATTACCGTATTTACTTTTAACCATGGTAAATAAAAGTAAAAGGTTAATATTCACCAAAAATTATTTCCATCTCATTGGACCACATTTTACTTAATGATATAAACCGTGTCTCTCAAGTTTTTGATATTCAATTTATATAAGTGGTAAAATTATGTTTTATGTGAATTTTCAAATTCTCCTAGGAGGTGGGTAAAAGACGGTGAAAAGTTCAATAAAAATTTTATATATCTAAAATTATTCTAAACCGACTACAAGGAATTATATTGAAAATATATAGGTATTATGTATCCATTTTGACCTTAATTAAATTTAAATAAAATAACTAATTATTTAAATAAAAATTCAGTTTTATACTATAACTCAGTGTTTTTCACTATTCATCAAAAATTGAAAGTGTTCATAAAAATACCAAAAATTCACCCTAGGATAATTTTGTTATTCCGAATCCAAAAATGAATTCCATTTTGAAAAAATAAAATTTTTGAAATTTCAAAAAGTGGGTATCACTATTCATAATGGCTATTTTGAGTGGTTGTGGTGTGTGTTAGAACTCGAAGTTGCGTACAACACACGCTACAGTATTATTCAAAGAGAAGCATATTATGGAAGCTTGGGGTGTTATATTCTCCCCTACATCAAATTATTTCTTCCTCGAAATTTCTAGAATACTACCGCATAACAAGACTCAGTTGGTTAATCATGAAAAGTTCCTCAGGTTCCCACATTGCCTCTTCCATCTTATGGTTTCGGCAAAGAACTTTAACCAAATGAGTCGTCCGGTTTCTCAGCACTTATTCTCTTGTATAAAGAATCCTGATGGGCTCTTCGCAATAAGACAGATCGGGTTCCAGTTCTAATTCATCATAAGTGAGTACATGCATTGGTCCAGGCTTGTATTTTCTCAACAGTGATACGTGGAACACATCGTGAACTTCAGATATACTTGGTGGCATTTCCAAACGGTAAGCTATAACCCCAATTCATTCTAGAATTTCGAAAGATCCGATGTACCTGGGACTCAATTTACCCTTCTTATCGAAACGTATAACTCCCTTCCATGTAGATACCTTAAAAAAAACATGATCTCTTACCTGAAATTCCAAATCCTTCCTTCGGTTATCGGCATATCTCTTCTGCCTATTTTGAGATGATTTGATGTGGTTTTAGATTACCTTTACTTTTTCCATTGTTTCCTCCACCAGTTCTGGGCCTACGAGATTTATTTCACCAACATCATCCAAACAGGTTGGTGTGCAACATCTCTTTCCATATAACGCTTCATATGGTACCATCTGAATACTTTAATGGAAGCTTTTGTTATATTAAAATTCTACCAGAGGTAAATATTGATCCCAAATACCTTGAAATTCATGTTATCATGATCTCAACATGTCTTCTAAGGTTTTAATAGTCCATTCTAATTGTCCATCTGTTTGGGGGTTGTATGAAGTGCTCAAACAAAGTTCAATAGCCAAGGCTTTCTAAATGCTTTTCCAGAATCTTGATGTAAAATGTGTATCACGATCTAAAACAATTGATAGGGGTACTCCATGAAGTCTCACTACTTCATTAATATATAGTCTTGCTAGAAATTCAAGTGGAAAATCTTCTCTTATGGCATGAAAATGTGCTGACTTGGTAAGACGACCTAAAATGACCCATATTGCATCGTTCTATCTAGGAGTCTTTGGTATAATCATGAAAAAGTCCATCATAATAATATCCCATTTCCACTCCAGTATGGGAAGAGGTTGCATGACTCCTCCAGGCCGTTGCCTTCTAGCTTTCACTTGTTGACAAACCATACATCTTGACACAAAATCAGTAATCTCCCTCTTCATGTTGTCCCACCAAAAATGTTCATTTGAATATCTATACATGTTAGGGATACCATGGTGTATATAGAAATTGGAACTATGAGCAACATCTAACAATTATCTTTTTAGATCAGGAATATTGGGAACACAAAGTCTCTTCCCAAATTTCAAAATTCCATCATCATACACAAAGTCAATCAATCTCCCTTCATTCACAGAATTAATCTTCTTTTCAAACTCTTCATCATTTCATTGAGAACACATAATAATTTCTAGTAAAGATGGTTTGGAAACCATTTGAAAAATATTGATTTTTCACCTTCCACGTTTATTCTCGTGTCCATATTTACTAGATCCATGAAAATAGGATCCCTTCCAACTCTCATCTTGTTCAAAACTCTATGATTCTTTCTTCTCGAAGAATTTTCCTCCTTATTTTCCATCCCCGAGTGGTATTGTATCATTCAATAATAATCCTTGAGTAGTTAAAGCCAACACCTTTGCCTCATGTTGAGTTCTTTCTATGAAAAAATATAATTCAAACTCTTGTGATCAGTATAAATCTCACATTTTTCACCATAGAGATAGTGTATCTAGATATTCAAAGAAAATATTACAGCTGCTAACTCAAGATCTTGATTAGTATAGTTTTTCTCATGAATTTTTATCTATCATGATTCATAGGCAATAACCCTATCATTCTACATAAGGACACAACCACGTCCTTTCTTCGATGCATCACTATAAATAACAAATCCATTGTTCCCCGATGGTAGAGTCAAGATTGGAGCATTGAATAACCTTTTATTCAATTCTTCCAAACATTCATCAAACTATTTTGTCCAAAAACAATTAACCCATTTACGTGTGAGCTTCGTTAATGGGTTAGCCAATCATTAAAAATTTTGGACGAAATATCGATAATAACCTGCTAAACCAATAAAACTGTGTACCTCGGTTATACTCGTTAGTGCTGGAAATTCATGGATTTCTCTTGTCTTAAAAGGATCAACAGATATTCCATCATTAGAGACAATATTTCCATGAAAATAAATCTCCTGAAGCCAGAATTCACACTTTCTAAAAATCCCATATAATTCGTGTCTTGTAAGAGTCTTCAAGATAATGAGAAAGTGGGTTTCATGATCTTCGTAGCTTTTGGAGAATACGAAGATATCATTAATAAACACCACTATAAATTTATCAAGATATTCCTTGAAAACTCGGATCATTAGATCCATGAAAATAGAGGGTGCATTAGTCAGCCCAAAAATCATTACTGTAAACTTGTAATGCCCGTACCTGGTTCGAAATGTTGTTTTCAAAAAATCTTCCTTTTTCACACACAACTAAAGGAATCTAGATCGAAGATCAATCTTTGAAAATTATTGATCTCCATGTAGTTGGTCAAATAAATCATCAATGCGAGGTAGGGGATACTTGGCCTTTACTTTTGTAGCATTGATCTCCATGTAGTCTACGCACAACCTCATAGATCCATATTTCTTCTTAACAAAAATAACATGGACTCCCCATGGAGAAACACTTGGGTGAATAAATCCCTTATTACTCAATTCCTTTAGTTGTTTCTTTTGTTCCACTAATTCCACAATGTCCATTCCATAAGCTGTCTTTGATATGGGCCTTGAACCAGAAATTAAATCAATGGAAAACTCAATTTCTTATTTTAGAGGATGTCTAGGTAAATCTTCTGGAAACCCATCAACATATTCTCCCACAATAGGTACATCCTCTATTTGAACATTCCTTTCCTCACCCATAGTCATTTCATTCACTTCCTCCCCAATAATTGAATTCAGTTGAGCTACTAGGGGTGGATCTAAATAAGAATTAGGTGGTGGGGATTCTTCCCTAAAGATAAGGTATTCTTTATCATCTTTATCAAAAATAGTAACCTCCTTCTTCTTACAATAAATCTTTGCATCGTGGTCTTAAAGACAATACATACCGAGGATTATATCAAACTTAATCATAGGTGTGATGATGAGATCAGTAAATAAAGAACATTTATAAGCCCTAATGGAAACTGATTCATAGAACTTTGTAGCAAGGATACATCCCTTAGGAGTTTTGACTGACAACTCACTTGTTAAATATAATTGGAAATATTTAATTTTATTAACAAACTGGAAAGATATGAAACAATGTGATGATCCAGAATCAAATAAATCATTGGCTAAACTTGAGAAAACCATTGAATTACCGTCCACCATATCTTTCGGAGCTTCTACCTTAGTAGTAGTGATAACATAAGCTTGGCCTTGATCCCTTGGCCTTTTTTAGGTAATTTCCCCTAACTCTTAAGACATTCATTCACATAATGTACCATCTCCCTGCAATTGTAGCATTGAACATGGGTAGCTTCTTTCTTCCCCTTGAAATCACAAGCTTGGTGGCCTTTTTCACCACACTTGTAACAGACTTCCATTCCCTTCAAGCAAGTACTAGGGTGTTTCTTCCCACATTTAACACAGGATGGATATTCAAATTTTTTCTTCTTCCCTTTATTTCCATTTCCAGAGTGATCAGTTGATCTCTTCTTCTCTTTCTTTTCTTTAAAATCATAATACTTAGATAATTCCTTTTCCGTCTTGATAGGACATGAAACAATGTCTTCGTATGACAAGAAGTATTGTGAGACCAATGCTCGATAAAGAAATCTTTTTAACCGATCAAAGAAATGATCAATATTACCTCTTGGGTTAGGTATATAATCTACCGCATTCCTCACTATCATTTTAAAGTTAGACTCATACTTTGCAACATTATCATCTTCCTTTTTCCTCAGACTCAAAAATTTCTTTCCATATATGCTCGATGGTCATGAGAAAAGTATTTTTCAATGAAAATGTATTAAAATGCACTCTATTCCATATTTGATACTTCACCATCTTCCTTCATGTTTTGAATCAATGACCACCATTGATCAGCATCTCCAGTGAGGCGGTAAACTACCATGACAACTATTTCTCTTTTGCTACTCCCCAAGGCATGAAATATTTTCTCTAAGGAATTTATCCATTTATCATCTACTAGTGGATTTTTACCCCCATTGAATGTTGGTGGTTGTTGCCTCATGAAGAGATCTAACATTGATCCTCCACGCTGCGGATCAGGGTGCTTCATATGGGTAAGGTTATTATTCATAACCTGAGTGAGTTGTCCAAATATGGTGATTAGCTGATCAGCACCACTTCCATCACCATCTCCACTATAATTATCTTTAGTATGAGGGAAATCCCTACATGGAGTGCGTGAATTGAAACAGTTTACATTCCTTCCAATAGGATCCACTTCTAAAAAATGTCATACACTAGATTAGTTTATGAATCGCAATATATAAATCCAAACTTGTAAAACACTTAACATAAATTGAACAGTGTATGGATATAATCCATAATCATAAAAATGTTTTCTTTGAGGAAGTATATACTCATAAACCCTTCATAATAGTTTTTAATGAAAAAGATAATTATCCTAAGAATATCCCACGGGAGTGTCATAACCAAGAGTGTAACAATGCCCGTTATCGTTCACCAGTTCCCGTTTGAGTCTAGCTCAAAGTGGTGTCTTTGGGTTTTACCCCTAGGTACATCTGTGCTAGAGCCGCCTCTACCAGCTTGTATCCATACAGGGATGTATTTCTCATAAAACTCACGAAATTTCTACAATACCAAAATTATATGAATTTATTCTATACTAATCCTCAAAGTCTATCATATGGATATGTGATCTAATCAGAGTTTATCTAAATATAGCTTCCAAGGTTTGTACTAATCTTCCTTTAATACCAACTGTAACGCCCCAACTGTAGTTACCCAGAGTCGGTGCATTATTGAATAACATTGGCATGATAAAAAAAGATCAAATCTCGAAAGACCGATTAGTTTACTTGCCTTGGAAACACTAGATACATTCATAAGTCTTACATTACATCATAAAGTGAAAAAAAATACAACAACATAGTCTCCATATACCACACTCATATCCCCTCTGACTAACCCTACAATTCATTTATAAAATACTTTTTCAAATCCTGGGAAAATTAAAACATATAAAGGTGTGAGCTCAGATGTTTAATAAGGATAACAAAATAGCGGAAACCTTCATATAAAAGAATAAACATTTAAGGAAATGTATAACTAAAACAAATGCCTTTTAAACATGAACATCAGAAATATATGGGAATTATTAAATCAAATAATTCCATTTACTTATTTACATTGATATTCTACTAGTCTAATAATCACATGAAATATCAATAACCACTTTCATAATGATGGAATGCATAATGACAGACTATCACAACCACATAGTTAAGGCCTTGTGCCAAGAATACCAATAAGATTTTTTCAAGGCCTTGTGCCAAGACAATAGTTTGTCTCATGACACCTACTGATGCATCGTGGATTTATAGCGGGCTCCACCCGTCACTTACTAAGTCCAATGCATTCCTCATATAAACAGGTTTAAACATCACATAAACATTCGTATTAAAACTAGCATACAAAATTTCAATACATTATCCATAAACCATGAATGGTATAAAAATAAAACATCCACAATCAAACATATCACAAAACCTTTAATAAAATTTGGATGTTTTTTATCATAATAAATCATCTTCAAATAAGCATAAAATCCATCAAAGGATGTTGACATAGATGAAATCAAAACTATTTGAGAGAAAAATATCTTTTTATGAAATCATTTAAAATTCACATAATTATAAAAGAAATAATTTACTTTGAAAATATTCTTATAATCTTGTAATGGAAGCTTTGATGATTTTACAACGGCGGAAAATAGCCACACCCGCCGTAAAAGTTAAAAAACCATTCTTACCTTAATTTTGTTGAAAAGTTTAAAAAGAACCTTGTTTGGAAAACAATGGAAATATTCCATTATAAACATATTAAAAATTAAAACAAGGGTATATATGAATTTAACCCATATTCTATAAAATATTAATAATGTTTTTAAATACATTTTTAAGAATCATGGATTTGGATGATAAAGTGGTCCTAGTAGATACTTATATAAAAACAAACTTGGATAATATAGAGATTGTGAAATTAACCATTACTATGTACTTTTCCTTGGTAAAAGGTAAGTTAACCTCATGTATAATGGTGAAATAATTGTTATTAAATTAAAAAATAATCTTATACATTAATATGATATCATATATGATCTTTTAACTTTGTTTTGTTAATATCTTAGTATTATCGGCATTTCCGGTGTTAACGGATTCGTTTTCCTTTATATTATTTCTTATGTGTGTCATATTTGTTATGGGTGGGATGTATCTTATTGATTTCCATAATAATATCTTGTATTTAAACATTATTTTTAATCATAAAATGAAAAATATTCTTGAATGGATATGATGGGGAATGAATCTCATCGCTATGTGGAGATGGTAATCTGTACGTACGCACGAGCGACAATATCATTCTATTGATATTAAAATAATATATAATTGGATGGTATTTCATATATACAGAATAATTATCATGTTATATTTATTATTTACATGATTTACATGTCATTATTATACCCATCCAAATAATAATGTATTGAATAATAATTACACCACGACGTAGAGACGGTAAGTCGTACGTACGCACGTGTGGTGAAATGTCATACAAAGGATGGAAAGAATAATGAATTTGGTTGTAACATATTTATAATAACATCAAAGTATATAGAATATACTAGAGTTATTATTTTATAATGGAAACAACCAAGAAAGAAGAAGTGGAAGAAGAAAAGAATTTGAAAGAGGGTGGTGAAATTATAACCTCTTCTTCGGGTTCCTCCTTTTGATTTGATCAAAAGGGATACTTAAGATGGATTTTGACTAAATTAATTACTCTGGGATGGAGTGGAGAAATTTGAGAGGGTATTTGGGTAGAGTTTGTCTGAGACAAATGTCTTTGAAGGTGTGAATATGAGAGAAGGGGGAGTTCCCTTTTATAAGAGGGGTGAGGGGCACCTTAGGAAAAGCTAGAAATATTATTTTATAATAAATTCATATTCGGTTTCTAATGGATCCAAACTGATTTAGTTCGAGGATAAGGTTGATATTAGTCGAAAACCACTCAAATAATAGGTTTTAGATAGGTTTGGGTCACTATATTAACCTTATCTTTTAGATTTAACTTTTAGTTAACTAGTTTTACATTTACCATGTCTCTTTGTATTTTTATAATATATGTTTAATAAACATACTATATACATCCAAGAGAACCCCAAGTGGTTCATTAATGATACACCTATAATTATATAAGTTCTTTGGTTGAAGCTTATATTTTTAGGAATATAATATCAATTAATAATATAATATTTGTTTTAAAACGTTTTATGTCAATTTTAACACTATTAGGTATTTTGTTTTTTCTAAATTTATAAAAGCATTATAACTTCGAAAAAAAATCATCAAGAAAACCCTAATATGTCATATAAACCTATTAAATTATTTAAATTCATAAAAAATATCAAATTACATTTATTTGGATATTTATATTATCAATTATTTTAATATTTCATTAATTAGGTAATTACTACATCACCATTGTGTCATAAATTAATTAAATGATTTAATGTATAAATATTATAAAAAAAATTCCATTATGTAGGAAATATTTTTAAATTTATAATTAATATTTATAATCGAAATTATCTTATGTAAAACCGTATATGAAAAAAATTTTAGTTATTAAACATTGAATTTAACTCTTTTAACTCTTCTTTGAATTAAATAATAATAAATTTCCTAATCTAATCCAAGTTGAGAAAAGAGGTTAAAATTTTATTCCTAAGGTTGATTTGAGTCGAATTATACTTATCCAGTAGAATTAGGACATGTGTTAGGGTAATAATAATATCATTTTTACCCTTAATTACCCTGTTTATTTTTAATTGTGGTAAATACAAGTAAAAAAGTTACTATTCACCCAAAAAATATTTTCATCTCGTTGAACCACATTTTACTTATTTATATCAACCATGTCTCTTGGATTTTTGAAATTAAATTCACAGAAGCGGTAAAATTAAGTTTTATTTGAATTTGAAAATTCATCTAGGAGGTGGGTAAAAGACGGTGAAAAGTTCAATAAAATTTTTATATATCTAAAATTATTCTAAACGGAATCTAATGAATTATATTTCTCTTGTATAGGTATTATGTATCTATTTTGAACTTAATTAAATTTAAATAAAAAAATAATTATTTAAATAAAAATTCGGTTTTAAACTATAACTTAGTGTTTTTCACTATTCATCAAAAATTGAAAGTGTTCAAAAAAATACAAAAAAATCACTCTAGGATAATTTTAATATTCCGAATCCAAAAATGAAGTCCATTTTGAAAAATAAAATTTATAAAATTTCAAAAAATTTGTAGTACTATTCATAACGGCTAGTTTGAGTGGTTGTGGTGTGTGTTAGAACTCGAAGTTGCGTACAACACACGGTACAATATTATTCAAAAAGCATCATATCGTGGAAGCTTGGGGTGTTACAATATGTATTTTTGGAATAATTTAATAATAAATAATTTGACACATGTGAATAATTTTTTATTAGGAAATATGATCAAACAACCTTTTAATGGAAAATGTGATAGGTCAAGTGTATTATTGGATCTCATAAATAGTATTATATGTGAACCGATGAGTATATAAGATGGTGGTTGTATTTGGTAATCATCTACTTTTATCGATGACTTTAGTCAGTATGGTTTTTTTGTTCTATTTACACAAATGTATGAAACCTTTGAAAATTGAAATGTTTTTTAGAAAGAAGTACAAAATCAACTAGGTAAAACTATTACGATTATTTTATCATATGATGGTAGTGAATACATGAGATAAAAATTCACTGATCATTTGTGAAATAGCCTAGAGCCGCACTATTGGATTTGGTGCTAAAAACACAAATTATATTTTATCTTTAATATCGAGGGAGATGATCCAATATAAACATACCTTTATTTTACATCATTTCCATAATTTAAACATTATATCTCACAATAAACACAAAATACCTATAATATAAGGTTTATTTTATTTATAGATTAGCTATATAAAATTTCATTGTGAACATTTCTCTATAATCACACCATACTAGATTCCCTTTTATATATCTCATATGTTATACTCATCTTCATAATCTAGTGGAATTAAAACATAAGAATGTGGAGAGCTCAAATGCTTGTTAATATAAAACATATCAATATTTCATCAATGGTTACATCATAATCATTTGAGAAACATTGGTATTTGATAAAAAGTAGATTAAAATGAACTTGAAATAATTTGCTTCATCTATAAGACAAGATAAAGGATATGTAATCTCAAATTATAAAATATTCAGCATGACTTTAGAGTACTAAAACATGAAAAGATAAACATGAGAAATGGAAAATATCATAGGAATATAACATATACATTTGGAATAAGTATAATAATATAAAATCATAATAAAATAGAGTAGTCATCACCACCTAATTCCATTACATAATGGAGTAGGAATCACTACCTGAATCTCATAATATAATTGAGTATAAAATACTTCCAAACTCCAATAAAAAAGTGGATCAAGAATAACTTATAGATTCCCATAAAAATGTACCATGCATAAATTTCTCATTCTTATAAATAATTATAGAAGTAATTACTTTCTAATTTTAATAAACAAGTGGAGTGGGATTTATTTTATGATTCTTATAGTGGAGGGAGCATGAATAATCAATTATCATATGTATCTCATGAGATATAAAAATTTACCCAATGAATTAAATTGATATATAATTATGGCCCCACATATAACTTAAGGAATAACATACATATGTGTTCCAATAGAACATGAAACACAATTATATTTAAAATATCACCTAATTAATACTTGATAAGAGAAACTTTTCATGAAAATATACTTAAAAATGGCATCATAATTCATCCAAAGAAATATGATGAATGGTATCATAATTACATATCCCAAGTGTGAAATATGTAACATAAAAGGATATTGACATAAATGAAAAAATCCATTTTTATATTAGTGAATAAATCAATTTGAAAAATAATTAAAAATATCCATTTTTGAAATTATTGGGAACCCATTAAAATGTTTTCTTAAAAATTTAATACATTGATCTTTATAAAGTTTTTAAATAAAATCCATTAATAGAATGAGTCTTTGTAAATAGTTATTCTCAAAATACTGAACTGAACCATTTAATAGTTTTTTTAAAATTATTTTACCATATTTATAAATGATGACGTAATGAGTCACATTAAAAATTCAATTTTAGAAAGGCGAAATGAAAAAAAATACTGAATGATTTTAATTTTAAAAATAATATTTTATAATAGAGCCTTTAAAAATACATAATAAATTCCAATGAAAAAGGTGGTGTGGAAAATAAAATATATAAATGAGATTGGAAAAACCATTTTCAAAATTTTAAAGAAAATACAATTATTGAAACCCACATTTTGAAAAAATGATAAATATTCCATTTGAAATTTGGTATAGATAAATATTAATATCACTTGAAATAAAACATCTTTGACCTAAATGTATGTAAGGAGAACAATGCAAGGATAAGTGAACATGGATATGGAGAAAAAACAACTCATTTTGAGAGGATTGGAAGTATTCTTAACATCTTAAAATTTTATGAAGGAATAAATAAATTAATTAAATTATTCTAGAAAGGAAGTAGGGAAGCCATAATTATGTGATCATGGAATTGTAGAAAATCATAATATAAAATCATGTTCAAAAATGAATGATTACGAATCAATAAAGTAAGTTGATTAAAAAACTCCATAAAAGATATAGAATTTTTTAATAATTACTACTAGAAATAAAGATCTTGAAATTGAACTTCACATTCCCTGAATAAAATACAATTCATGAAAATATATATCCAATATAAATTATACACACCATTTAAATGAAATTTTGTTTATAAGTAAAAAATATATCAAGGAAATGAAATTGAGATAAGACACCCTTACCTTTACGCTCGACTTTTGTGAAAGTTATATAATCTCATTGAGAATTTAAAATTTCTCTTGAATTAATTATTAAAAATATAGATATTTAAAATTTTGAAATGATAAGCTGTCTTAAAAGGCTATTAGATCTCTCTAAGAGATGAGAAATGTCATTATTTAAATAGGAATTTGAAATTTTAGATCCCCTGAATGGATGGCGGAAGTACCCAATTATAAGTGGGGAGAATGGGATTTTGTAATAATGTAGAAGGTCTTTTCAGTATTTAAAGGTCAAGTGGATCCAATAATGGAAAATAATGGATTTGGTACAAGTTAAAGTAGATAATCACCTCAAAAATTTATTTTAGTGACAAATGTTGAGTATTTTGTGTCATTTATCTTTACTTTTATCTTTTACCCCTATTAGCTTTTATCATGGTAACCAATTCTTAACTTCATTAATTAGTTTAAATGGAAAAAATTATGATTAGAATTAAAAACTATTTTTTTAATTATGACTTGAAATTTAAATATCATTTTCTTAAAAAAAATATTTCTAAGGGTGAGAAAATTTTATTTTAAAATCAATGCATATAACATGTAAAAACCATTTTTTGAAAAAAAAAATTATAATGAAACCATTTATATGTGGGATAAAATTATCATTATTTATTATTTTAATAAAATAATTTTTTTTATTTTAATGAAATAAGTTTTTTTATTATAAGCTAAATAAATTTTATTTGGCATTAGAATCAATCCAAAAAAAGTTTATCAAAATAATATTTAATTAAAATGAAATAGAAAAACAGGTTTTTATAAAAAAAATATTACATAGGTTCTTAAAATATTAAACATAGGATTTATAAAATCAGTATGGTATTTTAAAATATATATTTTTACTCAAAAAATGAATATATGGTCAATTAAAGGGTTTTATAAACTTGTAGGCATTTCTTATATAATAATGGAGTCATAAAAGTTACAGTTTTATTAAAAAATATATCTTTCTACATTCACAAAAAATCATTTATTTCCAAAAAATATAAAAAATTCCTACCAAGATAATTTTTACATGTTTAATTATAATTTTAATTTCATTTTTTTATATCAAATTCTAATATTTATGCATGTAACTTTTAAATGGAAATATAAAATATAATGAAAAACTATTTTTAATAGGAAACTGACATTTTAGACGTTTATTATTCTTATTCTTATTTATTATTAAATACTAATTATATTGGTGGTAATATATTATTCATATCAAAAATATATTGTATCCCCATTAAAACACAATATATTTAATTTCTTAAAAAAATATATAGCACCTAAAACAAAAAAAAATTAGAATGTATTTTTTTGGCCATAAAGGGATCTCATCCCCAAAACTAACATTTTTATTTTCGAACACTTTTAAGTGTAAAGTGAGAACCATCATAGATAACGTAGATCAAGCATTAAAGGATACAACTAACTTATTAAACACATGCCTAAGGCGGTTTAAATCTTCTTCCATAAACATATTCTTTGGAAAGGAACTAACCTGGCTATCTGGATCGACCTCTACGATTTCTTCATAATTTCGTGCTAGATATTCCCAAGATTTCATATAATCAACTTTTCTAATATTCTTCACATTAAGCCTCTAACTAGTATGTGGTCTTACATGTCAATCCAATTAGCTTGATCTCTTGTAATTTCCACTTGGATTAATCTTCCCATCATTTGTTCAATATCTTTCCTTCTAGCATTGATCATTAGGGATGCCATATTCATTTCTTCACCGGGATGCATGAGTAGTTTCATCTACTTATCCAAATACACATCCTTTAGGAACTGCAAGCTTCTAGGAGTCCCTTCCTCACACCACTGTCTTGGGAGAACAGTATCCTCCCCCACCAGCATCACATCCTCGGATTGTGAGATCATCTCCTCATGTTGGTCCTCTAGATTTGATGTTTCTTTCTCTTGATTTTGAGATTGGGTTACATCAACTTGATGACCCTTCTCTCATGCCATTGTTTGGATCTCGTGCTCCTTGATTTTCCTCTCTTTTTTGGATGATCAGGTCTCCATCGGTCAAGCGAGGTAAGATTAATCTTTATGTCCCTTTGGTTTCATATTCTGAGAAACAATGTAGCTCCCCATGTCTCTGTTTTCTTTATTCGCTTTCTTCCTTCATTGATTGTCCATGACTTTGATGTCCCTTCCAAATACATTACAATCTGAGGATTTTCCAACATCATCAGACCAGATCTCATAGGGAAAATTGGTATTTCTGTCAGACTCTCCTTTATTACCCAAATATACAAACCGGTTGTTTGTGTTTAGACGGGATAAGGTCCTCCTCGGGTTGGTTTCCTATTTGGAATTTAGAGACCTACCTATACCATATGAATTCTTCTCACACTCATAACCCTCATTATCCTTACTCTCTCCAGTAGACTGGGTCCCCCTTTTAGAGTTTTTTCTACCACAATCATGCACTCCCATAACATAAGTGAACAGAATTTGACTCACCTCACCATTAGAGATTGGACCAACAGCTGCAACAGTGTCCCCTAGAACCTGAGTCTTAGCATTAAGTATATCCGAATATTCTTCTAACACTACACTAGCCTGAACCCCTTGTTAATAAATTATAACTAGGAGGGATCTCTAAATAACTCTATAGTCTTTTCAAAATTTCAACTACACTAGGTTCAGAAGGTAGAGCCTTAGTTGGTTTCTGCATCATTTCTCCACTCGAGCATAGTGTATCCTTCGCCTTGCCTTTCCCTAGACTAGAAACAAAACAACAATCCATTGACCCTACACCAAACATATACAAAATATTTCCAACCTTACCAGAAGCACCACCCTAGACACAGTCATCCAGGACCTCCAGAGCATTGTCTATTTCTCTCTCCATTCACCTACAGATTTCCATTCTATGACCTAGTGGTTGGCACACAGAACAGTAATCACACCATGATTCAAAAAGGACAGTCTTCTTATGTGTAAATTAATCTCCCATGGCAATCCAAAAAGCATAAACATGTGCCTTTGGTATATCAACTTTGACATAGACCCTCAGAGAAATTGGGAGGCACATCACACGGGTTCTACTATCACTACAGAAGAAACACCCCACCAAGTTACCGAGCAAGTGGGTAATATAGGGTTTTTGGAATGGAATAGGGAGTTCTAAAAATCTTACCCAAATCACTAGCTTTGTGGGATCATGATTCATATGAATATCATATGACCACATAAAGAGGACGAAGTGAGCACTATAATAGGAGTAAGGGGAACTTGACCACTATAGAATCAATTCATCTTCGGAGGGAAATCTAAACATGATGCTCCAGGATTAAAGAAGACCAACAGTTGATCTCTCTTGAAAACCCAAAGAGTTAAATATCAACTGGTCGAAAGAGTCCACTAATAGACAGTGCGACTTGAAACAAGAAATCAGGGTTACATTTAGTAGGGAAGATGCCTCAATGAACTCAATAGTTGAAAACAGCAGAAGCGGGAGGCCTACGAACCATTCTGGAACTTTCTGACTTAGAAGAATTTGTTGAAAATATTGTATGCAATTAGGTTTCTAAAATGGAACAAAGTTAAATGGCCGATCACCATGGAGATTCGTTAGAGTACCCTCTCCCTCCGAGGGGGTTGGGGTTGGAGTAAGGCTCATCGCCGCCTAAGTCATCTAGCTGCATCGAGAGGAATGACCCCGAGGCCCTGGTTATAAAGCGATCTTATTAGTTATTTATCTATAAGAATAGTATTTTATTAGTGAATTAGAATTAAAAATGAACCATTTTTTCCTTTATATATAGATTTAAAATTTAAGTTGATTTTAATTATACCTACTAATTCAATGGTTACATTATAACAAAAAACATTCATATTTTTCAAGGGGGTGGGAGGAATGGCGAAACGGACCAGGAGCAAGAAACGGAGCAGGAGCAAGAAATCCCTGACTCCCCTTTGCAAAAATGGAGATTTGGAGATTTTTGTTCAACTCACATAAGTTTCTCTATGGAATCATTCAACCCAGAGTGGGAAGAGGCCTTCGAGGATAATCGTCATGTCTTGAAGGAAGATTTCAAGCCCTCGGGCTCTCAAGATTCTTCGAATTTCCGAAGAAAGAGTCTGCCTTTTGCGGAGGCTCTTTCTGGTTCTTTATATCCTACAAAGGAGGATTTATATAAATCCTCAAACATCACAAGGTTAGAGAATGGTGGGTTTTAGGTGGTTGCTGATCCGGATGCATTGCAGCAAAGGCTTGATTTATGTAAGTTCTCCTTACTTGGTCATATGATTTACTCAAAAGGGGATAAACCTTGGTCTTATGCTGATCTCAAAAATGATTTTCACACTGTTGGGGTATGATGGATTGGAAATTAATCTCAATTGGTAAAGGGTATTTTCACATCATTTTCAATTCCATTGATTCTTTGAATTCGGTTTGGAATTTGGGCAATCTTCATCTCAAACCTAGAGTCCTGGGATTATCTGAATGGGATGTCAAATTTAATCCTTTCACTTTCAAGCAATCGAATGCTCAAATTTGGGTGCGGTTGCATGGATTAAACTGGGTGTATTGGCATCCTAGAATTCTAAATGATATTTCTTCATGTCTCGTCACTCCAATTAGGTTGGATCAGCGTACCCTGGATGGAGAAATGGGTTTCTTTTCTAGAATCCTTGTGGACATCAATTTGGAAATCAAAAGACCTAATTGCATTTTCTTTAATGCTAATAGATTCAAGTCAGATATTAGATTGGAATATGAGAATGTTTCATATTATTGTGATGCCTGCAAAATCGTGGGGCATACTGTTTCTAACTGTAGGATGATTCAAAGAAATTCTAAAGCTTCACCTAGAGCTTGAGAACGGACTGAAGTTAACAGGAAGAACAAATCTTTCTTTATTGAGAAAAAAGGAATTCTGAAAAACTCAGTGGTCCTCCCTGTTCAAACTCAAAGTGCTCCTTCTACTATAAAAGTTCCCACATCCATTCATTGTGCTCCTTCCTCTTCTATAAAAGTGTCATGGGCTGATATAGCAGAGGAGGAAGAGCATATTCTGGATCCAACACCCAAGGTTATCCAATCTGGTAACCCAGTTATTGAATGGGTTTGTAAGGAGGATTATGAATAATTTACTGGAATTTATTATGATGTTTGTAATCTGGTTATAGTCTCACAGAATGAAGATGAGGAGAATCAGTTATTTCAGGATTTTTACAATGATATCCTTGATCTTGTGGTATCCTTACAGGATGATAAGGAGGATGCTCCTTTATTGAATTCTTCTGAAGTAGCAGGTTTATATCTTAAAAAATCTTTGAAGGGAAATTTTTCTAAACATGATCTTCCTGCTGCTATCAAATCTGGATAGACCTGCATATTCAAAGATTCTACTTCTGTTCCAAGGGTCGATTCTAGCATTTTTCCTGATGATCAAGACATTCAGAACACTCTGATTACTTCAAGTTATGGTAAAACTGCTTCATATGATTCTGTTTCCAAAAGTAATGTTTCAAATCCATCAAGTATTTCTTCCACTGTTCACAGAAATCTGGACACATTGATTGTGTCCAGTACACGTGGGATACCTGAAGCTGTAAACATTGATGACTTTCTTCAAGGCTCTAGAGGTCCTCGAAGCTCGAAAAGGAAAGTATGGAGACCCCCTAAATCTAGAAAAATCATAGATACTTCTTTAAAGGTTAGGATCTCAAAACATATCCCCATAATGACTAAAGCTTATCTTGTAGAGCTTGCTAAATCTGGAAAATAAATCACCATGGAATTTTTTCTCATGGCTGGTTCTTGTATCTTAATGGAAATGGCTTGGACATAAAAGGTTTCAAAGATACTGAGTTTACATGGAGCTGAACCTGACTGTGAATGGGCTGGACATCATGGTTTTTGGTGATTTACTTTGATGGTTTGATTCTTCCTAGGTGGATTTGTTTCATATTTTTGAGGATGCTGCTATGACTTCGAATTTACAGGATTCTGTTGTTATCTCTGATGTAGCAGGATATCTGTGCGCTAATGCTGGATTTTTTTGTAGCATTTCTGACACAAAGGGTGTTGACACTTATGACACTTAGATAAAGAAGGTTAATGATTCCAAATAACATGTTTACTCTCTATAGACTAATGTGGTAAATTCAGATTTTCAGCAGGATGTGATGTTTACCATCCAATAGATTGTATATACTCTCGATGTCTCTTCTTCTCTTGTCGATGTAAGGGATGTTGTCAATGATGAGTATTAACAGGAGGGATCCAGTTTGACATTTTCTGCTCATGATCCAGAAAAAGGCATGAGATTATTCCATTGTGTGGATCCGAGGGCGACATCTGAGAGGGGGGAGCTCCTCATGGACGAGTTCGAAGAAAAAATTGATATTTGAGGGCTGTGTATTGGATATCACAATCATTAAAGACTGGATGGCCGACTGGTGGAAAGTCGATGTCCAGTTTTCCCAAGTTCGGTTAGTTTTCTTATATGTTGATCCTAAATTTGACTAAAATTTCTAGAAGCTGGTGCTCTATTTGGGCACTTTGTATCTTGTAATCCTTGACTTTGGGGCTGTGTGTGTTTTATTTTTTAATAAATTTTTCTCGGTCCATGGATTTGGTTTTTTTTCCAATCCATGGGTCACAATGTTCTGAAAAAAATATGGTTACATTATAACAGTTATATTTACTACACATAATTTTATTTTAATAAAATATATTCATGATTTTTTTAGTCTAGTATTTTATGTGATTAAATATATCAAACAAAATATATTTATTTAAATGAAAAATGGTAAAATGTTAGAGTGTTACATTATCTCCCTTCTCACCTTCAATAAATTGTATCCTTGCATTTTTAATTACCATTCACTAATGAATGAAGCTAATTGATCCATAAGAAACTCGAGAAATATTTTCTACTGAGATGTCAACCTCATATTTTATATGCTATTTATCTCATCATTTCCCTCATCATAATAATTTATTGATATTTTAGTTTGTCACAAAAATTTACATTAAGTACTCCTCCATATATGGTTATAGAAGATTCTGGGAGAAATATTTCACAGTTTGATTTTTATGATCCATTTCCCAACTAAATAAAAAATCCATAATAGTTATGATACTATATAATAAAATTCGATTAAATGATATTATGAAAAATAAATTATAATATATATTCTCCAATTAATCCTTAATTTCAACCTATTATACTTTCTATTAAAATATGATATATTTAGATTAATCACTCACTCATTTAGTTTAACCTAGTTTCTCCATGGTTATTTTCCAGTTATTTGTTCCAACATAACTTTTTATATATTACATCCTCAAATTCTATTTAAATCATTTATAATGGTTCATAAGGTGCATGTGAATCACAGTAGAATATCCCTTAAGAATTCTAAACCAGTTGTGTCATTAGGCTACTTTATCATTCACCACGTGGAGATAAAATTAATACCTAACCAACCCTTTCATGTTTATTACCCCAAGATATAGAATTTATAGAGCCTGGATCCACTAGTTTTTATCTAGATAGGGATTTCATTTCTAGGAAACATAAAAACTCTTCTATTTTTAAAAAAAAATTGGAGTTATCCTATAATTATATTTATCCCTTGTCTTTTCACTAAATTTCTCTCATCTTAATTTCTAAAAATAACTAAATTCGTTCCCATAAAGAGCTAAACCTTAATCAAATACCAATTTAATCACCCTACACCCAAAATTATGGATCTAGTTATATAAATACATAAATTTCATAGTATACTTGATACCAAGTGAGATGACCCAAGAAAAACATAAATTTATTTTAGATCATTTCAATAATTTTAAATAATACAAATCCCAATAAACCCACAATACCCTGAATGGAAGGATTAACATATCTCCTTGGGAATGTTTCTCCGCAATCTCACTATACTGAATCACATTTATACTCATCTTTAAAACCACAAGGAATTGGAATATAATAAAGGGATGATATTAAACACTAGTAAGGGAAATATTATGAATATTTCATACAGGTTTAGATCATAATCACATAAGAAACATGACCACAGAAGTAAATTTTGATTAAAATTGACTTGAAAAAATATAAGTTTTCCACAATAAATGATTAAGGAAATCTAATCACAAATAATAAAAAACTTTACCATGAAATAATATTACTAAAACTTCATATAATAAATATGATCCATGGAGAATATAATAAGCATATAACATAGAAATGTTGTGTAATAATAAGAATAGGAAATCACAATAATATGAAGCAGGCCTCCCCACAAGATTCCCATATATAGGGAAGTATGAATAACTACTTGATTCCAAAAAAATAGTAGAGTAGACATCACTTCCTAATTCCCATAAATATATCAAGGAGGCATCGCTTCCTGATTCCCATATAGAAGAGGAGTAGCCACCACTTCATGATTCATATAGTGTAGTGGGCATCAATACTTGAATCCCATATTTATCTCAAGAGATATAAAATTTTACCTAATGAAATAGAGGGATATATAATTCTAGGCCCACATATCACATCATGAAAACCAAACATATGTGCCCCATTGGAATTTGAAAAACATTCACATATCAAACCTCACTAAATTACACTCTGAAAATATATGGGTTTCATAAAAACAAAATTAAGCCATCATAATAATAATCCATCCATAGATAGGTGTTGGATGGTATCATAAGGATATATCCCAAGTGTAAAATAAGGAAAATTAAAGAATGTTAACATAGATGAGAAGTACCATTTTAAAATTATTGGATAAATCACATTGAAAAATAAGGATAAATACCCATATTTTAAATTCTTTATAACTGTTTAGAAATTTTTCTTAAAAGAGAAATATTTTGAACTTGGTAAAAAATAAAAAATTACCTATTAAAACTAAAAAGGGTTTTCAAAAAATTAAATTTTATAAAATAAATATTATTTTTAAAATTTTATTCAATAAGACATGAAAGTGTTGAATACTTTTTCTTTTAAAAAACACAATCCTTTAAGATACCTTTTATAATCAAGAACTCATTTTTAAAACATAAATTTTTCTTTTGAATGTCATAAAGATATTTCATTTCCTTTTCAATTGCATTAAAAATTAAAATAAATTTTAAAACCAACATAAAAAATGGAAATGAAGCTTCCTAAATAAGAATGATCATAACGGTTAAATAGAACATTAAATATTTGATAGAAACTTTTACCATAGTCATAACAAATGAAGGTATACGCCACAATAAAAAGTCATTTTCCAAAAAAATTAGTTATTTTTTTCAAAACTTTTACTTTTAAAATCAATATTCAATAATGGATTCATGACAAATAAATAATGTTCCTTAAATGAAAATTCTGGAATTAAAGATATAAGTATAAACAGTAAAGGAAAATAATTTTCAATATTTTAAAAAATACATTTATTGAAACCCATGTCATAAAAATAGTGACAGTCTTCCATTTGAGAATGGTAAAAAAATTATAATATCGCAATAAATAAAACTTATTTATATTTTAAAATAAGTACGTATAACAATATCATGAAGAGATAACAATGTTATGGATAAGAACAACTTATTTAGAGACGATAAGAATTATTCCTAACATTATAAAATTTTATAATGGAGGAAATTAATAAATTTAATTCCATAGAAAAGAAAGTGGTGGAATTATATTATCATT
Source organism: Viscum album (assembly GCA_963277665.1). Classification (NCBI taxonomy): domain Eukaryota; kingdom Viridiplantae; phylum Streptophyta; class Magnoliopsida; order Santalales; family Viscaceae; genus Viscum; species Viscum album. The sequence goes on from OY728131.1 coordinate 29,576,226, forward strand.
ATATAATAGGGAAAAATAATTTAGTAAAACCATTTTTCAAGTGGGATTATTTTGACTCAAGAAAATAGTTTTATTCAAGAAAACTTCTAACAGATTAAGAAATGTTTTAATAAAAACCCCTTGAAAGAGAGATCCTGAAATTGACCTTTAAAAACCATGAATAAAATATAATTCATTATATAACATATAAAATAGTAATTATGCACACAATTTACATGAAATTAGCTTCATAATACCAAAAATTTCTCAATGAAAGGAATTGAGATGAAACACTCTTACATTTACTATCGACTTCTGTGAAAGTTCTTTAATATCATTAAGAATTTGAACATTCCCTTGAAGTACATTGTGGAAATGGATGGAATAAAGATTTTCCTAGGATTAAGGGAATAAAAAAGTTGGAATTAGATTATAGGGAATGTAAAAAATTTTGATATTCAATAGGGATTGTTAATTGAAGTTCTCTTAAAGGGGTAATAGAAGTCCCCTTAAATAAGTGGGGAGAGTTATATTTTTATAATAATATAAAAGATAAAGCCTTTAGAAAAGGATAAAAGGGATCCAATAATATAAACTAATATATTTTAGGAAAATTTAAAGTATATAATACTCTAAAACCTTCTTTTTAGAGATAACCTTTGAGTTTTTTTAATCGTTTCTCTTTACTTTTAACTTTTAATCTAGTTAACCTTTACCACGGTAACTCATCCTTAACCTCGATAATTAGTTTTAAGGAATGAAATTAATATTAGACATATTTCATATTTTTAAAATTTTGATTTAAAATTTTAATATCATTTTATTAAATTATATTTTTAACTGTGGGAAAATATATTTTTAAAATTAGCACATATAATACGTAAAACCTATTTTTTTAAATAAAAATATATTTTTAAGACAAAAAGTGTAGGATATAATTATCATTGATTTATATTTTCATGAAAGAAATTTTTTTATTATAAAACAGATATATTTTTTGTGTCTTTTAAATCAGGCCAAAACATAATTTTACCAAAAGAATATTTAATTAAAATATAAGAGAAAATAATTGTTTTTATTGGAAAATATTTTCTATGTTAATTAAATATTTAAAATAATTATTATAAAATAAACATAGTATTTTAAAAATATAATTTTACTCATAAAAATAACATATAATAAATAAAAAATTAGACTTTTAGAGCATTATTATAAAGTAATAATGTCATAAAATTTACAGTTTTTGTAAAAAGTGCATTTCTCAGTATTTACTTAAAAATAAAATATTTATAAAAAATATAAATAATTCATAGTAAGATAATTTTTAAATGTCAAATTAAAAAATAAATTTTATTTTGTAAAACAAAAATTCTAAAATTTAGGAATTTATCATTTAAATGGAAATATAAAATATAATGAAAAACTAATTTAAATAGGGAAAATTAATTTTTAGATACTTACTATTATTATTCTTATTTCCAATCAATTAATAATTATGTTAGTTTTATTATGTTATTCGTATGATATATATATATTATCTTTATTATACCATATTATATTTAGTTTCTTTAAAATAAAAATATATAGAACCCAAAAGGTAATTTTTAGAAAATTCATTTTTATTCCTAAAAAATATCTTATTAGTTATTTCGCTATGATAATTGAGTTTTATGTGTACATCAGAATTAAAAATGACCCAATTATTTTTATTTATATATAGATTTCAAAATTGTGTTCCTTTTATTTATACCTACCAATTAAATGACTACATTATGATGGTTATATTTACTACTTGTAATTTGATTTTAATAAAACGTATTAACTATTTTGTTTTAGTTTGGTGTTGCATGTGAATAAAGTTATTGGACACACTAGATTTATTTATAGAAAGATAATAAATTCTTGGGGTGTTATAATCATAGGGATTATGGAACTGTTACACAACTCAATCCTCCTATAAAACCATATTTTAATAGTGTTTCTTCGAGGAGGGGTCATACTCTGTTGGACATGGTTTGATCATCGATGAGTTAGTGTGACCTTTCTATTTCATTTTAGGGTTATAATCTAAATAATATAGCCTTCCTACTTCACCATGTTTCATTTAATGAAATTATAAATACACCATATGATATATGGTATAGGAAATTTAATTGTTTGTATTATATAATGATTTGGGGTTGTGAATCATATATACAATGTTTAAATTCTTATAAACATGGCATAAAGTCTAAAATGTTCTTATTTCATAGTTATCCCAAGGAAACTAATGGTTATTGTTTTTATAATCCTACAAATCATAAAGTGTTAATGGCCCATTTTTCTAAATTCCTTAAAAAGTAATATATTGATCATGGTATCAGTGGGAATAAATTTGAACTTAGATAAGTTTGAGACAAAAAAAAACTTTGAAGTGATTCTAATATAGAGGTTGAGTCGGTCCTATATAGAATTATACAAAAATAACTGAATCAAGTTACCTAAGAACCTTGAAGGACTAGTAGGATTCATCGGGTTCCTGAGACATATGGATTTATTTTAGAAAATTATGATGAATTAATGTTCATAGAAGAAGAACCTACTACCTACTGAGAGGTTTGAGGGAGTTTTTGATTCTGAGAAATGGTTAAAAAACACAAAATCTAAAATAGACTACATAAACACCAACAAAGTATAGAACTTGATTGATGCTCTTGAAGGGTAAGACCCATGAAGTGAAAATGGGGTTTCACAATAAAAATTATATATATGGTATAGTGTCAACATATAAATTATTTTTCTGGTAAAGGGTTACAAACAAATTCATCGTATTGAATATGAAGAAACATTTTCACCTATTATGATGATAAAATACTTTCGGATAATTCTTTCCATAGTAACTCATACTGATTTTGAGATATATCAAATTGATATCAAGTCCACATTAATTGATAGAAATTTAGTTAAAAGAATGTATACGATACAACCCAAAGGTTTTTATATTCTAAATGAATCAGTTAAGGTAAGCAAGTTACAACGGTCCATCTATTGATTAAAGAAATCCTCTCTGAGTTGGAATAACTAGATTGATTATTGAATTAGAGAGTTTGGTTTTTTTAAAAATTTGGATTATTCTAATGTATATAAGTGTTTTAGATGGGGTGTTATAATATTTATTACATTTCATTTATATGACATACTTCTTATTGGAAATAACATTATAACATAACATTCTGCAAATTTGTGGTTGAAAAAATTCATCTCTATGAAATAAATGGGTGAAGAATCATATATATTTATTATAAATATCTAGAAAGATAAATCTAAGAGGCTACTTGGACATATTCAAGACACATACATTAGTAAGGTGATAAAGAGGTTTATCATAGGTAAATATAAAAAGGTGTATTTACTAGTGTTGCATGGAATGAATCTTAGGAAGATTCAAGATCCTTATAAGAAGTTATAAATTATATATAAAATTCCTTACATTATCACCATAGGATATATAATATATTTAATGATGGGTTATTATACTAATATCACCTTTTCTACTAGAATAATGGGTATATGCCAATCAAATCCCGATGAAAGTGAAAAATTTCTATAAATAACATCTTAAAGTACTTGATATGGATTAAGGATATGTTAATAAATATTATAAGAGAGGATGATATTTTTTGAATGTTTTACACTAATTCCAATTTTCAATCTGATGGAGACAACATGAAATCTTAATTTAGTTTTGTATTTTTTTCAAACAGTGGATCTATAAACTAGATGTTTTCCAAATAGAACAATGTGATGGAATAGAAAACTGAGATGGACTGCATCATTGCATCAAATTTTGGAAAAATATTGATTAGAATGTTCATTTCTAAATATTGGGTGGTTCCTAGCATTGGGGAATCAATCAATATTTACCGTGACAATAATAAATCAACTTCTCATTCCATAGAACCCTAGTCCTACCAAATGACTAAACACAACCTATGAAAAACCCATCCCATATGAGATATCCATTATATGGGAGATGATAGTGTAAATATATCATGGGATATTATATGATCATTGGGTAGTAAAAACACCTAAAATGGTACTCAAATAGACGAAAAATGCATGATATCTGTAAAATACATGAAAATAGATCATAAATGATCCATGATTATAATAGATTTATTGTTACTAGATATTTATAGTATTTCTGAGGAAGATCATGGGGAGAGTAAAATCAATTAATATTACCTATGAGGGGAATACATTGGTTGTTGGATCTTGATTTCTATCAGAGGATACTCTAAACTCTCAAAGGGGAGCTAGTTCATTCTATAAGGGAGATGAATGAGGTTATTAAAGACGAATCTTATAGAAATATTTTTAGGAAACCGATGATCACTTGATTCATAGAATGAATGATTAAGCCACTATACAAAAATAAGAACCATTTATCCCTTTATAAGAGATATTCTATGCTTCTTTATAAATGAGAAGATGTATTTTATACTCAGGTATTATCTAATAATACTGATGATATATGCCTCATTAATAAATGTTTGTAATGACATTAATATATTATTAATGTATTAAATCAAAAGAATATCACATGTGAAGAAGGTATTATTATCACGCATGAATACAAAAGTTTCATCCCATATATAAATGCATTTTATCAATATATAATGTTTGAAACATTATTCATGCATACAAGAATCACATGCATGTATAACTAATCCATAATATACATTAAAATGAATCAGATTTTCTTGAATTTATTTTTATAAATTATTTAGGAAAATTATGAGACCAGGAGTTTAGATGGCGTGTGATTTTGAGGCCCGGTATGCCCATAATGATACACTAAAAAAGGCTATGATTTTTAATATCATGTGCATGAATTTTCTGAATAAGTGTAATAAAATTTAAATGGGTGTCTAGATCATAAATCTAAGGGCACCATTGATCTTAGAGTATTGGTTTTACCCTAGGTGTAACTTAACATTAGTCGGGGTGGGTCTTCTATAGAAAAACCTGAGAAGGTCATAACCATAAATAAAAATATGTAATAAAATTATTTTGTTTTAAAATCCTAATAACTCATAAATAGTAACTAGGATGGGAAATCCAAGTCCTCCATTAAGTTTGTTAGGGGGTGTTTTTTTAGGCGAGTCCAAACATCGGTCGGTGCAGGATGTATGTGAAAGATAGTTTTTGGACCTGAACGTCATTAAAATATTTTAATAAAAATATTAAATTCCTGATATAAAAATATGTTTTCTTTTAACAAAAATTTATCATAGAATTCAAGGTTATCATCATAACCTTGTAATTCCTCTAAGGCAAGGAGATGGATCTCTCTAGATGAAAGGCAGTATATCATAGATCGATGACCAACGATGAACCTCAGATTCGAAGGATCTTCACCCATAGCGAATGACATGGCGACTATTCCTCACCAGCGATCAAAATAAGCCACAGAACAAGAGGTTTCATTGAAAGTTATATAGGTGTGTTAGTTACCCAAGAAAGAGTGATTTTTATTTTCGTCATGATAAGGGACATTATTCATGAGATTTTTGCAATATTCATGTTGTAATCAAAGAGGCGGTTGATGAACCACCAAGGAAGAAGCAGTGATAGGAGCAGAGAGATCTTTCAGGTAGAGGATGTGGAAAAGGAGTTGGGGATGCAGTAGGAGGTGGATAAAAATTTTATTTGTTACCACCAACACCTCCAGGTGGTCCATACTAGACTAAAGGATCTAGAGGATAGGGGAGGAGACAGTTACAGGAAGATGAGGATTATAACCCCAAGACTCTGGGAATGGTTCAATGAACAATGTGTATCATTATACTTAAGTTTTCATATTGATAGGCACTTATATTAGTTATTTCTATTCTTACAAATTTTCTTGTTTGATACATAGAGATTTGGGTTATATTATTCACTTGAACCTTATGTATAGGGACTTTTACTAGAGGAGACCCAATGATCATACACTAGTGATAGTATTGTGAAATGACTCTTAAAGGTTAATGTTTTGGTTGAGATCTCTTGATAGTAGCATCGAGGCCTTACAATTTCATTCTCAGTATATACTAGTCGCCAAAATTCATTCTCAGATTGATTTTTTTTGGAAAATGGTGTGTTTCATTAGCAATAATAAAACCATATTTCCCTTTTTATCAATGATAGAGGAATACTTAAAACTCAGGATGCACTCACAAATATAAGGGTGTAGTTGATTACTCTTCAGTTGGCTATCCTAGACCTAAGTGAATTGGATATTTTTATTCCTTGGTTTCTTGAAATGGTGGAAGAGTGCAAGGGCGTCTTCCCTGAAGATGTTCTAATTTTACCTCCCTACCAAGAGATAGAATTATAAATTGATATACACCTCAGGGTGACACTGATATCTACTCCATCATATCAGATGGCTCCCTCCGAGATTCGTGAGATGGGAGTGTATTTGGAGGACTTGCAGAGGAAAGGCTTCATGAGATCTAGTGTTTCACCCTAGGCAGATCTAGGTGATCTTCATTGATCTTAGGCATATCATCTCATATAATGGAGTTCGAATGGATCCAGCTAATGTTTAGGCATAGTTCAATGAGCACCCCCCTCACGAGGTTTCTAGAGGAGGGTGTCAAGTATGTAGTGTTCTGTGATACATCAGGAACTGTCCTTGATTTTTCCCTAATAGAGAGGCAAAGAAATGATTACCTATATTTTATGCCAGTTGAAATCACATGAGTAGAAAAAAATTACCCATGATATTGAGTTAGTAGTAGTAGTCTTCACATTGAAGATGTGGTGACACTACCTAATGGGTGAGTCGATTATCATCTACTTCAACCATAAGATACACAAGTATATTTTCTTTCAAAAGGATTGAAACTTGATTTATATGTGATGGTTAGAGTTCATTCGAGACTATGACTTTGAGACACTCTATACTCCTGGGAAGGAAAACATGTTAGAAGATGATCTCAGCTAGAGATCATATCCTTAATTATTAAATGCGTCATTAGTGTAGTTAATATTACTGCAAATATTCATTATGGATGAACTTAGAGTAGTTAATCTCCAGTCAATGGTTGTCACCCCTCCACTCCTACGGTGATTCAGGGAGGCACATCTTAGGGATACCGACTATGAGTCTCTACGTTCTCAAATTTCCACAGGGTATGCCCTTAATGGATATTCAAAATGTGGGGATTAATTTTTCCTTTTTAGAGGGAGTATGATGGTAAATGTGGTGTTGAAAGAGGAGTTTCTAATTTAGTTTCATGAAATACCATTTAGGGGTACATCTAGGTGTGGAAATGATGTAGCGGGACCTCTAACATCAGTTTTGGTGTGTAGGGAAGAAGAAGAAAGTTACAGAGATTGTGTATTGATGCCTTACATGTCAAAAAATGAATGTTGAGCATTAGGTTCTTCCAGGTTTTACTCAACCCCATAAGGTTTTGGAATAGAAATGGGATAGAATGAAAATATACTTCATGATGGGTTTACCAAATACGTCTAAGTGGAATGATATCTTTTGGGTGATTGTTGACTAGCTCACTAAGTTGGTCCACTTCCAACCTATCTAAGAGTAGAGTTTAGTAGAGATATTGGGACACCACTAAGTGCAAGAGATAGATCTACCCCATGGAGTTACATTGATGATAGTTTCAGATCACGATGCTTGCTTTACACCTCGATTGGGGAAGGTATTGCAATAGGAATTTGGAACTCAGTAACACTTTAGCATGGTGTTTCATCCCCCGATGGATGTCCTACTGAGTAGGACAATTTGGCTCTGGAAAACATGCTCCAGGCTTGAATGTTTTTAGTGGAAGCATGAGATTATCCAGGATAACAGATGGGAGAAGGAGGCTCAAATTTAGGCTCATTACCCTCAATTCTAGAAGTAGCTCTTTGTTTTGGATTTCAGGGATCTAAACCCCTAAGGTGGGGAGAATGTAATGAATTTGATTTTAGAAAATTTATTGTCAGAAAAAATTTGGTAAAATTCCAAGACTAGGTACTGAGATAGTGTAGGATTCTGATTCCCAGTGTTCCCGAAACAATTCGCTGATATATGTTAAGTTTTTAATAGCACATGCTTGACTTATCTAAAAAAAGTGGAATCAATCTTAAAGGGTTCTCGGATCATAAATAATTGGGCACCATTGATCTTAGATAATTGACATTACCCTATGTATGACTTAACATTCGTAGGTGTGGGTCTTCTAGGGAAAAACCTGAAAAGTACATACTTGAAAATAAAATAATTAATGAAAATTATGTTATTTTAAAATCTGAATAATTGATAAACAATAGCTTGTATTGGAAATATAAAACCACTGCTGAGTTATTATGAGTTTTTTTCTCTTAGGGGAGGCATAACATCAGCCGGAGTGGGGTGGCTATGAAAGATATTTTTTGGATGTAAACGTCATTAAAATATTTTAATAAAAATATTTTATTCTTGAAGTGGCTATGAATTTTATTTTAATATGCGTTTGTCAGATAATTCACGGTTATCTCCATAACCCTGCAATTTTATATGAGGCTAGTATACAAATCTCTATCGATGAATAGTGGTGAATCATGGATTGACTACCAATGATGAACCTTGGATTTGAAGGATTTTCACCCACATCAACCATGTGAAGATTGTTCGCTGTCAGTGATCGAACTGAATCAAGGTAGGATGTTAATATCTTTGTGATTTCCTTTCCCCACTTAGATTCAAATGAAAAACATGGACCAACCCAAAAATAAGTTGAATAGTGGTTCATCCATTCTTGTGGGATGGATACCTACTTCTAGTGTTAAAAGGGGAATTAAATCTAAGTGATTTATATTTTTTTTCATGATCTAGAAAACATGAACGGATCAAGGCCGACCTAAACAAGGCCAAGATATGTTATTTGGGTGTTTATGTGATAAATATCTTCATCCCCCCCCCCAATCTATCATGTTATTCATGAATTGTTACCCCTTTGAAACACTATGTGAATTCAAAATCTTTTCACCCACAATCCATGGCACAACAATCTGTGACTGAATCCTTTGACCTGCGACGGCATTGCAGAGGTGCACCGAGGGCACAGTCAGCTGGCAGCGATGAGTGAAACAAGTGGCCCTATGGGAGGCCAGATTCTATTAAGGTGCTATATAGATGGTCTGGTGGTGGGGTAGTCGGTGGTGGGGTATAAAATGTGGCCCTGGTGGGACTACACCAGAGGAAGGGCTCGTGGCAATAGAGGTCACAGGCGGCGACCAGAGGCCACAACATCTACAGTGGGACATGGCTCGAAGCCATGTTGGCGGTGAGTTTGCAGGACCAAGGTGAGAATGCGGGATCGAACCATGTTGACCATGGGATCCCATTAGCCACACTTTCGGTCAACTGTGTGGATCAAAGGGAAGCAGCTCGGTCATGCCACATTCAGTAGAGTGATGTCGGCCTGCACAACGTAGGTCGAGCTGGGGAACTAGACCACTCTGATGGCCCAGCAGACTCGACCGCATGGCCCAACGGGCCAGGACCATCTTGTTGGGTTGATTCAGGTCGGACCAGGTTAGCTCAGGTCGGCCAATAATGTTTGGGTTGGACCCAAACCGAACCGGCCCCCTTTTTTACTAAATTGGCCATATCTTCCAAACAGGATGTCCATTTGACAAATCGTTTGTCGCATTGGGAACCATAAGATAGGACAGACATTTTGAGATGTCTTGGTGGGTTTTTAGTTGGATCGAAATAGTGTGAGAGTTTACCCTTTGTATTTTCCTATGAGGGTTTGATACAGGATCCCTTTCCCATCATAGAGTATAACCCATATTCTAAAGTAAGTTGTCTTTGCCCGACTTCGATAGTTGACATAGAGGGTTGTAGCATGTATTGAACTGAGAGGATTGGTCAGTCCTCACTTCTCTTCATGGTGCCTTATATAGGTTTTGTAGATAATATTGGACCATTATTTACATGGGGACCTATCCCCTGTCCAAGATGATGTTTCCAGTAGGGCGAGGAATCCCCCTTGTCAGACCTGGGCACGAAGGACCACCTATCTGTGTATCAATATCAAATTCTTTCTATTATACATGAGTATACCTGAAGAGTGTGCTTCAGGTATTTTTCATTCAGTGGTTGATGTTTGGATATGACTTGGTGACTATATTACTTGGGGGTTGCATGACTTATCGACATTCTCTGTGTTATCAACAATCCATATGTTACAGACACTCTGTGAGTTACCAAAACTCCTTGTGTTACCGACACTCCATGTGTTATCGATACTCCACATGTTACTAACACTATAAGTCTTAGAGGGATGGGATTTCATAGTGAAACTATGTAACTTGTCGATATCCTAGTGTTCTCTTGAGTACTTTTGGAAGACAAGTTCTACGTGCTTCTATCAGATAGCTCAAGGAGTGGGACCTCTCAAAAATAGCGTGCTATGAGAAGAACTGTGTAGCCGAAAGTGCATGAGACTATGAGGCTTTGAATACATTATGAGTATACCTAGATTTCCTTGTCAAATGTACTATAGACATATACTGGTTTTAATCTGACTATATCTTCTTAGTGGTGTTTTCTCTTTGTAGTATTTATTCATGGTATCATGTTCATGGGGTTTCCTCTATGGAATTCCTTTTTGTTTCGGGGTGTCCAACAAAGTATTTTATTTACTCACTCCAACATGGGCTTTGCCCGCACGTATCATGTCTTGTGAATACCATCGAGGCTTTAAAGGAGTCCTAGGTGGACCAGGACCAGGTGGTGCTTAGAGAGTGACCATAGAGTTGAGGTGTGCTCCTACAGCTTCAGACAGTTGTTTATGTACCTACCCTTTAGGTATGGTTTTCTACGGACTAGCTTCAGGACCATGTTCTATAGACTCATTCTTTTTTGTGGGATTTTATTCTATACAAGTTATATTTTACTAAATTTTACTATCCTATCATACTTAGTTGGTTGGGATATAGTTTTCTGCATGCATTTTTTTTAATTAGCATTTTTACTTTTCATCATTTCGGTCTTGGAGATGTGTGTTTGTGTACAAGTACATATGAAAATGCCCCCCATTTGTGGGATGTTCCTACTCGGAGCTAGATGTCATCCCCTGGACTCTTGGACATGGGCTTGGATGAGTCATGGTATGGGCCCCTCTAGGATTTTTTGTGACATACATGATAATATATATGCATCGTATACATGTATTATATGTGTTTTTCATGATTTATATATATGAATTATCATATAATTTATACTAGAATTATATATATATATATATTCTATATATATCATTGCATGTATTTAATGAACATGAATCATATTCATATACATTTTAGTACAGATTAATGAATATCCCACTTGCACTAAAATCTCATTGAAACATTGTGCCAAACTTCAAAACTCATTATGAATCCATCCAAACTCTTTTAGATATAGTTTCATAAAGATCTCTTCATTTTTGAACAAACGCTTTTTCTAAAATTTTATCCTTATTCGAAGACCTAATTGCATTACCCTATAGGACATAACATCATTGAAAAAAATATTTAAATATTTTTTTCATAGAAGTAATAAAAGAACGACCTCTAGGAAAGCATCATTGTTTCTCATGCTACTAAGGGTTCTGGTGTGATCTTCATCTAACATGATCATATCTATATATGAACATTTCCACCATGATATGTTTCATATACATCATAAGTACACCTATACAATCCCTTTTTCCATGATATCAAGTGATCACTAGACATGGAACATGTCAATCAAGTATAGGCCAACTCATATTTTCTTGATTCTTATAAATAGACTAACAAAGTCAATAAACACATCATATGTAGTTTATCTTATAGATGATTACATTTCGTGCCCCTAATCTAAATAGTTGAACACATTATATTTTACTCAACTAAGAATGAACATGTATTTCCTCATTCTAATTTAATCAAGGGCCAGATGTCTTTACTCTTCATACATGTGGAAAAATACCATCTTGGTTGTTCTCTAATTGGTTACATGGTTACAAACATACTCAACCATAGCTGGTTATCTAAGTTATTATTTTAAATTGCATAAGGAAGGTATCAAAGTCTGAAGGTTCTCATGCTAGGTGTCTCAACAACCTTGGTTACGAAGGATTTATTATATGAATACACCCTTAAATATATTGTTACCATATAATATTCCATGAGATATAATTTAGTGAGTTGGTCCATGTAATTGGTCTCAACCTATTACCTCTTGAATCAATACTTGTTATCTCATATACAACCTTTTATAATGAGAGTAATAATATATTCAAGATAACCTTAACATATGATTAAAACCCATAATACTATTTGATGATCATCGATTAGGGACATCTCAAAGTTTTAACTTTGAGGGGATATATCATTCTTACATCTGTGTAAAGTGAGTTTCAGCCCATGTTAATGAATGAGAAATGGATATTGAATTTATTATGACTACATGATACATTTAAAAACATTACAACCAAATTATTATGTGTTTAATACAATATATTTTACATGAAACTCATGTGGTAATTGTTGTAACGGATTTTGGTTAAATAATTACATATATAAGAAATTATTATCACATATCTATGTGACCATATGATAAAAGGATCCCACTAAACCATTAATTTAGTAAAATATGTTTAGAAATAATGATTAAATAATGGAGAGACATTGGAATCATATTCCTAATATTAAACTCTTTGAAAATATTCAACCTTCTTATCTTTACAGAATCAAATGTTAGGATTTCTAGTTTTGTTGTCTACTTAATTCTCTTTATAAGTTTAACGTCATCATCCTTGGAACCGTATTCCTTAAACATTTTTCAATAAAACCAATATAATTGTTTATATTGTTTTTAACCAACACATCATAAAATCTTTTGGGATAAAGTGACATTCACTTTAGCATTTGAATGGCATAATCACTAAGGAAATAGGGAAACTAACTTTATATTTAGATAGGTTTAATGTTAATCTTTTTAAGTTTACACTTCCATATGTTAAAACAAACTCCCACTATCCTCTTAGACATTAAATTCTTTCTTATAATTTTATTCCAAGATACACAAACAGTTTGTATTATGAAATAACACATATTTCATTATAGTTGGAATATTTAATAAATAATATATTGTTTCTATATTACATATGGTATTCTATGTGTTTAGATAATTTTATTGAAAATAAAATTATTCATTAAAATATTACACTAATGGGTGGTGGGACTAACTTCCCTCAAATTTTAACAAATAAATGGATTTTTTTTTTTCTAAATAGAAATTATTTTATTCTTATATCATTTTCAAACATTTCATAGAATTCAAGTAATCATAAACCATGTGTATATATTCAATAATATTATATTGTTTAAAAAAATTGTTATTAACAACACATCTAATTTTTTAGATTCATTTGAGCTGGAAATATATATTTATATTTAAATATCTAATGTAGAAATTGTTTTCTTCATCACATGAATGAAAATTAAAATCTATTTTATTTATTCCATTGATTTTGAAAACATATATATTTATAATACAAGTAAATTATACATTTGGTTTAACATGCCCTTTAAAATTGAAGAATTGATTTTTATAACACCTATACATGAAACATTTAGTTATTATTGATAATCCAATAATATAGAATCATTACTATTTCTTGATAATATCCTTAGGTTTAAAATAACCTTAACTAGATTCTTGGAGAAATATTATTGGACTCTCAATCTAAATTTCCTTCTCTCAGTTTGAAATATTACCCAATTTTACTATATTTATAGTACCAAAACTTAGAAATTATACTTCAATCATCAATTCTCAAAAAAATTGAGAATATTCACTACTATTTTCTTAGAAATCATTCACATTTTTTTAAAATTTCCATCCATTATAATAATATAATTACTTAAAAAGAATAATCCTTAAGGAATCCTCTTGTATTAACAATTATTTGGTTAACTCAATCATATTTATTATTTGTGTGGAGACTAAAATTCCATAGTTCATTTTGCATAAAATTCCATTGAAAACTCAGTTGTATCATTCTGTGCATCCATAAGAGTCTAGATTCATCTTTAAATAACATTAATAGTTATATTATTTGAAACGGATTCTTCCAACTCACAAAATTCATTTTACATAAAAACTATTCTTAATTTACCATTCATAGGAGTTTCTTACATTAATATTATCTTTTTAAGGATTAATCCCAAGACTAAGTTTGATGTTGATTCATTTATCTACAATAGATATTTTAATTAGATGAATAAAATGTTTTATATCTTTTCATTAAGAAATTTTAATGAAATTTATCACACTAAAAATTATGACCCCATTCATAAAATCCACATAGAAATCCATGATCAATATTTTACTAAGAAACAACTTTATTATGGTATAAAACTCATTGCTTTAGTTATTTAGGTAGGTTATCAGTCCAATCATAATAGTTTTGACTCTAGGTATATATTAATCATATAGATAATACTCAACTATATTTCTATGGTATCCCAACCATTGAGGTTTCCCATCTATGTATAACATAAAGAAAATGTCTAAAATGAGCTAACACAAGACTATCCTAGGGCACCCCGCTACAGAAGAAAACTACTCGATTGAATAATCTAGTGTCAATTGTTACATTATTGCCTTAAATAATATAATCTAGGTCACCCTACTGTCGAATGAAATTTTCTAATTGGATGATCATGATCTTGAAAAGTTTATATTTGGAATGAGTCTATGGCGTAGTATTTTAGGCAGGTTTATTTTTAAAATTCTCATGAACTTAATATATATAATATACAAATTATTTTTATAACTATTATGTCCTTTTTTATTTTAAATCTTATCATATTATATTCCTTATATGTTTGCGTTCTTCTACTGATTTAGTTTTGGAATACATATTTCATCCACCGAATTAAGGTGTTCACACCACATTAATATGTAACTTTTAGAAAACCCATAAGTTAGTGTTTATCACCAAAAAAATAGAACCCAAAAATATTCATACATATATTGATGCATCATATTCATAAGTTACATGAACACTTCATGTAAATATTTATAACTATATGATTAAACTACAAATAATTCTAGAGTAACAAATAGCCAACTCCTCAGCTTTCTAGAACAATACATAAGCCTCCAGGTTAGAGGGTAGTATTCCACAAGTCCCTCTCCTTGGGGACACTTCACTCAAGAAAGAATATATTCCCTGATAACTCTAAAACCTAATAAGAACAAACTTTTAGGGACAAGTAAATTCAATATAATAAGTAAAACTACAAACCATGGTCAAGGTAGATGAAAACTAAATTTTATGGAGTTCTACTAATTATGTCATGAAAAGATCTATCTCCTATTATAATTTTATCATATAGATTTTTTATACACAATATTTACATTATTAAAAAAGTTATATACAAGACTATTGTAAGGGATAACTTAAATTAGTTACAATTTATTAAATTTAAAAATGATAACAATTTATTAATTTTTTAAAAAATTAAAAGACTACTATAAATATTTTTTTGTAATTAATCTTAAAATTATTGGCAATAAATAATCTTAAACATAAAAACTTTCTATCTTATTTAAATGTGAACACTTTCATATATTATATAATATGGAATTATAATTATAAAATTGATATTTTATAAATTATAAACGTTATAAAATTGAACTTCTATAATGTAAACATTTTATAAAATCTTAGTATCTTTTTCAATTCATTATTTAATCCTTTTCTTTAAATAATTATCAAAACATGTTTTATGTGGTTTAAAAAAGATCTTTAAATTAGTCCCTCTTTAATTTTCAAAATTCAAATTATTTAATTATGAAAAAATCATAATTGATAATATAAATTAAATTATATTAAATCATTATTTATGTAGTTTAAAAACATTTTATAAATTATCATTGAAATTTTTAAATAAAAAAATTATTTAAAAAGTACACAAATTCCATATAATCTAATAGGAAATTAATACCTTTTAACATGATTTATAAACATTTTATAAAGCATATTAATTTGAAAAGGATATACTTGATATTAAATATTTAATATTAAATGTGTATTTGTAATAAATGTTTCAAAAACATTTAATGCATTCAACATAAGTATTAGTTAATTAATTTAAAAAACACATTTTATAAATTTTATAAATATTCCAAAATATATATTCATCATTTATAAACTACTAATAAATATTATAATTTAATTCATAATTATATTTTTTTAATAAATAAACAATTTATTTATTTATCAAAAACATGAGAAATAAATATGAACCTTTTCTTAGTTAATTTACGCGTAGATATTTTCATTTTATAATTCCTAACACTTATTATTTATAAAAATTTTATAAACTAAAATAAAATATAAAAAAACAAATAAATTTTCTAAAAATTGACTTTACCCTTAATCTGGATACCATACTACGCAAAGGTAAATTAGATTACCCTTACGCTACATAAGGGTTTTTGGGTAACCTTTACAATGAAAATTTAGATGTTAGGGTATCCTTAATTACCTTTACATGGAATACTTTTGTTCAAGGGTGACATAAATTTTCCTTAACATAGAACAATCTATATAAAGGTAAATTAGTGATGAACTTTAAGTTGATCTTCTTCATAAAGGTAATTCACTATTACCATTACATTCACCTAGCTCATGAATACTAGATTTATTCAAAAATGATTATACACCCCACCCTCCAAATATTATTAATTTATTAACATGATTATATTAAATTGGGTAAAACATATATATCACAATGTTTTCATGTAACATAATTTTAAATATAGCAAAACTAGTTATTTAGAACATATCATGTTTTTCCGAAAACATTGATGAACACGTGTTGATTGGACATGAAAGCAGGCTTTGATACTAGTGTAAGGTTTTATTGAATCAGTATATGATTATTTATCAATAAAACAACACCTAAACATGTAGATATATTGTAACAACCCAAATAAATTAGATTAAAAATCAATTTCATTACTATAAATATTCATGAATTTGATTTTTTAGATTTATATAAACTCTAAGAATATTAAGTAATTTTACATTAAAAAAATGAAATATTGTTGTTCATAATAAACTCGTTTACATATATTATATCGTTTTAATAAAAAAATTATTTATAAAATTATACATTTTAATTTTTTAAAAAAATATTTTTTTTATATCAATAATTAATAATTATCTTAGAGTGATTTTTTGATAATTTTATGAAACATTTCAATTATGTAAAAATCATTGAAAATATTGATTTTTTTTTTTGAAAACTATTATTTATTTTATAGTATTTAGATAGAATGATTTTATTGGATTGGTCTTAAAATTTCATTAGTTATTTTTTATTAAAAAAAACAAATAAATTTCATTATAATCAAAATTACACTTCATTTTGGTATAAAAACATTTGTATACTTAAGAAGTCATTTTTGAAGAAAATTGTTTATCATCTCGTTACATGTTCTGATCTTAAAATTAATTAATAACACTTATATTAATTGAATTAGAAAATTGTATTCAATATTTGGAACCATTATTTTTAAAAAAAATTAGACCACTATCATTTTTTGACATTGTAAATTGTAACTATGGTAAAAAAAAAAATCAGTGACCAAAGTTGTAATTAAAATGGGTTAAAAGAGTTAAAACTAAAATGATAAATTTTAAAATGACCGAAAACTTGTATAAATAAAATTATAATGACATATTTAGACCCTATATCATATTCTATTTCAATATGAGTCGTTTTAGATCCATTTTTCTTGATTAATACATGAAAATATTTTAATCTTTTGAAAACATTCAAGTGTGTCATCTCCCTCACTTATAAAAGGACACCCAATCTCATATATTATTCATATTTCAAGAACCTATAATATCATCCAACACTTACTCTAATGCCTTCCTAAAATCAATACCCATGTCATGTAGTTATTATTTTATTATAATACCATCCGAGGAAGGCTTTAGGTATAATCCTAAGGAGTTTTTCTGAAGAAGAGTTATAGTAACTAACCTACTATTTTATGTTTATTTCTCATTTTACCTCCTACAAAAAAATCATAAACATTATCATATAATAACCTTAGTATAAATAATATACTATAATGTTATTATGTTAATGTAAATAACATTTTTCATCTACTTAACCATCTAATGATAAATAAAAATATCACTTGTACGCACTTGCGGACTACCCCTTGCGAGAAGATGTATTTCATTTTTCATCACCAACTCCTATGGATGTTAATAATAATGGATAATAACAAAATAAAATGATATAAAAGATATAAATTTTATTCTATAATGGCAAATAAATATTCCACTTCTTTCTTTATCATCTATTGAAAAATAAAAACGTTGCTTGTGTGTAGGTGTTGACTACCGCCCCATGGACAGATTTTTTTAATTTTTCATCACCAACTCACTTGGATAGTATATATTAGTCGATTTAAAGAAATTATGTTATATTTATTATATAATTATCTTTATATAATTTTAAAATAATAATTACCTTATTTCTCTCTGATTCACTAAAAAATTGAAATGTTACTCATGCGTATGTATGGACTACCATCTCCATGTTGTAATTTAATTCATTTTTCATAACTATCTTACATGGTTTCTTATAAGAGTATAAATAATGTATAAAAATGATAAATAAAACATTATCATGACTCATAAAATGAAATAATCAAGATCCATTTGATAATAGTGAACCAACCCAATCTATTTTCAACTTATAAGCTGAATGTTCTCAAAACATCTAACACGAACTTAATCAATTAGGTAATTAAGTATAACAAGGATATAAAAGAAATAAAAGGAATAATAAACATGAAAAGGTTTATTAAGTATTTAAATAATTATGGTAATTTTATTATTAAAGAATATATATTATTTACATAGAAATTTGACATCGATGTTAGGGACACATTACAATAAAACGTAGCTTTAAATGTTTTAATGATTTAATTTATAAATCATTTCCCTCCATATCCATATTATTAAAATTATTTTATGGATTTATTTATAGTTATATAAATAAATTTTAAATAAAGTTTCTTTATCCTTTTAATTTCATTAAAATAATTTCAAAAGGAACCTTTTTACCTATTTTATATGGAACTGTTTGACTTTCTTTAAAAAATACATAATGAATGTTTTGTTTAATCATATCTAAATTCAATAGATTCTACCTCTTCCATAAAAATAATTATTATTTTTTGGATTAATTTATAATATTCTATGTTTTATTCAATGAAAACCCCTTATTACCTTTTTCTAGAGTGTTTTAGTTTTGAAAATGCTGTTTTAAGGGAAAGGGATGTATCAATATCCAAAAATGATTTAATTATAGGTTCCAAAGTATGTTTTTTATAATTTGGATTATGGAAATGAAATATTTTATGTGTTTTATGTGTTTTATGTGTTTTATAGTCCTTTTAAATTTCTTATGATGATGGGATATCATTATATATCTCTCCAATGCATTGGGTAATGATTATGTTCTCTGTAGAATTCTGTTTTAATTACCTATGTAGGTTATTCAATTTGTATGGATTATTGTAAGGGTTTAATGAAATTCATGTTCCAAGGATCCAACATGGATTTTATATGATTTATAATGCATTTTCATATAATTTATTTGATGTCATATGGTAATATAATGATTTTTTTAAGGAATAAATATGGCCTATCAGTGTAATAAGTATTGTTTTAAGAAAAAAATCAAGGGTTCTAATGTTTTATAAGAAACCCTTTTGGTTTTTATCTTTCATTTATTGTTATTGTAAATGATTTTAAGAAAAACTTTGTGTATAAAATCTAATTTCAGGGGTATGCAAATGTTTATTTGATATAAAAGTTTATTATGTTAAAGAAAAACTAACTTATATGATCTCATGGTTTAGAAATTAACTAGTACATTTCTTTATTCTTTTCTATATGTACCTTAGTGAAATTTCTCCGCCTATTCCATGTTTTCAAAAAAATTAGTTCTTAAGGATGATTAGGAACAATTATGAAGTAAAGTTGAAAATTATGTGGAATTTTCATAAAAAAGAAAATGTTCTTAATTTTTAAAGTATTGTATTATTGAAAAGATGAAAATATAGTGGAAGTGTTAACTTTATAGTGTATGAGCTTTTTATATAATATTTATTCTTAATTATCTACAACTATATATATAAATGACTTCAGTGATGAATGAAATTCAATTATCTATTTAAAACTGTTGATTATGAGTTGAATAAGTATCAGGTCCTTATTGTTGGTATTAGAGTAGGGTTTAGATAAATATAGAGGTTAAAAAAATTTATATAAGAATCAGTAGGTGCTTATAATTTATGATTATCATGATATAGAATTTTAATATTATCATGTTTCTTTAATTAAATAATGTCTTTTTAGAATGGTTTTCTGTATAGTAAATTGGGAAGCTGGATTAGGAAGGCACAAAGAGGACAATAATCTTCTGATTCAGCAACCTGGAATGGTTGGAATAAAAACAAATAAGTTTGTTACTATTATGGATAAATTGACATGGGTTATAAACTCTAGTGGTATCCATATGAGAGATTAACCATGTTCGCCACATATGAACATGTCCATTGTAGAGTATTTTATGAAATAATAACCTCCATCATTCAACGGATAATCAAACCATCTGATAGATAAAGTATGGTTTGAAGCATTATAGAATATATTTAAAGTCATGGGTTGTTCATAATATCATAATTTAACTCTTATTACATACCATTTTAAAGGTGACGCTGATCAAAGGTATTCAATGGTTAAGAGTATTATAGAAGGATGATATATTGATGCCTTCGAATGAGATGAATTTAATAATATTTTCCTTGTGAATTATTTTCCAAAAGTTGTTTGAATTATAATGGAAAATAAATTCTTTTAATTGATTCATAAAGAGGAATAATTATTGGTCACATATGAAGAAAACATCACTATATTAGAAATGTACACACAAAATTATATTTAAGATATTGATAGTAAAATTAGTCATTTTTTACTTTGGATTGAATCCCATATATCAAAGATCAATGGATTCTCATGAATTTTAATGTTATTATAAACATTTTTGATGTTACTATATTGTATATATGGGTTTGTTTATCATGTGTTATCAAAAAATAAGAATAAAAATAAGCCTAGGTTATAGGAAAGGAGGACGCATCAATCAAAAAAATATGAAGGTAACAAAATCAAGTATACTTCTTCTGATATGTGTGGTAAAAATAACCCTTCTGAATGTATTTTGAACACTATAAAGTGTTTTCGATGTGTTATGTTTAGACGTGTGGCTTGTGACTGTAGAGAAAAACATCTGGGTAATGATCAAAAAAATAATGAACAACAAGGAGTAAGATGTTTTAATTATAATTATATGGATTACTAGGAATGCATTTGTCTGAAAAAAAATAATAAAGTATTCGATTCCTCAAAATCATAATTATAAAGGTGTGGTTAAATCCTTTGCGACAACATCGTCATATGTTCAACTATCAAACAGTGTGGTGTCAGGCACATTAATTTTTTCTCATATTATGCTAAAGTCTTATTTGATTATAGGTCCACACATTCTTTTATTTCCAAGAAATTTACCAATAAATTATAAATTTAACCTCAATATATGATTCCTAAACTTTTGGTAAAACCAAATTGGGCTAATATTAAGTCAAAAATATATTATTAGAATCTGAATATTATCCTTTGTGGAAGGGTTTTAACTACAAACCATGTTGTATTTCACCTTGTAGAGTCTAATATTATTCTAAGTATGAATTAAATTTCTATTTATCTTTATAAGATATATTATAGAGATAAATAAGTTATTTTTATGAATGATTTTTTGTTTTTATATAATAATGAATTCATATATTTGATAATATATCAATAAACTCTTAAATTTTTTAAACATGGAAATGAATATTTTCTTGAACATATTATTCAGGAAAAGGAAACAGTTCTAATTTTTATATTCAAGTATTAAATAAACATGTGGATGTTTTTATTGATTATTACCTAGCATTATACATGATGAATAGATTGAATTTTCCATTAACATAATGCTTTATGATAAACCAATTTCAAACCCTCTTTATTAAATGTCTCATGTTGATCTGTTTAAATTGAAAAAGAAATTACAATAGTTTCTTAATAATATCTTCATTTTTTCAAGAACTTCACCAGGGGGAGATTTAGTTTTTATTTTTAAAAATGAATATGGTTCCATGAGTATTTAAATTGATTATATATATATTAATAACATCAATATTAAGAATAAGTATATGTTTCCTCATATACATGACTTGTTTTATTATTATCAGGGAGCTTAGTATTTTTTAAATGTTGATCTTAGGTTTGGGTACCATCAACTGAACCTAATGGTTGATGACATTTAAGAAACATAATTGTACACTAGGTATATATATTATGAGTTTTTGGGTATTCTTATTAGGTTAAAATTTTCTCCAACAGTATTTAAAGACCTTTTGAATAGATTTTTCCATGATTTTTTCAATAAATTTGTTGTTCTGTTCATTGAAAAAATTTTGGTATATATAAATATTTGTTGGATCATTAAAAAAATATGGATTGTTCTATAAATCCAGAGGGGAAAAAGTTATATAGAAAATTTGGTAAATTTTAATTTTCAGTAAGATAGAATTCTATCCTTATAAATATTTTAAATAAATATGGAATAAAAGTTGATCCATTTTAAACCAAAGTGGTTGAAGAGTTTCCATGACATAAAAATGTCAAAAATATTTTTAGTTTTTTGGATTAGTAGTTCACTTCCAGTGGTTTGTTTAAACCATTTCTCTGTTACCTATCCCACTGACTAACTTAGCTTAAAAATGAATTAAATTCCTCATGAAAAAATAGTGTGATGAATGTTTCTATGAATAAAGAATAATATTATTGAATGCTCTTGTTTTGGACCTACCATCTAGAAATAGTTATTATATCATATATAATGATGCTTCATTGAAGGTACCTAGTTTTGTTATGATAAATAATGATCAGTAAATTTTTTATGCTTTATGAAAATTGAAACCTCATGATCTAAATTATCATTCACAAGACCTTTAACTGGTTATTGTGATTTTTTCTATGAAAATATTGAGACATAATTTATATGGACTAAAGTGTTAAATATATACCAATAATTAAATTTTTGAAGAATATATGCCCTAGGAAGGAGTTGAACATGAGTAATAGAAGACGGTTGGAACAGATTAATGATTATGAATACACGATTCATTACCATCTAGGAGAATCAACCTGGGTAGTTGATGGTTTAAATCAAATAGATAAAATGTCATTGAGTATTCTATGTTTAAAACATGGTCCTATGGTAAATTATTTGATGAATATTGGTATATAAATTCTGAATGTAGAATCTAACACTATTTTGTTTCATCTCTTAGTATAAACATTGTTACTGGGAATAATTATGAAGGATTAGAATGAGGGTCATGTTTTATAGGAAACATTATAATTGGAAAGACAATGTAAGTTTCCTAAATTTAATCATGAAAAAGAAGGTGTTTTTAGATTTATAAAAACATTATGTGTGACCTATGATTCTCGGTTTTAGAAATAATTATTGATTGGAGGTTATAATTCTCTATTTTTTATTCATCCTTGATTCTTCAAGAATTAAGATGTGGGTGGGATTTATGATCTCTATGGATTGATTGATTATAGGGGGTTTAAAGCCTCACTCAATCAATCATATCAATTTTTCCATTTTTGTAGTCTTCCCTAGAAACTCCCAATGGTTCCCAAGTCCATAAGTATGTATGGACCTTATTTCTAAAGGTATGTAGTCCTTTGGGGTTTCACGCCCAATGGAACTTAAGAACACACGTTGGTCGAGAGGATGGGAGTTTGGGATTATGAAAGCCTTTTGGATGTAATTTTTTCCTACTATGGTATTTTATTATAAATTTAATATGTGTTTGTGAAATTCTTCCTTGAACCCAATATGGGTATGGTTATCGATGTGTCAATAACTTGATTATCAAAATGTATTAATATGAACAATGGAATGCATATCATGAGTTCTATATTTCGGTATTGTTTATTTATAATTCTTTAGTCTATGGCTATATTTTGGCACTCTATAGTTCATATCCATCTTGGGGAGGATGTTCATTTCTTAGAGAGGGTATTGAACCTCTACGATGCATCCTATGTATCCTGTGAAACAAGAATCAAAGCCCACATAGTTCATTTTGGATTAGTTTAAGGTCTTCTGACTGGACCCATCCATGCAGTTTAAGTTCATTAGTTAATGATGTTAATATCATGCTCATACCTTGTTTGTGAATCCTACATATCCAATTTAAAATAGGAATCAGAGTCTATGAAATTTTTGTAATGGGAGTCTTGTCATGAGAGATATGACAATAGAGGCCCTATGTGGACTTATGCACATGAGACTACCCTAGATTTCATCATCGGGAATATGTCCCTTTGAGCAAGGATTAGATGTAATCAGACTTAAATCCTAATGACTGGTCTATTCTAGGTTAAAAATCGTCATTATTTTAATACAATCATTGTTATTTTCTAAACATATGTGATCCATGCTCGATGTGAGAAACAAGAAATAACAGTGATCAGACACATTGCATGTGGGAATATTTGCATGGGGAAAACACATTAAAGTTTCCCTTTGAATGATATGATGAAGAATCTTGTAGAGGATATGGTAAATATATCAAGACTTTAAAAGGAATCATATGTATCCTGCTTTATAATAGGAATCAGGTTCATTGAATTTCAGTTCACCTGAAACTCGCTAATGGGTTTGAGGTACTCAAGGGCATGGTCGGGACCGAAACTTAGAATGATGACCATATATGAATCATATTCTTAACTTCTAATGGAAAAGGAATAGTGATATACCTATTTGAGAATTTAGTCCCCTAAGTCAAGAATACTTGTGACATGAAGGGACTTACACTGAAATGGATGCCCATTGCAGCTCAGTCCTTGAGAAGGCATCCTACATATCCAGGTTATGGTGGGAATTAAATATCTCATATTTCAGTTGTCCTTTAACCGGTTGATGGGATAAGGTGATTAATCATGTTGGGAGAAATTATAATTATCCATGTGGTTCTATGAATGTTAGTGGATTTCTCCAAGATAGATTCCCTTTGGATATGGATTACACACTGAGGCTGCCCAATTCTTGGGGACAAATTATGTTATGTCGGTAATGAGAGCTTACACACTGAGGTTTCCCATTTTATTGGGGTTTATTGTGTATAGATTACTATTTTATTATGTCTTATGAAATGATTCATCCCATTGACACACTCCTTATTTATCCTACAATGGATAAAAGAGAGGTGGTTATAACCATGAAAGGTCTATCTGAGAGCATTACATTGGAAGGGTCTCTTGAGTGTGTAACCCTATCTCATTAAGGAAACTTCTCTTATAAAAGGGTAATGTGGTCGAATGTTCCTAGATGGGGTCCACATGGCGTGAGTCCAAATGGGTTTGCCGATCAAAGTTGACATCCTATAAGGAGTCTACTTGGTGTGTCTCGAATATCTGTTGGACATGTCTTGATTGTCTTCCTAGAATATTTGGGGTGTCAATATGTTATGGTATATATGTACAAGGGTGTATTCCTGACATGTTCACAATTCCATGCATGACCTAAGTTGGAATGAAGACATAAGGAATACAAAGTTGAGGGAATGCATGATCACCTATTCAAGAATGCATCAAGGCCTCAAATGAACAAAGATCATTTATTAGGGACTATATTCTTTTTTTATCAAAGATAAGGGTGGCGTCCCATGTGACTATGGGTTCATGATAAAATGTCGTCATATATAGGGTCTTCATGAAAATTTATTGTTCATGTGATTTTCATCACATGGGGTCTTTTGAGGGAGATTTTGACCACATCATGGATCCAAAAAGGTGTCTCATTCTAAGGTTTTCATGCCCAGGTTTTCCTGTAAGAACCATTTAAATAGGGGACTAATGGATTTGTGAGACCGAGGGTTATCACTATCGCTAGTTTAGTCCTACAGACACCATTATGAATATTGACATCATAAGAAAAGGAGTATTAAAAGTCTAAGGGTTCATGACACCATGAGGAACATATATACTAGTTCTTATGCACATCATAGTAACATGTTCATGATGTAGGTTCGTAACCTATAAACTATTCTTCATCAGGTACTTCTTTGTGATCATGTGATATTATGAAGATCACCTGATGAGTTCATGCACCAACATCAAACAACAGAATCTCATGGGAGGGATCTCTTTCATTACCTAGAGTTGATCTTCTGGAGTGTTTCTTGGCCCCTCTTTTTCATCAGTTCTTATCTCTGATGATATTTATTTTCTGGAGCTCCCTTTCATCCCCCTATAATGTTCTTTCATGCTTCTTTCTTGACTAGAATGGGGTATTTATAGGCTATGCTTGGCAAAAGGTGATTCTTCATTGTATTCGGTGGATGTTTCATCTACTACTTAAGGTGGTGGAGAATTTTGGGATATTTCCATCATGTGGACACAAGATGGTATTCTCTTCATCACATGATCATTTCATTTGATCATTTGATGACTTTGTTTCCATCTACGATGATGAAAAACATCAAAGGTGGAAGGGTTCATGGTTGTAAACTTCTTAAGATGCCTTCATCGATTGTTTTCTCTTAAGTATCATGATCAAAGAATGATCATGATACGATTTTGAGTGGGGGATATCACAAAAGGCCACTAGTGTTCTTGATCGGACCTCACGACAAATCATGTCGGCTGTCTTTGACTCACAGACCTACCAACAAAGGACTAGAGATATGGTTGTGATCTCCAGGGGGGT
Organism: Viscum album; assembly: GCA_963277665.1. Lineage (NCBI taxonomy): Eukaryota > Viridiplantae > Streptophyta > Magnoliopsida > Santalales > Viscaceae > Viscum > Viscum album. The sequence continues at coordinate 29,603,142 of OY728131.1, forward strand.
CATGCGTTCCTTGGGACATAAACCAATGGTTTCAAGAGATTAAGGATGAAGGCTTGTATCATGTGAGATTATATTGTGTTGAAATTACACCGGCGTGGGATTGGCTCATGTTGGAACTTGTGATCTGTGTTAAAGTAGCGGACTGCTGGTATCAGTGAAAGGCGTAATAGGAAAGCAGAGATTATAGGGAGGCATGATTGGATAGTTAGGATTTTATTTCCATAAGAAAATTTTGTCCCAAATTTAAATATTTATACGCCTCCCCTCTATTATATAATCCATGATGTGGCTTCTCATGGGTCGATCTGACAATAGGGATGGAACTTGTACCAAACGCATCACTTCCACTCGGGCTTTTCCCCACCAAACATCTGGATTGGACTATATGTGCCTTATGGATCATGCACCTTGGTCCTTATACATCCCCCCCCCCCCCCGCAAATCTTGTGGACTCTATGCTCCATCATCCATCCACTGGCTGACCTAGGCTGACTCCAACTACGTGTGGTTGACCCCCAGTCCCACATGGCCCTATGGTCAAGTTGGTTTGGCTAGTTGGTGGCTAATCATAATTATTTTCATAAAGGAATATAAAACTGCATAGAATAAAATTCTAAGATGATTTCATCAAGGGACCAAGGTATATTCCCTTAAACCAAATTTCATGCCTTCATGTATGTTATTTTCAAGTTGTTCATGTGAATTACTTTAATGGTTTTTCTTGTCATCACATTCCTCAAATATTCGATGGAAAGGATTGAAATGTACAACTTTGGGTTCAAAAAAATACACCCCCCTATAATGATATTAGTTCATAATGAAAATAATCTGATTCTAATATAATTTTAGATCATTTTTCTACATAACTGATTATCGGATATGTTATGATACATGAAAATATTGAGAGTATCTATCCTGAGTGTATCATTGGGGAATTTGAGGTGTTATTCATAGTATACTTATTATCATGAGTGCTTGGATAAATATAATAAATAAATTAAAATTGGTTTGGGGTGTGGATAACCTGAAATTGTAATGTGTATGAGTTCTATAATAGAATAGGGAGTGGATGGATCTAAATTAAGGCCCTTTAATGTTTCTATGTATTCCATGGGGATGGAAATCAAGCTGTATGTAGTTCTAAAATATACAACTATGCAGATCAAACTCATGCATCGTGAACATAAGTTCATAGATAAAGAAATCTATGATGACTTTCCTCATGTAGATCTAGATAATACATAGGAGGGGAAATATCAAAATTTTTATGATGAAATCCTGTCTAAAGATCTATGTTCAGGTCGAAACATGGCTTGGATCATCCACACTGTCCTTTGTAATGCCCCGACCCCAGAATTCTAAATTAGGTGCATTATTTTAAAACATTGGCATGATTACAAGGAATCAATTCCTAAAGGACCAATAAATTTATAAGTCTTGGAAAGTATATTTCATACAAGAACCATTCATTAAAATTCAAAAAATAATATTAAAAGTAGTTTATTCTTTGATAACACCATTATTCTTCTAGATTAACCCTGAATATCAATTATAAAACACTTCTTGACATCCTAAGAAAAAAACATACAAAAGGGGTGATCATAGATGTCCAATAAGGTTAAACAATATAGCAGAAGCAATATCAAAAAACCATACACTTTAAGGCATGTTTAAAACTAAAACAATATCCTTTTAAAAATAAACTTGAACATAATATAGAAACAATAAACCTAATAATTCCATTTAAACATTAACATGGATATTATACTAGTCGAATAATCACATGTAATATCAATAACTAATCTCATAATTATGGAATGCATAATGTTATACATCTAAAACATACGGTTGAGTCCTTATATAAGATATTTAAAAAATAACTGTTTAGAAACTCAGCAAAATCCACATAGGAAAATAAATGGGAAAGGCCTCAACCCAGTCTACATCTAGTTTCTCTCACGACACCTACCAATGCATCGAGGGGTTATAGCAGGCCCCACCCATCTCTTACTAAGTCCAATACATTCCATAATGAAAATGGTGAAACATAACATAAACATTCATATTAAATCTATAATGAGATATGTTATTAATTTAACCATAAAACATGAATGATATTAAAATATAACAACCAAAGTTAAACATATCATAAACCCTTCAATATAATATAGAAGCTTTTATCATAATAAATCAATCTTAATTAAGCATAAAAATCTAACAGAGGAGGTTAAGATATATAAAAAAATCTAATAAGTTCACTAAAACTCTTTTGAGAGAAATATACTTTTTTATTTTGAAAACATTAAAATTCATGAATTTTATGAATGGATAAATTTAAAATAGATTTTTGAATCAAAGTGTCACATACCACTCTGATTCTTTTGATAAGAAATAACATTTTAAATCATCCAGGTCCACGTAAATAAATCCTTATAACCATTTTGAAAACATGGACATTAACGAGAAAGATATATAAGAATAAATATTTAAAACATTTGAAAATATGTTTTAGTATAAGTGTTACTTACAAAAAACCTTAGAAATATTCATTTTGAAAACATGAACATGTATGATAAATATCTCCCAGTAAATACTTATGCATAAACTATCTCGGATAATAATGATATTGTGAAATTAACCCTTACCTTGTATTTTCCTTTAGATGAGGGTGTCTTATCCAAATGTATAATAGTAAAATAATGTTATTAAATTATACTAGAAGAATAAGCATATTAATTATATCATATACAATCCTCTAATATCATTTGGTTAATAATATTTTAGTATTGCCATTCTTTTTTGTGTTAACTACTTCTTTTTTCTAAGGATTTTTTGTCATGTAAGTCATATTTATTATCAATGGAACATATTTTATTCATATGAAAAATTATATTAAGTCCATAAATATTATATTCACTTACAATATTACTTTTATAATCATTATTTAATGTTTAACATGGATAATGAATCTCATTGTGTCACAGAGATAGTAGGTCGTATGGTCGCACGAATGACGATATCATTCTTTTAATAGTTCAATGGTGTGAAATTTGATTATTTATTAATTATAAAGTATAATTATTATTCCATATCAACTATTTATATCCATTATAATCATTATTATACCCATCCAAATAAATTAGTGATGAATAAAAAATTGCCCCATGGTGTGGAGAGGGAAAGTTGTATGTATGCACGTATGGTGATATTGTTATTCATAGGATGAAGAAAATTATGAATATAGTTGTCTCATCTTAATAATAAAATCTAATTATATGTATGATAATTTAATTATCAATTTGGTATGGAAACAACATAGAAATAGGTTGTAGAATATAAAAATAACTTTGAAAGAGGTGATAAGACAATTACCACTTTTTTAGGTGTCTATTTTTAATTTGAACTAAAGGACACCATAGGATGGCTTTCTTCCCAATGTATAGCATCTATTATGTAGTGAGGGATGTTGGGAGATGTAATTAGAAGTTTGGTTCTGATTATAATGGATTTAGAGGTGTGGAATAATGAGAAGGAGAATATCCCTTTTATATGGGGGATGAGGGGCACATTTGGAAATTATTCAAATATTATTTTATTATAAATTTATTTTCAAATTCTAATAGTTAAAAAGTAATATATTTCTAGGATAATATTATTATGGTCCAAATCCTCTCAACCAACAGGTTTTAAAAACATTTAGGTTACAAATTTAACCTTATATTTTGGCTTTAACCCTTTGTTAAATAGATTAACTCTTACCATATCTTTTTGTATTTTTACACTATGTGGTTAATATAGTTACAATAAAATTCCAAGAGAACCTAAAGTATATAATTAAAAAAAATTAATATCATATGATTTAGTATTCTGAATTTTAGTTTTTTGACTATTATATCATTTAATAAAATAGTATTTTTTTAAACTTATTTATGTCAATTTTGATACTATTTAGTAATTGATTTTTATTAAAGTAGTAACAACAAGATTCGTTCTAAAAAACTACATTAAATCAAAGATAAAAGGTTATAATCATCCATGAAATTTTTTTATGGAATAAAAATTTTAAAATTACATTTATTTTAATATTTATAATATCATTTATTTGAAACATTCATTGATAAAGAAATCAATACATCATCATTGTGTCATAAATAAATAAATTTATTTAATGTATAAAAATTATAAATATAATACCATGATATATAAAATATTTTTTGATTTCTAAATACTATTTATATTCAAATAGATCAGTTATATAACCCAATATTAAATTCTTTAGTAAAAATATACTTGTTTATGTTATATTTCACTTTACTTTACATTAATTATTATAAGTGGTCATTATCACACCCAAGTGGCTCCCAAATTCCAAAATATCAGATTAAGAATTGTTTTGGTCGCCCATGACTCATTAAATAATATAAGGACATGTGTTAGGTTACTTTTATTTTATTATAATATTTTTTTACATTAAATTACCCTATTTACCTTTAACTATGGTTAATAAAAAATTACAAAAGTTAATATTCATAGTGTCCAAAAAAAGGGACTTATTTAAATAATTTGGAACATTTGAATCCAAATATAGAATCAATTTTTTAATATTCAAAACAAATAATTTGATGAAATTAATATAAAATTAATTCTCGTTATCAAAATGAGAAAGCTTGTTTTTAAAATGTACAAACTATCAAAAGATTAACAAGTGTTTATAACAAATTTCAATGTAAAATTACTTCCCATGAAAAAAATTGGATTAAATTATAAAAATATAATCTTATAATACTTTAAAATAAATTAAAAATATAATATTACTATCTAAATAAATTAGATGAAAAGGCTGTTTTGAATTAAAATGCAATATTTTTTACTATTCATTAAAATTTGAATGTTATCAGAAAAACACAAAATAATTCTCCAAACTAAATTTGTATGTCCCTCCTATAAATAAAAAGATTATTTTTTCAAATTGAATATATAAAAGTCTGGAATATTGTGTTTAAAAATGGTTCTCTATTAAAAGGATGTAAAACTACCTTATTTGAAAAATAATTCTTCTATCCGAAAAAATTGAATTTTTTCTTATATCATGTCTAAAAAATACATCTGATTAATTTTAAAATTATATAGCATATATAAAATTAAAAACGTGGTTAATAAAATTTATAACTTCTAATTTAATGGCTAGGTTATATATTATATTAAATAATAATATTTTATTAATATATTTTCATTAAAACTAGGTCTTTCGTGTAACACAATCCCACTCATTGTTGTATGTAGTGCATGCTTAACGTGGTGTTGTGTAAAAATAAAGTAAGAAACAAATTAAATATATTCAAAAATGAAAATATTGTAATGTCTCGAGGTGTTACATTCTCCCATCATTCAATAAATTGCATCCATGCAATTTGAAATTGCACTTAGAAAATAAGAGATTGACAATAAAAAAATACCTATGTGGAAAACCTACATCGGAAATAGGTTTAAAAATATAATCCTAATAAGAGTGAATGGGAAATGTGATAGTCACCACAAAATTAGGTTTTCAAATATGAGAGCATTACTGGAAAGTAGAGATACGTACTTGGATGAGAGACGTAAATATTTATATGATGTGATTGAGGTCATAAATCACACACAAGTAAAAAATCAATGGAAAATTGAGGGCCTAAAATCTAAAAATCTATGATCATTTTAAATTCCATTAGTTCAATTGATTGTTCACTTGAGATACATATTTAGGATAACACATTTTTGTAGATACTTTTTCCTAGAGTTGAGGGAATATTTTACTAAAATTTAAGTACTTGAGAAAATATACTTGATATCATCATTATTATCCGATGGTTATGCTTCAATATATTTTCACATCATCCTCTAAATATTTACTAGCACAAAATTGTTAGACCAAAGTATCTAATAAATCATTATTTAACCTAAAACAATAATATCAACCATTCAACTTACACTAGTCCAATCTTAAGACTCGGCCTAAATACATCCATCAAAATTCACTATCCAAAAAGATCTATAAATTTCCAAAATAAATCTTAACATAAAATTCCCTAAAAATTGTAATATAGCTCTTATTTTGACATACAAAATATTATATCCCCTTTTAATCCTTAATTATAAATTTTATGCCTCCAAATACTTAAATAAGAATTACTATAGTCCAATCCTTATATATCTCATGAATCTTATAACCATAGAACCATTTATGTAATAATTCTAGAATCCAAATACAAAATAACCTTAATTATTTAACTTCACTCTTAAACCATTAACTATGCTTCATAATTTTATTCCTTAACACCTCCTTAAACTAATTTTTCTTCTTGTATCCTCTTCATTATCTATAGTATAATCATTAAATGTATAACCTTGTTGATTTTACCTATTGACCAACACTCAAAGAACAGTGTGAGTAACAATAATCATACTGATATAGTCATGAAAATACATTTATAGGTTCGCTAAATGATATAAACTTTTTCTTAATCCATTTTCTAATAGAACTAACCTAGTTTATCCATTACCAATTATAAAGGATAGCATCGTATACTTAGACTTGTCATCAAATTCAATAATAGGGTAATGTTTTATAATCTAAGTATTCTAAATCTAATTTCCACAGTTTTTGCTAAACTTCTTCTTATACCAACTGTAACACCCTGACCCTAGAATCCTGGAGCTGGTGCATTATTTTAATATATTGGCATGATTACAAGGAATCAAGTCCAGAAGGATAGATCAAATTGATCACTCTTGGAATATATATTTCATACGACAACCATTCCTTACAATTCAAAACCTAATATGCAACACAATCAATTCTTTGATAATTCCATTATTCTTATACTTTAACAATGCATATAAATCATAAAACACTTATTGGTATCCTGTAAAAATAAAACATACGAAGTGGTGATCTTAGATGCTCAATAAGGTTAAAAAAATATAGCGGAAGATGACATAAATAACCATAAAATTTAAGAAATCTATTAAACTGAAAAATAATCCTTTTTACCATAAACTTGAACATAATATGTGAAGAATAAATCATATAATTCCATTTAAGAATTCACAAAGATATTCTTATGGTTGAATAATCACATGTAATATCAATAACTAATCTCATAATTAGGGAATGCATAATGTTATACATCTAAAGCATTCCATCATGGACTCAGCCAAGACATCTAAAAATAAATGGTTAAGGCCTCAGCCAAATCAATATCTAAAAATAAATTGGAAATAACATGGAAAGTTCCATATCTAGTTTGTTTCATGAGACCCACTAATTCATCAAGGGGCTATAGTGGGCCCCGCTCTTCACTTACTAAGTCCAACATATTCCTCATATGAAAAGGGTGAAACATAACATAAACATTCATATTAAATCTAGAATATGGAATGTTGTTACTTTAAATATAAACCATTAATGGTATTAAAATAGAACATCCACAATAAAATATATCATAATACATTCTATACAATATGAAATATTGTATCATAATAAATCAATCTTAATTAAGCATAAAAATACAATAAAGGATGTTGACATATATGAAAATAATATAATAAGTTCATTAAAACACTTTGAAATAAATATCTATTTTTTACTCTTAAAACATTAAAATTCATGAAGTTTATAAGTGAAGACATTTAAAAGTGATTTTTGAATCAAAGTTTCACATACCACTTTGAAACATTTTAAAGGAATTAACATTTTGAAACATTCATGTCCATATAAATAAATCCTTAAAACCATTTTGAAAACATGGATAATTATGAGAATGATCTAGAATAATAAATCTTTAAAACATATAAAATTATGTTTTAGTAAAATATTCTCTTTTATAAAACCTTAAAAATATTCCCTTTGAAAACATGATCATGGATGATAATTATGTACTAGTAAATACTTATGCATAAACAATCACAAATAATAATGAGAATATGGAATTAACCCATTCCTTTTATTTTCCTTTAGTTGATGGTGAATTAAAATCCTATATAATAGTTAAATAATTTTATTCAATTATACCAGAACCATAAACATATTAATGATATCATGTATGATCCTATTATATCATTTTGTTAATAATATTTTAGTATTCCCATTATTTTGGGTGTTAACTACTTCGTTTTTTGCATGTTTTTTCACGTAAGTCATATTTTTTATGCGTAGAAAATATTTTATTCACATAAAGAATGATATTAAGTTCATAAATATTATATTTACTTATCATATGACTTTTAAAATCATTCTTGAATGGTTAACATGGATAATGAATCTTATCGCGTCGTGGAAATGACAGACTGTACGTACATACGAGTGACGATATCATTATCTTAATGGTTAAATGGTATGAAATTGAATTGTATATCAATTATATAGAATAATTATTATGTCATATTTATTATTTATCTCCATTATACTCATTATTATACCCATCCAAATAAATTAGTGTTGAATAAAAAAATTACACTATGACGTGGAGACTGTTAGTCGTACCTACGCACACATGGTGATATCGTTATTCATGGGATGGATAAAATGAGCAATATGGTTTTACCATGATTATAATAACATCCAAATATATATATGATACTATATTTATTACTTTGTTTTGGAAACAACATAGAAATAAAATGTAGAAGATGAAAATAATGTTGAAAGAGGTGATAAGACAATGACCTCTTTTTTGGGTGTATCCTTCTGATTTGGAAAAAAAGACTCAATAGGATGGATTTATAATAAATTTATGGACTCTACTGTGTATTTAGGGGTGTTGGGAGAATAAATGGTCAGTTTTTCTGTGACAAAGGGATTTAGTTTTGTGAAATAATGATAAAGAGAAGTTCCCTTTTATAAGAGGGGGGAGGGGCACTTTAGGAATGTATGGAAATATTATTTTATTATAAATTGATTTTCAAATTATAATTTCATAAAAGTGATATATTTATTGGATAAGATAATTATGGGTATAAATACACTCAACAAATTGGTTTTAAACAAGTTAATGTTAAAAATTTAACCTTATATATTGGCTTTAACACTTCGTTAAATAAATTAACTCTTGCCATGTCTTCTTCTATTTTAACACTATGTGGTTAATATAGATACAATAATACCCCAAGAGAACCTCAAGTATATTATTAATGAATTTATTTCCATTATCTAAGTCATTTTTTCTAATATTATATTTTTAGGACTATTATATCATTTAATAAAATAGTATTTGTTTTGAAAACTCATTTTTGTCAATTTTACACTATTTAGTAATTGATTTTTTTAAGTCATTAAAAATTTATTAATTCAAAGAAAAACTACATTAACTCAAATATAACATGTCATAATCATCCAGAAAATTATATTAGGGAAAAAAAATTCAAATTATATTTATTTTAATATTTATAATTTCATTTATTTAAATCCTTTAATAATAAGGTAATCACAACATCATCATTGTGTCATAAATAAATTTATTTGTTTAATGTATAAAAATTATAATTAAAATAAAATGATGTAGGAAGTATTTTTTCTCTTTCCAATGACTATTTATAGTAAAATATATCTATTATAAACCCATATATTAAAATATTTTTATTAAAAAGTTACATGTTTATATTATATTTCTCTTTACTTTAAATTAATTTTTATAACATGTCATTATAACACCCAAGTGGCTCCCAAATTCCAAAAGTTCAGCCTTATAATTTTTTGGGTCACCAAGGAATTTTCCGATAAGATAAGGACACATCTTAGGCTAGTTTTATATTATTATAGTATTATTTTTACCATAAATTATCCTATTTTCCTTTAACCATTGTAAATAAAAATAATTACTAAAGTTACTATTCATATTGGCCAAAATAAAAGGGACCTATACACATAATTTTGACCTTAGGATTCCAAATATTGATTCCATTTTTTACAAATTTGATACTCATAGTTGTAAAAAATAAATTTAAAATCAATTCTCATTGTCAAAATGAGAAATATGGTTTTTAAAAAGTAAAAAACATCAAAATATTGGCATGTGTTTATATCAAATTTCAATGTAAATTTACTTCCAATTACAATAATTGGATTAAATGTTAAAATATAATCTAATTATAATTTAAAATAAATTAAAAGGATAATATAACTATATAAATAAATTAGATGAAAATGCTATTTTGAATTAAAATGCAATGTTTTTACTATTCATTAAAATATGAAAGTTATCAAAAGAACACAAAATATTTATCCAAACTAAATTTTTATATCTCAATTCTAAATAAAAAGTTTATTTTATAAAATTGAATATATTAAAGATTCAAATATTTGATTTAAAAATGGTTCTCCACTAAAAGGCTGTAAAACGACATTATTTGAAAAAGAATTCTTTTATCTAAAAAATTGCATTTTTTCATATATCATGTCTAGAAAATATAGATGATTACTATTAAAATTATATCAAATATATAAAATTCAAAATGTGACTAATATTATTCATAAACACTAATTTAATCGATAGGTTATATATTATATTACATAATAATATTTTATTAATTTATTCTTGTTCAGTAAAATTGTGCCTTCTGTGTAACACAAGACAACTCATTATTGTATTTAATGGAAGCTTAACATGGTGTTGTGTAAAAATAAATCAAGAAATAAAATAAAATGTATTCTGAAATGAAAATTTTGTAATGTCTTGGGGTGTTACACCCATCCTTTGTGTGTAATACCAAACAGATCCAATTACATGGATTTGAGTACTTGAATTTCAATAGGTTACTCTTTTTGAAATGTTCATGAATGACCACTGACATGAAATTATTCCTTTATTCACTTTTTTTAGTAGGCTTTAGATCATCTACTTTAAAAGGAAATTTTTTACGTGGTTTCCTTCCATAAATCACTAACTTCTTGATAAGTTAGGGGACCTAGAGAGTGTGGATTGATTTTTTTTATAAGTCCATATGGTGAGCCCCACAAGATTTTTGTCTTTTATTTTTTTTTCCTTAACTTTTTCCTAAGATTCGTATTGAGGAAGACTTAATGGCCAGGGACTTGGATTTTTCTCAAGTCTCCTTCTTATAGGTTTTCTGCATAAAATTTTTTTGTGCCTATTCCATTTTATAAATGCTCAATTTTTTCTAGATTACACTAAGTTCATGTCCAGTGAACAGATACTCAAATTTTTTCTAGAATTCCCCTATCATGTTTTCATCTTGGTGAGTATAATATCTCTTTCTATTTTTAGGTCCTACAAACCAAACCATCATTATGTTTTATTTTAAGTTCTTTGATCTTGGACCTTTTTTGTACCATATTTCAGCATTTTATAGCTCATAACTTTGATGTTTTGTAGTTTAAAGACATTTATCTTGAACCTTTATGTGTTTCATTTTAATGTATTTGAGCTTGGACCATTCGTATATTGTAGTTTAGGGTATTTGATCTCAGACCTTATTGATGGATATGCAATATGGGGTAGGTATACTATGGATGAATCAATACACTCTAGAGTGATGAGTTCCTCTAGGGTGTTGTCAAGGCTCATGAGGATTGGAATTCAATTATTTCATGGAAGAGATGCCTTTAGTTGGTGGGTCAAATCCCTTATGCATCGATATTATGGGGAAGAAAATCAGATCTCCACTCTTTTCTTAGGGTCATGTGAGATTTATGGGATGAAATATGGGTACTTGGGATGATAGGTCTTACAGGATAGTTGGAGTGTGGGTGATGTAAGTCATAAGACAAAATCTTGAGTTTGTTAATATAGGATAGAGTAGACATACCAGTTTTGTCTTGTAACACTCTAAGATGTTTAGTTCCACCTCAGTTTTTCTGAGTCTCACAAGGATTATAAATCCATTTATATTGTTCCAAGATGTATCTAGTTGGTGTGTCTCAAGCCCTTATGTGTCAATATCATGGTATAAATGAGATATATCTTTTCTCTTTCGAGGGCCATGAAATATTTCCCAGACTCAAGTATCTAGAAAATAAAGTTGGGTATGGAAAGAAAGCAATCCTAGGAGGGTTCTGGTGCCCTTGGAATATTTAGATCTTAATTTGAAGCTTGATATTTGTTCCATGTGGTCTTGAATCATGAGGATTGGGCCATCAAATGTTTTAAAATGGAGTGTTTCATTCCATCATAGAGAAAGGTGAAAAAACATGGTGAAATAACGTCGATGATATCGAATCAACTCATATAGTTTTTTATGGGGATAATAAATCTTATACCAAAGTTATTAGGTCTTCAAAATTATATGGGATAGTCACACATGGAGAGGTACAGAACACACTAAGGTGATGAGTTATGCCTTGGTGATGTCAGGCTCACAGGGATTGGAAAGCCCTTTATATCAGGAAAATATGTATCTGGTTGGTGGGTCTCAAGAATTTCTATGTCAATAGAATGGAAAAATTGAGATATATTTTTTCCTTTATAAGGGATGCGGGAGGTTTGTAGTGACCTAAATTGATCAATTCATGAAGTGTGATTTATGGAGAATGTAATATCCAAGAAAGGTTCAAGCACCCTAAAAGTTGTGTCGCCCCTTAGAGAACATATTCTCATGGCTAAGAGATCTGAAAAATCATTCTTCTACCTTTTTTATGGTTCAGGGGATCCATCGATCATAGATTAGATTTTATTAAGGCCATAAATTTAATCATATGAGGTTTATTCCTTATTCATTTCTGTCCCATGTTATTCCAAAATACTAGAGATGAAGATTTTTGTAAGTGAAGACTAGAATTTTTCTTAGCCTACCCTTTTAAGGTTTTCAACCTAAATTGTTTTTCAACTCTTTCACTGTTATTTTAAGGTCTATTTATTAGGAACATCATAGGATAAATTTTATGTTCAGACATCTTTGACCAAAGATCAGGTTGTTCAATTTCATGACTCGCATGGACCTAATACTATAGATGTTACAAAAGAGCCTAATTTGGATACCCAAGGGCAAGAGAACTCCAAAATAATTTTAATATGGAGATAAAAATGTTGTAAAACATGGATCAAAGTGCTTAGGTTATGAGTAATGATATGGTACAGTCATGTCCAAGATGACCCAGAACACCCTCAGGTGTGGGGTTCTAATGTTGTGATGTCATGCTCACAAGAATTATAAATCCATTTATATTTGGACAAGTTGTCACTGGTTGGCGGGTCTCAAGCCCTTCTACATCAATAACATGGATGAACTGAGAGATCTATTTTCTTTTCCATGGGCCATGAAATATTTTTAGAAACCTAAGGTATTAAAGATGTGATTTGTGGAAAATGGATAGAGGTGATTTTAAAATGTGGAAGAAGCTCCCTATACTTTTGTTGACTGAAATAATTCACTTGTGGTCATTTGGTAAGGAATAAAAAATGGGTGATGGTCTGCAGATTTTATCATCATGTAGTGGATATATTTTCCTTTCAATTTAAAGTCATGTGGTAAGGAAATTTTCCATACATATTGTCATCATGCGGTAAAGACATATTTGTTGTCAAGTTTTAATGTCATCTAAAAAAGAAGTTTTCCTTGTAGTTTAACTTCATATTGTAAGGATGTACTTCTATTTTGTTTATCAAAATTTGGTATGGATGTATTTCTGTAAGGTTTAACATCATGTGATAAGGATTTGGGAACCGATATGAATGGATATAAATGTTGTGGTTGGGTCGAAGGGTGGATGTTCAAGTGTCACTACGTATCTCATTAAAATGGGAATCAAATTTACAACCTGTAGGGTGTCCTTAAATCCTATGGGGATATAAAATTTTAAAAATTTATTAAAACTCATAAAAACATACTAAATATTTATTATCTATCATGTTCGAGTGTCTAATTGATAGTGGCAGATTGTTTGTTATGTGTTAATTAATGAGATAAAAAGTGAAATTGATTGATAGGATTGAAAGAAAGAGAAATAGAAGTAGAAAATATTGTGTTTTGAATCAGGAGATAGGCATTCCAGGTTCAGTGATTTTAAGGTTCATGTTCTAGGGATTCAATGAATAAAATAATTATTTAGGTCTGGTGGCGGAATTGGGTCAGCATAGATCCTTATTTTGGGTATCCTAACCAAATCCTATGACTGCACCATTAGAATGGTCATCTACTAAACACAATCATAAAACTAAGAAAACCAAAACCATATTTAAACACAACTAACCTATATTGAAAAAATTTCATGCACAAAATAGGTCAATTAATTGATGTAATTAAATAAAAAACATCATAACACAACAATGATCATGCAATACAAGAATAAGAAGATTTGGAATTGAATAAACGGGTTGAAGCAATCCAAAACATGAATAATAAAAATAAATAATCCCTAAGTAGTGCATACCCCTACAATCACATTACCCAACACAAATAAAACTACTCGCTCATGCTAAACTTAATAAGAACGAGCATCATGGGTAGCCAAGTAAGAATGAAGAGAAAGAAAAATAGCACAGTAGGGCTCCAGATCATTACTTTGTCATCTGGAAGTCTATTTTCAGCATTGATTGGCCACCTCTAGTTCCAGAATATTTATAACTTGTGGTTGACATGTTAATTTATGGGAAAATGATTCAACACCCTCATCCATGTCAATTTATATTTCTAGATACCAATGGTGTCACGATGTGTAAAGGAGTTTCACATCATGTAATCCTTTATTCTGAGGCATCGTGAATCACAATGTAACTTTTCAACAAAACTCATCTCAAAAAAAGTCTAATCGTGCAATGTAGTTACACAATGTGTAATTTTCTTTCACAGTGTTTCTAGGTGTAACAACTTGTCTTGCATGGAATCATCTTTTCAAAACCCACAACTTGTAATTGCATTACATGATGGGAAACTATTTTACACTAGTTTTCTAGATCCACTTCTTTCTAAAAAATCAAGTCTCTTTCTACTTCACTTCTCTCGAATCATGAAGTGTATTTTAGCTAAAACAATTCAACCCTTTTCATTCCTTTTCCATTAATCTTTTCTTTCCAACCATAAAATATAAAACATGTCAATTCAATCCAAAATTGGAAATATTATTCACATAAATGCACAAATCAATAGACGGAAATACTCTAAAATGTATGCATAAAATATGCATATCACAAACAACACGTATTTTTGAAGATGTTTTTAGTTTAACATCATGTGGTGAGGATGTGGATCCCCTGATGTGAAATGGTGGTATTTTTTCTAGGAAAAAGGATGGAATTATGGATGTCACTACGTATCCTATGGTGATAGGAATCAAGTCACACGTAGTTTTTCATGATGTTCCTTGTGTAGGTATGACTTGTACATAAAGAGGGACATATTTATATTTTATTTGTTCTAAATATGCCCAGTTTTAGGACTCCAGGCATTTATATGTATCCTATGAAGATAATAATCATGTTACATGTAGTTATTGAATGATAAACACTCTCTTTATCAGTTTGGCCTATACAAAAAGGTGGGCATTGCTTCTATTGATTGTTGTAGCTGGGACATAGATTAGAGTTCTAGGCATCATTATGTATCCTATGGTGATAGGAATCAAGCCACACTTAGTTGTTAATGAACCTTTTTTTTAATGTTATGTGGTATGGATGAAGACGGACTGACGAGGAAAAGTGGTGATGTTGTGGTTGGGCCCAAGGATGGAAATCTTTGTGTCACTATATATGTCACGACCCGTCCTCGGGGCCCGTGTCGTGACTACCCCAAGCTCGCCTTCCATAGGCCAGGGGCTGGAGACTAGCACCAAGGTGTAAATCCTGATAAACAGGGAAGGCATTGCCTTTGTAAAGTAAACAACCATCACAGATTAATCAAGAGGAATGAGTAAACACTAAGTAAAAACTGTAACAAGTTGTGCTAAAAGTAAAAGGGGCCGGAAATACAAGCCCAACTGTAAAGTACAACTGAAAGGGGAAAACAGCAACTGAAAAAAAAAGCCGCAGCGTCGAGCCGTCCTCTGGAAGTCCCACCTGAAGGGTGGGTACAGATAGCCTCCATTGCTCCTCGGTTCCACCTGGCTGCTCCGAGTACGTTCCGCCCAGTGGTCCACCTCCAGGTACCATCCTACTCCGCGAGCCTCCACCACGATCAGCACTGTCTGTCGTCTGCAACCAACACAACGATGTGCGGGCATAGCCCGTGTAGGGGTGAGTATAAGCTACTCAGTAGGGACCCCGAGACCCCCGAAGGTCTCCCGAAATCCACAAAGGATAAACCGCAAAGGAAAGATACAATCACGAAGTAACAACCGACACTGCTTAGATATATTCCCATACATATACCTAAGTCATCAATTCCAATACGCTCCAACCTCCGAGCACAAGTACAACTCATTCCACATAGGAAAGTATACGTATTACACACAGGAAAGCAAAACGTAATCCACACAAGATAGAACAACACAATCCACATAGGAAAGAAAACAGGATTCAGCTCACACAGGATATACTTCTTCATAAGACGATAGAGATGATCAGATGTAGCCACTGATTCATCTAAGCCGTCGGACCGACAAAGGATCGGTAGGTACTAACCCCCGCAATGACCCACACATGATCGATCATGAAGTTAAACCCAGCTATTGGGAAACTCCCTCTCCATCAAGTACAGTGGTAATGCCACTACAACCAAGCGCTCCCCTCTTACCTTGGACTGCTGTAGTACTCCACCTATTGAGTACTGTGGGACTGTTGCTACAACCAAGCGCTCCCCCGTGCCACTACAACCAAGCGCACCTCTGTCGTGGGTCTGCCACTACAACCAAGCGCTCCCCTGTGCCACTACAACCAGGCGCACCTCCGTCGTGGGTCTGCCGCTACAACCAAGCGCTCCACTGTGCCGCTACAACCAAGCGCACCTCTGTCGCAGGTCTGCCGCTACAACAAAGCGCTCCCATGTTCCACTGCAACCAAGCGCACCTCTGTCACAGGTCTTCAGCTACAACCAAGCGCTCCCATGTGCCGCTGCAACCAAGCACACCTCTGTCGTGGGTCTGCCTCTACAACCAAGTGCTCCTCACCAGGCTATCCATAACACACTGAGTGGTTCGATCAGCAGTCGTCAAGTCTCAACCGTCTCTATGGTTTCCTCCCATGGCATGCTCGTTCCGGGAGGGTCCACTCCATGAGCTAAGAGGTCGATGAATCAACTGAAATGTAGTCCGAAGTTGACGTATCGCAAGATGTACCATAGTAGTCACTGCCGAAAACACGGAGGATTCCCGTACGGTTTTCATCATCGTCACAGTAGAATCCATTGAGGATCTCTGTACAGTCATCATCGTCACAGTAGCAGTAGCAGCCATCTCTAGGGTTCCCGCACACAGCAAGCTCTTTGGGAGGGTCCGCCCCACGAGCCGAGAGGCTGATACATCAACTAATTCAAAGTCCAGAGTTGATGTATCCAAAAGTTCTGTATCATCAACAGGAACTCAAGGTCGCAGACTGCGCGTTAATCAGACGCCCGGTCCGAGAGTTATTGGATTTTTCGTCCCAGGGGCCCGGTTGGTTTTTAAGACAAACCAACCCGACCATACTCCACCTAGGTCCAAACCTCGGGAGGAGTATGCCAAAAGATCTGTCTCACATAGAGGAATCCACCAAAGTCAACGGCACGTCAATCAGACGTCCGGAGCTCAAGATATGAGTGTTTCCGCTCCGAGGGCCCAGTTGGTTTCGTGTACGAACCAACCCGGCCGAACACAAAGTATTTTGAAACCTTGAGTGCAATATACTGAAACTACCGTCTCGATCCAAGGATCGCATCGCCGCTGACGGTGCGTCGTTCGGAGGCTCGTAGCTCAAGTTACGAGCAAAAGACCGAAACAGTCTGAAGACAGGGGGTCTGGGCCCGAGCCGACCCGGCCTGACCCCCCTGGGTCGGCCGAACCGGGTCGACCCGACCCGGGTCCGGGTCGGACCCGGTTCCGCGCGGCTCGGCTCGGCTCGGCCGAGCGGCCGAGGGAGGCAGCCGCGGGGCGCTGCCCACCGTGGAATTGTGGTGCCGCGGCCCCGCGTGGGGCCGCGCTGGAGACAGCGGACGCGGCCTTCGCCGCGTCCCGTGTGTGTGAGCCAGACCCGCGCGACCGCGGATCTGCTGGCCGCCGCCGCCGCGGCGGCTCTGTTCGGCGGCGCACCGGGGCACCACCGCCGGCGGCTTCCACGGGCCCCCGGAGTTTCTCCGGTGGTCCGTTTTCCTTCCTGTCTGCGCCGGTGCTCCTCCCGGGTTTCGTTCTTCACTGAAGGAACATCAAATCGCCCTTAAGTCACATTTTTGTTGTCGCCCGCCAAATCCTCAGAACAACGAAGAACGAATGAGGGTTGTCGGGCCGTGTTTGTTCGGCCCGCACCCTCCGCGTTAGGCGATAACAACCGGGAAGATTAATCAACACAAGAAACATAACCAAAACAATTTTAATGAATTAAAATTGTTCTTATTAACCGGGTTCTTCATTTTAAAAGAAACGATCATGGGAAAAAAATAAATTATTTCACAACAACCCCTACCTCGTCAAGTTGTTAGACGCGCGTTCTTCATGGATTTGATCGCCACGGAAGGAGGCGCTCGTCGCGTCGCGGAAGGGCGTCGCGTCGTCGAGGAAAGGTGTCGCGTCGTCGCGGAAAGGCGTCGCGTCGTCGCGGAAAACTGTGACGCATCGACGAACTCTGAGGTTCAAGAACATGAAGATTTAATTATAAATAATTAAATACGTGTGTTGTTATAATCCACAAAGGAGGTTTAAAAGAAACCAGAAATCTCTTACCTCAAGCAGTTGGTGATCGGAGATTTTGTTGCGGAGGAAGGAACGTCGCAGAAGAACGTCGCGGGAGAGGAAACGTCGGTGTCGCGGCACACGGCGTCGCGCCGTCGATTTCCGAGGTCTTGTCATTCTTCATGTTCTTCGCGTTCTTCGCGAAGGAGGATGAAGGCACAAAACTTGTCAAAACCTCTCAACGAGCCTTTTTTTTCAGAAGTCTTGCGTTGGTCTTATTTTATTAATACGCCAACGGATTGAAAATAGGTTAAGAAACGAATAAATCAATTCATAGAATTTAATTCAATGAAGAAAACCGCCCAATTAATTGGTGCGTTAAGAAATTAAGAAAACGCGTCAGTTGACTTTCATAATGACGGGTTTTCGCGGGTGCGTTACTTAGCGGAAAAGAAACGGTGGGGCTTGTGCGGGCCCCACCTCACAAATATCCTACCAAGAGGGTAGGATATGTTTTGGATAGCACCCTATCCGCATCTACTCAGCTTAAGCAGCTTTAAGTGGCTTCCAAGTGTCTTAAGTGAAATAAAATAAAGTTTGTCGTACAATTTATTTTATTTCCTAACATTAAGCCCAAAAATTTAAAAACCATACCCGAGAAAACGAAACTCCGGAAGAGGCGTTTCTAAGCAAATACTTTCACTTATATTCCATCAGTGCCCTCGGAATTCGATTCCGGGCACCGGTTCAAAAGTTAGAAAAACCCGCTCGTCCGTTCACTGAACGTACCCGAGCCAAACTTTGGAAAATGATTCTGGGCACACCGGGCCTCGGAATCAGGTGCCGTCAGAAGCTACGTTCTTGTAAAATTCCAATGAAAATTAAGAAAAAAAAATTTCCTTGAAATTTTTCGGTCTTTACACTACTCCCACCATAGGGATTTACATCCCTGTAAAGCTTCACCACAAACTTAGGGATACAAAGGCGGTACTGAGCATGCATATGAGCCTCCCGCTCCCAAGTGCTCTCCTGAAGGTTCTCGAGCTCCTATCTGAAGCGCACTAGAGGAATCAATCGTCCATGTAGGACCCGCTCCTGTCGATCCTCGATCTCCACTGGGACCTCCGCAAAAGCCTCCCCATCATCAAAGATCAGCTCTCCATGGTCAATGATTTGCGTCGGGTCGTGCACGTATCTCCTCTGCTGAGATACAGGGAAAATGTCGTGCACTCGGTGCAACTGAGGTGGTAGATCAAGCGATAAGTCACCTCTCTAAATTTCCATAGACCCCGTCGAGGTGAGACCCACAAGAAGACATGGTCGCCATCCTCGAACTCTAGTGGCCTCCACCTCCTGTCAGTAAAAGACTTCTGTCGGCTCTGAGCTATCCTCATCCGCTCCTGGATGACCTGGACCTTCTCTGTCGTGGCCTGGACCATCTCCGGTCCCACAAGAGCTGCTAATATTTCTCCTTTGCCGATAAGAGAAATCTGGTCTCATCCCCTGGATGAACCACTTTGCCTAATACAGTCAATTCCGACATGGATGTTACTAATCCATACCAAGGATGACGTCGTAAGGCCTCGACGCTACTACCAAGAGATCCAACCGTTACTCTCGCCTCCAAGGGTTGATTCACACTGTCGGCATCAGTTTGTGGTAACTCAGTCTCCTCCATTAGATGTCTCAAAAGTGAGGGTCAAGTCAACAGTCTAAAGCGGAACCTCTTAGTAACAACACAAAAGAGAACAGGAATAAAAATATCACAAGGGTATTCGTCTTTTATTATTGCAGCTCATAATACAAAGACACTACACCATAGCAACAAGGAACTAGAAGTACAAAAGACGTATCCACTAGTTCCGCTCTTGTCCATCTGCTCCCGGAGCTCCATGATCGTAGGACTCAGCTGCCTGAATCTGATCTCTCCAATGTCCTCCTGTCCCCTGCGGTCGGGGTGGACCTCCTGGTGGTGGTGGTGGAAACACCCCGAAGCGTCGTCCACCTCCAACTGCACGGCCAGCTCCCCTGCCATGGCCGCCTGCTCCTTGCGGCCCGCCCTGATCAAACCTCTGCCTCTACCTGGGAGGTCCTTCGTTCATCTGCTGGTCATCCGTATGGTGGGTCGGACAGTCACGAGCCATGTGACCAATCCGGCCGCAGGAGTAACACTGCCTTCTCATGGAAAGTCGTTCTCCACCCCGAGTGCCTCGCACAAACGATCCAAAGTCATGCTTTCGACCACCTGTAGGTCTAGTCCTCTTGGACCCCTGCGTCATCTGTCTATTGCCCGCTGTAGAAGACTCTGCCGCATGCCGGCTAGTAGTGGGTCCTGTTGCTGGAGACTGCTCAGCAAGGAAACTCTCCACCAAGAGGGATCGCTCTAACACCCCTGCCTGAGTCGGAATGTTGAGAGAGATCATCGAAGCCCTGATCTCGTGCCTCAGTCCCTGCTCGAAGGTCCGGGCCCAGAAGAACGGGTCCCGTACCATATCTGTGGAGTAGTGCAAGAGATTAGTAAATCTCACCGAGTACTGGGCCACTGTCATGCTGCCCTGCCGCAGCTGTAGTAGCTCCTGGATGCGCACCGCTCGGAGGGTGGCTGGGATGAACTCGGAGCGGAAGATGCTCTCAAAGTCCATCCTAATGAGAGATGTCTCGTCGTTCACCTAGAGAATCAAGCTCTACCATCTGCCTACTGCCGCGTGTAGGAGGCTCGCTGCGAGGATCACCATGAGGTCTGCTGGTGTCCTCACTAATCTGAAAACTCGTACAACTGCCTCCATCCAGTCCTCGGCGGCCTAAGGGTCCATCTCCCCGCAAAACCTGGGCGGTCGCTGGCGCTGTAACTCATGCAGTGCACTACGGAGACGTGCATCGTCAACGGTTGGGGCTGGTAGCATCGGTGGCTCAGCGGGTATAGGTATCACCGGTTCCTCAACTGTCAAAGGGCCCTGTACCGAGTCCTCGATGCTCGGTGGGCTCTCGCCACGCACATCGCTCGGAACCCTAGCTGGTTGCGGTCGTGGGGCCATCATGAAAAGGAAACAGGTGAGCCACGGTCAGAACAGTATACCTGGTGAGCTGACATAAAGTAATCACAAAGAAAACTTGAAACACACATGCAATCAATGTTTTCGTGCATTAAGTCGGAAATCAGAAGTCAGGGTCCTGGTGTACGGATACGTCGGCCGCCTCACCAACACTGGACTCCCTGGACTGATAACCACACCCAATACACTAATCACTATTGCTTCACATAGAATAAATATTAGAGTATGCGGTAGAACTGAACTCCTTTGATACCAATTTTTCACGACCCATCCTCGGGGCTCGTGTCGTGACTACCCCAAGCCCGCCTTCCATAGGCCAGGGGCTGGAGACTAGCACCAAGGCGTAAATCCTGATAAACAGGGAAGGCATTTCCTTTGTAAAGTAAACAACCATCACAGAGTAAGCAAACGGAATGAGTAAACACTAAGTAAAAACTGTAACAAGTTGTGCTGAATGTAAAAGGAGACGGAAATACAAGCCCAACTGTAAAGTACAACTGAAAGCAGAAAACAGCAACAGAAAAGAAAAGTCGCAGCGTCGAGCCGTCCTCTGGGAGTCCCACCTGAAGGGTGTGTACAGATAGCCTCCACTGCTCCTCGGGTCCACCTGCCCGCTCCGAGTACATTCCGCCCAGTGGTCCACCTCCAGGTACCATCCTGCTCCGCGATCCTCCACCACGATCAGCGATGTCCGTCGTCTGCAACCAACACAATGAAGTGCGGGAATAGCCTGTGCAGGGGTGAGTATAAGCTACTCAGTAAGGACCCCGAGACCCCTGAAGGTCTCCCGAAATCCACAAAGGATAAACCACAAAAGAAAAGATACAATCATGAAGTAACAACCGACACTGCTTAGGTATATGCCCATACATATACCTAAGTCATCAATTCCAATACGCTCTAACCTCCGAGCCCAAGTACAACTCAGTTCACACATGAAAGTATACGTATTCCACACAGGAAAGCAAAATGTAATCCACACAGGATAGCACAACACAATCCACACAGGAAAGTAAACAAGATTCAGCTCACACAGGATATACTTCTTTATAAGACGATAGAGATGATCAGATGTAGACACTGATTCATCTAATCCGTCGGACCTACAAAGGATCGGTAGGTACTAACCCCCGCAATGACCCAAACATGATCGATCATGAAGTTAAACCCAGCTATTGGGAAACTCCCTCTCCATCAAGTATAGTGGTAATACCAATACAACCAAGCGCTCCCCTCTTACCTTGGACTGCTGTAGTACTCCACATATTGAGTACTGTGGGCCTGTTGCTACAACCAAGCACTCCCCCGTGCCACTACAACCAAGTGCACCTCTGTCGTGGGTCTGCCGCTACAACCAAGCTCTCCCATGTGCCGCTACAACCAAGCGCACCTCCGTCCTGGGTCTTCCGCTACAACCAAGCGCTCCCCTGTACCGCTACAACCAAGCGCACCTCCGTCGGGGGTCTGCTGCTACAACCAAGCGCTCCCCTGTGCCGCTACAACCAAGCGCAACTCTGTCGCGGGTCTACTGCTATAACCAAGCGCTCCCCTGTGCCGCGGCAACCAAGCGCACCTCTGTCGTGGGTTTACCACTACAACCAAGCGCTCCTCACCAGGATATCTGTATCACACCGAGTCGTTCGATCAGTAGTCGTCAAGTCTCAACTGTCTCTAGGGTTTCCGCCCAAGGCATGCTCGTTCCGGGAGGGTCCACTCCACGAGCTAAGAGGTCGATGCATCAAATGACATGTAGTCCGGAGTTAACGTATCCCAAGATGTACCGTAGTAGTCTCTACCGAAAACACGGAGGATTCCCATACGGTTTTCATCATCATCGCAGTCGAATCCACTGAGGATCTCTGTACAGTCATCGTCGTCACAGCAGCAGTAGCAGCCAGCTCTAGGGTTCCCGCACACAGCAAGCTCGTTCGGGAGGGTCCGCCCCGCGAGTTGAGAGGCTGATACATCCACTGACTCAAAGTCCAGAGTTGATGTATCCAAAAGTTCTGTATCGTCAACAGGAACTCAACGTCGCAGACGGCGCGTTAATCGGACGCCCGGTCTGAGAGTTATTGGCTTTTTCATCCCAGGGGCCCGGTTGGTTTTTAAGGCAAACCAACCCGGCCGAACTCCACCTAAGTCCAAACCTCGGTCGGAGTATGCAAAAAGATCCGTCTCACTTAGAGGAATCCACCAAAGTTGACGGCACGTCAATTGGACGTCCGGAGCTCAAGATATGAGCGTTTCTGCTCCGAGGGCCCGGTTGGTTTCGTGTACGAACCAACCCGGCCGAATACAAAGTATTCCGAAACCTTGAGTGCGATATACAGAAACGACCGTCTCGATCCAAGGATCACATCGCCTCTAACGGCGCGTCGTTCAGAGGCTCGTAGCTCAAGTTACGGGCAAAAGACCGAAATGATCCGAGGACGGGGGGTCTGGGCCCGGGCCGACCCGGGCCGACCCCCACCCCTGGGTCGGCCGAACCGGGTCGACCCGACCCGTGTCCGGGTCGGACCCGGTTCGGCGCGGCCAGGTCTAGCCAGGGCGTGACCCGGCCGGTCGGGCCGGCCCGGCTCGGCTCGGCCAAGCGGCCGAGCGAGGCAGCCGCGGGGCGCTGCCCCCGTGGAATTGTGGTGTCGCGGCCCCGCGTGGGGCCACACTGGAGACAGCGGACGCAGCCTTCGCCGCGTCCCGTGCGTGTGAGCCGGACCCGAGCGGTCGCGGGGCCGCTGGCCGCCGCCGCCGCCGCCGGCTTCTGCGGGCCACCGGAGTTGCTCCGGTGGTCCGTTTTCCTTCTCGTCTGCGCCGATACTCCTCCCGGGCTTTGTTCTTCACTGCGGGAACATCAAATCTCCCTTGTGTCATGTTTTTGTCATCGCCTGCCAAATACGCACAACAACGAAGAACAGCGGAGGGTTGTCGGGCCGTGTTCGTTCGGCCCGCATCCTCCACGTTAGGCGATAACAACCAGGAAGATTAATCAACACAAGAAACATAACCAAAACAATTTTAATGAATTAAAATTGTTCTTATTAACCGGGTTCTTCATTTTAAAAGAAACGATCACGGGAAAAAAAATAAATTATTTCACAACAACCCCTACCTCGTCAAGTCGTCGTACGTGCGTTCTTCGTGGATTTGATCGCCGCAGAAGGAGGCGATCGTCGCGTCGCGGAAGGGCGTTGCGTCGTCGAGGAAAGGCGTCGCATCATCGAGGAAAGGTGTCGCGTCGTCGCGGAAAACGGTGACGCGTCGACGAACTCTGAGGTTCAAGAACATAAAGATTTAATTATAAATAATTAAATATGTGTGTTGTTATAAGCCACAAAGGAGGTTTAAAAGAAACCCGAAATCTCTTACCTCAAGAAGTTGGTGATCGGAGATTTTGTTGCGGAGGAAGGAACGTCGTAGAAGAACGTCGCGGGAGAGGAAACGTCAGCGTCATGGCACAGGGCGTCGCGTCGTCAATTTCTGAGGGCTCGGGGTTCTTCATGTTCTTCGCGTTCTTCGCGTTCTTCGCGAAGGAGGATGAAGGCACAAAACTTGTCAAAACCTCTCAATGAGCCTTTTTTTTCAGAAGTCGTGCGTTGGTCTTATTTTGTTATTACGCCAACGGATTGAAAACAGGTTAAGAAACGAATAAATTAATTCATAGAATTTAATTCAACGAAGAAAACAGCCCAATTAATTGGTGCATTAAGAAATTAAGAAAACACGTCAGTTGACTTTAATAATGACAGTTTTTCGCGGGTGCTTTACTTAGCGGAAAAGAAACGGTGGGGCTCGTGTGGGCCCCACCTCAAAAATATCCTACCAAGAGGGTAGGATATTTTTTGGATCGCACCCTATCCGCATCTACTCAGCTTAAGCAGCTTTAAGTGGCTTCCAAGTGGCTTAAGTGAAATAAAATAAAGTTTGTCGTACAATTTATTTTATTTCCTAACATTAAGCCCACAAAAATAAAAAACATACCTGAGCAAACGCAACTCCGGAAGAGGCATTTCTAAGAAAATTCTGGCGCTAGGATTCCATCGGTGCCCTCGGAATTCGATTCCAGGCACACCGGGCCTCGGAATCAGGTGCTGTCAGAAGCTTCTTTCTTGTAAAATTCCAAAGACAATTAAGAAAAAAAATTCCTTAAAATTTACGATTCTTTACAATATATATCATGAAAATGAGAATCAATCCACCCATAATTATTGAAGAACTGTGTAGTTTAATATAATACGGAAAGGACGTAGATGAATCAACATGAATGAAACTGGATGTTATGAATTAATAAAATTTTATGTCATGTAGTGAGGATGTTGACCATATAGTTTAACATCATGCAGCAAGGACTCATGGTGTACCATTTATGGTCTTGTATTTAGGACCACGATGAACATATCACGTACTCTCTTGACTTGTTTGTGTGGTTAATACCTTACTGAAGTTCCTAAGATCTTTTGATCTATGATTATCATGAGAAAAAAGGAGTATCAAGGGGTTATCTCACAATATAGAGGTAGTTGAGGGTACAACATGAGAATTTTTTATCATATAGTGGCTGGACCAAGATATTGGATCATGATGTCTCTATGTATCTCACTAAAAAATTATAATCAATACATAGGTAGAATTAGACGTTTCTTACAATTTTAACATCATGCGGTAAGGTTGTTAGTCGTATAGTTTAATGTCTTATGGTAAGGTCATTGATCACCTAATGTGATGGAAAAGGGAATTTGTGGATCCATGCAGTTTTGCGTCATGTTGTGAAGAGATTTTCCTTGCAGTTTAATGTCATGTGGTAAGTACATTGGATCACTCAATATGAAAAGAAATTAATCCTATAGTTCAGCCCATGAATATAGTTTTGGGCATAACTATGTATACTATTATAGAAATAATCAATCCATATATAGTTTTTACAGAACCAAGCAGTTTGACGTCATGAGGCAAGGATGAACTTTGTACAGTTTATCATCATGTGGTCAGGATGAAGGATACTTTGTAGTTTAAAGTATTACTATTAGGACTTGACCCATGAATTTTAACGTCGTGTGGTATGGATAATGTCCATGCAGTTTAACATCTATCGGTTAGAGCGATGGATTACCTGATGTGAAGGGGGAGATCGGTTGTAGATTTGGGCAGTTTTACATCATGCGGTGATGACTTAGTATTCCATGTATTTTAATATCTTGATGTTAGGAGTTGGTTGTACAGTTTAATTTCATGTATCCAAGATGAATGCAATGTGGGTTACAAATGGAACTCTTCCATCATACCCCTGATGCAGCCAATAAGGGGGGCCAGTTCTTCCTTTTTAATGCAATATTCACCATTGATCTACTTTATTACCAATTCTGTGTCCCCTTTGATATTCAGGTAGGATTTGCAGAGCTGTAGGGATAGTTTCAATGTAGGGATGAGGGTTTTATACTCTCCCTCATTATTTGTGTAGCCTTAAAATAGTGAGAAAGAGAAGGAAAAAAGATTTATTGAATAGAGAGAACAATACAATCCCTAGACCAACCTGATTGAGCTTTGGGTTTTCCACTCTTATGCTGATAGGACTCTAAGAGGAACCGTAAAATTTTATATCACCTGTTTTGGGAGTTTCATAGGAATAGAATACCTCCTCATCTGGAAGCTCGGTGTCTTTTTGAGTATGTTCTAATGTAAGATGTGCTCTGAAAAAATTAACCAGGGTTTTCCCTTTCACTGACTACTGTGATAATGAATGAATGTCATATTGCTACAGAATGAAATCCCATTGATTCAAATTCCCAAAACAATACGAGGATTTAATTGAGAGGATGAATACGATATATCAGATGGAGTTTTTTGTGCTACAAGTAAAGCCTTATCTTTTTCACTGTGAAGATGAGTGCAAGGTGGTTCTTCTCAATATCAGAATATCTATTATTGACACATAGAATCTCCTAGATAAGTTAGTATACACTATTCTCACTTCTATTATTTTTTGGGTGAGGAGTATTCCTAGTGAGTGATCCATGGGGGCCACATATAAGATGGGTAGCCTCCCTTCCATCAGAGGAATCAATACCGGTGGGTGCAGCAGGTAAAACTTGAGACTTTTAATGATTTTTTTTGGCATAAGAGGGGTGCATACACCTTGCTTCATATTTTAAGCCTTGATGTTCATCGAGTAGGATGATATAGTTTGTATACAAATTTGGATTCACTCTGGTGATTTTTTTTAGTTTCAAGTTTACACATATCAATGCTTGTCACGGCCTGACCCTACCCGGGCTCGAGCCGCAACTACCCCAAGCCCACCTCCATAGGCCAGGGGATGGAAAACAGTGCCAAAGGCACAACAACTTGGGGAGGACTTTGCCTAAGCACCTGTACACACCCACACGTAGCAAACTCAATGCAAAAGTGCAGAGTAAAAAAGAAAAGACAAGCAAAGAAAAGGCAACTTCTATAAATAACAACAAGAGTGCATCGACCTCTAAACAGTACAAAGTACAAACTGAAAAGAAAAGGGGAAAAACACGCGCCCAACCAAAAAGTGCCACAACCCAACAACAGGTAAACAAAAGAAACAGCTGATGGGTCTCCCACCTAGAACCCGGCCACGACCATCGCACGTGGTCCAAGCTCCCAAGTTCCTACTCTCCACTGAAGTCACGCTCCACATATCCGTCATCTGCAAGGGCACACCAAGTGCGGGCAAAGCCCAAGCAGGGGTGAGTAAAAAAAATACTCAGTAGGATACCCCGAAGGCTCGAGGGAGAAATAAAGGATGTATCGAAGGGTGAGAAGTAGAGAAAAAAGGGAGTAGAACAGAAGTACAACAGAGAGTGCAGTAAAGAGTCCTGCTCAACCCAACAAGAGAAAAGAGATAGACTCATCCAGACAAAAGGAGTTGGAAACGGTGAGAATATGAACTTCCCGTCGAGTCTTCGCTACCTATAGCAGGAGAGTAGACTCATCCAACCACGAGAAGCTAGACATGGGAAGCACGTGGCATACCACACGCGTCGTCGCCCCTCCTGGAAGGAGAGTAACCAAACCCAAGAAGTGGGTACTGAAACAGGGTATATACATATCTGGATGCTCAACTAGAAACCCAAACAAAATCATAAGGGGATCTACATCTCGTAGCTCAGCCCAAGAAAAGTGAGTCACCTATAATCCCAAAAGAAACACCATCGATGCCCAGCATCCCATACGTCTGCTCCGAACCGCAAGCCAGGGGGCTCAATCACCCCACTTCGACACTATCCGCTTTGGGCGGCACTGAGTCGCCTGCACGGTTTTAGATCGCGTCACAAGAACGCGTCTTGGGGGGAAAGTGGACCTCGTACTTGAAAGTTCTAGTAAAGTCAACCCACACCTCGTCACTGCCCTACAGTCGAGAGTTCTGCTCAAAGTCAAAGTCATTCCATCACCGACCCGTACAACCAAGGGTCCTGCTCCGGTAATCATGGAGGTAAGCCTCAAACTAGAGTAGTCGAGAGGACTGAGTCTGGAATGCCAACCAGTGTCCCCACTGCCCAGCCCTGCTGGAGGGTAATTCGTAACCAGATATCGGGTGACCGACTGCCCATCCCTGCTAGAGGGTAAACCCTAATACATCATCAGGAGACCCGCTGCCCAGCCCCACTGGAGGGTAAACTATAATAAGATACTGGGTGACCCACTGCCCATCCCTGCTGGAGGGTAAACCATAATACATCAACAGCAGACCCGTTGCTCAGCCCCGCTGGAGGGTAGACCTTAATACATCATCAAGCGACCCACTGCCCAGCCCCGCTGGAGGGTAGACCTTAATACATCATCAGGCACCCCACTACCCAGCCCCGCTGGAGGGTAGACCTGGAACTAGACGACGGGCGACCCACTGCCCAGCCCTACTGGAGGGTAGGCCCTAAGAGGTCGTCAGGTTACCCACTGCACAGTCTCTGTTGGAGGGTAGACCCTAGGTGCGTCGGGTGACACACTGCCCAGTCTCTGCGGGAGGGTAGACCCTAAGAGCGTCGGGTGACCCACTGCCCAGTCTCTGCTAGAGAGTAGACCCTAAAAGTCAGTGAGCAGCCCACTTCCCAGCCCTGCTGGAGGGTAAACCCGAAGAAGTCGATGAGTAACCCACTGCCCAGCCCCGCTGGAGGGTAAAACTCAGAACTGCTCTGGCCATCTCTACTGAAGGGTACACCACTGGACAACCGAACACGGAGTGGGTATCGCGCGACCACCCAACTCCAGAACAACTCACCCCAAATGAGTTGCAGCGTTTTCTCCATCACGGGGTGTCACTAGCACCAGTACCAGCCAAACCATCGAGAACAAATCCAGGGGAGACCACTCAACCCTACTGGTCATCCATCGAGCACAGAGCCAGGGGAAAAACTCCACCCTACTGGTCAAACAAACACATAGAGGGACCCTCTACGTCGCGAGGGGTCAAGTACACAAAACATATCATGGCGCGTACGTGGGTCCCACACGACGTGTGACCCCAAGTCAACCCCAACTGAGCGCAAAAACATTCTCAGGTACATACAACCACACGTTCCTCCAAGCGCTCCAGTATACTCTCGGAGTATACCTCATTCCATCCCAAAGGCTATCGTGCACACAGCACCCGTCGTCAACGCAAAGGCGTGACATAACAACTCCACATCAAAGGCCCAGGAACGGACAACCAAAACTTGTGACCCATTTAAATCACTCTCCCAAGAGTGCGTGATCACACACCAAGGGTCCGCTACAAACAAGGTAGGGAGAACCCCCACTAGAGCACCTTCCATGCTTCCGTTATTAATAAGATCGCGCAAGAGGCTCTGCACAACCAAACAGATCGCACCATTGTAATCCTAATGGAAAAACACGCGAGATCGACTACTTACTCGCCTCCAACAGATATCCGACGGAAAAGTCACCAATACCGCCTCATGCCTGAACGACGTCCTGTGATCCTGAGTCTCGGCCCCGAAAACAGTCGGGCGCATCGCACCATTGTGATCCCCTCGGGAAAACACGTCAAAATCACTACTCACTTGAGTGCAACAGATATCCGGAGAAAAAGATACATTCCGGCCCACCGCACACGAGCGGTGCCATGTGGGACCCGCATCCTGGTCCCGAAACTCAACGAACGGATCGCACTGTTGTGATCCTCTCAAAAAAGCACACAAGATGGACTATGCACTTGTCCAAAATGGCCGCCCGGTGATAAAGATAGAAAATCACCGTCGACGCCCAAACGGCCCTCATGGGCCCCGCACCATCATGCGGAGTTACAGCGGGCAGACTGCACCAACGCGATGCCCTCGGAAAAACACCCAACATCGACTGCTCGCACGCCCCGAACAGACGTCCGGTGAAAAAGTCGCTAAAAGCTACACGCAGCTCAAAAGACGGGTCGTGGGGCCCATGCCTCAACTCTGGCTTCAATGCCCGAAACCACCCTGGAATCCTCCGCTTCGGTGCCAGGGTCGCAGCGCCGCTAACGGCGCTCAAAACGGACGTCAGATGTGTCCGCGCCGTCCAAAACAAGAATCTCGGGAAAAACGCTCGTCCACTTAAAGACGCATCGCGCCTCCGAGGCCCCTCGTTTAGGGAATTAAAAATTCCGGAAACCATCTCAGAACGTTCGTCTCTATTTAAGGGTCATGTATCCATAGACGGAACGAAGTTTTGACCCACGATTTGAAAGCTACGGCATTTTAATGCCATTGGGCGCAAATGGGGGTGGACCGGACTGGTCCGGCCGGTCCACACCCCCTGGACCGGCTCAAGCCATCCAGTCTGCGGCTCTGCTAGCTGAACCGCTGTGGCCGCGGTTCACCCGCACGGACCGCGTGCCTCCAAGCCGACCGGCCACAAGGTCGGTCGCTTCTCCACACGGAGACCCGCGTTCAGCGGGTCTCTGCCTCCCGAGCGTGGTCGCGCGCCCCAACCCCGGGCTCCGCGTCAACCGGCCGGTGCAGCCGGCCGACGCTTCTGCTCCGCGGCCCAGCTCACCCGGAGGATCCCCCTCCTGCCGCCTGCCACTTAAGGCCGCCGCCGTCTGGAGCTCCGACGTGCCGCCACCAAGGCCACCCGCTCACCCTCGCCGCCTGCTGCCCGGAAGACCCCCCCCCCCCCCCCAAAACCACCGGAAAACAGCCTTAAACCCGCAATCTTCGACGAACCGCTACGGCCCCCTCGCAATGCGGATTTACGAAACAAAATAAGAGATGGAAAGATGAAAACCTCTACTACGCATTTATGTGGTTTGTTTAAAAATCCAACAACGATTCGACGCTAAAATTTGTATTCAAATGAGGTTCAGGAATAAAAACGCAACAAAAGAAAACCTCCTACCTGCAGGGGCGTTGCCCGAAGCTTCACGAGCGATCCGTTGCCGTGTCATTGCCTTGCCGGAGCTGCCTCACCAGAGTGGAGGAGGAGAGGGAAGGCTGCCTCCTGCGGCTGTCCAGGTGGGGAAGATGAAGAGGGATGTGTGAGTTAAGCGTTTAAATAGAAAACGCTTAACCACCCGCCCGTCGGCCCGAACCCGAACCCTCAGCAGGGTCAAGTTTGAGCCTCCTTTGGGGTAAACACCACCTCCTGAGCACATTGGTGGTCTCAGAATTTTAATCCAAGACCCCGTTCAAAAGTTATAAAATTTAACGTCTGAAGCCTCTAAATTACGAAAACACCCCTGGAGCCATTTTTCACAAACGGCCCGCGCTCGCGAAACTTATACCCCTCCTAGGGTAAAGGGCACGCTCCGAACTCAATGGTGCCCTCAGTTTTCCAATCCGAGCCACCATTTAAGAGGTACTCGAGTTTCACCATTAAACGAATTAATTAGTTTATTTAATCCGTTTAACGTTCCAGAAGCCGGTGAGGGGTCAAAACATCTCGCGCCGACATGTTTTATGTCGTTCATAGGGTAAACACCCCATTCCGGACCCATCCGTAAACTCGGATCTCTGATCCAGAACTCTGTTTTGGAGTTATCTCATTTATATAGCGTTTCAAGTGTGAACGCACTGAAAATTTAATTCAGGCCACTCCGGGGCTCAGAATCGCACGCCGTTTGAAGGCGCTGCCCTAGAATATTATCAAAAATATTCCAAGGTCTCTCGTAGAAAAAACAGGGTTCTTAAATCATTCCCTCATTCAAGATTTTCTTCCCTAAAAAGAAAAACTTGGGAGAAACACAGGGTACTAAGCCCACACCTGGCTTTCCCATACCCAAAAGAACCCACACACAGCTCCGCCTCACCGCACATGGACCAAAGGATTGATCCGTTCATGCGAGGTCGGCCCATGTTGAAGTTGTTCACCCACTCCAGACTTTGGGGTTAGGGCAAGGCGGTAGGGTACCTCGCCATCCCTTTGCACGGTCTCACACGGCCCGAAGGCCCTCGGGGGTAGCTCACCTCCCCGACCGAACCCACACGTCGCACGCCGCGACTGGAATCGCCACCCGCACCTGGAACAAGGTCCGGTGATTCCCTCCTTCAGAATATCCATATGGTGAAACACCCAAGAATATATGGTCATACAAGATTCCACAGTCCATGCTCTCTTACACGCTCAAAAGCCGAAGGAGTCAACACCATCGACTAAAGGAAAAGGTCTCACACCTTTTTCCTTACCAACACAGGGTTACACCCGACACCCTGCATCACCCTGGTAACACCTCAAACAAGGAGCAGGGAGAAACGCCTTTCACATGCAGAGCCTAAAAATTTTATTGCAATAAGTAGAAGAGCCGTAAGGGGTACCTCTCACCATCCCGTGCTCTGCAGGATCGTAGACATGCAAAGCTCGCGGCTACCCGTGGTCCCAACCGTCAGCTCCCGGAGCCAGACGTGGACTTCCTAGTGGTGATGGGGAGATCTCGTAACGTTGTCCCCCACCTCCATCTCCTCCCGCTTCTCTTCTAGCACCACCTCTTTGGCCACTACTCCGATCACGGTGCTGCCTCTGCCGTGGTGGTGTGCCTGCTGCCTGCCCGAAGCTCTAAGCAACTCGGGTCGGGCAGTCTCGTGCCAAGTGACCTCGCCCATCACAAACATAAAACTGACTCTCTATAGACTGCACTGGTGCCCTCCGGTGCCACTGTAGTGTACGACCACTTCTCTGAGTCCAATTGTCAGAAAGCCACCTGCGTCGAGGTTCTTCTTGCCGACTCCCACTAGCTGCGGCAGACGTCTCGGCTCCAACGTGCATGCTGCCACCACCAACACTAGAACGCGACAGGAAGCCCTCTTTCACTAAAGCCTTATCTAGAACCCCAGAATATATGGAAATTCCCAAGGGTACTATGACAGCATGAATCTCTCGGCGGTGACCCTGCTCAAACTTCCACGCTCGGATGTTGCCATCATGGACCAAGTCCGGGTAAAAGCGTGCACGGTCTGCAAAACTAGCCGCGTACTCGGCTACCGTCATCCCTCCTTACTGAAACTGCAGGACCTCCTGAATCCGAACAGAGCGCAAGCAGGAGGGGAAAATCTCCTCACGGGAAAACAACTGAAATTCACCCCATGAAAGAAATGACTCATTAAGAAACTGAGTCACCAGACTCCACCAACGCCAAGCTGCTCCACGAAAAAGGGTGGCTGCCAAAGCCACTCTCTGATCTGTTGGCGTCTGCACAAGCCTGAAAAGGAAAACCACTACCTTGAACCCAAACCGCTGCTGCCTGAGGGTCTGGCTCACCACTGAACCTCAGCGGTCCCTACCGCTGGAAATCACGGAGCACGCTCGACCTGCGCTCATGCTTAGCCTGCTCTGCTAAAGCTGTCTGCTGCTCAACAGGTGGAGGTGCTGCTACCAGCCCACCCAAAGAAAGGGGCTCGCACGATGGGTCCTGGACTGTGGCCTCGTAGCTCACAGGGTCATCGTCACGCACCCAAAGCTAGTATCCTGGCTTGCTGTCTTCACGGAAACATCCTGAATATTATCAACGAGTGACGCGGTCAGATGAGCATATATGTATATACCAACAACAACAACGATGGGGAGCTGACTCAAGAAGGACAGTCAAGACTCAGTCCTATTTGATGCACAAACACAATTTTCCCTACAACAAGTGTCTCAGCATGTCGAGTCGACAAGTGGGTTATCAATGTCCTGGTGAATGGATACGTCGGCCGCCGGACCATCACTAGACTCCCTGTCCTAAGAGCCACTCTTGAGACACATTAACACTATTCCCCTATATCCCAACCAATTCCTCTTTTAGGGGCATCCGCACAGCGTCCCAAGGAACGAACCACCTCTGATACCACTTTGTCACGACCCGACCCTACCCGGGCTCGAGCCGCAACTACCCCAAGCTCGCCTCCATAGGCCAGGGGCTGGCGACCAGCACCGAAGGCACAACAACTCGGGGAGGCCTTTTCCTAAGCACCTGTACACACCCACATGCAGAAAACTCAATGCAAAAGTGCATAGTAAAAAGAAAAGACTAGCAAAGAAAAGGAAACTGCTATAAATAACCACAAGAGTGCATCGACCTCTAAACAGTACAGAGTACAAACTAAAAAGAATAGGGGAAAAACACGCGCCCAACCAAAAAGTGCCACAACCCGGAAACAGGTAAACAAAAGAAACAGTTGACGAGTCTCCCACCTGGAACCCAGCCACGACCATCGCACGCGGTCCAAGCTCCCAAGCTCCTATGCTCCACTGAAGTCACGCTCCACCTATCGGTCGTCTGCAAGGGCACACCAAGTGCGTGCAAAGCCCAAGCAAGGGTGAGTATAAAAAATACTCACTAGGATACCCCGAAGGCTCGAGCGAGCAATAAAGGAGGCATCGAAGGGTGAGCGGTAGAGCGAACAGGGAGTAGAACAGCAGTACAACAGAGAGTGCAGTAAAGAGTCCAACTCAACCCAACAAGAGAAAAGAGATAGACTCATCCAGACACAAGGAGCTGGAAACGGTGACAAGATGAAATTCCCATCGAGTCTTCGCTACCTATAGCAGGAGAGTAGACTCATCCAACCACGAGAAGCAAGACATGGAAAGCACGTGGAACACCCCGTGTGTCTTCTCCCCTCCTGGAAGGAGAGTAACCAAACCCAATAATTTGGTACTGAAACATGGTATATACATATCTGGATTCTCAACAAGAAACCCGAACAAGCTCGTAATGGGATCTCTGTCCCGTAGCTCAGCCCAAGAAAAGTGAGTCGCCTACAGTCCCAAAAGAAACACCACTGATGCCCAGCATCCAGTACGTCTGCCCCGAACCGCATGCCAAGGGGCTCAATCACCACACTTCGACACTATCCACTTTGGGTGGCACTGACTCGCCCGCACGGTTTTAGATCGCGTCACAAGAACGCGTATCGGTGGGGAAAGCACCCCTCGTACTTGAAAGTTCTAGGAAATTCAACCCACACCTCGTCACTGCCCTACAGTCGAAAGGTCTGCTCAAAGTCAAAGTCGTTCCATCACCGACCCGTACAACCAAGGGTCCCACTCCGGTAATCATAGAGGTAAGCCTCAGAATAGACTAGTCGAGAGGAATAAGTCTGGAATGCCAACTGGTGTCCCCACTGCCCAGCCCTGCTGGATGGTAATTCATAACCAGATATCGGGTGACCCACTGCCCAGCCCTGCTGGAGGGTATGCCCTAATACATCATCAGGCGACCCGCTGCCTAGCCCTGTTGGAGGGTAAACCATAATAAGATACTGGGTGACCCACTGCCCAGCCCTGCTGGAGGGTAAACCATAATACGTCAACAGGAGACCCACTGCCCAGCCCCGCTGGAGGGTAGACCTTAATACATCATCAGGCGACCCACTGCCCAACCCCGCTAGAGGGTAGACCTTAATACATCATCAGGCGACCCACTTCCCAACCCCGCTGGAGGGTAGACCTGGAACTAGATGACGGGTGACCCACTGCCCAGCCCTGCTGGAGGGTAGGCCCTAAGAGGTCGTCGGGTGACCCACTGCCTAATCTCTACTGGAGGGTATACCATAGGTGCGTCGGGTGACCCACTGCCCAGTCTCTGCTGGAGGGTAGACCCTAAGAGCATCGGGTGACCCACTGCCCAGTCTCTGCAGGAGGGTAGACCCTAAAAGTCAGCGAGCAACCCACTGCCCAGCCCTGCTGGAGGGTAAAACTGAAGAAGTCAATGAGTAACCCACTGTCCAGCCCCACTGGAGGGTAAAACTCAGAACTTCTATGGCCATCTCTACCGAAGGGTACACCACTGGCCAACTGATCACAGAGTGGGTATCGCGCGACCACCCAACTCCAGAACAACTCACCCCAAATGAGGTGCGGCGTCTGCTCTATAATGGGGTGTCACTAGCACCGCTACCGGCCAAACCATCGAGAACAAAACTAGGGGGAGACCACTCAACCCTGCTGGTCATCCATCGAGCACAGAGCTAGTGAAAAACTCCACCCTGATGGCCAAACAAACACACAGAGGGACCCTCTACGTCGTGAAGGGGTCAAGTACGTAAAATAGATCACGGTACGCATGTGGGGCCCACACGACGTGTGTCCCCAAGTCAACCCCAACTGAGCGCACAAACATCCTCAGGTACAAACAACCACACGTACCTCCAAGCGCTCCTGTATACTCCCGGAGTATACGTCATTCCAGCCCAAAGGCTATCGTGCACACGGCACCCAACATCAACGCAAAGGCGTGACGTAACAGCTCCACCTCAAAGGCGTAGGCACGACCAACCACAACTTGTGAACCATTTACATAACTCTCCCAAGAGTGCGCGATCACACGCCAAGGGTCTGCTACAAACAAGGTAGGGCGAACCACCACTAGAGCACCTTCCATGCTTCCACTGTTAATAAGATCGTGCATGAGGCTCCTCACAACCAAATGGATCGTACCGTTTTAATCCTCGTGGAAAAACACGCGAGATCGACTACTTACTCACCTCTAACAGATATCCGACGAAAAAGTCACTTACACCGCCTCACACCCGAACGACGTCCCGTGATCCCGAGTCTCGGCCCCGAAAACAGTCGGGTGCATCGCACGATTGTGATCCCCTCGTAAAAACACATCAAAAGCACTACTCACTTGAGTGCAATGGATATCAAGAGAAAAAGATACATTCTGGCGCATCGTACACGAGCGGTGCCATGTGGGACCCGCATCCCAGTCCCGAAACTCAACGAACGGATTGCACCGTTGCGATCCGCTCGAAAAAGAACACAAGATAGACTATGCACTTGTCCAAAACGGCCGCTCGATGATAAAGATAGAAAATCACCGTCGAGGCCCAAACGGCCCTCACGGGCCCCGCACCATCGTGCGGAGTTACCGTGGGCAGACTGCGCCAATGCGATGCCCTCGGAAAAACACCAACATCGACTGCTCGTACGCCCCGAACGGACGTCCGGTGAAAAAGTCGCTAAAAGCTGCACACAGCTCAAAAGACGGTCCGTGGGGCCCACACCTCAACTCCATCTCTAACGCCTGAAACCACCCTGGAAACCTCCGCTTCGGTGCTAGGGTCGCAACGCCGCTGACAGCGCTCAAAACAGACGTCGGATGTGCCCGCGCCGTCCAAAACAAGAATCTCGGAAAAAACGCTCATCCACTTAAAGATGTGTCGCGCATCCGAGGCCCCTCGTTTCGGGAATTAAAAATTCCCAAAACCATTTCAAAACATTCGTCTCTATTTAAGGGTCGCGTCGCAGCAGACGACACGAAGTTTCGACCCACGGTTTGAAAGCTACGGCATTTTAATGTCGTCGGACGCAAATGGGGGTGGACTGGACCGGTCTGGCCGGTACACACCCCCTTGACCGGCTCAAGCTGGCCGGTCTGCGGCTCTACCGGCCGAGCCGCCGTGGCCGAAGTTCACCCACGCGGACCGCGTGACTCCAAGCTAACCGTCCACGAGGCCGGTCGCTTATCCACGGGGAGACCCACGTTCAGCGGGTCTCTGCCTCCCGAGCAGGGTCACGCGCCGCGACCCCGGGCTCCGCGTCAACCGTCCGGCGCAGCCGGCCGGCGCTTCTGCTCCGCGGCCCAGCTCACCTGGAGGAGCCCCCTCCTTCCTCCTGCCGCTTAAGGCTGCTGCCGCCTGGAGCTCCGACGTGCCGCCGCCAAGGCCACCCGCTCACTCGCGCCGCCGGCTTCCCGGAAGATCCCCCCCCCCCCCCCCCGTCGCAAAAAAAAACCACCGGAAAACAGCCTTAAACCCACAATCTTCGGCGAACCGCTGCGGCCACCTCGCAACACGGATTTACGAACTGAAACAAGCAATGTAAAGAGGAAAACCTCTACTACACATTTATGTGGATTTTTCGAAAATCCAACAACGTTTCGAAGATAAAATATGGATTCAAAGGAGGTTCGGGAATAAAAACGCAACAAAAGAAAACCTCCTACTTGCAGGGGCTTGCCCAAAGCTTCACGGGCGATCCGCCATCGCCTTTCCGGAGATGCCTCGCCGGAGTGGAGGAGGAGAGGGAAGGCTGCCTCTTGCGGCTGTCTAGGTGGGGAAGAAGAAGAGGGAGGGGTGAGTTAAGCGTTTAAATAAAAAATGCTTAACCACCCGCCCGTCGGCCTGAACCCGAACCCTCAGCACGGTCGAGGTTAAGCCTCCTCTAGGGTAAACACCAACTCCCAAGAACAATGGTGGTCTCGGAATTTTAATCTAAGACCCTGTTCAAAAGTTATAAAATTTAACATCTGAAGCCGCTAAATTACGAAAATGCCCCTGGAGCCATTTTTCACAAACGGCCTGCGCCCGCGAAACTTATACCCCTCCTAGGGTAAAAGGCATGCTCCGAACTCAACGGTGCCCTCAGTTTTCCAATCTGAGCCACCGTTTATGATATACTCGAGTTTCACCATTAAACAATTTAATTAGTTTATTTAATCCGTTTAACGTTCCAAAAGCGGGCGAGGGGTCCAAACATCCCACACAGACATGTTTTATTTCGTTCCAAGGGTAAACACCCCATTCCGGACCCATACGTACACTCTTATCTCTGATCCGGAACTCCATTTAGGATTTATCTCATTTATTTGGCATTTCCAGTGTGAACGCACTGAAAATTTAATTCCGGCCACTCGGGGCTCGGAATCGCACGCCGTCTGAAGGCGCTGCCCTGGAATATTATAAAGAATATTCCAAAGTCTCTTGTAGAAAAAACCTGGTTCTTACAATTCTTCTTTATAAAATCAATTTACATCTCTCGCTCATCGAGGGGCATGGAGGAACTAATCGATGTAGGTTGTGGGAATTATTTTATTCCATTTTATCTTCTTTAGCTCATCTATCATGGTGGAGTCACCTTCCTTGAATGTTGGAGGTTTGTTCCAATGATCATGCTTACCTTCATCCAATTATGATTATGTGGAGGCATTTTCAGATGAAGCTGGTAGTCTGGGGGATTCCCTATTACTATTAGGGTGAGGGAGGCTATTAGAAGAGACATTATCATCCCTTTCTTCCTATGTCATTGGAGAGAGGTGTCGAAGATGATTTTCTTTTACACTATAAATAAGGATAGGAGGGAATCAGACCTCTAGGACTAGATCTATTACCTTGAACAAGTTAATGGGTGCACATGGTCATTGTTGAGCATATTCGATGGATTTATAGGGGTGGTACTCAATTCATTGGGAGTTATAACCTATATATCATCCTCAACCATTGGTTTCTTTCCATAATTCTTGTATAAATATACTTCAGTATACATGTCTCTTCAAGTCACTAAGTGGGAATTGTCACCATGTAGTATATCGAACTTTCCATATTATGTTGATGATATCTTCCAGAGATTAAGATACAGCATAGTTTATCATCCTGTGAATGGGACGTGTTCCATGAAGTTTTTCATCATGTGGTAAGGGAATTAATATAGGTGTATCATCTAAGATATAGAATATATGTGTCTCTATGTATCTCATTAGGATGATAATAAATCTGTATATAGTTCTAAAAAATACAGGCACTTTAACGTCATACAGAAAGAACATGGGTCATGTAGTTTAACATATTATTGTAAGGATGTGATCCATGTAGTTTAACATCTTCTGGTAAGGATGATGGTCAATAACCAACACAAGAGTAGGTGTTCAGATGGAGCTTGGATAACTCTTATGCATATTTCATGAGTTTCAGGATCTTTCAAGTCCATCAAGCCTATAGATACATATCCCACTAAAAAATATTTTAAGATAACGAAAATCCATATTGTATGCCTGAGATGTCGAACGTATAGGAAATAGTTTTCATGGCCTATCAATCCTACCTCATTAAGCATCCTCATTATTACGAGTTTCATCAAAATGTTTTCCATAGTGCGGTCAAAATACTTAAAGGCAATATTTGTTGGAAAGGAATATGTTTTTTTAAATCTAGGATTAAAATATGGTCATTTCTCCCTAAGAGGTAGGTGCATAATGATTTACTGTAGAATCGTTGTGACCTTCTCGTTGTGATCAGATAACTGGATTAGGGATTCAGGTGATGGTGGATCCAAAATCCCCATGTCCATATATATCTAAAGACCCTTTTAAAGGAAAAAATGGTTTTCCATCATGTTCCTAAGACATTTATAGTAAGGGAAATGATATTCATAGCCTACCAAACTTGCCTCACATTTCATTATCATGGTTGGGAGCTTTATCAAAGCATTCTCCATGGAATAGTTGAAATACCTAGGAACACATTTTTTTGGATGAAATTTACTTTTCACTGCATGTCTTCAATAGATGGGTGACCAGTATTCTTTTCCCACTTGTTATTTGTGCCACCATTTATGTGGGTGTACGGATGAGTCTAGAGTTTGGGGTACAGAGTACCAGTATTTATTTTTTTGTGGGTAGTTGTATAATCATTGGGGGTTTTGTGTGATATTGATTCTTCCCATTGATTAAAATATCGAGACTCTTCTGGAGGATTTGTGGTGAAATATAAGGGTAGATGGTTTCCAGAATATCCCCTATCAGGAGGTAAAAAATATGGGAATTCCCCAAGACCTATGGGACGTGGGTCATGGAAATATGAAAATTCCCCAAACTATTTGAGTTGGGGTGAGGTCGAACAATTTCTATATTTCCCCCAATGAGGGGGAAACAAATATGAAAATTCCCCCATCCCTCTGTGATGGAGAACTTCACTACAAAGTGGGATTTCATAGGTAGGCACTAGTACATAATCCTGAGGGAGAGATATCAAGAATATTCCCACAATTATATCCCAGAGATCCCTATTATCTTGTTTTAGTTGAGAGATTTGTTCCTCTATCTAAATTTCCTTGTCATCCTCAAGGGGTTGGTTGGTAGGAACAATGAAAAAACCCAGTCCTCTGTTGGTGTCAGGGTGAATTGATGATGAGGGGAGTTCCAATATAGATCTCAAAAAATGAATCCACTCCTCCCACTATCAATATGCTACATTGTTATTACCCTCTGAAATACCAACAGTTTGAGAAAAACATTTTATAGATTCCTGAAAGATACCATTGAGCATTTCTACTCCCGTATCAATGATGCAAGGTAGGATAAACTGTTGTGACTCAGATAAATGAAGGAGGGTATGATTTTACTCTTCAAGAGTCTTATTTTCTAGATTTGATGTGTATTCTTTAGATCCAATTGATATCATATTGACTGAGACACAACCAAGCTAGTTCTCCTCCTCAAGAGAGTATATTGTTTGGCAAGTCGATGCATGTGATACAGTTTGAGGTATTGGTGAACACTATACCATTTAATGGGTTGGTTCCTATTATACCGTTTGGGGGGATAGTGCATGTGGTATCATTTGAGGATTTGATGACCATGTTATCCTTTGAGTGGTTGGTTCCCATGTTGAAAATGATCGCAAGGTGAAAATTGTAAAAAATTTCTTCCATCCCTGTGGGCTAGGGTGTTCAATGTGATTCCACAATCATTGAGGCTATCTATGATGAAGTTAGAGGCTTCTAGTTGGAGATGATCTAGTATTGAATCTGGGCCACTTTTAGGAATCACAAGTGGGATTAAGACAGATTGGTTATAGAAGGGATATAAGAATGCTCTTAAGATACATCATTTGGATAAGTCTAGTTGTCTATCTTACTGGATGTCCCACCTTGGATAGTTGGTGTATGTACAGCTTCATCTCCATCACCTAGTAGAATCACGGTCATATGATGATGATGATGATCAGAATGGATGGGAGCCCTCCTAGTTAGATATTGAGTTATTGGGTTGACCTGATGATTTTCCTTCTCCACATCCTTGAGGTTGGTAATGAGTATGGTGTTGTGATTTAGTGATGGGCTACTAAAGCGGTAGAATGTAGTAATAAGGGCCACTTACTCTCCTAAGTCCTATCATGGGAAAGACAACTAGTGGGATCTCGACCTCTGAAGGATTTCAGGGGCCTATTCTAGAGTTGGGATGGATCTATTGATGTGTTATTACTAACCCAATACATTTACCAATAGATACTGTAAGTGGTGTGTTGGTGGAAAAATATGTCAAGGCCTCAGGTCCAAATTAGCTTCTCCAGCGATCTCAGAATCTATTGGCACGTTTAATGATGTCATTTCAATTACAAGGAATGTAAAAGTCCTAAATAATAAACAAGAAACCTTATTAGTGAAGAATCATATATAAGAGTACATGTTCGATTAATAAATTTCACAGTTAAAGTATAAAAGGCATCCCATTCTTACAGAAGGTTTAGTGTGTTTAAAAGAAATATGCCAGGTTTGTTGTTTTATTGTGCAATGAGCACAGTATAAACTGGCATGATGGACACTAGAAAATATATCTTTTTTGACCTGTGAAATGGATGTCATAGTTAAATGATTTCACTTTAGATTCACCATTTTGATTCTTCAGGAATTAAGAAGTGGATGGGATTCTTGATCTCTATGTCTCTATTGATTGTAGGGAGTTTTATGGCTCTCTCAATATCTTGCATCAGATTTTCCATTTTTTTAGTATTCCCTAGAATCTCCCAATAGTTCCCACATCCATAACTGGGTAAAAACCTACTTTTCAATGATAGTAAGACCTTTGTGGTTCCATTCCCAACGGTGCTTAGGAAATCACATTTGTTAAGAGGATGGGAGGTCAGGCTCATTACACCCTTTCAGGGGGGATTGTTTCCTACTCCGAGACACTCTAATGGATTTAAGATATTTTCATTAAATCCTTCCCATAACCTTATATAAGGATAGTCACCCCTATTTCAATGAAAATATTATGAACATGTATCTATAGGAACAATGGTGTGCATATATTGGGTTCTCTATTTCTCTCTTATTTATTTATGATGCTTTGGTCTATGGCCATATTTTGAATCTCTAGAATTTATTTTCATCCCGGGGAGGAGGTTGGTATCTTGGAGCTGGGATTGAACATATATTAGGTGTCCTATGTATCTTTTGTAATAATAATCAAAACCCACGTAGTTTTATTAGAATACTATAAGGTTATGTGACGGGACCCATCCATGCAGTTTAACATCTTAAGGTAAGGATATGAATATCAGGCTCGGATATCGATTTGGCATCCAATGTATCCTATTTAAAACAAGAATCAAAGTCTATATATTTATTGTTACTGGAATATGTGTCATGAGAGATATGAAATTAGAGGCCCGAGGTGGGACTTATGTATATGGGACTTCCAGGATTGGTTCATCAAGAATATAGACCTTTGAGAGGAGATGAGATGCAACCAGACGTACATCCCAATGATAATACCACACCAGGGGAAATCTCATAATTATTTTAATAATATCATCATTGGTCTCTAAGACCACTTGATCCATTCTCGTTGTGATA
The DNA here is from genome assembly GCA_963277665.1 of Viscum album. Taxonomy (NCBI): domain Eukaryota; kingdom Viridiplantae; phylum Streptophyta; class Magnoliopsida; order Santalales; family Viscaceae; genus Viscum; species Viscum album. The sequence continues at coordinate 29,647,689 of OY728131.1, forward strand.
AACAAGAGATAGAGGTAGATCAGACACATTGCATGAAGATATATCTCTATGGGGTGTAAACATTTAAGTTTCCCACTCAGTTGTATGATGACCCACATTATAGAGGATATGGTATGGAAATCATGCATTATGATGGTGTAAAACATATCCCGTTTTATAATAGGAATAATATTCATCATATTTCATCTCACCCCAAACCTGTTGATGGGTTTGACGTACTCAAATGTGAGGTTGGGACTGACACTTAGAATGATTCCCATATGCGAATTGTTTTATTATCTATCAACAGACAAGGAAGAGTGATAGAAAAATGGGAGAATTTAATCCCATAAGTCATGAATACATGGGAAATGAATGTAATTACACCTATGTAGATTTCCATTAGAGATCGGGCATTAGGAAGGTGTCTTATAACTCCTAGTTAAGGTGGAAATTGGAGTTCTCATAGTTTAGTAATCTCTTAACCCACTGATGGGATAAGGTCAGTAATTACACTTAGGGACTTCATTATTATCCGTGGGATTTTAGGATTTTTAGGGGATTAATCCAAGATATATTCCATTTTGGTTGGGGATTATATGCTGAGGATTCCCAATTTTTTTAGAGATATTATATTATATCAGTAATTGGGACTTACATGCTTAGGATGCCTATTTGACTGGGGATTATGTGCTAAAGTTTACTATTTTATTGGGGCTTACACATAGAGGATTACCATTGAAACACTCATTATTTTTCCAATTATGGGTTAAATAGAGGTGGTGATGACCAGGAAAGTCATTTATGATAGCATGACATTGTAAGGGTCGCATGATTGTGTAATTCTAGCTCATTAAGGAAAATTACCTTATAAACAGAGAATGTGGTTGAAAGTTCTTGGTCAGGGTCCACATTGCATGAGTCTAAATGGTTCTACCGAACAAATTTAACATTCCATAAGGGATATGCATCTTGTGTCTTGGCTATCTGTTGGACATGTCTTGATTGTATTCCTGATATATTTATGGTGTTAATATGTTATGGAATACATGTACAAGGGTGTTTTCCTGACATGTTCATGATTCCTTGCATGGCCTATGTTGTAATGCTTAAGATCTTCTAAATGACCAAAATGGACATGACCAGGGTCTTTTGCATGATTAACCGACCTGTCTCAAATGCTTTCATACGAGTGAGGTGAGCTTGTTCAAGATTCCTCACAGAATCAAAGAAGGCATGTTTGGAGTCTTGTGCATGATCGAAGTATACACAAATAAGTATCATCGCATGATCATCCTGACTCATCTATGAAATTTTTTTACAATAATATTGACCTATAAATAATCTCTTGCGGGATCATCCTAACTTGTTCAGAATTTTTTTTGTGACAATGATGACATGTCAAGGGGTTTCCACCAGGTCAACTAATCTTGTCTTCAAACTATCTTTTGACAATTCCACCATGTCAATGGGAAATCACATGATCATGTTGACATGCCAACGATATTTTAAGATGTCATACTATATTTTCCATAGCATGTCTTGTGATAACGTGGTCATGTCAAGTAGCTATCACATAATCAATGTGGCTTGTCTTCAGACTGTCACATTGCATTTCCACTAAGTCAATGGGTATTCGCATGATCATGTAGACATGTCAATTATGTTTTCTAAGGTCGTACTAGAATTTCCAATGCTTGAATTTTGAAAATTCGGACATATCAAGGGGTTATCACCTGATCAACTAGTCTTATGTTCAGATCGTCACATGACAATGGTGAAATCTCAAGGGGATTTCCTGAGATCTATCTAAATAATATGAAGCTTTTCTTTTGACCAACATGACATGTCCAAGGTCACATAAGATCATCACAGGACTACAAAAGGGTCTTACCATCGTGTTTCCTTACACTTTTCGCATGGAGGGGTCTCATAGATGTGTTTAAGATATTTTTCTTATTCAAATTTCATTAGTGTGTGTATAAGGGGATCAAGCCCTAAGTCTATATGGATGATCATTTTACTAGGAAGAGAGATGCATGGCCATAGAAGGGTCCAGCCTTGAATTATATACTTAGTAGATGCAATATATAGGCTAAGGATTAACTACATAGGGGAACCACATGACGCTCCATCATTCATGTGATTCGCATGACCCTAAAGGGGTCTCATGAAGGGTTCTATGAACTTTATCAATGGATTCCCAATGAAACCACAAGCATTGTGGGGTCCCTGGTGCATATGGCTGAGGGTTTACCCATTGGATATCCTTCATGTCGATGAGTTTCTTTATGAAATGGTGTGAGGTCTGCACATCTACAATTTTCATGAACTTTATGAGGTCTTGCAATAAGATCCAAGCTTATGCATAGTGGTTTTATATCAAGACTGCAATGTGCATGGGTAATGGTAGACCTTGCACTATGAGGAATGGTGCGTGGAATATGAGTCTTGCACCCTCATTGTTTTCCTTTCATGATAAGGGTGCCTGAGAGGACCTTTCAAGTCGAGGAGGCAACTTCTGAGGCTGCATGAATACATCGCGAGATATGAAGACTCCAGGTACCGAAAGACTGAGGGAATGTGTGATCACCTATTCAAGGATACATGGAAGCCTCGATTGAGAAAAGAGCCTATTTTGGGGAATATATTCATTGGTTATCAAATCCAAGGGGGGTGTCCTGAATGATCATGGGTTTGCGAGAATCTCTCATGCTATAGAGGGTCCGCATGAAAATTCATTGTTCATGAAAATTCCTTCACATGGAGCCTTACAAGGGAGATTGCAACCACATCAAGGATCTGTGATGGTACCTCATGCAAAGGATTCCATGCTCGAGGTGTTATAAAATCTCCATCTAGATAGGGGACTCAAAGATTCCTGAGACCAAGGGTTATCATGATGGCTGGTTTACTCTCGTAGACACCCATATGAATATGGAGGGCGTAAGAAAAGGATCGCTACAAGACTGAGGGTTCATGACACTGTGAGAAACATATCAATTTTTTCTCAAGTGAATAATAGTTACATGTTCACGAGGGAGGTTCATAGCCTAGAAATGATCCTTTACAAGGGACATGCATGTGATCGCATGATCTTATGAAGATCATGCGATGAACTCCTACGAAAATATCCCATGGTAGACTCTCGCGGGAGGGATATCCTTAATTACCTAGAAAATATCTCTTAGAGAAGTGGTTGGTGCCTCTATTTCTCTGGTGCTTATCTCCTAGACTCTTTATTTTTCAGATCTCCCTCTCCTCTCCCTTGTGTGTTCTTGTATGTCTTTTTCTTGATTGGAGTGGGGGTTTTATATGCCAGGCTCAGATGAAGGTGGGGCCCCTTTATATAGAGTGGATTCCACATGCATTATTTTAAGAGATAAATATTTTTGTGATATTTTCATCATGTTGTCGTGAGATGGTCTTTTCTTCATCACATGATCTTTTAATATGATCATTCAATGCCTTTCTTTCCTTCTATGTTGTGACACGATCCAAAAAATCCAATTTAAATTGAATGAAATCATAGGAGGTTGAAGGGTTTGTGGTTGTAAACTACTTGTGATGGCTCCACCAATTGTATTCACTTTGGTCACATGATCAAAGGATGGCCATGTTATTTTTTTGAGTGGGGGATCTTGTGAAAGGCCACTGGTGTTCTTGGTTAAAGCTTACGGTGGCTCATGTGGGTTGTCTTATACTCTTTCACCTATCAGCAAAGGATTGGAGATATGGAGGTGATGACCAGCGAGTGTCGAGCATGCCTAGGGACATCGAACCAGGGAATCAAGAGGTTGAAGGAAAATTCCTAGGTATTTTCGGGTTGTAAGATTTTGAAATTACATAGGCACAGGATCAGCTTCAGTTTGAAATACTCCATGGGACTGAAGTGGCTAGCTGGGATCAGAGGAAGGCACGATCAAATGGCATGGATCATCTAGAGGCATTATCGGATGGTCAATATTTGATTTCCACTAAAACATTATGTCCCACATAAAAATATTTCTATTCCTTCCCTCTGGTAAATAAGCCATGATCCTTCTTTCATGGGTCGAGTTGGAAATGAGTTCAAAATATGTACCATATTCATCACTTCCACATGGGCTTCGATCCACTAAGCTTCTGGCTAGGACTATGCATGCCTTCTGGCCATGTGCATGCCCATGTCTTGTAGGCTCTATGCTTCCTCAGTCATTCACTAACAAGCCCAGGCTAACTCCCACTATACAAGGTTGACCCCTGGTCACACATGGGCCTATGGTTGAGTTGGCCAAGACGGTTGGTGGTTTTCCATAATTTTTTTTTTAAATTAATGTGATGTTACTTAGAAAGAAATTTTAAGATGATAGCATAAAGGGCCCAAGGTGTATTCCCTTAAACCAAATCCCAGGCCTTCATGTATGTCATTTACAAGTTCTTCCTTTGAATTACTTAGATGTTATCCACAGTCTTCACATTCCAAGAATAATCAATGTAAAATTATGAAATGCACAATTATGGGTGTCAAAAATCCCAACAACACTAAGTTTTATAGATACCTTCAGGAATATTTTGTGGTAAGGAATAAAGATATATATTCCTAGAATTTCCATGAAATATATAAATCGTCAACAAGTTAAAGCATAATGAAAATTATCTAACGGGATGCTTCGGATTTTTTCTAGTTTTAAATATAAAATGGGAGAATATATCAATGGATTTCATGGTTGGATTACCAAAGAAATATTGAGGTAATAATTCAATATGGGTTATTATTGATCATTTTTTCTAAATCTAAATTTTTTTCTTATTTGAGATAATATGTCTTGGGATAATTTTTATAGAAATTATGTTAATGATATAATTAGATTCAATGGAGTCCCTCTTTCTATTTTATCTGATTGTGATCATAGATCTACCTATAATTTTTGGAAAATTATTCAGAAGTCATTAAGTAATGATTAAATTTCACTACACCTTTTCTTCCTCAATCTGAGGGATAGTCAAAGTGAACTATTTACACATTGTAATATATGGTTAGAGTTTGTTCAATGTATTACCAAGGACGTCAAGAATTTGTTAAGTTAGAAGATAACCTTTCTTATAAGGAAAAACATGTTCGGATTCTTAACCACACCGAAAATGTGCTAGGGGATATGGTGATTCCCCAGGTTATGGTTTTATTGAAAACCCATATGATTGAAAAAGCAACATGGGAATCATAAAATTCTATGAAGGAAAAATATCTTCAATTTTTTAAGTGACGAAAAAAATTATGAGGATGCAATTTTCAAAATGGGGGAATAATGTAACAAACCATGTAATGTTGATAACAGATTAATTTCATTCCTTATAAATATTCATGAATAATATTTTTTAGTTTTATATTCACCTTAATTATATTAAATAGTTTTTCAATCAAGAAAAATATTTTTATTTGTACTAAACTTTTTTACATGTATTGTATTGTTTTATTCATAAAAATTAATTTATAATTTCATATAATTTATATTTTAAATATATATATATCATTTTTAATATCAGTAAATTAAATTATCTCTGATTTAATTCTGGGGAATTTTTTGAAAAGGTTGATTTTTGGGTGAACGGTAGAAAATACTTATTTTTTAAGAAAACTGACAAGTATTTACATAGTTTCATTTGGTTTAGTTTTTTTTCAAAAATCATTAATTAATTTTTAATGTACATAATACAATAAATTTCATTAGATTCAACATTACACATTTATTTTGAATAAAAACAATTTTATACTTAAAAATACATTTTCCTGTAAAAATATTTTTAATTGTGTGACTTGTTATGATTTTGAATGTAATTTATTCCACTTATAAAAATTGAATTAGATAAAATGAAATAAATATTTTGAATTATAATTTCCAAAAAAAATCATGAGTTTAATTTAAATTTTTCTAATTATGAATATCAAAATTGGTTAGAATTTAAGATACCATGGAAAGAGTTAAAACGGTGTTAAAGGGTTAGAATGAAAATCACAGGGGTAAAAATGACCTAAAAACATCTCTAAATCCAATTTTATGGTCATATTTAGACCCCATATAATATGATATTCTAATATGATTCATTTTGGATCGATTTTTATTGATTAATAAGTTAATATATTTTAATCTTTTGAAAATATCCAAGATTTTTCTCTCCCTCGCTTATAAAAGAGAAATCTATATCCTCTCTTATTTACAATTCAAGATCCACTTAACATAGCCAATCCCAAATATAATAGCTTTATAAAATTCTTAAACATGTCTTATAGTTCATTATTTGATAAAAATACCATCATATGAAGGATTTAGGTAAAAACCTAAGGAGGTTGTCTGAAGAAAAGGCATAGTTCTTAACCAATTGTTTTCATTTCATTTCTTCATTTACCTCCTTCAAACCTCTTATAACCATTTTCATATAATAAAATATGTTTATATCATTTTAATTTTATTATTTTTATTATATAACCCATTTCATCTACATAACCATCTAACAAGAAATAAAAATATCGCTTGGGAATATGTGCATACTGCTGTCTTGTGAGATGATGTATTTTATTTTTCATAAAAAAATATTATAGAGAGTCATAATAATTGATAAAAAATAAAATAATATGATATATATGATATAAATTTTATTATATAATTTTAAATATGTATTCTACTTCTATATTTATTATCAGATGAAAAACCAAAATATTGCATGTGTGTACGTCTGGACTACCGCCTCACGAATTGATGTATTTTCTTTCTCATCATAACCCAAAATAGATTTTATGTATAGGTGAATTTAAAGAAATAATATTATATTTATGATATAAATATAATTATGGAATGTTAAATTTATATTTATCTCATTTCCCTCATGTTCGTTGAAAAATGGAAAGGTTACTCATGTGTACGTATGAATTGTCCTCTCCATGTTGCAACGTAATTCATTTTTAATAACCATATTACATGGGTTGTTTTAAAATTATAATTAATATATAAAAATTATAATTATGACATGATTTATATTATATATATTATATAATCATTATCCATTTGACCATAGTCAACCTACCCAGTCCATTTCTGACTTATAATCTAAATGTTCTCAAAACATCCAATGAAAACTTAATCAATAAGTAGTTTAGTATAACATGGATATAAGTGAAATAAAAGGAATAATAAATTTAAAAAATGTTTTTAATCATGTAAATAATTAAAATATGTTTATTATTCTGTATTATAAAGAATGTACGTGATAATTTAGGCTTGAGTTATAGGATATTTTACTTTCAAACCTCATTTTAAATATTTTAAATATGTATTTTCTATGTTATTTTACTCCATGACCATATTCATAAAATTATTTATGTATGTATTTATTTTAAGATAATGAAATTATAAATGAAAATTTATATTTATTTTTAATTTATTTCAATGTTAATAAAAATTAATAATTTTATGTATTTTATACGAAAAGTTTTGGGTTTCTTTACAAAAAGAAAAAAAGGAATGTTACATTGTAATGTATATAATGTCAACAAAATCTACCACCATTAAATCTATGATTTTATGTTAGGATTACTATATAATATTCCATATTTTCTTCAAATAAAAAAAACCCTTCTTCTCTTTTGTCAATGTCTTTTATTTTTTAAAATGGAGTTTTAAAGGAAAGAGATATACCAATACCCGAGAATGTATTACGTATGGGTTCAAAGGTATTTTTTAATGATTTTGATGATGGAAATGAAATTGTTTATGCATTGTATTAATTTTTTTGTTCATTGAAATTCTTTATGATTACAGTTTAGCTCTATATAGCTATCCAATTCATTAGTTAATTATTATGTTCACTAGATAATTATGTTGGATTTATTTTAGTAGGTTATTCCAATTATATTTGTTATTGTAAGGGTTATTGTGAGGGTTCTTGTAAAGGTTCAATGAAGAAGATTTTCCAAGGAACCGGTATGAATTTTATATTATTTCTAATGATTCTGTGGAAATATTTTGATTTCATAAGTTAATCTAATGATAATTTATTTAAAAGAATGATTATGCACATTTCGGGTAAAAATGTATATTTTTTAGAAAAAGTCTTTCATGGGTTCACATTTATTCTAAGAAACTTGCATGATTATTATTTTTCATTCATGTTGTTTTTATAAAGTGAATTATGAAAAACTTTAGGCATTAAATATTATTTCATGGGTAAGAAAACATTTATTTGAGCTCATTGTGTATTATGTTAAAGAAAAATTCTCTTATATTATCTAGTGATTTTTAAATTTACTAATGAGTTTATTTATTCCTTTTTATATTTAGATTATTGATTTTATTATGCTCCCCCGTGTTTTCAAATGTTTTTTATAGGATTGAAGGATGAGTAGGAATAATGATGAAGTTAAGTTTAAAAATGTGAGGTTTTTTAATGAATAAAAAACATGTTTCATTTTTAAAGTATTATATTGTGAAAATAATGATCACTTAGTGTAAGTGTACACTTTGTTATTTATCATTTTTTATGTGAGTTATGACCAAATTATCAAAAAATATAAGCCTTAGATGGTCTTTGGGAAAGAAAGAAAATGTATTCTTGATTTAAAACTCTAGATTATGAGTTGAATAATGATTGGTCCGTGATATATATAATCAAATAGAAGAAACGTGTAATAAATATGTAAAACACCTGAAAACAAAGAATAATTATTCTATAATTACAATAGATTTATTATTAATAGATCATAATAGAATTATAAAAGAATATCATTAGGATATTTAATATCCCACTAACTTTTTCAGGTACATATTGACCCTTGTTTTGATCATACTTTGTTTGGGTATTGTCTCATTTAATTTTTGGTGAATTTTGAAAAAAAATATCTTTTTGGGTCTATGCACTGTTGGATCATGGTTAGGGAAAATGTTTTGGGTTTTCTTAGGAAACCATGTGGCCATGGTTGATCCACTAAAACGGGGTGCACGATTTGTATAAACCATAAAGCCTCTCCCACAAATTGTGTGGTATCAAATAGTGGGAATTTGAATATTAAGATTATGTTTAAAGTGACCATGTTTCCAAACCATGAACCCCAAACATAATCTAAATAATGGTTCATGGTTAGGGGGAATGAAAATATTAGCCATGTAGACCATCCAAAAAAATATGCACACAGTTTATAATTCCCCCAAAAATTTAATTAAAATATTGAAACCCCAAATTTAACACCTAATCACCCCCATTAAAACCAAAATAGATTCCTTGGTATTTGGAGGCTCTCTATTGGTGATTTTTACTCCTCTTATTCATTTACTTTGTAGACCAATGTTTTGGTATTTTGTTCAATCTCTTCCAAGTAAATGGTTCCCCTCTTGTGTTATTTATTACGATCTCATTTTTTATCCTTCTTAGAGAATTATTTAATTTCATTTTTTGATGGACCTATTATATATTTTTATGGATCTTGATTCTATGTTTAATTCCTTGATCTACTATGCCTTCAATCTTTATGGGAAGATCCCACTATGGGTGTTGTGTTGATTTAATCCCTTGATTAAAGGTAGGTGGTTCGAAATGATTTTCCTTACAATTGAAACCTTAAATTGCCTAACTTTTTTTAAAATAATTTATTAATTTATTTCAAAAAACTTGAATTGAAATGATTTGATGTGTGATTTGAAATTTCATGGAAATTGAGAACACCCCCCCCCTCCAATTTCAATGATATTGAAATTATCGTATGGATTTTTTAAAGAAGGCTTGATTTTAGAAATTTATTTGATTTAGTGATTTGAAAAGTGATTTAATGTTGATTCTTGAGAAAATTAATTTAATTAAAAGATGATTTGAAAAGGCACGAATTAATTAAAACCCATGATTTGTTTTTAAAATAATTGAGGCATGTTGAAAACATAAATTGGGGAAATGTATTTTGAATCGATTTCAAATGATTAATTTCCCCATGATTAACTGATTGGTTGATTGAAGAAAATGTGATCATGGTAGTTACTAAGTAATTAAGATAGTCACACTGGGATTTGACCCCCTAGAATTGGATTAATTATGAAAAAACTGACATAAACAGACTATAAGATGATTTCCTTGATGGGGAGTTGAGTCTTTAGAGCCTGAGCTGAGGGATTATAGCACACATTGAACTGAGATCACTAATTGATTAGTGTGAGGGTCCTATTTTTTGGAACTAATGTATCACATAGATTATAACATGGTACTATTATATGGTCTTCCTTGTTGATTACGTGTCATAGATTATAATATTTTTTTATTCATGGAAATTGGTTTATATAAATTTTTTATATAAAATATTCATTTAAGACTGTTTTGATATATATATACCATTATTTTGATTATGATATCAAGTTTTTTGAAATATATTTTAAGTCATGGGTTATTCAGAATATCATAATTTAACTCTTATTGCATACCATTTTAAAGGTGAAGCTGATCAAAGGTATTCAATGGTTAAGAGTATTACAGAAGGATGATATATTGATGCCTTGGAATGAGATGAATTTAATAATATTTTCCTTGTGAATTATTTTCCAAAAGATGTTTGCCTTATAATGGAAAATAAATTCTTGTAATTGAGTCATAAAGGGGAAGAATGATTGGTCACATATGAAGAAAACTTCACTATATTAGAAATGTACACACAAAATTGTATTTAAGATATTGATAGTAAAATTAGTCATTTTCTACTTTGGATTGAAGCCCATATATCAAAGATCAATGGATTCTCATGAATTGTAATTTTATTATAAACATTTTTTATGTTACTATATGGTATATATGGGTTTGTTTATCATGTTTTATAAAAAAATAAGAATAAAAATAAGCCTAGGTTATAGGAAAGGAGGAAGCATCAATCAAAAAAATATGAAGGTAACAAAATCAAGTATACTTATTCTGATATGTGTGGTAAAAATAACCCTGCTGAATGTATTTTGAACACTATAAAGTGTTTTCGATGTGTTATGTTCAGATGTGTGGCTTGTGACTATAGAGAAAAACATCAGGGTAATGATCAAAAAAATAATGAACAACTAGGAGTAAGATGTTTTAATTGTAATTAGATGGATTAGTGGGAATGCATTTCTCTGAAAAAAAATAATAAAGTATTCGATTCCTCAAAATCACAATTATAAAGGTTTGGTTAAATCCTTTGCGTCAACATCGTCATATGTTCAACAATCAAACAGTGTGGTGTCAGGCACATTCATTTTTTCTCATATTATGCTAAAGTCTTATTTGATTATAGGTACACACATTCTTTTATTTCCAAGAAATTTACAAATAAATTATAACTTTAACCTCAATATATGATTCCTAAAATTTTGGTAAAACCAAATTGGGCTAATATTAAGTCAAAAATATATTATAAGAATCTGAATATTATCCTTTGTGGAAGGGTTTTACCTACAAACCATGTTGTATTTCACCTTGTAGAGTCTAATATTATTCTGAGTATGAATTAGGTTTCTATTTATCTTTCTAAAATATATTATATAGATAAATAAGTTATTTTTATGAATGATTTTTCGTTTGTATATAATAATGAATTCATATATTTGATAATATATCAATAAACTCTTAAATTTATTAAACATGGAAATGAATATTTTCTTGAACATATTATTCAGGAAAGGGAAACAGTTCTAATTTTTATATTCAAGTATTAAATAAACATGTGGATGTTTTTATTGATTATTACCTAGCATTATACATGATGAATAGATTTAATTTTCCATTAACATAATGCTTTATGATAAACCAATTTCAAACCCTCTTTATTAAATGTCTCATGTTGATCTGTTGAAATTGAAAAAGAAATTACAATAGTTTCTTAATAATATCTTCACTTTTTCAAGAACTTCACCAGGGGGAGATCCAGTTTTTATTGTTAAAAAGAAATATGGTTCCACGAGGATTTAAATTGATTATATATATTTTAATAACATCAATATTAATAATAAGTATATGTTTCCTCGTATACATGACATGTTTTATTATTATCAGGGAGCTTAGTATTTTTTAAATGTTGATCTTAGGTTTGGGTGCCATCAACTAAACCTAATGGTTTATGACATTTAAGAAACATAATTTTACACTAGGTATAGATATTATGAGTTTTTGGGTATTCTTATTAGGTTAAAAAATTCTCCAGCTGTATTTAAAGACCTTTTGAATAGATTTTTCCATGATTTTTTGAATAAATTTGTTGTTCTGTTCATTGACAATATTTTGGTATATATAAATATTTGTTGGATCATTAAAAACAAATATGTATTGTTCTATAAATCCAGAGGGAAAAAAGTTATATAAAAAATTTGGTAAATTTTAATTTTCATTAAGATAGAATTCTATCCTTATAAATATTTTAAATAAATATGGAATAAAAGTTGATCCATTTCAAACTAAAGTGGTTGAAGAGTTTCCATGACATAAAAATATCAAAAAGATTTTTAGTTTCTTGGACTAGTAGTTCACTACCAGGGGTTTGTTTAAACCAATTCTCTGTTACCTATCCCACTGACTAACTTAGCTCAAAAATGAATTAAATCCCTCATGAAAAAATAGTGTGATTAATGTTTCTATGAATAGAAAATAAGATTATTGAATGCTCTTGTTTTGAACCTACCATCTAGAAATAGTTATTATATCATATATAATGATGCTTCATTGAAGTTACCTAGTTTTGTTATGATAAATAATGATCAGTAAATTTTTTATGCCTTATGAAAATTGAAACCTCATGATCTAAATTATCATTCACAAGACCTTTAACTGACTATTGTGATTTTTTCTCTAAAAATATTGAGACATAATTTATATGAACTAAAGTGTTAAATATATACCAATAATTAACTTTTTTAAGAATATATGCCCTAGGAAGGAGTTGAACATGAGGAATAGAAGACAGTTGGAACAGATTAATGATTATGAATACATGATTCATTACCATCTAGGAGAATCAACCTGGGTAGTTGATGATTTAAATCAAATAGATAAAATGTCATTGCGTATTCTATGTTTAAAACATGGTCCTATGGTAAATTATTTGATGAATATTGGTATATAAATTCTGAATGTAGAATCTAACACTATTTTGTTTCATCTGTTAGTACAAACCTCGTTATTGGGAATAATTATAAAGGATCAGAATGAGGGTCATGTTTTATAGGAAACTTTATAATTGGAAAGATATGGTAAGTTTCCTGAATTTAATCATGAAAAAGAAGGTGTTTTTAGATTTATAAAAACATTATGTGTGCCCTATGATTCTCAGTTTTAGAAATAATTATTGAGTGGAGGTTATAATTATCTATTTTTTATTCATCCTTGATTCTTCAAGAATTAAGATGTGGGTGGGATTTATGAGCTCTATGGATTGATTGATTATAGGGGGTTTAAATCCTCACTCAATCACTCATATCAATTTTTCCATTTTTTTAGTCTTCCCTAGAAACTCCCAATGGTTCCCACGTCCATAACTATGTATGGACCTTCTTTCTAAAGGTATGTAGTCCTTTGGGGTTTCACGCCCAATGGCACTTAAGAACTCACGTTGGTCGAGAGGATGGGAGTTTGGGATTATGAAAGCCTTTTGGATGTAATTTTTTCCTACTATGGTATTTTATTATAAATTTAATTTGTGTTTGTGAAATTTTTCCTTGAACCCAATATGGGTATGGTTACCGATGTGTCAATAACTTGATTATGAAAATGTATTAATATGAACAATGGAATTCATATCATGAGTTATATATTTCTGTATTGTTTATTTATAATTATTTAGTCTATGGATATATTTCGGCACTCTGTAGTTCATATCCATCTTGGGGAGGATGTTCATTTCATAAAGAGGGTATTGAACCTCTACAATGCATCCTATGTATCCTGTGAAACAATAATCAAAGCCCACATAGTTCATTTTGGATTAGTTTAAGGTCTTCTGACTGGACCCATCCATGCAGTTTAAGTTCATTAGTTAATGATGTTAATATCATGCTCATTCCTTGTTTATGAATCCTACATATCCAATTTAAAATAGGAATCAGAGTCTAATAAATTTTTGTAATGGGCATCTTGTCATGAGAGATATGACAATAGAGGCCCTAGGTGGACTTATGCACATGAGACTGCCCTAGATTTCTTTATCGGGAATATGTCCCTTTGAGAAAAGATTAGATGTAATCAGACTTAAATCCTAATGATCATTCCATTATAGGTTAAAACTCTTCATTATTTTAATACAATCATCGTTATTTTCTAAACCCATGTGATCCATGCTCGATGTGAGAAACAAGAAATAACAGTGATCAGACACAATGCATGTGGGAATATTTTCATGGGGAAAACATATTAAAGTTTCCCTTTGAATGATATGATGATGAATCTTGTAGAGGATATGGTAAATATATCAAGACTTTAAAAGGAATCATATGTATCCTGCTTTATAATAGGAATCAGGTTTATTGAATTTCAGTTCACATGAAACCCTCTGATGGGTTTGAGGTAGTCAAGGGCATGGTCGGGACTGAAACATAGAATGATGCCCATATATGAATCATATTCTTAACTACTAATGGAAAAGGAATAGTGATATACCTATTTGAGAATTTAGTCCCCTAAGTAAAGAATACTTGTGACATGAAGGGACTTACACTGAAATGGATGCCCATTGCAGCTCAATCCTTGAGAAGGCATCCTACATATCCAGGTTATGGTGGGAATTAAATATCTCATATTTTAGTCGTCCTTTAACCAGTTGATGGGATAAGGTGATTAATCATGTTGGGAGAAATTATAATTATCCCTAAGTTTATAGGAATGTTAGTGGATTACTCCAAGATAGATTCCCTTTGGATATGGCTTACACACCGAGGCTGCCCAATTCTTGGAAACAAATTATGTTATGTCGGTAATCAGAGCTTACACACTGAGGTTTCCCAGTTTATTGGGGTTTATGGTGTAAGGATTCCCATTTTATTATGTCTTATTAAATGATTCATCCCATTGACACACTCCTTGTTTATCCTACAACGGATAAAAGAGAGGTGGTTATAACCATGAAAGGACTCTTTGAGAGCATTACATTGGAAGGGTCTCTTGAGTGTGTAACCCTATCTCATTAATGAAACTTCTCTTATAAAAGGGTAATGTGGTTGAATGTTCCTTGATGGGGTCCACATGGCGTGAGTCCAAATGGGTTTTCCGATCAAAGTTGACATGCTATAAGGAGTCTTCTTGGTGTGTCTCGAATATCTGTTGGACATGTCTTGATTGTCTTCCTATAATATTTGGGGTGTCAATATGTTATGGTTTATATGTACAAGGGTGTATTCCTGACATGTTCACAATTCCATGCATGACCTAAGTTGGAATGAATAAGATCCTAAAATAAACAAAATGGACATGAATAATGTCTTTTCTATGAACAACCAACTTTCATATTCCTTTGTTTGAGTGAAGTGGGAATGTCCAAGATGCTTTTAATAATCAAAGTAGACATGTCTGGGGTTTTGCACATGATCATAGTAGACATGACTATCCACCATCGCATGATCAGCCTGACTCATCTCTATATTGTTTCATGACAATGATGGCATGTCAATAAGCTATCATGAGATCATCTTAACTTGTCTAGAGTTTATCATGTGACAATACAGACATGCTAATGGGTTGTTTTCTGATTAAAATGGCTTGTCTTTATACTATCACATGACAATTACACCATGTCAATGGGAAATATTAAGATCATGTAAACAAGTCAATGATGTTTCTTGAGTTCGTCTTATCTTGTCTAGGGATTGTCTTATTACAATGTGTACATGATAAGGAGTTGTTTCTGGATCAAGATGGTTGTCTTTGGAATATCATAAGAAACTTACACCATGTTAATGGGAAATAGCATGATCATATCAAAATGTCAATGATGTTTTCTGTGGTTATCCTAGCTTGTTCAAAGATTACCTTGTGACAATCCAGACATGTCAAGGTGTTTTCATGTAATCAACATAGCTTGTCTTTAAACTATAACCCAACAAAGGTGACATGTCAAGGGGCTACCAAGAGATCAATATGACTTGTTTGAAGATTGTCTTATGACCAATATGATATTTCCAAGGGCTTCTAAGGTCATCGTGAGACTAAAAAAGTGTATTGTGATCGTGTGTCCTTAAATTGTTCATGTGGTGGTGTCTCATTGGTCTATTTAAGATCTTGAGCTTTTTCACATGTCAAAAATGTATGTCCAGGTGGATCATTCCCTAAGTCTATATGGATGATCATTTTCCTAGGAAAAGGGATGCATGGCCATAGAATGGCCTTCCCAAGAATTCTCCACTCAGTTGAGTCCCTATATAGGCTGAGGAATAACCGCATGAGGGTGACACATGAAGCTCCATCATTCATATGATTCAAATGACCTAAAGGGGTCTTTAAAAGGGTTCTGTGAACATACCGAGAGGCTTCCCAATGACACTGAAATCATGGGTGGGGTCTCTAGTGTATACGGTTGAGGTTTTACCCATTGTTTATATTGCATGTTTGTGGGTGTCTTAATGACAGCACATGAGGCTTGCACATCTGTGATCTTCATGACCTACATGAGGTCTTATGATGAGCTACGTGATTATTTGTAGGGGATACATATCAAGAATACAATGTTCATGAGTGATGGTGGACATTGAACTATGAGGAAGAGTGCATGAAATATGAGTCACTCACCCTTGTTATTTTTAATTCATGACAAGGGTGTCTGCAGGGATCTTTCATGTCGAGGGGGTTACTCCTGGGGATGCATGTAGACATTGGGATACATGAAGACTTTAGGTACTACAAATCTGAGGGAATGCATGATCACCTATTCAAGAATGCATCGAGGCCTCGAATGAATAAAGATCATTTATTAGGGACTATATTCTTTTTTTATCAAAGATAAGGGTGGCGTCCCATGTGACTAAGGGTTCATGATAAAATGTCGTGATATGGAGGGTCTGCATGAAAATTTATTGTTCATGTGATTTTCATCACATGGGGTCTTTTGAGGGAGATTTTGACCACATCAAGGATCCAAAAAGGTGTCTCATTCCAAGGTTTCCATGCCCAGGTTTTCCTGTAAGAACCATTTAAATAGGGGACTAATGGATTTGTGAGACCGAGGGTTAGCACTACCGCTAGTTTTGTCCTACAGACACCATTATGAATATGGACATCATAATAAAAGGAGTATTGAAAGTATAAGGGTTCCTAACACCACGAGGAACATATATACTAGTTCTTATGCACATCATAGTAAAATTTTCATGAGGTAGGTTCGTATCCTATAAACTATTCTTCATAAGGGACTTCTGTGTGATCACGTGATATTATGAAGATCACCTGATGAGTTCATGCACCGACATCAAACAACAGAATCTCATGGGAGGGATCTCTTTCATTTGATAGAGTTGATCTTAAGGAGTGGTTCTTGGCCCCTCTTTTTCATGAGTTCTTATCTATGATGATATTTATTTTCTGCAGCTCCCTTTCATTACCCTATAATGTTATTTCATGCTTCTTTCTTGACTATACTGGGGTATTTATAGGCTATGTTTGGCAAAAGGAGATTCTTCATTGTATTGGGTGGATGCTGCATCTACTACTTAAGGAGGTGGAGAATTTTGGGATATTTCCATCATGTGGACACAAGATGGTATTCTCTTCATCACATGATCATTTCATTTGATCATTTGATGACTTTTTTTCCATCTATGATGATGAAAAACATCAAAGGTGGAAGGTTTCATGGTTGTAAACTTCTTGAGATGCCTTCATCAATTGTTTTCTCTTCAGTATCATGATCAAAGAATGATCATGATACGATTTTGAGTGGGGGATATCACAAAAGGCCGCTGGTGCTCTCGATCGGAGCTCAAGACAACTCATGTCGGCTGTCTTTGACACACAGAGCTACCAACAAAGGACTAGAGATATGGTTGTGATATACAGGGGGTGTCATGTGTTCCTTGGGACATAAAGCAAAGGTTTCAAGAGATTAAGGATGAAGGCTTGAATCATGTGAGATTAGATTGTTTTGAAATTACACCGACGTGGGATTGGCTCAAGTTGGAACTTGTGATCTGTGTAAAAGTAGCGGACTACTGGTATCAGTGAAAGGCGTAATAGGAAAGCAGAGATTATAGGGAGGCATGATCGGATAGTCAGGATTTTATTTCCATAATAAAATTTTTTCCCAAATTTAAATATTTATATTTCTCCCCTCTATTATATAATCCATTATGTGGCTTCTCATGGGTCGATCTGACAATAGGGATGGAACTTGTACCACACGCATCACTTCCACTCGGGCTTTGCCCCACCAAACATCTAGATTGGACTATATGCACCTTATGGATCATGCACCTCGGTCCTTATACATCCCCCCCCCAAATCTTGTGGAATCTATGCTCCATCATCCATCCACTGGCTGGCCTAGGATGACTCCAACTAGGTGTGGTTGACCCCCAGTCCCACATGTCCCTATGGTCAAGTTGGCTTGGCTAGTTGGTGGATAATCATAATTATTTTCGTAAAGGAATATAAAACTACTTAGAATAAAATTCTAAGATGATTTCATCAAGGGACCAAGGTATATTCCCTTAAACCAAATCTCATGCCTTCTTGTATGTTATTTTCAAGTTGTTCATGTGAATTACTTTAATGGTTTTTCTTGTCATCACATTCCTCAAATATTCGATGGAAAGGTTTGAAATGTACAACTTTAGGTTCAAAAAAATACACCCCATATAATGATATTAGTTTATAATGAAAATAATCTGATTATAATGTAATTGTAGATCATTTTCCCACATAACTGATTATCAGATATGTTATGATACTTGAGAATATTGAGAGTATCTATCCTGAGTGTATCATTGGGGAATTTGAGGTGTTATTCATAGTATACTTATTATCATGAGTGCTTGGATAAATATAATAAATAAAGTAAAATTGGTTTGGGGTATGGATAACCTAAAATTGTAATGTGTATGAGTTCTATAATAGAATATGGAGTGGATGGATCTAAATTAAGGCCCTTGAATGTTTCTATGTATTCCATGGGGATGGAAATCAAGCTGTATGTAGTTCTAAAATATACAACTATGCAGATCAAACTCATGCATCGTGAACATAGGTTCATAGATAAAGAAATCTATGATGACTTTCCTCACGTAGATCTAGATCATACATAGGAGGGGAAATATCAAAATTTTATGATGAAGTCCTGTCTAAAGATCCATGTTCAAGTCGAAACATGGCTCGGATCATCCACACTGCCTTTGTAATGCCCCGACCCCAGAATCCTAAATCAGGTGCATTATTTTAAAACATTGGCATGATTACAAGGAATCAATTCCTAAAGGACTGGTCAATTTATAAGTCTTGGAATTTATATTTCATACAATAAACATTCATTAAAATTCAAAACATAATATTAAAAGTAGTTTATTCTTTGATAACACAATTATTCTTCTAGATTAACCCTGCATATCAATTATAAAACACTTCTTGAAATCCTAGGAAAAAACATACAAAAGGGGTGATCATAGATGTCCAATAAGGTTAAACAATATAGTAGAAGCAATATTAAATAACCATACACTTTAAGGCAAGTTTAAAACTAAAACACTATCCTTTTAAAAATAAACTTGAACATAATATAGAAACAATAAACCAAATAATTCCATTTAAACATTAACATGGATATTATACTAGTCGAATAATCACATGTAATATCAATAACTAATCTCATAATTATGGAATGCATAATGATGTACATCTAAAACATACGGTTGAGTCCTTATATAAGACATTTAAAAAATAAATGTTTAGAAACTCACCCAAATCCACATAGGAAAATAAATGGGAAAGGCCTCAACCGAGTCTACATCTAGTTTCTCTCATGAGACCTACCAATGCATCGAGGGGATATAGTGGGCCCCACCCATCACTTACTAAGTCCAATACATTCCATAATGAAAATGTTTAAACATAACATAAACATTCATATTAAATCTAGAATGAGAGATGTTATTAATTTAACCATAAAACATGAATGATATTAAAATAGAAGAACCAAAGTTAAACATATAATAAACCCTTCAATACAATATAGAAGCTTTTATCATAATAAATCAATCTTAATTAAGCATAAAAAACTAACAGAGGAGGTTAAGATATATAAATTTTTTTAATAAATTCACTAAAACTCTTTTGAGAGAAATATACTTTTTTATTTTGAAAACATTAAAATTCATGAATTTTATGAATGGATAAATTTAAAATAGATTTTTGAATCAAAGTGTCACA
The DNA here is from genome assembly GCA_963277665.1 of Viscum album. Lineage (NCBI taxonomy): Eukaryota > Viridiplantae > Streptophyta > Magnoliopsida > Santalales > Viscaceae > Viscum > Viscum album. The sequence continues at coordinate 29,668,032 of OY728131.1, forward strand.
TACCACTCTGATTCTTTTGATAAGAATTAACATTTTAAATCATCCAGGTCCACGTAAATAAATCCTTATAACCATTTTGAAAACATGGACATTAACGAGAAAGATATATAAGAATAAATATTTAAAACATTTAAAAAGATGTTTTAGTATAAGAGTTACTTACAAAAAACCTTAGAAAGATTCATTTTGAAAAGATGAACATGTATGATAAATATCTCCCAGTAAATACTTATGCATAAACTATCTCGGATAATAATGATATTGTGAAATTAACCCTTACCTTGTATTTTCCTTTAGTCGAGGGTGTGTTATCCAAATGTATAATAGTTAAATAATGTTATTAAATTATACTAGAAACATAATCATATTAATTATATCATATAAGATCCTCTAATATCATTTGGTTAATAATATTTTAGTATTGCCATTGTTTTTGGTGTTAACCGCATCTTGTTTCTGAGGATTTTTTGTCATGTAAGTCATATTTATTATCAATGGAACATATTGTATTCATATAAACAATTATATTAAGTCCATAAATATTATATTCACTTAAAATATTACTTTTATAATCATTATTGAATGTTTAACATGGATAATGAATCTCATTGTGTCATAGAGATAGTAGGTCGTATGGTCGCACGAACGACGATATCATTCTTTTAATAGTTCAATGGTGTGAAATTTGATTATATATTAATTATAAAGAATAATTATTATTCTATATCAACTATTTATCTCCATTATAATCATTATTATACCCATCCAAATAAATTAGTGATGAATAAAAAATTACCCCATAGTGTGGAGAGGGAAAGTTGTATGTACGCACGTATGGTGATATTGTTATTCATAGGATGAAGAAAATTATGAATATAGTTGTCTCGTCTTAATAATAAAATCTAATTATATTTATGATAATTTAATTATCAATTTGGTATTGAAACAACATAGAAATAGGTTGTAGAATAAAAAAATAACTTTGAAAGAGTTGATAAGACAGTTACCTCTTTTTTAGGTGTCTATTTTTAATTTGAACTAAAGGACACCATAGGATGGCTTTCTTCCCAATGTATTGCATCTATTATGTAGTGAGGGATGTTGGGATATGGAATTAGAAGTGTTTTTCTAATTATAATGGATTTAGAGGTGTGTAATAATGAGAAGGAGAATATCCCTTTTATATGGGGGATGAGGGGCACTTTAGGAAATTCTTCAAATATTATTTTATTATAAATTGATTTTCAAATTCTAATAGCTAAAAAGTGATATATTTCTAGGATAATATTAGTATGGTCTAAATCCTCTCAACCAACAAGTTTTAAAAACATTTAGGTTACAAATTTAACCTTATATTTTGCTTTAACCCTTTGTTAAATAAATTAACTCTTACCATATCTTTTTGTTTTTTTACACTATGTGGTTAATATAGTTACAATAAAATTCCAAGAGAACCTAAAGTATATAATTAAAAAAATTAACATCATATAATTTAGTATTCTGAATTTTAGTTTTTTGACTATTATATCATTTAATAAAATAGTATTTTTTAAAAACTTATTTATGTCAATTTTGATACTATTAAGTAATTGATTTTTATTAAAGTAGTAACAACAAGATTCCTTCTAAAAAACTACATTAAATCAAAGAAAAAAGGTCAAAATCATCCATGAAATTCGTTTATGGAATAAAAATTTTAAAATTACATTTATTTTAATATTTATAATATCATTTATTTAAACATTCATTGATAAGGAAATCACTACCTCATCATTGTGTCATAAATAAATAAATTTATTTAATGTATAAAATTTATAAATATAATACCATGATATATAAAATATTTTTTTATTTTTAAATAATATTTATATTCAAATAGATCAGTTATATAACCCAATATTAAATTCTTTAGTAAAAATATACTTGTTTATGTTATATTTCACTTTACTTTAAATTAATTATTATAAGAGGTGATTATCACACCCAAGTGGCTCCCAAATTCCAAAAGTTCAGATTAAGAATTGTTTTGGTCACCCATGACTCAATAAATAATATAAGGACATGTGTTAGGTTAGTTTTATTTTATTATAATATTTTTTTACATTAAATTACCCTATTTACCTTTAACAATGGTTAATAAAAAATTACAAAAGTTACTATTCATAGTGTCCTAAAAAAGGGACTTATTTAAATAATTTGGAACATTTGAATACAAATATGGAATCAGTTTTTTAATATTCAAAACACATAATTTGATGAAATTAATATAAAATTAATTCTCGTTATCAAAATGAGAAAGCTTGTTTTTAAAATGTACAAACTATCAAAAGATTGACAAGTGTTTATATCAAATTTCAATGTAAAATTACTTCCAATGAAAAATATTGGATTAAATTATAAAAATATAATCTTATAATACTTTAAAATAAATTAAAAATATAATATAACTATCTAAATAAATTAGATGAAAATGCTGTTTTGAATTAAAATGCAATATTTTTTACTATTCATTAAAATTTGAATGTTATCAGAAAAACACCAAATAATTCTCCAAACTAAATTTGTATGTCTCTCCTATAAATAAAAAGATTATTTTTTCAAATTGAATATATAAAAGTGTGGAATATTGTGTTTAAAAATGGTTCGCTATTAAAAGGCTGTAAAACTACCTTATTTGAAAAATAATTCTTCTATCTGAAAAAATTGAATTTTTTCTTATATCATGTCTAAAAAATACATCTGATTAATTTTAAAATTATATAGAATATATAAAATTAAAAACGTGGTTAATAAAATTTATAACTTCTAATTTAATGGCTAGGTTATATATTATATTAAATAATAATATTTTATTAATATATTGTTTTCATTAAAACTAGGTCTTTCGTGTAACACAAGCCCACTCATTGTTGTGTTTAGTGCATGCTTAACGTGGTGTTGTGTAAAAATAAAGCAAGAAAAAAATTAAATATATTCAAAAATGAAAATATTGTAATGTCTCGAGGTGTTACATTCTCCCATCATTCAATAAATTGCATCCTTGGAATTTGAAATTGCACTTAGAAAATAAAAGGTTGACATAAACAAATACCTATGTGGAAAACCTACATCAGAAATAGGTTTAAAAATATAATCCTAATAAGAGGGAATGGGAAATGTGATAGTCACCACAAAATTAGGTTTTCAAATAAGAGAGAATTACTGGAAAGTAGAGATACGTACTTGGATGAGAGACGTAAATATTTATATGAAGTGATTAAGGTCATCAATCACACACAAGTAAAAAATCAATGGAAAATTGAGGGCCTAAAATCCAAAAATCTATGATCATTTAAAATTCCATTAGATCAATTGATTTTTCACCTGAGATACATATTTAGGATAACACATTTTTGTAGATACTTTTTCCTAGAGTTGAGGGAATATTTTACTATAAAGATAAGTACTTGAGAAAATATACTTGATATCATCATTATTATCCTTTGGTTATGCCTCAATATATTTTCACATCATCCTCTAAATATTTACTAGCAAAAAAATATTAGACCAAAGTATCCAATAAATCATTATTTAACCTAAAACAATAATATCAACCATTCAACTTACACTAGTACAATATTAAGACTCAGCCTAAATACATCCATCAAAATTCACTATCCAAAAAGATCTATAAATTTCCATAATAAATCATAACACCAAATTCCCTAAAAATTGTAATATAGCTCTTATTGTGACATACAAGATATTATATCACCTTTTAATCCTGAATTATAAATTTTATGCCTCCAAATACTTAAATAAGAATTACTATAGTACAATCCTTATATATCTCATGAATCTTATAACCATAGAACCATTTATGTAATAATTCTTGAATCCAAACACAAAATAACCTTGATTATTTAACTTCACTCTTAAACCATTAACTATGCTTAAAAAGTTTATTCCTTAACACCTCCTTCAACTAATTTTTCTTCTGTATCCTCTTCATTATCTATAGTATAATCATTACATGTATAACCTTGTTGATTCAACCTATTGACCAACACTCAAAGAACAGTGTGAGTAACAATACTCATACTGATATAGTCATGAAAATACATTTATAGGTTCGCTAAATGATATAAACTTTTTCTTAATCCATTTTATTATAAAACAACCTAGTTTATCCATTACCAATTATAAAGGATATCATCGTATACTTAGACTTGTCATAAAATTCATTCATAGGTTAATGTTTTCTAATCTATGTATTCTAAATCTAATTTCCACGGTTTTTGATAAACCTCCTCTTAAACCAACTCTAACGCCCTGACCCTAGAATCCTGGAGCTGGTGCATTATTTTAATATATTGGCATGATTACAAGGAATCAAGTCCAGAAGGATAGATCAAATTGATCAGTCTTCGAATATATATTTCATACGACAACCATTCCTTATAATTCAAAACAGAATATGCAACACAATCAATTCTTTGATAATTACATTATTATTCTACTTTAACCATGCATATCAATCATAAAACACTTATTGGTATCCTGTGAAAATAAGACATACGAAGTGGTGATCTTAGATTCTCAATAAGGTTAAAAAAATATAGCGGAAGATGACATAAATAACCATAAAATTTAAGGAATCTATTAAACTGAAAGATAATCCTTTTAACCATAAACTTGAACATAATATGGGAAGAATAAATCATATAATTCCATTTAAGAATTCACAAAGATATTATTATGGTTGAATAATCACATGTAATATCAATAACTAATCTTATAATTAGGGAATGCATAATGTTATACATCTAAAGCATTCCATCATGGCCTCAGCCAAGACATCTAAAAATAAATGGTTAAGGCCTCAGCCAAATCAATATCTAAAAATAAATTGGAAATAACATGGAATGTTCCATATCTAGTTTGTTTCATGAGACCCACTAATTCATCAAGGGGCTATAGTGGGCCCCGCTCGCCATTTACTAAGTCCAACATATTCCTCATATGAAAAGGGTGAAACATAACATAAACATTCATATTAAATCTAGAATATCGAATGTTGTTACATTAAATATAAACCATTAATGGTATTAAAATAGAACATCCACAATCAAAAATATCATAATACATTCTATACAATATGAAATATTGTATCATAATAAATTAATCTTAATTAAGAATAAAAATACAATAAAGGATGTTGACATATATGAAAATAATATAATAAGTTCATTAAAACACTTTGAAATAAATATCTATTTTTTACTCTGAAAACATCACAATTTATGAAGTTTATAAGTGAATACATTTAAAAGTGATTTTTGAATCAAAGTTTCACATGCCACTTTGAAAAATTTTAAAGGAATTAACATTTTGAAACATTCATGTCCATATAAATAAATCCTTAAAACCATTTTGAAAACATGGATAATAATGAGAATGATCTGGAATAATAAATCTTTAAAACCTATAAAATTATGTTTTAGTAAAATATTCTCCTATATAAAACCTTAAAAATATTCCCTTTGAAAACATTATCATGAATAATAATTATGTACTAGTAAATACTTATCCATAAACTATCACAAATAATAATAAGAATATGGAATTAACCCATTCCTTTTATTTTCCTTTAGTTGATGGTGAATTAAAATCCTATATAATAGTTAAATAATTTTATTAAATTATACCAGAACCGTAACCATATTAATGATATCATGTATGATCCTATTATATCATTATGTTAATAATATTTTAGTATTCCCATTGTTTTGGGTGTTAACTACTTCGTTTTTTTTCATTTTTTTCATGTAAGTTATATTTTTATGCATAGAAAATATTTTATTCACATAAATAATGATATTTAGTTTATAAATATTATATTTACTTATCATAAAACTTTTATAATCATTCTTTAATGGTTAACATGGATAATGAATCTTATTGCATCGTGGAGACGACAGACCGTACGTACATACGAGTGACGATATCATTATTTTAATGGTTAAATGGTACGAAATTAAATTGTATATAAATTATATAGAATAATTATTATGTCATGTTAATTATTTATCTCCATTATACTCATTATTATACCCATCCAAATAAATTAGTGTTGAGTAAAAAATTACACTATGATGTGGAGACTGTTAGTCATACCTACGCACACATGGTGATATCGTTATTCGTGGGATAGATAAAATGAGTAATATGGTTTTACCATGATTATAACAACATACAAATATATGTATGATACTATATTTATTACTTTGGTTTGGAAACAACATAGAAATAAAATGTAGAAGATGAAAATAATGTTGAAAGAGGTGATAAGACAATGACCTCTTTTTTGGGTGTCTCCTTTTGATTTCCACAAAAAGACTCCATAGGATGGATTTATAACAAATTCATGGCCACTACGATTCATTTAGGTGTGTTGGGAGAATAAATGGTCAGTTTTGTTGAGAAAAATGGATTTAGTTTTGTGAAATAATGATAAAGAGAAGTTCTCTTTTATAAGAGGGGGGAGGGTCACTTTAGGAATGTATGGAAATATTATTTTATTATAAATTGATTTTCGAATTATAATTTCTTAAAAGTGATATATTTATTGGATAAGATAATTATGGGTATAAATACACTCAAAAAATTGGTTTTAAACAAGTTAATGTTAAAATTTAACCTTATATATTGGCTTTAACACTTCGTTAAATAAATTAACTCTTACCATGTCTTCTTGTATTTGAACACTATGTGGTTAATATAGATACAATAATACCCCAACAGAACCTCAAGTATATTATTAATGAATTTTTTCCCATTATCTAAGTCATTTTTTCTAATATTATATTGTTAGGACTATTATATCATTTAATAAAATAGTATTTGTTTTGAAAACTCATTTATGTCAATTTTACACTATTTAGTAATTTATTTTATTAAGTCATAAAAAATTTATTAATTCAAATAAAAACTACATAAACTCAAATATAACATGTCATAATCATCCATAAAATTATTTTAGGGAAAAAAATTTCAAATTATATTTATTTTAATATTTATAATTTCATTTATTTAAATCCTTTAATAATAAGGTAATCACAGCATCATCATTGTGTCATAAATAAATTTATTTGTTTAATGTATAAAAATTATAATTAAAATAACATGATGTAAGAAGTATTTTTTCTCTTTCCAATGACTATTTATAGTAAAATATATATATTATAAACCCATATATTAAAATAGTTTTATTAAAAAGATACATGTTTATATTATATTTCTCTTTACTTTAAATTAATTTTTATAACATGTCATTATCACACCCAAGTGGCTCCCAAATTCCAAAAGTTCAGCCTTATAATTTTTTGGGTTGCCAAGTAATTTTCCAATAAGATAAGGACACATCTTAGGCTAGTTTTATATTCTTATAATATTATTTTTACCATAAATTACCCTATTTTCCTTTAACCATGGTAAATAAAAATAATTACTAAAGTTACTATTCATATTGGCCAAAATAAAAGGGACCTATTTACATAATTTTGACCTTCAAATTCCAAATATTGATTCCATTTTTTACAAATTTGATACTCATAGTTTTAAAATATTAATTTAAAATCAATTCTCATTGTCAAAATGGGAAATCTTGTTTTTAAAAAGTAAAAAACATCAAAATATTGGCATGTGTTTATATCAAATTTCATTGTAAATTTACTTCCAATTACAATAATTGGATTAAATGATAAAATATAATCTAATTATAATTTAAAATAAATTAAAAGGATAATATAACTATATAAATAAATTAGATGAAAAAGCTATTTTGAATTAAAATGCAATGTTTTCACTATTCATTAAAATATGAAAGTAATCAGAAGAACACAAAATATTTATCCAAACTAAATTTTTATATCTCAATTCTAAATAGAAAGTTTATTTCATAAAATTGAATATATTAAAGTTTCAAAAATTTGATTTAAAAATGGTTCTCCACTAAAAGGCGGTAAAACGACATTATTTGAAAAAGAATTCTTTTATCTAAAAAATTGCTTTTTTCATATATCATGTCTAGAAAATATCGATGATTACTATTAAAATTATATCAAATATAAAAAATTCAAAATGTGATTAATATTATTCATAAACACTAATTTAATAAATAAGTTATATATTATATTACATAATAATATTTTATTAATTTATTGTTGTTCAGTAAAATTGGGCCTTCTATGTAACACAAGACAACTCATTATTGTGTTTAATGGAAGCTTAACATGGTGTTGTGTAAAAATAAATCAAGAAATAAAATAAAATGTATTCTGAAATGAAAATTTTGTAATGTCTTGGGGTGTTACACCCATCCTTTGTGTGTAATACCAAACAGATCCAATTACATGGATTTGAGTACTTGAATTTCAATAGGTTACTCTTTGTGAAATGTTCATAAATGACCACTGACATGAAATTATTCCTTGATTCACTTTTTTTAGTAGGCTTTAGATCATCTACTTTAAAAGGAAAATTTTTACGAGGTTTCCTTCCAGAAATCACTAACTTCTAGCTAAGTTAGGGGACCTAGAGAGCGTCGATTGATTTTTTTATAACATCATATGGTGAGCCCCACCAGCTTTTTGTCTTTTATTTGTTTTCCCCTAACTTTTCCCTAAGATTCATATTGAGGAAGACTTAATGGCCAAGGACTTCAATTTTTCTCAAGTCTCCTTCTTATAGGTTTTCTGCATAAAATGTTTTTGTGCCTATTCCATTTTATAAATGCTCAATTTTTTCTAGATTACACTAAGTTCATGTCCAGTGAACAGATACTCAAATTTTTCCTAGAATGCCCCTATCATGTTTTCATCTTGGTGAGTATAATACCTCTTTCTATTTTTAGGTCCTGAAAACCAAACCATCATTATGTTTTAGTTTATGTTCTTTGATCTTGGACCTTTTTTGTACCATATTTCAGCATTTTATAGCTCATAACTTTGATGTTTTTTAGTTTAAAGACATCTATCTTGAACCTTTATGTGTTTCATTTTAATGTATTTGAGCTTGGACTATTAGTATGTTGTAGTTTAGGGTATTTGATCTCAGACCTTATTGATGGATATGCAATATGGGGTAGGTATACTATGGATGAATCAATACACTCTAGAGTGATGAGTTCCTCTATGGTGTTTTCAAGGCTCATGAGGATTGGATTTCCTTTATTTCATGGAAGAGATGCCTTTTGTTGGTGGGTTAAATCCCTTATGCATCGATATTATGGGAATGAAAATCAGATCTCCACTCCTTTCTTAGGGTCATGTGAGATTTATGGGATGAAATATGGGTACTTGGGATGATAGTTCTTACAGGATAGTTGGAGTGTGGGTGATATAAGTCATAACACAAAATCTTGAGTTTGTTAATATATGATAGAGTAGACATACCAGTTATGTCCTGTAATACTCTAAGATGTTTAGTTCCACCTCAGTTTTTCCGAGTCTCACAAGGATTATAAATCCATTTATATTGTTCTAAGATGTATCTAGTTGGTGTGTCTCAAGATATTCTGTGTCAATATCATGGTATATATTAGATATATCTTTTCTCTTTCGAGGGCCATGAAATATTTCCTAGACTCAAGTGTCTGGAAAATAAAGTTGGGTATGGAAAGAAAGCAATCCTAGGAGGGTTCTGGTGCCCTAGGAATATTTAGATCTTAATTTGTAGCTTGATATTTGTTCCATGTGGTCTTGAATCATGAGGATTGGGCCATCAAATGTTTGAAAATGGAGTGTTTCATTCCATCATAGAGAAAAGTGAAAAAACATGGTGACATAACGTCGATGATATTGAATCAACTCATATAGTTTTTTTATTGGGATAATAAATCTTGTACCAAAGTTATTAGGTCATGAGAATTATATGGGACAGTCACACATGGAGAGGTACAGACCACACTAAGGTGATGAGTTATGCCTTGGTGATGTCAGGCTCACAGGGATTGGAAAGCCCTTTATATCAGGAAAATATATATCTGGTTGGTGGGTCTCAAGAACTTCTATGTCAATAGAATAGAAAAACTGAGATATCTTTTTTCCTTTATAAGGGATACGGGAGGTTTGTAGTGACCTAAATTGATCAATTCATGAAGTGTGATTTGTGGAGAATGTAATATCCAAGAAAGGTTCAAGCACCCTAAAAGTTGCGTCACTCCTTAGAGAACATATTCTCATGGCTAAGAGATCTGAAAAATCATTCTTCTATCTTTTTTATGGTTCAGGGGATCCATCGATCATAGATTAGATTTTATTAAGGCCATAAATTTAATCCTATGAGGTTTATTCCTTATTCATTTGTGCCCCATGTTATTCCTAAATACTAGAGATGAAGATTTTAGTAAGTGAAGACTAGAATTTTTCTTAGCCTACCCTTTTAAGGTTTTCAACCTAAATTGTTTTTCATCTCTTTCACTGCTATTTTAAGGTCTATTTATTAGGAACATCATAGGATAAAGTTTATGTTCATACATATTTGACCAAATATCAGGTTGTTCAATTTCATGACTCGCATGGACCTAATATGGGAGATGTTACATAAGAGCCTAATTTGGATAGCCAAGGGCAAGAGAACTCCAAAATAATTTTAATAGGGATATAAAAATGTTGTCAAAAACGGATCAAAGTGCTCAGGTTATGAGTAATGATATGGGACAGCCATGTCCAAGATGACCAAGAACACCCTCAGGTGTGGGGTTCTACTGTTGTGATTTCATGCTCACAAGAATTAGAAATCCATTTATATTTGGAAAAGATGTCACTGGTTGGCGGGTCTCAATCCCTTCTACATCAATAACATGGATGAACCGGGAGATCTATTTTCTTTTCCATGGGCCATGAAATATTTTTAGAAACCTAAGGTATTAAAGATGTGATTTGTGGAACATGGATAGAGGTGATTTTAAAATGTGGAAGAAGCTCCCTATACTTTTGTTGACTGAAATAAGTCACTTGTGGTCATTTGGTAAGGAATAAAAAATGGGTGATGGTCTGTAGATTTTATCATCATGTAGTGGATATATTTTCCTTTCAATTTAAAGTCATGTGGTAAGGAAATTTCCCATACATATTGTCATCATTCGGTAAAGACATATTTGTTGTCAAGTTTTAATGTCATCTGAAAAAGACGTTTTCCTTGTAGTTTAACTTCATATTGTAAGGATGTACTTCTGTTTTGTTTATCAAAATTTGGTATGTATGTATTTCTATAGGGTTTAACATCATGTGATAAGGATGTGGGAACTGATATGAATGGATATAAATTTTGTGGTTGGGTCAAAGGGTGGATGTTCAAGTGTCACTTTGTATCTCATTAAAATGGGAATCAAATTTACAACCTATAGGGTGTCCTTAAATCCTATGAGGATATAAAATTTTAATAATTTATTAAATCTCATAAAAACTTACTAAATATTTATTATCTATCATGTTCGAGTGTCTAATTGATAGTGGCGGATTTTTTGATATGTGTTAATTAATGAGATAAAAAGTGAAATTGATTGATAGGATTGAAATAAAGAGAAATAGAAGTAGAAAATATTGTGTTTTGAATCAGGAGATAGGAATTCCAGGTTCAGTGATTTTAAGGTTCATGTTCTAGGGATTCAATGAATAAAATAATTATTTAGGTTTGGTGGTGAAATTGGGTCAGCATAGATCCTTGTTTTGGGTATCCTAACCAAATCCTATGACTGCACCATTAGAATGGTCATCTACTAAACACAATCATAAAACAAAGAAATCCAAAACCATATTTAAACACAACTAACCTATATTGAAAACTTTTCATGCACAAAATAGGTCAATTAATTGATGTAATTAAATAAAAAACATCATAACACAACAATGATCATGCAATACCAGAAGAAGAAGTTTTGGAATTGAATAAACGGGTTGAAGCAATCCAAAACATGAATAATAAAAATAAATAATCCCTAAGTAGTGCATACCCCTACAATCACATTACCCAACACAAATAAAACTACTCTCTCATGCTAAACTTGATATGAACGAGCATCATGTGTAGCCATGTAATAATGAAGAGAAAGAAAAATAGAACAGTAGGGCTCCAGATCATTACTTTGTCATATGGAAGTCTTTTTTCAGCATTGATTGGCCACCTCTAGTTCCATAATATTTATAAGTTGTGGTTGACATGTTAATTTATGGAAAAATCAGTCAAAACCCTCATCCATGTCCATTTATATTTCTAGATACCAATGGTGTCACGATGTGTAAAGGAGTTTCACATCATGTAATCCTTTGTTCTGAGGCATCGTGAATCACAACGTAACTTTTCAAAAAAACTCATCTCAAAAAAATTCTAATCGTGCAATGTAGTTACACAATGTGTAATTGTCTTTCACAGTGTTTCAAAGTGTAACAACTTGTCTTGCGTGGAAGCATCTTTTCAAAACCCACAACTTGTAATTGCATTACATGATGGGAAACTATTTTACACTAGTTTTCTAGATCCACTTCTTTCTCAAAAATCAAGTCTCTTTCTACTTCACTTCGCTCGAATCGTGAAGTGTATTTTAGCTAAAAACATTCCACCCTTTTCATTCCTTTTCCATTAATCTTTTGTTTCCTAACATAAAATATAAAACATTTCAATTCAATCCAAAATTGGAAAGATTATTCACATAAATGCACAAATCAATAGATGGAAATACTCTAAAATGTATGCATAACATATGCTTATCACAAACAAAACGTATTTTTGAAGATATTTTTAGTTTAACGTCATGTGGTGAGGATGTGGATCCACTGATGTGAAATGGTGGTATTTTTTCTAGGCACAAGGATGGAATTATGGATGTCACTATGTATCCTATGGTGATAGGAATCAAGTCACACGTAGTTTTTCATGATGTTCCTTGTGTAGGTATGACTTGTACATAAAGAGGGACATATTTATATTTTATTTGTTCTAAATATGCCCAGTTTTGGTACTCCGGGCATTTCTATGTATCCTATGAAGATAATAATCAAGTTACATGTAGTTATTGAATGATAAACACTCTCTTTATTAGTCTGGCCTATACAAAAAGGTGGGCATTGTTTCTATTGATTGTTGTAGCTAGGACATAGATTAGAGTTCTAGGCATCATTATGTAACCTATGGTGATAGGAATCAAGCCACACATAGTTGTTAATGAACCTTCTTTTTTAATGTTATGTGGTAAGGATGAAGATAAGCCGACGTGGAAAAGTGGTGATGTTGCGGTTGGGCCCAAGGATGGAAATCTTTGTGTCACTATATATCTTGTGAAAATGAGAATCAAGCCACGCATAGTTATTGAAGAACTGTGTAGTTTAATATAATACGGAAAGGACGTAGATGACTTAACATGAATGAAACTAGATGTTATGAATTAATAAAATTTTATGTCATGCAGTGAGGATGTTGACCATACAGTATAACATCATGCAGCAAGGACTCATGGTGTACAATTTATGGTCTTGTATTTAGGACCACGATGAACATATCGTGTACTCTCGTGACTTGTTTGTGTGGTTAATACCTTACTAAAGTTCCTAAGATCTTTTGATCTATGATTTTCGTGAGAAAAAAGTAGTATCAAGTGGTTCTCTTACAATATAGAGGCATTTGAGGGTACAACGTGGGCCTTTTTTATCATATAGTGGCAGGACCAAGATATTGGATCGTGATGTCTCTATGTATCTCACTGAAAAATTATAATCAATACATATGTAGAATTAGATGTTTCTTACAATTTTAACATCATACGGTAAGGATGTTATTCATATAGTTTATTGTCTTATGGTAAGGACATCGATCACCTAATGTGATGGAAAAGGGAATTTGTGGATCCATGCAGTTTTGCGTCATGTTGTGAAGATATTTTCCTTGCAGTTTAATGTCATGTGGTAAGTACATTGGATCACTCAATGTGAAAAGAAATTAATCCTATAGATCAGCCCATGAATATAGTTTTGGGCATAACTATGTATACTATTATATAAATAATCAATCCATATATAGTTTTTACAGAACCAAGCAGTTTGACGTCATGAGGCAAGGATGAACTTCGTACAGTTTATCATCATGTGGTCAGGATGAAGGATACTTTGTAGTTTAAAGTATTACTATTAGGACTTGACCCATTAATTTTAACGTATTGTGGTATGGATAATGTCCATGCAGTTTAACATCTCTCGGTAAGTGCGATGGATTACCTGATGTGAAGGGGGGAGATCGGTTGTGGATTCGGGCAGTTTTACATCATGCGGTGATGACTTGGTATACCATGTATTTTAACATCTTGATGTTAGGAGTTGGTTGTACAGTTTAATGTCATGTATCCAAGATGAATGCAATGTGGGTTACAAATGGAACTCTTCCATCAGTCCCCTGATGGAGCCAATAAGGGGGGTCAGTTCTTCCTTTTTAATGGAATATTCACCATTGATCTACTTCATTACCAATTCTGTGTCCCCTTTGATATTCAGGTAGGATTTTCAGAGCTGTAGGGCTAGTTTTAATATAGGGATGAGGGTTTTATACTCTCCCTCATTATTTGTGTAGCCTTCAAATAGTGATAAAGAGAAGGAAAAAAGCATTATTGAATAGAGAGAACAATACAATCACTAGACCAACCTGATTGAGCTTTGGGTTTTCCACACTTATGCTGATAGGACTCTAAGAGGTACCGTCAAATTTTATATCACCTATTTGGGGAGTTTCATGGGATTAGAATACCTCCTCATCTGGAAGCTCGGTGTCTTTTTGAGTATTTTCTGATGTAAGATGTGCTCTGAAAAAATTAACCAGGGTTTTCCCTTTCACTGACTACTGTGATAATGAATGAATGTCATATTGCTACAGAATGAAATCCTTTGATTCAAATTCCCAAAACAATACGAGTATTTAATTGAGAGGATGAATACGATATATCAGATGGACTTTTTTGTGCTACAAGTAAAGCCTTATCTTTTTCACTACGAAGATGAGTGCAAGGTGGTTCTTCTCAATATTAGAATATCTATCATTGACACATAGAATCTCCTAGATAAGGTAGTATACACTATTCTCACTTCTATTATTTTTTGGGTGAGTAGTATTCATAGTGAGTCATCCATGGAGGCCACATATAAGATGGGTAGCCTCCCTTCCATCGGAGGCATCAATACCGGTGGGTGAAGCAGGTAAAAATTGATACTTTCAATGATTTGTTTTGGCATAAGAGGGTGCATCCACCTTGCTGCATATTTTAAGCCTTGATGTTCATCGAGTAGGATGATATAGTTTGTATAAAAACTTGGATTCAATCTGGTAATTTTTTTTATTTTCAAGTTAACACATATCAATGCTTGTCACGACCCGACCCTACCCGGGCTTGAGCTGCAACTTCCCCAAGCCTGCCTCCATAGGCCAGGGGCTAGCGACCAGCGCTGAAGGCACAACAACTTGGGGAGGCCTTTGCCTAAGCACCTGTACACACCCACACGCAGCAAAGTCAATGCAAAAGTGCAGAGTAAAAAAGAAAAGACAAGAAAAGAAAAGGCAACTGCTATAAATAACCACAAGAGTGCATCGACATCTAAACAGTACAAAGTACAAACTGGAAAGAAAAGGGGAAAAACACACGCCCAACCAAAAAGTGCCACAACCCAGCAACAGGTAAACAAAAGAAATAGCTAACGGGTCTCCCACCTAGAACCCGGCCACGACCACTGCACGCTGTCCAATCTCCCAAGCTCCTATGCTCCACTGAAGTCACGCTCCACCTGTCCGTCATCTGTAAGGTCACACCAAGTGCGGGCAAAGCCCAAGCAGGGGTGAGTATAAAAATTACTCAGTAGGATACCCCAAAGGCTCGAGGGAGAAATAAAGGAGGTATCGAAGGGTGGGAAGTAGAGAGAACAGGGAGTAGAACAGAAGTACAACAAAGAGTGCAGTGAAGAGTCCCGCTCAACCCAACAAGAGAAAAGAGATAGACTCATCCAGACACAAGGAGCTATAAACGGTGAGAAGATGAACTTCCCGTCGAGTCTTCTCTACCTATAGTAGGAGAGTATACTCATCCAACCACGAGAATCTAGACACGGAATGCACGTGGCATACCCTGCGCGTCTTCGCCCCTCCTGGAAGGAGAGTAACCAAACCCAAGAAGTGGGTACTAAAACACGGTATATACATATTTGAATGTTCAACAAGAAACCCAAACAAGCTCGTAAGGGGATCTTCATCCTGTAACTCAGCCCAAGAAAAGTGAGTCGCCTACAGTCCCAAAAGAAACACCACCGATGCCCAACATCCCGTACGTCTGCCCCGAACCGCAAGCCAAGGGGCTCAATCACCACACTTCAACACTATCCGCTTTGGGCGGCACTGACTCGCCTGCATAGTTTTAGATCGTGTCATAAGAACACATCTCGGGGGGGGGGGGGAAGTGGCCCTCGTACTTGAAATTTCTAGGAAAGTCAACCCACACCTCGTCACTGCCCTGCAGTTGAGAGTTCTGCTCAATGTAAAAGTCGTTCCATCACCGACCCGTACAACCAAGGGTCCCGCTCCGGTAATCACGGAGGTAAGCCTCAGACTAGCCTAGTCAAGAGGACTGAGTCTGGAATGCCAACCGGTGTCCCTACTGCCCAGCCCTGCTTGAGGGTTATTCGTAACCAGATATCGGGTGACCCACTGCCCATCCCTACTGGAGGGTAAACCCTAATACATCATCAGGCGACCCGCTGCCCAACCCCGCTAGAGGGTAAACCATAATAAGATACTGGGTGACCCACTGCCCAGCCCTTCTGGAGGGTAAACCATAATACGTCAACAGGAGACCCGCTGCCCAGCCCCGCTGGAGGGTAGACATTAATACATCATCAAGCGACCCACTGCCCAGCCCCGGTGGAGGGTAGACCTTAATACATCATCAGGCGACCCACTGCCCAGCCCCGCTGGAGGGTAGACCTGGAACTAGACGACGGGCGAAACACTGCCCAGCCCTGCTGGAGGGTAGGCCCTAAGAGGTCTTCGGGTGACCCACTGCCCAGTCTCTGCTGGAGGGTAGACCCTAGGTGCGTCGGGTGACCCACTCCCCAGTCTCTGCTGGAGGGTAGACCCTAAGAGCGTCGGGTGACCCACTGCCCAGTCTCTGCTGGAGGGTAGACCCTAAAAGTCAGTGAACAACCCACTGCCCAGCCCTGCTGGAGGGTAAACCCGAAGAAGTCAATGAGTAACCCACTGCCCAGCTCCGCTGGAGGGTAAAACTCAGAACTGCTCTGACCATCTCTACCGAAGGGTAAACCAATGGCCAACCGAACACGGAGTGGGTATCTGGCGACCACCCAACTCTAGAACAACTCACCCCAAATGAGGTGCAGTGTCTGCTCCATCACAGGGTGTCACTAGCACCACTACCGGCCAAACCATCGGGAACAAAACACGGGGGGAGACCACTCAACCCTGCTGGTCATCCATCGAGCACAGAGCCAGGGGAAAAACTCCACCCTACTGTTCAAACAAACACACAGAGGGACCCTCTACGTCACGAGGGGTCAAGTACGCAAAACATATCACGGCGTGCACGTGGGTCCCACACGACGTGTGGCCCCAAGTCAACCCCAACTGAGTGCACAAACATTCTTAGGTACAAACAACCACACGTACCTCCAAGTGCTCCTGTATACTCCCGGAGTATGCCTCATTCCAGCCCAAAGGCTATCGTGCACACAGCACCCGGCGTCAACGCAAAGGCGTGACGTAACAACTCCACCTCAAAGGCTCAGGCACGGCCAACCACAACTTGTGAACCATTTACATCACTCTCCCAAGAGTGCGCGATCACATGCAAAGGGTCCGCTATAAACAAGGTAGGGTGAACCACCACTAGAGCACCTTCCATGCTTCCGCTGTTAATAAGATCGCGCAAGAGGCTCCGCACAACCAAACAGATCGCACTGTTGTAATCCTCGTATAAAAACACACTAAATCGACTAATTACTCCCCTCCAATAGATATCCGACAGAAAAGTCACCAACACCGCCTCACGCCCGAACGACGTCCCGTGATCCCAAGTCTCGGCCCCAAAAACAGTCGGGCGCATCGCACCATTGTGATCCCCTTGGGAAAACACGTCAAAAGCACTACTCACTTCAGTGCAACGGATATCCGGAGAAAAAGATACATTTCGGCGCACCGCACACGAGCGGTGCCACGTGGGACCCGCATCCCAGTCCTGAAACTCAACGAATGGATCGCACTGTTGCGATCCTCTCGAAAAAGCACACAATATGGACTATGCACTTGTCCAAAACGGCCGCCCGATGATAAAGATAGAAAATCACCGTCGACACCCAAATGGCCCTCGTGGGTCCCGCACCATCGTGAGAAGTTACAGCGGGTTGACTGCGCCAACGTGATTCCCTCGGAAAAACACCCAACATCGACTGCTCGCATGCCCCGAACGGGCGTCCGGGGAAAAGGTCGCTAAAAGCTACACGCAGCTCAAAAGACGGGCCATGGGGCCCATGCCTCAACTCTTGATTCAATGCCCGAAACCACCCTGGAAACCTCCGCTTCAGTTCCAGGGTCGCAACACCGCTGACGGTGCTCAAAACGGACATCGGATGTGTCCGCACCATCCAAAACAAGAATCTCGGAAAAAATGCTCGTCCACTTAAAGACGCGTCGCACCTCCGAGGCCCCTCGTTTAGGGAATTAAAAATTCCCGAAACCATATAAAATTGTTTGTCTCTATTTAAGGGTCGCGTCTCCGCAGACGGTACGAAGTTTCGACCCACGGTTTGAAAGCTACAGCATTTTAATGCCGTCGGACGCAAATGGGGGTGGACCAGACCGGTCCGGCCAGTCCACACCCCCTGGACCGGCTCAAGCCGGCCGGTCTGCGGCTCTGCCGGCAGAGCCGCTGCGGCCGCGGTTCACCCGCGTGGACCGCGCGCCTCCAAGCCGACCGGCCACAAGGCCGGTCGCTTCTCCACGCGTAGACCCGCGTTCAGCGGGTCTCTGCCTCCCGAGCGTGGTCGCGCGCCGAGACCCCGGGCTCTGCGTCAACCGACCAGCGCAGCCGGCCGGCGCTTCTGCTCCACGGCCCAGCTCACCCGGAGGAGCCCCCTCCTGCCACCTGCCGCTTAAGGCCACCGCTGTCTGGAGCTCCAATGTGCCGCCGCCAAGGACACGCGCTCACCCGTGCCGCCTGCTGCCCGGAAGACCCCCCCCCCAAACCACCGGAAAACAGCCTTAAACCCGCAATCTTCGGCGAACCGTTGCGGCCTCCTCGCAACGCGGATTTACAAATCGAAACAAGAAATGGAAAGAGGAAAACCTCTACTACGCATTTATGTGGTTTTTTCAAAAATCCAACAACAATTCGATGCTAAAATTTGGATTCAAAGGAGGTTCGGGAATAAAAACGCAACAAAGGAAAACCTCGTACCTGAAGGGGCGTTGCCCGAAGCTTCACGGGAGATCCGTTGTCGCGCCGTCGCCTTGCCAGAGCTGCCTCGCCGGAGTGGAGGACGGGAGGGAAGGCTGCCTCCTACGGCTGTCAAGGTGGGGAAGAAGAAGAGGGAGGGGTGAGTTAAGCGTTTAAATAGAAAACGCTTAACCACCCGCCCGTCAGCCCGAACCCGAACCCTCAGCAGGTTCTAGGTTAAGCTTCCTCTGGGGTAAACACCACCTCCCGAGCACAATGGTGGTCTCCGAATTTTAATCCAAGACCTCGTTCAAAAGTTATAAAATTTAACGTCTGAAGCCTCTAAATTACGAAAATGCCCCTGGAGCCATTTTTCACAAACGGCCCGCACCCGTGAAATTTATACCCCTCCTAGGGTAAACGGCACGCTCCAAACTCAACGGTACCCTCGGTTTTCCAATCCGAGCCACCATTTAAGAGATACTAAAGTTTCACCATTAAACGAATTAATTAGTTTATTTAATCCGTTTAACGTTCCAGAAGCGAGTGAGGGGTCCAAACATCCTGCGCCGACATGTTTTATGTCGTTCATAGGGTAACCACCCCATTCCGGACCCATCCGTACACTCGGATCTATGATCCGGAACTCCGTTTAGGAGTTATCTCATTTATTTAGCGTTTCCAGTGTGAACGCACTGAAAATTTAATTCAGGCCACTCCGGGGCTCAGAATCGCACGCCTTCTGAAGGCGCTGCCCTGGAATATTATCAAGAATATTCCAAAGTCTCTCGTAGGAAAAAACGAGTTCTTACATCATTCCCTCATTCAAGATTTTTGTCCCAAAAAAGAAAAACTAGGGAGCAACACAGGGTACTAAGCCCACACCTGACTTTCCCATACCTAGAAGATCCCACACATAGGTCCGCATCACCGCACACGGACCAAAGGATTGATCCGTTCATGCGAGGTCAGCCCATGCCGAAGTCGTGCACCCAATCCCGACTTTGGGGTTAGGGCAATGCGGTAGGGTACCTCGCCATCCTTTTGCATGGTCTCACATGGCCCGAAGGCCCTCGGGGGTAGCTCACCTCCCTGACCGAACCTCCACGTCGCACGCCGCGACCGGAATCGCCGCCCGCACCTGGAACAAGGCCCGGTGATTCCCTCCATTAGAATATCCATATGCTGAAACACCCAAGGATATCTGGTCATACAAGATTCCACAGTCGATGCTCTCTTACACGCTCAAAAGGCGAAGGAGTCAACACCATCGACTAAAGGAAAAGGTCTCACGCCTTTTTCCTTACCAACACAGGGTTACACCCGACGCCCTGCGTCACCCTGGTAACACCTCAAACAAGGAGCAGGGAGAAACGCCTTTCACATACAGAGCATAACAATTCTACTGCAATAAGTAAAAGAGTCGTAATGGGTACCTCTCACCATCCCGTGCTCTGCAAGATCGTAGACATCCAAAGCTCGCGGCTACCCGCAGTCCCAACCGTCAGCTCACGGAGCCTGACGTGGACTTCCTAGAGGTGATGGGGAGATCTCGTAACGTCGTCCCCCACCTCCAGCTCCTCCTTCTCCTCTTATTGCACCACCTCTCTGGCCACTACTCCGATCACGGAGCTACCTCTGTCGTGGTGGTGCGCCTGCTGCATGCCCGAAGCTCTCAGCAACTCAGGTCGGGCAGTCTCGTGCCAAGTGACCTCGCCCATCACAAACATAGCACTGACTCTCTCTGGGCTGCACTGGTGCCCTTCGGTTCCACTGTACTATACGGCCACTCCCCTGAGTCCGGTTGTCAGTAATCCACCTGCGTCGAGGCTATGCTTGCCGACGCCCACTAGCTGCGACAGACGTCTCGGCACCAACGTGCATGCTGCCACCACCAACAATAGAACACGACAGGAAGCCCTCTGTCACTAACGCCTACTCTAGAACCCCAGCATATATGAAAATGAACAAGGGTACTATGATAGCATGAATCTCTCAGTGGTGACCCTGCTCAAACTTCTGTGCTCGGATGTTGTCATCATGGACCAAGTCTGGGTAAAAGCGTGCACGGTCTGCAAAACTAGTCGCGTACTCGGCTACCGTCATCCCTCCCTGCTGAAACTGCAGGACCTCTTAAATCTGAAAGGAGTGCAAGAAGGAGGGGGAAATCTCCTCACTGAACAACAACTGAAATTCACCCCACGAAAGCGACGACTCATTAAGAAACTGAGTCACCAGACTCCACCAACGCCAAGCTGATCCACGAAAAAGGGTGGCTACCAAAGCCACTCTCTGATCTGTCGGCGTCTGCACAAGCCTAAAAAGGAAAACCACTACCTTGAACCCAAACCTCTACTGCCTAAGGGTATGGCTCACCACTGAACCTCAGCGGTCTCTGCCGCTAGAACTCACGGAGCGCGCTCAACCTGTGATCAAGCTCAGCATGCTCTGCTAAAGCTGTCTGCTGCTCAACAGGTGGGGGTGCTGCTACCAGCCCACCTAGATAAAGGGGCTCGCATGATGGGTCTGGGACTATGGAATCATAGCTCACAGGGTCATCGTTATGCACCCAAAGCCGGTATCCTAGCTGGTAGTCTTCGCGGAGACATCCTGAATATTATCAAGGAGTGCCGCGGTCAGATGAGCATATATGTATATACCAACAACAACAACGATGGGGAGCTGACTCAAGAAGGACATCCAAGACTCAGTCCTATGTGATGCACAAACAAAATTTTCCCTGCAACAAGTGTCTCAGCATGTTGAGTCGACAAGTGGGTTATCAAGGTCCTGGTGAATGGATACGTCGGTCGCCGCACTATCACTGGACTCTCTGGCCTGAGATCCGCTCCCGAGACACATTAACACTATTTCCCTATATCCCAACCAATTCCTCTTTTAGGGGCGTCCGCACAATGTCCCATAGAACGAACCACCTCTGATACCACTTTGTCACGACCAAACCCTACCCGGGCTCGAGCCGCAACTACCCCAAGCCCACCTCCATAGGCCAGGGGCTGGGGACCAGCACCAAAGGCACAACAACTCGGGGAGGCCTTTGCCTAAGCACCTGTACACACCCACACACAGCAAACTCAATGCAAAAGTGAATAGTAAAAAGAAAATACTAGCAAAGAAAAGGCAACTGCTATAAATAACCACAAGAGTGCATCGACCTCTAAACTGTACAAAGTACAAACTGAAAAGAAAAGGGGAAAAACACGTGCCCAACCAAAAAGTGACACAACCCGGCAACAGGTAAACAAAATAAACAGCTGACAGGTCTCCCACCTGGAACCCGGCCACGACCACTGCACGTGGTCCAAGCTCCCAAGCTCCTACGCTCCACTAAAGTCACACTCCACCTGTCCGTCGTCTGTAAGGGACCACCAAGTGCAGGCAAATCCCAAGCAGGGGTGAGTATAAAAAATACTTAGTAGGATACCCCGAAGGCTCGAGGGAGAAATAAAGGAGGTATCGAAGGGTGAGCAGTAGAGCGAACAGGGAGTAGAACATAAGTACAACAGAGAGTGCAGTAAAGAGTCCAGCTCAACCCAACAAGAGAAAAGAGATAGACTCATCCAGACACAAGGAGCTGGAAACGGTGAGAAGATGAACTTCCTGTCGAGTCTTCGCTACCTATAGCAGGAAAGTAGACTCATCCAACCACGAGAAGCTAGACACGGAAAGCACGTGGCATACCCCGCGCGTCTTTGCCCCTCCTCTAAGGAGAGTAACCAAACCCAAGAAGTGGGTACTGAAACACGGTATATAAATATCTGGATGCTCAACAAGAAACCCAAACAAGCTCGTAAGGGGATCTCCGTCCCGTAGCTCAGCCCAAGAAAAGTGAGTCGCCTACAGTCCCAAAAGAAACACCACTGATGCCCAGCATCCCGTACGTCTTCCCCGAACCGAAAGCCATGGGGCTTAATCACCACACTTCGACATTATCCGCTTTGGTCGGCACTGACTCGCCCGCACGGTTTTAGATCGCATCACAAGAACGCGTCTCGGTGGGGAAAGCACCCCTCGTACTTGAAAGGACTGAGTCTGGAATGCCAACCGGTGTCCCCACTGCCCAGCCCTGCTGGAGGGTAATTCATAACGAGATATCGGGTGACCCACTGCCTAGCCCTGCTGAAGGGTAAACCGTAATACTTCATCAGGCGACCCACTACCCAACCCTGCTGGAGGGTAAACCATAATAAGATACTGGGTGACCCACTACCCAGCCCTGCTGGAGGGTAAACCATAATACGTCAACAGGAGACCCACTTCCCAGCCCCGCTGGATGGTAGACCTTAATACATCATCAGGCGACCCACTGCCCAGCCCCGCTGGAGGGTAGACCTTAATACATCATCAGGCGACCCACTGCCCAACCCCGCTGGAGGGTAGACCTGGAACTAGACGACGGGCGACCCAATGCCCATCCCTGCTGGGGGGTAGGCCCTAAGAGGTCGTCGGGTGACCCACTGCCCAATCTCTACTGAAGGGTAGACCCTAGGTGCGTCGGGTGACCCACTGCCCAGTCTCTGCTGGAGGGTAGACCCTAAGAGCGTCGGGTGACCCACTGCCCTGTCTCTGCTAGAGGGTAGACCCTAAAAGTCAGCGGGCAACCCACTGCCCAACCCTGCTGAAGGGTAAACCCGAAGAAGTCGATGAGTAACCCATTGCCCAGCCCCGCTGGAGGGTAAAACTCCGAACTGCTCTGGCCATCTCTACCGAAGGGTACACCACTGGCCAACCGAACACGGAGTGGGTATCGCGCGAATACCCAACTCCAGAACAACTCACCCCAAATGAGGTGCAGCGTCTGCTCCATCACGGGGTGTCACTAGCACTGCTACCAGCCAAACCATCGAGAACAAAACCTGGGGGAGACCACTCAACCCTGCTGGTCATCCATCGAGCACAGAGCTAGTGAAAAACTCCACCATGCTGGTCAAACAAACACACAGAGGAACCATCTACGTCGTGAGGGGTCAAGTACGCAAAACAGATCACGGAGCGCACATGGGGCCCACACGACGTGTGGCCCCAAGTCAACCCCAACTGAGCGCACAAACATCCTCAGGTACAAACAACCATACATACCTCCAAGAGCTCCTGTATACTCCCAGAGTATACCTCATTCCAGCCCACAGGCTATCGTGCACAAGGCACCCGACGTCAACGCAAATGCGTGACGTAACAACTCCACCTCAAAGGCTCAGGAACGGCCAACCACAACTTGTGAACCATTTACATCACTCTCCCAAGAGTGCGCGATCACACGCCAAGGGTCCACTACAAACAAGGTAGGGCGAACCACCACTAGAGCACCATCCATGCTTCTGCTGTTAATAAGATCGTGAAAGACGCTCCGCACAACCAAACGGATCGCACCGATGTAATCCTCGCAGAAAAACACGCGAGATCGACTACTTACTCGCCTCTAACAGATATCCGATGGAAAAGTCACCAACACCGCCTCAAGCCCGAACAACGTCCCGTGATCCCGAGTCTCGGCCCCGAAAACAGTTGGGTGCGTCGCACCATTGTGATCCCCTTGGGAAAACACGTCAAAAGCACTACTCACTTGAGTGCAACGGATATCCGGAGAAAAAGATACATTCCAGCGCACTGCATACGAGCGGTGCCATGTGGGACCCGCATCCCAGTCCCGAAACTCAACGAACGGATCGCACCGTTGCGATCCTCTCGAAAAAGAACACAAGATGTACTATGCACTTGTCCAAAACGGATGCCCGGTGATAAAGATAGAAAATCACCATCGAGGCCCAAACGACCCTCGTGGGCCCCGTACCATCGTGCAGAGTTACAGTGGGCAGACTGCGCCAACGCGATGCCCTCGGAAAAACACCAACATCGACTGCTCTCACGCCCCGAACGGACATCCGGTGAAAAAGTCGCTAAAAGTTGCACGCAGCTCAAATGACGAGTCGTGGGTCCCACGCCTCAACTCCGGCTCTAACGCCCGAAACCACCCTGGAAACCTCCGCTTCGGTGCCAGGGTTGCAACGCCCCTGATGGCGCTCAAAACGGACGTCGGATGTATCCGCGCCGTCCAAAACAAGAATCTCGGAAAAAACGCTCATCCACTTAAAGACGTGTCGTGCCTCCGAGACCCCTCGTTTTGGGAATTAAAAATTCCCCAAACCGTCTCAAAACATTTTTCTCTATTTAAGGGTCGCGTCGCCACACACGGAACGAAGTTTCGACCCACGGTTTGAAATCTACGGCATTTTAATGCCGTCGGACGCAAATGGGGGTGGACCGGACCGGTCCGGCCGGTCCACACCCCCTTGACCGGCTCAAGCCGGCCGGTCTGTGGCTCTGCCAGCTGAGCCGCCGTAGTCGCGGTTCACCCACGCGGACCGAGTGCCTCCAAGCCGACCGTCCACGAGGCCGGTCACTTCTCCACGTGGAGACCCGCGTTCAGCGGGTCTCTGCCTCCTGAGCGGGGTCGCGCGCCGCGACCCCGGGCTCCGCCTCAACCGGCCGGCGCAGCCGGCCGACGCTTCTGCTCCACGGCCCAGATCACCCGGAGGATCCCCCTCTTGCCGCCTGCCACTTAAGGCCGCCGTCTCCTAGAGCTCCGACGTGCCGCCGCCAAGGCCACCAGCTCACCCGCGCCGCCCGCTTCCCGGAAGATCCCCCCCCCCAAAAAAAACCACCAGAAAACAGCCTTAAACCCGCAATCTTCGGCGAACCGCTGCGGCCTCCTCGCAACGTGGATTTACGAACCGAAACAAGCGATGGAAAGAGGAAATCCTCTACTACGCATTTATGTGGTTTTTTTGAAAATCCAACAACGTTTCGACGCTAAAATATGGATTCAAAGGAGGTTCGAGAATAAAAACGCAACAAAAGAAAACCTCCTACCTGGAGGGGCATTGCCCGAAGCTTCACGGGCGATCCGCCGTCACCTTGCCGGAGCTGCCTCGCCGGAGTGGAGGAGGAGAGGGAAGGATGCCTCCTGCGGCTGTCCAGATGGGGAAGAAGAAGAGGGAGGGGTCAGTTAAGCATTTAAATAAAAAACAGTTAACCACCCGCCCGTCGGCCCGAACCCGAACCCTCAGTAGGGTCGAGGTTAAGACTCCTATGGGGTAAACACCACCTCCCAAGAACAATGGTGGTCTCAGAATTTTAATCCAAGACCCTGTTCAAAAGTTATAAAATTTAATGTCTGAAGCCGATAAATTACGAAAACGCCCCTGGAGCCATTTTTCACAAACGGCCCGCACCCGTGAAACTTATACCCCTCCTAGGGTAAAAGGCATGCTCTGAACTCAACGGTGCCCTCGGTTTTCTAATCCAAGCCACCGTTTAAGAGATACTCGAGTTTCACCATTAAACGAATTAATTAGTTTATTTAATTCGTTTAACGTTCCAGAAGCGGGCAAGGGGTCCAAACATCCCGCACCGATATGTTTTATATCGTTCCTAGGGTAAACACCCCATTCCGGACCCATCCATACACTCTTATCTCTGATCTGTAACTCCATTTAGGAGTTATCTCATTTATTTAGTGTTTCCAGTGTGAACGCACTGAAAATTTATTTCCGGCCACTCCGGGGCTCGGAATCGCACGCCGTCTGAAGGTGCTGCCCTGAAATATTATCAAGAATATTCCAAAGTCTCTCGTAGAAAAAACCGGGTTCTTACAATGATTCTTTATAAAATCAATTTACATCTCTCACTCATCGAGGGGCTTGGAGGAACTAATCGATGTAGGTTGTGGGAATTCTTTTATTCCATTTTATCTTCTTTAGCTCATCTATCATGGTGGTGTCACCTTCCATGAATGTTGGAGGTTTGTTAAAATGATCATGCTTACCTTCCTCCAATTATGATTCTGTGGAGGCATTTTCAGATGAAGCTAGTAGTCTGGGGGATTCCCTATTACTATTAGGGTGAGGGAGGCTATTAGAAGAGACATTATCATCCCTTTCTTCCTATGTCATTGGAGAGAGGTGTCGAAGATGATTTTATTTTACACTATCAATATGGATAGGAGGGACTCAGACCTCTAGGACTAGATCTATTGCCTAGAACAAGTTAATGGGTGCACATGGTCATTGTTGAGCATATTCGATGGATTTATAGGGGTGGTACTCAATCCATTGGGAGCTATAACCTATATATCATCCTCAACCATTGGTTTCTTTCCATAATTCTTGTAGAAATCTACTTCAGTATACGTGTCTCTGCAAGTCACTAAGGGGGAATTTTCACCATGTAGTATATTGAACATTCCATATTATGTTGATGATATCTTCCAGAGATTAAGATACATCATAGTTTATCGTCCTGTGAATGGGACATGTTCCATGAAGTTTTTCATCATGTGGTAAGGTAATTAATATAGGTGGATCATCTAAGATATAGAATCTAGGTGTCTCTATGTATCTCATTAGGATGATAATAAATCTATACATAGTTCTAAAAAATACAGGCACTTTAACGTCATACAGAAAGAACGTGGGTCATGTAGTTTAACATATTACAGTAAGGATGTGATCCATGTAGTTTAACGTCTTCTGGTAAGGATGATGGTCAATAACCAACACAAGAGTAGGTGTTCCGATGGAGCTTGGATAACTCTTATGCATATTTCATGAGTTTCAGGATCATTCAAGTCCATCAAGCCTATAGATACATATCCCACTACAAAATATTTTAAGATAACGAAAATCCATATTGTATACCCGAGATGTCGAAGGTATAGGAAATAGTTTTCATGGACTATCAATCCTAACTCATTAAGCTTCATCATTATTAGGAGTTTCATCAAAATGTTTTCCATAGTGCGGTCAAAATACTTAAAGGCAATATTTGTTGGAAAGGAATATGTTTTTTTAAATCTGGGATTAAAATATGGTCATTTCTCCCTAAGAGGTAGGTGAATCATGCTTTACTGTAGAATCGTTGTGACCTTCTCGTTGTGATCAGATAACTGGATTAGGGATTCAGGTGTTGGTGGATCCAAAATCCCCATGTCCATATATATCTAAAGCCCCTTTTAAAGGAAAAAAATGGTTTTTCATCATGTTCCTAAGACATTTATAGTAAGGGAAATGATATTCATAGCCTACCATACTTGCCTCACATTTCATTATCATGGTTGGGATCTTTATCAAAGCATTCTCCATGGAATAGTTGAAATACCTAGGAACAAGTTTTTCTTGGATGAAATTTACTTTTCACTGCATGTCTTCAATAGATGGGTGACCAGTATTCTTTTCCCACTTGTTATTTGTTCCACCATTTATGTGGGTGTACGGATGAGTCTAGAGTTTGGAGTACAGAGTACCGGTATTTATTTTTTTGTGGGTAGTTGTATAATCATGGGGGGTTTTTTGTGATATTGATTCTTCCCATTGATTAAAAGATCGAGACTCTCATGGAGGATTTGTGGTGAAATATAAGGGTAGATGGTTTCCAGAATATCCCCTATCAGGAGGTAGAAAATATGGGAATTCCCCAAGACCTATGGGACGAGGGTCATGGAAATATAAAAATTCCCCAAACTATTTCAGTTGGGGTGAGGTCGAACAATTTCTATATTTCCTCCAATGAGGGGGAAACAAATATGAAAATTCCCCCATCCCTATGTGATGGAGAACTTCACTACAAAGTGGGATTTCATAGGTAGGAACTAGTACATAATCTTGAGGGAGAGATATCAAGAATATTCCCACAATTATCTCCCAGAGATCCCTATTATCTTGTTGTAGTTGAGAGATTTGTTCCTCTATCCAAATTTCCTTGTCATCCTCAAGGGGTTGGTTGGTAGGAACAATGAAGAAACACATTCCTCTGTCGGTGTCAGGGTGAATTGATGATGAGTGGAGTTCCAATATAGATCTCAAAAAATGAATCCACCCTTCCCACAATCAACATGCTACATTGTTATTACCCTCTGAAATACCAACAGTTTGAGAAAAACATTTTATAGATTCCTGAAAGATACTACTGAGCATTTCTACTCCTGTATCAGTGATGCTAGGTATGATAAACTGTTGTGACTCAGATAAATGAAGGAGGGTATGATTTTACTCTTCAAGAGTCTTATTTTCTAGATTTGGTGAGTATTCTTTAGATCCAATTGATATCATATTGACTGAGACACAACCAAGCTAGTGCTCCTCTTCGAGAGAGTATATTGTTTGGCAAGTCGATGCATGTGATACAGTTTGAGGGATTGGTGCCCAATATACCATTTAATGGGTTGGTTCCCATTATACCATTTGGGGGGTCAGTGCATGTGGTATCATTTGAGGATTTGATGCCCATGTTATCCTTTGAGTGGTTGGTTCCCATGTTGAAAATGATCGCAAGGTGAAAATTGTAAAAAATTTCTTCCATCCCTGTAGGCTAGGGTGTTCAATGTGATTCCACAATCATTGAGGCTATCTATGATGAAGTTAGAGGCTTCTAGTTGGAGATGATCTAGTATTGAATCTGGTCCACTTTTAGGAATCACAAGTGGGATTAAGACAGATTGGTGATAGAAGGGATATAAGCATTCTCTTAAGATACATCATTTGGATAAGCCTAGTTGTCTATCTTAGTGGATGTCCCAACTTGGATTGTTGGTGTATGCACAACTTCATCTCCATCACCTAGTAGAATCACGGTCATATGATGATGATGATGATCAGAATGGATGGGAGCCCTCTTAGTCAGATATTGAGTTATTGGGTTGAACTGATGATTTTCCTACTCCACATCCTTGAGGTTGGTAATGAGTATGGTGTTGTGCTTTAGTGATGGGCTCCCAAAGTAGTATAATGTAGTAATAAGGGCCACTTCCTCTCCTAAGTCCTATCATGGGAAAGACAGCTAGTGGGATCTCAACCACTGAAGGATTTCAGGGGCCTATTCTAGAGTTGGGATGGATCTATTGATGTTTTATTACTAACCCAATACATTTACCAATAGATACTGTAAGTGGTGTGTTGGTGGAAAAATATTTCAAGGCCTCAGGTCCAAATTAGCTTATCCAGCGATCTCAGAATCTATTGGCACATTTAATGATGTCATTTCAATTACAAGGAATGTAAAAGTCCTAAATAATAAACAAGAAACCTTATTAGTGAAGAATCATATATAAGAGTACATGTTCGATTAATAAATTTCACAGTTAAAGTTTAAAAGGCATCCCATTCTTACAGAAGGTTTAGTGTGTTTAAAAGAAACATGCCAGGTTTGTTGTTTTGTTGTGTAATGAGCACAGTATAAACTGGCATGATGGAAACTAGAAAATATATCTTTTTTTGACCTGTGAAAGGGATGTCATAGTTAAATGATTCCACTTTAGATTCACCATTTTGTTTCTTCTGTAATTAAGAAGTGGATGGGATTCCTGATCTCTTTGTCTCTATTGATTATAGGGAGTTTTAGGCCTCGCTCAATATCGTGCATTAGATTTTCCATTATTTTAGTATTCCCTAGAAACTCCCAATAGTTCCCACATCCATAACTGGGTAAAAACCTACTTTTCAATGACATTAGGACCTTTGTGGTTCCATTCCCAATGGTTCTTAGGAAATCACATTGGTCAAGAGGATGGGAGGTCGGGATCATTACACCCTTTCGGGGGGGATTGTTTCCGACTTCGAGACACTCTAATGGATTTAAGATATTTTCATTAAATCCTTCCCATAACCTTATATAAGGATATTAACCCCTATTTCAATGAAAATATTATGAACATGTATCTATAGGAACAATGGTGTGCATATAATGGGTTCTCTATTTCTCTCTTATTTATTTATGATGCTTTGGTCTATGGCCATATTTTGAATCTCTGGAATTTATTTTCATCCCGGGGAAGAGGTTGGTCTCTTGGAGCTAGGATTGAACATATACTAGGTGTCCTATGTATATTTTGAAATAATAATCAAAACCCATGTAGTTTTATTAGAATACTATAAGGTTGTGTGACTGGACCCATCCATACAGTTTAACATCTTTAGGTAAGGATGTGAATATCAGGCTCAGATATCGATTTGGCATCCTATGTATCCGATTTAAAACAGGAATCAAAGTCTATATATTTATTGTCACTGGAATCTGTGTCATGAGAGATATGAAAGTAGAGGCCCGAGGTGGGACTTATGTATATGGGACTGCCAGGATTGGTACATCAAGAATATAGACCTTTGAGAGGAGATGAGATGTAACTAGACGTACATCCCAATGATAATACCACGCCAGGGGAAATCTCATAATTCTTTTAATAATATCATCATTGGTCTCTAATACCACTTGATCCATTCTCGTTGTGAGAAACAAGAGATAGAGGTAGATCAGACACATTGCATGAAGATATATCTCTATGGGGTGTAAACATTTAAGTTTCCCACTGAGAGGTATGATGACCCACATTATAGAGGATATGGTATGGAAATAATGCATTATGAAGGTGTCCAACATATCCCATTTTATAATAGGAATCATATTCATCATATTTCATCTCACCCCAAACCCGTTGATGGGTTTGACGTACTCAAATGTGAGGTTGGTACTGACACTTAGAATGATTCCCATATGCGAATTGTTTTATTATCTATAAAAAGACAAGGGAGAGTGATAGAAAAATGGGAGAATTTAATCCCATAAGTCATGAATACATGTGAAATGAATGTAATTACACCTAAGTAGATTTCCATTAGAGCTCGGGCATTAGGAAGGTGTCCTATAACTCCTAGTTAAGGTGGAAATTGGAGTTCTCATAGTTTAGTAATCTCTTAACCCACTGATGTGATAAGGTCAGTAATTACACTTAGGGAATTAATTATTATCCCTGGGATTTTAGGATTTTTAGGGGGTTAATCCAAGATATATTTAATTTTGGTTGGGGATTACATGCTGAAGATTCCCAATTTTTTTAGAGATATTATATTATATCGGTAATTGGGACTTACATGCTGAGGATGCCTGTTTGACTGGGGATTATGTGCTAAAGTTTACTATTTTATTGGGGCTTACACATAGAGGATTACCATTGAAACACTCATTATTTATCCAATTATGGGTTAAATAGAGGTGGAGATGACCAAGAAAGTAATTTATGATAGCATGACATTGTAAGGGTCGCATGATTGTGTAATTCTAGCCCATCAAGGAAAATTACCTTATAAATGGAGAATGTGGTTGAAAGTTCTTGGTCAGGGTCCTCGTTGCATGAGTCTAAATGGGTCTACCGAACAAAGTTAACATTCTATAAGGGATATGCCTCTTGTGTCTTGGCTATCTGTTGGACATGTCTTGATTGTATTCCTGACATATTTATGGTGTTAATATGTGATGGAATACATGTCCAAGGGTGTTTTCCTGACATGTTCATGATTCCTTGCATTGCCTGTGTTGGAATGCATAAGATCTTCTAAATGACCAAAATGGACATGACTAGGGTCTTTGGCATGATTAACCGACTTGTCTCAAATGCTTTCATACGAGTTAGGTGAGCATGTTCAAGATTCCTCACAGAATCAAAGAAGGCGTGTTTGGAGTCTTGCGCATGATCGAAGTATACATGAATAAGTGTCATCTCATGATCATCCTGACTCATCTATGAAATTTTCTACAATAATATTTACCTATAAATAATCTCTTGCGGGATCATCCTAACTTGTTCCGAATTTTTTTTATGACAATGAAGACATGTCAAGGGGTTTCCACCAGGTCAACTAATCTTGTATTCAAACTATCTGTTGACAATTCCACCATGTCAATGGGAAATCACATGATCATGTTGACATGCCAAGAATATTTCAAGATGTCATACTATCTTTTCCACAGCATGTCCTGTGATAATGCGGACATGTCAAGTAGCTATCACATAATCAATGTGGCTTGTCTTCAGACTGTCACATGGAATTTCCACTAAGTCAATGGGTATTCGCATGATCATGTAGACATGTCAATTATGTTTTATGAGGTCATACTAGAATTTCCAAAGTTTGTATTTTGAAAATTCGGACATATCAAGGGGTTATCACCTGATCATCTGGTCTTATGTTCAGATCGTCACATGACAATGGTGAAATCTCAAGGGGATTTCCTGAGATCAATCTAAATATTATGAAGCTTTTATTTTGACCAACATGACATGTCCAAGGTCAAATAAGATCATCACAGGACCACAAAAGGGTCTTACCATCGTGTTTCCTTACACTTTTCGCATGGAGGGGTCTCGTATATGTGTTTAGGATATTGTTCTTATTCAAATTTCATTAGTGTGTGTAGAAGGGTATCAAGCCCTAAGTCTATATGGATGATAATTTTCCTAGGAAGAGAGATGCATGGCCATAGAAGGGTCCACCCTTGAATTATATACTTAGTAGATGAAATATATAGGCTAAGGATTAACTGCATAGGGGAACCACATAAAGATCCATCATTCATGTGATTTGCATGACCCTAAAGGGGTCTCATAAAGGGTTCTATGAACATTATCAATGGATTCCCAATGAACCCACAAGAATTGGGGGGTCCCTGGTTCATATGGCTGAGGGTTTACCCATTGGCTATCCTTCATGTCGATTATTTTCTTTATGAAATGGTGTGAGGTCTGCACATCTACAATTTGCATGAACTTTATGAGGTCTTGCAATAAGCTCCAAGCTTATGCGTAGTGGTTTCATATCAAGACTGCAATGTGCATGGGTAATGGTAGACCTTGCACTATGAGTAAGGGTGCGTGGAATATGAGTCTTGCACCCTCATTGTTTTCCTTTCATGATAAGGGTGTCTGAGAGGACCTTTCAAGTCGAGGAGGAAACTTCTAAGGCTGCATGAATACATCGCGAGATATGAAGACTCCAGGTACCGAAAGACTAAGGGAGTGTGTGATCACCTATTCAAGGTTACATGGAAGCCTCGATTGAGAAAAGAGCCTATGTTGGGGCATATATTTATTGGTTATCAAATCCAAGGGGGGTGTCCTGAATGATCATGGGTTTGCATGAATCTCTCATGCTATAGAGGGTCCGCATGAAAATTCCTTGTTCATGAAAATTCCTTCACATGGAGCCTTACAAGGGAGATTGTAGCCACATCAAGGATCTGTGATGGTAACTCATGCAAAGGATTACATGCTCGAGGTGTCATATAAATCCCAATCTAGATAGGGGACTCAAAGATTCCTGAGACCAAGGGTTATCATGATGGATGGTTTACTCTCGTATACACCCATATGAATATGGAGGGTGCAAGAAAAGGATCACTACAAGACTGAGGGTTCATGACACCATGAGAAACATATCAATTTGTTCTCATGTGAATAATAGTTACATGTTCACGAGGGAGGTTCATAGCCTGGAAATGCTCCTTTACAAGGGACAAGCATGTGATCGCATGATCTTATGAAGATCATACGATGAACTCCTATGACAATATCTCATGGTAGACTCTCGCAAGAGGGATATCCTTAATTACCTAGAAAATATCTCTTAGAGAAGTGGTTGGTGCCTCTATTTCTCTGCTGCTTATCTCCTCTCCTCTTTATTTTTCAGATCTCCCTCTCCTCTCCCTTGTGTGTTCTTGTATGTCTTTTTCTTGATTGGAGTGGGGGTTTTATATGCGAGGCTCAGCTGAAGGTGGGGCCCCTTTGTATAGAGTGGATTCCACATGCATTATTTTAAGAGTTAAATATTTTTGTCATATTTTCATCATGTGTTCGTGAGATGGTCTTTTCTTCATCACATGATCTTTTAATATGATCATTCAATGCCTTTGTTTCCTTCTACGATGTGACACGATCCAAAAAATCCAATTTAAATTGAATGAAATCATAGGAGGTTGAATGGTTCGTGGTTGTAAACTACTTGTGATGGCTCCACCAATTGTATTCACTTTGGTCACATGATCAAAGGATGGCCATGTGATTGTTTTGAGTGGGGAATCTTGTGAAAGGGCACTGGTGTTCTTGGTCAAAGCTTACGGTGGCTCATGTGGGTTGTCTCATACTCTTGCACCTATCAGTAAAGGATTGGAGATATGGAGGTGATGACCAGCGAGTGTTGGGCATGCCTAGGGACATCGAACTAGGGAATCAAGAGGTTGAGGGAAAATTCATATGTATTGTTGGGTTGTATGATTTTGAAATTACATAGGCACAGTATCAGCTTCAGTTTGAAATACTCCATGGGACTGAAGCAGCTAGCTGGGATCAGGGGAAGGCACGATCAAATGGCATGGATCATCTAGAGGGATTATCGGATGGTCAATATTTGATTTCCACTAAAACATTCTATCCCACATAAAAATATTTCTATGCCTTCCCTCTGGTAAATAAGCCATGATCCATCCTTCATGGGTCGAGTTGGAAATGAGGTCAACACATGTACCATATTCATCACTTCCACATGGGCTTCGACCCACTAAGCTTCTGGATAGGACTATGAATGCCTTCAGGCCATGTGCCTGCCCATGTCTTGTAGGCTCTATGCTCCCTCAGTCATTCACTAACGAGCCCAGGCTAACTCCCACTATACAAGGTTGAACCCTGGTCACACATGGGCCTATGGTTGAGTTGGCCAAGATGGTTGGTGGTTTTCCATAATTTTTTTTAAAATTCATGCGAAGTTACTTAGAAAGAAATTCTAAGATGATAGCATAAAGGGCCCAAGGTATATTCCCTTAAACCAAATCACATGCCTTCATGTATGTCATTTACAAGTTATTCCTATGAATTACTTAGATGTTATTCACGGTCTTCACATTCCTAGAATAATCAATGTAAAAGTATGAAATGTACAATTAGGGGTGTCAAGAATCCCAACAACACTAAGTTTTATAGATACCTTTAGGAATATTTTGTCGTAAGGAATGAAGATATATATTCCTAGGATTTCCATGAAATGTTTAAATTGTCAAGAAGTTAAAGAATAATGAAAATTATCTAAGGGGATGCTTAAGAATTTTTCTAGTTTTAAATTTGAAATGGGAGAATATATCAATGGATTTCATGTTTGGATTACCAAAGACATATTGAGGTAATAATTCAATATGGGTTATTATTGATCATTTTTTCTAAATCTAATTTTTTTTCTTATTTGAGATAATATGTATTGGGATAATCTTTATAGAAATTATGTTAATGATATAATTAGATTCAATGTAGTCCCTCTTTATATTTTATCTAATCGTGATCATAGATCTACCTATATTTTTTGGAAAATTATTTAGAAGTCATTAAGTAATGATTAAATTTCACTACACCTTTTCTTCCTCAATCTGAGGGATAGTCAAAGTGAACTATTTAGATATTGTAATATATGGTAAGAGTTTGTTCAATGTATTACCAAGGATGTTAGGATTTGTGTCTTTAATTAATTAAATTTTCTTATAATAATAGATTTCATTCCATTATTTAGATGGAACCATATAAGGTTTTTATGGAAAGTAGTTTCAGACTCAAGATTGATGGGATGCATTTAGTGAAAGATGTTTTTTTGAACCATAATTGGTAGATGATATGGTTGACAAAGTGATGAAGA
Source organism: Viscum album (assembly GCA_963277665.1). Lineage (NCBI taxonomy): Eukaryota > Viridiplantae > Streptophyta > Magnoliopsida > Santalales > Viscaceae > Viscum > Viscum album. Next base: position 29,705,004 of record OY728131.1, read on the forward strand.
TTTATTTTTATATAAGGAAATCTCAGAGAAGGAATAAATTTTTTTTGTATATTCCAAGGAATGATTTTTCATTTGAGGTGGGAAACCATGTTTTTCTTAAAGAATATACATGGAAAAGTGTTGTGCATTTCTGTAATAAAGTAATGTTAAGTCCATGATTCATTAGAACATATGAAATTATAGATAATATTAAATTGGTTTCTTATCAATTATTCTTTAGTATGCTTTTATATCATGTACATGATGTGTTTATTGTTTCATTTTTAAGGAAGAATGTATCATATGCATGTCATATATTGAGTCAAGAATTTGTTAAGTTAGAAGATAACCTTTCTTATAAGGAAAAACATGTTCGGATTCTTAACCACACCGAAAATTTGCTGGGGAATATGGTGATTCACCAGGTTATGGTTTTATTGAAAACTCATATGATTGAAAAAGAAACATGGGAATCCTAAAATTCTATAAAGAAAAAATATCTCTACTTTTTTAAGTGACGAAAAAAACTATGAGGATGCAATTTTCAAAACGGGGGAATAATGTAACAGACCATGTAATATTGATAACAGATAAATTTCATTCCTTATAAATATTCATGAATTATATTTTCTAGTTTTATATTCACCTTAATTATATTAAATAGTTTTTCAGTCAAGAAAAATAGTTTAATTTGTACTAAACGTTTTTACATGTATTATATTGTTTTATTCATAAAAATTAATTTATAATATCATATAATTTTAATTTTAAATAAATAAATATATATAGCATTTTTTATATCAGTAAATAAAATTATCTCTGATTTAATTCTGGGGAATTTTTTGAAAAGGTTGATTTTTGGGTGAACGGTAGAAAATACTTATTTTTTAACAAAACTGACAAGTAGTTACGTAGTTTCATTTGGTTTAGTTTTTTTTCAAAAATTATTAATTAATTTTTATTGTACATAATACAATAAATTTCATTATATTCAACATTACACATTTATTTTGTATAAAATAATTTTATACATAAAAATGAATTTTCCTATAAAAATATTTTTAATTGTGTGACTTGTTATGATTTTGAATGTAATTTATTACACTTATAAAAATTGAATTAGATAAAATGAAATAAATATTTTGAATCATAATTTCCAAAAAAATCATGAGTTTAATTTAATTTTTTCTAATTATGAATATCAAAATTGGTTAGAATTTAAGTTACCATGGAAAGAGTTAAAACGGTGTTAAAGGGTTAGAATGAAAATGACAGGGGTTAAAATGACCTAAAAACATCTTTAAATCCTATTTTATGGTCATATTTAGACCCCATATAATCTGATATTATAATATGATTCATTTTGGATCGATTTTTATTGATTAATAAGTTAATATATTCTAATCTTTTGAAAATATCCAAGATTTTTCTCTCCCTCGCTTATAAAAGTGAAATCTATATCCTCTATTATTTACAATTCAATAGCCACTTAACATAGCCAATCCCAAATATAATAGCTTTATAAAATTCTTAAACATGTCTTATAGTTCATTAGTTGATAAAAATACCATCATATGAAGGATTTAGGTAAAAACCTAAGGAGGTTGTCTGAAGAAAAGGCATAGTTCTTAACCAATTGTTTTCATTTCATTTCTTCTTTTACCTCCTTCAAACCTCTTATAACCATTTTCATATAATAACTTAAGTTTATATAATTTTAATTTTATTTTTTTTATTATATAACCCATTTAATCTACATAAACATCTAACAAGAAATAAAAATATCGCTTGGGAATATGTGCATACTGTTGTCTCGTGGGATGATGTATTTTATTTTTCATCAAAAAATATTATGGAGAGTCATAATAATTGATAAAAAATAAAATAATATGATATAAATGATATAAATTTTATTATATAATTTTAAATATGTATTCTATTTCTATATTTATTATCATATGAAAAAACAAAATATTGCATGTGCGTACGTCTGGACTACCGCCTCACGAATTGATGTATTTTCTTTCTCATCATAACCCAAAGTAGATTTTATGTATAGGTGAATTTAAAGAAATAATATTATATTTATGATATAAATATAATTATGGAATGTTAAAATTATATTTATCTAATTTCCCTCATGTTCGTTGAAAAATGGAAAGGTTACTCATGTGTACGTATGAATTATCCTCTCCATGTTGCAATGTAATTCATTTTTAATAACCATATTACATGGGTTGTTTTAAAATTATAATTAATATATAAAAATTATAATTATGACATGATTAATATTATATAAATTATATAATCATTATCCATTTGACCATAGTCAACCTACCTAGTCCATTTCTGACTTATAATCTAAATGTTCTCAAAACATCCAATGCAAACTTAATCAATAAGTAATTTAGTATAACATGGATATAAGTGAAATAAAAGGAATAATAAATTTAAAAAAGGTTTTTAATCATGTAAATAATTAAAATATGTTTATTATTCTGTATTATAAAGAATGTACGTGATAATTTAGGCTTGAGTTATAGGATATTTTACCTTCAAACCTCATTTTAAATGTTTTAAATATGTATTTTCTATGTTATTTTACTCCATGACCATATTCATAATATTATTTATGTATGTATTTATTTTAAGATAATGAAATTATAAAGGAAATTTTATATTTATTTTTAATTAATTTCAATGTTATTAGAAATTAATAATTTTATGTATTTTATACGAAACATTTTGAGTTTCTTTACAAAAAGAAAAAAAGGAATGTTATATTTTAATGTAGATAATGTCAAAAAAATCTACCACCATTAAATCTATGATTTTATGTTAGGATTACAATATAATATTCCATATTTTCTTCAAATAAAAAAACCCTTCTTCTCTTTTGTCTATGTCTTTTATTTTTTAAAATAGAGTTTTAAAGGAAAGAGATATACCAATACCCGAGAATGTCTTACTTATGGGTTCAAATGTATTTTTTAAAGATTTTGATGATGGAAATGAAATTGTTTATGCATTGTATTAATTTTTTTTGTTCATAGAAATTCTTTATGATTACAGTTTAGCTCTATATAGCTATCCAATTCATTAGTTAATTATTATGTTCACTAGATAATTATGTTGGATTTATTTTAGTAGGTTATTCCAATTATATTTGTTATTGTAAGGGTTATTGTGAGGGTTCTTGTAAAGGTTCAATGAAGACGATTTTCCAAGGAACTGGTATGAATTTTATATTATTTCTAATGATTCCGTGGAAATATTTTGATTTCATAAGTTAATCTAATGATAATTTTTTTAAAGGAATGATTATGCATGTTTTAGGTAAAAATGTATATTTTTTAGAAAAATTCTTTCATGGGTTGACATTTATTCTAAGAAACTTGCATGATTATTATTTTTCATTCATGTTGTTTTTATAAAGTGAATTATGAAAAACTTTAGGCATTAAATATTATTTCATGGGTAAGAAAACATTTATTTGAGCTCATTTTGTATTATGTTTAAGTAAAATTCTCTTATATTATCTAGTGATTTTGAAATTTACTAATGAGTTTATTTATTCCTTTTTATATTTAGCTTATTGATTTTATTATGCTCACCCATGTTTTCAAATGTTTTTTTATAGGATTGAAGGATGAGTAGGAATAATGATGAAGTTATGTTTAAAAATGTGAGGTTTTTTAATGAATAGAAAACACGTTTCATTTTTAAAGTATTATATTGTGGAAATAATGATCACTTAGTGTAAGTGTACACTTTGTTATTTATCATTTTTTATGTGAGTTATGACCAAATTATCAAAAAATATAAGCCTTAGAAGGTATTTGGGAAAGAAAGAAAATGTATTATTGATTTAAAACTCCAGATTGTGAGTTGAATAATGATTGGTCCGTGATATATATAATCAAACAGAAGAAATGTGTAATAAATATGTAAAACACATGAAAACAAAGAATAATTATTCTATAATTACACTAGATTTATTATTCATAGATCATAATAGAATTATAAAAGAAGATCATTAGGATATGTAATATCCCACTAACTTTTTTCAGGTACATATTGACCCTTGTTTTGATCATACTTTGTTTGGGTATTGTCTCAGGTCATTTTTGGTGAATTTTGAAAAAAATATCTTTTTCGGTCTATGCACTGTTGGATCAGGGTTAGGGAAAATGTTTTGGGTTTTCCTAGGAAACCATGTGGCCATGGTTGATCCACTAAAACGGGGTGCACGATTTGTATAAACTGTGAAGCCTCTCCCACAAAATGTGTGGTATCAAATAGTGGGGATTTGATTATTAAGATTATGTTTAAAGTTACCATGTTTCCAAACCATGAACCCCAAACATAATCCAAATAATGGTTCATGGTTAGGGGGAATGAAAATATTAACCATGTAGACCATCCAAAAAAATATGCACACAGTTTACAATTCCCGCAAAAATTTAATTAAAATATTGAAACCCCAAATTTAACACCTAATCACCCCCATTAAAACCAAAATAGATTCCTTGGTCTTTGGAGGCTCTCCATTGGTGATTTTTACTCCTCTTATTCATTTTCTTTGTAGATCAATGTTTTGGTATTTTGTTCAATCTCTTCTAAGTAAATGGTTCCCCTCTTGTGTTATTTATTACGATCTCATTTTTTATCCTTCTTAGATAATTATTTATTTTCATTTTATTGATAGAACTATTATATATTTTTATATATCTTGATTCTATGTTTAATTCCTTGATCTCTTATGCCTTTTTTCTTTATGGTAAGATCCCACTATGGGTGTTGTGTTGATTTAATCCCTTAATTAAAGGTAGGTGGTTCCAAATGATTTTCCTTACAATTGAAACCTTAAATTTCCAGACTTTTTTAAAAATAATTTATTAATTGATTTCAAAAAACCAGAATTGAAATGATTTGATGTGTGATTTGAAATTTCATGGAAATTGAGACCCCCCCTCCAATTTCAATGATATTGAAATTATCGTATGGATTTTTTAAAGAAGGCTTGATTTTAGAAATTTATTTGATTTAGTGATTTGAAAATTGATTTAATGTTGATTTTTGAGAAAATTAATTTAATTAAAATAGGATTTGAAAAGGCACGAATTAATGAAAACCCGTGATTTGTTTTTAAAATAATTGAGCCATGTTGAAAACATAAATTGGGGAAATGTATTTTGAATTGATTTCAAATGATTAATTTCCCCATGATTGACTGATTGGTTGATTGAAGAAAATGTGATTTCGGTAGTTACTAAGTAATTAAGATAGTCACACTAGGATTTGACCCCCTAGAATTAGATTAATTATGAAAAAACTGACATAAACAGACTATAAGATGATTTCCTTGATGGGGAGTTGAGTCTTTAGAGCCTGAGCTGAAGGATGAGAGTACACATTGAACTGAGATCACTAATTGAGTAGTGTGAGGGTCTTATTTTTTGGAACTAATGTATCACATAGATTATAACATGGTACTATTATATGGTCTTCCATGATGATTACGTGTCATAGATTATAATATTGTTTTATTCATGGCAACTGTCTTATATAAATTTTTTATATAAAATATTCATTTAAGACTGTTTTGATATATATACCATTATTTTGATTATGATATCATATTTTTTGAAATATATAAAATCCATTCCATGCCTTATTTTTAAACAAAATTGAATGTATATATGGTTTAATTTCCATATAATTTATTATGGAACACTTGGTGAGACCCTAATGGTATTTTTATCTCACACCATACCGTTTCCTTTGTGTTTTTGTTTATTATCTTTTTATAAGTCTAAGAAACGGGAAACTTCCACTTGGAGGTGGTGGATGTTCATAATCCTTCGGATCTGGAGTGATGGCGGTGACTGGTGGAGATTTTATCCCCTTGTTACAAGGGTTATGTATGATCTTTTACCTTGAAATATATTAGGTTTTTGATGGTGTATTGTTTGGGTATTGTTTTACCTATATTATATTGTTACTTTCTTCTTTTAGAGTGTTGAGCATACTAATTTGTATTGTTTATCTTTATTTTTTATGTAGAAAAAAACATTACATCTGTATTATTTCCTAATGTTATGTGCTAGTATCCAACCTATGGGAATTGGGAACACTATTTGGGATATGTCATAGCCATCTCAGGTATTGGGGTACAATGGTACAAGGGTTGTTTCATGATAAATCGGTATCAATGGTTTTGGTTGTGAATATTTTGCTAAAGTTAGTATAAAATTTGGGATGTAATGGTAGAAAAGAGGTATAATTTATGAGACTTATGAAGTTTTTACAAGATATTTATTCACCCTCTCTCATCATAAAAATCCTTAAGTTATCGTGGTTGTTTGGGAAAATCATATTTGAGGAATTTTTTAATCTGATTTCTATACTTTTCCCCTCTTTTGATCTATGTATGTTGAAATCCTAGTCTGGAATATTATTTAATTTAATTGATATTCCTACACCTATTGCTTGATTTATTGATTTATGTTCCCATTAGGATTATTCAATGTTTCTTATTTATGTTCTATAGCATCATTTCTCCATGAAGACATGAGGTTGTATATATCGATAAAACACAGCACGAAATCCCTTCAGTGGACCAAAATCTTATTGATCTAGTGGTGCATTTTTTCCAAGCATGAATACATGTACCTAAACCTATTTCTATTCAAGATCTGGTAGTGGAACCTTAATGGGGTGAATCGAGAGATCATGTTTGATATTTTCTAATTTAAAATCTATTGGCTTTCAAAGCCTCTAATGATCCTCAAGAGTCTGAGGACTCATTGAAAAATATTTAACTGGTTTTTGAGTTCTTGAAAATTCTCGATTCAATTAAAGTGAAATGTGACACCTTCAATATGGAAGAATCTAAAAGGATATGGTGGGATTATATAGTAATCGTGAAGAAGCATGTTGTCTTAGAGTTGAAATACCTTAACGTTATTTTCACTGATCATTTTTATCTAGAGTTGAAGGTTTTAGAAAATCCATGGAGTTTCTTGGCCTTCAAAAGGGTGAAAGGGACATTATGCATTATAAATACCTTTTTTTAAATCTTCTTTAATTTTATATTAAGGTGGTGAAGAATTAGAAACTAGAGGATCAAAGGTTTGAGATTAGTATTTATGCTTAAAACAAATCTCAAGTCTTCATGTTGAGGCTCACATCTTATGTTGATGTTCTAGATAGCGTGTTGATTGCTAATATTGACTTGGCTAGTTTTTTGGAGTTAATGGGAGTTCATTTTTCTAAAAAAATTAGATCTGTTAGTTCCTTTAATGGAAATAGAAATTCCGATGATTATCACTGTGGATCTTAATATAAGGTTTCATAAAAACCTCTTATAATTCCTATCAATATCCATTTTACTTTCTTTTAGTGTAGTAATTTTGGGCGTTCAATGTGGTTTCTGTACCAAGGCACCAAAGATCTGTAGCTCTTGTGGTCATTCAGGACACCTATATAAGTTATGCCACATCTTTTATACTTTGCACAGTGGTATGGGCTCATAAACACCAAATAGTATTGTGGTGTAATAAGATTCTTCAATAACTAATGGGTTCATCCATATGCATCATTAACAAAGCTTCTTTACGCAATGGAAGTTTCTACAGATGAATCTGATGTAGTTCGAGTGAATATGAGAGGTACCATTACTATAGATTCATCTTTAGTGATTTATTTTTGTGATATTGGTATATTTCTATCATTTATATTGAATTGTTTTTTGAATATTTTGAACCTTACTATGGATAATTTGTCTCCTGTGATGGATATTACTACGCCCCTTGGAACGAAAAGAGTCAAGGGTGTTCGAAGTTCACATTTTATTTTCTCTTTATCAGAGATTAATCTTACCTATATTTTTTTGGTTTTCCACATGAAACAACTTGACATTATTTTTGAGGTGGATTGGCTGTTTTCTCATAAGGCCTCTATGGATTTTTATCTTCGACGAGTCTTCTATACTTCACCTGATGGGGTGTTTCATGTCCTTCAAGGAGAATGGGACCAAAGTTTGAGTACGGAAAGACCTTTTTTTTCTAGATTTGGGATGGTTAATATTGGTTTTATCTTTTGACATGGAGTGATAATCATTTATTAATGATCTTCCTCTTGTTTTCATTTATTTTCCTAATGTTTTTCTTTTTAATTTCACTTTATTTCCACCAGTAAGAGAGTTGGAGTTCTCTATTGATTTGGTAACTAGTACTCAACTAGTTTTTATTCCTTCTTGGTGTATGGAACAAGTAAAGTTTAAAGAGTTGAAATATATATTGGATGACCTTATATAGAAAGGTATCATATGCCCAATTGGGTCACCTTGGGTGGAACCTATTCACTTTCCAAATAAATATGATGGAAAATATCACCTATGTGTTGATTACCATAAACTCAATTGATTTATAGTAAAGAAAAAATATTTTTTCCATGTGTTGTTGATCCATTAGACCAGATAAAAAAGGAAAAGTGGTTTTCCAATATTGGTCTCTGATATGGTTATCACCAGCTAATAATTAAATAATCTGACATTCATAATACTGGTTTCAGCAGATGGTATGGACATTATGAGTATGTTTTTATTCCATTTGGTCAAACCAATTATCATATGTCTTTTTATGGAACTGATTAATTGCATAGTCCATGAGTATCTAAATTCATTTGTGGGTGTATTTGTGGATGAAATCCATATTTAATCTAAGTCCAAGGAGGACCATGTGCAGCATCTAAGAGCAGTTTTGGGATTTTTTATAAGTTATCAACTTTATGTGAAGCTTTAAAAATGTAATTTATGGATTCAATAAGTGAATTTCATGGGACGTGTGGTCTCAAAACATGGAGTTTCAGTCAATTCTAATAAGTTAAAGGTTGTTAGTACACAAGAGGAACCACATAACATTTTCAGAAAATAGATATTCTTTGGTTTGTTGAGATATTATCATATGTTTGTTAAATATTTCTTCAATTTGGCATCTCCAATGACCATTATCATTCAAAAGGGTCTGAAGTTCTTATGGTATTGGAAATATCAGATTTATTTTGATGATCTAAAACATTTTTTTTACTTCTGTATCAGTTTTTGACTCATACAGAGGTTGGGTAAGGCTATGTGGTCTTTTGTTATGCATAGGGTTCTATTTTGGGTTGTTTCCTTATATAGGGTGATCATTGTAAGAACCAAGGATTTGAGACTGTGAGACATTGATTTTTTTTCTTGATGTTATTCTAGAGCAGTGTGTTCAGACGGCGTGCGATTCCAAGCCCCAGTGTGGCCGGAATTAAATTTTAAGTGCGTTCATATTAGGCATGCCAAATAAATGGAATAAATCCTAAATAGTAGCTCATACTAGAATAACGAGGTCACCATTGATTCCAGAGCATGTCGTTTACCCTAGGAGGGGTTCCACTTTCACGGGAACGGGCCTTTTGTGGAAAACCCCACCAGGGTCGTTTTCGAAATTTAGCATCCTCGAGCGTTGAATTTTATAACATTCTAACGGAGCCTTGAATTAAAATTTTGAGACCGCTGTTGTGCTCAGGGAATGGCATTTACCCTAAGAGAAGCTTAAACTCAGCCCTGTTGAGAGTTTCAGATACGGGTCTTTTCATGGGTGATAAAAAAAATTAATTAATGGTTAATTATTTTTTCCCTACTTAAACACAAATCCTCTCCTTCTACCCTATTTTTTGTTCTCTTGTGGAATATCCCAACTATAAATCCCCTCTCTTTCCTTTAAGCTCCACCACCTCCCCATCAAGGCGTTTTCGGTTCCAACGAAGGCGGATCTATCGGGGAGTGTCGGGCTACGCCCTGCGAGATAGGCATCATTTCGTTTTTGTTTTAATTTCCCTCACCATCTTTGAGATTAATTTATAGCATCTAAATGCTGATAAATTGTTGAGAGAAGTACATAAATGCGTATGGTTCTATTTGAGCTTTCCAATGCTCTTTTCGGATCGAGAATCCAAGTCTCGGGGCGTTTGGGGTGGCCCTGGGAAGTTTCCGTCCAAAATCATTCTTTTCCAGTGGTTCCAGAGTGGTCTGGCGGGTGATAATGGCGGTGTGGGCACCCCATGTGGTGGTGCGAGATCCTCAGTGGTTGGCACAAGTGAGAGGGATGGCGGCCCGGTGCAGTGGCGGTCCAAGCGGCATGAGGGTGCTCTGGCCGGCTTCACCGGTCGGCGTGCAGCGCGAGACCGAGTACGTCGCGACCCCAGGAGCAGACCGAGACCTGCGAAACGTGGGTCCCGTGGGAAAAGGTCGGATGGGATCATGATGGTCCAGGTGAATCAGCACGTCCCATGTGGTGAACCGTGAGCCGGAGTGGACCGGGAGATCCGGGCGGCCGGGCCGCAGACTGCCAGTCTAAAGGGGTGGACCAGCCGAACCGGTCCGGCCCACCCTGTCTCCATCCATTGGTATTAAAATGCCTCTAACTCTCAAAACGTGTATCATATTTTCATTCTATTTGTGGAAATGAGATCCTAGGATTGAGATGGTCTCGAGAATTTTTAATTCCCGAGATGGGGGCTCAGTGGCGCGACACGTCTGTTAAGTGTTATTTAGCCCCTCACTGAGATTCTTGTTTCGAATGGCACTAGCACATCCAGAGTCCGTTTTAGGCACCGTCAGTAGCATTGTAACCCTGGCGTCGAGAAAAATTTTTCTAGGGTGGTTTTAGGCATTGAATCCGGGGTTGAGGTGTGGCCCCACGGTCCGTCTTTGAAGCTGCGTGCAACGTTTTGTGAATTTTTGACCAGATGTTCATTCGGGGCATATGAATAGTCGATTCTGTGTGTTTTTTCGTGAGGATTGAAATGGTATAAGTTTTTTGGGAGTGCGGAGAATCATTCGAGATATCATTAAATGTGGAATAGTGAAAGGGAATTGGTCGTAGGTTCCTTTGATGCACTCCAAACCAACACACAGTAGCGATGTTGGTGACACCCTGTGATGTTAGTTGTTGTGCAGAGTTATCGGACCAATTCTGGTTTTACCCTCCAGTAGGGCTGGAAATTGGGTTACCAGTTGATTTATTGGGGTTTAAATTCCAGGGGGGTTGGGCAGTGGTTCACTCGTTGACTTATTGGAGTTTTCCCTCGAGCGGGGCTGGGTATTGGGTCACCCATTGACTTATTGGGGTTTACCCTCCAACGGGGCTGGGCAGTGGGTCACCCATTGACTTATTGGGGTTTACCCACCAGCGGGCCTGGGAAATGGGTCACCTATTGACTTATTGGGGTTTACCATCCAGTGGGGCTAGGCAGTGGGTCACTCGTTGACTTATTGGGGTTTACCCTCCAATGGGGCTAGGCAGTGGGTCACCTGTTAGCTTCTCAGGCATAGTTCCTTCTTCTACTCTAGGCAATGGTTTTCTCGGTGACTACAAGAGCGGGACTCTTGTTGTTAAGATAAGTAGTGTAATATCTTTGACGTGACGTTAGGACACACAAGTAAGAGGGGCGCTTTTCCCACTAAGACGCACGGGGTATGCCACGTGCTTTCCGTGTCTAGATCCTCTTGGTTGGAAGAGTCTAGTCTCCTGATATAGGTAGTGAAGACTCGATGATAAGTTCACCTTCTCATTGTTTCTGGATCCTTGCATTTTAATGATTCTACATCCTTTATTTTTTTGGGTTGAGCTACACTCTCTCTACTGTACTCTTACACTGTTCTTTGTTCTGTCTACTGCTCACCGTTTTAGTACCTCCTTTGTTTCTCCGTCGAGATTTCGGGGCACCCTACTGAGTATCTTCATACTCACCCCTACTTGGTCTTTGACCGCTTATGGTGTACCCTTGCATACAACAGATAGTTCAATCGAGACTACAGAGGAGCGTAGAGGACACAGGAGCTTGGGCTACATTCGGTGGTCGTAGTAGGACTTTCAAGTGTGAGACTCACCAGATGCTTACTTTTGTTTACCTGTTGCTGGGTTGTGGAACCTTTCTAGTTGGGCATGTGTTTTTCCCTTTACTGTTCAATTTACTTGTTATTCCACTTTTCAACACTTTACGTGTTCTGTTTTAGAGGCCGATGCAAGCTTTTGGTCGAGATATTGTAGTCTCTACTTCAGTTTCCTTTTTTACTCTGTACTTATGCATTGAGTGGGCTATGTGTGTGTACAAGTAGGAAAAGGCCTCCCCAATATTGTTACTCTTTCGGCACTTCTCTCCAGCCCCTGGCCTGTGGAGGCAGTCTTGGGGTAGTTTCTTCTCGAGACCGGTAGGTTCGGGTTATGACAAAGTGGTATCAGTGCAGGTTCGTTCCATGGGGAGTTGTTCGAACGTCCCTAAAATGGAATTGGTTGAGATTTATGGAAATAGTGTCGAAATTTCTCGAGAGCGTCTCTCAGGCCAGGGATTCTAGTGATGGTATGGGCGGCTGACGTATCCATTCACTAGGACCTTGATAACCCGCTTGTCGACTTGGCATGCTGAGACACTTGTTGCAGGGAAAGTTGGAACATGCGGCCGATAGGATTGAGTCTTTTACTATCCTTTTTGAGTCATCTCCCCTTTGTTATTACTATTATATGTATATATATATATGCTCATCTGATCATGGTAATCCATGATAATTTCCAGGATTCCCCCACGATAGCAGCCAGCAAGGTTACCCTCTCCAGTTCGTGATAATGACTGGGTGAGCGACATGGTGTCATCTTAGGGACCCTCACGTGATCCCCTTCCACCCAGTGGTTTAGCAGTAGCCCCTCAATTTGGAGATCATAATTTAGTACCGGTAGCACAAGCCAAGGATAAGTGTGGGATGAGTGTGCTTCGAGACATCTAGCATCAGCGGCCACAGAAGTTTCATGGGGACCTGGATCCCTAGGTAGTAGATGACTGGCAAGAGTCCGTGGACTGACTTTTCAGGCTAGTATGGACACCATTGGACCAAATTGAATTCCTAGCTGCTAGCCTTTTCCTCGGGATGGCCGTGTGTTAGTGGGGGTTGGTTACGCAGACCCACGATGAGTCATTTCTCATGTGGGATAGCTTCCAGCAGCTCCTTCGGGAGGAGTACTCCCCCTCTTTTTTATGCTCCATTCTGATTCAGGAGCTTCTCGAGATGAAGCAGGGGGGATGACTGTGGCACAGTACTCGGCCCTGTTTACCGATCTAACATGCTACTCGCATGATATGATCTGTGATAGTTACTTTCGGGCACAGAAGATTGATCAGGGTCTTCACTGGGAGATTTGGGCTACTATAGTGCACCTGTGCGTCCCAAATTATGCTGGGGTGCTATAGCTGGCACTCATGACAAAGAGCTTCTTGGCCGAGGGATAAAAATAATTAGGGCCTAGCACTGGCCGCTTCAGAGCAGAGTCTTCGGTAACAGGTAGGAAACAGAGAGCAGGGCCTTAATCGAGGAGACCCTTCCATGAGCAGACTCAGTGGCAGGGTCATACACCGTAGTGGCACCATAGAGAACTGGGGCAGTCAGGAGACACCCAGTGCTACGCTTGTGACAAACAGGTTCATCTGGCATGGGACTACATGACCTGGCATACCGAGTAGTCGTGGCCGGCAGTGGGCACACCGCGGTGGCAGAGGCTGTGCCACGACCAGTGATCTCCTAGGCGAGGATAGGGTGGTCCTCAAGGAGGTGGCAGACGAAGAGCAATAGGACCTATAGGTGGGTGACGGTATTTCGTGATCCTTCCACCGCCACCACCGGGCAGCCCACACTAGGCTCAAAGAGCTAGCAGTAGGGACTGTGGGCAGCTTCAGGCTATGGGTGTTCATGACCCCCCTGGCACATGAGATGGTCCGAGGTATGCTTTGTGTTTACTATACACTTGCATCAGTACTAGTAGACACAAGCACCAACCACTATTTTATATCACGACTTTTGGCATGGGAGTTGGATCTCCCAGTAGAGGCACTGACACACACGCTTAGCCTTGAGGTTCCTATAGGAAGTGCCTCATTGGTGACCATTATATGCCGACAGTGCGAACTATCATTTAGAGGAGAGAGTTTCACGTAGGACCTACTCTTCATCACGATGGAACCTTATGACGTCATCTTGGGCATGGAAATGGATTTCCATGGTTCACGCCCAGATTGGTTGTCGGTTCAGACTAGTCAGATATGTCCATTTTAATGGGACGAGGTTCACCATTCTAGGTGAAGGAGACCTCGTGGCAGAGTAGACGTGTACTCTGATTAGGACACCACAACCTTTCTCTCACCATTTGGAGATCATGGATCTCAGAGCAACAGACGCTACAAGCACCTGGATCCATACCGTTGTAGAGGACTATAGGGATGTCTTTCCTGAGGATGTCCCGGAACTACCTCCAAGAGAAGGAGTTATTCATTGACTTACAGCTGAGGACTTCCCCGATATCATGTACAGCATATCAGATGGAACCAACAGAGCTTCAGGAGCTACGACTTCAGTTGGATGACCTTCGTGAGAAGGGATTCATCAGGCCCAGTGTGTCCCCATGGGAAACTCTGGTTTTGTTTGTGAACAATGCAGATGAGATTATGTGACTTTGTGTGGATTATCATCGCCTGAATCCGGCCTCGATAAAGAACAAGTACCCTTTTCCAAGTATTGATGACCTCTTCGACTAGTTGAGAGGTGCGAAGTGGTTCTCAAAGATTGATATTAGATTCGACTACCACCAGTTCCGGGTTTGTGAGGATGACATCCCAAAGTTCGATTTCCATTGTCGTTATAGGCGTTACGAGTTTTTGGTGATGCCCTTTGGCGTGACGAATTCTCCTGCCGTTTTCATATCTTTGATGAACCAGATCTTCCAGTCGTACTTGGACCGGTTTGTGGTTGTCTTTATTGACGACATACTCATCTACTCTGTGACAGAGGAGCATGCAGAGCATTTTAGGATGGTCCTATACTTACTCCGGGAGCACCAGCTATATGGGAATCTCTCGAAGTGTCAGTTCTAGATTCATGAGGTTCACTTTCTGGGGCATGTCATTACGGAGTAGGGATTGGCTGTAGCTCTTGCAAAGATAGAGGCAGTTCTTGATTGGGAGCCACCCAAGAATGCGTCAGAGGTGCATAGCTCCCTTGGTTTAGCAAGGTACTACAGGAGTTTCATGGAAGATTTCTCCAGGATTGCTGTCCCTTTGACCACATTGACGCTGAAGGGATGGCCGTTCACCTAGGATGATCAGTGCCAAAAGGACTTCGAGGAGCTAAGGCGGAGGCTGACTAGTGATCCAGTGCAGAGGATGCTAGAGGAGGGTGTCGAGTTCATGGTATATTGTGATGCTTCAGGAGCTGGGCTGAGGTGCGTGCTGATTCAGAAACGGGCAGTGATTGCATATGGGTCGAGGCAGTTGAGGCCCCATGAACAGAATTATGCGACTCATGATTTGGAGTTACAAACAGTTGTATTCTCTTTGAGTCTATAGAGGCACTACCTTCATGGTGAGATTTTAGTGGTCTACTCATACCATAAGATCCTCAAGTACATCTTCACTCAAAGGGATCTAAATCTGAGTGAAGGAAGCTTCATAGTAGTTGGCTTCCCTATAGCTGACCTTGGTGGAGCAGGAGGGTAAGAGTTTTGAGCAATCAATGATGCTGACTCCTTCTATCCTTGAGCATGTGAGAGAGTCCCAGCTGGGGAATATCAACAACGAGGTATTGCGTGATCAGATATACATGGGAGGTGCACCTGATGGGTATTCTGAAGAAGGGAATCATAGATCATGTTCCTGGGGCGATCCGTAGTACCAGTGGAGATGCGGGAGGAGGTGATGGGTGAATTCCACACTTCTCCCTTGTATGTACATCCCAATGTGGGGAATATGTACAGATACCTTCAGCAGTAGTTGTTTTGGTCTTTCTTGAAGTGGAGTGTAGCTGTGTTTATTTCTTTGTGTCTTACCTGTCAGTAGGTGAAGGCAGAGAATCAGGTTCTGGAAGGGTTGTTGTAACCCCTTGATATCCCAGAGTGGAACTATGATGGAATATCTATGGACTTCATCACAGGGCTTCTGCGCACAGCGAAGGGCCATGATTCCATTTGGGAGATAGTGGACCGACTCACGAAGTCGGCCCACTTCCTTTCCACTAGGGAGCAAAGCTTGGAGGAGAGTCTTGGGTGGCTGCAAGTTTGGGAGATCGTCTGCCTTCATGGAGTACCCTCGAAGATCGTCTCCGACCGCGGCACATGGTTTATGTCACGTTTGTGGCATGGCCCGCAGGAGGTATTCGGGACTCGGTTGCGAATGAATACAGAATTTCACCCTCATACCAATGGGAAGATGGATCACACTATCCAGGTGTTGGAGGATATGCTTAGGGCATGCGTGTTGGCCTTTAGCCTAAGCTGGGAGGATCACCTGCCCTTGGTGGAGTACACATATTACAACCGTTACCACTCTACTATCGACGTGACACCTTTTGAGGGCCTCTATGGGAGACCTTGTAGGTCACTGTTGTGCTGTACGGATGATGGGGAGACCTCCCTCGTGGGCCCAGAGTTGGTGTGGGCGACGATAGAGAAGGTGCAGGTCATTCGTGAGTGGATGAGGATGGCTCAGAGCAAGCAGAAGTCCTACCCAGACTTTCGTTGCAGGCCTTTGGAGTTCTAGAAGGGGGACCATGTCTTTTTGAGAGTCTCCATATGGCATGGAACATGGAGGTTCAGCCATGAAGGCAAGCTGTCTACAAGGTTCATTGGGCCCTTTGAGATCGTGCGTAGGGTTGGTGAGGTTTCCTACCGTCTTTCTCTACCCCCACTACTGGAGAGGTTACATGAAGTCTCTCACTTTTCGCATCTGAGGAAATATGTGCACGACCCCATGCATGTTATCAACTGGGGAGAGCTGGATATTTAGGATGCATCCACCTTTGCAAAGAACCTGGTGGCGATTGAGGACTGGTATGATCAGAATCTGCGTGGATGTACCATTCCTTTGGTTTGTGTGATGTGGCGACATGAGAGGGTGCAAGAGAGCACCTGGGAACAGGAGAGACAGATGTTGTCTTAGTATCCCGAGTTGTTTGTGTAGTTTTGTTTTTTGGGGATGAGAAACTTGAAGGAGGGAATGATATAAGAACCCTCATTTTGATACTGTGAGACATTGTATTTTTTCATGATGTTATTCCAGAGTAGGGAATTCAGATGGTGTGCGATTCCGAGCCCCGATGTTGCTGGAATTAAATTTTAAGTGTGTTCGCACTAGGCATGACAAATAAATGAAATAACTTTTAAAAGGTAGCTCAGACTTGAAAACCGAGGTCACCGTTGATTCTAGAGCATGCCACTTACCCTAGGAGGTTTGTAACATTCGCGGGCGCGGGTCTTCTATGGAAAATACCACCAGGGGAATTTTCAGAATTTAGTGGGCCCTGGCATTGAATTTTATAACTTTAGAATGAAGGCTCATATTAAAATTTTGAGTCCTCCACTGCACTAAAGGTGTGTCGTTTACCCTAGGATCAGCTTAATCTCGGCCCCGTCGAGAGTTTCAGATGCAAGTCTTTTCATGGGTGATAAAGAAATTAATTAAAAGTTAATTCTTTTTTCCTACTTAAACAAAAACCCTCTCGTTCTTTTCCATTTTGTGTTCTCTAGAGGAATCTCCCAACAAGAACTCCCATCCCCTTCCTTCAAGCTCCACCTCCTCCCCAAAAAGGTGTTTTCGGTTATGGAAAAGGCGGATCTATCTCGGAGCGTTGGGCTATGCCCTGCGAGGTAGGAATAATTGTGTTTTCATTTAAATTTCCAGAACCTTTTTTAGCTTAATTTATAGCATGAAAATGCTGATAAATTTTCTATTGAATTACATATATTCATAGGGTTTGATATGAGATTTCCAACGCTCATTTCGAACAGAAAGTCTGAGTCTCGGGGCATCTGGGGTGGACCCGGGTTGTTTCCGACCAAAATCTTTGTTTTCCGGCGGTTCTAGGGCGGTTCAGTGGGTGAAAATGATGGAATGGGCTCCCCAGGTGGCAATGCGGGCTTCTTGGTGGTTGGAGCGGGCGAGCGGGATGGTGGCCTAGCGCAGCGGGGGTACAGGCTGCGTGGGGGTGTGCTGGTCGGCTTCGTCGGTCGGCGTGCGGCGCGAGATCGGGGTCGTCGCAACCCTGGGGGTAGACCGAGACCCGCAAAACACGGGTCCCATGGGAAAAATCCGGACCGGAACATGCCGGTCCGGGTGAAGCAGCATGACCTGCACGATGAACCACGGGCCACAGTGGACCGGGCGGTCCGGGCGGCCAAGCTGCGGACCGCCGGTCTAAAGGGGTGGGCCGGCTGAACCAGTCCGCACCACCCCTTCTCCATTCATTGGCGTTAAAACGCCTCTAACTCTCCAACCGAGTATCAAATTTTCTTGTTTTCTATGGAAAAGCGATCCTCAGTCCGAGGATACGGTTTTGATATCGTCTCGGGAATTTTTAATTCTCAAGACGGGGGCTCAGTGGCGTGACATGTCTGTTAAGTGTTATTTAGTGCCTTGTCGAGATTCTTGTTTCGGATGGTGAGAGCACATACAGAGTCTTTTTTAGGATCTGTCAGGGGAATTTTAACCCTAGAGTCGAGACGATGTTTTACAGTGTGGTTCCAGGTGTTGATTCCAGAGTTGAGGCGTGGGCCCATGGTCCGTCTTTCAAGCTACGTGCATCATTTTGAGACTTCTCCACCAGACATCCATTCGGGGTGTATGAATAGTCAATTCAGCATGGTTTTCCGTGAGGATTGCGATGGTGAAGTCTATTTGGGTGTGAGGAGGCCCCTTCGAGATCTCATTAAATGTGGAATCCTGAAAGGGTATTGGTCGGAGGTTCCTTTAATGCACTCTAAACCAACGAACGGTAAAGATGTTGGTGACACCCAGTGATGTCAATTGTTGTATAGAGTTATCGGACCAATTTCAGGTTTAACATTTAGTGGGACTGTGTAGTGGGTCACCTATTGATTTATTGGGTTTTACCCTCCAGCTGGGCTGGGTAGTGGGTCACCCGTTTACTTACTGTGGTTTACCCTCCATCGAGGCTGGGCAGTGGTTCACTCATTGACTTATTGGGGTTTACCCTCCAGTGGGGCTGGGCAGTGGGTCACCCATTGACTTATTGATTTTTACCCTCCAGCGGGGCTGGGTAGTGGGTCACCCGTTGAATTATTGGGTTTTACCCTCCAGGGGGCTGGGTAGTGGGTCTCCCATTGACTTATTGGGGTATACCCTCTAGTGAGACTGGACAATGGTTCACCCGTTGACTTATTGGGGTTTACCCTCCTGTGGGGCTGGGCAGTGGGTAACCCATTGGATTATAAGGCACATTTCCTTCTGCTAGGCTAGGAATTGGTTTTCTCCATGACTACCAGAGCATGAATCTTGTTCTGTGGATCAACATTGTGACAGCTTTGACGTGACCTTAGGACACACGAGGAGGAGGGGCGCTTTTCCCACCAAGACGCACGGGGTATGCCACGTGCTCTCCGTGTCTATCTCCTCTTGGTTGGATGAGTCTACTCTCATTCTATAGGTATAAAATACTCAACGAGAAGTTCTCCTTCTCACCATTTATGGCTCCTTTCATTTGGATGAGTTTACTTCCATTCTTTTGTTGGGTTGAGTTGCACTCTATCTATTGTACTCTTACATTGTTCTTTGTTCTGTCTACTGCTCACTGTTTTAGTACCTCTTTTATTTCTCTCTCGAGATTTTAGGTCATCCTACCGAGTATATTCATACTCACCCCTTCTTGGGTTTTTTACGCACTTGGTGTTCCCTTGCAGATGATGGACAGGTCGATCGAGACTATGAAGGAGTGTAGAGGACACATGAGCTTGGGCTGTGTTCAGTGGTCGTAGTAGTACATTCAGGTGTTAGAATCACCAGTTGTTTACTTTCATTTACCTATTTATGGGTTGTGGAACCTGTCTAGTTGGGTGCGTGTTTTTCCCTTTACTGTTCATTTTTCCGGTCAGTCCACTTTTCAGCACTTTACATGTTCTGTTTTTTAGGTCGATGCATGCTTTTGGTTGGGATATTGTAGTCCGTACTTTGGTTTCCAATTCACTCTGCACTTCTGCGTTGATTGGGCTGTGTGTGTGTGTGTACAGGTACTTAGGAAAAGGCCTCTCCGAGATTGTTATGCCTTCAGCGCTTGTTGCCAGCCCCTGGCCTATGGAGGCGGGCATGGGGTAGTTGTGGCTCGTAACTGATAGAGTCGGGTTGTGACAATAATGTGGTATCCTATGGTTCCACGGAACGTCGACCACATTTGATGAATTATCCAACCCATGATATCGAACTACCAAAAGTGATGAATTATATTAAGGATTGGTGGCATTAAATTTTATTTAAATGCTTTTCAATTTATTCAAGAAATAAAGATGGAGTTATATATTATCTAAGAAATAATTATAACCTCAAACAAAAATCATTTGGGAGTCTCATATAATGAGACCGATATTGTTTATGGAGTAACTAGAGTCTTTTCATTTCAACATTTCCTACACCCTTGGTAATGGAAGATTTATTGTTGATTCTTTTAGAAAGAAACATTTTACCCAAGTAAGGAATGAATCATTATAATAGTAGAATCTGATGGACCTCCATGCTTAGTTTCATTTGGGAGTCTGATAGGATGAGATAGAGATTGTTTTGAAAAATGTTCAAATGCACTATTCTCTTCTTGTGATGATTCTTTGGGTTCAACATCTTGATGATTAATTATGTGGATTTAGATACTCTCTTTATGGATGGGAGAAAATTGATGAAGGGTTTTTCCGTTCAAAGTGTATCATTTGTTCTTAGAACTGGTATGTTATACCTTCACCTATGTGAAAGGATGTGTTGAGGAATTTACATAATTCCCAATGGGCGGTACACCCTAGAACCATGAAGATGTTCTATAATATGCGTCAATGATTCTAGTGTCCATGTATGAGATGAGACATTAGTGATTTTTTTCTTGTTGTCATACATTCCAATATATCAAATCTAAGAAGCAGATACCTTAGGGTTTACTTCAAACACTTACAGTTCTAGCGTGGGAGTTGGATGAGAAATCTATGGACTATGTGTAAGGGATTCCATGCACCCCTCGAGGGAAGAATGTGATATGAGTTATGATCAACAGACTGACCAAATCATCTCAATTTATACCCATTAGATATAAAACCAACATTGAGTACTTGGGATGTCACTATGTGAAAGAGATTTTCTGTTTGTATGGAGTGTCATGTACTCTAGTCTCTAATAGGGATCCTTGTTTTACTTCTCTCTTTTTGAAATTCTTATAAGAGGGATTAGGATATTAGGTGAATTTTAGCATGTTATATCATTCATAGATGGATGGAAAGAAATAGTTGGATCTACATATTCTTGAGTACATGTTTCATGATTTTATTCTATTCTTTGGAATAGCTTGAGATTACCATTTCGGACTGGAGGAATTTTCCTAGAATAATTGTAACGATCTGAGCCTTTTAATTATATTTTTTTTCCTAATTTTGTGTGTTATTTTATTTTATACTCAAAAAAACTATATCCATTAATTAATGAAGTGGGTATAAATAAAATGTGACTATTGGGTTTCGACTATTATATGACCTTTGGTCAATATGACCATTGGAAACTATAATACTAACATTGTGTTTTTTATAAATACGGTTATCTTGGTTAATTAATATAGAAAGAATATTTAATGGCCTCATCCAGTAGACTCGAGCCATATGAAGCCCATCATTCGGAGCTTGGGAAGGAGGTAGCATCACTGGGCTTTGCTCTGGACCAATCCCAAGCCAAACTTCAACGTATGAAGCTTGAACAGAATTTCCTAAGGGAGAAGTTCAAGCAGATATAAATCACCACTCAGAAAATGTTGTTCGAGCCACCCCAAGATTCTATCATCATAGCACACCTTACACTTAGGTCCTATGTTGTTGTTATAAGGGGCTATGTAACGAGACCTTAGTTGCTTTGTGTAATCCTTTCATATCAATAAAATTTTTATTTCTTATTATGGAAAAACATGTGAATTTCAAATATCCGGATAAATATTGGATGTGCATTATTGATGAATTTAGGAAAAAATGGTTTTTTAAAATAATTTTGTATTCAATAAATAATTAATAATGTGAAATGATTTTCAAAAAATGGTCTTCTCCAGTTGTGATTAGTGAAAAATTTAGAGTCTAATAAGATCAACATGGTTTTTAGTGAATAGTAATGTAAGAATAATAACATACCCATATGAATAGTAATGAATAGTAAAGTGACCAAAAAAATGGAAACTTCACCCATGAATGTATAAATACATTTTTGACATCTTAAAAGTGAAAAAATGATCATAGTTAAAGTTTTGGTATTTTTTTACGCAATAAATATTTTATTTACAATTTTATAATTAATTTAATAATTTAAAATCGAAATTTATTTTCATAATATTTAATCATAAATTTTTACTTTATTGTCTTATGGGTATAAGATATTTTTATGGGACCTTGATTACTTTTTTAAGGTGATACAAAATGAGTTATAGTTTTAAAGTTGTATTTTTTGGAATAAATAATTATTTTGTTTAAAAATAAAAATAAAAATATTCAGAAAATTAATTTCATAAATTGGACTTCATTTTTGAATTCAGAGCCTTTATATTAGGTTAGAGTGAATTTTTGAGATTTTTCTGAAATAGTTGAATTATCAGTGAATAGTAAAAAATGCAGTTTTGAGTTTCGGGTGTTTAATGACATCATTAATGATGTAATAATGATGAAAGATTTCTGGTCGACTTATGAATAGTGATATATTCTATGAGGTTTCCAAAGTGCCCAATACCATGGGCAAATACCATGGGCAAGCCCATGGTTTGGAAAATACTACCGATGAGGTGTCCCTTGGAAATTAATAAATTATTCACTCACTTTTCCTATAAATACCAAGTCATTTCCCTCATTCATTTCATTAAAAAATCATCCTCAGATAATTTATGGTCTAATTACCTCCCAATGAGTCCTCCCAAGGTTCTTTCAAGCCTCCCAAGGTCTTGAACTTCATGCTTTCAAAGTTACTCTTCAAGGTAAGGGATCCTTTCACCCTCTTATTTTTAAGTCACGACTTCCTTTATGTTGTGTATTCTATTTTCCATATATTTATGTGGAGGGTATGTTCTTATATGTTCTCATTTCTATCCATTCCATGTATAATTTTTGAGAGACCCTTTTCTGGTATCATCAATTAGTTTTTTGAATTTTTACGTGACGTCGTTAGGCTGCCGAATTTCTCGTAAAAGAAATCGCATATTATCTTTCCTTTCAATGCATTTCTCATATGAAAAGGATGAAACATAACATAATCATTTGTATTAAAACTGGCATAAGAAATTTTAATAATTTAACCATAAACCATGAATGGTTTAAAAATAACACATCCACAGTCAAACATATCACAAAACCTTCAATATAATATAGAATATTGTATCATAATAAATCAACTTCAAACAACTATAAAATCCATCAAAGGATGTTGACCTAGATGAAATCAAAACTATTTGAGAGAAAAATTTATTTTGATTTTGAAATAAATTAAAAGTAACATAATTATAATAGAAAACATTAATTTTGAAAATATTCTTATAATCTTGTAAGGGATGCTTCGAAGGTGTTATAACAGTGGAAAATAACCACACTCGCCATATAAGTTAAAAAAAATATTCCCTTAATTTTCTCGAAAAGGTCATAAAGGAACTTGTTTGGAAAATGAATGAAATATTCCTTCATAAAAATTTCATAAAAATTCAAAAAAAAATGGTATAAATGACATTAAACCATAGTCTCGGAAATAGTAAAAATGTTTTCAAATACATTTTTTAGAAACACGGATGTGGATGATAAAGAGATATCAGTAGATACTTACATATTAAAAACCTATGATAATAAAGAGATTGTAAAATTAACCTTTACATGTCATATTAACCTAGAAAATTAGAGGAATTCCTCAAAAGTCATAATTTACATTTATTTGGATATAAATAATATTAATTATTTTAATCTTTAATTAATATGATCATTACTGCATCATCATTATGTCATAAATAAATTAAACTATTTAGTTTATAAAATTTATAACTAAAATAAAATTATGTAGTAAATACTTTTATCTTTCTAATGAATAGCTATAGTCGAATTTATCTTATGTATAACCCTGTATTAAAAAAAATCAATTATTAAACTTTGAATTTAATACTTTTAACTCTACTATAAATAAAATAAAAATAAATGTCCTAATCAAATCCAAGTGGACCAAAAGGATCATTTTTTATTCCTAAGGTTGATTTTTGTTAAAATACACTTATCCAATAGAATTAGTACATGTGTTAGGGTAATTATAATATCATTTTTACCTTTAATTACCATATTTACTTTTAACTCTGATAAATAAAATTCAAAAGTTATTGTTCACCAACAATTATTTTCATTTTATTGAACCACATTTTACTTACAGATTTCAACGGTGTCTCTTGGATTTTTTAAATTCAATTCACATAAGTGGTAAAATTACTTTTATAAAAAATTGTAAATGTGCCAAGATGGTGGGTAAAAGACGTTAAAACTTCAATAAAATTATACATATCTAATCTTATTATAAAATGAATTTACATTGATCATATATAGGTATTATCTATATATTTTAACCTAAAACAAATTTAAATAAAATAACTAATTATTTAAATAAAAATTTGGTTTTAAACAACAACGCAATGTTTTTCACTATTCATCAAAATTTGAATGTTTTCAGAAAAATACAAAAAATTCACCCTATGAAAATTTTGATATTTTGAATCCAAAAAGGAAGTCCATTTTGAAAAATAAAATTTTAAAAATTGGTTATAGTATTCATAATGGAAAGTTTGATTGGTCTTGGTGTGTTAGAACTGAAAGTTGCATACAACGCAAGATATTGTACTAATCAAAGAGAAGTGCACTGTGGAAGCTTAGGGTGTCACATTCTTCCCTCCTTCAAATAATTCCATCCTCTATTTTTATAGAATATTACTGCATAAAAAGATTTAGTTGGTTCTTCATCATATTTTCCTCAGGTTTTGTAACACCCCAAGATTACATAGTACGTTATCTCATTAAAGTAATTCAATAGCTTGGGCTACACGCAACACCGAGTTCGAGCACACCCCAACTTACCAAACTAGCTGTTCAAAAGAGGTTATGAATAGTATTAACTAAATTTTGAATCTTATATACTCTATATAATTTTAATATCCATATTATGTGTTTCTTAGACATAATATATGTATAAAATCATTTTTCAGATAAAAGAAGTATTTTTCAAAAAAATGCAATTTTACCACCTTTTAATGGAGAACCCTTTTTAATACCAATATTTGACACTTATATATTTAATTTAATAAATTTAAATTATTCTTTATAAGCAGGACATAGAAATTTAGTTTGGATAAATTTTTTATTACTTTTCTGATAACATTCATATTTTGATGAATAGTGAAAATACTTTGTTTTAATTGAAAAAAAATTTTTAATCGAAATAACATATAGTGTTAAATTATGAATTTGAATGGTTTTGAAGTATAATTAGATTATATTTTTATCATTTAAAATAATTTAGATCATTATACGAAATTTTATATTTAAATTTGACATAAACACACGTCAATCTTTTGATAGTTTTTAATTTTTAAACACCCGCTTTTTAGTTTTGACAACTGGAATTAATTTTAAATTAATAAATGAAACTTCTATGTTTTGAATTTTGTAAAATATACTTAATTTTTGAATTCTGAATATCAAAATAATCTTAAGGTGATTTTTTGGTATTATTATGAAAACTTTCAATTTTTTATGAATAGTGAAAAGTACTGCGTTATTATTTAAAACCGACTTTTTATTTAAATAATTATTTATTTTATTTAAATTTATTTTAAGTAAAAATAAGTATATAATACCTATATAATTTAAATGTAATTCATTGGAGTCATTTTATAATATAATTAGATATAAAAAAATTTATTGAACTTTTTATCCTCTTTTACCCACCTTCTAGGAACATTAGCAAATTTGCATAAAACATAATTTTACAAATTCTGTGATTTGAATTTAAAAAATATGAGAGACACAGTTGACATCAGTAAGTAAATTTGATTCAATAAGGGGAAAATATTTTTTTGGTGAATAGTAACTTTTGACTTTTATTTACCACGGTTAAAATAAAATAGGGTAATTAAAAATGATATTATAATTAACTTAACACATGTATTAATTCTATTGTATAACTGAAATTTGACCTAAAACAGCCTTAGGAATAAAATATGATCCTTTAGGTCGACCTGGATTAGATTAGGACATTTATTATTATTTTATTTAAAAAAGAGTTAAAAGTGTTAAATCCAAAGTTTATTAACTAAACCATTTTTAATATAGAGTTATACATGAGATAAATTAGACTATAAATATTCATTAGAAAGATAAAAATATTTCCAACATAATTATATTTTATTTATAATTTTTAATGATTACAAAACTAAATTTATTTATAACACAATGATGATGCAGTAATTACATTCATAATGAAATATTAAAATAGTTTATATTAAAAGTATTAAAATAAAGAGAATTTAAAAGTGTTGATGTCATCCAAGAAATTTTTAGGTTAATATGACATGTTAGGGTTGATTAGATAAAGTTTTTTATATGTGATAAGGTTTTTATTGCATTTACAAAAATAAAATACCAAATAGTGTCAAAATTGACATAAATTAATTTTTAAAACAAATACTATATTATTGGTTGATATAAAATTCCAAAAAATATAAGGTTCATCCAAAGGGATTAAATAATATTATATATTTCATTAATTAACCACTTTAGGTTCTATTTTAAGTTTATAGTATGTTTATTAACCATATAGTTTAAGAATACATGAAGACACAGTAAAAGTTAAACTATTTAACTAAGAGTTAAATCTAAAAGATAAGGTTAAAATGGTAACCTAAACAAGTATAAAACCTATTGGTTGAGAGGATTTAAAACCATAACTACCTAAGTATGGAAATAAATTCATTTTGAGACATTATAAACCGAATATTTTGTATAATAAATTAATATTTTAATCTTTTCCTAAAGTGACCCTCACCACTCTTATAAAAAGGCAATTCCCCTTCTCTCAAAATCACACATCCAAAGCCATTAGGATCGGCCAACCCCAGCCCAAATAACCTCCAAACTTCCCTAAATTCAACCTAAAGGCATTAAATTTATCATAAATCTAACCTAAGTAGCCCTTTTGATCAACTCAAAAGAAACACCCGAATAAGAGGTAATTATTTCACCACCCTCTTTCAAGTTCTTTTCATCTTCCACTTCCACTTTATTTGTTGTTTCCATTCCAAATTAATACCTCCAGTAACTGATATATACTCTGAAGTTATTATAAATATGTTAGAACCATATTTATCGATTCTATCAATCCTATAAATGACAAAGTCACTATAGATGTGTACGTACGGCTTATCGTCTCCACGTCGTGGTGTAGTTTGTTATTCAAACACTTCATTATTTGGATGGGTATAATAATGAGTATAACTAATGTAAATAATTTATATAACATGTTAATGATTATTTATATACGATATACCATCCAATTACATATTATTTCACCATTAATATAATGATATTGTTGCTTGTGCGTACGTACAGATTACCATCTCCATGATGCGATGAGTTTCATTCCCATGTTCACAATACATCAATGATTATAAAAATATACATTATTAATAAGTTTGTAATATATGAAATAATAATTCTACTGTAGATATATATATGTATATATGTATGTATGTACTTACATATATCTTGTTCACTTACTTTCGTTCAATACGATTTGAAAACATAAACAACGTTTATGCGTATGTACGACCTACCATCTCCATAACCGATGCCTTCCATTTCATATATCTATCTATTATAAATATTTATATTCAAAATATATATGATATATAAATCCAGGATTATATTCTATAATTATTTAAATCATAATCTATATGATATGATCAAGATTAACAAGTTAAAACATGTAAGATAAAGAAAGAGATTATTACCCAAAATGTTAATATAACATGGAAATATTTATTAAATGGGTAGTATAAAGTCATAAATGAATCCTGTATGATATAATAAATATTAATATGGTTCTGGTGTAATTTAATAACATACTATGGTCATTATTCAGGAGGATAAATGTCGCCTCGACAAAAGGAAAGTGCAAGGTAAGGGTTAATTCGACAATATATTTATTATCCGAGGTTGTTTTTACGTAAATATATACTGGGACATATTTATTATCCATTTTCATGTTTCAAAACAGAGTTTTCAAAAGGTATTATTTTTAAGTGAATTTTTACTAAAACATCATTTTAATTATTTTAAATATTTATTCTTTTAAACCTTTCTCGTTAATGTCCATGTTTTCAAAAGGTTTAAGGATTTATTTATATGGACATGAATTTTTTAGAATGTTAATTCCTTTCAAAAGTTTCAAAGTGGTATGGGACACTTTGATTCAAAATTATTTTTTAAATGACTTCCTTTATAAAATATGTGAGTTTTAAATTATTTCATGAAAAATAGAAATTTCTCTCAAAGATTTTTACTGATAATTTTCAACTATGTCAACATCCTTTATGGGATAATATTCTTGATCGAGGTTGATTTATTATAATAAAAAACTTATATATTAAATTGATGGTTTTTTTATATTTTTTACTATGGATGTGTTATTTTTATACCATTCATGGTTTATGGATAAAGTATTGATATTTCATATGCTAATTTTAATATGAATATTTATGTTATGTTTAAACCTTTTCATATGAGGAATGCATTGAACTTAGTATGTGACGGGTGGAGCCTGATATATATCATTGATACATCGATAGGTCTCGTGAGACAAACTAGGGTCTTGGAACAGGGCCTTGACAAAATCTTATTTGTAGTCTTGGCACAAGGCCTTGAATATGTGGTTATGATTTCTGGAAATATGCATTCCATCATTATGAAATTGGATATTGATATTGCATGCGATTATTCGACTAGTATAATATCCATGTGAATAAGTTAATGGAATTATTCGAATTATATTTTCCATTTTATGCTGAAGTTTGAGTCTAAAAGGTTTTTATTTTGGTTTTATACATTGCCTTAAATGTTTATGCTTATTTGTGAAGGTTTATGCTATATTGTTATCCTTACTAAGCATTTGAGCTCACCCCTTTCTTATGTTTTATTTTCCCCGGATTCCTAGAAGTGTGTTATGATTGATAAGTAGGGTTAAGCTAGGGTTTTAATGGTGTTCTCAAAGGATCATTTATGTTGTGTTTTATTTTCTAATGTGTAATGTAATGTTCGTGTATATAATCTATTTTCCAAGAATGCTAAATCGATCAGTCCTTCGGGACTTGATTCCTTGTAATCCATCCAATGTATTAAAATAATGCATTGACTCTTGGTAACTAGGGTTGTGTAGTTAAAGTTGGTATTCTAGGAAGTTTATCAATAACCTTGTAAGTAGATTTAGATAAGCTCTGATTAGAAAACATTGCCCTAAGATAAACTTTTAGGATTAGAATAGAAGAACTTCCTTGAATTTTTTTTATGTGGATATTTTGTGTATTTTGCAAGAAATACATCCTTGTTTAGATACGAGCAGGTAGAGGTGGATCTGGCACAAATGTACCTTGGAGTGCAAACTCTAACAAGGAGTTTCAGGTTTGACCCGGGGTATCCTGGTACACAACAACAGGCCTTGCTGCACTCTTGGTTACGATACTCCCTGGGGATATGCTTAGGATAATTTCAATTTTAATTACAAACCATTATGAAGGGTTAAAGAGTAAATAATTCCTCAATGAAAACATTTTTAGGACTATGGATTATATGCATACACTTTTCAATTTGCATTAGGTATTTTACAAGTTTTCGATTATGCATTGTGATTCATAGACTAACATAGTGTATTCCATTTTTTAGAAATGGTTCCCACTAGAAGGGATGAGTAATCCAGCAATACGCATGATCCAAAGAGTAAAAAGGATCGTATCTTTCATGGTATTAAGGAAACATTATGAAGGGAAATAGTTTCCCACATATTCTCATCAGATGAAGAAATAATATCTTGTGTTAAAAAGATAAGTAAATAATTCTATGAGTTCTATAGATTTGAAGGGATGCAAGAGAAGCAGAGGATGGTAGAGAGAGATGGATGAAGGGAAGTGGGGGAACAAGGATTTTCCCGTATGTGATAACTGTGGAAAAAATCACCTTGGTAAATGCTTGAAGGGAATGGGAGTTTGATATAATTGTATAGAAAAAGGACACCAAGTACGTGATTGCACGGGTAAGAAAAAGGTTTTAAATATACAATGCTTCATCTGCAAGGATTTGGGACACTATGTGAATCAATATCCAAATCATCATAGTATACCCCAAATGAAGATATTAGATAATAATCAAGTTATGATATTACCACAGATGAAGAGTAATGACTAGTGTTATTATGTTGATTTTAAATAATTATGTCATTTGAGTATTGTATCAACGATATACTGGTTATAATAATTATATAGTATATTAGGATTGTACTGCAATACTATTTCATTAAGGATTTGAGATTGTGTGGTACCAGGAAATTTGACTCAATATCCAGTTAAACGTTTTAGAAAATACATGGTTAAAGGAAAGATAAAACTTTAATATGGTCCTAATACTGAGGTATTGGTTTTGGAATAAGAGATGATTGATTTGGATAAATTATATTGGATATTATTGACATCCTTAGTACTGATTAATGGTTTGTTTGTTCCAACATTTTTGGATATAAGGAGTATATCCAGTATTCTATAAGGAATAAGGGAAGATGAATATAATAAATATGGTTTTATGGTAATTCATGGTGTTACCGTGTTTTAAAATAATAAATGATGAAGGTATTCACATGTTATTACATGGAAAAAAGAATCTTCATTGTCTTTACCATCCATATAAATTTTGGACTATGAATTTGGACAGAAGTATTTTAGATAATTCTAAAGGTTGAAATGGATTAAGTTTGACAATTGGATACTATTATTAAGGTTAAATTATTCCTTAATATTATTTTTGTATTACTTAAAAAGGACAACCCGAAGGTTGTGATAAAACCCATCGCGTCCGGCAAGGCTGCGAGACTTGAACCTGTAACCGAAGGGAGATAAGGGTGTATCATCTACCACTAGCATACGTGATGTCTTGGTTTGTATAATTTAGTTTTTATAAATAGTTTGACAAATGAATTATAAATTCATTATTTTTGGAACCCTATACGATTAGGATAAATTGAATATTTTTGAATTCTATTATCTTTTGGAGTGAAAGATGAGTTTGTGGTAGGAATTAGTAGAAGGATGAAACTCCACTTTCCAAGCATATTTTTTCCATATTATTCTATGAATAAATTAATTCTTAAACATTAGGTAAGGGATCTTAAAACTAAAAAGGTTTTGTCCTAATACATTATTTTTTGTTGAACTAATAACATTTTAAATCATCATAGATCAATGGCTTTGAGGCCCTCGATTGTACACTTGTTTGTGATTGATGACCTCAATCACTCCCTTTAAATATTTAGATTTTCCTTCTAATTATATGTCTCAAATTTCAACCAATTTTCTTTTAATTGAGATTTTAATTTGGTGGTGACTTTTTCATTTCCCTTTCCCTCTTATTAAGACTAATTTTTATTAACCCAGTTTCCGATGTGTGTTTTCCACAAAGGTATTTGTCTATTTTCAACATTTTATTTTTGAAGAAAAATTTCAAATATTGAGGACTCAATTTATTTAAGGGGGGTAGAATGTAAAACCCCAAGGTTTCATAGTACGTTATCTCATTAAAGTAATTTAATAGCTTGTTCTACAAGCAACACTGAGTTCGACCGCACCAAAACTTACCAAACCAGCTGTTCAAAAGTAGATATAAATAGTATTAACTGAATTTTGAATCTTATATACTCTATATAATTTTAAGATCCATATTATGTGTTTCTTTGACGTAATATAAGAACAAATTCATTTTTTCAGATAAAAAAATATTTTTCAAAAAAATGAAATTTTACAACCATTTAACGGTGAACCCTTTTTAAAACAAATATTTGACACTTTTATATATTTAATTTAATTAAATTAAATTCTTCTTTAGAAGCAGGACATAAAAATTTAGTCTGGATAAATTTTTGGTAATTTTCTGATAACCTTTATATTTTGATGACTAATGAAAAATATTATGTTTTAATTGAAAACAACTTTTTAATTGAAATAATTTATAGTGTTAAATTATGAATTTTAATGGTTTTGAAGTATAATTAGATTATATTTTTATCATTTAATACAATTTAGGTCATTATAAGCAATTTCAAAATTAAATTTGACATAAACACATGTCAATATTTTGATAGTTTTTACTTCTTAAAAACACACATTTTGGTTTTGAAAAAAAGCAATTAATTTTAAATTAATAAATGTAACTTCTATGTTTTTAATTTGGTAAAACAAACCTAATTTTTGAATTCATAATATCAGAATTAGCTTTGGGTGAATTTTTGGTATTTTTCTGAAAACTTTCAAATTTTTATGAATAGTGAAAAGCATTGCATTATTATTTAAAACCGACTTTTTATTTAAATAATTATTTATTTTATTTAAATTTATTTTAAGTAAAAATAGATATATAATACCTATATAAGTTAAATGTAATTAATTGGGGTAATTTTACTATAGAATTAGATGTATAAAAGTTTATTGAACTTTTTAACCTCTCTTTCCCACCTTCTAGGCACATTAGCAAATTTGTATAAAACATAATTTTTCCACTTCTGTGAGTTGAATTTAAAATATATAAGAGACATAGTTGACATGAGTATGTAAAATGTGATTCAATAAGATGTAAATATTTTTTTTTGAATAGTAACTTTTGACTTTTATTTACCATGTTTAAAAGTAAATAGGGTAATTAAAGGTAAAAATAGTATTATAATTACCCTAACACATGTCCTAATTCTATTGGATAAATTTAATTCGACCAAAAACAACCTTATTAGTAAAATATGATCATTTAGGTCCACTTGGATTAGATTAGGACATTTATTATTATTTTATTTAAATAAGAGTTAAAAGTGTTATATTCAATGTTTATTAACTAAACCATTTTTAATATAGGGTTATACATAAGATAAATTCGACTATAAATATTCATTAGAAATTTAAATATATTTTATACATAATGATATTTTATTTATAATTTTTAGATCTTAAATAATTAAATTTATTTATGACACAATGATCATGTAGTAATTACCTTCTTAATGAAATATTAAAATAGTTTATATTATAAATATTAAAATAAATATAATTTAAAAGTTTTGATGTCATCCACTAATTTTATAGGTTAATATTACATGTTAGGGTTGATTAGATAAATCTTTTTCTATGTTTTAAGGTTGTTATGTCTTTCGCAAAAACAAAATACCAAATAGTGAAAAAATGACATAAATTAATTTTTAAAACAAATCCTATATTATTGGTTGATATAATATTCCCAAAAATATAACGTTCTAAAAAATGTCTTAAATAAAATTATATATTTCATTAATAAACCAATTGAGGTTATCTTGGATTTTTAGAGTAAGTTTATTGACCATATAGTGTAAGAATACAAGAAGACACGGTAAATGTTAAACTATTTAACTAAGAGTTAAATCTAAAAGATAAGGTTAAAATGGTAGCCTAAACATTTATAAAACCTATTGGTTGAGTATATTTCGACCCTTAACCACCTAAGTCTTTAAATAAATTTATTTGGAGCTATTATAAACCGAATATGATTTTATAATAAATTAATATATTAATCTTTTCCTAATGTGAACCTCACCCCTATTATTAAAGGGCACTTACCTTCTCTCAAAATCACACATAAAAATCCATTTGGCTAGGACAAAACCTACCCAAATATCCTCCCAACTTTCCTCACTTCAACCTAGAGGCCTTCTTTTGAGCATAATGCTAACCCAAATATCCTACCCAATTCCTCTTTCATTGTTGTTTCCATACAAAAATAATAACTATATTAACTCTTACATACTATGATGTTATTATAAATATGGAACAACCATATTATTTATTCTATTCATCCTATAAATGACAAAGTCAACATACGTGCATATGTACGGCTTACCATCTCCACGCCGTGGTGTAGTTTGTTATTCAAATACTTCATTAATCGTATGGGTATAATAATGAGTATAAAGGATGAAAATAATAAATATAACATGTTAATGATTCTGTATATATGATATACCATCCAATTAAATATGATTTCACCATCAATATAATGATATTTTCACTCGTGTGTTCATACTGTTTACCGTCTCCACGAAGTAATGAGATTCATTCCAATGCTCATAATACATCGATGATTACAAAAAATATATTATTAATAATTTTGTAATATATGACATAATAATGCAACTAGATATATATATATATGTGTGTGTGTGTGTGTGTGTACTTACATATATCTTATTCACTTACTTCCATTCAATATGATATAAAAACGGAAACAACATTTTTGTGTACGTACAACCTATCGTCTCCATAAATAGTGCCTTCCATTTAATATATATATATCTATTTTAAATATTTATATTCTAAATATATATGATATATAAATCAATTTTTATATTCTTGAAGTGTTTAAATCATGATCCGAATGATACGATCAAGAATAACAAGTTAAAACATGTACGATAAAGAAAGCGATTATTACCCAAAATGTTAATTTAACATGGAAACCATAATTAAATGGGAAGAATAAAGTAATAAATTAATCATGTATTATATATTTAATATTAATATGGTTTTGGTAGAATTTAATAACAGACTATGGTCATTATACAGGAGGATAAATGTACCCTCGGCCAATGGAAAGTGCAAGGTAAGGGTTAATTCCACAATCTCTTTATTATTTGAGGTTGTTTTTACATAAGTATATATTGGGACATATTTATTATCCATGTCCATGATTCATAAAAGAGTTTTCAAATGGATTCTTTTTAATTTACTTTTTACAAAAACATCATTTTAAATGTTTTAAAGATTTATTCTTCTAACTGTTCTCATTAGTGTCCATGTTTTCAAAAAAAATAAGGATTTATTTATATGGATATGAATGTTTTAAAATGTTAATTACTTTCAAAAGTTTTAAACTAGTATGAGACACTTTGATTTAAAAATATATTTTAAATGAGTTCCTTTATAAATTATGTTACTTTTAAATGATTTCATCAAAAATGGATATTTCTCTCAAAGATTTTTACTGATCATTTTCAACAATGTCATAATCCTTTAAAGGATATTATTCTTGATTGAGGTTTATTTTTTAAGATACAAATATTCCATATTGTATTTAAGGTTTTGTTATATGTTTGAATGTAGATGTGTTATTTTTATACCATTCATGGTTTATGGATAATATATTGACATTTCGTATGCTAGTTTTAATACAAATGTTTATGTTATGTATAAAACTTTTCATATGAATAATGAATTGGACATAGTAAGTGATGGGTGGAGACCGATATAGCTCTGCGATGCATCGGTAGGTCACATGATATAAACTAGTTTCTCAGAATGAGGCCTTGACAAAATCTTATTTGTATTCTTGGCACAAGGCCTTGACAATGTGGTTATGAAGTCTGGAATTTTGAATTCCATCATTATGAAATTGGATATAGATATTCCATGTTATTATTCAACTAAAAGATTATCCATGTGAATAAGTAAATGGTATTATTTGATTTATTTTTTCCATATTATACAGATGTTTATGTCTAAAAGGCTTTTGTTTTAGTTTTATAAATTGCCTTAAATGTTTGTGCTTATTTGTGAAAGTTTACGCTATATTGTTATCCTTACTGAGTGTTTGATATCACCCCTTTCTTATGTTTTATTTTCTTAAGATTCCATGAAGTGCATTATTATTGATAAGTAGGGTAAGCTAAGGGATTAATGGAGTTCTCAAAGGATCATTTATGTTGTGTTTTATTTTCTAATGTTTAATGTAACGTTCATGTATGTAGTCTATTTTCCAGGACTACTAAACTGATCAGTCCTTTAGGAATTGATTCCTTGTAATCATGCATATGTATTAAAATAATGCACCGAATCTGGGTAACTAGGGTCAGGGCATTACAGGTTCCCACGTTGCCTCTTCCATCTTATGGTTTCTTTATAAAACTTTTACCAGACGAGTCATCTAGTTTCTTGACACTTGTTCTCTAGTATCAAGAATCTTTACTGGATATTCACAATAAGACAGATTGGGTTCTAGTTCTATATCTTCATAGGTGAGTACATGCATTGGGTCAGGAATGTATTTTCTCAATAGTGATACATGGAACACATCATGAACTTTGGAGTGACTTAGAGGCATTTCCAAATGGTAAGCTACAAATCCAATTCGTTCTATAATTTCAAAAGGACCAATGTACTTGGGACTTAATTTTTCCTTCATGCTGAATCGTATAACACCCTTACATGGAGATACCTTCAAGAAAACAAGATCTCCTGCATGAAATTTCATATCCTTACTTTGGTTATTGGTATAGATTTTTAGCCTACTTTGAGCATCTTTGATGTGGGTTTTGATAATATTCACCTTTTTCATTGTTTCCTTAACATGTTATGGGACTATGAGTTTTCTTTCACCAACATCATCCCAACCAGTTGGTGTGTGACATCACTTTCTATATAACTCTTGATATGGTGCCATCTAAATATTTGAATGGAAGCTATTATTATAATAAAATTCTACCCTAGGTAAATATTGATCCCACATACCTTGAAATTCAAGTGAGAAAGATGTCAACATGTCTTCTATGATTTGAAAAGTCCATTATGATTGTCCATCAGTTTGAGGGTGGTAGGCAATGCTCAAACGAAGTTTAGTATCTAGGGCCTTCTGGAGACTTTTCCAGAATCTTGATGTAAAATGGGGATCATGATCTGAAACAATCGATAAGGGTACTCCATGAAGTATTACAACTTAATTAATATATATTCTTGCTAAATGTTCAAGTGGTAAATCATCTCATATAGTAAGAAAATGTACTGACTTGGTAAGATGATCAACAGTGACCCATATCACATCATTCATTCTAGGAGTCTTTGGTATCCCCATAACAAATTCCATCATAATATCATCCCGTTTCCACTCAAGTATGAGAATAGGTTGCATGAATCCACCAAGATGTTGTCTTCCAGCTTTAACATGTTGACAAACCATACATCTTGAAACATAATCAGAAATCTCCCTCTTCATGTTGTCCCACCAAAAATATTCCTTCAAATCTCTATTCATCTTAGTGATACTTGGTTGTATAAAGAAATTTGAGATATGAGAAACATCCAACAATTCCCTTTTTAGATTAGGTATGTCAAGAACAAAAAGTCACTTCCCAAATTTCAAAATCCCATATTCATATAATAATTTTATCAATCTCCCATTGTTCACATCTTTAATTTTCTTTTGAAACTTTTCATCATCCGTCTAAGAACTTTTTATCCTTTTTAGTAATGACGATTTTTCAACCATTTGAAAAAAGTATTGATGTTTCACCTTCTATGATAATTACCATATAGAACTTTACTAGATCCATGAACATAGGATCCCTTTTAACTCTCATCTTGTTCAAAACTCCATGATCATTTCTACTCAAAGCATCTACCACCTTATTTTCCTTCCCCCAGTGGTAGTGTATAGTGCAATAATAATCCTTCAGTAGTTCAAGCCATCATCTTTTCCTCATGTTGAGTTCTTTCTATGAGAAAATATACTTCAAACTCTTGTGATCGGTATATATATCACATTTCTTCACCAAAGAGATAGTGTATCCATATATTCAATGCAATGATTACATCTGCTAACTCAAGATCATGAGTAGGATTGTTTTGTTCATGAATTTTTAACTGTCGTGACGCATAGGCCATAAATCTATCATTCTGCAGAAGGACACAACTCAGTCCTTTCTTTGAAGCATCACTATAAATAAAAACCCATCATTCCTAGATGGTATTGTAAAGATAAGAGCATTGAATAATCTTCACATTAGTTCTTCAAAAAATTCTTCACACTCTTTTTCCAAACAAATTTAACCTCTTTATGTCGGATCTTGATTAATGGGTTTTCCAATCGGACAAAATCTTGGATGATACGCCGATAATAACCTAATAAACCAATATAACTGGGTACCTTAGTTATACTCGTCGGTGCTAGCCATTCTGGGATTTCCTTAGAAACAATATGGCCAAGAAAAGAAATTTCCTGAATCTAGAATTCACAGTTACTAAACATCCTATAAAATTTATTTCATCTAAGGGTTTTCAGAAGAGTGTGCAACTGATTTTCATGATCTTTCTATAATTTAAAGTAAACCAAGATATCATCAATAAATACCACTTCAAATTCAGCAAGATATTCTTTGAAAAAACTATTCATTGGTTCCATGAAGAAATACGGTGCATTAGATAGTCCAAAAGGCATTACTATAAACTTGTAATGTATGTACCTTGTTCGAAGTTCTTTTTTCGGAATGTCTTATTTCTTCACACACCATTGATGATATCTAGATTGATGGTGAATCTTTGAAAAATATTGAGATCCATGAAGTTTTTTGAATAAATAATCAATGAAAGGTAATGGATACTTGTTCTTTTTTTATAGAATTGATCTCCCTGTAGTCAATGAACAACCTCATAGATCCATCTTTATTCTTAACAAAAAGGACAGAGGCTCCCCATAGAGAAACGCTAGAGAGAGTAAATCATTTATTAATCAATTCCTCTAGTTTTTTATTTAGTTCCACTAATTCCATAGTTTCCATTCTATAAGGTGTCTTTGATATGGGCCTTGAACCAGGAATTAAATCAATGGGAAACTCAATTTCTAGTCCTTGAGGATGTCCAGTTAAATCCTCTAGAAACACATCAATGTATTCCTTCAAAATAGGTATATTATCTATTTGAACATTCCTTTCCTCACCCATATTTATTTCATTATCTTCCTCCCCAATAATTGAATTTAGTAGAGCTAATGGGGATGGATCTAGAAAATAATCAGATGGTGTTGTTTGTGCTCTAAAGATAAGGTACTTCTTATCATCATCAAAAATTGTAAAATCCTTCTTTTTACAATAAATTTTCACATCATGGTCTGAAATCCAATCCATACTGAGGATTGTATCAAATTCAATCATGGGTATGACGATGATATTGGCAGATTAAGAATTTTTATATGTCCTAATGGGATCTGTTCACAAAATTTTATTTCAATAATCCTTCCCTAAGGAGTTTTAAATTACAACTCCCCTATTAAATAAAATTAGAAATATATAATTTTCTTAGAAAACTAGGATGATATAAAACAATGCGATGATCTAGAATCAAATAAATAATTGGATAAATTTGAGGAAACCATTAAATTACCTGCTACCACTTCATTCAAAGCTTTAACCTTAGTAGTAGTGATCGCATAAGCTTGGCCTTGCTCTTTTGAACTTATCTAAGGTATGTTTCCTTGGATCTTATGTTATTAATTTTCATAATTCCTCATTTCTCTACAATTGTAGCATTTAAAATGTATAGCCTCTTTCTTTCCCATGAAATCATGAGCATGGTGACTTTTTTCACCACACTTGTAACAAACTCTAATTCCCTTCAAGAAAGTACTAGGGTGTTTCTTCTCCCATTTTTTACAGGATGGAAATTAAATTTTTTCTATATTCCCCTTATTTCCATTTCCACAGTGTTCAGCAGATCTCTTCTTCACATGCTTTGCTTTAAATTGGTAAGACGTAATGAATTCTTGTTGTTATATTGATAGAAAATGATACAATATCTTTGTACGATGAGAAGGATATTGAGACTAATGCTAGATATAGAAATGGTTTTAAACCATCAAAGAATTGATCAATCTTACTTCTTGGGTCATGTGTATAATCTACTGCATGCCATGATTACCTTGTAATGTTAGCCTCATACATTGTGATATTCTCATCCCCGTTTTGCCTCAGACTCAGAAAAATTTATTCCATATCTGCTCGATGGTCATGAGGAAAGTATTTTTCTAAGAAAACATCTTTAAACTCCCTCTATTCCATATTTGATACTTATTCATCCTCTTTTTTTGTTTTTAATTAATGACCACCATTGATATGCATCTTCTATAAGATGATAAACTGCCTTGACAACTTTTTCCCTTTCACTACTCCTCAAAGAATGAAATATTTTCTCAAAGGAACTTATCCATTGCTCATCTACAAGTGGAGTTTTTGTCCCATTGAATATTAGTGGTTTTTTTCTCACGAATCGGTCTAACATTGATTCTACACATTGTGGATCTGGGTGCTCCATACGGGTAAGGTTATTATTCATAACCTGAGTGAGTTTCCCAATATAGATATAAGTTGTTCAGCACCATTTGCAGCACTATCTCCACTATAATTATTTTGAGTGGGAGAGAAATACCAACATGGATTATGTGCATTGATACGATTTCCATTCATTCCACTAGGAGAAATTTCTAAACAATGGCATACACTAGATTGGTTTATGAATCACAATATATAATTCCAAACTAGTAAAATACCTAACATATATTGAATAGTTTATTCAAATAATCCAGAATCATAAAAAATGTTTTCTTTGAGGAAGTATTTATTCATAAATCCTCCATAAGGGTTTGTAAAGAAAATGTGAAATATCCTAAGAATATCCCCCGGGAGTGTCATAACCAAGAGTGCAGGAAGGCTCGTTGTCATGTACCAGGATACCCGGGTAAAGCCCGAAACTCCTTGTCGGAGTTTTAAATCCTAGGTATATCTATTCTAGAGTTTCCTCAACTTGCTTGTATCTAGAAATTGATGTATTTATTTTAAAATGCAACAAATTTCTATGTTACCAAAAATTTTGGAAGTTCTTCTATACTAATCCTCAAAGTCTATCTTATGGTAATGTTCCCTGATCAGATTTTTTCTAAATATAGATTTCAAGATTTGTACTAAACATCATATGATATGAACTGTAATTACCTAACCCCAGTTACCCAGAGACGATACATTATTACCTAACATTGGCATGATGCGAGGAATCATGTACCAAAAGAGTGATCAGTTTAGTAGCCTTGGAAGTACTAGATATATACATAAGTTTTACATTATATCATGAAATAAAAAAACATTGTGTTCCCTTTAAACACTCTTATATTCCTTAGCCTATTTTTACATGTTAGTAATAATATACTTCTTCGCATCTTGGGAAATATAAAACATAAGAAAGGGGTGAGCTCAGATTCTCAGTAAGGATAAAAATATAGAGGAAACTATCATAAATAAGCATAAACATTTAAGGCAATGTATAAGAATAAAACCCAATCCTTTTAAACATAAACTTCAGTATAATATGACACTGATAAATCAAACAATGTCCTTTAATTATTCACATTGATATTCTACTAGTCTAATAATCACATGTAATATCAATAGCCAATTTTACAATGACGGAATGCATATTTACGGACATCATAACCACATAGTCATGGCCTCATTCCATGACTAAAAATAATATTTTGTCAAGGCATTTTTCCAAGACACTAGTTTGTCTCATGAGACCTACCGATGCATGGAGGAACAATAGCAGGCTCCACCCTTCACTTACTAAGTCCATTACATTACTTGTATGAGAAGGTTAAAACAAAACATAAACATTCATATTAAAAATAGCATTAAAAATGTTAATACTTTAAACATAAACCATGAATGGTATAAAATTAACACACCCAAAGTCAAACATAACAGAATACCTTCAATAAAATATAGAGGATTGTATCATAATAAATCAACATCAAACAAGTGTAAAATCCATCCAAGGATGTTGACATATATGAAATCAAAACTATTTGAGAGAAATATCTCTTTCTATTTTAAAATAATTTATAAGTCCCATAATTATAAAAGAAAACATTTATTTTGTAAATATTCATATAATCTTGTAAGGGAAGTTTCGAAGGTGTTATAATGGCAGAAAATAGTCGCACTCTCCATATAAGTTAAAAAACATTCTTTCCTCAATTTTGTTGAAAAATTCATAAAGGACCTTATTTGGAAGATAATGGAAGGATTACTTTATAAAAATTTTATAAAAATTCAAAAAACGGTATAAATGACTTTAAGACACAGTCTAAGAAATAGTAAAAATGTTTTGAAATACATTTTTAAGAAACACGGATGTGGGTGATAAAGTGGTCTCATTAGATACTTACATATTAACAACCTCATATAATAAAGAGATTGAAAAATTAACACTTACATGTCATATTAACCTAAAAAATTAGTGAAATTAATAAAAAATATCAAATTACATTTATTTTTATATTTATAATATCAATTATTTTAATCATTCATTAATTAAGTAATTAATACATCATCATTATGTCATAAATAAATTTAATTATTTAATGTCTAAAAATTTAAAAATAAAATAACATTATGTAGGAAATAATTTTATCTTTATAATGAATATTTATAGTCGAATTTATCTTATGTATAACCCTATATTAAAAATGGTTTAGTTATTAAACATTGAATTTAACACTTAACTCTTATTTAAATAAAATAATAATAAATGTCTTAATCTAATCCAATTGAAGCAAAAGGATAATATTTTATTCATAAGTTCGATTATGGTCTAAATACACTTATCTAATAGAATTAGGAAATTTTTTAGGGTAATTATAATATCATTTCTACCTTTAATTAACCTATTTACTTTTAACCGTGGTAAGTAAAATTCAAAAGTTACTATTTACCAAAAATTATTTTCATCTTATTGAACCAAATTTTACTTACTGATGTCAATCATGTCTCTCAGATTTTTTAAATTCATTTCATAGAAGCTGTAAAATTACATTTTATTCAAATTTACAAATGTGCCAAGAAGGTGGGTAAAAGACGTTAAAAGTTCAATACAATTATATATATATATATATATAATCTTATTATAAAATGACTCAAATGAATTAAATTGAACATATATAAGTATTATGTATCTATTTTGACCTAAAATAAATTTATATAAAATAACTAATTATTTAAATAAAATGTCGATTTTAAACAATAACGCACTATTTTCACTATTGATCAAAAATTGAATGTTTTTAGAAAAATACAATAAATTCACCCTGTAATAATTTTGATATTATGAATCCAAAAATAAAATACATTTTGAAAAATAAAATATATAAAATTTCAAAAAGTAGGTATTACTATTCATAACGGCTAGTTTGATTGGTCGTGATGTGTTAAAACTCAAAGTTGCGTACAGCGCAAGCTATTGTATTATTCATTGAGAAGTGTATCGTGGAAGCTTGGGATGTCACATGTGGTGGTGGTTATAATGATGTTATGGTGTTTTTTATTTGAATGTGTCTATTGTGATGTGGCAGTGGTGGTTGTTATGTGTTTGTGGATGGGATCCTTTAATGATGATGTGATTATGCTTGGTTTTCAATATGTTGGATAAATTATAGTGGTTAAAATAGTGTTGATATGTTTTTTACCTATTCATTTATTAATATAGTATTTAATAAATCTAAAATCACCCTTTATTTTTTATATTATTTGAGTTTTTATGTAATGTGGTGGTTGTAGAAGATGCATTTGAAAATGGGGATTGTGTTTACTTTTAACTTTGATAGATTTATTATCCCTAATATTGATACCTGATGCATCTGTTTCTTAGATGATCTCACTCATTTCTATCCCAACACATTTTTTTCGCATGAATGTTTAATTATTTAGAAGTATGATCCTATTGAGTACTCTAATGTTTTCAAACCTCTATAGTTTTCTGATTTGTTTTACTGGGTAGTTTGATGGAGATTGGGGATGCTGTTAACATAAATCTGTTATAAAAAACCAAGATAAACTTCAATAAATATTACCTTGACTCTGGGGTTAAATTTATATATCACACCAATTGTTTCAAAACCCAATTTCCTAAAGTTTTAGTGTCTT
This sequence comes from Viscum album, assembly GCA_963277665.1. NCBI lineage: Eukaryota > Viridiplantae > Streptophyta > Magnoliopsida > Santalales > Viscaceae > Viscum > Viscum album. Next base: position 29,749,149 of record OY728131.1, read on the forward strand.
GGAAACTAGCTACATTAGTATCTTATTTTACAACACATGCTAACATTTTCCCATAATCTCACTCTTCTAGACCCTTTTCTATACATCTCACAAGATATGATCACCATCATAGGATAGTTAATAGAAACACAATAAATTTATGAGCTCTAATTATTATTAAGGGAAACATATCAACAAGTCAGAATGGTTATATCATAAACATGGGGGAAAACACGAGTAAGGGAGAAATATCAGATAAAAATATCATGACATCATAACTGAAAAATATAAAACATGATTGATCATTAAGGAGCATGGAATAGAAACATAATAACAAATAAAGTTCTTCAATACATGTAATAGAAACATATAATTTAAATTAAACAAAACATGAAATCATAAAATAAGAAAAAATAAAATCATTAAAACATCGAATATCATAAACATTTAGAATATCATGGACATAAGGCATTTATTAGGAAAAAGGAGTGGAACAGACATGAGTATAGATAAATATAACATAGTGAATCAGGATTCACCACCTTATTATCATAAGATAGTAGATAAAGCATCACTACCTGATTCCCATAGTCGAGTAGGCATCACTACCTGATTCCCATAGTGGAGAAACATTCCATACTTCATTCCCATAATAATCATGAGAGATATAAAACCTTAACCATTGTGTTGGGGGAAAATATAGGACCTCACCCATAATTATTCATGCAAATGAGTTCTAATCAAAATCAAATCATTCATCTTATCATAAATAACCCATGGATATAAAAAGGGTTTCATAACATTTACAAATAACATCACATAAAAACATGATCATTTGATACCAAAAACAGTATTACCCAAAAAGAGTATTTAAAAAAGATCACATATAGAGTGATTTGGGAACTATTTCTTCATTGGAGAAATGTCTTTTAATGATGGACGATAATTCAAAATACATTTTTTTTTAAAAAATCTTAATGGCACATTGAAATATGTGATTTTCAAGTTGGTTAAAAAATCCATTTTTTAAGATGAAAAGAAAACTTCTTACAACATTAATTAAAAGAATTCCAATAACGAGACCTCGAAATTAAATAAATCACATGTCAAAATTTGATTCAAAATGCAATAACATAAGATCATGGTATGTAAAATCCTTTTAAATATTTTAAAATAGATTTATTAAAAACTCACAACATTAAAAGGTTAAAAAATATATTCCAGTTGAATAAAAGGAAATATAACAATCATTAGAATAAAAATAGTTTCACATTCCACTAGGGAAGGGAGAACATTATTGGTAAGTAAAAACATGGATATGGAGAAGAAATATATGAAATATATGAGAATTATTCTTAACAAGATTACATTTTTTAGGAAATATTGTATTTATCCAGGAAGAAGAGTTTTGTGTGAAACATTATTTACACAAAAAAATAAAATGTAAATGAAATATATCATCATTATAAGGTAGGATAATTCAATTGTGAAAGATTATAATTGAAGTGTAGTGATTATGACTCAATAAAAATATTTGAGTCAATAAAACACCTTACCTTAATTCCCTCTTAGTAAAAAGTTCAACATTCTCTTGTATCACAAAAATAAATATCTTAAAAAAATATTTAAAAACATTATTAATTTTCATAAAATTAATTTATAATTATTTAATAAATTTATATTTTTTATTTATCATCTATTTTCAATATCGCGTGTCAATAATCTTGATCATTTGAACTTGTATTTTGATGATGTTTTGTGATGTTGAAAGCAAAGATGAGCTCGTTTGGATGATTTTAACGAATAAAAGTTGATATGTTAATAACATAATTAGATACGGATATTATGACTCCAAAATAAATAAATAAAATTGAATAAATTATATTAATTTTTTTCCAAGATATAAAATTCTTTAACAATCCATTACATAATCATTATAACATCATTCATGTTGGTGGTAAAACTGACCTAAACAAGAGCATGTTAAAGATTGAATAAGTAAGAGAATATTATTATATAATTCAAATATAACAATTAATGAAGATTTAAAATATCATAATTATTCATATATATTCATTAAACTCGTTCTTATAACCATCCAAGGTGGGTGGTGATGATAAATAATATTTTTTGTACGTGGAGGCTGTAGTTCGCACGTACGTATGATTAACGCTTTCATTTCTCAAAAACTAGTGTGGAGTCGGGGTATATTATAATTTGAAATTTTATAATCATAAAAAATTTATAAATATCATATAAATTCATTAAATTCGTCCTTAAACCATCCATGGGATGTGGTTATAAAAAAAATATGTCGCTTCGTGGTGGCGGTAGTCTGCACGTACACACAATTTACATTCTTTTGTCTTTATAAGTGGATGGAAAGGATTGAAAAAATGGTTTTTATCTTAATATAAAAAACTCTTAAATAATAATTAAACTGATTTCACTATTTAACTGTGGTTTTTTTTGGTTTCTAAATAGAAATATTTTGAATAAAAAGACAGGGATTAAGTAATACTCACTTTGGGACCTTGAACTTTGTCTTGAAAGTCTCCTTGAAAATAAAGGGTGTTTGGTAAATATTTTATATTATAGTCTAATTTAATTGAGATATAATTATAGTATGAGAAATATGGAAATAGTTCCAAATAAAAATCGATGTAATTGGTGTGGCGTGAAGGGGTGTAAGTGTTCCCCTTTTATAAGTGAAGAAAAGGAAACTTTTATGAACATCCATCATTTTTGAAAAATGGAATTACACTATTTAATTTTCAATGGTTCCAAATGTGATAATTAATTTATTTTGTATTTTCCTAGGTCAATAAATTTTCAAATATTAATTTCCATAAATTTTTTGAGTCATTTACCATTATGCTTTTACATTTTACCATTTTGGTTTTTACCTTGGTAACTAGTTTTTAAATAAGTAATTTATGTTTTACTGAAAATATAAGACAACCCATGTAACCAAATTTGGGTTTGATAATCCTAAATTTACTATCCATTTAATATAATTCAATTTTATAAAAGTTTTAAAAATTAATTTTAATATAATAAATATATAAATTATTAAAATATTTTTGGATAAAAATTTTATGGAGTTCAAAAATATCAAATATTGGTTTGTAAAATATAATAAATATTTTAAAATATATAATTTATATTATGTAAAAAATATTTTATCAATAAAAATGTCTCATAAATTTCTAATTCATACTTATATACTAATAATGGTATAAAAATAATTGTATTGGTAAAATATGTATGTTGTACAATCTACCAAAAAATTATTATTTTTAATTATCATAAATTCGTATTAGGATAAAATTGTAATTATAAATCATAAAATGAATTTAATTTTATCAAATTATAATTCTAAAATTCTAAATTTTACTTTTAAATTAAATCATAAAATATAGTGAAAATAATTTTTAGAGGGGAATAAATTTTTGGTATATTAATTATATGTCTCTTTATTTCCTATAAATTATGAATTTGATTAGTGTTTATTTTATATTCATGCCAAAATATATCATACTTGTAAATGTTAGAAAATAAAATTTTCAAATTATTTTATTATTTTCTTTGTTTTACTTGTTTCAATAATTATCAAAAGTGTACTTTGTTTTATACGGTGGTTGCAACTATTTGTACTCATCAATTCAACTACTACCTTATAGTGGTTTGTATCTATTTTTAATAAAAAAATTCATGGTCTGTTTGGGTTCAATGTTATGAGGAGAAGATATAAAAACATAGTATATATTTTATGAGGAATATTTTACTAAAACATAGTTTATTACATTATATCCCCCTTAAAATAATTTCACCATTGAAATTATATTACATGGAAGAAAACAATTGTGGGTACTTTTCTCTCATCACATCCTTAGTTTCCCACATAGCTTCCTCAAACGAAGTATTCTTCCATATAACTTTGACCAAATTAGTTCTCTTTTTCTATAGAGACTTATCTCTTTGATCCATAATTTCCCCTAGTTTTTCCTCATATGAGAGATCATTTTCTAGTTTCAGGGATTTTGAATTCGGTGTGTGTGAAGGACATGGTATTTACTTCCTCAAAATAGATACATAAAATGCATCATAAACCTATGATAGGTTAGGGGGAGTATTAAATGATAATATACTACCCCGAAATGATCAAGGATATCTAAGTGATTAATATACCTAGGGATCATCTTCCCTTTCTTCCCAAATATCATAACATACTTCTATAGAGATATATGTAAGAATGAATTTTCATCAACTTTAAACAATATATCTCACTGATGATTATCTATATATCTATTCTATAAACATTGTTATCATTTTACATGTCATTGAATGGTTTGAAACTTATCGATCATTTCTTGGAAAAGTCTTGGACCTATCATGTAATATTTTAAGCTTATAATGAGGTACGGTTTCATTAAAATTTTGGTTTAATTCCCTTTTTTGGTTATTGAAATAATTCACCAAAACTTAAGGGGATTGAGGTGTATTAGGGTTTGAGAAACCATACAAGGGGAACTATAGTCATCCCATGCATGGCATATTATTGGTGCATGGTTAGTGTTAATTGTGTTCCATGTGAAAATAGATCATGCAGCTTGTCCCCCATGGACAGAGGTGAACGCATGGACACCACATAGTTCTTCAAATTATGTGGGTGGACCAACAAAACCATGTAGCCTATCCCCCTCATAGATAAACAGTGTCACACAGTTGGCGCACGGTTTGGAAAACCATATAGCGAAATCATGTGCCTTATAAAATAGTGTAATTTTACCATTTTACCCTCTCAGGCTTCAAGGGTTCTTACCCGATTTTCCACTAATTTTACCATTTTACCCTCTCAGGCTTCTAGGGTTCTTACCCAATTTTCCACTAATTTACACCTCTATTAGAAAGGGTTATGAACTTTAGTCACCCTCTTCCTTCAAGGTTTTTTCTTCTTATATCCTTGGTCATATGAAGAATCATTGGTTGAAAATTGAAGCTTTAGGTGAGTCTATGAGTCATATTTCGTCTATTTTCTAGAAGAATCATGTTTTAATATTTTCTATCCGTTTAAATCCCTAAACCCTTATTTTCCATAATGTTCTAATATTGTGAATTAAGGGTTGTTTGGTATTGAATCAAGGGTCATGTTTAAGAGAAAATTTTTCTATGAGATTAATGTGGGAGGTCTACAAGTTATTTCCCATTGTTTTAATGTTTATTCATGTATATGTGGTTTTGATTTTGTGTATTTGTGTTGAAAATTTGATTCCTTGGTAGAAAAAAATAAATTGGGGGTATAAATAGTGATTTGAATCTCTCAAATGTCTCGTTGAATCCATTGATGATGACTAAACTGGACCAGTGGACACCAATATGTTGTGTTACACCCTTGATCATGGAAATGAAGTTGATGAGCGGAGAAAAAATGTTTTATAAGGCTAAACCAACTATAATTGTGTCATGTATGTAAACATGATATAAAGGGATGTATGGATGAACATGGAAGGTTAAATGGGTTATAAGATAATTAAAGGGAGAAGTGACAAATGGATAAAGGGGGAAAGTCCATGTTATAAAATGTTTTGAATGTATGTTTAATGGTTGTTGTTATGAGTAAATGGTAAAATGGTTTAGTTATAGAATTGTGTTCATGTATTGGGGGTAATGAACCATGGAGATTTTGTTAAATGAAAAGTTGATCCCTTATTGTAATGTGTAAAAATGGTCAAGTGTTGTTCCTTGAAAATGGTTGTTGATGAAACGGTTATAGGTGTTGGTCATGGTAGTCCACACCATGGTAATGATATTGGTCATAGTGTTATTTATTTTATTTCGTATTTATTTATTTATTTAATTATTTAATTATTTATTTATTTAATTATTTATTTATTTATTTATTTATTTCGTATTATTTTATTTAATTTATTTATCCATGCATGCACATCCCATGCATGTGCACATGCACATGCATGCCCATGCAATATAAATAAATTCTGCGTTTGGTGAGATTTGAACCCCTAACCTCTGGCATATTTTCCAAAGACTTTACCACTCCACCAAGCTCGCCATGTGGTTAATAAATAGAATTTAATATTCTTATATATATTAATTGAAAAAACAAATAATACATAAATAATAGATATAAGCTCAATAATAATAAATAATAAATAATAAATAATAAATAATAAATAAATATAAATAACAAATAATAATTAAATATAAATAAAAAATAAATAATAAATAAAAAATAATAAATAATAAATAAGGAATAATAAATAATAAATAATAAATAATAAATAATAAATAAATATAAATAAAAAATAATAATTAAATATAAATAATAATTAAATAATAAATAATAAATTTTAAATTTTAAATTTTAAATTTTAAATTTTAAATATTAAATAAAAATAAATAACAAATAATAATTACATGTAAATAATAAATAAATAATAACTAATAAATAATAAATAATAAATAATAAATAACAAATAATAAATAATAAATAATAAATAATAAATAATAAATAATAAATAAATATAAATTAGAAATAATAAATAAATATAAATAATAAATAATAAATAAATATAAATAATAAATAATAAATAATAAATAATAAATAATAAATCAATATAAATAATAAATAATAAATAAATATAAATAATAAATAATAAATAAATATAAATAATAAATAATAAATAAATATAAATAATAAATAAATAAATTTAAATAATAAATAATAAATAATAAATCATAAATAAATATAAATAATAAATAAATATAAATAATAAATATAAATAATAAATAATAAATGATAAATAATAAATAATAAATAAATATAAATAATAAATAAATAAATATAAATAATATATATTAAATAATATATATAAATAATAAATAAATATAAATAATAAATAAATATAAATAATAAATAGATATAAATAATAAATAAATATAAATAATAAATATAAATAATAAATAATAAATAATAAATAATAAATAATAAATAATAAATAATAAATAATAGATATAAATAATAAATAATAAATAGTAAAAAATAAATAGTAAAAAATAAATAATAAATAATAAATAATAAATAAATAAATAAATAAATATAAATAATAAATAATGAATAATGAATAAATATAAATAATAAATAAATATAAATAATAAATAAATATAAATAATAAATAAATATAAATAATAAATATAAATAATAAATAATATATAATATATAATATACAATAAATAATAAATAATAAATAATAAATAATAAATAATAAATACATAATAGATATAAATAATAAATAATAAATAATAAATAATAAATAATAGATATGAATAATAAATTATAAATAATAAATAATAAGTAATAAATAATAAATAATAAATAATGAATAATGAATAATAAATATTAAATAATAAATAAAAAATAAAAATAAATAAAAAATAAATAAAAAATAAATAATAAATAATAAATAATAAATAATAAATAATAAATAAATAATAAATAATAAATAATAAATAATAAATAATAAATAATAAATAAATATAAATAATAAATAAATATAAATAACAACTAATAAATAAATATAAATATAAATAATAAATAATAAATTAATATAAATAATAAATATTAATAATAAATAATAAATAATAAATAATAAATAATAAATAATAACTAATAACTAATAAATAATAACTAATAACTAATAACCAATAAATAAATATAAATAAAAAATAAAAAATAAAAAATAAAAAATAATAAATAAATATAAATAATAAATATATATAAATAATAAATAATAAATAAATATAAATAATAAATAATAAATAATAAATAATAACTAATAACTAATAACTAATAAATAATAACTAACAAATAAATTAAAGTATATTATAAATAATAAATAATAAATAATAAATAATAAAGGAAACACATGAAAAAGTATGAAAAGACGTGATAAGGGATGAAAAATCATGAAAACGCATGAAAAATGATGGAGATGCATATGAAGAATGAGGCATTAGAAAGAATGAGAACGCATGAAAACTCGTGACAACTCTGGAAAACTCCTTAATAATTCAAAATAATCATCATAATAACCCATAAATAACCATTGATAAAAATAACAAGTCATGGAAACCCAAATAAACAGTAATAAATGGAGCTACCGTTAAAACCCATCAAAATAGTCACAAAGAGACAAAAACATTGGACTCACATTAATAGAGATAACTTATGATCCGAGAGTCCCTTTTAGATTCACGACCTGTCAAATCAAAGATCCTGAAACGATCTTCGACCTGAAAGGTGAAAGATTCTGAATGGACAGGCGGATCAGAAGTTGTGACCATTTAAAAAAAGCTGACGGGGAAAGGGTGCTAGAAACGAGGCATTGAAAAACATAACAAACCCGATACCCACTAAAAAGGCCATAACATATGATCTAGGAGTGCCTGTGGGTGCCGTGACTAATCAAAATGAAGCTCATGGAACGAGCTATGATCTGGCAGGTGGAGGAGGCTGAACTGACACGCGGATCGAAAGTTAGGTCTGTTTGAAGACAAGTTCGACGAGACACTAGTAACGGAAACAGGGTTTTGGAGGACTTCAGAGGGTTTTGGGGTCGAAAAACATGATAGAAGCTTTCTTGTGTTGATTTGGTACGTAGCTCTCTTCGCTGGCTTCGATTTGATATGTGGTAGAGCCCAAACGGACACCCGAAGCGAAAGTTATGGCCGTTTGAAGTTGGAGAACTTTTTTCAACTTTCTTATAACTCTAATATCATCCACACCTTAGACCGTCTCATGGTTTTGATTATATGTGCCTATATATCTCTTCATGAGCATCGATTTGGCTGGTCGTGGCGCTTCAACGGACGCCCAGATCAAAAGTTATGGTCATTTTAGTGATTTCGGGGTTTCTCGTGTTTTTTTATTTTTTTCATTTCATTTCACGGCGGTTTTACCGAAACCGCCGCTATTTAGCGGCAGTTTTTTTAAAAAACCACCGCTAATCCTCGAATAAAATTAAAAAATAATTAAAAAATAATTTTTTTTCCGTTTAGCGGTGGTTTTTTCGCGGCGGTTTTAAAAACCGCCGCGAAACGACGGCCCGAAACGCGTTTCGCGGCGGTTTTAAAAACCACCGTGAAAAAACCGCCGCTAAATGGCAGTTTTATTGTAGTGGGTGTTGGTCATGGAATTCCACACCACAGTAAGGGTGTTATTCATGAATATCCACCTCAAGGAATGGGTGTTGGCCATGGAATTCCACACCGTGGTTGGGATACTTAGACTACTACTCCTTTTATGGTATTTGTGACCACTTTGATATATGGGTCATATGACTAACATGGACTGAATCACGTTTTATGTGGTTAGGTATCATTTGTAAACTATGGTAAAATGTGATTAATTGATAATTATTAAATTATGAAACCTTTTTTATTTACTACTTGTCTATTCATCATTTATAATTCTTGATACATTGTTATGGACATGATATTTCTTTAGACACCGTTGGTGGGGGCCTATTGAGTTGTAACCACACCCTTCTCGGGCCTTCTTTGGTACCCATGATGATTTCCTAGTAATATGACATGATACGGTAAAAGGAACTATGATTGATGGATAAGAAGAGTTTTTGGGAGGGAGCATGTACGAGGGTACAATACTTAGGTTGGGACCTATCATGGATAATGGATTTAGTGTATTTTTTCTGTTTCTATTATAGTACATGATAATGTCAGGACATGGCAAGTTTATTTTAATTATTCATGGGAATTTACCCTATTTTAGGAATTTTTTATGTGATGCATGCTTAAGGATTACTATTACTTTGGTTTTTTTTCATTGTTAGTATACTATAATAAATATGGTATAGTCTCCCCATGTACCTTTTTAGACCCTCATTACTAGTCTGTAGCCTCTAATGTATGGGGAGGCATGCCTAAGGTTATTTGGTTATCTAGATTGGTTCACGAGTATTAGTGACTCCCAGGATGGGATGTTACATATTAGTTTACATTCTCCAACTTCATCCAAGAATGTTGGTTCCCTATATCACTTACCAAAAATAAACTTCATTCCCTCAAGGAAAACTTGGTATTTTATTTAGAAATACATCATTATAATCTTATATAATATACATTCCATCAATTTTGACTTCATCCCTGATCATTTGATCCAAGAGTCCCTCATTTCTAGGTACCGTATCCCATATCATTGAATTGCATTTTGAATAGAGATCATAGCCATCCTTATATAGATATTTTACCATAGGACGGCTGTGGATATGAATTGAGATCTCTTTATCACAAAAATTATTTGTTCTCTATATAGGCATAGCCTATCCATACCCAAAATCACATCAAATTCAACCATGGGAATTAGAACTAGATCTATAGAGATAATCTTCACACAAAATTCTATTGGATTAGAGTTATATATGTTAGATATTATCATCACTCCACTAGGGGTTTAAATATATAGTTCATTATCCAGGGTTTGAGGTGGTGGATCAACATTCTTAGAAAATTAGAGTGATATAAAATAATGTGAAGAAACATAATAAAATAAGTAATTTGAAGATCTGGAGTAAAGAATGATTGTACCTTACACAATTTCATTATCATGATCCACATAAAAAGTATTAATAGCATATTATCTTATTTTATCCCTTGATTTAAGAGGTTTTTAAGGCCTATTTTCTTATATGGATATTTGTTTATGGTAGTTATTTTCATAATTATCAAACTATTTTCACTTGAATAATTGATGTTTGGTTGAAACAATGATCAAATCTTTCTTATACATTGTTTTTTATCTGGTCTCTCAGGATTAATTTTATATTTTTGTGTAATATGGCCTTCCCATACACACATAAAATAACTTATTTACCCAGGTCCTTACTCCCACGTTTCATACATGTAGTTTTTTGGGTTTTCTTTCCCTCATGTGCCTTATCACGGGAGCTTCCAAGATACTCCACCTTTATTGTTTTATCCCTGAAATAATTCCATCCCCCAATTTTCATCTCCACCTTTAGTGCACATCAAAAAATATCGTCATAGATTCAAAATACTATTATGGATAATTCCCTTAATATACTTGGTTTTAAGCCAAAAAATAAATGGTTGATATTTTTTGGTTTAGAGATATAAATAGAGGTGTACATCACTAGCAATGCGGAATTTACATCATAAGTTCCAATAGAATCATCCTCCTTTTATTTCTTCTCTATGAATTTTCACACCATCATCAAGTGAAGAGTTTGAGGAAATTCCTTGATGAATAATACTTTCTTAAACTCCCCTCATTCAAGATATTATATTTCTTTTTTTTCATTGTATTCTTAATGAGAGTCCACCACTAGTCAACCTCTCCTTCTAGAGGATCGAAAGTTAAAATGACCTTCTCATTCTCTAAAAATTGGATAATGGAAAATACATTTTCCATCATATTGATCCAGTTCTCAGAAATAAGTGTCTTAGAATAGCCATTGTAAGAGGGTTGATGTTGTTGTATGAAAGAATTGATGGAAATATTCTCCATCCATGGTGAGTCTTAGAGCTCAACATGATTCATGTTAGTATTGATAGCCTCAAATAGTTGGTTGATCATTTATTTTAGTATTTTTTACACCATCTTTCATCCCATTTGGTAGTTCATTTAGAAAATCTCTATATTTCCCATCACACTTGTTTTTAGCTCGGTTACTCCTTGTTCCAACCATTACTTCAAATAAAATTATGTTTAGAGACATAAGTTAATGTACTGCGGGAAAACTATAAGTTTAGAATAAATAAATCATAAATGATGTTAATATACTAACTTGTGACCCGCTATGATTCAATATATGTTATCCGCATTAATTTTATTATTATATAATCTAACCTAAACATATTCAAATCCCTCATCATGGTTCATAAAGAGTATATGAGTTAACTAAATTATATCCCCGGATACTGTCTATCTATGTGTAAAGTCTTAGGCCCGCTCATCATGTGTTAGAGTGATGATCGATTCAATGATCAACCAAAATGTTTAGAGATTATTTCCCCTATGTTAATATATTCCACATCCACATCCACATTCTAGCATCTATATAAGGATTTATTTCTAGGAAAATAGCATAATCTATACTTTACCGATACATCAAGATGTTATTCAGAACATAGAATTATTCCTTGGATTCTCACTGTCGTCCTCTAAACTAATCCTTAAAATAACTAATCCTTCACTATGATAGAAACTATGGAAACAATATCTAAACATGAAAAAATATTATATTGATTCCATGGTAAAATTTATATATCGAAAAAATAGTAACACAACCCAAAGACCTAAAAGTTTCTTTATTTGAGACTAGCTACATGAGCATATTATTTTACAAAACATGTAAACAATTATCCATAATTATGATCTTCAAGCCCCTTTTTAGACATATCTCATGATATAATCAACTTTATAGCCTAGTAAAGGGAAACATAAGAAATTGGTGCACTCAAACGCTTAGTAAGGGAAACATATCAACTAGTCATAACAGCTAGATCATAAATATGGGGGAAACATGTGTGAGGGATAAATATAAAATAAAAAAACATGAGATCATAATTGATAATCATAATACATGATTTAGAATTATGTATCATGTAATACTAATATGATACTATATAATGGTCATCAACACATGGAATAGTAAACATAACAGAAATCAAACAAAACTTAAAATCATAACATAATTAAGAGGAATATAATTAGAACATGGAATATCATAATCATTTGTAATAACTTTAAAACAAGTCATATATTAGGAAAAATAAATGTCACAAACATGATCCTAAATAAAGATAACATAGTGGAGTAGGATTCACCATATTATTTCCATAACTTAGTAGAGTATAAATCCCTATCTTATTCACACAGTCAAGAAGGAATCACTACTTGATTCTCATAGTGGAACGAGTGTTCCATACTTGATTCCCATAATTATATCATGACTTATAAAACCTTAAAAATTGAATTAGTGTGTGATATAAAACCCCACCCTTCATCATCCATACATATGAGTTCCACTTAAAATTAAATAATTCTTTATATCATAAATAACCCATGGAAATAAAAAGGGTTTTATAAAATTTTAAAATGTTATCACATAAATAAAATATGATAATTTGATATAGAAAACATGATCACCAAAAGCTATTATTTGAAAAGAGATTATATTGGTTTATATATGAACCATTATTTCATGGGAGGAAAATCCTTTGAAATTTTAAGATAAATCCAAAAATGGATTTTTAAAAAATGTTTCTTAATATCACATACAAAGATGTGATTTTCAGGTCAATTTCTAAAAAAACAATTCTTTTAATATTAAGATAAAACTACTTGAAAATTTAATTAAAAAAATTACAATATTGTTACATTGAAAATAAATAAAACATATGTTAAAATGTGTAGTGGAAGGGTAGAATATAAGATCGTGGTAAGAAAAATCCATTTAATTGTTTTAAAACACCTTTATTGAAAACCCACATCATTAAAAGGTTGATGAGAAAATTATTTTAAAATGAATAAATGGGAATATAAGAATCATTATTGATAAAAAATTTGAGTTTTTAGTAGATAAAGGAGAGCATTGGCGCGAAGTTAAAACATGGATATAGTGTAAAAATCCATTAAAAGAGATTAAAATAATTCTTAACAGAAGTACATTTTTTTTATGAAGTAATAGATTTAATAGAGAAGAAGACTTTGTTGTGAAATATGATTTATCTAGAAAAGAATATGGAAATAAAACCTAATAATATCAAAGGGTATGTTAATTAAATCTTGAAAGATTACAATTGACGTGGAATAATTATTACTCTTGAAAATTATTTTTGAGTCAAGAAACCCCCTTAATTCCCGCTGAGTCGAAAGTAGACTATTATCCTATATTAAATAAATTAATATATTATTTAAATATTTCCGAACCATATTAATTTTTATAAACTTCTTATAAAATTATTCAATACATGTATATTAGTTAATTATCATCTATTTTAAATATCGGTTGTTGGTAATCTTGATCATTTTGAACTAGTTTCATAAAGGTAATGTTTTTCTTAATTATTATACAAAATTTCATAATTTATAGATCATAATAAATACTATAATAGATATTTGAAAAAAATTATAAATTTATATCATCATTTCTTATGTATTTTGGTAATGATTTGTGATAACGAAATCAAAGATGAGTACATTTTAGTGAGTTTAACGAATATAATGTGATATATTAATAAAGTAATTATATTTTAATATTATGAATCCATAATCACTAAAGTATATGGAATAAATTATTATTACATTTTTTATCAGTATCTAAAATTCCTTAATCAACCATGACCTAAACATTACAAATCATACACATATGTGGTAAAATCGACCTAAAAAGAGCATGTTATAATTATTTAATATAGGAATTTTTTTATATGATGTTAATATAACCTTTTAATAAGATCGAATATATATTAAGTATTCATGTATATTCATTAAACTAGTTCTTAGACCCAAAAAGGTTGGTTGGGGATGAAAAATAAAATTTGACGCACCCGGAGGCGATAGTCCGCACATACCCACTGTTAACAATTCAATTTCCCACTAAATGAGTGGGAGTGAGGGTAGATTATAATTTAAATTTTAAAAATAGTAATAATATTATAAATATAATATTAATTCATAAACTTCATCTTTATAACCAACCATGTGATGTGGTTTTGAAAAATTGAAGACGTCGCTTCGCGGTGCCGGTAGTCTGCATGTAACCACAATCAATGTTTTATTGTCTAAGTGGATGGAAATAAATAAAAAATGGGTTGTTCTATTAATATAATAACGAAAAATTATGTTAATTATAACAAGTTAATTATTAAATAAAGTTTATTGGATGTTTGGAAGTGAAATATTATGAAGAAAAGGATATGTGTTATGAAAATTCACTTTGGGACCTCAAACATTCTATTAAAAGTATCCTTATAAATGAAGGGTTTAGGATAAATAATTGAGACTAGAGGATTATGGACTTGATATAGGATTATAATATGAGAGAAATTATAGAGTTTTATGATAAAAATTTAAGTAATTGGTGTGTCATGAATGGGTGGAAGTGTGTCCCTTTTATAAGAGAAGAAAAGTTCAATTTTGTGAGCACCCATCATTTTTAAATAATGGAATGACACTATTTAAGTGTTAATGGTTCCAAATGTGATAAATAATAGATTTTTGTTGGGCCTAGGTCAAGAAAGGATCAATAAATTATTTACACACATGTTTTAAACATATTTTGAGTCTTTTACAACAATACTTTTCACATTACCATTTTGGTTTTTACCATTATAATTTGTTTTAAACAAAGTAATTTATGTTTAAAAAAATATAAGACAAGTCATATAACCAAATTTGGGTGTGTTGAAACTAAATTTAATCTCCATATAATATAATTCAATTTATAAAAGTGTTGAAATTTAATTTTTACACAATATATATATAATGTATTTAAACTATTTTTGAGAAAAAATATCACTTCAGTTATAAAATATCAAATATAGGTTTGTGAACTATAATAAATATTTTGAAATGTATAATATCAATTATAAAATAAATTTTTTATCAAGAAAATGGTTTCATAAATTTTTATTTCATACTTACATACTAATAATGGCATAAAAGTCATAGTATTTTTAAAATCAGTATAGTGTACTATTCACATAAAAATTAACTTTTAAAAAAAACATGGAAAATCATCTTAGGATAAAATTGTTTCACTAAATCATAAAATGAATTTAATTTTTCCAAATTATCTTTCTATTTATAAATTTTTATTTTAATTAAAATCATAAAATATAGTGAAAAATATTTCTTAATGGAAAACAACTTGTTAGTATATTAATTATTATTCTACTTTTTCTTATAAATTATTAATTTGACTAGTGTCAATATTATATTATTACCAAAATATATCATACTTGTAAAATTTATAAATTAAAATTTTCAAATGATTGTATTATTTTCTTAGGTGCGCTTGGTTGAATCTGTATCAAATGTGAACTTCATTTCATATGATGGTTACAACTGTTTATACTCACTCGTTCAATGGCCACTTTGTAGGGATTTATATCTTTTTTAATAAAATGTGTTGTGGTCTATTTGGGTTTAGTGTTGTGTGAGGAGAAGTTGTCAAATATAGTATATATTTGAAGAGGGATGTTTTACTAAAACATGGGTTGTTATAGTTGGAGAAGTGTCTAAGATGTCGTTCTTACATTGTATATATTCAAATGTAGAAGTGGTTTGGGTATTAGAATTATTATCTTTTTATTATATATACGGAGTTGATTTGTGGTTTCACTTTACTTTCCTCGGATTTATGATGGTAATTCCTTTCGTACATGTGAGAGATACCCCCGGTGTTAGTCACACTACTACAAAATAGTCTTTTAACGGCACTGGCCTTTATCAGCGCTAGCATAAAGCATTGATAAATATGCCCTTTATTAGTTCTTTTCTTTAGCACGGAAAAATGTACTCTTTATTAGTGTTTTATTTTAATCTTTGATAAAGGGTGCCCTTTATGAGTGATTTTTTTAGCACTGATAAAGGTCCTGAATAAATTGAAATAATTAAACAAATAAAACATAAAAATTAGTATATTAATAAAAAATAAATAAATTATTAATTAAATAATTATTGATAAAAATGAATAAATTTTATATACATATATATAAATTATAAATAATAATAAATAGTATATGTTGAATATATAGAATTATAATGTGAATAAAATGAAATAATTATCCAAATAAAAATTAAAAATGAGTAAATTAATAAAAATATTGAACATTTTATTAATTAAATAAGTATTTATAAAAATGAATAAATTTAACATGCATATATATATATATATATATATTATACGAGGAAGGTCTAGCCAGAAGTGATGCTCCTAACTATTTATTAAATAAACAAAAATTCTAAAATGAAAATATAGTAATAATTGAAAAATAAGGAAAATTGAATAAATTTTAATAATTAAAGAATAAAATAAAAATCATTAAATTAAAAAATTATTTGAAAATTTATTAATGAAACAATTATTAAAAAAATAGATATGTTTAATATATATATATATTGATTATAAATAGTAATAAATAATATATATTAAATTTAAATATAGAAAATGAATAAAATTTAATAATTAAAAAACATATTAATGTTTTATTCATTTTTAATAGTTTTTATACATAATTATTAATTAATACATTTAATATAGAAATATATTTCTATATATTTCTATATATATATAATATTTCATAAAATGTAATTTATATAATATAAAATATTTTTTATTTATATTATATAAGTCATATATTTATTGAATAATGGATTATAATTAAAAAATAATATTAATTAAAAATAATGACTAATTGCATTGAGTATTGGACCTAATAAAATGTTGTTTTATTTTTCAATTTAACATATATCAAACATGTGTTGCATTTATTTCACATTGATATATGTAATTAATGAATTTTAATATACAACACACACACAAACACATTTACATAATAAATGAAATCTTATATAAAAACACACACACCAAATATTTATAAAATTTATTCAAATTTTAGTATTCATTTTAAAATTTCTATATAACATGATAGATTTAGTATATTATTATTTTAATTGGTAAATTTTATTTATTAATTTTTAATATTATTATAGTTAGGTATTAATCCATTTTTAATATATTTTTTTGGAAATTTAATCATTTTCTATTATTTACTTATATTTATTTATTTACTATGTTATAATATTTCCAATATGTATCCATATTTATTTCAATATATATCCATATTTTTTTAATAATTTAAATTTAATTAATAAAATTATTCATTTTATCAAGATTTTTAATGTGTACTAAATTTTAATTATTCAAATATCCTCATTATTAACATGCATGCATTTAAGATTATTTATTCATTAATAATGTTAAATATATATTTGTGAATATTAAAAAAATATTTATGAATTTATATGTTTATATATTTATAATTATAAATAAAAAATATTTTTCAAATAATATTTTATATAACTATAAATAATTAATTTATTATATTTAAATAATTATAAATTTATAATAAATATCTTTAAATAATGAATATATTTACTTTATTTATATTTATATTTACATATATTTATTAAAAATATATATAATTATATAAATATATATACAATGATATAAATATATAAATATTATTTTTTAAAATTATTTACATAATTATAAATAAATAATTATATATTTAAAAAATTATAAAATTATAGTTAATATTTTTAATTAATGAATATATTTACTATATATATATATTAAAAATATTTTTAATTATATAATTATATATAATGATATTAACATATTTATAATTACAAAATTATAATAAATATATTTAAATAATAATTATATTTACTATATATATACATTAGAAGTATATATAATTATATAAATATATATAATGATATAAATATATTTATAATTATAAACAAATAGTTATAAATATATTTAAAAATGTATATTGACAATATTTATAAAATTATATATTTATAATTATAATTAAAAAATAATTTCTTTAAAAAAGAATTTATATACATATAAATAATTAATTATATATTTAAATAATTATAAAATTATAATAAATAAATTTATAATTATATAAATATATTTATAAATAAAATTATTTATATTTATATTATAAATATTTTATCAGAGCTAAAGTTTTAGCGCTGATAAATATTTTATTTATCAGCGCTTATTAATGTAGTGCTGATAAAAGTTATCTCTATCAATGATTTTTTGGAAGCACTGATAAAATTTCCCCCTATCTATTTGATGAACCTTAACCAGTTGCGATATATACAACTTTCCACAAATGATACCTACATTCAGTGCTCCCCCTCATCGAATCCAAGCGCGAATCAAGGATCAAACAAATCCAACTCTCAAATACAAGGTTCGAATGAATCAAGGCTCAAACAATTCCATGATTTGATGATATATCTACATTCCCTTAGACAAATCAAAGCTTGAATCCAAGGTATGTTATTTAATCCTCCTCATCACCCATTGATTTCTTTTTTGGTGATATCTTTTTGCATTTTTTTTGTTCATTATATCTTGATATTCATTATCCATCATTGCTTTCCCTTCTAGAATGAATTTCTAATTAGGGGTATTTGTGATTTTGGGCTTGTATTTTCCCATTAAGGTCTTTTCTTGCTTCTTTGTATCATATTAAGACTTCCATTATGCGATTCAATCTATTCTGGTAGGTGGCTCTATTCAATTTTCTTTTAACATGGAACCATGAATGCTTGTATGTCATAAATCCTTGATTTTATCTGAATTATTGTTTATTAAAATTATCTATGATGGGGTTATGAATTTATATGTTTTTTTCTTAAGTTTTCATTAACATCCAAGGATTTTTTCTTATGTGTAAATGTTTTTAACTTCCTTACATGGAAATAATGTACACAAAGTGTTTGTTAAAATGCCACACATTGTTATTATTGAATAAATCGAAATGGATTCCATGTAATGATTTATTATGAATTATAATGAATTCCCATTATGTTTTGATCATGGATTTATATGAATTATACAGTGTTAGGCTATTTTTCATGGTGGTTTTTTTGTATGAAAAGAACATGGAGCTATTGTTTTCTTTCATTGTTTTAAATTTTTTGTATGGGTTTCAAATAGAACGTTTTATTTATTTTATCATATTTTCAAAGGAATTATGTTACGTTTGATATTTTTTCCCAATTAGATTAATATTTTTTTATATACACCCTTCAAGTTAAGCCCCTTGTTGATTCAGAAGTGATAATTTTCTTGTTATTATAATATATATTAATAATTGGTAATTTATATCATTATATTATTTATGTTATTATGAAGGGGTTTTTTTATTATATGGTGTTCTAAGGTGTGAGTGAGTTAATGTTGTTGAACTATTTTAATAATTATTTTTATTGTATTGAGATGTGTTATATTGTATTGGTCGCCTCCACTTACATGTCATTAGAAACATTAAGTAGCTTGGTGAAAGATCTATGGAAGAGTATTTCACTAGTGTTTGTCAATGATTTGGATAGATCTAGTGACCATTACACCACACAATGCTTGTACAATATCCAGATTTGGATGGCATGTGGTGGCGTGCGCTATGTTACTCCATGGCGTAGTACTAGTGTTGTGTGTGCCATTTGGCCATCTTAATTTTTTATTTGTGTTTTTTCACCTATTTTAACCATCCAAATCAATCCTTATTAAAATAAATTATTAAAAAAAGTTTTTTCAAGGAAATATATACCCCCACCTCCCCCTATTTCATGTGACACATCGATCAGGTGCAATAATTGAGCACAACCAGCAACCCTACCACCTTCTTGACACCCCTATCATGGTCAAATTATGATGATTTTTTATTTTAATGAGTTAAGGTTATTTATTTTAATAATTTTAGTTATATTTATTTATATTGGGTTTTCCTTTTTAGTTACATTTCTCTAAAAACAAATCCAAAGGGAATTTTTAAATGTTTGTTTTTAATAAATAAGTAATGGGTCAAGGTAAATTATTTTCAATTGATTCTTTTTATTTTAAAGGAAAAAATAGTTTAATAAAGGTTTCTAAATTCTTTTTCAAAATATTATTCATTTTTAAATAAATATGTCAGGAAAAGATAATGGTTGTATTTTCTTAAAAGAATAAAAACTTATTATCCATAAGTATTTTAGAATATCTTTCCTCAAAATTGATAAATAGAATCCTAGGTTTATAAAAAGGATGGTTTTGTAATATTATTTTCACCCATCTGAGGTCATGAATTTATGTTATAAAACGGAATACTGAATTTCATGAACTGGACGAGACACCCTGGTACCCTGATACCCAAGCCGACACTGGCATGACTCGAAGGGTGTTTTCGATCCCTATGGATAGGCGATTAACATATGGCGTCATACAATATAAAGTAGGAATATATTTTCCACATAAATATTAGAATAATTTGATACCAGTCAGTATGATCAAAATAAAACTCCACAGGGAGAACAATAAAAGAAGTCCAATAGGTAAATAAACCCAAAGTACATCATCAATGTACCAGAAAATAGGATAACAAACCATGTCCCAATGGACACAGAAACTCAAATCCCAAATATCAACATCTACTACCACCTCCATGTGGTACTTTCTCCATGATCTAACCTAAAAAGAGGACATCTACAAATTCCCAAAGGCATAGGTAGGGGTTGAGATAAAATCCCATAGGGGCTCACAACGGATTCCATAATAAGATGCCACCTTAATTAACTAAAAAGCATTCAATTTTTAATTTAAATATGAATGGAATTCCATGAACATATTTAAAACAAGTCACGATATACATTTCAATTTATGGAATCATTTATAAACAAAGGGTTAATAAAAAATTTATATAAATTCACAAGGCATGTGTAAAACCATTGGTAAATAGTGGAATATATATATATCAAAATAATCAAAAAGGAGAAACGTGGTTGTATTCCAGTAGTTATGATAGTTCCAAGTTATGGGATCCTCACACACTTAAATAGGTTATCACGAAAATATGTGTACACATGGCCCTATAGAACTGGTCAAAGAGGACCCATCACCATCCCATTAAGGATGTGACATGCAGCATATGTTTTGTTGGAGTTATAAAGCATTAATAGAGTGTTTTCTTAAATAACTCACTAAATAACTACTATTTTATGCTCTTTAACAAGAATAAATAGTAGGAAATTTACTTTAAATATATTCAAAATACAATTAACCCATTGTATTCCATTTCAATACTCCAATTTCTATTTAAAAATCAAAATGGATTTTTATTCAAATGATGCCTTTTTCTTAGATAAAAAAATGGGTTTCTATAAAAACAATTTAATTAATTTTTCTTAAATACAAATTTGAAATCAATATCAAAATTAAAATTCCATAATTTAATTTCAAAATTTAATTTTCACAAATTTTCATCTAATTTACCCAAACACACCCCAATTCAATGGAATTTGGGGTTTCCCCAATTTTGATTCCAACAAAAATCTAAAACCCAATTTAAAAAAATGGGTTTTTACAATACAATTTAAATAAAATTAATTTACAACATGAAAATTGGGGTTAAATGAATTTGTAAAAATCAAATAGAACAACCTACCAAAATAAGGAGATCATGTCTCACAATGACCGTAATGAGAAACTCCAACGAAGAATATTGGAAAAAAGAGATCTGAGAATCAATTCTAGATTCAAGATCTTAAAAAATGGGGATTAGACCCTCCAACAACATGGATATCTAATAAACCATAGGGAGGAGATAACGAGAGAATGGGAGAAACCATGGATAAAAATTTCACATACCCAGAAGAGATCAAATGTGATTCACCATGCATTGATCCTCTTAGAAAGAAGTTTGGAGGATCCAAATGGGTCCTTGGGAGATTCCAAGACCTAGGAAATCATTATTGGTTGACTTAGGGTAAATAAGGGGATAAAAATGGGGTTTAGAGATTTTTTTTAAAAAATACGTATAAAATAACTTCCTGTGCATGGTTAGATAGGGAAGGATCAATGGTTTTTCAAACCATTCACCCCTAATAGTGGGTTTACACATTTTTTACATAGTGGGAATATGGATTTTTAAACTATGAGCCAACCATGAAAACCCTCAATGCCTAGGTTTATAGAGTTTTTACTAGAAGGACACACGGTTTTGGAAAACCCTGCACAACCCAATAGCCATTCAAATTTTCCAAAAGTTTACTTAAAACACCCCTAAACAATATCAAATCAAATCATGATAAAAAAGAGGGGTTGAAGAGTACCTAAAAATAATAACATGATGTTACTACCTCCCCACCATGGAAACATTCTATCCTGAAAAATCCTGTGAAAAATCATCCATGTTAAAAAGACAATGTCATTGATCTCTCATCAATGCCTCCCTCTTCCACATTACATGAGTTTCATAATTTTTCTGCCAAAGCACTCTAACCAAAGATATCATCCTCCCACTAAGTACATTGGTTTCAGAATCGAGTATCTTAACTGAATGCTCAATTATGGATAAATCATGTTCAACATAAAGATCACTCTAGCTCAGAACATGATATGGATTAGAAACTAATTTCAGAGCTACGATACATGGAAAATGTTATGTGTCAAATTTGAATGTCGGGAATGTGATAAATGGTAAGAAATATTCTCCACCTTCTCAAAAGCCTCAAAAGGTCCCACAAAATTAGATGAAGGCTTCCCAGGCCTCCCAAACTGTCAATGACCCAACTGAGGTGAAACTTTCAAGAACACTTGATCACCAACTAAGAATTATAATGGTTGGCGACGACGAACAACCTAAGAATTATACAGGCTCAGTTCCATTAATTTTTTTTGATGAATCAACTAAATCATTGATGTCATATCTAGAACCAAGATTTGTCTAACTAATGAACTTTCACTAATTTCTGACCAACATAACAGAGATTTACAAGGCTATAAAAATAAGGCCTCAAAAGGAGCTATTATGATTATGTACTAGTAACTATTGTTATAAGAAAACTCAACCATCCCCAAATGTTCATACCAAGCCCCAAAAAAGTCGAGAACACAGGTGTGAAGCACATCCTCAATAATATGTATAGCTCTTATTGTCTCTCTATCCAACAGTGGATGGTATATCGTACTCAAACAAAACTATGATCCAAGTTCCCCCTAAAGTCCTCTTCAAACGAAAGAAGTAAACTAAGGATCCATATCAGAGACTATAGAAGATGGAGCTCTGTATAATTGAACAATCTCTTCCACATATATATTACCCATCTATTCAACTTCGGTTGAATCAATAATGGGTATAAAGTGAGCCAATTTGGTCATCCTATTGATCACAAATCATATTAAATTATTCTTTTTTTGGGTATAAGGTAACCCAAAAACAAAGTCTATAGATATATCATCCCACTTCTAAGTCATCACTAGAAGTGGCTAAAGAAATCATTAAGGTCTTTGGTGCTCGGCCTTTACATGTTGTCATGTGATGTGGCCTAAAATTTATATAGTTTTCCACATATTTTTATTTGATCTTTATTCATTTAATTAATTAATTTTTCAGTTTTTATTAAATAATTACACTTTTATAATTTAATAATTTAATTTAATTAATTAATCATTTTTATTATTAATTTTTCATTTTCAATCTTTAAATTATTACTTTCCCTCTCTTATTTTTATGTTTCTCTATTTTATTCATTAGGTTTGTATTCTTCATGTCATGATAGTTTTAGGCAATTTGATAATTAATTAATTAATATATTACATTTAATTAATTTATACTTTAAAATAACTTTTAATCTTTCAACACTGAATATTTTTATTATTTAACCATAATCAATTTTATTAATTAATTTTATCTCACTAATTGATTTGGATCTTTGATATTTAAGGTTTTAATTAATTTTTTTTAATTTATAATTAATTTATAGTTTTTCTCTGCTTTTTGGTTGTTGAATTAAATTATTTTCATTTCTTATTTAAAACATTTTATATTAATTTTCATTTATATATAATTAATTAATTTAGTTTTTTAAACTTTAATTTCATTAATTAATAATTGTGTTAATTTTATCTTTGATAATTTTTTACTTTAAGTTTTATTTATTAGATTAGTTAAATTATGTTTCTAATATTTATTTATTAATTTAATTATTTTGATTATTTTTTTTCCAGTTTTCACCACCAGTCCAATGTTTACTCAATGAGTTACTTCTAGACTGTTACATAGGTGACTCCAGCGAGTCATTGTTGTATCGCTTGTCTTCGCTCCCACTCAGCAGTAATCAAGTCACCACCACCATTATAGCTAAGATACCACCAAATCCATGGTGAGGCATCGCCAGCTTCTCTAGAAGTCACCACCACTGCAAGATCTTGTACTGTTGCACCTCTGCTTTATTGTCCACTCACCGTCGGTTTGCAACAACATCCACGAATCACAAACGGTGACACGTTGAGTCACCGCCACACTCTCACCACCAGAAACCACCAGCCTCCGAGTTTTTTTTTCTATTTTTTTTTTAAAAAAATCCAGAAAATGGTTAGGGAAAAATATTATTACAAATGCACCCGAAGGCGGAATCCCGGATGCCGCCTTTACATTTCAGGTGTAAGGCGGCATCCGCGAAGCTGCCGTTGCTCTGCGGCTGAAAAACGGCATCCGCGATGCCGCCTTTCCCCGAATTTTTATTTTAAAATTTTTATTTTTATTTTTATTTTTTTGTTTTGTTTTGTTTATATATATATATATAAACAAAAAAAATCAACATAATTTCTCTATTATTAAAGATCCAGCGCTACAGCCATTACAGCAGTCTGAATTTTGACAGAAACCCTTACCCATGCCTCCCTTTTATAAGAGGACTTGCCTTGAAAATCATTTTGCATTTTCGATGTGGGATTCAGGTTCTCCCTTTCCTGTGCAGTACATTCAGCATTTTGGATGTGGGATTCTGTTTCAAGTATGTGAATCTGAAATGCAATAAAATATAAACTATAAGGCCAATATAAATGAAATTTTAAACATTGATTAAACATATAATAAATAGTTGAGAACAAAAATAATTTTCTCAAAAATGTTGATGAAAAATAAACTATAACCTTTCAAAACCACCTACTTGAAACATAAAAATGTTTCAAGTATGTGAATTTGGAAGACTATAAAATATAAAATATAAAATGAATATAATTGAAACTTTAAATATTGATTAAACATATAATAAATAGTTGAAAACAAAAGAAATTTCCAAAAAAATGTTGATAAAAAGTAATTTATATGCTTTCAAAACCGCCTACTTGAAACTTAAAATTTTTCAAGTACGTGAATTGGAAAGACCATAAAACATAAAATAGAAGACCAATATAAATGAAACGTTAAACATTGATCAAACATTTAAGAAATAGTTGAAAACAAAAGTATTTTCCCAAAAAATGTTAATGAAAAATAATTTATAAGCTTTCAAAACCGCCTACTTGAAACATAAAAATGTTTCAAGTACGTGACGTTGAAAGATTTTAATTATATTACTAATTAACTAATTAATTATTATATAATTAATAGTTATATTAATAATTAACAAAATAATTATTATATAAGTAATAATTAATGAGTAATAATTAATAATTAATCACTAATAATTAATTATTTAATGAATAGTTATAATTAATATTTATATTACTAATTAACTAATTAATAATTACTAATTACTTATTAATAATTATTAATTAATAATTACTAATTATAATGAATAATTGTAATTAATATTTATATTACTAATTAAATAATTAATAATTAATAATTACTAATTACTAATTAATTAGTTATAATTATTAATTATATTTCTAATTAACTAAATTATTATTATATATGTAATAATTATATTACTAATTAATTATTATATAATTAATGATAATATTACTAATTAACTAATTAATTATGACATATTTAATGATTAATAATTAATAATTAATAATTATTATAATTATATTTAATAATAATATTACTAATTAAATAATTAACTATTATATAATTAATAATTATATTACTAATTAAATAATTAATTACAATATAATTAATAGTTATATTAATAATTAACTAAATAATTACTATATAAGTAATAATTAATAAGTAATAAGTAATAATTAATCATTATAATTGATATTTATAATTAATATTTATATTATTAATTAAAAATTACTAATTAATAATTACTAATTACTAATTAATAATTAATAATTAATAATTATAATGAATAAATGTAATTAAAAATTATATTACTAATTTACTAATTAATTGTTATATAATTAATAATTATATAACAAATAAACTAACTAACTATTATATAATTAATTATTAACAATTACTAATTGATAATTATAAGGAATAATTATAATTAATATTTATATTACTAATTAACTAATTGATAATTAATAATTACTAATTACTAATTACTAATTAATAATTAATAATTATAATGAATAAATGTAATTAAAAATTATATTACTATTTTAGTAATTTATTATTATATAGCTAATAATAATATTACTAATTAACTATCTAATTTTTATAAAATTAATTATTAATAATTATTAGTTAATAATTATAATGAATAATTATAATTAATAATTATAATGAATAATTATAATTAAAAATCATATTACAAATTTGCTAATAAATTATTATATAATTAATAATAATATTACAAATTAACTAATTAATTTTTACATATTTATTTATTAATAATTACTAATTAATAATTATAATTACTTTTTATAATTAATTATCATATTTATAATTAAGTAATTAATTATTATATAATTAATAATGATATTACTAATTAAATAATTATTTATTATATAGTTAATAATTATATAATTAATCATTATATTACTAATTAAGTATTATATAATTAATAATTAATAATTAATAATTAATAATTAATAGTTATAATGAATAATTATAATGAATAATTATAATGAATAATTATATTACTAATTAACTACTTGATTATTATATAATAATTTTTAATAAATACTAATTAATAATTATAATGAATAATTATATTACTAATTAACTAATTAACTATTATATAATTAATAATTAAATTACCAATTAACTAATTAGTTATTATATAATAATTTTTAATAAATAAAAATTTATATTTATAATGAATAATTATAATTTATAATTATATTACTAATTAACTAATTATAAAAAGGGCCACGACTCAATCTTTCTCAAAAAATTAACTAATTAACTATTATATAATTAATAATTATATTACTAATTAACTAATTAGTTATTATATAATTAATGATTAATAAACACAAATTAACAAATTACCAATTATATAGTTAATAATTATATTACTAATCAACTAATTAATTATTATATAATTAATAATTATATTTCTAAGCAACTAATTAATTATTAAATAATTAATAATTTTATTACTAATTTAATAATTATATTATTAATTAACTAATTATTTATTATATAGCTTATTATTAATAATTACTAATTAACTAAATAATTATTATAAAATTAACAGTTTTATAATTAATAATTATATTATTATTTAACAAATTAATATTTAATTATTATTAATTAGTAATTATAATTAGTAATTATAATGAATAGGTATAATTAGTAATTATAATGAATAATTATAATTAATAATTTTAATGAATATTTTTAATTTATAATTATATTATTAATTAACTAATTAACTATTATATAATTCATAATTATATTACCAATTAACTAATTAATTATTATATAATTTTTTTGAATAATTACTAATTATTAATGATAATGGATAAATATAATTTATAATTATATTACTAATTAACTAATTAACTATTATATATTGAATAATTATATTAATAATTAATTGGTTAATTATTATATAATTAATTATTAATAATTTCTAATTAACTAATTAATTATTATATAATTTAATTATTAATAATATTAATTTAATAATTATATAATTTATTATATATTTAATCCATGTTTTAACTTTAAATTATATCGGTCTTATAGTTTATATTTTATAGTCTTTCAAAACCACATACTTTAATCATTTTTATGTTTCAAGTAGGTGGTTTTAAAAGTTTATAAATTATTTTTCATGAACATTTTTAGTGAAATTCGTATTATTTTCGACTATTTTTTATAAATCTAATCCGTGTTTTATGTTTCATTTATATTGGTATTATAGTTTATATTTTATTGGCTTTAAAAGTCAAGTGCTTGAAACATTTTTAAGTTTCAAGATGGTCGTTTTGAAAGCTTATAAATTATTTTTCATCAATATTTTTTACGAAATTAGTTTTCTTTTCAACTATTTGTTTTATGTTTAATCCTTGTATTAAGTTTCATTTATATTGGTCTTATAATTTATATTTTATAAGCTTTCAAAATCATGTACTTGAAACTTCTTAAGTTTCAAGTAAGTGGTTTTAAAAGATTATAAATTATTTTTTATCATCATTTTTTATGAAATTCTTTTTGTTTTCAACTATTTTTAATGTTTTTAATCCATGATTTATGTTTCATTTATATTGGCCTTATAGTTTATATTTTATAGTCTTTCAAAGTCACGTACTTGAAACAGAATCCCACATCGGAAATGCAGAATGTTCTGTGCAGGAAATGGAGAACCAGAATCCCATATCGGAAATGCAGAATGATTTCCAGGGTAAGATCTCTTGTAAAAAGTAGCCCTGGGTGAGAGCTTCTATCAGAATCCAAACTGTTGTAGTGGTAGTACTGCTAGATTTTAAATAGTGGATAAATTCTTCTGAATTTTTTTTTGTTTTTTTTTTGTTTTGTTTTGTTTATATATATATATATATATAAACAAAACAAAATAAAAAAATAACAATAAAAATAAAAAAATTAGAATTTTTTTTCCTCTTTTAGGGGAAAGGCGGCATCTAGGATGCCGCCTTTCACCCAGGCCCAAAGGGGGCATCGTGGATGCCTCCTTTGTGGCGTATTTTCGAAAAATTGTTAACCTAGCCTGTTTTAAAAAAGTATTTTTTTTAAAAAACTTATTTTAAAAAAACTCGCCAGCCTCCACTCCTGAATCTCTCACCGCTACCTTTGTTTTTAGCTTCTGCGAGCCACTATCACTACTTCCATCTTCCACCATCGTACCCACAACACACAACCTACCATTTTAATGACTCATCGTCGCTTTCCCCACCATCGAGCTCACGAACCACCCTTCAACCCACATAGGGTCAACCATGACACCACTACGCTCAACCAGAGCTAGACTCGAAATAGTGATTCAACATGATCAATTAAAAAAATCCATCATAGATCTAAAATCCCACATATCTGATAAACACCTTCCCTCACTACCTATCACCTATGAATCTGGGATCCCCCCCCCCCCCACCCCCACCACGATTGATGCTGAGGCCTAGCCGGGGAGGCTGTCACCATCAACTGGAGTGCCTGTTGTCCACCACTAGTGAAGGACAAATGAGGATGGAGCTATTGTAGGATCATGGTTTGGTTGTGGCTTCTCCGAGAAACAAAAGTTGATCCCCCCCTATGCACTGGATAGGGATGAAGGGGGGAGAATAAAATTAGAAAAATTAAAATTAACAAAATTAAATTAAATTAAATTAAATAAAAATTAAAACTAATATAATATATAAATAAATAATAAAACTATAATAATAAAAATTATTATAATTAAAAAACTAAATTAATTGTTTAATTAAAATAATTTTATTTTTTTGATCATTATAATTTAATAACTTTAATAACTTTAATTTATATATTTTAATTATAATTATAATTTATCTTTATTTAAATAAAATAAATTATAAAAACAATAATATTAATATTTAATAAAATTAATAATTAATTAAATTAAAAAAATTACTCTTAATATTTAAATAATAACATTGATAATAATATTTTATAAATTTAATAAAATATTACCTTTAATAATGTTTATAAAATATTTAATAATTAATAACATTTTTAAATAAAATAAAATAACAATAGTTATTAATTAAAAAATATTAACTAAATTAATAACAAATAATTTTTATTAATATTAATTAATAATTTAATATCCACTTAAGTCTAATAATAATTAAAGATATAAATAAATATTTATCTTTATAATGATTAACTAAATCAATAATTATTGTTTGCACATGCATATTCAAAGAGAAGCTAGGATCACATCCAGGTGCATTCCAACCACCATGATGCAGTTTGTTATAAGGGATAAAATACAGTGACATGGGTTGTAGAAGAAAAACACATGGGGGCGGTGACGTAGTGAGAGACAAAGTTAAGTTAGTGGAAAATGTAGGTGATAAATAAAGAACAACGTCAAAAAAATAAAGGGTGTGAGGCAGAAGCTGTACAAGGAGGATTCATTCACTTTACATTTTGAGACTAGACATGCAGAGCAGTAAGAGACTTCCATGATTTGTCACTTCAACACCTCTCAGAGATAGAGACCTAGAGTTGGAGGAGCCCAAGAGGCGAGTAGTAGCATGAGATTTATTTTCCTTTGTTTTGAAATTTACTTTACTCTGTAATTGACTTTTTCATTTTTTTTCAATGAATATTATCATAGGATAAACATTCTTATTAGGGAAATAATTTTTAATATTTGGTCTTCCCTTTTTTCTATTCGCATCATTCTTTTTAATAATGAATTCACAATTGATCAGCTAGATCAATTCTGAATTCAGTAATATTTTTTCATGAATCTTTTCACAATTCCAAAACATCAAGATCAATCGGTTGGATTGATCTTGAATTTATTTCATAAAAGATTTAATGTCAAATCTTGTGATAATACAATGAGTTTTATTCTTTGAATTCTTTATAATTCTCCATACAGTTTATGAATCTTTGAGTCGAGAACACCAATATTTCATTTTCTAGGTGTTTGATCTTTTGGAGAGGAGGGTTAAACCCATCTTTTTTTGAGTTTATGAAATAATAATGTTTCAAAGAAGAAGTTATTTCTATACACCGGTAAATTTACAGTTCCCTAGGAATTTCTTCTTGATTAGTTCATGCTCAATCTTTGTTCCTGTTTTATTATACTAGTTTCCATGTTAGTTCAATTTGGTTTAAAAAATAATATTGTTTCTCATATTCTCATTAAAATAATAATAAAAAATAAAAATTTAAAAAGTAAATTTACCCATTGTTTAAAATAGTGGGTTGGTTTAGAAAATCTTGGTCACTCAACCCCCCCCCCCTTTAGCCTTCCATGTGGTTTGACCCTTCACTATTATACTATTTTAGGCTTATAAATTTTATTTTTTGTGATGAAACGACCTCATATTCATATAATAATGTATAATAATAGGAGAAAAATCATCAATGCTTCATCTCATACCTGGCGACAAGAATCTATGCCACTTGTCTTAGAATATCACCATGGTTTTTGGGTGCACAGGACGCTGATAATTATGGAAATCCACCCATAACATATTTCATTACATTAAAAGGTACAACATATGTGTTTCAGAAATATAGAATTCTATCTGTAGATAATGACCACTCAGCAATAGTCTCCCCACCATAATGAGAGTCTCTAATGCTGTAGAACTCACCATCAAGTTGTTGTTCTTGAAGAATCTACATGAGAAGAGTGGATGTCAACTGAACACTGGACAAGGAAACCTTGGCCCTAGATACCTATACTATAGTATGCTACTGTGAAAAAAGATCTATCAAGTTCACTCCTCTTAATATTCTATCACTTCCTAGGTTAATGTTTCCTACTCAAAGCATTTTTAATGACATTCCCTTTCCCCAGGGTATAGGCAATGTCAATGTCAAAATATTTAGGTATTCCACACAATTCCTCTTGATGATATTCAAATATTTTTTAGATAAGATATAAATCAATCTATTGTAGTTAGAATACACGGTAAACCTTCCTTTGTAAAGTTAACACTACCAACATTTCAGCGCTTGGATCGTTTCTGTGAGTTTAAGTTCGTGGTCGTGTAATTATTCTCTTATGTTCTAAGCTGACAATAGCCATAGGAGATGACCTAATCACCTTTCATAATAACATAACCCAAACCTGAAACGGATGCATAATAGAATACCATGTATCCCCATTTGGTTTCTAGAAGAGTCAACATCAGCGTAGTAGTCAAAATATGTTTCATCTCAACAAAATAACTCATTCATTTCTAATACCATGAAAACATTACTCCCTTCAGAGTTACATCGTTCATCAGAGGAGCCAAATCTGAGATTTCCTTTACAAATCAACGATAATATCCAGATAAACACCCAGAAAATTTTAATCTAGAAAACATTTTGTGGTAGTTCTCATGTAATAACATCTTTTACATTTTCAGGGTCCACTGAAATACCATGTTCCGACACAACATGTCGAAAGAAATTCACTTCTCGAATCTAGAAATCACATTTTGACATCTTGGAATAATATCAGTGATTTCTCAATAATTCTAAAACTACTCTCCAATGATGCAAATGATCATCTGCACATTTTGAGTAAACAATGATTTCATCCATAAATACTACTACAAAAGTATCAAGATACTCCTGGAAAATATTGTTCATTAAATCAATAAAGACTGTAGAAGCATTGGTTTGACCAAATTCTATGACAGTGTACACATAATGGACATACATTCTCTGAAAGGTTTCTTTCTGAATGTAATATTTATTTATTCTCAAATGATGATAACAAGATCAAAGGTCAATATTAAAGAACCACTTATCCCCTTTAAACTAGTCAAACAGATCATCAATCCATGGAAATGGATAATTTTTATTTATCATCACTCAATTTAGTTTCTGGTCATCAACACAAATTTAAAGTGATCCATCATCTTTCTAAGCCAAGAGAATCGGTTCCACCCTAGGTGACACACTGAGGCGTATAAACCCTTTCTCTAAAAGATCATCCAACTGAGTCTTTAACTCTTTGATTTCAGTAGGTTGTGTGTATTAACAAGTAAGAGACACTAGTTCAGTACTAGGAATTAAATCACTAGAATATTTGATATCTTTTACTAGAGGAAAAACAAAGGAATTCATAATAAAAAAACATTGGGAAACTCAATGACAACAAGAGGGGGATCCAAGCTTAAAGATTCCTTCTCCATATCAAAAGAAAACACATATATCGCCTTCCCGAAATTTGGATAAGAAGGTATATATATACTCAACCTTGGGTCCCACTCTCCTTGAAAGGCATGGAAAACCACATCAGGTGTCGTAAAGGAGACTCGTCAAAGATAATAATCAATTCTGAATATTATTGGTAATGATCCAATCCATCCCAAAGATAACATTAGGAGGTTTCAAGTCAAGAACCAGAAAATCCCAATCAAGCTCAATATCTGATAGAGATAAAACACAGGTGGGACTATGGAGACCCTTATCTCTATTCATTCCGAGGGTTGTAGTAATATCCATCAAATTTGATAATTGCTCAATGGGAAGATTAATCAAAGTCAAAATATGTGTTGAATTAAAAAAATGAGATGAATCGTTATCAAATAAAGCATTTACTAATGAAAAATTAATTGTGATGGTACCTCTCGTAGTCACTGGACTAATATCTACCTCATCTAGAGACTCTTTCAATGTGTGAAGAAGGTTTTTTCGATGCCTATGCGAGGAACCCATTGGTTCATGAGGCATATGATAAAAATGTGGTTTTATTAGGTACTGGTGATCTTGTGCCACTACATGAAGTATAATATACATGGAATGACTTATTCAACTGACTTGAGTATCCAAAGGAACTACATATCATGGGTGACTCTGTGGAAACCTTTTGTGAATGCCATGGCTTTCCACACTGGTAGAAAATCAAAGGGCCTCTATCAGGAATTGTAGGATGTCTAGAAAAACCCTACTATCAAGAACCACCATGAGAATCATCCCGCTTCCTCTTCCATTTATGGTAACTCACAGAAATATCACTAGGAGAAAAATGAACTCCTGATAACCTTGAATTACCATCTAAATCCATCTCAACCATCAACACTCTATCCAACACATCAACATGAGAAGTTAGATTCACCAAGAAAACCTATGAATGAATATGATATTAAAGTAAGATCTCAATTTTTTTAGTCTTCATCTTCTCATTTGATACAATCTTAGATTCAGAATGCACTAGATTAGTAAAATGATTTTCATATTCTATCATGGTCCTCTCAACCAGCTTAAGTTTGAAAAACTCAATAGCCTTAGATAAAACCATCGAATTTGGATAGAACTAGTCCGTAAAAATAGATTAAAAACTTTCTAATCTATTCTCTCATGCTTCTTTCAAATCACCAACACGTCCCTCCATCTCCAACTAGGTCCCTATAGCTTTAAGGTGGCACATTTCACCTTGATTTAATCATTCCTCTCCAATAACTCGAACAAAATCTTGATATTTCTCAACCAATACATAGATAAATGAGGATAACTAGAGCCTTATAATACTGTTGGATTTTTTAAAATAAATTCCTATGTGTAAATCCTAAATTTATCCCTCTTATATTCCACATATGAAGCCTGAACAATAATGGGTGTGTTGCCTATCCAAGAGCATGGACATCACACACAATAACTTCAACCATATTATGGCCCACAAGAGGATTTTCTCATTATGGTTCATCAGCAACTTCCTCCTAGATATATTTGACATTTCATCTCATAGGCATGATGCTACACAACATTATAAGACAACATAAAAGATATCATATTAACAACCAAACTAAGAATCAATGGAAATTAATCATATAAAATAGAAAAACAATATTTATAATTCAATTTATCCAAAAAAATACATGGAAATGACTCAAAATTGTCCTCAAGATGTATTTTCCAATCCAACCCTAGTAACATAAGGATCCATGTGGTGAGAGATGGTCAGTAAATCAGTCACAACTACCACTTAATTCTGGATAAGATTGCTCAACTACATACTGACATTAAAGAAAGATGCTTATCTTGCACCTTTGATACCACTTTGTCATGATTTGACACAGACTCCTGGGTACCCTAATACCTGATCTGGCACTAACATGGCTTGAAGGTAGTTCATGATCCCCATGGGTTGGATATTATCACCTAGCATAATAAAATATAAACTGGGAATGTTTTTTTCCATATAAAAAGTGGAATAATCAGATATAAGTCTGTATAATCAAAATAAACCTCTATAGGGAGAATTGAAACATAAGTTAAACAAGTAAATGAACCCAAAGTACATCACCAAAGTACCAGTTAAATAGATAATAACACAAGTCCCATTAGACACAGAATCTCAAATCCAAAAGATCAAAAAACACTACCACTTTAAAGTGGTGCTTTCCCCTTGCTCGGACCTAGAATGTGGAAATCTAAAAACATCCTAAGGAAAAGGTAGGGTGTGATCTAAAATCCGAATAGGGTCTCACCAAGGATTACACAATAAGATTCCACATTAATTAACCAAATAATTATTTCAATTTTTAAATAAAACATGCATGGAAGTTCAAGAGAACATTTAAAATAGATCATTCATTACATTTCAATTGATTTAAAATATTTAAAAACAATTGATTAACAACCATTTTATATAAAACATTTAATATAAATTCAAGAGGCATGTGTAAAATAGTTTACAAACAATGGAATATATATCAAAATAATTACAAATAAGCAACATGGTCATCTGCTAATAGGTATAACATTTCCAGGTTATGGTATCCTCACACACTTGAATAGGTGATTAGGACAATATGTGTACCCAAATCCCCCTAAAATTTTTCAAAGAGTACCCCTCACCATCTCATTGGGGATGTGACCTACTGTATATGTTTTGATAGAGTTGTAAAGTGTCAATAGAGTGTTTTCCAAAATAACTCACTAGCTTCCTAGTCTTTCATGTGCTCTAACAACAATCAATAACTGAAAATTTACTTTAAAACTATTCAAAATAAAAATATCCCATTTTTTCCATTTCAATATTATAATTTCCATTAAAATCCAAATGGTTTTTTATTCTAATCAGTACTTTTTTTATGATAAAACCAACAGGTTTCTATAAAAACAATTTAAGACATGTTTCTTAAATACAAATTTAAAATTTATTTTACAAATCAATTCACAATTAATATTTCACAATTTAATTTTCATAATTTTTCCATCCCATTTCCACAAACACACCCCAATTTAATGAAATTTGGGGCTTTCCAAAATTCATACCAAAGAAAATCTAAATCCCAATTTACAAAAAAATGGGTTTTCATAATAAAATTGAGTGCAATTTAATTTAAATAAATAAATTTATGGTTAAATCAATTGTAAATTCTAAAATAGAACCACCAACCAAAACAAGGAGATCGTGTCTCATAATGCCTGTAATTGGAAACTCCAACAAAGAACATCATCAAAGTAGATCCTAAGATCAATCATAGATTCAAGATCTAAAAAAGAAGGGATTAGATACTCCAAGAAAATGTAGATCTAATAAACTCTAGGGATGAGAGAATAAGGGAATATGAGAAAACAAGGATAGAATATTCAAATACCTAAAGAAGATCGAATGTGATTCATCACAATTCGATTCATCTAGAAACAGGTTTGAAGGAGGCCCAATTGGTCCTTGAGAGATTCCAAGACCTAGGAAATTGTTATAAGCAATGTCGGGGTCAAGAAGGGGATAAAAAGGGGTTTCATGATTTTTTATGAAATATTTGGAATAGAATAATCTTGCATGCACAGTTAATTGGGATGGGTCACACTGTTTGTCAAACTATGTGCCTTAACCACGCACCTCTACTGGTGGGGCTACACAATTTCTCCATGGTGAGCGTATGGTTTTTCAAACCATACGCCAACCATGAAAACCCTTATTACAAGATTTTTCATGGTATTCACTAGAAAGATGCATGATTTGAGAAAATAGAGTACCAACCATGCACAACCGAAGAGCATTCAAAATTTCCCAAATTTTACCCAAAGCACGCCTAAAAGAGACCCAACCAATGCATGATAAAAAGATGATTTTTGGAGTACCTAATTATAGTAACATGATGTTACAGTGAACTAATTATATTAATACCATTTATACTCATTATTTAAAACTAAATT
The DNA here is from genome assembly GCA_963277665.1 of Viscum album. Lineage (NCBI taxonomy): Eukaryota > Viridiplantae > Streptophyta > Magnoliopsida > Santalales > Viscaceae > Viscum > Viscum album. The sequence goes on from OY728131.1 coordinate 29,786,940, forward strand.
CAGTTTTACTAAATGTACTCAAGATATAATAACATAAATATGTACCAAATAGTAATTTATTTTCATGAACAGAGGTCTAATGCATGTGAATATTTAGGATACTTTATCAAAATAAAGTGAGGTAACATTACCCAAAAATATTATAGATATATTCATTTATGAATCATAAAATGATTTGGAGATTATATAATTTCTAAGCATGAACTTATATAAATGAAAGAATGTAAATAATTAAAAGAACATGGGTAAAAACATTAACATTATAGAATAAATTGTTTTTAAAATAAGTAAAAAAAATTAACAGGATTTACACAATAATCAAAGCATAAATATATAATATAGAAAGTAATTTTGATGTGGTTTCTATCTCACCACACCCAATATCCTAAAAAACATTATTCAGTCCTCCTATGACCAAATTTTCACTAAAAATGCCTAGTTACACCCATCGACATGTTATCTCCTCACTCTTCCATGATTCTTAAACAAACAAAATCATCCCATGATCTTCTAAACACCCACAAAAATGTAAAAAATCGAAATGTTGTGTGTCTTAATGGGTTCTTCCTTTCCAAATAAAACCAAATCTAATATCGTTCTCTCACCCTGGGTACTAGAGCACATCCAATTAAGCTCACACTCAAATAAATTCAAATCAAACTAAGCCTGATATCACAAACGGACTTCATCTAAAACCTCATGATTTTTTTTGGAAAATAGTTTTAAATTTCATGAATATTTGTAAAACACTTATTGATGTTGATTCCTGAACAAATTGTATGGAATGTGAATTCTTGGATTTGTGGCCTCTTTTGTGATATTTGATTAAATTTGTTTCTGATAAATAAATAGTCTCATTATTCAATTTTGAAATAATCTCATGGGAACCTCAGTATTTAGGTGGGTATTCTAGGAAAATCATGTTAGGATTTAAATTATTAATTTACTAATGTATTCTGAAAAATAATTTATTCACGTGATCTTTATAAAATGTTTAATAATCAATCTTTTATTTAGACTGGGTGGTGGCCTACATAGAATTTATATGACTAATCCAACTTTAAATATCATTTTAAAAAGGGAAACATGGTTTTAAATGTTAATGTGGGTTTTTAATTGAAAAATATGAGGTTTTACCTTAAAATTAACTAAAATGAATTCGGGGTTTTTAAACTCATGAAGTGATTTCAAAGTGAACCTATAAAGTTTTAAACATTTGAAAGTGTACATATTTCCACAGAAATGGGTTTCCACTTTTAATTTATTGTTAATGGATTTTGAATATGATTTTATAAATTTTCTCTTCATGCTAAATTTTTTTATAGAGGAGGGGGTTTGTATCCCATTAATTTATTTGAATAAAAAGATCAATTTTTATGTGGAATTTAAAAAAATGGATTTCAAGTGTGGTTTTAAAAATTCAAAAAGAAGCCTTCTGAATTCTAAAAGTTCTTTCCATATCATATTTTAAATTTTAAATTAATATGTGGTAATTTAAAAAGTCTTAAGGAGATAATTTTCATCCTTATCTGCTTCATCTATTGAACAGTTGTTAATGAATTTTTTTATAAGTCTCATACCCCATATCTTCTATTTATCATGAATTAATCTAAACTTTGGTCATTTAAAATTATCATCGGTAGCTGGTATGGGATGACTACTACTAATAGTAGTTTAAGAAACATAGGTGAATGTCTAGAAGATATGGGGGATAAGTCTCAAGCAACAAAATGCAATAATAAATGTTTGGGAGGTGACGCTGATGAGGATGAAAATTTTCTATAACTTTCACCTTTTGGTGGAATTATAGAATAACACCCACCAAAGTGGAGTAATTCTTTTCATAAATTCAATTACTCATTTCCTTAAAATAATACTGAAATTATTTGAAACAATCGAATGTTGGGTTCCCTTTATTAGAATTATCTATAACTTTCACCTTTGATAATGAATATCTTATGTGCATTTATTTATTTATTATAAAAATGGATATTTTATCAACCTAATAGGATGGATATGAATCTAAAATGGATGTACCTTAATAATTGGACAAAAGAGTATGAAGTTTGAGTTAAAGAGTTCATCATGTTTTCAATAGAGAATGCATATGACCCTTCTAAAATCTTTTGTGTGTGTTTACATGGTTTTTATTCAAGAAAAATTAGTCTAGAAGAGTTGTAAGATCATTCTATTTTTCATGGAATGGATCAGAACTAAATATTTTGGACTAAAAATAGGCAAAAACTAAATTTTTACAAAGGTTGGAATGATACTATATTTTATGGATCATTTGATATGAATACCAGTGTAAATGATGATGGATATCACATGGAAGAAATGAAAATTAAAATTAAAGATGAACATCATGATTGTACAATTTTTTTGAGAAATTATATAGTTGTTCTAAGAAACCAATGTATACTAGTAGTTCTAAATACACAACATTTTTAGTTGTATTGAAGTTATATAATTTAAAAGCTGTAATCGGGTGGAGAAACACCAAATTTAGAGAACTAATTGGTCGACAGAATGATATGATACCAAAAGAAAATGAACTTCCATGTTGAACATATGATACTAAATGAATTATATTTTTAATGGGAATGATCTATAAAAAAGAAATGCTTGTCCAAATTATTCCATAATGTTTCACAAAGACAAGGAATTACTTATAAAATTCCCTAAGTGTGATATAGATCGATAGAAGAAAATTGTTTCAAGTCCTTTGAAAGTTGAATGGTACTTTCTTATCATTACATAGTTTAGAAGACTATATGGATTTCAGGAAACCATGATATAACTGACATGGAATGAAGATACAAGAATTAAATATGCTAACCTATTTCATCCAACAAATTCTCCTCAGTTGAGTAAAATTGATTATAAGTATCCTAAATTTGGAAATGATCTATGAAACGTTTTTCTTGTGTTATCTGCAGATGGAATAAATCCTTTTCATATACAAATTAGTACTCATAGTACATGGATCATCATATTTTTATATTATAACTTGCATCTATAGTTATGCATGAAGTGTAAATACATTATGTTGCCTCTGCTTATATCTAGACCAAAGAAACTCAATGATGATATTGATTTATATTTGGATCCATTGATAAAATATCTGAAATTGATGTGGGATACATGTGTTTCAATGTATAATTCTCATAGAATTGAAGAATTCACATTGAGGGCCATGTTGTATGGGACGATAAATGACTTTCCTACTTATGGAAATTTTTCAAGCCATGTAATTAAAGGAATGTTGGGGTGTCCCACTTGTGAATAATGAACACACTCAGTTCTATTTAAAAATTCATTACAGACTATGTTTATAGGACCTTAGGAATGTTTAACTCATTTACATAAATATCGATCGTAGACGACAACATTTTATTAGAATACCGAACAAGGTAAAACACAATCACTACTAATGGGTGATCAACTGTTCGATAAAGTAAAATATATTGACACTATTTTTAGTAAACCATTTTTGAAAATATTATAAAATCAGGTTGGAAGAAGTGATAAATTTTATTTGAATTATAGTATTGGAATTGTTTGTATGATCGATATTTTATTGATGTCATGCATCTAGGAAAAAATGTATTTGATAGTGTTATTTGAATATTACAAAATATTCCTTGAAAAATGAGTGATGGAATCAAGTCTATAATAGAAATGATTAACATAGGGATGATGGAAGAGTTGGAACTGTTGAAGGGTAAAGGGTAGACTTTTCTTCCTCCAGTAGCTTACACTCTATCCAGACACGAATAATTACAATTTTTAATTTTCTATAATGGTGTAAAAGTTCTAGAGGGGTATTCATAAAATATGAATAATGTCATGTCAATGACTAATTTGAATTTTTAGGGACTAAAATCACATCAATACCATGTTTTGATGCAATATTTGATGCCTATTTCTTTACATTACATTCTAACTAAAAATTTATGATATACATTAACCAGACATTATATCTTCTTCAAATCCATATGTTGTAAAGTTATAGACTCGGTGAAGTTTCTAATCTGGAATAAGGAGTTTTCAGTCATATTATGTGGATTATAGATTCTCTTACCACCATGATTCTTTGATATAATGGTCCAACAGATGGTTCATTTTTTTGGATATGTTTCAACTATGTGTTATTTTCCATTAAAAATGGATGTACCCCATTGAATAGTATATAAATATTTTGAAAGGGTATGTTAGGAATAAAATTTAGACAGAAGTTTGTTTGTAGAAGAATATATTTTAAAATAAGCTATTTACTTATGTACTGATTACCTCTCAGATGTTGATTTCATTAGTCTCCCAAAGTCTTGTCATAGTGTACACATTATGGATGAAGGGATTTATGTAAGATATGTTTTTACAATTACTATCATAGAGTGATAGAAATAGAACATTTATATCTTACATAATAGTGAATATGTTGATCTATATATTGAATCCCACAAAGAAATTCTTAGATATGTGAATCCATCAAGGGCAGAAGGATGGATATCAAATACACATAATCAACAGTTTATAGGATGGTTTAAAGATCAAATTTATAGAGAGCTATATAAAAATAAGAATTCAATTGTCGAATGACTTTGATAGATAGCTAGGGAATTGAATTCAAATGTTATGTATTTCACTAGTTTTGTAACCAATAGTTATATGTTCTATAAAAAATAACATGATGACTATAGTATGATGCAAAATAGTGGATTTAGGATTGTGGTGGAAGCGATGTACTTATCTGGTTCCAAATATATAATTCCAATTTATGTGAATATGTCATTTTTGGCATTATCAAATAGATATACGAGTTGGATTATAAAACATTTCAAGTAATGATTTTCCATTTCAAATGGGTTGACAATAGGAGTGAAATAAAAGTTGATGAAATGGGCTTCATGAAGGTGAATTTTAGTTTGGAAGTGGAAAATGATGAGTCATTCATAATGGAATCACAAGTGGTGTAAGTATTTTATGTCTCAGATCCTGCAAATAAGAATTGATTGATTTTCCTTCTGAAAACTAAAACAACTATACGGTCAGATGAAAATTAAATAGAGGATGACCCTTTTATTACGAGATCATAATCAGTTCATATTGGTCCCAATGTAGACAATGAATTCTATGTTAGAAGGGGAAACGAAGAGGGGATTTGGATTCTTGATAGAGGATCTTAATCCCTTCAACCTTTAAAAAAATAAATTGATTCCAATGAGAAGGTTAATGTGTTTTTAGTATAGAATTATTTTCCTCATAATATTATTTATTATCTACTGAATTAACATAATATAAATTAAATGGTTTGCTACGCATACAGACAAATAAAATCTTCTACACATGATGATATTACCAATTCTAGAGAAGAAAAGAATGTTGATGATGAAACTACAAAACTATTTGGGATCAATAGAATTTTTATGAAAAAAACAAGAACATTGTCGCATCACAGTCTTGAATAAAATTATCAAGGAAATAAGTAAGGGTATAAAATTTTGAGTTGGATGGAATCAATACAGACTTCATATTTACCACAACAAGTCAATGTTCATTAGTTATTTTGGGGTTAGAATGAAGATGAATGTGTCAATTGATATAGATTTATGGTGTCACATCAGGCTTAGAATGAAGGAATCCATTTGGAAAGATATAATGGTAATGTTACGATATACTTTCTCTATTTTACCAAAAAAATTATCTAACAAAATGTTGATTTAATTTTCATTATTACTTTCAAAGTTCATTTATTTTAGAATATTTTCGTAAGAAATATGTCTTAATGGCTACTAGAATATCCCATAGAGGCCTCTAAACTCTTTTTACCACGTTATATCTTAGGGATGCTGAGGGAAAAGTACATCCCCACCAATAGTCAGTAATGCACACATTATAAAGCAGGAAACGTGGAATTATTTCATAATTCATTATAATGAGAAATCATTTCATATGAATTTTAGTTTATAATATATTATTTTAATTTATTTATTTTTTCCAATTCGATTCAAAATTGTTAATTTATTAAACAACAAAATAGTGATAAAAATAAATAACACACATAAAAACAAATGTACCCCTATAAAAAAGAAAGGATGGGGTACTTTTCACTAGAGAAGAAATTGGTATTTATTTCAAATCTAGAATAAAAGATTTAAGTGGTGTCAAAAAAACGAATGTTTTTTTATTTCTATGAAGATTGATGAATCAAAATAAGAATCCAATTCTATCCCATTTCATGTGTGGTGAAAGGGGATCGCATAAATAAAGAGGGTAAACTAGATCATGAAAACACAAAAAAAAGTATGGGAAAGATGAGTAAGTATGAAATAATAGTAATTCATTTTGATTTATAGTAGTACTACATAAAAATAAGTATTTATGATCATATGTTTTTAAATTCTTTAGAAAAAAGAACCAGTAGTGAATATTGTGGAAGAAAAACTACTTTTAGTAGCTTTGAAGAGGACAAAACAATATGGTCACATTAGAGGATTAGGTTTTGGAGTGTCTCCTAGAACATATTTCAAGAAGAAAAAACCATAAGAAGATGCATATAAGTTGATGAAATAATTTCAAATAAAATTAGATGCTTTAAAAGGTATTATTATCCATTCTTTTTTGGTAGACCAATATATGAGAAAGGATCAAAGTGAACCAAAGGTGGAACAAAGATCCTCACAAGGAGAACCAAATTTCTATAGTACCTCCGGTTTGAGGTATGTGGCCTTTTTATGCATTTTGATGTGTTTAAAGTGCATGGGATGAGTTGGGAAGAGGTTGGGAGAGTTTTTAATGGGTTTGGATGTGTTTGGAAGCTTTTAAAGGGGTGCACAGTTTGAGCATGGTTGGTGGAAACCGTGCAGATTCTTTAGGAAATCGTGCAAGGGAGACAGTAGGCTTCACACGGCCTACGCACGGTTTTCCAAACCGTGTGAGGAAACCATGCGGAACCTAGCTCTCGAGGCAGTAGCATGTGCATGGTTATTGCACGGTTTGCCAAACTTTGCGGGCTAACCATGCAGCCACATAAAAATAGAGTTATAAGTTCCAGGCCCCCTCGGGCTTAACCTATTTCACTCTTCTCTTCCTTCCACTTGAGCCTCGCATGGGTTCTTCGGTTCTCAGGGCGTGGAGGAGATTTCCCGCTCGATTTGGAAGCTTTTTGAAGAGGTTTCTTGGTGTTTTGAAGGTGTTGGCTCCCGGGTATGTCTTCTCTCATGGTTTATTTGTGTTTCCTCTATATCTTCTCTTCCCTCTTCCTTGGTTTTCTAGATATACACTTGTTTTGTGTAGATATAGGGTTTTGGTTTCCTTGGATGATGTTTTTAAGGCTTGTGATGGTTAGGGAAGGGGATCTAGAAAGGTTTCGGTTGTGCGTTCACTACATTGGAGGTGTGATTTCTCCTGGGTTGATTTCTCGGGAACCCTAAAGGTAGGTGGCTTCTCTCTCAACTCCACTTGATTGCAGATAATGGTTTTTGTTATAATTAATTTTTTGTTCTTGAAATTAATTGTGTTTTGATGTGTGAAATTGGTGAGAAATTCCTTGGGTGATGTTTTGGGGATTTTTGGGAAAAGGAGGGTTTTGTGGTGAAATGTTATTCTTGTGGATTTTAAAATGGAGATTCTAAAATGGGATTCTATGGTTGATTTGTGAAAATGATTGATGGAAATGGTTTTCAATAAAAGGGTTATTTTATTGAAATGTTTTTTGGCATGAAAAATTGTTTTCAATAATGGGTGATTTATTGAAATGGATTGATATGCAATGGAATTGGTTGATTGCATGATGTTGTGACCTTGATGGGTTATATTCTTTTTTGTGATTGATTGGAATGTTGTGTGGAAGTGGTGATAAGTACCACTATAAAAAGTGGATGGATAGTGGACGGAAGTGCCACCATCATTGGTAAGTGGACGTGAAGTGCCACTAAAGTGTGAATGGGTGAACGGGTTGGACGGAAGCTCTACCGTTTGGTTGTTTTGTTTTGGTTGTTCGTTGTGCATTCCTTTTCAAGACGTAATGGTTGTGATAATGTGTAAATGATGACATGGCTTTGGCATGTTTGGTTGCCTTTCCCTTGGTTGCTTGGTTTGGGTGGGATGGCTTGGTAAGGGCATGTTTGGCTTATGAAAATGGTTGCACTTGTGATTTAATTTATATAAACTGTTTTATATAAATGTGATAATGGTTTTATCCTAGTGGCATGTGTATAGAAGTCATTTGGGGAAATCCTACTGAGTTTTAGTACTCACCCCCTGCTTTGGCACTATGGTGTCTTTGCAGATGTCGTGTATCATGACGTGGGAAAAGGTAAGGCATCACCCTCCTTTAGTGGAGAATTGTGACCCCTTGGTGGATCTTGGAGCTTGTAGCTTGGCGTGGAGATGTGGTGGTGTCATGGCTTGTGGTGTTTGGTTGTTTAGTTTCCGTAGTGTACTCTGATGTTGTGTGGACATGTCTAGTTGTATTGGTTTTGAGTTGTATTGTAAAACAACTTGGTTGTCTTTTGGGAATTCATGGTTAGGTAGTTGAATTGAAATGCATCATATAGTTGCTGTTAGTGGATGGTTTGGTTGGTTTTGTCTTAAGGGAAAATTGTTCCCCAACTTGATCGTGAAGCCCTCGGCATTCATTACCATCCTTTGGCGTCTTGGGAACGTCTCTTAAGGCCAAGTAGCCCTCACCGTCTCCTCAATCCAATGAGGTAGGGGAGGGGTGTTACAATTTCCCCACTAGCTTTGAGGCTAGTCATTCCCCTCAACCACATACCTTACTCGTGGTAATCAATTTTTTCATTAATAATTCTCCAAAATGTGAATCAAACAAATTTTGATAACTTTATATTACTAAAAAATTTACGGGTAAATTTGTATGCGATTTATATCTGTCAACACCAACACACTACCTTATTGTGAGGGGTGTGGTGTATAATATCTCAGGAGACAAGTTACATAATAATTAACTCCCAAAAATATCAACTGTGAGTGGGAATTGAGGTATCTCAAGATCCAACTACTGAGTTGACTATTCCACTTGATTGTTCAGATATTACAATGGTCAATGATGTTTTGGAACTTTCATAGCATGACCGTCCAGTCTTATAAAGATAAATGAGGTATGTATTTTAAAAAAATTTATGAAAACCCTATAATAGTTTATTAAAAGAGTTCTAAAGTGACATATGGTATTTGATATGGAAAAATAAATGGGGAAACAAAAGGTCGAATCAATATAATATAGTGAATCGAACAATAAATCAAAAGAACCTATTGGGAGTAACTTCTCCCTGCTACTTCCACATCAACATTTATTATCATTACAAATTCATACAGAGACCACATTTAAAGATACAAATATGTCTTAAATTTCATATGAAGAAGAAATATTTGGAACATTAATTAGATATATAGTTGGTATTGAGATTATAAATGGGATTCTCAAGTTTTACTAGTTATGAGTCTAAGTTTTGAATGCATACATAAGGTATATTTTCATAACACATCTATCCAAATAGTGATCTAATATGTTTATTAATGTTAATAACTATTAATATTTTATACAGGAATTTATATCACTACTATATAAATAGAAAACCATGTGAATCACAATTTAGAATCAATAATCCCTATATCATTTCTATGGAAAAACCTTGTTTGGATAAGGAAGAAATTGATAAGAAGAAATATGAGATATACGATGCATTTGAGAAAAAAATAATAGACAACATACTCTTTTTGATGCCTATAATGCAAGGGTAAAACTCTATAATCTAATCACATAAGATATATTTTTTATTTTTTTTCATTACATATTTGTTTTTTTTTCACCACTAGATACTGATAATAGTCAATCTGGATACCCCAAATAATTATTTTTTTGATCCAATTCATGGATATCCAACATAATTCCCACACATGATGTGTATTATGAATTTTTAATACACTAAAATCAACATTTTATATATAAACATATAATTATATGTTTCAGTTGGTGTTTTAACAATAATATTTTTATGATAGGGTGATCGCTAAATATAGTCTAATTCATGGAATGAAGTCGATGACTGAACATAGAAATCCTATGGATTACTTCATATGGAAAACAAGCAAGGTATATATTGAAATATTTAACTCTCAAAAAATATTTCAAAATAATTTACTTATTTTGGTCAATGTTTATGCAGTTTATGAAGTTAGATAATGGTAATAATTGTGGATATTATGTTTTCAAATTTAATAGAGAGATAATACATATTGAAAAGACAAGCATCCCTGAAGATGTAATTTATAAATGTAATTATAATTTCATTAAAAATATTTCATAATCATTTTTGTTCTATATTTTTCAGTACTACCAAGATTTATGAAAACCTTAAAACTCAGTAGAAGATATAAATTTGTTTAGAGATGAGTGGGTAGCATACATGGTGTCAGAATGTTTTCTGAAAACAAATTTAGGTGATTACCAGCTATGTCTCTGATCTAGTACGGGCTATAACCTTATAAATATATTTAGGGTGAGAAGTATTAGTATCATAATGCTTATATATTATTTTGTTCTATTTCTCAACGAAAAGATTAATAGATAAAATCAATTTATTTAGAAGTGATGGTATACAAACAATAAAATTGGTTGGAAATGGAGGAGGTAGAGGTGGAGGTAGAGATGGATGTGGAGGCAGAGGTGGAGGAGGATACGAAGCATTGTCCTACAAACAATAAAAATTTTGGAAAATCCACTAGAATGTGTATCATTCCAAGTTAGTGTTTGAGAATAATTATTGAAAAGTGTGCATGACACTTCTCACTTAAGATAAGATCCATTGTTCAATTGTTTCAGGTAGATAATTGAAAAAAGTTTTTTACCACTTTTTTGAGTGATTTTGTATAAGAATTTAAGTTGAGGAATTTTTTTAGAAACAAAAAAAAACTCACCACTTATTTTTTCAAACTGATTATCATAGGAAGCAATTTCTATTAACTGTTTCTATGTACTATCAAATATTACTTAAGTTTGAAAGTATCCCCTCACCAATAACAAACTGAACAATAAAAAATAGATGCAATTAATTTCTCATGTATTCTATACACTGTAAATAAAGGGTCTTGGTAGCATAAAATAACAAAAATAATAACCTTTTCAATATTATTATATAGATATTTCCACTAAGAATGTAGGGATTCATAATCTATAAATTTTGTTATTAAGGTAACTTCAAAACAAAATTTAGAAAATATATAAGTGGAATCCTAGTAATAAAACATGTGAAGATGAATGTGTGTATACAAACACAAATGTATGGATATTTATTTACACCATGTCAACAATCCTTTAATTTTATTGAGTAGAATGATTTATCATGGGCATTAAAGAGCTCACACTTTGTAGCTATACAGAAGATAAATGTAAATAAAACCAATAATGTGACATTTCAACCATAAGAAATTCAAAAAGTTGACATATGATTATTATATAGAATACATCCATGTATTATATAGTGGATCCAATAGTCAATTGATAGTCATACAACACCAATTCAATCATCAAGCTTGTATATAATTTGTCTCATGTTTTTGAATAAATCTGTGTGCAATCAATCACTGAATCCATTAGGTGTATGAGAAAACTATAGGAGGAAAACCAATATTGAAATATCATGTTCATCGAGGATGGATAATGTCAATGGAAATGTGGAATCAAATGAAAATAAACTACTTCATAAAGAAATCCTCAAAAATGAAAAACCCACTTCAAATGAAATCGTGAAGCATCGAAAATCCAAATGAAGACCCATTTGAAAAAAAATATAGTATCTTTATCCAAAACCTCTAAGAAATAAATAAATAAAAAATATCATTGAATGAATCATGAATATTCATAAAATAAAAAAATAGCGGTTTCACTTTGGTGGGTGGTGGAATTGTTTTGGCCATTCGATCATCAATTAGATGCATGATATAATATCACAAATGCTTGTGAAATCTATACATGTAACACAAAAAAGTTCACATTTGTGAAATGGATGGGCTAAAAATTATTATTTTGATTAAACATGATGTAAAAATAAATCATCCCTCCATTATATCAAATAAAACCTTCATATCATTACATGAGTAAAGGGTTTTAACATATCCTTATTATGCATATAGATACTTGTTCACTGGATCACCATCAAAAAATATGTCCACTGGTTCATCACTAATATGCATGTTCACATTCATTAGGTAAAATGATACATGTTAACAAGATCATTAATCAAAAACTCATCATCATTCTCAATAAAAAATACAAGAGAATTAGGATATTCCCATTTTGATGAATAGATAATGATGATATTATGTTAGAGTTTCTCATCACCTTGAATATTAAAAATGATATACTAATCTATAACGCAATCCAAGAATAATAAATGGATATGATATATTTTATTTTCATTTGGATACAGATAAGAAATAAAATGTTTAAATATGATTTTTACGCCAACCCAAAAGGATAAAAGATTATATGTGAATTTTGTGTAATATGTGAATGTTATGTTATTGTAAAGTGGTCAGATATATCATGTTTTTGGGATTGATCTTATAAAATATTTTCTTTTAGGGTGATGTTAGATTGATTAAATTCCCTTTATTTTAGTTTCATATTATCACGAGATGTTATATTATAGTTTAATGATATATAACTAGAAACAATTTCATTTTAGTTGATTTTATCATCATTTTATCTACTTTATCTAGTTAATTTCATCGTCATTTTTATCTAATACATATTTTGTTAATTGTCATAGAGATCATGTAAATTATACTTCATCAATAAGGGTGAGTCACGCCTTTACTATGATTATGAAAAGGTGAATTCCTACTACTTATTTAGTAAATTTGGTCACTATTTTATATACTATTTTTATGTTAATTTCCATAACAGTTTTATTTAATTTTTTTCACAGATCTTTTGGGAAGTCATATTTTTCCTTCAACCGTCTATAAAATGAACAGAAATATAGAACATGTTTCTTTTGGATAAGGTGTTTTAGGAAGCATGGGGTTTCCTCTTCCATCCAAATAGAACATTTCATTCTTTTCTAACTTCTTGCAGACAGTTGAAAAAAATACACATCACATACTCAATCATCTTCACCTCAATTTAATACACAATGTGATTGGTTTGAATCAAAATATATGTTTTTATTTTATTATTTATATTTTAGTTCAAAACAAACATAACATACCCAAACTGATCAAAAACATTCCCCAAGATCAGAACTACATTCAACTATATCAATATTTTAATAAATAAATTTAGTGAGTTAAAATAAAAAATGGTCGGTTGGTTATTTTTAAATATTTCTGAAAATTATTCCCTTTCACAAGATTTCCAATCTTTATGTTTTCACTATAAAATCATTTTCCATAGAAGTAATGTATTATTTCATGTTTACGTTAAATTTATTTTTTTGTTATTACTCACATAATAATTATTTTCTTATAAAGGTGATTGTTATTTTTTAAATTGGGGTGGTTTGTTCAAAGCTGCTTAATATCATGAGAGATTAGACTTCGAGGTTACAATAGAGATAATGAAAAAATTTAATAGGACAAGAATGTATACAACCATCATGAAAAGGTGAATTATTTCTACTTATTTAATTCATTTTTTCATCATTATATCTACTATTTGGATGTTAATTTCCTTATCATTTTTTTCTAATACTGAACATGTTCTGTCTTTTTTATATTTTCGCAGATAGTTGAAAGAAAAACACATGTCACATACTCGATCAGTCGTACCTTAATCTGATATACATTGTTCTTGGTATGATTTGGACTGTATGTTTTTAGTTTATAATTTACATTTTAGTTCAAAAAAACATCACATACTCAAAACATAGAAAAAACATTATGATTGTTTTGATAATTTAGTATAACAATACTTATGTACTTTTTGATGTGTAAGAATCATCTGCACCTCAATCTGATGCACAGTGTGCCCAGTATGACACCAACTGTGTCTTTTTATTTAAAATTGACATTAATTTTAGTAAAAAAGTAAAGTGACATACTGAAAACTTTGAAAACCCACTCTGATTTTATTTTAAATTTTAAAAAATGATTTATAAGTAAATTTTGATGTGTAGGAATCAATATCACATCAAAATAACACACGATACGACTGGTATTACTCAAACTTCATGATTCCAATTAAAAATGACATTTTAGAAAAAAAAGACTGGTAACATAATCAAAACTGAGAAAAACATTCATATCGTTTAGATACTATAAGAAAATTCTCCATAATTAATTTTAGATGTGTGGGAATTGGTCACACCTCAATCTGATGCATGGTATGAACGATATGACACCAAGTGTGTCTTTTTATTTAAAATTGACATTAATTTTAGTAAAAAATACAATTGACATACCAAAACTAAGAAAAATCATTCATATTGTTTTGATACATTATTAAAATGATACATAAGTAATTTTAGACATTTAGGAATCAGTCACACCTCAATCTGACACACAATGTGACTAGTATGACTCAAAGTGTCTATTATCAGTTTAAAACTAACATTTGAGTTCAAAAAGTGTCACTCACTAAAAACCTTGAAAAAGGATTCAAGTTATCTTAATAATTTATGACAAAGGTTCATAAGCCATATTTTATGTGTAGGAATCAGTGTCACATTAAACCGACAAATGATGTGACCGGTATGACTCAGAGTGCGTGTTTCTAGTTTAAAATGACATTTTAATAAAAAAGAAAAGTGACATACTCAAAACCAAGAAAATTAATTAATATTGTTTTAGTACATTATTAAAATGATCCATAAGTAATTTTGGATGTGTATGAATCAGACACACCTCAATCTGATGCACGGTGTGACTAGTATGACTCCAAGCGCTTCTTTTTATTTGAAATTAACATTAATTTTAATAAAAAAGACAATTGGAATACTCAAAACAAATAAAACACATTCGTATTGTTTTGATAATTTATGAAAACATTCCATAAGTAATTTTTTATATTTAGGAATCAGTCGCACCTTAATCTGATACATGATGTGCCCAGTATGACTCAAAGTATCCGTTATTAGTTTAAAATTAACATTTTAGTTCAAAAGGTGTCAGTCACTTAAAAAATTGAAAATGAACTTGGAATGTCTTAATAATTTAGTAAAAAGATTCATAATGTCATTATTGATGTGTAGGAATTATTCTCACATCAAACTGACACACGATTTGACCAGTATGACTCAAAGTGCATTTTTTTAATTTAAAATGACAATTTTGTAAAAAAGACAAGTGATGTAGTCAAAACCATGAAAACAGATTTGGATTGTTTTGATACATTATTAAAATGATATATAAGTCACTCTTTTACATTTAGAAATGATCTAAACCTCAATCTGACTCATGGGGTGAACGATATGACTCCAAGTGCATCCTTTTATTAAAAATTAACATTACTTTTAGTATAAAAGACAAATGGTCTCCTCAAAATTGAGAAAAAAGATTCACATTATTTTGATACATTATTAAAGGGATCCATAATTCATTTTTGATGTGTGGAAATCAATCTCACCTCAATCTAATACACGATGTGCTCAGTATTACTCAATGTGTTCGTTATCAGTTTAAAATTGACATTTTAGTTCAAAAATTGTCACTCATCAAAAATTGATCAAAGACTCTCATATTGTATTGATAATTTAGGAAAAAGATTCAAAAGTCATTTTTGATGTGTAAGAATCAGTCTCATGTCAAACTGACGCTCGATGTGATCGGTATGACTCAATGCGTGTGTTTCCAGTTTAAACTGATATATTAGTAAAAAACACAAGTGACATACTCAAAACCGAGTAAACACTTTTGGATTGTTTTGATACTTTATAAAAATTATCCATAAGTCATTTGGGTTGCGAGGAATTATATTCACCTCAATATGATACATGGTGTGATCGATATGACTCCAAGTGAGTCTTTCTATTTAAAATTAACATTTATTTTAGTAAAAAGGGATAATTGTTGTACTCAAAACCAATTAAAAACATTCAGATTGTTTTGATAATTTAGTAAAAATATCCATATGTCATTTTTGAGGTGAAGGGATCATCATCACCACAATCTGATACATGATGTTCCCAGTTTGACTTAAGGTGTCCGTTATCAGTTTGAAATTGACATTTTAGTTCAAAAAATTCACTCACTAAAAACTGAGAAAATGTGCTTGTATTTTCTTGATAATTTAGTTAAAAGATTCATATGTAACTTTTGACATGTAGAAATATGTCTAATGTCAATCCGACACACGATGTGACTGGTATGACTCAAAGTGCATGTTTCCACTTTAAAATAACATTTTAGTAAAAAAGACAAGTGACATACTCAAAATCGCGAAAACACATTAGGATTATTTTGATATTTTCAGAAAATAATTCATAAGTCATTTGGAATGTCTAGGAAAATAACCGCACCTCAATCCGATGCACGTTGTGGCTATTACGACTCCATGTGCGTCTTTTTATTTAAAATTGACATTAATTTTAGTAAAAAAGAAAACCGACCTAATCAAAACTGAGAAAAAGCATTCATATTGTTTTGATAGTTTATTAAAATAATCTATAATTCATTTAGGATGTGTAGGAATCATCCTGACCTTATTCTCATATACAATGTTCTGGATATGACTCAAAGTGTCTCTTATGAGTTTAAAATTGACATTTTAGATCAAAAAGTGTCACTCACTGAAAATTGAGAAACTGAGATCATATTGTATTGATAATTTAGGAAAAAAATTCATATGTGATTTTTGATGTATATAAATTAGTCTCACCTCAAACCAACACACGATGTGATCGGTATGACTTAAATTTTGTATTTCTACTTTAAAATGACAATTTATTAAAAAAGACAAGCGATGTACTCAAAACTGGGAAAAAAGAATTTGGATTATTTTGATATGTTAATAAAATGGTCCATGAGTCATTTGGAATGTGTAGGAATAATACACACCTCAATCTAACACACGGTATGACCGATATGACTCCAAGTGCATCTTTTTATTTAAAATTGACAGAAATTTTAATAAAAACAACAATTGACCAACTCAAAATCCAGAAAACACATTTAGATTGTTTTGATACTTTAAGAAAACAATCCATAAGTCATTCTTGACATGTAAAAATAATTCGTACCTCAATATGATACACAATGTGTCTGCTATGACTCAAAGATTCTGTTATCAGTTTAAAATTGACATTTTAGTTCAAAAAGTGTCACTTGCTGAAAACTGAGAAAATGTGCTCGGATTGTATTGATAATTTAGGATGATGATTCATAATTCATTTTTGATGTGTATGAATTATTCTCACATCAAACATACACATTATGTGACTTGTATGACTCATAATGCATGTTTTTAGTTTAAAATGTCAATTTAGTAAAAAATAAAAGTGACGTACTCAAAATTGAGAAAACACATTCAGATTGTTTTGATACTTAATAAAAACAATTCATAAGTCATTCGGGACATGTAGGAATCATCTGAGCCTCATTCTGAAGCATGGTGTGACCGATTTGACTCCAAGTGTGTCTTTTTATTTAAAATTGACAGTAATTTTAGTAAAAAAGAAAACCAGTCTACACAAAACAGAGAAAACACATTCGGATTGTTTTGACAATTCTAAAAAATGATTCATAAGTCATTTGGAATGTGTAGAAATCAACTAAACCTCAATATGATACACGATCTTCCATGTATGACTTAAAGTGTTTGTTATCAGTTTAAAAATACCATTTTAGCTCAAAAAATGCCACTCACTGAAAACTGAGCAAACATACTTGGATTGCCTTGATAATTTCAGACAACGATTCATAAGTCATTTTTTATGTTTAGGAATTCATCTCACGTTAAACTGACACATGATTTGACCAGTATGGCTCAGTGTGCATGTTTCCAGTTTAAACAATTTAGTAAAAACACAAATTATGTACCCAAAACTGAGAAAATGCATTCAGATTGTTTTTATAATTTAGGAAAATAATCAATGTTTCATTTGGGACATGGAAGAATGAACCATACCAAAATATGATGCATGGTGTGAACGGTATGACTCTAAGTGCGTCTTTTTATTTAAAATTAACATTAATTTTAGTAAAAAAGACAACTGACATACTCAAAACTGAGAAAACACATTCGGATTATTTTGATACCTTAAGACAATTATCCTTAAGTCATTTGTGACGTGTAAAAATCAATCACACCTCAATCTGATACATGATGTGTCTCGTATGACTCAAAGTGTCCGTTATCAGTTTAAAATTTACATTTTAGTTCAACAAGTGTTACGCACTGACTCTATGTGCGTCTTTTTATGACTTGTAAGAATTGGTCTCATGTCTAACTGGCACACGATGTGACCCGTATGACTCAAAGCACGTGTTTCCAGTTTAGAATGACATTTTTGTAAAAAAGACAAGTGATGTATTCAAAAAATGAGCAAATACATTCAGATTGTTTTAATATTTGAAGACAAAGATCCATAAGTCATTTGAGACATATAGGAATTAGTTGCACCTCAATCTGACGCACAGTGTGACCGACATGACTCCAAGTGCGTGTTTTCAATTTATAAGTGTCATTTTAGTCTAAAATGCAAATCACAACACCAAAACTGAGAAAACAAGCCAAGATTGTTTTCTTATCATTCCATTTGTTTTTAATTAATTAAATTTTTTATTAGTTTTTTCTTAGACTATTTATGTTAATTTTCACAGAAATAATGCTTGAAGACGAATAAGAAATGATGTGTCGTACAAGAATCAACCGCAACTCATTTCGATACACAATGTTCTTTGTACGACTCAATGTTTAGTTTTAAATTAATACTTTTTGTTTCATTTATTTCTTTATGTTATTACTAATATAATTATTGTTTTCTTATATAGTTGTGTTCTTTTTCTCGAGTAGGAGAGGTTTGTTCGGCAATAGCATGAGTCGATGTTAGTTGAAAAAGACAAAGGAACATTGATGTTTTTGATTGCATGGGATAATTTGTACCTGTCTAATTGTATAAACAAATGTTTGAAATGTTTATAATATAGTATTTTTTTCTTGTATTTGTGTTGTAAATTTTATTTCATTTAAAATCTGTATTTGTACATGATTTTGTAGATTTCTGGCGCTATTTCTGGTGCTACAGTGTGTTGTTACATCACACTGCAGTATGCCCCCTTTCCAGCGTTACTAAATGCGCTGATAAAGTCAACTTTTATCTGTGCTAAATAAAAGCACTAATAAATTAGGTCTTTTACCACCACTTCTAAAAGTGTTGATAAAATCTTAAGGCTTTTTATCGTGCTTTGGTAGTTGACATTTTTTTTACGCTAATAAAGCCCAATTTTAGCGGTGTTAAAGGTCTGTTTTCTAATAGTGTTGTCAACTCATAACCTATTGGAGGTGGGTTTCGGGACTCATACTCTTATTCACTGTGAACCCAAAGAGAGGTTTATGTGGGACCGGGTCATGACATCGTAAAATATCCAAAATAATTGGAATAAAAAATTCATCATTGAAAAACTTATTTGTGCAACTCATTTCAACTTTTTTCATTACTAGTAAAAATTATAAAATATCAAATAAAAGATTTGGCGTGATCTCATCACCCATGTGTATACAGTATCAAATCTGTTGCATGACATGGATTATGTCAAATTTGAATCACTCAATTTTAATATATATATATATATATATATATAAATTATGGAGGTGAAAAAATAAATGGAGTGCATGTGGCCCAACTAAAACACCAGCTTAACTTTACATGATGGTTTGTTGGATTGGGTGTGGGGCTTTGTCATTCCTTAATTGCAATTCCCTTTGTCCATCAATTAAAGAAATATTGTACCATCTGCCCCCTCTTTCAATTGCAGACATGGCCGTTGCCCTGACTTTATGACTTTATTTATATTTTTTTTTATTTTTATTTTGAATTTTGCTTTCGGTGGAGCATATAATGAAAATAATTTAATTTATTTTGTGATATTTAGACACGCCACACGTACTGACTTGTCGAAACCCACCAATTATTGCCCCCACTTGCACTCCCTCCCACTGCGGACATGGCCTGACCTCCCTGGCCAGACTCGATTTGGTTCGTTGTGAAAACTGCACCGGACATGGCCTGACCTCCCGGGCGACGGCTATGTGGTTCTTCCCATCGGGGTGATCCGGGTCGGGTTCACGCCCTTGGTGATGACGTTTGTGTGAGGTGAATGTGCGGAATAATCCAATTTTATAGGGATATGGATGGCCGAGCAGACTGTGAGAAACAGTATTTTATCTGCACTTAAACCCTTTATTTTATCGTTTAAATTATGATTAATCATAAGTACAAATAAACCGACAAACGTGTGGAGGCTTATTCAAGATTTTCCCGGCAAGAAAATCTAATATGTATACCCAAAAGAATAGAAATCAAATGATAAAAAAAGTAAAACTTTATACGACGGGGAACAAAGAACATAAAAACACTACAAAAGGTAGACAAATCACAACTCAGATTTAATGATTTCTGTGAATTGAGGTTTGTTTACTTCCGCATGGTAACACGTTGGCAATCCATACTTGATGGATGCCCTATTTTCACACAATCGATTGCCGCTGCCGTCCATTCTCATCTGTCCGTCCATGTGTTTTCGGTCTGTTTGAGCCACTGATGGTTCGTTCGGCTGGGTTGTTACGCACTATATCGTGGTGCCCTCTGATTCAGCGTTCTGTTCTGGGTGATCAATCGATGTCAGTGGGTTTCATCACCCATGCATGGTGATTCCCCAGGTGTGGTTCATTCGTCTCTAATGTGTTGCTGCGCTCTCAGTTTTCTTAGGCGAAAACCCTAGCCCCTTCTCCCCTCATTCCGCTATTGTTCCGAGTTTGGTTCCAGCCTGTTGCGTTCCCTCGGCCTCAACTCGTGGGTGGTGAATGGTGGAGGCGAGGTCCTTCCCTTTCCTTCCCTAACGGGGCGACTCGAGGAACTTTGAAGGCGTGGTTCGCGAATGATCCACTAGCTCCAAGGGAACTCAAATCCAGCCCTAGCTTGAAGAGACATCACACATGATAATCATCCATTTTGTGTGGATTGTTTGATGGGAAAAGCCAAAAGGGTGAGTTTCAATAGGCCCTTCTTCAAAGATTTCAGACCACTTCAATACATCCATTCGGATTTGTGGGGGCCAAGGACCACCTCTCATGGTGGAGGATCCTATTTTGTCACCTTCATTGATGGTTTCTCGATTTACATCTTAAAAAATAAATCTGATGTTTTCCAAACCATTAAAACATGGAAAGCTTCAGGTAAAAATCACACTCGAAAGAAAATTAAAATCACGAGGACTGATAATGGGCCTGAGTATTTGTCTACAGAGTTTGTTCAGTTTTGTGATTCTAAAGGGATTAAGAGACATAAGACTGTTAAGGAAACCCCCTAATAGAATGGCCTTGTAGAGAAGATGGATAAGACTATCCTTGAAGGAGTCTGGAGCATGCTTTCAAGCTCAGGCCTCTCCAAATCTTTTTGGGATGAGGCCAACAACACTGTTGTTTACCTTATCAATAGGTGCTCCTCAACTGTAAATCAGTTCAAACACCTGAAGAACTATGAACTGGAAATCCCCCTTCTTACTCCTACATAGGAGTCTTCAGTTATATAGTATATGCTCAGGTCAAGATTGAAAAATTATAATGAAGAGCCCACAAATGCAAATTCATTGGTTATACTAAGGGAGTTAAGGGATACAAACTCTGGGTTGATAAACCAGGATACCAAAAATGTATTATTAGTAGGGATGTGGTCTTCCATGAGTCATCTTCTCCTAATACCAATGTTGCCACACCTAGTAGCAATGATCTAGACCTTGACAAGTCTGATGAAGATGAGCCACAATCTCATTTTGAGACTGATGTTCAGCCCACTCCACCTTTTCCTCATCCCACTAATACAAATGATTATGAGACCATTTCTCAATCAGATTTAGATTTAGGACCTTCTGCAACTCATCAAGATTATCAGTTGACCTGTGATAAGAAAAAGAGATTCCCTAGACCTCCTTCTCATTTCAGCTAGTACGATATGGGTTTGTATGCCTTTCATGGGGTCCATGATCTTGTTGATGATTATCATCAATCTTATAGGTGTGATTTAAAAGACAAAGACTTAAAGCAGTGGTCTTTTCTATGAATAAAGAAATGCAATCCTTA
Source organism: Viscum album (assembly GCA_963277665.1). NCBI lineage: Eukaryota > Viridiplantae > Streptophyta > Magnoliopsida > Santalales > Viscaceae > Viscum > Viscum album. The sequence continues at coordinate 29,809,204 of OY728131.1, forward strand.
AGGAAGAACCATACTTGTAATGTTCTAAACAAGACAACTAACACCAAATTAATTGGTTCTAAATGGATCTTTAAAAGAAATGAGGACAATACCGAGGGAAGTAAAATAAAATATAAAGATTGGCTAGTTTCTAAGGGATTCCCTCAAAGAGAGGGTATTGATTATTCTAAAATATTTTCCCCTATTTTTAATAATTCTTCCATTCGACTTTTGATTGCTTTTTCTGCTTATAATGATTGTCATATAGATTAGTTAGATATTTAAACTTCTTTCCTGCATGGTGATATTAATGAAACGATTTATATGAAACCTATTGATGGTTATCATGCTAAATTATAAAAAAATCATGACGTTTAAATAAATCATTTTATGGCTTGAAACAAGCCTCTAGGGAGTGGTACTTGAATTTTGACTCATTCACTCTAGGTAACAAGTTCATTAGGTGTTAGTATGATGCTTTTGTTTATTTTAAATCAACTAAGACTTAAATCATTTATACGCAATTGTATGTTGAGGACATAATTATTATTTGAAAAGATATAGTTCTAATTTATTATGTTAAATCCCAATTGAAAAGAAATTTTGAAATGAAGGAATTGGGTGCGGCCAAGAAAATACTAGGAGTTAAAATCATTAGAGACATAAAAAATACATTACTCTATCTATCTCAAAATGCTTATATTTTAAAAGTTTTAAAGAGGTACATGTATGAAACTCCCAAGCCTTCTAATATCCCTCTTTTACAACATTTTAAATTGTCCTTGACACAAGAACCTGCTGTTGTAGATGATATCGAATTTATGTCTATAATTATTTATGATAACATTGTTTGTAGCATAATGCATTCAATGATTTGAACTAGGCCTGATATTGATTTTTCTATATGTACTCTAAGTTGGTTTATGGCCACTCTAGGGAAGCCACGTTGGCATGAATTTAAGTGGCTCCATAGGTATCTTTCCTATACTTCTAATAATTATTTGTGTAATGGTAAAAAAGTAGATACTATTGAACTTATATGTTCTTTTGTTGATGCTGACTATGCTCAAAATTTTGACACTCATAAATATTTAACTGGTTATGTGTTTAATTCTTTTAGAGGTGCCATTTCATATAAGTGCAATATACAATATGTTGATCTGAATACATTTCTTTAACTGAGGCAGTTATAGAAGCCTTGTTGATCAATGGTGTGTCTTTTGAACTCAGTATTTATAGTTTTGTTATCAATTAATATTCTGATATCCATTCAGCAATTCATTTTTCTAAAAATTTAGTTTTACAAGGTATGTCTAAGAACATAGATATTAGATTACATTTTATTAGAGATGTTGTAGAATCATGAACCATGTTTATCAATAAGATACACACTAACATATAACCAACTGATAGTATGACTAAATCAATGTTATGTCTAAGTTTAAATTATGTTTAGATAAGCGAAACTTGGTTCTAGTTATATGAACCCAAGTCCAAGGACATCACCAAATTTTAATTGAAAATGGTGGAGACATTTCAATTAAGGTTTTATTAATTTATGTTTACATTTTAAATTTGGTTTTATATATCCCGCCATTTTGATTTCTACTCACACATGTATTTTCTCACTAGTTTTTTTTTCTATTGGAAATATTATATGATTTGGGCCTATACTGGTCTGGTTGTTTGTGGCCTCTGTTTACTACTTCATGGTAACACATTGTCAATCCATGATTGATGGATGCCCTATTTTCTCACCATCGATCGCTACTATCGCCCATTCTCATCTATCGATCCATGTTTTTTGGCCTGTTTGAGCCACTAATGGTTCCTTAAGATGGGGTGTTACGCACTGAATCATGGTTCCCTCTGATTCATAATTCTGTTCTGGGTGATCAATCGATGTTAGGTAGTTTTATCACCTCTACACAGTGATTCCTTGGGCGTGGTTCATTCATCTCTTGTGTGTTTTTGCGCTCTCGATTTTCTCAGGAGAAAACCATAGTGCCTTCTTCCCTAATTCCACTATGTTTTGGGGTTTCATTCTAGCCTGTTGAAGTCCCTTGACATTATCAAGTAGTCGGTGAATGGTTTAGGTGACGTCCTTCCCTGATGGATGAAGTGGGGATTTTCATTGGCAACTCCAAGAATTAAGAAGGTGTGGTTTGCAGATGATCTACCAGATCCATGGGGAGATCCATCCCAAGATTCAAGAGATCATGAACGCCAGAAAATTTATTATATGAAACTATAAGTATAGATTTTTTGTTTCAATTTTTGGTTTTGAAACTTGTAAATATTCTTTGGTTTGTTCATGTTCTACGTCTTCTCGATGGATTACTTCCTCTGCAGCGTTTCATTATTTCTTTTTGAGTTTAATAAAAGGCGTGCATGTGTGTGGTGTTTTTTTCATGCAGTAGGTCCCCTGTGAGACCAAATCACATTAAATAGCTATTTTTATTTTATGTTTTCTATATTTCTTTCATCTGGTATTCGTTTTTGGTGCTTTTATTATCAAACTCCATAGTTCCAAATTCGATCTTCAAAGTTCTATAGTTTCTTGGTTCTGTTTGTATCACCCATCAACCACAAAAATTTCAAATCATAAATTATAAAAATTAACATGGAAGATGATATAATTGTCTAATATTGTTATGGTTGAATGTTCACTAAAAGAAAAACATTTATGTTCATGTATCTTCTTATGGAACAGTAGGTGAATTTAATTTCTCACGTAGTTTAATCAATTATAATACAATATGAAGGGATTAAGTGAATTGTATATGCATTTAGTGGATTAAATGAATAAATGAAAATGATAATAAACATATACTAATACGTTCAATATGACTGAAACATTTTATTAAATGAAACACATCAGTAATGACTATATATAGGTATCAGATCATTTATGTTGTGCAAGACCAGTTGTATGCAAGCACTACTGGAATCTGGAGTTTTCCCAATGGTAATATACCAACGGGTTCTTTAAACTATTGCTATAGCGTAAAAGAAGGCAACATTTTCCAATGGTTCGTTCAAACCATTGGCAATGTGTAAATATACCTAAGATTTCCCAATGGTTTGCCAAAACTGTTGGGAAATAATTATTTTCTCTAAGATATACCAATAGTTTATCAAAACCATTGGTAAAGAGAGGCTTTCCCAATGGTTTTTAAAAACTATTGGGATAGTTTTCTCCAAAAAACCTAGTGCCCCAGCTCCCACTTGGCCTGATTGCAGAACCTAATCCAGAGCTCCTCCCGAAGTCTTCTTGGTCACAAAACTCCTTCCAGCCATAGATCCATCTTCAATCAAACAAATTTTTATTTCTACACTTCAAATTAGTAAGTGTTACCTTAGTTTTTGTGTTCCTCCTATTTTTTTCCTATTTTCTGTTTTGATTTCGGCTAAACTAGAGTTAATGCTATCTTTGGAGTACCGAACCCTTTGATTTGTTTTATGTTTTTTGTTCCACACTTCAAACATGGTAAAGGGTTTGTTTAGTGGGGTGATATGGTACTTTTGGTGGACTTTAGTTTAGTTGAAAATTGGATTTGGATTTTGGCATTGTTTGGGTGATGGATTGGAATTGTGAACACCCCCCACGCCCACCCCACATGGACACCTCCCACCCCCTTGGATATCCCCCTCCCCCTAGACAGCCCCCACCCCCATGGACACCCACCCACTAAACAGCCCCCAACCCCCTGCACCCGCACCCCCTGGACAGCCCCCTAGGAAAGCTCCCCCCAACCCCCTTGGACACCCCACCCCACCCTCCTTTGACACCTCTCACCTCCCATGGACAGCCCACCCCCCTGGACACCCCCACCCCCTTGGACACCCCCACCCTTTGGACAGCCCCCCCCCCACCCCCTGGACACCCCACCCTTTGTATAGCACCCCCACCCCCTGGACACCCTACCCCCTGGACCCCCCACCCCCATGGACTGCCCCCAACCTCCACCACCCCTAAACACCCCCAACCCCTCGACACCCTCCACCCCCTTGGACAAACCCCACCCCACCCCCTTAAACAACCCCTCTGGTCCCCACCACACTTCCTAAAGACCACCACACCTCCTAAGTGGGTAACCCAATTTTTAAATTGGAATTAACAATGTAGCTAATTTCACCTTTCCCCAATGACATTTTCAAATTGACCCATAGATCCTTATAAATTAAATTTGTCATGTTTTGATAAATTGAATTTACTATGTTTTGATAAATTTAATTTCTAATGTATTGATAAATTAAATGGGTTGTTTGGAATGAAATGGAAAATTCATGATGGTTTCTATTTCTTAATGAATAAAATGATTTTAAATAAAATTACCCTAAGGGGGGTTGCAGGAGGGGTAGGGGAGCTGTCCAGGTGTGGGGGACTATGAAGGTTGGGGTGGGTTGTCTAGGGGGTAGGGGGGCTGCAGGGGGTAGGGGGATATAGGGGTGTGGGGGAGGGGGGTATGGGATGCCCCACAGAGGGGTGTGTGGGATGTCCAGGGGGGTCAGGGTGGGGTGTACAGGGGGTGTGGGGGTGTGGGGTGTCCAGGGGGGGTTGTCCAGGTGGGGGGGGGGGCTGTCCATGTGGGGGTGGGGGGGGGGGGGGGGTGGCTCTCCGGGTGGGGGTGGGGGATGTCTAGGTGGGGGGTGGCAGGGGTGGGTTGTCCCGGAGGGGAGTGGGATATCCAGGTGGGGGGGGGGCTGTCCAGGTGGGTGGGTGGGGGGCTGCAGGGGAGGGGGTGTGGGATGTCTAGGGAGGGGTGGGCTATCCTGGGGGGGGGGTATACAGGTGGGTGAGGGTGGTAAGGGTTATACAAGTAGGGGGAGGGATTTCCAGTTGGGGGGGGGTGTCCAGGTGGTGGGGGGGGGGCTGTCTAGGGGGCTGTTGGGGGGGGATGTAGGGGAGAGGGGGCGTGGGATGTCCCGGGAGGGGTGGGTTGTACATGGGTGGTAGTGGGTGGGCTATCCAAGTTGGGGGGGGGGGTATCAAGGGGGGGATGTCCAGGGGGTGGGGTGGGCTGTCCAGGTGGGGGAGGGGGGGGGGTTGGTTATCTAGGGAGGAGGGGGGTGGTGTGTCTAGGTGTGGTGGGGGGTGTCCAGGTGGGGGTGGGGGCTATCCGGGTGGAGGGTGCAGGGGGGTGGGGGCTACAGGGGGTGTCTAGGGAGGGGGTGGGTTGTCCACTATGATACTATACAAAAAATAGGAATGAAATATAACCAATGTATAGTTGTTTTCACACTTTAAGACTTTTCTTGAAGTTCCATACCAACACTCACTCTTACCCTTCATAGAAGAAGTGATCTCTACAAAGAAATATCACTCAGGTTTGTATCCACTATTTATA